>CP032246.1:10080000-15467279 GCA_005610355.1 Gossypioides kirkii | reverse complement strand
TAAAGTTACTAATAATGGACGAGGTTACTCACCCAATCTCCAAGTCAAAGCTCAAATGAAGCTCCCTTATATGGCTTGCTAGGGTTTTTGGTTTTGAAATGTAGAGAAAAGAGATGCAAAATGTTTTATTTCTCACTTGATTTTTGTTACAAAGTTATTTACTTACTAATTACTATGTTACCCTCATTATTTTACTTAAAATCTCACCATTTATTAGTCCATTGTTGTCCATTATAATAAGAAAATGTCTATTTATTATCCTAGTCCTTTATCCAACCATTCTCATGCTAATCAATCCCTTCCATTGATAGAAACTAACTTTTATGATCTTTACGATTTAATCCTTTTTACTTAATTAACTATCAAAACGATAAAATTTCTCAACCAAACTTTAATACGACAATAATGATATCGTAAACATTAAATAATTAATATTTACAAACCAAATCGTCAGAGTTGTGGTCCCGAAACTATTGTTTTTGACACCACTAAAAATGGGTTGTTATAACACCCCTAACCCGTCTTCGTCACTAGATTAAGGTTACGGAGCATTACGAAACATAATAAAATAATTTACATAATTAAACCATTCATTTAATAATTTAAATAGCAACATTTGAATTTACATTTCATTCATAGCATAATAACATTTACTAGTCTTAAAATGAGCATACGAGGCCTGAAAATGACTATGAAATCATTCAGGGACCAATCTGAATATAGCAGAAAACATGAAAATTTTGAAAATAGGAGTCACGAGGTGTGTGACAGAGCCAAAACCATGTGCCTCAAGGACATGATTATGTGGGGAAACCTTGTAACTCTCTATGACCGTGAGAACAATCCTGCACCTAAAAACAATAAGACACACAGTAAGGTGAGGAGGGTGTGTGTGGCACATCTGTGTAACCAAATGACTTCATTTTCAAGCCAAAACAACCACCATTACTTACACACCAAGCCATACCATTTTCTAGCACAAACACATATTTAAAAGACATATAAAAATGCCTAAAACATACCAAGATCACTCATCCTATGTGCCTAACTAATATGCCCTCATTGGCACCACAATTTGAATATAACAACAAGTAATGTAACTAAAGACATAACAATCTAGTAAATCTTATTTAAACATCATTAAAGCTTAAAATGCCAAATGTTAAATCATTCATTTATACCACATAACAAGGACCAATATATTATCCAAAACTATAAACTAATTAAGCCAAAAAGACCATTTCCACACTTATGCACAAATAATACATCAAAGCTACTACAATATCAACGTAACAAACACCAATTCATGCTTTCCATATTAATGACAAAAAACATTACTCCGCCCATTACAACCATCAAGACAATTCAATTAGATTTTCTACCGACATTACAAGTTAAACACAAAATATGATCTTACCATTATATATATAATAATAAACCAAATTTAAAAATCCAACTAGAAGTCTAAATTCATTAACTTCAAAGCCCTATATACATGCCACAAACCGAAATAACAAAGTCAAAATCTATCGAACAAAGGTTGGATAGTGTGAGTGCTGAAGTTGATCCGTTCAACCAGTTCCGCAAAACGTAAACTACAAAAAACAGTAAATGAAACTGAGTAAGCTTATATAACTTAGTAAGTTCATAAATACAGGAACAAAACTCTTACCACAGTTTACAATTAAGTAAACAAATATAACTAATTTAATATGAATTCTTGTCAAGACATTTACAACAATAAGGTGAGTTTTTCACATATCTATCGTATAATCTCTCAATCATTTAATATGACGTATTTCAGTATCATTCAATAGGAAAGATTCAATATATAAATCATATAAACCAATTGATCATGTCATTTCATATTCATATTCCATTTCTTTCAAACACATAACTCTGTCACCAATATCACATTTACAAAGTGAGTGTTTCATACATATATCTATAAAATTTCTAGTTATTTAAATATCGTTTCAAACAAATTTTAAACACATAATCATTATTTATTCAATTTCATCACTTAAATTTTAATATTCATATAAACAAATGATCTCCAAATAATTCATGAATTCAATACATATATTTCCTTTCAACAGATGGCTCGGTGAACTATAGTAACATGACTCAAATACTCGGGTAGCCCAAAACACACCAAAGAGCATCGAAATGCAAACAGAGGCACCAAAGTGAAAACCCGTACAAACCTGCATTCTAACCCTATTGACATGCCAATTTTATCCTAATCGTTTACTACGTTCAAACAGGCAATTTAACAGAATAATCACATTTAAAATTTAGAGGCACTTCCCAAAATAAACACATGATACCAATTAAAAACAATCATTCCAATATCAAATAACCATATTTCCCGAATATTCAATAACAATCCAATACTCACTTTTTGACCTGTACTTAGCTGTAGACATTTTATAATTTCAATTTAATAACAAAATTCAATCCAAATGTAATTAAAAAATTATAATAGCACAAGTTATAAATATTTACATATATTGATTTATACTATGAACTTACTAAAAATACGATAGCTATCAACACACAACGACAACTACTCGACAAATTTTCATTTATCGCGTTATCAACCAACTGATCTGTTTCTAGATCTAAATATAATAATTTATTAAATTAACAAATTCAATATCATAAAAAAATTATATTTACATTTTACACCCTTTAACAATATTTTACACCTTTTTCACTAAACTTTTACATTTTCTATAATTTAGTCCCTAAACCCGAAACTTCCAAATCTATCACAATGTGACAAATTTCATGCTAGCCAAATTTTCTCTTATACTATTACAGCCCATAATTATTCAAATTTCACAAATTTACATGTTGAATTTTTACATAATTTCATATTAGTCCCTCGGTTCAAAACTATAAAAAATTCCTTTAAAAAAAGTCCTAAACAACTACCAAGTTCACAAATTCATCATTTAATCACAAGACCACTTAGAATTCATTAATGAAAAATTTTAAAATCTTTAACAGTTTTACAAAATAGTCTTAAGTTAGCTAGATTAAACTACAACGATCTCAAAACATTAAATTTACGAGAAACGAGCTCAAAAACAGACATACATGCAAAGGAATATAAATGACCGAACCTTCAAGCTTGTTTAAACATGGTGTTTCGGTAGGGAGAAAATAAAAATGAAGAAGATGATGTGATTTTAAGTTTTTCTTACTAACTTTATTTTTATTATTTTAACATATATTATAATATAAACATAACTTAATATATAAATTACTTAAAAACAACCCATTAACCGTCCATCATCTATATCTAATGGCATAATTGCAATATAAAACCTCTCACTTCCACTATTTAAGCCATTTATTTAATAAAATTCAATAGTAATTAAGTTTTACGACTTTTACGATTTAATCAATTTTCTTTAATTAACAAATTAGACAATAAAATTTCCGAACCAAACCTTCACATACCATTATAATAAATATGTAAATATTTAATAAAAATATTTACAACCCCGATTTACAAAAACGAGATCCCAAAACTTCATTTTGAAAAACCACTTGACTTTCGGGACAAACCACATATTTTTTCTATTACTTCAATAAGCTAAAATTTATCAAATCAAAATTTAATACAAAACCATAGTTGACTCATATAAATTAAGTAATAGTTATTACGTACTTACTCATCGAATTTGTGATCCTGAAACCATTGTTTCCGACACCATTGAAAAACGGACTGTTACAACTCTCCCCTCTTAAAAAATTTTGTCCTCGAAATTTTTACCTGAAAATAGGTTTGGATACAATGATTTTATTAACTTTTCCTTTCTCAAGTGGCTTCTTCTATACCCTAACGAGTTTACAAGATTTTCACTAACAATACTCGATTATTCCATAGTTCTTTTACTTCTCGAGCTAATACTTTTACGGATTCTACACTAAATGACAATTCAAACTGTAATTCAACTTCATAAAGAATTATCACCTATGAAGCAGAAAAACTTAAAACACATCATGTTTCTTTTCAAGTTCCAAAGGTAACATGAATATGTAAGTGCTAGATGCATTCTCTTAATTATTTCATACAGCCTTATGACTGTCGGACTAAGCTTTTCTTTTCTACTAAATCGTAACACGTTCCTTTATGGAAACACTATGTAATACACTGTCAATTTCCTGATGGTCTAAAGTAGATTTTTTTTGACCTCAAATAAACGAAACCTTTTCTTTTGTTTCACATCATTCAATTCTGATCAGTACAAAAAAAATTCTGTATTTACAGTTGTAAAAGTCTCATAGTGCTATTCTAGTAGTAAGTTTGATAGAACTAACCATTTTGCTGTAAACTCTGAAATTTCTCGACACACATCAACAGTTTCGAAAACACGTACTCCTGTAGTTAACCTTACTAAACACAGAAATTTGATCATTTTCAACAAGTTTCTATTTTGCTAATCGTTTAGATCATATATCCGCAGTTCTTGAATTCCCCAAATGGTAATCAATTATCAAATAAAAGAAATCCAATACTCTAGACATCTGCATTATTTCAAATTCAATTCTGAAACTTATGTTGATATAAATTTCATTTATTCGGAACTCTGTTGTGTGTAACAATTTTCATCAATGATAGAGTTATCACCAAAAAGTCTGAATGTAATACTGATTTTCACACACACTTGTTTCTCTTATAAACTCTGCAATATTGTTTTACGCTGCTGACCATATCTTCGATAACATAGCAACAATTTTGTTGAAACAAAGCTAGCAAATTCTGTCCATTAGATCTGTAAAGCGACTGATCAATCTATAATCTAAGTAGTGTTACCAAAATCTCACATTATTTATAACAAGCCTAAAGAGTAATCTTCGGCACATCTGACTCATAACTTTTAACTTTGCATTGACAACTACCTGACTGTAAATGAGTACTAAAAAATATAGTAATCTCTTTTTTTCTAAATAATTAATTTCTTTATAAAATAACAAGCACTAGTTCTTTATGGTGTCTCTAATATGCTATATGAAATTATTATATAATTCTCATAATCACACTATCATTTTCTCAGATTACACATTTGGTCGTATGAAAGTTTTGTCATCCAACTCTTGCTTTTAATTTAGTCGGAGCCATTTTATTCAGAGCAATTGATATCGAAGTAGTTTTGGACATTATCTCAATAGTAAATTCAACTTTCTGTTTGATGCTAATTCGGGTAATTCTTCAGGAAAAATATCAACGAATTTTTGACCTTTTAACAATATTTTACACATTTTTCCTTAAACTTTTACATTTTATACAATTTAGTCACTAAACCGAAAACTTCCAAATCTATCACAATTTCACCAATTTCGTGCTAGCCGAATTTTCTCTTATACTATTACAGCCCATAATTATTCAAATTTCACAAATTTATATGCTGAATTTTTACATAATTTCATATTAGTCCCTCGGTTCAATACTATAAAAATTCCGTTACAAAATAGTCCTAAATAACAACCAAGTTCACAAGTTCATCATTTAATCACAAGAACACTTAGAATTCATTGATGATAAGTTTCAAAATCTTTAACAGTTTTACAAAATAATCTTGGTTAGCTAGATTAAGCTACAACGATTTCAAAAACATAAAATTTACGAGAAACAGACTCGAAACGGACTTACATGCAAAGGAATATAAATGGCCGAACCTTCAAGCTTGTTTAACCAGGGAGTCTCGGTAGGGAGAAAATAAAAAAGAAGAAGATGATGTGGTTTTAAGTTTTCTTTACTGACTTTACTTTTATTATTTTAAGATATATTATTAAATAAACATAACTTAATATATAAATTACTTAAAAATAACCCATTAACCGTCCACCATCTATATCTAATGGAATAATTCAAACATAAAACCTCCCACTTCCACTATTTAAGCCATTTAGTTAATAAAATTCAATTGCGATTAAGTTTGACGACTTTTTTTATTTAGTCATTTTTCTTTAATTAACAAATTAAATAATAAAATTTTCGAACCGAACTTTCACATACAATTATAACAACTCCATAAATATTTAATAAAAATATTTACGGCCCCGATTTACAGAAACAATATCCCAAAATTTCATATCACTTGACTTTAAGGACAAACCACTTATCTTTACAATTAGTTCAATAAGCTAAAATTTATCAAATCAAAATTTAAGATAAAACCATAGTTGACTCATATAAATTAAGTAATAATTATTACAGACTTACTCGTTGGATTTTTGGTCCTGAAACCACTATTTTCGACACCACTGAAAAATGGGCTATTACAAGTCAAACATTCCATCATGACTTAAACATATTCATAATATGAAATACAATTAAATTTGAGGCTTAATCGAGCTTAAGAAAGCACTTTTATAGACCTGAGCAGGAAATAAGACCAAATTGTATAATTTTAAAAATTCAAGGCCAATGTTCTGATGTCACCTTCTCCATATCATGACATTGCCAAACAGTTTCTTACGTCATTTCGTCAGGCTTGTAACCTCATAAATCGGACCTAAACGTTATGGTTGAATATTAAAGATTACATTGATCATTGAATTGAGACGAAAAAATTATTTAATTCTATCTTAAAAATCATGGTGCTTTTTATTTGTTTGAGAAAACTAAGAATAATCGCATTTAACTACTTTTGAGTTATAACATCAAAATTTGAATATTTTAGAAAAAGACTATATTTGAACATATGAAGAAAATGTCTTGATTTTAAAATATCGCAACGAAATTAAAATTATACTTTTTGCTAAAGATCATTATTTAGTTTATTCCATTAAAAGATTTTTTATTTGAATAAAATAAATTTAAGTATATTAAAAACGTACTATTAAGTTGAAAATAGAGTCATTTCATTGAAATAGTATTTATGTTGAGAAAATCAGTTTTTCATGTTAAATCTACAAATTATTATAAATATTGTTTTCGATGTAAATCATATATAAATTAATCAAAAGTTTTCAAAATAATGTCCCATGCCATAGTATGGAAAATAATAATAAAACAATCCAAATATCGAAATAATAAAGTATAAAATATTTATTCGAAATTCATTTGAGTATTCCTTCATCAATCGTGTTCATGTCTTAACCTCGAGAGTTATCTGAAATGTTAGAAACTTAAAGGGGTGAGCTATTTAAGCACAGTGTAAGTACTAACTTAAATGGAAACAGAATTTAAGACACACATTTCATAAGAATAGTAGAATTTATATATCAACGTAATTTCATAGATAGCAGTAAGCATGATGATGCCAATGCAGAGCGTCTTCAAAAATCAATGCAAGATTTTTGAAAAAAAAGTTCCTAACCAACACCTCTACATACCATAAAAAGTGCCCCAAAACTCGTCAATCCAATAACACACTAAAATGTAGACAAGCCAACAGATAATGCAGACAAGCTACTAGATACAGATAAATGTGGACGAGCAACCAAATATTGCAAACAAGATGCCAGATAAAAAATATATGTGGATGAACCACTAGATATTGTAAAAAAGCTACCAGAAATTGTGGTTAAACCATAAAAATGTGCAAATCATTAAACTCTCAGAATCTTCCTCCGTTCAATATCATCCCAATCCCATGCATGTGATATGACATATAGTAACAAATTTTTAGTAGGCATGCTTGACATGCGAATCAAATTTATATTACAAAACAATATAGTGGGCATGCTTAACATGCGAATCATATTTTTAATTAGTAGTAACAGTGGCATGATTTAATTTTCATGTTAGCAAATAATGTCATTAAAACACAGATCATGAGTATTAGAATGTAAACATAATATCTCATTTAACAATAAATCACATAAACGCAATCATATCGTCACGTATTAATCAATTCAGAATCACTTACTTGGAATCACCCTTTTTAACGGATTTATCATCCCCTCGTGTGTATTCGTGTATATTCACATTTTGAGAACTTAATAGAGTATTAATTATTAATATATATTTTTACTTAACAATTAATCATACAAATTTTATATTAAGTTAAATCCACAAGTGAACTTAATATATCAAATGCAACACTAGACTCCTTCGAACACCCACACTTGGATCTAACTAGATTAATCGCAGATCTGAGTATAAAACGATGATCCGTTATTAGAATGTTATTTTAATTATTATTTTGATAAGAAACAATTTAATCAAGATTTCCAAACCTACACTTACACTATTATGGTAAGATTCGGAGTCGTGATTCACTTCCAAAATTAAGGGTGATCTGAGTTGATAGCAATTGGTCCTTCAACATACAAATAGTACACGAGATGTTAATATCGAAGAAAAATAATATCTAATATCACTATAATATTTGGCCCTTAAATAAAAGAATGAGAAAGAAGTGATGATTTATAACTCTCGAAAAGAGTTATCTTTTATGCATTTCTAGCCTCGAGAAAGTGCATGAACTTAGGTGAAATTAAGCATTCTAGGATAGATTTTAATATTTTTCATGCATTCATGCATAAATCTTGGTTGTACATTTTTATTGCATTTTTACTCTAAGTTGGAAGGAAGGTGCAGTGGTAGAACTGGTGCAGGTGCAAACACAGGAGCAGGTGCAGGAGAAGGAACCAGGACACAGGATTATGCTGTGACATAATTTTTATGTCATGGCAATCTTAGGAGTGCTTTTAGCCACAACAATAGAATGGAGTGATTACTCAGCATCTTCTAGAAGAGGACAACTGGACATTGATGAGCTGGGAGAACGTACTAGAACACACGCTGAAGGTGTGACTTTACCAACAACCTTTTAGAAGCTATACGAACGCTAAGCTATCCAAGGAATACCGGCCTGCCTCTCTCTTATAAGTACTCGTGAGGAAGATGATGAAAGGTGTGAAGAGTAAAAGGGAAAAATCTGAGTGAATTGAGGCACATCACACACAACCAATGCAAATCACGAGTGGATTTCCGAGGTGAGTAGGGTATGAAGCTAACATCTTAATTAAAGGGCTAAGCATGAGGAAGGAGACACTTTACCCTTCAGATCTAGCCCGAGTACCGGAGAAGGAAGAGGCTGGTGACAACAACTCCTGTGTTCATCCTGGTTTCATAGTTTTCTTTGATTGGGTTTGTTGAGACGTTTTTCGAATGATTTAATTTCTAGATTTATTTGGATGATATTTTATTATATTTTGATTAATGGTTAATCTAATATTTTACTGTTTATTCAAGTGGACTTTTCACAATACACTTCACATTGATTCGATGGGAGTTTGAATGTTTGTCATCATAACCATAAGAATTGTGTGATAGAGTAGTATAAGTGTCAGAGGTTTGCCATGGCATTTTAGGATATAAGAATATATTCTGAATTTATTCAAGTTTATTATTCATTGATTTTCTCCCCTTGATATCTTGCCAACACTTCCACCGTTGTTCAACTCTTCCCATTTACTGTTTACCATTTATTTTCTTGCATTTATGTTTTTAGCATTTACTTTTCCCGTTCCAAAACAATCAACTATTTTATCTTTTATTTTTCAGCACTTATATATATATATATATATTCAGTCTTTAGTTATTTTTATTCTTTATATATACAATACTTAGTTTATTCTTTATATATATACATATATTTATATATTATTTTTCATATCATAATTTTACTAACCTTTGCTCTGACATTATTGTCATTAACATATACTGACTATACCTTAACATTTTTTTCCATGAAAATAATTGAATTAGATCACATTAATAGTTTCGATCCTTGTGGAGAACGATTACTCACTCATCACTTTATTACTTGAGCGACGAGTATACTTGCACAATTTGCACATATGTTACAGTCGCAACAAGTTTTTGGTGCCATTGTCGGGGATTAGTTTTGCCATTGTATGAGAAGAGGCATTCCTCTTCAAGATTACAACTTTGATCCAAAAATAGAAAGAACACTATGAAGAAGAAAAAGAGAGCTAAGGAATATGGTTGGAAGCGATGCTAGGGTAGAGGATCCGATTAATCCTAAAGGAAGGAATTTGCCTATGGCAGCATTTGATGACAGGGATAGACCTATATGGGTGGAACAATGAAAATGTGCAAGTGTACACAATCGTATCCAAGTAATAAAGTGACGAGTAAATGTCGAGTATCGTACCCATAGGGACTGTGCAAGAAAAGTATTTATGAAATATTAATCAACAAATTGGTTAGGAGAATAGATAATATTTGAAAGATTTTAATGTAAAGTATTCTAAACTAAATTAAACTAAGTTAAACTAAGACTAAATTATATTCCTATGCACGATTTCTAAGGATTTAATCAATATGGACATAAATATGTCAGGTTAATTGCTTAATCACTTAATTAAAATACAAACCATGTTCATGCTTATTACGAATTAATATTCATGGCAACTCGATGTCTTGCTAACTTATGAACAACATCACTTACAAAAATCAGTTTATCTCTTGAACAAACACCCATGCCAATACGACCGACTAAACTAACCTTTGATAAGTTAATGTGTTATAGCACATACATACATTATGAAATTAATCTATCTCTTGAACATACACCTATGCCAATACAGCCGACTAAATTAATATTCATAAGTATGTAAAGGATCAAGTGAAGTAACAACCTACACCTATATTGAAACAGTTTAATCACAAAAATCCTACAAGTTATGCAAGGCTAGTATTCTCCAAAACATCACAATCTTAAGCCTCAGCTTCCTTAGAGGATTAAGCATGCACAAATTAAATAGTGTGTCCATTAATCACAATTTCAATGTTCTTAAATGATTAATTCAATAGTTATATCACAAGGGTAATGCAATAATAACTTAGACATGATAATATTTAATTAAATAAAATATTCAGGGCCTATAACAGAATAACATAGATTAAATATAACAAGAAATTAAACACAATTAACCCAACACTTAAAGAATTTAAGCTATTTTAATTAAAGAATTAATAGCATGCATAATAGCATTCATCATAGTAACAAACAAGAATCTAAAAATATGAGAAAAAGAATAGGATTAAATCCAGCAATTTCTCAAGAACTGCTTCCGTGTTCTTCGTCGTTCTTGCTCGATTCTTCCTAGATCGAGGTCTCTAATGAACACTCAAAAAATGATATGGAAGGCTGAAGAATCACTCTTTTCCAAGAGGGGAAATCGGTAAGGGAATGAGGGAAAATAAGGATGGAAGGCTAGAGAGAAAACTAGAGAGAAAGAAGAGAAGATGAATTGTTTTGGTGTGTTGAAATGAGGTGAATGGAGGGTGTATTTATAGGTGGAGTTGAGGAAATATGTGGTGACTATATTTAGCAAAAAAATATCAGCCACACACTCCCCCATGTCTGGCCACCACAGACAAGCTTTGACTTGTTCAAAGCTTGCTTAAAATAACCTAGGGGTGAGAATTTGAATCCATGAAAAGAGGAGGGGTTGGAATTTATTTTTGGGAAAGTTTGAGGGCTGTTTTGCAAGATTGAATTAGTCAACATTTCAGCTGAATATGGTCAGCACTTGACCACACACGGCTAGCCCAATTAGAGGTGGTTTGACCCTCGGTTGCATGCATATCGAGCCACTTCAGTTCAGCCTTTATAATTAAATTTTAATCCAATTTAATTTGAATTTAAAATATAATTATAAAGCATAATTTAGCTTCATTTTGGACCGACCCTTGACTTGAAAAATATTCTTCTTATATCTTCATAAACTTGGTGTAAAAATTCCCTCAATTGTGTAAGCTGTCAGCAGTGTATGTCTGGCCAATTTTCACTAATTGTGCAAATCTGTTAAAAAATCATCAAATTCATGCTCAATATTTATAAAAAATAATTAAAAATCAATATGTTGGTAATTTTAACACAAATTAATTATTTTATAAATAAATTATATTTTTCGATATTAATTACTCAGAATTTGCATGAAATTAGGTCAAAAAGGGTATGAAAAAGTTCATATATTTTCATCGTTCCACACCCTCAAACTTAGTTCATTGCTCATCCTGAGTGATGCACAAATCATAAAAGAGTTGATTATTTCTCCTCATGAATTCAAAATTATTATGCATAAAAACAAGAAATTAGAAATTATGTTGCTCAAGTGTTTTATCTACAATCATTATCATGCTTGTCTCAATAAAAACATGTCAAAATCTTATCACTCAATTTTTATTCCTTAGTTAAGACCAAACTGCAATCATTAAGTTTAACTTATGTCTTCATATGTTGAACATAGCAATTTCTCTCCACTAATGTAGGTAGCATTGAAATCTTGAATCAAATAGGTCTTTTCAAAAGATAGATAAATTTAAGCTAAAACCCAAGACTCAGCTTGCATTAGACCTTCAATTTCACCAACTTTTTTCGAGCTTTTCATGCTCATGCTCTTTTCTTTTTCTTTTGAGTTCATACGCTCATTTTTCTTTTTCATTTATGGTTTTCTGAGCATCATTTTGTATGTACTATACTTTTGTTAAACATTTTGGTACTTCTTCTTAACCCGCCCAAACTTATTTTCAGAACATAATCTTGATAGACTTAGTCTAGAAATTGGACAATTTAGAGATAAGTACAAGAGATAAGATGGCTTAAAATTTTAGGGTACAAAGAAAATCAAGCCATATAGTCTCAAAGTTGGCTTCAAGGGATAACATTTATCAAGGTTGGCTTGAAAGACTCAAACGATCCAAAGAAATATTGCCTAAATCATTTTCAAAATTTCATGCTTCCTAGGATTTTGCCTCAAGAAATTACTAAGTCAATTCTAGAGACTTAAACTTTCATGGATATCTAGCTTTTATAAGGAATAAAGAATTTTATGATATGATTCACATATTTTATTAAGAGTAGCATTCTTATCAAGGTTCAGCTTAACATCATCACCATTGAGATAATTAAAATTTTATTTTTACTAAAGCTTAACATAATCAACATAAATTCAAATTTTCAAGCAAAATTATAACTAAATTCATAAAATAAGAAGAAGTAACACTATCAAGAAGTTTTCGATTTTCGATCCCCCTACTTAACTTGAACAATGTCCTCATTGTTAAAAATAATAGAGAACGTAAAAATAAAAGTGAATAAATACTGTACAATAGGTAGGATCAAAGAAGAGGAGGTGAGTTAATTTGACTGCTTAAGTACCAAGCTCTTCGATGTCCAATCCTAGACATGTACATATTTATTACCAAACTCTTATTTTTCTAAGTTGCTCAACTATTATATTCAACCTTTTAATTTATTACGCAATAATTAAAAACTAACATATTGACCTAATCCTAAATTCATTTAAGAATTAAAAACTGAAAAATAAAATAACAAAAATTAAAGAAAGACAAGTTCCCCCTTTTATTTATGTTCAAACCCCCTAGACTTTGACTCTCCTTTTGCTTGGTAGTCCCTATTATTGCTCGAGTCACCTTGCTCCTTCTTCGTCATTGGAGTCCATGGTTCGAATATGTAATCTGGAAATTCAGGCACAAAGACAAATGAGTCACGAAACACTTTTTCAAATGCACTTTTAAATGCATCATCTCGTATCTTCGTGTATCTCCAATATGATTATTGTTGCCATTGCATGTGTTGCATGTAATCCATCATCTTTGACAACTCACTTCAAAGTTCAGCTTGAGGCTACGGTGGTCTTGGTATGGATCTATCAGGCTTGGATGTTTGTTCAGTAGACTCTATCTCATCATACATTCCTATCAATTCTGTTATCGAAAGATCATCTTCAATCTCCACAGGATTTTCCTCAGGATTTTCTTCTTCCTCAGCATCCTCTTCTGGATCTTCTTCTTCTTCTTCAGGGTCTTCTTCTTCTTCTTCTTCAGCTTGCTATTGAAGAATGGAATTTCCTACTACTCGATGTAGATCCCAATCAGAGATTGCTCCTTAGTTATATCCTGCTCTATTTGAGTCCCCAAGAATTTTAGCTTTTAGGCACAACACTGTGATCGTAAATGGGAAATAAGCTTGAGTAGAACGTCTCATGGCATAGTTTCAAATTTCTCTAATGATGATTCTTCCTACATCGATGGTTTTTGCCTTCAGGATTGAATAAATCAACACCATTCGATCTAGTGAACCAATAGTTCCTTGTTGAATAGGCATGAGACTGAATCGAATGAAGTAAAACTACACTTTTGCTATCAGTGTCAACTTTTCTTTGCTACATGTATGAATTCCATGTTTTGACACCTTCCATTCAGACCCTAGAACTGTATGTTCTAGAAGAATTTCTTGCAATTTTTCAGCCTCTAAGTTCTTCAACAAAGTATGATATTCATCTTCCTCGAAATCAGGTAAGTTAAAGAACTCATGAATAGTGCTTGACTTCAATGATACCTTGATTCCTCAGACGAAAATTTATTTAAGTTCAACTGAGGTGAAATTTGCATAAAATTCTCGAACTAGTTCCTCATCTACACTTGATCGCTTTTTTTAAAATAGTCCCCAGTTCAAAGCTTCAGCAATTTGTCAGACTTTTGCCATGAATTTGGTGTATTTACTTGTTTCCCAAGTAAATCCTTTTTTAGGCAACATCTACTGATTTCTGAATATGCTATCGTATCTTTCCTGAGCTCTTGCACTGTGGAATTTATACGAATCTTCTTCCATTGCGGCACGAGTTCTCTTGGGTGGCATGATTTTAACCTGGTCAACAAATAAATGGAAACAAACATTTTTCTAAAATTTAATTAGTACAAAATATTAACAATTTAAATTAAATTAAAGAGTTAATAAATTAAAAATTAAAAGATGAATTTTTTATCACATTTTGTTGAAATTAAATCCAAAATAAATAATTAGGGCTAAAAATAATATGGGTTTATCTAATGTAGGGTTTGGAGGAAACGTAGGTTTTAGGGTAAGGACACACAACCTAGGTGCTTAGGGCGTGTGGTGCACACGGTCTAGGTGATGGGCATACAAGGCAGCAGCACAGCACAACGTGGTGTGGGCATCGCTCAACCGCAATAGACAGCAGCACACAGGTGCCTGAGCGTGCGAGAGCTGGTGTGCGTGGGCAATTGGAGCGTGTGGACACTATCGGATGCTATCGGGAGCTATCGGGCGCTTGCAGGTGGACGCATCAGGAGGTGTCGGGTGCTTGCAGACACTATCGAGCGGAGGCGTCGAACAACGTCGAGCGTATCGGGCGTATCGGGAGTTGCCAAGCAGATGCGTCGAGTGGTGCTCAGGAAGCGTCGGGCGGTATCGAGTAGTGTCGGGCACTTGCGAAAGGTGTCAGGTAATTACGCTTGATGTGGCCTGATGGCTTTTGATGATTGCCTATGGTAGCTAATTTGATGGTTTGAGTGATAATTCCTTTAAGAGGTGGGCTATTTATAATGCATAGAAGATAATTTACACTCAAACACTCAAATTAAATTCCTAAATCCTATTTAACTCAAACAAAATTTTATTTAAATTCAAATTTTAAAAGCTAATCCTAATTTAAACTTTTGATAATAATTAATATAAATTATAAAATTTAATTTATAACTTAATATTAAGATTTATCAAATTTGAAAAATAAATAAAATAAAAATTTAAATAAAAAATTTATTTTTAGCTGTTTTAAAAATATTTACAAAAATAAACAGCTAATTTTAATATTTACAAAATTAACAACTAAATTTTACAAAAAATTCAATTAAGTCATTGAACTTAAAATCATTTGATAATTGGGTTGTAAGATCAACAATTGACCCTTTTATTTGCAAAATTCAAAAATTAAAATTTATTTTCTAACTTAGGAAATAATTTCTCGGAAAATTACGTTAAAATTAATTCCCAAGAAAGATTGGAGGGGTCACAAGTGGTCCTGCTTAAGTTCCAAACTTCTTGATAGAATTCATTTAAACATACTATTCCAGAAAATAGAACCTAAGTTCTTTATTAAAATGAAATAAATTAAGTGTCAGATAAAATGAGCGATGTTTCATTTCGCTTAACTTTATTTCCCCTAATAATGTTTCAACCTCTGGGCATTAACTTAAAAAATACCTTGCTTACCATAGAGTTCAACCTCCATATGGAAAAACTTGATGAATAGTGAATGGACCTGACCAATGTGATCTCAACTTACTTGGAAAAAATTTCAATCTAGAGTTAAATAATAAAACTTGCTAACCTACTTCGAACTCTCTGACTCGAATGTGCTTGTCATGCTATCTTTTTAATTTTTCTTTGCATAGCTTGACATTGTCATAAGAGAACTTTCAGAATTCTTCTAACTCATTGAGCTAAAGCATTCGTTTCTCTTTGGCAAGCATCGGATCCAAATTAAGTTGTTGAATAGCCCAGTAAGCTTTGTGTTCTAACTCCAAAGGTAAATGGCAAGCTTTTCCAAATATCAACCTATAGGGAGACATCCCTAAAGGTATCTTGTAGGATGTTCTGTAAGCCCAAAAAGCATCGTCCAATCTCTTGGACCATTCACTTCGGTTTGGACATACTACCTTCTCGAATTTGCCTTTTATTTCTTTATTCGCCAGCTCAGCTTGCCCATTTGTCTGCGGATGGTAAGCTGTAGCAATCTTGTGTCTTATTCTATGTTTATCAAGTAACCACTTCATCTATTTGTTCACAAAATGGGACCCCTCATCACTGATGATGGCTCTCGGAGTTCCAAATCGTGTAAACACATGCTTCTACAAAAATTTATTCAATACCTTGACATCACTTTCCGGATATGCCTTGGCTTTAATCCATTTCGATACATAGTCGATTGCTACCAGAATATACTTGTTACCAAATGATGGAGGGAATGGACTAAGAAAGTTAATACCCCAAACATCAAACAATTCCACTTCCATGATATTTGTTCGAGGCATTTCATTTCTATTGGTGACATTTCCAACCCTTTGACATTGATCACAACTTCTAACATAAGCGTACGCATCCTTGAACAATTTCGGCCAAAAGAATCCAACTTGTAACACTTTGGCCGCGGTATGTGATCCTTCGAGCTGTCCCCCACTTGGAGCTGTGTGACATTGATATAATATTGCTCGTCCTTCATCTTCTGCCACACATGTTCTGATCATCTGATCTACACACTTTTTAAACAAATACGGATCTTCCCAGAAGTAATACTTAGCATCACGAAGGAACTCTTCCTTTGCTAATATGTCTTATCATAGGGAATCAAACCATAAGCTAAGTAGTTAGCAAAATCAGCAAACCAAGGGGTGTTATGACTTACCTTGAGTATATGTTCATCAAGGAGCGTCTCTTGTATGGGTACAAGAGTTGAATTTTATTCTCGTGGCTTTAATCTAGACAAGTGATCAACTACTAGGTTCTCTACACCTCTTCGATCTTGAATTTCGAAGTCAAATTCTTGAAGTAGTAACACCTAACGAATCAGTCTTGGCTTAGCATCCTTCTTGGCAAGTAAATACTTAATTGCTGAATGATCCGTAAAAGCAGTCACTTTTGTACCTACAAGATAGGATCTAAACTTGTCAAAAGCAAACAAAATTGCAAGTAATTCTTTCTCAGTTACCATATAGTTCAGCTGAGCTCCTGATAAAGTTTGACTTGCATAGTAGATGGGGTGAAAAACTTTGTTCCTTTGTTGGCCCATCACTTTGACCGCGAAGTCACTTGCATCACTTGCATAGTCACTTGTGTCTATCCAACATCCGATCCAAAAAGGGCAAAGGAAAGTGATCTTTCCTAGTCGTTTTGTTCAATTTTTGATAGTTGATGCAAATACGTCATCTCGTAACCGTTCTAGTCGGTATCAACTCATTGTTTTCATTCTTCGCGACTGTAATACCTCTTTTCTTTAGCATGCATTAGATTGGACTAACCCATGAACTGTTTGAGATGAGATAAAGGATACCCGCATATAACCACTTGATAATTTCTTTCTTGACTACATCTTTCATAATGGGGTTCAGTCTCCGTTGTCCATCAAATGTTGCTTTCTTATCTTCTTCAAGAATAATCTTATGCATGCATATGGATGGACTCATACCACGAATGTCAGCTATGGTCCATCAAATAGCCTTCTTGAATTATTTCAGCATTTTAGTCAATTGGTCTTCCTACTTCTCAGTTAGTTGTGATGAAATAACCATAGGCAAAATAGAAGCGTCACCTAGATAAACATATTTCAAGTGTGAAGGTAATACCTTAAGCTCTAATTTAGGTGGCTCTTCAATTGACGCTTTTGGTTGAACATAATCTTTGCTTTCTAAATCCAAAGATTCAAAACGAGGTTGTGGACTAATTCCCCTTGAATTAGCTTTTAGCAAAGTTGAGTTTTCCTCCCCCTCTTCATCACTTTAAGGGTCTGTCAGTAAAATCTTTTCTAGAGGATCTCTAATAGAGTTGAATTCCTCTTCAATGATTAACTCTTTTAACTCAGAAACTACAGAACAATCATAAACTACATCAAGAAATCTCATAGACTTAAAAACATTAAAGGTTACCTAGTCGTCCTGAACACACATAGTCAGTTCGCCTTTCTGCATATCAATAAGGGTCCTTCCTTTTGCTAGGAATGACCTTCCTAAGATTATTGACACTTCTTTATCTTCTTTAAAGTCTAAAATGACAAAGTAGCAGGGAAAATAAACTTATCAACACGAACCAATACATCTTCAATTTTATGCTATAGATCGATTGGCTAACTGAAGTGTAACTGTAGTTGGTCTAACTTCACCTATCCCCATCTTTCTGAATATCTACATGGGCATTAAGTTAATGCTTGCACCTAAATTTTAGAATGCTTTACCACAATAAGTTGGTCCAATGTTGCAAGGTATAGTAAAACATCCAAGATCCTTTTACTTTGGGGGTAGTTTGTCTTGAAGATATGCACTGCATTCCTTCGTTAGGGCTATTGTCTCAAATTCTCCAAGTCTTCGCTTCTTTGACAGGATGTCTTTCATTAACTTGACATAATTCGGCATTTGCTCAAGTGCTTCTACCAACGGAATGTTGATATGAAGTTGCTTGAGTATGTCTAGGAACTTCTTGAATTGAACTTTCTGTTTCTGCTTTTGAAGTCTTTGAGGGTAGGGTGGTGGAGGATTTCTAACTTAAACTGGCTACTTCGGCTTTTGTAGCACTTCTACATCTAACGAAGTTGTTAGATCATCAGACTTGACTGGTTTTGAAGTCTCTTCTTAACATTCATCACTTTTGGTTCTGGTGAAACTAGTTCTGGTTCCATTGGTACTAGCAAATTTGGTTCTGGTTTTGGTGGAACTGGCAAAGTTAGAGTTTCAACACTTGGTTGAACTTAAACTAATTCTTGGGCATCATCTTTCTCTTCTTTTACTTCAACAACGTTGGGCTGCAACGTCTTTCCACTCCTCAATGTTAATCCTTTACAATGCTCCTTCCCCGGATTTCTCAAATTCTCTGTATCACTCGGCAAAGCACCTTGTGGACGGTTTCTAAGTTTAGTGGCAAGTTACCCCATTTTATTTTTGAGGTTCTTCAATGTGGTTGCTTGACTCTAGATCAAAGTATCATTCTTCGCCATGTATGCTTTCAATAGATTTTCCAAACCATTAGAAGGTTCAACTTGGGTTGGTTTCTTAACTTGCTGGGTAAATCCTTGTGGCTGGGTTGGTCTTGATTGAGTGTAAGTGTTACTAGGTCCAGCCCCTTGATTACTCCATGAAAAATTAGGGTGATTTCGCCAAGTTAGTTTGTAAAAGTTCGATTGCAATCCCTACCTACCTCGATTTATGTTCTAATTGCCCATGTAATACACTGATTCTGGGTTTTATGGGAATTCTTCAAACATATGCCTTTCTCCATAATAGACACAAGTTATGTTCTCGAATTGATTAGGTGGCTGAGCTGCGACATTATTAAACCCATTAGTAGTAAGATTCTTAAGCATTGAGGACATCGATAATACCTGAGTTGTAAGTGAAGTAAGTTGATCAACATCGTGAATTCTTGCAACTCATCGTCCTAAATTTACTCAATTAGTTGGCCATTGGTAATTATTGTTTGTGATCCTCTCAATAATTTATAGCTCCATTGGCAGAAGCATCAACTACCATCCTTATGTACGAATTAAGACCACTATAAAACGTCTCTAACTGGATGCAATAAGGAATTCCATGATGAGTGCATTTCCTTAACAACTCTTTAAATCTCTCCCATGCCTCATATAAAGATTCATCATCCATCTGTGGGATAGTAATTTCACTCCTCAACTTAGTATTCTTGCTTGGAGGGAAATATTTCCTAAGGAATCATTCAGCTAACTCTTGCCATATTGTAACAGAATTCGGTGGCAACGAGTTTAACCAAGCTCTTGCTCTGTCACTTAGTGAAAATGGGAACAGCTTCAATCGAAGTGCATCTTCTGACACCCAGCTATCTTAAAAAAATCACTCACCTCCATGAACAATCTCAAATGAAGATGAGGGTCTTCGGTAGGCATTCCACTGAATTGGCCTATGTTTGAAGCATCTGAAACATCACTGGCTTCAGTTCGAATTGTTGTGCCTCGATATCAGGTCTTTTAATTCTCGACTTAAGCTCATCGAATAATGGCACTGCATATTGTCTTGAGGCTCTATCTCTATCATCAGTAATAAGGGTAGTATTCTGAGCATTCACAAAATTCATCTCTTCAGTCCTTCTTTGAGATGCTTGTCTTCTTCTTTCTCGGCAAGTTTGTTCAATTTCAGGGTCCACTAGGAGTAAGTCGATAATTCGGTCAATACTCATAAACACTTGAAATAATTAAAAAGAACAAGTTAGTAATTAGATAGAAAAATAAAATAACCAAAATGTAAACAAATAATTTCACAAATAATTTTGACAGTCCCCGGTAACGGCGCCAAAAACTTGGAACGATGAAAATGTGCAAGTGTACACAATCGTATTCAAGTAATAAAGTGACAAGTAAATGTCGAGTATCGTACCCACAAGGACTATGCTATGAAAAGTATTTATGAAATATTAATCAAAAAATTGGTTAGGAGACAAGATAATATTTGAGATGTTTTAATCTGAAGTGTTGTAAACTAAATTAAACTAAGTTATACTAAGACTAAATTATATTCCTATGCATGATTTTTAAGGGTTTAATCAATATGACATAAATGTGTCAGGTTAATTGCTTTAATCACTTAATTAAAATTTAAACCATGTTCATGCTTGTTACGAATTAATATTCACGGTAACCCGGTATCTTGCTAACTTATGAACAACATCACTTACAAAAATCAGTTTGTTTCTTGAACATACACCTTTGCCAATACAACCAACTAAATTAATATTCATAAGTATGTAAAGGATCAAGTGAAGTAACAACATACACCTATATTGAAACAGTTTAATCACAAAAATCCTGCAAGTTATGCAAGGTTAGTATTCTCCAATACATCACAATCTTAACCCTCAGCTTCCTTAGAAGATTAAGCATGCACAAATTAAATAGTGTGTCCATTAATCACAATTTCAATGTGCTTAAATGATTAATTCAATAGTTATATCACAAGGGTAATGTAATAATAACTTAGGCATGATAATATTTAATTAAACAAAATATTCAGGGCCTATAACAACATAACATGGATTAAATATAAACAAGCAATTAAACACAATCAACCCAACACTTAAATAATTTAAGCCATTTTAAGCACAAAAAAAAAATAATTTAAGCCATTTTAATTAAAGAATTAATAGCATTCATAATAACATTTATCATAGTAACAAACAAGAATCCAAAAATATGAGAAAAGAAATAGGATTAAATCCAGCAAATTCTCAAGAATTGCTTTTGCGTTCTTCATCGTTCTTGCTCGATTCTTCCTAGATTGAGGTCTCTGATGAACACTCAAAAAAGACTATGGAAGGCTGAAGAACCACTCTTTTCCAAGAGGGGAAATCAGCAAGGGAATGAGAGAAAATGTGGATGGAAGGCTAGAGAGGAAACTAGAGAGAAAGAAGAGAAGGTGAATTGTTTTGGTGTGTTGAAATGAGGTGAATGGAGGGTGTATTTATAGGTGGAGTTAAGGAGAGATGTGGTGGCTATATTTAGAAAATAAATATCAGCCACACACTCCCCATGGCCGGCCACACACAAAAGCTTTGACTTGTTCAAAGCTTGCTTAAAATAAGATAGGGGTGAGAATTTGAATCCATGAAAGAGTGGTTGGAATGGATTTTTTGAAAAGTTTGAGGGCTGATTTCAAAGGTTGAATTAGTCAAAATTTCAACTGAATATGGTCAGCACTTGGATGGCACATGGCTAGCCCAATTAGAGGTGGTTTGACCCTTAATTGCATGCACATCGAGCTACTTCAGTTCAGCCTTTATAATTAAATTTTAATCCAATTTAATTTGAATTAAAAATATAATAATAAAGCATAATTTAGCTTCATATTGGACCGACCCTTGACTTGAAAAATATTCTTCTTAGCTCTTCATAAACTCAGTGTAAAAATTCCCCCAACAGTGTAACATGTCAATAGTGTTTGCCAGGCTGATTTTTTCCAAATGAGCAAATCTGTCAAAAAATCATCAAATTCATTCTCAATATTTATAAAAATAATTAAAAATCAATATGTTTGAAATTTTAACACAAATTAATTATTTTATAATTAAATTATATTTTTCGATATTAATTACTTAGAATTGGCATGAAATTAGGTAAAAAGGGCATGAAAAAGTCTATATATTTTTATCGTTCCAATGGGATCATGTCATCCCAATCCTAGACGATTTAAGGTCTGACATTGTGAGGCCACAGATCCATGCCCCTAATTTTGAACTGAAGCCAATTATGTTCCAAATGTTGCAAACAGTTGGGTAGTACAGTGGTATGCCAACTGAAGACCCGATGCTACACTTGAGATTATTTCTTGAGGTCTATGATTCATTTCACCAGCAAGGTGTTCCTACTGATGCCCTGAGATTAAAGTTATTTCCATATTCGCTACGGGATAGAGCAAGAGCATGGCTGAATGCTTTGCCATCTGGAACAGTTTCTTCATGAAGCTAACTTTGTCAAATTTTTTTGTTAAGGTATAATCCTCCCAATATGTCTGCTAGATTACATAACGATTGATCTGCTAGTTTTATGCCTAGTAGATTGAACTAATTTTCACACTTGAAGAGCTTGAAATTAAGTATTTTCTTTATGTTTCAATAAGATTTAACTTAGATTTTTCTTTTGAATAAACCATGTAACCAAAGTGCTTAAAGGTTATTTTATTGTCTTTAAGGCCAATTGAGGCCTAGAGGTTAGCTAACATCTTTAGTGATTGTGCAGGAGACCATGAGAAGTTGCACAAATATGAAACTTATTACTTCGTCACAACATAGGATGTTCTACATTGCAACAAAGGGATTAGACTTCAAGATTTCAGAGACTGACTTTTTTGTCGCGACATACATAGGCTATGACAAGACAACGCCTGCACGATGACACAACATATGGGGATTGATGGCTTCGTCGTGACACAGGTACTTGTGTGTCTCGACATGGACCCTTGGATGTGGAATCTACACTGAGTGAAGGGTGTTTTGATCTTTACAATGCCACTTAAACATGAAGGACGACAACTGACCTAAGGTTGATGAAAACGACTGACAAAGGCTATAAATAAGGCCTTTATCACTAGGTTTAAACACACCATTTTACTAGCTTTCAGTTTTTACTTTGTATTTTCAGTTTAGAAATGAGATTGTAGAATTCGGATAAACGTTCGAGAAATTTTTCCCGATTGATTGCCAATACAATTAAATTTTCTTTTTCATTTAATCTCTTCAATTTTATGCTTTTATATATTATTGTTTTTATGATGAGTAAGAAAACCATAAGGAACTAATTCCATTTTGGGGAATTAGAGAGTCGAAGTATGATTATCTAATTGTTGTTTAACAGGGATTTTTCATTTCAGATCAGCTATTTGGGAAAGGAAGAACATAAAAAAAATAGTAGGCATGACAACCCTAGAACGTCATTTAGGTGGGAATGAACCCATAATTGGTATTGCCCATCCGTGAGAACTTTTTCCCTAAATCGATTTAGACTATGACATCTAGCGATAAGTAGTCTCTATCAACTTGCTATGCTGGCAGAAGATTGGAAGATCTAATTGGGGTAGTGACTAGTTTATTGAAGGAAAATCCCCAAAACCCAACAATTGAAGAACTCATACTGAAGCGATCTAATATCCTCAAAGCCGTTTATCGATTTTCTACATCTCAACATTTTACTTTTATTTCTTTTCTTCTTATGCTTTGCACAACCAAACTCTTTACTTTGTTTCGTACTACAATCCCTAAAGTGATTACTAATTACTTCTATTCTTTGCAAGGATCTAATTCACTATTACCTCATGTCTCCTTTGGGTAAGATCCTCGGAATACTACCAAGTGTTCCGTTATAACACACTATATTTACATCTTGACCCGTATACTTGCTGAAGCCTAAAAACTATACCAAACGGGAGTACGTTCGGTAGTGGTTAACTTGTTGGCGTCGTTGTCGAGGAGGCAACACTTTAGTGATTTTTATTCTTTTTTGCTAATAGAATAATTAGGAAAATTTTAAGTCATAGATACGATATTATTGATTTGTTTTATTTAATTTCTTTTTGTTTGCTTTTCATATTTTTCTTTATTCATTTAAATTTGGTTTATGACTCGGAGCCAAGGTAACTTAGGAGATCCGATCCCTAACCCTGAAGCATTGATTAGGCAAAATCGCAGGACCCAAAATTTGATGCAAAACCCACCACCACCAAAGGTAAGAGAAGAAATAGCAAATCCAGTTGAAGATCCCACTATCAACATCGAAAACGTTCACATACCTCCACAACCCCTCGCAAACGAATCAATGGCGGAAGCACAAAGAACTTTGAGGGAGTATTATTTACCTACCTTAGATCTAACCCAAGGGAGTATTACTAGACCTACTATTACTGCTAATAATTTTGAAATAAAGCCTGTTATGATTCAAATGATACAAAATAATTTATAATTTAGATGGACAATGGCTGAAGATCTTAGTTTACATTTGTAGTAATTTTTACAATTGTGCGATACTTTTCAGTTTAATGGTATTATTGATGATGTCATATGTCTTAGACTATTTCCCTTCTCTCTAACTGATAATGCCTTTTCTTGGCTAGATGCATAGCCACTAGGTTCTATTTCAACATGGGATGGACTGGCGGAGAAATTCTTGCAGAAGTTTTAAGTTTTTCCTTATGGCGAAGCAATCCAACTTAGGAGATAATTGTCAACATTCCGAAAATTTGAAGGCGACGGGTTCCATGAAACATAGGAACAGTTCAAAACACTAGTACAAAAATGCCCTAATCATGGTATGCCGGAGTGGATACAACTTCAAATATTCTATAATAGGTTGGATGCATCCACCAGATTAACTTTTGATGGTGCAACAGGAGGAACCGTAATGAACAGAACCTATAACGATGCTTATGGGTTAATGATAGCATTAGAAATGACCATTAAATTCTCCCTAAATGAAAGTATAATTTGTTCCCTTTGTACCATACTTAGCATACACTTTCAGCATTTTATAGTTAGTAATTGCATTTTCTAAGTCAGTGTTGTATGGTTTCATTTTTTTCCATTTGTGCTACTAATGTCATTGTGTTTAGTATCAGTTTTTACGTTTAAAGATGTCAGTGCAGGAATCCATCTTAGAAGATCAAAGCAGGAAAGTGTTTAGAGCCGTGGCTACAAATTCGATATGGAATTACACTCAAATATGTCACCGCATGAATACTTCCATATTGCAACAAGGACATTATGCTGCTAACACATCCAAAAGCATTAGCATATGAAAAGGTCAAGTTGTCGCAGCGAATAAAAATATAAATTTGCGTCCAGTAATGTCGTGACAACCTGCACGTACCTAATGCATAAACTAGATCTACGTGAGCTTAGAGCTATAGTAACTAACTTGTACAGCTACAAGGAAGTTAGATCTGAGAAAAGAAGGAAACTTGTACTTGCTGGTGAAGATAAATAGAGAGAGAGAAGATTGGGAGGAGGTAAAGCTGGAGAAGAAATTAATTCCTATTTTTCTGATTCTTTCTTAAGTAAGCTGCCATGGAAGCTTAGCTTTCGAGGAGGGTGATCTGATGTGACAAGAAGGCAACTACTTCTGATGAGGAGTATCTAAGTGCGATGCAAGAGGAGCAATTACGAAAGGATTCTAGTAGGCTAGGAATAGAATGCTTTAATTTCTTCTTTAATTCCTCTTAAATGTTGATGAATTCTGTTGACTTTAATTGTGTATTGAAGTACCTATTAATGTTATATCTACCTTAATTTCTGCTAAATTCTTCTTATTTGTTTATCTTTGGATTTAACTGTTTTGACCACGGAAGTCCGATTGCAGTCACAGTCACTGGAAGGTGTAGTGATAAAGTTAGATCAACAAGCAAGACTACAAAAGTTGCTTGAGGCAAGAAGGAATTCTGGCCACTTGTTCTCAAATGCAAAGCATTGCCAACACTGAAAGGTGTGGCTAATGTGAGTGTTTGAGTCTTTGTTAAACAGAGAAGTCGAAAGTAGATCTCATAGAATTTAATTGCGGCGACAATTTATCTACTAGTTACCTTGTAGTCACATTTAGTGTTTTCCAACTTGCCAAGTCAAGGATCCCCCCATTTCTTATCAATTGATTTACTTCTTTAATTTTATCAATTTACATTTACAAAAACATCTTCAAACATTAATTCATATTTTATTAAAATTGCTCTGACAATTTGTATTAAATTTATAATATTTGCGTTGACAGTTTTAACTATTTTATTTGTGCAGTCTTGACTTAATTGCACTGACATTACTCCTGACAACTCTTCTTATTTAAACTACTTTTGCTTCGACAAATTTAAGCAACAAGAACAACATCCTCGTGGGATCGATACCTGACAGATTCACGTATGTCTATTATACTTGCACCGACAATATCCGTTTGCACATAATTGCTGTGACGTTTATAGCACGATCAGCTAATCGAGAATATGGCTATGAACTTTTACTAGTGGCCTATTGAGAGGTTCACGTTTGGGCAAAAGACTTGATAGCATTAGAAATGACACTTAATTTCTCCTTAAATTAGTGTGAAATTTGTTCATTTTGTATCATATTTAGCATACATTTTTAGCATTTCATACTTAGTAGTTGCCGAGGATGGCTATTGTTTGATGTTCTTTTTTGTAGTTGCAATTATTCTTATTTTTCTGACTTTTATTTGTTACTAATCTATTTTATTTTTCTCAATTCTTTTAGGTGTTTTATGTCCACAAGGAAAATCCTAACAATATTGTCAGTTTCGATCTGGAAATTGAAAGAACTATTCGGAGGAGGAGACAAGAACAAAAAAAATATGGCTGGAAATAATAACGATGTACCACAGTTGCCACCACAAAACCCTATACCTTTAGTGCAGCCACAACATGTCAACAATAGACCGCTACCACAAGAAGAGAAAATCCAAAATAGGACAATTAGAGATTTTGTTGTTCCTATGCTCGATGATCTACAACCAGGGGTTGTTAGACCAGCAATATAACATGGGAATTTTGAATTAAAGCCGGTGATGTTTCAGATGTTAAACTCGAATGGATGATATGTGGTTTTGCCTCAGGAAGATGCAAGAGAGCATCTTAAATCCTTTCTGTTAATATGTGCTTCTTTCAGTCAACATGGTGTTCCTGATGACTCCTTGAAGATTTAGTTGTTCCCTTATTCCTTGTAAGGAAGGGCACGTACATGGTTCCTTGGTTTACCTACTAGATCCATTATATCGTGGACTGCGCTAGCAACTCAATTTGTTTTGCAATTCAATCCACCTACAATGAATGTTAGACTGCAAAATGATATTACTGCTTACCATCAATTGGATGATGAGAACCTGCATACTACTTGGGAGCATTACAAAACTCTACTTCGACGTTGTCCCATGCACAGAATCCAACAGGAGACGCAGATTGAAATCTTCTACAATGAATTAAATGCATAGACAATAAATCTTGTCGACGCATCTGCAAACACTCCCTTGCTGGATTGCACTTACGATGAAGTCGTTCGAATCTTAAAGAGAATTACGCAAAATGATTATCAGTACCCAATTTCTTGATCTACTCAAGTGAAATCAAATCCTGGAGTTATTGAAATAGATGTCATATCAGCTCTAAGAGCACAAGTATTCTCACTGGCGAACATGATCAAGAACATGAAAAGGACGAGTGAAGTTGCCTCTATTCAAGTAGCTCAACAATTGGATGTCCCGACATTTTTTTTGAAATTTGCGGTGATAACCACAACTATGAGGACTGTCCATAGCATGTTGAGAATGCATTCTATGTCAATAATATCAAAGGGAACTCATATGGTAACTCATATAATAGTTCAACTAGGACTCAACAACCTTGGGGGAGTCAGAATACATCTACATTTAGATATGGAAATTCCTCAAATTAAGGGAGCTTTCGAAAAGGGAGTTACAACTAGCAGCAACAGAATTATAATCACAATCCTCAGGTACATTCACATTCTAAACAGATGTAGTCACATAATCAGATGCAACCACATGGTCGTACGCAGCCACAGCAGGTTACAATACCAAATATGCAAGGACAACATCAACAACAGCAATAGTAGTATTCTCAATTAAGATCAAATCCATTAGCTGCTCTTGAAGCTTTAATGCGTGAACATATTACGAGAATAGAAGCTATCGTATAAGGATATTCTTCTTCCATCCGTGCGTTGGAAGCACAATTAGGACAACTAGCTTCTAATATGAGCACAAGAACACCAGGTGCTTTGCCTAGTGACACTGAAAGTCCAAATAAAAAGGGGAAGGAGCACTGCAAGGCTATTACTTTCTAGAGTGGAAATCAAACTGTAGAACAAAGCATCAGCTCCAATCCAGCACCTATCGTCGCAAATGAAATACAGTAACAGGGAGAATTTGCATATGAAGTAGAAGCAAAAGAAATAACTGAGGAGGAACTACCAGTAATCACACCTATGCCTACCATTCGACCTACAAAATTGTTGATGCATTTGCCTATGTCAACACAACTGGGTGTATCACAGCAACCCACTGTTAATATACCTTTGCCATTTCCACAGCGATTTAAGGAGAAAGAACATAACAGAAACTATCAAAAGTTTGTGACTACCTTGAAAAAATTACATATTAATATACCTATTTTTGATACTCTTATGCAGATTCCCAGCTTTGGGAAATTAATGAAGGAGCTTTTATCAAAGAAGAAGAAGTTATCCCTTATCAAGACAATTGTGCTCACAGAAGGCTGTAACATTGAACTGACAAATAAACTACCACAAAAAATGAAAGATCCTGGTAGCTTCACAATTTCATGCTCAATTGGAAACCATTATTTAGGAAATGCTCTATGTGATTTAGGAGCTAGCATCAATCTTATGCCATTGTCAACATTCAAGAAATTAAGAATTGGTCATATAAAGCCTACAACAGTGACATTGCAGCTTGCGGACAGATCGTTAGTGCAACCTGAAGGGCAAATAAAAGATGTTATTATCCAAGTTGATAAGTTTGTGTTCCCAGCAGATTTCATCATACTTGATTGCGAAGTTGATAAGGAGGTTCCCATTCTTTTGGGACGACCATTTCTTGCAATGGGATGCACACTTATAGACGTTTTCAAAGGTGAGTTGGTCATGCGACATAATGATGAGCACGTTACTTTTAGTGTTTTCGAAGCATCGCCCTCTGGGAGTAAAGAAAAATGTCACCACATTGATGTTTTGGATAAGTTAATTATGAAGGAATTTAATGAACGTAGTTCAGTAGTGCCAGAAGAATATACAGTGATAGCTTAAGATAATTTTCCACCTGAATGTGATCAAAAAGTTAAGGCTAATGTTTGTGAGCTTAGACATGGTTGGCAAATGGAATCTTTGGATCTAACCTATAGGACGATCCCTGTTTTCAAGCCATCGGTTGAAGAAGCTCCGACATTGGAGTTGAAACCATTGCCAACGCATCTGAAATATGTTTTCCTTGGTGGTAATGATACATTGCCAATAATTGTCAGCGCAAGCCAAGAAGAGAAGTTAATTGGAATATTGACGTAGCACAAGAGAGCCATTGCTTGGAGCATCACAGATATAAAAGGCATTAGTCCCTCTTTTTGCATGCATAAAATTAGGTTGGAAGATGAGGGAAAATAGTCAATTGAATAGCAATGTGGATTAAATGAGAAAATGAAGGAAGTTGTGAAGAAAGAAATCATCAAATAGCTGGACGCAGGCATAATTTACCCAATCTCAGACAGTAAATGGGTGAGCCCGATCCAATGTGTTCTAAAAAAGAGCGGGATCACGGTGGTAAGCAACGAAAAAAATGAACTAATCCCTACTCGCATTGCTACAGGTTGGCGAGTGTGCATGGGTTACCATCGTTTGAATGCTGCCACAAAGAAAGATCACTTCTCACTTTCATTCATTGATCAGATGCTGGATAGGCTCGCTAGTAAGGCCTATTACTGTTTTCTCAACGTATACTCTAGATACAACCAGATAGCAATCGCGCCGGAGGATCAAGCAAAAATAACTTTTACTTGCCCATTTGGAACCTTTGCTTTCCATTGAATGCCATTTGATTTTTGTAACGCACCAGCCACATTCCAGAGGTGCATGATGGCCATCTTCTTTGATATGATTGAGGATTTGTTGGAGGTATTTATGGACAATTTCTCTGTTTATGGTCATAATTTTGATAAATGCGCTGACAATTTAGCCAAAGTACTGAAGCGATGCTAGGACACCAATCTGGTGCTAAACTGGGAAAAATGCCACTTCATGGTAACTGAAAGCATTGTCCTTGGCCATCATATCTCTTTTCAGGGCATTGAAGTTGGTAAAGAAAAGGTAGAGATTATCAAAAAAACTACCCCTACCTACCAAAGTCAAGGGAATAAGGAGTTTTCTCGGCCATGCTAGATTTTATCGTCGTTTCATCTAAGATTTCTCCAAAATAGCAAAACCTCTCTGCTCTTTGTTGGAGCAAAATAAAAAATTCTGTTCGATGATGCTTGTTTGGAAGCATTTATTAAAATTAAGCAGCAGTTAGTGCAGACACCTATTATCGTCACACCAGAGTGGTCTCAACTGTTCGAAGTAATGTGTGATGCGAGCGACTATGCCGTTGGTGTTGTACTTGGACAACGCAAGGACAAGGTATTTCATACAATATATTATGCTAGCAAAACACTAACTGACGCGCAGGTAAATTACACAACTAGGGAAATTAAGCAACGCTTATGAAAATGTTGGATATTTCAAAACTAGAGGAAATTCGATGCAACGCTTATGAAAATGTTTTCATATACAAGGAAAAAACTAAGAGATGGCATGACAACTTCATTTTGTGACAACAATTTTTTTATGGTCAGATAGTGCTTTTATTTAATTCACGTTTAAAACTGCATCCAGGAAATCACGCTCCAGATGGTCAGGCCCTTTCAAAGTTATCGAAGCATTCCCTCATGGTGCAGTGACAATTAAAGATTTAAACGATGGGCACCAATTCAAAGTGAATGGCCAATGACTAAAGCATTATCTCAGCCCAGACACCAACGAACAAGATGAGACCATTAACCTGGTCACATTTTCTTAAAATGTCCCTACAATTTTTTCCATTTCCTTTTTGAATTTTATTTTCCTTTATTTTGCTTCTTTAGTTTTCTGCAAGAATAAAAGCTATCCTTTTTGTCGACGCACAAAAGAACACAAGTTGTCGGCGCATTCAATTACTGACTCATTGAAGCGTTTCGAGAAAGAATAACGTCGATTGATTCACCCCTTTCCCCAACTGTTAGATCGGTTTGAAAAAAATATAATCTATGGCCTCAAATTTATTGGATGCAGATACAGTGTCCTCTCACGATAGTGACAATCATCACGCCTTTTCACCTTCATCCTCTATAAAAATAACCTATTGTACCAGCTATTCTCTTCACGCTCATATCTGCCATTGTTGCTGTAATTTTTCCTTTTCTTCAACTTACAAATTTTCTGCAATTTTTAACTTTCTTCTCTCACTTAGCTACGACTAGAACTTGTGGTTTCAAAACCCCTTCAAAACAAGTCACTGAATCATCAATAACGACGGTTCGTAACACCGACCAACCAATACCGAAAGAACCTATCCTTTTCTTAACCAAAGCGGCCAAAGACCGTCTCCATGAACTGATGCTGAAGCGAAACTACCATCTCGAGCAAGGATTCCAGTTGTCCCTACTACTGACGTTGGGGAAACAAGTGGCCAGAACGATTTCACGATTGGGATGGGAGAAGTTCTGTAATCATCCGGAAGGATATTCCCCTTCCCTAGTAAGAGAGTTTTATGCTAATCTAGTTTACCAGGAGCAAGAGTTCATCTTTTTCTGCAAGGGACTGGTACCATGGGGCGCTGATCATATAAATGCCCTTTACAACATCGCCGAGGGGGAGGACAAGCATGTCACTTTTCTAGAGAACCTAACTGAGGAAGGCGCTGACGTGTTGCTGAATGATTTATGTGTCGATAGTGCTGTTTGGACTGGAAACAATCATAACAACTAAATAATGCACCGCCGTTTCCTCACCGTCCAGAGTAAAGTTTGGTTTCACTTTATCAACTGCCGCCTCTTACCCTCCAATCACAATACTATAGTAACACTGGATAGAATGTGTTTGATACATTCCATCATAAAGGGCCATCGAATAGATGTCGGGCCAATCCTCCACCAAGAAATTGCGAAGTCTACCGTAAAACAAACAGGTATCTTGTTTTTTCCTTCTTTGATCATGTTGTTATGCAGACAGAAGGGCGTTGTGCCTCACGAAGGGAAGGAGTTTATAGAAAATAAAGGCGCTATAAATGATATCTCGATTGAGAGGATGACGAGGGGGTAGGAAACCCTTACTGTAAAGGAAGCGCCATCAAAGAAAGAAAAAGGCAAGGCAAAAAATAAGGACAAACAAACCCATGCGCCCATAGATCCTCAAATTTGGAGGAAGCTGATTGAAATTGAGCAACTCGTTGACCGAATAAGCATCCAAAAAATCAAAATTGTCGGCGTAATGGATGAGATGGTGCATACATAGAACTTATTCTATGCCTATACTAGGGCATGGAATACTGCATTGTCAGCACATTAAGCAGCATGAGCAAGCATCCCTTGCCAGAATTCCCTGTCCACTCTCCTCACATGGTCCACATTTTTTATGATGAGGACCAGAAAGTGCATTCTAAGGATGTGGAGGACTGTTTTTGCAATATTTTTAGCCTCTTTGAGGACGAGTTTTCAAATAGTTTGGGGGTGAATATGACGGACATAGAAGCTACTGCTGCAGAAGAAGAGCGCACAACCATGATTTCTATGGGTGTTGAGGAAGTTGAGAAAGAAGAGAAGAGAGAAGAAGAAAGAGAAAAAGAAAAAGAAGAAGCATTTGTAGCAACAAATTTGTCTGAGAAATTTGTCGCCGCACATACTAGTGTAGGTGCCTCTACTGAAGAACTGGCGCCAGCTGTGGTGAGTCAGGCTGAGCTCGTAACATCCAGCAATGAGGATTTTATTCCTTTAGCTATTGTGCCTTTTATGGCACCACTTGCGAAAATTCATCCTTCGGATGTTACTGTTGATGAAGCTAGTACCCAACCGAGCATAGAGTAGCAATCCACCCCACCGATTGAACCATCGGAGAAAAAGTGCAAACGCAAAGACGAAAAGAAGTGCAAAGAGGAGCGCCCCAAAAAGAAGGAAAAGTCCAAAGAAGCCACATCCTCGGTTGTAACACACCGAGTTAGTTTTTACTTTTCAGTACTTAGTTTAGTTGCATACATTTCATATAATTTTTATTGCATTTCAATTGTCTCTGCATTTTATTTGTCAGCGCATTTTCATTGTAGTTGCATTTCCATTAATATTTGTATAGTATTGTCAGTGCATTAGGGATAATGCAGACACTAAGTTTGGGGGGGATGTATGTAGGAAATGGAAATGCAATTGCACCCACAAGTTTAAGAATTTATTTGTCTTTTTAGTTGAATGAAAGTATGCAAAGTTATGAAAAATGTGACCACAAAATTTTCATTTGATACTTAATTCTTGAATTATGTGAGATGATAATGTATGAATTGGATGAATGTGATTGAATGTTGTATCCTTCTATTTTTGGATGAATGATTGAAATTGCATTAATAATGAATCTTGAATTAACATACCATTTGTAGCTATGTATATAATGATATATACTAATAAAAGACACTCCAATGTGGGTGCATTGACTTATCAAGGGAGAACACTCTAATGCAAGTGTTAGAAAAAAATATCTAGCCAAAGGCTGTCACTGCAAGAGTCTGGAGGTTTGTTGCACCCCATATTTACAGCCCAGGAACAAGAGTGTAATAATGCAATGACATCTCTCAGTCGCATAAAAAAAGAGAAAGAAAGAAAAATTGATAATATATATATATATACACATATGTATAGAATAATAAATGTTGTATTGGTTAAGAGGATTTAAGATTTAAAGCATGATGCTAACATTAATGAAGTTGCAGTTGTGATTATTCATACTTATAAATTTTTGGCACAATTTTCTATCATATAGGTGTAATTTATACATTAGGATCCCAGAGAATTTAAGTTGCTAGAATGATTATTGTGGTGACATGAATTTTGATATGACTTTGCTAGCTTTTATTTACTTGAGGACAAGTAAAAGCTCAAGTTTGGGGGTGTGATAACATTAGAAATGACCATTAAATTCTCCCTAAATTAGAGTATAATTTGTTCCTTTTTTACCATATTTAGCATACAATTTTTGCATTTTATACTTTGTAATTTCATTTTCTAAGTTATTGTTGTATGGTTTCATTTTCTTCCATTTTATTCCATTTGTGCTACTAATGTCGCTGTATTTAGTATCAGTTTTTGCGTTTAAAGATGTTAGTGCGGGAATCCATCTTAGAAGATCAAAGCAGGAAAGCATTCAGAGCTGTGGCTACAAATTCGATATGGAATTACGCTCAAATATGACACCACATGAATACTTCCATATTGCAACAAGGACTTTACACTGCTAACACATCCAGAAGCACCAGCGCATGAAAAGGTCAAGTTGTCACAGCGAATAAAAATATAAATTTGCGTCCAGTAATATCGCGACAACTTGTAACAGCCTAATGCATAAACCAGATCTGCATGTGTGTACAGCTGGAGTAACTAACTTGTACAGCTACAAGGAAAGTTAGATCAACAAGTAAGGCAACGAAAGTTGCTTGAGGCAAGAAGGAATTCTGGCCACTTGTTCTCAAATGTAAAGCATTGCCAGCATTGAAAGGTGTGACTAATGTGAGTGTTTGAGTCTTTGTTAAACAGAGAAGCCGAAAGTAGTGAGATCTCATTGAACTTAATTGCGGCGACAATTTATCTACCAGTTACCTTGTAGTCACATTTAGTGTTTTCCAACTTGCCAAGTCAGGGATCCCCCCATTTCTTATCAATTGATTTACTTATTTAATTTTATCAATTTACATTTACAAAAACATCTTCAAACATTGATTCATCTTTTATTAAAATTGCGCTGACAATCTGTATTACAATTTACAATATTTGCGTTGACAGTTTTAACTATTTTATTTGTGCATTCTTGACTTAATTGCATTGACATTACTCCTGACAACTCTTCCTATTTAAACTACTTTTTGCTTCGACAAATTTAAGCAACAAGAACACAATCCTCGTGGGATCGATACCTGACAGATTCACATCTGTCTATTATACTTGCACCGACAGTGTCTATTTGAACATTATTGCTGTGACGTTTATAGCATGATCAGGTAATCGAGAATATGGCTATGAACTCTTACTAGTGGCCTATTGAGAGGTTCACTTTTGGGCAGAAGACTTGATAGCATTAGAAATGACACTTAATTTCTCCTTAAATTAGTGTATAATTTGTTCATTTTGTATCATTTTTAGCATACATTTTTAGCATTTCATACTTAGTAGTTGCATTTTTAACTCAGTGTTGTTTGATCTTACTTTCTTTCATTTTATCTCTTTTGTGCTACTAATGTCGCTGTATTTAGTACTAGTTTTGTGTCTAAAGTTGTCAGTGCAGAAATCCACCTCGAAAGATCAGAGTAGGAAAGGAATCAGAATTGCGGCTACAAGTTTGATCCAGATTTGCAGCCAAAGATGTCAAAACATAAATGCTCCTACGTTTTATTAGGGATTTTTACGTTGCGAACACATTCAGAAGCACCAGGTAGGAGAATTTTAAGATTGTCGCAGAAAATTTAAATCATAATTTGTGTCCAGAGATGTTGTGACAATATGCAACTGCATAACGAACAAACCAGATCTACGTGAGTGGACAACTGGCAATAACAAACTTATACAGCTGCAAAAAGGGAATTTAGATCTAAGAAGAGAGATAAACCAGTGCTGTGAAGAGATTATAAATAGAGGGAAGAAAAGGGAGATCGATATCAAGTAGTGAAGAATTCAATTCCACAAATTTTCTCATCTTTTCTCAAGGTTAGCTGCCATGGAAGATTGATTCTTAGAAGGGTAAGCTGACGCAACAAGGAGGCAACAACATCCTGACGAGGAGTACCTATGTGTGACGCAAGAGGAGTATCTATGGAAGAGTTCTAGTAGGCTAGGAATAGAATACTTCAACTTGTTCTTATTTTCTCTTAATTGCTGATGAATTCTATTGACTACTAATTATATACGGAAGTATCTGTTAATGTTAGATTTACTTTGATTTCTACTCAATTCTTCTTATCTGTTTATATTTGGATTTAACTGTTTTGACCACGGAAGTGCGATTGTAGTCACATTCACTGGAAGGTGCAGTGACAAGTTAGATTAACAAGCAAGACAACGGAAGTTGCTTGAGGCAAGAAGGAATTATAGCCACTTGTTCTTAAGTGCAAAGCATTACCAGTACTGGAAGGTGTGGTAATTATAAGTACTTGGGTCTTTGTTAAACAGAGAAGTTGATAACAGTAAGATCTTACTAGAACTTAATTGCAGTGACAATTCATTTATCAGTTACCTTGTAGTCACATTTAGCGTTGCCAACTTGTGAAGTTAGTGATCCCCCTATTTCTTTACACTTGATCTATTTCTTTTAATTGTTTGAATTTACATTTACAACATTCTCCGCAACAATTCATTTTCTATTTGCTTTGACATTTTATACTATATTTGCGTTAACAGAATTAATTCTTTGATTTGTGCAGTTTGAACCAAATTGCATTGACATTTCTCTTAACAATTCTTTCCATTTTAACTCTAATTGCTTCGACAAATTTGAACAACAAGAACACCATCCTCGTGGGATCGATATCCTATAGATTCATCTCTATCTACTAAACTTGCTTCGATAGTGTCCGCTTGCACAATTGTTATGACGTTTACAGGCCGATCAAGACTACTTCGATATAAATGATCCAAGAGGATGAGAAGTACCAATAACTGTTGGAAAGATTAAACAGAATCGAGTCTGTTATAGGGGCACCACCATCACAAGGGGAAGACAAGCCTTTATACCATTATCTTGCCAAACCTGAGGAGGCTAATTATGTTAGTAGTTGAAGTGGAAATCCTTACTCGAATATTTATAATCTAGGATGAAAAGACCATCCCAACTTTAGATGGGGAGAAGTCAAGGGGGAAGCGATAAGAACAACATGCAGTCAAGAAATCCTAGTTACCAACTCCCATTCTTGCAGAGGCAGCTGGAAAGAGCGGTTCAAAGTGACCATACTGCATGTGGTCAAAGGTTAGATAGAATCAAAGGGGAAATGCACTCCATGAGGGTGGATGTAAAACAAGTGCAGTCTGATTTCACTAACAATGCTAGAACAGTAGTAAAGCTAAAGGAGAGGATGAACCAATTAATAAGTATGGTAAGTGATCTCACGAGGCAAATAGATTCTCGCATCCCTAGCAATATTGAGAACAATCCCCGACGAGAAGGTAAAGAGCAAGTCAAGGTGATTGAGTTAAGATCAGGCAAAGTACTAAGTAGCCTAGAACAATCCAAAAAGGGAGAAAAACCCAGTAACTCTCATGAGGTTATAAATATCCCTTCTAACAATGACACTAAAGTCAAGACATCTAAAGAGGTACCATCAAAACAAGCATTGGAAAAGAAAGAAGACATGCCTAAGGAAGATAAGGGTACCTCGATTCCATTTTCGAAGAGGTTAGAAGAGAAGAAGAGACAAGACAAAGATGACTTTGTAAGTTTTCTAAACATTTTCAAATCTTTATATGTTAACTTACCTTTGATTGAATTAATGGAAAAGGTACTCAAGTATGCCAAATTCTTAAAGGAGGTAATGTCAAGGCATAAGAAAATCAAGTTAGGAGAACAAGTGGAGGTAAATGCATCATGCAGTGCGATTATCTCTAAAGTAATTCCCCAAAACTTGAAGGATCCCGATAATTTTATCATCCCAATTAAAATTGGGAATCTTTAGTTTAACAAGGCATTATGTGACCTAGGTGCAAGCATAAATTTGATGCCTTTATCAGTGTTTAAGAAACTTGGGAGCGGAGATCTCAAAAATACCCAAGTGACTATGTAATTAGCTGATCAGTCATCTGTAAGGCCGAGGGGAATTCTAGAGGATGTGCTAGTCCAAGTGAGGAGTTTCATCATCCCTAGGAATTTTGTGATTCTAGATTTTGAAGGGGACAGGGATATACCCATTTTGTTAGAAAGATCGTTCCTAGCCACATCTAGGTCTACCATTAACCTTAACAACAACAAACTCACTATGTGAATTAATGGTGAGGTAGAGACCTTCAAATGTGGGGACAAAAAGATGAAACTGAGAAGCACAATAAGTGCTACCACTTGCTAGAATTAAATGGAAGTGAAGGCCACAATCAGATCCCTTTCATGAACAAAGAAAGAATTAACAAATTTAAAGAAAGGGATCGGTTGAAAGAAATAGAAAGTCTAATGGGAGATGGATCAAAAGGGAAAAAAATTGGATCCTCTCGACGAGGATAACCATATCGGATGAGTTCGGTAGTAAAACTTAAAGGTAACAAGGTGGTATTAACTTTTGTATATTATTGTATATATTTCTAATAAATTTTTATTTCAGCAATTAACAGGAAATAAGGGTATGTTGCAACACACCATCCTTTGTGTTGCAACATTTGTGATAGAATCGAGGAAGAACAAGACTGATGCCTATGTCGCGATGTAGCTCTCTCCATGTCACGACAAAGAGTACAGGTTAGGCAATCTCAGAAACTGAGGAAGATGTCGGGACGACGCCCCAAGTGTATCACGACAAAGAGGTACTAAGCAGTTTGTCGTGACGAAGACTCTCTATGTCATGACATCAACTGTAATTTTTGCAGGATCGACCCGACCCAACTGTGCAACCCGGTGGCTAAGGGCTTATTTTTTCCAAGTCTTTACACCTTAAAACCATAATTTCTAACCCCTATATATACTAAAACACTATTCTAACTTATTCCATCTTATTTTCACCCACAAAAACTTTCAAAAACCTAAAAATCTTCTTTTTCCTATTTTCTCCTTTTACTTTTCATGTTTTTCAAGCAAAGGGAGAAGCACACCAAATCAGGTTTTAAGTTCCTACTCTTATATTCTATTATTTGAAATGCCTCCTAAAAAGGTTAAAAGAACTGTAGAATCCGAACCATCGTTGGGTACAAACCCTTCAAATTTTGTGAACGCAAATGTAGAAAGGTATTTTAATGAGCTTCAAGAGAAGATGTTCATTCAAGAGAGGGGTTTTGACCATTTGATGGTTCTGTACAAAAAAACTTGGCCTCTAGTTGGGTATCATAAGTGGGAACGAGTTTGGACAATCCCCGTAAAACCTGCTGTTTTCCCTGTAGTCCAAGAATTTTATGCCGCTTTAAAAGATTATATTTCTAGGACTAATGATGAATGCAGTTGGGAAACTTTAGTAATTAGAGGAATTAGTGTCAAGGTAACCCCCAAAATAATATGTAAATTCTTCGATGCTCTTTATTATGAATAGGATTTCTTTGATCAAATCGACTTAGAATCCTTTAGTGATATAAAAATGAACGAAGTAATTACGTGTCTAACAGAGGGAAGGGGGAATGGAAATTTAGGCCAAGTACTAGTATCCCTACTTCATTCAACCAAGCCATTATGTTCTCTGAAGCTAAAATGTGGATTCAATTTATATGCACATGTACGATGCCTACTTTAAATATGTGTAATGTTAATGCTTTTCGAGTGGTACTATTATTTGCAATTTTGCAAAAAAAAATAGGTTTGTATAGGGAAATGGATCCATCAAAATATGAGTAGATGTGTGGGAGGCCAAAAAGTAGGGATTTTCTTTCCTCACTTAATTACAACTTTGTGTATAAGGGCGGGAGTGCCCATGACATCCACTGAGCAAACATTGAAGCCGTCAAGATGCGTTTTTAGTAACACACTCTTCCAACAATATAGGCAGCTTTGTGCTAAACAACTGAAAGAGGGGAAGTAGAAATCACGAGACTTTGTAGCTACACCAACTTCCACACAAAGGTTGGCACCAACCCAACAAGAAGTTGGTGAAATAAGTAATCTAGAGCTCGATTGGATGATGCAATGGATGCAAGAATCGAGATTGGTATTTCAAGAGTTTGCTCGATAACACAACATTAAGGTCCCTAACTACACATCAAACATGTTTAGGGTGGTGGATGAGGAGCATAATGTGGAGGAACCGGAAGAAGGGAATAATAGTGATGAGGAGGAGGATGAGATGGATGAGGACGAATAAAGTGTCTTAAAGACTTTAATTTTTGAGACTTGTAAATTTCAATTTTTTTTATATATAATTTGTAGGAGTAGGATTAGAATTTACTTTTGCATATATATGCCTTAATTATCTTTGTAGGAACCTTACACTTTGTAAACACAAAAATTTCGAGCATTAATGACAAATGGAGGAAAGATAACCACCATGAGAAGAAGATGAGCTTTCTATAATTAACCGAGTAACTTCTTTCCTTACTATTAAAAGGGCTACATATTGAGGACAATGTGTTATCTAAAGTGTGAGGGGTAACATAGGAATTTTACATATAGTTTTAATTTTCAGTTTTTATGTTTGTTTTGATTTGTGCTAGAGCTTGTAGAAATACAAGTGATTGGTTAGGAGCATGTATAATAGGTTGATTGTATTTGTTGATAAATTTGGCATGATGATGAGGAATTTTTAAATTTTTCGGAATGAAATTTTGAAGTTCTATAGGTTACACTAAGTATAGATAGAAAGGTATTATTAATACCAAATGATGTGCATAATATGAGGAAACAAGCATGCTAGTATATATGATAGATAGTAATTTTAAGATTGTATGATTAAATTGATATTTATGCATATTGAGGTGTTTGGGGATGACCTAAGGTATTGTTCGGTTGCATCTAGAGCTAAAAAGTCAACCTCTATTCTTACTTTTCAATTAGTACCCATCTTTGAGCCTTATCCTAAAAATGATTATTTGTGTTTACTCTTTTCTTTGGTCCTATTTTGCATGGAAATAGACATATGACCATATGTATTGAAGGTAAGTAGACACATTACGGTGGAGATTATGAAACAAAGAAGGAAATAGGAAAATCAATATAATGTATGAACTTTTGTTTAGCCAAAAAGAGACGAATAATGAAAAATCAAAAAGAAAAATAAGTAGAAACAAAAGAAGAGAATCATGAGTAAGAAAACATATGAAGAGTGACAAAATCATAAAGTCACCAAAAAAAAGAGAATCTTACTCAATAAACAAAAAATACGCATAGGCTAGCTAAAAGGATTGTTTTATATTGAGATTTCCTAAATTGGAGAAAAAAGGAAGGTGAGAGAAGGAGAAATAAGGGGGTGAGATGGAATGGGACATTAAGGGGAAGAATAGGAAACAATACTATGTGTCAAACTATTTTTGTGTGTAACCTTTTGTGCTTAACTGTTCTTTAAATTTCATACCTATCCTAAGCCTCAACAGGTTACAAGCCGAAAGGCCCTATGTGACTTAAACATTTTTATGCATGAATAGATGTGAAAATTGTATGATCTTAGTATGGCTATATGTATTGTACTAGGATAATCAAAGTACTTGCATTAGGCACTGATAGATTTATATTGATAATACTTTGATATTTGTATTTCTTATAAACTTACTGAACTTATATCTTTAATGAAAAAAATGGTAAAGTGCTCATTCATCATGTTAAAATTAATAAGAAATATATAATGCCTAATGTAAATGCTACGATCCCGATCTTTGTATAATATGAACTCAAACTCTTCTATTTTCTTTCTTTCTTTGTTTATTATTCCTTTCTGTTTTGTTTGCTTGAGGACAAGTAAAGACTTAAGTGTGGGAGAGTTTGATTTATTGGTTTTATACCTAGCATATTGAACTAATTTTCACACCTGAAGAGCTTGAAATTAAGTATTTTTTTATGTTTTCATAGGATTTAACTTAGATTTTCCTTTTGAATAAATTGTGTAACCTAAATGCTTAAAGGTTATTTTATTATCTTTAAGGCCAATTGAGGCCTAAAGGTTACCTAACATCTTTGGTGAGTGTGCAAGAGACCATGAGAAGTTGCACAAATGTGAAACTGATCATTTCGTCACGACATAAGATGGTCTATGTCACAACAAAGGGACCAGACTTGAAGATTTTGGAGACCGACTTCTTTGTCGCGACATACATGGGTTATGTCACGACAATGCCTGCACGATTACACCATATACGGGGACTGATGGCTTTGTTGCGACACAGGTATTGGTGTGTCGCGACATCGACCCCTGGATACAGAATCTACACTGAGTGAAAGGTGTTTCGATCTTTACAATGCCACTTAAACACGAAGGATGGCAATTGACCTAAGGTTGATAAAAATGCCGACCAAGGCTATAAATAGGAACTTTAGCACTAGGTTCAAACACACTATTTTACTAGCTTTCAGTTTTTACTTCTTATTTTTAGTTTAGAAGCAAGATTATAGAATTTGCATAAACGTTGGAGGAATTGTTCTTGATAGATTGCCAATACAATTAAAGTTTCTTTTTCATTTAATCTCTTCAATTTTATGTTTTCATATATTATTGTTTTGATGATGAGTAAGAAAACCATGAGGAACTAATTCCATTTGGAGAATTAGAGAGTGGAAGTATAATTATTTAATTGTTGTTTAGAAGGGATCTTTCAACTGTTTGGGAAAGGAAGAACATCAAACAAACACTAGGCTAACAACCCTAGAATGTCATTTAGGTGAGAATGAACCCAAAATTGGTATTGCCCATCCATGAAAACCTTTTCCCCAAACAAGTTTAGACTGTGAAATTTAATAGTAAGTAGTCTCTATCGACTTGCTATGCTAGAGGAAAATCCAACTGGGGTAGTGACTAGTTGATTGAAGGAAAATCCCCAAAACCCAACAATTGAAGAACTCATACTGAAGCGACCAAATATCCCCAAAGTTGTTTATCGATTTTCTACATCTCAACTTTATACTTTTATTTCTTTTCTTTTTATGCTTTACACAAACAAACTCTTTATTTTATTTTGTATTATAATCCTTAAAGTGATTACTAATTACTTCTATTCTTTACAAGAATCTAATTCACTATTGCCTCACGCCTCCTTTGGGTACGATCCTCGGAATACTACCAAGTGTTCCGTTGTAACACACTACATTTACATCCTGTGTACTTAAGGAAGCCAAAAAACTATACCGAATGGGAGTACGTTCAGAGGTGGTCAACAATATTTCTTCATTTAAGTAGGTAGAAGACGAAACTCTGCATGAAGCTTGGGAGAGATTCAAGGATCTATTGAGAAAGTGCCCAATGCACAATTTCCAACACTAGACTCAAACGGAAATGTTCTATAATGGATTAAATGTGCACACTCGCATGGTAGTTAATGCGTGTGCTAACGGGACATTGTTGGATAAATCTTACAATGAGGCATACAAGATACTAGAAAGGATAGCCACCAATAATTATCAATATCCAACAATAAGGCTGGGAAGTGGCAGAAAAGCTTCAGAAGCAATGGAGCTTGATGCCACGACATCGCTAACAACCCAAGTATCCTCTTTAGCCAACATGATTAAAAATATGCAAAGATCTGTAGTAGCCAAGGAGGTGAATATTGTCGAGACAATCTGTGTCTACTACAGAGGCAATCACGAGTTGGAAGAATGTGTTTAAATCTTGAACCCGTGTGTTACGTAAACAACTTCAACCACAACAACAACCCCTACTCGAACACGTACAATCCGGGCTAGAAGAACCATTCTAATTTCAGCTGGAATAATCAAAGGGGAGGAAATTCAAGCAACATGGTGCGCCAAAATGCCATCAATGCTCCACAAGGCTATAACCAAGCAATGCCACGACAAAATCAACAACAACCTTTAACGTCAACATCCTCGAATGAAAATTTGCTGAAGAAATATATGTCAAAAAATGATGCTTTGATTCAAAGCCAAGCTGCATCTTTGCGAGCCTTGGAGAATCAAGTAGGCCAAATAACCAATATGCTGAACGCGAGACCACATGTAACAGCCTATTTTTCAGTGGTGTCAGAAACAGTGATTTCGGGATCATAAACCTAACTAGAAAATTTTTACAACGAGTTTTTAAATTAAATAAGTCAATAATAAATTTATATGGAATTTTGAATTTAAGAATTTTAATTATTGAATTAAAAGTTAGTATAAGTGGTTTGGTTCAAAGATCAAGTGGTCTTAGAAAATGAGGTATCGGGACCTCGTTTCTAAAATTTAGGACCATAAATATTTTTATTAAACATTTACAGTGTTTTATTACATGTGAATTAAAGTTTGGTTTGTAATTTTGATGATTAACTGCTTAATTAAGGAAAAAAGAGTAAATCATAAAAGAGGTAAAAGTTAATTGCTATGGATTAAAAATAGTAAAAGGACCAAAATGGTAATTAAACCATGGTCAAAAAGTCTAAGCGGTGGTGTATATGATTATTATCCACTAACTTTTGGGTTATTTATTTAGTCCTAATTAGTTTAAGGCTAAATTGTAAATAAGTTTGTTTGATTGGAATTTAATATAATTGAAGGATCAATTCTCTAATTGGACCCTCCTTAAGTGGCCTAATAATAGAAATGATGTGGAACTCTTTAGATTTTGGTAAATTGTAATTAAATCCTAATTAAATGAGAATTTAATAATTAGTTTATTTTTAGTATGATAGAGAATGGTGTTTCCAAGGCCACAAATTTAATATGTTAGATCGTAAATATTAAATAATTAATATTTATGAGGCCATTAGTATGATATTAAATTTTGATTGCGAAATTTTGTTGATTAGATAGTTAATTAAGTAAAAAGGATTAAATCGTAAAAGGTGTAAAAGTTGAATTCTATTAATTAAAAGGTAAGTTAAAGTCCTTAAGGGGTAATTAAACCATTCATATTATGAGTGGACGGTCTTGACCATTTTGGGATGGAAATTTAAGAGAAATTTAAAAGGGTAATTTTGTAATTTCATGAGAAATTAATTAAATTAAAAAGTAAAGGGTTGTAAATTCTTTTTTTTCTTCTTTTCTTCTTCTTCAAGCCGAAACACCATGGAAGGGAGAAGGTTTATTCAGCTAAGCTAGGGTTTATTGTTTTGCAAGGTAAATCTTACCCGTTTTTAGTAATTTTTATGTTTTTGAGTCCGTCTTAGCTTAATCTAGCAAACTCAAGGACTAATTTGTGATTCTGTCAAATGTTATAAATTTTTTCATTGATGAATTAGCTTGTTCTTGAAACTTTATGGAAGTATTTTGAGTTTGGTTGTTGAATTTGATTATTTTGTAAAGTAATTTTTGATGATTTTAATGTTTAAGGACTAAAATGTTAAAGTGATAAAATCGAAATGACTTAAGGTGAAATAATGAAAAAAATTTGGCTATTGAAAGACTCATGAACATTTGGAAAAGCTGAAATTTGAATAAAAATGGTTAATTTGGAAGTTTAAGGCTTAAGGACTAAATTGAATAAAAGTGAAAAGTTAAGGGCAATTTTGTAAAAATACCAAAAAGGCTTATTTCCATAAAATGATTAAAAATTCATGTTGATTTAAACAATTGAATAGATCAAGAAGGTGTCGCTAATCATGAAAAAGGGAATTTACGGATTAGTCCCTAGAGTTCACTTTAATTGCAAATTCATCCGGTAAGTTTGTAACATTAAATTTGCATTATAATAGTACATTATTGTATTCTTTATAATCATTACAAAATAGGTTACAGTACGTGAAATTGAGAAAAATGAAAGAGATATCAAGCTTTAAGCCGGTGATTTGATACCGACGCGATGGTTGAGGTACCGCATATGTTACGAGTTTTCGACAACTTGTGTCAGTAGCATCGTGAGTCGAGAAATGATAAATAAGCCCTACGATGGCTGGGATTTATGCTTAAATGCATATTCACGATAGCTTGTGTGAGCAGCATCGTTAGGGGACAGTTTACAGACAGACATCATATCGATGGCTGGGGTACTGCATATGTTTGTAAGTCCTCGATAGCTCGTGTGAGTAGCATCTGGTACTGGTAACAGTAAAGTTATAGAAAGGAAAGTTGAAATACTACATATGGCTTGAGGAAGAAACAGTTTATACTAACTCGATTGAGTTATGAATGCTTTATGCATATGATTGGAAACTCTTTAGACTCTTTGAACTTACTAAGCTTTGAAGCTTACAGATGATGTTATTGTTGTTTCGTAGATTACTTTGCTGTTTGAAGATCGAATCATCTCCACAAAGTTACACTATCGCGGAGCCGGTTTGGTAATCCTTCATCACTTGGTTATATGACATGTACTAGGATGATGTTATCTTTTGTTTACTCGTTTGAGATTGTGATGATCTTATTTTGTCTTTAATGAAATATTGAACTTAATAATGTATGCTTTTTCAAGATGAAAAATAGACTTAGAAGTACAATGTAATGACTTGGAAACTATGAATTATGTATTGGTCTAATGCATTTTGGAGTTATGCATGGTAAGTATTGATAAACTTGTGTTTTGACATGATTCATGAGATTCTGCATACTTGTTTCAGTAGAACTCATGCGTGTATCGGAGAAGTACAAGGTAGGGAGAGGTTGTTCACTGGCTTGAGTTGTATCGGTAGTTGTATAGTAGTATCGGTAGTTCATGTATTTGTATTGGTAGAAGTTACAGGTAAGACTTCTTAGCTCTCTAGAGTTTTTAGTATCGGTAGAAGTATGACATATTTCGATAAAAGTCTCACTTGTATCGGTAGTACTGCTTCAAGTATCGGTAGAAGTCTGCGGTATTCCTGAACTATTTACTGACTTGACAACTATCAATACTAGTCTAACAAGTACTGGTAGAAGTATCCAAAAATCATGAAAATGACCTTTTTTGCCCTTGTTGAGTTATGATTATAATTAATTGATGATTTATGACATGATATTAAAAGATGAACAGTGATAAATGAATAAAAAGACACCAAGACCCTAACCGGCAATGATTTTTGGGTTTTAGGTGTTACCAACATGAAAAATGGATGTCATAATATGTGATATGAATATTGATTCCTGATTGATTGAAATGTTGCAAATGAATGCGTAAGATTAAATCGAGTTAGTATTCTGAGTTGCAAGTTGGTAAATGTATAAATTGTGACTGATTTGTATGTAAAAAAAATCGTAAAGTCCTATAAACCCTAAGACCTTAGACCAGAGATGGTTACGGTTTTTGGGTGTTATATTTAGTGGTATTAGAGCCATGGTTTAGTCGATTCTCAGATTAAGTGTAGTGTGAATAAAGTCTAGAAAGTACATGCTATATAAACCTGTGATAGTGTGATATTGATTGATCCGATCTAACTCCTGTTTATTTGCAGATTATAAAGATATTATCTGAATTTGAACGTGACGAAATTATTGGAGTTAATAATAATATCTGGCTACTGATTCTGGTGCAAGTTATAGTATATTGGTTTTATAATTATTTAAAACAAAGAGTGGCTTTATAATCGCTACCTCTAAGTATAGGTAAATAAATTGGGATCGAAGACATAACGATGGATCTGAAATTACAATACCTAATATTATTCCTGGCATGATCTATTCTTTTAATATTATTTATTGGGTATGCACTAATTAATATTGGGTTAATTTATTTATGTATTGCATTGTATTAATAATGGATAGGGGTCTATTTCCTAAACCAATGAGTTTGATATTTGAATAATAAGTTATTGGGATAGAGCTGATATGTCAAAACTATCGGCTGAAAATTTATGACTGTGATTTTTCTGACGATTTGATGTTACTACCCTTTCATGAATTTGGTATTAATTTGAAAATGATTGACTGAAGTTATATGATACCATAGTGAATTACAGATTGAAATGAATTGATAGAAATTTTCGGCTAATGTACTAATTATGATTGAGTCCGGTAAATCAGAGTTGTTCAATGTCTTTGTACAGGATATGATATGATTGAAAATATATATATATATATATATAATTGACTACACAAAAAATTGATTAGAGGATAACTGTGTATCGTTCACCAATGGGTATTTTCATTTATCTCTTGAAAGATTTCTGGGATTTTTGCCTAAATCTGATAATGAAATAATTCAAGATATAGAATAAAAATCTTAAATCTCATACAGAACACTTGTTCAATAAGTTAAAAGGATGTAACAGTGTATTTAAAAGTTAATAAAGATTCAATTATTCAGTTCTAGTTAAAGATATGAGATGCTAAAAATTTCTTTTGAACTTGAGATAATCATTAAGGATTTTGGTAATATTATTTAGATTAACTAATGTCTTTGTTAATTTATGAATTTGATGAATTAGATTGTTCAGCATTAATTGGATAATTATATATAGTCGCAGTTATGTATATTGATGCTATTTTGATATACTTTAAATAGAATCAGTGTAAGTGTAAATTTGAGAAATGTATTATAGGTTATGTGCAAGAAATAATTTATGTGAAAAATTAAAAACGTTGAGCTTTGGTTCAGTGAAGTTAATTTTCTTGGTTATGTAAAATTTGGCAGACAGATTTGTATGTTAGAAAAAACCTTGAGACCAAAGACCAGAGATGGTTATAGTTTTTGGGTGTTACACCACAAGGAGCATTACCTAATAATACAGAGAATGCTAGAGAAAAAGGGAAGGAGCAATGCCAAGCCATCACACTCAAAAGGGGAGGGAAATTACCATATTACGGTGCTACCCAGAATGCCATGGCAAAAGAAGGAGGAGAGACAAACCAAACCCATGAAGAAGAAGCTGAAGTGCCAGAAGGAAAACCTTTTTCTGAGAAGGTTGAAAAAGAAGCAATGTTAGAACTTGAGCCTGACAAAAATGCCATAGCAAAACAGTAACAGCATGTAAAAGGAAGGCAATTCCCTCTATTTCCACAAAGTTTCCAGAAATCAAAGCAAGATATTTAATTAAAAAGATTTTTCGAGGTCCTGAAACAACTGCACATCAACATCCCACCTGTTAAAGCTTTGGAGTAGATGTCCAACTATGTCAAATTCATTAAGGACATCTTGTCGAAGAAAAAGTAGCTGGGAGAATTTGAAACTGTTTCTCTCACTGAAGGGTGCACGACAATTTTGATTAATAAATTACCACTGAAATTAAAAGACCCAAGGAGTTTTACTATTCCTTGCTTTATAAGCAGTCATTATGTAGGTAAGGCATTATGTGATTTAAGAGCTATCTATTTTCAAGAAACTTAGAATTGAGAAAGTAAGGCTTACAACTGTGACGTTGCAAATTACGAACATATCATTTGCACATCTGGAAGGTAAAATCGAAGATGTTTTGGTAAGAGTAGACCAATTTATTTTTCCTGCCGATTTTATCATTTTTGATTGTGAAGTTGACAATGAAGTACCTATCATTTTGGGGAGATCTTTCCTTGATATGGGAAGAACTCTCATTGATTTACATAAAGGGGAACTCACAATGAGGGTCAATGATCAACAAGTAATGTTCAATGTGTTTGATACTGTGAAGAATTATGATGTTAAAGAGGAATGTCATGACATTAAGCTCATAGACATTCTAAATGAGAAAAAACCAGAATACCATGAAATTGATGGGGTTACTAAGGTAAAAATAAAAAAATTCCCTGACAAAGAAATTTTGTCATGGCAATTTGAACCTGGACAACAAGTTATTTTATCTGACTCAAAGTCATTCAAGGATAAACCCAACTATTATTGGTCTGAGCCCTTTAAAATTTATTGTGATTTTTCTCATGATTTTATTCATAATTCTGTTAAAACACTAAGGCACGAAATAAAATTTAAAGAAAAACTTGCAGTGTATAGGGACACTTATTTTAAACCTTTTCAAAATTGTTAGAATTACCTTTTCTTTTTTATTTTCCTTTTATTGCATGTGATTTTTTGTCTTTTGTCTTATTTGATTTGTTAATTTCCATTTCAGATGAAATGTGTTAAGTGTGTACAAGTATAGAAGGGACACATGAGAAGGGAATGTTCTCCCTACGAACGCATGGACAACCCAACAGACTGCCAACGTGGAAGGATAACACTTCAAGTTTTCATCCTTCCCTATGCCCCCGAAATTACTGTTTTACTGCACCACCCACACCTCCAAATTTTTAGCCATCATGACTTAGATAGCTGTCAATACCCTATCCTCTAATTTAACCTAAGCTATTGAAATTTTTTTACTTATTTAGCCGTTTCAAACCTTTATCTTCTTCACTTAACTCTCATACTAAAAACACACCATTTTTATTTTTAAAAAAAAACCTCTAAACCATGTCAAGAAATGTCACACCCCAAAATTGGGATTAGAAGTTTTGAGGATATTTTAGGAATTTTAGCCTATATATGTTCGGAATTTTTTAAGGTTGGTAATCAGTAATGTTTTTGACAATGACTATTATGATATTAAATCAATTTTTAAAAATGAGTATTAAATAGCTTTAATTTTTGAAAATAGGACTGATTTGTAAAAGAGTTAAAATTAAGAGTTTTTATGAAGTAATTTGACCAAACTTTAAAAAAATCAACCTAAAAACCACTTTTTCACTTGTATTTTCCACATTAAAAAATCCCAAGTATTTGTGTTTGTCATCCCTTGCTCTTCCGTCTCTCCCAATTGATTTATACCTCTAACTCTTAATTTCCTTTGAATTCTAATAACCTTAAAACTTTAAATGCCTATAAAAAGCCAAGGAAAACGCCCAAAAAGTTTCATTATCTTCATCATATTCTCCAAACGTGGGTTTTCCAAATTTGTGTCAAAGCTCATTTTTCTTCCATCAAAGGTATCTAATCATCTTTCTATTAGTTTTAAGTTATATCTAGTCTCTTAAACTGAATTTTTAGCCTTTAAAACACATGTTTTAAATAAAAGCCAAAAATTGGGTCGTTAATAGCGGATTTCGGGATTGTGGATTAGAACTTGGCTTTAAATTGTTTTTCAACTTGTTTTAACATTATTAGAAGGTTTCTAAAATTACTTTGAAGTCTTGTTAAGTATTTCTCGAGTTTTAATGAATTTCGTTATTACAGTCATAGTATGTCAAATATTAAGTATTTAAAATGTGTAGTTTTAAATGGTTTAAAGGTTGGAAATCAGTCGAGGGTAAATATGTAGATGAACGGAATTCGTTTCATGCAAAAAGATTAAGTGTAGACTGTGATATTAGAGTTTAAAATTTACTAGGTTAAAGGTTTCGATTTAGTGTTGTGTTTAGTAGGTGGCATAGTGATAGAGTTAGTAAAGAATTTATTCTCGTAGGTTCTACTTCAGTCAGACCCGGAGTTAGATCTGAGCGTGGGAGACGTTCTCCACGATATTAGAGCTCTTGCTCACTTGAGGTGTGTTTTTATCCGTGCTACATATTTGTTGTGTGTTCTGTTTGTGTTATATGAATGTTGTGTGATGTTATCTTGTATTGATATATCTGTGAGATTATTACTCGATGTTGTGTATCACATGTTGATTTTCCATGCATATCTATCAGATTGTGGATACTTTGAATATCATGTGTCCAGATTTTTGAACAGTGATTTAATATCATGTGTCCAGATATTATTGTGACATCATATCATTGTGTGTACATGGGTTGTATGGTGGAAGTCGTGGTAATCACCCCTTCAAATGGCTTATAGTAAAACCACTCTGATTGGTGACGATTGGATGGGGAGGAGTTCTGGGGAACCTCTCCACTGTGTTGGTGTGCTAGAGGATTGGGTGCATTGCATTGTGCTTGTGATTTTATTGCATTTGTGTTGTGATAAACTATATGTTTGTTTTAAAATGTTTTATGAAATTACTGTGATATTGTGTTTGTGATTGCTTGCACTTTAGAGGCACACTAGGCTTTTTACTCATTCCCCCTTAGTTTCCCTTTCAGATTTATCAGACTTAGGCGACTTGGTACTCGAAGGATCTCTTCTATTTACTTATTTTCATTTATTATTCATTATGACTTATTTTTGGGGATTTATTTTTCAAATTATATTAATAAATTATTTTGAGTTTGTAATGTTTTTATTTTATTTATTTATTATTTAAATTGGGATTTTGGATATTTGTTTAAGGTTTTTGATTAATAATTTTTAAGATTGGAATTATTTAGAAATGTGGGAAGCTAACTATTTTATTATGACTTAATTCATTTACAAAATTAAATTATATAACTATTTTAAATGGATTTTGAGGGTGAAATTATGATAGTGACATTCTAGAATCGATAATATCATCTAGGTCGAGTGTAAAGGGTTACAAGAAAAATGCCAAGCAACCCATCTTTGCCAGCCCGAACCTTCTTCAGCAAAACTACTGAAGATAAGTTCAACAAAAAATTTATTAAACGAGGGCTGTGGCTAGAGAAGGGATTTTTGTTCAAAGACGAAGCAATCAAATATGGTGAAGAGGTCATGTCTGTGATACGCACGCATCGATGGGAAATCTTTTGCCTCTACCCTGATGATGTTTATACAAAGATGGTGCGCGAGTTTTATGCTTACATCACAACCCTTGAAAATGCTTTTGTATAAGTAAGGGGCAAGTCGATCCTGTTTGGTAAGGATGTCATCAATGCCCATTACTTCTGAACAAACACTGATGACGAGCACACGCCATTCTTGGAGACCCTTGATGAGGAAGGTATGAAGAGCGTGTTGTAGGATTTGTGTTTGCTTAGAACAGAATGGATAATGTCCAAGTAGGACTGCTACACCATTAATAGAAACTCTTTAAAACCAGAATACCGAGTCTGGAATCATTTTGTGAAGGTTAGTTTGATGCCTTGTACGCATTATACATCCATTTTGAAAGATAGGCTACTATTGTTGCACTTAATAGTGATGGGAAGGAAAATTAATGTGGGCAGAATCATTTTTAAGGAGGTCAACAAATGCACTCAAAAGAATCAAGAAGTTTATTCTTCCCTGCACTTATCTCAACATTGTGTTAAGAGGCACAAGTCCCACTGTAGACCAACGAACATATCACTTACAACACTGGAGCTATTTCGAAGAAGACAGCACATGACTTTATGGAGAGAGAAATGTCACGAAAAATCAGTAAAGGGCCATCAACTTCCACACCACTAACGCATGGAGCACCAACTGCCTCGGATAGTGATTTCGAGCGAAGGATGCTTTAATTGATGAGAGAGATGCATCATCATGTTGGAAGCTTGTTCCAGACTCAGGTGATGTTGTTCAGAATTTGACTGAAGCAGCTTCGGATTTACGCATGATTGGAGCTACACAAGGCGAAGGGACAATGCCTTCCGACGCTCCATGCAATAGAACTTTGCAAACCCTATGCCTTCCAAAGGATTTATATTCCGACTCTGAGAGTGAGGAGGAGGAAATGGTTGAAGAAAGAACCCTTGAGATCCATATAGCTTCCAGGGAGAAGAACAAAGGAAAGAAACCCATGGTTGAAGAGAAGGAAAAAGAGAAGGAGAAGACACCATCTGCGTCTGATCTGTTAAAGAATGATGCCACAGCATCAACACCACCTACTGAACCACCTATTAAGACACCACCAGCTGCAAAGGGAAAGTAGAAAAATCAAGAAAAAAATCGATGACCTGATTGATGATTTGACCCGCTCTGATGAGGAGGAGAGCATCCCAATCTGCTCGATGAAGAGGAAAACTAGAATCAAAAACTACCATTGGAAGCAAAATGCCACTCAACAACTAGAGTGAATTTTCTTTTAAACGAAGCTTTGTTGTTTTATTTTTGTGTTTATTTTTTATATTGTTTGAATTTTTTTAGTCATTTCTTACATGTTCATGCATTGAGGACAATGCAACCCTTAGGTTTGGGGGAGTGTTGTCTTACATTTAGTTGCATGTAGTTTTTCATTTTGTCATCACATTGTTTTCGCCATGATATTACTATGTTGCATTATGCCATGACATGATTTTTATGTCATAACATTATCAATTTTACATTTTGCCATGGCATAATTGAGACTATAAATGAAATAGAACATATTATTTTCTATTGGTGATGTTTGATGATGAGATTAAAAATTCTTTGAACAATTAGGAATTTTGATAGCCGAACAAGTAGATTAAGTATAAAGACTTGTTAAAAATTGAGTTTTCTTTATAATAGAAATTTTTGGTTTATTAAAGAAATTTGTTTAAAGTAGATTCTTTTTAAAGAGTTAGAAAAAAATTTCGAAAATTTAGTACTCAAAAAGAAAGAAAAATTTTGTAAAGACATAACAAATAAATAAATATGTCATAAGATATTTCAATGCTTGAACTATGAAGTAGGTCAACAATACTTTGTATGCTCCTTTGTATTGTTGATTAGAAAAATAGGATTAAGTATAAGTGTTATAAAAAATATATAAATAAATAAAATTTAAGGCACTCCACTGTAGCAAAGATTGAGTAAGCTAAGGAGATAGTTGTTTACTCCATCTATCTTTTAAGTGGGAAAAACTTTAGTTATATGAGTGTAATTTAGATTGTGACATGGCATAATTTTTGACAATTTAGTGTTTGCTCAATTGAAGCTGTCAAGAACATAAAGCTGTGTGACAAAATGCATCCTTAGTTTGAGTAAAAACTAAAACAAATAGAAAAATAGAATAATTCAATAAGAAAAGTTTTCTATAAAATTGTTTTAATAAATAAAACTTTCTATTCTGACATGACAAAGTTTTTACATTTCTTTTATTTAATAAACTTATGAAACAAGATTATGTTTATATATTTACAAGATATTCTGAGAATGGAAACTCTAAGGTATGCTCTGTAGGATTTTTTATTTCTCAATGATGTCATGACAAAGCTTTCATGTATGCATGCATTTTTGCTTGAGGACAAGCAACAACTCAGGTTTGAGGGTGTGATAACTCTCGAAAAGAGTTATCTTTTATGCATTTCTAGCCTTGGGAAAGTGCTTGGACTTAGGTGAAATTAAGCATTCTAAGATAGATTTTAATATTTTTTATGCTTTCATGAATAAAGCTTGGTTGTACATTTTTATTACATTTTTACCCTAAGTTGGAAGGAAGGTGCGCTGGTAGAATCTGGTGCAGGTGCAGGAGCAGGAGCAAGTGCAGGAGAAGGAAACTTGATGTAAGATTATACAAGAAGGAAAGGTTATCACGTATGCTTCTCGATAACTTAAATCCCATGAAAAGAATTACTCGACACACGATCATGAACTGGCTACAATTGTTTTTGTATTAAAAATTTTGCGTCATTATCTGTATGGTGAAAAATGTCACGTGTTTACAGATCACAAAAGATAGAAGTATTTGATGACCTAGAAAGAGTTGAACTTGAGACAGCGAAGATGGCTAGAATTATTAAAAGATTATGAGCTTGTGATTGATTACCATCCGGGTAAAGCTAATGTGGTTGCTGATGCGTTGAGTCGTAAATCCCTTTTTGCTCTTCGATTGATGAATACGTAGCTACAGTTAAAGTGTGATAACTCTATCCTAGCTGAGATTAAGGTTAAACCTTTGTTTTTGCAAGACATACGAGAGTTACAACTTGTAGATCCCAATGTTGTAGTGAAGAGGAAATTAGTGGAAGATGGTCATGTTTCGGAGTTTTCAATTGGCGAGGATAATAATTTATATTTTTGTAAGAGATTGTATGTATCAGAGGATTTGCAATTGAAATAGAATTTATTAAAGGAACCTTATAATAGTGTTTGTTTGATTCATCCGGGTAGTACAAAAATGTATTGTTATTTAAAAAAATTCTATTAGTGGTGAAAAATGGAACAAGAGTTTTCTGAGTTTGTGTCCAAACGCCTTGTATGTCAGCAAGTAAAGGCTGAGCATCAAGTCCCGTAACGGTTGTTGCAGCCAATCATGATACCAGAATGGAAGTGGGAGTAAGTTACAATGGATTTTATATCGGGATTACTGTTATCGCCAAAAAAGAAGGATTATATTTGGGTCGTTGTGGATCAAATGACGAAATCTGCACATTTTATACCTGTACGAATGGATTATCCACTAGAGAAGTTAGCCGAGCTTTATGTCTCCGAGGTGGTTAGATTGCATGGCATTCCATCGTCAATTATTTCAGATCGTGACCCAAAATTTAACTCCAAGATTTGGAACAAGTTACACGTAGCTTTAGGAACAAAACAAAAGTTTAGTACAACATTCCATCCACAAATGGATGGCCAATTAGAACAAGTAAATCAAGTGTTGAAGGATATGTTGCGATGTTGTATTATTGAATTTAAAGGTAGCTAGGAAAAATATTTACCGTTAGCTGAATTCGCCTACAACAATAGCTATCAGTCGAGCATAAAGATGGCACCATATGAGGCTTTGTATAGTCGTAAATGGAAAAGTCCATTATACTGGTCAGAATTAACTGAGGATTTGGTACAAGAAACTAAAGAAAAGGTTAAGATCATTCGAGATAATGTGAAAGCTGCGCCTGACCGTTAGAAATCGTATGTAGATTTGAAGTGTAAAGACACTGAATTTGTATTAGGTGAGAAAGTCTTTCTAAAAGTCTCACCTTGGAGGAAGGTGTTGCGTTTTAGCCGTAAAGGGAAGCTTAGTCCTAGATTTATAGGACCTTATGAGATTTTAGAGATAATTGGACTGGTGGCTTATCAGTTAGCATTGCCTCTTGAACTTGATAAAATCCACAATATTTTTCATGTTTCAATGCTCCAACATTATAGATCCAATCCTTCACTTCTGTTGTCAGTGGAGAAATTATTGAGTTGCAACCCGATCTAACATATAGTGAAGAGCCTATTAAAATTTTGGCTCAAGAAGTGAAAGAATTGAGGAATAAAATAGTACAGTTAGTTAAAGTATTGTCATACCGACATGGAGTAGAAGAAGCTACTGGGAAATGAAAGAAACTGTGATATCACAATACTCGAATCTCTTCTCTGGTAAGATTTTCAAGGACGAGAAGTCCTTAAAGGGGAGAATTGTAATAGCCTATTTTCAGTGGTGTTAGAGGTGACATTTTTGAGATAAAATTTCATTTAGAGAGTTAGTTTTATTATTTATTTAAATGCTTATAAGGTCGTATGAGAGTTTAGTATATTAAATTTTATAGATGTTGGTGGATTGGTAAAATGTACTAAATTGAGAAAGTCGAAAGAGATAGTCTCACATTTTGTTATTAATCAAAAGAATATTTAAGAAGATTAAAGAAAAGAATAATGATGAGGGTTTAAAAGGAAATTTTTCAATAATTAAGTGAGTGGGATTTGGTGGAAAAGATTATAAAATTTACTTTAATGAGATAAGGGTAAATTAGAGATTTAATAATTAAAATAAAGAATTAAGTAGAGAAAGTCATCATCTTTCTCTTATTTTTCTTTCTTTGAAACGAAACTATTAGAGAGGAGAGCTTGAAGTTTAGTTTTAGAAGTCCTTGCATGTAAGTGAAATTGGTTCCAATTCTTGCAATTTTTTGTATTTTCTTCATCCTTGGAGTTTAGTGCATGCAACCTAATAGTTATTTTTCAGAAATGTGAAGAATTTGTGAACTTTCCATGTTTGAATTTTGATTCTTGGCTATTGTTGAGAATGAAATGTGAGTTAGGAATTGATTTAGAAAGTTTCATAGCTTTATGGTGGGTTAATTATACCGAAGGATTTGGTTGTGTAAGGCATGAAAATTCGAGGGTTATAGTTGGTATTTAGACATTTATGATGTTATTTGGAATAAAATAAATTTTTGTACATGATATTTTCTACTCACTTTTTATTAGAATTGATAAAGAATTTTGGGAGTAAATACGTAAAGGGCAATGATAAAGGAATTTTGAATTCTTTTCTTTTTGCTTTTGTAATATAATAATTTAGTGTATTAAGTTAAATTAATTGATTTAAGTATTTGCTAATTAGATCAAAGTCAGATACCTCGGTAGATAAACGTGGAAAGGGAAAAGTAGTCGAGTGACCTTTGTCAAATATCCGTTGTCATTGCACAGGTAAGTTCGTTTTATAAATTTTGTGTTTTTATGAAATTTTATTAAATGTGTATCTTGAATTATTTATACTTATAAATGTTGGTTACATGTTAGCATATGATAACTATTAGAGATATGAAAGGAATCAGGCTATGTGCCTAGCTGGCTTCATGTCGGTGTAACCGGGCTATGTGCCTAGCAGTATTCATGCCGGTGTAATCAGGCTATGTTCCTAGTAGGCCTTTCCACCGGTGATATCGAGCTTTATGCCTAGCAAGCCTTTGTGTCAGTGTTTAACAAATTAATTATTTGACTTTTGATTTACATTATATAATTTTTCAATTAAGAATGATCATTAAATTGTATATTGAACTAAGTCATGGCAGACTTATATGTTTGATTTTTCATGAATGTAGGTCTCTTGGAATCTTGGCGTCGCTTGGATCCGATTGGAATTACACACTATCCACACTTTTTGCATATACTTTTTGTTAAACCTTGATTAGGTTAAGACTGGCATGTATATAGGATGCTTTGGATGATATGTTATTAACATATTTGTTTTGGTTAAACTCATAGTTAATGTGGTCTTTGTTGATTGAATAGATATTAGTTGTTATATGTGAAGTTGAGATAATGAAATGTTATGGTAAATGGAAATATGCCCTTGAACATTGGTTATATGTTTTGACTAGAAATTGTGAAGAGTAGTAAGCTAGTATTTGGTCATATTGTTGAATTTTGTGTTCAAATGGTGATTGTTAGATAGGGAATAAATCCATGTGAAATGTTGGGTTGGTTAGAATTTAGAGGAGGTACCACTGAATGGCATAATTATTAAATTAGAATGGTTGTATTTTTGGACTTGAAATGATGTATTAAATGTATTATTGGATATAGAAACTTAACTTAGTATAGTATCCCTTTATATGCAAGAAATGTTAAGCTTATACCTTGTTTTAGAAGTCAATTATAATGCACGTGGCCTATGACACTGGCTGTCACACGGCCGTGCGCCATTTGAAAATGTAGTACAGTATTCATACGGGCTAGGACACGATCGTGTGGCCCAAGTCAATATAGACACACAGTTTAGCACACAGTCTGTTACACGAGTGTGTGTTGCAAATTCGTATGGACACACGGCCTGGCACATGGTCTATGACATGGTAGTGTGACCTTATTTCGTATCCGTACACGACTTATTACATAGTTAGGAGCACGGATATGTAAATTTTGGCACACGGGTTTGTGTTTGAGACACATGATCGTGTGTCCCTTGTATCTTGGAAATAATTTTAGTTTTTGTTTAAATTGTATAATTCATTTCAAACGTGTTCTGGATTGTTCAATATACTTGTGTATGATTGATCGCGCTATGAACGTCACAACAAATATGTGCAAGCGTACACTATCGGTGCAAGTATAGTAGATAGATGTAAGTCCATCGGATATCAATCCCACGAGGATGGATGTTTTTGTTTATAATTGTTGATGCAATAAACAAATAAAACAATATATATTGTGGTAAAGTTTCAAGAGCAATAGACAGGTAAGTATGAGATTGATTTGCCGAAGCAATAATGAAAAATTTAAGAAGTAAAGCAATGATAATGAAATGGGGTTCCTGACGTGAAAAGTTGGCAGAAAACTAAGTGTGACTCACAAGGTTTAAAATATCAGGTAATTTGTCATTGTAAATAAGCACAATGAAAATCTTACCAAACTTGACTCTCCTATTAGGTCTAAAACTCAAACATACACAATAAGCACACCTTCTAGTGTTGGCAATGCAACAAATTCAAGAACAAGTGGATTAAATTCCTTCAATCCCCAAGCAACTTTCGTTGTCTTGCTTGTTAATGTAATTTGTCGCTGCACCTTCTAGTGACAATGACTGCAATCACACTTCCGTGGTCAAACAATTAAATTCAAAGATTAATAGTAAAGGCAAGATTGAAATAAATATCATTCAGTTCTAAATTTCAAATGTACTTCCATACAACTTAAAATAACAAGAATTAGTAGTGTTTAAGAAAGAGAAAAAACAGAACAATTGGGGCATTCTATTCCTAGTCTACTCAAATTGCTCTCGTACTCTCCTGTTGTAACGCACTTAGGATGTTCCTTGTCAGGATCAGTTCAGCCTTCTCTTCTGCGTCAGGTCGCCCTTAGGAAGTTAAGCTACCATGGATGAAAGCTTTAAGAAAATATGGATTGAAGAAGAAAATCAAATATGGCTGAGGAAGAAGATCCCTTCTCTCTTCTTCTCTTCAGTTTTTAATAGCACTTCACAGTACAGGTGTCCTTCCTTTCAAATCTAGCATTCTCTGGCCGTACTAGTTGGTTATACCAGCTGTACAACTCACACATTTTTCGTGTGTTAACCAGACAGCTATTAGGTGCTGCGACAATTCTGGGCCCGATTCTAGATCCTCCTATATAGCGACAACTTTGGACACATTCATGCATCGATACTTCTAGACAGGTTCTTGTAGTGACATCTCTGGGCGCAATGCTAAACAGACTAATGCAGCGAGATCAGTAGTAAAAATATCATAAATTCAAAGGAAATTAGGCTGAGCTTCATTAAGTTAGAAAATGCAATAACTAAATTAAAAATATTAAAAATGTATGCTAAAGATGACCAAATGGGAATAAATTATACAATAAGTAGGGAGAAATCAATGATTTTTTCTAACGCTATCAATGATCATGAATGCTTTGATGTGATTATTTTAAGTGCATGTTAACATGTTTTCTTTTTGATTTATATATACAAATATATATGTTTCTCTCTACTGAATGTGCCTCGACATCTTTTCCTTCATTTCTTTCGTCCTCCTTTTCTTCCTGTGTTTCTATATGTTCTACTCATGTTTTCTCTTCATCAGTAGGGGCCTCTTCCTTAGCGACAGTGGCCTCTAGACTGGTAGTAAAGTCATCCTCAAATAAGCTTGCAATATTCCTTAGACAATCCTCTACTTCTTTCGAATCAACCTCTCTGTCATCATTAGAAATATGCACCATTTGAGGGGAAGCCACAGATTGGTCCTTTCCTTCGGAGTTAGCTTCCTCAGTTGAAGGCTCAGCTTCTCTGATAATCAGAGGAAAAACAGGGAATTTTGGTAGAGGTGCCTTGCTCATACATCTCAGTGTGGTCACAACAGTACTATTCTATGCCTTGGTGTAGGCATAAAATAAGTTTTGAGACGTCTCCATATCTTCAATAGTGGCGACAAGTTTAATCTACCTGATGTTGATGGAGTTTGTGATCTTCACTACTTCCTTTACTTTACATCATAAAGATGGATCTGTGGTTACATTGGTTTTCTGTTATTCTACTTTTTCTTGCTTCTTCTTTTTCTGGCCTCAGCCTTCTTTACAATAGGAGTGTCTTTCTCACGAATCATGCGCTCGATTGAGGCTTCATTGATGGGTCCCTTGTTATCCAAAATCACCTCTCCCTCACGTGGCACCACTCTCCGTTACTGGCACAACCGCATAATCAAGGAGGGAAACACCATAATACCATTCTGCCTAGCAGCATAATCCGCAATTTCTTGGTGCAAAATTACACTGACATATATTTTTCGTCCTTTAATGATCGAATGTGTCAGACACATCCGATCCAAAGTTACAGTCGTGATGTGGGTGGAAGGCATCAAGCGACAGTTAATAAAATGAAACCAAACCTTGCTCTGCAACGTAAAAAATCGTCAATGCATTGCGTAATTATTTAGATTGGAGCCCATCCACATAGCTCCTTCAACGCAGAGATCTTACATCAAAATATTAGCCTCTTCCTCTGTGAGTTCCTCAAGGAATGCCATATGTTCATCCTCGTCCTCTGTAATGTTGTATAGATCATTGATGTGGGCTACACCCCAAGGTACTAACTCTTCACGAACAAACACGAACTCTGACTCATTTTTAGTGAGGTTCATGTAAAACTCTCGCACCAGGGACGGTGAGTAGCTCCCAAGATGGTGGTAGAAAGTTTCCCATCCCATGTTTGTGATGGTTTTATGCAGTTGCTTCTCAAGGTCCTGTTGCTTCGATAGAAGGAAACCTTGCTCAGGATGGCAGTTCCGTTTCAGCATATTTTCTTGTAACCGATCCTTGGCTACCTTTGTAAGGAACATCACAGGTTCTTTGGATGGGTGATGCTCTATTTCACGAACCACAACAGTAGATGAAGATTCCAAAACAGATTTCGATGATGTCTTAGTGCCTCTAGTTCTGGCCATATTTGTTGGTAGCAAAGGTAGTAATAAAGGAGAAAAGGTGGAAACTTGAAGAAAATTTTTGGGAAAACAATGGAGGTTTTTGAATAATACAGTCGACACAAAAGGGTTGCTTTATAGAGAATGAAAAGAGTAGATGGAGAGGCATGTTTGTTTATGCTGCAGAGAAAGAACACTAGGTCTGCAATCAATAAATGCTTCTAATCGGATTACACTTTCTCAAACCGATCCAACGATTGGGTGTTAAGGGATGAAATGTCATGATTTATTTCCTAATATGCTTCGATTTTCTAGTGAGTCTTTAGATAAGATGCGTTGACAAGGAGCTTTGCATACATCGACAAAAGAAAGAGCTTTATTCCTATAAAAATACTACGGAAGATAAATTGAAACAAAAACTAAATAAACTAAAATTACATAGTAAAAATATAAAGAGAGGTTATAAAATTTGACCAACTTAATGGTCTCCTTCTGTTTGTGATCATCATGGCCAATATAATGCTTTAGTCATTTTCCATTCACTATTAATTGGTGCCCATCATGTATATCTTTAATTGTGACCTTACCATGAAGAAATGTTTCGACAACTTCAAATGGTCCAGACCAATGTAAGCGCAATTTACCTGGGTGCAATTTTAGTTGAGAATTAAATAATAGTACTTGTTGTCCTGCAGTAAATTATCGCTTTAAAATAATTTTGTCGTCACATCGCTTGGTCTTTTCCTTATATATTACGGCATTTTCAAAGGCATTGCGCCTAATTTCATCAAGTTCAGTGATGTCCAACAGCCTTTTCTTCCCAGCAGCATCGTAATCCATGTTCACTTGCTTGATTGCCCACATTGCTTTGTATTCCAATTCCACAGGCAAGTGACATGCTTTACCAAAGACAAGCTGATACAACGACATCCCAAGTGGGGTTTTGTATACCGTTTGTAATGCCCACAACGCATCATCAAGTCTAGAAGACCAATCTTTCCATGATGGATTCACCATCTTCTCGAGAATATTTTTGATCTGTCGATAGGATACTTTAGCTTGCCCGTTAGTTTGTGGATGATATGTGGTCACCACTCTATGGTTAACTCCATACTGCTTCAGTGCGGCTGCTACCTGATTGCAGTGGAGTCAGTGCCTTGGTCTCTGATCAATGCCTTAGGCGTGCCAAAGAGAATAAGTATATGCTTGTGGAAAAACTTCAACACTGTCCTTGCATCATCCTTTGGGACTGCAATGGCCTCCACCCACTTTGATACATAGTCAATTGCAACTAGGATATAAACATTTCCGAACGAACTTGGAAATAGTCTTCTGAAGTCCATACCCTAAACGTCAAAGAGTTCAACTTCCATGATTGGCTGCTGTAACATCTCATTGCGTCGAGATATTAGTCCGGTGTGCTGACATTTATCACATTGGTGCACAAAATTGTGGGTGTCTTTAAATAACGAAGGCCAATAAAATCCTGACTGAAGAACCTTTACAGCAGTTCTTATACCACCAAAATGACCTCCATAAGGAGCGTCGTGACAATGCTTCAGGATTGAAAGCATTTCTTCCTCTAGAACACAACGCCTAATTATATTGTCGTTACATACCTTGAATAAATATGGCTCGTTCCAGAAATATTTTTCTATGTCACGAAGAAATCTTTCTTTTTTATGACTTGTTGTGCCCAAAGGTAGCCTTCCAAATACCAGGTAACTGACCACATCCACATACCATGGTGTTGCGTTAACAGCAATCAGCTTCTCCTCAGGAAATGCGTCGACAATTTGAAATGTATTTCCGTCTTCACTACCCACTTCCAAACGAGACAAATGATCTATCACTTGGTTTTTCGACCCCTTTCGATCCTTTATCTCTATATCAAACTCTTGTAGTAGTAGGATCCATCATATCAACCTTAGTTTAACATCCTTCTTTGCAAAAAGGTACCTTAACGCAAAATGATCAGTGAATACAGTAACCTTTGCACCGACAAGATATGAACGAAATTTGTCGAAAGCAAAGACTACAACCAAGAACTCTTTTTTTGTGGTTGTGTGATTAATTTGAGCTTCTATGAGAGTCTTGCTGGCATAATATATAGTGTGAAATACTCTTTCCTTGCGTTGTCCTAATACTGCATCCACTGCAAAATCACTTACATCACACATTACTTCAAATAATTGCAACCAATCTGGTGCAACGACAATGGGTGCCTACACGAGTTGTTTCTTTATTTGCATAAATGCATCCACACATGCATCATCAAATAGGATTTTTTTATTTTGCTGCAATAACGAGCAGAGAGGTTTCACAATTTTGGAGAAGTCTCGAATAAATCTACGATAAAAACTTACGTGTCCGAGAAAACTCTGCATACCCTTTACATTAGTTGCCGGGGGCAACTTCTAAATAATTTCAACCTTCGTTTTACCCACTTCTATGCCCTGATAGGAAATGCGATGACCTAGGACAATGCCTTCTATTGTCATGAAGTGGCATTTCTCCCAATTTAGCACAAGATTTGTGTCCTCACATCGCTTTAAAACTCTGGCCAAGTTGTCAGCGCATTTATCAAAAGTATTTCCATAAATAGAAAAATCATCCATAAATACCTCTAATGAGTCCTCGATCATGTTTGAAAATATTTCCATCATCCACCTTTGAAATGTGGTCGATGCATTGCAGAGACCAAACGGCATTCGGTGGAGGCAAAAGTGCCAAAAGGACAAGTCAAAGTCATTTTTGCTTGATCCTCCGGTGAAATAGTTTTCTGATTGTAGCCAGAATAGCCATCGAGGAAGCAATAGTAGACTTTTCCAACAAGCATGTCCAGCATTTAATCGATGAAGGGGAGTGGAAAGTGATCCTTTTTTGTGGCTGCATTCAATCGGCGATAATTTATGCTCACTCGCCAACTAGTAGGAATGCAAGTAGGGATTAGCTCATCCTTGTCATTACTCACCACCATGATACCACTTTTCTTAGGGACACATTGGACTGGCCTCAACCAAGTACTATCAGAAATTAGGTAGATAATGCCTACATCCAGCCACTTAATAATTTCCTTTTTAACCACCTCCTTCATTTTCTCATTTAATCTCCTTTGTTGTTCAATTATTTACTTTCCTTCATCTTCCAACCGAGTTTGTGCATGCAGAGAGAGGGACTCATGCCTCTAATATCAGCAATACTCCAAGCAATCTCATGCTTATGCTGCTTCAATATAGGGATCAATTTTTCTTCCTGAGTTGCGTCGAGGGTTGTAGAGATAATAACTAGCAGTGTATCATTATCACCAAGAAAAACATACTTCAGATGGGTAGGCAATGGCTTCAACTCCAGAGTAGGAGCTTCTTTAATAGATGGCTTAAAGACTGAAGCCGTTCTATTGGTCAAATCTAAAGATTCCATCTGCCATCCACACCTAAGCTCAATATTATTTGCCTCAACCTTGCTGTCACTGTCAATTAGAAAATCTTCATTCGATGTCACCGCAAATTCTTCTGGAACTACTATGCTTCACTCATTGAATTCCTCCTCAATTAATGTGCCTAGCACATCAATATGGTGACATTCTTCTTTGTCTTTGTAGGGAATGGCCTCAAACACACTTAAAGTGACGTGTTCATCATTATGTTGCATTGTCAGTTTGCCTTTATACACGTCGATGAGAGCGCATCTAGTGGCGAGGAATGGGCATCCCAAAAGGTAGTTCTTTATCTACTTCGCAGTCGAGGAAAATGAAATCCGCTGGGAACATAAACATATCTACGTGAACTAAGATGTCTTTAATTTATCTTCAGGTTGCACCAATGATCTATTTGCCAATTATAAAGTCACTGCAGTGGGCTTCATATGACCAATCCCAAATTTTCTAAATGTAAACGGCAGCATCAGGTTGATACTCAAGCCTAAATCACATAGAACTTTTCCCAAGTAATGATTTTCAATCGAGCATAGGATTGTAAAGCTTCCAGGGTCTTTCTTCTTAGGTGGTAACTTATTTATCAGGACTGCACTGCATCTTTCTGTGAATGCAGTTGTCTAAGTATCAATCAGCTTCTTCTTCTTGGAAAGGAGCTCCTTCATGAATTTCCCATAATTGAGAATCTGTACTAGAGCATCCATAAGAGGGATATTGATATGCAGCTATTTTAATGTGTTCAAAAACTATTGATATTGTCTATCATGCTCCTTCTCTTTAAATCGCTGTGTAAATGGCAACGATATGGATACATCAGGTTGCCTTGACATAGCTGGTTGTGTTGACATCAGCAGTTGCGTTGATAATTTTACCAGTCTGATAGTAGGCATGAGGGTAACAATTGGTGAACCCTCTTTATTTGGTTCGTCTATAACTTCTTCAGATGCAACCTCCTCACCCTGATTTATATCACTAGTGATGACAGGTGTTGCATCAGAGCTGATAGTTGGCTGGATAGTTTGTTTCCCACTTCGAAGAGTGATAGCCTTGCAATGCTCCTTCCTTTTTGAGTTTAAGTTCTGTATCACTGGGTAAAGCACCTGGTGGTCTTATGTTCAAATTGAAAGCTAGTTGCCCCAACTATGCTTCCAATGCTCGGATAGAAGATGAATTTCCCTGCACAATGGCTTCTATTCGCGTTATATGTTCATGCATCAGGGCTTCAAGGGCTGCTAAAGGATCAGACGTGGTTGTGTACTGCTGCTATTGTCCTTGAGCATTCAGATGTGGCATTGAAGGCTGTTGTGGTTGTACATGATTATGCAGCTTCATCTGATCTTGATGTGCATGCATCTAAGGACTTTGGTTGAAATTTTGTTGCTACTGATTTCCCTTGTTGAAAATTGTTTTGACTAGATGAATTTTCATATCTGAATGTCATCGCATTTTGACTTCCCCAAGGCTGTTGACTTCTTGCAGAACTGTTATAGGAATTACCATAAGAATTTCCACAGGTGTTATTGACGTAAAAAGATTTTTTCGCTTGCTGTGGACAATCTTCATAACTGTGATTGTCACCATAAATTTCATAACAAAATGTAGGGAGATAAATTTGTTGAGCAACTTGAATGGATGCAACTTCACTAATCCTTTTCATGTTCTTTATCATGTTTGCTAGCGAAGACACATGTGCACTCAGAGCGGATATAGCATCTAATTCAATAACTCCGGGATTTTCTTTGACTTGTGTAGTTGTAGAGATCAGATATTGGTAATCATTTTAAGAAATTCGCTCTAGAATTCTAACAGCTTCCTCGTATGTACAGTCCAACAAAGGACCATTAGCATACGTCGACAAGATTTCTTGTTTGTGCATTCAGCCCGTTGTAAAAGATTTCAATCTGCGTCTCCTGTTTAATTCCATGCATGGGACGGCGTCGAAGAAGAGTTTTATAACGCTCCCACGTAGTATGCAAACTTTCATCATTCAGTTAATCATACATAGTGATGTCGTTTCTAAGACGAGCATTCATCGCTGGTGGATTAAATCGCAAAATGAATTGAGTTGCAAGCACATTCCATGAAGTGATTAATCCAGCAAGCAATCCAAAGAACTAGGTAAAAGACCGTCCTTGCAATGAATAAGGGAATAGCTGCATTTTCAAGGCGTCATCAAGAACATCATGCTGACTGAAAGAAGCACAAATTAGTAGGAAGGATTTTAGGTGCTCTCTCGCATCTTCATAAGGCAACCCAGCATACTGCCCATTAGAATTTAGCATCTGAAACATGATCGGCTTTACTTCAAAATTTCCAGCTTGAATAGCTCACCTAACAACCCCTGGCTGCAAATCATCCAACATAGGGACAACAAAGTCTAGAATAGTTTTATTTTGTATCTGATCATCTTACAGCAGTGGTGGAGTATTAATGTTTTTTGGTTGTATAGGAGGTATAACAGGATTTTGTGGTGGCACTGGTGGTATGGCTGCATCATTTCCAGGCAGAGCCAAATTTCTTTTTTCTTGTCTTCTCCTTTTAATAGTGCATTCAATTTCAGGATCTAAGCCAACAACAAATTCAGGATTGCTTCTGGTCATAAAACACTTAAAAAGAAAATTATAAAAGCAGTCAACAAAAAAAAACAAGTTAGTAACAAGTAAATATTAGAAAATAAAGAACGGATACAAAAACAAGAATAAACATCAAACTAACGCCATCCCCAGTAAAGGCTCCAAAACTTGATCATGCTATGAACGTCACAGCAAATATGTGCAAGCGTACACTATCGATGCAAGTATAGTAGATAGATGTAAGTCTATTGGATATCTATCCCACGAGGAAATATGATGTTTGTGCTTATAAGCATAATAATCACACCTTCCAGTATTGGAAATGCAACATATTTAAGAACAAGTGGATTAAATTCCTTCAATCCCCAAGCAACTTCTGTTGTCTTGCTTGTAAACTTAATTTGTCGTTGCACCTTCCAGTGACAGTGATTGCAATCACACTTCCATGGTCAAACAATTAAATTCAAAGATTAACAGTAAATGCAATATTGAAATAGATATCATTCAGTTCTAAATTTCAGAACTGAGACATTCTATTCCTAGTCTACTCAAATTGCTCCCTTACTATCCTCTTGTAGTGCACTTAGGATGCTCCTCGTCATGAGCAGTTCAACCTTCTCTTCTGCGTCAGGTCGCCCTTAGGAAGTTAAGCTGCCATGGATGCAGGCTTTAAGGAAATATGGATTGAAGAAGAAAATCAAATCTGACCGAGGAAGAAGATCCCTTCTCTCTCCTTTTCTTCAGTATTTAACAGTACTTCATAGTACAAGTGTCCTTCCTTTCAGATCTAGCATTCTCTGACCGTACTAGTTGGTTATACCAGCTGTCCAACTCACACATTTCTGGAGTGTTAACTAGATAGCTGTCAGGTGTTGCGATAGTTTTGGGTGCAATTCTGAATCCTCTTATGCAGTGACCACTCTAGACACATCCGTGCATCGATACTTCTGGACATGTTCCTGCAGTGACATCTCTAGGCGCAATGCTAAACAGACTAATGCAGCGAGATCAGTAGTAAAAATATCAAAAATTTAAAGGAAATTAGGTTGAGCTTCATTAAGTTAGAAAATGCAATAACTAAATTAAAGATACTAAAAATGTATGCTAAAGATGACCAAATGGGAACAAATTATACAATAAGTAGGGAGAAATAAATGGTTCTTTCTAATGCTATCAATGATCATTAATGCTTTGATGTGATTATTTTAAGTGCATGTTGCCATGTTTTCCTTTTGATTTATATTTACAAATATATATGTTTTTATCTACTTATATTTTTGTAAGACTTTGTAAATTTAATTATGAGTCATGTATTATTAAGGAAGTACTTTCAAACCCTAACTAGGAAATAGTTATGGGTTTAAGGTATTACATTTATTTGTACCAGAGCTACGGTTTAGTCGATTCTAAGACTGAACGTAGCAAGTGTCGAGTATAGAGATACATGCCACTTTTTAACCGATGATAGTGTGATGAATTTTGATCAATTTGAAATGTTTTATTTAGATAAAAGATGTCATTGAGATCTAATCGAGAAGATTCTGATGAGATAGATAGTTACATTCCAACTACTGATGAAGAAAGTACATGAAATGAGCCAGAAGTGAAAAGGCCCGAAGATGTTGCACCAAATGCTTTTCTCGGTATGATGCATGATATGTATGATGCATACTTAAAGGTAAATTCAACAACTCAATCTACTCATCCCCTACGACCCCAAAGTTTAACCCAACAATATGATCGTAGAATTACGATTGATAAAGTTAGAAAATGTGGAGCGATGGAATTTGGTGGTAACGTAAGTGATGATCCAACCAAGGCTAAGTACAAGATAGAACACACTCAGAGGATACTCGATGAAATGTTGTGCCTCTCGGAGGATTATTTGCGTTGTACTACGTTACTTTTGAAGGAAGAAGCATTTCAATGGTGGTCCTCGTTAACAGCAATGATAATAAAAGAAAGAATTAATTGGGAATTCTTTAAATCTGAGTTTCACAAGAAGTATATTAGCAAGCAGTATTTGGAGCAAAAGAAGAAAGAATTCCTTGAACTGAAGCAAAGAAATAGATTCGTGGCTGAATATGAGAAGCAATTTGTTTAACTTAGCAAATATACTCGTGAGATTGTACGTACCGAGAAAGCTATGTATATACATTTTGAAGATGGATTGAATGATGAAATCAGAATGTTAGCTGGGGCTATGGAGATTCGTGAATTTGTAATTCTATCTGATCAAGCTCAAAAGATAGTGGAAATCTGTGCTAGTAAAAGGATAAATGAAACAAAAATTTGTGATTTCAACAAACACATTGGGCATAAAACTTTCCCAAGGTCTCCACAGAAGAAGTTAAAAGAATCCAATAGTACATTCAATGCACCGTCAAAGTTTTTTGGAAGAAATCACATAAAGCAAAGTGGTAGGAAAGCTCCAACTCCTTCGGTGGCTAGTGTGAGTAGTGTATAAAACACCAATAGAGTAGAGTGTAAACAATGTGGTAGGTATCACTTTGGAGTATGCAGGGTTAATAATGGGACACATTTTGTACGTGGATTCTCTGATCACTTTAAAAAGGATTGTCCTAATCATAATGAATCTAATAAGGAGCAACATAAGAGATCGGTAGCTACTCCTACTTGAGGTAGGCGTCCTAGGAACAATAATGCGACTGGAGCTAACAAAAATGTTGTTAGAGATATGTCGATTAGATTAGAGGCTAAAGCCCTTGTTAGAACTTAAGTCATTCGTGCACGAGAAGAAGCCTCAACTCCTAACGTTATTGCGGGTACTTTTCTATCTTTGTCATTTGTGTGTGTGCATTAATTGACCTGGGTTCAACACATTCTTATATATGCACTAGGTTAGTGGCAAAAAAAATTACCTATTGAACCTACAGATTGTGTTGTTAAGGTCACGAACCCTTTAGGCCATAGTGTTATAGTTGATATGGTATGCAAACAATGCCTACTAAAAATTTAAGGCTACAATTTTCCTGCTAATTTAAAGCTATTATCATTCAATGAATTCAATATCATCTTGGGAACAGATTTGCTAAATGTACACGATGATGTGGTTAGTTGTCAACAGAGAAGAGTTAATTTGAAATGTCCGAATGGCGAGATTATTTCCATTAAATCTGATAAGTCTAATTGTGTTTCAAATGTGATCTCAGCAATGAGAGCACAAAAATTGATTAGGAAGGGTTGTTATGCATTCTTAGCTTATATCCTTGATACCAAAGTGTTAGAGAAGGAAGCGAATCTAGTACCAACAGTATGCGAGATTTTGAATGTTTTTCCCGAGAAGTTAACAGGTTTACCACAAGAGCGAGAAGTTGAGTTCGTTATTAAGTTGGTGCTCGGTACTGCTCTAATTTTGAATGCTCCATCTCGAATGGCTCCATCGGAACTCAAAGAACTTAAACCACAGTTGCAAGAGTTGTTAGACAAAGGTTTCATTAGACCTAGTATGTCACCGTGAGGTGCATTTGTTTTGTTCGTAAAGAAGAAAGATGAGTCGTTGAGGTTGTGTATTGACTATTGGCAACTGAATAAAGTTACGACCAATAATAAGTATACGTTGCCAAAAATTGACGATTTATCTGATCAATTGAAAGGAGCCGCCGTGTTTCAAAAATTGATCTCAGATCTAGATACTATCAGTTAGAGTAAAGGATGTTGATATACCAAAAACAACTTTTAGAACATGTTACGGGCATTACGAGTTTTTGGTTATGCCATTTGGTTTGACAAATGCTCTAGTGGCATTCATGGATTTAATGAATCGAGTATTTCGACCACATCTTGATCGGTTTGTCGTTGTCTTTATTGATGACATTCTAATCTATTCTAAAAGTAACGATGAGCATGCTCAACATTTGAAGATTATTTTACAGACACTGTAAGAAAATAAATTGGATGCTAAGTTTAGCAAATTTGAGTTTTGGCTTACAGAAGTGGGATTTCTTGGCCATGTGATTTTGAGAGAAGGAATACGAGTGGATCCGAACAAGATTTCAGCCATTTTGAATTGAAAACCTCTACGAAATGTGTCTAAAGTGAGGAGTTTCTTGGGATTAGCTGGGTACTACTAACGATTTGTTAATAATTTCTCAATTATAGCTCTACCTATGATAAGATTGTTGCAGAAAGATGTTAGCTTTTTTTGGTCAGAAAAGTGTTAGTTGAGTTTTGATCGAATGAAGAATATGTTGACAAAAACACCAGTTTTTTTATAGCCCGAGTAGGGGAAAGAATTTGTTGTTTATGGTGATGCTTCCTTAAATGGATTGGGTTGTGTTTTCATACAAGAAGGAAAGGTTATCGCGTATGCCTCTCGACAACTTAAATCTCATGAAAAGAATTACCCAACACACGATCATGAACTGGCAGTAATTGTTTTTGCATTGAAAATTTGGTGTCATCATCTATATGGTGAAAAGTTTCACATGTTTACAGATCAGAAAAGTTATAATAAGTATATGATGACCCAGAAAGAGTTGAACCTGAGACAACAGAGATGGCTAGAATTATTAAAAGATTATAAGCTTGTGATTGATTACCATCCGGGTAAAGCTAATGTGGTTGCTGATGTGTTGAGTAGTAAATCCTTTTTTGCTCTTCGATTGATGAATACGCAGTTATAGTTGAAGTGTGATAACTCTATCTTAGCCGAACTTAAGGTTCAACCTTTATTTTTGCAAGACATACGAGAGTTACAACTTGTAGATTCCAATGTTGTAGCGAAGAGGAAATTAGTAGAGTATGGTCATGTTTCGGAGTTTTCAATTGGCGAGGATAATAATTTATATTTTCGTAAGAGATTGTATTTATCGGAAGATTTGCAATTGAAATAGAATTTATTAAAGGAAGCTTATAATAGTGTTTGTTTGATTCATCCAGGTACTACAAAGATGAATTGTGATTTAAAAAAATTCTATTGGTGGTCAAAAATGAAACGAGAAATTTCTGACTTTGTGTCCAAATGCCTTGTATGTCAGCAAGTAAAGGCTAAGCATCAAGTCTCATAAGGGTTGTTGCAGCCAATCATGATACCAGAATGGAAGTGGGAGCAAGTTAAGATGGATTTTATATTGAGATTACCGTTATCGTCGAAAAAGAAGGATGCTATTTAGGTTGTTTTGGATCAAATGATGAAATCTGCACATTTTATACTTGTACGAATGGATTATCACTAGAGAAGTTAGTCAAGCTTTATGTATCCGAGGTGGTTAGATTGCATAGCATTCCATTGTAAATTATTTCAGATTGTGACCCAAGATTTACCTCCAAGTTTTGGAACAAGTTACACGCAGCTTTGGGAACAAAACTAAAGTTTAGTACAACATTCCATCCACAAATGGATGGCCAATCAGAACGGGTAATTTAGGTGTTGAAGGATATGTTGCGATGTTGTATTGTTGAATTTGAAGGTAGCTGGAAAAAATATTTACCGTTAGTTGAATTCGCCTACAACAATAGCTATCAGTTGAGCATAAAGATGGCATGATATGAGGCTTTGTATAGGCATAAATGCAAAAGTTCATTGTACTGGTCAGAATTAAATGAAAAAAAGCTGGTTGGGGTTGATTTGGTACAAGAAACTAAAGAAAAGGTTAAGATTATTCTAAATAATTTGAACATTGCGCCTGATCGTCAGCAATCATATCGGGATTTGAAGCGTAAAGACATTGAATTTTTAGTAGGTGAGAAAGTCTTTCTAAAAGTCTCACCTTGGAGGAAGGTGTTGCGTTTTGGCCGTAAAGGGAAGCTTAGTCCTAAATTTATAGGACCTTATGAGATTTTAGAGATAATTGGACTGATGGCTTATCAGTTAGCATTGCCTCCTGAACTTGATAAAATCCATAACGTTTTTCATGTTTCAATGCTCCATCGTTATAGAACTGATCCCTCATATGTGTTGTCAGTAGAGAATATTGAGTTGCAACTCGATCAACATATAGTGAAGAGACTATTAAAATTTTGGCTCGAAAAGTGAAAGAATTAAGTAATAAAATGGTATGTTAGTTAAAGTATTGCGGCATCGACATGGAGTAGAAGAAGCTACCTGGGAAATAAATGAATCTATGAGATCACAATACTCGAATCTCTGCTCTGGTAAGATTTTTTAAGACAAAAAGTCCTTAAGGGGGGAGAACTGTAATAGCCTATTTTCAGTGGTGTTGGAGGTGACATTTTTGAGATAAAATTTCATTTAGAGAGTTAATTTTATTATTTATTTAAATGCTTATAAGGTCGTATGAGAGTTTAGTATATTAAATTTTATAGATGTTGGTGGATTGGTAAAATGTAATAAATTGAGAAAGTTGAAAGAGATTGTCTCACATTTTGTTATTAGTCAAAAGAATATTTATGAAGATTAAAGAAAAGAAAAATGATGAGGGTTTAATATGAAAATTTTCATATATTAAGTGAGTGGGATTTGGTGGAAAAGATTATAAAATTTACTTTAATGAGATAAGGGTAAATTAAGGATATAATAAATAAAATAAAGAATTAAGTAGAGAAAGTCATCATCTTTCTCTTATTTTTCTTTCTTTGAAACGAAACCATTAGAGAGGAGAGCTTGAAGTTTGGTTCTAGAAGTCCTTTCATGTAAGTGAAATTGGTTCCTATTCTTGCTAATTTTTGATGCAACCTAATAGTTATTTTTTTTTAAAAAAAAGTGAAAAATTTGTGAACTTTCCATGTTTTAATTTTGATGTTTGGCTGTTGTTAAGAGTGAAATGTGAGTTAGGAATTGATTTAGAAAGTTTCATAGCTTTATGGTGGGTTAATTATAGCCAAAAGACTTGGTTAGGTAAGGCATGAAAATTTGAGGGTTCTAGTTGGTATTTAGAATTTTATGATGTTATTTGGAATAAAAGAAAAAATATCTACATGATATTTTTATTAGAATTTGAGTTATAGGATTTAAAGTTAAATTGTTTTGAATAAAGAATTTTGGGAGTAAATTCGTAAAGGGCATTGATAAAGGAATTGTGAATTCTTTTCTTCTTGCATTTGTAATATAATAATTTAATGTATTAAGTTAAATTAATTGATTTAAGTATTTGCTAATTAGATCAAGAACCGGATACCTCGGTAGATAAATGTGGAAAGGGAAAAGTAGTCGAGTGACCTTTGTCAAAATATCCGTTGTCATTACACAAGTAAGTTCGTTTTATAAATTTTGTGTTTCTATGAAATTTTATTAAATGTGTATCTTGGATTATTTATACTTATAAATGTTGGTTACATGTTAGCATATGATAACTATTAGAGATTTGAAAGGAATCGGGCTATGTGCCTACCAGGCTTCGTGTCGATGTAATCGAGCTATGTGCCTAGGCTTCATGTCAGTGTAATCGGGCTATGTGCCTAACAGGCCTCGTGCGAATGTAATCGGGCTATGTGCCTAGCAAGCCTTTGTGCCAGTGATATCGAGCCTTATGCCTAGCAGGCCTTTGTGCTGGTGTTTAACGAATTAATTATTTGACTTTTGATTTACATTATATAATTTTTCAATTAAGAATGATCTTTAAATTGTTTATCGAACTTACTAAGTCATGGTAGACGTATATGTTTGATGTTTCATGAATGTAGGTCTCTTGGAATCTTGGCATCACTTGGATCTGATTGGAAGTACACACTATCATCCACACTTTTGGTAGATACTTTTTGTTAAACCTTGATTAGGTTTAGAGTGGAATGTATATAAGATGCTTTGGATGATATGTTATTAAAGTATTTGTTTTGGTTAAACTCATAGTTAATGTGGTCTTTGTTGATTGAATAGATATTAGTTGTTATATGTGAATTTTAGATAATGAAATGTTATGGTAAATGGCAATATGCCCTTGAACATTGGTTATATGTTTTGACTAGAAATTGTGAAGAGTAGTAAGCTAGTATTTGGTCATATTGTTGAATTTTATGTTCAAATGGTGATTGTTAGATAGGGTATAAATCCATGTGAAATGTTGGATTGGTTAGAATTTAGAGGAGGTACCATTGAATGGCAGAATGATTAAATTAGAATGGTTGTATTTTTGGACTTAAAATGATGTATTAAATGTATTGCTGGATATAGAAACTTAACTTAGTATAGTGTACTTTTATATGCAAGAAATGTTAAGCTTATACATTGTTTTAGAATTCAATTATAATGCACACGGGCTGTCACACGACCGTGCGCCATCTGCAAGTGCAGTACAGTGTTCACACTGGCAGACACATGGGTTAGGTCACAGCCGTGTGACCCAAGTCAATATAGACACACAGTCTGTTACACGGGCGTGTGTTGCAAATTCGTATGGACACACGGATTCGAACACGTTCTGTGACATGACTGTGTGACCTTATTTCGTATCCATACACGGCTTGTTACACAGTTAGGAGCACGGACAAGCAAGAGTTAGCACACGGGCGTGTGTTTGAGACACACGACCATGTGACCCCCTGTATCTTTGAAATAATTACAGTTTTTGTTTAAATTGTGTAATTCATTTCAAATGTGTTCTGGATTGTTCAATATACTTGTGTATGATCATGAATGGTTTGATGTGATTATTTTAAGTGCATGTTGACATGTTTTCGTTTTGATTTATATATACAAATATATATATATATGTTTTTCTCTATTTATATTTTTGTAAGAATTTGTAAGTTTAATTATGAGTCATGTATTGTTAAGGTAGTACTTCTAGACCCTAACTGGGAAATAGTTATAGGTTTAGGGTATTGCAGAGTAGGGATTGAACATAAGACCTTAAGGAAATTATTTAACCTTTTAACCACTAGACTACTTTACTTGTTCAAAAGCTAATGGAAATAAAATAAATTATGTGGCGTGACAACTCTACCCTCCTAAAAAAATAAATTTTATCCTCAAAATTTACCTGATCATAATAGATGGGGATATTTTCGACGTATCAAGTCTTTTGGTTCCCAAGTAGCTTCCTTAATTCCATGATTTCTCCGTAAGACTTTTACTAACGGTATATGCTCTTTCCTTAACACCCTAACCTCACGATCCAAAATCTGGACTGACTCCTCCTCAAAAGAAAAATCTAGTCTCACCTCGATCTCCTCAATTAGAACCACATGATATGGGTCAAATCGATACCTCCTTAACATAGAAACACGGAACACGTCATTTATACGGTCTAGTTCCTGAGGTAATTCCAACTTGTAAGCCACTAATCCAATCCTCTTAAGGATCCTATAAGGTCCAATAAGCCTCGGGCTCAGTTTTTCCTTTCGACCAAATCTCAATACCTAATTCCATGGTGATACCTTAAGAACTACTTAGTCCCTAACATATAACTCTATATCTTTCCTCCTCAAATCAGTGTAAGATTTCTTTCGATCAGATGCCGCTCTCAATCAATCCTGAATTAACTTAACAATGTTCTCAATCTTCTGAACTAAATTCGAACCTAATACCTTATTTTCCCCAACTCGGTCCAACACAAAGGTGTCTGACATTTGTGACCATACTGTGCTTCGAAGGAAACCATCTGAATGCTCGACTGAAAACTGTTGCCATATGTAAACTCTACTAGTGGAAAATTCTCTTCCTAACATGTCCTCAAGAATTTAAATAACTCGCTAACTGCCAATCAAACTGTGGATGAAAAGTTGTGCTAAAGTTCAACCGAGTACCTAAAGCCTCATGTAATTTCATCCAAAACTTATATGTAAACTGAAGTTCCTAATCAGAAACAATAGATACTGGTACACTATGAAGTCTTAAAATCTCGAAGATATACAACTTTGCTAACTTCTGCAGTGACTAATCAATATGGACAGGCAGAAAATTTGTTGACTTAGTCAGTCTATCCATAATCACCCAAACTAAATCATTTTTAATTGGTGTCAAAGTCAACCCATTAACGAAGTCCATAGTCACACGTTCCCACTTCCACTGTGTAACACCCATGACCCATTTCCATTACCGGAATAGGGTTACAGAGTATTACCATACTAATCAAAGCATTTTATAACTAGTTAACAATTAATAAATGAATCAATTTCATAAAATCGTAAATAATTCAAAATGAATCAATTCATACATTTACAGGCTTTAAATCGAGCCTCTGAGGCCCCAAAAATAAGTTACAAACAATAAAGGATCAAATCGAGACTTTTCATGCAGAAATTGGAATTTTCCATCTACAGGGTTCACATGGCCGTATGGCTCTCCCATACACACGTGTGGCCTTCCACACGTCTGTGTGCTCAACCGTGTGTCAAACCGTGTAACTCTCTGGCTTGGGCCACACGCCCGTGTGTCAACCCGAATGAAGCCTATACCTAACACACTTAGGGCACACGTTCATGTGAGACATAGAGCCATGTGACAGACCGTGTCTTAGGCCATGTGTGCCTAAATTCCACCTAAATCAAGCTTGCTTCATACCAAAATTTCACAAGGTAATGTACCATCTCATAATATACCATATCAAGACTCTAAACAACCCTAAAACAAATCAAACATGCACTTCCCAATCATCCAACACTCACCAAGATATCATACACTTAACACAACCTCAATCACTTACACATTTCATTTCATTATAACCATTCACAAGCAATGCATAATTGAACCATTTCTTCTAACATAACAACTCAATTCAACAAAATATGAACCATATTATAAACCTTTACTCAAGCATACTCAAACATGAGCAACATACCACAAGTCTACCTTTAACACATGATCCATACCAAAATATCAAACACAAACATAATATAAGCTATACAACTTCATCTTTGCCCAGTACATGCCATATAACCCAAATGTTTATAAAAGCTACCAAAAGAGTCCTCGGGATAGTGTGATTCTTCGAGTTGATCCAATCTTCCGACACCAAAATGAAATCTACAAAACAAAGAGCATAACACGAGTAGGCTTACAAAAGCTTAGTAAGTTCATTGATTAAACAAAAATCTTACCAAATGCTTAACAATTAAAACAATGAACTATAGATTCAATCCCTATCAAACACATCTCATAACGGTAAGCAATGCTAATATAATTAACATGAACACTTCCACTCAACACACCATAGCATGTAAATTTCCAATGTGCTCATAAGAGCAAATCAATCAGTACTCGGTATCCTCGCAATAGCTATTTCCTCCAACACACTATGACATGTAAATTCGCAGTATGCTCATAAGAGCTAATCAATCAGTAAACAGTATACTCATAAGAGCTAATCAATCAGTAAACAGTATGCTCATAAGAGCTATCCAACCAACACATCAGTGCATATTATCATGTAACAGTAATCCACAATAAATGCAAGACATCATCATAATAAGTACATGTAACCATCCTGTAGTTATCTCCATTACTCGCGTCAATCCTGTACTCATTGTTCCATATAATTCTGAAGCATTTTAACTCCTACATATATAATTCACAAGTACACTTTATGCATTCAATCTTTCATAGCAAGGCACACATTATCAATTACAACAAATCAAGTCAAATTATACTAAATTAAACCGAACGAACGTGCCGGACTGATTCACAGTAATCGTCAAAGTACAATGACTACTCCGCTACTTTATCTTTCGCTTGGTTGTTGACATGTTTTTGATCTAAAAATAACAATTTCATTCAATTATCTATTTCAACAAAAAATTTAAATTATTTTATGCAATTAAGTCACTCTTGGCATTTTTACAAAATTGCCTTCAATATTTTACTTTTATTCAATTTAGTCCTTAAGCCCCAAACATGCAAAATGACCATTTTTATTTAAACCGAACACAGTCGAATATTTAATGGTCTCCTAACAGTACCTATTTGCATTATTTCACATAAAGTACTAACAATTTTATCATTTTAACAAATTAGTCCTTAAATGTTAAAATCATTAAAAACTACTTTATAAAATAGTCCAATCTAACAACCTAGCTTAATAATCTTTCATAAAATTCAGGAAATAACCCAATTCATCAATGGAAACTTTTATAACATTTGAAAGTTTCATAAATTAGTCCTCGGGTTAGCTAGATTAAACAAATATGAGCTAAAAAACATAAAAATTACTAAAAATAAGCGAGATTACTTTACCTATTGAGGGACTCAAGTTGGCCGAATGTTTACTCTCAAAGATTTTAAGGTTTCGATTTTGAAAGGAGGAAGAAGATGATATAATTTCTACCTTTGTTTTAGTTAAATATAACTTATTTAAGTAATTACAAATTTACCCTTTTAATTTCACTTGAAAATTTAGCTTAATGAGTACCAAAATCGTCCACTACCCTCCCTAGGGGTATATTTAACCTTTAAGGTCTTTAATAGGCCATTCCCTTACTATTTAACACATTTAACCAATGATATCTACATTTTGTAGCCTTTACAATTTAGTTCTTTTTACTTAATTAACTATCTAAACGATAAAATTTCATAACCAAAATTAGTACAACTTTAATAACTTCATAAACATTAAATAATCACTATTTATGAACCAAATCATCGGATTTGTGGTCCTGAAACAACTGTTTTCGACACCACTGAAAAATGAGCTATTACACACTTAGGAATTTGAATAAGCTATAATAGGCCAGAAGGGAACTAATGCTCAACCTTGACTTGTTGGCACGTTAGACACTTAGCCACAAACTTGATTACCTCTCACTTAAAACCTGACCATCGGTATTGTTCCCTCATATATCGGTACATTTTATTCCCTCCAAGATGCAAAGAATTTTTATAAAAATTAAAACACTTTCCAATTTTGAGATAATATTTTTTTAGAATCAAATCAAATTGACTTGATGTGTAAATGTTGAGGATTAAAATTTTTGATTTTTTTAGAATCAAGGCCAAATTAACTGAATGTATAAATATTGAAAGCTAACTTTGTTATTTTATCAATCACAAGTAGGATAAATTGATGGAAATTGAACACTTTGATTAATTGTTATTTTTCACTCACTTTCAAAATTCATAATAACTAAATTACTTTATATTTTAGAGGAATCAATTTATTCAATATTGATTTGAGAGGGACTGAAGAGGTCTTTTTACAAAAATCTTTATAGAAATAAAATATCTCCAATTAATCCTAGGTTTGTAACAACATGATTTAATGGTATCGAAAACAGTGGTTAGGACCACACATTCCGACAAAAGAGTTATTAAATATTTTTACTCTAGTATTTACGAGTGATGAGTATGGTCATATTAAATTTTAGTTGTGAAATTTAGATGCCAGATTAGTTAATTAAGAAAAATGGGTTAAATCGTAAAAGTTACAAAAGTTAAGTTCTATTAGTAGAATATATCAATTAGTCATGAGAGAAGAGTTAAAGGAGCCTAAATGGTAATTATATCCTATTAAGAATTTGAGTGGATGGTTAGGTGACCAAATTTGGATATTTTCATGAGAAATTATTATTAAAATGAAATAATACTAATATGTGATAAAAAGGAAGAAAAATTAAAAATTCCATTCATCTTCTTTCTTCCAAACTTGAGTCTCCATTTTTATAACCCTAGAATTTGGCCAAGCTCTCTTCCTTGATTAAAGGAGATATTGAGGTTCATTTTTAATGATTTTTATGTTTTTGAGTTCAATTTAGCTTGATCTAGCTAACACATGGGTTTATTTGTAAAATTGTTAAAGGTTTAGGGTTTTTCCATTAATGATTTTGAGTTGTTTTTGGATGTAATGGATGAATTATTAAATTTGATAGATAGATATAAGTATTTTGTTAAGTGACTTTTGGTGATTTTGAATGTTAGAGACTAAATGGTTAAATAGTAATATTCAAGGGAAATTATTATGAATTAGATGAAAATATGGGTTGTTTTTGGGATATGAAAATTCGGTCAGCATAAATTATGTTTATTATGTTCAATTTGATAGATATGATGTTTGAATGCAATTAATTAAATTAAATTATATGTTAGATCAAGAATCTCAACGTGTGGAGGACGTACGAGGCAAAGGGAAAGTCATTGATTAGTCTCAGTTGGTTGAATCACTCAACAGGTAAGTTTCTATCTATGTGTTTAGTATATTTTGATGTTCATATTGTTGAATTTATCTATACACATGTTGAGTTTTGTAATAGTAAGTAATTGATTTATAAGATATGCAAATGGATTATACGAAATAATTTTTCGATGGAGCAAATAAAAGTTTCAACGTAAGATTTCTATCTAAATATCTATTCTAGACCGAGGTCCTGCATGTATTGTGGAATTAGGTTAACATGAGACACGGATTTAGCAAGAGTAGCTATCCGTTGTCGTTTAATACGTTTACCTAGCTTTGGCCAAGCTAGTTTCATATGTGTGGTCATTGGTTTAATTTGAGAGGATAACCTGACGCAATCATTCTGAATCTGAATAGCTCTTACGAGCATCATACATTTTGGACTTACGTATTGAATGTTTTTATAAAGATCCATCGAAATAATAAAAGTTATTTGTTATGAAAAAGTTCGAATAAAGTGTTGCAAGCCCCTAAGTATAGATACTTAGAAGATCAAATGATATCAACTCTAAATTCTTGATTTATGTTGAACATTGAGGGTTTACATGGAATATATATTCATTGATGGTTGATGACATGTTAAATAGCATTTGCTTTAATTACATGTAAGCTTACTAAGTATTTTTTATACTTACTTTGACTGTTATGTTCTTTTGTAGATTTTGAATTTTTGTGATTATGTGGGTTATATCATCAGAGCAAGCACATCTTCATACGTCTCTCTTTGGTAGATTTTGATGTCTTGACTTTTGGTTAATTATGGCATGTAAATAGGATGTTATAATGTAGTTATATGGTTATGCCTCAGCACTTGTTTTGTATAAATTCTTTACTTTAGATTAGTGCTTAGAATAATATACTAAGTTAAGTATTTTGTTTAGGTGTATGTAATATAATCTATGATGTCATGGGTAATTTTTGGTTGATTTTGCCACTGACTTGGATTGTTTTGGTAAAACTCATTAGAGTATCGATAAAAGTACAAGGGATAACGGACCTAGGCTACTGACTTGAATTGTTTCGGTAGTAGTCATAAAAGTATTAATAGTACTCTGATTGTATTGGTAATTTGGACTCGGGTATTGGTAGAAGTCCCAAGCCAAAACTACTTTGCTTATTGGAGTTTGTTGTGTCGTTAGAAGTTTGGGTTGTATCGGTAGAAGCTATAATTGTACCAGTAGAACTCCTAGCTGTATCGGTAGAATTTTGTAGCATTTTTTAGGGTTTTTTCATCTTGAGTTCTACCGATACTTGCTCACCTAAGTATCGGTAGAAGTTCCTTAGACTTCAATAACTCATTTAAAATTTAGGTAATTCAAATTATGTTTTAAAAGTCGAATTTGAAAATAATTTAAAAATAGGGTTTTAAGGAATTTAAATTATTTCATGAAAGTGTATTATCTGTAGTAACATTCATTTGCTCGGGTCTGATAACCGGATCGGGTGATGGGTGATATATTTAGTGGTATCAGAGCTATACTCTAGTCGATTCTAAGACTAAACATAGCATATAAACAGTATGAAATTACATGCTATATTAACCTATAATATATGTGATGCTCGTGATGTAACATCCCAAGAATATAGGTACAAATTTAAAAAAAATTAATTAATTAAATTAACTTAGTTTAAAAGATATGGACTTGATGGGAAAAGAGGAAAACTAAGATTTAAGCCCAAAATACACCATTTTAAGCCCAATATACTTATTATTATTATTATTATTATTTTCCCATACCCTTACCTACGTGGAACTCAATCCCAAAATTCCCTCCTTATATTGAGGGATAATTGTCCAATAAAACCCAAATTTCTAACTAAATTACCTCTCTACAGTCACATCCTAATGCAACTAAAATTTCTATTGGAAAGTTCCAATAAATTACAAAAACCTAACCCTATTTAAACCCCATAAAATCAAGAACTTTTTACTGCTAATCTTTTTCTTGTTGTTGAAAATTCTTGAAAAAACAAACGACGGAAGTTCTTGAGGATTTACAATCAAGCCCAAAATCTTCTTCCTTGAATCGCCAAAACTTGCGTCGAATGTACCATAATTCCCATCAAGATCAGTAAGTGTTTCATCCCTAATCATTTAGAACTTCTCAATTTTAGATAAAAAAAATGAGTTATAATCGATTAGGCAATTAGTTGTCCAATCTTTGAACACTTTTTTCTTCAAGAAATCCCTAAGATCTTGGAAAAACTCATCAATAATCTTTGTGTTTGGTCAATTGAAAGACCTCTGTAGGTACCTCGAAGCAGCTTGAACGTAAGGAAGTCGTCCGAGGTCTCGGGAAAATGAGGTGGGTAACTTTTTACGAAAATGGGGTCAAAATTCGAAACTGCAATTATTTTACAGTTTTGCCACTGGTTTTTCAAATTTTACAATTTTGCCACTATTTTTTAGATTTTAGAATTTTGCCACTAGTTTTCTAGATTTTACAGTTTTGCCACTTGTTTTCCAAATTTTACAGTTTTGCCACTATTTTCCAAATTTTACAATTTTCCCACTATTTTTCAAAATATTACAATTTTACTATAACCTCTAATTTTTTTTCAAATCAATCCCTGATTAGGAGTTTTATAATATTTAGTGAACTAGAAATTGCATATAAAGACTGGAATGAATATAGGATAAGATGTGGATAAATTTATGTATTTTTATAACTTGAATTCATGATCGGGATTACAAAATGTGTTAATCGTCCATGAGAAAGATTGTTGAAACCGTAGAGATAGTAAAAACTAATTAAATGAACATGCTACATGATATGAGTGATTTGATGATTTTTAGTTAGTTAAACCTGTTAGATCGCATGACTGATATGAGAATTATTATTTGGTTGGAAATAATAAATGAATTAAATGATAAGATGATTATTAAAGGGATAAACTAATACTCATGATATGCATGACAAGATGATTATTATTTGTTTGAGCATACTATATGAATGATAAGAATGTTAGCACTTGAATATCTATGCTATATGAATATGTTTATTATGATGATTATTGTTTGGTTGAGTCTGCTATATGATATATATCATAGGTTAGCTAGTAAGGGTGCAATTATGCTATTTGATGTGCTTGACATGAAATCCAATATTCGCTTATGTTCTGAGATCGATATGAAATACATTTTGTTCTGTAAGAATAAGTTTCTACTACATAAAGGAAAGCTTTATGACCTATGATGGTCCAACTATAAGTATAAGTTATATGTCATATGTTTTGCCATAATGTATGTTTGCATGTGCATGGGGGGACTATGAAAGAAGGAAGTATATGGCAGTTTACTGCACCCATAAGTTATAAGTTATATGTTATAAGCATGTTGTGTACCCACAACCTAGCAGATTCCAACTGCAACTCTATAAGGAGGTTCCACAACTCTCTCTGATAGCTTTCATCTGCGAGGGGTTGAGGAATCTCACTCATACGGCAGCTCGACTGCATCAGTAAGAATAAGTGGTGCAATAAGGAAAAAGGGTTCTAGAGAACACCCTAATTGGTGAGCTAATGGTCGAGGGTAGGATTTTTGCATGTTATATGATACGTTATTTAACCATTGCATGAAAAAACTATGCATTCTCATTTACAAACATATGATGGACTATTTCGACTGTTAAGTATGCAACGTAAAAGATTCTATGGCTCTGTGAGTGTGTTACTATTATTGAATTCGTTTGAATGTTGATTGTTCTACTTATCTAGTATGTTATAAACTTGATTATTTAATTATTGGAATTTTTAGATAATTGTGATCACTATCAATATACATGTTCGAATATTGATTAGATTTGTTGTAAAAAGTTTCCCACTGAGCCTGTTAGCTCACCCCCCAATCTTCTCCATCTTACAGATAATGCAACAGACTAAGGGCACGAACACGATACTCGAAGAGTTTCAGCTTGCTACAGAAGCCATTTAATTCTTACTCACATATTCATTCATTGTTTTTGTTATTATTCATACATATGAATCTTAGGTTATAAGTTAGGCTAGAACTTTGCATTCTTATTTATCTAAGATTGTTTTTGTTATTATTCATACATATGAATCTTAGGTTATAAGTTAGGCTAGAACTTTGCATTCTTATTTATCTAAGATTTACATAAAGTAATTAATAGGGTTTTAGTTAAGCATGTGCCATACTTTTTTATGTTTATGTTCTTTTTATGTTCATATTTAAATTGGTATTCACGTGTATATATATATATATATTAAATTTAGAAGTTATTAAAAGGTTTTATTGCTGCTAAATTGTGATGAAATCGGTCGAATTAAACTACTAGAAAGCACATGATTAAGTTTGCTTACGTTCGTGCCACTTCGGTGGTTAATGTAATCGCTTTGACTCGGGCCTACCATCCAGGCCAAGTTGGGGTGGTTACACGTGATCCGATCTAACAACATTTTCTTTTAATATATTTGAAAATGGTAGATAGAAATGATACTATTGATAATGATGAGAGTGAAAGTCATGCTCGGGTATTTCAAATTACTTTTTAAAAGTCGAATTTGACAAAAATTTTAAAAAATATAGGGTTTTAAAAACTTCAAATTGTTTCATGAAGGTGTATTATTTGTAATAACATTAATTTGCTCGGGTTCGATGATCGAACCGAATGACGGATGTTACAAGATTCAAATTGAATTATCATTAAAAAATGTTTAATAAACAAATTGACCCTTAAACTACTTAATTTTTAGTTAAAAATCGTACCTAAACTATCAATTTTATTGCATTTTAGTCCAAAAGCGTACGATTTCACTAAGACCCTCCTTGTTATCATATGGCTTAATTCTTTTCAGTTCTTTTACCCCTTTATTTTAATTTAACTTTATGCCTTTTAAGATTATATTTATAAGATTTACTCTTCATAATTAAAAATACTTAAAATTAATCGATAAATATTATGTGCAATGGTAAGATATATTTATTTTTAAGAAAGAATACAAATTCGAATCTTAAAAATAATATTATTGAAAAAAAACAATCATAAATTTAAAAAACTGTGAAATAACATAAAAAAATAAAAGAAAAATCTAAATTAACTTAGATATTATAATTTATTTTAAGAGTTTGCTTTTAATGTGGAGAATTGCTCTGAATAAAATCAAATAAGAGAGAGAGACAGAAACAATCCTTATCCGACAGTCTCATGTGCCATCAATTATTGGATGTAGAGGTTAAGAGGATCCAGAATTTTCATTTATTTTAATTTTACTGCCCACCTTGCATGTAAAATTTTGAAAAGAAAAATATTGAAGGTTTTCCAGGTTGGTCCTAACCTCACCTGGACTGATATAAATATAGAGATTGATTGGGAACCACGTACCAGATCTGGGATAATCTCTTTGAAGCAAAGTCATCCATACAAATTAATTACTGAAAAGTGTTGTTAATTATTCAGTGGAAAGATGAGACGTTGCGTTGTATCATCCTTCATGTGTGTTCCACTTTCCAGCTCAATTTACGAGTACATCACATGAAAATTTATTATCATAAAGGACAATTACCCCAAATGTGAGCTCCATCTGCTGAAAATGCCTATTCTGGGATTTTCAATTTAATTACAAAATATTATATTTTAACTTATCTACATATAACTTTTTTACGTAACCTAACCTGCATTAATGCAGTGACTATAAATGCATTTTTTTTGTTTAAGGGAGTCTATGTTAATTTTAAATAATTAATGTAAGTAATGTTATTAAAATATAAGTCAAATAAATAAAATATTCTAAAAATTATATTTGTATAATATTTAAAAGAACGAGCATGTTACAGATCGATATGTTCTTCTCTTCAAAATATTATTATTTTGAGTTCTAAATTGTATGTTGTAAGTGTTGAGTCATATTTTTTTTATAGTTTTATCTAAAGTAATTTTTAATATTTTATTTTAATTAATATTATTAATAAATTAATTATAATTATTTTTTAGCTTTTAATTTAAATATTATGTTGGAGCCCAATTTTAATCGGGCCCAAGCTTTGGATCAAATTTTAATTTTAAATTAAGTTTAAATTGGTTTTAAATTTATTTTAAATTTATTTTTATTTTTAAATTTAAATTTATTTTAGTTAAATTTGAAATAGTTTTAAACTTAATATTAAATTTGAAAGTCCAAAATATAAGCCCAATTGGGCCCAATTATAAATGTCCAAAAATTACAACCCAAATTGGGGCCCAATTCCAACAAACTGCACCCCAAGCCCAATAAACCCTAAAACCTAAACAAAAACCCTAGCCTAAGCAACTTGATTTGTTGTCGGCGTACGCCCTTACCAATCAGCTGCTGTCACGTCAGCACCGACTACACTAGCAACTTGCCTCTGCACCAGCCACTATTACAAGTCGAACCTGCAAGAGAAAAATAAGACAAGCATTTAGTTAGAATAAACAAAATATAATCATTGTAAATATGGCTATAAAGCCAAAATTGAAATTTTGTAATGGGGGGTTACTGACCTCTCTTCAGAAGCAATTTTGAATTCAATAGAGGCTGTTATTAGAAATTAAGATGCACAAATACTATTCTAAAATCAATATAAATAGGAAGCATTCAATATCAGACAGTGGACAGAATATCAAGCCTTCTCAGATCCAGTATCAGCAAGGTATTAATTTTAAATGCATGCATACTTATTGCTTATTTATTATTTCGAATAAAAAAGGGAAACCTTTTATATTCAGTGTATGTTGATATACCATTTATTGATCTTTATTATTGACTGTTAGTATTTACTTTGTCATTTTAAATAAGTAATAACTATAATAATTAATAATATATTAATAATAATAATTAATATTAATAATAAAAAAGAAAGTTGAAAAGCCTCATCCCTCTGATCTGATCCTGCCCTCGGAGCTGTAGAAGGGATCCTCTGAGCCGCCACTGACCTTGCAGTCCTGGGCGTTGTCATCGTGGATTTGAGCACAAAAAAAACAAGATATATATTACTAATAGATAACAAACTCACATATCAAAACAAAACCCAAAAAGAGGATAATAACAAGAATGAACCTTAAGATTTAAACAAAAAAACAAAAAAGAAAGGAGTAAACACAGGGAATCAAACGTTTTTTAAAAGAACTTTTTGTTTTTGAAGAATCTAGGCTAGATCCATGTGGATCTAAGTCTGGATCTGATTTTAAAACAAGAAATAGAAAAAAGCTTTTACCCACTATAAGCCATCGGGACGGCGGCGCATGCACTGGCGACGATGAAGCCAAAGCGAAGCGGAGGCCGGAGTTTGATCGGACACGGGGACTGTGGCAGAGGTCACGGTAGCATAGTGGACGGCAGAGGGTAGAAGTTTGAGAGAAAACCAAAGGAAAAGGGTTGTTTTTTTTAAAAAGCAAAGGGAAAATGATTTTTTTTTGTGCAATTTTAGCCTTTTATAGGCACTTAAAACGGCACCGTTTTGGGGGCTGAGTTTCAGCCCCAAAACGACGTCGTTTTAAGCCTTTGACCCATGACCCGTCCGACCCGACCCGAACAGCCCCTTGGATCCGCGTGTTTCATTAAAAGGTATATTTATGCAATTGGTCCTTCCACTTTTATTCTAAATTTCCAATCAAGTCCTTTTCATACTTTTAATAATTTTTAAATTTGCCCAACAATTTTCATTTCTTTTCAGTTTAATCCTTTGACCTTTTTCAAAAGTCCAAGAGGCTGCCACGTGTCAATTTCTGGTTTATTTATGCATTTGGTCCATTTTACTTTTGATTTGTTTTAATTTCATCCCTAAATCAAGTTTTGTATTTCTTTTAAATTGACCCAAAAATTTTAAATGATTTTTAATTTAATCCTTTGACCCCAGAATGCCTTAGAACTTGCCACGTGTCACCCTTTTTTGGTTTTATTACCCAATAGGTCCCTAACTATCCAAAAATTATATTTTGATCCTCAAACTTTCTAAAAATTACATTTTGACCCCCAAACTTTCCAAAAATTACATTTTAACCCTCAAACTTTCTAAAAATTACATTTTTGCCCTCAAACTTTACAAAAATTACATTTTTACCCCTAAACTTCAAAAAATTACATTTTACCCCTTAAATTTCTAAAAATTACATTTTTCCCCCGAACTTCCAAAAATTACATTTTTACCCCCCGAATTGCCAAAAATTTCATTTTTGACCCCAAATTCTCCAAAAATTATCATTTTACCCTCGAGTATCCAAAAATCGTATTTTTTTACTTCGTTCGTTTTGCTTTTCTTTCTCTTCAATATTCGTACTTAGATTTGAATTTTTATTCTTTCATATTCTCTTAATCTTTGGTTTTTGTGTACTATTTATCTGCTTTATTATTTTATTTTCTTTTCATTTAATCTTCGTTATTAATTGTTCACATTTCATGCATTTGTTTTCAAAATTATTTTTCATAAACCTTTAAAATCGAGGCAATGTCCTTTTTGTGTGAAAACTTCAAAAAATCATGCCCTAACGTGTCGAGTGTGATTTTTCGTAAAATTCACATGAATCGAATATCCTTGCCCAAGTATTTAAAAAATGCCTTCTAATTTTGAGATTCCGAGAATGTCGTGCCCTAACGTGTTGGTCACGACTTCAATTCTCTGCAAAAATCGAAACAAACGGGCATTCTTTCTTCAAATCTTTTTAAGTCATGTGACCGAGGATTGTATATTAAACTTAATGCGAAATTTCAAGTTCTCAATATATATATATACAAATGATTTTAAAACAAAACAAGGTAATATCCTTTCGTGTGAAGACTTCGAAAAAAATATGCCCTAACGTGCTGGGTGTGATTTTCGTATAATTCACGCGATCGAATATCCTCTTTAAAGTCTTTCAAAACGTCCTTCAATTTCGAAAGTCCGAGAACGTAGTGCCCTAACGTGTTGGACACGACTTCCAGTTCTCCTAGAAATTCGAAACACACGGACGATTTTCCTCAAATAGGATTTTCTTTGAAATCATGCAAAGTTTTCTAAAAATAAAAATCGCATTTTAAGTTAAACTCGAGTTTTTAAATGTTTAATAAACTAAGACCCGAAAATAATCAATGTGGTACCAATTTTTGGGCGTGTGAGGGTGCTAATCCTTCCTCATGCGTAACCGACTCCCGAACCTGTTTTCTGGATTACGAAGACCGAAATATTTTTTAAAACGGATTTTAAACTTTTTGCGGTGATCTAATCACACCATATAAAAAAGATTGGTGGCGACTCCCATTTTATTATTATACCCATTTTTTTAAATATTGTTCAAGACCTGTTTGTTTTCCCCGAAAAATAAACGTTTCGACAACTTGGCGACTCCACTGGGGACATTTTAAATAAACGAGAGTCAAGCCAAAGTTGATTATTTCTGGGTCCTTTTTGAAAACTTTTAAAGCTTCGGTTTTGTTTAATATACGATCCTCGGCATCTTTGTGTGATATTATATTATGTTGATATTACTAGTATAAATTTGCATCCATATGCATCTTGTACTACCCATTTAAGTGGAAGTGGGAAACTACTCCTTCGTGAGGTCTTCACCTTTGTGCAGGATAGTGAATCACTTTCGGGATTACATCCGTACCCATGTTTTCGTGAAGTTTTCACTTTTGTGCAAACATGTGGGAAATGTGTCCCCCTAAACCAAACTCATTCGTATGAGCCTGTAATGGGTGAGGATCGAGGAATCTGCTAGTTTGGGTAGCCTTTACTCTAGAGCCTAAAACCACATATAGTGAGCCATACGTACTTGCCTTAGAATGAGTTATACCAAACCTTTTAGCATTTACCCAAGACAATTTCTTAAGTTCTGTGTTGTATACTTGTATGTTAATATTATTATGTTTCACTAACGTGTTCTGTTTTGTCTCTTTTGCTTGCATTGCATCATCATAAATGAAAAGGTGTTGATTTAAGTTTGATTACCAAATAGGCAATTTCATCATGGAAGGCGGATTTCTTGATAAAGTAGAAGATAACATGGTTGCGCGCTTATGGTCAGAGGAACAGCAACGTGAAAAAGGAGATATTCTGAAAGAAGGGCATTTATCAGAGTTTTGGGAATATACTCAAATTAAGGTGACTCAAAACAATTTGCAAGAATTAAGAGATATCTGGGGTCAATGGGATTATGAGATGAAACAGATATTCTATCAAGAATATGGAGACGTGCCTTGCTTGAAGTGAAAATCGACAAATATCTCTTTTGACCCCTCGCCTAGCATTGGAACCCCGCATATAGCTATTTTACCTTCGGGAACCTAGACATGACGCCCACAGTAGAAGAGTATACTGCATTGATCCATTGTCCCAAAATACAAGTCGATAAAGCATACTCAGAGGATGCAAGTGTCTTGACATTTCTGAAAAGGCTGATGAATATAACTGGGATGAGTGAACAATGGGTTACGTCTTAGATTAAAGTAAAGGGAGACAACAAGTGCATCAACTGGAAAAGCTTGCAAGATCTAATCTTGACACACCCGGATATGAAGAAACGCATTGACATTTTTGCTCTTGGCATTTACGGGTTGGTCATTTTCCCAGAAGCATTAGGACATGTGGAAGACGCAATGGTAGTATTGTTTGATCGGCTTAATAAAGGAGTCACGCCTGCCCCAGCGGTCCTTGCCGAAGCATTCAGATCATTAAGCACTTGCCGAAGAGAAGGGGAAGGAAGGTTCATTGGTTGTGCACAACTTCTGATGATTTGGTTTCAAAGTCATTTCTGGAAAGTAGAAAAGTTCTCATGTAAAGTGTTCTCAGCCGACTTCTCACCTTTAAAGGAATTTATTGTCACACAAAGGGAACAAAATGTATCTAAGGAAAAATGGATGGCTATCCTTCAGAACCTTCAAGATGAGGATGTCGAATGGTGCGCGCCTTGGTTCATCCCAGAAGAGATCCTCTATCATTGTGGTAGCTTTGATTTGGTCTCTCTACTCGGGGTTTGGGGTGTCACAAGATATGCCCCTCTGCTCGTGTTAAGACAGTACAAGACAAGATAATTTATCCCTGCGACACATGGCCTAGCTCAGTGCGAGTTCTCTTACAAAGGGTATGATTACAAGAAGAGGGTCCGAGAAGTAGAAAATGCATGGAAGAAAGTACATAGAATGAAGAAATTTAGTGCAGACCCGATGACAACACCAAATTATGATTGGTGGAGAAGTAAAAGAGTTAACGATAACATTTCAGCGCCGAATCCTTTAAATGTTTTGCCGATTAAGGAATATTTACAAGAGGTCCCATCAGAAATAGACATCATGAAACAAGACATCAAAAGAGTGGCGACAGGAAATTCAAATGCAAAAGGACCAGACAGAGCAGTGGCAAAGAAATTCCAAGATGGTCAGGCTCCAAAAAATGCCCTAAAAGGAGAGCTGTTAGAGAAACAAGTCGAGAAGGCCGAGATGAAAGCCTAAATAACTGGACTAGAAGCAAGAATAAGGGAGTTAGAAGAATCACTACGGAGACACTGCAACCGGAATTTTGTCTTGGAACTTAAAGCAAGTATGGCCGAAAGTCAAGAATTAAGGGAAAGGGTACAAGAATTAGAGGCTGCACTCCATAACAATGAGATTCGATTTGAGATCATCGAGAGGAATCTAGAAACCAGTGAATGGCACTCTCAACAAGCTCAGAGACAAGTCGAAGAAATAAATTATGTAATAGGAAGAGCATTGACCCAAATGAGGGAAGCCACTGATCACATACAAGAGCTAGCTGCCAAAGCTGATATTCTAAGCCTCCAATATGAATCAAAATCAAAACGAGGATAGAAATTAGTTGGGCTTCTTGGAAAGATCAAAGCTCTAGGCAATAAGGCAAAGCCATTTGTGTAATTTCACTTTATGTAAAGAAGTTTTTCTTCTAAAGAAGTTGCTCTAATGGAAAATGGACTTCAAAAATCAATGCCTTTTCTTGCATTGCATACATGCATTCGCATTGCATCTGTGCATATTTTCACATAATAATTCTAACTAATTAAAACTTTAAGTTATATCGGTAATCATTGAAAACTTACATTGCTATAATACTCGTAAAAACTAAGGCCATAGAGTAAAGGCTCGAGCAAATCCAGAAAGAATTACAAGATCAGATGCAAGGGCACTTTCAGGAACAAATGACAATGATTTGTAGGGAAATGAAAAATCAATTTATGGAAGTGCAAAAGAATTTGATGAATGAACTAGCACAAGTGAAGTAAAGCATGGCCGATAAGGGAAAATGCCCTACAATTGAGGAAGACAAAGACCCAATTATTCCCCCAGGTTTTACACCCCTCCATAACCCAGCTTCACATGAGGCACCAACACGGGAGGCCACCGTTACTATAAGGGCAGGAAGGGTGATCAACCAAAAGTCAGGGTCTGAAAAAGGTCAAGTGACAATCAAGACTGAAGGAATCCTGAAGGATCTAGGCATCAACGCCATATCTGATGAAGGAAAAGAAGGGAACCTGTCAGGAATCGGTTCATGTGCACCTGGAAGCACTCTGAATGATTGGACTGCGGAGGAACTCCCTGTAATCTTTAAGATTCCTTCAGAGTAATGCTTAGAAACACTTATTTCTTTAGGCTCGAAAGCAATATGGATCTTTTTGTAAAAGGGCCCATGATCATTATCTAGTTATTTTAAATGAAAATGCATTTCCATCTTATATGACAATTTTTCTTTTTCCTAATTATTCTTTCATTCTTAATCCAACTTAATAAACCATTCGTACGTAACCAGTAAACAAGATTAATCATTCTTTTAATACATACATTCTTGATCATTTTGACAAACATACTCATACACATACCATAATCATTCTTTCGTAAATTTATTTTGTTCTTTGGACCTACCTTTCATCCTTTGATAGGTCCTCGAATATCAATAATATGAGTAACCCTGATGCTAACTTAGAGCCTCATTTCGAGCAAGATATGTGTTTAGAGGAGCTTTAGGACCTCGAAGATGATCAAGATTGTAATTTACCTCCGTATCTGTTAAGAATGATGGAGCAAGAAGAAAAGAAAATCCTGCCTCATTCAGACCCAGTGGAAGTTATTAATCTGGGAAACGAAGATGAAAAGAAAAAGGTAAAAATTGGGACAAGCATCTCCTTAGAAACCAGAAAGGATATTATTGAGTTGCTTCAATAGTTCCAAGATATCTCCGCATGATCTTACCAAGATATGCTTGGCCTGAGCACTGACATTGTGGTGCACAAGCTCCCTATAAAAGAAGAATGCATGCATGTGCAGCAAAAGCTCCGAAGGATGAGACCAGATGTGTTATTGAAAATAAAAGAAGAGTTCAAGAAGCAATTTGACACCGGGTTTCTTCAAGTAGTTAAATATTCTGAATGGGTAGCTAACATAGTCCCTATTCCTAAAAAAGATGGAAAAGTACGCATGTGTGTGGACTATCGAGATTTAAATAAAGCTAGCCCAAAGGATAATTTCCCATTACCTCACATCGACACCTTAGTCGATAACACAGCAGGTCATTCCTTGTTTTCATTTATGGATGGTTTCTCGGGGTATAATCAGATAAGGATGGACCCTGAGGATATGATCAAAACCACATTTGTCAAATTGTGGGGAACGTTTTGCTATATGGTGATGCCTTTCGGACTTAAAAAAGTTAGGGCAACTTATCAAAGGGCCATGGTGACTTTGTTCCATGACATGATGCATAAGGAGATTGAAATTTATGTTGATGACATGATTGCAAAATCTCAAACGGAGGAAGAGCATGTGAGAATCCTGAGAAAGTTTTTTGGAAGGCTAAGAAAGTATCAATTAAAGCTAAACCCAGCAAAGTACACTTTTGGAGCCACGTCAGGAAGCTGTTAGGCTTTGTAGTCAACAAAAGAGGAATCGAAATTGATCCAGATAAAGTCAAAGCCATACAAGAGCTACAGCCACTCAGTACGCAAAAAGAAGTTCGAGGGTTTTTAGGAAGACTAAATTACATTGCTCGGTTCATTTAACAGTTGACCGAGAAATGTGATCCTATCTTCCGCTTGCTTAGAAAACACAACCCAAGCGTTTGGGATGATGAATGTCAGGAAACTATTAATAAGGTCAAAGATTATTTATCCAAAGCTCCCATCTTGGTACCTCCAATTCCTAATAAATCGTTGATCTTGTACTTGGCGATCTTCAAAAATTCTATGGGATGCGTACTAGGCCAACACGATGAATCTAGAAAAAACGAAAGGGTGATATATTATCTTAGCAAGAAATTCACTGATTGTGAGACTCGATACTCGCCAATTGAAAAATTATGTTGTGCACTAGTCTAGACCATGCGAAGATTAAGGAAATACATGCTGTACCATACCACTTGGTTAATCTCAAAATTAGATCCTCTGAAGTGCATGATGGAGTCAGTCGCACTAAATGGGAGATTAGCTAGATGGTAGATCTTGCTTTCGGAGTTCGATATAGTTTACGTCAATCAGAAGGCAGTAAAAGGGAGTGTGATGCAGACTTCCTAGCCAGCAAGGCTTTAGAGGACTATGAGGCAATAAACTTCGACTTCCCGAATGAGGACTTAATGTGTGTTGCGGCCGCTGAAGAGGTCATCACAGTAGAACATCCTTGGAGATTAAATTTTGATGGAGCTTTAAATGCCACGGGTAATGGAGTTGGGGCAGTCTTGGTATCACCGGAAGGAGACCACTACCCTTTCACCAGCAAACTTGATTTTGATTGCACAAATAACATGGCAGAATACGAAGCATGTATCATGGGAATCCGTGCAGCCATAGAATTGGGTGTCAAAGTTTTGGAGATATATGAAGACTCCGTGCTAGTAATCTATCAACTCAAAAGAGAATGAGAAACAAGAGATTCTAAGCTAGTTGATTACCGTATATTGGTTCTTGAGTTAATCAAGGAGTTCGATGATGTCACATTCCATTATCTCCCACGGGAGGAAAACCAGATGGCTGATGCCCTTGCCACTTTAGCCTTGATGATTAAAGTAAATAGACCAGAAGATGTAAAGATCATTCAAATGAGCATCTATGATGCTCCAACTCATTGTTATGATATCGAGGCAGAAAAAGAAGAAGAAAGAGATAACTGCCCATGGTACCAAGATATTCTTCAGTTTGTAAGAGATCGCAAGTACCCTGAGCAAGCTTCAGAAAATGAAAAGAGGACATTGAGAAGACTTGCTAGTGAATATGTCTTAGAAGGGGAAATCTTGTACAAAAGGAGAAAAGATCAAGTGTTACTAAGATGTGTTGATGCAGTTGAAGCCAAGAAGATCTTAGAAGAAGTTCATGAAGGCATTTGTGGGACACACGCCAATGGTTTCACAATGGCCAGGCAAATAATGAGATTCGGGTATTACTGGTCTACTATGGAAGGCGATTGCATTAATTATGCCAAGAGGTGCCATAAGTGCCAAATCTATGGAGACAAGATTCATGTACCTCTATCACACCTTCATGTCATGACTTCTCCTTGGCCATTTTCTATGTGAGGCATGGATGTTATTGGACCAATTTCTCCAAAGGCTTCCAAGGGTCACAGATTTATCTTCGTGGTTATCGACTACTTCACCAAATGGGTAGAAGCAGCTTCTTACGCCAACGTCACGAAGTTTGCAGTTAGCAGGTTCTTGAAAAAGGAAATCATTTGCCTATATGGAATGCCAGAAAGGATCATATCCGACAATTCCTTGAATTTGAACAATAGCATGATAGCGGAAGCTTACGAGCAATTCAAAATCAAGCATCACAACTCATCTCCCTATCGCCCAAAGATTAATAGAGCTGTGGAGGCAGCCAATAAGAACATCAAGAAGATCATTGCAAAAATGACTAAAACGTACAAAGACTAGCACGAAAAACTACCATTTGCCCTGTTTGCTTACAGAACTTCAATCAGAACATCTACTGGGGCAACACCTTTCTCATTAGCATATGGTATGGAAGCGGTCCTGCCTATTGAGGTTGAAATACCTTCTCTCCGAGTCTTGACTGAGCTTCGGTTAGATGAGGCAGAATGGATCCAAGCTCGATATGATCAGTTGAATTTAATTGAGGAAAAGAGATTAAGAGTTATTCGTCATGGTCAGATGTACTAAAAAAGAATGATGTGAGCTTACGATAAAAAGGTTCGCCCTAGAGAATTTCATAAGGGAGATCTAGTTTTGAAAAAGATACTTCCCATACATAAAGACTTCAGAGGCAAATGGATGCCTAGTTGGGAAGGGCATTATGTGGTAAAGAAAGCTTTCTCAGGAGGAGCTCTCATTCTAACAAAAATGGACGGCAAGGATCTGCATAACCCCGTCAATTAAGACTCGGTAAAAAAATACTTCACCTAAAAAAAGAGTCGAGATGAAAACCCGCAAAGGGCGTCTTGAAACCAAAGGTTTTGAGTTGAAAACTCGCAAAGGGCGACTCAAAATTCAAAATGAGGAGGTGGGTATGAAGCAACTATCTAGCAGGATAGAGAAACTTCACAGCTTGAAACATCAACAAGGCACTCCAGGTCTTCTAGACACACATCCGAGCTCAAAAGTGATTCTCAGCAAGCTGGCGCAGGGAAGCTCATTTTGTGATATCCGGGGCAACTAATTGTCTTTTGTTGTTATACTTAGGCAATTTTTGACTAATATTGCCTTTTTTGATCCTCTCTGTTGAAAAGAACTTTCAATAAATCACGACTTTATTTCTTCACAATTTTGTTTGAGCATCTTGCATCTAAAATAATGGATAATGAACTAATAAATCATATAAAGATCCATGAGCATTATTCTGAAATTTTTGAAAAAGTACAGGGGTCCAAAACAGGACTATCAATTAGAAAACAAACTTGAAAACAGGCAGTTTAGGATAGGCCAAGAAGAAGACAGAGCTACACATCAACAATAGAGCTTAGATAGGCGATAGACCATGCCAACCTGAAAAATAATAAATGAATCTGATATTCATCATGCACATTCATGTAGTGAGGAGCATTTGAATCATTCTAATCATGACTTTCTAATTTAGGCCTACGTATAGGTCTATAGAAGCATACTTTACAGGTCACATCCCCGCAAAATGGCGAGATGAATCAAGGAAACTTCGAGCATTGCAGGAAAAGATTAAGACCAAGGCGAAGTTGAAAAGGAGCAAGACTCTCATACCTTACCCCAATCATGGGGTAGATTGCGATTACCCAATACAACGAGCTGGTCATCTTCCTGATGAGATACTAAGAAGAAGACCAAATCAATGAAATCATGCTCAGAGTGAGCAAATCTTCGAACCCCAACTTCCTGATGAGGTACTGAGAAGTAGGTCGAAGAAATAAAATGGTTAGCTTCCTGATGAGATACTGAGAAGTTGACCAAATTCGTCTTCCTGATGAGATATAGAGAAGCGAATTGAAACAAGTGATGCAGTCATCTTCCTGATGAGATACTAAGAAGAAGACCAAATCAATGAAGCCAAAGCTCAAAGTGAGCAAATCTTTGAACCCTAGCTTCCTGATGAGATACTGAGAAGCAGGTGAAAGCAATAAAGTGGTTACCTTCCTGATGAGCCACAGAGAAGCGAACCGGATCCAATACAGAGAAGTGGATTAAAACAAGCGATGCGGTCATCTTCCTGATATCAAATCAATGAAGCCAAAGCTCAAAGTGAGTAAATCTTTGAACCCCAGCTTCCCAATGAGATACAGAGAAGCGAACCAGACTCATCTTCCTGATGAGACATGGAGAAGTGGATCAAAACAAGCGATGTTGTCATCTTCTTGATGAGATACTGAGAAGTAGACCAAATCAATGAAACCAGATTCAAAGACTACGGTGAAAATTTTTGATCTCTTTGAAATTTCAAGAGAATGGAGTGAAATTACAGTAGCCAATTTTGTCTTTTTGAAATTGCCTCAAGGCAAGATGGAATCACAACAGCAAAGATGTAGAGAAGCGGATGCAGTGAAATCAAACGGCCAATAAAGCGAAAGGTGGGCTAGTTAAAGGAAGAGTATCAAAGAGATGACACCTGACAAATTGGGCATCCTTTTGGTCTTTGTTCCGTTCTTGTTACACAGCAACGAGCAAAGAGGGGCAGCTGTTGGAGCCCAATTTTAATCGAGCCCAAGCTTTGGATCAAATTTTGATTTTAAATTCAGTTTAAATTGGTTTCAAATTTATTTTTAAATTTAAATTTGTTTTAAATTTAAATTTAGTTAAATTTGAAATGGTTTTAAACTTAATATTAAATTTGAAAGTCCAAAATACAAGCCCAATTAGGCCCAATTACAAATGTCCAAAAAGTACAACCCAAATTGGGCCTAATTCCAACAAACTACACCCTAAGCCCAATAAACCCAAAAACCTAAACAGAAACCCTAGCCTAAGCAACTTGATTTGCTGCCGCAGTACGCCCTCACCAATCAGCTGCTGCCACGTTAGCACCGACCACCAGCAACTTGCCTCTGCACCAGCCACCACTGCAAGCCGAACCTGCAAAACAAAAACAAGACAAGCATTTAGTTAGAATAGACAAAATATAATCATTGTAAATATGGCTGAAAAGCCAGAATTGAAATTTGTAATGGGGGGTTGCTGACCTCTCTTCAGAAGCAATTCGAATTCAATAGAGGCTGTTATTAGAAATTAAGATACATAAATACTATTCTAAAATCAATATAAACAGGAAGCATTCAATATCAGGCAGTGGACAGAATATCAAGCCTTCTCAAATCCAATATCAGCAAGGTATTAATTTTAAATGCATGCATACTTATTGCTTATTTATTATTTTGAATAAAAAAGGGAAACCTTTTATATTCAGTGTATGTTGATATATATCATTTATTGATCTTTATTATTGTCTGTTAGCATTTACTTTGCCATTTTAAATAAGTAATAAATATAATAATTAATATTAATAATAAAAAAGAAAGTTGAAAAGCCTCATCCCTCTAATCTGATCCTGTCGTCGGAGCCGTGGAAGGGATCCTCTGAGCCGCTACTGACCTTGCAGTCCTGGGCGTTGTCATCGCGGATTCGAGCACAAAAAAATCTAGATAACAAACTCACATATCAAAACAAAACCCAAAAAAGAGGATAATAACAAGAATGAACCTTAAGATTTAAACAAAAAAAGAAAAAAGAAAGGAGTAAACATAGGGAATCAAACGTTTTTTAAAAGAACTTTTTGTTTTTGAAGAATCCAGGCTAGATCCATGTGGATCTAAGTCTGGATCTGGTTTTAAAATAAGAAAAAGAAAAAAGTTTTTACCTTACTGTAAGCCATCGGGACGGCGACGCGTGCACCAACGACGACGAAGCCAAAGCGAAGCGGAGGTCGGAGTTTGATCGGACATGGGAACTGTGGCAGAGGTCACGGCAGCATAGTGGACGGCAGAGGGTAGAAGTTTGAGAGAAAACCAAAGGAAAAGGGGTTGTTTTTTTAAAAAGCAAAGGGAAAATGATTTTTTTTGTGAAATTTTAGCCTTTTATAGGCACTTAAAACGGCACCATTTTGGGGCTGAGTTTTAGCCCAAAACGACGTCGTTTTAAACCTTTGACCCATGACACGTCCGACCCGACCCGAACAGCCCCTAGGATCCGCATATTTTCGTTAAAAGATATATTTATGCAATTGGTCCTTCCGCTTTTATTCTAAATTTCCACTCAGTTCCTTTTCATACTTTTAGTTATTTTAAATTTGCCCAATAATTTTCATTTTTTCAATTTAATCCTTTGACTTTTTCAAAAGTCGAGGAGGCTGCCACGTGTTAATTTCTGGTTTATTTATGCATTTGGTCCTTTTTACTTTTGATTTGTTTTAATTTCATCACTAAATCAAGTTTTGTATTGTTTTTAAATTGGCCCAAAATTTTTAAATGATTTTCAATTTAATCCTTTAACCCCAGAATGCCTGAGAAGCTACCACATGTCACCCTTTTTCTGGATTTATTTCCCAGTAGGTCCTTGAACTATCCAAAAATCATATTTTGACCCCTAAACTTTCTAAAAATTACATTTTGACCCCCAAACTTTCTAAAATTACATTTTTGCCCCTAAACTTTACAAAAATTACATTTTGCCCTTAAACTTCCAAAAATTTAATTTTTACCCTCCGAATTTCCATAAATTCCATCTTTGACCTGGAACTTTCCAAAAATTACCATTTTACCCTCGAATTTCCAAAAAATCCATTTTTGACCCCGAATTCTCCAAAAATTATCATTTTACCCCTGGGTATCCAAAAATCGTATTTTTTGACTTCGTTCGTTTTGCTTTTCTTTCTCTTCAATATTCGTACTTAGATTTTAATTTTTATTCTTTCGTATTCTCTTAATCTTTGGTTTTTGTATACTATTTATCTGCTTTATTATTTTATTTTATTTTCATTTAATCTTCGTTATTAATTGTTCACATTTCATGCATTTGTTTTCAAAATTATTTTTTCATAAACCTTTAAATCGAGGCAATGTCCTTTTCGTGTGGAAACTTCAGAAAATCGTGTCCTAACGTGTCGGGTGTGATTTTTCGCAAAATTTACATGAATCGAATATTCTTTTCCAAGTTTTTAAAAAAATGCCTTCTAATTTGAGATTCCGAGAACATTGTGGCCTAACGTGTTGGTCACGACTTCAATTCTCTGCGAAAATCGAAACAAACGGGTATTCTTTCTTCAAATATTTTTAAGTCATGTGACCGAGAGAATGTATATTAATCAATGCGAAATTTCAGGTTCTCAAAAAAATATATATATATACAAATGATTTTAAAACAAAATGAGGTAATATCCTTTCGTGTGAAGACTTCGAAAAAAAACATGTCCTAACGTGCTGGGTGTGATTTTCGTATAATTCACGCGATCGAATATCCTCTTTAAAGTCTTTCAAAACGTCCTTCAATTTCGAAAGTCTGAGAACGTAGTGCCCTATCGTGTTGGACACGACTTTCAGTTTTCCTAGAAATTCGAAACACACGGACGATTTTCCTCAAATAAGATTTTCTTTGAAATCATGCAAAGTTTTCTAAAAATAAAAAATCGCATTTTAAGTTAAACTCGAGTTTTCAAATGTTTAATAAACTAAGACCCGAAAATAATCAATGTGGTACCAATTTTTAGGCGTGTAAGGGTGCTAATCCTTCCTCATGCGTAACCGACTCCCAAACCTGTTTTCTAGATTACGAAGACTGAAATATTTTTCAAAAAGGATTTTAGACGTTTTACAGTGATCCAATACACCATAGAAAAAGATTGGTGGCGACTCCCATTTTTTTATTATACCCATTTTTTATTTTTAAATATTGTTCGAGACCTATTTGTTTTTCCCGAAAAATAAACGTTTCGACACATTATATTAATAATATTTTATCATATTTATTGAAAAATATTATAGTAGAATATTACATGCATGGCTAGATTTTATACTTTATGCTTCTAACCTCCATAATATAAAAATATTGATAATGGTTCATAAAATATTTAATGTGTAAAACTTACTAAATTCTCTATTTAAGATAAACTTTATATTTGATGGAGAAACCCTTTTAGTTTATATTATTGTTATAAGTGGCTTAATAAAATTTTTACTTCGCTAGAATAATATCTAAAGTACATTTTATTATGTTGCTTTAACTACTATTATTAATAAAATAATTCTCATTGTTTTAGTTCACACATCATCAGATCGAAGTAGGAAAATTTTGTTAGGGGATCGAAAATAAATTATAATTTTTATGATAATAAAAATATAATCACTATTTTAATAATTTTTAAATGATTAAATAAAATTTTATATTTTTAAAGAATAAAATATAATTTTTTTTTATTAATTTAAATTTTAAAAATGTTAAAAGACCTAAATAGTAATTTTTTTATTTTAAAAAGCGTCAAGTCCCTGCAAACCCTTCTAACAATGCCCCTACACATTATTTTATCGTATTTAGTAAAAAAATGTGAAAGTAAAAAATTGCATGCATGGTTAGATTATTGGCATTATACTTCTAATATACATAATAATAATAATACTGATAATGATAACGTGTAAACATTTTGAGTTATCTATTCAAGATAAAAAAATTTATTTAATAAATTTTGATAAGTGCTAAAAGTAACATGTTTTAGCATCATTATTAATGCGTTTTTAGATGATTAGTCGATTTAAAATAATGAATTTTATGTTCATAATTAAATTTATGTATCTATACTTAAGAAAGCATTTGGGAGCGAAATGAGCGAAAAAACAAGTGAAAATCGGACAAAAAGAACAGATTTTAGGAGTCACACGGGCTGGACACATGGCAATGGACTAAATCGAAGACAAAGGAAAATTTGAGGCAAAAAACGTGAATGTGAAAGAGAAAGTGTCGAAAATGTGGAAGACTTAGGAGGAGATTTATTGGACATAATACATTATTTAAATTTAAACTCTATTTGTTATTATTATTACTATTATTATTATTATTATTATATTGTTTATATTTAATTTTAATTTATCTTTTAGGTTTTATAATTTACAGTTTGATTTGGATTCAATTAGGAAATTATTGTTTAGATTTAATTCTAATTATCTTTTTAGAATTTAATTTGGATCTAACTAAAGATTTCCATATATTATATAAATAAGAGATGGAGTGATATGAATTAGGGAATTATTGTTTTTAATTTTTTTATTTTATTATGAGTTTTTCTTGATCTTACGGTTATACTATTTTTAAGATGTTTTTATCTGTTAGCATGAACTAATTTTCTAAATACCTAGGGGAGATAAACTCTATGATGAATTCTGTCATTTGATTTCTGTTTTTATGCAGTAAATACTTAGATTTTGTTCTCAATTGTGTGGGTTTAATTATTGATTTAGTATTTCTGAGATATTAATTATTGTTTGATGTGCTTAAATTAGAAAAGTAATAGACATTTTTTAAGAGTAGATCTAGCATAATTGAGTGGAGTTGCATGCAATCCTAGAAATAGGATGACATAAATCTACCAAATTAGAGTCAAATCTAATAGGAAAATCCATAGATCAAATTAATGCGACAATAAGGGTTTTAATTAGAAAGAAATTTCAATTAATCAACCTAGAGTAAGTTGCTTTTATGTTTGAATAGAGGTATTAGCATAATTTAGGGATTTCTATGGATCAAAATACTAAGTGAATAAATTGCTTAATTCAAAATGATAATGGCAGATGAAATCTAGGTGGAGTCTTTCCTGGGTATTGTCTCACTTCTTGGTATTAAAACATTTGTTATCTTTTGATTTATTCTTTGTCGCACTTTTAGTTTTTTTAATTTAGTTAAATTTAGTTTTAAACAATCACTTTATTCGATCGGTTAAATAATAGGAAGACAACTATTACTAGTACTTTTAGTCTTCGTGGGAACGGTATCTATGCTCACCGTAACTATACTATTAATTGATAGGTGCACTTGCCTTAGTCATATTTTTAGTTAGTTTCGGCCACATCAAGTTTTGGTGTTGTTGTCGGGGACTGAAATATTAGGAAAACTTTATTTCTATCACTTTAGCCATTTTTTATTTTTGTTTTGTTATTTGCATTTTTAATTTAATTTTTATATTTTAATTTTTCCCTTTTATTTGCTTCTGGCAGGTTCTTTTAGTTTATAACTAGAGGAAACCCGTCGGGACCACTTCTTCACGACTCTGAACTTGAAAAGACTGCTCGTAAAAATCGTAAAGAGGTCAGAGAAGATAAGAAAAGTCAGAAAAATTTAGTAGACAATAAAAAGGAAAAGGATATTATTGTGGAAATGAGTGAAAATCAAAATAATCAGGTTCTGCATGCTCCTGCTCTCCCTGCTGTTCCTACTGCTTTTCCTGCTCGTCGAACCTTGTATGATTATGCTAAGCCTACTCTGATTGGGGCTGAAACGAGTATTGTCAGGCCGAATGTCAATGCGAACAATTTTGAAATCAAGCCAAGCATAATTTAGATGATACAACAATATGTTCAGTTTGATGGTTTGCAAGATGAAAATTTGAATGCTAATTTGGCTAATTTTCACGAGATTTGTGACACTTTCAAAATTAATGATGTTACTGATGACACCATACGCTTATGGTTGTTTCTGTTTTCGTTAAGGAGCAAGGCAAAATTATGGTTAAATGCTTTACCACGAGGTTCTATCACTACTTGGGATCAAATGACTAAGAAGTTCTTATTAAAATATTTTTCGCCGGCTAAAACAGCTAAATTGAGGAATGACATCTCTTTCTTTGCTTAGTTTGATATTGAGACACTTTATGAAGCATGGGAGAGGTTTAAAGATTTGTTGAGAATGTGTCCTCATCATGGATTACCTTCGTACCTTAAAGTTCAAACTTTCTACAATGGTTTGAATCCCTCGACTAGACAGATGATTGATTCAGTAGCTAGGAGAACTTTGAATAACAAAACATCAGAAGAAACCCAAAAATTTTATTGAGCAGATGACACTGAATAATTATCAGTGATAATTTACAAGAGTAAATCCTGTGAAGGTAGCAAGGATTTATGATGTGTCGTCGGGAACCCCAAATATAACCTATTCCAAAAATTAAAGTAAATAATAGTAAAAGGGAAGTAGGGTCTAATCCTCAGGGATTGGAGAGTCGTAAAAGTCTTATCTGTTGAGATCGTGGGCCAACTTGTGCCTAAGAAAAGCTCCGTGATCTAAGGAAAAATAAAAAAACAGATTTAAAATTTAAGGAAAATAGAATTAAAAGAAATAGAAAATAGGGACGTCGAAATAAAAATAAATAGCATAAAATAAACAAGTTGAAAGAAGAAGGGTTTTATCGATATTTAGAGATCCAGTCTCCGATTATCTTGATTCTTCCTCGATTCAATCATAGACTTTGGATGGTTCTTCTCATGCCTGAATAAGCCAGTTATAGTGGAAGAGGACGCCTACGACCACCAGCTCTGGATATAGTTTTTAGTGGAACCTGGCTCTAGCCAACCGACACTCCAATGGGACTGTCTTACACTAGATCATCTTTTCCCAACGACGAATGTCACGCCGTTTTGTCTCTTTTGGCTTGGCAACCTCTGACACAATAAGTTGACGAACCGACTGTGCAACCTTCTCAAAACACACAAAGCGGCCGTCTTTGCACAAGATGAAAAGATTACTTTTTGTAGGGATTTTGGACGGAAGCGTCAATCCCGTATTATAGAGAGTTGATGAATACTCGGGTTAAAAAGAATTAAGCGCGGATTCTAAACCTCATGAACCTTGGAGGAATATTTGATAACCTTTGGCTAGAAGGGTTTTTTAGTTACTCATGATTTTGGGGAAGAACACAAGATAATAAAATAAAGCTTTTATTGATAGGGATTTAGGGATATGGAGGATTTTTCAATGAATGGGGAATGAATAATTCAATCACTCCACCCCCTATTTATAGTACATAATATTCCTAATTGAATCCAATCTAAATTCTAAAAGATAATTAGAATTATATCTAACATTTAATTCCCCTAATTGGATCCAATTTAAACTCTAAAAGATAAATACAAATAGATAAACATAAATTAAATACAAATTTAAATAATAAATAATATCTTAAATATTAAATCCTAATATAAAATATATTTAAAAAATAAAATAAAATAAAACCAAGTCTTTTTGTCCTATAAACTCTCTCTTTTAGCATTCCATCTTCACACAACTTCAAATTCTCCTCTAAAACCATGCTTTTTGTCTTCAATTTATCTTCTATCATCACTTGAGTCTCTATAAAATAAAAAGATAATAAATAGCCCAGTTTAATAGGATTATACTCTAAAAATATATATATTTAATATCCAAAAGTATGTCATATTTAAGCATTATCAATTTATGATGTTGATGTCGTTTCTATGTTGGCTCATCAGGTTGAAACTCTTAATAAAAAATTGATGGTTTGAATTTTTCTAACCAAGTACATCCGGTGATGCAATGCAATGGAAATGGAGTGGGGATGATGAGTTCGAAATATTTCCATGAGCAAGCAGACTCTTTGGGTAATAATCTTAGACCTCTAAATAATCCCTATAGTAATACATATAATGCAGGTTGGAGAAATCACCCAAATTTTTCATAGGGTGATCTTTGGTTTCCGAAAAAAAATCAACAAGAAAAAAAATCGAACCTTGAAGAAATGCTTGCTAAATTTATTTCTGTTTCTGAAACTAGATTTCAAACAATAAGGTAGCCTTGAAAAATCAGCAAGCATCAATTCATGGCCTTGAGAATCAGATTGGACAGCCTGTTAAACTAATTTCGAAAAGACCACAAGGTAGCTTACCTAGTAACACTAAAACTAACCCAAAAGAGCAAATTCATACAATCACTGTTCAAAGCGTGGAAGAGTTAGTCGAGCCTGAACAGAAGTCAAAGCTAGAAGCTGTTGTGAAAAATAATATGGTTGAGGAAAGTAAGAAAGAGCATAAGTTGGTGCTTAAAGAATACAATCTTTTCTAAAGAGAGACCACAGAAAAGAAAACATATGGTAAATTTCTTGAACTTTTTAAAAAATAGCATAATTAACTTAGCTTTTGTTGAAGCCCTTTCGCAGATGCCGAAGTATGTAAAATTCTTAAAGGAACTGTTAACAAATAAGAGGAAGTTGATAACTTGTCGAGTATGGAGATTAATGTAGTTTGCTCGACCATTCTCTAAGATAAACTACCCAACAAACTTAAAGATCCAGGGAGTTTTACTATTCCTTGTCTCATTGGTAGTTTACATGTTGATAAAGCTTTGGCTGATTCGGGTGCTAGTATAAATGTTATTCCTTATAAATTGTTCAAACAACTTGGTCTTGGGAACCTAAACCCAGTAGGATAAGTATTCAGTTAGCTGACAGATCAATTAGATATCCTAGGAGTATTATTGAGGATGTGCTTGTAAAAGTGGATAAATTTATATTCCCTGTTGATTTTGTTATATTGGACATGAATGAGGATGTTGAGGTACCTATGATCTTAGGACGACCCTTTTCAACCACTGCTAAAACTATCATTAATGTGGGTACTGGTGAACTTGTGCTTCGTGTAGGTGATGAAAAGATTACTCTTAAAGCACATGATCTTTTTAGAGTCCTGAATGAGTGTAATGATGATAATTGTTCTGTTAATGTTAGTAACCATATGACTCAACAATCTTTGCAAGAACTCACTAATGAAAGCATGATGGAGCCAATTTTGATTCAAAGTGATAAAACTCGAGTGGTAAATGAAGATCGAATGTTGCAACTCGAGGAATTAGATGAATGGCGAACGAAGTTCGACGAGAACCCAAGGAAACCCAACGAAGAATCAATGCAAAACCATGAAGTGCATGTGAAGATGATGAACATATTTAAAGTGGGAGACAAAGTATTATTAAACAAATTGGATCCACGAATCTTTCCCTCGGAATTCAAGTCAAGAGAGTCCGATCCTTCTGTGGTAAAAATCGTTTTTCCTTACGGTACAATTGAGGTAACACATCCTGATTATGGTACATTTAAAGTAAACATTCAACGTCTCAAATTTTATTGTGTGATAATATTGATAACGGGAGAGAGGAACTTCAGTTTCAAGATCCGTCATAATTATGAACTTAAATAGGTAAGTCGAGCTTAGACTTTAAACAAGCGCTTATCAGGAGGTAACCCGAATGTTTTTAATTTTAATTATTTATTTTATTTTCATGTTATTTTTTTAGAAAATTCAAAAAAAATTCAAAAAATTGAAAAAAAATTAGTACATTTATTTTTATTTTAGCTTCATTTTCATTTTGTTTTTCATTTTTATTTTATTTTTAGTTTATTTTTATTTTTATTTTTTATTTAGTTTTAGTTTTATTTTATTTTATTATGCACTATTTTTATTCTTATGGTTGATTTTTTAGTTGTTATCTCCCTCTCTTATTGTCTTTGTCTATTTTCTTATTAGTTTGCTCGGAAAATTGCACTTCTTTTAGACTTGCTACATTCTCAGTTTTTCCAATTCTGATAAAATCATCCTAATTCAGAGAATTTTCAGTTCCTTTCCTTCTTATGATATTGTACTTATTCTGCTTATATCTGTTTGTGCATTGAGGACAATGTACATTTTAAGTGTGGGGAGATTGATTGTGTATAATTGTGATAAAATCCCTGAATTATTTATTGTGTTTAAGTAATTTTCTCATACCCCATTAGAGTGAATTTTTGCTATTTGGAATTTTTATTAATTTTGTTTTGAGATTCATTTGTGAATCTCTTATGTATTGGGTGATTTAATCTTTAAGATATGAGAAGTCAAGCATAATAAGTTATTTTCAGAATTAAATATTTTAGGCTGTCTCCCTAAATTGAATTATTATCTTCAAATTTTGAAATTACAGGTTTGACATCAAAGCCATAATTTTTGTGAGCTTTTGAGCCTATAGAGCATACATTTATTTTTTCGTGCTCATGTTATTTTTGGTTGTGTGTATGTCAACTTGATTTGTTATTCTAGAACTTGCTTTGATTATACATGTTGAGACCACATTATTGATTTGATATACTGATATGATAGAGGCACTTAGAATTTATTAACTCCTAGTGAACTCCATTAAGCCTAACACCGTTTTATTCATTAACCCATAATATTAACATAGGGTCCAAATATATGTGGTATAATTATCCTTTTATTAACTTCTTTTTTGTCGAGATTTGATTTGGTTAAGTTACCTAATTATGTTCTACTATTTAAATTGTTGAATTTTATTTTGTTCGAAAAAAAAAGAGAAAGAAAAAAAATCAAGAAAAAGAAATTGAAAGAAAAGATTGAATTGGAAAAACAAAAGAAAACAAAAAAAAATGTATTTGAGTTAGAATCATTAGTTTCATGTACTGTTGAAAAGCTTGTGTTTATTATTTATTATTCATGTTGATGCATTTTCTTTCAATTCAGCAACTGATTTTTTTTCTAGTTTGGTAACTTATCAACTCAATCTCGATTTTAACCAATTCTTCTAGTCTTTTTCATATCCTTAACCTTGGCCCCATTACAATCTGTTAAGATCTCTTGATTGATGTGTCATTTCATTCTACAGAGGTGAGATTTGATTTTTAAGGAAGCTTATGGTAATAACATTTCATATTTGACTATTGAGTGCTTATTTCATGAATCTTAAACACTTTGAGTGATTTGAGTGAAACTTTAATGAAGATGTCAAATTTTTACTTAATGAAGGTTTTTTTTACTTGGTAAAATTATATCTAAAGTAATTTCTCATATTTTATTTTCATTAATATTATTAGTAAAATAATTATATTTATTTTAAGCGTTATATTAAAGGTTAATATTTTATATACTGATACTGTATTTTTTTATTTCACCCGCAGCTTTAATAATTATCATATTTTTTAAATATTTTATTATATCCTTATAAAAAACTTATTAAACTTGAAACATAAAAAAAACATATATTTCATTTTAGAAAATTTATTACTCCATTGACACTGTCGTACATACTTTTGGGATACACTATCCTTAAAACAATTTAATCTTGTAATTACACTAGATGAGCATCACTAATGTAGTTACCAAAATCTGTAATTTTGACAACTTCACTCCAAGAGTTCTCTCGTGTAAGGGTGAGTATTCGATCGAGTCGAGTCGAGTCGAATTGAGTAAAAAAAAATCGATTTAATCGAGTTGACAAATCTTATTTTAACAACCAAATTCAATTTCAATTTTTTTCGAATCAAATCAAATTGAATAAAAATTTTTTAAGTCAAGTTGAGTTAAGTTAACGAACCTTATTAGTTATACTCAATGTAGCGTTTACATGAATCAATTATTTAACTAGTAGACGAAGTACAATATTTAACTAAACAAACAATATAATAGTTTTGCCTTTTAACTTAATAGGTAAACATTTATCAAAACGACGTAATTTTACCTTTTAACTTAATAGTTTTGATTTTTAACTTTAGAAAATGTAACATTTATCAAAACGACATAGTTTTGCCTTTTTTATTCGAATTTTTGGATAATTCGTATTGTATAATTCATATTCGAGTTAAATAAAAAATTTTAATTTTTTTATTCGAGTTAATCCGAATAACTCGATTAACTCAGATAACTCAAGCTATTTAATTCAAAATTTAAACTTTTTATCGAATTTTTTGAATCGAATCAGATTTTACTCACCCTTACTCTCATGATTACCTCGAGAATTATCGAGCCACCCTTGCAAATACATGGTCCCCGATAATGTTGTCATAATGTGCTGAAAAATTTCGACGAATTCATTATTAAGTAGAGTTGGCACTAATTAATTTTAGGTTAGTGTGATTACTCACCTATAAATACCTTCAAATTATGATTATTTAAATAAAACCATAAAAGGAACACAGTCGTCTACTTTACTAATTCTAGGTTCGAGGGTTCAATTCTATGTATGGAATGATCAACAACGCTACAGCACAGTTCCATTTAATTTTAAAGTTAGGGTTTTATCTCAATCTTATATTTTCTACATCATTTGACTCCATTTTTTAAAACTAGAGTTTTCAATGAATTTGGTTTTATTTTGAAAATAGGACGTTTGAAAGCACTTTTGAAGGATTAATCTGAATAAAATTAAGGAATTTTTTAGTAGAATAATAATTCGAACCCAGACTATTTTTGAAATAGATGAAAACCCGATCAATAAACGACAACTTAATATTTAAAAGTAAGAGATTTAATTGACTTGAATTAGAAACGGAATCAAGGACCTATTTATACACGGGACAAAGATGGAGGGTTTTATGTTGACAAATGCGCCTTAAATCTCTTTATGCTGCTTCTTTATAACCCTTAATTTTTTTAATGGTTTAAAAATTTCCCAAGGAGAGATTATTGGAAAGGTTTTCAACTACGTCAGATCATTAATTTGTTAATTAAATTGGTCCAATTGATTTTTTATTAAATAAATAATTAAAAAATTTATAAAAAATAAGAAATATTAAAAGTTCGATTCAACGAGTTTAACTACTCGGTTCAACTGTTTTTTTATCTTTTTCAATTGATTCGTATTGATTTTTAGATCAATCAATTCAATATTTTTTTTCTAAATTGATACTTTAATTGATTTTTGATCCAACCAATCCGATTTAACAATGAAATTTAATTAAAATAACCTTGAAGCAAACCGATGTTGGGTTTTAAAAAATTCTTGAGGCTCCAACTCATTCAAATTACCTGTTTTATTTAAATGAAATGAAATTGTTTATAAATATTTTGAAACAATAAAACAAGTTGGACCAAGTTAATAGAGCCCAACCTAAAGCAGGTTGAGTCGATTAGGCTGGATCAGCCATTCAACCCACAAAACCTCTGCTCTGCTCCTAAGGCTAAACTTTCTCCCTTTTCCTATTTTCTCTCAAACGCCTCATCATGAATACCAATCACGAAACATGCAAGCACAAATTTTCTCTCCCTATCTTTCAATTGAAAATCTCACCACTATATCTAAAGAAAAGAAAACAAAGTTTCCCTCAACGAGAAGTTTATTACATTTAAATAGATTTTTTTTATCTAGTAAACACATTTTTTAATTATAATAATAAGGTAAAACCTGAACAACAAAAGTGACTAACGTGATTCGAATTTAAATCATATTTGGGACGATGAACACTCTTGACCATCAACTCATCATATAGGGTTTAGTAAACACTTATTTTTAAGGTTTTGTTTTTTTTTTTTTATATCAAATCACATATGGTTGATTTATGTTAAGGATTCAATTAAGTCTAAATTAAATATTAGAGCTTACTTAAGTAATATACCTTAAAAGGTTATGAGGTGATTAAGTGTCACGAGTGGATCAGGTATTAACTCAATTACAGAAATTAAAAAAATATATTTTTTATTTTAAATAATTTATATTATTTAAGTGTATTCTAATTTTTTAATTTAAAAAACAATAAAAAATCATGCAAATGATAAGATTTGAACCCATGCCAATTACATTGGAAAAAATCTAAAATTTATTATTCAACCATAGCTTTATTTAAATTATTTATACATTTTTATTTATTTATACAAATTAACTTAACACCAACTTAAGATTAATGACAGTATTATAATAAATCATTGTATTCATTTAGTATTCTTAATTTGATGTATTTATGTGTTTAAAAGTTTTTTTTACTTATAATTTAATCTGATTTTTATTTTTAATATCATACATATTTAACGTGTTATTGTTAATTAGTTTTAAATTATATATTATATTATTTTTAAACACACATCTATTCTAAATACGTGATTTTCACATACATATTTGTGTGATAAATTTTTAATATAAATTAAAAGCTTATTTAATATGTAAAAAGGAAAAAAACAATAAAGCTTATACAAATAAAGTTGTAAAATTTAATTGTTCATTCTAGGAGACCCGAGTTCAAGCATCTGTGTGTGTAAGGTGTGTGTACCTTATCAAAGGGTTAAGAAAGTATAAACAGATACTACCATGTATCACACCAATATATTCTAAAAAAAATGTAAAATTTAAGGTTATTTTATTAATTTAACTTTTTTAATTGAGTTAGTATGATTAAATCATGTGACATCGTATATAAGTTTTTTTAGATTTCTAAAAAATTAAATAATTCTTTTTAAAATATTAAAAAAATATTTTATTATGATAATTTCTTAAAAAAATGATAATTTCTCCAGCCGAAGCAAATGGCAAGTGACCAAGGTTAATTAATTTCATGCATGCATTGCTCCTCTAAAACCTGCACATAGAGAAGTCCAATATCCCAACTAAATATCTATATACATGGGCGAAGCTAGAAAATTTTTTTAGAGGGATCGAAATTAAATTATAATTTTACGATAGTAAAATGTAATTTTTAAATAATTAAATCAAATTTTATCATTTTTAGTGGGGTTAAAGTACAATTTTACCTTTACTAATCTAAAATTTTTTAAAAAATTAAGGACCTAAATGGAAAAATTTTTATTTTAGGGGGAATGGGCCCCTGCCACCCCCTAGATTCCCCCTGTCTATCCATATCATATTTGAGCTGATGCTACAAGTTAACGAGATACTAATTTAGATGTAAAATAATTAAAATATGGCTTTCCTTACAAATTTTAAGTTATATAGCATTATGAGTGTGTTTTTTTATGTTTTTATATAAAATCAATAAGTTAAAATGTATTTAAAATTATTGTACTATTTATATATTTATATTTCGGATTTAAAAACACAAGTATAAATGTTAATATCGAAAAAAAATTCTATTAAATTCAGGTTTATTGTAATCTAATTTTTTTTTACATTGTTATCAATTATCTTTTTTAATTTCAAATTGTTGCACTTATGATTTTGAGAAAAAAAATTTAACATAATTTTATAATCTGAAAAGTAAAGAGACTAAATTCCTAAAAAAAAAAACTAAATTTCAAATATACAAAAAATATATGGACTTAAAGCATATTTTAACCAAATCAATAAAATCTCATACATAGTAAATTTGAACCTAATATACAATTATATAACTTTCGTTTTGCCAATTTTTGTATAAACTTTTAATAAATATATTTATTGTATAATTTTTTCACTCATTTCGTGATTGTACCATAATATAATAAAATATTAAGGACAATGTTTAACCTTATAAATCCCTCTTTTCAAAGGTAAGATAAAACCACTTTCCCTTAAGGTTTTCTACCCAAAACCTTAAGTAACACCTCACAAAATGAGAGAAAATAAGAATGAATGAGAATATATCTCTAAAAGGTAGATGATCAACAATTAAGCACTCTCGCACAAAGTTAAAACACTTAAAAAAATGATATAAAACTTAACCTACAAGTGTGTATAAGAAATATTTAGTAAAAGATTGAAAAATGAGTTATTGGAAGTTAGACACTTGTTTCTTGTTTTTATTGACTTCAATAGGGAGCATTGACCTTGTATTTAAGTCCTCTAACAATCTTGTGGACATTTGTAGCCGTTAGAAATAAAATAGTCGTTGCAATCATAAAAACCAACATTAAATGCAGTCTGAAGATTCGTTGTATCGGTAGAAGGAAACTTGCATCGGTAGAAGTCTTTCCAAAATATGACCATTGGGCTCATTCTATTAGTATAAGCTTCTCTGTATCGATAAAACTTTGAGGGTTTCATTTGGTTCTGGTAGAACCCATCAGAGTATCGGTAGAAGTGCATGGGATACTGAACTTTGGCTACTGTCTTGACTTGTTTCGGTAGTAGTCTTCAATGTATCAGTAGAACTATGGTTGTGTTGGTAGACAAGACCAAGGTGTCAGTAGAAGTCCTAGGCCAAAACTACCTTACTCACTGAAGTCTGTTCTATCGATAGAAGTCCGGATTGTATCGGTAGAACCCAGAGTTGTATCGATAGAAGTCTCAGTTCTAACGGTAGAATTCTGTAGCTTTTTCAAGGTCTTTTTATCTTGAGTTCTATCGATACTTGTCCTCGTAAGTATCGGTAGAAATCCTTCAGACCTCAAAAACTTGTTAAAAACTAAGTTATTTCAAGGCTTTTTAAAATTTTATTTGTACAACACTTTGAAAATAAATTTAAGCACTTATAAACAATTTTGAAAATTTTAGTAGGGATTTTTAATATACTTTGTTATATCAAAATACTTGAAAATTTTAGTAGGGAGCTAACAATCTCCCCTTTTTTATATAATTTTTTTAAAAAATTTGCTAACTCCCCTATCTTAAACATTATTTTCAAAATAAGCTCCCATTTTAAAAAAGACATTTTAGACGTTATTTCATTTGAATTTCCAACTTGAAGAATTTGGCTTTAAGAGTTAAGTTGAAAATTATTTTAAGCAAATTTTGTATTTTCTCCCCCTTTTTGTAATATCAAAAAGAATCTAAGCTTGAAAAACTAGGGGATTAATTGCACAATACTTGAACTAAAAGAATAACAAAAATAGCAACTAAAGAAAAATGATACATAAATAAGTAGATAGAAATAACAAACAATGGCAGTACGTTTGAACTAAAAGCATCCAAAGGAAATGAAAGGAAGAACATCCCAAAGCAACCAAATATGCAACTAATAAAAAGAAAATAGATATCCTAAGAAAGACAACCAAACAATCCAAAATAGTGATAAAGTCTAACCAAAAGCGTATAGAAATCAACCAAGAAATTAAGTCCTAATCGTTTGATGGCAAGGGAAATCGAGAGGCCAACTCATTTATGCGCTCGTTTAATTGATTGTAGCGATCATCAATGTCCGCTTAGCATTCTCATTAGCTTGCTCTGGGTACTTGCGATGTCTTATATAATGCAAGATGTTTTGGTACCAAGGATGGTCATCCCTTTCTTCTTCCTCGATGTTGTAATAGTGGGCAGGAGCCTCGTAAATGCTCATTTGAATGGGCCTTATGTCCTCTGGCCTGTTTACTTTAATCATCGAGGCAAGTGTAGCCAAAGCGTCAGCCATTTGGTTCTCATCTCGTGGGAGATAATGGAATGTAATGTCATCAAACTCTTTGATTAACTCGAGAATCAATCTTCGATAGTCAATTAACTTGGAGTCTCTTATTTCCCATTCTCCTTTGAGCTGGTAGATTACAAGTGCAGAATCCCCGTATACTTCCAAGATATTGATCTCTCGTTCTATGGTTGCACGGATTCCCATGATACATGCTTCATATTTGAACATGTTATTTGTACAGTTGAAGTCGAGCTTACTAGTGAAAGGATAATGGTCACCTTCTGGAGATACCAAAACTGCCCCAATTCCATTACGCATGGCATTCGAGGCACCGTCAAAATTTAGCTTCCAAGGTTGTTCTTCCGAAACTCCTTCCTCAGTGGTTGCAATATACATTAAATCTTCATTCGGGAACCTCTAGAGCTCTGCTGGCTAGGAAATCCGCTATTGCACTTCCCTTTATTATTTTTTGGCTTACATAGACTATATGAAATTCCAAGAGTAGGATCTGCCATCTAGCCATCCTCCCATTCAATGCAGTTGACTCCATCATGTATTTTAATGGATCTAACTTTGAGGTTAGCCATGTTTTATAGTATAGCATGTACTGTCGTAACCTTCGAGTAGTCCAACCAACGCGCAACATAGCTTTTCAATTGATGAGTACCTTTGTTGGAACCTAATTTTGACCGAGCCCAACATTTAAACCAAATTGAACCCAATTTTAAAATTTAAAATTTAAATTATTTTAAGTTTAAATTTATCAATTTAAATTTATTTTGAGTTTAAATTTATTTTAAATTAAATTTAAATTTAATTAAAAAAAATGTGTGTCTAAAATACAATTTGAAGGGCCCAAATGACATGTCCTTAAATCCCAATTACAAAACCTAAAATTTTTACAACCCAAATAAGCCCAAGTTTGCAAAATTCGTCAAACCCTAAATGCCTAAGCAACTTGTTGCTGTTGCCTCCATCCTAGCCACCCAGGAGTTGCCACATCAGCACCGCCACCAGCAACACCACCCTTAAACTTGGACTGCCACCGCCACTGATACCTGCAAAAGAAGAAAAGACCAATATTAAGTTGAAAAAAGACAAATTACAATCATTGTAAATGAAGGCTTTAAAAGCCGATTCAAATCAGTTGTAATTTTGGGGACGAGTTTTCAAAAAAAATCAATACAAAAACGTAGTGCATTTGGAAGTTTGGTACCAGCATTCGAAGCAAAACAATACAATTCAAGAGTTAGATTCTCAGCATTGCAACATCCGTTTTCAAGGTATAATAAATACAGTTATATATATTTATTGCTGTCTATTTAACACTAAAACGTTTTCTCCTAAATACGTTAATATATTTATTCATATCATTTATTGCTGTCATTTATTATTAAATTTGAAATAAAAAAGGAGTCCTACGGGCGTACCTGGGTTTAAGAAGTCACCGCCGTGACCTAGGTCGAGGCTGCACCGAACACATCCGCATCTGTGATAGATTCCGATCAAAGGGGTTACTCACTGATAAAAGAAGATAAAGAGAGGATGATCGAAATAATAAAAATAGATTTGAATCAAAGAACAATAAAATTAAAATTGTGATAAAAAAAACCAGATCTAAGTTTGGATCTCAATTTTTAAAATATATATATATATAAGTAAGAATGTAAAATAAAAATATAATCGATTTTTTGGAAGATCTAAAAAACCCAGATCTGTGTTTTTTTAAGAAGAAAAATAAAAATGGGAGATTTTTACCTCTGGGCCATCGTGTACGGCGGCGGACGACGGTGGTTGACGGCGGATGACGATGGTTGACGGCAGACGGCGATGGCTGGTCACTAGAGTCCTTGGTCAGGCATGAGGAGAGAAGGGAGAGAAATGAGAGGGTTTTTGAAGCTTTTTTGGAGAGAAAAGAGAGAAAAAATGAAAAATAAAGGCTTGAAATAGCATTTATAAAGAACCAAAACGACGTCGTTTTGGTCTAGGCTCTTAAGCACCAAAACGATGTCGTTTCATGCTCAAACCCAAGCTTTCACCCGACCCGATCTAACCCAACTCAGGATCCGCGTGTTTTTAAAAATTGGGCTATTTATGCCTTCAGTCCTTCCTCTTTTTTTGATTTTTATAATTTAGTCCTTTTTGTATTTTTAATTTATTTTAAAATTGCCTATGAATTTTATTTCATTTTCAATTTAGTCCTTTAACATTTTTGAAGCCTAGAAAGTTGCCACTTGTCCTTTTTTGGGTTATTTATATAATTGGTCCTTTTTTATTTTGTTTCAATTTCATTCTTAATTCAAATTTTGATTTATTTTAAATTTGCCCAATAATTTTAAAAGCTTTAAAATTTAGTCCTTGAACTTCAGAATGCTTGAGAAGCTGCCACGTGGCACTTTTTTTGGTTTATTTGTAAATTAAGCCCTTGTTTTCTTTGAAAATCATATTTTGACCCCTAAACTTCTCTAAAATTACATTTTGACCCTCGAACTTTTCCAAAATCACATTTTACCTTTGAACTTCCAAAAATACATTTTTGCCCATGAACTTCCAAAAATCACATTTTTACCCTCAAACTTCTCAAAAATTACATTTTTACCCCCGAACTTCTCAAAAATTACTTTTTACCCTCAAACTTCCAAAAATCACATTTTTACCCTCGATCTTCCAAAAAACACATTTTTGCCCTCAAACTTCCAAAAATCCTATTTTTATCTCAAACTTCTCAAATATCACATTTTTGCCCCTGAACTTCCAAAAATCATATTTTTATCTCAAACTTTCCAAAAATCACATTTTGACCCCAAACTCTTCGAAAATTCATTTTTGACTTCATTTTTTTCTTTTTCTTCGATTTTCGTACATAAAACTTAATTATTATTCTTCGTATTTTTTAATTAACCCTATTCTCTGATTTTTATTTGCGCTTTTGTATTTTATTATTCTTATGCTTATTCTCGTATATTTATTCATTCGCATAATCATTCGTTCTCTGTGTTATTTAATTTTATCATTAATTGCATAGCTCGTATTTAATTTGCATGCTCATTTTTATCCCCATATTTGAATTAAAGTCATTTTTTTAGTTTTTCTCCAAAATACAAATATTTAAAATCGAGGCAATATTCCTTTATCTCGGGTTTTGAAAATTTGTGCCTTAACTTACTAGGCGCGATTTTTTTCAAATTGGAATAATCGAATACCCTTTTCAAGGTTTAAAAATTGCTTCGAAGGAAAGCTCATTATTTTCGAATCTCGAAATGTTATGTCCTAACTCACTGGACGTGACTTTCTTCCTCAATCACTTCGAAATAGCGAGACTTCTAAATGAAAATCGATTTCTTCCTAAAACATGTACATCAAAATAACTTATGCATTTAAGGATTGTATTTTAAAACTTCACTCGAATTTTCAAAATTTTACAAACGAGACCCTAAAATGATCAACGTGGTACCAATTTTGGGCGTGTGAGGGTGATAATCCTTCCTCTCACGTAACCGACTCTCGAACCTGTTTTCTGGACTTTGAAGACCAAAATATTTTTCAAAATGGATTTTAAACGTTTTATGGTGATCCAATCAGACCGAATAAAAGATTGATGGCGACTCCATATTTTAAATTAAAAATATTTTTTGAGACTTGTTTGTTTTCCCATAAATAAACGTTTCGTCAACCATGTTTCACAATCGGTGAACTTTTTTGCTGAGATAGTATATGACTCTTTCTTTCCTTCCAGTCTCGTCATGTTGGCCTAGTACACATCCCATAAAATTTTCAAAAATTGTCAAGTACAAGATCAATGGCTTGTTGGGGCTTGGCGGTACTAGGAGTGGAGCATTGGATAAATAATGTTTGATCTTATCAAAAGTTTTTTGACATTCGTCATCCCACACACCCGAGTTATGTTTTCTAAGGAGACAAAAGATAGGATCAAATTTCTCGGTTAAACGTGAGATGAACCGAGCAATGTAGTTCAGTCTTCCTAGGAAACCTCGAACTTCTTTTTGTGTACGAGGTGGTGGTAACTCTTGTATGACCTTGACCTTATCTGGATCAATCTCAATGCCCCACTTGCTAACCACAAACCATAATAACTTGCCTGAGGTGGCTCCAAAGGTGCACTTGGCTGGGTTTAACTTTAGCTGGAACTTTTTTAACCTCAAGAACAGTTTCCTTAGGACCTTCACATGTTCCTCCCTTGTTCGAGATTTTGTGATCATATCATCAGCATAAACCTCGATTTCTTTGTGCATCATATCATGAAACAAAGTTACCATAGCTCTTTGATATGTTGCTCCGCGTTTTTAAGTCCAAAGGGTCTGACCTTATAACAAAAGGTTTCTCACATTATGTCAAAGGTAGTCTTTTTCATGTCTTCGGGATCCATCCTTATCTAGTTGTATCTGGAGAAGCCATCCATGAAGGAGAACAGTGCATGACCTACTATATTACCGACCAAGGTATCAATATGAGGTAACAGAAAATTATCCTTTGGGCTTGCCTTGTTCAAATCCCGATAATCGACGCACATTCGTACCTTTCCATCTTTCTTAGGGACTGGAACTATATTAGCTACCCATTCTGAATACTTGACCACTTGGAGGAAGCCAGCATCGAACTATTTTCTGATCTCTTCTTTTATCTTTAACAGTACGTCAGATCTTATCCTTTGAAGCTTCTATTGAATAGGTTTACAATTCTCCTTTATAGGGAGTCTATGTACTACAACATCAGTACTTAACCCTGGCATATCCTGATAGGACCACGTGAAAACATCTTTGAACTTATGGAGCAGCTTGTTTCGATAACTCGTCCCGATTTTCAATTCCTTCTTTTCTTCCTTATTTCCTAGACTCACAATTTCCACTGACTCTTCATGAAGCGGGATTTGTTTTTCATCTTGCTTCACCATTCTCAACAGATCGAGAGATAAGTTACAATCTTGGTCACCTTCGAAGTCTTGAAGTTTTCTGGACACATGTTCTTCTCAAAAGAGCTTCGAGTCAATAGCAATGTCGCTCGTATCCTTGATATCAAGGGACCCAGCATAAAGACAAAAGGGGATCCAAAGAATGATTTATTGTGGTATGAACGAATAAGAAGAATGGTAAGGTGTTTGCCAAATGGGACAAAAACAATGCATCATTTTTATTGAAATAAAAGATAGTAGTCATGTGCCCTTTATAAAAGGATCACTACTACTCTTAGGCTTAGAGCAATAATATGTCTTGAATATTACTCTGGAAAAGTCTTAAAAACTATAGGAAACCCCTCCACATTCTAGTTGTCAAAACACTTCCAAGGGTATAAGAACGAACTCTTAACAGGTTCCACTCTCTAAATGACTTTGCTCAAATTTTTAGCATTCCCTATCTTAACTTATCAAGTTTTCTCTCAATTTTCATTTAAGGTTGGTGACTCTCTCACACATGAATGTTTCAAATATGTGGGGTCTTATTGAAATTTAATGCATTAAGTGCAATGCAAATGAATGATAAAATGTATGCAAAAAGGCATTGATTCTAGTTCAATTCCATTTAAAACAACTTTACTAGAAAATAAATTCCTGTACATAAGGGTATAGGGTCGAGTTCTTGCTTGCGACATGGTCCCTATATCAGACTTACCCCTAAGAGCATTAGAGTAATTCCTCATTTATTTGCAATCACCTTGACTTTGGATAACCATAAATTCCTTCGACGAAGAGTAGTCCTCAGAGAGTACTCAATAAGAGATTTTTTCGACTTTCCAAAAATGATTACGGAACCATACTAGCAAAAGTTGTGCACCAATAAACCTTCTTTTGCCCCTTCTTCGACAAGTGTTTAGTGGCTAAGGTTACTAGAACATGAGTGATTCTCTTATCGCGTCGTTCAAGCAAATCTGCAACTGCATCTTCTACATGTCCCAACACTTTAGGGAGGATGACTATCTTATACGTATTTGAGGCAAGAATGTTGACATTTTTTCATCTGAGTGTATTACGTCTTGTAGGTTTTCCAAAGTAGCGTACTTGTTATCTTTTTTTTCCTTAGTCAAGATTTCAACCCAATGCTCACACGTCTAGAATAGACCTTATTATTCTGAATCCTCGAGCAATGAGGTAATGTATCGTATTATTCATATTTTTGAAAGTGAAACAACCTAGCTTGAGTAGGTAAGGCAAATCATCATATTTGAATCAGATATCTGCTTCATTTTGTCTTCCATACTTCTTTCAGCTCTTGCAAACTATTATGACTTTCATGTATTTGGGTGTAACCCCAGAACTCTAATATGTACCCCTTTGACAGGCAATCACCCTTTTATTGTTATTTTTTAACCACATACGCACGACCACGTTGACTTCTACCTTATCAAGGAATCCATTTTCTTATGACCAGTTCTCTATTTGACAATAGAACATGAATCAACACCTTTTTTTTATGAAAATGCAATGCAAACAGATTAAAAATATATTACAATTAAAAGTAAAAATATAACTGTGTTTCTTATCTTATTCGGGTAACCACTAAAGGTTTGGCACAGTTCTATTTAAGGTAGGCTCTCATGGGATTAAATGCAAGTTAAAATGTGCAGCTGATGAATGCATGTATGCATAAGAAAAGGCATTGATTTTAAACTCAATTCCATTAGAACAACTTCTCTAGCAGATAAATTTCTTTACATAAAGCGAATGACATAAATGACTTTGCCTTACTGCCTAAAGCTTTGATCTTCCTAAGAAGTCCAACTAATTTTCTCCCCGCCTTGGTTTGATTTGTATTGCATGCTCAATATATCAGCTTCAACGGCTAACGTTTGCATGTAATCAACCACTTCTTTCATTTGGGTGAGTGCTTTCAACTAATCTCTGAGCTTGTCGAAAGTGTGCACAACCGATGAACCTCCCTTCTCCTTCTCTTTGACAAGCGTTTAATGATCTGAAGGTCTCAGCAAGGATTGTTGGGACCGGAGTGACTCCCTTGATACAAAGATTTGTAACTGCATTTTTTATATGCCCTAATATTTTTAGGAAAATGACAAACCCGTATATGCCTAGAGCGAAAATGTTGATACGTTTCTTCTCATCTGGGTGTGCCAGTATTAGATCTCGTAGATTTTCCAATTGATACACTTATTATCTTCTTTTACCTTGATCCGGGATGCAACTTACTATTCACTCATTCCGGTTGTGTTCATCAGTCTTTTCAAAAAAGGTTAGGACACATGCATCTTTTGAATACGCCTTTTCGACTTCAATTTTGGGCAACGAATTAGTGCAATGTATTCTTCCACTGTGGGCTTCATGTCAAAATTTCTAAAGGTGAAACAACTATATGTAGGATTCCAATATTGGGTGAGAGCTCGAAAAAGGTGTTTGTCTATCTTCACTTCGAGTAAGTAGGGTAGGTCTTTGTATTCCCTATAAAACATTTGTTTCATCTCATTATCCCACTGACCCTAGATGTCTCTCAATTCTTGCAAACTATTTTGAGTCACCACAATCCGAGTATGATCCCAAAATTCTGATAAATGTCCCTCTTGCAAACTGTCTCATTTCTCATGTTGTCGTTCCTCTAACCATAAGCGCGCGGCCATGTTATCTTCCACTCTATCAAGAAATTCGTCTTCCATGATGAAACTACCTATTTGGTAATCGAGATTAAATCAATACCTTTTCTTGTATGATGATGTAATACAAGCAAAAGAGACAAAACAGAACAAGTTAACAAAACATTAATATCAATATACAGGTATACAACAAAGAACCTAAGAACTTGTCTTGGATAGTTGCTAAAGGGTTTGGTATAACTCCTTTTAAGGCAAGTACTTACGGCTCATTACATGTGGTGTAGGCTCTAGAGTAAAGGGTACCCAAACCAGCAGATTCCTCGATCCTCACCCATTACAGGCTCATACGGATGAGTTCGATTTAGGGGGACACATTTTTCACATGTTTTCATGAAAGTGAAAACTTTATGAAAACATGGGTACGGATGTAATCTCGAAAGCGATCCACTATCCTGCACGAAGGTGAAAACCTCACGAAGGAGTAGTTTCCCGCTTCCACTTAAAGTGGTAGTAACAAATGCATATGAATGCAAACTTAACTAGCAATATCGACATAATATAGCATAACACAAAAATGCAAAGGATCGTATATTAAATAAAATCGAGTGTTTAAAAATTTTAACAAAAAGACCCGAAAATAATCGATTTTTGGCTTGACTCTCTTTTATTTAAAAATGTCCCTAGTGGAGTCGCCAAGCTATTGAAACATTTTTTTAAGAAGAAGAAAAACAGTCTCGAAAATATTTTTAAAATCAAAATGTGGGAGTCGCCACCAATCTTTTTATTTGGTGTGATTGGATCACCACAAAACGTTTAAAATCTGTTTTGAAAAATATTTTGGTCTTTGAAATCCAAAAAATGAGTTCGGGAGTCGGTTATGTGTGAGGAAGTATTAGCACCCTCACACGCCTAAAATTGGTACCACGTCGATTATTGTTCGGTCTTGATTTGTTAAAAATTTGAAAACTCGAGTAAAATTTAAAATACGATCCTTAGATCATGATTTGTTCAATGTACATGTTTAAAAGGGAAATCAAATTTTGTGAGAAAGTCTCGTTATTTCGAAATGATCGAGGAAAGAAGTCACGTCCAGTGAGTTAGGACATAACATCTCGAGATCCAAAAATAACGAGCATTCCTTCGTTACCAATTTCAAACCTTTAAATGGGTATTCGATTATTTCAGTTTGAAAAAAAATCGCGCCTAGTAAGTTAAGGCACAATTTTTAAGATCCATAATAAAGGAATATTGCCTCGATTTTAAAATATTCGTATTTTTAGAGAAAATTAGAAAGCAATTTTAATTTAATGATGAACGCGTAAGTTACGTACGAATATGCAATTTATTGGCAAAATTAAATAAAATAATTAAGCAAATAAGAAAATGCAAAAATTAACCATAAGATAAAATACGAAATATGATAGAATCACGAATCAAAATCAAGAAATAAGATTAATTAAAAATATGAAGAATAATAATTAAATTCTATATACAAAAATCGAAGAAAAAGGAAAAAATGGGGTCAAAAATGAAGTTTCAGAGAATTTGGGTAAAAATGTAATTTTGGAAAAGTTTAGGGGTAAAAATGTAATTTTAGGAAAGTTTAGGGTTAAAATGTAATTTTAAAGAAGTTTAGGGTTAAAATGTGATTTTGGGAAGGTTTAGGGGTTAAAATGTGATTTTAGAGAAGTTTAGGGGTTAAAATGTAATTTTGGAAAATTTTAAGGTTAAAATGTAATTTTAGAGAAGTTTAGGGGTCAAAATATATTTTTGGAGAAGTTTAGGGGTCAAAATATAATTTTAGAGAAGTTTGGGGTCAAAATGAAGTTTTTGAGAAGTTTGGAGGTTAAATCCAAAATTTTGGAAAGTTTAAGGTTAAAATCTGAATTTTTGGAAAGTTTAGGGATCAAATCTAAATTTTTGGAAAGTTTGGGGGTGAAAATATATTTTTTAATAAAATAGGGGCTTCTTGGGTAATAAACCCAAGAATTTGGACACATGGCAGCTTTCTGTGCTTCCTAAAGCCAAGAGACTAAATTGAAAATTATTTAAAATTGTTGAGTAAATTTAAAATAAATTGAAAATAGCATTAAGGACTAAATTAAAACACATAAAAAATACGAAAGGACCAAAGAGGCAATTTACTCGTCCTTTAAAAAACACACAGATCTCCAAGCGGGTCGGATCGGATAGGGCCAAAACGACACCGTTTTGGTCCCCTATAAATACCCCCTTTTCACTCAAAAAAATCATTTTCAACTCTCTTTTTTTAAAAAAAAGCCTATTTCTTCTAAAAAAAAAACCTCTCACCTCCTTTCATGTCTAGCCATGGTTGGCCATAAGAGTCGCCGTCGCCGTCTGCCACCGTGCACGGCAGCCCAAGGTAAAAAGTTTTCCCTTTTTTTTATTTTTTTGCTCCAAAACGAAGGTCAAGGCTAGATCTATCAAGATCTAGCCTTAGATTTCGAAAAAGTTTTCAAAAAAAAATGATTTTTTTAGTTTTGACTTTATTTCTTTTCTAATCTTGTTGTTTTCTTTTATGTTTTGTATTATATTTCTTTTATTTTATTTTGAAACTTTGAACCGAAAAAAATGGGAAAAAAAATATGTACGTAGGAAACAGAATACCTTAAATGAAATATCAAACTTATTGAATCTCTTGTATTCGAATCTATTATGCTATTCTTTGTTTGATTTTCTGATTTCTATTGCTTGTAAAATTGAAGAGAACCCCGTTATAATTGTTTTACATATGGCTTTATAGCCAAATATTACAATGTATTGGTTGGTTTTCTATCTTTTCATCCTGTCTTCCTTTTGTTTGCAGGTGATGATGGTGGTGGGTACTGCTTTCAGCGGTGTCAGTGGTGGCAAAAGTAAGTGGGGTGGCGTGGCTGACGTGGCGACATGGGTGGCAGCATAGGAGCGGTTGGAAACCCTAGCAACTAGGGTTTCAATTTTTTTTTTCAAAAATTTCGGCTTGTTGGGCCCTGGGGAAGTTGGGTGTAATTTGGGTTTGGTATTGGGCCATTTGGTTTGTAAAAACTTGGAATAAAAGAAACTTTTATTTATTTTATTTTTTGTTGTTATTGGGCCCGGATAAAATTGGGCTTCAACAGCTATCACTCTTAGGAGTGGTAAAAAAACTGGCGAGCCGACTACAAACTCTATTATAGCATCTCAATATATTGGTGAAGTGATTCCCAATGAGAAGGTTGAATCTGAAGAGCTTGTTGATGTACCAAATAAAGAAGTTTCACAAATTGTCACTCATATGCCTAATGTCTGACCCTCGAAACTGTCAACCCTATCAAAGGTGTCGACACAATCTGATGTATCTCCACCTTTACCTTTTCCACAAAGATTTAGGGAGAATGAGCATGATAAGCAGTATCAGTAGTTCCTAGACACACTGAAGCAACTTCGTCAATATTCCTTTAGTGGACACTCTTGTGCAAATTCCTAATTATGGGAAATTTATGAAGGAGCTCTTGTCCAAGAAGAAGAAGCTCAGTGATATTGAAACTGTTGCACTCACAGAAGGCTGTAGTGCTGTTTTGACAAATAAGTTGCGCCCAAAAAGGAAAGGTCCTGGGAGCTTTACTATCCCATGTTCAATTGGCAACCATTATTTGGGTAAGGCTTTATGCGACTTGGGAGCTAGCATCAACCTAATGCCACTATCTTCTTTCAGAAAGTTGGGAATTGGTCACATGAAACCTGCTGCAATGACATTGCAACGAGCAGATTGATCCTTGGCTCAACTTGAAGGGAAAATCAAAGATATTTTAGTTCGTGTGGATAAATTCATTTTTTCGGCTGATTTTATCATACTTGACTGCGAGGCAAACAAGGAGGTTCCCATAATCATGGGACAACCATTTTTAGCCACCGGACGAACTCTTATTAATGTTTACAAAGGTGAATTGACCATGCGACTTAAGGATGAGCACGTTACCTTCAGTGTTTTTGAATCTATTCAATTAAGTATAAAGAAGAATGTCATACTGTCAATATGCTAGATGATCTAATTGAGGAAGAATTCAATAACCAAAGCACACTACTTTCTAAAGAGTTTGCAGTGACTTCTGATGACGAATTCTTAGATGATTGTGATAGCATGGCTGAAGCTAATAATATTGAACTCAAGCATGGATGGCAGTTTGAATCTTTAGAGTTAGCTAACAGAACGACTCCAATTTTCAAGCCATCTATTGAAGAAAGTCCTACTCTGGAATTGAAACCGCTACCTACTCATCTTAAATATGTCTTTCTTAGTGATAACAATACCCTCCCAGTTATTGTCTCCGTAACACTGGATGTGACTCAAGAAGAGAAATTGGCCCATATTCTTAAGCAACATAAACGAGCTATTGCTTGGAGTATTACCGATATTCGAGGCATTTTTCCATCTTTTTGCATGCACAAGATCAAGTTGAAAGATGAAGGCAAGCAATCGATTGAGCAGCAAAGAAATTAAACGAGAAGATGAAGGAAGTTGTTAGGAAGGAAATTATAAAATGACTTGATGCTGGAATTATTTACCTTATTTCTGATAGAAATTAGGTAAGTCTAGTGCAATGTGTACCTAAAAAGAGTGACATCACTGTGGTTAGCAACGATAAAAAGAGTTAATTCCTACACACATTCCTACGGGATGGCGAGCTTGTATGGATTATCGCAAAGTTAATGCTACCATAAGGAAGGACCACTTCCCGCTTCCTTTCATTGATCAAATGTTGGATAGGCTTGTTGGAAGAGCCTATTATTTCTTTTTAGACAACTATTATGGGTACAATCAAATTGCTATTGCACCGGAGGATCAAGAGAAAACAACTTTTACCTACCCCTTTGGTACTTTTGCTTTTCACTGTATGCCTTTCGGTCTTCGCAACGCAGCCACATTTCAAGGGGGCATGATGGCAAAATTCTCGAATATGATTAAAGATTCTTTAGAGGTTTTTATGGATGATTTCTCAGTCTATGGGAATGATTTTGATCATTACGCTGACAACTTGGACAAAGTATTGAAGAGATGTGAAGACACAGATCTTGTTCTAAATTGGGAAAACTGCCATTTTATGGCAACTGAAGGCATTGTGTTAGGCCATCGCATTACTACTCAAGGTATTGAAGTAGACAAAGCTAAAGTGGAAAGTATTGAGAAATTACCACCATCAAAAAATGTGAAAGGCATTTGCAGTTTTCTTGGGCATGTGGAGTTTTACCGAAGATTTATTAGAGATTTTTCGAAAATTACAAAGCCCTTATGCTTATTGCTGGAATAGAATCGAAAATTCCTCTTTAACGAGGCATGTCTGGATGCATTCATTCAAATAAAAGAAGCAGCTAGTAAATGCACCTATTATCGTTGTACTAGATTGGTCTAAACCTTTTGAAGTTATATGCGATGCAAGCGACTTTGTTGTGGGTGCTGTTCTAAGACAATGCAAAGGAAAAATATTTCACGCCATCTATTATGCTAGCAAAACTCTTACAGAGGCACAAATCAATTATATCACTATAGAGAAAGAATTGTTGGCTGTAATCTTTGATTTCGACAAGTTTTGTTCATATCTTGTTGGTGCAAAAGTTACCGTATTTACTGATCACTCGGTGTTGAGATATCTTTTTGCGAAGAAGGATGCAAAACTATGACTGATACGCTGGATCTTACTATTGCAAGAATTCGACATCGAGATAAAAGACCGCAAAGGTTCAAAAATCAAGTTGCAGACCATCTATCTCGATTGGAAGATGGCAGCGAAGATGGAAACATACTTCAAATTGTCGACGTTCCTAGATGAGAAGTTATTTGTTGTAGATAAAACCCCTTGGTATGCGGATTTGGTTAATTATCTAGTGTGTGAGAAACTCCCATTGGGTGTCACAGGCCATAAAAAAGAAAGATTTCTTCATGAGGTAGCGAAGCACCATTGGAACGAGCCGTATTTATTCAAGATATACAATGACAACATCATTCGGCGTTGTGTTCCAGAAGAGGAGATGCTTTCAATCTTGAAACACTCATATGATGCTCCTTATGGATGTCATTTTGGTGTCATGAGAATTGCTGCTAAAGTTCTCCCATTAGGATTCTACTGGCCTTCACTATTCAAGGATGCCCACAATTTTGTGAATCAATGCGATAGGTGTCAACGCACTGGTTCTATATCCTGACATAATGAAATGTTGTAGCAATCGATTATAGAGGTTGAATTGTTCAATGTTTGGGGTATGGATTTTATGGGACCATTTCAAAGTTCAGTTGTAAATCTTTATATAGTAGTAGCTGTTGACTACGTCTCGAAGTGGGTTGAAGTTGTTGCAGTCCCAAAGGATGATGCAAGGACAGTGCTTAAATTTTTTCACAAGCATATACTCACCCGCTTTGGCATACCAAAGGCATTGATTAGTGATCAGGGTACACACTTTCATTGCAACCAAGTGGCAACCGCATTGAAGAGATATGGAGTTAATTATAGAATGGCTACTACTTAACATCCGCAAACTAATGGACAAGCCGAAGTATCCAATCGACAAATTAAGAACATTCTATAGAAGGTTGTGAACCCTTCGAGGAAAGATTGGTCTTCCAGACTGGATGACGCTTTATGGGCATTACGGACAGCATACAAAACTCCGTTAGGGATGTCGCCGTATCAGTTGGTTTTTGGGAAAGCATGTCACTTGCCAGTTGAGCTAGAGCACAAAGCAATGTGGGTAATTAAGCAAGTGAACATGGACTATGAAGCGTCTGGAAAGAAAAGACTGTTGGATATCACTGAACTAGAGGAGATTAGGCAAAATGCCTATGAAAACGTTGCAATTTACAAGGAAAAGGCCAAACGATGGCATGAAAAAATTATTTTGCAGTGACAATTTATCGCGGGTCAAAAGTTTTATTATTCAATTCTAGACTAAAATTGCACCCGAGTAAATTGCACTCACATTGTTCTAGACCTTTCGAAGTTGTCGAAGTATTTCTTCATGGTGCGGTCACAATTAGAGATTTACATGATGGACACCAGTTCAAAGTGAATGGACAGTTGTTGAACATTATTTTGGGAATGTTGATCAAAAGCAGTCAGAGACCATTAAATTGGTCGAAATTTTTTAATTTTTATTGAATTTATTATTATGTAATTTTATTTTAATTTTTTTGTTCAAGTTTGTTTTTCGTCTTGTTTTTGCAGAATAATTAGGTACCATTGTCGACGCCCTTGGACTTTATTGTCAACGCAGTTCGTACAATTGTACTACCACTTATAACTCATCAAGAATGAAGGCATATCAGGGATTTCAGATCCAATCATTTGATCAAAAGTAACCTAGCTGTTTGATCTGGCTAAGCAGGCACAATTTTCATTAAACACATTTATTCCCGCAAGATTTATGTCCCTTCGATTTATCACAAAAAAAATCATGCCTTTCCATCTTCTTTCATTTGCTATAAACCTCCCTCACTACTCAGACTTTAACAAATACAAAGCAGCCATTTTTATTCACTTTCTCTTTCCCAAGCTCGTACCTTTACAACATTAAACCTTCTTCACTCAAAAAAATATGGCAAGAAAGAGAGGATCAGCCAAGAAAACCACTAAGTCCTTGTTGAAGATGTGAACGAGAAGGACGAGAAAGAAAATGTTAAGGAAGAAAATGCTGAGAAAGAATCTGCTGAGAACACTGTCACTGCACCCGAGTTTGTGGGTGCAACTACTGATAATTTGGATCGAGATGGAGATAGACGGTAAAAGCTGCAAAGGTAACCAATGAGGAGCATCACAACTTATTGGCAATAGTAGTCTACACCAGACCACTCAAGGTGAACCGTCCCACACAGGAAGTAGTCGAAGAAAGCATTCCAAAGATAAAAAGCACAGGAAGGAGGAGAAAAAGAAGAGGAAGAAGAAGCATCGTGCATCCACATCTGTGACTGAGGAAAACTGAGTTAGTTTGTTTTAAGTTTTTTTAGCTGTAGTTTTCATGCATTGCATGTAGCTGTTTTTATTTTTTAGTGCACATTTTCATTGCATTTCTATTGTTATTGCATTTTAATGTTAGGCATTGGGGATAATGCAAACTTTAAGTTTGAGGGAATGCATATGGGGTTTGGAAATGCACCCATATTTCAAAAATTTTCTTTGTGTTTAATGAAGCATGCAAGGTTTATTTGTGGTTAATGCAAATGTTTTTGAAAATTTTTGTTGCATTCATTGCTTAATTCTTAAAGCATGTGAACTATCAATGAATGAGTTGGATAAATTTGACTGAATGTTGTATCTTCAATTCTTTGATGAATAATTTAGGTTGCATTAGTAATGGATGACTTGTAGCATTCCTTGAATCTTGAATGAATCTGCCTTTTACAGTTGCTTATATATATATTTATATATAGTTATAAATAAGAGACACTCCAATTTGGGTGTATTGTAAACTATTAAAGAGGGAACACTCCAATGCAAGCGTTAGAAAAATGAATCTGGCTAAAGGCTGTTGCTGCATGAGTGTGTGTTGGTGCAATTACGTACTCCTTGGGGGTTGTTTGCACTCCATCGTTACTTCTCAGGAACAAGGGTACAGTAATGCAACGATATCCCTTAAAAAAAGGAGAGATATATATTTACGATCTTCATAGATACTTAGTATTGTACAATAAATGTTGTATTGGTAGATAGAATTTAGGATTTGAGGCATGATGCTGGCTTTGATGAAGTTGCAATTATATTCATTGATACTTATGTATTGTCGATGCAATATTTTGTCATCTGAATGTGACTCATTCATTGGGATTTTAGGTGATTCAAGTTGCTAAAATGATAATTTGCCTTAGTGAATTCTTGTGTAGCCTTGTTAGTTTCTGTTTTACTTGAGGACAAGTAAAAACTCAAGTTTGGGGGTGTGATAGTACTAGAAAGAACATATGTTTTCTCCCTACTTATTTGTTAATTTGTCCCGATTTAGTTATCTTTAGCACATATTTTAGCATTTTCAGTTCAGTGAATTACATTTTATAACTCAATGGACCTTAACCTATTTTTCCTTAATTTTTTCATGTTTTGGTACTAATGTCGCTGCATGAGTATTTCCAGATATAGCCCAAGACTATCGCCACACTCGACAGCTATCAAAGTAGCTTCCAACGTGGATAAGAATAAAAATGTGTGAGTTGTCCAGTCTGGTATAACCAACTTGTATGGAAAAAGGCGACATGATTCTTATGAAAGGACACCTGATCGGCCTGTAAACGTCATAGAAATTATGTGCAAGCAGACACTGTCGATGCAAGTATAGTAGATAGAGATGAATCTATCGGATATCGATCCCACAAGGATGGTGTTCTTGTTGCTTAGATTTGTCAACGTAATTAGAGTTTAAATGAAAAGAATTGTTAAGAGTAATGTCAACGCAATTTAGTTAAGATTGCACAAATCAAAGAGTTAAATCTGTCAACGCAAATATAACATAAAATGTCAGAGCAAATTAATAGAAAATGAATTGTTGTGGAAGATGTTGTAAATGTAAATTTAGAAAAGTAAAAGAAATAGATCAAGTGTAAAGAAATAGGGGGATCCTTGACTTCAGAAGTTGGCAACGCTAAATGTGACTACAAGGCAACTGATAGATGAATTGTCACCGCAATTAAGTTCTAATGAGATACTGCTATCAACTTCTCTATTTAACAAAGACCCAAGTACTCACAATTACCATACTTTCCAGTACTGGTAATGCTTTTCACTCAAGAACAAGTGGCCAAAATTCCTTCTTGCCTCAAGCAACTTCCGTTGTCTTGCTTGTTAATCTAACTTGTCACTGCACCTTCTAGTGTCTGTGACTGCAATCGCACTTCCGTGGTCAAAACAGTTAAATCCAAATATAAACAAATAAGAAGAATTGATTAGAAATCAAAATAGATCTAACATTATAGATACTTTCATATACAATTAAAAGTCAATAGAATTCATCAACATTCAAGAGGGATTAAAGGATAAATTGAAGCATGCTATTCCTAGTCTACTAGAATCCTCCCGTGATCGCTCCTCTTGCGTCGCACCTAGGCACTCCTCGTCAGGAGTAGTCTCTTCCTTGTTGCGTTAGTTTACCCTCCTAGGAATCAAGCTTCCATGGCAGTTGATTTTGAGAAAGAATGAGGAATTTGTGGAATTGAATTCTTCACAACTTTTTTCAGATGTTCTCTCGCTTCCCTCTATTTATAATCATTCCAAAGCACAGGTTTATCCCTTTTCTTAGATCTAACTTCCCTTTTTGCAGCTGTACAAGTTTGTTACTGCCAGCTATGCACTCACGCAGATCTGGTTTGTGCATTAGGCAGTTGCAGATTATCGCGACATCTTTGGACGCAAATTATGATTTAAATTTTCTGCGACAACTTGGCATTCTCCTGTGTTGGTGCTTCTGAATGTGTTAGAAGCGTAAAATCCATGATAAAATATAGAAGCAATTATGTGGTGACATCTTTGGCCGCAATTCTAGATCAAACTTGTGACTGCAACTCTAAATGCTTTCCTGTTATGATCTTCTAAGGTGGATTTCTGTGTTGACAACTTTAGATGCAAAATTGATACACAATACAACGACATTAGTAGCAAAAAAGGAATAAAATGAAAGAAAGTAAGAGCATACACATTGATTTAGAAAATGCAAATACTAAGTATGAAATGCTAAAAATGTAGGCTAAATATACACTAATTCAAGGAGAAATTAAGTGTCATTTCTAATGCTATCACACTTCCAAACTTGAGTTTTTACTTCTCCTCAAGTAAATAAAAGCTAGCAAAGTTATATCCAAATTCTTGTCACCACAATCATCATTCTAGCAACTTATATTCTTTAGAATCCTAATGTATAAAATGCATTCATATGCAATTTATGGGCATGAATAATCAGAATTGCAACTTCACTAATGCTAGCATCATGCTTTAAATCTCAAATCTTCTTAACCAATACAACATTTATTATATAATAATATACATATATATAATTATCAAATTTTCTTTCCTTTTTTATATGCGACTGATAGATGTCATTGCATTACTATACTCTTGTTCCTGGGCAGTAACGATATGGTGCAACAAACCCCTAGGGAGCATGTAATTGCGCTGACACACACTCTTGCAGTGATAGCCTTCTGCTAGATATTTTTTCTAACACTTGCAGTGGAGTGTTCCCCTTTGTTAAGTCACAATGCACTCATATTGGAGTGTCTTTTATTAGTAGATATAATTATATACAAAGTTGCAACATGGCAAGTTAATTCAGGATTCAAAGATTCATACTATTTATTTATTACTAATGCACGTTCGACCATTCATCCAAAAATAGAAGGATTCAATATTCAATCACATTCATCCAATCCACGCATTAGGATTCCAGATAATTCAAGATTTAAGCATCAAATAAAAAAAGTTGTGGCCACATTTTTCTTAACTATGCATACTTTCATTCACTAAAAAGACAAATATATTCTTAAACTTGTGGGTGTAATTGTATTTCCATTCCAAACTTCCCCCCAAACTTAGTGTCTGTATTGTCCCCAATGCATTGACATTACTATACAAATATTAATGGAAATTCAACTAGAATGCAAATGTGAGAACAATTAAAATGTAGTGACAATTAAAATGTAATGACAAATAGAGAAAAGATATGCAACTAAACTAAATACTGAAAAGTAAAACTAACTTAGTGTGTTGTAGCCAAAGATGTGGCTGCTTGACTTCTTTTTCTTCTTAGAGCGCTCCTCTTTGCTTTTCTTCTTTGCCTTTCAGTTGCGTTTCTTTTCTTTTGGATCAACCGGTGGAGTTGATTACTCTTCCATGGATGGTTGATTATCGACTTCATCGACAGTCACGTCCGATGGATGAATCTTAGTAAGTGGTGCCAAATATGGCACAATAGCCAGAGGATTGGAATCCTCATTGCCGGATGTGACTGCCTCAGCCCAGCTCACCCCAAATAGTGTCAATTGTTCAATAGAAGCACCCACACTAGCAGGTGTGTCGACAAATTTCTCCGATAAATTTGTCAAGGCAACATCCTCTTCTTCTTCTTTTTCATTCTCTTCTTTTGCTTCACTACCCTCAAAAGAAATTGGTGTGTACTCCCTATAGTAGCAGCCTCTCTATCTTCCATAGTGGCCCCCAAACTGTTCGAGAGTTCATCTTCAAAGAGGCTAGCTATGTTTCGAAAGCAATCTTCCATTTCCTTGGATTGCACCTCTTGATCCTCGTCATCAGAGATGTGGATTACATTTGGGGACTAGACGGACTGAGTTCTTCCTTCTAAATCATGCTGCTTTGATGGAGTGGCTTCATTGATAATAGGAGGGAACACAAGGAATTCTGGCATTGGATTTTTGCTCAAATTGCTTAATGTGCTGACAATAGCAGTGTTCCATGCCCTAGTATAGGCATAGAATAAGTTCTGTCTAAATTGTATCTCGTCGATTGCACTGACAATTCTTAGTTGTAGGATGCTCACCGATCAACAATTTTTTCAACCTCATTAAGCTTCCTCCAAATCTGAGCATTTGTGGGCGTATGGGTTTTGGTGTCCTTCTTTTTCCCTTTCCTTTTTCCTTCTTTTGTGGAACCTCCTTCATCATAGGGGTTTCCTGGCCCCTTATCATCCTTTCCATCGAAATATCATTAATCGGCCCTTTGTTTTCCAAAGTCTCTTCCCCTTCGCGAGGTACAATGCCCCTCTATTTACACAACATCATGATCAGAGAAGGGATAGGCAGGATACTTATCTATTTGGTGACAAATTTAGTGATTCTTGATGAAGGATTGCGTCGACATCAATTCGTTGTCCCTTGAGTATAGAATGCAGCAGGCACATTCTGTTCGTTGCAGTCATACTGTGGGTGGATGGCAGGAGACGACAGTTGATAAAATGAAACCACAACTTGCTTTGGATAGTGAGGTAGCGATGGTGCTTTGTGTAATTATTTGGATTGTTTCCAGTCCAAACTGTGCCATTGACGCATAAGTCATTTAGCAATAGATCAGCACCATCCTTTCTTAAGTTCTCCAAGAACTTGACATGCTTGTCCTCTCCTTCAGCAATATGGAAGAGAGCATTGATGTGGTCAGTGCTCCATGACACTAACCCTTCACGAATGAATATAAACTCCTGTTCAGGATCAACCAGGTTAGCATAAAACTCTCCTACTATCAAGAGATGGCATGATAATATCATCTTGCATCAACAATTTAATCCTGGTCAGTTAGTACTTCTGTTTAATTCACGTTTAAAACAACATCAAGGTAAATTGCGTTCAAGATGGTCAGGCCCTTTTCAGGTTGTCGAAGCATTCCAGAATGGCACGGTGACAATTTAAAATATGATGGATGGTCACCAATTCAAGGTGAATGGCCAACAACTAAAGCATTACGTGAGCGCAGATGTCAAAGAACCAAACGAGACCATTAATCTGGTCGCATTTCTTTAATGTCAATGCATTTTTACATTTGTTTTTATCTTTTTACTTTTACTTGTTTTCTTTTAGTCTTATGCAGAAATAAAAAATCGTCATTTTGTCAACACATCATAAAGCACAACTTGTCGGTGCATTATGCAATGACTCAATAAAGCTTTTGCAGCAAGAATCACGCCGGTTAATTTTTTTCTATCCGTATCCGTTGGATCAAACAAAGGGGTATGATCTGTAGCTTGGCATTTATTAGCTACAGACGTAATGCTTTCCCACAACTTTTACAATCATCATGTCTCCTCCAATCCAAAGTTTATAAAACCCTTTATTCTACCGACTTCTTCCTTCCACTCACACTCTCCATTGTTGCTGCAACCTTCTCCTCCATTGTTTTCAAAGTACTTCTGCAACTTCTTTTGCCTTCTAAACCAAGACATTATGGCAAGAACAAGAGGAACAAAAATCCCTTCCAAAACCCATGCTGAATCGTTAGCCACCATGGTTCAGACCACAAACCAACCCCTACAAAACGAACCAACCTTATTTTTGTCCAAGGCGACGAGAGACCGCTAGCAAGATGTTATGCTTAAACGAAACTGCCATCTAGAGCAAGGTCTATAGTTGTCCCCACACCAGATATTTGGGAAGCAAGTCATGAGAACGATTAGTTGTCTGGGCTGGGAATTTTTCTACGAACACCCAATCGAATATTCCCCCACAATAGGAAGGAAATTTTATGCCAATCTTGTAGACTCTGAACAGAAGTTTATTTTTGTAAGGGAGGTCTTGGTTTCCTGGAGTGCTACCCACATCAACACTCTATTCCGAATTGCTGAGAAAGTAGACACCCACACTGCATTTTTAGAAGAATTGACTTATGAAGGTGTTCATCAGGTGATGGGAGACCTGTGTGTTGAAGGCGCTATGTGGGCTGGCAATGATCCACACAACTACATAATACACTGACGATATCTTACAACCCAAAGCAAAGTGTGGTTCCACTTTGTTAACAGTCGTCTGCTACCTTCAACTCACAGCATAACTGCGAAATTAGATCACATGTGCATCCTGCACTCCATCCTGAAGGGCCGTCACATCGATGTCAGTGCAATTCTACATGACCAAATTGCTGAAGTTGCGTCTAAGCAAACAAGTATATTACCCTTTACTTCTTTGGTAATGCTACTTTGCAAACAAAAGGGGATTGTACCTCGTGATAGTGAGGAAGTGTTAGACAAAAAGGGCCCCATTAATAACATCTCAGTTGAGAGAATGACGAGAGGGCAAGAAACCCCGTTAGTAAAAAAGGCACCTAAGAAGAAGGACAAAGGGAAGGGAAAGAAGAAGGAAAAGCAGGAAGATGTGTCCACAGACTATCAAATGAAGAGGAAACTGGTTGAAATTGAAATACTTATTGACCGCATAGATATGCGTCAAATCAAAATTGTCAAAGCATTAGAGGAGATGGATTACAGACAATATCTATTTTATGCATACACAAGAGTATGGAACAAAACTATTATCGACGCATTGAAAAGTTTAAGCCTAAATCCCCTACCAGAGTTCCCTATCTTCCCACCAATTGTTAGGGAAGCTCCCTCATCCTCCGACCAGCCTACTCTTGATGGTAGGCCTAAGAATGTCCCATCCTCAACGAGAATTCATATCTTTGATGACGAGGAGCATGACGGATATTCTAACGTCATGGAGGACTGTTACAAAACAATTGCCAACCTGTTTGAGGAGGAATTTTTGAATAGCCTTGGGGCTACTATGGTAGATAGGGTGGTTGTTATTGAGGAGCTACACACCCCGATTGTATTTGTGGGGTGAGAAGATAAGGAAGGTGTTGACAAAGACACAACTGAGCAGGAGAAGCGTCGGGAAGAAGAAGTAGAGAAAGAAGAAGAAAATAAGAATGAGAATGAAGAAAAAGAAGGGGAACCTAATGAAGAGAACCCTGAAGAAGAGAAGAAAGAGAAGAAGGACAATGCCTTGATAAATTTTGAGGCAGAAATTGTCGGCACACTCATAAGTGTGGGGGCATCTAGTGAAGAAGTGACTCCACCTGAAGCGAGTCAGGTTGAGGCAGTTGCCAGCAGCGGAGAGGATTTTAATCCTCTAGCCATTGTGCCTTATGTGGCACCGCCTGCTAAGGTCCACCATCAGATGTAATTATCGATGAGGCTGTAACCCAACCGACTGTGGAGGAGCAATCCGCTACTCCGGTTGATTCGAAGGACAAAAAGAGAAAGCGCAAGGATAAGAAGAAGAAGCGCAAATAGGAAGGTGAGCGCCTAATGAAAAAGAAGAAGAAAGCCAAAGCAGCCAATTCATCGGTTACTGCACAATGAGTTAGTTTTACTTTTCAGTAGTTAGTTGCATGCATCTTATTTCATTGTCATTACATTTTTATTTGTCACTGCATCTCATTTGTTAGTGCATTTGCATTGTAGTTGCATTTTCATTCTTATTTGTATATTATTGTCAGTGCATTAGGGACAATGTAGACATTAAGTTTGGCGGGATCTTGTGTGAAATGGAAATGTGATTGCACTGATATATTTGAAAAATTACTTGTCTCTTTAGTTCAATAGAAATATGCAAAGTTTAAACAAAAATGTGACCATAATTTTTATTCTTATACGTAAATCTTGAATTGTGTGGAATGCTGATATGTGAATTGAGTGAATACAATGAATATTGAAACTTCTATTTTTGGATGAATGATTGGGATTGCTTAGTAATGAATGGATAGTATCAACCCTTGAATTTTGAACTAACTTAACAATTGCAGTGACACTATACTAATACAAGACACTCCAATGTGAGTGCATTACGACTTGTTAAGGGAGAACACTCTGCTGGATGTGTTAGAAAAATCATCTAGCCAAAGGTTGTCACTGCAAGAGTCTGTGTTGGTGTAATTACATACCTCCTAAGGGTTTGTTACACCCCATCGTTACTACCCAGGAACAAAGGTAGAGTAATGCAATGGCATCTCTCAGTCACTAATAAAAAATTCACAAAAAAAGAAGAAAAAAAGAGAAAAAAAGAAATAAATATTGTATTGGTTAAGGAACGGTTAAGATTCAAAGCATGCTACTAACATTGGTGAAATTGTAGTTTTAATTATTCTTGTTTATAAATTGTCGGCCCATTATTCTATCATGTGAATGCAATTTGTAAATTACAATTCCAGACACTTTAAGTTGTTAGAATAATGATTGCAGTGACATGTTTGCTTGTGAAGTTTGCTAATTTTTGTTTACTTGAGGACAAGTAAAAACTCAAGTTTGGGGGTGTGATAAAATTAGAAATAACATATATTTTCTCCCTAATTTATATAGTAATTGTCTCTTTTGTAGCATATTTAGCATGCATGATAGACATTTCATATTTAGTATTTATATTTTCTAACTCATTGTTGTTTGGCTTAAATTCTCGTTATTTTAGCTCTTCTATGCACTAATGTCAGCATATGCAGAATATATTCACAATTGTTAGCGTAGGGATCCATTTCAGAGGATCAAGACTAGAAAGAATTTACAGATGCAGTCACAAGTTAGCTTGGAATTGCGGCTAGAGATGTCACCGCATAGAAACCTTTACTTTGTATGGGGTGAATTCACGCTGCAATCACATCTGAAAGCACCAACGCACACGTTGTCACCATAATTAAAGGTTCTAGATCGTGCCCAGAGATGCGACGATAACCTGCAGATTCATAAAGATCACACCAGATTTGTGTGAGTGGACAGCTGGATTTCAACAAACTTTGATAGCTGCACAAATTGGATCTGAAAGATGATGAGATCTACAAATTCTTGAATCTTATAAATAGAGGAAAGAAGGAGAAAAATATCAAGGAGTGAAGGAATTAAATCTGCAAATACTTTGAGTGTTAGAACTTTATGTTGAAGTCTGGTGAGCTGACTGATCAGGTGAGCAATGACTTTTGACGAGAAGTGCTAGTGCGATACAAGAAGAGCAGTTAAGAGATAATCCTAGTAGCCTAGAGATAGTATGTTGCGATTATTTGTTAATTCCTTTGTTTTAATGCTGGTGAATTCTAATGACATTTGATTGTATATGAGAATATCTTTCATTGTTAGATTACTTTGAATCAAATTTAATTCTTCTCATTTGTTTATTCTTGGATTTAACTACTTGACCATGAGAGTGTAATTGCAGTCTACCGATACTAAGAGGTACGGTAACAAGTTGAATTAACAAGCATGTCAACGAGAGTTGCTTGAGACTAGAAGGGATTCTGTCACTTGTTCTTAGGTGTGAAGCAATGCTAGCACTGAGCGATGTGGTAGTTGTGAGCACTTGAGTCTCGATTAAATAGTGAGTTGTTATTGGTATGATCTCATTGGAACTTCATTGTTATGACAGTTCATCTATAAAATACCTTGTCGACGTATTCAGTGTTGTTACTTAGTGAAATCAGAGATCCACTCCAATCCTTTACACTTGATCACACTTTTACTTTTATGCATTTAAATTCTCCAAACTTCAACAACTATTTGATTTACTTTCAGTTGCTCTAGCAATTAATTTGTACAATAACAATTCTGACTATTTTAACTGTGCAGTTCTGATTTAATTGCGCTTACGTTCTTACTAGCATTTCTTTTAATTTTAGCTATAGTTGCTTCGACAAGTGATCATCAAAAACCCATTCCTCGTGGGATCGATATCTGATAGGACAATCTATCAACTATACTTGCATCGACGTGTGTTCGCTTGCACAACTGCTGTGACATTACAGGCTGATCAGCGACACAAGAGGTAATTGAGAGGTTAAGTCGAGATTGTCTAGGAATAGTATTCTCCACTTGTTTCTTTTATATTTCTTTTCTAAACACTGGTGATTACTTTTTATTTCATGTTTGTATGGAAGTACATATGATTTTTGGGTTAAATGTTATTTTATTCAACTTTGCTTCTACTGTTTAATCTTTGGGTTTGAATGTTTTTAGCATGGAAATGTTATTGCGGTCATTGCCACTGGAAAGTGCAACGATAGTTCAAGCTAACAAGCATGACAACGGAAGTTGCTTGAGGATTAGAGGGCTTTAATCTACTTATTCTTAATTGTGATCCATTGCCATCATCGGAAGGTGTGGTTAATGTGCATGTTTAAGTCTTAGATCAAATATAGAAGTTAAGCTTGGTAAGATATTCACTGCAAATTATTGCATCGACAATCACCTATCGTTTTATATTTTGTGAGCACTTAGTATTCTGTTGAAGATTCACTTTGGGGATCCCATTTTATCATTATCATATCTTATCTTTATTTTCAAGTTATTGCTCCGACAACTAATCTCAAAATTTATCTCGTTTTTATCTGTTTATTGCACTAAAATTGATAGACAAAAGACAACCATCCTCGTGGGATCGATATCTGACAGATTCGTATCTGTCTACAATACTTGCATCGATAGTGTACGCTTACACAATATTACTGTGACATTAAACAACCGATCAGATCCTCAAAGAAGAATCACACTATCTCGAGAGTTCGTTCGATAGTCTTCATATCACTTGGCTTATGTGACATGTAGTAGGAATGTGAACTTGATATGTTTTGATGTATAAGGATTATTAGAATGATTTCAAACTTAATAATGGCTCTTAAATGTATTTTTTTATTCGATGAACTAGTATCAACTTGTTGTAGTCTTCATAGAAATGTTTTTGGGTGAATAACATATAATGCAAAGGCTATTGAAATGTATTGGTAAGATTAGTTGCAATACTTAGAAGAATTATGTGCATTTTTGGCAATCTACATACTTGTTTTAGTACCCTTGCATGTATCGGTAGAAGTATAAAGCATTTGAGATTTTTGTTACTGACTTATGTAGTATCGGTAGTTCTGGTCAAGTAGTATTGGTAGTTCATATACTTGTATCAGTAGAAGTAGCAGGGTAAATCTTCTTAGCTCTTTGGAGTTTGTTGTATCGGTAGAAGCATGTATTGTTTCGGTAGAAGTCACCCTTGTTTCGGTAGAACCTCCACAAATAACGATAGGAAACTGCAGCTATTCTCAAATTGTTTACTGACTTGACTTCTACCGATACTTGTCCAACATGTAATAGTAGAAGTCCTCCAGATTTGTGAAATGACCTTTTCTCCCAAATGAATTGTAATGTTAATAAAGTTATAATTAATTTTTATGCATGCTAATTAGTTATTTTAATATATATTGAATTGATGTGATATTGAGAGTTCATTCAATGATAAATGATTGGAAAGAGCTCGGGACCCTAACTAACGATGGTAACGGGTTTTGAGTGTTACATTTAATGGTATCAGAGTTTACTATTTAGCCAGTTCTTGGATTGAGTTTATGAATTGAAATGTTTAGAAACTACATGCTATATAAACCTATGATAGTGTGATTATGGTAAATCCGATCTAACCTTAAATTTTTGCAAATAAGTAAAGATGTCTGATTCAAAATGAAGAGAGACTATTGAGGTAAATAGTAACATTCCGACTTCTGATTCTGGTGTGAGCTGAGGAGTGCTAGTTATACCGATGACTGAAAATGTGGCAAAAATTCTGACCTTTGGCTTGATGAGCCAATGGTTTTCTGAATTCATGAGAAATAATCAAGCAGCTTCGCAGCCTCCACCACCTCTTATGCAACCTATTGTACGACCTGTAGTGCCACCAATTGTGCCTCCACCTCCTTCTACAGTAGAACAGAGACATTGTATTTTGATAAATAGGGTCAAAAAATACGGGGCTAAAAAATTTTGGGGAAGTACCGAGGATGATCAATCTAGAGTTGAATACTGGTTGGAAAATACCTTGAGGGTTTTGAATGAAATGTTCTGTCCTCTAGAAGACTATTTGAGGTGTGTTGCATCATTACTGAAAGATGAAGCTTTTTGTTGGTAAATCACAATACTGGCTGTGGTTCTTGAAAATGAGATTACTTGAGAATTCTTTCAAACTGAATTCAAAAAGAAATATATCAGTTAACGATATCTGGATTGGAAGAAGAAAGAATTTCTAAAATTAAAGCAAGGAAACAAGTTAGTTGCTGAATATGAACGAGAATTTGTATATCTCAACCAATATGCTGGGAGATCGTGCCAACCGATGAAGCTATGTGTATTCGTTTTGAGGATAGGTTAAATGATGAAATCAAGATGATGGTTGGTGGTTCAGAATTGTGACCATTTATGGTTCTAATAGGTCGGGCTCAAAAAATGGAAGAAATTTATAATCATAAAAGACAGAAAGAAAAGAGATTCAAAGAGTTCAGTAAGAAATCTCCTTCAATAACTTTCTCTATGTCACCGCCAAAGAAATTCAAAAAAATGAGAACCGTGTAGTTGCTTCATCCGATTTTCAAAGTAGGAGCAGGTCGGGATAACCTGAGTCTAGATTCCAAAATTGACCCGCGGATAGTGTGGCTAGTGTCCAAAACACACCGACTCCTACCTGCGAGTGTTGTGGGAGATTTCATCTTGGAGAATGTTGTTATAAGAAGGGAACATGTTTACATACAGGTGTGGAGCAACTGATCATTTGGTTCGAAATTGTCCAGTAGCGCCTGAAGTAAGGGAAGATCGGAGTGTAAAACCTCAAGTCACACCCTAGAAGCAGAGACGTCCAAGATAGAGTAGTAATGTGGGCAATAATCGGGGAGATGCTAAAGATGGTACGAATAGATCCGAGACCCGAGCACCTGCTAGAACTTATGCCATCCAAGCTAGAGAGGACGCTACTACACCAGATGTTATGACTGATATTTTCTATCTTTTTTATGTAACAGTGTGTGCTTTGATTGACTTAGGGTCAACTCATTTATATATTTGTACTGCTTTGGCAACTGATAAAAATTTGTTTGTCGAGTCAACTGAATTTGATGTACAAGTCACAAACCTGTTGGGTCATAGTGTTATAGTTAATCTGGTGTATCGTAAATGTCCACTGAAAGTTCAGGGCTGTGAATTTCTTGCTGATATGATGTTACTACCTTTTTATGAGTTCAATGTCATTTTGGGTATGGATTGGTTATTTAAGCATGATGTGGTGCTTAACTGCAAACAGAGACGGATTGATTGAAATAGTTCGACTAGTAAGATAATAACAGTTGAGTCCGGTAAATTAAACAGTGATGCTAAGGTGATTTCAGCTATTTCTGCATAGAAAATGGTTCGTAAGGGTTGCGAGGTATTTCTAGCTTATATACTTGATACTCGGGGGTCAGGAACAGAACTGAATCAAGTACCAATTGTTAAAGAGTTTACGGATGTGTTTCTTGAAGAGTTAACGGGATTACCTCCGATCAAAGAGGTGGAATTTGGTATTGATTTGATATCTGGCACCACTCCGATATCGATCCTACCATGCAAAATGGCTTCGAATGATTTGAAGAAACTTAAGGCACATTTGCAAGAATTACTGGATAGGGGTTTTATCCGTCTGAGTGTATCTCCTTAGGGTGCACTAGTGCTGTTTGTAAAGAAAAAGGACGGTTTGATGAGGATGTACATTGACTATCGACAGTTGAACAAAGTTACAGTGAAGAATAAGTATCCGTTGCCTCGTATTGATGAATTGTTTGATCAGCTGAAAGGTGTAACCGTATTCTCTAAAATAAATCTCAGATCGGGCTGCTATCATATGCGAGTAAAATAATGTGATGTACCGAAGACTGCATTTAGGACTTGATACGGGCATTATGAGTTTCTAGTAATGCCATTTGGGTTAACTAGTGCATCGATAACATTTATGGATTTAATGAATAGTCTTTTAGCCCTAGTTGGATAGATTTGTGGTGGTATTTATCGATGATATACTAATCTATTCTAAGATGGAGAATAATCATACACAACATTTGAGAGAAGTGTTGCAAATACTTCAAGTAAAGCAGTTGTATGCAAAATTCAGTAAGTGTGAGTTCTGGCTTAGAGAGGTTGGATTTCTGGGCATGTTGTGTCTTTGGAAGGAATCCAAGTCGATCCGAGTAAGGTTTCTGCTATTCTTAACTGGAAAGGTCCGAAGAATGTTTCTGAGGTACGTAGTTTTCTGGGATTAGCGGGTTATTTTCGTCTATTTGTTAAAGATTTTTCCATCATAGCCTTGTTGATGACAAAGTTACTTCAAAAGAATGTTCAGTTTGTCTGGTCAGAAAAGTGTCAATAGAGTTTTGATCAGTTGAAGAAAATGTTAATAGAAACTCTAATTTTGACATAGCCTAAGACAGGGAAGGAATTTGTCGTTTATAGTAATGCATCATTGAATGGGTTGGGATGTGTACTAATGCAAGTTGGGAAAGTGATAGCGTATGCCTCTCGATAGTTGAAGCAGCATGAGAGAAATTATCCGAAGCACGATTTGGAGCTAGTCGTCATTGTCTTTTCATTGAAGATTTGATGACATTGTCTGTATGGTGGGAGATGTCACATGTTCATAGATCACAAAAGCTTGAAGTATCTGATGACTCAAAAAGAACTGAACTTGAGGCAACGTTGGTGGTTGGAACTACTGAAAGAGTATGATTTTGTGATTGATTACCATTCGGGAAAAGCTAATGTTATTGCAAATGCCTTAAGTCGGAAATCATTTTTTTTCTTTGAGAGCGATAAAGGCACATTTGTCGCTGGAGGATGACGGATCAGTTGTGGTTGAACTCAAGATGAGACCATTATTTATACAGTGGACTTGAGAATTACAGGAAAAGGATCCAAAGCTTGTAGCCAAGAAAGAAGAAATTCAGAACGATCTCACCATTGGATTCATTGTTGATGTTGAAGGTATAATGTACTTTCGAGATAGAGTGTGTGTTCCTAATGATCTAGATTTGAGACGAGATATTTTTTCAAAGGCTTATAGTAGAACTTACTTCATTCATCCAGGAAGTGTAAAAATGTATAATGACCTGAAGAAAATGTACTGGTGGCCAAGTATGAAACATGAGATTTTTTAGTTTGTGACTAAATGTTTGGTGTGTCAGCAGGTGAAAGCTGAGCATGAGGTACTATCTGGTTTACTGCAGCCTATTGCTATTCCTGAATGGAAGTGGGAACGTGTTACTATATATTTTATTAAAAGATTGCCAGTGATGCCGAAAAAGAAAGATGCTATCTAGGTTATTGTTGATAGATTAACTAAATCAGCTCACTTCATTCCTATTCGTGTGAATTTCACACTAGAGAAGTTAACAGAGTTATACATATCTGAGATTGTGCAATTGCACGAGGTACTAGTATCTATTATCTCTGACAAAGACCCACATTTTACATTAAGATTCTAGGCTAAATTACATGAAGCATTGGTACCAGATTGAATTTTAGCACTGCATACCATCCACAGACAAATGGTCAGTTTGAGCGAGTAATACAGATCCTGAAGGATATGTTACAATGTTGTATACTCGAGTTTGAGGGCAGTTGGGAGAGATATTTATCGTTGGGTAGAGGTTGCTTACAATAACAGTTGCCAGACAAGTATAAAGATGGAATCGTTTGAAGCTCTGTATGGCAGGAAGTGTAGATCACCACTATATTGGTCAGAACTAAGTGAATCTAAGTTGGTTGGGACTGATTTGATTCATGAGATAGAGGACAATGTTCGAATAGTTCACGATTGCTTGAGGGCAATATCTGATCAACAGAAATCTTACGCAGATCTTAAAAGGAAGGATATAAAATTTTCCATGGAAGATTGAGTTTTTCTGAGTGTCTCACCTTGGAAAAAGGTGTTGCAGTTTGGTAGAAAGGAAAGTTGAGTTCGCGGTTTATTAGGCCATATGACATTACTGAGAGAGTAGGTTCTGTATCCTATAAAGTAGCCCTGCCTCAGGAACTTGAAAAGATCCATAATGTATTTCATGTTTCGATGCTGAAATGGTATACATCAGATCCTTCTCATGTGATTACACCCTGTGAGGTTGAGATATAGTTGGATTTGTTGTATTTAGAAGAACCAGTTAAGATTCTAGCTCGTGAAGTGAAAGAATTACGAAACAAGAGAGTACCAGTGGTAAAGGTTTTATGGAATTGAAACGGGTTAGAAGATGACACATGGGAAATAGAGGCTTCAATAAGATCGCAGTACCCTAATCTGTTCATGAGTAAGAAATTTCGGGATGAAATTTCCCTAAGGGGGAGAGTTGCAACAACCTGATTTTTAGTGGTGTCGAAAACAGTGATTTCGGGATCATACTTCCAACGAGTCGAGTCATAAATATTAAATATTTATGATGTCATTAGTATTTTATTAAATTTTGTTTAAGAAATTTTATGGTCTAGATAGTTAATTTGATAAGGAGGACTAAATAGTAAAGGGTGCAAAAGTAGAGTTCCATTAATTCAGGGTACTAGATGTTAATTGCAAGATAATCTAAAGTCTTTAAAGGGTAAATAGACCATCTTTAAAATGAGTGGACGATTTTGACTAGGGTTGGATGGAAATAATGAAATTTTTAAAGGGTAATTATGTAAAACCATGAGAAAAACCTATTTTAGTTAAAATTAAAAGATTAAAATTCATGTTGTCTTCTTTTCATCTTCTTCTTCAAGACAAAAACCCTAAAGAATAAATTTGTGATTCTGTTCGCTTTTAGTGGTTTTTATGTTTTTAAGTCCATATTAGCTTAATCTACCTAAATCAATGACTAATTTGTGATTCTGTCAAAAGTTAAATATTTTTTCCATTGATGAATGGACTTGTTCTTGATATTATATGAAATTTTTGGAAGCTTGGTTGTTAGATTGGTTGATTTTATAAAGTGATTTCTGATGATTTTAGGGTTTGAGGACTTAATTACTAAAATGGTAAAACACATGTACTTGGTGTGAAATAAATTGTATTTATGAGTTGAGAATGCACCCTAGTGTATTCGGCTAGCATGGGTTGAACTTGGAAATGGTTATTTTGCATGTTTAACGTTTAAAGACTAAATTGATTAAAACTAAAAGTATAAGAGTAATTTTATAAATTTCCCAAAAAGGACATAAATGCTAGAAATGATTCAAATTTCATGATTTAATGTGAAAATTTAATGATTTGTTGACATAGATCTCGAGCTGGCTGTAGATCATGGAAAAGAGAAAATTACAGAATAGTCTCTGAAGTTTAGCTATAACTGCAATCTCATTCGGTAAGTTCGTGCGAACATAAATCTATTTAATAATTCTAATCTCTATTATCTTTGTTATATTCTTGACATGGAAAACAAGATGGAAGACGATGAAGATACTTGGATTTTGGCTCGTAAGAGCGATATTTTGTCTGGCTCGTAAGAGCATTATTCTATTTGGCTCGTAAGAGAAACACTTTAGATTCTGGCTCGAAAGAGCGATATTCTATCTAGCTTGAAAGAGCGATATTCTGTCTGGCTCGTAATAGCGTTATTCGGTCTGGCTTGTAAGAGCGATAATTTATTTGGGCTCATAAGAGCTAACTTTGTCTGGGCTCATTTGAGCTAAATTTCTGGAGCACTCGAAGAGATCAACTTGTTGCAAATGCACAGGATGTCGAAGTTGTTTAATTACTCTTTCTGTAACCAAATGTATTATTCTGTAAGTTAACTGTTCATCGAACTTACTAAGCTCTGTAAGCTTACTTGTGTATTTGTTCCTTGTTTTGTAGGTTTATTTTGCTGTGGAAGATCGGATCCTCAAAGAAGAATCACACTATCTCAAGAGTTCGTTCGATACTCTTCGTATCACTTGGCTTATGTGGCATGTAGTAGGAATGTGAACTTGATATGTTTATAAAGATTACTAGAATGATTTCAAACTTGATAATGGCTCTTGAATGTATTTTTTTATTTGATGAGCTAGTATCAACTTGTTGTAGTCTTCATAGAAATGTTTTTGGGTGAATAACATATAATGCAAAGGTTCTTGAAATGTATTGGTATGATTAGTTGCAATACTTAGAAGAATTATGTGCATTTTTGGTAATCTGCATACTTGTTTCGGTAGTACCCTTGCATGTATCGGTAGAAGTACAGAGCATTTGAGATTTTTGTTTCTGACTTCTGTAGTATTGGTAGTTAATTCTGAAGTATCGGTAGTTCTGATCATAGTAGTATCGGTAGTTCATGTACTTGTATCGATAAAAGTTGCAGGGTAAATCTTCTTAGCTGTCTAGAGTTTGTTGTATCGGTAGAAGCATGTATTCTTTTGGTAGAAGTCACCCTTGTTTCAGTAGAACTCCACAACTACTGGTAGGAAACTACAATATTCTAAATTTGTTTATTGACTTGACTTCTACCGATACCTGTCCAACAGGTACCAATAGAAGTCCCTTAGATTTGTGAAATGACTTTTTTGCCCAAATGAATTGTAATGTTAATAAAGTTATAATTATTTTTTGTGCATGCTAATTAGTTATTTTAATATATATTAAATTGATGTGATATTGAGAGTTCATTCAACGATAAATGATCGGAAAGACCTTGGGACCCTAACCAGCGATGGTAACGGGTTTTGGGCGTTACATGTACCGTCCGCGAAGACGATGGAGCGAGGAGAGTTGGATATTCCTCATGCGAAGATAGAGGAGCATCAGATGATTGTCGAGTGACCGGCGGAACCGTTGATGCTTGAGCTGTCGAGGATTACCGATCGAACTCGCGGACCCAATTACCCTTATTATCAAGCTTCCAATTGCAACTATGCGCGATTGAGAGAATGATAAAGAGTTTATGGCATGATCGGGGTCTACAATGACGTTTATTCAAAGGGTACGTAAGATTTGAGATAGGAAAGTACCGTAAGGTAAGGTTTTTTGTTACTAGACATCAGTAATCTTACGATCTCGAGAAGGTTCAGAAAAATAGTAGAAGCTAAGTTTAGGGGATGGTCGATTCTAAAGAATTGCCACATCTAATAATCGATGTGGTGAAAGCCAGAATGCTTATTGGTTGGGGTAATATCCAAGTGAATATAAGATGGAGGATACGATCATGAAGGTCCATGTCCTTTCCTACATAATCATTGAGCCTAGTTAAAAAGGAGTCATATTGGTCGGTATGATGATCATCACCCTCATTAGTGATAGAAAGGTAAGTAGAGAGGGTTTTGATCGAGATGATAATCTCTTGGCCTATGATGAAAGAGGTGATAGAGTGAATTAGGTGGGTGTTTAGGTCGTGTTTAAGTTTAGCATTAGAGTAAAACACTCGAACGAGGTTGTCATAACAAGGACCCCTAAGTTGGAGACATTTGAGCCAACCTCAATCGCGGAGTTGGTCGAGTTATTTGAATTAAGTGTATTTGCTAAGAAGTTTAGATCAACAGGGCGAGAGATTGGAATTGGACAGGTTGCAAAATAGGTGTTAAATTTTTCGAGAGCATCGCTGTCCTCGAAACATTCGAGTATCAAACGGTGATCTAAGGGAGAAGAAAATGATTCACCTCTAGTGCGTTTAGGTGCGGGATGCTTACAGGATGTACGGGGAGACATTTTATCTAATGGATAGGTAGACTAAAAGTTAAGGGTTCGATTTAAAAGTGTACATGTAGAAAGAAAATAGTAATACAAACAATTTATATCCCCAATAGCAACAGATGCAATATTTTTTAAAAATTTGATACAAGTGATGAAATATGAAAAAAAAATAAACCGAAAGGAAATATATATATAAATAGTTTAGATATATGTATATATATATATAAATTTTATATCCTCAATTTGAAAACAAACACCTTAATCTTGAATACGAAGTATTCGAAGATTAAGGCACTACATTGAGTCCTCGGAGCAAACAAACAAAATTTTCCAATAATTTAAAATAGTGAAATACATTTTATATAAGAGAAAATACCATACATAGATGTACTGATAATTGTAATAAAAGTAGTTATACAAAATATGTGGAGCTCCAATGTCATCGTATATCAAAATAGTCAAAATAACCAAAACGATAAATAAGTTACAAAACCACAAAATACAAGTAAGGCCCTAGGAATACAATGCCCACTAACAGCTAAGGTACTGTACTTTATATACGCGATGCTGGAAGTCCCTCGTCGATGATGTTCCTCGAACACAAAAAAGAAGTCCACTAATCTTAAAATGATGGCCATTAGAAGGTTGAGCTTTATAGACTCAGTGGTACACAACTAATCTACCATACTTCAAGCAATTCATAAATATAAGTATGCAAATCAAATGTATACATAAAAGCATGACATGAGTATCAAATAATCAAACCATAAGTCACCTCAATCTACATAATCAAATTACTTACATGTCAAACTTGTCAAACTTGTTAGGTTGCACATGTGCTCAAATAATTAGGTATCCGGATAGTCCCGCGCCACTCATGGCCACTAGTTAAATAATCTTGGGTGTCCATAGTGTTATCCCGAGCGCCACTCATGGCTGCTACTTAGGTTAGAGCCCGAAGGCTGAGCGCAAACAAAACATCAAACATATAATCACAAATATACAACCATGACCTTCAAGTCACATGGTCATTTCAACTTACTTAGCATTTCAGCTAAAATATTAACTAATGAAATATGACAGTCTGCTGCCTTAATATTCTGACCTTTGCTCATTCAAAAATCAGTAACTCTTAATATATAACTCTAAATCAAGCATCATTTGTTTTAAACAAAACTAGACTTCCATAGGATTATAGGGATATAAGGCTCATTTCCAATGCCCTCCGATGGTGCCACCACATGCCCTCCGACGAACGACGCACTTACCATCGGGATGGGTAATCAAGGGACCAAAAATGACCCCAAACCGAAGAGCAACGACTTACCAATGATCAAAATTGACAGCAAAGAGGTGAAGCACGACGAAGAGCTGTGAGAGAGAGGGAAACCGAGTGGAACAAACGTCATTCCTCATGAACGAATGATGGTGAGAGATGTTTGGTAGGTGGGGTTCGCTCGCGAGTCGACGGGGGACCCAATGAAGGTGATGGTGTAACTCACAGACGAAGGGAGTTGGTTGGTCGGAGCTTAAATGAAAAAATAGAAGAAGAGAGGGTGTGGAGAGGACGTCGATTGAGGGGAAAATAGATGGGAAGATGAAAAGGTTGAAAAATACAAAAATGGGGTTTATAAACCTAATAAAATGGATAAATTTGCTTAAAGGACCCCAAATAATTATGATTTCCATATTAGCCCCTAACTTCCCTAAAAACTCAATTTAGTCCTAAAAATACCAATTTGGTCAGATAATTTTAAACAGAGCTCAATTATGTCCTTAACATCACTAAATTTACAAATTAGACCTTAAATTTCATAAAATTTCGAATTTGATCCTTAAGTTTCACTAAAATCATAATTTAGTCCTTAATCTCAAATTTGGGTTGTTACAATTCTCCCCCCTAAAAGAAATTTTGACCTCGAAATTTTCCTGTACCAAGGAGATGCGGATATTGGGTCCTAATGGTGGCATTGGGTAAAATAAGGCAAAATAAGAAATAGAAGGCAAAATAATCTGGCTCATCATGATCGTCATATCTCCTAGTTGAGTAAACTAACCTCGACTGTCTCATACCAGATCCAGTTGCATTACCACTCTGAATTGGTCTACCTCTACTAACCATACCTAAGGCAACAGGTCTACCCTGTCCTCTACCTCCAGAAGAAGTTCAAACCGACACCTGAATTTAACTCTGGTCAAACGAAGATGTAGGGGGATGTGGACAATTATTGAGGAAGTGGTTATGTGAGCCACATCTAAAACATGTACTAGTCTTCCTTCTACACTCAACATTGTGCCTCCTATTACAATAAGGGCACAATTCTAAAGGACAAGGACCAGTTAAACCACTCACAGTACCAGTAGGAATAGTAGAAACTGTAGGTCTCACTCTCGGATAAGTTTACTGATCAAACTCTTCTCTAGGCCTCTTAACAGAATGACTAATAGAACTAGGTTGAACTGTCGTGCCTGATTACTTCTTGCCTCCCTCTCTGTCAATAGCCTTTTGGTCTCTTTTGAGAGCCTCCAACCTCTTAGCTATCCTAACTCGACTAACTAGGTCGCTAAATACCCTATTGTGATGCATAGACACTCCTTCCTATAGCGAGAGGCGAAGTCCTTTCTGAAACCAATCACACTTCTATTTCTCAGTAGTCACCAACCTAGAAGCATAACTAACCAGCCTCAAAAACTCAATCTCATAGTCATTACTAACATGTCGTTCTACCTTAGATTCATAAAGTCCTCTCGACACTTTGCAAGGTACTCCTCACCTACATATCGATCTTGAAATGCTTCTAAAAAATACTCCCATGTGATCTGAATAATAGGAATAGTCTCCTCTATTGTCCCTCACCAATTCTGTGCCTTACCTTGTAGTAGTGAAACAATAGCACTTAACTTTTGATTGGCAGGGTAGTTTATCTCAACAAATAGTCTTTGCAAGTCCTTCAACCAGTACTCTGCAACCGACGGATTTGTACCAGTCTTACCCTCAAAAACCTTCATCCCAGCAACTAGAAAATTAGAAGATATGGGCTTCCTCGGACCCTCTAACTGTCCTCCAACTAAACCATGAAGCAACCGTAACAACTCTTGATTCACAGTAGAATTATCCAACTCTACTGTCTCACTATCCTCAATGTCAGGCAGGTCATCACCACAAGTTTGCTGAGCAAGTGGGTCTCCACCTCTAGTCTGCTATCCCTCAACGCTAGTGGGCAGTTCGTCCTACTCAACATGAGGCAACTCATTCAGATTCTCTTCAGGTTCAACAACACGCATAAGATTACTAACGAACCTAGCAGTACGGCCCCGGCCTTGACCAGTCGTGATTCTAGATCTCCTACATGGTGGCATAGTAACTATCTATAGAAAGTAAAGATCACTAAAGTAAGATTTGGTACTGGAGTCTCGGATTAAATCTCAACTTAGAATTTTCAAAATAGGAAGATAAAAATATATTTATAAAAAATCCTTATTTACCCCAAAACTTTTGAAAACTTTTGAAAACAACTGTGGAGAGCTTCACAATCCGAGGGTTAAACTCAGCTCTTATAGCACTAAATGTAACCCCCTTTACCTGACCTAGAAGATATGGTCAGATCTAGAGGGTCATTGTTGTAATTTCATCCTTATGGAAACCATTGGAAACATAATGACATAATAGTTTACAATAAAGTAATCGCTAAAAATAAATCAACTTCTATTATTGTGATGGAACTCAAAGTTTATACATTCGAATATAAAAATATTTATTAAAATAATCTGAATAAAACTTATGAGTGAAAGAAAAATTACAACCAAAATATCCAAACCCCAAGTTTATAAATCCAATAAAATGGGTAAATTTGTGCAAAGGACCCCAAATAATTAGGGTTTCCATATTAGCCCCTACCTTTCCCTAAAAATTCAATTTAGTCTTAAAAATACCAATTTGGCCATAGAATTTTAAACAAAGCTTAATTAAGTCCCTAACCTCACTAAATTTACAAATTAAACCCTAAATTTCACAAAATTACCAATTTGATCCCTAAGTTTCCCTAAAATCATAATTTAGTCCTTAATCTCAAATTTGGGTTGTTACATGAACGTGAAACACTAACGAGAAATTTTTAGAGCAAAACTAATATTTTATTTGGTAAAATAAATGATAAAACATTTTTCTATAAAATAACAGAAAAAATTTAAATTCTATTCAGAACGAGTTTTATGTTTTCAAAATAAAATTTCAAAAATATTATAGTGCTAATTAAAACAAAAGAACTTGGTAATTTGTAATATATAGGAATATTACTTAACTTTTTAAAGGTTCAAATCCTTAAGGAATTTATAAGAAATTAAGTAAAACCAAAAAGAGTAACAACATGTTAAGTTGTCACCCAAGCGACCAAAGCTTGCGCCTGGCAATATTGGAGTTATTTTTTCGCTAAAGAGCCGCTCAAGTGGCTCAAGCCATTGACATTTTTGCACATTCTTAAACTTTAACTAATTTCTTAAGCCTTAAACCACTACTTCATAACCCAAATTTCAAGTACTATTTGACATATGAACTAAGCATATTTATACACGATGTTTTAAGTATATTCCATTTACATTAGAATCTTTATATTCACCACGATACTTAGTATACATGCCACTAGTATAATAAAAATTTCAATTTAACATTAAAAAACAACCTTATAGGATTTTTGTGTGATGCAATGCTCCCTAACTATCATAGTTACTTCTCAGGAAGTCCATACCTACGCATTCTAAACAACTAACATGTGACCTATAAAGCTTAGTAAGTAACAAGAATATTCAATCTTATTCTAGGTCTTTATTAACATTGAGCCCTTTAAAAGAACCATATATTAAGTTCATTTAAGCCTTGTTTGATTATTTTAACCAATTTATTCAAATTTGTTATGTTAAGGGCTCAACATTCAACTTAATGATATATTAACAATGTCCAGCTATGCATATGCTTTCAAGTTTGGTCATTTATTCTCATTTGATGAATCTAGCGATTCGTTTTCATTTTTCCACCCTTAAGGGATTACATATTTAAACATTCACTTTAATAATATTTATAAAGTTGTTACTTAAGCCATTTTTTTCAAGACATTATTATTATGACATATTCATAGTGGCTTAGGTATAGTCAATTCTTTACAGTTCGTATAGGTTATTTAGCTTTTTATTGTTGGATTTGATGCCCTAAGTGCAGTATTTTTGTCCATGTATACTTGTAATTTTGTTTGAACAGATTGGTTAATAAAATTATTCATGAATTAAATTAATGCCCTTTGTGTTTTTTCCTCACATGGTTTTTGCATGTCAAGAAAAATAAAAGCAAATATTAGCTCACTGATTATCTAATGTTTAACTAATATTAGGCAATATTACTTGGTCGAATCGTAATACGAAAATACAACTTATATTAGTAGATGAACCTAGACATGTACTTAGTTTAATCAGAAATGATCAAACCGATTTAAAGACTAATATGTTGTCAATCAAGTCCAATTGAGGAGATGTCTTGTCTTGGGCATCGGAGCGGATGACTCCCAAAAGATAAAGACATAGATGTGACTAATCAGACTAATAGTACATCAGACTTGACCCAAGAAGAATAGATCTTGAATCTATTTATGGATTTATTCACTTCTGACTTTCAAAGTGTGGCATACCTTAATCCTAAGTGGATGACGGACTATGTATGTGTGACTCGTATATTTTGATATAAGTGAAAGCTTGAGTTTAAATAGATAAGAAATCGAAAGCTAGTGTAATGGGTATACGAATTCTGTGGTATATAACGCCATTTCACAACAGTGGAATTCATAGTTCGATATATAGGTAAATGATATCCTCTCATTGGTATTACATGGTTGATGAAATGTAAACATGGTCATGGGTTATTTATCTTTGTGATGAATGACTTGATTATTATTTGACAATAAATGACTTTTCATGAAGGAAGATATAATGGTTACTATGAGATAAAATATTATCATATTGGGAGAACAAATTTTTCCTAAAAAGATTAAGGATATCCTATGAGGGTAACACATTTATGACAAGGTCATTGGACAAGTATTGATCGAGTTGCTTTCGTAATCATATGTCGTTGGGGAGATCTCAATCACAACACTATAGCGGAATGACTTCATAATTAAATGAGTTTAGAATTAATAAGTGAAAAGCTAAAACTTAATTATAAATCATTTGAGCTCTAATCTCATATGTCGAATCGGTCCCTTCGTTAGCTCGTTGAAACCATGTAACACCCCTAATTTGGCGAGTCAACCAGCGAACAGTGATGTTATTGGAAAACATAAATCATTACATAATTTCAAAAACAAAGGTTTTGATAGTTAAGCCATTCAATACGTATTAACAAATTAGTCTTAAAATGCCGCTTGGCAGATTATAGTTTTCAAGATGCAAAATAAGAGTATGCCAAAAACGTACATGGCATAAAAGTTGAATCTTTTGCGAAGTGTCATCCTTTAGTTTATAAAAATATTGTATGAAGGGAATCCCTAATTCACTTTATACAATGATTAAACAAAAGAGACTGAAACAACAAACCACCCCGATATACACATGTTAGAAATTATATAATGAATTGCTTACAATCAAGTCTGTAATCTGGCTGAGTCCCTTACAAAAGTCCGCAGTGAATTACAAATAATTGAAATGGTAGAGGAAACTTGGTAAGTTCTAAAACAACTTAGTGAGTTCGAAGAATAATCGAAAACCTTTCGAACAAGGTTTCAAGGAAACAAAATCAAGCAAAACAAATAAAACATTTGACGTTACCATACAACTTATACACCGATGCAACATTACAATTGCGTACAATCCACTGGTGGATACATATCACAAATCAATTATAATAAATGGTGGATATTCTCTGCTTCTAAGTACCAGTCATTGGCAAGTACATGTCACCATTAACTTCAGTTTACATGTGAATATTAGCTATATCCGATTACAAATCATAGGCAATTTCAAATCATAACCAAAGATAGTTCACATGCAAATACTTATCATAGCTAAGTACATTCCACACGGATACCCATCCTAACTAAGCACAATTCACGTGCAAAACCTTTACATAATACATACATACTCTTCATGGACAGTTCATGGACCCTTCCTTGTGCTAGCTTCTAATCCTTTCAATGTTCCAAAGAGCTATAGTTCCATTTTCACGATATTGCTCCGTAGGTCCAGTATTCCATTTATCCAATCGAACCTCCGTAAATTCTCCTTATTAATTCGAACACTTACGTGTTCCCCCACAAGGTCGAGGGTCATTCACCAATCTCGATTTGCATTTACATGCCCTGTCGAATGCAAATCACATATCATTTCATATTCTCCATACATTTCTTCCATCACATTCACATTTCAACAATTACCTCCATTTCCCTCTTCAACCATTTTGCATATGAAACTTGTGCATCAAGGTAGAGTATACATTTTTAATCATTCATGCACATTTAATTACTATCTTTCCAGTTTGTTAATGCACTCATGCACAACTGACTTAAAAATAAACTAACTTACCTGAAAGACAACATTACTATTGAACTAGTTGGAATTTATCAAGAGCACAAATGAAAGGAACTCACTAGACATTACCAAGAAAAAACTTTGTCTACTCTACAAGTTCTTTCCCTTTCGCACTAGGGTCTTCTCCCATTTATTTAGCTAAATACAATCAAACATTCTATTAAATATAGAAACAACTTAAACTTTAACGTAAGAATAGGAATCAGTAACATGCAACATTTAACAATAAGGAAGTTTCCTTCCTTCCAAAACTTGTAGTGAAAACCTATATAAATTATTCCAAATACTCTTTCGTTCCCTACTATTGAACTAAAGAAGGAATTAAGAAATTACCAGCAATTGGCTTGAAAAGGTTAGTTCCTACTCAATCTATAATAACTAGTTCCTCCTTCAAGAATGAAGAACACTCTAGGTTGCTTCAGAGCTAACAAGGATGGAAAGAGAAAAGGAAAAATAAAGTCTTTTCTCTATTAAATGTCTATTCTATTTATTAAAATTTAGCCAATAATCTCACTCTACATAGGATCCCTAATCACATTACATGCACACATGATTGCACTAGATAGACACAACCATCTAGGCTCTTTAGATGTCATACACAATGACACATTTCCTTCTTAAGACATGACATGCATCTAGTACGAATGAACAAGTTCGCAACAGTTAAACTTGTTATTGGCGGGTTCACAAACGGAAGAGCTCGCCAAATGCGGAATAGGAATTTGCAAGATGGCGGAATATTGTGAAAAAGTCTGCAAGGGAATACGCCAAAATGAAACCAGTCTAATCTCGCGAATTTGACTAGTTCACACACATACCTTCTCCAATCTCACCAGGTCAACCATTTAAAATGCAGATTAGAAAATTTGAGGTGTGATAAAATAGAAATAAATTGCATGTTGAATCTAATGAATAAAAATTGATAGAAATGGAAAAAATGAAGAAATGGGAAACATTTGAAAATGAATGTGGTTTTCTCTAAAATGAAGATGAAAATGACTTGGAAATGAATTTATGGTTTTCGAATTAAATGTAGTTGTAAAATGGAAAGAAATCACTTGGCCATAGTGAATTCGTTGAATATAGAAATATTAAATATATATTCTCATAAATTATTTTACGGTAAAGTCATCATGATTTTAATAGAATTAGAATTGGGTTGAGAAAATTATTTAACAGAGAAATTAATTTATTAAAATAATTTAATATATTTATTTTTTTAAAATATAAAACAAATATTGAGTTGGATCAAATTATAAAGTACTAGTTAAAAGACCAAGAAGTAATTGTAATTGAACCTTATATGGTAGAGGCCCAAAAGCACCTAGTATAATTAACTAGGGTTGTTGGCCCTACTACTCCTAGTTAGACTAGGAGTTCGCATTTCTATTTGAAATAGACATCTATAGTTCAACTAAGTTTTCACCTCTTCTCCTTATAAATAGATGGCATCGATAAGACTAAATAAAGAACTTTGAGATATTGTTATTCTGCTCGAAAATAGTGATAATTTATTTTCTAAGTATAGATTCTAGTTTCCGAAATAACAATTCTATCGGTATCTATTGAGTGAGTTTTTGTTTCACACTAACAGTAAAGTAAATTTTTTTTGGTTTTATGCTTGATTTGAATAAGTTTGAGCCCACACTCGAAACAGTTCGTGGTACGAGAATAGTAGAGAAGGTCATTCGATTGAAAGCTAGGAATGACAAGGATCCGTCTAATCGAAAACACAAGTGTAATTTTAGTAAGGGTTTATTGCTATAAATATCACAAATCGGCTTAGTTTTCAAATTTTTTATTTTCTGTTTTGCATGAAATTTTTTTTCAAACCAGTTTTTTTCTAACACTTATAATGTTCCATTATTGGTACTCGGTACTTATATTTATGGAAAATCTTAGTAATTAGTTTTTAGTTAAATTATGCCCTAAGTAGACTAAGAGACAAAGGTCAGATACTCGAGACTAACCAACCAACACACCACAGTAACGAGTGTCATAACACTAATGTTTGAAGACCAGAGCAGTGTTGCACCGAAGTGTCAAAATTAGGAGTATCAATGTATAATGCCTAAGGTCTAGAATAGAAGCATTGAAGTGCTAAACCATGACTGAAGTTGCATCTCTTATCAGAAGTAACAATAGTCCCCTATTGGCATGCCAATCGTATCATAGTTAACTCACTAAGCTACTAAGGCTTTGTTTTATTAATCCTATTTATTAAAAAATATTTCATTTCAACTTAATATTCAGTTTGAGTTCATATTTCCATACGCCACTATAATAGAATTGAATTACAATTTCATGGCTTATGCCACTATAACAAAATTTAACAGAAATCTCAATTCACATTTTATGTCATTATCCATTTCGATATTAAATATATTTTCCAATCAGTTGAAATATTTTTCACAGTTTTCAAAATTCATATAAATTCATATTGTAAGTAGGCCATCTTTTGCCTAACACTACATATATGCACCAAAGTGCCATTCCATAAATATCTCATTTTACCTTTCTAATTAGTCTTTATACAAATTTTCAATGTTAAATGTTTCTTATCATGTTATGACATTTTTTATGTTTTAGGATTGAATTGACACGTGTCGACATTAAGCAGAACATTGCATTTTGACATTTTTTCCATAATGGCGTTATCAAATCCTTCTATAATGATAGCATGGTTCATATCTATACATAAATATCCCATCAAGCTTTAGTTACTTCCATGGCAACCTTAACATTCTTTTCACATAATTGCCTAATACAATGTCTCATGGCCACTCATAAATATACTTTACATTTTAATGACTTATTTCATCACATTATGCCATGGAATTTCACATTAATATTACCATAATTAAACTCAATTATAATATTAATTTCATGAACCCTAAGTGATCGCCTCCGAATGTACTCCCATTTGTTGTATATTTTTGGGCTTCCATAAATATATGGGTCGAGTTGTAATATAGTTACAACGAAGTAATGAGTACTCCAAGGATCGTACCCAAGGGAGGCGAAGCTATAGTAATTTAAATCCCTGCAAATAAAAGAAGTAATCGGTACTCTTTTTAGGTTTATAGTATGAAATAAATAAGAAGAATTTGGGTTTGAATTTAAAGAACATAAAATAAAATAGATAAAGAAAGGGAAAGAGATGTGAAAGTTCGATAAATAGATTTATGGAGGATTAGCTCGCTTCAGTATGGATTCTTCAATCGTCAGTTTTGGGGATTTTTCTTAAATCAATTAGTCGCTACCCTAGCAAGATCTTCCGATTTTCCACCAACATAACGAGTCAACAAAAACTACTTATCTTCCGATATCACAGTCTAGATTGGATTGGAGGAAAGGTGTTATCGAATGGGCAATACCAATTTTGCGTTAATTCCCACCTAAATGACTTCCTAGGGTTGTCAGGCCTAGAGTTTGTTTCACGTTCTTCCTTTTCCAAATAATTGATCCATTGAAAATCTTTGTATACAATAATAAAATAATCATACTTCCACTCCCTAATCCCCTACAATGGGATTAATTCCTCATGGTTTCTTTAGACATCATCAAATCAATAACATAAATAAACATGAAATTTAATATTGAAAATATGAAGTGAAAGACACTAAGAATTGTATAGCAATCTGTTGGGATGAATCCAAAATCGTTTATGTGATAATTACAAATCTCGTTTTCACTTAAAACGGAAATGAAATAACAAAAGAACTGAAAATGACTAAACCTAAATTACAAAGGAAACTAAATGCTAAGCAGAATATGTGTAAACCTAAGTGCTAAAGTGTCCTATTTATACACTTTGGACTGTCATTTTCCTTAACCCTAGGTCAACTGCCATTCTTTGTGTTTAAGTGGCATCGTAAAGATTGAAACTCCCTTCACTCGGTGTTAATTCTGTGTTTAAGAGGTGATCGCGCAATGAACGTCACAATAAATGTGCAAGAAAACACTTGTCGATGCAAGTATAATTGATATGTGTAAGCTATTATATATCGATCCCACAGAGATGGTTGTCTTTGTTTAAATTTGTCGAAACAAAAGAAGTTAAGATAAGAAAAATTGTCAGAAATAATGTCAGCGCAATTAAGTCAAAATCTGCACAAATAAAGAGTTAAAACTGTCAATGCAATTTTTGTAAAACTGCAATACAAAATGTCAGAGCAATTTACTAGAAAATGAAATGAATGTTGAAGATATTTTGTCAATGCAATTAAGAAAATTAACGAAGTAAAACAATGATAAAGAGATGGGGGAATCCCTGACTTGATAAGTTGGCAAACACTAAATGTGACTACAAGGTAATTGGTAAATAAATTGTCGTTGCAATTAAACTTAATGAGATCTCACTACTTTCAACTTCCCTGTTTATCAAAGACCCAAACACTCACATTAACCACACCTTTCAGTGCTAGCAATGCTTTGCATTCTAGAACAACTGGCTAGAATTCCTTCGTTCCTCAAGCAACTTCTGTTGTCTTGCTTGTTAATTTAACTTGTCACTGCACCTTCCAGTGACTGTGACTGCAATCGCACTTTCGTGGTCAAAATGATTAAATCCAAAGATAAATAGTTAAGAAGATTTGAGCAGAAATCAAAATAGATCTAACATTAAGAGGTACTTCCATACACAATTAAAATCATCAGAATTTATCAACGTTTAAGAGGAATTAAAGAATAAGTTGAAGCATTCTATTCCTAGCCTAGTAGATCTATTCCGTAAATGCTCCTCTTGTGTCACACTTAGAACACTCCTCGTCAGGAGTAGATGCTGCCTTCTCGTTTTGTCAGTTCACCCTTCAAGGATTTAAGCTTCCATGGCAGCTTGCTTAAGAAAAATCAGAAATGGAATTAATTTGTCACGAGCTTGATGATCCCCTTCTTCTATCTGCTCAGTATTTATATTTGATGTCAAATACAGATGTCCTTCTACTCTCATATCTAACTTCCTTGTAGCTGTACAAGTTAGTTACTCCAGCTGTACACTCACGCAGATCTGGTTTATGAAGTAAGCAGTTGCAGGTTGTCAAGACATTTTTGGATGCAAATTAATACTTTAATTTGCTGCAACAACTTTGACATCTTCATGTGCTAGTACTTCTGGATATATTCACACAGCAAAAATCTCTGATGTAGTTTGAAAGTACTCATGTGGTGACATGTTTGGGTGCAATTCTGGATCAACTTGTAGCGACAACTTTAAACACTTTTTGCTTTGATTTTCTAAGGTGAATCCCTGTGCTGACATCTTTAGATGCAATACTAATCCTAAATGTAGCGACATTAGTAGCATAAGTGGGATAAAATGAAAGAAAATTAAACCATACATCACTGACTTAGAAAATGCAATTATTACAAATAAAATGCTAATAATGCATGTTAAACATAATACAAAGAGAACAAATTATACTCTAAATAGGGAGAATTTAATGGTCTTTTCTAATGCTATCACACCCCCAAACTTGAGTTTTTACTTGTCTTCAAGTAAACAAAATTTAGCCAAGTTATAGCAAAATTCTTATCAAAGCACTACTCACTATAGCAACTTGAATTCTCTAAGATGCTAGTGTATAAATTACAGTCATATGATAGAAAATTTTGCCAACAATTTATAAGTATGAGTAATTAAAATTGCAACTTCACTAATGCTAGCATCATGCCTCAAATCTTGAATTTTCTTAACCACTACAACATTTATTATAATATATATGTATATATTTATTTTTTTTAGATTTTCTTTCTTTCTCTTTTATTTTTGCGACTGAGAGATGTCATTGCATTACTATACCCTTTTTTTTTAACAGAAACAATGGGGTGCAACAAACCCCCAAGAAGTATGTAATTGCGCTGACGCACACTCTTTCAGTTCCCCCTTGATAAGTCACAATGCACCCACATTGGAGTGTCTTTTATTAGTAATTATAACTATATACATAGCTACATATGGAAAGTTATCCAAGATTCATATGACACTACTCATTCATTACTGATGCAAATTCAACCATTCATCCAAAAATAGAAGGATACAACATTCAATCACATTCATCCAATTCACGTATTAGAATCTCAAATAATTCAAGAATTAAGCATCAAATGAAAAAAAATTGTAGTCACATTTTTCATAACTTAATACTTTCATTAAATTGAAGGACAAATTAAACTTAAAAATGTGGATGCAATTGCATTTCCATTCCATACATATTTCCCCTCAAACTTAGAGTCTGCATTGTTCCCAATGCACTGACAATATTATACAAATATATATGGAACTGCGACTACAATGCAAATTAGTTAACAAATAAAATGCAGTGACAGTAAAAATGTAATGACAACTACATTATATGCATGAAACTAAACTAAGTACTGAAGAGTAAATACTAACTCAGTGTGTTGCAGCCGAAGATGTGGCTTACATTTCTCCTTGCGCTTATTTTTATATTTGCGCTTACATTTCTTCTCCGTTGGTTCAACTGGGGTGGTGGATTGCTCCTCCAAGTTCAATTGTATGCTGGCTTCATCGACTGTTATCAGCAAGTGGTACCATATAAGGAATAATAGCCAGAGGATTAAAATCCTCGTCACTGAATGTCACAGCCTCAACCTGACTCGCAACAGATGGCTCCAAGTCTTCAGGAATTGCACCCACATTGTCATGTGCGGCGACAAATTCCTCAGATAAATTTGTCGCGACAAAGTTTTCTTCTTTCTTATCTTCCTTCCTTTCTTCTTCTTTTTCTTTGGACTTCTCCTCCACAGATTCCATGGTGGTGTGCTCTGCTGTAGCAACAACTTCCTTCTTCTCCATATTTGCTCCCAAACTGTCAGAGAACTCATCTTCAAAGAGGCTAGTGATATTCTGGAATCACTCTTCCACATCCCTGGAATGCACATCCTAGTCCTCATCATCAGAAGTGTGAACCATGTGCGGAGACTGGACAGATTGTGTCTTCCTTTTCGAAGCATCCTTCTCGATTGAGGGTATTTCCTCCCTGATTATAGGGGAAACACTGGGAATTCTGGCAAGGGTTGCTTGCTCATGCTGCGTAGTGTGCTGACAATTGCAGTATTCCATGCCCTGGTGTAGGCATAAAATAAGTTCTGTGAGAACTCCATATCTTCCACTACAGCGACAAGTTTAAGTTACCGCAGACTCATTCGGTCAGTCAATTGCTCAATTTCTTTAAGTTTCTTCCAAAGTTGAGGATCTGTGGGCGCATGAGGATGCTTGTCCTTCTTTTTTTCTTTGCTTTTCTCCTTATTTTACACAGATTCATTTACAACAGGGGTTTCTTGCCCCCTCGTCATTCACTCAACAGAGACACCATTAATGGGGCTTTTATTTTCCAAAAACTCTTCTCCCTCGCGAGGTACAACACCCCTCTGTCTACATAACTGCATGATAAGAGAAGGAAATGACAGTATACCTGTTTGTTTCACGGTAAATTATGCAATCTCTTGATGGAGAATTGCACCGATATTTATCCAACGGCCTTTAATGATGGAATGGATAAGACACATTCTATCCAAGTGACTGTGGTGCTGTGAGTGGAAGGCAGTAGGCGGTAGTTAATGAAATGGAACCAAATTTTACTTTGGACCATGAGGAAACATCGATGCATTGTATAATTATTAGCATAGTTTCCGGTCCAGACAGCACCATCGATGTACAAATCATTCAGTAGCAAATCAGCACCTTCCTCTGTTAGTTGTTCCAGGAAAGCAACATGCTCATCCCCCCCTCATTGACGTTGTACAGGGCATTTATATGGTCAGCACCCCATGGTACCAACCCCTCTCAGAAAAAGACAAATTCTTGCTCCTATCAATCAGATTGGCATAAAATTCTCTTACCAAAGATGGAGAATATCCCTCTAGATGGTCGCAAAACTTCTCCCACCCCAGGCGCGAGATGGTTCTATTGACTTGCTTTCCAGTGTAAGCAGTGGAGATAGATGGAATCCCTGCTCTGGGTTGCAGTTCCACTTCAACATAGTGTCATGGAAGCGGTCTTTTGTGACTTTAGTTAAAAACAGGACTAGCTCTTTGGGTGGTGGTTGCTCAGTGTTACGAACCATCATCGCAGATGATTTAGCGACTGGTTTCGAAGGGGTTTTTGCTCCTCTTATTCTAACCATGGCTTTATTAGAGAAAGAAAGTAAAAATTTAGAAGAAATCTAAAGGTTAAAGAAAAGAAAAGATTGCAGCAATAATGGTGGATGCGAGTGTGAAAAACACCGTCAGCATAATGGGGTGTTTTATAGAGGATGAAACCGAAAAGGCGTGATGATTCCACTACTGTGAGAGAACATTATGTCTGCATCTAATAAATGCAAAGTCATAGATTGTTCTTTTTTCAAATCAATCCAATGGTTTGGGAACAGGGTGAATCAATCAGCATGATTCTTTCCTGAAACGTTTCACAATGGTGAGTCAGCAATTAAAATGCTCCGACAAGTTGTGTTTCTGTGCGTTGACAAAAAGGATAACTTTTATTCCCGTAAAGAACTAAAGAAAAGAATTAAAAGAAAATAAAATACAAAAAGTAAATAGAAAAATTGTAGGGACATGTTAAGAAAATGTGAACAAGTTAACTGTCTCATTCTGTTCGTGATTGTTTGAACTGAGAAAGTGCTTTAATCATTGGCCATTCACCTTGAATTGGTACCCATCATTTAAATCTTTAATTGTCACCGCACCATGAGGAAATGCTTTGACAACTTCTAAAGGTCCTGACTATCTGGAGCGCAATTTACCAGGATGCAGTTTTAAACATGAATTAAATAAAAGAACTAATTGACCTGTAGAAAATTGTCGCCGCAAAATAATGTTATCATGCCATCACTTCATTTTTTCTTTGTAAATGGTAGCATTTTCATAAGCATTTAGTTGAATTTCTTCCTGTTCAGAAATGTCCAACAATCTCTTTTTCCTAGCAACATCATAATCCATATTCACTTGTTTAATCGCCCACATGGCCTTATGTTCAAGTTCTATAAGTAAGTGACAGGATTACCAAAAACCAGTTGATACGGTGACATTCCTAATGGTGTTTTGTATGCTGTGCAAAGCCTCCACAATGCATCATTGAGCCGTGAAGACCAATCGTGTCTAGATGGATTAACCACCTTTTCAAGATATTTTTGATTTGTCGATTGGATACTTCAGTTTTGTCATTTGTTTGCGGATGATATGTGGTTGTCACTCGATGTTTAACACTATAACGCTTTAATGCTGTCGTAACTTGATTACAATGAAAATGAGTGCCTTGATCACTTATTAATACTCTAGATATGCCGAATCGTGTGAGGATATATGTGCGAAACAACTTCAACACTATCCGAGCATCATCTTTAGGAACAACTATTGCTTCAACCACTTTGAAACATAATCAATAGCGACCAGAATATAAACATTTTAGGAAATGGTCCCATGAAATCCATACCCCAAACATCGAAAAGCTCAACTTCCATTATAGGATATTGTAGCATTTCGCTACATCGAGATATTGATCTGGTGCGCTGACAATTATCACATTATTGAATAAAATTGTGAGATCTCGAAACAATGTCGGCCAGTAAAATCTAGACTGAAGGAACTTTGCAGCAGTCCTAACACCACCAAAATGACCGCCATAAGGTGCATCATGGCAATGCTTCAGGATAGAGAGCATTTCTTCTTCAGGAATGCAGCAACGAATAATATTATAGGCGCATACCTTGAATAGGTATGGCTCATTCCAATGGTACTTTGCATCATCTCGAAGAAATCTGGCCTTTCGGTGACCAATTGTGCTCAGTGGTAACTTCCCACAGACCAAATAATATACAACATCTACATGCCATGGAGATGCGTTGACAAAAAATAATTTCTCATTTGGAAATACGTCAACAATTTGTGATGTATTGCCATCTTCACTCCCAGATTCTAGACGAGATAATGGTCTGCTACTTGGTTTTTTGATCCTTTTCTATCTCTAATTTCAACATCAAATTCTTGTAATAACATGATCCATCTAACCAGCCTAGGTTTAGCATCCTTGTTGGCAAAGAAGTATCTCAATGTAGAGTGGTCAGTATAAACTATAACTTTTGCGCCGACAAGAAACGAACGAAACTTGTCAAATGCAAAAACTACAGCCAGTAACTCTTTTTCTGTGGTTGTATAATTGACCTGCGCTTTAGTAAGAGTTTTGCTAGCACAATAAATTGTATGAGATACCTTTTCCTTACGTTATCCAAGAACAGCACCTACGGCATAGTGACTCGCATCACACATCACTTCGAACAGTTGGGACCAGTCCGATGCAACAACAATAAGTATCTGCACTAACTGTTATTTAATTTTAATGAATGCTTCTAGACAAGCATCATCGAACCAAAACTTTTTATTTTACTCCAATAGAGAGCAAAGAGGTTTCACAATTTTTGAGAAATCTTAAATGAATTATCGATAGAATCCGGCATGGCCGAGAAAACTCCTTATTCCCTTGACATTGGTAGGTGGGGTAGCTTTTCAATAATCTTCACCTTTGCTTTATCCACTTCTATGCCCTGAAAAAAGATACGATGCCCAAGGACAATGCCTTCAGTTGCCATGAAGTGGCATTTTTTCCAATTTAGTACTAGATTGGTGTCCTCACATCGATTCAACACTTTAGCTAAATTGTCAGCGCATTTATCAAATGTATGACCATAGACAGAGAAATGATCCATAAATACCTCCAACGAATCCTCAATCATATAGGAAAAGATTGCCATCTTGCACCTCTAGAATGTGGCCGGTGCATTGCATGAACCAAATGGCATTCGATGGAAAGCAAAGGTACCAAACAGACAAGTAAACGTTATTTTGGCTTGGTCTTCCGGTGCAATCGCAATCTAGTTGTAGCCAGAATATCTATCAAGAAAACAGTAGAAGGCCTTACAAGCTAGCCTGTCCAGCATCTGATCAATGAATGGAAGTGGGAAATGATCTTTTTTTGTGGCAGCATTCAAACGACGGTAATCCATGCACACTCGTCAACCTGTAGCAATGCTAGTAGGGATTAATTCATTTTTATCATTACTTACAACCGTGATACCACTCTTTTTTAGCACACATTGGACCGTGCTCACCCATGTACTATTAGAAATAGGGTAAATAATGTCTGCATCCAACCATTTTATGATCTTTTTTTCACTACTTTCTTCATTTTCTCATTTAATCTATGTTTTTGTTCAATGGATTGCTTGCCCTCGTCTTCCAGCCTTATCTTGTGCATGTAGAAAGAAGGACTAATGCCTCTGATATCCATAATACTCCAGGCAATGGCTCGCTTGTGCTACTTCAGTATTTCGATTAATTTCTCCTCTTGATTTGCATCGAGATTTACACTGACAATTACTGGCAAGGTATCGTTGTCACCAAGGAGAACATATTTTAGATGTGTTGGCAATGGTTTCAACTCCAAAGTTGAAACTTCTTCAATAGATGGTTTGAAAACAAGGATCGTACTATTTGTCAAATCCGAAGATTCCATCTGCCAACCATGTCTAAGCTCACAAACATTTGTGTCAACCTTATGACCATAATTAGGTGAGAATTATCTTCAAATGTCACTGCAAATTCTTCTAGCACTGCTGAACTACACTCATTAAATTTTGTTGTAATTAACTCGTCCAAGACATTAATGTGGTGACTTTTTTCTTTACTCCTATAGGGAGTTGCTTCAAAAATACTAAAGGTAACATGTTTGTTCAATTGATTGCTTTCCTTCATCTTCTAATCGAATTTTGTGCATGTAAAAAGAGGGACTAATGACTCTAATATCAGTAATACTCCAGGCAATCGTATGTTTATACTGCTTCAATATATGGATCAATTTTTCTTCCTGAATTGCGTCGAGGATTGTAGAGACAATCATTGGCAGTGTATCATTTACACTAAGAAAAACATACTTTAGATGGGCAGGCAATGGCTTTAACTCTAGAGTAGGAGCTTCTTCAATAGATGGCTTAAAGACTAAAGCCATTCTATTGGTGAAATCTAAAGATTCCATTTACCATCCACGCCTAAGATCAATATTATTCACCTCAACCTTGCTATCACAGTCTACTAGAAAATCTTCATCCAATGTCATCGTAAATTCTTTTATACTTATTGTGCTTCGCTCATTGAATTCTTCCTCAATTAATTTGTCCAGTACATTAATATGGTGACATTCTTCTTTTTCTTTACAGGGAATAGCCTCAAACACACTAAAAGTGACGTGTTCATCATTATGTTGCATTGTCAATTAGCCTTTATACACGTCGATGAGAGTGCGTCCAGTAGCTAAGAATGGGCGTCCCAAGATTATGGGCACCACTTTGTCTGCTTATAATAAAATCAGTAGGGAACACAAACTTATCTACTCGAACTAGGATGTCTTCAATTTGTCCTTCAGGTTGCGCCAATGATCTATCCGCCAACTGCAATATCACTGCAGTGGGCTTCATATGACCAATCCCCAATTTTCTAAATGTAGACAGCAGCATCAGGTTGATACTCACGCCTAAATCACATAGAGCTTTTCCTAAGTAATGATTTCCAATCGAGCATTGTATTGTAAAGCTTCCAAGGTCTTTCATCTTAGGTGGCAACTTATTTTTCAGGACTACATTGTATCCTTCAGTGAGAGAAGTATCAGTCTGCTTCTTCTTCTTGGATAGGAGCTCCTTCATGAATTTCCCATAACTGAGAATCTGTACTAAAGCATCCACAAGAAGAATATTAACATGTAGTTGTTTTAATGTGGTCAAAAACTACTAATATTGTCTATCATGCTCCTTCTCTTTAAATCGCTATGGAAATAGCAACAGTATGGATACATCAAGTTTCCTTGACATAACTGGTTGTGTCGACATCGATAGTTGTGTCGACAATTATTTCGGTTTGATAGTAGGCATGGGGGTAACAATTGGTAGAGCCTCTTTATTTGGTTCTTCTATAACTTCTTCAGATGCAACCTCCTCACCCTAATTTATGTCACTAGTTATGACAGGTGTTGCATCAGAGCTGATAGCTAGCTCGACAGTTTGTTTCCCACTTCGAAGAGTGATAGCCTTGCAATGCTCCTTCCCTTTTGAGCTTGGGTTCTCTGTATCGCTAGGTAGAGCACCTGGTGGTCTTGTGTTCAAATTTGAAGCTAGTTTCCATAACTATGCCTCCAATGCTTGGATAGAAGATGAATTTCCCTGCACAATGGCTTCTGTTTGCATTATATGTTCACGCATCAAGGCTTCAAGGGCTGCTAACAGATCAACTCATGGTTGTGTGTATTGCTACTACTGTTGTTGTTGTTGTTATCCTTAAGCATTCAGATATGGCATTACAGATTGTTGTGGCTGTGCACGAATGTGTGTCTGCATCTGATCTTGATATGCATGCATCTGAGTACTGTAGTTATAACTATGCTACTGTGGATTGTAATTCCGTTGTCGATAACTACCTTGATTGGATGAATTTCCATATTTGAATGTCGTGGCATTCTAATTTCCCCAAGGTTATTGATTTCTTGTAGGATTATTATAGGAATTACCATAAGAGTTTCCATGGATGTTATTGACATAGAAAGCATTCTTCACGTGCTGTAGAGAATCTTCATAACTGTGGTTGTCACCGTAAATTTCATAACAAAATGTAGGGACATCAATTTATTGAGCAACTTGAATGGGTGCAACTTCAGTAGTCCCCTTCATGTTCTTTATCATATTTACAAGCGAAGAAACTTGTGCACTTAGAGCGAATATAGCATCTAATTCAATAACTCCGAGATTTGCTTTTACTTGAGTAGCTCTAGAGATCGGATATTGGTAATCATTTTGAGAAATTCGCTCTAAAATTCTGACGGCTTTATCGTAAGTACAGTCCAACAAAGGACCATTAGCAGATGCGTAGAGGAGATTTCTTGTTTATGCATTCAGCCCGTTGTAAAAGATTTCAATCTGCATCTCTTGTTGAATTCCATGCATGGGACAACATCGAAGAAGAGTTTTGTAATGCTCCCACATAATATGCAAATTTTCATCATCCACCTGATTATACGTAATGATGTCATTCCTAAGACGAGCATTCATCGTTGGTGGATTAAATTGCAAAATGAATTGAGTTGCAAGCACATTCCATGAAGTGATTGATTCAGCAAGCAATCCAAGGAACCAGGTACGATCCCATCCTTGCAATGAGTAAGGGAATAGTTACATTTTCAAGGCGTTATCAAGAACGCCATGCTGACTGAAAGAAGCACAAAGAAAGGATTTAAGGTGCTCTCTAGCATCTTCATAAGGCAGCTCAGCATACTGCCTATTAGAATTCAACATCTGGAACATGATCGGCTTTAATTCAAAATTTCCAGCTTGAATAGCTGGCCTCGAAATCCCTTGCTGTAAATCGTCCAAAATTGGAACAACAAAATCTCGAATAGTTTAATTTTGTATCTGATCTTCTTGCGGCGGTAGTGGATTATTGATAATTTGTGGTTCTATAAGAGGGATAAGATTTTGTGGTGGTAATTTATGGTATGGCTGCATCATTTCCAGGCAAAGCCATATTTCTTTGTTCTTGTCTTCTCCTTTTAATAGTGTATTCAATTTCAAAATCTAAGCCAACAACAAATTCAGGATTGCTCCTGGTCATAAAACACCTAAAAGAGAAATGAAAAAGTAATCAAAAAAGAAAACAAGTTAGTAACAAGTAAAGATTAGAAAATAAAGAATGAATGCAAAAAAAAAATCAAACAAACGCCATCCTTGGCAACGGTGCCAAAACTTGATCGCTCTATGAACGTCACAGCAAATATGAGCAAGCGTACACTGTCAATGTAAGTATAGTAGACAGATGTGTAACCTTTCGGATATCGATCCCATGAGGATGGATGTTTGTGTTTATAATTGTCGATGCAAATAAATAAGTAAAACAAGATAAATTGTGATAATAATTGTCGAAGAAATGGACAAATAATTGCAATAAAATTGTAAGGTTGATTTGTTGAAGCAATAATGTAAAATTAATGATAAAATGCAATGATAATAAGATGGGGTTCCAGACGTGAAAATTGGACAGATCACTAAGTGTAACTCACAAGGTTTAAAATATTAGGTAATTTGTCATTGCAAATGAGCACAATGAAAATCTTACCAAACTTGACTCTCCTATTAGATCTAAGACTCAAACATGCATAGTAACCACACCTTCTAGTGTTGGCAGTGCAACATATTCAAGAACAAGTGGATTAAATTCCTTCAATCCCCAAGTAACTTCCGTTATCTTGCTTATTAATTTAATTTGTCACTGCACCTTCCATTGACAGTGACTGCAATTAGACTTTCGTGGTCAAACAATTAAATCCAAAGATTAACAGTAAAGGCAAGATTGAAATAGATATCATTCAGTTCTAAATTTCAAATATACTTCCATAGCAACTTGAAATAACAAGAATTACCAGCATTTAAGAAAGAGAAATAACAGAACAATTGGGGCATTCTATTCCTAGTCTACTCAAATTACTCCCTTACTCTCCTCATGTGGCGCACTTAGGATGCTCCTTGTCAGACACAGTTCAGCCTTCTCTTCTACGTCAGGTCTCCTTTGGGAAGTTAAGCTGCCATGGATGCAAGCTTTAAGAAAATATGGATTGAAGAAGAAAATCAAATCTGGCCGATGAAGAAGACCCTTTCTCTCAGATTCTTTTCAGTATTTAATAGCAGCTTCATAGTATAGGTGTTGTTCCTTCCAAATCTAGCATTCTTTGGCTGTACTAGTTGGTTATACCAGTTGTACAACTCACACATTTCTGGTGTGTTAACCAAACAGCTGTCAGGTTCTACGATAGTTCTGGGCGCAATTCTCGATCCTCTTATGCAGCGACAAATCTGGACATATTCATGCATCGATACTTCTGGACAGGTTTCTGTAGTGACATCTCTGGGCACAATGTTAAACAGACTAATGCAGCGACATCTGTAGCAAAATATCATAAATTCGAAGGAAATTAGGCTGAGCTTCATTAAGTTAGAAAATGCAAAAACTAAATTAAAAATACTAAAAATTTATGCTAAAGATGACCAAATGGTAACAAATTATACAATAAGTAGGGAGAAATCAATGGTTCTTTCTAATGCTATCAGTCAACCATGCAAAATTTACAGTTGACATCGCGACGTAGCATAAGTTTGTAACAACCAAATTGACAGTGCTTGTTTTTCATGACGTAGCTCCTCCTGTGTCACGACAAACCCTTTGATCTTGAAGTTCCTGCAGGCTGCCTCCTATGTCGCAACATAGCTCCCTCAATGTAGCGACATAGCCATCAATTTGGAGTTTTTAGCATCCTGACCCCTTGGTTGCGACGTACGAGAGGTATGTCGCGTCATTGCATGCCTGGGTGTCCTTGAAGCAGTATGGTTACTTTGTCACGATGTGGCGTAACTGTGTTGTGACAAACTTGTCAAATTTGAAAGAAATACACTGAAATGAATTAAATGTTATTATGTTAGTAGGTTAGTGACTAAACTTTTAAAATTAAAGGTTAGTTCTTGTCAGAATTATCTAACAAGAGTGTTAGTGTGCACTTCGACCCCTGAGAACAATCTCTTTTATCATTGTTCGTCCAATGGCCGTCGTGCTAGGCTACTTTTTAACGATTATCTCTTTCCCAAATTTTCCTTTTCTTATTGTGTAGATCAGTGCTAGCTCCTTTCGTCGATCGTATTTATTTATAAAGTCTGTGAATTTTACCACCACTTTTTCACATGATTGTCTTTATCATTGATCCATTTGTGAAATTCACATGTCTTCGCGTGGTAGATTAATAGCTGTTCGATCACCTCGTTTAGTAAAAATGGTAGATTTACTGCAAATCCATATGTTGATGTTGTGGTAGCTATTTGTTTTCCTTTATGCTTTCCATCACTACATTCTAGTTCATGTGGCTCGTGGTACCAGTGTAGTAATTGCCTCTCCTACGAATGCACACTTTCGTACTCCATGGAGGTTTTTATCACTATAGTTGAGGGCTGGGACTCTGGCTAGCAAATATTTCCTGTTTTCTACAAAAATTGAAAATTTTTTACATTAGTAATTTCTTTGGGGATTTGTTGTATTATACATAGTAGCTATTTTCCATTGGATATTAAATCTTTGATCAATGATATCTTCAACTAATATTTATTTTGTTAATGGCTTTGTGATAGTCATTAGTTGAAGATCTATATTTGTTATATGGGAATCGTCTTCTTCCCCTATGGGGATTGACTCGTCATTAGATTGGGGCTCAATCTTGATTTTTATACAATCATCCAATTCCCGTTCAAAAGGTGAGATCTCGTTTTTCTCAGTGGTCTAATCATCTGATTCAAAACTTTCTTTTTTTGTTTCCTCTTCTAACCATCGTTCATGTCCCCGTTCTATTTGTTCAAATTCAAAGCACATCTCCCTAAAATATTGACCATTATGTGGATTGGGGATCTGAGTATCATCACGGAGTTGACTTAACTCCAACATCAATAATCTTAGGTTTTCCTTCATCTCCCAATCTTCATAATATCCATCTTCGTAGATTTTGGCATCATAATCATCATCAAACATGAGATCTAAACAAAATAAATTGTAGTCATCCATGGGTTTAAATACGATGGAAATTAAAAGGATAGGGTTAGATCTGAAATAAATGAAACTGTTAGTATGGTTAAATCGTATCTTTAATCTAAAATTTTCCTAATTATTTAAATACAAAGAAAGAATAAAATTTACTAAAGCATTGCGTCCCCGGCAATGGCGCCAACAACTTGACCATCCTCGAACATACTCACATTCGGTGTAAATTTTGGCTTTCTACCAGTATACGGGTCAGGATGTAAATACAACGTGTTTACAACGGAACATTTGGTAGTATTCCAAGGATCGTAGCCAAAGGAGACGTAAAGCTATAGTAAATAAAATCCATGCAAAGAATAAAATTAATTAGTACTGATTTTAGGGTTTATAGTAAGAGCATAAAAATAAAAAGATAAAAAAATAAAGTAAAAGTTTAGTTGTAGAAAATCTTATAAATGGCTTTGGGGAAATTAGGTCGTTTTCGTATGATTTCCTTGATTGTTGGGTTTTGGGGATTTTCCTCCAATCAACTAGTCACTACCCTAGTTAGATCTCTCGATCTTTCATCGGCATAGCAAGTCAATAGAGATTACTTATCGCTAGATGTCACAATCTAAATCGGTTTGGGGAAAAGGTGCTCACAAATGAGCAATACCAATTTTGGGTTCATTCCCACCTAGATAACTTTCTAGGTTTGTCAACCCTAGTGTTTGTTTGATGCTCTTCCTTTCCCAAATAGCTAATCCGAAAGGTAAAATCTCTGTAAAACAATAATAATTATTCATATGTCCACTCTCTAATTCCCCAAAATTGAATTAGTTCCTCATTGTTTCTTTGTTCATCAATGAAACAATATATGAAAACATATAAATACAAAAGAGAATGAAAAATAAACTAAAATTGTATTAAGTGATTTGTAGGGAAAAACTCTTCGATCATTTACGTGAGTTTCTACAATCTTGTTTCGAAAATTAAAAATACAAATGAATCTAAAAACTAAATCTAAGGCATAGTGTGTAAAACCCTAGTGCTAAAGGCCCTATTTTAGCTTTAAATGGACGTTTCTCCTCAACCCTAGGTTAGCTACCATGCCTCGTGCTTAAGTTGCATTGTGAAAATGAAAATGCCCCTTGCTTGATGTAGATTTGGAGTCTAGGGTCGATCTCGCGACACACCAAGACCTGTGTCACGATATAGCAAGCAGTCCCTAGATTTCTCGTTGTTGATCCCTTTGTTGCGACATAGGGTTGTCTATGTCGTGACGAAGCTGTCAGTATCACTATGGCTCAACTGCTACAAGTCTCCTATCCACTCACGAAGTTGGTTAGCTAATCTTTAGGCCTCATTTAGCCTTTAAAAGTAATAATACAACCTTATTAGCACAATTTATTAGAGAACGAAACTAAACTAAAAATTCATATAACATAAGGGAAATTACTTGATTTCAAGCTCATCAAATGTGAAAATAAGTTCAATTTGCAAGGTATGAAACTGTCAGATTAGATATACATCCATGAACCATCATATTACTCTTCGAATGAAAAGGTAATGGTGCCCTCATTGAAAAAGGAAACAGATCCATGGAAAGACCATCCTTTTCGATGGTTTCAAGAACCATGTGCAGAGATAATATTTAATCGCGTGGGAATTTGTGATGATAGTTGGGAATGGAATTTTGAAAAAGTTACAGTTGCACCAATATTGATTCAATTACATGAAAATTTATTGAGAAAGTCATTTTTTCTGGATGAGGAAATTGAGAAGTTGTCAGGGCACCACGATTGAATTTATGTTTTTCACTATGGGCACAATAAAGGAAGTCATTACAGAATCAAGTGGTGGTGTCAATCCATACCGACCATTAATAGATTTGATCAACGAAAAGAAGCATCTATAATTAATTCTGGTCGGAAGGGAAAATTTAGAGAAAAAGATAAACGTCAAAGGATAGCCTAGCATGATGGACGTTGGACTAATAGTGACAGAACGACTCTCTCTCGAATGATGAAATGCACAATGACCAACTTGCCAGACAGTTTTAGCAGGCACTTATAACTCTCGAAAAGAGTTATCTTTTACGCATTCTTAGCCTCAAGAAAGCACTTGAACTTAGGTGACATTAGGCATTCTAGGATGTATTTTATTATTTTTCAAGCATTCATGCATAAAAGCTTGGTTGGGTATTTTTATTACATTTTTACTCTAAGTTTGAAAGGAAAGGTGCAATGGTAAGATATGGTGCAGGTGCAGGTGAAGGTGCAGGAGTAGACGCAGGAGCAAATGAAGGAGAATAAAAGGTAACCATGATTGAAGACTATGCCATGGCATGATTTTTATGTCTTGGCAATCCTGGGAGTGTTGTTTGGCATAGTAATCGAATGGAGAATGACTCAGCAGCTTTTAGAAGAGGACAACTGAAAAAGAATGAGCTAGGAGAATGCACTAGAACACACGCTGAAGGTGTGAATCTACCAAAGCTCTTCTAAAAGAAGTACGGACACTGAGCTGTCCAAGGAAGTATCGGCCTGCTACTCTCATATAAATACTGGTGAGAAAGATGGTGAAAGGTGTGACCAGTAGAGGGGAAAAATCTAAGTGAATTGAGGCACATCACGCATGACCAAAGCGTAAATCACGAGTGGATTTCTGAGGCAAGTAAGGTATAAAGCTGGCAACTCCATTGAAGGGCTAAGTACAAGGAAGAAGACGCTCTACCCTCCAGATCTAGCCCGACCACTGGTGAAGGAAGAGGCTAGTGACAGCAACTCCTGTTTTCTTTCTTGTTCCCTTAGTTTATTCATTTGGGTTTGTTGAGATGATTTTTGAATGATTTAATTTTGGATTTATTTGAATGATTTTTACTATATTTTAATTAATGGTTAATTTGATATTTTACTGTTTATTCAAGTGGAGTTTTCACAATCCACTTCACATTGAGACGATGGAAGTTTGAATGTTTGTGATCACCGCCATAAGAATTGTGTGATAGAGCAGTATAAGTATTGGAGGTTTGCCATGGCATTTTAGGATATAAGAATATACTCCACATCTATTCGATCTTTTCATTCATAAACTGTCTCCCCTTGATATCTTGCCAACACTTCCACGCCATTCAACTCTTCCCATTTACTGTTTACCAATTTACTTTCTCGTAATTTATTTTCTTGCACTTTAAATTCTTGCATTTAAATTTCTACATTTACTTTTCTTGCACCGTAAATTCCAACACTTATAAATATATTTTAAGTATTCTTATTTTAGTTTTGTTCTAAAAATTTATTTACCGTACTTAGTTTTTTTTTACTCTTTTTATATTTTAATTATTTTTTTATTCTTATTCTTTATATTTTTAATACCTTTTATTATTTCTATTACTTATTATATTGACCCCTGGATGCAATTTCTACACCGAGTGAAGGGCGTTTCGATCTTTACAATGCCACTTAAACACGAAGAATGCCAGCTGACCTAAGGTTGAGGAAAACAACCATCTAAGGTTATATATAAGGCCTCTAGCACTTGGGTTTTACTTTGTTATTTTCATTTTAGAAACGAGATTGTAATTTTCGCATAAACGTTCGAGGAATTATTTCCCGACAGATTGCCAATACAATTAAAGTTTCTTTTTCATTTCATTTCTTCAATTCTATGTTTTCATATGTTATTGTTTTTATGACGATTAAGAAAACCATGAGAAACTAATTCCATTTTTGGGAATTAAGGATTGGAAGTATGAATAATTAATTGTTGCATAAACAGGGAATTTCAATCGGACCAGTTGTTTGGGAAAGGAAGAGTATGAAACAAACACTAGGCCTGACAACCGTAGAAAGTCATTTAGGTGGAAATGAACCGAAATTTGATATTGCCTATTCGTGAAAATATTTTCCCCAAACTGGTTTAGACTGTGATATCTAGCGATAAGTAGTCTCTATCGACTTGCTATGCTAGTGGAAGCTCGGAATATCCAACTGAGGTATTAACTAGTTGATTGAAGTAAAATCCCCAAAAACCAACAGTTGAAGAACTATACTAAAGCAACCTTATCTCCCCAAAGCCATTTATCAAATCTACACATCTCGTCCTTTACTTTGCTTTATTTATTTTCATGTTTTCACAACATACTCCTTTATTTTATTCTCGTATTGTAATCCCTAAAATGAGTACTAATTAATTCTTTTCTTTGCAGGGATATAATTCACTATTACCTTACGCCTCCTTTAGGTATGATCCCCGAAAAACTACCAAGTATTTCATTGTACAAACTATATTACAACCTGACCCATATACTTACGGAAGCCAAAAACACATACCGAACGAGAGTGCGTTTGAAGGTGGTCAAGTTTTTGGCGCCGTTGTCGGGGAGGCAATGCTTTAGTGATTTTTATTTCTTATTTGTTATTTGAATTATTTTTAAATTTTTAGGTTATATATACGATTTATTATTATTATTTTATTAACTTACGTTTCATAGCTATTTTCTTTTTCGATTTCAGTTTATGCCTCAAAGGAGAGGAACAATCGTTTAATCAATCGATGATTCATAGAAACTAAGTTAGCAAAAATCTTTTAACTATAGACAGGTTTTGATTACATGTGGTTTAACGATGAGGTTTATGATAATGAAATATACGAGGAGGGAGTGTATGAAGAATGAGAGATCATGGAAAATAAAAAATTGTTCATGATTAAGATGAGCCAACGAGGGAATGAAGCCTCAACATACAAGTGGAGTAATGAAGAAGATCATGATATGCTCAAAAATTTATGTGAAGTACTTGAAGACGATCATGATATGCTCGAAAATTAAGATATGCCTCCTTGTGAATTGTATGAGATGCCTTCACATGAAACCACTAGGATGAGTTCTAAGGTAATATCAAGCATGTTAGATAAGATGGAGTAATAGATTAAAATGATTCAAGATCTATCTAGGGCGCTACCCTCAAGGGAAGAGGTCGTGCATGATGTTCCCAACCTTGATCCAGAGGACCTTTGTATTATCAATTACCATGATAAGAATTATGGAGAGATTGAACCTGAGCTTGTGATTGAAGACCACGAGGAGGAGATTGAACATCTTCTAAGCATCAAAAATGAGCCTCGATCTATTGATGAATCGGTTCCTTTAAGTAATGATGACCTCGACTTGTAAAATGTGGGTCTTCAATTGACAACTACCACCGAAAGAGATGCAGAAGAGAAGTTGGAAATTGATGAATCCATAAATCAAGGGTTCAGCCTTGGATGGGAGATAACTATGATATGCAACATCTCTATTTTGAAACAAATTCCCAAAGAAATCAACAATATAGGGTTTTTCATACACTTCAAATAGCCAGAAAGATTTTCCTTTTGACCGCCGCCAAACGTACTCCCATTTGATGTAGATTTGCTTCCACAAGTATATGGGTCAGGTTGTAAATATAGTGTGTACAACGAAACACTTGGTAGTATTTCGAGGATCATACCCAAAGGAAGCGTGAGACAATAGTAAATTAAATCCTTGCAAAAATTAAAAATAAATAGTAATTACTTTAGTGATTATAGTACGAAAGATAATAGAAAGAGTGGTTTGTAAAAAGCATAAAAAGAAATTTAATAAAGTGAAGAGTTTGCGATGTAGAATGTCAATAAATGACTTTGGGGATTTTAGGTTGCTTCTATATGAGTTCTTCAATTATTGGGTTTTAGGGATTTTCCTCTAATCAACTTGTCACTACCCTAGTTGAATCTCTCGATCTTCTGCCAACATAGCAAGTTTATAGAGATACTTATCACTAGATGTCACAGTTTAAATCGGTTTAGGGACAAGGCTTTCACGATTGGGTAATACCAATTTTGAGTTCATTCCCACGTAAATGACGTTTTAGGGTTGTCAGGCTTAGTGTTTGTTTGATGTTCCTCCTTTCCTAGACAATTGATCCGAAAGGTAAAATCTCTTTTAAACAATAATTAAATATTCATACTTCCTCTCCCTAATTCCCCAAAATGGAATTAGTTCCTCATGGTTTTCTTGATCATCACTAAAAAATAATATATGAAAACATATAATTGAATAAAAAGAATGAAAAAGAAACTAAAATTTTATTGGCAATCTATTCGTCGAACATTTATGTGAGTTCTACAATCTCATTTCAAATGAAAATACAAAATAAAAAATAAAAGCTAATAAATGGTGTGTAAAACCCTAGTGCTAGAGTCCCCATTAATACCCTTGGACGATCGTTTTCCTCAACCCTAGGTCAGCTGCCATTCCTCGTGTTTAAGTGGCATTGTAAAGACCAAAACACCCTTCACTTGGTGTAAAATTCACGTCTAGGGGTCGATGTCTCGACATACCAGGTCTTATGTCGTGATATAGTAGTTAGTGTACTTTTCTGTGGACATCTTCAAGGTTTGTCGTGACGAAGAAGGCAGATTCATGATTTCTACATTTTGGTCCCTATGTTGTGACATCCATTATCCCGTGTCGTGACATAGTGATTTTTTTTATGGTGCACCTTCTAATGGTCTCCTACAGGCTCACAAAGTACGTTAGCCAATCTTTAGGCCTCAATTGGGCCTAAAGACACAAAAGCACCTTTTTACACAGTTTATTAAATATACAAAACTAAGTTAATTCTTATAGAAATATAAGGAAAATGCTTAATTTCAAGCTCCTCAAGTGTGAAAACTTGATCATTTGTGGGTTTTAAAATCGACATATTAAACTCCCCCACACTTAAGTCTTTGCATGTCCTCAAGAAAAAAAACAAGAAAAGCAACAAGAAAGCAATAAAACAAGAAAGAAAAACAAAAGAGCTTGAATCTGTATTATACAATGATTAGATTCGCAACATTTACTTTAGGCATTATGTATTTCTCAATAATTCTAACATGATGAATGAGAAATTTTACCATTTTTGGGTTAGAACTAATACAAGTTCCGTAAATTGTAAGAAATACAAATATAAAAGTTTTATCGATATGAATCCATCAATGCCTAATACAAGTACTTTAATTATCCTAGTACAATACAAATAGCTATAATGAGATCATACAATTTCCATATCTTTTCAAGCATAGGGTTTGTTTAAGTCACATAGGGCTTTTCAGCTTGTAACGTGTTGAGGCTTAGGATAGGTATGAATTTTAAAGAACAGTTAATCACAAAAGGTTATAAACACGAAAATAGTTTGGCACATTGTATTGTTCCCTATTCTTCCCTTAATGTCCCATTTCATCTCACCCCCTTATTTCTCCTTCTCTCACCTTCCTTTTCTCTCCAATTTTTAGGTAATCTCAATATAAAATAATCCCCTTAGCTAGACAATGAGTACTTTCTTTTCTTTGTTTCTCGAGTAAGATTCTTTTTCTTTTTGGTTACTATATGATTTTGTCACTCTTAATGTGTTTCCTTACCCAAGAAACTCTTCTTTTGTATCTGCTCATTTTTTTTCTTTTTCTTTTGATTCTTCACAATTTTTCTTTTTGGCTAAGCTAAAGTTCATACATCATATTGATTTTCCTATTTCCCTCTTTTATTTTTTACCTCCACCATAATGTGTCTACCTACCCTCAATACATATGGTCATACTTCAATTTCCATGCAAAATAAGACCAAAGAAAAGAGTACACACAAATCATCATTTTAGTTTCTTGAGGCTTATAGTGCAGTTCATTAAGAAGGGTCATAAGGCTAAAAAATGGGTACTAATTGGGAATTCAAAACAGTGTTTGGCTTTTTAGCTTTAGATGTATCCAAACAATGCCTTAGGTCATTCCTGAACATCTCAATATAAATAAATATCTATTTAATCATATAATCTCAAAATTACTATCTATCATATATACTAGCATGTTCGTTTCCTCATATTATGCACATCACTTAGTATCAATAATACCTTTCTATCTATACTTAATGTAATCTATAGAACTGATCGGCCTGTAAGCATCACAGCAAATGTGCAAGCGGACACTGTCGATGCAAGTATAGTAGATAAAGATGAATCTATCAGATATCGATTTCAAATTTACCGAAGCAATTAGAGTTTAAATGAAGAGAATTGTTAGGAGTAATGTCAATGCAATTTGGTTAAAACTGCACAAATCAAAGAGTTAAATTTATCAATGCAAATATAGCATAAAATGTCAGAGAAAGTTAATAGAAAATGAATTGTTGTGGAAGATGTTGTAAATGTAAATTCAGAAAATTAAAAGAATAGATCAAGTGTAAAGAAATAGGGGGATCCCTGACTTCATAAGTTGGCAACGCTAAATGTGACTACAAGGTAACTAATAGATGAATTGTCACCATAATTAAGTTCGAATGAGATCTTACTGCTATTAACTTCTCTATTTAACAAAGACCCAAGTACTCACAATTACCACACCTTCTAGTGCTGGTAATGCTTTGCACTTAAAAATAAGTGGCCAAAATTCCTTCTTGCCTCAAGCAACTTTCGCTGTCTAGCTTGTTAATCTAACTTGTCACCAAACCTTCTAGTGACTGTGACTGCAATCGCACTTCCGTGGTCAAAACAGTTAAATCAAAATATAAACAGATGAGAAGAATAGAGTAGAAATTAAAGTAAATATATCATTAACAGATACTTCCGTATACAATTAATAGTCAATAGAATTCATCAACAATTAAGAGGAAATAAAGAACAAGTTGAAGCATTCTATTCCTAGCCTACTAGAACACTTCCATAGATGCTCCTCTTGCGTTGCACATAGGCACTCCTCGTCAAGAGTAGTCACCTCCTTTTAGCATCAGTTTACCCTCCTAGGAATCAAGCTTCCATGGCAGCTGACCATGAGAAAAGATGAGAAAATTTGTGGAATTAAATTATTCACAGCTTGATATCGATCTACCTTTACTTCCCTCTATTTATAATCTCTTCACAGCACTGGTTTATCCCTCTTCTCAGATATAAATTCCCTTTTTGTAGCTGTACAAATTTATTATTTCCAACTGTGCACTCACGCAGATCTGGTTTGTGCATTATGCAGTTACAGATTGTTGCGACATCTCTGGACGCAAATTATGATTTAAATTTACTGCGGCAATCTTGACATTCTCCTGCACTGGTGCTTCCGAATGTGTTAATAGCATAAAAGTCTCTGATAAAATGTAGGAGCATTTATGTAGTGACATCTTTGGCTACAAGTCTAAATGCTTTCCCATTCTGATCTTCTAAAGTGAATTTTTACGCTGACAACTTTAGATGCAAAATTGATACTCAATACAGCGACATTAGTAGCATAAACGGAATAAAATGAAAGAAAGTAAGATCATACAACACTGATTTAGAAAATGCAATTACTAAATATGAAATGCTAAAAATGTAGGCTAAATATGATACAAAAGGAACAAATTATACACTAATTCAAGGAGAAATTAAGTGTCATTTCAATTGCTATCACACCCCCAAACTTGAGTTTTTACTCGTCCTCAAGTAAATAAAAGCTAGCAAAGTTATATCCAAATTCTTGTCACCACAATCATCATTCTAGCAACTTATATTCTCTAGAATTCTAATGTATAAATTGCATTCACATGCTGGAATATTGCACCGACAATTTATAGGCATGAATAATCTAAATTGCAACTTCAAATGCTAGCACCATGCTTTAAACCTTAAACATTCTTAACCAATACAACGTTTATTGTCATATACATATATATAATTCTTTTTATCAACTTTTCTTTCTTCTTTTTTTTATGCGATTGAGAGATGTCATTGTATTACTATACTCTTGTTCCTGGGCAGTAACGATGTGGTGCAACAAACCCCTAGGGAGCACGTAATTGCACCGACACACACTCTTGCAGTGACAACCTTTAGCTAGATAATTTTTCTAACACTTACAGTGGAGTGTTCCCCCTTGTTAAGTCACAATGAACCCACATTGGAGTGTCTTTTATTAGTAGATATATACAAAAGCTGCAAGATGGCAAGTAAATTCAAGATTCAAAGAATGATACTATTCATTTATTACTAACGAAATTTCAACCATTCATCCACAAAAAGAATTATTCAACATTCAATCACATTCATCCAATTCACGTATTAGCATTTTTAATAATTCAAGATTTAAGCATCAAATGAAAAAAATTGTGGTCACATTTTTCTTAACTATGCATACTTTCATTTAACTAAAAAGCAAATATATTGTTAAACTTGGGGGTGTAATTGCATTTCCATTCCAAACTTTCCCCCAAACTTAATGTTTGCATTGTCTCCAATGCACTGATAATACTATTCAAATATTAATGGAAATGCAACTATAATGCAAATGTGAGAACAATTAAAATGCAGTGACAATTAAAATGTAATGACAACTAGAGAAAATATATGCAACTAAACTAAATACCAAAAAGTAAAACTATCTCAGTGTTGTTGCAGCCAAGGAAGTGGTTGCTTTGAACTTCTTTTTCTTCTTAGGGCACCTCTCTTTGCTTTTCTTCTTTGCCTTTTGTTTACGCCTCTTCTATTTTGGTTCAACTGGTGGAGTTGATTTCTCCTCCATTGTTGGTTGAGTGTCGGCTTCATCGACAGTCACGTCCGATGGATGAATCTCAGCAAGTGGTGCCAAATATGACACAATAGCTAAAGGATTGGAATCCTCATTACTGGATGGGACTGTCTCTGCCCAGCTTGGCCCAATTGTTGCCAATTGTTCAACAGATGCACCCATAATGGCGGGTGCGTCGACAAATTTCTCCAATAAATTTGTCGGGGCAATGTCTTCTTCTTTTTCTTCTGCATTTCTTTCTTCTTCTTCTGCTTCAATACCCCCATAAGCAATTGGTGTATGCTCTTCTATAGCAGCAGTCTCCCTCTCCACCATAGTGCCCACAAATAGTTCGACAGTTCATCTTCAAAGAGGCTGGCTATGTTTCGGAAGTAATCTTCCATTTCCTTGGATTGCACCTCTTGATCCTCATCATCAGAGATGTGGATTCTATTTGGGGACTGGATGGATTGGGTTCTTCCTTCTAAACCATGCAGCTCTGATGATAGAGTTGCTTCATCGATAATAGGAGGGAGCACAGGGAATTCAGGTATCGAATTTCTGCTCAAACCTCTTAATGCCCTGACAATAGCAGTGTTCCATGCCCTAGTATAGGCATAAATTAAGTTCTATCTGAATTGCATCTCATCGATTGCGCTGACAAGCTTGATTTGTTTTCTACTCATCCTATTAACAAACTTTTCAATCCCATCAAGCTTCCTCCACATCTGAGAATATGTAGGCGCATGGGTTGTGATGTCCTTCTTTTTCCCTTTCCCTTTGTCTTTCTTTTGTTGCACCTCCCTCACCATAGGGGTTTCTGGCCCTTTGTCATCCTTTCTACCGAAATATCATTAATCGACCCTTTTTTTTCCAAAGTCTCTTCCCCTTCACGAGGCATAATGCCTCTCTATTTACACAACATCATGATCAGAGAAGGGAAAAGCAGTATACCTATTGTTTGGTGGCAGATTATGTGATTTCTTGATGAAGGATTGCGTCGACATCAATTCGTCATCCCTTGAGTATAGAATGCAGCAAGCACATTCTGTTTAGCGTTACAATCGTACTGTGGGTAGATGGCAGGAGACGATAGTTGATGAAATGAAACCAAACCTTGCTTTAGATAGTGAGATAGCGACGATGCATCGTGTAGTTATTTGGATTGTTGCTTTAGATAGAGAGCATTGATGTGGCTAGTGCTCTATGGAACCAACCCTTCACGAACAAATATAAATTCCTGTTCAGGATCAACCAGTTTAGCATAAAACTCTTTTACCATGGAGGGAGAGTATCCTGTCGGATGGTCATAAAATTGCTCCTAACCCAATCGTGAAATGGTTCTGGTGACTTGCTTCCCCAATGTCAGATGCGGAGACAACTGAAATCCCTTTTCAGGATGATAGTTCCTCTTTATCATCACTTCTTGATACGGGTCCTTCACTACTTTTGATTGGAACAGGACAGGTTCCTTTGGTGGTGGTTGTTCGGTGTTTCTGACCATTGCAACAGATGAATCAGCAGCGGATTTGGAAGGGGTTTTTGCACTGCGAGTTCTCGCGATACTATTAAAACAAAGAAAGTGAGAATAACTTGCAAAAAGATTGAAGGTTTGAAGAAAAATACAACAAATATGGTGGTTGTGAGTGTGAAGCTTCAGTCAACAAAAAAATGGTGCTTTATAGAAGATGGAGGTGAAGAGACGTGATGATTGCTACTGTCGTTAGGAGTACCTTATGCCTATAACCAATAAATGTCAGGACACAGATCTTACTTTTTCAGAGTGATCCAACGGTTAGGGAAAGAGGTGAATCAACCGGTGTGATTCTTTCACGAAACACTTCTCTCAGTCATCAATGAAATGCATCAACAAGGTGTCCTTTTGTGCGCGTCGACAAAAAGGAGATAATTTATTCCGGCAAAAACAAAAGAATAATTTAGAGTAAAATAAAAGACAAAAATAAACAGAAAAATTGCAATGACATCCTAAAAAAATGTGACCAGGTTAATGGTTTCATTTTGTTCGTTGATGCCTGGCCTTAAATAATGCTTCAATCATTGGGCATTTACTTTAAATTGGTGCCCGTCATTTAAATCCTTGATTGTCACCGCACCATGTGGAAGTGCTTCGACAACTTCAAAAGGTCCTTACCATCTTGAGCTCAATTTTCCTGGATGCAATTTTAAATATGAGTTAAATAAAAGCACTAATAGAGCAGGAGAAAATTGTCGCTATAAAATGATGTTGTCATGCCATATATTAGTTTTTTCTTTGTAAATGGCAGCATTTTCATAAGCATTGCGTCAAATTTCTTCCAGTTCTAAAATATCCAACAACCTTTTCTGTCCAATAGCATCATAGTCCATGTTCACTTGCTTGATTGCCCACATGGCCTTATGTTCAAGTTTGACTGGCAAGTGGAAGGATTTACCAAAAACTAGCTGATACGACGACATTCCTAATGGTGTTTTGTATACGGTGAAAAGCGCCCACAATGCATCATTTAACCGCGAAGACCAATCTCGTCGAGATGGGTTAACCACCTTCTCAAGAATACCCTTGATTTACCGATTAGCTACTTCTGTTTGTCCATTTGTTTGCGGGTGATATGTGGTTGCCATGCGATGTTTCACACCATAACATTTCAAAGCTGTCGCCATCTGATTGTAATGGAAGTGAGTGCCTTGGTCGCTTATTAATGCTCGAGGTATTTCGAATTGTGTAAGGATATATGTGTGAAAGAACTTTAACACCGTTCAAGGATTATCCTTTGGAACAGCGATTGCTTCGATCCACTTGGAGACATAGTCAACAGCAACCAGAATATACACATTTCCAAAAGAATTTTGAAATGGACCCATAAAATCTATACCCCATACATCGAATAACCCAACCTCCATGATAGGCTGTTGAATTATCTCGTTGCGTCGAGATATAGAACCGATGTGCTGACATTTGTCGCATTGTTGAGCAAAATTATGGGCATCTCAAAATAATGTCGGCCAGTAAAATCCTGATTGTAGGACCTTTTCAGCAGTCCTAACACCACCAAAATGGCCTCCAAAAGGAGCATCATGGCAATGCTTCAGGATAGATATAATTTCTTCCTCAGGAATGCAGTGACGAATGATGTTGTCAGTGCATACCTTGAACAGGTATGGCTCATTCCAATGATATTTGGCAGCATCCCGAAGAAATCTGACCTTCCTATGACCTGTTCCACTCAATGGTAGCTTTCCACAGACTAGATAATTGACAACATCTGCATACCATGGAGATGCGTCGACAAAGAATAATTTCTCATCTGGAAATGCATCGACAATTTGTGACTTATTTCCATCCTCTCTTCCAGATTCCAAATGAGATAGGTAGTCTGCTACTTGGTTTTTTGATCCTTTCCTGTCCTTAATCTCAACATCAAATTCTTGTAATAAAAGGATCCATGTAATCAGTTTAGGTTTTGTATCTTTCTTAGCAAAAGGTATCTCAACGTAGAATGATCAGTATACACTGTAATTTTAGTGTCGACAATATATGAACGGAACTTGTGAAATGCAAAAACTACTGTTAGTAACTCCTTCTCAGTGGTTGTGTAATTCACCTGCACTTCAGTTAGAGTCTTACTAGCATAACAGATTGAATGAAATACCTTATTCTTTCGTTGCCCGAGCACAGCACCCACAGCAAAGTCGCTCGTATCAGACATCACCTCAAACGGTTATGACCAGTCCGGCGCAACGACAATGGTTGCTTGCATTAGCTGTTGTTTAATTTTTAGGAATGCTTCCAAACAAGCTTCATCGACAAAATTTTTTTATTTTGCTCCAACAAAGAGCAGAGTGGTTTTGCTATTTTGGAGAAGTCTCGGATAAATCGTCTATAAAATCCAACGTGGTCAAGAAAACTCCTTATTCCCTTCACATTATTGGGTGGAGGTAGCTTTTCAATGATTTTTACCTTCACTTTATCCACTTCAATGCTTTGATAAGATATACGATTGCCAAGAACAATACCTTTAGTTTCCATATAATGGCATTTTTGCTAGTTTAATTCCAAGTTGGTGTCCTCGCTTCTTTTCAATACTTTTGCTAAATTGTCAGCGCATTTATCAAAATTGCGGCCATAGACAGAGAACTCATCCATAAATACCTCTAACGAATCCTCGATCATATTAGAGAAGATGGCCACCATGCACCTCTGAAATGTAGCTGGGGCATTACACAAACCAAATGACATTTGTCGGAAAGCAAATGTTCCAAATGGGCAAGTAAAAGTCGTCTTCGTTTGATCCTTCGGCGTGATTACAATCTGGTTGTACCTAGAGTATCCATCAAGAAAATAGTAATAAGCCTTACCAACTAGCATATCCAACATTTGATCAATGAACGGAAGTGGGAAGTGATCCTTCTTTGTGGTCGCATTTAGACAACGATAATCTATACATACTCACCAACCTGTAGCAATGCGAGTAGGTATTAGCTCATTTTTATCGTTGCTTACCACTGTGACGCTGCTCTTCTTAGGCACACATTGGATTAGGCTCACCCATGTACCGTCCAAAATTGGGTATATTATGCCTGCATTCAGCAATTTGATAATCTCTTTCTTCACTATTTCTTTCATTTTCTCATTTAATCTTTGTTGTTGCTCAATTGACTGTTTTCCTTCATCTTTCAGCCTAATTTAATACATGCAGAAAGAGGGACTAATGCCTTTGATGTTCGCTATGCTCTAGGCGATGGCTCTTTTATGCTGCTTCAATATGCCGATTAATTTTTCTTCATGGTTCGTGTTGAGACTTACGCTGACAATCACTGGTAGTGTATCATTGTCACCCAGGAAAACAAATTTCAAATGTGTTGGCAATGGCTTTAACTCTAAAGTCGTATCTTCTTCAACCAATGGTTTGAACACAGGGATCATCCTATTAGTCAGATCCAAAGATTCCAATTGCCAACCATGTCTAAGATCACAAACATTAGCCTCAACTTTGTGGTCATATTTAGGTAAGGCATTATCTTCCGATGTCACCACATATTCCTCTGGCACTGCTGATTAAATTCCTCCGTAATTAACTCGTTTAGAACATCAATGTGATGACATTGTTCCTTACCCCGTGATGGAGATGCTTCAAAAACACTGAAGGTTACATGTTCATCGTTGTGACTCATGATCAACTCACCCTTGAAAATATCTATTAGTGTGCATCCCATTGCAAGAAATGGGCGTCCCAAAATAATGGGCACCTCCTTATCTGCTTCACAATCAAGTATGATGAAGTCGACTGGGAAGAAAAACTTATCAACATAGACGAGAACATCTTTAATCTATTCGCAAGTTGTAATGTCAACGTAGTGGGCTTTATATGACCAATTCCTAATTTCTTGAAAGTTGACAATGGCATAAGGTTAATGCTAGCTCCCAAATCAGATAAGGCTTTACTAAAGTAATGGTTTCCAATGGAGCATTAAATTATGAAATTGCCAGGATCTTTCATTGTTTGTGGCAATTTATTTGTTAGTACAGGCTACACCCTTCTATGAGCGCAATCGTCTCAATATCAGATAGCTTCTTCTTCTTTGATAGTAGCTCCTTCATGAATTTCCTATAGCTGGGAATTTGTACAAGAGCATCAACTTGAGGTATATTGATATGTAATTGTTTCAAGGTAGATACAAACTTTTGATAATCTTTGTCATGATCTTTCTCCTTGAATCGCTGTGGAAATGGCAAAGTATATTCACAATGGATTGTTATGATATAACCGAATGTATCGACATGGGCAGTTGCATCGAAAACTTCGTAGGATGAATGGTCGGCATTGGTGTGACTACTATTGGCTCATTCATTTTTAGTTCTGCTGTATCTTCTTCAGATGCAACTTCTCCTTGTTACTTTGGTTCCTTTCGTTGAAAGGTACTTGGTTGGAGCTGCTACTTTGTTCGGGAATTTGCTTTCCACTCCGCAATGTGATAACCATGCAATGCTCCTTTCCTTTCTGATTTGGATTTTTAGTATCACTAAGCAAAGCACCTGGTGGTCGTGTGCTCATATTAGAAGCAAATTATCCTAGTTGTGCTTCCAATGCTCAGATGGAATACGAATTTCCTTGTACAATTGCTTTTATTCTAGTAATATGCTTATCAAAGCATCAAGAGTAGCTAATGGATCTGATCTTGGTTGAGAATACTGATGTTGCTGTTGCTGATGTTGTCCTTGCATATTTGGTAGCACAGTCTGTTGTGGTTGCATCTGATTATATGACTGCATATCGTACTGTGATCGCATCTGGTCAGGCTACGCATGCACTTGAGGATTGTGATTATAATTCTGCTATTGTTGATCGTAACTCCCTTGTCTAAAATTACCTTGATTTGAGGAACTTCCATATCTGTATGTGAAAGCATTCTAACTCCCCCAAGGTTGTTTAGTTCTATTTGAACTGTTATATGAGCTACCATATGAATTCCTTCTGATGTTATTGACATAAAATGCATTCTCAGCATGCTGTGGACAGTCCTTATAGCTATGGTTATCACCGCAAATTTCACAAGAAAATGTCGGGACATCCATTTGTTGGGCTACTTGAATAGGGGCAACATCATTCGTCCCCTTCATGTACTTAATCATTTTTCCAAAGAGGATACTTGTGCACTTAAGGCTGAAATGGCATCTAACTCAATAACTCCAGGATTTGTTTTCACCTGAGTAGAATGATAAATTGGGTACTAACAATGATTTTGCGCAATTCTTTCCAAGATTCGCACAGCTTCATTGTAAGTGCAATCCAACAAAGGACCATTAGCAGATGCATCGACAAGATTTCTTGTCTACACATTTAATCCATTGTAGAAGATCTCGATTTGTACCTCCTGTTGGATTCCGTGCATGGGACAACTTCTAAGTAGAGTTTTGTAATGTTCCCACGTAGTGTGCATGTTCTCATCATCCAGTTGATGGTATGCTGTAATATCATTCCTCAGTCTAGCATTCATTGTGGGTGGATTGAATTGCAGAACAAATTTAGTTGCTAGCGCATTCCATGAAGTAATAGATCTAGCCGGTAAACCTAAAAACCATGTATGTGCCCTTCCTTGTAAAGAATAAGGAACAGCTGCATCTTCAAGGCGTTATCAGGAACACCGTATTGACTGAAGGAAGCACATATAAGTAGAAATGATTTGAGATGCTCCCTTGCATCTTCGTGAGGCAAACTAGTATATTGGCCATTCGAGTTTAGCATTTCAAACATCATCAGTTTTAATTCCAAATTCCCAGCTTGTATTACTGGTCTGACAACCCCCGGTTGTAGATCATCGAGCATAGGAACAACGAAGTCTCTAATTGTCCTGTCTGGAATTTGCTCTCTCTGTGGCAACATATTGTTGACTCCTTATTGCTGCACTGAAGGAACAATATTTTGTGGTAGCAAATGTGGTAGATCGATGTTATTTCCAGCCATTTTTCTTTGCTTTTGAATCTTTCTCCGAATTGTTCTTTCAATTTCCGGATCAAAACTAACAATGTTGTTAGGATTTCTCCTTATGGACATAAACACCTAAAATAATTTAAAAGAAAATTAACAAAAGATTAGTAATCAATAAAAGTTATAAGAGAATAGTAAACGTAACTAAAAAAATAAACATCAAACAAAAGTCATCCTCAATAACGGCGCCATAACTTGATCGGCCTGTAAACGTCATAGAAAATGTGCAAGCGAACACTGCCGATGCAAGTATAGTAGATAGAGATGAATCTATCGGATATCGATCCCACGAGGATGGTGTTCTTATTGTTTAAATTTGTCGAAGCAATTAGAGTTTAAATGAAGAGAATTGTTAGGAGTAATGTCAATTCCACTTGGTTAAAATTACACAAATCAAAGAGTTAAATCTGTCAATACAAATATAGCATAAAATGCCAAAGCAAATTAATAGAAAATGAATTGTTGTGGAAGATGTTGTAAATGTAAATTCAAAAAATTATAAGAATAGATCAAGTGTAAAGAAATAGGGGGATCCCTGACTTCACAAGTTGGCAACGCTAAATGTGACTACAAGGTAACTGATATATGAATTGTAGCCGCAACTTCTTTGTTTCACAAAGACCTAAGTACTCACAATTATCACACCTTCCAGTGCTGGTAATGCTTTGCACTTAAGAACAACTGGTCAGAATTCCTTCTTGCCTCAAGCAACTTCCGTTGTCTTGCTTGTTAATCTAACTTGTTACCGCACCTTCCAATGACTGTGACTACAATCGTACTTTCGTGGTCAAAATAGATAAATTCAAATATAAACAAATGAGAAGAATTATTTAGAAATAAAAGTAAATCTAACATTAACAGATACTTCCGTATATGATTAATAGTCAATAGAATTCATCAGCAATTAAGACGAAATAAAGAACAAGTTGAAGTATTCTATTCCTAGCCTACTATAACTCTTCCATAGATGCTCCTCTTGCGTCGCACATAGGCACTCCTCGTCAGGAGTAGTCACATCCTTATTGCGTCAATTTACCCTCCTAGGAATCAAGCTTCTGTGGCAGTTGACCTTGAGAAAAAATGAGAAAATTTATAGAATTGAATTCTTCACAACTTGATATCGATCTTCCTTTACTTCCCTCTATTTATAATCTCTTCACAACACCGGTTAATCTCTCTTCTCAGATCTAAATTCCCTTTTTGCAGCTGTACAAATTTGTTATTGCTAGCTGTGCACTCACGCAGATTTGGTTTGTGCGTTATGCAGTTATAGATTGTTGCGACATCTCTGGACACAAATTATGATTTAAATTTGCTATGACAAGATTGTCATTCTCCTGCGCTGGTACTTCTGAATGTGTTAATAGCGTAAAAATCTCTGATAAAATGTAGAAGCATTTATGTATCTACATCTTTGGCCGCAATTCTAGATCAAACTTGTGGCTGCAACTCTAAATGCTTTCCCAATCTGATCTTTTAAGGTGGATTTCTACGCTGACAACTTTAGATGAAAATCTGATACCCAATACAGCGACATTAGGAGCATAAAAGGAGTAAAATGAAAGAAAGTAAGACCATTCAACACTGATTTAGAAAATGCAAATACTAAATATGAAATGTTGAAAATGCAGGCTAAATATGGTATAAAAGGAAAAAATTATACACTAATTCAAGGAGAAATTAAGTGCCATTTCTAATGCTATCAAGAACTCAAAAATTTCATGCTCAAAAATTGAAAATTCCTCATCTTAATGTCACATTTATCAATAAATATAATCAACCTATTATACATACTCCTAACCAATCACTTGTATTTCTACAAGCTCAAGCACACATCAAAAGAATAACATAAAAACTAGAAATTAAAACTAAATGCAAAAAATCTTATGTTACCCCCACACTTTATAAAACACATTGTCCTCAATGTGTAGCCCTATAAGTAGAAAGGAAAGAAATTACCCGATTCATCGTAAATGTCATCTTTTTCTTATGGTAGTTGTCCTTCTCCCTTTTAGCATGAACACTTGAAATTATTGTGTCTCTATAATATGGGGTTCCTACAAACAAAATTAGGGCATATATATGCAAAACTAATTTCTAATCCTACTTCTACAAATTATATAAGTCTCAAAAAATAATCCCAAAATTACAAATCTTAAAAATTAAAAGTCTCAAAAACACTTTATTCTTCTTTGTCCATCTTATCCTCCTTATCATCATTGTTGTCCACTTCTTCTGATTCTTCCTCATTTTGCTCCTCATCCATCACCCCAAACATGTTCGATATGTAGTTGGGGACCCTAATGTTGTGTTACCGAGCAACATCTTGAAATATCGGTCCCAATTCCTACATCCATTTGATCATCCAATCGAGCTTTGGATGACTCCCTTCTCCAACTTCTTGTTTGGTTGGTGCTAACCTTTGTGTTAGAGCTGGTGTAGCCATCAAGTTTCATGATTTCCTCTTCCCCTCTTTCATTTGTTTAGCGCGAAGCTCCCCATATTGTTGGAAGAGGGTGTCACCAATGACACTCTTTGACGGCTTCAGTGTTTGCTCAGTGGATGCCATGGGCACTCCTGCCCTTCTACATAAAAGGGTGATTAAGTGAGAAAAGAAAATCCCCACCTTTTGGCTTCCCACACATCGATTCATATATTGGTGGATCCACTTCCCTATACAAACCTGTTTTTTCTACAAAATTACAAATAATAATATTGTTCGAAAAGCATTAACATTAGAAACATTTAAAGCGGGTATCATGCGTGTACATATAAATTGGATCCACATTTTGGCTTTAGGAAACATAATGTCTTGGTTGAATGAAATAGGGGTACTAGTCTTGGGCATAAACTTCCATTCCAATTCCCCTCAGTCAGATATGTAATTACTTCATTCATGTTTATAACACTAAAGGATTCTAAAGTAGTTTCATCTAAGAAATCTTATTCATAACAAGGAGCATTGAATAATTTACATATTATCTTAGGGGTTAGTTTAACACTAACTCCTCTTATCACTAAGGTTACCCAATTAAGTTCATCATTGATGCTAAAATATAATATTTTAAAGCAGCATAAAATTTCTGAACTGCTGGGATAACCGCAGGTTCCTTAGGGATTGTCCAAAATTATTTTCACCTATGATACCTAACTACAGGCCAGATTTCTTTGTACAGAACCATCAAAGGGTCAAAACCCCTCTTGAATGAATGTCTTCCCTTGAAGCTCATTAAAGTATCTTTCCTCATTTGCATTCACAAAATTAGAAGGGTTTGTTCCCAACGATGGTTAATATTCTATAGTACGTCTAACCTTTCTAGGAGGCATTTTAAATAATATAAATATGATAATAGGAACTCTAAACCTGATTTGGCATGCTTCTCCCTTTGCTTGAAAACCTGAAAAGTGAAAAGAGAAAATATAAAAATACAGGATTTTTAGGTTTTTAAGGGTTTTTTGAGTTAAAATAAGATGAAATAAGTTAGAATAGTGTTTTAGTATTTATATGGGTTAGATATTACGGTTTTAAGGTGTAAAGTTTCGAAATAATAAGTCTTTAGCCGCCAGGTTGCGCAAGTGGACACTGTCGATGCAAGTATAGTAGATAGAGATGAATCTATCAGATATCGATCCCACGAGGATGGTGTTCTTGTTGTTCAAATTTGTTGAAGCAATTAGAGTTTAAATGAAAAGAATTGTTAAGAGTAATGTCAACGCAATTTGGTTAAAACTGCACAAATCAAAGAGTTAAATCTATCAATGCAAACATAGCACAAAATGTCAGAGCAAATTAATAGAAAATGAATTGTTGTGGAAGATGTTGTAAATGTAAATTCAGAAAATTAAAAGAAATAGATCAAGTGCAAAGAAATAGGGGGATCCCTGACTTCACAAGTTGGCAATGCTAAATGTGACTACAAGGTAACTTATAGATGAATTATTGTCGCAATTAAGTTCTAATGAGATCTGACTACTATCAACTCCTTTGTTTAACAAAGACCCAAGTACTCACAATTACCATACCTTCCAGTATTGGTAATGCTTTGCACTCAAGAAAAGTGGCTAGGATTCCTTCTTGCCTCAAGCAACTTCCATTGTCTTTCTTGTTAATCTAACTTGTCACCACACCTTCCAGTGACTGTGATTGCAATTGCACTTCCATGGTCAAAACTGTTAAATCTAAATATAAACAGATGAGAAGAATTGAGTAGAAATCAATGTAGATCTAACATGAACAGATAGTTCTGTATATAATTAATAGTCAATATAATTCATCAGCATTTAAGAGGAAATAAAGAACAAGTAGAAGCATTCTATTCCTAGCCTACTAGAACTCTTCCATCAATGCTCCTCTTACGTCGTACATAGGCACTCCTCGTCAGGATGTAATTGCCTCCTTGTTGCATCAGTTTACCTTCCTGGGAATCAAGGTTCCATGGCAACTGAGTTTGAGAAAAGATGAGAAAATTTGTGGAATTGAATTCTTCACAGCTTGATTTCGATCTTCCTTTACTTCCAGCTATTTATAATCAGTCCACAACATTGATTTATCCCTCTTCTCAGATCTAAATTCCCTTTGGTAGCTATACAAGTTTGTTATTGCCAGCTGTGCACTCACGTAGATCTAGTTTGTGCGTTATGCAGTTGCAGATTGTCGCGACATCTCTGGACGCAAATTATGATTCAAATTTACTGCGACAATTTGACATTCTCTTGCACTGGTGCTTCTGAATGTGTTAGCAGCGTAAAAATCCCTAATAAAATGTAGGAGCATTTATGTAGTGATATCTTTGGCCGTAATTCTAGATCAAACTTGTGGCCGCAACTCTAAATGCTTTCCCACTCTGATCTTTTAAAGTGTATTTCTACGCTGACAACTTTAGATGCAAAACTGATACTCAATACTACGACATTAGTAGCGTAAAAGGAATAAATTGAAAGAAAGTAAGACCATACAACACTGATTTAGAAAATGCAAATACTAAGTATGAAATGCTGAAAATGTAGGCTAAATATGATACAAAGGAACAAATTATACACTAATTCAAGGAGAAATTAAATGTCATTTCTAATTCCATCACACCCCCAAACATGAGTTTTTACTTGTCCTCATGTAAATAAAAGCTAGCAAAATTATATCCAAATTCTTGTCATCACAATCATCATTCTAGCAACTTATATTCTCTAGAATTCTAATGTATAAATTGCATTTATATGCTGGAATATTGAATCGACAATTTATAGGCATGAATAATCAGAATTGCAACTTCACTAATGATAGCATCATGCTTTAAATCTCAAATCTTCTTAACCAATACAACATTTAAATATAATAATATACATATATATACTTCTTTTTATCAACTTTTCTTTCTTTATCTTTTTTTATGTGACTGGGAGATTCAATTGTATTACTATACTCTTGTTCCTGAGCAGTAACGATGGGGTGCAACAAACGCCTAGGGAGCATGGAATTTCGCCGACACACACTCTTGTAGTGATAGCCTTTCGCTAGATAACTTTTATAACACTTGCAGTGGAGTGTTCTCCCTTGTCAAGTCACAATGCACCTACATTGGAGTGTCTTTTATTAGTAGATATAATTATATACAAAGCTTCAAGATGTCAAGTTAATTCAAGATTCAAAGAATGATACTATTCATTTATTACTAATGCAATTTCAACCATTCATCCAAAATAGAAGGATTCAACATTCAATCACATCCATCTAATTCACACATTAGCATTCCAAATATTTCAAGATTTAAGCATCAAATCAAAAAAATTGTAGGCACATTTTTCTTACCTATGCATACTTTCATTCACTAAAAAGACAAATATATTCTTAAACTTATGGGTGTAATTGCATTTCCATTCAAAACTTCCCCCTAAACTTAAAGTCTGCATTGTCCCTAATACATTGACAATGCTATACAAATATTAATGGAAATGCAACTACAATGCAAATGTGAGAACAATTAAAATGCAGGGACAATTAAAATGTAATGACGACTAGAGAAAATATATGCAACTAAACTAAATACCAAAAAGTAAAACTAACTCAGTGTGTTCCAACCGAGGAAGTGGTTGTTTTGGACTTTTTTTTCTTCTTAGGGCGCACCTCTTTGCTTTTCTTCTTTGCCTTTCGTTTGCGTCTCTTCTATTTTGGTTCAACTGGTGGAGTTGATTGCTCCTCCATTGCTGGTTGAGTGTCGGCTTCATCGATAGCCACGTCCAATGGACGGATCTTAGTAAGTGGTGCCAAATATGGCACTATAGCTAGAGGATTGGAATCCTCATTGTCGGATGTGACTGCCTCGACCCACCTCGCCTTAGATGTTGCTAATTGTTCAACAGATGCATCCACAATGGTTGGTGCGTCGACAAATTTCTCCATTAAATTTGCCAGGGCAACGTCTTCTTCTTTTTCCTCCTTCTTGTATTTTCTTCTTCATTTCTTTCTTCTTCTTCTACTTCAATACCCTTAGAAGCAATTGGTGTATGTTCTTTCATAGAAGCAGTCTCTCTCTACACCATAGTGGCCCCCAAACTATTTGATAATTCGTCTTCAAAGAGGCTGGCTATGTTTTGGAAGCACCTCTTGATCCTCATCATCAGAGATGTGGATTCTATTTGGGTACTAAACAGACTAGGTTCTTCCTTCTGAACCATGCTACTTTCATGATGGAGTGGCTTCATCGATAATAGGAGGAAACACAGGGAATTCAGGCATCAAGTTTCTACTTAAACTTCTTAATGTGCTAACAATAGCAGTATTCCATGCCCTAGTATAAGCATAGAATAAGTTCTGTCTGAACTGCATCTCGTTGATTACGCTGACAAGTTTGATTTGTCTACTGATAATCCGATCAACACACTTTTCAATCTCATCAAGCTTCCTCCACATTTGAGGATCTGTGGGCTTATGGGTTGTGGTGTCCTTCTTTTTCCCTTTCCCTTTGTCCTTGTTTTATGGCACCTCCTTTACCATAAGGGTTTCCTGCCCCCTTGTCACCCTTTCCACTGAAATATCATTAATCGACCCTTTATTGTCCAAAGTCTCCTCCCCTTCACAAGGCATAATGCCCCTTTGTTTACACAGCATCATGATCAGAGAAGGGAAAGGAAGGATACCTGTCTGTTTGGTGGTGGCTTCAGCAATTTCTTGATGAAGGATACAGTAGGTGGATGGCAGGAGACGGTAATTGATGAAATGAAACCAAACCTTTCTTTGGACAGAGGTAGCGACGAAGCATCGTGTAATTGTTTGGATTGTTGGCAGTCCAAACTACACCATCGATGATTAAGTTGTTCAGCAATAGATTAGCACTGTCCTCTGTATTTCTTCAAGAGCTCGACATGCTCATCCTCTCCTTCAATAATATGGAAGAGAGCATTGATGTGGTCAGCACTCCATGGCACCAACCCTTCACGAACGAATATAAATTCCTGTTCAGGATCAACCAGGTTAGCATAAAACTACCTTACCATGGAGGGAGAGTAGCGTGCCGGATGGTCACAAAACTGCTCCTAGCCCAATCGTGAAATGGTTCTAGGGACTTGCTTCCCTAATGTTAGATGCAGGGACAACTGAAATCCTTGTTCAGGATGACAGTTCCTCTTCATCATCAACTCATGGTAACGGTCCTTCGTCGCTTTTGAGAAGAATAGGACAGGTTCCTTTGGTGGTGGTTTGTCAGCGTTTCTGACCATAGCAGCCAACGATTTTAGCAGCGGATTTGGATGGGGTTTTCACACCGCGAGTTCTCGCCATAACTACTGAAATAAAGAAAGTTAGAATAACTTGCAGAAATATTAAAGGTTTGAAGAAAACGAAGAATATAACAACAATGGTGGTTGTTAGTGTGAGGATTCAGTTAACACAAAAAAAGGTGTTTTATAGAAGATGGAGGTGAAGAGACGTGATGATTGCTGCTGCCGTTGGGAGTACCTTGTGCCTGCAACCAATAAATGTCAGAACACAGACCTTACTTTTTCGGAGTGATCCAACAGTTAGGAAAAGAGGTGAATGAATCGGCGATTCTTTTTCGAAATGCTTCACTAAGTTATCAATGAAATGTATCGACAAGTTGTGCTTTTGTGCACGTCGACAAAAAGGAGATCTTTTATTCCTACAAAAACTAAAGAAACAAATAAAGTAAAATAATAGACAAAAATTAATAGAAAAATTGCAAAGACATCCTAAAAAATGTGACTAGATTAATGGTCTCGTTTTGTTCGTTGATGCCTGGGCTTCGGTAGTGCTTCAACCGTTGGCCATTTACTTTAAATTGGTGTCCATCATTTAAATCCTTGATTGTCACTACACCATGCGAAAATGCTTCGACTACTTCAAAAGGTCCTAACCATCATGAGCATAATTTTCCTGAATGCAATTTTAAACGTGAGTTAAATAAAACCACTAACTGAGCAGGAGAAAATTGTCGCCACAAAATGATGTTGTCACATCTCTTAGTTTTTTCTTTCTAAATGGCAGAATTTTCATAAGCATTGCGTCGAATTTCCTACAATTCTTAAATGTCCAATAATCATTTCTGTCCAGTAGCATCATAGTCCATGTTCACTTGCTTGATTGCCCACATGGCCTTATGTTAAAGTTCGACTGGAAAGTGACAAGATTTACCAAAAACTAGTTAATATGGCGACATCCCTAATGGTGTTTTGTACACGGTGCGATGCCCACAATGCATCACTTAACCGCGAAGACCAATCTCGTCGAGATGGGTTAACCTCCTTCTCAAGAATAGCCTTGATTTGTCGATTAGATACTTTCATTTGTCCATTTGTTTGCGGATGATATGTGGTTACCATGCGATGTTTCACACCGTAACGTTTCAAAGCTATTGCCACCTGATTACAATGGAAATGAGTGCCTTGGTCGCTTATTAATACCTGAGGTGTTCCGAATCGTGTAAGGATATATGTGTGAAAGAACTTTAACACCGTTCAAGCATCATCCTTTGGAACAACGATTGCTTCGATCTACTTGGAGACATAGTCAACAACAACTAGAATATACATATTCCCAAAAGAATTTGGAAATGGCCCCATAAAATCTATACCCAAACATCAAATAACTTAACCTCCATGATAGGCTATTGAATCATCTTGTTGCGTCGAGATATAAAATCGATGCGCTGACATTTGTCGCAGTGTTGAGAAAAATTGTAGGCATCTCGAAACAATGCCGGCCAGTAAAATCTTGATTGTAGAACCTTTGTAGCAGTCCTAGCACCACCAAAATGGCCTCCATAAGAAACATCATGGAAATGCTTCAGGATAGATATCATTTCTTCCTAAGGAACGTAACGATGAATGATGTTGTCAGCGCATACCTTGAACAAGTATGGCTCATTCCAATGATACTTTGTAGCATCCCAAAGAAATCTAACCTTCCTATGACCTGTTGCACTCAATGGTAGCTTTCCAAAGACTAGATAATTGACAACATCTGCATACCATGGAGATGAGTCAACAAAGAATAATTTCTCATTTGGAAATGCATCGACAATATGTGACTTATTTCCATCCTCGCTTCCAGATTCCAAACAAGATAGGTGGTTTGCTACTTGGTTTTTCGATCCTTTATTATCCTTAATCTCAACATCAAATTCTTGTAATAAAAGGATCCATCTAATCAGCCTAGGTTTTGCATCTTTCTTAGCAAAAAGGTATCTCAACGCAGAATGATTAGTATACACTGTAATTTTTGCACCGATAAGATATGAAAAGAACTTGTCAAATGTAAAAACTACTACCAGTAACTTCTTCTTAGTGGTTGTGTAATTCACTTGTGCTTCAGTTAGAGTCTTACTAACATAATAGATTGAATGAAATACCTTATCCTTTTATTGCCCAAGTACAACACCCACAGCAAAGTCGCTCGCATCACACATCACCTCGAACGGTTGCGACCAATCCGGTGCGACGACAATGGGTGCCTGCTCTAGCTACTGTTTAATTTTCAGGAATGCTTCCAAATAAGCTTCATCGAACAAAAAGTTTTTATTTTTCTCCAACAAAGAGTAGAGTGGTTTTTCTATTTTGGAGAAGTCTCGGATAAATCGTCTATGAAATTCAGCATGGTCGAGAAAACTCCTTATTCCCTTTACATTATTGGGTAAAGGTAGCTTTTTAATGATTTCCACCTTCGCTTTATCCACTTCAATGCCCTAACAAGATATACGATGGCCAAGAACAATGCCTTAACTTACCATAAAGTGGCATTTTACCTAGTTTAGTACCAAGTTGGTGTCCTCGCATCTTTTCAACACTTTTATTAAATTATCAGCGCATTTACCAAAATTTTGCTCATTGACAGAGAAATCATCCGTAAATATCTCTAACGAATCCTTGATCATATCAAAGAAGATGGCCATCATGCACCTCTGGAATGTAGCTGGGCCATTACACAAACCAAATGGCATTCCTCGAAAAGAAAAGGTTACAAATAGGTAAGTAAAAGTCATTTTTGCTTGATCCTCCGGCACGATCGCAATCTGGTTGTACCCAGAGTATCCATCAAGAAATTAGTAATAGACCTTACCAGCTAGCCTATCCAACATTTGATAATAGCTCCTTCATGAATTTCCCGCAGCTAGGAATTTGCATAAGAGCATCAACTAGAGGTATATTAATATGTAATTGTTTCAAGGTAGATACAAACTTTTGATAATCTCTGTCATGATCTTTCTCCTCGAATTGCTGTGGAAATGGAAAAGGTATGTTCATAATGGATTGTTGTGATATAATTGGTTGTGTCGACATGGGTAGTTGCATCGACAAATTCGTAAGATGAATGGTCAGCATTGGTGTGACTACTGGTGGCTTATCCTCAATTACTTCTGCTGTATCTTCTTCAGATGCAACTTCTCCTTGTTGCTTTGGTTCGTTTGCATCGACAGGTGCTTGGTTGTAGCTACTACATTGTTCGACAGTTTGCTTTCCACTTCGCAATGTGGTAGCCTTGTAATGCTCCTTTCCTTTCTGATTTGGATTTTCAATATCACTGGGCAAAGCACCTGGTGGTCTTGTGCTCATGTTAGAAGCTAGTTGTCCTAGTTGTGCTTCCAACGTTCGGATGGAAGACGAATTTCCTTGTACAATTGCTTCTATTCTGGTAATATACTCACGCATCAAAGCTTCAAGAGTAGTTGATGAATCTGATCTTGGTTGAGAATATTGTTGTTACTGTTATTGATGCTGTCCTTGTATATTTGGTAGCACAGTCAGTTATGGCTGTATTTGAGCTTGTGGTTGCATCTGATTATACGACTGCATCTGGTTCTATGATCACATCTGGTCAGGCTGCGCATGCACTTGAGAATTATGATTATAATTCTTTTACTGTTGACCGTAACTCCCTTGTCTAAAATTACCTTGATTTGAGGAATTTCCATATCTGTATATGGACGCATTCTGACTCCCCCAAGGTTGTTGAGTTCTCCTTGAACTATTATATAAGTTACCATATGAATTCCCTCGAACGTTACTGACAAAAAATGCATTCTCAACATGTTGTGGACAGTCCTCATAGTTATGGTTGTCACCACAAATTTCACAAGAAAATATCGGGACATCCATTTGTTAGGCTACTTGAATAAGGGCAACATCAGTTGTCCCCTTCATGTTCTTAATCATGTTTGCCAAAGAGGATACTTGTGCACTTAGGGCTGAAACGACATCTAACTCAATAACTCCAGGATTTGTTTTCACTTGAGCAGAATGAGAAATCGGGTACTGATAATAATTTTGCGCAATTCTTTCTAAGATTCATACAGTTTCATCGTAAGTGCAATCCAACAAAGGACCATTATCAAATGCATCGATAATATTTTTTATCTACGTATTTAACCCATTATAGAAAATCTCGATTTGTGTCTCCTGTTGGATTCTGCGCATGGGACAACGTCTAAACAGAGTTTTGTAATTTTCCCACGTAGTGTGTAGGTTCTCATCATCCAATTGATGGTATGCTATAATATCATTCCTCAGTCTAGCATTCATTGTGGGTGGAGTGAATCATAGAACAAACTGAGTTGCTAGCGCATTCCATAAAGTAATAGATCCAGCCGGTAAACCTAAAAACCATGTACGTGCCCCTCCTTGTAAAGAGTAAGTGAACAGCTGCGTCTTTATGGCGTCATCAGGAACACTGTGTTGACTGAAAGAAACACATATAAGCAAAAATGATTCAAGATGCTCCCTCGCATCTTAGGTGACAACTTATTTGTCAAGACTGCACTACATCCTTTTTTGAGTGCAATTGTCTCAATATCCTTCAGCTTCTTCTTTTTGGACAATAGTTCCTTCATAAATTTCCCATAACTGGGAATCTGTAACAGCCAGATTTTTAGTGGTGTCAAAAATAGTGATTTTGAAATCACAAATCTGATGAGTCAAGTCGTAAATTTATTTATTTTAACATTTATGGTTTTATATGCATCATATTAAATTTTGGTTCAGAAATTTTATTGATTAGATAGTTAATTGAATAGAAAGGACTAAATTGTAATAGGTGCAAAAGTATAAATGTTTAATTTGAAGGACCAAATGAGTAAATTAACCAAAGGGGGTGTTAGTGAGGGGATTAGTACGATTTATATTAAGTGTAAATAAGTTTAATTAAGATTAAAAGTGATTAATTAAGACTTAATGATGAAAGACTTAAAAATTACAAAATTACCATTAGTATATATATTAAACTAGAAGAAAATTTAGGGAAAATAAGATCATTTTCACTAATCTTTTTCATCCTCACAACAAAAACACAAATGAAGCTAGGGTTTTTTTTGTCAACTTTGAGCTTTGTTTTCGGTAAGCAAACCTTGATCATTTTTAGTAATTTTTATGTTTTCGAGTCCATATTAGCTTAATCTAGCTTATGCAAGGACTAATTTGTGAATCTATCAAATGTTGTGAAACTTGTCATTGTTGAAAATACTTGTTCTTGAAAGCTTTTGATATATTTGAATGTTTGATGATTGGGTTAAATCTTTTTGTAAAGAGATTTTTGATGAAATTAGGGTTTAAGGATTAAAAGGTGAAAAGGATGAAATTACATGTGATGTTGTGAAGATAAATGTGTGAAGGGGTAGGATAAACACCTTAGAGAATTCGACTAAGGTTGATTGTGTGAGAGAATAGTTATTTTGCATGCTTCGTGTCGAAAGGACTAGATTGAAAACAAGGGAAAATATTAGGGGTAAAATTATAAATTTCCTAAAAGGACTAAATTGTGTTGAATGAATTAATTATGTGACTTAATGTGAGAATTGGATGATTTGTGGATGTAGACTACGATCGTGTTTCTGATCGCGAAAAAGGGAAATTAGCGGAGTAGTCTTTGAAGTCTTTCCTCAACTGCAATCCAGTCCTGTAAGTTCGTAATGTAAATTTTACTTAATATTTCTTGTATGTATATTGTTAATGTTCAGCAAATTGGAAGCATTTGGAATTGAAGAGTTCGAGGAAATGAAATGAAAGAGATAGTAGGCTTTATGTCGTTGAAAAGATATCGACGCGATGGTTGGGGTACCCATATTTGCGAGTCCTCGATAGCTTGTGTGAGCAACATCGTGATTCGAAAAAGAGATATGAATCCTAAACGAACTATAGGCCCTTCGATGGCTGGGACTTATGCTTCATGCATACTCCCAACAGCTCGTGTGAGTAGCATCATTAAGGGGACAGTTTACAGACAGACACCGTACCGATGGCTGGGGTACCGCATATGTTGCAAGTCCTCGATAGCTCATGTGAGCAGCATCGAGTATTGGTAACAGAATGTTATAGAAAGGGAAATTGAAAGTTATGTTTAACTCAAGGAGCAATGGGATTATCCTGGCTCGGTTGAGCTATAGTCGCTTAAGTACAAATGTTGGTAATTTCTTATATTATCGAACTTACTAAGCTATGAAGCTTACCAAAGATGTTGTTGTTTTGTAAATCATTTTTCTAACTGAAGATCTAATCATCGTCATCTCTTTGAAATCACTATCGCGGAGCTTGTTGGTAGTTTTTGCATCACTCGGTCTTATGGCATGTACTAGGAAGATGTTGTTATTGCTTTATGTTCTTAAACTAGTGGAAACCTTGTCACGTTACAAATATAGTAATGCATATGGATGACATGAATGGTTATGTTGATAAACTTGTGTTTTAGTATGGTTCTCATGAATTGCATACTTGTTTCGGTAGATGAATACCAAGTATCTGTAGTAATGTATCTAGAAGTATTGGTATTTTGCATGTTTGTATCGTTAGAAGTACAGGGTAGGAGAGAGGTTGTATACTGGCTTAGGTTGTATCGGTAGGTGTATACCAAGTATCGGTAGTTATGTATTTATAAATATTGGTAGTTCACATACTTGTATCGGTAGAAGTAACAAGATAAGATTTCTAGCTCTTTGGAGTTTTAAGTATCGGTAAAGGTAAAACTAGTAACGATAGAAGAGTAAATTGTTTTGGTAGAACTATCACTTGTATCGATAGAAATCTGCACTATTCCTGAACTATTTACTAACTTGGTAATTACAGATACTTGTCCACCAAGTACCGATAGAAGTCCCCAAAGATGTCAAAAATGACCTTTTTACCCTTAATGAATTGTGCTTATAATTAAATGATGAATTATAACATGTGGAATTGAATCCTTAATAGAAATAATGTCGAAATAATATTGCGAAAAGATGAACAGTGATAAATGAATAGTAAAATATCAGAATCGTAACCAGCGATGGTATTCGGGTTTTTTGGGGTGTTACAAAATCTGTACAAGAGCATCCACAAGAGGGATATTGCATGAAGTTGATTTAATGTTGTCAAAAACTACTGATATTGTCTATCATGATCCTTTTCTTTAAATCTTTGTGGGAAAGGTAAAGGTATGGATACATCAGGTTGCGTCGACATTGTTGGTTGAATCGACAATTTCGTTGGTCTGACTGTAGGCATTGGGGTGACAATTTGTGGAGCCTCTTTCTCTGGTTCATCTACCATTTCTTCAGACACAACTCTCTCACCCTGATCCACTTCATTAGTGACTATAGGTGCTACAGTAGAGCTAGTAGCTGGCTCGGCAATTTGTTTACCACTTCGAAGTGTGATTGCTTTGCAATGCTTCTTCCCTTTCAAATTTGGATTTTCTGTGTCCCTGGGTAATGCACCTAGTGGTCGAGTGTTTAAATTCGAAGCAATTTGTCCCAACTCTGCTTCCAATGCTCGGATGGAGGATGAATTTCGTTGCACAATGTCTTCCGTTCGACTAATATGCTCACGCATTAAGGCTTCGAGGGCTACTAAAGGATCAGATTGTGCTTGTGTGTACTACTACTGATGTAGTCCTTGAACATTCAGATTTGACATCGAAGGTTGTTGTGGCTGTACACGATTTTGATGTGGCTGCATTTGATCTTGATGTGAATGCATCTGAGTATTTTGGCTGTAATTTTAGTGCTGCTGATTGTAATTCCCTTGTCTATAATTTCCTTGATTTGATGAATTTCCATATTTGAATGTTGCGGCATCTGATTTCCCCAAGCCTATTAATTTCTCGCAGAAGTATTATAAGAATTACCATAAGAATTTCCACGGATGTTATTGACATAGAAAGCATTCTTCGCGTGCAATGGACAATCTTCATAACTATGGTTGTCACCGTAAATCTCACAACAAAATGTAGGTACATCAATTTGTTGAGCAACTTGAATGGGTGTAACGTCACTAGTCCCCTTAATATTTTTTATCATGTTTGTGAGCGAAGAAACTTGTGCACTTAGAGCAGATATAGCATCCAATTCAATAACTCCAAGATTTGCTTTCACTTGTACAGCTCGAGAGATTGGATATTAATAATCATTCTGAGAAATTCTCTTTAGAATTCTGACAGCTTCATCGTATCTGGGAACAGAAGACGAGTATGAGATGATGTTTCAACCATAATACTCCACTCCCAAGGGACCCATTATACGAAGCCCGACAAGACATCAACCGTTAAAGGGTGATCTGTCGGTTTTGTACCTAGCAGATTGAACTAGTTTTCATACTTGAAGAGCTTGAAACCAAGTATTTTCTTTATGTTTTCGTAAAATTTAACTTATATTTTTCATTTGAATAAATTGTGTAACCTAAGTGCTAAAATGTCGTTTTATTGTCTTTAAGGCTAATTGAGACCTAAAGGTTAGCTAATGAACTTTGTGAGTGTACAGGAGACCATAAGAAGTCGTAACAATATGAGGCTTATCACTTCGTCACGATATAGGCTGAGCTACATCGCAATTAAGGGACCAGACTTGGAGATTTCAAAGATCGATTTCTTTGTCATGACATACATGGGCTATGTCATGACAACGCCTATAAGATAACACTTCACATGAAGACTAATGTCTTTGTCGCGACACAGGTCCTGGTGTATCGCAACATCGACTCCTGGACGCGGATTTTGCATGGAGTTAAAGTCGTTTTGCTCTTTAAAATGCCACTTAAACATGAAGGGTGGCAGCAGACCTAGCGTTGATGAAAACGATCAGCCAAGACTATAAATAGGGCCTTGAGCATTAAGTTTAAACACTCCATTTACTAGCTTTTAGTTTTTAGTTTTATTTCATGTTTTCATTTGAAACGAGATTGTAGAACTCGCATAAACGTTCGAGGAATTTTACCCGACAGATTGCCAGTACAATTCGAGTTTATTTTTCATTCTCTTTATTTAATTATATATTTGTGTTTATGATGATCAAGAAACCCATGAGGAACGAATTCCATTTTAAGGAATTAGGAAGTGGAAGTATGAATATTTAATTATTGTTTAATAGGAATTTTACCTTTTGGATCAGTTGTTTGGGAAAGGAAGAACATCAAACAAAAACTAGGCTTGACAACCCTAAAACGTCATTTAGGTGGGAATGAACCCAAAATTGGTATTGCCCATCCGTTAACACCTTTTCCCCAAACCGATTTAAACTGTGACATCAAGCAATAAGTAGTCTTTATCGACTTGCTATGCCAATGGAAGATCGAGAGATCCAACTTGGGTAATTACTAGTTGATTGGAGGAAAATCCCCAAAACCCAATGATTGAAGAACTCATACGGAAATGACCTAATATCCCAAAATTCATTTATAATGTTTTTTACAACTCAATTCTTTCCTTTTATTTTCTCTTTTATTTTATGCCTTGGAAAATCAACTCCTTTATTATTCTTCGTACTATAACCCTAAAGTAAGTACTAATTAATTTTATTCTTTGTAGGGATCTAATTTACTATCGCTTTACGCCTCTTTTGGATACGATCCTCGGAATACTACCAAGTGTTTTGTTGTGCATACTATATTTACAACCTGACCTGTATACTTGTGGAAAGCCTAAAATCTATGCCAAACGAGAGTATGTTCGAGGGCGGTCAAAGGGAGGGAGCTTCAAACACAAATACAGGTCAGAAAAGGGCAAGGCTCTAATGGAACCACAATACCCTCCGGATGATTCAGAGGAGGATTGATTGTTTTAATTTTTAGTTCAAAGACTTTATTATGAAAAGACTTGTAATTTTGAATAACAAACATTTGTGGATTTATTTATTAGTAGGAATAGGAGTAAAAATAGGTTTATTTTTCTATGGTTATTTCTAATTTTTATGTAGCAACCCCATACGAAGAAGACATGGCCTTTTGGAACCATTCATACCAAAGCAAGAAGGAGCCCACCGTTAAAAGAGTAGCCCTTCATGATCAACTGGGTAACTTAGTTCCTTACTTTTTAGTGGCTACACATTGAGGACAATGTGTTTTCTAAAGCATGGAGGTGACATAGAAATTTTTGTTGTTTATTTTTGCATTTTATTTTGTTTTTTTCATCTGCTTGAGCTTATAGAAATACAAGTGATTGGTTAGGAGCATGTACAATAGGTTGATTGTATCTTTTGAATAAATTTGGTCTCATGATGAGTAATTTTTAAATTTTTTAGCATGAAACTACTAAGTTCTATAGGTTACACTAAATATAGGTTATAAAATATTATTTGCACCAAATGACATGAATAATATGAGGAAACAAACATGCTAGCATATATAACAAGTGGTAATTTTGGGATTGTGTAATTAAATTGACGTTTATGCATATTGAAATTTTTTAGGGATGACCTAAGGCATTGTTTGGATACACTTAAAGCCTAAAAGCAACCTTATTCTAATTTTTCCATTTAGTACTCATATTTGAGCTTATTGACCCTTCTAGATGAACCACATTACAAACCATAAAACCTAGAAAAGTCAATTTGTGTTTACTCTTTTCTTTGGTCCTAATTTGCACGATTATAGATGTATGGTCATATGTATTAAGAGTAAGTAGACACATTAAGGTGAAGTTTGTAAAATAAGAGTGAAATAGGAAAATCAATATGGTATATGAACTTTTGAATAGCCAAAAATATGAAACAAGAAAAATTCAAAAGAAAAGAAAAGACGAGTAGAAGTAAAATGAGAAAGATCTTGAGTGAGAAAAAGTATGAAAGGTGACAAAGTCACAACAAGCCAAAAAGAAAAACTTGTTCAAGAAAATAAAGTAGTCGTAGGCTAGCTAAAGGGATTAGACCATATTGATATTTCCTAAAATGGAGAGATAAGGACGGTGAGAGAAAGAGAAATAAGGTGGTGAGAGGGAAATGGGATACTAAAAGTTGAAGAACAGAGAACAATACAATGTGCCACATTTTCGTGTTTGTAACCTTTTGTGCTTACTATTCTTTTGAATTTCATACCTGTCCTAAGCCTCAGAACGTTATAAGCTGAAAAGACCTATGTGACCTAAATAAATCTATGCATAAATGAATATGACATTGCACAGTTCCATTACAGCTATTTGTATTGTACTAGGATAATTAAAGTACTTGTATAAGTCATTGATGGAGTCTTGCAAATAAAACCTTTATGCTTGTATCTTTTGTAACTTACTAAACTTAGATGTTTTAAATAAAAAATGGTAAGATTACTTGCTCATCATATTAAAATTATTTGAGAATATATAATGCCTAATGTAGATGTTGTGAATTCAATCATTATATAATATATGCTCAAGCTTCTACGTTTCTCTTTTCATTAATTTTGTTTCTTTTTTTGCTTGAGGACAAGCAATGACTTAAGTCTGAGGGAGTTTGATCTACCATAATTCGACCTAATAGATTAAACTAGTTTTCGCACTTTAGGAGCTTGAAATTTAACATTTTCCTTAGGTTTATTTAGGATTTATTTTAGTTTTCATATATTGAATAAAATGTGTAAAAGTGTAAAAATGTGCATTTTATTGACTTTAAGGTCGAATGAGGCATAAAGGTTGGCTAACTTTGTGAGTGTGCAGGAGACCTTTAGAAGATGAACAATAATGAAGGTGACCACTATCTCACAACATAGAACAATCTATGTCGCAACATAAGGACTAAAACTACAGAATTTCGAAGTTGCCTTCTCTGTCGTGACACGGGCATAACATGTCGCGATAATGCCTACAAAACACACCAAGGAGTGACTGCCTTTGTGTCGCGACACGACTCCTGTGTGTCACAACATTGACTCCTGAACGCAAAAATAATACTGAGTGAAGGGCGTTTTGGTCTTCATAACACAACTCAAACATGAAGAACAGTAGCTGACCTAGGGTTAAGGAAAACGACTGTCCAAAATACTATAAATAGGCCCTCTAGCACTTAGGTTTACACACCTTTTTCCTTAATTTAATTTCTTTTTGTACTTTAGGATTTTAGTTGTTTTTCATTTTCTTTGTTATTTCATTTTTGTTTTATGCGGAAATGAGATTTGTAACTTTCGCATAAACGATTATGGATTCGTCCCAACAGATTGCTATATAAATTCTTAGTTTCTTTCAATAATATTTCAATCACAATTTTATGTTTACCTTTACTATTGAATTTATGATGTTCAAGGAAACCATGAGGAACTAATCCCTTTGTGGGGGATTAACGAGTGGAAGTATTATTATTTGATTATTGTATAAGGGATTTTCAACGGATCAATTATTTGGAAAAGGAAAAACGTGAAACAAACCCTAGGCCTAACAACCCAAGGAAGTCATTTAGGTGGGAATTAACCCAAAATTGGTATTGCCCATTCTTGAACACCTTTACCCCAAACCAATCTAAACTATGAGGTCGAAGATAAGTAGTCTATGTTGACTCGTTATGTTAGTGGAAGATTAGAAGATCCTGCTAGGGTACTGACTATTTTATTGATGAAAACCCTAAAAGTGACAATTGAAGAATTCATATTGAAGTGAGCTAATCCCCCATAAAATTTGTTTGTCGAATTTCTCATCTCTATTCCTTTGTTTTTACTTCAATTTTATGTTCTTTAATTTAAAACCCAAAACCTTTATCTTTTCTTTCGTACTATAAACCCTAAAAAGATTACTAATTACTTCTTTTCTTTGTAGGGATTGAAATTATTATTGCTTTGCCTTGTTTAGGTATGATCCTCGAAGTACTCGTTACTTCATTGTAACTATATTACAACTCGACCCATATACTTGTGGAAGCCCAAAATACACGCCAAATAGGAGTACATTCGGAGGGGGTCAGATGAATCGAATAATTGATGCTATGAGCTTCCTATAAAATTTTTTGCTTAATCTCTGAACTTTTCAGAACACAAATTCTATTTCAAAAGTGTAAACTACCATCAGAACCAAGAAGAAATTTTTCTAAGCCTCACAAATCTGTTGCAAAAATGTCAGTTTAGCTTTTAATTCCTCTAAAATAGAACCATCTTCAATCAAAATGCAAATAAGGATTTTTGACTCAAAGCATCTGCAACAATGTTAGCCTTACCCAGGTGATAGTAAAAAATCAGATCATGGTCTTTCAACAATTCCAACCACCTATGATGTCTCAAATTGAGCTCTTTTAGGGACACCAAATACTTCAGACATTTATAATCTGTAAAAATGACATTTTTCTCCATAAAAATAATGTCGCCAAATCTTTAATGCAAACACAATAGCGGCAAGCTCAAGATCATGCGTAAGATAATTTCTCTCATGCATTTTTAGCTATTGTGAAGCATACGCTATAACCTTTCCCTCTTGCATCAACACACAACCTAAACCATTCAGTGAAGCATCACTATAAACTAAAAATTCATTTCCAGACTCTGCCTAAACCAATACAGGAGCTTCGGTTAACATCATTTTTAAATGATGAAAACTTTGTTGACATTCTTCGGACCAGTTAAACTTCACATCTTTTTGAAGTAGTTTTGTAAATGGCGATGCGATCATCAAGAATCCCTTAACAGATCTTCTACAACATCCAACTAAACCCAGAAAATTTATGATCTTAGTAATATTTTTTGAAGGCTTCTGATAACATTGGAAAAGACCATTGATTTCTCCTTCCTTATGGTATAATTTATCCCTATTTGATCATCTTTAGCATGCATTTTTAGTTTTTTTAACTTAGTTATTGCATTTTCTAACTTAGTGAAGCTTGGCCTAATTTTCTTTATTTTTATCACGTTTTTACTAACAATGTCGCTGCATTAGTGGTTCAATATTGCACCCAAAGATATGTCACTGCAGGAACCTATCCAGAAGGATCAATGCATGAAGGCGTACAGAGTTGTCGCTACAAAATAACATCCACATTTGAGCCCAGAACTATCGTCGTAATTGACAACTGTCTGATAAACACACCAGATTTGCGTGAGTGTACAGCTGGTATAACCAACCTGTACAACTAAAGAAAGTTGGATCTGAAAAGGGGGACACTTGTAATTAGCAGTGGCTATTAAATACTGATGAGAAAGAATCTTCTGAGAGTTTTTTTTATCTTCTTCTTGATTTTTTGATGGATAAAATTTCTTCTTTACCGCCTTCTTAAGCTTGCATCCATGGCAGCTTAAATTCCTGAGGGCAACCTGACATTGATGAGAAGGCAACCTTGCTCCTGACGAGGAGCATCCTAAATACGATGCAAGAGAAGTGTAAGGGAGTGATTCAAGTAGACTAGGAATAGGATACTTCAATTTATTCTATTATTCTCTTGCTTAATGTTGATAAGTTTTGATAATTTGAAGTCGTATGGAAATACAATTTAATTTCAGATCAAGTTTGATATCTATTTCAATCTTTCCTTCATTATTTATCTCTGGATTTAATTGTTTGACCATGGAAGTGTGATTGCAGTCACTGTCACTGGAAAGTGCAGTGACAAATTAAGTTAACAAGCAAGTCAGGGAACCCCATCTCATTATCACTTTTTTACTTCTTAAATTTTCTTAAATTGCTTCGACAAATTATTCTCATACTTCTACTGCATTTTTTTATTTTATTGCTCCAACATTATTCATCAAAATCCCTTTTATTTTAACTTTCATTGCATCGATAATTATAAACATAAACAAGCATCCCTGTGGGTTCGATATATGATAAATTTACATCTATCATTATACTTGCATCGATAGTGTACGCTTGCATAATTTGCTGTGATGTTTCAGCACAATCAAGTTTTTGGCGCCGTTGTTGGGGATGGTGTAACACCCCTTAACCCTAAATCGTTACCAAAATAGGGTTACAGGGTATTACCAGACATATCGAATAATCTTACAAATAATAAATAGATAATTAATGATCATACTATAAAATAATCATAAAATTACCTTAAATGGACCCTCGAGACTTAAAATATGTATTAAAAGGACATTAGGACTTATTTTGATGTTCCACAGATTTTTAATAAATTTTTATTTCAGACGCGATATAACCCCTTTTATAGACATCTAACCTTCCCTGCAATTTCAACTAGCAACCAAAGCAATTTATACTCAAATTCACCTAAATCATAATCATTCCATTACATATTATTCAATATTTACTCATAATTTTATGCATTTTTCATTCAAACAAAATACCAAATTTCATAATATACTATTTATCATTTTACTAAATTAATATCAAAATATAGTATATACATATATTTGTAACCAACATTACAAACATATACATGTAACTTATACAACACCTAGTACATGCCACTTTTACAAAAAGAGGAGAATTACATCACCGAGTTTATACTGAAGTCGGGATCGATCTGAATGCTGAACCAGGACCTTCATTTCTATAATCCTGCGCACGGAAACAACCGTACGCTGAGTATTTCATACTCAGTGGTATTACTATAATTCAAATTATAAATAATATAATAATCTCACATAATCGATCATATAATACATGAACACATAATATCTTAATTTATACATCACTTTCATTTCGAATCAATATCAATCAATTTGATCATTTCATTCTCATTTCTCGATTTCGTCACATATCACTTTATATGTCTCAATTTCATTTCTATTCAATTTTCCTTTTTCGCATTGTTTACCCCTATTAACGAGACTCGGACCTTAGCGGATACACGGATCCAACCAAACACACCAGAATGGCACCCAGTGCCTCATCGGATAGTTCGAAGCAATAAAGTGACACCCAGTGTCTCATCGGCCTAGCCGAAGCAAAGTGGTACCCAGTACCTCATCGAATCTATCCGAAGTAAAATAATGACACCCAGTGTCTCATCGACTCGAGGTCGAAGTATCCCTGAACTCTTCCAATCCTATGGCATGCCAATTATATCCGACTCAGCCCGACTAGTTAATAGGGATTTTCAATTTACAATTCATATTACATTCAATTTCAATTTCACTTATTAAATATAAATATCTAAATAAACATTAAATAATGAATAATTTAAATTATAGTAATACAAACCCGGATTTCGCGATTATTCCTCGCTAACTTTCTCCTTTCCTTTTTGTGCCGATGCTTCGGGTTCTTTGCTAGCTACAAAATTTATAATAATAATTTACACTATTAATTACAACACTAATTAATAATAATAATTGAATTTCTATCCAATTTATACCTTAATTCCAATTTAATCCTAATTAACTCATTTATGTTTCTAACTTAATTCATACCTTATTTTTATTCAATTTCCTTCCATTTTCTACTTAACTATCAAATGTTCATAATAAAACCCTAATTTAAAATTTCTTTCAATTCAATCCTTCTATCACAAAACTTATAGCTTCTTTTATAATTTAATCCTTTTATCAATTCTAACTTGAAATTCATTCAATTTAATCCCTAATTCACTATTTTGTTCAACATGAACTATGTTCAAAGACCTTAAAACTTCCAAGAACTGAACTTAATTTCATCAAAACTTTGTTCTAAAGCTTCTAAAACATCTAAATTAAGAGAAAAGGACTTAATTGACTTACCACTTAAAGATTAAAGCTTCAAAATCCTAGTTTTCCCCTTTTCTTTTTCCTTCCCTGTTCTCCTTCCCCTGTTTCGTTTAGCTCTCTGTTTCTTCCTTCTTTTATTTCTTTTGTTTCTTTCTTCTTTATTCTTTTATTTCATATACATATATATATTAGTTAATAATAATAATATAATACTAATTAAATAATAATTTATATTATTATATTATAATATTAATAAATTAAAAAAAATCAAGAAAAATCTAGATTTTTCTCTGTTTTGCCGCCTCAATTTAGACAATAGGCATAATTGCCACTTGAGTCCCTCTTTCTTTCTTTTAATCTATAATTAGACTTTCACCATTTATTCAATTTAGTCCTTTTTATTAATTACTCTAAATTAAATTAAATTCACCTAATTAAAGCTTAATTAAACACACTTCTAAACTCATAATTACTCCTAATAATTATTTACGGACTCGGTTTACTAAGACGGAGGCCCTATCACTCACTTTTTCGGTGCCCGTGAATTTGGGTCATTACATTTCTCTCCCCTTAATAAATTTCGTCCTCGAAATTTACCTGAAAATAAATGGGGGTACTGTGCTCTCATAGTCTCTTCTGGTTCCCAAGTCGCTTCTTCCATGCTATGACTTCTCCATAAGATTTTTACTAAGGAAACTCGTTTATTTCTTAATTCCTTTACTTCTCGTGCTAAAATCTGAACCGGCTCTTCTTCGTAAGACAAATCAGGTTGAATTTCAATATCTTCAGTAGAAATTATATGAGAAGGATCTGATCGATATTTTCGTAGCATAGAAACATGAAAAACATCGTGAATCTTCTGCAATTCTGGAGGTAAAGCTAACCGATAAGCAACTGGCCCAATTCTTTCTACAATTTCATATGGTCCAATATAACGAGGACTTAACTTTCCTTTTCGGCCAAATCTCAATACTTTCTTCCAAGGAGAGACTTTGAGAAATACTTTATCCCCGATTGAATACTCAATGTCCCGACGCTTCAAATCGGCATAAGATTTCTGTCTATCAAAGGCTGCTTTTAATCTATCTTTAATCTTCTTAACCATTTCTTCTGTCTCTTCAATTAATTCCGGCCCAATCATTTTTTTTTCATTCAATTCTGTCCAGCACACTGGTGATCTACATCTTCGACCATATAATGCTTCATACGGGGCCATTTGTATACTAGATTGGAAACTATTATTGTAGACAAACTCAGCTAATGGCAAATAACGTTCCCAACCTGCTTCAAAATCAATCATACAAGCTCGAAGCATATCTTCTAATATCTGAATTACCCGTTCAGACTGTCCATCTGTTTGCGGATGAAAAGCCGTACTAAAGTTAAGTTTAGTACCCAGAGAATCATGCAATTGCTTCCAAAATCTTGATGTAAATCGAGGATCCCGATCTGAAATTATTGATACCGGAATACCATGTAATCTTACAATTTCTCGGATATAAACCTCAGCAAGTTTCTGCAATGACCAGTCTGTTCTGACTGCTATGAAATGTGCTGACTTGGTAAGTCTATCAACTATCACCCAAATGGCATTCTTTTTACTTGCTGACAATGGTAATCCTGTAACAAAATCCATCGTGATGCGATCCCATTTCCACTCAGGAATATAAATAGGCTAAAGTAATCCAGTAGGAACCTGATGTTCTGCTTTTACTCGTTGACAAGTTAAACATTTACTCACAAACTCAACTATGTCTCTTTTCATTCCTGGCCACCAATATAGTTCTCGTAAATTCCGATACATCTTCGTACCTCCGGGGTGCAAGGCGAATGGACTGTCGTGAGCTTCTCGAATAATCGATGTCTTTAACTCAGAATTAGTTGGAACACAAATCCGATTTTGATATCTCAAACATCCACAATCATCAATACTAAAATTCTCTGCTGTACCATTCTGGATCATTTCTCTTTTCTTCAACAATTTGTCGTCTTCTAATTGTGCTGATCTGATCTGATCAAACATTACCGGCTTTACTCTCAATTCGGCCAAAAGACTCCCATCATTACTGATACTGAGCTGTGCAAACATCGCTCTCAATTCAATTGCAGCTTTTCTACTTAGTGCATCAGCTACAACATTAGCTTTTCCCGGATGGTATTCTATAACACAGTCATAATCTTTTAGAAGCTCTATCCACCATCTTTGTCTCAAATTCAATTCTTTTTGAGAAAGAAGATATTTCAAACTTTTATGATCAGTATAGAGGTAGCATTTCTCACTGTACAAATAATGTCTCCAAATCTTCAAAGCAAAAATCACAGCTGCTAGTTCCAAGTCATGAGTCGGATAGTTACACTCGTGTGGTTTCAATTGACGAGATGCATAGGCTATTACTTTTTCGTCCTGCATTAATACACAACCCAGACCACTCAAAGAAGCATCACTGTACACTACAAAATCTTTCCCCGACTCTGGTAATGTCAGAACTGGTGCCTCTGTCAACATTTGCTTCAATGCTTCAAAACATCTCTGGCACTGATCATCCCAGATAAAAGGAATATTCTTCTGTAGTAATTTAGTCATCGGTAAAGCTATCTTCGAAAATCCATTCACAAATCTTCTATAATATCCAGCTAAACCAAGAAAACTTCGTACCTCAGATACATTCTTCGGTACTTTCCACTGAACAATTGCTTCAATCTTTTTCGGATCAACTCTGATTCCATCTGCCGATACCACATGTCCCAAAAATACAATTTCTGATAGCCAGAACTCACATTTGCTAAGCTTTCCATATAACTGCTTCTCTCGTAATATTTGTAATACAATTCTGAGGTGCTAATCATGTTGACTCTGACTTTGAATAACCAGTATATCATCAATAAAACAACTACAAACTAGTCTAAATACGGCTGAAAGATACGATTCATGAGATCCATAAAAGCAGCTGGGGCATTAGTCAATTCGAATGGCATTACCAAGAATTCATAGTGACCATACCTCGTACGGAAAGCTGTCTTCGGAACGTCACTTTCTTTTACTTTCAACTAGTAATAGCCTGACCTTAAGTCTATCTTCGAAAATACAGAAGCTCCTTTCAACTGATCAAACAAATCATCAATGCAAGGCAATGGATATTTATTCTTGATTGTTACCTTATTCAACTGTCGGTAGTCAATACAAAGTCGCATCGAGCCATCTTTCTTTTTAACAAATAACACTGGAGCTCCCCACGGTGATATGCTAGGTCGAATAAAATCACGATCTAATAAGTCTTGCAACTGTATCTTTAGCTCCTTTAACTCTGTAGGTGACATTCGATACGGGGGTATGGATATCGGAGCTGTACCCGGATAAACCTTTATAGCAAACTCAACCTCTCTGTCTGGTGGTAAACCCGGTAATTCTTCGAGAAAGATATCAGGAAACTCACAAACTGTCCGAATTTTACTGCATTGGCTTTCAACTGAATCTGAATTGATGACATAAGCCAAATATGCTGAACAGCCCTGCTGAAGTAACTTATTAACCTTTATTGTTGAAATAAGACGTACTGGCCCATTAATACGGATACCATTTACCTCCATCTGACCTCCATCTTCCATCTGAATACTGAATTTCTTTTTATAGCAATCCAAAATCACTCCATATTTAGATAACCAATCCATTCCCAGTATTATATCAAAGTCCCCAAATGGCATAATCAACAAGTCGACAGAAAAAGTTTTATTCTGTATAATCAACGGACATCTCGGACACACTTGATTTACTAACATTGTTTGCCCCAATGGACTTGACACCTCTATTGACACTCTAGACACCACGGACTTTAATTTCCCCAACTCAGCTAGTTTTGAATTTATATATGAATGTGAAGATCCGGGATCAATCAAAGTATAAACAGGCTCAGAATGCAATAAAAATATACTTGTTACTACATCGTGGTATCGCCTTCTTCCCGTGTTCTGACCATAAATAAGCTTCCCCTTGTAGTAACGATACAGCACAAATCAAACATTCTCGGGGGGTACATTCCAATTGCTGTAAAATTCTTTTAATCGACTCCATCCAATTTTCAGCGGTGGATGGATCAACTCCTTTCAGACCAATAAATTCAGTGGCACCATATTTTCTCAATTCTTTATCGGGGCCCGTCTCTGAGTTGGTACAGAAGTCGTAGCAGGAGCACTCCTCGCTACTCTTTGTAATGCATCGGCAATTACTCTCAGCATATCAGAATCATCTCTATCATTTCTTCTTTCTACTCTAGGAGGTGGATTTCTTACTGGGTTTACACTAGGTGTTACTGACTTTGTCTCATTTAACCCATACGACTCTTCGTCTCTAGTGTCCATTTCTTGATCAATATTATCTATTCTTTCATCTGACATCTTCAATTTATAAAACAAAATAAATAAATAGATCAACATCCAAGGATCCCGACTTAGTTTTGACCCAAAAGTGGCATGTACTTCTAAACTTAATTTTCGAGCTCGATTTAGTCCAAGAATCGACTAAACCTAATAGCTCTGATACCAATAATTGTAACACCCCTTAACCCTAAATCATTACCAAAATAGGGTTACAGGGTATTACCAGACATATCGAATAATCTTACAAATAATAAATAGATAATTAATGATCATACTATAAAATAATCATAAAATTACCTTAAATGGACCCTCGAGACTTAAAATATGTATTAAAAGGACATTAGGACTTATTTTGATGTTCCACAGATTTTTAATAAATTTTTATTTCAGACGCGATATATAACCCCTTTTATAAACATCTAACCTTCCCTGCAATTTCAACTAGCAACCAAGCAATTTATACTCAAATTCACCTAAATCATAATCATTCCATTACATATTATTCAATATTTACTCATAATTTTATGCATTTTTCATTCAAACAAAATACCAAATTTCATAATATACTATTTATCATTTTACTAAATTAATATCAAAATATAGTATATACATATATTTGTAACCAACATTACAAACATATACATGTAACTTATACAACACCTAGTACATGCCACTTTTACAAAAAGAGGAGAATTACATCACCGAGTTTATACTGAAGTCGGGATCGATCTGAATGCTGAACCAGGACCTTCATTTCTACAATCCTGCGCACGGAAACAACCGTACGCTGAGTATTTCATACTCAGTGGTATTACTATAATTCAAATTATAAATAATATAATAATCTCACATAATTGATCATATAATACATGAACACATAATATCTTAATTTATACATCACTTTCATTTCGAATCAATATCAATCAATTTGATCATTTCATTCTCATTTCTCGATTTCGTCACATATCACTTTATATGTCTCAATTTTCATTTCTATTCAATTTTCCTTTTTCGCATTGTTTACCCCTATTAACGAGACTCGGACCTTAGCGGATACACGGATCCAACCAAACACACCAGAATGGCACCCAGTGCCTCATCGGATAGTTCGAAGCAATAAAGTGACACCCAGTGTCTCATCGGCCTAGCCGAAGCAAAGTGGTACCCAGTACCTCATCGAATCTATCCGAAGTAAAATAATGACACCCAGTGTCTCATCGACTCGAGGTCGAAGTATCCCTGAACTCTTCCAATCCTATGGCATGCCAATTATATCCGACTCAGCCCGACTAGTTAATAGGGATTTTCAATTTACAATTCATATCACATTCAATTTCAATTTCACTTATTAAATATAAATATCTAAATAAACATTAAATAATGAATAATTTAAATTATAGTAATACAAACCCGGATTTCGCGATTATTCCTCGCTAACTTTCTCCTTTCCTTTTTGTGCCGATGCTTCGGGTTCTTTGCTAGCTACAAAATTTATAATAATAATTTACACTATTAATTACAACACTAATTAATAATAATAATTGAATTTCTATCCAATTTATACCTTAATTCCAATTTAATCCTAATTAACTCATTTATGTTTCTAACTTAATTCATACCTTATTTTTATTCAATTTCCTTCCATTTTCTACTTAACTATCAAATGTTCATAATAAAACCCTAATTTAAAATTTCTTTCAATTCAATCCTTCTATCACAAAACTTATAGCTTCTTTTACAATTTAATCCTTTTATCAATTCTAACTTGAAATTCATTCAATTTAATCCCTAATTCACTATTTTGTTCAACATGAACTATGTTCAAAGACCTTAAAACTTCCAAGAACTGAACTTAATTTCATCAAAACTTTGTTCTAAAGCTTCTAAAACATCTAAATTAAGAGAAAAGGACTTAATTGACTTACCACTTAAAGATTAAAGCTTCAAAATCCTAGTTTTCCCCTTTTCTTTTTCCTTCCCTGTTCTCCTTCCCCTGTTTCGTTTAGCTCTCTGTTCTTCCTTCTTTTATTTCTTTTGTTTCTTTCTTCTTTATTCTTTTATTTCATATACATATATATATTAGTTAATAATAATAATATAATACTAATTAAATAATAATTTATATTATTATATTATAATATTAATAAATTAAAAAAAATCAAGAAAAATCTAGATTTTTCTCTGTTTTGCTGCCTCAATTTAGACAATAGGCATAATTGCCACTTGAGTCCCTCTTTCTTTCTTTTAATCTATAATTAGGCTTTCACCATTTATTCAATTTAGTCCTTTTTATTAATTACTCTAAATTAAATTAAATTCACCTAATTAAAGCTTAATTAAACACACTTCTAAACTCATAATTACTCCTAATAATTATTTACGGACTCGGTTTACTAAGACGGAGGCCCTATCACTCACTTTTTCGGTGCCCGTGAATTTGGGTCATTACAGATGGCATTTGTTTGATTTTTATTTCTTGTACTTGCAATTACTTTCTATTTACTAATCTTTACTTGTTACTAACTTATATTTTTTCTTGTTAACTATTTTTCAATTTTCTTTTAGGTGTTTTATGACCAAGAGTAATCCTGAATTTGTTGTTGGCTTAGATCCTGAAATTGAGAGAACTATTAGAAGGAGAAGACAAGAACAAAGGAATATGGCTTTGCCTGGAAATGATGCAATCATACCACAATTGCCGCCACAAAATCCTGTTCCTCTAATACAACCACAAAATATAAATAATCCACCATTGCCACAAGAAGAACAGATGCAGAATAGAATGATTTGAGACTTCATTGTTCCTGTGTTAGATGATTTACAGCCAGGGGTTGTTCGACCAGTTATTCAAGTGGGCAATTTTGAGTTAAAGCCGGTTATGTTTCAGATGTTGAATTCAAATAGGCAGTATACTGGATTGCCTCATGAGGATGCGAGAGAGCATCTTAAATCTTTTCTATTAATTTGTGCTTCTTTTAGTCAGCATGGTGTTCCTGATGACGCTTTGAAGATGCAACTGTTTGCTTACTCATTGCAAGGATGGGCTTGTACTTAGTTCCTTGGATTGCCTGCGGGATCGATTACATCATGGAATGCGCTTGCAACTTAGTGTGTTTTTTGATTTAATCCACCAACAATGAATGCTCGGTTGAGTAATGACATTACTACATATCATCAGCTAATGATGAGAAATTGCATACTACATGGGAGCGTTACAAAACCTTGCTTCGACGCTATCCCATGCATGGAATTCAACAGGAAACGCAAATTGAGATATTTTACAATGGGTTGAATGCACAGACAAGAAATCTTTTTTCATGCATCTGCAAATGGTCCTTTGTTGGACTGCAGTTATGATGAAGCTATAAGAATTTTAGAGAGGATCGCTCAGAATGACTACCAATATTCGATCTCTAGTGCTGTACAAGTCAAAGCAAACCTCAGAGTTATCAAATTAGATGCTATATCAGCTCTGAGTGCACAAGTATCTTCGTTAGCAAATATGATAAAGAACATGAAAGGGACCAGTGAAGTTGCTCCCATTCAAGTTGCTCAACAAATGGATATTCCGACATTTTGTTATGAAATTTGCGACGATAATCATAGCTACGAGGATTGTCCACAGCATTCAAAAAATGTGTTCTATGTCAATAATATCCAAGGAAATTCTTATGGTAATTCCTACAATAGCTCGACTCGAAATCAACAGCCTTGGGGAAATCAAAATGCGACCAGATTTAGATATGCCAATTCCTCTAGTCAAGGAAATTTTTGACAAGGGAATTACAACTAGCAGCAGCAAAATTTCAATTAAAGTCCTCAAATGCATGTACATCAAGATCAATTGCAACCACACACTCGTGTGCAGCCACAATAATCTTCAATGCCAAATTTGCATATGCAAGGACAACAACAGCAACAACAGTATTCCCAACCATGAGCTGATCCATTAGTAGCCCTTGAAGCCCTAATACGAGAGCATATCACGAGAACAGAAGCTATTGTGCAAGGAAACTCATCTTCCATCCGAGCATTGAAACCATATTTAGGGCAACTAGCTTCAAATTTGATCACAAGACCACCAGGTGCTTTACCCAGCGATACCGAGAATTCAAATCAAAAAGGGAAGGAGCAGTGGAAGGCTATTACTCTTCGGAGTGGGAAGCAAATTTATTAAGCCAACTAGCAGCTCCAATATAGCACTTGTCAACGCAAGTGAAGCAGATCAAGGAGAAAAAGTTGTATCTGATGAAGAAGCAAACGAACCAAATAAAAAAAATCCACCAGTTGTTATTCCCATGCCTACCATTAGACCAAAAAAATTATCGACGCAACTGTCAATGTCGACGTAACAAGTTTTGTCATGACAACCTGATGTATCAATACCTTTGCCATTTCCATAGAGATTTAAGGAGAAGGAAAATAATAGAGAATATCAACAGTTTCTGGCCACATTGGAACAACTGCATGTCAACATTCCTCTTGTGGATGCTCTCGTACAGATTCCTAGCTATGGGAAATTCATAAAGAAGCTCCTATCGAAGAAGAAGAAGTTGATTGATTTTGAGAAAATTACGCTCACAGAGGGATGCAGCGCAATCTTGACAATTAAATTGCCACCAAAAACGAAGGACCCTGGAAGTTTTACAATTCCATGTTCAATTAGAAATCATTACTTGGGAAAAGCTCTCTGTGATTTAGGAGCAAGTATCAACCTCATGCCATTATCAGCATTTCAAAAATTAGGGATTGGTCACATGAAGCCCACTATAGTGACATTACAGTTGGCAGATAGATCATTAGCGTAACCTGAAGAGCAAATTAAAGACGTCCTAATTTAAGTAGATAAGTTTGTGTTCCAACGGATTTTATTAACCTTGATTGTGAAGTTGATAAAGAGGTGCCCATAATCTTAGGACGCCCAGTTCTTGCCACTAGCCACACTCTTTTTGACGTGTTCAAAGGTGAACTGATAATGCGACATAACGATGAACATTTCACCTTCAGTGTTTTCGAAGCAACTCCTTGTAGAAATAAAGAGGAATGTCACCATATCGATATGCTAGACGGATTAATTGAAGAGGAATTTAATGAGTGTAGCACAGCAATCTCAGAAGAATTTACGGTGACAACTAAAGGAGATTTTCTGAGTGATTGTGACTATAAGGTTGAGGCAAATAATGTTGAGCCGAGGCACGGATGGCAGATGGAATCTTTGGATTTGACCAATAGAACGACTCCTATATTTAAGCCATCTATTTAAGCTAAGGAGGCAACGCTTTAGTAAATTTTCTTCTTGCATTGTACTAAAATATTTAGGAAAATTTTAGGTTATAAATACGATTTAACCATACTAAAAAAAATTCTTTTTTTAGATCTAAATTTTGTTTTAATTTCTATCATATCTAAACCCATGGATGCCTACGATTTATATTGGTCAGATCTCATGTTTGATGTTGATTATAATGCCGAAATCTACGAAGACGAGTATTATGAAGATTGAGAGATTCAGGAAAATTAGAAGTTGTTAATGATAGAATTAAGTCAACTTTGTGAAGTAGCCCAGATCCTCGATCCACATAATGGTCAGTCTTTTAGGGAAATGTGCTTCAAATCTGAACAAACAGAACGAGAATAGGGGTGATGATTGGAAGAGGAAACGGATAGAGAATGTTTTGAGTCAGAAGACTGGACCACCGAGCAAAATGAGATCTCGCCTCTAGAAGGGGAAATGGATAATCATGTAAAAATCGAGATTGAGTCCCAATCTAATGACGAATCAATCCACATAAAAGAAGAAGATGATTCCAATACTCCAGATCAAGAACTTTAACTAATGATTGTTACGACATCGTCAGCAAAAGAAAAATTAGTTGAAGATATTATTGATCAAAAATTCAATTTTCAATAGAGATTTGCTATTATGTATAATACTTTCCTGGTGCAGCAAATCCCTAAAGAAATTTCTAATATGAAAATTTTTCAATTTTTGCAAATAATAGGAAACATTTACAAGCTAGAGTATCAGCCATCAACTAGCACAACAATTACATTCGTGGAACAAGAAAGTGTGCATTCGTGGGAAAGGCAATTACTGCAATGGTACCATAAGCCACAGGAACCTGAACATAGTGATGAAAACTATGTAACAACCCGATTTTCAATGGTGTTAGAAACAGTGGTTTCTAGACCACAACTTCGATGAGTCGGGTTGTAAATATTATTTATTTAATACTTATGATGTCAATATCATCGTCTCAAATTTTGGTTGAGAAATTTAAGCATTTAGATAGCTAATTGAGTGAAAGGATTAAATTTAAAAATGTGAAAAATAGAATTTTCTTGATTAGAAGGACCAAATGGGTAAAATAGCCAAAAGGGGTTAAGATAGTGGATTGTCATTGCTTGGATGCTAATGGAATGGTTAATTAAGACTAAAAGTGATTAGGAAAATCTTAATTATGAAAGTTACAAAAATTACAAAATTGCCATTATTATATAAATGAAATTAAAGAAAAGAAATAGGAATTTTCACCATATTTTTCCCATTTTCATCTTCTTCTTCACGGAAAGGAGGGAAAACTAAGGTTTTTCATTGTCAATCTTTGAGCTTTGATTTGGGTAAGCAAATGGTAATCTTTTTTAGTAATTTTTGTGTTTTTGAGTCCGTATCAATTAATCTAGCTAATCCAAGGACTACTTTGAGAATCTGTCAAATGTTATGAAATTTGCCATTATTGAAAATGCTTGTTCTTGAAAGCTTGTGATGGTTTTGTGTATTTGATGATAGGATTGAACCATTTTGTAAAGTGACTCTTGGTGAAATTAGGGTTTAAGGACTAAAATATGAAAATGATGAAAATACATGTATTGTTGTGAAATGATTGTGTGTAGGGATTGGGTAAACGCACTAGAGAATTTGGCTAAGGTTGGTTGGGTAAGAGAATAGTTATTTTGCATGTTTTGTGTTGAAAGGACTAGATTGCATAAATGGAAAGTATTAGGGGTAAAATCATAATTTCTCTAAAAAGGATCAAATTGAGTTGAATGAATTGATTGTGTGATTTAATATGAGTATTGGTATGATTTGTTAATTTAGATTACGATTAAGCCACGGATCGAGGAAAGGGGAAATTAGCATATCAGTCCCTAGTGCTTATCCACAACCGTAATTCAATCCGGTAAGTTCGTAATGTAAATTTTGTATCTAAATATTTCTTGTAGGTATCTTATTATTGTTTATCAAATGGAAGAACATGGATTAAAGAGATTTGAAGAAATGAAACAAAAGAGATAGTAAGCTTTAAGCCGTTGAAATGAAACTGACGCTGTTGCGAGTCCTCGATAGCTCGTGTGAGCATCATCGTGAGTTGAAAAAGAGATATGAATCCTAAATGGATTATAGGCCCTACGATGGTTAGGATTGATAATTAAATGCATATTCTCGACAGCTCGTGTGAGCAGCGTCATTAGGGGACAGTTTACAGACAAACACTGTACAGATGGCTGGGGTACCACATGTGTTACGAGTCCATAATAGCTCGTGCTAGCAGCATCGGGTACTGGTCATAGTAAAGTTATAGACATGAAAGTTGGAATACTACATATGGCTTGAGGAAGTAAAGTTCATCCTAACTCGATTGAGTTATAACTGCTTTATGCATATGATTGGTAACTCTTTAGACTCTTCAAACTTACAAAGCTATTATGCTTACCAAAGATGTTATTATTGTTTTGTAAATTACCTTGCTTCTTGAAGATCGGATCATCTCCATGAAGTCACACTATCGCGAAACCGATTTGGTAATCCTTCATCACTTGGTTATATGGCATGTGCTAGGATGATGTTATCTTTTGTTTTGCTTGATCGAGATTGTGATGATATTGTTATGTTTTAATGAAATATTGAATGTAGTAATGAATGCATGTTCAATATAGAATATAGACTTGAAGTATAATGTAATGACTTGGGAAACTATGAATAATGTAATGGTCTAATGCATTTTGAAGTTATGAATGGTATGTATTGATAAACTTGTGTGTTGTCATGATTCTTGAGATTCTGCATACTTGTTTCGGTAGAACTCATGCATGTATCGGTAGAATTATAGGGTAGGAGAGAGGTTGTTCACTAGCTTAAGCTGTATCGGTAGTTGTATAGTAGGTATCGATAGTTCTACTCATAGAAGTTTCGGTAGTCTGTGTACCTGTATTGGTAGAAGTTGCAGGGTAAGACTTCTTAGCTCTCTAGAGTTTTTAGTATCGGTAGAAGCATGACATGTTTTGGTAGAAGTCTTACTTGTATCGGTAGTATTGCCTCAAGTATTTGTAGAACTCTGCACCGTTCTTGAATTATTTACTGACTTAACAACTACCGATACTTGTCCAACAAGTACCGATAGAAGTCTCCAAAAATCATAAAAATGACCCTTTTCCCTTATTAAGTTGCGATTATATTTAGTTGATGATTTATGACATGTTAAATGCATTTCTTTGATAAAGAAAGATTGAATGACATGATATTAAAAGATGAACAATGATAGATGATTAGACAAACACAAGGACCCTAATCGACGAGGATTTTTGGATTTTAGGTGTTACACTTAGTGGTATCAGAGCTTACAGTTTAGCCATTTCTTGGACTGTAATGACTGTGTTAAATGATCCAGAAGGACATGCCATATGAACCTGTGATAGTGTGATATAGATGGACTCGATCTAACTACAATTTTTGCAAATAAATATTAATGTTTGATTTTGAAAGAGACGAAACCAACAAGGTAAACAACAATGTCCCGACGAATGATTCCGGGGCTAGTCATGGTGTACCTATCTTGCCGATGACAGAAAATAAAGCCAAAAATATGTTCTTCGGCTTAATAGGACAGTAGGTTTCGAAATTTATGAGAAATAATCCGATGGCACCACAACCTCTACCTTTCGCTACACAGCCTACAACTTGCCTTGTAACACCTCTAGTAATGCCTCCATCTCCTCCTGTGATAGAATAGAGGCGTCGTATTCTGACAGACATGGTAAGAAACTATGGGGCGGAAGAATTCCGCGAAAATGCAAAGGATGATCCATCCAGGGCCGAATACTGGTTGGAAAACACCTTGAGAGTACTGAATGAAATGGATTATCCTCCGGAAGACTATTTGAGGTGTTCAGTTTTGTTACTGAAAGACGAAGCTTACAGTTGGTAAACAATGATCCTAGCTGTAGTCCCTAAGAATGAAATTAGCTAGGAATACATTCAGATAGAATTCAAAAAGAAATATGTCAACAAAAGATATCTGGATAGGAAGAAGAAAGAGTTTTTAGAGATAAGACAGGGAAATAAGATAGTAGCAAAATACAAATGAGAATTTTTACTTCGCAGCAAATATGCACAAGAGATTGTACCGACTGATGAGACTATATGTGTTCGATTTAAGGATAGTTTGAATGACAACATAAAGATGGTGGTAAGTAGTTCGAAAATACGACCATTTGTTGTCCTGGTAGATAGAGCACAGAAAATGGAGGAAATATACAATCAGAAAAGACAGAGAGAGAAGAGGTTTCGTGAGTTCAAAAAGAAGAATCTCACCAAAACTTTTTTTATGCCACCACCGAAGAAATTCAGAGAAAGTGAATCCCGTGAAGCAGTCTCATCTAGGCTTCTGAGTAGGAGTAGATCAAGGTCACTAGAGTCTAGATTTCATAATCAACCAGCTGACAGTGTGGCTAGTGTTCGTAACACGTCAAAATCGGTGTGTGAGCATTGCAAAAGAATCCATTCGGGTGAATGCCAATTGATTAGGGGAGCCTATTTTCGATGTGGGGGTACCGATCACTTCATGCGAAATTGCCCGACGAGTTTCAAAGTAAAGGAAGATCGGAGTGTGAACCCTCCAATTACTCCACAGTAAGGCAAACACCCAGGGTAGAGCAGTAGTGCGGGTCAGAAGCTCGAGCACCTAAACGGACATATGCCATCAGAGCTAGAGAAGAGGGTACCACTCTCAATGTTGTGATCGGTATATTTTATCTTTTTAATGATATTGTGTGTTCATTGATTGACTTAGGGTCGACTCATTCATATATTTGTACTACTTTTGCCACTAATAAAAATTTGTCTTTTAAGTCGACTAAGTTTGATATGCAAGTTACAAACCCATTAGGTCATAGTGTCATTGTTAACCTGGTATGTCATAAATGTCCACTAAAAGTCTAGGGCTGTGAATTTTCTACTGATATGATGTTATTACCATTTACCAAGTTCGATGTGATTTTGGGTATGAATTAGTTATCTAAGCAGTGGTAAATTGCAAACAAAGACAGATTAATTTCAAATGCTCGATAGGTGAAGTGATCACAGTTTAGTCTGATAGGTTGAACAATGAAACCATAGTAATTTCAGCTATTCCAACAAAAAAAATGGTTTGTAGAGGCTGTAAAGCATTCTTGGCATACATACTCGATACTCGAGGTTCAGGGACAGAGTTAAAATAGGTACCGATTATTAATAAGTTTACAGATGTGTTTCCAAAGGAATTATCGAGTTTGCCACCGATTAGAGAGGTAGAGTTTAGTATTGATTTATTACCTAGAACTGCCCCGATCTCAATTCCACCGTACAGAATGGCACCGATTGAGTTGAAAGAGTTGAAAGCTCAGTTGCAAGAATTGTTAGACAGAGTGTTCATACGACCTAGTGTATTGTCTTGGGGTGTGCCCATGTTATTCGTAAAATAGAAAGATGGCTCGATGAGGATGTGCATAGATTACAGGCAGCTGAACAAGATGACAATCAAGAATAAGTACCTGTTGCCTCAGATTGATGAGTTATTTTATCAATTAAAGGGTGCAACCATATTTTCCAAGACAGATCTCTGGTCAGGATACTACCAGATGCGAGTGAAAGACTGTGATGTGATGAAAATAAAATTTAGGTCCCAGTATGGACATTATGAGTTCCTGGTTATGCCATTTGTGTTGACTAATGCCCCAGCAACATTTATGGACCTGATGAACAGAGTATTTTAGCCTCAGTTGGACAAGTTTGTAGTTGTGTTTATCGATGACATACTGATCTATTCCAAGACAAAATCAGAGCATACTCAGCATCTGAAAGAAGTGTTATGGATTTTGCGAGAAAAATAGTTGTATGCAAAATTCAATAAATGTGAGTTCTGGCTTCGAGAGGTTGGATTTTTGGGTCATGTGGTATCTTCGGAAGGAATACAAGTTGATCCGAGCAAAGTCTCAGCTATTTCAATTAGAAAGTACCGAAGAATGTCTCTAAGGTACAGAGTTTTCTGAGATTAGTAGGTTATTATCATCTATTCATGAAAGATTTCTCTATTATAGCTTCACTGATGACGAAGCTGCTACAGAAAAATGTCCAATTTGTTTGGTCTAACAAGTGCCAATAGAGTTTTGATCAGTTAAAAAAGTTTCTAACAAAAACTCCGTTTTGATGCAGCCAGAGTCGGGGGAAAGAGTTTGTTGTTTACACTGACGCGCCCTTGAGTGGTTTAGGATGTGTTTTGATGTAAGTTGAGAAAGTGATAGCTTATGGCTCTCATCAACTAAAGCTGCATGAAAAGAATTATCCAACTCATGATCTGGAATTAGCTGTCATAGTCTTTGCATTGAAGATTTGGCATCACTCTCTATATGGTGAAAGATGTCATGTATTCACGGATCATAAGAGTTTGAAATATCTGATGACTCAGAGGGAACTAAATTTACGGTAGCGTAGATGGTTAGAGCTATTAAAGGATTATGACCTTGTGATTGATTATCACCCAAGAAAGGCTAATGTTGTTGTCGATGCCCTGAGCCGGAATTCATTGTTTGCACTGAGAGAAATGAATGCTCGTTTGTCCCTAAATAGTAATGGTTTTGTCACTATTAAACTCAGGGCGAGACCGTTATTTCTATAATGGATTCGAGAATTACAGGGAAATGATCCAAAGCTTATAGCTAAAAAGGGACAAATACAGAGTGATGCCACTACAGGGTTTACAGTGGATACAGATGGTATGTTGTATTTTAGAGACAAGGTGTGTGTTTCAAATTATCTAACTCATGATCTGGAATTAGCTACAATAGTCTTTGCATTGAAGATTTGGCATCACTATCTATATGGTGAAAGATGTCATGTATTCACGGATCATAAGAGTTTGAAATATCTGATGACTCAGAGGGAACTAAATTTGCAGTAGCGCAGATGGTTAGAGCTATTAAAGGATTATGACCTTGTGATTGATTATCATCCAGGAAAGGCTAATGTTGTTGTCGATGCCCTGAGTCATAAGTCATTGTTTGCACTGAGAGTAATGAATGCTCGTTTGTCCCTAGAGAGTGATGGTTTTGTCACTACTGAACTCAGGGTGAGACCGTTATTTCTACAGCGGATTCGAGAATTACAGGGAAATGATCCAAAGCTTATAGCTAAAAAGGGACAGATACAAAGTGATGCCACTACAGGGTTTACAGTGGATACAGATGGTATGTTGTATTTTAGAGACAGGGTGTGTGTTTCGAATGATCCAGATTTGAGATAGGACATTCTGACAAAAAATGTACAACGACCTGAAGAAAATGATCCAAAGCTTATTCCATTCACTCGGGAAGTGTGAAAATGTACAACGACCTGAAGAAAATGTATTGGTCGCTAGGTATGAAATGAGAGATTTCAGAGTTTGTGACTAGATGCCTAGTATGCCAGCAAGTTAAAGTCGAGCATCAGGTACCGTCTGGGTTACTACAATCGATTTACATCCCTAAATAGTGGTGGGAGCGGGTTACTATGGATTTTGTTACAGGACTTCCGATGACACCAAGGAAGAAATATTCGATTTGGGTAACTATAGACAGATTGACGAAGTCAACTCACTTCATTCCTATCCGGGTAGATTATCCACTTGAGAAGTTGGCTGAGTTATACGTGTCAGAGATCGTACGAATATAAGGAGTACTAATATCTATTATCTCTAACAGAGATCCACGTTTTACCTCGAGGTTTTGGGGTAAGTTGCATGAAGCTTTGGGAACTAGGCTGAATTTCAGCGTTGCATATCATCCGCAGATGGATGGTCAGTCAGAGCGAGTGATATAGATTTTGGAAGATATGTTATAATGTTGTATACTTGAGTTTGAGGGTAGCTAGGAGAAATATCTACCATTGGTAGAGTTTACATATAATAATAGCTATCAGTCTAGTATCAAAATGGCACTGTTTGAGGCGCTATACGGTAGAAAATGCAAAACACCCTCGTATTGGATAGAGTTGAACAAGCCTAAATTGGTTGGAATTGATCTGATATACGAGACGGAAGATAAGGTTTGGATAATCCGTGATTGCTTGAAAGCAGCATCTGACCAGTAAAAGTCGTATGTAGATCTTCAAAGGAAAGATATAAAATTTACAATGGGAGACCGACTCTTCTTAAGAGTTTCACCTAGGAAGAAGCTGTTGCGTTTTGGCAGAAAAGGAAAGTTGATTTCACAGTTTATCGAGCCGTATGAGATCCTTAAGTGGGTTGGTCCTGTAGCCTATAAGTTGGCTTTACCTTCGGAACTTGGAAGGATTCATAATGTATTTCATGTTTCAAAGCTGAGATAGTACAGATAAGATCCTTCTCATGTGATTACACCCTGTGAGGTTGAGATACAACCGGATTTGTCGTATTCAGAAGAAGCGGTTAGAATTCTAGCTCATGAGGTGAAAGAGTTAGGAAACAAAAGAGTGCCACTAGTAAAGGTCTTGTAGAATCGTCATGGGTTGGAAGAAGCAACGTGGGAGACAGAGGCATCAATGAGATCACAGTACCCTAACCTATTTAATGGTAAGAAATTTCGAGACGAAATTTCCCTAAAGGGGGAGAGTTGTAATAGCCCGATTTTCAATGGTGTCGAAAATAGTGGTCTCGATACCACAACTTCGACGAGTCATCATAAATATTATTTATTTAATACTTATGATGTCAATATCATCGTATAAAATTTTGGTTGAGAAATTTAAGCGTTTAGATAGCTAATTGAGAAAAAGGATTGAATTGAAAATGGTGAAAAATAGAATTTGCTTGATTAGAAGGACCAAATGGGTAGCCAAAATGGGTTAAAATAGTGGATTGTCATGGCATTAAGATGTTAATGGAATAGTTAATTAAGACTAAAAGTAATTAGGAAAAGCTTAATTATGAAAGTTACAAAAATAATAAAATTATCATTACTATATAAATGAAATTAAAAGAAAAGAAATAGGAATTTTCACCACATTTTTCCTATTTTCATATTCTTCTTCACGGATAAGGAGGGAAAAACTAGGGTTTTTCTTTGTCCATCTTTGAGCTTTGATTTGGGTAAGCAAATGATAATCGTTTTTAGTAATTTTTGTGTTTTTTAGTCCGTATCAGCTTAAAGAACTAATTTGTGCATCTATCAAATATTATGAAACTTACCATTATTGAAAATGCTTTTTCTTGAAATCTTCTGAAGGCTTTGTGTGTTTGATGATAGGATTGAACCATTTTTAAAGTGAATCTTGGTGAAATTAGGGTTTAAGGACTAAAATGTGAAAATGATGAAAATACATGTATTGTTGTGAAATGATTTGTGTAGGGGTTGGGTAAACACCCTAGATAATTCAAATAAGGTTGGTTGGGCAAGAGAATAGTTATTTTGCATGTTTTGTGTTGAAAGGACTAGATTGAATAAATGGAAAGTAGTAGAGGTAAAATCATATTTTTTCCAAAAAGATCAAATTGAGTTGAATGACTTGATTGTGTGACTTAATATGAGAATTGGTATGATTTTTTTTATTTAGATTACGATCGAGCCACTGATCGTAGATAGGGGAAATTAGCAGATTAGTCCCTAGTGCTTATCCACAACTGCAATTCAGTCTGGTAAGTTTGTAATGTAAATTTTACAGCTAAATATTTCTTGTAGGTATCTGATCATTGTTTATCAAATGGAAGCACATGGATTAAAGAGATTTGAAGAAATGAAAAGAAAGAGATAGTAGGCTTTAAGCCGTTGAAATGAAACTGATGCTATGGTTGGGGTACCGCATATGTTACGAGTCCTCAACAGCTCATGTGAGCAGTATCGTGAGTCAAAAAAGAGATATGAATCCTAAATGTATTATGCCCTATGATGGCTGGGATTGATGCTTAAATGCATATTCTCGACAGCTCATGTGAGCAACATTGTTAGGGGATAGTTTACAAACAAACATCGTACCGATGGCTACGGTACCGCATATGTTGTCAGTCCTCGACAGCATGTGCGAGTAGCATCGGGTACTGGTAATAGTAAAGTTATAGACAAGAAAGTTGGAATACTATATATGGATTGAGGATGCAATAGTTCATCCTAACTCGGTTAAGTTATAACTGCTTTATGAATATAATTGGTAACTCTTTAGACTCTTCGAACTTACTAAGCTATGAAGCTTACCAAAGATGTTTTTTTTTTAGATTACCTTGCTGCTTGAAGATTGAATCATCTCCACAAAGTCACACTATCGCGAAATCGGTTTGGTAGTCCTTTATCACTTGGTTATATGGCATGTGCTAGGATGATGTTATCTTTTGTTTTACTTGATCGAGATTGTGATGATCTTGTTATGTTTTAATGAAATATTGAATGTAGTAATGTATGCATGTTCAAGATAGAATATAGACTTGGAAGTACAATGTAATGACTTGGGAAACTATGAATTATGTAATGGTCTAATGCATTTTGAAGTTATGAATGGTATGTGTTGATAAACTTGTGTTTTGGCATGATTCTTAAGATTCTGCATACTTGTTTTGGTAGAACTTATGCATGTATCGATAGAAGTACAAGGTAGGAGAGGGGTTATTCACTGGCTTGAGTTGTATCGGTAGTTGTATAGTAGGTATCGATAGTTCTACTCGTAGAAGTTTCGGTAATTTGTGTATTTGTATCGATAGAAGTTGCAGGGTAAGACTTCTTAGCTCTTTGGATTTTTTAGTATCCGTAGAAGCATGACATGTTTTAGTAGAAGCCTCACTTGTATTGATAGTACTGCCTCAAGTATCGGTAGAAGTCTCACTTGTATTGATAGTACTGTCTCAAGTAACGGTAGAAGTCTACACCATTCCTAAATTGTTTACTGACTTGATAACTACCATTACTTGTCCAACAAGTACCGATAAAAGTCTCTAAAAATCATAGAAATGATCCTTTTGCCTTATTAAGTTGCGGTTCTATTTAGTTGACAATTTATGACATGTTGGATGCATTTCTTTGTTAAAGTAAGATTGAATGACATGATATTAAAAGATGAACAGTGATAGATGATTAGACAGACACCGAGACCCTAATCGATAATGGTTTTTGATTTTTGGGTGTTACAAATTACAAGGGAAAACAAATAGTTGTTGTAACATCAATACATGGATTGATAGTAAATCCATCATTATTTTTGAATGATGTAATCGACCAGCTATTATGCCACCACACAAAGGTATATGAGTTCCTCAAAGCGATCACCAATAAATGTAAGAATATGAAGGTATGGTGGTATAAGTTTACAGATGTCATCAATCAATATGATCAGCGAAAGGAACTGGCGGTAATCAACATAGGAAGGAAAAAATTTTCGAGAAAGAGATAAATGCCAGAGAGTAGATTGGCACGACAACTGCTAGACGAACAACGATAAAATAGACTGGCCAAAATGCACCCTGATCGAGCTATATATGTCGCAGCAATTATGTACAAGCGGACATTGTCGATGCAAGTATAATACACAGATGTAAGTCTGTCGAATATCAATCCCATGAGGATGGGGATATTGTTGCTTAAAATTGTAGAAGCAAATAAAGTTAAAATAAGGAAAGTTGTTAGAAATAATGTCAACGCAATTGAGTTAGAATTGCACAAAGATTAAAATTAAATCTGTCAACGCAAATACTATAAGCTGTAACGTAAAATGTCAAAGAAATTTAATAGAAAAATGAATTGAATATTGGAAGATGTTTTATGAATGTAAATTCAGAAAATTAAAAGAAGTAGATCAAGTGTTAGGAAATGGGGGGATCCTTGACTTAGCAAGTTAGCAGACACTAAATGTGACTACAAGGTAACTGGTAGATAAATTGTCATCGCAATTAAGTCCTAATGAAATCTCACTGCTATCAACTTCTCTATTTAGCAAAGACCTAAGAACTCACAATTACCATACCTTCCAGTGCTGGAAATGCTCTGCACTTGAGAACAAGTGGCCAGAATTCCTTCTTGCCTCAAGCAACTTCCGTTGTCTTGCTTGCAAATCTAACTTTGTCACCACACCTTCCAGTGACTGTAACTTCAATCGTACTTTCTTGGTCAAAACAGTTAAATCTAAAGATAAACAGATGAGCAGAATGTAGTAGAAATCAAAATAGATATGACATTAATAGGTATTTCCATACACAATTAAACTCAATAGAATTCATCAACATTCAAGAGGAATTAAAGAAGAAATTGAAGCATGCTATTCCTAGTCCACTAGAGTCCTTCTGTAATTGCTCCTCTTGTGTTGCACTTAGGCACTCCTCGTCAGAAGTAGTCGCCTCCTCGTCATGTCAAATCACCCTCTTGAGAAGTTAAGCTTCCATGGTAGCTCACTTTAAATGAGAATTAGAAATTCACAAGCTTGATGATGATCTTTTCTCTCTCCCCTCTATTTATAATCACTAGAAGGTACAGGTCTCTTCCCCTTTCAGATCTAACTCCCTTTTGTAGCTGTACAAGTTGGTTATTTCCAGCTGTACACTTCACGCAGATCTAGTTTGTGCATTAGGTAGTTGCAGGTTGTCACGACATTGCTGGACCCAAATTAAGATTTTTTATTTGCTGTGACAACTTGTCATTCTCCTGTGCTAGTGCTTCTGGATATGTTAGCAACATAAAGTTTCTGGTGTAATGTAGAAATCTTCATGTGGTGACATATTTGGCTGCAATTTTACACCAAACTTGTGGTGATAGCTCTGAATGCTTTCCTGCTCTGATCTTCTAAGGTGGATTCTTGCGCTGACAACTTTAGACGCAAAACTTATGCTGAATGCAGCGACATTAGTAGCACAAATGAGATAAAACGAAAGAAAGTAAGATCATACAACACTAATTTAGAAAATACAAATACTAAGTATAAAATGCTAAAAATGAATGCTAAATGTAATACAAAAGAAACAAAGTACACACTAATCAGGGAGATTTTAATGGTCATTTCTAATGCTATCACACCCCCAAACTTGAGTTTTTACTTGTCGTTAAGTAAATAAAAGTTAGCAAAGTCATATCAAAATTCTTGTCACCGTAATACTTATTCTAGCAACTTAAATTCTCTAAGATCGTAATGTATAAATTACATTCATATGATAGAACATAGCGCCGACAATTTATAGGCATGAATAATCAAAACTGTAACTTCACTAATGTTAGCATCATGCTTTAAATCTTAAATCTTCTTAACCAATACAACATTTATTGTCATATACATATATTTTCTTCTTTTTATCAACTTCTCTTTCTTTTTTTTATGCGACTGAGAGTTGTCATTGCATTACTATACTCTTGTTCCTGGGCAGTAACGATGGGGTGCAACAAACCCCTAGGGAGCATTTAATTGTGCCGACACACACTCTTCCAATGACAGCCTTTGGCTAGATAATTTTTCTAACACTTGCAGTGGAGTGTTCCCCCTTGTTAAGTCACAATGCACCCATATTGGAGTGTCTTTTATTTGTATATATCATTATATACATAGCTACAAATGGTAAGTTAATTCAAGATTAAAATAATGATACTACTCATTTATTACTAATGCAATTTCAATTATTCATCCAAAAACAAAAGGATACAACATTCAATCACATTCATTCAATTCATGCATTATCATCTCACATAATTCAAGAATTAAGCATCAAATGAAAAAATTGTGGTCACATTTTTCATAACTTTGCATACTTTCAACTAAAAAGACAAATAAATTCCTAAACTTGTGGGTACAATTACATTTCCATTCCATACACATTCCCCCCTCAAACTTAGTGTCTGCATTGTCCCCAATGTACTGACAATACTATACAAATCTGAATGGAAATACAACTACAATGCAAATGTGCTAACAAATAAAATGCAGACAAACAAAATGTAATGACAACTAAATGAAATGTATGCAACTAAACTAAGTACTAAAAAATAAAATAAAATAAAAAACTAACTCAATGTGTTGCAGCCGAGCATGTGGCGGCTTTAGACTTCTTCTTCTTTTGGGGTGCTCCTCAATGAGCTTCTTGTTGTCCTTGCGTTTGCACTTTTTCTCCTTTGGGGCAACCTATGCAGTGGATTGCTCCTCCATGGTATGTTGGATACTAGCTTCATCGACAGTAACATCCGATGGATGAATCTCAACAAGTGGTGCCACATTTGGCACAATAGCCAGAGGATTAGAATCCTCATTGCTGGATGTTACAGCCTCGGCCTGGCTCGCCACAGATGGTGCCATGTTTTTAACAAAAGCACCCATACTAGGAAGTGCGACGACAAATTCCTCCAATAAATTTATTGGCACAAAATCCTCTTCATTTTCTTTTTCCTTTTCTTTTCTTCTCTTTCTTCTTCTTCTCTGTTCTCTTCTTCCTCTTCAACACCCACAGAAGAAATAGTCGTGTGTTCCTCCTCTGCAGTAGCAACGTCTCTTTTCACCATATTAGCCCCCAAACTGTTTGAAAATTCATCCTTAAAAAGGCTGGTAATATTGTAAAGACAGTCCTCCACATCCCTAGAATGCACTTTTTGGTCCTCATCAACAAGTTGCTCAATATCATTTAGCGTCCTCCAAATCTGAGGATCTGTGGGCACATGGGCTTGTTTGTCCTTCTTTTTCTCCTTTCTCCTTCTTCGACGGTACGTCCTTCACAATAGGGGTTTCCTGCCCTCTCATCATTCTTTCCATCGAAACATCATTTATCGAGCCTTTGTTTTCTAAAATCTCTTCCTCTTCACGAGGCACAACACCCCTCTGTTTACACAAAGCATGATTAGAGAAGGGAAAGGCAAGAAACCTGTTTGTTTGGCGGCAGCTTTAGCGATTTCCTGGTGAAGGATTGCCTCGACATCAATCTGGCGGCCCTTGATAATAGAATGTATGAGACACATTCTATCCAGCATAACAGTACTGCTGTGAGTGGATGGTAGGAGATTATAGTTGATAAAGTGAAACCACTCCTTGCTCTGGATAGTGAGGTAACGATGATGCATCGTATAATTATTCAGATTATTTCTAGTCCAAACAGCACCGTCGACGCATAATTCATTCAACAATATATCAATGCCTTCCTCAATCAAGTTCTCCAAAAACTCGACACGCTTGTCTTCTCCCTCGATAATGTGAAAGAGGGTATTGATATGATCAGCGCCCCATGACACTAGACCTTCACGAATGAATATGAACTCCTGCTCCGGATCTACTAAGCTAGCATAAAATTTACTTACCATAGATGCGGAATACACTCCCGGATGATCACAAAATTGCTCCCAACCCAAACGCGAAATCATTCTGGCGACTTGTTTCCCCAACATTAATAGTGGGGATAGCTGAAATCCCTGCTCAGGGTGGCAGTATTGTTTTAGCATTACATCATGGAAACGGTCCTTCGCCGTTTTCGTTAAGAATAAGATAGGCTCCTTGGATGGTGACTGGTCGTCATTTCGGACCATCGCTATCAACGATTCAGTAACTGGTTTCGAAGGGGTTTTAGCACCACAAGTTCTTGTCATATTTAAATGAGAGAAAGATAGTGAAGATTTTACAGAGAAACTAAAAGTTGAAGAAAAACAAAGTTACAGTAACAATGGCGGATATGAGTATGAAGATACAGTCGGCACAAGTAGGGTATTTTATAGAAATCGAAGGTGAAGAGGCATGATGATTGCTGTTGTAGTGAGAGTACATTAATAAATGTCAGGACATGGATCGTACTTTTTCGGATTGATCAAACGGTTAGGGATAAAGGTGAATCAATCGACGTGATTTTTTCCTGAAATGTTTCGAAGAGTCAGCAATTGGATGCATCGACAAATCATGCTTTCGTGTGTGTTGACAAAAAGAAGAACTTTTATTCCTGCAGAAAACTAAAGCAAAATAAAAGACAACAAATAAATAGAAAAATTGTAATGACATTTTAAGAAAATGTGACCAGGTTAATGGTCTCGTTTTGTTTGTTAATGTCTAGGCTTAGGTAGTGCTTTAATCATTGGTCATTCACTTTGAATTGGTGTCCATCGTTCAAATCTTTTATTGTCACCGCACCATGTAGAAATGCTTCGACAACTTCAAAAGGGTCTGACCATCTAGAGCACAATTTTCCTGGATGCAATTTTAAACATGAGTTAAATAAAATCACTAATTGACCTGTGGAAAATTGTCGCCACAAAATGATGTTGTCATGCTATCTCTTAGTTTTTTCCTTGTAAATGGCAGCATTTTCATAAGCATTGCATCGAATTTCTTCCAGTTCTGAAATGTCCAACAATCTTTTCTGCCCAGCAGCATCATAGTCCATGTTCACTTGCTTGATTGCCCACATGGCTTTTTTTTCAAGTTTGACGGGCAAGTGATAGGATTTACCAAACACCAGTTGATATTGCGACACCCCTAACGATGTTTTGTATGAAGTGCGAAGCGTCCACAATGTGTCATTTAATAGAAAAGACCAATCACGTCTAGATGGATTAACCACCTTCTTAAGAATACCTTTTATTTGTCGATTGGATACTTCCATTTGTCCATTTGATTGCGGATGATATGTAGTTGCCATAAGATGCTTCACACCATAACGTTTTAAAGTTGTTGCCACCTGGTTACAATGAAAGTGAGTGCCTTGATCACTTATTAAAGCTCGAGGTGTGCCGAACTGTGTAAGAATATATGTGTGAAAAAATTTCAACACTGTCCACGCATCATCCTTGGGGACAGTTATTGCTTTGATCCACTTTGAAACATAGTCAACAGCGACCAAAATATACACGTTTCCAAAAGAATCTGAAAATGGTCCCATGAAGTCAATACCCCATACATCGAAGAGTTCAATCTCCATGATAGGCTGTTGTAACATCTCGTTACGTCAAGATATTGATCCGATGTGCTGACATTTATCACAATGATAAGCAAAATTGTAGCCGTCTCGAAACAATGTTGGCCAATAGAATCCTGACTGAAGGACCTTTGTAGCAGTCCTAACACCACCAAAATGACCTCCATAAGGAGCATCATGGCAATGCTTCAGGATAGATAGCATTTCTTCCTCAGGAATGCAGCAACGTATAATATTGCCAGTGCATACCTTTAACAGGTATGGCTCATTCCAATGGTACTTCGCAGCATCTCGAAGAAATCTGACCTTCTGGTGACCAGTCGCATTCAGTGGTAACTTCCCACAAACTAAATAATTGACCACATCTGCATACCATGGAGATGCGTTGACAAAGAATAACTTCTCATCTTGGAATGCGTCTACAATTTGTGATTTATTCCCATCTTCACTTCCAGATTCCAATCGAGACAAGTGGTCTGCTGCCTAGTTTTCTGATCCTTTTCTATCTTTAATCTCAATATCAAATTCTTGTAATAATAGAAACCATCTAATCACCTAAGTTTGGCATCTTTCTTGGCAAAAAGGTATCTCAAGGCAGAATGGTCAGTATAAACTATAATTTTTGCACTGACAAGATACGAGCAAAACTTGTCAAATGCAAATACTAGTGCTAGCAATTCTTTCTTTGTAGTTGTATAATTAATTTGTGCTTCAGTTAAAGTTTTGCTAGCATAATATATTATATGAAATACCTTATCTTTGCATTGTCCAAGTACAGCACCAACAGCATAGTCACTCGCATCACACATCACTTTGAATGGTTGAGACCAATCAGGTGCAACGACAATAGGTACATGCACTAGCTGCTGCTTAATTATAACAAATGCTTCTAGACAAGCTTCATCGAATAAAAACTTTTATTTTGCTCCAATAAGGAGTAGAGAGGTTTTGATATTTTGGAGAAAGCTAGGATGAAACATCGATAAAATCCAGTATGGTCGAGAAAACTCCTTATTCACTTTACATTGGTGGGTGGTGGTAGTTTTTCAATGATCTCTAACTTTTCTTTATCAACTTCAATGCACTGACAAGATATATACGATGGAAAAAGATAATGCCCTCAGTTTCCAAGAAATGGCATTTTTCCCAGTTAAGCACCAGGTTGGTGTCCTCATATCGCTTCAATACTATTGCTAAATTGTCAGTGCATTTATCAAAATTGTGACCATAAACAGAGAAATTGTCCATAAATACCTCCAACAAATCCTCGATCATATCAGAGAAAATGACCATCATGCACCTCTGGAATGTGGCTGGTGCATTGCATAAACCAAATGGCATCTGACGAAAAGAAAAAGTTCCAAACGGGCAAGTAAAAGTTGTCTTTGCTTGATCTTCTGATGCGATTGCGATCTAATTGTATCCAGAGTATCCATCAAGAAAACAGTAATAGGCCTTACTAGCTAGCCTATCCAAAATTTGATCAATGAAGGGAAGTGGGAAGTGATCTTTCTTTGAGGCTGCATTTAAACGACGGTAATCCATACACACTCGCCAACCCGTAGCAATGCGAGTAGAGATTAGTTCATTTTTATCATCGCTTACCACTATGATGTCGCTCTTCTTTGGCACACATTGGAGTGGGCTCACCCATGTACTGTCCGAGATTGGATAGATTATACCTGCGTCCAGCCATTTGATGATTTCTTTCTTCACAACTTCCTTCATTTTTTCATTTAATAGACATTGTTGTTCAATTGACTGTTTTCCCTCATCTTCCAGCCTAATTTTATGCTTGCAGAAAGAGGGACTAATGCCTCTGATATCTACAATACTCCAGGCAATGGCTTTCTTATGCTGCTTCAATATTCCAAGTAGCTTCTCTTCTTGGCTTGCGTCGAGACTTGCGTTGACAATTACTGGAAATGTATCATTGTCACCAAGGAAAACATCTTTCAGATGTGTCGGCAATGGTTTCAACTCCAGCGTTGGAGCTTCTTCAACTGATGGCTTGAAAATAGGGATTGTGCTATTCGTTAAATCCAAAGATTCCGTTTGCCAACTATATTTGAGCTCAGAAATATTAGCTTCAACCAAGTGGTCACATTTTGGTAAGAAATTGTCTCCACATGTCACTACATATTCTTCTGTCATTTCTGAACTACATTCATGAAATTCCTCCGTAATTAACTCGTCTAGAACATCAATGTGCTGACATTGTTCTTTCCTCCTAAAAGGAGTTGCTTCGAAAACACTGAAGGTAACATGTTCATCGTTATGTCGCATGATCAACTCGCCCTTGAAAACATCTATAAGTGTGCGTCCCATTGCAAGAAATGGGCGTCCTAAAATAATGGGCACTTCCTTATCGGCTTCGCAATCAAGTATGATGAAATCTGCTAGGAACACAAATATATCGACTTCAACAAGAACATCTTTAATCTATCCTTCAGGTTGTGTCAAACATCTTTCTGCAAGTTATAATGTCACCGCAGTGGGCTTCATATGACCAATTCCTAATTTTTTGAATGTAGACAACGGCATAAGATTTATGCTAGCTCCTAAATCACATAGAGTTTTTCCTAAATAATTATTTCCAATGGAACATGGAATTGTGAAACTGCCAAGATCTTTCATTTTAGGAGGCAGTTTATTTGTCAGTACAGCACTACACCCTTCTGTGAGCGCAATTGTCTCGATATCAGATAACTTCTTCTTCCTTGATAAGAGCTCCTTCATAAATTTCCCATAACTGGGAATCTGCATAAGGGCATCAACAAGAGGTATATTAATATGTAACTATTTCAAAGTAAATACAAACCTTTGATATTCTCTGTCATGTTCTTTCTCCTTGAATCGCTGTGGAAATGACAAAGGTATATTAACAGTAGCCTGTTACGATACACTCGGTTGCATCGACATTGGCAGTTGCATCGACAATTTCGAAGGTTGAATGGTAGGCATAGATGTGATTACTGGTGGTTCTTCCTGACTTATTTCAACTGCTTCTTCTTTAGATGCAACTTCTCCCTATTGCTTTGTTACATTTGCGTTGACAGGTGCTGCATTGGAGCTGCTACTTTGTTCTACAGTCTGCTTTCCACTTCGCAAAGTAATAGCCTTGCAATGCTCCTTCCCCTTCTGATTTGGATTTTCTTGTCACTAGGCAAAGCACCTAGTGGTCTTGGGCTCAAATTAGAAGCCAGCTGTCCTAGTTGTGCTTCCAACACACAGATGGAAGAAGAATTACCTTGGACGATAGCTTTAGTTCTGGTAATATGCTCACGCATCAAAGCTTCAAGAGTAACTAATGGATCTGATCTTGGTTGAGAATATTGCTATTGCTATTACTGTTGTTGATGTTGTCCTTGCGTATTCGGTATTGCAGTCTATTGTGGTTACATACGAGCATGTGGTTGCATCTGATTCTGTGACTATATCTGATCAGGATGTGAATGTACCTGAGGACTACGATTGTAATTTTGCTGTTGATGGTTGTAACTCCCTTGTCGAAAGTTCTTTTGATTTGAGGAATTTTCATATCTAAATGTAGATTCATTCTGATTCCCCCAAGGTTGTTGGGTCCTAGTTGAACTATTCTACAAGTTACCATATTAATTCCCTCTGATGTTGTTGACATAGAATGCATTCTCAACATGTTGTGGACAATCCTTATAACTATGGTTGTCGCCGCAAATTTCACAACAAAATGTCAGGACATCCATTTGCTGGGCTACTTGAATAGGGGCAACCTCACTCGTCCCCTTCATGTTCTTGATCACGTTCGCCAGTGACGATACTCGTGCATTTAGGGCTGAAATGGAATCTAACTCAATAACTCCAAGATTTGCTTTCACTTGAGCAGAACGAGAAATCGGGTACTGATAATCATTTTGCACAATTCTCTCTAAGATTCACATGACTTCATCGTAAGTGCAATCCAACAAGGGACCGTCTGCAGATGCATCGACAATGTTTCTTGTATGTGCATTTAATCCATTGTAGAAGATTTTAATTTGTCTCCTATTGGATTTAGTGCATGGGACGACATCTAAGCAAAGTTTTGTAACAATCCCACGTAGTGTGCAGGTTTTCATCATCCAATTGATGGTATGACGTGATATCATTCCACAGTCTAGCATTCATTATGGGTAGATTGAATCGCAGAACAAACTGAGTTGCTAGCACATTCCGTGAAGTAATAGATCCAACCGGTAAACTAAGAAACCATGTATGTGCCCTTCCTTGCAAAGAATAAGGGAACAATTGCATCTTCAAGGCGTCATCAGGAACCCCATGTTGACTAAAAGAAGCACATATTAACAGAAAGGATTTGAGATGCTCCCTCGCATCTTCATGAGGCAAACTAGCATATTGCCCATTCGAGTTTAACATCTGAAACATAACCGGTTTCAATTCAAAATTCCCAGCTTGTATTATTTGTCTAACAACCCCTGGTTATAGATCATCGAGCATAGGAACAACGAAATCACTAATTATCCTGATTTGCTCTTCTTGCGGCAACGGTCTATTATTAACATGTTGTGGCTGCACTGGAGGAATAGGGTTTTGTGACGGCAATGGTCGAACATCGTTATTATTTTCAGCCATATTTCTTTGCTTTTGTCTCTTCCTCTGAATAGTTCTTTCAATTTCTAGATCAAAACTGACAATGTTGTTAGGATTTCTCCTTGTGGACATAAAACACCTAACAAGAATTGAAAAGAATCAACAAAAGAAATAAAATAGATTAATAATAAATAGAAGTCAGAAAAGAAAGAATAATTGCAACTACAAAAATAAACATCAAACAAACGTCATCCCCAGCAACAATGCCAAAACTTGATCGCGCTATAAATGTCACAGCAATTTTGTGCAAGCAGACACTGTCGATGCAAGTATAATAGACAGATGTAAGTCTATCCAATATCGACCCCACGAGGATGGGGCTCTTGTTGCTTAAAATTATCGACGCAAATAAAGTTAAAATAAGGAAAGTTGTTAGAAATAATGTCAACGCAATTGAGTTAGAACTGCACAAAGATTAAAATTAAATATATCAATGCAAATACTATAAGCTGTAACATAAAATGTCAAGGAAATTTAATAGAAAAATGAATTGAATATTGGAAGATATTTTATGAATGTAACTTCAAAAAATTAAAAGAAGTAGATCAAGTGTAAAGAAATGGGGGGATCCCTGACTTAGCAAGTTGGTAGACACTAATGTGACTACAAGGTAATTGGTAGATAAATTGCCGTAGCAATTAAGTCCTAATGAAATCTCACTGCTATCAACTTCTCTGTTCTGCAAAAACCTAAGCACTCACAATTACCATACCTTTCAGTGCTGGTAATGCTCTACACTTAAGAACAAGTGGCCAGAATTCCTTCTTGCCTCAAGCAACTTCCGTTGTCTTACTTGCTAATCCAACTTTGTCACCGAACCTTCCAGTGACTGTGACTGCAATTCACTTTCGTGGTTAAAACAGTTAAATCCAAAGATAAACAGATGAGTAGAACGTAGTAGAAATCAAAATAGATCTAACATCAATAGGTATTTCTATACACAATTAAAGTCAACAGAATTCATCAACATTCAAGAGGAATTAAAGAAGAAATTGAAGCATGCTATTCCTAGTCTACTAGAATCTTTTCTTAATTGCTCCTCTTATGTCACACTTAGGCACTCTTCGTCAGAAGTAGTTGTCTCCTTGTCGCGTTAGATCACCCTCTTGAGAAGTTAAGCTTCCATGGCAGCTCACTTTAAATGAAAATTAGAAATTGTAGAATTAATTTCTTCACAAGCTTGATGATGATCTTCTCTCTCCCCCCTCTATTTATAATCACTAGAAGCTACAGGTCTCTTCCCCTTTCAGATCTAACTCCCTTTTGTAGCTGTACAAGTTGGTTATTTCCAACTGTACACTTCACGCAGATCTGGTTTGTGCATTAGGTAGTTACAGGTTGTCGTGACATTGCTGGTCGCAAATTAAGATTTTTATTTCCTGGGACAACTTGTCATTCTCCTACACTGGTGCTTCTGGATATGTTAGCAGCATAAAGTTTCTAGTGTAATGTAGAAATCTTCATGTGGTGACATATTTGGCTGTAATTTTACACCAAACTTGTGGTGACAACTCTGAATGCTTTCCTGCTCCGATCTTCTAAGGTGGATTCCTGCACTGACAACTTTAGACGCAAAACTGATGCTGAATGCAGTGACAGTAGTAGCACAAATGAGATAAAACGAAAGAAAATAAGACCATACAACACTGATTTAGAAAATACAAATACTAAGTATAAAATGCTGAAAATGAATGCTAATGTAATACAAAGGAAACAAAGTATACACTAATCAGGGAGATTTTAATGGTCATTTCTAATGCTATCACACCCTAATACTCTTGTCAAACAATTCTAACAAGAACTAACCCTTAATTTTATATTTTAGTCACTAACATACTAACATAATCACATCTCATTTGTTTTAAGGTATTTCTTTCAAATTTGATAGGTTTGTCACGACACAGATAGGCTACATCGCGATGGAGCCACTAGACTGCTCCAAAGACACCCAGGCATGCTATGACGCGACATATCCTCTTATACGTTGCAACCAAGGGGTTAGAACGCTTAAAAACTTAAATTGATAAGTATGTCATGACATTAGAAGAGCTATGTTACGACATAGGAGGCAGTTTGCTAGAATTCTAGAGCTGAGGTGTTTGTCACGACATAGGGGAAGCTACGTTGCGATAAATAGGCACTAACAAGTATCTTGTAACAAATTTTGGGTTACGTTGTGACATCGTCTGTAATTTTTGTAAGGTTGATCCGACCCGATTACGTAACCCGATACCATAAAACCTTATTTACCCAAAATTTAACCTTTAAAACCCTTAAATTTAACACCCCTATATATACTAACCTAAACTAAACTTAAACCCTTCACCTAAAACACTCTCAAACTAATCCTAAACTCACCAAAGACCTCCTCATTCTCTTTTTCCCTTTCAAAACCTAGAATCCTCTCATTCCAAGTGTAGTCCTCCTTTCAAGGGTGCAATGGGAATCCATCAACAAGGCTCCTCCTTAAATCAAAGGTACTCTCTTCATTTTACTATTCCATTGGTTATTATTTGTCTCTCTTTTGTGTGTAGATTACAATGCCTCCATGAAAGAAAGCCTTGGTGCAAGAAAGTGATAGTGATTCCGAGTACGAACGGTTTGAAAATGCTCAAATCAAAAAGTACTTCCTAGCTTCGCAAGGCTGAACACTAATTCAAGAACAAGGTTTTGAACCCTCAATGGTGCTATGCAAGGAAATATGGCCGCTTGTGAGATATCATAAATGGGAGTAATTTTGCGTCCCTCCTACAGGTAACGCCATTGTCCCTATCGTTCATGAGTTCTATGCATCCCTCAACGATTATATTGTCAAGAGGCAACCTTTAGGTGTAGTGACAGTAAGAGGATAGGATGTGCATGTGACGCCTTGAGATATTTGTGAATATTACAATGTCCCCTTTTATGAAAAATATTTTGTAGAAAAAGTGGACTTAAACCTCTTTAATAATGTGGACATGGAAGAAGTCATTAGCTTTTTAACCAAAAGGCATGGTGGTTGGAATTATTGATCTGATGTGGGAACACCTTCTAACTTTAATCAAGCCATTATGTTCCCGGTAGCAAAAATGTGGAGGCAATTCTTAGCTACATGAATTATACCTGCATTAAATGTTTCTAACATTAATTCTCTATGAGCTTTGTTGTTATATGGAATTTTTCAGCGTATACAAATTTGTGTAGGTTCTTGGATCTTTGAAGAAATGAAACAGTGCACCCAAGGCCAAAACAGTGGCCTCTTCTTCCCAGATTTGGTAACTGCCTTGTGCAAAAAGGAAGATGTACCTAAGCAAGACAATGAGTAGTTGTTGAAGATGACTCGGAGCATTAAAGGAGATTCATTATACAAACAATATGTCGAGCTTCAAAGAAAACAAATTAAAGAATGGAATTAGAGGAGGAAGGAGAATATGGATGTACCAGCATCACTTAAGGAAAAAGACAAATCAAAGATGGGAGCAAGAATAAAAGGAAGCATCAATTAAAAGCTTGATGGCATGATTAGGTGGATGAAAGAAACAACTCCTATGCTGAAGGAGTTTGCAAAGATGCATAGGTATTACCCACTAAATATGTTTGGGGAAGAAGAAGGAGATGAGGATGAACCAGAGTTGGGAGAAGCCAATGATGAGCAAAGTGAGCCTAACACTGATGACGAGTATGAGGCAATGTTTCAGCCTCGTTACCCAATTCCTAAAGGATCAATGATTTTGAGCCCAGCACGAAAACAAGGTGGAAGCTCCCGTAAAAAATACACCGACAAGGGCAAGGCTCCCATGGATCCTCAATCCAATGAGGAGGAAGACGATTGACCTTTAATTTTTAATCGTTTTGGATTTGTTTTTTAAGACTTGTAATTTTTGGGATAATTTTTATTTTAATTTTAGACTTATATAATTCGTAGGAGTAGGATTAGGAATTATTACTTTAATTCTTTTTATAGGAACCCCACATTTTGGAGACACAACAATTCCGAGCATTCACACCAAAGGAAGAAGGACAATCACCATAAGAAGTAAACGGTTTTCACAATCAATTAGGTAACTTCTTTCCTTAACTACTTTTCAAGCTACATATTGAGGACAATGTGTTTTCTGAAGTGTGGGGGTAACATAGGAATTTTGGCATATAGTTTTATTTTTATCTTTTTGATGTGTGCTTGAGCTTGTAGAAATACAAGTTATTGGTTAGGAGCATGAATAATAGGTTGATTGTGTTTTCTTGATAAATTTGACATGATGATGAGGAATTTTTCATTTTTGAGCAAGAGATTTTTGAAGTTCTATAGGTTACACTATGTATAGATAGAAAAAAGCTTTATTGATACCATATGATATGCAAAATATGAGGAAACGAGCATGCTAGTATACATGATAAATAATAATCTGGAGATTAGGTAATTAAATTGACATTTGTGCATGTTAAGTTGTTTAAGGATGACCTAAGGCATTGTTTGACATAACTAGAGATAAAAAGCAAAACCCTATTTTGAGTTATCAATTAGTACCCATTTTTAGCCTTATGACACATTCTTACTAAGCCACACTACAAGCCTTCTAAGCCTCAAATAATGATTTGTGTATATCCTTTTCTTTGGTCCTATTTTGCATGAAAATAGATGTATGGCCATATGTATTGAGGGTAGGTAGACACATTATGGTGGAGGTTGTAAAATAAAAGAGGGAAATCATGATAAAGTATGAATTTTAGAGTTATCCAAAGAAAAGAAAATGAGTAAAAATACAAAAATAAAATAGTAAGAAAAATTATGAGAAGTGACAAAAACAACAAAGTCACCGATAGAAAAAGAGAAAGCTTGCTCGAAAAAAGAAATTCGTATACTCGTAGGCTATTTAGAAGGAGTACTTTGGATTAGTTTCCTAAATGGAGAAATAAAGAAGGCGAGAGAAGGAGAAATAAGGAGGTGAGAGGGAGTGGGACATAAAAGGGGAGAATAGGGAACAATACAATGTGCAAAACTGTTTTCGTGCTATGTAACCTTTTGTGTGCTTAACTGTTCTTTGAAAATCATACCTATCCTAAGCCTCAACACGTTACAAACCGAAAAGCCCTATGTGACCTAACTGACTCTATGCACGAATAGATATAGACAATGCATAATCTCATTATAATCGTTTGTACTATACTAGGATAATCAAAGTACTCATGTTAGGCATTGATGGAGTCATATTGATAGAACTTTGATATTTATTTGTATCTTTTGTAACCCACTGACCTTAAATTATTTTTACTTTGAAATAGTGAAGTTACTCAATCATCATGTTAAGATTGTCAACAAATACATAAAGCTTGGAGTAAATGTTGCAAGCCTAATCTTTGTATAATACAGTTTTCTAGTTTGCTTGAGGACAAGCAAAGACTTAAGTGTGAGGGAGTTTGATATGCTGATTTCGTACCTAGCAGATGGAACTAGTTTTCACATTTGATGAGCTTGAAATCAAGTAATTTTCTTTATATTTTATGTTTTTTCAACCTGGTTTCATCTTTTGAATAAATGGTGCTAAAAAGGTTATTTTATTGCTTTCAAGGCCAAATGAGGCCTAAAGATTAGCTAACCTAGTTTGTGAGTACATAGGAGACTAATGGCAACTGAGCCTTAAGGATACTGGTCACTTTTACATGACATAGAAGCCCTATGTTGCAAAAAAGGGATAAGCAACAAGGAACCAAGGGATTGCATGCTATGTTGTGACACAGAACCTGGTGTGTCGCGACATCAACCCCAGAACTCAACTCTATATCAAGCAAAGGGCATTTTCGTCTTCACAATGTAACTTAAGCATGAAGGACGGTAGTTGACCTAGGATTGATGAGAATGGTCGGCCAAGAGCTATAAATAGGGCTTTTAGCACTAGGGTTTGCATACCCACTTATTAGATTTTAGTTTTTAGTCGTAGATTTATATTTTTTAGCTTATAACGAGATTGTAGAAACTCGAGTAAACAATTGAGGAGTTTTTCCAAACAAATCGCTTAATACAATTTTAGTTTCTCTTTCATTCTCTTTTGCATTTATATGTTCTCATATATTGTTTTATTAATGAATAAAGAAACCATGAGGAACTAATTCCATTTTTGGGAATTAGGGAGTGGACATATGAATAATTTATTGTTGTTTTACAGGGATTTTACCTTTCGGATCAGCTATTTGGGAAAGGAATAACATTATACAAACACTAGGCCTAACAACCCTAAAAATTCATCAGGTGGGAATTAACCTAAATTTGGTATTGCCCATCCGTGAACACCTTTTCCCCGAACTAGTTTTATATTGTGACATCTAGTGATAAGTAATCTCTATCGACTTGCTATGCCGGCGGAAGATGAGGGAAGATTGAGAGATCCAACTAGGGAAGTGACTAGTTGATTGGAGGAAAACCCGCACAACCCAACGATTGAAGAAATCATACGGAAACGACCTAATCTCCCCGAAACTGTTTATGAGAATTTTTACAACTCAAACTTTCACTTTATTTTCCATCTTAGTTTATCTTTTATTTTATACATCTAAAACAACTATTTTATTTTTCGTACTATAAACCCTAAAATAATTACTAATTTACTTTTTATTCATTGTAGGGATTTCATTTACTCTCGCCTTAAGCCTCTTTTGGGTACGATCCTTAGAATACTACCAAGTGTCCCGTTGTAACACATTATATTTACAACCTAACCCGTATATTTGCGAAAAATCAAAATCTACATCGAACAGGAGTACGTTCGAGGGCAGTCACAACTCTTCCGAAAATACATCTGCAAACTCACAACAGTTGGAACTAATTCTAATTTTGGTTCTGAAATTTTGGTATCTAATATGTATGCTAGATATGCCTCACAGCCTTTGTGAACACAACTCTGAATTGACATAGCTAAAATAATATTCATTGCATTACCACAACTATCTGATTCAACTCTGACCAACTTGTCATCTTAACATTTCAGTAATATTTATTTCTACCTACAGTTCAGTACAGCATCATGTAAAGTTAACCAATCCATGCCTAAAATTACATCAAACTCATTGAAAGGTAGCAGCATCAAGTTGGTCGAAAAAGTAGCAACCCGAATTTTCAGGGGACAATTTCTACAGACTTAATCTACTAACACATACTAGCCTAAAGGATTAGTTACCTTAATCACAATTCAGCCAACTCAATAGGTAATTTCTTATCCGACACTAATGTTGTACATATATACGAATGTGTTGATCCCGGATTAGTCAAAGCATAAACATTAACATCAAAGATAGAAAATATACCTATAATCACATCAGGGAATAAAGCCTCCTCACGAGCTCGGATCGCATACGCTCTAGCTGGTGCCCGAGCTTCATATTTGACTGCAGAATCTCTTGTTCCACCTCTACTATTCCCAACGTTACCACTAACTCTCATTGGTCTCCCTCGATGGCATATAACTCAACCGTGTACTTTGAATCTTATCTCGATCAGATCTCTCAAGACAATCTCTAAAAAATGTTCAAAGGATCCACATTTGAAACACGATGCATCATTCAACTGACACTCTCCAAAATGTCTTTTATTACATTGGGGACATTCAGGCTTGTTGTTACAAAACACTCTAACACTTGCCATAGAAGTATCTTGGGGTCTTGAACTAGCTTGTTGCTTTCCTCTATCTCTTCCTGAAAATCCCGATGGAGTTGACATACGACTATGGAAATCTTTTGATTTCTTTGATGTTAAAGAAAATGGTTTCCCATTGGTTGTTTACCAACATATTGTGATACTCAATCCGCTTCCCTTTTCGCTTTACTAAGTTCTTCGGCCTTATGTGCTCGACTCCACCAACACAACAAATTCTTTTATTTCTAAAATTCCAACAAGCAACTTGATATCTTTATTTAGCCCATCTTCAAACCGAGTACACTTCACAACTTCATTTGTAATGCAATCCCTAGTGTACTTACTTAACTAAAGGAATTCCCTTTCATACTCTGCTACAGTTTTACAACCTTATTTCAGCTCCAAAAATTCTTTCAACTTCTTGTCTAGATACCTCTGGCTAATATATTTCCTCCTAAACTCTACTTGGAAGAATTCCCAATTCACACGATTTTTCGGAACTACTGCTATCAAAGTGTTCCACCAATGATATGTTGAATCTTTCAGTAATGATATAGCAAACTTTAGACAATTGACGGGAAAGCAAGTTAATTCATTCAATAATCAAATTGTATTCTCTAACCAAAATTCAGCCCTTTTAGGATCATCTTCAGCTATACCACGAAATTCCTTGACTCCATATTTATGAAGTTTATCAACAAAAGGTCGATTCATATGTACTTGTTCCAAACCATGACGTATAGGGGGAACCAATTGAGGATCAAGAGGGGTGGAGGTCGTTGAACAATAGGGTTTGTTCTAACAAATTCAGTAAACCACTCAAACATCATTTGGAAGAAGGCTTCTTTCACCTCACTTCCTTGGCCTAAAATAGGCTTACTACTAACTTCTCCTTGAACGGAGGCTTGACCATTACTTTCCACTTCATCGGGATCTGCTCAGTTATTTGACATCTTTTATCTATATGAAAACATAGTTCAAATCATGTCAGAAGATATCACACCATCACAGGTTATCAAATGGCATGTATTTATAGACTCCAAACATGCTACGTTCAGTTCGAGAATCGACTAAATCGTAGCTTTGATACCAATAAATGTAACTCCCCTAACTCGTCTCTGTCGTCGTCGATTAAGCTTATGTAGCATTACTGAAAATATAAACATTTAACTTCCCAAACCATAATAATTCAACTTAAACATACATCCACATATTTCATTTCACACATATACATTTGTGTGTAAAATCAGGCTTTTGAGGCCTTAAAATAGCTTAAAATTAAACTGAGACTAATTTAAAACAAATTAGAAAATTTAAGAAAAATTGAAAAATTTGAGAAACAAGGGTACACGGCCATGTCCCAGCCCATGTGTCCGACCATGTGGTACTCGAAATAAGGTCACACGGTCGTGTCGCAGGCCATGTGCCAAAACCGTGTAACTCACTGACTTGAGACACACGGTCGTGTCTCAAACCATGTATCAGATCGTGTAAGTACTGCACCTAGATATAAAACACACATAGTTGTGTGTGGCACATGGTTGTGTGACAGCCCGTGCCCCAGTCGTGTGCTACCAAATTAACCCCTAAAATAAGTCAAAACCCTAACCTTGCACTACAAGGCTCTACCAAAAGACATGCATTCCCATGATCCTAAACACCCCTTATACACTATCATCCATGCCACAACAATTCACCTAAAGCCTTCAACCAATATGCCATTCATAGGCACAACCCTTCAACCTAAACCATGCATTCAATCTCACATGCCTTTATCTTGAACAACATACTTATATATATATATATATTCACAATTTGACCAAAGGATAAGCCATACTAAAGTACGATAAGCCTATTCACATCATTCTTTACAAACCACCTATACATTCCATTCATAAACAAGACCAAAGGAACACAAAACTACCAAAACGGTTGTTGGATAGTGTGATAGAACTCTGAGGATGTCCAAAAATCGATTGAGCTTTAGATGATCTACCAAATCAAAGAAGACAACTACATGAGCATATAATGCTTAGTAAGTTCATATGTATAGTAAATTTACTTACCAAATCTCCACAATTAAACATTTACTCATGCTTGAAAATCTATATAATCAATTGACAATCCTAACCATAAAAATCCACTTTCATTAGTAGTGAAAGATACCGTAATACATCAAGAACATGTTATTTATCATAAAATAAACAATTCAACTACACTTTTCTTTTCCTTGGAATATAATTAAATATAACATTAAATATAAGCTCTTCCCATGTTACGTAACTTTCCCATTGAACCCTATCAAATAACATTGAATACTCAGAATGCCTTTTCATATAATTGTAACCTTTCCTTTTCAATAGCACTCACACGAGCGGTGAAGTGAGCCTGCTCACACAAGCTGTGGGTTGGGATGGTAGCTACACGATGCTACTCACAGAAGCTGTGGAGACCGCAACAAATGTTAGATCTTATCCATCGGTAGGACCTCCGGAACCAGCACCCAATACATATACTTCTTAAATGACATGTCATTTGTATCATAAGTATTCTTTAGGTTCGAACGAAAATTTATACCATCACGTATTCAAGCATCGTTGAACCACAATTCCATTTGTATTCAACAACTTAAAAATTAACAACATCTAAATAATATATATATGCTCAATAAACATAAAACTCATATGAACTTACCTCTATTCCTATGTTTGTAAAATCAGAGTTGACGACAATTCCATGACCTTGGCTTTTCCCCGATTTAAGTTCAGTTGACTCTTTTCTTGATCCAAAATATAATTTAGCTTAATTAACATCCAAAATATAACTTAATTATTCCATTTCATTCTTATTTCGTAATTTAAGTACAATTACAAATTTACCCCTATTATTTTAATCTTTGAACAAACTAGTCTTTAACATCTTAACTTGAATTTAATAATTTCTTCCACAAGCTTAACTTGACTGAATTTCTCCCTTGCTAACAACAACCCATATGTTTACTTATTTTACACAAATATACATAAAATCTTCTAATTAAACAATTTAATAACTATCTTGATTTTCTAAATTTAACCAACAAACTATGCTCAACAATAATTTGAGTTCGTTTTCCAACTCATAACCCCCAAAAATACATAGATACCTTATAACAACTCCCTCAAACTTTCACCATTTTGTAAATTAACCCCCGAGTTAAATAAATTACACTATAACAAGCTTAAAAACATAAAAAACATAAAAAAAAAGCTTTAAAATACTTACATGCAAAGTGACCTAACAACAAGGTAGCTTGAGGTTTTTCTTTTTTTTAATGGTGGATTTCGGTGGGTGAAGAACAATGAAAGAGATTATTTTTATTTGTTTTATTTTATTAATTCCTATTTTCTTTATTTCAATTACTTATTCATTAATGTATCCTTTAAAATCATCAACATTTACAAAATTACCAACCACCAACCTCCACTAACTAAACTAATGGGAATTTTACCATGTAAAACCATTATTTATCCTTTTTATACTATATGGTTCCTTTGATAAAAGAACTAACCTTTATACCTTTTTTTCAATTTAACCTTTTTCACCTAATTTACCATTTAAACCTTCAAATTTTCTATTAAGAAATTTAATACTACTTGACTAATTACACAAAAAATTTATTATGCATCAATACTAACTCGCTTGTCAGAATCGTGATCACGAAACCACTATTTCCATCTTCGCTAAAAACAAGTCGTTATAATTGGTGTTTGAAATGCCTTTTTTAGGGGATATTTAGGGTGCACACAGTCTAGGGCACGAGCTATCACTTAGCTGTGTGCTGCACATGGTCTCCTCACACATTCGTGTGTTCCAAGTCAGTAGTTACACAATCTAGCGCATGGTCTATGACACGACCATGTGACCCAAGTCAGATTCACACACGGGCTGAGACACGGCCATGTCTTCAAGCCACATGGCCTGGGCTTTGTCACAAGGTCGTGTGACCCCTGTTTCCAAATTTTTTAATATTTTATGTTTTGTTGCAATATGGTCCCTAAATGTTCCCAAACAATTTTTAAGGTCCCGTAAGCTCAGGTTAATGCCCTTAAGTTTTTTTGTAATTTAAGTAAATGTGTTTTTGAATGATATTAATTTTTTGAATAATTGTTTTTATTTGAGGTTGAATGTTTCAAATTGTATTATGACACTCCTTAACCTTAATATGGCAACGGAGATGAGCTAGGGGTGTTACATTTAGTGGTATCAAAGCTACGGTTTAGTCGATTCTCGGGCTAAACGTAGCATGTCTAGAGTCTAAAAATACATGCCATTTTATAACATGTGATAGTGTGATGTCTCCTGACTCAAATTGATTTTGATTTTTGTGTAGATAAAAGATTTCATCCAACCGAGCTAATTTCGATGATGCTAAGGGTTATGTTCTAGCCGCCGATCAAGGGTTGTTCATCTGGCTTCTTCTAGTCATGATGTCAATTTTTCACCTATTCTCACTATTTAATCCATCATAGAAATGCTGGATCTGTATGGAAACATGAATACCTCCACCTAATACGGATCAGGGTATTAATTTGAATCTTTCCAAGCTTGCCCCAACATTTCTGTAGTACTTTGCTTGAAATGAAATAATTGCATATAGCTTTGCATTATTTTGGGAATAGGAATCATACACTGTAGAAATAATTACACGAACTCCCTTCATGATGTAATAGTGTTAGGAGGTAGTAACTCCAACCATAACTTTGTTTTCCCATCTAACACGAACGGAATTAAGCGTAGTCTAATAGTGTTTGTTGATAGCCCCATTTAAGCAAAAATGCTACAAATGTTCTCAAATCGCCGTAAAAAATCAATAGGATCTTCTGTTTGAGCATCAACAAATTTGACATTGTCAGTAATCCATGTTAGTAATGACGAGTTTAGTTCAAAATGAGAATTATGGATGGGAGGACAAATGATGCTAGGCTGTAACCATTCTAAATCAAAAAACATTCCTAAAGTATTTATCATCATCATTTATTTATTTATTTATTTATTATATATCTATAAATATAAAGTAGTTAACATAAGTATAGTATGTGAATAGTAGCATATGTATGCCCTAAAAATTTCCTAATTATTCTTATTTTAAATGCAAAAATTAAAATCACTAGAGACGTTGCCTCCCCGACAACGACGCCAACAACTTGATCGCCTTCGGATGTACTAACGTCCAGAGTATAATTTAGGGATCAGAATAAATTCAATATAAAGATGAAACATGATAAATGTATTGAAAGTATTAAGAATAAGAAAATCTCTGATTTGTACTAAGAATTGGAAAGAATTCATGAATGTCTATACGCATATACAAATCACGTCTCTTAAGAACAATAGAACAAAATGAAATAATTAAAACCTAAGAAAGAAAACAACTAAAAACCTAAATTTAAGAAAAGAGAAAATTGTCTCAGGAAATGGGGTGTGTAAAATTGAGGCTCAAGGGGCCTATTTATGACCTTCTGATGGCCATCGTTCTCACCCCTAGGTCAGCTATCGTTCTCGAGTTTAATGATGCATTGTGAAGATTAAAACGCCCCTCACTCGATGTAATTCCATGTCTAGGAGTCGATGTCACTACAGTCAGGTCTTGTGTCGTGACATAGTGGTAGTGTACTACTTTGGGTATATTTTCCAAGGTTTGTCGCGACTACGAAGGTAGCTTCAGGATTTTTTGGGTCTGGTCTCTATGTTGCGACATCCGTAGTCTTGTGTCGTGACATAATGATTAGTCTTGATATATTTTGCCTTCTAAAGGTTTTCTGCACACTCATTAAGTATATTAGCCACCCTTTAGGCCTCAATCGACCATGAGGTCAATAAAAGACTCGGTTTTGCACATTTTACACATTTTATTGTACTAACGAAAAATTATCATATCCTAAACAAATCTTAACAATGATACTTAATTTGAAGCTCTTAAAGTACGAAAAATAGATTAATCTGCTAGGTCAAATTACAGCAGATCACCTGTATCTTGCTTCGATTTTTCTGTTTTCACTCTTTTTTCGCTCATTTTACTCCCAAATGCTCTCTTAAGTATAGAAACATGAATTTAAAGGATTAGAAGCATAAAATTCATCATTTTACATCGAATAATCATCCAAAAACGCATTAAGAATGAGGCTAAAACATGTTACTTTTGGCAATTATCAATGGCATACCAAACATCAGTCTTTATAGTATAACCTATTATGGTAGACGTTTGTTTGTGTCAAAATATACAACTCACAATGTTGGGAAAATGATAATTACAAGCAAGTCTGAGGATCATATATATAGTTATCACTATAATGTTGTGACTATTACATAATAATCCAAGAAACATACTCATAGCGAGTCAGTCCAGTATGTTGTTCTCTAACAAAAACTTGTGTATCGATTTTGACATCTCTATGTCAATGACAACACTTTGTCATTAATCAATTACACATTAGTCTTAATGCATTATCATTTTCCAAGCCCATAATAATACTTGACTAAGGACCTTTGAAGAATAATCATATTATTCTAAGGTCTTTATTACTAACCAGTTTATTTATATACACAAAAAAAACTGAAATAACAATGACAATATCTTATGTTAACAAACAAGTTAAAACGAGTATGTGATTACAATCATCTCATGATTTGCCTTTAGGCATACTCTAACAGCAGATTTAGCTCCTTCAGCGTAAGCAAGTATTTGAGGTTTGAGGTTAGTGTAGATAGTACACTTCTCACCATACGAGTAGTGTCGCCAAATCTTGAGTGCAAACACCATCGTTGCTAACTCTAAGTCATGGGTTGGGTAGTTTCGCTCATGAACCTTCAGTTGTTTGAAGCATAGCCTACTACCTTCCCTTCCTACATCATCACAAATCCAAGCCCCATATGAGAGCCTCGCTGTAGACCATAAACTCCTTTCCTATTTTTGGTTGAATCAACACAAATTCTTTTGTGAGGATATCTTTAAGCTTATCGAAGCTCTACTACCTTTTTTCTATCCAAGTGAACTCCTCTTTCTTCTGAAGCAACTTTGTTAAGGGAGTTTCTATAGTGGCGAACCGTTCAACAAACCTTCGGTAGTACCGTATAAGCCCTAAGAAGCTTCACACTTTAGGGACACTTCTTAGCGATTTCCACTCCACAATGGCTTCGATCTTCTTTTGGTCGACACGAACCCATTTAGTAGAAACGATATGCCCCAAAACTCACATTTGTTGTACTTCATGAAAAGTTGCTTCTCTCCCAAAATTTGCAACACAGTTCGTAGATGAGTGTTGTGCTCTTCCTTAGTTCGCGAATACAATGGATTAGCTAATAACTAACCAATTATTACCTCTTGGCCTCTAACTGATTAATTAATCGATACAAACCACTTATTTCTCGACCTCTAGTTAAAAACCAAGATAAATTATGAGGTGCTCGGTAGACTTATCCTCTCGACTATCTACCTAGATTATTTTTTAGGGTTGTCGATCCTAGGGTTTAAGCATGCACAATTTAAGCCAACTAATTCTAGATAAACCCTCGTTTTCCCATTAATTGCTCCTATATCTGCTCGTTAATCTCCCTAAAGGAATTAGGAACTCATGAATCCAAATACCATTTTCCTTAAAAATAATTTAATCATGCAAAACGTACAAATTAAACTAAAATGAGAGGAGAATAAAAATTGATTCGTTTAAGATGTTAAATATGCTTGATTGCAAAAATTCCTTTAACAACTAACGAGATATTGACGATTGCAAGAGAAAAGTATAAGAAAAATACTGAATAATAAAATAATGAAGGCTTGGAATCAATCAAATCTAAGTCTGAAACAAGAAAATAAATTATTTTAAAACTGAAATAAAAACCTAATTAAAAACTAAATCTAATGTCTAAACCTAACAAATGGCCTCCTAACTTCTCTAAAACAAGTCCCTCATAGCTTAGCCTAAGCCTTACTATTTATAGGCAAGATTAGCTGCTCTAATTAGGTCAATTACATGCCTTAATTCTAATAAATATTGATTGTGCAAACGAAAACACCCTCGCTTAATTTCAAGCTCTCGTCACAATTGTGTCGCAACACTCAACTTCGAACCCAAACTCTAGAGCTTATTTTGTTGTGTTGCAACCTCGTAAGCTCGTGTTATGACCTGGTTGTCGTTCCTAATGCTCCTATTGAAAATATGTGTCCTACACACTCGATTAAGCTCGTTAAAACTACCTTAGGCCCGTATCGGCCAATTAGGTCAACTAAAGCTAAATTAAACGTAAAATGCTTATTTTGCTAGAAATTAAATTTAAGTTACTAAAATCGAAAATGCATTAAAATAACATAAAATGACTTAAAAACAAGCCCGTTAAATGTCTAAAACAGTCTAATCTACCACAACGAATTGTGGCAGGTCAACTGTCTTTTTGTATTATGATCCGGCCACATAATACTGCTTAGTAAACATTAGATAACTAATAAGCTAATATTTACTTCCATTTTTCTTTGCTTGCAAAAATCATTGAGGGTAATATATAAAGAATATTAATGCAACTCATGAATAATTTTCTTAAACTAATTTGTTCGAAAAAAATGCAAGTATACAAACGAATATACTACACTTAGGGCATCGAATCCCACATGAATCTTGTCAAATCCTTCATCACTAAGCAAATCCAATGGCTCAAATTTAATAAATATTTTTGAGGGTATTTTGGTAATTTTAATCAAAATATATCACTTACAAAATGATCATTTTGCCCTTGACAATTTTGAATATTTACAATTGTGCCATTTACACTTTTTAGTAAAATTGCAATTTTAGTCTCTTCAACTTTTTTTCTATTTTCAATTTAACCACTCAACTTTTGAATATTTATAATTTGACCCCACTACTTTTCACATATTTACAATTTAGTCTATATCATGGATTAATATCTCACAATATAACACTTGTTTCAGCTTTCTCCAATGCTCAACATACTTCCCTACTATCACTGATATATCACATTTCATTTACTCGAAAAATCCACTATTTGTATTCTCGATATAACACCACTTATATGTTATAATGATTTTGGGGCTTTACATTATTAATAAATATATTTTTATATAATAAATACCCATGCCAATGTTCAATAACCTAGTACATATTAAGAAATAGTATGATTACTTGTTTAACAAGAAATATGATTTATGATTTAAGCTTAAAAATTGAAAGAAAAAAACTAATATATTAAAAAGCTTTATATTTTTATTACATCCAAATAGATATCTTAATTTTTTATTTATACTTGAATAAATCTTCAATTTACACACCATTTGTAGGAGCAAATCACTGTCGCGTGCATATATATTACTAGTAGGCAATTTTTATTATTCAATCCTACGGCATAAGTATAGGGTGTAACATCCCAAAATTTAGCTTAATAGAAATGTAGAATATTAACATGATGTGATGATGGTTAATTGATCAATGATAGGGCATGTTAGTAAATGAGGTCTCAAGTTCAAGTTTCATGTTTTACAAAATAAATGAATTTTAACAAAATCCCTTGTTTTTAATTAAATTATTTTAAGCTTAATTTTTAACCTAGCTACAAATATATGTTTTAAATGAATAATCAGCCCTAAATCATTTTATTTTCCTCCTGCTTATGTCGTCCCTCTCTCCCTCCTCTTCTTCAATCTTTAATTTTTTTTCTTTCTTCTTCTTCTCCTTGTTGTCATCGCCCCTACCACCATTGTTTCCATTGATTTTTCTTCCTTTTGTTACCAAGAACCATTACGAATAAATTCCCTACCTTGCTGTCATTTAATCCCATTGGAATCAACTTCAAATCTAAATTTTTGAGCAACCAAGATCGATCCAAGAGTTTCCAAGAAAGAGTCATTGCCGATTTTCACTACTAACTTGTGTAAGTCCACTCTTCCTATCAAATACTGGATTAATTGAGCCAATTAAAAATCCTAATTTTTAATTTTGGAAATTAGAGATAATTTTATGGTTTTTAAAGTATTTTTTCAGATTTTAATAGATCTCAAATTATTTTAAAGAATCAACTCCAATCTTGGTCACCATGAAGAGGTGTGTGCGCCTAGGTGCAAGAAAGGGGTTGTTTTGTTTCTAAATTTTTATCCAATTAATCTCAGCCCTAATTTGAGTTTTTGAACATTCCTAAACAGTCTCTAATCATGTTTCAATTAGGGAAAATTCATTCTTGATCAATTGCTCATTTGAATCTCTTAAATTGAAAAGTGTAAGTGCGATTAAACGTTAACTAGTTTATTGTTTCGACATAATTGTTGGGTAAAGATTTGGAATTGATTAAATAAGGGAATTTAATCAATATTGGCTACTGATTTTTCAGTATATAATCGTGTTAGGTGCTGATTTAGACGCCCCACATCAACCGTAAAATCGTAGGACGCTCGCTAGTGTGGTTCACATCAAAGAAATGTAAACAATTAAACTAGTTTGGTTTTGTAAATTTTTAGTAAAATTGACGATTGGCTTGGACCCTTAAATTGAAGTTTGGTTGCTAGTTAGGTGGTTAATTGAATGAATCTATACTGAATTTTGGCCTAGGTTCATTTAGAAGTTGTTAGTGTATTGCGAAATGGTGAAAAATAAGGTGTGGCTTCTAAAGTCTTAAGCTTGTTTGAAATTGTTAATTGTCATATTAAAAATGATTTTTAGATTGCTGATTTATTAGAAAATTTATTGAATTTGTGAGTGGCCGAATCAAGTACGTTTCGAGCCCTAAAAGACTATTGTGATGGCAAAAGTGCTAGTTTGACTATGTGAATTTTCTAATTGAGATTTGAGTGCATAAATGTGATATATGATGTGTGAGTGAATGTTTGAATAGCATTATATGCTAATATATTGAGTTATTGCATGATTTAAATGCATGACAGATTTGCTGTGATATATGTATTGAGAATCGTAAAAGAAAGTGAAATTTAATGACATTGAGAGGAATATTGTTTCCTAAAATTGAAAGTATGTGATTGATTGTGTGGAACACTATTTCCTAATATTGAAAGTATATGAACAAATGAATGGAACACTGTTTCCTAATATTGATAGTATGTGATTGATTGAGAGCATGATAAACATGCCAAAAGAATGTGAAAAGTGATTAATTGAGATTATGTATGATTTAGCATGACATCTTACATATGCATAGGGATGGGTTATTTGTGGTTGACGAAGGAGTTCCGTGGAGTACCAACTGCATACTAAGTCAGTATTATTTGTAGTCAGTGCATTGCATTTGGAGTATCGAGGGGATTGGCGATCTTTATCGCATTATTTGTTATTAGTGATCTCTATCACATTATTCGTTATTCAGCAAATTTTCTGCATTATTGTGATTCGATGGTTTTACCACATCGAGCTATGCTCGCATTTGTTGGAGTTTGGCAGGCGAGTTCTGGGGAACTCGTGATGTGTAGTGGTTGGTATGGGTAGGATCTTGAATTTGCATCATGTCATAACCATACCCATTATTATTGATATGTTTACATATGATCAATTATGAATGTAAATGTTATATGAATTGCTATGTATGAGATTGTTGTGTTTGATGCTTGAATGTTTAGTCTCACACTGAGCTTGTTAAGCTTACCCCATTACTTCAACATTTCAGGTAATGAACAGACTTAGTACTGGCATTGGCATACGAACGTACGGTGGACTCTGGACATCATTTCAGACTTTATTTGTATTTCATTTTAATTATTATTATTATTTGGTTTGGGACTGTAAAGTTATTTAAGACTGTGGTTTGGGATTGTTTTGCTTTGGGATTGATTTTGTTTTGGGTTTTCATGCTGCATGACATTCATACTTAGGCTGGATATTTCATGTTAGTTTTTATACATGGATTGAATATACTGAAACTGGACTATGCATGCTAAATGGCTAAGTATTAATTATTAGTTGATATTGATAAGTTCCGCTGCTAAGAAATCGATTAAGATTGCTTTATGCTATACGATAGACTTTTATTAAAGTTACACCTAAATTGTTAAAATGACTTAAATATGATAAGATTAATTAAATGAATGTTTTTTTAAAAGATAACATACAAAAGCTATGATTTTATCAAAAGGAAATTTACTAAGGTTTGAATATCTTAGGTTAGGGTCGACACTTAGGTGTCCCATGTGATTTCCACGATTCAGCCATAACGCCTAGGCCGGGTTTGGGAGATTACAATGGGGTGAACATCTTTGATCAGTAGACCAAACACTAGGGCTTCAACAATATTGTTATATTAAAAAGAAAAAAAAATAAAAACAAGAATGGCTAAAAGCATACAACTATTATAATGGGCCTCTTTGTGAGTATTAATAATCACGTATGTAAGGGTATAATCAACAATTTGACAACAAAAGCAATAAGCAATCCGATATAGAATATTATTTTCAATAGGGTGTGCAAATTTCGAGTAAAACTGAATTAATTTGATTAACCGATCAAATTCGATTAATCGATCTGTTAACAAAATTATTTCGATCGAAAATCAGTTAATAATTTTTTGGAAGTTTGGTTAAGGGTAAATTCAGTTCAAAATCAGTCGATTAACCTAATTAACCGAACTTAATAAATAATATTATATTATATAAGTATTAGCCCAAAAATCAGTCGGTTAATTCAGTTAATTTTTTATATGTTTTGTACTTGTTTTAATCAAAAATAAAAAACATATAAGTTTTGGTTAACTGATCGAATTAACCGAAAAAGTTCAATTCAGTTAATTTTTTTTAAAAAAATCGATTCGGTTAACGGTTAAGAGTTTAAAAAGATCTGTTAATTCCATTAATGATAGTTCGGGTTGATTAACTGATTGGTTAACCAATTGAACACCCCTAATTTCCATGCGACATGATATGATTAATTAACTAACATTTCAAAATTTAACATTGGTTTATTAGAACCATTTGAGCGAAGACCCAAAACTCTTATTAATTTAAAAATAGAATTCCCTACAAAGTCGACTTGTCTAAGGGTTGAGTAATTTTATCATTTAATCAAAACTTTATTTTATTTTTATATAATATTTAATATATATTTATTACATAAATTTTTTATCCAGGAGAATAAACGTCCTCTCCTCCTTTACTTGCCCCCCTAATGTATTTTGACACGTAGAATAGTAGATTATTTGCAAAATAATTGAGGTTGTGTCGTTAACTCCATCTTGTTTACTAATCTACCAGAAATGGCAAATAAATGATATTTTTTTCCTAATGTTGGTTCGTATGGAATCTCTTAAAACTTTTTTGTTCTTTTGTTTCTTTTTTTTCTATCTGAAATTTGAGTTTTCTCTGTTTGAGTTTGATTTGACTATTTGGTTCTTGGAATTTGGTGGTTTTGGCATGAATATGGGTTCCGGATATAAGTTGTTGGTGAATGGGAGGAGGTGGTAGATGGTGGCTTAGGATGGTAATTATAGTGAGTTTTGGTTAATGGTCATTGTTTAGGTTAATGGATGGAGGATGGTAGTGCTGAGTTAGGCGAAAGATGGATACTGTTGGGTGGTGGTAAGATCTGAGAAGGACATGAGCAATGGCCTTGGGTACTGAGGTTGAACGGTGATGATGGATACTGTGAGGGTAATGGTGGTTCGGGTATGGTGAATTGGCAACGGTAGAACAGAATTCTAATCTTTTGCAGCACGTTTGGTTGGCTATAATAGCCAACTGGTTCCATGTCTCTTCTGAGTGTAATGGTTCTTCGTTGGTTTGATTGGCGGAAATATATTATTATTGGACTATTCCTCAAAGTCCTTGAATAGCTTTTTTTAACCATTTTTCACTTCATCCTCTGAATAACTATTCCAAACAACTCAAAATAGATATTTTTATATTATTTCCATTTTAACCCAACCAAAAACCAAAAGGGAAACGAAAAAATGGTAAGAACAAAAATCATTCGACACATCCCCAAGAGGGAAACTTTTAGCACATTGAAGAGAAACTTTGATTGAGTTAATTCACAGTCAATGCAGATGGAAGTTCTTTAAAGGTATTCGATTGGTTATGAATGGTGGATGGAAACGATGAGCATGGTGGTTGATGACCAAAAACTGAAAAAAAAATTTAATTTTTGGGTTTTTGAGAGCAGAAATGAGACAGGAGAGTGAACATCAACAATTGATGACAATAGATGACAACATGCAAGAAAAAAATTTTGACATGAAGCAACAGATAACGGCAAAAACAATGGTGAAAGCCACAAGTAATTTCAATAGATCTGAACTTTTGTGATGAATTTTAGGAAAAAAAAAACTAAGATGGGAAAGGAAAAGAGGAGAACCGAATGATTCTTCTGGGTTGGTCACAACCTGGGTGGCGATAGAGGCGGCGACCATCGTTGCCGGAATCTAGACTTTAATAAAAGATTTTTTTGCCAAACAATGAACATTCCATTTGAATTAAAAAAAAGGAAACTAGAGAAGATGATTTTTTGAAAAAAAAAAAGAATGAATGATTCATCTTTCAAAGTGAGAGGGAGAGTTTGAATTAAAAAATGAAACTAAAGAAGATGATTTTCTAAAAAAAAAATGAACGATTCATCTTTCAAAGTGAAAGGGAGAAAGCATTTTAAGAAGAGGATAAATTAGAAAAAAAAGAAAAGTAAAAAAAAAGTAATTTATATATTAAATAAAATTACTATATTTATTAAATATTTTACTATTTTATTGAAGTAAGATATATACATATTTACATATTGAATAATAATTATATTGAATTATGATTAAATTATTTATTTTTATTTTTATTAAATTATATTTAATAATAATTTTATTAAAATTTAATAATAATAACCATAAATATTTACCTATTTTTTTTGTTAAGAATATTCTAGTAATTTTAGCTTTTTTCTTTATACTATTACAAATTTATTCCATTCAACCAACATAATAGTATTATTACAATTCTATTCAATTCAATTCAACCAAACAATATTATTACAACTCTATTCCATTTTTAAGTTACTGATTACAATTCTATTCCATTACAACTCTATTTCAATACAGCCCTACTTCATTCATTCCAATCAAACGTATTGTTGGTGTTTTTTCAAGGGGAGTTCACATGAGGGTTGCCCGAGTTCTCCCCTCTGTTGTGATGTCTCATACCTCTTTACATTTTTACCCTTTTTTCTTTCCATTATTTACTTCATATACGCTAGCTGCTACATACTTGATGGATGCATGATCCCACATCATAATTATGAACTCGAGATTAGCCCTCCAAACAATTAACCTTTAACCACTTGCAAATCTCAAAGCAAAGGATGCTTTTCCCACCTTTGACTTCTAGGAGGATAATGCATGTGTTTAGAGACGGGACTTGTTGTGCGGATGTGCTTGCTGGCTTGGGAAGAGAACACTTAAGTGTTTCGCCAATTCTCCTCCTAAAGATTTAGCTCGTCTTATTGGCAAGGATGCTAGGGGAATGTTTATGCATGCACTATTTTACTTTTCCGTTTAATGCATAAATGTTCCTTTCTCAACCAAAAAAAAAATTCAAAATTTACCGACCAACCTTAAGATATCCTTTATTTGTACTGAAAAAGATATATATTAAAGTATTTAAACTGTCGATTCAGTTATTAATCAAATCGAATTAGGATTAATTGAATTAATCGAAGTGTATAATTCATTAATCGTTAATTGAATTAAATTTTTTTAAAAAAGAATCAAAATATTTCGATTAATTCGATCGATTAATTGAAAATTATATGTTTTTGTCTTTTGATTAAAACAAGTATAAAATAAATAAAAAATACATTGAAATTAATCAACATATATGTTTTTGTCTTGAAAGTTAACCGAAATTTTATGTCTTGAAACATTACATAAGTCTTGAAATTAACACATAATTAACACATCATATTAATTATTAAGTTCATTTAATTCGATTAATTATCAAATTTTAAATTGAATTAATTGATAATCAAAATTAAAAAAATTGTTAACCAACTCGAATTAAATTTGACCAACTATCAATTAACCAAATTAAATCAAAAAAATAAATTAATTCAATTATAACCGAAATTTTAACAACATCTTTAATATCCAAATATTCTTCCTTGCCGGGAGATTTCTTAGCAATCAGAACACACTGTTAAGATAGTTGGGGTCTGTCTTTAGCGTGATCGCTAATTGGATGGTTTTTGGTGGTTGTTCCGGTCCACCCTGCTGATCTTTTATGGTCATCGTCTTGGGTGGTTTTTCGATTTTCTTGGTGTTTCGACGTGGTAAGTGCGTTTCGGTTTTGAGCTCTGGGGTCGCCTTCTTCTTGGTTTCCTTCTTGGTTACCTGGGGTAGTCAGGTGATACCTTTCCTTTATCTTGATTCTCTTGTTTTTCTTGATTGGTTATTGGGGTTTTTGTCTTGGGTTTCGTTTGTGTTCTTGTTAAGTAATAGGGTTGGTCTCTTTTTATTTTTCTATCTTGTTTTATATTCTTGCGTCTTCTGCTCTACGTTCTTTGCATGAAAAGAAATTGTACGCTTTAATTGCACATGCTGAGAAAAATTAGAAGTCTTTTTTCTCTCTCCTTTTGTATTTGAGAATTAGGTTTCTTTTTTCAATATAGTATCTTTTCTTTTGTGTGGGGCCCTGTTTGCTCATAAAGTCTTCTTTGTCTTTTCCAGTCTTTCACTTCTTTTTGATTTGAGCATGTTTTTTTTTTTCGTTTTTCTTGGCTTGCTGGAGTGGTTCCTTTCATTGTGCTTGGGGGTTTGGTGTTTGTTTGCTTGGCAGTGGTCTTTGGCTGATTGGAAGTGGGCTTTTCAATGGAGGAAGACATTAGTACTTTAATGGCAAAGTTGAAATTCTCTGAGGAAGAAACTATAAAAGTAGACTGTCAAGTAACGGAGGGAATAGAAATATGTGGTTACGAGGCTTGGGCAGTAGGAAAATTTTTATCGAGTGACAAGATAAATAAAGAAGCCATGTATAGGGTGTTGCGTTCTCTGTGGTTCACAAAAGAAATGGTGAGCTTTGTGGAGGTGATCAAGGGAGTGTTCTTGGTCAAATTCGGAAGGGTGGATGATAGAGAAAGAATTTTGAGTTTAGCACCGTGGCTTTTTGACCAGAGTCTATTCTCGTTAGTCCCGTTTGAAAAAGACAAGAGCTTTGAAACTTACGAGTTTAACTTTGTTCCCTTTTGGATCCGCATTTTCAACGTGCCTTTTGAGTGTATGGATCGTACTGTGGCTATGGAGGTTGGAAAGGCTGTGGGAGAAGTTTTGGCCATTGACTGGCGAGATCGAGATAGATGCTGGACTAAATATTTGAGAGTTAGGATTAAACTTGATACCACCAAAGCGCTCAGACGTGTGGTCCACATGATTGGGCAAGGAAAGAGGGAATTCATGTGTTTGATAAAATATGAAAGACTTACAACTTTTTGCTATATTTGTGGAAAGATTGGTCATAACACCCAAAACTGTGATCGGTTTTCAGAGGAAATAAATAAAGATGATTATCAGTATGATTCTTGGTTACGTGCTCATATCAGCCCACCAGTTCAAGGAAATGGTAGATGGAGGAATGGCATTGAATTGATACAAGATAATAATATGGAAAAGTCAAAAGAGAGTCTGTCTGGTAGTGAAGGAACAGGTGGGGAGCTGGTGGTTTCGAATAACAAAAAGGATTAGGGGCGATCTAATGCGAAAACATCAGATTCATGCTCTCTGTCAGGGAAAGATTGCCTCTGATGATTAGAGATAAGGAGGGGAAACAGCGGAATAAAAGAAAGAAGGGGAAGGGCAAGTTCGAAGGAAATGAAATTAGCCCAATTCGACAAGTGAGCAGGAAGTTAGCGGAAGAGGATTCACCTTTCAAGGCGGCTGCTGGTGACCAGCCTCGCAGTGAGCAATGAAGTCCTTTTGTTGGAACTGTCATGGGCTCGGGCATCCTGCGACGGTTGGCGAGTTGAGGCGGCTGCTTGCTGCCAACCTTCCCGATATTGTCTTTTTGTGCGAAACCAAACTGCATTCTAATGAATTTGAAAAAATTCGCAGGGGTTGCAAAATGGATGGTTGTTTCGTGGTGGATGCTGTGGGACGTAGAGGTGGTCTTGTTTTGCTGTGGCATGAGGAGATTGATGTTACGATTCAATGTTTTCTAATAACCATGTGGATGCCATTATTCATATGAGGGGGATGGATCAGGTCCGTTTTACTGGGTTTTATGGGTTTTCTATGATGAGTCAACGCCACCTGTCTTGGGAGTTGCTGAAAAGTTTAAGTAGAAACGGTTCGGCTGATTGGGTTATAGGTGGCGATTTCAATGAGATTATGGACGATAATGAAAAAAGTGGGGTAAGAGGAGGGCGAAGACTTTGATGGACGAGTTTAGAAATGTTACGAACGACGTGGCTCTGGTGGATATCACTACTGATAAAGGTTGGTTTACGTGGTCTAATAATAGAGGTGTAGATGGTTTGGTGAAGGAGCGATTGGATCGTTTTCTTGTTTCGACGAGCTGGCTCTGTAAGGTTCCCTTCTTATCTGCTGAGTTAATTAGGCAAGTTAGCTCGGATCATGATGCTATAATCCTGGATACTATGGGTCGCAAACCTAGGAGAACAAGGTTGGATCCAAGGCTTTTCTTTAGGTTTGAAGAATGCTGGGCTAAGGAGAGGGAAGCTAAAGTTATTATAAGGGATGCTTGGAGTAATAATGAGAAGGACATGTTGAGTAAGATGGAGGACACTCGTGTTCGTCTTGGCAAGTGGCAATTTCAAAGGTACAATGACAGTAAAGGTCGCATTAAACAATTGCTAAAAACAATTGATGATGTCATGGATGGTCCTAATAATGGGAATAGTACTGTGTTGTTGCGTAATGCTCGGTCAGAATTGAGTGGTCTTTATAACTCGGAAGAAAAATACTGGGGTCAAAGGTCTCGTATTCGGTGGCTTAAGGAGGATGACAAAAATACTAATTTTTTTCATGCCAAAGCTTCTGATCGTCACAAGAAAAATAGAATTGAAGGGTTATGCAATGAGGAAGGTTCATGGGTTACAGATGAAGTGGGGATTTGTACTGTTACAAAAAATTATTTTGAAAATTTGTTTGAATCTGAGTGTAATGGTCTGTTTACGAATATTATGGATACGATTCGTAAGAGCGTTACAGAGGATATGAACGCTAGGTTAGATAAACCAGTGAGTGAAAAAGAAATTATGCATTTGAACAAATGGACCCGAGGAAGGCGCCGGGTAGTGATGGTCTCACCGGGCTTTTTTACAAGGAAAATTGGGATACGGTCGGAAATGATGTGGTTCAGTTCTGTAAAGAGGTTCTTAATGGGGGTAGAAATGTCAAGGAGATTAATGATACGATTGTTGTTTTAATTCCCAAAATTCCCGAGCCTAAAGACATGACTCATTTTAGGCCCATTAGTTTATGCCGGGTTATTTACAAAATCATCTCTAAAGTGTGGGCTAATAGACTTAAAACCATTTTATCAAATTGTATTAGCCCGAATCAGAGCGCTTTTGTCCCCGGAAGGATGCTCCACGATAATGCCATGATCGCTCATGAATTGTTACACTATCTCCAAAGTAGCAGAAATGGGTCGAATAAGGGTTTTGTTTTCAAGCTCGATATGAGGAAGGCTTATACTTCAAATGGTTTTTCTTCCCGTTGGATTATACAGATCATGATGTGTGTTCGTTCGGTTAAATATACTATTAAGTGTAATTCTTGCTTAACGGACACGATCACCCCTAAACATGGCCTCAAATAGGGAGACCCTTTATCCCCTTACTTATTTCTTTTTTGTATGGAAGCTTTGTCGTGTTTATTATTACGTGCTCAGAGTAACGGTTTAATTCGTGGTATTAGGGCTAGTCAAAATGGTTCCTGTATTAATCATCTTTTCTTTGCCAATGATGTTTTATTATTCATTAAAAACAAAATTGAGGATGTTATTGTTATTTGTAATATTTTAAATTTGTTTGAGGGTGCCTCGGGTCAAAAAATTAATTTCTCTAAGTCTATGATTTATTTTAGTCCTAAGACCCCTTATGCCCAAAGATTTTTTTTGGCAATACCTTAGGCATGCGTATTATGGAGAACATGGATAACTATTTAGGTCTCCCTTTACTTATTGGAAAAAATAAATCTGTGGCTTTTAAACACATTTGTGATAGGATTGCCAATAGAATTAAAGGGTGGTCTAAGCGTCTTCTTTCTTATGGGGGGAAAGAAATTTTTATTAAAGCCATTCTTCAATCTATTCCTACTCATTTTTATCTATGTTTTTACTTCCTAAGAGCATCATTGAGTCCATGACATCCAAGATAAGAGCCTACTGGTGGGAAAGCAAAAAACAGGGAAGAAGCTGGGCCTTACTTAAGTGGGACAACATTTGTATTCCTAAAGGAATGGGAGGAATTGGCTTTCGGGATTTAAAGCTTTTCAACTTGGCTCTTCTTGGGAGACAGGTCTGGCGCTTTGTTAATAACAAAGATACGTTATACTACCGTGTTTTCTGCTCCAAATATTTTCCTGAAGGAGACATTTTTAAATATAAGCATGTGGATAGACCCTCCTTCGTTTGGACTAGCATTTTAGCTGCTGTGAAGAACCTTGGAGCTGGCTTTGGATGGCAAAGTGGGAATGGTCAGCATGTTAGGATTAAGGAGGACCGGTGGGGTTTTGAAGGGCTTAGTGGTGATTCTTTAGTCAACCATTCTGTTGTTAGGGATACATTGTTTGTGAAGGAGCTTTGGATCCCCGAGGAGAGATTGTGGAATTGGGAAAGAGTCCAGGCGCTTTATGGTGAGATAATGGGGGATAGGATTTGTGAGTTGCCTATTCCGAGGGAGGAGTTCTTGTACAGAATGGTCTGGTTTCATGCCAAAACTGGGTGCTATACTACTAAGTCTGGCTATAATTGGCTCTTGTTACAAAAGATTGGTATGGGCCCTCATAGAATTTTTTGGAAACAGATCTGGAAGTTGCGTATTCCTCCGAAGGTGCGTATGTTTGTCTGGAGGGTTGGCCATGATATTCTCCCTACTAACCTGAAAGTTGCTTCGATTAACACTAAAGTCAGTAACATTTGCCCGAGGTGTAGTATGACTGTTGAATCCACTTTACATGCTTTACGTGAATGTCCTAAAGCGAGGGAGATTCTGATTGTTGGCAATATTGATGGGAGATTACTGGATGTCGCATGGGATAGGAGTATTGATTGGTTAGAAGACTCTATGCGTCACCTGGATAGATTGGCCTTTGAAAGCTTGGCTATTACTTTATGGAACATTTGGAACAGCCGTAATAATGTCCTTTTTAGAGGTGTTGATGAATCTGCAACCTCTGTGTGGGAGAGGGCTAAGCAGTTCCTGGAGGAGTTTCGTCTCCATAATTTTAATAATTTTCCTTTGATCCCTAAGCCTGCTAGAGCCTTAAAATGGACAAAACCTAGGGATGGGTTTATTAAGGTTAACGTGGATGCTGCATGGGAAAATTATAGGGCTGGTCTTGGTGTGCTGGCTAGGGATAATGATGGTTTTGTGTTAGGTGGATGCATGTTTTCTAAAGACCATGTGGTGAACAGTACTTGGGCTGAGTTTGAAACGGTGGTAGCTGGCTGAATGTGGGTGACAAATAATCATGTTATCCATGCAATTTTAGAAAGTGATAGTGCTGATGTCATTAACAGGTTCAAGAGCAATATGGAAGATATTTCCATCATGGGTTTATATGTTGCTGACATTAAAATGAGCATTGAAAGTATTAATTTTAGTTTTAATTGGTGTGCTCGATCCAGTAATAGAGCTGCTGATAAGTTGAGTGAAATGGCTCTTAGAGATTTTTGTAATATGTCTTTTGATATGGATTACCCAAGAGATATCCATGACTTTGTAACTTGGGATTCCTTTTAATATAAGATTTTGCCTTCGGGCTCTTTTTTGATCAAAAAAATAATATTCTTCCTTGCCAAACACAAATAAATTTCTTCATCCATCCCGGTCGAGCTACTCACCTGATTGCATGAGTTTATCTAAATTTGGACTAGATGAATTTTAATTTTATTGATTTTATTTAAGGTAAAATTGTTATTATTTTAATTTCATTATTATAATAGAAATATTTTAAATATTTTTTAATTTTTAAAATGAAAAAAATTGACTTATGAACACCCGTATCCCTCACCGGGAAGGCAACTTAAAAGGGTGAATCCCAAAAGACTGATGATACATTTTTTTTCATCTATAGATTCAGAGAAGAGTCAAATATCTGAAGAGGGAGCTTTGATCAACAAAATTCCATCAATGGCGGGGGTTTCTTTGAAATGTGGGGACTGTGGGGCTCTGTTGAAATCGGTGGAGGAAGCCCAAGAACATGCCGAACTCACCTCCCATTCCAACTTCTCCGAGTCCACTGAAGCTGTTCTCAATCTTGTTTGCTCTTCTTGTGGCAAACCATGCCGATCCAAAACTGTATGACATCCACTTTTACTTTAATTTCGTTAGGGTTTTATTTCAACGTCTTTTATTGTTCTAGTCTTTTCTTGATTTAATTGCGTTTTAAAACTTTGATCTTGTATTCGGTTTAATTTGCATTTTCTCATTAAATGAGTTGGAATTGAAAGTTTAGCTTTTGCATATAGGTTTAAATTGAATTGGATCTAACTTGAAAGGCGTGCTTTTGTTACTTTCTTGATTTAAATTCAAGTGTTTGCTTAACCGGTACTTATTCTCTTCGGTTAAGAATTATTTAGTTACCTTTTTAAGAATTTAAGAATTATTTAGTTACCTTTTTAAGAATTTGTTACTTTTAGTATACTTCTCTTTCAATATATACATTAGCCAATGCCATTACGCACTGGTTAGCATTCCTCATAATTTGAATTTTTAAGTTTTTCTTTTGTGCTGAATTGGTTTTTGTTTGAAAACTTTTCTTTTGCATTGATTTGGGTCTTTTAAGGACTTGGTAATTCTTGGATTAGGGGAAAGTTGGAAGGTTTGCTATTACAATATGGATGTTTAGGTTAAAGGCTTTGGTAAAGTTTTGGGGCTATGGTTGTGGGTAAGCTTCCATCATTTTGTAGTATTTGTGCATACATTTGTTTCTAATCTCAAAAAGTAGCTTTTGATTACATTTACTGGATTTTTGTAGGATTTGAAGTTAAATCTACATTTTGATTTTTAAGGAAAATTTTATGTTATTAAAACAAAATCTCAAATGGTTTACAACTCTGTGATACTTTTTTTTTTTTTTTTTTGTAAAATATGTTTTCCATTTTGTGATTGGTGGGGCTTCACTCCTGCTTCATCTTGAAGGAAAGCGATTTGCATACAAAAAGAACGGGGCATACAGAGTTTATTGATAAGACTTTGGAGGCAGCAAAACCAATCAGTTTGGAGGTTCCAAAGGTAGCTGAGTCAGAGGAGGCTGTTGCTGCAGGTAGCACCAGTGAGCCTGAAGGTACATTTGCAATTTGTATTTATTTAAAATTTCAAGGTAAAATTGTTTTGTGTCATTTGCTCATTATATTAAGGGTAATTTACTATTAAGTTTATTGTAGAGTGTAGCAATTGGCTGTTTTGAGTAGATACTCTTCTTGTACAAAATATTTGCTGGATTTAATTGTCTGACAGATTCTTGTTTTATTACATGGCTTTGCAGCTTCTGGCCTTTGGAATGAGAATTTGATGTGTTCATTTCATTTGTTCTGTTGAATTGTTATTACAATTTGATAGCTAGACCATTATTTGCGAAGCACTGTTTTGATGCCGTAATTCCATTTCCCTTTTCTTTTTGGTGGGGTGGGGACAGGAATAATTGATGAAGATGTTATTCTAAATTGTACTGTGCGGGAGTTTTACTCTTTCTTCCAAATGCTACTGAGTGATAGGAGCTGGAATAATTTCATAATTGTAGATGATTCTGTATTTTCCTTATGAAAGTTTTACCTTCTAATAACCATGCAAATTTGACTGGACATAATTGCTCTATATATGTGTGAATTCATTGTCTCTAATTGTTTCCTTTTCCTTTGTTTTGGTAGAGATGGTTGTGCCAGAGGTTGACAAAAAATTGCTTGAAGAACTGGAAGTAATGGGTTTCCCTACAGCACGAGCAACCCGTGCACTCCATTTTTCTGGTAAGGCCATTTAACATTCTTCTTTAATTGCTATAGATTACATTTTTTTTCTCTCTTTCCTGCCAGGTTGTAAATCATATTACTTCTCTTGTTGGATGTAAATCAGGTTGTGAATTTTTCCATCTAATATTTTTTTTGCTCAATGTTTGTCTCCATTTTGAAATGCTTTAACTTCATAATCCAACATGTTGCTTTGCGTAATATAAGTTTTTATACCAATAAGGTCAACTAATTTTCTTTTATTGGCATTCATGATTTGAATACTACAAATACAAGGAAATAGTAATGTGGGTTTCATGCTAGGCATACTTGCTGTTGTATAAACGTTGGGTTTCTTCTGCAGGTAATACAAGTCTTGAGGCTGCTGTGAACTGGGTAGTTGAACATGAGGCTGACCCAGACATAGATCAGATGCCCATGGTAAGTTCTTCGTACCCTATACGGTAGAGTTGGGTTTGCATCTAAAGCCTTACCCATCCAAATCTGATAAGAATTTTGATTAGAAGGCCTTATGAGGATAGGGGAGGGTTGGGTTTTGCCCCTAAACATCCCTATAGTCACCTTTATGTGTAAGACATTCCCTTGCATTTATTGGGTTTTCACCTGCATTGTCTTTTCAGGTACCTGTCAACAGACATGTTGAGGCACCTAAATCTTCTCTTACACCAGAAGAGATGAAACTCAAAGCACAAGAGCTACGGTATGGCTTATAAAGTTGCATTCTTCAGTATTATAAAATAGAATGCCTAATTCAGTCATTGGTGACTGAAGCATTTGTCATTGCTTTTTCACCTATATTACTCGGACTTGGGTGTGAATGTTTGACATGGGTTCGTTCAAAAGAAATTTGTAAGTTTTTCCAAGAATTTTGAGGAGTCTTGCTCATATCCACGGTAGCCATAATAGATATTCTTCGGACACTAATATTTAAGGAAAAAATGAGGAATTGGAGCAACGTAGTTTCCATTTTTAGTATAATAACCCTTGATCATACTGCCAAGCTCCAGGTATCTGGCCTGTCTTATGTAGCTAAAAGTTCATTCCAATCTCTTTCATTTTTATGATATGAAAAGTTTGAAAGTTTTCTAGCTTGTATTTCCTTGAAGGACTATGATACATTTCAGATCTATTTCAAGATGTTATTGAAGACTTGTATGTCTGTGGGACAGTATTCTCCTGTTTCATATTCATCTTTTTCATAAACAATAGGGAGAGGGCTCGGAAAAAGAAAGAAGAAGAGGAGAGGAGAATGGAACGAGAAAGGGAAAAGGTGGTCTTTCATCTTTTGTTATATCAATCCGCAGTCTAATATTTGTCATGAATATGTATGTATATGTATATATAATGTATATTCTTAAAGCTGCACCATAGCGCATATGATGTTTTTGTACTGGGAACAATTGATTTAGTACCTTTGCATAGTCATAGGACTTGTGATCAGAATCAGAGATAATTTCGGTATACTGTTAAAATGTAATGGAAAGCCATAGAAATATGTAAATATTTCTTTTGACCAATTTTCTATTGAGAAATGCATTAATGCATATTGGAATAGTTTGGGATTGGTCAAATATTGTTTTGTTGTGATTGTCCGGTTGGTAGAAATTGTCTCAGCTAACTTAGGCAGCATTTATTCTTCTGAACTAGAGCATGGACAACAACCACACTATGCTTGAAAAGTAAGCTTTTCCGACCTCATGGGATTTCCAAAAAAGGAAGAATTAGCTATATGGACGATTGCACTCTCCTACTCTATCTAATACCCATTTCATCGTTAAACTCATGTAAAATGCAAGGTCCTTTTTTGTAGTTTTCATTCATGTCTTCGGTCTTCTCTTTCACTCTGTCGGCATTGTTAATCTCCTTCAAATCACATTTTCTTTATGGAGCATTTGTAGGATCATAAATCATGTTGAATTTGTTTTTCTTTCTCAACTTTTTCCTGAAGCATGTTGTTTCATGATTCTTGCATCATAAAACTTTTTCTGTGTCTGAAAGTATTCATTGTTTCAGGAGAGGATTCGAGTGGGCAAGGAGTTGTTGGAAGCAAAACGTATTGAAGAAGAAAATGAGAGAAAACGGTTTGTCTTCTAGTTTATGTTGTGTGCCTTTCCCCCCTTCTGTTTGCAATGATTTAATCCAACTTTGATTGCATGATAATTGTTATTCTTTTTCTTTTTCAATTTTTTTGCTTTCACAGTTTGGTGGCCCTGCGGAAAGCTGAAAAGGAGGAAGAGAAACGAGCACGGGAGAAGATTCGTCAGAAATTAGAGGAAGATAAGGTTCTAATTCTTTCTTCCCATTTCCAATCAATTATCCACTATGCTCAATTTTTTTATATGTTTTTCATGTATTTGGAAGATCCATAGAGGGTCATATCTCCATATCTATGTATGGGTATGTGCCAGATGCAGTGTTTGACATGAATGCTTAAAAGGAAAATGAAGAGTCGGAGTAACATAGATTATCCAACAATGGTAACAACTTGATCTCGTTAAGCAGCTAACAGAAACAGTATCTATGTTGCAATTTTCACTTGTCATAAATTCTACATTTAAAAAAAAAAGAAAAAGAAGGCTTGCTTTGTTACTCGGACTTGGTTGTGAGTGTTGGACATAGGTGTTTTCAAATTTTTTCTGAGATTTTCCTGTATTTGGAGGGTCCTTGGAGGACCATATCCCTATACCTTTTCTTCAGATATGTTTCAGATACGAATGTTGGACTTCAAGAAAAACGAAGTATCGAAGTAACATAACTTTTTGTTATTTGATTCCGCTGTTGAGATCTGGAAAACAAATTTAAATTTGTCTCTCAGGCAGAGAGAAGGCGGAAGCTTGGGCTGCCACCAGAGGAGCCTTCAGCAGCACCGAAACCTTCTGCACCCATTGTGGAGGAGAAAAAGGTAATAGCCTTTCTGTCTGAATAGCGCTGATTGTTGTAATTCAAGTTTTCGTACAACTCTTTGTTTCTGTATTGCAGAGCGCATTGCCAGTTAGGCCTGCCACGAAGGCTGAACAAATGCGCGAATGTTTGCGATCCCTCAAGCAAAATCACAAGGTGAATAAAATCTTAATCTTGATCATTACTTATTTTCACCTTGCATAGGAAACATAGATGTAGACATGCAAAACAAGTACAATATTGGGACACTAAAAGTTTTGTAACTTAGGACATGGATATGACAGGACATGATAATGAAAAATATCTTTTTACATTATAATGTAGAATAAAAAAATGTAAATTTGTTACTTCCTAATATAAAATAAAAAGTATATTTGAAAATTAGAATCGGACAGACCACCAGTTCCTGTCCAGTCTGATTTATATTCCATGGTCATTGGTAAATACTAAAAATTTAGCTCATGTCATAAGATCATGTCACTTATAGCATATTTGAGCAGCAGATCATTGTTTTGGCCTAATATTTTTGGTTCTGTTCCGTCTTTTTTTTGGATAAGGATGATGATGCAAAAGTCAAGAGAGCATTCCAGACTCTTCTTACGTACATAGGAAACGTGGCCAGGAATCCTGATGAGGAGAAATTCAGAAAAATTAGACTCAATAATCAAACTTTCCAGGTAACAATTTGAACCCTTAATATCACATCAGCTGTTTATTTCAACATCGATGATTATTCACATATATTTTGTTTTTTTTTTCTGAGATTTCTTTGCCAATATTACCCAAAATGGGCATTAGCCAAAAAAGAAAAAAAAAAGGTCTGTTTAAACAAATGAGCCAGGTTTTAGCACCAATATATAAGGCTAAGCTTGGCTCAGCTTGTTTTCTAATTATATAATATATGATATATTATATATATTATGTAATTTATTATAGCCTAAACCTTAAAAGACATATTATCTATGCTTAATAACTTAATAAAAGAAAAAAAATGTAAGTTACTAAAGATCTTATAAAAATCATATAAAAAAATAACACTTCAAAAAATTAGAAAAAATATTGTAGGCAAACATAAATAGAGGTTTGGATTATTCATTTACAAATATAGACGGACTGATATAAAATTTTAGGTTAATATTTTGAATTAGATTGGACTTGGACAAGTTTTACATGTATTGCTTCTTTGTAATTGATTCTGTGTAATTGATCATATAACAAATGTAAGTTATAGTATCTGTGCTTACCCATGAAGACATGTGGACACTGGCTAACATTTCCTTTTATGATTATACTTTGCTGAAATGACGTGAACATGACATGAAAACATGCATATATCATATGTAATATGGATTATTAATGCATATAAATTTATATATGTGAAAAAAAAATAGCATAAACACGAGCATGGCACAAAAAAAAAAATACAGGAACAGGACAAGAAATCAACCCACATCTCATGATTTTATGCTTCTATCATAACAGGATAGAGTTGGATCTGTAAAAGGAGGAGTGGAGTTCTTGGAGCTGTGTGGGTTTGAGAAAGTTGAAGGAGATGAGTTCTTGTTTCTCTCAAGAAACAAGGTTGACATGCAAGTTCTCAACTCAGCTGGATCTGAGCTCAACTCTGCTATCAATAATCCCTTTTTTGGGGTCCTTTAACTCTGAAAAATTACTTTCATAAAACTATATAATTAAGGCATATGCATTAATATATCTACTTTGGCTTGTTCCTCTGGTTTTTCTTTGGAGAATGTGGAATTTTATCTGTGAATTGAAGGATGTACCAACTGGGTTTTCTCCGCTCATAACTTTCACATAGTTTGGTTTATTTTTACCGAACCTCATTAGCTACCTTATATGCTTGCATCTTTCGACCTCTCAATTCAGTTCGGTTAAGATTTTTGGATTTTCTGATTGTTTGTTATAATTCAATTCAGTTCCGATCACAATTTTTTATTCCAATTTTTGGTTTAGGGTGTCTGGACGTATTTTGACATAATAGGTTTTATTTTATAACTTTTGGATATTATTTGGTAAAATTTTAATGTTTTTCATTAATATTTCTATAATAAAATTATTTATAAAATAAAAATAATTAATAACTCTTATGATGGAATCTTTGAAAAATAATACTTTATATCATATTTTAAAGTTATTTCTATTGTTTTAAATATAATATATTAATTTTACATCAAGAAAATTAAAATTAATTATGATTAAATAAAAATATTATTTGGTTTGGGTAATTGTGACTTTTTAATTTGTATTTTAAAAATCGTTCATGGTTTGAATTGATTTTTTAGTTGATTTTTTTAGTTTTATTAGGGTTGTAAATGAATCGAGTTTGAAAGAATAAATTTTTGTTCGTGTTGTTCGTGTTCGTTAAGAATTTTAAAATTTTTGTTCATGTTCGTTTATTTAAAATTATGTGTTCATGTTCGTTTGTTTATTGTTCATGAACATGTTTATTTAACTTAATCGAACATGTTCATGAACAATGTTAATGAATAATAAATAAATAATAAATAAATGCATACACATAAATATTATTTTAATATTTTTATAAGAAAATATCATTAATGAATAAACGAGTCATAAATGAGTCAATAAACGAGCTTATGCTTGTTCGTGAACATAAGCAAATCGAACACATCTCTATTCGTGTTCGTTCGTTTATTAAATAAACATAAAATTTTTGTTCATACTCATTTATTTAGTTTAATAAACGAACGTTATATGAACGGTTCACGAACAGTTCATCAAATGTTCTGTTCATTTACACTCCTAAGTATTATGGTTTAATTTTTTTTTGTTTAATGACAAATTTGATCACTAACGTTTACATGTTTTGGTTAAATGGTCCTAATTGTATTTTTTAGTTTTTTTAGTAATCAATTTTTTAAACTGTCTTTTAATAAATTTGATAAGAGTGTGTTAAAAAAATTAACAGAATGATGTGGAATTTCATATGTAGAATTTTTTAATTAGATGCAATTTATTACTGAGATAATTCAATAAGACAATTACAAGTGGAAAATAATAAAAAAAATAATACATGAAATTAAAAAAATAAATCTTAAATTAAAGATCTAATTATCTAAAAAAACTTAACTTAGTAGAAAAACATCAGTAAACAAACATAAAAAATAAGAAACTTTAAAAAAAATAAAGCTTGAAACTTTGAATCATTTTGAAATCTTGGATCCCTAGAAATTCTATTGAGTATTGAAATAAAATCGAAAATATTGAACTTTCAATCAAGAGGCAAGAGATGCCGAAAACCTCTCCATTACAAAGCTTTGAAATGGCTCAAATTGAATTTGGAATCGAGAGATTGAGGTGAAGCAAAAGTTAGTGTTTCATTGCTAATCGATTAAGTATTTTAATATTTTGGGTTTAGGCTTGGTGTTTAACTTGATTTTGATAGCAACATCTATTGAATTAGATTAAGAGTTTTGAAACCCTAAATTTAAAAATTCAAAATTGAATTTAGTATTTCGATTGTTTTAGTTCAAAAGAGAAAAAAAAACTTGTAATGAAGTGAAATATAGGTTAGTCAAATGTATCGAAAATAAGTTATTTGCCTGCTCGTATTGATGTAAAGTTTTTTTTTATATTTTATTTTTTGATTTCATCATGTCATTACCATGCTTTATACTTCACATTATCACAAACTGGAACACCACAATGGAATGGTGTGTTGGAAAGGAGGAATCGAACCTTATTAGATATGGTTTGATTTATGATGAGTTTGATAGATCTTTCGCTTACCTTTTGGGGTTATGCACTTGAAACAGTTGCATTCACACTAAATCGAGTTCCTTCTAAAGAAGCTGAAAAGACATCATATGTGATGTGATGTGGACTGGTAAGAAGCCTAACTTGTTTTTTCTTAAGATTTGGGGTTATAAGGCTTATGTGAAATATCTAGTTTCTAATAAGATAAAGCCCAAATCAACAAAATGTTTTTTTGTAGGGTATCCTAGGGAAACTAAAGGATACCACTTTTACAATCCCACCGAGAAGAAAGTGTTTGTTGCTCGGAATACTGTTTTCCTAGAAAAGGAATTTATTAATAAAGGAACCAATGGGAGAAACGTACAACTTGAAGAAGTTCGAGAACCACAAAATTACATTGAATCGCCTTTGGATACTTAGAGTCAACTAACCATTGTTGACATTTCTCCAATAACACAAGTATTACATAGATCTGATAGGACATGTCATGGACCCGAGAGATATGAATTTCTTGTGACTGATAATCATAACGTAATGTTAGTGGATCAAGATGAACCCACTACCTATTAAGAGGCTATGTTGGATCTGGACGCTAAGATATGGTTGGAGGCCATGAAGTCTGAAATGCAATCCATGTATGATAATAAGGTATAGACCTTGATCGATCCACCTGAAGGTACAAAGACCATTGGGTGCAAATGGATTTTCAAGAAGAAAACTGGCATGGATGGCAAAGTGCATACTTACAAAGCAAGGTTAGTTGCAAAAGGTTTCAAACAAACTCATGCTATAGACTATGATGAAACTTTTTCACCTGTAGCCATGCTTAAGTCCATCAGAATCCTCATTGTCATTGCTACATATTATGACTATAAGATTTGGCAAATGGATGTCAAAACTGTATTTCCTAATGGAAACTTACTTGAGGATGTGTACATGACACAACCCGAGGGTTTTGTACAACCAGAGAATTTTGATAAAGTATGAAAGCTTTAAAGATCCATTTATGGTTTGAAGTAGGCTTCACAGAGTTGGAATCTTCATTTTGATGAATCAGTCAAAGAGTTTGGATTTATCAAAAATGAAGATGAACCTTGTGTTTACAAGAAAATTAGTGGGAACGCAATTTCATTTCTAGTCTTATATGTTGATGACATTTTATTCATTGGGAATGACATTCCTATCTTGCTGAATATCAACTCTTGGTTAGGGAAGTGTTTCTCAACTTAGGTGAAGCAGCCTACATACTTGGGATAAAGATCCATAGAGATAGATCTAAAAGGTTGATTGGTTAAAGTGCTTACATAGACAAAGTACTGAAAAGGTTCAATGTGCAAGATTCCAGGAGAGGATTCTTGCCTATGTCTCATGGTATTAATCTTAGCAAGACTCAGTGTCCTAACACTAAAGATGAGCGAGACCGCATGAGTAAAATTCCTTATGCTTCAACAATAGATCTATCATGTATGCCATATTAAGAACTAGACTAAATGTCTCTTATGCTTTAAGCATAATGAGTAGATACTAATCAAACCCCGATGAGAGTCACTAGACAATTGTAAAGAAGATACTTAAGTACTTAAGAAGATCCAAAGATATGTTCTTGGTGTATGGTGGTTTGGAAGATGATCTAGTTGTAAGCGGTTACATAGATGCAAGCTTTCAAACCGAAAAAGATGATTTCCAATCGCAATCAGGATAAGTGTTTTGTTTAAATGGTGGTGCTGTTAGCTGAAAAAGTTCAAAGCAAAGTACTGTTGCTGATTCTACAACTGAAGCTGAATACATAGCAACATCTGATGTAGCAAAGGAAGTAGTTTGGATCAAAAAATTCATTAGTGACCTTGGAGTGGTTCCTAGCATCACAAATTCCTGTTGATGTTTATTGTGACAATAATGGTGCTATTGCAAAAGATAAGGAACCTAGATCACATCAACGATCTAAACACATTCTAAGGCGTTATCATCTCATTCGAGAAATTGTTGCTAGAGGTGATGTTAAGATGTGCAAAGTTCCAACAGATAACAATGTTGTTGATCCATTGACTAAGCCTTTGCCATAAGCAAAGCATGATCTACTAGGTTCATAGGTATGAGATACATTAATAATTGGGCCTAGTGCAAGTGGGAGATTGTTAGTAATAGTGCCCTAAGCCTATTGTATGGACTCTTTATCTTGGTTAAATGATATTATTATTATTATTATTATTATTATTATTATTATTATTATTATTATTATTATTATTATTACATGTTTAATATATAATAATATCCTTGAATAAATTTATTTTAAATGTCCCTAATTGATCGTTGTTGTTGGAACAACGATGAATTAAGATTAGTATGGAATATGATAGATATTCATGTGATGAATATGTGTTTGAGAAACAAATCATATTCATATGTATTTGTTGAGAATGAATATTGGATCAACCCGTTTTAAGATTAATACATGGATCAAAATCATAATTAATCTCTAAATAGTTGTGTCATTAAATCCTTAGACTTGAAATCGCTATAGTTCTTGTTATGAGGAGTTTTATGTTTTGACGTAATCAAACGTTGTCTTTAACCGGACAACTATAAAAGTTATGCTTGAACATAACTAGAATCATGTAGTGAGATGTGAGTGATTAAGATGCAATTTGTCCCTTTTGTTATAAGAGAGATATCTCTGGGCCCCTTGACGATTGAGATTGAAAAATGTATGGCCATGGCCATGCTCGAATGAATTGATGGAGATCAATGTCATTCGTTTTGTTAGTCTAATTCGGTATAAGGTTGACTTTATCCATGCCTTATACTCTATGTAGATATTGTGAAACAAAGGATTATGTCATGTCGAATCATGAGCTTTCATTTAACTTGGGTAGTCGTAATGTCTTGCTAAATGCCACTTATGACTTGTAGGACCAAATATGATTTGGGCCTATTGCCACCGTTAATTGAACTTATAGGGTCGCACATTAAGAATGAACAAGAATGGTTAAGTTTATTGCTCTCTTTAAGTAATTTAAAATGATAAGATTATTTTAAATTACGAGTATTAATCAGTTATTATTTTGATTATAATTTAATTTTGGAAATTTAAATTCGTAGTCAAAATAATAACAAATAGTAATTTTGTTACTATTTCCTGTTAAATTTAGAAAAAATAATAAATGAGATAAAAAAGGAGATTTGATATATTCCTTATTAGGTAAGGAAATAGAATTTAATTATTATTTAAATAAGTTTTAGATAAATAATAATTATATTTTTATTTAAAAGAGTTTTAGATAAATAATAATTAAAAAAGAATTTAATCATTATTACTTAAAAAAATTTAAAATAAAAGATAATTTAATAGAAATTATTATCTAAATTTTTTTTCAAAAATCAAGATAAAATCTAATATTCCTTATTAGATAGGGAAAGAGATTTTAAATTATTTGAAAGAGTTTTAAATATATATACAACCTCAAATCTAATTTTACCCAACCTTATATATATATATATGATATATGCATACTTATCGGGTTACACAAGTTTTTGGCTATCAGCCGTTGGAGAGAACAAATCAAAAACGTTTTGAGCAAACGAAGTTGGAACTAGCATTCCATTCGACCATTCATTGTTCGTTTGAGTGTGGATACTTGTAAAGAGTGATTGTCTTCCAACAAGGTAACACCTTTGGAGGTTCGATTCAAATCAAGCGTTAGTGTCTTGAAGTTTAACGAAATATGGTAATTTTCATTATTTCCTTTTCAATTTGTACATATTGCATGAGATCCTTAGTAGTTTATGGGATATTAGTTTTATTTTCCGCCGCGTTATGTTCGTATGAGATTCGAACTCTATCCCATATTCCAATAGTAGTATCAAAGCCTCTTGCTTTACATATTTATCATACTTGCATTATGTTTGAATCGCATGATGTTGTTTTATGTAGTGTTGTGACTGCCATCGAGTGGACTCCTGTCGGTGTGTATTTTGGGCTTCCACAAGTATACGGGTCGAGTTGTAGTATAGTTACAATGAAGTAACTAGTAGTTCGAGGATTGTACCCAAGGGAGGTGAAGTAATAGGAATTTTAATCCCTGTAAAGAAAAGAATTAATTAGTAATCTCTTAGGGTTTATAGTACGAAAGAAAAATAAAGGTTTTGGGTTTTATAATAAAGAACATAAAATTAAAGTAAAAATAAAGCAAAGGAATAGATATGTGAGATTTGATAAATAGAATTTATGAGGGATTAGCTCGCTTCAGTATGAATTCTTCAATAATCACTTTTGGAGTTTTCATCAATCAACTAGTCGTTACCCTAGCACGATCTTTCGATCCTCCACTAGCATAACGAGTAAAAAACGACTACTTATCTTCTGACCTCACAATCTAGATTGGTTGGGGTAAAGGTGTCCACGAATGGGCAATACCAATTTTAGGTTAATTCCCACCTAAATGACTTCCTTAGGTTGTTAGGCCTAGGATTTGTTTCACATTTTGCCTTTTCCAAACAATTGATTCATTGAAAATCCCTTACACAATAATCAAACAATCATACTTCCACCCCCTAATCCCCCACAAAGAGATTAGTTCCTCATGGTTTCTCCAAACATTATAAATTAAATAATAAAGGTAAACATAAAATTGAGATTGAAATATGATTGAAAGAAACTAATAATTTGTATAGCAATTTGTTGAGACAAATCCACAATCGTTTATGAGAAAACTACAAATCTCGTTTCCACAAAAAAAAGAAATGAAAATAATAAAAGAAATGAAAATAACTAAAAACCTAAATTACCAAGAGAAATTAACTAAGGGAAAAAAGTTGTGTAAACCTAAGTGCAAAAGGGCTTATTAGCATTTGGACGGTCGTTTTTCCTTAACCCTAGGTTAACTATCGTTCTTCATGTTTAAGTTGTGTTACGAAGACCAAAACGCCCTTCACTCGATTTTATTTCCATGTTCAGGAGTTGATGTCGCGAAACGTAGGAGCCGTGTTGCAACACAGAAGGTTGTCTACTCCTTGGTGTGTTTTCCATACGTTGTCGCGACACACTATGCTCGTGTCGCGACATAGAAAGCAGATTCAAAATTCTGCAGTTCTGGTCTCTGTGTTGTGACATAGATTGTTCCCTGTCGTGACATAGTGATCAACTTCGTCATTGTTCATCTTCTAATGGTCTCCTGCACACTCACAAAGTCTGTTAGCCACCCTTTAGGTCTCACCCGACCCTAAAGTCAATAAAAAACACCTTTTTACACTTTTTTACACATTTTATTCAACATACAAAAACTGAAATAAATCCTAAGTAAACTTAAGGAAAATGCTTAATTTCAAGCTCCTAAAGTGCGAAAACTAGTTTAATCTGCTAGGTTGAATTACGGCAGATCAAACTCCCCCACACTTAAGTCATTGCTTGTCCTCAAGCAAACAAAAACAAAAACAATGACAAGAAAATAAAAGTTTAAGCATATATCACACAAAGATTAGGCTTGCAACATTTACTTTTAGGCATTATATATCCTTAAAATAATTTCACCATGTTGAACAAGTAATCTTACCATTTTTTATTTAAAACATCTAAGTTCAATAAGTTATAAAAAATAAGAATAAGAATATTTTATTGGTATTCCATCAATGACTAATACAAGTACTTCAATTATCCTAGTACAATATAAATAGCTGTAATGGAACTGTGTAATGCCATATTCATTCATTCATAGAACTATTTAGGTCAAATAGGTCTTTTCGGCTTGTAACATTCTAAGGCTTAGGACAGGTATGAAGTTCAAAAGAATAGTAAGCACAAAAGGTTACAAACACGAAAATAGTTTGACATATTGTATTGTTCCCTATTATTCCCTTTTATCACTCACCGCCTTATTTCTCCTTCTTTCACCTCCCTTATCTCTCCATTTAGAAAATTTTCAATATGGTCTAATCCCTTTAGATAGCCTACGAGTATTTTACATTCTTGAACAAGTTTATCCTTTTTGGCTTTTGTGACTTAGTCACTTTCCATACTTTTTCTCACTCAAGATTTTTTCTTGTTTACTTCTACTCGTCTTTTCTTTTCTTTTGGATTTTTCTTGTTTCATATTTTTGGTTATTCTAAAGTTCATATACCACATCGATTTTCCTATTTTTATCTTATTATACAAACCTCACCTTGATGTATCTATTGACCCTCAATACATATGGTCGTACATCTATAATCGTGCAAATTAGGACCAAAGAAAAGAGTAAACACAAATTGACTTTTCTAGGCTTTATGATCTGTAATGCGGTTCATCAAGAAGGGTCATTGGGTTCAAATATGAGTACTAAATGACAAAACTTAGAATAAGGTTACCTTTTGGCTCTAAATTTGTCCAAACAATGCCTTAGGTCATCCCTAAACATATTGTAAGATGACTGATGCTAGGTACCATGAGTTTTGAACTTTAGAAGGATCATGAACACATGGATGCTTATGATATGATTTACAATCTTAAGGAAATGTTCCAACAATAGGCAAGGAAAGAAAGGTATGACACTACCAAGGCACTGCATTCTTGTAAGATGATTGAGGCTATTTCAGTTAGCGCTTGATCGGTGTTTTTACGACACAACGATTGTGCAAGCGAACACACGTCGATGCAAGTATAGTTGATAGATAAACCTATCGGATATCGATCCCACGAGGAATGGGTTCTTGATGTCTAAATGTTGGAGCAATCAATACTAAAATTAAATGTAAGGTGAGTACTGATGTCAGTGCAATATATCAGATCTACACACTAAAATAGTCAATCAATGTCAATGCAATTAGAGTTAAACTTCAGAGATTAAATGTCAGTGATTGAAAATAAATCCAATTGTGTTGAGTGTTGAATACTGTATATTAAATGCATGAAATATAAATGTGACAAAGTGTAAAGGGTAGAAATGGTTCACTGAATATTGCTAAGTTGCAACGTTAGATACATTGACAAGGTAAAATATAGATGAATTGTCGTTGCAATGAAGTCCCTTTGAGTTCTTACCAACAACAGCTTCCTACTTAATCCCGACTCAAACACAATCACTCCACCTCTCGGTGCGAGTAATGATGTGTATCCAAGAACAAGTAACTGGTTTTTTTTATCCCAGTTCCAAGTAGCTTTCACCTAACCCACTTGTTAACCTAACCTATCACCGCAACTCATGATGTCGGCGTACTGTAATTTCACTTTCATGTTTAGAGCGATTAGATCCAAGAATAAACGGATAAGTAGTGTAAAGTAAGAATCAAAATGATCTAACATCAAAAGATACTCTCGTATTCATTTAATATTATCAAAATCCATCATCGTTTAAGAAGAATTAAAGAGTACAACGAAGCTTACTATCTCTAGACTACTATGCCTACTCCTTAATTGTTCCTCTTGCTCGGCATCAAGCACCTTTCATCAGAAGCAATTGCAGACTTGCTTCATCAGCTCCTCGATTTCCAGCTCAAATCTTAAATTCACACAGTATTTTCATAATTAAATCCCTTAGCTCTTGATGATTTCTTTCCTTCTTCGTTTGTCTATTTATAGCCTCTAAAATGTTTCAGGATTCAGTCTTCTCTCTCAGATCTAGATCTGGATTTTGTAGCTGTCAAAATTAGTTAGAATACAGCTGTGCACTCAGCAGTTCTAGTATGTTCTTCACAGATTTGTAGATTGTCGTTGCATCGCTGAGCGCATTTTGAGATCATAATTGCAGCGACATCTGTGAAATTCCTACGTTGGTGCTTCCAGTTGTGAATTCAACTTCTACTCATTCAAGGTTCAGTTTCAATGCGGTGACATCTCTTGGTCGTAATTACTAGTTGATCTTATGGCTGCATTCATCCAGCATTAAGCTTCTAGGCTTAGTTCCTGTGCTGACAATATTAAGACGCAATATATTGGTTGTTTGCGTCGATATTAGTACAAAAATAGATAAAAATTACAAGAATTTAAACTAACTATCAATGAGTTGGAAAACATGGAAACTAAGTATAAAATGTTAACAATGCATGCTAAATGAAATACAAAAGAGACAATTTAAACACTAAATTGGGAAGAAAATCTATGTCATTTGTAATACCATCACGCCCCAAAACTTGAGTTTTTACTTGTCCTTAAGTAAACAAAAATTAACAAAGTAGCAAGTAGAAATGTCACCACAATCATTATTCATACGACTTGAATTCTCTAAATTTCTAATGTTTAAACTGCATTAATATAATAGAATGATGCGCCGACAATTTACAGACTTGAACAACTTGAAACTACACTTTCATCAATGTTAGTATTATGCATTGAATCTTAACCTTCCTTGAACCATTTTAGCAATTTAATCTTATTTTCTTTCTTTCTTCTTTTTCTCATTGTTGTAAGTGACTGAAAGATGTCATTGCATTACTCTATCTTTGTTCCTGGGCAGTAATGATAGGGTGCAACAAACCCCTAGGAGACATGTAATTACATTGACACACACTCTTACAGTCACAGCCTTTGGCTAGATAAGTTTTCTTTTCTTTGTCTGCAGCAGAGTGTTCTCCCTCAAAAGTCACAATGCACTCATATTAGAGTGTCTTTTATTCATACAATGTCGCTGTACTGATCAGTTAGTTCAAGATTCAACACCAACACTATCCACCCATTACTAAAACAATTTCAATTAGTCATTCCAAAATAGCAGACTCAACATTCATTCATAGTCATCCAATTTTCACATTAGTATTCAAACAATTCAAGAATTACGCATCAAAATAAAAATTTGTGGGCACATTTTTATTGAAATTTTGTCACTTTTCATTACTAAAGAAACAAAATAAAAGTCAGGTACGAAGGTGTAGTTGCATTTCCAATTCACATTAGCTTCCCCCCCAAACTTAATGTCTGCATTATCCCCAATGCACTGACAATAGTTATACATATATAATGGAAATGCAGCTACAATGTACTAAACTAAAATGAATGGAACGACAATTAAAATGCAAGCACAATAATAATGCATGAAAACTAACTAAAAAGAGATGTACCCAATTATTCAGCAGCAGCTGATGCAGAGGTTGCTGTGGTTTTCTTTTTCTTCTTTTGCGGGTGCTCTTCCTCATCATGGTGTTTCTTCTTTTTCTTGTCCTTGCGCCTCCGCTTCTTATCCTTTGAACCAATCGGCCTGATGGATTGCTCCTCCTTTGCTGGTTGGGTGACGGCCTCATCAATTCTCACCTTTGATGGATGGATCTCGACGAGTGGTGCTATGTAAGGCACAATAGCCAGAGGATTCAGTTCCTCTATTTCGCCAGTGAAAACCTTAGCCTGACTCGCAGTAGGTCGAGTCTCTTCTGAGCTGGATGCCCCCACAACATCCTCAACGATCATTACTGGGGCATCGGGTTCTTTCTCCTCCTGCGCCTTGGCAGGTTTAGTTTCTTCCTTCTCGTCTTTCTTTCCTTCTTCTTCTTTTTCTTCATCCTTCTCTCGATCACCTCCCTGATTGGTTTCCTCTTCCATATGTTGCTCAAGTTCAGGTAGGCCAGTGTCAGGGTAATCGATTGCATCGACATCTTCTTCCATATAATTGCTCTCTCAGCCATATTTGAGCTTAGACTGTTGGAGAATTCATCCTCGAACAGATTAGCAATGTTGCGATAGCAATCCTACTCAGCCTTTGAATGCCTTTCATCATTTTCATCATCTAATATATTCTTCCAGGCTTTTGTGTATGCATAAAATATATTCTTCCTGTAATCCAAATCGTCTAATACGCTCATGAGGCGGATTGTATGCGTATCAATACGGTCAAGATGGATTTCCGAATTAGCCAGTCTTCTCAACACTTGTGGATCTGTGGGCATATTGGTCTATTCTTATTTCTTTTTCCCTTTCCCTTATCTTTCTTCTTCGAGATTTTTGTGGCCACAAGTGTATCTTGGCCTCGTGTCATCCTCTCAACTGATATATCATTGATCGGACCTTTGCTGTCCAAAACCTCTTCATCATCTTTGGGCATAATGCCTTTGTGTTGACAGAGTAGCATGATAAGAGAGGGAAAAGGAAGGATACCATTTTGTTTTCTTGTAGCTTCTACGATCTGAACATGTATAAACTCCCTAATGTCGATGTGTTGATGATGAAGGATGGAATGTAATAGACACATACGGTCCAGTGTGGCTATAGTGCTGTGTGTTGAAGGCATAACACGACTGTTAATGAAATGAAACCATACCTTGCAAAAGGTTGTAAGGTAGCGCATGTGCATTGTATAGTTATGAAATCCATTTCCCGTCCATGTAGCACCATCGACACAAAGGTCGTTTATCATCTGGGCCAAGCTATCATCATTCAAACTGTCTATGAAGGATGCATGCTCATCTATCTATTTCGGAATCTGTAGCAAAACATTGATATGTGTCGCACTCCATGGCACCAACCCCTCTCGAAAAAACACAAACTCCTGCTCTTGGTTTACCAAATTTGCATAAAATTCCCTAACCAGAGTAGGGGAATAACCTGAAGGATGGTTGCAAAAATATTCCCACCCAAGGTGACTGATGGTGGGTGAACTTGTTTTCCGAGAGTCAGGTGTGGGAAAAGTTGGAAGCCTTGTTCAGGGTGGATGTTGCGCTTTAACTAACACTGTGATATCGGTCTTTAGCCGTAATCGTTAGGAACAAAACTAGGTCTATGGATGAAGGCGGTGGTGTCGTGGACGGAACTCAATAGGAGTAGTTGGAGTGTTCTTGAAGGAGGGTTTAGGAGTGTTTTTGGAGGCACGAGTTTTTGCCATGGTGAAAGAAAAAGAAAGTAAAGAAGAGTTGTAGGGAAATATCACTTCGAAATAGGAAAAAAAAGTATGAAGACACTGAAGGAAATAAATTACAAAAGTAATGGCGGATGTGAAGAGAAAAGATAACTGCCATGAGGGGGATTATATAACCTAGGCGTAATGAGTGAAAAAACACGGGGAAACATTGTGTCTGTAGTCATTACTTACAGGTTACAGATCGTACCAATTTGTTTTGATCCAACGATTGGGATAGGAAAGAATCAATCAGCACGATTCTTGCTGAAAAAGTAATGCTGACTCATCGCAGAATGCGCCAACAATCTGTGCTTCAATGCGTCAACAAAAAGATGATTTTTATTTTTGCTAAGAATTTGAAACAACACAACAAAAGTGAAACAACTAAAAGTAAATAAAGAAATGCATCGACATTATTTAAACGTCACCAGGTCAACGATTTTGTCTAGTTCTCGAACATTTGGACTCATATAGTGTTTAAGACGTTGGCCATTCACCTTAAATTGTTGTCCATCCTGTAAGTTTTCGATTATCACTGCATCACTTTGAAATGCTTCGACAACCTTGAATGGACCTGACCACCTTGATCGAAATTTCCCTGGATGCAATTTTAAACGTGAATTAAATAAAAGTACCAATTGACCTGGATGAAATTGTCGACGCAAGATAATGTTGCCATGCCATTTCTGTCTTTTCTTTATATATGTAGCATTTTCATAAGCATGACATCGGATTTCTTCTAATTCCGTGATGTCCAACAGTCTTTTTTTTCTAGCGGCATCATAGTCCAAATTTACTTTCTTACTTGCCCACATAGCCTTATGTTCAAGTTCAATAGGCAAGTGGCAAGACTTCCTAAACACTAGTTGATATGGCGACATCGCCAACGGAGTTTTGTAAGCGGTACGAAGCGCCCATAATGCGTCATGTAGTTGCGCAGACCAATCCTTCCTAAATGGGTTACGACCTTCTCAAGTATGCTTTTAATTTGACGATTGGATACTTTGGCTTGACCATTAGTTTATGGATAATACGTGGTAGCCATACGATGCTTCACACCATATAGTTTTAATGCAGTCTCTACTTGGTTATTGTAGAAATGAGTGACTTGGTCGCTTATCAACGCTCTCGGTGTTTCAAACCTTGTGAGGATATATGTGTGAAAGAATTTCAACACTGTCCGAGCGTCGTCTCTTGGCACTGCAATAGCTTTAATCCACTTTGAGACATAGCCAACAACCACTAAAATATACATATTTCCAAAAGAGTTTGGAAATGGTCCCATAAAATCAATACCTCAAACATCGAAGAGCTCTACCTCCATAATGGGTTATTGGAGAATTTCATTGCCGAGATATTGAACCAGTGCATTGACAACGATCACATTGTTGTGCGAAGTTATGAGCGTCTCGAAACAAATGGGCCAATAGAATCCTGACTGAAGGAGCTTTGCAGCAGTCCTTGTGCCACCAAAATGGCCTCCATAAGGGGTGTCATGGTAGTGTCGCAGGATTAACATCATTTCTTCTTTAGGTACACAGCGGTGAATTATATTGTCGGAGCATACTTTAAATAAGTACGGCTCGTTCTAATGATATTTAGCAGCAACACGTATGAACCTACTTTTCTTGTGACCAGTTGTACTTATAGGTAGCTTTCCACATACAAGATAGTTGACAATATCAGCATACCATGGTGATGTATCAACAACGAATAATTGCTCGTCAGGAAATGCCTCGACAATCTGAGTTGTTTGCTCATTTTCACTCCTAGTTTCCAGTCGAGACAAATGGTCAGCTACTTGATTCTCAAATCCTTTCCTATCTCTGATTTCCACATCAAATTCTTGGAGTAGTAGGATCCATCTGATAAGTCTAGGTTTGGCATCTTTTTTGTTGAAAAGGTGTTTCAATGCTGAGTGATCTGTGTAAATTGTGGTCTTTGCGCCAACAAGATAAGAATGAAACTTGTCAAATGCGAATACTACTGCTAGCAACTCCTTCTCAGTTATGGTATAATTGACCTACGTTTTGGTTAGAGTTTTACTAGCATAATAAATAGTATGAAATACCTTTTCTTTTCTTTGGCCTAGGACAGCTCCTACAGCGAAGTCATTGGCATCGCACATAAGTTCGAATGGTTGCGTCCAGTCCGGTACGACGATAATCGGAGCTTGTACTAGTTGCTTTTTATTGATTTGAACGCAACCAGATAGGTGGCATCGAACACAAACTTTTTATTTTGCTCTAGTAACGAGCATAAGGGTTTAGATATCTTGGAGAAATCTCTGATAAATCGTCTATAAAAGCCAGCATATTCAAGAAAGCTTCTTATTACTTTAACAGTGGTGGGTGGTGGTAAGTTTTTGATGATTTTAACCTTTGCTTTATCAACCTCAATGCCCTGACAAGATATCCGATGCCCGAGGACAATGCCTTCAGTTGCCATGAAGTGACATTTCTCCCAACTCAGAACTAGATTTGTGTCCTCACATTTCTTCAAGACTCTTGCCAAATTGTCACCGCATTGGTTGAAATTCTGTCAATAGACAGAGAAATCATCCATGAATACCTCTAAGGAATCCTCAATCATGTCCGAAAATATTTCCATCATACATCTTAGGAATGTTGCTGGTGCATTACATAACCCAAACGACATGCGGCAGAAAGAAAATGTTCCAAAATGGCATGTGAACGTTGTCTTTGCTTGATCCTCCGGTGCAATAGCAATTTGGTTGTATCCAAAGTAACTGTCTTAGAACCAATAATAGGCTTTACCAGCTAACCTATCCAGCATCTGATTGATGAAAGGTAGTGAAAACTGGTCCTACTTTGTGGTCGCATTCAGTCGTCGGTAATCCATGCATACTCGCCAACCAATTGCGATGCGAGTAGGGATTAACTCATTGTTATCGTTGGTCACAATTGTGAAGCCACTCTTTTTAGGCACACATTGAACGGGGCTTACCCAATCACTATCGGAGATAGGATATATAATTCTCGAATCTAACCATTTAATAATTTCCTTCTTCACTACTTCTTTCATCTTTTCATTAAGTCTTCGTTGTTGCTAAATTGATTGCTTCTTTTCATCTTCTAGCCTAATCTTGTGCATACAAAAAGAGGGACTAATGCCTCTGATATCTGCAATGCTCCAGGCTATAGCTTTCTTATGTTCTTTCAGAATTGCGATAAGCTTATCTTCTTGCATTGCATTGAGGGATGCATTGACAATAATAGGCAGTGTCTCGTTGTCACCAAGGAAGACATATTTCAAATGTGTCGGTGGTGGTTTGAACTCCAAGTTAGGAGCTTGCTTAATAGATGGTTTAAACACTGGGATTATCCTGTTAGACAAATCCAAAGATTCCATTTGCCAGTTTTTACACAGCTCACAATTGTTCACTACCTCTTTGTTAGCACAGTCATTTAGGATGTCATTGGTTGATGTTGCCGCATCATCACCAGAAAATGTTGAACTCCTTGCATGAAATTTTTCCACAATAATTTCGTCCAACACTTCTATGTGGTGGCATTGTTCTTTAGGTCCGGACGGTGATGCCTCAAACACACTGAAGGTTACATGGTCATCATTATTACGCATAACTAGCTCTCCCTTGAACATGTCGATAAGTGCTCTTCCTGTTGCAAGAAATGGCCATCCCAAAATAATGGGTACCTCTTTGTTTGCTTCGCAGTCTAGGATGATAAAATCAGTAGAGAACACCAGCTTATCCACTTGAATAAGAACATCTTTAATTTGTCCCTCTGGTTGTGCAAGAGATCTATCCGTTAGTTGCAATGTCACTATAGTGGGCTTCATCGAACCTATTCCTAATTTCTTAAAAGTAGACAAAGGCATTAGGTTAATACTAGCTCTTAGATCACATAAAGCTTTACCTAAGTAATGATTCCCTATGAGGCATGGGATTGTGAAGCTACCAGGATCATTCATCTTGATTGGCAACTTGTTTGTGAGCATAGCGCTGTACCACTCTGTGAGTGCAATCATTTCGATGTCAGACGATATCTTTTTCTTTGATAATAGCTCCTTCATGTATTTCCCATAACTAGGTATCTACACAAGAGCATCTATTAGAGGTATATTAATATGCAATTATTTTAGAGTAAAAATGAACTTTTGGTAATCTTTGTCATGGACTTGTTCCTTGAATCGTTATGGAAACGACAAAGGTATTATGGTAGTGGGTTGTTATGAATAACTCGGTGGTATTGACATTGATGGTTGCGTCGACAACTTATTTAGGCAGACTGTAGGCAGAGATGATATTACAGTTGGTTCTTCAACATTGATTTCTGCTTGACTTCCTTCAACTATATCTTCTTCTTGTTACTGTGAAGTGAATGCTTCGACATGGTTTTGATCAGAATTGCTTAGCGCTACTGTCTGTTTTCCACTCCTTAGTGTGATTGCTTTACAATGCTCCTTCCCCTTTTGCGTTGGTTTTTTAGTATCACTAGGCAGAGTACCTGGCAATTTATTGATGAGATTAGAAGCTTAGTGACCGAGCTGAGCTTCCAATGCTCGTATGAAAGAAGAATTTCCTTGCACTATTGCTTTGATTCATGTGATATGCTCGAGCATCATTGCTTCAAGAGCAGCCATAGTATCTTCCTTTGGCTGAGCAAATTGTTGCTATTAATGCTGATGATGTTGTCCTTGCATTTGTGGTGGTACAAACTATTGTGGCTGTAATCGTGATTGTGGTTGCATTGGATTATGTGACTGCACCTGGTCAGAATGAGAATTTATCTATGAATTCTTATGATAATTCTGCTGCGAATTGGCATTGTAACCTCCTTGTCTATAACCCCATTGTTTTGAGGAATTTCCATATCTATACGTGGAAGTATTGTAATTTCCCCAAGGTTGTTGAGAACAATTGTTGTATGAGTTAGCAAATGATCCCCCTCGGATGTTGTTGACATAGTATGCATTTTCTGCATGTTGTGGACAGTCCTCATAGCTATAATTGTTGCCGTAAATCTGATAGGAAAATATCGATGTATCCAATTGCTGGGCCACTTGTATAGGAGCAACATCGCTTGTTCCTTTCATATTCTTTATGATGTTGGCCAGTGAGGATACCTGCGCTGACAATGCAGAAATAGCATCTAATTCAAGAACTCCAGGGTTAGTTTTTACCTGTGCAGAATGAGAGATTGAATATTGGTAGTCGTTTTGGGCAATCCTCTCTAGAATTCGAACAACTTCATCATATGTGGAATCCAACATTGGACCATTTGTAGATGCGTCGACAAGATTTCTTGTCTGAGCATTTAAACCATTATAAAAAATCTCAATCTGGGTCACTTGTTGAATACCATTCATTGGGCAATGTTGAAGCAATGCTTTGTAACGCTCCCATGTTGTATGTACATTCTCATCATCAAGTTGATGATATGCAGTGATGTCATTTCGCAACCTTGCGTTCATTGTCGACATACTGAAATGCAAAACAAACTGCGTTGCTAACGCATTCCAAGATGTGATAGATCTTATCGGCAATCCTAAGAACCATGTTCTTACTTTACCTTGTAACGAATAAGGAAATAATTGCATTTTCAAGGCATCATCAGGGACACCATGTTGACTAAAGGATGCACAAATAAGTAAAAATGATTTCAAATGTTCTCGTGCGTCTTCATGCTGAAAACCTGAATACTGTCCATTGGAGTTGAGCATCTGAAACATCACCGGTTTCAATTCAAAATTACTAGCCTGGATAGCTGGTCTCACAACCCCTGGTTGTAGATCATCGAGTATAGGCACAATAAAATCTCTTATTATCCTATTCTTAACTTGTTCTTCTTGTGGACGTGGTGGTGGTATATCGTTAATAATTTGTGGAAGCACTGGAGGAATTCTTTTTTGTGGTAGCAATGGTGGCAAATTATTATTATTGTTGTTACCAGCCATTTTCCTTTGTTGTTGCCTTCTCCTCCTGTCCTTTCAAGTTCTGGATCAAAGTTTACAATGTCCTTAGGATTTCTCCTTGTGGACATGCAACAATCTGAAAAAGAAAATAATTAATGAAATAATAATAAATTAGTAAAAATCAAAAGTTAAGCAAGTAAAGTTAATTGCAACTACAAAAGTAAACATCAAACAAATGTCATTCCCCGACAACGATGCCAAAACTTGATCGGTGTTTTTACGACACAACGATTGTGCAAGAGTACATACGTCGATACAAGTATAGTTGATAGATAAATCTATCGGATATCGATCCCACGAGGAATGAGTTCTTGATGTCAAAATGTTGGAGCAATCAATACTGAAATTAAATGTAATGTGAGTACAGATGTCAGTGCAATGTGTCAGATCTTCACACTAAAATAGTCAATTAATGTCAACGCAATTAGAGTTAAACTTCAGAGATTAAATGTCAGTGTATTGAAAATAAATCCATTTGTGTTGAGTGTTGAATACTGAATATTAAAATATAAATGTGACCAAGTGTAAAGAGTAGAAATGGTTCAATGAATATTGCTAACTTGCAATGCTAGATGTGTCGACAAGGTAAAATATAGATGAATTGTCGCTGCAATGAAGTCCCTTTGAGTTCTTACCAAAAACAGCTTCCTACCTTATCCTGACTCAAATACAATCACTCCATCTCTCGGTGTGAGTTACGATGTTTATCCAAGAACAAGTAACTGGTTTTTTTATCCCAGTCCTGAGTAGCTCTCGCCTAACCCACTTGTTAACCTAACTTGTCACTGCAACTCAAGATGTCGGCGTACTACAATTTCACTTTCGTGTTTAGAGCGATTAGATCCAAGAATAAACGGATAACCAGAGTAAAGTAAGAATCAAAATGATATAACATCAAAAGATACTCTCGTATTCTATTAATTTTATCAAAATCCATCATTGTTTAAGAAGAATTGAAGAGTACAACGAAGCTTACTATCTCTAGACAACTAGGCTTACTCCCTAATTATTCCTCTTGCTCGGCATCAAGCTCATCTCATTAGAAGCTGTTGCAGACTTGCTTTATTAGCTTCCCGATTTCCAGCTCAAATCTCAAATTCACACAGAATTTTTAGAATTAGATCCCTTAGCTCTTGATGATTTCTTTCCTTCTTTGTTCGTCTATTTATAGCCTCTAAAATGTTTTAGGATTCAGCCTTCTCTCTCAGATCTAGATCTGAATTTTGCAGCTATCAAAATTAGTTAGAATACAGTTGTGCACTCACACAATTCTAGTATGTTCTTCACAGATCTACTGATTGTCGCTGCATCACTGAGCCTACTCTGAGATCATAATTGCAGCGACATCTGTGAAATTCCTGCGTTGGTGCTTCCAGTTGTGAATTCAGCTTCTACTCATTCAAGGTTCAGTTTCAATGCGGTGACATCTCTTGGTTGCAATTACCAGCTGATCTTGTGGCTGTATTCGTCCAGCATTAAGCTTCTAAGCTTAGTTCCTGCGCTGACAATATTAAGATGCAATATATCGGCTACTTGCGTCGATATTAGTACAAAAATAGATAAAAATAACAAGAATTTAAATTAACTATCAATGAGTTGGAAAACATGGAAACTAAGTATAAAATGTTAACAATGCATGGTAAATGAAATACAAAAGAAACAATTTAAACACTAAATTGGGATGAAAATCTATGTCATTTGTAATACCATCAGGGCTCATGTCCTAAAGATGAAAGGATATATTGATCACCTTGATAGACTTGGATTTCTATTAGGCCAAGAGTTAGCAATAGGTTTGATCTTGAATTCACTGCTTGAAAGTTATGTCCAGTTTGTCATGAATTACAACATGAATCAGATGGAAAAATCAATTCATGAGCTACATACGATGCTTAAAACCACTGAGCAGAATATCAGGTCTAAGCCTAGTCACGTTCTAATGGTTCAAAAGGGAAAGAGCTTCTAGAAAAGAGGAAAAGGAATTGGCAAGGGAAAGGGAAAGGCTGGAAAATCCAATGCTCACCCAAGCCCAAACTTGAGCCCAAGGCTAAACCCCTTAAGAAGGGTGTTTGTTTCTGTTGTAATGAACCTTGTCATTGGAAAAGAAACTGCGAACTATATTTGGAAGATCTAAAGAAAAAGAAAACTGATGAGACCGGCTCTTCAGTTATTTATGTTATACATGTTAATTTTTCTTAACTCTTACCAGTGGCCTACTAAGAGGTTCACTTATGGGTAGAAACTCGCTTTGGTAAAATTGATCCAAAAGGATGATAAATACCAATAGTTGATGAAGAGACTAAACTGAATCAAGTCGGTTACAAGGGAACCATCATCATAAGGAGAAGACAAGCCTTCATACCATTATCTTACCAACATTGAGAAGGCTAACTATGTTGGTAATCAAAGTGAGAATCCCTATTTGAGCACTTATATTCTAGGATGGAAAGACCATCCTAATTTTAGATGGGGAGGAAGCCAAGGAGGGAGCGGTAACAACAGAACACAATTAAGAAACCCAAGTTACCAACCTTCATTCTTGTAGAGGCAGCCGAAAAGAGTTGTTCAAGGTGACCATACTATATGTGGTCAAAGATTAGATAGGATCGAGGGAGAAATGCAATCCATGAGGGCGGATATGAAACAAGTGAAGTCTGATTGCACTAATACTGCTAGAGTAGTAGAAAAGGTAGAGGAACGGATGGAGCAATTGGTGAGTATGGTAGGCAATCTCATAAGGAAAATTGATACCAACATTGAGAATAATCCCCAAAGAGACGAGAAAGAGCATGTAAAGGTAATCGAGTTATGATTAGGTAAAGTACTGAGTAACCCAGAATAGTAAAAAAGGGGAGAAGAACACAACAATTCTCATGAGGTTATAGACATCCCTTTTGATAAGGACATTGAAGTTATAATACCTGAAGAGGTATCGACAAAAGAGGCACTTGAGAAGAAAGAAGATATGCCTAAGGAAGATAAAGGCATCCAAATTCCATTTCCAAAAAGGTTAGAAGAGAAGCAGAAATAGGTTGATTATGATTTTGTAAGCTTTCTAAACTTTTTTAAATCTTTAAATGTCAACTTACCTTTGATTAAATTTATAGAAAGGTGCCAAAGTACGCCAAGTTCTTAAAAGAGGTTATGTTAAGGCATAGGAAGATCAAGGTAGGTGAGCAAGTGGAAGTGAATGAATCATGCAATGCAATTATTTTTAAAATAATTCCACAAAAGTTGAAGGATCCCGACAGTTTTACAATTCCAACCGAAATTGGGAACCTTCAGTTTAACAGAGCATTATGTGATCTTGGAGCAAACATAAGCTTGATGCCCTTGTCGATGTTTGAGAAAATTGGTAACAGTGATCTGAAAAATACCCAAGTGACTTTGCAACTAGCCGATCGTTCAATTGTAAGGCCCAAGGGAATACTAAAGGATGTGCTAGTCCAAGTGTCACGGGGCTAGATCTTTAGTCTTGTAATCCGTACGGCCTTAGGCGATCCTTTCTTGCAAACACGCCTAAGTCAGCCTAACCATCACGATTGAGGATTCACTAAGGGAATTCCTCTAAGGCACAAATTTATATAGTGGAAGCGACTAGCCAAAAGAAGGCTCTAAAGACAACAGAAAGCAACAGAAAACTAAGCACGAGAGGTTTTTGAGTAAATGCTCTCAAATTGCATTCACAAAGAAACAATTACAAAGAACGGAGTGTAATGAAATGTGTTACAAATGAGGGGAGGCTCCCTATTTATAGTTGAGCTCCCTCAAAATAGACGATTAAGATCAAATTACATCGATGGATGAGATTAGACTATCCCTTAAATTATGGGATTTACAAGATTACATCCAAATCAAATCCTATCTAATCCTAAAGATATGATTCTCCCTTATCTTCTAGGATTAGTTCCCATATTTGCCAAGATACCTTAAGTTGCCAAAGCTTCATCATTGGGCCACCCAGGCTTCAATCAAATAGGCTTGACCAACAGCTCTCTGAATCGAGCCAACTCATGTGGGCTAAATGATCCCAATGTCAATGACAGACCTCCATGGGACTCATTGTGTGCAATGGTCATGGGCTTTGAACTCTAGCCCATGACATTCTCCCCCACCCATTCTCGTAACACCCTCGTTGCGGCTCTAGAATGGTACTGACTTGATTCGCCTCGGTCTCATCTCGTTGCCTTAGCATTTTCCCGATTAGTCTCACTATCGGGCCGTCCCTTCTTTTGAAACTTTCGCCTCTACTTTCGTCGCCTCTTAACTCGAATCGTTTCACTTTTTGGTACATCACTTTAGCAAGAAGTCTTTGCACTCACTTGTCCACATTCTGACTGGCTTTGTCAGAATCCTCTTGATTCACATCACTTGGCCTCGAATCGCCCACAGTCCCTCGGCCTCCTTACTTAAGAACTCTAAAAGGGCCTCTACATTCTTGCCAAGCAACCAAGTTAGAATGCAAAACACTATCAAGGTGTTCCGAATGTACCTTACTCGTTGCATTTACTTTGGTCATTTGTCCAGCTTGCATCGTCATTCTCGTAAACTTTGATGCACCACCCACTTTCCCCATAAGTGGAAGCTCCTCCGATGTGTCAACAGAAATAAGCCTCATTGAACCTAACTTCCAAGTTTGCATCATAACTTCTTCCTTTGAGTTCGATGCCAAACTTAACCCTTCCATGGGTTGTATCCTCACCGATGACTTGGCCAACTCTATCGCTTTCCTCGAATTGAGCCTTATTGGTCCTAGCTTCACTATATTCATCGCGGCTTTCTCCATTAAGTCTGATGACAAACTCACCTCTTCCTTAGGTGGAAGCCCCTCCGGTAACTCAATAAGCTTCGATGTTGCCTTTTCGTTGACCCTCACGGATTGTTGCTTTGGACAGTTCTGTAACTCATGCGGACCACGACACAAGAAGCACTTGACTCGCTTCTTTTTGCTCCTCTTTGCCCCCTTGGCTTCGCTCGAACCAAGCTTCTTGGGCAGCTTGTCAGCCTCATCAATGAAAGACTTTTTCGGACAATTTTTGCAACCTATGCAGACCATGACACAAGAAGCACTCCACTGGCTTCTTCTCACTTTCGGCCTCTTTGGCTTCGACACCCCTTGTGCTCGAACCAAGTCTCATGGCCTTACCTTCCGACTTTCCCCTCTTAGACAACTCAGATTTCCTTGGACATTTCTTCAGCAAATGTGGACCATCGCAAAGAAAACATTTCAACTTGCCTCGTTTTTTGTTGGGTTTCTTCTTCCCAAATTATGGTTTCCCGTTACCACCATTGTCACCGATGCCACTGCCATTATCATCTTCCAAGTGATTCCCTTTACATGTGCCCCTTTCCTCGAACTTGGAAGATCCAAGCTTGTCTTTCCCTAAACCAAGCTTGACCATGAACTCCACTATTGTAATGGCTTTTGACAGCTCTTGGACACCTCATTGTTCCACTTCCTATCTGACCCACGGCTTCAACCCATTCTTAAAGACAAGCAATGCCTCTTTCTCGATCACATCTTTAACTCGGAACATGAGTTCCTTAAACTCTCGAACGTACTCCCCAATTGTGCCCCATTGCGTTAGCCATCGCAACTTTTCCTGAGCTTCTTCCTCGGCATCATCTGGGTAATATTGTCCCTTCAATTCACCTTGGAACTCTTGCCGTGTTCCAATCTCACTATGCCTTTTATCTGTGGTCCTGTCTCGCCACCATAAAAGCGCACTATCAGTAAGAAACATTGAAGCAATATTTACCTTACTCGTATCATCCTCGATGCTTTTGGCATGGAAGTAGTTTTCCATCCTCCACAAGAAATTATCCACATTGCATGTAGACTTTGTCCCCACAAACTATTTCAGCTTTGGGACATCATTGAGTGCTGCACTTGACACTCCTCCATTCCTCATGGTTGCTCGACACAAGGCAAGCTCTCCCTCGAGCTTCTCCAGTCTTGTGCTTAAAGCCTTCATCGTGGCCATTGTTTCATTGTTCAAAGCTAACAACATGGCTTCGAGAGCATCGCTCCTTTCTGTCAGCTTCTACCTATGGTAATTAAGTAACTCTTTTACCCAATCCCTAGTTTCGTTGAGATTCATGATCACATTATCCCTCGATTGTTCCCTCAAGTCATCTATGCACTCATGAGCTCTCTTGATAGACTCCTTTGCTTCCCCCATGGACTCGTCAAGACCATCTATTCGATCCTCTATAGTCGACAACATGTCACTCAATGATCTCCAGGGTAACTTCTGTTCCGTAACATTTTTCGTCATCTTGCAGGGTGCCTTCGCAACACTGGCTCGGATACCACTTGTCACGGGGTTAGATCTTTTGTCTTGCAATCGTGCGGTCTTAGGCGATCCTTTCTTGCAAACACGCCTAAGTCAGCCTAACCACCACTAATGAGGATTCACTAAGGGAATTTCTCCAAGGCACCAATTTATATAACGAAAGCGACTAGCTAAAAGTAGGCTCAAAAGACAACAGAAAGCAATAGAAAACTAAGCTCGAGAGGTGTTTGAGTAAATGCTCTCAAATTGTATTCACAAAGAAACAATTACAAAGAATGGAGTGTGTTACAAATGAGGGGAGTCTCCCAATTTATAGTTGAGCTCCCTCACAATAGACGATGAAGATTTAATTACATCGACGGATGAGATTATTAGCCTATCCCTTAAATTATGGGACTTACAAGATTACATCCAAATCAAATCGTATCTAATCCTAAAGATATGATTCTCCCTTATCTTCTAGGATTGGTTCCCATATTTGCCAAGATGCCTTCAGTTGCCAAAGCTTCATCATTGGGCCACCCAGACTTCAATCTGATAGGCTTGACCAACAACTCTCTGAATCGGGCCAGCTTATGTGGGCTAAATGATCCCAATGTCAATGACAGACCTCTATTGGACTCATTGTGTCAATGGTCACGGGCTTTGAACTCTGGCCCGTGACACAAGTAAAAAGTTTCATCATCGTTGCAATTTTTACGGTGTTAGATTTTGAAAAGGATAGGGATATACCCATTTTGCTAGGAAGACCATTCCTAGCCACGTCTAGATCTACCTTTGACTTAAACTCCAATGAGCTGACAATGGCAATCAATGGTGACATAAAGACTTTCAAATGTGGGGATAAAAAGGATGGATCAAAAAAGCACAATGAACGCTACCACTTGTTTGATCTGGATAAAAGCGAAGGATTCAGTAAGTTCCCTTTCATGAGTAAAGAACAAATCAATAAGTTTAAAGAAAAGGATCAATTAAAGGAAATCGAAAGACTTGATAGGAAATGGACTAAAGCGAAACAGAATTGGACTCATTCAACAGCATAGTGGATGAGTCCAATAGTAAAACATAAAGGTAAAATAGTGGTACTAACTTCTGTATATTATTGTATTTATTTTTAACAAGTTTTTATTTTAGTAATTAATAGGAAATAGGGGTATGTTGCTGATAGTACTAGAAAGAACATATGTTTTCTCCATACTTATTGGTTAATTTTTCCGTATTTAGTTATCTTTAACACATATTTTAGCATTTTAACTTTAGTAAATTGCATTTTATAATTCAGTGGACCTTAACCTATTTATCCTTAATTTTGTCATGTTTTGGTATTGATGTTGCTGCATGAGTATTTCCAGATTGTACCCAGCACTATCGTCGCACCCGATAGTTGTCAAAGCAGCTTCCAATGTGGATAAGAACAAAAATGTGTGAGCTGTCTAGCCTGGTATAACCAACTTGTACGGACAGAGGCAACATGATTCTTATGAAAGGACACCTGTACTATTTGGAAGAATATAAATATTCACGAGAAAAGAGAAAAAGTAGGGTTTTTGGTGCATTATCTTCTTCAACTCATATTTTGAAGCTTTTCGGCTATGAAGGCTTAAGTCTCTTAAGGGTGAACCGACTTGAAAGGGATGCAGATCAGCTCTTGATGAGGTGCCCTTAATGCGACACAAGAGGGATTTGAGAGGTCAAGTTAAGATTGTCTAGGAATAGTATTCTCCACTTGTTTCTTTTATATTTCTTTTCTAAACGCTGGTGATTACTTTCTATTTCATGTTTGTATGGAAGTACATATGGTTTTTGGGTTAAATGTTATTTTATTCAACTTTGCTTCTACTGTTTAATCTTTGGGTTTGAATGTTTTTAGCATGGAAATGTTATTGCGGTCACTGCCACTGGAAAGTGCAGCGACAGTTCAAGCTAACAAGCATGACAGTGGAAGTTGCTTAAGGATTAGAGGGATTTAATCCACTTATTCTTAATTATGTTCCATTGCCATCATCGGAAGGTGTGGTTAATGTGCATATTTAAGTCTTAGATTAAATATAGAAGTTAAGCTTGGTAAGATATTCATTGCAAATTATTGCGTCGACAATCACCTATCCTTTTATATCTTGTGAGCACTTAGTATTATGTTGAAGATTCACTTTAGGGATCCCATTTTATCATTATCATATTTCACCTTTATTTTTGAAGTTATTACTCCGATAACCATTCTCACAATTTATCTCGTTTTTATCTATTTATTGCACTGACATTGATAGACAAAAGACAACCATCCTCATGGGATCGATATCTGACAGATTCATATCTGTCTACTATACTTACATCGACAGTGTACGCTTGCACAATATTGCTGTGACATTAACAACTGATCAAGTTTTGGCGCCGTTACTGGGGATGACATTCGTTTGATGTTTATTTTTTTTCACTTTATTTTTATGATATTTAGTTGTTACTAACTTGGTTTCTTTTAGTAGTTATTTTCACATTTTATTTTAGGTGTTTTATGATCCAAAGCAATTTGGAGTTTATTGCTGATTTTGATCCAGAAATTGAAAGAACCGTTCAAAGGAGATTTCAAGAATAAAGGAATATAGCTTTTCTAGAAAACAATGCAGCCATACCCCCGGCGCAGCAACAAAATCCTGGTAACCCACCACTACCGTAAGACGCTAAAATATAAAACTAGAGTATTCGAGATTTTGTAGTATCTATCTTTGATAACTTACAACCCAGAGTTGTTAGGCCAACAATCCAAGCTGAGAATTTTGAACTCAAGCCAATAATGTTTCAAATGTTGAATTCTAATGGGCAATATGTTGGACTGCCACATGAAGATGCATGAGAACATCTTAAATCATTTTTATTGATCTGTGCTTCCTTTAGTCAACAAGACGCTCCTGATGATGCTTTGAAAATGCAATTATTTCCTAATTCCTTGTAGGGAAGAGCTCGTACTTGGTTCCTTGGGTTTGCGCTTTAACCCGTCGTCAATGAATGCTCATCTCTGAAATGATATTAGAACTTATCATCAGTTGGATGATGAGAATCTTCACACTACATGGGAAAATTATAAATTTTTGCTTCAACATTGCCCTATGGATGACATTCAACACGAAACACAAATTGAGATTTTCTATAATGGGCTGAATTAGAGCTGCACAAGCAAAAGCTAATCCGGTAGTTATTGAATTAGATGCAATATCTGCACTTAGTGCTCATGTTTCTTCTCTTGCAAATATGATAAAAAATATGCAAGGGACTAGTGATGTTGCACCTATACAAGTCGCTCAACAAGTTGATGTTCCTACCTTTTGTTGTGAGACTTGCGGTGACAACCATACCTATGAAGATTGTCCACAACATGCAGAGAACGCCTTCTATGTCAGTAACATCTGCAACAATTCTTATGACAACTCTTATAATAATTCTACATGCAATCAACAGTCATGGGGAACTCAGAATGCTGGACAAAATGCTGTTACATTCCGATATGGGAATACATCTACTTAAGGCAATTATAATCCAAGACAAGGGAATTACAATAAAAAATAGCAGAACTACAATCATCCCACTTAGATGCATCCACAACAAAGCTAGATGCATCCACACTAGAACCAGACGCAACTACAACACTCTTTAATGTATAATCTACATGTTTAGGGACATCGACAATAATAGTACACGTAAGCTTCTCCTTCTGATCTGTTAGCAGCTCTTGAGGCTTTAATGTGGGAGCATATTACTTACACGGAAGCTATGGTGCAAGGGAATTCATCTTCTATTCGGGCGTTGGAGGTACAATTAGGACAACTTGCTTCGAATCTAAATACTCGATCACTGGGCACACTACCTAGTGACTCGAAAAATCCTAATTCGAATGGGAAAGAACATTGCAAGGCTATCACTCTTAGTAGTGCTAAACAAACTGGTGAGCCAAGTACAAACTCTACTGTAGCACCTCAAGATACTGGTGAAGCGATCCCTGGTGAGAAGGTTGAATCTAAAGAGCTTATCGATGTACCAGACAACGAAGTTCCACAAATTGTCACTTATATGCCTAATGTTCGACCCTCGAAACTATCAATGCAATATGATGTATCTCTTCCTTTACCTATTCCAAAAAGATTTAGGGAGAATGAGGATTATAAGTGGTATTAACAGTTCCTGGACATACTGAAGCAACTTCATGTTAATATTCCTTTAGTGGATGTTTTTGTGTAAATTCCTAATTATGGGAAATTTATGAAGAAGCTCTTGTCCAAGAAGAAGAAGCTTAGTGATATTGAAACTATTACACTTACAGAAGGCTATAGTGCTGTTTTGAAAAATAAGTTGCCCCTCAAAATGAAAGATCTTGGGAGCTTTACTATCCCATGTTCAATTGGTAACCATTATTTGGGCAAGACTTTATTCGACTTAGGAGCTAGCATCAACCTAATGCCACTATTTACTTTCAAAAAGTTGGGAATTGGTCTCATGAAACCTACTATAGTGACATTGTAACTAGTAGATCGATCCTTGGCTCAACTTGAAGGGCAAATCAAAGATATTTTAGTTCGTGTGGATAAATTTGTTTTTTCGGATAATTTTATCATACTTGACTGCAATGCAGACAAGGAGGTTCCCATAATCTTGGGACGACCATTTTTAGCCACCGGATGAACTCTTATTGATGTTTACAAAGGTGAACTGACCATGCGACTTAATGACTTTCAGTGTTTTCAAATCTATTCAATGCAAGGATAAAGAAGAATGCCATACTTTCGATGTTCTAGATGATCTCATTAAGGAAGAATTCAATGACCAAAGCACACTACTTTTTGAAGAGTTTGTAGTGATATCTGATGATGAATTCTTAGATGATTGTGACAGCATGGTTGAAGCTAATAATATTGAACTCAAGCATGTATGGCAGATTGAATCTTTAGACTTAGCTAATAGAACGACTCCAATTGTCAAGCCATCTATTGAAGAAGCTCCTACTCTGGAATTGAAACCACTACCTACTCATCTTAAATATGTCTTTCTTGGTGATAACAATACTCTCCCAGTTATTGTCTCTGCAATATTAGATGTGACTCAAGAAGAGAAATTGGTCTATATTCTTAAGCAACATAAATGAGCTATTTCTTGAAGTATTGCCGATATTCAAGGCATTAGTCCATCTTTTTGTATGCACAAGATCAAGTTGGAAGATGAAAGCAAGAAATCAATTGAGCAACAAAGAAGATTAAACGAGAAGATGAAGGAAGTTGTTAAGGAAATTATAAAATGGCTTGATGCTGGAATTATTTATCCTATTTTTGATAGCAATTGGGTAAGTCTAGTGCAATGTGTACCTAAAAAGAGTGGTATCACTGTGGTTAGCAATGACAAAGACGAGTTAATTCTTACATGCATTCTTACGGGATGACAAGTTTGTATGGATTATCACAAACTTAATGCTACCACAAGGAAAGACCACTTCCCGCTTCCTTTCATTGACCAAATGTTGGATAGACTTCCTGGAAGAGCCTATTATTGCTTTTTAGACTGCTATTCTAGGTACAATCAAATTGCTATTGCACCGGAGGATCAAGAGAAACAACTTTCACCTGCCCCTTTGATACTTTTGTTTTTCGCTGTATGCCTCTCAGTCTTTGTAACGCACCAGCCACATTTCAAAGGTGCATGATGACAATATTCTCGGACATGATTGAAGATTCTTTAGAGGTTTTTATGGATGATTTCTCAATCTATGGGAATGATTTTGATCATTACGCTGACAACTTGGATAAAGTATTGAGGCGATGTGAAGACACACATCTTGTTCTAAATTGGGAAAAATGCCATTTCATGGCAACTGAAGGCATTGTGTTAGGCCATTGCATTTCTAGTCAAGGTATTGAAGTAGACAAAGCTAAAGTGGAAATCATTGAGAAATTACCTCTACCGACAAATGTGAAAGGCATTCGCAGTTTTCTTGGGCATGCAAGGTTTTACCAAAGATTTATTAAAGATTTTTTGAAAATTGCAAAGCCCTTACGCTCATTGCTGGAACAGAATCGAAAATTCCTCTTTAACGAGGCATATCTAGATGCATTCATTCAAATAAAGAAGCAGCTAATAAATGCACTTATTGTCGTTGCACCAGATTTGTCTCAACCTTTAGAAGTTATGTACGATGCAAGCAACTTTATTGTGGGTGCTGTTCTAGGACAACGTAAAGGAAAAATATTTCACGGCATCTATTATGCTAACAAAACACTTAAAGAGGCTCAAATCAATTATACCATTACAGAGAAAGAATTGTTGGCTGTAATCTTTGCTTTCGACAAGTTTCGTTCATATCTTGTCGGTGCAAAAGTTACTGTATTTACTGATCTCTCGGTGTTGAGATATCTTTTTAAAAAGAAGGATACAAAACCAGGACTGATACACTGGATCTTACTATTGCAAGAATTCAACATCGAGATAAAATACTGTACAGGTTCAGAAAATCAAGTTGCAGACCAACTGTCTCGATTAGAAGTTGGCAGCAAAGATGGAAACATACTTCAAATTGTCGATGCATTCCCAGATGAGAAGCTATTTACTGTATATACAACCCCTTGGTATGTGGATTTGGTTAATTATCTAGTCTGTGGAAAACTCCCATTAGGTGTCACAAGCCATAAAAAAGAAAGATTTCTTCGTGAAGTGGCGAAGTACCATTGGAACGAGTCGTATTTATTTAAGATATGCAATGACAACATCATTCAGCGTTGTGTTCCGAAAGAGGAGATGCTTTCAATCCTGAAGCACTGTCATGATGCACCTTATTGAGGTCATTTCGGTGGCATGAGAACTGCTGCTAAAGTTCTCCAATCAAGATTCTATTTGCATTCATTATCCAAGGACGCCTATAATTTTGTGAATCAATGTGATAGGTGTTAGCGCGCTGGTTCTATATCCTGACGTAATGAAATGCTGTAGTAGTTGATTATGGAGGTTGAATTGTTCGATGTTTGAGGTTTGGATTTTATGGAACCATTTCCAAGTTCATTTGAAAATCTTTATATATTAATAGCTATTGACTACGTCTTGAAGTGGGTTGAAGCTGTTGCAATCCCAAAGGATGATGCAAGGACAGTGCTTAAATTTTTTCAAAAGCATTTACTCACCCGCTTTTGTACAACAAAGGCATTGATTAGTGATCAGGGTACACACTTTCATTGCAAACAAGTGGCAGTTGCACTGAAGAGATATGGAGTTAATCATAGAATGGCTACTACTTATCTTCCGGAAACCAATGGACAAGCCGAAGTATCCAATCGACAAATTAAGAACATTCTTGAGAAGGTTGTGAACCCTTCGAGGAAAGATTGGTCTTCCAGACTGGATGACGCTTTATGGGTATTGCAGACAACATTCAAAACTCCATTAGGGATGTCGCCGTAACAGTTGGTTTTTGGGAAAGCATGTCACTTTCCAGTTGAACTGGAGCACAAAGCAATGTGGGCAATTAAGCAAGTGAACATGGACTATGAAGCTGCTGGAAAGAAAAGGCTGTTGGATATCACTGAACTAGAGGAGATTAGGCAAAATGCCTATGAAAACGCTGCAACTTACAAGGAAAAGACCAAACGATGGCATGAAAAAATTATTTTGTAGCGATAATTTATCACGGGTTAACAAGTTTTATTATTCAATTCTAGACTAGAATTGCACTTGAGTAAACTACGCTCACGTTGGTCTAGACCTTTCGAAGTTGTCGAAGTATTTCCTCATGATGTGATCACAATTACAGATTTATATGATAGGGACCAGTTCAAAGTGAATGGATAGTGGTTGAAATATTATTTTGGGAATATTGATCAAAAGCAAACAGAGACCATTAAATTGGTCAAAATTTTTTAATTTTTATTGAATTTATTATTATGTAATTTTATTTTATTTTACTTTTGTTTTTGTTCAAGTTTGTTTTACTTCTTATTTTTGCAGAATAATTAGGTACCATTGTCGACGCACTTGGACTTTATTGTTAACACAGTTTGTACGATTGTACTACCACTTATGACTTATCAAGAATGAGGGCATATCAGGGATTTCAGATCCCACCGTTTGATCAAAAGTAACCTAGTTGTTTGATTTGTCTGAGCGGGCACAATTTTAATTGGACACATTTATTCCCGCCAGCTTTATGTCCCTTCTTCGATGTATCACAAAAAATGACACCTTTCCATCTTCTTTTTTCACTCGCTATAAATCCCCCTCCACTGTGCAGACTTTGACAAATACAAAGCAGCCATTTTTATTCACTTTCTCTTTCCCAAGCTCGTACCTTTACAACTTCAAACCTTCTTCACTAAAAAAATATGGCAAGAACAAAAGGATCAACCAAGAAAACCACCAAGTCTTTTAAGAACACTCGTCCTCTACAACTGCAATTTGTGAACCGAAATCCTCCATGCCAACGGAGAAAAAGGAGCCGGTGATCTTTTTAACGAAAGCGGCTTAGCACCAATTTCAAGACAATATTTTGAAGCGAAACTTCCACCCAGAACATGACATTCTCCTTTTGCAACAGTAAGACATGGGCAAGTAAGTCCACAAAACCATCTCCAAGTTAAAGTGGAAGACTTTCTACTCTCTTCCTGGAAGTTATTTTCCTTCAATGCTACGTGAGCTTTACGCTAACCTTTATGACCATGAGTTAGAGTTCATCTTTGTTCGAGAAAGCTTAATCCTGTGGGATGCTAAAAAAATCAATGAGTTATGCAACACTATAGTGGATGTGGATGAACACTCTGAGTTCAGTGAGGACATCACAGACGACAAAAGAGACCTGTTGGTGAAGGATTTATGTGTCGAGGGAGCAGTGTGGACGGGTTCACATCAAAAGAATTATACGATGCACCGACGCTTCTTAACACTGCAAAGCAAAATATGGTTTGATTTTGTCAACTGCAGGCTAAAGCCCTCTACTCACAACACCAAAGTCACCCTTGATAGAATGTGCCTGATACATTTAATTGTCAAGGGCAGAAGGATTGATGTCGACGCAATAATCCACCAGGAAATTGCTGACTGCACCCCAAGGTAAACTAGAATTTTGGCTTTGTTGGTTATGCTATTGTACCAGCAGAAAGGGATTGTGCCTCGTGATGATTAAGAAGTCCTGGATAATAAGGGCCCAATCAATGAAGCCTCTATTGAGAGAATGACTCGTGGCAAAGAAACACCAACAATGAAGGAGGTAGAGACAATCAAGACGAGGAAGGGCAAAGCCAAGGTAGAAAGCAAGGGAATAAACCTGACTGTAGAGACATTCCTGTTACACAAAATGAACGATATCGAGAAGTTTTCAATTTCCATCAGCAATAATCAGATCAGGCTTGTCGCTACAATAGATGATATGGACAGATCACAAAATTTGTTCTATGCTTATACCAAGGCCTGAAACAACTCTATTATAGTCGTATTAAGTCAGTTGAGCCTAGTCCCACTCCTAGAATTTCCAGAGTTGCCACCGATCATTCGAGATTATGAACTCTCATTAGAGAATGCTGACTTAGGGGATTGAGACAGATCAGTGGCATCCCCTCCCATTGTGCACGTCTCTGATGATGAGAAAGAAGAGGAATTAAGGGATTAACAAGTGCATGCGAATGATTGATAGCCTATTCGAGGGTGACTGCATTGCTAGTCAAGAGGAACCTACTGTTAAGGAGGAAGTTGCTGTTAGAGAGGAGGAAGTCCTTCTTGTAGATGTGAACGAGAAGGACGATGAAAAAAATACTGAGAAAGAAGATGCTGAGAAAGAATCTGTTGAGAACACTGTCACTGCACTCGAGTTTGTGGGTGCAACTATTGATAATTTGGAACGAGATGGAGCTAGACCTGTAGAAGCTACAGAGGCAAATAGTGAGGAGCATCACAACTCATTGGCGATAGTGGTCTACACTGGACCACTCAAGGTGAACCCTCCCACATAGGAAGTAGCTGATGATGCCGGGGCAGAGTCGAAAATTGAGGAGTGAGCTGAGGACCGTGCGAATCCCAAAGAAAAGAAGAGAAAGCGCTCCAAAGACAAAATGCGCAAGAAGGAGAAAAAGAGGAGGAAGAAGAAGCATCGTACAGCCACATCTGTGGCTGAGGAAAACTAAGTTAGTTTGTTTAAAGTTTTTTTGCTGTATGGTTCATGCATTGCATGTAGTTGTAATTTTTATTTTGTTAGTGCACATTGTCGTTGCATTTCTATTGTCATTGCATTTTAATCTTAGTGCATTAGGGACAATGCAAACTTTAAGTTTGAAGGAATGCATATGGGGTTTGAAAATGCACCCACATTTCAAAAATTTTCTTTTGAGTTTAATGAAACATGCAAGGTTTATTTATGGTTAATGCAAATTTGTATGAAATTTTTGTTACATTCGATGCTTAATTCTTGAATCATTTGAATTATCAATGAATGAGTTGGATAAATTTGACTGAATGTTGTATCTTCAATTCTTTGATGAATAATTTAGGTTGCATTAGTAATGGATGACTAGTAGAATTCCTTAAATCTTGAATGAATCTGCCTTTTACAGTTCCTTATATATATAATATATATAGTTATAAATTAGAGACACTCCAATATGGGTTTATTGTGAACTGTTAAAGAGGGAACACTCTAATGCAAGCATTAGAAAAATAAATCTGGCCAAAGGCTGTCGCCGCATGAGTGTGTGTCGGTGCAATTACGTACTCCTTGGGGGTTTGTTGCACTCCATCGTTACTTCTCAGGAACAAGGGTACACTAATGCAATGATATCAATTATAAAAAAAGAAGAGATATATATTTATGATCTTCATAGATACTTAGTCTTGTACAATAAATGCTGTATTGGTAAATAGAATTTAGGATTTAAGGCATGATGTTGGCTTTATTGAAGTTGCAATCTTATTCATGCATACTTATATATTATCGATGCAATATTCTATCATCTGAATGTGACTCATTCATTGGGATATTAGGTGATTCAAGTTGCTAGAATGATCATTTGCCTTAGTGAATTCTTGTGTAGCCTTGCTAGTTTCTGTTTTACTTGAGGATAAGTAAAAAGTCAAGTTTGAGAGTGTGATAGTACTAGAAAGAACATATGCTTTCTCCCTACTTATTGATTAATTTGTCCCAATTTAGTTATCTTTAGCACATATTTTAGCATTTTCAGTTCAGTAAATTGCATTTTATAACTCAGTGGACCTTAACTTATTTATCCATAATTTTGTCATGTTTTTGTACTGATGTCACTACATAAGTATTTCCAGATTATGCCCAGGACTATCGTCGCACCCGACAGTTGTCAAAGCAGTCTAATGCGGATAAGAACAAAAATGTGTGAGTTGTCGAGTCTGGTATAACCAACTTGTACAGACAGAGGCAGCATGATTCTTATAACAGGATACTTGTACTATTTAGAAGAATATAAATATTCACGAGAAAAGAGAAAAAGGGGCGGTTTTTGGTGCATTATCTTTTTCAACTCATCTTTTGAAGCTTTTCGGTTATGAAGGCTTAAGTCTCTTACGGGTGAACCGACGTGAAGGGGATACAGATTAGCTTTTGACGAGGAACCCTAAGTGCGACTGATCGGCCTGTAAATGTCATAGCAATTATGTGCAAGCGGACACTGTCGATGCAAGTATAGTAGACATATGTGAGTTTGTCGGATATCGATCCCACGAGGATGGTGTTCTTGTTGTTTAAACTTGTTGAAGCAATTAGAGTCTAAATGAAAAGAATTGTTAAGAGTAATGTTATTGCAATTTAGTTAAGAATGACTAATAAAAGAGTTAAATCTGTCAATGCAAATATAACAAAAGATGTCAGAGCAAATTAATAGAAAATGAATTGTTTGCTGAAGATGTTTGTGAGTGTAAATTCAAAAAATTAAAAGAAATAGATCAAGTGTAAAGAAATGGCGGGATCTCTGACTTCACAAGTTGGCAATGCTAAACGTGACTACAAGGTAACTGATAGATGAATTGTCGTCGTAATTAAGTTCTAATGAGATCTCACTGCTATTGACTTCTTTGTTTAACAAAAGACCCAAATGCTAACAATTACCACACCTTCCAGTGCTGGCAATGCTTCGCACTTATGAACAAATAGCTAGAATTCCTTATTGCCTCAAGAAACTTCCGTTGTCTTGCTTGTTAATCTAATTTTGTCACCGTACCTTCCAGTGACTGTGACTACAATCGCACTTCCGTGGTCAAAATAGTTAAATCCAAATATAAACAGATGAGAAGAATTGAGTAGAAATCAAAATAGATCTAACATTAATAGATACTCCCATACACAATTAATAGTCAACAGAATTCATCAACAACGAAGAGGACTTAAAGAAGAAATTGAAGCATGCTATTTCTAGTCTATTAGAATCCTTTCGTAAGTGCTCCTCTGGCATTGAACTTAGGCACTTCTCGTCTGAAGTAGTGGCCCCCTTGTTACGCCAGATCACCTTCCTAAGAAGTTAAGCTTCCATGGTAGCTTACTTTAAGAAAATTAGAAAATGTGGAATTAATTTCTTCACTAGCTTGATGATAATCTTCTCTTAATTCCCTCTATTTATAACCACTGGAAAGTACAAGTCTACCCTCCTTCTCAGATCTAACTCATTTTTTTGCAGCTGTACAAGTTTGTTATTGTCAGCTGTGCACTCATGCAGATCTGGTTTGTGCATTAGGTAGTTGCAGATTATCGCGACATCTCTGTACGTAAATTATGATTTTTATTCACTGCGACAACTTGGCATTCTCCTATGCTGGTGCTTCTGAATACGTTAGCAGCGTAAAGTACCTGGTAACGTGTAGAAGTATTCATGTGGTGACATATTTGGTTGCAATTCGACACCAAACTTGTGGCAGCAGTTCTAATTGCTTTCCAGCGCTGATCTTCTAAAGTGAATTCCTGCACTGACAACCTTAGACGCAAAATTGATGCTGAATGCATCGACATTAGTAGCATAATTGAAATAAAATGAAAGAAAGTAAGAACGTACAAACTGATTTAGAAAATACAAATATTAAGTATAAAATGCTGAAAATGAATGCTAAATGTAATACAAAGGAGACAAAACATACACTAATCAGGGAGATTTTAATGGTCATTTCTAATGCTATCAGCGACACAAAAGGGAATTGAGAGGTCAAGTCAAGATTGTCTAGGAATAGTATTCTCCACTTATTTCTTTTATATTTCTTTTCTAAACGCTGGTTATTACTTTTTATTTCATGTTTGTACGGAAGTACATATGATTTTTTGATTAAATGTTATTTTATTCAACTTTGCTTCTACTGTTTAATCTTTAGGTTTGAATGTTTTTAGCATGGAAATGTTATTGCAGTCACTGTCATTGGAAAGTGCAGCGACAGTTCAAGCTAACAAGCATGACAACAGAAGTTGCTTGAGGATTAGAGGGATTTAATCCACTTGTTCTTAATTGTGTTCCATTGCCATCATTGGAAGGTGTGGTTAATGTGCATTTTAAGTCTTAGATTAAATATAAAAGTTAAGCTTGGTAAGATATTCTTTGCAAATTATTGCATCGATAATCACTTATCCTTTTATATCTTGTGAGCACTTAGTATTCTGTTGAAGATTCACTTTGGGGATCCCATTTTATCAATATCAAATTTCATCTTTATTTTCATGTTATTGCTCCGACAACTATTCTCAAAATTTATCTCGTTTTTATCTATTTATTGTACTGACATTGATAGACAAAAGACAACCATCCTCGTGGGATCGATATCCGACAGATTCATATCTGCCTACTATACTTGCAGCTATAGTGTACGCTTGCACAATATTGCTGTGACATTAAACAACTGATCAACGCACTTATGCTTATGGGAGCTAGAGCTTGTGTAAAGAGTCAATGAAGCGATGCCATGATGCTCGGTTAAAGTAACCTAAACAGTTCGCAGTTGGGGATTGAGTGCTTCTATATAACTCAAGGCTCAAACTGTTTCTTGGAAAGCTAAAATCAAGATGGTTAGGCCCATTTGTGGTAAAACTCATTTTTCCTTACGATACAATAGAGGTAACTCATCTTGAATATGGCACATTCAAGGTAAACGATTATCGACTTAAATTTTATCTTGGTGGTGCTTTTAATAATGAGATAGAGGAGCTTTTGCATCAAGATCCGTCGTAATCGTGAGCTCCAAAAGGGACGTCAAGCTTAGAATTTAAACAAGCGATTATCGGGAGGCAACCCAAGTGCTTTAATTTATTTTCATTTTTATTATTTTAGACTTAATTTTTATGTTTTATCAAATAACACCTATTTTCTCCCTAAAACTTGTGTATTAATTGTTGCTTTTGTATAATATTTAGCATGCATGTTAGGCATTTCATACTTAATATTCACATTTTCTAACTCAGTGTTTTGTGGCTTTAATTCTTTTTATTTAGCCTCTTTTATACTACTAATACCGTCATATGCAGCATAAGTTTTGCGTCTGAAATTGTTAGCGCAGTAGTCTACCTCTGAAGATTAGTGCTAAGAAACGTCCAAAATGCAGCCACAAATTTAACATGGAATTGCGACCAAAGATGTCACCGCATAAAGACCTTCACCTCGTACAAGTGACTATGCTGCAAACATACCTAGAAGCACTAGTGTAGGAGAACACTAAGTTGTCACCGCAAGTAAAGATCATAGATTGCGCCCAAATATGCGGTGATAACCTGCAGATGCCTGAAGAACACACCAAATCTACGTGAGTGCACAGCTGTAAACCAATTTGTATAGCTGCCAAAATGGTTAGATCTGAGAAGGAAGGAGATCTGAAATTCCTAGAGCTTATAAATAGGAGGAAAAGGAAGAAGATAATCATCTAGTGGTGAAGAATTAAATGCTGAAAAATCTCTCAATTATCTAGACAAGCTGCCATGGAAGCTTGAGGTTCGGAGGAAGGTGATCTAATGAGCAAAGGAGTAAGACTTCTGATGAGAAGTGTCTACTTGTGACACAAGAGAAGCTGTCACGGAATAGTTCTAGTAAACTAGGAATAGGATAATTCAACTTTTTCTTTGATACCTCTTATTTGTTAATGAATACTGATGATTATCAATTGAGTATGGAAGTACCATTTAAAGTTAGATCTAAATTGATTTTTACTATATTCTCTTTATCTGTTTATCTTTGGGTTTAATCGTTTTGACCACGGAAGTGCGATTGCAGTCACAGTCACTGGAAGGTGTGGTGACAAGTTAAATCAACAAGCACGACAACGGAAGTTGCTTGAGGCTAAGAAGGAATTCTGGCTACTTGTTCTTAAGTGCAAGGCATTACCAGCACTGGAAGGTGTGGTAGTTACTGCATTTGGGTTTTTGTTAAATGGAGGATGTGATAGCAGTAAGATTTCATTGAAATATAATTGCGGTGACAATTTATCTATTTGTTACCTTGCAGCCACATTTAGCATTGCAACTTGTGAAATCAATGATCCTCTCCACTCTTTACACTTGATCATTTATTTTTAGTTCTGAATTTACCTTTACAAACATCCAAACAACTATTCATCTTATCTTAATTTGCTCTAACAATTTATTTCATATTTGCATTGACAAATTAAGTCTTTTAGCTGTGCAGATCTTATTTAATTACGCTGACATTTTTAGTAACAATTCTTCTAATTTTAACTTTAGTTGCTTCGACAATTAAGAACTCTATCTTCATGGGATCGATATCCGATAGAGCAAATCTATCAACTATACTTGCATCAACGAGTGTCTACTTACACTTAAATTTTGTGACGTTTACAAGTCGATCAAGTTTTGGCGCCGTTACCGGGGATGACGTTCATTTGATGTTTATTTTTGTAGTTGCAATTATTCTTTCTTACTTAACTTTTTAGTTTTAGTAATCTGTTTAACTTTCTTTTATTGATTTTCTGTTTACTCTTTAGGAGTTGCATGTCAACAAGGAGAAATTCTAAGGATATTGTGAGCTTTGATCTAGAACTTGAAAGGACTATTCGAAGGAGGAAGCTCGCAAAAGAAAATGGCTGGAAACAATAATGATCTACCACCATTGCTGCCATAGAATGTAGTTCCTCCAATATAGCCATAAAGAGGTAATAATATACCACCACCGCTGCCACAAGTAGAGCAAATCCAAGACAGGACAATCAGAGATTTTGTTATTCTTGTGCTCAATGATTTACAACCAGTGGTTGTTAGACTTGTAATACAAGCTGGTAATTTTGAATTGAAACCAGTTATGTTTCAAATGCTGAATTCAAATGGGCAATATGCAGCTTTACCTCATGAAGATGCTAGAGAGCATCTCAAATGGTTTCTGCTAATATGTACTTCTTTTAGTCAATATGGTGTTCTTGATGACGCCTTGAATATGCAGCTGTTCCCTTATTCTTTGCGAGGGAGGGCAAGAATGTGGTTCCTTGGTCTACCAACTGGATCCATTACTTCCTGGAATGCGCTAGCAACGCAGTTCATTTTACAATTTAATCCGCCGACAATGAATGCAAGATTGCTGAATGATATCACGGCATATCATCAACTAGATGATGAAAATTTACACACGACGTGGGAACGCTACAAGACTTTGCTTAGATGTTGTCCCAAGCATGGAATCCAACAAGAAACTCAAATTGAGATCTTCTACAATGGGTTGAATGCATAGACAAGAAATCTTGTCGATGCATCTACTAATGGACCATTGTTGGATTGCACTTACAATGAAGGCGTACGGATGTTAGAGAAAATTGCACAGAATGATTATCAATATCCCATCTCTCGTTCTACTTAGGTAAAAACTAATCCTAGTGTTATGGAATTAGATGCTATATAAGCTTTGAGTGCACAGGTATCCTCGTTGGCAAACATGATCAAAAATATGAAGGGAACAAGTGAAGTTGCCCCTATTCAAGTAGCCTAATAGATGGATGTCCCGACATTTTCCTGTGAAATTTGCGGTGACAACCACAGTTATGAGGATTGTCCACAACATGCTGAGAACGCATTTTATGTCAACAACATCAGAGGAAACTCTTATGGTAACTCATAAAGTAATCTTATTCGTACACAAAAACCTTGGGGCAACCAGAATGCACCCACATTTAGATATGGAAATGCCTCAACTCAATGGAATTTTAGACAAGGGAGTTACAACAACAACCAACAACAGCGGAATTTTAATCATACTCCGCAAATGCATGCGCAATAGGACCAGATGCTATCATAAAATCAAATGCATTCATATAACCAGATGCAGCGACAAGCTCGAATGCCGCCATAACAGAATGCGATGTCAAATATGTAAGGATAACATCATCAATAACAATAATATTCTCAACCAAGAGCAGATACGTTAGCTACTCTTGAAGCATTGATGCGAGGGCATATCACAAGAACAAAAGCAATCGTTCAAGTCAATCCTTCTTCTATTCACGCGTTGGAAGCTCAGTTAGGACAATTGGCTTCTAACATGAGTACAAGGTCACCAGGTGCTTTGCCCAGTGACATTGAAAATCTGACTCAAAAGGGGAAGGAGCATTGTAAAGCTATCACGCTGAGAAGTGGAAAGCAAACTATTGAGCTAAGTAGTAGTTCTAACCAAGTACATGTCGACGCATCCAAACCAAAGCAACAAAAAGAAGTTGCCTATGAAGAAAACCTAGAAGAAATAAATGAAGAAGAGCCATATGTAGTCACTCTTGTGCCTATAATTCGACAACAAAGATGTCGACGCAACTGAATCCTCTACATCAACCCACTGACAATATACCTTTTCCATTTCCATAGAGATTTAAGGAGAAGGATCATGACAAGGATTATCAGAAGTTTGTCTCTACCTTGAAGCAATTACACATCAATATACCTCTAGTTGATGCTCTTGTGCAAATCACCAGTTATGGGAAATTTATGAAAGAGCTACTATCAAAGAAAAAAAACTTTCTGACATCGAGATGATTTTTCTCACAGAGGGATGCAGCGCTGTGTTAACAAATAAGTTGCCCCCAAAGATGAAAGACCCTGGCAGCTTCACAATTCCATGCTCTAGTGGAAACCACTATCTAGGTAAGGCCTTATGCGATCTGGGAGCTAGTATTAACCTTATGCCTCTGTCCACTTTCAGGAAGTTAGGAATTGGATCTATGAAACCCACTGCGGTGACATTACAGCTTGCAGATAGATCTTTGGCACAACCAGAAGGATAGATTAAGGATGTCCTCGTCCAAGTTGATAAGTTTGTGTTCCTAGCTAATTTTATGATTCTTGATTGCGAAGCAGATAAAGAGGTGCCCTTTATCTTGGGGCGTCCATTCTTAGCAACGAGACGTACACTTCTTGATCTTTTCAAAGGCGAGCTGATTATGCGTCATAATGATGAGCATGTCACTTTCAATGTGTTCGAAGCATCTCAATCAAGAAGTAAGGGGCAATGTCACCATATTGATGTGCTGGATGAAGTTATTATAGAATAATTCAGTGAACAAAATTCAACTGTTCCAGACGAATATGTAGTGACATCTACTAGTGATATCCTAACTGACTGCGACCACATAGCTAAGGCTAATATTTGTGAGCTGAGACAGGGTTGGCAATTGGAATCTTTAGATCTATCTAATAGGACGATCCCTGTGTTTAAATTATCAATTGAACAAGCTCTTACTTTGGAGTTAAAGCCATTGCTGACGCACTTGAAGTATGTCCTTTTAGGTGACACTGACACATTACCTGTGATTGTCAGCACACTGCGAGTTAAGAAGAAAAGCTTATCGCAATTTTGAAACAGAACAAAAGAGCCATTACTTGGAACATTGTAGACATTAGAGGCATTAGTCCCTCTTTTTGCATGCATAAAATTAGGCTGGAAGATGAAGGAAGCAGTCCATTGAGCAATAACGAAGACTAAACGAGAAAATGAAAGAGGTACTGAAAAAAGAGATCATTAAGTGGTTGGACGCAGGCATCATCTATCCCATTTTAGATAGTACATGGGTGAGCCCTATCTAGTGTGTGCCCAAGAAAAGTGGCATCACAGTTGTAAGTAACGAGAAGAACGAGCTAATCCCTACTCGCATTGCTATAGGTTGGTGATTGTGTATGGATTATCGTCGTTTAAATGCGACCACAAAGAAGGATCATTCCCACTGCCATTTATTGATCCAATGCTGGATAGGCTAGCTGGTAAAGCCTATTATTGTTTCTTATATGGCTACTCGGGTTACAATCAAATAGCCATTGTGTTGGAAGATAAAGTAAAGATAACGTTTACCTGTCCATTTGGAACCTTTGCTTTTCGACATATGTCGTTTGGATTGTGTAATGCACCAGCTACATTCTAGAGGTGCACCATGGCTATTTTCTCAGACATGATTGAAGATTCATTGGAGGTATTCATGGACGATTTCTCTATGTATGGATAAAATTTTGACCAATACGCCGACAATCTGGCGAAATATTGAAGAGATGCGAGGACACAAATCTAGTGCTGAATTGGGAAAATGCCATTTTATGGCAACTGAAGGTATTGTCCTTGGCCATCGAATATCATGTCAGGGTATTGAAGTAGACAAAACAAAGGTAGAAATCATTGAGAAGTTACCGCCACCCACAAATGTCAAAGGAATAAGAAGCTTTCTTGGTCACGCTGGTTTTTATAGAAGATTCATTCTAGACTTTTCCAAGATTGCAAAGCCACTATGCTCATTGTTGGAGCAGAATAAAAAGTTTTTGTTTGATGACACTTGTCGGGATGCATTTGTTACAATTAAAAAACAGCTAGTACAATCTCCTATTATCGTCGCATCAGACTGGTCGCAACCATTTGAGGTGATCTACGATGCAAGCGACTTTTCTATGGGAGTTGTGCTTGGTCAATGCAAGGAGAAGGTATTTCATTCTATTTATTATGCTAGTAAAACCTTAACTGAAGCACAAGTAAGCTATACGACTTCTGAGAAGGAATTACTAGCTGTAGTTTTTACATTTGACAAATTTCATTCAATCGGCCTAAAAATTACAGTTTACACAGATCACTCTGCTTTGAGATACCTTTTCAAGAAGAAAGATGCCAAACCATGCTTGATTAGATGGATTCTACTTTTACATGAATTTTATATTGAAATCAAAGATTAGAAAGGATCCAAAAACCAAGTAGCAGACTACTTATCTCGTCTGGAAGCTGGAAGCAAAGATGGCAATCAGTCACACATTGTCGATGCATTTCCAGATGAGTAATTATTTTATGTCGACGCATCTCCATGGTATGCTGATGTTGTCAATTATTTAGTTTGTGGTAAGCTACCTTTGAGTGCAACAGGTCATAAGAAGATCAGATTCATTAGAGACGCTGTGAGATATCATTGGAATGAGCCATACCTATTCAAGGTATGCGTTGACAACATTATCCGTCACTGTGTTCCTGAGGAAGAGATGAATTCTATCCTGAGGCATTGCCATGGGCTCCTTATGGTGGTCATTTTGGTGGTGTTAAGATTGCTGTAAAGGTCCTACAATTAGGATTTTACTGGCCTACATTGTTTCGAGACGCCCACAATTTTGCATAACAATGTGATAAGTGTCAACGCACAGGCTCTATATCTCGATGTAATGAGATGCTTCAACAACCTATCATGGAGGTGGAGTTATTTGATGTCTAGGGTATAGACTTTATGAGACTATTTCCAAACTCTTTTGGGAATATGTATATTTTAGTTGCTATTGATTATATCCCAAAGTGGATTGAGGCAATACGATGCTTTGATGGTGTTAAGGTTCTTCCACACATACATCCTTACAAGATTTGGAACACCTCGAGATTGATAAGTGACCAAGGCACTCATTTTCAAAACAATCAAGTGGCGACAACTTTAAAGCGTTATGGTGTGAAGCATCGTATGACAACAACGTATCATCCGCAAATGAATGGCCAAGCGGAGGTCTCCAATCGGCAAATTAAAAGCATTCTTGAAAAGGTGGTTAATCCATCTAGAAGAGATTGATCTTCGTGACTACATGATGCATTATGGGCGCTTTGCACTACCTATAAAACTCAGTTGGGATGTCGTTGTATCAATTAGTGTTTGGTAAATCCTGTCACTTACCAGTTAAGCTTAAAAATAAAGCCATGTGGGCGATCAAGCAGGTGAATATGGATTATGATGTTGCTGGATAGAAACGGTTGTTGGACATTTTTGAGCTGGAAGAAATTCGATGCAATGCGTATGAAAATGCAGTCATATACAAGGAGAAAACTAAGAGATGGTACGACAATATCATTTTTCGGCGATAATTTTTCCCTGGTCAGTTAGTACTTTTATTTAACTCTCGTTTGAAATTACATCCAGGTAAATTACGCTCGAGATGGTCAGGCCCTTTCAAAGTTGTCGAAGCATTCCAGCATGGTGCGGTGACAATTGAAGATATGGATGATGGTTTCCAATTTAAAGTAAATGGCCAACGACTGAAACATTACTTAAGCCTAGATGTCAAAGAACAAAGCGAGACCATTAATCTGGTCACATTTACTTAATGTCATTGCAATTTTTACTTTGACTTTTTGCTTTTTATCTGAATTCCTTTCCTTTTTAGTTTTATGCAAGAATAAAAAAATCTAATTTTTGTCAACGCATCTGATAGCACAACATGTCGACGCACTCTGTGATGACTCAACAAAGCGTTTCAGCCAAGAATCACCCCGATTGATCTTCATTCATCCCCAACAGTTGGATCAACCTGAAAAGGACGATCTGCAATCCTGGCATTTATTGGCTGCAAACGCAATGTTTTCCCACGCCAATTGCAATAATCACGTCTCCTTCCCTCCAGAGTTTATAAAATCCTTCTTCTATCGACTTTCTTCTTCCACTCACAACCTTCATTGCTGTTGTAATCCTTTTCTTTATTTCTCTTATAATTTTTCTGCAAGCACTCTTAATCTCTTTCTTTATCTATTATGGCTAAAAAATAAGGAGCAAAAACCCCTTTTGAATCAACAGCTGCCGTGGTTCGTCACGCCAAACAACCACCACCGAAAGAACCTGTTCTATATCTCTCAAAGGCAGCAAAGGACAAATATCATGAACTGATGCTTAAGCAAAATTGTCACCCTGAACAGTGGTTCTAATTGTTCCCACAACAATCGTTAAGGAAACAAGTTGCGAGGATAATCTCTCACTTGGGTTGGGAGTCTTTTTACGACCATCCGGTCGGTTATTCCTCCACTATGGTAAGGCAGTTCTACGCAAATCTAGTGGATTCTAAATAGGAGTTTGTTTTTGTACGTTAGGGTTTGGTGCCCTAGAGTGCCACCCATATCAACGAGCTCTTCCACATTGCTGAGAAGGAAGATGCTCATACTGCATTTTTGGAGGCTTTAATTAATGAAGATGCTGACTTGGTGTCACGAGACTTATGAGTCGAGGGCACAGTGTGGACTGGCAATGATCTACATAACTACACATTGCACCGATGTTATCTCACCACTCAAAGCAAGGTGTGGTTCCACTTTGTTAATTGTCGCATTCTGCCATCAACCCATAACACCATTCCGACGCTGGATCGTATGTGCCTCTAGCATTCCATTCTGAAGGGACGCCACATTAATGTCGGTGCAATTCTTCATGTTGAAACCACTGAAGCTGTCAACAAGCAGACAAGTATATTACCCTTACCTTCTTTAATAATGCTGCTCTGCAAACAAAGGGGTATTATGCCCAGTGATGGTGAGGAGGTGTTGAAAAATAAGGGGCCCATAAATGACTTATCAGTGGAGCGTATGACGAGGGGGAAAGAAACCCTTTTGGTGAAGGAGATGCCCAAGAAGAAAGAAACAGGGAAGGGAAAGAAAAAGGAGAAGCAAGAAAATGTGTCCACAGATCCTCAGATGGGGAAGAAGCTGGCTGCAATTGAACAACTTCTTGACCTTATGGATATGCGGCAAATGCGACTTATCAGCTTATCAGAAAAGATGGACTATAGGTAAAACCTCTACTATGCTTATACTCGGGTATGGAACAAAGCCATTGTCGCCCCATTGAGGAGTCTAAGCCCAAATCCCATACCAGAGTTCCCTATCTTTCCCCTTATTGTTAGGGAAGCTCCATCGTCATCAGAGCCTACTCTTGAAGGTAGACCTCAGCTCGTTCCATCCCCAACAAGAATTCATATCTCTGATGATGAGGAGAACGAGGGGCATTCCAAGGACATGGAAGACTATTTTAGAACCATCGTCAGTCTGTTCGAGGATGAGTTTTCAAACAGCCTTGGGACCATCTTGGTGGAAAGAGAGGTTGTTGCTACACCAGTTCTATCTATGGGTTTGGAAGCAAAGAAGGAGAAAGAAATAGAGGAGGAAGAGAAGAAGAATGAAGAAGATGAAGATGCCCCGAAAAATTTAGATGAGAAATTTATCGACGAACCCACTAGTATGGGGGCATCCATTGAAGACTAGGCTCCACTTGGAGTGAGCTAGGCTGAGGCTGTTGTGTCCGGAGATGAGGATTCTAATCCTCTAGCTATTGTGCCCTACGAGGCACCACTCTCTGAAATCCATCCTTCGGATGTCACAGTCGATGAAGCTGACAATTAACCAGCTGTAGAGGAACAATCAACTCCAATGGTTGAACCACAAGAGAAGCGGCGCAAAAGAAAAGCGAAGAAGAAATCTAAAGAGGAGTGCCCAAAGAAGAAGAAGAAGAAGGCCAAAGCAGCCACATCATCAGCTGTTGAAAACTAAGTTAGTTTACTTTTCTGTAGTTAGTTGCATGCATATCATTTTATTATCATTGCATTTTAGTTGTCATTGCATTTTACTCGTTAGTTTATTTGCATTGTAGTTGCATTTCCATTCTTATTTGTATAATATTGTCAGTGCATTTGGGACAATGCAGACATTAAGTTTGAGAGGAATTTGTGTGAAATGGAAATGCAATTGCACCCACATATTTGAAGAATTTACTTTTCTTTTTAGTTCAATGAAAGTATACAAAGTTACAAGAAAAATGTGATCACAATTTTTGTTCTATACGTAAATCTTGAATTGTTTGGAATGCTGATATTTGAATTGGATGAATGTGAATGAATATTGAGTCCTTCTTTTTGAATGAATGATTGATATTGCATTAGTAATGAATGGGTAGTATCAACATTTGAATCTTGAATTAACTTACCAATTGCAACGATATTTACAAATAATAAGACACTCCAATGTGAGCGCATCGTGACTTACTAAGGGAGAACACTCCACTGCATGTGTTAGAAAAATTATCAAGCTAAAGACTGTCACTGCAAGAGTGTGTGTCGGTGCAATTACATACTTCTTGGGGGTTTGTTGCACCCTATCGTTACTTCCTAGGAATAAGGGTATATTAATGCAATGACATCTCTCAATCATGTATAAAAATAGAGAAGAAGAAAAAGAAAGCAAAGAAGAAGAGAAAAGCAGAAAAAAATTATATTGCAATAAAATTGTATTGGTTAAGAAAGGTTAAGATTCAAAGCATGATGCTAACATTAGTGAAGTTGCAGTTTTGATTGTTCATATCTATAAAGTGTCGGCACATTATTCTGTCATATGAATGCAGATTATACAACAGGATTCCTGAGAACTTAAGTTGCTAGAATGATGATTGCGGTGACAATTTTGATTGTGACTTTGTTAACTTTTATTTACTTGAGGACAAGTAAAAACTCAAGTTTAGGGGTGTGATAACAATAGAAGTAACACCTATTTTCTCCCTAAAACTTGTGTATTAATTGTTCCTTTTGTATAATATTTAGCATGCATGTTAGGCATTTCATACTTAATATTTACATTTTCTAACTCAATGTTTTGTGGTTCTAATTCTTTTTATTTTAGCCTCTTTTATACTACTAATGTTGTCGTATGTAGCATAAGTTTTGCGTTTGAAATTGTCAACGCAGTAGTCTACCTCTGATGATCAGTGCTAAGAAACATCCAAAAATGCAGCAACAAATTTAACATGGAATTGTTACAAAAGATGTCACCGCATAAAGACCTTCACCTCGTACAAGTGACTACGCTGGAAACACACCTGGAAGCACCAGCGCAGGAGAACGCTAAGTTGTCACCACAAGTAAAGATCATAGATTGCGCCCAGAGATGCGATGATAACCTGTAGATACCTGAAGAACACACCAGGTCTGCATGAGTGCACAGCTAGAATTAACCAATTTGTACAGCTGCCAAAATGGTTAGATCTAAGAAGGAAGGAGATCTGAAATTCCCAGAGCTTATAAATAGGAGGAAAAGGAAGAAGATAATCATCAAGTGGTGAAGAATTAAATGCTAAAAAATCTCTCAATTCTCTAGAGAAGTTGCCATGGAAGCTTGAGGTTCGGAGAAAGCTGATCTGGCGAGCAAAGGAGCAAGACTTCTGACGAGAAGTGTATACTTGCGACGCAATAGGAGCTGTCACGGAATAGTTCTAATAAACTATGAATAGGATACTTCAACTTTTTCTTTGATAGCTCTTATTTGTTGATGAATACTGATGATTATCAATTGAGTATAGAAGCACCATTTGAAGTTAGATCTAAATTGATTTTTACTCAATTCTCTTTATCTGTTAATCTTTGGGTTTAATCGTTTTGACCACGAAAGTGCAATTACAATCACAGTAACTGGAAGGTGCGGTGACAAGTTAAATCAACAAGCAAGACAACGGAAGTTGCTTGACGCTAATAAGGAATTCTGGCCACTTGTTCTTAAGTGCAAGGCATTACCAGCACTAGAAGGTGTGATAGTTACTAGCATTTGGGTCTTTGTTAAACAGAGGAAGTGATAGCAGTAAGATTTCATTGAAATATAATTGTGGTGACAATTCATCTATTTATTACCTTGCAACCACATTTAGCATTACAACTTGTGAAATCAATGATCCTCTCCACTCTTTACACTTGATCATTTATTTTAAGTTCTGAATTTACCTTGACAAACATCCAAATGACTATTCATCTTATCTTAATTTTCTCTGACAATTTATTTCATATTTGCGTTGACAAATTAACTCTTTTAGCTGTGCAGATCTTATTTAGTTGCGCTGACATTTTTAATAACAATTCTTCTAATTTTAACTTTAGTTGCTTCGACAATTAAAAATTAAGAACTCCATCTTCATGGGATCGATATATGATAGAGCAAATCTATCAACTATACTTGCAACGACGAGTGTCCTCTTGCACTTAAATGCTATGACATTTATAGGCCGATCAATGAACCTTCTAGGGCTAAATATTGGTTAGAGAACACGTTGAGAGTTCTCAATGAGATGGCTTGTCTTCCCGAAGACTATCTGAGATATGCTGCGTCATTGTTGAAGGATGAAGCTTATCATTGGTGGACAACTTCGTTAGCCGTAGTTCCTGAAAATAGAATTACCTAGAAATTCTTCCAAGCAGAATTCAAAAAGAAATACATCAGTAAAAGGTACTTAGATCGAAAGAAGAAAGAGTTTTTAGATTTGAAACAGGGAAACAGGTCAGTCGTAGAATACGAGCGAGAATTTGTGCAACTCAGTAAATATGCTCGGAAGATTGTGCCAACAGATGAGGATATGTGCATTCGGTTTGAAGATGGGCTGAATGATGAGATTAAAATGATGGTGGGTGGTTCAGAGCTGCGACCGTTTGTTGTTTTAACTGACCGTGCTTAGAAGATGTAAGAAATATATAACCATAAAAGACAGAGGGAAAAGAGGTTCCGAGAATTCGGTAAGAAGAGTTCTCTTAGACCATTATCAATGCCACCACCGAATAAATTTAGAGAGAATAAGAACCGACCAACTACAATGTTTGGATTTCAGAGTAAGAGTAGGTCGATAGAGCCTGATTTGAGATTTCAAAATTGATCAGTGGATAGTTTTTGCCAACGTCCATAATGTATCGAAACCTGCTTGTGAACACTATGGAAAGTTTCATCTTGGAGACTGCACACTAAGGAAAAACTCGTGTTTTAGATGTGGAGCCATAGATCATTTCATTCCGTTTTGCTTGATGGCACCTGGGGCAAATGAAGATAGAAGTGTGAAACCCCCGGTTACAGCACAGAAGGGTAGACGATCGGGTCAGAATAGTAGTATGGTCGAAAGTTAAAATGAAGTAAAAGAAGGTGCAAATAGGTATGAGGGCCGAGCACCTGCACGCATATATGCTATCAGTGCCAGAGAGGAAGCTGCTGCGCCTAATGTTGTTACTGGTATATTTTATCTTTTTAATGATGTTATATGTTCGCTGATTGATCCAGGGTCAACTCCCTCTTATATTTGTATTGTGTTAGCAAAAGATAAAAGGTTGTCTGTTGAGGCAACTGAAATTAATGTGCAAGTTACCAACCCTTTGAGTCATAGTGTCGTAGTTAATCAGGTGTGTCGTAAATGTCCACTGAAAGTCCAAGGCTGAGAATTTCCTATTGATTTGATGTTACTTCCCTTTTATGAGTTCGATGTAATCTTGGGTATGGACTGGTTGACCGAACATGATGCAATGGTTAATTGCAAGCAAAGACAAATTGGGTTGAAATGTCTGACAGGTGAGATAATTACAGTTGAGTCTGGTAGGCTGAACAGTGAGGTGAATGTGATTTCAGCTATGTCTGCTCAGAAAATGGTTTGTAAAGGTTGTGAAGCATTTCTAGCATACTCGGGAGTCAGGGATAGAGCTGAATCAAGTTCCAGTCATTAGTGAATTCACAAATGTATTTCCTGAAGAGTTATTGGGTTTGCCTTCGATTTGGAAAGTAGAGTTTGGTATTAATTTGGTACCGAGTACTACTCCGATCTCAATTCCACCATACAGAATGGCACCGATTGAGTTAAAAGAATTGAAAGCTCAGCTGCAAGAATTAATAGACAGAGGGTTCATACGACCTAGCATGTCACCTTGGGTGCGTCCGTGTTATTCGTGAAAAAGAAAGATGGATCAATGCGGATGTATATAGATTACAGGCAGCTAAATAAGGTGACAATCAAGAATAAGTATCTGTTGCCTTGGATCGATGAGTTATTTGATCAACTAAAAGGTGAAATCGTATTCTCCAAGACAGACCTCCGATCAGGTTACTACCAGATACGAGTGAAAGACTGCGATATAATGAAAACTAAATTTAGAACTCGGTATGGTCATTATGAGTTCCTGGTTATGCCGTTTGGATTGACTAACGCCCCTGCAGCATTTATGGATTTGATGATCAGAGTATTTCAGCCTCAGTTGGATAAGTTTGTGGTTGTGTTTATTGATGACATATTGATCTACGCTAAGATCGAATCAGAGCATACTCAACATTTAAGAGAGGTGTTACGGATTTTGTGAGAAAAGCTATTGTATGCAAAATTCAATAAATGTGAATTCTAGCTTCAAGAGGTTGGATTCTTGGGACACGTAGTATCTTCGGAGGGAATACGGGTTGATCCGAGTCAAGTCTCAGCTATTCTCAATTGGAAAGTACCAAAGAATGTCTTCGAAGCACGTAGTTTCTTGGGATTGGCAGGTTATTATTGTCGGTTTGTGAAAGATTTCTCTATTATAGCTTTGCCCATGACAAAGTTGCTTCAGAAGAATGTTCAGTTCGGCTAGTCAGAAAAGTGCTAGCAGAGTTTTGATCGATTGAAGAAAATGCTAACAAAGGCTCCAGTTTTAACGCAGCCTGAGACGGGAAAGGAATTTATGGTGTACAGTGATGTGTCATTGAATGGGTTAGGTTTTGTGTTTATGCAAACTGGGAAAGTGATAGCCTATGCCTCCCGATAGCTGAAACCACATGAGAAGAACTACCCGACTCACGATTTGGAGTTAGTAACCATTGTCTTTGCATTGAAGATATAGCGACATTACTTATATGGTGAGAGATGTCATATCTTTACAGATCATAAAAGTTTGAAATACTTGATGACGCAAAAAGAGCTGAATTTGAGATAGCGACGATGGTTAGAGTTTTGGAAGGATTATGACCTTGTGATTGATTGTCACCCGGGGAAGGCTAATGTTGTTGCTGATGCCCTAAGCCAGAAGTCATTGTTTGCATTGAGGGCCATGAATGGTCGTTTATCATTGGAGAGTGATGGTATTGTCTTAGCTGAACTTAAGATGAAACCACTATTCTTACAACGGATTTGAGAGTTGCAAAGAAAGGATCCCAAGCTCACAATTAAGAGAGAATAGATGCAGAGTAACGCCACTACTGGATTTACTATTGATAATGATGGTATGATGTATTTTCGAGGTAGAGTGTGTATTCCTAATGATTCCGATTTAAGGCAGGATATTTTGTTAGAGGTTCATAGTAACATTTACTCCATTCATTCGGGCAGTGTAAAAATTTATAACGACCTAAAGAAGATGTATTGGTGGCCAGGTATGAAACGAGAAATCTCAGAGTTTGTAACTAGATGTCTGGTGTGTCAGCAAGTAAAAGCTGAGCATCAGGTACCATCTGGATTGCTATAGCTGATTGCCATTCCAGAATGGAAATGGGAGCGAGTCACCATGGATTTTGTTATAGGATTACCCTTGACACCAAGGAAAAAAGACTCTATCTGGGTTATGTTTGACAGATTGACCAAGTCAGGTCATTTCATTCCTATTCAAGTGGATTATTGTAACGCGTAGGTTTGTGCAAGTGAACACAGTCGTTATCAAGTAATAAGTAAGTATCGAGTTATCATCTCCATAGGGATTATATATGTGTTCAGTCAATTAATTGTAAAATTATATTAACAACTGGGTGAATTAAAAAAAAACACAATATGATTTGATAAGTGATAATTAAAATTAAATATATTAAACTAAATGTAAATGATCCCTAATGAAAATTATCCTAAGTATGAAAACTAAATGTATGAAATAAATTTTAGCGAGATTAAACACAATTCACAACAATTATAACATAAATAAACTAGGACAATTACTTTAATTAAACGCAATTTGTTATCAACATGCTTAATAATGTTCGGAAAAATATTCCATGGCAACTCGATCTTTCATGAGTTTGGAAACAAAATTAGGTCCTTTCAAAATCCTTTACTTAGTAAATATGCATTTTACTGATCCTTATTTACTAAAGGTTTCTTAGCATTCATGTGAGGTAACAGGGACTTGTTAGGTTTGAAATAGTTTAATCACACGATCTAAAAACTATGCAGATAACAAAGCTTGGTCAGAGTTGTTATGAACCTACAATTTAATCGGGTCAGGACTAAATTGTGCATGCACATTTCAATTATGTGTCTACTAGTCGTCGTCTGGTCAGGATCACTTAGCTAGTTCTGGTGCATTTCAATAACGTATGAACGAAATATAGGCTTGATATTAATTGAAAACATGATCGATTAAGGCACAAACATCATAAGCATGAATTAAACAAATATTATTTAATCAAAGCAATTATCCTAGCTTAAATAAAATTAAGCTAACATTATTGTAATCAAGAACAAAGAACACATAGCAAACATTCTAAAATCAACTTAACGAAAGAAAGAATAAACCCAAATAAAAGTGGTTGTCACCCAAAACTCTGATCGAAGAAGACTCCTTCGTTCCTTCACTTTGCTCCTTTCCTAATGGCTCTCCAAGGTGGCCGACCAAGGGCTCTTTAAGAGGCTTAAGAAGCTAAAATCTCTATGAAGGGATGATGCTAGGTGTGGGGAATAGGGAATGCTAGAGAGAGTGTTTGATGAAGGGATGATTTGAAATGGTGAAAATGGGGTCTTATTTATAGGTGAGGAGAGGAGAGTTGTTTACTAAAAATAGAGAAGTTTAATCTCTTCATGCTTCTTCAATGGGTGGCCAGCCATCACTCAAGGATTTTGAGTAATTTTTTGCTTTATTTTTAAACAATTTTCATGCCATATCAACTAAAGACGGAGACTCGGTCAACAGTAAATCTTTCGGCGAATCTCAGATTTCTTCAGTATTGCAAGGACCTTGTGCAATTAAACCAAAAAGTGGTTTATTTGGGCAGCCATGTGTAGCCAAAATTAGGTTGACTTGGTCTTCAATTTGGACGGTTTTGTGATCTAGTAAAGTTATTAGACATGTCCAAAACAAATTAATTAATTAAAGGACCAAAGAATGAAATTAACCCAATTTAAATAATTAATAAAACCCAAATTATTAATGAAATATTTTATAATAAATTATGAAATATAATTTTATATTTTATTATTTAATTTAATCATGCTTGACCCACTTTATGTCTTAAAAATATAATATGTTCAAATAGTTATAAAATAAGTCATTTTATGCATGAAAACTATATAATAAAGCATAAAATCACATTTTAATAATTTTTATGTCCTAATTTCATATTTTCACATATTTCATTAATTTATTAAACATTTACTTAGTTTTAACAATGAATTTAAGTAAAAGGGTGATAAATTATATAGGAAAAACCTATATATTTTTCAGTTTACAATTTTCGCTAAAGAAGCTAGCAGAGTTGTATGTATTTGAGATCATGCATCTGCCCGGGGTGCCAGCATCTATCATATCCGAAAGGGACCCACGATTTACCCGAGGTTCTGGGGTAAGCTGCATGAAGCCTTGGGAACCAAACTGAATTTTAGCATTGCATATCATCCGCAGACAGATGGTCAATCAGAGCGGCTGATATAGATTCTAGAAGACATGTTGCGATGTTGCATACTCGAGTTTGAGGGTAGTTGGGAGAAATACTTACCGTTGGTAGAGTTTGCTTATAATAACAGCTATCAATCCAGCACTAAAATGGCACCGTTCGAGGCATTATATGGTAGGAAATGCAGAACACCTTTATATTGGTCAAAATTGAGTGAACCTAAGTTGATTGGGACTGATTTGATACATGAGACTGAAGACAAGGCAGCATCTGATCGACAAAAGTCATACGCAGATCTTAAGAGAAAGGATATAGAGTTACCGTCGAAGATTGAGTTTTTTTTAGGGTTTCACCTTGGAAGAAAGTATTATGATCTGGTCGAAAGGGAAAGTTAAGTCTGCGGTTTATTGGGCCGTATGAGATCCTTGAGAGAGTTAGGCTTATAGCTTATAAGCTAGCTTTACCCTCGAAACTTGAAAAGATTCATAACGTATTTCATGTTTTGATGCTGAGACGATATAGATCAGATCCTACTCATGTAATTACACCATGTGAGGTTGAGTTACAGTCGGATTTGTCGTATTCTGAAGAGCCGATTAGAATTGTAGCCCGTGCAGTAAAAGAGCTGCGAAACAAGCGGGTACCATTAGTAAAATTTCTGTGGAATCATCACTGATTAGAGGAAGCAACATGGGAGACAGAAGCTTCAATGAGAACACAATACCCTAATTTGTTCACTGGTAAGAAATTTCGAGATGAAATTTCCCTATGGGGGAGAGTTGTAACAACCCGGTTTTTAGTGGTGTCGAAAACAATGATTTTGGGAACACAACTCCGATGAGTCGAGTCGTAAATTTATTTATTTTAATATTTACGGTGACTTTAGCATCGTATCAAATTTTGGTTACGAAATTTTATCATTTAGATAGTTAATTAAATGAAAAGGATTAAATTGAATAAGACGTGAAAGTTGAGCTTTATTGTGTAAAAGCATTAAATGTTAAGGGTTGATTAAAGAAAGGTACTTAAGGTGTAATTACCCCTAGGTAAGGGTAAGTGGATGGTTAAGGACCCTAAAATTTTGAATTTTGAATGGTTAAAATAGAGGTAAATTGGTAAAAGAATATAAAGGTAAATTAAGTAAAATAAGAGAGAAATAAGGTTATCTCAACCTTTTTAATTTTATTTTTGTGTATGAAGAAAGGCATTAGAGAAGGAGAACATTTGGTCATTAGGGATTGAAGGATAAGTAGGTAAACATTGATAGTTTTTAGTAATTTTTATGTTTTTGAGTCCGTATTAGCTTGATCTAGTTGATAGAAGGACTAATTTGTGATTTTTTCAAATGTTATAACTTTTTCCATTGATGAATGAGCTTGTCTTTGAATGTTTATGGAAGATATGAAAGCTTGAAGATTGGGTTTAACATATTTGAAAAGTGATTTTTGATGAATTTAGGGTTTAAGGACTAGATTATGAAAATGGTAAAAGTACATACTTTGATGTGGAATAAATGTATGAATGAGTTGAGATTTTTGCCCTAGAATATTCGGTTGGCAATGGGTAAATTTAGAAATGGTTATTTTACATGTTTTGGCTCTAAGGACTAAATTGAATAGATATGCAAAGTTTAAGGGTAATTTTGTAATTTTTTTGAAAAGAACTTATATGTGTAAATTGATTAAATTATATGATTTAATGGGAAAATTGATTTATTTTGTGATAGATCAAGATCGGGCCACAGATCACGAAAGGGGAAAATCATAGAATAGTCCCTAAAGTTTCACCTGAACTGCAATTTCATCCGGTAAGTTTGTTTGTTAGATTTCCTATTTGGACTGCTAAATATTACCTAATAAGGAAGTACTTGGGACACCAAATATATAAATGGAAGATTCGTGTCTCGGTTTGAGCATGAAAAGTTTATATGAATAGAAAACTCGTGACTCAAAGCGATCATGAGGATATATTAAAGGAAGATCCATGTCTCGGGATGAGAATGAGATTATAATTAAAGGAAGACTCATGTCTCGGGATGAGAATGAGATTATGATTAAAAGCACACTCATGTCTCGGGATGAGAATGAAAATATGATTAAAGGAAGACTTATGACTCGATAAAGCAAAATATTTTTGAAAAGGAAGTTCTGCACTCTAATGTTAATTGTTGTTACAATGCATAATGTTGAGTCAAGATTCATTGTGTATGAACTTCTTAAGCTAGAAAGCTTTCCTATGTATTATGTTTGTTTTGTAGATTTCATTTTGGCTGGTTGAAGATCGTATTACCTTGAAGACATCACACTATCCAGGAGCTGGGTTGGTAGTTCTTACATCACTTGGTTATATGGCATGTACTAGGATGATGTTATTTTTGTATGTGCTTATTTTGAGACTATGATACTTGTAGAACCTTGGTTAAATGATGAACTTTGAATGTTTGATCAATGTTGTATGTGACATCTAGTACTTAAATGTTATGCTAAGTGTTGTATTTGAAAACAAATGTGTTGTCCATTGCACCTTATGTCTATGAATGAAGTTTTGTAGATGAACTTGTGTAAATTTGAGAATTCTGCATATTTGTTTTAGTAGAACTCCTGCATGTATCGGTACAAGTACAAAGTAGGAGAGAGGTTGTTTACTGACTTGAGTTGTATCAGTAGTTGCATTTTAAGTTTCGATAGTTCTATGCATGTTTGTATCGGTAGTTAGAGTACTTGTATCAGTAGAAGTTGCAAGGTAAGAATTCTTAGCTCTCTAGTGTTTTTAGTATCGGTAGAAGCATAAATAGTTTCGGTAGATGCATAAATAGTTTCGGTAGATGTTACACTTATATCGGTAGAACTATCACAAGTATCGGTAGAAGTCTGTACTATTTCTAAATTGCTTACTAACTTGACTACTACTGGTACTTGTCCAACAGGTATCGGTAGAAGTCTCCAAAAATCTTGGAAATGACTTTTTTTCCCTTGTTGAATTGTGTTTATAAATAATTGATAAATTACAATGTGTTAGGTGTATTTCTTTAACAATGTAAGAACAAATGACATGATTTTAAATATGTACAGTGATAGATGATTTGAGTGGCACCGAGACCTTAGCCGGTGACGATTTCGGGTTTTGGGTGTTACACGGTCAAGTTGTTGGCGCTATTGCCGAAGAAGCAACATTTTTGTAAATTTTATTCTTTCACTACTTATAAAATAATTAGAAAAGTTTAGCTTATAGATACGAGTTTTTATTTTTACTATTTTTCATATTTTGTTTTCATTTTATTTTTATTTAATTTTGGTTTATGACTAGAAGCCAAGGAAACTTGGTTGACCGTATTTCTAACCCCGAATCACTAATCAGACGTAATCGAAGAAACCCATAGGTTATGCAAAACCTATCACTAGAGGTGATAAAAGAACAGGTAGATCCAATAGAATATCTCATAGTTAATGTTGAAAACACTAATATACCTCCACAACTCCCTGCAAACGAACCGATAGAGGAAGAACAAAGAACTATAAGGGAGTAATCTTTACCTACTCTAGATCTAACTCAAAGGAGTATTGCTAGACCTAATATCATTGCTAATAACCTTGAAATAAAACCGACTATTATTCAAATGATTCAGAATAATTTACAATTTAAGGGGGACAATGTCTGAGGATCCCATTTTACATTTGAAATGGTTTCTACAATTGTGCGATACTTTTAGGTTTAATGGTATTACTAACGATGCCATTCGTTTAAGATTATTTCCCTTTTCTTTAACCGATAACGCTTTTTCATAGCTGGATGCGCAGGCACCTGGATTAATCACAACTTGGGACGAACTGGCAAGGAAATTTTTGCAAAAAAATTTTCCCATGGGAAAAGCCATTCAACTTAGAAGAGAATTGTCAACCTTCCGGTAGTTCGAGGGCGAAGGGTTCCACGAAACATGGGAACGATTTAAGATGTTAGTACGCAAATGCCCTAATCATGGTATGCCAGAATGGATGAAATTATAAACTTTCTATAATGGGTTGGATGCATCCGCCAGATCTTCTCTAGATAGTGTGGTAGGAGGCGCCTTAATGAACCGAACTATAATGACGCTTATGGACTCATAGAAAATATGATGATGAATTCATGTCAGTGGCCTACTGAGAGATTCACAATGCACAAAAACCTACTTCGATGAAAATGATAAAAGAGGGTGACAAATACAAACAATTGTTGGAGAGACTGAACCAAATCGAGTTTGCTACAATAGCCCCATCATCCAATGAAGAAGATAAGCCTCTTTTTCACTATCTCATAAACTTAGAGGAGGCCAATTATGTATGTTGGAGCCTAATTTGTCCGGGCCCAACACATGCCAAATACAAAGACAAAAATAATAAATTATAAAAAAAAAACTTTTCATAAAAAATCCAAGTCCATTTTTTAAATATTAACCCATTGCTCAATACCCAATCACCTATCATATGCCCAAAATACACCCAAAAGCCCAAACCACTAAACCTAAGACACAACTAAACCTAGCCCACAACCTTAACTCAAAAGGGGAAACCCTAATTTCTCCTCACTAGTCTAGCGCTGCTTACCCCTCCATGTCAGCAGGCACACTAATCAAGGATCTAATGCCTCGATTGCCCCTTGCACCGAAATGGCAAGGGCGTTCTTCCTATCGCCGGAGTTGACCCTGAGCTTTGCCACCATTGTGTCACTTGCAAAAAGGAGGAAGAACAGAGACAGAAGAAAAAAAGAAAAAAAATGTATTTAATGCGACGATAAAAGCCCGCAACCACCACTGTAAATTTTTACAGAACAATTGAATAAAATCAAAGAATTTCAAGGTAAAGATCTGTGCATTTATTTTAAGTTTCGAAAATATAAAAAATAAAAAACTAGTATTTCGAAAATTCTTATTCTTTTTCATCGATCGGCTTCCTCTCGTCGTCAATGGGGAGGTTGTTAGTCGAAATAGGAGCCTCTCCGAACAGATCCATGTTCGTACGGGGCTCTTTTTGAGGAAATATCATCAAAAAATTGAAATCGAAAGATCTTCTTTTCATTTTCTCGAGTTTTAGTTTGTTTTTAGGGTTTTTGACACTGGATCTATATTTGAGGGTTGAAAATGGTTAAGAAAAGATTTCTTTTTGACTTCTCGGCCACCGTAGGTGACGGTCTCTGTCGTCAACGATCGATGGCCACGGTGGACAGACAGAAAGCTTAAAGTTTGGCTAAGGTTTCCTTTTGAGAGGAAAAATTGAGGTTTTAAAGTTTTTTTTAGAATGGAGGGGTAAAATGAGTTTTTTTGTAAAAATTTTCACTTAAAGAAAGACCCCATACGGTGTCGTTTTGTTGATTGAATTTTAACACCTAAAACAACGTCGTTTCGATGCCGTACCCTACTCGTTGCGGACCCATTTAGGGTCTGCTTGCTTTTAGAAAAAGGATTTTTTGTCCCTTCAACCCTTTAGTTTTTTAATTGTTTTCTTCAAGAATCGGATTCAATTTATACGACGCCATTTTTAGCTAATTTCAGTAACTATGAAATGCTGTCGTTTTGAGAATTGTTTAATAGGCTCCGTGGTCCTTGCATGTTTTCAAGTGTTTCAATTTGGCCCTTCCCTTTTACAATTTATTCCTTATACGATGTTGTTTTAGGTTTGATTCCAATAACCTAGAAACGGCGTCGTTCCATTTAAAAAAAGGGGAAAAGGGCAAATTTTCAACCCATATCCTTCAGTTTTTTGAGATTTTATTCAATTAGGCCCTAACACATTTTATTTATTTTAAATTTTGACCCTGTACTTTTTTTTTATTTTGAACTTAAAAATTTATTTTAACCCAAACCTAGTCCTTTTAGTGTTAAAAATTTATCCTTTTCATTTTATTTTCTTTCAAATAAAGTTTTTTTTAAAAAAAAATGTTTTAACTATGTTAATATTTTGTATTATTTTAAATTCTGTTTTTTTTTTAACTAGAGTTTCCTTATTTTTTATTGTATTTTTATCTACTTAATATTTTTGCCTCTTGTTTAATCCCTCGCTTTTATTTTCCTTTTACTTTAACATTGTTTGGCTTATTATTCCATGAATGTGTCTTCAACATTTGTATGCTAGCGCTAATCATACTCACTCTATTTACTCATTTATGTATGTTTCTTTTTAATTAATATATTTTTTGTGGTAAATATTTTAACCAAATAAACGATATTTTGTTTTCTTAAAAAATATACACAATTTGTTTTTTTTTTTTGTAAAAAAGAGGCATTGCTATTTTATTTTAGGGAATTCGAAAAGCGGCGTCCTAACGTATTGGGTGCGACTTTTCCTTCGAACCTAAATAATTGAATATCCTATTTTAAATTAATAATCTCTAGTTTTACTTGTAAATTACGAGGGTTTATCCATTTCTTTTGCAAAACATCTTAACAAAACAAGTAGCATATCGTTTTTAATATATAAACTGTTTTTAAAAAAAATTTAGGCAATAATATTTTATTTTGGAATTCGAGAAATTATGTCCTAACGTGTTGGATATGATTTTTTCTTCAAACCCAAATAATCGAGTATTCTACTTAAAATTTATAAGTGCTCAATGTTCTGTTATTTTTAGGGAACTCGAAAAATTGTGCCCTAATGTGTTGGGTATGATTTTTTGTTTGAACCTAAATAATTGGACATCGTACTTAATATATCATTCACATATTCATGGATCGCACTTTAAATTTTACTCGAGTTTTTAAATTTTCAACAACCAAAACCACAAATAATCGACTAGGTACCAATTTTGGGCATGTAAGGGTGCTAACCCTTCCTTATACATAACTGACTCCCGAACCTATTTTTTGGATTTCGAAAAACCAAATTGTTCTTTCTAAAATAAATTCAAATGTTTTAGGTGATCCAATCACACCGAATCAAATATTGGTGGCGACTCTACATTTTGATTTTAAAAATATTTTCGAGACTTTTTCAAAAAAATGGTTTCGACAGCTTGGCGACTTCACTGGAGACTAAATAAGAAAGTCAAACCGCTAGTCAATTATTTTTGGTCTTTTTGATTGAAAATTGAGAATTTGATTTAAATTTAATTTACGATCCTTGAATTTTGTGTTTACATGTTTAATTTTTAAATTTAATTTGTTCATTGTCGAAGTGAGGGTTTCATGCATTTGCATTGATCGATTACTTCACCCCTTAAGTGGAAGTGAGAAACTACACCTTCGTGAGGTCTTCACCTTAGTGCAGGATAGTAGATCGCTTTAGGGAATACATTCGTACCTTGTTTTCATGAAGTTTTCACTTTCGTGCAAACATATGGGAAATGTATCCCCCTGGATTGAACTTCTCCGTATGAGCCTGTAATGGGTGAGGATAGAGGAATCTGCTGGTTCAGGTACCCTTACTTTAGAACTCAAACTGCATATAGTCGACCTTAGGAGCTCGCCCTAAGAAGCATCACGCCGAACGTTTAGCGATTACCCAAAATAAAGGAGAGCCACATTTTTATGCCATGATTTTGCTTTTAATTGAAATTTTATTATTAGATTTTATTTCTGTGTTTATTATACTAACTTGCTTTATTTTGTCTTTGTTTTTATTTTCGCATTGCATTTTCATCATAGAAAAGGTGTTGATTCATACTCGATTACCAAATAGAGAGGTTTGTCATGGAAAATGGATTTCTTGGTAGAGTGGAAGACAACATGGCCATGCGCTTATGGTCGGAGGAAAGACAGCGTAAGAAGGGAGACTGTTTGATAGAGGGGCACTTATCAGAATTTTTGGATCATACTCGAGTAATTGTGACCCAAAATAGTGTGCAAGAGTTGAGAGTCATTTGGGGTTAGTAGAATGATGAGACAAAATAATTGTTTTATAGGGAATACGAAGATCTACCCTACTTACTCGAGGTGAAGATAGACAAGCACCTCTTTCGAGCTCTCACCCAACACTAGAATCCCGCATACAGTTGTTTCACCTTTGGGAGCTTCAACATGACGCCCACAGTGGAAGAATACACCGCATTGATCCGTTGCCCAATGATTCAAGTCGACAAGGCTTACTCGAGAGCTGCGTGTGTCCCGACCTTTTTGAAAAGGTTGATGAACATAACCGTGATTTGTGAACAATTGGTTGCATCTCGAATCAAAGTAAAATGAGAAAACAAGTGTATCACTTGGAAAAGTCTGAGAGATCTGATACTGGCACACCCAAACACGAAGAAATGCATCGACAGTTTCGCTCTAAGCATGTATGGGTTAGTTATTTTCCTAAAAGCATTAGGGCATGTGGAAGATGAAGTTACTAATCTTTTCGACAAGCTTAGCAAGAGAGTCACACTAGTCCCGGTAATACTCGTCGAGACCTTCAGAACTCTAAATGCTTGTCGAAGAGAAGGAGAAGGGAGGTTCATTGGCTGTGCACCACTTTTAATGGCTTGGTTTCACAGTCATTTTTGGAAGATAGAAAAATTTTCGTACAAAGTGTTCTTAGTAGATTATTCGCCTCTAAAAGAATTCGTAGCCACACAAAAGGAGCAGAATATATTCGAAGAGAAGTGGATGACTATCCTTCAAAATCTTCGGGATAAGGACGTTGAATGGAGGGCATCGTAGTTTATCCCTGATGAGATTCTATACCGTTACAGCAGTTTCGACTGGGTTCCCTTACTCGAAGTATGGAGAGCTATAGGATACGCTCCTCTACTTGTGTTAAGGCAATACAAATCGAGGCACTTTATCCCGACTACACAAGGTTTGGCCTAGTGCAAGTTCGTATACATAGGATGAAGGTGTTTGCTGCAAACTCAATGATGACACCAGAATATGATTGGTGGAGAAACAAAAGGGTCAATGACAATATCCCTGTGCCAAATCTCGAAAATATCCAGCCAATGGAGCAGTACTTACAAGTGGTTCCGTCAGAGTTGGATATCATAAAACAAGATTTTGAAAGGAAAAGGTCAGAGTTTGGGAAGAGAATAGAAGTTCTGGAAGAAGAAAAGATGCAGTTGGGGTCGGATGTAGATATTCACAAACTAGAAGTTGAAAAGTTAAAAAAGGAAAAAACAAAGCCGAAGAAGACTTAGAAGATTTGAAAAAGGATTACAAAAAACTTCGCTTGTCTATGAGGACTGCTGGGCTTGAGAAAACGTCAGAACAATGGCAACGAGAGATTCAAGAACAAAAAGATCGAGCAAAACAATGGAAAAGGAAAGTTCCAAGATGGTCAAGCTCGAGCGAATGCCATAAAAGGGGAATTGCTGGAAACTCCAAATAGCTGAAACTTCATAGAAGCTAGAATAGTTAAGTTAGAAGAGTCTTTACGTAGACATTGCAACCGAAACTCCGTCACAAAACTTAAGGCAAGTCGGGCCTAAAGTAAGGAGTTGAGGGAAAAAGAGCAAAAACTTGAAGCCTCATTGTAGAATAACGTGATACGAATCGAGAGACTTGAAAGGAATCTAGAAACAAGTGAATGACACCTTCAACAGGCTCAGAGGCAAGTTGAAGGTAGAGATTATGTAATAGACGAAGCACTCACCCAAATACGAGAAGTGGTTGATCATGTGCAAATGCTAGCCGTTGAAGCTGATATGTTGAGCATGTAATATGAATCAAAATTAGATCGGGGATAAAAATTGGTCAGACTTCTTAGGAAAATCAAAACTTTAGGCATTAGGGCAAAGCCGTTTATGTAATTTGCTTTATGTAAAGAAAATTTTCTTCTAGCGAAGTTGTTCTAATGGAATTGAATTCAGAATCAATGCTTTCTCTTACATTGCATGCATGCATTCGTATTACATTTTCATATATTTTTAATGCAACAACTCTAATTAATTAAAATTTTAAACAATTAAACCAGAAATCATAGAGAATTCACATCGTTATGGTGCCCGAAAAGTAATGGATCGAAGGATAGAAAGATTGGAACAATTGCAAAAAGAGATGCAAGAATAGATGCGAACACAGCTGCAGGACCAATTGGCAAGGGTCCAACAAGGCATGAGAGACCAAATCATTGAGTCTCAAGGAAATATAATTAGTCAGCTGACTAAACTATTACGAGAAGGGATAGATAAAGGAAAGAACCTTGCAGTGAGCCAGAGGGAAGAAAGTGAAGACCCTGGATACCCTTCAGGCTTTACCCCCGTACATTATCAAATTCCACTGGAAACACACTCGCGAGGAGCTCCGATCACTATCAGAACACAACAACATCTCGTCGTCCCTGATTTTGATGAGATTATGGAGATAGAAAGAACAAAATTAGAGTTTTCCAAACAGATGGAAGAGCGTTGCAAGTGGTTAGAAGACAAAGTCAAGGCTATAGAAGAAGCTGAAACCTGCTGCCAGATGGATTCTAAGGAACTGAGTCTAGTCCCAGACCTGGTTCTTCCCTCAAAATTTAAAGCTCCAAAATTTGAAAAGTACAATGAGACAAGCTACTTGGAAGCGCATATCACCATGTTTTACCGAAAAATGACGGGACCACAATAACCAATTGCTAATCCATTATTTCCAAGAAAGTCTAGTAGGATCCGCGACAAAATGATATAATCAATTAAGTCGTGCAAGAATCAGTTCATGGAAGGACTTGGCCCCATGAAACAATATGACCACGTTATTGACATAGCTCTTGACAAAATTACATTGCAAAACATGGAAAAGAGGCCAAGTGAAAGCTTCAGGAAATACGGCCAAAGATGGAGGGATATGGCCACCCAAGTACAGCCGCCATTGACAGAAAAAGAGACATCTATGCATTTTTGTCCACATGTTGAAAGCACCCTACCTCAACCATTTGCTAGGAATCGCTACTAGGAATTTCTTAGATATGGTCATGTCCGGAGAGTTGATTGAGAGTGCGATCAAGAGTGCAAAAATCGACGTTGGGGAAATCACCAAGAGATCTGATCCTAGAAGAAAAGATGCTGAGATAAATAATGCAAGTGTGTATAGGCCAAACTATGCGAAACCAGTCATGATGATGTAATCCAATGCCCCAATGACTAATTACCGAAATTCTCCAAAATTGGAATCAAGTTCGAGGACAAACACTGAAAGAATCCAGTTCACTCCCATCCCAATGACATACAAAAAGCTTTACAATAAGCTATTTGATACTCATGCGGTGGCTCCATATTACACGGACCCAGTACCACCCCCGTTCTCAAAATGATATGATGCAAACGCTTAATGCGAGTATCATGCAGGGGTAGTTGGACACTCCATCGAGAATTGTTTTTCCTTCAAAAAGTTGGTGGAGAGACTAATTAAGAAAGGAGACAAAAAATTGGATGAGCCATCTAGACCCAATATGGTTGGAAACCCGATCAAGGAGTAAATGCGATCACGGAAGAAAAAGGCAAAAAGGTTAAAACCAATATTGGGGAGGTCAAATCCTCATTAATTTGGGTTTGGCATCAGATGTTTAATAGAGGATTGATAGCACAAGATGGTGAGGATACGGTTATAAGAACCAAGAACTATTGTGATTTTCAGACCGCTTAAGGGCATAAAATTCAGGATTACATAGAGTTTAAGGTTTTGATACAAGACCTAATGGATAATAAAGAATTGGAGTTTTTCGAGGAGGAGGAAGAGGTGAAGGCCGTTTGTGCCTCTAAAGAGAAGTTGACAAATGGGTCTGTTCGCCCTGTGGTTATTATCTCTGCACCTACAGGCACCAAAATGAGAAAGCAAATGGCACCCCCTGTCATTATACAAAGACCCGCGACATTCTCATATAAGGACAGTAAAAGAGTCTCATGGAATTATGAATGCAACATAACAGTGCCAGAAGAACGATCTAAGGAGAATATTAGTCTCGTTACCCATAGTGGGAGATCTTATGACCTAAAGAAAGAAGAGAAAAGAACAACTAGAGGAAAGGCCCCGATGGTTGAACAAGAAATCGACAGGCTCAAACCTATAAATGACCAATAACGAAGTAATAAGCAAAGGAATTTTTAAAATTCCTGAAACAAAGTGAGTATAGTGTGATGGAATAGCTACACAGCAACCAGCTCGCATATCGATCTTAGCCCTACTACTAAGTTTAGGCTCATCGTAGTGCATTGATAAAAGTATTAAATGAGACATATGTGGCTAACGACATATCCGTATGCAAGCTGGACCGTCTGATCAATAATGTCAGCATTGACAATTTTATATTCTTCAGCAATGACGAAATCCCATCAAGAGGAATGGGATCGATAAAGACCTTGCACATCACTACTCGCTGCAAGATATATACTTTGCCCAGAGTGCTCATTGATAATGGTTTGACCATAAACGTACTACCACTAGCTACCTTGGAGAGACTATCGGTCGATAGCTCCCATATGAAAACATGCCACAACATAGTAAGAGCTTTCGATGGGATAGAAAGAAGGGTAATGGGCAGAATGGAAATGCCATTTCAAATCGGCCTAGATACATATGAGGTAGATTTCTTGGAAAATGAACATCAAGCTCACTTACAATTATTTGTTAGGAAGACCCTGGATCCACTCGGTGGGGGCAGTACCATCCTCACTGCACCAAAAGCTTAAGTTGATAACCGATGAAAGATTGGTTACAACAAATGTAGAAGAGGATATCATTGCGTCCGGGACAAATGATGCCCCATATGTAGGGAGATATGAGGAGGTCATGGAATGCTCCTTTCTGTCATTAGAATTTGTTAACGCAACATTCATTGCCGAAGGAAACAAAGTCCCTATACCAAGGTCATCATTGACTATGAAGATGGGTTTACAGTTAATAATTGGAAAGGAGGCATTGCTAGGAAAAGGGCTTGGAAAGTATTTGCAAGGAGAAATCAATATACCGACACTAGTAGGAAAATGGAATCGCTTTGGTCTGAGGTACAAGCCAGATATAAAGGAAAAGAAAAGGGAGTCAGAGAGGAAGCGAGAAAGGAGAAAAGCACGACTGGCTGGGGAGGAGATCAAGTGGGAACTAATGATCTTCCCCTATTTATTAAAGAGTTTCATTTTTAGAGGATTGAGGATTAAGGAAGAGAAGAAAGAGACTGAAGGGATCATGATAGACCTGGGCATCAATGCCATCTCTGAAGAAGAAGGCGAAGAAAGGAGCTTATCATGAATTTGCCAATACATACTAGGAAGCGTTCTAAGCAACTGGACTGTAGAAGAGCTCCTTGTAGCCTTTAGGTTCTCTCTAGAGTAATACTCAACACACACCTATTGCTCTAGGCCCGAGAGTGATAGAAATCCTTTGTAAAGGGCATTTGACTATTATCCACTATTTTAATGAAAATACGTTTTTCTATCTCACTTGGAAAACATCTCTTTATTTATTCTTTCGTTCCATTCAATAATTTGTCTACATTATATACACAATTAATCATTCTTAAATTGTTTTATACGTATACTCATACTCATGTCATAAAATCATTCTTAAATTTACTTTGTTCTTTAGACCTCTCTTATTTCTTTTGACAGATCTTTGGATATCAATGATACGAGCAACACTGTTACTGAATTTGAGCCTCATTTTGAGCAAGATATGTGTTTTGAAAGCCTCAGGATTTTGAAGATGATCAAGACAGTAACTTGTCTCTAGATTTGCTATGAATGATGGAAAAAGATGAAAAACAAATTTTGCCTCATGAAGAGTTAGTAGAAATCATGAGCTAGGGAATGAGGATGAAAAGAAAGAGTTCAAAATGAGGACTAGTATCTCAACAAAGACAAGAAAAGATCTTATTGAGTTGCTATGAGAGTTCAAGGATGTCTTCGAGTGGTTTTACCAAAATATGCCAGGGTTAAACACTGATATCGTAGTATATAGGCTCCCTATAAAGGAAGAATGCAAGCCTGTCCAACAAAAGCTTCGAAGGATGCGACCGGATGTATTGTTCAAAATAAAAGAAGAGGTTAAAAAGTAATTTGACGTGAGTTTCCTCAAAGTGGTCAAATATTCAGAATGGGTAGCCAACATAGTCTCTGTTCCTAAAAAGGATGGAAAAGTGCATATGTGTGGACTATCGAGATTTGAACAAAGCTAGCCCAAAGGAAAATTTCCTACTACTTCACATCGACACACTAGTAGATAACATGATAGATCATTCACTATTCTCCTTCATAGATGGTTTCTCTGGATATAACTAAATAAAAATGGATCCTAAAGATATGGAGAAAACTACGTCCATTACAATGTAGGGAACATTTTGTTATAAAGTGATGTCGTTTGGACTTAAAAACGCAGAAGCAACATATCAAAGAGCCATGATAACTCTATTTCACGATATGATGCACAAAGAAATTACGATCTATGTTGATAATTGCAAAGTCTCGAATAGGGGAAGAACATGTCAAGGTCTTAAAGAAGCTATTCTTGAGGTTAAGAAAGTTTTAGCTAAAGTTAAACCCATCCAAATGCACTTTTGGAGTTACTTTGGGCAATTTGTTAGGCTTTGTGGCCAGCAAAAGGGGAATTGTGATCGATCCAGACAAGGTCAAGGCCAAGGCCATACAAAAGTTACCACCACCCCGTAAGCAAAAAGAAGTTCAAGGTTTTCTAGGGAGATTGAATTATATCGCTCGGTTCATCTTACAGTTAACTGAGAAATGTGACCCTATCTTTCGTCTTATTAGAAAACACAATCCAGGTGTGTAGGACGATTAGTGTCAGAAAACTTTTGACAAGGTCAAACATTATTTATCTAATGCTCTAGTCCTAGTGCCACTAAGTCCTAACAAACCATTGATCCTGTACTTGGCAATTTTTGGTCATCTTTAGCATACATTTTTAGCATTTTTAATTTAGTTATTGCATTTTCTAACTTAATGGAACTCAGCCTAATTGCCTTTGAATTTATGATATTTTTACTACTGATGCCGCTACATCAGTCTGTTTAGCATTACGCCCAGAATTGTCGCTGCAGGAATCTATTCAGAATTATCCCTACGTCAATATGTCCAGAGTTGTCGTAGCATAAGAGGATCCAGAATTGCGCCTAGAACTGTCGCAGCATCTAACAACTGTCTAGTTAACAGACCAGAAATACGTGAGTTGTACAGCTGGTATAACCAACTAGTACGGCTAGAGAATGTTAGATCTGGAGGGAAGGACACCTGTGCTGTTTAGCTGTAGTTAAATATTGATGAGAATGAGAGAGAAAGGATATTATTATTCCGGATTGCTTTTCTTCTAAAAATCCATTCTCAAAGATTGCATCCATGGTAGCTTAACTTATCAAGGGTGACCTGACGTAAAAGAGGAGGCAGATCTGTTCTTGACGAGGAGCATCCTAAGTGCTACACAAGAGGAGAGTAAGGGAGCAAATTTAGTATCCTAGGAATAGTATGCCCCATTTGTTCTATTATTTCTCTTTCTTAAATGCTGGTAATTCATGTTATTTCAAGTTGTATGGAAATACATTTGATATTTAGACTAAATGAAATCTATTTCAATCTTGCCTTTACTGTTAATCTTTGGGTTTAATTGTTTTGACCACGGAAGTGTAATTGCAATCACTATCACTGGAAGGTGCAACGACAAATTAAATTAACAAGCAAGACAACGGAAGTTGCTTGGGAATTGAAGGAATTTAATCCACTTGTTCTTGAATATGTTGCATTGCCAGCACTAGAAGGTGTGGTTAGTGCGCATGTTTAAGTCTTAGATCTAATAGAAAAGTCAAGTTTGGTAAGACATTCATTGTGCCTTATTGTAGCGACAATTACCTGTTATTTTTAACCTTGTGAGCCACACTTAGTTTTCTATCAACTATTCACGTTAAGAACCCCGTTTCATTAATATTGCATTTCATCTTTAATTTTACATTTTGCTTCGACAAATCAATCTCACAATTTTATTTCTTTTACTTTTTCATTGCATGGACAATTATAGACAACAAAAATCCATCCTCGTGGGGTCGATATCCGACAGGTTACACATCTGCCTATTATACTTGCATCAACAGTGTACGCTTGCACATATTTGTTGTGACGTTCATAGCGCGATCAAGTTTTGGCGCCGTTTCCGGGGATGACGTTAGTTTCATGTTTACTCTTGTTTTTGCATTCATTCTTTATTTTCTAATCTTTATTTGTTACCAACTTGTTTTTTGTCTACTTTTACATTTTTCTTTTAGGTGTTTTATGACCCGAAGAAATCTTGAATTTATTGTTGGCTTAGTCCTGAAATCGAATGCACTATTCGAAGGAGACGACAAGAATGGTGGAATTTGGCTCTACCAAGAAATGATGCAGCCATACCACAATTGCCGCCACAAAATCCTATTATACCTCCTATACAGTCACAAAACGTGAAAAATCAACTACTGTCGCAAGAAGATCAGATGCAAAATTGAACTATTCGAGATTTTATTATTCCAGTTCTGGATGATTTGCAGCCAGGAGTTGTTAGGCCACTATTCAAGCTGGAAATTTTGAATTAAAGTCAGTCATGTTCCAGATGCTAAACTCCAATGGGCAGTATGCTGGTCTACCACATGAAGATGTGAGAGATCACCTTAAATCTTTCCTTCTAATTTGTGCTTCTTTCAGTCAGCATGTCGTTCCTAATAAAATGCAGCTATTTCCTTACTCCTTGCAAGGACAGGCTCATACCTGGTTCCTTGGATTACTTGCTAGATCAATCACGTCGTCGAATGCGCTCGCAACTCAATTTCTTTTATGTTTCAACCCATCGACTATGAATGCTCGTCTTAGAAATGACATTACTGCATATCATCAACTGGATGATGAAAATTTGCATACTATGTTGGAGCATTATAAAGCTCTACTTCGACACTATCTCATGCATGGAATTCAACAAGAGATGCAGATTAAATTTTTTTATAATGGGTTGAACGCATAAAGAAGAAATCTTGTCGACGCATCTGCTAATGGTCCTTTGTTGGACTGTACTTATAATGAAGCTATCAAAATTCTAGAGAAAATCGCTTAGAATGATTATCAATATCCGATCTCTACAGCTGTACAAGTGAAAGAAAATCCTAGAGTTATTGAATTGGATGCTATATCTGCTCTAAGTGCACAAGTTTCTTCGCTCGCAAACATGATAAAGAACATGAAGTGGACTAGTCAAGTTGCACCTAGTCAAGTTGCCCAACAAATTGATGTCCCTACATTTTGTTGTGAAATTTGCGGTGACAACCACAGTTATGAAGATTTTCCACAGCATGCAGAGGATGCTTTCTATGTCAATAACATCTATGGAAATTCTTATGGTAATTCTTATAATAATTCTGTGAGAAATCAACAGCCTTGGGGAAATCAGAATGTTGCGACATTCAGATATGGAAATTCATCCAATCAAGGTAATTATAAACAAGAGAATTACAATCCGCAGCAGTAGAGTTACAACCAGAGTACTTAGATGTATTCACATCAAGATCAAATGTAGCCACGTCAAAATTGTGTACAGTCGCAACAACCTTCGATGCCAAATCTGAATATTCAGGGATAATAACAGTAGTAGTACACACAACCACGATCTGATCCTTTAGCATCCCTTGAAGCCTTAATGCGTGAGCACATAACTCGAATGGAAGCCATTGTGCAAGGAAATTCATTCTCCATCTGAACGTTGGAAGCACAATTGGGGCAAATCGCTTCAAATTTGAACACACGAACACCAGGTGCATTACCTAGTGACAGAAAATCCAAATTTAAAAGGGAAGGAGCATTGCAAGGCTATCACTCTTCGAAATGGTAAACAAACCGTCGAACCAGCTACCAATTCTACTGCAGCACCTATAGACACTAGTAAATTGAATCAAGGTAAGAGAGTTGTATCTGAAGAAGTTTTAGATGAATCAGTGACAGAGGCTTCACAAATTGTCACCCCAATGCCTTCTGTCCAACTGATAAAATTATCGACGCAACTGTTACTATCGATGCAACCGACGATGTTGACACAACCTGATGTATCCATACCTTTGCCTTTCCCACAAAGATTTAAAGATAAGGAGCATGATAGACAATATTAACAGTTTCTGACTACATGAAAGTAGTTTCATGTTAATATCCCTCTTGTGGACACTTTAGTACAGATTCCCAGTTATGGAAAATTTATGAAGGAGCTCCTATCTAAAAAGAAGCTGACTGATATTGAGACGATTGAGCTCACAGCAGGATGTAGTACATATTGACAAATGAGTTTCCACCTAAGATGAAAAACCCTGGAAGCTTTACGATCCCATATTCAATTGGCAACCACTACTTAGGTAAAGCTTTGTGTGATTTAGGCGCAAGTATCAACCTTGTGCCACTGTCTACATTTAGAAAATTGGGGATTGGTCATATGAAGCCCACTACAGTGACATTATAGTTAGCAGATAGATCGTTGGCGTAAGCTAAAGGCCAAATCAAGGATATCCTAGTTCGCGTGGATAAATTTATGTTCCCAGCGAATTTCATTATACTTGACTGTGAAGCAGATAAAGAGGTACCCATAATCTTGGGAGGATCATTCCTTGCTACTAGACACACTCTTATCGGTGTGTACAATGGCGAATTAGCAATACGACATAACGATGAACATGCCACCTTCAGTGTTTTTGAAGTTATCCCATGCAAAGACAAAGAAGAATGTCACACTATTGATGTGCTAGATGCATTAATTGAGGAGGAATTCAATGAGTGAAGCGTAGCATTTTCAGAAGAATTTGCGGTGACATTGGATGAAGAATTTCTAGCTGATTGTGACAGCAAGGTTGAAGCGCATAACATTGAGCTTAGGTGTGGATGGCAAATGGAACCTTTAGATTTGACCAATAGAACAGCTCTAGTCTTTAAGCCATCTATTGAAGAGGCTCCTACTTTGGAGTTGAAGCCATTGCCTATTCATTTGAAGTATTTTTTTCTTGGCAACAATATTACTCTGCTAGTCATTGTCTCTATAACACTAGATGCAACTCAGGAGCAAAATTTGATCCATATCTTGAAGTAGCATAAACGTGCGATTGTTTGAAGTATTGCCGATATTAGAGGCATTAGTCCCTCTTTTTGCATGTACAAAATTCGATTGGAAGATGAAGGCAATCAATTGAGCAGCAAAGGAGATTGAAAGAGAAAATGAAGGAGGTGGTTAAACAGGAGATTATTAAGTGGTTTGACGCAGGCATCATTTACCCAATTTCTGATAGCAATTGGGTAAGTCAAGTTCAATGTGTCTCAAAGAAAAGTGGTATTACTCTGGTAAGTAATGACAAGGATGCACTAATCCCTACTCGCATTCCTATCTATTGGCGCATATGCATGAATTATCGTAAATTGAATGCAACCACAAGGAAGGACCACTTTCCACTTCCTTTCATCGATCAGATGCTGGATAGGCTTGCTGGAAAAGCCTACTATTGCTTCCTAGATAGTTATTTCGACTATAATTAGATCTCTATTGCGCTAGAGGATCAAGCAAAAACAACATTTACTTGTCCTTTTGGCACTTATGCCTTTCACCGAATGTCGTTTGGTCTTTGCAATGCAACAACCACATTTCTAAGGTACATGATGGCAATATTTTTAGACATGACCGATGACTCATTAGAGGTATTTATGGACGATTTTTCAGTTTATGGAAATACCTTTGATCAATGTGCTGACAACTTGGCTAGAATTTTAAAGTGATGTGAGGACACAAATCTAGTGTTGAATTGGTAGAAATGCCACTTCATGGCAACTGAAGGCATTGTTTTAGGTCATCGCATTTCCAGTTAGGGCATTGAAGTGGATAGAGCGAAGGTAGAAATTATTGAAAAGCCCCCGCCAACTAATGTGAAGGGTCTCCGAAGTTTTCTTGGACACACAGGTTTTTATTGCAGATTTATTCGAGATTTCTCCAAAATTGTGAAACCCCTCTGCCCATTGTTGGAGAAAAATAAAAAATTCCTTTTTGATGATGCATGTGTGGATGCATTTATGCAAATAAAGAAGCAGCTCGTGAAGGCACCCATTATCGTTACACCAATTGGTCGCAACCATTTGAAGTGATGTGTGATGCAAGTGACTTTGTAGTGGGTGCAGTCTTAGGACAACACAAAGAAAGAGTATTTCACGCTATATATTATGCTAGCAAGACTCTCATAGAAGATCAGATTAATTACACAACCACAGAGAAAGAGTTGTTGGCTGTAGTCTTTGCTTTAAACAAATTTCGCTCATATCTTGTCAACGCAAAGGTTACTATGTTTACTGCAAGAATTTGATATAAAGATCCAGGGTCGAAAGGGATCAAAAAACCAAGTGGTAGATTACTTGTCTCGTCTAGAAGTTAGTAATGAAGACTGAAATACACTTCAAATTATTAACGCATTTCTTGACGAGAAGTTGTTTGCTTTCAACGCAAACCCATGGTACGTGAATGTGGTCAATTACTTGGTATGTGGGAAGTTACGTTTGGGTGCCACAGGCCATAAGAAAGAAAGATTTCTTCGCGATATAGAGAAATACTACTAGAACGAGCCATACTTATTCAAAGTATGCAATGAAAATAGAATTAGGCGTTGTGTCCGGAGGAAGAGATGCTTTCAATCCTGAGGCATTGTCATTATGCTCCTTATGGAGGGCATTTTGGTGGTATGAGAACTACTACAAAGGTTCTTCAGTTAGGATTTTACTGGCCTTCACTATTTAAAGATGCCCACAACTTTGTGCATCAATGTAATTGATGTCAGCACACCGATTCTATATCTCACACAATAAGATGTTACAACAACCTATCATAGAAATTAAAATCTTTGACCTTTGGGGTATAGACTTCATGGGACCATTTTCAAGGTCGTTTGGAAATGTCTACATTCTAGTTGCTATTGACTATGTATCAAAGTGGGTGAAGGCCATTGCAATCCCAAAAGATGATAAAAGGATAGTGCTTTTTTAATTTGTGAAAATGTCTAGAAAGAACCATTGATTTCTCCCTACTTATTGTTTAATTTGTTCCCATTTGGTCATCTTTAGCATACATTTTTAGCATTTTTAATTTAGTTATTGCATTTTCTAATTTAATGGAACTCAGCCTAATTGCCTTTAAATTTATAATATTTTACTACTGATGTCGCTGCATTAGTCTGTTTAGCATTAAGCCTAGAATTGTCGCTGTAGGAACCTGTTCAGAATTATCACTGCGTGAATATGTCTAGAGTTGTTATTGCATAAGAGGATCTAGAATTGCACCCAGAACTATCGCAGCATCTAACAGTTGTCTGGTTAACACACCGAAAATGTGTGAGTTATACAGCTAATATAACCAACTAGTACGGCCAGAGAATGTTAGATTTGGAGGGAAGGACACCTGTACTGTTCAACTGCAGTTAAATACTGATAAGAATGAGAGAGAAAGGATATTATTATTCCAGATTACTTTTCTTCTAAAAATTCATTCTCAAAGCTTTCATCCATTGTAGCTTAACTTCTCAAGGGTGACATGACGCTGAGGAGGAGGCAGATCTACTCCTGACAAGGAGCATCCTAAGTGCTACACAAGAGGAGAGTAAGAGAGCAAATTGAGTAGCCTAGGAATAGTATGCCTCATTTGTTCTATTATTTCTCTTTCTTAAACGCTGGTAATTCATGTTATTTCAAGTTGTATGAAAGTACATTTGATATTTAGACTAAATGAAATCTATTTCAATATTGCCTTTACTGTTAATCTTTGGGTTTAATTGTTTTGACCACGAAATTGTGATTGTAGTCACAGTCACTGGAAGGTGCAGCGATGAATTAAATTAACAAGCAAGACAACTAAAGTTACTTGGGGATTGAAGGAATTTAATCCACTTGTTCTTGAATATGTTGTATTACCAGCACTAAAAGGTGTGGTTAGTGCGCATGTTTAAGTCGTACATCTAATAGAAAAGCCAAGTTTGGTAAGACATTCATTGTGCCTTATTGCAGTGACAATTACCTTTTATTTTTAACCTTATGAGCCACACTTAGTTTTCTGCCAACTATTCACGTTAGGAACCCCATTTCATTATTATTGCATTTCATCTATAATTTTACATTATTACTTCGATAAATCAATCTCACAATTTTATTTCTTTTACTTGTTCATTACACCGACAATTATAGACAACAAACATCCATCCTCATGGGATTGATATCCGACAGGTTACACATCCGTCTACTATACTTGCATCGATAGTGTACGCTTGCACTATTTTCTATGACATTCATAGCGCGATCAATAGGACCAAAGAAAAGAGTACACACGAATCATCTTTTTAGGCTTTAAAGGTTTGTAATGTAGTTCATCAAGAAGGGTCATAAGGCTCAAATATGGGTACTAATTGGAAATTTAGAATAGGGTTTAGCTTTCTAGCTCTAGATGTATCCAAACAATGCCTTAGGTCATCCCTAAACACCTCAATATGCACAATTGTCAACTTAGCCACATAATCTCAAAATTACTATCTATCATATATACTAGCATGCTTGTTTACTCATATCATTCACATCATTTGGTACCAACAGTACCTTTCTATTTATACTTAATGTACCCTATACAACTTACTAATTTCATGCTTAAAAATTTAAAAATCTCTCATCATCATGCCAAATTTATCAAAAAATACAATTAACCTAGTATTATACTTGCTCCAAACTAATCACTTGTATTTCTACAAGCTCAAGCACACATCAAAGAAAAACATATAAAATACTAAAAATAAAACTAAATGCATTAATTCCTATGTTATCCCCCCACACTTTAGATAACACATTGTTCTCAATATGTAGCCCCTTAAAAAGTAAGGAAAGAAGTTACCCGATTGATCGTGATAGCTCCTCTTTTAATAGTGGTTGTTCTTCTCCCTTTAATTGTGAACGGCTCAAAACGTTGTGTCTCCATTATACGGGGGTGAGTTTTATTTTGAAATAAAAAGAAAAACTAATATGTATATATAAAAATATTAAAATGTATGTATTCCAAACAAAGAAAATAAACAACTATGAAGTATATAGAAATAATTAAAACCTAATCCTAAAGAAAACCTAAAATATAAATCCCTATTCATCTTCGTCATTCAGTCCTCTCCTCCTTCATTCTTCACTTTGGCTTTGCTGTAATAATGTGAATTGAGCGAACAAATCATCAACTAATAATTTACTAGGTGGATTCATTATTCAATCAAATCATTCAGTTGGTACTCCTGCTTCGGTAAATCCATTTTCCAACACATATTCACTTTTTCATAAGAAACCCATATGTCATGATAGCATGAATTAGGCATATCTCTGTCATATCTGAAGTGGGAAGAATCCTGGAGCAAATGAATTTCATCCACATCTTGCCCTTGGATGTCATTAGTTCTTGATTAAAAGTTTCTAGGATAGTTGTGTCTTCTCGATATGTCCATAATTCCTTCCTAGTTGTCAAGAATATCATAATTTCCTCGATATCGACATTCTTGAACTCTTTTAAATCAATTTTCTGGAGGTAGTCTTGGTAATAATACGACGCGTTGTAAAACCTACAAATCTGTACCTCATTCATATATACCTCGACTCCTCAAATTTTCAAAAGGCCCTGAAGTTGCCCACAAGATCGTCCTGCCTCCCGTTTCTTCACTTCCAAGTAGAATTCTTAAACTATTAAGATGTTGACTGGTTCTTTGCAAGGTAGACAAAATTGAGTCCACTCGTGATCTACCGCATTTTCCCAAATACCTCTATAGAATCTCATTAAAGGGTCAAACCCCTATTCTTGGATGAAGGTATATGGCTGCAATTGTTGTAAGTACCTATCTAAATCATTTTCTGGAAACTCAAAAATAGGTTTAGAACCGCTTCCACTTGAATTAGCCATATGATCAGAGATTTTCTAATTTAGGGTTTTCTTTTGATTATGGAAAAAAATGAAGAAAGGAGAAGGGAATTTATACTAAATGATTAGGAAGAATTTTAGTGTATTTAAAAGTTAATATTTACCATAAATCAAAACATTTAAATCAAAGTTAAACTGTGTAAATGTTAGGAGTTAGAGTTTACCTGAAGTTTAGTATCTTACGTGGGTGTGTCGCGACATCCATTAAGTGTGTCATAACATCGAGCCCAGACTCGATGTGTCATAAAGCAAGCATTGTCGCGACATGCAAGTTGTATGTCGCGACATAGTTTCCTTGTTGTTCTTGAGGCTGATTGTCGCGACATGGGCTATGTACGTCACGACATCTAGACCAGTTATCCTCAGGGTCTAAATCTAAATTGTTATTTGTTCCTTGGGTGTTTCTATTTCTAATATTTAGAGCTAGCACAAGTTCCTTACTCCAGAATATCTTACAGCATAAGGGTTGCTCATCAATAAGTACATCTGTAGTTCCCCCATAATACGGCTTCACTCTCTGCCCATTCACTAAGAAAAATTGACCATTCTTACCTATTAACTCGATTACTCTATATGGTTATACTTGATTAATCGTATATTATCCTTTCCATCTTGATTTTAGTTTACCAGGAAATAATTTTAACCTTAAGTTAAACAATAATACCTTCTGTCCTAGCTCAAAAGTTCGTTTCCAAATCTAAGCATCGTGGCATAACCTACTTCTTTATTTATATAGTTTCATGTTTTCGTAGGCCATGAAACGGAATTCCTTTAGTTCTTGTAACGGGAACAAACTTTCTTTTTTTGCTAATTCGGGATCTAAGTTCAGTTCTTTGATAGTCCAATATGCCTTTTTTCCAATTCGATAGGTAAGTGATAGTTTTTTCCATAAACAACTTTGTAAGGGAACATTCCTAATGGTGTTTTATAAGCCATTCTATAAGCCCATAAAGCATCATCTAATTTCATCGCATAGTCTTTTCGATTAGGGTTTACTATCTTTTCGAGAATATGTTTAGTTTCCTTATTGGAAACCTCATCTTGTCCATTAGCTTGTGGGTGATATGTCGTCGCCATTCTGTGTTAGAAATTTTGCTTTGCAAGAACGGCTGCAAACTGCTTACTGCAAAAAGTGTGACCCTTCATCACTAGTTAAGGCCCGAGGTGTCCCATATCTTTCAAAAATATTTTTTCTCAAGAATTGCACTATTGATTTCGTATCATTAGTGGGTAATGACAAAGCTTTGACCCATTTGGAGACATAATCTACCGCCAACAAAATGTACTAATTTCTAAATGAATTAGGAAAAGGTCCTATAAAATCAATTCCCCATATGTCGAATACTTCTACCTCAATAATTACCATTTATGGCATCTCACCTTATTTCGATATATTCCTTGTTTGTTGATCTGTCGATTTCATACCTAGTAGATTGAACTATTTTTCACACTTGAAGAGCTTGAAATCAAGTATTTTCGCTTTTTTTCTTTTAGATTTAGTTTAGTCTTCTTTTATTAAATAAATTGTGTACCAAGTACAAAAAGGTGCTTATTGTTGTCTTTGAGGACGCTTGAGGCCTAAGGGTTAGCTAACAGACTTTTTGAGTGTGACAGAAACACGTAGAAGATGAATAAATATGAAGTTGATCACTACATCACGACAGAGACTGATCTGTGTTGCAACAAAGGGACCAAAACAACAAAAGGAAAAATTGTCTCCTATTCGTGACAAGGGCATGACGTGTTGCGATAATGCCTGGGAAATTTACCTAAAAGAGTAGACTGCCTTCTATGTCATGACACGACTCTTGTATGTTGCAACATTGACCCTTGGATGCATATTTCACACTAAATGAATGGCGTGTTGGTCTTTACAATACCACTTAAACACGCGGAATGGTAGGTAACTTAGGGTCGAGGAGAAACGACCATCCAAAGCTATAAATAGGACCTTTAGCACTAGGGTTTTACACACCATTCAGCAGATCTTAGTTTTTAGTTTATTTTATTTTTGGTTTGAAATGAGATTCTAGAAACTCGCATAAACAATCGAGGAATTTTTCTCGATAGATTGCTAATACAATTTTAGTTTCTTTTTCATTCTCTTCTTCAAGTATATGTTTGCATATATTATTTTATTGATGATCAAAGAAGCCATGAGGAACTAATTCCATTTTGGGGAATTAGGGAGTGGACGTATGAATAATTAATTATTGTTTTATAAGGATTTTACCTTTCAAATCAGCCAATTGGGAAAGGAAGAAGATCAAACAAACACTAGGCCTAACAACCCTAGAAAGTCATCTAGGTGGGAATGAACCCAAAATTGCTATTGCCCATCATTGAACACCTTTTCCCCAAATCGGTTCAGATTGTGACATCTAGCAATAAGTAACCTCTATCGACTTGCTATGCCGACGGAAGACCGAGAGATCCAACTAGGGTAGTGACTAGTTAATTGAAGGAAAATTTCCAAATCCCATCAATTGAAGAACTTATACGAAAATGACCTAATATCCCTAAAGTCATTTATAAGAATTTATACATCTCAAATTTTTCTTTTATTTTATGCTCTCAAAAATCTACACTTTATTTCTTCGTACTATAACACCTAAAATAACTATTAATTAATTTTATTCTTTGTAGAGATTTGATTTACTATCGCCTTATGCCTCCTTTATGTACAATCCTCGGAATACTACCAAGTGTTCCATTATAACATACTATATTTACAACCTGACTCGTATACTTGTGGAAAGCCTAAATCTACACCGAACAGGAGTACGATCAGAGGCGATCAAGTTGTTCGCGCTGTTATTAATTAATGCCTTAGTAAATTAGGAAAAATTTAGGTTATAGATACGATTTTATTTTATTTATTTTTCATATTTCTTTTTTATTTCTTATTTGATTTCGATTTATGACTCGAAGAACAGGAAACTTGGTTGATCCTATTTCTAACCCCAAATCATTAATTAGACGTAATCATAAAAACCAACAAGTTATGTAAAACCCACCACCAGGGGAGAGAGAAGAGCAAGCCAACCCAATAGAAGATCCCATTATTAACGTGGAAAACGTTATATACCTCGACAACTCCCTGCAAACGAACCAATGGCGGAAGCACAAAGAACTTTAAGGGATTATTCTTTACCTACTCTAGATCTGACTCAAGGGAGTATCGCTAGACCTATTATTTCCGATAATAACTTTGAAATAAAACCGGCTATGATTCAAATGATCCAAAACAATATACAATTTAAAGGGACAATGACTGAAGATCCTAGTTTACATTTAAAACGATTTTTACAATTATGCGATACTTTCAAGTTTAATGGTATTACTGATGATGCCATTCATTTGAAACTATTTCCCTTTTTACTAACCGACAATTATTTTTTATGGCTGGATGCATAGGCACTTGGATCTATCACAACTTGGGATGAACTGACAGGGAAATTTTTGTTAAAGCTTTTTCCTATGGGAAAAGCCATCCAACTTGGGAGAGAATTGACAACCTTCCAGCAATTCGAGGGCGAAGGGTTCCACAAAATATGGGAACGATTTAATACATTAGTACGTAAATGCCCTAATCACGATATGCTAGAATGGATGCAACTACAAACTTTTTACAATGGGTTAGATGCATCTGCCAAATTAACTCTAGATGGTGCGGTAGGAGGAGCCCTAAATGTAACCCCCTATACCCGGCCCAAAAGATACGATCGGATTTAGAGGATTATTTAAGTAATTTACCCACACTCTGACTCGACAACTCAAAATCATCCTCAAAAATACGTATAAATATTCATAAATAAAACTTTAAATCCAAAATTAATAATAAAATAAATTAATTAAACTTTCAAAAATAAAATATCAAAAGTCCCAAAACAAATTATATTTACATCCCAAAATGCATAGTTACTAACTTAATATGTTATGATCCCAAAATCCAAAATAATAATAATAATAGTAATAAAATAGAATATTCTAAATTTAGCAACTAAGCCTCCGGGTACCAAGTCACCTAACATCCGAATACCTGTAAGGAAACTGTGGAGGTATGATCTATAAAGCCCGGTGTGGCTGTAAAGTAAATACAACCTAATGCTAGTATACAACAACATAACAATTAAAAACACGAAAGGGTAACCACAAATCATACTGCACGCACAAGCACAATGCAATGCACCCATACTCCATCACACCAACACAATGAAAAGGTTCCCCAGAACCCTTTCCCAGCCAACATCACCAATCACAGTGTGGTTTTAGTACAACCTTAAAAAGAATGATAACCACTTCTTCCACCTTACAATCCCACCCAATGAACACACCATGATATGATCACATGATTATCATATATATATTTTAAGTAATTCCTGAATTTCAATCTCAAATAATATCCCACATATCGTAATCACTGCAGCATATTCACATTAATTATCCATCACCTGCTCAATGTACAGATATATGTATGCATAACATTATTATCATACACTCGTACAACTCAACTAATCATGCTATTAATTATTTTTATCATAGCACAATCATCTCAACATCGACATATTTCAAATAGCATGAAATCATATAATCTCAACAGTGTCACAAACATTAAGGTATATTACAATTAGAAACACACCTCAAGCAATTAAACTCTAGTGACGAGGAGGTCGTCCACCACGCACTGTACGAGTTCCCGGTCTAACGGAATTAGATCCTACAAATACAACTAAAAATTATATAACCTAGTCACCACTTAAACACAAAATTAAACTAAAAAAAAACTTACGAGTAGCTCTCGGAACCGATGCAGGAACGGGTTGAACGGAAGGAGGAGGTAACTCGTCTGCTTTGGAATCGTGATCACCTAAATACGAATACTTAATATCAGTACTACTCAAATTAGAACTCTAAAATAATTTAAAGTACACGATTTAAAATAAAACCATCAAAACGAGACTTTCAGGTCAGAATTTGGCAAAACGAACATCAAAAACGGACTCAAGACGTCGAAAAATGGTAAGATAAGGTTTTTCGAAAAAAACAACGGTCAAAGTCAACGGTCGATCAACTGTCAAAGTCAAAGGTCAACGGTCGAAAACAACGGCCGGTCAATAGTCGGTCAACAGTCGGTCAATGGTCGGTCAACAATCGGTCAACGATCGGTCAACAATTTGACATGGTTTGGGTTGGACTTGGTTCAATGGGTTTGGTTCACTTTGGTTTGGGCTTAATGGGTTTTTAAAGAAATAAAATTATTGGGTTGGTTTGGGTTTTCTAAAGAGTTACGCTTGGGCTTGCCTAGGCTAGGAAATTGGGTTTTGCCAACCTAGCCCACTTTCCAATTTCCACCAAAAAAAAGAAAGAAAAACAAAGTTCCCAAAACTCCCCATTTCCACACACCGGCAGCACCAACACTTCCCAAAGTCGCAACCGGCGTCCGACCACCGAGAACCACCCACCAACAATTCCACAAACAACCCATAAAACAAAAACACTACTTACCAACACCAAAAGTTGAGAATCAGCAAGCAAAAATAACCACAAAAGTCGAATGCCTCTTCAAAAAAATTCTCACACTCAGCAGTAACAAGAGGGGAGTTTGAGGGCGTGATTTTGCTCGCAAGAACCAACGGTTGCAAGGTTGAAGATGGTGAAGCAAAAGAACTAAACAAATGAGAAGGAAAGAAACAGCTAGGGAGAAAAAGGTGGGTTTTATACCCACAAAAATTGGGATATTTATGTAGAAGTCCCTAGACAAAAATAGGGTTGTTACAGTGACCCCAAACTTTCACACTCCTCACAATTAAGTCCGAACTCCTCAATTAACGAAAAATTTACACAATAAATCCTTAAATAAAAATAATCGCCTCACTTTAATCCCTATAATTTTTTAGAGTGTTACAACTCCCCCCACTTAAAAGAAAATTTCGTCCTCGAAATTTACCTGGACTAAAAAGATGTGGATACTGAGCCTTGATGACGGATTTGGGCTCCCAAGTACCCTCCTCATAGCCATGGTTGCACCACAAGACCTTAACCATCTTAATGGTCTTCCTCCTAAGCACCTTTTCATCCTGAGCAATGATCTCAATCGGTTCCTCCTCAAAACTCAAGTCTGGACAAACCTCAATCTCCTCAACAGGCACAATGTGAGACGGGTCCGATCGATAACGTCCTAACATGGAAACATGGAAAACATCATGAATCCTTTCAAGCTCAGGTGGTAACTCAAGCTGATAGGCAACTGGTCTGATGCGACGAAGTACCCGGTAAGGGCCGATGAAACGAGGACTCAACATGCCCTTCCGCCCAAATATAAGCACCTTCTTCCATGGAGACACTTTCAAGAACACCTCATCTCTAACACTGAACTCAATATCTCGACGTTTTAGGTCGGCATAAGACTTCTATTGGTCAAAAGCAGCCTTAAGTCTCTCACGAATCAATTTAACCGTATCCTCAGACTCGCGAACAAGATCTGGTCCCAACAACCGATGCTCCGTCAACTCGGTCCAACCGATAGGGGTACGACACTTACGCCCATATAAAGCCTCATAAGGAGCCATCTTAATACTGGCTTGATAACTGTTATTGTAAGCAAACTCAGCCAGTGGTAAGAAATCCTCCCAACTCCCTTGATACTCAATCACACAGCCTCTCAACATGTCCTCCAAGACTTGGATCACCCGCTCAGATTGACCATCAGTCTGCGGATGGTAAGCAGTGCTGAAATTTAACCGTGTACCTAAAGCACGATGTAACGATTCCCAAAATCTCAAAGTAAACCTCGGATCTCGATCAGAGATGATGGATAACGGTACCCCATGAAGACGAACTATCTCCGAGATGTAGAGTCGAGCTAACTTATTCAAAGGATAATCAACCCTCATTGGAATGAAATGTGCGGACTTAGTGAGTCGGTCCATAATCACCCACACAGAGTCTTTCTTAGACGGTGATAAGGGCAAACCACTCACAAAATCCATAGTCACCTTTTCCCACTTCCACTGAGGAATCTCAATCGGTTGTAGTAACCCCGAAGGACACTGATGCTCGACCTTAACTTTCTGGCACGTCAGACACTTTGACACAAAATCCACAACATCCCTCTTCAAACCCTTCCACCAATACCTATCACGAAGGTTTTTATACATCTTATCTCCGCTAGGATGCATGGAGTAAGGACTATCATGAGCCTCACGGAGAATAGTCTGCTTAATCTCAGAATTCCTCGGAATACAGTAACGACCACGAAAACATAACAACCCATTCTGATCCACGGAGAAATCCACAGATGTACCCTCCTTTGCCTCACTCATACAATGCTCTAGATAAGGATCATTAGCTTGCTCAAACTTAATCTCCGAGAGTAAAGTGGGAATAACTCGGAGTTCAGTCAAAAGACTACCAACTTCAAACAAACTCATCCTGGCAAACAATGCCCTCAACTCAGCTACAGCATTATGACTTAAGGCATCGGCAACCACATTAGCCTTACCAGAGTGATACTCAATCTCACAGTCATAGTCCTTAAGTAGCTCCAACCAACGATGTTGCCTTAAGTTAAGCTCCTTCTGAGTCAGCAAGTACTTCAAGCTCTTATGATCAGTGAAGATATAACACTTCTCCCCATAAAGATAATGTCTCCAAATTTTAAGGGCAAAGATCACCGCAGCAAGCTCGAGATCGTGAGTAGGGTAGTTAATCTCATGCGGTTTCAACTGACGAGAGGCATGAGCCACAACCTTTCCCTCTTGCATTAGCACACATCCCAATCCAATGTGAGAAGCATCACTATAGACAGTGTAAGCTTTCCCCGGCTCAGGTTGGATCAGAACTGGTGCTTGAGTCAACACAGACTTTAGTTTCTCGAAACTAGCCTCTTGAGCCTCAGTCCAAACAAATGGAACATTTTTCCTCAGTAGCTTAGTCAACGGAGCTGCAATAATTGAGAAACCCTCAACGAACCTTCGATAATAGCCAGCTAAACCCAAGAAGCTGCGAATTTCAGAGACATTCTTAGGTTACTTCCAGCCCATAATAGCCTCAATCTTCTTTGGATCCACACGAATACCCTCAGCAAAAACTATATGCCTCAAGAACATCACCTCAGACAGCCAAAATTCGTACTTGCTGAACTTAGCATAAAGCTGCTTCTCTCTCAAAGTTTGCAGTACAACCTTCAGATCCTCATGCTCAGCCTCAGACTTAGAATATACCAGAATGTCGTCTATGAATACCACCACAAATTGATCTAGGTAGGGTTGAAACACCCTATTTATCAAGTCCATACAAGCCGCAAGGGCATTACTTAACCCAAAGGGAATTACCAAGAATTCATGCCCATAGCAAGTACGGAAAACTGTCTTGAACACATCCGAATCTTTCACCTTAAGCTGATAGTATCTAGACCTCAAGTCAATCTTAGAAAACACAGCAGCTCCCCGAAACTGATCGAATAGGTCATCAATACGAGGCAAGGGGTAATTATTCTTAATCGTTAGCTTATTCAGCTTCCGATAGTCAATGCACAATCGAAGTGTTCCATCCTTCTTTTTCACAAACAAAATCGGAGCTCCCCAAGGTGAAACACTCGGTCGAATAAAACCCCTATCCAACAGCTCTTGCAACTGCACCTTCAACTCTTTGAGTTCCTTAGGTGCCATTCTATAAGGTGTCATAGACACAGGAGTCATGCTAGGATAGACTTCTATGCCAAACTCAACCTCATCTCGCTTAGGTGGCACCCTAGGTAATTCTTTCGAAAACACATCGGGAAAGTCCTTCACCACTCGAATCTTATCAATCCCGAAATCATATTACCTTGAATCAAGAATATAAGCCAAATAAGCCATGGACCCCTTCCTAATCAACTTTTCAGCTTTAAGAGCTGAGATCACATTGGACAGAACCCCTCTACGTTCACCAACCAAGGTTATCTGTCGGTCATTAGAAGTCCTCAGAGTTGCTCGTTTCTTCTCACAGTCCAGATTAACTCGGTGCTTTGAAAGCCAATCCATACCCAGTATAAGGCCAAATTCATTGAATGGCAATTCTAATAAATCAGCAGCAAAGATTTCCCCTTGAATTTTTAAAGGACAGTTGCAGTATATTCTAGTTACCTCCACAGAGTTACCCACTAGACTTTGAACAGTTACCTCAGACTCAATATTCTCGGAGTAATCTTAAGACCCCAAGACAGAGCACTAGCCACATAGGAATGGGTTGAACCATTATCAAGTAAAGCAAAATATGGAATGGAATGAACTAAAAAAGTACCTGCTATGACATCGGGCTCATCACGATCCTCATGCCTTCTAGTAGCATAAACCAACCCAGGCTGTCTCACCCCAGACCTAGAAACGCCTCCACTCTGAACCGGCCTACCTCTAGCAGCTGAACCCGAAGTAACTGGTCTAACCTGCCCTCTACCCCTAGAAGGAGTCTGAACCGAAGCCTTAGTTTGACTCTGCATAAACGATCCAGAAGGAGGATGGAGACAATCTCTAAAAAAGTGCTCCTACGATCCATATTTGAAACAAGCCCCGATCATTCTCCAACACTCAACCCCATGCCTTTTATTGCAGTAATAACCTAGATGTGTGGGACGAGGTCCAGAAGAACCACCAATACTACCCATCGAAACTATCGAAACTGCAGGCCTCACCCTTGGATAACTAGGCTGAGCTGTCTCCTCCCTAAGTCTCTTAACAGAAAGTCCACCCGTAACTGGCTGAGCTAATGTACCCATTGGCTTTTTACTACGCTCCCTATCCTGAATCCGCTGAGCCTTAGTACCAGCCTCCAAACTCTCGACTGATCTAGCTCGACTAACCAGGTCATTGAATACCCTGTCATGATACATGTTGACCCCAGCCTAAAGTGAAAGTCGTAGACCCTTCCTAAACCAGTCACATTTCTCTTTTTCATTTGTTACAAGCCCAGATGCATACCGAACCAACCTCAGAAACTCTATCTCATAATCGTTAATAGACATGTCCCCCTATCTCAAGTTCATAAAGTCGTCCCTGCACTTGTCGAGAAACTCCTCACCAACATAACGGTCCTAGAAGGCTTCCCTGAAATACTCCCATGTAATCTGACCAGTAGGAGTAGACTCTTCCACAGTGTCCCACCAATTTTGAGCCGTACCCCTCAGTAAAGAGACAGCAGCTCTAACTTTCTATCCAGCAGGGTAGTTCATCTCTATAAATAGCCTCTGTAAATCCTTCAGCCAATACTCAGCAACTGAAGGATCTGTACCAGTCCTACCCTCAAACACTTTCATCCCAGCAGCGATAAAATCAGCAGAAATGGGCCTCCTCGGACCCTCAGAATGACCCCCAGCGGATCCTTGAACCAATCTCAGTAACTCCCGATTAACCGTGGCAATGTCCAACTCCACGATCTCACTATCCCCCGTATCGGGCACATCCTCAATAGGAACCTCCTCAGCAGGTACGTCTCCTCTAACAGTTGGCTGTCCCTCAACACCCATGGGTAGCTCATCCTCAGTAACGTGAGGCAACTCATCCACATTTGCCTCAGGCTCGAACACCGGAGTAGGGTCACTAATGGCCCTAATAGCATGGCCTCAGCCTCGACCTTGGCTGCGACCAGTCGTAAGTCTAGCACTCCTACGTGGTGGCATACTATTTATCTACATCAATAAGAGTACTAAAGTAAGAATCGGTACCGGAGGTTTAGAATAAATCGCATGTATATATATATATATATATATCTATATGTAACATAAATTATTAAAACTCGTCAGTTTATTCAAAATTCCCATTTAACCCCGAAAATTTTCAAAAACCAGCTTGGAGAGCTTTACAGTCCGTGGATTGAACTTGACTCTGATACCACTAAATATAACCCCCTATATCCAGCCCAAAATATATGACCGGATCTAGAGGATTATTTAAGTAATTTACCCACACTCTGACTCGACAACTCAAAATCATCCTCAGAAATACGTAAAATATTCATAAATAAAACTTTAAATCCAAAATTAATAATAAAATTAATTAATTAAACTTCCAAAAATAAAATATCAAAAGTCCCAAAACAAATTATATTTACATCCCAAAATACATATTTACTAACTTAATATGTTATGATCCCAAAATCCAAAATAATAATAATAATAATAATAATAATAATAATAATAGTAATAAAATAGAATATTCTAAATTTAGCAACTAAGCCTCCGGGTACCAAGTCACCTAACATCTGAATACCTGTAAGGAAACTGTGGAGGTATGAGCTATAAAGCCCAGTGTGTCTCTAAAGTAAATACAACCTAATGCTAGTATACAACAACATAACAATTAAAAACAAGAAAGGGTAACCACAAATCACACTACACGCAAAAGCACAATGCAATGCACCCATACTCCATCACACCAACACAATGAAAAGGTTCCCCAGAACCCTTTCCCAGCTAACGTCACCAATCACAGTGTGATTTTAGTATCAACCTTAAAATGAATGATAACCACTTCTTCCACCTTACAATCCCACCCTATGAACACACCATGATATGATCACATGATTATCATATATATATTTTAAGTAATTCCTCAATTTCAATCTCAAATAATATCCCACATATCGCAATCACTGTAGCATATTCACATTAATTATCCATCACCTGCTCAATGTACAGATATATGTATGCATAACATTATTATCATACACTCGTACAACTCAACTAATCATGCCATTAGTTATTTTTATCATAGCACAATCATCTCAACATCGACATATTTCAAATAGCATGAAATCATATAATCTCAATAGTGTCACAAACATTAAGGTATATTACAATTAGAAACACACCTCAAGCAATTAAACTCTAGAGACGAGGAGGTCATCCACCACGCACTGTACGAGTTCCCGGTCTAATGGAAGTAGATCCTACAAATACAACTAAAAATTATTATAACCTAGCCACCACTTAAACACAAAATTAAACTAAAAAAAACTTACGAGTAGCTCTCGAAATCGATGCAGGAACAGGTTGAACAGAAAGAGGAGGTAACTCGTCTGCTTTGGAATCGTGATCACCTAAATACGAATACTTAAAATTAGTATTACTCAAATTAGAACTCTAAAATAATTTAAAGTACGCAATTTAAAATAAAACCATCAAAACAAGACTTTCGGGTCAAAATTTGGCAAAACGGACATCGAAAACGGACTCAGGACGTCTAAAAATGGTAGGATAAGGTTTTTCAAAAAAATCAATGGTCAAAGTCAACGATCAACGGTCAACGATGAAAGTTAACAGTCAACGGTCAAAGTTAATGGTCAACGGTCAATATCAACGGTCAATGGTCAACAGTCAAAGTCAACGATCAAAGATCAAAGTTAACGGCCGGTCAACGATTTGATTTGGTTTGGGTTAGACTTGGTTCAATGGGTTTGGTTCACTTTGGTTTGGGCTTAATGGGTTTTTAAAGAAATAAAATTATTAGGTTGGTTTGGGTTTTCTAAAGAGTTACACTTGGGCTTGCCTAGGCTAGGAAATTGGGTTTTGCCAACCTAGCCCACTTTCCAATTTCCACCAAAAAAAAGAAAGAAAAACAAAGTTCCCAAAACTCCCCCTTTCCACACACCGACAGCACCAACACTTCCCAAATTCGCAGCCGGCGTCCGACCACCGAGAACTACCCACCAACAATTCCACAAACAACCCATAAAACAAAAACACTACTTACCAACACCAAAAGTTGAGAAACACCAAGCAAAAATAACCACAAAAGTCGAATGCTTTTCAAAAAAATTCTCACACTCGACAGTAACAAGAAGGGAGTTTGAGGGCGTGATTTTGCTCGCAAGAACCAACGGTTGCAAGGTTAAAGATGGTGAAGCAAAAGAACAAGATAATTACTTGAAAATGGAACAAAAAGACATGTAAGGCAAGGGGAAAAAAATAAAATAGAAAGAAGGAGATTTGGGGCACCAAACGGTAGAACTAAACAAATGAGAAGGAAAGAAACAGCTAGGGAGAAAAAGGTGGGTTTTATACCCACAAAAATTGAGATATTTATGTAGAAGTCCCTAGACAAAAATAGGGTTGTTACAATGACCCCAAACTTTCACACTCCTCACAATTAAGTCCGAACTCCTCAATTAACGAAAAATTTACACAATAAATCCTTAAATAAAAATAATCGCCTCACTTTAATCCCTATAATTTTTTAGAGTGTTACAAGGAGCCCTAATGAACCGAACATATAATGACGCATGTGGGCTAATAGAGAATATGACAATGAACTCATGCAATTGGCCTACTGAGAGGTTCACTTATGGGCAAAAACCCGCTTCAGTAAAAATTATACAAGAAGATGACAAATACCAACAACTGTTGGAGTGACTGAATCGAATCGAGTCTCCTACAGGAGCACTACCATCCCATGTAGAACATAATTCTCTCATCATTGTCTCGTTAATCCGGAGGAGGCCAATTACGTAATTAGTCACAATCCCTATTTGAATACTTATAATTTGGGACGAACAGATCACCCCAACTTTAGGTGGGAAGGAAGCCAAGGGGAAACGGTAACAGTAACGCACAAGCTAGAAACCCTAGTTATTAACCCCCCTTTTTACAAAGATAGGCAAAAAAGGTGAGCCAAGGTGACCATACTGCATGTAGTCAAAGGCTAGACAAAATCGACAGTGAGATGCATTTTATGAGGGCAGACGTGAAATAAGTACAATCTGATTGTACTAATACCACCAGATCTATGGTGAAGCTAGAGGAAAGAATGGATCAATTGATGAGCATGATGAGTGATCTTTGAAGACAGATTGGCTCAAGAATCCCTAGCAACACTGAAAATAATCCCCCTAAAGAAGGTCAAGAATAGGTCAAGGTGATTGAGCTAAGATCGGGCAAACTACTTAGTAGCCCAGAACGACCTAAGGATGAAGAAGAGCCTGACAAACCACATGACATCATAAACATCCCGTCTGACAATGACATTAAAGTCATCAAGCCCAAGGAGGTACCTGCAAAAGAGGCATTAGAAACAAAGGAAGACATGCCTAAAGAAAAGAGTACCTCGATTCCCTTCCCGAAAAGGTTAGAAGAAAAGAAGCGACAAGATGAAAAAGATTTTGTAAGTTTCCTCAACCTTTTCAAATCCTTAAATATTAACCTACCTTTGATTAAATTGATATAAAATGTACCCAATTACACTAAATTCTTAAAAGAAATCATGACACAACGTCAGAAAATCAAGGTACGCGAGCAAGTAGAGGTAAAACGCATCCTGTAGTGCCATTATCTCCAAGACGATTCACAAAAATTAAAAGACCTCGGTAGTTTCACCATTCCAATTAAAATTGGGAATCTTCAGTTTAACAAGGCTTTATGTGATCTCGGTGCAAGCATAAACCTAATGTATTTGTCAGTATTCGAAAAGTTTGGGAGTACAGATCTTAAAAAAACCCAAGTAACTCTACAACTGGCTGATCGGTCAACTGTACGACTGAGGGGAATCTTAGAAGACGTCTTAGTCTAGGTAAGGAGTTTCATCATCCCTATAGACTTTGTTATTTTGAATTTTGAGGAAGACTCCAAGAAGACCATTCTTAGCCACATCTCGGTCTACCATCGACTTAAACAATAATGAGCTAATTATGAGAATCAATGGTGAGGTGGAAACCTTCAAATGTGGGGACAAAAGTGATGAAATCAAGGAACATAATGAGCAATGTCATCTGCTTGAATTGAATAAGGGAGAAGGGCACAATCGAATTCCATTTATGAACAAGGAAAGAATTAATCGATTCAAGGAAAGGGATCGATTGAAGGAGGCAGACAAATCAAATGAGAAGTAGACCAAAGGGGAACAAAGTTGGATCTGCTCAACAAGGGTAAGCATACCGGATGAGTCTGGTAGTAAGACTTAAAGGTAAAATTGGTGCTACTATTGTTTATTATTCTAACATGTTTTTATTTTAATATTTAATTGAAAATAGAGGTATGTTGCAACATACTATCAACTGTGTCGCAATAGAGGTGACAGAATATCGAAAAAGTAAGACTGAAGCTAACGTCACGACGTGGACATCCCTTTATCGCAACAAAGTGCACAGATTCAAAAAAAAATATCAAAACTGAGGAGGATGTCACGACAAAGCCCCAAGAACGTCACGACCAAGAGAAACTGAAGGGTGTGTCAGGACAAGGACTCCCTATGTCGCTACATCGACTGTAATTTTTGCAAAATCGACCCGGCCCGATTACACAACCTAGTGGCTAAGGGATTATTTTTTCTGAATTTTTACACCCTAAAACCTAACTTCTATAAATACAAAAACATTATTCTAACTCACTCCACTCTATTTTAACTCATCAAAAACCTAAAAATCCTCCTTTTTCCTATTTTATCTTCTAATTTTTTAGATTTCCAAGCAAGGGGAGAATCACACCAATCTAGGTTCAAAGTTCCTACTTTCATTTTACTATTTCCAATGCCTCCTAGGAAGATTATACGTACAATAGAATCAAAACCATCATTGGACACGAATCCTTCGAATTTTCTAAATATGAATGTTGAAAAATATTTTAATGAGCTTTAAGGAAAAAATTCATTCAAGAGAGGGGCTTTCATTCATTTATGGTATTGTGCAAGGAAGTCTAGCCTTTAGTTAGGTACCATAGATGGGAACATTTTTGGACAATCCCCACAGAACTTGCTATTATCCCTATAGTTTAGGAATTTTATGCTACTTTAAAATATCATATCTCTAGGACTAAGGACGATGTTAATTGGGAAACATTAGTCATTAGAGGAATTAGTGTTAAGGAAACCCCTAAAATAATTTGTAATTTCTTTAATTCCCCTTATTATGAATAGGATTTCTTAGATCAAATTGATTTAGAATCCTTTAGTGATATAGACATGCATGAAGCTATTACTTATCTGATTGAAGGAAATTTAGGCAAGCACTAGCATTCCCACATCATTCAATCAAGTCATCATGTTTCTTGAAGCTAAAATGTGGATTCAATTCATTTGCACATGAATGATACCTACTTTAAATGTTTCTAATGTTAATGCTTTTCGAGCAGTCTTATTGTTTGCAATATTATAGAAAAACTAGGTTTCTATTGGAAAATGGATCCACCAAGACATAAGTCGTTATGTAGGAAGCCAAAAGGTGGGATTTTCTTTCCTCACCTAATCACAACTTTGTGTAGGAGGGCAGGAGTGCCTATGACATCCATAGAACAAACCTTGAAACCATCAAAAAGTGTCATTGGTGACACACTGTTCCAACAATATGGAGAGCTTTGTGCCAAACATATAAAAGAAGGGAAGAAGAAATCATGAGATCGACGGGTACACCAACATCCACACAAAGGTTGGCACCAGCCCAACAAGAAGTTGGTAAAGGGACTCATGCAAAGCTAGATTGGATGACCCAATGGATGCACAAATCGGGACCGATATTCTAAGAGGTTGCTTGATAACATAACCTTAGGGTCCCTAACCACACTGCAAACATGTTCGGGTGATGGATGAGGAGCATCATGATGAAGAGTCGAAAGTAGGGAATGATAGTGATGAGGAAGAATAATTATTTAAGACAATTTAATTTTGTAAATTTTGGATAATTTTTGGCTTTTATTTAGACTTATATAATTCGTAGGAGTAGAATTAGAATTTATCTTTGTATATATGCTTCAATTCTTTTTGTAGGAACCCCACATTATGGAAAACGCAACAATTTTAAGCATTAATGGAAGACACAACCACCTTAAAAAGAGAACCTTCACGATAAATTGGGTAACTTCTTTCCCTTATTATTTGAGGGGACTACATATTGAGGATAATGTGTTTTCAAAAGTGTGTGGGTAACATAAGAATTTTTGGCATATAGATTTTGTTTTTAGTTTTTTTCTTTTTATGTGTGCTTGAGCTTGTAGAAATACAAGTGATTGGTTAGGAGCATGTATAATAGGTTGATTGTGTTTATTGATAAATTTGGCATGATGATAAGAAATTTTTAATTTTTGAGCACTTTTGAGTCTACAGGTTATATTAAGTATACATAGAAAGGTATTATTGATACCAAATGATGTGCGAGGTATAAGGAAATGAGCATTCTAGTATATATGATAGATGATAAATTTGAGATTATCTGATGAAATTGATATTTATGCATATTGAGGTGTTTAGGGATGACCTAAGGCATTGTTTGGACACACTTAGAGCTAAAAAACCAAACCCTATTTTGAATTTCCAATTAGTACCATCTTTGAGCCTTATGATCCTTTTTGATGAACCACATTATAAGCCTCTTTAGCCTTAAATGAAATATTTGTGTATACACTTTTCTTTGTTCCTGTTTTGCATGGAAATAGACTTATGGTCACTGGTATTGAGGGTAGGTAGATACATTAAGGTGGAGGTTACAAAATAGAAATGGGAAGCTAAATATAATGTATGAACCTTACTTTACCTAAAAAACCGAAATACAGAGAAATCAAAAAGAAAAGAAGAATGAGTAGAAACAAAAGAATCATGAGTAAGAAAACATGTGAATAGTGACAAAATTACAAAATAACAAAGAAGAACAAAAAGAGAATCTTATTCAAGAAACAAAAGGAAAAAGAATACTCATAGGCTAGCTAAGGGGATTGCTTTATATTGAGAGTTCCTAAAATGGAGAAAAAAAAGGATGGTAAGAGAAGGAGGAATAAGGGGTGAGATGGAGTGAGACATAAAGGAGAAGAATTGGGAATAATACAATGTGTCAAACTATTTTCGTATTTGTAACCTTTTGTGCTTAAACTGTTCTTTAAAATTCATACCTATCCTAAGTCTCAACACATTACAAGCCGAAAAGCCCTAGGTGACTTAAATAACCCTATGAATGAATAGATATGGAAATTGCAGGATCTCATTATGGTTGTCTGTATTGTAGTAGGACAATTAAAATACTTGATTATGCCCTCAAAATTTTGTATGGTATTTATAAGGCATAATTATTGTGTATCCAAAAAGTTTGAGCTTGTGGCCACGTAACGATCGTATATTGGCTCCCTCGTTATACCCCGATCCATGACCATATAACAGTCATCGATTGAGACCTCCACGTAGAGTTCCACTCATGTTAATACACAACAAAACCACCCCATAACGTGAGTTCCCCAAGAATAGCTTCTGAGTTAATGGTCCCTACTCGACATTATATATGAAATGTGTGTAGCTTGGAGTGATATCGCATCATCGATGACTCAAGAATACCTCGAACATGATGTAAATATTTCTAGCGATTGAAATTGTTAACACTAGTAATGTTTTATAAAGTAGGGATGGAGAGGGTAGGGGAGAAGATGTTTGAGTGGTAATGAAGCATGGAGTGTTGACTCCTTTTATAGACTCTAAAAAGGGTTTAGGGTTGCAAAGTATAAAATTCTCCCAATCAAAAACGTGCTGCAAGACTAGCATCTGAGACGACCATATTGAAAGCCTATTTAAAATCGGCTGAAAGATTCTATGCGTACCTTACATTTCAATTTTAGCATAGGTATAAAAATGTTAGAGAAATCACATGCAACTTTGCGAGCTTCCCTGTTGACATGGCAAAAAAGGGCGCCTAGCTGGCTGTGCTTTATTTCCATGTCAGCATGGAAGCTCGCCCAACTAACAGCGCTTTCTCTAACTTTTTTTCTTCTACTAAAACTGAAATGTAAGGTACTTATAGAATCTTTATGTATAATTGAAGCAAGTTATAGGGCGAAAAATACCTGGGGAGTAGGGTTTTGATGAAATTATATGACTTTATATGACTTTTGAAGGCATTTCGAATAATACTTTGCATTTGCATCATAATTATTTAACAAATGCGTGTATTTATAAATAGATTTTGAAGCATATATTTCCTCTCTCCCTATCTTATTTTCCTAGTAAAGGGACATAATTTTCATAACTTAGTCATGCGACAAATTAATATTAAACATCAAATATTTGTGTTTGCGAGAATTGTGTAGTTCTTTGGACAACCCTCTACTTATTTTTTTGGCTTTTGTTCATCCAATTCTTGATCGATATTAAAATGAGTTGACAAGTGAAATTTGTAATTTACTATGATAGTTAAATTTGTAATACAGAGGTTGAGGTGGTGTTTGTGGGAGCCCAATCCATGGAATTGGCGTTTAATCCTACCATTCAATTGCATGAGCTACGGAACAGAAACAAGAGGAAAGTCGGGGGATTAACTCGGGGTAGAATTTTGAAGTTGCAGTGTAGATATCTTGCTTCCATTAACCCCTATAGGTATGACCTATTTGATGTGACTAATGAGGTCCATCTCGAGATGGTCATATCATCGCACTACTTAAGCAGAAATACTGAAATGGAGTTATACATCGAGTTCACCGAGGCTAATGGATCTGGCCCATCTTTGACCACTGTTGTAGTGAATATGGGAACTGAAGCTAAAGCTGAAAGTCCTACTTCACGATTGTGTAGTGGTTTTACTACCCTGTTACAAAGCGGCTATTATGGGTAGACACTTATCGGTCTCCGGCATAGATCTAAACATTGGTGGCCAGTACTAGTCGAGGTTTGAGCATAACCCATATCTGAACACTGAGGCTCAACATTCAATCAGTGCGTTCGATTTCAACTTCGATACTCGATCGATGTCATGGGACAGAAGCAATTATACCGAGGGTTCATCGACATACACCGGACACCAGACCAGTGCATTTTTGGCAAGCACATGGGTTACAAGAGAATTGATGACTTACTCCTTCTAACGAGGATCAACAAGGGTACATCCAACCCCTTACTTGAAGGTTACAATGAAGGCGTCGATGAGGAAGAAGATGCGATAGACAAAGAACGTACAAGTGAGGAAGAAGGGGCGACCGAGGAAGAAGATGCATGTGAAGAAGAAGATGCATGTAAGGAAGAAGAGGCAGCAGATGTAGTTGACGTGGAGGAGTCAGACCCTAAGCCAATCTAACAGTATGGTCAAGGTGGTTCAGAAGTGCCACTATTTTTTGAACTAAAGTCGGTTCCAATGGAGCAAGAACCTTGCAAGTCTGATGATGACAACTCAGACAATACTCCGAATCTAGTGCATACGAAGGCAACATGTTTTATGTTAAGGGGTACATTGAGGCTTCAGTGTTGCTAGATTTATTTACTTCTAGATGATTGAAAATTGATTATAATGACTCTATTATCCTAGGGTACCAAATTTGTTATTTCTTATTAACTTACGTAGAATGTATAAAGACAAATAAACGTTGCAATGAAAATTTATCATTTCTTTATTAATGTCATCTATATTTACATCGCGATAGATGAATAAATTAAAAAATACATCATCAACGTCGTCAAGGAGAATGTTTATCCTACGGTGGTGGGTGACTCTGAAATACCGATAGCAGATACAACTTGTCGATGACTCTGAACCACGACATGTACTCAAAATAGGACGTCGTGTCCGCTGAAAAAAATGGTTCGCGAACAGGTGAGAATTTCATCCTACACTACCAAGCATTAATGTTTTCCTTGTGAAACTCTTGCCAGTTCCTTGCAAGTCCACTTGTGCAACTCTTCCATGTCTCGTGGTGGTGACGGAATTCGTTACCTCTACCTGAACTATCACATTACCCAATCTGATTCGTGCATTTCCACTGTGCGTATACAATCAATGGCACCTTTGCGTCCTACATTGACCGACTTTCCCACAATTCTGATGGAATGCAAGATATGATATCGGTGTCGGCGTACAATATCATTCAAACTGAAGTGCAAAATTTTAAATTTCGTTATATACGCAATTTTATTTTACAAATCATTATGTAATTAATATAGGTTCGAAACAATAAGTAACTAAACTCGCCTTTCTAGCATTGATCTAACAACAACCTTATATCTTCGAGTTGGTTAGGTAGTCCCACGTAACTCAATCCATGGTTCCCGGTAGTACTAGAAAAACCATTGTTTTCTCCCTACTTTTTAGTTAAGTTGTTCCCATTTATTCATCCTTAGCACATATTTTAGCACTTTTTAATTTAGTTAATTGCATTTTCTAACTCAATGAACCTTAGCCTAGTTACCCTTAATTTTGTCATATTTTGGTACTAATGTCGTTACATAAGTATTTTCAAATTGCATCTAGGATTGTCGCCGCATCTGACAGTTGTCCGAATAAGAACAAAAAAGCATAAGCTGTCTAGTCTGGTATAACCAACTGGTACGACCATAGATAGCTTGATTCTGATGAAAGGACACCCGCACAATTTGGCTGAATATAAATGCTCACTAGGAAAGAGAAATAAGAAGGGGAGAGTCTCTTTTAGGCATTATTTTTCTTCAACTTAGCTTTTGAAGTTTTTTGGCTATGGAGGCCTAAGCTTCACACAGGTGAACTGACATGAAGGGATGTAGACCAACTCCTGACGAGGAGCCCTAAGTACAACGCAAGAGGGAAGTGAGACAGCAAGTCGAGTTGTTTAGGAATAGTATTCTCGACTTGTTTCTTTTACATTTCTTTCCAAATAATGGTGATTACTGTTTATTTCATGTTTGTATGGAAGTACTCATGATTTCTGACCTGAATGTTATTTTATTTAATCTTGCTTCTACTGTTTAATCTTTGGGTTTGAATGTTTTTAGCACGGAAGTGTTATTGCAGTCACTGTCACGAAAGGTGTAGGGACAGTTTAAACTAACAAGCATGACAATGGAAGTTGGCTGAGGATTAGAGGAATTTAATCCACTTGTTCGTAATTGTGTAGCATTGCCATCATCAGAAGGTGTGGTTAATGTGCATGTTTAAGTCTTAGGTTAAATATAGAAGTTAAGCTTGGTAAAATATACATTGCACTTTATTGCATCAACAATCACTTATCCTTTAATACCTTGTGAGCACTTAGCATTCTGATTGAACATTCACGTTAGGGATCGCATTTTATCATTATCACATTTCATTTTTATTTTCAAGTTATTGCTTTGACAACCACTCTCACAATTTATCACATTTTTACTTATTCACTACACTGACATTAACAGACAAAAGACAGATATCCTTATGGCATCGATATCCCACAAACTCAAATCTGTCTACTATACTTGCATCGATAGTGTATGCTTGCACATTGTTGTTATGACATTAAACAGTTGATCAAGTTTTGGCACCGTTACCGGGGATGGCGTATGTTTGATGTTTATTTTTGTTTTTGCACCTTAATTTTATTATCTAACCTTTAGTTGTTACTAACTTGTTTCCTTTTTGTTGCTATTTTCACATTTTACTTTAGGTGTTTTATGACTCGAAGCAATTCGGAGTTTGTTGTTGATTTTGACCCAAAAATTGAAACAACCATCTGAAGGAGGCTTCAAGAACAAAGAAATATGGCTTTACTAAGAAATAATGCAGCCATACCCCTCGATACCACCAAAAATGCTGAAGATCCACCGTTACCGCAAGATGATCAAATATAAAATAGGACTATACGAGATTTTGTAGTACTTGTCTTGGATGATTTATAACCAGGAGTTGTTAGGCCAGTTATCCAAGCTGAGAACTTCAAATTCAAGCCAATAATGTCTCAAATGTTGAATTCTAATGGGCAATATGTTGGACTGCCACATGAAGATGCACTAGAACATCTTAAATCTTTTTTACTGATTTGTGCTTCCTTCATTCAACAAGGCGTTTTTGATTATGCTTTGAAAATGCAGTTACTTCCTTATTCCTTGCAAGGAAGAGCTCGTACTTGGTTCCTTGGGCTACCTATAGGCTCAATTACTTCATGGAATGCACTAGCAACATAGTTTGTTTTGCGCTTTAACCCACCGATAATGAATGGTCATCTCCGAAATGATATTACAACTTATCATCAGCTGGATGATGAGAATCTTCACATAACATGGGAACGTTATAAATCTTTGCTTCGACGCTACCCCATGCATGGCATTCAATAGGAAACACAGATTTAGATTTTCTATAATGGGCTAAACTCACAAATGAGGAATCTAGTCGACGCATAAGCCAATGGTCCTCTGCTGGATTTTACTTATGATGAAGCTGTTCGAATTCTTGAGAGAATTGCTCAAAATGATTATCAATATCCTATTTCTAGAGTTGCACAAGCAAAAGCTACTCTAAAAGTTATTGAATTAGATGCAATATCTGCACTTAGTGCTCAAGTTTCATCTCGTGAATATGATAAAAAATATGAAAGGGACTAGTGATGTTGCACCTATACAAGTCGCTCAACAAGTTGATGTTCCTACATTTTGTTATGAGAATTGCGGTGACAACCATAGCTATGAAAATTGTCCACAACATGCAGAGAATGCTTTCTATGTCAATAGTATCTGCAGTAATTCTTATTGCAACTCTTATAATAATTCTGCACGTAACCAACAGTCTTGGGAACTCAGAATGCTGGACAAAATGCTGCGACATTTCGATATGTGAATTCATCTAATCAAGGAAATTATAACCTAAGACAAGAGAATTACAGTCAACAACAGCAGAATCACAATCAGCATACTCAAATGCATCCACAACAAAGCCAGATGCAACCACACCAAAATCGGATGCAAGCACCACACTCTTCAATGCAAAATCAGAATGTTCAAGGACTTTGGCAACAACAATACACGCAATCTTCTTTGTCTGATCGTTAGCAGCACTTGAAGCTTTAATGCGAGAGCATATCACTCGCACAGAAGTTATTGTACAAGGGAATTCATCTTCTATTCGAGCATTAGAGACACAGTTGAGACAAATTACTTCAAATTTGAATACTCGACCACCAGGCACATTACCTAGTGACACGAAAAATATCAATCTGAAAGGGAAAGAACACTGCAAGGCTATCACTCTTAGAAGTGATAAATAAACTGGCGAGCCAACTACCAACTCTATTGTAGCACCTCAAGACACTAGTGAAGTGATCCATGGTGAAAAAGTTGAATCTGAAGGATGTGTCGATGCACCAGACAAAGAAGTTCCACAAATTGTCACTCATATGCCTACTATCCGACCCTCGAAACTGTCGACGCAACCGATGATGTCGATGCAATCTGATATATCTCCACCTTTACATTTTCCACAAAGATTCAGAGAGAATGAGCATGATAAATAGTATCAACAGTTCCTAAACACATTGAAGCAACTTCATGTCAATATTCCTTTAGTGGATGCTCTTGTGCAAAATCCTAATTATGGGAAATTTATGAATGTGCTCTTGTCTAAGAAGAAGAAACTGAGTAACATTGAAACTATTGCACTTACAGAAGGCTGTAGTATTGTTTTGATAAATAAGTTGCACCCAAAGTGAAAGATCATGGGAGCTTTACTATCCCATGTTCAATTGGTAACCATTATTTAGGCAACGATTTATGCGACTTGGGAGCTAACATCAACCTAATGCTACTATCTACTTTCAAAAAGTTGAGAATTGATCACATGAAACCTACTGCAGTGACATTGCAACTAGCAGATCGATCCTCGGCTCAACCTGAAGGGCATATCAAAGATATCTTAGTTCGTGTGGATAAATTCATTTTTTCGGCTGATTTTATTATACTAAATTGTGAGGCAGACAATGAGGTTCTCAAATCTTGGGAAGACCATTTTTAGCCATCGGTCGAATTCTCGTTGATGTTTACAAAGGTGAACTGACCATGCGACTTAATGATGAGCATGTTACCTTCAGTGTTTTCGAATCTATTCCATGCAAGGATAAAGAAGAATGTCACACCGTTAATGTGCTAGATGATTTAATTAAGGAAGAATTAAATGACCAAAGCACACTACTTTTTGAAGAGTTTGCAGTGACATCTGATGCTGAATTTTTAGCTAATTGTGACAGCATGGTTGAAGCTAATAATATTGAACTCAGGCATGGATGGCAGATTGAATCTTTAGACTTACCCAATAGAACGACTCCAATTTTTAAGCTATCTATTGAAGAAGCTCCTACTTTGGAATTGAAACCACTGCTTACTCATCTTAAATATGTCTTTCTTGGTGACAATAATACTCTCCCAGTTATTGTCTCTACAACACTAGATGTGACTCAAGAAGAGAAATTGGTTCATATTCTTAAGCAACATAAACGAGCTATTGCTTAGAGTATTGTCGATATTCGAGGCATTAGTCCATCTTTTTGCATGCACAAAATCAAGTAAGAAAATGAAGGCAAGCAATCAATTGAGCAACAAAGAAGATTGAATGAGAAGATGAAGGAAGTTTTTAAGAAGGAAATTATAACGTGGCTTGATACTGAAATTATTTACCCGATTTATGATAGAATTGAGTGAGTCAGTGTAATACGTACCTAAAAAAAGTGGCATCACTGTGGTGAGCAACAATAAGGACGAGTTAATTCCTGCACGCATTCTTACAGGATGGCGAGTATGCATGGATTATCGCAAACTTAATGCAGCCACAAGGAAGGACCACTTTTCACTTCCTTTCATTGACTAGATGTTGGATAGGCTTGCTGGAAGAGCCTACTACCGCTTTTTAGATGGTTATTCTGGCAACAATCAAATTGCTATTGCGTTGGAGGATCAAGCAAAAACAACTTTCACCTGCCCCTTTGGTACTTTTGCTTTTCGATGTATACCTTTCGATCTTTGCAACGCATCAGCCACATTTCAAAGGTGCATGATGGCAACATTCTCAGATATGATTGAAGATTCTTTAGAGGTCTTTATGGATGATTTCTTGTCTATGGGAATAATTTTGATCAATTTGTTGACAATTTGGATAAAGTATTGAAGCGATGTGAAGACACACAACTTGTTCTAAATTGGGAAAAATGACACTTCATGGCAACTGAAGGCATTGTGTTAGGCCATCGCATCTCTAGTCAAGGTATCGAAGTAGACAAAGCTAAGGTGGAAATCATTGAGAAATTACCTCCGTAGACAAATGTGAAAGGCATTCAAAGTTTTCTTGGGCATCCGGGGTTTTACCGAAGATTTATTCGAGATTTTTTGAAAATTGCAAAGCCCTTATGCTCATTGTTGGAACAAAATCAGAAATTCTTCTTTAATGATGCATGTTTGGAGGCATTTATTCAAATAAAGAAGCAACTAGTAAATGCACCCATTGTCGTTGCACCAAATTGGTCTCAACCTTTTGAAGTTATGCGCGATGCAATCGACTTTGCTTTGGGTGCTGCTCTAGGACAACGTAAGAAAAAAATAGTTCACGCTATCTATTACGCCAGTAAAACTCTTACAGAGGCTCAAATTAATTATACCACCATAGAGAAAGAATTGTTAGTTGTAGTCTTTGCTTTCGACAAGTTTCGTTCAAACCTTGTCGGCGTAAAGGTTACCGTATTTAATGATCACTTGACGTTGAGATATCTTTACGAAGAAGGATGCAAAACCATGACTAATATGCTGGATCCAACTGTTGCAAGAATTTGACATAGAGATAAAATACCGCAAGGGTTTAGAGAATCAAGTTGCAGACAATCTGTCTCGACTGGAAGTTGGCAGTGAAGATGGAAACATACTTCAAATTATCAACGCATTCCCAGAAAAGAAGTTATTTGCTGTAGATGCAACCCCTTGGTACGTGGATTTGGTTAATTACCTAGTGTGTGGAAAACTCCCATTGCGTGTCACAGGCTATAAGAAAAAAAAATTTCTTCGTGAAGTAATGAAGTACCATTGGAATGAGCCGTACTTATTCAAGGTATACAATAACAATATCATTCGGTGTTGTGTTCTGGAAGAAGAGATGTTTTCGATCCTAAAGCATTGTCATGATGCTCCTTATGAAGGTCATTTCGGTGGCATGAGAACTATTGCTAAGGTTTTTAAATTAGGATTCTACTGGCCTTCACTATTCGAGGACGCCCACAATTTTGTGAATCAATGCGATAGATGTCAGCGCATTAGTTTTATATCCTGACGCAATGAAATGTTTACAGCAGCAGATTATGGAGGTTGAACTATCCGATGTTTGGGGTATGGATTTTATGAGACCATTTCCAAGTTCATTTAGAAATCTTTATATACTAGTAGTTGTTGACTACGTCTCAAAGTGGCTTGAAGTCATTGTAGTCCCAAAGGATGATGCAAAGACAGTGCTTAAATTTTTCCACAAGCATATACTCCCGCTTTGGTACACCAAAAACATTGATTAATGATCAGGGTACACACTTTCATTGCAACCAAGTGGCAGCTACATTGAAGAGATATGGAGTTAATCATAAAATGGCTAGTACTTATCATCTACAAAGCAAGGGACAGGCCAAAGTGTCCAATCGACAAATTAAGACCATTCTTGAGAAGGTTGTGAACCCTTCGAGGAAAGATTGGTCTTCCAGACTTGATGATGCTTTATGGGCATTGCGGACAGCATACAAAACTCCATTAGGGATGTCACCGTATCAGTTAGATTTGGAAAAACATCTCAGTTTCCAGTTGAATTGGAGCATAAGGCAATGTGGGCAATTAAGCAAGTGAACAAGGATTATGTAGATGATGGAAAGAAAAGGTTGTTGGATATCACTGAACTAGAGGAAATTATTAGGCGAAATACCTATGAAAATGCTGGAATTTACAAGGAAAGGACCAAATAATGGCATGACAGAATTATTTTGTAGCGACAATTTATCGTGGGTTAACCTGTTCGAAGATGATTTCACTGTTAGTCGAGAGGAGTATGCTACTGAAGAGGAAATTACTGCTGGAGAGGAAGAAACCTATGTTGATGATGAGAAGGAGAAGGATGAAGAAAAAGATGTTGAGAAAGAATCAGCTAAAGAAACTGTCACTGCACCCGAGGTTGTGAGTGCAATGATTAAGGACTTGGAGCAAGATGGAGCGAGTCAAGCAAAAGCTGCGGAGGAAACTAATGAAGAACACTACAATCCTTTGGCAATAGTTGTCTGCACTGGACTACTTGAGGTGATCCATCCGACACAAGAAGTAGTTGATGATGCCAGGGCAATGCCGGATACTGAGGAGCAATCCGAGGATTGGGCTAAACTCAAAGAAAGGAAGAGAAAGCACTCTAAGGATAAAAAGCGCAGAAAGGAAGAAAAGAAGAGAAGGAAGAAGAAGCACCATGTAGAGAGACACTCCAATGTGGGTGTATTGTAAGCTGTTTAAGGGGGAACACTCTGATGCAAGTATTAGAAAAATGAATCTAGCCAAAGGCTGTCGCTGCAAGAGTGTGTATCAGTGCAATTACGTACGCCATGGGGGTTTGTTACACTCCATCGTTACTTTTCAAGAACAAAGGATATAGTAATGCAACGACATCCCTCAGTCGTAAAAAAAAGAAAAAAAGGGAAAAGAAAAAGATATATGTATATACTATTATACAATAAATGTTGTATTGGTAGATGAAATTTAGGATCTGAAGCATGATGCTGGCTTTGATAAAGTTCCAATCTTAGTTATTCATACTTATGTGTTGTCGATGCAATATTCTGCCATTTGAATGTGATTCATTCATTGGGATTTTAGATGATTCAAGTTGCTAGAATGATCATTTGCCTTGGTGAATTTTTCTATAGCCTTGCTAGTTTCTGTTTTACTTGAGGACAAGTAAAAACTCAAGTTTGGGGGTGTGATAGTGCTAGAAAAAACTATTGTTTTCTCCCTACTTTTTGGTTAAGTTGTTCCTATTTAGTCATCCTTAGCACATATTTTAGCACTTTTGAATTTAGTTAATTGCATTTTCTAACTCAATGAACCTTAGCCTAGTTGCCTTTAATTTTGTCATATTTTGGTACTAATGTCGTTGCATGAGTATTTTCAAATTGCATCTAGGATTGTCGTCGCATCTGACAGCTGTCCGGATAAGAACAAAAAAGCGTGAGTTGTCCAGTTTGGTATAACCAACTGGTACGACCATAGACAGCTTGATTTTGATGAAAGGACACCTGCACAATTTGGCTGAATATAAATGCTCACTAGGAAAGAGAAATAAGAAGGGGAGAGTCTCTTTTAGGCATTATTCTTCTTCAACTTAGCTTTTGAAGTTTTTCGGCTATGGAGGCCTAAGCTTCCCACGGGTGAACCAACGTGAAGGGATGCAGACCAGCTCCTGACAAGGAGCCCTAAGTGCGATGCAAGAGGGAAGTGAGACAGCAAGTCGAGTTATTTAGGAATAGTATTCTCCACTTGTTTCTTTTACATTTCTTTCTAAACGTTGGTGATTATTGTTTATTTCATGTTTGTATGGAAGTACTCATGATTTTTGAACTGAATGTTATTTTATTTAATCTTGCTTCTACTGTTTAATCTTTGGGTTTGAATGTTTTTAGTACGGAAATGTTATTGCAGTCACTGTCACTAGAAGCTGCAGCGATAGTTTAAACTAACAAGCATGACAACGGAAGTTGCTTGACGATTAGAGGGATTTAATCCACTTGTTCTTAACTATTTTGCATTGCCATCATCGGAAGGTGTGATTAATATGCATGTTTAAGTCTTAGGTTAAATATAGAAGTTAAGCTTGGTCAAATATACATTGCACTTTATTGTGTCGACAATCACCTATCCTTTTATACGTTGTGAGCACTTAGCATTCTGATTGAACATTAACGTTGGGGACCCCATTTTATCATTATCACATTTCGTTTTTATTTTCAAGTTATTGCTCGACAACCACTCTCACAATTTATCGCATTTTTACTTATTCACTACACTGACATTAATACACAAAAGACAACCATCCTCGTGGGATCGATATACGACAGACTTAAATCTGTCTACTATACTTGCATCGATAGTGTACGCTTGCACATTATTGCTGTGACGTTAAACAGTCGATCAGTTCCACTTGTACAATCGTTATGTTAGTTCAAACATATACGAAATAAAAACATTTACTATACAAACTATGTATCTATTAATAAAATATTTTTACCTTGTGACCAACGAGAACATGTATGGGTCACTCACTAGGGGACGTAGAAACGATATTTGCCACTAGGCTCATGACTGCAGCAGGAGCAGGCAACCACTGATTGACATCTTATCTGGTTCCATCGTCTGACATAACTCCCGATACAACGTGGCTAACACTGCTGATCCTTAACTCAATCGTCCACATTCTTTGAAGTCCACTAGTTGTAGTAGCCACCTTATGTGCACAAAATTTCGAAATGTATCAAGCATTAAAATGCCCCCGATTAATCTCATGATGAATGCTCGGGCATATTGCTGTATGACGACATCAGTCACATTCGTGGGGAGCTTTTTGAAATTGGTCTCCAACCACTTCATCCGTATCCAACCACCCTCAAACTTGTTCGAAACCTTTCTCAATAATGATAAGCAAAGACTCTATTTGTCGTAAATGATCGCTGATCTAGTGATGATTGACCCGTCCATTGGCGGGCCAAGTTGTAACATTACGTCCTCGAGTGATTGTACACTCACCACATGGATGACGAAAAGTGTGCGTTTCGGGCCTCCATCTTTCCACCAACGCGCTAATGAGTGTAGGGTTGCGTTTTCAACCCCCGGCATACGAGACGTATGCAAGAATCTAACCACTTGCAAGTAACAACGAATTTGGGTGATCGGAGGCGCTACCAAATTATGTATGTACACCTCCAAAACACGGTCATCCACCTATTTATAACGACAACAAAAAGTATTTTAAAATATTTTAAAAAATAAATTTAAGTTAATTGAAAATAACTAAATTTAAAATTTCGTCTTACTATTATTGCTTGAGCGGCGAAAATGTGCTTGACGTCGAATCGAATTAGGGAGGTTGCCATTCGTTAAAACTTAATCCAGTTTTAATCCAGACGGATAAAATATGGAATACTTAAAAAAACTAAAATTTTTAAAAGTATATCGAAAAGCTTGAGAAATTTGAGAGAGTTGAGAGGAGAATGTTAGTGAAAATACAACCTAAAAAGCCAACTTCAAAAAATTATAGCATACACTGCTAATTTAGCCCAGATTTAATCATTTTTAAAATTATTTTATGGATTTGTTAGTACTTAGAAAAACAACCCCTCTCCAATTTCAGCCCCTCAAACATTCGTTGATTTCATCAGTTCAAAATTTCAAGTTGGATTTTATATTTCTGTAAAGAACAAATCTTGATTCTAATCCTGCAATGGCGAAAGAGCGAATACCTGATTGGCTTAACAGTTCGCTGTGGTCCACAACTCCCAGCGTGGACGATAGCCTCCACCATTTTTCCCTTTCTCCCACCACAACCACAACCACCGCCGCAGCTGCTGTCTCCGAGCCAATTGTTCAGCCTACGGTTCCAGTGTCTCCTCCCGCTGCAGCCTCAAGACCTCAGTCCACTGTTACTTCTCAAAAATCTGAATTCAGAGATCCAATTGATAAAAATAGTAACAACAATAGCAATGATAATGACCAAAACGCTAGCCCTTCCGCAGTTTCTCCTGATGATATCTCTCGCCAGGCTCAGCTTTTAGCTGAGGTTTTTAATTGATTCTACTTTTATTTTGCAACTTATTTCTTCTTTCTTTTTAATTCCTACATTGTTTCTGTCAGTTATCAAAGAAGGTAGTAAATTTTCAAGAATTGCGGCGGATTGCTTCGCAAGGGATTCCAGATGGTGCAGGAATCAGGTCTACAGTGTGGAAGGCAGTCTCTCTCTCTCTGAGAAATTTGAAATTTGATTAAAGGCCGACATTTCTAGTTTCTCAATTGAATGAATTGTCAATTCCAATGCATTCATTTTTTTATTAAAACTGAAACAGGGGTTGTTTGGTTGTTTTGGCAGTTGTTATTAGGGTATTTACCGCCTGATCGTTTGCAGTGGTTATCTGAATTAGCTAAGAAAAGGTCTGAGTACAAGCAATTTAAAGAAGAGCTGTTGATGAATCCTGTAAGTGTTTTCTTTACCTTTTTTATGTTTTAATTGTGTATATAAGGAGTTCCTATTGCTATTTTCGAAACTGCAATTTTGTCTTATAATAGAATTGAGTAATTTAGTCCTCATATATTTGATTTTGGCACAAACAAGTAAAACTGATAACAGTGTTAATGGAAAGGGTCTAAATGTTGACATTGATTTCTGAAATCTGACGTTAGTGACCTGAAGAAAGAACTAAAGCGGCAAAAGAATTCCTTCTATTAAAGAACATATGTATTGTTAAGTTTCAACACATATACTTTGTTAAAATTTAGAAGTTTATGTCTGCAGTTAGATGTTAAAAGTAAATAATATATGAATAAGTACGTTACAATGACTTTACATTATATGCAAGCAAATATATATGATTAGTTTCTTTGTTAAATGCTATGGTGAAATTTCAATGGCATTTTTAGTGTTATCTTGTGTGTTTTCTCTCTTCTCTCTGTTTCTGTAAGAGTCTCGGGTTTCTGAATGTTTCTGTGGCTAGTCAGACAGAAATTACGAGGAAGTTAGAGAAGTCTGCAGTTGATGATCATTCAAAATCTGAAAGCAGTGGTCTGCTGTCAAGATCACAGGTAACTCATGGAGAGCATCCTTTAAGCCTTGGGGAAAGCAGCATCTGGAATCAATTCTTCCAGGTATATTGTTAGGCTCATTTGAAAATCAGTTTTTAGAACTGTACTTCATCTCCGGTGTTTTCTTTTATGTTGAATTTTTTAATTGAAGATTGTAAACACTTTGTTGAGCTGCCTCCCATCGAATTAGTTCATTTGTTTTTATCAGAGTCCGATTTCTAGTGCTTGGTTGACTTTAAGGATAGAAAAAAGAGATTGAGGGTTAATGATTATGTAGACAGAAGTGGAAAAACATTGAAGGGGTATAACACTTTGATGTAAAATCTACTGGATTACATAATTGAAAGATTGAATAATTTATTGCACTGTAGAAGCCCTAAGTTTTTGCAATCGGAAAAATAATCAATGCTGTCATGCATTCCAGGAGGAAAACATCAAACCTGCTTGAAGTAATTAAGATCTTAAATGTGGGTCACTTCAGTATACTAGTTATTTCAGAGGCAGTTTGCACAATTGTGCTGCTGTTAGCATTGCAGTATCTATTCCATACATTTGCTTTAGCTTTAGTTTACTAAGAATAATTGTTTGTTTTATATTGAATTATCTGATTATCTCTGTTATTACTAGACCCGGATATTTGTAATTTGTAATTGTTAATTTTGTATAGCATTATAGTAGGAAAGACAAGAAGAGAATCTAAAACTTCTTATTGATAAATGTCCTAGCTGAAGTCGAATGAGGGCAAAAAACAATTCAAATAACTCAGCCAACTCATTTTTGGTTGATACTTAAATGAGAGTACATGAGCTGAGTATTATTTCTGTATTTGTACACCAGTGTCCACATGGAAGCGGTGGTGAATTGTTCTGATTTTCAATTATTAGTTGAATCTGTCATTAACTTTTGTATTCTCAAGTACTTTAAGTTTTCCCGATTTAGAAAGCATCCAGGGAGAGGTTTTTCTTCCCATTTGTTTGCGTGTTTTTATTGTGATGTTAGTCACGTTGCTGTTGAGCCCAGTTATTTCCAGTTTCCTCTTGGTTCTAGATAAAGTTGACTCTTTTTTGGGGTGGGGGTATTCCTAGGACACGGAAATTATAGAACAGATTGACCGAGATGTGAAGCGCACTCATCCAGATATGCACTTCTTTTCTGGAGACTCACTGCTTGCAAAGTCTAATCAGGTATATATCTTCTTTCTTGCGATTTTGTTATTTCACACTTTGGACTCAAGTTCTGATATGAACCGAAGTCATTTCTGACTTATGTGTACCTTGCTCATTCAGGATGCATTGAAAGATATATTAATTGTATTTGCCAAGTTAAATCCAGGTATAAAATATGTTCAAGGGATGAATGAAATCTTGGCACCTCTATTTTATGTATTCAGAAATGATCCTGATGAAGAAATGGCGGTAAAGATCTCATTATCCTTCCTATTCAGTTATTATTATTATTTTATGTTTTTCTCCACGCCAAACTTGATGCAACAAAAAATGTGTTTTCTGCTTCCAGAACCTTCTTCTTTGTTCAGCTTTGAGATCTACTTATCATTCATCCACTGGAGTTCTCAGTAAACCCACTAGCTTGCTCTTTTCTATCTGCAACACCATTGCCCCCAAATCCTACTTTTTTGTTTCAAGCTAACCCCAAAAGCTATGATGAAAATTATCAAATGGATATGTTGCTTGTGCAAAAAAAACATGTTGATGTTTTTATTAGTTTTGAATTAATTGACATCTTTTTTGCTTAGACTTTTTATTCTTCTTGAAGTACCTATATTCAACGCATATAGAGGTGTGGGTTTGGCCTTCGGAGAGATGACCATACTATCCGTGCAAAAACTTTAAAAAAACTTAACATACCCATTTTAGATACAGGTCCCTATGCGATTCTCATACCCGAGTCCAACTAACATAGGCTGGCACATACAAGCTAGAAATTTTTATGTGCACCAAAATTTCTGGAGAATATATGTCAACAGATAACCACAGACCAATTACAGGGAAAATAACAACTTAAAAATAATATAGATTAGCTTTCAAAAAGGCAAAAAAGAAAAGGTAACATAGATTAGTTCCTTTATCATTACTATCAATATGGCTTAGATTAATATTCGCTATGCTTTACTCTTTTCTTCATCACTTTCTGTATTGAAGTCTTGCAGGCTGCTGCTGAAGCTGACTCATTCTTTTGTTTCGTTGAGTTATTGAGCGGATTCCGTGATCATTTCTGCAAGCAACTTGACAACAGCACTGTGGGAATTCGTTCCACAATTAGTAGGTTGTCACAATTTCTGAAAGAACATGACGAAGAGCTTTGGCGCCATCTAGAGATCACAACTAAAGTAAGATATCTTTGCAAAATTCATACTTATTGTATTGTTTAGGCTATGTTATCATACGTTATCTTTTTCATTTGACTCATGCTTGCCTCTGACTCCTAGGAGTGTAATTGAGCAAGTTGAGCTCAAGCTCTATGAAGTTTGAGTGATCAACTCGAAACGCAGGGCTTGATTTTTTGCTTGAGCTTAATCAAATTTCACTTTTAAAGCTTGAACTTGATTAGATATAAAAATTGAATTTCTCACTTGCTCAATTAAGCTTAATTACCTAGTAAAAGCTAAGTTTAATCCCATGCTTGACTTAAAAGTTGTTTTTTTTAATGCTAAAGCTTAAGTTAGAATTTAGAAATCTCAATACAAGTTAAGAATAAATATATATTAAATTAAAAAGTTCAATTAGCCTCACAAGCTATTTGAGTATTAAAATACTTGAAATCAACTTGCTCAATTGTTGGAGCTGCTCGAAAATTAGCTCAAGCTTGATTAGAAAATGACTGAGCTGAATTAGAGTTTTTTAAGCCGAATCTGAATAGCATGTATGGCATCTTATTTACGCCCCTAATCTCACCTCCTCTACAATGTGACCCCCAGTCCCTCTATCATTTCTTGCCAATTCAAGTAGCTCAGCTTAATGCTAATTGCTGTGCATAAATATCACAGGTCAACCCCCAGTTTTACGCATTTAGGTGGATTACTCTGCTCTTGACACAAGAATTCAATTTTGCGGACAGCCTTCATATCTGGGACACGCTTTTAAGTGACCCTGAAGGTCCTTTGGTATGATCCCTCTCTAGATTTTTACTCGAAGCTTGTTAGGCTGATAAATGGTTCTAGTAATTTGGGATGATTTCACAATCTCTTTTCTGTTGTCTTTGAAATTTGTTTAAATGTTGTCGGGCTGATGCGACCCAAATTGTACCTAATTTAGGAGTCGTAATTGGATTCTTCACTTTTTCCATCTATTTTGCATTGATCAAATACACATGATTACTTAAGCTTGGGGATGTCTGTATTGCTCTGAGTCCTCGTTTACCTTGAATTACCTGTTTCTGACACTCTTGTCCGGTACATATTTCGACATGGGTATGGGGATATGCCCCACAAAATATGTGAAAAATGTTTAGAAAAGTTAAATATACCTTTGTTAGACACATAATCATATATAACACTAACATTGAATCCAAGTAGCATAGGGGATTTTTATGGATTCTTCTAAAGCAAAACATACATGTATTTGCAGGAGACGTTGCTTCGAGTATGCTGTGCAATGCTGATTCTTGTTCGTAGGCGCTTACTCGCCGGGGATTTCGCTTCCAATCTGAAGCTACTCCAAAACTATCCCTCATCAAATATCAGCCATTTACTCTACGTTGCGAACAAGTTGCGCTCACAAGCATCGAACTAAAAGCCCATCAAGTATCACTGGTTCGATCTTTCTTCATCCCTTCATCCTTGTCCCTCTTTTACTTTCCCTTTTACAAAGGGTTAATATGTAAATTGGAACCTGAATTTTACATCATTTAATGATTTTGTACCTAAAGAAAAAATATTTACAATCAGGTACATGAAATTTGATGTACCAAGGTTGGAGAGTTCAAATCCCGTGAAGCCCCATATCCCCTCCCTAAACTTTGGATGTACCTAAAAAGCAAATTTTATTCTATTAGATGATTACAGCCATGGATGGTGTTAAAACAGTGATATTTGGAAGGAAAAAGTCATGTTTCTCTATTGATTCACAAAGAGATTATATACAAAATACAATTAGTTGAATATGGAAATAACATAATATAATCCCTAAATATCAACTATAATCCCTAAGTAGGAGCATATATATCAATTGTGCTCAGCTTGTTACATAGATATTGAACTCAAGGCTTCGTGAAAATATCACCGAGTTAATTTTCAGTTTTTAGGTATCTAGTAAAAATCAATCCTCCTTAGATTTCTTCGTGAATGAAATGGCAGTCAATTTCATTGTGTTTGGTTCATGAAATATGTGATTTGAGGCAACCTGAAGGGTAGCTTGATTATCACACCAAAATTTTACTGGTGATAAAGAATTCAAGCCTTTTTCTTTAATGAGATGATGTACCCCATAATTTCTCTGTATTTCGATTCTACACTAGATAGAGATAAACATTTTATTTCTTACTTTTTAAAGACACCAATTTTCCTCCAACAAATACACAACACCGTGTGGTGGATTTTTTGTCAACCTTAGATCCTGAATCTATAAAACATTTAATACTAGTATGCCCATGATTCTTGTATAGTTATACTTGTTCTAGGTGTTTCTTTTGAGTAACATAAAATCTATTCTAGAGTTTCCCAATTTTGAATGGTTGGAGCTGTCATAAATTGGTTGACAACACTGATTGCATACGCGATATTTGGACTATACTTAGGATTCTCAAATAGACCACCATTTTCTTTCATGAAATGCAAATTAGGAATCATAGGAGTGCTGCACGATTTTATTTTTATTTTCCTTGTTTTTGTTAACAAGTCAAGCACGTACTTTATACTCCTTGTCACCCACTCTCGAAAAATATTTCAATACCCCCAAGTCTTTTGTGTGAAATTTACTATGAAAATATTAGTTAAGAACAAGAATCCATGCACTATCATTTCCCGTAATAGCGATGTGATAAACATATACAACTAGAAGAATGATGTCAGTTTCAGAACTTTCGTAGAATACTGAATGGTTGCTACTGCTTTTCTTCATACCATAAATTTGGAGTACTTAATTAAAAGTTCCAAACCATGCTCGAGGGCTTTGTTTTAGTTCGTACAAGAATTTATTTAAATAACCAACCCTCTCATACTCCCCCTTGAGCAACGAACCTTGGTGGTTGCTCTATAAAACTTCTTGAAGGCCATCATGCAAGAAAACATTCTTAATATCCAGCTGATTGAATGGCTAATCGTGATCTACCAAAGATAGAAATAGGCGAATAAAAGTCATCTTAGCCACAGGAGAAAATGTATCCAAATAATCCACTCTATAAGTTTGAAAATATCCCTTGGTAACAAGACGAGCAAGAGACCCATTATGATTAACTTTGATTGTAAAAGCCCAGTTACAACCTCTTTCCAGGGGCAAATCAATCAAAGTCCTAAATACCATTCTTTTCCAGAGCATTAATTTCCTCAAGCATTGCATTTCACCGACCGATATGGCTCATGTCTCATGCACAACATGGAATAGACACAGAATCTAAAGAGACAATTAAAGAACAAGATGAAGGGGAAAGATGGTTATAAGAAATGTAATTGACAATAGGATAGATGCACTGACTATTACCTATTGGAAGGGTAATAGGTAGGTTAAGATCACTTAGAGTGTAACACCTTGCACCCGACCTGATTGTCGGGTCCGGGTATGGAACGTCACAATTTAAAATCAAAACGGACTGGTGAAGCAAATACAAAAATCTAACACCTTGAGTTCAACGGACTACTCTACGAACTATGGCATTAACCCAAATATCCAACGACATATAAGCTTTAAGAGCGGACTTTATGCTGTAATACACTATATACAAATAAACAACGTCATTTAAACATATGGTAGAAGCCCTTTAATCCTTGATATATATAAAGCATAAAATATGCTAACTTTCATTCAAAAGTTCAAAATTCAATTTGGCTATCTGTCACCATTTTAAAACAGTATGGCAAAGTGTCCCAATAATAATGCTTATAAGAACCCAAGAGTACAAAATCAATTGTTCAGAGACAACTTTTTAAATTTGAAACTAGTGGAATCTAACATTTATCTTATCACCAATTAATACATGTTATAAGCGTAAATATGAGATGCCTCATGAAAGAGGTTGTGATTCTGACTGAATCCCTTCTAAATATAATCTTTCAACCTGAACACCTAAAAATAATTAAAAGAAACTAAGTTCATAAGAACTTAGTGAATTCCGCAGAAGTACAACCTCGCATTAAGGTTCAACAAACACTACATGATCAACTTACTTAAACCATTTAAAAGACATACCATTGCAGATGAATACACTTTTCCCTTTTCGAAGTATCTGTTGGCGAATACCATTCACAAGTGGATATAGTCAATTGGTGGATATTATCTGCTACCAGATACCAATATTTGGCGGACACATTCCAATGACGACTCTATTAGCAAGCCACCATTTTAAAACTAACTTTTATAATAATTTCAACGTACTATTTACACTTCATGCAAATATCCACACATTATCTAAAGACATTTATGGACCTTTATACTAATACACCCTTTTCCTTATGCTAGCTTTTGATCATTGTTCCGAAGAGGCAATATTACATTTCCATCATGCAGCTCCATAGAGCCAGTAGACCAATTACACCAACCGAACCTCCAAAAATCCTCCTTGTTAATTCGAACACTCGCTGCCAAGTTAGGTATTCACCAGTCACGGTTTGCATCAATGTGCCATACCAGAGGTGGAACATATAATAACAACTTTCCTTTCTTTTCACCATCATATGTATCAATACTTTGATACCTCTTTTCGTCGATCCAAATACAGAGCTTATGCACCAAGGAAGGAGTATTCATATCAATGCACATGTAGGACTCATATCTATGATTTACCGACCTTACCAATACATGCATCATGTTACTTCCACATTCCTTTGACATACACACCAAAACCAAAGTTAGGATTTTCATACAAAAGTTAGGACAACTCACCTGAGTAAACAGTATAGTAGTTTAAACATGTTGATACAATTAACAGACTTAGAGTACAAGGAACTCCCCAGAAACCTTCACACAGGGTTTTATCTACTTGACAGGTTCTTTTCCCTTTGCACTAGGACCTTATCTTGTTTCTTTGGCTAAAAAAATTTAAATAACTATTTTAAAGAAAAACACAACCGAAATTCATCATAATAGTAAGAATCGACAAACATGCAAATAGTTTCCAAAAGGAAGTTTTCTTCTAGTCCAGTATTTCAAATGAAAACCCTAATGAACAACTCCTACAACTACCTCTTCCTTTCTGGTAAAAACTTAAAGAAGGATTTAAGGACTTTACCAGCAGACAACATAAAAAAGGTAGCTTCTACAAGCTTAACGATAAGTTCCTTTGTTAACAAGGAAGAACACTTCTAAGTTTTCTTTGATGATAACAAAGGTGAGTAGAGAAGATGAAAATAAAAGTCTTTCCTCCATTACCGGGTTGTCCTATTTATAGAAAAACTCTAATCCAAATCCCACTCTAAGTAGGTTCTTTATCCATGCGCACATGTTTCCATAAATTAATCACATCCTATGCAGTTCTTCAAATGTCCTAGTTATTGACATGTTACCTCTACTAGGATGCCACGTGACTTATACGTGTCCCACTCACCACGATTTCTAACACAACTAATACGTTTACACCAACACAAAACACAAGTGGCAAACTTATTAGAGGGAGGATCCACCAAACAAAGATCTCTCAAAATAAAGAAATCACGAACTACGGAATGAGAGTTTGCAAGCTTGGCGAAGCTTAGTGAAACACTTCGCCAAGGAATTCAGCAATGCCAACCAGTTTAAATCATGAACTTAGGTGGATTCGCCAGTACAACCTTCCAAAAATATTAGTTCGCCAAGTGAGGGTTTGTCATGGACGCGGATCAAATGACGCAGATGTTGGTATAGGACATGTATCTTGAGTTTCTTATCTTATGGAATACACTTGAATGATTGGTGGTTTCTCAAATGTAGGTACAATAGCAACAAAATCAAGATCACTAGATTGTGAAGTAAAAGAACTTGGAGATGAAGAGGAAATAAGCATAGGCTAACCAATCATCATCTCCCCATTAACTAGTGGAACTCGAAGGTATGTCCTCAAAGGTCATAACAATTTACACCAATTATTTGAGGAGCTCAAGACAATAACATCTGTACCCTTTTCTAAGACATGAATAACCCAGGAAAACAAATTTAAAAGATTTTGGATCCAATTTAGTGACATGGTAACGAACATATGCAACAAAACACGTGCTTCCAAATATTCTTATTTTTATTGGAAACAAATTTTTATTTTGAAAAAAGAATATTATATTTATTACCATCCTGGAGCATTGATGATGGCATACAATTGATTTAGAAACAAGTAGTAGACACATCATCCCAAAACTATTTTGGAAGCTTTGTTTGGAATAGCAAAGCAAGAGTGGTCTCAAGTAAGTGTCTATTTCTTCCTCTCAACCACTCCATTCTGTGATGGTGTGTCAACACATGAACTTTGATGGAGAATGTCATTTTGGGAAATATAAGCCTTGGGTCTAAAAAATATTCTTTGGCATTGTCACTTATCAAGATATGGATAAAAGTATCAAATTGATTCTTAATCTCAGCCACAAATGCACAAAAAATGAGAAAATAATTCTAAACAATTTCATATAAAATATAACCAAGTCATATGAAAGTACACATCCGCAAAGGTACAAAATACTTAAATCCTAATTTAGAAGTAACTAGACAAGGTCTCCATAAATCAGAATACACAAACTCAAAAGCAAAACTAACATGGTTATTAATATTAGGTCGTGAGAAATTATAATAATGTTTTGTAAACTGACATGATTCACATTGAAAGAATCCAAATTATTAATATGTGAACACAACTTCTTTAATACACGAAAGAAGGACAACCCAGTCAACAATGCTTTTTAGACAAAGAGAAAATACCAAAACAAGAAACAAATTGAAAAAATTGAGGATCCATAATATAAAGATCTCAAATACATGTTCTTTACTAATAATTTGTCACATCATAAGATCTTGTAACAAACAATGATCAAGGAAAAATAAGATGGAGTAGTTTAAGTCATGGGTAAGACAAGTCATATAAATTAAATTAAATGCAGGTTTTTGTAAACTTAATACAAATGATAAAGTAATGGACGAAGTTAGTGTAATAGTCCTAGAACCAACAACACAATAGGAGGACCCATCAACTATTATCATAGAAGAAGAATGTTGATGGGATTGGTAGGTAGGAAAAAGATTAGGATTACTTGTCATATGATCTGTAGCCTTAGCATTAATAAACTATTTGGATGAGGATGAAACAAGACATGTGTTAGGTTTAACTGATTCCGCAAGAATTGTGACAAGAGTAGAGCCCTTTTAAAGATTCTTGGTACTAAGAGAACTTTACATAATCATTTGTAGAAATCACAATAGGATTATTAGATGAAAAATTGGGTGTAATGACAACATTGACACCTTAAGTTCTGGGACTACAATTCTATAGCTTCTTGGAATTCCATTTACCGTGATCCAACTTATGGAAATAATAACACTAATTGTTACTTGAAACATTATTGCAGCCATCGATTGTCTTCTTATGAGTTTCCTTTCTTCTATGACTTCTCTTTCATAGAGTATCATGGTTGCCTCCTTTGGTAACAAGTATTGTATTTGTCGACAAGGACTGAGTGGGCTTTGTGCAGAGAACTCTAGTGAAGGCATCTTGAAGAGTCGTAATTTTTGAACTAGAGAGAATCTTAGATTTTGCAACCTCAAACTTGGGAGGAAGGCCAGCTAAAGAAATCATCATAACCATTTGCTCTCTTTGGGCTTATTGCACTTTAATGTCAAAACTAAATGGTAACAACATATTTAGTTTTTCATAAGTTTTCTTGAAATCATAAATATGTAGTGACGAGCTTAGCCTCATTTTACACGGTGAAATGTTTTGTAAAACTCAAACATGCGAGACACATTATGATGTGAGCTTCCGAACTTTGAGTGTTTGGAAAACAGCTTGTTGGAAGAATCGTCTTGAAATGGTTCACAAGGTAGAAACATTAATTCGAAGCACTTGAATTCTCTAAGAAACCATGACTATATTAAAACTACGACCCGCTTAAACTTGACCATATACTCGAATCTTGGTGTATCGAAGTCGCCACACCCCGGGATGGTAAACAGAGTGATAAGATAAATTTTGATCGTCACAAAATTTGAAGAAAGCTTGATAAGTTCGAACAGTTCAATGAAGAACCAAGAGAGAAATATTCTCACAAATGATTCAAATTCAAGCAAAGTTTTGTTTTTTAACATAGTGATTTAGGACGAAATTTATAGTCCTGAATTGACCTTTCAAGTTCCTATATGACCCTTCAAATTTGGCCATTTAACTAACTTAAAAACAGACCATTAAATTTGATTTAACTCATAATGGTTAGCCCAAAAGTCATGTCTCTTCACTTGTCTTTGAGTAGATGAGAGGTCATGTCTTTTCATAGTCCATGGTTAGCTTAAAAGTCATCTTCTTTATGAAAGCTTAATGGTCCTTAAAGGTGTTGTTTGTAGTCCCTTCATCTTTCATAACCGGTTGTCTTCATTGCTTGTGATGCCATGAATTGGCCTTTAAGTGCTTGAAACAGATCAGATTTTAAGAGTCACTCTCGGTCTATTTGAATAGTCACAATGCATCAATATTGAAAGCTGATTCTTGAATGAATTTTGTGCATTTATTCACCTTCAAAATCCACCAAAAACGTCCTCTTCTTGTACCAACAAATTAAGTGACCAAATGCAAACCTTTTCATGCCAAAACCGAATAGCCTTTGTATGTGAACGTCCCTAGATCCTCTTATCAGCCTTAAATCATTCCTAAAACATATTAAACATGCATTAAGACAATTTAAACATGCCAATAAGCTAAAATGAATTGAACAGTCACCTAAACAAGAATAAATGAATATTTAAACATTTGCAACCTGTTCAAATTCTTATTTAACTTAAAACACCCTATTTATAATAAAAATAAACACACTAACTCATGTTTAAACACACAGGATGTTTTAATGAATGGTTTAAAGATGCAAATTAAATGAACTAATGGATTACTAAATGCATGACTTGATTTAATGATGCAAACTTTAAATAACATGGGAATTACATAATGCATGATAGGATTTATGATGCATATTTAACTAACATGTAAGTTACTTAAAGCATGTCATTATTTATGATGCAAACTTAACTGATCATGAGAATTAATGGATGTCATTACATAATGCACGACTTTATTAAATGCAGATCACATAATGCATGTCATATTTAAAAGATGTAGATTAATAATGCATGACATAATTAAATCACAATCTTAATAAACACAAGAGATGCTTTTATGAATGACTTATTTAAATGCAAAACACTTAATGCAAGATATAATTAAAGACGCAAACACTTATTAAACTAAAATACAACTTAAATAAAATTAAAAAGTCCTTAAAAACATTAGCCCAATAATCAATCAGGCCTGTGAGATGATTCATTTTGCACTTGGGCCCCTCGTGTTTGGGCCAATCTCGATATCTTTGAATTGCATCATAGCATGATGTGACCATGCTCACATCACATTGCCTTTGTGAAACTACAAAAATTGTAAATAATCCATTAGTTCCTTAATAAATTGACAGCGATTAATGAGACCAAGTACATGTTGTATCTGGTGCCCTAAGTTTAGTGTTAAACCAAGCTTTATTTGATAAAAGATTTTGATATAACAAATTGAACTGTTTTTGAATAAAAGTTAAAATTGAACAATTTTGACAAAATGATTTTTCAATTTAAAGTCTAAGAGATAAAATTTTGAATACTAACATTGAATTCTTAGAAATTTTTTGAAACAATTTTAAAATCAAGTTAAAATGATTTAATTAAGTCAAAATCATTTTAGCAAATCAAAATGTTTTTCAAACAAGTTAGATTGCTCCAGACCAAAAAGTGTCAATACCTTTTTTGGCCAAGTATCGATAATTTTGGAATTATTGATACCCTTCATATAATCGAAACCAAACTTGCATTCTATTTTCATAAGCCTTAAAAATTATCGATACCATTTTGCCAAGTATCGTTATTTTCTTGAAATATTGATACCCACCCTAAAAGCGATACCAAAATGGCATTATGTTTTTCACAAACCCTACAAAGTATCAATACAGTATCGATACCTTTTTAAAAAAGTACCAATAAAATTATTTTGGTATCGATAGTAAAACTCCAATAGTTACTGAATTTAGCATTTATAAAAAATATATCGATGCCCTTTTATTTGGTATCGATACTGGCAATTATAGGTGAATTAAATGCTTTGATTTTACATCCCCAACAACTCTAACCTCAACGATTGAAAATCAACTAGGGGGAGTATAAAAACCATCTTCCAAAGGCCCTACAACAACAAACCACTTCTAAGCAAAAATCATCAATCAAGCAACCTTTGAGCTTAATAATTTCATATTTTTTTATATGCACTTGTGAGCCTTACTTATATTGTTTTGCTCAAGTGTATTTCATTGTATTTGAGCTTAATTTGCAAACAATTTAATATTGTAAGGATTATTTATTTGTTTGCTTATTTGTATCTCTTTGAGAGGGTTTGTATCTTACGATTTGGGGTAGAAATCTTAAGGGAGTTTTAAGGTGAAACCTTGTCCTCAATGGTTGAGCAAATTAGTGAATTTGGAAAAATCCTTAGTGTTGGAAAACTAAGGTAGTGGAGTAGGCAATTGGAGCCGAATTTTCTCTCTTTACTTTTACGAATTTTTTAAAGGCCAATGCACTTACTCTTGGCGATTTCGATTTGTTTTATCGAGCTAATAATTGATATCAGAGCTAGTCTTTAGAAGACAATCTAACAACCAAGAAAAGATCCTTAAGGTAGTTTAACTTCATTCTATTCAATCGCACAAGATGACATCTTCTTCTAGCTCTATCATGGTTGGTGAGTCTCAATTCATCAATAAACCTCCTTATTTCAGTGGTGCAAAATATTCTTATTGGAAGACTAGAATGACATTGATTATACAAGCCAATGATTTTGTCGTGTGGGACATCATCATGGATGGCCCAACCATACCTCTAATGCAAGAAAGAGAAAATCTAGTTTTGAAGGGTAAGAAGGAATGGAATGTGAAAGGAAAGGAATGCAACCTAACACCAATGCCATGCACACTCTGTTTTGTGCACTTGGTCTGGATGAATATAGTAGGGTATCATCACGTTACAATGCCAAGAAAATTTGGGACAAATTGGAGGTCACTCATGAGGGTATCCATCAAGTCAAGAAATAAAAGTGGGAATTCTCACTATTAATTAAGAGACCTTCACAATGAAGCTTGAGGAAGACATCAAAGCTAGTTCGATAGGTACGCCATCATCATCAACAAACTCAAATCTTATGGGAAGACCTATCCCAATGAAGAAGTAGTCTGAAAAATGCTTAGAAGCTTGCTTCTGTCATGGGATGCAAAAGTTATAGCCATAGAGAAAACTAAAAATTTGGTTACTCTTTCATTAGATGAGCTAATTTGTTCCTTGCTCACTCATGAAATGAGGCTCAATTGAGTGAATAAAAGAGAAGAAGAGGTTGAACAGAAGAAGATTGGTGTTGCCCTCAAGTCCATAATGGAAGAAGGAAATTCAAATGAAGATGTGGATAAGGATGAAGAGATGACCATGTTTGCAAGAAGATTCAAGAGATTTATGAGGTCTAATATAGGAAGAAAATTTCAAAAGAAGGAATGACTCAAGCTTGAATCCACCAAAGAGAAGGATCTCATTATAAGCTATGAATGCAAAAAGTCGGGACACATCAAATTTGATTGTCCCCAATAGAAGAAGAAGGGGTCAAGTAAACAAAAGCTCAAAGCTAATGTTGCTACTTGGAGTGATGAAGACTCATTCGATATTGAAGATAAAAAAGTAGCCAATATTTACCTTATGGCCATTGATGACACTAAGATAACTTCTAACTCTTCTAATTCAAATTCTTATTCTTTTGATGAGTTGGGTTTAGAGTTTGAATTAATGATTTCAAAATATAAAGAAACTATTTCATAACTTAAAGATGAAAATAGTTCACTCTCCAAAGTCAAACATGAACTTGAAAGCAAAATAAATGATATGCAAGCTAGTATAAATGGTTTTGAGAAAAAGAATTTAGACTTGCATAATTTACTTTCAAAAGTTCATGATGATCATCAAAAGCAACTTGAGTTGCTTAAGAGTGAAAAAGCTCACTCTAGCAAAGTTTTTGAAAAAAGAGAAAATTCAAACCAAAACTTAGCTTTAGAAAATTTATCACATTTTCAAAAATGAATCAAAATGAAAAATGTTACTCTATCACTAGTGTTAAAAGTGACCATGGAACCGAATTTGAAAATCTTAGTTTTGAAAGTTTTTGCAACTCAAATGGAATTAACCATAATTTTTTTGCACCTAAAACCCCTCAACAAAATGAATTTGTTGTGAGAGAAAATAGAATTTTAGAAGAAATGGCTAGAACCATGCTTTGTGAAAATAATTTAGCAAACTATTTTTGGGCGGATGCCACAAACACATTGCTTGTTACATTATTAATAGAGTGATGATTAGGCCTATTTTAAAGAAAACTCCATATGAACTTTTCAAAAATAAAAAGCCTAACATTAGCTATTTTCATCCTTTTGGATGCAAATGTTCTGTTTTAAACAATGACAAAAATAATCTTGGTAAATTTGGTCCAAAAAGTGATAAAGAAATTTTTCTTGGTTATTCTTTAAGTTCTAAAAGCTTATCGAGTCTTGAACAAAAGAAATTTAGTAGTAGAAGAGTCTATACATGTTATTTTTTATGAATCTAATCCTCCTCTTAGAAAGGATTTGTAACCCCTCAAATTGGGCCTAGATGCTATGGCCAAATCTGAACGACCACATGGCCTTGAATATTGCCAAAATGTTTTTAGAAAATATCCACTTGTCTTGAAAACATTTTATTTTTATAAAATCACTTGTAAACTTCTGATATCAATTTGCGCGTTCCTTTTTATTTTTAAAAATCATTTAAGTAATCACTTAGTTTTAAAAACACTTATTTGCAGCTACTAATTATCACTCTAAAACGTTCGTTGTTTGATTTCAAAATATCACAAATGAAAATTCATGCATAATATCACATCATTCTAAAAATGTCCCATGCCACAGTTTATAGTTAAAACATAATGTCCCCAAAAATTATACGAAAAAAACCAAATCAAAGTTCAAAATAACAATCCAAAATAATCTAAAAAAATCCATAAAAATCCCAGACAATTTTAATAGTCCATGACCAAGAAAACATTGTACTGAGAGCCTCTCCGAAGTTCCGAATTCGAGCCCTAATCATGAGGATTACCTGAGATAATATAATATTGTGGGTGAGCTTTTGAAGGCTCAGTGTGAGATCAAACATACATACAATATAGCACATAGCATAATTCATCACATAACATAATCACATAATTCAAATATTTCATATATTTAACACATGGCATGCTTATGCGTAATGCAAATTAATAAAATTTTCCCACACATCTTTGCTACACACCAATATCGAGTTCCCTAGAAGTTGTTCGTCCAATAACACAACAAATTTGTGGACAAGCCACTACATAAATACCGATATACAGTCACATATCACATTGCGAATAAATCACCACATAGTATTGCTGATAATGACCACATAGTCTCATGATTACATTGTGGACAAGCCACCACATAGTTTTTTTTGCCAAAACGGCCACCTATTTTGCAGTTAAACTGCCACATAGCTTCCTCATTTCACAAACCCACCCTATGCATGCAATATGGTCATTTTAACACATGATTATCAGTTATCACAATTTTCGCATTTTTCATACTCATATATCACATATTATTATTTTCACATTTTTACATGTATCATGCTCACATGTCACATATTAACATAATTTCACTTTAGCATGCTTTAACATACATATCAGATATTAAAACATGGATCCCAACAAACTACTGTACAAATATCACACATGATCATCACAAATCAATCTAGCCATAATCACATAGAATGAGATGAAATCCCATATCATACATCATAAATCACTTATCATAGATCAGATAACACATATTAGAATTTTCACAACATGTAAGAGTTAGATCACTTACTCATTATCGTATTTTTGAGATTTTCAACTCCACACGATCACTTATGTACCTGATCTGCTGGTTTCGTACCTAGCGGATTGAACTAGTTTTCACATTTGATGAGCTTGAAATCAAGTAATTTTCCTTTTGTTTATTGGATTTTTAGTTTAAGTTTTGTCTTTTAATAAAATGTGCTAAAAAGGTCATTTTATTGCTTTCAAGGCCAAATGAGGCCTAAAGTTTAGCTAACCTACTTTGTGAGTGCACAAGAGACTAGTACTAGTCGAGCCATAATGATACTAACACTTCGTCACGACATAGACAACCTTATGTTGCAACAAAGGGATCAGCAGCGAGGAATCTAAGGTGACCGCTCCCGAACGTACTCTCGTTCGGTGTAGATTTTGGCTTTCGCAAGTATACGGGTTAGGTTGTAAATATAGTGTGTTTACAACAGAACACTTGGAAGTATTCCAAGGATCGTACCCAAAGGAGGCTTAAGGCGATAGTAAATGGAATTCCTACAAAGAATAAAATTAATTAGTACTAGTTTTAGGGTTTATAGTACGATTGAAAATAAAAAAGGTTGTTGGAAGCATAAAAATAAAAAGATCAAAAATAAAGATTAGGTCCCCCAATCAACTAGTCACTAACCCAGTTGGATCTCTTGATCTTCCATCGATTTAGTGAGTCGATAGAGATTACATATCACTAGATGTCACAATCTAAACCGATTCGGGGAATAGGTGTTCATGAATGGGCAACACCAATTTTGGGTTCATTCCCACCTAGATGACTTTCTAGGGTTGTCAGGCCTAGTGTTTGTTTGATGGTCTTCCTTTCCCAAACAGCTGATTCGAAAGGGAAAAGCCTTGTAAAATAACAATCAATTATTTATACATCCACTCCCTAATTCCCCAAAATGGAATTAGTTCCTCATGGTTTCTTTATTCATCAATAATATAATATATGAAAACATGTAAATAAAGATTCAAATGGAAAAGAAACTAAATTGTATTGAGCGATCTATCGTGAAAATTCCTCAATCGTTTACACGATTTTCTATAATCTCTTTTCAAAAGCTAAAAAATAAATAAACTAAACTGAAAATTAAAGGCTAAGTAATTGTGTTTAAACCCTAGTGCTAAAGGTCATATTTATAGCTTTACATGGTCGTTTTTCCTAAACCATAGGTCAGCTATCGTTTCTCGTGTTTAAGTGACATTGTTAAGACCAAAATGCCCTTTATTTTAATGTGAGATTTGCTTCCAGGGGTTGATGTCACGACACACTAGGTCCTGTGTCGCGACATAGGCATCAGTCTCTTCGTGAAGTGTCATTCTACAATCGTTGTCGCGACAAACTAATCGACCTGTAATGTCACAGCAGTTTTGCAAGCGAACACACGTCAATGCAAGTATAATTGATAAATTGCTCTATCAGAGATTGATTCACAAGGAAGGAGTTCTTGATGTTCAATTTTCGAAGCAACTATAGCTAAGATTAAGGAAAATGCTAGTAAGGATGTCAGTGCAATTGAATAAAAAATGTACAGTTAAAATAGTCAAAGTTGTCAATGTAATTATAAAAGTTAATTGTTAGAGCAACTGAAAGTAAATCAAATAGTTGTTGATGTTTGGAGAATTTAAATGCATAAAAGTAAAAGTGTGATCAAGTCTAAAGGATTGGAGTGGATCACTGACTTCACTATGTAGCAACGTTTGATGCGTCGACAAGGTATTTTATAGATGAACTGTTACAACAATGAACTTCCAATGAAATCATACCAATAACAACTCACTGTTTAATCAAGACTCAAGTGTTCACAAGTACCACACCTCTCAGTGTTGGTATTGCTTCACACCTAAGAACACGTTACATAATCCCTTCTAGTCTCAAGCAACTCTCGCTGACTTGCTTGTTAATTCAACTTGTCACCACACCTCTCAGTGTCGGTAGACTGCAATTACACTCTCATGGTCAAGCAGTTAAATCAAAGAATAAAAAGATGAGAAGAATTAATTTTGAATCAAAGTAATCTAACATTGAAAGATATTCTCATATACAATCAAATGTCATTAGAATTCATCAACATTAAAACAAAGGAATTACCAAATAATTGAAGCATACTATCCTTAGGCTACTATGATTATCTCATAACTGCTCCTCTTGTATCACGCCAACACTTCTCATCAGAAGTGGTTCCTTGCCTGATCGGTCAGCTCACTAGACTCTAGCATAAAGCTTCAAAAACTCAAAGTATTTGCAGAATTAATTCCTTCACTCCTTGATATCCTTCTCCTTCTTCGTTCCTCTATTTATAGGCTTCAAGAATTGTAGATCTCATCTCCTCTCAGATCCAACTTCTTGTGCAGCTGCCAAAGTTTGTTAAAATCCAACTGTGCACTCACGCAGATCTGATGTGATCTTCATAAATCTGCAGGTTGTCATCGCATTTCTAGGCGCGATCTATAATCTTTAATTGCGACGACATCGTATGAAATTCCTGCGCTGGTGCTTCCAGATGTGCTTGTAACATGAATTCACCCATACAAAGTAAAGGTTTCTGTGCGGTGACATCTCTGGCCGTAATTCCAAGCTAATTTATGGTTGTATCTTTAAATTCTTTCTAGCATCGATATTTTGAGATGGATCCCTGTATTGACAATTGTGAACATATTCTGCATACGCCGATATTAGTGCATAGAAGAGATAAAATAACGAGAATTTAAGCCAAACAACAATGAGTTAGAGAATATAGATACTAAGTATGAAATGCCTATAATGCATGCTAAATATGCTACAAAAGAGACAATTAATACACAAATTTAGGGAGAAAATTGGTGTCATTTCTAATGCTATCACACCCCCAAACATGAGTTTTTACATACCCTCAAGTAAACAAAAATTAGCAAACTTCACATGCAAACATGTCACCGCAATCATTATTCTAACAACTTAAATTGTTTGGAATTCTAATATATAAATTGCATTCACACGATAGAATAATGCGCCTATAATTTATAAGCATGAATAATTAAAACTGCAACTTCACCAATGTTAGTAACATGCTTTGAATCTTAACCCTTCCTTAACCAATACAACATTTATGGCAATATATTTCTTTTCTTTTCTCTTTTTTTTCTTTCGTTTTGGTGATTTTTTATAAGTGATTGAGAGATGTCATTGCATTACTCTACCTTTGTTCCTGGGTAGTAACAAGGGGGTGCAACAAACCCCCAAGAGGTATGTAATTGCGCCGACATACACTCTTGCAGTGACAGCCTTTTGCAAGATTTTTCTAACACATGCAACAGAGTGTTCTTCATTTATAAGTCACAATGCACTCACATTGGATTGTCTTTTATTAGTACAATAACGCTGCAATTGGTAAGTTAGTTCAAGATTCAAGGGTTGATACTATCCATTTATTACTAAAGCAATTCCAATAATTCATCCAAAAATAAAAGGTTTAATATTCATTCATATTCACCCAATTCACATATCAGCATTCCAAACAATTCAAGATTTATGCATAAAAATAAAGACCGTGGTCGCATTTTTGTTGAAACTTCGCATACTTTCATTGAACTAAAGAAACAAGTAATTTTTCAACTATGTGGGTGCAATCGCATTTCCATTTCACACAAGATCCCCCTAAATTTAATGTCTGTATTGTCCCTAATGCACTGACAATACAATGATAAATAAAAACGTAATGACAACTAAATAAGATGCATGTAACTAATTACTGAAAAGTAAAACTAACTCATTATTCAGCAGCCGATGAAGTGGTTGCTTTGGCTTTCTTCTTCTTTTTCTTTGGGCGCTCGCCTTCTTCTTTGTGCTTCTTTTTCTTATCCTTGCGCTTTCTCTTTTTGTTCTTCGAATCAACCAGAGCAGTGGATTGCTCCTCCATAACCGATTGGGTGGCGGCCTCATCGACAGTTACATCTGATGGATAGACCTCAGCAAGTGGTGTAACATAGGGCACAATGGCTAGAGGATTAAGATCCTCTATGCTGCTGGTAACTACCTCAACCTGGCTCGCTTCAAGTAGAGCCACATCTTCACTAGATACCCCCACACTTATGGGTGTGCCTATAATTTTTGCGTCAAAATTTATAGGGTCTTCTTCCTTCTTCTCTTCCTTTTCTTCTTCAAGGTCCTTCTCATCAGGTTCCCCTTCCTTTCCTTCATTCTCCTGCTTATTTTCTTCTTCTCTCTTTACTTCTTCTTACTCAGGCTTCTCTTGCTCAATTATGTCTTTTTCAGTGCCTTCCTCTGCTTTTCGCCTTACAAATATGATCAAGTTGTGTAGCTCCTCAATAACAACCGCCTTGCCTACCAAGGTAGCCTCAAGGCTATTCAAAAATTTTTCTTCGAACAGGCTAGCAATTATTTTGTAACAATCCTCCATAGCGTTAGAATGTCCCTCACGCTCTTCGTCATCGGAGATATGAATTATTATTGGGGATGGGACATTCTGAGGCCTACCATCAAGAGTAGGCTGATCAGAGGAGGAGGGAGCTTCCCTAACAATGCGTGGGAAGATAGGGAACTCTGACAGGGGATTTAGGCTCAGACTTCTCAATGTGTTGACAATAGTTTTGTTCCACACTCTTGTGTATGCATAAAAGAGGTTTTGTGAGTAGTCCATTTCCTTTAACGCGCTGACAAGTCTGACTTGACGCATATATATACGGTCAATGAGTATTTCAATTTCAGCCAGTTTCCTCTTCATCTAATGGTCTGTGGGTGCATCTTCCTACTTTTCCTTCTTCTTTCCTTTCCCTTTGTTCTTCTTCTTGGGTGCCTCTTTTACCAGCAAGGTTTCTTGCCCTCTCGTCATTCTCTCCACTGAGATGTCGTTAATGGGGCCTTTATTGTCTAACACTTCCTCACCATCACGAGGTATAATCCCCTTTTGTTCACACAGCAGTATTATCAAAGAAGGGAAAGGTAATATACCTATCTGCTTAGTAGCGACTTCAGCAATTTGGTCATGGAGAATTGCGCAGACATTGATGTGGTGACCCTTAAGGATAGAATGCAGGAGACACATGCGATCTAGTGTCGCAGTTGTGCTATGGGTTGAAGGTAGCAGGTGGCTGTTAACAAAGTGAAACTACACTTTGCTTTGGCTTGTAAGATAATGTCGGTGCATTGTGCAGTTGTGGGGACCATTGCTAGTCCACACAGTATCTTCAGCACAAAGGTCTCTCATCACTTGGTCAGCACCTTCATCGGTCAACTCTTCAAAAATCGCAATGTGAGTGTCTTCCTTCTCAACAATCTGAAATAGAGCATTAATATGGGTAGCACCCCAGGGTATCAAGCTCTCCCTCAAAAAAATGAACTCCTGTTCAGAGTCTACAAGATTGGCATAAAATTCCCTTACCACAGTAGGGGAATATCCGACTGGGTGGTCGTAGAAAAATTCCCAGCCTAGACGACTGATTGTTCTTGTGATTTGCTTCCCCAATGTCTGGTGTGGGGACAACTGTTGACCCTGCTCTGGGTGGCAGTTTCATTTAAGCATAATGTCTTGGTAGCTGTCCTTTGCCGCCTTGGATAAAAAGAGGACTGGTTCATTTTGCAGGGGTTGGATTGTGGTCCGAACCATGGTGGTAGATGATTCAGCGGGGGTTTTGGATGAAGTTTTCGCGTCTCTTATTCTTGCCATAATAACTGGGTCTTGAAGGTAAAAGAATTTGCAGAAAAAACTTTAAGATAATGGAAAAGATAGTTGTAGTAACAATGGAGAGTGTGAGTGGAAGGAAGAAGTCGGCAGAACAAAAGGTTTTATAAACTTTGGATTGGAGGAGATGTGATGATTGCAAAAGGTGTGGGAAAACGTTACGTTTGCAGCCAATAAACGCCAGGCTGCAGATTGTACCCCCTGGTTTGAACCAATGGCTAAGGATAAAGGAAAATCAACCGACAATATTCTTATTGCAAAAGTTTCGCTTAGTCATCATAGAATGCGCTGACAAGTTGTTCTTTATGATGCGTCGACAAAAAGACATTTTTTTTATTCCTGCATAAAAGTAAATGTAAAAATGAATTGACATTAAAAAAATGTGACCAGATTAATGGTCTCGTTTGGTTCTTTGACATCTGGGCTCACGTAATGCTTTAAATGTTGGCCATTCACCTTGAACTGGTGACCATCCTTCATATTTTCAATTATCACTGTGACATTCTGGAATGCTTCGACAACCTTAAAAGGGCCTGACCATCTTGAACGCAATTTACCTGGATGCAGTTTTAAACGTGAATTAAACAAAAGTACTACTGACCAGGATTAAATTGTCGATGCAAGATGATATTGTCATGCCATCTCTTGGTCTTTTCTTTGTATATTGTAACATTCTCATAGGCATTGCGTCTAATTTCTTCCAACTCAGTAATATCCAACAACCTTTTCCGTCTAGTAGCATCGTAGTCCATGTTCACCTGCTTAATTGCCCATATAGCTTTGTGTTCAAGCTCAACTGGTAGGTGACAGGATTTACCAAACACTAATTGATACGGTGACATCCCCAATGGGGTTTTATATGTGGTGCGAAGTGTCCACAATGCATCATGTAGCCGCGAAGACCAATCTCTCCTAGATGGGTTAACCACCTTCTTAAGGATGCTTTTAATTTGCTGATTGGACACCTCTGCTTTTCCATTTGTTTGTGGATGATATGCGGTGGCAATGTGATGCTTCACACCGTATCTTTTCAACGCTATCGCCACTTGGTTGTTGTGAAAATGAGTACCTTGATCACTTATCAATGCCTCGATGTTCCAAATATGGAAGAACTTCAACACCGTTCGAGCATCATCTTGATCGGCTTGTAACTACAAAAAATGAACATCAAACAAACGCCAATCCCCGACAACTACAAAAAATGAACATCAAACAAATGGTAGTCCCTGGCAACGGTGCCAAAAACTTAATCGGCTTGTAACGTCACAGTAGTTGTGCAAGCGAACACACGTCAATGCAAGTATAGTTGATAGATTGCTCTATCAGATATCAATACCACGAGCAAGGAGTTCTTAATGTTCAATTGTCGAAGCAACTATAGCTAAGATTAGGGAAACTGCTAGTAAGGATGTTAGCACAATTGAATAAAAAATGCACAATTAAAATAGTCAAAGTTGTCAATGCAGTTATAAAAGTTAATTGTCAGAGCAACTAAAAGTAAATCAAATAGTTGTTGAAGTTTGGAGAATTTAAATGCATAAAAGTAAAAGTGTGATCAAGTGTAAAGGATTAGAGTGGATCACTGACTTGTCTAAGTAGCAATGCTGGATGCGTCGACAAGGTGTTTTGTAGATGAACTATTGTAGCAATGAAGTTCCAATGAAATCATACCAATAACATCTCACTGTTTAATCAAGACTAAATGTTCACAAGTACCACACCAGTGTTGGTATTGCTTCACACCTAAGAACAAGCGACATAATCCTTTCTAGTTTCAAGCAACTCTTGCTGACTTGCTTGTTAATTCAACTTGTCACCGCACCTTTCAGTGTCGGTAGACTGCAATTACACTTTCGTGGTCAAGCAGTTAAATCCAAGAATAAATAGATGAGAAAAATTAAGTTTGAATCAAAGTAATCTAACATTGAAAGATATTCTCATGTGCAATCAAATGTCATTAGAATTCATCAGCATTAAAATAAAGGATTTAACAAATACTTGAAACATACTATCCCTAGGCTACTAGGATTATCTCTTAACTACTCCTCTTGTATCACACCAACAATTCAGCATAAAGCTTCAAAAACTCAAAGTATTTGCAGAATTAATACTGTCACTCCTTGATATCCTTCTCCTTCTTCTTTCCTCTCTTTATAGGCTTCAAGAATTGTAGATCTCATCTCCTCTCAGATCCAACTTCTTATGCAACTACCAAAGTTTGTTGAAATCTAGATGTGCACTCATGCAGATTTGATGTGATCTTCATAAATCTGCAGGTTGTCGTCGTATTTTTGGGCGCGATCTACAATCTTTAATTGCAATGACATCGTGTGAAATTCCTGCGCTGGTGCTTCCAGATGTGCTTGCAGTGTGAATTCACCCATACAAAGCAAAGGTTTCTATGTGGTGACATCTCTGGCCACAATTCCAAGCTAACTTGTGGCTGCAACTTTAAATTCTTTCTAGCATTGATCTTCTGAGATGGATCCCTGTGCTGACAATTCTGAACATTTTCTGCATACGCCGACATTAGTGCATACAATTGATAAAATAATGAGAATTTAAGCCAAACAGTAACGAGTTAGAGAATATAGATACTATGTGTGAAATGCCTATCATGCATGCTAAATATGCTACAAAAGAGATAATTAATACATAAATTTAGGGAGAAAATATGTGCCATTTCTAATGCTATCATAAACCTTCTGTGTGTCGCACCAAAGAAGTCAGATATCAAGTTCCTTAAGTCTGGTCCCTTGGTTGTGACGTTGCTCAACCTATGTCGTGACGAAGTGATCAGTTTCCTTTTAGTGCACTTCTTTATGGTCTTCTGCACACTCACTAAGTATATTAGCTAACCTTTAGGCCTCATTTGGCCTTAAAGACAAATAAATCATCACTTTAACACTTAGGTTACACAATTTATTAAAATAAGAAATCTAACTAAGTATTATGAAAATATTACGAAAATAGTTAATTTCAAGCTCTTCAAGTGTGATAAATAGTTCAATCTGCTAGGTACCAAACCAGCAGATCAAACTCCTCCACACTTTAGTCTTTGCTTATCCTCAAGCAAACAAAACAAAAATAAAGGAAAATTGAAGAGCTTGAGTTTATAGTTATACAAAGAATGGCTTATAGCATGTAGTCTTGGTATCATATATTTCTTAATAACTTTGGCATGATAATTAAGTAACTTTATCATTTTTAATTAGAAACAATAGAAGTGCAGTAGTTTATAGGAAATACACATATTAAGGTTTTATCAATATATATTCATTAATGCCACATATAAGTATTTTAATTATCCTAGTACAATACAGACAACCATAATGAAATCATGCAATTTCCCTCTTTATTCATGCACAAAGTTGTTTAAGTCACATAGGGCTTTCTGGCTTGTAACGTGTTGAGGTTTAGGATAGGTATGAATTTCAAAGAACAGTCAAGCACAAAAGGTTACAAACACGAAAATAGTTTGGCACATCACATTGTTCCCTTCCCCTTTATGTCCAACTCTATCTCACCTCCTTATTTCTCTTTCTCTCACCATCCTTTTCTCTCCATTTTAGGCTCAAAATAAAATAATCCCTTTAGCTAGCCTATGAGTATTTTCTTCCTTTTTATTCTTTGAGTAAGATTTGTTTTTTTTCCATCTCATTGGTGACTTTATAATTCTATCACTATTCACATGTTTGTCTTACTCATACTTTTGTTTGTACAATTTCTTCCATTTTCCTTCTGATTTTTCTTATTTTGGCTAGACTGAAGTTCATATATTATATTGATTTTCCTAATTTTATTTTGTAATCTCCACCTCAATGTGTCTACTTTACCCTCAATGCTAATGGCCATACATCTATTTCCATACAAAATAAGACCAAAGAAAAGAGTATACATAATTTTTTCGTTTTAAGGCTAAAGAGGCTTATAGTGTGGTTTATCAAGAAGGGTCATAAGGCTCAAAGATGGGTACTAATTGAAAATACAGAATAGGGTTTGACTTTTTAGCTCTAGTTGTGTCAAACAATGCCTTAGGTCATCCCTAAACACCTTAGTATTCAAAAACATCAATTTCGTCACATAATTTCAAAATTATCATTTCTCATATATACTAGCATGCTTGTTTCCTCATATATCGCACATCACTTGGTATTAATAATACCATTCTATATATACTTTAATATAACTTATAGAACTTAAAAGTTTCATGCTCAAAATCGAAAAATTCCTTATCATCATGCCAATTTTACCAGTTAACACAATCAGCCTATTATACATGCTCTTAACCAATCACTTGTAGCTCAAGCACTCATAAAAATTTAAAAATAAAAAATATATCTCAAAAGTTCCTATGTTACTCCCCACACTTTAGAGAACACATTGTCCCTAATGTGCAGCCCTCTCAAATAATAAAGGAAAGAAGTTACCCGATTTATCGTGGAGGTCCTCTTCTTCTCATGGTGGTTGTCCTTCTCCTTTTTGCGCTAAATGTTTGAAATTACGGTGTCTTCCGTAATGTGGGGTTCCTACAAAAAGAATTCAAGCATATATACAAAGATAACTACTAATCTTACTCATGCAAATTATATAAGTCTTATAATGAAAAACAAAAATTATCCAAAAGTTACAAATTAAAATCATTTCAAACAATTATTCTTCCTCATACATCTCATATTCCTCTTCCTCACTGTTATTCCCTTCTCTGGCTCTTCGTTGTCATGCTCCTCATCCATTGCCCAAAACATGTCTGTAGTGTAGTTAGGGACCTTAAGGTTATGTTATCGAGCAACCTCTTAGAATATTGGTCCCGATTCGTGCATCCATTGAAGCATCCAATCCAGCTTTGCATGAATCTCCTTACTAACTCCTTGTTGGGCTGGTGCCAACCTTTGTGTGGACGTTGGTGTAGCCGCCGAAGTTCGTGATTTCTTCTTCCCTTCTCTTATTTGTGTAGCACGAAGTTCTCCATATTGTTGGAAGGGTGTATCACTGATGGTACTTTTTGACAGCTTCAAGGTTTGCTTGATAGACGTCGTGGATACTCCTGCTCTTCTACAGAAGGCTGTGATTAGGTAAGGAAAGAAAATTCCCCTCTTCTAGGTTCCTACATAACGACTCATGTCTCTGTGGATCCATTTCCCTATACAAACCTGCTTTTCTGCAAAATTGAAAATAACAATACTGCTTGAAAAGCATTAACATTAGAAATATTTAAAGCAGGAATCATACGAGTACAAACAAATTGGATCCACATCTTAGCTTCAGGAAACATGATAGCTTGATTAAAAGATATGGGAATGCTAGTGCCTGGCCTAAATTTCCATTCTCCCCTTCCTTCGGTTAGATAGGTAATTACCTCATGCATATGGATATCACTAAAGGACTCTAAATCAATTTTATCTAAGAAATCCTGTCCATAATAGGGAGCATTAAAGAAATTACAGATTATTTTGGGGTTTACCTTAACACTAATTCCCTTAATTACTAAGCTTTCCTAATTGAGTTCATCCCTATTCCTAAAGATGTGTTCGCATAAAATTCCTGGACTTCAGGGATAACAGTCGATTCTGTAAGGATTATCCAAAAGCGTTCCCATCTATGGTACCTAACTAGAGGCCAAATTTCCTTGCACAAAACAATCAATGGATCAAAACCCCTTTCCTGAATAAAGGTTTTTCCTTGGAGTTCATTGAAATATTTTTCTACATTCCTGTTTAAAAAATTTGAAGGAGTAGAATCAAGTAATGGTTTCGGTTCTACCATACGTCTAGCCTTTCTAGGAGGCATTCTAAATTATAAACATGTAGAAATAAAAAATTTAAACCTTGATGGTTGTGCTTTCCCCACTTGCTTCAAAACCTAAAAAGTAAAGAGAAAAATTAGAGAAAGGAAAGGTTTTTTAGGTTTTTGATGTATTGAAATAAGATAGAATGAGTTAGAATAATATTTAGATATATATAATAGTTAATATTTAGGGTTTCAAAGTATAAAAAATTAGAAAAATAAGTCCTAAGCCATTTGGTTACGTAGTTGGGGCGGGCCATTTTGTAGAAAATTATAGTTGATGTCGCGACATAGGTAGTTTTTGTCACGACATTCCCTTCAGTGTCTCTTGGTCGCGACACAATGGAGTGCTTTGTCGCGACATTATTCTTAGCCTTGTTTTTTTTCAACTTTGTCTACTTTGTTACAACAGAGGGACTCCCATGTCTCGACATCGGCTTCAGATTTGCTTTTTTCGGGCTCTGTTTCTTTTGTTGCAACATAGCTTATAGTATGCCACAACAAACCTTTGTTTTCTTTTAAAAACTAAAAGAAAAATATGTTAGAATAAAATAAAATATTATACAGAAGTTAGTACCACTTTTCTTACCTTTAAGTCTTACTATCGGACTCATCCGGTATGCTTACCCTTACCGATCGGATCCAATTTTTGTCACCATTTGTCCTCTTCTCATGTGCTCTTTCCAATTCCTTCAACCGATCCCTCTCTTTGAACTAATTAATTCTTTCCTTATTCATGAATGGGATACGATTGTGCTTTTCTCTCTCATTTAGTTCGAGTAGGTGACATCTTTCATTGTGGTCCTTAGTTTCATCGCTTTTATCCCCACATTTGAAGATTTCCACCTCTCCATTTATCCTCATAGTGAGCTTATTATTGTTGAGGTCAATGGAGGATTATGAAGTGGCTAATAATGGTGTTCCTAGTAAAATAAGGATATCCCTGTCCTCCTCAAAATCTAAAACAACAAAGTCCATAAGGATGATGAAACTTCTTACCTGGACTAAGACATCTTTTAAAATTCCCCTAGGTCTTACAGATGGCCGATCTGCCAATTGTAATGTAATTTGGGTACTTTTAAGATGTGCAATTAAACTGAAGATTTCAAATTGTAATAGGAATACTGAAACTACTAGGATCTTTAATTTTTAGGGAATTACCTTGGAGATGATAGCATCGTAAGATGCATTCACCTCCACTTGCTCACCTACCTTTATTTTTCGATGCCTTTTCATAATTTCCTTTAAGAACTTGGCGTAGTTGGGTACCTTCTCTATCAATTTAATCAAAGGTAGGTTAATAATAAAATATTTAAAAAGGTTGAGAAAACTTACAAAGTCATCTTCATCTTGTCGTTTCTTTTCCTCCAACCTTTTTTGAAACAGAATTGAGGTACTCTTTTCTTTAGGAAAATCTTCCTTCATTTCTGATGCCTCTTTTGTGGCTACCTTCTTGGGTTTGATGACTTCAATGTCATCGTCGGAAGTGATGTTTATGACCTCATGTGGCTTGTGAGGATCCTCTTCATTATTAGGTGGTTCTAGGTTACTCAGTACTTTGCCTGATCTTAAGTTGATTACCTTTACTTGCTCTTTACCTTCTCTTTGGGGATTATTTTCTGTATTATTAGGGATTCCTGAACCAATTTGTCTCGATATGTCGCTCATCATACTTATTAATTGATCCATTCATTCCTCTAGTTTTCCCACTGATCTGGATGTATTAGCACAATCAAATTGTACTTGTTTTACTTCCGCCCTTACGGAATGCATCTCTCCTTCAATTCTGTCCATTCATTGACCACATGCAATATGGTCGCCTTGCGTTACTTTTTTCGGTTGTCTCTGTAGGAATGGGGGTTGATAACTAGGGTTTCACATTAGGTTGTTGTTACTATTTCCCCCTTGGTTTCCTTCGCACCTGAAATTAGGGTGATCCTTTCATCTTGGATTGTAAGTATTTGAATAGGGATTTCAAGAACTTACATAATTGGTCTCATCTAGATTCATGAGATAGTGATAAAGAGGCTTATCTTCTTAATTGAATTGTGGTGCTAGTGTGGTAGACTCGATTCAGTTTAGCCTCTCCAACTATTGTTGGTACTTATCATCTTCCTTTATCATCATTACCGAAGTGGGTTTCTGTGCATAAGTGAATCTGTTAGTAGACCATTGACATGAATTTGTTGCCATGTTTTCTATGAGCCCGTAAGTGTCATTATACGTTCGATTCATTAGAGCTCCTCTTATCGCACCATCTAGGGTAGATCTGGCAGATACATCTAACTCATTATAAAAAGTCTGTAGTTGCATCCATTCTGGCATACCATGATTCGAGCATTTACGTACTAGCATCTTAAACCGATCCCATGTTTCATGGAATCATTCAGCCTTGAATTGCTAAAAGGTTGATAGTTCTAGGCTTAGTTGGATAGCTTTTCCCAGAGGGAAAAACTTTTACAAAAATTTCCCTGCCAGTTTATCCCATGTTGTGATAGATCCAAGTGCCTGTGCATCTAACCATGAAAAAGAATTATCGATTAGGAGAAGGGAAATAATCTTAAACAAATGGAATCATCAGAAATGCCATTAAACCTAAAAGTATCGCACAACTGTAAAAACCATTTCAAATGTAAGCTAGGATCCTCAGACATAGTTCTTCTAAATTATAAATTATTTTGGATCATTTGTATCATAGTTGATTTTATTTCAAAAGTATTATTAGCGATGGTTGGCCTAGCAATACTCCCTTGAGTTAGATCTATAGTAAGTAAAGAGTACTCTTGTATAGTTCTCTGTTATTCCGTCATTGGCTTGTTCGCAGGGAGTTATGAAGGTATTGATCGTGCTATGAATGTCACAGTAATAATGTGCAAGCATACACTGTCGATGCAAGTATAGTAGATAGGTTTAAAACTATCAAATATCGATCCCACAGAGATGGCTGCTTATGTTTATAATTGTCGATGCAAAAGGAAGTTACAACAAAAGAGGTTGTGATGAATAATATCAGAGCAAACTAATAAGAAAATACAGTAAAGGTTTGAGAATAATCTGTCGAAGCAATTTTAAGAAAAGTTAAGAAGTGAAAAATAGTGATAATGAAATGGGGTTCCCTAACTTGAAAAGATGGCAACAACTAAATGTGACCATAAGGTAAATGATAAATAAATTGTCACCGCAATTAAACTCAATGAAATCTTACCAACCTCGACTTCCCTGTTTATCAAAGACTCAAAAACTCACACTAACCACACCTTTCAGTGCTGGTAATGCAAAATATTCAAGAACAAGTGGACAGAATCCCTTCGATCCTCAAGCAACTTCCATTGACTTGCTTGTTAACTTAATTTGTTGCTGCACTTTCCAGTGATAGTGACTGCAAGCAATTAAATCCAAAGATAAACAATGAAAGGAAGATTGAACAGATATCATAATTGATCTGAAATTAAATTGTATTTCCTTGCAAATTCAAATAATTAACATTCATCAGTGTTTAAAAAGAGAATAACATAATAAGTTGAAGCATCCTATTCCTAGTCTACTAGAACCATTCCCTTACACTCCTCTTTCATCGCATTTAGGAATACTCCTCGTCAAGAGCAGATTTCCCTTCTCATCACAATCAAGTCGCCCTTAAGGAAGTTGAGCTGCCATGGAAGCAAGCTTAGAAAAAAAATGTTGAGGAAAAAGTTGTAGTGCGTCAAAAATCTAGAAGATGAAGCTCTCCTCGAAAATCGTCTCTCATTAGTATTTATCAACCACTACTGAGTACAGGTGTCCATTTCAGATACAACTTCTTCTAGCTATACAAGTTGGTTATACCAGCTATACACTCACGCAGATCTGGTGTGTTTATCAGAAAGTTATCGGTTGTGGTGACATTTTTGGGTGCAAATTTAGATTCTATTTTGCGGTGACAACCCTGGATACCTTCATGTGTTGATCTTTCAGGATAGATTCCTGCACTGACATCTTTTGGATGCAATATTGAACAAGTAATTGTGGCGACATTAGTAGCAAAAACAGAAAAAATTAAAGAAAATTAAACTGAGCATCACTGAGTTAGAAAATGCAGTCACTAAGTTTAAAAATGCTAAAAATGCATGCTAAAAATGATAAAATGAAAACAAATTATACCCTAAGTAAGGAGAAATCAATTGTCTTTTCTAATGCTATCGCACCCCAAACTTGAATTTTTACTTGTCCTCAAGTAAACAACAGCTAGCAAAATCATAGAAACAAGTTTTGTCAAAGCAATAATCATTCTAGCAACTTGAGTCATCTAAATACTAATGTATGAATCACACTCACATGACAGAATATTGCATCGATAATTTATAGGTATGAATAATCAGAACTGCAACTTCATTAATGCTAGCATCATGCTTTAAATCTTAAATTCTTTCTACCAAAACAACATTTATTGTATAATAATATATATATTTTCTTCTTTTCCCTATTTTCTTTCTTTTTCTTTTTTTTTATGTGACTGAGGGATGTCGTTGCATTACTATACCCTTGTTCTTGGGAAGTAATGATGGGGTGCAACAAACCCTAAGGGAGTATGTAATTGCCCCCTAACACACACTCTTGCAGTGACAACCTTTGGCTATGTTACTTTTTCTAACACTTGCATTGGAGTGTTCGCCCTTGATAGTTCACAATACACCCATATTGGAGTGTCTTTTATTTATAACTATACTCATATACAAGTAGCAGTAAATGGAAATATCATTCAAGATTCAAATGATGATACTAGTCATTCATTACTAATGCAATCTCAATCATTCATCCAAAAATAGAAGGCATAACATTCAATCACATTTATCCAACTCATTCATTAACATCTCACATGATTCAAGAATTAAGCATCGAATGAAAGAATTTGCAATCATATTTCCCATAATATTGCATTCTTTCATTGAATTCAAAAGGATAATTTATTTTAAATGTGGGTACAATTGCATTTCCAATCCATATACATTCCCTCCCAAACTTAAAGTCTACATTATCCCAATGCAATGACATTAATGTACAAATATATATGGAAATGAAATGAAAAATGATGATGCAATGACAATAAAAATGTAGGGACAAAAGAAATGTGATGACAATGATATTATAACTACATGATATGCATGAAATCTAAAATAAATGTTAAAAAATAAATACTAACTTAGCGTGCTGTAGCCAAAGAAGTGGCTGCATGGGTTTTCTTTTTCTTCTTCCTACGTTCCTCTTTGCATTTCTTTTTATCCTTGGCACTCTTTCATTTCCTTTCTTTTGGCTTAGCCAGATCCTCGGATTACTCCTCCAAATCAGGATGTGCCCCGGCTTCATTGACCGTGACCTTAGAAGGGTGTATCTCAACAAGTGGTGCCACATAAGGCACTATGGCCAGAGGATTGGAATCCTCATTGTTGATCATCATGGTCTCTGCCTAACTTGCAATAGGTGGCGCCAAGTCTTCAACATTTGCACCCACAACTTTGGGTGCGGTGACAAATTCCTTAGATGAATTTTTCACGACAATAGGTTCTTCCTTTCTTCCTTCTTTTCCTTCCTCTTCTTGTTCTTGTTCTTTTCCTTTTTCTTTCTCTTTCTCATTCTTCACATCCTTCAAATGCTTGTTTCCTCCCTAACATTAGCCCCCATCTCAACCATATTAGCCTCTAGGCTGGTAGAAGAATCGTCATTGAACAGGTTGGCAAGAATCTGGAAGCAATCTTCAACATCCTTCGAGTTCACCTCGCGATCATCATGAGAGATGTAGACCATCAACAGAGATGCGACTGAATGGTCCCATCCCTCTAAGGTAGCCCTCTCAGTTAAAGGCATAGCTTCCCTGATAATTTGAGGAAACACCAGAAACTCTAGTAGAGGCATTTTGCTAATGTTACGCAATGTCGTCACAATAGTACTATTCCATGCCCTTGTGCAGGCATAGAACAGGTTCTGCAATTGCTCCATTTCTTCAATTGCGTTAAGAATTTTGATTTGTCGAATATTAATTTTATCAGCAATCTGTTCCACCTCTGTAACCTTATGCCATAACTGAGGGTCTATGGTGACATGAGTTCGCTTTTCCTCCTTCTTTGCTTTGCCTTTGCCTTTCATGGTTGCAGCTTCTTTCACCATAGGAGTATCCTTCCTCTTGGACATACGCTCAACAGATACATCATTAATTGGCCTTTTGTTGTCCAACAACTATTCTCCTTCACGAGGTACCACGTCTCATTGTCGGCATAATTGCATGATGTGTGAAGGGAATGTCAGGATGCCTGTTTGCTTTGCTGCACAATCAGCAATCTCATGGTGCAGAATTGCACTAAAATCAATACGTCTCCCTTTAATTATCGAATGAATTAAACACATTTGATCCAAGGTAACTGTGGTATTATGGGTAGAAGGCATTAAACGACAGTTCATGAAATGGAACCAAACCTTACTTTGGACTGTGAGGAAGCGGTGCATGGTATGATTGTTTGGATTATTACCCATCCAAACTGCACCATCAATACACAGGTCCTGTAACAGGATGTCGGCACCTTCTTCAGTGAGTTGCTTGAGGAAAGCGATGTGCTCGTCTTCTTCGACATCAATGTTGTATAGCATGTTGATATGGGAAGCACCCCAGAGCACCGACCCTTCTTGAACGAAGATAAATTCTTGGTCCTTGTCGGTTAAATTGGCATAAAATTCCCTCACAAGGGACGAAAAATACCCCTCAGGATGAATACAGAAAGTTTCCCACCCTAATCGCGTAATGGACTTGTGAACTTACTTCCCCAGATTTAGATATGGCGATAGTTGGGAAGCCCTATTCTAGGTGGTAGTTACGCTTCAACATGTTGTCATAAAAGCGGTATTTTGCAGCTTTGGTTAAGAACAACACTGGTTCTTTCTACGATGACTACTTTGTATTGCACACCATTACAGTAGAGGATTCTGCATGAGATTTGGAAGGAATTTAGCACCTCGTGTTTTGGCCATGGCTTTGGGATAAAGAGATAATGAAGAACAGGACAATGAGAGATTGATGAGAAATATTTTGCAGCAATAATTGAGGTTTTGTTCGTGAGGAACACCATCGGCACAGTAGGACTCTTTATAGGGAATGAAACATGAAGGTGAAGAGGCGTGTTCTTTTCCACTATAGAGACAGGACACTGAGTCTGCATCCAATAAATGCAATGACTTGGATTGTCCTTTTTCATAACGATCCGATGGTTGGGGATAAAGTGAATAGAATGCTGTGATTTCTTTCCTAAAATGTTTCACTGTATGAAGAGTCAACAGAAAATTACACCGACAAGGAGATTCTATTGCATCGATAAGGAGATTTTATTGCGTCGACAACAGTAAGAACATTATTCCTACAAAAAGACTAATAAATAGAACTGAAACAAAATAAAAACAACTAAAAGTAAATAACACAAATGTAAAGAAAAGTTAGAAAAATGTGACCAGGTTAATGGTTTCTATATGATTGTGATCATCCAACTAAGGTAGTGCTTCAACCATTACCCATTCACCTTGAATTAGTGCTCATCATTGAGGTCTTTAATTGTGACCGCACCATAAGAAAATGCTTCGACAATCTCAAATGGACCAGACCATCTTAAGCGCAATTTACTTGGATGCAGTTTAAGTCACGAAATAAATAAAAGCACTAGCTGACCTGCAATAAATTGTCGCTGCAGGATAATATTGTCATGCCATCTCTTGGTATATTACAGCATTCTCATATGCACTGCATCGAATCTCCTCCAACTCAGCAATGTCCAATAATCTCTTTTGTCCAGCAGCTTCATAATCCATGTTCACTTGCTTGATTGCCCACATGGCTTTATGTTAAAGTTCCACAAGCAAGTGACATGATTTGCCAAACACAAGTTGATACAATGACATTCCCAATGTCATTTTATATGCTGTGTGAAACGCCCACAATGCGTCATTAAGTCTTGAAGACTAATCCCTCCTCGATGGGTTCACCACTTTTTCAAGGATATTCTTAATTTGGCAATTGGAAACTTCAGTTTGGTTGTTTGTTTGTGGATGATATGTAGTCACCATTCGATGCTTAACACCATAATGCCTCAATGCGGCTGCAACTTAATTGCAATGGAAATGAGTGTCTTGATCACTAATTAATGCTTTAGGTGTGCCAAAATGAGTGAGTATGTATGTGTGGAAAACTTTCAGCACTGTCTTAGCATCATCTTTTGGAACAAAAATTGCTTCCACCCACTTGGACACATAATCTATAGAGACTAGAATGTAAGCATTTCCAAAAGAACTTGGAAATGGCCCCATGAAATCCATACCCCAAACGCCAAAGAGCTCAACCTCCATAATAGGTTGTTGCAGCATCCCGTTGCATCGAGATATCGATCCAGTGAACTGACATTTGCCACATTGTTGCACAAAATTGTGGGCATCTCAAAACAATGAAGGCCAATAGAATCTTGATTGAAGGGCCTTTGTAGCAGTCCTTACAACACCAAAATGACCTCCATAGGGAGCATCATGGCAATGCTTCAGGATAGGAAGCATCTCTTCTTCTGGAACGCAGCGTCGAATAATATTGTCGCTGTATACCTTGAATAGGTATGGCTCATTCCAGTAGTATTTTGCGATGTCGTGAAGGAATCTTTCCTTTTTGTGGCCTGTTGTACTCATTGATAATCTTCCACACACCAAGTAGTTTACGACATCTGCATACCATGGGGATGCGTCGACAATAAAAAGTTTCTCATCCAAAAATACGTCGACAATTTGTGATGTATTTCCATCTTCACTTCCTACCTCCAGAGGAGATAAATGATCTGCTACTTGGTTCTTGGATCTTTTTCGATCTTTAATCTCAATGTCAAATTCTTGCAATAACAAGATCCAATGAATCAACCTTAGTTTGGCATATTTTTTAGCAAAGAGGTACCTCAATGCAGAATGATCAGTATAAACTATAACTTTGCGCCGATAAGATATGATCGAAATTTGTCAAAAGCAAAAACTACTACCAACAGCTCCTTTTCTGTGGTTGTATAATTGATCTGCGCTTCAGTAAGAGTTTTGCTAGTATAATATATTGCATGAAATACCTTTTCTTTGCATTGACCTAGCACGGCTCCCACTGCATAATCACTCGCATCACATATAACCTCAAATGGTTGTGACCAGTCCGCTGCAACGACAATAGGTGCCTTCACTAGTTTCTGCTTAATTTGCATAAATGCGACCAAACATGCGGCATTTAACTGAAATTTTTTATTTTGCTCCAACAGGGAGTAGAGAGGTTTTGCAATCTTAGAGAAATCTCGGATGAATCATCGATAGAAGTCTGCATGGCCGAGAAAAATCCTAATACCTTTTACATTTATGGGCGGGGGTAACTTCTCAATGATCTCAATTTTTGCTTTGTCCACTTCAATGCCTTGACAGGAGATGCGATGACCAAGGACAATGCCTTCTATTTCCATGAAGTGGCATTTCTCCCAATTCAACACTAGATTTGTGTCCTCACATCACTTTATAACTCTAGCTAAACTGTCAGTACATTTATTAAAAGTATTACCATATACAAAAAAATCATCCATAAATATCTCCAATGAGTCTTCAATCATATTTGAGAAAATTGCCATCATGCATCTTTGAAATGTGGTAGGTGCATTGCATAGTGTAAACTGAAAAATATATAAGATTTTTTCTATGTAATTTATCACCTTTTTACTTAAATTCATTGTTAAAACTAAGTAAATGTTTAATAAATTAATGAAATATGTGAAAATATGAAATTAGGACATAGAAATTGTTAAAATGTGATTTTATGCTTTATTATATAGTTTTCATGCTTAAAATGGCTTATTTTATATTTATTTGAAAATATTATATTTTTAAGACATAAAATGGGCCATGCATGATTAAATTGAATAATAAAATGTAAAATCATATTTAATAATTCATTCTAAAATATTTCATTAAATAATTTGGGTTTAATTAATTAATTAATTTGGGTTAATTTTATTTATTTAGTCCTTTAATTAATTATTTTATTTTTGACAGGTTTGATAAACTTTGCTGGATTACAAAACCGTCCAAATTGAAGGCCAAGTCAACCCAATTTCAGCTACACATAGCTGTCCACATAAACCACTTTTTGGTTTAATTGCACAAGGGCCCTGCAATATTAAAGAAATCAGAGATTTGCCCGAAGATTTACATTTGGCCGAGTCTCAGTCCTGAGTTGTTATGGCATTTAAATTATTTAAAAATCAAGCAAAATTCAACTCAAAATCCACTAATCATGGCCGACCACTCATTGAAGAAGCTTGAAGAGACTAAACCTCTCTATTTTTAGCAAACTACTCTCCTCTCTTCACCTATAAATAAGACCTCATTTCACCATTTCCTAATCATCCCTTCATCCAACACCTTCTCTTCTCTCTTAATTCTCTCTAGCATTCCTTAGAACCCCTGTCTAGCATCATCTCTTCATAGAGATTTTATCAATTAAGCCTCTTAAAGAGCCCTTGGTCGGCGACCATGGAGAGCCATCAACAAAGGAGCTGAGCAAAGAAACGAAGGAGCCCTTTTTTATCAGAGTCTTGGGTGACAGCCACTTTGATTTGAGTTTAATCTTTCTTTTCTTTAATTTATTTTGAAATTGTTTGCTATGTGTTCTTTGTTCTTGTTTACAACAATGTTAGCTTAATTTTATTTAAGCTAGGATGATTGCTTTAATTAAATAATATTTATTTAAATTATTCTTATGATGTGTATGCCTCAGTCAATCATGTTTTCAATTAAAATCAAGTCTGTATTTCGTTCATACGTGAATGAAATGCACCTAAATTAGTTGAGCGATCCTAACTAGACGATGGCTAGTAGACATATAATTGGAATGTGCTTGCTCAATTTAGATCCTAGTCTGATTAAATTGCAGGTTGCATAACAACTCTAACCAAGCTCTATTATCTGCATAGTTTTTAGATTTGTGTGATTAAACTATTTCAAACCTAACACGTTCCTGTTACCTCACATGAATTCTAAGAAACCCTTAGTAAATAAGGATCAATAAAATGAATATTTGCTAAGCAAAGGATTTCGAAAGGACCTAATGTGGTTTCCAAACACATGAAAGATCGAGTTGCTAAGGAATATTATTCCGAATATTATTAAGCATGATGATAATAGATTGAGTTTAATTAAAGTAATTGTCCTAGTTTCTTTATGATATAATTGTTGCAAATTGTGTTTAATCTTGCTAAAATCTATTCCATTCATATAGTTTGCATACTTAGGATAATTTGCATTAGGGATCATTGCATTTAGTTTAATATATTTAATTTTAATCATTACTTCTGAATCATATTGTGTTTCTAAATGTACCAAGTTGTTAATATAATTTTACTATTAAGTGATTTAACACAAATACAATCCCTGTGGAGATGATAACTCGATACTTACTTATTACTTGATAACGACTGTGTACACTTGCACAAACCTACGCTTTACAAGTTTTTGGCGCCGTTGTCGGGGATTGTTAACTATTGCCATAGTCATTTTTGTGAAATTATTTATTTTCAATTTAGTTTTTATTTCTAACATTACTAACTTATTCTTTTTTTGTGATTTTCTTTTCAGGTGTTTATGAGCATAGATCGGATTATTGATTTACTCCCTGTAGACCTTGAAATTGAGCAAACTTTCTGACAAAGAAGACGTGAACGAACAGCTCAAAGGCAAGTCGAGATGGACCTTGGAAATCAGAATCAAGACCAAGGTAATGAAGCCGATCGTGAGTGAAATCCCATCCTCATTGCCGATGATAGGGACGATGCATTAGACAATATGCTGTGCCACTTTTCAATGAGTTAAATCCAGGAATTAGAAGGCCAGATATTGAGGCAACCCAATTTGAACTGAAACCAGTAATGTTTCAAATGCTACAAACGGTGGGCCAATTCAGTGGTATGCCCACGGAAGATCCACATCTCCACCTTCGATTATTTATGGAGGTAAGTGATTCATTCAAGATAGCCAGTGTGACTAAAGACACACTGAGGTGGAAGTTGTTTCCGTACTCGCTGCGAGATCGAGCACGAGCATGGCTCAATTCATTGCCACCAAGTTCCATACCTACATGGCAAGAATTAGCAGAGAAATTTTTGATTAAGTATTTCCCGCCTAGCAAGAATGCTAAGTTGATGAATGAGATCACAACTTTCCAACAATTGGATGACGAGTCTTTGTATGTGGCTTGGGAGCGATTCAAGGAGTTACTTCGTAAGTGTCATCATCATGGGATTCCTCATTGTATCCAGTTGGAGACATTCTATAATGGTCTCAATGCACATACAAGATTGATGGTAGATGCTTCTGCGAATGGTGCAATTTTGTCTAAGTCTTATAATGAGGCTTATGAGACCATCGAGAGGATCGCCAGTAAAACTATCAATGGCCAACAAATCGAGCAGCGTTAGGAAGACGTGTAGTTAGAGTTCATGAAGTTGACGCCCCCACTTCATTATCAGTTCAGGTATCGTCTATTTCCTCTATGTTAAAACAGTTTACCGTTAATAGTGCTAATAATTTTGCAGCTTAGCCATCAAGTCCATTTGAAGTAGTTTCTTGCGTGTACTACGGGGAAGGTCATTCTTTTGAGAATTGTCCAACAAATCTCGAGTCAGTGTAATATGTGGGGAACCAACATCAAAATAGGAGTGGACAAGGACCCAAGTCCAACTTCTATAATCCTTCATGGCATAATCATCTTAACTTCTCTTGAAGCAACCAAGGAAATGGACCGAACAACAACTTTATACAACATAGACCCAACCAATCTCAAGGGTTCAATCAGCAAGCTCCAAAACCACCTCAAGTTGAGTCATCAAACAGTTTGGAGAACTTGTTGAAAGCATACATGGTAAAGAATGATGCTTTGATCCAGAGCCAAGTAGCAACACTGAAAAATTTGGAAAACCAAATGGGTCAGTTAGCTACGGAGCTTCACAATAGACCACAAGGAACCTTACCGAGCAATACTGAAAATCCAAGAAATTTGGGTAAAGAACATATCAAGGCAGTGAAATTACGAAGTGGTAATACTCTGGAACCCCGAATGATTGATGTTGAAGATGAGCCTATTGAGAAGGAGGAGAATCAACCAACTGTTGAAGTTCCTACATCAAAAGAGTCAGAATCTGCAAAGTCTAACAAGGTAAATCCTAACTCAGTGAATTTAGATACTTTAACATTTTCTTTGGATGCAGATTTACCTACACAGAAGAGTTGCCCGATTCAACCAAGCGTTCCATCACCTCCATATCTGTAAAGATTACAGCAACACAAGCAGAAACAGGAGGTGCAATTCAAGAAGTTTTTGGATGTTCTGAAGTAGTTACACATCAATATTCCGTTGGTGGAGGCTTTAGAACAAATGTCGAATTATGTGAAGTTTATGAAGGATATACTGTCCAAAAAGAAATGAATTAATGAGTATGAGACTATTGCCTTGACGAAGGAGTGAAGTGCGTTCTTGCAGAACAAGCTGCTGCCGAAATTGAAAGACCCAAGAAGCTTTACTATACCCTGCAACATTGGTGAATCTTACTGTGGTAAAGCTTTATGTGACTTAGGATCGAGTATCAACTTGATGCCTAAGTCTATTTTCAAGATGCTAGGGATAGGTGAAGTAAGATTTACAACTGTGACGCTTCAGCTAGCGGATCGATCTTTAGCATATCTCGAGGGAAAGTTCAAGGATGTTTTGGTAAGAGTTAATAAATTTATTTTTCCTGCTGATTTCATCGTCTTAGATTTTGAAGCAGATAAGGAAGTATCGATCATCCTTGGGAGACCTTTCCTAGCCACAGGAAGAATGTTAATTGATGTGCAGAAAGGTGAACTTATCATGCAAGTTCAAGACTATCAGGTAACCTTTAACATTCTTAAAGCTATGAAATTTCTCGATCCGACAGAAGAGTGTTCAGTTATGGAAGAGATAGAAACTTTGGTTTCTATGGAAAATAATTTTGAAGAAGTCCCATTAGAGAAAGCCTTAGAGTTTGACCCTTTGGAGGATGAAGAAGATGAAGAAAACATGGATTTGATGGAAGCCTATTCGAGAAATTTTATTCAATCCACACGGTTTGAACCGTTGGAGTTAGAAGTCAGAGAATTTGTGCAACCAAAGTTGTCAATCGAAGAACCACCTAAACTCGAACTAAAGGTACTTCCTTCCCATTTAAAAAAAAGTTTATTTAGGTGACTGTTCTACTTTGCCTATGATTATTTCAGCAAAACTGATGAAAGATCAAGAGGAGCAACTAATTGTTGTTCTTAAGAAATTTAAGAAAGCAATCGGTTGGACTATAGTTGATATTCGAGGTATAAGCCCTTCTTTTTGCATGCATAAAATTATTTTAGAGGAAGGTGAAAGAGCTCGAATTCATTGGCAAAGGAGGCTCAATCCTATTATGAAAGAAGTTGTGAGAAAGGAAGTGATCAAATGGTTAGATGCGGGAATCATCTACCTTATTTTAGATAGTTTGTGGGTAAGTTCGGTGCAAGTGTGACGAAGAAAGGTGGAATCACGATTGTTGAAAATGAGTGGAACAAGTTGATTCCAATGAGAACTGTTACTAGTTGGGGAATTTGTATTGACTACAGAAAGTTGAATAAAGCCACTCGGAAGGACCATTTTTCGTTGCCTTTTATGGTTCAAATGTTCGATCGATTGGCAGGTAATGAATTCTATTATTTTTTAGATGGCTATTCGGGATATAACCAAATAGTTGTAGCTCCGGAGGACCAACATAAAACAACCTTTACTTATCCGTACGGTACGTTTTCTTTTAGGCAAATGCCTTTGGTTTATCCAATGCACCTGCAACATTTCAGCGATGCATGATGGCAATATTCACTAATATGGTTGAAAATTTTGTTAACGTTTTCATGAATTATTTTTCTGTTTTTGGTAACTTATGATATTTGTTTGAGTAATTTGGCTAAGGTACTGAAGAGATGTGAAGAGACGAATCTTGTCCTTAACTGGGATAAATGTCATTTTATGGTTAAGGAAGGGATTGTCTTAGGGCATAAAATCTCAAAGAGAGGAATTGAAGTCGATAAAGCAAAGGTGAGTGTAATTGATAGATTACCGACCCCAATCAATGTGAAAGGAGTCAGAAGTTTCTTAGGCCATGTTGATTTTTACCGAAGGTATATCAAGGATTTTTCAAAAATTTCTAAACCTTTGTATTTGTTGTTAGAGCAAGATAAAGTGTTTGATTTCAACAAAGCATGTTTGGAAGCTTTTGAAGATCTGAAAAAGTGGTTAATCTCAGCCTCAATAATCGTTACACCTGATTGGAGCTCACCTTTTGAGTTGATGTCCGATTCAAGCGATTATGCCGTTGGAGCTGTGATGGGTCAAAGGAGAAACAAAGTGTTTCACCCTATTTACTATGCAAGCAGAACTTTGATGGGAGCCCAACTCAATTATACGGTAATTGAAAAGGAACTCTTTGCTATAGTTTTTGCTTTTGACAAATTTCGCACATATCTTATAGATACCAAAGTTACAGTATTTACTGACCATGTGGCCATTAAATACTTGCTTGTGAAGAAAGATGCGAAATCGAGGTTAATTCATTGTATACTCTTACTCCAAGAATTTGACCTTGAGATCCAAGATAGAAAAGGTGTTGAAAATCAAATAGTTGATCATCTGTCGAGGTTGGAACAAGATGAGGTAACTCGATCATGTATGCCTATCAACGAGAATTTCCTAGATGAACACCTATTTGAGGTAAGTCGAATTCATAAAACACCTTGGTTTGCTGATTTTGCCAATTATCTTGCATGTGGAATAATTCCTCGAGAAATGACATCCAACAAAGGAAGTAATTCCTTCATGATAGTCGGTATTATTTTTGGGAGGATCCGTTTTTGTTTAAACAGTGTGCAGATAATATAATCCGAAAGTATGTAGCTGAAAGTGAGATTGCCGAAATCTTGTAATACTGTCATTCATCTCCAAGTGGGGGACACTTTGGTGACTGCAACAAAGATTTTGCAAGCAGGTTTTTTTTGGCCTACATTGTTTAAGGATGCTTATGCTTATGTGAAGAATTGTGATAGATGCCAAAGGATCGAAAATATATCAAGGAGAAATGAGATGCCCTTGACAAACATTTTAGAGATTGAGCTATTCGATGTTTGGGGCATTGACTTCTTAGGCCCGTTTCATTCTTCATATGGGAGCAAATATATCTTTGTTGCTGTGGACTATATATCCAAGTGGGTTGAAGCTGAAGCATACCCTACAAATGATGCAAAGGGAGTCATGCGATTTCTACATAAGCATGTGTTTACATGATTTGGGACTCCAAGAGCTATTACTAGTGATGAAGGTTCTCATTTTGTGAACAAATGGCTTAATTGGTTGCTTGACAAATATGATGTGAAGCATAAGATTGCTACTGCTGATCACCCCCAGTCGAATGGGCAAGTTGAAAGAGTGAACCGTGAAATCAAAGGTATCCTTGAAAGGGTAGTACACCCTAGCAGAAAAGATTGGTCTCGAAGGCTCGATGATGCATTATGGGCCTATCGAACAACATTTAAGACACTGTTAGGAATGACTTCATATCTATTAGTCTTTGGAAAGGTATGTCATTTGCCAATAGAGTTGGAGAATAGAACTCACTTGGCTTTGAAGCAGTTAAACTTTGATCTCAAGTAAGCTAGTGAGAGAAGGATGTTACAACTTGATGAGTTGGAAGAGCTGAGGATATTTTCCTATGAGAATGCCAAAATGTGTAAAGAAAGATCAAAGAGATGGCATGATAGTCATATACAACCTTGTTAGTTTAAAGAAGGTCAGAAGGTTTTGTTGTTTAATTCAAGGCTGAAGTTATTCCCTGGGAAGCTTAAATCCCGATGGAAAGGACCCTATACCATCTACCGAGTTTATCCTTATGGAGCTGTTGAATTATATGACAATTACGGAGGTACCTTTAAAGTTAATGGTCAATGTCTCAAACATTATTGGGATGGTGAAGTTGAGCGAGTTGAATCCTCGTTCAAATTAACAGACCCTTGATTTTTCTTGAACTCATTTTGTAAATAAATAAATAATTAGAACTTATTTTCTTAACTTAGTACATTTAATTAATTCTGTCTAAGGAGATTGGACCTTAAGCGGGATCGTTGTGACCCCTGCAACCTTTCCTGGGAATTAATTTAATGTAATTTGTTACGGAGAAATTTTCTAATTGAGTTTTAAATTTTTAAGTTTCATTCTTTGTTGTTTAAATTTTAATTTTAATAGTTATGATAATAAAGGGGGTGAAATTTGGCCCAAGTACTAATCAGTTTTTTTGAATAAGTTTGTAAATACAGTCTGAGTTTGAGGCCCAAGACAACAAAAGGAGGGAAAATATCCATGCTTTGCCGCCACTCCTATTGCTTGCCTCCCAAGTAACCCTAATGTAGCTAAATTTTTGCTACATGTTCCCCTAATTTTCCCTATATAAACCCCTTTTCATTCTACTATTTTTCATATCCCTCAAAGTAATTTGTTTAACCCTAAAAATCCCTAAATTTCCCTCTAGTGTCGCTAGCCTCAAATCCCGAAAGAAACCTTAGTTTTTCTTCCCTTGTTGCCGAAGTCAACTATTGCCACCGCAAGAAGATTGCCAAAGCACCAACATTGCAGTCGAACATCACCGTTATCGTCGCCGCACACGGCCATTGCTATCGCACGCTGTTGTTGCCACCGCACCATCCTTGCCGTCGTAAGGTTTTTGCCGTAGTAAGTCTTTACATCACCTTACCGATTCCTCTTCTCTCCCTTGTGCCGAAACTTTGCCAAATTTTGAGAAAAGATACCATGTCTCGCAAAAGAACTAGATCTTCAAAGACTACTCCTGAAAACCTGATTTTGATCGATGAAGAAGTGAAAGAGAGATTTGATTCAATCTTCAAGCATCAACCTATGATGCCAGACAAAGGTTTTAACTTGAAGAGTCATGATTTGATGGTTGTTCCTGTACCGATTAGAAAGAAAATCAACGCTCTCAAGGGGAATGATTTTGTGATGCTCGCTCACTTCTCGATGATGAACTAGTTCGAGAGTTCTATGCTAGTTTGACTATGCAAGATGCTACTGAGGTCATCGTTCAAAAGAAAAAGGTACGTCTTACTTCTAAGTCCATTAATGCTTTGTTTAACTTACCTTATGTTGAAAAAGATGAGTACTACCCTATGATGAACAATATCAACTGGGATTTTCTTCACAAAGTGCTGGATGTTGTGACAAATTCGGGGTCCCAATAGATTATAAGAAAGTTTGGGAGCCATTCTTCCCAAAGGGAATACCTAAAGCCGGTAGCAAAGGTATGGTTTTATTTCGTTCGCTACAGTTTCATGCCTATCTCACATAGTTCCACCATCTCGATGGAATGGATGCTCTTGTTGTATGCAATTTTGACAGAAAAGTCCATTAATGTTGGGAAAATTATTCTCAAGGAGATTAATGATTGTGCTAAAAAGAAGACAGGAAGTGCTTATTTCCCATCATTAATCACTTCACTTTGCTTAAGAGCCTATGTTAAAACACAAGCAAATCTGAAGGGGCAATATGTTCAAAGGTGCATTACAAATCATGATCTTGAAAGGTTAGTAGAGAAGGTGCATGAGCTGAATCAAGGCGAGCAAGAAGAGCCAACTGAACCAGATATCGAGGAGTCAACAAATGAAACTAAAACTGAAGCTAATTCAGTTACAGACACTGAAGAAGAAGAATCTGATAAGGAACTGAACAGCCTAAAACCAGTTGAGGGATCTGCAAACCCTGAACTAAAGATTGAGCCAGAAGAAGAAATAGTCAAGCTAAGTGTTGAACTTGAATTTACAACTCCAATGCCGACTTCTGCAAGTACTTCAAAGAAATTGGAGTTGTCAATTATGATGGATATGTGCAAATTCATGCACAACCAATAACAAATTTACTGGAAATATGCAAAGATTAGAGATGACTCAATTCAAAATACTTTTAAGAATATCCCTAACACTTTTGTTCCTGAGTTCCTAGATGCTATCTTTGAGACATGGAAGGAAGATATTGACTATGCAAACGAAGATGGAGCTGAAGAAGACAAGGGGAATGAGTCAGAAAAATAAAAGGGGGGATTCTTGTTTTGTTATTTATTTAATTATTTTTAGGTTTTTAGGAATTTATTTCTTTCATAGTTAGGATTTAAACTTTGCAGAATAAAACATAGCAAGCATGAATAAACTTAATACTTCTTTAGAAAGAAAAAGACTAAGTGATGTGGTAATGGGAATGAACATGTCTAGGATTGGATTGTTAAGGAAGACTTGGTATTTAAGCAGTCTTAATGACTCACCTCTCTTTCCTTACAACCCTACCTGGTGTTCAGTTTTCATTCATTACTTTATTCTTACAATGAGGACATTGCTTCTTTTTAAAGGGGATTAAGGAAAATAAATTGCTCAAATTTTTAAACTTTTTCAAGTATGTTTCAATCATTTCTATCATAAGTATGTTTTAATAAATGAATGTTTAGAGAAATTTTTTGTTAATAAGATAGTTTGTATGCAAGTATGAATGATGATTCTATCTGAGTGAATGTATGTTATGATGAAGAATGGAATGCTTGTATGATCTTAATCTTAGGTAATGTTTGCCATGAAAACTTAGTTTCTCTTGAGATTAGACATGTATGAAGGTTTATATTTTTAGAATTGACTTAGTAACTTTCTTGAGGCGAAATTCTAGGAGACATAAAAATCTAAAATGATATAGGTACTATTTCTTTGGATCGTTTGAGCCTTTTCAAGCCAACCTTATGATATTAGACCCTTGAAACTGTAATTTTGAGCTTAAAAGCCTATTTATTGCAATGTACCTACAATATAAGCCACATTATCATCTTTTTAAGTTATCCTAATTTTGTGCACCCATCTTAACTATAGTTCTCTTGGTGATCAACATTTGAGGAAATTTTCAAAAAGATGTACGTGCTCTTGCTAAAAAAAAAGCGAAGAAAAGTTTGCTTAGTCTTTGAAAAGAAAAATGTATGAGCATGAGTTCAAAATAAGTTTGGAGGTGTTCCAAAGGTTCACTTAAATAAAAAAGGCTGTATTTCAAGAAATCCAAGACAAAGTTAAAGGTTAAGATTTTGAAACCGAAATGTCTCATCTATTAAAATCCTACCTTTAACCGAGCCCTATTACAACCTTATAAAAGACCTTTTTATTTGATGATTATGTCACCTACATTAGTGGAGAGGAAGTAATAAGTTCAACATATGAAAATCATAAATAGGCCTTATGATTGCTTTGCTTGATTGATGAGAAATTATGTTGAATGAAAAATGTTATCTGTGACTGTGACATACATACAAACTATGATTCATATCGACATATTTTGAAACTTGGTATAAAATCTAAAAATATTTGCATATGAATTACTTGTTAATAAAGAAGATCTATGAACATGAAGTTATTAATGCACGATTATGGGACAAAGATTGATGCTGCTTACACAACTAGCAATTTTGCCTTAGCAAGACCTTTTGCTGTGCATGAACATTACTCGGGACGAGCAATGATTTAAGTTTGGGGTGTGTAAACTGAAAAATATATAGGATTTTTCCTATGTAATTTATCACCTTTTTACTTAAAACCGTTGTTAAAACTAAGTAAATGTTTAATAAATTAATGAAATATGTGAAAATATGAAATTAGGACATTGAAATTATTAAAATGTGATTTTATGCTTTATTATATAGTTTCATGCATAAAATGGATTATTTTATATTTATTTGAACATATTATAATTTTAAGACATAAAGTGGGCCATGCATGATTAAATTAAATAATAAAATGTAAAATCATATTTAATAATTTATTCTAAAATATTTCATTAAATAATTTGGGTTGAATTAATTAATTAAATTGGGTTAATTTTATTTCTTTAGTCTTTTAATTAATTAATTTATTTTTGACAGGTCTGATAAACTTTGCTGGATTACAAAATCGTCCAAATTGAAGACCAAGTCAACCCAATTTCAGCTGGACATGGCTGTCCACATAAACCACTTTTTGGTTTAATTGCACAAGGTCCCTGCAATATTAAAGAAATCAGAGATTTGCTCGAAGATTTACATTTGACCAAGTCTCAGTCCTGAGTTGTTATTACATTTAAATTGTTTAAAAATCAAGCAAAATTCAACTCAAAATCCACTAATCATGGCCGACCACTCATTGAAGAAGCTTGAAGAGACTAAACCTCTCTATTTTTAGCAAACTACTCTCCTCTCTTCACCTATAAATAAGACCCCATTTCACCATTTCCTAATCACCCCTTCATCCAACACCTTCTCTTCTCTCTTAATTCTCTCTAGCATTCCATAGTCCCCACACCTAGCATTATATCTTCATAGAGATTTTAGCAATTAAGCCTCTTAAAGAGCCCTTGGTTGGCCACCTTGGAGAGCCATCAGCAAAGAAGCAGAGCAAAGAAATGAAGGAGCCCTCTTTGATCAGAATCTTGGGTGACAGCCACTTTGATTTGGGTTTAATATTTCTTTTCTTTAATTTATTTGAAAATGTTTGCTATGTGTTCTTTATTCTTTCTTACAACAATGTTAGCTTAATTTTATTTAAGCTAGGATGATTGCTTTAATTAAATAATATTTATTTAAATCATGCTTATGATGTTTGCGCCTCAATCAATCATGTTTTCAATTAAAATCAAGTCTGTATTTCGTTCATATGTGATTGAAATACACCTGAATTAGCTAAACGATCCTAACCAGACGATGGCTAGTAGACACATAATTGAAATGTGCATGCTCAGTTTAGATCCTAACCCGATTAAATTGCAGGTTGCATAACAACTCTAACCAATCTCTGTTATCTGCATAGTTTTTAGATTTGTGTGATTAAACTGTTTCAAACCTAACACGTCCCTATTACCTCGCATGAATGCTAAGAAACCCTTAGTAAATAAGGATCAGTAAAATGCATATATACTAAGTAAAGGATTTCGAAAGGACCTAATGTGGTTTCCAAACTCATGAAAGATCGAGTTGCCATGGAATATTTTTTCGAATATTATTAAGCATGATGATAATGAATTGAGTTTAATTAAAGTAATTGTCCTAGTTTATTTATGTTATAATTGTTGCAAATTGTGTTTAATCTTGCTAAAATCTATTCCATTCATATAGTTTGCATACTTAGAATAATTTGCATTAGGGATCATTGCATTTAGTTTGATATATTTAATTTTAATCATCACTTCTCAATCATTTTATGTTTCTAATTTTACCAAGTTGTTAATATAATTTTACAATTAAGTGATTTAACACAAATACAATCCCTGAGGAGATGATAACTTTATACTTATTACTTGATAATTACTATGTACACTATCACAAACCTACGCGTTACACATAGACCAAATGAGATTTGGCGGAAGGAAAAGGTACCAAAAGGACAAGTGAAAGTCATTTTTGTTTGGTCCTCCAGCGCAATTGCTATCTGATTGTAGCTAGAATAACCATTGAGAAAAAAATAGTAGGCTTTACCCTCAATCCTGTCCAGCATTTGATCAATGATGGGAAGTGGAAACTGATCCTTCTTTGTGGCTACATTCAAATGACGATAGTCCATGCATACTCACCAACATGTAGGAATGCGAGTAGGGATGATTTAATCTTTGTCATTACTTACCACCGTGATACCACTCTTCTTTGGAACACATTGGACTGGGCTCACCCATGTACTATCAGAAATTGGGTATATGTTGCCCGCATCCTACCACTTAATAATCTCCTTTTTAGCAACCTCCTTCATTTTTTCATTTAATCTTCTTTGTTGTTCAATGGATTGCTTTCTCTCGTCTTCCAACCGGATCTTGTGCATACAAAAAGAGGGATTAATGCCTTTAATATCTGCAATAATCTAGGCAATAGAACACTTGTGTTGCTTCAGTATTTGGATTAATTTTTCTTCCTGACTTGCGTCGAGAGTTGTAGAGACAATTACTGGCAGGTGTCATTCTCATCAAGGAAAACATACTTCAAATGGGTAGGCAATGGTTTCAACTCCAAGGTAGGAGCTTATTCAATAGATGGCTTAAATACAAGAGCCATTATCCGCTCCTAAGCTCGACATTATTTGCCTCAACCTTGTAGTCACAGTTACTTAGAAAGTCTTCTTCAGTTGTCGTTGAAAACTCTTTTGGGACTGCTGTGCTACTCTCATTAAATTCCTCCTCTATTAATTCATCTAACAGATCGACGTGGTGACATTCCTCTTTATTTCTGCAAGGAATTGCTGCAAAAACACTAAAGGTGACATGTTCGTCGTTATGTCACATTATCAATTTGCCTTTGAACACGTTGATAAGAGTGCGGCCCATGGCAAGGGGCGTCCCAAGATTATGGACACCTCTTTATCAGCTTCACAATCAAGGATAATAAAATCCGCTGGGAACACAAACTTATCTACTTGAACTAGAATGTCATTAATTTGCCCTTCAAGTTGCACTAAAGATCTATCCGCCAGTTGCAATGTCACTATAGTGGGTTTTATGCGACCAATCCCCAACTTACGAAATGTCACTGCAGTGGGCTTCATGTAACCAATCCCCAATTTACGAAATGTTGATAATGGCATGAGGTTGATACTCGCTTCTAAATCACAGAGAGCTTTTCCCAAGTAATGATTTCTAATGGAACATGGAATTGTAAAACTACCAGGATCCTTCTTCTTCGGTGGTAATGTATTTGTTAAGACTGCATTGCATCCCTCTGTGAGCATAATTGTCTCAATATCAGTCAACTTCTTCTTGGATAAGAGCTCCTTCATGAATTTCCCATAGCTAGGAATCTGTACGAAAGCATCCACAAGCGGTATGTTGACATGCAATTGTTTCAATGTGGCCAAAAACGTTTGATATTCTTTATCATTCTCTTTCTCCTTAAATCTTTATGGAAATGGCAAAGTATTTACACATCAAGTTGTCGTGAAAAAACCTGTTGTGTCGACATTGGTGATTGTGTCGACAATTTTGTTGGTCTAATGATAGGAATGGGAGTAATAACTGGTAGCTCCTGTTTATTTGGTTCATCTGTTTCTTCTTCAGATATAAGTTTTTCTTCTTGATCTGCTTCACTTGCTTTGACAGATGTTGTATTGGAGCTATTAATTGGGTCGACAGTTTACTTTCCACTCCTAAGAGTAATAGCTTTGCAATGCTCTTTCCCTTTCTATTGGATTCTTAGTGTCATTGGGTAAAGCACCTGGTGGTCTATTGCTCATATTTGAAGCTAGCTGTCCTACTAGTTCTTCCAATCTCGTATGAAAGAGGAATTTCCTTGCAAAATAGCTTCATCCTCGTGATATGTTCATGCATCAAGGCTTCAAGGGGGCTACTAATGGATCAGCTCGTGGTTGGGAATATTGTTGTTGTTGTTGTTATCCATGCATATGCTAGTTTGGTATTGAAGATTGTTGTGGCTGCACACAAGTGTGTGGTTGCAACTGATCTTGATGTTCATGCATCTGAGGACTTTGAGTGAAATTTGCTGTTGCTGATTGTAATTCCCTTATCGAAAATTTCCTTGGCTCGAGGAGTTTCCATGTCTAAATGTGGTTGCATTTTGATTCCCCCAAGGCTGTTGGTTTCGAGCTTAGCTGTTGTAGGAAGTACCATAAGAATTTCCTCTAATGTTATTAACATAAAACACATTCTCTATATGCTGTGGACAATCTTCATACCTATGATTGTGCCATAAATTTCACAACAAAATGTCGGGACATTAATTTGTTCAACTTGGATAGGAGCAACTTCACTTGCCCCCTTCATGTTCTTTATCATATTTGCTAATGAAGGTACCTGTGCACTCAGAGCTGATATAGCATCTAACTCGATAACTCCAAGGTTTGTTTTGACTTGAGCAGCTCGAGAGATTGGATATTGGTAATCATTCTGAGCTATTATTTCAAAAATTCTCACAACTTCACCATAGGTGTAGTCCAAAAAAGGACCATTCGCAGATGCATCGATAAGATTTCTTGTCTGTGCATTCAACCCATTGTAAAAGATCTTGATCTATATTTCCTGCTGAATTCCATGCATGGGACAGCGTCGAAGCAGGGTTTTGTAATGCTCCCATGTGGTGTGCAAATTCTCATCATCCAATTGATGATACGCAATGATATCATTCCTCAGTCGAGCATTCAATGTCAGTGGATTAAACCGCAAAACAAACTGAGTTGCAAGTGCATTCCACAATGTAATCGATCCAACAGACAATCCAAGGAACCAGGTATGAGCCCGTCCTTGCAATGAGTAAGGAAACAGCTGCATCTTCAAGGCATTATCAGGAATGCCGTGCTGACTAAAAGAAGCACAAATTAGTAAAAAAGATTTAAGATGCTCTCTTCATGAGGCAAACCAATATATTGCGCATTCGAATTTAACATTTGAAACATAACCAGTTTTAACTCAAAATTACTAGCTTGAATAGCTGGTCGAACAACCCCTGACTGCAAATCATCTAATATAGGAACAACAAAATTTCAGATGGTTCAATTTTGTATTTGATCTTCTTGTGGCAACAATGGATTATTGATAACTTATGGCTGTATTGGAGGAACAAGATTTTGTGGTTGCAATGGAGGTATGGCTGCATCATTTTCAAGCAAAGCCTTATTCCTTTGTTCTTGTCTACTCCTTCTAATAGTTCTTTAGATTTTCAGATCTAAGCCAACAACAATTTCAGAATTGCTCCTGGTCATTAAACACCTAAAAAAATAAATTGAAAAATATTCAACAAAAAGGAAAACAAGTTAGTAGCAGGTAAAACTTAAAAGAAATTTGCAAATACAAGAATAAACATTAAACAAACGCCATACCCGGTAACGACGCCAAAACATGATTGCCCTATGAACGTCATAGCAGTAATGTGCAAGAGTATACTATCGATGCAAGTATAGTAGATAGGTTTAAAACTATCAGATATCGATCCCACAGGGATGATTGCTTATGTTTATAATTGTCGATGTAAAAGGAAGTTACAACAAAAGAGGTTGTGATGAATAATGTCAAAGCAAACTAATAAGAAAATGCAGTAAACGTTTGAGAATAATCTGTCGAAGCAATTTTAAGAAAAGTTAAGAAATGAAAAATATTGATAATGAAATGGGGTTTCCTGACTTGAAAGATGGCAACAGCTAAATGTGACCACAAGGTAAATGATAGATAAATTGTCACCGCAATTAAGCTCAATGAAATCTTACCAACCTCGACTTCCCTGTTTATCAAAGATTCAAACACTCACACTAACCACACCTTTCAGTGTTGGTAATGAAAAATATTTAAGAACAAGTGGACAGAATCCCTTCGATCCTCAAGAAACTTCTGTTGACTTGCTTGTTAACTTAATTTGTCGTTGCACTTTTCAGTGACAGTGATTGTAATTACACTCCCGTGGTCAAGCAATTAAATCGAAATATAAACAACAAAAGAAAGATTGAACATATATCATAATTGATCTGAAATTAAATTGTATTTCCCTGCAAATTCAAATAATCAACATTCATTAGTGTTCAAATAATCAACTTCTTCTAGCTATACAAGTTGGTTATACCAGTTGTACACTCACGCAGATCTAGTGTGTTTATCAGACAGTTATTGGTTGTGGTAACATTTTTGGGTGCAAATTTAGATTCTATTTTACGGCGACAACCCTGGATACCTTCATGTGTTGATCTTGTAAGACAGATTCCTGCACTGACATTTTTTGGATGCAATATTGCAAAACTAATGGTGGCGACATTAGTTGCAAAAACAAGATAAAATTAAAGAAAATTAAACCGAGCATCACTGAGTTAGAAATGCAATCACTAAGTTAAAAAATGCTAAAAATGAATTCTAAAAATGATAAAATGGAAACAAATTATACCCTAAGTAAGGAGAAATCAATGGTCTTTTCTAATTTTATTAGGTATATTGATGTTTTCAATGTTAGCCATGAGATCTTCTATTGGATCAACTTGTTCTTCTCTCTCCTCCGATGGTGGGTTTTGCATAACCTATGGGTTTCTATGAGGGCATCTAATTAGTGATTCTGGGTTAGCAATAGGCTCGACCAAGTTTTCTTGACTTCGAGTCGTAAACAAAAAATTAATAAACAGGAAATAAAAAATACAAAAAAATAAAAATAAAAATAAAACCCCGTATTTATAACCAAAATTTTTTCTAATTATTTTATTAGCAATGAAAAAATATGATTTACTAAAACGTTGCCTCTCCGACAACGGTGCCAACAACTTCACCGCTCTCTAACGTACTTTTGTTCGGTGTAGATTTTGGCTTCCGCAAGTATACGAGTCAGGTTGTAAATATAGTTTTTTTACAACAGAATACTTGAAAGTATTTCGAGGATCGTACCCGAAGGAGGCTTAAGGCGATAGTAAATGGAATTCCTACAAAGAATAAAATTAATTAATACTAGTTTTAGGGTTTATAGTACGAGTGAAAATAAGAAAGGTTGTTGGAAGCATAAAAATAAAAAGATCAAAAATAAAAATAAGTAAGGGAGAGTTGTAGAAATTCTTATAGATCGCTTTGGGAAGATTAGGTCGTTTCCGCATGATTTCCTCAATTGTTGAGTTTTGGGGATTTTTCTCCAATCAACTAGTCACTAACCTAGTTGGAGCTCTTGATCTTCCACCGATTTAGTGAGTCAATAGAGATTACTTATCGCTAGATGTCATAATCTAAACCGATTTGGGGAAAAGGTGTTCATGGATGGGCAATACCAATTTTGAGTTCATTCCCACCTAGATGTCTTTCTAAGGTTATCAGGATTAGTGTTTGTTTGAGGCTCTTCCTTTCCCAAACAGTTGGTCTGAAAGAAAAACTCTGTAAAACAACAATCAATTATTCATACATCTACTCCCTAATTCCCCAAAATGAAATTGGTTTCTCGTGGTTTCTTTATTCATAAATAATATAATATATGAAAACATGTAAATAAAGAATCGAATGAAAAAATTGTATTGAACGATCTGTCGAGAAAAATTCCTCTATCATCTACGTGAGTTTCTACCATCTCGCTTCAAAAGCTAAAAAACAAATAAACTAAAACTGAAAATTAAAGGCTAAGAAATTATGTTTAAACCCTAGTGCTAAAGGTTCTATTTATAGCTTTACATGGCTGTTTTTCCTAAACCCTAGGTTAGTTATTGTTTCTCGTGTTTAAGTGACATTGTAAAGGCTAAAATGCCCTTTGTTTTAATGTGAGATCTACCTCTAGGGGTCGATGTCATGACACACCAGGTCCTGTGTCGCGACATAGGCATCAGTCTCTTTGTGAAGAGTCATTCTACAGGCGTTGTCACGATAAAGAAGTCAGATATCAAGTTCCTTAAGTCTAGTCCCTTGGTTACGACGTAGCTCAGCCTATGTCGTGACGAAGTGATAAGTTTCCTTTTAGTGCACTTCATTATGGTCTCCTGCACACTCACTATGTATGTTAGCTAACCTTTAGGCCTCAATTGGCCTTAAAGATAAATAAATCATCACTTTAACACTTAGGTTACACAATTTATTGAAATAAGAAATCTAACTAAATATTATGAAAATATTACGAAAACACTTGAATTCAAGCTTTTCAAGTGCGAAAAATAGTTCAAGCTACCAGGTACAAAATAGACAAATTATACTTGGCTGCTATGTCATGACACAGGTCCTGGTGTGCCGCAACATCGGCCCCAGACCTCATCTTTGCATCAAGTGAGGGGCATTTTCATCTTCACAATGCAACTTAAGCATGAAAGATTATAGTTGACCTAGGGTTAATAAAAACGGTCGACCAAGAGCTATAAAAAGGGCCTTTAGCACTAGGGTTTGGACACCTAATAGCATTAGAAAGTACCATTGATTTCTCCCTACTTATTGTATAATTTGTTCCCATTTGGTCATCTTTAGCATAGATTTTTAGTATTTTTAATTTATTTATTGCATTTTTTAATGTAATGAAGCTCAGCCTAATTTCCTTTGAATTTATGATATATTTACTACTAATGTTGATGCATTAGTTTGTTTAGCATTGCGCCCAGAGATGTCATTGCAGGAACTTGTCTAGAAGTATCGATGCATGAATGTGTACAGAGTTTTTGCTGCATAAGAGGATCCAGAATTGCACCCAGAACTGTCGTAACACCTAACAGTTGTCTGGTTAATACACTAGAAATGTGTGAGTTGTACAGCTGGTATAACCAACTAGTACAACCAAAGAATGCTAGATCTAGAAGGAACGACACCTATACTGTGAAGCTACTGTTAAATACTAAAAGAATAAGAGAGAAAGGATCTTCTTCCTCGGCCAGATTTGATTTTCTTCTTCAATCCATATTTTCTTAAAATTTACATCCACTGCAGCTTAACTTCCTAAGGGAAATATGACGCAGAAGAGAAGGCTGAACTGGTCCTGACGAGGAGCAACCTAAGTGCACCATATGAGGAGAGTAAGGAACAATTTGAGTAGACTAGGAATAGAATGCCCCAATTATTCTATTATTTCTCTTTCTTAAACGTTGGCAATTCTTCTTATTTCAAGTTGTATGGAAGTACATTTGAAATTTAGAACTGAATGATATTTCAATCTTGCATTTACTATTAATGTTTGGATTTAATTGTTTGACCACGCAAGTGTGATTGCAGTCACTGTCATTGAAAGGTGCAGCGACAAATTAAGTTAACAAGCAAGACAACGAAAGTTACTTGGGGATTGAAGGAATTTAATTCACTTGTTCTTGAATATGTTACATTGCCAACACTGGATGGTGTGGTTATTGTGCGTGTTTTAGTATTAGATCTAATAAGAGTGTCAAGTTTGATAAGATTTTCATTGTGCTTATTTGCAGCGACAAATTACCTGATATTTTAAACCTTGTGAGTCACACTTAGTTTTCTGCTAACTTTTCACGTCAAAAACCCCATTTCATTATCATTGCTTTACTTCTTAAAATTTTAATTATTGCTTTGACAAATCAATCTCATACTTTTACTGCATTTACCTGTTCATTGCTTCAACAACTTTACCACAGTTTATATTGTTTTATTTGTTTATTGCATCAATAATTATAACCATAAACATTCATCCTCGTGGGATCGATATCCAATAGATTTACATCTATCTACTATACTTGCATCGACAGTGTACGCTTACACATATTTGCTGTGACGTTCATAGCACGATCAAGTTTTGGCGTTGTTGCCAGGGATGGCATTAGTTTGATGTTTATTCTTGTTTTTGCATCCATTCTTTATTTTCTAATATTTACTTGTTACTAACTTGTGATGCGTTCGTGGATTAAAATGCAACTATTCCCTTATTCATTGCAAGGACGGGCTCGTACCTGGTTCCTTGGATTGCCTGCTGTATCAATCACTTCATGGAATTCAATAGGAGACGCAGATTGAAATATTTTATAACATGCTGAATGCAAAAATAAGAAATCTTGTCGATGCATCTGATAATGGTCCTTTGTTAGACTGTACATACGAGGAAGCTATCAGAATTCTAGAGCGAATTTCTGAGAATGATTACCAATATTCAATCTCTAGAGCTGCACAAGTCAAAGCAAATCCCAGAGTTATTGAATTAGATGCTATATCCGCTCTGAGTGCACAATTGTCTTCGCTAGAAAACATGATAAAGAACATGAAGGGGATTAGTGAAGTTACGCCCATTCGAGTTGCTCAACAAATTAATGTCCCTACATTTTATTGTGAAATTTACGGTGACAATCAGAGTTAGGAAGATTGTCCACAGCATGTGGAGAATGCTTTCTACGTCAATAACATCTGTAGAAATTCCTATGATAATTCCTATAACTGTTCTGCAAGAAGCTAACAGCCTTGTGGAAGTCAGAATGCGACGACATTCTGATATGGAAATTTATCTAGTCAAGGCAATTTTCGACAAGGGAATTACAATCAGCAGCAGCAAAATTTCAACCAGAGTCCTCAGATGCATGCATATTAAGATCAGATGCAGCCGCACAATCGTGTACTGCCACAATAGCCTTCAATGTCATATTTGAAAGCTTAAGGACAACAGCAATAGCAGTACACACAACCAAGAGTTGATTCTTTAGCAGCCCTTGAAGCCCTGATGCATTAACATATAACGCAAATAAAAGCCATTGTGCAGGGAAATTAATCTTCTATCCGAGCATTGGAAACACAGTTGGGGCAACTAGCTTCCAATTTTAACACAAGAACACCAGGTGCTTTACCCAGTGATACAGAGAACCCAAACTCAAAAGGGAAGAAGCATTGCAAGGTTATCACTTTTGGAAGTGGGAAACAAACTATTGAGCCAACTATCAGCTCTGATGCAACACCTGTCATCACTAGTGATATAAATCAAGGTGAGGAGGTTGCATCTGAAGAAGTTATAGAAGAACCAAATAAAGAGGCTCCACTAATTGTTACCCCCATGCCTACTATCAGACCAACAAAATTATTGACGCAATTGCCGATGTCGACACAACTAGCTATGTCAAGGCAATCTATTGTATCCATACCATTACCATTTCCACAGCGATTTAAAGAGAAGGAGCATGATAGACAATATAAGTAGTTTCTGACCACATTAAAACAACTGCATGTCAACCCTCGACGCAACTCAAGAAGAAAAATTGATCGATATATTGAAGCAGCATAAGCGTGTGATGGATCACTTTCCACTCCCCTTCATCGATCAAATTCTATATAGGCTTGCTGGAAAAGCCTACTATTGCTTCCTTGATGGCTATTTTGCCTACAATCAGATAGCTATTGCACTTTTAGTTGTCCTTTTGGCACTTTTGCCTTTCACCGAATGTCGTTTGGTCTTTGTAATGCACCGGCCACATTTCAAAGGTGCATGATGACAATATTTTCAGACATGATCGAGGACTCATTAGTGGTATTTATGGAAATACTTTTGATAAATGCGTTGACAACTTGGCCAGAGTTTTAAAGCGATGTGAGGACACAAATCTTGTGCTAAATTGGGAAAAATTCCACTTCATGGAAATAGAAGGCATTGTCCTAGGTCATCGCATTTCTTGTTAAGGCATTGAAGTGGAAAAAGCGAAGGTTAAAATTATTAAGAAGTTGCCCCCGCCAACTAATGTAAAGGGTATTCGGAGTTTTCTCGAACACGTAATTTTTTCTCGTAGATTTATTCGAGACTTCTTCAAAATTACGAAACCTCTCTGCTCGTTGTTGAAGCAAAATAAAAATTTCCTATTTGATGATGTATGTGTGGATGCATTTATGCAAATAAAGAAGCAGCTCATGTAGGCACCCATTGTCGTTGCACCAGATTGGTGCAGCCATTTGAAGTAATGTGTGATGCAAGTGATTTTGCAGTGGGTGCAGTATTAAGACAACGCAATGAAAGAGTATTTCATGCTATATATTACACTAACAAGAATTTCACAGAAGCTCAGATTAATTACACAACCACAGAAAAAGAGTTATTGGTTGTAGTCTTTGCTTGCGACAAATTTCATTCATATCTTGTCAGTGCAAAGGTTACTATATTCACTGATCATTCCGCGTTAAGATACATTTTTGCAAATAAGAACACTAAACCAAGGTTGATACGATGTATCCTACTACTACAAGAGTTTGATATAGAGATAAGGGATCGGAAGGGGTCGAACAAGTGGTAGATCACCTGTCTCGTCTGGAAGTGGGTAGTGAAGATGGACATACATTTCAAATTGTCGATGCATTTCCTAACGAGAAGCTGTTTGCTGTTGACGCAACCCCATGGTATGAGGATATGGTCAATTACCTGGTATGTAGAAGGCTACCTTTGGGCGTAATAGGTCATAAGAAAGAAAGATTTCTTTGTGACACAGAGAAATATTTTTGGAACGAGCCATACCTATTCAAGGTATGTAACAACAATATAATTAGGCGTTGTGTTCCAGAGGAAAAAATCCTTTCAATCTTGAAGCATTGTCACGATGTCCCTTATAGAGGTCATTTTGGTGGTATAAGAACTGCTTCAAAAGTTCTTCAATCACGATTTTATTTGCCCTCATTATTTAAAGTTGCCATAAATTTGTGCACCAATGTAATAAATGTCAGCGCACCAGATCAATATCTCGATGCAATGAGATGTTACAAAATCCAATCATGAAAGTTAAACAATTTGACGTTTGGGGTATAGACTTCATGAGACCATTTCCAAATTCGTTTGGAAATGTTTATAACCTAGTTGCTGTTGACTATGTATTAGAGTGGGTGGAGGCCATTGTAGTCCCAAAAGATGATGCAAGGATAGTGCTGAAGTTTTTCTAGAAGCATATCCTTACTCGCTTTGGCACACCTAAGGCATTGACCAGCGACCAAGGCACTCACTTCCACTACAATCAGGTAGTAACCACACTGAAGCGTATAGGGTTCACCATAGAATGGTGACCACATATCATCCAAAAACTAACGGGCAAGCTGAAGTCACCAATCGACAGATCAAAAATATTCTCGAGAAGGTGGTGAATCCATCGGGGAAAGATTGGTCTTCTAGACTTGATGATGCGTTATGGGCATTACGGACAACGTACAAAACCCCGCTTGGGATGTCAGTGTATCAGCTTGTCTTTGGTAAAGCATGTCACTTGCTTGTGGAATTGGAATAGAAAGCTGCGTTATGGGCATTACGGACAGCGTACAAAACCCCGCTTGGGATGTCAGCGTATCAGCTTGTCTTTGGTAAAGCATGTCACTTGCTTGTGGAATTGGAACAGAAAGCAATGTAGGCAATCAAGCAAGTGAACATGGATTACGATGTTGTTAGGAAGAAAAGGCTGTTAGACATCACTGAACTTGAGAAAATTAGGTGCAATGCCTATGCAAATGACGCAATATATGAGGAAAAGTCCAAGAGATGGCATGACAAAATTATTTTGTAGAGACAATTTACTGCAGGACAACAGGTGCTATTATTTAATTCTCGACTAAAATTGCACCCAGGTAAATTGCGCTCACGTTGGTCTGGACCATTTAAAGTTGTCAAAGCATTTCCTCATGGTGTGGTCACAATTAAAGATATAGATGATGAGCACCAATTTATAGTGAATGGACAATGACTGAAGCATTATATTGGCCATGATGATCACAAACAAAAGGAGACCATTAATTTGGTCACATTTTTATAACCTCTCTTTACTTTTTTACCATGTAATTTTAGTTTGTTTAGTTTTTGTTTCAGTTTATCTTCCTCAGTATTTTTGCAAGAATAAAGCTCTTTCTTTTGTCGACGAATGAAAAGCTCCTTGTCAACGCATCTTTTCTGCTGACTCATCAGAAAATCGAAGCATATCAGGAAATAAATCATGACGTTTCATCCTTTATTCCCCAATTGTTGGACCAGTTTGAAAAGGGGCAATTCGAGTGGACGCATTTATTGATTACAGACCTATTGTCCTCTCTCTGCAGCATAAACAAACACGACTCTCCATCTACTCTTTTCATTCCCTATAAAGCAATCCCTTTTGTACCGACTGTGTATTCAAAAACCTCCATTATTATTCAAAATTTTCTTCAAGTTCTCACCTTTTCTTCTCTATTACTACCTTTGCTACCAAAAAATATAGCCAGAACTAGAGGCGCTAAGACACCATCGATATTCGTTGCAGAATCTTCATCTGTCGCTGTGGTTCGTGAAATAGAGCATCACCTATCCAAAGAACCTATGATGTTTCTTACAAAGGTAGCCAAGGATCATTTTCGAGAGAATATGCTAAAACGGAATTGCCATCCTGAGCAAGGTTTTCAGCTGTCGAAGCAACAGGACCTTGGGAAGCAGGTAAATAAAATCATCGCAAATATGGGATGGGAAACTTTCTGTAGCCATCCTGGAGGTTACTCACAATCCCTGGTGCGAGAGTTTTACGCAAACCTCATTGACAATGAGTCAGAGTTTATGTTTGTTTATGAAGGGTTAGTACCTTAGGGTGCTGCCCGCATCAATGATCTCTACAACATTATAGTGGATGAGGATAAATATATGGCATTCCTTAAGGAACTCACTGAGGAAGGGACTGACATTTTGATGCAAGACCTCTGTGTTGAAGGAGCTGTGTGGACGGGCTCCAATCCAAATAATTACACAATGCACCGACGATTTCTAACATGGCAGAGTAAGGTTTGGTTTCATTTTATTAACAGTCGCTTGATGCCTTCCACCCACAGCACGACTGTAACTTTGGATCAGATGTGTCTGATACATTCGATCATTAAGGGATGAAAAATGGATGTCGGTGCAATTTTACACCAAGAAATTACGAATTGTGCTGCTAGGCAAACTGGTATTTTGGTGTTTGCCTCCTTGATTATGTAGTTGTGCCAGTAAGGGGGAGTGGTGCCTTGTGAGGGAGAGGAGATTTTGGACAACAAGGGACCCATCAATGAAGCCTCAATCGAGCGCATGACTTGTGGGAAAGACACTCCCACTATCAAGGAGGCTGAGGCCAGAAAAAGAAGAGGTAAGGCAAATCTCATACTTTTACTACCTTTACTTGTCCATTGCTCCGACAAATTTACCACAATTTATATTGTTTTATCTGTTTATTGCATCAACAATTATAAACACAAACATCCATCCTCATGGGATCGATATTCGATAGACTTACATTTATCTACTATACTTGCATCGATAGCGTACGCTTGCACATATTTGCTATGATGTTCTTGGAGCAATCAAGTTTTTAGTCCTTAGGTGAATTGGAAAAAGAGAAAAGAAATGAAAAATGAAGTAAAATGGTCACCGACGATGGTGGTGACAGATCACGGTGGCGAGGGCAGTGGCTCACGGTGATTCGGTTAGGGAGGTACGGTGCTGCGATTATGTCACAAGGAGAAAGGTTCGATCACTTAAAAGAAAAAGAGGAGAAGTAGAAAAAAATAAAAAGATAAAAGGTTAGTGGCACTTGCGGTGGTTCGTGATGGTGGCCATGGTGAGGATGGCTCCGTGCGGCCGAGGAGAGGAGGAGAAGTGAAAGGTAGAAGCTTTTGGTAGTTGGATGACTTCTAGGTGGTGGTGGATGGCTTGGTTGTGGTGGTTGAAGTACAGAAGATCGAAGAAAATGGCAGTGGTGCACAATCGGCTAGAGAGAAAAAGTGGAGGAGGAAAATGAAAACAAATGAAGGTGTATGGGTGGCCAAAGGGAATTAGCTTTGGTGAATAGATGAGTTTTGACACGAATGGGTGAATGGGAAAGTGAGGGAACAAGGGAATAGAGAGGGGGATGTGTTTCACAAGTTAAGGCATATTTGACCATTGATTAAGGGAAAGAATCCACCAATTTAGGGCTTCAAAGAGGGTGGCCAGTGATGCCTTTAAGCACATGCTAGAATTATGCAAAAAATAAAACAAAAAATGGACGCACATGAGGGGATTCCAACTAGGGACTTCAAGGTTAGCTAATAAGCTCCCTTCCACTTTTTTACTCACCTCTTTGTGTTCCAATTTGCGCAAATATTTTTAAGAGTTAGGAATCAATAGTCTCACCCTCTTATAACTAGCTTAATTAATTAATTAACTACTAAAAAAATTTGGGATGTGATAACTCTACCCTCCTTAAAAGAAATTTCGTCATTGAAATTACCTGACAAAAATAGGTGAGTGTATTTTTTCCGCATTATATTACCTGGTTCCCATGTTTCCTCACTCGAACCATGATTTCTCCATAACACTTTCACAAGTGGAACTTGCTTCCTTCTCAACACTTTCACATCCAATCGATAATCTTTATTGGATTCTCCTTAAATGTCAAATCAAAACAAACCTCAATATCCTCTACTGGAATCACATGAGACGGATCGGATCTATAACGTTGCAATATAGAGATGTGAAACACATCGTGAATGCGATCTAATTATGGAGATAACTCCAACTGATAAGTCACTAGTCTAACCCTTTTAATGACGCTATAAGGTCTAATAAACCTTAGACTTAACTTTCCCTTGCGACCGAATCTTAATACCTTCTTCCAAGGTGAAACCTTGAGGAAGACTTCATCGCCCACACTATATTCGATAACCTTCCTCTTCAAATCAGAGTAGAATTTTTATCGATCAGATGTAGCTTTCAATCAATCTCGAATAACTTTCACATTGCTCTTAGTCTCTTCAACCAAATCGGGTCCTAGCACTTTCTTCTCTCCCAAATCTATCCAACACAAAGGTGTTCTACACTTGCACCCATAAAGTGCCTCATATGGAGCCATCTGAATGCTTGATTAAAAACTATTATTGTACGCAAACTCTGCAAGCGGTAGATGTTCTTCCTAATTGCCTTGGAATCCAATCATATAATCTCTTAACATGACCTTCAGAATTTAGATAACCCTCTCAGATTTTCCATTTGACTGTTGATGATAAGAGGTACTAATGTTCAATCTCGTATCGAGTGCCTGATGCAGACTCTTCCAAAAATGTGACGTAAATCGAGGATCACTATCAGAAATTTTGGACATTGGGATTCCATGGAGTCTCACAATCTCAGCGATGTACAACCTTGCCAACTTTTGCAACAAACAATCGGTGCACACAGGTAGGGGAAGTGATACGCTCTCAGCGTTGGCTTGATGGCATGTTAAGCACTTTGCCACAAAGTTAGTCACATCGTGTTTCAGTCTAGGCTACTAATATTGCTCACGAAGATCTTTATACATTTTACTACCTCCAGGATGCATAGCATAGGGACTACTATGCGCTTCCCGAAGTATAGAGTTATAAGCAAAATCTAAAGTCTTACCCCCCTCAATAAGCTTCACATGGGGCTCTAAAGACGAATATGAAATTTGCTTCAACTTAATTTCCTTAATCAAAGTCAAACGCACTTGTAACTCAGCTAACAAACCACCATTATCAGCTAAACTAAACCTAGCGAACATTACCGTTAACTCCATCATGGGCTTCCTACTAAATGTGTTTGCCACCACATTAGCTTTACCTAGATGGTACTCGATTATGGAATTGGAATCTTTCAAAAGCTCAATCCAATGCCTCTATCTTAAGTTCAACTCTTTTTAGTTGAGGAGATGCATATGACTCTTATGATTTGTATAGATGACACATCTCTCCCCACAAAGATAGTGCCTCCAAATCTTAAGAGCGAATACTACAACAACTAATTCCAAATCTTGCGTCGAATAGTTGCATCATGTGGCTTGAGTTGCCTCGAAGCATAAGCTACAACATTCCCATCTTCCATTAACACACATCCAAGACCACAATAGGACGCATCACTATAAACCACATAATCCTTCCCAGACTCAAGTTAGATTAACACTGGTGCTTGAGTCAACACAACTTTTAGCTTATCAAAGCTAGCTTGCTACTCATCGGTCCACTTGAACGGTGCAATCTTTCTCAACAACTTGGTCATCGAAAACACAATCAATAAAAATCCTTCCACGAACCTCCTATAATAACCAGTAAGTTTGAGAAAATTTCGAATCTCATTAACGTTCATAGGTTGCTTCCAATCCAAGATAACTTCGATTTTCTTTGGATCCACATGAATACCCTCGACAGATACTGCGTGACCCAAAAACATCACCTCTTAAAGCCAAAACTCACACTTACTGAGCTTCGTATATAGCTTCTTCTCACATAAGGTTTGAAAAACCAACCTTAAGTGCTCTTCATGCTCTAACTTAAACATGGAGTAAACCAAAATATCGTCGATGAACACCACAATGAAACGATAAAGGTAAGGAAATAGACCCTATTCATTGAGTCCATTAGCACGACATGAGCATTCGTAAGACCAAACGATATTAATAAGAACTCGTAGTGTCCATACCGAGTCTTAAAAGTATTCTTCGGCACATCACCCTCTTTCACTTGCAATTGGTAGTACTCGAATCTTAGATCAATCTTAGGGAAAATCGTAACACCTTCAAATTGATCGAATTAGTAGTTGATCCTTGGAAGTGGGTATTTATTTTTCACGATCAACTTATTCAGTTGATAGAAATCGTTGCACAACCTCATAGACCCATCCTTCTTGTTCACAAAAAGAATTGGAGTTCCCTACGGTGACACACTTGGCCTAATGAAACCACGATCCAACAACTCTTGTAATTTTGCTTTAAGCTCCTTAAGTTCTTTAGGTGCCATATGATAGGGTACAATGGACACCGATGTTGTCCCAGTCAGTAACTCAATTCCAAATTCAACTTCACAATCAGTTCATAAGCCAGGTAGGGAAAATATCAGGAAACTCCTTCACCACTCGAATATTCTGCAAAGCAGCACTATCTACATTCGTGTCCAAGATGTATACGAGATAGGCATCACACCCCTTACGAACGAACCACTCTACTACTAAGGCAGAAATCATATTTGAAAGGAAATTTCGACGTTCTCCAACCACAATTATCTCATTTCTAGATGAAGTCCTCAAGGTGACTCATATAGTATCGCAGTCTACAATTACTCGATGCTCACTAACTAGTCCATCCCCAAAATGAGATCAAACTCTCAAAAGGGTAGTTCCATAAGATTAGTGGGAAACATTTCACCTTGCACTTGTAATGGGCATCACTTATAGATTTTGTTTACTGACATAGATTGTCCTAAAGGACTAAGTAGACTCATATTGCTAATAGTGTCCTCTACCAAAATGCCCAGTTTATCAGCCATCACAGATGATAGATACGAATAGGTAGAGTCATTATCTATTAATGCAAAATAAGGAATGTCATTAATACTAAAGGTACCTGCTATCACATTGGCAGCACTAGGATCTTCGCGACGTCTGGCCGTATACACTAAAGCTGGTTGCTTAATATCCACTCGATTAGCACCCTATCTTGGTGCTCGTTGTCTCTAGCCCACATTCTCGTCTTCATTCTGCCCTTGGTCTCATTGTTGCTACTGAACAGCTCTCTGATTTGGTGCACCATTCTAAAATTTTTCTTGCACCTGATCATTCAACTAAGGACACTCCTGAATCTTATGGTCTAACGAACCACATTTAAGACATGCGCCCATGCCTCGCCAACACTCTTCTGAATGTCTCTTGCCACAAGTGGCACAATTCAAGATCTTATTCCCTGCTATAATGAAGTTCTATCATCTCTGGCTCGCTTAGATGGACGCAGAGCTTGCCTGCTATGATCGGAGTCTCTTTTAGCCGGAGCTCTCACTTGCTCCTTTTGCTCGCACTCAATGCGCCTCACTTCCTCATAGATCTTACTCTTCACCACCAAAGTTTCAAAGACCCACTCCTGTAGTGGAACCACTTGCATCATCAGATCAGATCAAAGCCTAAACTCAAATCGAGCACACTTATATTGCTCCTCAGTAACCATTCCTAGAGCATAGCGGCTAAGTCTCAAAAATTTCACCTCATATTCTACCATAATCTTATTACCGTGCTTCAGTTCGATAAACTCGAGTCTCCTAGCCTCGACGTATCTCACTCCCACATATTTCTTTTGTAAAGCCTCTAGAAAATATTCTCACACAAGTCAATCAGCTTGGGTGCCACTCATAATAGCTTGCCACCAATGGTAGGTCTCTTCACGTAGTAGAGACACAGTTCCCTTAAGCTTCTGCTCAGGGGTGCAGTCCATGTCATCGAGAATTCTCTTCATAGCCTTCAACAAATACTTAGCTACAGTGGGGGTCATCCCAGCAACGCACCTAAATAGCTCGACTTTGCTAGATCGAAGCCTCTCAGCAATCATGCCTCTATTATTAACACAAGTCTGGGCACCAATCACACATTCCAAAACTCGTAGCATAGCTTGCAACAACCTCATCACGGACTCTTGTTGACTCTGACCAATAGTAGGGGCTTGCTCTACATTTTCTACAACGGGCTAAAGTACGCACCCTATATGCACACAATCCAAGTTGGGTTCCTTGACCCAATTCCCCACGCGCTCTCATTCCTTTGGTTCTTCTGCCACGAGTACTCATTTTAAATTATTATGCTGTCGAAGGAGATGAGTATAATAATTATCACTTTGAATGTTTTCTAATTGAATTTTTGTTTTTATCGCTTTTATGCGAATTTCACTTATTCATCATTTTCGCAATCTAGAGTTATCTCAGTCCAAAAAGTTTTCTATAATTTCCTATAGTTTCACAATCACATTTCTATAGTTTCAAGATCTATAGTATCACTTTTACATTTCTAAAGTTTCAAAAATCTATAGTTTCATATCTAAAGAATAACTTACCTCAGATCGGCTTTGAAAGGTCTCAGATTTCTTTGTAAGAAATCACATATGACATGTTTTTCCCAAAATACCCTTTTATGATGCATAAAGTTTTTCAAAAACATTTTCACTCACAGTCAGAGTTTTAAATCAGGCTCTGAAACCACTAAACGTAATCCCTCAAATCGAGCCTAGATGCTATGGCCCAATCTGAACGATTACATAGGCCTTGAATATGGCCAAAACATTTTTAGAAAATATCCACTTGTCTTGAAAACATTTGATTTTTATAAAATCACTTGTAAACTTTCGATATCAATTTGTGTGTTCCTTTTTATTTTTAAAAATATTTAAGTAATCACTCTAAATCTGAGCCCTAATCACGAGGATTACCTAAGACACATATAATATTGTGGATGAGCTTTTGAAGGCTCAATGTGATCTACATACATACAATATAACACATAGCAAATTTGTCACACAACATAATCACATAATTCTAATATTTCACATATTTAACACATGGCATGCTTATGCGTAATGCAAATTAACAGAAGTTTCCTACCCATCTTTACTACACACCAATATCGAGTTCCCTAAGACTCGTCTATCCAATAACATACAAATTTATGGACAAGCCACCACATAGATACTGATATACAGTCACATATAACATTGTGAATAAATCACCACATAGTATTGTCGATAATGTCACATAGTCACATGATTACATTGTGGACAAGCCACCACATAGTTTTGTAGTAAAACTTCCACATAGCTTCCTCCTTTCAAAAACCCACCCCATGCATGCGATATGACCATTTTAACACATGATTATCACTTATCAAAATTTTCACATTTTTCATGCTCACATATCACATATTATGATTTTCACATTTTTGCATGTATCATGCTTACATGTCACATATTAACATCATTTAACTTTAGCATGCTTTAACATACATATCACATGTTAAAAACATGGAACCAACATACTCATATACAAACATCACAAATCAATCTAGAATAATCACATAGCATGAGATGACATCACATATCATACATCACAAATCACTTATCATAGATCACATAACACATATCACAATTTTCACAACATGTAAGAGTTGGATAACTTGGTCTCATTATCGTTTTTTTTAGTTTTTCAGCTGCACACGAGCACTTATGTACCCACATAATATTTTTAATTTATTTAATTTAAATCACTTTAACAATTTAAGAAAATAGGACTAGATCCCACACCTTTGAAACTGTTTGCTCCTTTGCAGTAGTCCCTTTTCCACTTTACTTTCAATCGCGATCTAATAACATAATCGTTTCGTGTTAGTCATGATCTACTCGATTAATACTATTGACAAAATATTAGTATGAATCTAACGCTTACCTTTGAGTTCGAAAGTTCAGATTCGTACTCTCACGTAACCATTATTGATTTGTCGGAGGTTGATCATTTGGTCGTTCATTATGTCACAAAATTGAATTAGTAACATAGCTTTCAAAATTTACAAAATAAAATAAAATATGAATCCACATGGAGCCTTATACCATTCGACTAAGGTATAAAGTTCTTACAAAGAGGAGTTTTTATTTTTAACAATCGTACTTACACTTGATTCAATTTGAGATGAATGTAAGAATAAGATTAGAAATGAGATCAATGGTTGATTGATCTACGATTAATCAAATAAGTAAAAATAATAAGAGATGAATTTTTAGTCCTCAAATGAATTAGAAAAAGAGAAAAGAAATCAAAAAGGAAGAAAAATGGTCAACGGTAGCAGCGATGATGATCCATGGCGACGACTCACAGTAGTGACAACAATAGCTCATGGTGGTCTGAATAAGGAGGTATGGTGGTGCAATTATGTCACAAGGAGGAAGGTCCGCTCACTTAAAAGAAAGAGCGGAGAAATAGAAGAAAAAGAAAGAAAATCAAAGAAAGGGTGATGGCGCTTAGGGCGGCAGCCATGGCGTGGACAGCAATGCGCAATGGAGGAGAGGAGGAGGAGTGAAAGGTGGCAGCTTTTGGTGGTTGGATGACTTTTAGGCGTTGGTGGATGGCTTGGTTGTGGTGGTTGAAGGACAAAAGATCAAAGAAAATGGTGGTGGTGCACAATCGGCTAGAGAAAAAAAGTAGAGGAAAATGAAAAAAAAATGGAGGTTTTGATGTCAGTGAAGGTGTATGGCTAACCATGGGGGATTATCTATGGTCAACACATGAGTTTGCCAACAATGGGTGTAAGCGAAGGTGAGGGAACAAGGGAGTGAGAAGGATGATGTGTTTCACAACTTAAGGCATGTTTGACCCTTGATTAAGGGAGAGAATCCACCAAATTGTGGCTTCAAAGAGGGTTGCAGACCATACCTCTAAGCACATGCCAGAATTGTGCAAAAAATAAAACAAAAAGGGATGCACATGAGGGGATTTAAACTAGGGGCTTCAAGGTTAGCTAATGAGCTCCCTTCCACTTTGCTACTCGCTTCTTTGTGTTCTAATTTGTGAAAATATTTTTAAGAATTAGGAGTCGACGGTCTCACCCTCTTATAACTAGCTTAATTAATAATTAACTACTAAAAAATTAGGTTGTGACAGGACTCTTGTGTTGATGATGATGCAATTTTTTTAATAATAATGATAAAGAGGATCAATCATCAAATTAAAAAAAATTCAAGAACAAATACAAGATTCTCTAGAGAAACTTTCAATTGAGGAAAGGAAAGTCACTCATCCAAGAGAATTCAACTATGCGAAGGATGGTATGATTTTGGGAGATCCATCCCAAGGGGTAATTACTATATCTTCTCTTAGAAATACTTGTAAGTATGTTGCATTTATCTCAAGCATTAAGCCTAAAAGTATCAAAGAAGCATTAAATGATGAATATTGAATATTGGTTATGCAAGAAGAGCTAAATCAATTTGAGAGCAGTAAAATATGGACCCTAGTTGATAGACCTAGTGATAAATATAGTATAGGTACTAAATGAGTTTTTAGGATCAAGCTAGATAATAGTGGTAACATAGTGAGGAACAAGGCTAGACTTGTTGCTTAAGGTTACTATAAACTTTAAATTATAAAGGTTTTTAGTAGTTTATGATACCTTTTTACTTAAAATAATATTAATTCTAAGTATTGGATCAGTAGTTGGGTGAATTTTGTTTATATTTCAATAATGGTCATGATTTAATGAAGAATGTAATTTTATGGGATTTTGCATTAAATTTGTGCATGATTTAATTATTTTATGGTACATATTAATCTTGATTAAATTGCTGCAATTGGACCAAGAAATTACGCATAATTTATTTATTTATTAAAGCTACATGGACATGAGCCTACTTCACTCTATATGGACGAAAAATGCATGCAAAGTGGATCATGAAGAAATTAATTTGATCCAATTGAAGATGGAATAGTTGATGAGCAAATTTGATCATCATTTGGGTCATCAAAGTCGTCCAAACAAGAGAGAAAGAAGCCCAATTCGGCAAGGCATTTGAGCAGCCCAAAAATCAGTTTTGGGAAATTTACTTAGAGGTCCCTACACTTGCAAATAAAAAAATCAACATACAACTTTTACCCTTGAAACCGTCCACCACCTTGCTTGATTCAAGGAAGATTTCATGCTTGAATCAAGCAACCAACAACCACTCCTTCACAAAATATGGTCGGCCAACCAAGGGAGTGTATCATTGGAATTAACACGCCATTTTTAGCTAACACACCACCCTTTACTATAAATACCAACCTCTATTTCTCATTTCAATCATCCCTTATCAGTCACTAATCCTTCATTCTTCATTTCACTCTCTTATTTCTATAATTTCCTCTCTATTTCACGCATAGCATCCATATTTCCCTTCTCCCTTAGCTAGCAAATCCTTAAGAAGATACTCTCTTGGTCGGCCACCTTGAGGAGCAACTTGCGAAGGAGCAAACACGAGGATTAGAGGAAGCCACTATGATTAGACTCTAAAGGACTGTCGAATCAACCAAAGCTTATTCCTTATGATCTGTGTTTTATTTTGATATTAATCATGTTCACAATTTGTTTTGTTAGTTTTTTCATCAATAATGGCAGCTTAATTTTGTTTAGATAGAATGATTGCATCAATTCAATGAAGTTCAGTTGAATAATGTTCATGATGTTCTATGCCTCAATCGTTCATGCGACTAATGAAAATCATGCATGTATTTCATTAGTTAAAATGTGATTGAATGCATTAGAATTAATTGCTTAATCTAGCTCAGATAGTGATTACTAGACATAATAATCGGAAAGTGCATGCTTAATTTATATCCGACCCATAATACATTAAAGGTTCGTAATAACTTGGCCGAGCTCTATTACCTTGCATAGCTTTTAGGTTCATGTGATTAAATTGATTCAAATCGGCTCAGTCCCTGTTACTTTACTTGAATAAACCCATCTCATACATGCATTGAATTTAGGTTAAATTGCATTTACATAATTTAATTTATTTTAATCATCAATCACTTAAAAAACATTTGTTTTTCTCACCAACTTGTAAAACTTTAATTTTGCAAAATATTGATTAACATACATAGTCTTTATGGAGACAATAACTCTTACTTACTTATTACTTGATAACGACTGTGTACACTTGCACAAACTTACGTGTTACAGTTACACTCAAGAGGAAGGAATAAATTATGATGAAACTTATGCTCCCGTATGTAGGATGGAAGACATAAGAATGCTTTCAGCTTTTGCATGCTTTAATGATTTCAAATTATATCAAATTGATGTAAAAAGTGCTTTTCTAAATAGTTTTATAAATGAAGAAGTGTATGTTGAACAACCAACCAGTTTTGAATATCCAAAATTTCCAAACCATGATTTCAAACTTTCAAAAGCTTTATATGGTTTGAAATAAGATCCTAGAGCTTGGTATGATAGATTATCAAATTTTCTTATTGGAAAAGGTTTTTGTAATAGGAAGGTTGACACAACACTATTTTTTAAAAAAAGGAATGAAAAGATTTATTAGTAGTTCAAATTTATGTTGATGCTATTATTTTTTGTTCTACTAATGATCTTCTTTGTCAAGAATTTTCTAAGCTAATGTAATGTGAGTTCGAGATGAGCATGATGAGAGAAATATATTTCTTTTTGGGACTTCAAATCAAGTAAAGAAAGGATGGCATCTTCATCAATCAAGCTAAGTGCACAAAGGAAATGCTCAAGAAGTTGGGGATGGACATTCTCAAACCACAAGCTACTTCCATGAGCCCTTCTACAAAGCTTGACAAATGAGGAAGATAAATGTGTAGATTTAAAATCATATAGATCAATGATTGGTTCTTTGCTTTATCTTACCACAAGTAGACCCGACATTATGTTTAGTGTATGCTTGTGTGCTATATATCAATCTTTTCCTAATGAATCACATTTACAAGCCCTAAAGAGAATCTTTAGATACCTTAGAAACACTCCTAACTTATGCCTTTAGTATCCTAGAGACACATCCTTTTGCTTGCATACAATTTTGGATGTGGATGTTGGATGTTTCAAATTAGATAAGAAAAACACCTTCTGTAGTTGTCAATTCCTAAGCAACATGCTAATATCATGGTTTTCAAAGAAACAAAATATTGTCGCATTGTCCACCACCGTAGCTAAATATATTTCTATCGGTAGTTGTTGTTCTCAAGTTTTATGGATGAAACAACAACTTAAGGACTATGAAATTGATCTAGATAGCATTCCTATCAAGTGTGACAATACTAGTGCTAGTTGTCTCACTAAAAAGCCCATTCAACATTCTAGGACTAAACACATTAAAATTAGACATAATTTCATTAGAGATCATGTCCAAAAAGGTGAAATAATTCTAGAATATGTAGGCACTTTGAACCAATTTTCTGATATTTTTACTAAACCTTTTGATAAAGAAAGATTTTGGACACTTAAAAGAGAATTTGGTATTACTACATTGCCTTAATTTTGTGTTCAAATAAATTTTAGCACTTTGTTGTTTTAAAACTATTTTATGACTTAAAATTGATTGCAAATGTATATATGCATGATTTATATGGCTCTTATATGCAAAATGTTAGGGGGCGTTTTCATATGGATAATTGTTCTATTTTGACCTCATTAGTCTAGCATGATTTCTTTTCTTTTGTTTTGTTTCTCTTGAACTTGCTAGAATGGACTAAATTTTATTAACTTAGTCATTTTTTTGACTTATTTTGCTTCATGAATTATATACGTCAAGCTTACATTTTCCATGTTCATGTATATGAAACATTTATGAATGTTCTTAGAGTCATTTTAGGACCCTTAAAACCTCTAAAGACTTAAAAAATCCAGTTTTGCAATTTTCATTGCACTTGGAAAATAGAATCACAATTTGATATCGATGTCAATTTAAAAATATCGATACTCGTAAGAAAATATTGATACCTCAAGGGGTTTTAAAGGTAACTACTGATGTTTCAAAATAGAATTTCAAAGAGCATTAAAAAAATTTCTCCCCTTCACCGAAAACCTCTCAACTATTTTCCAAAATTTCTTCAAATTTATTGTTTTCTTCATCAAATCTTGGCTTCTCAACACCTTCAAATACCATTTCATCAAGATTTGTTCAACTTTTCTTTGAGATCTTTCCTATTTCAGCACTTTTGAGACAAAACCTTAAAATTTTCAACTTATTGATTTTATAAAATGTAGGTTAAAATAGTAATTTTTGATTGTTTATTGAGTTGTTTTGAGCACTATATATTGATTTTTGTTGTAGGAGGTCACCTATTTCTAAAGGTTTTCTTAAAATTTTTACCCAAAACACTTACCCACTAAGTGTTTGTTAAAATTCCTCAAACAATTTTTTAAGTCTTAGTGTTTCTAAGTAGTTAAATAGTTAGAATGACTCCCAAAAAACATTTTAGGAGTAATGAATATTTTCAAACCTCAAACTCACTATCTTGTTTTAACTCACATTTTGCTTCAAAAAGAGTTTGGGATTCTAGGAAACTGGATTTAGCCATGTTAGAGGCTATTAATTTTGTTTTAACTCAAACATGATGCGTCTAGCAACACTATTTTTAGCTTCACCTCCTTTTTAATGAAAACCACTATACGCCTTACTATCAAAGAGTTTGGCCACTATCTTCATTTGCCTCCCAGAGGTAACTCCGATGAAAAAGGTCATTTTAGTCCCGTCCCTTTTATTCAGTTCGAATTGGCATCCAAACTTAATCTTCATGATCGTGTCCTCCTCTTGATCCTTACTTGGAACATTAACCCTATCAAAAAACACGTCAAGCTTCGAAACACCGATTATTAGTGGCTCGATTGCTTTAAATTAGATAGGCATCTCGACCTCGTCCTCATAATTTTTAATGACATTAGTAAGGCTATTGGGAGGGTGATGAATACAAATATCACCCTCCCTCATGGAACATATTTGTCATATCTCTTTAGGCGATTAGGCGTAACATTCACGGAGACACCACCATTACTTCTAAACAACCTATTAGTTATGAGGCCCTTCATCATGTGGGATATCATTACGATGTTGCCATCGGTATATGGATTAAGAGTGACCATCCGGTGGATAATGATGATGATAACCTCGATGTCGCTTTTGAAGACTTTTCGACACCCGAACATTTTCCTCCACTGACTTCATCTTCTCAAGCATCTCAACCTTTGTCCAAGATCAATAATTTTGTACTTGATGCTATCCATTCATTGAGCACTGATGTTCGGGGTCTTCGAGATTAGGTTTGATCTCATAGAGAAGACGTTAATTCTTGGATATCCACTTTAGAGACACAAATGTCGTCTCTCGCTCGTTTTCCTTTGACTTCTCCTTTTTCTCCTCATAATGATGATTAGAGTAGATCTAGGACATTCATTTCATAATCATAACATTTGCACCTACATTTCTTTCTTTATGCCTAAGTCTATGTTGTGTTGCACTTTATTGCATTTTCAGGTACATTGATGTTTTAGTTCATTATCCATTTACTTTTATATTTCTATCATGATGAGCTAACCTCTTTTCTCCTTAAGCTTTATTTTTCATTTTTTTTATCACAAACAGGCCAAAAGGCCACCCTCAAATTTTATTCAAAAGAATCCTTATAACAAGATTTTGGATTTCACGAGGATAATCCAAGTCAAAGAAAAAGTTACAATTATTATGAAGACCAAGATGGCTAAGACAATCAGCCACCTTATTACAATTCCTATTGTACCAAACAATTTTACAATTATTTAAAGAAAAAAGAGTTTGTCTGCATTGTCGAATCTTGTACTCCAGGGCAGTAATATCTTCGTGGCTACTGTTCACTCTATTAATAATTGATGCGCTGTCACCTTCAAAAAGTATGTTAGTCCATTCCTTACTCTTTCCCCACGTAAGACACCAATGGAGACACTCAACCTCTGCCCAATCAGTACTGGCCACATTCGGGATAAAACAAACACCACCCCCGTGAACAAACCCCTCCTCATCACGCGCGACAAAACCCAAGCTAGCTTTATTTTTAACCCATGTAGCGTTGAAATTTATCTTCAAAGAACCATGCAAGGGTTTAGTCCAATTTAATTGACAGTTCTGTTTAGGGATCAAAGTTTGCTGATAAAGGTTATGGATGCGAAAATCATGGCTAAACTGAGCTACCCGATCCCAAACAACCCTTAGCTCATCCATGCTTCCTTTGAAAACCAAGTTATTACGAGCGTTCTAGATGTTCCACAGAACAATAACAAAGCATTCAAGGGCAAGTTTATCGAGAAAACGCATAGTGCAGTCAATCTAGTCAACCCCAATCGACCACTCGGGACTTAGAATGCGCCCATCAACGCCACCATGAGTCAGGATCTCTCTAGCCTTGGGGCAGTCACGAAGAGCGTAAAGCAAAAATGAATGCCAATTTATGCAAAATTTTTGTCCATTTATCCCTAAAGTAAAAATGAATGCCAAGTTGTATGATAAATTTTACTTTAGCCTTAAATTCAAAATATCTTTTATTAAGGGGGAGCAATTATTCAAAAACAAATTTACCAAATGTTTTGTTATATCAAAAAGGGGAGATTGTTAAACAAAAATTTATTTGATAAAAGATTTTGATATAACAAATTGAAGTGTTTTTGAATAAAAGTTAAAATTGAACAAAATTGACAAAATGATTTTTCAATTTGAAATCTAAGAGATAAAATTTTTTGAACTATTAGAAAATTTTTGAAACAATTTTAAAATCAAATTAAAATGATTTTAACAAAGTCAAAATCATTTTAACAAATCAAAATGATTTTTAAACAAATCAGTATTGCTCCACGCCAAAAATTATTGATACCTTTTTGGCCTAGTATTAATAATTTTGGAATTATCGATACCGTTCATATAATCGAGACCAAACTTGCATTATGTTTTCACAAACCTTAAAAATTATTTATACCATTTTTCCCTGTATCGATATTTTCTTGAAATATCGATATCCCCCTAAAAGTGATACCAAAATGGCATTTTAATTTTCACAAACCCTATAAAGTATCAATACGATATCGATACTTTTTAAAAAAAGTATCGATAGTAAAACATCAACGATAACTGATTTTAGCATTTATTACAAAAATATTGATACCCTTTTATTTGGTATTGATACTTGCAGTTGTAGGTGAATTAAATGCTCTGGTTTTACATCCCAACGACTCTATTCGTGACACCAACAACCTAAACGGTTGGAAATTAATTAGGGGGTATAAAAGCCATCTTCCAAAGACCCTACAACAACATGAAAGCAGTTTCAAGCAAAAATCATCAATCAAGCAACCTTTGAGCTTAATATTTTCATATTTTTCTTACATACACTTGTGAGCCTTACATCTATTATTTCGGTCAAGTGTATTTCATTGTATTTGAGCTTATTTTGCATAAATTTTAATCTTGTAAGAATTTTTTTTCTTTATTTTCTTATTTGTATCTCTTTGAGAGGGTTTATATCTTAAGATTTGAGTAGAAATCTTAAGGAAGTTGTAAGGTTAAACGTTATCCTCAAAGGTTAGCAAATTAGTGAATTTGGGAAAATCCTTAATAGTCGAAAGCTAAGGTAGTGGAGTAGGCAATTTGGGCTGAATCACTCTAAATCTTTATGTTCATTGTTTTATTTCTCTCTTTACTTCCACCAATTTTTTAAAGACCAATTCACCCCTTCTTGGCGATTTCATTTTGTTTTATTGAGCTAACATGTAGTATATTCGTTTGTAAACTTATAATTTTTTTCAAACAAGTTGGTTAATAAAAGAATTCATTGATTACATTAATATACTTTGTATAATTGTCTTTATATGGTTTTTGCACATAAAGCAAAATAGAAGAAAATATTGTTCACTGGTTGTCTAATATTTAATTAATACTAAGCGGTATTATGTGGTTAAATCATAATACAGAAAGACAACTTATATTAGTAGACGAACCTAAACATGTCCTTAGTCTAATTAGTAATGAGCAACTTGACTGAAACACTATATTTTTGCCTATCAAGTCAAATTAGGGAGATGTTTTGTCTTGGGCATCGGAGCGGATGACTCCTAGAAGATAGAGACAGATGTGACTGATTGGACAAACAGTACATCGACTAGACCCAAGGAGATTAGATCCTGAATTTGTTTATGGATTTATTCACTTATGACGTTTATAGTGTGACATAACTAAATCCTGAGTAGATGATGGACTATGTATACGTGCCTCATATATTTTGATGTAAGTAAAAGTCTGAGCTCAAATAAGATAAGGAACCAAAAGTTGGTATGTTAGGTATAGGATTTCTGCAGTATGCAGTGTCATTCGTAATAGTGGAATTCATATTCCAAGACATGGGTAAATGATTTTCTCTCATTATCACTACATGGTTGATGAAAAGTAAATGTGGTCACGGGTCATTCGTCTTTGTGATGAATGACTTGATTACTATTTGGCAGTAATTAACTTTTCGTGAAGGAAGATGTAATGGTTACCATGAGATAAAATAGGATCATATTGGGAGAATGAGTATTATTTGAAAGAGATTAATGATATCCTATTGACCGCCCTCGAATGTACTCTCGTTCGACGTAGATTTACGCTTTCCGCAAGTATATGAGTCAGGTTGTAAATATAGTGTGTACAACGAAACACCTGGTAGTATTCCGAGGATCATACCCAAAGGAGGCATAAAGAGATAATAAATTAGATCCATGCAAAGAATAAAATTAATTAATACTTACTTTAAGGATTATAGTACGATGAGAAATAAAAGAGTTGGTTTTAAAGAGCATAAAATAAAAAGAGAAAATAAAAGCAATATTTGAGATGTAGAAATTCTTATAAACGGCTTTGAGGATATTAGGTCATTTCTGTATGAGTTCTTCAATCGTTGGGTTTTGGGGATTTTCTTCCAATCAACTAGTGTTGGATCTCTCTATCTTCCATCGGCATAGCAAGTCGATAGAGATTACTTATTGCTAGATGTCACAATCTAAACCGATTGGGGAAAACGTGTTCACGGATGGGCAATACCAATTTTGGGTTCATTCCCACCTAAATGACGTTCTAGGGTTATCAGGCCTAGTGTTTGTTTGATGTTCTTCCTTTCCCAAACAGCTAATCCAAAAGGTAAAATCTCTATTAAACAACAATCAAATATTCATACTTCCACTCCTTAATCCCCAAAATGGAATTAGTTCCTCATGGGTTTCTTGATCATCATAAATAGAAATATATAAAAACATATAATTGAATAAGAGAATGAAAAAGAACTAGAATTGTATTGGCCATCTATCAGGAAAAATTCCTCGAATGTTTATGCGAGTTCTACAATCTCGTTTCCCAAAAAAAAACAAACTTAGAACTACAAACTCAAATCTAGAATATGGTGTCCAAAACCCTAGTGCTAGAGGCCTTATTTATAGCCTTGGACGGTCGTTTTCCTCAACCCTAGGTTAGTTGTTGTTCCTCATGTTTAAGTGGCATTGTAAAAACCAAAATGCCCTTCATTTGGTGTAAAATCCGTGTCCAAAGGTTGATGTCATGACACACAAGAGCTGTGTCGCGACGTAAAAGACAGTCTGCTCCTTTAGGTAAATTTCCCAAGTGTTTTCACGACACGTCGTGCCTACGTCACGACAAAGGAGATAGTTTTGACATTCTGCAGTTCTGATCCCTTTGTTGCGATACAGATCAGTCTGCCTTGTTACATAGTGATCAGCTTCATATTTGTTGGTCTTCTAAATGTTTCCTGCACAATCACGAAGTTCGTTAGCTAACCCTTACGCTTTAAGTGGCCTTAAAGACAACAATAAGCACCTTTTGCACTTTGTACACAATTTATTTCATAAAAGCAAGCTAAACTAAATCCTAAGGAAACAAAATGAAAATGCTTGATTTCAAGCTCTTAAAGTGTGAAAAATAGTTCAATCTGCTAGGTATGAAATCGACAGATCACCTATAAGGGTAACACCCTTATGACAAGGTCATTGGACAAGTACTGATCGAGTTGCTTTCGTAGTGGTATGTCGTTGGGGAGAGCTCAGTCACTATACCATAGTGGAATGAATTTGTGACTAAATGAGTTTAATAGGAGAAAAGCTTAAACTTAATTATAAATCTTTTTAGTCTCACTTTCATATGTCCAATTGGTCCCTCTACTAGCTCGTTGAAACAAAAAATAAATTGCATGTTGAATCAAATAAATAGAAATGGTGAAAATGGAGAAATAAGAAACATTTGCAAACAATTATGGTTTTCTCCAAAATGAAATTGAAAATGGAGAACTGAAATCATTTGGAAATGAATGTGGTTTTCTCCAAAATGAAAATGAATTTATGTTTTTTGAATTAAATAAAGTTCAAAAATAAAAATAAATCATTTGGTCCTAGTGAACCATTGAATGTAGAAATATCAAATATATTGTCTAATAGATTTTTTTATGGTAAAATTTTCATGATTTTAACGGAATTGGAATTGGGTTGAGAATATTATTTAATTGGAAAATATTAAGATGTTTATTTCTGGAAATAGAAAAGCAAATATCGAGTTGTATCAAATTATAAATAATTGGGTTAAAAGCCTAGGAAGTACTTGTAATTTTACCTGATATGGGAGACACCCAAAAGCCCTTAATGTTAAAACGGGTGGACAAAAACACTAGTAATATTAACTACGGTCGCCACCACCTATAATTATAGTTAGACTAGGAGTTCATTTTTTTAGTTGAAATAAACTTCTACAATTCAACAAGGGTTCTACCTTTTCTCCCTATAAATAGATGGCATTGGTAGGGCTATTTACAGAACTTTAAAATATTGTTACTCTATTTAAAAATAGAGAATTTATTCTCAAATATTGAATTTATTTATTGAAATAACAAATTCTTTTGGTTTTTATTTGAGAAGAGATTTTTTGTTTTCACACTAAAGAAAAGAAAATTGTTTCTAGTTTTGTGTTTTGATTCGAATCATTCGAGTCCACACTTGAAGTAGTTTGTGGTACGAGAATAATGGAGAAGATCATTTGATTGAAAGCCAATAACAAAAAGGATATATCTATTTGAAAACACAAGTGCGAATGTGGTCTAGGGTTTATTGCTATAAATATCACAAACCGACTTGGTATTCAAAATTTTTATTTTTTTGTGCAAGCAAAACCGTTTTTGAACTAAATTTTTTTTCCATCAATACCTCACTATCAACCAAGTTTCGAATTTTTAAAAAATTTGAGCATTTTCTCTTAGCCAATTCTGCTATTTATCATATGTAGGTAGGTCATTTATCAAATGATCATCTTCGTCAATACTCTATAGGTAAATATGAATTGACTTGCTCCAATCAAAGTAGTTTGAGCTAAACAATTTGTGTTATCTAATTTTAGATAGGACATGAACCATCTCGTTGATAGGTAACTTAGTATCCGTTGTCACTCTAACAAATGAATTAACCATGCCAAAATTGTTTCAATACCTCGAAAAAAATAAAATTGAAACACCATCTCCCCATATACTATTTTCAAATAGTATCGAAACACAAGAAAACTCCAAAGTGAAACAAAGCAGTGACAACAACAATGAACCACCTGGGTCCGGTTGGAAAATAGAGTCAACGTCGAAGTAGGGAGGCATCACCACAGATATGACACACCAACATGTTCAAAATTTGCTGAGGTTGGGGTGGCACATAAGACACACATGCTATGAACCAAGATGTCGGAGTAGGAGGATCGGTTGAAGAGAACCTCTTGACCCTTTTTAGAGTGATAATTAAAGATAAAGAACTCAAAAAGGGGGGCCTAGAAAACAAAAGAAAAAGAAAGAAAAGCTGTGGAAAAGAACAAGAAAAAAAACTCCTAGGCTCTTGATACCATTTTAAATCAATGATATTTGGAAAGGAAAAAAAAGTTATGTTTCTTTATTGATTTACAATAGATTATGTACAAAGAACTATTAGTTCAAAATGGAAATAACATATCTAATCCTTATATATCAACTATAATCCCTAAAGTTCAAGCCTAAAAAAAAATTTCTTTTATAAAAGCATTCATTTCACAATATTCCAATGTTGTTTAAAAAATCGACCATGTTTGGAAGGATGGAACATAATTAAAAATCAATTTAGGTTATTGAATAGTTATGGGAACACCTCAAAATCATAAAACAAATGTTTGAAGCTCTTTGGCTTAAAACGAGGTCCTTTGGGTAGAGAAAAACATGAGTTTTATCATAATTTAAAACTTTAAACAATTTAAAAATTCAAAAAATAATATAAAAGCATTTTGAAGGCTTTAAAATCATCTTAAAACCATTTAGAAACTTTTTGTGGGTGATTGGAGGTGTTTTAGGTAAAGAAAAATCTCGAAAGTCAAAACGGATCAAAATACTATAGTGGGGAAAAGGTATGTAAAATGTTAGGATGGCGCGAGAAGTTGCAACGTGAAACATTTGATGTCATGATTGTTTGATCTAGTGCCTTAAGTGTAGTATATTTGTTTGTAAACTTATATTTTTTTGAATAGAATGGTTTAATAAAATTATTCATGAATTAAATTAATACTCTTTTTATATTTGTCCTCAATGGTTTTTTAGTATGCAAAGCAAAATGGAAGCAAACATTAGTTCATTGATTATCTAATGTTAACAAATACTAAATGGTATTACGTGGTCAGATTGTAATACAGAAAAATAATTTAGATTAGTAGATAAACCTAAATATATCATTAGTTTAATCGGAAATGAGCAAACTGATTGAAAGACTAATATGTCGTTTGTCAAGTGCAATTAGGGAGATGCTTTATTTTGAACATCGAAGCGGACTGACTGGATTGGACTGATAGTACATCAGACATGACCCAAGTAGAATAGATCCTTAATTTGTTTATGAATTTATTTACTTGTAACGTTCATAGTGTTCCATACCTTAATCTTGAGTGGATGATGAACTATGTATGCATGACTTATATAGTCTAATGTAAGTAAAAACCTGAGTTAAAATAGATAAAGAACTGAAAGTTGGTGCGTTAGGTATACAACTTCTATAGCATATAACATCATTCACAATAGTTGTAATACCCAATACTCTGTTAGAGTATGCGCAAAGACAAATCAGGAGATGATTGTAATCACATACTTATTTACCTTGTTTATTAATAAAAGACATCATCATTATCATTTCAGTTTCTTTTTCTGTGTATTTAAATAAACTGATTTATAATAATGTCCTGAGGATAATATGATTATTCTTAAAAGGTCTTTAGTCAAGTATTATTGTGGGCTTGGACAACAATAATGCATTGAGACTAACATATAGTAGATTGATGACAAAGTGTTGTCATTGACATAGAGTTTCCAAAATCAATACATGAGTATGTGTTAGAGAACGACATATTGGACTGACCCACTATGAGTATGTTTTTTGGATTATTATATAATAGTCACAACATTTCTCATAGTGATAACTATGTATACAATCCTTATACTTGTGATAATCATTGTCCCTATATAGTGAATCGTATATTTTGATACAGTCAAACGTCTACTGTAACAAGTTTGACTATAAAGACTTATGTTAGGTATGACACAATCTATGTAGTGGGATATAATTGATCAAGATAGGATTTGTCCCTCCTACATAATGGGAGCAATATCTTAGGCCAGTTGATGAAGCGAGACTAGAAATGCCTATGCTCAAATAAGTTAATATGAGATATTACACTTAATTGTTTATTCTAGTCTACTTCGGATATCAAGAAACATGAGATTGGATTATGCAAGTGTGACTACTCCATGGCTTGTGTCCAATCTAGATATAAAGGACAAAAGGATATAATACATACGAATTTATCATAGAAAGGTCACGTCGAACCACGACTTCTTGTAATGTCAGTCATTGTTTGTAATATTAAAATCGTTCTAATATTACTGCTAACGTTACAAGAACCTACAGGATCACACCCTACGGTTTAAACGAACAAAATCCAAATACAATTGGTGTTATGTTTAGCTATCACAGATTTAAATTAATTATTGAATTAATTTAATTTGACAATTAAATATTAAACACATTATGTGTACAAATTTGTTGTATAGAAATAGAGGACATAATTAATATTAATATATGAATTTGATTCATATGAAAGTTTAATATTTACTAAATATAATTATAATGATTTCGTTAAATATTAAAAACATGAAAGTTAATATCCTTTCAGAAATGATATAATATTTTAATAAACCTTCCATATATTTCTTTAAAAGAATATTTTCATTTTAATATGAGATATTATATAAAAGGAAATTGAATATTAAAAACATGGAAGTTAATATCCTTTTGAAAAGGATATAATGTTTTAATAAACCTTCCTTATATTCATCTAATAGAATATTTCCATTTTAATATGAGATATTATATAAAATGAAATTGAATATTAAAAACATGGAAGTTAATATCCTTTTGGGAAGGATATAATATTTTAATAAACCTTTCATATATTTCTCAAAAGGAATATTTCCATTTTAATATTAGATATTAAATAAAAGGGAAAGATAGAAGAATTACGTTGTTGATATTTTAATCAAAAACAAAGAAAAACAAAAGAGGGTCTAGCTACCGTCAAAATATTTTTTGAAAAGTTTAGAGGGTAGTTTTTTTATTCGTTCTTATTAGGTGGACTAAGTACAGGCCGAGATGATTTTGTTGGGGCTTAGGATCGACAGCGTGTAAAGGAGGATTTTACAGCACCGTTTCTAGGGGTTTTCCAGATTTCGAAAGGTAATTTTGAATCTTTCCCGATTCGTTCCTCGTACATGGATCCAAAGCTAGGGATTGTCGGAATAATTTTTATGTTGCGTCACGGGGTGTACCGACGATCCAATAGTGGTATCAAAGTCACTTGTACGATACGAGTTCAGGATTAAATTCAATGGTTAACGTTATTGTATGTTAAGCATGTTTTTTTCGATATGCTTGGTTTGTTATATGTTTGTTTGAATGCATGTAATTTATTTGATTAAACGAGATTTATAAAAAAAATAGTTGTTAAGAGTTAACGAATGTGTTTAGGAGCAGTGGGGTTTTATATATCTAAGTTAATTGCTAACTTACTAAAATTTTCGAAGGGAACAATAGTTGTCATCTCCCCTTCATTTGCCCTTACTTTCCTTTTTAATAATTGATTTAATAATGATAATATCATATGCTAAAAATACAAGTATGTTGTACGTTTTGCTTGATACACACGGTGTTTGGAATTGCATGGTTATAGCCCGATAGCCCATTTAGTTTATAAATTTCAAAGGTTGTAATTTTATAAATACGGCCTGCATGTCGTGCCTTCTATAGTTCTATTGTACTTCTCTTCTAATCTTACTCCCGTATGTAAAGCGAGTTTCTATAATTTGTAAAATTGTTCGAGCTGCTGCGGACTCAAGGAGATGAAGGTGGAGCTATCTAATGTGGAAAAGAAGCTTGAGAAGAAACTTGTACCCTTAGGATTTCTTTCGGTTCTCCCATTGGCTTGGGAGGAACCACATTAGTTTTAATGGGCTATAACCATTGCAATTCATTTAGTGCTTTATATTTTTCATGTATGAGATGCAATGAATGATACATTAGCATGTATGTTAATAAAATCGATGACATCAATTAAAATATTAATAAGATAAATTGTTTATTAATGGTGAGATTATTATTACTTAAAACCCTCAATAAAATATTAAGTTAAGATAACCTTCCAATATTTACCACTGTTAAAGCCTTGATCGATACAATGTGGGTTCTGCTAAAGTGAATTACTTGTATCTATCTTGGTCAAACGCGAAGAATAAGTAAGTGATATTCATCAATTGTAATATTGGTTAATAATTTAACTACGTTACTTTAATAAGATTAGAAACCTAAAGGGAAAAGATTTGGATAATCATTAGATGATTGGAACAAAAGTTTTTCACCAAATAGTACGGAGTTACATATGATGTAATTAGTAAGCATTGCTTACCTAAGTAACCATAATCTTGAGAGTAAAGCTAAAGCTGACTTAAGAGGAGGTGAAATACGAATCGTTATCTTCTAGAAAAACTTTAAGGAAAGGATTTTTCAAAATTAGCATATGAGGGTTATTAATGTTGAATAAAATAGTGGGAGCATCATTTAATAAAGTTTTTTTTAAAATGGTCATAATAAACTTGGTAAATTTACTAATGCAAATATTTCTTACTTGTAGATTTATTATGACAAATAACACAAACTCATTATCACTGCGATCTGTCCTTGAGAAGGACAAGTTGAATGGCTTGAACTTCCTTGACAGGTTCCTTAACTTGAGAATTATTCTTAGGGAAGAGCAAAAATTATATGTCATTGAAGAACCCGTTCCTAATGAACCATCAACTAATGCCTCTAGAGCTGAAAAGGATGCTTATAAGAAGCACCTTGATGACATGGTTGACATAGGATGTCTAATGCTTGCTACCATAACTCCTGAGCTTTAGAAGCAACATGAGGATATGGTTGCTTATGATATGATCCAACACCTTAAGGAATTACATGAGGGGCAAGCACATCAAGAGAGGTACAAGACCTCCAAAGCTCTATTTCGATGCAAAATGGTTAAGGGAACTCCAATGGGAACTCACGTTCTCAAAATGATAGGCTATATTGAAAACCTTGGAAAACTTGGATAACATCTAGGTGATGAATTGGCCACTGATGTTATCTTGTAACCGTTGCCGGATAGTTTTAGCCAATTTGTCCTTAAATTCAATATGAATGAGATTAATAAGACTTTGCCACAGTTACTCAGCATGTTGCTGTAAACTGAAAAATATATAGGATTTTTCCTATGTAATTTATCACCGTTTTACTTAAATTCGTTGTTAAAACTAAGTAAATGTTTATGCTTTATTATATAGTTTTCATGCTTAAAATAGCTTATTTTATATTTATTTGAACATATTATATTTTTAAAGACATAAAGTGGGCAATGCATGATTAAATTAAATAATAAAATGTAAAATCATATTTAATAATTCATTCTAAAATATTTCATTAAATAATTTGGGTTGAATTAATTAATTAAATTGGATTAATTTTATTTCTTTAGTCCTTTAATTAATTTATTTATTTTGGACAGGTCTAATAAACTTTGCTAGATTACAAAACCGTCCAAATTGAAGACCAAGTCAACCCAATTTAGGCTACACATGGCTGTCCATATAAACCACTTTTTTGTTTAATTGCACAAGGTCCCTGAAATATTAAAGAAATCAAAGATTTGCCCGAAGATTTACATTTTGACCAAGTCTCAGTCCTGAGTTGTTATGGCATTTAAATTGTTTAAAAATCAAGCAAAATTCAACTCAAAATCCACTAATCATGGCCAGCCGCTCATTGAATAAGCTTGAAGAAACTAAACCTCTCTATTTTTAGCAAACTACTCTCCTCTCTTCACCTATAAATAAGACCCCATTTCACCATTTCCTAATCATCCCTTCATCCAACACCTTCTCTTCTCTCTTAATTCTCTCTAGCATTCCCTAGTCCCCATGCCTAGCATCATCTCTTCATAGAGATTTTAGCAATTAAGCCTCTTAAAGAGCCCTTGGTCGGTCACCTTGGAGAGCCATCAGCAAAGGAGCAGAGCAAAGAAACGAAGGAGCCCTCTTTGATCAGAGTCTTGGGTGATAGCCACTTTGATTTGGATTTAATCTTTCTTTTCCTTAATTTATTTTGAAAATTTTTGCTATGTGTTCTTTGTTCTTGTTTACAACAATGTTAGCTTAATTTTATTTAAGCTAGGATGATTGCTTTAATTAAATAATATTTATTTAAATCATGCTTATGATGTTTGTGCCTCAATCGATCATGTTTTCAATTAAAATTAAGTCTGTATTTTGTTCATACGTGATTGAAATGCACCTGAATTAGCTGAACGATCCTAACCAGACAACGGCTAGTAGACACATAATTGAAATGTGCATGCTTGATTTAGATCCTAACTCGATTAAATTGCAGGTTGCATAACAACTCTAACCAAGCTCTGTTATCTACATAGTTTTTAGATTTACGTGCTTAAACTATTTCAAACCTAACACGTCCCTGTTACCTCACATGAATGCTAGGAAACCCTTAGTAAATAAGGATCAGTAAAATGCATATTTACTAAGTAAAGGATTCCGAAAGGACGTAATATGGTTTCCAAACTCATGAAAGATTGAGTTGCCATGGAATATTATTAAGCATGATGATAATAAATTGAGTTTAATTAAAGTAATTGTCCTAGTTTATTTATGTTACAATTGTTGCAAATTGTGTTTAATCTTGCTAAAATCTATTTCATTCATATAGTGTGCATACTTAGGATAATTTGCATTAGGGATCATTGCATTTAGTTTAATATATTTAATTCTAATCATCACTTCTCAATCATATTGTGTTTCCAATTTTACCAAGTTGTTAATATAATTTTACAATTAAGTGATTTAACACAAATACAATCCCTATGGAGACGATAACTTGATACTTACTTATTACTTGATAACAACTGCGTACACTTGCACAAACCTACACGTTACAAGTTTTTGGCACCGTTGCTAGGGATTGTTAACTGTTGCCATAGTCATTTTTGTGAAATTATTTATTTTCAATTTGGTTTTTATTTCTAACATTACTAAGTTATTCTTTTTAATTTTGTGATTTTCTTTTTAGGTGTTTATGAGCATATATGGGATTATCGAATTACTCCTCGTAGACCTTGAAATTGAGCGAACTTTCAGACAAAGAAGATGTGAATGAACAACTCAAAGACAAGTCGAGATGGACGTTGGAAATCTGAATCAAGACCAAGGTAATGCAGCAGATCGTGAGCGAAATCCCATCCACATTGCCGATGATAGGGATCGATGCATCAGACAATATGTTGTGCCACTTTTCAATGAGTTAAGTCTAGGAATTAGAAGGCCATATATTGAGGCAACCCAATTTGAATTGAAAGCAATAATGTTTCAAATGCTACAAACGTTGGGCCAATTCAATGGTATGCCCACGAAAGATCCACATCTCCACCTTCGATTATTTATGGAGGTGAGTGATTCATTCAAGATAGCCGATGTGACTAAAGATGCACTGAGGTTGAAGTTGTTTCTGTACTCGCTACGAGATCGAGCACGAGCATGGCTCAATTCATTGCCACCATGTTCCATATCTACATGGCAAGAATTAGCAGATAAATTTTTAGTTAAGTATTTCCCGCATAGCAAGAATGCTAAGTTGAGGAATGAGATCAGAACTTTCCAACAATTGGATGACGAGTCTTTGTATAAGGCTTGGGAGCGATTCAAGGAGTTACTTCGTAAGTGTCCTCATCATGGGATTCCTCATTGTATCCAATTGGAGACATTCTATAATGGTCTCAATGCACATACAAGATTAATGGTAGATGCTTCTGCAAATGGTGCAATTTAGTCTAAGTCTTATAATGAGGCTTATGATATCATCGAGAGGAAAACCAGCAACAACTAGCAATGGCCAACAAATCGAGCAGCTTCAGGAGGACGTGTAGTTAGAGTTCATTAAATTGACGCCCTCACTTCATTATTAGCTCAAGTATCGTCTATTTCCTCTATGTTAAAACAGTTTACCGCTAATAGTGATAATAATTTTGTAGCTCAGCCACCAAGTCCATTTGAAGTAGTTTCCTGCATGTATTGTGGGGAAGGTCATTCTTTTGAGAATTGTCCATCAAATCCCGAGTTAGTGTACTATGTGGGGAACCAACATCAAAATAGGAGGGGACAAGGACCCCAATCCAACTTCTACAATCCTTAATGGCGTAATCATCCTAACTTTTCTTGGAGCAACCAAGGAAATGGACCAAACAACAACTTTATGCAACATAGACCTAACCAATCTCAAGGGTTCAATCAGCAAGCTCCAAAACCACCTCAAGCTGAGTCATAAAACAGTTTGAAGAACTTGTTGAAAGCGTACATGGCAAAGAATGACGCTTTGATCCAGAGCCAAGCAACAACATTGAAAAATTTGGAAAATCAAATGGGTCAGTTAGCTACGGAGCTTCACAATAGACCACAAGGAACCTTGCCGAGCAATACTGAAAATCCAAGAAATTTAGGTAAAGAACATATCAAGGCAGTGGCATTACGAAGTGGTAAGACTCTGGAACCCCGAATGATTGATGTTGAACATGAGCCTGTTAAGAAGGAGGAGAATCAACCAGCTGTTGAAGTTCCTATATCAAAAGGGTTAAAATCTGCAAAGTCTAACAAGGTAAATCCTAACTCAGTGAATTCAGATACTTTAACATTTTCTTTGGATGCAGATTTACCTACACAGATGAGTTGTTCAATTCAACCAAAAGTTCCATCACCTCTATATCCGCAAAGATTGCAGCAACACAAGTAGAAACAGGAGGTACAATTCAAGAAGTTTTTGGATGTTCTAAAGCAGTTACACATCAATATTCCGTTAGTGGAGGATTTAGAACAAATGTCGAATTATGTGAAGTTTATGAAGGATATGCAGTCCAAAAAGAAACGACTTAGTGAGTATGAGACTGTTGCCTTGACGAAGGAGTGCAATGCGTTCTTGCAGAGCAAGCTACCGTCGAAATTGAAAGACCTAAGAAGCTTTACTATACCCTGTAACATTGGTGAGTCTTACTGTGGTAAAGCTTTCTGTGACTTAGGAGCGAACTTGATGCCTAATTCTATTTTCAAGATGCTAGGGATTGGTGAAGTAAGACCTACAGCTGTGACGCTTCAGCTAGCAGATCGATCTTTAGCATATCCCAAGGGAAAGATCGAGGATGTTTTGATAAGAGTTGATAAATTTATTTTTCCAGCTTATTTCATTATCTTAGATTTTGAAGCAGATAAGGAAGTGCTGATCATCCTTGGGAGACCTTTCCTAGCCACGGGAAGAACGTTAATTGATGTACAGAAAGGTGAACTTACCATGCGAGTTCAAGACGATCAAGTAACCTTTAACATTCTTAAAGCTATGAAATTTCCTTATCCGACAGAAGGGTGTTTAGTTATGAAAGAGATAGAAACTTTGGTTTCTATGGAAAATAATTTTGAAGAAGACCCATTGGAGAAAGCCTTAGAGTTTGACCCTTTGGAGGATGAAGAAGGTGAAGAAAACATGGCTTTGATGGAACCCAATCCGAGATATTTTATTCAATCCACACGGTTTGAACCGTTGGAGTTAGAAGTTAGAGAATTTGTGCAACCAAAGTTGTCAATCGAAGAACCATCTAAACTCGAACTAAAGGTACTTCCTTCCCATTTAAGAATCATTTATTTAGGTGACTATTCTACTTTGCCTGTGATTATTTAAGTAGAACTGATGAAAGATTAAGAGGAGCAACTAATTGCTGTTCTTAAGAAATTTAAGAAATCAATTGGTTGGACCGTAGCTGATATTCGAGGTATAAGCCCTTCTTTTTGCATGAATAAAATTATTTTAGAGGAAGGTGAAAGAGCTCGAATTGATGGGAAAAGGAGGCTCAATCCTATTATGAAAGAAGTTTTGAGAAAGGAAGTGATCAAATGGTTAGATGCGGGAATCATCTACCCTATTTCAGATAGTTCATGGGTAAGTCCGATACAATATGTGCCGAAGAAAGGTGGAATCACCATTGTTGAAAATGAGTGGAACAAGTTGATTCCAACGAGAACTGATACTGGTTGGAGAATTTGTATTGACTACAGAAAGTTGAATAAAGTCACTCAGAAGGACCATTTTCCGTTTCGTTTTATGGATCAAATGTTAGATCGACTGGTAGGTACTGAATTCTATTATTTTTTAGATGCCTATTCGGGATATAACCAAATAGTTGTAGCTCCGGAGGACCAACATAAAACAACCTTTACTTGTCCGTATGGTATGTTTGCTTTTAGGCAAATGCCTTTTGGTTTATGCAATGCACCTGCAACATTTCAGCGATGCATGATGGCAATATTCACTGATATGGTTGAAAATTTTGTTGAGATTTTCATGGATTATTTTTCTGTTTTTGGTAACAATTATGATATTTGTTTGAGTAATTTGGCTAAGGTACTGAAGAGATGCGAAGAGACGAATCTTGTCCTTAACTGGGAAAAATGTCATTTTATGGTTAAGGAAGGGATTGTCTTATGGCATAAAATCTCAAAGAGAGGAACTGAAGTCAATAAAGCAAAGGTGGGCGTAATTGACAGATTACCGGCCCCAATTAATGTGAAAGGAGTCAGAAGTTTCTTAGGCCATGCCAGTTTTTACCGAAGGTTTATCAAGGATTTTTCAAAACTTTCTAAACCTTTATGTTTGTTGTTAGAGAAAGATACAGTGTTTGATTTCAACAAAGCATGTTTGGAAGCTTTTAAAGATCTGAAAAACGGTTAATCTCAGCCCCAATAATCGTTACACCTGATTAGAGCTCACCTTTTGAGTTGATGTGTGATGCAAGCGATTATGCCGTTGGAGCTGTGATGGGTCAATGGAGAAACAAAGTGATTCACCCTATTTACTATGCAAGCAGAACTTTGAAGGGAGCCCAACTCAATTATACCGTAACTTAAAAGGAACTCTTTGCTATAGTTTTTGCTTTTGACAAATTTCGCTCATATCTTATAGATACCAAAGTTACAGTATTTACTGACCATGCGGCCATTAAATACTTGCTCATGAAGAAAGACGCGAAATCGAGGCTAATTCGTTGGATACTCTTACTCCAAGAATTTGACCTTGAGAACCAAGACAAAAAAGGTGTCGAAAATCAAGTAGCTGATCATCTGTCGAGGTTGGAACAAGATGAGGTAACTTGATCATGTGTGCCTATCAATGAGAATTTCCCAGATGAACACCTATTTGAGGTAAGTCAAATTCATGAAACACCTTGGTCTGCTGATTTTGCTAGTTATCTTGCATGTGGAATAATTCCTTGAGAAATGACATACCAATAAAGGAAGGAATTCCTTCATGATAGTCGGTATTATTTTTGGGAGGATTCGTTTTTGTTTAAATAGTATGCAGATAATATAATCCGAAAGTATATAGCTGAAAGTGAGATTGCTGAGATCTTGTATCATTGTCATTCATATCCAAGTGGGGGACACTTTGGTGGTTCACGTACTGCAGCAAAGATTTTGGAAGCAGGTTTCTTTTGGCCTACATTGTTTAAGGATGCTCATGCTTATGTGAAGAACTGTGATAGATGCCAAAGGACCAAAAATATATCAAGGAGAAATGAGATGCCCTTGATAAACATTTTGGAGATTGAGCTATTCGACGTTTGGGGCATTGACTTCTTAGGCCCGTTTCCTTCTTCGTATGGGAAGAAATATATCTTAGTTACTGTGGACTATGTATCCAAGTGGGTTAAGCCGAAGCATACCCTACAAATGATGCAAAGGTAGTCATGCGATTTCTACATAAGCATGTGTTTACACGATTTGGGACTCCAAGAGCTATTATTAGTGATGAAGGTTCTCATTTTGTGAACAAATGGCTTAAGTGGTTGCTTGAAAAATATGATGTAAAGCACAAGATTGCTACTGCTTATCACCCCCAGTCGAATGGGCAAGTTGAAAGAGTGAACCGTGAAATCAAAGGTATCCTTGAAAGGGTAGTACGCCCTAGTAGAAAAGATTGGTCTCGAAGGCTCGATGATGCATTATGGGCCTATCGAACAGCATTGAAGACACCGTTAGGAATGACTCTATATCGGTTAGTCTTTGGAAAGGCATGTCATTTGCCATTAGAGTTGGAGAATAGAGCTCACTAGGCTTTGAAGCAGTTGAACTTTGATCTCAAGCAAGCCGGTGAGAGAAGGATGTTACAACTTGATGAGTCGAAAGATCTGAGGTTGTTTTCTTATGAGAATGCCAAAATGTGTAAAGAAATATCAAAGAGATGCCATGATAGTCATATACAATCTCGCGAGTTTAAAGAAGGTCAGAAGGTTTTGTTGTTTAATTCAAGGCTGAAGTTATTCCCTGGGAAGCATAAATCCTGATGGAAAGGACCCTATACCATCTACCGAGTTTATCCTTATGGAGCTATTGAATTATACAATAATTACGGAGGTACGTTTAAAGTTAATGGTCAACGTCTCAAACACTATTGGGATGGTGAAGTTGAGCGAGTTGAATCATCGTTCAAATTAGCAGACCCTTGATTTTTCCTGAACTCATTTTGTAAATAAATAAATAATTAGAACTTATTTTCTTAACTTAGTACATAAAATTAATTCTGTCTAAGGAGATTGGAACTTAAGTGGGATCGCCGTGACCCCTCCAACCTTTCCTGGGAATTAATTTAATTTAATTTGTTAAGAAGAAATTTTCTAATTGAGTTTTAAAATTTTTAAGTTTCATTTTTTGTTGTTTAAATTTTAATTTTAATGGTTATGATAATAAAAGGGGTCAAATTTGGCCAAAGTACTAATCAATTTTTTTTAATAAGTTTGTAAATACAGTTTGAGTTTGAGGCCCGAGATAGTAAAAAGCTGGGAAAATATTCATGCTTTGCCGCCACTCCCATTGCTTGCCGCCCAAGTAACCTTAATGTAGCTAAATTTTTGCTACATGTTGCCCTAATTATTCCTATATAAACCCCTCTTCATTTTACTATTTTTCATATCCCTCAAAGCAATTTGCTTAACCTTAAAAATCCCTAAATTTCCCTCTTGTGTCGCTAGCCTCAAATCCTGAAAGAAACCCTAGTTTTTCTTCCCTTGTTGTCGAAATCACCTATTACCGCCGCTAGAAGATTGCCGAAGCACCAACGTTGCTGTCGCACATCACTGTTGTCATCGCCGCACACCGTCGTTGCTATCGTATGCTGTTATTATTACCGTACCATCCTTGCCATCACAAGGTTTTTGCTTTAGTAAGTTCTTACACCACCTTATCAATTTCTCTTCTCTACCTTGTGCCGAAACATTGCCAAATTTTTGAGAAAAGATACCATGTCTCGCAAAAGAACTAGATCTTCAATGACTACTCTTAAAAACCCGATTTTGATCGATGAAGAAGTGAAAGAGAGATTTGATTCAATCTTCAAGCATCAACCTATGATGCCAGAAAAAGGTTTTAACTTGAAGAGTCATGATTTGATGGTTGTTCCTGTACAGATTAGAAAGAAAATCAATGCTCTCAAGTGGGAACGATTTTGTGATGCTCGCTCACTTCCATATGATGAACTAGTTTGAGAGTTCTATGCTAGTTTGACTATGCAAGATGCTACTGAGGTCATCGTTCAAAAGAAAATGGTACCTCTTACTTCTAAGTCCATTAATGATTTGTTTAACTTACCTGATGTTGAAGAAGATAAGTACTACCCTATGATGAACAATATCAATTTGGATTTTCTTCAACAAGTGCTTGATGTTGTGATAAATCCGGGATCCCAATGGATTATAAGAAAGTTTGGGAGCCATTCTCGCCAAAGGGAATACCTAAAGCTGGTAGCAAAGGTATGGTTTTATTTCGTTTGCTATAGTTTCATACCTATCTCACATAGTTCCACCATCTCGATGGAATGGATGCTCTTGTTGTTTTCAATTTTGACAGAAAAGTCCATTAATGTTGGGAAAATTATTCTCAAGGAGATTCATGATTGTGCTAAAAAGAAGACAGGAAGTGCTTATTTCCCATCATTAATCACTTCACTTTGCTTAAGAGCCTATGTTAAAACACAAGCAAATCTGAAGGGGCAATATGGTCAAGGTTGCATTACAAATCATGATCTTGAAAGGTTAGTAGAAAAGGTGCATGAGCTAAATCAAGGCGAGCAAGAAGAGCCAACTGAACTAGATATCGAGGAGTCAACAAATGAAACTGAAACTGAAGCTAATTCAATTACAGACACTGAAGAAGAAGAATCTGATAAGGAATCGAACAGTCTTAAACCAGTTGAGGGATCTACAAACCCTGAACTAAAGATTGAGCCAAAAGAAGAAACAGTCAAGCTAAGTGTTGAACCTAAATTTACAACTCCAATGTCGACTTCTGCAAGTACTTCAAAGAAATCGAAGTTGTTAATTATGATGGATATGTGCAAATTCATGCACAATCAACAACAAACTTACTGGAAATATGCAAAGATTAGAGATGACTCAATTTGAAATACTTTTAAGAATATCTCTAACACTTTTTTTCCTGAGTTCCCAGATGCTATCTTTGAGACATGTAAGGAAGATACTGACTATGCAAGCGAAGATGGAGCTGAAGAAGACAAGGGGAATGAGTCAGAAAAATAAAATGGGGGTTTCTTATCTTGTTGTTTATTTAATTATTTTTAGGTTTTTAGGAATTTATTTCTTTCGTAATTAGGATTTAATTGTTTCAGACTAAAACATAGCAAGCATGAATAAACTTAATACATCTTTAGAAAGAAAAAGACTAAGTGATATGGTAATGGGAATGAACATGTCTAGGATTGGATTGTTAAGGAAGACTTGGTATTTAAGTAGTCTTAATGACTCACCTCTCTTTCCTTACAAACCTACCTGGTGTTTAGTTTTCATTCATTACTTTATTCTTGCAATGAGGACATTGCTTCTTTTTAAGGGGGGTAAGGCAAATAAATTGCTCAGTTTTTTAAAATTTTTCAAGTATGTTTCAATAATTTCTATCATAAGTATGTTTTAATAAATGAATGTTTAGAGAAATTTTTTGTTAATAAGATAGTTTATATGCAAGTATGAATGATGATTCTATCTGAGTGAATGTATGTTATGATGAAGAATGGAATGCTTGTATGATCTTAATCTTAGGTAACGTTTGCCATGAAAACTTAGTTTCTCTTGAGATTAGACATGCATGAAGGTTTATATCTTTAGAATTGACTTAGTAACTTTCTTGAGGTGAAATCCTAGGAGATATTAAAATCTAAAATGATATTGGTACTATTTCTTTGGATCGTTTGAGCCTTTTCAAGCCAACCTTATGATATTAGACCCTTGAAACTGAAATTTTAAGATTAAAGGCCTGTTCATTGCAGTGTACCTACATTATAAGGCACATTACCATCTTTTTAAGTTATCCTAATTTTGTGCACCCATCTTAACTAAAGTTGTCTTGGTGATTAACATTTGAGGAAATTTTCAAAAAGATGTACGTGCTCATGCTAAATAAAAAAAAAGCGAAGAAAAGTTTGCTCAGTCTTTGAAAAGAAAAATGTATGAGCATGAGTTCAAAATAAGTTTGGGGGTGTTCCAAAGGTTCACTTAAAGAAAAAAGGTTGTATTTCAAGAAATCCAAGACAAAGTTAAAGGTTAAGATTTTGAAACCGAAATGTCTCATCTCTTAAAATCTCTACCTTTAACCGAGCCCCATTACAACCTTATAAAAGACCTATTGATTTGATGATTATGTCACCTACATTAGTGGAGAGGAAGTACTAAGTTCAACATATGAAGATCATAAATAAGCCTTATGATTGTTTTGGTTGATTGATGAGAAATTATGTTGAATGAAGAATGTTATATATGACTGTGACATACATACAAACTATGATTCATGTCGACATATTTTGAAACTTAGTATAAAATCTAAAAATATTTGCATATGAATTACTTGTTAATAAAGAAGATCTATGAACATGAAGTTATTAATGCATGATTATGGGCCAAAAATTGATGTTGCTTACACAACTAGCAATTTTGCCTTAGCAAGACCTTTGCCTGTGCATGAACATTACTTGGGACAAGTAATGATATAAGTTAGGGGGTGTGGAAACTAAAAAATATATAGGATTTTTCCTATGTAATTTATCACATTTTTACTTAAATTCATTGTTAAAACTAAGTAAATGTTTAATAAATTAATGAAATATGTGAAAATATGAAATTAGGACATAGAAATTATTAAAATGTGATTTTATGCTTTATTATATAGTTTTCATGCATAAAATGGCTTATTTTATATTTATTTGAACATATTATATTTTTAAGATATAAAGTGGGCCATGCATGATTAAATTAAATAATAAAATGTAAAATCATATTTAATAATTCATTCCAAAATATTTCATTAAATAATTTGGGATGAATTAATTAATTAAATTGGGTTAATTTTATTTCTTTAGTCCTTTAATTAATTTATTTATTTTTGATAGGTCTAATAAACTTTGTTGGATTACAAAACCATCCAAATTGAAAACCAAGTCAACCCAATTTCGGCTACACATGGCTGTCCACATAAACCACTTTTTGGTTTAATTGCACAAGGTCCCTGTAATATTAAAGAAATCAGAGATTTGCCTGAAGATTTACATTTGACCAAGTCCCAGTCCTGAGTTGTTATGGCATTTAAATTGTTTAAAAATCAAGCAAAATTCAACTCAAAATCCACTAATCATGGCCGGCCACTCATTGAAGAAGCTTGAAGAAACTAAACCTCCCTATTTTTAGCAAACTACTATCCTCTCTTCACCTATAAATAAGACCTCATTTCACCATTCCCTAATCATCCCTTCATCCAACACCGTCTCTTCTCTCTTAATTCTCTCTAGCATTCCCTAGTCCCTACGCCTAGCATAATCTGTTCATAGAGATTTTAGTAATTAAGCCTCTTAAAGACCCCTTGGTCGGACACCTTGGAGAGCCATCAGCAAAGGAGTAGAGCAAAGAAACGAAGGAGCCCTCTTTGGTCAGAGTCTTGGGTGACAGCCACTTTGTTTTGGGTTTAATCTTTCTTTTCTTTAATTTATTTTGAAAATGTTTGCTATGTGTTCTTTGTTCTTGTTTACAGCAATGTTAGCTTAATTTAATTTAAGCTTGGATGATTGCTTTAATTAAATAATATTTATTTAAATCATACTTATGATGTTTGTGCCTCAATCGATCATGTTTTCAAGTAAATTCAAGTCTATATTTCATTCATACGTGATTGAAATGCACCTGAATTAGCCGAGCGATCCTAACTAGACGATGGCTAGTAGACACATAATTGAAATGTGAATGCTCAATTTAGATCCTAACCCGATTAAATTACAGGTTACATATCAACTCTAACCAAGCTTTGTTATCTGCATAGTTTTTAGATTTGTGTGATTAAACTGTTTCAAACCTAACACGTCCCTGTTACCTCACATGAATGCTAAGAAACCCTTAGTAAATAAGGATCAGTAAAATGCATATTTACTAAGTAAATGATCCCTAAAGGACCTACTATGGTTTCCAAACTCATGAAAGATCGAGTTGCCATGGAATATTTTTCTCAATATTATTAAGCATGATGATAATAAATTGAGTTTAATTAAAGTAATTGTCCTAGTTTATTTATGTTATAATTGTTGCAAATTGTGTTTAATCTTGCTAAAATCTATTTCGTTCATATAGTTTGCATACTTAGGATAATTTGCATTAGGGATCATTGCATTTAGTTTTTTATATTTAATTTTAATCATCACTTAGCAATCATATTGTGTTTCTAATTTTACCAAGTTGTTAATATAATTTTGCAATTAAGTGATTTAACACAAATACAATCCCTGTGGAGACGATAACTCGATACTTACTTATTACTTGATAATGACTGTGTACACTTGCACAAACCTATGCGTTACAGTTGTGAACTTCTGAAAGTAACATGAAAAAGGCTGGACCTAAGACCGTTCTGATGGTTCACAAGAACAAGGGCAAAGGTAAGCTTGACGCTAAGGCAAAACCTAAGGACAATGGCAAGGCCAAACGAAACAAAGGAAAGGCTACATTGAAACCTAAAAGAGGAGTTGCTAAGGAAGGAAAATGTTTCCATTGTGATAAGACCGGACATTAGAAGAGGAACTGCCCTATCTACATTGAAGAGGTGAAAAAAGCTAAGGCAAGCGGAGCATCCACTCCAGCTATTTATGTTATTGATATTAATTTATCAATGTCTACTTCTTGGGTATTAGATACCCGTTGTTATTCTCATATTTGTACCTCTATACATGGATTGCAAAGGAGTAGGAATTTGGCTAAAGGAGAAGTGGACTTGCGAGTTGGAAATGGAGCAAGAGTTACTGCATTAGCTGTAGGAACACATATTTTATCCTTGCCTAGTGGACTTGATTTCTGTTTGGAGGATTGTTATTTTGTGCCAAGTTTAAATAGAAACATTATTTCAATTTCTTGTTTAAGCATAATTGGTTTTGAGATAATTATTAAGAATAATTGTTGTTCATTTTATCTCAATAATGTTTTCTATGGTTTGGCACAATTAGTTAATGGCCTCCACATTTTGGATCAAGATATGCCCATTTATAACGTAAATACCAAAAGATCAAAAATAAATTACTTTAATCAAACATATATTTGGAATTTTCGTTTGGGCCATATAAGTGAGAAGCACATATCAAAGCTCCATAAAGATGGATTTCTGGATTCTTTTGTTTTTGAACAAATTGATATATGTGAGTCTTACTTGTTGGCTAAAATTACCAAAACTCTTTTTAATAGTAAAAGTCAGCGAGCTAGTGGTCTAGTGGACTTAATACATAGTGATGTATGTGGGACAATGAATACACAAGCTACAGGGGGTTTTCAATACTTCATTACTTTCACTGATGACTTAGGTAGATCTGGGTATATTTATCTTATGAGCCATAAATCTGAAGCCTTTGAAAAGTTCAAGGAATATAAGAATGAAGTGCAAAACCAACAAGGCAAAAGTGTTAAGGCACTTCAATCAGATCGAGGAGGAGAATACTTAAGCTTAGAGTTTGATGAGCTTCTAAAGGAGTGTGGGATTGTCTCACAACTTACACCTCTCGGTACTCCACAATGGAACAGAGTGTTTGAGAGGCAAAATCGAACATTATTAGATATCGTTCGATCAATGATGAGTCATGTTGATCTTCCTACTTCCTTTCGGGGACACGTACTTGAGACAGCTACCTTCACACTAAATCGTGTTCCATCTAAATCGGTTCAAAAGATACCATATGAGATATGGACTAGGAAGCGTCTTAGTACGAATTTTTATGAATATTTGGGGTTGTGAAGCTTATGTTAAATGTCAGACGTCTACAAATCTCAAACCTAAATCTGAAAAATGCATATTTGTGGGATATCCTAAAGAAACTAAATGATGTTATTTCTTCAATTCTACAGAGAACAAAGTGTTTGTTGCATGGACAAGAGTCTTTCTTGAAAGAGAATTTGTCTCTAGAAAAGGAAGTTGTAGAAAGATTTAACTTGGAGAAATTCGAGAAGAACAACAGATCACTGAACCAGAGATTGAACAACAACAGGTTCCACAAGTTGTTCAGAACAAATCAACTGTTATGGAAACACAACCACTACAAAGATCCTTAAGAGAACGTCATGTACCTGAGAGATATGGCCTTCTCATTACAATACATGGTTATGTTTTGCTTATGGATCAAGATGAGCCTAAGACTTATTAAGAAGTGATGGCAAGCCCAGACTTTGAGAAATGGCTAGAGGCCATGAGATCTAAGATGGATTCCATGTTAGAGAACCAAGTATGGACCTTCGTTGACCCACTTGAAGGGGTTAAACCCATAGGGTGCAAGTGAGTTTTCAAAAAGAAAACCAAAATGGATGGAAATGTACAAACATACAAAAGGAGATTGGCCACTAAAGGTTTTCCCCAAGTTCATGGTGTCTACTATGACAAAACCTTTTCTCCTATTGCTATGTTTAATGCCATCCGGATCTTGCTCGCAATAGTTACATTTCATGATTATGAAATCTGGCAGATGGACGTCAAAACAGCTTTCCTTAATGGGAAACTAGAAAGGATGTGTACATGACACAACCTAAAGGTTTTGTCGATCCAAAGGATGCTGGAAAGATATGGAAGCTGCAAAGATCCATTTATGGATTGAAGCAAGCTTCTCAAAGTTGGAATCTTCGTTTTAATGATGCAATCAAAGAGTTTGGTTTTATCAGAAATGAAGAAGAGCCTTGTGTTTACAAGAAAGTTAGTGGGAGCACTATTGTATTCTTGATACTGTATGTAGATGACATACTTATCATAAGAAATGACATACCTACCCTACAGTCTGTTAAAACGTGGTTAAAACGTTATTTTTCTATGAAGGACTTGGGTGAGGCCATGTACATTTTAATTGTCAAAATCTATAGAGATAGATCAAGACGAGTCATAGGTCTAAGCCAAAGTATATACATAGATAATGTATTGAAGAGGTTCAGTATGGAAGAATCTAAGAGAGGATTCTTACCTATAAGACATGATATTTCACTTACGAAGGAAATGTGTCCTTCAACTTCTCAAGAGAGAGAACGAATGAGTAAGATTCCATATGCTTTGGCTATTGGGTCTATATCATGTATGCCATGCTATGTGCTTGTATAGATGTATCGTATGCTTCAAGAATGATGAGTCAGTATCAAGTAAATCCTGTTAAAGGTCATTAGGTGACAGTTAAGAATATCCTTAAGTACTTGCGAAGGACTAAGGATACATTCCTTATATATGGAGGTGAGGAAGAGCTAAGTTTAAAAGGTTACACTGATGCTAGCTTCCAAACCGACAAGGATGATTCACGATCGCAATCAGGTTTTGTGTTTTGCCTTAATGGTGGTGCTGTGAGCTAGAAAAGCTCAAAGCAAGGTACAGTTGTTGATTCTACAACAGAAGCTAAATATATTGCAGCTAGTGAAGCTGCAAAAGAGGCTGTTTAGATCAAGAAGTTCATAACTGAACTAGGGGTTGTGTCTAGCATATCAGATGCTATAGAACTTCGTTGTGACAACAATGGAGCCATTGCGCAGGAAAAGGAAACTAGATCTCACCAGCGATCCAAGCATATAATTAGACATTTTCATCTCATTCGAGAAATTATTGATTAAGGAGATATGGAAATATGCCGAGTACCAATAGATGTTAACATTGTGGATCCGCTGACAAAGCCTCTAACATAGCAAAAGCATGATCATCACACTAAGTCACTTAGTATTAGATATATGAATGATTGGTCTTAGTTCTAGTGGGAGATTTTTAAAGTATGCCCAAAGACCAATCATTAGATGATTGTAATCACATACTCATTTTACCTTGTTTTTTAATAAAAGACATTGCCATTGTTATTTCAGTTTCTTTTTCTGTGTATTTAAATAAACTGATTTATAATAATGTTCTATGGATAATATGATTATTCTTAAAAGGTCCTTAGTCAAGTATTTTTGTGGGCTTGGACAACAATAATGCATTTAGACTAATATGTAGTTGATTGATGACAAAGTGTTGTCATTGACATAAGGATGTCAAAATCAATACATGAGTATATGTTAGAGAATGACATATTGGACTGACCCGTTATGAGTATGTTTCTTGGATTATTATGTAATAGTCACAACATTACTAAGTGATAACTATGTATACAATCCTTAGACTTGAGATAATCATTGTCTCGACATAGTGAACTGTATATTTTGATACAGTTAAATGTCTACTGATGTTGGGTCTGCCACAATCTATTTAGTGGTAGCAATGTCTTAGGCCACTTGATAAAGTGAGACTAGAAATGCATGGCCATGCTCAAATAAGTTAATATGATATATTACACTTATTTTTTTTAAGTCTACTTTGGATATCAAGAAACATGAGATCAGATTATGCAAGTGTGACTACTCCATGACTTGTGTCCAATCTAGATATAAAGGACAAAAGAATATAATACATGCGAATTTATCACAAAAAGGTAATGTCGAACCACGACTTCTTGTAACTTGGGTAGCAATGATGCATTGCTAGATGCCACTTATTGTTTGTAATATTAGAATCGTTCTAATATTGCTGCTAACTTTACAGGAACCTACAGGGTCACACCCTATGGTTGAAACGAATGGAATCAAAACACAATTGGTGTTATATTTAGCTATCACATGATTTAAATTAATTATTGGATTAATTTAATTTGAGAGTTAAATATTAAACACATTATGTGTTCAAACTTGTTGTATACGAATAGAGGACATAGTTAATGTTAATATATGAATTTGATTCATATAAAAGTTTAATATTTACTGAATATAATTATAATTATTAATTATAATTATTTTATTAAATATTAAAAACATAGAAGTTAATATCCTTTTGGAAAGGATATAATGTTTTAATAAACCTTCTATATATTTCTCAAAAAGAATATTTCCATTTTAATATGAGATATTAAATAAAAAGGAAAGATAACAGAATTGTGTTGTTTATTTTTTAATCAAAAAGAAAGAAAAATAAAAGAGGGTCTAGTAGCAATCAAAATATTCTCTGAAAAGTTTAGAGGGTAGTTTTTATATTCGTTCTTGATCGGGTGGACTACGTAGAGGCCAGGATGATTTTGTTGTAGCTTGGGATTGGCAATGTGCAGAGGAGGATTTCATAGCACTGTTTCCAAGGGTTTTCCAGGTTTCGAAAGGTCATATTTCGAACCCTTCCTTCCCAATTCGTTCCTCGTACATGGATCCAAGGTTAGGGATCGTCGGAATATTTTTTCACTATGCTATTAGGCGTATCGATGACCCAACATACTCGACCCGGTTGCTAGGTCCAAGCTACACGATGGCACATTCGTTACTGGAGCAACTACGATAAATTATATTCAATATTCGTAAAAAAACATTCATATACAAACCTTTGATGTAACACCCTCAACCCGATCCGATAAATCGGATCCGAGTATTGGGTGTTACGCCCTGATAAATGTAACTTAATCTTTTTGGTTTTGTCTATGTAAAATTTCTACCTATGACTATTTTATAGTTCAAATTTCAATTCGAAGTTTCTTTGTATGTAATTCAAGTGTTTATAAATACAATTCAGATACTTAATTTTTCTATGATATCCATATATAGCTTCTAAACTTTTTCGAATTACATTACAGTATGGATAACAACATAAACATGAGTTCAAGCTTGAATATGCCTTTTTCTCTTTGTATGCAAAATAGACCTATGATAGCATTAGAAATGACCATTAAATTCTCCGTAATTAGAGTATAATTTGTTCCCTTTGTATCATATTTAGCATGCATTTTCAGAATTTTATACTTAGTAATTCCATTTTCTAAGTCAGTATTGTATGGTCTTATTTTCTTTCATTTTATCCCATTTGTGCTACTAAATTCGCTACATTCAATATCAGTTTTTGCATCTAAAGATGAGCTGAAATCCATCTTAGAAGATAGAAGCAGGAAAGCGTTTAGATATGTAGCCACAAGTTCGATATAGAACTACGCCCAAATATGTCACCGCATGAATACTTCAAGATTGCAACAGGGAATTTACGTTGCTAACATATCTAGAAGCACTAGCCATGAAAATGTCAAGTTGTCGCAGCGAATAAAAATATAAATATGCATCCAGTAATGTCGCGACAACTTGCAACTTCCTAATGCATAAACCATATCTGCATGAGCGTACAGTTGGAGTAACTAACTTGTACAACTGCGAGGAAGTTAGATCTGATAAAAGGAGGATACCTGTACTTGCCAGTGAAGATAAATAGAGGGGAGCGAGAGAAGATCATATCAAGCTCGTGAAGAAATTAATTCCATATTTTTCTGATTCTTTCTTAAGTAAGCTGCCATGGAAGCTTAACTTTCCTAGAGGGTGATCTGATGCGACGAGAAGGCAACTATTTCTGGCGAGGAGTGCTCTAAGTACGACGCAAGAGGAGTAATTACGGAAGGATTCTAGTAGGCTAAGAATAGAATGCTTCAATTTCTTCTTTAATTCCTCTTGAATGTTGATAAATTTAGTTGACTTTAATTGTGTATGGAAGTACCTACTATTGTTTGATCTACTTTGTTTTCTGCTCAATTCTTCTAATTTATTTATCTTTGGATTTATCTGTTTTAACCACAAAAGTGGGATTGCAGTCGCAATCACTGGAAGTTGCAGTGATAAAGTTAGATCAACAAGTAATACAATGGAAGTTGCTTGACGCAAGAAGGAATTCTGGCCACTTGTTCTCAAATGCAAAGCATTGCCAACACCGGAAGGTGTGGCTAATGTGAGTGTTTAGGTCTTTGCTAAACAGAGAAGTCGAAAGTAGTGAGATCTCATAGAACTTAATTGCGACAACAATTTATCTAGCAGTTACCTTGTAGTCACATTTAGTGTTTGCCAACTTGCCAAATCAAAGATCCCCCCACTCCTTTATAATTGTTTTACTTCTTTAATTTTCTTAATTTACATTCACAAAACATCTTAAACATTCATTTCATCTTCTATTAAATTGCTCTGACAATCTGTATTATAGTTTTACAATATTTGCGTTGACAATTTTAACTCTTATTTGTGTAGTCTTGACTTAATTGCACTAGCATTAATCTTGACAATTCTTCTTATTTTAAGTTCTTTTGCTTTGAAAAATTTAAGCAACAAGAACACTATCCTCATGGGATCGATATCCAACAGACTCACATATGTCTATTTTACTTGTATCGATAGTGTCCGCTTGCACACTATTGCTGTGACATTTATAGCGCGATCAAGTTTTGGCGCCGTTGCCGGGGATGGCATTTGTTTGATGTTTATTTTGTAGTTGTAATTATTCTTTATTTTCTAACTTTTATTTGTTACTAATTTGTTTTATTTTTCTCAATTCTTTTAGGTATTTTATGTCAACAAAGAGAAATCCTAAAAATATTGTCAGTTTCGATCTAAAAATTGAAAGAACTATTTGAATGAGGAGATAAGAGCAAAGAAATATGGCTAGAAATAATAACAATGTACCACAGTTGCCACCATAAAACTCTGTTCCTCCATTGTAGCCACAACATTTCAACAATAGATCGCTGCCACAAGAAGAGCAAATTCAAAATAGGACAATTAGAGACTTTGTGGCTCCTGTGCTTGATGATCTGCAAGCAAGGGTTGCTAGACTAGCAATACAAGCTGAGAATTTTGATTTAAAATCAGTGATGTTTTAGATGTTAAACTCGAATGGGCAATATGCTGGTTTGCCTCATGAATATGAGAGGGAGCATCTCAATTCTTTTTTCCTAATATGTGCTTCTTTCACTCAGCATGGTGTTCCTAATGACGCCTTAAAGATGAAACTGCTTCCTTATTCTTTGTAGGGAATGGCACAGACATGGTTTCTTAGTTTACCTGTTGGATCCATTACATCATGGAATGCGCTAGCAACTCAGTTTGTTTTTCGATTCAATCCATCCACAATGAATGCTAGACTACAAAATGATATTACTACTTACCATCAATTGGATGATAGAACCTGCATACTACTTGGGAGCATTAGAAAACTATGCTTCGACGTTGTCCCATGCACAGGAGACACAGATTTAAATCTTCTACAATGGATTAAATGCACAGACAAGAAATCTTGTCGACGCATTTGCACACGGTCCTTTGTTGGATTGCACTTATGATGAAGCCATGCAAATCTTAGAGAGAATTACATAAAATGATTATCAGTACCCGATTTCTCAATCTGCTCAAGTGAAAACAAATCCTGGAGTTATTGAGCTACATGTCATATCAACTCTAACTGCACAAGTATCTTCACTGGTGAACATGAAGGGGAAGAGTGATGTTGCCCCTATTCAAGTAGCCCAACAAATGGATGTCCCAACATTTTGTTATGAATTTTGTGGTGACAACCATAGCTATGAGGATTGTCCACAGTATGCTGAGAATGCATTCTATGTCAACAACATCAGAGGGAACTCATATGGTAACTTGTATAATAGTTCAACTAGGACTCAACAACCTTGGGGGAATCAAAAGACGTCCAGATTTAGATATGGAAATTCCTCGAGTCAACAGAACTTTCGACAAGGGAGTTACAACCAGCAGCAGCATAATTATAATCACAATCCTCAAGTACATTCAAATTTTGATTAGATGCAATCACATAATCAGATGCAACCACATGCTCGTATGTAGCCACAGCAGACTGCAATGCCAAATATGCAAGGATAGTATCAACAACAGTAGTACTCTCAACCAAGATTAGATCCATTAGCTAATCTTGAATCTTTGATGCGTGAGCATATTATGAGAATAGAAGCTATCGTACAAGGAAATTATTCTTCCATCCGTGCGTTGGAAGCACAATTAGGACAACTGGCTTCTAATATGAGCACAAGACCAGTAGGTGCTTTGCCCAGTGACAATGAAAATCCAAATTAGTAGGGGAAGGAGCATTGCAAGGCTATTACTTCACGGAGTGGAAAGCAAACTGTCGAACAAAGCAGTAACCCCAATCTAGCACTTGTCGACGCAAATGTAACAAAACAACAAGGAGAAGTTGCATTTGAAGAAGACGCAGTCGAAATAAATGAGGAGGAACCACCAGTAATCACACCTATGCCTACCATTCGACCTATGAAGTTATCGATGCAACTGCTAATGTCGACACAACCGGGTGTATCACAACAGCCCACAGTTAATATACCTTTGCAATTTTCACAGTAATTCAAGGAGAATGAACATGACAGAGACTATCAAAAGTTTGTGACTACCTTGAAACAATTACATATTAATATACCTCTTGATGCTCTTGTGCAGATTCCCAGCTATGGGAAATTTATGAAGGACTCTTATCAAAGAAGAAAAAGTTTCGATATCGAGATAATTACGCTCATAGAAAGGTGCAGCACTGTACTGACAAATTAACTGCCACCAAAAATGAAAGATCCTGGTAGTTTCACAATTTCGTGCTCTATTGGAAACCATTATTTAGGAAAAGCTCTATGTGATCTAGGAGATAGCATCAATCTACCCCATCTCAGATAGTACATGGGTGAGCCCGATTCAATGTGTGCCAAAGTAGAGCGGCATCACGGTGGTAAGCAATGAAAAAATGAACTAATCCCTACTCGTATTGCTACATGTTGGCGAGTGTGCATGGATTACCGTCATTTAAATGCTGCCAAAAAGAAGATCACTTCCCACTTCCATTCATTGATCAGATACTGGATAGGCTCGCTGGTAAGGCTATTACTGTTTTCTTGATGAATACTTTGGCTATAACCAGATAGCAATCGCGCTGGAGGATCAAGTAAAGATAACTTTTACCTTCCCATTCGGAACCTTTGCTTTCCATCGAATGTCATTTGGTTTATGCAATGCACTAGCCACTTTCTAGAGGTGCATGATGGCCATCTTTTTTAATATTATGAAGGATTCATTGGAGGTATTTATGGATGATTTCTCTGTTTATGGTCACAATTTTGATAAATGCGCTAAAAATTTATCTAAAGTGTTGAAGCGATACGAGGACACCAATCTGGTGCTAAACTGGGAAAAATGCCACTTCATGGCAACTGAAGGCATTGTCCTTGGCCATCATATCTCTTGTAAGGGCATTTAAGTTGATAAGACAAAGGTAGAGATTATTAAAAAGCTACCCCCACCTACCAACATCAAGGGAATAAAAAGTTTTCTCGACCATGTCGAATTTTATCATCGATTCATCCGAGATTTCTCTAAAATAGACAAACGTCTCTGCTCCTTGTTGAAGTAAAATAAAAAGTTTATGTTCGATGATGCATGTCTAGAAGCATTTGTTAAAATTAAGCAGTAGTAGTGCAGGCACCTATTGTCATCGCACTGAATTAGTCCCAGCCGTTCGAAGTGATGTGTGATACGAGTGACTATACCGTTGGTGCTGTACTTGGACAACACAATGACAAGATATTTCATACAATATATTATGCTAGCAAAACTCTAACTGAAGCGCAGGTAAATTATACAATTACAGAGAAAGAGTTGTTGCCAATAGTTTTGCATTTGACATGTTCCGCTCATATCTTTTCGACGCAAAATTACAGTTTATACTGATCATTCTGCCTTGAGATGGATCGTGTTATTACATGAATTTGATGTTAAGAATAAAGATAGGAAAGGATTGGAGAACCAGGTAGCAGACCACCTATCTCTTCTGAAATCTGAAAGTGAAGACGAAAATACATCGCAAATTGTCGATGCATTTCCAGATGAGAAGCTATTATTTGTCGACGCATCTCCATGGTATGTAGATGTTGTCAATTATTTGGTCTGTAGAAAGCTACCGCTGAGTGCAACTGGTCACCGGAAGATCGGATTTATTCAAGATGCTGTGAAGTACCATTGGAATGAGCCATACCTGTTCAAGGTATGCGCTGATAATATTATTCGTCGCTGCATCCCTGAGGAAGAAATGTTCTCTATCCTAAAGCATTGCCATGATGCTCCTTATAGAGGTCATTTTGGTGGTAATAGTACTGCTGCAAAGGTTCTTTAGTCAGGATTTTTCTGGCCTACATTGTTTCGAGACGCCCACACTTTTGCTCCACAATGTGACAAATGTCAGCACACCGAATCAATATCTCGATGCAACGAGATGCTATAACATCCTATAATAGAAGTTTAGCTTTTCAATGTTTGGGGTATAGACTTCATGGGACCATTTCCTAATTCTTTTTGAAATGTATTTATTCTGGTCGCTGTTGATTATGTTTCAAAGTGGATTGAAGTAATAGTTGTTCCCAAGGATGATGCTCGAACAATGTTGAATTTTGTTCACACATATATCCTTACACGGTTCGGCGCACCTAAAGCACTAATAAGTGATCAAGGTACTCACTTCCTTTGTAATCAAGTGGCGATAGCTTTAAAACATTATGGTGTGAAACATCGGATGGCAACCACATATCATCCGCAAACAAATGGCAAAACTGAAGTGTCCAATCAGCAAATCAAAAGTATTCTGGAAAAGGTGGTTAGTCTATCTAGACGTGATTGGTCTTTGTGATTAAATGATGCAGTATGGGCGCTTCGCACAGCTTACAAAACACTGTTAGGGATGTCACCGTATCAGCTGGTTTTTGGTAAATCCTGTCACTTGCCTGTAGAACTTGAACATAAGGCCATGTGGGCAATTAAGCAAGTAAGCATTGATTATGATGTTGTTGGGCAGAAGCGATTGTTGGACATTTCGGAACTAGAGGAAATTCAATGCAATGCTTACAAGAATGCTACCATTTGCAAGGAAAGAACTAAGAGATGGTATGACGACATCATTTTGCGGTGATAACTTTTTCTTGGTCAGTTAGTGCTTTTATTTAATTCACGTTTAAAACTGCATCCAGGTAAATTGCGCTCCAGATGGTCTGGTCCTTTCGAAGTTGTTGAAGCATTTCCACATGGTGCAGTGACAATGAAATATTTAAACGATGGGCACCGATTCAAAGTGAATGGCCAATGATTAAAGCACTACCTCAGCCTAGACACCAACGAACAGATCAAGACCATTAACTTGGTCAAATTTTCTTAGAATGTCATTACAATTTTTCTATTTACTTTTGTATTTTATTTTCTTTTAATTCTCGTCTTTAGTTTTCTACAGGAATAAAAGTTATCCTTTTTGTCGACGTACAGAAACTCAACTTGTCGATGCATTTCATTGCTGACTCATCGAAGCATTTCAGGAAAGAATCACGCCGATTGATTCACCCTGATCCCCAACCTTTGGATCGATCAGGAAAAAGGACAATATGTGTCCTTGCATTTATTGGATGCAGACATAGTGTCCTCTCACTACAGTGGTAATCATCACGCCTCTTCATTTTATCCTCTATAATATACCCTATTGTGTCGACTGTGTTCTTCACACTCACATCCGCAATTGTTGCTGTAATCTTTCCTTTTCTTCAACTTACAGATTTTCTGTAATTTTTCACTTTCTTCTCACATTTAGCTATGGTGAAAACTCGAGGTTCTAAAACCCCTTCAAAACCAATCGCTGAATCATCTGCGGTGATGGTTCGTAACACCGACTAGCCAACACCCAAAGAGCCTGTCCTTTTCTTAACCAAAGCGAATAAAGATCTTTTCCATGAAGTGATGCTAAAGCGAAACTGCCATCCCGAGCAGGGATTCCAATTGTCCCCACTACTGACGTTGGGGAAGCAAGTGGCCAGAACTATTTCGCGCTTGGGATGGGAGAAGTTCTACGATCATCCTGAAGGGTATTTCCCATCCCTGGTAAGAGAATTTTAAGCTAACTAGTTGATCAGGAGTAGGAGTTTTTCTTTGTCTGCGAGGGACTGGTACCATGGGGTGCTGACCATATAAATGCCCTCTATAACATCGCCAAGGGGGAGGACGAGCATGTCACTTTTCTGGAGAACCTGACAGAGGGAGGCGCTGACTTGCTGTTGAATGATTTGTACGTCGACGGTGCTGTTTGGATCGAAAACAATCGAAACAATTATACAATGCATCGTCATTTCCTTATAGTCTAGAGTAAAAGTCTGATTTCACTTCATCAACTGTCGCCTCTTGCCCTCCACTCATAGCACTACCGTAACCTTGGATAGAATGTGCCTGATACATTCCATTATAAAGGGCTACCGGATAGATGTCGGGGCAATCCTTCAATAAGAAATTGCAGAGTCTGCCACGAAACAAACAATTATCTTGCCATTCCCATCTCTAATCATGTTGTTATGTCGACAGAGGGGCATTGTGCCTCGCGAAGGAGAAGAGCTTTTCGAGAATAAAGGCCTTATAAATGATGTCTCAGTGGAGAAAATGACGAGGGGGCAGGAAACCCCTGTTGTAAAGGAAACGCCATTGAAGAAAGAGAAAGGTAAGGTGAAGAAGAAAGACAAGGAATCTCATGCGCCCACAGATCCTCAACTTTGGAGGAAGATTATTGAAATTGAGCAGCTCACTAATCGAATGAGCGTGTGACAAATCAAACTTGTCACCACAATGGAAGATATGGAGTAGTCCCAAAACTTATTCTATGGCTACACAGGGCATGGAATACTGCCATTATCAGCGCACTACGCAGCATGAGCAAGAAGTCCTTGCTAGAATTTTTGGTGTTTCCCCTATCATTAGGGAGCCCACAATATCAACAGAGAAGGCTGCTTTAGAAGGGAAGGCTCAGTCTGTCTACTCTCCCCACATGGTCCACATTTCTAACGATGAGGACTAGGAAATGCATTCTAGGGATGTGGAGGACTGTTTCCGCAATATCGCTAGCCTCTTTAAGGATGAGTTTTCAAATAGCTTGGGGGTGAATATGGCGGAAAAAAAAGCTACTGTTGTAAAAGAGGAGCACACTACCATGGCCTCTGTGGGTGTTGAGGAAGAGGAGGAAGAAGTGAAGAGAGAAGAAGCAAGAGAAAAAGAAAAAGAAGAAGAATTTGTAGCTACGAATTTATCTAAGGAATTTACCGCTGCACCAACCCATGTGGGTGTATCTACTGAAGAACTAGTACCATCTAATACGAGTCAGGCCGAGGCCGTAACATCCAGCAACGATGATCTTAATCTTTTGGCTATTGTGTCTTATGTGGAACCACTTGATAAAATTCATCCTTAGGATGTTACTATCGATGAAGCTAGTACCCAACCGAACCTAGAGCAGCAATCCATAGCCCCGGTTGAATCATTGGAGAAAAAGCGCAAACGCAAAGACGAAAAGAAGCGCAAAGAGGAGTGCACAAAGGGGAGAGTCCCAAAAAGAAGAAAAAGTCCAAAGCAGACACATCCTCAGTTACGACACACTGAGTTAGTTTTTACTTTTCAGTACATAGTTTAGTTGCATGCATTCCGTATAGTTGTCATTGCAATGTAATTGTCTCTGCATTTTATTTGTTAGCGCATTTGCATTGTAGTTGCATTTCATTAATATTTGTATAGTATAGTTAGTGCATTGGGGACAATGCAAACACTATGTTTGGGGGGGAATATGTATGGCATGGAAATACAATTGCACCCACAAGTTTAAGAATTTATTTGTCTTTTTAGTTGAATTAAAGTATGCAAAGTTATGAAAAATGAGACTACAAATTTTTTTCATTTGATGCTTAATTCTTGAATTATTTGAGATGCTAATGTGTGAATTGGATGAATGTGATTTAATGTTATATCCTTCTATTTTTGGATGAATGGTTGAAATTGCATTAGTAATAAATGAGTAGTATCATTATTTGAATCTTGAATTAACTTACCATTTGCAGCTATGTATATAATTATATCTACTAATAAAAGACACTCCAATGCGGGTGCATTGTGACTTATCAAGGGGGAACACTCTAATGCAAGTGTTAGAAAAGTTATCTAGCCAAAGGTCACTGCAAGAGTGTGTGTCGGTGCAATTACATACTCCCTGGGGTCCCTAGGGTTTGTTGCACCCCATCGTTACTGCTTAGGAACAAGGGTATAGTAATGCAATGACATCTCTCAGTCACATAAAAACAAGAGAGAAAGAAAGAAAAAAAATGATAAAAAGAAAAAAAAATGCATATATATGTATAGAATAATAAATGTTGTATTGGTTAAGAGGATTTAAGATTTAAAGCATGATGCTAGCATTAGTTAAGTTGCAGTTTTTATTATTTATACCTATAAATTATCAACGCAATTTTCTATCATATAATTGTAATTTATACATTTGGATCCTAGAGAATTTAAGTTGCTAGAACGATTATTGCGGTGAAAATAATTTTGATATGACTTTCCTAGTTTTTATTTACTTGAGAGCAAGTAAAAACTCAAGTTTGGAGGTGTGATAACATTAAAAAGTACCATTAAATTCTCCCTAATTAGAGTATAATTTATTCCCTTTCTATCATATTTAGCATACATTTTCAACATTTTACATTTAGTAATTACATTTTCTAGGTCAGTATTGTATTGTCTTATTTTCTTTTATTTTATCCCATTTGTGCTACTATTATCGCTGCATTTAGTATCAGTTTTTGCGTCTAAAAATGTCAGCGCAGGAATCCATCTTAGAAGATCGAAGCAGGAAAGCATTCAGAGCTGTAGCCACAAGTTCGATATAGAACTGTGCGCAAATATGTCACTCATGAATACTTCTAAATTATAACAGGGACTTTACTTTGCTAACATATCCAAAAGCACCAACACATAAAAATGTCAAGTTATCGCAACGAATAAAAATATAAATTTACGTTTAGTAATGTTACGACAACCTGCAACTTCCTAATGCATAAACTAGATCTGAATGAGTGTACAGTTGGAGTAACTAACTTGTACAGCTGCAAGGAAGTTAGATTTGAGAAATGGTGGATACTTGTACTTTTCAGTGAAGATATATAGAGGGAGAGAGAGAAGATTATATCAAGCTCATGAAGAAATTAATTCCATATTTTTCTGATTCTTTCTAAAGTAAGCTGCCATGGAAGCTTAATTTTCCTGGAGGGTGATCTGATGCGAGAAGAAAGCAACTACTTCTGACGAGGAGTGCTCTAAGTACGATGCAAGAGGAGCAATTATGGAAGGATTCTAGTAGGCTAGGAATAGACTGCTTCGATTTCTTCTTTAATTCCTCTTGAATGTTGAAAAATTATGTTGACTTTAATTGTGTATGGAAGTACCTATTAATGTTAGATCTACTTTGATTTCTGCTCAATTCTTCTTGTTAGTTTATCTTTGGATTTAACTATTTTGACCACGGAAGTGCGATTGCCGTCACATTCACTTGAAGGTGCAGTGACAAAGTTAAATCAATAAGCAAGACAACGGAAGTTGCTTAAGGCAAGAAGAAATTATGACCACTTGTTCTCAAAAGCAAAGCATTGCCAGCACTGGAAGGTGTGACTAATGTGAGTGTTTGGGTCTTTCCTAAACAGAGAAGTTGAAAGTAGTGAGATCTCATAAAACTTAATTGCAGTGACAATTTATCTACCAGTTACCTTGTAGTCACATTTAGTGTTTGCCAGCTTGCCAAATCAGGGATCCCCCAACTCCTTTATAATTGTCTTACTTCTTTAATTTTCTTAATTTACATTCACAAAATATCTTCAACATTCATTTCATCTTCTATTAAATTGCTCTGACAATATGTATTACAGTTTTACAATATTTGCTTGATAGTTTTAACTCTTTTGTTTGTGCAATCTTGACTTAATTACATTGACATTAATCTTGAAAATTCTTCTTATTTTAACGACCTTTTCTTTGACAAATTTAAGTAACAAGAACACTATACTCGTGGGATCGATATCTGAAAGACTCACATCTGTTTATTATACTTGCATCGACAATGTCCGCTTACACATTATTGCTGTGACGTTTATAGCACGATCAAGTTTTGGCGTCGTTGCCAGGGATGGCATTTGTTTGATGGTATTTTTGTAGTTGCAATTATTCTTTATTTTTGACTTTTATTTGCTACAAATCTATTTTATTTTTCTCAATTCTTTTAGGTGTTTTATGTCCACAAGGAGAAATCCTAACAATATTGTCAGTTTCGAAACAACTATTCGGAGGAGGAGACAAGAGCGAAGAAATATGGTTGGAAATAATAACGATGTACCACAGTTGCAACCAAAAAACCCTGTTCCTCCATTGCAGCCACGACATTTCAGCAATATATCGCTGCCACAAGAAGAGTAAATTCAAAACAGGACAATTAGAGACTTTGTTACTCCTATGCTTAATGATCTGCAACGCGGGGTTGTTAGACCAGTAATATAAGCTGGAATTTTGAATTAAAATGGGTGATGTTTCAGATGTTAAACTCAAATGAGCAATATGCTGGTTTGCCTCATGAAGATGCGAGGGAGCATGTCAAATCTTTTCTGCTAATATGTGCTTCTTTCAGTCAAAATGGTGTTCTTGATGATGCCTTGAAGATGCAACTATTTCCTTATTCTTTGCAAGGAAGGGCATGTACATGGTTTCTTAGCTTTCCTGTTGGATCCATTACAATGTGGAATGCACTAGCAACTTAGTTTGTTTTGTGATTCAATCCACCCACAATGAATGCTAGACTGCAAAATGATATTACTGCTTATAATTAGTTGGATGATGAGAACCTGCATACTACTTGGGAGCGTTACAAAACTCTGCTTCAACGTTGTCCCATGCACGAAATCCAACAGGTGACACAGATTGAAATCTTCTATAACGGATTAAATGCAAAGATAAGAAATCTTGTTGACACATCTGCAAATGGACCTTTGTTGGATTGCACTTACGATGAAGTCATGCAAATCTTAGAGATAATTGTGCAAAATGATTATCAAAACCCGATTTCTCGATCTGCTCAAGTGAAAACGAATCCTGAGGTTATTGAGACAGATGCCATATCATCTCTAAGTGCACAAGTATCCTCATTGGCGAACATGATCAAGAACATGAAGAGGACGAGTGATGTTGCCCCTATTCAGGTAGCCAAGCAAATGGATGTCCTGACATTTTATTGTGAAATTTGTGACGATAACCATAGCTATGAGGACTGTCCAAAGCATGTTGAGAATGCATTATATGTTAATAACATCAGAGGGAACTCACATGGTAACTCGTATAATAGTTCAACTAGGACTCAACAACCTTAGGGGAATCAGAATACGTCCACATTTAGATATGAAAATTCCTCGAGTCAAGGGAACTTTCGACAAGGGAGTTATAACCAGCAGTAGCAGAATTATAATCACAATCCTCAGGAACATTCACATCCTAATCAGATGCAGTCACATAATCAGATGCAACCACATGCTCGTATGCAACCACAACAGACTGCAATGCCAAATATGCAAGGACAGCATCAACAACAGCAACAGTAGTACTCTCAACAAAGATTAGATCCATTAGCTGCTCTTGAAGCTTTGATGCATGAGCATATTACGATAACAGAAGCTATCGTACAAGGAAATTCTTCTTCCATCCGTGAATTGGAAGCACAATTAGGACAATTGGCTTCTAATATGAGCACAAGACCACTAGGTGCTTTGCCCAGTGACATTGAAAATTCAAATCAGAAAGGGGAGGAGCATTGTAAGGCTATTGCTTTGCGGAGTGGAAAGAAAACTATTAAACAAAGCAGCAGCTCTAATCCAGTACTTGTCAACGCAAATGTAACAAAGCAATAGGGAGAAGTTGCATCTGAAGAAGAAGCAGTCAAAATAAATGAGGAGAAACCACTAGTAATCACACCTATGACTACCATTCGACCCTATGAAGTTTTTGACACAACTACCAATGTCGACACAACTGGGTGTATCAAAACAGCCCACTATTAATATACCTTTGCCATTTCCATAGCAATTCAAGGAGAAAGAATATGACAGAGACTATCAAAAGTTTGTGACTACCTTGAAATAATTACATATTAATATACCTCTTGTTGATGCTATTGTGCAGATTCCCAACTATGGGAAATTTATGAAGGAGCTCTAATCAAAGAAGAAGAAGTTATCCGATATAAAGACAATTACGCTCATAGAAGGGTGCAGTGCTGTACTAACAAATAAACTAACACCAAAAATGAAATATCCTGGCAGTTTCACAATTCCATGCTCCATTGGAAAGCATTGTTTAGGAAAAGCTCTATGTGATCTAGGAGCTAGCATCAATCTTATGCCATTGTCAACATTCCGGAAATTAGGAATTGGTCATATGAAGCCCACTGAGTGACATTGTAGCTTGCGGATATATCTTTAGCGCAACCTGAAGGGCAAATAAAAGATGTTCTCGTCCAAGTCGATAAGTTTGTGTTCCTAGTAAATTTCATCAAACTTGATTGCAAAGTTGATAAGGAGGTGCCTATATTTTTGGGACAGCCATTACTTGCAACGGGACACACATTTATAGACGTTTTCAAAGGCGAGTTGATCAAGCGACATAATGATGAACACGTTACTTTCAGTTTTTTCGAAGTAACTCCTTCCAAAAGTAAGGAATAATGTCACCACATTGATGTTATGAACAAGTTAATTACAGAGGAATTTAAAGAACATAGTTCAGCAGTGCCAGAAAATTTCCCACCTGAATGTGACCACAAAGTTGAGGCTAATGTTTGTGAGCTCAAACATGGTTGGCAAATGGAATCTTTGGATCTAACCTATAGGACGATCCCTATTTTCAAGCCATTAGTTGAAGAAGCTCCGACGCTGAAGTTGAAACCATTGCCAACGCATCTGAAATATGTTTTCCTTGGTGACAATGATACATTGCCAGTAATTGTTAGTGCAAGTCTCGACGCAAGCCAAGAAGAGAAGTTAATTGGAATATTGAAGTAGCACAAGAGAGAAATTGCCTGTAGCATTGCAGATATTAGAGGCATTAGTCCTTCTACATGCATAAAATTAGGCTAGAAGATGAGGGAAAGTAGACAATTGAACAGAAACGTAGATTAAATGAGAAAATGAAAGAAGTTGTCAAGAAAGAAATCATCAAATGGTTGGATGCAGGCATAATCTACCCAATCTCGAATAATACATAGGTGAGCTCGATCCAATGACTGCCAAAGTAGAGTGGCATCACAGTGGTAAGCAATGATAAAAATGAACAAATCCCTACTTGCATTGCTATAGGATGGCGAGGCTGCATAAATTACTGTCATTTAAATGCTGCCACAAGGAAAGATCACTTCTCACTTCCATATATTGATCAGATGCTGGTAAGGCCTATTACTGTTTTCTTGATGGATACTCTGTCTACAACCAGATAGCAATCGCACCGGAGGATCAGGCAAAGACAACTTTTACCTACCTATTTGGAACCTTTGGTTTCCATCAAATGCCATTTGGTTTATGCAACACACCAAACACATTCTAGAGGTGCATGATGGCCATCATCTCTGATATGATTGAGATTCATTAGAGGTATTTATGGACGATTTCTTTGTTTATGGTCACAATTTTGATAAATACACTAAAAATTTAGCTAAAGTGTTGAAGCGATACGAGGACACCAATTTGGTGCTAAATGGGAAAAATGTCACTTCATGGAAACTAAAGGCATTGTCCTTGGCCATCGTATCTCTTGTCAGGGTATTGAAGTTGATAAGACAATGGTAAAGATATTGAAAAGCTTCCCCCACCTACCAACATCAAGGGAATAAGGAGTTTTCTCGACCATGCCTGATTTTATCGACGCTTTATCCGAGATTTCTCCAAAATAGCAAAACCTCTCTGCTCCTTATTAGAGCAAAGTAAAAAGTTTTTGTTCGATGATGCTTGTTTGGAACCATTCATTAAAATTAAGCAGCAATTAGTGCAGGCACCTATTATCGTCGCACTGGATTGGTCCTAACAGTTTGAAGTGATGTGTGATGCGAGCGACCCATTGGTGTTGTACTTGGACAACAGAATGACAAGGTATTTCATATAATATATTATGCTAGCAAAACTCTAACTGAAGTGTAGGTAAATTATACAACTACAAAGAAAGAGTTGCTGGTAGTAGTTTTTGCATTCAAAAAGTTTCGCTCGTATCTTGTCGGCGCAAAAATTATAGTTTATACTGATCATTCTGCCTTGAGATACTTCATTGCCAAAAATGATGCCAAACTAGGCTGATTAGATGGATCCTGTTATTACAAGAATTTGATGTTGAGATTAAAGATAGAAAAGGATCAGAGAACCAGGTAGCAGACCATCTATCTCGTTTGGAATCTGGAAGTGAAGATGGAAATACATCGTAAATTATCGACGCATTTCCAGATGAGAAGCTATTCTTTGTCTACTCATCTCTATGGTATGCAGATGTCATCACTTACTTGGTTTGTGGGAAGCTACTGCTAAGTGCAACTGGTCACCAAAAGGTCAAATTTCTTCGAGATACTACGAAGTACAATTGGAATGAGCCATACCTATTCAAGGTATATGCTTACAATGTTATTCATCGCTGCGTCCTTGATAAAGAAATGTTCTCTATCCTGAAGCATTGCCATGATGCTTCTTATGGAGGTCATTTTGGTTGTATTAGGACTGCTACAAAGGTCCTTTAGTCAGGATTTTACTGGCCTACATTATTTCGAGACGCCTACACTTTTGCTCAACAATGTGACAGATGTCAGCGCTCCAGATCAATATATCAACGCAACGAGATGCTACAACAACCTATGATGGAAGTTGAGCTTTTCGATGTTTAGGGTATAGACTTCATGGGACCATTTCCTAATTCTTTTGGAAATGTATATATTCTGGTCACTATTGACTATGTTTCAAAGTGGATTGAAGCAATAGTTGTTCCCAAGGATGATGGTCGGACAGTGTTAAAATTTTTTCACACATATATCCTTACACTGTTCGGCACACCTCGAGCATTAATAAGTGATCAAGGCACTTACTTCCATTGTAATCAAGTGGCGACAACCTTAAAATGTTATGGTGTGATGCATCGCATGGCAACCACATATCATCCACAAACAAATGGCCAAACTGAAGTATCCAATCGGCAAATAAAAGGTATTCTTGAAAAGGTAGTTAATCCATCAAGACGTGATTGGTCTTCACGACTAAATGATGCATTGTGGGCGCTTCGTACAACTTATAAAAAACCGGTAGGGATGTCGCTGTATCAACTGGTTTTTGGTAAATCCTGTCACTTGCCTGTAGAACTTGAACATAAGCCAATTTGGGCAATTAAGAAAGTGAACATTGATTCTGATGCTGCTGGGCAGAAGAGATTGTTGGACATTTCGAAACTAGAGGAAATTCGACACAACGCTTACTAGAATGCTACCATTTGCAAGGAAAAAAATTAAGAGATGGCATGACGACATCATTTTGCGGTGATAATTTTCTGGTATTCAGTTAGTGTTTTTATTTAATTCACGTTTAAAACTGCATCTACGTAAATTGCGCTCCAGATGGTCAGGTTCTTTTGAAGTTGTCAAAGACTTTCCACATGATGCGGTGACAATCAAAGATTTAAACGATGGGCATCAGTTCAAAGTGAATGGCAAACGATTAAAGCACTACCTCAGCCCAGACACCAACGAACAGATCGACCATTAACTTGGTCACATTTTCTTAGAATGTCATTACAATTTTTCTAGTTACTTTTCTATTTTATTTTCTTTTAATTCTCTTCTTTAGTTTTCTGTAGGAATAAAAGTTATCCTTTTTGTCGATGCATAGAAACTCAACTTGTCGACGCATTTCATTGCTGACTCATCGAAGCGTTTCAGGAAAGAATCATGCTGATGGATTCACCCTGATCCCCAATCGATGGATCAATCCAAAAAAGGACAATCCCTGTCCTTGCATTTATTGGTTGTAGACATAGTGTCCTCTCACTACATTGGCAATCATCACGCCTCTTCACCTTCATCCTCTATAAAATACCCTATTGTGCCAACTATGTTCTTCACACTCACATCTGCCATTGTTGCTGTAATCTTTCATTTTCTTTAACTTACAAATTTTTTACAATTTTTCACTTTCTTATCCCATTTAGCTATGGCCAAAACTCGAGGTTCCAAAACCCCTTCAAAGCCAATCACTGAATCATCTGCGGTGATGGTTCGTTACCTCGACCAGCCAACACCCAAAGAATTAGACCTTTTCTTAACCAAAGCGGCTAAAGACCATTTCCATGAAGTGATGCTGAAGTGAAACTTCCATCTCAAGCAAGGATTACAGTTGTCCCCACTACTGACGCTAGGGAAACAAGTGGCCAGAACTATTTCACGCTTGGGATGGGAGAAGTTCTACGATCATCCGGAAGGGTATTCCCCATGCTTGGTAAGAGAATTTTAAGCTAACCTAGTTGATTAGGAGCAGGAGTTTATCTTTGTCCTCGAGGAACTGGTACCATGAGGTGCTGACCATATAAATACCCTCTATAACATCGCTAAGAGGGAGGATAAGCATGTCACTTTTATCGTAGTCCAAACTAAAGTCTGGTTTCACTTCATCATCTGTCGTATCTTGCCCTCTACTCATAACACTACCGTAACCTTGTATAGAATGTGCCTAATACATTCCATCATAAAGGGTCACCGGATAGATGTCGGCAATCCTTCATGAAGAAATTATAGAGTCTACCGCGAAACAAATAGGTATCTTGCCATTCCCTTCTCTAATCATGTTGTTATGTCGACAGAGGGGCATTTTACCTCGCGAAGGAGAATAACGGCCTTATAAATGATGTCTCGGTCGAGAGAATGATGAGGGGGCTAGAAACGCTATTGAAGAAAGAGAAAGGCAAGGAGGAGAAGAAAGACAAGGAATCTCATGCGCCCACAGATCCTCAACTTTGGAGGAAGATTACAGATCCTCAATTTGATGCTGATCAAATGAGCATGCAACAAATCAAAGTTATCGTCATAGTGGAAGATATGAAGCAGTCCCAAAACTTATTCTATGTCTACACCAGGGCATGGAATACTGCCTTTATTAACGCACTATGCAGCATGAGCAAGTAGCCCTTGCCAGAATTTCCAGTGTTTCCCCTATCATCAGGGAGGCCACAACATCAACAGAGAAGGCTACTTCAAAAGGGAAGACTCAGTTTGTGCATTCTCCCCACATGGTCCACATTTCTAACGATGAGGACCAGGAAGTTCATCTAGAGATGTGGAGGACTATTTTCGTAATATCGCTAGCCTCTTTGTGGATGAGTTTTCAAACAGCTTGGGGGTGAATATGGTAGAGAAAGAAGATGCTGCTGCAGAAGAGAAGAACACAACCATGGCCTCTGTGGGTGTTGAGGAAGAGGAGGAAGAAGAGAAGAGAGAAGAAGCAAGAGAAAAAGAAAAAGAAGAAGAATTTGTACCGACACATTTATCTGAGGAATTTGTCGCTGCACCTACCCATGTGGGTGCTTCTACTAAAGAACTGGTGCCATCTAGTGCGAGTCAGGCCGAGGCCCTAACATCCAGCAACGAGGATCTTAATCCTTTGGCTATTGTACCTTATGTAGCACCACTTCCTGAAATTCATCCTTCAGATGTTACTATCGATGAAGTAGTACCCAAAAGAACCTGAAGGAGCAATCCATCACCCTAGTTGAATCATCAGAGAAAAAGCGCAAACGTAAAGACAAAAAGAAGCACAAAGAGGAGAGCCCCAAAAAGAAGAAAAAGTCCAAAGCAACCACATCCTCGGCTGCGACACACTGAGTTAGTTTTTATTTTTCAATACTTAGTTTAGTTGCATTCATTTCATATAGTTGTCATTGCATTGTAATTATCTTTGCATTTTATTTGTCAGCGCATTTGCATTGTAGTTGCATTTCCATTAATATTTGTATAGTATAGTCAGTGCATTGGGGACAATGCAAACACTAAGTTTGGGGGGGAATATGTATGACATGGAAATACAATTGCACCCACAAGTTTAAGAATTTATTTGTCTTTTTAGTTGAATGAAAGTATGCAAAGTTGTGAAACATGATACTACAAATTTTTTCATTTGATGCTTAATTCTTAAATTATTAGAGATGCTAATGTGTGAATTGGATGAATGTGATTTAATGTTATATCCTTCTATTTTTGGATGAATGGTTGAAATTGCATTAGTAATAAATGAGTAGTATCATTATTTGAATCTTGAATTAACTTACCATTTGCAGCTATGTATATAATTATATCTACTAATAAAAGACACTCCAATGTGATCAAGGGGGAAAGTGTTAGAAAAATTATCTAGCCAAAGGCTGTCACTACAAGAGTGTGTGTCGATGCAATTACATACTCCCTAGGGTTTGTTGCACCCCATCGTTATTGCCCAGGAATAATGACATCTCTTAGTCACATAAAAAAAGAGAGAAAGAAAGAAAAAATTGATAAAAAGAGAAAATATATATATATATTTGTATAAAATAATAAATGTTGTATTAGTTAAGAGGATTTAATATTTAAAGCATGATGCTAGCATTAGTGAAGTTGTAGTTTTGATTATTCATACATATAAATTGTCGGTGCAATTTTCTATCATATAATTGTAATTTATACATTAGGATCCCAAAGAATTTAAGTTGCTAGAATGATTATTGCGGTGAAAAGAATTTTGATATGACTTTGCTAGTTTTTATTTACTTGACGGCAAGTAAAAACTCAAGTTTGGAGCTGTGATAGCATTAGAAATGACCAATAAATTCTCCCTAATTTTAGTATAATTTGTTCCCTTTGTATCATATTTAGCATACATTTTCGGCATTTTATACTTAGTAATTGCATTTTGTAAGTTAGTATTGTATGATCTTATTTTAGTAATTGCATTTTGTAAGTTAGTATTGTATGGTCTTATTTTCTTTCATTTTATCCCATTTATGCTACTATTGTCGCTGCATTTAGTATCAATTTTTGCGTCTAAAGATGGCAGCGCAGGAATCCATCTTAGAAGATCGAAGCAGGAAAGCAATCAGATCTATAGCCACAAGTTCGATATAAAACTGAGCCCAAATATGTCACCGCATGAATACTTCTAGATTGCAAGAGGGTCTTTACGCGTCCAGTAATGTCGCGACAACTTGTAACTTCCTAATGCATAAACCAGATCTGCGTGAGTGTAGAGATGGAGTAACTAACTTGTATAGCTACAAGGAAGTTAGATTTGAGAAACAAAGAATACTTGTACTTGCCAGTGAAGATAAATATAAGGGAGAGAGAGAAGATCATATCAAGCTTGTGAAGAAATTAATTCCATATATTTATGATTCTTTCTTAAGTGTTGCCATGGAAGCTTAACTTTCCTGGAGGGTGATCTGATGCGAAGAGAAGGCAACTACTTCTAACGAGGAGTGCTCTAAGTGTGACGCAAGAGGAGCAATTACAGAAGGATTGTAGTAGGCTAGGAATAGAATGCTTCAATTTCTTCTTTAATTCCTCTTGAATGTTGATAATTTTATTAATTTTAATTTTGTATGAAAATACCTATTAATGTTAAATCTACTTTGATTTCTGCTTAATTCTTCTTATTTGTTTATCTTTGGATTTAACTGTTTTGACCACGAAAGTGCGATTGCAGTCACAGTCACTGGAAGGTGCAGTGACAAAGTTAGATAAACAAGCAAGAGAACGAAAGTTGCTTGAGGCAAGAAGGAATTATGGCCACTTGTTCTCAAATGCAAAGTATTACCAGCACTAGAAGGTGTGGCTAATGTGAGTGTTTGGGTCTTTGCTAAATAGAGAAGTCGAAAGTAGTGAGATCTCATAGAACTTAATTGCGGCGACAATTTATCTACCAGTTACCTTGTAGTCACATTTAGTTTTTGCCAACTTGCCAAATTAGGGATCCCCCCTCTCCTTTATAATTGTTTTACTTCTTTAATTTTCTTAATTTACATTCACAAAACATCTTCAATATTCATTTCATTTTCTATTAAATTACTTTGACAATCTGTATTACAGTTTTACAATATTTGCATTAATAGTTTTAACTCTTTTATTTGTACAGTCTTGACTTAATTGCATCGACATTCATCTTGACAATTCTTCTTATTTTAACTACTTTTGCTTCGATAAATTTAAGCAACAAGAACACCATCCTTGTGGGATCGATATCCGACAATCTCACATCTATCTATTATACTTGCATCGACAGTGTTCCTTGCACATTATTGGTGTGACGTTTATAGCGCGATCACCCTAATTACTACTCCTTGGCATAGCCCTGGTGTCATCTCTCTATGAGCATTCTTTTATGACCTTAGTGAGATAACATTTAAATATTTGTTCAATTGGATCACAATGCATTAGATGTTTGCATATCCTTCATGTGTCATTTGACCTTTCTTTCCCTCTAGTGGGTACTTCACTGAAATTTTCCTTCTTTGTATTATAATTATCTTTTCTTACCTAAGGCCATTACCTTTATCTATTTGTATTTAAGAACTTACCTTTCTTTTAGAGGCATGATCCATCACTTGTCATACTCCAGAATGTGGTCCACACTCAGGTAGCCTATTTTGCCTTATGAGCGTATCATATTTACAACTTATTACTTTCTGTCTCTTTGAATATTATCTTCAAACAAACCTTAGCCATTTTGTTTGTCTTATTAATAGGTTACAATCACATTTCCTACTTATCGTTTTTACCATTTACCTTTTTGGGTGAGGTAGATTACGCCAATAAAATAGAATAAAGTTCGCTAAGATCTTCATTACTTTAGAGCCCTATCTTTTCTATTTATACCTTAAGACTATGTAGGATTTGCCATAACTTTCCATGTGAAGTCTTTTGTCACACCCCAAAATTGGGCCTAGGAGTTTTGAGGGAATTTTAGGGAGTTTAGCTCTAGTGTGCTCGAGAATTTTGTAGCATGGTAAACCGAAATGTTTTCGTCTATGGATTTTAGAAAATCAAATCAATTTTTGAAAGTAATGCTGAAAAGACTTTCAATTTTTAAATAAGGACCGTTTTAAAATGAGGGGTTAAAACTAGGAGTACTAAAAGGGCAAATAACCCAAGACTTTAAAAGCAACCTAATATCTTCCCCCACCTATAGGTTTCACGTTAGTTTTCCCTTTTTTTGTTTTGTGCCATCCCTTGAGTTTCCTAAGCTCTATTTCTTCCAATTTGACTTTTAAAATTCATCCTTTTAATTTCTTTCATGCCATAACATTAAACCTTCATATAATTCCATGAAAACCTTAAAAAACACCATCGTTTCTCCTTCAACAAAGGTAATGTTTCATTTTCCTATTGGTTTTTAATGATATCTAGCCTTTTAAATTGAGTTTTTACCCTTTGAATCGAAATATTTGAATAAATGTTAAAAATTGGGTTGTTAATTATGAAATTCAGGATTTTGCATAAAAATGATGTTTTAAAGTGTTTTTCAACTTATTTTGACATGATTAGAAGGTTTTTAAACTTTCCCTAAAGTTTCATTAAAAGATTCTAAGGTTTTAATAAGTTTTCATGAAAAATGTCTATTTTATGTCGAAAGGTTAAGAATCATCGTAAAGATTGAGATAATTGATTTTCAAGTTTGCTATATCGAAAGTTTCAATTCTAGTAGGAACTAGCTTCGGCCCGTGCTTTGGTTGATTTGTGAGTGTCTATAGCTGAATATTAATCATGGTTATTGTTTAGTTAACTTTTGTGAAGATATGAATGTGTTGGAGCCTTCGACGAGCAAGGCAAAAGGAAAGGAAAAGCTAGTTTAAGCTTCCAGCAACTAGGCGAATGTGTGAATGGTGAGTGTTTGTAGTCCCTGGTAGTAGACACGATTCATAGTGTTAATTGAGAGCTTAGGAATAACCCAAAACCCTATCTTAAGTTTCGAGTGTAAGCTTCCTATTCCCCTTTATTTATTTTGGCAAAATGTGTGATTGTATGAATAACTGTGGATTAAGTATTATGATGTGATATTGTGCCATGAGATGTATGCGATGGAAATTGTGAATTGTGTTGTATAGTGGGCATGATATACATGCCAAATCACTTTGATAATGATATGCTAATAATGCAAATATGTAGCGAAAGTGAGCGAAATTTCGGTAAGTACATATGTGTTGAATTGTGGAATGTGATATTATTATGAAAGGTAATATGTGAGAATACTTGTATGTGATATATGATGTACTAAAATTAATGCGCACATATGTGGTCGGATATGTGATGGTTCCATGAGCATTATTGTGGCACTTAAAGTGCAATTTAAATGTGAATTCGATAAGCATGCATTGTTTACAAGTTTGTGATCTAAATTTATGGACATGAACAGAGATTATGTGCATTAAATCAGTAATTAAAATTGTGTAATTGTGGATATTTTGGCCTTGTGATCTCTTGAAACCCTTGGATATAGGTTGCATTCCATAGGATTGTGAGTACTCATCCTTGTGTTTTATGATTTGGGCATTGAGGCCCCGAGACAGTTTCGAGAGATAAGGGAATATGAGCTAAGCTCCATTCATTGAGATATGTTGGTGTGTTAGAAAGTGTTAGCTAAATCCTATGCTTTTGAGATATGTTTGGCTCTACGAGTCATATGGTTTGTTGGAGATCTGTGTATCCGATGTGTGGTGGTAGAGCCCACTTTTATGTTTCATAGCTAAATGAGTTGATTTAAGTTTCATGTGAATAATATGATCTTATATATTGGGATAATACAATATGAAATGGATGCATGAACATGTGAATAATATGCTAAATGAGTTGATTTAAGTTTCATGAATATGTTGGTATGTTCTCATAGTAAATTGCATATGTATTGTGGTTTGGATCGTTTTCATTTAACTTGTGAATGCATGTGAATATATAAGCCAGACTTGTGAGTTATAAAAGCATGTATACGTTGTTTAGTCTTGATGAATTATTGTAAAATGAATTATGTATATATGAGCTGAGTGTGATTGCATGTGAGAGTATATATTAGATTTATGAATTTGTGAAGCATGAACACGTAATTCTGACTCGACTAGAATATGGTTGTGAATGTGTTGTAGTATGCTCTTGTTTAACCTTTGATGTTGTGTATACTTTGTGGTTATTTTGACATTCACTAAGCTTTATTAAGCTCACCCACTCCTTTTAAAATCATTACAGATCAGTAGCATTTCTGTGTGAGCGGGAGTGATCCAAGCAAGACTTTACATTATTTTGTAGGTGTTTATTTATTAATTCATGTCTGGGGAAATAAAGGCAATTTGGTAGACTTTTTTCTGATTTTTGCCATGTTATTTAGGATTATTTCATGACTTTATTGCTTTAGATTTTATGGACTTTGATCTGGGTATTTGGTTGCTTGCTCAGACATATTTATGATGTTTTAAACTGCCATTATGGATGTTTTGGTGTTTATTTGGTGAAGTAAAAGATGTATGATGAACAGACTAAAGTTGGAATGGATTATATGCTTTTATATAATGTATTTTTGCTGTCTAGAGAAGAGGCATTGATAATTGGGCTTTAAAATCGAAACCTCCATAATTTTTGAAAGTGCAAAAAGTCAGTAATGCAATTTGGTATCTATACCATATCACGAGTATTAATACTCGGGTAAAATAATCAATACTTTAATAAACGTATTCATAATTTCTAGGATTTTAATTTTTAAGCGAGGAACAAAATGTTGTTTTCGTATCAATTTTCCAATCGATATTGATACCATTTAAGAGAAATATTTATACGTTTGTTTAAGTAATACCTATGTGATTTGTTTTGAAATTTTGCTAAGTGGTCCTAATGCATGTTTAATTATTATTATAAGATCAATCAAATTATGTTTAGCATTTCATAATGATTACTAATAACATGTTTGACTAAAACTCGTGTAGAAGCTAAATTAGAAGGTGTTAATTAATAATGAGACAACTTATATTGCATATGATATGTGACGGTGGTGTAGCATTCTATTACTTGGGCTCGACTATCGAGTCGAATATAAGGTGTTACATCTTTCATTCATAGTTCACTAGATATATTATTCCTTCTACTTGCCCCGTACATTATTCTTTCACGGTTCATTACCTACTATTCCTTCATAAAACCTTACACGTGTTTCCTCCATTTTCCATAAAAATTCCTTTCCTTTCATTCAATATTTACTTACAAATACGTTCCTTTAGATGCTTACCACAAGGGTCATTCCTCAGATTGCGCCACGAAGGCGTTACTCCACTTACTTTCCAATTGCTTCCTTTACTTAGATAATCACATAGGTTTTCCTTTCAGAGGTTCGCCACCATGGCTAACCTTTCCAGTGTTTTGCCACAAGGGCATGCCTTTAACAAAGGTCGCCACAAGGGCTTCTTTTAAAATGTTTTGCCACAAAGGTGTTCCTTTAACAGAGGTCACCAATTCCTTTATAGAGATTACCACAAAGGCTTCCTTTACAAAGATTTCCAAAAATGTTTTTCCTCTAAGATGTTCGCCACGAAGGCGTACCTTTCCAAAGTTTGCCACGAAGGCTTTTCTTTACCGATGTTTTAGACAATAAGGATTTGCTTAAAGTCACATATCGTGAGGTTTGCCCCTCATCATCCTAGGATACATAGAGAAACCCCATTTTGTAATAATCTTCTTTAAGTCTTCCATATGATGCCATAGTCAAACCATGGTCTTACACTATATGGTGTCATGGGCCTTTCCTTTTCAGAGATTCATGTTTTTAGTCTGGCGGACCCTTTTAGATGACTCCGGAGATAGACACAGAATCATCATACAGTAACTCACTCATAATAGACTCATTCATGTTCTCCAAACACATAGTTACATTTCATGCTTACTTATAGTACTAGAAAGAACATATGTTTTCTCCCTACTTATTGGTTAACTTGTTCTTATTTAGTTATCTTTAGCACATATTTTAGCATTTTTAGTTTAGTAAATTGCATTTTATATCTCAATGGACCTTAGCCTATTTATCCTTAATTTGGTCATGTTTGGTACTGATGTCGCTGATAGCATTAGAAAAGACCATTGATTTCTTCTTACTTATGGTATAATTTGTTCTCATTTGATAATCTTTAGCATGCATTTTTAGTCTTTTTAACTTAGTTATTGCATTTTCTAACTTAGTGAAGCTTGGCCAAATTTTCTTTAATTTTATCATGTTTTTACTAATAATGTCGCTACATTAGTTGTTCAGTATTGCGCCCAAATATGTCACTGTAGGAACTTGTCCAGAAGGATCAATGCATGAAGGTGTACAGAGTTGTCATTGCAAAATAACATCCAAATTTGCGCCAAAAACTGTCACCATATGAGAACTTCTAGATTGCGCACAAAACTGTCATCGCATGAGCACTTTTAGATTGCACCCAAAACTGTCGCCGCAAGAATATTTTTGGAATGCACCCAAGAATGTCGTTGCATGAACATGTCCAAAATTGTCGCTGCATGAACGTGTCCAAAATTGTGCCTAAAATTATCACTACATTTGACAGTTTTCTGATAAGAACAGAAATGTGTGAGCTATCCAATCTAGTATAACCAACTTGGACAGCTCAATTCTGCAGAATAGACACCTGTACAATTTGGGCTAAATATAAATTCTCACAAGGAAACAGAAAAGACTCTCTCTTTTCCTTAGTCTCCCATTTTGCAATATTATCTTATTCAACCTAGCTTTTGAGCTTTTCGGCTATAGAGGCTTGAGACTCCTCGGGTGAATCAACGTGAAGGTGATGCAAACTAGCTCTTGATGAGGAGTTCCTAAGTCTGACACAAGAGGAGAGTAAGAGAGCATGTCGAGTAGCCTAGACATAGTATTCTCCATTTGTTCTTTTATATTTCTTTCTTAAACAATTGTAATTCATGTTATTTCAAGATTGTGTAGAAGTACACTGGATATTTAGACTGATTGATATTCAATCCAAGCTTGCCTTTACTGTTTAATCTTTAGGTTTGAATGATTTTAGCACGGATGTGTTATTGTAGTCACAATCACTGGAAGGTGCAGTGACAGTTTAAACTAACAAGCAAGACAACGGAAGTTGCTTGGGGATTGAAGGAACTTGGTCCACTTGTTCTTAAGTGTTATTGTAGTCACAGTCATTGGAAGGTGCATACTAAAGTCATAGATCTAATAGAAAATCCAAGTTTGGTAGATGTTCATTACACTTCATTGCACCGATAAATTACCTGTTATTCTTAACCTTGTAAGCCACACTTAGTTTTCTGCTGACTATTCACGTTGTGGATCCCATTTTACCTTTATTACATTTTATCTTTATTTTCACATTATTGCTTCAATGACCATTCCTACAATTTATTGCAGTTGACTTATTCAATGTACCAATAGTTTTAGACAACAGACACCCATCATAGTGGGATCAATATTTGACAGATTCACTTCTGTCTACTATACTTGCATCGACAGTGTACGCTTGCACATTGCTGTGACGTTCATAGCGCATTCAGTCACTGCATGAGTATTTCCAAATTACACCCAAGATTGTCACCGCACTCGACGACTGTCAAAGAAGCTTCCAATGCAGATCAGAGCAAAAATGTGTGAGTTGCCAAGTCTAGTATAACCAACTGGTATGGACAGAAGCAGCATAATTCTTATGAAAGGACACATGTACAATTTGGAAGAATATAAATGTTCACAAGGAAAGAGAAAAAGGAGACTTTTTTTTGGTGCATTATCTTCTTCAACTCATCTTTTAAAGCTTTTCAGGTATGAAGGTTTAAGTCTCTTAAGGGTGAACCGACGTGAACGGGATGCAGATCAGCTCTTAACGAGAAGTCCTGAGTTGGACACAAGAGGGAATTGAGAAATCAAGTCAAGTTTGTCTAGGGATAGTATTCTCCTCTTGTTTCTTTTATATTTCTTTTCTAAACGATAGTGATTACTTTCCATTTCATGTTTGTATTGAACTACACATGAATTCTGGGTTAAATGTTATTTTTTTCAACATTGCTTCTACTGTTTAATCTTTGGGTTTGAATGTTTTTAGCATGAAAATGTTAGTGCGGTCACTGCCACTAGAAAATGCAACGACAGTTCAAGCTAACAAGCATGACAATGGAAGTTGCTTGAGAATTAGAGGGATTTAATCCACTTGTTCTTAATTGTGTTTCATTGTTATCATCAGAAGGTGTGGTTAATGTGCATGTTTAAGTCTTAGATCAAATATAGAAGTTAAGCTTAGTAAGATATTCATTACATCAACTATCACCTATCCTTTTATACCTTGTGAGCACTTAGTATTCTTTTGAATATTCACGTTGGGGAACCCATTTTATCATTATCATATTTCATCTTTATTTTCAAAGTATTGCTCTGATAACTATTCTCACAATTTATCTTGTTTTTATCTGTTTACTGCACTGACATTGATAGACAAAAGAGAACCATCCTCGTGGGATCGATATCCGTTAGATTCATATTTGTCTGCTATACTTGCATCGATAGTGTATGTTTGCACAATCTTGCTGTGACGTTAACAGTAGACCAAGTTTTGGCGCTGTTGCTGGGGATGTCGTTCGTTTGATGTTTATTTTTTTTTTGCACTTTATTTTTATTATATAATATTTAGTTGTTACTAACTTGTTTTCTTTTTGTTGCTATTTTCACATTTTATTTTAGGTGTTTTATAACCTGAAGCAATTCAGAGTTTATTGCTAATTTTGATCTAGAAATTGAAAGAACCGTTCGGAGGAGACTTCAAGAACAAAGAACTATGACTTTACCAAGAAACGATGCAGCCATACCCTCGGTACAGCAACAAAATGCTATTGACCTACCGTTACCATGAGACACCCAAATATGGAAAAAGACTATACGAGATTTTGTAATACTTGCCTTGAATGATTTACAGCCAGGAGTTTTTAGGCCAACAATCTAAGCTAGGATTTTTGAACTCAAGCCACTAATGTTTCAAATGTTGAATTCTAATGGGCAATATGCTTGATTGCCACATAAAGATGCACGAGAACATCTTAAACCATTTTTGTTGATTTCTACTTCCTTTAGTCAACAAGGCGTTCCTGATAACGCTTTGAAAATGCAATTATTTCCTTTTTCCTTGCAGGGAAGAGCCTATACTTGGTTCCTTAGGCTACCTTTCGGCTTAATTACTTCATGGAATGCACTAGCAACATAGTTTGTTTTGCGCTTTAACCTGCCGACAATGAATGCTCATCTCCGAAATGATATTACAACTTATCATTAGCTGGATGATGAGAATCTTCACACTAAATGGGAACGTTATAAATCTTTGCTTCAGCGTTGCCTCATGCATAACATTCATCAGGAAACATAAATTGAGATTTTCTATAATAGGCTGAATTCAAAAACGAGAAATCTTGTCGATGCATCAGCCAATGGTCCTTTGCTGGATTGTACTTAAGATGATGCTGTTGAAATTCTTGAGAGAATTACTCAGATTGATTACCAATATCCTATCTCTAGAGCTTCATAAGCAAAAACTACTCAGAATGTTATTGAATTGGACGCAATATCTGCACTTAGTGTTCAAGTTTCTTCTCTTACAAATATGATAAAAAATATGCAAGGGACTAGCGATGTTGCACCTATGCAAGTCACTCAACAAGTTGATGTTCCACCCTTTTGTTGTGAGATTTGGGGTGACAAACATAGCTATGAAGATTGTCCACAACATGCAGAGAATGCCCTCTATGTCAAGAACATCCACAACAATTCTTTTGGCAACTCTTATAATAATTCTGCACGCAATCAACAGCCTTGGGGAACTTAGAATGTTGGACAAAATGCTGCGACATTTGGATATGGGAATACATCTACTAAAGGCAATTACAATCTAAGATAAGGGAATTATAATCAACAACAGCAAAACTACAATCAGCACACCCAGATGCATCCACATTAGAATCAGACGCAGCCACAACACTCTTCAATGCAGAATCAACATGTTCAAGGACATCGACAACAATAGTACATGCAAGCTTCTCCTTCTGATTAGTTACTCTTGAAGATTTAATGCGGGAGCATATTACTCGCACTGAAGCTATTATGCAAGGGAATTCATCTTCTATTCAGGTGTTAGAGGCACAATTAGGACAGCTTGCTTTGAATCTGAATACTCGACCACCAGACACTCTACCTAGTGACATGAAAAATCCCAGTTCGAGGGGGAAAGAACACTACAAGGTTATCACTCTTAGGAGGGTAAACAAACTGGTGAGAAGACTACAAACTTTACTGTAGAACCTTAAGATACTGGTGAAGCGATCCCTGGTGAGAAGGTTGAATCTGAAGAGCTTGTCGTTGTACCAAACAAAGACGTTCCACAAACTGTCACTCATATGCCTAATGTCCTACCCTCGAAACTGTCAACGCAATCTGATGTATCTCCACCTTTACCTTTTCCACAAAGATCCAAGGAGAATGAGCATGATAAGCAGTATCAGCAGTTCCTAGACACACTGAAGCAACTTCATGTCAATATTCCTTTAGTGGACGCTCTTGTGCAAATTCCTAATTGTGGGAAATTTATGAAGGAGCTCTTGTCCAAGAAGAAGAAGCTTAGTGATATTGAAACTATTGCACTCACAAAAGGCTGTAGTGCCGTTTTGACAAATAAGTTACCCCCCAAATGAAAGATCCTTGGAGCTTTACTATCACATGTTCAATTGGGAACCATTATTTGGGCAAGGCTTTATGCGACTTTGGAGCTAGCATCAACCTAATGCCACAATCTACTTTCAAAATGTTGGGAATTGGTCACATGAAACCTACTGCAGTGACATTGTAACTAGCAGATTGATCCTTGGCTCAACCTGAAGGGCAAATCAAAAATATTTTAGTTCATGTGGATAATTTCATTTTTTTGGATGATTTTATTATACTTGACTGCGAGGTAGACAGGGAGATTCCCATTATCTTGGGATGCCTATTTTTAGCCTCTGGATAAACTCTTATTGATGTTTACAAAGGTGAACTGACCATACGACTTAATGATGAGCATGTTACCTTCAGTGTTTTCGAATCTACTCAATGCAAGGATAAAGAAGAATGTCATACTGTAGATGTGCTAAATGATCTAATTGAGGAAGAATTCAATGACCAAAGCACACTACTTTCTGAGGAGTTTTCTTTGACATCTGATGATGAATTTTTAGATGATTGAGACAGCATGGTTGAAGCTAATAATATTGAACTCAGGAATGGAAGGTAGATTGAATCCTTAGACTTAGCCAACAGAACGACTCCAATTTTCAAGCCATCTATTGAAGAAGCTCCTATTTTGGAATTGAAACCACTACCTACTAATCTTAAATATGTCTTTGTTGGTGGTAACAATACTCTCCCAATTATTGTCTCCGTAACACTAGATGTGACTCAAGAAGAGAAATTGGTCCATATTCTTAAGCAACATAAACAAGCTATTACTTTGAATATTGTTGATATTCGAGGCATTAGTCCATCTTTTTGCATGCACAAAATCAAGTTGGAAGATGAAGGCAAGCAATCAATTGAGCAACAAAGAAGATTAAATGAGAAGATGAAGGGAGTTGTTAAGAAAGAAATTATAAAATGGCTTGATGCTAGAATTATTTACCCTATTTCTGATAGCAATTGGGTAAGTCCAATGCAATGCGTACCTAAAAAGAGTGGCATCACTGTGGTTAGAAATGAAAAAGACGAGTTAATTCCTACACGCATTCCTATGGGATTACGAGTCTGTATGGATTATCACAAACTTAATGCTGCCACAAGGAAGGACCACTTATCACTTCCTTTCATTGACCAAAGGTTGAAAGGACCACTTCCCACTTCCTTTCATTGACCAAAGGTTGGAAGGACCACTTCCCACTTCCTTTCATTGACCACTTGCTGGAAGAGCCTATTATTGCTTTTTAGACAGCTATTCTAGGTACAATAAAATTGCTATTGCATCGAAGGATCAGGAAAAATCAACTTTCACCTGTCCCTTTGGTACTTTTGCTTTTCCCCGTATGCGTTTCGGTCTTTGCAACACACCAATCACATTTCAAAGGTGCATGATGGCAACATTCTCGGATATGATTGAAGATTCTTTAGAGGTTTTTATGGACGATTTCTCAGTCTATGGGAATGATTTTGATCATTGCGCTGACAATTTGGATAAAGTATTGAAGCGATGTGAAGACACACATCTTGTTCTAAATTGGGAAAAATGTCATTTCATGGCAACTAAAGGCATTGTGTTAGGCCATCGCATCTCTAGTCAAGGTATTTAAGTAGACAAAGCAAAAGTGGAAATCATTGAGAAATTACCTTCACCGAAAAATGTGAAAGGCATTCATAGTATTCTTGGACATGCAGGGTTTTACCGAAGATTTATTAGAGATTTTTCAAAACTTGCAAAGTCTTTATGCTCATTTCTAGAACAGAATAAAAAATTCCTCTTTAACGAGGCATGTCTGGATGTATTCATTAAAAAAAAAAGTAGCTAGTAAGTGCACCTATTGTTGTTGCACTAGATTGGTCTCAACCTTTTGAAGTTATATGCGATGCAAGCGACTTTGTTGTGGGTGCTATTCTAGGACAACGCACAGGAAAAATATTTCACGCCATCTATTATGCTAACAAAATTCTTACAAAGACTCAAATCAATTATACCACAGCAGAGAAAGAATTGTTGGCTATAATCTTTGCTTTTGATAAGTTTTGTTCATATCTTGTCGGCACAAAGTTACCGTATTTACTGATCACTTGGCGTTGAAATATATTTTTGCAAAGAAGGATGAAAAACCAAGACTGATACGTTGAATCTTACTATTGCAAGAATTCAACATCGAGATAAAAGACCGTAAAGGTTCAGAGAATCAAGTTGCAGACCATCTTTCTCGATTAGAAGTTGGCAGTGAAGATGGAAACATACTTCAAATTGTCGACGCATTCCCAGATGAGAGGTTATTTGCTGTAGATGCAACCCCTTGGTATGCGGATTTGGTTAATTTCTAGTGTGTGGAAAACTCCCATTGGGTGTCACAAGCCATAAAAAAGAATGATTTCTTCGTGAAGTAGCGAAGTACCATTGGAACGAGCCATATTTATTCAAGATATGCAATGACAACATCATTCGGCATTGTGTTCCAAAAGAGGAGATGCTTTCAATATTGAAGCATTGTCATGATGCTCCTTATGGAGGTCATTTCAATGGCATGAGAACTGTTGCTAAAGTTCTCCAATCAGGATTCTATTGGCCTTCACTATTTAAGGATGCCCACAATTTTGTGAATCAATGCGGTAGGTGTCACCACACTAGTTATATATCCTAGCGCAATGAAATATTGCAACAGTCGATTATGGAGGTTGAATTGTTCTATGTTTGGGGTATGGATTTTATAAGACCATTTCCAAGTTCATTTGGAAATCTTTATATATTAGTAGTTACTGAATACGTCTGATTTGCCTGAGCAGATGCAATTTTCATTGGACACATTTATTCCCGCCAGCTTTATGTCCCTTCGATTTATCAAAAAAATCTCACCTTTCCATCTTCTTCTTTCACTCGCTATAAACCTCCCCTCCATTGTGCCGACTATAACACATACAAAGCAACCATTTTTATTCACTTTCTCTTCCCCAAGCTCGTACCTTTACAACTTCAAACCTTCTTCACTAAAAAAATATAGCAAGAACGAGAGGATTAGTCAAGAAAGCCACCATGTTTGTTGAAGAACACTCGTCCTCTACAACTGCAGTTCGTCAACCATAATCCTCCATGCCAACGAAGAAAAAAGAGCCAGTGATCTTTTTAACAAAAGCAGCCAAGGATTGGTTTCAAGACAACATCTTGAAGTGAAACTTCCACCCAGAAGTTTTAATCCCATGGAGTTCTAACACAATTAATGAGTTGTGCAACACTAAAGTGGATGAGGATGAACACTCCGAGTTCATTGAGGATATCACAGACGATAAAAGAGACCTGTTGATGAAGGATTTATGTGTCGAGGGAGTAGTGTGGATGGGTTCGAATCAGAAGAATTATACGATGCACTGATGCTCTCTAACACTGCAAAGAAAAATATGGTTTCATTTTGTCAACTGCAGGCTAAAGCCCTCTACTCACAGTACCATGATCACCCTCAATATAATGTGTCTGATACATTCAATTGTCAAGGGCAGAAAGATTGATGTTGACGTAATAATCCACCAAGAAATTTTTGACTACGTCGTAAGGCAATCTGGAGTTTTGGTTTTCCCATCGTTGGTGATGCAATTGTGCCAACAGAAAGGGATCGTGCCCTGTGATGATGAAGAAGTCCTGGATAATAAGGGCCCGATCAATGAAGCCTCTATTGAAAGAATGAATCATGGTAAAGATATGCCAACAATGAAGGAGGCAGAAACCAGCATGACGAGGAAGCACAAGGCCAAGGCAGAAAGCAATGGAATGAACCTTACTACAGAGACATCCTTGTTGCACAAAATGAAGGATATCAAGAAGTTGGTCAATTCCATTAGCAATATGTAGATCAGGCTTATCGCTACAATAAAGGATATGAACAGATCACAAATTTTGTTCTATGCTTATACCAAGGCCTGGAACAGTTCTATTGTAGCCATATTGCGTCAGTTGAGCCCAACCTCGCTCCTAGAATTTCCAGTGTTTCCACTAATCATCCGAGATTATGAACTCTCATTAGAGGATACTGACTTAGAGGACCGAGATAGATCGATGGCATCCCTCCTATTGTGCACGTCTCTGATGATGAGAAAGAAGATGAATCAAGGGACGTTGAGGAGTGCTTGCGAAAAGTTGATAGCCTCTTCGAGGGTGTCTTCACTGCTGGTCAAGAAGAACCTACTGTTGAGGAGGATGTTGATGTTAGAGAGGAGGAAGTCCTTGTTGAAGATGTGAAAAAGAAGGTTGAGGAAGAATATGACAAGAAAGAAGATGCTGAGAAAGAATCTGCTAAAAACACTATCACTGCACCCAAGTTTGTGGGTGTAACTACTAATAATTTGGAGTGAGATGAAGCTAGACCGGTGGAAGCTATAGAGGTAACCAGTAAGGACAACAACTCTTTGGCGATACTGGTCTACATCGGGCCACCCAAGGTGATCCCTCCTACACAGGAAGCAACTGATGATGCCGACGCAAAGCTAGAAATTGAGGAGCAATCTGAGGACCGTGCAAAGCCCAAAGAAAAGAATAGAAATAGCTCCTAAGATAAAAAGAGCAAGAAGGAGGAGAAAAAGAGGAGGAAGAAAAGGCATCGTGCAGGCATATCTATGGCTGAGGAAAACTAAGTTAGTTTGTTTTAAGTTTTTTTTAGTTGTAGTGTTCATGCATTGCATGTAGCTGTAATTTTTATTTTGTTAGTGCATATTGTCTTTGATTTTCTATTGTCATTGCATTTTAATGTTAGTGCATTGGGGATAATGCAAACTTTAAGTTTGGGGGAATGCATATGGGGTTTGGAACTGCATCAACATTTCAAATTTTTTTTGAGTTTAATTAATCATGCAAGGTTTATTTGTGGTTAATGCAAATGTGTTTGAAAATTTTTGTTACATTCAATGCTTAATTCTTGAATCATGTGAATTATCAATGAATGAGTTGAATAAATTTGATTGAATGTTGTATCTTCAATTCTTTGATGAATGATTTAGGTTGCATTAGTAATGGATGACTAGTAGCTTTCCTTGAATCTTGAATGAATCTGCCTTTTACGACTACTTATATATTTTTATATATAGTTATAAATTAGAGACGCACCAATGTGGGTGTATTGTAACTTGTTATAGAGGGAACACTCCAATGCAAGCGTTAGAAAAATGAATCTGGCCAAAGGTTGTCACTGCATGTGTGTCTGTCGGTGCAATAACGTACTCCCTGGGGTTTGCTGCACTCCATCGTTACTTCTCAGAGACAAGGGTACAGTAATGCAATGATATCCCTTACAAAAAAGAGATATATATTTAGGATATTCATAGATACTTAGTATTGTACAATAAATGTTGTATTAGTAGATAGAATTTAGGATTTGAGGCATGATGCTGGCTTTGATGAACTTGCAATCTTATTCATTCATACTTATGTATGGTCAATGTAATATTTGGTCATCTAAATGTGAATCATTCATTAGGATTTTAGGTGATTCAAGTTGCTAGAATCATCATTTCCCTTCATAAATTCTTGTGTAGCCTTGGTAGTTGCTGTTTTACTTGAGGACAAGTAAAAACTCAAGTTTGGGGGTGTGATAGTACTAGAAAGAACATATGTTTTCTCCCAAGTTATTGGTTAACTTGTCCCTATTTAGTTATCTTTAGTACATATTTTAGCATTTTTAGTTCAGTAAATTGCATTTTATAACTCAATAGACCTTAGCCTATTTATCCTTAATTTTGTCATGTTTTGGTACTAATGTCGCTACATGAGTATTTCCAGATTGCGCCTAAGACTGTCAATGCACCCGACGACTGTTAAAGAAGCTTCTAATGTGGATAAGAACATAAATGTGTGAGCTGTCCAATCTGGTATAACCAACTGGAACGGACAAAAGCAGCATAATTCTTATGAAAAGACACCTATACAAATTGGAAGAATATAAATATTCACAATGAAAGAGAAAAAGGGGTCTTATTTTTGGTGCGTTATCTTCTTCAAATCATCTTTTGAATATTTTTGGCTATGGTGGCTTAAGTCTCTACCCGACGTGAAAGGGATGCAGATCAACTCTTGATGAGGAGTCTTGAGTGTGACAAAAGAGGAAATTGAGAAATCAAGTCGAGTTTGTCTAGGGATAGTATTCTCCACTTGTTTCTTTTATATTTCATTTCTAAACGCTGGTGATTACTTTCTATTTCATGTTTGTATGGAAGTACACATGAATTCTGGGTTAAATGTTAGTTTATTCAACCTTGCTTTTACTATTTAATCTTTGGGTTTGGATGATTTTAGCATGGAAATGTTATTGTGGTCACTGCCACTGGAAAGTGCAGCGATAGTTCAAGCTAACAAGCATGACAACGAAAGTTGCTTGAGGATTAAAGGGATTTAATCCACTTGTTCTTAATTGTGTTTCATTTTTATCATCGAAAGGTGTGGTTAATGTGTATGTTTAAGTCTTAGATCAAATATATAAGTTAAGCTTGGTAAGATATTCATTGCAATTTATTACGTCGATAATCACCTATCCTTTTATACCTTGTGAGCACTTAGTATTCTGTTGAATATTCACGTTCGGGAACCCATTTTATCATTACCATATTTCATATTTATTTCATTACCATATTTTTGAAAACTATTCTCACAATTTATCTCGTTTTTATCATTACCATATTTTCGTCTACTATACATGCATCGATAGTGTACGCTTGCACAATCTTGCTGTGACGTTAACAGCCAACCACTTACCAGACACATAACACATACCAATTACTCAGACATGAACATCCTTTAACTTCAAGTTTCGTACATTCGTACTGAGGCCTTCAATATTCATGAAATCCATATATGAAATTTCATAATTCTTACATTCCTCATCAGAATCGTGTTATCGTAATTTTCTAACTTCAATATCATGGTTTAATCAATTTGCATAGAAGTTTTTAGAAGATCTTACACACATACAAGAGTCAACTTAGGGACTCATCTAGTTTTCATAATCTACAACTCCAAACTCTTGATCTAGTCTTTCATTATGTAATTAATAGCTTGGACTCCAAATCCATCATTTAGCAAGATGTTATAGCCTTCCCTACATTTTTAGAAAAATAATACTTTGTTAAAACACATTCGGGTAACCTTTACCATCACTTTTAAACCTATACGTCTCACTAAGCCCTATTTTCCCAAATATACTTACAGATCTATGTTTATTTGATAAACAGAGTCACAAAACGCACCTTGATGTGAGGAAAATCACTAGGAAAAACGAAGATTCTAGACTCATCTCAAAGAGACATTTCTATCTTCCCTTCGTCTTAGATCTTAAGGGGACAGAAGATAATTCTATCTTAACCAAACCTGGGTGTCCTTTTAACTTAATCCAAATTACTACGGGAACTTGGTAAACATCACATTAATACTAACTTATTGTATCCAAAATCTACCACTTTTAAGAACTTACTCGATTATTTCTTTAGCCTTTAACCCTTCTAGTTCACATTCAATTAGTTCCTTACCAGGTTATCCCATAAATTAATTGGCACGGGCCCATAATTTTTATGTGGTGTACTATACTGACTTGTCAGTTTTATACCTAACAGATTGAACTAGTTATCACACTTGAAGAGCTTGAAATCAATCATTTTCTTTATGCTTCTGTAGGATTTAATGTAGTTTTTATCTTTCAATAAATTATGTAAACCAAGTTCTAAAAGGTTTATTTTATTGTTTTTATGGCCGATTGAGGCCTAAACGTTAGCTAACATAATTCGTGAGTGTGTAGGAGACCATGAGAAGTTGAAAAAATGTGAAACTGATCACTTCATCATGATAGAGAATGCTCTACGTTGCAACAAAGGAACTAAACTTGAAGATTAAGGGGACTAACTTCTTTGTCGCGACATACATAGGCTATGTCGCGATAACGCCTACACTATGACACAGGTCTTGGTGTGTCGTGACATTGACCCCTGAATGCTATTTCTGCATCTAGTGAAGGGCGTTTCGGTCTTTACAATGCAACTTAAACACGATGGACGACAGCTGACCTAAGGTTGTGGAAAATCGATCGGTCAAGGCTATAAATAGGGCTCTAGCATTAGGGCTTAACACACCTTTCCTTAGTTTTAAGTTTTACTTTGTTATATTTCATTTTAGAAAAGAGATTGTAACATTTGCATAAATGTGCGAGGAATTATTTCCTGACAGATTGCCAATACAATTAAAGTTTCTTTTTCATTTCATTTCTTCAATTTTTTGTTTTTATATGTTGTTGTTTTTATAATGATAAAGAAAACCATGATGAACAAATTCCATTTTGGGAATTAGAGAGTGAAAGTATGGATAATTAATTGTTGCATAAATAGGGATTTTCAATTGGATCAGTTGTTTGGTAAAAGAAGAGAATGAAACAAACACTAGGCCTGACAACCCTAGAAAGTCATTTAGGTGGGAATGAACCCAAAATTGGTATTGCCTATCCGTGAAAATCTCTTCCCCAAACCGATTTAGACTGTGACATCTACCGATAAGTAGTCTCTATCGACTTACTATACTAGCGAAAGATTGGAGGATCCAACTGGGATAGTGACTAGCTGATTGAAGTAAAATCCTCAAAAATCAATAGTTGAAAAAACCATACTGAAGCGATCTAATCTCCCCAAAGTCATTTATCAAAACTACACATCGCATCTTTACTTTGTTTTATTTATTTTTATGTTTTCACAACAAACTTCTTTATTTTATTCTTGTACTATAATCCCTAAAGTTAGTACTAATTAATTATTTTCTTTCCAGGGATTTAATTCATTATCTCCTTAAGCCTCCTTTGGGTATGATCCTTGGAATACTACCAACTATTTCGTTGTACAATCTATATTACAACCTAACTCGTAGACTTACAGAAGCCGAAAACACACACCGAACGAGAGTACGTTCGGACGCGATCGAGTTGTTGGCTTCGTTGTCGGAGAGGCAACACTTTAGTGATTTCTATTTCTTCTTTGTTATTTGAATAATTAGGAAAATTTTTAGGCTATAGATATGATTTTCTTTATTTTTGTTTATTTTTATTATTTTTTTCTTTTCTTAATTTAAATTCTTTATTTTAGCTTCAATTTCTTTTAGCTTTTCCAAAATGATGAAAAATGCATTAGGGATTTTTTTTATTTAGAATGGTTACAATCTAGTATTGCTCGACCTCCAATTTATCATAATCATTTTGAATTAAATCCCTCTCTAATATCATGGATTACTGACAATAATACATTTTCTGATCCTTTAACAAAAGACCCTTGATCGGCCTATGAACGTCACAAAAATTATGTGCAAGCGGACACTGTCGATGCAAGTATAGCAGACAAATTTGAGTTTGTCGAATATTGATCCCACGAGGATGGTGTTCTTGTTGACTAAAATTGTAAAAGCAATTAGAGTTTAAATGATAGGAATTGTTAAGAGTAATGTCACTGCAATTAGTTAAGACTGCACAAATAAAACAGTTAAATCTGTCAATGCAATTAAAACATAAAATGTTAGAGCAAATTAATAGAAAATGAATTGTTTGTTAAAGCTGTTTGTAAATGTAAATTCAGAAAATTAAAAGAAGTAGATCAAGTAGAAAGAAATGGGGGGATCTCTGACTTCACAAGTTGGCAATGCTAAATGTGACTACATGGTAACTAATAGATGAATTGTCACCTTCATTAAGTTCTAATGAAATCTCACTGCTATCGACTTCTCTGTTTAACAAAGACTCAAGTGCTCATAATTACCACACCTTCCAGTGCTGGCAATGCTTCGTACTTAAGAACAAGTGGCCAGATTCCTTCTTGCCTCAAACAACTTTCGTTGTCTTGCTTGTTAATCTAACCTTGTCACCGCACCTTCCAGTGACTGTGACTGCAATCGCAGTTTCATGGTCAAAACAGTTAAATCCAAATATAAACAGATGAGAAGAATTGAGTAGAAATAAAAATAGATCTAACATTAATAGGTACTTTCATACACAAAAAATAGTCAACAGAATTCATTAACATTCAAAAGGACTTAAAGAAGAAATTGAAGCATGCTATTCCTAGTCTACTAGAATCCTTCCGTAAGTGCTCCTTTTGCGTCGCACCTAGGCACTTCTCGTCAGAAGTAGTTGCTTCCTTGTTGTGCTAGATCACCCTCCTAGGAAGTTAAGCTTCCATGGTAGCTCACTTTAAGAAAATCAGAAAATGTGGAATTAATTACTTTACTAGCTTGATGATAATATTCTCTCAATTCCCTCTATTTATAACCACTGGAAAGTACAAGTCTACCCTCTTTCCCAGATCTAACTCCCTTTTTTACAGTTGTACAAGTTTGTTATTGCCAGCTGTGCACTCACTCAGATCTGGTTTATGCATTAGGTAGTTGTAGATGACATCTCTGGATGCAAATTATGATTTTTATTCGCTGCGACAATTTGACATTCTCCTGTGCTGGTGCTTCTGGATACGTTAGCAGCGTAAAGTCCCTGGTAAAATGTAGAAGTATTCATGTGGTGACATATTTGGCCGCAATTCTACACCAAACTTGTGGTGATAGTTCTAAATGCTTTCCTACTCCGATCTTTTAAGGTGGATCCTTGCTCTAACAACCTTAGACACAAAACTGATGCTGAATGCAGCGACATTAGTAGCACAAATGTGATAAAATGAAAGAAAGTAAGACCATACAACACTGATTTAGAAAATACAAATATTAAGTATAAAATGCTAAAAATGAATGCTAAATGTAATACAAAGGAGACAAAGTATACAAATCAGGAAGATTTTAATAGTCATTTCTAATGCTATCACACCCTAAACTTGAGTTTTTACTTGTCCTAAAATAAATAAAAGCTAGCAAAGTCATATCAAAATTCTTGTCAGCGCAATACTTATTCTAGCAACTTAAATTATCTGAGATCCTAATGTATAAATTACATTCATATGATAGAACATTACGCTGACAATTAATAGGCATGAATAATCAAAACTGCAAGTTCACTAATGCTAGCATCATGCTTTAAATCTTAAATCTTCTTAACCAATACAACATTTATTGTCATATACATATATTTTCTTCTTTTTATCAACTTTTCTTTCTCTTTTTTTTCTATGCGACTGAGAGATGTCATTGCATTACTATACTCTTGTTCCTGGGCAGTAATGATGGGGTGCAATAAACCCCCATGGAGCATGTAATAGCGCCGACACACACTCTTACAATGACAGCCTTTTGGCTAGATAATTTTTCTAACACTTGCAATGGAGTGTTCCCCCTTGTTAAGTCATAATGCACTCACATTGGAGTGTCTTTTATTAGTATATATATAGCTAAAATGGTAAGTTAATTCAAGATTCAAATAATGATACTACTCATTTATTACAAATGCAATTTCATTTATTCATCCAAAAACAGAAGTATACAACATTCAATCACATTCATCCAATCTGTACATTACCATCTCACATAATTCAAGAATTAAGCATGAAATGAAAAATTATGGTCACTTTTTTCATAACTTTACATACTTTCATTCAACTAAAACGACAAATAAATTCCTAAACTTGTGGGTGCAATTGCATTTCCATTCCATACATATTTCCCCCCAAACTTAGTGTCTGCATTGTCCTCAATGCACTAACAATTCCATATAAATATGAATGGAAATGCAACTACAATGCAAATGTACTGACAAATAAAATGCAGAGACAAACTAAATGTAATGAAAACTAAATGAAATGTATGCAACTAAACTAAGTACTAAAAAATAAAAAAACTAACTCAGTATGTTGTAATTGATGATGTGGTTGCTTTAGACTTTTTTTTCTTTTTAGGGTGTTCCTCTTTGAGCTTCACCTTTTCCTTACGTTTGTGCTTTTTCTCCTTAGGGTCAACTGGTGTAGTGGATTGCTCCTCCATGGTCGGTTGGATGTTGGCTTCATCGACAATCAAATCCGATGGATGGATCTCAGCAAGTGGTGTCACATATGGAACAATAGCCAGAGGATTAGAATCCTCATTGCTGGATGTGACGACCTCGGCCTGGCTAGCCCTAGATGGTGCCAAGTTTTCAAGAAATGCACCAACACTGGCAGGTGCGACGATAAATTCCTCTAGTAAATTTGTCGACACAAAATCTTCTTCTTTATCTTTTTCCTTCTCTTCTCTTCCTTCCTCTTCTCATTTCTCTTTTTCCTCTTCAACACCCGTAGAGGAAGTAGTTGTGTGTTTTTCTTCAGCAGTAGTGGCTTCTCTTTCTGCCATATTAGCCCCCAAACTATTTGAAAATTCATCCTCAAAAAGGTTGTTATTATTACGGAGACAGTCCTCCACATCCCTCGAATGGACAGATTGATTTGTTCCTTCCGAAGCATCATCATCAATGGATGGTGTTGCCTCCCTGATGATAGGGGGAAGATAGGAAATTCTAGCATGGGATGCTTGCTCAAGTTGCTTAATGCACTAACAATGGCAGTATTCCATGCCTTTATATAAGCATAGAATAGGTTCTGTCTATACTCCATGTCGTCCATTGCGCCAACAAGTTTGATTTGTTTGATGCTCACCCGATTAATAATCTGTTCAATCTCAGTAAGCTTCCTCCAAATCTAAGGATCTGTGGGTGCGAGGGTTTAGGTGTCCTTTTTCCCTTTTCCTTTCTTCTTCTTTAGTGGTACTTCCTTCACAATAGGGTTTTTTGGCCCCTTGGCATTCTTTCCATCGAAACATCATTTATAGGGCCTTTGTTCTCCAAAAATTCTTCCCATTCGCGAGGCACAATGCCCCTCTGTTTACACAACAGCATGATCAGAGAAGGGAAAGGCAAGATACCTGTTTGTTTGGTGGTAGATTTAGCGATTTCCTAGTGAAGGATTTCTTCGACATTAATTCGACGGCCCTTGATAATAGAATGTAGTAGGCACATTCTGTCCAGTGTAACGATAGTGCTGTGAGTAGATGGTAGGAAATGACAGTTTATGAAGTGAAATCACAGTTTGCCTTCGAAGATGAGGTAATGACAGTGCATCGTATAATTGTTTGGATTGTTACCAGTCCAAACAGCGTCATCGATGCATAAGTCATTAAACAATATATCAGTGCCTTCCTCAGTCAATTTTTCCAAAAACTCGACATGCTCGTCTTCTCCCTCGGTAATGTGGAAGGTGGCATTGATGTGGTCAGCGCTCCATGGCATCAGGCTTTCACGGACGAAGATGAACTCCTACTCTGGATCAACTAAGTTAGCATAAAACTCTCTTACCATAGATGGAGAGTACCCTCTCGGATGATCACAGAATTTCTCCCAGTCCAGACGCGAAATCATTCTTGCGACTTGTTTCACCAATGCCAGTAGTAGGGATAGTTGAAATCCCTGTTCGAGATGGCAGTTTCTTTTCAGCATCACCTCATGAAAGCGGTCCTTCGTCGCTTTTGTTAAAAACAGGACAGGCTCATTGGGTGGTGGCTGGTTGGCATTTCGGACCATCACTACCGATAATTCAGCCACTGGTTTCGACGGGGTCTTAGCACCACAAGTTCTTGCCATATCTAAATGGGAGAAAGATAGTGAAGATTTTTGCAAAAAAAAATTGAAGGTTGAAGGAAAATAGAGTTAAAGTAACAATGGTGGATGTGAGCATGAAGATACAGTCGGCACAAGTAGGGTATTTTATTGAAGATGAAGGTGAAGAGGCATGATGATTACTGCTGCTGTGAGAGTACATTGTGCCTGCAGCTAATAAGTGTCAGGACAAAGATCATACTTTCTCAAATTGATCCAATGGTTGGGGATCAGGGTGAATCAACTAGCATGATTCTTTCCTAAAATGCTTCGCCAAGTCATCAATTGGATGGGTCGACAAGTTGTGCTTTCGTGTGCATCGACAAAAAAGAGATCTTTTATTTCTACAAAAAACTAAAGTAACTAATTAAAGGAAAATAAAAGATAAGAAGTAAATAGAAAAAATAAAATTTGTAACTACATTTTAACAAAATGTGACCAGGTTAATGGTCTCGTTTTGTTCGGTAATGTTTGGGCTTAAGTAGTGCTTTAATCGTTGGCTATTCACTTTGAATTGGTTCCCATAATTCAAATCTTTGATTGTTACCGCACCATGTGGAAATGCTTCGATAACTTCAAAAGGGTCTGACCATCAGAGTGTAATTTTCCTGGATGCAATTTTAAACGTGAGTTAAATAAAAGCACTAATTGACCTGCAGAAACTTTTTACCTCAAAATGATGTTGTCATGCCATTTCTTAGTTTTTTTCCTTGTAGATGGTAGCATTTTCATAAGCATTGCGTCGAATTTGTTTTAGTTCTGAAATGTCCAACAATCTTTTTTGCCCAGCAGCATCATAGTCCATGTTCACTTGCTTGATTGCCCACATGGCCTTATGTTCAAGTTCGACAGGCAAGTGACATGATGTACCAAACACCAGCTAATATGGCGACATTCCTAATAGTGTTTTGTATGTAGTGTGAAGCGCCCACAATGCATCAGGTAACCGCGAAGACCAATCTGATCTAGATGGATTAACCACCTTTTCAAGAATACCTTTTATTTGTTGATTGGATACTTCAGCTTGACCATTAGTTTACGGATGATATGTTGTTGCCATACGATGCTTTACACCATATCGTTTTAAAGTTGTCGCCACTTGCTTACAATGAAAGTGAGTGCCTTGGTCGCTTATTAATGCTCGAGGTGTTCCGAATCATGTAAGAATGTATGTGTGAAAGAACTTTAACAGTGTCTTAGCATCATCCTTTGGAACAACTATTGCTTCGATCCATTTTGAAACATAGTCAACAACGACTAAAATATATACATTTCCAAAAGAATTTGGAAATGGCCCCATAAAATCTATACCCCAAGCATCGAAGAGCTCAACCATCATGATAGGATGTTATAGAATCTTGTTGCATCGAGATATTGATCCAGTGCGCTGAAATTTGTCACACAGTTGAGCAAAAGTGTGGGCATCTCGAAACAATGTAGGCCAGAAAAATCCTGATTGTAGGACCTTTGCAGCAGTCCTAACACCACCAAAATTGTCTCCATAAGGAGTATCATGGCAATGCTTCAGGATGGAAAGCATTTCTTCCTTAAGAACGCAATGCTGAATGATGTTGTCAGTGCATACCTTGAACAGGTATGGCTCATTTCAATGATACTTCGCAGCATCCCGAAGAAATCAAACCTTTCGGTGACCTATTGCACTAAACGGTAGCTTTCCACAAAATAGATAATTGACGACAGCTGCATACCATGGAGATGCGTCGACAAAGAATAACTTCTCATCTGGAAATGTGTCGATAATTTGTGGCTTATTTCCATCTTTACTTCCAAGTTCCAAACGAGAGAGGTGGTCTGCTACTTAGTTATTCGATCCTTTCCTGTCTTGGATCTCAATATCAAATTGTTGTAATAGTAGGATCCATCGAATCAGCTTGGGTTTTGCATCTTTCTTAGCAAAAAGGTATCTCAATATAAAATGATCAGTATAAACTGTAATTTTTACGCCGACAAGATACGAGCGAAACTTGTCAAATGCAAAAACTACTACTAGTAACTCCTTCTCGGTGGTTATGTAATTCACCTACGCTTCATTTAGAGTCTTACTAGCATAATAGATTGAATGAAATACCTTATCCTTTCTTTATCCAAGCATAGCACCCACAGCAAAGTCGCTTGCATCACACATTACCTCGAACGGTTACGACCAATCCAGTGCGAAGATAATGGGTGCCTGCACTAGTCGCTGTTTAATTTTAAGGAATGCTTCCAGATAAGCATCATCGAACAAAAACTTTTTATTTTGGTCCAACAAGAAGCAGAGTGGTTTTGCTATTTTGGAGAAGTCTCGGATGAAACGTCTATAAAATTTGGCATAACTGAGAAAACTCATTATTCCCTTTACATTGATGGGTGGTGGTAGCTTTTCAATGATTTCTACCTTTTCTTTAACAACCTCAATGTCCTGACAAGATATACGATGGCCAAGGACAATGTCTTCAATTGCCATGAAATGACATTTTTCCTAGTTCAGCACCAGATTGTTGTCCTCGCATTGCTTTAATACTTTTTCTAAATTGTTACGCATTTATCAAAATTGTGCCCATAAACCAAGAAATCGTCCATAAATACCTCTAATGGATCCTCAATCATATCAGAGAAGATGGCCATCATGCACCTCTGGTATTAGCTTGTACATTACACAAACCAAATGACATTCTTCGGAAGGTAAAGGTTCAAACTGGGCAAGTAAATGTTGTCTTTGCTTGATCTTTCGGCACGATTGTGATCTGGTTGTATCCAGAGTATCCATCAAGAAAACAATAATAGGCCTTACCAGCTAGCCTATCTAGCATTTGATCAATGAATGGAAGTGGGAAGTGATCCTTCTTTACGGCCGCATTTAAACGACGATAATCCATACACACTCGCCAACCTGTAGCAATGCGAGTAGGGATTAGCTCATTTTTATCATTGCTGACCACCGTGATGCCACTCTTCTTAGGTACACATTGGACCGGGCTCACCCATGTACTGTCCGAGATTGGGTAGATAATACTTGCATCAAGCCATTTGATGATCTCTTTCTTCACTACTTCATTTTCTTATTTAATCTTCAATGTTGTTCAATTGACTATTTTCCTTCATCTTCCAGCCTAAATTTATGCATGCAGAAAGTGGGACTAATGCCTCTAATGTCCGCTATGCTCTAGGCGATGGCTCTTTTGTGCTAATTCAATATTTTAATTAACTTTTCTTCTTGGCTTGCGTCTAAGCTTGCGCTGAAAATTACTGGCAATGTATCATTATCACCCAGGAAAACATATTTCAAATATGCTGGCAATTGCTTTAACTCTAAAGTCAGAGCTTTTTCAACTAATGGTTTGAAAACAGGGATCGTCTTATTAGTCAGATCTAAAGATTCCATTTCCAACCATGTCTAAGCTCACAGAAATTAGCCTCAACTTTGTGGTCACATTCAGGTAGGGCATTGTCTTTAGACATCACAGCATATTCCTCTAACACTGCTGAAGTACGTTCATTAAATTCCTCCGTAATTAACTCGTCCAGAACATCAATGTGGTGACATTGTTCCTTACTACTTCATGGAGATGCTTCGAAAACACTGAAGGTAACATGATTATCGTTATGATGCATGATCAACTCACCCTTGAAAACATCTATAAGTGTGAGTCTTGTTGCAAGAAATGGGCGTCCCAAAATAATGGGCACCTCCTTATTGGATTTGCAATCAAGTATGATGAAGTCGGCTGGGAACACAAACTTATCGATGTGAATGAGAACATTTTTAATCTATTCTTCAAGTTGTGCCAAAGATCTGTTCGTAAGTTGTAATGTCAGTGTAGTGGGTTTCATATGACCAATTCCTAATTTCCTGAAAGTTGACAATGGCATAAGGTTAATGCTAGCTACTAAATCACATAAGGCTTTACCTAAATAATGGTTTCCAATGGAGCATGGAATTGTGAAATTGCTAGGATCTTTCATTTTTTGTGGCAGCTTATTTGTCAGAACAGCGCTACACCCTTCTATGAGCGCAATCGTCTCGATATCAGATAGCTTCTTCTTCTTTGACAATAGCTATTTCATAAATTTCCCATAGCTAAGAATCTGCATAAGAGCATCAACTAGAGGTATATTAATATGTAATTGTTTTAAGGTAGATACAAACTTTTGATAATCTTTATCATGATCTTTCTCCTTGAATCGTTGTGGAAATGACAAAGGTATGTTAACAGTGGGCTATTGTAATACACTTGGTTGTATCGACATTGGCAATTGCATCGACAACTTCGAAGGTTGAATGGTCAGCATAGGTGTGACTACTAGTGGTTCCTCCTCATTTACTTCTGCTGTGTTTTCTTCAGATGCAACTTCTCCTTGTTTCTTTGGTTCATTTGCATCAATACGTTCTTGGTTGGAGCTGCTTCCCTGTTTGGCAGTTTGCTTTCCACTCCGCAATGTGATAGCCTTGCAATGCTCCTTCCCCTTCTGATTTGGATTTTCAATGTCACTAGGCAAAGCACCTGGTGGCCTTGTGCTCATGTTAGAAGCCAGCTATCCTAGTTGTCCTTCCAACGCGTGGATGGAAGAAGAATTTCCTTGGACGATAGCTTCAATTCTGGTAATATGCTCACGCATCAAAGCTTCAAGAGCAACTAATGGATCTGACTTTGGTTCAGAATATTACTGTTGCTGTTGCTGATGTTGTCCTTCCATATTTGGTATTGCAGTCTGTTGTGGCTGCATACGACCATGTGGTTGCATCTGGGTATGTGATTGTATCTGTTCAGGATGTGAATGTACCTGAGGATTATGATTATAATTCTGCTGCTGCTGATTGTAACTCCCTTGTCTAAAGTTCCCTTGATTTGAGGAATTTCCATATCGATGCATTCTGATTCCCCCAAGGTTGTTGAGTCCTATTTGAACTGTTAAATGAGTTACCACATGAATTCCCTCGGATATTATTAACAAAGAATGCATTCTCGGCGTGCTGTGGACAATCCTCATAGCTATGGTTGTCGCCATAAATTTCACAAAAAAAGTCAAGACATCCAGTTGCTGGGCTACTTGAATAGTAGCAACTTCACTCGTCCCTTTTATGTTCTTGATCATGTTCGCCAGTGAGGATACTTATGCACTTAGGGCTAAAATGACATCTAACTTAGTAACTCCAGGATTTGTCTTCACTTGAGAAGAACAAGAAATTGGGTATTGATAATCATTATGCGCGATTCTCTCTAAGAATCGCACAGCTTCATTGTAAGTGCAACCCAACAAAGGACCATTAGCAGATGCATCGACAAGATTTCTTGTCTGCGCATTTAATCCATTGTAGAAGATCCCAATTTGTGTTTCTTGTTGGATTTCATGTATGGGGCAATGTCTAAACAGAGATTTGTAACGTTCCCATGTAGTGTGTAGGTTCTCATCATCTAATTGATGGTATGCCATGATATCATTCCGCAGTCTAGTATTCATTGTGGGTGGATTAAATCGCAGAACAAACTGAGTTGCTAGTGCATTCAATGAAGTAATAGATCCAGCCGGTAAACTAAGAAACCATGTACGTGCTCTTCCTTGTAAAGAGTAAGGGAACAACTGCATCTTTAAGTCGTCATCATGAACACTCTGTTGACTGAAAGAAGCACATATAAGTAGAAAAGATTTGAGATGCTCCCTCGCATCTTTGTAAGGCAAACCAAAATATTGCCCATTCGAGTTTAACATTTGGAACATCACCGGTTTCAATTCAAAATTCCCATCTTATATTGTTGGTCTAACAACCCCTGGTTGTAGATCATCGAGCATAGGAACAACGAAATCTCTAATTGTGCTATTTGGAATTTGCTCTTCTTGTGGTAGCGGTATATTGTTGACTTGTTATGGCTGCACTGGAGGAACAGTGTTTTGTGGTAGCAATGGCAGTATATTGTTATTATTTCCAGCCATATTTCTTTGATCTTGTCTTTTCCTCCGAATAGTTCTTTCAATTTCTAGATTGAAACTGACAATGTTGTTAGGATTTCTCCTTGTGGACAAAAAAAACCTAAAAAGAATTAAAAAGAATCAACAAATAAATAAATAAAATAGATTAGTAACAAATAGATGTTAGATAAGAAAGAATAATTGCAACTGTAAAAATAAACATCAAACAAACGCCATCCCTGGCAGCGACGCCAAAACTTGATCGGCCCATGAATGTCACAGCAATTACGTGCAAGCGGACATTGTCGATGCAATTATAGTAGACAGGTGTGAGTCTGTTTGATATTAATCCCACAAGGATGGTGTTCTTGTTTCTTAAACTTGTCGAAGCAATTAGAGTCTAAATGAAAAGAACTGTTAACAGTAATGTCACTGCAATTTAGTTAAAATTGCACTAATAAAAGAGTTGAATCTGTTAATGCAAATATAACATAAAATGTTAGAGAAAATTAATAGGAAATGAATTGTTTGTTTAAGATGTTTGTAAATTAAATTCAAAAAATTAAAAGAAGTAGATCAAGTGTAAAGAAATGAGGGGATCCCCGACTTCACAAATTGGCAACGCTAAATGTGACTACAAGGTAACTAATAGATGAATTGTTGCCGCAATTAAGTTCTAATGAAATCTCATTGCTATCGACTTCTCTGTTTACCAAAGGCCCAAGTGCTCACAATTACCACACCTTCCAATGCTTGCAATGCTTCCCACTTAAGAACAAGTTGCTAGAATTCCTTCTTGCCTCAAACAACTTCCGTTATCTTGCTTGTTAATCTACCTTTGTCACTGTACCTTCTAGTGACTGTGACTGCAATCGCACTTCAATGGTCAAAACAGTTAAATCCAAATATAAAAAGATGAGAAGAATTGAGTAGAAATCAAAATAGATCTAACATTAATAGGTACTTCCATACATAATTAATAGTCAATAGAATTCATCGACATTCAAGAGGACTTAAAAAAAAATTGAAGCATGCTATTCCTAGTCTACTAGAATCCTTTCGTAAGTGCTCCTCTTGCATCAAACTTAGGCACTTCTCATCAGAAGCATTGGCCTCCTTGTTGTGCCAGATCACCCTCCTGGGAAGTTAAGCTTCCATGGCAGCTCACTTTTAAGAAAAACAAAAAATGTGGAATTAATTTCTTCGCTAGCTTGATGATTATCTTCTCTCAATTCCCTCTATTTATAAACACTGGAAAGTACAAGTCTACCCTCCTTCCCAGATCTAACTCCCTTTTTTGTAGCTATACAAGTTTGTTATTACCAGCTGTGCACTCACGTAGATCTGGTTTGTGCATTAGGTAGTTACAGATTGTCGCGACGTCTCTGGACACAAATTATGTTTTTTATTCGTTGCGACAACTTGACATTCTCCTGCGCTGGTGCTTCTGGATACGTTAGCATCGTAAAGTCCCTAGTAAAATGTAGAAGTATTCATGTTGTGACATATTTGGCAGCAATTCTACACCAAACTTGTGGCGACAATTTTGATTGCTTTCCTGCTTCTATCTTCTAAGGTGGATCTCTGAGCTGACAACCTTAGACGCAAAACTAATGCTAAATGCAGCGACATTAGTAGCACAAATGAGATAAAATGAAAGAAAGTAAGATCTTACAACACTAATTTAAAAAATACAAATATTAAGTATACAATGCTAAACATGAACGCTAAATGTAATACAAAGGAGACAAACTATACACAAATCAGGGAGATTTTAATGGTCATTTCTAATCCTATCAACCCTCCCGCATTTTTGCGAAAATTTGAGGCAAATTGTAGTTCAATCTCATACATAAGGGTAGCTCCTGGTGTGATTAAATTATTATTGATTCCTTTTGCTCTAGATGGGAAAGCAAAATTTTGGCTAGATTCATTACCCCCAAACACTATCACCACATGGTAAGAGTTTGTATACATATTTCTTCAACGGATGATTTCTATGCTTAAAGTTATGCAGGGATACATACAAATGTTTCATTTCAGGCAAACTATGATAGAAACATTAGGGCAAGCTTGGGAAAGATTTAAAACCATACTCTGCTCCATATTAGGAGGAGATATTCATGTCACTATACATATTCAGCACTTCTATGATGGGTTGAATACAGAAAATACACGGAAGGTGGATATTATGACTGGGGGAAGTATTTGGACCAAGACTTGGCAAGACGTCACAGACATACTGAAGAGAGCAAGTGCAAATGAAATATTTTTGGAAGAACAACATGAACCCTTAAGTGGTTCTAGTGAACCTGATTGTAAGCAAATAGGAACCGATCAAAGTGAAGAAGAAGAAGATTCTGAAGAGGAAGAAACAATTGAGGAAGACCCACATGTCGAATCTATAACCACCTAATTGGAATGGTGGCAACAAAGTAAAGAGGTAACAGAACAAATGATGCCAACTACCATAAAGATGATACAGTCAATCGTAAGGCCACCAGAGGTAGAGTTAAAGTTGTTACCAGAATATTTGAAATATGAGTATTTAGGAGAACAAAATACTCTACCTATTATAATTGTAGTAGGGTTGAGTGGGCCATAAAAGGAAGCTCTGTGGACGATTGCTGATATCAAAGGTATAAACCCAACATTTTGCCAACACAAAATTCAGTTAAAAGAAGGAAGGAAACTTGTGGTAGATGTTTAGAGAAGACTCAATCCCGTCATGAAGGAAGTAGTGAAGAAAGAACTGTTAAAAATGTTAGATGCGAGTATCGTATATGCCATTTTTGATAATGAATGGGTTAGCCCTACACAATGTGTACCGAAAAAGGTGGGTTGACAGTAGTAGAGAATGACCACAATGAATTAATTCTCACACAAACAATCATAGGGTGGAGACTGTGCATTGACTAAAGGAAATTAAATGATTAAACAAAAAAGGATCACTTTCCATTACCTTTCATTGATGAAATCTTTGATCGGTTGGCAGGAAAAGAGTATCATTGCTTATTGGATGGGCATTTAGGTTACCATCAAATTCCGATACATCCTGATGGTAAGGAGAAAATAACTTTTACATGCCCTTTTCAAACCTATGCTTTTAAAAGAATGCCTTTTGGACATTGTCATGCTCCTACCATATTTATGAGATGTATGACTACTATTTTTGCATATATGTTGGAAGAAGGGTTAGATGCCTTCATGGATGATTTCTCAGTATATAGAGATTCATTCCAGGAATGCTTGTTGAACTTAGAAAAGGTGCTTCAAAGGTGCGAGGAAACTAGACTAGTCCTTAATTGGGAAAAATGTCATTTCGTGGTAAAAGAAGGTTAGTTTTGGGACATTAAATCTCATGAAAGGGGTTATAAGTAGACAAAGTAAAAATTGAGGTAATAAAGAACCTATCACATCCCATGAATATCAAAGGTACTCAAAATTTTTTGGGACATGCAGGATTCTACAGAAGGTTTCCTTCTTATTCAATAATAATTGTGTAGAAGCCTTTGACAAAATAAAAGAAAAATTAGTGTCTTCTCCCATAATTATCACACCAAACTGGAACGAACCCTTTATGACGCCAGTGATTATGCTATAGGTGCTGTCTTAGGAAAAAAGAAAAATCGTTTATTCGGGGTAATTAATTATGCCAACAAAACTCTTAATCCAGCTCAATGCAATTTCACAACCATTGAAAAGGAAATGTTAGCAGTAGTTCTTTCCTATGAAAAACTTTGTCCCTATTTTATGACTAGTCGTGTTTATGTTTATACAAATCATTCAGCAATAAAGTATGTGATGAAGAAAAAAGAGATGAAGGCGCGGTTAATGAGATCGGTATTGCTGTTACAAGAGTTTCACTTATGGATTATGGATCAAAAAGGGATAGAAAATCAAATTGCTGACCCTTTGTCGCGGTTAGAGAATCATAACATTTCTTCACCTTTGGAGGTGATAAAACAAACCTTCACAGACATGCAACTATTCGGAGTAGAAACTCTATTATCGAATACAGGGACACCTTGGTACGTAAACTGTGTGAACTACTTAGCAAGAAGGGTGTTCCCACCAAAAATTTCATGTTAGTAGAAAAAACGATGCATGACACAAAAAATTATATCTTGAAGGATCCTTAAGTGTTGTGACAATGTGCAGATCAGTTAGTACGATGATGTGTAGTTGAAGTAGAGATAAATGATATCCTTAAAGGATATCACGATTCTCCTTGTGAGGGATGTTTCGGTGAAAAATAGACAGCTTAGAAAATATTGCAATTCCTTTCTATTGGCCTATTATGAACAGAGATGCTCACGAGTTTGTACAAAATTGTGATCTGTGTTAGCGAATGGGGAATATATCAAAATGAGATGAAATGCCATAAGTGGGAATTATTGAGGTAGAAATATTTGACATTTGGGGAATCGATTTCATGAGACTTTTTCCTAGTTCATTTAGAAATCAATATATTCTATTGGCAGCAGATTATGTCTCCAGATGGGTGGAAGTTGTGGCATTACCCACTAATGACACTAAATTAGGGGTGAAATTCCTAAGAAGAAATATATTTTCAAGATTTGGAACCCCTAGAGCCTTAATCAGTGATGAAGGATCACATTTTTGTAGCAAACAGTTCAAGGCTGCTCTTGCAAAATACAACATTCGACATAGAATGGCAACAACATATCACCCAGAGGCTAATGGACAAGATGAAGTTTACAATTGGGAAATTAAATAGATTTTCGAAAAGACAGTAAACTCTAATTGCAAGGACTGGTGGCAAAATTAGATGATGCTTTATGGGCCTATCGAATAGCTTACAGAACACCATTAGGTACGTCTTCTTATAAACTTGTGTATGGAAAAAACTGTCATTTACCTATTGAATTTGAGAAAAAGCATACTAGACAATCAAAGAACTGAATTTCGATCTTGAATTAGCAAAGAAAGAGAGATTGTTCCAGTTACAAGAATTAGAGGAATTTCATTTCATGGCTTATGAAAACATGAAACTATACAAAGAAAGAAGTAGGTTGCGTCACGACGCTCAGATTTGGAAATGAACTTTTGAGCCAGGACAGAAGGTATTATTGTTTAATTCCAGGTTAAAATTATTTCTCGGGAAACTCAATTCAAGATGGATAGGACCATATACCATCAACCAAGTAAACCCAAATGGAGCAGTTGAGTTGTTAGGTAAGAATGGTAAATCATTTTTAGCCCATGGGCAAAGAGTAAAGTCATATTATGGGGGAACTGTAGATGTATTTATTGATGAGCAACCTTTATGCTGTAAAACAATATGGAGTAAGGAACCAGTGTTAGCTTTGAACATCAGAAAAACCCAAGGAATAGATAGCAGTCAAAGTTATTAAGAAATATATGTTACCTAGACTACATGCTATGAGCAACTCTTTGTATAACTATAAACTCAAGCTCTTCATTTTCCTTCATTTTTTGTTTTGTTTGCTTGAGGACAAGAAAATACTTAAATGTGGGGGAGTTTAATCTATCGGTTTCATACCTAGCAGATTGAAATATTTGTCGCGCTTGAAAAGCTCGAAATCAAGAATTTTCGTAATATTTTCATAATATTTAGTTAGATTTCTTGTTTAAATAAGTTGTTTAACCTAAGTGTTAAAATGATGATTTATTTGTCTTTAAGGCCAAATAAGGCCTAAAAGTTAGCTAACATACTTAGTAAGTGTCTAGGAGACCACAAGAAGTGCACTAAAAGGAAACTGATCACTTCGTCACGATGTAGGCTGAGCTATGTCACAACCAATAAACCAGACTTAAGGAATTTGACATCTGACTTTTTTGTCATGACACACACGAGCTATGTCGCGACAATGCCTGTAGGATAATGCTTTAAAAAAAGACTAATGCCTATGTCGCGACACAAGACCTGGTGTGTCGCGACAGCGACCCCTGGACACAGATCTCACATTAAACGAATGGTATTTTGGTCTTTACAATGCCACTTAAGCACGAGGAACGTCAGCTGACCTACGATTTAGGAAAAACGACCATGTAAAGCTATAAATAGGACCTTTAGCACTAGGGTTTACACAAAACTACTTAGCTTTTAATTTTCAATTTTATTTTTTTTGTTTTTAGTTTTTGAAACAAGATTGTAGAAACTCGCATAAACGATCGAGAAATTTTTCCCTACAGATCGCTTAATACAATTTAGTTTCTTTTTCATTCAATTCTTGATTTACATGTTTTCATATATTATGTTACTGATGAATAAAGAAACCATGAGGAAGTAGTTCCATTTTGGGGAATTAAGGAGTTGATGTATGAATAATTGATTGTTTTTTTACAAGGGTTTTACCTTTCGGATCAGCTATTTGGGAAAGGAAGAGCATCAAACAAACACTAGGCCTGACAACCCTAGAAAGTCATCTAGTTGGGAATGAACCCAAAATTGGTATTGCCTATCCGTGAACAATGATCAATTGAGGAAGTCATATGGACACGACCTAATCTCCATAAAGACGTTTATAAGAATTTCTATAACTCTTCTTTACCTTTTTTATTTTATTCTTTTTATTTTTTATGCTTTCAACAAACTCTCTTATTTTCCCTCGTACTATAAACCCTAAAACTAGTACTAATTAATTTTATTCGTTGCAGGGATTCTATTTACTATCGTCTTAAGCCTACTTTGGGTTCGATCGTCGGAATACTTCCAAGTGTTCCGTTGTAAACACACTATATTTACAACCTGACCCGTATACTTGGGAAGTCAAAATCTACACCGAACGAAAGTACGTTCGGGGCGGTCATCACGACATTGAAGATAGTAGCTAAGCTTCCCAACCTGAGGATTGTTGTGTGTAAATCGTGTATGCAAATGTGCAAGTGTACACAACGTGACAATTAATATAATGATAAGAAAGTATCGCCTCCACAAGGATCGAACTTAGTAAAATTTGAATTATGCTACTATGACAACTAAACGATATGACAAGAAAATAACAATTAATGTGATTGCAAACTTAATAATTAAAATTGCATATAAAATGTAAACAGACTTCATGAAAATGGTGGCAAAGACCTTAATGCAAGACACTTGAGTTGTTGAATGAAATCGTTCGGGTCAGTTAGACTCTATCTTTAGAATTAATAATGCCATAGCAATTCCTATCTTGTTTACTAATTAGAACACATCAATTATGGTTTACTTCATTCGAACACAAACTTAAGGACAACCCAACTTAACAATATATGTCTATATGATTAAGTAGAATTCTCCAGCATTAACCTCTCTCAATCTTATATAAATGTGCTCTTTGTGCAAAGACTCCTACAAGTATCAGTCGAGTACTTGCTCATATCACTTGATTTTGCCTCAATAAATCTAACCTTTTTAGAATCAGATTATGGACATGACATACATTTTCTTACGTCTAGGATTTGCATGCATGTAAATTTCCTGAACAAAATTCAAATGAAATAATTAACAAAATAGGATTAAAACCATAACATTAAAAGAAATCAAAATACCATCCAAGTACCTAACCCTATGAGTTTTTAATACATGGGTGTTAAATTCAAAACAAAAGTATCACATGCTTCAATCAACGTCATTTCAAAGAGCACAAGAATAACTTTAGGTTCGCTTTAATGGTTTGGCCTTCAACAACAGCCCCAGCAATGCCTTACGTGGTGGAGGGGATGGCATCACCTTGGCTCTATTTCCAACTCAACTGCCAACGCCCGTCTCTACACTTCAGATCTTGCCTTGGAGATGATTCCTCTTGCAAAGCTCCTTTCCTCTTTGATTCCCTCCTTGGTGTGTTCTTTTCTCTTAGATTTTCCTCCTTTTATAGAGGTCATCACACACCATGGATGCAGACCCTATTTTTGAGGGATCCTTCTAGTGCAGCTACCTCCAACTGGTTGTGATGGCTGAATCAATGATCTTGGAATTGCCAAGTCATTAGAGTTGGCACATTCGTAAATCTTTTTTCCCTAGCATATTCAAGTTGGCATACTCCTAACTATTAGGGTGATTCTTCTAGTGTCTCATTTAGATCCTTCTAGTGCTCTATACAGCTACCTGATGATAAGCTGTAAGTGCTAAATCAGCAATACAAGAATTGCTATGGCATTCAAGTTGGCAAAGGTGTCAACATTTTGCCATAACAACACCTCACACCTTGATTCCTTTTCCTTCCCCTGCACCTACTACTAAAAACACCAAAAAAACCTTTCCACTAACGGGTAAAAATCACATAAAATAACATTTGAGCACAAATTAAGCTACAAATTGAAGTTAAAGAAAACGTAAATAAAGATTCCTAAAATTAAACTAATTTCAGTAAAGTACAAACAATTAACTCAAATTAAGGCTTGAAATATAACTCTTTTCAAGAGTTATCAAGCACCAATTTGTAAAGTTTTCAAAATAAAATAGAATCGACGTTGTGACCTTTAAAAGGGGACATCACGATGAGGTGGCTTGATGTCGTAACATTTAGGGTGTGAAGTTGTGACTTTCATGTCGGGCCCCTAATTTCAAAATTTACCATGATTAAATCTAACATATGTGAATAAGGTGTGGTCCCAAGGACTCCTTCATCCTTCCAATGCTAAAACACATGACTAATATACCATTTAACAAGATAACTCTATGTACATGCCATTTTACCAAAATGAGATGAACTATACAAACTTAGTTGAGTTGAAAATGGTGGTTTGGATGCTGACTTCACTTGTCGAGGCTTCGAGGAATACCTATACATGGAATAAATAAATCATATGCTGAGTGGCCAGTCTAAGTGGTATTTTCATGATTCAAGATAATATAACATACACAATAACACCATGATTTAATACAATTGCATAAACATAACATTCCATGTCTGGCAAACACAAATAATTCCTCATCATCTTTCAATACATATATGCATACATATAGAATTGGTAAGCCAATTTACTTGACAATTACCATTCTTTAACCGATATCCTAGCTCATGATACATTACAAACCAATCATACAATTATATACTTAAACAACATGCCACTCAATATCATATTCACTTAACATCTTTTACCTTGGTAGCTTACCATTTATAATCCCTATTAACATGACCTGGACTCAAACGGATATACGAATCGTCCAACCAACACACCAAACTATCATCGATGTGCATCATTGGATAAATCAAAGTAGGGTAAACTAGTACGTAAAGTTCATACTAGCGCTTGAAGCACATCACTTTCGCACAAAGCGCATACTAGCACACGAAATGCATCTTAGCACACAAAGTGCAACCTAGCACACAAAGAGCATACTGGCACACAATGTGGATCTTGGCTCATGAGGTGCATCCTAGTGCATAAGTGCATAATCTAATACACAATACAATCCTATTCCATGCCAACTATATCTGACTCAGCTCGACTTGTTAATAGTGTACAAATGTTCAAATACATTATACAAGATGATACGTATGCCATTTCCATTTATATTCATATTCATAAGCCAATTTCATCATCAAACACATGCTTTTCCTTTCCCTCTTGAAGGTTTTGCATCAACGTTAGCTACATTCAGTCATAAAACATACAACACTATTAATTTCCAACCAATTCACAATAAAATACCAAATTTTACATATTTTGAAACTTATTCATTTGAGTCCATAAACTTTGGAAAAGTAAACCTTCGATCTAGAACTTCAGATTAAAATCTAATTTCACATTTACTCGTTAGGCACCTTCTACTTCTTATTCCTACCACAATTTCGTACAATATTTGCATTTTATTCAATTTGGTCTCTAATGTAAACAAACTAATAATCAAGCTTGTTAAGCTTTTCAATTTAATCCTCCCCATAATCTAAGTTTAATTCTAACAATTTCTCAGCTAATTCATTTAATTCTCAATAATGGAAACTTACAAAAATTTTACTAGTTGAAAAAATTGATACTTGGGTTAGCTTAATCAAGCTCTCATGATAAAAAAACTATAAAAACCAAAGAAAAATAGCTAGGGACTTACTTGTTATGAATGATCGAATGTCACTTAGGTTTTTAAGCTTTTCTTCTTAACACAAAAAAGGTGGATGGTGGTTTTGTGAGGAAGATGATGACTTTTGTCATAACCAACACCTAATGTAAGGTATTATTCACTTTGGGCATATATGGCCCTCATGAATCTATTCTTGGGAGCACCCATACATCCCAAAAGGCATCTTACCACTTAAGTGTTTCTACCCCATTATATAGACCAGGTTTCTCTCATGCTTTGTTAATGTGGGATTTGCCTAGGATGTCACATTCACCCCCTTAAGGACTCAGCATCCTCGCTGAGGTTTGCCCCATCATCGCTTAAGAGGCATGCGAGTGGCTTTGACACCAATAAATATCATAGCCAACACCTAGCCCGGTAATACATGGCCCTCACAACTTTGTTCTTGGGAGTGCCCATACACCCTAAAAGGTATCTTACCAATTAGGTGTTGCTACCCTATTATATAAATCAGGTCTCTCTCATGCTTTGCCGACGTTGGATTTGCCTAGGGTGTTACATTCTCCCCTCTTAGGGACTCAGCATCCTTACTAAGGTTTGCCCCATCATCGCTCAAAAGGCACGATGAGTAGCTGTTATATCAATAAATGTCATAGCCAATACCTAACTTAATAAAATATAGTCCACTCTAGGCATACATGGCTCCCACGGATCTGTTCTTGGGAGTGCCTATACACCCCCCAAAAGGCCTCTTACCACTTAAGTGTTGCTACCATAATTATATAGACTAGGTCTCTCCTGTGTTTTTTAAATATGGGATTTTCCTAGAGTGTTAAAACCAATTCAGACTGTGTTAGATCGAGGATCATCATCTTTTTGGTATTATGCACATAGGAAAGGGTACCTTCGGAGGCTTTTCCTCAGGGTTAGATATATTGTAATTAAGAAGATTTTCTTAGAATGTAAAATTTTCAAGGTAGTTAAATTAAGCTTAGTTTAAGGTTCCTATTGTAAGAAACATTCGAAATAAAGTAATAAATTCGTTTGGCAAATTTTTTGGGTAAGGTTTTCTATCAAACCGATTCAATTGTGACACCTAATATCTGGACTAGGTGATGGGGTCTGGTAAGGGAGTTACAAGCATCCTAATGTCTTCCATTCTAGATTTAGGAGCATAGGTTTCATCCTAATCTATTCCTTCCTTTTGAGTTTGACCTTGAGCAACAAGTTTACCTGATCGGTGTTTTTATGTCACAACGATTATGCAAGGTACATACGTTGATGAAAGTATAGTTGATACATAATTCTATCGGATATCGATCCCATGAGGAATAGGTTCTAGATGTTCAGATGTCAGAGCAACTAATACTAAAATTAAGGTAATTGTGAGTAAGGTTGTCAACGTAATTAAGTCAGATCTACACACTAAAATTAGTTATCAATGTCAACGCAATCAGAGTCAAATGTTAGGTGTTAAATGTTGATGTACTGAAAGTAAATCAAATATGTTGAGTGTTGAGTGCTGAATATTTAAAAGCATAAAATGTAAAAGTGATCAAATGTAAAGGGTAGAAATCATTCACCGATTCTGCTAAGTTGCAACGCTGGCTGCGACGACAAGGTAAAATATAGATGGAATGTCGCTGCAATGAAGTCCCTTTGAGTTCTTGCTAACAACAACTTTCTACTTAATCCCGACTTAAATATCCATAATCACTCCACCTCTCGGTGCGAGTAACGATGTATAATTAAGAACAAGTAATTGGAGTTTGTCCCAGTCCCAAGTAACTCTCGCCTAACTTACTTGTTAATCCAACCTGACACCGCATCTCTCAATGTTAGCGTACTGCAATTTCACTCTCATGCTTAAAGCGGTTAAATCTAAGAATAAACAGATAAGTAGTGTAAAATAACAATCAAAATGATATAACATTAAAACACACTCTCATATTCATTTAATATCATCAAAATCCATCATCGTTTAAGAAGAATTAAAGAGTACAATGAAGCATACTATCTCTAGACTACTAGGCCTACTCCCTAATTGTTCCTCTTGCCTTGCATCAAACACCTTCTTGTCAGATGTAACTGCAGACTTGCTTCATCAGCTTCCCAATTCCCAGCTCAAATCTCCAAAATCACACAAAAATTGTAGAATTTAATCCCTTAACTCTTGATGATTTCTACATTCTTTGTTCGTCTATTTGTAACCTCCAAAATGTTGCAAGTTTCAGCCTTCATTTCGAGATCCAGATCTAGATTTTTGCAACTGTCAAAATTAGTTAGAGTACAGTTGTGCAGTCACGCAGTTCTAGTATGTTCTTCAGAGATCTGCAAATTGTCGCTATATCACTGGGCGTATTTTGAAATCATAATTGCAGCGACATCTGTGAAATTCCTGTGTTGGTGCCTCCAGCTGTGAATTCAGGTTAATTCTTCTCATTCGAGGTTCAGTTTTAATGCAGCGACAACTCTTGGTCATAACTTCTAGCTAATCTTGTGGCTGCATTTATCTGGCATGAAACTTCTAGACTGAGTTCCTGCACTGACAATATTAAGACGCAATATATCGGCTGCTTGCGTCGACATTAGTACAAAAATAGGTAAAAATAACAAGAATTTAAACTAAGTAACAATGAGTTGGAAAATATTAAAATTAAATATAAAATGCTATTGATGCATGCTAAATTAAATACAAGAGAGACAATTAAGATACTAAATTAGGGAGAAAACATATGTCATTTGTAATACTATCACACCCCCAAACTTGAGTTTTTACTTGTCCTCAAGTAAACAAAAAATAAACAAAGTCACAATTAGAAATGTCACCGCAATCATTATTCATACAACTTGAATTCTTTATATTCCTAATGTATAACTTACATTCATATAATAGAATGATACGCTGACAATTTATAACTATGAACAACTTAAAATTGCAACTTCATCAATGTTAGTATTATACATTGAATCTTAACCTTCCTTGAACCATTTCAGCAATTTATTCTTTTTCTTTTTCTTTCTTCTTTTTCTCTTTTTTTTTGTTTTTCAAGTGCCTGAAATATGTCATTTCATTACTCTACCTTTGTTCCTGGGTAGTAACGATGGAGTGCAACAAACCCTCAGGAGGCATGTAATTGCGCTGACACACACTCTTGTAGTTACAGCCTTTGGCTAAATGAATATTCTTTTCTAAGTCTGTAGCGGAGTGTTCTCCTTTAAAAGTCACAATGCACTCATAATGGAGTGTCGTTTATTAATAAAATGTCGCTGCATTGGTCAGTTAGTTCAAGATTAAATACCAACACTATTCATCCATTACTGAAGTAATTTAAATTATTCATTCAAAAATAGCAAACTCATAATTCATTCATAGTCATCCAATTTCCACATCAGCATTCAAACAATTCCAGAATTACGCATCAAAATAAAATTGTGGGCACATTTCTGTTGAAATTTTGTAAATTTACATTAACTCAAGAAACAAAATAAAATTCAAACATGAAGGTGTAGTTGCATTTCCTATTCACATTATCTTCCCCCAACTTAATGTCTGCATTGTCCATAATACATTGGCAATAGTTTTACATATATAATGGAAATGCAACTACAATGTACTAAACTAAAATGAATGCAACGACAATTAAAATGCAGGCACAATAAAAATGTATGAAAACTAACTAAAAAGAGATGTACCAAATTATTCAGTAGCAGCCGATGTAGAGGCTGCTTTGGTTTTCTTCTTCTTCTTCTTCGGGTGCTCTTCCTCGTCATGGTGCTTCTTCTTTTTCTTGTCCTTGTGCCTCTTCTACTTCTTATCCTATAAACCAACTGACATGCCAGATTACTCCTCCTCGGCATGTTAGGTGGCGGCCTCATCGATTATCACTTCAGATGGGTAGATTCTTGTGAGAGGTGCCACATAGGGCACAATAGCTAGAGGATCCAGTTCCTCTATCTCGCCAATGACAACCTTAACCTAGCTCGCAATTGGTAGAGCCTCCTCTATGCTGTATGCTCCCACAATATCCTCAACGATCATTGTTGGGGCATCAGTTTCCTTCTCCACCTGCACCTCGGTAGGTTCTTCTTATTCTTTCTCTTCCTTCTCCTTTTCTTTCATTTGGGAATGCCCTTGATTTGCACTGTCTTTCACATGCTGCTCAAGTTCAGTTGGACTAGTGTGGGCACAATCTATTACGTCGACATCATTCCCCATAAATGTTGCTTGTTCAGCCATATTTGTGCCCAAGCTATTAGAAAAGTCATCTTCAAATAAGTGGGCGATGTGGCGATGATAATCATCATCAGTCTGTAAATGCCTATCATCTTTATCATCATTAGAAATATGAATCTGGGTCTTTGCAAGTGTAGACGCAGGTACAGATCTACCTTTAATGGTAGGTTGCTCGGAATATGAGTACTTCATTGAGCGATAGATTGATGGGAAGGTGGGAATGTCTAGCAATAGAGTCTTGCTGATCTTGCTTAATGCAGAGACAAGGGCTTCATTCCATGCTTTAGTGTAGGCACAAAACTTGTGGAGCCAAAAATCTATATCGTCCACTATACTATCAATGTGGATGGATCGAGTGTCGAGGTGATCCAGGTGTACCTCCATCAAGGCTAGCTTCTTTACCATTTGGACCTCTGTTGACGCATCAGATTGGTCAGCCTTCTTCTTACCCTTTCTTTTATCTCTCTTCTTGGAAGTGTCTTTGGCCACTAGTGTATCTTGGCCTCGCGTCATCCTCTCAACAAAGATATCATTGATTGAGCCTTTGTTATCCAATACCTCCTCCTCATCTTTCAGCACAATGACCTTGTGCTGACAAAGTAGCATAATAAAAGACAAAAAAGGAAGGATACCAGTTTGCTTTCCTACAGCTTTTGTGATTTGGGCATGCATGAGTTTACCGATGTCGATGTGTCGGTGATGCAGAATGGAATGTAGAAGACCCATACGGTCTAATGTGGCAGTAGTGCTATGGGTAAAAGGCATAAAACGGCTGTTGATGAAATGAAACCATACCTTGTAAAAGATTGTAAGGTACCGTCTATGCATCATATAGTTGTGAAACCCATTTCCCGTCCATGTAGTGCCATTGATGCAGAGATTGTTCATCATTTGGGCCAAACGATCATCATACAAATGGTGCATAAAGGGTGCATGGTGCATAAAGAAGTTCAAGAAGTTTTTGTAGAAAAAGACTGCTTTGAGATTAGAAAATATGCAGACAATAGAGAAGATAGAATGCAATAATAATGGCGGATGTGAAGAGAAAAAGAAACTGCACTGAGAGGCTTTATAACCTAGGCATAGTGCGTCGACAATATGTGCTTTAATGCTTCGACAAAAATATGATTTTTATTTCTACGAGGAATTTAAAACAACACAAAGAAAAATGAAACAATTAAAAGTAAATAAAGAAGGGCATCGACATTATTTAAATGTCACCAGGTTGATGATTTCGTCTGGTTCTCGAACATCTAGGCTCGTATAATGTTTAAGACGTTGGCCATTTACTTTAAATTTTTGTCCAACCTTTAAGTTTTCGATTGTCACCGCACCGTTTCGGAATGCTTCAACAACTTTAAATGGGCCTGACCATCTCGATCTCAATTTTCCTGGATGTAATTTTAAACGTGAGTTAAATAAAAGTACCAACTGACCAGGATGAAATCGTCTGTGCAAGATGATGTTGTCATGCCATCTCTTTGTCTTTTCCTTGAATATCGCTGCATTCTCATAAGCATGGCGTCAGATTTCTTCTAATTCCGTGATGTCCAACAGTTTTTTCTTTCTAGCAGTATCGTAGTCTAAATTCACCTATTTAATTGCCCAGATGGCCTTATGTTCAAGTTCGATAGGCATGTGAGAAGACTTTCCAAACACTAGTTGGTATGGCGACATCCCCAATGGGGTTTTATAAGCGGTGCGAAAAGCCCACAATGCGTCATGTAACCGCATAGACCAATCCTTCCTAGATGGATTAACCACCTTCTCAAGTATGTTTTTAATTTGACGATTGGATACTTCAGCTTGACCATTAGTTTATGGGTGATATGTGGTGTCCATACGACGCTTCACACCATATCGCTTTAATGCAGTCGCCACTTGGTTATTATAGAAATGAGTGCCTTGGTTGCTTATCAACACTCTCGGTGTTCCAAACCTTGTGAGGATGTATGTGTGAAAGAACTTTAACACTGTCCAAAACTCGTCTTTTGGCACCGCAATAGCTTCAATCCACTTTGAGACGTAGTCAACAGACACTAAGATATACACATTTCCAAAAGAGTTTGGAAATGGCCCCATAAAATCTATACCCTAGACATCGAAGAGCTTTACCTCCATGATGGGTTATTGGAGCATCTTGTTGCATCCAGATATGGATCCAATGCCTTGATAATGTTCACATTGTTGTGTGAAATTGTAGGCATCTCGAAACAAATTGGGCCAATAAAATCCTGATTGCAGGACCTTTGTAGTAGTCCTTGTTCCACCAAAATGACATCCATAAGGGGCATCATGGTAGTGTCGCAAGATTGACATCATTTCTTCTTCAGGTACACAGCCACGGATGATATTGTCGACGCATACCTTAAATAGGTATGGCTTATTCCAATGGTATTTGGTAGCATCATGTATGAACCTGATCTTCCTGTGACCAGTATCACTCATAAGTAGCTTTCCACACACAAGGTAATTGACGACATCAGCCTACCATGGTGATGCGTCGACAAAGAATAATTTCTCATCAAGAAATGCCTCGATAATCTAGTTATTTGCCCGTTCTCCCTCCTAGTTTCCAATCGAGACAAGTGGTCAGCTACTTAATTCTTAGATCCTTTCCTATCTCTGATTTTGATATCAAATTCTTAGAGGAGTAGGATTCATCTAAAGAGTCTAGGTTTGGCATCTTTTCTGTTGAAAAGGAATCTCAATGTTGAGTAGTCTGTGTAAACTATAGTCTTTGCACCAACAAGATAGGAATGGAACTTGTCAAATGCAAAGACTACTGCAAGCAACTCCTTCTTCGTAGTAGTATAATTAACTTGTGCTTTAGTTAGAGTTTTACTAGCATGGTAAATAGAATTAAATACCTTTTCTTTTCTTTGGCCTAGGATAGCTCCTACAGCAAAGTCACTGGCGTCGCACCTTAGTTCGAATGGTTGTGTCCAGTCTGGTACGACGACAATTAGAGCTTGTACCAGTTATTTCTTTATTTTTTTGAATGAGTTCAGACAAGCATCATCGAACACAAACTTTTTATTCTACTTTAGTAATGAGCATAAGGGTTTAGCTATCTTGGAAAAATCTCTGATGAATCTTCTATAAAAGCTAGCGTGTCCAAGAAAGCTTCTTATTGCTTTGACATTGGTGGGCGGGGGTAATTTTTCAATGATTTCTACCTTAGCTTTATCAACCTCAATGCCCCGACAAGATATGCGATGGCCAAGGACAATGCCTTCAGTAGTCATGAAGTGGCATTTTTCCCAATTCAGAACGAGATTTGTGTCCTCGCATCTTTTCAAAACTCTTGCCAAATTGTCAGTGCATTAGTCAAAAATCTGTCAATAGACCGAGAAATCATCTATGAATATCTCGAGTGAGTTCTCAATCATATCTGAGAAGATCACCATCATACATTTCTGGAATGTTGCTGGCGTATTACACAACCCAAACGACATTCATCGGAAAGCAAAGGTTCCAAAAGGGCATGTGAACGTGGTCTTTGCTTGATCTTCCGGTGTAATGGCTATTTGATTGTATCCAGAGTAGTCATCTAGGAAGCAATAATAGGCTTTACTAGCTAGCCTATCTAGCATCTGATCGATGAAAGGTACTGAAAAATGGTCTTTCTTTGTGGCCGCATTTAGTCGTCGGTAATCCATGCATACTGGCCATCCAGTTGCGATGCGAGTAGGGATTAACTCATTCTTTTTATTGGTCACAACTATGAAACCACTCTTTTAGGCATACATTAAACGGGACTTACCCAATTGCTATCAGAAATAGGTTATATAATGCTCACATCTAACCATTTAATGAATTCCTTCCTTACCACTTCTTTCATTTTCTCATTGAGTCGTCTTTCTTGCTCAATGGATTGCTTCCCTTCATCTTCTAGCTGTATCTTATACATGCAAAAACAGGGACAAATGCCTCTGATATCTGTGATGCTCCAGGCTATGGCTCTTTTGTGTTCTTTCAGAATTGCGATGAGCTTATCTTCTTACATTGCATCGAGGGATGCATTGACAATAATAGGCAACATCTCGTTATCACCAAGGAAGACATACTTCAAATGTGTTAACAATGGTTTTAACTATAAGATAGGAGCTTGTTTGACAGATGGTTTAAACACCGGGATTGTCCTGCTAGAAAAATCCAAGGACTCCATTTGCCAATTCCGATGCAGCTCACAATTGTTAACCTCCTCTTTGTCAACACAATCATCTAGGATGTCATTGGTAAATGTTACCGCATCGTCATCAGACAGTGCTGAACTTCTTGTATTAAATTCTTCTAGAATAATCTCATCAAATACGTCAATGTGGTGACATTATTCATTGGATCCAAACGGTGATGCTTCAAACACACTGAAAGTTACCTGGTCATCATTATGACGCATAACAAGTTCTCCTTTGAACACGTCGATAAGTGTTAGTCCCGTTACTAGAAATGGCCTCCCAAGAATTATGGATACCTCCTTATTTGGTTCATAGTCTAGGATGATAAAATTAGTAGGGAACACCAACTTATCAACTTGAACAAGAACATCTTTGATTTGTCCTTCCGATTGTGCTAAAGATCTATCCGCCAGTTGCAATGTCATTGCAGTGGGCTTCATCGAACCTATTCCTAATTTCTTAAATGTGGACAAAGGCATCAGGTTAATACTTGCTCCTAAATCACATAAAGCCTTACTTAAGTAATGATTCCCGATGGAGCATGGGATAGTGAAGCTGCTAGGATCTTTCATTTTGGTTGGTAACTTGTTTGTAAGCACAGCACTGCACCCCTCTGTGAGTGCAATCGTCTCGATGTCGGGTAATTTCTTCTTCTTTGATAATAGCTCCTTCATGTATTTCCCATAATTGGGTATCTACACAAGAGCATCTATTAGAGGTATATTAATGTGCAATTGTTTCAAAGTAGAAACAAACTTTTGATATTCTTTATCATGGATTTTCTATTTGAATCGTTGCGGAAACAATAGAGGTATGGTCACAGTGGATTGTTGTGGATAACTCGGTAGTATTGACACTGGTTATTGCATCGACAACTTTGTTGGGCAAACTGTAGGCATGGATGGCCCTACAGTTGGTTCCTCAACATTAATTTTTGCTTGACTTCCTTTAGCTATATCCTCTTCTTGTTACTTCGGTTCAGATGCGTCGATGTGGTCTTTATCAGAACTGCTTGGTCCCACCGTCTGCTTTTCAGTCCTTAGCGTGATTGCTTTACAATGCTGCTTCCACCATTGTGTTGGATTCTCAGTATAACTAGGCAGAGATCTTGGTGATCCGGTGCTGAGATTAGAAGCCAACTGTCCGAGCTAAGCTTCCAATGCTCATATGGAAGAAGAGTTTCCCTGCACTATTGCTTCGATTCATGTGATATGTTCGGGTATCATTGCTTCAAGAGCAGCCATAGGATCTGCCTTTGGTTGAGCAAATTGTTGTTGATGATGTTGTCCTTGCATTTGTGGTGGTACAGACTGTTGTGGCTATAATTATGATTATGGTTGCATTGAACTTTGTCACTACATTTGGTCAGAACTAGAATTTACTTGCGAATTTTGATGGTAATTCGACAGTTGATTATTGTTGTAACTATCATTTATAATTCCCTTGATTTAAGGAATTTCAATATCTATATGTGGAAGTATTCTAATTTCCCCAAGGTTGTTAAGAACAGTTGTTGTATGAGTTACCAAATGAACCCCCTCGAATGTTGTTGACGTAATACTCATTTTCTGAATGTTGTGGGCAGTTTTCATAGCTATGGTTATTGTCGCAAATCTCATAGAAAAATATCGGCGCATCCAATTGCTGGGCTACTTGTATAGGAGCAACATCGCTTGTTCCTTTCATATTCTTTATGATGTTGACTAGTAAAGATACTTGTGCTGACAATACAGAAATAGCGTCTAATTCAAGAATTCTAGGTTTAGTTTTCACCTATGTAGAATAAGAGATTGGATATTGGTAGTCATTCTGGGCAATCCTCTCTAGAATTCGAACAACTTCATCGTATGTGCAATCCAACAATGGACCATTTGTAGATGCATTAACAAGATTCCTTGTCTGAGCATTTAAACCATTATAAAAAATTCTCAATCTGGGTCTCTTGTTGAATTCCATTCATTAGGCAACATCGAAGAAATGCTTTGTAACGCTCCCATGTTGTGTGTAAATTCTCATCATCAAGTTGATGATATGCAATTATGTCATTCCGCAACCTCGCATTCATTATTGGTGGATTAAATCGCAAAACAAATTGCATTGCTAATGCATTCCAAGATGTGATAGATCCAGCTGGCAATCCTAAAAATCGTGTTCATGCTTTACCCTATAATGAATAAAGAAATAATTGCATCTTCAAGGCATCATCAGGGACACCATGTTGACTAAAGGATGCACAAATAAGCAAAAATGATTTCAAATGTTCTTGTGCATCTTCATGCGGAAAACCTGAATATTGCCCATTTGAGTTAAGCATTTGAAACATCGCAGGTTTCAGTTCAAAATTACCAGCCTAGATAGCCGGCCGTACAACCCCTGGTTGCAAATCATCGAGTATAGGTACAATAAAATCTCTTATTGTCCTATTCTGAACTTGATCGTCTTGTGGACGTGGTGGTGGTATATCGTTAACAATTTGTTGAGGCACTGGAGGAATTCCTTCTTATGGCAGCAATGGTGCAAATTATTGTTGTTGTTGTTACCAACCATTTTCCGTTGTTCTTGCCTTCTCCTCCTAAGTGTCCTCTCAAGCTTCGGATCAAAGATTACAATATCCTTAGGATTTCTCCTTGTTGACATAAACAATTAAAAATCTGAAAAAGAAAACAGTTAAAGAAATAATAACAAATTAGTAAAGATTAAAAATTAAGTAAGTAGAATTAATTGCAAATACAAAAGTAACATCAAACAAACGCCATTCCCCGGCAACGACGCCAAAACTTGATCAGTGTTTTTTACGTCACAATGATAGTGCAAGTGTACACACATCGATGCAAGTATAGTTGATAGACAATTCTATCGGATATCGATCCCACGAGGAATAGGACTTTGTGTTCTATTTTACGTTAAGAACTTTGTTTGATTGTGATAGAGTGCATGCTGCAATAGTTGGCATCTTTGTCGAGTCAGGGCTTGGGATAACCAACACCAATTTTGTAATCTCATGATTGAGCAAAAAAATAAAGGTAATTATGAGTAAGGTTGTCAACGCAATTAAGACAGATCTGCACAATAAAATTAGCTATCAATGTCAACGCAAATAGATTCAATTGTCAGGTGTTAAATGTCAAATGTCAATGTACTGAAAGTAAATCAAATGTGTTGAGTGTTGAGTTTTGAATATTTAAATACATAAAATGTAAAAGTGATCAAATGTAAAGGGTAGAAATGGTTCACTAATTCTGCTAAGTTGCAACGCTGGATGCTTCGACAAGGGAAAATATAGATGGAATGTCATTGCAATGAAGTCCCTTTGAGTTCTTACCAATAACAACTTTCTACTTAATCTCGACTTAAATATCCATAATTACTCCACCTCTCAGTGCGAGCAACGACGTATATTCAAGAACAAGTAACTGGAGTTTTTCCCAGTCCCAAGCAGCTCTCGCCTAACTTACTTGTTAATCAAACCTGTCATCGTATCTCTCGATGTCGGCGTACTGCAATTTCACTCTCTTGCTTAAAGCGGTTAAATCTAGGAATAAATAGATAAGCAGTGTAAAATAAGAATCAAAATGATATAATATTAAAAGACACTCTCGTATTCATTTAATATCATCAAAATCCATCATCGTTTAAGAAGAATTAAAGAGTACAATGAAGCTTACTATCACTAGACTACTAGGCCTACTCCCTAATTGTTCCTCTTGCCTTGCATCAAACGCCTGCTCGTCAAAAGTGACCGCAAACTTGCTTCATCAACTTCCCAATTCCTAGCTCAAATCTCCAAAATCACACAGAAATTGTAGAATTTAATCCCTTAGCTCGTGATGATTTCTACATTCTTTGTTCGTCTATTTATAATCTCCAAAATGTTGCAAGTTTCAGCCTTCATTCCTAGATCTAGATCTAGATTTTTTGTAGCTGTCAAAATTAGTTAGAGTACAACTATGCACTCACGTAGTTCTAGTATGTTCTTCAAAGATCTCCAAATTGTCGCTGTATCACTAGGCGAATTCTGAAATCATAATTGCAGTGACATCTGTGAAATTCCTGTGTTGGTGCCTCCAGCTATGAATCCAGCTTAATTCTTCTCATTCGAGGTTCAGTTTTAATGGGGCGACAACTCTTGGTCACAATTTCTAGATAATCTTGTGGTGTTGCATTTATCCAGCATGAAACTTCTAGACTGAGTTCCTGCGCTAACAATATTAAGACGCAATATATTGGTTGCTTGCGTCGACATTAGTACAAAAATAGGTAAAAATAACAATAATTTAAACTAACTAACAATGAGTCGGAAAATATGAAAATTAAATATTAAATGCTAATGATGCATGCTGAATTAAATACAAAAGAGACAATTATGATACTAAATTAGGGAGAAAACATATGTCATTTGTAATACCATTACTCCTCATTATATTGCCACTCTCATCTAGTTTATTCCTAAATCCCCACTAATTTTTTGTAATTCGGTGTAGCATTTTAAATTAGTTTTCGCATTTGAGGAGCTTGAATACAAGCACTTTTATTATGTTTTATTGTTGAGTTTTCTTATTTTCATTTGTATTAAATAAAATGTGTGATTTAATTCTTTTATTGACCTTAGGGGTCGAATGAGTCCTAAGGGTGGACTAATATGCTTTTTAGTTTGCAAAACACCATTAGAGGGTGTACTAATTCAATATTGATCGCTATGTTGCAGCACGGGAAGATGGATGTCACAACATAGGAAGTAGAAAAGGAGAATTCCAAGACTTCCTTCGATGTCACAACAAAGATTGAGGATGTTGTGACATCAACTCTATACGGGAAATAATTATAAGCCAGGGGCGTTTTGATCTGCATAATCAAACATTAAGCACAAGAGTGTTAGCTAACCTAGGGTTAAGGACGACGATCACTCTAACTCTATAAATATGTTTATTTAACACATGTTATGCACAAATTTTTATACTTTAGAATTTCCTTTGTAATTCCAGTTGTTAGTTTTTCCTTTTCATAGGCTTTTAGGTTATTTTTAGCTTCGTTCTTTTCTTTGGTGGAGAGATCTGATTTGTGGAACCCGATTAACTCTATGTGGATTTATCATTCTATTCAATACAATTCAGGCTTTTCCTAAACGTTATTCTCTTGATCTATTATTCATGTTTATTTTTTATATCAAGTTTATATTTTTTACGAGATCCATGAGGAACTAATCCTCTTATGGGGATTAACTGGTGGATGTATGATTAATTATTGTTTTATAGGGATTTCTTAGTGGATCAACTATTTAGGAGATGAAGAACTTAACCTCTAGGTTTGACGACCCTAGGAAGTTATCTTGGTGGGAATTAACCCAAAATTTGGATGGCCTATCCGTGAACATCATAGCCCTAAACCGGTTTGGACTATGAAGTGATAAGTAGTTCATGTTGATTCATTATTCTAGTGGAAGATCGAAAGATCCCGCTAGTGTATCAACTAGTTGATTGAACAAGAAGCCCGAAGTAACAGTTGGTTATGGTTATCGAAGTGTCAAATTTGATATATTCTATTCATCGATTTGCTGACATTTTTTTTACTTATGTTATTTTTATTGTTACTATAAAAGTCCCAAAAATCTCACTTATGTTTTACCATAATATAATCTATTTAAAGTACTAGTTAGATCTATTTGTTCTTAGGTTAGAGTTAACTTAGTGCTCGCCTTCCTTGGGTACGATCCTCGTAGTACTCGTTACTTCGTTGTAACTATATTATAACATGACTCGTATACTTAGGGACACTGCCTATTTAATATATTTGTGCAGGATTCTTATGTTGGACACTGGTACATTAGGAGGCGGTCACCCACTTAGTACCTATAATACATTTTTCACTAGGTCTTTTATCTAGGGTCCGTACACTACTTCTCTCAAATTGATTTAACTCATCTTTCATAGACAATATCCAATATTCATCATTTAGTGCTTCTGTAATATTTTCAGGCTCTATGCATGAGATAAATGCAACATAATTTCATGTATTTTTAAGAGAAGATTTAGTGCTTACCCTTTTGGATGGATCTCCCAAAATCTTACCATCCCTCACATAGTTATACTCCCTTTGATGAGTGACTCCCCTCTCCTCTAATGTAAGCTCATTTAGAACATCTTTAGTTTGTTCTTGTATCTTCTCACTTGATAATTGATCCACTTTCTCATCATTATTAAAAATTTATGCATCATCATCATCATCAATACAAGAATCCTATCTATGAGGAAGGCTAGAGTCATTACAAGCTTGTATAGACTCCTCAACTACTAAAGTTATTTTGTTAAAGACTCGATAAGCTTTAGAATTTAAGGAATAGCTCCTTCATCACTTTTTGCATCAAATTTTCCAAGATTATCTTTTCCATTTTTTAAAATAAAACACTTACATCCAAAAGGATGAATACAACTAATGTTAGGCTTTTTGTTTTTGAAAAGTTCATATGCAGTTTTCTTTAAAATAGGCCTAATCATTACTTGATTTACAATGTAACATGCGGTGTTTGTGGCTTTCGCCTGAAAATATTTTGGCAAATTATGTTCACAAAGCATTGTTCTAGTCATTTCTTCAAAAGTTCTATTTTTCCTCTCAATAACTCCATTTTGTTGAGGGGTTCTAGGTCTTGGAAATTTAAGGCTTATACCATTAGAGTAGCAAAATTAACAAAACCAATATATTGAAATTCGATTCCATGGTCACTTCTAATACTAGTGATAGAGTAACCTCTTTCATTGTGATTCATTTTTGAAAATGTGATAAACTTTCTAGAGCCTCATCTTTACTATGTAAAAAATTCAAATAAATCTAGAATAATCATCAACAAGCACAAATTCATATTATTTTCTACTCAAGCTAGTTATTCTAATAGGTATAAAAAGATCTATGTGAATTAGTTGAAGAACTCTACTAGTAGATACATCATTAATAGGTTTAAAGGAAACTCTTCTACATTTGCCCTTAGTACATGCATCGCAAATTTTATCTAAACCAAGGTCAATTTTTGGAAGTCCTCTAACTAAGTCTTTTTTTACTTATTTGTGTAGTATGCTCATACTAGCATATCCTAGTTTTCTATGCCATAACTAAGAAGAATTTTCATTTCTGGCAATCAAACAAACATTTGAATCATGCAATTCATCTAGATGCACCATGTAAATGTTTCTTATTCTATGATGACCTACAAGCATAATTTTATTACACACCATGTCAATAACTCTACAACCATTAGACTAAAAAATGACATTGAGACCTTTTTTACATAATTGACTAATACTCAAACAATTATGCTTAAGACCGTTGACATACAACATATTTTCAATGAAGATTGAAGAGTTTTTACCAATTGAGCCAATTCCTTTAATGAGTCCATTGGAATTGTCACCAAATGTAATTTCTCCTTCACTTTTTGGCTTTAGCTCGATAAAATGACTCTTTTCACCGATCATGTTTCTTGAGAATCCACTATCAATGTACCATTAGTTTGTACTTGATTTGTCCACCTTGAAACAATTCTCCTTTCCCTACAAACATAGAATTAACTCTTGATTTTTGTTACCCAAAATCTGTTGGGTCCATAAGCATTCGTTCCTATAATTTTAGTCCATTTAGGTATCCATTTTGAAAGGATGTCCTTGTCTTGAGTAGTAATGAGTCCTTTAGGGACCCATATACTCTTAACAAATTTTCCTTTATAAAATCCTGAGGGACCTTTATGTTTATAGAAAATAAAACTTGTTCCAAAAAAGTTTGATTTTGAATTTTCTCTTTTTTCAAATATTTTTGGAGAAACTTTGGTTCAAAAAGCTATCTCTTTCTTGAGCAACTCAAGTTGCTTTTCGTGATCACTATGAACATTAGAAAGTAAAATATGAAAATCCAAATTCTTCTTGTCAAAATTATTTATAATGGTTTACATGACATTAATTTTACTTTCAAGTTCATGCTTGACTTTAGAGAGTAAATCATTTTAATCTTTCAATTTTTAAATATTTTTCTTATATTTTGAATCCATGATTTAAGCTCTAAGCCTAGTTCATCATAGGCATCGTGTAACTCAGCAAAAGAATAAGAAATTGAGCTATATAATTTAGAAGTTACCTTTGGTTCTTCTATGGCCATAGGATAAACATTTTCTACTTCATGTTCTTCACCATCGGAGGAATCTTCGTCACTCCAAGTAGAAAAATTAGCCTCGAGCTTTTGTTTGGTTAATCACTTCTTCTTCCATTAGGGACAATCAAATTTGATGTGTCTTGGCTTTTTGCACTCATAGCATATGATAAGATCCTTTTATTTTGTAGATTCAAGCTTCAATCCCTCCTTCTTTTGAAATCTTCTTCCCTTATTAATCCTTATGAATCTCTTGAATCTCATGGAAAACATGGTCATCTCTTTATCCTTATCCACTTCTTCACTTGATTCACTTTCCTCGATCATAGTTAATTTGAGAGCAATATTAACTTTCTACTTTTCAACCTTTTCTTCTTTAACTCCTTCTTTAATTCTCATTTCATGGGTGAGCAAAGAACTAATTAGCTCATCAAGAGAAAGAGTCTCCAAGTTCTTTGTTGCCTCTATTGCGGTCACTTTAGCTTCCCACGATTTTGGTAGGCTTTTAAGTATCTTTTTCACCACCTCTTCATTTGTATATTTCTTACCATATGACTTTAGACCATTAATGATGATAGTGGAACAATCAAACATCATCCCTATATCCTCTTCCGACTTCACCTTAAAGGATTCAAAGTTGAGAGTGAGAATTCTGACTTTAGATTTCTTCACTTTAATTTTTCCTTCATGAGTGACTTCAAGTTTATCACATATCTCCCTGGAATTTGAGCATGGTGACACTCTACTATACTCGTCTGAACCAAGTGTACAAAATTGAGTGTGAATTGCCTTACCATTAAATTGAATGCTTTTCCTATCTTCCACGTCCCATTCCTTCTTTCTCTTTGGAACTAAAATCTCTCCTTGTTTGAGGGGAATCAATGGACCATCCATAATGATGTCCCAAACTATTAGATTGTTATATTGAATAAACAATATCATCCTCGTCTTCCAATAAGAATAATTTGCACTATTAAAGGAGACTTTGAGATAGATTGAGATTCTCCATAAAAATCAGACCTAGAAGTATACATTATTTCTTAGATAGAGTTGTTGATTGTTAAGCTTCCTCAAGGATCTTCTCTTTGGTTGTTAAATAATCTAAAAGAAATTAACTCTGATGCCAAATGTTAGCTCGATTAATCAACTCAAAATTGCGAAGAGAGGGTCAATTGGCTTTCTAAAAATTTATGATAGCTAAGACAATAAATAGACAATTAACACTAGACAATGAACACGACGATATATAGTGGTTGCGCACCAATTTCCTACTCCACTACATTAGCTTTCACAACTAAGGATTTTCCTGATTTGCTGGTTTTATATCTAGCAAATTGAATTATTTTTCGCACTTTTGGAGCATGAAACTAAGCATTTTCCTTTTATTTCTGAATGATTTAATTCAGTTTTCTACTTTTGAATAAAATGTGTAAAAAGTGCAAAAACGTTTGTTTTATCGTCTTTCAGACAGATTGAGGCCTTAAGGTTAGCTAACATACTTCATGAGTGTGTAGGTAATAGCATTAGAAATGACACTCATTTTCTCCCTAATTTTATTTACTATTTGTCTCTTTTGTACCATATTTAGCATGCATGTTAAGCACTTCATACTTAGTATTTATGTTTTTTAACTCATTTATGCTTGGTTTAAATTCTTGCTATCTTATCTCTTTTTGTGCACTAATGTCGTCACATGCAGCATATATATTGCGTCTTAAAATTGTCAGTGCAAGGATCCATCTCAGAAGACCAAAGCTAAAAAAAACTGAAATGCAGCCACAAATTCAGCTTGAAATTTTGACTAGCGATGTCGTCGCATAGGAATTTTTACTTGAAATGAGAGAATTCAAGCTACAATCACAACTGGAAGCACCAGTGTAGGGGAAGAGCACGTTATCGTCTCAATTGAAGGTTTCAAATTGCACTTTGCGATGTCTTGACAACCTGCAAATCCATGAAGTTCACACCAGATCTGCGTGAGTGCACAACTGGACTGTAACAAACTTTTACAGCTGCAATTGGATCTGAATCTGAGAAGAGAGAAGGTCTACCATTCTTGAAGCTTATAAATAAAGGAGAAAAGATGAAGAAAGATATCAAGAGGGAAGGAATTAAATCTGTAATTACTTTGTGCTTTTGAGGTTTTATTGGAAATCAGTGAGCTGACTGAGTAGACGAGCAACAACTCTTAACAAGGAGTGCTTGGTGCAGGCACAAGAGGAGCGGTTAAGGAATTGTCATTGTAGCCTATGGATAATAAGCTTCGATGCATTTGTTAACCCCTCTTTTATGTTGATGGATTATTATTAACAATTGAATGAATATGAGAATATCTTTCAGTGTTAGATTACTTTCATTCTTATTTGATTCTTCTCATCTGTTTATTCTTGGACTTAATTGCATTAAACATGAGAGAGTGGAATTGCAGTCTATCGACTGAGAAATGCGGTGAGAAGTTAGGTTAACAAGCAAGACAGCGAGAGCTACTTGGGATTGGAAGAGATTCTATCACTTGTTCTTGAGTGTACAGTGTTGCTTAAATCGAGAGATGGGGTAATTGTGGGTACTTGAATCTCGATTAAATAGAGAGTTGTAGTTGGTAAGATTTCATTGGAACCTCATTACTGCGACAATTCATCTATACAATACCTTGTCGACGCATCCAGGTTTGTGAGTTAGTGAAGTTAGTGATCCACTCTAGTTCTTCGCACTTGATCATTATTTTACTTTTCTACATTTAAATTTCCAAACCTTCAACAACAATTTGATTTACTTTCAGTTGCATTGACAATTAACTTTTATTACATTGACAATTTTGACTATTTTAGTGTGCAAATCTGATTTAATTGCGCTGACATCTTTACTCACATTATCACTAATCTTAGTTTTAATTGCCTCGACATATAGACATCAATAACCCATTTCCTGTGGGATCGATATCCGATAGAATTATTCTATCAACTATACTTGCTTCGACGTGTGTCCGCTTGCACAACTGTTGTGACATTATATGCCGATCAAGTTTTTCGCGTCGTTGTCGGGGAATGGAGTTTGTTTGATGTTTACTATTGTAGTAACAATTATTTTTCTTACTTAATTTTTAGTTTTTCTAATCTATTTCAGTTTCTTTTAATTTTCCTTTCACAATTCTTTGGAGTTGTATGTCCACAAGGAGAAATCCTAAGGAGATTGTGAGCTTTGATCCAGAACTTGAGAGGACACTTAAGAGGAAAAGACAAGAACAAAAGAAAATGGCTGGTAACAACAATAACAACAACCTACCACCACTGCTGCCACAAGATGGAGTTCCTCCAGTGCAACCACAAATAATAAATGATGTACCACCACCACCTCCACAAATTGGACAAGTGCAAAATAGAACAATCAGAGATTTTGTGTTCCTATCCTTGATGATTTACAACCAGGGGTTGTATGACCAACTATGCAGGCTGGAAATTTCGAGCTGAAACCAGTGATGTTTAGGATGCTTAATTCAAATGGGCGATATTCTGGTTTGCCTCATGAAGATGCAAGAGAACATTTAAAATCATTTTTTCTTATTTGTGTGTCCTTTAGTCAACATGGTGTCCGTGATGATGTATTGAAAATGCAATTATTTCCTTATTCAGTATAGGGTAAAGCGAGATCATGGTTCTTGGGATTACCGGCTGGATCTATTACATCTTGGAATGCATTAGTAACGTAATTTGTTTTGCATTTCAATCCGTCGACAATGAATGCAAGGTTGCACAATGATATTACAGCATATCATCAGCTAGATGATGAGAACATACATACAACATGGGAGCGTTATAAGACTCTACTTAGACGTTGCCCAATGCATGGAATTTAACAAGAGACCCAGATAGAGATCTTTTATAATAGATTGAATGCTCAAACAAGGAATCTTTTGACGCATCTGCTAATGGTCCTTTGTTGGATTGCACCTACAATGAAGCTGTATGAGGTCTAGAGAGAATTGCACAGAATGATTATCAATATCCAATCTCTCGATCTGCTCAGGTAAAAACTAACCTTGGTGTTCTTGAATTAGATGCTATTTCTGCTTTGAGTGCACAAGTATCCTCTTTCGCCAATATTATAAAGAATATGAAGGGGTAAGTGACATTGCCCCTATCCAACTGGCCTAATAGATGGATGTGCCAACATTTTCTTATGAAATTTGCGACAACAATCACAGTCCACAACGTGCTAAAATTGCATTCTATGTCAATAACATTCGAGGAAATTCCTATGGTAACTCATATAGCAATAGAGCTCAACAACCTTGGGGAAATCAGAATGCTTCCAAATATAGATATGGAAATTCCTTAACCCAAGGGAGTTACAACAACCATCAACAGTAGAATTTTAATTAGAATTCGTAGGTACATTTGCACCCTGATCAATTGCAGGCACATAGCCAGATGCAACCACAAGCGCAACTGCAACCGCAATAGAATGCAATGCTACATATGGCTGCTCTTGAGGTGCTGATGCGAGAGCATATCACGTGGACTGAAGTAATTCTTCTTCTATCTGAGCGTTGGAAGATCAGCTAGGATAGTTGGCTTCTAATCTGAGTGTAAGGTCACCAGGTGCTTTAACTAGTGATACGGAGAATCTAACGTAGAAGGGGAAGGAGCATTGTAAGGTTATCACGCTGCGAAGTGGAAAACAAATAGATGAACCAAGCAAACATTTCGACAAAGAATGTGTCGATGCATCCGAACCAACGCAACAAGGAGAAATTACATAATTAGGAACCAATTGTAGTGACATCTATACCTACAATTCACCTAAAAAAGACGTCAACACAAATGCCTGTGTCGATGCAACCGGTTATTCCTTCACAACCCACTGACAGTATACCTTTGCAATTTTCGCAAAAATTTAAATAAAAAGACCATGATAAAGACTATCTAAAGTTTGTTTCTACTTTTAAACAATTACATATTAACATACCTCTTATAGATGCTCTTGTGCAGATCCCCAGTTATGGGAAATTTATGAGGGAACTGTTATCAAAGAAAAAGAAATTGTTCGAAATCGAGATGATTGCGCTCACAGAGGCATGCAGCATTGTGCTAACTAACAAGTTCCCACAAAAAATGAAAGTCCTTGGCAGCTTCACAATCTCTTGCTCCATTGGAAATCATTATCTATGTAAAGCTTTATATGAGTTGGGAGATAGTATTAATCTCATGCCTTTGTCCACATTCAGGAAGATAGGAATAGGATCAATGAAGCTTACTGCGGTGACATTGCAACTTGCGGACAGATCTCTAGTGCAAGCTATATGCCAGATCAAAGATGTCTTTGTACAAGTTGATAAGCTCGTGTTCCCTACCGATTTCATAATCCTTGACTGCGAAGCAAAAGAAGTGACCATCATCTTGGGGCGACCATTCTTGGCAATAGGACGCACTCTTATTGATGTTTTCAAAGGTGAGCTTGTGATGCGTCATAACGATGAGCATGTGACCTTCAGTGTCCTCGAGGCATCTCCGTCCAAGAGTAAAGAGAAGTGTCACCAAATTGACATGCTGGATGAAATAATTATGGAAGAGTTCAATGAACGGAGTTCAGTAGTCTTAGATGAAGATGTAGTGACATCCGTTGATGAAGTCCTAGCTAAATGTTACTACAATGCTGAGGTTAGCAGTTGTGAGCTGAGGCAGAATTGGTAATTGGAATCTTTGGATCTGCCTAATAGGACAATCCTTGTGTTTAAATCATCGATTGAACAAGCTCCTACCTTGGAGTTAAGGCCATTTTTGACACATTTGAATATGTCTTTTTGGGTGACAATGATACGTTACTTGTTATTGTCAGCGTAGCCCTCGACGCAATTCAAGAAGAGAAGCTCATCACGATTTTGAACACAAAAGAGCCATAGCTTGGAGCATTGCAAATATCAGAGGCATTAGTCCCTCTTTTTGCATGCACAAGATCAGGTTGGAGGATGAAGGAAAGCAATCTATTGAGCAACAAAGAAGGCTTAATGAGAAAATGAAAGAACTAGTGAAGAAAAAAATTATCAAGTTGCTAGACGTAGGCATCATCTACCCCATTTCTAATAGTAATTGGGTGAGCCCTATCCAATGTGTGCCCAAGAAGAGTGGCTTCACAATTGTGAGCAATGAAAAGAACAAGTTGATTCCTACTCGCATTGCGACTGGCTGGCGAGTATGCATGGTTTATCGTCAACTGAATGCAGCCACAAAGAAGGACAACTTTCCAGTACCTTTTATTGACCAGATACTGGATAGGCTAGCTGGTAAAGCCTATTATTGCTTCCTAGATGGCTACTCTGGGTGCAACCAAATTGCCATTGCACCGGAAGATCAAGCAAAGACCACGTTCACATGCCCATTTGGGACCTTTGCCTTCCGACGTATGCCATTTGGATTGTGCAACGCACCAGCCACTTTCCAGAGGTGTATGATGGCTATCTTCTTTGACATGATCGAGGATTCTTTAGAGGTACTCATGGATGATTCCTCGATTTATGGGCAAACTTTTGACCAATGTGCTAACAACCTGGTGAAAGTTCTGAAGAGATGCAAGGACACAAATCTAGTTCTGAATTGGGAGAAATGTCACTTCATGGCAACTGATGGCATTATTCTCCGCCATCACATATCATGTCAGGGCATTGAGGTAGATAAAGCAAAGGTTGAAATCATCAAGAAATTGCCACTGCCAACAAATGTTGAGGGAATAAGAAGCTTTCTTGGACATGTTTGTTTCTATAGGAGATTTATTCGAGATATTTCCAAGATTGCTAAACTGTTATGCTCATTGCTAGAGCAGAATAAAAAGTTTGTGTTTGATGACACCTGTTTTGATGCATTCATCACGATAAAGAAGCAGCTGGTACAAGCTCTGATTGTCGTCGCACCAGATTAGACGTAACCGTTTGAATTAATGTGTGATGCAAGTGATTTTGTTGTAGGAGCTGTACTGGGACAATGCAAAGAAAGGTATTTTATTCTATTTATTATGCTAGTAAAACTTTGACTGAAGTGCAAGTCAATTATACAACTACTGAGAAGGAATTGCTAGCAGTTGTTTTTGCATTCAACAAGTTCCGTTCATACCTTGTCGGCACAAAAATTACAGTGTACACAAATCATTCTGCATTGAGGTACCTTTTTACGAAAAAAGACGCCACACCGAGGTTGATTAGATGGATCCTGTTTCTACAAGATTTGATGTTGAAATCAAGGATAGAAAAGGATCTAAAAATCAAGTAGCTAACCATTTGTCTAGACTGGAAGTTGGAAGTGAATATGGGAATAAAATTCAAATTGTTGATGCATTTCTAGACAAGGAGTTATTCTTTGTCGATGCATCACCCTGATATGCTGATCTTGACAACTTTGTTGTGCGTGGGAAGCTACCCTTGAGTGCTGTTGGTTATAAGAAAGTTAGATTTTTGCACGACGCTACGAAGTATCATTGGAACGAGCCATACCTGTTCAAGGTATGCACCGACAATATTATCTGTCAAAGCGTTCCTGAAGAGGAGATGACTTCTATCCTGAGACATTGCCATGATGCTCCCTATAGAGGCCATTTTGGTGGTGTAAGGAATGCTGCAAAGATTCTATTAGCCCACATTGTTTCAAGATGCCCATACTTTTGCACAACAATGTGATCGATGTCAACGCACTGGCTCAATATCTCGACGGAAAGAGATACTCCAACAACCTATTATGGAGGTGGAGTTGTTTGACGTCTGAGGTATAGACTTTATAGGGCCATTCCTTAACTCTTTTGGGAATGTGTACATTTTAGTTACTGTTGACTATATCTCGAAGTGGATCGAAGCAATCGCAGTACCAAAAGAGATGCTCGAACGGTGTTGTTAGGGAAGCTCCCTCATCCTCGAACAGCCTACTCCTGATGGTAGGCCTCAACATGCCTCCTCTTCAACGAGAATCCACATTTCAAATGATGAGGAGCACGAGGAGCATTTAATGATATGGAGGATTGCTACAAAACTATAACCAGCTTGTTTGAGAAGAGTTCTCGAACAACCTTGGGGCTAATATGGCAGAGCAGGCGGCTATGGTTGAGGAGGTGACTACCTCGATTGTATCTATAGGTGTAGACAAAGAGAAAGGTGCTGACAAGACCTCCACTGAGCAGGAATAGCCTAGGGAAGAAGAAGTAGAATAAGAAGAAGGACAAGAGAAGGAAAAGGAAAGAGAGGAAGAACTTGAGAAGAAAAACCTTACAAAGGAGTAGGAGGAAAAGCAAGACGATGTCTCGACATATATCGCTGAGGATATTGTCGAAGCACCCGTAAGTGTAGGGGCATCTAGTGACGACATGGCTCCACTTGATGCGAGTTCAGCTGAGGCAGTTACCCGCTGCGTAGAGGAGTTCAATGCTCTCGCCATTGTGCCTTATGTGGCACCGCTAGTTGAGATCTACCCATCAGATGTAACTGTCGATGAGGCCGCCACCCAACTAGCTGTGGAGGAACAATCCGCTGCTCCGGTTAGTTCGAAGGACAAGAAGAAGAAGTGCAAAGACAAAAAGAAGAAGCACAAAGAGGAAGGAGAGAGCCGAAGGAAGAAGAAAAAGAAAACCAAAGTAGCTACGACATCGGCCGCTGAATAAATGAGTTAGTTTACTTTTCTATAGATAGTTACATGCATTTCATTGTCATCGCATTGTTATTTGTCGTTGCATTTTTCATATTAGTTTAACTGCATTGTATTTGCATTTCCATTCTTGTTTGTATAATATTGTCAGTTCATTGGGGACAATCCATACATTAAGTTTGGGGGGAATATTGTGTGAAATGGAAATGTGATTGCACCCACATATTCGAATTTTACTTGTTGCTTTAGTTAATAAAAATATGCAAAATTTCAACAAAAAAAATGTGACCACTATTTTTTATTTGATGCATAAATCTTGAATTGATTGGGATGCTGACATATGAATTAGATGAATGTGAATGAATATTGGGCTCTTCTATTTTTGAATGAATAATTGAATTGCTTCAGCAATGAATGGATAGTAATAATCTTTGAATCTTGCACTAACTTGCCAATTGCAATGACATTGTATTAATAAAGAACACTCCAATGTGAGTGCATTGTGACTTATAAAGGGAGAACACTCTGTTACATGTGTTAGAAATATCATCTAGCCAAAGGCTGTCACTGCAAGAGTGTGTGTCGGCTTAATTACATACCTCTTGGGGGTTTGTTGCACCCCATCGTTACTGCCCAGGAACCAAGGTAGAGTAATGCAATGACATCTCCCAGTCACATATAAAAAATGTTGAATGAGAAAAAGAAACGAAGAAAAGAAAAGAAATATGTTATAAATGTTGTATTGGTTTAAGAAAGAGTAAGATTAAAAGCATGTTATTAACATGAGTGATGTTGTAGTTTTAATTGTTCATGTCTCTAGATTGTCAACACATTATTCTATCATATGAATGGAATTTGAACATTAGGATCCCAGAAAATTTAAGTTGTGAGAATAATAATTAGGGTGATATGTTTGTTTATGATTTTGCTAATTTTTATTTACTTGAGGATAAGTAAACACTCAAGTTTGGGGGTGTGATAGCATTATAAATGACACCTATTTTCTTCCTAAATTTGTGTATTATTTGTCTCTTTTGTACCATATTTATCATGCATGGTAGGCATTTCATACTTAGTATTTATGTTTTCTAACTCATTTATGCTTGGTTTAAATTCTAGTTATTTTATCTCTTTTTGTGCACTAATGTCGTCACATGCAGCATATATATTGCGTCTTAAAATTGTCAGTGCAAGGATCCATCTTAGAAGACCAAAGCTAAAAAAGAATCTGAAAATGCAGCCACAATTTCAGCTTGAAATTGTGACTACCTATGTCGCTGCATAGGAATCTTTACTTGAAATGAGAGAATTCAAGCTGCAATCAAAACTAGAAGCACCAGCGTAGGGGAAGAGCACGTTGTCGCCGCAATTGAAGGTTTCAAATTTCGCCTAGCGGTGTCGCGACAACCTGCAAATCCATGAAGTTTACACCAGATGTGCGTGAGTGCACAGCTGGACTGTAACAAACTTTTACAGTTGCAATTGGATTTGAATCTGAGAAGGGATAAGGCCTACCATTCTTGAAGCTTATAAATAAAGGAGAAAATATGAAGAAAGATATCAAGAGGGAAGGAATTAAATCTGTAATTACTTTGTGCTTTTGAGGTTTTATTGGAGATCGGTGAGCTGACTGAGCAAAAGAGCAACAACTTCTAATGAGGAGTGCTTGATGCAGGCAGAAGAGGAGCGGTTAAGGAATAGTCCTAGTAGTCTAGAGATAGTAAGCTCCGATGTATTCGTTAACTCCTCTTTTATGCTGATGGATTATTATTAACAATTGAATGAATATGAGAATATCTTTCAGTGTTAGATTACTTTGATTCTTATTTGATTCTTCCCATCTATTTATTCTTGGACTTAATTGCATTAAACACGAGAGTGAAATTTGAGTCTACTGACATCGAGAGATGCGGTGACAAGTTAGGTTAACAAGCAAGGCAATGAGAGTTGCTTGGGATTGGAAGAGATTCTATCACTTGTTATTGAGTGCACAGTGTTGCTTACATTGAGAGATGGGGTAATTGTGGGTACTTGAGTCTCGATTAAACAAATATTCTATCAGTCTTTACAATGCAACTTAAACACGAGGACCAGTAGCTGACCTAGGGTTGAGGAAAACGACTGTCCAAGGCTATAAATAAGGCCTCTAGCAGTAGGTTTTTACACACTCTTGTACTTAGTTTCATTCTTACTTTATTATTGTCTTTCCATTTTGGAAACAAGATTGTAAACTTCACATAAACGATCGTGGAATTATTTCCCGACAGATATACAATTCAAGTTTCTTTTCATTTTATTTATTCAATCGTATGATCAATTATAATTTTTTTTTTCATGATAATTAAAGAAACCATGAGGAACTAATCCCATTTTGGGGGATTAGGGAGTGGAAGTGTGGATATTTAATTGTTGTATAAACAGGGATTTTCGATCGGATCAGCTGTTAGAGAAAGGAAGAACATGAAACAAACACTAGGCCAAACAGCCCTAGAAAGTCATTTAGGTGGGACTGAACCCAAAATTGGTATTGTCTATCCATGAAGACCTTTCCCCAAATCGGTTTAGACTGTGACATCTAGCGATAAGTAGTATCTATTGACTCGTTATGTTGGTGGAAGATTGGAAGATCCTGCTAGGGTAACAACTAGTTGATTGAAGTAAAATCCTCAAAATCGATAGTCGAAGAGTCTATACTAAAGAACCTAATCTCCCCAAGTCATTTATCGAGAACTCTATCCCTTTCATTTATTTTATTTATTTTTATGCTTTTCACAACAACCTCTGTTATTTTACTATCGTACTATAATTCTTAAGGATAGTACTAATTACTTCTTTTCTTTGCAGGAATCTAAACCACTATTGCTTAAAGCATGTACAATCCTAAGAATACTACCAAGTATTTCGTTGTACAAACTATATTACAACCTGACCCGTATACCTGCGGAAGCTGAAATCACATGCCGAACGAGAGTACGTTCAGAGGCGGTTAAGTTGTTGGTGCTGTTGCCAGAGAGGCAATGCTTTCAGTGATTTTTGTTTTTGCATTGTTATTAAGGATAATTAGGAAATTCTTAGGATATAGATAAGAATTAACAATACTAACAATTTGTTGTTTTTCAGATTAACTGATTTCGTCCAACCCTATCACACTCTTTTTCTGCCATGGATGCTTACTATTATATGTGTTCAGATGAGGAATGCAATTATGATTATGACATATAAGAAGACGGGTACTATATACAGGAAAACCAGAGGTTATTGATTCTCGAGTTATGTCAACTTCGAGGAGAGATTCCAGTCTCTAAACAACTTCATAACAAAACGTACGAACAACTATATGTAGGACTCGAACAAAAAGAACAATGCCAAGAGGAGAAACCAAGTGCAGAATAGACAAGAAAACTCCTAAGTAAGTGGTTGATCAGAGAGTAGAGCAACCGGAAGAGTTATCAGTAGAAGAGGAAATCAAACACATATTAAGAATTGAAAATGAATCTCAACCTAGAGAAGGAGTAATTTCTCTAGCTACAAGTGATGTTCTCTACCTACAAAGCATAGATCTTCAATTATTCACCGAGAAGGAAAGACAAACAAAAGAAATATCGACCATTGAAGATTATATGATGCAAGAAATAGGTTTTGGATGGGAGATGGCCATAAAGTACAATATTTCGCTGATAAATCATATTCCTAGAGCAATTAATAATATTGTCATCTTTCATACACTTCAGATAACTGGCAAAACTTACATTCATGGGCCATCACCCCCTCTTTCGGATGTGATACTAGAGAAAGGAAAGTTCGTGGAAAATCCAACCCTTGCAATGGGTTCATGAACCATATATAGGAACAACATTTATGGAAACATGTGATACCAATTGTGAATGAAAAGATAAAGCTTCACTAACATGGATATAATCAAATGAAAATTTGTTAAGGGAGTCGTTTTTTCTAAACAAAACGATTGAGCAGCTATTAGAGCACTACACATGGGCCTACCAATTTTATAATTGTCCCGACAAGGAAAGCAACTGCAAGATTAAGTGGTACCATAAAGTCATGCTCATCATTGATAAATATGATCATAGGAAGGAATTGATGGTTATTAATGCGGGGTAAAAAGGAAAATTTTGGAAAGAGATAAATGCCAGAGGATAGCTCGGCATGACGACTACTGGACTAACAGTGATAGAACAAACTATTCCTGAGTGCCAAAGTGCACACTAACCACCTTGTCAGACAATTTTGACCAGCAATAATACATATTTCTATTTTAATATATGTACTAACATGCTAACTTTACTATGTTTTCATTTCATAGTGATCCAGGTAAAACTGACGTGTTTGTCACGACACAGATGATCTGTATCACAACAAAGCAACCAATATACCTCAAGAACGTCCAAACATGCTACGATGCGACATACCTCATCATATGTTGCGACAAAGGGCTCAGCCTACAAAAATTTCAATATTGACTAGTTTGTCGGGACATAGGGATGTCTTTGTCGAAACAAAGCGGTACTGGAGGGTTTGTCGCAACACACCATTGCCTATTTCGCGACATCAATGAAATTTCAGAAGGGTCGACCCAACATACTCGTGTAACCTGGAATTTTAACCCTTATTTTACCCAATTTTTTAACCCAAAACCCTAATCTTTCACATCCCCTATATATATATTAACTTAAACTAAACCTATTTATTCAGTCAAATTCTTCACAAACTCTTCAAACCTCTCTCAATCCCTATCTTTTTCTCTCCAAACTTAAACCCCCATCTTTAAAACCTAAAACCAAAATCTCTACCATCACTCAAGAAGGAGTCAGGCTAGCAATACAAGGCTTGAGTTCATTCATTCGGCAAGGCACAAAGATCAAAGGAAGTGGTACTTATCATTTATTCGAGATGGCTCCCAAAAAATGAACTATCGTTCAAGAAAGAGAGTGATTCAGACAATGAAAGGTTCGAGAACACCACAACCTATAAATACTTCTTAGCCTCACAAGGATGGCCTCTCGTTCAAGAACAAGGCTTTAAACCTTCGATGATTCTATGCAAGGAAATATGGCCATTGATAAGGTATCATCAAAAGGAGCAATTCTATGTTCCCCCGATAGGTAACGCTATAGTACCCATAGTTCATGAGTTTTACGCATATTTTAAGGATGATATTATTAAAAGAAGAACTTTGAAAACAGTGATAGTATGAGGAAATTTGTTCCTATTCTGTCTGACGATATTTGTGAATACTATAATGTCTCGTATTATGAGAAAGATTATGAAGAGAAAGTAGACTTTAATTTGTTCAAAAATGTTGATATGGAAGAAATTATTAGGTTTTTAAGAGAGTAGAGGGGTGTCTAGAAGTATAGGTTCAAGATAAGCACACCTTCTAATTTTAATCAAGCTATCACGTTTCCTGTTGCCAAAATGCGGATGCAATTTTTGTCAACACGAATTATACCAGCTCTAAATGTCTCAAACGTTAATTCTTTGTTTGCTTTGCTATTATATGGCATTTTGCAGTGTAAACAGATTTATGTAGGTTCTTAGATCATTGAGGAAATGAAACGGTGTACCCAAGGTCAAAAGAGTGGCCTTTTCTTCCCACACTTGGTGACAGCATAACGCAAGAAGGCAGATGTGTCGATGAAGGAAAATGATGGAACTAGAGACAACAAATCAAGGAGCGGAACTAGAGAAGGAAGGAAAAGATTGATGTGTCATCTTCATTGAAAAGAAAGGACAAATCGAAGACCGAGAAGAAGAACCAAAGAAGCATCAACATGAAGCTTGACGACATGATTCGGTGGATGTAGGAAACGGGTCTTTTGTTGAAAGAATTTGCAAGGATAAATGGGTAACCAACCCTAAATTACCCACCGAACATGTTTGGGGAAGAAGAAGGTGCTGAAGAGTTGGAAGGAACCAATGTTAAGCTAGAGGACCACCCTAACACAGAAGACGAGTATGAGGTAATGTTCCAACCTCAATATTCAACTCCCAAGGGGTCGGTGATTCGGAGTCCAGCAAGATAACAAGGTGAGAGGTCTCACTAAAAGTACTCTGGAAAAGGCAAAGCTCCAATGGATCCTCAATCCGACTCCAAGGATGAATGATTTTTTTAACAATTTTTAAGACTTTATATTTAATTTTAATACTTGTAATTTTTGAATGATTTTGGTTTGTGTTTTAAGACTTATTTAATCATTTGGAGTAGGAGTAGGAGTAGATTTTATTTTTCTACATGCACATCCTTTAAATCTTTATGTAGGAGCCCCACATTATGGAAACATAACATTTCAAGCTATTCATGACAAAAGGAAGAAGGACAACCACTACAAGTGGAGGGGCTTTCACGATCAATCGGGTAACTTCTTTTCTTACTATTTAAGGGGCTACACATTGAGGACAATGTGTTATCTAAAGTGTGAGAAGGTAACATAGGAATTATTGCATGTAATTTTATTTCTTTATGTTTTTTATGTGTGCTTGAGCTGTAGAAATACAATTGATTGGTTAGGAGCATTCATAATAGCTTTATTGTATTTTATTTGATAAATTTTGCATGACGATGAGGAATTTTTAAATTTTTTAGCATTAGACTATTAAGTTCTATATGTTACACTAAGTATAGATAGAAAGATATTGTTAAAACCAAATGATGTGAATGACATGAGGAAACAAGCATGCTAGTATATATGATTGACCGCCTCCGAACGTACTCTCATTCGATATAGGTTTTTGGCTTTCGCAAGTATACGGGTCAGATTGTAAATATAGTATGTTCTAACAGAACACTTGGTAGTATTCCCAGGATCGTACCCAAAGGAGGCGTAAGGTAATAGTGAATTAGATCCTTACAAGGAATAGAATTTAGTAGTACTTAATTTATGGATTATAGTACGAGAATAAAATAAAGTGTTGGTTGTAAAAAGCATAAAAATAAAAAATAGAAGTAAAAGTTGAGATGTAAAAAATTGATAAATGACTTTGGGGAGATTAGGTCACTTCAATATGATTTTTTTAATTATTGGATTTTGGGGATTTTCCTTCAATCAACAAGTCACTACCCCAGTTGGATCTTCCAATCTTCTGCCAGCATAGCGAGTCACTATAGACTACTTATCGCTAGATGTAAAAGTCTAAACTAGTTTGGGAAAAGGCTTTCACGGATAGGCAATACCAATTTTGAGTTCATTCCCACCTAAATGACGTTCTAAGGTTGTCAGGCCTTGTATTTGTTTAATGTTCTTCCTTTCTCAAACAGCTGATCCTATTGAAAAATCCTTATTAAACAATAGTTAAATATTCATACTTCCACTCCCTAATTCCCTAAAAAATAGAATTAGTTCCTCATGGTTCTCTTGATCATCATCAAAACAATAATCTGTCGAGAAAAATTCCTCGAACATTTATACGAAATTTACAATCTTGTTTCTAAACAAAAATAACAATGTAAAACTAAAAACTAAGAAAAATGTATATTTAAACCTAGTGCTAAAGGCCCTATTTATATGCTTGACTAACCATCTTCATCAATCCTATGTCAATTGTCATCCTCCGTGTTTAAGTGGCATTGTAAAGACAGAAAAGCCCTTCACTCGATGTAGAATCCGCATCTAGGGGTCGATGCCGTGACACATTAGGACTTGTGTCGCGACAAAGCAATTAGTCCCCTCCTTAATGTCATGGTGCAAGCGTTGTCACGACATAGCCCATGTATGTCGCGACAAAGATGTCCGTTCCCTTACAAGTCTGGTCCTTTTGTTTCGAAGTACAGCTTCCTATATCATGACGAAGTGATCTGCTTCTTTTTTGTTCATCTCCTAAAGGTCTTCTGCACACTCGGGAGGTATGTTAGCTAACCTTTAGGCCTCAAATCGACTTTGAAGACGGTAAAACAACCTTTTAGAACTTGTGTTACACAATCTATTTTTAGATAAAAACTAAATAAAATCCTATAAAATCATAAAGAAAATACTTAATTCCAAGCTCCTCAAGTGTGTAAACTAGTTCAATCTGCTAGGTATAAAACTGGCGAATTAAACTCCCCCATACTTAAGTCTTTCCTTGTCCTCAAGCAAACAAAATAAGAAAGAAATAAAACAATGAAAGAAACAAAACAGAAGGGCTTGAGTTCATATGATACAAAGATTGGGATCGTAGCATTTACTCTAGGCATTATATATTTCTCAATCATTTTAACATGTTGAGTGAACAAGTTTACCATTTTTGTTTAGAAAAGATATAAGTTCAGTAAATTACAAGAAATACAAATATCAAAGTCTTATCAATATAAATCCATTAGTGCCTAATACAAGTACTTTGATTATCCTAGTACAATACATATATTCATGCTAAGATCATGCAATTTCCATATCTATTCATGCATAGAGTTGTTTAAGTCACATAGAGTTTTTCAGCTTCTAACATGTTGAGGCTTAAGATAGGCATGAAAATCAAAGAACACTTAAGCACAAAAGGTTACAAACACAAAAATAGTTTGGCACATTGTATTGCTCCCTATTCTTCCCCATAATGTCCCATTCCATCTCACCCCCTTATTTCTCCTCCTCTCACCTTCCTTTTCTCTCCATTTTATGAAATCTTAATATAAACCAATCCCTTCAACTAGCCTATGACTATTCTTTTTGTTTCTTGAGTAAGATTCTATTTTCTTCTTTCTGGTGACTTTATGATTTTGTCACTCTTCATATGTTTTCTTACTCATGATTCTCTTCTTATGTTTCTACTCATTTTTCTTTACTTTTTGATTTTCCACTATTTCTTTCTTTTTGGCTAAACTAAAGTTCATACATTATATTGATTTTCCTTTTTCCATCTTTGTTTTATAACCTCAATCGTAATGTGTCTACTCACCCTTAATACATATGGCCATATATCTATTTCCATGAAAAATAGGACCAAAGAAAGGAGTACTGATCGCGCTATGAACGTCACAGCAAATATGTGCAAGCTTACAGTCTCGATGCAAGTATAGTAGACAGATGTGTAACCTGTTGGATATCGATCCCACGAGGATAGAGGTTTGTGTTTATAATTGTTGATGCAATTAATAGGTAAAACAAGATAAATTGTGATAATAGTTGTCGAAGCAATAAACAAATAAATGTAATAAAATTGTGAGGTTGATTTGTTGAAGAAATAATGTAAAATTAAAGATAAAATGCAATGATAATGAGATGGGGTTCCTGACATGAAATGTTGGCAGAAAGCTAAGTGTGGCTCACAAGGTTAAAGATAACAGATAAATTTGTCGCCGCAATATTGCACATTGAAAATCTTACCAAACTTAACTTTCCTGTTATATCTAAGACTCAAATATTCACACTAACCACACCTTCCAATGTTGGCAATGCAACATATTCAAGAACAAGTGGATTAAATTCCTTCAATCCCCAAGCAACTTCCTTTGTCTTACCAAACTTAACTTTCCTGTTATATCTAAGACTCAAATATTCACACTAACCACACCTTCCAATGTTGGCAATGCAACATATTCAAGAACAAGTGGATTAAATTCCTTCAATCCCCAAGTAACTTCCTTTGTCTAGCTTGTTAATTTAATTTTTCATTACACCTTCCAGTGCTAGTGACTGCAATCACACTTTCGTGGTCAAACAATCAAATCCAAATATTAACAGTAAATGCAAGATTGAAATGGATATCATTTAGATCTAAAATTCAATTGTACTTCTATACAACTCAAAATAACAATATTTATCAGCGTTTAAGAAAGAGGAATAACAGATTAATTGGGGTATCCTATTCCTAGTCTACTCAAATTACTCCCTTACTCTCCTCTTGGATCAAACTTATGGTGATCCTCATCATAAGCAAGATTGCCTTCCCTTCTGCATCAGGTCACCCTTCAAGAAATTAAGTTGCCATGGATGTGAGCTTGAAGATATAGTTTGAAGAAGAAAATTCAATTAGTCGAAAAGCTAAAAGAAGGTCCTTTCTCTTTCCTTCTCCGTAGTATTTAACAACAATCTCCCAGTATAGGTGTCCTACCTTCTAGATCTAGCATTCTTTGGCTATACAAGTTGGTTATACGAACTATACAGCTCACACATTTTTGGTGTGATAACTAGCTAGTTGTCAGTTACGACGACAGTTTTGAGCATAATTCTGGATCCTCTTATGTAGCGACAACTCTGGACAACTTCTTGCATCGATACTTCTGGAAAGGTTCCTGAAGTGACATCTCTAGGCACAATATTAAGCAAACTAGTGCAGCAATATCAGTAGTAAAAACATGATAAATTTAAAGGAAATTGGTTAAGCTTCATTAAGTTAGAAAATGCCATAACTAAATTAAAATTCTAAAAATGTATGCTAAAAATGAACAAATGGGAACAAATTATACCATAAGTAAGGAGAAATCAATGGTTCTTTCTAATGCTATCACACCCCCAAACTTGAGTTTTTATTGTCCTCAAGTAAACAAAAACTAGCAAGGTTATAGCAAAAATTTTATCAAGGTAATTACTATTCTAGCAACTTGAATCATCTAAAATCCTAATGCATGAATTACATTCAAATGGCAGAATATTGTGCCGACAATTTATAGGTATGAATAATTAAAATTGCAACTTCATTTTAATGCTAGCATCATACTGTAAATCTTAAATTCTTTCTACCAAAACAGCATTTATTATGCAGTAATATATAAATATATATTTCTTCTTCTTTTCCCCCTTTTTTATTTTTCTCACTTTTTTATGTGACTAAGGGATGTCGTTGCATTACTATACTCTTGTTCCTGGGAAGTAACGATAGGGTGCAACAAACCCCCAGGGAGTATGTAATTGTGCTGACACATACTCCTGCAATGACAACCTTTGGCTAGATTACTTTTTCTCACACTTTCATTAGAGTGTTCCACCTTGAGAGTTCACAATATACCCACATTAGAGTGTCTTTTATTTATAACTATACTTATATACAAGTAGCTGTAAATGGCAAATTTATTCAAGATTCGAATAATGATACTATTCATCCATTACTAAAGTAATCTAAATCATTCATCTAAAAATTAAAGATACAACATTCAATCAAATTCATCCAACTCATTAATTAACAATTCACATGATTCAAGAATTAAGCATCAAATGAAAAAATTCAAGCACATTTTCAATAATCATGCATGATTCATTAAACTCAAAAGGACAATAATTTTTAAAATGTGGGTGCATTTACATTTCCAGCCCATATACATTCCTTCCAAACTTAAAGTCTACATAGTCCCCAATGCAGTGACATTAATTTACAATGATATTTGGAAATGCAATAACAATGTAGATGCAGTGACAATAAAAATGCAATGACAAAGGAAATGTGGTGACAATTATATTACAACTACATGATATGCATGAAAACTAAAACTAAGAACTGAAATAGAAACTAACTCAATTTGCTGTAGCTGATGATGTAGCTGCATGATGTTTCTTCTTCTTGTGTTTTCGCTCCTCCTTGCAACACTTCTTGTCTTTGGCACGCTGTCTCTTTTGTTCTTTCGGCTTGGTTGGATCTTTGGATTGCTCCTCAGCATCGGTCTATGCCCCGGCATCATCGACTGTGACATCAAATGGGTGGATCTCTGCAAGTGGTGTAGTATAAACCATTATGGCTAGAGGATTGTAATCCTCATTATTAGCAGTCACAGCCTTCGTCTGACTCGCTTCAGGTGGCGCAAAATCATCAGTTGATGCATCCCCAACTGTAGGTGCGGTAACAAATTCCTTAGCCGAATTTGCCTCGACATCAGTTTCTTCCTTTCATTCTTCATTTTCTTCCTCTGTCTGCACATATTCTACTGGCATGTTCCCTTCATCATCAGCATGGGCCTCTTTTTTAGCCATAGTGGCCTCTGGACTGGCAAAAAATTATCCTCAAATAGGCTTGCAATGTTCTTGAGGCAGTCTTCTACTTCTTTCGAATCCACCTCCAGTTCATCATCAGAAATATGTACCATTGGTGGGAATGCCACGATTGGTCCTTTCCTCCGGATTCAGCCTCTTAAGTTGAAGGCTCGGCTTCTTTAATGATCAGAAGGAAAATAGGGAACTCTCGGTAGAGGTTCCTTACTCATACGTTATAGTGTGGTCACAATGGCATAATTCCATGCCCTGATATAAGCATAGAATAAGTTTTGAGATGTCTCTATCTTCAATTATGGTAACAAATTTAATCTGCCTTATATTGATAGAATCAACGTTCTTCTCTACTTCCTTGACTTTACGCCATAAGGATGGGTCTATGGTGACAGTAGTTTTCTTTTCTTCCACCTTTTCCTTACCTTTTCTTTTTTTGGCCTCAGCCTCCTTCATAGTAAGAGTGTTTTTCCCACGAGTCATGCGCTCGACGGAGGCATCATTGATAGGTCTTTTGTTGTCTAAAATTTCCTCTCCCTCACGAGGCATCACTCCTTATTGCTAGCACAACTGCATGATCAATTAGGGAAACAAAAAAAACCAGTCTATCTAGCAGCACAATCTGTAATTTCTTGGTGCAAAATTGCACCGACATCAATTTTTCTCCTCTTTATGATGAAATGTATCAGACACATTCAATCCAAAGTTACAGTCGTGTTGTGGGTGGAAGGCATGAGGTGACAATTAATAAAATGAAACCAGACCTTACTCTGCAATGTCAAAAATCATCGGTACATGGTGTAATTGTTTGGATTAGAGCCCGTCCACACAACTCCATCAATGCAGAGGTCTTGCATTAGCATATCAGCCTCTTCCTCTGTGAGTTCCTCAAGGAATGCCATATGGTCATCCTTGGTCACTATGATGTTATAGAGATCATTAATGTGTGTGGCACCCCCAAGGTACCAACCCCTCACAAACAAACATGAAACCTTGCTCATTGTCAGTATGGTTCGCGTAAAACTCTCGCACAATAGAGGGTGAGTAACTCCCTGGATGTTGACAGAAAATTTCCCGACCCATTTTTGTGATAGTTTTATTTACTTGCTTCCCAAGGTCCTATTGCTTCGACAGTTGAAAACCTTGCTCAGGATGGCAGTTTCGCCTTAGCATCTTAAAAGCGATCCTTCACTGCCTTAGTAAGGAACACTATCGGTTCTCTAGATGGGTGATGCTCTATTTCACGTACCACGGTGACGGAGGAAAATTCTGTAACAGACTTTCATGGTGTCTTAGCGCCTCGAGTTTTGGCTATATTTGTTGGTAGCAGGGGTAGTAAAAGAGTAGAAAGTGAGAGCTTTGAAGAAAAGTTTGAATAAAAATGGAGGTTTTTTCTAAATAACATAGTAGGCACACGAGGGATTGCTTTATAAGGAATGAAAAGAGTAGATGGAGAGGCCTGTTTGTTTACACTGCAGAGAGAGGATAGTAGGTCTACAATCAATAAATGCATCCACTCGAATTGCCCTTTTTCAAACTGATCCAATGATTAGGGGATGAGGGATGAAACCGTATAATTTATTTCCTGATATGTTTCGATTCTCTGGTGAGTCAGCAGATGAGATGTGTCGACAAGGAGCTTTGAATGCGTCGACAAAAGAAAGAGCTTTATTCCTGCAAAAATACTAAGGATGATAACCGAAATAAAAAAATAAATTGAAATTACACGATAAAAATGTAAAGAGAGATTAGAAAAATGTGACCAAATTAATGGGCTCCTTCTGTTTGTGATCATCATGGCTAAAATAATAGTTTAGCCGTTGTCTATTCACTTTAAATTGGTGCCCATCATTTATGTCTTTAATTGTGACTGCACCATGAGGAAATGCTTCAAAAACTTCAAATGGTCCAGACCAACGTGAGCGCAATTTACCTGGTGCAATTTTAGTCGCGAATTAAATAATAGCACCTGTTGTCCTGCAGTAAATTATCTCTGCAAAATAATTTTGTCGTGCCATTACTTGGTCTTTTCCTTATAGATTGCAGCATTTTCATAAGCATTGCACTGAATTTCTTCAAGTTCAGTGATGTCCAACAGCCTTTTCTTCCCAGCAACCTCGTAATCCATGTTCACTTGCTTAATTGCCCACATTTCTTTATGTTCTAATCCCACAGGCAAGTGACATGCTTTATCAAATACAAGTTGATATGGTGACATCCCAAGTGGGGTTTTGTATGTTGTCCTTAATACCCACAACGCATTATCAAGCCTAGAAGACCAATCTTTCCTTGATGGGTTTGCCACCATCTCGAGAATATTCTTTACTTGTCGATTGGGAACTTTAGCTTGTCCATTGCTTTATGGATGATATGTGGTCGCCATTCTATGGTTAACTCCATACCACTTCAATGCGGCTGCTACCTCATTGCAATGGAAGTGAGTATCTGGGTAGCTGATCAATGCCTTAGGTGTGCCAAAATGAGTAAGTATATGCTTGTGGAAAAACTTCAGCATTGCCCTTGCATCATCTTTTGGGATAGCAATGGCCTCCACCCACTTTGACACATAGTCAATAACAACTACGATATAAACATTTCAAACTGAACTTGGAAATGGTCTCATGAAGTCCATACCCCAAACATCAAAGAGTTCAACCTCTATGATTAGTTGTTACAAAATCTCATTGCATCGAGATATTAATCCGGTGTACTAACATTCATCATATTGCTGCACAAAATTATGGGCATCTTTAAATAATAAAGGCCAATAAAATCCTGACTGAAGAACCTTTGCAGTAGTTCTTATACCACTAAAATAACCTCCACAATGGGCATCATGACAATGCTTCAAGATTGAAAGCATTTCTTCCTCTGGAACACATCGCCTAATTATATTGTCATTGCATTCCTTGAATAGATATGGCTCGCTGCATTAATATTTTTACATATCGCGAAGAAATCTTTCTTTCTTATGACCTGTTGCGCTCAAAGGTAACCTTTCGTACACCAAGTAATTGACCACATCCGCCTACCACGGGGTTGAGTTGACAGTAAACAGCGTCTCATCAGGAAATGCGTCGATAATTTAAAATGTATTTCCATCTTCACTACACACTTTTAGACGAGACAAATGATCTACCACTTGGTTTTTCAACCCCTTTTGATCCTTTATCTCTAAATCAAACTCTTGCAGTATCAGGATCCACCGTATTAACCTTGGTTTAGCGTCCTTCTTTGCAAAGAGGTTTCTTAATAGGAATGATCAGTGAACACAGTAACTTTTGTGCCGACAAGATATGAGCGAAATTTGTCAAAAGCAAAGACTACTACCAACAACTCCTTCTCTATGGTTATGTAATTAATCTGAGCTTCTATGAGAGTCTTGCTGGCATAATATATAGTGTGAAATACTCTTCCTTTGTGTTATCCTAATACTGCACCCACTGCAAAATTACTTTCATCACACATTACCTCCAATGGTTGCGGCCAATCTGGTGTAACAATAATGGGTACCTGGACGAGCTACTTCTTTATTTGCATAAATGCATCTACACATGTGTCATCAAACAAATTTTTTTTATTTTGCTCTAACAATGAGCAGAGAGGTTCCATAATCTAGGAGAAATCACGAATAAATCTTCGATAAAAACTTGCGTGTCCGAGAAAACTTTGACTACCCTTTACATTAGTTGGGGTGGGCAACTTCTCAATAATTTCAACCTTCACTTTATCAACTTTAATGCCCTGACAAGAAAATTGATGACCTAGGACAATGCCTTCCATTGGCATGAAGTGGCATTTCTCCCAAATCAGCACAAGATTGGTGTCCTCACATTGCTGTAAAACTCTGGCCAAGTTGTCAGCGTATTTATCAAAAGTATTTCCATAAATAGAAAAATCATCCATAAATACCTCTAATGGGTCCACGATCATGTCGAAAAATATTGCCATCATGCACCTTTGAAATGTGGTCGGTGCATTGCAAAAGACCAAACGACATTCAGCAGAAGGTAAAAGTACCAAAAGGACAAGTAAAAGTCATTTTTTTTGATCCTCCAGCACAATAGCTATCTGATTGTAGCCAGAATAGCCATCGAGGAAGTAATGTAGGCTTTTCTAGCAAGCCTGTCTAACATTTAATTGATGAAGGGGAGTGGAAAGTGGTCCTTGTTTATGGCTGCATTCAACTTGCGGTAATCCATGCATATGCGCCAGCCCGTAGGAATGCGAGTAGGGATTAGCTCATGCTTGTCATTACTTACCACCGTGATACTACTTTTCTTAGGGACACATTGGATTGGGCTCACCCAAGTGCTATTAGAAATTGGGTAGATAATGCCCGCCTCCAGCCACTTAATAATTTCCTTTTTAACCACCTCCATCATTTTCTCATTTAATCTCCTAACTGAATTTTGTGCATGTAAAAAGAGGGACAAATGCCTCTAATATCAACAATACTCCAAGCAATCGCATGCTTATGCTGCTTCAATAAATGGATCAATTTTTCTTCCTGAGTTGCATTGAGAGTTGCAAAGATAATAACTGGCAGTGTATTATTGTTGCCAAGAAAAACATACTTCAAGTGTGTAGGCAGTGGCTTCAACTCCAAGGCAGGAGCTTCATCTATAGATGGCTTAAAAACTAGAGCCCTTCAATTGGTCAAATTTAAAGATTCCATTTGCCATTCATGCCTAAGATCGATGTTATACGCTTCAGCTTTGCTGTCACAGTCAACTAGAAAATCTTCATCCGATGTCACTACACATTCTTCTGAAACTGTTGTGCTTCGCTTATTGAATTCCTCTTCAATAAATGTGTCTAACACATTAATACGGTGATATTCTTCTTTATCTTTGCAGGGAATTGCCTCAAAAACACTGAAAGTGCATGTTCATCGTTATGTTGCATTATCAGTTCGCCTTTGTACACGTCGATGAGAGTGCATCCAGTAGCGAGGAATGGGCATCCAAATTATGGGTACCTCTTTATCAGCTTCGTAGTCAAGGATAATAAAATCTGCTGGGAACACAAACTTATTTACACAAACTAGAATGTCTTTAATTTGTCCTTTAGGTTATGCTAATTATCTATCTACCAATTGTAATGTCACTGCAGTGGACTTCATATGATCAATCCCAAATTTTCTAAATGTAGACAGTGGCATCAGGTTGATACTTGTGCCTAAATCATATAGAGCTTTTCCCAAGTAATGATTTACAATCGAACACGGGATTGTAAAGCTGTCAGGGTCTTTCATCTTAGGTGGTAATTTATTTGTTAGGATTGCACTGCATCTTTCTGTGAGCGCATTTGTCTCAATATTAGTCAACTTTTTCTTCTTGGATAGTAGCTCCTTCATGAATTTCTCATAACTGGGAATCTTTACTAGAGCGTCCACAAGAGGGATGTTGACATGTAGTTGCTTTAATGTGGTCAAAAACTACTGATATTGTTTATCATTCTCCTTTTCTTCAAATTGTTATGGAAATGGAAAAGGTATGGATAAATCATATTGCGTCAACATCGATAGTTGCGGTGACAAATTTGTAGGTCTAACAGTAGGTAAGGGAGTAACAATTGGTGGAGCCTCTTTATATGGTTCTTCTATAACTTCTTCGAACACAATTTTTTCCCTTTGATCTACTTCACTTGTGGCTATAGGTGTTGCATTAGAGTTGATAGCTGGCTCGACAGTTTGTTTCCCACTTCAAAGAGTAATAGCCTTGCAATGCTCTTTCCCTTTTTGATTTGGATTTCTTGTGTCGTTGGGTAAGGTACCTGATTGTATTGTGTTCAAATTCGAAGCTAGTTGCCCTAACTGTGCTTCTAATGCTCGGATGGAAGATGAATTTCCCTGCACAATGGCTTCTATTCGCGTTATATTCTCATGAATCAAGGTTTCCAAGGCTGCTAAAGGATCAGTTTATGTTGTGTATACTACTGCTACTGTTGTTGTCCTTGCATATTCAGATGTGGCATTGACGATTGTTGTAGCTGCACATGAGTTTGTGGCTGCATCTGATCTTGATGTGCATGCATCTGAGGACTCTGGTTTAAATTTTACTACTATGAATTGTAATTCCCTTATCGAAAATTGCCTTAACTAGATGAATTTCCATAACTAAATGTCGTCACATTCTGACTTCCCCAATACTGTTGACTTCTTGCAAAACTGTTATAGGAATTACCATAAGAATTTCCAAGGATGTTATTAACATAGAAAGCGTTCTCCGCGTGCTCTGGACAATCCTCATAACTATGGTTGTCACTTCAAATTTCGCAACAAAATGTAGGGACATCCATTTGTTGGGCAACTTGAGTGGGAGCAACTTCACTAGTCCCCTTCATGTTCTTTATCATATTTGCTAACGAATACACTTGTGCACTCAGAGCAGATATAGCATCTAACTCAATAACTTTGGATTTGCTTTGACTTGTGCAGCTCTAGAGATTGGATATTGGTAATCGTTCTGGGCGATCCTCTCTACAATTCTTACAACTTCATCGTAATTACAGTCCAACAAAAGACCATTAGCAGATGTGTCGACAAGATTTCTTATCTATGCATTCAGCCCATTGTAAAAGATCTCAATCTGCGTCTCCTATTGAATTTCATGCATGGGACAGTGTCGAAGAAGAGTTTTGTAGCGCTCCCTCGTAGTATGCAAATTTTCATCATCCAGCTGATGATATGTAGTGATGTCATTCCTAAGATGAGCATTCATCATTGGTGGATTAAATCGCAAAACGAATTGAGTTGCAAGCACATTCCATGAAGTGATTGATCTAGTAGGCAATCCAAGGAACTAGGTATGAGCCCGTCCTTGCAATGAATAACGGAATAGCTACATCTTCAATGCGTCATTAGAAATGCCATGCTGAGTAAAAGAAGCACAAATTAGTAAGAAGGATTTAAGGTGCTCTCTCACATCTTCATGTGGCAGCCCAGAATACTGCCCATTAGAATTCAACATCTTGAACATGACCGACTTTAATTCAAAATTTCTAGCTTGACTAGCTGGTCGAACAACTCCTGGCCACAAATCATCCAACACAGGGACAACAAAGTCTCGAATAGTTCTATTTTGTATCTGATCTTGTTGTTGCAGTGATTAATTGTTTACATTTTGTGGCTGTGTAAGAGGGACAAGATTTTGTGGCGACAATTGTGGCATAGCTACATCATTTCCAGGCAGAGCTATATTTCTTTGTTCTTGTCTTCTCCTTCTAATAGTGCGCTCAATTTCAGGATCTAAGCCAACAACAAATTCAGGATTACTCTTGGTCATAAAATACCTAAAAGAGAAATGTAAAAGCAGTAACAAAAAGAATACAAATTAATAAAAAAAATAAAGGTGAGATAAAAAGAATAATTGTGAAAACAAAAATAAACAACAAACAAAAGCCATCCCCAACAACAGTGCCAAAACTTGATCGCGCTATGTATGTCACAGCAAATATGTGTAAACGTACACTGTCGATGCAAGTATAGTAGAAAGATGTGTAACCTATCGGATATAGATCTCACGAGGATGGAGGTTTGTGTTTATAATTATTTATGCAATTAATAGGCAAAACAAGATAAATTGAGATAATAGTTGTCGAAGCAATAGACAAATAAATGTAATAAAATTGTGAGGTTGATTTGTTGAAGCAATAATGTAAAATTAAAGATAAAATGAAATGATAATGAGATGGGGTACTTGACATGAAAAGTTGGCACAAAGCTAAGAGTGGCTCACAAGGTTAAAAAAATAGATTAATTTGTTGCCGCAATATTGCACAATGAAAATCTTACCAAACTAAACTTTCCTGTTATATCAAAGACTCAAATATTCATACTAACCACACCTTCCAGTGTTTGCAATGCAACATATTCAAGAACAAGTGGATTAAATTCTTTCAATAGCCAAGCAACTTTCGTTGTCTTACTTGTTAATTTAATTTGTCGCTGCAGCTTCCAGTGCCAGTGACTGCAATCACACTTCCGTGGTCAAACAATTAAATATTAACAGTAAAGGCAAGATTGAAATGGATATCATTCAGTTCTAAAATTCAATTGTACTTCCATACAACTCAGCGCTTAAGAAAGAGGAATAATAGAATAATTAGGGTATCCTATTCCTAGTCTACTCAAATTACTCCCTTACTTTCCTCTTGGATCGCACTTAGGATGCTCCTTGTCAGAAGCAAGACTGCCTTCCTTTCTGCATCAAGTCGCCCATCAAGAAATTAAGCTGCCATGGATGTGAGCCTGAAGATGTGGTTTGAAGAAGAAAATCCAATTAGCTGAAAAGCTAGTAGAAGGTCCTTTCTCTTTCCTTCACCTTAGTATTTAACAGCAACCTCCCAGTACAGGTATCCTACCTTTCAGATCTAGCATTCTTTGGCTGTACAAGTTGGTTATACCAATTGTACAACTCACACATTTTTGGTGTGATAACCAGACAACTATCAGTTGCGATGACAGTTTTGGGTGAAATTCTGGATCCTCTTATGTAGTGACAACCCTAGACAACTTCATGCATCAATACTTCTGGATAGGTTCCTACAGTGACATCTCTAGGTACAATGTTAAGCAAACTAATGCAGCGACATTAGTAGTAAAAGCATGATAAGTTTAAAGGAAATTATGCTGAGCTTCATTAAGTTAGAAAATGCAATAACTAATTTAAAAATACTAAAAATGAATAAATGGGAACAAATTATACCATAAGTAAGGAGAAATCAATGGTTCTTTCTAATGCTATCAAGTACACACAAATCATCATTTTAGGTTTTAGAGGCTTGTAGTGTGGTTCAACAAGAAATGTCATATGGCTCAAAGATGGGTACTAATTGAAAATTTAGAATAAGGTTTGGCTTTTCAGCTCTAGATGTAACCAAACAATGTCTTAGGTCATCCCTAAACACCTCAATATGCATAAATCTCAATTTACTCATACAATCCCAAAATTATTATTTATCATATATACTAGCATGCTCGTTTTCTCAAATTATGCACATCATTTGGTTTCAATAATATCTTTCTATTTATACTTAATGTAACCTATACAACTTAAAGCTTTCATCCTCAACAATTTAAAAATTCCTCATCATCATACCAAATTTATCAATTAATACAATCAACCTAGTATACATGCTCCTCACCAATCACTTATATTTCTACATGCTCAAGCACACATAAAAAAACTATATGCAAAAATTTCTATGTTACCCCCACACTTTAAATAACACATTGTCCTTAATGTGTAACCCATAAATATTAAGGAAAGAAATTACTCGATTGATCATGAAAGTCCTCTTCCTCTCATGGTGGTTTTCCTTTTCCCTTTTGTCACGAATGGCTTGAAATATTTGTGTCTCTATAGTTTTGGGTTCCTACATAAAATATTAAGGCATATATATGCAAAAACAATTCCTAATCCTACTCCTACAAATTATATAAGTCTTAAAAGCCAAAAATTATCTCAAAAATACAAGTCTCAAAAATTAAAGTCTTAAAAATTGTTCAACACAGTTTATTAATCCTAATCCATCTCCTCCTCCTCTTCGTCACTATTATTCCCCTCTTTCGGTTCCTCCTCATTATGCTCCTCATCCACTACCCCAAACATGTATGATATGTAGTTAGGGACCCTAATGTTGTGTTACCAAGCAAACTCTTGAAACACCGGTCCCGATTCTTGCATCAATTGTATCATCCAATCGAGCTTTGGATGACTTCCTTCACCAACTTCTTGTTGTGGAAGTTGGTGTAGGCATTGAGTCTCATGATTTTCTCTTCCCCTATTTCAGTTATTTAGCACGAAGCTCTTTGTATTGTTGGAAGAGTGTGTCACCAATGACACTCCCTAACGGCTTTAATGTCTGCTCAGTGGATGGCATGGGCACTCCTTCCCTTTTATACAAAGCCATGATTAAGTGAGCAAAGAAAATCCCACCTTTTGGCTTCTCACACATCGACTCATGTTTTGGTGGATCCACTTCCTTATACAAACCTGCTTTTTCTGTAAAATTGCAAATAATAATACTGCTCGAAAAGCATTAACATTAGAAACATTTCAAGTAGGTATTTGGAATGATGAAAATGTGCAAGTGTACACAATTGTATTCAAAGTAATAAAGTGACAAGTAATGTCGAGTATCGTACCCAAAGGGACTGTGCTATGAAAAGTATTTATTTTAATATTAATCAAAAAATTGGTTAGGAACAAGATAATATTTGTGATAGATTTTAATCTAAAGTATTCTAAACTAAATTAAGCTAGGTCAAAATTAAAACTAAATTAAATTCCTATGCATTATTTCTAAAGGTTTTAATCAATATGACATAAATGTGTCAGGTTAATTGCTTGTTACAAAATAATATTCACGGCAACCCGGTGTCTTGCTAACTTATGAATAACATCACTTAGAAAAATCAGTTTATCTCTTGGTCATACACCTATGCCAATACGACCGAGTAAACTAATCTTTGATAAGTAAATGTGTTATAGCACATACTTACATTATGAAATCAATTTATCTCTTCAACATACACCTATGCCAATACAACCGACTAAATTAATATTCACAAGTATGTAAAGGATCAAGTGAGGTAACCACATACACCTATATTTAAACAGTTTAATCACAAAAATTCTACAAGTTATGCAAGGCTAGTATTCTCTAATACAATCACAATTTTAATCCTTAGCTTCCTTAAAGGATTAGCATGCACAAATTAAATAGTGTGTCCATTAATCACATCTTCAACGCGCTTAAATGATTAATTCAATAGTTATATCACAAGGTTAATGCAATAATAACTTAGGCATGATAATATTTAATTAAACAAAATATTCAAGGCCTATAACAACATAAACAAGATAAATAATTAATCAAGCAATCAACCCAACACTTTAAGAAATTTATATCATTTTAATTAAAGAAATAATAGCATTCATAATAGCATTCATCATGATAACAAACAAGAATCTAAAATATGAGAAAAACAATAGGATTAAATCCGACAATTTCTCATGAACTACTTTCACGTTCTTCGTCGTTCTTGCTCGATTCTTCCCAGATCGAGGTCTTTGATGAACACTCAACAAGGCTATGGAAGGCTAAAGAACCAGTCTTTTCCAAGAGGGGAAATCGACAAGGGAATGAGGGAAAATGGAATGGAAGGCTTAGAGAGAAACTAGAGAAGAAAGAGAGAATGGTGAGTGAATTGGTGTGTTGAAATGAGAGGTATGAGGGGGCTTTTATAGGTGACTCTGGGTGGCTATATTTAGCAAATAAATATCAACCACAAACAATGCTTGGCCGGCCATGCATAAGCAAGTTTGACTAGTTCAAACTTTGCTTAAAATTAGCTAGGGGTAAGAATTTAAAACCATGAAAAATGGAGGCGTTTGAATGGGATTTTGGGAAATTTTAGGGGCTGTTTTGCAAGGTTGAATTGGTTAGAAATATCAGCTGATTATATCATCATGTGGACGGCACATGGCTAGCCCAAATCAAGGTGGTTCGACCCTCTGTTGCATGCACATCGAGCCACTTCACTTCAGCCTTTATAATTTATTTTTAATCCAAATTAATTGAATTAAAAATATAATTATAAAGCATAATTTAGCTTCATATTAGACCGAACCTTGGCTGGAAAAATATTCTTCTTAGCTCTTCATTAACTCAGTGTAAAAATTCCCTCAACGATTTAAATTGTCAGTAGTGTCTGCCGGGTGATTTTCACCAATTGTGCAAATCTGTCAAAAAATTATCAAATTCATGCTTAATATTTATAAAAAAATTAAAAACCAATATGATGGAAATTTTAACTCAAATTAATTATTTTATAATTAAACTATATTTTTCGACCTTAATTACTTAGAATTTGCATGAATTTAGGTTAAAAATGGTATGAAAAAGTCTATATATTTTTATCGTTCCAGTATCATACGTATGCATACAAATTGAATCCACATTTTAGCTTCAAGGAACATAATTTCTTGGTTGAACGAAGTAGGAATACTAGTGGTTGGCCTAAATTTCCATTCCCCCCTTCCCTCAGTTAAATATGTAGTTACTTCATTCATGTTTATATCACTAAAGGATTTTAAGTTAGTTTGATTTAAGAAATCCTGTTCATAATAAGAAGCATCGAAGAATTTAAATATTATTTTAGGGGTTACCTTGACACTAACTCCTCTAATCACTAGAGTTTCCCAATTTAGTTCATCACTAATCCTAGATATATAATCTTTCAAAGCTACATAAAATTCTTGGACTACTGGGATAACTGTAAGCTCTGTGAGGATTGTCCAAAATCGTTCTGAGCTACGATATCTAACAAGAGGCCAAATTTCCTTGTATAGAACCATCAAAGGATCAAAACCACTCTCTTGAATGAATGTTTTCCCTTGAAACTCATTGAAATATCTCTCCATGTTTACATTCACAAAATATGAAGAGTTTGTACCCAATGATGGTTCAGATTCTACAGTTCGTCTAAATTTTCTAGGAGGCATTTCAAATCAAAGAATATGAAAATAGGGACTTAAAACCTAGTTTGGTGTGTTTCTCCTCGTGCTTGAAAACCTGAAAAAATGAAAAGAGAAAATAGAACAAAGGATGATTTTTATGTTTTTGAATTTTTTTTATAAGTCGAAATAAAATGGAATAGGATAGAATAGTGTTTTAGTATATATAGGGGTTACAAATTAGGCTTTTAAGGTGTAAAAACTAAAAAAAAATGAGTCTTTAGCCACCAGGTTACACATTCGGGTTGGGTCGATCCTACAAAAATTGCAGTCGATGTCATGGCACAGAGAGGCTACGTCACAACAAAAACCTCAGTTACTCTTTGTCGCGACGTACTCAGAGCGTTGTCGCGACATCTTGCTCAGTTCCGAACATCACCCAATCTGTTCTCTTCATCGCAACCTGGATAAAGCTACGACACAAAGGATGGTGTGTCACAACACACCCTTGTTTCTGTTAATTACTAAAAGAAAAAAATTCAACATAGTTAAAATTAATAAAATAAACAAATAAATAAATAAATAAAAACTAACAAAATTTTAAAGTAGGGAATAAAACTTCTTTAGAAATCGGGACGATCTGTGTCACCACCATAGAAGAACTTTTAGCTGGTTCTCGACAATTCATCGTTTGTTCCATTATCGATATATATATACCAACCACTTCGATCGAGTCCAGTTATGTTGCCTTATTTTCGACCGACGTGACATCTACATTAAAAGCCATTTGGTACCAAAATCGAGCCAAACCCAAATCATTTTTCGGGGAATTATTGCCTCGAGCTTCCTCCCTTCCATACCGCATGAAGTTTTTGTTGCTCGAGCCTTGCTATTGATTTTGAATGAGAATGAATCAAACTCCTCGACTTCTTCTATTGGCACCTTCTCTATTATGGCCAGAAAGTGTATTGGATCTTCTACACTTTCATTAGCTATCGGTTCAAGCTCCATGTCAATGGTTAGTTCATCTATTAATTCTACTTTTACAGTTAGATCTGTTGGTATGTCAGTTTGATCAGAGACCAATTTCTAACATATTCCCATGGGCTTGAATAGTATCACTACACTTAGCTATTGAAACAATTGAGAAGGTTGGACTTCCCATGAATTTGTTTCCTATTTTCGTTAGGGCACCATTATCTTGATATCTAAAGAACAAGGTGATGGGTCATAAATATAGATCTTTTCGATTATTTAAAGTGTATGAAAAACCCTGATATTATAGATTTATCTAGGAATTTGCTTTAACGGAGAGATGTTGTACATTACAACCATTTCCCATTCAAAACCTAGCCCTTGATCATAGGTTCTTCAATTGTCAATATGTCTTCTATGTCTCTGTCGGTAGTAGTTGTCAATTGAATACCCACATTTTGCAAGTTAAGATCATGATAATTACTAAATGGAATCGATTCATCACTAGATTGATACTCGTTTTCAATTCTCAAAGTATGTTCAATATCCTCTCAATGATCTTTAATTAGGATCTAAAATTTAATCTAACCATAATTCTCATCATGGTGATATTTAAATTCCTCTGGATCAAGGTTCGAAACATCATGCCCGGCCTCTTCCCTAGAGAGTAGTGCCTCCGATATACTTCAGAGTATTTTCCTTACATGTTCCATCTTATCTAATATTATTGATGTTACCTTAGAGGTGGTTCTAACCTAATCAGAAGGAAGCTCATCTAAACATTTTGGCATGTCAAGATCATCTTCAAGTACCTCACACGAATTACCAGTGAACTCCTGTGGATGGTTAACTATATCAGCACCTTGTTCATTACTCCACTAGTATGTTGAAACTTCGTTTTTGCGTTGGCTCAATTATATCATGAATAGTTTTTTATTTTTCATGATCTCCCGATCTTCATAATATCCATCCTCATAGATGTCATCATTGTAATTGTACCTTTCATTTGACCACATGTAATACTAATCATACATGGCCTAAAAAATGTTGAGGGAATGTTAGTTAAAAGTAATTAATCTAAAAAATAAAGAATTGTTCGTATGGTAAAATAGTAACTATATCCTAAAAATTTCGTAATTATTCTAATATCAAAGAAGAAATAAAAATCACTAAAGCGTTGCCTCCCTGGCAATAGCGCGAACAACTTGACCGCCTCTAAACGTACTCCCATTTAGTATATGTTTTTTGGCTTCCACAAGTATACAAGTCAGGTTGTAAACATAATGCGTTACAACGGAACACTTGGTAGTATTCCAAAGATCGTACCTAAAGGAGGCGTAACGCAATAGTGAATTAGATCCCTGTAAAAAATAAAATTAATTAGTACTTAATTTACGGATTACAGTACAAGAATAAAATAAAGTGTTGGTTGTAAAAAGCATAAAAAGAAATAAAATAAGTAAAAGTTAAGATGAAAAATTTGATAAACGACTTCAAGCAGATTAGGTCGCTTCAGTATGATTTATTCAATTATTGGATTTTAGGGATTTTCCTTCAATCAACTAGTCACTACCCCAGTTGGATATTCCGATCTTCCACCAATAGCGAGTCTATAAAGACTACTTATCGCTAGATGTCATAGTCTAAACTAGTTTGGGGAAAAGGTTTTCATGGATAGACAATACCAATTTTGGGTTCTTTCCCACCTAAATGACATTTTAGGGTTGTCACACCTAGTGTTTGTTTAATGTTCTTCCTTTCCGAAACTGCTAATCCAATTGAAAAATCCCTGTTAAACAACAATTAAATATTCATACTTCCACTCCCTAATTCCCCAAAAAATGGAATTAGTTTCTCATGGTTCTCTTGATCATCATCAAAACAATAATATAAGAAAATGTATAATTCAATGAATAGAATGAAATAGAAACTTCTTTTGTATTGGCAATCTGTTAGGAAATATTCCTCGAACGTTTATGTGAAATTTACAATCTCGTTTCTAAAATAAAATAACAATGTAAAACTAATAACTAAGAAAAGGTATGTTTAAACCTAGTGCTAAAGGCCCTATTTATAGGCTTGGCCGACCGTTTTCATCAACCCTAGGTCAGCTGTCGTCCTTCATGTTTAAGTGGCATTGTAAAGACCGAAACGCCCTTCACTTGATGTAGAATCTGTGTCCAAGGGTTGATGTTGTGACATTCCAGGACCTGTGTCACGACGAAGTAAACAGTCCCCTACTCAGTGTCATGGTGTTGGCGTTGTCGCGACATAGCCCATGTATGTCGCAGCAAAGATGTCAGTTCCCTTAATCTTCAAGTCTGGTCCTTTTTTTGTGACGTAGAGCTTTCTATGTCATGACGAAGTGATCAACTTCTCGTTAGTTCATCATCTAAAGGTCTCTTGCACACTCACGAAGTATGTTAGCTAACCTTTAGGCCTCAATTGGCTTTTAAAGACGGTAAAACAACCTTTTAACACTTGAGTTACACAATTTATTTAAACATAAAAACTAAATAAAATCCTATAAAATCATAAAGAAAATACTTACTTCCAATCTCTTCAATTGTGAAAGCTAGTTCAATCTGCTAGGTATAAAACTGGTAGATCAAACTCCCCCATACTTAAGTCTTTGCTTGTCCTCAAGAAAATAAAATAAGAAATAAAACATTGAAAGAAAGAAAATAGAAGGGCTTGAGTTCATAAGATACAAAGATTGGGATCGTAGCATTTACTCTAGGCATTATATATTTCTTAATAATTTTAATATGATGAGTGAGCAAGTTTGTCATTTTTGTTTAGAAAAGATATAAGTTTAGTAAATTACAAGAAATACAAATATCAAAGACTTATCAATATAAATCCATTAGTGCCTAATACAAGTACTTTGATTGTCCTAGTACAATACAGATAGTCATGCTGAGATCAAGCAATTTCCATATCTATTCATGCATAGAGTTGTTTCAGTCACATAGGGTTTTTCAGCTTGTAACATGTTGAGGCTTAGGATAGGTATGAAATTCAAAGAACAGTTAAGCACAAAAGGTTACAAACACAAAAATAGTTTGGCACATTGTATTGTTCCCTATTCTTCCCCTTAATGTCCCATTCCATCTCACCCCCTTATTTGTCCTTCTCTCACCTTCCTTTTCTCTCCATTTTATGAAATCTTAATATAAACCAATCCCTTCAACTAGCCTATGACTATTCTTTTTGTTTCTTGAGTAAGATTCTATTTTTCTTCTTTTTGGTGATTTTATGATTTTTTCACTCTTCATAGGTTTTCTTACTCATGATTCTCTTCCTCTTTTCCTACTCATTTTTCTTTTCTTTTTGATTTTCCACTATGTCTCTCTTTTTGGCTAAACTAAAGCTCATACATTATATTTATTTTCCTATTTCCCTCTTTGTTTTATAACCTCCATCGTAATGTGTCTACTTACCCTTAATACGTATGCTCATACGTCTATTTCCATTCAAAATAGGACTAAAGAAAGAAGTACAAATAAATCATCGTTTTAGGTTTTAGAGGCTTGTAGTGTGGTTCATCAAGAAAGGTCATAAGGCTCAAAGATGGGTACTAATTGAAAATTTAAAATAGGGTTTTCCTTTTTAGCTCTAGATGTAACCAAACTACACCTTAGGTCATCCCTAACACCTCAATATGCATAAATCTCAATTTACTCATACAATCCCAAAATTACTATCTATTATATGTACTAGCATGCTCGTTTTCTCATGTTATGCACATCATTTGGTATCAATAATACATTTCTATTTATACTTAATGTAACCTATAAAACTTAAAATTTTCATGCTAAAAAATTTAAAAATTCCTTAACATCATGCCAAATTGATCAATAAATACAATCAACCTAGTATACATGCTCCTAACCAATCACTTGTATTTCTACAAGCTCAAACACACATCAAAAAACTATATGCAAATATTCCTATGTTACCTCCACACTTTAGATAACACATTGTCCTTAATGTGTAGCCCATAAATAGTAAGGAAAGAAGTTACCCGATTGATCGTGAAAGTCCTCTTCCTCTCGTGGTGGATTTCCTTCTCCCTTTTATCGTGAATGACTCAAAATATTTGTGTCTCCATAGTTTGGGGTTCCGACATAAAAAATTTAGCCATATATATGCAAAAAAATAAATTCTAATCCTAATCCTGCAAATTATATAAGTCTTAAAACCCAAAAATCATCTAAAAAATACAAGACTCAAATATTAAAGTCTTATAAATTGTTCAACACACTTTATTCATTCTCATCCATCTCCTCCTCCTCTTCATCATTGTTGTTTCCTTCTTCTGATTCCTTCTCATTATGCTTCTTATCCACTACCCTAAACATGTTCGATATGTAGTTAGGGACTCTAATGTTGTGTTGTCGAGCAAAATCTTGAAACAATGGTCCCGATTCTTACACCCATTGTATCATCCAATCGAGCTTTGGATGACTTCCTACAACAAATTCTTGTTGAGCTGGTGCCAACCTTTTTGTGGAAGTTGGTGGAGCAATCGAGTCTCATGGTTTCCTCTTCCCCTCTTTCAATTATTTAGCACGAAGCTCTTTGTATTATTGGATGAGTGTGTCATCAATGACATTCCTTGACGGCTTCAATGTCTGCTCAGTGGATGTCATTGGCACTCCTGTCCTTCTACACAAAGCAGTGATTAAGTGAGGAAAGAAAATCTCCATCTTTTGGCTTCCCACACATGGACTCATGTTTTGGTGGGTCCATTTCCCTATACAAACCTTCTTTTTCTGTAAAATTGCAAATAATAATACTACTTGAAAAGCATTAATATTATAAACATTTAAAGTAGATATCATAAATGTGCATACAAATCGAATCCACATTTTAACTTCAAGAAACATAATTTCTTAGTTGAACAACGTAGGAATACTAGTGCTCAGCCTAAATTTCCATTCCCCTTTCCCTTAGTTAAATATGTAGTTACTTCATTCATGTTTATATTAAAGGATTCTAAGTCAATTTGATTTAAGAAATCTTGTTCATAATAAGGAGCATCGAAGAATTTACATATTATTTTGGGGGTTACCTTGACACTAACTCCTCTAATCACTAGAGTTTACCAATTTAGTTTATCACTAGTCTTAGAAATATAATCTTTCAAAGCTGCATAAAATTCTTGGACTACTGGGATAATTGTAGGTTCTATGGGGATTGTCCAGAATTATTCCCACCTGCCATATTTAACTAGAGGCTAGAACCATCAAAGGATCAAAACCCTCTCTTGAATGAATATTTTCCCTTGAAGCTCTTTGAAATATCTCTCCATGTTTGCATTCACAAAATTTGAAGAGTTTGTACCTAATAATGGTTCATATTCTACAGTTCATCTAACTTTTCTAGGAGGCATTTCAAATCAAAGAATATGAAAGTAGGATCTTAAAACCTAGTTTGGTGTGTTTCTCCCCTTGCTTGAAAACCTGAAAAAAATGAAAAGAGAAAATAGAACAAAGGAGTATTTTTAGGTTTTTGAATTTTTTTTATATGTTGAAATAAAATGGAATAGGATAGAATAGTGTTTTAGTATATATAGGGGTTACAAATTAGGGTTTTAAGGTGTAAAAACTCAAAAAAAAATGAGTCTTTAGCCACCGGGCTACGCATTCGAGTCGGGTCGATCCTATAAAAATTATAGTCGATGTCACGACACAGTGAGGCTACATCGCCACAAACACCTCAGTTCCTCTTTGTCGTGACATACTCAGAGCATTATCGCAACATCTTGCTCAGTTTCGAACATCACCCAGTCTATTCTCTTCGTCGCGACATGGATAAATCTATGTCATTACTTCAGCTTTAGTCTCGTTTTTTCTTGGTTCTGTCACCTATGTTACGACACAAAGGATGGTGTGTCGCAACATACCCCTGTTTCTTGTTAATTAATGAAAGAAAAAATTAAACACAATTAAAATTAATAAAATAAACAAATAATAAAATAAATAAAAACTAACAAAATTTTAGAGTAGGGAATAGAAGTTCTTTAGAAACAGGGATAATCCGTATCACCACCATAGAAGAACTTCTAGGTGGTTCTTGACATTTTGATTCGTCGTTTGTTCCATTGTCGATATATATAAACCAGCCCCTTTGATCAAGTCCTATTTTTCGATCGTTGTGACATCCACATTACAAGGCATTTGGTACCAAATTCAAGCCAACCCCAAATCATTTTTTGGTATATTGTTGTCTTGAGCTTCCTCCCTTCCATACGGCATGAAGTTTTTTTTACTTAAGCCTTGCTATTATTGTCGAATGAGAATGAATCATACTCCCCGACTTCTTCTGTTGGTACAATCTTTATTATGGCCAGAAAGTGTATTGGCTCTTCTACACTTTCATTAGCTATCAGTTCAAGCTCCATGTCAATGGTTAGTTCATCTATTACTTCTACTATTACGATAACGTCTGTTGCTATGTCAGTTTGATCAAAGACCAATTCCCAATATATTACCTTAGGCTTGAATAGTGTCTCTGCACTTGGCTCTTGAAACCATTGAGAGGGTTAGACTTCCCATGAATTTGTTTCCTGTTTTCGTGAGGGCATCATTATCTTGGTATCCAAAGAACGATGTGATGGGTCATAAATATTGATCTTTTTGATTATTTGAAGTGTATGAAAAACCTCGATACTATAAATTTCTCTAGAATTTGCTTTAACGGAGAGATGTTGTACATTACGACCATTTCCCATTCAAAACCTAGCCCTCGATCCATAGGTTCTTCAATTGTCAATGATTAAAATTTATTTCAAAGAGTTTTCTAAGAGTTCAAAATATTAGGTTCAAAATTATATTTCTTAGACATCATTTGAAAAACAATTTTGCCAGTTTTTTGTTCAACTTTAGACTTTATTCAAAAACATTTTTATTTATTATATCAAAACAAATTATCAAATAAAGCTTGGTATAATAACAACAAATCAAAAAATAGAAAAAAAACATATAAAAGACACTTAAATTGCTTGAGAATAAGCTTTTCAAGTGTAATAGAGAGTCTAATTTGACGTATGAAAGTTATATTGTTCACCCGACCACCAATTTTCACTATTATTAAACATGATTAAGCTAAATCTTCAACAAGGTAAATTAAAATAAAACACAAAAACAAAACACTATACAAAGAAATAAAAAGAACTTCAGAAGTAACTAACTTGACTACACATTTACATCGTCGCAATCCCCAGTAACAACGCGAAAAACTTGATTGCTCAGGCGCGTTCAAAAGAAAGATTTTATAGAAACTATTTTAAAGTGCAGTTCTAACTGCAAGCGCATAGTGTCAGTTGTAATATTTGTAGTGAAAATAGGACACTCGAGTATCTTAAGGATTGAACCCAAAGGATTGACAAGTGGGTAAATGTGTTTATCAAGTTAATTACAAGTTAAGCAATTACTAATCTAATCAACTCAAAAATTATTAGTGCAAGTCCAAATAAAATTGTTTATAAACTAAAATTAAACTAGTAAACAAACTAACTAAACTAAACTCTCTTCCTATATTTTTAGATAATGTAAATGATTAAATGGTGGTCATGATTACTTAAGGTCTAATTAAACTAATGAATGTATACTGAATGTATTGTTTGTCACTCTTAGTTAAGAATCTCCTCTCGGTCTAATCTTAGACTAAAAGATACCACCTAAGGTTACCTCTGGTCTAACCTAGGCATATAGAATACCTCTAGATCTCACTACTCAGCACAATCATATCGAACCATCTAACGATAAACTTTCTTCTTGATCTTGTTTATCTAGGTTTTCCGCTAGATGCACCAATTCTATCGTATTAAGCATTTCAAAATAATAAAACAACCAATCAATCAAGAATAGACATCAACTTAAGCTAACAAACAACCAAACAATCAACCATCTAACAAATTTAGAACATACTCAAACTTAAATTCCAAACAAGCATTTTGTCAAACATATTGTAAGCATAAAATGAAAGCAAAGGGTTTAAGAAAATGCTCATCCAATTGATGAAGTTCCATTGAAGACCAAGAGTTTGTCCATCATTGTTTACAGAACCTTTAACAATAAGGAAGAAAGTAAAAAAACGAAACTAAAATTAAACCTTAAAAAAACACCTAATCTAAAAATGATAAGAAAAGGAAAGGAAAAAGAAAACCTAACCCTAAAAGTCTGGAAAACTAAAGGAAACTATTGACTAACAAAAACTAAAAATAAAGGTTTATAAAATTGCATTTATAAACTACTAACATTGACCATCATGCCCTTAAATGACTTGACCCGATTGCGCAACCCGATTGGCTTAACTTAATTTTACCCAGTTTATAACACTAAAATACTCATTTTAAATACTTAAAAACTCTTCTAACCTACAAATAAAACCCTCCTAACCATTGAACTCTTTCAAAATCTATCAAAACCTTAAACCCTTTTTTCTTTTCTTAAACTTTTGTTGCCAAATTTCTCCTTTTTTATTTGATTTAGTGCATGAACTAGCAAGTCATAATCCACAACGGAACAAGCTCTCCTAAGGAATCTGACGCATCTATATTCGAGGTTAAGGGTTCCTAACTCTTATTTTTACCGTTCCATTGAAAAATTTGTTTGATAGTTCATTAGTTATTAAATTAGAACACTATAAAAAATGCCTCCAAGAAAAGTTAGGAGAACTAACAAACCTGAATCATCGACGGTTCCAAAGCCCTCAATTTCCTGAATCCAAACATTGCAAAATATTTTATAGAACTTCATGGAAAAAATTTTATTTAAGAGAGGGGATTTGAACTGTCGATAATCCTCTATCAAGAGATTTGGCCTTTGGTTAGATATCATCGATGGAAATGTTTCTTCATGATTCCAAAAGACTCTATTGTGGTCCCTATAGATCAGGAATTTTATGCATCTCTGCGAGACCAAGAGTTTAGAAGAATCAAAGGCTATACTTGGGAAACGGTACCTATGCGGGGGGAAGGAAGTACGAATTACCACTCGGGTTATTTATGAATTTTATAACATGCCATTTTATGAAAAAGACTTTGCAGAAGAAACTGATTTAGACTATTTCTGATACATAAATATGGATAACGTTATAAACTTCCTAATAAAAGGAAGGGGTGAAAGGAAGTGTTGCCCGAGTACTGAAATCCCAACTTCTTTTAATCAAGCAATAATGTTTCTAGTAGCGAAAATGTGGATTCAATTTTTATGCACACGAGTTGCCCCCACTTTAAGTGTCCCTAATGTAAATATATTTCGAGTGGTTTAGCTTTACGTTGTTTTTTTCTGCCAATTTCATACCTAGCAGATTGAACTATTTTTCACACTTCAAGATCTTGAAATCAAGTATTTTCGTTTTGTTCACTTAGGATTAAGTTTAGTTTTCTTTTATGAAATAAATTGTGTACAAAGTGCAAAAAGGTGCTTATTGTTGTCCTTAAGGCCGCTTGAGGCCTAAGGGTTAGCTAATGAACTTTTTGAGTGTACAAGAAACATTTAGAATACAGACAAATATGAGGTTGATCACTACGTCACGACACAGACTGATCTTTGTCGTAACAAAGGGACCAAAACTGTAGAATGTCAAAACTGTCTCCTATGTCGCGATGTGGGCACAATGTGTCGCGAAAACGCCTGGGAAATTTACCTAAAGGAGTAGACTGTCTTTTATGTCGCGACACTACTCTTATGTGTCGTGACACCGGCCCCTAGACACAAATTTTTGTAACACCAAAAACCCGACACCATTATCGATTAGGGTCTTGAGGTTTTCCAGATCATTTACAATTAACAATAGATTCAATCTTATACATCATTTCAAATGGATGCACTCACCAGTCTAGATTACAACTCAAGTAATTATTTCATACTCATTTATAGCATTTCAAATTAAAAGGGATCTGATTGAATCATAATTGAAATATCACACAAAAAGATCCATTTTTCAAAAACAGGAGTCATACGGCCGTGCCTTAGACCATGTGCCAAACCGTGTGCATAACAGAAATACCAACACACGATCGTGTCACAAATCGTGTGACAAGCTATGTGAGCATGCGAAAATGCCCCACATGGCCTGTGTGATACCATTTGTTGGGCCGTGTGTCAATGAAAAATAGGGCCACATGACCGTGTCCCAGCCCATGTGTTGCCTGTGTAAAGCCTACTCTATTTACCTAGGTCACACGCCTATGTGATGGCCCGTGTTCTAGACAGTGTGTACCTGATAGAGCCCAAAAACTTGTATAAATTCACTACTAATTAACCAAAATCATACATACATAACTCAACTCTTTTGTCCCTATTGATACACAACATAAATCATACAATCAACATGCATATAGGTGAACTACCATTCCAAATCTATCCAAACATCTAACTAAAGCAGTTTCCCTTTCAACACATAAAAACTTCTAAGTCACATTTAAACATTTAAAATCAAAATGTGTTCCAACACTTTAAACTACCACGATTCATATAACTTAACATACTAAAGAGAATTCAAACAACATCCTAGTACATGCCATATAAGCCAAGTGATACAAGGTCCACTGAAGATGCTCCCAAGATAGTGTGATTCTTCTTGAGGATTCGATCTTCCAACAACAAAACGAAATCTATAAAACAATAGGCAGATACACCGATAACCTTACAAAGCATAGTAAGTTCGCAAGAATGAATAACTCTCCAAATAACATATTCAGCTATAGAAGAAAACATAGAGAATACCAAAATTTTTCCGTCTCAACCGAACTAGATAAGCCTCCTCGAGCCGTTACAGAAATATAGCTCATTCGAGCCTAGATAGATCATTGCTCATTCGAGCCCAGAATAAAGTAATGCTCCTTTCAAGCTAGAAACAAAACAACGCTCTTTCGAGCCAGAAACAACGTAACGCTCATTTCGAGCCAGAAACAAAATATCGCTCTTTCTGAGCCAGAATCAAAATATTGCTCTTTTCGAGTCAGAATCAGAATATCGCTCTTTCCGAGCCAGAATCAGAATATCGTTCTTTCCAAGACAGAATTAGAATATCGCCCTTTCTGAGCCAGAATACAAAGTAGTTATTAAGCCTTCCACCTGATCAAATTGTCCAAGAATAATTCCAAGAAAAATATAATTAGCAATATCAAAATTTAAAAATAATAGTACGAACTTATCGGACTAAATTGCAGCTAAGACTAAACTCTAGGGACTATTCCGTAATCTTCCCTTTTTCGTAATCCATGGCTCGTTCTTATCTATTACAATTAATCATTCAATTATCCAATTCAACATGAAATTTAAGTCATTTTATGCAATTAGAACATTTTTGGTATTTTACAAAAGGCATAATGATAAAATTAGCCCTTAACGTTTGGGTGTTTGGTCACTTTAGCCCTTAAGGTTTTTTTGGGCTCACTTTCATACATAATCTTTGTTTTTTTGGTCAATTTGGTCATTTTTTAACGGTCTTGCTGACGTGTCTGTTAGTTGACTAATGGTGCTGACGTGGCAATTTTTTTCCACCTAGGCAAGTCTACGTATACAACTGCTGACATGACATTATTTTGTCTTATATGCCACGTCAGCAAATGATTGTAAAATTATTTTTCTAAAATATAATTTTTTAAATTATTTTTTAAAATATAAAATTATTAAAATTATTTTTTTGAAATAATAAAATTATTAAATAATTTTAATTTCCAATTTCATCTTCTTCCCCATCATCTGATCAAACAACTATAACCCATTTTCTAGAAATCTGGATTTTTGAAATCTGAAAATTTTCTGGAAATGTATAAACTCATTTTCTGCTCAAACAAAACACAATGAAACTAAGAACTATGTTTAGAACACTTCCTATTAATGTTAAAACATGTATGGTTTTACACATTACAAAGAACTCCATGGGAGAAAAAAAGACAAAGAAAACATAATCAACAAGATTTGGATTAAAACCAATCTCCAAGCTTCAAAGGCAACAGCTCCAAGCTGTAACAAAACACCCCAAGTATCGAATTTGGCTTCTCTGTAAGCAATAATCGCAACCCCAAATGAAAGGTCAAAACATAATTACAACTGTAGACAATGAAAAGCCCAGAAGAATCTCCAATAAACCTCTCGGTAATTGTTGATTTGATTCAATTTTTGGGTTTTTTCTTCTGTTCCTTTAAGTGTTCTTGCATGAACAAAATCAAAACTTTTAAAGTACCCATTTATGATTAAAACAATCCCTAAAAAACCCAATTCATTAAAGGATGAAAAATGTCCAAAAGCAATAAGAAAAAAACAAGAAAAATTCCTAAAATACCTTCCACTTCCATAGCCATATTATCCAAGGCTTTTCAATTCCAATCAAAAAGAAAAATTGAATAAAAATGATTCTATTTTTCAATTCAAAATCCTCTCCAACATTTGAAATTGAAAAGTTCTTGGAAAATAAAAAATCTCCCAAAATCCGAAAATCCCTAAAATTTTGAAACCTAAAACACAATCCTCACTACAAAAGAGAGAAAACACGTTAGAAAGAGAAAATCCCAAAACCTAAATCCCCAAAATCCCCAAAATTTTAAAACCTAAAACTCGAAAGTACCCAAACTTTTTAAACCTAAAACCAAATCCCCAAACCCAAGAACCCTAACAATTAACCGAAAGTGAAAATTGTAGAAACATACCTTAATTTTTTTCCTTTCTAAAGGTTTAAAAAAAAGGATGTATAGCAAATCAAAAGTAACCCTTTGATTCGTTTCTTCTCGTAATCACATCCCCTTCTCTTTGATCCAATAATCTGCCACTTTCTTCATTATCACCCTCTTCATCTTTCCTATTTGCTGCTTCCTTCTCTCTAAGCACTTTTAACTTTGATTTAGGGTTTTCATTTTTTTGACGATCGAGCTTACTTTTTTTGAATTTGTTTAAGTTGTTTTAAATTTACTAATTGTTTTAATTGTGGGCTAAACCCTAAAATTTTTTTAACTATTTTTTTAATTTTAATTGTTTTTAAATTTTTTTTACTGACGTGCCATATTTTTGTCCTATATGCCACATCAACAGCTGAATATGTGGAAGTGCCCAGGTGGAAAAATAAATTTGCCACGTCAGTGTCGTTAGTCCCTTAACGACCATGCCAGTAAGACCGTTAAAAATGACCAATTTGACCTAAAAAAGATTATGTATGAAAGTGAGCCCAAAAAACCTTAAGGGCCAAAGTGACCAAACACCCAAACGTTAGGGAATAATTTTGTCCTTATGCCTTTAGAAAATTACCCTAAACTTTTCACTTTTATTCAATTTAATCCTTAAGCCTTAAACATGAAAAATGACCATTTTTCTTTCAAACCCATACCAGCCGAATATTCAAGGATCTCCCTAAAGTCGTTTCATGCAATTATTTCCCAACAAATACATTTATTTTTATCATTTTAATGATCAAGTCCTTAAACCCTAAAAATCATCAAAAATCACTTTACGAAATCATCCAATTTAACATCCAAGCTTATAAAACTTCCATAAATCTTCAAGAAAGAACTCATTAATCAATGGTAAGATTTACAACATTTGAAAGATTTACAAATTAGTCCTTGGGTTAGCTAGGTAAAGTTAATGCGGACTCAAAAACATAAAAATTACTAAAAACAAACCGAGTTTACTTACCCGATTGAATAACCAAAGCTAACCAAAGTTTTTCCTATTCTCCTTTAGGGTTTCGTCTAACATGAGGAAGAAGATGGAAAATAGGCCTAAATTCTCAAGATTTTCTCTTTAATTTCTTTTATTCCTAATTTACAATTTTCCCTTAATGATTTTAACCAAAATTTTACTTCTTTTAGCCTAAAACCATTCACTTATTCTTTTAATGGTCTAATTACCATTTAAGTGCCCTTCCTTACCTTTCAATTAGCATCTAATGCCTTTAATTAATATAATTCAACTTTTATGCCATCTACAATTTAATACTTTCCACTTAATTAACTATCTAAATGATAATATTTCTTAATCAAAATTTAATATGACACCAATGACATCGTAAATATTAAATAATTAAATTTACGATCTGACTCGTCGGAGTTAAGGTCTCGAAACAACTATTTCTAACACCACTGAAAGTACGGACTATTACAATTTCACATCAAATGAAGGGTGTTTTTGTCTTTACAATACCACTTAAACACGAGGAACGACAGTTGACCTAGGGTTGAGGAAAACGATTCTCCAATGCTATAAATAAGGCCTCTAGCACTAGGGTTTTACACACCATTTACTAGATTTCAGTTTTCAGTTTTAAGTTTGTATTTTCTTTTGGGAAACGAGATTGTAGAACTCGCATAAACATTCAAGGAATTTTTCCCTACAGATTGCCAATACAATTCTAGTTTCTTTTTTCATTTTCTTCTTCAATTATATGTTTTCATATATTGTTTTAATGATGATTAAAGAAATCATGAGGAACTAATTCCATTTGGGGAATTAGGGTGTGGACGTATGAATAATTAATTGTTGTTTTACAGGGATTTTACCTTTCGAATCAGTTATTTGGGAAAGGAAGAACATCAAACAAACACTAGGCCTGACAACCCTAGATAGTCATTTAGGTGGGAATGAACCCAAAATTGGTATTGCCCATCCGTGAACACCTTTTCCCCAAACTGATTTAGACTGTGACATCTAGTGATAAGTAGTCTTTATCGACTTACTACACAAGCAAAAGATCGAGAGATCCAACTAGGGTAGTGTCTAGTTAATTGGAGGAAAATCTCCAAAACCCAACAATTGAAGAACTCATACGAAAACAACCTAATCTCCCCAAAGCCGTTTATAAAAATCTCTACCTCTCACTCATCTTGCTTTTATTTTCTCTTTACAATACCACTTAAACATGAGGAACGACAGCTGACCTAGGGTTGAGGAAAATGATTGTCCAATGCTATAAATAAGGCCTCTAGCACTAGGGTTTTACACACCATTTACTAGATTTCAGTTTTCAGTTTTAAGTTTGTATTTTCTTTTGGGAAACGAGATTGTAGAACTCGCATAAACATTCAAGGAATTTTCCCTACAGATTGCCAATACAATTCTAGTTTCTTTTTTCATTTTCTTCTTCAATTATATGTTTTCATATATTGTTTTAATGATGATTGAAGAAATCATGAGGAACTAATTCCATTTTGGGGAATTAGGGTGTGGACGTATGAATAATTAATTGTTGTTTTACAGGGATTTTACCTTCGAATCAGTTATTTGGGAAAGGAAGAACATCAAATAAACACTAGGCCTGACAACCCTAGATAGTCATTTAGGTGGGAATGAACCCAAAATTGGTATTGCCCATCCGTGAACACCTTTTCCCCAAACTGATTTAGACTGTGACATCTAGTGATAAGTAGTCTTTATCGACTTACTACACAAGCAAAAGATTGAGAGATCCAACTGGGGTAGTGACTAGTTAATTGGAGGAAAATCTCCAAAACCCAACAATTGAAGAACTCATACGAAAATAACCTAATCTCCCCAAAGCCGTTTATAAGAATCTCTACCTCTCACTCATCTTGCTTTTATTTTCTCTTTACAATACCACTTAAACACGAGGAACGACAGCTGACCTAGGGTTGAGGAAAACGATTGTCCAATGCTATAAATAAGGCCTCTAGCACTAGGGTTTTACACACCATTTACTAGATTTCAGTTTTCAGTTTTAAGTTTATATTTTCTTTTGGGAAACGAGATTGTAGAACTCGCATAAACATTCGAGGAATTTTTCCCTATAGATTGCCAATACAATTCTAGTTTCTTTTTCATTATCTTCTTCAATTATATGTTTTCATATATTGTTTTAATGATGATTAAAGAAATCCTGAGGAACTAATTCCATTTTGGGGAATTAGGGAGTGGACGTATGAATAATTAATTATTGTTTTACAGGGATTTTACCTTTCAAATAAGTTATTTGGGAAAGGAAGAACATCAAACAAACACTAGGCCTGACAACCCTAGATAGTCATTTAGGTGGGAATGAACCCAAAATTGGTATTGCCCATCTGTGAACACCTTTTCCACAAACCGATTTAGATTGTGACATCTAGTGATAAGTAGTCTCTATCGACTTACTACGCAAGAAAAAGATCGAGAGATCCAACTGGGGTAGTGACTAGTTAATTGGAGGAAAATCTCCAAAACCCAACAATTGAAGAACTCATACGAAAACAACCTAATCTCCCCAAAGCCGTTTATAAGAATCTCTACCTCTCACTCATCTTGTTTTTATTTTCTCTTTTATTTTATGCTCTTCAAAACCAACTCTTTTATTTCTTTTCGTACTACAATCCCTAAAATAAGTACTAATTAACTTTCTTCTTTGCAGGGATCTAATTTACTATCGCTTTACGCCTCCTTTGGGTACAATCCTCGGAATACTACCAGGTGTTTCATTGTACACACTATATTTACAACCTGACCCGTATACTTATGGAAAGCCTAAATCTACGTCGAACATGAGTACAATTGGAGGCGGTTAAGTTGTTGGCGCCGTTACCGAGGAGGCAACACCTTAGTAAATTTTATTTCATTCCTAATAGAATAATTAGAAAAGTTTTAGGTTATAAATACGATTTTATTTTTATTTAATTAAATTTTGTTTATGAATCGAAGCCAAGGAAACTTGGTTGATCCTATCTTTAACCCCAAATCATTAATTAAAAGTAATCACAAAAACCATCAGGTAATGAAAAACCCACCACCGGAGGAGAGAGAAGAGAGAGTCGATCCAATAAGAGATCCTTGTAACACCTAAAACTCATTACCGTCGTCGTTTAGGGTCCTAAGGTCTTCCGATCATTTATCGCTATTTAACTTTCAATTTTAATTTTTTAATCATATTCAATAAAATAATAATTCATGCATGACATAAATCATTAAATGAATATCACAGAATTGAAGAAGGGCAAAATTGTCATTTCCACAATTTCTAAAGACTTCTACTGGTACTAGTTGGACAAGTATCGATAGTTGTCAAATCAATAAACAGTTCAGAAATAGTGCAGACTTCTACCAATACCTATGATAGTTCTATCGATACAAGTGAAGCTTCTACCGAAACAAGTCATGCTTCTACCGATACTAAAAGCTCTAGAGAGCTAAGATGTCTTACCTTGCAACTTCTACTGATATAAGTACATTGACTATCGATACTCCAATGAACAGAACTACTGATACTTAATATGCAACTACCGATACAACTCAAGTCAGTGAACAACCTCTTTCCCGCCCTGTACTTCTACCGATACATGCATGGGTTCTATCGAAACAAGTATGTAGAATTCAATTAATCATGCCAAAACTCAAGTTTATCAATATTCAACATTTCATATCTTTAAGAAAACACATTACACTAATACATTGCTCATTGTTTCCAAGTCATTACATTACATTTCCTAAAGTCTATAATTCATATTGGATAAGCAAACAAAACAATATTCAATTTTTTACTATGATCATAATAAGGAATCCAACAATCCCATACAAGTAATACAAAAGATAACACCATCCAATTACATGTCATATAACCAAGTGATGTATAACTACCAAATGAGCTCCGCGATAGTGAGACTTTTTGAGATGATTCGATCTTTAAGCAGCAAAATAATCTAAAAAACAACAATAACATCACTGGTAAGCTTCATAGCTTAGTAAGTTCAAGAGTTCATAAATTTACCTAAATACATGTGTGGTACAATCCGAAAATCAATCGAGCCAAACAGAACTGTACTTCAGTGATCTATATCCTATTTAATCCCTATTGACCCAAAGGACATTTACATTACCAGTATACGATACTGCTCACACTAAGCTGACAAGGAATCGCATCACATGCGGTACCTCAACCATCGATACGGTTATAACTGTTCCCCATGATGTTGCTCACATTAAGCTGACGAGAATATGAAAACGATCATAAATATCAACCGTCATAGGGCTTGTAATCCATTCTTAGATTCATTTCACTTTACAGTGACTCACGATACTATAGAGAATCTGCAACAAATGTAGGATCTCAGGCAACGGACCATTTTTTATCTTTGGTACAAGGCCAGGAAATTCTCATCTCATCGTTTCTATCTTTCACGTCTCCAATCGTCGTTTCTCATTTCCAACAATCATAAGAAAGGCAGTTATAAGCATTATTAATAAGAACTTAAACATTACGAACTTACCAGACTAAATTATAGTTATAAGTAAGCTTCAGGGACTACTCTGCTAATTTCCCTTTTCCGCGATTCATGGCACGCTCCTAACTAAATCAACAAATCAATCCAAATTTTAACATTAAACACATAATTTGATCCTTTTTGGGAAAATTACAATTTTACCCTTAATATTTTCCTTTTATTCAATCTAGTCCTTTCAACACAAAGCATGCAAAAGTACCCATTTTCTTCTAGGTTCATTCCAACTGAACACTCACAGTTCATGTACAAATCCATACACCGTTTATTTCAACCAAATGCACACAATTTCTTCACCTTTGCATTTTAATCCTTAAACTCTAATTTCATTCAAAATCACTTTACAAAATCAATGAATCTATTCATCAAGCATACAAATCCATCCAAAACTTCCAAGAACAAGATTTTTCAATAATGGCAAGTTTTATAACATTTGACAGATTCACAAACTGGTCCATAGATAAGCTAGATTAACCTAATACGAACTCAAAAACATAAAAATTACTAAAAGCAAGCAAGGTTTGCTTACCCAAATCAAAGCTCAAAGATTGAATGTAAAAACCTTAGTTACTTTCTCTCTTAGTCGTGTGAAGGAAGAAGATGAAGTGAAAGTCATGAAATTTTCACTTAAATTTTCTTTAATTTAATATATATACTTATGGTAATTTTGTAAATTTTAAGACTTTCATCATTAAGCTTTAATTAACCCTTTTTAGTCTTAATTAAACCTATTTATACTTAATATAACTCATGCTAAACCACCTACTAACATTCCTTTGGTTAATTTACTCATTTGGTTCTTCTAATTACAATTTAATCCTTTCTACTCAAGTAACTATCTAAACATTAAAATTTCACAACCAAATTTTAATATGATGCTAATGAAGTCATAAATATTTAAATAAATAAATTTACGACTCGACTCGTCGGAGTTGTGATTTCGAAATCACTATTTTCGACACTACTGAAAACCAGACTGTTACAATCCCAGTTTGCATTTGAAACGATTTTTACAATTATACGATAATTTTAGGTTTAATGATGTTACTGATGATGCTATTTGTTTGATATTATTTCCCTTTTCGCTAATCGATAATTCTTTTTCATGGCTAGATGCGCAAGCACCTAGATCTATCACAGCTTGGGATGAACTGGCGACGAAATTTTTGCAAAAGTTTTTCCCTATAGGGAAAGTAATCAACTAAGAAGAGAATTGTCAACCTTCTGGCAATTTGAGGCCGAAGGGTTTCACGAAACATGTTAATAGTTTATAACGTTAGTAGAAAAATACCCTAATCACGGTATACCATAATGGATGTAACTACAAACTTTTTAAATGGGTTGGATACATCCATTAGATCTATTTTAGATGGTGCGACAATAAGAGCCCTAATGAACTAGACTTATAATGACGCTTATGGGCTAATCGAGACCATGGTAATGAACTCCTGCTAGTGGCCTACTAAAAGATTCACTTATGGGTAGAAATTCGCTTAGATAAAAATGATCCAAGAAGATGATAAATACCAACAACTGTTGGAGAGACTGAACCAAATCGAGTTTGCTACAAGGGCACCACCATCCTATGGAGAAGATAAGCCTCTCTATCATAATCTCGTCAATCCAGAAGAGGCCAACAATGTAAGTAGTCAAAACTCCTATTCGAATACTTATAATCCAAGATAGAAAGATCACCCCAACATTAGATGGGGAGGAAGCCAAGGGGGATGTGGCAACAGAACACATAAGCAAGAAACCCTAATCACTAACCCCCATTTCTACAGAGACAACCGAAAAAAAATCAAGATGACCATACTGCATATGGTCAAACGTTAGATCGAATTGAAGGGGAAATGTATTTTATGAGGGCAAATGTGAAACAAGTGCAGACTAATTGCAATAATACCGCTATATTTGTAGCAAGGCTGGAGGAACAAATGGAGCAATTAACAAGGAAGGTAGGTGACCTGTTGAGACAAATTGGTTCAGGGATCCCAAGCAACACCAAGAATAATCCCCGAAGAGAAGGTAAGGAGCAGGTCAAAGCGATCGAGAAAAGTACTGAGTAGCTCAAAATGACTTAATGAGGGAGAAGAGCCTAACAAAACTAATGAAATTATAGACATCCCTTTTAACGAGGACATTGAAGTCACAAAACCCAAAGAGGTCCCAACGAAAGAGGCATTAGAAACAAAGGAAGAAATGCCTAAAGGAAAAAAGAGTGCCTCAATTCCCTTCCCGAGTAAATTAGAAGAAAAGAAGCGACAGGACGAAGATTATTTTTTATGTTTTCTAAAATTTTTCAAATCTTTAAATATTAACCTACCTTTGATTGAGTTGATAGAGAAGGTACCCATGTACGCTAAATTCCTAAAGGAGATCATGAATAGGCGTTGGAAAATCAAAGTAAGCAAGAAAGTGGAGGTATACGCATCTTGTAGTGCTATTATCTCCAAGACGATTCCCCAAAAACTAAAAGATCTCGACAGTTTTACCATTCCAATCAAAATTGGGAATCTTCAGTTCAACAAGGTTTTGTGCAATCTCGGTGCAAGTATAAACCTAATGCCTTTATCAATATTCAAGAAGTTTGGGAGTGGAGAATACCCAAGTTACCCTACAACTGGCTGATCAGTCATCTATACGATCGAGGGAATTTTAGAGAACGTCTTAGTCCAAGTACGAAGTTTCATAATCCTTATAGACTTTGTTGTGTTAGATTCTGAGGAGGACAGTGATATCCCCATCTTGTTGGGAAGACCATTCCTAGCAACATCTCGATCCACCATTGATTTAAACAATAACAAACTCACTATAAAAGTGATGAAACTAAGGAGTACAATGAGTGCTTCCATTTACTCGAATTAAATAAGGGAGAAGGGCAATCAGATTCCTTTTATGAACAATGAAAGAATTAACCAATTTAAGGAAAGGGACTGATAGAAGGAGGTAGAAAGATCCAATGAGAAGTGGACCAAAGGCGAATAAAGTTGGATCCGCTCGGCAAGGGTAAGCATACCAGTTGAGTTTGGTAGTAGGACTTAAAGGTAAATCAGTGGTACTAACTCATGTATATTATTGTATATTATTCTAACATGTTTTTATTTCAATATTTAACAGAAAATAAGGGATATTGTGACACACTATTAACTGTGTCACAACAAAGATAATAGAATCCAGGAAAAAGCAAGACTGAAGCTGACGTCACGACGTGACTATCCCCTTGTCGTGACAAAGTGTACAGATGATCTGTCAGTTTTATACCTAGTATATTGAACTTATTTTCACATTTGATGAGCTTGAAATCAAGTAATTTTCCGTATGGTTTATGAATTTTTAGTTGAGTTTTCTCTTTTAATAAAATGTGCTAAAAAGGTCATTTTACTGCTTTTAGGGCCAAATGAGGCCTAAAGATTAGCTAACCTATTACGTGAGTGCACAAAAGACTAGTGAGAATTGAGCCATAATGATATTGACCGCTTCGTCACGACATAGATAGCCCTTGTAACAGCCTGATTTTTAGTGGTGTTGGTAACAGTGATTTCGAGACCACAACTCCAACGATTCAAGTCGTAAACGCTATTAATTTAATATTTATGATGTCATTAGCATCGTACTAAATTTTGGTTAAGAAATTCTATCATTTAGATGGATTATTAAGAAATTAATAATTTAATATTTATGATGTCATTAGTATCGTACTAAATTTTGGTTAAGAAATTCTATCATTTAGGTAGATTATTATGGGAAAAGAATTAAATTGTAAAAGGTGTAAAAGTTGGGTTCTACCAATTAAAGGTATTAGAAGTTAATTAAAAGGAAGAGTAAAGAATTTAAATAGTAAATATAGCATGAAGAAGTTATATGGACGGTAATGGGCATGGGGAAATGTCAAATTTGATGATTAATAATAAAGGTAAATTAGTAAATTAGAAAGTAGGTGATAATAAGAGAAATAACATTGAATTAGGTTGCCTTCATCATTTGAAAACCAAATAAAAGAAAGAAAACCATAAATGTGAGAGCTTGAGATTCGGCCAAGCTAGTTTCAACCGTAGATAGGTGATTTTTCGCCCGTTTTAAGTAATTTGTTTTTGAGTCCATAATAGCTTAACGTAGCTAACCTAAGGACTCATTTCTGAATTTGTCAAATATTATAAATCTTATCATTGTTGAATATACTTGTTCTTGAAAGCTTTTGATGGATTTTTATGCTTGATGATTAGATTTATTTATTTATTAAATTGATTTTTGATGAATTTAGGATTGAGGACTAGATTGTTAAAATGGTAAAAATACATGTCCTTGTTGTGAAATTATTTCATGTGGCTGATGGGTGAATACCCATAGATATTCAGCAGGTACAAATTGGAATGAAAAATGGTTATTTTGCATGTTTTGTACTTAAGGACTAAATTGAATAAAAAAGCTAAGGTTAGGGGTAATTTAGTAAATATTCAAGAAGGACTTATATGTATAAAATTGATCAAATTACATGATTTAATGATAGAAATGATTGATTTATAGTGTTAGATCAACATCGAGCCACCAATCGTGGAAAAGGAAAAGTTTCAGAATAGTCCCTAGAGTTTCACCCAAACTGCAATTTCATCCGATAAGTTCGTAGTGTTAGTTTATATTCATTTGATGCTTCTTTGTGTATTCACTATTATTGTAGAAAGTCAAGGAAGATTAAATGTTTGAGAAGATTAGGAAAAGAATGAAGAAACGAGATGTTAGGCTTGAGGCCGGTTATCTAAATCGACGTGATGGCTGGGATCCTACATGTGGTACAGTTTCCTGATAGCTTGTGTGAGCAACATCGTGAGTCAACATATTTTGAATGAATACTAATTATATGGACCCCTATGATGGCTAAGTTTTCGCATACGTTGTGAATTCTCATAAGCTTGTGTGAGCAGCATCGTGAGTGGGTAATTCTAGACCGTATCGATGGCTGAGTTTCTGCATATGTTACTGATTCTCATCAGCTTGTGTGAGCAGCATCATATACTAGTTAAACTCTTTCTGGGCTCGTAAGAGCTAACTCTATTTGGGCTCGTATGAGCTAAAATTCTGGAAGACTTGAAAGGATAAATTCGACACTGTTATCACGGGATTATGAAGTCATATTCATCATTATCTCTTTAACCGAATTGGTTATTCTGTAAAATAAGTTATTACGAACTTACTAAGCTTAATAAGCTTACCTGTGTATTTGTGGTTGTTTTGTAGATTCATTTTGATGTCTGAAGATCGGAACGCCTTGAAGAATCACACTATCTTGGGAGTTTGTCCTGTAGCCTTCATATCACTTGGCTTATATGGCATGTAGAAGGATTGTAAACTTGATATGTTTTTATGTATAAGGTTAACTAGGATGATTTCAAACTTGTTATTGATTCCTAAATGTCTTTTATGATTTGATGAATTAGTATAAACTTGTTGTAGTCTTCATAGAAATGATTTTGAGTGAACAATATGTAATGCAAATGCCCTTGAATTGTAATGGTATGATTAGTTACAACACTTAGAAGAATTATGTGCATTTTTGGGAATCTGCATACTTGTTTCGGTAGTACTTTTGCATGTATCGATAGAAGTACAGAGTAAGTGAGATGTTGATTACTGACTTGCATTGTTTTCGTAGCAAATACTGAAGTATTGATAGTTCTGATCATAGTAGTATCGGTAGTTCGAATGCTTGTATCGGTGGAAGTTGTAGGGTAAACTTCCTAGCTCTCTGGAGTTTGTTGTATCGGTAGTAGCATGAATTGTTTTAGTAGAAGTCATACTTGTATCGGTAGAACCTCCACAACTATCGGTAGGAAACTGCAACTATTTTCAATTTGCTCTCTGACTTGACTTCTACCAATACTTGTCCAACAAGTACCGGTAGAAGTCCTCTAGAATAGATAAATGTCATTTTTACCCTTAATAAATTGTATTGTAATTTAAAAATATTTTTAATTACGTGCATATTGTTTGATTATCTTAAATAATGAGATATTAGGGCTTAATTTAATAGTAAATGAATGGAAAGACCCCGGAACCCTAATCGGTGCCGGTGACGGGTTTTGGGTGTTACAGCCCTATGTCGCAATAAAGAGATCAACAGCGAGAAATCCAGGGACTGCTGCTATGTCACGACACAGGACCTAGTGTGTCGCAACATCGGCCCTAGACCTCATCTCTACATCAAGTGAGGGGCATTTTCGTCTTCACAATGTGACTTAAGCACGAAAGACCGTGGCTAACCTAGGGTTGATGAAAACAGTGGGCCAAGAGCTATAAATATGGCCTTTAGCACTAGGGTTTGACACCATTCAGTAGATTTTAGTTTTTAGGTTTTCACTTTGTATTTTAGAAACGAGATTGTAGAAGTTCGCATAAACGTTCGAGGAGGTTTTCCTGACAAATTGCTTAATACAATTTAGATTCTTTTTAATTCTCATCTTCACTTACATGTTTACATATTTTTTTTATTGATGAATAAAGAAACCATGAGGAACTAATTCCATTTTAGGGAATTATGGAGTAGACGTATGAATAATTAATTGTTGTTTTACAGGGATTTTACCTTTCGGAGCAGCTGTTTGGGAAAGGAAGAACATCGAATAAACAATAGCCCTGACAACCCTAGAAAGTCATCTAGGTGGGAATGAACCCAAAATTGGTATTGCCCATCTGTGAACACCTTTTCCCCAAATCGGTTTAGATAGTGACATCTAGCGATAAGTAATCTCTATCGACTTGCTATGCCGGTGGAAGATCAAGAGATCCAACTTGGGTACTGACTACTTGATTGGAGGAAAATCCCCAAAACCTAAGAATTCAAGAACTCATACGAAAACGACCTAAAATCTCCAAAGTCATTTATAAGATTTCTACAACTCAATCTTTTGCTTTTATTTTCTATTCTATTCTATTTTATCTTTTTATTTTTATGCTCTCAAAACACTCTTTTATTTTTGATACTATAAACCCTAAAATAAGTACTAATTAATTTTACTCTTTGTAGGGACTTGATTTTCTATTGCTTTAAGCCTCCTTTAGGTACGATCCTCGAAATACTACTGAGTGTTCCATGTTAACACACTATATTTACATCCTGACCTGTATCCTTGCAAAAAGTCGAAATCTACGCCAAACGAGAGTACGTTTGGGGGCAGTCAAGTTGTTGGCACCGTTGCTGGGGAGACAACGCTTTAGTAAATTTTATTCTTTCTTTGTATTAAAATAATTCGAAAAATTTTAGGTTATAGATACGATTTAACCATACTAATAGTTTTTATTTTTTAGATCTAACACTTCCCTTTAATTCCCATCATATTTAAATCTATGGATGCCTACGATTTATTTTGTTCAGATCTCATGTATAATGATGATTATGATACTGATATCTAAGAAGACAGGTATTATGAGGATTGGGAGATCCAGCAGAATTAGAAGTTACTAATGTTGGAGTTAAGTCGACTTCGTGAAGAAGCCCAGATCCCCGATCCACATGATGGTCTATCTTTTAGAGAGATGTGCTTCGAATCTGAACAAATAAAGCTAGAACAGGAACAAAGTCTAGAGGGAAAAATAGAAAGAGAATATTTTGAGGAAACTGATGATCAGATTGCTGAGCAAAATGGAATCTCATATTTGGAAGAAAAAATGGAATATCATGTAAAAATCGAGATTGGGCCCCAATCCAATGATGAATCAATTCCCATAGAGGAAGAAGATGGTTCCCAAATCTCAAATTTAGATCTTCAATTAATAACTATTGTCAAACAGTTAATAGAAGAAATATTAGTTGAAATATCCTCGATCAAAAATTCAATTTCCAATGGAAATGGCCACTATGTATAATACTTTCCTGGAGCAGCAAATTCCCAGAGAAATTACTAATGTGAAAATTTTTCAATTTTTTGTATAAAACAGGAAGCATTTACAAGCTAGAGTCTCAGCCTTCGACTAGCCTAATAATTACATCCGTGGAACAAGATAATATATGCCCGTGGGATTGGCAACTACTGCACTAGTACCACGATCCGAGGGAACAAAACATAGTGATGAAAATTTCAAGGGGAAACAGATAGTTGCAGCAACATCAACACATGAATTTGCAGTAAATCTATGATTTTTACTAAATGAGGCGATCGAGCAGCTATTAAGCCATCACACAAAGGCATGTAAATTTCACAAGTGGATCAATGATAAAGGCAATCATGTGAAAGAGCAGTGGTATAAATTCGTAGACTTCGTAAAGAAATACGATCGACGAAAAGAGATGGCGGTGATCTACGCAGAAAGAAAAGGAAAATTTCGAGAAAGAGATAATCCCTAAAGAGTAGCTTGGCACGATGGCTACTGGATGAACAGTGATAAAACGGACTGTTCTCGAGAGTCGAAGTGCATACTAACATCCTTGTCAGACAATTCTTATAAGCACTAACACTCAATTTTAAGTTTATAATCACTAACATACTAACTCAGTAAAATTTTTTGTTCCAGGGTATTTTTTTCTAATCTGACAGGTTTGTCGCGACACAGGTACGCAACATCACGACAAAGCAACCAGACTACTCCAAATGTCACCCAGGCATGCGAAGACGCGACATACCCCTTGTACGTGCAACAAGGAGTCAGGATGCTAAAAACTCAAAATGATTGGCTATGTCGCGACATTAGGAGAGCTACGTTATGACATAGGAGACGGTCTGCTAAAACATCAAGACTGAAGGGTTTGTCGCGACATTGGTAGGTTGGTTACAACAAAATTATGCTATGTCTCAACATCGTCTGTAATTTTTGCAGGGTTGACCTGACCCAATTGCACAACCCGATGGAAAAACCCAACTCGATTTTTAACACCCAAAACCCTAAAAATACTCACCCCTATATATATTAACCTAAACTAAACTTATTCCCTTCACTTAAACACTCCCTAACTAATCCCAAATCCTCCAAAACTCTCATCATTCCCTTCCAATTTAAAAACTTAAAACTCCATTCCTTCAAGAGTGGTCCTTCATTCAAAGGTGCAAGGGGACTCCATCAACAAGGCTAATCCTCAAAATCAAAGGTATTTTCTTCATTTTTACTATTCTATTGGTTATTGTTAATCTCTTCTTTGTGTTAGATTACAATGCTACCCTGGGAGAGGACAATGGTGCAAGAGAGCGACAACGATTCAGATTTCGAATAATTCACAAATGCTTAGATAGAAAAATACTTTTTGGCTTCACAAGCAAGGACTCTTATTCAAGAACAAGGCTTCAAACTGTCCATTATTCTCTGCAAAAAGGTATGGCCATTGGTGTGGTACTATCAATGGGAGAAATTTTGCGTTCTCCCAATAGATAACATAATTGTACTGGTAGTCCATGAATTTTACGCATCCTTTAAGGATGACATAGTTTACAGAAAGCCTTTAGGAGTAGTTGTAGTTTGAGATTGCACTGTTTGCATGTCACATAAGGATATATATGCAATTATTACAATGTCTCTTACTATGATAAAGATTATGTACAGAGAGTGGACTTTAATACATTTCAAAACATAGACATGGAGGAAATAGTTAAGTTCTTGATAGAAAGGCGAGGTGTGTGGAACTATAGGCTTGACACTAGTAGAGTGATAACATTAGAAAAGACCATTCAATTCTCCCTAATTAGAGTATAAAATTTTCCCTTTATATTATGTTTAGCATACATTTTTAGCATTTTGTAATGAATAATTACATTTTCTAAGTCAGTGATGTGTGGTCTAATTTTCTTTCATTTTATCCCACTTATGCTACTAATGTCACTATATTTAGTATCAGTATTGCATCTAAAGATGTCAGCGTAGGGATTCATCTTAGAAGATCAAAGCAAGAAAGTGTTCAAAGTTGTCACCATAAGTTTTATCCAGAATTGCACCTAAATATATCACCGCATTAGCACTTCTAGATTTCATCAGGGATTTTTCTGTGTGAACATATCCAGAAGTACCAGCACATGACAATGTCAAATTTGTCGCAGCAAATTAAAGTCTTAATTTGCATCCAGAAATGTTACTACAACCTATAATTGCTTAATGCATACACCAGATCTGTGTAAGTGTACAATTGGAGTAACTAACTTGTACAGCTGGAAGGAGGTTAGATCTGAGAAAAGGAGGATACCTGTACTTGCCAATGAAGATAAATACTAAGGAGAGACAAGAGTAAAGGGAATCAAGCTAGTGATAAATTAACTCCATTTTCTAATTTTTCTTAAGGAAGCTGCCATGGAAGCTTGAATCCTTGGAAGGTGAACTAATTCGACGAGAAGGCAACATCGACTCTCGATGAGGAGTGTTCTAAGTGCAACGCAAGAGGAGCATTTACGAAGGAGTTCTAGTAGGCTAGGAATAGAATGCTTCAACTTATTCTTTATTTCCTCTTAAACGTTGATAAATTCTGATGACTTTAATTGTGTATGGAAGTACCTCTTAATGTTAGATCTATTTTGATTTTTGCTCAAATCTTCTTAATTGTTTATCTTTGGATTTAATTGTTTTGACCACGGAAGTGCGATTGCAATCACAGTCACTGGAATGTACAGTGATAAGTTAAACTAACAAGCAAGACAACGAAAGTTACTTGAGGCACGAAGGAATTCTGGCCACTTGTTCTCAATTACAAAGCATTGCCAGCACTATAAGGTGTGGTTAATGTGAGTATATTGAGTCTTTGGTAAGCAGGGAAGTCAAAGGTAGTGAGATCTCATTAAAATCTTAATTACGGTGACAATTTATCTACCATTTACCTTGTAGTCACATTTAGTGTTTGCCAACTTAATCAGTCAGGGATCCCCCATCTCTTATCATTATTTTACTCTTTAATTTTCTTAATTTTCATTGACAAAATATCTTCAAACATTCATTTCATTTTCTATTAAATTGTTCTGACATTTTATATTATAGTTTTACAATATTTTCGCTGATAGTGTTAACCCTTTTATTGTGCAGTATTTGACTTAATTGCACTAACATTATTCTTGATAATTATTTTTATTTTAACTTCTTTTGCTTTGACAAATTAAACATAAACAGCCATCTCTGTGGGATTGGTATTTGATAGCTTACACCTATCAACTATACTTGCATCAACAAGTGTTCTCTTGCACCTTTTGTTGTGACGTTCATAGCGCGATCAAGTTTTGGCGCCGTGACCAGGATGGCGTTTGTTTGATGTTTATTTTTTTAGTTTTATTTATTCTGTATTTATTGACTTTTATTTGTTACTAATCTGTTTATTTTTGTTAATTCTTTTCAACTCTCTTTTAGGTATTGTATGAACACTAGGAGAAATCCTAACAATATTAATGGCTTAGATCCAAAAATCGAAATAAGGAGGAGACAAGGGCAAGGAAATATGGCTTTACCTGGAAATAACGATATACCACAATTGCACCACAAAATCTTATCCCTCTAGTACAGCCACAAAATTTCAGCAATGCACCACTGCCACAAGAAGAACAAATACAAAACAGAACAATCAGAGATTTTGTTGTTCCTGTGTTAGATGACTGGCAGCCAAGGTTGTTAGACCAGCGATTCAAGCTGGAAATTTTGAATTAAAACCGGTGATGTTTCAGATGTTGAACTCAAATGGACAATATGCTGGTTTGCCTCATGAAGATGCGAGGAAGCATCTTAAATCTTTTCTGCTAATATGTGCTTCTTTCAGTCAGCATGGTGTTCCTGATGATGCCTTGAAGATGCAATTGTTTCCTTACTCTCTGTAGGGAAGGGCTCTACCTGGTTTCTAGGATTACCTGCTAAATCTATTACACCGTGGAATGCGTTAGCAACTCAATTTGTTTTGTGATTTAATCCACCCACAATGAATGCTCGATTGCAGAATGATATTATTACTTACCATCAGTTAGATGATGAGAACCTGCATACTACATGGGAGCGTTACAAAACTTTTCTTCGACGTTGCCCTAGGCATGGAATCCAACAGGAGACACAGATCAAAATTTTCTATAATGGATTAAATGCGCTAACAAGGAATCTTGTCGATGCATCTGCAAAGAGTCCCTTCTTAGATTGCACTTATGATGATGTTGTACAGATTTTGGAGAGAATTGTGTAAAATGATTATCAATACCCGATTTCTCGAGCTACTCAAGTGAAAGCAAATCCAATAATTATTGAGTTAGACGTTATATCAGCATTAAGTGCACAGGTATCCTCATTGGCTAACATGATTAAGAACATGAAGGGGACGAGTGAGGCTGCTCCTATTCAAGTAGCCCAGCAAATGGATGTCCCGACATTTTGTTATGAAATTTACTGCGACAACCATAGCGACGAGGATTGTCCACAGGATGCAGAGAATGCGTTCTATGTTAATAACATCCTAAGGAACTCATATGGTAACTCTTACAACAGTTCCACTAAGACACAACAACCTTGGGGGTATCAAAATGCGTTCACATTTCGATATGAAAATTCCTCGAATCAAGGAAATTTTAGACAAGGGAGTTACAATCAGCAGTAGCAGAATTACAATCATAATCCTCAAGTGCAGGCACATCATGATCAAGTGTAGTCACATACTCAGATGTAGTCACATGCTCGTATGCAACCACATCAAACTGCAATGCCAAATATAAATATGCAAGGACAGCATCAATAATAGCAACAGTAGTACTCTCAACCAAGATCAGATCCATTAGCTCCTTCAAGCTTTGATGCGTGAGCATATTACCAGAACTGAAGCTATCATCCAAGAAAATTCTTCTTCCATCCGCGCGTTGGAAGCACAATTAGGATAGCTGGCTTCTAATATGAGCACAAGAACACCAGGTGCTTTACCTAGTGACACTGAGAATCCAAATCAAAAGAGGAAGGAGCATTGCAAGGCCATTACTTTACGGAGTGGAAAGCAAACTATTGAGCAAAGCAGCAGCTCCTATACAGCACCTGTCGACTCAAATAAATGAGGAGGAACCACCAATAATCACACCCATGCCAATAATTTGACCTACGAAGTTGTCGACGCAACCAGGTGTATAACAGCAGGCCAATGTCAATATACCTTTGTCGTTTCCACAACGATTCATGGAGAAAGAACATGACAGAGAATATCAAAAGTTTGTGACTACCTTGAAACAATTACATATTAATATACCTCTTGTTGATGCTCTTGTGCAAATTTCCAGCTTTGGGAAATTTATGAAGGAGCTCTTATCAAAGAAAAAGAAGTTATCCGACATTGAGACAATTACGCTAACAGAAGGTTATAGCGCTGTACTGAAAAATAAATTGCCACCCAAGATGAAAGATCTTGGCAGTTTTACAATTCCATGTTCCATTGGAAACCATTATTTTGGAAAAGCTCTTTTTGATCTAAGAGCAAGCATCAACCTTATGCCCTTGTGAACATTCAGAAAATTGGGAATTGGTCACCTGAAGCCTACAGCAGTGACATTGCAACTTGCGGACATATCATTAGCGCAACCTAAAGGACAGGTAAAAGATGTTCTCGTCTAAGTCGATAAGTTTGTGCTCCCAGCAGATTTCATCATACTTGATTGTGAAGCTAATAAAGAGGTGCCCATAATTTTGGGACGCCCATTTCTTGCAACATGGCACACTCTTATAAACGTTATCAAAGGTGAGTTAATCATGCAACATAATGTTGAACATGTCACCTTTAGTGTTTTCGTAGCATCTCCTTCCGAGAGTAAAGAGCAATGTCACCACATTGATATCCTAGATGAGTTAATTACAGGAGAATTTAATGAACATAGATTTGTAGTGCCAGATGAATTTGTAGTGACATCTAAAGATAATATTCTACCTGATTGCGGCTACAAGGTTTATGTAAATATTTGTGATCTTAAACATGATTGGTAGATGGAATCTTTGGATTTGACAAATAGGACGATCCCTATTTTTAAACTGTCCATTGAAGAAGCTCAAACTTTGGAGTTGAAACCATTGCCAATGCATCTAAAATATGTTTTCCTTAGTGACAATGATACCTTGCCAGTAATTGTCAGAGCAAGTCTTGATGCAAATCTAGAGGAGAAATTAATCGGAATACTGAAGAAGCATAAGCGAGCCATCGCCTGGAGTATCGCGGATATCAAAGGCATTGGTCCCTCTTTTTGAATGCATAAGATCAGGCTAGAGGATGAGGGAAAGCAGTTCATTGAATAGCAACATAGATTAAATGAGAAGATGAAGGTAGTAAAAAAAGAGATCATAAAGTGGTTGGATGTAGGCATTATTTACCCTATCTCTGACAGTACATGGGTAAGCCCAGTCCAATGCATGCCAAAGAAGAGCGGCATTACGGTGGTAAGCAATGATAAAAATGAATTAATCCCTACTTGAATTACTACAGGTTGGCAAGTGTTCATGGATTACCGCCACTTGAATGCTGCCATAAAAAAAGATCATTTTTCACTTCCGTTCATTGATTAGATGTTGGATAGGCTAGCTGGTAAGGCTTATTACTGCTTTCTTGATGGATATTTTAGCTACAACCAGATAGCAATCGTATCGGAAGACCAAGCCAAAAAAAATTTTACTTGTCCATTTGGTACCTTTGCCTTCCTTCGTATGCCATTTGGTTTATGCAACGCACCAGCCACATTCCAGAGGTGCATGATGGCCATTTTTTTCAATATGATTGAGATTCATTGGAGGTATTTATGGATGATTTCTCTATTTATGGTCATACATATGATAAATGCGCTGACAACTTAGCTAAAGTGTTGAAGCGATGCAAGGACACCAATCTGGTGCTAAACTGGGAAAAATGCTATTTCGTGGAAACTAAAGGCATTATCCTTGGGCATCGTATCTCTTGTCAGGGCATTTTTCTTGGTCATGTCGGATTCTATCGATGATTCATCAAAGATTTCTCCAAAATTGCAAAACCTCTCTGCTCTCTATTGGAGAAAAATAAATAGTTTATGTTCGATGATGCTTGTCTGGAGGCATTCATTAAAATTAAGCAACAGTTAGTGTAGGCACCTATTGTCGTCGCATCGGACTGGTCACAACCATTCGAACTAATGTGTGATACGAGCGATTATACCGTAGGTGTTGTGCTTGGACAATTGAAGGACAAGGTATTTCATACAATACATTATGCTAGCAAAACTATTATTGAAGCGCAGGTAAATATACAACCACAGAAAAAGAGTTGTTGGCAGTAGTTTTTGCATTTGATAAGTTTCGTTCGTATCTTGTCGGTGCAAAAGTTACAGTTTATACTGATCACTCTGCATTAAGATACCTCTTTGCCAAAAAAGATGCCAATCCCAAGCTGATTAGATGGATCCTGTTATTACAAGAATTTGATGTTGAAATTAAAGATAGAAAAGGATCAGAAAATCAGGTAGCAAACCATTTATCTTATCTAGAATCTAGAAGTGAAGATGGAAATAAGTCACAAATTGTCAACTCATTTCCAGATGATAAGTTATTTTTTGTCGACGCATCTTTATGGTATGCAAATGTCGTCAATTATTTGGTCTATGGGAAGCTACCACTAGGTGCAACTGGTCACTGAAAGGTCAGATTTCTTCAAGATGTTGCAAAGTACCATTGGAATGAGTCATACCTATTTAAGGTATACATCGATAATATTATTCGTTGCTGTGTCCCTGAAAAAGGAATGCTTTCTATCCTGACGCATTGCCATGATGCACCTTATGGCCGTCATTTTGGTGGTGTTAGGACTGCTGTAAAGGTCCTTCAGTCAGGATTTTACTGGCCAACTTTGTTTCGAGGCGCCCACAATTTTGTTCAACAATGTGATAAATGTTAGTGTACTGGATTAATATCTTGATGCAACAAGATGCTGGAACAACCTATCATGGAAGTTGAGCTTTTCGATGTTTGGGGTATGGATTTCATGGGACTGTTTCCCAATTCTTTTAGAAATGCTTATATTCTAGTCGCTGTTGATTATGTTTCAAAGTAGGTCGAAGCAATAGTTGTTCCTAAAGATGATGCTCGAACAGTGTTGATGTTCTTTCACACATATATCCTCACACGATATGGCACACCTCGAGCATTAATCAATGATCAATGCACTCATTTTCATTGTAATCAAGTGGTGAAAACATTAAAATGTTATGGTGTTAAGCATCACATGGTAACCACATATCATCTGCAATTAAATGGCAAAACTAAAGTATCCAACCGACAAAAAAAGAATATCCTTGAAAAGTTGGTTAATCTATCCAAACACGATTGGTCTTCACGGCTGAATGATGCATTATGGGCGCTTCGTACAACTTACAAAACACCATTAGGAATGTTACCGTACCAACCAGTTTTTGGTAAATCCTGTCACTTACCTGTAGAACTTGAACATAAGGTCATGTGGGCAATTAAACAAGTGAATTTGGATTATGATGCTACTGGGAAAAAGAGATTTTGGACATTTCGAAACTGGAGGAAATTCGACGCAATGCTTATGAAAATATTGCCATTTACAAATAAAAGAGAAAGCGATGGCATGACAACATCATTTTGCGACGATAATTTTCTGTGGGTCAGTTAGTGCTTTTATTTAATTCACGATTAAAAATGCATCTTGGTAAATTGCACTCCAGATGATCAGGACCTTTCAAAGTTTTTGATTTCCTCATGGTGTAGTGACAATTAAAGATTTAAATGATGGGCACCAATTTAAGGGGAATGGCCAACGATAGAAGCACTATCTCAGTCCAAACAACCATGAATAGAACGAGACCATTAACCTAGTCACATTTTCTTAATATGTCCCTATAATTTTTCTATTTACTTTTTGTATTGTATTTTCTTTTAATTATTTTCTTTAGTTCTTTGCAGGAATAAAAGTTATCTTTTTCGTCGACGCACTGAAACATAACTTGTCGACGCATTTAATTGATGACTTATCGAAGCGTTTCAGGAAAGAATCACACCAATTGATTCACTTTTTTCCCCAACTATTGGATCAATTTGGAAAAAGGACAATCTGTGTCATTGTATATATTGGTTGCAGACATAGTGTCCTCTCACTGCAGTGGAAACCATCACGCCTCTTCATCTTTATTCTATATGAAAACCCCATTTTACCGATAGTGGTCTTCACACTCACATCCACCATTGTTGTTGCAATCCTTCCTTTTCTTCAACCTTCAGACTTCCTGTTCATTTCACTTTATTTCTCTCATATACCATGGCCAGAACTAGAGGCTCTAAAACTCCTTCGAAACAAGTCGCTGAATCATCTACGGTGGTGGTTCGTAACGTTGAACAGCTACCATCCAAAGAACCAGTCTTATTTTTAAAAAAAGCCGCCAAAGACTGCTTCCATGATCCTATGTTGAAGCGAAATTGTCACCCAGAGCAAGGCTTTCAACTATCTCCAATGCTTACACTGTGAAAGCAAGTCAACAGAACCATCTAAAGGGGTATTCTTCATCCCTGGTAAGAGAATCCTATGCTAATCTAATTGATAGAGAGCAAGAATTTGTCTTTGTTCAAGAGGGGCTGGTATCGTGGGGCACTAACAATATAAATGCCTTGTACAGCATCACTGAGGGGCAGGATGAGCATGTTGCTTTCCTCGAACAATTAACAAAAGAAAGTGCAAATTTGCTGCTGAATGGTTTGTGCATAGATGGTGTTGTTTGGACCGGGAACAATCCTAACAATTATATAATGCATCACCATTTCCTCACGATCCAGAGCAAAGTCTGGTTCTACTTCATTAACTGCCGTCTTTTGCCCTCCACCCACAGTACCACAGTCACTTTGGATAGAATGTGCCTTATCCATTCCATCATCAAAGGCCACTGGATAGATGTCGGTGTAATCCTCCATCAAGAGATTGCAGAGTCTACAGCGAAACAAACAGGTATACTGCCTTTTCCCTCTCTTATCATGTAGTTGTGTAATCGGAGGGGTGTTATACCTCGCGAAGGGGAAGAATTCTTGGAAAATAAAGACCCCATTAATGATGTCTCGATTGAGCGAATGACGATAGAGACCCCTACTGCAAAAGAAGCTGTGCAAAAGAAAGAGAATGGCAAAGAAAAGAAGGACAAGCATCCTTATGCGCCCACGAATCCTCAACTTTGGAAGAAACTGAAAGAAATTGAGCAACTCGCTGGAAAGATGAGTGTCCGATAAATCAATCTTGTCGGTGCAGTGAAATCGATGGAGCACTCATAGAACTTATTCTATGCCTATACCAGGGCATGGAATATGACAATTGTCAGCACGCTACGCAGCATGAGCAAGCAGCCCTTGCCAAAATTCCTAGTATTTCCCCTATCATCATGGAGGCAACACCATCAACTGAGAATGCTGCTTCAGAAGGGAAGACTCAATCTGTCCAATCTCCACACTTGGTCCTCATTTCTGATGATGAGGACCAGGATATGCGTTCCAGGGATGCAGAGGAGTGTTTCTGCAATATCGTTAGCCTCTTTGATGATGTGTTTTCTAACAGTTTGGGAGCAAATATGACGGAGAAGGAAGCTACTATAGAAGAGCATAACACCATGGATTCTGTGAGTATTGCGACAAATTTATTTGAGGAATGTATAAGAGAAAGAAGAAGAAAGAAAAGAAGACAAAAAAGAGGAAGAATTTGTTGCGACAAATTTATCTGAGGAATTAGTCGTCGCACTTGATAATGTAGGTGCAAATACTGATGACCTGGCGCCATCTAGGGCAAGTCAGGTTGAGAATGTAACATTCAGCAACGAGGATTTTAATCCTCTGGTTATTGTGCCTTATCTGACACCACTTGCTAAAATTCATCCTTCGGATGTTACAGTCGATGAAGCCTCGGTTGAACCAATGGAAAAGAAATGTGAGCACAAAGACAAAAGGAAGCGCAATGAGGAGCGCCCAAAGAAAAAGAAAAAGACCAAGGTAGCCACATCTTCGGCTGCAACACACTGAGTTAGTCTTTACTTTTTAGCACTTAGTTTAGTTTAAATTCTTGCATATCATATAGTTGTCATTTCATTTTACTTGTCTCCGCATTTTATTTGTCAACGCATTTGCATTGTAGTTGCATTTCCATAAATATTTGTATATTATTGTTAGTGCATTAGGGATAATGCAGATTCTATGTTTGGGGGGGAAATATGTATGGAATGGAAATGCAATTGCACCCACATTTTAAGCTATTATTTGTCCTTCAGTTTAATTAAAGTATGCAAAGTTATGAAAAATGTGACTACAATTTTTTTTTCATTTAATGCTTAATTCTTGAATTATGTGAGATGCTAATGTGTGAATTGGATTAATATGATTGAATGTTGTATCCTTTTATTTTTTATGAATGGTTGAATTTGCATAAGTAATGAATGAGTAGTATCATTAGTTGAATCTTGGATAACTTGCCATATGCAGCTATGTATATAGTTATAACTACTAATAAAAGACACTCCAATGTGGGTGCATTGTGACTTATCAAGGGGGAACACTCCAATGCAAGTGTTAGAAAAATTATCTAGCCAAAGGCTGTCACTACAATAGTGTGTGTCGGTGCAATTACATACTTCTTAGGGGTTTGTTGCACCCCATCGTTACTGCCTAGGATCAAAGGTATAGTAATGCAATGACATCTCTCAGTCGCATATATATATATAAAAAAGAAGAAAAGAAAAAGAAAATATATATGTTTATCATAAAAAATGTTGTATTGGTTAAGAGGATTTAAGATTTAAAGCATGATGCTAGCATTAGTGAAGTTACAGTTTTGATTAATTCATACCTATAAATTGTCGGCACAATTTTCTATCATATGAATGTAATTTATACATTAGGATCCTAGAGAATTTAAGTTGCTAGAATGATGAGTGCTTTGACAAGAATGTTTATATGACTTTGGTAACTTTTGTTTACTTGAGGACAAGTAAAAACTCAAGTTTGGGGGTGTGATAGCATTAGAAAAGACCATTAAATTCTCCCTAATTAGAGTATAAATTCTTCCCTTTGTATTATGTTTAGCATACATTTTTAGCATTTTGTAATGAATAATTTCATTTTCTAAGTCAGCGATGTGTGGTCTAATTTTCTTTCATTTTATCCCACTTATGCTACTAATGTCGCTACATTTAGTATCAGTATTGCATCTAAAGATGTCAACGCAGGGATTCATCTTAGAAGATCAAAGTAGGAAAGTGTTCAAAGCTGTCACCACAAGTTTGACCCAGAATTGTGCCCAAATATCTCATCGCATTAGCACTTCCAGATTTCATCAGAGATTTTTCTGTGTGAACATATCCAGAAGTACCAGCACATAAGAATGTCAAAATTGTTGCAGCAAAATCTTAATTTATGTCTATAAATGTCAGGACAACCTGCAATTGCTTAATGCATACACCAGATTTGTGTGAGTGTATAGCTGGAGTAACTAACTTGTTCAGCTGCAAGGAAGTCAGATCTGAGAAAAGGAGGATACCTGTACTTGCTAATGAAGATAAATACCGAGGAGAGAGAAGAGAAAAGGGAATCATGCTCGTGACAAATTAACTCCATTTTCTAATTTTTCTTAAGGAAGCTACCATGGAAGCTTGAATCCTTGGAGGGTGAACAGATGTGACGAGAAGGCAACATCGACTTCTGACGAGGAGTATTCTAAGTGCAACACTGATCGGCCTATAATGTCACAACAGTTGTGCAAGCGGACACACGTCGAAGCAAGTATAGTTGATAGAATAATTATATCGGATATTGATCTCACAGCGAATGGGTTTTTGATATCTATATGTCGAGGCAATTAAAACTAAGATTGAGTAAAGATGTCAGCGCAATTAAATTTGAAAACTAAGATTGAGTAAAGATGTCAGCGCAATTAAATTTGATCTGCACACTAAAATAGTCAAAACTGTCAATATAATAAAAGTTAATTGTCAGTGCAACTAAAAGTAAATCAAATTTTTGTTGAAGGTTTGGAAATTTAAATGCAGAAAAGTAAAATGATGATCAAGTGCAAAGGGATGGAGTGGATCACTAATACCACTAAGTCGTAACGCTGAATGCGTCGACAAGGCATTGTATAGATGAATTATCGTAGCAATAAGTTTCCAATGAAATCTTACCAATAACAGCTCTTTGTTTAATCCAGACTCAAATTCCATAACTACCCCATCTCTCGATGTTGGAAACTCTATGCACTTAAGAACAAGTGATAGAATCTCTTCTAATCCCAAGCAGCTCTCACTGACTAGCTTGTTAACCTAACTTGTCACCGCATCTCTCGATGTCAGTAGACTATAATTTCACTCTCGTGTTTAATGCAATTAAATCCAAGAATAAACGGATGAGAAGGATTAAGTAAAAATCAAAGTAATCTAACATTGAAAGATATTCTCATATTCATTCAAGTGTCAAGAATAATTCATCAGCATAAAAGAGGGGTTAACAAATACATTGAAGCTTACTATCTCTAGACTACTAGGACTATTTCTTAACCGCTCCTCTTGTGTTGCATCAAGCACTTCTTGTCAGAAGTGGTTGCTCCTCTGCTTAATCAGCTCACCGTTCTCAAGCTTAAATCTCTAAGAACACAAATTATTTACAGAATTTAATTCCTCTACCTCTTGATATCTTTCTTCATCTTTCTCTCCTCTATTTATAGGCTTCAAGAATGGTAAACCTTCTCTCTTCTCAGATCCAGATCCAATTGCAGCTGTAAAAGTTTGTTACAGTCCAGCTATGCACTCACGCAGATCTGGTGTGAACTTCATGAATCTGCAGGTTTTCACGACATCGCTAGGCGCAATTTGAAACCTTCACATATGGCAATAACGTGCTCTTCCGCTACGCTGGTGCAGCTTGAATTCTCTCATTTCAAGTAAAGATTCCTATGCGACAACATCGCTGGTCACAATTTCAAGCTGAATTTGTGGTTGTATTTTTGTATTCTTTTTAGCTTTGGTCTTCTGAGATGGATCTTTGCGCTGACAATTCTAAGACGCAATATATATATGCTGCATGTGACAACATTAGTGCATAAAAAGAGATAAAATAATAATAATTTAAACCAAGCATAAATGAGTTAGAAAACATGAATACTAAGTATGAAATGCCTAACCTGCATGCTAAATATGGTACAAAAGAGACAAATAATACACAAATTTAGGGAGAAAATAGGTGTCATTTCTAATGCTATCACACCCCCAAATTAAGTGTTTACTTGTCCTAAAGTAAACAAAAATCAACAAAATCACAGAAAAACATGTCACCTCAATTATTATTCTCACAACTTAAATTTTTAGGGATCCTAATGTATAAATTGCATTTACATGATAGAATAATGCACCGACAATTTAGAGGCATGAACAATTAAAACTGCAACATCACTTATGATAGTAACCTGCTTTGAATCTTACCCTTTCTTAATCCAATACAGCATTTATAGCAATATTTCTTTTTTTTTCTTTTCCCTTTTTTTCTTTTTCCTTTCTTTTTCTCATTCAACATTTTTTATATGTGACTGAGAGATGTCATTGCATTACTCTACCTTGGTTCCTGGGCAGTAACGATAGGGTGCAACAAACCCTCAGGATGTATGTAATTACGCCGACACACACTCTTGTAGCAACAACCTTTGGCTAGATGATATTTCTAACACATGCAGCGGAGTGTTCTCCCTTGATAAGTCACAATGCACTCACGTTGGAGTGTTCTTTATTAATACAATGTCACTGCAATTGGCAAGTTAGTGCAAGATTCAAAGATTGCTACTATCCATTCATTACTGAAGTAATTCAATTATTCATTCAAAAATAGAAAAGCTCAATATTCATTCACATTCATCCAATTCATATGTCAGCATCCCAATCAATTTAAGATTACGCATCAAATAAAAAATTGTGGTCACATTTTTGTTGAAATTCTACATATTTTTATTAACTAAAGAAACAAGTAAAATTCAAATATATTGGCGCAATCGCATTTCATTTCACACAATATCCCCCCAAACTTAATGTCTGCATTGTCCCCAATGCACTGACAATATTATACAAATAAGAATGGGAATGCAACTACAATGTAATTAAACTAATATGAAAAATGCAGTGACAAAGAACAATGCAATGACAATGAAATGCATGCAACTACCTACAGAAAAGTAAACTAACTCATTTATTCAGCAGCCGATGTCGTGGCTACTTTGGTTTTCTTTTTCTTCTTCCTTGAGAACTCTCCTTCTTCCTTTTGCTTCTTCTTTTTGTCCTTGCGCTTCCTCTTCTTGTCCTTTGAACTAACCGAAGCAGCGAATTGTTCCTCCACAGCTGGTTGGGTGGCGGCCTCATCGACAGTTACATCTGATGGGTGGATCCCAGCTAGCAGTGCCACATATGGCATAATGGTGAGAGGATTGAACTCCTCTGCATAACTTGTAACTACCTCAGCCAGACTCGCATCAAGTGGAGCCATGTTTTCACTAGATGCCCTCACACTTACAGGTGCTTCGACAATATCCTCAGCGATATCTGTCAGGGCATCATCCTGCTTGTCTTCCTGCTCCTCTACAGGGTCCTTCTTCTCAAGTTCTTCTTCCTCTCATTCTCTTTCCTTCTCTTGGACTTCTTCTTGCTCTGCTTCCTCTGCTTTAGGCTATTCCTACTCAGTGGGGGTGTTGTCAATGCCTAACTCTGAATTTACACCCATAGATACAATCGGGGTATGCACCTCCTCAACCATAACTACCTACTCGACCATATTAACCCCAAGACTGTTTGAGAACTCTTCTTTGAACAAGCTGGCTATAGTTCTGTAGTAATCCTCCATATCATTAGATTGCCCATCGTGCTCCTCGTCATTTGAAACGTAGATTGTCGTTAGAGCGGAGACATGTAGAGGCTTACCATCAGGAGTAGGTTGTTCGAAAGATGAGGGAGCTTTCCTAGTAATGGGTGGAAAGACAAGGAACTCAGGTAGGGGATTTGGGCTCAGACTTCTTAATACGTTCAGAATAGTTTTTTTCCATATTCTTGTGTACGCATAGAATAGATTTTGTCTGTAGTCCATCTCCTCCAATGCACTGATAATACGAATTTGGCTCATGTCGATGCGATCAATATTTACTTCCATTACAGCCAATTTCTTTCCCAACTGAGGGTTTGTGGGCTCATCTGCCTGCTTTTCCTTCTTTTTACCTTTCCCCTTGTCTGTCTTTTTGGGTGTTTCCTTCACCAGTGGCGTCTCTTGGCCTCTCGACATTCTCTCTACGGAGATATCATTGATAGGGCTCTTGTTCTCCAATACTTCCTCACCATCTTGGGGCACAATCCCCCTTTGTTTACACAGCAACATTATTAAGGAAGGGAAAGGTAGTATACCTGTCTGCTTGGATGTTGCTTCAGTAATCTAGTCGTGGAGGTTTACACCAACATCGATGTGATGGCCCTTTAAAATTGAATGTAGAATGCACATGTGATCTAATGTTGCCGTTGTGCTATGTGTAAAAGGTAGGATGAGGCTATTGATAAAGTGAAACCACACCTTACTGTAGGTTATCAGATAATGATGGTGCATGGTAAAGTTGTATGGCCCAGTGCTCGTCTAGACGGCACCGTCAACACAAAGATCTCTCAATATCTGGTCGGCACCTTTATCGGTCAGTTCTTTCATAAACACTGTGTGGGTGTTTTCTTTCTCAGCCATCCAAAATAGAGTGTTGATATTGGTAACACTCTATGGTACTAAGCCCTATCTTACAAAGACAAACTCCTGTTCAATGTCAACAAGGTTGGCATAAAATTTCCTTACCATTATAGGGGAATATCCGACTGGGTGCTCGCAAAAGAATTCTTAACCCAGCCGACTGATTGTTCGTGCAATTTGCTTCCCCAAAGTCTGGTGTGGAGACAGTTGTAGACCTTGCTCCGGATGGCAGTTTTGTTTCAACGTCATTATGGTAGTGGTCCTTGGCCGCTTTAGACAAAAATAGGACCGACTCTTTTGGTGGAGGTTAGTTAGTGGACTGAACCACGATGGTAGAAGTGTCAGGGGTTTTAGAAGGAGTTTTTGTACCTCTTGTTCTGGCCATAATAACTCAGTAAAAAAAAGTTAAAAGAAACTTGCAGAAAAAGAAATAAACTTGTGAGAGTAAGAGCGAAATAACAAAGAAGATGAGTTACAGCAACAATGGCGATTGTGAGTGGAAAAAGAAAGTCTACGAAGAAGGGTTTTATAACCTTTCAATGGCAAAAGTCGTGATTATTGCAAGGAACGTGGGAAAATGTTACGTTTGTAGCCAATAAATGCCAGGCTGCAGATCATACCCTTTTGATTGATCGAACGGTTAGGAAGAGAGGGAAATCAATTGGCACGATTCTTGCTGAAAAAGCTTTGCTGAGTCATCACAGAATGCGCCGACAAGTTGTGCTTGTGATGCATCGGAGATGATTTTTTTCTTCCTGCATAAAATTGAAAAGGAAACAAGTAAAAGTAAAAAGATAAAAGGAAATGTAAAATATGTTGATATTATTTAAATGTAACCAGATCGATGGTCTCGTTAGGTTCTTTGACTTTTGGGCTCACATAATGCTTCAGACGTTGACCATTCACCTTAAACTGTTGCCTATCTTTCAAATTCTCAATTATCACCGCACCATTCTAAAATGCTTCGACAATCTTAAAGGGGCCCGATCATCTTGAACGCAATTTACCTGGATGCAGTTTTAAACATGAATTAAATAAAAGTACTAACTGACCAGGGCTAAATTGTCGACACAAGATGATATTGTCGTGCCATCTCTTGGTTTTTTCTTTGTATATTGCGGCATTCTCATAGGCATTGCGGCGTATTTCTTCCAGTTCAGTAATGTCCAGCAACCTCTTCCTTCCAATAGCGTCATAGTCCAAATTTACCTGTTTGATTGCCCACATGGCTCTATACTCAAACTCAACTAGCAGGTGGCATGACTTACCAAACACTAGTTGATATGATGACATCCCCAACCGGGTTTTATATGTGGTACGAAGCACCCACAATGCGTCATGTGACCGCGAAGACCAATCCCTTCGAGATGGATTAACCACCTTCTCAAGGATGCTCTTAATCTACCGATTGGACACCTACGCTTGATCATTTGTCTGTGAATGGTACGTTGTGGCCATACGATGCTTTACACCATATCTTTTCAATGCTATCGCAACTTGATTGTTATGAATGTGAGTTCCTTGATCACTTATTAATGCTCTAGGTGTTCCAAATCTCGTAAGGATGTAAGTGCGGAAGAACTTCAACACTGTTCGAGCATCATCTTTTGGCACCACGATTGCCTCGATCCACTTCGAGACATAGTCAACAGCAACTAAAATATACACATTCCCAAAAGAGTTTGGAAATGGCCCCATGAAGTATATATCCTAAAAATCAAATAACTTCACCTCCATAATAGACTGTTAGAGCATCTCGTTGCGTTGAGATATTGAGCCAGTGCGTTGACATCAATCACATTGTTGTGCAAAGTTGTGGGCATCTCGAAACAATGTGGGCCAATAGAATCTAGATTGTAGGACCTTTGCAGCAGTTCTCATTCCACCAAAATGACCTTCATAGGAAGCATCATGACAATGTCTTAGAATGGAAGTCATTTCTTCTTCAGGAACGCAGCTATGAATAATGTTGTCGGCTCATACCTTGAATAGGTATGGCTCGTTCCAATGATACTTTGCAACGTCGCGCAAAAATCTGACTTTCTTGTGACCAACAGCACTTAGGGGTAGCTTCCCACACACAAGATAGTTAACTACATCAGCATACTAGGGTGATGTGTCGACAAAGAACATTTGCTTGTCTAGAAATGCATCGACAATTTGAACTTTATTCCCATCCTCACTTCCAACTTCTAGGCGAGACAAGTGGTCAACTACTTGATTTTCAAATCACTTTCTATCCTTGATTTCAACATCAAACTCTTGTAACAACAAGATCCATCTAATCAACCTCGGTTTGGTGTCTTTCTTCGCAAAAAGGTACCTCAATGCAGAGTGGTTTCTGTACACTATAATATTTGCGTCGACAAGGTATAAACGAAATTTGTCGAATGTAAAAAACTACTGCTAGCAATTCCTTCTCAATAGTTGTATAATTGACCTGCGCTTCAGTCAAAGTTTTTCTAGCATAATAAATGGAATGAAATACCTTTTCTTTACATTGACCCAGTACAACTCCTACAGCAAAATACTTGTGCACACATTAATTCAAACGGTTGCGTCCAGTCTGGTACGATAATAATTGGAGCTTGTACTAGCTTCTTCTTTATTGTAATGAATGCGTCTAGACAGGTGTCATCAAACACAAACTTTTTATTCTGCTCTAGCAATGAGCATAACGGTTTAGCAATCTTGGAAAAGTCTCGAATAAATCTCCTATAGAAACCAGCATGTCTAAGAAAGCTTCTTATTCCCTTAACATTATTGAGGTGGCAATTTCTCGATGATTTCAACCTTTGCTTTATCTACCTCAATGCCCTGACATGATATGCGATGGCTGAGGACAATGCCTTCAGTTTCCATAAAGTGGCATTTTTCCTAATTCAGAACTAGATTTGTGTCCTCACATCTCTTCAGAACTTGCACTAGGTTATCAGCGCATTGGTCAAAAGTTTGCCCATAAATCGAAAAATCATCCATGAATACCTCTAAAGAATCCTCGCTCATGTTCGAGAAGATAGCCATTATACACCTCTGGAATGTGGCTGGTGCATTGAACAATCCAAAAGGCATATGCCGGAAAGCAAAGGTTCCAAATGGGCATGTGAATGTAGTCTTTTCTTGATCTTCCAGTGCAATTGCAATTTGATTGTATCCGGAGTGGCCATCTAGGAAATAATAATAGGCTTTATCAGCTAGCCTATCCAGTATCTGGTCAATGAATGGTAGTGAGAAGTGGTCCTTCTTTGTGGCTGCATTCAGTCGACGATAATCCATGCATACTCGCTAGGCAGCCGCAATGCAAGTAGGAATTAACTTGTTCTTATCATTGCTCACAATTGTGAAACCACTCTTCTTGGGCACACATTGGACAGGACTCAACCAATTGCTATCTGAAATGGAGTAGATGATGTTTGGATCTAGCCACTTGATAATCTCCTTCTTCATACCTCTTTCATTTTTTCATTGAGTCATCGTTGTTGCTTAATGGATTGCTTCCCTTCATCTTCCAGCCTGATCTTATGCATGCAAAAAGAGGGACTAATGCCTCTGATATCTGTAATGCTCTAGGCAATGGCTCTTTTGTGTTCCTTTAAAATTGTGACAAGCTTTTCTTCTTGTGTTGTGTCGAGGGTTGCGCTGACAATTAGTGGTAATGTTTCATTGTCACCCAGAAAGATGTATTTCAAATGTATCGGCAATGGCTTCAACTCCAAGGTAGGAGCTTGTTCAATCGACGGTTTAAACACGGGGATCATCCTATTAGACAAATCTAAAGATTCCAATTGTCAATTCTGTCTCAACTTACAACTATTAACCTCATCATTGTAGTCACATTCAGCTAGGACTTCATCAATAGATGTCACTGCATCTTCATCTAAGACTGCTAAACTTTGTTCATTGAACTCTTCCATAATTAACTCATCCAACACATCAATGTGGTGACATTGCTCCTTACTTTTCAACGGAGATGCGTCGAACACACTGAAGGTAACATGTTCATCGTTATGACGCATGACAAGCTCACCCTTGAAAATGTCGACAAGAGTGCATCTTGTTTCCAAAAATGGTCACCCCAATATGATGGGCACTTCCTTGTCTACCTCGCAGTCAAGAATTATGAAATTGGAAGGGAACATAAGCTTATCCACTTGTACAAGGACAACTTTGATTTGGCCTTCAAGTTGCACTAGAGATCTATCCATAAGTTGCAATGTCACCGCAGTGAGCTTCATTGATCCTATTCCTAACTTCCTGAATGTGGACAAAGGCATGAGATTATACTAGCTCCCAAATCATATAAAGCTTTACCTAGATAATGGTTCCCAATGGAGCAAGGGATTATGAAGCTACCAGGATCTTTCATTTTTTTTGGGAACTTGTTAGTTAGCACAGCGCTATACCCCTCTGTCAGCAAAATCATCTCGATTTCGAACAATTCTTCTTCTTTGACAACATCTCTTTCATAAATTTCCCATACTAGGTATCTGTACAATAGGTATGTTACTATATAATTGTTTCAAAGTAGAAACAAACTTTTAATAGTCCTTATCATGGTTTTTCTCTTTAAATCTTTGCGAAAATGGAAAAGGTAAACTGTCAGTGGGTTGTTGAGAAATAATTGGTTGCATCGACATAGAAAATTACGTTGACATCTTCGTTGGACTAATTGTAGGCATAGAGGTCACTACAATTGGTTCTTCTTCATTTATTTCTACTTGATTCTCTTCACCTGCAATTTCTCCTTATTACGTTAGTTCGAATGCATCGACATATTCTTGGTCGGAATGTCTGCTTGGTTCAACTGTTTATTTTCCACTTCGCAGCTTGATAGCCTTACAATGCTCCTTCACTTTCTGCGCTGGATTCTCCGTATCACTAAGTAAAGCACCTGGTGTCCTTACACTCAGATTAGAAGTCAACTATCCTGGTTGGGCTTCCAATGCTCTGATAGAAAAAAAATTGCCTTGCACTATTGCTTCAGTCCGATGATATGCTCTTGCATCAGCGCCTCAAGAGCAGTCATAGGGTCTGACCTTGGTTGAGAAAACTGCTATTGTGGTTGCTGGTGATGTCCTTGCATATGTAGCACTGAATTCTGTTGCAGCTACAATAGCGCTTCTGATTGCATCTAGCTATATGCATGCAATTGATCAGGGTGTGAATGTACCTACGAATTCTGATTAAAATTCTGTTGCCAATGGTTGTTGTAACTCCCTTGTCTATAACTCCCTTTGGTTGAGGAATTTCCATATCTATATGTGGAAGCATTTTGATTCCCCTAAGGTTGTTGAACTCTGTTACTGTATAAGTTACCATAGGAATTTCCTCGAATGTTGTTGACATAGAATTCATTTTCAGCATGTTGTGGACAGTCCTCATAACTATGATTATCACCGAAATTTCACAAGAATGTCAGCACATCCATCTGTTGGGCCACTTGGATAGGGGCAACATCACTTGTCCCTTTCATATTCTTTATAATATTGGCCAAAGAGGATACTTGCGCATTCAAAGCAGAAATAGCAACTAATTCAAGAACACAAGGATTAGTTTTTACCTGAGCAGATTGAGAGATTGAATATTGATAATTATTCTGTGCAATTCTCTCTAGAATTCGTACAGCTTCATTGTAGGTGCAATCCAACAAAGGACCGTTAGCAGATGCGTCGACAAGATTCTTTGAATGAGCATTTAATCCATTATAAAAGATCTGTATCTGGGTCTCTTGTTGAATTCCATGGATTGAGCAGCATCTAAGTAGAGTCTTATAAAGCTCCCATGTTGTATGTAAGTTCTTATCATCCAGCTGATGATATGCTGTAATATCATTGCGCAACTTTGCATTCATTGTCGGCGGATTGAAATGCAAAACAAATTACATTACTAACAAATTTCAAGATGTAATAGATCCAGCCGACAATCCCAAGAACCATGTTCTCGCTTTACCCTGCAGCGAATAAGGAAATAATTGCACTTTCAAGGCATCATCAGGGACACCATGTTTACTAAAGGACGACAAATAAGCAAAAATGATTTTAAATGTTTTCTTGCGTCTTCATGAGGCAAACCAGAATATTGCCCATTTGAATTAAGCATCTGAAACATCACCAGTTTCAGCTCGAAATTTTCAGCCTGTATAGCTGGTCGTACAACCCTTGGTTGTATATCATCAATGATAGGAACAACAAAATCTCTGATTGTCCTATTTTGCATTTGTTCAATTTGTGGAGGCGGTGGTGGTACATAATTTATTATTTGTGCTTGCACTGGAGGAACTCCATCTTGTGGTAGTAATGGTGGCAAGTTGTTGTTGTTGCTACCAGCCATTTTCTTTTGCTCTTGTCTTTTCATCCTAAGTGTCCTCTCAAGTTCTAGATCAAAGCTCACAATCTCCTTAGGATTTCTCCTTATGGACATGCAACTCCAAAGAATTGTGGAAGGAAATTAAAAGAAAGTGAAACGGATTAGTAAAAATAGAAATTAAGTAAGAAAAATAATTGCTACTACAATAGCAAACATCAAACAAACGCTAGTTCCCCGGCAACGATGCCAAAACTTGATCGGCCTATAACGACACAACAGTTGTGCAAGTTGAAACACATCGAAGCAAGTATAGTTGATAGAATAATTCTATCGGATATCGATCCCATAGGGAATGGGTTTTTGATGTCTATATATCGAGGTAATTAAAACTAATATTAGAGATAATGTGAGTAAACATGCCAGCGTAATTAAATCTAATCTGTACACTAAAATAGTCAAAATTGTCAATGTAATAAAAGTTAATTGTCAGTGCAACTAAAAGTAAATCAAATTGTTGTTGAAGGTTTGGAAATTTAAATGCAAAGAAGTAAAAAGATGATCAAGTGCAAAGGGTTAGAGTGGATCACTAATATCACTAAGTCGCAACGCTGAATGCGTCGACAAGGTATTGTATAGATGAATTGTCGCAGCAATAAGTTTTTAATGAAATCTTACCAATAATAGCTCTCTATTTAATAGACACTCAAATACCCATAATTACCCCATCTCTCGATGTTGGCAACTCTTTGCACTTAAGAACAAGTGATAGAATCTCTTCTAATCCCAAGCAGCTCTCGCTGACTTGCTTGTAAACCTAACTTGTCACCGCATCTCTCGATGTCAGTAGACTGCAATTTAACTCTCGTGTTTAATGCAATTAAACCCAAGAATAAACAGATGAGAAGGATTAAGTAAGAATCAAAGTAATCTAACATTGAAAGATATTCTCATATTCATTCAAGTGTCAAGAATAATTCATCAGCATAAAAGAGGGGTTAACAAATACATCGAAGCTTACTATCTCTAGACTACTAGGACTATTCCTTAACCGCTCCTCTTGTGTTGCATCGAGCACTTCTCCTCAGAAGTAGTTGTTCCTCTGCTAAATCAACTCACTGTTCTCCAGCTTAAATCTCCAAGAACATAAAGTATTTGCAGAATTTAATTCCTCTACCTCTTGATATATTTTTTCATCTTTCTGTCCTCTATTTATAGGCTTCAAGAATGGTAAACCTTCTCTCTTCTCAGATCCAGATCTAATTGCAGCTGTAAAAGTTTGTTATAGTCCAGCTGTGCACTCACGCAGATTTGGTGTGAACTTCACGAATCTGTAGGATTTCGGGACATCACTAGGCACAATCTGAAACCTTCAATTACGGTGACAACATGCTTTTCCCCTACGCTGGTACTTCCAGTTGTGATTGTAGCTTGAATTCTCTCATTTCAAGTAAAGATTCCTATGCGGCAACATCATTGGTCGCAATTTCAAGCTGAATTTATGGCTGCATTTTTGGATTCCTTTTAGCTTTGGTCTTCTGAGATGGATCTTTGCGCTGACAATTCTAAGACGTAATATATATATGCTACATGTGATGACATTAGTGCACAAAAAGAGATAAAAAAACAAGGATTTAAACCAAGCATAAATGAGTTAGAAAACATGAATACAAAAGAGACAAATAATACACAAATTTAGGGAGAAAATAGGTGTCATTTCTAATGCTATCAGATACTAGAGGAGCATTTACAGAAGAGTTCTAGTAGGCTAGGAATAGAATGCTTCAACTTATTCTTTATTTCCTCTTAAACATTGATAAATTCTGATGACTTTAATTGTGTATGGAAGTACCTCTTAATGTTAGATATATTTTGATTTCTGCTCAAATCTTCTAACTATTTATCTTTGGATTTAATTGTTTTGACCAAGGAAGTGCGATTGCAGTCACAGTCACTGGAAGGTGCAGTAACAAGTTAAATTAACATGCAAGACAACGGAAGTTGCTTGAGACATGAAGGAATTCTAGCCACTTGTTCTCAATTGCAAAGCATTGCCAGCACTGAAAGGTGTGGTTAATGTGAGTATATTGAGTCTTTGGTAAGCAAGGAAGTCAAAGGTACTAAGATCTCATTAATCTTAATTGCGGCGACAATTTATCTACCATTTACCTTGTAGTCACATTTAGTGTTTGCCAACTTATTCAATCAGGGATCCCCCAAATCTTATCATTGTTTTACTACTTAATTTTCATAATTTGCATTGAAAAAATATCTTCAAACATTCATTTCATTTTATATTAAATTGTTCTGACATTTTATATTATAGTTTTACAATATTTGCGTTGACAGTGTTAACCCTTTTATTGTGCAATCATTGAATTAATTGCACTGACATTATTCTTGACAATTCTTTTTATTTTAACTTCTTTTGCTTCGACAAAATTAAACATAAACAGCCATCTTTCTGGGATCGATATATGATAGCTTACACCTATCAACTATACTTGCATGGACAAGTGTTCGCTTGCACCTTTTCCTGTGACATTCATAGGGCAATCACACACCCTCCAATTTTAACCAAGCTATCATGTTCCTAGTAACTAAAATGTGGATTCAATTCCTATCTACACAACTTATACCTACTTTAATTGTTTCTAACATTAATTCTTTGCGAGCTTTGCTATTGTATGACATTTTGTAGCATAAGCAGGTTTGTGTAGGCTCTTAGATATATGAAGAAATGAAACGGTGCACTCAAAGCCAAAAAAGTGGTCTTTTTTTCCCACACTTGGTAACAGCCTTATGCAAAAAGGTGGAGGTACCAATGAAAGAAGATGAATAATTTCTAAAGTCGACTCGGAGCATCATCGGAGATTCCCTGTACAAGCAATATATCGAGCTGTAGAGAAAACAAATCAAAGAGTGGAATCAGAGATGAAAAGAAAAAATGGATGTATTGGCTTCATTGAAATGAAAAGAGAAAACCAAAAAGAGCCAATGAAGCATCAAAGTCATGCTCAATGGAACGATAGCTTGGATGAAAGAAACGACTCTTGGGCTGACGAAGTTTGCAAGGATACACAGGTTACCAACTCCGAATTACCCTTCAAACATGTTCAGGGATGAAGAAGGAGATGAATATGAAGCAAAGTTAGGCGGAGCCAACATAGAGCAAGATGAGCCCGACACTGATGACGAGTATGAGGCAATGTTTCAGCTTCAATACTCAACTCCTAAAGGACCAGTGATTCGAAGCCCAACACGACAACAAGGTGGAAGCTCCTAACAAAAGTACACCGGCAAAGGCAAGGCTCCAATAGATCCTCAACCCGATTTGGAGGATGAAGATTGAAATTTAATTTTTAATCATTTTTAAGACTTTGTTTTATTTTAAGACTTGTAATTGTTGAGATGATTTTCTTTTAATTTTTAGGGACTTATATAATTCGTAGGAGTAGGATTAGGAATTATTTTTGTATGCTTTAATTCTTTTTGTAGGAACCTCACATTCTGGAAACACAACAATTCTAAGCACTCACGTAGAAGGAAGAAGGACAACCACCATAAGAAGAAAAGGGTTTTCATGATCAATCGAGTAACTTCTTTCCTTAAATACTTTTTAGGCTACACATTGAGGGAAAATTGTTATCTAAAGTGTGAGGGGTAACATAAAAATTTTGGCATATAGTTTTTTTACCTTTTGATGTGTGGTTGAGCTTGTAGAAATAGAAGTGATTGGTTAGGAGCATGTATAATAGGTTGATTATGTTTTCTTGATAAACTTGGCATGAGAATGAGTAATTTTACATTTTTTAGTATGAAATGTTTGAAATTCTATAGGTTACTGATCGGCTGTTTAACATCACAGCAATATTGTGCAAGCATACACTGTCGATGCAAGTATAATAGATAGATATGAGTCTATCGGATATCGATCCGACGAGGATGGTTTTCTTTTGTCTATCAATGTCAGTGCATTAAATAGATAAAAGCAAAATAAATTGTGAGAATAGTTATCGGAGCAATAACTTGAAAATAAAGATGAAATATGATAATGATAAAATGGGATCCCCAAAGTGAATCTTCAATATAATACTAAGCGCTCACAAGATATAAAAGGATAGGTGATTGTTTCTGCAATAATTTGCAATGAATATCTTACCAAGCTTAACTTCCATATTTGATCTAAGACTTAAACATGCACATTAACCACACCTTTCGATGATGGCAATGTAACATGATAGCATTAGAAATGACACCTATTTTCGCCCTAAATTTGTGTATTAATTATCTCTTTTGTAGCATATTTAGCATCCATGATAAGCATTTCATACTTAGTATTTATATTTTCTAACTCGTTATTGTTTGGCTTAAATTCTCGTTATTTTTGCTCTTCTATGCACTAATGTTGATGTATACAGAATATGCTCACAATTGTCAGCGCAGGAATCTATCTCAAAAGATTGATGCTAGAAAGAATTTAAAGATGTAGCCACAAGGTAGCTTGGAAACTACGGCCAGAGATGTAAACGCATATAACCCTTTACTTTGTATGGCTGAATTCATGCTGCAAGCACATCTAGAAGCATCAGCACAGTAATTTCACACGATGTCACCGTAATTAAGGATTATAGATCGCCCCCAGAAATGCGACAACAATCTGCAGATTTATAAAGATCACACCAGATTTGCGTAAGTGTACAGCTAGATTTGAACAAACTTTGACAGCTGTACAAGAAGTTGGATCTGAGAGGAGAGGAAATCTACAATTCTTGAATCCTATAAATAGAGGAAAGAATAAGGGGAAGGATATCAAGGAGTGAAGGGATTAATTCTGCAATTACTTTGAGTTTTTTAAGCTTTATGCTGGAGTCCAGTGAGCTGACTGATCAAGCAAGCAACCGCTTCTGACGAGAAGTGCTGGTGCGATACAAGAGGAGTAGTTAAGAGATAATCCTAGTATCCTAGAGATAGTATGCTGCGATTATTTGTTAATTCCTTTGTTTTATGCTGGTGAATTCTAATGACATTTGATTGTTTATGAGAATATCTTTCAATGTTAGATTACTTTGATTCAAATTTAATTCTTCTCATCTGTTTATTCTTGGATTTAACTGCTTGACCACGAGAGTGTAATTGTAGTCTATCGACACTGAGAAGTGCAGTGACAAGTTGAATTAACAAGTAAGTCAGCGAGAGTTGCTTGAGACTAGAAGAGATTTTGTCACTTGTTCTTAGGTGTAAAGTAATGCCAGCATTGAGAGGTGTGGTACTTGTGAGCACTTAAGTCTTGATTAAACAGTGAGTTGTTATTGGTAAGATTTCATTGGAACTTCATTGCTGTGACAGTGCATCTATATAATACCTTGTCGACGCATCCAGCGTTGCTACTTTGTGAAATGAGTGATCCACTCCAATCCTTTACACTTGATCACACTTTTATTTTTATGCATTTAAATTCTCCAAACTTCAACAACTATTTGATTTACTTTCAGTTGCTCTAACAATTAACTTTTATAATTACATTAATAACTCTGACTATTTTAACTGTGCAGTTTTTATTTAATTGCGTTAACATCCTTACTAGCATTTTTCCCTAATCATAGCTTTAGTTGCTTTGACAGTTTGAACATCAAGAACTAATTCCTCATGGGATCTATATCCGATAGAGCAATCTATCAACTATACTTGCATCGACGTGTGTCCGCTTGCACAACTGTTGTGACATTTCAGGCCGATCAAGTTTTGGCGTCGTTGTTGGGGAATGGCGTTTGTTTGATACTCATTTTTGTAGTAGCAATTATTCTTTCGTATTTAACTTTTTGTTTTTACTAATCTGTTTAACTTTCTTTTGTTGATTTTCTCTTTATTCTTTAGGAATTGCATGTCCACAAGATGAAATTCTAAGAATATTGTGAGCTTTGACCCAGAACTCAAAAGAACTATTTGAAGGAGGAAGCAAGAACAAAAGAAAATGGTTGGCAATAACAACAACAACCACCTACCACCATTGCTGCCACAAGATGTAGTTCCTCCAATACCATCACAACGAAATAATTTACCACCACCGCCTCCATAAGAAGAGCAAGTATAGAATAGGACAATCAGGGACTTTGTTGTTCCTGTATTAGACGATTTGCAACCAGGGGTTGTAAGACCGTTTATACAAGCTGGAAACTTTGAATTAAAATTGGTTATGTTTCAGATGCTCAATTCAAATGGGCAATATGCAGGCCTACCTCATGAGGATGCACGAGAACATTTAAAATCATTTTTGCTTATCTGTGCATCTTTTAGCCAACATGGTGTCCTTGATGATGCCTTAAAAATGCAATTATTCCTTTATTCATTGCAGGGAAGACTGAGAACATGGTTCTTAGATTTGTCGGCTAGATCCATTACATCATGGAATGCATTAGCAACGCAATTTGTTTTGAGATTCAATACACCAACAATGAATGCAAGGTTGCGCAATGACATCACAGCTTACCATCAATTAGATGATGAGAACTTACATACAAAATGGGAGCGTTATAAGACTCTACTTAGACGTTACCCTATGCATGGAATTCAGCAAGAGACTCATATCGAGATCTTTTACAATGGATTAAATGCCGAGACATGAAATCTTGTCGACGCATCTGCAAATGGTCCCTTGTTGAATTGCACCTACACTGAAGCTGTACGAATTCTAGAGAGGATTGCACAGAATGATTATCAATATTCTATCTCTCGTTCTGCTCAGGTAAAAACTAATCCTGGTATTCTTGAATTAGATGCAATTTTAGCCTTAAGTGCACAGTTATCCTCTTTGGCCAACATTAAAAGAACATGAAGGGAACAAGTGACGTTGCCCCTATTCAAGTGGCCCGACAGATGGATGTCCCGACATTTTTGTATGAAATTTACAGCGATAACCACAGTTATGAGGACTGCCCACAACAAACTGAGAATGCATTTTATGCCAACAACATTAGAGGAAATTCTTATGGTAACTCATACAATAATTCCAATCAAAATCCAGAATCTTGGGGGAATCAGAATGCACCTACATATAGATATGGAAATTCCTCACAGCAAGGGAGTTATAATAACAATCAGTAGTAGAATTATAATCAGAATTCTCAGGTACGTTCAAATCCTAATCAAATGCAGGTACATAGCCAGATGCAACCACAAGCTAGAATGCAACCACAATAGACCGTGCTGCCAATATACAAGGACAGCATCAACAACATCAGCAACAGTTTTCTCAACAAATATCAGATCCTATGGCTACTCTTGAAGCACTGATGCGAGAGCATCTTACACGAACTAAAGCAATCGTTCAAGGTAATTCTTCTTCTATCCATGTGCTAGAAGCCCAGCTAGGATAGTTGGCTTCTAATATGAGTACAAGATCGCCAGGCACTTAGCCTAGTGATATTGAAAATCTAACGCAAAAGGGGAAGGAACATTGCAAGGCTATCTCACTGCGAAAAGGAAAGCAAACTACTGAACCAATCAGCAATCTCACTCAAGAAAATGTCGACGCAACCGATCCAACACAACAAAGAGAAGTTATATCTGAAGAGAGCCCAGCAGAAATAAATAAGAAGGAACCAACACTACTAAATACTATGCCTACAATTTGCCTAACAAAGACATCGATGCAACTGCCTATGTCGATACAACCAGTTATCCCACAACAACCCACTGACAATATACATTTGCCATTTCTATAGAGATTTAAAGAGAAAGACCATGATAAGGATTATCAAAAAATTTTGTCTACTTTGAAGCAATTACACATTAGCATACCTCTTGTAGATGGTCTTGTGTAGATATCCAACTTTGGGAAATTCATGAAAAAGCTATTATCAAAGAAGAAAAAGTTATCCAAAATCGAGACGATTGCGTAGAGGGGTGTAGCGCTGTGCTAACAAATAAGTTACCACCTAAGATGAAAGACCCTAGCAGCTTCACAATACCATGCTCCATTAGAAATCATTATCTAGGTAAAGCTTTATGCAATCTGGGAGCTAGTATTAACCTTATGCCTTTGTCCACATGTAGAAAGTTAGGAATTGGATCGATCAAACCCACTGCGATGACATTACAGCTTCCTGATAGATCTCTAGCATAACCTGAAGGCCAAATCAAAGATATCCTTTTCCAAGTTGATTCCTTGTTGATTTCATAATCCTTGACTACGAAGGAGATAAGGAGATGCCCATTATCTTGGGACGCCAATTCTTAGCAACAGGATGCACGCTTATTGACGTTTCCAAAGGCGAGCTCATCATGCGACATAATGACGAGCACGTTACCTTCAGTGTGTTTAGAGTATCTCTATCTTCAAGTAAAGAGCAATGTCACCACATTGACGTACTAGACAAGATAATTATGGAAGAATTCAATGAATAAAGCTCAATAGTTCCAGATAAAGAAGCAGTACTGATGATATCCTAACTGAAAGTGACCATAAAGCTAAGGCTAATAGTTGTGAACTGAGACAGAATTGGCGATTGGAATCCTTGGATTTGACTAACAAGACGATCCTTGTGTTTAAACCATCAATTGAACAAGCTCTTACCTTGGAATTAAAGCTGTTTCTAACGCATCTGAAGTATTTCTTTCTGGGTAACAATGACACATTACCCGTTATTGTCAGCGCAAACCTCGACGCAAATCAAGAAGAAAAGCTCATCAAAATTTTAAAGGAGCACAAAAGAGCCATTGCATGGAGCATTGCAGACATCAGAGGTATTAGTCCCTCTTTTTGCATGCACAAAATCAGACTGGAATATGAAGGGAAGCAATCCATTGAGCAATCGCGAAGGCTTAATAAGAAAATGAAAGAGGTAGTGAAAAAAGAGATTATCAAGTGGCTGGACGCAGGCATCATTTACCTTATTTCAGACAACACATGGTTGAGCCCTATCCAATGTGTGCCCAAGAAGAGCGACATCACAGTAGTGCGTAATGATAAGAACGAGCTGATCCCTACTAGCATCGCTACAAGGTAACAAGTGTTAATGGATTATCGGCGACTCAATTCGGCCACAAAGAAGGATCGCTTTCCACTACCATTCATTGATTAGATGTTGGACAGACTAGCTGGTAAAGCCTACTATTGCTTCCTAGATTGCTACTCTAAATATAATCAAATCGCCATTGCGCTGGAAGATCAAGCAAAAACCACGTTCACATGCCCATTTGGAACTTTTTCCTTTCGGCATATTCCATTTGGATTATACAATGCACCAGCCAAATTCCAGCGGTGTATGATGGCTATCTTCTCGGACATGATTGAAAATTCTTTAGAGCTATTCATGGATGACTTCTCTGTATATGGGCAAAACTTTGACCAATGCGCTGACAATCTGGCGAAAGTATTAAAGAGATGCAGGGACACAAATCTAGTGCTAAACTGGGAAAAATGTCATTTCATGGAAACTGAAGGCATTATCCTTGGCCATCGCATATCATGTCAGGGCATTGAGGTAGATAAAGCAAAGGTAGAAATTATTGAGAAATTGCCACCATCCACAAATGTCAAAGGAATAAGAAGCTTTCTTGGTCATTCTAGCTTCTATAGAAGATTCATTCGAGATTTTTCCAAGATTGCTAAACCACTATGCTCATTGCTAGAGCAGAATAAAAATTTTGTGTTTGATGATGAATGTCTGGACGTATTTGTCAAAATAAAGAAGAAGTTAGTACAAGCTCCAATTATCATCGCACCGGTTTGGATGCAACCGTTTGAATTAATGTGTAACGTAAGCGACTTCACTGTAGAAGCTGTGCTAGGACAACGAAAAGAGAAGGTATTTCACTCAATTTATTATGCTAGCAAAACTTTAACTAACGCGTAGGTAAACTATACAACTACCGAAAAAGAGTTACTAGCAATCATTTTTGCATTCGACAAATTTTGCTCATATCTTATCAGCGCAAAAGTTACTGTCTAAACAGATCACTCTGCGTTGAGATACCTTTTTATAAAGAAAGACGCCAAACCGAGATTGATCAGATGGATCCTACTCTTACAAGATTTTGGTATTGAAATTAGAGATAGGAAAGGATCCGAGAACCAAGTAGCAGACCACTTATCCCGTTTGGAAGCTGGAAATGAGGATGGCAATCAGTTATGCATTATCGACACATTTCCAGATGAGCAATTATTTCATGTTGATGCATCTCCATGGTATGCTGATGTTGTCAATTATTTAGTTTGTGGTAAGCTACCTTTGAGTGCAACAGGTCACAAAAAGATTAGATTTGTGCGCGACGCTGCTAAGTATTATTGGAATGAGCCATACCTATTCAAGGTATGTGCCGACAACATTATCCATTGCTGCGTTTCTGAAGAAGAGATGACTTCCATTCTGAGACATTGTCATGATGCTCCCTATGGAAGCCATTTTGGTGGGATGAGGACTATTGTAAAGGTCTTACAATCTGGATTCTTCTAGCCCACATTGTTTCGAGATGCCCACAACTTTGTGCAACAATGTAATAGATGTCAACGCACTGGTTCTATATCTTGCTGCAATGAGATGCTCCAACAACCTATTATGGAGGTGGAGTTATTCGATGTATGGGTTATAGACTTCATGAGACCATTTCCAAATTCTTTTGGGAATGTGTACATTCTACTTGCTTTGACTATGTCTTTAAGTGGATCGAGGCAATTGTGGTGCCAAAAGATGATGCTCAAACGGTATTGAGGTACTTCCACACGTATATCCTTACACGATTTGGAACACCTAGGGCATTGATAAGTGATCAAGGTACTCATTTTCACAACAACAAAGTGGCAATAGCATTGAAAAGATATGGTGTGAAGCATTGAATGGCCACCACATACCATCAACAAACAAATTGCCAAGCGGAGGTGTCCAATCGACAAATCAAAAGTATACTTGAGAAGGTGGTTAACCATCTAGTAGAGATTGGTCTTCGCGACTACATGATGCATTGTGGGTGCTTCACACTGTATATAAAACCCTATTGGGAATATCGTCGTATCAATTAGTGTTTGGTAAATCCTGTCATCTGCCAGTTGAGCTTGAACCCACAGCCATGTGGGCAATCAAGCAAGTGAACATAGACTACGATGTTGCTGGACGGAAAAGGTTGTTGGACATTATTGAATTGGAAGAAATTAGACGCAATGCCTATGAAAATGCTGCAATATACAAGGAAAAGACCAAGAGATGGCATGACAATATCATCTTGCGTCGACAATTTAATCCTAGTCAGTTAGTACTTTTGTTTAATTCACGCCTAAAACTGCATCCAGGTAAATTGCATTCAAGATGGTCAGGCCCTTTTAAGGTTTGCGAAGCATTCCAGAATGGAGCGGTGACAATTGAAAATATGAAGGATGGTCAACAGTTCAAGGTGAATGGCCAACGACTAAAGCATTAAGTGAGCACAGATATCAAAGAACCACGAGACCATTAATCTTGTCACATTTCTTTAATGTCAACGTATTTTTACATTTATTTTTATCTTTTTACTTTTATTTGTTTCCTTTAATTCTTATGTAGAAATAAAAGTCATCTTTTTGTCAACACATCATAAAGCACAACTTGTCGATGCATTATGTGATGACTAAGCGTAACTTTTACAGCAAAAATCGTGCCAGTTGATTTTCATCTAACCCTAGCCGTTAGATAAACCCAAGGGCTACGATCTGCAGCCTGGCATTTATTGGCTATAGACATAACATTTTCCCACACCCTTTTCAATCATCACGTCCCCTCTAATCCAAAGCTTATAAAACCCTTTGTTCTACCGACTTCTTCTTTCCACTCACACTCTCCATTGTTATTGTAACCTTCTTTTCCATTGCTTTCAAGTTTTTTCTGTAACTTCTTTTGATTTCTAAACCCAGTTACTATGACAAGAACAAGAGGAACAAAAACTTCGTCCAAAACCCCCGCTGAAGCTTCCACCACCATGGTTCGGACCACAGACCAACCCCCACAAAATGAACCAGTCCTATTTCTATCCAAGGCAACTAAGGACCGCTACCATGACGTTATGCTTAAACAGAACTGCCACCCAGAGCATGGTTTACAATTGTCCCCACACCAGACATTGGGGAAGCAAATCACGAGAACGATCAGTCGTCTGGGCTGGGAATTTTTCTACGACCACCCAGCCAGATATTCCCCCACCATGGTAAAGGAATTTTATGCCAATCTTGTAGACTTTGAGTAGGAGTTTTTTTTTGTAGGGGAGAACTTGATACCTTGGAGTGCTGCTCACATCAACGCTCTGTTTCAGATTGCTGAGAGGGTAAACACCCACACTTCATTTTTGGAAGAGTTGACTGATGAAGGAGCTAACCAAGTGATGAGAGACCATTGTGTTGAAGGTGTTGTATGAGCTGGCAATGGTCCACACAACTACATAATGCACCGATGTTATCTTACAACCTAAAGCGAAGTGCGATTCCACTTTGTGAACAGCCGCCTACTACCTATAACACATAGCATCACGGCAACATTAGACCGCATGTGCATCCTGCACTCTATCCTGAACGGCCGCCACATCGATGTCTATGCAATTCTACATGACCAGATTACTGAAGTTGCATCTAAGCAGATAGGTATATTACCCTTTCCTTCTTTGGTAATGCTGCTTTGTAAACAAAAAGGGATGGTTCCTCGTGATGGTGAGGAAGTGTTAGACAACAAGGGCCCCATTAACTACATCTCAGTTAAGAGAATGACAAGAGGGCAAGAAACCCCGCTGGTAAAAGAGGCACCCAAGAAGAAGGACCAAGGGAAAGGAAAGAAGAAGGAAAAGCAGGATGATGCACCCACAGACCATCAGATGAAGGGAAAACTGGCTGAAATTGAAATACTCGTTGACCACATAGATATGCGACAAATCAGACTTGTCAGCGCGTTAGAGGAAATGGACTACAGATAAAACCTCTTTTATACTTACACAAGAGTGTGGAACAAAACTATTGTCGATGCATTTTGAAGTCTGTGCCCAAATCCCTTGCCAGAGTTCCCTATCTTTCCACCTATTGTTAGGGAAGCTCTCTCATCTTTTGACCAGCCTACTCTTTATGGTAGGCCTCAGAATGTCCCATTACCAAAAGAATTCATATCTCCGATGACGAGGAGCATGACGAAATTCTAACGTCATGGAGGACTGTTACAAAACAATTACCGGCCTATTCGAGGAGGAATTTTTGAATAGCCTTAAGGCTACCATGGCAGACAAGGCGGTTGTTATTGAGGAGCTGCACACCCCGATCATATTTGTAGGGAGAGATGCAGAGGAAGGCGCTGACAAAGACACAACTGAGCAGGAGAAGCATGAGGAAGAAGAAGCAAAGAAAGAAGAAGGAAATGAGAAGGAAAATGAAGGAAAGGAAGGGGAACTTGATGAAGAGAACCTTGAAGAAGAGAAAAAAGAGAAGAAAGAAGATTCCCCGACAAATTTTAAAGCAGAAATTATCGGCACACCCACAAGTGTGGGGGCATCCAGTGAAGACGTGGCTCCACCTGAAGCGAGCCAGGCTGAGGCAGTTACTAGCAGCATAGAGTATCTTAATCCTCTAGCCATTGTGCCCTATTGGCACAGTTCGTTGAAGTACATCCATCAAATGTAACTATCGATAGGGCCACCACCTAACCGGCTGTTGAGGAGCAATTCACTGCTCTGATTGATTCGAAGGACAAGAAGAGAAACCGCAAGGATAAAAAGAAGAAGCGCAAAGAGGAAGGCGAGCGCCCAAAGAAAAAGAAGAAGAAAGCCAAAGCAGCCACTTCATCGGCTACTGAACAAAAATGAGTTAGTTTTACTTTTCAGTAGTTAGTTGCATGCATCTTATTTAGTTGTCATTATATTTTTATTTGTCACTGCATTTCATTTGTTAGTGCATTTGCATTGTAGTTGCATTTCCATTCTTATATGTATTGTATTGTCAGTGCATTGAGGATAATGCAGACATTAAGTTTGGGGGATCTTGTCTAAAATGGAAATGCGATTGCATCCACATATTTGAAAATTACTTGTTTCTTTAGTTAATGAAAGTATGCAAAGTTTCAACAAAAATGTGACCACAATTTTTATTTTTATGCGTAATTCTTGAATTGTTTAGAATGATGATATGTGAATTGGGTGAATATGAATGAATATTGAACCGTTTATTTTTGGATGAATTATTAGAATTGCTTTAGTAATGAATGGATAGTATCAACACTTGAATCTTGCACTAACTTACCAATTGCAGCAACACTGTACTAATAAAAAACACTCTAATGTGAGTGCATTATAACTTGTCAAGGGAGAACACTCTGCTGCATGTGTTAGAAAAATCATATAGCCAAAGGCTATCACTGCAAGAGTGTGTGTCGGCGCAATTACATTCCTCTTGGGGATTTGTTGCACCCCATCATTAATACCCAGGAATAAAGGTAGAGTAATGCAATGACATCTCTCAATCATTTATAGAAAAATCAAAAAAAGAAAGAAAAAGAAAGAAGAAGAAAAGAGAAAAGAAAAGAAATATTGCCATAAATGTTGTATGAGTTAAGGAAGGGTTAAGATTCAAAGCATGTTACTAACATTGCTGGAGCTGTAGTTTTAATTATTCATGTTTAAAAATTTTCGGCGCATTATTCTATCATGTGAATGCAATTTATATATTAGAATTCCAGATAATTTAAGTTGTTAGAATAATGATTGCGATGACATGTTTGCTTGTGAAGTTTGCTAATTTTTGTTTACTTAGGACAAGTAAAAACTCAAGTTTGGAGGTGTCATAGCATTAGAAATGACACCTATTTTCTCCCTAAATTTGTATATTAATTTCTCTTTTGTAGCATATTTAGCATGCATGATAGGCATTTCATACTTAGTATTTATATTTTCTAATTCATTGTTGTTTGACTTAAGTTCTCGTTATTTTAGCTCTTCTATGCACTAATGTCGGTGTATGCAGAATATGCTCACAATTGTCAACGCAGGGATCTATCTTAGAAGATCGATGCAAGAAAGAATTTAAAGATGCAGCCACAAGTTAGCTTGGAAATTGCGGCCAAAGATGTCAACACATGCAACCCTTTACTTTATATGGGTGAATTCACGCTGCAAGCACATCTAGAAGCACCAGCGTAGGAATTTCACATGATGTCACCGTAATTAAGGAATTATGAAGATCATACCAGATTTGCGTGAGTGCACAGCTGGATTTGAACAAACTTTGACAGCTGTACAAGAAGTTGGATCTGAGAGGAGAGGAAATCTACAATTCTTGAAGCCTATAAATAGAGGAAAGAAGAAGGGGAAGGATATCAAGGAGTGAAGGGATTAATTCTGCAATTACTTTGAGTTTTTAAAGCTTTATGCTGGAGTCCGGTAAGCTAACTGATCAGGCGAGCAACCACTTCTGACGAGAAGTGCTGGTGCGATAGAAGAGGAGTAGTTAAGAGATAATCCTAGTAGCCTAGAGATAGTATGTTGTGATTATTTGTTAATTCCTTTATTTTACTGCTGGTGAATTCTAATGACATTTGATTATTTATGAGAATATCTTTCAATATTAGATTACTTTGATTCAAATTTAATTCTTCTCATCTGTTTATTCTTGGATTTAACTGCTTGACCACAAGAGTGTAATTGTAGTCTACCGACACTAAGAAGTGCGATGACAAGTTGAATTAACAAGCAAGTCAGCGAGAGTTGCTTAAAACTAGAAGAGATTATGTCACTTGTTCTTAGGTGTAAAGTAATGCCAGCATTGAGAGGTGTGGTACTTGTGAGCGCTTAAGTCTTGATTAAACAGTGAGTTGTTATTGGTATGATTTCATTGGAACTTCATTGTTGCAACAGTTCATCTATATAATACCTTGTCGAAGCATCCAGTGTTGCTACTTAGTGAAATCAATGATCCACTCCAATCCTTTACATTTGATCACACTTTTATTTTTATGAATTGAACGTATAATGACGCTTACGGGCTCATAGAAAACATGGCTACAAATTCATGTCAGTGGCCTAATGAAAGGTTCACTTATGCGTAGAAACTCGCTTCGGTAAAAATGATAAAGGAAGAAAATAAATACCAACAATTGTTGGAGAGGTAGAATCGAATCGAGTTTGCCACATTAACACCACCATCCAATGGAGAAGATAAGCCTCTTTATCACTATCTCATGAATCCGAAGGAGGCCAATTATGTAAGTTCTCGAAATCCCTACTCAAATACTTACAATTCAAGATGGAAGGATCACTCCAATTTCAAGTAGGGAGGATACCAAAGGGGAAATAGTAACAACCCAACGAGAGACCCTAGTTATCAACCCCCATTCCTATAGAGACAACCGAAAAAAGTAACACAAGGTAACCATACTACATGTGCTCAACAAATAAATAGAATTGAAGGGGAGATACACTCCTTGAGGGCGGACGTAAAACAAGTACAGTCTGATTGTGCTAATACTAGAAAATCAGTGGGAAAACTAGAGGAAAGAATGGATCAGTTGATAAGTATGAAGAGCAATATATTGAGACAAATTATTTTAGGAATCCCTAGTAATATAGAAAATAATCCCCAAAGAGAAGGTAAATAGCAGGTGAAGGTGATCGAGTTAAGATCAGGAAAAGTACTAAGTAGCCCAAAACCACTTAAGGATGAAGAAAAGCCTCACAAACCACATGAGATCATAAACATCCCGTCCGATAATGACACTGAAGTCATCAAACCCAAGGAGGTAGCCATAAAAGAGGCATTAAAAACAAAGGAAGATCTACCTAAAGGAAAGAGTACCTCAATTTCGTTCCCAAAAAGGTTGGAAGAAAAAAATTACAAGATGAAGATGACTTTGTAAGTTTTCTCAACCTTTTTAAAACTCTTAATATTAACCTACCTTTGATTGAATTGATAGAGAAGGTACCCTAGTACGCCAAGTTCTTAAAGGAAATTATGACGCGGTGTCGAATAATAAAGGTAGGCGAGCTAGTGGAGGTGAATGCATCTTGCAGTGCTATTATCTCCAAGGTAATTCCCCATAAACTGAAGGATCCTAGCAGTTTTACTATTCCTATTACAATTGGAAATCTTCAGTTTAACAAGGCTTTGTGTGATCTTGGTGTAAGCATAAACCTAATACCTTTATTAGTATTCAAAAAACTTGGGAGTGAAGATCTTATGAATGCCCAAGTTACGTTACAACTGGCAAATCGGTCATTTGTAATATCGAGGGGAATTTTAGAGGATGTCTTAGTCCAGGTAAGGAGTTTCATCATCCTTACGGACTTTGTTATTTTCAATTTTAAGGAGGACAGGGATATCCCATTTTTCTAGAAAGACCATTCTTAGCCACATCACGATCCACCATCGATCTCAACAATAATGAGCTCATTATAAGGATAAATAGAGAGGTGGAAATCTTTAAATGTGGGGATAAAAGCGATGAAATTAAGGAGCACAATGAAAGATGTCATATGCTCGAATTAAATAAGGGAGAAAAGCAAAATCAAATCTCATTCATGAATAAGGAAAAATTAATTGATTCAAGGAAAGGGATGGATTGAAGGAATTCGAAAGAGCCCATTAAAAGTGGACAAAAGGTAACCAAAATTGGATCTGATCAACAAAGGTAAGCATACCGGATGAGTCCAGTAGTAAGACTTAAAGGTAAAACAAGTGGTACTAACTTATGTATAATATTGTGTATTATTCTAACATGTTTTTCTTTTAGTTTTTAATAGAAAACAAGGGTTTCTTGCGACATACTATCAACTATGTCACAACAAAAGTGATAGAGTCCGGAAAGAGGAAGTCTGAAGTCGACATCGTGACATGGGCATCCCTCCGTCGCGACAAAGTGGACAGAATCGACAAAAACAAGGCTGATGAGAATGTTATGACAAGCACTCCATTACATCGCCACCTAGAGACACTGAAGGGAATGCCGCGACAAACACTATCTATGTCGTGACATTGACTGCAATTTCTTATAGAATGACCTGGGCTAACTATGCAACCCGACGGCTTAGAGCTTATTTTTCTGAGTTTTTACACTTTAAAAACCCTAAACACTAACCATTATAAATATCTAAACATTATTCTAACTCATTCTATCTTAGTTTAACACCTCAAAAACCTAGAAATCCTTTCTTTTCTCTAGTTTTTCTCTTTACTTTTCAAGTTTCGGAGCAAGAGGGGAAAGCATACCCATCCAGGTTTAAAGTTTTTATTCTTATATCTTTCTTATTTAGAATGCCTCCTAGAAATATTAGACGTATAATAGAATCAGAACCATCATTGGATCCAACTCCCTCGAATTTTTTAAATCGGAATGTAGAAAAATATTTCAAGGAACTTCAAGGAAAAACTTTTATTCAAGAAAGGGGTTTTGATCCATTGATGGTTTTGTTCTAGGAAATTTAGCCTCTAGTTAGGTACCATAGATAGGAACACTTTTGGACAATCCCTATATAACCGGTTGTTATGCCTATAGTCTAAGAATTTTTTGTTGCTTTAAAAGATCACATCTTTAGGACTAGGGATGAACTCAATTGGGAAACCTTAGTAATTAGGGGAATTAGTGCTAAGGTAAACCCCAAAATAATCTATAATTTCTTTAATGCTCCTTATTATGAACAGGATTTCTTAGATCAAATTAATTTAGAATCCTTTAGTGATATAGTTATGCATGAGGTAATTACTTATCTAACCAAAGGAATGGGAGAATGGAAATTTAGGCCAGGCACTAGCATTCTCACATCTTTTAATCAAGCTATCATGTTTCCTAAAGCTACGATGTGGATCCAATTTATTTGTACCCGTATGATTCCTGCTTTAAATGTTTCTAATGTCAATACTTTTTGAGCAGTATTGTTATTTGCAATTTTGCAGAAAAAGTAGGTTTGTATAGGGAAATAGATCCATCGAGACATGAGCTATTGTGTAAGAACCCAAAAGGCGGGAGTTTTCTTTTCTCACCTAATAACAACTCTGTGCAGAAGGGCAGGAGTGCCCATGACATCCATCGAGCAAACCTTGAAGCCGTCGAAAAGTGTGTTCGGTGATACACTCTTCCAACAATATGGAGAACTTCATATTAAACAAATAAGACAAGAGAAGAAGAAATCACGAACCTTGGTGGGTACACCAACATCCACACAAAGGTTGGCACCAGCCCAACAAAGACTTAGTGAGGAGACTCATGCAAAGCTAGATTGGATGCCTCAATGGATGCATGAATCGGGACCAATATTCCAAGAGGTTTCTTTACAACATAACCTTAGGGTCCTTAACTATATTGCAGACATGTTTGGGGCAATGGATGAGGAGCATGATGACAAAGCACCAGAAGAAGGGAATGATAGTGAGGAGGAGGAAGATGAGATGAATGAGGAAGAATAACTGTTTGAAATGATTTTATTTTGTAACTTTTGGATAATTTTTGTTTTTCATTATAAGACTTATATAATTCATAGGAGTAGAATTAGTAGTTATCTTTGTATATATGCTTGAATTCTTTTTGTACGAACCCCACATTATGGAAAACACAACAATTTCGAGCATTAAACGCCAAAAGGAGAAGGACAACCACTATGAGAATAAGAGAACTTTCACGATAAATCGGCTAACTTCTTTCATTTACTATTTGAAGGGACTACACATTGGGGACAATGTGTTCTTTAAAGTGTGGGGGTAACATTGGAATTTTTGGTATATAGTTTTTATTTTTAAATTTTTATGTGTACTTGAGCTTGTAGAGATACAAGTGATAGGTTAGGAGCATGTATAATAGGGTGATTGTGTTGATTGGTAAAATTAGGATTATAATAAGGAATTTTTAATTTTTAAGCATGAAACTTTAAGTTCTATAGATATAGATAGAAAGGTATTATTAATACCAAGTGACGTGCGATATATGAGGAAACAAGTATGCTAGTATATATGATAGATGATAATTTTGAAATTATGTGATGAAATTGATATTTGTGCATATTAAGGTGTTTAGGGATGACATAAGGCATTTTTTGACACAACTAGAGCTAAAAAGCCAAACCCTATTCTGAATTATCAATTAGTACCCATTTTTTAGCCTTATGACCCTTCTTGATAAACCACAGTATAAGTCTCTTTAGCCTTAAAATGAAAGTTGGTGTACACTCTTTTCTTTGGTCCTGTGTTGCATGGAAATAGGCGTATGGCCATTGGCATTAAGGGTAAGTAGACACATTAAGGTGGAGGTTACAAAATAAGATTAGGAAACTCAATATAATATATGATATTTAGTCTAGTTAGAATAAGAAAATAGAGAAAAAAACAAAAAGAAAAAGAAAAATGAGTAGAAACAAAAGAAGTATGAGTAAGACAATATATGAATAATGACAGAATTATAAAGTCACCAATTAGATGAAAAAGAAAAAAAATTTACTCAAGAACCAAAAAGAAATAAAATACTCATAGTCTAGCTAAAAGGATTATTTTATTTTGAGAATCCTAAAATGGAGAGAAATGAATGGTGAGAAAAGGAGAAATAAGGGGGTGAGATGAAGTGGGACATAAAGGGGAAGAATAGGGAACAATGCGATGTGCCAAACTATTTTCGTGTTTGTACCCTTTTGTGCTTAACTAATCTTTGAAATTCATACATATCCTAAACCTCAACACGTTACAAGCCGAAAAGTCCTATGTGACTTAAACAACTTTATGCATGAATAAATAAGGAAATTGCATGATTTCATTATGGTTGTCTATATTGTATTAGAATAATTAAAATACTTATATATGGCATTGATGGATATATATTGATAAAACCTTAATATGTGTATTTCCTATAACCTATTGAACCTATATTGTTTCTAATTAAAAATGACAAATTTGCTGAATTATCATGTCAAAGTTATTAACAAATGTATGATTCCTAGACTACATGCTATGAGCCAATCTTTGTATAACTATAAACTCAAGCTTTTCATTTTCCTTTTTTTTTGTTTAATTTACTTGATGAAAAGCAAAGACTTAACTGTAGGGGAGTTTGATCTACCGGTTTCATACCTAGTAGATTGAACTATTTGTCGCACTTGAAGAGCTTGAAATCAAGTATTTTCATAATATTTAGTTAGATTTCTTATTGAAGTAAGTTGTGTAACCTAAGTATTAAAATGATTATTTATTTGTCTTTAAGGCAAATTAGGCCCAAAAGTTAGCTAACATACTTAGTAGGTGTGTAGGAGACCACAAGAATTGCACTAAAAGGAAACTGATCACTTCGTCACGATGTAGGCTGAGCTACATCGCAACCAAGGGACCAGACTTAAAGAATTTGACATTTGATTTCTTTTTCGTGACACACAGGAGCTATGTCATGACAACGCATATAGGATGACGCTTCACAAGGAGACTGATGCCTATGTCACGACAAAGGACCTAGTGTGTCATGACATCGACCCCTGGATGCAGATCTCACATTAAACAAAAGGTGTTTTGGTCTTTACAATGCCACTTAAAAACGAGGAAGAAAAATTAACATAGGGTTTAGGAAAAATGGTCATGTAAAGCTATAAATAGGACCTTTAGCAGGAGGGCTTACACACAATTACTTAGCTTTTAATTTTCAGTTTTAGTTTATTTGTTTTTAGCTTTTGAAACGAGATTGTAGAAACTCGCGTAAACGATCGAGGAATTTTTCCCGACAGATCGCTTAATACAATTCAGTTTCTTTTTCATTCAATTCTTGATTTACATGTTTTCATATATTGTATTATTTATGAATAAAGAAACCATGAAGAACTAGTTCCATTTTGGGGAATTAGGGAGTGGATGTATGAATAATTTATTACTGTTTTACAGGGGTTTTATCTTTCAGATCAATTGTTTGGGAAAGGAAGAGCATCAAACAAACACTAGGCCTGACAACCCTAGAAAGTCATCTAGCTAGGAATGAGCCCAAAATTGGTATTTCCCATTCGTGAACACCTTTTCCCCAAATCGGTTTAGATTGTGACATCTAGCGATAAGTAATATCTATCGACTCACTATATCGGGAGAAGATCGAGAGATCCAACTGGGCTAGAGACTAGTTGATTGGAGGAAAATCCTCAAAACCCAACAATTGAGGAATCCATACGAAAACGACCTAATCTCCCTAAAGACGTTTATAAGAATTTCTACAACTCATCTTTACTTTATTTTATTTTGATATTTTTATTTTTATGCTTTCAACAAACTCTCTTATTTTTCCTCGTACTATAAACCCTGAAACTAGTACTAATTAATTTCATTCTTTACAAGGATTTTATTTACTATCGCCTTAAGCCTCCTTTGGGTACAATCCTCTAAATACTTCCAAGTGTTCCATTGTGAACACACTATATTTACAACCTGACACGTATACTTGCGGAAGCCAAAATCTACACCGAACAGGAGTACATTCGAGGGCAATCAGGAACTCATACGGAAACGACCTAAAATCCCCAAGTCATTTATAAGATTTCTACACTTAATCTTTTGCCTTTATTTTCTATTCTATTTTTTCTTTTCATTTTTATGCTCTCAAAATATTATTTTATTTTTTATACTATAAACCCTAAAATAAGTACTAATTAATTTTATTCTTTGCAGGGATTTGATTTACTATCGCTTTAAACCTCTTTTTGGTACGATCCTCGGAATACTACCGAGTATTCTGTTGTAACACACTATATTTATAACCTTACTTGTATACTTGTGGAAAGCCAAAATCTACGCCGAATGAGAGTATGTTCGGGCACAGTCAATAGATTCGACAAATATTAGGACTGAGAAGGATGTCGCGACAAGGCCCCAAGAACGTCGTGACCAAGAGAAACTAAAGGGCATGTCGCGACAAAGACTCCCTATGTCGCGACATCGATTGCAATTTTTGCATAATCAACTTGGCCCGACTGCGCAACCCTACTTGTAAGGCTTATTTTTTCGAGTTTTTGCACCCTAAAACCCTAAATTCTAACCCTTATAAATACTAAAACATCATTCTAACTCATAAAAAAAACCTAAAAAATCCTCTCTTTTCCTAGTTGCTCTTTTCACTTTTTAGGTTTCCAAACAAGGGGAGAAACACACCAATCCAGGTTTAAAGTTCCTACTTTCATTCTCCATTATTTAGAATGCCTCCTAGAAAGGTTAGACGTACTGTAGAATTTGAACCATCATTGGGTACAAACCCTTCAAATTTTCTAAATATGAATGTAAAAAGATATTTTAATGAACTTCAAGAAAAAACCTTCATTCAAGAGAGGGGTTTTGACCCATTGTTGGTTTTGTGCAAGGAAATTTGGCCTTTAGTTAGGTACCATAGATGGGAACATTTTTGGACAATCCCCACAAAATCTGCCATTATCCCTGTAGTCTAGGAATTTTATGCTACCTTAAAAAATCATATCTCTTAGACTAAGGACGAAGTTAATTGGGAAACCCTAGTAATTAGAGGGATTAGTGTTAAAGTAACCCCCAAAATAATTTGTAATTTCTTTAATACTCCTTATAATGAACAGGATTTCTTATATCAAATTGACTTATAATCCTTTAGTGATATAGATATGCATGAAGTAATTTCTTATCTGATTGAAAGAAGGGGGAATGGAAATTTAGGCCAGGCACTAGCATTCCCACATCATTTAATCAAGCCATCATGTTTCCTAAAGCTAAGATGTGGATCCAATTTATTTGCACATGTATGATTCCTGCTTTAAATGTTTCTAATGTCAACACTTTTCGAACAGTATTGTTATTTGCAATTTTACAGAAAAAGTAGGTTTGTATAGGAAAATGGATCCATTAAGACATTAGTCGTTTTGTGGGAAGCCAAAAGGTGAGGATTTTCTTTCCTCACTTAATCACAGATTTGTGTAGAGGGTAGGAGTGCTAATGATATCCACTAAACAAACTTTGAAACCGTCAAAAAGTGTCATTGGTGACATACTCTTCCAACAATATGGGGAGCTTCGTGCTAAACAAGTAAAATAGGGGAAAAGAAAATCACGAGATTTGACGGCTACACCAACATCCACACAAAGGTTGGCACCAGCCTAACAAGAAGTTGGTGAAGGGAGTCATGCAGAGCTGGATTGGATGATTCAATGGATGCACGAATCGGGACCAGTATTCTAAAAGTTTGCTCGACAACATAACCTTAAGATCCCTAAATACACTGCTGACATGTTTGGGATGGTGGATGAGGAGCATGATGAGGAAGAACCAGAAGTAGGGAATGATAGTGATGAGGAGGAAGAATAAATGGATTAAGATGAATAGTTGTTTGAGACAATTTAAATTTTGTAATTTTGGATAATTTTTTATTTTATTTTTAGACTAATATAATTCGTAGGAGTAAGATTAGATTTTATTTTTGTATATATATGCTTTAATTCTTTTTGTAGGAACCCCACATTATGGAAGACACAACAATTTCAAACATTAACGCAAAGAGGAGAAGGATAACCACCATAAGAAGAAGAGAACTTTCACGATAAATCGGATAACTTCTTTGTACTTAGTAATTTTTAAGAGAGTTGAATATGGGATCTGACGTGAGTTATTCTGTGTATATGTGATCACGATTCCAAGGTCGATGAGTTACCTCCTCCTCCACCTGTGCAGACTACCTCTGCACAAGTTTCGAGAGTTATACGTTAGTATTTATTATTCAGATTAGTGTCTTAGCGTGGGAGGCGTCCTCCATAACATTAAAGCTTCTGCCCGCTTGAGGTGTGTTTCTATCTATGCTATAATTTTTATGTGTGACAATGTTCTACACCTTGTGTGATATTATCCTATGTTGTGTTATCTGAGTGATTTTAATTTGTGTTATGTTATCACATGTTGATATACCATGCATATTATCAGACTGTTAAAATGTTAAATATCATAATTAATATGTTGTGTACTCTAATTTAGTATCATGAGACTGTTGAGATTGAGGTACATGTGACATAATGTTATTGTGTGTACATAGGTTGGGTTTGTACGGTGGAATACGTGGTTATCACCCCCTTCAAATGACTAATACTAAAACCATACTACGATTGGTGATGATTGGATGGGGAGGGGTTCTGGGGTACCTACTCCACTGTGTTGGTGTGCAGGTGATTGGGTACATTGCATTCTGTATGTGATTTTATTACATTTGAGTTGTGACACGCTGTGTGCTTATTTAAAATGCTTTGAGAAAATTACTGTGGTATTGTGTTTATGATTGTGATTGCGTTATGAATGTCACAGCAATTATGCAAGCGAACACTTGTCGATGCAAGTATAGTTGATAGGTGTAAAGCTATCAGATATCCCTCCCACAAAGATGGTTGTTTATGCTTAAATTTTTTGATACAAAAGATGTCAAAATAAGGAGAACTGTTAGGAATAATGTCAGCGCAATTAAATCAAAGACTGTGTAATTAAAAGAATTAAAACTATTAGAGCAAATATTGTAATAATGTGATATAATATGTCAGAGCAACTTAATAAGAAAAAATGTGATGAAGTGGTGAAGGTATTTTGTCAATGCAATAAAAATGTAAAATAGTAATAAAGAAATGGGGGATTCTTGACTTGATAAGTTGGCAACCACTAAATGTGACTATAAGGTAATTGATTGATAAATTGTCAACGCAATTAAACTTAATGAGATCTCACTCCTTTCGACTTCTCTGCTTATCAAAGACCCAAAAAGTCACATTAACCACACCTTCCAGTGATGGCAATGCTTTACATTCGAGAACAAATGGCCAGAATTCCTTCGTACCTCAAGCAACTTCTGTTGTCTTGCTTGTTAATTTAATTTGTCACGGCACTTTCCGATGTCAGCAACTACAATAACACTTCTGTGATCAAGCAATTAAATCCAAAGAAAGACAGGTAAGAAGAATTGAGCAGAAATCAAAGTAGATCTAAAATTAACATGTATTTCCATACACAATTAAGTTCATCAGAATTTATCAGCGTTTAAGAGGAATTAAAGAATAAGTTGAAGCATTCTATTCCTAGCCTACTAGAACTATTCCGTACATGCTCCTCTTGCTTCGCACTTAGAACACTCCTCGTCAAGAGTAGATGTTGCCTTCTCGTCACGTAAGTTCACCCTCTAGGAATTTTAAGCTGCCAAGGAAGCAAGCTTAAGAAAAAAAATCAGAATGTAAATTAATTTGTCACAAACTTCAAGATTCCCTTCTTCTTCTCTCTTCTCAATATTTATCTTTGCTGCAAAGTACAGGAGTCCTTTTACTCTCAGATCCAACTTCCTTGCAGCTATACAAGTTAGTTAATCGAGCTGTACATTCTCGCAGATCTAGTAAATACATTAAGCAATTGCAGGTTGTCGAGACATTTCTAGACTCAAATTTATACTTTAATTTGTTGTGACAACTTTGACATACTCATGCACTGGAACTACTGACTATGTTCACACAGAAAAAATCCCTGATGTAATCTAGAAGTACTTATGCGATGACATGTTTGAGTGCAATTTTGGATCAAACTTGTAGCGACAGCTTTAAACACTTTCCTGCTTTGATCTTCCGAAATAGATCCCTGTACAGAAATCTCAAGATGCAAAACTGATACTAAATGTAGCGACATTAGTAGCATAAGTGGGATAAATAGAAGAAAATTAAACCAAACATCATTGACTTAGAAAATGCAATTACTAAATATAAAATGCTAAAAAAATATGTTAAACATAATACAAAGGAAAAAAATTATACTCTAAATAGGGAGAATTTAATAGTCTTTTCTAATGCTATCACACCCCCAAACTTGAGTTTTTACTTGTCCTCAAGTAAACAAAATTTAACAAAGTCATAACAAAATTCTTGTCAAAGCAATAATCATTCTAGCAACTTGAATTCTCTGATATCCTAGTATATAAATTACATTCATATGATAGAAAATTGCACCGACAATTTATAGGTATAAATAATTAAAACTGCAACTTCACTAATGCTAGCATCATGCTTTAAATCTTGAATTCTTTTAATCAATACAGCATTTATTATATTTTATATATATATAAAAAAATTCTTTCTCTTTTTCTTTAATGCGACTGAGAGATGTCATTGCATTACTATACCCTTGTTCCTGAGCAGTAACGATGGGGTGCAACAAACCCCCAAGAAGTATGTAATTGCGCCGACACACACTCTTGCAGTGACAGCCTTTGGCTAGATATTTTTCTAACACTTGCATTGGAGTGTTCCCCTTGATAAGTCACAATGCACCCACATTGGAGTGTCTTTTATTAGTAGTTATAAATATATACATAGCTACAGATGACAAGTTATTCCAAGATTCAAGTAATGATACTACTCATTTATTACTATTGCAAATTTGACCATTCATCCAAAAATAGAAGTACATAACATTCAATCATAGTCATCCAATTCACGCATTAGCATCTCAAATAATTCAAGAATTAAGCATCAAATGAAAAAAAATTGTAGTCACATTTTTCATAGCTTTGCATACTTTCATTAAATTGAAGGACAAATAATAACTTAAAAATGTGGATGCAATTGTATTTCCATTCCATATATATTTCCCCCTAAACTTAAAGTCTGCATTGTCCCCAATGCACTGACAATAATATACAAATATATATGGAAATGTAACTACAATGCAAATGCGTTGACAAATAAAATGCAGTGACAGTAAAAATGTGATGACAACTACATGATATGCATGAAACTAAACTAAGTACTGAAAAGTAAAGACTAACTCAGTTTGTTGCAGTCAAAGATGTGGCTGCCTTGGTCTTTTTCTTCTTCTTAGGATGCTCCTCTTTGCGCTTCTTTTTATCTTTGTGCTTACGTTTCTTTTTCGTTGGTTCAACTGAGGTGGTAGATTGCTCCTCTAGGTTCGGTTGTGTACTAGCTTCATCGATTGTGATATTAGAAGGATGAATTTAGCAAGTGGTGCCACATAAGGAACTATAGCCAGAGGATTAAAATCCTCATATCTGATCGGCACAGCCTCATCCTAATTCGCAACAAATGGCACCAGATCTTCAGTAGTTGCACCCATATTGTCGAGTGCAGCGACAAATTCGTCAGATAAATTTATCGCGACAAAAACTTCCTCTTTTTCTTCTTCTTCTTCTTCTTTCTCTTCTTTCTCCTCGTCGACACCCCTAGATTCCATGGTCGTGCGCTCCTCATCAGCAGCAGCTGCCTTGTCAGCCATATTTGCCCCCAATATATTAGACAATTCATCTTCGAAGTGGCTAGCAATATTGCGGACACATTCCTCAACATCCCTCAAATTTACATCTTGGTCCTTATCATCAGAAATGTGGACCATATGCGAAGACTTGACAGAGTGATTCTTCCCCTCTGAAGCGGCTTTCTCGGTTGATGGTGTTGCCTCCCTGATGATAGGGGAAACACTGGAATTCTGGAAAGGGCTACTTGCTCATGTTGCGTAGTGTTCTGACGATAGCAATATTCCATACCCTAGTGTAGGCATAGAATAAGTTTTGTGAGTACTCCATGTCTTCAACTGCGGCGACAAGTTTGAGTTGCCGCAGATTCATTCAGTCAGCCAACTGCTCAATTTCTTTAAGTTTCCTCTAATGTTGAGGATCTGTGGGAGCATAAGGTTGTTTGTCTTTTTTCTTTGTCTTCCCTTTCCCCTTCTTTTATGCAGCTTCTTTTACCATAGGGGTTTCTTGCCCCCTCATCATGCACTCAACCGAAACATCATTAATGGGTCCCTTATTTTCCAAGAATTCTTCCCCTTCGCGAGGGACAACACCCTTCTGTCGACACAACTGCATTATAAGAGAAGGGAATGGTAGTATACATGTTTACTTCGCTGCAGACTCTGCAATCTCTTGATGGAGGATTGTGCCGACATCAATCCGGTGGCCTTTACGATTGAATGTATGAGACATATTCTATCTAAAGTCACCATAATGCTGTGAGTAGAGGGCAATAGGCAGTAGTTGATGAAATGGAACTAGATTTTGCTTTGAACTGTAAGGAAATGACGATGCATTATATAATTGTTGGGGCTATTCCGGTCCAAATGGCACTGTCAATGCACAAATCATCCATTAACAAATCAGCACCTTCCTCCGTTAGTTGTTCCGGAAAAGTGACATGCTTATCCTCCCCCTCAACGATGTTATACAGGGCATTTATATGTGCAGCGCCCCATGGTACCATTCCCTCTCAAAGAAAGATGAATTCATGTTCCTTATCAACTAAATTGGCGTAAAATTCACGAACGAGAGATGAGGAATATCCTTAAGGATGGTCACAAAATTTTTCCCACCCTAGGCGTGAGATGGTTCTGTTGACTTGTTTTCCCAATGTGAGTAGTTGGAGACAGCTGGAATCCTTGCTCTAGGTGGCAGTTACACTTCAGCATAGTGTCATGGAAACGGTCTTTGGCAGTTTTGGTAAGAAACTACTGGCTCTTTGGGTGGTAGTTGTTCGGCGTTACGAACCACCACCGCAGATGATTCAACAACTGATTTAGAAAGGGTTTTGGCTCCTTTTGTTCTAGCCATCGCTGTATGAGAGAAAGAGATAAAAAATTTTAGGAAATTTGAAGATTGAAGAAAAGAAAGGTTTGCAGCAATAATGGTGGATGTGGTTGTGCAGAACACCGTCGACACAATGGGGTGTTTTATAGAAGATGAAGATGAAGAAGCGTGATGATTTCCACTGCAGTGATAGGACACAGTGTCTGTATCCAATAAATGCAATGACACGGATTGTCCTTTTTCCAAATCGATCCAACGGTTGGGGAACAGGGTGAATCAATCGACATGATTCTTTCCTGAAACGTTTCACAGTGGTGAGTCAGCAATTAAAATGCGTCAACAAGTTGTGTTTTTGTACGTTGACAAAAAGGATAACTTTTATTCCTACAAAGAACTAAAGAAGAGAGTTGAAATAAAATAAAATACAAAAAGTAAATAGAATAAATGTGATGAAATGTTATGGAAATGTGACTAGGTTAATGGTCTCGTTCTGCTCATGGTTGCCTAGATTGAGATAGTGCTTCAATCATTGGCCATTTACCTTGAATTGGTGTCCATAATTTAAATCTTTAATCGTCACTGCACCATGAGGAAATGCTTCGACAACTTTGAATGGCCCTGACCATCTGGAACGCAATTTACCATGATGCAGTTTTAAACGTGAATTAAATAAAAGAACTAATTGACCTGTAGAAAATTATCGCCGTAAGATAATGTTGTCATGTCATTGCTTCATTTTTTCTTTGTATATGGCAGCATTCTCGTAAGCATTCCATCGAATTTCCTCTAGTTTCAAAATATCCAACAATCTCTTTTGTCCAGCAACATCATAATCCATATTCACTTGTTTAATTGCCCACATGGCTTTATGTTCAAGTTCTACAGGCAAGTGATAAGATTTACCAAAAACTAGCTGCTACGGCAACATTCCTAATGGTGTTTTGTATGCTATGCGAAGCGCCCACAATGCATCATTGAGCCATGAAGACAAATCGTGCTTAGATGGATTAACCACCTTTTCAAGAATATTTTTGATTTGCCGATTGGATACTTTAGTTTGGCCATTTGTTTGCGGATAATATGTGGTTTCCATTCAATGTTTAACACCATAACGCTTTAATGCTATCACAACTTGATTACAATGAAAATGAGTGTCTTGATCACTAATTAATGCTCTAGGTGTGCCGAATCGAGTGAGGATGTGTGTGTGTGAAAGAATTTCAACACTGTCCAAGCATCATCTTTAGGAACAGCTATTGCTTCGACCCACTTCGAAATATAATCGACAGCGACCAGAATATAAACATTTCCAAAAGAATTGGGAAATGGTCTCATGAAATCCATACCCCGGACATCGAAAAGCTCAACTTCCATGATAGGCTATTATAGCATCTCGTTGCATCAAGATATTGATTCGGTGCGCTGACAATTATCACATTGTTGAACAAAATTAAGGGTATTGTGTAACAATGTTGGCCAATAAAATCCTGATTGAAGGACCTTTGTAGCAATCCTAACACCACTAAAATGACCTCCATAAGGGGCATCATGGCAATGCATTAGGATAGGAAGCATTTCTTCTTCAGGAACGCAGCGACGAATAATATTGTCGGTGCATACCTTGAATAGGTATGGCTTATTCCAATAGTACTTTGCAGCATCGCGAAGAAATCTGACCTTTCGGTGACTATTTGCACTCAGTGGTAGTTTTTCACAGACCAACTAATTAACAACATCCGCATACCATAGGGATGTGTCGATAGAAAAGAGCTTCTTGTTTGGGAATGCGTCGACAATTTGTAAAGTACTTCCATCTTTACTCCCAAATTCCAGACGAGATAAATGATCTACTACCTGATTTTCCGATCCTTTTCTATCTTTAATTTCAACATAAAATTCTTGTAACAACAGAATCCATCGAATCAGCCTAGGTTTGTCATCTTTTTTGGCAAAAAGGTATCGCAATGTAGAGTGACCAGTAAAAACTGTAACTTTTGCGCCGGTAAGATACTAACAAAAATTGTCTAATGCAAAAACTACTGCTAGTAACTCTTTTTCTGTGGTTGTATAATTGACCTGCGCTTCAGTAAGAGTTCTGCTAGCATAATATATTGTATGAAATACCTTGTTTTTGCGTTGCCCAAGCACAGTAGCTATAGCATAGTCGCTTGCATCACACATAACTTCAAACGGTTGTGACCAGTCCGGTGCGACGACAATAGGTGGCTACACTAATTACTGCTTAATTTTTACAAATGCTTCCAAACAAGCATCATCAAACAGAAACTTTTTATTTTTCTCCAATAATGAGCAAAGAGGTTTTGCAATTTTTGAGAAATCTCAAATGAATCATCGGTAAAATCCTGCATGGCCAAGAAAACTCCTTATTCCCTTGACATTAGTAGGTGGGGGTAGCTTCTCAATAATCTCTACTTGGCCTTGTCTACTTCTATGCCCTGAAAAGAGATACGATCCCCAAGGACAATGCCTTTAGTTGCCATGAAGTGGCATTTTTCCCAATTTAGCACCAGATTAGTATCCTCGCATCTCTTCAAAACTCTAGCTAAATTGTCAGTGCATTTATCAAAAGTATGACCATAAACAGAGAAGTCATCCATAAATACCTCCAACTAATTTTCAATCATATCGGAAAAGATTGCCATCATGCACCTTTGAAATGTGGCTGGTGCGTTGCATAGCCCAAATGGCATTCAGTGAAAAGCAAAGGTACCAAACGGACAAGTAAAAGTTATTTTTGCTTAGTCCTTCGGTGCAATCACAATCTAGTTGTAGCCAGAATATCAATCAAGAAAATAGTAAAAGGCCTTACCAGCTAACCTGTCCAGCATCTGATCAATGAATGGAAGTGGGAAATGATCTTTTTTGTGGCAACATTCAAACGACGGTAATCCATACAAGCTCACCAACCTGTAGCAATGCGAGTAGGGATTAATTCATCTTTGTCATTACTTACCACCGTGATACTACTCTTCTTTGGAATGCACTGGACTGGGCTCACCCACGTGCTATTAGAAATTGGGTAAATAATGTCTGTATCCAACCATTTTATGATCTCTTTTTTTACAACTTCCTTCATCTTCTCATTTAATCTACGTTGTCATTCAATGGACTGCTTTCCCTCATCTTCCAGCCTGATGCGATGGCACGCTTATGTTGCATTAATATTTCGATTAATTTCTCCTCTTGGCTTGCATTGAGACTTGCAGAGACAATTACTGGCAAGGTATCGTTGTCACTAAGGAAAATATTTTAAATGCATTGGCAATGGTTTCAACTCCAAGGTTGGAGCTTCTTTAACTGATGGTTTGAACACAGCGATTGTCCTATTGGTCAGATCCAAAGATTCCATTTGCCAACCATATTTAAGCTCACAAATATTTGCCTCAACCTTGTGGTCACAATCAGGTAGGAAATTGTCTTCAGATGTCACTGCAAATTCTTCCTTATTTAATTCGTCCAGGACATCAATGTGGTGAGATTGTTCTTTACTCCTGTAGGGAGTTGCGTCGAAAACACTGAAGGTAAAATGTTCATCATTGTGTCGCATGATTAACTCACCCTTGAATACATCTATAAGAGTGCGTGCTGTAGCAAGAAATGGTCGTCCAAAAATTATGGGTACCTCCTTATCAACTTTACAATCAAGAATAATAAAATCTGTTGGGGACACAAACTTATCTACTTGGACGAGAACATCTTTAATCTATTCTTCTGGTTACGCTAAAGATCTATCCGCCAGCTACAATGTCACCGCAGTGAGCTTCATGTGACCAATTCCCAATTTTTTGAATGTTGGCAAGGGCATGAGGTTGATACTTGCTCCTATATCACAAAGAGCTTTGCCAAAATAATGATTTCCAATGGAACATGGAATTGTAAAATGATCGCATCTGTAACGTCACAGCAGTTGTGCAAGTGGACACATGTCGATGCAAGTATAGTTGATAGAACAATTCTATCATATTTCGATCCCACGAGGAATCGGTTCTTGATGTTCAAATGTCGAAGCAACTAATACTAGAATTAGATGAAATGTGAGTAAAGATTCAATGCAATTAAGTCAGATCTGCACACTAAAACTGTTAATATTGTCAATGCAAACAATGTTAATTGTCAAAACAACTGAAAGTAAATCAAAGTGTGTTGAAGTGTTGAGTATTTAAATGTAAAAAAGTAAAGTGTAATCAAGTGTAAAGGTTTGGAATGGATCACTAATTTCGCTAAGTAACAACGCTGAATGCATCAAGAAGGTATTGTATAGACGAATTGCTGCAGCAATAAGGCTCCAATGAAATCCTACCAATAACAGTTCTCCGTTTAATCAAAACTCAAATACCCACAATCACCCCACCTTGATGTTGGTAGATTGTAAATGCACTCTCGTGTTTGATGCAGTTAGATCCAAGAATAAATAGATGGAAAGAATTAAATAAGAATCAAACCAATCTAACAATGAAAGATACTCTCGTATTCATTCAAATGTCAATAGAATTCATAAGCATAAAAGAGGGATCAACGACTACATCAAAGCTTACTATCTCTATACTACTAGGACTATTCCTTAACCGCTCCTCTTACGTTGCATCATGCACCTCTCGTCAGAAGTGGCGACATCACTAGTCATAATTTAAAGCTGAATTTGTGGCAGCATTCTGGATTCTTTCTAGCATTGATCTACTGAGATGTGTCCTTGCACTGACAATTTTAAAACGCAATATATATACACGCTTCATGTGGCAACATTAGTGCATAAAAAGAGATAGAATAGCAAGAATTTAAACTAAACAAGAATGAGTTAGAAAACATAAAAACTAAGTATGAAATGCCTAATATGCATACTAAATATGGCACAAAAGAGACAATTAATACACAAATTTAGGGAGAAAATAGGTGTTATTTCTAATGCTATCACACCCCAAACTTGAGTTTTTACTTGTCGTCAAGTAAACAAAAATTAGCTAAATCACAATCAAATATGTCACCGCAAATATTATTCTCACAACTTAAATTTTTTAGGATCCTAATGTACAAATTTCATTCACATGATAGAATAATGCACCGACAATTTAGAGACATGAACAATTAAATTGCAACTTCACTCATGTTAGCAACATCCTTTGAATCTTATCTTTTCTTAAACCAATACAGCATTTATATTAATATTTCTTTTTCTTTTCTCTTTTTTCTTCTTTCTTTTTTGTGATTTTTCTATAAGTGACTGAGAGATGTCATTGCATTACTCTACCTTTGTTCCTGGGTAGTAATGATGGGGTGCAACAAACCCCCAGGAGATATGTAATTGCACCGACACACTCTCTTGCAGTGACAACCTTTGGCTAGATGATTTTTCTAACACATGCAGCGGAGTGTTCTCCCTTGATAAGTCACAATGCACTCACATTGGAGTGTCTTTTTACTAATATATGTCGCTGCAATTGGAAAGTTAATTCAAGATTCAAAGATTGCTACTACCCATTCATTACTAATGCAATCCCATCATTCATCCAAAAAATAGAAGGACTCAATATTCATTCACATTCATCCAATTCACGCATCACCATTCCCAACAATTCAACATTTAAGCATAAAATAAAACAATTATGGTTACATTTTTTTTGTAACTTTGCATACTTTCATTAAACTAAAGAAACCAGTAAATTCTCAAAATTTGGGTGCAAATGTATTTCCATTTCACACAAATTCCCACCAAACTTAAAGTTTGCATTGTCCCCAATGCACAACATTAGTAAATATATATATATGGAAATGCAATGACAATGTAGATGCAGCGACAATTAAAATGCAATGACATTAATAATGCAAGGACAATTATACTACAGCTACATGATATGCATGAAAACTAAACTAAGTGCTAAAAAATAAAAACTAACTCAGTGTGTTGCAGCCCAAGATGTGGCTGCATTGGTCTTCTTCTTCTTGCTCTTCCGTTCCTCCTTCCGCTGCTTCTTGTCTTTGGTGCACTTCCTCCTTCATTCATTTGGCTTGGCTGAACCTGTGGATTTCTCCTTAACAACAAGCATCAAAGCCTCCACCTAACTCACTTCAGGTGGTGCCAAATCATCAGATGATGCATCCAAAATTTCAGGTGCGGTGACAAATTCCTCAACAGAATTTGTCACGACATCATGTCCTTCTCTTCTTTCTTTTTTCACTTTTGTTTGAGCTTTGCATGATCTGTGGACTGCTCATTAATTTCTATCTATCCTCTGGCATCATAAGTTGCTTCATTCGTTGATCTAGTATAGACCACTATCACCCAAAGGTTTTCATCAGCAGCTTCCTTCTAACTCGCTCCATCTTGTGCCAAGCCTTAAGTAATTGCACCACAACTTTAGGTGCAGGGACAAATTTCTCAGCTAAATTTGCCACGACATCTATTTTTTCATCTTTTTCTTCCTCCAAATGAACTTTGTTCATTTTCAGCATCAAGTCAGTAGGTGCAGTACAGCTGTACAAATTGTGTTAACAATGGAATCCTAATATGCCGACAATAGTGTTTACTTATTCCTCAATTGGTACAGACACAATATGTGTTTCTTCTTCTTCAAGTTCTTCGTACTCTTTTATTCTCCATACGGTCCCGAAAAATTTCCACTCTTTCTTACGTTTTTTCCAATTTCGTAACTTCTTAATTACGGATAAAGGCATCAAAATTATGTTTTCATTGAAATCACATAATGTCTTTCTAATATACCAATCACCATTGGAGTAGGGTATTGTAAAGCTCTTGGGATCATTAAATTCTTAGAGTAATTTAATTGTCATGACAATGCACCCTTCAATAAGTGCGATTGGTTCGACATCTCCCAATCTCTCTTCTTTGACAATGTGTCTTCAAGTTTCTGAGACTGTTTTGCTATAGCATTTGTGGCGACAAAGTGATCTGATTCTATCACCGTAATATTTTGTTTAACCTCTTCAGCTGCAGTCTGCTTTTCAGATTACACTCACATCTTTCCATTGTTGAATTTAAATTATCTTCTTTTGCTATAGCAACTTTAACAACTTCATTTAGTTGAGCTTCACTTCAGGGAATGATTTCCTCATCATGCTCTTGCCCTTGTGATATCGAATTCTCAATATCAATCGACAAAGTTTCTTGTTGTCACAAATTTATTGCGCCCACAATCTAGTCAGATTATTATTCTAGAGCTCGTATGGAATCAGCTTGATTCTGAAGCACAACATTAGTCTTGGCAATATATTGTCTCAGCAAATTTTCAATTGATGAAAACTCTTATGCTTCGTCTTGCTGGATATTTTTCCTTGACAAAGGTTGATCATAATTGGGCAATGTCCACTCGGATCTAACATCATTGTCTATACTTCCAGGGTCTTAATTGTTCCAACAAAAATTTGGATGTTGCTCCCACATGGCGTGTAAGTGTTGGAATATGGATTTTTATTTCGATAGAAATTCCCCATGTGGTACACATTTGCTAGATTTGATGAGCATTCTTCAAACTCATGGTGACCCCCATAGTAATTACAAATTATCACTGCAAATTTTTATTCTGCAACTGCTGTAGCATTCTCCATATTAGTCAAAGAAGATAACTGGGCTGTTATGGCATCAAGCTTCATTTCTACAACATCACCCATGTCAGTCCAAAATCCTAAGGTTCTATATACCTCGTTCCTAGCCATATTTCACTAAAAAAATGTAAAAGTAAACAGAAAAAAGGAAACAAGTTAGTGACGAATAAAATTTAGATAATAAAAAATAAATGAAACGACAAAAATAAACATCAAATAAACGTCATTCCTCGGCAACGGCACCAAAACTTGATCGCGTCTGTAACATCACAGCAGTTGTGTAAGTGGACACACGTCGATGCAAGTATAGTTGATAAAACAATTCTATCATATATCGATCCCACGAGGAATGGGTTCTTGATGTTCAAATGTCGAAGCAACTAATACTAGAATTAGATGAAATGTGAGTAAAGATATCAATGCAATTAATTCAGATCTGCACACTAAAACTGTTAATATTGTCAATGCAAACAATGTTAATTATCAAAACAACTGAAAGTAAATCAAAGTGTGTTGAAGGGTTGAGTATTTAAATGCAGAAAAGTAAAGTGTGATCAAGTGTAAAGGTTTGGAATGGATCACTGATTTCGCTAAGTAACAACGCTGGATGCGTCGACAAGGTATTGTATAGACGAATTGTTGCAGCAATAAGGCTCCAATGAAATCTTACCAATAATAGTTCTTCATTTAATCAAGATTCAAATACCCATAATCACCCCACCTCTCGGTGTGAGCAAACATTGTGCACTCAAGAACAAGTGACTAGAATCTCTTCTAATCCCAAGCAACTCTCGCCGTCTTGCTTTTTAACCTAACTTTTCACCGCATCCCTCGATGTCAGTAGATTGCAAATGCACTCTCGTGTTTGATGCAGTTAGATCCAATAATAAACAGATGAAAAGCATTAAATAAGAATCAAAGCAATCTAACAACGAATGATACTCTCGTATTCATTCAAATGTCATTAGAATTCATCAGTATAAAAGAGGGATTAACGAATACATCGAAGCTTACTATCTCTAGACTACTAGGACTATTCCTTAATCACTCCTCTACATTGAATCAAGTACCTCTCATTAGAAGTGGTTGCTCCTTTTCTCCTTCAGCTCACCGTTTACCAGCTTAAATCTCCAAAAACATACAGAATTTGCAAAAGTTAATCCCTTAGCTCTCGATATTTTTCTTCATCTTTTCTCCCTAATTTAGAGGCTTCAAGAATGGTAAAACTTCTCTCTCCTCAGATCCAGATCCAATTACAGCTGTAAAAGTTTGTTACAGTCCAGCTGTGCACTCACGCAGTTATGGTGTGAATTTCATGGATCTGCAGATTGTCACCGCATTTCTCGTCGCGATCCGAAATCTTTAATTGCGGCGAAAACATGTGAAATTCCTACGTTGGTGCTTCTAGGTGTAATTGCAGCTTGAATTCATTCATTCCAAAGTAAAGATTCCTATGCGGCGCATCATTGGTCACAATTTCAAGCTGAATTTGTGGCTACATTCTGGATTCTTTGTAGCCTTGATCTACTGAGATGTGTCCTTGCGCTGACAATTTTAAAACGCAATATATATATGCTGCATATGGCTACATTAGTGCTCAAAAAGAGATAGAATAGCAAGAATTTAAACCAAACAACAATGAGTTAAAAAACATAAAAACTAAGTATGAAATGCCTAATATGCATACTAAATATTGCACAAAAGAGACGATTAATACACAAATTTAGGGAGAAAATAGGTGTCATTCCTAATACTATCACACCCCCAAACTGGAGTTTTTACTTGTCCTCAAGTAAACAAAAATTAGCTAGATCACAATCAAATATGTCACCACAAATATTATTCTCACAACTTAAATTTTTTGGGATCCTAATGTACAAATTGCATTCACATGATAGAATAATGCACCGACAATTTAGAGACATGAACAATTAAATTGCAACTTCACTCGTGTTAGTAACATCCTTTGAATCTTTTCTTTTCTTAAACCAATACAACATTTATAGTAATATTTCTTTTTCTTTTCTCTTTTTCCTTCTTTCTTTTTTTTGTGATATTTCTATAAGTGACTGAGAGATGTCATTGCATTACTCTACCTTTGTTCCTAGTTAGTAATGATGAGGTGCACCAAACCCCCAAGAGATATGTAATTGCGATAATGCACAATCTTGCAGTGACAACCTTTAGCTAGATGATTTTTCTAACACATGCAGTGGAGTGTTCTCCCTTGATAAGTCACAATGCACTCATATTGGAGTGTCTTTTTATTAATATATGTCGCTGCAATTGGAAAGTTAATTCAAGATTCAAAGATTGCTACTACCTATTCATTACTAACGCAATCCTATCATTCATCCACAAATAGAAGGACTCAATATTCATTCATATTCATCCAATTCACGCATCACCATTCCCAACAATTCAACATTTAAGCATAAAATAAAACAATTATGGTTACATTTTTTTGTAACTTTGCATACTTTCATTAAACTAAAGAAACCAGTAAATTCTTAAAAATGTGGGTGCAATTGCATTTCCATTTCACACAAATTCCCCCAAACTTAAAGTGTGCATTGTCCCCAATGCACTGACATTAATAAATATATATATGGAAATGCAATGACAATGTAGATGCAACGACAATAAAAATGCAATGACATTAATAATGCAGGGACAATTATACTACAGCTACATGATATGCATGAAAACTAAACTAAGTGCTAAAAAATAAAAACTAACTCAGTGTGCTGTAGCCCAAGATGTGGCTGCATTGGTCTTCTTCTTCTTACTCTTCTGTTCCTCCTTGCGTTGCTTCTTGTCTTTGGTGCACTTCCTCCTTCGTTCCTTTGGCTTGGCCGAACTTGTGGATTACTCCTCAACAGCAAGCATCACAGCCTCTGCCTAACTCGCTTCAGGTGATGCCAAATCATCAGATGATGCATCCACAATTTCAAGTGCGATGACAAATTCCTCTGACGAATTTATCATGACATCAAATCCTTCTCTTCTTTCTTTTTTTTACTTTTGTTTAAGCTACGCATGATCTGTGGACTGCTCCTCTGTTTCTATATCTGCTTTGGCATCATTAGCTGCTTTATTCGTTGATCCAGTATAAACCACTATCGCCCAAAGGTTTTCATTAGCAGCTTCCTCCTAACTCGCTCCATCTTGCACCAAGCCTTAAGTTATTGCACCCATAACTTCAAGTGAAAGGACAAATTTCTTAGCTTAATTTGCCTCGACATCTATTTTTTCATCTTTTTCTTCCTCCACATAAACTTCGTCCGTTTTAAACATCAAGTCAGTAGGTGCAGTACAGTTGCACAAAATTGCGTTGACAATGGAATCTTAATGCGCCGACAATAGTTTTTACTTATTCCTCAATTGGTGCAGACACAATATGTGTTTCTTCTTTTTCAAGTTCTTAGTACTCTTTTATTCTCCATACGATCCTGAAAATTTTCCACTCTTTCTTACTTTTTTTCCAATTTCGTAACTTCTTAATTACGGATATAGGCATCAAAATTATGCTTTCATTGAAATCACATAATGTCTTTCTAATATATCAATCACCAATGGAGTAGGGTATTGAGAAGCTCTTGGGATCCTTAAATTCTTAGAGCAATTTAATTGTCATGATAGTGCACCCTTCAGTAAGTGCAATTGCTTCGACATCTCCCAATCTTCTCTTCTTTGGCAATGTGTCTTCAAGTTTCTAAGGCTGTTTTGCTATAGCATTTGTGGCGACAAAGTGATCGGATTCTGTTGTCGCAATATTTTGTTTAACCTCTTCAGCTATAGTTTGCTTTTCAGATTGCACTCACATCTTTCCATTGTTGAGATTTGAATTATCTTCTTTTACTGTAGCAACTCTAACAACTTCATTTAGTTGAGTTTCACTTTTGGGAATAATTTCCTCATCATGCTCTTGCCCTTGTGATATCTAATTCTCAATATCAACCGAAAAAGTTTCTTGTGGTCGCAAATTTATTGCGCCCACAATCTAGCCAAATTGATATTCTAGAGCTTGTACGAATTCAGCTTGATTCTGAAGCAAAACATCAGTCTTGGCAATATATTGTCTCAGCAAATTTTCAGTTTATTAAAACTCTTATGCTTCGTCTTGCTGAATATTTTGCCTTGACAAAGGTTTATCAAAATTGGGTAATGTCCACTCGGATATAATATCATTGTCTATACTTCCAGGGTCTTGATTGTTCCAAAGAAAATTTGGATGTTGCTCCCACATGGCGTGTAAGTGTTGGAATATGGATTTTCATTTCGATAGAAATTCCCAATGTGGTACACATTTGCTGGATTTGATGGGTGTTCTTCAAACTCATGGTTGCCCCCACAGTAATTACAAATTGTCACTTCAAATTTCCATTCTGCAGCTACTGTAGCATTCAACATTAGTCAAAGAAGATATCTAGGTTGTTATGGCATCAAGCTTCATTTCTACTGCATCACTCATGTCAATCCAAAACCTTGAGGTTCTATATACCTCGTTCCTAACCATATTTTACTAAAAAAATTGTAAAAGTAAACAACAAAAAGGAAACAAGTTAGTGATGAATAAATTTTAGATAATAAAAAATAAATATCAAACGAACGTCATTCCCCTAAAATGGCGCCAAAACTTGATTGCATCTGTAACGTCACAGCAGTTGTGCAAGCGGACACACGTCGATGCAAGTATAGTTGATAGAACAATTCTATCATATATCGATCCCCCGAGGAATGGGTTATTAATGTTCAAATGTCAAAGCAACTAATACTAGAATTAGATGAAATGTGAGTAAAGATGTCAATCCAATTAAGTCAGATCTGCACACTAAAACTGTTAATATTGTTAATGCAAACAATGTTAATTGTCAAAAAAACTGAAAGTAAATCATAGTGTGTTGAAGTGTAGAGTATTTAAATGTAGAAAAGTAAAGTGTGATCAAGTGTAAAGGTTTGGAATGGATCACTGATTTCGCTAAGTAACAACGCTGGATGTGTCGACAAGGTATTGTATAGACGAATTGTTGTAACAATAAGGCACCAATGAAATCTTACCAATAACAGTTCTCCGTTTAATCAAGACTCAAATACCCACAATCACCCCACCTCGTGATGTGAGCAACATTGTGCACTTAAGAACAAGTGACTAGAATCCCTCCTAACCCCAAGCAACTCTCGTCATCTTACTTGTTAACCTAACTTGTCACCGCATCTCTCGATATTGGTAGACTGCAAATGCACTCTCGTGTTTGATGCAGTTAGATCAAAGAATAAACAGATGAAAAGCATTAAATAAGAATCAAAGCAATCTAACAATGAAAGATACTCTCGTATTCATTCAAATGTCATTAGAATTCATCAGCATAAAAGAGGAATCAACGAATACATCGAAGCTTACTATCTCTAGACTACTAGGACTATTCCTTAACCGCTCCGCTTGTGTCGCATCAAGTATCTCTCGTCAGAAATGGTTGCTCTTTTGCTCCATCAGCTCATCGTTTTCCAGCTTAAATCTCTCTAAAAACACACAAAATTTGCAGAATTTAATCCCTTAGCTCTCGATATTTTTTTCATCTTTTCTCCTCAATTTATAGGCTTCAAGAATGGTAAACCTTCTCTCTCCTCAGATCCAGATCCAATTATAGTTGTAAAAGTTTGTTATAGTCCAACTGTGCACTCACGCAAATCTGGTTTGAATTTTATGAATCTGTATATTGTCACCGCATTTCTAGTCGCGATCTGAAATTTTTAATTGCGGCGACAACGTGTGAAATTCCTGCGTTGGTGCTTCTAGGTGTAATTGCAGCTTGAATTCATTCATTCCAAAGTAAAGATTCCTATGCGGTGACATCACTGGTCACAATTTCATGTTGAATTTGTGGCTGCATTGCGGATTCTTTCTAGCCTTGATCTACTGAGATGAGTCTTTGCGCTAATAATTTTAAAACGTAATATATATATGCTGCATGTGGCGATATTAGTGCACAAAAAGAGATAGAATAGCAAGATTTAAACCAAACAGCAATGAGTTAGAAAACATAAAAACTAAGTATGAAATGTCTAATATGCATACTAAATATGGCACAAAAGAGATAACTAATACACAAATTTAGGGAGAAAATAGGTGTCATTTCTAATGCTATCATAAAACTGCTAGGATCTTTCATCTTAGGTGGCAATTTATTTGTCAGTACAGCACTGCAACCTTTTGTGAGCACAATTGTCTCAATATCAGTCAACTTCTTTTTCTTTGATAAAAGCTCCTTCATAAATTTCCCATAGCTAGGAATTTGCACAAAAGCATAAACAAGAGGTATATTCACATGTAATTCTTTCAAGGTGGCTAAGAACTTTTGATATTCTCTGTCATGTTCTTTCTCCTTGAATCATTGTGGAAACGAAAAACGTATGGAGACATTAGGCTATTGTGATCCAACCGGTTGCGTTGACATTGGCAATTGTGTCGATATTTTGAAGGTCGAATGGTTGGATAGGTGTAATTTCTGGTGGCTCCTCCTCATTTATCTTTACTACTTCTTCTTCAGATACAACTTCTCCTTGCTGCTTAGTTCCATTTGAGTCGATAGGTGCTGTATTAGAGTTGTTGCTTTGTTCAACAATTTTCTTTCCACTCCGAAGAGTAATAGCCTTACAATGCTCCTTCCCCTTTGGATTTGGATTTTCGGTATCACTGAGTAATGCACTTGGTAGTCTCGTGCTCATATTAGAAGCCAACTGTCCTAATTGTGCTTCCAACACTCGAATGGAGGAAGAATTTCCTTGCACAATAGCTTCAGTTCTTGTAATATGATCACGCATCAAAGCTTTAATGGCAGCTAATGGATTCGATCTTGGTTGAGAATACGATTGTTGCTGTTGTTGGCGCTGTCCTTGCATGTTTATATTTGGCATTGCAGTATACTATTGCTGCATATGAGCATGTGACTGCATCTGATCATGATGTGCCTACACTTGAGGATTATGGTTGTAGCTGCTGATTGTAACTCCTTGTCGAAAATTTCCTTAACTCGAGGAATTTCCATATCGGAATGTGGACGCATTTTGATTCCCCCAAGGTTGTTGAGTCCTAGTTGAACTGTTGTAAAAGTTACCATACGAGTGTCCTCTGATGTTATTAACATAGAACACAATTTTTACATGTTGTGGGCAATCTTCATAGCTATGATTGTCACCGCAAATTTCGCAACAAAATGTCGGGACATCCATCTGTTGGGCTACTTGAATAGAGGCAACGTCACTCGTCCCTTTCATGTTTTTTATTATGTTAGCTAACGAAGATACTTGTGCACTTAAAGCTAATATGGCATCTAACTCAATAACTCCATGATTCACTTTTACTTAAGCAGCTCGAGAAATCGGGTATTGATAATCATTTTGTGTAATTCTCTCCAAAATTCGCACAGCTTCATTGTAGGTGCAATCTAACAAGGGACCATTTACAGATACGTCGACAAGATTTCTTGTCTGCGCATTTAATCCATTGTAGAAGATTTCGATCAGATTTTCTTGTTGCATTCCATGCATGGGACAATGTCGAAGCAAAATTTTGTAACGCTCTCATGTAGTACGCAGGTTCTCATCATCTAGTTGATGATAAGCAGTAATATCATTCCGCAATCGAGCATTCATCGTGGGTGGATTAAATCATAAAACAAATTATGTTGCAAGCACATTCCACGATGTAATAGATCCGACAGGTAATCCAAGAAACCAAGTACGCACCCTTCCTTGCAAAGAATAAGGGAGCAGTAGTATCTTCAAGGCATCATCAGGAACACTATACTGACTAAAAGAAGCACAAATTAGCAGAAAAGATTTAAGATGCTCTCTTGCATCTTCATGAGGCAAACCAACATATTGCCCATTCGAATTTAACATTTGAAGTATCACCGGTTTTAACTCAATTTCCAACTTGGATCGCTGGTCTAACAACCCCTAGCTGCAAGTCATCTAACACAGGAACAACAAAATCTCTAATTGTTTTGTTCTGTATCTTGTGGAAACGGTGCATTGTTGAAATTTTATAGCTGTATGGAGGGACAGAATTTTGTGGTGGCAACTGTGGTATGGCATCATTTCCAGGTAAAGCCATATTTTTTTGTTCTTGTCTTCTCCTCGAATGGTTCTTATATTTTTGGATCTAAGCCAACAATATTATTAGGGTTTCTCCTAGTGGTCATACAATACCTAAAAGAGAGTTGAAAAGAATTAACAAAAATAAAGCAGATTAGTAACAAATAAAAGTCAAGAAATAAAGAATAATTGCAACTACAAAAGTAAACATCAAACAAACGTCATTCCCCGGTAACGGCGCCAAAACTTGATCGCGCTATGAATGTCACAGCGATTGTGCAAGCAAACACTTGTCGATGCAAGTATAGTTTATAGGTGTAAAGCTATCAGATATCGATCCCACAGAGATGGCTGTTTATGCTTAAATTTATCGATGCAAAAGAGGTCAGAATAAGGAGAACAGTTAGGAATAATGTCGACGCAATTAAATCAAAGACCATGTAATTAAAAGAATTAAAACTGTTATAGCAAATATTGTAATACTGTGAAATAATATGTCAAAGCAATTTAATAAGAAAAAATGTAATGAAGTGGTGAAGGTATTTTGTTAATGCAATCAAAATGTAAAACAGTAATAAGGAAATAGGGGATTCCTGACTTGATAAGTTGGCAACCACTAAATGTGACTACAAGGTAATTGATTGATAAATTGTCGACGCAATTAAACTTAATGAGATCTCACTCCTTTCAACTTCTCTACTTATCAAAGACCCAAACACTCACATAAACCACACCTTCTAGTGTTGGCAATGCTTTGCATTCGAGAACAAGTGGCCAGAATTACTTCGTACCTCAAGCAACTTTCGTTGTCTTGCTTGTTAATTTAATTTGTAATTGCACTTTCCAGTGTCAGCAACTGTAATAACAGTTTCCTGATCAAGCAATTAAATCTAAAGAAAGACAGATAAGAAGAATTGAGCAGAAATCAAAGTAGATCTAAAATTATTAGGTATTTTCATACACAATTAAGTTCATCAAAATTTATCAGCGTTTAAGAGGAATTAAAGAATAAGTTGAAGCATTCTATTCCTAGCCTACTAGAACTATTCCGTAAATGTTCCTCTTGTGTCACAGTTAGAACACTCCTCGTCAAAAGTAGATGTTACCATCTTGTCGTGTCAGTTCACCCTCCAGGAATTTTAAGCTGCCATGGAAGCAAGCTTAAGAAAAAAAATCAGAATGTAAATTAATTTGTCACAAGCTTCGAGATCCCCTTCTTCTTCTCTCTTCTCAATACTTATCTTTTCCACCAAGTACAGGTGTCCTTTTGCTCTCAAATCTAACTTCCTTGCAGCTGTACAAGTTAGTTAATCTAGCTATACACTCTTACAGATCTGGTAAATGCAGTAAGCAGTTTCAGGTTGTCGCGACATTTCTAGACACAAATTTATACTTTAATTTGTTGTGACAACTTTGACATCCTCATGCACTGGAACTTCTGAATATGTTCACACAGAAAAATCCCTGATGTAATATGGAAGTACTTATGCGGTGACATGCTTGAGCGCAATTCTGGATCAAACTTGTAGCGACAGCTTTGAACACTTTCCTGCTTTGATCTTTCAAAAATAGATCCCTGTACTGACATCTCAAGACACAAAACTGACACTAAATGTAGCGACATTAGTAGCATAAGTGGGATAAAATAGAAGAAAATTAAACCAAACATCATTGACTTAGAAAATGCAATTACTAAATATAAAATGCTAAAAATGTATGTTAAACATAATAAAAAGGGAACAAATTATACTCTAAATAGGGAGAATTTAATGGTCTTTTCTAATGCTATCAGATTACTTACACTTTAGAGACACACTAGGCTCTTTAGCTCATTCCCCTTAGTTTCTCTCATAGATTTATTCAGACTTAGGCAACTAGGTACTCGAAGAATCTCTCGATTTATTCGTCGTTTCATCACTTAGTATGGGTTATTTTATGGTCTTCAAACTATTTTGGTTTCATATTATTTGGGAATTTTGAAGTAAATGCGAAATTGGGATTTTGATATTTTTTATATACTTTTTGCTTACATACATAGGTTTATTTTGATTATTTTATTAAACATTATTATGGTTGAGTTTATAAACTTTTGTAGATTCATTACAAAAATAGAAGTTGAATAATTTTACTGATTTTTGTATTGTAAAATTTAATGTATTTATGGTTTAAGTGGTTACTTGAGGGTGAATTTGCAATTGTGACCTTCTAGCTCCGGCCATATCTTCTAAGTCGAGTAAAGGGGGTTACATTTAGTGGTATCAGAGTTGAGTTCAACCCTCAAACAGTGAGGCTCACAATAGTCGATTTCAAAAGTTTTGAAAAGTTTTGGGGTAAACAGGGATTTCTGATAAAACTATTATCTTATAATCTATTTTCTTACTTTAAAAATTCTAAGTTGAGATTTAATCCAAGACTCTAGCACCAAATCTTACTTTAATGATTTTTGCTTTTTGTAAATAGTTTATTATGCCACCACGTTGGAGTTCTAGACTCACGACTGGTCGCAGTCGAGGTCGTACTGCTAGTGTTGTTAGCGATCCTATACCTATTGTTGAACCATAGGAAATTCTGAAAGAGTTTCCTAATACTAAGGAGGATGAGCTACCCACTGGCGTTGAGGGCCAGCAAACTGGAGGTGGAGACCAACCTACTCAGTAGACTCATGGTGATGACCCGCTTGATACCAGGAATAGTCTAACCGTTGAGCTGGATAGTGTTACAGTGAACCGAGAGTTATTGCGTTTGCTTCGTGGTTCCGTTGGGGGACAATCAGAGGGTACGTGGAAGCCCATATCCACTGATTTTCTAGCTGCTAGAATGAGGATTTTTAAGGGTAAGGTTGGTACAAATTTATCGGTTACTAAGTACTGGTTGAAGGATTTGCAACGATTGTTTGTTGAGATGAACTATCCTGCCAATCAGAAGTTGAGGGCTGCCATTTCACTACTACGAGGTGAAGCACTAAATTGGTGGGAGTTTGTAGAGGAGTCTATTCTACTAGTCAAATCACGTAGGAGTATTTTCGAGAGACGTTTTAAGACTGTTATGTTGGGGAGGAATTCCTTGGAAAATGTCGTGACGATTTCATGATTCTGAGGCAGAATAACATGTCAATTAATGACTATGAGATAGATTTTTTGAGGTTTGTTAGATATGCTTATGGGTTGGTTACTACTGAGCAAGTGCGAGTGGTTTTTGAAGGGACTTCGCTTATCGCTTTAGGATGGAGTTACTATGCATCATGATAGCTTGTTTAGCGACCTAGTTAGTCGAGCTAGGATAGCTAAGAGGTTAGAGGCTCTTAAGAGAAACCAGAGAGCTCAAGACAGGGAGTGGGGTAGGAAGCAACTGGGCACGACAGTCCAGCCTGGTCTTGTTAGTCATACTACTAAGAGGCTTAGAGAGGAGTTTGATTAGCAAAGTTATCCGAGGGTGAGACCTGTAGTTTTGACTGTTTCTACTGGTAGTGTGGGTGGTTCGACTGGTCCTCATCCTTTGCTTATATGCTCTTATTGTAATAGGAGGCATAACGGTTAGTACAGAAGGAAGACAGGGGCATGTTTTAGATGTGGTTCTCCTGAGCATTTCTTTAAGGATTGTCTACATCCTCCTACAGCTTCATTTGTCCAGAGTTAGACTCAGGCATCGGTTCAAACTCCAACTAGTGGTAAAGGATAGGGTGAACCTGCTGCTTTGGGTTCAGCTAGTAGAGGTAGACCAATTCAGAGTGGTAGTGCAGCTAGGTCTAGGGTGAGACTAGCTACTAACTTCTACTAATATCCAAGTCTAAACTACCGGAACAAGTCAAAGTACTACCAATACTCTAATGACTACTATCGAAACAATTCAAGTTAGTAGCCAAGGTCTCTTATCCTTTGTACTTCTATCGATACCTTATTGAGTTATACTGAAACAACTCAAGTTAGTAGCAATACTCAACTAAAAATTTCCCAGACATCATAAATTATGTCATATTCTCATAAAACAAAAGACTTGGCTTACAATTTAGACTTAACACTTATCCAAAGTAAGGATTTTATACGAAACCAGTGTTAGACCATGGCCACCTAAAAATCATATTTACATGCGACTTATAACCAGACCAAAATGAACGAATAATTACCGTATAGTGTGACCTCCAAAAGTAATTCAATTGGCAGCTCGTATTCGATGGTCTGCAAGGAAGAAAAAACAAATGAGGTAAGCTTACTTAAAGCTTAGTAAATTCGTAATAAACTTAAATTCAACTTATCATAAGGGATGAAACTTTAAATGTTTTACAACATAATTTAATATCAGAATCATAAGTTCGTTGATTTTCTATACACATCAAAAATCTCACAAGGTTAGTGAGTTCGTATGTAAACATATACTTTATCATGATATCAAACTTATAGATGAAAAACACATTTGACATATAAACCAAACATCATATTTACACTTAACAATCACCTTTCATCTCAATTGTCTAAACCTAATGTCTCAATTCATACATATATTTTCACATAACCAATTCACATACCATTTTATATAAACATTTCCTTCCTATGCAACACAACCTCATAAGGTTGGTGAGTATCACCAAGAAACATATAATTTCAACAATTAATGTAACTTGTAATAATAACAAATTAAATATATATATATCACCCATCATATGTTCAATAAACATACTTCCTTATTTCAACCAATTGTATCAACTTTTATTATTTCGATAGATCCTTATAAAACTATTCAATACACAAGTTAATTATGTTTACGCTTATCAGCGTGAATACGTTTACGCTCGTCAGCATGAATAAGTTTACGCTCGCCATAATGAATACGTTTATGCTCACCAGAATGAATACGTTTACGCTCACCAGCTTGAATACGTTTACGCTCACTAGCATTGGTTGAGCTATGAAAGCCACAGCAAATATGTGCAAGCGTACACTGTCGATGCAAGTATAGTAGACAGATGTATAACCTATCGGATATCAATCCCACGAGGATAGATGTTTATTGCTATAATTATCGGTGCAATGAATAAGTAAATGCCATAAAATTGTAAGATTGATTTGTCGAAGCAATAATGTAAAATTAAAAATGAAATGCAACAATAATGAAATGGAATTCCTAACGTGAATAGTTGACAAAAAACTAAGTATGGCTCACAAGGTTAAAAATAACATGTAATTGTCATTGCAATAAGGCACAATGAATGTCTTACCAAACTTGGCTTTTCTATCAGATCTAAGACTTAAACATGCGCACTAACCACACCTTCCAGTGTTGGCAGTGTAACATATTCAAGAACAAGTGGATTAAATTCCTTCAATCCCCAAGCAACTTCCGTTGTCTTGCTTGTTAATTTAATTTGTCGCTGCACCTTTCAGTGATAGTGATTGCAATAACACTTTTGTGGTAAAAATAATCAAACTCAAATCAACTACCATCTCTTGCCCTCCACTCATAGCACTACCGTAACCTTGGATAGAATGTGCCTGATACATTCCATCATAAAGGGCCATTGGATAGATGTTGGGGCAATCCTTCATAAGGAAATTGCAGAGTCTGCCATGAAACAAACAAGTATCTTACCATTCCCTTCTCTGATCATGCTATTATGTCGATAGAGGGGCGTTGTGCCTCGCCAAGGAGAAGAGTTTTTGGTTAATAAAGGCCCTATAAATGATGTCTCGGTGAAGAGAATAACGAAAGGGCAGGAAACCCCTGTTGTAAAGGAAGCGCCATCGAAGAAAGAGAAAGGCAAGGCGAAGAAGAAAGACAAGGAATCCCATGCATACACAGATCCTCAACTTTGGAGGAACATTACTGAAATTGAGCAGCTCACTGACCGAATGAGCGTGCGACAAATCATACTTGTCACCACAGTGGAAGATATGGAGCAGTCCCAGAACTTATTCTATACCTACACCAAGGCATGAAATACTGCCATTGTCAGCGCACTCTGCAGCATGAGCAAGCAGCCCTTGCCAAAATTTCCCTTGTTTCCCCTGTCATCAAGGAGGCCACACCATCAACAGAGAAGGCTGCTTCAGAAGGGAAGACTTAGTCTGTCCACTCTCCTCACGTGGTCTACATTTTTGACGATGAGGACTAGAAAGTGCATTCTAGAGATATGGATGACTATTTCCGCAATATCGCTAGCCTCTTCGAAGATGAGTTTTCAAACAGTTTTGAGGGCGAATATGACGGAGAAAAAAGCTGCTGTTGCAGAAGAAGAGCCCAAAACCATGGCCTTTGTGGGTGTTGAGGAAGAGGAGGAAAAAGAGAAGAGAGAAGAAGCAAGAGAAAAAGAAAATAAGAATTTGTAGCGACAAATTTATCTGAGGAATTTGTTGTCGCACTTATCCATGTGGGTGCATCTACTAAAGAACTGACGCCATCTAGTGCGAGTCAGGCCGAGGCCGTAACATTCAGCAATAAGGATCTTAATCCTTTGGCTATTGTGCCTTATGTGGCACCACTTGTTGAAATTCATCCTTCGGATGTTACTATCGATGAAGTTAGTGCCCAACCGAACCTGGAGGAGTAATCCACCGCCCCAGTTGAACAATCAAAGAAAAAGCGCAAACAAAAAGACAAAAAGAATCGCAAAGAGGAGTGCCCAAAAAAAAGAAAATGTCCAAAGCAGCCACATCCTCGGCTACGACACATTGAGTTTGTTTTTACTTTTTAGTACTTAGTTTAGTTGCATGCATTTCATATTGTTGTCATTGCATTTTAATTGTCTCTGCATTTTATTTGTCAGTGCATTTGCATTGTAGTTGCATTTCCATAGTATTGTCAGTGCATTGGGGGTAATGCAAACACTAAGTTTGGGGGGAAATATGTATGGCATGCAAATGCAGTTGCACCCACAAGTTTAAGAATTTATTTGTCTTTTTAGTTGAATGAATGTATGCAAAGTAATGAAAAATGTGATTATAATTTTTTCATTTGATGCTTAATTCTTAAATTATTTGAGATGCTAATGTGTGACTTGGATGAATGTGATTGAATGTTGTATCCTTCTATGTTTAGATGAATGGTTGAAATTGCATTAGTAATAAATGAGTAGTATCATTATTTGAATCTTGAATTAACTTACCATTTGCAGCTATGTATATAATTATATCTACTAATAAAAGACACTCCAATGTAGGTGCATTGTGACTTATCAAGGAGGAACACTCCAATGCAAGTGTTAGAAAAATTATCTAGCCAAAGGCTGTCACTACAAGAGTGTGTGTCGGCGTAATTACATACTCCCTAGGGATTTGTTGCACCCCACCGTTACTGCCCAGGAACAAGGGTATAGTAATGCAATGACATCTCTCAATCACATAAAAAAAAAAGAGAGAAAGAAAGAAAAAAATTGATAAAAAGAAATATATATATATATATATATGTATGTATAGAATAATAAATGTTGTATTAGTTAAGAGGATTTAGGATTTAAAGCATGATGCTAGCATTAGTGAAGTTACAGTTTTGATTATTCATACCTATAAATTGTCGGTGCAATTTTCTATCATATAATTATAATTTATACATTAGGATCCTAGAGAATTTAAGTTGCTAGAATGATTATCGCGGGGACAAGAATTTTGATATGACTTTGCTAGTTTTTATTTACTTGAGCGCAAGTAAACACTCAAGTTTGGGGGTGTGATAGCATTAGAAATGACCATTAAATTCTCCCTAATTAGAGTATAATTTGTTCCCTTTGTATCATATTCAGCATAAATTTTCAGCATTTTATACTTAGTAATTGCATTTTCTAAGTCAGTATTGTATGCTATTATTTTCTATCATTTTATCCCATTTGTGATACAAATGTCTCTCCATTTAGTATCAGTTTTTGCGTCTAAAGATGTCAGCGCAGGAATCCATCTTAGAAGATCGAAGTAGGAAAGTGTTCAGAGCTGTAGCCACAAGTTCGATATAGAATTGCGCCTAATTATGTCACCGCATGAATACTACCAGATTGCAACAGGGACTTTACGCTGCTAATATATCTAGAAGCACCAGCGCATGAAAATATCAAGTTGTCGCAGCGAATAGAAATATAAATTTGCATCTAGTAATGTCGCGAAAACCTACAACTTCCTAATGCTTAAACCAGATATACGTGAGTGTACAATTGGAGTAACTAACTTGTACAGCCGCAAGGAAGTTAGATCTGAGAAAAGGAAGATACTTGTACTTGCCAGTGAAGATAAATAGAGAGGAGAGAGAGAAGATCATCATCAAGCTGGTGAAGAAATTAATTCCACATTTTTCTGATTCTTTCTTAAGTAAGCTGCTATGGAAGCTTAACTTTCCTGGAGGGTGATCTGATGCGACGAGAAGGAAATTACTTCTGACTAGGAGTGCTCTAAGTGTAACGCAAAAGGAGCAATTACGGAAGGATTCTAGTAGGCTAGGAATAGAATGCTTCAATTTCTTCTTTAATTCCTCTTGAATGTTGGTAAATTTTGTTGACTTTAATTGTGTATGGAAGTACCTATTAATGTTAAATCTACTTTGATTTCTGCTCAATTCTTCTTATTTGTTTATCATTGGATTTAACTGTTTTGACCACGAAAGTGCGATTGCAGTTACAGCCACGGGAAGTTGCTTGAGGCAAGAAGGAATTCTGGCCACTTGTTCTCAAATGCAAAGCTTTGCCAGCATTGGAAGGTGTGGCTAATGTGAGTGTTTCGGTCGTTGCTAAATAGAGAAGTCGAAAGTAGTGAGATCTCATAGAACTTAATTGTAGCGACAATTTATCTATCAGTTACCATGTAGTCACATTTAGTGTCTGCCAACTTGCCAAATCAAGGATCCCCCACTCCTTTATAATTGTTTTACTTCTTTAATTTTTGTAATTTACATTCACAAAACATCTCCAACATTCATTTCATCTTCTATTAATGTGCTCTGACAATCTATATTACAGTTTTACAATATTTACATTGACAGTTTTAACTCTTTTATTTTTGTAGTCTTGACTTAATTACACTGACATTACTCTTGACAATTCTTCTTATTTTAACTACTTTTGCTTCGACAAATTTAAGCAACAAGACCACTATCCTCGTGGGATCGATATCCGACAGACTCACATCTATCTATTATACTTGCATCGACAGTGTCCTCTTTCACATTATTATTGTGACGTTTATAGCGCGATCAATCTAGTTATTACCAACTCAAGGTTAAGGATTCTGATGTGTTCAAGCCAGCTTTTTGAACACGTTATGGTCATTACGAGTTTCTGATAATGCCTTTTGAATTGACTAACGCTCCTGCATATTTATGAACATGTTCATCCCTACTTGGACAAGTTCGTTATGGTATTTATGTTGGGTCATCGGTACGCCCCGTGGCGCAATGAAAAAAATATTCCGACAATCCCTAACCCTAGATCCATGTATGAGGAATGAATCAGGAAGGAAAGGTTTGGAATTATACCTTTCAAAATCTGGAAAACCCCTGGAAATGGTGTTGTGAAATCCTCCTCTAGATGTTGTCAATCCCAAACTACAACAAATCGTCCCAGGCTCTACGTAGTCCACCCGATCAAAAACGAACAGAAAATTCTCCCTAAACGTTTTAGACAGAATTTTGAAAAGAAAAACTTTGACGGCTACTAAAACTAGGTTTTCCTTATTTCCTTTTGTAATCTTTTTGGTTTCACGCACACATTAGGGTTTTTGTATTTTTCATTTTATATCAAATACAAATAAATGGAAATGCTCCCCTTTTTAGAAATAAGGAAAGCATTACCATATATATTTTCAAAAATATATAAGCTTCCTTGTTTTAATTTATATCCTTCCTAAAAGGACATTAATTCCATATTTTATGTTTAACCAAAATTATTATTATAATTAATAATTTCGGTAAATAATAATACATAGTTAATATTTTATATGAATCAAATTCATACATTTATTTTAACCAACTTTCTTAAGATTTTGTTCATTTTAACCATTGGATGTGACCCTGTAGGTTCTTGTAACATTAGTAGTAATACTAGAACAATCCTAACGTTACAAGCAATGAGTGGCATTTAGCAATGCATCATTGTTACCCAAGTTACAAGAAGTCATGGTTCGACATAACCTTTATGTGATAAATTCACATGTATTATATCCTTTTGTCCTTTATATCTAGATTGGACACAAGTCATGAAGTAGTCACACTTGCATAATCCAATCTCATGTTTCTTGATATTGTTCTCATTATGCAGGAGGGACAAATCCTATCTTGATCAATCATATCCCACTACATAGATTGTGACATACCCAACATTAGTCTTTATAGTCAAACTTGTTACAGTAAACGTTTGACCGTATTAAGGATTGTATACATAGTTATCACTATGAGTAGTGTCGTGACTATTACATAATAATCCAAAAAGCATACTCATAGCGAGTTAATCCGATATGTCGTTCTCTAACACATACTCATGTATTGATTTTGACATTCCTATGTCAATGACAACACTTTGTCATCAATCAACTAAATATTAGTCTTAATACATTATTGTTGTCCAAGCCCACAATAATACTTGACTAAGGACCTTTTAAATATAATCATATTATCCTCAGGACATTATTATAAATCAGTTTATTTAAACACACAGAAAAAGAAACGGAAATAACAATGGCAATGCCTTTTATTAATAAACAAGGTAAAATGAGTATGTGATTACAATCATCTCATGATTGGTCTTTGGGCATACTCTAACAATTTATTGATGATATTCTGGTCTCGTCTAAGTGTGAGGCTGATCATGATGAACATCTCAGAATTGTTCTGCGGACTCTGAGAGAGAAATAGTTGTATGCAAAATTCAGCAAGTGTGAGTTCTAACTTGCAGAGGTTATGTTTTTGGGCACATAGTTTCTGCTGAGGGTAGTCGGGTTGATCCCAAAAAGATCAAGACTATCGTGAGTTAAAACCAATCTAAGAACATTTCTGAGATCCGAAGTTTCTTAGGTTTAGCCGGCTATTATCGGAGATTTATGGAGGATTTCTCGATCATTACAACTCCGTTGACTAAACTTTTGAGGAAGAATGTTCCTTTTGTCTAGACTAAAGCCCAACAGTCTAGCTTTAAGAAACTGAAGACTATGTTGACTCAAGCACCAGTTCTAATCCAACCTGAGCCTGGGAAGGCTTATACTGTGTATAGTGATGCTTATCAAATGGGATTGGGATGTGTGCTTATATAGGATGGGAATGTAATGGCTTATGTGTCTCGATAGTTGAAAACCCATGAGTGCAACTACCCTACTCGTGATCTTGAGCTTGTTACAGTGATCTTTGCTCTCAAAATATAGACACACTATCTCAATGGAGATAAGTGTTATATCTACACAGATCATAAGAGTATGAAGCATCTGCTCACCCAGAAGGAGCTTAATCTAAGACAGCGTCGCTGGTTAGAATTTCTCAAGGATTACGACTATGAGATTGAGTATCACCCAAGCAAGGCTAATGTGGTTGCTAACTCCTTGAGTCGTATTGTTGTTACTAATCTGAGAGCTTTATTTGCCCAAATGAGCTTGTTTGAGGATTGTAGTCTCTTAGCGGAACTTCAAGTTATTCCCACCTTAATTTCTAATATTAGGGCTGAGTAGCCTAATGACGTGTAGTTGATGCACAGAATAAGAGAGGTTAAAGAGGGTACATCCAAGGATTTCTCTATCAATCAAGATGGTATTTTTGCATTCAAGGACGGTACTATATTCTAAAGGATTTCGAGTTGAATCAAATTATTCTTTGAGGCCCATGACAACCCTTATCCTATGCATCTTGGTGGGGATAAATTGTATAAGAATCTTCGAGATAGATACTAGTGGAAAGGTCTCAAGAGAGATATTGTTGGTTTCGTGTCAAAATGTCTGACTTGTCGAAAGGAGAAGGTAGAACACCAGTGTCCATCTAGGTTACTTCAGCCGATTGAGATTTCACAGTGGAAGCGGGAGCATGTGACTATGGATTTTGTTAGTGGTCTCCCTTTGACACAGTCCAAAAAAGACTCAGTTTGGGTATTTGTTGATCAACTCACCAAGTTCGCGCAGTTCATTCTTGTTAAGGTTGACTATCCTTTGATTAAGCTAGCTAAATTCTACATTTATAAGATAGTTTGTCTTCATGGGGTGTCGCTCTCTATTATATCTAACCGGGATCCGAGGTTTACGTCGAAATTATGAGAATCTCTGCACCATGCTTTTGGTACTCAATTGAACTTGAATACTGCTTACCATCCGCAGACTGACGTTCAATCTAAACGTGTGATTCAGGTTCTGAAGGATATGTTGAGGGGTTGTGTAATTGATTATCGAGGCGGTTGGGAGGACTATCTACCACTTGCAGAGTTTGCTTACAATAACAGTTATTAGGCTAGTATTAAGATGGCCTCGTATAAGGTTCTGTATGGGTGCAAGTGTCGCACTCCTATTGGTTGGACGGAGTTGTATGAGAATAGATTATTGGGACATGATAATACTCAAGAGTCTGAGGAAATTGTCAGGTTGATTCGAGAGAGGCTTAAGATCACTTTTGATAGGTAAAAGTCTTATGTCGATCTGAAGCGACAAGGCATTGAATTTAGTGTGGGTGATGAGGTTTTCTTAAAAGTATCTTCGTGGAAGAAGGTGCTTAAATTTGGTCGGAAAGGTAAGCTGAATCCCCATTTTATTGGGCCTTGCCGAATTCTTCGTCAAGTGGGACTAGTTGTCTATCAGCTTGAGTTACCACCAGAGCTTAAGCGTATTCATGATGTCTTCCATGTTTCTATGTTGAGACATTACCGATCTGATTCATCTCATATTGTTCCTATTGAGGAGATCGAGGTTCGTCCCAACTTGAGTTTTGAAGAGGAATCGATTGAGATTCTTGCTCAGGATTAGAAGGTTCTTAAGAGGAAGACTATTAAGATGGTTAAGGTCTTGCGGCGCAACCATAGTTATGAGGAGGCTACATGAGAGTCTAAAGCCGTCATCAAGGCCTAATATCCGCATATATTTGGTTTAGGTAAATTTCGAGGCCAAAATTTCTTCTAAAGGGGGAGAATTATAACAACCCTAAATTTAACTTTATGACTAAATTGAATTTTCAGTGAAATTTGGGCTGCTAAATGAACCCAAAACCAAGCCTATGTGTGTGAAGACCCAAAACATGAGCCAAGTGTAGGGTGGGTTGGTTGGTGCAAGCCCAAAATTGAAGGCCCGTGTAGCGAGCCCAACTTTAGCCCAAATTCGAAGACCCAATTCGGAGAGGCCCTAAACTCGAACACGACCCAAATCCAAACTCGACCCAAACTAATACTTGTGACTCGTTGACCATTGACTTTGACCTTGACCGTTGACTTGATAATTTTCGACGTCTTGATTTCAAATTCGTAGTCCGTTTCATCAAATTTGAACCTGAAGGCCCTGTTTTGCTATTTGCAATTATTTTGTACTTAGTAATTTTTAAGAGTGTTGAATATGGGATCTGACGTGAGTTGTTCTGTGTATACGTGATCACGATTCAAAGGTCGACGAATTACCTCCTTCTCCACCTGTGCAGATTGAACCTACACAAGCTTCGAGAGTTGCACGTGAGTATTTATTATTCGGATTAGTGTTGTGTTTAGTAGGTGGCATAGTGATAGTTTTTAATGTAAAGTTTTTCTTATAGGTTCTAATTCAGCTAGACCCAGAGTTAGATCTGAGCGTGGGAGGCGTCCTTCACGACGTTAGAGCTTTTGTCCGCTTGAGGTGTTTTTCTGTCTATGCTATATTTTTTATGTGTGACGGTGTTCTACATATTGTGTGATGTTATTCTGTGCTGTGTTATCTGAGTGATTTTGTGTTGAGTTATCGCATGTTGATATACCATGCATATTATCAGACTGTGAAAATGTTAAATATCATAATTAATGTGCTATGTACTCTGATTTAATATCTTGAGACTATGTTGAGATGAGGTACATGTGACATCATGCTATTGTGTGTTCATGGGTTAGGTTTGTACAGTGGAAGACGTGGTTATCATCCCTTCAAACGGCTGATACTAAAACCACATTGCGATTGGTTATGATTGGATAAGGAGGGGTTTTGGGGAACCTACTCCATTACGTTGGTGTGCAGGTGACTGGGTGCATTACATTGTGTATGTGATTTTATTACATTTGAGTTGTGACATGCTGTGTGCTTATTTAAAATGATTTGAGAAAACTATTGTGATATTGTGTTTGTGATTGCTTGCACTTTAGAGACGCACCGGGATCTTTAGCTCACCCCCATTAGTTTCTCTTGCAAATTTATTCGGACTTAGGCAACTTGGTATTTGGAGAATCTCTCGGTTTATTCATCTTTTCATCACTCAGTATGGGTTATTTTGTGGTTTTCAAACTATTTTGGTTTCATATTATTTGGGAACTTTGATGTAAATGCGAAATTAGGATTTTGATATTTTTTATATACCTTTTGCTTACATACATAGGTTTTATTCCTATTATTTTATTAAACATTATTATGCTTGAGTTTATAAACTTTTGTAGATTCATTACAAAAATAGAAGTTAAATAATTTTACCAATTTCTGTATTGCAAAATTATAATGTATTTATGGTTTACGTGGTTACTTGAGGGTGAATTTACAACAGTAACTTTCTAGATCCGGCCATATCTTCCAGGTCGGGTAAAGGGGGTTACATTTACACTTCCAATTCTCATGTCGCATAATAAATCATTTGTTCACTTTAGGTCTTATAATTTCTAAATATTACTTCTTATGGATTCTTTCAGACAAATATGATTTTTAATTAGTTTCATATTCACTACATTATCAAATGCTTCACTTTAATCCTTTGAAAAAAAATAGAATTCATAGAAAAACTTACCTGTTTTTGCTAGGTTATCACTTCCTTTGCTTCACTTTTCTTCCTTTTCACTCTTTTGCACTTCTTTTCTTTTGCCCGTAACACTTTTATCACTTTCTTTCTCTTTCTTTTCATGAACACAACATAAACATAATCAAGATTCATGTCATAAATCATTATCTCTTTGTTTCTACTTCAATAAACATAGTATTTACAAGAGAATACTTGATCTCTTACCTTATCACATTGATTTCTCACACTTTTTTTATTTTCTCTCACCTCCACCCATGAACTCATGATTCCATCTTGAAAACTAAACTTTTAATGTTGTTAGGGACTTGATTTCATTTAAAACTTTGCTTAGAAATTAAAGATTTTGGGTGAAGACTTGTAGTTCTCATGGAGGAAGACCAAATTGTAAGAAAATAAAACTTTCCTCTATTCTCTTCTTCGTGGACCTGTGAATGCATGAAGAATGAAAGAAATTCTTCATTCTTTTCCTTTAATAATTATTTAATACAATAATATAAAATATATTATAATAATTTCAATCAATTGGCCCTTTGAATGATATTGAATTTTAATTTTTTAACAAAATTGCTAACATAACCGTTAATTTTTGTTGAGTTAGCCAATGGGTGTTGGTGTGATAATCCATATCAGTATCGATTGTTGTCATGGCATTGCCACCCCAACAAAAAAATTAAATTTTTAAAAAATATATTTTGAAATTATAAAAATTATAAAAAGTTTAAAATTTATAATAAAAATAAAATTACTATAAAAATATAAATATTTTAAAATTTTATAAAAATTTATAAAAAATAGTATAATGACATTTTTAATTTATACTTTAAAAATATTGAATTTAATTGGAGAGAGAGTTTCATTAGACTTAAAATTTCAAGTTTGACTCTCTTTACTCGAAAAAATATTGAAGAAATATTTTTTTTAATTGCTTAGTTGTTTTACTTAGCTTGGATTCTTGCAGTTTCCATGTCGGTTGACAACTTTTTATTTTTTTATTTTGAAGCAAACAAGATAACATTTTTTTGAACATTATATTATTATATGTTCTTAATACATGCAATGCCTAAAACTATCCCTAGTCCACTCCTAACTTTTAAATAAGAGGATAATGCGTTTCAACACATTCGAACCTACGTTATTTTGCACTGACAATAATGACGATGCCAATTGAGTTAAGACTCAATCAACATAAGAGAACAATTTTTAATTGTTTTAATTTTAAGCAAATAAGTTTATCTTCTTTTTTCTTGAGTTTAGACTTAAAACTTAAGATATATATTTATTAAAAGAAAAAAAATTAAGTAGATTGAGTCTTAACTCGATTGACATAGGCATTGTTGTCAATGCATGAGGACGTGAGTTTGAATGCGCTGAAGCACGGGCTGGAAAGGGGCTATGCCTAGTTTTAGGTATTGTGTCAGAAAGAACATATATAATTAAATCCTATAATGAGATTGTTTAATATATATATATATATATCAATGACATTTTTGTAAATATCTTGAGATGGGATGAGGTTGATTAACCTCAAACTTGATCCCTACTCGAGCCAACTATTTTTCTAATTTCAACCGATCTGACCTGTGTTGAACTAGATTTTTCAAAAAAAAAAAATTCAACCCTAATAAATCGGGTTGAATCGAAATCCACCGAATTCAATTGTTTTTGCTATCCGTATGGACGATAATTTTTTTTTTGAATATACTAATATGATTACATGGTAGTATCTGTCCATACTTTCTTAATCCTTCGACAAGGCACACACACAGGTGCTCGAACCTGGGACCCTTAGGATGAACAACATCCTATTTTCCATTAGAGCCACTTGTTGGGTTCGTATGGACGATAGTTTGTAACTTTTAAAATATTAGAATTTAAATTCCGTCATTATATGGTAATTTTCATTATATGATTATTATTCTAATATCATTACTCTAATCTTCATATAATATTTATGTAACACCCCTACACCCGATTCACGTATATAAACCCGGTATAAGAGTATTACATACGGTGCCAAAGCTACTTTGATAATTACTAAATTAATTTTTTTAACGATGATATTTTAACTCATTTAAACTAAAATTAATCAAAACAATTAAGTGGAATCATAACTGGATGATAAAACGTGATTAATTAATTAAAATATTTATTCTTGTTCAAAACAAGACAAAATATCAATACATGATATGATGGTATCGATACTTTTTTTCAATTTTCATGAAAATCCATTTAAAAGTTCAATAAAACTTCCTGCAAAAATTTGAACTCAAGCCAACATTTTAAATTAACTAGAAAACATCAAAATCTGCTCAAATGACTCCAAATTGTGCACAACAATAATTATCATCATGTTACTTGATTAACCATAAGTGCCATAGTATTGACAAATCATATATGAACCAAAAATATTTCATTACTAATCACCATTTATATAAAGTTCCAACATGACATCCATCCAATGACCTAGGCCACTTTGAGCAACTTATGTACATGCCATTTTTCTCAAAATAAAAGTACCTAAACTTGAAGCCTTCCAAAAGGAGAAATGCACAAATGAACAAGAGCACCAAAGTGCTAAACGGAGAGCAAACGTGCTAATCGGAGAGCACTACACGTGCTAAATAACGGAGAGCACAATACGTGCTAATAACGGAGAGCGCACTAAGTCCTTAATGGCATGCCACTAATATCACAATAGTTCTAATTTGTCTACTTGGACATAAAACTCTAATTAAGCACATTTCTCATCATACCAATCCAATATCCACAAATTATCATCACACATATGTCACCTACAATTTCTCTAATAATTCCATAACATCACAATTAATCATTTGTTCAACACTTTTATAACTATATATACTACAATTCTATTATTATAAGTTTCTATACTAAATATTACAAGCATTTAATAATAAAAATTTTAAACTTAAATTCTTGTAGTACTTACAACAAAACGATTAAGATGATAATTTCTTCTTACTCATTAACCTTCTCTTTCCTTTACCTTCAACTTGATCTTCCCCTTTTTTTTCTTTCTCTTCAATATGACACAAAGCATGTACCATAAATAAGTTCAACTAAAATCAAATGATTTTTCTTTGCTAAAATATGGAAATAAATATGGATGCTATGCTAATTTTTCCATCTCTTACCTTGGCACATAAAACCCAAAACCCTAACTCAAGCCTCTCTTTCTCTTCAACACTTCCAAATGGATTTCTCAATATGGTAAAGTAACTACTAGCTTCCTTTTATGATTTTTTTTAAAGAAATTTCAAAGAAAAGTGATGATTTTTGAGCTTGAAACTTTCAACAATGGTAGAAGGATATGAGAGGAAATAAAAAGAAAGCTGGGTGAAGGGTGCATGGGCATGTGACGTTTTTCACTTGGAAGAAAAGATGATATATTTCATCTTTTATTTTTCTTTTTCTATTATCAAATTTTCTATACCACACATTTAAAATATCTCACCCATTTGAACTTAACAAGTGATTCTAGTGGAAAAGAAGATGTTGTTCATCCTAAGGGTCTCGGGTTCGAGCGTCTGTGTGTACAAGGTGTGTGTGCGTTGTCAAATGGTTAAGAAAGTATGAACAGATACTATCATGTAATAACACTAGTATATTTAAAAAAAAAATCTCATCCATTTCTTTTTCATTTTATTAAAGATGTTTAAATTGCTAAAAAGTCCTCAAGCCATCCATTTTTATGCTTTTGCCCCAAATTATTACATCTAAAATATCTACTCTCTAATTACCCTTTTATCCTTCCTTGATTCTCATAATTCCAAAGATGACTCATCTTCCCACTATACTAAAATTTTCTCCATAATTAAAGAGTATTTTTTTCTTAATTTTCTTATTAACTCTAAATACTCCCTAATTAAAAACTGAAATTTTCATTTATCCTATTTCAACCACAAGCTCAATTTTTTGACCTGATTCGTTACTATTTCAACTCCGATTTTAAAATGCGGATATTACAATTTAATGGATAGATACAACCTATTAAATACTTCAACGTATTTGATATTTTCATTATATCATTTTTTATAAATTTTATATGTTTTCTTATAATTTTTAATTATTTTTATTTTAAATGAATTTTTAATAATGTTGAATTTTTAAATAATTTTACTTTTTTTAATAATTTTTATAAATTTTCTCAGGCTTATGGTAAAAAAAGCCCTCGAAGAATTTCAAAACAAAAAAAAATCAATTAACCCTTTTCAATATTTTGCATCCAATTGAGCCCCTAAACTTACAAACATGTTTAAATTGACCCTTTGACTAATTTTGACTGTTAATTTCAAATGGAAGCTTTACGTGACCATTTATGGCTGCTAAGCTAGCCAACATGTGTTGACTTGATGATCCACTTTAATGCCACGTTAACAAAAAAATCAAAATTTTCAGAATAAAAAAAAATAAAATTCAAGTTCAGAATAAATGTAGACAAATGGTTGTCAGATAAATCTAGATATCCATTTGTCAAGATTCATTTTGAAATTATAAACATAATAAAATTTTATAAAAATCATAAAAACCAATAAAAATATAAAAATTCAAAATTAATAATATTTATAAAACTAATTATAAAAATTATAAAAATCATATAATGATTTTTTTATAAATTTTATAGTTTTATAATAGTATAAATTTTAATTATTTTTATTTTAAGGAATTTTTTTTACAAAATTTGGATTTTTTTATAATGTTACTAATTGATTAATTTTTTAATAATTTTTTTGTAATTTTTATAACATCAATGAAAGAGCTGAATTGGTCAATTTTATAAGTTTAGAGGTTCAATTGGGTGTAAAAAGTAAAGAAGGGCTTTTTTGATTTTTTGAAATTCTTCGAGAGCCTTTTATGTCATTAAGCCATTCTTATGATTTTTTTTTTTATAATTTTAGAATCAACATGGATAACTATTTGTTTTAACTTAAATTTTCAAAATTTAAAATATTCTTTTTGAAAATTTTAAATTTTATACTTTTTACTGATGTGGCACTGTCATGTTATCAATGGTGTCAATATGGATCAATTTTATAAATTTAGAGTTCAATTTACTGCATAAAGTTGGGATGATCTTAATTGATTTTTTTTAAATAAAATTTTTTGAAACTTTTTATACCATTAAACCTAGATATTTTCATAGATATTTTCATAATTGAGTAGTAAAAAGATAGAATTACTTTTACCAAATGTTTTTTTCAAGTTAGATTTTGATTCAATTTTGAATATAAAATATTTAATTATGAAATTGACCTCCAAATTATTTTTTTTTCATTTAAATATTTAATTTTTAATTAAAAGTAGTACCATATTTTTATTTATTTTTTGGTAAATAGTATCATGTTTTTATTGAATGATATTCTATTTTAAAATAAAATAAGATGAAATTAATAATTTATGTTTCAAATTTTTTAAATAAATTATATTAAATTTATTTTAAATATACTGATATAATTATATAATAATATTTATTTATAATTTTTTAACCTTTTAATAAAATACATAAAAGTGTTGGAATCTGAAACTTTTTAACATAAATAAAAATTCTCTTTTCCAATACAGCGGCTTGTTAAATTGACTGAATTTTAATTTAAGTGAATACGGAAATAAAAGAATTCTAAGATAAAAATCCAAATAAAGCATCACATATAGAATACGCAAAGCTGACACTGCCAACCCCTCCCTAAACCTACTTCCTTCTTTCCTTTCAAGATGCGCGGGCGCCATAACGGCCACCGTCCCTTCCGCCCCCCTGGCGGCCATCCTCCATCTCAACCTCCATTCGAACCTTCAAATCCAAATTTCGCTATCCAAGACCCCAACGTTCTCCAATTCCTCCAGGCCCTTATAACTCCAGTCCAACCAAACTTTGCTCTGCAACAAAGCCCTAACAATTTCTTCTTCCAAAACCTAATGCTTATTCCCTTCCTCAAAACTCTATCATCCCTGCCCGGCAACAACCACAACAGGTCAATAACCACAGCAGCAGCCAAAGTCAGCTCCACAACCATAGAGGCGGCGCCGCCTCTGGCCAAGTCCCGAAGGAGGTCCAGGAAAGAGCAAACCAGGCTGTGAACCAGGCGTGGCGTGAGCTTATTGCTACCGGAAATAGTGTTACGGCATGGAAAGTTTCGGAGGCAGCCTTGGTGGCCCTGCAGGCTGATTCATGGAGTTCGTTAGGATTGGACATGCAGGGATTTCGTCTCTTCAAAGGCTTATGGCCATTGAAGGAAGGGTAATTACAATACGCAGATTATATATCTTTTATATGCATACATGCTTAATACATGTATTTTGCAAATTTAGTGGCTATAAGAATGTTGAAATCCTTTAATAGAATAGGGACATTTGGATGCTTTGTTTATTGTTGCTGGTAATTATTTTTAGCAGATTAGGGTTTAAATCATACTTCTCAAAGAGATATAGAAAGCATGTTTGAACCAGAAAGCAAAGAATACTTCTGAAGAGTCAAAAGATATGATGTCAATAATCTTTGCAGAATGAAATGCATGGTTTTCTTTGTATTAGAATAGTTATGCTAGAAGGGGCTTTTTTGAATCCAATCGTAGAAAGATGTGACGATTTTTTCAGGAAAACCCCAACGAAAAATACGTACTATTCCCTCCTTTCTATCGAATCGATCATAACCACTGCCTACATTCCAAAAAATCGCGCACCACAAATAGGAACTGATAAAGAGGCCTGCGATCCCATAGAAAGACATCACGATTCCTTGTGGAAAAAAAACTATTTGCTGAGACGGAAATAAAGATATCAAATTCCTACCAAGATAACTAGAAGTTCCAACTAATAAAAAACCTAATGAACAAAAAAAAAAGGATAAAGGCCCAGCAGAAATTGCTTGTTTTTCGAGATCCCACTATAAATTCTATCCATATAGATTCTGATCGCCAACTCATACATAGTAGATCCAGTTGCATTTTATTCGAATTGAGAGAATAACCAAAAAAATTCGAATTTACATTTTTGTTTCCGATATTACATTTTAATATTTTGATCCTTTTTTATTATTTTTAATCAGTTAAAATCTTGCATTTTTACAATTTTCTTTTGTTTAATTACAAGCAAGCAACTTAAATAACAAGTGTTTCTTAGTTTTTCCTTTCAAGGGGACAGGCAGGGCATATTTCTTTATCCACATGAAAGGAGCTTTTCATGTGTAGTAGACAGATTGAAAATTTCTACTGCCCATTTTTTATCTGTGCAAGATGCTAAAGGAAGGCTAAATTATATATTATTTGAAACATAATGGTTATTTTTCTTTTTTTTTTTCTTCTTTTTCTAATTTCTTTCTTTCTTCTCCATCTATTTTCTAGGTAAATGCATTTATCCAATGTTTTGCTGGAGTACGAAGAATTACTACATTGTATGAGTTGGAGCTGGCAATATGTGAGAATGAGGGTGTTAGGACATATGAGAAGCTGGAGCTTGGCCCTTTGCTTCGTCATCCGTTTATCTTGCGTTATTTTTCAGTTAAAAATTGTACAGAAGTGTTTAAAATAACAAGTGAGGACATAATTGCTCACATCCATGAATTCATTGACGGCCACAAAAATCAAGAAATACTTATTGATGAATTTCTGGATTTTGTTGCTGACAAGCAAGCTGCCACAAGCAAGGAAAAGCTTGGTGTGCGTATTCGGAGCTTGGCGTATGTATTCCATATCTCTGTACTTCCTTTAACTAGAAAGAAAGAAGTAGGAAAAGTATGATGCACTGATAGAAACCAATGCCTTGAGAACTTCATAGGACAGATTCCAATAAACATGGCTTATTTTGATTTTGGTATTTGCTTTTAGGGATGTGTAGTTGTTTTCTCAAAAATTAGTTTATAATGCTTATAGATTACAACCTCTAATGTCTTGGTTGTTGCTTCGAAGGCAGATTTTAGATAATTATGACCTGATAAAATTTTCATTAATACAGTAATAAAATAATTTATCGTTTAGTCCTTAACAGAAGCTGAGTTGGCATTTTTTCTTTATAGCGTACAAATCTATTACACTTTAAGAACTTTCTTCTTAAATTAAAAACTTAATGTTACTTTCATGGTTTATTTCTTTTTGCTTTCTATATGACATCCTATAATTTGTTTAGTACATTATTAATTTTATGTTATTCTCTATATGATATCCTTTTGGTGAATTGTTACATGTTTTGTTTCTTTGCACTTTCTATCTAATATCCTATAATCTTTTTCTAAGGCTTAATTGGGCATTAACATCATGCATGTGAATACATTACCTTATGAAGTCAACTTGTGATAGCCTACCACATCTTATAGTGTCATATTCAGTGACCGCATCTTAATTTGACAGCAAATCTGATATTATAGTGTATTGAAATTGTTACTGTTGTGATCATAGGATGTATACTAGTTTTATCAAGAAGGCTGATGGAAAGAGAGACTTTGAGGTAAAGAAATGCCAAAAGGGGCTGAAGCTAAGAAAACGTAGCAAGGGTCTGAAGCTAAAAGAACGATATATGAACATATCACAGGAAGTTGAGTCATTTATGTCAGTACACAAGGATTTTTGTGGCAAGCACATACGATTTGATTCCTCAAGCACAGAGGAGGAAGATGCCAGTGACAGTGCTCATGAAAATGAAAGGAATGACAACGATGAAGGAAGTGACTCAGAGTTGCCATTAGAAGTCATTAGTAGCTCTGATCGGGTTAGTAGTTGTCCTTACCCTTCTGCAGCAGAAGAGTTGATAAGGCTCGGCTTGAAAGATAAAATGCCTAAACCTTCTCCTGCAACTGCTAGCTCAAAGCACAGTGACTGTACTGGGCCATACAAAAGGAAAAGAAAAATTGATAGTCCCAGTCCTTCCATCTCTAGACCACCTAAGCTAAGCAGAAGAGATGGACTCAAGCAAGCTACTATTCCAAATGAAAATGGAGATCGATCCAAAGACCTTGGTAGTTTAGATGAAGCTGATATTTTGCTCTCTGATAACTTGATGAAGACATTCATCACAACCTGGAAGGAGGCATGTAGGGAGCACACAATGGCAGAGGTTAGTTCACTCTTTAAAATAGTTTAGTGGTTTATTTTTGTTTCTCCATCCCAGTACAATTAGTTGTCTCTTCCTGAGGAATCTGCAATATTTCAAAAGAATCTGCCTAGACATATGGAGCACTAGAATCGTGAAATCATGGATTGTAGGTTTAGGGACATGGAAGGGTCTAGGTAGGATTAAAATGTAAACAGTGTCTATTCACTTGAGAGAGGATATTAAAGGAGCGCTAAAACAGTTTGCACCTCAACTTGCACCACTATGTGATGTTGAAGAATGAGCAATGTGATTATTTGAAGAGGGCCTGTAGTCCACTGTATGACCTCTCTATTGTGTTTGCTTGTCTTGTGTCGTAGTAGTCATTTTATCCATGGAACTTTTAATTATAGATCTCATCTAGTGTTTCCTCTGTTTAGTCTCTTTTCAATTTGATAAGCGTTTTGAACTTGCTGTGTCTGTTCTTCTATCTTCATGCTTCTCTACTGCTAATATTTAAATTGCAAGTGATGGTTGTAATTAGTCATGGCAATTTTCTTGTCTTCTAAATTAAACGTGCTTGTTGGTATTATCTTTTAATGAAACTTTAAATGTTCCTTTCTAGTTTTGCCTCTTAAAATTAGAAAAATTAACCATCGCTCAAGTTGTATCTCAGAAATCATTAAAAATAAAGTTATACCCCTTGTAGAATATTTACATACGTTGCACTTCAATTCAGAGGAGTGCACCATTTCCAGCTTTTTTAAATATTTGCAGCTCCTCACTTCTTTTTACTTAACTTTATAATATTAGGATCTCAACTATATATTGAAGTACATGAATCCAGGATCAAGAATTTTAATAATTTCAATTTATAATCTTAGGATTTTAACAATTGCACTGAGTTCCAAGCCTTTCCAATTCTCATGAGTACTTGTATCATTCTGAATGTTAACTACATGATGTTGGACATTGAATATTTTTCGTTTTGCTTTAATCACACTTTAATATGATGTTCATTTTCAATTCTGATTTATTCATAGGTTCTACAAAGAATGCTTTGCTTTTACAGCTCAACAGCTCAGAAGAGGAAGAAAATGAAGTCAATGCTTTCTTCTTATCCATTTATTGGATTACTAAATGTTGCTGTAAGTCTAATTTGCTTACCTGATTGCAGTAAGCTGTGCTAAATTGCTGCAAATCTAGTATAAGCTCCTCTCATCCTGACTGTTACTTTTTCTTTTTTGTTTTTTAAATTTTTATTGGGGACTTAAGAGCATGCACATATTGCATAATATTAATTTTCTTTCAATCGCATAGTAAATCATACTCCTTTTTTTTGACCTAGTCCTGGGAAAAATCTATTTTCATATTATTGAGGCTTTTACCTAGGTGCTAAGTTTCATCCCTACTTCGTAAAAGCGTCCTCAACCCCTTCAGTTAAGGCACCTTTTATTGAGACACTTTACCTTGATGCCTAGGGTTTATGCCTTAAAAGGTAGTTGGCATAAGAAAGCTCAAAAGGTAAGGTCTTGGTAGAAGAATATTAGGTTTGAGCTGTAAGTCTTCATTTTATTGAAGAGTTATGTAAGTATGCCCTCGGTTAAATAGCCCATTTTTCTAATTGTATGAGCTGTATTTTCATTAGGCAGCAAAGGTCAGTATATGTGTTCTTTTAACAAGACTGCGAGAAGGGCAATGTCGTCCACATGTAACTTCTTGCTGAAGTGGAAGTGTGGGGAACTCATTGCTAGAGTTTAATTGGATGGGGACTTTTAGTTAGTTATGATGATGTTTTAGTTTTGTGATAGATTCAGTAAACAGTGTCAATTTTCCAAATACTTTAGGTTTTTCATATATAAATCAGTCCCTTGGGTGCCTTGATTGTAATACAGCTTGCATCTATGATGTATTTAACTTAGTAATCTAGTTACCTTGGTTAGATCACTAGTGACCTTAGATTACTGTGTTTGGTGCAATATTATAATCACTGGTGACATTAAATCTTTGTGTTTGATATTGCCTAGAAACAATTTAACACAATAACCTCACTATCAATAATAAGATTAATTAAAAGGAAGCAGAATTTTCAATTTTTATTGAATGAACAATTTGAAAAACAAGAGTTCATTGTTCTGTGAAAATTATAAGGTATTAACCAGTTCTAATGAGTATAATTCAAAGTTATTGACATGTTCACAGTTAAGAGCCACAATAGTGGTCTTGTATAAAATGATTAAAAAGTGGATATTTGCTTAAAAAACTAAAATTAGGAGAGAACTGCATTTTGGTTGGCACCACTTTGATGGTAAATTTTCCCTAAATTGATTTTGAAGATTACTTCCCCATGATTGAACATCTCCACCCTTTTGTATGGGATCTAAAATCACCTTGCAAGGTAGCGATCTAATCACTCTAGGTGATCTATGCTTACTGCCATTTATTATTCCCTAGTTACTACCAAACATAGTGATCTAATCATGGTGATTAGATCACTCTCTGTTCTAGATCACCCCATTCCAAATGGCAACTTGGCTGAATCTCTTCTTTGTGCCTTGCTTCTTATTTGGTAGAACAGTCCTAGCACCTTCGGGGTGCCAGTGACTGCACTGATGCTTCCAGTCCATTTATGGATTCCTATCTGCTAGGCATGCTTATTGTGACAAGTTATTTTGAGATCCAGGATTGTGGTAATTTTTTTCAATATTACAGGTGACATCTATCAAAAAAGGAATGTGGGATAGTATCTACGATACTATTCAAGCAGTCAGAAAATTGGAATTAACTACCACATCTGATAATTGTTCTGAATATGAGAGCATTGATGTTGAACCAAGTGAGAAGGATGCATTGATCCCCACAAGTATAGATTGTAAGTAGTCTTTGCTTTATTGATTTCTATTGCCGAAAGAAGAAGAAAAAGGTTCTAGTATGATATTATGGTTTTGTTTCTTCATTATTTATTACTTATAGTTAAATAGTTACGGGAAATTTATTTTTCCCCTTGTTATTTCTACTAAAAGGGAACCCTTTTCATTTGTGTTTTATATGAATTTGGCTGCGTGTTCTTGAGTAATTATCTTTAGTTATTTAGTTTAACATTTTTTTTGTAGCAGCATTTTAATAATTTCTGTTTTTCTTTTTCTCTAGAAATGGGCGTAATTGATGGTTGTTGGGTTGCATTTGAAAGTATTAGTTATTTTTTATATTTCAGGGTGTTGGATCATTTTCCAAAAAGCTAATTTTAAGTTTCTCCCTCCGTTGAACTTTTCACTTGACCTGCCAAGGCTTAGATTTTTGTGTCTGAGTAGAAATGCAATGATGCAAGAACTATTTGGCAGTCAGAGATTTATCTTTTTTTACAGCCACCTGTTTTTGTACAAAAATAGTTTGTTGCTTTCATTATTCCCCAGTCCTTTGATTCTTCTCTTCAGAGATATCAGTGCTCATTTGATATAGCTGACTCAGTTTACTCTATGTGCAGGTGTGACTGTGGAAGATGTTATTAAGAAAATTAATGCTTATTTTAAGCATAATCAAGAAATTGGTAAATCACTTAAAGAGCAAAAGTTAGTTTTGCTGAGGAAGCTGTTTAAATGTGAGTCTTGGCTGGCTGAGCAATTTTATGTTAAGGACTTTAAGTCCCTTGCTCTTGGAGAGTTCTTCATGTTTCTAGAGAGACATGCTTCATTATTACCTATTGAATTGCAGAAACTCTTGGCTGCTGAAATATGTGAAAAGTCTCCTTTAGAGGTTTGCATTCTCCAGCATCTGTTGATTGCTTTCATATCACAGGCTTCATATAATTTACAGGACAATCAAATTATTACCAAGGAGCTTATTAATGAACTGCTCATGAAGCAATGTCCATTATTCAATTTCAAAGTTAAGGAAAATGGTTCGATGGAAGATTTTCTGGAATTTGTGGAGAAATCTAAGAATGATATAAGTTCCAAATGTGTTATTTTTTCAGCGTCATTGTTGGGAATGTGCCATGATGGTCATTCATTGGCCTATGATGAGAACTATTCATCAGAAACTTCTGTCCAGAATCTTAGGAAGGTTAAATCAGCTGCTTCCAAGGATGCAATGGCTGTTTTGCTTAGGGCCCCAATGCTGTCAGATCTATATTCATGGTCACACTGGGATGTTTTATTTGCTCCTTCTCTTGGTTCTCTGATAGTGTGGTTGTTTAATGAAGTCCGTGCAAAAGAGTTATTGTGCTTGGTGACGAAAGATGGGAAAGTTGTTCGTATTGATCAATCAGCCACTATTGATTCATTTTTGGAAGCTGCTCTTAAGGGATCTGCCTTTGAAACAGCTTTGATGCTGCTGTCTTTGTGTTCTATAACTGGAGGAATAAAGCACCTTCCCTTAGCCCTCCTTAGACACCATGCACAGATGGCTTTTGAAGTCCTTTTGAAAAACCAAATGGATAACATTGAAGCAGATGATTACCGGAATTCTATTATGAATGGAAAAGCACCATTTAGGCCAAAATTTCGGGAATATGTTTCTGTTGGCAATTCGGCTAATGGATTACATATTAACTTGATCGAAATGAAAAAAGCTGCATCTCATGCTTCAAGGTTTTTCCTTGATTGTCTATGTTATCTACCTTCAGAATTTCATGGTTGTGCAGCTGATATATTACTTCATGGGATGCGGGCTGTAATTAAAAATTGCCCCTCAGCTATTTTGAGTGCATGCAACGAACTGAATCAGCGTGTTGTGCTACATGAATTAGGCTTTTCTCTTGGCATAGTGGAGTGGATACAGGATTACCATGTATTTTGTTCCACTGATATGAATAACTTGTTTCTTTCCTCTGAGGAATTAGGGATGAAAACCAGTATGTCTGAGTTAAAAACAAGGTCAAACTTTTTGCAAAATGCAATAGATAGGCTGTCCTATGCCGAGAAAGAAATGATAGTGTCTGATCGGACAGACAAGAAAGCTGAAGTTTGTGACACGATTAGTTGTGAAGAAGTTTCTGCTGAGAGAATGGGTTATAAGAACAGAGAACGATCGTCTGAAGTTGATGAACAGACAGATGCGGCCCTTGTTATTGAATCGATCAGGCGAGATGAGTTTGGTCTGGATCCAAGTCTTTCAAGTGTGGAGAGTAGCTTGTTGAAGAAGCAACATGCTCGCTTGGGAAGAGCACTCCATTGTCTTTCTCAGGAGTTGTACTCTCAGGACTCACATTTTCTTCTTGAGCTTGTAAGCTTGTTTTATGTTTTTCAATTGTGCAAAGTAGGACTGCTCAAATAATGTTTAAATGGATTAAGTGTCTATCCACATAGTTGATTATGGAACTTAAATTTCTATACTAGAAAAAAGGAACAATTCTACTCCAATATGCTTAGAAATATGTTTAGAGGACAAATTTATCTTCAGATGTTCCACCTGGGGTATCTGTATTCTTGAATGTCTTTGTTATTTTCCATGCTGCCAACCAATGAGGTTGTTTTCTTCTTGTTTTAGACGGAAGGAATATGTTATTCTTTTTGGCTAACCGTTGTACATTCTCCTGTGATCTTCCTTGCTGTTACTATGGGCCCTCTGTAGCATCATCATGTTTTATTTGTTAGTTGAAATGTTTTCAATACTTACAGTTGAATTTGCAAAATTTTCTTGGATATTGCTCTATGTGTGTGTGTGTGCATCTTTTTTTTTTTTTTTTTGAACTCCATCTCACAGTAGCTGTTGAAAGGAATAGGAAGCAATATAGCACTTACTGATTAATGTTTTTGTTTTCATCTCATGATAGAGTAGTTTCTGGTATTCTTTGCTCTAAGTTAAAATTATTGAAGGGTGTTGTTGGATGCTAGATAATCAGCCTTTCCCTTTTTATGGTGGAAAATGCTTTTTGGACATCTGAAAAATAGAAATAAGTGTCCTCATTATGGGTAGAGGGAGTATTGAGATTTCCTAACAGCTGCTTTTTAATGGTGACGTGTTAATTGGATCCAGTTAAGCTTTCTGTTGCTAGAAGTTGGGACTCTTTCTATGAGATAGTGGAAATACTGAATTTTTCTGAACTACTTCTGCTAAATGGTAAAATGTTTAGCTGAATCTAACCAAGTCTCATGTTACTTCAGGTTCAAAATGCGGATGACAATGTCTACTCTGAAAACGAGGAACCAACTCTAACTTTTATTGTTCAAGAGTCAGGTATAATTGTTTTAAATAATGAACAAGGCTTTTCTGCTCAGAACATCAGAGCACTTTGTGACGTTGGAAGCTCGACAAAAAAGGGATGTTCTGGCTACATAGGGAGGAAAGGCATTGGTTTCAAATCTGTTTTTCGGGTACAATAACTTATTTTTCAGTGCTATTTCCTATTATCTCATTCTTTGATATGTCCTGTTCAATTAATGTCAGATGTTACCTTGTTTCAATATCTAGACTAGAAGGCATAAATGTAAGAAGAAAAGTTGGGTGAAGAGTATAGATAGCAATAGGAGTTAAACAAGACAAATATTGTGGTTCCAATCATTCTGCTCAAATCAATCTGTATAGCATCTAGCTTCTTTAAATAGGAAAACTTTAATCTTTTAGAATTAAGCTTATCCATCTTTATCTTTCATACCTAGAAGTAGAATGAAATTTCCTTTACAGCCCAAATTTCAGTACTCTATTCTTTAGAATCCAAAATTGGTTATAAATTGTAAGTAGATGGTTACAAATGTCGTGATTTTCTTTTCATTAAGGTAGAACATACCATTCATTGCTCTGATTAATTACTTTTGGAAGCATGTTAGGAAACTCCATACCATTGCACTTCTAAAAGTAACCCTTCATAAATACATTTCTTAAAGGTAGATTTATTTATTTTTTGAGTGTTGTTTTCTTCATTAGATGAGTTTATAGTCACCACTTATGGTAAAGATTTTAATTTCCTATGAGTAATAGTTTTATTTTGGACCTGTAATTTCTGGTGGCAAGTCAAGCAAACTTGTTATTTTCTTAGTGTCTTTCTTTTGAAGCCAAAGGTTCCGTGTGTTGGTTTTGGTATTTTTCCAACGATGCAGGAAAAGCATTTTTACAAGAATTCAATTGCATTTTCTTTTCCATTAAATCATTCTGTTGTTCATTATGCCAATCTACAACTGACTTGAAAATATTTTTCCTGAAATGTTTGCTACATAAATCTAAACTGATAGGTACTTACTATGTGTATTGTTTAAATTATGGCTTCGATGAGTTATGTTTTCTTGTAAATTGCAGGTTACAGATGCCCCTGAGATTCACTCCAATGGGTTTCATGTAAAGTTTGATATAAGTGATGGTCGGATAGGTTTTGTTTTGCCTACTCTAGTACCTCCTTGTAATGTTGACTCTTTTAAAATGCTGTTGGGTGGAGACACTAGTCAGCTGGATTATAAGTGTTGGAACACTTGCATTATACTTCCTTTCAGATCAGTTACATCTAAAGGAAATGATATGAACAATATTGTCTCCATGTTTTCGGATCTTCATCCTTCTTTGTTACTCTTTCTCCACAGGATCCAGTGTATTGTGTTTCGGAACATGCTCAATGATTCATTTGTTGTTATGAGAAAAGAAATTGTGGGAAATGGTATTGTAAAGGTTTCATGTGGGGTGGAAAACATGACATGGTTTGTAGTATCCCAAAAATTGCAGGCTGATATTATTCATCGTGATGTGCAAATAACAGAAATTTCAATAGCATTTACACTGCTGGAGACTGATTGTGGGTGTTACAAACCATTTCTGGACCAACAACCTGTTTTTGCTTTTCTTCCTTTAAGGACATATGGTCTGAAATTTATTCTTCAAGGTGATTTTGTTCTTCCTTCATCTAGAGAAGAAGTTGATGTAGATAGTCCGTGGAACCAGTGGTTATTGTCAGAGTATCCTAGTTTGTTTGTTTTTGCAGAGAGATCATTTTGTTCTCTCCCCTGTTTCCGGGAAAATCCAGGAAAAGCTGTTTCAGTTTTCATGAGCTTTGTTCCACTTGTTGGGGAAGTGCATGGATTTTTTTCCTCCCTTCCCCGGATGATCATATCTAAGTTACGAATGTCAAATTGCTTAATTTTGGAAGGAGACAAAAGCAAATGGGTACCATCCTGCAAAGTTCTAAGAGGCTGGACTGAATCAGCTCGTAAGCTTTTTCCTGATTCCTTGCTCAATGATCACCTTGGTCTTGGTTATTTGGACAAGGATATAATTTTGTCTGATGCATTGGCTAGGGCATTAGGTATCCAGGACTATGGTCCTGAAGTTCTGGTCCAAATTATATCTTCTTTGTGTAAAAGAGGAAATGGACTTAAACCAATGGGCCTAGCTTGGATATCATCTTGGCTGAATGAGTTCTATGCAATCTCATTCCAGTCTTCTGGACAGGCGTCAATGAATTGTGAAATAGAAACTGTTCTCGTAGAAACTCTTAGAAAAACTCCATTTATTCCTCTTTCAGATGGCACCTTTTGCTCTGTTGATGAAGGGACAATTTGGTTATATTCTGATGTTATAAACACTGGGTTTGAAGGTGATCTTGGACTCGAAGCTTTTCCTACATTGTATGCTAAACTTCGGTTTGTCAGTCCTGCCCTTTTTTCTGAATCAGCTGTCAGTATCTCATGCGTAGGAAACATTACTAGTGTGCTTCATAATATCGGTGTCCAGCAGCTCTCTGCACATGAAATAATTAAGGTACATATTTTGCCAGATATGTCTGATGAAAGAGTCAAAACTAGTGACAAAAATTTGATGATAGATTACCTCTGCTTTGTGATGATTCACTTACAGTCTAGCTGTCCCTGTTGTCGTGTTGAGAGGGATTACGTTATCTCAGAGTTACGAAATAAAGCTTTTATATTAACAAATTATGGCTTTAAAAGACCAGTTGATGTATCAGTTCATTTCAGCAAAGAATTCGAGAACCCTGTGAACATAAATAGGTTGATTAATGGTGTGGATCTGAAATGGCATGAGGTTGATAAGACATATCTGAAGCATCCAGCTTCTAGATTGCTCTCTTCTGGATTGAAGAAGTGGAGGGAATTTTTCCTGGAAATTGGTGTCACTGATTTTGTGCAAGTGGTTCAACTTGATAAAAGTTTTGTGGATATGTCTCATACTGTTCTTCAGAGCCTGTCATCAGATTGGGACTTAATTTCTCATGGATCAGTTGTTAAGGATTGGGAGTCTTATGAGCTAGTTCAGTTGTTATCTCTGTTGTCCGGGAGTGGCAATTGTGAAGGTTGTAAGTACTTGTTGGAGGTTCTTGATGAATTTTGGGATGTTCATTTTAGTGAAAAAGCTATTGGTTGCTGCAATTTTAAATCTGGCACTGACATTAAACCCTTCAGATCTTCTTTTTTGTGCAAGATCTGTGACATCCCATGGGTGGTTTCTAGCATGGATGATAAGCTTCACTATCCTAAAGAGTTGTTCCATGACTGTGATGCAGTGCGTGCAATACTTGGTGCATGTGCTCCATATGCTGTTCCAAAGGTTGGTTTGATATTTATTTGATGATGTCATGAATTGTTTCAACTAATTGACCTGTTTTCTGATGTATAAAGAGTTATCAGAGTAATCTGCCAAAAAAAGTGAGAACTTAAGCTGGCACTTTAAAACTTGATTCTACCTTTTTTGTGAATTGATATTTAATGTGAAAATTTTAATAAAAAAAGCCAAGAGAATAGAAGGCAACTCACTGAATTCTTTTTCCTCCCGCTTCTATGAAACAATTAAAATGTGATCTCTTCATAAATGTAACCAGATGACCCAAATTTGAAAAATTTTCAAATTAATGCTTAGAGTTCTAACAGTTTGAAATTTTACCTAGTTCCTACATAATAATTTTGCTAACGTTGAGTATAATGTTTTGTGTCTTTTTAGGTGAGGAATGGAAAGATAGTAAAGGATATTGGTTTTAGAACTGAAGTTACCATTGATGATACCCTCAAGATTCTTAAATTATGGAGATCCAACAGCTCTTTCAAGGCCAGGTATTATTTCCATTCTGCTATGTTTTAGTCTTTGGGTGAATGCATATTGTTTGATGGAAAAAGTTTGGCTTGTTCCTAAAATTCTAAACTGTAATGGCGCTCCTTAATTTATTTTTTTTAAATTTATATGCAATTTGTGATTGGATGGTGGATGATGTCTCACCCTGTGCATCTAACCAGTTGTTACTACCGAGCTGACTGTTTATACTACAACTAATGGTTGGGAAAATAGTCCGTTGTCTCTTAATTGTGGCACAAGTGAAAGATATCCATTGGTTTTCTTTTAATTGAAGTACTAATTTTATCAGTACGATACCTAACTTTGGCAATACCTGTAAAGCTTAAAAATGGGGGAGGAAAACCCTGACTTGTACATCTGCCTTTACACTTGAATACTTAATATTGGGAAAGGATAAAGAAGTTTCATTTGCGAAATTTGTGACTTTTTTTCTGGTACTTGGGTGCGGAGCTCTGCAGTTGTTTCTAAGTAAATATTTTGTTGTGTATATTTGTGTTTTTTTCTGGAAAAGAAACTGATTTCATTCTGTTTCTCTTTGGGTTCAGTAATTTGTTGCTGAATGTTGTGATATGATTTATTATTGTGAAGAGTTTATTTATAGATAAAGCACATTTTTTGATAAGAGGGCTCTACTTTAAGAGAAAAATGTAGGGATTTGAACATTTAATGTATTTACATTTACCTTTGGTTGTTCTCTGTCTCCAGCTGTTTGATTTTTTATATACCACCCCTCATTTGAATTAAATGTCCTTATCGCATGCAGTGTAGCACAAATGTCCAGATTATACACTTTTATTTGGAGTGAAGTACGTAATTCAAGGAAGGAAATTGCTGAGGAGTTCCATGCAGCGTCTTCTATATTTGTTCCATACAAGTCAGCTTCAAGGCCCGAAGATGTGGTATCTGGCTTATTCTTGTCTTCTAAAGAAGTGTATTGGCACGATTCAACTGGGGCCATGGACCAAATGTATAATCATTCTCAGTCTGGCTCATCTGAGAACCAATGCCCCTTAAACAGAACACTGTCCAATATTTATCCTGGTCTCCATGATTTTTTTGTTAATGAATGCAAGGTGCCTGAGAAACCTTCTTTCTGTAATTACCTGGATATTTTGCTACAGTTATCAGCAGCTACTTTACCTTCACAAGCTGCTCATGCCGTAAGTGACTAAACTTAATTGAGTTCATATTGTCCCTTATTAGAGCTGTGATAATATTTTTAATTTTCATTATTAGGTCTTCCAAGTCTTTCTGAAGTGGGCTGATGCACTGAAGTCGGGTTTACTGAGTACTGAAGATATCCATCATGAAAGAATGTCTTAATAATCAGAGTATACTGTGCTGCCCACTGTCTTAGATAAGTGGGTTTCCCTGCACCCTTCTTTTGGTTTAGTGTGCTGGTGTGATGATGAGAAACTAAAGAAGAGATTTAAGCATTTGGATAATATTGATTTTCTCTACTTTGGCACTCTCAATGATAGTGAGAGAGAGTTACTTCAGACTAAAGTGTCTATTCTAATCCGCACCTTCGGGATTCCTGTTCTTTCAGAGGTAAGACATGTTTGAGTGTGTGCTTGTGTCTGATTGAAATCAAGTAGTTAAATTGAATTTTTTACCATTTAAGTGTCCGGAAACTCAATATATGGCTTAAGCATTTTATTTGTTTCACTTTTATATTTAATAACAAGTCATCTGTTTGTCTTCATATATTTTCAGTCCTTTTAATTCCTAATATTGTTAGGAACTTTTACCCTTTTGGATACACCTGTTTATAGGTGTCTGATTGAACCCATGGTAGCTTTGCCATGGTTCAACATTGTTTTCATGGTGATAATGATGATGTTTGTTCAATTTGCAGTACATGCACCATATGCATGGTTTCCATTTTGCTTCTTAAGTTCTTAAAAGTTTTAAACTTACAAATTTCCCCAACTTTTTTTTTAAGTTTTACTGTGATCTATTATGGTTTTTTTGCTTATTTGTCTGTCTTTCCTCTTATCTTCAATTTGTTCTTTTTGTGCAGAGGATTATTCATGGTCACTTGTAAACTTTTAGATTGCTAAATTTGCTTCAATAAGCCAACATATGACCATGAATACATGTTAGTTAATATCCTTAATTGGAAATAAAGGGTTAGGTCAGGTTATTACTAGAAAGAAGTCAGTATGTAGAAGTAATATCACTTGGGCTGAAATCGACCTACTGTATGTTTACTAGCCTTGTCCGCTCCTCATGCTTTTTCTGTTACATAGGTTGTTACTCGTGAAGCAATTTACAGCGGACAAGCAGATGGTAGATTCAAAGCTTCCCTTGTGAATTGGGCTCTACCTTTTGCACAACGCTACTTATACACAGTGTTCATCCTGATAAATATATTCAACTCAAGCAATCTGGATTCAGCAATATAAGTGATTTACAAATTGTCGTTGTTGATGAGCTGTACTACAGGAATGTTATAAAGAGCTGTGGCATTGTGTCCAAGAAGAAATTTCAATGCACCTGTCTTCTTCAGGTATGGCTGGAATTTTTTCTATTAATGTGATCTATACTATAGAGCCTACTGAAATCAAATTCCTTGAATTATTTGAAATTTGTCTGTAGGATAGCTGCATGGTATTAGTGTTCTTTTATGAGTATTATGCATGGTATTCTGTGTTGCTCAGACTCTTCATTTCTTTTGAAACACTAGTGTCCAAAATTTCTTCAGGCATGAGTATCGAGGTAAGACTCTCCAAACCAATACAGAAAAAACTTAGAAAGTTTAACATACCCATGTCAGATGTGTACTCATGCTCGATACTTACACCTGAGTCCATGTAACATATGACATGTCTTAATGTGCAACACAACATCTTGTCTTCACTTTCTCCAGTTATAAAATAGCTTATCGGCACTCTATAGTTCTTTTCTGAAATATTATCTCCAGTTATAAAATAAATCTGTAAAATTCCAGTGTCCAACATAGTGGAATTTCTGTTCACATTAGGATCAGGATACACATGTTATCTTCATTTTATGTGTTAAATATTAAAACCTTTTATTTTATTTTACAGGATAATATTTTGTACACCACTCCTGAATCAGATTCTCACGCTGTGTATATGGAGCTTTCTTGTTTGTTATTTGATGGAACGCCGGATTTGCACTTGGCAAATTTCCTTCACATGGTCACAACTATGGCAATATCTGGTTCTAATGAAGAACAGACTGAGTTTTTCATCTTGAACAGCCAAAGGATGCCAAAACTTCCTGATGAAGAACCTGTTTGGTCCCTTTCTTCTTCTGTGACTTGTGAAGCAGATAGTAATGAATTTCTTGAAAGTTCTGCCACAACAGAAAAAAAAGAGCAACCCACTTCAAAGTCCAAGAAAATGTCAGGGATCTACTCAAACTGGCCACCTGTGGATTGGAAAACTGCGCCTGGTCTCAGTAAGAGACTGGCACCTATATCACAACTGATTAATGGTTCTGAGCACATTGATTCGCACACTAGCAGTGATGGTCCAGTTGCAATAGACACTGATATGTTCATGGAAGACAATACAGAAACAACTTCACCGGTTCCAATTTTGCCGGACTCTGAAAGTTTGGATCATCAGTATGGCAACACTACCAGTCCAACTGGTTCTGGTGTGAGAACTGCATTTGGCACAGTTGATTCTGGTGTGAGAATCGCATTTGACCCTGTTGATTTAAGTCTAGTGTCGGAAAACCCTCAGTTGGTTTCACTTGAATTTACCAAGAGAAATCAGCTTAATACTGGATTCATTTCATCTGAATTTAGCCAGAGAGATCAGCTTCTTACTGGCACACCCAATACAGCTCAAGCTTTGCTAACTGGGAAACTAGGTGAGCTTGCAGCTTTCAAATACTTTACTGGCACCTCGGGTAAAAAAGTGAAGTGGGTGAATAAAGATCATGAAACCGGATTACCCTATGATCTAGTGGTAGGAGATGAAAGAGGTCATATCGAATACGTTGAAGTTAAAGCCACCAAATCTGCAAGGAAAGACTGGTTCAATATATCAACAAGAGAGTGGCAATTTGCTGCCGAAAACGGTGATTCTTTCAGCATTGCACATGTATTCTTATTAAGCGAGAAGGATGCTAAGATTGCAGTATATTCGAATCCTATTAAACTTTGCCAGCTTGGCAAGCTGCAACTGGTCGTTTTGATGCCAAGGCAGCGGAAGGATTCAACAATCACGTCATAACTGGCACCATTTTTATGCGATTATGTGGATTAAATTTACAATATGATCTGAAATTACCTGCTGGAACGACCCTTGGTTGGCTACTTTCGATGCTGGAGAACCTGTTGCTTTAATGCTGGAGTCACTGTGTTATCAGCTAGTATTCAACTGGATCGGGAGACAAACTCAAGATCCCTGCTATGAAATAATCCGGCCAAGCTGAGTTGTTACACCAAGGTACATTTTTGTTTTCTGAGTAGGATTTTTCAAGAGAATATGGCATCTGAAGTTTATAAATACACCATTTCCAGAATCTCTAACATGATATATGATAATTTGTACGATAGTTTCATGTACTCTCTAAGGTTGTACCATAAAAAAAATTTAGTGGTGTATACGTGAGCTTTACATTCATGAAATAAAAATTCTTTTATTGTAACCCATTTTCTCATAAGATGTATATAGTCTTTAACCTTGAACTCGGATGTGAGTGTGAGATAAGATATCTGTTTATCTCGAATATATTTAATTTTCTTAAAAGCTTTTTCATGTATTTGGAGTCTTTAAAGTGTTGCATTCTTGTATACAAGCCCATATGGATCTTGAATATAAGTGCTTTAGATGCTCTGGCGGGGTATTTGTGTCAAGGTAGTGAACACCGGATTGATGGATGTATTTTTTTTTATTTGATGTTTTTCGTTTGTGTTAAGTGTATCATTTTAGATTTATTGGTATTTTTTTCATGTAAGTTATCTTTACATGAAATTATATTTGATTTACATAAGTATAAATGTATTTATTTACATATATAAAATTTGCAATTATTAATTAAATTCAATAATCTACATGAGTTTGAAAAAAAATGAGTCAACAAGATAAGGTTACTAATTTATATTTAAAAATAATTATAATATTTAATTTAAAATTATTAGTTAAAATAGTTAACGTAAAATAAAAATATAATTATACTTTTAAAAATAATTGTAATTATAATAAAAAATTGTGATAATTGCAGATTTAAAATAATTATAATTTGATTTATAATTATTAGTTGTAAATAATTATAATTTAATTTCGACAATATCATAAAAATGAATTTTTATTTTTTAAAAATTATCAGTTTTTTTTTATGTAAATAGGGTTGTTAATTGAATAGAACTATAAGCATCTTAATTATTGCTTAGTCAGTATTAGAATTATATACCAATTAAAATTTATTTTATTTTTATAAATAATATTCAAAGTATATTCAATCTAGTAACATTTAAGGAAAATTAGATGTAAAAAATAGAGATTATTAACAATAATAAGTTAGAATTATATATAAAAAAAAAAAAGTATTAAAGATTAAATTCTTTGAAGAGGCAATAATGATTCATATTCGAACAATAATGATATTGGAGTGTGATAAAATTGTTTTAATTTATGATGGAGATTGTCGAAACTATTTTTCGAAAAAAATAAAAATAAGTCTAGATTTATATTTTGAAAAATGAAAATGGAGTCGCCACCAATAATTTTTAAAGCAGGTGTAATTGAGTCATTTTTTGAGATTTTAAAAAAAAATCATTAAAATAATTTTGATATTTGAAATCATAAAACGAGTTCGGGAGTCGGTTACGCATAAGGAAGGATTAGCATCCTTACACGCTCAAAATTGGTACCTAATCGATTATTCAAAATATTATTTGTTGAAAATTAAAGGTTCGAGAAAAATTTAAATTGCGATCCTTAAATACATGAATGTCATATTTATTTTATTTTGAAAAAAAATTTGTTTTCGAAGAAAGCTCGTTATTTCGAATAAATTGAGAAAAAGTTACATCCAGTAAGTTAAGATATAACAATTCGAATATTCAAAAATAACGAACTTTTCAAAAAAAATCTCGTATTTAAATTTTTAAAAAGATATTCAATTATCCCGGTTAAAAAAAAATCGACACCCAGTGAGTTAGGGCATGATTTTTCAAATTCCCGAGACAAAGGATATTGCCTTGATTTTTAAAAATAATTTATGTATTTTTAAAAAAAAATGAATTACCATATTATGCAAACATAAATATGCACATAACTTACAAATATAAATAAAAGAATAAAAATGTAATAAATGCAATTAATAATACAATTCTTAAGAATTGTTGTCACGTTCTTCGTCTTTCTTACTCAATTCTTCCCAGATCGAGGTCTCTAATGAACACCCAATGAAACTTATTTCCAAGGCTGAAGACCACTCTTTCCCAAGAGAGGAAAATCGGCAAAGGAATGGAAGGGAAAAGCTAGAGAGAAAATGAGATAAAGAAGAGAATGTGTTGGTGAATTCGTGCTTAGAATGGGTAGCTTAGGAGGGTATTTATAGGTGGGAGTTGGAGGCTATTTTTAGAAAATGAATTTCAGCCACTCAATCCCATGGGCGGCCACCCTTTGAGCATTTTGACTAGTTCAAAGTTTGCTTGAAACTAGTTTGGTGCAAATCAATAAAGGCACCAAAAGTGGAGGAGTTTGAATGGGATTTGAGAGGACTTTGAGGATTGATTTTCAAGGGTTTGAGGACTTTGACTTTGGGTTTATTATTTGGGTTTCTATATTTTTAATTTTATTATTTCTTTATTTCTTTATTTATTTAATAAATAAATAATAAATAAAATAATAAATTTGGATTGAAAAGCCTCGGACAAATTGAGCTTCTACAGAGATAATATAATATTATGATATTGATTTTTTTTTTTTTGTAAGTTATTTATATTATGCAAGCAAACAATGTTAAATTCGTTTTTATTTATCCATTACTTGTTTGGTGGAGACAAAAAATATGTTGTGGGTTTGTTTTGAAAAGAAATTTAGATTTCAACAATTACTTTTTAATATTTATTATTATATATGATAATTAATTTAGTTTAAATGTTTTTTTTGTATTTACTTTCTTATATAGTTTCAAATTTGGATATGTTAAGCTCGATAATCACGAAGAGCGGGGGATGACTTGTTTTAAAAAAATTAAGAAAATATATGATAAGCAATGGAGACTCAAGAATTTATAGTGGTCCGATCACAATTGACTATCTTCACTACCTTAACTTACAACAACTAAAGATTTTTTCAAATTCACTGTATTTAAACTTTTCACGGATAAGGATTAACCTTTACAAAACACTATATTTTTACTAGACAAGATAGAGCCATTTCCCTCAAGGTTTTTACTCAAAAATTTTAAGCAAACCCTTACAAAGATGAGAAATAAGAAAAGGATTAAAGACACCTCTCAAAGGAAAGATATTACAAAGATAAATCTCACTTAATGACAACATAACATTTACCCAAGTGTGTGTATGAAAAGCAAAGAGAATATTAATGAAAAGATTGGATTTTTGTACAATTTGTTAACTCTTATGGTTTTGAAGCTGAAATTTAACTTAGTCTTTAGGAAAAAAAATCATCCCTTATTGTTAGGCAAATTCAATAATGGTATAAAAATCACAAAAATTAAATAATGGGGTTAAAATCACAAAATTATTTGATTAGAGGGATTTCTTGGTTGTAGCTTAAATTCGTTTGGATTAGAATGGGGTTTAAGAATATAGATTAATCAAGTTAGGTGCAAGGAATTGATTGTATAGAAGATAATTTAAGGATAAAGAATGTAAAATATAATTAATAGGTTGACTATTTGAGTGAAAATAAATTGTTGAACGCGAATGGAATAATTGAGTTAGATCATTTGGTTTAGATCAAGAAACGAGCAAAACGATTGTTAACCGAGGAAAAGAGAAAGTGGACGAATAATAGACTCAATCAATGGGAGCTAGTATAAACTTTTTAGTAAGTTCGTAGTCTTGAACTTATTTCTATTTGTAATTAATTATTTGATTAATTATTTTAATTAATGTATTTAAATACTCGATATAAAATCTTATATATATACTGAATGATGATGTTAATTGATGAATGAGAAAATGGTGTAAATGAATAATTATAAATATTGTTGGTTAATCCAACTAGAGTTGGACTCATTAATTTACTTCTTCAATTTATTTGACTAGTGCTGGGCACACATTCGTCGGTTTATCCAACTAGCGCTGGGCGCAATATTGTTGGTTAATCCAACTAGACCTAAGCTCACTATTTATTTCGTTAGTTTATCTAACTAGTGCTGGGCACACATTCGTCGGTTTATCTGACTAGCATTGGGCTCAAATATTTGTTTGTTTAACCAACTTGAGCTAAGCTCACTTTTAAAATCGTCAGTTTATCCGACTAGTGCTGGGCACAAATTTCTTTGCGGTATATCCGCTAGACACTGGGTGCCATGAATTGACGGAATCATATGGCAAAGTTGGATGAAACCTTGGAGAAGGTTGGTTATAGGCATTACTAAGGTAGAATTTTATATAATTATGTATATAGCAAAATAAATGAAAATTGCTCAATGTGATTTGGTTATTATATTTACAGGTTAGGTAAATAGTAGACTCGAACTTGACATCCTACAAGAATCCTGTACTCAACATCGGTGATGTTCTCTCTTGTGTTTTGGCATGAACCTAGGGTGTCTATGTTGATTAAGTATCTTTTGGTTATGTTAGGCTTTAGTGAATGCTAAGTGTATAAGAAGTATAGTATAACTTATAAATGATGTGTAAATATTTGTGAATTATATAACAAAGTATAGTTGTTTTGATCCTAAAAATAATTGTTTTGACATGGTGAATTCTTATGGAAATGGGTTTTGTCTTGAAATATTTAGCATGGTGATGTTTGATGGTAAAATGATTGAATTAAAAGCATTGAGTAAAAATTAGGCTAATTTGGCATGTGTTGATGTATTGAATTAAAGTTTGTAGCATTTGGTCATTTGGTTATGCTTGAGTGTATGGGTAGATATTAGATATTGCTCAATTACAAATTGACCAATTTGATGGTATTGAACTTAGTTGAGCTGCCTTTGAATGGAGTATTGGTAGCCTTAGATATTTGATATTTTGGCTAGGAATGGATACTTAGAACTTGTTTAAAGATATGGAATTAGGCCTTTTAATATGGTATCTTTTTAGGCAAGAATGGATGAAATTCTAACTTGTTTTGGAAGTAAGTTAGGGTGCAGATGGCCTGTGACACGGGCTATCACACGGCCGTGTGCTATTTGTAGGTGCAGTGCAGGTTACACGGGCTGGGACACGACTGTGTGACCCAATTTCGTATAGATACACTTTTTAGCACAAGGTTCCTCACACGGGAGTGTGTTGCAAGTCAGTATAGACACACGGCCTGTCACACGGTCTGTGACACGATCGTGTGACTACATTTCGAGTGCACACACGGCCTGATACACGGCTAGGTACACGGGCATGTAGAAGTGGACACACGGGTGTGTGTTTGAGACATATGACTGTGTTACCCCTGTTTTAAGAAAATTTCAGTTTTTCTTTTAAACTTCATATGTAATTCGATTTAATCCTTGAATGCTCATATGATTTCTTTATGATCATTTATGTTCTAATTAAGTTATTATGGATGATTTTTATAATAATGCTACTGTGATTTAACATTTTTCATATATATATATATATTTGTTTAAGTTTTTAGAAGTTATTATATGTTGTGTTACGTATTAGTAATACTTCGAGACCATAACTGGCGACGGTTATGGGTTTAGGGTGTTACAATTACTAGTATCAAAGCCTACAGGTTTAGTTGATTCTCAAACTATATCGAGCTCAGAATTGAGTCTAGAGGTACATGCCAAAGTTGAGTCAAAATTGATTCGAGATTTGGATGCTGATTTATTTTATTTCTTCTTATAGTTAAAAGATGTCAGGTGAATCCAATAATGTTGTGAATCAAGAAAATGTTGACATTGATGAGTCTACAAAAGAGTTGGATATCACTGAATTGATAACCTCGAGTGTACAATCCTATGGAGCACAAAGAGCAAGTGCTAATATAGGTTGACAAAATTAAATAAAAATAAATGTTGACAATGAAGAAATATCGCAAAGAAAACGAAAAGAAAGAACACACAGATTTTACGTGGAAACCCTTTCGGGAAAAAACCACGGGCAGAGGAGAAAAAGATTCACTAATGTCGAAAATCCCATAATTACAAGAGGAGATGACTATGCCTATTTATAGGTTGAAAAACCTTATTCCAATCAACAACTAATAGAAGTAACGTAGTAAGGTTAAAACATCTTATTATAATTAAAATAAAATAGATGACCTATTCTAATTAAAATAAAATAAAAGAAGTCTAGTTTATTTGGACTTTACTTTATTTTATTTTACCACTGAATTTTATTTTAACAAGAATTCTAGTCACATAATTCTAACAATCTCCACCTTGACAAGAATTCTCTACGAACAAGAACTCTCAACGAACAAGTTCTCCACCTCTTCCACAAAACCCCTTGAGGGGTATTCTTCAACAATGAACACCAACCAAGTCCAAGCAATACTCAAACTTGGTTATGGGAAGTGACTTAGTCATCATATCTGCAGGATTTTCATGAGTACTAACTTTGCTCACTACAACATCTCCATGAGCAATAATATCACGCACAAAATGATACCGAACATCAATGTGCTTTGTTCTCTCATGAAACATTTGATCTTTCGTAAGGAAAATGACACTTTGACTGTCACAAAATATTGTACCAATATAAAGATCTTTATTGAATTCACTAAAGAGTCCTTTTCACCAAATAACTTCTTTACAGGCCTCAATAATCGCTATGTACTCAGCTTTAGTGGTAGACAAAATAACTGTAGTTTGCAAAGTAGCTTTCTAACTAATTGCACAACCCCCAATTGTAAAGACATACCCTGTAAGAGATCTTCTCCTATCTAGGTTTCCAGCAAAATTAGCATCAACATACCTAATGACTCCATCTCTAGTTCTTCCAAACTGTAAGCAAACATCAGTGGTACCTCGTAAGTATCTCAAAATCCACTGAACTGCTTTCCAGTGTTCTTTACCGGGATTCGCCATGTATCTACTAACTGCGCTGACTGCATATGATAAATCTAAATGTGAGCAAACCATAACATACATTAGAGAACCCACTGCACTAGAATATGGAACACGTGACATGTAATTAATCTCATCATCTGATTGCGGAGACAAAGCCAATGAAAGTCTGAAGTGGGCTGTTAATGGAGTACTAACAGGCTTGGCACTCTGCATATTAAACATGCAAAGAACTTTCTCAATGTACCCTTTCTGACTTAGGTACAACTTACATGCCTTTCTATCTCGAAGAATCTCCATCCCAAGCATCTTCTTTGCTGCTCCCAAATCTTTTATCTCAAATTCTTCACTAAGTTGGGCTTTAACCTTTCTTATCTCTTTTTTATCTTTTGTTGCTATCAACATGTCATCAACATAAAGGAGTAGATACATAATAGAACCATCACCATTTTTCTTAAAATAAACACAACTATCAAAACTGCTTCTTTTGAAATCATGGGTAGTCATAAAAGAATCAAGCCTCTTGTACCATTGCCTTGGTGATTGTTTCAAACCATAAAGGGACTTTTTCAACAAGCAAACATAGTCCTCCTTTTCTGAGACTATAAAGCCCTCTAGTTGTTACGTGTAAATATCTTCCTCAAGTTCTCCATGCAAGAACGCTGTTTTTACATCTAACTGATCAAGCTCCAAATCATACATGGCCACAATACCAAGTAAGGCTCGAATCGAACTGTGTTTCACAACTGGAGAAAACACGTCTGTGAAGTTTACACCGAGAATCTGACTATAACCTTTTGCAACAAGTCTTGCTTTATATCTAGGTTCTTCAATTCTTGGAATCCCTTCTTTCCTGTTGAATACCCATTTACAACGAACAACCTTTTTACCCTTTGGAAGCTTCACTAAGTCCCACGTTTTATTCTTATGGAGTGATTCCATCTCTTCTTGCATGGAAATCATCCACTTTTCCGAGTCTTCACAACTAACTACCTCGGAATAAGTAGATGGCTCTTGATTTGCATCAATATCTTCAACCACGTTTAAAGCATAAGCTACTGGATCAGCCTCAGCGTACCTCTTTGGAGGTTTAATTTCTCTTCTAGGTCTATTTTTGGTAATAGAATATTGTGGTGATGAAGTGACTCTATTCTGAACTTCTGTACTAACTTGAAAAGTTGACTCTGTTGTAGATACTGGATCAATCTGAAACTCTACCTGCTTTTGTTGTTCTTTACTGGAAGAGTCTTTAAGAGATAAGTTAGGTAACATAACAGTTTCATCAAAAACAACATCTCTTCTAATCACAACTTTTTTATTTTCAGGACACCATAACTTATACCCTTTTACACCAGCTTTAAAACCAAGAAAAACACATTGAATAGATCTTGGTTCCAATTTTCCATTATCAACATGAGCATAAGCAGGACACCCAAAACTCTTTATATCAGAATAATCAACAGGCTTACCAGACCATATCTCTTGTGGAGTCTTTTTCTCAATGGCAACGGATGGAGATCGGTTGATCAAAAAACATGCAGTAGAGGCTGCTTCAGCCCAAAACAACTTCGGTAAATTAGCATTCGACAACATATATCGAACCTTCTCCATGATCATTTTGTTCATTCATTTTGTAACGCCGTTTTGCTGTGGAGTTTGACGAACTTTCAAATGTCTCATGATCCCTTCTGATTTGCACAATTCATTAAACTCATCAGAACAAAACTCCAAGCCATTACCTGTGCGGAGGTGTTTTATCTATTTTCCTGTCTGTTTTTCAATCATAGTTTTCCAAGACTTGAATGCAGAAAACACATCGCTTTTCTGCTTCAGAAAGAATGCCCAAACTTTTTTGGAAAAATCATCAATAAGAGTTAGCATATAATTAGCTCCACTTCTCGAAGGCACTCTAGATGGTCCCCAAAGATCAGAATGAATATAATCTAATATTCCCTTCGTGTTATGGATTCCTCTGGTCAATCGAACTCTCTTTTGCTTTCCAAAAATGCAATGCTCACAGAACTTCAGTTTGCTAATGGCTTTCCTATCAAGAAGTCCTCTTTTACTCAATTCTACCATGCCGTTTTCACTTATATGCCCTAGACGCATATGCCAAAGTCTAGTAACATCATCATCTGACAAGGAAGAGGAAGCGACTGCAGCATCACCAGTAATAGTTGAACCTTGCAAAACATATAATTTAGAAGTCTTTCTCTGCCCTTTCATCACAACGAGGGAACCCTTACTAATCTTTAGAACCCCACTTTCAGCTGTGTACCTGTGTCCTTTTGAATCAAGAGTACTCAATGAAATCAAATTCCTTTTCAATTCTAGTACATGTCGCACGCCACTAAGAGTTCTAACGACCCCATCAAACATCTTTATTTTGATTGTGCCAACACCTGCGATTTTACATGAAGCATTATTTCCCATCAAAACAACACCTTCAGACACAGCTTCATATGTTGTAAACCAATCCCGATTGAGACTCATATGGAAGGTGCAACCAGAATCTAGGATCCACTCCTCGCTCACTTTAGAATTATCGACAGAAGTAACTAGGAGTTCACCATCACTATAGACTTCTACTACATCAGCTTCACCGGATTGTTCTGGTTGTTTTCCTTTTTGATTCTCCAAATCCATCTGTGCAAGAACTGTTTACATCTTTATTTGCCACAACGCGAATTTGGTGTTGCGATTCAATAGCGAAATATCTTACTTCAATGTCACTATTATTATAATTGAGACTAGTAACCCGAAAAGCTCTGATACCAATTTGATAAAATTAAATATTGACAATGAAAAAATATCGCAAAGAAAATGAAAAGAAAGAACACACAAATTTTACGTGAAAACCCTTTCGGGAAAAAACCACAGGCAGAGGAGAAAAACATTCACTAATGTCGAAAATCTCATAGTTACAAGAGGAGATGACTATGCCTATTTATAGGTTGAAAAACCTTATTCCAATCAACAACTAATAGAAGTAACGTAGTAAGGTTGAAACACCTTATTCTAATCAAAATAAAATAGATGACCTATTCTAATTAAAATAAAATAAAAGAAGTCTAGTTTATTTGGACTTTACTTTTATTTTATTTTACCACTGAATTTTATTTTAACAAGAATTCTAGTCACCCAATTCTAACATAGGTCCTAATGTAGGACAAGATGATACTAACTTGTTACACACTATTGCTGAGGCCCTTCAGCGTGTAGCAAAAGTGACTACTCTAGCGGTGCCATTTCTTGTGGTTAAACGAGCTCTTGTAAAGGAGTTAAGAAGATATGGTGCTACAGAATTTGCCAGATTAAAAGGAGTAGATCCTTCAATGGCTGAGTTATAGATGGAGTCAACGACACAAATTCTACAACAATTAGAATGTACTCCTTGGGAAACTGTTATCTGTACAGTATCACTATTATAAGGAGAAGCTTACACATGGTGGCAAATAGTTACGCGACACATTCCTAAGGAAAGGACTGACTAGGAGTTCTTTCAAGCGAAATTTCAAAAGTAATACGTCGAAGAACTTTATCTGGAAGATAGAAAGCAAGAATTCTTCATGTTAAAGCAAGGAGACATGTTAATGGTAGACTATGAACGAGAGTACTCGTGACTTAACAAGTATGCAAAGGAACTGATCCCTATAGAGCAAGATAGTTGGAAACATTTTTTACGAAGCATGCGTGATGAAATCAGAACTCAATTAGTAACATTGAGAATTAAAGAATTTGCAAATTTAACAGAACAAGCGAAGATGGTAGAACAATATCTAGAGGTGAGCAAGAAATCTAAACCTCTTCATATCACGAGGAAACAATTTGGGAACCCTAGTTTTTACTCTACACTAAAAATGAGTAAGGAATCACGGGATTTTGGGAAGTCAGTTACGAGATCAGCTACAGTAAACAGAATGCGAGATTGTTAACCAACAATTTCCGTTGAAAGTGTAAAAGGATCGAATAAGGCTTCAAAAATGCCGAGTTGTGAGCACTATGGTAGGAGACATTGGGGAAATTATTGGAAGTTAACTAAAGGTTGGTTTGGATGCGGATCACTCGAACACTTTGCTCAGGAATGTCTGAAGAATGATGTTGAGATGCCAAATGTCACCTAGAGAGCCATTTTAGTAATCCGAGGTCGAGGACCAAGTATAGGAGGATCAGGTGTAAGAGGAGGATCTAGAAAAAGAAGCGAAATGGTTGCTCGTCTACTTGAAATCAGGGCACCAGCTCGTGCCTATGTTGTGAGAACGCAAGATGAGGGAGATGCTACCGATGTAGTAATAGGTATTTTTCTATTATTCTCCATACTTCTGTATACCTTGATAGGCTCTGGTTCCTCTCATTCATATGTTAATTTTGATATGGTTAAGTTGAGATGTATGAATTCTAAAATGTCTAAAATAACTATGTCTGTATCAAGTTCTTTGGGTCAAACAGTATTGGTAGATTAAGGTTGCAAGCATTGTCCGTTAGAAATTCAAAACTCAATGTTTCCAATAGACTTGTTGATATGCCCTTTGGTGACTTTAATGTTATTTTGGGTATGGATTGGTTAAATGAACACAGAGTGATTTTGGATTATCGTAAGAAAAATTTTTCGATTCAAGATGTGAATGGGAAGGTAATTGAAGTAAATGGTGTTAAATCGAGTTGATCAACTCGAATGATTTCTGCAATTCAAGCAAAAAAGTTGTTGAGAAAAGGACATGAAGCTTTTCTAGATTATGTTATAAATTCAAAGACCGGGAAAGATGAATTGAGTAATATACGAACGGTTTTTGAAATCCCTGATGTGTTCTCTAAAGAATTGCTGGGATTACCACCCACTCGAGAAGTTGAATTTGCAATTGAAGTGTTTCTGAGTACAACTCCATCATCTATAGTCCCGTATCGAATGACACCAACAAAATTGAAGGAACTGAAGATGCAACTACAAGATTTGTTGGAGTGTGGTTTCATTCATCCAAGTATATCGCCTTGGGGAGCTCCAGTCCTTTTCATTAAAAAGGATGGTTTAATGCGACTCTGTATTGATTATTGTCAATTAAACAAGTTGACAATTAAGAATCGATACCCCCTTCCACGTATCGATGGTTTTTTTGATCAACTTAAGGGAGCTTTTGTATTTTCCAAAATTGATTTAAGATCGGAATACTACCAGTTGAAAGTTAAGGATAATGATGTAACAAAAATGGCTTTTTGAACACGTTATGGACATATGAGTTTCTGGTGATGCCTTTCGGGTTGACGAATGCTCCAGCAGCATTTATGAATTTAATGAATCACATTTTTCAACCGTTTCTTGATCAGTTCGTAGTTGTTTTTATTAAAGATATTTTGATTTATTCAAAATCAGAAATCGAGCATGAGAAACATTTACGAATTGTTTTACAAGTCTTACGAGAGAAGCAATTGTATGGAAAATTCAGCAAGTGTTAATTTTGGTTAATGAAGGTAATATTTTTGGGACATGTGATATCAGTTGGCGATATACGAGTGGATTCAAAAAAAATAGAAGCAATTGTTTAATGGAAAGCACCAAAGATTGTGTCAAAAATCCGTAGTTTCATCGGTTTAGCTAGATATTATCGTCGTTTCATGAATGAATTTTCAAAAATAGCTATGCCAATGGCAAAACTTCTTCAGAAGAATGCGCAGTTTGTTTGGACTAGAAATGTCAGGAATGCTTCAATAAATTGAAACGGTTGTTAACAAAGGCACCAGTTTTAACCTTACCTGAATTGGGAAAAGAATTCGTAGTTTATAGTGATGCATCGTTGAATGGTTTGGGCTACGTACTGATGCAAGAAGGGAAGGTGATTGCATATGCGTCTCAACAATTAAAAACTCACGAATGCAATTATCTAACGTATGATTTGGAATTAGCTACAATAATCTTTGCTCTAAAGATTTGGAGACATTACTTGTACAGTGAGAAATGTCATCTATTTACCGATCACAAAAGTCTCAAATATCTCCTAACCCAAAAGGAGTTAAATTTAAGATAGCGTCATTGGGTTGAACTTTTAAAAGATTACGACTGTGTCATAGATTACCATCCTTGTAAAGCTAATGTTGTAGCAGATGCATTGAGTAGAAAGGCGACTTGTATGTTGCGAGCCATGTTTGCTCGACTCAGTATTAATAATGATAGTAGCTTTTTGGCAGAGCTTGTAGTCAAATCGGTGTTGTTTGACCAAATTAGAGTTGCTTAGTTAAATGATGTAAGAATGATGAAAATTAGAGAAAGAGTTTAGGGTGGCTCGATTGGAAACATCAGTATTGATGACTGTAATTGTCTGAGGTTTCAGAAACGAATTTGCATCCCTCGAAATGTTGAATTAAAGGAAGCATTACTTCTAGAAGCTCATGAAGATCTTTTATCATGCACCTGGGTGGAACAAAAAATGTGTCGTGATCTATAAGATTTATATTGGTGGCTAGGAATGAAATGAGAGATTGTCGAATTTGTGAGCAGGTGTCTTACGTGTGAACTTGTAAAAGTAGAGCATCAATCTCGAACGAGACTTCTTCAACCCATTTCAATCCCTGAATGGAAATTAGAACATATTACAATGGACTTTGTAATTGAATTACCACTATGTCCGAGTAACAAGAATGTTGTTTGGGTGATAGTAGACCGGTTTATGAAGTCGGGACATTTTATTGCAGTTAGAACTGATTGGTCACTTCAAAAATTAGCAGAGGTTTACATTCATGAGATTGTTAAATTACATGGGGTACCTATCTTGATCGTATCTGATAGGGAACCTTGATTCACATCGAGATTTTTAAAGCAATTACATGAATCCCTTGGTACGAAACTTAAATTTAGTACAACGTTTCACCCACAAACGGATAAGCAATCTGAGTGCGTTATTCAAATATTGGAATATATGATTAGAGCTTGCGTAATTGACTTTGAGTTAGGTTGGGAGCGTTAATTACCATTGGCAGAATTTGTCTATAATAACAGCTTCCAAGCAAGTATTCAGATGGCTCCATACAAAGCTTTATACAACCGTCGATATTGAACGCTAGTTTGTTAGACTGAGTTGAGTGAGAAGAAGATAGTGGGGAAAAAACTGATTCAAGAGACAGAGAATATGGTCAAAGTGATTCGAGAGAGAGTAAAAGTAGGCTCTGATAGACAAAAATCGTATGCAGATCTGAAACATCGTGACATTGAGTATTCAGCGGGTGAAAAAGTTTTCTTATGAGTGTCTCCGTGGAAGAAAATATTGTAGTTTGGTAAAAAAGGAAAGCTGAGTCCTCATTTCATAGGGCAATATGAAATCATTGAAAGAGTGGGACCTGTTACATATCGATTAGCATTACCCGTTGAGCTACAGAAAATGCACGATATGTTTAACGTATCTATGCTTATGAGATTCATTTCGACAGAGGAAGTTGAGATTCAACCTAATTTAACATATGAGGAAGAACTGGTTGAGATTTTAGCTTGTGAGATGAAAGAGCTGCGTAATAAACGAGTCCCATTAGTGAAAGTTCTAGCGTAACCATACCGTTAAGGAAGCAACGTGGGAGCTTGAGGATAAAAAAATTTTTTAGGGGGAAGAATTGTAATGACCCGTATTTTGAAGTACTGAAAACATTGATGCCGGGACCTTAATTATGACATTTGAGTCGCTGAATTATTATTTAATCATGTCTAATTAGTTTGAGTAGAGTCGTATTTAAAACGGGTTAAGAAATGTAGAGGTTAATTAGTTAAATTATGAAAAAGGATTAAATTTCCAAAGATGAAAGATTTGATCACTTTATTAGAAATATGAATTTGATAGAGTGTATGATTATTAGGGGATTTAAAGAGTAAATATTCTTATTTAATTAAGTGGTCAATTAAACCTTGGAATAAATATTAGTAAAGCTACAACAATAAGGGTAAACTAGAAAAATATCAATTAAATTAAGAAAATAAACTATTGAGTGGAAAAACCCATTATGATTATTTCTTTCTTGAGTTTAAAAAAAAAAGAGAAAAGAGAGCACCATTAGAGAGGGGAGCAAGTTCGGTGGGGAGAATCTTTGCATGCAAGTGTTGTAGTTCGTAATTTTTATCAATTTTTATATTTTCGGGACCTTTGAAGTTAGATAAAGAGAATCTAGGGGTCAAATTAAAAAAATGGTGATATGTTTAGAGGTTTACGTTTGGGATTGTTGATATGTAAAATGCATTGATGAGCTTTGAGGTGATTGAGTTGTGTTTTTCTTGTAACAATTTTGCTAGTGGTTATCTTGAAGAGTTGAATGATATAAAAATTGAATAATGGGGTTAAAATCACAAAATTATTTGATTAGAGGGACTTCTTGGTTGTAGCTTAAATTCTTTTGGATTATTAAGAATATAGATTGATCAAGTTAGGTGCAAGGAATAAATTGTATAGAAGATAATTTAAGGATAAAGAATGCAAAATATAATTAATAGGTTGACTGTTTGAATGAAAATAAATTGTTGAATGCGAATGGAATAATTGAGTTAAATCATTTGGTTTAGAACAAGAAACGAGCAAAACGATCGTTAACTGAGGAAACGAGAAAGTGGACGAATAATGGACTCAATCAACGGGAGCTAGTATAAAATTTTTGTGAAGTTCGTAGTCTCGAACTTATTTCTTTTCATTATTAATTATTTGATTACTTATTTTAATTAATGTATTTAAATACTCAATATAAAATCTTGTGAATATATATATATACTGAATGATGATCTTAATTGATGAATGAGAAAATGGTGTAAATAAATAATTATAAATATCGATGGTTAATCCAACTAGAGCTGGGCTCATTAATTTACTTCGTTAGTTTATCTAACTAGTGCTAGGCACACATTCGTTGGTTTATCCGACTAGCGCTAGGTGCAATATCATTGATCAATCAAACTAGAGTTGAGCTCACTATTTATTTCGCCAGTTTATTTGACTAGTATTGGGCACACATTCGTCAGTTTATCCGAGCATAAATTCTTTTGCGGTATATCTGTTAGGCATTGGGTGCCATGAATTGACAGAATCATACGACAAATTTGTATGAAACCTTGGAGAAGGTTGGTTATAGGCATTACTAAGGTAGAATTTTATATAATTATGTATATAGGAAAACATGGAAAAATATGGGATGTTAATTGTCGAAACCATCCTTTTATGGAAAACGATGAGTTTCGAAAAATTATTTTAAAATTCGAAAAATGGGTGTTTAGAAAATGGGAGTCGCCACCAATCTTTTATTTGGTGTGATTGGATCACCACAAAACGTTAAAAAGTTTTTAAAAAAATGTTGGTCTTCAAAATCCAAAAAATGAGTTCGGGAGTCCGTTATGCATGAGGAAGGATTAACACCCTTATACGCCCATAATTGGTACCGTATTGATTATTTTCGGGTTTTCCAGATCTGGGATTAAAAATACTTTTTTCTTTCTTTTTTAGTTTCTTTTCCTTTTAAAACCTTTTTTACTTGTTCAAAAAAAAACCGATCTTGAAAACTTGAGGTTTTTTATCCTTTGAATCGGTTCCGAATCCGTTTGTTCCTTTTAGTCCAGGTGTTTGAATAGCCGGAGGAGGGGCCCGTGAACGAAGGTAATACAGCGGCGCGCCACTCACGGCTCCGGGGACGGTGGCTCAGATCTGACAGATACGCCTCTTGACCTTTCGATTTTTTTTATTATTAACTAATATTTATTATTATTAAAACATTTATTAATATTAATAATAATATATCTTTTATTATTACCTCTTAATACAATTTATTGCTAATATTAATTATTAATAACCATAATTATTGTCAATATTATTATTATTAAAATCACAGACATTCATTGTATTTATCAATCCTTGAAAACGGTCAAAACAATAAATGGATTCAATGCATGCATTAATACCTGATGACTCAAAGTTTGAGAGCTTTGAAACTGTTGCTTGAATCTGTTGGACTTTCCTTTCCTGTCTCCAAGTATTCTTTGCCTTCTGATATTGCTCGTATTGATTTTTAGAAAGTATGTTGTAGTGTCAAGATTTTGTATTTCTCTAGAATGAAAAAACAAGGCTCGTATATTGATTTCAAAAACTGGGTTCATGTTGATTTTTCAGACAAGGTCCTTTACAGAATTTTCATACTGGCTTTTATAGCCAGTTTACAATCATGATAAATTATCTTATTTAACTAAATGCTTGTCCATTCTTCTTTTTGCAGGTTCGGCGAGAAGTCGGCTATGGTGGCTTGTAGCAGTGGCGGTGGGTGCAGAGCAAGTGGCTGCTGACATGGCGGCCTATGACTGGATGAAGTGGAGGCTGTCAGTGCAAGTGGCTAATTGTGCTTCTGTTTGGGCTATTGGGTTGTAAAAGTTTGGGCTCAATTGGGTCATATTGCAATTTGGATTAAGTGTAATGGGTTTGGGGTGTAAATGGGTCTAGGCTTTGGGCCTAATTTGGATTATGAGTTGGGCCCAATTGGGTCTTAATTGTAATTGGACATTGGGCTTTTAATATTAAGTTTTAAATTAATTCAAATTTAGTTAAATTTAAATTTAAAGCAAATTTAAATTTAAAATAAATTTAAATTAATTTAAACCTAACTTTAAAATCCAAGCTTAATCTAAAATTTGGGCCCGGTCAGAATTGGGCTTCAACAGCTGCCCCTCTTTGCTTATTGCTGTGTAACAGGAATGAAGTAAAGACAAAAAGAAGGCCAATTCTGTTCAATACTGTTGAATCTCGGTTGTACCATTGACTATTTCAAAGTGACAGCACTTGACTTGTAGCTCCATTCCAGTCCACCGTGACTGCGAGGAGAGTGAGATCCATTATTTGACTTGTTGCATTCTCAAAAGTAGGGTTTGATGTCGAGGCTTCATCTTGCTCTTACTACAACTTCAGAGAGAGATAAAGACTTGTTATCCAACTTTACTACAACTTCAAGAGGATAGGAATTGATGTTTGAAACTTCATCTTGCTCTTACTACAACTTTAAGAGGATAGGAATTGATGTTTGATGCTTCATCTTGCTCTTACTACAACTTCAGAGAGATAAAGACTTGCTATCCAACTTTACTACAACTTCAAGAGGATAGGAATTGATATTTGATTCTTTATCTTACTCTTACTACAACTTCAGAGAGATAAAGACTTGCTATCCAACTTTACTACAACTTCAAGAGGATAGGAATTGATGTTTGATGCTTCACCTTACTCTTACTACAACTTCAGAGAGATAGAGACTTGCTATCCAACTTTACTACAACTTCAAGAGGATAGGATTTGATGTTTGATGCTTCATCTTGCTCTTACTACAACTTTAGAGAGAAAAAGATTTGTTATCCAGCTTTACTACAACTTCAAGAGGATAGGAATTGATGTTTGATGCTTCATCTTGCTCGTACTACAACTTCAGAGAGATAAAGACTTGCTATCCAGCTTTACTACAACTTCAAGAGGATAGGAATTGATGTTTGAAACTTCATCTTGCTCTTACTACAACTTCAGAGAGATAAAGACTTTCTATCCATCTTTACTACAACTTCAAGAGGACAGGGATTGATGTTTGAAATGTCATCTTGCTCTTACTACAACTTCAGAGAGATAAATACTTGCTATCCAACTTTACTACAACTTCAAGAGGATAGGAAATGATGTTTGATGCTTCATCTTGCTCTTATTACAACTTCAGAGAGATAAAGACTTGCTATCCAACTTTACTACAACTTCAAGAGGATAGGAAATGATGTTTGATGCTTCATCTTGCTCTTATTACAACTTCAGAGAGATAAAGACTTGCTATCCAACTTTACTACAACTTCAAGAGGATAGGAAATGATGTTTGATGCTTCATCTTGCTCTTATTACAACTTCAGAGAGATAAAGACTTGCTATCCAACTTTACTACAACTTCAAGAGGATAGGGATTGATGTTTGATGCTTCATCTTGCTCTTACTACAACTTCAGAGAGATAAAGACTTGCTATCCAACTTTACTACAACTTCAAGAGGATAGGAATTAATGTTTGATGCTTCATCTTGCTCTTACTACAACTTCGGAGAGATAAAGACTTGCTATCCAACTTTACTACAACTTCAAGAGGATAGGAATTGATGTTTGATGCTTCATCTTGCTCTCACTACAACTTCAGAGAGATAAAGACTTGCTATCCAACTTTACTACAACTTCAAGAGGATAGGAAATGATGTTTGATGCTTCATCTTGCTCTCACTACAACTTCAGAGAGATAAAGACTTGTTATTTTGATCTAACCCACTATGACTTCAAGGTAGAAGATTCATCGTCGTGGATTCGACCTTTTATGCTTCTAAGGTACCGGGTTTGTTGTTGCGACTTAAACCTTTCCCTTCGAATCTTCGTGGTACTAGATCCACCGTTGCGGTTTTAGATCTTTCCCGTTGCTTTTGAGGTACACGATCTGCCGTTGCGACTGAGACCTTTCTGTTTTTTCTTTTTACTGTACTGGATCCACCGCTGCAGTCTTAGATCGTGTTTTCATGGTACTAGATCAACCGTCGCGACTTAGATCTTTCCCTTGTGTCTTTGCGTGGTACTGAGACCTATAGAATATGCTCAATTGGGCCTCTAGGTAGGCCAGATATGTTTAGGATGCCATGCTTGGAATGAGTCAAATGCTCCTAAGCAGGTGAGTATGAATGATGAGTGTAAAAATGTCATTTTTGAGAAATAATTTTTTTCTTAGTCCTTATGTCGACATTGTTCATTGTTTGTCTAAGTCCTATGACTGATGTGTTATCATGTTTTTCTTTTGGTATGGTATCTTTGACATGAAACCTAAAGAGGTGGTTGTATTTTGAACTATTTGTTTTGAGACCTTTCTAACCCTCGGGTTATTTCCAACTAGTTGCCCTGTTCCAGGTCCTTGTAATATTTAGGAATTTTCCAGGATAATATGCAGAAATCCTTCTATTTCTTATATTGTTGACCACTATCCGTTATTTCAAATACAAGGATGCTTGCATCAAGGCTATGAATGACATTGAATTGGATTGCAAACAAAGGTCGTATGAACGAAAAGATCGTTGGTTCAATAATCATAATTTTGGTGCAAAATTTTGCTTAAGCATGGTCGCAAGGCGAATGAAATTTTATTGGAGGCAAAGCTCACATGAATAAAAATGACTCATATTGGTCAAAGAATACGCCAAACACAAAGTGAGCAAAGAATATGATTAGGTGGATGAATTTTATTAGAGGCAAAGCTCTCATGAAAAAAGTGACCTATATTGGTCAAAAGATGCCGAATTTAAAGTGACGAAAGAGTATCGTTTGGAGGCAAAGTTTGCGTGGATGAAAAGATTAGTCCACTGGCTATTATACAAACATGCTTGATCAAGGTTACGAAATTGAAGGTTAAAGCTTGCATGAATTATAAGGTCATTAGTTCATTGATCATTGTTTTGATGCAGAAATGCTTGGACATGATCGCAAGACGAATGAATTTCATGGAGGTAAAGCTTACAAAAGGATTAAAAATGACATGTATTGGTCAAAAGTTGCAAAATCTAAGGTGAACAAAGAATGGAGTTAGGTGCCCCAGATATCAAAGTATGACCTTCAATGAGCAAACTTGGCTAAGACCATTCTGAGCTTGACATGTGTTCATAAAACTTAAGAGTACTTCGTCATTGCCTCAAGGTGTAAAATTTCTCCACCTTGCTACTTTTGAGAGAAAAGACCACTTCATGCCCTTTTTTTCTTATTCGAATTTGAGCCGCCTTTTTAGGTTTTCAACTCAAATCTCCTTAGGTTTCGAGGTGCTCTTTACGAGTTTTCACCTCGACCTCTCCCTTTTTCTATTTTATTTTTCTTCTTGTTTTTGCTTTTCTTTTTTTTTCTTTCTCTTCTTTTTTCATTGTATCTGAGCTTACGAAGTTGGGCGTGTCTTTTGCCGTCTATTTTGACAAAAATTAAAGCTTCTCCAAAAAGACTTTCTTCATCTCGTGGGGCCTTTCCCAATCTGACATCCATTTTCCTTGAAGGACTTTTCTAAGTCAAAAACTAGATCTCTCTCATGGAGTTCTATAGAATGGATCCTTCTTTGTCGTAAACCTTTGTTATCTGGTCATGACTTTAGGATTTTTTTAGTTAACTGCATTTGGATTAGATCTATTCTGCTTCATTAGCTCTAACAAAATCTGGAGGGAAAGAATCTTGACTTCAATACGTCGGACGACTTCCATTCTAGTGAGAAAAAGTGCTGCCCCGGTGGATGTTCTGATAGAGGCCTGACAAATGGTGATTTCTCATGTCGAGTCTTTGTAGGTCTCTGCTATGAATCCAATCAATCCTTCGTTGTCTTCATCGGTTCCCCGCCAATGTCCCATTTTTGGCAATGTGGTGCTGAGTCGTGATATTTGTTCTTGAATTGATTGCAGACTTTGCTATCGTGCTGTTGCTCAAGTTCAAGTCATCGTTGGATATGATCCTTTCTTGGCATTCCGGCACATAATCTCTCATTTTCAATAATCTACTTAATCGCCGATTAGCATAGGAAGTAGTAATCAATGACCATGAGGGCGAATTGATGCGCATTAGGAACTCGTTTGCAAAATTGTCTCGCTGGTGTCCATACTTCACATAAAAAGAGGCCACGACGTGGAGAATAAATTTTCAAGATGCCCTTTGCGGGTTTTCATCTTGACCTTTTTTTTAAATGTCTTTTACGAATTTTTGACTCATTCCCTTTTCTCTTTTTTTTTTTTTTTTTTTTTAATATTTTTTGTTTTGTTGATAACACGTCGAGCCTCAATTCTTCAAGTTTCCGTTGAATTGCATTTGGCATGCTTTTGATAGGATCATGCAAAAGACTTTTGGATTCTCGAGGCAGCTCGCCTTTTTCTTACAAAGACTCATGTCTCGATTCTCACTTAAAATCACTACTCTTCAAGATAATGTCTGTTTCGTGCCTTACTTGAACATCCATAGCAGATCGGAAGACAAGTTACATTCTTGATCATTTTCAAAGCCTCAAAGTTCTTTTTTTTTTGACACATGTCTTACTCAAAAGGTTTTAAGTCAACAGTAGTGTTGCTCATATCCTTGATATCAAAGGTCCTAGCACAAAGACAAAATAAGTAGACTAAAGAATGATTAATTGTGGTACGAACGAATGGAAAGAATGGTAAAGTGTTCACCAAATAGGACAATGCATCATTTTTATTGAAATAAAAGATAGTAGTCACTTGTCCTTTATAAAAGGATCCCTATTACTCTCGGACTTAGAGTGATAGGTATGTCCTGAATATTTTCCTGGAAAAGTTCTAAAACTACAGGAAACTCCTTCACAGTCTAGTTGTCCAAAACATTCTTGAGGGTGTAGGGGCGAACTCTCAATAGGTTCTATTCTTCACCTGACTCTTTCTCGATTTTTTTTATTTTTATCATTCCCTATCTTGATTTATCATGTTTTCTCTTAGTCTTCATTTTAGGGTAAATGTCTCTCTCACACATGAGGGTTTCAAATATGTGGACTCTTATTAAAAAAATAATGCATGAAATGCAAATGCACATGAAATGATGCATGCAACAAGGCGTTGATTCTTGGTTCCATTCCGTTAGACAACTTTTCTAGAAAGCAAATTCTTTTACATAAGGCAGAAGCATGTATGGTCGTGCTTTAATACTCAAAGTCCTAATTTTTGCTCTGGTTTGCCCTTGATTTCAAGTTCCAAACATCGATCTTGAATGGCTAAAGTCTACAAATGGTTAGCCTTTTTCGCATTCGAGTCAAATCTCGCTTGTGGCACGATCAATTTGCTCTTAAGAACGTTGGAGTTATTCCTTATTTATTTCTAATCACTTTGTTTTTAGACAGTCATAAATTCCTTCAACAGAGAATAGCCCTCAGAGAAGAGTCGATAAGACTTTTTCGACTTTTCAAAAGGCCACGGATCCATACTAACAAAAGTCATGAACCAATACACCCTCTCTTGCCCCTTCTTCTACAGGTGCTTAATGGCTAAGATTGCTAGAACATGAGTGATTCTTTTGTCAAAATCTGTAACCGTGACCACTACGTGCCCCGACACTTTGTGGAAGACGACTAACTCAATTGTGTTTGAGATGAAGATGCCAGCATTCTTTCTTGCATCTGAGTGCACTAAGCCTTGCAGGTTTTCCAAAGCAATGTACTTGTTCTCTTCTCTTTCCTTAATCAGGATTGCAACCCATTGCTCGCTCGTCTAGAGTAGACCTTATCAATTTGAGTTCTCAGTCAATAGAGCAATGTAATGTATTCTTCTACAGTATGTCCATGTTTCTGAAGGTGAAGCGACTAAATTGAATTCCAATACCGTGTTAGGACTCAGAAAAGGTGAATCTCTATTTTAACCTTAAGTAGGTAAGGACGATTGCCACGTTCAAAGTAGTCCTTATTATTTTGAGCCCTTGGACAAAAAGGTAAAGCGATTTACTCTTCTATCGTGGGTATCATATCTTCCAAGCGTGAAACCATTAGAAGTTGGACTCCAATACTAAGTGAGAGCTCGAGACCGATGCCTATTCCTTTTAGCATCAAGTAAGTCAAGATGTTCATGATTGGACATCTGCCTTGTTTTGTCTTCCATACTTTTTTCAGCTCTAGCAAACTTGCTATGAGTTCCATGTACTTGGGTGCAATCTTGAATCCCTGATATGCATCCCTTTGACAGGTCATCACCTTTATCTTTGACCATATATGCATGACCACGTTGACTTATACCTTATCAAAGAATCTGCTTTCTTATGACCAGTTCTCTATTTGAAAATAGAACATGAATCAACACCTTTTTTATGAAAATGAAATGCAAATAGATTCAAAATATTTTGCAATTAAAAGCAAAAATATAACCGTGTTTCTTACATCGCTCGGGTAACCACTGAAGGTTTGGCACAATCTTACTCAAGGTAGGCTCGTATAGAATTACACAAGCTAATAAAATGCGCTGCTTATGAATGCATGAATGCATGAATGCATCAGAAAGGTATTGACTTATAGCTCAATTCTATTAGAAAAACCTTACTAGAAAATCAAATTCCTTTACATAAAACAGATACGTATAAGGTCATGTCGCGGTGTTAAAAAGACTTAATCTTCGCAGGAAGTCATTCAAATAGTATTGACTCATCCTTGACTTTCGGTCCACAATATCATTTTGAAAAGGTTGAGTGGTTAGACACTTCTCGTACTTAGCCAAAACTCAGATGATTAGACAATCTTTGTTTTCATCTTGCTCATCTGGCAGATCAACGATTTTCGTTCTCTTTCTTTCTTTTCCATGTAAGCTCGACCATATCGTCTTCTATTTTATCAAAGTATCTGTTTTCTTATTACCAGCTTTTCTATTTAGTAATTGAGCTTAGAACTATACCTCTCTTTGTATGAGAATGTAATGCAGATAGATTCGAAATGAACAAGTTAGCGTAATTAATATAGGAATAAAACTTGGAGTAAATTACAATTAAAAACAAAGAAGCAAGAATGAAGCCGTCTCTTACCTTCTTCGTGCAACCATTGAATACTTGACACAATTCAACTTGAGGTAGGCTCTTTAAGGATTTATGTACAGGTTAATAAAATGTGTAGCTTATGAATGCATGCATGAGAAAACCTTGACTCATAGCTCAATTCTACTAGAAAATTTTACTAGAAAACAAGTTCCTTTACATAAGACAGATACGATTATGATCTCGCCTTAGTGTTCAAAAGCCTTTAATCTTCGTAGGACATCTTCTAATTTTTCCCTTGTTCGTTCTTTAATTTTCGATCCCAAAATGTCAACTTAAGTGATCGATCACTTTTTCACCGTTGATTCAAAGTTTGGTTCGGTCTTTGTTTCTGGCTAATCATTGGCTTTTCATATTTCTTTTCTTTTTTGAGCGTGTGTGTGCGACCGTATTGTTTTCCATCTTATCAAGGAACCCATTTTCTTATGACCAATTTTCTATTTAGTAATTAGGCTTAAATCCACATTTTTCCTTGCATGAAGATGTAATGCAAGCAACAATTAAAAAGTAAAAGAACACGGGTATGATAAAAAAAGTACAGATATAAAACAGAGAACCTAGACTTGGGAGACTACTAACAGCTCGGTGTAGTTCTATCCTAAGGTAAGCAACTAGGGTTCACTACATCTGGTTCAAGTTCTAGAGTTGAGGGTACCTAAACCAGCAGATTCTTCGATTCTCACCCATTACAGGCTCATATGGATGAGTTCGATTTGGGGGGACACATTTCTCACATGTTCGCATGGAAGTGAAAACTTCACGAAAACAAGGGTACTTTGTAATCCCGAAAGCGATTCACTATCCTGCACGGAGGTGAAGACCTCACGAAGGAGTAGCTTTCCGCTTCCACTTAAGAGGGCAGTAGCACAATGCATATGGATGCAAAATTTAAAACGTTTTTAAAAAAATGTTGGTCTTCGAAATCCAGAAAATGAGTTCGAGAGTTGGTTACGCATGAGGAAGGATTAGCACCCTCATACGCCCAGAATTGGTACCGTATTGATTATTTTTGGGTCTTAATTTGTAAACTTTAAAAGCTAGAGTAAAGTTTAAAATACGATCCTCTAATGCATGAGTTATGTTTAAAAGAAATCGATTTTTGTTTGGAAGTCCCGCTATTTCAAAGTGATCGGGGAAGAAAATTACGTCCAGTGAGTTAGGACATAACATTTCGAGAACGAGAAATAATGAACTTTCCTTTTGTAAAAAGTTTTAAAATTTTGAAGAAGGGTATTTGATTATCTCGATTTGAAGAAAAGTTACACCTAGTGAGTTAAGGCTCATAACCGAAGAGAAGGAAGCATTGCTTCGATTAAGGATATTCGATTATTCCGATTTGAAGAAAAATCGCACCTAGTAAGTTAAGGCGCAAAATTGTGAACTCAAAATAAAAGAATATTGCCTAGATTTTAAAATTTTTATGAAAACAATTTTGAAAACGAATATGCGAGTTTAATATGAATAAGCAATTAATGATGGATATTAAATAACACGAAATAAAATAATTAAGCAGATAAATGGTAAGCAAAAATATAAAATGCAAGTGCATAATAATTAATAAACACAAATGTTGATAAGGAAGAAAAATGATGTAATCGGGGTTGAAAACAGGACCTTTTGGATACCTAGGGGGAAATGGTAATTTTAGACTCTTGGGGGCAAAATGGTAATTTTGGGAAAATTTGGGGTTAAAAATGAGATTTTAGATGTTCAGGGATAAAAAGGTAATTTTTGGAAGGATCGAAATCAAAATGGGACTTTTTGGATGCCTGGCGGTAAAATGGTAATTTTAGACTTTCAGGGGTAAAATGGTAATTTTGGGAAAAATTTAGGTTTAAAAATCACATTTTAGATAATAGAGGGTAAAATGGTAATCTAAAATCGGGATCAAAAATAGGATTTATGGACATCCGGGGTAAAATGGTAATTTCAAGAGTTCTGGGGTTAAAAATGGAATTTTTGGAAGTTTAAGGTTAAAAATGAAATTTTTGAAAGTTTAGGGGTAAAAATGTAATTTTTGGAAGTTTGGGGGTAAAAATGTAATTTTAGGAAGTTTTAAGGTTAAAAATGTAATTTATGGAAGTTTTGAGATTAAAATGTAATTTTTGGAAGTTTCAGGGTCAAAAATGTAATTTTGGAAGTTTTAGGGTAAAAATGTAATTTTAGAGAAGTTTTAGGGTTAAAATGTAATTTTGGAGAAGTTTCAGGGTAAAAATGTAATTTTGGAGAAGTTCGAGGGTCAAAATACAATTTTTAGACAGTTTAGGGACCTCCAAGGTAATAAAACAAAAAATAGGTGACACGTGGTAGCCCCACAAGCATCCTGAAGTCAAAGGACTAATTTGAAAATCTTGAAAAATTATTGTGCCAATTTTGTAATTAAACAGAACTTGATTTAGGGACTAAATTAAAATAATTAATAATAAGGGGACTAATTGCATAAATAAACCAAATAGTGACACGTGGCAGCCTCTAGTGCATTTAGAAAGTCAAGGGATCAAATTGAAAAGCAATGAAAATTACAAGGCCAATTTATAATTAAGTAAAAGTATAAAAAGGACTAAATTAAAATATTTAAAAAATGCGAAAGGACCGAAGTGGTAAGTATCCCAAAATTTGAAAACACGCGGATCCTGGGCGATTCAGGTCGGGTCGGACAGGTTAGGTATGAAACGACGTCGTTTTGGCATTTAAAATCAGACACCAAAACGGCGTTGGTTGGAAGATCATATAAAAGTTAAATTTGTGCTTTGAAAATCATTTGGTTCCCATTTCCTTTTTTAAAACAAACTAAAACCCTTTTTTTTTCTCAGTTTACTCTCCCTCTCCTTTCTCTCATCTCATGCTATGGCCGGTCGATCTAGCCCCCTTCCGTCCAAGGCCGCGCGTCAAAGCGCGTCGCCGTCGCCATGCTTGCAGGACCATCCGATCGTCCACGCACCTTCATCAATGTCGCGCATAGTCGCGTCTTCTGCCCAAGCGCCGTCCTGAGCCCACGCACCGTCCAAGTCTCCTCCGACCACCGTTCGCTGCAAATCGAAGGTAAAAACCTTCGCCCTTTCCTCTTTTCTTTGTTTTTAAAACCTTTCTTTGCAAAACCCAGATCTGGGTTTTCCAGATCTGGGATTAAAACTACTTTTTTCTTTCTTTTTTAGTTTCTTTTCCTTTTAAAACCTTTTTTACTTGTTTAAAAAAAACCGATCTTGAAAACTTGAGGTTTTTTATCCTTTGAATCGGTTCCGAATCTGTTTGTTCCTTTTAGTCCAGGTGTTTGAATAGCCGGAGGAGGGGCCCGTGAACGAAGGTAATACGGCGGTGCACCACTCACGGCTCCGACGACGGTGGCTCGAATCTGACAGATACGCCTCTTGATCTTTCAGTTTTTTTTATTAACTAATATTTATTATTATTAAAACATTTATTAATATTAATAATAGTATATCTTTTATTATTACCTCTTAATACAATTTATTGCTAATATTAATTATTAATAACCATATTTATTGTCAATATTATTATTAAAATCACAGACATTCATTATATTTATCAATCCTTGAAAACAGTCAAAACAATAAATGGATTCAATGCATGCATTAATACCTGATGACTCAAAGTTTGAGAGCTTTGAAACTGTTGCTTGAATCTGTTGGACTTTCCTTTCCTGTCTCCAAGTATTCTTTGCCTTCTGATATTGCTCGTATTGATTTTTAGAAAGTATGTTGTAGTGTCAAGATTTTGTATTTCTCTGGAATGAAAAAACAAGGCTCGTATATTGATTTCAAAAACTGGGTTCGTGTTGATTTTTCAGACAAGGTCCTTTACAGAATTTTCATACTGGCTTTTATAGCCAGTTTACAATCATGATAAATTGTCTTATTTAACTAAATACTTGTCCATTCTTCTTTTTGCAGGTTCGACGAGCAGTCGGTTATGATGGCTTGTAGCAGTGGCGGTGGGTGCAGAGCAAGTGGCTGCTGACATGGCGGCCTATGACTGGATGAAGTGGAGGCTGTTAGTGCAAGTGGCTAATTGTGCTTCTGTTTGGGCTGCTGGGTTGTAAAAGTTTGGGCTCAATTGGGTCATATTGCAATCTGGATTAAGTGTAATGGGTTTGGGGTGTAAATGGGTCTAGGCTTTGGCCCTAATTTGGATTATGAGTTGGGCCCAATTGAGTCTTAATTGTAATTGGACATTGGACTTTTAATTTTAAGTTTTAAATTAATTCAAATTAATTAAATTTAAATTTAAAGCAAATTTAAAATTAAAAATATAAATATAAATTTAAAAATAAATTTAAATTAATTTAAACCTAACTTTAAAATCCAAGCTTAATCCAAAATTTGGACCCGGTCAGAATTGGGCTTCAACATTAATGAAGTATGACATTAAAGTTGAGATATAAATTCAAGTACTTTAGGTATGCTTGTGTTTAAATTAAATAAATGAAAACTGCTCAATGTGATTTGGTTATTATATTTGCAGGTTAGGTAAATAGTAGACTCGAACTCGACATCCTACAAGAATCTTTTACTCAACATCGATGATGATCTCTCTTGTATTTTGGCATGTGCCTAAGGTGTCTATTTTGATTAAGTATCTTTTGGTTATGTTAGGCTTTAGTGAATGCTAAGTGTATAAGAAGTATAGAATAGCTTATAAATGATGTGTAAATATTTGTGAATTATATATTAAAGTATAGATCCTAAAAATGATTGTTTTGACATGGTGAATTCTTATGGAAATGGATTTTGTATTGAAATATTTAGTGTCGAAACATTTTTTTTGGGAAAACAAACAAGTCTCGAAAAATATTTTAAAAATATCAAAAATTTTTAAAAAATGAGAGTCGCCACCAATCTTTTATTCGGTGTGATTAGATCACCATAAAACATTTAAAATTCGTTTGGAAAACATTTTGGTCTTCGAAATCCAGAAAATGCGTCCAGGAGTCGATTACGTGAGAGGAAGGATTAGCACCCTCACACACCCAAAATTGGTACCACATTGATTATTTTAGGGCCTTGTTTGTAAAATTTTGAAAACTCGAATAAAGTTTAAAAGCATGATCCTTTAATGCATAAGTCATGTTTAAGAAAGAAATCGATTTTGTTTGGGAGTCTCGCTATTTCGAGGTGATCGAAAGAGAAAGTCACATCCAGTGAGTTAGGACATAACGTTTCGAGATCCGAAAATAACGAGCCTTCCTTTGTTGTAAACTTTTAAATCTTGGAAAAGGGTATTCAATTATCCCGACTTGAAGAAAAGTCGCGCCTAGTAAATTAAGGCACAATTTTCAAAACCGGAGATAAAGAAACATTGCCTCATTTTAAGGGTATTCGATTATCCCGATTTGAAGAAAAATCGTGCCTTGTAAGTTAAGGCACAAATTTTTAAAACCCGAAATAAAGGAATATTGCCTCGATTTTAAATATTTTTGGAGGAAAATATAAAAATGACTTTAATTGAAAAACAGAGATACAAATGAGTATGCAATTAACGATAAAGTTACGTATCATAAAGAATGAATAAATGTACGAAAATAAATATGAGAAAATAAAATACGAATTATAAATCGAAATAAATGAGAAAATACGAAATTAATTTAAATTTAAAGAATTATATACAATAGTCGAAGAAAAGAAAAAAATAGGGGTCGAAAATGAAGTTTCGAAGAGTTTGGGGTTAAAATGTATTTTTGGAAAGTTTTAGGGGTAAAAATATTATTTTAGGAAATTTGAGGTAAAAATATGATTTTTGGAAGTTAGGGGAAAAAATGGAATTTTTGGAAGTTTGAGGGCAAAAATGTAGTTTTTTGAAAGTTCGAGGGCAAAAATGTGATTTTTGGAAGTTCGAGGTCAAAAATGGAATTTTTTGGAAAGTTTGAGGGTCAAAATGTATTTTTTGGAAGTTCGGGGGCAAAATGGAATTTTTGGAAAGTTCGAGGGTCAAAATATGATCTTTGGATAATTTAGGGACCTTTTGGGTAATAAAACCAAAAGGAGGTGACACGTGGCAGCTTCTCAGGCATTTTGGGGTTAAAAGACCAATTTGCAAAGTTTTTAAAATTGCTGGTCCAATTTAAAATAAAACAAAACTTGATCTAAGGACGAAATTAAAACAAATAAAAAGTAGAAAGGACCAAATGCACAAATAAACCAAAAATGGGACACGTGGCAGCCTTTTAAGCCTCCAGAGAGTTGAGGGATCAAATTGAATAAGAAATAAAATTAATGGGTGAATTTATAATTAATTAAAAATGCAAAGAAGGATCTGATTGGAAATTTAGAAAAAAGCGGAAGGATTAATAGAATAAATATACCATTTTTTAAAAACACGCGGATCCTTGAGGCGGGTCGGGTTTGAAAACGGGTTGGGCTCAAAACGGTGTCATTTTGGGGTTGAAACTCAGTCCTCAAAGTGGCGCCGTTTTGATGGCTTATATAAGGCTGATAAGTCTAAAAAAAAGCATTTTTCCCTTGTTTCTAAAAAAACCCCCCTCCCCTTTAAAAAATTCTCTCAAAGTCTCCAAGGCCGGTCATTACTCCGGTCGCTCAGCCACCGTGACTCCACCGAACATCCGTCGCCGTCCATCGTCCTCCGTTGCACACGTCGCCGTCGACGATGGCTTTAGGTAAAAGCTTTCTTTTCTTTTTTTTAAAAAAACTGTCTTAAATCGGGTTTTAGAGCCCCGAATCCAAAACAAAACACAACGAAATCTTCCTTTTCTTTTAGAAATCTTTTAGTCAAAAAAAATTTAGATTTGGACTTAAAAACGAAGCAATTTTTTGATCTGTTTCATATTTTTGTTATAACTTGAAAGGGATTTAAAACTTAAACTTAGATCCAAGTTTTTAGTCAAAGTTCTCATCTTTTTTTGTTTTGTCTCAAATCTGTCCTTTGGAGCGCCTCTCACCGTCGTGGACGAAAACGGGGTGGTCCCATTGACTCCGACGGCAGCAGCGGCGGTTTCATGAATAGGTACCTCTTCGAATTTCTTTTATTATTATTATTTTATTATTAATATTATTAATATTATTAATTATTATATTTATTACCATTAAATATTGCAAAGTAAATGCTAACAGACAATAATAAAGATTCAATAAATGATATATATCAACATACACCGAATATAACATGTTTCTTTTTTATATATTCAAAATAATAAATAAGCAATAAGTGTGTATGCATTTAAAATTAATACCTTGCTAATACCGAATCTGAGAAGGCTTGATATTTTGTCCACTGTCTGATATTGGATGCTTCCTGTTTGTATTGATTTTATAAGAGTATTTGTGTATCTTAATTTCTAATAAAAGCTTCTATTGAGTTCCAATTGCTTCTGAAAAGAGGTCAGTAACCTCTACAATATGTTTTCAATTCTGGCTTTACAACCATGTTTATAATCATTTTATTTTGTTCTTTTCCATTTAAAACTTGTCTTTTCTTTCTTTTGCAGTGCAGGGTCGACTTGCAGTGGTGTTGGTGCAAAGGCAAGTTGCTGGTGGTGCAACTTGGTTGCTGACGTGGCATGCTCTGAGAGGTTGAGATGGAGGTGGTAGCAGGGGGTTTGACTTTGGGCTATTTTGGGTCAATTGGGTTGTAAAGGGTTGTTGTATTTGAGTGGGTAATTGGTTTGGTTAATGGGCTTAGGTTGAGGTTTGAAATTTGTACTTGGGTCAAGAGTAATCGGGCTTGTTTGGATAATTGGGCTTTGTAATTGGGTTTTTGTAATTTGGACCTTTAAGTTTGTAATTGGACATTATTAATTTAAATAAATTTAAACTTAAATTTATAATAAATTTAAATTTCAAATAAATTTAAACCTAAAATAAATTTAAATTCTGTTGGCCCCGGATAAATTGGGCTTCAACATTTAGCATAGTGATGTTTGATGGTAAAATGATTGAATTAGAAGCATTGAGTAAAAATTAGGCTAATTTGGCATGTGTTGATGTATTGAATTAAAGTTTGTAGCATTTGGTCATTTGGTTATGCTTGAGTGTATGGGTAGATATTAGATATTGCTCAAATACAAATTGACCAATTTGATGGCATTGAACTTAGTTGAGCTGCCTTTGAATGGCATATTGGTAGCCTTAGGATTGTTGATATTTTGGCTAGGAATGGATACTTAGAATGTGTTTAAAGATATGGAAATTAGGCCTTTTAATATGGTATCTTTTTAGGCAAGAATGGATGAAATTCTAACTTGTTTTGGAAGTAAGTTAGGGTACACATGGCCTATGACACGGGCTATCACACGGTCGTGTGCTATTTGTAGGTGTAGTACAAGTTACACGGGCAGACACATGGGCTAGGACATGACCGTGTGGCTCAATTTCGTATAGACACTTTTTAGCACACGGTCCCTCACACGGGAGTGTGTTGCAAGTCAGTATAGACACACAGCCTGTCACATGGTCTGTGACATGACTGTGTGACTACATTTAGTGCACACACGGCCTAATACACGGTTAGGTACACGGGCATGTAGAAGTGGACACACGGGTGTGTGTTTGAGACACACGACCGTGTGACCTCTGTTTTAAATTTTTTTTTGTTTTTCTTTTAAACTCCATACGTAATTCGATTTAATCCTTGAATGCTCATATGATTTGTTTATGATCATTTATGTTCTAATTAAGTTATTATGGATGATGTTTATAATAATGCTATTGTGATTGAACATATTTCATATATATAATTGTTTAAGTTTTTAGAAGTTATTATATGTTGTGTTACATATTAGTAATACTTTGAGACCCTAACTGGCGATGATTACGGGTTTAGGGTGTTACAATTCAAGTTGTAGAAGAATGAAAGAAACAGAGATGACTAAGGAGTACTCTGATAGATTGCTTGGCTTTGTCAACAACGTAAAATTGCCTCTGATTCTAGAATTGTTCAAAAACTCCTCGTCACAATTGCTGAAAGGTTTAGGACCACAATTTCATCTTTGGAAAACATGTAATACCCATCAACCATCACCTTGGCAGAATTATGCTTTACAGGCGTAGGAACAAAGGAGATGCGTGAGACAAGGAGGAACATTTGAGGGTGCTCTTGAAGCTAAATCACATAGTTACAATGGTGGCAAAAACAAGAAAAATATGCATAGTAAAAACAAGTAGACTGGAGGTTCCACAGATGATAGAAAAAAGGCAACAATACTCAAGCTTTTCCTTGTTGTTCTTATTGTAAAAAGACTAACCACCCACAAAAAGGTGTTAGTGGAGGCCTAATGTGAAATGCAGTAAGTGTAGATAGTTAGGATATGTGGAGAAAATATGCAGGCTTATAAATAACAGTTGTATGAATCATATGTCTTATGATCGTGAACTCTTCAAAGAGCATCATCAGATTGCTATCTCTAGAGTCAAAATTGGAAATAGGGCATATATCACTGTGGAAGGCAAAGGAACAATGGTGATTGAAGGTCACATAGGTTTGAAATTTATTTTTGATGTCTTATATGTGTTTGAAGTTAATTAGGACCTTTTGAGTGTTGCTCAGCTATTGGAAAAAGGATACAAGGTGTTGTTTAAAAACAAGAATTGCATAATTAAAGATGCAGAAAACAAAGATGTGTTGAAAGTCTATATGAAAGATAAGAGCTTTGCCTTAGATTTAATGCAAGAAGAGCGGGCTGCTGTACACAAAGAGGATAGCAATACTTTGCTTTGGCACAAAAGGTTGGGGTATTTTGACCATGTTGCCCTGCTTTTATGAAGAAAAATAATCTTGTAAAAGGCTTGCCTCATTTGGAGAAGGAGCTACCTGCATGAGAACTTTGTCGATATAGGAAACAAATAAGGCTCCCTTTTCCACAAAAAGGGCGTGCAGGGCTGTTCAAAAATTACAACTAGTACACACTGACGTAGGAGGGCCCATTAGAACACTATCATTGAATGGCTGTAAGTACTACATTGCTTTCATTGATGATCACACAAGATTCTGTTGGGTTTATTTCATGAAGTTGAAATCTGAAGTTGTTGACGTTTTTCGAAAGTTTAAGGCTTTCGTAGAAACTCAAAGTGGTTGCAAGATGCAGGTGATCAAATATGATAATGGAGCTGAATATACCTCCAAATAATTTAATAAATTTTGTCAAGATGCAGGCATCGAGCATTAGTTGACTGCATCCTACACTCTACAAAAAAAATAGAACAATTATGGAGATGGCAAGGTGCTTACTTTATGACAAAGGGTTGCCGAAGAAGTGTTGGGCTGAGGCAGCAAACACTGCAGTTTATCTGCTTAATAGACTTCCAACCAAAGATTTGCATAAAAGAACTCCATTTGAAGCAATTTGTTAATCTGAAAGACTTTGGTTGCTTGTGTTTCTCTTATATTCATCAGGTTAAGAGAGAGAAATTGGACAAGAAAGCAGATGCTGGAATTTTTGTAGGCTACAGCTCATCCTCAAAAGCTACAAAATCTACTTGCCATACCACAACAAAGTCATAATTAGTAGAGAAGTCCAATCTCATGAGTCAAATAGCTGGAGTTGGGATACTGACAAAAAGATTGAGTTTCATGAGGAAAATGATGACATAGATGATGAACCTATTAGAGGAACCCGATCACTTTTTGACATCCATCAAAGGTGTAATGTTGCTGTGATAGAACCTGCTGGGTATGAAGAAGCTGCAGTTGATAAAAAATGGTTGGCTAGAATGAAGGAACAACTTAGCATGATTGAAAAGAATCAAACATGGGAACTGGTGGATAGACCAAATCACAAGAATGCTATAGGAGTGAATTGAGTTTATAGAACCAAACTCAATCTTGATGGTTCTGTAAACAAGTACAAGGCGAGGTTGGTTGTCAAGGGGTATGCTCAAATGTTTGGGATAGATATTTCAAAAACTTTTACTCCAGTTGCCAAGACAGATACTATATGGACGTTATTAGACCTTGCTACACAAAAAGGTTGGCTTGTACATCAAATGGATGTCAAATCAACTATTTTGAATGGGTACTTAGAGGAAGAAATATTCATTGAACAACCACAAGGCTTTACTATTCAAGGAAAAGAAGAGAATGTATATCGGTTGGAAAAGGCATTGTATGGCTTAAAATAGATACCAATATCTTGGTACAGTAGGATTGATGCATATTTGCTTGACTTAGGTTTTGAAAAATTCCTAAGTGAATTTACTTTGTATATCAAGAAGAATGATGATGCATTACTTGTGGTGTCTCTTTATGTTAATGACCTACTTGTAGCATGAAGTAAAATGGAGCTGATACACAAATTCAAAGAGGAGATGAAAGAGGTCTTTGAAATGTCAGGTCTTTGAGAAATGTCATTTTTCTTGGTATGTAGGTGCGACAAAAGCAAAATGAAATTTTTGTGTGCCAGTAAAAATATTCAAAAGAAGTCCTCAGCAAATTTAACATGGAAGCTTGCAAGTATACTACAACTCCAATGAATCAAAAGGAGAATTTTTCGAAAGATGGAGTTAAAAAAGTTGATGACAAACTATATAGAAGTTTAATTGGCTGTTTGATGTATTTGACAGCAACCATGCCAGATATCATGCATGTTGTGAGTATGTTATCAAGGTACATGAATTGCGTTAGTGAAATTCATTTTCAAGCAGCAAAAAAGAATTTTGAGATATGTAAAAGGCACGGCTGATTCTGGCATAAAGTTCAGTTAAGCTGAAAATTTTAATCTCCATGGTTATTTGGATAGTGATTGGGCTGGATGTGTTGATGATATGTGTATCACCTCAGGTTACTATTTTAGTCTTGGTTATGGAATTTTTTCTTGGTGTTCGAAGAAACAAGAATTTGTTGTACAATCCACAGTAGAAGCAAAATATGTGGCAGCTATTGCTACTGTAAATCAAGCACTCTGGATCATAAAACTTTTGACAGATTTGCATATGAAGTAAAAGGAAAGCTCACAAATATTTGTGGACAACCAAGCTGCAATATCAATAGCTAATAACCCGTTGTTCCATGGCAGAACTAAAACACTTCAAAATAAAATTCTACTTTCTTCGTGATATTCAAAAGGAAGGAGAAGTGAAGCTGGTTTATTGCAGTATAGAAAATGAAAATGCTGATATTTTCACAAAAGCATTGCCTAAAGCCAGATTCGAGTTCTTAAGACAAAAACATGGAGTTTGCAGCTCCAACATCAAGAAGGAGTGTTAACTATTATGATTTTGAATCTTAAATTTGACCTAGTCTTTAGGAAAAAATCATCCCTTATTGTTAGGCAAATAAAATATTCAAAAAACAGTTTAAATTATAATTTAGTAGCAAATTTTTTTTCATTTTAAATTCATAAATTTGTTGTATAAATAGATGGCTTGATAATTCAATAAAGCACAATGATTTTAGCAAGTTCTTTAATATTTTCAGTTCTAGTTTACCTACATAATTGACTTTAAAAACTTGTTTTTTAATCTTCAATATGGATTTATTGACTTGTATTTATGCATTCTAACAACCTTAGGGACGTTTGGAGTAAATTAGAGTCATTGCAACATTATATTCGAGTATTAATTATAGATTATAGACCACTTGTATCGATACAAGTGGACTTGTGCTAGTAGAAGTCTTCAGAAATGTGATCGTTGGAGTTCGATGTACCTGTAAAAGATCACTTGTATTAATAAAAGTCTGAGGGTTTCAAGGGTTTAGTCTTGTACCGATAGTTGTATTGGTAGAAAGTACAGGGGAACCTAAAAATGCTCACTTGTATCGATAGAAGACTCCTTAAATAAGAATAGAAGTTTGATGGATTGATTAGGGTGCTTTTTGACTCTCTTATACTAGGAGAACTCCTCCCTAGTATCGATCAAATAATAGATGTATCGGTAGAAGAGCCCCACGTATCGATAAAAGTTTGGAGGAATGCTTGGAGTGTTCTCTGACTTACTTCTAGCGATGCAAGTATGGACTTGTATTGATAGAGGTGTCCTAATAAGGTAAACTTGGTCTTGAATCAATATTTTTCAAAGACATTTTATAAATTTGAGTTTCTAAACACCTTGGAAATAATTTTAAGAGCTTATATCAATTGATTACGAATTTGATTAAATAAGAATTTAAAATTTGACTTTGTTATACCAAAACACTCGAAAAACTAGGACTAACAATCTCTCCTTTTTTTTATATAATAAAAACATTGAAAAAATTTAACTCCCCTCTTCTCAAATATTATTTTCAAGTTAAGCTCCTTTCAAAAATTATTGATGAAGACATTTTATAAAAGGGAATAAATTATATTAGGATAATCCTAAAAAGTATTGTTTTTAAGCACCAATAAAATTGTGTCACATCATTAAATTTTAAAGATAACAAAGTATTATTATACACTCATCTATATCTAATATCTTCTCCAACATAATTAACCAATAAAATTGTGTCACGTCATTAAATTTTAAAGATAACAAAATAATTAATTTTTTAAATTATAAACAAACATCTTTTTTATATATATAAATTTTAATAATTTTTTTTCATAAGTTAATATTTTTTTATTTTTGTGCAACCAATTTGAAAAATAATAATTTTGTGCAATTTCTATGTCATTAACTCATAATTTTGGTAATTATTTTACACTAAACTTAAAATCTTGAACTATAAACTCAAACGCTAAATGTTAAGGTTATTATGAATCTGCAATTTAATCGGGTTAGGATCTAAATTGAGCATGCACATTTCAATTATTATGTCCACTAGCCGTCGTCTGGTTAGAATCACTCAGTTAATTCAAATGCATCCAATCACGCATGAATGAAATACACACTTGAAATTAATTGAAAACATGATCAATTGATGCACAAACATCATAAGCATGAATCAAATGAATATTATTAAAATAATGCAATCATCCTAGCTTAAATAAAATTAAGCTATCATTGTTGATTACAAGATCGAAGAACACATAGAAAAAATTATAAACTTAAATATAAGAAAAGAAAGAATAAACCCTATCAAAGCGGTTGTCACCCAAAACTCTGATTGAAGATGACTCCTTCGAATCTTTGCTTTGCTCCTTTGCTGATGGCTCTCCAAGGTGGCCAACCAAGGGATCTCTCAGAGGCTTAACTAACTAAAATATGAAGGAAAAAGAGGGGATGCTAGGCATGGGAATAAAGAGTGAATTGAGAATGAGAGAATGAGAGAATGAGAGATTATTGATGAATGAAGGGATGAATGTGGGATGATTTTGAAGAGAGGTGAATGACTTTATTTATAGGTGAGGTTGGAGGCCAAGTTTAGTAAAAATAGGATTGTTGAATCCCTCTTTATTCTATCATACATGGCCGACCATGAAGGAAGGGGTTTGAATTGGTTGGTTGCTTCATTTTGGAGCATTCAACATTACAACATGAAGCAGGAGCTAAGACCTAGTCAGCATCAATCTTCTGGGCTGATTTTTGATTTCTTCTCAACTGCAGGAACTCCTTGCAATTAACCCACAATTCCTTATTGGGCAACCATGGTGAGTGCCGAATTTGGGTTCCTAATGCACTTGGGTTGGACGGTTTTGTAACCTAGCAAACAACCAGACTTGTCAAAAACATATTAATTTATTTTAGGTCAAATTAAATAATTTAATTAACCCAATTTATAGCATTTAATCAACCCAGTTAATGAAATAATATATGTCCATTAATAAATATAATTTCATGCTTTACATATTAAAATGTAACATATTAAATAAAATCATAAAATAAGCCATTTTGTGTATAAAAACTATATAATAAAGCATAAAATCACATTTTTATAATTTCCATGTCTTAAATTAATATTTAAGCATATATCATTAATTTATTAAATAATTACTCGATTTAGTAACATTTTTAAGTAAAAAGGTGATGAAAATCTACAAGAAAAACCTATATATTTTTGAGTTTACACACCCCAAACTTAAGCCATTGCTCGTCCCGAGAAATGTTCATGCACATCAAAGTTTTTTCTAAGGCAATATTGCAAAAATGTGTAAGTAACATTCATCTTTGGCACATAAGCATGCATCAACAAAATCATGTTCATAGACTCTTTTTATTGATAAGCAGCTCGCATGCAACATTATTCCGACTTTTTATACTAAGTACCAAGATATGCCAACATGAGTTATTGTTTGCATGCATTTAAAAGTCATAGATAAGATTCTCCATTCAACATAATTTCCTATTAATCTAAACAAAATAGTCATAAGGTTTATTTGTGGTCTTCATATGATGAACTAAATAATTCCTCTCCACTAATGTAGGTGACATAATAATCAAATCAATAGCTCTTTTTTAAGGTTGTAATGGGGCTAGGCTAAAGGTAGGAATTAAAGAGAAGTGAAATTTTGGTTTCAATAATCTTAACCCTTAACTTTGTCTTGGATTTTTTTGCAACACAACTTTCTTTTTGATTGGATCTTTGGAATACCCCCAAACTTATTTTGAACTCATGCTCATATATTTTCTTTCAAGAATTGAGAAAACCTTTCTTTGCTCTTTCTTTTTCTCTTTTTTTTTTAGCATCAACATGTACATTCTTTCAAAATTTTCCTCAAATGTTGATTACTAAGACAACTTTAGTTAAGATGGGTGCACAAAGTAGGATAACTTAAAAAGATGGTAGTATGACTTATGATGTAGGTAATTTGAAATAAACAGGCTATTAAACTCAAAATTTAAGTTTCAAGGGGTTTAATATCATAACATAAGCTTGGAAGGCTCAAACGATCCAAAGAAAAAGTGCTTATATCATATTTAGACTTTTATGTCTCCTAGGATTTCGTCTCAAGAAAGATACTAAGTCAATTTTAAAGACATAAACCTTCAAGAATGTCTATTCTCAAGGAAAACTAAATTTTCATGTCAAACATTACCTAAGACTAAGATCATACAAGCATTCCATGTGACATCCCAAACCCAACAGGGATGGACTTGCCAAAATTCGAAGCGTTACATTAGCCACCGAAGTGGCTCTCTAGCTAATGACCACCCGACGCACACCCTAACCTTATAACACCTCATTATGACTAATTAACTACCATTTATAAATGCGGAAGCAATTTGTGAACCAGTTTTAAACTTTTTCCAAGTATCTTACCTAAGGGTATTTTGGTCATTCTATCACCTAAGGTCAAACTATCCCAATTTTATTTCTAAATAGTTACCAACCTTCCCTTTTTTAAATTATGCAAGCCCTAAAAATTTCAGCTTAATTCGAGTTCATTTACTATGTCTAATTCAAGTTTTATTATTAGGGACTAAATCGTAACTTTTACAAACTTTTAGTACATTTTCCAAATTAAAAATTAAGAGTATTTCTACCAAATATTAATAGTTACAAGTCTTATCCTAAAGTCTTACCAAGTTTTCCTATCGTTAAAGGCTTCAATTAATCTAATCAAGTTTTAGGATTAGATTATAAATTAAGCAAATTAGAATACTAGATTATAAAAATAAAAAAATCAACCCCCCCAAAAACCCACACGCCCGTGTGAAAAGAGACACGCTCATGTACAAACCACTACACGTATTTTGTCAGAAAAATTCCTTTTAATTACTCGATTTTACATATTTTACTTACTCATTAAACATGAAATAGTTACAATTAATCACCATAAACATCTACACATCTCCAATTTAATTTATTTACAAAAATATGAAATAATTAATCAAAATTAAACACTCAATTACATGCTTAGCAAACACTAATTAATTCACACAAGCTACAAACCTTAGTCGCAAGCAATTCACTCCATGATAAGCCTCAATTAAACATTATTAGTATAAAATAAATGCCTCATACACCATGTTATCAACCACCGTATGAACACTCATTAACATACCATAAATCAAACATCAATTAGACATAAAATCATGTAGCAATTATAAAATCACCAAAATTAAAGTCTAAAATTTAATGTCTAATGTCCGTTACAAGTAAAATAACACTAGTCCCAAAAGCATCACAATGCCCCTATATAGTCTTTAAAGTATATTTGTTAAGCCGAGCCTTATTCTTGGATTGCCCTTGTACTCGCTTCTCAACTCCTTATGCCCGAAAATTCTTTGCACAAAATGTGAGGGTGTGAGCTTAAAAAGCTTAGTGAATGATAGTAAAAACATCAAGTAATTTGCATAAATCAAAGCAATGAAGCACTAAATTTTCAGTCACAACATGTTAACATTTCAGCATAACCTCACATGCTGCTTCAAGAATTAAGAATCAATTTTTTCATGGCGTGTAAAATCATCTTTTAACATATAATTATTCAATTATATTGGAATAATCAATCAATTATATTGGCATAATACATCCATGGCAAAAAGTAAACGTATGATCGTACATTGGATAAACGGATCTCCGAACTCCCACAATTCAATTACAACCCTTCGAATTGAGCGGGTTGAAGCCACATGATCCCTTATAGCACCTCAAATAATTGGATGACTAGGGACTCAAGCTCAACACTCCCTTATCTACTCCAAGCAAATCAGTACACCATGAGTCATATGCTCCCAATATTACAAATAATTGTGAGTACTCACAAATCCTATGACATGCCAACTATATCCAATTGATACATCATGCAATGTTGCCAATATAATCCTACATGCAAGGCGTTAAATATGCTGTTTAATCACTTAATTTAGGATGTTAAAATGCAAGTAAAAGCATGTTGCAAAGAAATTTTAACATCAATAAAATTAAGCATAGCAAATATCATTTTCCCAATATTTATATACCAATTAGAACACCCTTATCAAATGTTCAATAATTAGAAACTCATGCTCCAAATATCAATTTATTCCATACAATTTAATAATGCTAAAAGCATAGTACACAACTTACCAAACCGATTGCCATTTTGATCTTTTAAAAAATAAAACCTATTTTTTGCAAATCCTACCATAAAATATGCAATTAAGACATTAATAACACGAATTAAACCTTTAATTTAACAAATCATTAGATCAATTTACTAAATTTCCCTTAATATCACTCACCTCTACACTTAGCTCTTTAAGCAAAAATGTGTTCAGACAAGTAAGTTTGAACTTCAATTATGATTTGCACATTCGTCCTCTTGATGTGGAGCTTTATCAGAGACAAAATATACATTACAAACTAACAATAGCAATAAGAAACATGAAATTTGATAAAGTATACGAATCTAAATCATTGCTCTAAACTACCTTACCGATGTTGCACAACTAAGCCGAAATATGGAATTTCTCAACTAAACTCCCTTTTCAGCACCTCAAACCACTTCTAATCTTCATTCCTAGTCCAATAACATGTATTCTAAGTATTAATTTCATCATTTAATCCGTTCCATAATTTTTCGAAAAAATCATCCATGTCCTTGATGAAATTTGAATTTCTCAAAATTGATCCTTGAAATGTTTTTGATCTTTTGGTTTAAGATTAGAAACCCCTTATTAGACCTATTTTGAGCTTAGACGTCCATTAATATGTGGATTCCAACTCAAAATTAAAGATCCACCATTGTTGATCCTAAAGTTTAAGAAAGAAGAAATTAAAGTTGAAAATCCATTATAACCACTTTAATTAACAAATAATGATTGAAATCAACTTAAAAATAAGTTTAGAGATTAAGATTATCTTCAATTGAACTCAAATAATTGATTTGGAAGTTTGAATCAAAATGCTTGAAGAAATTTGGATGACTTTTTGCCCAACTGTGAAAATTATTTTGAGAGATTTTAGAGAGAATTTTGGGAGAGAAAAAATTTAGATCTATTCTCTGATACTTGGTTTTTGAAAACAAGAAAAAAATGAGAGAAAAAGCTCTCAATATGGGTGAAAAATGAGTGAAATGTGGGGTACTTGTAGAGTTTTTAAAACTAAAAACACCCACCTAATTTTCAAAATTTGGGGAATTTGCCATCAGGCCACTCCCTCGTTTCCCTTGTTTTACAATTTGCTCCTTCCCCCCCAAAACTCTAAAAATATGGTTTATTTTCTATAAAACTTCTTACACATTTCCCTTATTTTTCAAATTAGTCCCATTTAGTTAATATTTTAAATCACCCAATTAAACCCCCATGTTAAATTACTTTTCAATTCCAATTTAACCAAAAATATTTATTTTTACCTAAAAACTATTTAAAACCATAAAATTAATTTTTCTAAAAATATTTTTATTTTTCGGAATATTATTTACCTATTTTTTGATGAAATTAAGCTAACTAATTAAGAATATAAATCACTAATTAACTCGATTAATTCCTAATTTTCACTCAAAACCCGATAAACTTTCTTGAAACTACTAGACCTATTTTCGGGGCCTTAAAACTCTCCCCCTCTTAAAAGAAATTTCATCCTTGAAATTTACCTAAATCGAATAGGTAAGAATACTGACGCTTCATGATATATTTCGATTCCCAAGTGGCTTCCTCAATCTTGTGGTTGCGCCACAAAACTTTCAGTAATGGAACTGTCTTATTGCGTAGCACCTTGACCTCATGGTCTAGGATCGCAACCGGTTCCTCCTCCTACGAAAGGTTAGATCGAACCTCAATCTCCTCAACAGGAACAACATGGGAAGGATCGATATATACTTTCGTAGCATGGAAACATGAAAGAAATCGTGAATGCGCTCAAGCTCAAGTAGCAATAGAAGACGATAAGTAACCGATCCAATCTGCTCAATAACCTCGTAAGGGCCAATGAACCTCAAACTGAGCTTACCTTTCTACATGAGCCTCAAAACCTTCTTCTAAGGCAAAACCTTCAAAAACACCTTATCACCAACCTGATACTCGATATCTCAACATCTCAAGTTAGCGTAAGATTTTTGCCTATCTGAAGCAGCCTTCAACTGCTCACAGATAAGTTTCACCTTATCCTTGACCTCATGAACCAAATCGAGACCTAAATTCTCCTCCATGTCAAACCAACATTGTGGAGTCCTACACTTCCTACCATAAACTGCCTCAACTGGAGCCATCTGAATACTCCTCTAGTAACTATTGTTGTACACAAACCAACGACAAATGACTATCCCAATTGCCACCAAAATCGATAGCAAAACTCCGAAGCATATCCTCGAGAATTTGGATCACTCTCTTAGACTGACCATCCGACTATGGATGATACGTTGTATTGAAGTGAAGCTTAATACCCAAAGCCTCATGCAACAGCTTCTAGAATCTCGACGTAAACTGTGGATCTCGATCTGCAATCTAAAAATCTCCCTAATGTAAAGCTCGACCAACTATTGAAAACTGAAGGTCGTATGCATAGGTAAGAAATGTGCACACTTCGTAAATTGATCCACTATCACCTAAACTAAATCCTTTTGAGATGGAGTCAACGGTAAAGCCAAGACAAAATCCATCGTGATCCACTCCCATTTTCATTATGGAATCTTGATTGGTTGAAGTAACCCAAACAAACGTTGATGCTTAGCTTTAACCCACTGGCAGACTAAACATCTAGCAACAAAATCAGCAATGTCCTTTTTCAACCCTGGCCACCAATACAAAACCTGAAGATCCTGATACATGTTGTTCCCACCAGGATTCATAGCACATGGACTACTATGAGCCTCGGTAAGAATCAAGTGTCTTAGATCTCATCCATCGGAACACACATCCGACCTCGGAAACAAACAACACCACCAGAACTAAGATCAAAATCTCCAAGAACACCCAACTCAACATGACAGATACGATGCGCCAAACTCTCATCAAACAACTATCTCTCTCAAATCTGATGCGCAAGGGTTGGCTTCACCTGAGGCTCAACCAACAAACCACCATTCTCGAAAATTAACAAATTCGTGAACATTGCCCTTAAGTCAACTAAAGACTCAAGGCATCAGCGACAACATTTGCCTTTCCCGGATGATACTCAATCACAAAGTCATAGTCCTTAAGCAACTCAATCCAATGCCTCTGTCTCAAGTTCAACTCCTTCTAGGTAAGGAGATACTTAATACTCTTGTGGTCGATGTAAATCACACACCTCTCACCATACTAGCAGTGATGCAAAATCTTGAGTGAAAAGACTATAGCAGCCAACTCTAAATCATGGGTCAGATAGTTACACTCATGTGGTCTTAACTACCTCGATGCATAAGCTACTACCTTTCCGTCTTGTATTAGGACATAACCCAATCTCGTGTAAGAAGCGTCACTAAAAAAAACATACCCCTTACCAAATTCCTGCTGTGTCAATACAAGCGTTTCTGTCAAAATCGACTTCAACTTCTCAAAACTCATTTACCTCTCATCAGTCCACTCAAAGGCAGAGCTCCTTGGAAACAACTTCGTCAACGAAGCAGCAGTACTCGAAAAACCCTCGACGAAACGATGATAGTAACCTGCTAAGCCCAAGAAACTCTTGACCTTAAACATAGTCCTTAGCGACTTCCAAGCCAAGATCGCCTCAACCTTCTTCGGATCTACCAGAATACCCTCGACTGAAATGACATGACCAAGAAAAACCACCTCACGAAGCCAGAACTCACACTTGCTCAACTTAGCATACAACTACTTCTCCCGAAAAACTTGAAGAACCACTCTCAAATGCTCGTCACTCATCCTTCGATCGAGAATACACTAATATATTATTTATGAAAACCAAAACGAACCGAACCAGATAGTAATAGAATACACGGTCCATCATGTCCACAAATGCTGCAGGTGCATTCGTTAACCCAAATGGCATGACAAGAAACTCGAAATGCCCATAACGAGTCCTATAAGCCGTCTTCATAACATTCGCATCCTTCACCTTTAATTGATAACACTTAGACCTCAAATTAATCTTCGAGAAAACCGAAGCTCCCTAAAACTGGTCAAACAGATCATCGATCCTTGGAAGAGGATACTTATTGCTGATGGTCAACTTATTCAGCTGGCAATAATCTATGCACAACCTAAAAGTCACATCTTTTTTCTTCACAAAAAGAGCGGGCGCTCCCCACGATGACACACTCGATCGAATGAAAACCTAGTCCAACAACTCTTGTAACTGAAGCTTCAACTCTTTAAATTCCTTTGGTGGTATGCGATAGGGTGCAATTGACACCAAAGCTGTACCAGGATAGAGCTCAATACTGAACTCAACTTCTCTATTCGACAGTAAACCAGGTAACTCCTCAAGAAACACATACGAAAAATCACAGACAGCTTGAATCTCATCCAACCTCAACTCCTTATTATTGGCATTTAGGGAGTAGGCTAGATAAGCTTCGCAACCTTTCCAGACCAACTTCTCGGCTCTAAGCAAAGAAATTACAATAGAAAGCAACTCGAACTTCTCTCCAACAACTTTGAAACTATCCGCGCAACACAAAATTACCATCTTCGCCTCACAATCAACCTTCACTTGATGCTAGGTCAACCAATCCATCCCAAATAACATCGAACCTCCAAAACGACAATTCTAAAAGATCTATAGAAAACACTTTTCCTTAAACCATCAGAGGACAATGACGATAAACCTGATCCACCACAACACTATCACCTTGAGGGCTCTTAACCGTAACACCCAACCTAGATGTCTCTACAAGAATCCCTAACTCTCTAACTACATTACTTAGAATAAATGATCTCGTAGCACTCGAATCAACTAAAGCTAGAAGAGGAAAAGACTGTAGCGTAAAAGTGCCTTCGATAACATCAGCGGCCTCTCTAGTCCGGGGCTCCCTAACTACATAAACTCTGGTTGGACCTCCATAACCACACCGAGTAGCTCCGAGCTGGCCAACTCCTTTACCACCATCACCTCTACCATGACTCCTCCCTCGAGTCGAAGTAAGTGCAGTAGCAACAACAATAGTAAGATGGTCTCGAACCACAACTGCTCTCCTCGGGTAACCACTAACACGGTGCTTCATCGACTCGTAAATAAGACAAGCGCTAGTCATCCTTCAACACTCACCACGATGACGATGACCACAATGCTCACATAACGACCATGTAATAACTCCCTGATCACCCGTACCAGCCTTAGCTCTCACAACCTTCCTATCCTAACCTCGGCCTATAGCACCACATCGTCCTGACCTCCCAAAACAACCTCTCTTGCTTTTCAGACCAGATCCACTAACAAGCTCAGATGACCATTTAGCCTTCACAACCAGCTCATCGAAGACCACATCAGACTATACTACCAGATACAACTTAATCTCATAGTTCAGTCCAAACCTGAACCTCCTACAATGATTCGCCTCGTGAGCCACCAACTCAGGCGCATACTAGCTCAAAGGAACAAACTCAGCTTTGTACTCATCCACAGACAAAGTACCCTGGACTAAATCCATGAACTCGCATCTCCTTACCTCTAAAAACTGCTCTCCCATAAAATTCCTTCGAAAAGACTTCGGGAAAAAGTCCCAAGTCACTCTCTTGGGTGTAGTACCATGCTTGACAATCATCCACCAATGATGAGCCTCATCTACAAGTAACGACACGATACATTCGAGCTTATCCTCATCAGAACAACCTATCCAACCAAGGTTATGAACAACTCCTTCTAACCAATACGCAGCACGAGTAGGGTCTCCACCCCTAACTCCTCGAAATTCCTTACCACCTAGAGCTCAAAAACGCTTTAATGGTAATCCTTGACGAACAAGAACAGCATTGGCACCAGCGATAAGCTGTAATACCCCGACCATCTCTAACATAAAATGCTCAACTTGACCCATTTGAGCATCATCACGTTGCTGCGGTGGCGCATCATTATCTAGACTACCACGCTCGCGTCTCGGAGGCATAACGTAAATCGTATACTAAAGAAAAAGTAGAGAAAACGTAGTAGGAGTGAGTAGCGACAAGTGATCCAAGACTTAACTAATTATAATTTCCTATAGGACATTGTATTCCCAATTCTTACCCCATTGAACAATTTATATAAAAAACAACATGCATAGGCAAAACAAACAATTTCAAGCAATGTTTACAAATAAGCTAGACTTAAATATTACAAAATCCATGACCTCTTATGTTTAACAAAACCTAGGATAACCTAAAGTTAAACCTGACTTTGATACCACCAAATATAACACCCCAAACCTGACTGAGACGGACCAGCCCGCATTAGTAGTGTTACATTAGCCACCAAAGTGACTATCCAACTAACGACCACCCGATGCACACCCTAACCTTGTAACACCTCACTTATGACTAATTAACTACCATTTATTAATGTGGAAGCAATTTGTGAACCATTTTTAAACTTTTTCTAAGTATTTAATCTAAGCGTATTTTGGTCATTCTATAACCTAAGGTTAAGCTATCTCGATTTTATTTCTAAATAGTTATTGACCTTTTCTTAGTCAAATTATGCAAGTCCTAAAAATTTTAGCTTAATTCGAGTTCGTTTACTATGTATAATTCAAGTTCTATTATTAAGGACTAAATCATAACTTTTAGAAACTTTTAGTACATTTTCCAAATTAAAAATTAAGAGTATTTCTACGAAATATTAATAGTTACAAGTCTAATCCTAAAATATTACCCAGTTTTCCTATCATTAAAGGCTTCAATTAATCTAATCAAGTTTTAGGACTAAATTAAAATTAAGCAAATTAGAATAGTAGATTACAAAAACCAAAATCAAACCCCAAAAACCCACACGCTCGTGTGAAAAGACACACACATGTGCAAACCACTGCACCTATTTTGCCAAAAAAATTCATTTTAATTACCCAATTTTACATATTTTACTTACTTATTAAACATGAAATTGCTACAATTGATCACCATAAACATCCATAAATCTCCAATTTAATTTATCTACAACAAATATGCAACAATTAATCAAAATTTAACACCCAATTACACACTTAGAAAACACCAATTAATTCACGCAAGCTACACACCTTAGTCGCAAGCAATCCACTCCATGGTAAGTTTCAATTAAACATTGTTAGTATAAAATACATGCCTCATACACAGTGTTATCAACCACCGTATGAACACTCATCAACATACCATAAATCAAACATCAACTAGACATAAAATCATGTATTAAAGCAATTATAAAATCACCAAAATTAAAGTTCAAAAGTTAATGTCCAATGTCCATTACAAGTAAACTAACACTAGTCCCAATAGCATCACAATGCCCCTATATAGTCTCTAAAGTAAATTTCTTAAGCCACTACCGAACCTTATTCTTGGATCACCCTTGCACTCGCTTCTCGACTATTTCCAATGGATCCACCATGCAATTTTGCCAATATAATCATATATACAAGGCATTAAATCCACTGTTTAATCATTAAATTGCGGATGTTAAAATGCAAGTAAAAAGCATGTCGCTAAGAAATTTTAACATCAATAAAATTAAGCATATCAAATATCATTTTCCCAATATTCATATACCAATTAGAACACCCTTATCAAATGTTCAATAATCAGCAACTCATGCTCCAAATATCAGTTTATTCCATACAATTTAATCATGCTAAAGCATAATACATAACTTACCAAACCAATTGCCATTTTGCTCTTTTATAAAATAAAAACTATTTTTGCAAATCCTACCATCAAATATTGAATTAAGACATTAATAACACCAATTAAACCTTTAATTTAACAGATAATCAGACCAATTTACCAAATTGCCCTTAATACCACTTACCCCCACACTTATTTCTTTAAGCAAAAATGTGTTCAGGCAAGCAAGTTTGAACTTCAATTTTGATTTGCATGTTCCTCCTCTTGATGTGGAGCTTTATGAGAGACAGTATACATTACAAACTAACAAAAGCAATTAGAAACACGAAATTTGATAAAGTATATGAATTTAAATCATTTCTTTAAACTACCTTACCGATGTTGCACAACTAAGCCGAAATATGGAATTCTTCAACTAAGCACCCTTTTCAGCACCTCAAACCACTTCTAATATTAATTTCTAGTCTAATAACATGTATTCTAAGTGTTAATTTAATCATTTAATTTATTTAATTTTTCAAAAAAATCATCCATGTTCTTGATCAAATTCGAATTTCTCAAAATTTATCTATGAAACGTGTTTGACCTTTTGGTTTAAGATTAAAAACCTCTTATTAGACCTATTTTTAGCTTAGGTATCTATTAATATTTGGATTCCAACTCAAAATTAAAGATCCACCATTGTTGATCCTCAAGTTCTCGAAAGAAGAAATTAAAGTTGAAAATCCATCATAATCACTTTAATTACTAGTAGTTTGAGTGAAGGAAAAGAAACCCACCTGATCTTTGATGATCCCAGCAACGTAGAAGGGAGGCAGTCGAGGAGGCAAATTTTTGAAGCAAGATGAAATGAGGAAATAGGGTTTTGAAAAGTCTTTGAAGGAACGACTAATGGTAATTATTTGGGTTCTTGTGGAAGCGTCAGATGCAGTGATTGATATGACCTTTTTGTTGAGTTCCAATGGCGCATTAATGAGGTTGGGCAGCTTTATTTATTTTGAATTTTCCTTTCCAGTTTTGCAATTTGTTTCTGGTTTGTGTTGTCTTTTCATATTAGCTTGTTTTGGGCTTGTGTGTTCTATTTCCTTTGCTTAGTATTTTGTATTTCAGCCTGCAAAATTTGGTTGGATTTATTTGGTTTTTTTTATTAATAAAATTCATAGCCCACTCTGATTATATTTAAAAATAATAATGATTGAATCAAACTTAAAAATAAGTTTAGATCTATTCTTTTTTATTTGGTTTATAAAAACAAGCAAAAAAGAAGAGAGAAAAAACTCTCAATTAAGGTGAAAAGTGAGGTAGTTGTAGAGTTTTTAAAACTGTAAACCTCCACCTGATTTTCAAAATTTGGGGAATTTGCCATCAAGCCACTCCCCTTTTTCCCTTGTTTTACAATTTGCTCTTTCCCCTAAAAAATTTCGAAAATATGGTTTATTTGCTATAAAACCTCTTTCACATTTCCCTTGTTTTTCAAATTAGTCCCATTTAATTAATATTTTAAATCACCCAAGTAAACCCCATTTTAAATTATTTTTAAATTTCAATTTAACCCAAAATATTTATTTTTACCCAAAAATCATTTAAACCATCATCAAATTAATTTTTTAAAAATATTTTTATTTTCTGAAATATTATTTACCAATTTTTAGATGAAATTAAGCTAACTAATTAAGAATATAAATCACCAATTCACCCGATTAATCCCCAATTTTCACTTGAAACCCGGTAAACTTACTTGAAACTACTAGACCTATTTTCAGGGTTTTACATTCCATAATTCATGATAACATTAATTCAACTCAGATAGAATCATCATTCATGCTTGCATTCAAACTAACATATTAACAGAAATTTTCTCTAAATATTCATTTATTAAAGAATACTTATGTAAAAAGATTGAAACATACTTGAAAAATTTAAAAATTTGTGCAATTATTTGTCTTACCTCCCCCCTTTAGAAAGAAGCAATGTCCTCATTCCAAAACAAAATAATGAATGAAAATTGAACACTAGGTAGAATTGTAAGAAAAGAGAGGTGGGTCATAAAGACTGTTTAAATACCAAGTCTTTCTTAACAATCCAATCCTAGACATGTTCATTCCCATTACCACATCACTTAGTCTTTCTTAATAATGAGATGTTAAGCTTATTCATGTTTGCAGTGTTTATTATGCGAAAGTAAATCCCTAACTACGAAAGAAATAAACTCCTAAAGACCTAAAAATATGAACAAAGATAAGAATCCCCCCTTTTATTTATTTGACTCATCCCCTTTATCTTCTTTTTCTTTAGTTCCATCCTCGCTTTCATACTTGTCTTCTTCCTTCCATGTCTCGAAGAGATCATCTGGGAACTCAGGAACAAAATGTTAGAGATATTCTTAAAGTATTTATGATGGAATCATCTCTAATCTTCGCATATCTCCAGTAAGTTTGTTGTTGATTGTGCATAAATTTGCACATATCCATCATAATTGACAATTCTGATTTCTTTGTAGTGCTTACAGGAGTAGGCATTGGAATAGTCAATTCAGGATTGATACTTGGCTTGACTGGTTCATCATCTTTTGGCTCATCTTTTGCTTTAGAGTTATTTGGTTCCTCAGTCAGTTTAGGACTGTTTGGCTCCTCCTTAGATTCTACTTTTTCAGTGTCAGCAACAGAATCAGCTTCAGTTTCAATTTTGATTGACGACTTTGATTGACGACTTATCGATTTTTGGTTCAGTTGGTTCGACTTGTTCACTTTGATTTTGTTCATGAACTCTCTCTACTAACGTTTCAAGGTCATAAGCTGTGATGCAACCTTGAACATAATGACTCTTCAGATTTGGTTTTGTTTTAACATGGGCCCTTAAGCAAAGTGAAGTAATCAATAATGGGATGTAAACAGTTCCTATCTTCTTTTTGGCACAGTCATGGGTCTCTTTGAGAATAATTCTTCCCACATTGATAGACCTTTCTGTCAATATGACATATAAGAAGAGTATTCATTCCATCGAGATGGTGGAACTATGTGAGATAGGTATGAAGCTATAGCGAACAAAGTAAAACCATACCTTAGCTATCATTTTTAGGTATTTCCTTCAGCAAGAATGGCTCCCATACTTTCTTATAATCCATTGGGATCCCAAATTTGTAACAAAATCAAGCACTTGTTGAAGAAAATCCCAATTGATATTGTTCATCATAGGAAAGTACTCATCTTCTTCAACATCAGGTAAGTTAAACAAATCATTAATGGACTTAGCCATCTAAAAAATAGTAAAATTCGTTACTTGCCAGTCGGTCTAACATCTGGTCCACGAAAGGAAATAGAAAATGGTCCTTTTGAGTGGCTTTATTCAGATTTCTATATTCAATACAAATTCTCTAACCCGTAATAGTTCTTGTTAGAATCAACTCGTTACGTTCATTCTCGACAATCATGATTGCACCTTTATTCGGTACATACTACACCAGACTTACCCAAGAACTATATGAGATGGGGTAAATAATTCCCACATTTAACCATTTGATCACTTCCTTTCACACTACCTCTTTCATGATAGGATTGAGCCTCCTTTTCCCATTAATTCAAGCTCATTCACCCTCCTCTAAGATAATCTTATGCATGTAGAAGGAAGGGCTTATTCCTCAAATATCAGCTATTGTCAAACCAATTACTTTTTTAATTTTCTTTAAAACAACAATTAGTTGCTCCTCTTGATCTTTTGTCAGCTCTACTGAAATTATCACAGGAAATGTATAATAGTCACCTAAACTTGAGTTTAGGAGATTCCTCGATTGATAACTTCAGTTTCACATATTAATGAGCTTCTAACTCCAACGGTTCTAATCGTGCTGATTGAATATAGTCTCTCGGTTTGGCTTCCATCAAATCCATGTTTTTTCAACTTCTTCTTCTTCCAAAGGGTCAAACTCTAAGACGTTCTCCAATGGATCTTCCATCGAATTGCTTTCCATAGAAACCAAGGTTTCTATCTCATCCATAACTGAACACTCATCCGTCGGATCGAGAAAATTTCATAGCTTTAAGAATGTTAAATGTTACCTGATCGTCTTGAACTCGCACGGTGAGTTCGCCTTTCTACACATCTATTAACATTCTTCTCGTAGCTAGGAAAGAACTCCCAAGGATGATCAACACGTCCTTATCTCCTTCAAAATCTAAGACAATGAAATCAGTAGGAAAATAAATTTATCAACTCTTACCAAAACATCCTCGATCTTTCCTTCGGGATATGCTAAAGATCGATCTACTAGTTGAAGTGTCACATTCGTGGGTCTTATTTCACCTATTCCCAACCGCTTGGAAATAGATTTGGGCATCAAGTTGATGCTTGCTCCTAAACCACACAAAGCTTTTCTATAATAAGATTCTTTGATATTAAAGGGTATAGTAAAGCTTCTAGGGTCCTTCAATTTTGGCGGCAGCTTGTTCTACAAGAATGCATTGCACTCATTCGCTAAAGCAACAGTCTCGTACTCACTAAGTCGTTTCTTCTTGGACAGAATATCCTTCATAAACTTCACATAATTGGACATTTTTTTCTAAAGCCTTCACCAATAGGATATTGATGTGTAATTACTTTAAAACATCCAAGAACTTGAATTGTGCGTCCTATTTCTACCTGTGTTGCTTCAATCTTTGCAAGTATGGAGGTGATGAAACTTTCGATTGAATCGGATAACTTTTCTGTGAAGGTAAATCTGCATCTAAAGAAGAAGTTAGCTTATTAGAATTCACAGGGTTAGGGTTTACCTCATAAGACTTTGCAGATTCTGATCCTTCTGGTGTAGGAATTTTAATGGCTTGTTGACTTTCCTCCTTCTCAATGGGTTCATGCTGAACATCAATCACTCGAGGTTCCAAAGTCTTACCACTTCGTAAAGCCACTACCTTGCAATGTTCCTTACCCAAACTTCTTGGATTTTCTCTATCGCTCGACAAGGTTCCTTGCAGTCTATTACGAATCTTCGTAGCTACTTGACCCATTTGGTTCTCCAAATTTTTTAGTGTTACTGCTTGACTTTGGATCAAAGCATCATTCTTCACCATGTACGCCTTCAACAAGTTCTTCAAACTGTTTGATATTCGACTTGGGGTGGTTTGGAGCTTGTTGATTAAACCCTTGAGATTGGTTATGGGTTTATGTTTCATGTAGTTGTTGTTCGATTCATTTCCTTGGTTGCTCCAAGAAAAGTTCAAATGGTTATGCCATGAAGGATTGTAAAAGTTGGACTGAGGTCCTTGTCCACTTCTATTCTGATACTGATTCCCCACGTAATAAAACAACTCAAGATTTGATGGGTAATTCTCGAAAGAATGGCCATCCCCACAATACACACAAGAAACAACTTCAAACTGACTTAGTGATTAAGTTGTAAAATTATTCACGCCATTAGCGGTAATTAACATAGAGGAGATAGATGATACTTGAGTTGAAAGTGAAGTGAGGGCGTCAACTTCATGAACTCTGGCTACACATCTACCTGAAGCTGCTTGATTTGTTGGCCATTGATAGTTGTTGCTAGCGATGCTCTCGATAATCTCATAGGCCTCGTTATAAGTCTTAGATAAAATAGCACCATTTGTAAAACCATCTACCATCAATCTTATGTGTGCATTGAGACCATTATAAAATGTCTCCAATTGGATACAGTGAGGAATCCTATGATGAGGACACTTACAAAGTAACTCCTTGAATCGCTCCCAAGCCTCGTACAAGGACTCGTCATCCAATTGTTGGAAAGTTGTGATCTCATTTCGCAACTTAGCATTCTTGCTAGGTGGGAAATACTTAACCAAAAACCTTTCTGCTAATTCTTGCCAAGTAAAATTGAACTTGGTGGGAAAAAATTAAACCATGCTCATGCTCGATCTCGTAACGAGTATGGAAACAACTTCAACCTTAGTGCATCTTCAATCACATCGGCTATCTTGAATTAATCACTCACCTCCATGAACAATCGAAGGTAAAGATGTGGATCTTCTGTGGGCATCCCACTAAACTGGCCCACCATTTGTAGCATTTGAAACATCACTGGTTTCAACTCAAATTGAGGTGCTTAAATATCCGGCCTCCTAATTCTCAAATTTAACTCATTGAAGAGTGACACAGCATACTGTCTAATGCAACGATCCCTATCATCGACAATGAGGATAGGATTGCGCACATGATCAACTCCATTACCTTGGCCATAATTCTGATTTCCAAGGTCCATCTCAGTTTGTCTCTGGGCTATCGTTCACATCTTCTTTTTCTAAATGTTCACTCGATTTCAAGGTTTATAAGGAGTAAATTGATAATTCGATCTATGCGCATAACCACCTGAAATGAAAATCAAAAAAATAAAAAATTAGTAAAGTTAGAATTAAAATAAAAACCAAATTGAAAATGAATAAATTCTATAAAAAATGATTATGGCAACAGTCCTCGGTAACGGTTCTAAAAACTTGTGACGCATAGGTTTATGCAAGTGTAAACAGTCGTTATCAAGTAATAAGTAAGTATAGAGTTATTGTCTCCACAGGTACTATATAAATTAATCAATTAATTGTAAAATTAAATTAAACAACTTGGTAATAAAAACACAATAATTTGATGGATTTGACGATTAAAATTAAATGTAACAATCTAGATGCAAATGATCCCTAATGCAATTTAATCTAAGTATGAAAATTATCTATATGAATGAATGGATTTTAGCAATAGATAAACACAATTCACAACAATTAATAATATATATAAACTAGGATAATCACATTAATTAACATAATTCATTCTTAACATGCTTATTAATATTCGAAAAAACATTCCATGGCAACTCGATCTTTCATGAGTTTGAAAACCAAATTAGGTCCTCTCGGAATCCTTTACTTAGCTAACATGCATTTTATTGATCATATTAACTAAGGGTTTCTTAGCATTCGTGTGAGGTAACAGGGACGTGTTAGGTTTGAAACAGTTTAATCACACGAATCTAAAAACTATGCAAGATAATAGAGCTCGTTAAAGTTATTATGAACATGCAATTTAATTGGGTTAGGATCTAAATTGAGCATGCACATTTCAATTATTATGTCTACTAGCCATCGTCTAGTTAGGATCGCTTAGCTAATTCAAACGCATCCAATCATGTGTGAATTAAATACGTACTTGAAATTAATTGAAAACATGATCAATTGAGGCACAAACATCATAAGCATGAATCAAATGAATATTATTAAAATAACGCAATCATCCTAGCTTAAATAAAATTAAGCTATTATTGTTGATGACAAGATCGAAGAATACATAGAAAAATATAAATTAAATATAAGAAAAGAAATAATAAACCTATCGAAGTAGCTATCACCCAAAACTCCAATTGAAGATGACTCCTTTGAATCTTTGCTTTGCTCCTTTGCTGATGGCTCTCCAAGGTGGTTGACTAAGGGATCTCTCAGAGGCTTAACTAGCTAAAATATGAAGGGAAAAGAGGGGATACTAGGCATGGGAATGAAGAGAGAATTGAGAATGAGAAAATGAGAGATGATTGAAGATTGATGAATGAAGGGATGAATGAGGGATGGCTTTGAAGTGAGGTGAATGGCTCTATTTATAGGTGAGGTTAGAGGCCAAGTTTACAAAAATAGGGTGGTTTAATCCCCTTTTATTCTCTCATACATGGCCGCCCATGAAGTGAGGGGTTTGAATTGGTTGGTTGCTTCATTTTGAAGCATTCAACCTTGCCACATCAAGCATGAACCAAGACCCAGTCAATAGCAATCTTCTGGGTTGATTTTTGATTTTTTTCAACTGTAGGGACTCATTGCAATTAACCCAAAATTCCTTATTAGGCTATCATGGTGAGTGTCGGATTTGGGTTCCTAATGCACTTGGGTTGGATGGTTTTGTGACCCAGCAAACAACCAAACCTGTCCAAAACATATGAAATTATTTTGGGTCAAATTAAATAATTTTATTAAACCAATTTATAACATTTAATCAACCCAATTAATGAAATAATATATGTCCATTAATAAATATAATTTCATGTTTTTAAATTAATTTAATTTGCATGGCCCACTTTACATATTAAAATGTAACATATTAAATAAAATCATAAAATAAGCCATTTTGTGCATTAAAACTATATAATAAAGCACAAAATCACATTTTTATAATTTCCATGTCTTAAATTAATATTTAAGCATATTTCATTAATTTATTAAATAATTACTCGGTTTAGTAACATTTTTCGATAAAAAGGTGATAAAAATCCATAGGAAAAACCTATATATTTTCGAGTTTACAATTCGCCTAACAGAACAACATATCAGTTCGTAATACTACATAAAGCATGAGTTTGCAAAAAACTCATGTTCGCAAGGTAACTACAGTTCGCGTACTTCTTAAGTTCGCATCTAAATATACAAACTAGGTTCGCATGCAAAATAGACTTCGCAACATAGGGATGTTCATGCTAGGGTTTCTCAAACAGAGAATTCATTCACATAAGGGTTCACATAATTTATAGAGTTCTCTATATTGTAAGATATTCCTACAAAGGGTGGCACATGCATGTTCAAGTTGCTAACATGCAAGGGTCACAAAAAATATTACTTTGCAATCAGACTGGCTCGCATATGATATTAATACATACTTTGGCAAAGAATACAACATGGTACACATGCATGGAGAAAAAAATAAACATCAACTTTATTCATGTTGAGAAGAAATTAGTAACAAAGATTTAACTTATTGATTCGTAAAACAAAAGAAAACTTTAAACTTAAAAGTTAATAGTTTCAATCATAATATAATAAATCTAAACCCACATAATTAAAACTATAACAACCTGTTTTTAGTGGTGTTGAAAATAGTGGTTTTAGGACCACAATTTCGATAAGTGAGTCAGTGTTTTAGTATTTATTTAATGTTTACGAGTATTATTTAAGATTATATTAGAATTTACTTAAGAAATTTTAATGTTTAAATAGTTAATTAAGTGAAAATGACTAAATAATAAAAGTTGCAAAATTAGGTTATTATTAGTTAAAGGTGTTAAATGACCATGGTAATGGAAATTTATGGACTTAAGTGGTGATTAGACCATATAGTTAGATAGTGGACAGTTATGGGCATTGTTTAGCTAATTATTAAGATTATTTTTAAGGATAATTTGGTAAATAAGTAACTAAACAAAAAACTAATATGAAAAACAATATCATCTTCTTCATTTTCATTTACCAAAACTGAAAACTACCATTTTTATCAAGCTTGAAGGTTTGGTCACTCCATGTTCTTGCATGTAAGTGATTTTGATCCTGTTTTTAACGATTTTTGTGTTTTTGAAATTGTTTTGTTAATATTTTTATCAAGCTTGAAGGTTCGGTCACTCCATGTTCTTGCATGTAAGTGATTTTGATCCTGTTTTTAACGATTGATCCTGTTTTTAACGATTTTTGTGTTTTTGAAATTGTTTTGTTAATATTTTTATCAAGCTTGAAGGTTCGGTCACCCGGGTTTGAATTTGTGAAACTGTTAAAAATTTAGGGAATTACCATTTTTGAATTAAGGATATTTGTGGATTTAGTTAATAGATTCTTAAGCTTAATGGTTAAATATAAGTGTTATGTTAAGCGATTTCTAGTAATTTTAATGTTTATGGATGTAATTGTTAAAATAGTGAAATTTCATCGAATTTTTGGTAATATTTTGATGAGTAGGGGCTGATATTAGACTATACAGTAATCAACTAGTTTGGGTTTGGATTTAATGTGGTTAAATTGTATGTTTTGTGTTTAGGGACTAAATTACAAAAAAGTAAAATATTAGGGGTAATCTTGTAAATTTATATTGATAAGGGTTATAAATTTGAGTTTAATTATTTGATATGTTTGAATGAATTTTTTATATATAGATCAGGAACCGAACCAATCAGATTTAAATCGTGAAAAAGCTAAAGTAGTAGAGTAGTCATCGGTTCATGTTAGTACTCACTTTTGTTTAGGTAAATTCGTACTTCAATTAAAGTATTTCATTTGATTTCTAGAAGTAAAATTGATATATATATATGTGTGTGTGTGTGTGCGTGTGTGTGTGTCAATAAAGTGGTGATTGGATTTATTGAATTAAGAAAAGGAAAAGACCATGATTGAAAGATATCATGGCATTATAATCGAAAAGAAAAAGACCATAGTTAAACGTTATTATGGCACCATTTTGGGATTGTGTAAGACCTTGGTTGAAAGATACCATGGCATCCTCGGAACAATAAAAAAGTTGAAAAGGATATCAATGAAAAGATTAAAAAGGATATAAACGAAAAGATTGAAAAGGATATCAATGGAATGGTTATTATATCAGTGTTCTTAGATTTATTATGAATACATTAGTTAGGTTTGGAATTATGTATGTTTTGTGTAAATAAAATTTATTAAATAAATTATGTTTTCATGTATTCGAACTTACCAAGCATATCGTGCTCATGTTATCATGTTTTTCTTGTAGATTTCGTGAAGCCTAGTAGATCGAAAGTTCCAGTTGGAGCATACACACTATCCATCTCTCATTTTGGTAGACGTTTTGAGTTATTTTGGAATTTGGTTATGATTGGCATGTATTAGGACCTTTTGTTTGGGTTGTCCATGTTGTTTATGTTGTTATTAGATTAGTAAATATTTTGTAGATATGTATATAAGTTTGGCATTTTGATATTATATTGTGGTTGTTATTACTTGTGGTCTTTTGCTTAATGTTATGATGATGTATATATATATATTTGTTTAAAAAAGTTGGAATTAAATGGATTGATTGAGTAGAACTAGGTATTTATATATTTAGGTGATAGTTTAAGCTGAAAATTGTGAATTGTTGAAGGTAGGCATGTATAGTATGGATGAATGGTAAATTAAATGTGTGATTTTTATGCTCATGTTGAATTTAGGTACATGTTAGATTGGTAGGTGTTAAGTGTTGATATGATTTACTTTGGCTAATAAATTGTAGTGTCACTGGTAGTACATTGTTTAGGCACCTAGATTGATTGCTTTTTTGTAGCATGTTTTGGTTTTGTTTGATTGAGTTTTGAGGTATGAATGTGATTGAAATTGGTTTAGTTTGGTGCCCAAGCAATTGGAGTTTGTTTGACTTCTTTTAGAGGCTATTTTTGAAGCACACGATCTAGGAAATGGGTTATCACACGACTATGTGCCACACATGGTCAAAACACACTACAATGTGTCATTTAAATTTTAAGGGCAGGATGAATCACACTGATACAGATTGGAGCCAAGGAAGACAAAAAAAGATTGTATTCATGTTGTTCGACTCAAAAAAGAAAGATTTGGATGTGACCTGAAAAAGAAGCCAAATATTTAGAAAAAAAAAAGAAAATAACAAAAGTAAGACATTTAAAAAGACTAAATATAAATAATATCTAAATAAAGAAAAGATAGACTAAAATAAAGTGGAAGATGGAACGAGTAAACCGATGAATATGATTGATGGAAGGATAAATGTCCAATTGAATCCTTTGAGATACACATCTCAACAAACTCAATTAAAGGCTCTAATCAATCCTTCAAGAAATAATCCTTGGCAAATTAAAGGGTGAAGAATGGAATCCCATGACTCCTTAAAGAAAATCGTGAAGAAAACTACTTATAAAAATCACAAGAAAGAAATCTTGCACAAAGAAATAAACTTTCAGAGTTGAAAACAAATTGTCTGCTTAATAAACAATGAAGATGCCTTTATATAGGCTAGATTAATACATCCAAATAAAATTCTCTAATATACTAAAACTCTAATTAATCTAAATAAGAAGTAGTTTTAAACAAAACTTTCTTGTTGACATGAAACTTCTAAATAACTTAAAATACTTAATAATTATAAAAAAAACTCGTAATAAAAGAATAAAAAAATAACAATAGCTGATAAATACAATATTGGACTCATATATAATAAAAATTAAGCACAAAATCATAACCCAATATGATTTAAACTCGAATTAAAAGCCTGAAACTCGTAATTCCCGTCATAATCCCGTCCAGAAATTTTGCTCGAGCAATCTTCACTAAAACAATAATAACCTGAGCTTTCGAACTTCAAATCGAGTTATTCTAAGTGCATTTCGAAGTTAAGAGATAGATATTTGAATGCCATGAGGACATCTAAACCAAGAAATTCCATGATTCTATCCAAAAAGTTGTCCAAGTCTACTGGGTTTCCAAGTTTGAAAATCGGTAGCTTCGGTAAATGGAATTTAATAAACTTCACCCATCCCTGCATGTATCATTCCCCCTTTCCTCGAAAATATTCGTCCTCAAATCTTGTCTTTGATCGAATCCTGGTTTGATTGGCTTTGCTGTTGACATTTCTATTAGGCCCTGAGGTAGTGTGAGTCCATCACATCCATTGGTATGAAATTGGGCCTTGAGACTCGCATCATTCCCTCCTTCCTCACGAAGATTCGTCCTCAAATCTTCTCAAATCTTTAGCTGCACAAAAAGAAAAATGATTAGAATAAATAAAAAAAATTGAAAAAACACTTATGCTTTCTTGTGCCCCAAAACTATCTCTAAGATAAAAATAATTATTTTTATCTTTCAAATCAGCTTTGATCATGCATGTCTCCTTTAAAAACAAAGTATCAACACTAAACAAGGAAGTGTTAGGTACATGAGTCTTCAAGTAAAAATAACCTGTAGCTTTGTTTGAATATGCATGTCCATCCATAAGAATTTCCAATGATGGGTCAAACTTTTCACATAATTATAAAAATGAAGGAGTTTAATATTATTATTTAAAAATTCATCGTTAAAGGTCAAGATAGAAAATTTTGTTGCAAGAGAAAATGTATAAAATGTTTTAAGAAACCTATCTAGTGCAAAAGAATTACTATTTTTAACATTTACAAATCTAGATAAACCCATAAAATCAATTGAACTTTCAAATCAAGGTTTAATGAAATTTGACCAACAAGAAAGCATGTTGTAAAGAAATGTTTTACAAACAAACTCGATAGCATACTTATCAAGAACATTTAATGCCTTCTTAAATCAATTTCTAATGTTTCCTTAGCATTCTTACCTTGTAGCACTTGTGGAGAACTATCATTGTTCAACTAACCTCTCTCCCACAAGTGGAAAATTCTATCGATGGTAGAATAATGTAATTGGAAGTCCATCAATGGATCCTTGAAATCATGTAACAAGGAAACAAAACTAAAAAATTTTGAGTTATGGTTAGTTAAAACATAATCATTCCTCACTTTTGCATGGATTTTTTTTTGTTTTAATTTTCTTTTCCCACTTGAAAACTCTCCAATTTTGCCTCATATTTATTTTCACTCACCAAAATTTGACCATCAAGTAGACTTTTATCACTCAAGGTCTCTTTTCTCTTTGTCATTTCAATTTTTTTTTACCCTTAACCATCTCAAAGAATTTCATCATTTTTAGTTGGTCCTTATACACATCTTTAGGCTCTAAAAGGGCTAAAGTATATTTTTCCCTTTAAACACAAGGGAGTAACGATTCAATTTGCCATGGTGTACCACTAGACCTGATCATGGGCCGGGCCACCCGCCCCGACCCAAAGGCCCGTCCGAAAAATGGGAGGGTTTGGACAAAAATATAAGTCCGAAAAATGGGCTTGGATAAAAAATGAGGCCTATTTTCTAAACGGACCGGGCCTCGAGTATGATTTTTTGGCCCAAGCCCAGCCCGAATAAATTAACCATTTTTAATAAAAAAATTATATTGTTGTTTTGGTGCTTTTTTTACTGTTTTGGTTGATTTTTTTTACTATTTTTGAGTTGTTTTTTATTGTTTTGATTGTTATTTTTGTGTTATTTTTGCTGTTATTTTTGTTGCTGTTTTTATTGCTATTTTTGTTGTTTTTAATGTTGTTTTACTATTATTTTTGCTGCTGTTTTTGTTATTATTTTTGTTGTTTGGATGTTATTTTTTATGCGTTTTTACTATTGTTTCACTGTCTTTTTAAATATTATTTGAATATTGTTGAACTTATGTTTTATTGTTAATTTTTTTACTAATTTAGTTACAACTATCTTAATATAATTTTTTTAATGTATTTTAAATTTTTTTTTAATGTTTGTTTTAATGTTTTTAAGTGTATTTGATATATTATATATTTTTTAATTTTGTTGTATGTAATAAAATAATATAAAAAATTAATATGGGTTGGGCTCGGGTTTGACTATTATAATTCGGATCGGGCCAAGCTTGGGATTAGCAATTGGATCTAAAATTTTATTGAAGCCCGGCCCGGCGCACGATCAGCTCTATGTACCACATCACGATCATATTGCCATGGTCTTCCAAGAAGCAAATGGGCGGCCTGCATGGGAACCACATCACACCAAAACTTGTCAAAATAATTCCCAATTTTGAATGCAATTAAGGACTATTTAACTACCTTAACTTCTGAACTTTCGCCAAGCCATTGTAAGTGATATGGTTAGGATGATTTTGACATAGTAAAGATAAAGTATCCACTAAGAAGCTACTCACCACGTTAGCGCAACTATCACTGTCAACAATAAAAGAACACAACTTTCCTTAAATCAAGCACCTTGAGTGGAATATGTTAGTCATTTGCATTTCATCAGAATCATCCCTTACTTGAATGGTAAGGGATTGTCGCACTACAAGACAATGAGACTCAAGCAAATCGTCTCTATCAGTAGGAGATTCGAAAACTTGTTCCATACTATCTTTGTGGATCATTATTAGAGGCTACAATAAAAATACTCAAAAAAAAGAGGAAAAGTTTATCAAAGAAAATTAAATGTCACCGTTATACATTCGCAATAAAAAACTCTAAGAAACAATGAAAAGAAATTAAGATTTTCTTACTTGTAACTATTAAAGAGTAATCAAACTCAACAATATTTGAAAAGATGTCAGATCACTCTCTAAAAAAGTTGACCTAAGGCTCTAAGAAGACAAAGAAAAATTCGACTCCAAAGCAAGTAAGTTGCGCAAAGAAAGGAGAGGCAACTCTTTTCGTACCTATTAATACAAGAAACGAAAATGTGTTAGAATGTGTAAAAGAATAAGAAAAGCTAAAGCAAAAGAAACCCTAATGCTAGCATCATTGAAAATAAACTACCTAATTGAAAGCCCGAAACAATGGAAAACAACTTGAATTTTTTCGTTCGAGGTATTCTCGATTTCCAAAAATCACAAAATTTAAACTATAGTCTCCTCAAATAATGTAGATCTGATCTAGAAAATTTCATCACAAAATTCAACCCACTAAATATTTTTTATATTTTTCTTTTATTTTTCGCATTTTTTTCACTTTTAAGATCATTCTTTTGTGGAATTTTTTTATATTCTAAGAAAGTGCCAATAATCACTATGTAAAATTTCAGATCGTTTGGAAAGCGTTTACCCACTGAAAAATATTTTTTTCAAAAACTTTCTAGGTAGAAAGAAAAAAAAAGTATTTTGAGATTGTTTGTTAAAAATCAATTTATAACAATACAAAGAACATCTAAATGCCCAAATCTGATACCAAATGATACGAATTGGAGTCGAGGAAGCGGATAAAGGATCGTATTCAAGTTCTTCAACTCGGAAAAGAAAGATTTGGATGTGACCTGAAAGAAAGAAGCCAAATATCTAGAAAAAACAAAGAAAATAACATAAATAAGAAATTTAAACAAAAAGACTAAATATAAATAATATCAAAATAAAGAAAAGATAGACTAAAATAAAGTGGAAGATGGAATGAGTAAAACCGATGAATATGATGGATGGGAAGATAAATGTCAAATTGAACCCTTTGAGATATAAATCCCAACTAACTCTTTTTAAGGCTCTAATCAACCCTCCAGGAAATAATCATTTGCAAATTGAAGGGTGAAGAATGGGTTTCCACGACTCCTTGAAGAAAATCGAGAAGAAAACTACTTCTAAAAATCACAAGAAAGAAATCTTGCACAAAGAAAAATAAACTCCCAGATTTGAAAACTTTATTAATGGAAACAAATTATCTGCTTAATAAGCAATGAAGTAGCCTTTATATAGGCTAGCTTAATACATCCAAATAAAATTCTCTAGTATACTAAAACTCTAATTAATCTAAACAAGAAGTAGTTTTAAACAAAACTTTATTGTTGACATAAAACTCCTAAATAACTTAAAATACTTAATAATTATAAAAAATTTGAAATAAAAAAATAAAAAAATAATAAAAGCTGATAAATACAATATTGGACTCATATATAGTAAAAGTTAATCATAAAACCAAAACCCAATATAATTTAAACTCGAATTAAAAGTCTGAAACTCGTAATTCCCGTCATAATCCCGTCTAGAAATTCTGCTCATGCAGTCTTCACTAAAACGATCATAACATGAGCTCCTGAACTCAAAATTAAGTGATTCAAAGTGCGTTTTGAAGCTAAGAGATAGATCTTCGAGCACCATGCAAAAGTATCAACCTAAAAATTCCAGGATTCCATCCAAAATGTCATCGCAAGTCTGTTGATTTTCCATACTTGAAAATTGGCAGCTTCGATGAATGAAATTTAATAAATTTCACCCCATCCGTGCATGTATTATTCGCGATAGGCAATGAGACACAAAGTTTAGCACATGACCTGCGACACAACCATGTGACCCTATTTCGAATACGCACATAGGCGGACACATGGGCTGAGACACAGTCATGTTTCTGGCCACATAGCCTAGCCAACAACTGTGTGACCCCTATTTTCAAATTTTTAAATTTTTCAAAATTTTATGTTTTGTTTTAAAATGATCCTTGAATGTTCGTAGACTATTTTTAGGGCCTCGTAGGCTCGATTTAAGGCCCGTAAGTGTATTTTTACTTTAAATAAAATGTATTTTTGAATGTTATTATTTAATTTGAATAAATTTTTTGTTTGAAGTTAAATGTTTCTAATTGTACTGTAATACTTCGTAACCCTAATTCGATGGCAGAGACAGGTTATGTTAAAAACCCCATTGCCTATTTCCTATGTTCGCTAGTATTTGTTCAGGGTTGATCCTCACCAAGTCATCTACCTCGCCACTTCCATCTACGACCTACTTCCTGCGAAGTAAGAGAGGAGTAGGTGAGTTCATTGAGAACTTAGTGAATAATCAAGAATCATCAGAGTATGCTTAAAATATAGACTTTCAAATGAAAAGAAAAATTAGTCTGAAAATTCATATCGCGTCTTGGGTTTGCGATGAAGGTTGCGAGACCCAGTTCACAGATCCTGTTTGTCAGAAAACATAAGTTTTTAAAAACAATTTCAGATGTACTTATTGAAAATCATACTTAAAAACTTAGTTTATGCTTGTTTGAAAACGGATCTTATATAGCATGAAAAATGCTCATATACTTGTCGTATCAAAAAGGTTGAGAAGCATAAAATATGTTCTCACACTTATCTTAACACACGTATCTTATCTTATCTATTGGATATGTGGATCTCCTTCTAACACCTTAAAATGACTCATAGAATCCTATAACATGTCCCACAAGTGAAGCGCAAAGTAATGCACTCTCCTATACACCAACATGTCCAGTGAATGGAGTTTAGCTCGACATTCTCTTATCTCTCCACATGTCCTAGGGCCTCAACGCCCAAATCACAGAACTTATAGGTGAGTACTGACAATCCTTTGGTATAGCAATATATCTAACATAAGGGTTCACAAAATAGCATGCATAGAAACTTATCACATAAAGCTCGTATAAAGAGCTTGTTTGAAAATACTTGTTCATATAGAGCTCGCACAAAAGCTTGAAAAAAATTTAATTTATAAGACCGTATTTAAAACATGCTTAAAAACATAGGCTCACATAGGAGCATGCATAATACTTAAATTTTAAACATAATTTAAAACATAGCTTGAAAAATAGACTCATAGAACTTAAAAATAGAGTTTTATCAGAAAGCTTACCCTTGAATCTTAGTTTAAAAACAAAGTTCTTTAAAATCATAACAATTAGTACATAAGTTATGAACCCTGAGCATTCAAACTGTAAAACATAATGATTAGCACACTTATGACAATTCTTAACCACTCATCGAAATACTGAGAATTAAACAAGCATGTCTTTGCCTTTATCCTTGTTGGTATATGGTCTGACTAGTTCACAATATAGATAAACACACACACATATTACTTAAACAGGACTTACAAAATTCACAAATGCAAGCAAACCTAACTTTCTGGAGAATAACCTAATAGATATAAACTTACCTTGGGTGCTACGAACTTGGTTCTGAACAGAGGAAATTAGTGAGTTGACTTACTTAGGTTTGACAGCTAGGTTTTTTAGTATTTGTGCATATTAGATTTATTTATTCGTGCATTAATTCATTTAATTTTCTAATGTCTTTTTAAATTGTTGAATATGTGTTAAATATTGATTTATTTGTTCATTTTATTTGCTTATCCTATTTTGATATGTATGCCAATGTGTTTGTTTATTCTTTTATCGATAAAATTAATTAATGCGTATGTCGATTCTACCGTCATGGGGCGGCTATAATTGCCATTCATGTTGCATCTTGCTTTTGGTCCTACGCTCGGGCCCATCCCGTTTAGAGGGAGTAGCCTTAGGCTTTCGTGTGGCAATATGTCATCGCATAAGTGCTACCGTGTATGCTATGGAAGTTTTACCACCCAAGGGCCAACCCTTAATAAAGCGGAACACATCCCTATGGATGTCGTATTTAAGCCTTAGGTTCCTCGTGCATTAGGGTCAGCCGTAAGCCAGCATGTAATGACCATTTTAAAGGTGAAGCCTAGACATAAGAGCCGTACCTTAATCCTCATAATAATACCTTATAAGACCTCATGAGCATTTAATCGTATGTTTTGTGTTTGAATTTGTTCACAATGTTTTATGATTTGACTTCGTATTTTTTATGCTTCATTTAACTTTATCTTTTTATTGATTTTGTTTTTCTCATGTCTTTGTCTCTCCATGGCATAATTAATGCATCATTTAAATACCTGAGGCACAGTGTCGCATCTATATTCAACATGAACACACTTCAAGAAGATTCAGTTGTTTGGCATGGGGTAAAAAATATAGGGATAATAGTGAGAATGTCAGAGGATACTCAGAGTAGAGAAGGCGATTGCCAGATAGCTAGTTTTGACTTGAGCCTGCCTCAGATAGTCCGCATGGACTGTAGAAGAAATTGCAAAGATAAGTTAAAGGGAATATGGCAATCATGGGACGAGGCTAAGAAAATGCGCTTCCGGGACAAGTACGGTGATGTAGAACAACTTCTGTTTCTTAAACCGGATGATGCCCTGTTGAAGGCCATGGTACGTTTCTGGGATCCCACTTATAGGTGTTTTACGTTCAATGAAGTGGAGATGGTACCGACTATCAAGGAATATTCTACCCTTCTCCACTATGACTTTAGAGATTTGCTCAGGATATATATATTGGAAGCAGAACGTCGACTTTTGGGGACCTTTAACCAATCTGATGGGGTTACCTATAGATACGGTAAAAGCAAGGTTAAAAGATAAAAATGGTCCCTGCATTTCCTAGTCTGACATTAGGGATGCTATGGGAAAGGCCAGCTATAATAGACATTTGGCACTATTTGCATTTGTCGTATACAGGTTAATTGTATTCCCAAAAGCTCTGGGATATGTAAGTGTGGAGCTAGCTGATTTTCTATTTCAGATTGAAAAGGGGGCTAATCTTGCTCCAACATTCTTAGTTGAAACCATCATTTCACTCAATTTCATCAGAAGGAAAGGAGACAAGTGGTTTTTAGGATGCGCTCAGTTGTTGTTCATATGGATGAAAAGTCATTTTAAGTGCCTGTATAAACGTTTTCGTCAGGTGTTTGTTCCTTGGACCAGACCTATAAAGGAATTTTTTGAAAGTGAGTGGCCTCCAAATCAATCAATTGAGAAGTGGGTTCAGAACCTTAGCACATTGACTTACCAAGAAATAGAATGGAGGGCTCCATGGATGATTCGAAGAACAGTACTCATCGAGTGTAGTGGTCATTTGTGGGTTCCTTTAATTAGAATATGAGGAGCCGCTAGTTATTCCTCGTTGATGGTTCTGAGCCATTACGGGTATGATTAATGCGTACCTGCCACAGCTGGTTTAAATAGAGTGGAAGCTTCGGTTCAAGACCCAAGATTTTGGAAGAAATTGGAAGAGATACGAATCAAGTAGGGTCAAACTTTGAGCTTACAATCAAGAACCTTTTTCAACCATTCCCCCTCAGAAACGTATATCAAATGGCGCCTAAAAAGAAGCAAAATCTCTGTGTCAGTGCAATTCAAGGGAAAAAGGAAGGTCTCAAATGACGTAGCCGAGCTAACAGAAAAGATACGCGATTTAGATAAGCGTCTGAGGGGAAGATATGAAGCGGTCAGATGGCAATGAGAGCATCATCAGGCATATGTAAAGGAAAAGGAGGAAGAAATCATGAGACAACAACAGCAACACCGCTCAGACATGAAGGGGAAAGAGGGAGAACTAAGAATACAGTTAGAACGACGTCAACGAGAAATATCTAACTTGTTCGCTCAGATTATGAGGTTGGAGGCAGATCTAAGTCTGTGGGCTAATGAACTCCAAAAAGCACGAAAATAAGAGTGAACCTAGAGGAGGGTGTCTAATGAGAAAACTAATGAAATGGAGGTGATGGAAGAGGAAATTTGTCATCTGACTAAAGAACTAAAGACAAAAGAAGAGCAAAACAAAGAGGTCATGGAAGAATATACGAAGCTTGCAGAGCATTTCATCACGGTGGAACAAATGAAAATAAGCCGACAAGAATTGTTTGCAACAATGCACATGGAAGGTCAAGTTTTCGCTCAGCAAGCCGAAGACATATGTGATCAGATTGAAGAACTCAAAAAAGAATCTACCCTTTTTGCGACTAGGAACGAGTCTACAATGAAACTTCTGGAGGTGGCTCAGACACATTATCAAAAGTTCATCAAGCTCATGAGAAGGAAGAAGAAGAACGAAGAGTAGAGATTTGCCCTATGGCAATAGGATCAATTAGGATTTTCTTTAATTATGAATGAAAAATGATAAAAGCTTTGTAAGCCGAATAATTTTTGAACCTTCTATGAAAGAAACAGTTATATTCGAGTATATTTACGACAATGTGCCCCAATTTTATTCATTCATTCATTCACTCATTCGCTCATTTATTTATTTAGAAACATTATTTGAAAAAAAGAGAACATTTTTTATGACAAATCTAAATAATTTTCTAACTTTGGAATAAAAAAGTCATTCAAAAAAGGATCAAGGATAGCTCACCGGTATAACACCCGCTCAAAAGCCAAGAAGATGATAGAAGAAGAATTAGCACGCATGGCTAAACTGGAGGAACAGATGGAAATGATGACTACAATGGTCAAAGGTAAAGCCAAGGTAGGAGAAGGAAGCGACACTATAGACAATTCAATCCCTCTTCGTAGTGATAAAAGGGGTATATCATGAAGATTTATCACTTCAGGCTCCAGGTGTGACTATTCAGATCCCAAGAGTGAAAGAGTTGCCTGCAAACGAGGAGCCAAGAGAAGTGGACAAAGGAAAGTCGATTATGGATGAAGAAGCTCATAAATTCAGCCTAATTAAGGAACGTTTGAAAGCCATCGAAGGATTAGACACCTTCAGATCTGTGGAAGCAGAAGGCCTGTGTCTGGTACCAGATGTGGTCGTCTCACCAAAATTCAAAGTTCCTGACTTTGAAAAATTCAATGGTAGCAGTTTCCCCGTTACTCACATTCCCATATACTGTAAGAAAATAGCTGCTCACTCCAAAGATGAGAAGCTGCTAATGCACATATTTCAAGATAATCTGATCAGATCTGCGGCTCGTTGGTATGTAAAGTTGGACAGGAACCGAATTAAAACTTGGGGAGAGCTCGCACGAGCATTTATTGCTCAATACAAACATATTGTAGACACAGCCCTGGACCATCTGACTTTGCAAAACATGGAAAAAATGTCAAATTAGAGTTTTAAGGGATACGCACTACGATTGAGGGATTTGTCATCACAAGTACAACCCTTGCTCAAAGAAAAGAAGACCATTATTCTGTTTGTTGGTACGTTGAAAGGTATATACTATGACAGGATGGTAGGAAATGCCTCTAAGACTTTCGCGGATATGGTATTATCCGGGGAAATGATAGAAAATGCATTGAAGTCAGGCAAAATAGATGATCTTTTGAAGAGAGGTGTCGTTGGGAAGAAAAAGGAAGCAGAAACGTAAACAATCGCACCGGGCAGGTACCATACTCTTACTTTCCATACTCGAGCCCAACACCTCCATGCCCCCAATACTCGACTGTAAATACTACTAATACTTCACCGTTTATGTATCGTCCACCTGTACCCGTTACACATCCGCCCATGTTGATTATGCCAACTCGATCCCAACAAACCCAAGCTCCACTAAGACAGCCATTAGAAAGGCCAATGTTTGATCCAATTCCTATCTCCTACACGAAACATTTTCCAATTCTAGTAAAGAAGCATCTCCTTGTACCTGTACACAAAGAACCAATGTTACCACCATTTCTCAAGTGGTATGATGCCAATGCTCGATGTGAGTATCACTTTAGCAATCTAGGTCATACCATCGAGAACTGTTTAGCGTTAAAATATTAGGTACAAGATCTTATAAGGGCGGGAAAGATAAATTTCCAGTGAGAGAATACACCGGATGTTAACACGAACCCGTTACTAAGCCACAATCGGACAGTTAATGCTATAACAAAAGAGAAGAGCCTTCGAAGGAAAAAAGTAGAGGAAATCACAACCCCACTCGAACGACTCTTCGACATCTTAAGAAAGTCAAATCTAATTCACACCGAGCCACTTAGATCTATAATGGGAATTGATATAGAACAAATCTGCAAATTCCACCAAGGAGCTCAAGGATACTCCATCCAAGTTTGCCCAACGTTTAGGGAACATATACAGTGTCTCTTAGATTCTTTTCAGCTAGAAATACGGGAGGATGTTAATACTAATAAGATAAACACGTTAGATGCAAAACCTGTCACCATATTATATGGGAAGAAAACCTATATTAGAAAAGAGTCTACCTCCAAGGTCGTACAAGATAATGTGTTGGTCATCAGGGTTCTCAGCCCTTTTAAGTATGGAGATGACCAACGAGTTCCTTGGAGAAATGATTATGAGGTGGTTGGATCTGATGCCTCCAACATCTTAAGACTTAGTGGCATAACTCGAAGCGGGCGTTGTTACCAGCCAAACACAATGGAGAAAGAACCTCGTGGCAAGTAAGTGATTTCGAAAAATCAACCAGCAATTGACGATAAAGAAACTGATAAGGAACGAAGGATGACCAAAAAGGAAAAGTCGAGAATGATAAGGTTAACGAATTTTTGCGTTTGATAAAGCACAGTGAATATAGTGTGGTCGAACAATTGAATAAACCATCAGCAAGAATCTCTTTACTGTCACTACTTTTGAACTCAGAGCCACACAAGGAGGGTCTTGTACGAATTCTAAACAAGCTTACGTTGCTCATAATGTGTCAATAGATAATGTCAATCACTTAGTAGGGAACATCTTATCCTCAAATTACATATCTTTCAATGATGATGAGATACCCCCGGATGGAAGAGGAAGTACCAAGGCACTACACATCTCATTAAAGTGTAAAGCCTATTTCGTGGCTAGAGTCTTGATCGATAATGGGTTATCGATCAACATCTTGCATTTATCAACATTGTCCAAACTACTCGTGGACACCTTGTACATGGTATCAAGCCCTTTAGTGGTGCGAGCTTTCGATGGCACCAAAAGAAGCGTGATTGGCGAAATAGAGATTCTCTTGTTGGTAGGAGCCGTTAATTTCCTTATTTTCTTTCAGGTGATGGATATAATGCCTTCGTATAGTATGCTATTGGGTCGCCCCTGGATTCATTCGATTGGGGTGGTACCATCATCCTTGCACCAAAGATTGAAATTTGTAGTTGATTTTGTATTTTGTAGTGCTGGATAATTCTATAGGTTGTGTTTTGGGGCAACGAGATGGTTCAAATAAGAAAGAGCACGCAATCTATTATCTAAGCAAGAAGTTCATAGAATATGAAACCAAGTATTCCCATTTGGAAAAGATGTGTTATGCTTTGGCATGGACTGCGCGTCGACTGAGGCAATACATGTTGTACCACACCACCTTCCTTATCGTAAAGTTGGACACTTGAAGTGCATCTTCGAGAAGCCATCATTGTCAGAAAGAGTTGCTCGTTGGCAATTGGTATTGTCCGAGTATGACACCATCCACGTGTCCCAAAAGGCTATAAAAGGAAGCTTAGTTACGAAATTTCTAACGGATCATGCAAAAGAGGAATACGAGCCCATGAGTTTTGATTTCCCAAACGAAGAGATCATGTCAATTTCGAACCGCGAGGAAGAAACTTGGAAGGCATATTTCGACAGAGCATCCAACATGATTAGGTATGGGATTGGGCAATACTAATATCCCCAAGTAGTTAGCATTTTCCAGCTACAACTAAACTGATGTTCACCTGTACGAACAATGTAGCTGAATATGAGGCATGCATTTTGGCACTACAAGTGGCCATTGAGAAAAAGATCAGGGTTTTAAAAGATTATGGTGACTTGGCGTTAGTTGTTTACCAATTAAGAGGAGAATGGGAAACAAGGGATTCCAAACTGATTAACTATCAAACATATGTGCATGGATTGATCAAAGAGTTTGATGATGTCCAATTTTGACATTTGCCAAGAGAAGAAAACCAGTTAGCAGATGCATTAGCTACTCTAACTGCCATGTTCAAAGTAGGATCCGAAATAGAAGTGCAACCTATACAGCTAAGGGTCAAGGATTCACCAGCCCACTACACGGGACTAGAATTAAGAACGGATGGAAAACCATGATATTTTGACATCAGACAGTATTTAAAATACTGGTAATACCCAGATTACGCCTCAGAAAGTGATAAATGAATAATTAGGAGGTTGGCTATGGCTTTCTTCTTGGACGGTATTTTTGTACAAAAGAGGACATGACCAAACACTGTTGTGATGTGTTGACGGAGAATAGGCGAATCAGACAATGAAGGAAGTCCATTATGGAATATGTGGGGCACATAGTAACGGACATATGATGGAAAGGCAAATCATGAGGGCTGGATATTTCTGGTTGACATTGGAATGAGATTGTTTAAATTATGCTCGAAAGTTTCATAAATGCCAGATTTATGTTACTAATCTTCATGTCTTGGCACCTCCTTGGTTGTTCTCAATGTGGGGCATGGATTTCATTGGCCCAATCACACCAAAAGCATCAAACAAGCATCGTTTCATCTTTGTAGTGATTGATTATTTCACCAAGTGGGTCGAGGCCGCTTCATATGCCAATGTAACTTGATCAGTGGTTTGTAAATTTCTAAAAAAGGAGGTCATTTGTTGGTACGGTTTACCAAAAAGAATAATTTCAAACAATGCCAAGAACTTGAACAATGCCTTGATAGAAGTGGTTTGCGCATAATTTAAGATCAAGCATCACAATTCTGCGCCATATCGTCCAAAAATGAATAGGGTAGTCGAGGCCGCAAACAAGAATGTTAAGAAGATCCTTTCCAAGATAACAAAAACGTACAAGGATTGGCATGAGAAACTTCTTTTTGCTCTCCACGCATACCGCACATCAGTAAGGACTTTGATTGGAGGTACTCCATTTTTATTAGTGTATGGCATGAAGGCCGTTTTACCTATCGTGGTGCAAATCTCATCTTTACGAATGTTGAGGGAGGTGCGACTGGAGGAGGTTGAATGGGTGCAAGAGATATATGAGCAATTGAATTTAATTGAGGAAAAGAGATTAACAGCTTCATGTCATGGCCAGTTGTATCAGCAAAGAATGATGAAAGCCTATAACAAGAAGGTGCGACCAAGGCAGTACAGAGAAGGGGATCTAGTACTGAAGAAGATTCTGCCATATGTTCATGATCATCAGGGGAAAATGGACACAAAAATGGGAGGGACCGTATGTGGTGAAGAAAGCTTTCTCTGGTGGAAAATTAATTCTCGCTGAAATGGACGGAGACGATATGTCGAACCCAGTAAATTCTGATGTAGTAAAAAAAATATTTTGCTTAAAAACTGAGCTTAATTGTTCTTAAAGAGTTATTCAGATTAAGTAATATTGGTCTCTTCTATTTTTCTTTTCTTTGTGCATCATGTTTGAGGTTACATTTTGCTTTAAAATCTTGCATTCTCCTTAAGGTTAATTACTTAATAAGTTGGCTATGTTTAAAGTGACAAATGGCTTTTTTGAAATATCCTTCATTTGAAGAAAATTTCATCCTTTGTTAACCATTTTGAGCCATCTCGTTTGTTCAAAATTGACCCTTACCGAAGGATCACCCTCCACATCGGAGGAAAAATTGTGAGATTTTGGGTATGGATCGATGATTTTACAACATTGTGAGGCAAACATGAGGTTAAGTGAAATTCAAATTTAAAAGATGTGCATGTTTCCAAGAATGACCTTTGTGATAAGATTAACCATATTTTGAAATGATAAATGGCATCCTTTTGTTCTTCCCGTCACTTGAAGAAAATTATATCCCTCGCTACCCCATTTTTAGCCTGATTTATCTTCTTTCTGAACCCTAATTAAATTCATCTATCAAACATCATGGATTGACAAGAAAGATCATGAAGAATGAAAGCAAAATTCTTAATATTTAATCATCTTCCAGAAAAGAAAAAAAGAACAAGGAAAGCGAATAAAAAAAAACAACAAAAACAACACAAAAATAAAGGAAATGGAAGGAGTAAAAAAGAAGAAAAGTGTTTGGGAGATGGAAAGAGCAATAAAAGAATCAAAATAATTCCTCATGGTTTTTGTACTTGAAAAAACTTTTTTCTGATTAACCTTTAACCCTTAGACCACGTTACAACCCTTAAAAGACCATTTTGATCAAATATGTTTGTTTAAATCAAGAAGTTAATCCTTGGGAATTTGTGACATTTTCAATAGCATTAGAGGGAGATGAACTCTAGGGTGAAAACTCAGAAATGAGCAGTCTAGAGAGATTTCTAAAAAAAAGAAAAAAAAGAGGGGTACGAGATGCCCTGGAGGATAATGAAGATTTTCAGAAGAAATTGATCCTTCGGTACAAGCCTTGAAATAATCTATTTGAGCCTATTTTAGCCTTTTCTTTGGCACCCAAACTCGAGCTGACATTATAACCTTGGAACAAGTTCATCTTTGATTGCACATGGCCGACTTAAATTAGGGAATTAACCTACTTGGAGAATGTAATGGTCTATAGAAAGGAGATTTTGTATAAATCAAGAAAGAAAATACAAAAAAAAAAGAAGAAAAAATAAAGAAAAAATAAAAAAATAGAAAGAGAGAGCAAGAGAAAGAAACTATATTGAAGAATATCTACTTTAAGACGTAATTTTGCAAAAGAGCATGGTACAGGGTTCACAATCAAAATAGTCCAAAGTTAGGAAAAGGAAATTCGGCTTCACGAGAATTAACGAGTTGACTTTTGATGCAAGAAATTTATGTTTCAAGGGTGGATTTATGAAATCGATAGTACAAAGTTTGTTAAGTGAATTATAATCTGAGAATTTGATTTACGAGTCATAAAATCATTTTAAAATTTGTTAAGGTGATATCCCATGGAATTTGATTTTCATGATCTGTTGTGCGTGGATAGGGATTTGATCATTTTTCAATCCGAAAACATGATTCTCAAAATAATGACCTTTTATGAAAAATTCAAGAAAGGAAGAAAGGAAAGCATTCATTGCATTTAGAGGCTCAAGTGTGGAGGTCCATTTACTTTTCATCGCATTCAGAGTCACAGGTGTGGAGCCCTATTTACTTTTCATTGCATTCAGTGGCCTAGCTATGGAGGTCCATTTACTTTTCATTACATTTAGAGGCCCAGGTATGGAGACCCATTTACTTTTCTTCGCATTCAGAGGCCCAAGTGTGGAGGCCCATTTACTTTTCATCGCATTCAAATTTCTAGGTGTGGAGGCCCATTTACTTTTCATTGCATTCAAAGGCCCAGGTGTGGAGGTCCATTTACTTTTCATTGCATTTAGAGGCCTAGGTGTGGAGGCCCATTTACTTTTCATTGCATTCAAAGGCCCAGGTGTGGAGGTCCATTTACTTTTCATTGCATTTAGAGGCCCAGGTGTGGAGGCCCATTTACTTTTTATTGTATTTAGAGGCCTAGGCGTAGAGGTCCATTTATTTATTTTTTCATTGTATATGAAGACATAAGTGTAAGGTCCATTTGCATTTCTTTTGCATTTTCATTTGGAAGATTTGGTTATGAGATCTAGATTTATCTTGTTTCACTCTTCATATTTTGATGGTTTGGTATTTACGTTTCTAGCTTTGGATGACGTAACTTGTTTTGATTTGTTTTGGTTTTGGTGATTGCAAAATCTGTGATTCCTTGTACTACGACGATGAGTGGCATTTGATAGTGGTTAGGTGTCTACGTCTTTATACATTCCTTGCTACGCAAGCCACAAACAAAGAGGCGCAGCTGTAGACACTCGATTTTGTCCGAGCCTAGTTGGAGGTCCATTGGTTCTTTCTTGGGCCCGTTAGAAGTCCACTCAATTTTGGGTCAATTAGAAATCTTTGTTTCTCTTTTCTTTTTTGGGCTGGTCAAAGGCCCAAATTATTATTATCATTACTATTATCATTATTATTACTATTATCATCATCAGCAGCAGCATCATCATCATCATCATCATCATCATCATTATTATTATTATTATTATTATTATTATTATTATTATTAATTTAGGGTTTCATGAACCATAGTTCATCTTTTGCCACATATCACAAACATCCAAAATAGTACTAAGTTATTAATCAAAAGATCAAATGAAACATGACAAAAAAATTACAAATAAACAAGATTAATGAACAATATATATGCATGAAATGAATGAAAAAAAAAGAGCCTTTTTCATATTCTGATTTTTTATAAAAAAAAAAGTAAGAAGAAAAACAACAACAAGCATGTTATTTTCTTCTTCTCTTCTCTTTTTTTTTTTACCATGGAGATATCATTAAGCATGAGGTTTGGGCTTCAATGAAGAGGAAGATATCGGACTATCGGTCTTTCGCCCCTAGGATACCCAAAAATCCCATTTTCCTTTCCTTTCCATTTGCTAAAATAAAAGTTTTTTGTTAAAAGAAAAATAGCTTGATTTTGGAAAAGTTTTGGTTTTTTTTAAGCAATTTTGAAATAAAAGTTTGGATTTTTAAGTAAAGTAGTGATTTTCATTTAAAAAGAAAAAAGTTTATATTTTTAAAAATAAAAATCTGTTTTTTAGTTATTTTAAAGAAAAAATTTAAATTTTTAAATAAAGTTTTGATATTTTTTTACTATTTCGAAATAAAAGTTTAGATTTTTAAGAAAGTAGTGATTTTCATTAAAAAAGGAGAAAGTTTATATTTTAAAAAATAAAAATCTGTTTTTTAGTGATTTTAAAGAAAAAAGTTTAAATTTTTAAACAAAGTTTTGATTTTTTTTAACTATTTCGAAATAAAAATTTTGATTTTGAAGTAAAGTAGTGATTTTGTTTTAATCAAAAGAACTTTTGAGTTTTTTTAAACAGAAAAAGAAAACGAAATTTCTGGCCACCGTACATGGCGCTCCACCACCAGAGCTGGAGAACCGTTGGGCTCTTCGATGGTGGAGCATGGCCAACATCGAAGGAAGAAAATAAAGAGGAAGAGCCCTTTTTTTTTAAATACGGTTGAAAATGAAAGAAAAAAAATAGATTTTCCCTATTTATAAATATCAAAATGGGTATTTTATTCCCACCTCCCAAACTTTTTAAATTTATGAAAAATACCTTTTTTTGCAGTGATACCCTCACTCTCTGGTATATTTACACTCGTACCCCTTTCGTTTAATAAAACTTTCAATTTAATCTGAAATTCTAAAATTAAAAGCAAATTAATTGCTACATTAGTCCTATGTCCTCCACATTATTTATTTTTTAATCCCAAAATCAAGCTATGTCATTTTGTTTTCATTTTAATAAGTTATTTATACTTATATTTTCTTTTTTTTTGCATTTATGCTTTATATATTTGATGCCAATCATGCATTTTAGTTTAATGTTTTATATTTATTTACACTTGCATAATTTTTATTTATTCTTATTTCATATTGGTTTACTTTCATGTCTATATATATATATTGTACATTTGAATTTAGGTTAGTTTTTAAGAGCTTATCTATCATTTACCTTAGAAAAATTATAAATAATATGTAAGATATTTTTTAGGATTTTAAACTAATTTTAAATTTCATATAGCATAATTAATATGTAAATATTTTTTAGGACTTTGTTTAATATTAAAATTAAGGATTTTTGTAGGTGAATTGTAAATCATGAGTAGGCCTTTTTAAGTATTTTATTTTAGATATTCTTTAAGATAGTTAATAAATGTCATCTAAAATATATTATTTTAAAATTTTGACGAATTTAAAATTTAGATCAAGAATTTTAAAGTAAGATAAATCATAAATCCGAAATAGAATACTTTCGTAAAATCTTGATAGGTTCAACGTTATTAATTAAATCTTTTAAGATCCTAATAATGATAAAAGATCAAATAAGTTGTAGATGAATTTTAATATTTCTCTTAATTCATTAGTAACTTTTAAGTTTTTTTTTTTAGGATTTTAAAATAGAATATATTTTAAGAATTAAAGGTATTTTACTAGAATTATTTAAGTATCTTTAGGATTCTCGTTAGAAGTAAAAATCTCTAATTTAAGTTTTTAAATTAGATAAGTTTGGTGAACACGTCTTTGTCAAGTTACAAGTAAATCAGAGTAATGATAAAAGATCGAATAAGTTATAGATGAATTTTAATATTTCTCTTGATTCATTAGTAATTTTTTTTAGGTTTTTTTAGGATTCTAAAGTAGAATTAATTTAAGAATTGAAAGTATTTTACAAGAATTATTTAGGTATCCTTTAGGATTCTTATTATGAGTAAAAATCTCTAATTTAAGTTTTAAATTAGATAAGTTTGGTGAACACATCTTAGTCAAGTTACAAGTAAATTGGAGGCACTTTTTAGAGTTTTTATTTAAGATTTACATAAGATTTTAGCCTAAATTAAGATATTAATATCCTTAAATAAAAAAACTAGCTCCCAAGACCCTGTAAGACTATCCCCGGATAGGCGTTGTGAGGGTGTTATAACCTTCCCCACACGTAACCCTACTCCCGAACCCGAAATTTGGTGATGAGATCGAGTCTAGACTTTTAGGATTTTTCGTAGTATTAATTCTAGACTTTTAGACAATAGGTGGCTAACCAACCTAGCCCAAATTGGTTAATGGCGACTCTACATTAATTTAGGTCGTTCATGTCTAGCTTTGCTTACTAGGCCCTCGTACTCTTATGTAGGCAACATTATGACATACTATATTTGCATCGATAGTGTATGCTTGCACATATTTGCTGTGATATTCATAGCGCGATCAAGTTTTGGCGCCGTTACTGGGGATGGCGTTTGTTTGATGTTTATTTTTGTAGTAGCATTTATTTGTTTCTATTTCTAACTTTTATTGATTAACTAATCTTTTTATTGATTTTTTTTAATTCTTTTTAGGTGTTTATGTCCACAAAGAGAAATCCTAACAACATTGTTAGTTTTGATCCGGAAATTGAAAGGACAATTCGGAGGAAAAGACAGGAGCAAATAAAAATGGCTAGAAATAGCAACAATCTCCCCCTTTTGCTGCCACAAAATGTTGTTCCTCCAGTGGAGCCATAAGTAGTCAACAATATACCGCTGCCACAAAAAGAGCAAATTCCTGACAGGACAATTAGAGACTTCGTTGTTCTTGTGCTCGATGATTTACAACCAGGGGTTATTAGACCAGCAATACAAGCTGGTAATTTCGAATTAAAATCGGTGATGTTCCAAATGATTAACTCGAATGGACAATATGCAACTTTACCTCACGAAGATGCGATGGAGCATCTCAAATCTTTTCTGCTTATATGTGCTTCTTTCAGTCAACACAGTGTTCCTGATGACACCTTAAAGATTTAGTTGTTCCCTTCCTCTTTACAAGGAAGGGCACGTACATGGTTTCTTGGTTTGCCAGCTGGATCTATTACTTCACGGAATGTGCTAGCAACTTAGTTTGTTTTGTAATTCAATCCACCCACAATGAATGCTAGATTGCAAAATGATATCACAACATACCATCAATTGGATGATGAGAATTTGCACACTATGTGGGAACGTTAAAAAACTGTACTTAGACGTTGTCCCATGCACGGAATCCAACAGGAGACACAAATTGAGATCTTTTACAATGGATTAAATGCGCAGAGGAGAAATCTTGTCGATGCATTTACTAATGGTCCTTTGTTGGATTGCACTTATAATGAAGCTGTGTGAATCTTGGACAGAATTGTGCAAAATGATTATCAATACCCGATTTCTTGTTCTGCTCAGGTGAAAACAAATCCTGAAGTTATTGAGTTAGATGCCATTTCAACTCTGAGTGCACAGGTATCCTCACTGGCGAATATGATCAAAAACATGAAGGGGATGAGTGATGTTGCCCCTATTCAAGTAGCCCAACAGATGGATGTCCCGACATTTTCCTGTGAAATTTACGACGATAACCATAGCTATGAGGATTGTCCGCAACATGCTGAGAATGCATTCTATGTTAACAACATCCGTGGAAATTTATAAGGTAACTCATATAAAAGTTCAAGTAGAGCTCAACAACCTTGGAGGACTCAGAATGCGTCCACATACAGATATGGAAATTCCTCAAATCAAGGTAATTTTAGACAAGAGAGTTACAGTCAATAGCAGCAGAATTATAATCACAATCCTCCAGTGTATGCGCAGCCTAACCAGATGCGATCACAAAACCAGATGCAGTCACATACCTAGATGCAGTCACAGGTTCGAATGCAACCACAACAAACTCTGCTACCAAATATGCAAGGATAGCATCAGTAACAGCAATAACAATATTCTCAAACAAGATCAGATCCATTAGCTACTCTTGAAGCTTTGATGCATAAGCATATTACCAGAACAGAAGCAATTGTACAAGGAAATTAATCTTCCATCTGAGCGTTAGAAGCACATCTAGGACAACTGGCTTCTAACATAAGCACACGACCACCATGTGTTTTGCCAAGTAATACTGAAAATTCAAATCAGAAAGGAAAGGAGCATTGCAAGGCTATCACATTGCGAAGTGGAAAGAAAACTGCCGAAGAAAGTAGCAGCTAACCAAGCACCTACCGACGCAAATGAACCGAAGCAACAAGGAGAAGTTACAGCTGAAGAAGATACAACAGAAGCAAATGAGGAGGAACCACTAGTAGACACACCGATGCTGACCATTCATCCTAAAAAGTTATCGATGCAACTGTCCATGTCGACACAATCGATTATAACAAAACAACCTGCTGTGAACATACCTTTGCATTTCCACAGCGATTCAAGAAGAAAGAACATGACAGAGATTATTAAAAGTTTGTATCTACCTTGAAACAATTACATATTAATATACCTCTAGTTGATGCTCTTGTGCAGATCCCCGGTTATGGGAAATTTATGAAGGAGCTATTATCAAAGAAGAAAAAGCTATTTGATATTGAGACGATTGCACTCACAGAAGGGTGTAGCACTGTACTGACAAATAAATTGCCACCAAAAATGAAAGATCCTGTCTGTTTCACAATTTCATGCTCTATTGGAAACCATTACCTAGGTAAAGCTTTATGTGATTTAGGAGCTAGCATTAACCTCATGCCATTGTCAACTTTCAATAAATTAGGGATTGGTCATATGAAGCCTACTGTGATAACATTACAACTTGTGGACAGATCTTTGGCACAACTTGACGGATGGATTAAAGATGTTCTCGTCCATGTTGATAAGTTTGTGATCCCAACCGACTTCATCATACTTGATTGTGAAGCCGATAAGGAGGTGCCCATTTCTTGCAATGGGACGCACACTAATAGATGTTTTCAAGGGCGAGTTGATCATGCATCATAACAATGAACATGTCACATTCAGTATTTCCGGAGCATCTCCATCACGACGTAAGGAACAATGTCACCACATTGATGTTCTAGATGAGTTAATTACAGAAGAATTTAATGAACAAAGTTCAGTAGTACCAGAGGAATATGCGGTGACAGTTGATGACAATATCCCACCTGAATGTGACCGCAAAGTTGAGGCTAATATTTGTGAGCTGAAACATGGCTGGCAATTGGAATCTTTAGATCTGACCAATCGAACGATCCTTGTTTTTAATCCATCAATTGAAGAAGCTCCAACTCTGGAATTAAAGCCATTGCCAACACATCTGAAGTATGTTCTCCAAGGTGACAATGATACATTACCAGTGATTGTTAGTGCAAGTCTTGACGCGAACCAAGAAGAAAAATTAATCAGAATATTGAAGCGGCACAAAAGAGCCATCGCTTGGAGCATAGGGGACATTAGAGGCATTAATCCCTCTTTCTGCATGCATAAAATTAGACTGGAAGATGAAGAGTCAATTGAGCAACAACAAAGACTGAATGAGAAAATAAAGGCAGTAGTGAAGAAGGAGATTATCAAATGGTTACACGCGGGCATAATCTACCCTATTTTGGACAGCACATGGGTGTGTCCGATCCAATGTGTGCTTAAGAAGAGCGATATCATGGTAGTAAGTAACAATAAAAATGAGCTAATCCTTACTTGCATTGTTGCAAGTTGGCGAGTGTGTATGGACTATCGTCGTTTAAATGCGACCACAAAGAAGGATTACTCCCCACTTCCATTCATTGATTAAATGCTGGATAGACTAGTTGGTAAGGCCTATTACTATTTCCTTGATGGATACTCTGGATACAACCAAATCGCAACCGAGCCGAAGGATCAAGCAAAGACAACTTTTACATGCCCATTTGGAACCTTTGCTTTCCGATGAATACCATTTGGTTTGTGTAATGCTCCAGCCACATTCTAGAGGTGCATGATGGCCATATTCTCTGATGTGATCGAGGATTCATTAGAGGTATTTATGGATGATTTCTCAGTGTATGGGTAAAATTTTGATATATGCGCTGACAATTTAGCAAAAGTGTTGAAAAGATGCGAGGACACCAACTTAGTTCTAAACTGGCAAAATTGTCACTTCATGGTAACCGAAGGAATTGTCCTTGGCCATCGATTATCTTGTCAAGGCATTGAAGTGGATAAAGCAAAGGTGAAAATCATTAAAAAGCTACTTCCACCGAATAATGTGAAGGGAATAAGGAGTTTCCTCAACCATGCCAGATTTTATAAAAGATTCATTTGAGACTTCTCCAAAATAGCAAAACCACTCTGCTTTTTGTTGGAGCAAAATAAAAAGTTTTTGTTCGATGAAGCTTGTTTGGAAGCATTTCTAAAGATTAAACAGCAGCTAGTGCAAGCACCCATTGTCATTGCACTAGATTGGTCACAGCCATTCGAAGTAATGTGCGATGCAAACCACTTTGCTGTAAGTATTGTGCTTGGACAAAGGAAAGATAAGGTATTTCATTCAATCTATTACGCTAGTAAGACTCTAACTGAAGCACAGGTGAATTACACAACCATTGACAAAGAGTTACTGGCAATAGTTTTTACATTTGACAAGTTCGTTCATATCTTGTTGGCGTAAAAATTATAGTGTATACTGATCATTCTGCTTTGAGATACCTTTTTGCTAAGAAGGATGCAAAACCCAGACTGATTAGATGGATCCTTTTACTACAAGAATTTGATGTTGAAATTAAGGACAGGAAAGGATCGAAAAACCAAGTAGCAGACCACCTATCTCGTCTGAAAGCTGGAAGTGAGGATGGAAATAAATCACAAATTGTCGATGCATTTCCAGATGAGAAATTATTCTTTGTCGATGCATCTCTATGGTATGCAGATGTAGTCAATTATCTAGCATGTGGAAAGCTACCACTGAGTGCAATAGGTCATGGAAAGGTTAGATTTCTTAGGGATGCTGCTAAGTATCATTGGAATGAGCCATACCTATTCAAGGTATGCGCTAAAAACATCATTCGTCGCTTCGTTCCTGAAGAAGAAATGTTATCTATCCTGAAGAATTGCCATGATGTGCTTTATGGAGGCCATTTTGGTGGTGTTAGGACTGCTGCAAAGGTCATACAGTTAGGATTTTACTGGTCAACATTATTTCGAGACACCCACAATTTTACTCAATAGTGCGACAAATGTCAACGCACCGATTCTATATCTTGACGCAACGAGATGATTCAACAGCCTATCATGGAGGTTGAGTTATTTGATGTTTGGGGTATAGATTTTATGGGACCATTTCCAAATTCTTTTGGGAATGTGTATATTCTGGTAGCTGTTGACTATGTCTCCAAGTGGATCAAGGCAATTGCTGTTCCAAAGAATGATGCTCAGATGGTGTTAAAGTTCATTCACATGTATATCCTTACACGATTCGAAACACCTCGAGCATTAATAAGCGACCAAGGCATTCATTTCCATTGCAATCAGGTGGCGACAGCTTTGAAACATTACGGTATGAAACATCGCATGGTAACCACATATCATCCGCAAACAAATAGACAAATAGAAGTATCCAATCTACAAATCAAAGGTATTCTTGAGAAGGTGGTTAACCCATCTCGATGAGATTAGTCTTCGTGGTTGAATGATGCGTTGTAGGCGCTTCGCACTACTTACAAAACTCTGTTAGAGATGTTGTCATATTAGCTGGTGTTTGGAAAATCATGTCACTTGCCTATCGAACTTTAACATAAGGCCATGTGGGTAATCAAGCAAGTGAACATGGACTATGATGCTGCTGGACAAAAAAGATTGTTGTACATTTCAAAGCTAGAAGAAATTCGACGCAATGCTTATGAATATGTAGCCATTTACAAAGAAAAAACTAAAAGATGGCATGACAACATCATTTTGTGGTGACAATTTTCTCCTGGTCAGTTCGTACTTTTATTTAACTCACGTTTAAAATTGCATCCAGGAAAATTGCACTCAAGATGGCCAGTCCCTTTTGAAGTTGACAAAGCATTTTCACATGGTGCGGTGACAATCAAGGATTTGAACGATGGTCACTAATTTAAAGTGAATGGTCAACGATTGAAGCATTACCGCATCCCAGGCATCAACGAACAAAACGAGACCATTAACTTAGTCACATTTACTTAAAACGTCGTTGCAATTTTTGATTTTTACTTTTTGTCTTTTGTTTTCTTTTAATTCGTTTTCTTTAGTTTTATGTAAGAATAAAAGATCTCCATTTTGTCAACGCACACAAAAGCACGACTTGTCGACACATTGCATTGATGACTCAGCGAAACGTTTTGGGCAAGAATAATGTCGGTTGATTCACCTTAATCCCCAACAATTGGATCATTCCGAAAATGTACAATCTATGTCCTAGCATTTATTGGCTGCAGGCATAGTATACTCTCAGCAATCATCACGTCTCTTCGCTTCCATCATCTATAAAACTCTATTTTTGTGGCGATTGTTCTCTCACACTCACAACCACTATTATTGTTATATTTTCTTTGACTTCAACCTTCTGTTTTTTTTTGCAAAATATTCTCACTTTCTTTATTTCAGTTGTCATGGAAAGAACTCGCGGAGCGAAAACCCCATCCAAATCAGTGGCTGAATCCTCAGCTGCTATGGTCAGAAATACCAAACAACCACAACCTAAGGAGCCTATTCTGCTTCTATCAAAAGCGGTGAAGGATCGTTATCATGAAGTTATGTTGAAGAGAAATTGTCATCCTGAGCAAGGATTTCAATTGTCCCCGCATCTAACATTGAGGAAGCAAGTCACAGAATAATGTCTCATTTAGGATGGGAGCAGTTTTATGACCATCCGATCGGGTACTCTCCCTCTATGATAAGGGAATTTTACGCTAACCTGGTTGATTCAGAACAGGAATTCATTTTTGTTCGTGAAGGCTTGGTGCCCTGGAGCGCTAACCACATAAATGCTTTCTTTAATATTGCTGAGGGAGAAGATGAACATGTTGAGTTCTTAGAAAACTTGACAGAGGAAGGTGCAGAGATTTTACTGAACGATTTATGTGTCGATGGAGCAATTTGGGCTGGCAACAATTCAAACAACTACACCATGCACCGTCGCTACCTCACTGTGCAAAGTAAGGTGTGGTTTCATTTCATCAATTCTCGTCTCCTACCATCCACCTACAGTACGACTGCAATGTTGGATAGAATGTGCTTACTGCATTCTATACTGAAGGGACGACGTATTGATATCGACGCAATCATACATCAAGGAATCATTGAAGTTGCCACCAAATAAACAGGTATCCTACCTTTCCCTTCTCTGATAATGATGTTGTGTAAATAACGGGGCATTGTGCCTCGCGAAGAGGAGGAGACTTTAGAAAATAAAAGGCTAATCAATGATGTTTCGATGGAAAGGATGACAATGGGGCAGGAAACCCCTATGGTGAAGGAGGTGTCGCCAAAGAAGGAAAAGGGGAAAGGAAAAAAGAAAGACACTCAGACCCATGTGCCCACAAATCCTCAAATTTGGAGGAAGCTTGATGAGATTGAAAAGTTTGTTGATCGGATGAGTAGCAGATAATTCAGACTTGTCGGCACAGTGGAGGAGATGCAATTCAAACAAAATTTATTCTATGCATATACTAGGGCATGGAATACTGTTATTTTTAGCACATTGCGCGGCTTGAGCAAGAACCTGATACCAGAATTCATTATGTTTCCTCCTATTATCAATGAAGCCACTCTATCATCAGAGCAGCCTGGTTCAGAAGGCAGAACTCAGTCCGTCCAATCCCCAAATAGAATCCACATCTCTGATGATGAGGATCAAGAAACGCAATCCAAGGAAATGGAAGATTGCTTCCAAAACATAGCTAGCCTCTTTGAAGACGAACCGTTGAACAGTTTGGGGGGCACTATGGCGGAGAGAGAGGCTATTGCGGTGAAATAGCACACACTAGTTGCTTATGTGGGTATTGAGGTAGAAGAAGAAGAAAGAAAAGAAGAAGAAAAAGAAGAAGATGTTGTCCTGACAAATTTATCGGAGGAACTTGTCGACGCACCCACCAATGTGGGTGCATCTATTGAACACTTGGCAACATTTAGGACGAGCTGGGCCGAGGCAGTCACATCCGGCAATGAGGATTCCAATCTTTTGGCTATAGTGCCATACTTGGCACCACTTGTTGAAATCCATCCATCGGACATGACTGTCGATGAAGCCAACATTTAACCAGTAATGAAGGAGCAATCTACTCTACCGGTTGAACCAAAAGAGAAGAGGTGCAAATGAAAGGCACACAAAAAGAGCAAAGAGGAGCACCCCAAGAAGAAAAAGAAATCCAAAGCAGCCACTTCGGAGGCTGCAACACACTAAGTTAGTTGCATGAATTTGTTTTAATTGTCATTGCATCTTTATTGTCACTGCTTTTTATTTGTTCTAGCATTTACATTGTAGTTGCATTTTCATTTGTATAGTATTGTCAGTGCATTGGGGGTAATGTAGACATTAAGTTTGGGGGAAGTGTGGAATGGAAATGCAATTACACCCACAAGTGTAAGAATATATTTGTCTTTTTAGTGAATGGAAGTATGCATAGTTAAGAAAAATGTGACGACAAGTTTTTCATTTGATGCGTAAATTCTTGAATTATTTGGAATGCTAATGAGTGAATTGAATGAATGTGATTGGATATTGAATCCTTCTATTTTTGGATGAATGGTTGAGATTGCATTAGTAATAAATGAGCAGTATCATTCTTTAAATATTGAATTAACTTACCATCTTGCAACTATATATACAATTATATTTACTAAATAAATGACACTCCAATGTGGGTGCATTGTGACTCAACAAAGGGGAACACTCTGCTGTAAGTGTTACAAAATTATCTAGCCAAAGGTTGTCACTACAAGAGTGTGTGTCGACGCAATTACATGCTCCCTGGGGGTTTGTTGCACCCCATCGTTACTTCTCAAGAACAAGAGTATAGTAATGAAATGACATCTCTCAGTCGCATAAAAGAAAATGGAAAGAATTAAAGAAAGAAAAGTTAATAATATATATTATACAATAAATGTTGTATTGGTTAAGAAGATTTAATATTTAAAGTATCATGCTAGCATTAGTGAAGTTGCAATTTTGATTATTCATGCCTATAAATTGCCAGCGCAATATTCCAACATATGAATACAATTTATACATTAGGATTTCAGAGAATATAAGTTGCTAGAATGATGAATGAGGTGACAAGAATTTGGATATAACTTTGCTAACTTTTATTTACTTGAGGACAAGTAAAAACTCAAGTTTGGGGGTGTGATAGAATTAGAAATGACACTTAATTTCTCCTTAAATTAGTGTATCATTTGTTCCTTTTGTATCATATTTAGCATACATTTTTAGCGTTTCATACTTAGTATTTGCATTTTCTAACTCAGTGTTGTTTGATCTTATTTTTTTTCATTTTATCTCTTTTGTGCTACTAATGTCGTTGTATTTAGTACTAGTTTTGCGTCTAAAATTGTCAGCACAGAAATCCACTTGGGAAGATCACAGTAGGAAGGCATTCAAAGTTGTGGTCACAAATTTGATCCAAAATTGCGGTAAAAAATGTAATCACATAAATGCTTCTACATTTTATCAAGGATTTTACGCTGCTAGTACATCCAAAAGCACCAGCGCAGAAGAATGACAAGTTGTTGCAGCATATTAAAACCATAATTTGCGCCCAGCAATGTCGCGACAATCTGCAACTGCCTAATGAACAAATCAGATCTGCGTGAGTGCATAGCTGGCAATAACAAACTTTTACAGCTACAAAAAGGAGTTAGATCTGAAAACGGAGGAAGATCTGCAATTACCAGTGATTATAAATAGAAGGATGAAAGAGAAGATCTATCATCAAGGTGTGAAGAATTCAACTCTAAAATTTCTCTTATTCACAAAGTCAGCTGCCATGGAAGCTTGATTCTAGAGGAAGGTAACCTGATGCAACAAGGAAACAACTGCTTCTAACGAGAAGTGCTAGGTGCAATGCAAGAGGAGCGGTTAAGGGAGAATTCTAGTAGACTAGAAATAGCATGCTTCAATTTCATTCTTTAATCCCTCTTAAATGTTGGTGAATTCTATTGACAATTGATTGTATATGGAAATATCTTTTTATGTTAGATTTACTTTGATTTCTACTCAAGTTTTGTCATCTATTTATATTTGGATTTAACTGTTTTGCCCACGGAAGTGCGATTGCAGTCACAGTCATTGGAAGGTGCGGTGACAAGTTAGATTAACAAGCAAGACAGCAGAAGTTGCTTGAGGCAAGAAGGAATTCTAGCCACTTGTTCTTAAGTACAAAGCATTACCAGCATTGGAAGGTGTGGTAATTGTGAGTACTTGGGTCTTTGTTAAATAGAGAGTTGATAGCAGTAAGATCTCATTGAAACGTAATTGCGGTGACAATTCATCTATTAGTTACCTTGTAGTCACATTTAGCGTTGCTAACTTGTGAAATTAGTGATCCTCTCCAATTCTTTACACTTGATCTATTTTCTTATATTTCTGAATTTACATTTACAAACATCTTCAACAATCAATTCATCTTTTATTAATTTGCTCTGACAATTGCTATTACATTTGCACTGACAAATTTTAATCTTAACTTGTGTAGTTCTAACCAATTTGCGTTGACATTATTCTTAATAGTTCTTTTCATTTTAACTCAAATTGCTTCGACAGATTTAAACATAAATAGTCATCTCTATGGGATCAATATTCGACAGATTCACTTCTATCTACTATACTTGCATCAACAGTGTACGCTTGCACATATTTGCTGTAACGTTCATAGCGCGATCAAATGTCAATTAAGGTTTTAGGTTGGAAAAAAAGACCCTCAATTACCCTAAAAATCGCAATCGTCATGCATAGGAATTTTTTGTTGCGCGACACCAACTCAGTGTTGTAACATTGGAACCTAGTGTCGTGACACTGATGCCTGTTTCATTCCAGGATTTTGTATTTCGCTTCGATCTTCGGTGTTGCGGCACTACATGCCTGTGTTGCGATATGACTGTCGTCCTTTCTATTTTTGGGCCTAAAATGGCAACATGCACACTCAAATAACCTATTAGTCATTCTCGAGGCCTGAGTTTACCTAATGGGTTGTCAAAACACTAGAAAATGCTTAAAAACGTTTATTTTTCTAATAATTAAATCTAAGCTACTAAAACTAAAAATGAATTAAAATAACATAAAATGGCTTAAAAACAAGCTCCTTAAGTGCCGAAAAGAATCTAATTTGTCACAATGAATAGTAGTAGATCATACTGCCTTCTTGAGCAGTCTCCAATATATCCCAGGCTGATTTTGCCACAATACATTTGACAATTCTTTCAAATTCTTGAAGATCAACTACGCAAAAATAGCATATAGAACTTTATTATTAGCATTGACTAGTTTTTCTTCCTCAATGGTCCATTAAGCTTTAGGCTTTACTTCTCTCCCATTTTCAGTGTCCATCTTAAGTGGTTCCTAACTTGTCAACACAACATACCATACCTTTTCATCAATGGGCTTAATATATGCCTTCATCCATACTTTCCAATAAGCATAGTTTCCAACTTCGAGCATAGGAGGACGAGATGTAGAAGAACCTTTCATGGCTTGAATCTAGCAACCTTTAGGATCTTCACTAGTTACGTTAAGTGGTAGACTCTGATACCAATCGAAATTATTTAATAGTTGCTAGTGATTTAACTAAGTGCTTCAAAAGAGTGACAGAGAAGTGGGCACTTCTCTAACACTGAATCTGGAAACAAAAAACACAAAGAAAACATAGGAATTGTTTACGCAGCTCGGTTTCCTTACACCTAAGAAGCCTAGCTTAGAGATAAATATCCGCTCTCTTTAACAATTACAATAAGTGAACCTAACCTATCACACGCCCCGTGATGATGCTCCTCACTTTCAAACATCAAAGAACAATACTCTCACCACTAAGTTTACCCTAGTGAACTCAGCAAGTAAAAAACCACAATACAAACGATTTCACTAATAATTTGCACTCTAAGAAACATTCCCTAACTTGAACAAGATAAGTGTTAAAAACTCTCAATACAAAAACCTATGCAAGTATCTCCCTTCAATAGATTTATGTTCGAGACTTGTTAACATAGAAGGGCTATCACAATCCTATTAAAACAGTAATTCAATAACATGTTTACAATATAATAATAGAGAACATACCATATGTGAACTCTTGGTAGGTAATCTCATAGAGTTTCAATCCAATCCAATTATTGATGTTGCAAAGGATTGTCTCAATGTTTTAATGTGATCCAGTCTTCCATGTGAGTTTCCCAACTACTATAACCTTCAATTGGGCTAAGTATCCTCCAAATAATCGTCACAACCCATTCAAGTCATTCAATAAATTACTAATATTCAAATATAGAAATTGTCTCTCAACAACTCTAATGCTAGGAAGCGGGCACTTCCCTAGCACTCAATGGCCAATTTCATATTTTCAACTAGATGCATGTATTTAAATGTATTTAAATTATTGATGTGCTTGAATGATTTTCAATTGTATTTAAAGCTTTAGAAAAAAATGTCATATGTTGGTATTGTTTGGGCTAGCAGCTGGAAGGCCATCTAAATGGCAAACTTAGCCATCTAGATGGATTAAAAAATATATATTGGTCTGTATATTTTGCCAAAATTCCATCTAGATGACACAAACAGCCATATAGATGGCATCAGGGTTGTTTTGAAACATGTAGAAATGTGTGTGGTGGTTGCATTTTCGGTTACCGGAAGCCTATTTTATGTGTTCTTAATGTCCAAATACCAAGGAGATGATCAATATTATTTTTAAAATGTGTCTGAGCCTTTGAAAATGTTGGAAATTATTTTATTATACTTTAATAAACTGTTCAAATGATGTTTTTGTTAAAAGAAAATTTAAAAAATGCAAAGAATATGTCAATGTGGCATTGTTTATATGTACCAGATGTCGGATCAAATTTTAATTAATTTTATTCCATTTCAAATATTTAGATAACATGATCTCTTAAATTTACTCCACTTCAAATTCATCATTTAATCTAATTAAATAGATACTCAAAGTGACTAAATTAACCGCAAACCAATCTAATCATTTCTTTTTGTTCAATTGTTCATAGTTTGATACAAATGTTCATATTAAATGCAATTCGTTAAAGATTTGTGTTGAGCTAGAGGAAGGATCGATTGAAAAAATATAATTAGGTCTTAAATGATTGGTAAATAAATTTCGACTCTTCATCTATTAATTACAAATGTATTTAGTCACGAAGTCATTTCATTATACTATCATGACTTATCTCCTTATTATATACCATTACGAAAGCTACTAATTTCAGGATTTAGTTGAATGACCTTAACATATGTGTTTTACCATCGTAAGATATCTCTGACCCCTTAGTTATATCCATTCACCTAACTTGATCATTTTATCTCATGTCATCGTTATATCTTCTACAATGAAAATTGTCATTAATAAAATTTGTAATGATAAAATTATTTGTCACAAACAAATGACCCCTAACCACGATCCATTTTCATAATCCATACAATATCAATGAGAAAATATCATTTATTCTTTTATCAATATATGATTCCACTATTATGAATGAATTCATCATGCATAAACCATGCAATCGACATAGCAAATTTTAATCCACTATCATGAGAGCATGAATTTTCAATACATCATATTTTTCGTCAAACCGTTTCTTTCTTCTTCAATATCTTGCAATAACTTCTTCAAAAGGTATCCAGGTTTGTATACCGATGATGCATCATATTTAAGTCGGTACAAGCAAAATAGCTTGAAATATTTTAGTATGACTAAAACAAGTTGGAATTTGTGCCAGAACGAAACCTATGTTATACTGTTCTGATTTAAGGCAGAAATGGAAAATATGGATCGGTACTAGAATGGATTTGACCACCATGCCTCCAACGCTATTTGTCTCTTTAATGTATATTATAATTGTTGATGCTAACTTATTAGGTTTCTTAATTATATAGATATAATCATTTCATTCTATACCTAATCCATTCGTCTACTAAAATTCTAGATGTTATAAAAAAATGATTATTATATACTTATAATAATATTTGATACACTTCTAAAAATATTTGAGATTTAAATTATATTATGAATTTTTTTTTAAAAAAATTAAATTAAAAAAAACTATAATATATTGATAATATTAATTAGTTTGATTAAGATTGTATCTTTAATAAAATTTACAAGTATAATTTCATTTATTAAAGATGATTTGCATTTAATAAAATATTATTAATATATTGTTTATAAAATTTTAATATTTTAATGAATAATATCTTAATTAAATTATTTTTTATTTTATTTAGAAATATAATTAATTTTACCAAAATTTTAGATAAGAAATTGGTATAGAGAATTAATTTAGTAAAAATGTACTTCATACTTCATGAATAATATTGCTCTTGTAAATGAAAAATTATTATATAGGATAAAAATAAATACACAATATCGATTTACAGTAAACTTGACTTTTTTAAATAAATAAACTTCATTGTTTTAATTGAAATGTTGTATAGGATAACTGTTATAAAAAAGAACCTCCGTATACTCTAATCACAACAATTATACTAAAGGATGAAGGCAACTCTTTTAATTTTACTTGCATTTGACTTGATGCAGAATACTGGAGTCAAGACTTTGAAGGAAATTAAGGAGATGTTAGTGTACTAGATTACTCATAAAAATTAAACTGGAAGGTCTTTTTAAAGAATATGGATATGTTGTTAATGGACTAGATTATCCGTACATGTATGAAGGTCTACTCGAAATTCGGGAGAGTTTGAGAAAAAAATTATGCTCAAAAAATGGACTTGGGCAAAAAAATTAGACCCATTTAAAATATGGGTCGGGCTTGAACATTCAAGGCCTGAGCCCGAGCTCAACTTGACATATTTTAAGTTTATAAACTTATATTATATTATTTTTATATATATGTAATTTAGAACACATAAAAAAATAAACATATACTAATATATATTATATCTAATATAACATTTAATGTTAAAATAATTTATAAAAATTTTCAAAATAAATATATAAATATATTAAATATTAATATTAAATAATATTTTTTAAAAATTAAAATAATATAAAATAAATGAGCTTCGTTAGTCTTTTAAATATATGATTTAAACAAATAATTTTTAATAAAAATTTTAAATATAATATATATTTTTAAATAAATAATTAAATAATAATATATAATTATAATAAATTGTTATTTTATTAATATACAATATAATTAATGCTTTTATTTAAATCAAATTTAAATCACAAATTTTTATCATCATCCAATTATTGAAACAAAATTTTTTTAAATCCAAATTTTTTTATCGGACCATCCTTTGACAAACATAAAGTATATTAATATCATGCTTAAGCCCAACTCAAACCCGAGTCGACCCGGCCATGAACACCTCTATGAGTAAGTGGCAGAGAAAAAGATCCATATGAAACAAAACAAATTCCATGGCAGATTCATCCATTGGCAAATTACTCATTAGATTACTTGGCAAAGACAAAATCAACCACTTACTATGATGGATTTTACCTCTAAACTTCTTTTTTTCCTTCCCTTGCAACAAGAACAAATTCCATAAAAGAAATCAACAAGCAAGATCAACAGTAAACACAGTGAATCTAATTTTTATTAAATTTAAAATATTATATACACAGATTACGTAGGAAGAAAAGGAAAGTGATAAATTCTTCCTATTGACAAAAAACACAGCCTGTTCCACTTACACAAAGTTCCAATTCCAAAAGACTCCATCCAACAAAATCTGCCTTAAATTATATTCCAAAAGACTCCATCCAATTCCAGTTACATCTGGTTATACCTTAGAAGACGGCACATCAAGTGTCTGACAGACACCTTTTTTCCCATGGTACCTTTGCTTCTATGCAGTTGCATACAGCCTACGATGTCAATGTTGTAAGAAGCATCGGCTTGGCAATTTGTTAGTTTAAATTGCAGTTTGGTCAGGATACTCGCAGCAGAAGTTCCTTATGTCTGAATCTTCGGATGGCTCCTTCACTTCTTAGAAACTGGTACATATGGAAACACCAGTCTCAGCTTGATGACCTCAGTTGATGTAAAATATCAAGCTGGAACAACCGAAAACTGTATTACCAACTGAAAGTAACCATCATGTATTCTCAGCCCGTGATGCCATGAACAGGCTTAACTATTATCAGCCATGAGCAATTAAAGAATTAATAAACTAAGAACTAATAATGCAAACAAATATATTGAAGGCAACATTTTTCAGACAGCAATGACCAAAACCTGTGAGATTGGCTAAACTAGGCAACAGTAAAAGAATTACCAGCTATTCCTCTGCTACCCTCATGCTGGCTGGTTTCATTCCTTGTATTTCTAAACTCTCTTCCCTGATTCACACATTCCTGTTCATCGCTATTGTGTTGCGAAATTCTCACATCTCCTATTGTTTCCTCGAGAGGCTGCACACCATGTGTTTCTTCACAATTTTGGGCCACTGTTTGAACAGCTAATCCATTACTAGATGACACCTGAGGACTTGCAGCTTGAATAACAGGCAATTTATCAGAAGAAGTAAGGACAGAAAGACGGCAGAGTGGACAAGTGGTGTGATTGGCAAGCCAATGGTCAATGCAGTCCATGTGAAATGTATGACCACATGCAGGAATCTGTTGAAGTTTATCCTCCACTTGGTATTCCCCAAGGCATACCGAGCATCTGCAATAACAATGATGATACTGCATCAGAAACAAACAAAAACAATTAAAGTAAAAGCCTACATTTTCTCTTTTAGTCCCCAAATTCTGACCTGCACTGGTGAACACTTAGCTTCTATACATACTGTTTTCCTAATCAGTTACTATATTGGTTTGGTGGCCCCAAAAAGACTGCACCCATCAGTTCTATAGTATTTATGACGCTAATTGTAACGGTCATCAAGGGACTTCTTATGCATGAAAGGTCTGGCAATCACTATCCTTCTTCCAGTCTTCAGATTAACCTTCTTTCTCATTGAAAGTTTCTATCTAGTTGGTTAGTTAATCCAGAATAAATATGAACTATTTCTGCTAGATGAAGTTTAGATGTGCAACAACAGTTGGTCAAAATTACTTCAATCTCGACACTGGAAATCGAAATTATATAACAACCTAGCTTCAAGGAGAAAGGACTATATGAAACTGTGATTCCACGTCATTCATATCTCTTTCCAATGGGAAAATGACAAATCAGATTCTAAAAGCTGAAAATCAAGAGAAAAATCTGATTTGTCATACTCCTATTGGAAAGGGATATGAATGACGAGGAATCACAGTTTCGTACCATCCTTTCTCTTTCGAGCATAAATTGCTAAATGCTGCATAAAAACCTTATCTACCCCTTCTGAATAAAGTTATTAATTCCAATCTTAGTCAACTGTATCTTAGTCCATCATAAACTATATCTTTCAAACCATACCTCCTCCCAAATCCAAAAGCTTGTAACCTTTTTCACGAGGGACATGAGCATTACAGACTAAACTATAGGACCATGAAACTGTTCATGAAAAAGAAGCTTCCCTTCTTACTTTCCATTCGAAAATCTGTCGTGATCTTTTTTCTTTTTCTGTTTTTTTTTTACAAAAAGAGTTGAAAAGAAGGGTAACTCACTGAGTATCTCGTATAGAGAAGGTCTCCTTGTATATAATGATGGGTAGCATCTCTCTTACTTCTTTCTTGAGCCCCAATTCAGCCTGTCAAAACCCACCACTAACAAACATTATTAACTTAGAAAAACAAACTATATTCTTAATAATAATTAATAAAATGAAGAGTCAAACCATGGATATGGATAGGTCAGAATCAGGGCCTGGGGACGTTCTCATTCTAAGAGATGACCAATCAGCTCGCCTGCGTCGAAGATAGAACAAATAGAACATAAAGAGCAGAATGAAAGCAAAGAAAATGGGGACTGAGAAGATGAAAGCTTGATACAGCTTAAGCTCTGCTGAAACACTTGAAGAAGGAGAAGTCTGAGGCTCAGACACGGACAGAGATCGAGACCTCATCAATAATTTCTCAATTCAAACACCCAAAAACAAACAGATCTCATATAAAACAGAACAAAAACTATTTCTTTGTCGTAGATGAAAAGTAATTGAAAATGGATCTTCTCAGATGCAGATTTTCTGCGAAAGAAGAAAAAATGCTGCTTTAATTTTACATATAGAATAAACAATTTCAAGCAGTAAAATTACAGAAAATGGGCAACTGAAATGAGAGCAAACCGGAAAAAAGAAAAAAAAAGAAAAAAGAATCGAAGAGTAGATCAACAAAATCCACACTCGGAAGTTCTGGAACTTAACTTTGTTTGTCTTTTTCTTTTATTTAAAGTTCCTAAATGTTTGAACAAAAAAAAAATCCTAAACGAATTGAAGCCTAGACAGCTGCCGCCGATAGATATTGATAAATTGCACTTCCAAAAAAAACTCGACAAACAAATAAAATAAAATACCCAAAAACGTGGAAGTGTATCTTTTTTAAGTGCGATTCACTCAGAAAATCTTCAGTTATTTTACTTTAATACTATTTTGGGGTTCTTTTTTCCGGATAACTTTGTTTTTCTTCTTGGTTTTTCGAGTTTTAATTATGCTTAATCTATACATATATCCTTGGCAATTTCTTTAACTTAGCTTTTAGGTTTTCATTTTATCACATTAGTTTCCACAATTCACATCCATTATATAAATCGACGTCTATGTTTATTATTGTTAGTTTCACAACAATTAGGTAACATGCAGTGTGCTAAGATTCCTATATGATAAGTACTAAAAGTAATATATTTTTAATTTCATTCTTAATGTAATTTGGGGTAATTATTTGATATTAATGATGAATTTTATGCTTTTAATTTTTTAAATTCATGTTTTTATGCTTAATAGGACATTTGAGAGCAAAAGGAACGAAAAACGAATGAAAACTCAAAAATCAAAGCAAGCTATAGGAGCCACAAGGGTTGAACCTTCCACACAGTCTAGTTAAACGGTCATGTGAGCCACACGACCATGTGGTAGGACATGTCGATTTCGTGATTTTGCATCTTAAATTGAGGGAAATTGCGTGTTTAGGTTTTTCGGGCATTTTAATACGTATATATTACAAAAATAAGATAGGAGATAGTCGTCATAGAATATTCAAGAAAAGAACTTGAAAATTACTATTGAAGTTAATTCTGAAGCAAATTTCCATCAAGATTAAAGATTTTCAGTTGATTTCTTAAAAGATTTTCATGAGTTTCTTTGTTTCTTTCGATTATACTGTCATTGAGATGTTTTTATTTGTAAACATAGATTAATTTTCTAAATACCTAGGAGAGATGAACTTTATGATGAATTCTGTAGTTTGATTTTTATTTTACCCAATAAATACTTAGATTTTGTTCTCAATGTGTTTAATTTTTGGATTAACAGTTCTAGATTATTGATCCATGATTGATGTCCTTAAATCAAAGGTGGAATAGATAGAGTAAATCTTGCATACTTGAGTGGAGTTTCATGCAATCTAAAAAATAGGACGACATAAATATACGAAATTAGAGTCAAACCTAATAGGGGGACTCAATAGATCGAGTTAATGCAATAATAGGGGTTTTAATTAGAAATAAATTTCAATTAATCAACCTATGTCAGTTACTTTTACTCTCAAAAGAGATATTACAATAATTTAGAGATTTTCAAGGATCAAGATACTAAGTAAAGAAATTGTGTAATTTAGATTGATAGTGATAGATGAAATCTACGTGAATTCTTTCTTGGGTATTGTTTCGCTTCTTGGTTATTACTCGATTATTTTCGTTATTTGTTCTTTGTCGTATTTGCAGTTAATTAATTTAGTTATTTTTACTTTTTAATCAATTACTCGATTTATTCGATTAAATAATAGAAATTAACAGTAATTATTAGTACTTTTATTCATCGTGGGAACAATATATTTTTGCTCACCGTAGCTATAATATTAATTGATAGGTGCACTTGCCTTAGTCAGATTTTTAGTTAGTTCACGACGAATCAAGTTTTTGACGCCGTTGTCGGGACTAAAATATTAGGAAAACTTTATTTCTATTAATTTAACCATTTTTTATTTTAATATTTTTGTTTTTAATTTAATTTCTACATTTTCTTTTATTTGATTCCTACAGGTTCTTTTGGTCTATGACTAGAGATGACTCGTCGGAACCATTAATTTTTTACAGTGAGATCGAAAGAACTGCTTGTAGAAATCGTAGAGTGATTAGAGAAGCAAGGCAAGATCAACATGTTTTAATATACGATTAAGAGGAAAATTATATTACTATGGAGATAGAAGATAATAAAAAATAATCAACAACCTCGTATTATGTATAATTATGCTAAGCCTACTCTAATTGGGGTTGAATCGAGTATTGTCAGACCGACTGTTAATGCAAACAATATTGAAATTAAGCCGAACGCAATTCAGATGGTGCAGTAGTATGTTCAATTTGATGGGTTACAAAATGAAGATATGAATGCTTATTTGGGTAACTTTTTGGAGATCTACGACACATTTAAGATTAATGGCATTATTGATGATGTCATACGCTTACGATTGTTCTCATTCTCTTTGGAGAGCAAGGCAAAATAGTGGTCGAATTCACTTCAGTGGGGTTCCATAACTACTTGGGCGCAAATGACTGAGAAGTTTTTGTTAAAATATTTTCCACCAACTAAAATAGCTATGTTGAGGAATGACATATCTTCCTTTGTTCAAATTGAGTTGGAGACATTGTATGATGCTTGGGAGAGATTTAAGGAGCTTGTGAGAAGGTGCCCTCATCATGGATTACCCTTGTGGCTTTAAGTTCAAACATTTTACAATGGTTTGAATTCTTTGACTAGACAGATGATTGATGCAACAGCTGGCGAAACATTGAATAAAAAAAACACCTAAAGCAGCCCAAGAGTTTATTAAAGAGATGTCACTAATTAATTATTAGTGGCAAATTACGAGAGTAAAACCTACCATGGTAGCCAAAGTCTTTACTATGGATGCAATTGCTATGTTAGCGAGTCAGGTTGAAGTTCTTAGTAAAAAGATTGATGGTTTGAGTTGCAGTAAACAAGCGAATCCGACAATGCAATGCGATGTGATTGGAAAGGGGATGATTAATCCAAAATGTTTACCCTTCAATTCTAAATGGAGCATGAGCAAGTGAACTTTATGGGCAACAATTCTAGACCTCAGAACAACCTCTATAGTAATAATTATAATCCAGGATGGAGGAATCATCTAAATTTCTCTTGGGGTGGTCAAGGTAATCAAAGGTCACAACCCCTTACGAGTTTTCAGCAACCTTATCCGCAAGGAAAGAAACCAAACCTTGAGGAGATGTTAGATAAATTTATTTCGGGCGTGCAAAACTAGATTTCAGAATACTGAGATAGCTCTAAAAATTTATCAAGCATCGATTCAATGGCTTGAAAATTAGATTGGATAGCTTGCTAAACTTTGTTTCGAAGAGACAACAAGGTAGCTTACCTAGTAACACTGAAACCAACCCAAAGGAGCAAGTCCCCGCAATTACTATTCGAAGCGTTAAAGGGTTAGTTGAGCCTGAAAAGAAGTTGAACCTAGAAGCTGTCTAGAAAAAAGATAGGGTTGAGGAAAGCAAGAAAGAGCGTAAGTCGATGGTTAGAGAATACAAACCAAAAATTCTATATCCGAAAATAGTGAAGAAAGACAGCATGAATGAACAATATGGTAAGTTTTTTGAACTTTTAAAACAAATTGCATATTAACTTAGCTTTTGTTGAAGCCTTTTCGCAACTGCCAAAGTATATAGAATTTTTAAAGAAACTGTTAACAAATAAAAGAAAGTTAGACGATCTGTCCACTGTGAAGCTCAATAAGGAGTGTTCGGTCATTCTCCAAAACAAACTACCCACCAAGCTCAAAGATCTAGAGAGTTTTATTATTCCTTTTTTTATTGGTAGTTGAAAAAGCTTTAGCTAATTTGGGTGCTAGTATAAATCTAATGCCTTATAAATTGTTCAAAAAACTTGGTATCGGGGAACCAAAACCCACTAGGATGAGTATCCAATTAGCTAACAGATCTGTTAAATATCTTAGGGGCATTATTGAAGATGTACTTGTGAAAGTATATAAAATCATATTCCTTGTTGATTTTGTTATACTTGACATGAATGAGGATATTGAGGTACCCATTATCTTAGGTTAACCCTTTTTAGCCACTACTAGAACTGTTATTGATGTGGGTATGTAACACCCCTAACCCGTCTCCATCGCCGAATTAAGGTTAAGGAGCATTACTAGACAAATCACACATTTAATCACATATTACCATACTAATTCTACTTAGTCCATACATTCACATATATTATAATAAACTTATACATTTAGCCTCAAATCTTACTTTTGAGACCTTTAAAATAGCTTAGAAATGATTCGAGACTAATTTGAAACAAATCTGAAAAGTTAGGAAAATTTGGAAAACAGGGGCACACAGCCGTGTGCTAGCCCGTGTGCCTATCCGTGTATGGCTACGAAATAGGATCACACGACCGTGTACTAGCCCGTGTGCCCATCCATGTGCCTATTACACCTAAACTGTAAATTTCACATAGCCGTGTGGTGCTCGTGTGTACCTTAAATGACCCCTAATGCAAGCCAATTCAAATACTAAACTTTGTCCAACAAGACACCACATATATACATGCAATCCAAAGACTAAATACCCCATTTAGAACACATTTTCACACACAAATTACTCATCTAATCATCCAACCAATATGCCCATCAAAGGCACCACATTTTGTACCAAATAAGCATTCAAACATACTTGTTCTTATCTTGAATAAACTACATATGTAAATACTCACGAACATGAGACAAAGTGCATTCCATAATAGTGTATGTCGAAACTATTTTTTTGAAAAAAACAAAAATAAAATAAGTCTCAATTTATGAAAATGGAGTCGCCACCAATAATTTTTTTAAAACAGGTGTAATTGGGTCACCTTTCGAGATTTTTTCAAAAAATAATAAAAAATCATTAAAATAATTTTGGTCTTTGAAACCATAAAACGAGTTCGGGAGTCGGTTACGCATAAGGAAGGATTAGCAACCTTACACGCCCAAAATTGGTACCTAATCGATTATTCGAAATCTTATTTGTTGAAAATTAAAAATTCGAGAAAAATTTAAATCGCGATCCTTAAATGCATGAATGTCAAATTTATTCTATTTTGAAAACAAATTTTGCTTCTGAAGAAAGCCCTTTATTTCAAATTAATCGAGAAAAAGCCACATCCAGTAAGTTAGGACATAACAATTCGAATATTCGAAAATGACGAGCTTCTTTTCAAAAAACTCGTATTTAAAATTTAAAAAGGATATTCAATTATCCCGATTCAAAGAAAAAACCACACCCAATAAGTTAGGGCATATTTTTTCAAATTCTCGAGACAAAAGTCATTGCCTTAATTTATTAAAACAATTTGTATATATAAAAAAAATTACATGACATGCAAAAGTGTACACAAGATTTATAAGTATACATAAATAAAAAAAAATACATACATAAAATAACATAAGATGATGTAATATACATATGCATATATGGAAGAAAGAAGGAAAAAAAAGATTACATTAATCGGGGTTAAATTCTAATTTTTGAAAACTTTAGGAGGGTCAAAAAAATGATTTTAAAAATAAACCAGGCCTTCATAAATGATAAACCCAAAAAAATGACACATGGCAGTTTTTGAGACATTTTAAAATTAGGAACTGAATTGGAAGCTAGGCAAAATTATAAAGATAAATTAAAAATAACAAAAAATTAATTGAAACAACTAAAAGAAAAAGGGACTTAATGAGGAAATAACCTATTTTAAAGAAAAGGACAAATGCCCTTCCCCATGCCTGCCATTTCACGTGGGTGGCATCACTTTTCACCCATTTCCTTCTTTTTCAAATTAAAATTAATTTCCCCCTTTCCATCAAAATTAAATGGTTTTTCATCCATTCTTCTCCCTTTTTCAAAACCACATTCAATTTTCTCCATTATCTTCTCTCAAAATCAAAGCAGACCCTCCTTCTCCAGCCCCTCATTCTACTGACCATGTGTTGAGAAGCCACTCCGCCGTTCATCTCGGCGCCGACGTCCCGCCGATGGCCACCATGGGTGGTGAAGAAAGGAAAAAAAAAAGAAACCCAAAAATCCCTTCTAGTAGTAGTTTAAACTAAGAAAAAATGTATAGATCTAAAGCTAATACCTTGCTTTTATTGTTGAACTTGGTTACTAAAAAAGAAAAGAATTACACTTCTATTCTGTGTATCTCCCTCTGATTTCTTGTATCTATCTCCTCCTCCGTATATGATTTTTCTTTGTGTGTATAATTTTTGTGTGTGTGAAAAAAATTACATTTACATCTACTATTATTATAGCACTTTTTTACAACTAATTTCTGAATTTTCCGGGTGACGTGCACGAGGTGGAGTCCGGATCCGGCGGAAACCGGCGACGACGATGGCGGTGGCAGCGCGGGTGAGCTAGCGCGGTGGCAGCTAGACAGTAGAAAAGGCTAGGGTTTTTTTTAGGGTTTGTGAAATTAGGTAGTTTTTTTTTAAAATGTATTGGGCTTGTATATGTTTATTAATTTTATTAATTCTTTCTTTGTTTATTTATTTAATAAATAAATAAAATAATAAAATAATAAAATTTGGGTTGTAGAGGCCCGGACAAATTGGGCTTCTACAGCTGCCCCTCTTTGCTCGTTGCTGTGTAACAAAAACAGAGCAGAGACTAAAAATTGACCAACTTTGTTCGGTCCCACTGGATTTGGTCTCTTTAGCCCTTCTTCAAGTAGCCCACTCTTGTTTCATTGGACGTTCAAACTCATTGCATCTGCTTCTCCACAACTTTTAGGAAGTGTCGCGACTTCACCTTACCCTAAGTCGATTCCAAAGAGATAAAATTTGTACTATAGCTTCACTCGATTCCACTTGCAGCTTCAGAGAGGTTGAGGTTCACCATCGTAGTCTTTAATTTAATTCACTAACACTTTAGGGATTTGGTGCTCGTAACTTCATCTTCGGTCTATTTCTTTGTATCTTCAATGAAGATTGAGGTCTACTACTATGAATTTTAATCTGCCTCTCTATTACTTTAGGGGTATATAAGATTGCTTTTGTAGCTTCAATCTGCCTCTCTATAACTTTAGGGGTAAAAGATTAGATTGTTTCAATTTGCCTCATGGTCTAGGTAAAAGATCTGATGGTCTTCAATCTGCCCTTTGGTTAGGGTAAAAGATTAGATTTCTTCAATTTTCCCCATGATCGGGAGGGGTAAAAGATCGGATGGTCTTCAATCTTGCCTTCTGGTTAGGGTAAAAGATTAGATTCTTCAATCTGCCCCATGATCGCGGGTAAAGATCGGATGGTCTTCAATCTTGCCCTATGTTAGGGTAAAAGATTTGATTTCTTCAATCTGCCCCATGATCGGGGTAAAAGATCGGATGGTCTTCAATCTTGCCCTCTGGTTAGGGTAAAAGATAGATTTCTTTAATCTGTCCCATGATCGGGGTAAAAGATCGGATGGTCTTCAATCTTGCCCTCTAGTTAGGGTAAAAGATTTGATTTCTTCAATCTGCCCCATGATCGGGGTAAAAGATCGGATGGTCTTCAATCTTGCCCTCTGGTTAGGGTAAAAGATTTGATTTCTTCAATCTGCCCCATGATAGGGTAAAAGATCGATGGTCTTCAATCTTGCCCTCTGGTTAGTGTAAAAGATTTGATTTCTTCAATCTGCCCCATGATCGGGGTAAAAAGAGGTAAAAGATCGATGGTCTTCAATCTTGCCCTCTGGTTAGGGTAAAAGATTGGATTTCTTCAATCTGCCCCATAGTTAGGGTAAAAGATTGGAGGTGTAACTTCACTTCTTTTCAGCCTCAGGGGTATAAGATTCGGCCTTGTGACTTCAATTTGCCCCTCTACAGCTTTAGGTGTATGAGATTTGCCTTGCGGTTTCAATCTGCAGTTCTACAGCTTTAGGGGTAAAAGATTTGTCATTCTATCGTCATCCTCCGAGGATATGATCTGTAGAACTTGTTTTATGGACCTTTATCTAGGCCATGTAACTAGGATGCCATGATTTGAATGAATCAAATGCTCCTATCTAAATGCGCATGAATGATGCTGATATGCAAAGATGTCATTTTAAAAATGATTTTTATAGTTTTAGTCCTTAGGTCGTTACTGATCGTCACTTGCCTAAGTTCTAACAGCGATGTGTCATCATGCCTTTCCTTCAAGTCCGGTATTCCTTGTACGAAATCGTAAGCCGAATTTATTCATTTCAGGATCCCTTCAACCCTCAGATTCAGTTATTTCCAACAAACGGTCCTGTTTCAGGTCCCTGTACTATTTAAAATTTCCCAAAGTAATATGCAGAAATCTTTTTTATACCTTATATCATCAAGTCCATTAACCATTATTTCAATGCAAAGAATGCTCTGAGAAGGGTTATAAAAATGGATAAGGTTGAATTTATTTGTGATAACGTTTGAATGGAGATAAATAAGAAAATATCAAACATTAATCAAAACATCGGCCAGGATAACAAATGTTGGTCAAAATCTTAGCAAACATTAATCAAGAATTGCTAAAATGAGCAACAGGGAAGAAACAGATTTCCTATATATCAACGTATAAACTCCTTCGAGCAAACTTGATGAGGACCACTTTGAGCCTGATGTGTACTCATGAAACCTATTGCACTCTGTCGATGCCCAAGATGCAATGTTTCTCCATCCTGCTACTTCTGAGAAAGAAACTCATTTCATGCCCGATCCTGGATCCGAATCTGAACCGCCCTTTCAGGTTTTCAGTTCAAATCTCCTTAGGCTTCGAGACGCCCTTTGCGGGTTTCATCTCGGCCCCACCTTTTCTTTTTTTTTTTGTGCTGCCGTTTGGGTTTTCAACTCAACCTCCCTTTTTAGGAGAAATACTTCTTTACTGAATCTGAATTTACGGGATTTGACAAATCCTTGCCATCCATCTCAGTTAAAATTAAAGCTCCTCCAGAGAAAGCTTTCTTTACCACGTATGGGCCTTCCCAGTTTGGCATCCATTTGCCTCGAAAATCTTTTTGCATAGGAAGTATCTTTTTCAACACTAGATCTCCCTCATGGAATTCTCTAGGGCGAACTTTTTTATCATAAGCTCGAATCATCCGTTTCTGGTACATCTGGCCATGTTGGATAGCTTTCAACCTCTTCTCGTCGATTAGGTTTAGTTGGTCATATCTTGATTGGATCCAATCTGCCTCATCTAACTTTATTTCTGATAAGACCCGAGAGAAGGAATTTCAACCTCAATGGGTAGGACTGCCTCCATTCCATATACTAATGAGAAAGGTGTTGCCCCGGTAGAAGTTCTGACAGACGTTCGATAAGCGTAGAGAGCAAATGGTAACTTCTCATGCCAATCTTTGTAAGTCTCTGTCATTTTCCCAATGATTTTCTTGATGTTTTTATTAGCTGCCTCTACTGCTCCGTTCATTTTTGGGCGATACGGTGCTGAATTATGGTGCTTGATCTTGAATTGCCTGCAGACTTCTGCTATTGTGCTATTATTCAGGTTCAAAGCATTGTCGGATATGATCTTCTCTGGTATTCCATACCGACATATAATTTCTCTCTTCAAGAATTTGCTGACCGTTGATCTCGTGACACTGGCATAGGAAGCAGCTTCTACCCACTTAGTAAAATAATCAATGACCACAAAAATGAACCTGTGCCCATTAGAAGCTTTTGGCAAGACTGGTCCGATGACATCCATGCCCCACATAGAAAAAGGCCAGGGAGAAGTCATAACATGGAGAGGTGAAGGAGATACATGAATTTTTTCTCCATAAATTTGACACTTGTGACATTTCTTAGCATATTTAATGCAATCTCCTTCCATGGTTGACCAATAATACCCAAATCTCATAATTTGTCTGGCCATCGTGAAACCATTGGCATGTGTTCCACAAACCCCTTCATGAACTTCTTCTAAGATTTTCTTGGCTTCAATAGAATCGACGCACCTTAATAGGACTTGATCTCTTCTCTTTTTATATAGAATATCCCCGTCAAGGACATAGTCAATGGCAAGCCTTCTCAATGTTCTTTTTTCATTTTCGGTGGCTTGCTCAGGGTACTCACGGTCTTTTACATATTGCAAGATTTCCTGGTACCACGGGTGATCATCCTTTTCTTCTCCTTCAATGTTGAAGCAATGAGCTGGAACCTCATAAATACTCATTTGAATTGGCTTCATATCTTCTTGCTTATTGACCATGATCATGGAAGCGAGAGTGGCCAAAGCATCGGCCATTTGATTTTCCTCTCGCGGGAGGTAATGAAAGGTGATGTCCTCGAACTCTTTGATTAGCTCGAGCACTAATTTTCGATAACCCATCAATTTGAATCTCTCGTTTCCCATTCTCCTTTGAGTTGATAAATTACCAACGCAGAATCCCCGTACACTTCCAGAATCTTGATCTTACGTTCAATAGCTGCCCGAATACCCATGACACATGCTTCATATTCCGCCATGTTATTTGTGCAATCGAAGTCAAGCTTGCTTGTGAAGGGATAATGGTCTCCTTTCGGGGATACCAGAACTGCTCCAATCCCTTTGCCAGTAGCATTTGAAGCACCATCAAAATGCATTTTCCATGGCTGCTCCTTTGAAACTTCTTTTGCTACGGTTGCGACATACATTAAATCTTCGTTTGGGAAGTCAAAATCTAATGGCTCATAGTCCTCGAGAGCTTTGCTGGCCAGAAAATCTGCTATTGCACTCCCTTTTATCGCCTTCTGGTTCACATAGATTATGTCAAACTCAGAAAGTAACATTTGCCATCTGGCCATCCTTCCATTTAATGCAGCTGAACCCATCATAAACTTGAGAGGATCCAATTTTGAAATCAACCAAGTTGTATGATATAACATGTATTGCCTCAACCTTCGGGTAGTCCAAACCAGAGCGCAACATAATTTCTCAATTGGAGAATATCTTATCTCGCTTTCCGTGAATTTCTTGCTGAGATAGTAGATTGCTCTTTCTTTCTTTCCCGACTCATCATGCTGGCCTAATACACATCCCATAGAGTTCTCAAATACGGCCAAGTACAGGATCAAAGGTTTGTCTGGATTCGGAGGCATCAAAATTGGAGCTTTGGATAAATATTGTTTGACTTTGTCAAATGTCTTTTGGCATTTATCATCCCAAACCCCCGGGTTATGCTTCTTGAGAAGACGGAAGATAGGATCACATTTCTCGGTTAGTTGTGAGATGAACCGAGAGATATAATTCAACCTCCCTAAGAACCCCCTGACTTCCTTTGGAGTACGTGGTGGTGGTAACTCTTGTACAGCTTTGACCTTATCAGGATCAATTTCGATTCCTTTTTTACTGACCACAAAGCCTAGCAACTTGCCTGAAGTAACCCCAAAAGTACATTTGTTCGGGTTCAACTTCAACTGGAACCTTCTCAATCTTATGAACAACTTTCTTAAAACTTCCACATGTTCCTCTTCTGTTTGAGACTTTGCAATCATATCGTCGACATAAACCTCAATTTCCTTGTGCATCATGTCATGGAACAACGTTACCATAGCCCTTTGATATGTTGCCCCTGCATTCTTCAATCCAAATGGCATAACCTTGTAGCAGAAGGTTCCCCACACGGTGACAAATGTAGTTTTATCCATATCCTCAGGATGCATCTTTATTTGGTTGTACCCAGAAAAACCATCCATAAAAGAGAATAAAGAATGACCTGCTGTATTGTCCACCAATGTGTCGATATGAGGTAGCGGGAAATTATCTTTTGGACTAGCCTTGTTTAAGTCCCGATAGTCGACGCACATGCGTACTTTCCCGTCTTTTTTAGGAACTGGCACTATGTTGGCCACCCATTCTGAGTATTCCACCACTCGTAAGAAACCGGCATCAAACTATTTTTGGACCTCCTCTTTTATCTTTAAGAGAACATCTGGTCTCATTCTTCGAAGCTTTTGTTGAACTGGTTTACATTCTTCTCTTATAGGGAGCTTGTGTACCACGATGTCAGTGCTTAGACCGGGCATATCCTGATACGACCATGCAAACACATCCTTGAACTCTTGAAGCAGATCAATGAGATCTCGTCTCGTTTCTGCAGAAATACAAGTTCCAATCTTTACCTCCCTTTTGTCAACTTCATTCCCTAAACTCACAACTTCTACTGATTCTTTGTGAGGTAGGATTTGCTTCTCTTCTTGCTCAACCATCCGTAACAAATCAGGAGATAAACTACAATCTTGGGTTTCTTCAAAATCATAAGATCCCTCTGAACACACATCTTGCTCAAAATGAGGCTCTAAGTTGGCAACGACGTTATTCATATCGTTGATATCTAGAGACCTGTCATATGGACCAAAAGATCCGAAAAATAAAGGAATTTGAGAATATGTATTATGATATGAGATGAATGAAAAGAATAACGAGAATTTTTCCAATTTGGTGAAAGAAAGTGTATCTTTTTTATTGAAAATAAAAAGCCAATGAACATATGCCCTTTACAAAAAGATCTCAATTGCTCTTGGGCTTAAAGAAAAAAAGGTGTTCTGAACATTACTCTGGAAAAGACTTAAAAATTACAGGGAGCTCTTCCGCAGTCCAGTTGTCTAGAACGCTTTCGAGGGCGTAAGGACGAATTCCTGCCAAATTTCTTTGCTTACTCGCTCCTTCAGAAACAGCATTGATGCACAGATTTCTCATTATTCCTGCCAACCTATTTCCCGTTGGCCTTTGCTCGGGGTTAATAAAACCTCCCGACACGAAAGATCTTGATATATAAGGAAAGACCATTGGCTCGCTTTTGATCTCTTCCCCACTTATCCTAGCCCTTCTTTTGTCTTGTTTTTTCTGTAGCTCTTCTTTTCTCTGCTTCATGTTTGGCTTAAATCCTAAACCAAATCGATCACGCTTCTCTGTCAGTACTGGCGTTGTAATCCTTCCTTGGAGATACCTCCCCAATCCTCTTCCAGGTGAAGCGCCTTTTCCAACTGTCACTTTTAGTCCCATCTTGGTTGTCGTCGATATCCTCGGTGTGAGGATCTTATCTCCTTCAGCCACGAAGGTAGCATTCACAAATTCCAACGACCTAAAGGAGCATTCCATGGCCTCCTCATCTGTACTTATGTAAGGTGCATCGCTAGTCACTGATGCAATGATTTCCTCCTCAGCATTAATGGTGATTAATCGACCTTCTATCACCAATTTTAACTTTTGATGCAAGGACGACGGTACTGCCCCTGCCGAATGAATCCATGGCCTTCCCAACAAGCAATTGTAGGTAGGCCTGATGTCCATCACTAAAAAGTCTATCTCGTACGTGTTGGGCCCAATCAGGAGTGGAATTTCAATTCTGCCCATCACTCGTCTCTCTGTTCCATCAAAAGCCCTCACTATATTATGGCATGCTTTCATGTGAGAGCTGTTTATCGGTAACCTATTCAGTGTTGTCAATGGTAGCACGTTCAAGGCTGAGCCATTATCAATCAATACACCTGGTAAAGTGTACCCTTTGCACCGGGCCGTAATGTGAAGAGCTTTTGTTGAGCCCATGCCCCCTGGAGGTATTTCATCGTCATTGAAAAAAATGAAATTATCCGCACTTAGGTTACTTACCAGTCGGTCCAACTTCTTTACCGAGATATCCTCCGCCACATACGTTTCATTCAGCACTTTCAGTAGCGCGTTCCGGTGAGCCTCTGAACCTGATAGTAGGGCTAAAACTGATACTCGATCAGACTGCCTATGTAACTGTTCTACCACATTGTACTCGCTGTGCTTTAGGAATTTCAAAAATTCCTTGGCCTTTTCTTCAGTTACCGGCTCATTTACTCGTATCTCGAGTCTGTTATTTTCTCTTCTCTCAAGCCCATCCATCAAGGCTTTGTTATTAACCTCTTCTTCTGCATCTGTAAAATCTGGATCCTTATCTAATCTCCTTTCATTCGGTATCGTTACGCTACAGTCATAGCTCCACGGTACCTTTTTATTATCCTTGTAAGGAAATGCCACAGGTTTTTGGATGATGACCCGTGGTGACATCTGACCTCCAACTTCACCTACTGGCCTGGATATAATTATCAATGGCAAGTTAGCCTCATAAGTCTTTCCTAGTACCCCTTCCTCAGAAGCACAAACATTATTCGTTCCTTCATCTTCCTTCTCCTTAAAGAATTCCAGCTCTTTATTATTCATCAATTTCTGTACCAAGGATCGAAATTCAACACACCCTTGGATTTTATGCCCTTCCACTGCATGAAACTCGCAGTAATTTCCAATCTTTGCTACCATGTCCTCACTCTTCTGCATGATTAGACCCCTGTTGACCATCTGTTGCCAAACCCACTTTAATGGAGATTTGACTTCCCCTACATCATTCTTAATCATCTTGGTCCTTTCTTCAATTATTGCGTTTACTCCCTGGTCGGGATGATTTGGCAAGGGATTCCCAGCTACACTGGGTCTTACGGAGTTATCAAACTTGATTATCCCCATCTTGATAAATCTTTCAACTAGTTTCTTGAAAGCAGTGCAATTCTCGATAGAGTGGCCCACTATTCCTGCGTGATAGTCACATTGAGCGTTTGCGTCATACCAATCTGGGAACGGGGGTTGCATTGGCTTCAAATAATAGGGAGACACTACCCGGGCATCATATAAACTCTTGTAAAGCTCTTTGTAGGTCATCGGGATAGGAGTGAATTGGATTCTTTCAATGTTGGCCTCAAGCCCGATTCTTGCCTCGGTCTACTTTGATAATTGGTCGTTGGGGCTTTAGACTGGGTTACCATAATCGGTTTTGTAACATTCGACCGGTACAAGCTTATATTAGTTACCTCATTGTCCTTCCTTTTAGGAGCGGACCTTTTGGTACTTTCTCCAGCATCAATTTTCCACTTCGAATCGCATTTTCAATCATTTCCCCAGACATGACCATGTCAGAGAAACTTTTAGTAGCGTTTCCAAGCAGATGATTGATATACGGTGCTTTCAAGGTACTGACAAAGAGCATGGTTGTCTCTTTCTCAGAAAGCGGTGGCTGTACTTGGGTGGCCATATCTCTCCACCTTTGAGCATACTGCCTGAAGCTTTCACCTGGCCTTTTCTCAGCATTTTGTAACGTGATCCTATCAGGAGCTATGTCAGTGACATGACCATATTGTCTCATGAAAGCCTGTGCCAAATCCTTCCAAGAACTAATTTTGGCCCGACTCAATTGATTATACCACCTTGAAGCTGATCCCGTTAAACTGTCCTGAAAACAGTGAATTAGCAGCTGATCATTATTGACATATCCGGTCATCTTTCTGCAGAACATGGTGATATGTGCTTCTGGACAGCTTGTCCCGTTATATTTCTCAAACTCTGGAACTTTAAACTTGGGGGCAATACTAAATTAGGGACCAAACTCAGCTCTTTAGCATCAATTCCACAACACCCTTCTCCTTCTAAAGCTTTGAACCTTTCCTCCAGCCATTTACAACGCTCCTCCAGCTGGTTAGGAAGTTCGGCTCTTGCTCTTTCTGCTTCCGTCATCTCATTTAAGTCTGGTATGCCAAAGTCGACCGGGTTATTTCCTGGGTTAGAACTAGAACCCGTTTGGAAGTTTACCGATTTTGGTGTGCCAAACAAGCACGACTGTGGGTTAATTGTGACAGATGCTCTTCGACCACTCATTTCTTGCGCAACCCGAGTCGGTGTGGGAGTAACATTTGAAGGGCAAGGAGGACCATCATTCCCTTCCTTTGAATCTATTACAATACCCTTTCCCCTTTCAGCTCTTTCAACCAATAATTGGGTGAACTTATTTATAAGTTCATTCTGAGCCTCAACAATCTGCTCTTTCATATCTTGTTGCACCTTCACTAATTGCTCATGCAATTGATCCTGCATTTCCTTTTGTATTTGCTCCAACCTTTCCAATCGTTGATCCATCGCTCTTGTCTTGGCACGAGTGTAGTAACGAAGTGGTTTTTCCAGAGTAACTTGAATTTTTTTTAATTAATTAGCAATATTTCTCTTAAAAAAAAATGATTAATGTATGATAATGCAATGAATGCATGAATGCATGAATGCAAATGCAAGAAAGGTATTGACTCTCAATCGACTTCTGATAGAACAACTTTACTAGAAAACGAATGTCTTTACACAAGATATTTACAAATAAGGCCTAGCCCTAATGCTCAAAGTCTTAATCTTTTGAAGGAAACATGCTAGCTTTTGGCCTTTATCAGACACTGACTCGTACTCTATGCTCAAAGTGTCTGCTTGGACAGCTAACTTCTGCAAGTATTCAGCCACCTCTCTTACTTGTGTTAATGCTTCCCCCATGACATGGTCTCGATCTCTGATCTGCCTTTGAGACTGCTGAAGTTGCCTATTACTTGTCTCTAGAGTTCGTTCGAGGAACTCGATCCGAATCTCACAATTCTGCAATGAAGCTTCCAATTCTCCAACCATTCTCCTTAATCCTTCATTCTCAATCTTGCTTGCCCTTAATTTTGTCACAGAGTTGCGATTATGGTGCATATGCAAAGATTCTTCTAACTCGATTATTCGGGCCTTTATCTCAGCTTTCTCGACTTGACTTTCTAATAACTCGCTTTTTATAGCATCTTCTTGGACTTGAGCATCCTGAAATTTTCTCTTCCACAGATCTGCTCGAACCCTCTCCTCTTGAATTTCCTGCTGCCACTGTTCTGATGTTTTGCCTAACCCAGCAGTTTTTATTGACTGACGAAGCTTCTTGTAATCCTTCTTCAAGTCATCCAAGTCTTCCTCAACCTTTCTCTTCCCCTTCCTTAGCTTATCAGCTTCTAACTTTTGGACGTCAACATCTAAACCCAACTGCATCTTTTCCTCTTCCAGTGCTTCTATCTTTTTCCCCAATTCAGAACTTTTCTTCTCAAAGTCTTGCTTGATGAGCTCTAATTTCGATGGGACTACTTGCAGATATTCTTCAATTGGGCGAACATCGTCGGGATTTGGCACGGGGATGTTATCATTGACTCTCCTACTCCTCCAATCGTCATACTCTTGGGTTTTCATAGGATTTGCTGCAAATGGCTTCATTTTATGGGCTTGATTCCAAGCACTTGATATCTCTCGAACTCTTTTCTTATTATTCTCACCTTTATATACAAACTCGCACTGAGCCAAGCCTTGAGTTGCTGGGATGAACTGTCTTGATCGATACTGTCTCATTACTAACAAAGGAGCATATCCCACAGCTCCCCATATCCCTAGCAACGGAACCCAATCAAAATCACCGCATCGATAAATAATTTCACCAGGAATAAACCAAGGTGCTCGCCATTCTATATCTTCGTCTTGGAGACTATGGAGTATTGCCATCCACTTTTCCTCAGAGATATCCTCTCGTCTTTGTATAGCAATAAATTCCCTCAAAGGAGAATAACTCGTAGAAAATACTCTGCCAGGAACTTTTTCCACTTTCCAAAAGTGACTATGGAACCATACCATCAGTAGTTGTGCGCATCCAATAAATCTCCCTTCTCCCTCTCTTCGGCATGCATTTAATGACCTAAAAGTTTCAGCCAAAATTGCTGGAATAGGTGTAACCCCCTTATCGAGCCGATCGAATAAATCAGTGACCGCCTCATCTATATGCCCCAACGCCTTGGGAAATATAACCAGTCCGTACACACTGAGAGCAAATATATCAACCTTCTTCCTTGCATCAGGATGAGCTAAAATCAAATCTCGCAAACTTTTCCAAGTGACACATTTGTTATCGCCCTTCACCTTAATTCGAGCTGTAACCCATTGCTCACTCATTCCCGTAGTGTTCATCAGCTTTTTAAGAAAAGTTGGCACATTAGCGGGTCTCGAATAGACCTTTTTCCATTGAATTTTGGTGCACCGAAACAGAGCAGTGTACTCCTCAATGGTGGGCACCATATCCATATTTCCAAAAGTGAAACAGCTATAAGCCGGGTTCCAGTACTGTACAAGGGCTCGGAAGAGATGCTTGTCTACCTTAACTTCTAGTAAGTATGGTAGATCCCCATACTCTCGGTGGAAAATCTGCTTCATGCCATCATCCCACTGATCCCAAACTTCTCTCAACTCTTGCAAGCTATTCTGAGTCACACTAATCCGAGTAAAGTCCCAGTAGTCCGATACATGGCCTTCAGCTAGACTATCACCCTTCTCACGTTGTTTATCCTCTGACCACATACGCACGGCCACATTGTCTTCTACCTCCTCAAGATATCCTTTTTCCATGACCAGTTCTCTACTAGTAATCGAACTCGAGTCAAATACCTTTCCTAATATGAGAATGCAATGCAAAAATAAGAGAAAAGAGGAGAGGGAAAAAAAAGGTTAGTATCCACAGTCATTAAATATATCAAAAAAAATGAATAAATAAATAAATAAAACAAAGGACCTACACATCTACTAGGTGGTCTCTAAAGGTTCGGTATAGTTCTGCCTAGGGTAGGCACTTAAGGCTCATTACATGTGGCTTTGGTTCTAAAGTAACGGTACCCAAACCAGCAGATTCCTCAGTCCTCACCCATTATAGGCTCATACGGACGAGTTCGGTTTAAGGGGACACATTTCCCGTATGTTTACACGGAAGTGAAAACTTCACGAAAACATAGGTACGGATGTATCCCGAAAGCGATTCACTATCCTGCACGGAGGTGAAAACCTCACGAAGGAGTAGCTTCTCGCTTCCACTTAAGCGTTGTAGTAACAAATGCATGTATGCAAAAATATAAAACATACAATATCAACATGTTATAATCACAACAAACATATAAATCACAAAAAATGAAATGCAAAGGATCACAAATTAAATTAAATTGAATTTGAAATTTTCAACAAGAAAGATAAAAAATAATCGACTTACGGCTTGACTCTCTTATTTGTCCCCAGTGGAGTCGCCAAGCTGTCGAAACTATTTTTTTGAAAAAAACAAAAATAAAATAAGTCTCGATTTATGAAAATGGAGTCGCCACCAATAATTTTTTAAAACAGGTGTAATTGGGTCACCTTTCGAGATTTTTTCAAAAATAATAAAAAATCATTAAAATAATTTTGGTCTTTGAAACCATAAAACGAGTTCGGGAGTCGGTTACGCATAAGGAAGGATTAGCAACCTTACACGCCCAAAATTGGTACCTAATCGATTATTCGAAATCTTATTTGTTGAAAATTAAAAATTCGAGAAAAATTTAAATCGCGATCCTTAAATGCATGAATGTCAAATTTATTCTATTTTGAAAACAAATTTTGCTTCTGAAGAAAGCCCTTTATTTCGAATTAATCGAGAAAAAGCCACATCCAGTAAGTTAGGACATAACAATTCGAATATTCGAAAATGACGAGCTTTTTTTCAAAAAACTCGTATTTAAAATTTAAAAGGATATTCAATTATCCCGATTCAAAGAAAAAACCACACCCAGTAAGTTAGGGCATATTTTTTCAAATTCTCGAGACAAAAGACATTGCCTTAATTTATTAAAACAATTTGTATATATATAAAAAAATTACATGACATGCAAAAGTGTACACAGGATTTATAAGTATACATAAAAAAAAATACATACATAAAATATCATAAGATGATGTAATATACATATGCATATATGGAAGAAAGAAGGAAAAAAAGATTACATTAATCGGGGTTAAATTCTAATTTTTGAAAACTTTAGGAGGGTCAAAAAAATGATTTTAAAAATAAACCAGCCTTCATAAATGATAAACCCAAAAAAATGACACATGGCAGTTTTTGAGACATTTTAAAGTTAGGGACTGAATTGGAAGCTAGGCAAAATTATAAAGATAAATTGAAAATAACAAAAAATTTAATTGAAACAACTAAAAGAAAAAGGGGACTTAATGGGGAAATAACCCTATTTTAAAGAAAAAGACAAATGCCCTTCCCCATGCCTGCCATTTCACGTGGGTGGCATCACTTTTCACCCATTTTCCTTCTTTTTCAAATTAAAATTAATTTCCCCCTTTTCCATCAAAATTAAATGGTTTTTCATCCATTTTTCTCCCTTTTTCAAAACCACATTCAATTTTCTCCATTATCTTCTCTCAAAATCAAAGCAGACCCTCCTTCTCCAGCCCCCATTCTACTGACCATGGGTTGAGAAGCCACTCCGCCGTTCATCTCGGCGCCGACGTCCCGCCGATGGCCACCATGGGTGGTGAAGAAAGGTAAAAAAAGAAACCCAAAATCCCTTCTTAGTAGTAGTTTAAACTAAGAAAAAATGTATAGATCTAAAGCTAATACCTTGCTTTTATTGATGAACTTGGTTACTAAAAAAAGAATTACACTTCTATTCTGTGTATCTCCCTCTGATTTCTTGTATCTATCTCCTCCTCCGTATATGATTTTCTTTGTGTGTATAATTTTTGTGTGTGTGAAAAAAAATTACATTTACATCTACTATATTTATAGCACTTTTTTACAACTAATTTCCGAATTTTTCGGTGACGTGCACGAGGTGGAGTCCGGATCCGGCGGAACCGGCGACGACGACGGCGGTGGCGGCGCGGGTGAGCTGGCGACGGCGGCAGCTAGACAATAGAAAAGGCTAGGGTTTTTTTTAGGGTTTGTGAAATTAGGTAGTTTTTTTTTAAAAATGTATTGGGCTTGTATATGTTTATTAATTTTATTATTTCTTTCTTTGTTTATTTATTTAATAAATAAATAAAAAAATAAAAAAATAAAATTTGGGTTGTAGAGACCCGGACAAATTGGGCTTCTACAGTGTACTATCAGTCTAACCAAATATATACACTAAACATGGATAGGCCATAATATTCACAAGTTTTAACCATTCTTCTTTCTACAACAAAACAACCACCTATACATGCAATGAACCATTCAAGATTTCAATATTCTAGTTTAAACTGATGTCAACCATATCAAAATAATCATTCCAAATCATGTAACATTTAAAACATTAATCACAAAAAGTTTGGCCTAATTCAAGGCCAACAAATTCTCTTAATAAACCTTTTAACCCTAATACATGTCATTTATAATCGTTAACCAAAATAACCGTAAATACCAATATGTCGAATAGATAGTGTGACAATACTCCGACGAGATCCCAACTGGATAAGCTTTTCAATAATCTACAAGACTGAGGAAACGGTTATGTAAGCATTTAATGTTTAGTAAATTAACATAAGAGAAACTTACTGAACATATTAATTTAAACAACCAAACCTACTTTCCTCATGTCTTATGCCAAACTTTCTTTCCTATACACATCACCTCACCAGGTTAATGAATATAGCATTACATATAATCCCACATAACTCATGGCTTATACATAATAAGTATTTATACTTTATCTGTCATCCATCGTACATTCAAATATCCATTACCCATTCTTCTAATTGAATTCATATAATTAATAGTTAATAGCTAAATATGACATCTACAAAACATCACATGTATTAAGAAATACATTCCAAGCATATTTCATCCATCTTATGATAAATTCTCATTCTTTTCATTTCGTATATGCATACTCATATTTCCATATCATATGAACATTAATAACATTAATGTTTTGATACATGCCTTTCCATTAACCTTTACTTACTCATTGAAATCATATGGTAATAAATAGTAAGTAAACATAACATCCATAAAACATAACATATATTAAGAAATGGATTTCATACATCCATCACATGATAATTTATCATCCATTTACATTTCATATATGCTTATTCATCTTTCCATATCATATAAACATTAAGTCTTTAAACATATCTTTCCATTAACCTTTTCTTACCCGTTGAACCATTTTCGAATAACATTGGATACTCGAAATCCCTTTTCATGAAAATATAACCTTTCCTTTCCTTTTCAATCATGCTCACATGAGCTGTGAAGTGGGTCTGCTCACACGAGTTGTGGGTTGGGACAGTAGCTACACGATGCTGCTCATATAAGTCGTGGAGAATCCGCAACACATGCTGGATCTCAACCAACGGTAAGACCTCTAAGAATACGTATACTTCCTAATGACATGTCATTTGTATCCTATGCATTCTCTAAGCTCAAACATGTCTTAGTCCATATATTTATCCGTGACATTCACTTTCACATTAGTATTTCAAAAATTTTCCATGAAATTCTCATTTTTCATATTTAACTTTAATTTTCCCTTTCTATATATAAAATTTCATATAACCATTCATTAGATTCAAATGTCCATAATTTCATCAATAACATGATTTGATTATGAAATACAATTAACCATGTAAACCATAATAATCCATCCAAATCAAAGCATCATGTAATTCCATTTACTTAACATTATATTTTGATCCACATAATCAATCAAAATATTAAATAATCATTAATCTAATTCATTCATAACATAGTATTTAATTACATGACATAAAATATAGCGCATAATAACTTAAACCTTATATGAACTTACCTCGATTACGTAACAACTTCCAATATGGTTTGACCAATATTCCGTTACTTTGACTTTTCTGTGATTTGTGTCCGTTCGAGTTATTTCTTTATCTAAATAAATATTTTATTTTTAAATTTACTCTATTCCAACATTTAAAATGATCAATTTAACTTATAACCTTTAATAATGCAAAATTATGAAATTGCCCTCAAATATTACATTTTATGCAATTTAGTCATTAGGTCTTAAACTTGTAAATTTACCAATTTTAGATAACATTTATACTAGCCGAATTTTCCATAGGCTTAAGTCAGCCTATATTTTCCATATTTTATTTATTTGAGCATTTATGGAATTTATCCCTAACCTTTTACATTTTATGCAATTTAGTCCCTAAGTTTAAAACTTGTAATTTCACTATTTTTAACCAAAATCATGTTAGCAGATTTTTCTAGCCATCCTTAACAGCCCATATTTATAACAATTTTACAATATATTCCTTGACTTATACCGTTTTCATAAGTAGATCCCTAAACCTTAAAATCATTAAAAATTACTTAACAAAATGTGTCCATTTAGAAACCAAATTTATCAACCTACCATGAAATTTCAAAAACATCACAAACTCATTCATGGCAAAATTTTAAACATTTAACAACCTAGAAAATTGAACCCCGATTTGACTATACTAAACTAAAATGAGCTTAAAAATAAAAAAATCATTAAAAACGAGGTTAAAAAAACCTTACCATGAGTGAAAAATAACCCTTGGCCGAATGCTTTGTTTCTTTTTCCACGGAGTTTCGGTTCTTCCCTCTTTGGAGAAGAAGACATTCTTTTCTTTTCTTCTTTATTTTAAATTCATTCTTAATTAATTAACATTTTCTTATCCTTATAATAATAATAGCCTTTAATTTCATGATATTTACCATGCAACCTATCCAAGAATATCCACTAACTTTAATTATGGTATAATTACCATTAATATCCACCTTTTCATAGCCATTTGACTCCTTTAACATATAGACTTCAACTTTTGTATCTTTTACAATTTAGCCATTTTCACTCAATTAACTATTTAAACATTAAAATTTCTTTACCAAACTTTAATACACTTATATAATCATTCCATAAATATTTAATAAAAATATTTACAAGCCCAGTTCATAGAAACATCCTAATACCTCCATTTTTAAAACCACTTGACTTTAAGAATTTCGTATAAATCTAATTACTCGTTCAAATAGCATAAATTGTCAAATCAAAATTTATTATAATACTATATTTGCCTCGTAAATATTAAGTAATAATATTTGCAGTTTCACTTGTTAGATTTGTGGCCTTGAAATCACTGTTTTCGACACCATTGAAAAATGGGCAGTTATAGGGTAATGGTGAACTTGTATTGCGAGTAGGTGATGAAGTGGTTACTCTTCAAGCACGAGAATTTGTGAGAGCTTCTAGTGAGCGAGATGATACTCATTATTCTGTTAATGTTAGTAATCATGCGGCTAAACATTCCTTGCAGGAAATCACTAATTAATACGTGTTAGAACAATGTCTGTTTCAAGGTGACAAAAATCAAAGGACAAGTGTAGAGAGGATGGTGCAACTCGATGAATTAGATGAGTGGGGAGCAAAGGCTTATGAGAAACCAAAAAAGTACAAAAAAGTAACAAAGTAATATCATGATGTGCATTTAAAGAGGACAAATCAATTCAAAGTTGGAGACAAAGTGTTGTCCCTGCAGAGCTTAAATCAAGACGGTCGAACCCATTTGTGGTACAAAATGTATTCCCATATGGAATCATTGATGTAACACACATGAATACGATACATTTAAGGTAAATGGACATCGAGTCAAACTTTATTTTAGTGGTGATATTGATAACGAGAGAAAGGAGCTACGGCTCTAGGATTTGCCTTAACCATTAGCTTGAAAAGGGAAGTCGAGCTTAGACTTTAAATAAGCGCTTCTTGGAAGGTAACCCGAGTGTGTTTTGTTTTGTTATTTTATTTTATTTTAATTATTTTGGGTGCTTAATACACTTATTTTTTATTATTACTAAAACAATTGAAAAAAATCAATTTTTTAAAAAAATTAAAAATGAAAAAAATTGAAAAAAGGGGTTCACATGATTTGGGGTGACCCACATGGTCGTGTGTGTGTCATAGGCCATGTGAACACTAGAGTAAATTTTTAAATTTTTCTAGTAGGCCATACAGTCTTAAAGAGATACATGGTCTGGCCACACGATCATGTACCATTTTTTCCTTTAAAGCTAGTTTATTATTATTATTATTATTATTATTATTATTATTATTATTATTTCTGATATGGCCACGGTCCGAGACTTACCAAGTGCTAACAAGGAACCTTTGGAGCTGCCCTTAGGACCTATAACTCGAGCACGAGCCAAATGTTTCAAGGAGGCTGTTTCGGCTCTAATTGATCGAGTGTGGGGAGAAACCGTTGCGGGGCTTATCGATCAATCTTGGACAAGTCAACTAAGTCGGCCTTGCAACCTCCTACAAGTTCATCTAGCTCATTCGTAGCTCATTGAACTCAACTTCAGCTCATTTTTAACTTAGCATTATTTCGCTAGAATAAATATTTAATTTGTTTTAGTTAATTTAGTTATTTAGTTTAAGTTATTAAATGTGTCATAATCTGGACATTTTTATTAAATAGGGTTTTAATGTGTCTTAGTTTGATACATATTTAATAGTTGTTTTTAATGTGTCTTAGTTTGATACCTTAAGAGTCTTATAACTTTTATCCTTTTCTATACACGCCACTACCAATACCCGAAGAGCCTTGGGTCGACATTTCTATGGACTTTGTCCTTGGATTACCTAGAACTAAAACGGAAAGGATTCGATTTTTGTTGTTGTAGATAGATTTTCTAAGATGTCTCATTTTATAGCTTGCACAAAAACTGATGATGCTGTTCATATTGCCAATTTATTCTTTAGGGAAATCATTCGATTGCATGGCATTCCGAGAACCATCGTACCTGATCGAGACACGAAATTTCTTAGTCATTTCTGGAGGTCATTGTGGGGAAAGCTTGGAACGAAGCTACTGTTCTCAACAACTTGTTACCCCTAAATGAATGGCCAAATGGAGGTGGTGAATCGTGTTTTGTCAACCCTACTACGAGCTATCATCCGGAAAAATCTAAAGTCGTGGGAGGAGTGTTTGCCGTACATTGAGTTCGCTTACAATCGATCCATTCATTTAGCAACCAAACACTTACCTTTTGAAATTGTCTATGGTTTTAATCCCTTAACTCCATTAGACTTAGTTCCTTTGCCTAACGATCAGCTTATTCATGTAGATGCTAAGCGGAAGGCTGAGTACGTGAAGCAGCTACATCAAAAAGTGAGGGCCAATATTGAGGCTAGAATCGAAAGTTACATGCACAAGGCAAATAAGGGTCGAAAACATGTTGTGTTCGAACCCGGAGATTGGGTTTGGATTCAGATGAGAAAGGAGCGTTTCCCAGCCCAACGAAGGTCCAAGTTATTGTCGAGAGGAGATGGTCCATTCCAAGTGCTAGAACGGATCAATGAGAACTCTTATAAGCTTGACCTTCCAGGTGAGTATAACATCAGTGCAAGCTTTAACGTGTCTGACTTATCTCCCTATGATGTAGGCGATGATTTAGGGATAAATCACTTTGAAAAGAGGGGAATGATATGGCTACGGTCCGAGACTCACCAAGTGCTAACAAGGAACTTTTGGAACTACCCGTAGGACCTATAACTTGAGCACGAGCCAAATGTTTCAACGAGGCTGTTTCAGCTCTAATTGATCGAGCGCGAGGAGAAATCGTTGCGGGGCTTATCGATCAATCTTGGACAAGTCAACTAAGTCGGCCTTGCAACCTCCTACAAGTTCATCTAGCTCATTCATAGCTCATGGAACTCAACTTCAGCTCATTTTTAACTTAGCATTATTTTGCTGGAATAAATATTTAATTTGTTTTAGTTAATTTAGTTATTTAGTTTAAGTTATTAAATGTGTCATAATCTGGACATTTTTATTAAATAGGGTTTTAATGTGTCTTAGTTTGATACATATTTAATAGTTGTTTTTAATGTGTCTAAGTTTGAGACAAATTAATTTCATGTTTGAATTAATATGTCCTAGCCGAAATTAATTAGCTGATTAATGTGTTTCAAGTACGTGCAATTAGCTAATTAATGTGTTTCAGTTACATGCAATTAGCTGATTAATATATTTCAGGTACATGTATGGATAGCTTGAATATGGTGTGCTGTTGATGGAAATGCTCTAAGCACCTCTTTGTGTATGCCAAGAGCCATTGAGCTGCTGATTTGTCTTTCCAAAGCTATTCATTTAGTTGCTTAAGTGCTTTCACATTTGTTGGAGGTTCCTTTCACACTCATGGCTGTTCAAATTCGTGTGTTCACACTCCAAGGCTGTTGAAGTGTCCCAAACTACCAATTAAAGTCCAAGACTCTCCAAATATTCAAGGCAGCCCCTTAAAAATCTTTCACACCTCTTGGGTGAATCTAGCCTAGTCCATTCACCTCCTTACTTAATTTCATTTAATTTAAGCTGATTGGAAACATCAAGGGACTTGTCTAATGACATCACCAATGCTAGAGAAAGTTCAAGGAAGTTTCTAGCTCCATTAAGCTGAACACATGCTGCCCATTCGGTTTCCTAAGTGTCTATTCAGCTAGCCATGTAATTGAGCTATAAATATTAAGCTCTTTAGTTGTATTACAGACTTTTTGATACTTTGATGAATTTTATTATCTTTGTGAGTTTATTCAACTCTCAAATTTCATTTAAGACTCAAGTTGACTTATCTAGCTTGCTAGCGTCATCCTTGTTTCTTTGAACTTATCACTCTTAAACCGAGTGTGGCATTCACCTTTGATACCTTTGGTTTCTATCTCTTCATAGATAGTGGATCAAGGTCCTTTCTATCAACCTTCCATCACCTTAAGAGTCTTATAAGTCTCGGGTCAATACTCCTTCAGAGTATTGATTCATTCTTGACCTTAAGCTTACCTATCCATTATAACTTTTATCTTTGCCTCGCTTTGTTTCATTCCTAGCCGAATTACATCCATACTTAGCCAAATTCCGTCAAACTCAAACTAAGAACGATACTTCTCTATTTAATGATCGGGCACAACTACGACTCGAATACTTTCGCAAACTCGAGATCGTATTATTTGGTATCAGAGCCAACTAAAATCAAGGAGTAAGGACGTTCGAGCACTCCCGAAGTAAGTTCTTGAAAAAAAATTCGTGAAAAAGAAAAATTCGTGAAAAAAAGAGAATAGATAGCATATTAGAAGTGCAAAGTTTGAAATATTAAAAAAAAGAGTTTCGAAAGTATAAAAAAAATAAAAAGCTAGTTTTTATAGTGATTATTTTCCCGATTTTAAGAAATTTCCTATACAATCCATTTCGCCACACTTCAAAAAAAACCATTCTTTTTCTTTCAGCCTACCTATTACCAAAGACATCATCTACCTTTGCACCCCTTTGAAGCCGACCCTTAGACTAGCTTATAAGTCTAAATGAGTTGTTTTACGAACTTTGAGAGAAGAATTGAGTGGTAAAAGGCACGAGAGTGGTGAGCTCATTAGAGAGTAGAAAAAGCCAAAATATTGAGTGCAAACACGAGTGGAGTGTCATCTATTATTTTCTTTGCGAGTGAATTGTGAGAATATGTGGTGAGGATTAAATATCATGTCTCGAAGCCCGGAAAGAAACGCAGTGGAAGGAGGTGGTTTATGACCTGGTCGAAATGTTGCGGCTGGTGAAGGAGTACCAGATTTGACACTCCAAGCCCTTATACGTGAGATGGAGCGCATGTTTGATCGAAAGCTAGAGCCCATACAAGAACGATTAGACCGAGTCAAAGAGAGGGGCCAGCGAGAGAGAACTCCCTAAAGTCCACGAAGCGAGCGAGACCGTCCAAGGTTCAATCAAAATGATCTATATGAGCCAAGCGATGTGGAGAGAGACCAAGCGTCGAATCAAAGCGAAAGGAGAAGAGGCCAAAGAAACCGAGGTCCTCGAGAGTGAGAACGAGTGGACGACGATTTGAAGAATATAAAGTTATCCATTCCACCATTCCAAGGTAGATCAGATCCGGAGGCGTACCTTGAATGGGAGAAGAAGATTGAATTAGTTTTCGAGTGCCATAATTACTTGAAAACTAAGAAAGTGAAGTTGGCAGCAATCGAGTTTTCTGACTATGCCATGATCTGGTGGGATCAATTCACTACAAGTCGGAGAAGGAACGGTGAACGACCAATAACCACTTGGGCCGAAATGAAGGCTGTGATGCGTAGGCGCTTCATTCCATCCTACTATCACCGAGAACTCTACCAAAAGCTCCAAAACCTTATTCAAGGCACTAGGAGCGTGGAAGACTATTTTAAAGAAATGGAGATTACCATGATACGTGCGGATGTGGAAGAAGATCAAGAGGCAACCATGGCCAGATTTATAGCCGGACTCAATCGAGATATTACCAACATTGTGGAACTTCAACACTACGTTGAAGTAGTTGACCTCAATGCCTCAAAATGGGGCCAAGGCATTAGCAAGAAAGATCCACCAAGCCGTGCTAAGGAGCAAATGGTGCCAGTAAAGCCGAACAAACCTATGGGTAAATCTAGCAAAGGTACGGCCGAATCATTCCCCAATTGATCAAGGGATATAAAATGTTTTAAATGCCTCAAGAGGGGGCATATCGCCAGCCAATGTCTTAACCGAAATAACATGGTGGTTCGCACAAATGGAGAGATTGAGTCAGAGGAGGAGAATGGAGAAGAACCCGATGCCACCACCGATGAGGAGCAGGAATTAGAGTATGCTGTTGATGGCAAAATCCTTGTCATCAAAAGGAGCCTAAGTCTTCAAAATGTGGAGAACGAGCAGCAAAGAGAAAATATCTTTCACACTTGATGCCAAATCAAGGTAAAGTGTGCCGCGTTATTATTGATGGCGGGAGTTACACCAATGTGGCCAGCACTTTGATGGTGGAAAAATTGGGATTACCAACAACTAAGCACCCACATCCCTACAAGCTTCAATGGCTTAATGATGATGGTGAGTTGAAGGTGACCAAACAAGTACTCGTGGCATTTTCGATTGGAAAGTATACGGATGAAGTCCTATGTGATGTGGTTCCCATGCATGCTGGACACTTGCTGCTAGGATGACCATGGAAATTTGATAGGCGAGTTATTCACGACGGCTATACCAACCGATATACTTTCAAACATTTGGGTAAAAATGTAATGTTGGCTCCCTTGACGCCTAAACAAGTATATGAAGACCAAATCAAATTGAAAAATTCTATTGATCAAGCAAGTGAAAAAGAAAAGAGTGAGAATGAAAAAGAAAAGAAAATTGAAAAAAGGAAAAATGAGAGAAAAAATCAAAGAAAGTGAAAAGAAAGAGAGAAAAGAAAAAGATGAAAAGGAAGAAAAGGAGATAGAAAAATTAAATGTGTATGCAAAAGAGAGAGAGTTTCGAAAATCCTACTTGATGAAACAAGCGATCTTTGTGCTTATGTACAAGGAAAACTTTTTGAATACTAATGACTTGGTTAAAAATCTCCCTTCTTTTGTTGTGTCTCTTTTGCAGGACTTCAATGATGTCTTCCCGGAAGAAGTCCCTAGTGGGTTGCCACCCATCCGAGGGATTGAGCGCCAAATCGATTTTATTCCTAGAGCCGTCATTCCTAATCGGCCAGCTTACCGGAGCAACCCTGAGGAAACCAAAGAGTTACAAAGACAAGTTAACGAACTTATGGAAAAGGGTTACATCTGTGAAAGCCTTAGCCCGTGTGCTGTGCATGTGTTGTTGGTGCCAAAGAAGGACGAAACTTGGCACATGTGTGTTGACTGCCGTGCGGTGAATAAAATAACAATCAAGTATAGGCATCCTATACCGCGTTTAGATGACATGCTTGATGAGTTGAGTGGTGCTAATTTATTTTCTAAAATTGATCTTAAAAGTTGATATCACCAGATTCGGAAGCGTGAAGGTGACGAGTGGAAGTCCGCTTTTAAAACTAAATATGGTTTGTATGAATGGTTGGTCATGCCATTTGGCCTAACCAACGCACCTAGTACATTTATGCACCTTATGAATTATGTTTTGTGGGCCTTTATTGGTAAGTTTTACGTTGTGTATTTTGATGATATCCTTGTCTATAGCAAGACTTTGGATGAACATTTGTTGCATCTTAAATCTATTTTGGAGGTTATTCGAAAGGAGACCTTGTATGCAAACCTTAAGAAATGCACGTTCTGTACTAACAAAGTTATCTTCTTAGGTTTTGTGGTCAGCTCGGATGGACTCGAGGTGGACCAAGAAAAAGTTAAGGCAATCCGAGATTAGCCTAGACCGATGAGCATAAGCCAAGTGAGGAGCTTCCATGGCTTGGAGAGCTTCTATAGGCGTTTCGTACCAAATTTCAACATTTTGGCCACACCTTTGACAAGTGTGATCAAGAAGACTTCAACCTTTCAATGGAACGAAGAACAAGAGAAAGCCTTTAACTCCATTAAATATTGTCTTACTAATGCACCTTTGCTTGTTTTGCCTGACTTTTCTAAAACATTTGAAATTGAATGTGATGCCTCAGGTGTAGGAATCAGAGCCGTTCTAACTCAAGATGGGAGGCCCATTGCATACTTTAGTGAGAAACTAAATGGAGCCACGTTGAACTACCCGATCTACGACAAGGAGATGTATGCACTCATTCGAGCCTTAGAGACTTGGCAGCACTACTTGTGGCCCAAGGAGTTTGTAATTCACTTAGATCATGAGATGTTGAAGCACCTCAAGGGCCAAAACAAGCTGAATAAGCGCCATGACAAGTGGTTAGAGTATTTAGAATCTTTTCCTTATGTTATAAAATATAAGAAAGGTAAGGAAAATATCGTGGCTGATGCACTTTCGAGGAGGTATACTCTTTTGTCTTAGATTCAAAACAGCTTGGATTTGCGTTTTTGAAAGAATTGTATTCTTCTGATGCTGATTTTGGTAAGTTGTATGCTTCTTGTGAAAATGTTGCTGTTGACAAGTTCTTTAGGTACGAAGGTTTCCTCTTTAGAGGAGGCAAGCTTTGCATTCCGCAAAGTTCCATTCGGGACTTATTAGTGAACGAGGCACATAGTGGAGGTCTCATGGGCCATTTTGTCGTGGGGAAAACCTTAGCAATGCTTTAAGAGCATTTCTTTTGGCCGAGGATGAAAAGGGATGTCAAGAGAGTTTGTGCTCGATGCGTGACATGCAAGAAAGCAAAATCAAATATCAAGCCGCATGAGCTATACACACCACTACCAATACCCGAAGAGCCTTGGGTCGACATTTCTATGGACTTTGTCCTTGGATTACCTAGAACTAAAACGGAAAGGATTCGATTTTTGTTGTTGTAGATAGATTTTCTAAGATGTCTCATTTTATAGCTTGCACAAAAACTGATGATGCTGTTCATATTGCCAATTTATTCTTTAGGGAAATCATTCGATTGCATGGCATTCCGAGAACCATCGTACCTGATCGAGACACGAAATTTCTTAGTCATTTCTAGAGGTCATTGTGGGGAAAGCTTGGAACGAAGCTACTGTTCTCAACAGCTTGTTACCCCTAAATGAATGGCCAAATGGAGGTGGTGAATCGTGTTTTGTCAACCCTGTTACGAGCTATCATCCGAAAAAATCTAAAGTCGTGGGAGGAGTGTTTGCCGTACATTGAGTTCGCTTACAATCGATCCATTCATTTAGCAACCAAACACTCACCTTTTGAAATTGTCTATGGTTTTAATCCCTTAACTCCATTAGACTTAGTTCCTTTGCCTAACGATCAGCTTATTCATGTAGATGCTAAGCGGAAGGCTGAGTACGTGAAGCAGCTACATCAAAAAGTGAGGGCCAATATTGAGGCTAGAACCGAAAGTTACATGCACAAGGCAAATAAGGGACGAAAACATGTTGTGTTCGAACCTGGAGATTGGGTTTGGATTCAGATGAGAAAGGAGTGTTTCCCAGCCCAACGAAGGTCCAAGTTATTGTCGAGAGGAGATGGTCCATTCCAAGTGCTAGAACGGATCAACGAGAACTCTTATAAGCTTGACCTTCCAGGTGAGTATAACATCAGTGCAAGCTTTAACGTGTCTGACTTATCTCCCTATGATGTAGGTGATGATTTAGGGATAAATCACTTTGAAAAGGGGGGAATGATATGGCTACGGTCCGAGACTCACCAAGTGCTAACAAGGAACTTTTGGAACTACCCGTAGGACCTATAACTTGAGCACGAGCCAAATGTTTCAAGGAGGATGTTTCAGCTCTAATTGATCGAGCGCGAGGAGAAACCGCTACGGGGCTTATCGATCAATCTTGGACAAGTCAACTAAGTCGGCCTTGCAACCTCCTACAAGTTCATCTAGCTCATTCATAGCTCATTGAACTCAACTTCAGCTCATTTTTAACTTAGCATTATTTTGCTGGAATAAATATTTAATTTGTTTTAGTTAATTTAGTTATTTAGTTTAAGTTATTAAATGTGTCATAATCTGGACATTTTTATTAAATAGGGTTTTAATGTGTCTTAGTTTGATACATATTTAATAGTTGTTTTTAATGTGTCTAAGTTTGAGACAAATTAATTTCATGTTTGAATTAATATATCCTAGCCGAAATTAATTAGCTGATTAATGTGTTTCAAGTACGTGCAATTAGCTAATTAATGTGTTTCAGTTACATGCAATTAGCTGATTAATATATTTCAGGTACATGTATGGATAGCTTGAATATGGTGTGCTGTTGATGGAAATGCTCTAAGCACCTCTTTGTGTATGTCAAGAGCCATTGAGCTGCTGATTTGTCTTTCCAAAGCTATTCATTTAGTTGCTTAAGTGCTTTCACATTTGTTGGAGGTTCCTTTCACACTCATGGCTGTTCAAATTCGTGTGTTCACACTCCAAGGCTGTTGAAGTGTCCCAAACTACCAATTAAAGTCCAAGACTCTCCAAATATTCAAGGCAGCCCCTTAAAAGTCTTTCACACCTCTTGGGTGAATCTAGCCTAGTCCATTCACCTCCTTACTTAATTTCATTTTATTTAAGCTTATTGGAAACATCAAGGGACTTGTCTAATGACATCACCAATGCTAAAGAAAGTTCAAGGAAGTTTCTAGCTCCATTAAGCTGAACACATGCTGCCCATTCGGTTTCCTAAGTGTCTATTCAGCTAGCCATGTAATTGAGCTATAAATATTAAGCTCTTTAGTTGTATTACAGTCTTTTTGATACTTTGATGAATTTTATTATCTTTGTGAGTTTATTCAACTCTCAAATTTCATTTAAGACTCAAGTTGACTTATCTAGCTTGCTAGTGGCGTCATCCTTGTTTCTTTGAACTTATCACTCTTAAACCGAGTGTGGCATTCACCTTTGATACCTTTGGTTTCTATCTCTTCATAGATAGTGGATCAAGGTCCTTTCTATCAACCTTCTATCACCTTAAGAGTCTTGTAACTCTCGGGTCAATACTCCTTCATAGTATTGGTTCATTCTTGACCTTAAGCTTACCTATCCATTTTAACTTTCATCTTTGCCTTGCTTTGTTTCATTCCTAGCTGAATTACATCCATACTTAGCCAGATTTTGTCAAACTCAAACTAAGAACGATACTTCTCTATTTAATGATCGGGCACAACTACGACTCGAATACTTTCACAAACTCGAGATCGTATCAATTTCTTTTCTTTTTTATTTCCTCACTACCCAATCAAAGTGATTTCATTTAGTTTTATGTTTTATTTATTTTTATTTTTATTTGCTTTTATATTACTTTTTAGATTTATATGTTTTATTTTATTTTATTATGCACTTTCTTTTTTTTGTCCTTTTTTTTGTCCGTTTTTTTCTATTTGTGCTCGAAAATATGTACTTTATTTAGAATCTCCTACGATTTTGGGTTTCACTATTCCAACGAATTCATCCAAATTTAGGGTAGTTTCAGTTCTCTCACTCCTTTTTGATTTTTTGTTTATTTTGTTTACATCTGTTTGTACATTAAGGGTAATGTACATCTTAAGTGTGTGGAGGATTTTATATGTTTATGCGATATAGTCCTTAAATTGTTGTTTGTGTTTAAGTAATTCTCTCAAACCTATCATTAAAGTTAATTTTTTTTAATATGGAGTTTTTATTGATTTTGTTTGGGAATAAATTGTGGATTTTTGTGCATTGTATGATTTATACTTTATGACACAAGAGAGAAGCATGATGAGCCGTTTTTCAGAAACTATTATTTTAGGTTGTCTCCCTAAACTGAAGAATTATTTTAAAAATTTAAATTTACAAGTTTGACATCAAAAGCCTATAGAGCATATATATTTATTATTTCATGCTCATTTTATTTTTGGTTATGAGTGTGTCAACTTGATTTGTTAGTCTAGAACTTGCTTCGGTTATACATGTCGAGACCACATAACCTTTAAATAGCTTGCCTATTAAATTAACCCCCTAGTAAACTTCGTTGATCCTAACACAATTTTTTCTAAGCCGTTTATGTTAACATGTAGCCCGTATCTATGTTGTAAAATTATCCTTTTTATTGACTACCTTTTTGTCAAGATTTCATTTGGTTAGTTGACTGACTATGTTTCATCATTTGCATTGCTGAATTTTACTTTACTCTAAAAAATAAGAAAAATGAAAAGAAGAAAAAATATAATTTTTTTATTGAGCTTGAATCATTAGTTTCTTATTTTATATAAAAGCTCATTTCCATTTTTCATTTCTTGTTGATGTAAATTCTTTTAATTCAGTAACTGTATTTTTTTTCTAGTTTGGTAACTTATCAACTCTATACCCGATTTTAACCAACTTTTCAAACATTTTCCATACCATTAACCTAAGCCTCATTACAACCTTGTAAAGACCTCTTGATTGGTGTGTCATCTCATTGCTTTAATGGTGGAGATTTGATTTTCAAGCAAGCATATGGTAATAACATTTCTCGTTCGACTATTGAGTTCATATTACTTGAACATTAAACAGTTTGAGTGCTTTGAGTGATCCTTAGTGAGGATGTCAAATTCTAGTGAGTTTGAATTTCAAGTAATTATTGAGATAGTGGATGCGCCTTTGTTTTATGTCTTGAAAATTTCTACTTGAATTACTTAAATTCTTTAGTGTCATTTTAGTTTGAATTTCAAATGCATGATTATTTGTGGATTATCCTAAGATATTATCGGTGAAAACAACAAATTGAGGGAAGTTAACTTGAATGTGAGTTGAGAAATTTGCTTGAGGACAAGCAAACGCTTAAAAGTGGGGATATTTGATAAGTGTTAAAAGTAACATGTTTTAATCTCATTCTTAATGTGATTTTGGGTGATTATTCGATGTTAATGGTGAATTTTATGCTTCTAATCATTGATTTGCCAGTTTCATACCTTGCAAATTGAACTATTTCTCACACTTGAAGAGCTTGAAATCAAGTATTTTCATTATGTTTTCGTAGGTTTTAATTTAGATTTATCAATTGAATAAATTGTGAAACCTAAGTGCTAAAATGCAGTTTTATTTATCTTTAAGGTTGATTGAGGCCTAAAAGTTAGCTAATGTACTTGGTGAGTGTTCAAGAGATCATAATAAGTTGTAATAATAGGAGACTGATCACTTCGTCATGACATAAGCTGATTTACGTCGCAACCAAGGGACCAAACCTGAAGAATTCGAAGATTGACTTCTTTGTCGCGACATACATAGGCTATGTCGCGACAACGCTTGTAGGATGACACTTCACATGGAGACTGATGTCCTTTTCGTGACATAGGTCCTGATGTGTTGCAACATCGACCCTTGGACACGAATTCTGCATCAAGTGAAGGGCTTTTCGGTCTTTACAATGCCACTTAAACACGAGGAATGATAGCTGACCAAGGGTTGAGGAGAAACGACCATGGACCTTTAGCACTAGGGTTTTACACACCATTCATTAGACTTTAGTTTTTAGTTTTAGGTTTATATTTTTCAGTTTATAACGAGATTGTAGAAACTCACGCAAACGATCGAGGAGTTTTTCCCGACAGATCACTAATACAATTTAATTTTTTTTCATTCGCATCTTCAATCATATGTTTCCATATATTGTTTTACTGGTGATTAAAAAAACCATGAGGAACTAATTCCATTTTGGGAAACTAGGGAGTGGATGTATGAATAATAAATTGTTGTTTTACAGGGATTTTTCCTTTCGGATCAACTGTTTGGAAAGGAAGAGCATCGAACAAACACTAGGTCTGACAACCCTAGAAAGTCATCTAGTGGGAATGAACCCAAAATTGGTATTGCCCATCCGTGAATACCTTTTCCCCAAACTAGTTTAGATTGTGACATCTAGCGATAAGTAATCTCTATCGGCTTGCTATACTGGTGGAAGATCAAGAGATCCAACTGGGGTAGTGACTAGTTGATTGGAGGAAAATCCACAAAACCCAACAATTGAAGAAATCATACGGAAACGACGTAATATCTTTACATCTCAACTTTTATTTTATTTTATTTTATCTTCTATTTTATGTTCTCAAAAACCAACTCTTTAATTTCTCTTCGTACTATAACCTTAAAATAAGTACTAATTAATTTTATTCTTTACAAGAATTTTATTTACTATCGCTTTACGCCTCCTTTGGGTACGATCCTTGAAAAACTACCAACTGTTCTGTTGTAACACACTATATTTACAACCTGACCCATATACTTGCGGAAAGACGAAATCTACGTCGAACAAGAGTACATTCGAGGATGGTCAAGTTGTTAGTGTCGTTTTCGGGGAGGCAGCACTTTTGTAAATTTTATTCTTTCATTGCTGATAAAATAAGTTGAAAAATTTTAGGTTATAGATACAATTTTATTTTATTATTTTATTTTTTTCGTATTTCATTTTCTTTACTTTTTATTTGATTTTGGTTTATGACCTGAAGCCAAGGAAACTTGGTTGATCCTATTCCTGACCTCGGATCACTAATTAGACATAATCGTAGAATCCAACAGGTAATGCAAAACCCACCATTGGAGGAGAGAGAAGAACTAGGTGATCCGATAAAAGATCCTGCTATTAACGCAGAAAACGCTCATATACCTCCACAACTCCCTGCAAACGAATCGATGGCGGACGCTCAAAGAACTTTAAGGGACTATTCTTTACCTACTATAGATCTAACTCAAGGGAGTATTGCTAGACCTACTATCGTCGCTAATAACTTTGAAATAAAACTGGCTTTGATTCAAATGATTCAAAACAATTTACAATTTAGATGGACAATGGCTGAAGATCCCAGTTTACATTTGAAACGGTTTTTACAATTGTGCGATACTTTTAGGTTTAATGGTATTACTGATAATGCCATTTGTTTGAGTCTATTTCCCTTTTCACTAACCGATAATGCTTTTTCATTGCTAGATGCACAGACACTTGGATCTATCACAACTTGGGATGAACTGGCAAGGAAATTTTTGCAAAAGTTTTTCCCTATGGGAAAAGCCATCCAATTTAGGAGAGAATTGTCTTCCGACAATTTGAAGGCGAAGGGTTCCACGAATCATGGGAATGGTTTAAGATGCTAGTACGCAAATGCCCTAATCACGGTATGACAAAATGGATGTAGCTACAGACTTTTTACAATGGGTTGGATGCATCTGCCAAATCTACTCTAGATGGTGCAGCCGGAGGAGCCCTTATGAATCGAACGTATAACGACGCTTATCGGCTAATAGAGAACATGTTAATGAACTCATGCCAATGGCTTACTGAGAGGTTTACTTATGGGGAGAAATCTGCTTTGGCAAAGATGATACAAGAAGATGACAAATACCAACAACTGTTGGAGAGACTGAACCGAATTAAACTGCTACAGGGGCACCACCATCCCATGGAGAAGATAAGCCTCTCTATCATTATGTTGCCAATCCAAAGGAGGCTAATTACGTAAGTAGTCGAAATCCCTATTCGAATACTTATAATCCAAGATGGAAAGATCACCCCAACTTTAGGTGTGGAGGAAGCCAAGGGGAAATGGTAACAATAATACACAAGTTAGAAACCTTAGTTTTCAACCCTCATTTCTATAGAGATAGCCAAAAAAAGTGAATCAAGGTGACCACACTGCATGTGGTCAAATGTTGGATAGAATTGAAGGGGAGATGCATTCTATGAGGGCGGACGTAAAAAAAAGCAGTATGATTGTGCTAATACTACCAGATTTATGGGGAAGCTAAAGGAAAGAATGGATCAACCGATGAGCATGATAAGCGATCTTTCAAGGCAGATTGGTTCAAGGATCCCTAGTAACACCGAAAATAATTCCCGGAGAGAAGGTAAAGAATAGGTCATGGTGATTGAGTTAAGATCGAGCAAAGTACCGAGTAGCCCAAAACGACCTAATGATGAAGAAAAGCTTAACAAACCCTATGACATCATAAACATCTCTTCTGACGATGACACTGAAGCCATCAAGCCCACAGAGATGCCAACAAAAGAGCCGTTAAAAACCAAAGAAGACGTGCCTAAAGAAAAGAGTACCTCAATCTCATTCCCGAAAAGGTTAGAAGAAAAGAAGCGACAAGATGAAGACGATTTTGTAAGTTTTCTCAACCTTTTCAAATCCCTTAATATTAACCTACCTTTGATTGAATTGATAGAAAAGGTATCCAAGTACGCCAAATTCTTAAAGGAAATCATGATATGATGTTAGAAAATCAAGGTATGCGAGCAAGTGGAGGTAAACGCATCCTGTAGTGCCATAATCTCCAAGATGATTCCTCAAAAACTAAAGGATCCCGATAGTTTCACCATTCCAATTAAAATTGAGAATCTTCAGTTTAACAAGGCTCTGTGTGATCTCGACGCAAGCATAAACTTAATGCCTTTGTTAGTATTCGAGAAGTTTAGGAGTGGAGATCTCAAGAATACCCAAGTTACTCTACAACTGGCTTATCAGACATCTGTACGACCGAGGGGTATTTTAGAGGAAGTCTTAGTTCAGGTAAGGAGTTTCATAATCCCTACAGACTTTGTTGTTTTGGATTTTGTAGAAGATAAGGACATCCCCATCTTGCTAGGAAGACCATTCTTAGCCACATCTCGATTCACCATCGACTTGAACAATTACGAGCTTACTATGAGAATATATGGTGAAGTGGAAACCTTCAAGTGTGGGGACAAAAGTGATGAAATTAAGGAGCACAATAAGCGATGTCATCTACTCAAATTGAATAAAGGAGAAGGGAACGATAGAATCCCATTCTTGAAAAAGGAAAGAATTAACCAATTCAAGGAAAAGGATCGATTGAAGGAAGCAAAAACATCAAATGAGAAATGCACAAAAGGGAACAAAGTTGGATCCACTCGGCAAGGGTAAGCATACCAAATGAGTTCGGTAGAAAAACTTAAAGGTAAATTGGTGGTACTAACTTATGTATATTATTGTATACCATTATAACATGTTTTTCTTTTAGTATTTAACATAAAACAAGGGTATGTTGCGAAACACTATCAGCTATGTCTCAACAAAGGTGACAAAATATCGAAAAAAGAAAGGCTGAAGCCGACATCGTGACGTAAACATCCCTTTGTCGCGACAACATGTACAAAATCGAAAAATATCAGGATCGAGGAGGATGTCACGATAGAGTCACAAGCACGTTGCGACCAAGAGAAACTAAAGGGTGTGTCGCAACAAAGACCCCCTATGTCGCGACATCGACTGCAATTTTTGCAGAATCGATCGGCCCGATTACGCAACTCGACAGCTAAGGGCTTATTCTTTTCGAACTTTTACACCTTAAAACCCTAAAACTTAACCCCTATAAATACTAAAACATTATTTTAACTCACTCTACTCTATTTTAAATCATAACAAGCCTAAAAATTCTCTCTTTTCCTATTTTCTCTTTTACTGTTCAGGTTTCCAAGCAAGGGGAGAAGCATACCCATCCAAGTTTAAAGTTTCTACTCTTATATGTCCATTATTTAAAATGCCTCCTAGAAAGGTTAGACGTACTATATAATTTCAACCATCATTGGGTACAAATCCTTCTAATTTTCTAAATATGAATGTAAAAAAATATTTTAACGAACTTCAAGGAAAAACCTTCATTCAAGAGAGGGGTTTTGATCTATTAATGGTTTTGTGCAAGGATGTCACGATAGGAACGTTTTTGGACAATCCCCACAGAACCTGCTGTTATCCCCGTAGTCCAGGAATTTTATGCTGTCTTAAAAGATCATATCTTTAGGACTAGAGACGTAGTTAATTGGGACACGTTAATAATTAGAGGAATTAGTGTTAAGGTAACTCCCAAAATAATTTGTAATTTCTTTAATGCCCCTTATTATGAACAGGATTTCTTGGATCAAATTGATTTAGAGTCTTTTAGTGATAGACATGCATGAAGTAATTACTTAGCTGACCGAAGGAAGGGGAGAATGGAAATTTAGGCCAGGCACTAGCATTCCGACATCATTTAATCAAGCCATCATGTTTCTCAAATCTAAAATGTGGATTCAATTTATTTGCACCCGTATGATTCCTACTTTAAATGTTTCTAATGTTAATGATTTTTGAGCGGTGTTGTTATTTGCAATTTTGCAGAAAAAACAGGTTTGTATAGGAAAGTGAATCCACCAAGACATGAGTCGTTGTGTAGGAAGCCAAAAAGTGGGGATTTTCTTTCCTCACCTAATCATAACTTTGTGCAGGAGGGCAGGAGTGCCTATGACATCCACTGAACAAACCTTAAAGCTGTCGAAAAGTGTCGTTGGTGACACACTCTTCCAACAATATGGAGAGCTTCGTGCCAAGCAAATAAGAGAGGGGAAGAAGAAATCACGAGATTCGATGGCTACACTAACATCCACACAAAGGTTGGAACCCGCCCAACAAGAAGTTGATGAAGGGACTCATGCAAAGCTGGATTGGATGATCCAATGGATGAACAAATCGAGACCGGTATTCCAAGAGGTTGCTTGACAAAATAACCTTAGGGTCCCTAACTAAACTACAGACATGTTTGGGCCGATAGATGAGGAGCATGATGATGAAGAGCCGGAAGTAGGGAATGGCAGTGAGGAGGAAGATGAGATAGATGAGGAAGAGTAGTTGTTTGAGACAATTTAATTTTGTAAACTTTGGATAAGTTTTGATTTTAATTTTTAGACTTATATAATTCATAGAAGTAGGATTAGAATTTATCTTTGTATACATGCTTTAATTCCTTTTTTAAGAACCCCACATTATGGAAGACGTAACAATTTCAAGCATTAATGCCAAAAGGAGAAGGATAACCGCCATAAGAAGAAGAGAACCTTCACGATAAATCAGGTAACTTCTTTCCTTCATTATTTGAGGGGACTACACATTGAGGACAATGTGTTTTCTAAAGTGTGAGGGGTAACATAAGAATTTATGGCATATATTTTAATTTTAGTTTTTTATATATATGTGTGCTTGAGCTTGTAGAAATACAAGTGATTGATTAGGGGCATGTATAACAGGTTGATTGTATTGATTGATAAATTTAACTTGATGATAAGGAATTTTTAATAAAAGGCCTAAAGGGGTAATTAGACCACTCTTGGAGAAGTGGACGGTAAAGGGCTTGTGAATTGCTAAATTTGTGATTATTTAAGCAAGGATAATTTGGTAATTGGTAAATAAGGTGAAAATAAAGAAAAAGAATGACAATTTGGTCATCTTCTTCATTAAAACAAAATTAGAAAGAAGAAACCCTAGGAGATCAAGCACCATATTCGGCCAAGCTAAGATCCTTCATTTGAGTAAGTAAAACTCATCCGTTTTTAGTAATTTTTACGTTTTTGAGTCCGTATTAGCTTAATCTAGCTAATCCAAGGACTAATTTGTGATTCTGTCAAAATTTAAATGTTTTGCCATTGATGAATGAGCTTGTTCTTGATAGATTATGAAAGTTTTGGAAGTTTGGTTGTTAGATTGGTTAAATTTGTAAAGTGATTCTTGATAATTTTAGGGTTTGAGGATTAAATTGTTAAAATAGTAAAATACATGTACTTGATGTGAAATAATTTGTATGTATGAGCTAAGAATGTATCCTAGTATATTTGGATAACATGGGTTGAACTTAGAAATGGTTATTTAACTTGTTTGAGGTTTAAAGACTAAATTGAATAAAAATAAAAGTACAAGAGTAATTTTGTAAATTTTCCATAAAGGGCATAAATGCAAGAAATGATTCGAATATCATGATTTTTTGACTTAGATCGAGCAAGTTGTAGATTATGAAAAAGGGAAAATTTTAGAATAGTCCCTAAAGTTTAGCCATAATTGCAATCTCATCTGGTAAGTTCGTGTAAGCATAGTTCTATTAATAATTCTAACCTCTATTATCATTGTTGTGTTCTTTATATGGGAGACGAGATAGAAGATGATGAAGATGTTCTGAATTCTGGCTCGTAAGAGCGATAATCTATCTGGCTCGTAAGAGCAATAATCTGTCTAGCTCGTAAGAGAGATATTCTTTCTAGCTCATAAGAGCGTTAATTTGTCTGGGATCGATAGAGCTAATTCTGGAAGACTCAAAGACATTGACTTGACGAAATATTTGGGATAACTGAGTTGATTAATTACTCCTTCTATTTTCAAATCTATCATTTTGTAAGTTACTGTTTTCAAACTTACTAAGCTTTGTAAGCTTACCTGTGTATCTGTTCCTTGTTTTGTAGATTCATTTTGCTATTGAAGATTAGATCCTTAAGAAGAATCACACTATCTTGGGAGTTCGTTCAGTAGACTTCGTTATAACTTCGCTTATGTGGCATGTAGTAAGGTTGTGGGATTGTTATGTTGATGCTTAAGGATTGTTAGAAAGTTTAGAAATGTTAAAGACACTTGAATGTATTGGTGTTTGTTAAACTTGTGTCATCCTATTGTAGTCACTATAAACATTTTTTGGATGAATTCCATGTAATGCAAAGTCTCTTGAAAAGTATTTGATATGGATGGTTGCAACACTTAGAAGAATTTTGTGCATTTTGATAAATTGTGTACTTGTTTTGGTAGTTCTTATGCATGTATCGGTAGAAGTACAGAGTAGGAGAGAGGTTGTTTTCTGACTTGCGTTGTATAGGTAGTAAATTTGAGGTATCAGTAGTTTGGGACATAGAAGTATCGGTAGATTGTTTACTTGTATTGTTAGAAGTTGCAGGGTGAAACTTCCTTACTCTCTGGAGTTTTTAGTATCGATAGAAGCATAAGTTGTTTCGTTAGAAGACACCCTTGTATCAGTAGAACCATCCCAACTACCGGTAAGAAACTGTAGCTATTTTTGTATTGTTTATTGACATGACTTCTACTAATACTTGTCCAATAGGTACCAGTAGAAGTCTCCTAGAACTGTAGAAATGACCCTTTTACCCCTATTTAAGTTGCATCAATATTTAATTTTCAATTTATGTCATGTGTGCTGTATAACTTCTTTAAATCATTTTTAAATTAAATAATATTGAGAGTTAATCTGTGAATGATGATCGGATTTACCTCGGAACCCTAACCGACGATTGCAACGAGTTTTGGGTGTTACAATGCACGTGTGTCCTGTTAAACACACTCGTGCCTCAAACCGTGTACCACCTCAAAATACATGCACATGGCTGTGTCACAAATCGTGTGACAAGTCGTAATGCTACCACACTCTCATGTAAAAGACCGTGTACTGGGTCGTGTGTCATCACGAAATAATATCACATGACCGTGTCCGATCCGTGTGTTGCCCGTGTAACACCTGTTTCTAACATACAGGGCACACGCCCGTGTGCTTGGCCTGTGTTCCAGCCCGTGTGTACCTTCGAAAGAGCCCAAAAACTTGTATAAATTCACTACTAATTGACCAAAATCATTTATACATAACTCAACTCTTTTGTCCCTATTGATACACAACAAAAATCATACAATCAACATGCATATAGGTGAATTACCATTCCAAATCTATTCAAACATCTAATTAAAGCATTTCCCCTTTTAACACATAACAATTTCCAAGTCACATTTAAAGAATAGAAATTAAAATGTTCTCCAACACTTTTAAATTATCATGATTCATATAACTTAACATACTAAAGAGAATTCAAACAACATCCTAGTACATGTCATATAAGTCAACTGATACAACGTCTACCGAAAATGCTCCCGGGATAGTGTGATTCTTCTTGAGGATCCGATCATCTAACAGCAAAACGAAATCTATAAAACAATAAATAGATACACAAGTAAGCTTACAAAGCTTAGTAAGTTCGCAAGAACGATTAACTTACAGAATAACATATTCGATTATAGTAGAGTAGTAAAACATCTTCATAATCCCATGACATTGGCATCGAGTTGATCTCTTCGGATCTTCTAGAAATTTAGCTCATACGAACCTAGACAGGGTTTAGCTTTTATGAGCCTAGTTGGAATATCACTCTTACTAGCCCAAACAGAATATCGCTCTTACGTGCTAGACAAAATATCACTCCTATGAGCCAGACAGAGTATTGCTCCTCCGAGTTAGAATCCAGAATATCCATCAAGTCTTTTGTCTCAATCCATGCTCAAACAAATACAATCAAGATAAGCATAACTATAATATCAAATTGAATATTTAATCGTACAAACTTAAAGGATTAATTTTGTAGTAACAACTCAAGTACATGGACTACCCATCAGTAAGTCATCCAAGACTAGCTCCCGAAACTGTATAGCCCTTAATGACATGTCTTTTGTGTCCCAATTATTCACGAAGTTCATATCTGTCATATACCATGTCCATTTCAATTAACTTTCTTCAAATTATAACATTTCAAGCATACATCCATATAATTCTTATTTATCAGACATAATATTGAATTAACTAACAATGCCATTTAGTTCAACTTACAAATTGTCATATATCAATCGAATTAATTCATTCGTAACGTGAATAATAACTAACACAATACATAATCATTTAAGCATTTTGTTGTCACCTGAACTTAACTATATTGTTTCCTCACTTCCAATCATTTAATGAGGGTTCTATTATTAGATCATTTAAGGAGGGTTCGAGTTAAGAGTCAACAAAAGTCGAGGCAAAAGTTCCAAAAGGAGGGACGACCCGATAGTGAGAGTAGTCGGGAAAATGCTAAGGCAACGAGACGAGACTGAGGTGAATCCAGTTAGTGCCATTTCGGAACCGCAGCGAGGGCATTGCGAGAATGGGTGGAGGAGAATGTCACGAGCCAGAGTTCAAAGCCCATGACTATTGCACACAATGAGTCCCATGGAGGTTTGTCATTAACATTGGGATTATTTAACCCACATGAGCTGGCTCAATTCAAAGAGCTGTTGATCAAACCTATCAAATTAAAGCCTGGGTGGCCCAATGGTGAAGATTTAGCAACTTAAGTCATCTTGGAAAATATGGGAACTAATCTTAAAAGATAAGGGAGAATCATATCTTTAAGATTAGATAGGATTTGATTTGGTTGTAATCTTCTGAATCTCATAATTTAAAGGATAGGCTAATCTCATCCGTCGATATAATTCGATCCTGATCGTCGGTTGTGGGGGAGCTCAACTATAAATAGGAGCCTCTCCTCATTTGTAACTCATTTCATTCCATTCATTGTATTCATTGTATTCTTTGAGAGAAAGTAATACAATTGAGAGCATTTACTCAAACACTTTGTGTTCTTTGTTTTGTGGCTTTCTGTTGTCATTGAGCTTTCTTTTGGCTAGTCACTTCCGCTATACAAGTTGGTGCCTTGGAGGAATTCCCTTAGTGAATCCTCAAATCGTTGTGATTAGGCTGACTTAAGCGTGTTTGCAAGAAAGGATCACCTAAGGTCGCACGGATTGCGAGACTAAAGATCTAGCCCCGTGACACTAGTACATGCCATATAAGCCAACTGATACAAGGTCTACAAAAAATGCTCTCGAGATAGTGTGATTCTTCTTGAGGATCCGATCTTCCAACAATAAAACGAAATCTATAAAACAATAAATAGATACACAGGTAAGCTTACAAAGCTTAGTAAGTTCGTAAGAACGGTTAACTTACTGAATAACATATTTGGTTATAGCAGAGTAGTAAAACATCTTCGTAATCCCATGACTTTGGCGTCGAGTTAATCTCTTTGGGTCTTCTAGAAATTTAGCTCATACGAGCCCAGACAGAATATCGCTCTTACGAGCGAAACATAGTATTACTCCTCCGAGCCAGAATCTAAAATATCCATCAAGTCTTCCATCTCGATCCATGCTCAAATTAATACAATCAAGATAAGCATAACTATAATATCAAATTGAAAATTTAATCGTACGAACTTACAGGATTAATTTTGCAGTAACGACTCAAGTACATGGGCTACCCATCAGTAAGTCATCCAAGACTAGCTCCTGAAATTGTATAGCCCCTAATGTCATGTCCTTTGTGTCCCAATTATTCACAAAATTCATACGTGTCATATACCATGTCCATTTCAATTAACTTTCTTCAAATTATACCATTTCGAGCACACATCCATATAATTCTTATTTATCAAACATAATATCAAATTAACTAACAATGTCATTTAGTTCAATTTACGAATTGTCATATATCAATTGAATTAATTCATCCGTAACATGAATAATAACTAACACAACACATAATCATTTAAGCATTTTGTTGTCACCTGAATTCAACTATATCATTTCGTCACTTCCAATCATGCCCCTTAATACAATTTCATTTCAATTTGATTCAATTCTACAATTTAATATTTACTAAGTAACAAATTTAAATACAACATACTTAAATTATTTCAATAATTCACAAATAGAAACTAAATCAATTACTTTACCGTACGAACTTATCGGACTGATTTGTAGTAATCGTCGAAGTACAGGGACTACTCCGCTACTTTATTTTCCCCCGGTTATCAATACTTTCTTGATCAAATCAATGAGATAAAGTTGATTGAAGCTCCTTCCCATGGTGTTTAGGGTTTTCATTCTAAAATAGGTGGAAGAAGATGATTTTCTTCTTATTTTTATCATGCTTATTAGTATATAATGCCCTTTTAAATATAATTACATTTTCACCCCTAATTAATTCATTCAATTTCAAGAAATTTAAAGGCTAAGACCATCCACTTACTCACCTAAGGGTATAACTATCATTTAAGGACTTTTTCAAGCCTTTCTCTTACTATTTAACATATTTAACTAATGAATTGTATCCTTTGCAACTTTTACGATTTAGTCCTTTTCTTAATTAGTTTTCTAAAAAATAAAATTTCTCAACCAAAATTTAATACTATACTAATGACCTCGTAAATATTAAATAATTAATATTTACGGTTTGATGCATCGAAGTTGTGGCCTTTAAATCACCATTCTCGTTCGTACTAAAAATAGACTAATTAGTAAATCCTTATTTAATTAGGATTTAATTGTAATTTATCAAAATCTAAAGAATTCCATATAGTTTCTATTATTAGATCATTTAAGGAGGGTCCAATTTCACAATTGGTCCTTTAATGATATTAAATTTCAGTTAAACAAACTTGTTTTCAATTTAACCTTAAACTAATTAGGACTAAATGAATAAATAACCCAAAATTTAGTGGATTAATCATATCCACCACCGCTTGGACTTTTTGACCATGTTTTAATTACCATTTTGATTCCTTTACTATTTTTAATCTATAGCAACTAGCTTTTACCTCTTTTATAAATTACTCATTTTTCCTTAATTAAGAAATAAATCATCAAAATTACCCGACCAAACTTCAATTCACATATAATAAGACTCTATAAATATTTAATAAAAATATTTACGACCTTAAATTTCAAAAACGAGGTCTTGGTACCTCATTTCCTAAAACCACTTGACTTTTGAACTGAACCACTTATACCAACTTTTAATTTAATAGTTAAAATTCTTCAATTCAAAATTTTCATATAAAATTATTATTGACTTATATAATTTAAGCACTCACTATATGAATTTACTCGTCAGATCTATGGTCCTGAGACCACTGTTTCTAACATCACTGAAAAATGGGTTGTTACAATATACCTTTTCAAATTGAAAATAGCGGTGAATAACGTTGTTGAATGATTCCTTTGATTGATGTCTATCTAAGCCGCAACAAATTGTCTCAACCTCTACGTAGTCTACCCAATTAAGCATGAACATCAAAACTCTTTGAACTTTTTTAGAGAGAGTCTTAACTTTTGGCTACTAGACCTAATTTGATTTTCTTACTCACCTCCATTTAATCCTAGATTGTATTCCTTTTATTAGTATCATGTATATTAAAAACATAATAATTCCTTTTTAATTTTAGAGAAAATTATGGAAGGTATTAAACATTATATTCTTTCCAAAATAATATTAACTTCCATAAATATTTAACTCTAGATGGTAGCTGCGAATCGTATTCGCTAGGCGATACTATTCACCAAGCGATACTGTCCATCAGGCGATACTTATCCGCCAAGGATAAGAATCCTCCATAGTTATATGTAGGAGGGTATACGCCCATCATTTTTTGTGTAAAGTCTGTTCGCTTTAACCATAAGCTATGACATTATAGGTTCTTATAATGTTAGTAGTGATACTAGAAGATTTCTAATGTTACAAGCAATAAGTGACATCTAGTAATGCATCATTGCTACCCAAGTTACAAGAAATTGTGATTCGACATAACCTTTCTATGATAAATTTTTCATGTATTATATCATTTTATCCTTTATATCTAGGTTGAACACAATTCATGAGATAGTCACACTTGTATAGTCCAATCTCATATTTCTTGATATTCTGAGTAGATTATTATAAACAAATAAGCGTGATATCTCATATCAAGTTATAGCGACCATGCACTTTTAGTCTCACTCCATCAAGTGGCCCAAGATATTACTCCCATTATGCAGAAGGGATAAATTCTATCTTGATCAATTATATCCCACAACATGGATTGTGGTATATCCAACATCAGTTTTTTTAGTATATCCTATTACAGTAGACGTTTGATTATATCAAAATATACAACTCTCGATGTTGGGACAATGATTATCTCAAGTCTTAGGATTACATATATAGTTATCACTATGAGTAATGTTTGTGACTATTACATAATAATTCAAGAAACATACTCATGATGGGTCAGTTCGGTATGTTGTTCTCTAACACATACTCATGTATTGATTTTAACATCCCTATGTCAATGAAAATACTTTGTTATCAATCAACTACACACTAGTCTCAATGCATTATCATTGTTCAAGACCATAACAATACTTGACGAAGGATCTTTTAAGAATAATCATATCATTCTCAGGACTTTATTATAATTAATTTACTTATACACATAGAAAAAGAAACTGAAATAACAATGACAATGCCTTATACTAACAAACATGATAAAATGAGTATGTAATTACAATAATCTCATGATTGATCTTTGAGCATTCTCTAACATGTACATGAGGCTTAAGAAAATTGTGGATTTATAAATATATTGATATGCGAAATCAAATATCATTTGAAACATTTTTGGGTGTTTTATGTAGCTTTTGATTTATTAATTCATTTAAGCATGTTTGAGACTTGATTTTCTGCTAGAATAAGCTTTGAAAATGTTTTAAAATTATTTGAAACTTATTGGTGCCATATGATGATGTTTCGGGATATTTTTAGATGTTAAGACTAAATTTCAAGTCCTCACACCCAGGTATCAATACCTAGTGTTTAGGTATCAGTACTTGGCAAGTTAGTAGCTAAAATGCTACAATACCAAGGCAAGGTACCAATACACAGGGTTTATGTACTAATAGTTTTGCCCCAAACTTGGCCAATACACAGGGTTTATGTACTAATAGTTTTGCCCCAAACTTGGCCAACTATAATGTTTTGGTCTTTTTTACTCCTAGGGGTTCGCTTTGGGTCCTCGTCAACCCGATTACTTTTGAACCAATTCTAAATGGTTTTAAAATATTCTAAAGGCTCCAAAATGGGTTTACTTAATGATAAGTTTGTTGCGTACATGTTCCAATAGAATCTCCTATTTGTACCGAACATCAGGGTGGGTAAAAGGTGCTAAATGACATCATACGCTATCTAGACTTGTTTACCTATCAATCCTCTATCAATTTGACCTTTATGTTATTTGATCCCCCTATCAATTTGGCCTTTTTGTTATTTGATCATTCTCCTCTATCAACATCTTTAGCTTTAACAATTCCATGAAACAACACAATAACAAGATTACTATGTAATCACAATATAACATAGTCATGTACTCAATTTATACTACATATGCATGGTTGAAATAAAACTTTCTCACTTATACCTCACTTGATTGAAAATCCTCCACCCCTTTTAACCAAAATAGAAGCTTACAAGCACTCAATTCTTCATTTCCAAATATGGTTTGGTAGCCTAGGAAGAAATTTATGGAAGAGAAATCAATTTTGGTTTAAAGCTCTCTTGAAATGAAATGAATTAAGACCCATTTTCTTACCTAGGTTGGAAAAAATGGAAGGCTTGAAGAGCTTGAATTTCCTTTCCTCTTTTCCATGGGTGTGGCCGAATGAAGGGATTAGAGAATGGTTTAAAGAAAGTTGTAAATTATTCTTAAGTCTCTCCCCACTAATTGATCCAATGGTGGAGGATCAACAAGGCTTAAAAACTGGAAATCTATGGTTGTTATCATTCTCTTCCATTAGCTGTAAATGCTTTGGGTTCTATTTTTCTTATAATCCTCGTAAAATCTCCATTTCCTTTAACGATTAACAATCATTTCTTACTTCTAACCCTTCAATTTTAGCTTCCTTACAAATTACCCTAATCTTCTTTTCTTTAGATAATCGATTTGACAATAATTCTCAGTGTCAAGTTGCTTCAGCGGTATTATGCGAACGATATGGTCTCGTTTTGTGATTCATATCTGCGGATTTTGACACTGAAAATTTCGAAGGCAATAAATAAACAACAAAATAAATGTGAACAAGAAGAGGATTTCGTGACAAACGTGGATCTTGAAACGGACCTTGAAAACAAGGAATTAGTAAGACAAAAGACGTAAGCATGAAACGGACCTTGAACGGAGCACCCGAAAACGAGGAAAAAAGCAAAGTAAAAAACAAGTGTATTTCATGGAGTCTCACTCGTTAATTACATCCCATACTTGTCAGTTTCAAAACGGATATATAATCATCTTTCACCCTTACATTCACCTGGAAAGCTAAAGCTAAAGCTAGCAAAAGAGAAAAACCTTCCATTCTTCTCTTCCTACATTCATATTTTGAAGTCATGGATGTTCTTATCAAACCAACGCTGAAGTGGTTCATTTCATTGGCTATTTTGATGGTTGAGTACGGGAATGCAGAACGAGTTCCTGCACTTTTCGTGTTTGGAGACTCGCTGGTGGATGTGGGCAACAACAATTTCCTTAACTCAATCGCGAAGTCTAATTATTTCCCTTATGGTATTGATTTCAATATGCGGCCTACTGGAAGATTTTCTAATGGAAAAACCTTTGTTGACATTATCGGTATTTTCTTATTCTTTTTAACTGTTTTTATTTGAAGCGCATATTTTTTGTTTCGAAGGATGGTATAAAATTGTGATTCTAATAGAAGAATGACAAATCAAATCTTTTCTGTTGATTTTCAACTTTTTTAGTTGGATTTAAATTTTTTAGGTGGAAAAACCTAAAATCAAGAGGAAAATATTTGATTTGTCATTCTCCTATTGAAAATGAATAAGGATGACGTGAAATCACAGTTTTATACCACGTGAATTATTTGTGAATATTGCATTGGTTTCTCTTCTACTATTTATCTATCACTTTTTAGGACTTATTCTTAAAACATTAATTTATTATTAAATTTGTATAAAAATAAAGTATAATGTTAAATTTAACTCTTAATACTTACATCTTTTGTCAATTTGATCATTAATTTTTTAGTTAATTTTGACCATTAACTTAAAAAAAGTGTCGAATGTCTTTTTTTTTAATAAAAAATATTTACTAAAATATTATTTTTTAAACGATGTTGACGTGACAACATTTATGGTAGTCGACGTGTATTTCATGCTGACATAACACTATTTGTTTTATATACCACATTAACAATAATTTAAAATTAAAAAAATATAAAAATTCAAAAAAATGAAGTACTTATAGATTACCATTCAGACTCCATATTTAAAATATTAACGTTTTAGTTAGTATTTTCGTTAAAAAAAATAGTAATTCAACTCTTTTTGAAAAGTTAATGATCAAATTTGACTCTTTTTAAAAAGTTAAAAGCCGAATTAATAGTTTAATTGACAAAAATGTAAACGTAGAGGGCTAAATTTGACATTATATCTAAGCGTACTTGACAAAATGAGGTGAGTGTTCATGATTCAAGTGGTCTACCCATTCCAATAATCTCTATTTGTTTTGGGTTGAGTTTGAGTTTAAATTTTTAAATTTTTATATTTAAATATTTTTAGAGTTGATGTGCATATGTATGTCACGTCAATAAAATTAACAAACTTTAACTTTTTCATTTACTTTAGAATGATTTGTTAAAAACGCAAATTTAAGAGCTAAAAGAAACGAAAAATAAATGAAGGACTAAATGATTTATTTTGTAAAGTTAAAAGAACAAAAAGAATAAAATAGCTTTTTAGAATTAAAAAAAGTGAAAATTTCATTTTCACTCTTGAATTTTTATCCCAAGTGTCTTAACATATAAATTTTAACTTTGGTCCTAAATTATTATGCATACGTGGATGCAGGAGAGATGCTGAGTGTCCCTTATCCTTCACCCTTTGCTGATCCCAACACTGCAGGAGCTAAACTACTAGGAGGAGTGAACTATGCTTCAGCAGCCGCTGGAATCCTTGACGAGAGTGGCCAACACTATGTATGTATTTTGGTAGCAGAAAAAGAAGAAAAATCTGCATTTGCTCTATCATTGTTGTTTGAATGGGATGAAAATGGGAAAATGTATGGATGCAGGGTGAACGGTACAGCCTAAGTCAACAAGTATTGAATTTCGAAACCACATTGGATCAACTACGAACAATGATGGGGCGTGATAATTTGACGAGTTTCCTTGCCAAATCCATTGCAATTTTGGTGTTTGGGAGCAATGATTACATCAACAATTACCTCATGCCTTCTATCTACTCTTCAAGCTTCAATTACAATCCTGTACAATTTGGCAACTTGCTTCTCAACCGCTACGCCCCCCAACTTCTGGTAATTTTTTATTCTATATACATCAATTTATATACTAACACATTAATTATGTAATGCCACGTGTTACAAGTTTTTTCATGATTTTCTTAATGCAACGTTAATAGGTAAAAGTATCATGAAGGCTCATGTATTAGAAGTTAGATTGCATTTTGTTTTGTCCACTCAAAAAATAAGCAAATTAGGCCTAATTTAAAAATGTTTCTCAAAAGAGCTTTTGAAAAAAAAAAGGCTTTTAGAGATAAACTAAAATTTTCAACTTCTAAAAAAATACTTTTGGGTCAATTTTTGTCTTGGGATAAACATTTTTTTCTCTCAAAAAACAACTTGTATAGGAATGCTTTTGGCTCAAAAATATTTTTGGTCCATGTTTGTTAAATCAAAGAATAAATTGATCATTTCTATTAAAAATTTATTCATTAATTGTATTGTTAAAAACTGACGTGGCTAACGAAATAATTAGAAAGTGACATGTGAGTTGTTACATGTACCTCATGTTTATGTACAATGACCAATTTTTAATAGTAAAAATGAATGATTTTCTAACAGAATGACCAGTTTATTTTTTAATCTAATTAGAGAGACTAATTTACCCATTTATGAAGTAGAAGAGATAAAATGCAATCTAACTCTTTATATAAAAGCTTTTATAATACTTTTACCGATGTTATCATTACATAATTAATTATTGATATATTTATATACTGAAAATATATTAAATACAAACATGTGAAGTATTTGTTTGATTGTGAGCCAAAATTAAATTGTTAATGCAAATTAACTTTACTTAAAAAGTGATGGTCGCTTTTTCATTTTCATCTAATTATATACTTTTGGGTATTGGTGTAGACGTTATACAATTTAGGAATAAGGAAAATGTTTATAGCTGGAATTGGACCGCTTGGTTGCATCCCTAACCAAAGAGCCACAGGACAGGCAGCGCCGGGAAGATGCGTAGATTACGTTAATGATATGTTGGGCACTTTCAACCAAGGCTTAAAATCATTGGTAGATCAACTAAATAAGCGTCCTGGAGCAATCGTTACATATGGCAATACTTATGGGGCCGTGGGTGACATCCTAAATAATCCCTCCACTTACGGTAATAATATTTATGGTAATCGTTACATATGACAATACAACTAGGATTGAGAAATGGCTCATGTCCTATTTATTTATTTATTTTTAAATATAATTTAAGGATATTTGTCAGTTTTTCAATCCCACTCGTAGAATTAAAAAAGTTCACCATCAGCATATTGAATAATTGTCGTATTAAGTATTGAAATTTGAAAGTATAAAAGTAAGAACATAAAAGAGTTTTGCAGGGTTCAACGTGGTTGACAAGGGATGCTGTGGAATAGGGAGGAACCAAGGGCAAATAACATGTCTACCATTTGCATATCCTTGTACAAACAGAGACCAATACGTGTTTTGGGATGCTTTCCATACTACACAAGCTGCTAATGTTATTCTAGCTCGTCGTGCTTTCTATGGGCCACCTCTGGATACCTATCCCCTCAACATCCAGCAAATGACCCTTATCCATTGATTTTCTCTTCTTTTGTTTTTCTTTAATAAAACTATATATATATATATACTAGAAGAAGATTCTGGCTTTGTCGCAGGTAAACAAATTCTTCCTTTGCGACCCGGGTTTAGGGTGATCATGGCATGAATGCTATATAAGATTATGTAAACAACAATATTTTCTTGATTTTTAGTAGTATGAAGCAAGGATACATTTCCCCAAGGATATGTTGAATACATGCATATGTTTATGGGTGGTGGCACAAGTATCCTTGTTGGATTAACATTGTCGCCCACCTTGTTTACTCATAGCTATATTTTTTTATTTATTAGAAATTTCAAATATATTGGACTTTTACTAAGTTCTTTACAGATGTCCTATATTGATGGAAGAGATACGGTAGATGAAAATTGATGAATAAATGAAGACTAAAATACTCTAATGTCAATTCACTCATTCATTGAAAAAGAGAGTTCGTTTGGAATAATTTTCTTTATGGATTTTCATGTAAGTACTTGTGTTTTTCTTTGGAATGGGGCATACTAGTTCTGCATTTCATGAGTTCGAAAATACTAGAAAAGATTTGAATGGTAGAAAGCAAGGAATAAAGTTTTATGAAAATCCAAGAAAAATCTCGTAGGATTTCACATGCCCAATTTCGAGTAGACTTTCATGGACCCTCCAACAAAATTTTGTGCAATTATAATACTGATATATTTGATTTTTCAGTTATCTACATAATAATTATTGAATATCACCTAATTTCATGATTTATAACTCTCTATTGGCTGACGCCACAAATTCCATCCCCAAAAACCATATTTTGATTGCACCTCAACTATATCAACTGTACTTGAACTTTTAGATAATTATAGTCGATGATAACATCACTGTTTCCATCGCTAGTCCAAAACCGTACATGAGATTTTCAGCTCATACGGTTCCTCGTGGGTCACAAATAAATTTTAGGACCGAATCAGTATTATACATTTGATCAATTTTGTAAAACAGTGTAATTTATTATGAAAATATAACATGTCAAACCCGATCCGTTAATTGAATTCAAGTATGATGTGTTAAATTTAAAATCGAATTAAATTATAGCAAAACAATTTGTTGGAAGCTTTATAAAATTAAATATAAAACATATAATCGCTACTACTTTACTAAAGCTTTAAATGCCATCTTTGGCAAATTAAAATAACATTCAACACAATTGGCGTATAAGTTTAAATAAATAATTTCATTGAGCAAAATACAATAAGTCAAACCAAACATTCAGATTCGACATAGCTTTCATAAAAAGATCGTCTTATCATAGAAGTAGCTCTTTATACAAATAATTTCCGATAGAAATTAAGGAGTTGATTGAGACAAATTTGATGAGATTTTATTTATTTATTTATTTAATAAAAAGGATTGAGTCAATCATTGATTATAGAGATTCTTCAACTCTTTCTTTATAAAGTTTCATGTGTTGCAGGTTATATATACTATAACTCTTCTATTGTTTAAATATACAAAAATTCTTTCATAATTGTGTTTATTGAGATTGTAACACCCTATACCCAGTCCGGTCACCGAGCCTGAATACTAGGATGCCACACCACCGTCTCATTTCGTGCTCATCACAAATCACACACATTTTTTTTTCTTTTATTATTATAGCATTCACATGAATTGAAAGTCATACATACTCTAGGAAGGTTAACACATGTTGAACATTCATTGATTAATCATAAAATAGAACTAAACATGCATTAGGATTACTTAGCAAAATTTTCCAAAACTGTTACGTAGGGATCGATCCTGGAAGTGTGATATCAATATTTCTCTCAAGTGGTATCGATACTGCTTGGAAAATTGATACCAAATTAGCTTAATGTTTCTTGTTTTAAAAACTCAACTTTCGAAAAATATCGATACCGTTGAAGAAGTATCGATAATTTTGCCTTGAGTATCGATAATCGTGATAAAATATCGATACCAATTCAAAAAATTATTTCCAGCACTTTCGAAAATCACAGAGGTATAATTTTTTAAACTTGAGTATTGATACCTTTGCTTCAGACCACAAAAATATAACATTTATCAGCATAAATACCATTCAAACTTAGTTCTAAACAACATGCATCATTCACCTAGTCAATTAAGCATCAAAATGTTCAAAATAACAGTCCTAAGTGTCACATTTAGAGTCCACAAAATCCAAGCATGACAATCATGCAAATAACTAAAAATCATGGCGTAACTAACGTAAAGTCTACCACATTGCCTTGTTTACCAAAACATAATTAATTGAATAACACCTACTACTAGCAACTAAAGGTTTGGCTTGGATCACCCCTTGAAGACCACACCGCTCACACCAGCATTACTTATTTGTAATGGTTAAAAAGGAATGGATGAGCTTAAACAAGCTCAGTGAATGCTCAGAATAACCAATACTTAAACAAGTCATTATGCATCAACAAAACAAACATATAACATATTCATAACATCTTCAACTCTAGTGTCATTCTTTACATGTTTAATCATCTTTCATGAATTCTTTTACTCTTTAATCACATTAGTCACATTAATCACATGAATATTTAAACATATATCACATCACATATTAGTCACATTTAATGATAGTTTAGCTCTTGAGGTTATGAAACACAAAGTCAGCTCTATCACCACACATCGGATACATAGATTTCCAACACACCAAAATGACTCATAGAGTCGAACATGTCCCATAAGTGAAGCATATAGCTAACACTCTCCAACAAACCAAACACATATATCCCAGTGAATGAAGCTTAGCTTGCATTCCCTTATCTCTCCAAAATTGTCCCTAGGCCTCAACACCTTAAAATCACTATAACAACCTTAATTTTAATTTAAGGATTAAATTGTAATTTCAGAGGATTTAAGGACTAAATTGAATTTTTAGTGAGTTTCGGGATTAAATTAAACTTTAAATAAAATTTTATGCCAAATTGAGATTTTAAGGACTAAATTGTGAAACAGGTATAGTTTGGAGGCTATTTCGAAAACCCTAACTTTCATAGGACCCCTCTACATAATTTACCCATTTCATAGAGTTGAAAAACCCCTTTTTCCCTTTTTGGTTGACCCGTCAACTCCAATTTGTCTCTTTCCCTTTTTTTATTTCCCAAGCCATTTATCCTTTCTCTCCCTATCCCTTTCTCTTTCTTTTCCTTTTTCGACCACGCTCCGACGAACACCTTGTCGCCATCTGTGTGCCTCACCACCACCGTCACTGTGCTCCCCTATGGCAAGCGAACATAACCCACTCATCAGACATCCCTCACCGGTAGCCATTTGTGTGAAATCGATGCTAGAACCTTTCAAATCTTCCTTTCCATCGCCTCCCCACTGCTTGTTGCACCATGTTCGATTGTTCTTGGTGTTGGTAAGTAAGCCCTTACGTTGGGGCTACTTTTGTGGTCTCTTTTAATCTGTCGCCAACGAGCCACGTCGCACCATCGGTGTTCCCTTGATCGACACCGTCATGGGGGTTTAGAAAACCCTAATTCCTTTATTGCATAAAGTGTGAGGTTGGGCAATCAATTACCCAAAAACTAGTGACCCAACTTAAGAGACCCATTCTAATGGCCCAAATCAAGTGACCTCATTTGTAAGCCCAAGTGTTGTGAGCCAAAACCCTAAGACCCAAACCTTATCCTAAACTAAGCCCGATTTAGAGAACCCGTTGACCCGACCCATTGGCCGACACATTGACCGCTCACCATTGACCGTTGACTTTGACCGTTGACCTTGACAATTGACTTTTTTACCAACTTTGCCTTGACATTTTTCGACATCTTGAGTCAGAATTCGCAGTCCGTTTTGTCAAATTCATACCCGAAAGCTCATTTTGATATTTGCAAATTTATTGTACTTAGTAATCTTTAAAGAAGTTGAATTTTGAGATTTGACTCGTGTTATTCTATGTTTAGGTGATCACAATTTTGAGGCCGATGAGTGACCTCCTTCATCTGTACATATTGCCTTACACAAGCTCCAATAGTTACACATGAGTATTTTTTATTCGGTTTAGTGTTGTATTTAGTAGGTGACATAATGATAGATTTAATGTAGAATCTGTTCTCGTAGGTTCTAATTTAGCTAGACCCAGTGATAGATCTGAGCGTGGGAGGTGTTCTCCTTGACGTTAGAACTTCTGCCCATTTGATGTGTGTCTCTATCTGTGCTATATATTTCTTGGGTGATATTACTCGTTGTTGTGTTATTTGTGTTTTATTATTATGAGATGTGATATCAGTATGACCTGATTCAGTGTTGTGTAGTGCATGTTGATTTCCCATACAAATCTGTCAGATTTTGGATATTTTGAATATCATGTCTACTGAGTTGTTTACTCTGATTAAATATCATGAGATTATGATTGAGATTGAGATGCATGTGTTATCATACCGTTGTGTGTTCATGAGTTGGGATGTACGATGGAAGACGTAGTTATCACCCTTTCAAATGGCTGATAGTAAAACCACACTACGATTGGGGACATTGGATGAGGAGGGTTCTGCTGAACCTCTCCACTTTTTGGTGTGTATGTGATTGGGTGCATTGCATTTTGCTTATGATTTTATTGCATTGAATTGTAACATGTTGTGTGGTTACTTAAATTGCTTTGTGTATTTATTGTGATATTGTGTTTGTGGATGTATGCACTTTAGAGACACACTAACCTCTTTAGCTCATTCCTCTATAGTTTCTCTTTCAAATACATTAGACATAGGCGATTTGGTACTCGGAGGAACTCTTAATTTAAATCATTTCCTTTTATCATTCAATATGATTATTTTAGGAATTTTGAGATTATATTATTATTAAATTATTTTGAGAGTGTGATGTTAATTTAAATTTGGGATTTTGTTGTTTTATTAAAGCATTTGATGGATATTTTTTTTATGTTTGAGATAATTCAAAAATACTGGAAAATGGATGGTTTTACTATTATTTAATTAATTACAAATTTTATATGTATATATATGTCAGTATGGTTTTAGTGGTTACATGAGGGTGAAATTACAACTGTGACTTTTTGGATCAGACCATATCTTCTAGGCTAAGTAAAGGGGGTTACATTTAGTGATATCAGAGTTGAGTTCAACCTTCAAACTGTAAGGCTCTCCACAATTGTTTTCAAGAGTTTTAAAAAGTTTTGGGGGTAAATAGGGATTTTTGTTAAATTTATTATCTCATAATTATTTTCTTGTTTTGAAATTTTAAGTCAAGATTTAGTCCGAGACTCCAGTACCAAAACTTACTTTAGTGATTTTCACTTTTTGTAGATAGTTATTATGTCACCATGTAGGAGTTCTAGACTAATGACTGATCGCGGCCGAGGTCATACTGCTGGGGCTGTTAGCGATCCTATGCCTTTTGTTGAACTAGAGGAAATTCTAAATGAGTTGCCTGATGTTAAGAAGGACGAACTGACCACTAGCATTATGGGACAGCAGATTGGAGGTGGAGACCCACTTGTTCAGCGAACTCGTGGTGATGTCCTACCTAACACTAAGGAGAATGAGGCAATGGAGCTAGATAATGTTTTTGTAAATCGAGAGTTATTACGTCTACTTCAAGGTACAATTGGGAGATAGTTAGAGGGTCTGAGGAAGTCTATATCCACTTATTTTCTAGCTGCTGGGATGAGGATTTTTAGGGCAGGATTGATACAGATCCATCGATTATTGAGTACTGGTTGAAAACCTTACAGCGGCTATTTGTTGAGATGAACTATCCTGCCAACTAGAAGTTGAGGGCCACTGTTCCACTACTACGAGGCGAAGCACAAAATTGGTAGGAGACTGTAGAAGAGACTGTTCCTGCTAGTTAGATCACATGAGAGTATTTTCGAGAGACATTTCAGGATCGATATGTGGGTGAGGAGTTTCTTATGAAATGTCGAGATGATTTCATGAATTTGAGGTAGAACGATGTGTCCATCAATGACAATGAGATAGAGTTTTTAAGGTTGGTCAGATATACTTCTAGGTTGGTTACTACTGAGAAACAGAATTGTGAGTGGTTTTTGAAGGGACATCACTATTGATTCAGGATGGAGTTGCTATGCATCAGGATAGGGTGTTTAGTGACTTAGTTAGTCGAGCTAGGGCAACTAAGAGGTTAGAGGCTCTTAAGAGAGATCAGAGAGCCCAAGGCAGTGAGCGAGGTAGGAAGCAACTAGGCACAGCAGTTTAGCCTAGTCCTATTAGTCACACTGTTAAGAGGCCTAGAGAGAAGATTGACCAGCTGAGTTATCCGAGAGTGAGACCTATAGTTTCTACTATTCCTATTGGTAGTGTGGGTGGTTAGATTGGTCTTCGTCCTTTAAATTTGTGCTCTTATTGTAATAGGAGGCACAGTGGTGAGTGTAGAAGGAAGACTGGTGCATGTTTTAGATGTGGCTCACATGACCACTTCTTCAAGGATTGTTTACAACCTCCTACAGCTTCATTTGACTAGAGTCAGACTCAGGCATCGGTTTAGGCTTCTACTCGAAGTAGAGAACAGGGTAGACCTACTATATCGGGTTTTGCTAGTAGAGGTAGATCAAATCAAAATGGTAGTGCAATTAGATCTAGGGTAAGACAGTCGGGGTTAGTTTTCTCGACTAGAAGACATAAGGATCGTGATGAGACAGATGTTATAGCCGGTTGATGGTATTTCAAATGAAATAGATTTTCTCCCCAATTTAATGTTTTAATTGTCTCTTTTGTATTTCATTTAGCATGCATCATTAGCATTTTATACTTAGTTTCCATATTTTCCAACTCATTGTTAGTTAGTTTAAATTCTTGTTATTTTTTATCTATTTTTGTACTAATGTCAATGCAAGCAGCCGATATATTGCGTCTTAATATTATCAGCACAGGAACTCAGTCTAGAAGCTTAATGCTGGACGAATGCAACCACAAGATCAGCTGGAAATTGTGACCAAGAGATGTCGTCACATTGAAACTGAACCTCGGATGAGTAGAATCAAGCTGAATTCATAGTTGGAAGCACCAAAGCAAGAATTTCATAGATGTCGTTGCAATTATGATTTCAGAATGTGCCTAGCGATACAGTGACAATCTGTAGATCTCTGAAGAACATACTAGAACTGCGTGAGTGCACAGTTGTAATCTAACTAATTTTGACCGCTGTAAGATCTATATCCGGATCTGAAAATGAAGGCTGAAACCTACAACATTTTGGAGGTTATAAATAGACGAACAAAAGATGAAGAAATCATCAAGAGCGAAGGGATATAATTCTGAAAATTCTGTGTGAATTGGAGATTTAAGCTGGAAATCGGGGAGCTGATGAAGCAAGTCTGCAACCACTTCTGACGAGAGGTGCTTAATGCGAAGTAAGAGGAAAAATTAAAGAGTAGGCCTAGTAGTCTATAGATAATAAGCTTCATTGTACTCTTTAATTCTTCTTAAACGATGATGGATTTTGATGATATTAAATGAATACAAGAGTGTCTTTTAATGTTAAAACATTTTGATTCTTATTTTACACTACTTTTCTGTTTATTCTTGGATCTAACCGCTTTAAGCACGAGAGTGAAATTGCAGTGCGTCGACATCGAGAGATACGGTGACAGGCTAGCTTAACAAGTAAATTAGGCAAGAGTTGCTTGGGACTAGGACAAACTCCAGTTACTTGTTCTTGAATACACATCGTTGCTCGCACCGAGAGGTGGAGTGATTATGGATATTCAAGTCGGGATTAAGTAGAGAGTTGTTGTTGGTAAGAACTCAAAGAGACTTCATTGCAGGGACATTCCATCTATATTTTACCTTGTCAACGCATCTAGCGTTGTGATTTATTTTCGGCACTCAACACTCAACACTCAACACAATTGGATTTATTTTCAATATACTGACATTTAACCTTTGAAGTTTAACTTTAATTGCGTTGACATTTCTGATTATTTTAGTGTGTAGATCTGACATAAATGCACTGACATCAGCACTCACATTACACTTAATTGCAGTGTTAGTTGCTTCGACATTTAAAATCAAGAACACATTCCTCGTGAGATCGATATCCGATAGAATTATTCTATCACTATACTTGCATTGATGTGTGTCCGCTTGCACATTGCTGTGACGTAAAGACACCGATCAAGTTTTGGCGCTGTTGCCGAGGAATGGCGTTTGTTTGATGTTTACTTTTGTAGTTGCAATTAATTCTACTTACTTAACTTTTAATCTTTACTAATCTGTTATTATTTCTCTAATTGTTTTCTTTTTAGATTGTTAATTGTTGTATGTCCATAAGGAGAAATCCTAAGGACATTGTAAGCTTTGATCCGGAGCTTGAGAGGACACTTAGGAGGAGAAGGCAAGAATAACAAAAATGGTTTGTAACAACCATAACAATAATTTGCCACCATTACTACCACAAGATGGAATTCCTCCAGTGCTTTCACAAATTGTCAACGATATACCACCACTACGTCCACAAGAAGAACAAGTGCAAAACAGGACAATAAGAGATTTTGTTGTGCCTATACTCGATGATTTACAACTAGGGGTTGTAAGATCGGCTATTCAAGCTAGTAATTTTGAATTAAAATCGGTGATGTTTCAGATGCTCAACTCGAATGGGCAATATTCAGGTTTTCCGCATGAAGACACACGAGAACATTTGTAATCATTTTTTCTTATTTGTGCATCCTTCAGTCAACATGGTGTCCTTGATGATGCCTTAAAAATACAATTACTTCCTTATTCGTTGCAGGGTAAACCAAGAACATGGTTCTTGGGATTGCTGGCAGGATCAATTACATCTTGGAATGCATTAGCAACGCAGTTCGTTTTGCGTTTCAATCCATCGACAATGAACGCAAGGTTGCGAAATGACATTACTGCATATCATCAGTTGGATGATGAGAATTTACATACAACTTGGGAATGTTATAAAACATTGCTTCGACGCTACCCAATGCATGGAATTCAGCGGGAGACCCAGATTGAAATATTTTACAATGGTTTGAATGCTCAGACAAGGAACCTTGTCGACGCATCAGTTAATGGTCCCTTGTTAGATTGTACATACAATGAAGCTGTAAGAATTCTAGAGAGGATTGCACAGAACGATTATCAATATCCTATTTCTCGTTCTATACAGGTAAAAACTAACCCTGAAGTTCTTGAGTTAGATGCTATTTCTGCTTTGTCAGCGTAGGTATCCTCATTAGCCAATATTATAAAGAATATGAAAGGAACAAATGACGTTACCCCTATTCAAGTGGCCCAGTAATTGGATGCTCCGATATTTTCTTGTGAAATTTGCTGCAACAATCATAGTTATGAGGATTGCTCACAACATGCAGAAAATGCTATCTACGTTAATATCATCAGGGGAGGTTCATTTGGCAACTCATACAACAACCGATCTCAACAACTTTGAGAGAATCAAAATGCTTCTACATTCAGATATTGAAATTCCTCAAATCAAGGGAGTTATAGACAAGGGAATTACAATAGCAATCCACAACAGAATTATAATAAGAATTCGCAAATAAATTCTCGATTTGAACAAATGCAGTTACATAACCAGATGTAACCACAATCTCAATTACAGCCATAACAGTCTGTGCTACCACATATGCAAGGACAACATCATCAACATCAACAGCAGCAATTTTCTCAACCTAAGTCAGATCCTATGGCTACTCTTGAGGCAATGATGCGTGAGCATATCACACAAACTGAAGCAATAGTACAACGCAACTCTTCTTCCATTAGAGCATTGGAAGCCCAGCTACGGTAGTTGGCTTCTAATTTAAGTACAAGGTCACCAGGCACTCTGCTAGTGATATTGAGAATCCTATAGAGAGGGGGAAGGAGCATTGCAAAGCAATCATGTTGAGGAGTGGCATGCAAATAATGGGACCAAGCAATTCTGGCCAAGATCATGTCGACGCATCTGAACCATAGCAACAGGAAGAAGATGCAACTGAAGAAAATCAAGAAAAAGAACATGAAGAGGAACCAACTATAGCGGCATCTATGCTTGCAGTTTGCCCAACTAAATTGTCGACGCAACTGCCAATGTCGAAACCATCGAGTTTTCCACAACAACCCAATCTTACAATACCTTTACCATTTTCGCAAAGATTTAAAGAGAAATTCCATGACAAAGAATACCAAAATTTTGTTTCTACTTTGAAATAATTGCACATTAATATACCTCTAATAGATGCTCTTGTGCAGATACCCAGTTATGGGAAATATATGAAGGAGCTATTATCAAAGAAAAATAAATTGTCCAACATCGAGACGATTGCGCTCACAGAGGGGTGCAGCGTTGTGCTTACAAATAAGTTGCCAACCAAGATGAAAGATCCTGGTAGCTTTACAATCCCATGCTCCATTGTGAATCATTATTTAGGTAAAGCTTTATGTGATTTGGGAGCAAGTATTAATCTTATGTCTCTGTCTACTTTCAAGAAATTAGGAATAGGTTCGATGAAGCCCACTGCGGTGACATTGCAACTTATGAATAGATCTTTAGCACAACCGGAAGGCCAAATCAAAGACATCCTTGTCCAGGTTGATAAACTTGTGTTCCCTACTGATTTTATAATCCTAAACTGCGAAGAAGATAAGGAAGTCTCTATTATATTGGGGCGACCATTTCTAGCAACGGGACGCACACTTATCGACGTGTTCAAGAGAGAACTTATCATGCGATATAACGACGAGCATGTGACCTTTAGTGTGTTTGAGGCATCTCAATGCAGGAGTAAAGAGCAATGTCACCACATCGATGTGTTGGATGAAATCATTTTAGAAGAATTCAATGTAAGGAATTCAGCAATATCAGATGAAGATGCGACGACATTCACTGAGGAAATCCTAACTGATTGTAGCGACAAAGAGGAGGTTAACAATTGTGAGCTAACACAGAATTGACAATTGGAATCTTTGGATTTGTCTAACAAGATAGTCCTAGTGTTTAAACCAACGATTGAGCAAGCTCCTTCCTTGGAGTTGAAGCAATTGCCAATACATTTAAAGTATGTTTTTCTTGGTGACAACGAGACACTACTTGTTATTATCAACGCATCCCTTGACGCAATGCAAGAAGATAAGCTCATCGCGATTCTGAAAGAACACAAAAGAGCCAAAGCCTAGAGCATCACAGATATCAAAGGTATCAGTCCCTCTTTTTGCATGCACAAGATTAGGCTAGAAGTTGAAAAGAAGCAATCAAATGAGCAGCAACGAAGACTCAATGAAAAGATGAAAGAAGTAGTAAAGAAGGAAATTATCAAATGGTTAGATACGAGCATTATATACCCTATTTCTGATAGTGATTGGGTGAGCCCAGTTTAATGTGTACCTAAAAAGAGTGGTTTCACAGTTGTGACCAACGACAAGAACGACTTAATCTCTACTCGCATTGCAATGGGATGGCGAATATGCATGGATTACCGACGACTAAATGCGACCACAAAGAAGGACCATTTTCCACTACCTTTCATCGATCAGATGCAAGATAGGCTAGCTGGTAAAGCCTATTATTGTTTCTTAGATGGTTACTCTGGATACAACCAAATTGCTATTGCACCAGAGGATCAAGCAAAGATAATGTTCACATCCCCTTTTGGAACATTTGCTTTCCGACGTATGTCGTTTGGGTTGTTTAATGTGCCAGTAACATTCTAGAGGTGTATGATGGCAATATTTTTGGACATGATCGAAGATTCCTTAGAGGTATTTATGGATGATTTCTCTGTCTATGGACAAAATTTCGACCAATGCACTGACAATCTAGCGAGTCTTGAAGAGATGAGAGGACACAAATCTAGTTCTGAATTGGGAGAAATACCACTTCATGGCAACTAAAGGCATTATTTTTGGGCATTGGATATCTTGTCAGGGCATTGAGGTTAATAAAGTAAAGGTAGAAATCATCGAAAAACTACCACAGCCCATTAACGTCAAAGCAATAAGAAGCTTTCTTAGACACGCTGACTTTTATAGAAGATTCATCCGAGATTTCTCCAAGATAGGTAAATCATTATGCTCATTGTTTGAGCAAAATAAAAAGTTTGTGTTTGATGACATCTGTCTGGACGCATTCATGATAATAAAGAAGCAGCTAGTACAAGCCCCAATTATCATTGCATCGGACTGGACACAGCCGTTTGAACTAATGTACGATGCAAGCGACTTTGCTGTAGGAGCTGTCCTAGGCCAAAGAAAAGAAAAGGTATTTCATTCTATTTACTATGCTAGTAAAATCCTAACTGAAACGCAGGTTAATTACACCACGACTGAGAAGGAGTTACTAGCAGTAGTCTTCGCATTTGACAAGTTTCATTCCTATCTTGTTGGCACAAAGACTATAGTTTACACGGACCACTTAGCGTTGAAACACCTTTTCAACAAAAGACGCCAAACCTAGACTCATCAGATGGATCCTACTCCTTCAAGAATCTGACGTTGAAATCAGGGATAGGAAAGGATCTAAGAATCAGGTAGTTGACCACTTGTCTCGACTAGAAATAGAAAGTAAAAATGGGCAAATATCCCAGATTATCGAAGCATTTCCTGACTAGCAATTATTCTTTGTCGACGCATCGCCATGGTATGCCAATGTCGTCAATTACCTTGTATGCGGGAAGCTACCCATGAGTGTTACTGGTCACAATAAGATCAGGTTCATACGCGATGCTGCCAAATACCACTAGAATGACCCATACCTATTCAAGGTATGCGCCGACAATATCATTCGTCGTTGTGTACCTGAAGAAGAAATTATATCAATCCTACGACACTGCCATGATGCCCCTTATAGAGGATATTTTGGTGGTCCAAGGCTGTTGCTAAAGTCTTACAGTTAGGATTTTATTGGCCCATATTATTCCGAGACGCCCATAATTTCGCACAACAATGTGATCGTTATCAACGCACTGGTTCCATATCTCGATACAACAAGATGCTCCAACAACCCATCATGGAGGTAGAGCTCTTCGATGTTTAGGTATAGACTTTATGGGACCATTTCCAAATTCTTTTGGAAATTTGTATATATTAGTGGCTATTACCTACATCTCAAAGTGGATTGAAGCTATTGCGGTGCCAAAAGACGACACTCAAACGATGTTGAAGTTCTTTCATACATACATCCTCACAAGATTTAGAACACCGAGAGCATTGATAAGTAACCAAGGCACTCATTTCTATAATAACCAAGTGGCGACTGCATTAAAACGATATGGTATGAAGTATCGTATGGCTACCACATATCACCCACAAACCAATGGTCAAGTCGAAGTATCTAATCGCCAAATTAAAAGCATACTTAAGAAGGTGGTTAATCTATTTAGGAAGGATTGGTCTGTGCACTGCCTACAAAACCCGTTAAACTTGAACATAAGGCCATGTGGGTAATTAAGCAGGAGAATTTGGACTATGATGCTGCTGAAAAGAAAATACTATTGAACATCACAGAATTAGAATAAATTCGATGCCATGCTTATGAGAATGTTGTGATATACAAGAAAAAGATAAAGAGATGGCATGACAACATTATCTTGCGTCGACAATTTCATCCTAGTCAATTGGTACTTTTATTTAACTCAAGTTTGAAATTGCATCCAGGAAAATTGCGATCAAGGTGGTCAGGTCCATTCAAAGTAATCGAAGCATTCCAAAGTGGTACAGTGACAATAGAAAACCTAAAGGATGGACAACAATTAAAGTAAATGGCCAATGTCTTAAACATTATGTGAGCCCAAATTTTCAAGAACCAGACGAAGCTATCAACCTGGTGACATTTAAATAATGTTGAAGCATTTCTTTATTTCCTTTTATTTGTTTCACTCTTTGTTGTGTTGTTTCAGATTCCTAGCAGAAATAAAAATCCTCTTTTTGTTGACGCATTGAAGCACAGATTGTCGGTGCATTCTCCGATGAGTCAGCATTACTTTTTTAGTAAGAATCACGCCGATTAATTTCTTTCTCTCCCAACTGGTGGATCAAAACATATCGGTACGATTTGCAGCCTGGCAATTAATGGCTGTAGACGCAATGTTTCCCCGTCTTTTCCAATCATCACGCCTAGGTTATAAAGTCTCCCCTTTGCAGTTACTTTTTCTCTTCACATCCGCCATTGTTACTGCATTTCATCTTCTCTGTTGTCTGCATATTTTCTTTTCTAATCACAAAGCAATCCTTTTCTATAAAACTTCTTCAATTTCTCACCATGGCAAAAACCCGTGCTTCAAGAAACACTCTCAAAACCCCTTTAAAGAACACCCCGACCACTTCTACTGTGGCTCCGTCCACAACACCACCACCCTTATCCACAGGCCCAGTTTTATTTCTAACGACTGCGGCCAAAGACCATAACCATAATATCATGTTAAAACGCAATATCCATCCTGAACAGGGACTCCAACTTTCTCCGCACCAAACCCCGAGAAAGCAAGTTCACCATACCATTAGCCGTCTCGGGTGGGAATATTTCTGCAACCATCCTTCTAGCTACTCCCTTACATTGGTTAGGGAGTTTTATACAAATATCGTGGATTAGGAGCAGGAGTTTATCTTTGTACGAGAGGGGCTTGTTCCATGGAGCGTTGCGCAGATCAATGTATTGCTAAGGATTCTGGAACGAGAGAACGACCATGCACTCTTTTTGCATTGTTTGAATGATGATTGTATGACCCAGATGATGAAAGATCTCTGCATCGATCGCACTACATGGATAGGCAATGGATTTCACAACTTTACAATGCACAAACGGTACGTTACAATTTTTTGCAAGGTATGGTTTCATTTTATCAACAACTATGTTATGCCTTCGACTCACAACACTATGGCCACATTGGACCGTATGTGTCTCTTGCATTTCATTCTGCACCACTAACACATCGACATCGGAGAGCTCATACACGTCTAGATTGCAGATGCTGCAAGAAAGCAAACTGAGCTCATACACGTCTAGATTGCAGATGCTGCAGGAAAGCAAACTGATATCCTTCTTTTTCCCTCTCTCATTATGATACTTTGTCAACACAAGGCTATTGTGCCCAAAGATAGTGAGTAGCTCTTAGATAACAAAGGCCCAATCAATGATATCTTGGTTGAGAGGATGACACGAGGCCAAGATACACTAGTGGCCAAGGAAACCTCTAAGAAAAAGGATAAAGGAAAGGGTAAGAAGAAGGCTGACCAATTGATGTGTCGACAGAGACCCAAATGGAAAAGAAGCTGACATTGATGGTTCTACACTTGGGCTGCATCGATCCATCCATACTGATAGTATAGTGGACGACATGGATCTTCGGCTCCACAAGTTTTATGCCTACACTAAGGCGTAGAATGAAGCCATTGTCACTGCATTAAGCCAGATCAGCAAGACTCCATTACCAGACTTCCCAACCTTCCCATCAATCTATCGTCCAATGAAGTACTCGTCTTTTGAGCAACCTATTGAAGGTAAGCCTATACCAATCCGGATTCATATTTTCGATGATGAGAAGAATGACGGGCACTCGCAGACTGATGATAATTATCATCGCCACATCGCCTACTTATTCAAAGATAAGTTTTCTAACAATCTGGGTGCAAATATGGCTGAACAAGCAGCGGTTGTGGGGAAGGATGTCGACGTAGTGGACTGTGCCCACATTGGCCCAATTGAACCTGAGCAGCAGATGGAAGAGGATGCAGACCAGGGGAAGGATTAGTTAAAGGAGAAAGATCAATAAGAAGAAGAAGAAGTAAAGGCAGAAGATAAAGAAGAAAAAAAACCTACCGAGGTACAGAAGGAGAAGGAAACCAATGCCCCAACAATGATTGTTGACGATGTTGTGAGGGCATCCAGCTTAGATGAGGCTCTACTTACTACAAGCCAAGCTGAGGTTGTCACTAATGAGATAGAGGAATTGAATCCTCTGGCTACTATGCCCTATGTGGCACCACTCGCAGAAATCTATCCATTAGAGGTGACAACTGATGAGGCCGCCACCCAACCTGTCGAGGAAGAGTAATCCGTCGAGCCGGTTGGATCAAAGGATAAAAAGCGAAAAAGGCAAAAGGACAAGAAAAAGAAGAAACACCACGACGAGGGAGAGCGCCCAAAGAAAAAGAAGAAGAAAACCAAAGCAGCCTCTACATCGGCTACTGCTGAATAATTAGGTACATTTCTTTTTAGTTAGTTTTCATGCATTCTTATTGTGCCTGTATTTTAATTGTCACTGCATTCTTGTTAGTTTAGTGCATTGTAGATGCATTTCCATTATTTCTGTATAACTATTGTCAGTGCATTGAGGACAATGCAGACATTGAGTTTGGAGGGAAAGATAATGTGAATGGTAAATGCAACTACACTTTCATGTTTGAATTTTATTTTGTTTCTTTAGTTTATGAAAAATTACAAAATTTCAACAGAAATGTGCCCACAACTTTTATTTTGATGCGTAATTCTTGAATTGTTTGAATGCTGATGTGGAAATTGGATGAATATGATTGAATAACGAGTCTGTTATTTTTGAATGAATAATTGAAATTACTTCAGTAATGGATGGATAATATTGGTGTTGAATCTTGAACTAACTGACCAGTACAGCGACATTGTATTAATTAAAGACGCTCCAATATGAGTGCATTGTGACTTTTATGGGAGAACACTCCGCTGCAGTCCTAGAAAAGAAAACTTATGTAGCCAAAGGTTGTAACTGCAAGAGTGTGTGTCGGCGCAATTACATGCCTCCTGGGGTTTGTTGCACCCCATCGTTACTGCTCAGGAACAAAGGTAGAGTAATGCAATGACATCTTTCAGTCACTTGAAAAACAAAAAAGAGAAAAAGAAGAAAGAAAAGAAAAAGAAGAATAATTTGCTGAAATGGTTCAAGGAAGGATAAGATTCAATGCATAATACTAACATTGATAAAGTTGCAATTTTAAGTTGTTCATACCGATAAATTGTCAGCGCATGATTCTATTATATGAATGCAATTTAAACATTAGGAATTAAAGAATTCAAGTTGTATGAATAATGATTGCGGTGACATTTCTAATTGTTATTTTGTTAATTTCTGTTTACTTGAGGACAAGTAAAAACTCAAGTTTGGGGGTGTGATGGTATTTCAAATGACATAGATTTTCTCCCCAATTTAATGGTTTAATTGTCTCTTTTGTATTTCATTTAGCATGCATCATTAGCATTTTATACTTAGTTTCCATATTTTCCAATTCATTGTTTGTTAGTTTAAATTCTTGTTATTTTTATCTATTTTTCTACTAATGTCGACGCAAGTAGTCGATATATTGTGTCTTAATATTGTCAGCACAGGAACTCAGTCAAGAAGCTTAATGCTGGACGAATGCAACCACAAGATCAGCTGGAAATTGCGACCAAGAGATGTCGTCACATTGAAACTAAACCTTGAATGAATAGAATCAAGCTGAATTCACAGCTGAAAGCACCAACACAGGAATTTCATAAATGTCGCTGCAATTATGATTTTAGAATGTGCCCAGCGGTACAGCAATAATCTGCAGATCTCTAAAGAAATACTAGAACTGCGTGAGTGCACAACTGTAATCTAACTAATTTTGACAGCTGCAAGATCTAGATCTGGATCTGAAAATGAACGTTGAAACCTGCTACATTTTGGAGGTTATAAATAAATGAACAAAAGATGAAGAAATCATCAAGAGCGAAGGGATTTAATTCTGAAAATTCTGTGTGAATTGGAGATTTGAGCTGGAAATCGAGGAGCTGATGAAGCAAGTCTACAACCACTTCTGACGAGAGGTGCTTGATACAAAGCAAGAGGAAAAATTAGGGAGTAGGCCTAGTAGCCTAGAGATAGTAAGCTTCGTTGTACTCTTTAATTCTTCTTAAACGATGATGGATTTTGATATATTAAATGAATACAAGAGTATCTTTTAATGCTAAATCATTTTGATTCTTATTTTACACTACTTATCTGTTTATTCTTAGATCTAACCACTTTAAGCACTAGAGTGAAATTGCAGTGCATCGACATCGAGAGATGCGGTGACAGGTTAGGTTAACAAGTGAGTTAGGCGAGAGCTGCTTGGGACTGGGACAAACTCCAGTTACTTGTTCTTGAATACACATCGTTGCTCGTATCGAGAGGTGGAGTGATTGTGGATATTCAAGTCGGGATTAAGTAGAGAGTTGTTGTTTGTAAGAACTCAAAGGGACTTCATTGCAATGACATTTCATCTATATTTTACCTTGTCAATACATTTAGCTTTGTGATTTAGCAGAATCAGTGAAACATTTCTGACCTTCTACACTTGATCATATTTACATATTATGCATTTAAATATTTAGCAATCAACAGTCAACGCAATTGGATTTATTTTCAGTACACTGACATTTAACCTCTAAAGTTTAACCCTAATTGTGTTGACATTTCTGATTATTTTAGTGTACAGATCTGACATAAATGTATTGACATTAATACTCACATTACACTTAATTGCAGTGTTAGTTGCTTAGACATTTAAACAACAAGAACACATTCCTTGTGGGATCGATATCCGATAGAATTATTCTATCACTATACTTGCATCGACGTGTGTCCGCTTGCACATTACTGTGACGTAAAAACACCGATCACCGGTACTGCTTCTATCCATTTTATTTCTTAATTTACCTTATTTTACCCAAAGTTATCATCAAGACTGGATATCCGTATCTTTCTATTTGAGGAAAATTTCAAGGCCGAAATTTGTTTTAAGAGGGAGAATTGTAACAACTTTAAATTTAATTTAAGGATTAAATTGTAATTTTAGAGGATTTAAGGACTAAATTGAATTTTTAATGAGTTTTGGGGACTAGATCAAACTTTAAATAAAATTATGTGGCCAAATTAAGATTTTAAGGACTAAATTGTGAATCGGGTATAATTTAGGGGCTATTTTGAAAACCTTAAATTTTTTAGAACCCTCTGTGTAATTTACCAATTTTATTGGGTTTAAACTCCCATTTGTCTTTTTCCCTTTTTTTGGAATGCCTTGCCGCCATCCGTGTGCCTTACCATCACCATCACTGTGCTCCACTTTGGCACGCGAACATAACCCACCCATCAGACATCCCTTGCCGATAACTGTTTGTGTGAAATCAGCGTTAGAACCTTTCATATCTTCCTTTTTGCCGCCTCCTTACTGCTTTTTGCACCATGTTCGGTTGTTCTTGGCATTGGTAAGTGAGCCCTTGCGTTGGGGTTACTTTTATGGTCTCTTTTGATTAGTCACCGACGAGCTGCACTACTCCGTTGATATTCCCCTGATCGGTGTTGTCATGGGGGTTTAGAAAACCCTAATTCTTTTGTTGCATAAAGTATAAGGTTGGTCTATCAATTACCTAAAAACTAGTGACCCAAATTAAGAGACCCAATCTAATGCCCCAAATCAAGTGACCCCATTTGTAAGCCCAAGTGTTGTGAGCCCAAACACAAAACCCTAAGACCCAAACCTTGTCCCAAACCAAGCCCGATTCGGAGAACCCGTTGCCCCTACCCATTGACTGTTGACTTTACCATTGACCGTTGACCTTGATCGTTGAGTTTTTTTACTAACCTTGCTTTGACATTTTTTTACGTCTAGAGTCCAAATTCGTAGTTCGTTTCGTCAAATTCGTACTCGAAAGCCCATTTTTCTATTTGAAGATTTATTATACTTAGTAATCTTTAAGGAAGTTGAACTTTAGGATTTGATTCGTGTTATTCTGTGTGTAGGTGATCACGATTCTAGGGCCGACGAGTTACCTCCTTCACCAATATATACTGCCCCTGCAGAAGTTTCAATAGTTACACATGAGTATTTTTTTATTCGGTTTAGTGTTGTGTTTAGTAGGTGGCATAGTGATAGATTTAATGTAGAATTTATTCTCGTAGGTTCTAATTCAACTAGACCTAGTGATAGATTTGAGTGTGGGAGGTGTTCTCCTCGACATTAGAGCTTATGCCCATTTAAGGTGTGTCTCTCTCTATACTATATATTCGTTGGGTGGTATTACTCATTGTTGTGTTATTTGTGTGATATTATTATGAGATGTGATATCAGTATGACCTTATTCTATGTTGTGCAATGCATGTTGATTTTCCATGCATATCTGTCAGATTTTGGATATTTTTAATATCATGTGTACTGAGCTGTGTACCCTGATTTAATATCATGAGATTGTGATTGAGACTGAGCTACATGTTTTATCATACCGTTGTCTTTTCATGGGTTGGGATGTACGGTGGAAGATTGGATGGGGAGGGGTTCTAGGGAACCTTTCTATTGTGTTGGTATGTAGGTGATTGGGTGCATTGAATTTTGCTTGTTATTTTATTGCATTGAATTGTAATATGTTATGTGGTTACTTAAATTGCTTTGTGTAGTTATTGTGATATTGTGCTTGTGGATGTATGCACTTTAGAGACACACGAGGGGCTCTTTTGCTCATTCTCCCGTAGTTTCTCTTTCAGATACATTGGACATAGGTGACTTAGTACTCGGAAGAACTCTTAATTTTAATCGTTTCCTTTTATCATTCAGTATGATTATTTTGGGATTTTTGAGATTATATTATTATTATATTATTTTGGGAGTGTGATGTTAATTTAAATTTGGGTTTTTTTTATTAAAGTGTTTGATGAATATTTTTTTTATGTTTGAGATAATTCAGATATTTTAGAAAATGGATGGTTTTACTATTATTTATTTAATTAAAAATTATATATGTATATATATCTGAGTATGGTTTAAGTGGTTATGTGAGGGTGAAATTACAACTGACCTTTTGGATTCAGCCATATCTTTTAGGCTGGATAAAGGGGCTACATCACAACACAAAGGTGGGTACCCACAATTCTATGGCATGCCAACTATAACCAATGGTCTAATAAGGTCATAAGGCCAAAATATCCACATTATTATTACACACATTTACTTACCGATTTTTCGCACATCATCACTGCTTATTCACAACATTAGCACAATATATTCACTGTCACATGGCATGAATATCATACCCACATATTTACTATCTCATGACATGAATAACATACTCATATATTCACTTTCACAACAGTCATCACAAGCTTATAACACATGTCATAGCATCTCATATATGTTCACATTTCATATTTGCACAAGCACACTTATATCACATTTAACCATAGGTGTAAAAAAACTTACACTCGGAATTTAGAGTAGGGGTTTAGGGTACCTCTAAATTCCCATTTACACAATGAATCATCTATGAGTAGCAGTTTCAAAACACTCACCAAAAATACGCTTTCGCCGAAAGCCGAAAGCTAAAATAAGCTTTCCTTTGCCTTTGTCTCTACTTGTTGAAGGTCCTATTGACTTTGACGCTTCAACAAGACAAACCACACAAATCCACAACCAAAAATCAGTCAATAACTTACCTTAAGCAGTCAAAAACAATAACCTAAGTTACGTTCTCTTTTAACCGAAACCTTCGACATAGAAAACTTAAAATTCGAATATCTCAATCTAAATTTAATCTTTTCGCACGAAATGAATTCCATTTATCTATATATTCATCTACGTCTAATTCCCAACCTTTAAACTACATAAAACTACACGTTTTAATGTATTGAAATTTTTCGACGTACAATGGCTATTATGATGAAAATTCATTAAAACTTGAGAAATCCTTAACGAAACTTCAAAGAAAGTTTTGAAACCTTCTAGTCATGTTAAAAGAAGTTGAAAAACACTTTGAAACCATGTTTTAATCCACAATCTTGAAATCCACCATTAATAACTTAATTTTCGGCTTTTATTTAAAACATGTGATTTAAGGGTTATAAATCCTACTTAAAAGACTAGATATCATGTAAAACTAATAGAAAGAAAAATGGTTACCTTCAATGGTAGAAAAACAAACATTGACGTAAATCCGAGAAAACCCATACGTGAGGAAGATGATTAATTAATGAGATTTTTGGTGTTTTTTATTGGTTTTAATGGAGATTTTTGCTCAAATATGATAGAAATCAATAAGGATTAAGATTTGGAGATCAAAATTGATTGGGAGAGCAAGGGGAGAACAAGGGACAACACAACACTATAGGGAATTCCTATCATCAAAATAAAACTGAAGAAAGGGGTTTAGGTTGATTTTTAAAATTTGGTTAAATTGATACATAAAAACTCTCAATTTTGAATCATTTTACAAATCAATCCTATTTTCGGAATTAAAAGTATTTAAAACATTTTCAAAAATTTATTTAACTTCCTAAAAGTCATTGTTGAAAACATTATCAGTTACCAACCTTATGAAATTTTGAACACATATAAGCTAAAATACTTAAAATATCCTCGAAACTTCTAGATCTAATTTTGGGGTGTGATAAAGATGGTATCAGAGTCTCTTTCAAGTTTTTTTTTGGAATTGAAGCAGACACAATTATTATTTTTGTTTAATGTTTCCATTATAGTTTCTTCCTTGTACCACGGTCACTATGTTTGATTTTAAAAAGGGTGATAGTGGTTCTCATATGAAAAACAACAACCCTACAATTATTTTCTTAATATAGGAAAATTCTCTAATCACTTAGAATGTCTTGATGGAACCAATTATATTGAGTGGTCCCTGAATGCCCAAAAAAAGATTTGTGGAAGAAAGCATTGGGGTTTTATTTCAGGTACAAAAGTGCCACCGAAAGATGAACTTTCAAATGAGTATGAAACCTGGCAAGAAGAAAATTGCTTGGTCAAATCATGGTTTCTTGATGCAATGACAAAGGACATCATATTATTATTCCTTTGCTTCGGCACGACAAAAGAAATATGGGATGTTGTAAAACAAACATATCTTCTCAAGCAAGATTCTTTAAAAGCATATCAACTTCATTGTGAGGTGATGTCTATTCGACAAATTGGTGAGTCCATTATTTCTTATTTTGGAAAATTACAAAAGATTTGGAAACAACTTGATGATATTAATGATTGTACTATGGAGTGTGCAACTAACATCACAAAATATACTGCAAAGGTTAATACACAGCATGTGTATATTTTTTTTTGGCTAGATTGGATTCTTAATTGGATGGGGTAAGAGGTCAAGTACTTGCTACTAAATCACTCTTAAATATCCATAGTGTGTATGTTGTAGTCTGTGTAGAAGCTAATTAACAGTGAGCCATGCTTGGAGGGACAATTTGAGAAGGAGCTGCAATGACCATCAAAAATGCCATTTCAAAAAAGGATCGTAAATGTACCCATTGTAATGGCATAGGTCACAAAGTGGATACATGTTTTCAGCAACATGGATATCCGAATTGACACCCAAAAAAGCAAGAAGGCACCTTAGGCATCCTCTAACAACCAAGGGGAGAACATCAACCCAAAGGTTAATCTAATCACAAGTTCTGGATTTGTTGCTCAATCAAGTACATCCCTTACTAGTAATAGTGATTGGATAGTTGATTCAGGTGCAACAGATCATATGACTTGTGATAGACAAAAATCTAGTCACTTATTTAATTGTTCTATGAATACTGTCACTAATGCTAATGGAGTTTCTTCTCCAATTGTTTGTACTAGTATTGTCATATTATATCCTTCTTTTGATATAAAAATATTTTATTTGTGCCAACGTTAAATTGTAACCTTCTTTCAGTACAAAAATTAATCAAATCTCATAATATTTCTTGTAATTTTCCCACTCACTGTATTTTTCAAGACCTTCACACCAAGGTGAAGATTGGCAGTGGTAGCGAAAGGGGAGGATTGTACTATCTGGAAGATGGCTTTCAATATTTTAGCAAAAGGCGAGCTTATGTGGTATAAGAGAATTTAGTTGATAAGAAAAAAGAACATATTTGGTTGTGGCATAAATGTTTGGGACATCCATCTTTCTTCTATTTGAAAATATTATTTCCTTCATTATTTGTTGGTTTTACTGTTTCATATTTTGCTTGTAAAATGTGTGCCCTTGCAAAAGGTCATCTGTTCATTTCCTTTTAAGTGAAAATAAAACAGGTATGCCATTTTCCTTGGTTCACTCTGATGTTTGGGGGCTAGTACTCATTTCAACTCTTAATGGAATGAAATGATATATTTCCTTAATTGATGACTGTACTAAAATGACTTGGATTTATCTAATGAAAAAGAAATGTGATGTAAGTTCTATCGTTCACCTTTTTCATCAGATGATTTTAACTCAATTTGGTATGTTAATAAAGGTTTTTAGATCAGATAATGGAGGGGAATATCTGAACCAAGAACTAAAAGAATTCATGGGCTCTGTTAGCATGATTCATCAAAAGACATCCCCTTACTCACCGTAGCAAAACGGTGTTGCAAAATGGAAAAATAGATAGCTATTAGAAGACACTCTATCTTATTTAATTGAAGGATATGTTCCGTCTTACTTAAGGGGTGAAGCCTTAAGTTTTGCAATTTACGTAATTAATCATACTCCTTCAAATACTCTTGATTATCGACGACCACTAGATGTGTTGTCTGACCATTACAGTCTTCCACCTATTAGTCATCTGCCTCCCAAAATTTTTGGATGTGTTGTTTACATTCATTTGTATCCCCATAAGAGAAATAAGCTTGAATCTTAAGTTATAAAATGCATTTTTGTGAGATATGATAATTATCAAAAAATGGTATAAATACTACGATCCTTCCTTTAAGAGGCTTCATGTCACTATGGATGTTGTCTTCCATGAAAATGAGTTTTTCTACTCTACAGATTCTTCACTTCAAGGGGAGAAACATAATGAACTAATTAATCTTGATGATATAGTGCTGGAATTTCTCTCATTGCACGAAAAGAATACTGATAAAAATATTGTACCGAGAGAGCAACTGCATATTCCAAAAATTACAGAGAGAGGTGATGAAAATACTTATCTGGAAAGTGTAGAGAGAGTGTGACACCTCAAACCCGACCGGGACGGGCCGGCGCAAATTTAAAGCGTTACATTAGTCACCTAAGTGACTCTCCGACTAAAGGCCAGTCAAGACACACCCTGACCTTATAACACTTCAATCTTATCTATTTATTAATTATTTATTAATGTGGAAGCAATTTGTGAATCAATTTTAATCTTTTTATATGTAATTTAATCTAAGGGCATTTTCATCATTTTACCACTTATGGTTAAACTAACCCAATTTTAGATCTAAACATTTACCAATCTTCTTTTAGTCAATTTATGTAAGCCCTAAATATTTTAGCTTAATCCGAGTTCATTTACTATGTCTAATTTAAGTTTTAACATTAAGGACTAAATTGTAACATTTTCAAACTATCAGTATTGTACCCGAATATTAAATTTAGTGCGTTTCTAACAAATTTTATAAATTATGAGTCTAATCCTAGAATTTAACCAAGTTTCCTTATCATTTATGGCCCTAATTAGACTTATCAAGTTTCAAGACTAATTTGTAATTTAAACGGATTAGAATACCAATTTAAAAAGACCAAAATTCAAACCCTTAAAAACCCACACGCCCGTGTCTCTAACACACACACATGTGTGTAACCCCTCACACGCCCGTGTGGACAGGAACACACCTGTGTGAAAACTGTTGCACTTATTTTTGCGAAAAACTCGTTTTTAAACCCAATTTTGCGTATTTTAATGGCCAATTACAGCTGATTTAGCTATGATTAAATACCATACATATTCATATACCTTCAATTGAATTTATTAACACAAATTAATCCTCAATTAAATAGTATAAAACAATCAATTTCATGCATATCACCCACCGATTAATTCAAACAAGTGGCTTACCTTAGTCGCTAGTAAACCACTCCATAGAAGCTTCACTTAAACAATTGTTAGTGTAAACCTCATGTCTCACACACCGTGTTATCAATCACTGCATTATCAAACAATAATACACCATAGATTATTCAATAGTTAAACTTAGACATGCATATATGATATTATAAAACCATCCAAAATTAAAAATGTCTAATGTTCAAGTCCAATTACAACCAAAATTAAACTAAGTCCTGAGAGTTCCAAAATGCCCAATTACAGTCTCTAAAATGTGTAACTAAATCTCTACCGAGCCTTAATATCTTGGAACTCTCTTACTCGACTCCTCAGCTCCTCAATCCCGTCGGATATCTGCACAAATGTGAGGGTGTGAGCTTGGAAAGCCCTATGAATGTTAATAAAATCATGCTTAAATCGAAGCCAATCAAATACCAATTTTTCAGTCACAATATCAGTCCATAATATTTCAATGTCATATGCTTAACCACGTATCAAAAATATGATTAATCATGGCATAAAATCATCAATTTAGCATGTAACATTTCATACATTTTTATTGACAAATATAATCATGGCTTAATTGGGTGATCATACATCGGATAAATGGATCTCCTTACTCCCAATCAGAATCAGAATCAATCCCAAATTGAGCGAGCCAAAGCTACATGCTCCCTTATATCACCTCAAATCAGTCCCGTTGAGTGGAGACACAAGTTTAACACTCCCTTATCTAGTCCAAATCAGTCCTCCTAGAGCCTCATTGCTAAAAAATAACATATCAATATGGTGAGTACTCATAAATCCTATGGCATGCCAACAATATCCAATGGATCCACCATGCTATAATGCCAATATAATCAATCAATCATAACATAATTTCAGTCAATAATGTGCTTAATTTAAATTGTCAAAATAAACATGTGAATCACGTAACATAGCTAGTTTAACAACAAACTAAATCAAGCATACCAATTACCAATTATCAATGTGCATTTATCAATTGAAATATCAACATACGATGAACCAAAAACTTTAGCATACATGCTTAAATCATCATTATAGTCAACTCAATCAAAGCACATAAAATCACTAGATGCTCACTTACCAACACCTAATAAAATTTTCATCACTTGGGCATATATCAATAATCTTGCAAAATCAACCAACCAAAACTTAATTAAATATTTGTAATCAGTAGTCAATCATCTAATTAAGCATAAATGAGGGTCAATTTACCAATCTCTGTTTAATAACACTCACCACACAATCAATTCAACCACAACCAAGTGATCAACCAAGCAAATCCAAGCTTCAATTTCGATTAGCTCGATCCTCTTTAAGAGTCGAAGCTTCATCAGAGATAAAATAGAGATTACCACCTTTCAAAAGATATATTAAACAAGAATTTTCATCAACTAAACTACACAAATTTCTCTCACAAAGTTACTGTACCGAATTTGTAACATCAAGTCGAAAACTTGATTCCTCACAAAATCGATCACTCCAGCCCTCCTAATCACTTTCAAACATCAATACTAGACCAAATAAACATATAATAAGTATCAATTTCACCTTTAAATTAATTTCACAAAAATCCAGAAAATCAGTTCATGAAGATGATGAGATTCGAATTTCTTTAAATTACCTTACAAAACATGTTTAATCTTGATAAATAAGATCAAAAACCTTTCAATAGATCCATTTTGAGTTGGAACATCCATTCATTTGTGGATTTCTTCTCAAAATTCAAGATCCACCATTAAAGCACCTAAAGGTCTTGGAGAAGATGATATTGATAAAAATATCATGTAATTATACTCAAATCATGTAAATATGTTTCTAATTATCATAAATATAAGTTTACAAATAGTAATTACCTTTGATTCATTTTAAATTCTTTGATTGAAAATCTTGATTCATGAATCTTGAGAAATTTCAAAATATTTTTAGCTACTTTTGTGAATAATTTCGGGTGAAAAGAGAGTATTTTGAGAAGGAAATTTGTTGGATCTATTCTCTGATGATAGATCTTTAAAACCATGAAAAGAAAACAAATTTTAAAGCTCTCTAATCTAATATAAATGGGGTGAAAAGTAGGTTAGATACATTGTTTTTAAAGCTGAAACAACCCACTAGAAAATTTAAAAATTGGGAAATTTGCCCAATGGCCACTCCCACAATTCCCTTACTTCACCATTTGATCCTTTCCCTCAAAAATTTCGAATTTAAAGGTTTATTTACTCCAAAATTTTCCTTATTTTACAATTAAATCCAATTTAATTAATAATTAAATTTAACTCAAATTAACCCTCAATAAAAATTATTTTAAAATTCTTTTTCAACCCAAATTAATTATTTTAACTAATAATTATTTAATTACTTTAAACTTAATTTTTTTAAAATATTTTTTATTATTAATTTTCCTGATTATTGTTTAATCAATTTTAGATGAAATTACCTCCTAAATTAAATTAAAAATTACTGTTAACCCGATAAATTCCTAAATTCACGCTCGTAACCGAAAAAATATACCCAAAACTACTAGACCCGATTTAGGGATATTACAGAGAGGTGATCAAAATACTTATCTGAAAAGTGTAGAGAGAGGTGATGAAAATGAAAACACTAAGCTGAATGGATGTGATGAATTACAAGATGATCTTCTCATAGATAGTATTGATCCTCCTACACCACCAAATCGACCATGTCAATCTTCACTTGAGGTAACCTCTGAATACCATATTCCAACTCGTGCTAACCATGGTATACCTCATGCTAGATATGAACCTGATATTAAAGCCAAAACAAAATATGTCATTGCTAATCATGTGTCTTATCATCGTTTATCAAAGTCATATGCATCTTATGTATTGCAATTATCATCTATCTTTATTCCTAGTAAATTACAAGAAGCCTTAGGAGACACAAGGTGGACCCAAGCTATGGCAAAAGAAATGGAAACACTTGAAAAAAATGCTACTTAGGACCTGGTGCCTCTTCCCGATGAAAAAATAATAGTGGGGTGTAGATGGATATTTATAGTTAAACATAAAGTAGATGGAACGGTTGAAAGGTTCAAAGCACGGTTAGTTGCAAAAGGATATACACAATCGTATGGAGTAGATTATCAAAAAACTTTTGCGCCTATTGACAAGCTTGATATAATAAAAGTATTGCTATCCTTGGCTACTAATCAAGATTGGGCTCTCCTTCAATTTGATCTCAAGAATGTCTTCCTTCATGAATATCTCGTTGAAGAAGTTTACATGGATCTTCCTCCTAAAATTGAAAAGTACTCAGAGACTACAATGGTGTGCAAACTAAAAAAGGCGTTGTATGGATTGAAGCAATCTCCAAGGACATGGTTTGGTAGATTTATGAAATCCATGAAATTGTTTAGCAACAAACAAAGTAATGCTAATCACACATTGTTTTTGAAGCATAGATAAGGAAAGGTGACTTCATTGATTATCTACGTGGACGATATGGTGCTAACAGGGGATTATTTGGATGAGATACAAAATCTCCAAAAATATTTAGCCTCCGAATTTGAAATGAAAAGACTTGGTAATCTGAAGTACTTCCTTGGTATTGAAGTATCTAGATCAAAGAATGGTATTTTCCTATCTCAACGAAAATATATTTTTGATTTGTTAGCAGAGACGGGAATGCTTAGTTGTAAAAATGTGACTACTCCAATTGAACAAAATCATAAGTTATATTACTATTTAGGTGAATCTCCAATTGACAAAGCAATATATCATAAACTAGTGAGAAATTTGATTTATTTATCTCACACTAGACCTGATATTGCTTATGCAGTAAGTGTGGTGAGTCAATTTATGCATGATCCTCAAAAGTCACATATGGAGGTTGTTGAATGCATATTAAAGTATATAAAAAATGCTCTAGGAAACAGGTTAATTTTTAAGAAACGCGATCATCTGAGAATAAAAGGTTATAGTGATGCAGATTGGGCAGGATTAGCTGATGATATAAGGTCGACTTCAGGTTATTTCACTTTTGTTGGACGAAACCTTGTAACTTGGAGAAGTAAGAAACAACTCGTCGTCGCAAGGTCAAGTGCAAAGGTAGAATATAGAGGCATGGTTTTTGTTGAATGTGAATTGTTGTGGTTGAAGAAATTGCTTGAAGAATTAGACATTGATCCTCAAGGTTCAATGAACTTATATTGTGATAATAATTTAGCGATTGAGATTGCTTGCAACCCATTTCAACATGATCGTACAAAGCACATAGAAGTTGATAGACACTTTATAAAGAAAAACTTGAAGCTGGAACCATTTCATTGACTTTTGTAAAGTCTAAAGATCAACTTTCTAACATACTTACCAAGGTTGTTTCTAGCAAAGCTTTTGATAAAGCTTTATTCAAGTTAGGCATGTGTGATATCCATGTACCAACTTGAGGGGAGCGATAGAAATTAGGGGGTTGATTGAGACAAATTTGATAAGATTTTATTTATTCCTTTTTTCTTTAGTAAAAGGATTGAGTCAATCCTTGATTATAGGGATTCTTCAACTCTTTCCCTGTTAAGCTTCATGTGTTGTAGGTTATATATACTACAATTCTTCTATTGTTTAAATATACAGAAATTCTTTCATAATTGTGTTTATTAAGAATTTCCAAAATATATATTTGTACACCACCCCCAAGATTCATGCATGATACAAAACAAATAGTCAACACATAATAACAACAACACTCTAGCATAGTCCTTCAAGCAAGTCTTCCTTTAGTCAATAAGCCTAATAAGGAAAAAGATAATAGAGTAAGTTCATATGAACTTAGTGAGTTCCAAAGAGAAATTATGCATATCATTACTTACTACACAATTGAATTTTTCAAAGTAACTTACACGCGATGATCATAGTACACCTAATGGCATATGCAGGACACAAACAAACTTAGTACGCCAACTTACTTAATTCATGGGCATAAAATGTACACCAACTTAACACAACCAAGGTGTAAAAATATTTTAGTGAAAAAGACCATCTAAGGTGTGATTGTTCGAACAAGGCTTATTACTAAGAGAAAATTTTGAATGCTTATAGGCTTGAGATAACATCTTGTTACACATTTAATGTTGATGTTAGTAAAGAGACATCTTGTACTAAAGAAGAGTTTATAGAATTTATGATAGTGAACCTATAATTTGTGATGAAGAAGAAATTAGTTCACTAGAGTTATGTTTAGAAGCGTTCACTAAATGTAATTCAAGTTTGTTGAGTGGTATTTTTTTTTAAGATTTTGTACATTCATTCTATCTACAATAGAATATTTATTTGTTAAAGTAAGTTCAAGATTTAAGGACAAATCTTTTCAGTGGAGGGAATGATACAGGCATAGATAATAGTCCACTTCGAATCGCTTTTTGCTTGTGATACGAACATATTTGAGTTTTGGACAACGTGTGTAATAATCAGACAAATATCTTTGTGGTTGTAATAAATATTATCTTTTATTGATCTTAGATAAATAAGCTTGTTGAGCTAATTTTATTTTATTTTAATTATCTTAGATAAATAGGTTTTTGATTTTAAAATATAGTTTTAGATTACATCTTTTTTTTATCTTAAATATATAGGTTTTTTTAAAATTTGAATTATTTTTTATTTATCTTAGATAAATAGGTTTTTTTTAATTTAAACCAATTTTTTAATTCAAAATCCATGTAAAAGCTATAAATAAGAGGCTTAAGCAACCTATTTAGGATCAATAAGTGAAGATGCTATTTTTCTCATTTGCTTTAGAGTTCAAGTTTTTCTTTCAAGTTGTTTCCTCAAACGAGAAAGTCTTCAAATTCTAAGTCTCTCTTATCAATGTTTCTAGTTGATTTTACAATAGGGGTTCGTAGGGAGATCCACTTGTTGATCCTTTAGCCACTAGCCTAGCTTTCCGTCTTGCCACAGTACCATCAAGATTCCGTCCACTTGCAACCAATTGTCTTTCTTCCTAGTGGTAAGGGTACTAGCTCCCAAGTGAAATTGTGTATTAGAGCATCATACTCAGCTTGAGCCGCTACTCTCTATTCCTCATGAGCGAAAGCCTCATTAATCGTACGAGGCTCATGATCAGTAACTCCAACAACTCAAGCTTTAGGCTTGAAAATACTAGCTCTGAATCGAGTAACCATATGATGTGTATTTCCAAGTTGCTGTAAAAGATCAGCTATAGTGGTGGAAAACTCCGACGTGGGAGAAGGAGTGTCATTACTATGATCCAAGGCACTCAATTCATTTGCCAAGCGTGATGAATCACGAGATAAAACCACAGGATTCTGTGATTCGGTATTTCTGCTAGGAGAGCTAGAAGGAGAAGACTAAGATTGCACAAGAGGAACAAACGTGGTAACATAATCATTTGTTGTGTTAGACGATGAAGAACAGTCAAGATATAGAAATTGTTTCTCATCGAAGACAACATGCTGAGAGATGACAACTTTACCATCAGACGTAAGACATTGGTAACCTTTATGATGAGGACTATATCCAAGAAAAGTGCATGGCTGAGATCGAAACTCCAACTTATGATTATTAAAAGGACGAAGGTATAGGAAACAATAACATCCAAATATTTGAACATGATCATAGGTTGGGATCTTACCATAAAGGACCGAATATGGAGATTTATCTTGCAAGATCGGAGTAGCTAACCAATTTATTAGATTAATTGCACATGTAAAAGCATATCCCCAAAATTTCATCGGTAAATTTTCTTGAGCAAGAAGTGTGAGACCTACCTCAACAATATGTCGGTGTTTCCGTTCGACCACTCCATTTTGTTCTGAAGTATGTGGACATGAAATCCTATGAGTAACACCATGTTGTGCGAGTAACAATGTGAACGACCGAAACTCACCACCCCAATCACTTTGAAACTGTTTAATGTCTCACCCAAATTGTGTTTTAACCATTCGCTGAAACTGCGTAAAATAGTCAATTGCTTTAGATTTTCGTTGAATGAGAAACAACCATGTAAAGCGATTAAAAACATCAAAAAAGAGACATAATACCAATTACTACTACAGTCAACAGCTGTAGGTCCTCATAATCCGACACTACTAATTCAAACGGAAAGGTATGCACAGTAGTGGATTTAGAAAATGGCAACTTGTGTGATTTTCCTTTGTGACACGCAGTACAAACATGAATATGATTATTTTTATTCGTGACAACATTACAATTCTTTAAATTTGTCTAAACTATATGGGCTGAAGGATGAGCCAAACAATGCTGTCATAGTTCGAACACTTCATCATTTGAGGACTCGACCCCAAAACAAGTATTATGTGTTGATGGAGTAACATTGGTAGTAGTCTTAGCAACCGGTGAAAACCTATAAAGCCCATCATGAGTGTGCCCATGCAACAAAACGTCCTAAGTCTGAAGATCCTTAACCACAGTGAAACGAGTGAAACTCAAAATAAATGTTATTCTCTCGAGAAAATTGTGAGACGGATAACAAATTTTTACGAATATTTGGCACATGTAAAACATTAGACAAAGGCAACAATTTATTCATTGTAGCCAATGTAGAATTACCCACATACTTAATTCTAGCACGCGTTCCATCACCCATTAAGAGCGAAATATTACTTGAATATAGAGTGGAATTATTTAGTATAGACGCCATTTTACACACATGATGCGTGCTCCCGAGTCAGGGTACCACGAAGCTGAATTATTATTTGCAACGGGTACAGGGACATAAGGCTCTTCATGACCAAATGTTTGAGTGCCAAAACTCGATCCAACACCATACCCAGATGTAGTGGCATTTGACTCGCTTTCATTCAAGAACTCGGACCTAGAGACATCAGGTATCCGTGAAAGTCCTATACACAACGAAGACCCCATGAGCTGACCTTGAACGAATGGCCCAACACCAGCATCATGATTCAGCCCTTGAAAGCATCTTGCTTTGGGCTTTGTGGAACAAGGGATAGTCACTTCAGTAGCCATATGCAGCTCAGTTTCCTTATGTCCATGTGACCCAAACATGGCTGGCCTACAAAATTCAATATTATTAACACAAGTCCTATTAGCATAATACCCACCAAGTTGCACATTAGGTTAAAAACTCCTTTGCGTGGTAGTATGTGTTGAGGTATCAAGCACCATTCCTTGTCTAACAGCCAACTCAAAGAATGGTGATCATCGTGAGATGCCAAAGGAGTCCTCGTCGTCGGTGGTCCACTAAAGTACACAGCAACCTTCGGATCAGGATAAAAACTCTTTTGCGCAACAGCAGCTGCTTGTGCATCAGGTGTCGTTCCTTGTACAGCAATCATTTCAACAAAGGGCGATCGTTCATGAGGATCCCGTGAAGGCATCGGTGTCGGAGGGCCATCAAATTGTTGATCGAACCTATAGTAACACCGTTGTGCTAAATTACCAAGACGGCCATAGATTTGGCATTGCACACGCCCTCTTGTGCTTCATCCACAGTCGCCATAGGAGGTACGACTACCTCTCAAAGACGTCATTGTCCCCAAAAATCCATGATCTGAAGCAAGAGGGCAAACCATATTTGCCTGAAATGGAGTTTCTAGCACCATTTTGTGCTATCGATTCTCGTACTCCAAGATTATGTCAACCAACTTTCTCATGGGCAGCGGTTCAGACGAAAATGATGCAAGTGTGACCACTATGTCGAACTCCAACGAGAGCCTCGCAAGCACTATCTCGACTCTCTTAGATTCCGAGATCTGGTGCCTTGAAGCTTCAAGTAACGCACAAGTATTTTGTATCTTAGAAATATATTCTTTAATTGTCATAGTACCTTTCTTGATGGAGTGCATTTCATGTTTTATTCTTGACAATTTGGCTCCACTTACAGCAGCAAATAGGCGATTTGTAGTGCTCCAGACGTCACTAGACGTACTCACGCCTATAAAACACGACAACAAGGGGGAGCTAACTATGGATAGCAACCACGATGTGAGTAATTTATCTTGCTATTGAAACAAAGAAAACTCAGGGTTCAAGATCAACTTTCCTTCTTGATTTGGCACAAACTGTGGTGGAACTGGTAGAGTTCCGTTCACGAATCCGGTAAACGCATATCCTTCAATTATTAACTTCAAGTGTTGCTGCCATTGGATGAAATTGCTCTCATCTAGCTTTATCGTATCATGTCTAGAAAAGCTTTCGATTAAACGAGATTTGCCAAGATCAACGTTGAATGATGTTGTTGGATTGTGAGCAAAAGGGACTGGTTGTGGACCATTATTAGCAGTGGCAGATTCTGCTGAATCTGCCATGTTTTGCAGTGGAACGATTTGCCCAGGATTTAGGCGACTGATACCATGAAAGGATTATGAAGATATTGGATGATTGAAAAAGATGACAAGCTTAAAGAAATAACATAGAAAGAACAAGTATGTAGCTAAAAATTAGTAAACAATTTCACTGAAATCTGTAAATGTATTCTCCGTTTTAACAGTAGCAAATGTATTGTATTTATACATTGTTTGTATAACTATTTGCATAACAGTTTAACCAACTAACTATTGATTAGTTACTAACTAAAATTTGAATATACCTACCCTTAACCAATTGCTAACTGTTAACTCTAACATTGATTGGCATTTTTGAACTCTAGTAGTTCAAGGGTTCCATAGGGTTTTTCTTATCACTTTTCTTTTTCAATTGTTTTCTATCTTTACTATTTTATATTAAATCTGACTTGTTATTATCTTTACTTAAAATAATATTATCCTTTCTTTGATTATTTTTATATTTTTATTTATTCTTTGCTCAATTGAGAAATTCATTTTAAATTCTGCATTATTCGATATCAAAAACAACAAGATTGATATTTTATACCAAATAATGTGAAACCCGCAAGATCAATTTGAAAATACAAAAAAAGAAAAAATTAAAAAATTTAAAAGAATAAAATCACTTGTATTTCAAAGCATTATTAAGAGAAAATGTTTTTAAGTTTATTTCAGTTGTTATTTTTCTTTAATTTATGCACCTAATTTATCATTTTCTTTAGACTAACTTAGCATGAGCTTATGTTACAATTTTTAAAACCCTAGTGATCTTGTCTTATTAAAACCGATTTAGAGGAAATAGTCAATACAGATACAAAACTACGAATGCTCTACTTATTACTATTTAATGTATGGATAAAATTGCACACAAGCACAAATGTACATTGCTGTGTGTTTAATGCTATTTAATTTGTGTAGACTTCTTGAGTTCATTGTGCCATGTATAACATTTTTAACTTTTATTGTATTTGTGTTTTGCAACTTCATGGTTGTTATGGTGCTTTGTACCAATCCCTTAGTGGACAAGCAACCCAATCCTAGAATATGTCCACTCGTACACAAAACTACAACCTATATATGAGATAATTCTACTTCTGTGATGCAATAATATTTTGAAATCATAAGAGGGTTTGGTAGATCCTTATCAAATCTGTATATTATTCAAAAAAAAAAAACAACAGATGATGACACAAAAAAGAATACGGAGGAAACTTAAAGATTGTTAAAGTTGTTTGATCTAAATTCTTGTTAAAAAAATTAAATATAAGTAACAAAATAAAAGAAACTGCAAAAGTGGAATCAATATAAAAGTACACTTCTCTTTAATATTGTTCAAAATAAAGTGTCTTAATCTTACTACATTAATTCTATTAAAAATTGATTAGAAAAAGGTTTTTCAACCTTTAAATAGACGTAAATAGCTCCTCTTGTAATTATTCGAATTTGACTTTAGTGAATTTTCTTCTCTCTGCCTGTGATTTTTTCTCGAAAAGGTTTTCACGATGCTCAATTTTACTGAGACTAGTTTGAAGAGAAAAGTCTTCGACTATAAAGAAATGAAAATGGCAGTGTTTCAAAAAGATAATGTTTAAAAAGTGCATTTGATTCTTCATTTTTTTTCTTGGCGTTGCGCTGTCTGAATTGTTTATTATCAACAATAACCACACATATCACTCAGTTAAATCCAAAATCAAAAACTAGGGCACCTACCTGCTTCAATTGAATTCTTGACTTCTGTACAATCCTCCATTACACCAACTCTCTCATGACAAGTTTCTGCAGCTCGACTCCAGCTACCAAGCACCGACTCTTCATTACAGCATTTAGTATATGATTCCAAATTCTCCGAGTGAACCTGCATGAGAAATTGCACATAGTTGAAATAACATCCATTCATAGTGGTTCTGAGCAAACAACTGAACAGCACAACAGTATTGATCATAGGATTGGCAAAGCCCAAATGTGTCTAAGTTTTCACATCCCCTCACATACACAACCTGCCATCTAAATGCCTATACAATTGCCGAATCTGTGTGCTCGGTCTAAGCGTTTAAGCCACTTGATGGCCGCATATACCAACATCCTTTTCTGATATTTTATCTATCTTTTTAACTTTCTTAAGGCTTACAACTGGAATGGAAGCAAACAAAACCTCCATCAAGTTCATACTCTTTATACAAGAATAATTAGCTGTTGTTAAATAGCACATGCAACAAAAATGAAATTTGTGGATGCAGAAGGAAAACAGCCAAACCTGATGCAAGTTTCCGACTTCAGTGATCTTGGAGGATTTATTGCCACTACAACTGGATTTTGCTACTGAATCCGGCCCTGGTCAGAATATTACCAAACAATTATTGACAAATTTCATTAAAGGGGCTAAGAATACTTCTCACTTCCTATCTGATAGAAAACCCTATTCACTCTGCTTAGGACTATGTCTCTCTAGGGGTAATTTAATGATAATTTAAGAAAAGCCAAAAGCAACTAATATTGCAATTTCACATGATAGAACTTAAACTTGCCTTTAGAATAGATATCGGGGGATATTTTTATGTCTATGCATTCATTTGATTCGATATTATCCAATTTCCCACTTGATCCATGATGTGCTATTGATATCTTTTGTAGCTGGCTACATTCAAGAAAGTTTTTAGTCGAATATGAATTTTGAGAATCCTTCACAGAGCTGACTGGATTCATGACGTTCTTATCAATAGATTGTGTGGCTATGCCCCTTGTATCATAGGTTTCCGGAGGATGGACAGGATTTGAGTAGCTGCAGAGACAAAACAAAAGATTAATTGCTTATGACATCAGTGCAGCACTAATCAAAATCATGCATTGCTGTAGGAATCGGGTAGTATAGTATCGAGTACATTGCAGAGGACAGACGAATAAATTAACCAATGATTTGCAAAACAACCACTCAAGCTAGTCATGGGCCAAGTGAGAGAACCACCATACTGATATTTTTGTTTGTACAAGAATCCTATGAGGAGAAAAACATGAAATCTTGCATGAAGAGAAGAAAAATTGATGGAAGAAAAGACTTTCTTGAAGGTTGTTGACTTCGTGATATATGATGATCAGATCAAGGTAAGAATACATTTACCATCACGTAAAGGCTTGTCTGCAGATATATTCTGGCTTGGTTTTGTCTCAGCAATAATTGGGATGCTAAAACTTGGATCTGAATATACCTTTGAAGAAGCAATTTTTTGAGGTTTCCCTGCAAAATTAAGCCAAAAAACCTTCAATGGGATTATCAGTACCTAAAAAAGACCAAAAAAATCTATGAACAGAAAGAAACCTTTAAAAAATAAGACTAAAACAAAAGTAAAACTTCAAAACTTAATAAACTAAAAATAAGACAATCTTTTATGAAATGAAGAAAGAGAATGAAGAAAATTTCTAGTGTTGGGGGGAAAAATCATACTAGGGTTCATAAAAAGGAAAAGAATAGATAAATGAAAAGTATCAATTCAGTCTTCAGGAGAGCTACAGAAATAATAATAGATATATATGACTCAGGAGCAGATGGAATGTGAAAAATAACTGATAGAAAGGACCAACCTCAATCATGTACCATAAAGGAAATACAACTTAAATCATCAGTACAGGCACCAGCTAACCTTTCAAAAACGATTTGCTGGTTTTAACACGATTCTGCACTTTGTGGATCATCTCTGTTTTTCCAGCAGCATTATAATTGCTTACATGGGCATCTGAGTCCATGAGGCCTGGATGGTTTCCTTCAGCTTCTCCAATATTTACCAAATGAGCATCAAACGTTATTGATTCACCAGATTGTATTACTTCATCTTTATTGAGGAATCTACTATTTATTAGTTTCTTGCTTCCATCATATAACATAATCTGAATTACAGAGCCAGGAACCAAGTCTGATCATTAATTAGACATTAAGAGGAGTTAAAAGAAAAATGGAATTGAACAAAAGGTATATTTGTGTTTACAGAAAATGACATCCAAAAAAAAAAAAGACTTCTGCATCTTCTTATGTTTGCGTCATGAAAAATGACTTGCTCAACAGATAATAACTTATCAGTAAGTAGAAAATAAGACATGTTTTCTAAAAAGGGAAACATTTTTTTTTATAGAAAAGCACTCGTATAAGTAAAGTCCAACATGAATAGGTTTTTGCCATATTTTATAAAATTGAGATTTAACAAGATATGTTTCATTTTAAATTTTAAAAATATTTAAATAATAAGTTATTAATATGATTAATATTATTATGTTATAATAAACAGTAACGTCATCAATATTTTAAGTATTAACAATATTTAATTAAGAAATTCTATATTACTGTTTAAATAATAAGTATATATATAAATCTAATGATAAAATAAATATTTTAATAGTATAAACATTATTAAAAATAATATCTTAATCATTATAATACTAGTTTAAAGTATTTTTAATAATATTTTAAGTTAAAATGAAAAAAATTAAAACATTAATATTAAAAAAATGATAGTCTAAAATAAATAGTTTTAGTATTTTAATATTTATGCCCATGAGAATAATTTAGTACTAATTATATTAATCGAAATAATATTTTAATATTTTTAAATATTAATATAATTAATGTTTTAATAAAAATAGTATTAACTTTAATTATTTTAATGATATAATATTTTAGAAACAACTACTATATTAAAATATTACTATTAAGAAAAGTATATTTTTCAAAACTAATTAAACAAGAAAAAGCTTTTCTGATTGAGTCATCCAAATAAAACAAATCTAGATTTTCAAGAAAGATCTTTACAATTGCCAAGAAGAATTTTTCTAATCTTTTCTGGACGCCAGTTTCTATGAGCAGACGGACCAAAACCAATTTACAATTAGGTATATAAAAATACGAGGCTGGGACCAAGTTAGTTATAAAGCAAGTGATAGAAAAACAACCAATTCAAAAAAAAAGCCACGAACTAATTTATTTCACATATTTGACAAAGAAATTATTCCAATTGCCAAGAGAAAGGAGAAATGAAGTTTGTGAATATAGACCTGTCTCTGCAGCGCTGCAGAAGTTACGAGTTTTAAGAAGCCATCATGGTACTTCTTGGCCTTTTGATTTACTTGTGTAGTATACAAGACCTGCCATTCTAAATTACAAAAACATGTTAGTCTGAAGGGGACGAGTGGAAAGAAGCTACAAAGATAATGTAATAAATCAAAGGGAATCTCTTGCATAAATTCTACGAAATATGCAGAGAGCAAAAAGTAAGCGGGTCTGCTGGTTGTTCCAGTGTACTGTATAGATACAAGTATAGAATACCAAGAAAAAGAAAATACGAAATTCAAGTTTCCCTCCTCAAAACATCAAGTATTAAATAATGTCAAAGATTCAAGCAACCTTAACTACCCATAAACTACTCCCTAAGCTTAGCACCCGGTAAAGAAGAAAGTCCAAGTGGGTGATTGACCTAGCATGTAGAAGAGCTTTATCTTTTACAAGAGCAGAAGAAAGGTGCTTGTATCTCATAATTTTTGAAGATGTAACTTATACTGGAAGTTCATTTAGGCTTTAGACGAAGCTAAAACCAAACTTCTTCAAAAGCGTACTGATGCGTGTGTAGTAACTAATATTTAATGAGATTATTATTATTCTCATTCTTTAGTAATTCATAAAACTATAAGGAGAAATATATTGCTTCACATTCAAATTTTTTATTTACTTCAGCTTTTCCCCTTGATTAATTTTTTTATTTGCTTTGTCTTTAATTTACAATTACCTAAAGCATTCTTGATCTTTTCTATTTCTTCGAGTTACATTTGTGATACCATTCTTATCAAATAGTTCTCTAAATCTACAACACTTCCATATTAAGTTTGCCAAATATTACTTATGTTATAACTTCTCTTCACAAAACTTTAAAAAAGCTCTATTTTATCAGCACTTTAGGCTCTATGTTAACAGTATTAACCTAAATACCAAAAATATAAGAAATGATAAAGAGGGCATGAACTGAAAATATATATAAATAATATTTTTCTTCAACATGGATTACGCATTCATTATAAATCACACCTTATTGACTGTGTACTAAGTTACCCTTGTAAGAACTTAACTCTAATCTAGCCAGGGCAGCATTAAGTGTCGACTCAGATTATCAAGGACCTAGACTCTCAACCACAACTTCCCTTTAAACAAAATGTAGGTGTTGACTGTGTTACTTGAACTCAAGAGTGAGTGTCAAATCCAATATACGTCCAATAGGAGTATGGTCATATTCATAAGTTTTGCACCCAATATACATCCAATAGTAGTATGGTCATTTTCAGAAGTTTTGCAAATATGCAGAAAGCTGGACATCCTTACCCATGTCTAACTGGATATATGCTAGACACAAGTACTTCAACAAAAAAGAAGTGTTGAACATAGTGTTGCAAGCACATAGTTAAGCAAACTGCCAGCTCCCGCAAAGGTTGGGTCCAGTTTCCACCCCTTAAAAAGACGTTATGCTTATATGAATAAATGATAGATCTGTCTGGCAGTGGTGTTTATGTTATTCACCTAAAGACTGCTAAAAAAAATAGCCACTTTATCTTTTTCATGGTCTGAAATTAACAGGAACTGGTACTTTGTTTCACATTCTTCATTGTGTGATAGTAAACAGATGAGTATAAAAATGGAATGTGAATTTAGGCATAAAATGAGAAAGTAATCATTAAATTATTCTCCCATCTTATGTCAAATTTCGTATTTGAGAATCTATCTTGGATCTGAAAAAAAAAAAATTGAAAATTTGAAAAGCACATATGCCTCCAACTGTAGCATTTTAGGTGAAAATAGAACATTCATATGCCATACCAATCTTGACAAAGAAATTAAAAAATATATGTTCCATGTATATATGCATATAAAGGTGAAAATAGAGAAAAGCGAGCTGCTGACTAAACTATCTTCAAGAATTAAGTGAAAGAGGAGAAGAAAATATAATCACAAAACAAGTAATGGTAAGGCTCACCATTCTTTTCCAAAAGCTCCACCACTTTCAAATTTATTTTTCCACTCACTCATTACCAGCTCCCGCCATTATTGCTATCATATCCTTAAACATTGCTTCCTTTGCAATCACCAGTCTCAACCAGATTAGCAAATGAGGATATTGATTCTCCAGATATTATTACTAGATCTCTCTAAAGAAACTAGCTTTCTAAGAGTTTTCTCTGTTCATCAAACAACATGACCAGTAACGAGAACAAGGTGCTATAAAGTTGAAGTTAAACTTCACAACCACGTCGGACTTATCTCAATGAAATATTGCTATGGGAATTGATCTATAACTCAATCTACAATCAACCAACATTTATCAAATTGAGAAAGAGTTTGAAGAAATCGCTTGACCATCGCATTTTAGTGTCTTAAACAAAGAGATCTTTGAATCAAAATCCTAACGCATATAGATGAATTCAATCAAGAATTTCCAAGAGCATTGAAGGCTAGTTTACCATTGAAGTTAAAACGTGCTTTTGAGAAATGTTGTGGAAAAGTACTTTTGAAAAGTTTGACAATGTTTATTATTATTGTCAAAAAGTGCTTTGAGAAGGTAAAATGTCCGTTTTAGACATTACATTGTAAAGTAAAAGCTATGTTTCTTTCATGAGCATAAGAAAGTAATTTCAACCAAAAGTAGTTTTGCAAAAGCCAAAAACTAAAAATTTTGGCTTTTTGGCTTAGGCTAAAACCCCAATTTAGAAACATGATTTGGTTTAAAAAGCTATTTGTTTATGTTACTTTTGACTTAAAATCATGGTTTGAGTTGAAAAGCACTTTTCAATCTCAATGGTAAACGAAGTCTGAGAACATTTTCAAGTAGTGTTCGATCAAAGACATATTAATCAATATTCACTTGATTGGTTCGAGCTATCAACAATTTTTTTCCTGAAGTCACTTGTTTCCTTTTATCCTAGTTGCTTCTCTTTTTGTTACACTCACTCACAACTTTTTTCCTTTTTGAGTTTCGAGAATATCCTAAGTCACAAATTTGATCATCTATGAATTGAAACATCTAAATGATCAGCTCCACCAATCAATTGTTAGATGCTATGTTACTTGGACTGTGGATGAATGTTGGATATGGTACATTTCCGACATGAGTATGCTCTTTTTTTCTAGTTTCTCCATATATTTGCTGGATTGTAACCCCTATACTAACATCCAAATATATGTTGAATATAGGTGTTGGACATGAGTACTTTAGAGAAAATGAAGAATTTGGGTAACATGGGTTGGCATTAATAGGTCTTTAAATCAATCATTTGAAAAACCTAAATTCTTTATCAATGAAAGAACAACACCACAAGTTTTGATCAATAAGATACCAAAGCAGAAAAGAATGGAGTCTTTGTCTAAAGACATGAGAAAGAGTGAATGTATAGAACCTTTCAATGAAATAAGTGCTCTTTTGACTCTCTCAAAACAAAAGCTGTTCCAAACATATATGCAATGGTTCCTTTCGTAAGTTACAAAAATCCAAACTACACCATTAATAGGATCTTTGCCCAATGGTTGCCTTTGACAGTAGGAAGCTAAATGATGTGGAGAAGTATATAGGATCTCTGGTAAAAAAAACTGATACAAGATTGCTTCACACCTAGCTCAAAATGTGAATAGTGATCTATGGATTGATCATTAGGTAGCATGCAAGTCAACTTTCAGCATCGTTCTTCCATTCCTTTGCCAAAAGAAGTTCTTATGCCCTCAATACATGTTGAAAAATGAGGGACATAACTTTTTACAAGAGAGATGCATTTAGAGAAAGAGAATTTTTGGATATAAAGATCTAATAACAAAATGACATCCTAACAAATTGAAGTTTAGATAGTGAGAACACCACCAATAAAATTTGCCCTGACTACTGCCAAATTATAGCTCTATGAAACGACAGAATACATCAGGCGAAACCCCAGCTAAAAATGGAACTTGGTGGGTAGAGTAGGTGTAATAGGAGAGATAAATCACTTATTTCATTCCCCAACATGTATCTTTGCAATCACGGATTTCCAGAGAGAATGTGTGTGACAAAACTCAGCATCCATTCTAAGCAACTTAAAAGCTCACATACTCTGAAATGAAGTCAACTAAAGCTTCTATTTCAAGGAATGAGAAAGGATAAACAAATATATTAGATTTAGTAGAGAACTCAATCAGTGATTCTGAAGAAGCTAGAAGCAGACTTCCTATCTGGACCAGTTCTTCCTACATAAAGATTCTTTATACGAATGCCCTGGACTATAAGGAGATAAGGAGTCTTAGGTGCTTGAGATTCAGCTAGCTGCAAATCGGAGTGAGAAGTGGTTTTTCATCCATCCATGATGAGAATCAATATGTGTGCTTATCATAGGCTTAGAATGATTTTCCGAATGCCAAGAGTGAAACAAAACGTCAATGTCAGACTAGTACTACCTTTGAGAGAAAATATTTGCTCTCCACAATGTAGAGATTTTTTTTTTACCTGGCTGGTAGGAATAGAATGCTTGGTAGTTGGTACTACAGCATAAAACAGTCATAGTGACAACATGAAAACTGAATGATACATAGCAGTGGTGAGAATAGTTATAGCAATCAGTCATTTACAAAAAGGTCCATTTAGTAGTAAAATGAAGTTCATAAACATTAGAAATAGTGCAGCATTGTCATCAACTAACCTGTGACACTAGCTTTCGTTGTAGCTGGACCAGTTTGCTGATATTTTTGAAGTTCATTCTTTTTGAACTCTGAAATACAGGTGGAATTCATATCAAAATAGTAAAGTAGTAACAGAAACATCTGGAAATTATTAACAATTCAATTGCAAAGAAACTAACCTCTGATTATCTTTTGTGAAGGGCTCAGATTTCGATCAATTGGCTTGACTTCATTGCTCTTTTTTTCTGGCATCTGAAAAATTAAGATGAGGAGGAGACTGGAGAAGGCCAACGTCAACAAAATAGGCAGCGAAAGTGAGGGTTTGGGCAGAGCTAACAACTTCATCTCTTCTCAACATCCTGCATTCTAGAAGCTTGTCGGACTCATCGTACAACATCAACTGTGGAGGCAGCCATGCTCATGATTACCACCAAATTATGATTTGAAACAAACAGAGAAAGGTATAGAAGCAAGAAGGATTGACCTTGTTGGATGAAATGTGAAGATCTAAGAAACCGTCATTATAAACTTTGCGCTTCTGTTTGATGTGCTTGGTGTACGTAACACTCCACCTCTTCTTCTCCTTCTCTTCTTCCATTCTTCACCAATTTCAATAAACAAAATAGCGAAGATTATTTTCGATTCGAAGTTCTGTTTTTTTTAATCTTCAAATAGTTACAGGATGTTTGGATTTGGAAACAAAAAAAATAGAGGGAAAGTTGAAAGGAGGGAAAGGAAAGGGTCCTTACATTTAATCCATTTTTTAATACTAATTTGTGAAAATGTGAAGCATTTTTAAAATATCATTTATTCTTAAAAGTGGCTATTTTATCATAAAAGGCTTATTTCTAAAAAAAATTACGGAAATTGACCATTCTAGTTGATATTTCCATTTTTAAAAAAACACGTTGAACTGATGTTGTTTTTAGGGAAAATCAAAAAATTGTATCCAGCTCAACGCGTTTTCACCCTTGACCTGTAAAACGCATTCACGTCAACACGCTTCATAAAAGCGCTTCTATGTCAACACGTTTTTCTCCGACCCAACGGTCACTTCCAACGACTATTTCAAATAACTGAAGTAGCCGTTGGACCCCAACGATAAAAAAAAGTATAAACCCCCCTCATATTTCTCACTCACAATTCTCTTTTAAGTCTCTCAAAATTTTCATTCAACTCTCAAAAATCTCTCAAATACTCTTTTACTTTTTTTCTTAAATTCTATTTTATTTTTTTATTAATATTTTCAAGAAATAATTTTTTTTATGAAATATTTGTTCGTGTTCAATTATATATTTAGCAATGGACAAGTCTATAATCCGTCTTGATAACAAGCACATCTCCGTCAACCAATTGCAAATGGTAAAAATAAATTTTAATAATTTTTTATCTTTTTTATTTTTTTATTTCATTGTTATATTTTAGCTTAATATTGTTTTATAATTTTTATGTAAATAGGCAGAATATCGAATTTTATAATGTCATATTCGTCATCTACCCGGTCTTCCATCACCGTTGATCGAAACATACTTGAGGGAAGTCGGTTTTTGGCACGTGTCCCTTGTAAGCCGAGCGTGTAACTTGGACCGGAACTCTAAGCATGTTGGTGGAGAGGCAGAGACTCGAGACGCACACATTCCATCTCCCATGCGATGACTGTACTATCTCTCTAGAGAACGTGCATTTATTGTTGGTGTTACCCGTGGATGAGTCAGTAGTCACTAGGTCTATTCAGTCTGCTGATTGGGGAGTCATATGTTACGTTTCTTTTTGGTGCAGTTTCAAAGACGATTTACGAAGCTCGGATCGAATTGGCCTGGTTTCAAAAAGAATTTGCGAAGCTGACGGAAGATTCAATTGAAGTCGAAAGAGAATGATACACTAAGGCGTACATCCTTCAGATCATCAGAGGTATGTTAATGCCGGATAAGTCACAAAACCTCGTACATCTAAGGTGGCTGCTGAAACTCGTTAATTTTAGAGGAGTTGGCGAACTCAATTGAGGGTTTACTGTGTTGGCAACATTGACCAGAGACGTGTTGCACGACGCAGCTAGAAAAAATCAAAATTGGTGGTTGTCTTTTAATGCTACAATCATGAGCTCAGTTCCACTTTCCATTTTTACGTCCTTGAGCGAACTATGCATATACATTCTCACTCGTAACAAGGTAAAATTCAGTAGATATCCCCATGATTAAATTGATTAAAATTAAAATTATTATGCTAATAAGTTATTTACATAGGTGGAACCATGCATCGAGTCACGTGGGATTACCAACCGAGCTTCAAGATATACGTCTTTTATTAGACCAACGATCAGAAGCAGAGGTATGTATTTATTTAATTTTGAACTATATACAAATAACGTAGTAGATTTCGTATTTAGTAGTAAATATATAACTAATGTTTTTATCACATTAATATAGTTTGAATGGACACCATACAATAATCTGACAATTCGAGCAGTAACTCCTAAGGATTCTTTGTGAATCCTAATGCCTAGCACGTTAGGGTCCCATTAGTAGTGTACGCAATCTTCGAGATGCACGAGGCAAATAAAGCGTTGCGACAATTCGAATTCTGACAGTCGATTCCCGTGCCACCTTAGGAGCTTGATCATTTGCATCGTATCGACTTACGGTGATCGGATACGAATTGGCCAGTATTCCACTCACAATATATCAACATTTGGGATAATCAATATGATTTTTTACCTACTCGCGAACCAATTATTGTTCTAGAGTTAGTGTGCGACCCGGAGTACATGCCATAGTTTAAGATTCATGGTAAGCCATATTTGTACGGGGAAGAGGAGAGGCGTCGGCATCCCCATACAAGTGGGCCACGACAGGGCTCTTTAAATCAAAGGGTGGCGAGGCGGGCCCATCATCAATGCCCAAGTAAGAACGGACCTTGACAACCTCAGCACTGATGCCCACACCACCCCCATTCAGTATGTATCGTCTTATTCTGGTGTGTATCCTAACCATTATATTTTCACACAAGCACAATATGTTGCACAAAATTTTTCTACTTCTACTCCTATGCTAGGTTATAGACTGTTGGCCATCCACCCCAGATGTGGCACACACCCGAGCCATCTCATTTCTCGATGACACCGACTTGATCGATGATGAATAGGCCATCTATGCATGAGGCACCAACGGAGAGTTGTAAACCCGAGTAATTGTTTAATAAATTAATGAATTTTTTCTGAACTTCTTCAAATTCTATTGCTCTAACTTATGCCACCAGAGACTTGATATATGGGTCATTTATAGCCCAAAGGATAACATCCCACTCCTTTCTATAAAATGCCTCAGGTAGTGGGGTTGAAATTTGTAGTGAAAAAACGCTACAAGCAGGACGCACTATCAGCAGTAGTACTAAAAAAGGTATCCAACTGGAAGCGTTTTTAGTAGTTTTACTGACAGCACATCCTACTTTGAGCATTTTTCCTCTACAAACCTCAACACCCACTATTCAGGCCATTTTTCAAAAACATTTCAGATATCTTGGGATTCTCGGGATATTTTTTTCATAACTCATCTTGTCAATTTTTTTTTCAAAAGCAGCAGAACTAAAAAAGGCGTCCAGCTGAAAATGTTTTTACTACTTTTGCTGAAAGTGCATCTTTTTTCGAGCATTTTTCTTTTACAAACCTCAACCCTCACTATTCGACACATTTTTCAAAAATGTTTTAGATATCCTGGGAATATTATTTTTGAACCCATCTCATCAGTTTTTTTTAGAACCCCTAAATCGTAAATGAACCTAAAACCCTAATTAAACATAAACCTAAAACCCTAATAATAAAATCATTTATTCCTAAACCTATAATTAATAAAAACTTAAAAATTAAATAAAACACTAAAACCGATAATTAGTAAACACTTAAATATTAAATAAAACACTAAAGTCCTAAACCTAAACACTTACAAATTAAATAAAATCATAAACTTTAATTTAAAACACACAAAACCCTAATTTAAAAAACACTAAGCCTTAATTAACAATTTAAACCCTAAAAAATACAGGGAAAAACTCGTTGACGTGGATGCGTTTTACAAGTCAGGGGAAAAATGCGTTGAGCTACATGCGCTTTTCTGGTTTTCCCTTGAAAATGACACTAGCTCAGCGCATTTTTATAAAAATAGACCATTCCCGTAAATATCAACCAAAATGGCCCATTTTCATAATTTTTTTGAGAAATGAGCCTTTTCTTGTAAATCAATCCTTAAAAGTATTTTACCATTAATTTTTTATTTTATATTTTTAAAAAAAAATTTATCAACTCTTTATTGCTTTAAACTGTTTAATATTTATGTTTTGAAATTAAAAAATTATTAATCTTTAAATTTAACTCTATCTTTAAAGTTTATATTTTAAATTATTATCTCTTTATTTTTTTTAATTTCTAACAATCTTAATTTTTACTTTTTATTTTGAGACCACTACATTTTAAAAATATTAAATTTTTTTATGAAATAAATAATAAAGAGGGAATAAAGAATAAGAAAATAGAAGAACAAAGAGAACTAATTTATAATAATGTTTTTTTAAAGTCTATACTTTTAGACATAAGAAGTATAGATGAAATAAAACTCACTACTAATAATTATTTGAGTTCTAAAGTAGATCAAATTTTTCTTGATTTTGATGGGCATCCACTTAGATGTTCATTAGTAGATAATGTGTCCCATTAAAGCTTTACTAAGATAAAAAAGCCCTATTGAAAATCTTATTGAAGGAAAAATAGAACACTTATTTATAATACGCATAATATGATGTTCCATTAAAAATCATAGCAGTAAAACCTAATGGGACAAAATATTGATTAAGGGAAAACCTAATGTGGTATAGTACAACGAGTATTTACTCTCCCTTACGACATCACATGATATTTCAAATTCTAGGTATTGAATCTTGAATGCTAGCTTTTCAAATGACCATTTGAACGTATTTGCTAAGTATTTATATTATTGTTTTCTTAAGTAATGAGTGAGGAAAAATTTTAGGAAAATATATTTTGATCTCGTCAAGAGTTCCAACAACAATCATAACAAACGTTGATCACGATCCTTCTATAAAAATACAAATAAGTATTTTTGATCATTTTATTATCTTCCTTCCACTACTATTCACTGAGTCAAATATACTAGATGTTCAAATCATTTCAATTCAGATAACTGTTTACACAAACATATTGAACAATTTTTGAGGAATTTCTATATGCTTATATCATTCTAAATCCTTCAAAGGTTTTAGTATAAAGTTCCACTATATAGTGATTCATATAAAAAGTTGTAACAACAACCATTAGAAGCATATCAAATTTTCATGAATTTCCAAACAAACAAAATATCTAAAGTTTATTGCATTCACTGTAATCATAATCAAGACCAGGACTTAACGAAAACTTCATTTGCTTATTGTATGCAAAACTTTACGAATTTAATTCTACTTGAATTGCATCTTTTCATTTTGGTCAATCTATTTCATGTCTATATTCTTGACAAATTTATTCAAGATCCTCATTTTCTTTCATTATCTCAACAATAATATTGTATGCAAAACCGTTGTCGATAACTTTTCATTTTGGTTCCATATTTCTCATATTGACATAACTTGTCGAGCTCTCTTTATTTTCATTATTTTTATCTTCAATTTCAAGAACCTGGATCTCTTCTGGAATAATTAGTTATGCTTTAGGTCTCTTCAGGAGAACTACCTCCAGTAAATAACCATCTAGATTTATTCTTTTATTTTGCAAGAATTTTCATCTTTGGAACCAATCGAACTAGCATGCTTCATCCATGCATTACCTTCAATAAGTTTAACAAGTTTTCCTACTAGGACTTAAATTTAAATCAAAACACAAGTTGATAAATAATAATTAGTTCATCAAGTAGTAAACGCATATGGCAGTTAAGTTGTTATGAAGTGAATTATCTTATCGAACTTCTAGTTCAAATTACTTTTTATGAGGATCTAGATAATAATAATTCATTCCAAGTAATTTATTTTATCCAGCTTTTACCATTTTTCTCCCTTTGATGTTGAGAAAACTTGTTAAATCAAAATTGTAATCACCAAATCATGTTATAATTGATTCTTCAATTTATTAAACACATTTAATAAAACAAGGATACTCATAACTAATATATATTTGCAACATTCTTTGAATACCTATTTTTCTATATCGTGGTGGAGTAACTTGAACATACATTGCACATTCAAAGATTCTAAAACGTGTAGTATTTGGCTCTTGATCAAAAGTTAATTCAAATGGGGAGTATTTATCATAACTTATTGGCATGATTCGTACAAGTGTTGGTATCTTTATACATATATACAAAAAGTTTTGTTCTCAAAAAGTTATGGTTTAGCTACTAACTAGAGGCATTGAATCATTAATTCTACTAAACCATTTTATAGACATAAACATCAGGTTTTGCGATATTTACTCGCACCGACAATCTAACATACAATGACCATTGAAAGTCTAGAAAATAAACTCACCAACATTAACAAGAATTGTCTCGATTGCATAATCTAAAAGTTTTATTCTTAAACAAACCATTAAACAATTAATCTCACAAATGAAAGGTTGTGAATTGATAACTAACATGTGATTATCTTATATATGCCTCTACCAAAATTATATCAAAATACCCACTTGCTGGATAAACGAGCCCATATTTCTCTTAGAAATACAAGAGATTCAATCTCAAATTTTGCTAGTGAGGTTTAGTGAATTTTCTTTGAGAACAAGTAACACCTGAAAAATGAAGAATCTTCAAATTCTTTAATAAACTTTCATGTAAAATTTTATTTTTTGCATCATTATTGATCGGGATGGTCTAACCGATCATGCCAAATTAATTAATACATTTGGACTAGTAAACTTCATGTTTACTATCTCATGCAATTCAACAATATAAACGTAAACTTCTGGTTTACCATCGTATGTATTTAATGTTGGATCTAGTCTCCTGAGTGTAGTATTTTCATTTATATACACTTGTAATTTTTCGAACAAATTGATTCATAAAATTATCCATGAATTACATTAATACCCTTTATTCATTGTCCATGCGTGGTTTTTGTATGTAAAGCAAAATAGAAGTAAATATTAGCTCATTGGTTGTCTAATGTTTAACTAATATTAAGAGATATTACGTGGTTGGATCATAATATAGAAAGATTATATTAGTAGACGAACCTAAACATGTCCTTAGTCTAATCGAAAATGAGCAAACCTGTAACAACTCATTTTTTAATGGTGTCGGGAACAGTGGTTTCGGAACCCCATTTTCGATGATTGAGTTTGTAAATATTATTATTTAATATTTATGAGGTTAGTATGAAGTTTAATTAGAATTTGATCCTTTAATTTTCTTAAATGGATAATTAACTATGGTACAAGTGTAGTGACCCTAAAGTCAATGGTGTTAAAAAATAAAGTATTGAGACTTCATTTTCGTAAATTGAGCTTGTAAATATTTTTATTAAATATTTACGAAGTTATTATGTAGGTAAATTGAATTTTGAATAAGTAATTTTGTCGAATTAGTGACTAATTAAGGTATAAGGACTAAATTGTAAAAGTGGTAAAAGTTTATCACTATAAATTTGTAATTATTTGGATGAAAAATTGAGTAATTGAACCTTTTTTAAACCACCAAATGGTGGTGGATGAAAACTTTCATCCACCAAATTTGTAACACCTTCACCTGACCCGTTCGTCGGATCCGGGTGCAAGTATCACAATTGAACTGGGATTATTGTTCATAAGAAGATCTCACTAAGTTAAAACATACTATACTACTTATCTACATACCTATTTATACCTGTCTTCAACAAGAACAAAATCTTAAATAAAAAAAATATTATTTCAATTTCGGACTCTAAGAGAACTACATCAGTACAACATGTTCGCCTCCATGGCGAAGTTCCTAAGATACCCCCGTCCTATGTGCATGACACATTCCTAAAAAAATCATTGATCCTATACAATCTACCATTGTCTGGCTTTTTCCCTCCTCGAGTTCATTATCCAACGAGTCCTGCAATCACAAGCCAAAACATTTGTAAGTTCGAATGAACTTAGTGAGTCTCCTGATTGGAATACTCATGCTTAAGCCTCACCTCGCAAGGTTAATAAAAGAAAAAAAGAGCTGAATGTAAATAACTCCCTATGAAAAATTTCCTCTTAACTCGACGTACCAGACTCTAACTTATTCCCGATCTTATCCTATGGTGGATAGATCGTTGGGCGATTTCCTTCTAGCCATCCTATCAAAATTTGATTAGCCTTGATAGTTCCCCTAAATGTCTCGCCATCTCTACTGATTATGTCCTTTCTTTAACTTATTCTTTCCTCAAACAATTCCCAAGGTGGTTTCTTCCCTCTACCATTCCTACTAAGTGGCTCTTCGGCCTATTCTTTTAGTGACCCTTGGGCATATCTTCCTTGACAATCATTCTAAATCTACTTAGTCCATAGCGGACTCCCTTCCTTACCATAATTTTGTAGGATTTACTCACATTCCATTTGTTGGAATAATTAACGTGGTCCCACGCTACTCTGATGGACTAAATCTCACATGGGATAAATAATGATCTGGTTATATTCTTGTAACTCACCTTATTCGCATCACCATGCTTTTAAGTGTAACACGCCCATCTATTATGAACCGTTTTGGCATACTATTCTCCTTAATCTGTCATCTAAATGGCCATTTGAGTTCATGTCTTTTCTTTCATCCTGGTTTCCTAAGGAACTAGCCATTCAGTTGGTATTTCCGCGATAGTTTCCCTTTAAATATGAGTAGTCTTGATAGACATATTCGTCCCTTAATACCCTTTAGTGGTACCCCTTAGTGATACATTTCTCTTTGATACCAAAATTATTAAACGCCTTCTGGTAAACCTTAATAGCGGGTCCTCATCTGAGATCCTTGGATACATCTTTTCTCGCTTGTCGTTACCCCAGTCATTACTAGCCCGTCATTTTCCTTGTCTGAGTTTTGTTAGGTTACTACCCATATCCCTTCTAGCTTATTTGATTATTGTGTTGGTGACCTATTCCTTTTTCTATTTTCTTATTCGATAAATTTCCCAAATAATCTGTTGGCTCACTATCGTTTTATCGTTACTTACATTTTTCTTTTGACCTTTTTTTCGTGATTGTGGGATTTCCCATGATTACTATTGTTACCCCCTTGACCCGGCCTAGACGTTATGGTAGAATCTCGAAGATCACATTGACCATGACAATAGCGTAGTAAAACATTTGGAAGTTTTCTCTTTAAAATTTTCTTTGAACCTTATTTTAAGTAAAACCAAATTTAATTGTTATCTTGACTTTGGAAAACTTAAGTATTATAATCATTTTAGGAAAACCGTTGTAGTTTATTTAAAACATCACAGCGGAAAAAATTCTATATCTAATATTCATTTTTCGTTTTGAAAACATAGATTAAGCATACAACTTGTAAATAACAGTCTCATGAATAAATGGTGTCAAATTTTGAAAACATAATATTAAGCTTTTGAAATCATCCATATTGAACTTAAGTTTGATATTATTATTGAAAATTCGTCGTAAATTATTTTTTTTTTCCAAATCACTTAAATCATGGTTTTAAAACATAACCCATGCAGAAAAAGCTCAAGTCAAAATCCAAAACCAACGTCCAAACCAAAAACCCAACCAAAAGTCCACAATTATAAAAACAACTCAATATATCAAATGCCTGGATATGCATATCCTTTGGTATCAAATATGGTTGGTCCAATACGATGTTTTACTAGGGGAGAATAAAATGAGTTATTTTTGTCAACTGGACAAGTCTTTTATGATTCCTAAATAGCTTAAGGAGTACCATTACCTATCACTTGACTCTTCTTTTGGTTATAATGGTTGTATACTTTACATGTACTTCAGTTATTCCTCTTTTAGCAATCTACTATTCAATTCTCTTCTCATATCAAAACATTGTTTTTGCTCTTGAATATTATGAGCTTTTACATATCTCTTACTTTCATGATTATATTTTATTGAATATTGTTTTGACTCCTACAAAGAGGTGGTGTCTCATGATATACTGATACGAAGTTCCTTTGTTCGTATCTTCACTAGGGAATCCTTCTGCATCAAAGCTCGTCAATCAAGGATCGTTAACGATTTTAGGTTTGAATCTCACCTTGCTTCCTTTTACAAAGATGAGTTTTTTTTCATTGACAAAAAGGAGATTAAGAGATCTGCAACTGCCTTGCGATATGTTGCACATGTGCATTTTATTTCTTCTGTGAAGTTACCATTTATTAATGAAATTATTTTTTCTAATAATATCAAGCTGTGGATATCAAGTTTTTGACCTACCACCTACAATCCCTTGTTGCTTGAAGATGCTGTAGTAATTTTTAATTGCTAGGATGGAAATATGGTATAGTGGGCTGCATCTTAATTGTTTGTTTCTCATGCTGAGGCTATAATTTTAATCATACCTATTATTGTTTCTTGTTTCCTACTATTTCATCATTTGCAGGTTGTTTCACTAATTACATCCTATTTACAAGTTCTCTTGCATTATCCTCTGCGCTTGGGTGGTTCTCGCTCATATATTAATGACCATGTGTCTTCAATAGACCCTGCATCTTCTGATTTGTCATTGGATACAACACTTTCAGCAAATCTAAAGCCAGCAGAATTTTCGTTGTTTTTAGAAGGTCAAGACACGACAAGAGCTGCATATGTTGTGTTCATGTTAAACAAGGTAAGTTCTCCCATATTAGTAATTCTTTTTCCAAAATGAATTATTTTCCTTTGGCATTTTTATGTATATTATTGGATTCAAATGGTCTGCAAAGTTAGCTTGTCAATGCTCTTCAATCCACAGGTTGGAAAAATAGTGCATGTTTGTTCGTCAGCATTTACAGCTCATTTTATGTCATTGATAGTGGATAATCTTGCTTCCATCATCATTAATATCATGGTTGAATTGTTTGGAAGATATTGGATTTACATTCTCTAAGTTCTTATGACTCTTAAGACAATCTATAAACTTCAACGGCAGATTACATGAAGGATTATTAACAAATTTGAAAAATGCGATGAAAGTCTCACTGTGCATCTAAAAGGAGGTCCAGCACTCGAATCCCATTCCCCATAACTAAAAACTATGTCATTGTGACTTGGTCATATCTCCGTATCCGTTTGAAGTCGAACATGGGTAGTTAAAGAAAAATGAAGAGTTGATGCATGATAGACTAGGACTAGTTCTTCATTGCTGTTGTGGTTGAAAAATGCTTTTAGAAAAAAGTGTTGTTGAAAACTGGTAAAAAAGTGCTACAGAAAAGTGTGTTTATTAATTTTTAGTGTTCTTCATTGCTTTCTAACTTTTTATGTTGATTATCTTTTATTAAGTTTAGCGTTGGATCTTATAGTAAAATTATTTTACATCATGTATGTTAATTTACTTAGCCCTTATAAATGTTAGATATAGGTTATCAGCTAATTAGGAAATCTATGATGATAGTCACACCTTACATTCAAAAGCAAAGCTTTTTACATGTGTTTGTAAGGTTCTTAGCAAATCTGATGAGCCTTCACTAATGTTTAAAGGTTAAGTTAATGTTCCTTCTCGGCAAAAAACATTATGGAGATTATGGTATTTTGATTGCCTTTTGCTTGTTATGCTATTCATTCTGAAACGATTGCGTAATCTTTACTGTGGTTGCAGGATATAGAGCAACTTTTGAATTTCATCGGTGTAAAGAGTTTGGGATCGTGACATGTTCTTGCAAATTTGAAGGAGTTTCTAAGGTTTGTCCAGTCTTTAGAATATATAGATACCTGAATTGAGTTTGATTTTGTAGAATCAACTATAATTAGCTACTTATTACAGTATGAATAGACAACCTGATTTTCTTTACACACGACACATGTGCGTATTTTTTTACCAATCCCATTTCATTAAAGAAAAAAAAAAGAGCTTTAAAAAGGATCACACTTTTTTGTTGTTTATAGAATCATAATGTTAATTAAAGTGGAATATTTCAGATTTCTGATGATGAGCATATTCTTGAGTATTGTAGTAAAAAATTGGGTGTGGAACTTATTTGAACTTTGAATGTATGTTTTGTTGGTGAGAATATAAAGTTGATAAATTCAATTAATTTAATTCAAAGAGCTATTGCACATTCATAATAATGGATTATGGTTTTACATTAAATTTCATAGAAAAAAAGAAATAGATAGTTGAAAATGATAAAACTATAAACTTCCTCTTCATAAGGATAAGAGCTTTTATTCAAAATGCAAAAATCAACAAAATTCATCATCGCCCAACTTAGCACAATTAAGCAATTAGGTGAGGAAATCAAATCACAATTTGAGTAGCTAAACACATTGTCTGAAAATGGATAAGCAAGAAAATTGCCCACATTTGAGTAGCATGTGGTGATGCATTTCCCAATGAGAGAAAACCAAACTCTTCACCAATATGGATTTATGTAGAGAACAAAAAAAATTGTCAACAACACAACTACATAAGAAATCAAAAAGCTCACACAAAAATCATAAGTATCTACCAAACCATCTTCTCCTTTATATTCTGATAGAGTTGTTATGGTTGATGGTGAATCGATTTTGGAACAACTTTTATGCAGTATAGCTCCACAAAGAAAAGGGTTTCTTTCATAATTGCTTTCGATAAAGGTCCAAAATTGAGCTTTTGGTTCGGAAATACTACCTGACAAGTTGTTGTACGCCACGCTGAAAACCTCTAAAGAGTTCAACTCTATCAATTGATTGGGGATTTCACCACTCAAGTTGTTGTGAGAAAGGTCTAAACTCTCAATTTGGTCAAGTTTTGAGAAAGATGAGGGTATAACTCCGATCAACTTATTGTGCGACAAATTTAAAGAATGGATTTCATTTAAGTTCCATAATTCTGGTGGGATATGACCAGTTAAGTTGTTGCAAGATAAATCAATCTCAGTCATATATTCAAGGATGTTGCCTCCGTATGAGTAGAACCCACTCTTTGTTGTGAACTCTATTACTTCTTCTAAGTAGCTGTCAGGATAGTAAAGATTTGCATCCCTTTCCATTTTTGTCAACACAATGGATGGTGATTCATCCTCTTCTGGAAATAGAAGATACCCCCCAGTTGCTAGATTCTCATTCAATTTCAATGGAAGAGATAAATTTTCCAAATAAGAAAGTATAGGACCAGAAAATATATTTTGAGAAAGATCTATGATGCTTAAAGATTGCAACTTGCATAACTGATCTGGAACTTTTCCGTGAAAATGATTATCTTTCAAGAGAAGAACACTCAAAGAAGAAAGTGTGACAATCCATTTTGGAATACTACTTGTCAAATTGTTTCCTCTAAGATCTAAAGTCACTAGAGAGGAGCTATTATAAAAAGCAAGTGGTAGTGGACCTCTCAGTCTATTCCCGTGGAGGTGGACATGCTCTATGTATGGTGGATTAAAACATGACGGTATAGAGCCAGATAAATTATTTTGAGAAAGATCCAAAAATTCCAACCCATTCAAGTTGAAAAATTCCATTGGAATAGAACCCTCGAAACCATTATTGTACAAAACTAGTCTCTCCAAAAACAATGCATTCCCTATCCATCTTGGGAGCTTTCCATTCAACTTGTTGCTATTGAGATCAATTTCGCTTAGTGAATTTGGAAACTCAAAAGTAAACACATTAACATTTGACATCTCTCCTGAAAAATTATTTCCATCCAAGTATAAATTCCACAGCCCATTTGCATTGAGAATTGCAGGAACTACATTTCCACTGAGGTTGTTATTTGATAGTCTCAAAATGGTCAATGAGCCTTTCGTGATCAACTCTTCTGCCACTTTTCCATACAATTGATTGTTTGATAGATCTAAAAATGATAAATCCTTCATGCCACTTAAACAAAGTGGGATATTACATTCAAATGCATTCTTTGATAAGAATAATCGCCTCAAATGTGGAAAAGTTGAACATACATTAGATGGTATCTGACCATGTAATTTGTTGTCAGTTATGTCCATTGAAGATAAATTAACATTAAGAGTTGACAAGAATGTGAGAGGACCTATAAAAGAATTACCCCTGAAGTTGATAACTTTTAACTTTGTGTTGTTTTCTAACAACCAAGTTGGGAATGTTCTGCTGAAATTGGTTTGAGAAAGATCCACATATCTCAAGTCATATTGGTAGAAAAGGAAGGTAGGAAGTTTAAGACTCAATGGTTGAAATGTTGAAAGGAAGGTTCCATTACCATCTTGTTTTCATCACTCAAGAGGGCTTTGAGGTTTGAAAGGTTTGCAAATGGTGCGAATGTCAACGGAATTTGAAAATGGTTTCCTAAAATATCTAACTCACGAAGAGATGTCAAGTTACTAAAACAATGAGGAAGCATCCCCTCAAGTGCATTCCCACTCACATCCAACACTTTTAGGTTTCTTAGATCACACCAGCCTGAAAATTTTATAAATTCATGGAAGAAATTTTAATTAATTTTTTTTATAAAACAAAATAAGAGATATTATATTACAAAAACCTCATAAATAATTCAATTTGAGCCAATAAGTAAAATTGTTTACCTTGATTAGGTAAGGGACCAATAAGTCCACAATCAGACAAAAACAACGCTTTAAAAGAAGCAAATACTCCAATGCTTTGCAAAATGTTGGTGTTGAGAGTAGAATAGTCAAGATATATTTCCTCTACATTGCTCGACACATTTGATTCTAAGCAATGACAAGATATATTAGATTATAACTTATGAGAAAGCCTCTACTAAATATATAAATATTTGTTTCTCTCAATCCTTTATTTTCTGTGAATGAAAAGAAATATATAAATATTTGTACAAATTAAATAATTATAAACATTAATAATTTAAAATTATGAAAAATTTAAAATATTTTACTTTCAAACTAAAGTCCAAACACATTATAATGGAGGATTTAGAAAATGTTTCACCAAACTCATATATGACAATAACCATTATTATAATATCTAATAATTGAAACTAAACATCTAAATTAAAAAAAACGAAAGTTTAATTAAATGATACCTTCGTGAATCACAAAATCTTTCAATTCATTACTGCTCATATATAGTTTCCTTAAGTTGATAAATGCATCCAAATCTAGGAAAAGAAAAACAACAGATAAACTTCATTACATCATCTTAAAATATGATTATATTCTTGTTAACAAAGTCAAAATTTTTGTAGCAAAAAAAGTAATAATTTTACCTTTCATATCTATTGATTCTTTCAATTGATTGTTACTTATGCTTAAAGATTTCAAATTTGAAAGCTTGTCAAGGAATGCAAATACACTGTTATTGAAGAGATTATAATCTAAATTAAGCTTTTCCAGGTGGGTCAACTCCAATTTTCTTCCACCATCTATAAAATATTTACATAATTTCATTACTGAAAAAGAATCGACATAAAATTTAATTATATGTAAGAATTTAGCTAACTGATCAAATATAAATGCATACCTTCAAAAGATTGAAAGCTTTCAATTTGATTTAAACTTAAATCCAAGTACTTCAAGTTTGTCAAATTACTCAATCCTATATATATCTACGTAAAATTCAAAAGAGATTACCACTCAAATCAAGTTCTTCCAAATTTGTTAGCCTTAGTTGTGTTCCATCTATCACAGGAAGAAGAAGAATTTCTATTGTTAATATAAGTTATCACTTTGAAAACTTAATTTTATTCAAAATAGTTCCTTCAACATAAATTTATTTTAAAGTTAAAAAGAAATAGATAAAATCATTCTACCTTGAATATGAATGAATACATAAATACAGTAATTACATTAGTTTGAGATGTTTTCAATTTTGTTCCAACTTAAATCCAAGTACTTCAAGTTTGTCAAATTATTCAATTCTGAAATTCAATCCCAAACATTGATCGGTTATATATATTCATGATATGATAAAATAAAATGGCATATTGCAACAACTTTTCCTTGAACATAAATTTAATTTAAAGTTAAAAAGAAATATGTAAAATCATTCTACCTTGAATATGAATGAATATATAAATACTATACTTATACCTTGGTTTGAGATGCTTTCAATTAGGTTCCAACTTAAATCCAAGTACTTCAAATTATTCAATTTTGAAATTCAATCCCAAATGCTCATTAGTTATCTTTTCATGATAAGATAAAAGCAAAAAACATATTGCAATAGCTTTTCCTTAAACCAAAATAGAAACAGTAAAAGTCAACCTACTTTGAATATGAATCAACTTTCCTTGCAACTGATTATTTCTCAATCCTAAAGTTTTCAAGGAAGAAAGATTGCTCATATGAAACAGAATGCTATTCTTCAAAGAATTCCCACTAAATCAAGAGTTTCCAATTTAGCGAGTCTTGAAAGCAACCGAAAACCTGATATATATTTACTTGTTAATTGTTTTTTCTTTCTTAGCTATATGAAAATTTGACTAAAGCCAAAGTGGGGTTACAACGGATTAAAAGAAAGGAAAACTAGGTACCAAGCTTAGAAAATCACTTTCAAACTTCACTATACCAAATTTAATTTACCTCTTGGATTGCTTGATCCTTCGAATCAGTTGTATGATAAATCTAAATATCGGAGAGATGAAAGTTCACTCAAAGATAACAAAATTCTATCATTCAAGTAATTGTGACTTAAGTCAAAGATCTCCAAATTACTCAACGTGGTTGATAGTTTTCCAAAGTTTGTAGAAATGTTCTTTTAAATATATACGAGTAGTTAGTGACTTTTCTTTGATAAAATAAAACAAATTATATGTAATTGCAAATTAATAAGAGTAGTGGAATAATAAAAGATATAATTAAGGAAAATTAAAGGCACGACCTTCATTTTCAAAGTTATCACCAATGACATTTCCCAACAAATAAAGATTCTTCAATTCTTCAAAGGGAAGAAACATAGGGGCATTGAGATACCAATAATCCATGTTGTCTGCCCATCTTGTAGAATTGAGGGAGAGTTGTACGAGTCTCTTAGTGGTGGTATTGCACTCAACTCTTTCCCATTTACAACAATCTGAACCCTTCACCTCAACCCAACTTTTCAATTGATTATGATAATTGAAGAAAGGTTTGAGATGCAAGAGAGCGATTCTCTCCTGCTTCAAACAAGCATCTGTAGTACACCACCTGCATCCTTCTAACACCAACAACATTACTACCATCCTAATAAACCATAACCATTTCCACTCCATCATCATCATCTCTCTCTTTCACTTCTCTCTGAACTATATGTTACTTTTTAACTTCTATATGTATATAATCTGAAGAAGCCTAAGCTTCTTATTTATATACAAGCAGGACCTAGGCATCCCACTAATTCATTATAATATTAAATAATATATATGCATCCCACTAATTTAGAAGTTGTGATTAATTATATTTGCTAAAATTTGTCTTGGAATGAAATTAATTAATAATCTCCTTACTATTTCATCAAGATGTTTGGTGTGAGTATGATGCAGATTGCAGACTGGATTGATTAGGTTTAAATTCTTAGAATATATTTGATATCAATGCTTGAATTTGTGGGGTATGCTGTTGATTTTTTTCCAACATAATTAATTGCATTACTTTTCAAAGATTCACTATTGATTTTGGTGAGCTTACTTATAGAAGGTTAAATTCTGCTGTTGGTAACTGTACTTTGCGGAAGTTGTGAATTTAATCCTTATACTTCAATTTGATTAATTTTATTCTTTATACATTTTGAATTTTAAAAATTTAGTTCTAATCTAAACAATAGCAGTTAAATCATTCTGATTAAATTAAATTACTAGTCCTATATTATGCGTACAATTGTCGATTTAATCCATACTCTCCAATTGGATCATTCTAAGTACTTATACTTTTTGAATTTTGAAATTTCAATATTGACGTAAATGACAATCGCTAGCCCATTTATTGGATTTTAATGAGTAATATGAGAAAATAATAAATTGACATGACATTACACATATGATAATATATTTTCGTACCAAATTTTAGAAATAGCATAACTTATTGAATTTAACAAATATTATTTAATAAAGATTGAAAATTTAAAATTTAAAATTTAAAAACTACAATATCTAAAATATCAAATTAAAGTCTAAAAATTAAATCAAATACAAAAACTAATAGTAGAATTTAACCTTTATATAATAATTTCCTTCAGTGAAAAAAACGCACATTACCATTTCCTTGAATGAACTTCAATTTCTCCATTGAGATATAATAGGAGGGAGTGAATATATATAAGGTAATATTTGATGTATTCGGTAAATGAATAATAACACTTACTTCTCACTAAAATATCACCATGGGCTGAATCATCTATTTAGACTCGAAAATTTATTTGAAAAGTGAAAGAATTTGAATAAAAATATAAGTCTAAAAATAGGGTTATACAAAAAATAAGGTTATATTTCTAAATAGGTTGGGCTTCAAGTAAGATTTTTTTGCTTGATCTCGATCCAAATTTGTCTAATTTTTTTACTACTATTTTGTTGTTGTTTGCTACCATTTTGATGTTGTTTTGTTGGCATTTTGCTATTATAATACTATTATTTTGTTGTTATTATTTGAATATTATATAACTCTTATTTTATTATTAATTTTGTTACTATTTTAGAGGCATTCGTTTGTTAAGTTGCAACTATATTAGTGTTATTTATGTAAAAAAAACTTTTTTAATATATTTTCAATTTGTTGAAAAATATTTATATAATGTTTTTAGTGTATTTGATGTATTATATTTTTTAATTTATTTTTATATAAAAATAATATAAAAATTAATATGGGTGAGACAAACTTGGGTTTAACATGTTTTATTTGAGTTGAGTTTGGATAAAATTTTAAGTCTATTTTTTGAGCCGAGTTGAATCCGAGCTTAAAAAATAGACCTAAAATTTTACATTAATCTGACCCGCACGATATGTTTAATCTCACTATTAAATAAAAAATAATGAAAGTTTATAAATATTAATAATTTTACGAATATTAATTAATTGCTTTTTGTTACATATTGTTTTAACAAATAGATCTTTTATTATCAAAGATGGCAGACAAAGTAATATAAAATGAACACCCACAGTCGCAGCAAACATTACAACCAAATATAGAACAGAGAATATTTGGTATCAGCTAGCTTAGCAAGCGAGTGAGCAAGCCACTCGCCTCACCAAACAAGACATAAACAACCGTTATTTTTTGAGACCAAAATTAAATTGTACGATAATAAAAATATAATTTATTATTTTAATTATTTATATTTTTATAATTTTTAAAAAATTAAATTAAATTTTTATCATTTTTAAAAAAATTAAAGTGTAATTTTATTATTATTAAATTAAAATTTTATAAATTATAAAAGTTTAAATAAAAATTTCTATTTTGAAAAGGCCAAAAACCTCTCAACCCATTATTCCGCCACTAAACACAAGCTTAATACAGTTAATGAACCCATCAATTTCATTTATAACCTTCTAGTACTTCCCATATAATCCAAGAAAATAACGTCCATTTTTAAAATATAGACGTTTTTTCAAAAAAAAAATATTTTATTATTAACATTAATATTTAATACATTGATAATGTATTTAATATTATTTATTTTTTAATATTATATTATATTTTTATAAAATACGTGTTAATTTAATTTTATTTGTGAAATTTAAAAACTCAATTAAAAGTGTACTAAATATTATTCTTAAATATTATACTATTCATGATTTAAGGATAACGATAAAATATAATAGTTGCTTAAAAATCTTATTTATGATGTCATATATACATTTGGTGAGTCATTGTGATGTAATATAGCACCATCCAGCTAACCCTAGCTTTCTACCAAGTACTTGGAAGTAAAGTTGATCATGGGTCGAGTCGGGTCAGGTTCGGATTTGGCTTCAACAAATTTTTAGGCTCAATTGTTAGGTTTGGGCTCGAGCTCGGCCCAACCCGAAAAATGAATTTAAAATTTTGTCCAAACCCAATCCGAATTATAGAAGTCAAGCCCGAACCCGAACCGGTCCGACTCATATTAATTTTTTTAGATTATTTCATTATATACAATAAAAAATATATAATATATCAAGTAAACTTAAAAACATTAAAACAAACATTAAAAATAAACAAATTTAAAATACATTAAAAATTCTTTATATTAAGATATTTGCAAATAAAGTGGTAGAAAAATTAACAATAAAACATAAGTTCTACAATATTCAAATAATATTAAAAAAAGTGAAACAATAGTAAAAACGCATAAAAATAACATCCTAACAATCAAAATAACAACAAAACAACAACAAAAACAATAAAAAAATAGCAAAAAAACAACAAAAATAGCAACAAAAATAATGGCATTAAAACAGTAAAAAAAGCACCAAAACAACAACCAAAATAATAAAAAAATATCAAAACAGTAAAAACAACAACATCAAAACAGCAAAAAACAGCAACCAAAACAATAAAAAACAACACCAAAATAATAATATAATTTTTTATTAAAAATGATTAATTTATTCGGATCGGATCAGGTTGAGCCTGGGCCAAAAAACTTACTCGAGGCTCGGACCGTTTAGAAAATGGGCCTCATTTTTTCTCAAAACCCATTTTTTGGGCTTATATTTTTGTCCAAACCCTTTCATTTTTTGGATGAACTTTCGAGTTGGATCGGATGACCTGGCCCATGATCAAGCCTAATTGGAAGAAATTGTTTAGAAAATATCATTACATATATCCACAATCACGTTACATTAACTTTGAGATTTTGACTATTGACTTTTGCGTCAACCTTGAGCTTATATAGGCCCCTCTACAATAATTTAGGTTAATGGAAATAATCTTACAATTAATGCCTCAAAAATTATTATAGATAAAATTATTTAAATTAAAATATATTAATTGAATTAAAATTTTTTTTGCTCTTTTACTTGGTTTTATAGCTAAGGCTCGTACTTGAGTTCTTGCAATTCTTTTTCCAACTTATATCGGCCATTTTGGAATCCTCAACTTGGCATCACAATCATTAAAATTTGATAGTTAATAGTGAAGTTAGAAAAAAAAATTTAGGTCAAAATTAATTGTAATTTTTACAATAGTAAAAATATAATTTTATTATTTTAATAGTTATTAAATCAAATTTTTATCATTTTTAAGGAGTTTATAATGTAATTTTATCTTTATTAATTTAAAATTTTTTATTTTAGAGGAGGTCAGGCCCCCTACCAACCTCGTAGCTATGCAAGTGATAGCTAACATATACTTACAAAGTTTTAGTTTAGGGAAATTTTAAGTAATTTACTTCAAAATCAACCTTATTCAAGCTTACTTGAATTTGGGCAATCATTTGTTCAAGTTCATTTTAGATGAAATTTAAATTTAATTTTTTAAAGATTTACCAATGTAACAAAATATCAAATCAGCATGAGTTACATGTGGCATACCACGTGTCATTGTCTAGATTCTCAATCAATCATGCCATTTCCTTAACAATAGAAATTGTTAACTTAAAGCAGTTGTTAAGTAAAAAGCAAAGAATGAGTAAAAGTGATTGCGAAAGTGGACAATTTGTCTATTTTTAATAGAAAGATCAAATTCCTTTTTCTATCAAATATACAAGGATTAATATGCCCATTTTTAGTAGAGATGGGCCTCAATGATGCTTTTACTTAATCTTGGTCATATTTTAATTCCATGCCACCTACAATTTTGTTTTTTGAAAAACCAAATCATCACTTAACAACTTAAATGAACAAAACTTTTAATATAAAAAAGACTACTTCATATTTTTTTAATATACAAGAATTAATTAATTTATTTTTTCAATAAAAAAATATAATCTAATTTTTAGTAGAAACATTCCATAATACTTTTACCATTTAAGTCTAATGGTAACATCAATTTTGGAAAACCCATTCCTAATCCCCTCTTAACTAATTTAAAATTTTAAAATACTTCAATATTTTTTTAATTTTAAGGGGTTCAAGTGTCACGGGCCAGAGTTCAGAGCCCGTGACTATCACACACAATGAGTCCCATGGAGGTTTGTCATTGACATTGGGATCATTTAGCCCACATGAGCTGGCCCGATTCAGAGAGCTGTTGGTCAAGCCTATCAGATTGAAGCCTAGGTTGCCCAATGATGAAGATTTAGCAACTTAAGGCATCTTGGGAAATATGGGAACTAATCTTAGAAGATAAGGGAAATCATATCTTTAAGATTAGATAGGATTTTATTTGGTTATAATCTTGTAAATCCCATAATTTAAGAGATAAGCTAATCTCATCTGTCGATGTAATTTGATCCTGACCGTCGATTTTAGGGGAACTCAACTATAAATAGAGAGCCTCACCTCATTTGTAAATCACTCATTCATTGTTCCATTCTTTGTATTCTTGAGAGAAAGTAATACAAGTTGAGAGCATTTACTTAAACGCCTCTCGTGCTTAGTTTTCTGTTGCTTTCCTTTCTTTTGAGCATTCTTTTGGCTAAGGCACTTCCGCTATATAAGTTGGTGTCTTGGAGGAGTTCTTTTGAGAATCCTCAAATCGTGGTGGTTAGGCTGACTTAGGCATATTTGCAAGAAAGGATCGACTAAGATCGTATGGATCATGAGACTAAAGATCTAGCCCCATGACAAGTGGTATTAGAGCTAACGGTTACGAAAGCACCGTCCGTGATGTCGAAAGAAGTTGCTGAGCAGAAGTGGCTCAAGAAATCATTGAGGGAAATACTGTCGACTATAGAGGATCGAGTGGACAGACTTGAGGAGTCTATGGGAGACGCGAATGAGTCCATCGATGGAGCTTATGAGCACATAGATGACTTGAGGGAACAATTGAGGGACTTTGTGATTATGAGTCTTAACGACACTAGGGATTAGGTAAAAGAGTTGCTTAATTTCCATAGGTCTAAGTTGATAAAAAGGACCGATGCTCTCAAAGCCATGTTGTTGGCTTTGAAGGAGGAAACGATGACCATGACGAAGGCTTTGAGCACAAAATGCATGCGATGTGGACAATTTCTTGTGGAGGATGGAGAACTACTTCCGTGCCAAAGGCATCGAGGATGATGCGAGTAAGATAAATATTGCTTCAATGTTTCTTATTGATAGTGTGCTTTTATGGTGGCGAGACAGGACCACAGATAAAAGGCATAATGAGATTGGAACGTGGCAAGAGTTTCAAGATGAATTGAAGGGACAATATTACCCAAATGATTTCGAGGAAGAAGCTCAGGCAAAGTTGCGATGGCTAATGCAATGAGGCACAATTGGGGAGTACGTTTGAGAGTTCAAGAAATTCATGCTCTGAGTTAAAGATGTGACCGAGAAAGAGGCATTGCTTGTCTTCAAGAATGGATTAAAGCCGTGGGTCAGACAGGAAGTGGAACAAGGAGGTGTCCAAGAGCTATCAAAAGCCATTATGGTAGCGAGTCTGTGGTCAAGCTTGGTTTAGGGAAAGACAAGCTTGGATCTTTCAAGCCCGAAGAAAGGGGCGCATATGAAGAGAAACACAAGGAAGATAATAATGGCGATGACAACGACAAAAATGGTGGTAATGGGAAACCACAAGTTAGGAAGAAGAAACCCAACAAAAAGCGAGGCAAATTGAAATGTTTTCTTTGCGATGGTTCACATTTGCTGAAGAAATGTCCAAGGAAATCCAAGTTGTCTAAAAGGAGCAAGCTGAAAGGTAAGGCCGCGAGACTTAGTTCGAGCGCAAGGGGTGTCGAAGCCAAAGAGGCCGAAAGCGAGAAGAAGCCAGTGGAGTGCTTCTTGTGTCATGGTCCGCATAGGTTACGAAAATATCTGAAAAAGTCTATCATTGATGGGGTAGACAAGGTACCCAAGAAACTTGGTTTGAGCAAGGTAAAAGTCGAAGCCAATGGGGCAAAGAGGAGTAAAAAGAAGTGAGTCAAGTGCTTCTTGTGCCGTGGTCTGCATGAGTTTCGAAGTTGTCCAAAGCAACAATCTGTGAGGGTCAAAGAAAAGGCAACATCGGAGCTTGTTGAGTCATTTGAGGGGCTTTCACTCAAGGAAGAGGTGAGTTTGTCATCGGCTTAATGGAGAAAACCGCGATGAAAACAGTGAAGCTAGGACCAATAAGGCTCAATTTGAGGAAAGCAACGGAGTTGGCCGAGTCATCGGTTAGGCTTCAGCCCATGGAAGGGGTGAGTTTGACATCGAACTTAGAGGAAGAAGTTGCGATGCAAACTTGGAAGCTAGGTTGAATGAGGCTCATTTCTGTTGACACATCGGAGGAGCTTCCACTTATGGGAAAAATGGGTGGTGCATCAAAGTTTACGAAAGTGACGATACAGTTGACCAGAGTAAATACGACGAGTAAGGTACATTCAGAACACTTTGATAGTGTTTTGTATTCTAACTTGGTTGCTTGGCAAGAATGTAGAGGCCCTTTCAGAGTTCTTAAGCAAGAAGGCCGAGGGACTGTGGGCAATTCGAGGCCAAGTGATGTGAATCAAGAGGATTTCGATCGAAGCGAGTCAAAATGTAGGCAAGTGAGTGTAGAGACTTCTTGCCAATGAGATGTACCAACAAGTGAGACGGTTCGAGTTAAGAGGCGACGAAAGCTGAGGTAAAAGTTTCGAAAGAAGGGACGGCTCGATAGTGAGACTAATCGAGAAAATGCTAAGGCAATGAGACAAGACTGAGGCGAATCAAGTTAGTGCCATTCTAAAGCCGCAACGAGGGCGTTGCGAGAATGGGTGGGGGAGAATTTAACAGGCCAGAGTTCAGAGCCCGTGATCATCGCACACAATGAGTCCCATGGAGGTCTGTCATTGACATTGGGATCATTTAGCCCACATGAGTTGGCCCGATTCAAAGAGCTGTTGGTCAAGCCTATTAAATTGAAGCTTGAGTGGCCCAATGATGAAGATTTGGCAACTTAAGGCATCTTGGCAAATATGGGAACTAATCTTAGAAGATAAGAGATTTAAGATTAGATAGGATTTAATTTAGTTATAATCTTGTAAATCCCATCATTTAAGGGATAGGCTAATCTCATCCGTCGATGTAATTCGATCCTGATCATCAGTTGTGAGGGAGCTCAACTATAAATAGGGAGCCTCCCCTCATTTGTAAATCACTCATTCATTGTTTCATTCTTTGTATTCTTGAGAGCAAGTAATACAAGTTGAGAGCATTTACTCAAACATCTCTCGTGCTTAGTTTTTTGTTACTTTCTGTTCTTTTGAGCATTCTTTTGGCTAAGTCACTTGCGCTATATAAGTTGGTGCCTTGGAGGAATTCCTTTGAGAATCCTTAAATCGTGGTGGTTATGCTCACTTAGGCGAATTTGCAAGAAAGGATCGCCTAAGGCTACACGAATCGCAAGACTAAAGATCTAGCCCTGTGACACAAGACCCTTGTCAACCCTTCTAAGTTCGCCCCTAGATGTGTATGTATTAATATATACATTTGGTGAGTCTTTGTGATGTAATCTAACACCATCCAGCTAACCCTAGATTTCTACGAAGTAGTTGGAGGAAATTGTTAAAGAAATATCATTACATATACCAACAATGACTTAAATAATTGCATTAACTTTCAGGTGTTGACAATTTACTTTTGCGTCAACCTTGACTTATATAGGCTCCCCTACAATAATTGAGGTTATTGAAATAATCTTACAATTAATGCCTGAGAATTTATAGTTTTAATTCTTATACTTACTCAATTGAATTAATGTTTTTATTATTTAATTTGATATATTTCTTTCCTCTGATTAATGTTAATGTTATGCATTAGTTAAAATAACTAACATCATTAAAAATTTCATTAGTTGGCTAGTGTGGATTTTTTTAAAAAAAATTGAAAATTAAAATTATGTGGTTATTAAAAGAGTTATTTTCCATTAAATTATTAGTTAAAATAATTCTCTCATAATGATATGAATCTTTTAAATAAAAAAAATCCACATTAATCAATTAATAGAATTGTAATAAAGGTATCAAAACTTTTTGATCTGATGACAAGAGTATTATATTATAAGTATAAGAACTTGAGTTCGATCTCAAATAATCTTATTTCGTACCTATAATTATAAAAAAATTGTATAAAAGTGGTAATAATTTAGACGGAAGCATAACAATATAATTATTGAAGGTAAAATTATTTCAAATTAAAATATATGAATCAATTCAAAACGCGTAAAATGAATAATTTTGTGGAAAAATAATAAAATAAATGGAGCAATTGATGTGAGGAGATAAGTTACAAGTTGAATCAATCAAAAAAAGAAAAGAAAAGAAAAGTGTGAGGTGGACATAAAATCGTGTAGTTGGGGTTTATAACATTCTTCATCCACTTTCAATTCAATTGAATTTAATTTTTAAGATTTTTTTTAAATATATTGATATGATTATATGGTAGTATCTGTTCATATTTTCTTAACCTTTTGATAAAGCACATATAAACTTAAGATTCGTAAGATGAATAATTTTTTTTTTCCATTAAAATCACTTGTTGAGTTCAATTTTCAAGATATTTTTTAATAAATAAAGACTTCAATTTCATAAAGGGCAAAAGTAAAGAAACATTGAGATATGGATATTTATCTTCTAATGCTTCTCTCTGAAATCCTTTTTTCTTCCCTATAGAAGCATAAAAGTTTATTATTTATATAGAAACAGGACTTATTTCATTTTCTTTAATTAGAAAAGTTGAAATTGATTGAAATGAAATTAATAATCTCCTTACTATTTCCCTTTTTTTTTTTTCATATGTTTGGCGTGAGTATCATACAATTTGAACTGATTTTAAAGTAAAAGTAAAATTATTTGGTGCACTAAGAATTAAAAAACTCCACAAGCAGGAGTAAAATATTATCATGTGTCTTGAATATTAAAAATTAAAAATAAATTAAAACAAACACATGTCATGTATTAAATTTTGTTCGTGAAATTAAAATACTTAATTAACAGTAAACAAAATACTAATCCATAAATAATTATATTAATTTTTATTGAGAAAAACAATCTCAAACTCTAAACATAAATAAAAAACAATTCATTACTATTGACTGCGTCAACCTTAATCTCGTACAGGTGACTAGTCCCCTCGAGTAATTTAGGTTGTGGAAAATAATTTATACAATTAATAATTTTCCTTGAGAAATTATTACAGGTCAATTTATGATTTTAGTTCCTACATTTAGTTTTTATATAATTAAAGTGAGATGAAAAAAATATTTAAAAATAACTTCTCTAAATATGTGTTTGGTGAAACCAAATCCAACTTGTTTCACCAGGAAAGTTTCTATCGTGTAGAAAAATTTAGTTTTGTGGAAAAAGGTCTTCTATGCACTAATTTGTGGCAATCACATGGGGTTTGGGAATCTTGACACTTCGAAATTTGATTATGACAACACTCTTCGCTTTGGATAAATAGGTAATTACCTCCACTAATTTAATTAAATGTAATTAAAAATAATGGTCTTTTAAATCAAATAATAAAAATTGTTTTTGGCATAAATTATTTTAAGTCAAATTAGGGTTATGGTTGCTATACTATATTTAAATTTAAGGTTTGTTATTTATATTTTATTTTGAGGTAATTTGACTCGTATATTTTTATAATATCATTAATTAATCTAAATGATTGACACCATTAATTATTCTTATTAAAATATTAGAGGTCAAAGTTTTTCTTAAAAATATCTATACCTATTTACCATGCAAAAATATACTTTTTTGTGTTTTTGAAAAAAATTCACTTTATCTGTAACACCCTAGACACAGCCTAGATGAAAAGACCAAGTCGAGGACGACACATCAACACCACCGATAAAGTCCACACAATAATAACATAATCCATAGCATTAACACTTAACATAGGTGCAGAAACATACTACACAATCATACATCTCAATACGTGCGTAATAAGGGTCAGATATATATATATATATATATATATATATAAGTATTAGCAGCACACAGTTTGTCAGTTTCAGGTACACATAATCAGATTCAATCATGCTTAATAGTTTTCACATATCAATTTAAGCCATAGAGGGTTTATGATCAACCTACGGTCGCTTAATATAACATTTACGAGCAAAAACATGGTCCACATGGCCTAGCACACAATCATGTGTTGGCCCGTGTGTGACAAACAGCCTATCACACGCCCGTGTGTCTGGCCCGTGTGACCACTATACCTGTAGTTGCAAAACAATATATTCACACGGTCTAGAACACGTCCATGTGCTCAGCCCGTGTGTCTCATATACCTTCATTCACAAAACAGTATGCACACACGGTTTGACACACGCCTGTGTGGCTAGCCCGTGTGTCCCCTGAAGCTTAATTTAACAACACATGACATTGAACACACGCCCGTGTGCCTTCGAACAGAGGCATTTTTCTAGGTAGAAATGCAAAAAAATAACAGAGAATTTAAAGGGTTTCGACACCCTACTTGTTACGGAGTTGTTACGAAGTCACCCCTATGCTTCCCAGAACCTAAACAAGCGATTTAACCTCTATTTCAATACACGATTCACAAAACTCACAACAACCAAAACAAAAATACAATGCTTGTTCTAAATGTCAATACTTATTTACTGCGAATAATAGCGTACGCTCGAATTCTTCATCGAATGAAGAGCACTAGGCATCCTTATATTCTCCCCTAACACACCGAGAATGGAAGAACAATTCAATTGCAAAATTCAGCAAATCATAACTGAGTGACTTTCTCCCTAAGTTCTTTCACAAACCAAAAATCAACACTTAACGAAAACTTACCTGAGAAGACAAGAATTCATCAACTAACCAACATAGCAGAACAAGGATTCAGTAACAGCAACCAAATTAACAAAAATCAAGTCACAAAGCAGAAATTAAGAAAAAAGAAAGAATGATGAAGAAAATGGAAGTTTTCCAAAAAAATAACGTCAGTAGGGAAAAGACAATTTAAAAATTCATAACCATCATTTGACAGAACAAAACAAAATAATATTTCCCCTTGCATCCATAGAGATTCAAACACATGATTAGTAGCACAGAAAGATAGATACATGATCATTGAACCACTAGGCTCATCATTGAAACCAAAACGCGTAGAAATTAATTTATGTCTGGATCTCAAGGTCTCATATTTAGAAAAAGAAAAATGAAATTCTAGAAGACACGACTCAAACCCCAGATCTCAAGCAAGCAAATAGAATAGATAACCACAGTAGTAGAGACAATTTCTTTCCAAAACTCGCATTGAAAAGTTTAAAACTTTTGGGGCGTAACATTATCATTTTTAGATATAAAGATTAAATCTCAATTGAACTGTAGAAGAAAAGGGGTAGAAGAGCTTTCGATTGGTGCCAGTTGTGTAAATGGAGAAGGCCACACAATAGTGATTTTAACAATCCAATGACTTAAATAAAAACTTTTAAATAATTTAATAATCATTTTATAGATAGACTCTTAAAACTATCTATAAACTTCATCGAGAGATTAGATGAGGATTAACAAAAAATTTGAAAAAAGTGATGAAAGTCTCACAATGCATCTAAAAGGAGGTCCAACACTCGAATCCCATTCCCCATAACTAAAAACTATGTCACTGTTGCTTGGTGATATCTTCATATCCATGTTCGAAGTCGGACATGAGTAGTTAAAAGAAAAATGAAGAGTCGATGCATGATAGACTAAGGATTAGTTCTTTATTATTGTTGTGGTTGACAAAATACTTTTAAAAAATGCTTTTAAAAAAGTACTGTTGAAAAGTAGTAGAAAAATGCTACGGAAAAGTGTGTTTATTAATTTTTAGTGTTCTTCATTGCTTTCTAACTTTCTACTTTGATTATCTTTTATTAAGTTTACTGTTGGATTTTATAGTCTAATTCTTTTACAACATGTATGTTAATTTACTTAGCCCTTATAAATGTTAGATATAGGTTATCAGCTAATTAGGAAAAACTGTGATGATAGTCACACCTTACATCCAAAAGCAAAGCTTTTTACATGTGTATGTAAGGTTGCTTAGCAAATCTAATGAGCCTTCACTGATGTTTTACAGTTAAGTTAATGTTCCTTTTCAGCAAAAAACATTATGGAGATCACTATATTTTGATCATCTTTTGCTTGTTATGTTATTCGTTCAGAAACAATTGCATAATCTTTACTGTGATTGCAGGATATAGAGCAACTTTTGAATTTCATCGGTGTAAAGTGTAACAGCCAAAACTCGAAACCATCGTCGGTTAGGGTCCCAATGCCCGTTCGATCTTATTTTGCATTTAATCTCTCGTTACTGTGTCGTTTAATCTTATTGTAATAAGGTAATTCAAAGTATACAACATGAATTATCAATTGAATGTCAGCGTAACTAAAAAAGAGCAAAAATGTCATTTCCACGATTTTTAGAGACTTCTACCGATACTTGTTGGACAAGTATCAGTAATAGTAAAGACAGTGAGAAACTTGGAAACAGTGCAGACTTCTACGGATACTGGAGTAAGTTTTACCGATACAAGTGCAACTTCTACTGATACAAGTCATGATTCTATCAAAACTAAAAACTCCAAAGAGCTAGGGAGTCCTACCCTACAACTTCTACTGATACAAGTATCCTAGCTACCGATACAAACATACACAGAACTATCGATGCCTATTATGCAACTACCGATACAACCCAACCTAGTAAACAACCTCTCTCCTACCTTGTTCTTCTACCGAAACAAGTATACAAAAATCAATAGAACATGCATAAACTACAAGTTTATCAACCATTCATCACTTTATAACCTCAAATAAAATATACCAATATATTGTACATGGTGCACTTGCAGAAATTTCTGTGACGTTCATATTGCTATTAGGCGGCATAGAGAAAGTCCTAGCAATATTATTCTTTCTAGATTCCTAAAACCTCCTTTCTCTCTATCTCTTGCTATTGTAGATTTTTTCCATCTTTTGAGCTCTGTCTGTTAAAACCACAATCAGTCAATTTTCAGAACCACCTACCATCATTTTGATCTCGGTATTTAGCCCGTCTTCAAAATGGACACATAGGGCTTTATCCGTCGGGACGATCTCTCTAGCATACTTACCGAGTTGTACAAATTCTCGTTCGTGCTCTACCACAATTTTGTTTCCCTGTCTCAGTTCTAAAATTCCTTCTTCTTCTTGTCCAGGTATCGCTTGCTAACTCAAAAAGGGTAAAAACATTATTTCCACGATTTTTGGAGAGTTCTACCAATACCTGTTGGACATGTATCAGTAGTAGTCAAGATAGTGAGCAACTTGGAAACAATGCAGACTTCTACCGATACTTGAGTAAGTTCTATTGATAAAAGTCATGATTCTACCGAAACTAAAAACTCCAGAGAGCTAGGGAGTCCTACCCTGCAACTTCTACCGATACAAGTATCCTAACTACCGATACAAACATACACAGAAATACCTATTATGTAACTACCGATACAACCCAACCCAATAAACAACCTCTCTCTTACCCTGTACTTTTATCGATACATGCATGAGTTCTACCGAAACAAGTATACAGAAATCAGTAGAACATGCATAAACTACAAGTTTATCAACCATTCATCACTTCATAACCTCAAATAAAATATACCAATATATTGTACATGGTTTCAAGACCTTGCATACAACACAATATAGTATGCATATCATATATAACTAACATACTAACTTGGCCAATATTCATCAAGAATTCACAACAAAAGATTCATTTATCCATATAATAAGTACAAGTCAGTTCATCCTAGTACATGCCATAAGACCAAATGATATGATTACCACCGAACAAACTCCAGGATAGTGTGATGCTACAAAATGATTCGATCTTTGAGCAACAAAAATTGAATATACAAAACAACAACAATTTCTACAGGTAAGCATTTCAATGCTTAGTAAGTTCATAAAGTTAAGTAGATTTACCAAACTTCAAGAGTTATAAAATTTAATCAACCAAATTGAGTAAGCTGTAAAATTTTGATGTTGGTTTCAATTCGCATTTGATTCTCATGATGACACAGAGTCGTCAGACCTTTAATCCGTATTGGGATTCATTTCATTTGATACTCACGATGACATATAGTAACCGGACCTCATAATCTGTAAAGGATTCTTATACTCACAATGACACATAATTATCGGACCTCATAATTCGTAAAGGATTCATATACTCACGATGACACATAATCATCAGACCTCATAATCTGTAAAGGATTCATATACTCACGATGACACATAGTCATCGAACCTTTTTCATTTACGGCTTAAAGCCTGTTAATCTTTTCTTTCCTTTGTTCTCGTCTTCCACACTTTCGATCATCATTCCAACTCAAAGTAATTTTTTACAAACAAAAATATGAAATTTAAATTAAAATTTAACGATACAAACTCATCGGACTGGATTGCAATTATGGTTAAACTCTAGGGACTATTTCGCTAATTTCCCTTTCTCGCAATCTATGGCACGATCGTAGTATACATCCACAAATCATTCAATTCTCATTAGATCACACAATCAAATCATTTAACACATTTTGATCGTTTTGGGAAAATTATAATTTTACCTCTAACCCTTTACTTCTTATTCAATTTAGTCCTTAAGGTCTAAACATGCAAAATAACCATTTTCATTCAATCTTATCACAATTGAATATTCATGGGTGTTCACCCAACATCTCCATTCAACTATTTCACAGCGAGGATATATATTTTCACCATTTTCACAATCTAATCCTCAAACCCTAATTTCATCAAAAACCATTGTACAAAATCAGTGATCCTATTCATCAAGCATTCAAACCTATCCATAACTTTCAAGAGCAAGCATTTTTATCAACGGAAAGTTTTTATAACATTTGACAGATTCATAAATTGGTCTTTAGGTCCGCGAGATTAAGCTAATAGGGACTCAAGAACATAAAAATTACTAAAAACGGATAACATTTTCTTACTCACATCAAAGCTCAAACTTTGGAATGTAAAACCCTAGTTTCCCTTGCCCTAGACATGAAGAGGAAGAAGAAGAAGTGAAAATATTCTATTTTTCTTCTTTTAATTTCATATATATACCTAATGGCATTTTTGTAATTTCGTTATATTCAATTTATCTCATGCATATCCACTAACTAATTTCTTTTGGTTAATTTGTTCATTTGGTCCCTTTATTTTATCATACTCTACTTTTGTAACTTTTACAGTTTAGTCCCTTTTGCTTAATTAACTATTCAAACTATAAAATTCTTTTACCAAAATTTAACATGTCACTAATAATGTCATAAATGTGCAATAATTAATAATTTACGACTCAACTCGTCGGAGTTTTGGTCTCGAAACCACTGTTTTTGACACCACTGAGAACCGGGCTGTTACATAAAGAGTTTAAGATGCGACATGTTCATGCAAATTTGAAGGAACTTCTAAGGTCTGTCCAGTCTTCACAATATATAGAAAGCTGATTTAATTTTGATTTTGTAGGATCAACTATAATTAGCTACTTATTACAGTATGAATAGACAACTTGATTTTCTTCATACACGACACATGTGCGGATTTTTTACCAATCCCATTTCATTAAAGAAAAAATGATCTTTAAAGAAGGATCACACTTTTTTTTGTGTATAGAATCATAATGTTAATTAAAGTGGAATATTTCAGATTTCTGATGTTGAGAATATTCTTGAGTATTGTAGTAAAAAATTGGGTTTGAAACTTATTTGAACTTTTAATGTATGTTTTGTTGGTGAGAATATAAAGTTAATAAAGTCAATTAATTTAATTCAAAGAGCTATTGCATATACATAATAATGGATTATGAATTTACAAAGTTTCATAGAAAAAAAGAAATAGATAGTTGAAAATGATAAAACCATAAGATAAAACTATAAACTTCCTCTTCATAAAGATAATAACTTTTATTCAAAATGCAAAAATCAACAAAATATTCATCACTGCCCAACTTACCACAATTAAGCAATTAGGTGAGGAAGTCAAATCACAATTTGAGTAGCTAAGCACATTGCTTAAAAATGTGATAAGTAAGAAAATTGCCCACATTTGAGTAGCGACAAGTGGTGATGCATTTTCCAATGAAAGAAAACCAATCTCTTCGCCAATATGGATTTATGTAGAGGACAACAAAAATTGTCAACACCATAATTACATAAGAAACCAAAAAGCTCACACAAAAATTATAAGTATCTAGCAAACCATCTTCTCCTTTATCTTTTGGTATAGTTGATATCGTTAATGGTGAATCGGTTTTGGAACAACTTTTATGTAGTATATCTCCACAAAGAAAAGGGTTTCCCTCGTAACTGTTTTCAATAAAGCTCCCAAATTAAGCTTTTGGTTCAGGAATACTACCTGACAAGTGGTTGTATGCCACGCTGAAAACCTCTAAAGAGTTTAACTTGACCAACTGATTGGGGAATTTACCAGTGAATTTATTGTGAGAAAGATCCAAACTCTCAATTTGCTGAAGTTTTGAGAATGACGATTCCACAATACTTTTACCAACAGTACTCTTTTGTTCCTGATATCATTAGAAAAGACCATTGATTTCTCCTTACTTATGGTATAATTTGTTCCCATTTCTTTAGCATTTTTAACTTAGTGACTGCATTTTCTAACTTAGTGATGCTCGGTTTAATTTTCTTTAATTTTATCTTGTTTTTGCTACTAATGTCGCCACAATTAGTTGTTTAATATTGCATCCAAAGATGTCAGTGCAGGAATCTGTCCTGAAAGATTAACACATGAAGGTATCTAGGGTTGTTGCCACAAAATAGAATCCAAATTTGCGCTAAAAATGTCACTACAACTGACAACTGTCTGATGAACACACCAGATCTGTGTGAGTGTACAGCTGGTATAACCAACTTGTACAGCTAGAGGAAGTTGGATCTAAAAGGGAGGACAGTTGTATTGGGCAGTGGTTGATAAATACTGATGAGAGAGGATCTTCTTCAAGCTCCATCTTTCAGATTTTTAACGCATTAAAACTTTTTCTTCAACATTTTTTCTTAAGCTTGCTTCCATGACAGCTTAACTTCCTTGAGGGCAACCTGGTTGCAACGAGAAGGCAAATCTGCTCCTCACGAGGAGCATTCCTAAATGCGACGCAAGAGGAGTGTAAGGGAATGGTTCTAGTAGACTAGGAATAGGATGCTTCAATTTATTTTGTTATTCTCTCTTTAAACACTGATGAATTTTGATTATTTGAATTTGTATGGAAGTACAATTGAATTTCAGATCAAGTATGATATCTACTCAATCTTTCCTTCATTGTTTATCTTTGGATTTAATTGCTTGACCACGGAAGTGTAATTATAGTCATTATCATTGGAAAGTGCAGCGACAAATTAAGTTAACAAGCAAGTCAATGGAAGTTGCTTGAGGATCGAATGAATTCTGTCCACTTGTTCTTGAATATTTTGGATGTCCAGCACTGGAAGGTGTGGTTAGTATGAGTATTTAAGTCTTTGATAAACAGGGAAGTCGAGGTTGGTAAGATTTCATTTAGCTTAGTCGCAGTGACAATTTATCTACCATTTACCTTGTGATCACATTTAGCTGTTTGCCAACTTTTCAAGTCAGGAACCCTATCTCATTATCACAGTTTTTACTTATTAAATTCTCTTAAATTGCTTTGACAAATTATTTTCAAACCTTTATTGCATTTTCTTATTAATTTGTTCCGACATTATTCATCACAATCTCTTTTGTTTTAACTTCCTTTGCATCGACAATTATAAACATAGGCGGCTATCTCTGTGCGATATATATCTGATAGTTTTAAACCTATCTACTATACTTGCATCAAAAGTGTACGCTTGCACAAATTGCTGTGACGTTCATAGCGCTATCATGCTTTGGCGCTGTTGCTGGGGATAGTGTTTGTTTAATGTTTATTCTTGTACTTGCAATTATTTTTCATTTTCTAAGTTTTACCTGTTACTAACTTGTTTTCCTTTTTGTTGACTCTTTTTCAAATTTTTACTAGGAGCAATCCTAAAATTATTGTTGGTTTAGATCTGAAAATCAAAAGAACTATTAGAAGGAGACGACAAGAACAAAGAAATATGGTTTTGCTTGGAAATGATGCAGCCATACCTCAATTGCCACCACAAAATCCTATCCCTTCGATACAGCCGCAAAATATAAATAATCCATCGCTGCCATAAAAAGAACAAATGCAAAATAAAACGATTCGAGACTTTGTTGTTCCTATGTTTGATGATTTGCAGCCAGGGGTTGTTTGACCAGCTATTCAAGCTGGCAATTTTGTGTTAAAGCCTGTTGTAACAGCCCGATTTTCAGTGGTGTCGGAAATAGTGGTTTTGAGACCACAGCTCCGACGAGTCGAGTCGTAAATTTATTTATTTTGAATACTTCTGGTGATATATGCATCGTATGAGATTATAATTTGAAAATTTTATAGATTAAATAGTCAATTGAATAGGAAGGACTAAATCATAAAAAGGGGAAAAGTATAGATGTTTAATTAAAAGAACCAAATGAATAAAATAACCAAATGGATATTAGTTAGTGGATTGGCATGGTTTATATTAAGTGTAAATATATTTAATTAAGATTAAAAATGATTAATTAAAGCTTAATGATGAAAGTCTCAATAATTACAAAAATACCATTACTATATATATGAAAATTAAAAGAAAAGAAATTGATTTCATCCCATTTTTCTTCTTATTTCTTCTTCACATGGAAACAAGGAGAGAAAAGTTAGGGTTTTTAATTCAAATCTTTGAGCTTTGATTTGGGTAAGCAAGTCTTGATCGTTTTTGGTAATTTTTGTGTTTTCGAGTCCGTATAAGCTTAATCTAGTTTATGCAAGGATTAATTTGTGAATCTGTCAAATGCTATGAAACTTTCCATTATTGAAAATGCTTGCTCTTGAAGGCTTTTGATATATTTGAATGTTTGATGATTGGGTTAAACTTTTTTGTAAAGTGATTTTTGATGAAATTAAGGTTTAAGGACTAAAATGTGAAATTGGTGAAATTACATGTGTTGTTGTGAAAATAAATGTGTGAATGGGTTGGATGGACACCTAATATAATTCAGCTATGGTTGATTGTGTGAGAGAATGGTTATTTTGCATATTTTGTGTTGAAAGGACTAGATTGAAGAAAGGGAAACTACTAGGGGTAGAATCATAATTTTCCCAACAAAGACTAAATTGTGTTGAATAATAAAATTATGTGACTAAATATGAGAATTGAACGATTTGTGAATATAAACTACGATCGTGCTACTGATCACGAAAAAGGGAAATTGGCGGATTAGTCCTTGAAGTTCTTCTCAAATTGTAATCCAATCCGGTAAGTTAGTAATGTTAAATTTTTATTAATAACTGCTTATAATTGTCTTTCTAATGATTGTTGAAATGAGAAACGACGAGAGGAGAATTTCCCGGTCTTGTGCCAAAGATAGAAAATGGTCCGATGGCTAAGATCCTACATTTGTTACGGATTCTCTATAGCATCGTGAGTCACCGTAAGGTGAATAGAATCCAAGAATGGATTACAGGCCCTACGATGGCTGAGATTTATGCTTGTGTGCATATTCTCGTTAGCTTAGTGTGAGCAGCATCGTGGGGAATAGATATACCGTATCGATACTTAAGAATAACATCAAATACTGGTAACATGCATAACCCTTAGGTCAATAGGGAGCAAATGAGGATCATGAACTTTGTGTCAATAGGGAGTAAAATGAATGATGACCTTTGAAGTTTAATTGTGCTGGCTTGACAGATTTATAGAGTTGCTTATCACATAACACTTGGTAAATTGATGAACTTGCGAATTTATTAAGCTGTGTAGCTTACCAGTGAACTTGTTGTTTTATAGATTTCATTTTGTGACTTGAAGATCGGATCATCTTGAAGACATCGCACTATCCTAGGAGCTCATTCGGTAGTATTTACATCACTCGGTTATTTGGCATGTACTGGGATGATATTAACCTTTAATATTGAACTATGTATGTTGAAATCATACTATTTTGATGGTGTAAATGCATGAAGTACAACTTAGATGTTTAAGCTTAAGATACTTGTAAAGATTTAGAAGTTATGTATGATGTGTGATGACTTAATGAATAACTTGTATTAGAAGTACTTGAATGTTAAACTTGTGACTTGGCTCAATTCTTGAGATTCTGCGTACTTTTTTCGGTAGAACTTGTGCATGTATCGGTAGAAGTACAAGGTAGGAGAGAGGTTGTCCTCTGACTTGAGTTGTATTGGTAGTTGAATAATGAGTATTGGTAGTTGTTAGCTTTGATCTATCGGTAGTATGTATGCATATACCGGTAGAAGTTGCAAGGTGAGGATTTGTGCTCTCTGGAGTTTTTGGTATCGGTAGATGCCTGACTTGTACTGTAGAAACCATACTTGTATCGGTAGATCTAACACAAGTACCGGTAGAAGTCTGCATAGTTTCTGAATTGTTCACTGACTTGACTACTACCGATACTTGACCATTAGGTACCGGTAGAAGTCACTTAAATTATTGGAAATGCCATTTTTACCCTTGATGAAATTATGTTATAATTAAATATTGATCTAAAATATGAGAGGTGAACTTCGTAATGAATAAAAATTAAAATATTTGGATATTTGGATATTTTAAAAGTTGAACAATATTAAATGAATAGTAACATCGAAATCCTAACCAGCGTCGATGTTCGGGATTTGGGTGTTACACCAGTTATGTTTCAAATGTTAAATTCGAATGGGCAGTACATTGGTTTGCCTTATGAGGATGCGAGAGAGCATCTTAAATCTTTTCTAGTAATTTGTGCTTCTTTTAGTCAGCATGGCGTTCCTGATGATGCCTTGAAGATGCAACTGTTTCCTTACTCATTGCAAGGACGGGCTTGTACTTGGTTTCTTGGATTTCCTACTGGATCGATTACATCGTGGAATGCACTTACGACTCAGTTTGCTTTGCGGTTTAATCCACCAATGATTAATGCTCGATTGAGGAATGATATCACTGCGTATCATCAATTGGATGATGAGAATTTGCATAACACATGAGAGCATTACAAAGCTTGCTTCGACATTGTCCCATGCATGGAATTCAACAGGAAACACAGATCGAGATCTTTTACAATGGGTTGATTGCGCTTGTCGATGCATCTGTGAATGGTCCTTTGCTGGATTGCACCTATGGTGAAGCTATGAGAATTTTAGAGGGATAGCTCAGAATGACTACCAATATCCAATCTCTCGAGCTGCTCAAGTCAAAACAAACCCTGGAGTTATCGAGTTAGATGCTATATCAGCTCTGAGTGCACAGGTATCTTCATTAGCAAATATGATAAAGAACTTGAAGGGGACAAGTGAAGTTGCTCCCATCCAAGTTGCCCAACAAATGGATGTCCCGACATTTTGTTGCTAAATTTGCAATGACAATCATAGCTATGAAGATTGTCCATAGCATGCAGAGAATGGGTTTTATGTTAATAATATCAAAGGAAATTCTTATCGTAATTCCTACAATAGCTCATCTTGAAACCAACAGCCTTGGGGGAATCAAAATGCAACCATATTTATATATGACAATTCTTCGAGCCAAGGAAACTTTCGACATAGGAATTATAATCAGCAGTAACAAAATTTAAACCAAAGTCCTCAGATGCATGTACATCAAGACAGTTACAGCCATACACTCGTGTGCAGCTACAACTATCTTCAATGCCAAATTTGCACGTGCAAGGACAACAACAACAACAGCAGTATTCCCAACCACTAGTGATCCATTAGCAACCCTTGAAGCCTTAATGCGTGAACATATCACGAGGACAAAAGCTATTTTGCAATGAAATTCCTCTTCCATACGCGTATTGGAAGCACAAGTAGGAAAACTAGCTTCAAACATGAGCACAAGACTACCAAGCGCTTTACCTAGTGACATTGAGAATCCAAATCGAAAGGGGAAGGAGCATTACAAAGCTATTACTCTTAGGAGTGGAAAGCAAACTGTCGAGCCAATTAGCAGCTCTAATACAACACTTGTTGACGCAGGTGAAGCAGATCAAGAAGAAAAAGTTATATTTGAAGAAGAAACAGATGAATCAAATAAAGAGGAGCCACTAATTGTTACTCCCATGCCTACCATTAGACAAACAAAATTGTCGACACAACTACTGATGTCAACGCAACCGATTTTTTCACAACAACCTGATGTATTAATACCTTTTCCATTTCTACAAAGAATTAACGAGAAGGAGAATAATAGAGAATATCAAAAGTTTCTAGCCACATTGAAATAATTGCATGTCAACATACCTCTTGTGGATGCTCTCGTACAAATTCCTAGCTATGGGAAATTCATGAAAGAGCTCTTATCCAAGAAGAAGATGTTGACCGATATTGAGACAATTGCGCTCACATAGGGATGCAGCGCAGTCTTGACAAATAAATTGCCACCAAATATGAAGGATCTTAGCAATTTTACAATTCCATGTTCCATTGAAAATCATTACTTGGGAAAAGCTCTCTGTGATTTAGGAGCAAGTATAAACCTCATGCCATTATCAACATTTCAAAAATTAGGGATTGATCATATGAAGCTCATTGCAGTGACATTGCAGCTGACAGATAGATCATTAGCGCAACCAGAAGGACAAATTGAAGACATTCTAGTTCAAGTAGATAAGTTTGTGTTCCCAGTGGATTTTGTTATCCTTGATTATGAAGTTGATAAAGAGGTGTCCATAATTATTGGACGCACATTTCTTGCCACTGGCTGCACTCTTATCGACGTGTTCAAAGGCGAATTGATAATGCAACATAATGACGAACATGTCACCTTCAGTGTTTTCGAAGCAATTCCCTGTAAAAATAAAGAGGAATGTCACCACATCGATATGATGGACAAATTAATAGAGAAGAAATTTAATGAGTGTAGCACAATAGTCCTAGAAGAATTTGTGGTGACAATTGAAGATTTTCTAAGTGACTGTGACTACAAGGTTGAGGAAAATAATGTTAAGCTTAGGCGCGGATAGCAGATGGAATCTCTGGTTTTGACCAATAGAACGAATCTTGTATTTAATCCATCTATTGAAGAAGCTCCTACCTTGGAGTTGAAATCGTTGCCTACTCATTTGAAATATGTTTTCCTTGGTGAGAATGACACCCTGTCATTAATTGTCTCTACAACTCTCGACGCAAGTTAGGAAGAAAAATTAATCCAAATACTGAAGCAACACAAGCGTGCTATTTCCTGGAGTATTACTGATATTAGAGACATTGGTCCCTCTTTCTACATGCACAAGATCCGGTTGGAAGACGAGGGAAATCAGACCATTGAACAACAAAGAAGAGTAAATGAAAAAATGAAGGAGGTTGTTAAAATAGGATGCTTCAAATTATCTCATCTGGAGGTAGGAAGTGAAGATGGAGATACATCACAAATTATCGATGCATTTCTAGATGAGAAACTTTTTACTGTTGACGCATCCCCATGGTATGCGATTGTCGTAAGCTACTTAGTGTGTGGAAGATTACCATTGAGTGCAATAGGCTACAAAAAGGAAATATTTCTTCACGATATCGCAAAATACTACTGGAATGAACCATACCTATTCAAGGTATGCAACGACAATATTATTCGACATTGCATTCTAGAAGAAGAAATGCTTCCTATCCTGATGCATTGCCATGATGCTCCCTATGGAGGTCATTTTGGTGGTGTAAGGACTGTCGCAAAGGTCCTTCAATCAAGATTCTATTGGACTTCATTGTTTAGAGATGCCAACAATTTTGTGCAACAATGTGACAAATGTCAGCGCACTAGATCGATATCTTGACGTAACGAGATGCTGCAACATCCTATTATGGAGGTTGAGCTCTTTGATGTCTGGGGTATGGATTTCATGGGGCCATTTCCAAGTTCTTTTGGAAATGCTTACATCCTAGTCGCTGTAGATTATGTGTCCAAGTGGGTGGAAGCAATTGTTATTCCAAAATACAGTGCTGAAAATTTTCCACACATACATACTCACTAGTTTCGGCACACCTATAACATTAATTAGTGATCAAGGCACTCACTTCCATTGCAATCAAGTTGCAACCTCATTGAAGCGTTATGGTATTAAGCATCGAATGGAAAGTACATATCATCCATAAACAAACGACTAAACTAAAGTTTTCAATCGCCAAATTAAGAATATCCTTGAAAAAGTGGTGAACCCATCGAGGAGGGATTAGTCTTCAAGGCTTAATAACACATTGTGGGTGCTTCGTATAGCATATAAAACGCCTTTGGGAATGTCGATGTATCAACTTGAGTTTGGTAAATCATGTCACTTGCCCGTGGAACTTGAACATAAAGCCATGCTGGCAATCAAGTAAGTGAACATGGACTATGATGCTGCTGGACAAAAGAGGTTGTTGGACATTACTGAGTTGGAGGAGATTCGATATAATGCATATGAGAAGGCTGCAATATACAAGGAAAAAACTAGGAGATAACATGACAATATTATCTTGCAACGACAATTTACTGCAGGTCAACTAGTGCTTTTATTTAATTTGTGACTAAAACTGCATCCAAGTAAATTGCACTCAAGATGGTTTGGTCCATTCAAGGTTGTTGAACCATTTCCTCATGGTGCAGTTGCAATTAAAGACCTCAATGATGGGCACTAATACCAGGTGAGTGGGAAACGGTTGAAGCACTACCTTAGCCCAGATGATCACAACTAGAAAGAGGCCATTAACCAGGTCACATTTTTCTGAGTTTTCTTTACATTTGTATTATTTACTTTTAGTTGTTTTATTTATGTTTCTGTTCTGTTTATTAGTCTTTTGCAGGATAAAGTTCTTACTATTGTCGATGCATGAAAATCTCCTTGTCGACGCAATTTTCTACTGACTTTTCATATAGTGAAACGTTTTAGAAAAGAAATCACAATGCTTTATTCACATTCCCCTTAACTATCGAATTGTTGTGAAAAAGGACAATACAAGTCATTTTGTTTATTGGATGCAGACTCAGTGTCCTATCTCTGCAATGGCAAAGAACACGCCTCTTCACCTTTATGTTTCATTCCCTATAAAGAGCCCTACTTTGTTGACGGTGTTCCTCATAAACAAAACCTCCATTATTACTGCAAAATTTTCTCCTTAAGCTCTCATTTTCTTGTTATCTTTTATCTCTTTATCCCAAAGCCATGGCTAGAACACGAGGTGCCAAAATTCCTTCCAATTCTCTTGCAAAATCCTCCGCTGCAATGGTGCGCGATACAGAGCAGCAATTGTCGAAAGAGCCAGTGTTGCTTTTGACTAAAACTATAAAAGACTGCTTCCATGACAACATGTTGAAGCGTAACTACCGCCCGGAACAGGGCTTCCAGCTGTCGCCACAACTAAACCTAGGGAAGCAAGTTAACAAGACCATTGTGCGAATGGGGTGGGAAACCTTCTGTACTCATTTTGAGGGGTATTCACCGTTCCTCATGAGGGAATTTTATGCTAATTTGATCGACAACGGCCAAGAATTTATCTTCGGTCGAGAAGGGCTGGTGCCCTTAGGTGCTTCCCATATCAACACTCTGTACAACATCGATGTCGAAGAAGACGAGCACATCACCTTCCTCAAGCAACTCACTGAAGAAGGCGTTGACATCCTGATGCAGGACCTGTGTATTGATGGAGTAGTTTGGATGGGTAATAATCCAAACAACTATAACATGCACTGCCGCTTCCTCACTGTACAGAGTAAGGTTTAGTTTCATTTCATAAACTGCCGTTTAATGCCTTTTACCCATAGTGCCATAGTTACCTTGGATCGAATGTGTTTAATCCATTTGATAATCAAAGGGGAGATGTATTAATGTCGGTGTAATTTTGCACCAAGAGATTACTGACTGTGCAGCAAGGCAAATAGACATCCTGACATTCCCTTCACTCATCATGCTACTAAGAGTTGTTGGAAAATAAAGGGCTAATTAATGATGTATTTATTGAGCACATGACTAGGGGAGGGATACTCCTGTTGTGAAGGAAGCTGCAATCAAGAAAGGGAAAGGCAAAGCAAAGAAGGAGGAAAAGCAAACTCATGTCGCCATAGAGGTGGAACAAATTGCTGGTAAAATAAATGTTCGACAGATCAAAATTGTCAGCTCAATTGAAGATATGGAGTGATTACAGAACCAGTTCTATGCCCACCCAAAGGCATGGAATAGTGCTATTGTGACGACATTACGCAATCTCAGCAAAACACCTCTACTGGAGTTTCTGGTGTTCCCTCTAATTATTAGGGAAGCTACGCCTTCAATTGAGTGGGCTGCCTCAGAGGGAAGGGACCATTCAGTCGCATTTTTGCAGATGGTACACATCTCTAATGATGATCGCGAGGTAAGCTCGAAGGATGTTAAAGGCTGCTTTCAAAATTTGGTCAGCCTTTCGAGGACGATTTTTTTACCAGCCTAGGGGCTAATATGGCTGAGAAGGAGGCTAATGTTGAGGGAGGAAACATGCCTTTGGAGGTTGTGGAGACTAATGAGGAGAAAGAAGAAGAAAAAGAAGAAGAACGAGAGGTGGAAGGAAAAGAAGGAAAAAAAGGATGAAAGGAAGAATCTACTGTCACGACAGATATATCTGAGGAATTTATCGCCACACCCAAAGTTATGGGTGCAAATGTTGAAGACTTGGTGCCACCTTATGTGAATTAGGCGGAGGCCATGATATCAGTAATGAGGATTCTAATCCTCTGGCCATAGCACCTTATGTGGCACCACTTACTGAGATACACCCTTTTGACATCACGGTTAATGAAGCCAGGGCACAACTTGATTTGGAGGAGCAATCCGAGGATCTGGCTAAGCCAAAAGAAAGGAAACAAAAGCATGCTAAGGATAAAAAGAAATGCAAGGAGGAACACAAGAAGAAGAAGAAACCCATGCAACCACATCCTTGGCTACAGCACACTCAGTTAGTTTTTATTTTTCAGCACTTAGTTTAGATTTCATGCATATCATGTAGTTGTAATATCATTGTCATCACATATCTTTTGTCCCTGCATTTTTATTATCACTGCATTTACATTTGTCATTGAATTTCCATATATATATTTGTACATTAATGTCAGTGCATTGGGGACAATGTATATGGATTGGAAATGCAATTACACCCACATTTGAAAAAAAATTGTCCTTTCAAATTCAATGAAAGCATGCAATATTATGGGAAATGTGATTGCTTTTTTTCATTCGGTACTTAATTCTTGAATCATGTGAGATGTTAATGAATGAGTTGGATAAATGTGATTGAATGTTGTGCCTTCTATTTTTGGATGAATGGTTGAGATTGCATTAGTAATGAATGAATAGTATCATTATTTGAATCTTAAATAAATTTTCCATTTACAGCTACTTGTATATAAGTATAGTTATAAATAAAAGATACTCCAAAGTAGGTGTATTGTGAACTGTCAAGGGGGAACACTCCAATGCAGGTGTTAGAAAAAGTAACCTAGCTAAAGGTTGTCACTGCAAGAGTATGTGTCGATGCAATTACATACTCCCTGGGGGTTTGTTACACCCCATCGTTACTTTCCAGGAACAAGGGTATAGTAATGCAATGATATCCCTCAGTCAAATAAAAAAAAGAAAAAGAATAAAAAATATGTATATAATAAATACTATGTTGGCAGAAAGAATGTAAGATTTAAAGCATGATACTAGCATTGATGGAGTTGCAGTTCTGATCATTCATACCTATAAATTGTCAACGTAATATTCTGTCATGTGAGTGTAATTCATACAGTAGGATTTTAGAATATTCAAGTTGCTAGAATGGCTATTGCTTTGACAAAACTTTTTGTTATGACTTTGCTAGGTTTTGTTTACTTGATGATAAGTAAAAATTCAAGTTTGAGGGTGTGATAGCATTAGAAAACATCATTGATTTCTCCTTACTTAGGGTATAATTTGTTCCCATTTTATTATTTTTTTAGCATGCATTTTTAGCATTTTTAACTTAGTGATTGCACTTTCTAACTCAGTAATGCTCGGTTTAATTTTCTTTAATTTTATCCTGTTTTTCCTACTAATATCTCCACAATTAGTTGTTCAGTATTGCATCCAAAGATGTCAGTGCAGGAATCTGTCCTGAAGAATCAACACATGAAGGTATCCAGGGTTGTCGCCGTAAAATAGAATCCAAATTTGCGCTAAAAAATGTCGCTACAACCGACAACTGTCTGATGAACACACCAAATCTGCGTGTGTACAACTGGTATAACCAACTTGTATAGCTAGAGGAAGTTGGATCTGAAAGGGAGGACACCTGTACTAGGCAGTGGTTGATAAATACTGATGAAAGAGGATCTTCTTCAAGCTTCATCTTCCAGATTTTTGACGCATTAAAACTTTTTCTTCAACATTTTTTCTTAAGCTTGCTTCCATGGCATCTTAACTTTCTTGAGGGTAACCTGACTGCTTCCATGGAGCATTCCTAAATGCGACGCAAGAGGAGTGTAAGGGAATGGTTCTAGTAGACTAGGAATAGGATGCTTCAATTTCTTCTGTTATTCTCTCTTTAAACGTTGATGAATTTTGATTATTTGAATTTGTATGGAAGTACAATTTAATTTGAGATCAAGTATGATATCTACTCAATCTTTCCTTCATTTTTTATCTTCAGATTTAATTGCTTGACCACGAAAGTGTAATTATAGTCACTATCGCTGGAAAGTGCAGCGACAAATTAATTTAACAAGCAAGTCAATGGAAGTTGCTTGAGGATCGAAGGAATTCTGTCCACTTGTTCTTGAATATTTTGCATTGCCAGCACTGGAAGGTGTAGTTAGTATGAGTATTTAAGTCTTTGATAAATAGGGAAGTTGAGGTTGGTAAGATTTCATTGAGCTTAATTGCGGCGACAATTTTTCTATCATTTACCTTGTGATCACATTTAACTGTTTGCTAACTTTTCAATTCAGGGAACCTCATCTCATTATCACTTTTTTACTTCTTAAATATTCTTAAATTACTTCGAGAAATTGTTCTCAAACCTTTACTGTATTTTCTTATTAATTTGCTCCGACATTATTCATCACAATCTCTTTTGGTTTAACTTCCTTTGCATCAACAATTATAAACATAAACAGTTATCTCTGTGGGATCGATATCTTATAGTTTTAAACCTGTCTACTATACTTGCATCGATAGTGTATGCTTGCACAAATTACTGTAATGTTCATAACACGATCAGTTTCGTAGCTTCTTTACCTCGCGAGCCAGTATTCTAATTGGTTCCTCTGAATATGACAAATCCGGTCGAATCTCAATCTCAGCGGGTGTAATCACATGAGAAGGATCTGACTTGTATCGTCTCAGCATCGAAACATGAAATACACTGTGAATCTTCTCAAGTTTCGGTGGTAAAGCCAACTTATAAGCTACAGGACCAACCCTATCAAGGATCTCATATGACCCAATAAACCGTGGACTCAACTTGCCCTTTCTACCAAACCATAATACCTTCTTCCAAGGTGAAACTCTCAGAAAGATTCGATCTCCAACGACAAACTCTATATCCTTCCTCTTTAGATCTGTTTAGGACTTCTATCGATCCAATGCTGCTTTCAAACAATCACAGATTTCTCGAACTTTATCTTTATTCTCATGTATCAAGTCAGCCCCAACCAGCTTAGGCTCGCTCATCTCTGACCAATACAATGGTGTTCTCCATTTCCTATTGTATAGTGCCTCAAACGGTGCTATTTTAATGCTGGACTGATAGCTTTATTATATGCAAACTTTACCAACGACAGATATTTCTCCCACCTACGCTCAAACTCAAGTATACAACATCATAGCATATCTTCCAGAATCTGTATTACCCACTCTAACTGACCATCTGACTGTGGATGGTATGCATTGCTGAAATTTAGTCTGGTTCCCAAAGCTTCATCCAACTTACCCCAGAACCTTGAGGTAAAACATGGATCTCTGTCTGAGATGATAGATGCTAGTACCCTGTGTAATCGTACGATCTCTGACACATATACCTTAGCCAACCTCTCAAGTGGATAATCTATCCGAATAGGAATTAAGTGAGTTGACTTCGTCAATCTATCTACGATTATCTAAATTGAATATTTCTTCCTCAGTGTTACTGGAAGTCCTATGACAAAATCTATAGTGACTCGTACTTCCACTCAGGGATGGGAATCGACTGTAGCAAGTCAAATGGTACTTGATGCTCGGCTTTCACTTGTTGACACACCAGACATCGAGTTACAAATTCTGAGATCTCTCATTTCATACTTTGCCACTAATACATCATTTTCAGATCGTTGTACATTTTCACACTCCCCGGGTGAATGGAATAAATGCTACTGTGAGCTTCTGTCAGAATATCTCATCTCAAATATGATTCATTAAGGACACACACTCTGCCTCTAAAGTACAACATACCATCCGCATCAACTGTAAACCCCATGGTGACATCACTCTACATTTGCTCTTTCTTAGCCTCAAGCTTTGGATCATTTTTCTTCAACTCTCGAATTCGCTGTAAGAATAGCGGTCTCGTCCTGAGTTCAGCGATGATAGAACCATCCCTCTCTAGTGATAAGTGGGAATTCATCGCCCCCAAAACGAATAACGATTTTTGGCTCAAGGCATCAACGACAACATTTGCTTTCCCCGAATGATATTCGATCACAAGATCATAGTCCTTCAACAACTCTAACCATTAACGCTGTTACAAATTCAACTCCTTCTGTGTCATCAAGTACTTCAAACTCTTATGGTCAATGAACACGTGACATCTCTTGCCATATAGATAGTGATGCCAAATTTTTAATGCAAAGACTATGGCAGCTAACTCTAGATCATGAGTCGAATAATTCTTTTCATGTGCCTTTAACTGTCGAGAGGCGTAGGCCATCACTTTTTCGGCTTTCATCAAAACACAACCCAAACCATTCAAGGACGCATCGTTGTAAACAACAAATTCTTTTCCCGATTCAGGTTGTGTCAGTACTGGGGCTTCCATTAACATTTTCTTAAGCTGATCAAAGCTCTATTGACACTTTTCGGACCAGACGAATTGAATGTTCTTCTGTAGCAACTGCCTTAACGACAAAGCTATGATAGAGAAAATTTTCACAAAACGACGGTAATAACATTCCAATCCCAGGAAGTTACGTACCTCAATAACATTCTTCTAAACTTTTCAATCAAGGATAGTCGAAATTTTGCTCGGATCAACCTGTATTCCCTCTGCGGATACCACATGACCCAAAAATCTAACTTCTCGGAGCTAGAATTCTCATTTGTTGAATTTTGCATACAACTGTTTTTCTCACAAAATCCACCATACCTCTCTCAATTGTTGAGTATGCTCTAACTCTGTTCTGGAATAAATTAATATGTCATCGATAAATACAACCACAAATCTGTCTAATTGAGGTTGGAACACACGGTTCATCAAGTCCATAAATGCTGTCGGAGCGTTAGTCAACCCAAATGACATTACTAAAAACTCATAATGTCCGTACTAGGTTCTAAATGCTATTTTCATCACGTTGCAATCTTTTACTCGCATCTGATAATAATTGACCAAAGTTCATTCTTTGAAAATATAGTTGCACCTTTCAATTAATCAAATAACTCGTCAATACGAGGCAAAGGGTACTTATTCTTGATTGTTACCTTGTTTTACTATCTATAATCTATGCACATTCTCATCGAACCGTCTTTCTTCTTCACAAGCAACACTGACACACTTGGTCGTATAAAGCCTCTGTCTGACAACTTTTGTAACTGAGCCTTTAATTCTTTCAACTCGATCAGTGTCACTCTGTATGGTGGAATTGAGATTGGTGCAGTGCTTGGTAACAGTTCAATACCAAACTCCACCTCTCTGATCGATGGCAAACCCGACAATTCTTCTCGAAACAAATCTGTAAATTCGTTGATTACCGGTACCTGATTCAATTTTGTCCCTGAAACTCGTGAGTCCAGTACATAAGCCAGAAATGATTTGTAGCCATTACGATCATTTTCTGTGCTGAGATAGCTGAGATCATTCTGGTTTCACTGCTCAATCTGCAAGACTAAACAGTAATCACTTCACCTGTAGGGCTTTTCAAATCAATCTTTCTTCGTTTGCAGTTCACTATTACATCATGCTCAGTTAACCAATCCATACTTAAGATCACAACAAACTCGGTAAATGGTAGCAACATTAGATCAGCAGGAAATTAACAGCCCTAGACTTTCAGTGGACATTCATGACACACCAGATTAACAATAACACTATGACCCAACGGGTTTGCAACTTGAACATCAAATTTAGTCAACTCAATTGAAAAATTTTTATTAGTTGTTAAGGCAGTGCAAATATATAAATCAGTCGACCGCGAGTCAATCAGTGCACACATATTATCATAAAAAAGGTAAAATATACCAATTACAACATCGGAAGCGGTAGCCTCTTCTCTAGCTCGGATGACATAAGTTCGTGCAAGTGCTCGAACCTCAGATCTGGCTACATTGTCCTTGTTATCTCCGCGGTTTCCACCTGTACCGCTACTCTATCTCAGGCGTTTACTCTTTTATGGTGTAGCAGAAGATTTTACACTTTGATCTTCCTTTACTTCAGATTTCATCGGATAGTTTCTTAGAAAATGATCCTCACTTTCACATTGGTACCAGGTCCCTTTCATCTTTCGACACTCACCTGCATGACTCCTTTTACAATACCCACATATCGGAGTACGTGTATGTCAAATGCTAGCTATACTATTTGTGAGTCGGTTCTGAAATTTAGATTCTGGTGGTCCTAACTTTCTCCTGCTCAAAAATCTCGAAGAAACTGGCCCTCGACTAACCTCTTCTCTAAATCTCTTCGGTGGCGGTGATAGCATTAAAAAAGACCATTTATTTCTCCTTACTTAGGGTATAATTTGTTCACATTTATCATTTTTTAGCATGCATTTTTAGCATTCTTTAACTTAGTAACTGCATTTTCTAACTCAGTGATGCTCGGTTTAATTTTCTTTAATTTTATCCTGTTTTTGCTACTAATGTCGCCACAATTAGTTGTTCAGTATTGCATCCAAAGATGTTAGTGTAGGAATCTATCTTGAAAGATCAACGCATGAAGGTATCTAGAGTTGTCGCCGTAAAATAGAATCCAAATTTGAGCCCAGAAATGTTGCTACAATCGACAACTGTCTGATGAACACACTAGATCTGCGTGAGTGTATAGCTGGTATAACCAACTTGTACAGCTAGAGGAAGTTGGATCTAAAAGAGAGGACACTTGTACTGGGTAGTGGTTGATAAATAATGAGGAGAGAGGATCTTCTTGGGGGAATTCATCTCTAGATTTTTGACGCATTAAAACTTTTTCTTCAACATTTTTTCCTAAGCTTGCTTCCATGGCAGCTTAACTTCCTTGAGGGAACATGACTATGATGAGAAGGCAAATCTGCGCTTGACGAGGAGCATTCCTAATTGCGACGCAAGAGGAGTGTAAGAGAATGGTTCTAGTAGACTAGGAATAGGATGCTTCAATTCATTATGTTATTCTCTCTTTAAACGTTAATGAATTCTATCCACTTGCTCTTGAATATTTTGCATTGCCAGCACTGGAAGGTGTGGTTAGTATGAGTATCTCAGTCTTTGGTAAACAGGGAAGTCGAGGTTGGTAAGATTTCATTAAGCTTAATTACAGCGACAATTTATCTATCATTTACCTTATGATCACAATTAGCTGTTTGCCAACTTTTCAAGTCAGGGAACCCCATCTCATTATCACTGTCTTTACTTCTTAAAATTTCTTAGATTGCTTCCATAAATTATTCTCAATCTTTTACTACATTTTCTTATTAATTTGCTCTGACATTATTCATCACAATCTCTTTTGTTTTAACTTCCTTTGTATCGACAATTATAAACATAAGCAGCCATCTCTGTGGGATGATATCTGATAGTTTTAAACCTATCTACTATACTTGTATCGACAGTGTACGCTTGCACAAATTGCTGTGACATTCATAGCGCGATCAAGTTTTAGCGTCGTTACCGGAGATGGCGTTTGTTTGATGTTTATTCTTGTATTTGTAATTATTTTTTATTTCCTAATCCATACTAGTTATTAACTTGTATTTTTTTGTTTTTGGTTAACTATTTTTCAATTTTCTTTCTAGGTGTTTATGACTAGGAGAAATCCTGAATTTGTTGTTGGCTTAGATCCTGAAATTTAGAGAACCATTAAAGGAAGAAGGCAATAACAAATGAAACATAGCTCTGCTAGGAAACGATGTAGTCATACTACCATTGTCGCCATAGAATCCTATTATACCTCCTATACAGCCACAAAATATAAATAATCCACCGCTACCACAAGAAGAACAGATACAAAATAGAACTATTCGAGACTTCGTTGTTCCTGTGTTAGATGATTTGCAAGCAGGGGTTGTTCGACCAACTATTCAAGCTAGCAATTTTGAGTTAAAGCTGATTATGTTTCAGATGCTAAATTCGAATAGGCAGTATTCCGGTTTGCCTCATGAGGATGCGAGAGAGCATATTAAATCTTTTCTACTAATTTATGCTTCTTTTAATCAGCATGGCGTTCCTGATGATGCCTTGAAGATGTGACTATTTTCTTACTCATTGTAAGGACGGGCTCATACCTGGTTCCTTGGATTGTCTGCTAGACCGATTACATTGTGGAATGCACTTGCGACTCAGTTTGTTTTGAGGTTTAATCCACCAATGATGAATGCTCGACTGAGGAATGATATCACAGTGTATCATTAATTGGATGATGAGAATTTGCACACCACATGAGAGCGTTACAAAACCCTGCTTCGACGTTATCCCATGCATGTAATTCAAAAGGTAACGTAGATCAAGATCTTTTACAATGGGTTGAATGTGCAGACAAGAAATCTTGTTCGATGCATCTACGAATGGTCCTTTATTGGACTGCACCTATGGTGAAGCTATAAGAATTTTAGAGAGGATCGCTCAGAATGACTACAAATATCTGATCTCCCGAGCTTCTCAAGTCAAGACAAACCTTGAAGTTATCGAGTTAGACACTATATCAGCTCTGAGTGCATAGGTATCTTCGTTAGCAAATATGATAAAGAACATGAAAGGGACAAGTGAAGTTGCTCCCATCCAAGTTGCCCAACAAATGGATGTCCTGACATTTTGTTGCGAAATTTGCAGCTACAATCATAGCTATGAAGATTGTCCATAACATGCAGAGAATGCGTTTTATGTTAATAATATCAGAGGAATTTCTTATGGTAATTCCTACAACAGCTTAGCTCGAAACCAACAGCCTTGAGGGAATCAAAATGCAACCACATTTAGATATGGCAATTCCTCGAGCCAAGGAAATTTTTGACAAGGGAATTATAAACAGCAGCAGCAAAATTTCAACCAAAGTCCTCAGATGCATGTACATCAAGATCAATTGCAGACACATATTCGTGTGCAGTAACAACAATCTTCAATGCCAAATTTGCATATGCAAGGACAACAACAGCAACAACAGTATTCCCAACCATGAGATGATCCATTAGTAGCCCTTGAAGCCTTGATGCATGAACATATCATGAGAATAGAAGTTATTCTGTAATGAAATTCCTCTTCCATACGCGTATTGGAAGCACAAGTAGGACAACTAGCTTCAAACATGAGCATAAGACCACCAGGTGCTTTACCTAGTGACATTGAGAATCCAAATCAAAACGGGAAAGAGCATTGCAAAGCTATTACTCTTAGGAGTGGAAAGCAAACTATCGAGCCAATTAGCAACTCTAATACAGCACCTGTCGACGCAAGTGAAGCAGATCAAGAAGAAAAAGTCGTATCTGAAGAAGAACCAAACGAACCAAATAAAGAAGAGCCATGAGTTGTTACTGCCATGCCTACCTTTAGACCAATAAAATTGTCGACAGAACTACCTATGTCAACGTAACCGATTTTTTCATGACAACTTGATGTATCAATACCTTTGCCATTTCCACAATGATTTAAGGAGAAGGAAAATGATAGAGAATATCAAAAGATTCTAGCCACATTGAAACAATTGCATGTCAACATACCTCTTGAGGTTACTCTCGTACAGATTCCTAGCTATGGGAAATTCATGAAAGAAATCCTATCCAAGAAGAAGAAGTTGACCAAATTTGAGACAATTGCGCTCATAGAGGGATGCAGCACAGTCCTAACAAATAAATTGCAACCAAAGATGAAGAATCCTTGCAGTTTAACAATTCCATGTTCCATTGGAAATCATTACTTGGGAGAACCTCTCTGTGATTTAGGAGCAAGCATCAATCTCATGCCATTATCAACATTTTGAAAACTGGGGATTGGTCACATGAAGCCCACTACTGTGACATTGTAGCTGGCGGATAGATCATTAGCGAAACCAACGGATTTTATTGTCCTTGGTTCTGAGGCTGATAAAGAGGTGCCCATAATCTTGGGACGCCCATTCTTTCCACTGGTCGCACTCTTATCGACGTGTTTAAAGGTGAATTGATAATGTGATATAACGACGAACATGTCACCTTCATTGTTTTCGAAGCAATTCCCTATAGAAATAAAGAGGAATATCACCACATCGATATGTTAGACAAATTAATAGAGGAGGAATTTAATAAGCATAGCACAGTAGTCCCTGAAGAATTCGTGTTGACAACTGATCAAGATTTTTTAAGTGACTGTGACTACAAGATTGAGGCAAATAATGTTGAGCTTAGGCACGGATGGCAGATGGAATCTCTGGATTTGACCAATAGAACGGCTCCTGTATTTAAGCCATCTATTGAAGAAGCTCCTACCTTGGAGTTGAAACCGTTGCCTACCCATTTGAAGTATGTTTTCCTTAGTGAGAATGACACCCTGCCAATAATTGTCTCTGCAACTCTCGACGCAAGTCAGGAAGAAAAATTAGCCCAAATACTAAAGCAACACAAGCATGCTATTGCCTGGAGTATTGCGGATATTAGAGGCATTAGTCCCTTTTTCTGCATGCACAAGATCCGATTGGAAGACGAGGGAAAGTAGTCTATTGAATAGTAAAGAAGAGTAAATGAAAAAATGAGGGAGGTTGTTAAAAAGGAGATCATTAAATGGTTGGATGCAGACATCATCTACCCAATTTTTGATAGTACGTGGGTGAGCCTAGTCCAATGCGTCCGAAAGAAGAGTGGTATCACAGTGATAAGTAATGACAAAAATGAATTAATCCCTACTCGCATTCCTAGAGGCTGGCGAGTATGCATGGACTATCGTCGTTTGAATGTAGCTAAAAAGAAGGATTATCTTCCAGTTCCCTTCATTAATCAAATGCTGGATAGGCTTGCTGGTAAAGCTTATTATTGTTTTCTCGATGGCTATTCTGGCTACAATCATATAGCAATTGCGCCGAAGGACCAAGCAAAGATGACTTTCACTTGTCCTTTTGGTACCATTTCCTTCCGCCGAATGTCATTTGTTCTATGCAATGCACCGACCACATTTCAAAGATGCATGATGGTAATTTTCTCAAATATGATTGAAGACTCATTGTTGGTATTTATGAACGATTTTCTGTCTATGGTAATACTTTTGATAAATGCACTGACAATTTAGCCAGAGTTCTAAAACGATGTGCGGACACAAATCTAATGCTGAATTGGGAGAAATGCCACTTCATGGGAACAGAAGGCATTATCCTTAGTCATCGTATGTCTTGTCAGGGCATTGAAGTGGAGAAAGCAAAAGTTGAGGTCATTGAGAGGCTACCCCCACCTACCAATGTAAAAGGTATTAGGAGTTTTCTTGGGCATGCGGGCTTATATCGACGATTCATCCGAGACTTTTTTAAGATTGCAAAACCTCTCTGCTCCTTGTTAGAGCAAAATAAAAAATTTTTGTTTGATGCTGCATGTTTGGACGTATTTATACAAATTAAGCAGCAACTAGTGAAGGTACCTATTGCCGTTGCACCGGACTGGTCACAATCATTTGAGGTTATGTGTGATGCGAGTTATTATGCAGTAGGTGCCATGCTAGGTCAACGCAAAGAAAAGGTATTTCATGCAATATATTATGCTAGCAAAACTCTTACTGAAGTGCAAATCATCTATATAGCCACAAAAAAGGAGCTGTTGGAAGTAGGTTTTACTTTCGACAAATTTCGTGCATATCTTGTCGGCGTAAAAGTTACAATTTATACTGATCATTCTGTATTGAGGTACCTCTTTGCTAAAAAAGATGCCAAACCAAGATTGATTCGCTGGATCCTATTATTACAAGAATTTGACATTGAGATTAAGGATCGCAAAGGATCAGAGAACCAAGTAGCAGATCAGTTATCTCGTCTGGAGGTAGGAAGTGAAGATGGAAATACATCACAAATTATCGACGCATTTTCGGATGAGAAACATTTTGCTGTCGATGCATCCCCATGGTATGCGGATGTCGTAAACTACTTGGTGTGTGGAAGATTACCACACAAAAAGAAAGATTTCTTCGCAAAATCGTAAAATACTACTGGAATAAGCCATACCTATTCAAGGTATGCAATGACAATATTATTCGACGCTGCGTTCCAGAAGAAGAAATGCTTCCTATCTTAAAGCATTACCATGATGCTCCTTATGGAGGTCATTTTGGTGGTGTAAGGATTGCTACAAAGGTCCTTCAATCAGGATTCTATTGGCCTTCATTGTTTAGAGATTTCCACAATTTTGTGCAACAATGTGACAAATGTCAGCGCACTGGATCGATATCTCGACGCAACGAGATGCTGCAACAGCCTATTATGAAGGTTGAGCTCTTTAATGTTTGGGGTATAGATTTCATGGGGCCATTTCCAAGTTCTTTTGGAAATGCTTACATCCTAGTCGCTGTAGATTATGTGTCCAAGTGGGTGGAAGCAATTGCTGTTCCAAAAGACAGTGCTAGGACAGTGCTGAAATTTTTCCACACATATATACTAACTCGTTTCAGCATACCTAAAACATTAATTAGTGATCAAGGCACTCACTTTCATTGCAATTGAGTTGCGACCATATTGAAGCATTATGTTGTTAACCATCAAATGACGATCACATATCATCCTTAAACAAACGGCCAAACTGAAGTTTCCAATCACCAAATTAAGAATATCCTTGAAAAAGTGGTGAACCCATTGAGGAGGGATTGGTCTTCAAGGCTTAATGATGCATTATGGGTGCTTCGCACAGCGTATAGAATGCCATTAGGATTGTCGTCCTATCAACTTGTGTTTGATAAATCAAGTCACTTGTCCATTGAACTTGAACATAAAGCCATGTAGCAATTCAACGCAATGCATATGAGAATGCTAAAATATACAAGGAACAAACCAAGAGATGGTTGAAAATATTATCTTGTAGCGACAATTTACTACAGGTTAGCTGGTGCTTTTATTTAATTCGCGACTAAAAATGCATCCAGGTAAATTTCGCTCAAGATGGTCTGGTTCATTCAAGGTTGTCAAAGCAGTTCCTCATGGTGTAGTCACAATTAAAGACCTCAATGATAGGCACCAATTCAAGGTGAATAGGAAACGGTTGAAGCACTACCTTAGCTCGGATGATCACAATCAGAAAGAGACCATTAACCTGGTCATATTTTTCTATCTTTTCTTTACATTTGTGTCATTTACTTTTAGTTATTTTATTTATGTTTCAGTTCTGTTTATTAGTCTTTTGCAGGAATAAAGTTCTTACTTTTGTCGTCACATGAAAATCTCCTTGTTGATGCAATTTTCTTCTGACTCATCATACAGTGAAATGTTTTAGGAAAGAAATCACAACACTTTATTCACTTTCTCTCCAGCCGTCGAATCATTTTGAAAAAAGGACAATCCAAGTTATTGCATTTATTGGATGCAGACTCAATGTCCCATCTCTGTAGTGGCAAATAACACGCCTTTTCACCTTCATGTTTCATTCCCTATAAAGAGCCCTACTATGCTGATAGTGTCCTCACGAATACAACCTCTATTGTTACTACAAAATTTTCTCCTCAAGCTCTCATTTTCCTGTTATCTTTTATCCCTTTGTATCCCAAAGCCATGGCCAGAACACGAGGTGCCAAAACTCCTTCCAAATCTCTTGCAAAATCCTCCGCTGCAATGGTACGCGATACAGAGCAACCACCGTCGAAAGAGTCAGTGCTATTTTTGACTAAAGCTGCAAAAGACCTCTTTCATGAAAACATATTGAAGCGTAATTGCCACCCGAAATAGGGCTTCCAGCTATCGCCACATCTAAACATGGGGAAGCAAGTTATAAGACCATTGCGCGAATAGGGTGGCAAGCCTCCTGTACTCATCTTGAAGGGTATTCACCGTCTCTCGTGAGGGAATTTTATGCCAATTTGACCGACAAGGACCAAGAAAATTTATCTTTGTTCGAGAAGGGCTGGTGCTTGAGATGCTTCCATATCAATGCTTTGTATAACATCGATGTCGAAGAAGATGAGCACATCGCCTTCCTCGAGCAACTCACTGAAGAAGGCGCCGACATCTTGATACAGGACCTATGTATTGATGGAGCAGTTTGGATGGGTAATAATCCAAACAACTATACCACGCACTGCCGCTTCCTCACTGTACAGAGTAAGGTTTGGTTTCATTTCATAAACTATCGTCTAATGCCTTCTACCCATAGTACCACAATTACCTTGGATCGAATGTGTTTAATCCATTCGATAATTAAAGGGAGACGTATTGATGTCGATGCAATTCTGCACCAAGAGATTGCTGACTGTGCAGTAAGGCAAACAGGCATCCTGACATTCCCTTCACTCATCATGCAACTGTGCCGACAATGAGGCGTCGTGCCTCGTGAAGGGCAAGAGTTGTTGGACAACAAAGGGCTAATTAATGATGTATCTGTTGAGTGCATGACCAGTGGGAAGGATACTCTTGTTGTGAAGGAAGCTGTAACCAAGAAAGGGAAAGGCAAAGCAAAGAAAGAGGAAAAGCAAACTCATGTCGTCACAGACTCTCAATTATGGCGTAAGGTTACAGAGGTGGAACAGATTGCTGATAAAATCAATGTTTGACAGATAAAAATTGACAGCATAATTGAAGATATGGAGCGATCACAGAACCTGTTCTATGCCTACACAAGGGCATAGAATAGTGCTATTGTGACGACATTGTAGAATCTCATCAAAACGCCTATACCAGAGTTTTCGGTGTTCCCTCCAATTATCAGGGAAGTTACGCCTTCAACAGAGAGGGCTGCCTCAGAAGAAAGGGAGCATTCAGTTGCATTTTTGTAGATGGTCCACATCTCTGATGATGACCGCGAGGTGAACTCAAAGGATGTTGAAGACTACTACCGAAAATTTGCCAGCCTGTTCGAGGACGATTTTTTTACTAACCTAGAGGCTAATATGGTTGAGAAGAAAGCTAATGTTGAGGGAGGAAACATGCCTTTGGAGCTGTGAAGATTGGTGAGGAGAAAGAAGAAGAAAAAGAAGAACAATGAGTAGAGGAAGGAAAAGAGGAAAGAAAGGAAGAACCTACTGTCGCGACAGATTCATCTGAGGAATCTGTCGCCGCACCTAAAGTTGTGGGTGCAAATGTTGAAGACTTGGTGCAACCTGATGTGAGTCAAGCAAAGGCCATGACAATCAGCAATGAGGATTCCAATCCTCTGGCCATAGTGCCTTATGTGGCACCACTTGTTGAGATACACCCTTTTGACGTCATGGTTGATGAAGCCAGGGCATAGTCTGATTTGGAGGAGCAATCTGAGGATCCGGCTAAGCCAAAAGAAAGGAAACGAAAGTGCTCCAAGGATAAAAAGAAACGTAAGGAGAAACACAGGAAGAAAAAGAAAAAATCCATGCAGCCACATCTTCGGCTACAACACACTGAGTTACTTTTTATTTTTTTAGCACTTAGTTTAGATTTCATGCATATCATGTAGTTGTAATATCGTTGTCATCACATTTCTTTTGTCCTTGCATTTTTATCGTCACTGCATCTACATTTTTCATTGCATTTCCATATATATTTGTACATTAATGTCAGTGCATTGGGGACAATGCAGACTTTAAGTTTGGGGGGAATGGATTGGAAATGCAACTGTACCCACATTTGAAAAAAATTATCCTTTTGAATTCAATGAAAGCATGCAATATTATGGGAAATGTGATTGTAATTTTTTAATTCGATCCTTAATTCTTGAATCACGTGAGATGCTAATGAATGAGTTGGATAAATGTGATTGAGTTGTGTCTTTTATTTTTAGATGAATGGTTGAGATTGCATTGGTAATGAATGAATAGTATCATTATTTGAATCTTGAATAAATTTGTCATTTACAGCTACTTGTATATAAGTATAGTTATAAATAAAAGACACTTCAATGTGGGTGTATTGTGAACTGTCAAAGGGGAAAACTCCAATGCAAGTGTTAGAAAAAGTAACCTAGTCAAAGGCTATCACTGCAAGAGTGGGTGTCGGCACAATTACATACTCCTTGGGGGTTTGTTGCACCCCATCATTACATCCCAAGAACAAGGGTATAGTTATGCAACGACATCACTCAGTCACATGAAAAAATAAAAAATGTTTATAATAAATGTTGTGTTGGTAGAAACAAGTTAAGATTTAAAGCATGATATTAGCATTGATGAAGTTGGAATTCTGATTATTCATACCTATAAATTGTCGGCGTAATATTCTATCATGTGAGTGTAATTCATACATAAGGATTTCAGAAGATTCAAGTTACTAGAATGACTATTGCTTTGAGAAAACTTTTTGCTATGACTTTGCTAGCTTTTGTTTACTTAAGGACAAGTAAAAATTCAAGTTTAGGGGTGTGATAGCATTAGAATAGACCATTGATTTCTCCTTACTTAGGGTATAATTTGTTCCCATTTTATGCATTTTTAGCATTTTTAACTTAGTGACTGCATTTTCTAACTCAGTGATGCACGATTTAATTTTATTTAATTTTATCCTATTTTTGTTACTAATGTCGCCATAATTAGTTGTTTAGTATTGCATCCAAAGATGTCAGTGCAGGAATCTATCTTGAAAGATCAACGCATGAAGGTATCCATAGTTGTCGCCGCAAAATAGAATCCAAATCTGCGACCAGAAGTGTCGCTACAACTGACAACTGTCTAATGAACACACCAAATCTGCGTGAGTGTACAGCTGGTATAACTAACTTGTACAGCTAGAGGAAGTTGGATCTAAAAGTGAGAACACCTGTACTGGGCAGTGGTTAATAAATACTGAGGAGAGAGGATATTCTTGGGGTGAATTCATCTTCTAGAATTTTGACGCATTAAAACTTTTTCTTCAAAATTTTTTCTTAAGCTTGCTTCCATGGCAGCTTAACTTCCTTGAGGGCAACCTGACTGTGACGAGATGGTAAATCTACTCCTGACGAGGAGTATTCCTAATTACGACGCAAGGGGAGTGTAAGGGAATGGTTCTAGTAGACTAAGAATAGGATGATTCAATTCATTCTGTTATTCTCTTTTTAAACGCTGATGAATTTTGATAATTTGAATTTGTATGGAAGTACAATTTAATTTCATATCAAGTATGATATCTACTCAATCTTTCCTTCATTGTTTATCTTTGAATTTAATTACTTGACCATGAAAGTGTAATTGCAATCATTGTCATTGGAAATTGCAGTGACAAATTAAGTTAACAAGCAAGTCAACGAAAGTTGCTTGACGATTGAAGGAATTCTGTCCATTTGTTCTTGAATATTTTGCATTGCCAGCACTGGAAGGTGTGATTAGTGTAAGTATCTGAGTCTTTGATAAACAGGGAAGTCGAGGTTGGTAAGATTTCATTGAGCTTAATTGCAGCGACAATTTATCTATCATTTACCTTGTGATCACATTTATCTGTTTGCCAACTTTTCAAGTCAAGGAACTCCATCTCATTATCACTATCTTTACTTCTTAAACTTTCTTAAATTGCTTCGACAAATTATTCTCAACCCTTTACTGCATTTTCTTATTAACTTACTCCGACATTATTCATCACAATCTCTTTTGTTTTAACTTCCTTTGCATCGACAATTATAAACATAAGCAGCAACTTTGTGGGATCTGATAGCTTTAAACCTATCTACTATACTTGCATCGACAGTGAGCGCTTGCACAAATTTCTGTGACGTTCATACCACGATCATGCGGCATAGAGAAAGTCCTGGCAATATTATTCTTTCTAGATTCCTGAAACCTCTTTTCTCTCTGTCTCTTACTATTGTAAATTTTTTCCATCTTTTGAGCTCTGTCTGCTAAACCCACCAACGATCAAATTTCAGAACCACCTACCATCATTTTGATCTCGACATTTAGCCCGTCTTTAAAATGGACACATAGGGCTTTATCCGTCGGGACGATCTCTCTAGCATACTTACCGAGCTGTACAAATTCTCGTTTGTACTCTACCACTGTTTTGTTTCCTTACCTCAGTTCTAAAAATTCCTTCTTCTTCTTGTCCAGGTATCGCTTGCTAACTCAAAAAGTGTAAAAATGTTATTTCCATGATTTTTGAAGAGTTCTACCGATACCTGTTGGACATGTATCGGTAATAGTCAAGATAGTGAGCAACTTGGAAACAATGCAGACTTCTACCGATACTTGAGTAAGTTCTACTGATACAAGTCATGATTCTGCCGAAACTAAAAACTCCAGAGAGGTAGGGAGTCCTACCCTGCAACTTCTACCGATACAAGTATCCTAACTACTGATACAAACATACACAGAACTATCGATACCTATTATGCAACTATTGATACAACCCAACCCAATAAACAACCTCTCTTCTATCCTGTACTTTTACCGATACATTCATGAGTTCTACCGAAACAAGTATATAGAAATCAATAGAACATGCATAAACTACAAGTTTATCAACCATTCATCACTTCATAACCTCAAATGAAATATACCAATATATTGTACATGGTTTCAAGACCTTGCATACAACACAATATAGTATGCATATAATATATAACTAACATACTAACTTGGCCAATATTCATTAAGAATTCAAACAAAAGATTCATTTATCCATACAATAAGTACAAGTTAATTCATCCTAGTACATGCCATAAGACCAAATGATATGATTACCACCGAACAAACTCCGGGATAGTGTGATGCTCCAAGATGATCCGATCTTCGAACAACAACAATTTCCACAGGTAAGCATTTTAAAGCTTAGTAAGTTCATAAAGTTAAGTAAATTTACCAAACTTCAAGAGTTGTAAAATTTAATCAACCAAACTGAGTAAGCTGTAAAATTTTGATGTTGGTTTCAATTCGCATTTGATTCTCACGATGACATAGAGTCATTGGACCTTTAATCCGTATTGGGATTCATTTCATTTAATACTCATAATGAGACATAATCATCGGACCTCATAATCCGTAAAGGATTCATATACTCATGATGACATATAGTCATCAGGCTTTATAATCCGTAAAGGATTCAAATACTCACGATGACACATAGTCATCGGGCCTCATAATCCGTAAAGAATTCATATACTCATGATGACGCATAGTCATCAGATCTCATAATCCGTAAAGGATTCATATACTCACGATGACACATAGTCATCAGACCTCATAATCCATAAATGATTCATATACTCACGATGACACATAGTCATTGGATCTTTTTCATTTACGGCTCAAAGCCCGTTAACCCTTTCTTTCCTTTGTTCCCATCTTCTACACTTCCGATCATCATTCCAACTCACAACAATTGTTTGCAAACAAAAATATGAAATTTAAATTAAAATTTAACGATACAAACTCACCGGACTGGATTGTAGTTATGGTTAAACTCTAGGGACTATTCCGCTAATTTCTCTTTCCTGCGATCTATGGCACAATCGTAGTCTACATCAACAAATCATCCAATTCTCACATTAAATCACACAATCAAATCATTTAACACAATTTGATTATTTTGGAAAAATTACAATTTTACCGCTAATCCTTTACTTCTTATTCAATTTAGTCCTTAAGATCTAAACATACAAAATAACCATTTTCATTCAATCCTATCACAGCCAAATATCCATGGGTGTTCACTCAACATCTCCATTCAACTATTTCACAACAAGGATATGTATTTTCACCATTTTCATAATCTAGTCCTCAAACCCTAATTTCATCAAAAACCATTGTACAAAATCAGTGATCCTATTAATCAAGCATTCAAACTTGTCCATAACTTTCAAGAACAAGCATTTTCATCAATGAGAGGTTTTATAACATTTGACAGATTCATAAATGGGTCCTTTGGTTAGCTAGATTAAGCTAATAGGGACTCAAAACATAAAAATTACTAAAAATGGATAACATTTGCTTACTCAAATCAAAGCTCAAACTTTGGAATGCAAAACTCTAGTTTCCCTTGTCTTAGTCATGAAGAGGAAGAAGAAGAAGTGAAAATATTCTATTTTTCTTCTTTTAATTTCATATATATATATATATACCTAATGGCATTTTTGTAATTTTATTTATATTCAATTTATCTCATGCATATCCATTAACTAATTTCCTTTGGTTAATTTATTAACTCAGTCCCTCTATTTTATCATACTCTACTTTTGCAACTTTTACAGATTAGTCCCTTTTGCTTAATTAACTATTCAAACTATAAAATTATTTGACCAAAATTTAACATGTCACTAATGAAGTCATAAATGTGCAATAATTAATAATTTACGACTCGACTCATCAGAGTTGTAGTCTCGAAACTATTGTTTCCGACACCATTGCGAACTAGGCTATTACATAAAGAGTTTAGGACCGCAACATGTTCATGCAAATTTGAAGGAACTTGTAAGGTCCGTTCAGTCTTTAGAATATATAGATACCTGATTTAATTTTGATTTTGTAGGATCAATTATAATTAGCTACTTATTACAGCATGAATAGACAACTTGATTTTCACACACGACACATGTGCGAATTTTTTACCAATCCCATTTCATTAAAGAAAAAAAACGAGCTTTAAAAAAGGATCACACTTTTTTGTTGTTTATAGAATCATAATGTTAATTAGAGTGGAATATTTCAGATTTCTGATGATGAGCATATTCTTGAGTATTGTAGTAAAAAATTGGGTGTGGAACTTATTTGAACTTTGAATGTATGTTTTGTTGGTGAGAATATAAAGTTGATAAATTCAATTAATTTAATTCAAAGAGCTATTGTATATACATAATAATGGATTATGATTTTACATAAAATTTCATAGAAAAAAAGAAATAGATAGTTGGAAATGATAAAACCATAAGATAAAACTATAAACTTCCTCTTCATAAAGGTAAGAGCTTTTATTCAAAATACAAAAGTCAACAAAATATTCATTACCGCCCAACTTAGCATAATTAAGCAATTAGGTGAGGAAGTCAAATCACAATTTGAGTAGCTAAACACATTGCCTAAAAATGTGATAAGCAAGAAAATTGCCCACATTTGAGTAGCGACAGGTGGTGATGCACTTTCCAATGAGAGAAAACCAATCTCTTCACCAATATGGATTTATGTAGAGGACAACAAAAATTGTCAACACCACAATTACATAAGAAACCAAAAAGCTCACACAAAAATCATAAGTATCTAGCAAGCCTTCTCCTTTATCTTTTGGTACAGTTGATATCTTGATGGTGAATCAATTTTGGAACAACTTTTATGCAATATATCTCCACAAAGAAAAGGGTTTCCCTCGTAACTGTTTTCAATAAAGGTCTCAAATTGAGCTTTTGGTTCAGGAATGCTACTTGACAAGTTGTTGTATGCCACGCTGAAAACCTCCAAAGAGTTCAACTTGACCAACTGATTGGGGATTTTACCACTCAAGTTGTTGTGAGAAAGATCCAAACTCTCAATTTGCTGAAGTTTTGAGAATGATGAGCGTATAACTCCGGTCAACTTATTGTGCAACAAGTTTAAAGAATGGATTCCATTTAAATTCCCTAATTTTTGTGGGATATGACCGGTTAAGTTGTTGCAAGATAAATCAATCCTGATCATATATTCAAGGATGTTGCCCTCGTACGAATAGAACCCACTCTTTGTTGTGAACACTATTACTTCTTCTAAGTAGTTGGTAGGATAATGAGGATTTACATACCATTCCAATTTTCTCATCAAAATGGATGTTGGTTCATCCGCTTTTGTAAATAGAAGATAGAACCCATTTGCTAGGATCTCATTCCCTTTCATTGGAAGAGATAAATTTCCCAAACAAGAAGGTATAGGACCAGAAAACATATTTTGAGAAAGATCTATGATGCTTAAAGATTGCAACTTGCATAACTGAACTGGAACTTTTCTGTGAAAATGATTATCTTTGAAAAGAACACTCAAAGAAGAAAGTGTGTCAATCCATTTTGGAATACTACTTGTCAAATTGTTTCCTTACTTCACATTTAATTAATTAATAAATTTAATTCAAATTAAAACTAACTGAATTTATGGAGTTCCCAAACTGTTTCATACACAGCCAAAATTCTTTGGTTTTAACCCTATTATTTTATTTTTGTAACATTTAAATTCTTGAAACTAATTGAAGCATACATCCCTATTCAAAGTAACCATTTATCAAGTCATTAAACTTAAACATTTAACTAACATTTCCAGTACAATGACAGTCTCAAAAACCAGTTCTCACACGCTGAAATTTTCAAGATTAATATGCTTATTTTTAACTTCACTACATTTAAGTCCTTTAGAGTTAGTCTAAACAAAGATCATCACCCAAAAATTAATCAATTTAAACATCAAACTAATGTTTGCATCCCCATATTCAAGGACGATTTACAATCCCAAAAACCCATCGCTTCACTCTTCACAATATACAAAAATAATCCCTAATATAACTTGATCTAGCTTTAATAGTTTTAAATATACAATTTTCATTAAAATGGAGACTTAAAACACTTACATGCAAGAAGATTTAGCTTGAAAATGCCAAGATTCTCCAATGGCTTTCTTTTCTCCAATTTTCGATGAAAACAAAGTTACAGAATAAAATAATATTTTCTCTTTGTTTTGTCTAACTTTAGTTTATTTTAATTTATTATTATTCACTTACCTTTTTACCCTTATTTCATAACTTAACAAGTAACTAAACTTAGTCCATATTTGTCCACTATCATTTTTCATGGTTTAGTTTCCACTTTAATCCACCAACTCCTAATTTACTAACTGTTTAATTCTTTTAACTAGTGGGACATGCTTTTCAAACTTTTACATTTAAATCCTTTTTAACTAAATTCACCAATCAACATCAAATTTTTCTTAACCTGATTTAAATGCTACCCTTCTCTAATTAATTAATTAATATGATTCAATAGAAATTCATGAACTCCTAAGTCGAAATTAAGGTCTCAAAACCAACGTTTTTGGTGCTACTAAATATGGGTCGTTACAAATATTAATAGATACATGATGATGATTATATGTGAAATTGATATATGATTGAGTAGTATATATGATGATGTTACAAGGTTAAAAATGCATGTGGATTGTTATTCGAAATGTGAAAAATGAGTATATAATTTCAAATTTTGTAATGATATAGAACTGGCAATGATGTCGGTTGAACTCAGTAAACAAATGGGTAACGAATGACATGCCATTAAGGTTCAAAAAGAAATTGAGTGTTGGTCAGGGATTTCTTCATTGATGCCTCAAATCCAGCATGTGTTGTGAATTCTCGACAACTTGAGTGAGCATCATCGAATAAAGTTTGTAAAAGTAAACTTGACCTACAGCTTGTATGAAAATCCCAAATATCACACTTTTATGAGCAAATCGAATTATTCTTTATCGATAGCTGAGATCCAGCATATGTTGTAGATTCTTGACAGCTTGAGAGAGAAGAATCAAATAAAGCTTGTATAAGTAAAACAACTCTACAGTTTTTGGAAGTAAATTAGTCTCGTGTATTCGAATTTAAATTGCTATAGTTTTCCAGATAGAAAATGGTAGTTAAATGGAAATGAAATGATTAAAATGATTGAATATGGATCGAATGATTATCTTTTCAAAATTTGCATACCTTTTATAGTATTTGATGTATGGTGGAATGATTGTATATATATACATTTGATTTGAGTATCATGATATATGTATGCAAATGAACTAACCTTTTTTGGTGTATTGTGAAATTGCACATGAAAGTATAAGGATGCTAATGGATGCCATGTTAGATACCAATCTATCAAAATTGTTTAAATTTTTGTAATGTCAAGGTAAGTTAAGTAAATTTCACATAGACTTATTAAGCATTCAAAATGCTTATCCATCATTCCCTTTTTCCTTATAGATCTCTGGTTTGTGAAAACCGTCCTTCGGATCACCATGAAGCTCACATTATCCCATCAGCAATTTGGTAAACTTTTGCTTGTTTTAATTATGTTTATGTGGCATATACATAAGTGTTTATATGTGTTAGCTTGATATGTTAACTTGTTGAACCGTACCTAATGCTTAGTTTTGGAAAGGCCGATGCTAATGTGGATATGTGCTTGTCTTGGTAATATGGTTTAATGTTTGAGTGGCATTTATGGGAATGAATCAGAATGAGAAAAATATTGATTTGAATAGAAACAAGACATGATTGAATAGAATGAGATTGCTTAGGTTAAATTGACATGTTTGGGAGCCAAATGTGGCATGATGAATTGATTAGTGTGAAATGGTTTAAAAATGATTTTTTTAGCATATCATTAGAATGGTTTTGTGTAGGTAAATGTTTTAAAAAGTGCACCACTTGGTTAGGTTAAAAGGTTATCTTGAAATAAGTACCAAAATACCTAATTTTTACCAATTAGAGGGTCCTCATCACAACGAGCAATTTTCCTTGCCGCAACATCGGCAGATAGTGAGTGATATGGCAATTTCGAGTGGTTCGATGATGACATGGAAAACTGTTTGGCGATGTTACGATGTGGAGGAAGTTATGTTGCGATGTCGGCCCCAAATTTTCAAAACCTTGCAAATTTGGTCATATATGCTCAATTCAATAAAAGGGCTTTCGTATGCTCGATTAAGACTAGAATTTAATTTTATATCATAATAAATGAGTGGTTATGAAATGATTGAATATTTGAAGGATTTATTTATGATATGTTTGATAAGAAATTTTGAAAATTTTGCAAATTAGTCCTTGTTCAATTATGCGTTGATTCTAGAACATACTTAAGCTCGTATAAGACTCACAAATGGTAGTATTTGGTGATTATGAACTGAATTGGCGATAATTGTATGATTTATGTTTAATTTGAATGTTAATTGTTCGTATTTGCTCCAGAAATGATTTTAGCATCCCGTAACTTGAATCCGACGATCGGGTGGGGTGAAGAGTGTTGCAAAATCGATTGAAATATTAATATGCCGTCTATTAAGTCCAATTGGGAAGATGCTTTGTCTTGGGCATCCGAGCGAATAACTCCTAAAAGATAGAGACATATGTGACTAAAAATACATCGGACTGAACCCAAGAAGAATAGATCCTGTAACAGCCTATTTTTTAGTGGTGTCAGAAATAGTGGTTTCGGGATCACAAACCCGACAAGTAAATTCATATAATGAGTGTTTAAATTATATGAGTCAATAATAATTCTATATGGAATTTTGAATTGGTGAATTTTAATTATTGAACTAAAATTTAGTATAATTGGTTTGGTTCAAAAGTCAAGTGGTTTTAGAAAATGAGATATCAGGACCTTGTTTATGAAATTTAGGGTCGTAAATATTTTTATTAAATATTTATAGAGTCTTATTATATGTGAATTGAAGTTTGGTCGAGTAATTTTGATGATTCATTCCTTAATTAAGGAAAAGGAGTAAATTGTACTAGAGGTAAAAGTTAATTCCTATTGATTGAAAATAAGAGGGACCAAAGTGATAATTACACCATTGTCAAAAAGTCCAAGCGGTGGTGAATATGATTACCTTCATCTAACTTTTCGATTATTTATTCATTTAGTCTTAGTTAGTTTAAGGCTAAATTGAAAACAAGTTTGTTTAATTGAAATTTAATATAATTGAAGGACCAATTGTGAAATTAAACCCTCCTCAAATGGCCTAATAATAAAAATGATGTGGAACTCTTTAAATTTTGGTAAATTTCAATTAAATCCTAGTTAAATGAAAATTTACTAATTAGTTTATTTTTAGTATGATCGAGAATGGTGGTTTCGAGGCCACAAATTCGATGTGTTAGACCGTAAATATTAAATAAATATTTACGAGGTCATTAGTATAGTATTAAATTTTGGTTAAGAAATTTTATTGTTGAGGTAGTTAATTAAGTAAAGAGGACTAGATCGTAAAGGCTGCAAATGTAGAAATAATTGATTTAAATATGTTAAATTGAAAGGGGATGGCCTAGAAAAGTCCTTAAACGGTAATTAAACCATTAGTGATTTGAGTGGATTATTTTGACTTATATTTAGTTAAAATTTAGGTGTCAACTAAGGGTATAATAGTAGATTGATAAATAAATGGTTTTAAAACCAAATTAAGAAAGAAAAGAAGGGGTTTTCATCTTCTTTTTTAGCCTTTGATAATTGAAACCCTAAAAGGAGAGGAGGGAACATTCGACCATCTCAAGTCCTTCAATAGGTATGTGTGATTTCATCCGTTTTTAGTGATTTTTATGTTTTTGAGTCCATTTTAGCTTAATCTAGCTAGCCCAAAGACTAATTTGTGAATCTGTCAAATGTTATAAATTTCTCCATTGATGAATGAGCTTGTTCTTGAAAATTTGTGGAAGTATTATGAGTTTGGTTGTTAGATTTAATGATTTTGTAAAGTAGTTTTTGATGATTTTAATGTTTAAGGACTAAAGCGTTAAAGTGATAAATTTATAAGGACTTAAGGTGAAATAATAGTATGTATGGGCTGTAGGGAATTAAAGAATAACTCGGCTGAACTTGGTTTGCTTGAAATTGGTTAAATTGCAAGTTTTGAGCTTAAGGACTAAATTGACTAAAAGTAAAATATTAGTGTCAATTTTGCAAAAATTTCAAAAAGGATTCAATTGCATAAAATAAGTTTATTTTACTATTGGAATTAATTAATTGAATAAAATTATTATTTTAGATCAAGAATGGGTTGAAAATCGTGGCAAGGAAAAAATTATAGAATAGTCCCTATACTATATATTGCTGCAATTTAATCAGGTAAGTTCCTATAGTAAAGTAATTGATTTAGTTTCTGTTCGTAAATTATTGAAATAGCTTAAGTATGTTGTATTTAAATTTGTTTGCTTAGTAAACATTACATTGTATAATTGAATTAAAATGAAATAAAATTATATTGAGGAGCATGATTGAAAGTGATGAAATTGTATAGTTGAAATTAGGTGACAACGAAATGCTTAAATGATTATGTGTTATGTTAGCTAATATTTGTGTTACGAATGAATTAATTCGATTGATATATGATAATTAATAAATTTAAATAATAACATTATTGGTTAATTCGATATTATGTTTGATAAATAAGAATTATATGAATGTGTGCTCGAAATGGTATGATGTGAAGGAAGTTAATTGAAATGGACATGGTAAATGACACATATGAACTTCATGAATATTTTGGACACAAAGGACATGACATTAAGGACTATACAATTTTTGGAGCTAGTCTTAGATGTCTTACCGACAGGCAGAGGAATCATTGTCTACTTCAAGAGGTGGCTGGGATAGAGCGATACTCTAATATAGCTCGGGTAGAGCTTCGATCTGCTTACGTCTCAGTTAGAGCATAAGGCTATGTGATTGCTTACGTCTCGGTTAGAGTGTAAAGCTATGTATAGCTCAAGTACAGCTCTAGAATGCTTACGTCTCGGTTAGAGCTAAGGCTATGTATAGCTCGGGTAGAGCTTTGGAATGCTTACATCTTGGTTAGAGCATAAGGCTATGTGATTGCTTACGTCTCGATTAGAGCGTAAGGTGGAACGATAAAAATGTGCAAGTGTACACAATCGTATTCAAGTAATAAAGTGATAAGTAAATGTCGAGTATCGTACCCACAAAGACTATGCTATGAAAAATATTTATGAAATATTTAATTAACAATTTGATTATGAACAAAATAATATTTGTGAGATTTATTAAGCTAAGTGTTCTAAACTAAATCAAACCAAGTTAAGCTAAGACTAAATTATATTCCTATGCACGATTTCTAAAGTTTTTAATCAATATGACATAAATGTGTCAGGTTAATTGCTTTAATTACTTAATTAAATCTAACTCATGTTCATGCTTGTTATGAAATAATATTCACGACAACCCGGTACTCTGCTAACATATGAACAACATTACTTACTAAAATCCATTAATCTCTTAAACATATCTCTATGCTAATTCAACCGACAAAATCAATTCTAATAAGCAAATGTGTTATTGCACATACATACTATATGAAATAAAGAATCTCTTAAACATATCTCTATGTCAATTCAACCAATTAATTAACAATCATAAGCATGTAAAGGATCAAGTGAACTAACAATCATATCTCTATGTTGAAACAATTTAATCACAAAAATCTTACAAGTTATGCAAGACTATGTATTGTTTAATACCATCACAATTCTAACCTTCAGCTCCCTTAGAAGATTAGACATGCACAAATTAAATAGTGCATACATTAATCACAATTTCAATGCGCTTATATGATTAATTCAATAGTTATATCACAAGGGTAATGCAATAATAACTTAGGCATGATAATATTTAATTAAACAAAATATTCAGGGGCTATAACAATATAAACATCAATTAAATATAAACTAGCAATTAAACACAATCAACTCAACACTTAAAGAATTTAAGCCATTTCAATTAAATAATTAAAAGCATTCATAATAGTATTCATCATAATAACAAACAAGAATCAAAAAATAAAGAAAAAGACTAGGATTAAATCGGTCGATTTCTAAGAACAGTTGTCACGTTCTTCGTCGTTCTTGCTCGATTCTTCTTGGATCTAGGTGTCTGATGAACACTAAAAAAATGCTATGGAAGGGCTGAAGAATCACTCTTTCTCAAGAGGGGAAACCGACAAGGGAATGAAGGAAATGGAATATTGAAAAGCTAGAGAGAACACTAGAGAGAAAGAAGAGAGAATGAATTGTTTTGGTGTGTGAAATAAGGTGAAATGAGGTGAAATGAGGGTGTATTTATAGGTGAAGTTGAGGTGAGATGTGGTGGCTATATTTATTAAATAAATATCAGCCACACACTCCCCCATGGCCGGCCACCACACACAAGCTTTGACTTGTTCAGAGCTTGCTTAAAATAAGCTAGGAGTGAGAATTTGAAACCATGAAAAGTGGAGGGGTTGGAATGGAATTTTTGGGAAAGTTTGAGGGCTGTTTTGCAAGGCTGAATTGTTCAACATTTCAGCTGAATATGGTCAGCACTTGGACGGCACATGGCTAGCCCAACTAGAGGTGGTTCGACCCTCGTTTGCATGCACATCAATCTACTTCAGTTCAGCCTTTATAATTTATTTTTAATTCAATTTAATTTGAATTAAAAATATAATTATAAAGCATATTTTAGCTTCATATTGGATCGAACCTTGGCTTCAAAAATATTCTTCTTATCTTTTTATTAATTCGATGTAAAAACTCCCTCAACGGTGTTGTAACGACCCGAAAGTTAAGGTGTCAAAAAATGTAATTTTGAGATTCCGTAACTAGGAACCAAGCCCTTAAATATTTAATAAAAATATTTACATAGTTGATTTGTAGACTAATTAATTTTTGAATAAATAACTTTAATTGTGTAGTGCTTAAATTAAATATGGAGACTGTAATACCCTGATTATTTGAAGTTGGGAATAGTAGTTTGGGACTACGTGTTTTGAGGAATAAATTATAAAATATGGCTATTCTAGATAGGAGAGTGGGTAAAATCATATTAAAATATGTTTAATTATTGATTTGGTAGAAATAATGACTAGTTAAAATTAAGGGATTTGGAAGTAGAAGTGGCAAAAATGAAAACTATGAGTATTGTAGGGTGCCTATTTATAAAATGAAGCTTGGAGGAGTCAAATGGTAATTAAACCACATTACACGTTAGTGGAAGGGGTTGGTAAAATCACCAAAAAAATTTGTGTTGATAAAATGGTTAGCTATTTTTTAATAATAAATTAGAACCTAAAGAATTAAAAAGGAAAAAGGGGGAAAGAAATTGTCACTTTCCCTTCTCAATTTCTTCTTCACCCACGAAGAACCAAGGAAGGATTTTGGGAGAAATCTGGTTCAGCCAAGCTGCTTTACTTGTAAGATTTTGGCGAAATTCTTGTATTTTATTATAGTAGGGCTTGTGTTATGTGGGTTTACTAAAAGGGGGAATTGCTTGAAAGGTCATTGAAGATCTAGGGTTTTAACATTTGAATTTTGTTAAATTTTGGTTGCCATGGATAAGGTTGTAGTTATGAGGTAGATATGGGTACTTACGTGCAATTTTAAAATTGATTTTTAAGGATTAAGCTTGATGAATAATAGAAGACGATAGTGAGGAGATATGCTTGGTTAGTGAAATTTTGTATATGTGATTAGGGATTAGCATGAGCTGAAATTATTATCCCTATATTAAAGTTAAACTTTGAGTTTGAGTTAATATCATATTATTATAAAAGTTAAATTTTTGAGAGTAAATTGTGTAAAGTTACTATAAAAGGGAACCATGATAAAAAAAAAATTTGGATGTGTGATATTAAGTGTTAACGGGTGAAATTGTTATTTAGATCAAGATTCATATCGTGTGGAGAACATACGAGGCAAGGGAAAAGTTGTCAACTGAGCCGTTTGGTGTAGCCACTCAGCATGTAAGTTTGTAAATTTATCAAATTAATTATATGTTATTTTTGTAATTTAAGACATATCTATTCATGTTGAAATTGAGTTTGATTGTTTGAGATAATTATGTGATGAGTTGGAATAATTGGTGATGATGTTTAAGTTTAATATTATAATTAGAAAATATTAAATATATGGATAGGAGCTTGAAATGATATAATTGAAATGAAATTATGATTGAAGGCCACGACTATAAGTAATGAAAGAATATATTTAAATTCATGTGAAAAAGAAAGATTTAATTAATTATATGATATGTTAGTTTTTATTTATGATATAAATGAATTAAATAGAATTGTATATGGAAATTAGTAAATTAAACTAAATTGCATTATCAGCTAAATTGATCTTCTAATTGATAAATAAGAACTATCTGATATGTGCAAGCTAGCGAGCGTAAACGCATATATATAAGCTGACGAGCGTAAACGTGTGCAAGCTGATAAGCGTATATAAGCTGACGAGTGTAAACGTGTGCAAGCTGGTGAGCGTATATAAGCTGATGAGTGTAAACGTGTGCAAGCCGGTGAGCATAAACGCATATATATACGCTGACGAGTGTAAAGGTGTGCAAGCTAGCGAGCGTAAACGTATATACATAAGCTGACGAGCGTAAATGTGTCCAAGCTAGCGAGCGTAAACGCACATATATATAAGCTGATGAGCGTAAAGGTGTGCAAGCTGATGAGCGTAAATGCGTATATATATAAGCTGACGAGTGTAAACGTGTGCAAGCTAACGAGCGTAAATGTTCGAAAGCTAACGAGCGTAAAACACAATGAGCATGTATATTGATCCTTTATGATAAATTATTGAAATGTTAAATGAATATGATATTGACTACAAATAAAACCTATTAGAGACTGGAAGTTTTTAAGGAAAATTTTGAATTCTATTAGGTTTCTTGGAAACTATCAAATATTCTCTGACCTGGAAGATATTTAATATGGTTCAACAGATGTTAAAGACTTCAATGATTTTGTATATATATTGTTACAAGAATATAGTCAAGACGTGCGAATTGGAAAACGTTGATACAAGTGGTTAAAATGAGGAAATATGTTTATTGAACATATGATGAATGATATATATACTTAATGTGTTATTATTACAAGTTACATTAATTGATAAAATTATATGTTTCTTGGTGATACTCATCGACCTTATGAGGATGTGTTGCATAGGAAATGAGTGTTATATAAAATGGTATGTGATTTGGTTATGTGTAAATATGATGTTTGATTTATATGCTAAATGTGATTATCATGTATAAGTTTGATATCATGGTAAAGTATATGTTTACATATGAATTTACTAACCTTATGAGATTTTTTTATGTGTATAGAAAATCTACAAATTCATGATTCTGATATAAATTATCTTGTAAAAGGTTTAAAGTTCTAACCCTTATGATGAGCTGAATTTAAATTTATTATGAATTTACTAAGTTTTAAGTAAGCTTACCTCGTTTGATTTTTCTTCCTTGTAGATCGTTGGATACAAACTACGGATTGGATTACTTTTGGAGGCCACACTATCTGGTAATTGATCATTTATGCTGGTTCAATTATAAGTGGCATGTAAATTTGGGTATCTTTTTAGGGTGTTTTAAGGTATGGTAAAATTCTTGTATGAGTTGGTTTAAGTCCCTAAATAAATAGGTTAAGTTTGAGCTTGATTTTAGTCACTTTTGGGTGCACCGACTTGGCACACGATCGTGTGACCCATTTTCGTAAGCACACACGGTCAGCGATACGACCATGTGTCCCTTTTTCGAGCATACACACAGGCAAGCACACTGGTTGGCACACGTTCATGTGCCCCTGTTTCTCAAACTTTTCAACTGTTTCTTAATTTTTTTTATTTGATTCAAATTAGTCCTAAATTGTTTCTAAGTGATTTTTAAGGCCTTAAAGGCACGATTTTAAGTTCAAGGTATACATATGATATGTGATATGAGATTAAGTGTTTGGTTGACTGGTAACGCACCTTAACCTTAATCTAGTAACAGAGACGGGTTATAGGTGTTACAAGTGTAAGCTGTCAATAGTGTCTACCAGGCCGATTTTCACCAATTGTGCAAATCTATCAAAAAAATCATCAAATTCATGCTTAATATTTATAAAAAAAATTAAAAATCAATGTCAGAAATTTTAGCAGAAATTAATTATTTTTAAATAAATTATATTTTTCAACATTAATTACTCAGAATTTGCATGAAATTAGGTCAAAAGGGTATGAAAAAGTCTATATATTTTCATCGTTGCATAAGACTATGTGATTGCTTATGTCTCGGTTAGAGCATAATGCTATTTCAGCTCAAGAGGAGCGTTATTTCGTAACAGGGCTCGAATGAATTATGTCATGTGGTAAGGCGCTATATGATGTGGTATATTATTCTTACTTGCGAACTTACTAAGCTATGTAAGCTTACCCGTGGACTTGTTGTTTTGTAGATTTCATTTTACTGTCAGAAGATTGGATCATCTCGAAGAAATTACACTATCTCAGGAGCTTATTTGGTAATTTTTGAATCATTTGGTTATATGACATGTACTAGGGTGTCGTATTTCATATTTGCCTGATTATGTTTGAAAACTATCTTGATGGTAATGGAATAGGAGAATATAGTTAATTTGATGTTTAAGTGCAAATGTTACATTGAATGATGGACATGTATGTTGATTGATGTTGGGTTAATCACATGAGATGGTGAATGTATTTGGTAGGTCATTGTTGTATGAAATTGGTTGTTAAGATAGTTGTGTATTTATAAGTATATGTATGGTCATTATGTGGAATGTTTTATTGGAGAAATGAGTTTGAATGTTTGGTCACTTACATGTGTAAAATTGTATGTTTAGGGTTGCATGATAATAGAACTAATAGGTTGATCAAGATTTGTACATGTTAGGTTAATGGTATGAATTTTTGTTACATATTTTGGTCATTTCACAGGCACACACGGCTTGACACACTGGCCACCACATAGGCGTGTGCCCTAGGTAAACAGGTGCAGGTTTCACATAAGCAAAACATGGGCTGAGACATGATCGTGTGGCCCTATTTCGAGTAGACACATGGCCTAGCACATGGTTTCACACACGGGCATGTAGAGTATTTCGCATGTCCACACGACCTGTCACACGGTTTGTGACACGGTCGTGTATGGGTATTACGAGTATGCACATGGTTTGGCACATGATTTGGGGCATAGTCGTGTGACCCCTGTTTCGAGGAATTTTGATGTTTCGTGTAATGTTTCTGTTGTTTTTCAATCAGTTCTATGTTATTTTGAAATGCGGTAAATGAGTATGAAATAATTAAATTGAGTTGTAATCTAGACTGATGAGTGCATCCATTTGAAATGATTTTTAAGATTGTATCTATTACTAGTCTTAGATAATTTGGAAAACCTCGAGACCCTAATCAACAACGGTGTCGGGTTATGGGTGGTATAGATGTTAAGTTCTGGTATGATTCAATTTGATCCCTGATTTGGTTGAATGTTGTAAATGAATGTATAAGAATAAATGGAGTTAATATTCTGAGTTGCTAGTTGAAATTGTATGGATTGTGATTGATTTGTATGTATAAAAAAAACTCGTAAAGTTTTGTAAACCTTTAAGACCCTAAATTGGTGATTAGTTATGGATTTTGGGTGTTACAATCCCAAATCCATTTATGGATTTATTCACTTATGACGTTCATAGTGTGACATACCTTAATCATGAGTAGATGACGGGCTATGTATGTGTGACTCATATACTTTCATGTAAGTAAAAGCCCGAGTTCAAATAAATAAGGAACCGAAAACTGATGCATTCGATATACGATTTCTACAATATGTAGCGTTATTCACAATAGTTGAATTCATTGTAACACCTCATTACCTGACCCAATTCTCGGGCTCGAATTATAGGGTGCCACATTCATTGCGAAAGCAAATACGATTGAACTATATTCATTTACGAATTGTTAAACATTCAAATATAACTAAAATGAATGTATAAAACGATACATAACCATTTACGGGAAAGCTCTTTTGTTAACCAGATGTCAAAATAAGATTGAATTGTAAGGAGTCTAAAGTTTTGGATTGACATCGCGATGTCGGGGGTTCCTCATTGCAACATAACTCATTGTTTGGTGCTCGTCGTGACCTTGAGAAATGATGTCACCACCTAGATTTTGCTCTATTTCTCGTCGTGATGTTAGTGGTTCATGGTCGCGACGTGACTCGCTGTTTTCATAAGAATCAACCTGGAGCAAGTTTGAATGAACTAAAAACATGTTTAAACACCTTCCATACTACCAAATCAAACTCCTTCCAATGCATACAATACAAATTGTGAAAAATTGGCATTTTCAAGTACTATCACAAGACTAACTTGAAAGCCCCCAAACCCGGCCTAGACGTCAGGGCCAAATTTTGGAAGCCACATTAATTCTGTCGAATTTTTTTTCTAATTAAAACAAATATGTTTAAATCATTCTTTTGAAAACTTAGAATTATTTCAAAATAATTTATTATCGTCGAAAAAAACATTTAGTAATACATGATTATTTTGGGAAAATTCTCTCAATAAGTTGGATTATCGCTTTTAATCATTTTTATTTTAAGAAAATTAATTTAAAATTTTTAGAATTTAACGACTTAATTGAAAGTTAACTTTTTATCTTTTAATTTTTTTGAATCATAAATCAACCTTTCCTTTTATTAATATGGAGAGATTTGAAAAGGAGAACAAATAATAAAAAACAAAAATTAAACTATCCAGCTGTCAACCCCTAATTGGTCTTTGAAATAGTGCCCAATAATTATCACACCTTCCAGAAACAGTTGTACTTCACGATGAAAAACATTGGGGTGCCCAACCGTCATCTCAAAACAAATAGGAAATAAAGAAAACTTTAAAGAAAAACAAATAACTAAAAAGAAAAACAAACCCTAAGAAACCTCCAATAAAAAACTTTCTTTTGAAAGCTGATTTCAGATGAGAGAGCTGCCTTCCCTGCTTCTTCTTTACTGATCTTAGCTCGGTAACTACCACCTCACACTTGATTTCATTGGTTGACAACCATATGGTCGCAGTGTGCACCGGACTCAGATTCCTAAAAAACATTGAAAAAACTTTTCAACCTCCTTCGAAAACTGATTTTTCTTTCATTACCACTGCCTCGACCATGATAGAGCTTCTTCCAACCAATACCTCGGTGACTCACAAGATCTGCCCCATTATGCCATTACGTGCACTGCGACGTTCCCCGATCGAGGTATATACAAAAAACTTATAGATTTGACATCCTTACTTTTCTTTCTTATCTCATTAATAATACATCCACTGACTGATCTATTTGTTTCATTGGAAGATAGTTTCTTGATTATTTCTAATAAGTCACCTTCAATCTCAATCTCGCTGAAGCCCATCTCTTCTGTGCAGACCACCGGTTGTAAGAAGGAATAAGCTTCCGCCGTCGTTGGATCAGGTACATTTCTCTTGGATATATGCAAGCGCCCATAACTAAGCAATGTTTAGTTCATATTAAAATACCCGCTATTGATTTCTTTGTATGGAACTGGTACGAGGCATCAAAATTAACTCTTACCCTACCCTCAGTTGGAGGCTTCCATGTTTCCTTATCAACCCTTAAAGTATTTCTGGAAAAATCTTCCATCTATGAAATGACAACTATCTGGCGTGACTCTTTAATTCCTTCATGATATAACTTATTTCTTATATACCATAAAGCCCACATTACTATCTCCATTAGAGCGTGATTGTGCTAGAAAGAACCATTGTTTTCTCCCTACTTATTGGTTAAGTTGTTCCCATTTAGTTATCTTTAGCACATATTTTAGCATTTTTTAGTTTAGTAAATTGCATTTTCTAACTCAATGGACCTTAGCCTAGTTACCTTTAATTTTGTCATGTTTTGGTACTAATGTCACTGCATGAGTATTTTCAGATTACGTCTAGGATTTTCGTCGCATCCGACAACTGTCCGGATAAGAGCATAAATGTGTGAGCTGTCCAGTCTAGTATAACCAACTTGTATGACCAGCGACAACTTGATTCTGATGAAAGGACACTTGCACAATTTGGAGGAATATAAATACTCACAAGGAAAGAGAAAAAAGGGTCTTTTTGGTGTCATATTCTTCTTCAACCTAGCTTTGGAAGCTTTCGACTATGGAGGCTTAAGGCTCTCACTGGTGAATCGACATGGGAATGATGAAGATCAGCTCCTGATGAGGAGCCCAAAGTGTGACATAAGAGGGAAGTGAAAGAGCAAGTCAAGTTGTCTAGGAATAGTATTCTCCACTTGTTTCTTTTACATTTCTTTTCTAATTGTTGGTGAGTACTGTTTATTTCATGTTTGTATGGAAGTACACATGATTTCTAGACTAAATGTTATTTTATGCAATCTTGCTTCTACTGTTTAATCTTTGGGTTTGAATGTTCTTAGCACGGAAGTGTTATTGCGATTACTGTCATTAGAAGGTGCAGCGACTGTTTAAACTAACAAGCATGACAACGAAAGTTGCTTGGGGATTAGAGGAATTTAATCCACTTGTTCTTAACTGTGTTGCATTACCATCATTGGAAGGTGTGGTTAATGTGCATGTTTAAATCTTGGATCAAATATAAAATTTAAGCTTGGTAAGATATTCATTGCACTTCATTGCAGTGACAATCACCTATCCTTTCATATCTTGTGAGGAGCACTTGGTATTCTGTTGAATATTCATGTTGGGAATCCCATTTTATCATTATCACATTTCATTTTTATTTTCAAGTTATTGCTCCGACAACTATTCTCACAAATTATCTCATTTTTACTTATTCATTGCACTGATATTAATAGACAAAAGACAATCATCCTCGTGGGATCGATATCCGATGGACTGACATCTATCTACTATACTTGCATCGATAGTGTACGCTTGCACATTATTGTTATGATGTTAAACAGTCGATCAAGTTTTGGCACCGTTGTCGGAGATGACGTTTGTTTGATGTTTATTTTTGTTTTTGCACTTTATTTTTATTATCTAATATTTAGTTGTTACTAACTTGTTTTCTTTTTGTCGCTACTTGAACATTTTATTTTAGGTGTTTTATGAACCGAAACAATCTGGAGTTTATTGCTGATTTTGATCCAGGAATTGAAAAAACCGTTCGGAGACTTCAAGAACAAAAGAATATGACTTTACCAAGAAATGATGTAGCCATACCACCGATGCAGTAACAAAATCCTGCTATACCCTCAATATCGCCACAAAATGCTAATATCCCACTGTTGCCGCAAGACGATTAAATACAAAATAGGACTATATGAGATTTTGTAGTACCTGTCTTGGATGACTTACAACTAAGAGTTGTTAGGCCATCAACCCAAGCTGAGAATTTCGAACTCAAGCCAGTAATGTTTCAAATGTTGAATTCTAATTGACACTATGCTGGAGTACCACATGAGGATGCAAAAGAACATCTTAAATCATTTTTATTAATTTTTGCTTCCTTTAGTCAACAAGGTGTTCTTGATGACGTTTTGAAAATGCAATTATTTCCTTATTCTTTGAAGGGAAGAGCTCGTACTTGGTTCCTTAGGCTACCTGCTGGCTCAATTACTTCTTGGAATGCACTAGCAACATAATTTGTTTTGCGCTTTAACCTATCGACAATGAATGCTCATCTCCATAATGATATTACAGCTTATCATCAACTGGATGATGAGAATCTTCACACTACATGGGAACGATATAAATCTTTGTTCGACATTGCCCCAAGCATGGCATTAAACAGGAAACATAGATCTATAATGGATTGAATTCACAAACAAGGAATCTTGTTGACGCATCAACCAATAGTCCTTTATTGGATTGTATGAATGATGAAGCTGTTAGAATTCTTGAGAGAATTGCTCAGAATGATTATTAATATCCTATTTCTAGAGCTACACAAGCAAAAGCTACTCCTGACATTATTGAATTGGATGCAATATCTACACTTAGTGCTCAAGTTTCTTCTCTTGCAAACATGATAAAAAATATGAAAGGGACTATTGACGTTGCACCTATACATGTTGCTCAACAAGTTGATGTTCCTACCTTTTGTTGTGAGATTTGCGGTGACAACCATAGCTATGAAGATTGTCCACAACATGCAGAGAATGCCTTCTATGTCAATAATATCCGCAACAATTCTTATGATAACTCTAACAATAATTCTGCACGATCAACAGTCTTGGGGAACTTAGAATGCTAGACAAAATGTTGACAACATTCTGATATGGGAGTACATGTACTCAAGATAATTATAACCCAAGACAAGGGAATTACAATCAACAACAGCATAACTACAATCAGCATACTCAAATACAGCCACAACATTCTTCACTGTAGAATCAACATGTTCAAGGACATCGATAATAGTAGTCCACGCAAGCTTCCCCGTTTGATCCGTTAGCAGCTCTTGAAGCTTTAATGTTAGAGCATACACTCACACAGAAGCTATTGTACAAGGGAATTCATATTCTATTCGGGTGCTGAAGGAACAATTAGGACGACTTGCTTCAAATCTGAATACTTGACCACCGAGCGTACTACCTAATGAAATGAAAAATCCCAATCTGAAAAGGAAGGAACACTACAAAGCTATCACTCTTAGCAGCGGTAAACAAACTGACGAGCCGACTACAAACTCTACTTTAACACCTCAAGACATTGATGAAGTGATCCCTGGTGAGAAGGTTGAATTTGAAAAGCTTGTTGATGTACTAGACAAAGAAGTTCCACGAACTGTCACTCATATGCCTAATGTCCGACCTTTGAAACTATCGACACAACCGAAGATGTCGGCGCAATCTGATGTATCTCTACCTTTACCTTTTCCATAAAGATTCAGAGAGAATGAGCATGATAAGAAGTATCAGCAGTTCCTGAACACACTGAAGCAACTTCATGTCAATATTCCTTTAGTGGATGCTCTTGTGCAAATTCTTAATTATGAGAAATTTATGAAGGAGCTATTGTCTAAGAAGAAGAAGATTAGTAATATTAAAACTATTACACTCATAGAAGGTTGTAGTGTCGTTTTGACAAATAAGTTACCACCCAAAATGAAAGATCCCAAGAGCTTTACTATCCCATGTTCAATTGACAATCATTATTTGGGAAAAGCTTTATGTGACTTAAGAGCTAGCATCAACCTAATGCCACTATTTACTTTTAGAAAGTTGGGAATTGGTCACATGAAACCTATTGCAGTGACATTGCAACTAACAGATCGATCCTTGGCTCAACTTGAAAGGAAAATCAAAGATGTCTTAGTTCGAGTGGATAAATTTATTTTTTGGTTGTTTTTATTATACTTGACTGCGAGGTAGGCAAAGAGGTTCTTATAATCTTGGGACGACCATTTTTAGCTACCGGAGGAACTCTTATTGATGTTTACAAAGGTGAACTGACCATGCGACTTAATGATGAGCACGTTACCTTCAATGTTTTTGAATCTATTCAATGCAAGGATAAAGAAGAATGTCATACTGTCGATGTGTTTAGAGGATCTAATTGAGGAAGAATTTAATGACCAAAGCACATTACTTTCTGAGGAGTTTGTAGTGACATTTGATGATGAATTTTTAGCTGATTGTGACAGCATGGTTAAAGCTAATAACATTGAACTCAAGCATGGATGGCATATTGAATCCTTAGACTTAGCTAAAAGAACAACTCTAATTTTCAAGCCATCTATTGAAGAAGCTCCTACTCTAGAATTGAAACCACTACCTGCTCATCTTAAATATGTCTTTCTTGGTGATAACAATACTCTCCCAGTTATTATCTCCGTAACACTGGATGTGACTCAAGAATAGAAATTGGTCCATATTTTTAAGCAACATAAATGAGTTATCACTTGGAGTATTACTGATATTCAAGGCATTAGTCCATCTTTTTGCATGCACAAAATCAAGTTGAAAGATGAAGGTAGGCAATCGATTGAGAAACAAAGAAGATTAAACGAGAAGATGAAGGGAGTTGTTAAGAAGGAAATTATAAAATGGCTTGATGCTGGAATTATTTACCCTATTTTTGATAGCAATTGGGTAAGTCTAGTGCAATGCGTACCTAAAAGAGTGGCATCATTGTAGTTGGCAACGACAAAGATGAGTTAATCCTACACGTATTCCTATGGGATGGTAAGTTTGTATGGATTATCGCAAACTTAATGCTGCCACAAGGAAGGACCACTTCCCACTTCCTTTCATTGACCAGATGTTGGATAGGCTTGCTAGAAGGGCCTATTATTCCTTTTTAGACGGCTATTCTGGGTACAATCAAATTGCCATTGCGCCGGAAGATTAGGCGAAAACAACTTTCACCTGCCCCTTTGGTACTTTTGCTTTTCGCCGTATGCCTTTTCGTCTTTGCAACACACCAGCCACATTTCAAAGGTGCATGATGGCGATATTCTCAAATATGATTAATGATTCTTTAGAGGTCTTTATGGATGATTTTTCAGTTTATGAGAATGATTTTGATTATTGCACTAATAATTTGAATAAAGTATTGAAGCAGTGTGAAGACACACATCTTGTACTAAATTAGGAAAAATGTAATTTCATGACAACTGAAGGCATTGTGTTAGGCCACCGCATCTCTAGTCAAGGTATTGAAGTAGATAAAGCTAAAGTGAAATCATTGAGAAATTACCCCTACCGACAAATGTGAAAGGCATTCGTAGTTTTCATGGGCATGCGGGGTTTTACCGAAGATTTATTAGAGATTTTTCAAAAATTGCTAAGCCCCTATGTTCATTGCTAGAACAGAATAAAAAATTCCTCTTTGACGATGCATGTTTGGATGCATTTATTCAAATAAAGAAGCAGCTAGTAAATGCACCCATTATTGTTACACTAGATTGGTCTCAACCTTTTGAAGCTATGTGTGATGCAAGCGACTTTGCTGTGGGTGCTGTTCTAGGACAATGCAAGGGAAAAATATTTCACATCGTCTATTATGCCAACAAAACTCATACAGAGGCTCAAATCAATTATACCACTACAGAGAAAGAATTGTTGGTTGTAGTCTTTGCTTTCGACAAGTTCCATTCATATCTTATCGTCGTAAAGGTTATCATATTTACTGATCACTCGGTGTTGAGATATCTTTTTTGCGAAGCAGGATGCAAAACCAAGACTGATACGCTGGATCTTACTATTATAAGATTTTAATATCGAGATAAAAGACCACAAAGGTTCAGAGAATCAAGTTGCAGATCATCTGTCTCGATTGGAAGTTGGCAACAAAGATGGAAACATACTTCAGATTGTCGATGCATTTCCAGATGAGAAGTTATTTGTTGTAGATACAACACCTTGGTACGCAGATTTGGTTAATTATCTAGTGTGTGGAAAAATCCCATTGGGTGTCACAGGCCATAAAAAGGAAAGATTTCTTTGTGAAGTAGCAAAATACCATTGGAATGAGCCGTATTTATTCAAGGTATGTAATGACAACATCATTCGGTGTTGTGTTCCAGAAGAGGAGATGCTTTCAATCCTGAAGCATTGTCATGATGCTCCTTATGGACGTCATTTCGGTGGCATGAGAACTGCTGCTAAGGTTCTTCAATCAGCATTGTACTGGCCTTCACTATTCAAGAACACCCACAATTTTGTGAATCAATGCGATAGGTGTCAGCGCATTGGTTCTATATCCCGACGCAATGAAATGTTACAGCAGACAATTATGGAGGTTGAGCTATTTGATGTTTAGGGTATGGATTTTATGGGACCATTTCCAAATTCATTTGGAAATCTTTATATATTAGTAGCTGTTGGCTATGTCTCGAAGTGGGTTGAAGCTATTGCAGTCCCAAGGGATGATGCAAAGATAATGCTTAAATTTTTTCGCAAGCATATACTCACCCGCTTTGGCACAACAAAGGCATTGATCAGTGATCAGGGTACACACTTTCATTGCAACCAAGTGGCAGCTGCATTGAAAAGATATGGAGTTAATCATAAAATGGCTACTACTTATCATCCGCAAACCAATGGACAGGCCGAATTGTCCAATCGACAAATTAAAAACATTCTTGAGAAGGTTGTGAACCCTCCGAGGAAAGATTGGTCTTCCAGACTTGATGATGCTTTATGGGCTTTGTGGATAGCATACAAAACTCCATTAGGGATGTCACCCTATCAGTTATTTTTGGGGAAAGCATGTCACTTACCAGTTGAACTGGAGCACAAGGCAATATAGGCAATTAAGTAGGTGAACATGGATTATGAAGTTACTGGAAAGAAAAGGCTGTTGGATATCACTGAACTAGAGGAAATTAGGTGAAATGCCTATGAAAATGCTACAATTTACAAGGAAAAGACCAAATAATAGCATGATAGAATTATTTTTCAGCGACAATTTATTATGGGTCAACAAGTTTTATTATTCAATTCTAGGTTAAAATCGCATCCAAATAAATTGCGCTCACATTGGTCTGGACCTTTCGTAGTTGTTGAAGCATTTCCTCATTGTGTAGTCACAATCAAAGATTTACATGATGGACACCAGTTTAAAGTGAATGGACAGTGATTGAAACATTATTTTGGGAAGATTGATAAAAGGTAGGAAGAGACCATTAAATTGGTCTAATTTTTTTAATTTTTATTGAAATTTTATTATACAAATTTATTTTATCTTATTTTTGTTTTTATTCAAGCTTGTTTTACTTCGCAATTTTGCAGAATAAATAGGTAACATTGTCTACACATTTGGACTTCATTGTCAGTGCAATTCGTACTATTGTACTGCCACTACTGACTCATCAAAAATCAGGTCATATCAGGGATCCCACGGTTTTATCAAAAGTCACCCAGCCGTTAGATCTGTCTGAGCTGGCATAATTCTACTGGACGCATTTATTTTCGCCAGATTTTATGTCCTTTCATTTAATCACAGAAAATCACGCCTTTCCATCTTCTTCTTTCACTCGCTATAGACCCCCTCCACTGTGTCTACTGTAACAACTACAAAGCAACCATTTTTATTCACACTCTTTTTCCAAGCTCGTACCTTTACACTTTAAAACCTTCTTCACTCACAAAAAATATGGCAAGAAATAGAGGAGCAGTCAAGAAAATCACTAAATTTGTCAACGAACACTCATCCTCTACCACTGCAGTTTGTGAAGCAGAGTCCTCCAAGCCAATAAAAAAAAAAGGATCCATGATATTCTTAACGAAAGCGGCCAAAGACAGGTTTCAGGACAACATGTTGAAGCGAATTTTTTAACCTAAAACAGGGCTTTCTCCTATCGTAACAACAAGACTTGGGTAAGCAATTTTACAAGACCATCTTAAGGCTGAAGTGGGAAACCTTCTGCACTCATCCTGACAGTTACTCTCCTTCAATGGTACGTGTATTTTATGCTAACCTTATTGATCATGAGTAAGAGTTTTTCTTTATTCCCGAAGGTTTAATCCTGTGGGATGATGAAAGAATCAATGAGTTGTGCAACACCAAGGTGGATAAAGATGAACACTTTGTGTTCATTAAAGATATCATAAATGACAAGACAAAACTCTTGGTGAAGGATCTATGTGTCGAAGGAGAAATTTGGACAGGTTCAAATCACAAAAATTATACCATGCACCGACGCTTCCTGACATGCAAAGCAAAATCTGGTTCCATTTTATCAACTGTAAACTAAAGCCCTCTACTCACAGTACCACAGTCACCCTTGATAGAATGTGTCTGATACATTCTATTATCAAGAGCAGGAAGATTGATGTCGGGGCAATACTTCACCAGGAAATTGTTGACTACTCTACAAGGCAAACAAGAATTTTGGTTTTCTCATCATTGGTGATGCAACTATGCCAGCAAAAGGGAATCGTGCCCCGTGATGATGAAGAAATCCTGAAGAATAATGGGCTAATCAATAAAGCCTCGATTGAGAGAATGACTCGTGGCAAGGATACACCCACAATGAAAGAGACAGAAACAAGCAAAAGGAAGGGAAAAGCAAAAGAAGAAAATAGCGGAACAAACCTGACTACAAAGATATCCTTATTGCATAAAATGAAGGATGTTGAGAAGTTAGCCAATTCCATCAGCAATAGGTAGATCAAGCTTATCGCTACAATAGAAGACATGGACAGATCACAAAATTTGATCTACGCCTATACTAAGGCCTAGAAAAGTTCTGTTGTAGCTACATTAAGGCAACTAAGCCCAGCCCCACTCTTAGAATTCCCAGTGTTTCCACCAATCATCTGAGAATATGAGCCCTCATCAGAGGATGCTGACTTAGGGGACCAAGAGCAATCCATGGCATCCCCTCCCATTGTGCACGCCTCTGATGATGAAAAAGAAGCGGAATCAAGGGACGTCGAGGAGTGCTTGTGAAAAATTGAGAGCCTATTCGAAGATGATTTCACTGTTGGTCACAAGGAGCATGCTGCTGAGGAGGAAATTCCTGTTAGAGAGGAGGAAACCCATGTTGATGTTAAGAATGAGAAGGAAAAAGATGCTGAGAAATAATTAGTTGTAGACACTATCAATGTACCCGAAGATGTGGGTGTAACAATTGAGGATTTGGAGCGAGATGGAACGAGTCAGGCGGAAGCTACTGAGGAAACCAGTGAGGAACACCATAATCCATCCAACATAAGAAGCAGTCGATGATACCGAGGCAGAGCCAAAAATTGAGGAGCAATTCGAGGATCGTGTGAAGCCCAAAGAAAAGAAGAGAAAGCGCTTCAAAGATAAAAAACGTCGGAAGGAGGAGAAGAAGAGGAGGAAGAAGAAGAAGCACCCTGCGCCACATCTATGGTTGAGGAAAACTGGGTTAGTTTATTTTAAGTTTTTAACTGTAGTATTCATGCATTACATGTAGCTATAATTTTTATTTTGTTAGTAAGCATTGTCGTTACATTTTCATTGTCATTACATTTAAATGTTAGTGCATTGGGGACAATGCAAACTTTAAGTTTGGGGGAATGCATATGGGGTTTGGAAATGCACCCACGTTTCAATTTTTTTCTTTTTGAGCTAATGTGTTTGAAATTTTTGTTAAATTTGATGCTTAATTCTTGAATTATGTGAGTTATCAATAAATGAGTTGGATAAATTTGACTGAATGTTGTATCTTCAATTCTTTGATGAATGATTTAGATTGCATTAAAAATGGACGACTAGTAGCATTCCTTAATCTTGAATGAATCTGCCTTTTACAGCTGCTTTATATATATATAAATAAGAGACACTTCAATGTGGGTGTATTGTGAATTGTTCAAGGGGTAACACTCTAATACAAGTGTTAGAAAAATGAATCTGGCCAAAGGCTGTCGCTGTATTAGTGTGTGTCCGTGCAATTATGTACTCCCTAGAGGTTTGTTGCACTCAATCGTTACTTCTCAGGAACAAAGGTATGGTAATGCAATGATATCCCTTGTTCACATAAAAAAATTAAAAAAAATTATAATAAATGAAAAGAAAAGAAAAGAGATATATGGATACTTAGTATTGTATAATAAATGTTGTATTGGTAGATGAAATTTAAGATTTGAAGCATGATGCTAGCTTTGATGAAGTTGCAATCTAAGTTATTCATACTTTATGAGTTGTCGACGCAATATTCTGTCATCTGAATGTGATTCATTCATTGGGATTTTAGATGAATCAAGTTGCTAGAATGATCATTTGCCTTGGTGAATTTTTGTGTAGCCTTGTTGGTTTCTATTTTACTTAAAGACAAGTAAAAACTCAACTTTGGGGTGTGATAGTGCTAAAAAAAGCCATGGTTTTCTCCTTACTTATTGGTTAAGTTGTTCCCATTTAGTTATCTTTAGCACATATTTTAGCATTTTTTTAGTTTAGTAAATTGCATTTTCTAACTCAGTGGACCTGAGCCTAGTTACCCTTAATTTTTTTCATGTTTTGGTACTAATGTCGCTGCATGAGTATTTTTAGATTGCGTCTAGGATTGTCACCACATCCGACAGTTGTTCGGATAAGAGAAGAAATGTGTGAACTGTCCAGTCTGGTATAACCAACTTGTATGACCAACGACAGCTTGATTCTAATGAAACGACACCTGCATAATTTGGAGGAATATAAATACTCACAAGGAAGGAGAAAGAAGGGTCTTTTTGGTGCAATATTCTCTTCAACCTAGCTTTGGAAGCTTTCGACTATGGAGGCTTAAGGCTCTCATGGGTGAACTGATGTGGGCAGGATTCAGATCAGCTCCTAACAAGGAGCCCTAAGTGCAACACAAGAGGGAAGTAAGAGAGCAAGTCGAGTTGTCTAGGAATACTATTCTCCACTTGTTTCTTTTACATTTATTTTCTAAATGCTAGTGATTACTATTTATTTCATGTTTGTATGGAAGTACACATGATTTCTGGACTAAATGTTATTTTATGCAATCTTGCTTCTACTATTTAATCTTTGGGTTTGAATGTTTTTAGCACGGAAGTGTTATTGCGGCCATTGTCACTAGAAGGTGCAGCGACTGTTTAAGCTAACTAGCATGACAACGAAAGTTGCTTGGGGATTAGAGGAATTTAATCCGCTTGATATTAATTGTGTTACATTATCATCATTAGAAGGTGTGGTTAATGTGCATGTTTAAGTCTTAGATCAAATATAAAAGTTAAGCTTGGTAAGATATTCATTGCACTTCATTGCAGTGACAATCACCTATCTTTTCATATCTTGTGAGAAGCACTTGGTATTCTGTTGAATATTTACGTTGGGGATCCCATTTTATCATCGTTTTTATTTTCAAGTTATTGCTCCGACAACTATTCTCACAAATTATCTCATTTTTACTTATTCATTGCACTGCACTGACATTAATAAACAAAAGACAACCATTCTCGTGGGATTGATATCCAACAGACTCACATCTGTCTACTATACTTGCATCGACATTGTACGCTTACATATTATTGTTGTGACGTTAAACAGCCGATCAGAGCACCCGTATTTTTATTGTTATTGAAAACTGCTTCTAACCATTCATTCCATTCCTGATTTGCATGAACTAGGGAGATGTCCAAATCGATGTCCTAATACACCTTCCTAGCAAAGCTACAGTCACAGAAAAGATGACTCACTGTCTCTTCAGCTTCCCCACAAACAAGGCACCTTGCATCTACTCTAAGTTTTCGAACTTTTAGGTTGCTAAAGTATGCAAGAAATTTTTTGTAATTCGCTAAAGATTAATTTTTATTTTGCTGGGAATCTGTAAATTCCATAATTTTGTAAAATATGCCTTTATGGCCTCTATATGGTCTGGATCTGTAATAATCTATTGCTGGTGTAATTCTTTAACCCTTCAAATGTAACCACTTTGATCTACCGGTTTCATACCTAGTAGATTGAACTACTTTTCACACTTGAAGAGCTTAAAATCAAGTATTTTTGTTTTGTTTCCTTAGGATTTAGTTTAGTTTGCTTTTATTAGATAAATTGTGTACAAGGTGCAAAAAGATGATTATTGTTGTCTTTAAGGCCACTTGAGGCCTAAGGGTTAGCTAACGGACTTTGTGAGTGTGCATTAAACATTTAGAAGATGAACAAATATGAAGCTAATCATTACGTCATGACAAAGACTGATTTGTGTCGCAACAAAGGGACCAGAACTACAGAATGTCAAAATTGTCTCCTATGTCGTGACCTGGGCAAGACGTGTCACAACAATGCCTGGGAAATTTACCTGAAGGAGTGAATTATCTTCGATGTCACGAAATGGCTCCTATGTGTCGCGACATCGATCCCTAGACGCAGATTTCACACCAAATGAAGGGCATTTTAGTCTTTACAAAGCCACTTAAACACGAGGAATGACAGCTAACCTAGGGTTAAGGAAAACAACCGTTCAAGGCAAAAAATAGGGCCTCTAGCACTAGGGTTTTACACACCATTCATTAGATCTTAGTTTTTAGTTTTATTTTCATTTGAAACGAGATTGTACAAACTCGCATAAACATTCAAGCAATTTTTCCTGACATATTGCCAATACAATTCTAGTTTTTTTATTCTCTTCTTCAATTATATGTTTTCATATATTATTTTATTGATGATCAAAGAAACCACGAGAAACTAATTCCATTTTAGGGAATTAAGGAGTGGACGTATGAATAATTAATTGCTGTCTTACAAAGATTTTACCTTTCGGATCAACTATTTGGGAAAGGAAGAACATTGAACAAACACTAGGCTTGACAAACCTAAAAAGTCATTTAGGTGGGAATGAACCCAAAATTGGTATTGTCCATCCGTGAACACCTTTTCCCCAAGCCATTTTAGATTATGATATCTAGCGATAAGTAATCTCTATCGACTTTCTGTGACGGTGAAAGATCGAGAGATCCAACTGGTGTAGTGACTAGTTGATTGGAGGAAAATCCTCAAAACCCAAAAATTGAAGAATTCATACGGAAATGACCTAATCTCCCCAAAGTCATTTATAAGAATCTTTATATCTTAGTCCTCTTGCTTTTATTTTCTATTTTTATTTTCCCTTATATTTTATGCCTTTTAAAACCAACTCTTTTATTTCTCTTCATACAATAAATCCCTAAAGTAAGTAGTAATTAATTTTATTCTTTGCAGGGATCCAATTTACTATCGCCTTACGCCTCCTTTGGGTGCGATCCTCGAAATACTACCAAGTGTTCCGTTGTAATACACTATATTTACAACCTGACCCGTATGCTTGCGAAAAGTCTAAATCTACGCCGAACGGGAGTACGTTCGAGGGCAGTCATACTTCTGGCCACGTAGATCCTAGATTTGTGTCCTCTCCATGAAAAGACGTCTTGCTGTTGATTGCTTGACAATGGGATTGTAAGAATCCGATCATCCTAGTCAGCTGTGAGTAGACTCTTTAAGGTATCCTCCTTCCAACAATTCTGTTCAGTATCTATCAATTCTGCTATATTTGTGTATCTCCAGTTTATATTTTGATTTGTAATCCTTCCTTCTCCAAGAAAAGGTAGCCATGCATCATCCCATATATTAATTGTCTGCCCATTACTGACTCTTCAGCCCGTGCTTCTTTCTAGTAAACCTCGAGCTCCCCAAATGCTTCGCCAGGTAAAGGATGGGTAAGATCCTAACCTAGCCTCCATAAAACTACACTTATGGTAATATTTACTTTTCATTACACATGCCAATAAGCTATCTGGGTTGGTATTAAGTTTTCACCCTTGCTTTGCAAGCAAGGCAAAAATAAAACATGATAAATCCTTAAAACCAACGCCTCTGTACGCTTTTGGGATGCATAATAAGCTCCAGTTACTCCAATGTATGCTTTTATTAGTTTTTGAGTTGCGCCACCAAAATTTACACATTAAATTTTCCAATTCTCTGAAAAAAGTAATAGGCAATCTAAAACACTGCATAGCATAGGTCGGTAACGCTTGTAAATGGCTTTTATAAAAACCTCTTTACCTCCAATAGACAGATTTTTTGTACTCCAACTCTATGATCTTGCTAAAAAAATTTCTTTGATTTCTAAAAAAGTAATTTTCTTGCGTCTGCTAATCATAATAGGCAATCCTAAGTACTTTTTAGGATTGTTTGCAATCTGAACCCCCAAAAATTCACCTAACTGGATTTTTGAACTCTCAACCACATTGCTACTAAAATATATTATGATTTTTTTGAAATTAACAAGTTGACCCGACATCTGTTCATACTCGTTCACCATACTTTTAATAGCTTTGATACCTTCTATAGTCGCGTGACCAAAAAAGATGCTGTCATCAGCAAAAAAATAAGTGTGACACCGAAATTCCACCTCTTCCTATCCTATCACCCTCTATCCGCCCATCAATCACTGCCGAATTCAGCAATCTTGAAAACCCTTCTGCATAAATGATGAATAAGTAGGGGCTAAGAGAATCCCCTTGTCGAAAACCCCATAGTTAGCCTAAATTCTAGACCCTTCTCTCCATTAATGATTACTGAGTACGAAACACTACTTACACACTTCATTATAAAAGATATCCAATTTTCCCTAAAACCAAACACCTTCAATAACCTTTCAATAAAAAGTCACATTCATATCTAGTTTTAAAGCAAATGATTCTTTACCGCATCTTCTCTTTTTAAAAGAATGTAGAATTTCACAAGCAACAAGGATATTATCCGTAATTTGCCTACCAAGCACAAAAGCTCCCTGTGTTTCATCAATATAGAAATTTAAGGCTTTTCTAAACCTGTTCACTATTGCTTTAGATAAGATTTTATAAACCACATTGCAAATGCTAATAGGCCGAAATTGTCCAATTGTCCTTGGAGATAAGGTTTTAGGAATAAGCACTATGTTTGTTTTGTTAACATTACTCTTATCTTTTTTATCGTTAATAACCCTAGACAGAACATTGAAACGTCGTTTCCACTATATGCCAGAATTTTTGGAAAAAGAAAGCTAGGAATCCATCATTACTTGAACCTTTAAGGGGTTCCATCGATTTCAATGCCTCCACAAGTTCCTCCTCCGTGAACGCGACTGAAAATTCCTCATTTAAGCATGCTGGAATGCAAGGCTATATCGTGGCTAATAAACTCTTGTAATTTCCAAGCAGTTTTGTAGAAAAAAGATTAGAAAAATAGTTGAAAGCCATACTTTTAATTTTATCCTCGTCATCAATCCAAGAGCCATTGTCATCCTCAAGTCCATTGACCATGTTTTTTTTCTTTCGCTGAGAGGTAGCTTTGTGGAAAAATTTAGTATTTCTATCACCCATACAAATCCAATTGGCTCTTGCCCATTGTTCCTAGTAAATTTCTTCTTTATCATCTTCTAGATTGAGTGCTAATTTAACATCCATTATCTCCCTTAGCCTATCCTCATTTGGATCTTCATCATTTAGATTTTGCAATTGCATTGCTAGCTCCGATTTCTTTTTATATTGAGTTTTCCTTGAAGCGATCGCCCAACTCTATAGCGATCTTTCTAACACCTCTAACTTTTGCTGCAGTTCAACCTCGCACCCTTCCCAAACCGAGCATACTAAGGATTCAAAACCTCAATAGTTCCAATTATCTTAAAATATCATAAAACCTCAATAAATTTAAATAAAAAATATCATAAACTACCTCTAAAATCAGCCCAAATCCAATTTTGAACACACATCAAAGCCTCAATAGTTCTCAATAGAAGTCAACTATTATAAGGATCAAGTACTCGATCACTAGTATTGAAAGCAGACTCCGAAGGGATTGTAGAAATAGGAATGCTTAAAATATCCCTAGCTATTTGTTGAAGAATTGGATATGTGCTTCCATTTATCTTCCACCAGGTGAAGATATCAAAATCATCATAGAGTGGTACGTTAGAAGCTTCCAAGTATTTTTTTCCAAATATGGTTTTTCCTAACTCTAACTCTTATCTTGCTCCATAAATTGTGCAAATTCTTACATATACGTATCTCCTCCAATGTTACCAATATCACTAGGTGCTCGAGAACTAGTAGCTTGAACTCTATCATTCTTAGACCCATATTCATCCTCCAACTGGCAAAGAAAAATACTAATTCTACTAACTTCTCTCTCAGCTTCATCATGATCAATTTTTTTTAAATTAAAAGTGAATAAGGGTCATTTTGTATCTTGGATCAAATATTGTCGCCACACTCATTAGACCATTAACATCAATCCAATAGTTGTATTTTTCTAGCATTACTTGTGTCATTTCCCTTATATAAATATTAGATTAAATTTAATATTAAATCTTATTAAATTAATAGAATATTTATTTACAAGATAAATATTAAGATAATCATTTTAATATTAAATTAATAAAATACTATTAAGATAATTATTAAATTAAATTTTTATAGATGTTTATTTTTAAATATGCTTATTATATTATGCAGGGCAGGTGGAGATGAGGTGGGTACAAGGTCATACTCACGCCTGTCCCACCATCAACGGCGGGTCTAATTTTTGTTTTCATCCCTACTCCACCACCCATGAAACCTATACCCATCCCCGCACAATTGGATGTGAAGTAGAGCGGGGCCTCGCGAAACCCGCCCCACTGACATCTCTAGCTAGAGCACATCCTTGGTACTGAGACTCCATAATATCAGCAAAGAAATACTGAAACTCCATAACACGGAGGCCAAAAGGCATACCCAACCTTGCTAATAATCTTAACATATTAACTTAAGATTAAATTAATAATAAAATTAAAGACTTAAATAAGATAATTTTGTTAATTTTAAAAAATTTAAAGAGTAGTACTATTTTAATATATAAAGAGTAATTTTTTTTTAATTACAATAATAGTATAAATTCTAAACAATAACATAATTAACACGATTCAAATTCAGGTCATATCTGGGAAGGTAAACACTGTTGATCATCAAGATGGGGTTCAAGGGTAGTACTATTTTAAGTGATGATAAAAAAACATAGAACACTAATGTTAGAAATACTTAGTTTATACGATTCAAATTCAGGTCATATCTGGGAAGGTAAACACTATTGATCATCAAGATGGGGTTCAAGGGTAGTACTATTTTAAGTGATGATAAAAAAAACATAGAACACTAATGTTAGAAATACTTAAGATGGGGTTCAAGGGTAGTACTATTTTAAGTGATGATAAAAAAACATAGAACACTAATGTTAGAAATACTTAGTTTATACGATTCAAATTCAGGTCATATCTGGGAAGGTAAACACTGTTGATCATCAAGATGGGGTTCAAGGGTAGTACTATTTTAAGTGATGATAAAAAAACATAGAACACTAATGTTAGAAATACTTAGTTTATCAAAAAAAAAAAACTTTCATACAAAAATGAAAGATGGTACTGTTACATATCTAGCAGTAAACAGGATCACTTGGTAAAACCAATATGAAAATGCAGTCATACCTTTCACTAAATTAAGTCTTCCTTGTTTGTGTGTATATATATATATATAATAGTAACTCCCTTTCATATGTATATATATAAAGGAGATGGTGATCTAGAAGGAAAAAAACACTTGTGAAGATGCCTAGAGAAGAAAAAAAAAAAGAATAGAAGATGATGGTGGAGGAAATTGGGTGATCTATTTGGGTTCGACTTTTGCAGAAAGTGTGTATCCACCACTGTAGTCGAAAGCATCACTATCACTGACATTGACCTCTTTCTTAGGTAAAGCATCGGCATAAGGATGCCTAAGAGAACCTTTTGCAACTCCGAAATCAGTGGCAGAGGACGAGGCAGAAGTAGTGGAGTTTGTATTCATTCCATCGTTTTGCAGAAAGGTTTCAATGGCCTTTACCACATCGCTCATTGTTGGACGATCTGTAGCTGAATCTTCAATACATTGCATTGCCAACTCCAAGAATTTCCCAAATCCTAGTAGATTTCCTGAGCTTCTTATGCTTGGATCCATTAACTCCTTCAATCCATAATGTTCGTCGTCCTTTGTATCCATCACGCTCCGCACCTCCCTCACTACGTACTTACCTTTCTCAATTGGTTGCTTAGCTGTTATGAGTTCAAGCATTACCACTCCGAAACTATAAACATCACTCTTCTCGGTTAATTGCTGGGTCATGTAATATTCAGGATCTAAATAACCCTGCAATGAAACAAATAAAATTCAAACATTTTTGGATATCATATCATATTATATCATGCTATGGAGGATGAAGCACTTTTATATATATATATATATATATATATATATATATATATATGATAGAAGCATGTTAAAAGGCACTCACCAATGTGCCTTTCACTTGGGTTGAAACATGGCCCTTTGAACTGTCTGATACCAATTTTGACAAGCCAAAGTCCGCAACCTTTGCGGTTAAATTTTCATCCAACAAAATGTTGGTGGACTTAATATCTCTGTGGATAATGGGAGGATTTGCAAGCTCATGTAGGTAAGCTAGACCTCTAGCTGAGCCAAGAGCTATCCGGAGTCTCCTTTTCCAGTCAAGATAAATGCCAGATCTCCCTACAACACATGTTTCCATGTCAGATATCAGAAGAGCTCATGTTAGGCCTTGTGCATAACTTAAACTTACCAGACAGGCTCTCTCGAAGTGTTCCATTGGCCATAAATTCATAAACCAACATTTGCTCTCCTTGATCAAAACAAAACCCAACAAGACCGACAAGGTTTTTGTGATGAACTCTGGAAAGTAATTCAATTTCAGTCTTGAATTCAAGCCCACCCTGCATTGACCCATGCTGAGCTCTTTTAATTGCCACAGATTGTCCATCGGAGAGCGTTCCTTTGTATACCTGCATAGGACATAAAGGCTATCTCAGCAGTTGCAAACAGTAATTCATACAATCCCTCTAGCAAACTTGGATATTTACCTTCCCATACCCTCCATATCCTAGTTCATTGCTTTCAGAAAAATTATTGGTGCACTTCTTAAGTTCATCATAAGAAAACCACCTTGCTCCTTTCAACTGTGGTGCACCCCCGCTGTCTTTGCCGCTTGGTGCCCAGGATGCTGGAAGATATAGAAGATCAATACACAAGTAACAATTCCACAGTAATAAAAGCCTGTTCCTACCTACACCAAGCTGTTAAAATAGGAAACACAGTGATTCCAAGTGTTACTTACCAAATGGGTTACTCAATCCGATCGCTTTTTCTGCACGTTTCTTTTGTCGAACAGCATACATTCCAACTCCAACGAGGCCTAGAACCAAAATGGCTGCCCCAGTTGCTACGGTAATGATTACTCCTTTGCTAACAGAAGTTCCATGTGAGGCTGAAGCATATTTTATATTTGATTTGTCAATCTGTTGCTTTTACAGTAAAGATCAAAGTTACATAGTCTTGATAGTAAAGTTAAAAGTTACCTGGGAAAGTATAAGGAGAAGCAATGAAATAGTATGGTCCAAACTCTGGAGGAGGCTTGTAGGTTTGATTGCTCAAATCAAATCCAATTCTCAGAACTTCGGATCTATTGAAGTATTCTCCGCCAGATGGAAAGAGTGCCAGCTGAATCTGAAGATAGTCATCGACATTGAAGAAGGGATTCTGAAGAAAAACTGAACCAGGTGTTAGGCCTAATTTGACCCAAAGGCTCATTTCTAATGAGTGGAACATATTCACATTAGACAGTTCCCTGAACATGGGTCCTCTGAAATACAATGTTCCTTCAAATGGATAGGCACATTCACAGCTTTGAGGGCTCAGCTTCTGATCAATGGGACATGATTTACTTCCACAATTAGCTAGGCTGGTGGAATAGGGTTTTGTATTTTGTTGCTGGATCTGACAGAAATTAGTATTCGAGATAGCAGTTGTGCACACAGGATTGCCTATAAGTCTGAATCAACAAATAACATACTAAACAAATTAAGTACGGTTATCATTCTAGCTGATGAAATTAACTCCCATGAAATGTCTTACATTAAAGTATTTGAATATCCAGATCCTAGAGTTATGGAGGAAATCTGGTTGTTCTGCAAATCAACAAGTTGAAGTTGAGAGCCAACACTATCACCCAGGTTCAATGTGCCATTGAAGGCATTGTTTCGTAGTTTCCTGTCAAAGGATCAAGATAACCTGGACTTAATCATGCACCTTCTCTTTTTCTTGAACATTAAAGATTTGTGAAATGGGAACTCTGGGTTTGAGTCAATACTCACACTTGCTGTATCTGGGGGAAGCTGAAAAGCTTTTCTGGTACAGGCCCTTGTAGTGATCCATGTTCAATAACACTGCACATTATAAAAATTTGCAGTGAATTTTCATAAACATTTGATAAGGAAGACTCAAAATATTTTTTGGTGACTAAATTACGCACAGAGTGGTGAGCGACGATAAGGTTGAGAACCAAACTGGAGCTTCTGTTGGGTCAAATGAATTATTACTAAGATCCCTGTAAAATCAGATGGATCAGGTTTGAGGATTCATTACTATGGAAACAACAAAACCATCAACCTGAAGGATTGGAACTCCTATCATTAGACTTACACATAATTGAGGGTATTCATTGAGGTTAAGTCTGGTAAAGGGCCTGTAAGATTATTGTGTGCTAAATTCCTGAAAGGAAGCAAAATTTGCATCAGGAAATATGTTGATTAACCACAGTATAATCAAACTGAAGAGGTAAAATTAAATACTCACAATTCATTGATGTTTGTAAGGTTGTTGAGATTTGAAGGGACCTCTCCTGACAAAGCATTTCGATCCAGTCGACTGTTGTGGATAGGACACATTGCAGTTGGGGTTAAGAAAGGAAAACTAATAGAGCCAACTAGTGCCGCAAAGGAAAGAAATTCAAGTTTAGGTGTTATCTTTTACTCACAGAACTTCAAGAGTCTGAACATGTCCTAATGAGGATGGGATGTTCCCAGTTAATTGGTTTCCATCAAATAGTCTGTCATTGGAACATTAGGAACCATTAGGAGTGCCGTGCTGCCAAACAAACAATATTGATGGATGGATGGATGGATGGTTATCAACTTACATGTGTATTAGTACCATCTCAGAGCTGAAAAGTTTTGGGGGAATCGTACCCGAAAGCTTATTTTTATTGAAATGGCTGCAAGTTTACAAAAAAAAAAAAAAGGAAGCTCTTACTTCATGAAATACTCAATGGTCTTAACATTAACCACACTAAAATGAAGGTAAGCTGGAAACGTAAACTTACAAGTGTTTAGCCTTTAAAAGGAGGTCCAATCCAGGGGAGATGGGTGTTGAAACTGGGATAGCTCCCACCAGTTGATTGTCAGCAAGATCCAGCCAATACAGTTTAGAGAGCTTTCCCAATGAGGGAGGAATTTTACCAGTGAAATTGTTTGAATTCAGGGCCCTGCATATGAAAATGCATGAAGATTTAGAATTTCCAATGCCACTGATATATTCTATATATTCTATATAAATACTATGGCAATTCTTACAAGAAGGACAGCTCTGCAAGATTTCCAAGTTCTTCTGGAATATTACCAGTGAAACCACATCCAGCTAGAATTCTGAAAAACAGAATACAAAGAAATTGTAACAACAAGATAGTTGCAGTTGAAACTTGGATTCATCAAATCAGTAAAGTAGCATTCTTACAGGATATTTAGCTTTTCCAAATCCCCCAGTCGTGGTGACAGAGAACTGGTGAGATCCCGATTAAATGACAGGTCCCTACAGTAAAGTTATGTTAAAAGTGAGGAAAAGGTAGTAGATTTGAGTGAGAATTGCTCATGGAACAATGTAGTTCAGTTGTAAATTCAATGGTGGGTTCAAAGAAAGCTCACAAGGATCTCAATTCAGTTAGGCCCCCAATGTCACCACTTAGTTTCCCTTTAAGACCCATGGTTGATAATCCCCTGAGAATGAGATCACATGAGTATATGGTAAAGAGCACTAGAAGCCAACAAAATATGACCATCCACTCACAGTGCAGTCACCCTTGAGCTGTTGCATGTGACTCCTTCCCATGGTGCTCCACAAGGATCATCTGACTTATCCCAGCTTGGAGGTGTATTTTGCCATGAATCTTTCAAAGATTGGAGAGCAGCAGCTACAAAAACACCACTTCGATTACATTCCCAACCACCATACAGAAACAATTAATAAATGATGATTTCAAATATTTCGCTCAGATGTCCTTTGGAAATTAACAATAAAATTTTCTGATGCTATCACAGAAAAGAGCATTCAATGAAACTGGAAAGCAGAATCTAGACATTTTACAAAACAGTGTATGTGTATTATATGTCAAACAGCTTGAAGACACAAAGTAAAACCAAATCAAGAAAGGAAGAGTTAGGACGTAGTAATCACCATCGTGAGGATCTGTAACAGCAGAAAGGAAGGCAATATTTGCAGCAAAGAAAAGCAGGAATAAGAGCAATGAAAAGGGTGTCATGGCTGAAACTTTGGGTCGACAATGGCTAATTGGCTAGTGGTTTTCAGTGCAGAGTTTGAAGGTCCTCAGTCAAGTTGAAACAGGAATAACAAGCATGGACAATTTTCAGCATGTTGTCCTTATGCGAAAATATATGAGATTGAGATGATGGAGTAGGTGCGGTGGAGCAACAAACGAGAAACAAGGCAGTGAGCAATGTGGCCATTGGCAATGGCCTACCTTTTCTTTTCACTGCTTCCTTTAATTGATTTACCTTAGCTTTGAAGCTAATTTAAGTACCCCCCAACACAGCTTTAAACAAGGCCAGTTTGAAGCTATCATCATCGTAGTCATCATCACTTTTTCCATTAGAAATAAAAGTGGAAAAAGTGACCAAATTCTGTTTAGCATTTGATTTCGGAAATAGGCTTGTTTGCTACGCTGACCATGGCCTGCCCTACCACAAAGCTCCTTCTCAACTTTTTACAGCGGCCAATGGGATTCATTTCTGAGCCTGGTTTAAGGCAAAAGAAATAATATTTTACAATAATTATTGCTTGCTATGGATATAAATGGAATGGATCACATTAATTTCCATTGAAGCAAACAAGCAAAACCTCAATGTTTGATAATTACATGGTAGGTGCAGACTAGTGGGTCCCTTCCTGCCCTGCTCTTACCTTCGGTCTTCAACCATCAACGCATGCTAATGCCAATTATTTTATGACTCAAATATGAGACATAAAGTTCCATGTTCATGAAATATCTTACCAAATGTGTCAAATTCTTCGTTTCTGTATTTGTTACAATATTTATTTTATAAAAAAAACGTTGTAATGGGAATTGTTTTGCCTGGCCAGGAGTCAAAAAATTTGAGATAAAATTAAATGGTATATTTTTACGTTGTTAAAAATGTAATTTCACTATTTAATAGTTTATATCTTTATAATTTTTAAAAGATTAAATCAAATTTTTATTATTTTGAGGAGCTAAAATGTAATTTTATCATTACTAATTTAAAATTTTATAAATTATAAATGGTCTAAATGAAAAAAATTTTATTTTAGGAGAGACCAGGGCCCTTACCAACCTCCCTTGGCTCCGCCACCTAAAATAGTGTTCTTTCTGTTTTGGTCACTCAAAATTTTTTTTATCAATTAAATTATACAAATGGTCACCCACATATGCTTGTGTTCCTATTTTTTTTTTTTTAATTTTCAATTAGGTATTAATGCTTGAATTCATTGTTGTTTTGATTACCTGTCGTTATATTGATAACGAAAAGCCTTTTTCTTACTAGTGTAATAACACATTTAATCCTTAATACTTACATATTTTTATCAATTTGACCTTAATTTTAAATACTACAATAAATTTAACCCTTTTTATTTACAAATTATATCAATGTGATCATCAAACTTTCGAACCAAAGCTTTCAGCTTTAAAAAAAAAAAACATCTATTAATTGTTTTATTTATGGTTGAAATTAGTCAATTCGGGACATTAACCTTTTTGTTTATATTTTTAAGAAGTTAGTGTTAGAAATTAACTAAAACATCGTTAACAATAATAGAAAATACTAAATTTTAAAAATATAATATACACTAAAATTATATAAATAATTTAATATTTGTAAAAAAATAATTTTTCACTATCACTAACATAATTTAGTTTTTAATAAATTTAGTAAAAAATTTGATGCTAAATCAATTAGTGATACATATTGCTTATTGTGAATTTATTTAAAAATAATTAAAAATGAATAGAACACATAAAAATATTTTAATTGACTTATAAAATTAAAAAAAATCTTTATCGATGTAATAAAAAGAAATTCAATTAATTCTTTCACATTTTTTTCTTATGAAAAAATAAATGTTTATATTTTTTATATAATTATTGGGCTAAATAAGGCCAATATGTCATTTTTTTATAATTGATTAGACCTTTAGGCCGTTTTTAAAATTAATAGGGAAATAGGTTAATTTTAATGGAAAGAGCGTCCAGTTGGCAAGTTTTGTGGAAAGTGCGTCCAACTAGACAAGCTTTATGGAAAGAGCGTCCAGCTGGGCAAGCTTTGTGGAAAGCGCATCCAATTGGGCGAGCTTTCTGGATAGGTGTCAGGAAAACGGGCCTAGTTGGATGCACTTTCCATTTCTCTCTCTAGGGTTACAATTTTTATTTTTTAGGGTTAGGGTTTTTATATTATTAAGATTAAGGTTTAAGGGTTTTTAGGGTTTAAAGGTTTCAACTAAAATAGCAAAAGTTCTCAGGTAGTTTTGACGGGTCGGGGATGTGATAACGCGCCTCAGAACACATAAATTGCATATATCATGTCAAGGTGGGGACATCACCTGAGAAACCCATCGTGGGGAAGTCAGGTTTTAGGGGTAACGGTGTTTGATACGATTAGAGGTCGAAGTCCAAGTGGATGTCCTAGTCGATGGTCATGATGCAATCACAGGTTTGAGTATAACTGAGGCCTTGGTGACGGTCATTACACAGTCAGTAGTTCAAGCTTTTTGTTTACCCACAAATGATGCCTTATAAATATCTTACATAATATTGAGGTCATAATAGTATGAAAAACTATTGGGGCATTCTGTTGTAATCAGTGTAATCCTTTTCTTTATTTCCAAGCAATCGGTATCTTTAACCTTTCATTCTTGTCCAAATGCTGACATCGAGGTTTACACAAGAGGGCTCTCAGGTGGAGAGTGGATGTCCCATCACAGAAGAGGTTAAACTCGGATCGGCACAACAATGATTGTAGTTATTAATGGTTGTTTAATAACAAGAACGTTCGTTGGCCTGAAAGGAGCATCACCTTTATTGCATCGCAACATCAACTCCCTGCCTGAGAGTCCTCTTGTGTCCATCAAGGTGCTAGCCTTTGAATAATCCAGAAATGGAGAAAAAATTACGTCGATTATAGCGGGAAGCACTAGAGTTTTTTCGTATGATCATGCCCTCAGATTTCTGTTTGGTATTTATATGGTAACATTTGGGTGTCTGAAAGTTTAAGCTTGTGGTCGCATAACGATCGTCAACTAGCTCCCCCGTTATACATCGATCCATGACCGCATAATGACCGTCGATTGAGACCTTCACGTTGACTTTCACCCTTTACTGTAAAAAGCAAAATCACCCAATAATCGACTTCCGTAGGATAGGCTTCGGAGGCAATGATCTCATTTCAGCATGATATATGAAATGTGTGCGACTCGGAGCGATATCACATCACCGACGACTTAAGAATACCTCAAAAGTACACCAAATATTTTTAGCAACATAAAATTTTAAGACTGGGAAATGGTTTATAGTGGAGAAATGGAGAGGATTGGATAAAAATTATATGATTGATGGACGACGAAGGTTGGCATGTGAGAACCATTTTATGCCGTAGCGAAGGGTCTGTTTGCAAAAAAAAACCTTGAAAGCATAGTGGTGGAACATATTCTAAACGTGTTTGGTGTTTAAAGCGTCCAAATTATTCAAAGTGTTAGGCTTTTCTCCTGAGGGAACAGTATATCATGGTAAGAAAGCGCCCCAGCTAGGCAAGCTTTCTCTAACAAATTATTTATTCCCCCGAAAGTAACTACCTTTTCAAATGCCTATTGAGCATGTTATGCAATGCAGAATCTCGATGAAATTATATGACTTTAGAACGCGTGATGGAAATTATTTGGACAATACAATTATGCAACGAATGTGTGCATTCGTAAACAAAATTCATAGCACATATTCTCTTTCTCCTTACATAATTCTCTTATAAAAGGGGCGTAATTTTCATAACATAGACACGTTGTAACCCCCTTTACTTGACCTAAAAGATAAGGCTGAATCCAGAAGGTCACAGTTGTAACTTCGCCCTCAAGTAAACCACTTTAAAACATAAATGTAACATCCCAATTTTCAGTGGTATCAAAAATAGTAGTTTCGGGACCACAACTCCGACTAGTCAAGTAAAAATTATTTATTTTAAATATTTTTGGTGATATATGCATCATATGAAATTATGATTTGAAAATTTCATAGATTAAACAGTTAACTGAATAGAAAGGATTAAATCGTAAAAGGTGAAAAAGTAGAACTTTGTAATTGGAAGGATTAAATAAACAAATTAGCCAAGAGAGATTTAGTTAGTGGAATGATATGATATTTTAAGTGAAAATAGTGTATTAATTAAGTTAAAGAAAAAAAAGGATTAATTAAGCTTAATGATGAATGTCATGAAAACTACAAGTTTGCTATTAATATATATATGAAATTAAAAGAAGAAAGAAAACATATTTTCCTTCTTTTTCATCTTCTTCACAAGGCCAAGAGGAAGGAATTTATGGTTTTTCATTCAATCTTGAAGCTTTAATTTGAGTAAGTAAATGATGCTCGTTTTTAGTAATTTTTATGTTTTTGAGTTCGTTTAGCTTAATCTAGCTTATGCAAGGACTAATTTGTGAATCTGGCAAATGTTAGAAAACTTGCCATTGTTGAAATTGCTTATTCTTGAAAGCTTTTGATGTATTTCAATGTTTGATACTTGGGTTAAATCTTTTTATACAATGATTTTTTATGAAATCAGGTTTAAGGACTAAAATGTGAAAATGGTGTGAAAATAAATGTGTGAATGGGTTGAATGGACACCCAAGAAATTTGGCTATGGTTAGTTGTGGGAGGAAATGGTTATTTTGCAAGTTTTGTGTTGAAAGGACTAGATTGAATAAAAGGAAACTAGTAGGAGTAAAATCATAATTTTTTCAAAAAGGATTTGTTAAACTAAGCCTTATTAAATAATATGTTTTGATATAACAAACTAAAGTGTTTTTGAATAAAAGCTAAGTGGAAAAGACTCCAGTGAGACTTCTACCGGTAAAACTCCACTTTTACCGATACAACTACAGTTCTACCGATACCTTGAAGACTTCTACCGAAACAAGTCAAGTTAGTAGCTAAAATTCATCCTCCCCGGTACTTCTATCGATACTTTGATGGGTTCTACCGATACCAAATGAAACCCTCAGAGTTCTATCGATACAATGAAGCATCTACCGATAGAACGACTCTAACGGTAATATTTTGTAAAGTTGTCTACCCTGGGACTTCTACCGATAGAACTCCTCTTCTACTAATACAACTACGGTTCTACCGATACAAGTATGCTTCTACCAGAACAACTAAGCTGCAGACTACATTTACTACTGGTTTTTATGGCTGCAACGACTACATTACTTTCCCAACAACCATAACGGTTGAAATTCACTTAGAGGGTATAAATACCATCTTCCAAGGGTCTAGCATCAAGAAGAGCAATGTGCAAAGCCTAAAGATCAATCAAAACAACCTAGAGCTTAATTCTTTCTTACCTTTTCTTGTAAACACTTGTGAGCTTTCATAGTATTCATTTAGCTCAAGTGTTCTTCTTTGTATTTGTGCTTAATTGGCAAAATCCTGATCTTGTAAGGATTATTTCTTTGTATGCTTATTTGTTTCTCTTTTGAGAGAGGGTTTATACTTAAGGTTTAGGTAGAAACCTTAAGGAGTTATCTCTTAGGGCTTTGGGGTATAAGTCTTAAGTGATTGTAAGGTTAAACCTTGTCCTCAAAGGTTATACAAATCTAGTGGATTTTGGGAAAATCCTTAGTTGTGGAAAGCTAAGGTAGTTGAGTAGGCATTTGGGGTCGAACCATTATAAATCATTGTGTTCTTTGTTGTAAAATTAAATTGCTTCTACCACAACTTTTAAAAGGTCGATTCAACCTCCGTTACCATCATTATCGAGTTGATCTATCGAGCTAACAATTGGTATCAGAGGTAGAACTCTAGAGACGGTTTAACAGCCAAGAGAAGATCCTCGGAGAAGCTCAAACGATAAATAAGTCTTTCAACATCAATGACGTCAACTTTCGAGTCAACATTTGTGGGAGAAGGATTTTCCACTGTAAGACCTCCTCTATTCAATGGCACTGACTATTCTTATTGGAGAACAAGAATGAAGTTATTTATCCAAGCCAACGATTATGGAGTGTAGAGGATAATCACAAATGGGCCATTCATTCCAATGAAGATAGTTGAAGGTGTTAGTGTTCCAAAGGAGGAGAATGAATGGGATGCAAATGACATCAAGAAGGTGCAACTTAATGCAAAAGCTATGCACACTCTATTTTGTGCTCTTGGTGAAAATGAGTACAACAGAGTCTACTCGTACAGCGATGCCAAAGAAATATGAGACAAGCTTGAGGTCACCCATGAAAGAATGAATAGAGTTAAGGAATCAAAGCTAAGTATTCTCACCCTTGACTATGAATTATTTAAATCAAAACCGAAGGAAGGAATCAAAGAGATGTTCGATCAATTCACCAACATCATTAATGGTCTCAAAGCCCTTGGGAAGGTTTATCCCAACAAGGAGATGGTGAAAAAGATGTTGAATAGTCTCCCAACATCTTTGGAAATAAAGGTGATGGTCATAGAAGAATCAAAGGATCTCAACTCACTCTCCCTTGATGAGCTCATTAGTTCTTTGCTTACATATGAGATAAAGATTAACAAAGGGAGTGAAGAAGAAAGACTTATGAAGAAGAATGTTGGTAGAGCTCTTAAATTCACCACCATTGAATAAAGTTAATCAAGTGAAGAGGTGGATGAAGATGAAGAGATGAAAATGCTTGCTAGAACATTCAAGAGATTCATGAAGTCCAACAAATAAGGAGAATTTCGAAAGAAAGAAGGACTCAAACTTGAGTCAACCAAGGAGAAAGATCTCATTATTTGCTATGAGTGCAAGAAATCGGGACACGTTGAGTATGATTGTCCTAGATTTAAAAAGAAGGGGTCTAGCAAACAAAAGGCTTATGTTGATTGGAATGATGAAGACTCATCCGATGAAAAAGTCAAATTAGTCCTTATGGCCATCGATGATCTTAAGGTAACTTCTAACTCATCTACTTTAACTAATTATTCTTTTGATGAGTTGGAACAAGCCTATGATGAATTGGTTTTGGAATTAAAATTCATGATGTTAAAACATAAGAAAAGTGTTTCAAAATTGAAAAATGAAAATGACTTACTTTCCGAAATCAATCATGAACCTGAAGAGAAAGTAAACAAAATGCAAGAAATCATTAATGATTTTGAAAAGAAAATTTAGACTTGCATAATTTACTTTCAAAAGTTCATGAGGATCATCAAAAGTAACTTGAGTTGCTTAAGAGTGAAAAAGCTCACTCTAACAAAGTTTTTGAAAAAGGAGAAAGTTCAAAACAAAACTTTGTTAAAAATAGCTTTAATTTCTATAAACATAGAGGTCCCTCAAGATTTTACAAGGGAAAACTTGTTAAGAGTATATGGGTCCCTAAAGGACTTAATACTACTTAAGATAAGGAAGCTCTTTCAAAATGGTTACCTAAAGGGACTAAAATTTTGAAAACTAATGATTATGGACCCAAAAGACATTGGGTACCAAAATTTAACTCTATTTTTGTAGGTAAGGTGCATTGCTTTAAGGTAAACAAATGCAAATTCTATGTGATTATACCTTAATATTGATTGGTATGATAATTCATTAATTCTTTATATTTAATATCTATATTTTAACTAACCACTTTCTTTTCCTCTTAAATTTTATTTGTTTATTTTTTATATAACAAAAAGGGGAGAAGAGAAAGGTAAATTTTATGGTTGATTGATTGTTTAGATTAGTGACCAATTTTTGTAAAGAAAAATGAATGTCAAATTTAAGTTTATTGAAAATTTATGCTTCAAATATTTATGCCTTAAATTGAAAATGATTTTTATATAGGGGGAGCTTAATTTCAAAATGACTTTTATTAAGGGGGAGAAATTTATTCAAAAAAAAATTTACAAAATATTTTGTTATATCAAAAAGGGGGAGATTGTTAAACTAAGCCTTATCGAATAATATGTTTTGATAAAACAAATTAAAGTGCTCGTGAATAAAAACTAAGTGAAAAAGACTCAAGTGAGACTTCTATCGGTAGAACTCCACTTCTACCGATACAACTATAGTTTTACCGATACCTTTAAGACTTCTACCAAAACAAGTCAAGTCAGTAGCTAAAATTCATCCTCCCCTGCACTTCTATTGATACTTTGATGGGTTCTACCGATACCAAATGAAACCCTCAGAGTTCTACTGATACAATGAAGCATCTACCGATAGAACAACCCTAACGGTAATATTTTGTAAAGTCGTCTACCCTGGGACTTCTACTAGTAGAACTCCTTTTACTGATACAACTACAATTCTACCGATACAAGTATGCTTCTACCGCTACAGTATGCTTCTACCAGAACAACTAAGCTACAGACTACATTACTTTCCCAACAATCATAACGGTTGGAATTCACTTAGAGGGTATAAATACCATCTTCTAAAGTTCTAGCATCAAGAAGAGCAATGTGCAAAGCCTAAAGATCAATCAAAACAACCTAGAGCTTAATTCTTTCTTACCTTTTCTTGTAAACACTTGTGAGCTTTCATAGTATTCATTTAGCTCAAGTGTTCTTCTTTGTGTTTGTGCTTAATTGGCAAACATTCTGATCTTGTAAGGACTATTTCTTTGTTTGCTTATTTGTTTCTCTTTTGAGAGAGGGTTTATACTTAAGGTTTAGGTAGAAACATTAAGGAGTTATCTCTTAGGACTTTGGGGTATAAGTCTTAATTGATTGTAAGGTTAAATCTTGTCCTCAAAGGTTATACAAATCTAGTAGATTTGGGAAAATCCTTAGTTGTGGAAAGCTGGAGTAGGCATTTGGGGCCGAACCACTATAAATCCTTGTGTTCTTGTTGTAAAATTAAATTGCTTCCTCCATAACTTTTAAAAGGTCGATTCAACCTCCGTTACCATCATTATCAAGTTGATCCATCGAGCTAACAGGATTAAATTGTGTGGATGATATTAACCTTTGATATTGAACTAAAGATGTTGAAATCTTACTATTTTGATTGTGTAAATGCATGAAGTATAACTTAGATGCTTAAGCTTATAATGCTTGTAAAGACTTAGAAGTTATGTATGTTGTGTGATGTTCTAATGCATAACTTGTATTGGTTGTGTTTGAGACATTAAACTTGTGTCTTGGCATTATTCTTGAGATTCTGCATCTTTGTTTCGGCAGAATTTATGCATGTATCGGTAGAAGTACAGAGTAAGAGAGAGGTTGTTCTCTGACTTGGGTTGTATCGGTAGTTGAATTACAAGTATCGGTAGTTTATAGTACTGATGTATCGATAGTATGTATGCTTATATCAGTAGAAGTTACAGGGTGAGGATTTTTGCTCTCTAAAGTTTTTGGTACCGTAGTTACATGACTTGTATCGGTAGAACTAGCACAGGTACCAGTAAAAGTCTGCATAGTTCTAAATTGTTCATTGAATTGACTACTACCGATACTTGACCATCAGGTACTGGTAGAAGTCCTCTAAAATGTTAGAAATGTCATTTTTACCCTTGATGAAATTGTGTTATGATTAAATATTGATCCAAAATATGACAGGTAAATTTTGTATTGAATAAAGATTAAATATTTTGATATTCTAAAAGATGAACAAAGTTAAATGAATAGAAACACTGGAATCCTAATCGATGACGGTGTTCGAGATTAGGGTGTTACATTTAGTGGTATTAGAGCCTTCGGTTTAGTCGTTTCTTGGACATTTATTATTTTATTAAATGATTTCATAGTACATACCATATGAACCTGTGATAATGTGATACAGATGAATCCGATCTAACCATAGTTTTTGCAGATAAAAGTAAATATGTCTGAATTTGAAAGAGAGGAGATTAACGACGTAAATAGCAATAACCTGACAAATGATTTTGGGGCTAGTCATGGGGTCCCTATTATACCAATGACAGAAAGCGAAGCTAAAAATATGTTTTTCAGCTTAATGAGACAGTGATTCTCGAAATTTATGCAGAATAACAGAATGGAGCCACCTCTTTCACCCCAATCACACAGCCTGTTGCCCGATCTATGACACCTCCTATAATGCCTCCACCTGTCTCGATAATTGAACAGAGGCATCGTATTCCAACAGATAGGGTAAAAAAGTATAGGGCAAAAGAATTTCGTGGAAATGGTGAGGACGATTCGTCTAAGGCTGAGTATTGGTTAGAAAATACTTTGAGAGTACTGAATGAAATGGCCTATCCACCCAAAAATTTTGTGAGGTATGTTGATTTGTTACTAAAAGATAAAGCTTACAACTGGTGGGTAATGATCGTAGCAGTGATACCAAAAAACGAAGTTACTTGGGAATTCTTCCAGATAGAGTTTAAGAAGAAATATGTCAGTAAGAGATATTTAGATAAGATGAAGAAAGAATTCTTGAAGTTGAGACAGGGAACCAAGACAGTGGCAGAATACGAACGGGAGTTTGTATTTCTCAGTAAGTATGCCCGAGATATCGTACCCACTAATGAGGCTATGTATGTCCATTTTGAAGACGTTTTGAGTGATGAGATAAAGATGATGGTGGGTAGTTCAAAAATTCAACCATTTTGTCATACTGTCAGACTAAGCACAGAAAATAGAGGAAGTATACAACCAGAAAAGAAAGAGAGAGAAGAGATTTCGAGATTTTGAGAAGAAAAATCCTACCCGAACTTTCTCAATGCCACCACTGAAGAAATTTAAAGATAGTGAAGCCCGTAGAGCAATCTCTTCTAGTTTTCTGATCAGGACCACCAGTATCCAGATTTCAAAATCGACCTGCTGATAGTGTGGCAAGTGTTCGTAACGTGCCAACATCAGTGTGCGAACATTGCAAAATAATTCATTCGGGCGAATGTCGGTTAGTTAAAGGAGCCTGCTTTTGATGTGGAAATACCGGTCATTTCATGCGAAATTGTCCGATGAACACGAAAGCAAAGGAAGATCGGAGTGTTAACCCTTCGGTTACACCGTAGAAAGGTAGACGCCCGGGGTAGAGTAGCGGTACAGGTGGAAATCAAAGTGAACAGAGAGACAGTGGAAGCAGGTCAAAAGTTCGAGCACCTGCACGAACTTATGCCATCCGAGCTAGAGAAGAAGATACCGCTGCTGATGTGATGACTGGTATATTCTATCTTTTTAATGATATTGTATGTGCTTTGATTGACCTAGGGTCAACTCATTCATATATCTACATTATTTTAGCCACTGATAAGAAATTGGTCATCGAATCGACTGAATTTGATATGCAACTCACAAACCCTTTGGGTCATAGTGTCATTGTTAACTTGGTATGTCGTAAATGTCCACTGAAAGTTCACGGTTGTGAATTTTCTATTGATCTAATGCTATTTCCCTTCATCGAGTTTGATTTGATTTTGGGTATGGATTGGTTATCTGAGCATGATGCAAGTAAATTGCAAGCAAAGACAGATTAGTTTGAAATCTTCGACAAGTGAAGTAATCACAGTGGAGTCCAACAGATTGAACAGTGAGACCAGAGTGATTTCGGCTATTTCAGCACAGAAGATGGTTCATAAAGGCTGTAAAGCATTCTTGGCATACATACTTGATACTCGGGGCTCGAAAATAAAATTGGATCAGGTACCAACTGTTCAAGAGTATATAAATGTATTTTCGAAAGAATTATCGGGTTTACCGCCAGTTAGAAAGGTAGAGTTCAGTATTGATTTACTACCTGGTACTGCTCCGATCTCTATTCCACCGTACAGAATGGCGCTGACTGAATTGAAAGAGTTGAAAGCTCAGCTGTAAGAATTGTTAGATAGAGGATTCATACGACCCAGTGTATCACCGTGGGGACGCCTATATTATTCGTGAAAAAGAAAGATGGATCGATGCAGATGTGTATAGACTACAGGTAGCTAAATAAGGTGACGATCAAGAACAGGTATTCATTGTCTCGGATCGATGAGTTATTTGACCAGTTAAAAGGTGCAACCGTGTTCTCCAAAATAGACCTTTGGTCAGGTTACTATCAAATGCGGGTAAAAGATGGTGATATAATGAAAATGCCATTCAGAACTCGATACAGACATTATAAGTTTTTAGTTATGCCATTTGAGTTGACTAATGCCCCCGTAACATTTATGGACCTGATGAACAGAATATTTTAACCTCAGTTGGACAGGTTTGTGGTTGTGTTTATTGATGACATATTGATTTACTTCAAGACAAAATCAGAGCATACTCAGCATTTGAGAGAGGTGTTACGGATTTTGTAAGAAAAATAGTTATATGCAAAATTCAGTAAATGTGAATTCTGGCTTCGAGAAGTTGGATTCTTGGGTCACGTAGTATCTTCGAAAGGAATATGTGTTGATCTAAGCAAAGTTTTGAGCTATTCTCGATTGGAAGGTATCGAACTCTGAGGTACGCAGTTTCTTGGGATTGGCAGGATATTACCGTCGATTCATGAAAGACTTCTCCATCATAGCCTTACCGATGACGACATTACTATATAAAAACATTTAGTTCGTATGGTCTAAAAAGTGTCAGCAAATTTTTGACAAGTTGAAAAAGTTGTTAACTGAAGCTCCGGTCTTGACGCAACCAGAGATGGGAAAAGAGTTCATTGTTTACAGTAACGCATCTTTAAGTGGATTGGGGTGTGTTTTGATGCAAGATGGTAAAGTGGTAGCTTCTGCTTCCCGACAGTTAAAACCACATGAAAAAATTACCCGACTCATAATATAGAGTTAGCTACAGTAGTTTTTGGATTGAATATTTGGCGACACTACCTTTATGGGGAGAGATGCCATATATTTACAGATCACAAAATATATTTACAGATCATAAGAGTTTGAGATATCTAATGACACAGAAATAGTTGAATCTGCGACAACGCTGATGATTAGAGCTATTAAAAGACTATGACCTTGTGGTCGATTATCATCCAACTAAAGCTAATGTTGTAGCTGATGCCCTGAGTCGAAAATCGATGTTTGCTTTAAGAGCAATGAATGCCCATCTGTCACTGGAAGGCGATGGTTCTATCACCGTGGAGCTTAGGACAAGGCCATTATTTCTACAACGGATTCAAGAATTACAGAGAAAGGATCCAAAGCTTATAACTAAAAGGGAGCAGATACAGAATTATGCTACCACGGGATTTACAGTTGATACAGAGGGTATGTTGTATTACAGAGGCAGGGTATGTATTCCGAATGATTCAGATTTGAGACGAGACATTCTGACGGAGGCTCATAGTAGCACTTATTCCATACACCCGGGGAGTGTGAAAATGTATAATAACCTAAAGAAATTGTATTGGTGGTCAGGTATGAAACGAGAGATTCAGAGTTTATAACTAAATGCCTTATATGTCAGCAAGTGAAAGCCGAACACCAGGTGCCATCTGGGTAACTACAGTCGATTTTCATCCCAGAGTGGAAAATGGGAACGAGTCACAATAGATTTTATCACAGAACTTCCGATAACACCGAGAAAGAAAGATTCAATCTGGGTAACTGTAAACAAATTGATGGAGTCCGCTCATTTCATCCCCATTAGAGTAAATTATCCACTTGAGAGGCTAACTGAGCTTTACGTGTCTGAGATAGTTCGATTACACGGAGTACCAGCCTCTATCATCTTTGATAGGGATCCACGCTTTATTTCGAGATTTTGGGGTAAGCTACATGAGGCTTTAGGGACTAGGTTGAATTTTAGTACTGCATATCATTCGCAAACGGATGGTCAGTCAAAGTGAGTGATACAGATTCTGGAGGATATGCTACAATGCTATACACTTGAGTTTGAAGGAAGCTAGGAAAAATATCTGCCGTTGGTGGAGTTTGCATATAATAACAGTTACCAATCTAGTATTAAATGGCACCATCCAAAGCATTATATGGTCGGAAGTGTAAGACACCTCTATACTGGTCAAAGTTGAGCGACTTTAAATTGATTGGAATTTATTTAGTTCATGAGACGGAGGACAATGTACGGGTGATTCATAATTGTTTGAAAGCAGCGTCTGACCGATAGAAGTCGTATGCAGATCTTAAGAGAAAAGATATAAAATTTACTGTAGGAGGTCGAGTGTTCCTAAGAGTTTCACCTTGGAAAAAGGTGCTGCAGTTTAGTAGAAAGGGAAAGTTGAGTTCGCGGTTCATCGGGCCGTATGAAGTTATCGAACGAGTTGATCCTGTAGCATATAAGTTGGCTTTACCACCAGAAATAAAGAAGATTCATAATGCCTTTCATGTTTCGATGTTGAGACGGTACAGATCAGATCCCTCATATGTGATTACACCTATGGAAGTTGAGATTCAATCGGATTTGCCGTATTCAGAAGAACTAGTTAGAATACTGACTAGCGAAGTAAAAAAACTGAGGAAGAAGAGAGTACCATTGATGAAAGTATTATGGAATCGTCACGGATTAGAGGAACTCACTTGGGATACAGAGCTTCGATGAGATCATAGTACCCTAACCTGTTTACTGGTAAGAAATTTCGGCACGAAATTTTCCTAAAGGGGGAGAGTTGTAACAGCCCGATTTTTAATGGTATCGAAAATAGTAGTTTCGAGACCACAGCTCCGACGAGTCGAGTTGTAAAATTTATTTATTTTAAATGTTTTTGGTGATGTATGCATCGTATGAAATTATGATTTAAAAATTTCATAGATTGAACAGTTAACTGAATAGAAAGGATTAAATCGTAAAAGGTGCAAAAGTATAATTTTGTAATTGGAAGGAATAAATAAACAAATTAGCCAAGAGAGATTTAGTTAGTGGAATGATATGATATTTTAAGTGAAAATAGTGTATTAATTAAGTTAAAGAAAAAAATGATTAATTAATCTTAATGATGAAAGTCATAAAAACTACAAGTTTACCATTAATATATATATGAAATTAAAAGAAGAAAGAAAACATATTTTCCTTCTTTTTCATCTTCTTCACATGGCCAAGAGGAAGGAATTTAGGGTTTTTAATTCAATCTTGAAGCTCTAATTTGAGTAAGTAAATGATGCTCGTTTTTAGTAATTTTTATGTTTTTGAGTCCATATTAGCTTAATCTAGCTTATGCAAGGACTAATTTGTGAATCTGTCAAATGTTAGAAAACTTGCCATTGTTGAAATTGCTTGTTCTTGAAAGCTTTTGATGTATTTGAATATTTGATACTTGGGTTAAATCTTTTTGTAAAGTGATTTTTGATGAAATCAGGGTTTAAGGACTAAAATATGAAAATGGTGAAATTACATGTATTGTTGTGAAAATAAATGTGTGAATGGGTTGAATGGACACCCAAGAAATTCGGCTATGGTTAGTTGTGGGAGGAAATGGTTATTTTGAATGTTTTATATTGAAAGGACTAGATTGAATAAAAGGAAACTAGTAGGGGAAAATCATAATTTTCCCAAAAAAGATTAAATTGTGTGGAATGACTAAATTTTGTAACTTAATATGAGAATTGAATGACTTGTAAATGTATACTACGATCGTGCTACAGACCGCGGAAAAGGGAATCTAGCGGATTAGTCCTTGAAGTCTTTCCTAAACTGCAATCTAGTCCTGTAAATTTGTAATGTAAATCTTATTTAATATTCCTTGTACATGTATTGTCAATGTACAACAAATCGTAAACATTCGGTATTGAATATGATCGAAGAAATGAAACGCAAGAGATAGTGGCCTTTATGCCATTGAAATAGTACCGACATGATGGGCTGGGGTACCGCATGTGTTGCGAGTCCTCGGTAACTCGTGTGAGCAACATCGTGACTCGAAAAAGAGATATGGATCTTATATGGATTATAGGTCCTACGATGGCTGGGACTTATGCTTATGCATACTCTTGACAACTCGTGTGAGCAGTATCGTTAGGAAACAGTTTACAGTACAGATAGACACCATACCGATGGCTGGGGTACCGCATAGGTTGCGAGTCCTCGACAGCTCAGCATCGGGTACTGGTAACAGAGAGTTATGAACAGGAAGAGAAGTTGTAAATACTCAAAGAGCAATGGAACTACGTTGGCTTGATGAAGTCATTGTTGTTTATTACCATGTTAGTATTTCTTAACTATCAAACTTACTAAGCCATAAAGCTTACCACCGTTATTGTTGTTGTTTTGTAGATCGTTTTGTTGATTGAAGATCGGATCATCGTCTTCACCTAAAGTCACACTATCGCGGAGTTTTTCGGTAGATTTTGCATCACTTGGTCTTATGGCGTGTACTAGGATGATATTAACCTTTGATATTGAACTAAAGATGTTGAAATCTTACTATTTTGATTATGTAAATGCATGAAGTATAACTTAGATGCTTAAGCTTATGATGCTTGTAAAGACTTAGAAGTTATGTATGTTGTGTGATGTTTTAATGCATAACTTGTATTGGTTGTGTTTGAGACATTAAACTTGTGTCTTGGCATTATTCTTGAGATTCTGCATATTTGTTTCGGTAAAATTTATGCATGTATCGGTAGAAGTACAGGGTAGGAGAGAGGTTGTTCTCTGACTTGGGTTATATCAGTAGTTGAATTACAAGTATCGGTAGTTTATAGTACTGATATATCAGTAGTATGTATGCTTATATCAGTAGAAGTTGCAGGGTGAGGATTTTTGCTCTCTGGAGTTTTTGGTATCGGTAGTTGCATGACTTGTATCGATAGAAATTATACTTGTATCGGTAGAACTAGCACAGGTACCAATAGAACTCTGCACAGTTCTAAATTGTTCATTGAATTGACTACTACCGATACTTGACCATCAGGTACCGATAGAAGTCTCCTAAAATGTTGGAAATGTCATTTTTACCCTTGATGAAATTGTGTTATGATTAAATATTGATCCAAAATATAACAGGTAAATTTTGTATTGAATAAAGATTAAATATTTTGATATCCTAAAAGATGAACAGAGTTAAATGAATAGAAACACCGGAATCCTAACCGTCGACGATGTTCGAGATTTGGGTGTTATAATAAATATATTATAATTTACAATAAAGTAACAGTACAACAAATCAACTTCCATTATTGTAAAGAATCTCAAAGTTTATAAGTTCGATCGTAATAATGTTTATCTAATAGCTTAAAAATGATCTGAATCAAATCTATAATTGCATGCTAAGCTTCCACACACTAGATAATTGACAAGATCTACATACAATGGAGATGCATCGACAAAGAATAATTTCTCATCTGGAAATGCGTCGAAAATTTGTAATTTATTTCCATCCTTGCTTCCAGCTTCCAGACGAGATAGGTGGTCTGTTACTTGGTTTTTCGACCCTTTTCTGTCCTTAATTTTGACATAAAATTCTTGCAATAAAAGGATCCATCTTATTAGCCTAGGTTTTGCATCTTTCTTAGCAAAAAGGTATCTCAAAGCAGAATGATCAGTATACACTATAACTTTTGCGTCGACAAGATATGAACGAAACTTGTCAAATGAAAAAACTACTGTCAATAACTCTTTCTCAATGGTCGTATAATTCACCTGCGCTTTAGTTAGAGTTTTACTAGCATAATAAATTGAATGAAATACCTTATCTTTTCTTTGTCCAAGCACAACACCTACAGCAAAGTCGCTTGCATCGCACATTACTTCGAATGGTTGCGTCCAATCTAGTGCGACGACAATGGGTGCTTGTACATGTTGCTGTTTAATCTTCAAAAATGCTTCCAAACAGCTTCATCAAACAAAAACTTTTTATTTTACTTCAACAAAAAGCATAATGATTTTGCTATTTTGGAGAAGTCTCTGATGTATCTTCTATAAAATCCGGCACGATCGAGAAAACTCCTTATTCCCTTCATATTATTTAGTGGAGGTAGCTTTTCAATGATTTCCACCTTTGCTTTATCTACTTCAATGCCCTAACAAGATATTTAATGACCAAGGACAATTCCTTCGGTTGCCATGAAATGGCATTTTTCCCAGTTTAGAACTAATTTGGTGTCATCGCATCTTTTTAAAAATTTTGCTAAATTGTCAGTGCATATATCAAAACTCTGCCCATACACAGAGAAATCATCCATAAATACCTCTAATGAATCCTCGATCATGTCAAAGAAGATGGACATCATGCACCTCTGAAATGTGGTTGGGGCATTGCACAACCCAAATGACATTCGTCGAAAAGCAAAGGTTCTAAATGGGCAAGTGAAAGTTGTCTTTGCTTGATCATCAGGCGCGATTGTGATCTTGTTGTATCCAAAGTACCTATTAAGGAAACAGTAGTAGGTCTTACCAACTAGCCTATCCAACATTTGATTAATGAATGGAAGTGGGAAGTAATCCTTCTTTGTGGCTGCATTTACACGATGGTAGTCTATACACATTCGCCAACCTGTAGCAATACGAGTAAGGATTAGCTCATTTTTATCATTACTTACCACCGTGATGCCACTCTTTTTAGGAATGCATTGGACCGAACTCACCCATTACTATCTGGAATAGGGTAGATGATGCTTGCGTCCAACCATTTGATAATCTCCTTCTTCACTACTTCCTTCATTTTCTCATTCAGTCTTTTTTGTTGCTCAATGGACTGTTTTCCTTCAACTTTCAGCCTAATTTTATGCATGCAGAAAGAGGGACTAATGCCTCTGATGTCTACTATGCTCCAAGCGATGGCTCTTTTGTGTTGCTTCAATATTCCGATTAATTTTTCTTCTTGACTCGCGTCAAGACTTGTGCTGACAATTACAAGTAATGTATCATTGTCACCTAGGAAAACATATTTTAGGTGTGTTGGTAATGGCTTTAACTCCAGAGTCGGAGCTTCTTGAATTGATGGTTTAAAATTAGGGATCGTCCGATTAGTCAGATCTAAAGATTCCAATTGTCAACTATGTTTCAGCTCACAAATATTAGCCTCAACTATGTGGTCACATTTAGGTGGAAGATTATCGTCAGATGTCACCACATATTCTTCTAGCACTTCTGAACTTCGTTCATTAAATTCCTCTGTAATTAGCTTATCCAAAATATCAATGTGGTGGCGTTGCTCCTTGCTTCGCGATGGAGATGCTTCAAAAACACTGAAGGTTACATGCTCCTCGTTATAATGCATATCAGTTCGCCCTTGAAAACATCGATAAGAGTGCATCCTGTTGCAAGAAATGGACATCCTCGAATAATAGGCACCTTCTTATCAGCTTCGTAATCAATTATGATAAAGTCGACTGGGAACACAAACTTGTCGACACAGACGAGAACATCTGTAATTTGTCCTTCATGTTGTGCTAAAGATCTGTCCGCAAGTTGTAATGTCACCGCAGTAGGCTTCAAATAACCAATCCCTAATTTCCTAAAAGTTGACAGTGGCATAAGATTAATGCTAGCTCCTAAGTCATATAAAACTTTACCTAAATAATGTTTTCCAATAGAGCATGGGATCATAAAACTGCTAGGATCTTTTATCTTTGGTGGCAATTTATTTATCAACACAGCACTACACCCTTCTGTGAGAGCAATTGTCTCAATCTCGGATAGCTTCTTCTTCTTCGACAATAGCTCCGTCATAAATTTCCCATAGCTAGGGATCTGCTCAAGAGCATCAACTAGAGGTATATTAATATGTAATTGTTTCAAGGTAGATACAAACTATTGATAATCTCTGTCATGCTCTTTCTCCTTAAATCTTTGTGGAAATGGCAAAGGTATGTGCACAGTGGGTTGTGTTGTTGTAACTGGTTGTGTCGACATGGGCAGTTGCTTCGACAAATTTTTAGGATGAATGGTAGGCATCGGTACTACTAGTGGTTCCTCCTCAATCGCTTCTACTATATCTTCTTCAGATGCAACTTCTTCTTGTTGCTTTGGTTCGTTTGCATCAACAGGTGCCTGGTTAGAGCTGTTACTATGTTCGGCGGTTTACTTTCCACTCCGCAATGTAATAGCCTTAAAATGCTCTTTACCTTTCTGATTTGGATTTTCAGTATCACTTGGCAAAGCACCTGATGGTCATGTGCTCATGTTAGAAGCCAGTTGTCCTAGTTATGCTTTCAACGCTCGGATGGAAGACGAATTTCCTTGTACAATTGCTTTTGTTCTAGTAATATGCTCACGCATCAAAGCTTCAAGAGTAGCCAATGAATCTAATCTTATTTGAGGATACTATTGTTGTTGCTGATACTGTCCTTGCATATTTGACATCACATTTTGTTGTGGCGACATTCAAACTTGTGGCTGCATCTGATTGTATGACTGCATTTGGGTTTGTGGTCGCATGTGATCAGGTTGCACATGCATTTGAGGATTGTGATAACAATTTTACTGCTGTTGACTATAACTCCCTTGTCTAAAATTACCTTGATTTGTGGGGTTTCCATATCTGTATGTGGACGCATTCTGATTCCCCCAAGGTTGTTGAGCTTTACTTGAACTATTCTATGAGTTACCATAGGAATTTTCACGGATGTTATTCACATAAAATGCATTTTCAGCATGTGTGGCCAATCCTCATAGCTATGGTTGTCGTCGCAAATTTCACAGGAAAATGTCGGGACATCCATCTGTTAGGCTACTTGAATAGGGGCAACATCACTCGTCCTTTTCATATTCTTGATCATATTTGCCAGTGAGGATACCTATGCACTCAGAGCTAAAATGACACCTAATTTCATAACCCCAATATTCGTTTTCACCTGAGCAGAATAAGAAATCGGGTATTGATAGTCATTTTGTGCAATTCTCTAATATTCGCACAACTTCAGTGTAAGTGCAATCTAACAAAGGACCATTGCAGATGCATAGACAAGATTTCTTGTCTGCGCATTTAATCCATTGTATAAGATCTCGATTTGTGTCTCTTGTTAGATTCCATACATGGGACAACGTCTCAGCAGAGTCTTGTAATGTTCCCATGTAGTATGTAAATTCTCATCATCCAGTTGATGATATGTCGTGATATCATTTTGCAATCTAGCATTCATTGTCGGGGGATTGAATCTCAAAACAAACTGAATTGCTAGCGCATTTCATGAAGTAATAGATCCAGCCAGTAAACCAAGGAACCATGTTCGTGCCCTTCCTTACAAAGAGTAAGGGAACAGTTGCATCTTCAAGGCGTCATCAGAAACACCATGTTGACTAAAAGAAGCATATGTAAGTAGAAAAGATTTGAGATGTTCTCTCGCATCTTCATGAGGTAAACCTACATATTGTCCATTCGAGTTAAGCATTTGAAATATAACCGATTTTAATTCAAAATTACCAGCTTGTATTGTTGGTCTAACAACCCTTGGTTGTAAATCATCGAGCACAGGAACAACAAAATCTCTGATTGTCCTGTCTGGAATTTGCTCTACCTGTGGCAGCGGTGGTATATTGCTGATTACTTGTGGCTGTACTGGAGGAACAACATTTTGTGGTAGCAATGGTGGTAGATCATTGTTATTTCCAACCATTTTTCTTTGCTCTTACTTTTTCCTTCGAGGTGTCCTTTCAAGTTCTAGATCAAAACTAACAATGTCTTTAGGATTTCTCATTGTGGACATAAAACACCTAACAAAGGAAATTGAAAAGAATTAACATAAAATATTAGTAATCAATAAATGTTAGAAAAGAAACAAATAAATGCAACTACAAAAATAAACATCAAACAAACGCCATCCCCGACAACGGCGCCAAAACTTGATCGCGCTATGAACGTCACAGCAATAATGTGCAAGCGTACACTGTCTATGCAAGTATAGTAGACAAAATTGACTTTGTCGAATATCGATCCCATAGAGATGGATGTTTATGTTTAAATCTGTCGAAGCAATTCAAGTTAAAATGGTAAGAATTGTTAATAGTAATGTCAACACAAAATGGTTAAAACTACACAAGTTAAGAGTAAAAATTATCAGTGCAAATATAATATAAAATGTTAGAGCAAATTAATAAAAGATGAAATGATTGTTAAGATGTTGTAATGTAACTCAATAATATAAAAGAAATAGATCAAGTATAAAGAAGTGGAGAGGGTCACTGGCTTCACAAGTTAACAATGCTAAATGTGACTACAAGGTAAGTTATAGATGAATTGTCGCGCAATTATGCTCCAATGAGATCGTACTAATATCAACTCTCTGTTTAACGAAGACTTAAGTACTCACAACTACCACACCTTCCAATTTTGGTAATGCTTTGCACTCAAGAACAAGTGGCCAAAATTCCTTCTTGCCTCAAGCAACTTCCATTGTCTTGCTTGTTAATTTAACCTGTCATCGCACCTTCCAGTGACTGTGACTACAATTGCACTTTCGTGGTCAAAACTGTTAAATTCAAAGATAAACAGATGAGAAGAATTGAATAGAACTCAAAGAAAATCTAACATTAAAAGATACTTCCGTGTTCAGTCAATTGTCAATAGTATTCATCAGCATTTAAGAGAGATTAACAAATGAATTGAAGCATCCTATTCCTAGTCTACTAAAATTCTCCCTTAATCACTCCTCTTGCGTTGCACCGAGCACTTCTCATCAGAAGCTGCTGCATTCTTGCGGTATCAGATTACCTTCCTCCAGAATTTAAGCTTCCATGACAGCTATCTTCAAGAATGAATAAAAGAAATTATAGATTTGAATTCTTCACACCTTGATATCAATCTTCTCTTTCTTCCTTCTATTTATAATCACTGGCCATTCTAGATCTTTCTCCTTTTTCTAATCTAACTCCTTGATGCAACTGTAAAAGTTGTTATTGCCAGCTATGCACTCACCCAGATCTAGTTTGTTCTTTGAGCAATTGCAAATTGTCACGGTATTTCTGGACGTAAATTACAATTTTAATTTTTTGTAATAATTAGTCATTCTCTTGCGCTGGTGATTTTAAATCTGTTAGTAGCGTGAAATTCCTGATAGAGATGTAGAAACATTCAGGTGACAACATATTCGGTCGCAATTCTGAACTAACTTGTGACCGCAACTTTGAATGCTTTCTTACTCTTATCTTCTCAGGTGGAATTCTACGCTGACAACTTTAGATGCAAAACTAGTACTAAATACAGCAATATTAGTAGCACAAAAGAGATAAAATGAAGGAAAGTAAGTTCAAACAACACTAAGTTAGAAAATGCAAATACTAAGCATGAAATGCTAAAAATGTACGCTAAAAATTATACAAAAGGAACAAATTATACACTAAATCAAGGAGAAATTAAGTGTCATTGCTAATGCTATCACCGTGACCATAAAGTAATTAGGGATTGTCAATAGAACCAATTTCACTAATGTAAGGCGACCTACAAAGGATAACTTACGATTATCCCAATCATTTAAACGGTTACGTACCTTATCAAGAACAAAGGAGAACCTCAATTTATCACATAAATTCGTAACTACCCTTGCTTCCACGTTCTTAGAGAAGAAAATGTGTCTTTTACTTATTAACTTTGTGACTTGAGAACCAACAGAAAGTATCCAACTCCTTCTTAAGTCCATTCGCTCCTTGTGTTGTTGCTCTAGTGAATAACAATAGGTCATTCGCAAAAAAAAAAGGTGGGAAATCCTTGGTCCTCGACGTGAAAGCATAATTGATTCCCAAACCCCTTCCTCGATCGAACTTTTAATTAGGTGACCTAATTTTTCCATGCCAAGAACAAATAAATAAGGAGACAGCAGATCAGCTTGCCTCACTCCTCTAAATGCCACAATGACATCCGAAAGCATACCATTACAAAGAAACTGCATTGTGGATGATGAGCCACACTGCATAATAGTACACACAAGATTAACAGGCAACCCGACATCCTCCAAGGTGTCTTTGAGAAAGTCCCAACGAATCCTATCATACGCCTTTTCAAGATCCAATTTAACAACAATCTACCTTTTTTTTTACTTTTTGTGGTTCTCATAGTATGAATTGCCTTTTGTGAAATGATGATGTTGTCCGATATGTTTCGTGAAGCAATAAAACTTGATTGGTTCTGTTTCACTCAAGTCTGCATAGCTTGTAAAATGTGAATCACAATTGCTTTGGTAATTATTTTATATAGCACATTACACAGGTTGATGGGTCGAAACTCATTAATTGTCTCTGCACCCAAGATTGTGGGGATGAAAACTAATAAAAGTTTTATTGAACCGGGTGTTAGGTCACCGGTATGCCCTATGGTGCAACGAAAAAATTATTCCGGCGATCCCCAACCCTGGATACATGTACGACGAACGAATCAGGAAGGAAGGGTTCGAAATTATACCTTTCAAACTCTAGAAAACCCCTGGAAATAGTGCTATGGAAATCCTCCTCTTCACGCTGTCGATCCCAAGCCGCAACAAAAATCGTCTCGGGCTCTACGTAATCCACCAAATAAAGAATGAACATAAAATTCTCCCTAAACGTTTTAGAGAGAATTTCGAAAAGAAGTTTTGACGGCTTCTAGAGCTAAGTTTTTTTTATTTTCTTTTAGTAATATTTTGGTTACACACTTCTAGGGTTTTTTGTATCTTCTTATCTTATATTAAATATAAAAAATGGAATACTACCCCTTTTGAGAACTATGGAAAGTATTAAAACTATATATCTTTTCCAAAAAAGATATAAGCTTCTTTGTTTTAATTTATATCCTTCCTATAAGGACATTAATTCCATATTTTATGTTTAACCGAAATTATTATTAGTATAACTAATAATTTCAACAAATATTACGTAGTTAATATTTTAATATGAATCAAATTCATATATTTATTTTAACCATGTTCTCTATTCTTGTACAACAAATTTGTACACAAAATGTGTCAGCAATTTAACTGACAAATTAAATTAATTCTCATGACAGTTAAATTTAATACCAACTGTGTTAAGATTCTATTCATTTCAATCATTGAGTGTAACCCTAGAGGTTCTTGTAACATTGGTAGTAATACTAGAACAATTCTAACGTTACAAGCAATAAGTGGCATCTAGCAATGCATCATTGCTACCCAAGTTACAAGAAGTTGTGGTTCAACCTAACCTTTCTGTGACAAATTCACATGTATGATATCCTTTTGTCCATTATATCTAGATTGGACACAAGTTATGGAGTAGTCACACTTTCATAATCCAATCTCATGTTTCTTGATATCCGAAGTAGACTATAATAAACAAATAAGTGTAACATCTTATATTAACTTATTTGAGCATGACCATGCATTTCTAGTCTCACTTCATCAAGCGGCCTAAGATATTGCTCCCATTATATAGGAGAGACAAATCTTATCTTGATTAATCATATCTCACTACATAGATTGAGGCATACCCAACATCAGTCTTTATAATCAAACTTGTTACACTAGAAGTTTGACTGTATCAAAATATACGATTCATTATGTTAGGACAATGATTATCTCAAGTCTAAGGACTGTATACATAGTTATCACAATGAGTAATGTCGTGACTATTACATAACAATTCAAGAAACATACTCATAGCGGGTCAGTCCAATATGTTATTCTCTAACACATACTCATGTATTGATTTTGACATCCCTAATCAACTACATATTAGTCTCAATGCATTATTTTTGTCCAAGCCCACAATAATACTTAACTAACGACCTTTTAAGAATAGTCATATTATTCTGAGGACATTATTATAAATCAGTTAATTTAAACATAGAAAAAGAAACCGAAATAAAGGCAATGCTTTTTATTAATAAACAAGGTAAAATGAGTATGTGATTACAATCATATTATTATTGGTCTTTGGGCATACTCTAACATCGAGGATCCTTTATCTCTCCAAGAACACCTACTTCACAAGGTTATATAAACTAACTCCGACAATTTCCCAATTTGCTTGAGAAAACTTCACAAGTAGTCCATCCACCCCAGGAGCCTTAAGAAGGCTCATACTAAAGATCAATCGTCGCACCTCCTCCAAACTAACCTCAGTAGACAGATTACTAAGAATAGTTGGATCAAGTTTTGGGAAACAACCATATACCAAAAAAGCTCCAATTGAGTAGTTATCAACAATATACAATTTTGAAAAATATTCAACCACATCTCTGTAACATCTCTTTATCAAAACACCAGCCAGACCCTTCGATCAGTAAAGCTTCAATTTTATTGTGCCTCATTCTCTTAAAAGTACAACTATGAAAAAAGGTAATATTTCTGTCCCCGTTTGATAACCACTCACTGCGAGACTTTTGTAGCAAGAATAATTCCTCTTTATTTAAAATGTGTTCTAGTTCAAGTCGAATAGTTGGTTCTCTTGAATTAAGTCTGATTCTGAAACTTGCTGCCAAATATTTTTACACATGGCCCAACTCCTTTAATTTTGCTTTTTTCTTGTTGAAAATATTCTTGAAAACAATCCTATTCTAGATCTGAACTGATTTCGTAAAGTTTTCAAGGTTCTGCAAAACATCATTCCCAAAATCCCAGGATTTCGATATCATATATCGAAACTTAGGGTGTAGCAACGAACTTGCTAGAAAATGAAATGGCTTGGCTCCTCTTTCCACCCTACTTGTATTAGTTGCAACCAATAAGGGACTATGGTCTGACTTTAATTTAAAGAGGTGTCGAACTGTTGTGTTTGGAGTGAATTTCTACCACTCCCCATTGCAGAACACCCAGTCTAGTCTTTGAAATAATTGACCTCTATTCCATGTAAACCTTGGCCCTTGGAACCCCAAATCAATAAATTCATTATCCAAGAAAAAAACTTTTAAAAAGCAGGCATCCAACCTGTCTGGGGACAGCTCCAACTTGTCTCTCGTCAACGCCTATTACCACATTTAAATCCCCGGCTAGTAACCATGATTCTTTAATTTCAGCCACTAAGATGTTCAATTTCTCCCAAATTTGAGTTCTTAGGGATTTATGAGGACTTGCATATGTTGCTATACAGAGAAAAGGTCTGCGATATCTTCTATACCAAATTTGTACATGAATAAATTAAGGGTGTGCTCTCAGGACTTCATCGTTAGTACCCTCCTTCAATAATAGCCAAATACCCCCCAAAACCTACCGCTTCTACTCGAAAGGAGTACTCAAAACCCAGCTTAGCAATCATGGTTTCAGCTCTATGACCACTGATTCTAATTTCAAACAGTGCAACACAGTCCAGTTTGAATTCTCTATCATATTCTTTAATTTTATGGAATCTCGGGTGACCAATACCCTGATAATTCCAGAACAATAACTTGAAATTTGACAACAAAATTAAGAGATAAGTTGAGAGAACCTTACCCCAAAAAAGATCAAGCATTGCTAACATCCTCTAGCGATTTGTCGTCAGGTACGACGCTAATTGATAGCATTACAAATGACATAAATTTTGTCTCTAAATTGGTGCGTTAATTGTCTCTTTTGTATCTAATTTGACATACATCATAAGCATTTCATACTTAGTTTTTATAACTTCCAACTCATTTCTAGTTAGTTTAAATTCTTGTTATTTTTATATCTTTTTGTACTAATTTAGACGCAAGTAGCCGATGTATTGCGTTTTAGAATTGTCAGTGCAGGAACTCAGTTTAGAAGATTAATGTTGGAAGAAGAACGCAAGTAGCCGATGTCGACGCACAAAACCTGAACCTCGAATGCGTAAAGTCAAGATGAATTTACATATGAAAGCACCAGCGTAGGAACATCACAGGTGTCACCGCAATTACGATCTCAGATTGCGCCCAGCAATGCAGTGACAACCTGTAGATCTCTGAAGAAAACATTAAATCTGCGTGAGTGCACAGCTGTACTCTAACTAACTTTGACAGCTGCAAAATCTAGATCTGGATTTGAGAATGGGAGGCTGAAACCTGCAACTTTTGAAGGCTATAAATAGAAGAATGAACAATGAACAATGAACAAATCATCAAGAGTTGAAGAATTAAATTTGCAAATTACTTTGTGTTTTTGGAATTTATTGCTAGAGTTTGATGAGCTAACTAAGCCGACGAGTAGCAACTCCTGACGAGGAATGCTTGATGCTGAGCAAGAGAAGCAGTTAGGGGGTAATTCGAGTAGCCTAGAGATAGTATATTCCAATGTATTCATTAACTCCTTTCTTATGGATGATGAACTATTATTAATATTTGAATGAATACGAGAGTATCTTTCAGTATTTGATCACTTTGATTCTTATTTAATGTTGTTTATTTGTTTATTCCTAGATCTAACTACATCAAACATGAGAGTGGCTTTGCAATCTACCGACATTGAGAGATGCGGTGACAAGTTAGGTTAACAAGTAAGTTAGACGAGAGCTGCTTGAGATTAGAAGAGATTCTGATCACTTGTTCTTGGGTACACAACGTTGTTCCATCGAGAGGTGGAGTAATTGTGTGTACTTGAGTCGTGACTAAACAGGGAATTATTATTGGTAAGAATTCATTGGAGCTTCATTGCTACGATAGTTTATCTATTCAAAACCTTGTCGACGCACCCTGCATTGCGACTTAGCAAAATCAGTGATCCACTCCAGATCTACCGTGTCATCTACAAGAATTTCCTGTTTTGGTTGATAGAGCTCAACGGTTGGAAGAAGGATTAATCCGTCCAAGAGAGAAGAATTTTGGGAAAAAAGTGGCAACTAGTTCTGCACCATCACCATCTTCAAAGAGAATGAGAGATTTCGGAGATTCTATATTCACTTCTCTAACTATTGGACAGAGATTTAGAAGTCAGATGAGACAAACTCAGCAAGGGACTTTTATGTTTAGTATTGGGGGGTACTAGAAGAAGACTATCACAGCTATCGTGTAAGCATTGCAAGAGATTCCATTGGAGAGACTGTCGGCTGAATAGTAGAGCTTGTTTCAAATGTGGGTCAAAGGACCATTTGATCAAATACTACCTAAAAATGTTAGAAAATGTTTCAGAACAGTCTGTGAGAGGTAGTTCGATTCCTCAAAGAGGTAAATTGCATGGGAATACTGGTGGTCCTGGTATGAGATCAACGAGAGAGGTGACCGATAAATCAGAAGCCCATAGACCTCGGACTTATGCTATTAGAACAAGAGAAGAAGAGGATGCTCCTAATGTAATTATTGGTAAATTTTTCTTATTTGACTCTCTTGTAATTGCATTAATTGATCCTAGTTCTATGCATTCTAACATATTCATTTCATTAGTGAAAGAGAGAGAATTAGCAGTAGAACCCACTGAGTATGAGGTAGTTATTACTAATCCTTTTGGGCAGTGTGAAAGAGTTAATAAAGTGTGTAAGAGATATCCCTAAAGATTCAGGATTATGAGTTTCTAGTGGATTTGATGGCTCTTACATTTCATGAGTTTGATGTAATATTGGGAATGGATTGGTTGTTAGAACATGGGGTTATGATTGGTTGCAGAAGAAAGAGAATTTCTTTGAGAACTTCTATTAGAAAGGAAGTGATTGTAATGGGTGAGAAATATAGTGCATTAACAAATGTGGTTTCTGTAATAAAGGCATCTAAGATGATCAAGAAGGGGTACAATGCTTTTCTCGCTTATGTTTTAGATACCCGAGTAGAAGGTAATGAGATTGAAAAGATACTGGTGGTACGAGAATTTCCCGATGTGTTTCCTGAAGAATTACTGGGTTTACCTCCTGAAAGAGAAGTTGAATTTGGGATTGAATTGGTTCTTGAGACTGCACCGATCTCGATAGCACCTTATAAGATGGCACTTACAGAGTTGAAAGAATTGAAGACTCAATTGCAAGAGTTGTTTGGTAAAGGATTTATACGTCCTAGTGTATCACCGTGGGAAGCCCCGATTTTATTTGTGAAAAAGAAAGACGGGTCTTTGAGGCTTTGTATAGATTATCACCAATTGAATAAAGTGACAATAAAGAACAAATATCCACTGCCCAGGATTGATGATTTGTTTTATCAGTTAAAGGGGGCCAGTGTATTTTCTAAAATTGATCTCAGATTGGGATATTATCAGTTGGGGGTAAAAGAATCTGATGTGTCGATGACTACTTTTAGGACTCGGTATGGTCATTACGAGTTCTTGGTTATGTCGTTCAGACTGATGCTTCAGCTACTTTCATGGATCTTATGACCATAATTTTTCAACCGTATCTAGATTAGTTTGTGGTGGTGTTCATAAATGATATTCTGATGTACTCGAAAGGACAAGAAGAATGTGAGAAGCATCTTTGAATTGTACTGTAGATTCTGAAAGAAAAACAATTATTTCCTAAACTAAGCAAGTGTGAGTTTTGGCTAAAAGAAGTTACTTTTCTGGGCCACATTGTGTCAGAAGATGGTATTCGAGTATATCCGAAAAAGGTTGAAGCTATATTTGAATGGAAACCACCAAAGAATGTAACAGAGGTAAGAAGTTTTCTTGGTTTAGCTGGTTAATACAGAAGATTTGTTCAGGGATTTTCTATGATTGCATCACCTTTAACAAGACTACTACAGAAGGATGTAAAATTTGAGTGGGATGAAAGGTGCCAACAAAGCTTTGATAGGTTAAAGACAGCATTGACTGAAGCTCCGGTGTTGATTCAACTAGAATCTGGTAAAGAATTTGTGATTTTTAGTGATGCCTCGTATAACGATTTGGGATGTGTGTTAATGCAAGACGGAAAGGTAGTTACATATGCATCTAGACAATTGAAGCCACATGAGAAGAATTACCCGACGCATGATCTTGAATTAGCTATAGTGGTGTTTGCGTTAAAGATTTGGAGGCATTATTTGTATGGAGAAAAGTGTTATGTCTACACTGATCATAAAAGCTTGAAGTATTTGCTAACTCAAAAAGAGCTGAACTTGAGACAAAGAAGATGGATTGAGTTGCTAAAAGATTATGATTGTATCATTGATTATCATCCCGAGAAAGCGAATGTAGTAGCTGATGCCTTGAGTAGAAAGCCAATGGTAGCCTTGAAGGCAATGAATGCACATTTGGAGATGCAGCAAGACGGTAAGTTTGAGGAAGAAGTGAAAGATGCTCAAAAAGATAATGAAGAATTATTGGTGATAAGGAAACAAAATGAGGAAGGAAAAAATAATGAGTTTGAGATTGATAATGAAGGGAGTTTGAGATTTCATAATCGGTTATGTGTGCCCAATCAAGAAGATTTGAAACGAAAAATTTTGGATGAAGCTCATCATAGTTCATTTGCTTTACATCCGGGGAGTAACAAGATGTATCATGATTTAAAGTCATTTTATTGGTGGAAAAGGATGAAACGAGATATAGTTGAGTATGTCTCCAAATGCTTGATATGTCAAAAGGTAAAGGCAAAGCACCAAGTACCATCGAGGTTGCTTCAATCAATCACCAAACCAGAGTGGAAATAGGAAAGAATTACAATGGATTTTGTCATGGGATTGCCACTTTCAGCGAAGAAAAAGGATGCTATATGGGTGATAGTTGATCGATTAACTAAATCTGCTCATTTTCTTCCGGTAAGAACTGATTTCTCAATGGATAAGTTCGCACAATGATATATAGATGAGATAGTTAGACTTCATTGTGTGCCCGTATCTATTATTTCTTATCGGGATCCAAGATTTGCATTAAATTTCTGGGAAAGGTTACATGAAGCTTTAGGTACTTGGCTAAATTTTAGTACGACATATCATCCTCATACTGATGGGTAGTCAGAACGGGTAATTCAGATCTTAGAAGACATGTTGAGGAGCTGTATTATTGAGTTTGAAGGCAGTTGGGAAAAATATTTGCCATTGATTGAATTTACTTATAATAATAGTTATCAGTCTAGCATTCAAATGACGCCGTATGAAGCATTGTATAGAAGGAAATGTAGGACTTCTGTATGTTGGACAGAATTGAGTGAACATAAACTAGTGGGTCCTGATTTGATTCAAGAAATAGAGGAGAAAGTAAAGTTGATCCGAGATCGATTAAAAGTTGCTTCAGATAGACAAAAGTCATATGCTGATCTGAAAAGGAAAGTTATTGAGTTTAATGTGGGCGAGAAAGTTTTTTTGAAGGTATCTCCATGGAAAAAGGTTCTTCGATTTGGGAAAAAGGGAAAGTTGAGTCCAAGATTCATTGGGCCATATGAGATATTGGAAAGGATTGGTCCAGTTGCATATCGATTAGCACTCCCTCCAGAGTTGGACAAGGTTCATAATGTCTTCCATGTGTCTATGTTGAGAAGATACCGGTCTGATCTATCTCATGTTATTACCTCAGAAGTTATAAAAATACAACCGGATTTGACTTATGAGGAAGAACCGATAAAGATTCTAGCTCGAGAAGTAAAGGAGTTGAGAAATAAAAGAGTTCCTTTGGTAAAAGTTTTATGGAGGCATCATAATTCAAAAGAAGCAACATGGGAAAGAGAAGAAACTATGAGGCAACAATATCCACAGTTGTTCATTACAGGTAAATTTTGAGGATAAAATTTATTTAAGGGGGGAGAACTGTGACATCCGCGTTTTCGAATCGAAGTTAGAACAGTATTAGAATTGAGTCAAGGACTAAATAGAAATTTAACCAAAATAAATTATGAGTCATCATAGGGAATTATGGTTATTAGGAGGGGCAAAAGAGTAATTAGATGGAAGATATTTTTGGAGGCAATGAATTGGGGTCAAAGTGTAAAGTTAGATGACCTATGGACTAAAAGAGTAATTTTACCATTTTTATTAAAGATAGATATTTTTAGTGGAGAAATCTAGAGAATTAGAGAAAGGGAAAAGAATTAAAAGATGAAAATATCATCTTTTCTTCTCATTTCACAACCGTCACATGCATGTCTCCTTCCACCCAACTTTTCCTTTTATTTCAATTAAGTCCTTCCACCATTGTTAAGCTCTCCAAGGTTCAAAATTCTCCATTTTCTTTGAAATTTCTTTAAGAAAGACATAGAAGGAAGCTAGTAGTCACCTTTATTTTCTAGTAAATTCCCCTTTGGAGTGTTAAAGAGTATAAAGTTTGAGTTAGGATTTTGGGATTTCAAGAACTAAGGTAAGTGATGATTAAATTTTCATGACATACATATATATTTCCATAATTTAGCATGAAAAATTATTGAATTTTAGTCTTTAGCTTATATGTGTTTATATGAAATTGAAGAAAAAAGAAAGAAGGAGAAGGACCAATTTGAAGAGAAAGGAATGGAGAAGAGCAAGGAGTAAGAAGAGAAGAAATCATCTCATACCAACCTTTTGTTGTAACTACTACAAGATTTTAAATTGAAAATTTATTCTCTTTAAAAATATATGATTTTAGTATATGATTAATTGTGATAAAAATGAGTAAAATGATATGTTTAGTTATAAAAATGATAATTATGTGTGATTGAATGAAACATAGTGCAAAGAAACATGAAAAATGAAATATTCACATTAAAACAGTTTGGACAGTATCAGGGGACTAACTTCGAAACTTCACCAAAAATTATATAAACATATTTAGAGGCTGAATTAATTATGGAATTAAATATTACTGAGTTTAGTTTCATATGGAAGAAACGGTGAAAGCAAATGAATTGCATATTTTGAGATATACTAGTTTTAGTGTAACAAGGTCAGAGTAGATTCGGGTTCCCCTGTTTTGACTTTGAAAAATCATAAAAAAAATTAGACAAATTATTAGAGACTGAAATTTATATGTTTAAGTCCTTAATGAATATATTTTCAAGAGAAACAAATAGGAACATTATTTGATCTCTGTACTAATAGATAGTTAATTTTTAGTAAAGAAAGGTCGAAACTGTCAGACAGCAAAGAAGGAGTAAATTGGAAGAATTTTCTGTACAAATTGGCTGAAGTAAAAATTCTGAAATTTTATGGTAAAAATATATTTGAGTTTAGTTTTAGAAACATCAAGCAGATATTAATTTCAAATTCTATAGCTCAAGATATAAATAATTTAGTGACTGTGACTCAAGTGGACAGCTTTGAAAAATTAATGTGAAAAAAAAGTAAAGAGGTATATGGTGATATATATGTGATGAAAAATGTATATATGAAATATTATGTGTTTAATTATAAATATTGACTATATGATAAGAAGGTGATATTGTGGAAGCCATTGAAAAAAAAATAAATGAAATATACATGTTGATGTGTTTATGTTTAGTTATAGAGTGAAATATGTCAACTATGAGAAATGTTGTTATATGAGATTTTATGCCCATGTAGACAAGTTAGAACCATTGTGATATTAGTGGCATGCCATTAAGGAACCTTAGCGCACTCTCTGTTTAGCACGTCTTGTGCTCTCTGTTATTAGCACTGTGTGTGCTCTTCGTTTAGCACTTTGTGTGCTCTCCGTTTAGCACTTTGGGTGCTCTCCGTTTAGCAAATTTGTGCATTGTTATGCACCTTCGTGTTTGTTTCGTATATCATTGTTATCCCCATTCAAACCTTCTACACATATCTGCTTCATTAGCTATCAATTCTTTAGCATACCTACTCAATCGAAGAAATTCACGCTCATACTTGGCAACTGACATGTTGTTTTGTTTCAAATACAAAAATTATCTTTTCTTCTTCTCAAGATAGAGCTCACTAATATATTTCTTCTTAATTCAGATACAAAGAAATTCCAATTGATCTTCTCCATAGGATGAATATTTAACACCATGGTCCACCACTGGTATGCTTCACCTTTCAATAAAGACACTACACATCTTAATTTTTCCTCCTCAATACATTGCAACTCTTCAAACACTCTCTGACTATTTTCCAACCATTCTTCAGCTTCAGTCGGTTCATCATCTTTCTTTCCCCTGAATTCTTCAGCCCCACGTTTCCTTAATCTCTCTAAAGGAGATCGATAACTAGTTGCAGAAGGTTGTAACATCCGCATTTTTAAATCGAAGTTGGAACAGTATTAGAATTGAGTCAAGGACTAATTATAAATTTAACCACAATAAATTATGAGTCATCATAGGGAATTATAGTGATTAGGAGGGGCAAAAAAGTAATTAGATGAAAGATATTTTTGGTGAAAGAAAAAGATAGGTAATGATTATAAGCTTTATAGGCTATTAGAAAAGAGAAGAAAATGTGGTGGAATATTATAAAGGAATTTTATAATTCAAATTCGGTAAAAGAAAAGCAAAAAGAAAGTACACCATATTCCCCTTCTTCCTTATACGTGAGCATCACCATTGTTGAAGAAGGAATTTTTGGTTAAGCTTTCCTCTTGATTTGGAGGAACTCTTGAGGTAGGTTTTAATTTTCTCCATGCTTTGGAAGTCCTTTTAGCTTAGTTGTGATGACCTAAAGGTTATTTTGTGTGGTTGTTAAAAGTACATGGATTTACCTTGAATGAGGTAAGTATTTTTGGTGGTTTTGTAGATAAAAACTTAAGTTACAAGTTTTATATATGTGTTTATGTGAAAGTCTTGCTAAGTAAGTTGGATGATTTTAGTTTAAAGACCTATTTATGAAATGGATAGAATTACAAGGGGTACACATGAATTAGGAGAAATATGTGGTTGAGTAAATACATGTCAAAAGTATAAAAATTTAGGGTTTAGTTTAGTATGAGAAAAATGTTGAATACATGGATAAATGATTGATTGGCAAAAGTGTTAGAGTGTTTTGGGAATATTTGGAAAAATCTCCTATTAAGGATTTTTACGTTTGATTTAGTCATTAAAAATGTGTTTTAAAAGATTAATTGAGTAAAGAGAAATGTATTTGTTAGATCAAATGACATAACAACTGGGCTTGAGTCGAGGGAAGGACAAAGTTGCCGAGTAAACATCAACTTATTTTGCACTTTTGTAATACCCAAGGTAAGTTCGTAACTTACTTAAACTTTAAATTGTTATTCTCATGTATATATATATATATAAACTTGAATTATTGCGTTTGGTTGCCTTGTTTATAATTGTTGAGGAGACTTAAAACTTATGATAATGTAAATTGGACGACATGGATATATGATCATTGGATTCTAAGGAATATTGGAATTTATATGACTCGATTTCGGGCATTATAGGTTATATGGTGCTGGTCTTAGATGTCCTATCGATGGCTGAGATCTAGCATTCATTGCGAATTCTCTACTGCTCGTGTGAGCAACATCGTGTAGCGCAACATCTCGACCCATAGCTTGTGTGAGCAGGCCTATTCCACAGCTCATGTGAGCATTACAGATTATATGGGTGTTGGTCTTAGAAGTCCTACTGATGGTTGAGATTGAACATTCATTGTGGATTCTCTATAGCTTGTTTGAGCAGTATCATGTAGTGCAACCTCTCGACCAACAGCTCATGTGAGCAGGCCCATTTCACAGCTTGTGTGAGCAATACATGATACCGAGATGTTATATGCACATTTAGTGTGAAAATGATACAGATACGATCAATGTAGTTCCAAGGATCCAACGAGTACATAGGTGGCAATACTTATTAAAAATATGATAATACATGAATGGAATACAACATATGACACTAAAATTGTGTTCATATGAAACTAGAGATGAGAAACTAGTAAACAAGTATGGAAACGAATGGAAAAAATGTTTCTTATGAATTAGATATAATAGGAAGTTGATTTCTTGATAAGATCTTATTATGCCTTAAGTGCTTACGTACTTGATTATCATGTCCTTGTAGATCGTTGGAAGGTTTGTTCATTTGGGATCGTAGGAGCTTCATCACACTATCCGATCTCTATTCTGGTAGTTCTCGGTTACTCATCTTAGGTTATAAATGGCATGTATAGGGTTTGAATCTATGTTATTTTTATTTTGATTAAGGAATATGTCCATTTAGTATTTTGGATGGTTTAGAATGATGTTTTGTAAAAGGTTGTAATCATTTTCCATTTGGAAATTTAAGAAGTTTATCATATTGAGAAGCCTGAGTACTTTTATTGGTAGAACTCTAGTGACTATCAGTAGAAGTACAGGGCAAGATGATTTTCAGCTACTAACTTAATTGGTATTGGTAGAATGTTTCCAAGTATCGGTAGTTATGTGAAGTTTTGGTAGTTTAATTAGTTGTATTAGTAGAAGTTGCAGAGCAGATTCACCTTGCTTTCTGGAGTTTGTCGTACCGATAGAAGTATGGGTTGTATCGGTAGTACCTATACTTGTATCGGTAGAACTCTCATTTCTATAGGTAGAAATCTATAGTTGTTTTCACTTGTTTTCTAGCTTGACTTCTACTGATACCTGTTCAATCAGGTATCGGTAGAAGTCCATCAAATTATTTAAAATATTGTTTTAAATCGAAATAAATGCGATTAACTCCAAAAAAATTTCTTACATAATTGTCTACGAGACACTATTTAAGGTAAATACAAGAGTTTAAGTAATTAATGGTGAAAGTTGATGAGGTAACAGCTACCTACTCAAGTCGAATGACCGGACCGGGAAAGGGGTGTTAGACTCATACTCCACTCCTTGAGGCCTCCCATCGATCATAATCCTTGACACTAGAGGCTGTACTAAGTCAATGAAGACCACCAGTCTAGCAAATTGCCTTCTTGTTCTATTATCAGTATTTTGATTAATTTTGGCTACCGGTCCTATCACCCCACCAATGAATTTCAATAAGCTTGTGGTGTATATCCCTTCTGGTAATCTCTGCAATCGAACCCAAACCAGTAGTTTGTTGGGTTGGGATTGATTAGTTGAGAAATTTGGTGACCAAGGGCTAACCATTAGGTAGTTGATCGCGCTATGAACGTCACAACAAATATGTGCAAGCATACATTATCGATGCAAGTATAGTAGACAGATGTGAATATGTCGGATATCGATCCCACGAGGATGGTTGTCTTTTGTTTATTAATGTTAATGCAATGAATAGATAAAATAAGATAAATTGTGATAATAGTTGTCGGAGCAATAACTTGAAAATGAAGATGAAATATGATAATGATAAAATAGGGTCCCAAACGTGAATAGTCAGTAGAAAACTAAGTGTGGCTCATAAGGTTTAAAATAACAGGTGATTGTCACTACAATAAGGCACAATGAATGTCTTACCAAACTTGGCTTCTCTATTTGATCTAAGACTTAAACATGCACACTAACTACAACTTCCGATGTTGGCAATGCAACATATTCAAGAACAAGTGGATTAAACTCCTTCAATCCCCAAGCAACTTCCGGTGTCTTGCTTGTTAGTTTAAATTGTCGTTACACCTTCTAGTGACAGTGACTGCAATAACACTTCCATGGTCAAAACATTCAAACCAAAATATTAAACAATAAAAGCAAGCTTAGATAAAATACCATTTAGTCTAGAAATCAAGCTTCCATACAAACTTGAAATAAACATTAATCACCTGTGTTTAAGAAAAGAAATGTAAAAGAACAAATGGAGAATAATATTCCTAGGCTACTTGACTTGCTCCATTACTTCCTTGTTGTGTCGCACTTAGGGCTCCTCGTCAAGTGCAGATCTGCCTCCCCTTCATGTCGATTCACCCGTGGGAAGCTTAGGCCTCCCTAGCCATAAAGCTCAAAAGCTAGGTTTTAGAAGATGATGCATAAAGGAGACTAAAATAGACTAGAAAAAAAGACCCTTTTTCTCTCTCTCCTTGTGAGTATTTATATCCCTCCAAATTGTACAGGTGTCTTTTCTACAGAATTGAGCTATCTATGGTCATACAGGTTGGTTATGCCAGACTGGACAGCTCATGCAATTTTTGTTCTTATCCAGACAGCTGTCAGATGCGGAGACAATTCTGGGCGCAACTCTGGATATGCTCATGCAGCGACATTAGTAGTAAAATATAACAAAATTAAAGGTAACTAGGCTAAGGTCCATTGAGTTAGAAATGCAATAAACTAAACTAAAAATGCTAAAATATGTGCTAATGATGCCTAAGTGGGAACAACTTAACCATTAAATATGGAGAAAACAATGGTTCTTTCTAGTACTATCACACCCTCAAACTTGAGTTTTTACTTGTCCTCAAGTAAAACAGAAACTAGCAAGGTTATACCAAAAGATTCAATAAGGAAAATTATCATTTTAGCAACTTGATTCATCTAAAATCCTAATGAATGAATTACATTCAGATGATAGAATATTACGTCGATAACTTATAAGTATGAATAACTAAGACTACAACTTCATCAATGCTAGCATCCTCAAATCCTAAATTTCATTTACCAATACAGTATTTGTTGTACAATAATATATTCATATATCTTTTTTTATGTGACTGAGGGATATCGTTGCATTACTATACCCTTTGTTCCTGAGAAGTAACGATAGAGTGCAACAAATCCCCAAGGAGTACGTAATTGCACCAACACACACTCTTGCAGCGACAGTCTTTAGCTAGATTCATTTGTTTAACACTTGCATTGTAGTGTTCCCCCTTAAATAGTTCACAATACACCCACATTGGAGTGTCTCTTATTTATAACTATATACATATAAGCAGCTGTAAAGGGCAGATTCATTCAAGATTCAAGGAATGATGCTAGTCATCCATTATGAATGCAATCTAAATCATTCATCAAAGAATTGAAGATACAATATTCAGTAAATTTATCCAACTCATTCATTGATAGTTTGTCTGATTCAAGAATTAAGCATCAAATGTAACAAAAATTTTCAAACACATTTGCACTAACCATTCATAACCTTGCATGATTCATTAAATTCAAAAAGAAAAAATTTTGAAATATGGGTGCAATTGCATTTCCAAATCCCATATACGTTCCCCCTAACTTAAAGTTTGCATTGTCCCCAATGCACTGACACTACATTACAATGACAAATGGAAATGCAATGACAATGCAAATGCAATGACAATGTAAATGCAATGATAATTAAAATGTAGTGACAATGGGAATGTGATGACAATGCTTACTAACAGACTAAAAATTACAGCTACATGTTATGCATGAAAACTAAAGCTAAGAACTTAAAATAAAACTAACTCAATTTTTTTGCAGTCGTTGATATGGCTGCATGGTGCTTTTTCTTCCTTCTCTTCTTTTCTTCCTTTTTGCGCTTCTTATTCTTGGAGCGCTTCCTTTTTCTTTCTTTTGGCTTTGCCCAATCCTCGGATTGCTCCTCAACATCAGGTTGTGTCCTGGCATCATCGGCTGTGTCTTCTGTCGGATGGATCACTTCAAGTGGTCCAGTGTAGACCACTATTGCCAAAGGATGGTGGTCCTCATTAATTGCATCCACAGCTTCCGCCTGACTCGCTCTAGTTTACGCCAAGCCCTTAGTTGTTACACCCACAACTTCGAGTGCGGTGATAATTTGTAACATCCGCGTTTTTGAACCAAATTTGGAACAGTATAGGGAAAGAGTCAAGAATTAGAATATGTAGCTAAAATAAGAAGATTGGGAAATTTAAGGATTAATTAGTAATTGTGAGAAAGGAGGATGGACTAAATAGCAATTTATCCAAATTGAATTATGAGTCATCATGGGAATTAGATTGATTAAGGCGGGGCAAAAGAGTAATTTGGTGGAAGATATTTTTGGAGGCAAAGTTTTGGGCCACAGTGTAAAGTTGGAAGGCCTAGGGATTAAAAGTGGAATTTTACCATTTTTATTAAGTGAGATATTTTTGAAGAAATGTCTAGAGAATTTGAGAAAAATAAAAAGAAATAAAATATGAAAAATATCATCTTTTTCATAATGCTTAACCGTCCATGCCTATTCTTCTCCATCCAAACTTTTGCTTTTATTCCAATTTAGTCCCTTCACCATTGTTAAGCCCTCCAAGCTTCAAAATCCTCCCGTTTCTTTGAAATTTCCTTAAGAAAGGCATATAGGGAAGCTAGTAGACACCTTAATTTCTTTATAGAGTCCACTTTGAAGTGTTAAAGTGGATAGGGATTGAATTAGAATTTTGGAAATTCAAGAACAAAGGTAAGAGATGATTCAATTTTCATGACATACATGTATATTTACATAATCTAGCATGAAAAAGTATTGAATTGTAGTCTTAAGCTTATATGTGTTTGTATGAAATTGAAGAAAGAGGGAAGAAGAAGAAGGACCAAATTGAAGAAAAAGGAAAGGAGAAAGCTAAGGTGTGAGAAGAAATTATCTACAAGTGAGGTAAGTACTACAAGTATTAAAAGACTTAGTAACAATTAAGTTAAAGTGTTTATAATTTTAAAATATATGATTAATCATGATGAAAATGAGATTTTTAATTATAAGTATGTTAATTATGTATGATTGAATGAAATTTAGTATAAAGAAACATGAGAAAGGAATTATTCTCATTAAAATAGATTAGACAGAATCAGAGGATTAACTTCGAAAATTCACTAAATATTATATATAATGAGTTGAGGGTCAAATTAAATATGTAATTAAATCTTATTGAGTTTAGTTTCATATGAAAGAAACATTGAAATAAAATAAATTTTATATTTCGAGATATAAAAGTTTTTGTGTAACAAGGTCAGAGTAGGTTCAAGTTCCCCTGTTCTGACTTTGAAAAATCATAGAAAAATGTAGAAAAATTATTATAGACTGAAATTTATATGGTTGAATCCTTAATGAGTATGTTTTCAAAGAAACAAACGGAAACATTATTGCATTCCTGTACTAAAAGATAAATAATTTTTAGTGAAGAAAGGTCGAGGCTGTCAGGTAGCAGAGAAGGGGTAAATTAGAAGAATTTACTGTACAAATTGGCTAAAATAAAATTTTGAAATTTTCATCGTAAAAAGATATGTGAGTCTAATTGCAGAAATATCAAGCGGATATTAATTTTGAATTCTGTAGCTCAAGATATAAATAATTTAGTGACTGTGACTCAAATGTACAGCTTTGAAAATTAATGTGAAAATAAAAGTAAGAGGTATATGATGATGAATATGTGAGAAAAATATATGCGTGAAATATTATGTGGTTAATTATAAAGATTGATTGTGTGATTAATTGGTGAAATTATGGATTTATTTGAGGAAACAAAGGTGAGAAATACATGAATATGTATATTTGAATTGAATTTGAATGATTTGTGATCAAAATTGAGAGTGAAAGTGAAAGTGAAATTGGAATTGAAAGTGATATGAACTGTAAATTGAAAATCCCCATTAACTAGTCGGGCTGAGTCGGATATAGTTGGCATGCCATATGATTGGAAGAGTTCAGGGATACTTCAACCTTGAGTCGATGAGACACTGGGTGTCATTATTTTACTTCGGGTAGATTCGATGAGGTACTGGGTGTCACTTTATTGCTTCGAACTATCCGATGAGGCACTGGATGCGATTCTGATGTGTTTGGTTTGATCTGTGTATCCGCCAAGGTCCGAGTCTTGTTAATAGGGTAAACAATGTGAAAAAAGAAAGAATGTGCAAATTGTGACATTGAGGTAAGTGAAATGATAATCACATGAAAGGTAAGTACAATATATGTATAAGAAATCAAAGAATGATAAAACTAAGTAAGCTAAGAGGTTGGAATGGCTGAAATATGAAATGAGGAAGAATATGTGAATTTATAACACTACTATAAGTTAAATGTTATATACATAAAATATATGTATTTTACATGAATTGAATGAAATGGTTAAAATTGTGTTTTGAGTAAAAATTACATTTTCATTATTTTCAAACTGGTTTTAAGTCTCGATTTTGATTATACTTTATTATTTTGTGATATTTTGAGTAAAACGATTCAATTACACAGTATTTGAAAGAAAATTTTGTTATACTTTTTTTAATTCTCTAACACTGTATGTAATACTCTTATATCGGGTTTATAAGTGTGAACCGAGTATAGGGGTGTTACACAATTTCTTCAATTGAAGCTTCCTCGGCTTCTTTTCCTTCAGCTTTCTCTTCTTCCTCCTCAACTTGGGTTTCCTCCCCTTTAGCAAGAGTTTCCTCTTCAGTAATATTTGCATCCTGACCAACAGTGAACTCATCCTCAAACAGGCTCTCAATATTCTATAAACATTCTTCCACCTCTCTTGATTCTGCCTCATTCTCGTCATAAAAAATGTGCACCATTAGATGGGATGCTACCGATTGGTCTCGATCCCCTAAGTTAATATCCTCTATTGGAACGACAATCTTGTTCTGCCTATTGCTGATGGAATTGGCCAACTTCTCAACCGCCTTCATTTTGTGCAGCAAGGTTGTATCTACATTAAGGTTCATTCCCTTGCTCTTTGCCTTGGTTTTCTCCTTCCTCATCTTATTCTTTTGACCTCCTTCATTGTCAGTGTATCTTTGCACGAGTCATTCTTTCAATAGAGACTTCATTGATCGGACCCTTATTATCTAGGATTTCTTCTTCGTCACTGGGCATGATTCCTTTCTGCTCAATAGCATCACCAACGATAGGAAAACCAAAATTCTCGTTTGCCTTGTGGCGTAGTCAGTAATTTCCTGGTGGATTATTGCGCCGACATCAATCTTTCTGCACTTGATAATTGAATGTATCAAACACACTCTATCAAGGTTGATTGTGGTGCTGTGAGTAGAGGGCTTCAATCAGTTCAGGAGAGTAGCTTCCAAGATGAGTGCAGAAAGTCTCCCATTTTAGCTTGGAGATGGTTTTGTGGATTTACTTGCCTAAGTCTTACTGTTGCAACAGGAGAACTGCAATTGCAGTACTACTGTACGAATTGCATTGGCAATAAAGCCAAAGTGTGGCGACAATGGTACCTAATTATTCTGCAAAAACAAGATGTAAAATAAACTTGAACAAAAACAAAAAATAAAATAAAGTAAACACTTGAAATAAAATGTGAAAATAGCGACAAAAAGAAAAAAAAGTTAGTAGCAACTAAATATTATATAATAAAAATAAAGTGCAAAAACAAAAATAAACATCAAACAAACGACATCCCCGGCAACGACGTCAAAACTTGATCGCGCTATGAATGTCGCAGCAAATATAAGCAAGTGATCTGCTTGTAAACGTCACAGCATTTAAGTGCAAACAGACACTTGTCGATGCAAGTATAGTTGATAGATTTGCTCTATCGGATATCAATCCCATGAGGATAGAGTTCTTGATGTCTACTTGTCGAAGCAACTACAGTTAAAATTAGAAGAATTGTTACTAAAAATGTCAATGCAATTGAATAAGATCTGCACAACTAAAAGAATTAATTTGTCAACGCAAATATGAAATAAATTGTTAGAGCAAATTAAGATAAAATGAATAGTTGTTGGGATGTTTGTAAAGGTAAATTCAGAACTTAAAATAAATGATAAAGTGTAAAGAAGTGAAAAGGATCACTGATTTCACAAGTCGTAATGCTAAATGTGGCTGCAAGGTAACAAATAGATGAATTGTCCCCGCAACTATACTTCAATGAAATCTTAATGCCATCACTTCCTCTATTTAACAAAGACCCAAATGCTAGTAATTACCACACCTTCCAGTGCTGGTAATGCCTTGCACTTAAAAACAAGTGGCTAGAATTCCTTCTTAGCCTCAAGCAACTTCCATTGTCTTGCTTGTTGATTTAACTTGTCACCTCACCTTCCAGTAACTGTGATTGCAATCACACTTCCGTGTTCAAAACGATTAAATCCAAAGATAAACAGATAAAGAGAATAGAGTAAAAATCAAATTAGATCTAACTTCAAATGGTACTTTCATACTCAATTGATAATCAACATTATTCATCAATAATTAAGAGGTATCAAAGAAAAAAGTCGAAGCATCATATTCCTAGTTTACTAGAACTATTCCGTGATAGCTCCTCTTGTCCCGCAGATAGGCACTTCTCGTCAAAAGTCTTACTTCTTTGCTCGTCAGATCACCTTCCTCCGAACCTCAAGCTTCCATGGCAGCTTGTTTAGAGATTTGAGAAAATTTTCAGAATTTAATTCTTCACCACTTGATAATCATCTTCTTCCTTTCCCTCCTATTTATAAGCTCTGGGAATTCCAGATCTCTTTCCTTCTCAGATTTAACCATTTTGGCAGCTGTACAAGTTGGTTAATTCCAACTGTGCAATCACGCAAATCTGGTGTATTCCTCAGGCATCTGCAGGTTGTCGTCGTATCTCTAGACGCAATCTATGATTTTTACTTGCGGTGACATCTTACCTTTCCCTTGCGCTGGTGCTTCCAAGTATGTTTTGTAGTGTGAAATCACTTGTACGAGGTTAAGATATAATTGCGATGACATCTGTGGCCACAATCCCATGTTAAATTTGTGATTGTATCTTTACACACTTTCCAGCACAGGTCTTCAGAGGTGAATCTCTGTGCTGACAATTTCAAAAGCAAAACTTATGTTGCATACGACGACATTAGTAGTATAAAAGAGGCTAAAATTAAAAGAATTAAAGTCATTCAACTCTAAGTTAGAAAATGCAAATACTAACTATGAAATGTTTAACATGCATACTAAATATGATACAAAATGAACATTAATACACAAGTTTTAGGGAGAAAAATAGGTGTCATTTCTAATATTATCACACCCCCAAACTTGAGTTTTTACTTGTCCTCAAGTAAATAAAAATTAGCAAGGTCATAATCAAAATTGTCATCACAATCATCATTCTAAAACTTAAATTCTTTAGAATCATGATGTATAAATTGCATTCATATAACAGAATAATGCGCTGACAATTTATAGATATGAACAATCAAGATTGCAACTTCACTAATGTTAGCATCATGCTTTGAATCTTAACCTTTCTTAACCAATACAGTATTTATTGCAATATATATATATTAGTTTCCTCTTCTTCTTTGTTTTTTTTTTCTTCTTTGGGTGCTCCTCTTTGGATTTCTTCTTTGCTTTTCTTTTGCGTCGCTTCTCTTGTGGTTCAACCATTAGAGTTGATTGCTCCTTCACAGCTGGTTGATTATCAGCTTCATCAACCGTGACATCCGAAGGATGGATTTCAGCAAGTGGTACCTCGTAGGACACAATAGATAGAGGATTAGAATCCTCATCTCCGGACGCAACAGCCTCGGCCTGGCTCGCTTCAGCTGAAGCCAAGTCTTCAACGGATGCCCTCACACTAGTGGGTGCGTCAATAAATTTCTCATCTAAATTTGTCAGGGCATCTTTATCCTTTTCATTCTTCTTCTTTTCCTCCACTTCTTCAGTTCTTTTCTCTTCCTCAGGAATTTTATTCTCTATTTCATTCTCCTTCTCTGTTGTGCCATCCTCATCTTTTTCTTCTCCTACCTCTGCTCCAAACCCACAAAAACGACTGGTGTGCGTACCTCCTCAACAGCAGCCTCACGTTCCGCCATGTTGGCCTCAAGACTATTGTAAAATTCATCCTCGAAAAGGCTGGCTATGTTCATGAAACAGTCTTCCATAACCTTGGAATTTCCCTCATGATCCTCATCATCAGAAATGTGGATCCTAGTTTGGGATGGGACATGCTGAGGCCTATCTCTAGAAGTAGGCTACACGGATGATGATGGGGCTTCCCTAATAATAGGGGAAAAATAGGAAACTTTGGTATGGGATTTGGGCTTAAATTCCTCAATGTGGCGATAATATCTTTGTTCCATACCCGAGTATAAGCATAGAAGAGGTTTTGCATGTAGTCCATCTCTTCTAATACGCTGATAAGTCACATTTGTCGCATATCCATACAGTCAATGAGTTGTTCTATTGCAGTCAGCTTCTTCCCCATCTGAGGATCTATGGGCACAGTTGCTTGGTCCTACTTTTTCTTTCGCTTGCCCTTCTCTTTCTTTTTGGGCACCTTCTTCATCAAAGGGGTTTCTCGCCCCCTTATCATTCGTTCTATAAAAACATCATTGATGGGTCCCTTATTTTCCAACACCTTTTCACCATCACGGAGCACAATACCCCTCTACTTGCACAGTAGTATTATTAAAGAAGGGAAGGTAGGATACCTGCCTGCGTACTTGCCGCTTTCGCAATCTCATCATACAGGATTACATAAACATCAATATATGTCTTCCTTTCAATATAGAATGCAGGAGGCACGTGCGATCTAGCGTCGCAGTGGTGCTATGAGTATACGATAGAATGAGGTAATTGACAAAGTGGAACCAAACCTTGCTTTGAGTAGTTAGGTATCGTCGATGCATAGTGTAGTTATGTTGATCATTGCCAGTCTACCCTGCATAGTTGACACATAAGTCTCGTAACACAATATCCGCCCCCTCGTTAGTAAGATTTTCCAAAAACTCAATATGGGCATCCTTCCCCTCAGTAATATGGAAGAGCTCATTGATGTGAGTGGCACTCTAGGGTGCCAGTCCTTCTTGAACAAAAATAAATTCCTGCTCGGAATCAATCAAGTTAGCATAGAATTCTCTTACCATAGTTAAGAAGTAGCAGACCGGATGGTCACAAAAGAACTCCCAACCCAGACGAGAAATAATTCTGGCAACTTATTTTCCTAACGGCTGTTGTGGGGACAATTGCAATCCCTATTCAGGGTGACAGTTTCTCTTGATCATTATATCGTGATATCTATCCTTCGTCACTTTGGAGAGAAACATAATAGGTTCTTTCTGCCGTGGTTTCTCGGCGCTCCGAACCACTATTGTCGATGGTTTAGCAATAGACTTTGATGGGGTTTTAGCTCCTCGTATTCTAGCCATGATATCTGAGAAAAGAGAGTGATAATGTTTGTGCAGAAAACCTAAGATTAAAAGAAGAAAACAAATGCAGTAGCAATGACGATTGTGAGTGTAAGAATGAAGTCGATAGAAGAAAGGTTTTATAAACTCTAGATGTGAATAGACGTGATTATCTCTATTGGCAGGAGAGTACGTTGTGTTTGTAGCCAATAAATGTCAGGGCACAAATCGTACTTTTTGGGTTGATCCAATGATTGAGGATGATTGGAGAACAACAGGTGCAATTCTTGCCTAAAACGCTTTGCTGAGTCATCATAGAATGCGTCGACAAGTTGTGCTATCAAATGCGTCAACAAAAAGGGGATTTTTTTTATTCTTGCATAAAACTAAAAAGGAAACGAATGAAGATAAAAAGTAAAAAGTAAAAGTAAAAATTACAATGACATTAAATAAATGTGACTAGATTAATGGTCTCACTCTGTTCTTTGATATTTGGGCTTAAGTAGTGTTTCAGTTGTTAGCCATTTACTTTAAACTGGTGACCGTCATTCATATCTTCAATTGTCATGGCACCATGCTAGAATGCTTCGACAACTCTAACAAGGCCTGGCCATCTCGAGCTTAGTTTTCCTGTATGCAATTTTAAACAAGAGTTAAATAAAAGTACTAACTGACCAGGGAAAAATTGTCGCCGCAAAATGATATTACCGTGCCATCTCATAGTCTTCTCCTTGTATATGACTGCATTTTCTTACGCATTGCGTTAAATTTCTTCCAGCTCGAAAATGTCCAACAACTGTTTCTGTCTAGCAGCATCATAATCCATGTTCACTTATTTAATCGCCCACATGGCTTTATGTTCAAGCTCAACTGGCAAGTGACAGGATTTACCAAATACCAACTGATACAGTGATATTCCTATCGGAGTTTTATATGCAGTGCGAAGTGCCCACAACGCATCATATAGCTGTGAAGAACAATCTCTTCTAGATGGATTAACTACCTTTTCAAGACTGCTTTTAATTTGTCAATTGGAAACTTCCACTTGGCCATTTGTTTGCGAATGATACGTTGTTGCCATACGATGCTTCACACTGTAGCGCTTTAAAGTTGTCGCCACTTGATTGTTATGGAAATGAGTGCCTTGGTCACTTATCAATGCCCGAGGTGTTCCAAATCTTGTAAGGATATATGTGTGGAAAAACCTTAACACCGTCCGAACATCGTCTTTCAGAACCGCAATTGCCTCGATCCACTTGGAGACGTAGTCAACAACAACTAAAATATACGCATTCTCAAAAGAGTTTGAAAATGGTCCCATAAAGTCTATACCCTAAACATCAAATAACTCCACCTCCATGATAGGTTATTGGAGCATCTCATTTCATCAAGATATAAAAGCTGTGCTTTGACATTTGTCACATTGCTACGTAAAATTGTGGGCGTCTCAAAACAATGTGGGCCAGTAGAATCCTAATTGTAGGACCTTTGTAACAGTCCTAACACCACCAAAATGGCCTCCATAAGGAGCATCATGGCAATGCCTCAAGATATAAGACATCTCCTCCTGAGAAACACAGTGGCGGATAATGTTGTCAGCGCATACCTTGAATAGGTATGGCTCATTCCAATGATATCTCGCAGCGTCTCTAATGAATCTGATCTTTTTGTGACCTGTTGCACTTAAAGGTAGCTTACCACAAACTAAATAATTGACAACATCAGCATACCATAGAGATGTGTCAACATAAAATAATTGCTCATATGGAAATACGTCGATAAAGCGTGACTAATTGCCATCTTCGCTTCCATCTTCCAAACGGGATAAGTAGTCTGCTACTTGGTTTTTGGCTTCTTTCCTGTCTTTGATTTCAATATCAAATTCTTGTAAAAGTAGGATCCATCTGATCAAGCGTGGTTTGGCATCTTTCTTCGTAAAAAGGTATCTCAAAGCAGAGTGATTTGTGTATATTATAATTTTTGCGTCGACAAGATATGAACGAAACTTATCAAATGCAAAAACTATTGCTAGTAATTCCTTCTCAGTAGTCATGTAATTCACCTGTGCTTCAATCAGGGTTTTTACAAGCATAATAAATGGAATGAAATACCTTCTTCTTGCGTTGACCAAGCACAGCCCCACAGCAAAATCGCTTGCGTTGCACATTACCTCAAATGGTTGCGACCAGTCTGGTACGATGAAAATAGGAGCTTGTACTAGTTACTTCTTAATTGTAACAAATGTGTCCAAACATGTGTCATTGAGCAAAAACTTTTTATTCTCCTCCAACAAAGAGCATAAGGGTTTTGCTATCTTGGAGAAATCTCGGATGAATATTCTATAAAATCTAGTGTGACCAAGAAAACTCCTTATTCCTTTCACATTATTGGGTGGAGATAGCTTCTCAATGATTTCTACCTTTGCTTTGTTTACTTCAATGCCCTGACATGAAATGCGATTACCAAGGATAATGCCTTCAGTTGCCATGAAATGACATTTTTCCCAGTTCAGCACTAGATTTATGTCATCGCATCTCTTCAATACTTTCGCCAAGTTTTCAGCGCATTGATCAAAATTGTACCCATACATAGAGAAATCATCCATGAATACCTCCAACGAATCTTTAATCATGTCAGAAAAATAGCCATCATGCACCTCTGGAATGTAGCTGGGGCATTGCACAATCCAAATGGCATTCGCCGAAAAGTAAAGGTTCAAAATGGGTATGTGAACGTAGTCTTTGCTTGATCTTCCGGCGCAATTGCGATTTGATTGTATCCAGAGTAGCCATCAAGGAAATAGTAGTAGGCCTTACCAGCTAACCTATCCAATATTTGATCAATAAATGGCAATGGGAAATGATCTTTCTTTGTCGCCGCATTTAAACGACGATAATCCATACATACTCGCTAACCTGTAACAATGCGAGTAGGGATTAACTCGTTTTTATCGTTACTTACCACTGTGATGCCGTTTTTTTGGGTATACATTGGACCGGGCTCACCCATGTGCTATTTGAAATAGGGTAGATGATGCCTATGTCTAGCCATTTAATGATCCCTTTTTTCACGACCTCTTTTATTTCTCATTTAGTCTTTACGTTGTTGTTCAATTGACTACTTCCCTTAATCTTCCAACCTAATTTTATGCATGCAAAAAGAGGGACTAATGCCTCTGATAACTGCAATGCTCCAGGTAATAGCTCTTTTGTGCTGCTTCAAAATTGCGATTAGCTTTTCTTCTTAACTTGCTTCGAGGCTTGCGCTGACAATCACGGGTAATATGTCATTGTCACCTAGAAAAACGTACTTCAAATGTATCGGTAATGGCTTTAACTTCAAGGTTGGAGCTTGTTCAATTGGTGGTTTAAAAACAGGGGCAAATTCAAAGATTCCAATTGTCAACCCTATCTCAGCTCATAACTATTAGCCTCAGTTATGTGATAACATTCAGGTAGGATTTGTTCTTCTGATGTCACCGCATATTCGTCTTGAACTGCTGAACTTCGTTCATTGAATTCTTCTATGATTAACTCGTCCATCACGTCAATTTAGTGACATTGTTCTTTATTTCTTGACGGAGATGCTCTAAACACATTGAAAGTGACATGCTCATCATTATGACGCATAATCAACTCGCCTTTAAAAATTCGATAAGTGTACGTCCCGTAGCTAAAAATGAGTGATCCAAAATAATGGGCACCTCCTTATCTGCTTCGCAATCAAGAATGATAAAATCAACTGGGAACACAAGCTTATCAACTTGAACGAGGACATCCTTAATCTATCCTTCAAGTTGTGCCAAAGATCTATCTACAAGCTGTAATGTCACCACAATGGGCTTCATAGATCCAATTCCTAATTTCTTGAAAGTGGATAATGGCGTGAGGTTAATACTAGCTCCTAAATCACATAAAGCTTTACCTAAGTAGTGGTTTATAATGAAGCATAGAATCGTGAAACTGCCAGGGTCTTTCATCTTTTATGGCAACTTGTTTGTTAGCACAGCGCTGCAGCCCTCTGTGAGCGTAATCATTTTGATGTTAAAAAGCTTTTTCTTCTTCGATAGTAGCTCTTTCATAAATTTCCTATAATTAGGGATCTGCAAGAGCATAAACTAGAGGTATATTAATGTGTAATTGCTTCAAGGTAGAGATGAACTTCTGATAATCTTTGTCATGATACTTCTCCTTGAATCTCTGTGGAAATGGCAAAGGCATATTGTCTATTGGTTGTTGTAAAGGATTCGGTTGCGTCGACATGGGCAGTTGCGTCGACATCTTTGTTGGTCGAATTATGGGCATAGAAGTGACTACAAGTGGCTCCTCTTCATTTATTTCTATTGGGTCTTCTTGTTGCTGTGACTCAGATGCGTCGATATGTACTTGATTGGAATTACTACTTGGCTTAGTAGTTTGCTTTCCACTTCTCAGTGTGATAGCCTTACAATGCTCCTTCCCCTTCTGAGTCATATTTTCAGTGTCGCTAGGCAAAACACTTGGTGACCTTGTGCTCATGTTAGAAGCCAATTGTCTTAGCTAAGCTTCCAACGCACGAATAGAATAGGAGTTACCTTGAACGATTGCTTCCATTCTTATGATATGCTCTCGCATCAACGTTTCAAGAGTAACTAACGGATATGCTCTTGGTTGAGAATATTGTTGTTATTGTTGATGTCGTCTTGCATATTTGGCATCGCATTCTATTGTGGCGGTATTCGAGCTTGTGGCTGCATCTGGTTATATGAATGTATCTAATTTTATGATCGTATTTGGTCATGTAATCGCATATTATCTGGGTGTGCATGCAATTACGGATTGTGATTATAGTTCTGTTGTTGTTGGTTATTGTTGTAACTCCCTTATCTAAAATTACCTTGAGTTGAGGCATTTCCATATCTGAATGTGGATGCATCCTGGTTCCCCCAAGGTGGTTGTGTACGATTAGGATTACTGTATGAGTTACCATAGGAATTTCCTCTGATGTTGTTGACATAAAATGCGTTCTTAGCATGTTGTGGACAATCCTCATAACTGTGGTTATCACTGCAAATTTCACAAGAAAATGTCGGGACATCCATGTTGGGCTACTTGAATAAGGGCAACTTCACTTGTTCCCTTCATGTTTTTAATCATATTTGCCAACGAGGATACCTGTGCACTCAAAGCTGATATAGCATCTAATTTCATAACATCAGGATTAGTTTTTACCTTAGCAGAACGATAAATTGGATATTGATAGTCATTCTGTGAAATTCTCTCTAATATCCATACGACTTCACTGTAAGTGCAATCCAACAATGGACCATTGGCAGATGCATCAACAAGATTTCTTGTTTGCGCATTCAACCCATTGTAGAATATCTCAATTTGAGTTTCTTGTTAGATTTCATACATGGGGCAATGTCTCAGCAAAGTCTTGTAACGTTCCCATGTAGTGTGTAAATTTTTATCATCCAATTGATGATATGTCGTGATATCATTCTGCAATCTTGCATTCATTGTCGATGGATTAAATCTCAACATGAACTGTGTTGCTAGTGTATTCCAAGAAGTAATGGATCCAGTTGGTAAACCAAGGAACCATGTTCTTGCCCTCCATTGCAAAGAATAAGGGAATAGCTGCATCTTCAAGGCGTCATCAGGAACACCATGTTGACTAAAAGAAGCACATATGAGCAGAAACAATTTGAGATGCTCTCTAGCATCTTCATGAGGTAAACTTGCATATTGCCCATTAGAATTCAGCATTTGAAACATAACAGGTTTCAATTCAAAATTACCAGCTTGTATTGTCGGTCTAACAACCCTTGGTTGTAAATCATCAAGCACAAGAACAATAAAATCTCTAATTGTCTTGTCTGGGATTTGCTCCACTTGTGGCAGCGATGGTGGTATATTATTAACTCTTTGTGGCTGTATTGGAGGAACTACAACTTGTGGTAGATCATTATTGTTTCTAGCCATTTTCTTTTGCTCTTGCTTCCTCCTTCAAATAGTCCGTTCGAGTTTTGGATCAAAGCTCACAATATCCTTAGGATTTCTCCTTGTGGACATGCAACTCCTAAAGAATTTGAGAGAAAATCAAATAAAGTTAAACAGATTAGTAAAAATAAAAAGTTAAGTAAGAAAGAATAATTGCAACTACAAAAATGAACATCAAACAAACGTTATCCCTCGCAACGGCGCCAAAACTTAAACGGCCTGTAAACGTCATAACATTTAAGTACAAGCGAACACTTGTCGATGCAAGTATAGTTGATAGATTTGCTCTATCGGATATCAATCTCACAAGGATAGAGTTCTTGATGTTTACTTATCGAAGAAACTAAAGTTAAAATTAGAATAATTGTTACTAAAAAAGTCAGTGCAATTGAATAACATCTACACAGCTAAAAGAGTTAATTTATCAACGCAAATATAAAATAAATTGTCAGAGCAAATTAAGATAAAATGAATAGTTGTTGGGATGTTTGTAAAGGTAAATTTAGAACTTAAAATAAATTATCAAGTGTAAAGAAGTGGAAAGGATCACTAATTTCACAAGTCGCAATGCTAAATGTAGCTACAAGGTAACAAATAGATGAATTGTCACTGCAATTATGCTTCAATGAAATCTTACTGCTATCACTTCCTCTGTTTAACAAAGACCCAAATACTAGTAATTACCACACCGTTCAGTGCTGGTAACGCCTTGCTCTTAAGAACAAGTGGCCAGAATTCCTTCTTAGCCTCAAGCAACTTCCGTTATCTTGCTTGTTTATTTAACTTATCACTGCACCTTCCAGTAACTGTGACTACAATCGCATTTACGTGGTCAAAACGATTAAATCCAAAGATAAACAGATAAAGAGAACAAAGTAAAAATAAAATTAGATCTAACTTCAAATGGTACTTCCATACTCAATTGATAATCAATAATATTCATCAACAATTAAGAGGTATCAAAGAAAAAAGTCGAAGCATCCTATTCCTAGTTTACTAGAACTATTCCGTGACAGCTCCTCTTGTGCCGTAGATAAGCACTTCTCGTCAAAAGTCTTGCTCCTTTGCTCGTCAAATCACCTTCCTCCGAACCTTAAGCTTCTATGGCAGCTTGTTTAGAGATTTGAGAAATTTTTCAGAATTTAATTCTTTACCACTTGATAATTATCTTCTTCCTTTCCCTCCTATTTATAAGCTCTAGGAATTTTAGATCTTCTTCCTTCTTAGATCTAATCATTTTGGCAGCTGTACAAGTTAGTTAATTTTAGTTGTGCACTCATGCAAATCTGGTGTATTCCTCAGGCATCTACAAGTTGTCGCCATATCTCTGGATACAATCTATGATTTTTACTTGCAGTGACATCTTACCTTTCCCTTGCGCTGGTGCTTCCAGGTATGTTTGTAGCGTGAAATCACTTGTACGAGGTTAAGATATAATTGCGATGACATCTGTGGTCGCAATCCCATGTTAAATTTGTGATTACATCTTTACACACTTTTCAACACTGGTCTTCAGAGGTGAATCTCTGCGCTGATAATTTCAAACGCAAAACTTATGTTGCATACGACGATATTAGTAGTATAAAAGAGGCTAAAATGAAAAGAATTAAAGCCATTAAACACTAAGTTAGAAAATGCAATTACTAACTATGAAATATTTAACATTCATAGTAAATATGATACAAAAGGAACAATTAATACACAAGTTTTAGGGAGAAAATAAGTGTCATTTCTAATGTTATCAGCAAGCATACACTGTCAATGCAAGTATAGTAAACAGATGTGAATCTGTCGGATATTGATCCCATGAGGATGGCTGTCTTTTGTTTATTAATGTCAATGCAATGAACAGATAAAACAAGATAAATTATGATAATAGTTGTCGGAGCAATAACTTGAAAATAAAGATGAAATATTATAATGATAAAATGGGGTCCCCAACGCGAATAGTCAGTAGAAAACTAAGTGTGGCTTACAAGGTTTAAAATAACAGGTGATTATCACTGCAATGTGGCACAATGAATGTCTTACCAAACTTTTCTTCTTTATTTGATCTAAGACTTAAACATGCACATTAACCACACCTTCCGATGTTGGCAATGCAACACATTCAAGAACAAGTGGATTAAATTCCTTTAATCCCCAAGCAACTTCCGTTGTCTTGCTCGTTAGTTTAAATTGTCATTGCACCTTCTACTGACAGTGACTGCAACAACACTTACGTGGTCAAAACATTCAAACCCAAAGATTAAAAGTAAAAGCAAGATTAGATAAAATACCATTTAGTCTAGAAATTAAGTGTACTTCCATACAAACTTGAAATAAACATTAATCGCTAGCGTTTAAGAAAAGAAATGTAAAAGAACAAATGGAGAATACTATTCCTAAGCTACTCGACTTGCTCCCTTACTTCCCTCTTGCGTCGTACTTAGGGCTTCTCGTTAGGAGTAGATCTGCCTCCCCTTCACGTTGGTTCACCTGTGGGAAGCTTAGGCCTCTCTAGTCGAAAAGCTCAAAAGCTAGGTTTTAGAAGATGATGCACAAAGGAGACTAAAAGAGACTAGAAAAAAAGACCATTTTCCTCTCTCATTGTGAGTATTTATATCCCTCTAAATTGTACAGGTGTCTTTTTTACAGAGTTAAGCTGTCTATGGTCGTACCAATTGGTTATACCAGACTGGACAGCTCATGCAATTTCTATTCTTATCCGGATAGCTGTTAGATGTGACGACAATTCTGGGCGCAATTCTAGATATGCTCATGCAGCGAGCTGTCAGATGTGACGACAATTCTGGGTGCAATCTGGGTGCAATTCTGGATATGCTCATGCAACGACATTAGTAGTAAAATATAACAAAATTGAAGGCAACGAGGCTAAGGTCCATTGAGTTAGAAAATGTAATACAGTAAACTAAAAAATGCTAAAATATGTGCTAAGGATGCCTAAGTGGAAAAAACTTAACCATTAAATATGGAGAAAACAATGGTTCTTTCTAATACTATTAGTAGTGTCCAAAAATCATCCATGGCTCTCTCGATACTGTCGCAAAATACTCATCCTCCGAATGGAAACGGACTGAATAATAGTCATTCTCCAGATCAAGAACTTGTAGCGGTTGTTGAGTCCTCCAAATCGCCTGTAACTTATTTGACATAGCACGGTAGGAAATTTTTCGACCAAGAAGCTTAACCATTACCATTTTGGACATTCACTGGGTAATGAAATTGTCGACCCGATCAGAGAAAGTTATTAACGGGAGACATCTATTACCTCCTTTGCTGCGTCCCTGTCTTTCAAAGTGAAATCCTCTTCCTCTTGGGAGGTTCTGATATTACCAGCAGTCCCTAGTAGCATGTCCTTCCACAAAGCAACATGATTCTCACCAGAAGGCACCGACCTTCCTTTATCGTCAACAATTGGGTCATCTAAATTCGGAGGCTCCTTCAGTCTCTTCATGGTCTTTTTGAAGGCTCTACCAAAAGTTCCGCTGACAGTTGAATCCGGTGATTGCATGTTGAAAAAAAACTCTTCCAAAGAACTAATGATGTTCTTAGTGTTATTTCTTTAAGTCTTAAAGTTTTGAGTCAAATTTAGTTTTAGGATTTTTAGACTTTCAATTTTAGATGTTAATTTTATAAATGAAATTCCTTTTAATATGAGATGTTGAATTTTTTTTTAATTTTAAGTTTAGTTTTTTTGGTATTCGATGTTAGACATATTTGGGGTTAAATTAAAGAAAAATATTTTTTTAATATTAAGTAAGTATGTCATTTTTTTATATTTATTGGGATACGTTGTTTTGGAGGGAGAAAGTGAAATCAAGACGCGTTTTTATTGAAAATTGACAATTCAATTCTTTTGGTTAGATGGTTAAATGTTAGTGTTTTTGTTTTTGAGTCTTGGATTCGATTCCTCTCCTAACATTTGTACTTTTTATTTCATGTTGTTTTAAGCTTTTTATATTTTTAATTAATGTTTATAATTAAAAAAAATATTAAAATACTTATAAGAGGAATCGAACTTGAGACTCAAAGATAAAATTACAATTATCGAACTGTCTAACCAAAAAGGTTAATATATTAAAAATCTTAATTAAAAATAAAAAAAGCTTGAAACAACATAAAATAAAAAATACAAATGTGAGTGGGAGAGGAATCGAACCAGGACTCAAGGACAAAAGTACTAACATTTAACCAATTTTCAGTGAAAACAGGATGCGTTTTCAACTGACGTGGCTGAAAGCATGTCCTGTAAAACTCGTTTTTACTTTCTCTCTCTAAAAATAATTTATCCCGATAAATATAAAAAAAAACGACATATTTTTTAAATTTAACCCATATTTGGAGTATTTATTAGGAATTTTAGATTGGATACCCTAGATGCCAAACTATGTAGCATTATCTTTGGATAGATATTTTAAGGGTGATATAACTTTTCCTACATACAATCGTATTCCTAAACTCAAATTTTAGTGATGAAATTGAGTTGTAGTTTTTAAACTTTTTCTTTAGATTTATCTTAGGTTTAGTCTTGAAACTTTAGATGATAAGTGACTAATCGATTTAGTTCGAATTGATTAGTGGTAACTTTAGATTTAAATCTTCAAATCTAGCTTGTTAGGTCCTCGTCTAAAATGTTATGACTTATGATAAACACAACAACATTTCGACGGAGGGACTAATATTTTAAATAAAAAGTACAAAGGTTCAATGTCTCAAAATTAAAACATACAGAATAAATTTTAAATTTTAAAAAATTACACGAATTTTTGGCACATTTAAACCCATATATTGTTCTCTCCTTTAAAACTATGCCTGTAAATATTAATAGGTTAAAATATGTTATTGTCATTGCACTCTTCGTAAATTTAGAATTGAATACGTATACTTTTATTTTTAGTAATTTAGTGTCTTTATTTTTTAAATTTTAAAATTGAAGTCCAATTTTTAACACCGTTAAATTTGTCGATATAACATTTTAAAATAAAATACTTACTCGTTAACCATATAAACAAGAAAAAATGAACTTGAATTTTAAAAAATAATTTTAATTGTATTAACAATTAAATATGAATTTTGAAATATGACAAGTAAATGAACTAAATTCTCAGAAATAAAAATATAAGAACTAAAATTTGAATTTACAAAGAATGCAGGTACTTATGGGGCATTTTAACCATTAGATATAGGGTACAGCATTTATGACACCCTAATTTTTGTTTTCAAAAAGTCCGTTCTCTTTCAAGCATAATCATCTGCCTCCTACCGTCGTCCCTCTCCTCTCTCTCGTCTCTGCAAATCAGTTTTCTTTTCTTTTCCTTCTCTTCCCATCTCAGTTCTCACCCACTGCCGTGTTCGCTGGTTTTTTCCGGAATTGACCCGTATCCAGTGTGTATCGTGTCGACACGGCTACTGCACCACAAGTTGCCGAGTCCGGATAACGAAGGCGGCGACAAACAGAAGTAACTTTAGTTTCTTTATTTAACGCAATTACAGGGTTTTTGAAGATTAAAATGGAGGTAGAGAATGCAGAAAAAGTAAATCTGGAGCAGAAAAAGAAGCATAAAGGGAAACATGATAAGCCAAAGCCATGGGACGAAGACCCAAACATAGACCGTTGGAAGATTGAAAAGTTTGACCCTTCTTGGAACCCTGATGGGTTACTGGAAGTCAGCTCTTTTTCCACTATCTTCCCTCGTTACCGAGGTAATTAATTAATTTCCTCTACATTTTTTTCTAATTTGATTACATGTTAAAAATTCACTTATGTTTGGTATATTGTCTGTCTTGTTTTAAGAAAAAATACTTGCAAGAAGCTTGGCCAAAGGTTAAATCTGCTTTGAAAGAATATGGTATTGCTGCTGAGCTCAACTTGGTAAGTTTCAAATTCTGTCAAGTGTTTTAATGGCTTAATCCAGTGGTCTTTTTGTATTCTAGATTTTGGATTGGTTGAAGTTGAGCAGTTTGTTTTCTGCAAGCCTCTAGATTGTAACAGTTTGTTTGGGCCTATTGATTCATTGTTTGGATGTTCTAAAATTGTGACTAGAAGCAAAGAAGAGGGATATTACCAGTCATCATGTTTGCTTGAGTAGTCGAAAGAAAGGAAAGACATAATTTAGTTAATGTCTTTGACTGTTTTGTATCTATCAGCAGAAAGGATATGCAAAAATTGAAATAAAAAAAAGTGTAATTTTCATTTATTAATATGATAATAATTTGTAAATTTGGCTTTTAAATGTTTAGAGCATACATTTTTCCCTCCATCTTGTCCCGTTCAAGGAAAAGGATTACTATTTTCACTTCATTTCATTTTTGCCTCTTTTTTTTTCCGTACATAGTGTTCTGTCTTATGCCCCATTGATTGTTGGCCTTATCTTAAGAAAGCTGTCAGAGCGTTGGATCAACTTCTATCTTTGTCATAATTAGATATAATCCCATATTTATCACATTGCCTTCTTCAAAGATTAAAGGATCATTGCTCACCAAAAAAAAAAAAAAAGATTGAAGGATCATTTTGCTTAAAATACTTAGTAAACACTCTACTGCAAGAGTTTTTCTTCCCCTTGTTCTCCAATCTTTTACATTTATTACTGGCACTCTACTATTATTGCTATAATATTCACATATGGTTCTTTATCATCTGATTCCTTCAATTGCTGATCAGGTTGAAGGGTCTATGACAGTTTCAACAACTAGAAAAACTAGGGATCCATATATTATCATTAAGGCGAGGGATCTCATCAAGCTTCTATCGAGAAGTGTTCCTGCCCCTCAGGTAGACTTGTCAACTATGCTTGCACTTTTTGTCAATCACAAACTAGTTAAATGCTCATTTATTTCCCATGAGATTTTTTTTACCGTTTTACTTGAAATAGCTTTTGATCAGTCCTTAAAACCATATGTATGGAGGTTGTTTGAGTATCGTTCTTACTGTTTCTTTTAATTTTAGGCCATCAAAATACTTGATGATGAGATGCAGTGTGACATCATAAAAATTGGAAACTTGGTTCGCAATAAGGTATGTGTTTCAGAATTTCCTTTATTTATTTGATTAAAATTTTGCCCATTTTACTTTTATGAATCTGGTATAATGGTCACTATTGGTATACAAGCAGATGCTTGAGTAGGTAGCTGAAATTTGTGTCTAGCTTTGATTATTTCTTTCACTTGTAGTTGAGCCTTGGTTGATCAATGGATCTTATATCGCTGGATCACTTGAACTTTAATTCTTTTAGCATTATGTAGGGTCAACTATGATGCATTGCACCAGTAAGAAGATTTTCCGACAACATGATGCCCCATAAAACTTGGATTATAAAATCTGAGTGCCTTAATGTTTCTTCTTGAAGTTAATTATGGACAAATATCTAGTCTGTAGTTATACTATTTTAGTTTCACAAGTTCTATATATCTTAATTAAACCTAATGTAAGATCTTTCTGTTTTGCATTTATCTTTTGATGTCTGTCTGGGCGATGCAAATTAGGGTTCTTTCTTTTTTTTGTCGTCCAATCTGGATCCTATGATCTGAAATTTTTTGTGATTTTTCTTGTCATCTTTGTTTCACCTATTCATTAAGTACATATATATGCCTTCTGTCACTTGTGCACTACATAGGATTGATTAGGTTATCTTCGATGCAGCTACTGTGAATTGTTTGTAAGCAGCATACAGAAAGCTGAATCTGCTTATTATATTCCATAGGCTTTATTAACTACGCACGCTGAACCTCTATTTCTCATTCAGTCTAGCTTGCTTATGAAGATGCTATGGCATGTTCAAAGTGGAACATTTATATCTGCTTATATGATAATGTGAAGTGTTAACTAGTCATTTGTACAGCGTGCTGAAAAGGTGATTATTTGAATTGCATCCTTTTTAGTTTTTATATTTAAGTTTGGAAGTTATTTCCTACATACACCAAGGAGAAAGCTTTTGGTTTTTTTATTTTTTGTTTTTCTGTATAACTTACTAAATTTATTTTTCACTTTGATAGATGGCAAGATATTACATTGTTGCATCTAAATTTTTTCACAAAGTTGTCTAAATATTTTGTTTTTACAGGAACGATTTGTTAAAAGAAGGCAGCGCCTTGTGGGCCCAAATTCTTCGACTTTGAAGGTGTGTATGATTGATGTCTTAACAAGATTCTAAAATAATCCCCTTATAAGGCTATGTTGAGGCATGAGCAAATACTATTACTATAAAATAATCCCCTTCATTACTGGATGCAGGCACTTGAAATATTGACAAGCTGCTTCATTCTTGTTCAGGTAATTGCTTACCCTTGTTCGTTTTTGGTTGTTGAATTGTATTTTTTGCTCTATGTTGAAATGGAGAACCACAAACTGAATCTTGTCACTTTCCACATGATGGAATAGGGAAACACTGTTGCTGCTATGGGTTCATTTAAAGGTTTGAAACAAGTCAGGAGGATTGTGGAGGACTGCATAGAAAATAAAATGCATCCGGTATACCATATCAAGGTACCAAAACTTGGCTTTGCAATTTTGGTTTTACTAGCGTTGCTTTAAATTATGCCAGTAAGATTTGTTTTGATATTGTATGAATATTCATTAGCAGTTCCTATCTCCTGTTTTTTCCTGTCTTACCATGTCTTCCTTTCCCTTCCTTTTCATCATCCAGATTCTCATGATGAAGAAAGAGCTTGAGAAGGATCCAGCACTTAAAGATGAAAACTGGGATAGGTTTCTTCCAACATTCAAGAAGTAAAATATCTATTCTCTTCATTTGCATGTTTTAACTTATTTTCATGCTTTGTTCTTTTAGATATCCATTTAACCATCTAATAATGCTTCCAGGAAAAATGTTCAAACTAAGAAGGTTAAGAGTAAAGAGAAGAAACCATATACACCATTCCCTCCTCCTCAGCAACCTAGTAAGGTAAGATAGCTGATTGTCTCTTAGGGTTTTTTATGGTAACATGATTTCTTTTTGTCTCCCTCATTAGACTAGAACGAAATGTTTCCTTTTTTATTTAGTAACGTTGTTTTCCTGCACAATGTTATCTGGTTTAAGGTTTTATTTTTAGCTTGTGTTTGTTTTAGATAGACAATTGTAGTTTTATTTAGTATAATCTTGTTTGTCTTAGCTGAACATATTTTCTCTAAGAAATAGAGCGCAAAATCTTAATTTTTGAGCCAAATGATCTGGTGGCTGGTGCTACCTTTGCATTCTTTAACTTTATAATGGGTTTCCGTTATAGGCAAGTGGGGAGAATTCCAAAAGAAATTTTGTGGGAACTTTGGGTTTGGATTAAATCTTATCCGTATCTTTTTTTGGATGATAAAATTTAGTAGAATTTATGTAGGCGTGCATAAGCTAGTGTACATAGGAATTGGAAAATTATTCTATCTGGGGGCTGAATTTTGGAGTCAATAATGAGGGGTTGGTTCTTTGCTTTTAGTATCCATTACGTGTCTAAGTTGTCTTCTCCTGTGCTCTTGCATTCTAAAAAAGAAAGGAAATGTAAGCTAATGAATGTTCCCCCCCCCCCCCCCCCGGCCCAAAAAAAAAAAAAAAGGGAAGTAAGCTATTCTTTTTCTTGGGCACATATAGATATTTGAAGCTTCCAACCCGTAGATTGTCTTTTTCCTTTAAACTGAGATACTGAATGGTCACTGTATGTCTGCAGTGTGAGTAAGCTATGTTACTCAAACTTGGGTGTGAGTGTCGAATGTCGGGTATGTGTAAGATGTGGTTATGTTTAACTTTTTTATAAGTTTCCCCTTGTATTTGGAGGAGTATATCCTTATACCCAGGTCCGAATGCGTTGAATATGGGTTCTGGACATGGGTACTTGAAGAAAAATAAAGACCTGAAGCAGCATAAATCATCATTGTCGTCGTCATCATCATCCTTGTTATTATTGTTGTTGTTGTGGATGTTTATGGAAACCGAACTTACATTGGTACATGGTATTGTCCAGATTGATCAAGAACTCGAATCTGGAGAATACTTCTTGAGTGAGAAAAAGAAATTAGCGAAGAAGTGGGAAGAGAAGCAGGAGAAGCAGGCACAGAAAACAGCTGAAAACAAAAGAAAAAGAGAAGAATCATTTGTTCCTCCCCAGGTTCTATTTTGAAGCCTATTGTGGCTCACACAGAGAATCACAAAGTCCAACCATTTTTATCAAGTATTTATTTGTTTCAGCAGTAGTATAATTTACCTGTTGCAGGAACCGGTGAAGCAAGATTCTAACAAGTCAGAGAACAAGAAGGAAGATGTTGCTGCCCTTGCTAAGTCGTTGAAGGTAATTTTATAAGATCTCTTTCTTTTCAAAGATACTTGTTACAGTTGGGCATAGTTCTAAGCAGCCCTGCTTTGGTTTTCACTGCAGCAAAAGGCCAAGGAATTCGGAAAGCAAAAATCTTTGCAGAATATCAACGCTGAAGAATATATTTCAGCCCCTGCTGCCGAACAGCCTTCCAAAAAGAAAAAGAAATCCAAGCATACCTAGTATAGGTAAACTATAAATTGTTGTAGACAAGTTCATGGCATGACAAAGTTTGCTAAATATGTGCTGGCTTTTGTCAATCCATGTTGCGGATGTGCAATTGTTGAGAAAAAAAGGGCTGATATTAGGCTAGTAAAAAAGCCTTGATATATCATGTTGGAGCTTAAATATAGTTGATCACCCGACTATGTTTTTGGGATGATTGATCTTATAACTTACATGATATCATAGTTTCAGAGTTTGAATCATGGAAACTGTTGTACATTTGGATTTTGAGTCAATGTTTTGGAGCCCATTGGAATGTCATACTTTCTATCTTGCACATTTTTTATCAGGTTTGCACGTGAGGCATGTTGGAACTTGAATATAATAATGGATTATTTCTTATCATTTAACCTTTTGAGAGGACAATGAATTTGAGATTGGACTAAAAAGTGTACAACTTTATAGGTAATAGTATTTTCTGTCAAAGAACTGAGACTTGGCTTGAGAAACCGACATATTCAGAGCACCAATTTTTGTTTTATTCATTTCATAAACATGATTATTATTGTCGCACATTTTAATTCTTAGTTTGCTTTGAATTTCAACCAATAAAAAATGGAATTGCAGGTTAAATGGGTAAAAATTTGAGGTGTGAACATGATCTTGGCAAATCACTTGTCAATTAGTTCAAGTAATAGAGTTGAGAAGGCAACCCAATAACCTGCTTGATCACACTTTGAACTTGAAAAGGTTGGTGGAACTCGATTGGAGTTCGTACCGTCAACTTTCTTTTTTGGTTTTTCTTGTCAGATCATAAAGGTTTTTGTTATATATACTGATTAAAATTAAGTAACTAGTCCAATTAGTTCTGTTCAAAATTAAGGTATGAATCCATTATCATTTTAATATGGTATCTATTTTATATGGAACCTGTAAAGTGTGTATTTCAACTTTTAACTTGTCATTGTAAAATATTAATGATCGTATTCCAAAAGTTAATTTCAAATGTTTGATATTTTGATGGTATATACATTGTTATTGTGTCATAATGGTATATCAATGAGAAAATGTCAAGTTGATTTTTCTTTTTAAAAAGAAGCTTTTGTTGTTGATTCATTATTTTGGTTTACTTTTTCCTTCTGAGACATTATTTTGATTGATTTTATGGTGAAAAATTATACATTATCAATGTATCAAATATATATCAACATATTATATTTTTCTATAAAAAATTTATTATATCAAGTTCAGGAAAATTTATAAGCTTTTGAATCATTTTAAAATTATATAACAACATCCACAAGTCCAATATCAATTTGAATCATAGTTCAAAATCAATTTAGAGTTTTGTATGCATGCTTTTAATGAATTTGCAAATCAACTAAGGTCTAGTGTCACAAGGTTAAAATTTTAGTCTAGCAAATCATATAGGTGAAAATTTAGCTTCAAATATGTTTAAGTCGATCTAATTTTCGAAAATATGAGAATTTTCAAAAAAATTATTTAACGCATCGAAACTTAGCAGAAGCAACACTCAAGCAATGAGCAAACAGAAAAAGGCATAAGAAAAGATTGCACACCAAGTATTTGAGTAAATGCTCTTAAAATACTTAATAATTTTGAATGGGATGATTATAATTAATAAGGAAATGCCTCTATTTGTAGTTAAGTCCTCTCAGATCCAACGATACAATTTAAGTTACATCTACAACTAAGATTAATGTCTATTTACAAGATGAGAGTCCAAAGAGATTTAAACACTATATAATCTTATCCCCTTAGGTTTACAATATTTACCTTGGTAACTGTAAATTACTAGAGTGTTTCACTAGGTCACCAAAGCTTCAAGAAGATGAGTTTCCTTTTATGTTCCACAAATTGGGTTAGTCTAAGTAGGTTAACTAAGCCCAATTTAATTGGTTGACCTCGTTGGGCGATTTTGTGCGCATTAGTCACGAGCTTTAGTCCACATCCCATGACACTAGAGCCTACCAATTAAATCCCTAGGGTTAAAGTTTTTATTATACCAATCTTAAAAGATGTCAAGTTATATTTTTGTTAGTGATTTAACAACTGATGACAATTCATTTTTTAAATTGTTGGGTGATCAAAAAATAAATTTACTAATAGTTAGGTGACTATTAATGTAGTTTTCCGAATTATAAATGATTGATTTGTATTGTAATTTAAAATACTACAAAATTCTTTAAAAAAAAAAAAGCAGGAAAATTTGGTAATTTAACAGCGTTTTCCTCCAAAATGCCACTGAATGTCTTACATCCATTGCACTTCGGAAGAAAAATGCCACTAAAAGTCTTACATTTTACGGCATTAGCAAAGGAAACACATTAAAAGGTCTAACCTTTAGCGGCATGTCTTTCGAAACACCACTAAATGTTCTATACCTATAGCGAAGTTTTTAGTGAAACACCATTATCTTTTGCAACTGTGCATTTTTGTGGATTTTTTTCTATTTGTTGCTATCTTTGTAGTGGCGCTAAATGCTACAAAAAGCTTAAAAAAGGCAACTGAAGAGTTGTTTTGATATAGTGAACTTGGATGTTTGGGTCTAAATCTTGCAACCTGGATTTTTTGCTAGGTTTTAACCCTTTGTGATTGGTTATGTTGTCTCCATGTTCTCTCTTTTATGAGATTTTTTAATGGAAAAAATGAGAAGAAAAAACTCAGAAACAAAATATTAAGAATTTGTTTATCATTAAATTCCAAAAATGCTTTTCAAATCAAACTTGCCAGTTTAGATAAAGAATTATAAATTTGCCCCTCAAAAGATAAATATGATTTATATATTCACATAAAAATTTACAATTAATTTATATTAATCATGTAAAAGTGTTTAAATTTTATATTTCATATATTGTTATAAAATAATAATAATAATGTAAAGAACAAAAGGATAATAGATGAGAATAAAGAGAGAATATGTATTGTATTCTATATATTTCCTCTAATTTACAAGTAACATACTCCTCTATATATATAGGGAGATTGGACTCTTCATATTCTAATACACAAATAGTAAAAAGTAGTTACAAGAAGATGGAAGGTTAAAGGTCAAGGGAGGTTAAGGAAGATGAAAGGTTAAAAGTCAAGGGAGGTTAAAGGTTGAACATCCATTTAATAATATTCATAACGCTCCCCCTTGAATGTTCATTGTATAAAGGATATGCCTCATTAAAAACCTTACTAAGAAAAACCCTATGGGACAAAAACCTAGTGAATGAAAAAAGAGTACATAATCATTTGATACATAGTATATCACAACAATATATATATATATTTACTCCCCCTCATGTAACCATTACTTAAGATCTTTGAAACAACGAAATCCAATGTTGAAAATTAATTTCTCAAATGTAGCAGTAATTGTTTGTTTCATAGAGTGCCAAGAAATTGCAGTACCACCATATGTGAAAACATAATCAGTTTGTGATCGAGCATTGTAAGGATCAGATAAGTACCCTGCATCTACAAAACCAACTGATTCTGTTTTGGATAGGTTAGGGAAAAAATAAATTCATATCTCTTATACCTTGAAGATAACAAAAAAATATGCTTAACTCCATTCCAATGTCTTCGGGTTGGACAAGAGCTAAATCTTGCTAATAAGTTGACAGCAAATGATATATCAAGTCGTGTATGACTAGCAAGATACGTCAATCCACCAATAGAACTTAAATATGATACTTCAGGACCAATAAAATCTTCATCATTTTCTCGAGAATAGAAATGGTATTTATTTACATCAAGTGACCTAACAACTATTGGGGTGCTCAACGGATATGCGTTATGCATGTAAAATCTTCTTAGCACTTTTTCTATATATGTTGTTTGATGCATAAGGATTCCATTCTTTAGGTGCTCAATTTGTAATCCTAACCCTAGACAAAATCTTATCTTTCCAAGATCTTTCATTTCAAATTCTTTCTTTAAGCACTCCATTATCACTAAATTCTCATTAGGAGTCTCAATGATAATTAAATCATCAACATACACAGCAATTATAACAAATCCCAATCCAAACATCTTTCTAAAAATGCATGGAGAAATGTGATCATTCTTATAGTTGTCCCTCAATAAGTATTCACTAAGGCGATTACACCACATGCGCCCAGATTGTTTCAATCCATAAAGGGATCTATTTAATTTGATTAAGTAATGTTCTCGAGAACCTGAATTAGCTGCTCCTGGCAGATTAAAACCTTCTGGGAGTTTCATGTAAATGTTATTATCAAGTGACCATATAAATAGGCTGTAACTACATCCATTAGGCGTAAATCAAGCCCTTCTCTTATTGCCAGACTAATCAAGAACCTAAAAGTAGTTGCATCCACCACAAAAGAGTATGTCTCTTCATAATCAATATCAGGTGTCTTGTGAACGTTCTTGTTACAAGTCAATTCTATATATTATGATTTGTATTTTTTTTTCCGCTATTATGCTAATATGTACTCCTCTTGGCTTTACACCTTCCGGGTGTTTGGACTTCTTGTCCGAGATACATTTCATAAGTTATAATAAAAACACTTATTTATTTTTGATGACTTGTTCTCATCTCAATGCTTTCAAGTATTTTTTTATTCAAGATCCTCACTTTTCCATAATATTGAAGTGTTCTACGTATATTATCGTTGTTGACAACAATTTCATTTTTTTTCAACTCCATAATATTTAGTTATGACATAACTAATTGAGCTATCTCATTATATTCATAATTTCAGGTACCTGAACCTCTTCTAAGGTTTTATTAAAAGTTATGCCTTGGGCCTCTTCAGGAGTACCCGCCTCCTTTTAGTATGTGATCATCTTCATTTCTTTCACCTTTCTTTCAATGATTTTTTTTTTGTTTTATGGAGTCGACTAACTTGTTATGCTTCTAATGCTCAAGACTTATTTTTTATCACATTGTCCTTCTGGGACATATAATTATTTGGAGCATTTTAGCTCGTATATGTACCAACTAGTATATGGAATCTCTAAATGTCATCACTAAACATATCTAGCAAATAATTTTTATCCTTCAAATTTTGTGCACATAATATTAGTGAGGATCATAAAAGAAAAATGATGACATAATTATTTAACTAATTTATCTCCCCTTAATGTCGAGAAAATTTGCAACAGAACAATGCTTTTTTTTCAAAATTATAAATATATCTCCCTTCAATATCTAATGAAAATTCTAAAATTTCTCAACTTCATATTAGATGATCCATCTTAGTGCATTATGACGGAATATGAAATAGATATTGCACATCCATATATTCTTAGATGGAATCCATTGACTTATAAATGAAAGTCAATTCTCACGAGACAAATATTTCTTATATGTTGGCTTGATGTAAATAAAATTACATGCTTATTGTAAAGCAATTCTAATATTTATGGTTAAGCAACTAAATTGAGGCATAGTTTTGCTAACCATTAAATATAACATATATAGGCAATAGACAACTTAAAATTATCCCAGCTAAAACTACGAAAATCATGCTAAGGATATAATGCACTAGCGTTGTTAGCACAAATTACATTCTATAGAGACTGCACAATCAAATTATTTCAAGAAATAGTATCGCAAACTTCGGTTGCACACATGTAATACATGAGCTCATATATTATTTGGTTATCATTGAAAAATGCAACCGACCTCTAACTTTAGCTGGTGTTAGATTAATATGTTGTCCAAATAACTAGTATGATGAAAATTATTAAAATATAACTTCTAATTCTTAAATAAAATCATATAAAATTGCATCAACATTGACTCGGGATGGTCTAACCGGTCATACCAATACTATGAACTTCTTTTCACTATCTCATATGTTATTCATATAAGTGTAATGTATTCTTTCTGAGAATATTTATAATACAAAAACATGAGTATCTCATGTCATTTCTATCCATGTTTTTAATGTAAAACACATAAAAATTTCCTTCAACATATTTCTTCTTGATTTTAAAAATAATCTTATGTTTTACAAATTTTTGCATCTTAATGAGGTAAAATATTAGCTCTTCAAGAGCTTTTATAGTTTGATTCAATATTAGCTCTTCAGGAGCATGCAATCATTTTATTATATATCCTTAATGAATACTTAATTTATTCATATAAAAATAAAATGAATAGGTATAAATAAAACATATATTAAACATAATAAGTAATAAATTCATGTTATTAATAAATCACTATGGTTAGATAATATATATTTTTATATATACCATAACACAACCAAAATGCAAAATATTATATCACAATTATGAAACTACCCAAATAAGGTGAATATCTCAAAATTCATGACAAGCATTTTTACCCCCAATAATCATATATCTTAATCAAAATCAAAATTAAACCAATCAATTCTATTTAAAATGAACCAATAAAAATAAAAATATTTATCTCCACATAAAAATCTCAATAACTAAATACATGAAGAGATTTAAAAATTCATAGAATTATGAATAGAGAATTATATAAATTAAACTTCTTAATAAAAATCAAATCAAATTTCAAAAGAAATTGATTAGACTAACTTAGGTTAACATGGATGAGTAGTGATTATAAACATCATTTGTAATGAAGAGAAAGAGATCATCCCTAAGTAAATATCAAGTAGACATTGATTCTAATGATTCTTAAATCAAACAGTTAAATTTCAATGCTTGGATCTCAACAAAATTTTGACACAAACTAAAAATATTAATCATCCTTGTATGCATGACCAACTTTAGCATCATATTGAAAATTTTCATCTTTTTTCGAAAAAATTATCCTCCATTTCATCATTTTGGACAAAATTTATCTCAATATTATTTCCCTTCTTTTAATGGATGCTTTGATAAAATTTTACTAGATGCTTGAACATACGACAGGTATATGACCAATGCATTTTCATACAACATTGGCAGCATGAATTTTCAATAACCTTCGAATATTTTTAACCTCCATTTCCTTGATTTTCCTTATTATTCTTTTTCTAGTGGTTAGAAGAATCACTATTATAACAATCATGATAACAATTATTAGTATGTCTCCAACCACATCCTCAATTATAAGGACAATCACGATTTCTATATTCTGATTTTTCATAGTTGTTATGCGTTGTAACATTCACTTCAAGAAATGAAGTCTTTTTCACTAAAAGGCATGAGATCGTTCCAAAATAGTTTTTAAAGCCTTTTTCACAATATTGCTGCTGCAGGAGCACATAAAATATTTAAATCATAAAAAGTTTTAGAGAGTATTATCGTTTTCTAATGGTAAAATCATTTTTTTTCAAATTATTACATCATTCAAGAATCAAGAAGATCTTTCACAGTTAGATGTTTCACACTTTTAATTCTTCATGTAGATGATAATCATTGAACTTTCACAATGGTAACTTTCTCATAATTATTCGTGTCAAGTTATATATTCTAAGTTAACAACTAAAGCGAGAAAGCACTATTATTCATGTCTATTCAAACTTAAGTATAGAAATATGATCATTTAGATCTATTAAAATCTTATGATAACTAAGATCAACCTTACAATTTAATCAACATAACAATAAAATACCCCAAAAATGTTTTATGAAATATTAACTAGAGACATCACATTATTTTATTCACTATAATCAAGGTTTCCATAAAAAATTTCATCCGCAAAGAAACAAATAACCATAAGTTATATTATATGCATTTGGATATATATAAGGTACAAGTATTGAACATGAGCCTCTAGTCTCAAAAATAATAGTCTAATAGGCAACGTAGTACAATTGGTAAAAGTCACCAAATAAAATAATTTTTTTTTAAAAATGATTACTTTATTTTTAATCATGTCAATGACATATGTTATGAAAGATATACATATTTAAGAAAAAAAATTCAAGTTGTTGATACTTCAATCTTATCCAAAGTCTTATATCATAAACAAGCGTATCATAGAATATATAAAACATAAATTCATATTTAAATACGGGGAAAAAATGAGCATCATTTTAATTTTTTTTATTAAGAATATTGAAATCTTAAAATCTTTCAAGCACACAGAGAAATTCACATACCTTAACCTTGTTGCTTCAACAAGAACGTTGTACGTCTAGTTTACTTGTTCTCTAACAAAATATTGAATACTGTCGAGCAAGCTCGTGCTGATAACGTGTTATAAAATAATAATAATGATGATGTAAAGAACACAAGGATAATAGATGAGAATAAAGAGAGAATATGTATTGTATTCTATATATTTCCTCTCATTTACAAGTAACATACTCCTCTATATATATAGGGAGATTAGACTCTCCATATTCTAATACACAAATAGTAAAAAGTAGTTACAAGAAGATGGAAGGTTAAAGGTCAAGGGAGGTTAAGAAAGATGGAAGGTTAAAAGTCAAGGGAAGTTAAAGGTTGAACATCCATTTAATAATATTCATAACATATATTACAATATTAATAATGGGTTACCATAAGGGAAGTAAAGGATTATAGTTTTTTCGTCTATTGAAATAGCACGTTTCTTTGTCTGCTCATAAAGCACGTTTCTTTTGGTTTTTCGCGAGGGTTTTGGCTTGTTTGGGTTTAAGGAGATAAATGGTTATGAAGGAAGAGTTAGTGAATCTGAATCTTGCAGATGAGGAGGAGGTACCGATACAATTTCAAGTGGATTTAGAAGCAGTAGTGGAGGACAATAGTTTATGTTTGGTCGGAAGAGTCTTGCCGGATAGTGTAGTTCATTTCCCTTCTACGAGAAGGACTTTGGTTGATTTATGCCATCCGTTAGGAGGAGTTTGGATTACTAATATTGGGGAAAAGAGGTTTCTGTTTTGATTTTATTATGAAGTTGATATAAAGATGGTGATAGAAGGCATGCCTTGGTCGTTTAATAGGCCTCTCATTATATTCCATCGAATGGGGCCAAAAGAAGATCCATTACAAGTACAATTGGTTTACACAAATTTCTGGGTGCAAATTCATAATCTCCCTATGAGAGTGATTTCGGAGGGTTTGGCATGTCATTTTGGGAATTTCATCGATTAGTTTGTTCTATATGATACATCGTTGGTCACTAGAGGAATTAAGAGGGATATGCGAATTCGGGTTAAAATAAGCGTTAGAATTCCCTTGAAGAGAAAGAAGCTATCCTTGGATCAAAATTGGGAGGGGTATGCCTACTTTAAATATGAGAGATTAATGTTATTATGTTTTTTATATGGAAAGTTAGGGCATGGTGAGAGTTTCTGTCTAGTGAAGATGACAATCGAGGTTTAAAAAGTGGAATTTGGTTGGGACGCTTCATTGAGAGCCCCATCGAGGAAGGTTGCTATAGTGAGTAGTAGGTGGCCTTGGGAGGACTCTTCATGTGTTAAAAAGGCAAGTGGTATTTTGCTGGGTATGGATGTGGACGGGAGTACAGATGGAAGGAGTTTTGGTGATATCCAAACTTCTAGCACTTATCGGAATGGGTGGAATGGGGAAGGAGTTGTGATTAACTAGGTAAATATGGGGAAAATGGATATGGGCTCTAATTCAGAGAAAAACCTAATTGAATAGGTAGATAAGAAGAAGAGGCAACGAACGTAGGAAGGTAAATTACATGATTCTGGCTTTATTGGTGTGGTGAATAGGGAATCTGAGATATCGACGACTGTTAAAAAATAGGCCGATTGGAGAAAATGAAAGTCTTAAGTTGGAATGTTCGTGGATTGGGGCATCCACGGGTGATTACTTGTCTTAAGAACAAGTTGACACATGCGCAGCCTCAAATTTTATTTCTAATAAAGAAAAAGTTGAGTGCAAAGAGAATGGAGCAAGTATGAAAGAAATATGGATATGTTAATGGTATAGACGTAGGAGCATATGGGTCGAGAGGAGGATTGTTGCTGGGATGGAGAAGTGATTGTGTGGTTCATTTGAGGAGTTTTTCTTCTAATTACATTGATGTAAGGATACATGAGGGGAATGGATTACCGTCTTGGAGGCCAACGGGCTTTTATGGGTCACTTGAGGAACATATAAGAGAGGATTCATGAGATTTGTTGAAAAGATAAGGAAGAGATCAGAGTATGTCGTGGCTGGTAATGGGTGATTTTAATTAAATTATGTTTTCTTTTGAAAAAAAGAGGTAGGTTGTGAAGTGAAAGGAACATAATGAAGTTTCGAGAAATGTTGGTGGAATGTGAGCTTAGTGATTTGGGATTCTCGGGACAATGGTTCATGTGAGAGAGAGGGCAATTATCGAAAAATAATGTTAGAGAAAGGCTTGATATGGGAGTGACTAATCAGGCTCGATAGGAGTTATTTACGGGATATTCTGTAAAGCATCTATCACATGCCTTTTTCGATCACTACTCGATTTTGATTGATTTTGAGGATAATAAAAGAGACAAATTGCCCCAGATAAGGGGCGATTTAGATTCAATGCAAAATGGATAATTGAGGAGTGAAGAACAAGTTAAGAACTTCTCGGAGGAGAACTCTAGTGAAATTCTTGTGAAGTTAGAAAAGTTGGAGACGATTTTGAAGAATGAAATGGGACGAATCTATTGGTAGAAGGAAAAAGTAACCCCTTTAACCTGACCTAGAAAATATGAGCAAATCCAAAGGGTCATAGTTGTAATTTCACCCTCAAGGAAACCACTTAAAACTTAAATACATTATAGTTTGAAATAAGCAACGATAAAACAGTTTAACTTCCAAAATTATAAAGAGTCATAAAAGTTTATAAGTACGAATGTAATACTGTTTATTAAAATAATATGAATCAAAACTATGCATGCAAGCAAAAGTAAATTCAAAATATCAAAATCTCAAGTTCGCATTTACAACACAATTCCAAAATACTAAGAAAACCAAAATAGTTTGAAAATCATAAAATAAACCATACTGAAAATAAATGAATAAAACCGAGAGAATCTTCGAGTACCAAGTCCCCTAAGTCTAGATATATCTATAAGAGAAGTTAAGGGAAAATGATCTAAAGAGCCTAGTGTGTCTCTAAAGTGTAAGCAATCACAAACACAGTATTATAGTAATTTTTCACAAAACATTTTAAATGAGCACATAGCGTGTCGCAACTCAAATGCAATAGAACCATAAGCACGATGCAATGCAACCAATCTCTAGCACACCCACACAATGGGGCTTCCTCAGAACCCCTCGCCATCCAATCATCACCAATCGCAATGTGGTTTTAGTTTCATCCGTTTGAAGGGGTAATAACCACGTCTTCCACCATACAACCCAACCCATGTATACACAACGACATGATATTACATGTATTTTAGTCTCAACATAGTCTCATGATATTAAATCAGAGTACAAAATTCATTAAATATAATAATCAAATTATCCACAGTTCGATAGGTATGCATGAAAAATCAACATGCATTACACAACACAAAATAATATCACAGAATAAAATCAAACACACAACAAGCATGTTGCACAGACATAGACACACAACAAACATGTAGCACGAACAGAGACACATAACAAGCATGTAGCACAGAAAGAGACACTTCAAGCGGCAGAAGCGCTAACGTCGTGGAGAATGCCTCCCATACGCAGATATAACTTCGAGCCAAGCTGAATTAGAGCCTTGATCGGCTTGTAAACGTCACAAAAACTATGTACAAGCGAACACTATCGATGCAAGTATAGTAGATAGAGATGAATCTATCGGATATCGATCTCATGAAGATGGTGTTCTTGTTGCTTAAATTTGTCAAAGCAATTAGAGTTTAAATGAAAAGAATTGTTAGGAGTAATGTCAACACAATTTAGTTAAAACTGCACAATTCAAAAAATTAAATCTGTCAATACAAATATAGTATAAAATGTCAGAGCAAATTAATAGAAAATGAATTTTTGTAGATGTTGTGAATGTAAATTCAACAAATTAAAAGAAATAGATCAAGTGTAAAGAAATAGGGAGATCCTTGACTTCACAAGTTGGAAACGCTAAATGTGACTACAAGGTAACTGATAGATGAATTGTCCCCGCAATTAAGTTCTAATGAGATCTGACTGCTATCAACTCCTCTGTTTAACAAAGACCAAAGTACTCACAATTACCACACCTTCCAATGCTTGTAGTGCTTTACACTCAAGAACAAGTGGCCAGAATTCCTTCTTGCCTTAAGCAACTTCCGTTGTCTTGCTTGTTAATCTAACTTGTCATCGCACCTTCCAGTGACTGTGACTGCAATTGCACTTTCATGGTCAAAACAGTTAAATCCAAATATAAACAGATGAGAAGAATTGAGTAGAAATCAAAATAGATCTAACATTAATAGATACTTTCGTATGCAATTAAAAGTCAAATAGAATTCATCAAAATTCAAGAGGGATTAAAAGATAAATTAAAGCATGCTATTCCTAGTCTACTAGAATTCTCCCGTAATCGCTCCTCTTGCTTAGCACATAAGCACTCCTCGTCAGGAGTAGTTGCCTCCTTGTTGCGTCAGTTTACCCTCTTGGGAATCAAGCTTCCATGGCAGCCGACTTTGAGAAAAGATGAGAAAATTTGTGGAATTGAATTCTTCACAGCTTGATATCGATCACCTCTCACTTCCCTCTATTTATAATCATTCCATAGCACAAGTCTATCCCTCTTCTTAGATCTACCTTCCCTTTTTGCAGCTGTACAAGTTTGTTATTTGCCAACTATGCACTCACACAAATCTGGTTTGTGCATTAGGCAGTTACAGATTGTCGCGACATCTCTGGACGCAAATTATGATTTAAATTTCCTACGACAACTTGGCATTCTCCTGCGCTTATGCTTCTGAATGTGTTAGCAACGTAAAACCCTTGATAAAATGTAGAAGCATTTATGTGGTGACATCTTTGACCACAATTCTAGGTCAACTTGTGGGCGCAATTCTAAATGCTTTTCCATTCTGATCTTCTAATGTGGATTTCTATGCTTACAACTTTAGATGCAAAACTGATACTCAATACGACGACATTAATAGCACAAAAGCAATAAAATGAAAGAAAGTAAGACCATACAACACTAATTTAGAAAATGCAAATACTAAATATGAAATGTTGAAAATGTAAGCTAAATATGATACAAAAGGAACAAATTATATACTAATTCAAGGAGAAATTAAGTGTCATTTCTAATGCTATCACACCCCCGAACTTGAGTTTTTACTTGTCCTCAAGTAAATAATAGCTAGCAAAGTTATATCCAAATTCTTGTCACCATAATCATCACTCTAGCAACTTATATTCTTTAGAATGCTAATGTATAAATTGCATTCATATGCTGGAATATTACGCCGACAATTTATAGGTTTTAATAATCAGAATTGCAACGTCACTAATGCTAGCATCATGCTTTAAATCTCAAATCTTCTTAACCAATACAACGTTTATTATATAATAATATACATATTTTTTTTTCTTTTTATCAACTTTTCTTTCTTTATCTTTTTTTATGTGACTGAGAGATGTCATTACATTACTATACTCTTGTTCCTGGGCAGTAACGATGGGCGCAACAAACCTCCAAGGAGCATGTAATTACGCCGACACACACTCTTGTAGTAACAGCCTTTGTCTAGATAGTTTTTCTAACACTTGCAGTAAAGTGTTCCCCCTTGTTAAGTCACAATGCACCCATATTGAAGTGTCTTTTATTAGTAGGTATAATTATATACAACGCTGTAAGATGGCAAGTTAATTCAAGATTCAAAGAATGATACTATTCATTTATTACTAATGCAATTTCAACCATTCATCCAAAAATAGAAGGATTCAACATTCAATCACATTCATCCAATTCATGCATTAGCATTCCAAATAATTCAAGATTTAAGCATCAAATGAAAAAAATTATGGCATATTTTTCTTAACTATGCAACTTTTATTCACTAAAAAGATAAATATATTCTTAAACTTGTGGTATAATTGCATTTTCATTCTAAACTTCCCCCCAAACTTAATGTCTGCATTGTCCCTAATGCACTGAAAATACTATATAAATATTAATGGAAATGCAACTACAATGCAAATGTGAGAACAATTAAAATGTAATGACAACTAGAGAAAAGATATGCAACTAAATTAAATACCGAAAAGTAAAACTAACTCAGGGTGTTGCAGCCGAAGATATGGCTGCTCTGGACTTACTTTTCTTTTTAGGGGGCTCCTCTTTGCTTTTCTTCTTTGCCTTTCGTTTGCCCCTTTTTTCTTTTGGTTCAACCTGTAGAGTTGATTGCTCCTCCATCGCTGGTTAAGTGCTGGCTTCATTAACAGTCATGTCCGATGGATGGATCTTAGCAAGTGGTGCCAAATATGGCACAATAGCCAGAAGATTGGAATCCTCATTGCCGGATGTGACTACCTCGCCTGAGTTCGCCCTAGATGTTACACACTTGTTCAGTAGATGCACCCACAATGACGGGTGCGTCGATAAATTTCTCCGATAAATTTGTCGGGGCAGCATCTTCTTCATTTTCATCTTTCTCTTATTTTTCTTCATTTCTTTCTTCTTCTTCTACTTCAATACCATCAAAAGCAATTGGTGTACACTCTTCCATAGCAGTAATCTCTCTCTCCCCCATGTGGCCCCTAAACTGTTCGATAGTTCGTCTTCAAAGAGGCTGGCTATGTTTCTAAAGCAATATTTCATTTCCTTAGATTACACCTCTTGATCCTCATCATCAGGGATGTGGATTCTATTTGGGGACTAGACGGACTGGGTTTTTCCTTCTGAACCATGCTACTTTGATGATGGAATGGCTTCATCAATAATAGGAAGGAACACATGGAATCCATGCATCAAATTTCTATTCAAACCTCTTAATGTGTTGGCAATAGCAATATTCCATGCCCTAGTATAAGCATAGAATAAGTTCTGTTTGAACTACATCTCGTCGATTACGCCGACAAGTTTGATTTGTCTTCTGTTCATCCGATCAACAAGCTTTTCAATCTCATCAAGCTTCCTTTACATCTGAGGATCTGTGGGCGCATGGGCGTTGGTGTCTTTCTTTTTCCCTTTCCCTTTGTCCTTCTTTTGTGGCATCTCTTTCACCATAGGGGTTTCCTGCCCCTTTGTCATCCTTTCCACCGAAATATCATTAATCGGTCCTTTGTTGTCCAAAGTCTCCCCCCTTCACGAGGCACAATGCCCCTCTATTTACACAGCATCATGATCAGAGAAGGGAAAGACAGGATACTTGTTTGTTTGGTGGCGACTTCTGCGATTTCTTGATGAAGGATTGTGTCGACATTAATTCGTCGTCCCTTAAGTATAGAATGCAGCAAGCACATTCTGTCTAACGTTGCAATCGTACTATGGGTAGATGGTAGGAAACGACTGTGGATAAAATAAAACCATACCTTACTTTGGACAATGAGGTAATGATGATGCAATGTGTAATTGTTTGGATTGTTGCCAGTCCAAACTGTCCCATCAACGCATAAGTCATTCAACAATAGATCAACATCGTCCTCCGTCAATTTCTCCAAGAACTCGACATGCTCATCCTCTCCTTCAGCAATATGGAAGAGAGCATTGATGTGGTCAGCACTCCATGGCACCAACCTTTCACGAACAAATATAAATTCCTGTTCAAGATCAATTAGGTTAACATAAAACTCTTTTACCATGGAAGGAGAGTATCCTACCGGATGGTCACAAAACTACTCTCAGCCCAATCGTGAAAAGATTCTGACGACTTGCTTCCCCAATGTCAGATGCGAGAACAACTGAAATCCTTCTTCAAGATGACAGTTCTTCTTTATCATCACCTCATGGTAGCGGTCCTTTGTCGCTTTTGATAAGAATAGGTCAAGTTCCTTTGGTGATGGTTGGTCGGGGTTTCTGACCATAATAGCCGATGATTCAGCAGCAGATTTGAATGGGTTTTCACACCGCGATTTCTCCCCATCATTATTGAAATAAAAAAAGTGAGAATAACTTGTAGAAAGATTGAAGGTTGAAGAAAAAGAAGAATACAATAACAATGGTGGTTGTGAGTGTCAAGATTCAGTTAACACAAAAAGGGTGTTTTATAGAAGATGGAGGTGAAGAGACGTGATGATTACTGCTGCCGTTAGGAGTACCTTGTGCTTGTAACCAATAAATGCCAAGACACAGATCTTACTTTTTCGGAGTGATCCAACAATTAGGGAAAGAGGTGAATCAACCGGAATGATTCTTTCCCGAAATGCTTCACTGAGTCATCAATGAAATGCGTCGACAAGTTGTGCTTTTGTGTACGTCGACGAAAAGGAGATTTTTTATTCCTGCAAAAGCTAAATAAAAAATAAATTAAAATAAAAGACAAATTAATAGAAAAATTGTAATGACATCTTAAAAAAATGTGACCAGTTTAATTGTCTCCTTTTGTTCGTTGATGCTTGGGCTTCAGTCATGCCTCAATCGTTGGTTATTTACTTTAAATTGGTGTTAATCGTTCAAATCTTTGATTGTCACCCACAATGTGAAAATGCTTCGACAACTTTAAAAGGTCCTGACTATCTTGAGCGTAATTTTCTTGGATGCAATTTTAAACCTAAGTTAAATAAAAAGCACTAACTGACCAGGAGAAAATTGTCCCCGCAAAATGATGTTGTCATGCCATCTCTTAGTTTTTTCTTTGTAAATGACAACATTTTCATAAGCATTGCGTTGAATTTCTTCCAGTTCTAAAATGTCCAACAATCTTTTTTATCCAACAACATCATAGTCCACGTTCACTTGCTTGATTGCCCACATGGCCTTATGTTCAAGTTCAACTGGTAAGTGACAGGATTTACCAAAAACTAGCTGATATGATGACATCCCTAATGGTGTTTTGTATGCGATACGAAGCGCCCACAATGCATCATTTAACCGCGAAGACCAATCTCGTCGAGATGGGTTAACCACCTTCTCAAGAATACCTTTTATTTACCGATTGGATACTTTCGTTTGTCCATTTATTTGCGGATGATATGTGATTACCATGCGATGTTTCACACCGTAACGTTTCAAAGTTATCACCACCTGATTACAATGGAAATGAGTACCTTGGTCGCTTATTAATGCTCGAGGTGTTTCGAATCGTATAAGGATATATGTGTGAAAGAACTTTAACACCATTCGAGCATCGTCCTTTGAAAAAACAATTGCTTCGATCCACTTGGAGACATAGTCAATAGCAACCAAAATATACACATTTCCAAAAAAATTTGGAAATGGTCCCATAAAATCTATACCCCAACCATCAAATAGCTCAACCTCCATGATAAACTGTTGAATAATCTCATTGCGTTAAGATATAGAACCGGTGCGCTAACATTTGTCGCATTGTTGAGCAAAATTGTGAGCGTCTCGAAACAATATCGACCAGTAAAATCTTGATTGTAGGACCTTTGCAGCAATCCTAACACCAATAAAATGGCCCCCATAAGGAGCATCATGGCAATGCTTCAAGATAGATATCATTTCTTCCTTTGGAACGCAGCGACGAATGATGTTAGCGCATACCTTAAATAGGTATGACTCCTTCCAATGATACTTTTCAGCATCCCGAAGAAATTTGACCTTCTTATGAGCTGTTGCACTCGATGGTAGCTTTCCACAGACTAGATAATTGACGACATTTGCATACCATAGAGATGCGTCGACAAAAAATAATTTCTCATCTGGAAATTCGTCAATAATTTGTGACTTATTTCCATCCTCGCTTCCAAATTCCAGACGAGATAAGCGCTCTGCTACTTGGTTTTCCAATCCTTTCCTGTCCTTAATCTCAAAATCAAATTCTTGTAATAAAAAGATCCATCTAATCAGCCTAGGTTTTGCATCTTTCTTAGAAAAAAGGGATCTCAACGCAGAATGATCAGTATACACTGTAATTTTTACACCGACAAGATATGAACGAAACTTGTCAAATGCAAAAACTACTGCCAATAACTCCTTCTCAATGGTTGTGTAATTCACCTGTGCTTCAGTTAGGTCTTACTAGCATAATAGATTGAATAAAATATCTTATCTTTTCGTTCCTTAAGCACAGCGACATTAATAGCTCAAAATGAATAAAATGAAAGAAAGTAAGCCAATACAACACTGATTTAGAAAATAATATATATATATATATATATATGTTATGCCCGTCCATTTCAATTAGGACAAGGGTATATTTGCTTTTTAAATCCCGTAGTTATAATTTATCTTATAATTAAATAATAATTTATATTTTTATATTAACGCGATTTAACCCTATACTTAAATTAATCACTAATTAGACAAAATTACTTATCTGAAATTCGATTCGCTATTAAAATAACTTCGTAAATATTTATTAAAAATTTTACAAGTCTAGTTTATGAAAACGGGTCTCGAAACCACACTTTTTGACACCACCGACTTTTGAGTCGTTACAGTGTTCAAATTAGCCCCAAAATTTTAACCGCTTACCAAATTAGTCCTTAAAATCCCAATTTGCCATAAAATTTTAATTAAAGCTCAAATTAGACCCCAAACTTTGCTAAAATTTTAATTTAAGCACTAAATTTCACTAAAATCACAATTTAGTCCCTAATGTAAAATTAGGGTTGTTACAACGAATGTTGACCTCGTTAAGTATACATTTTTCGGATTTAAATTTGGTTGAACCAACTGAAAAAAATTAGCAAAAATTGGAATAGGTTAAGTTGGCACTGAACATGGAAACTGATAAAGAAGAGTTGTTTTGGGAGTAGCAAGCAAGGGCAGATTGACTCCAATTTGGTGATAAGAATACGTTCTATTTTCATAATTTTGCAAGCCAACAGAAAAAGAAAAACACGATGAAAAGGTTGAGAAGTTCGAACAGAGAATGGGTGGAAAGGGGGGAATATCGCAAAAGTAGTGAACGCCTATTTTAAGGAACTGTTCACTGCTTCGCAGGTAATGAATTGTGATAATATTTTATCTGGAGTTCATATTTGTATACATGAGAATATAAATAATGAGCTTATGACAGAATTTCGGCTTGAAGAGGTTATGAAAGTAGTAAAGAGTATGGCACCATTAAAAGCATTAGGAGTGGATGGTTTTTCAACGTTTTTTCAAAAATATTGGCATATTGTGGGAGGGGAAGTGACTCAGTGTTGTTTAGACGTGCTGAATAGGAAAAATGATATAAGAGTAATTAATAGAACTAGTATTTTTCTCATCTCGAAAATAAGTGAGTCGAGTGATATAATGCAGTTTTGGTTGGCTAGCTTGTGCATGTGATTTACAAGATGACATCTAAGGTCGTGGTTAATAGATTCAAGAAGGTGCTTGATAAATATATTGATGAGGGACAAGCGGCTTTTGTTCTAGGTGGACAAATCACAAATAATGCCCTCATTATGTAAGAGATATTGCATTCATTGAAGCAAAAACGAGAAGGGAAAAAAATTACCGCTACAGGAAAATAGGTTTTTAGCGACGCTTTTCGGGCCTATAGCAACGTTTATAAGCGCCTCAAAAAATGCCGCTAAAGATAACCCCGTTAAAAATCGCGACATTTATGAGGAAAAACACCGCTATAGAACATGGTCTTTAGCGACGCTTTTTGCACAAACGCCACCTAAAGAACATGGTCTTTAGCGGGGCTTTACCACAAACGCTGCTAAATAACATGATTTTTAACGGTGTTTTTCTCACAAACACAGCTAAAGAACGTGGTCTTTAGCGACGTTTTTCCCACAAACCCCTCTAAAATTAACAGATTTTTTCATTTTAATTCATATAGAACCCTAATTTTCAACATTTTTTCCTGTAAATTCAAATCCAAGCAATAGCTTCAAATCTAAATGTAAATGATACTATCACGAAAAAATATATATGATTTAAATTAATAAATAAATAAAAAGTATTATACAAAAATAGTATTGTGTATATAATTCTCAAAATAAGAAAAAAACAAAAGTCTAAGATGGCAGATTCTGAGATTGATCACTATTTATTTCTTCCGAATTTGGAAAATTTTGAATAATACTTAGATCTCGAAATCTTCTTTTAGGCATATTATCAGCAATACACGTAAAATAATTGAAATATTAGTAACTAATTACAAAAATAATAGTAATGAATATATTTCACAAGATCAATATTTAAATTATAATATTAGATATAATTTGTTTGGTAAGTTACAACATTAAGATGTATATAAAAAAATTATTTAAAAAAGTTAAATTAAAGCTGCATAAACTTTGAATGATTTCACAATTTGCATATCTCATTATTAAATCTATCAATGTAAGCATATATATATTTATTGTTGAGATGTGTTATCTTAAGTAGGCTAAGCTTTATATTTTTCCTAACAAAAGTAGTTATAAAAAGCAACCAACTCTTAACAACTATTACAAAATAGTTAATAGAAACCTCATAAACACTATAGAATCAAAATAAAAGTAAAAAGAAATACCTGAGATTGGAGAAGGCTAAAGTTGATTCCTTCTTCATGGGCACAATCTGTTCATATAGATGAAAACATCATTGTTAAAGGGCAAAAATATCAGTAATAAGTAAGCAAAGACAGTTGTAAATATATAATAAACGTAAATTGTGCAAGTTCAGACCAAACACTCTTTTGGCCTAAATTTATTACATAGTAAGCCATAAGATGCCATCTAATGCATACTTACAAAGCAGTAGTTTAGCTTCAATAATGTCCATGAGCCAATACTAAAATTTATTCTTAAAATACATTAGAATTTAGCATTGTACAGAAGAGCCAACAAGTGTTGCATTAGTGATCAACAAGTTTTACAAAGCAGTAGTTTAGCTTCAAGTTTTTTTTCTTAGTAGAATCGTATTACAACCTAATATACACCAAAGAGTGGCTGGAATCACAGCCTGCTAAAATAGGAAACAAAATTCTAATTAATTAAGAATCCCAACAAAACATGAAAGTTAATAAATTACAATAGCTAATTCCTAATAATCAAAAACTAAATCTAATCTTCTAAATAAATAAAAATATTGATCACTTTTTCTACATAGAGAATATTAGTGGCTAAGCAAAAAAAAATAGAATCTAGGATAAACTCTAGCAAAATTCTACTAATTAATTAGCTTTCCAGATTTTTATTCTTCCAAAGCTCATCCTTGCTTTAGATAGTGCATCATATTTATAAGGAACAAATTCCATAAAGTGCTATGGAACCATCACCATCAAGAAGCAGGTTACATAGCATACATCCCTTAAAATACTTTTACCAAATGTTCAAGAGAGGAGAGTAGTAGGTGTTGCAAGACATAGCTAGTACATCTAATGCTAGAGAGAACACCCAAACGAGTCACAAGAGAAACGAAATTAGAAATGTTATAGTTATAATTCTTACAGCACTGTAGATTGCTTTTAGCTTTGCAAGCTACTTCGAACATATCACAGATAAAGAAATAGAACACTGCAATGAAAACCCAAGGTCAGTTAACCTCTTAAAAAGGTAAACTGGAAGTAGAGGACAAGAGAAGCAAAATGGTGTTGACCTACCTGAGCAAATGATCTAGCTATTGGTGATTTGATTAAATGATTACAATTTTTTCATTTTTATTTTTTAATCATAGCTATTAAACTAAAAAGGATTTCATAAAATTTTACTATAATAAAATATCATATTAAATGTTATTGAAGGTTTGATGTGAATCTATTTTTGTTGTTTCTCATATGCCTCCATTTTATCATGTCTTATAATTTAAGCAAACAAGAACAGAATATGGTACACCTCTTATTAAATAAATTCTGAGTTTGAATATTGTTTGCCATTCCACTCAGAGATTCATGTAGTTTAAAGTGCTTCTTAAAAATTATGATATTATCATTCTCCTGTCTTAAACAGCAAACATATGAAAGAACACCAATAAATAATAGTTAGCAGCAAACTAAGCACACAAATAATATTATTCCATCACCTTCAGTTCATTACTTTCTTTTCAACTCCTCATTGATTTAAACATTAGAGAGACATTTTTGGAGTCCATTCAAATCTTCGAAACCTAGTTACCGCTCTCCAAAAATCTTTCAAATATATGAAAATACCTTTTTCGTAAAAGAATTGACATCCAAGTGTTAGGATTGATGCTCGTATGGAACATTCACACCCAAAAATGAATAGCATAGCCTACTCTTGCATCTCAGAAGTCACTTTCACAAAACAAGTAAGTAAACAAACAGTAATGAAGCAACAAACATCTGAAATTTATTTTCCTTTCACCTTTTGGGGATAGAAATTGAAAGCAGTAGTCACATTTAGTGATACAGTCCAAGAAAAACATATATAATCATATTTAAGAAGTTGGATTTTCATTTTTAAATCTAACTAGAAAATCAAGACAACTCACACAAGTCTATGTTTTGAGAAGCAAAGGCATTTCACTTATCAAAGCGAGTTCCATTAAATAAACAGCAGATTATAAAAGAATAGTGTAACTCAAAGCAGAAAGAAACATTATACAAACATTATTACTCAACGGGAAAAACAACTCAATGATGAAAAAAAAAAACTAATAGGAATGGCAACTTCATGTAATTGCAATATATGAATCTAAACAAATAAATAATATATAAGCCAAAATAAACAAGTCAAAGCAGAAAGAAACATTATGCAACTTCATGTAATTGCAATATATGAATCTAAACAAATAAATAATATATAAACCGGATTAAAGGGTGGCAATTACCTCCTTTGCATCTTTGCGTGGGATGCCTTCCCGCAGTGCAACAAGCTTCTCAACAACATCAGGCTGAAATTACAAAATTTTGAGATTTTTACAAAATTTTGCATGGGCCGCATATTTGTCGACTAATGGACTGAAAACAGGGTCAGAAAGGAGAACTTTGTCAGTTGGCAACTGCAACAAGCCGTCTTTCTCTCCAGTCAAGAGCTCCCTATAATATATTATCCGATTAACATAAACTTAAATCGACTTTAGGACAAATTGCTCATCACAACTCAAGGGATTTGAATTTGGAACAAACGAAGGAAACACACAATTCATAAAAACAAAAACTCACTTGAAGATAAGAGGGTTGGTAGTCCATGGTCCCTCAAATCCAGACCTCACCTTGTGGCACCTTCCCTGCATCAAAAGCAAAGAAAATATCGTTGTAAGTGGATAGGAAATTTTAACACTTCAAACTTAAAGAAAACAAGACAATTGAAATTTTAGAACAGACCAGGGTGTGGCCACCAAAAAGAGCAACAATGTCCTGGTCACTAAGACCCATTTGATGACTAAACACCCGCCTCAAGTGATCAGCTCCTGCAAAATATTTATCAAAAGATTAAACCAAGATCATCACTGACACTAAGCCGTGTTTTAATTCTCAATAGAACAACAACATTAGAAGACAAATCGTATTGACTAACCCTTAGTAGCATCGGGAAGACGACTCTCACCTAGTGGGTGAGGCTTGTCCTTTACAGCACCTACTGCTCTGTTCTATGGGGAGACATAATAGGAATGAGTTTTTGATTTGGGGATTTAGGGGGAAAGAAAGGATTTTCTCTGCTCTGTTTTATGGGAAGACATAATAGGAAGGGGTTTTTGATTTGGGGATTTGAGGGGAAAGAAAGGATTTGGATGGAAAAATATAAAACCAAAATAATTTAATTTTTTTTAGTTTACCTAAGTTTTAAAATTTTAGAATTTTTTTAGTTTATATAAGTTTTAAAATAATTTTTAATATTATTGCTTAATTTTTAACGGTGTTTATGAGAAAGCGCCACTAATGCTTTAATCTTTAACGGCGTTTTTTTATAAACATCGCTAATGCTCTAACCTTTAGCGGCGTTTTTCATAAATGTCGATAATGCTCTGATATTTACATCAAAAACTGGACTCCCCTACGTCAACTACACTGTGGGAAAGACAGACTGTCTTCCGGTCGAGGCATACTATCTAAGCGACTCTCCTAGTGGGTTACTTCTTTTGAACAGATCCACGCGCTCTATCTTATATATGTCACCTGCTTCACTTGAAAAACCCATATGAAATCACGCAAACCATGTCGGGTTCACAACCTAGGGCAGAAAGCGAAAGGCTAAGGGAGGGTATGGGACTAATGGTTAAGGGTATTGCCCCTAGTCATAGCATGGTCGAAGAGCTGGGTTTCAAGAGGGTATGTATGGTTAGATTAGAGGGAGGGGGACTGCGGATGTCTCGTACTTCTTAGCCCTTCTTGAAGGAAAGAAGTAGGTCTCGGGGAAAATTGAATTATTGGATTAAATTCCCGGTCTTCACCCAACCTGCGGTACCTAAGAGCGCCCCGTTCATTTGGTTCAGGCGAAAAGCCCCTGAAAGCAGGGAGAAAGCCTTCAACTATCATGTCTTAAGCATCGACTCAAGATGAGAAAAAGGTCGCCGCCTTATTCCGTCACTAAAGAAGGTACAGCCATCCAGCCTTTTCTACTTATTCCTGTTATCCGGATCCAGCTAACCAACCTTCCAGTAGAAGAAGAGTCCATAGCATAGGGAGGATACTAGAGATTCCCATCACTTCCAAAGGAGAAAAGCCGCATGAATGAAGGACGCAAAGACTTAAGATCGAACAACAAAAGCTGTCGTCAATCGAAGAATCTTCATTCACGGATCGACAGGAAAGTAGGATTGAAAGTGCACAGTTGAGGAGCCTCGGGGAGTGATCGGAAAGAGCCAGGCACTATAAAAGAAGAGAAAGGGATAAGAAAAAGGGTATACCCCCATTGACTGGGCTTGACCTGAATCTATTGTAAACCTAAAGGGGATGGGAACTTCGACTATGAAGAGTTGCCGACTTAATCAACGTATTGTCTTATCCCCACTACAGATTTTTGAAAAGAAATAGGGCATGCAAGAGAGACGGATTGCTATCTTTTGGTCCACCAATCATTTCGTATTTACTGTAATCAAGTTAGAACAATTCACTCTAGATGGATTTCACCTTTAGCTAATGCTTTGAGCTTTAACGACGCTTCCTCATCAGTGCCGCTAATACTCTGATTATTAGCGACGCTTATGAGAAAGCACCGCTAATACTTTGACTTTTACGGCGTTTATGAAAAAACATCGCTATTACCTTACTTTTTGTGGCATTTATGAAAAAAGCCTTAATTGCTTTATCTTTTGCGATGTTTTTTGTCCAAACGCTGCTAAAAATACCGTGTACGTTCAAATTAGACATGAGTAAAATTTACGATAGGGTGGAGTGAAGTTTCAAAGATCGATGAATCGGGCGATACATGCAAGGGCGGAGGAGGGTAAGGAGTTGTCATCGCCCACCTATTACATTGAAGAGGCGCTAGTGAGGATAGAGAAAGAAGCTGGAGATAGAAGAGCTTACTGTGCTTAAACTGATTGGGTTGGACAAAGGGGTATTGTAGGGACTTCGAAGGTCGAGAGTTACAAGGGTTCATCGTTTCTTCAATGGGAACAATCTGAAGGAAGAAAGATGATGGAATGATTTGTTTTGATAATGAACAGTTTTCATGGAGATGGAGGTTGTTGGTTAGGGAATAAAATCATTTCATTTTCATTTGATTTTTCTAATTATGTTTTAGTTTATGCTGGTCTGCTGTGTTCCATTTTCTTTTTCTTTTTCTTTGGTTTTTGTTTTACTCATTAATTAGGGGCAGTCACCGTCCGTTTTATCCACTAGAAAAGAGCCAACTATTGACATGCACATGGTGCTTTTATTGAGAAACGAAAACTGTCAACTTTTTAAAAAAGTCATGTTTTGCTTTGGTTAGACGAAAAAGTAATGGGTTACCATAAATCGTTTTACTATGTTTATATTATAATCTAAATTGAATATTTTTAAGTATTAAAATAATAATAATTTGATATCGTGGTAATAATAATGACATTTAGTCAACTTTAATAATATATATGTAACTATTATGTCAACATACGACAACTCCATTCTTTATATATAACTATTTTTACTACCTTTAAAATTAAAAAAAAACATTTATCTTTTTTGAGTGAAATATAGCTGACTTCCAATAAATATAAGAGGAGATAAAAAGTAATACATGTCTTCGAAAAGCCTATCATCGGGAAACAACAGAACAAAACCATAAAGCAAAGAATGAAAGTAGAATATAAAACATAAAAAGTAAAAAATCAGAACGTCTTCAGATAACCAAAACATCAAAATCGAACCTTCTAGAATCTTTATCCCAGGGAAACCATCAATCTCTCCATAACCATCAAGAAACCCGGTAAATGAGCAAAAACTATGCCCACGCTCCCCCGCGAACCAGATCACCCTTTCGTATGCCCACGTGTCTACCACAAACGCATTTACAACATGAGAATGAGGGTAAGTACAAACCCTCATTATCAAGCCCTTTTCATTCCTTATATAAACTCCTAAAAATAATATGTTGTCATTAGCAATGAAAGAGGAGTCAAAATTGATTTTTACAGGGCCTTGTTTTGGTGGTCTCCGTAGACTATCCTTAGGCTTACAAATAGTGGGGCTTTTCTCCGGTAATGATTTTAATTCTTTAATGTACCCTGAGATGAACCCAAAAATATCTTAGATTGACTACTTGGTACCCTCATGTACCAGACGATTTCTAGCAAACCAAATTGCCCAAATAGCAACTGTAAAAAAATTTCTGTTTATATCATTTCCCATGTTGAAAGAGTATTAAACGGTGTTTGTGTTCTGAGTGCTTTGAGGCAGGGGATCGAATGTCATGCAAAGAGTCCATCACCTGAAAGAGTATTAAACGGTGTTTGTGTTCTGAGTGCTTTGAGGCAGGGGATCGAATGTCATGCAAAGAGTCCATCACCTGTGTCGTCACTGGAAAAAGTTGAAGAAGATGGTCCATAGACTCCAAACCCTCGTTGCACATCGGACAAGCACCAAGACTAGGGAGGTTTCTCTTATTCAATTTTGCATAAGTGGGTATGAAATCGTTATATGTTTTCCACAAATGAATTTTTATTTTCAGTGGAAGTTGAAGTGCCTACAGATTAGGGAAAAAATTTGTACCCAGATTAGTATTAGACTTTCTAGGAGTATTTTGTTTGTCTAAGCTTCCCTGTAACAGAAGTCTGTATCCACTTCTTGCTGTGTACACCCCCGAACCTTCAACATGCCATTTTTTAAGATCGGGTGTTTTTGTACGAGCCACGGGAATGGATAAGATGGCATCAATTTGGTTAGCTTTAGCAATTTCCCGAATTGCTTCTTCATTCCAGGTACCTTGTTCGGCTTTAATTAAGTCAGTAACTTTGGTATATCTTGTGTTTATATACTGACATTTGATTCTGCCATCGCCAGGTCTAGAAATTCAAGGTTCGTTCCAAATATTTACAGTCTCCCCGTCTCCAATCCGCCATCTTAGCCTCATTTCCAACAATCATCTAGCAGACAAAATACTTCTCTAGGTAAGTGAAGGGTAAGTTCTCAACCCAATAGATAGAATATCATATCATGGAAAATAACGCGCTTTTAAAACTCTGGCAAGCAAACAATCTGGTTGGGTTTCAAGAGTTATCTTTTGAGCCTATTTAACCTTGAGATAATGCTTGTAATTAAGTAAAAATAGGCATTTTAGGATAGGATTTAGTATTTTTTAGAACATGCATAAACAAAGTTTGGTTGTACTTAAGCTCTGCTTGTTTGATTGAAAATGCTTTTTTGATTGAAAATGACTTTCGAAAAATAATTTTTAAAAAATAAATTATTTTTGTGAAAAAAATTAATATTTTTTGGTGTTTGGATGAATTTGTGTAAAATATTTTCTGTTGTTTGGTAAATTTCTTGAAAATATTTCAACAAAATTGTTTTAAATGAAACAAACATACATTTGAAAATTTATTATTTAATTGAGTTTATTTTATATCAATTAAATTTATATTTTACATATATTACAATAATTTATTTATAAATAAATACATCAAATTAAATATATTAATAATCATATCTAGTTAGTTGATGCTTAGTACTTCAAACAATTATCATATTCAAGTCAAAGTTTTATTTTCAAAAACAAGAAACTTTTGCTTCAACTTATTGATTAAATGGTGTATAGAGTATAAGTAACATGGTAAAGATCAAGTTGACAGCAGATTAGGATAATCCAAAAATATGAAACATTAACATATAGAAATCATTTTTATTTCTTGAGGTTATTTCAAAAAAGCATATTATTTATCACTAAACAAGATCATATATGTTGATTTGTCACATTGTGCTTAACACAAAGTTAATAAACTGTTCAAATCACTGAAAATCATTTTGCAACATATGCAAAGGTTATTGCAACTAAAAGAGTTGTTGCAGAGGAGACTAAAGTCAAAAAACACTTTTTCCTTTGTGCTTCCAGAACAGATTTTTTCTTTACCTCAACTTTCAGTTTCAAATCTTGAGTTATTCTCTTTGTTCTTAAATGCTTGTTTGATTGCCTTTAATTCTGTTGAATATGGTTTAGTTTTTTTTCTTCATGTTTTCTTTCAGCAATAGCAGCTTTTTCATTCTTCTTTTGATCAGTTTCACCTTTAGATTGACATAACAGTAAAGACAACAATTGTTGATGATTAATGTTGGTTGATTTCATTTTATCCTTCAAATCATTGAAACTTCTTTTTGCTTTTAAAAGTTTCTTCTGCAGTCTATTTTTATCTTCAACTTTTCAAATAAAAAACAATGTATGACAATCAATATATATATTGCGATCTTGTTAAATCCAATAAATTAGTTACAACGATAAGAAAAGGACTAATGATGGATATTGCATAGACTTCCTTGTAAAATAAAATAGTAATAATAACAATTCAAGGGCGGGGTCAATACAAACCAATAGAATAACATAAAATAATGAATTAAGGCAAAAAATTAGTCACTTGAATATCTTTTAAGTAGCCTTTAAAATGAGAAAAGATACAAATTTAAAAAAAAAAACACATAGAATGAGAAACTAAAAAGTGTTTGAATTCAATCATAGCAGAAAAATATTCACTTCAATATCTTTCCTTCAATTCGTAATGTAATATATAAACATAAATGTGAATGAAACATTTATGAAACATAGAATGTTGAATCAGTGGTGAAATACATTTGCATTGTTCATTAGATAAACAAAGGCATTAGAATTCAATCATGGTCGAGCGATATTCATTTTTGCATTTACCTCCTAAATCGTAACAAAGGTATAGATACAAGTTGGAAGGAAATATAGAACAAGAATCAATAGCAAAAGACATTTGCATTGTTCATTAAATTGCATTAGTGAAGCAAAGACACATCTCGTTCACTAATAAGCATATTAAGCAAAAACAGAATGCATAGAGATATGATACATATAGTTCAGTAATAGCTCTATAGTCTCCTTGAGTCGAACATGTTACACCAGACCAAGGCAGTAAATTACCATCACCATAAAGATCGTCCTTGATCCATGCATATATAACTTTTCGTCCAAATGATGCTTTTTTCTCATTTAAGGCTTTTACTGCAATAAAAATAACCAAATATCAACCTATTGCATCAAACATATTTATGCTCTTTTTTTAATTTTCTTAATGATGATAGATTTAATTCTCACAAAATCTGCAGTAATAATAAACATAAGATATCCCTAAAAACTAACTTTAAATTTCTAATGAATCAATATAAATTGCTCTATAAGAACTCAAGCTAAATGAGTAGTGCCTTAAAAGTTGGCTAAACAAGATGAAAACACAAGTGAAGAGCCAAGCATAGCACAATTACTAAAAGAAACAATTAGTTTGGACCCAAAAGAACATTGGGGATTTTACTTTATATAAAAAAAGAACGTTCTGGGTTAACTTTTTTTTTCCTTTTATATCAATTATTTCTAGCCATATTTTCTTAGCAATCAAACAGACAAAAAGAAAGAAAAAACTTACCATCTCTCTTGAGAGTTTGGAATCGGTAATGGCGACTGAGAAAGCTAAAAAGCAAATCAAAGTTAGTGGCTAAAGTTTTGCTTGAAATGAAAACGTTTCATTCCCTTAAAATTGAAAACGAGAAAGGGAAAGGAGAAAGAGGGAAGGGAAAGGGAAAGGAGAAAGGGGAAAGGGGAAGGGGGAAGGAAAAGAGAAAGGAGGAAGGGGGAAGGGAAATGGGGGAGAGGCTTCGGGAGAAAGAGTTTGGAAAATGTCTTACCGAAATGAAAACGGTAAGACATTTTCTTAAAATTGAAGGCTTTATTCTCGTGTTTTGTAAGTCATTTTACATTAGGATTTCATTTTCCACCAAACAAACAATGAAAAACAATGAAAATATTTTCTATAAAATATTTTATAGGTAAACAAACAGAGCCTTAGATATAAGAATTTTTACTCTAATTTTAGGAAAAAGGAGGTGTGATGGATATGTGCAGTGCAAGTGCTGAGGAAAAAAATTCGTGATTGAGAATATTGCCTTGAAAAGGTTTTTGATGTCATGGTAATCCTAAGAGCGCTGACTCAATAGACGCAACTTGTTTTAGAAGCAATCAACTGGACTGTACCTACTTGAAGAATCTACTAGAAGTAGGTACAGAAAGTGTGAGCTGTAAAGTATCGACTTAGGAAGATCTATAAATACTCGTGCAAAGAAATGAAAGAAGTGTGGAGTGAAAAATTGAAGAGCAAATCATGCATAAATAGTGCATAAATCACGAGTGGGATTTAAGCAAGCAGAGAAAAGGACAAGTTGCATCAAAGATTTGAGCACAAGAAAGGAAGGCGATTACCCTCTTGAACAAACAAGCATTGTAATGACGGAGGAGGCTGGCGACAGTAACTCTTGCATTTTCATCCTTGAATTCAATTTATTTGTGTCGATTCATGTTGGGATAATTTTGAATGATTTAAACTTGGTTTTGAAACCCAAACGCAGTAGTACTATTTAGATGCTATTTTGGAATATTTTGTGAATGTTATTTGGTTGAATCTAATTGTGTTACTATTTCATTCAATTGGTACTTATTCACATGCATGCTTACTTTAGAGATAGTGGAGGTATACGTGTGTGCTTAGATTTAGTTTTTGAATAGATTATTTTAAATTGGATCACTCTTGAATGATACAAGCGAGACATCGATGGATGCTCGTAATAGTCCTAGACATAGACGTGTTTTGTACAGAGGATGATTTATTGGGTTAACTTCTCGAGTCTTATAGACATATAATGCCTCGGGAAAATAAATCTTAAGCTTAGCTATCGAACGAAGCAGGCTACTGAAGGAATCCTCTGAGCAGTATACCTTTTAGAACCTTGCCATGACATTTTGAAATATTTGAATAGACTCCCAGTAATTCCAACTTTATTATTCAACATAGTATACCCTTTGATACTTGCTAAACATTCCACCATCATTCTTCACAAGCCAATTACTTTTATGTTTTAGTATTTAGTTTATCATAACTCTTTTATACTTCTAGTTTGCCATTACATCATTACTTTGTCATAGCATAGTACACACTTAATTGCCCTATTATTTTGTCATAGTGTAGAATACATTATTATTTTGTCATAGCAATAACTAGATTAAATTACATTAATTTCGATCCCTATGGAGATGATAACTCACTCACTACTTTATTACTTGAACGACGTGTACACTTGCACATTTGCGTGTACGATTTACACGCAACAGTCCAAATGTGCCAACACTGCTTAGCTAGCAAATAAATGTTAAACATAGCAAAATCATGAAAACCTAAGCCCCCAACAGATTTTGGTGAACACAAATATCTCCACGAGCTCCAATGAATCCATTTCAACATTTTAGCATTCCTCTGCCAAAATTGATTAAGCACACTTTCTAACTTTGCACATAATGATTTAGGAAAAAGAAAACATTGCATACCGGAAGAGCCTGAAGCACTAACTTAATAAGGGTTTCTTTTCCTCCCGAAGATAAAAACTTGAAGTTCCAACTCTCAATTCTTCTACGAAACCTGTTTACATAATACGTAAAAGCTTGTTTCTTGTTGCGACCAATCATCATTGGCAAACCAAGGTATTTTTCTGGATTCGATGACACTTGGACTCCTAAGATAGAGGCTACTATGTTTCTGTAACCCTCAGCCACATTTGTCCCAAAAAAGATCAATAATTTATCATAGTTAGCCTTTTGCCTCAATACTCTCTCATATGTTGATATAATTCTATGAATGTTATCAGTTCCCTATTTAAAAGCATCCTCAAAGAGCAAGCTGTCATCTACAAAAATAGATGGTTGATTGACAAGGGACCTCTACCTATTCGAACTCCCCTTGCCAAATCTTTCTGCTTAGCATCTTTTAATAACGTTAAGAAACCTTCAGTACATATAAAAAATAAGTACAGGCTAAGCGGATCCCTTTGTCTCAACCCCCTTGTTGGCACAAATTTATCACTTAGGCACCTATTGGTACCCACTGTATAATTAACTGAAGCCACACATCACATTATCAATGTTACCCAATCAATATGAAACCTCAATGTAAACATCATTCCAGCGAGAAAGTGTCACTCCACCCTATCGTATGTTTTGTTCATATCCAATTTAAGAGTGAAACTTCCTTTCATTTCCTATCTTTTTGTTTTCAAAGCATGTAAGATCTCATAAGCAACCAAGGTATTATAAAAAAATTAGCCTATTCGAGATAAAAGCCTCTTGCGCCTCATTGATACAAACATCCAAAAACCCACTCATCCTATTCACAATGGTCTTAGCAATAATCTAATATAAGACATTATAAAGACTAATAGGTCTAAATTAAGTAATGGTTCTCGAATTACTAATCTTAGGGATCAAGATGATATGCGTGCTGTTGATTTCCTTCATTGCAGCATCTCCTCGAAGAATAACTAAGTAATAGGAAGAAACCTCATATCCCAAAATGTGCCAATATAGTTAATAGAACAAGGTCGAAAATCCATCATGTCCAAAAGCTTTGAGAGGTGCCATACCTGTCACTACAGCCTAAATTCCCTTCTCAGTGAATGGCTTCAATAAATCATCATTCATATCTTGCAAAATACACTATTTCACTTTATCAAAAATAACATCCGTGTCTCCCTCATCCGATGCCTTGAAAATACCTTGGAAAAATTAGAAGCAATGGAAATAATTCTATTTTCATCGTAAACCCATCTACCCACCTCATTTTCAAGACCCCTAGTGGAATTATGTTCTTCCTTGTCATGGCTAAGTTATGAAAAAATGTTCGAAAAACAGGTTTAAAAACGCAATAGAAAATAAACTGAAAGAAAAACCAAAATTTTAAAATTTTTTCAAAAATAAGATCTTGGTTGTGATATTGATCGCGTCTGTAACGTCACAGCAGTTGTACAAGTGGACACACGTCGATGCAAGTATAGTTAATAGAACAAATCTATAGGATATCGATCCCACGATGAATGAGTTCTTGATGTTTAGCTGTCGAAGCAACTAATACTAGAATTAGATGAAATGTGAGTAAAGATGTCAGCCCAATTAAGTCAGATATACACACTAAAATTGTTAATATTGTAAATGCAATCAAGTTAATTGTCAAAGCAATATGAGGTAAATCAATTGTTGTTGTAGTTTTAAGAATTTAAATGCATAAAAGTAAAAGTTTGATCAAGTGTAAAGGATTGGAGTGGATCACTGATTTCGCTAAGTCGCAACGTTGGATGCGTCGACAAGGCATTGTATAGATGAATTGTTGCAACAATATAGCTCCAATGAAATCTTACCAATAACAGTCATCCGTTTAATCAAGACTCAAGTACCCACAATCACCCCACCTCTCGATGTGAGCAACGTTGTGCACTCATGAACAAGTGACTAAAATCTCTTCTAATCTCAAGCAACTCTCATTGTCTTGCTTGTTAACCCAACTTGTCATCGCATCTCTCGATGTTAGTAGATTACAAATGCACTCTCGTGTTTGATGCAGTTAGATCCAAGAATAAACAGATGAAAAGCATTAAATAAGAATCAAAGTAATCTAACAATGAAAGATACTCTCGTATTCATTCAAATGTCATTAAAATTCATCAGCATAAAAGAGGGGTTGTAATAGCCCGATTTTCAGTGGTGTCAGAACAGTGGTTTCAAGATCACAGCTCCGACAAGTCAAGTCGAAAATTTATTTATTTTAAGTATTTTTGGTGATATATGCATCATATGAAATTATGATTTGAATATTTAATAGATTAAATAAATAATTGAATAGAAAGGACTAATTTATAAAGAGGGTAAAAGTATAAATGTTTAATTAGGACCAAATAAATAAATTAACTAAAGGAATATTAGTTAGTGGATTGGTATGGTTTATATTAAGTATAAAATAGATTTAATTAAGATTAAAATGATTAATTAAAGCTTAATGATGAAAGTCTCAATAATTACAAAAATGCCATTACTATATATATGAAATTAAAAGAAAAAGGAAGTAAATTTCAATCCATTTTTTTTCTTCTTTCTTCTTCACATGGCAACCAGGGGGAGAAAACCTAGGGTTTTCAATTTCAACCATTGAGCTTTGATTTGGGTAATCAAACCTTGATCGTTTTTTGGTAATTTTTATTTTTTTAAGTTTGTATCAACTTAAGCTAGCTTATGCAAGGACTAATTTGTGAATCTGTCAAATGTTAGAAAACTTGCCATTGATGAAATTACTTGTTCTTGGAAGTTTTTGATATATTTAAATGTTTGATACTTGGGTTAAATCTTTTTGTAAAGTGATTTTTTGATGAAATTAGAGTTAAAGGACTAAAATGTAAAATTGGTAAAATTTCATGATTATTGTGAAAATAAATATGTGAATGGTTTGGGTAAGTATCCAAGAGAATTCGGCTATGGGTGTTGTGTAAGAGAATGATTATTTTGTAAGTTTTGTGTTGAAAGGACTAGATTGAATAAAGAGAAACTAGTAGGGGTAAAACTGTAATTTTCCTAAAAAGGCTAAATTGTGTTGGATGACTAAATTATGTAATTTAATGTGAAAATTGAATGATTTGTGAATATAGACTACGATCGGGCTATCGACCGTGGAAAAGAGAAATTAGCGGATTAGTCATTGAAGTCTTTTCTAAACTACAATTCAGTCCGGTAAGTTCGTAATGTCAAACTCTTATTAATAACTGCTTATAACTGCCTTTTTAATGATTGTTGAAAATGAGAAACATCGAGATGAGAATTTCTCAACCTTGTGCCAAAGATAGAAAATGGTCCAATGGTTGAGATCCTGCATTTGTTGCGGATACTCTATAGCATCGTGAGTCACCGTAAGGTGAATAGAATCAGAGAATGGATTACAGGCCCTACGATGGCTGAGATTCATGCTTGTTGCATGTTCTCGTCAGGTTAGTGTGAGCAGCATCGTAGGGAACAGATGTACCATATCGATGGTTAAGAATAACATCGTATACTTGTAACAAGCATGACCTTTGGGTCAATAGGGAGCAAATGAGCAACATGACCTTTGTGTCAACAGGGAGTAAAAGGAATAGCGACCCTTGAAGTTCAGTTGTACTGACTTGACAGATTTATATAGTTGCTTATCTCATAAGACTTGGTAAATTAACGAACTTGCAAACTTATTAAGCCATGTAGCTTACTAGTGAACTTCTTGTTGTTTTGTAGATCTCGTTTAGTGACTTGAAGATCGGATAATCTTGAAGACAATCACACTATCCTGGGAGCTCGATTGGTAATATTTATATCACTCGGTTATTTGACATGTACTAGGATGTTATTAACCTTTGATATGGAACCAAAGATGTTGAAATCATACTATTTTTTTATTTTCGTAAATGCATGAAGTATATTGATGCTAGGCTTATAATGCTTGTAAAGACTTAGAAGTTATGTATGTGTTGTGATGTTTTAACGTATATCTTATATTGGTTGTGTTTGAGGTATTAAAATTGTGTCTAGGCATCATTAATGAAATTCTGCATAATTGTTTTGGTAAAATTATTGTATGTATCGGTAGAAGTACAGGATAGGAGAGAGGTTGTTCTCTGACATGAATTGTATCGGTAGTTGAATTGTAAGTATCGATAGTTCATGATACTTATGTATCGGTAGTATGTAAGCTTGTATCGGTAGAAGTTACAGAGAGTAGATTTTTGCTCTCTGGAGTTTTTGGTATCGGTAGTTACAAGTCTTGTATCGGTAGAAATCATACTTGTATCGATAGAACTAGTACAGGTACAAGTAGAAATCTACACAGTTCTAAAATTGTTCATTGAATTGACTACTACAGATACTTGACCATTAGGTATCGGTAGAAGTCTCCTAAAATGTTGGAAATACCATTTTTACCCTTGATAAAATTGTGTTATGATTAGATAATGTTTTAAATTGTGAAAAATGCTTTTTGTATTGAATAAAAATGCAAAAAGTTGAATATTCGTAAAAGATGAATAGTATAAAATGAATAGTAGACACCAAAATCCTAACCAACGACAGTGTACGGGATTTAGATGTTACATTTAGTGGTATCAGAGCTTTCAGTTTAGCCATTTCTTGGATTATAATGATAATGTTTTATGTTTAGAAGTACATGCCAAATGAACCTATGATAGTGTGATATAGATGGATCCGATCTAATCATAGTTCTTACAGATAAACATGAGATGTTTGACTCAGAAAGAGAGGAAACCAATGAAGTGAATAGTAATGTCCCGACTAATGATTCTAGAGCAACTCATGGTGTACCGATATTAGTAATGACAAAAATGAAGTAAAGAATATATTCTTCGATCTAATGGGACAGTGGTTCTTGAAGTTAATGAGAAACAACTCGATGACACCACCTCCTCCACCTCCTATCGCATAACTTACTACCCGACCAGTAATGCCTCCCGCTATGCCTCCACCTCCTCCAGTGGTGGAACAGAGATGTCGTGTTTCGACAGACAGGGTTAGAAAGTATGATGCAGAGGAATTTCGAGGAAACATAGAAGATGATCCTTCCAGAGTTGAATACTGGTTGGAAAATACACTAAGAGTTTTAAACGAGATGACTTGTCCTCCAGAAGACTACTTGAGGTGTGTGACTTCATTGTTGAAGGATGAGGCCTACAATTGGTGGACGACAGTTTTAGCAGTGATGCCTAAGAATGAAGTTACCTTGAAGTTTTTCCAAGCAGAATTCAGAAAGAAAAATGTCAGCAAAAGTTATCTAGACAAAAGAAAGAAAGAGTTTCTAGAATTGAGACAGGGGAATAAGACAATGGTAGAATATGAACAAGAATTCGTACAACTCAGTAAGTATGCCCGGGAAATTGTACCGACAGATGAAGCAATGTGTGTCCACTTTGAAGACGGGTTGAATGAAGAGATCAAGATGATGGTAAGAGGGTCCGAGCTGCGACTGTTTGTGGTTCTCGCGGATAGAGCTCAAAAGATGGAAGAAATTGACCACAACAAGAGATAGAGAGAGAAAAGGTTGTAAGAATCTTGGAGAAAGAATATCCCCAGAACTTTTTCTATGCCGCCACCGAAGAAATTTAGAGAAAATAAAATTTACGGAGTAGCTTCTTTTAGACTTCTAAGCAGGAGTAGATCGAGACCACCAGAGTCTAAATTTTAGAATTGTCCTGCAACCAGTGTAGCCAGTGTTCAAAATATGCCAAACCCATCATGTGAGCATTGCGGAAGGTATCATGTAGGTGAGTGTCGAAAGATAAAAGGAGCTTGTTATCGATGTGAGGGCATAGATCAATTTATGCGAAACTGCCCGATGGCTTCGGAGGTAAAAAAAAACCAAAATGTGAAAGCCTCTATTTCACCGTCAAAAGTAAATGTCCTGGATACAGCAACAGTGTGGGTGGAAGTCGAGGCGAAAATAGGGGTAATATAACTAGGTCTGAGGCATGGGCACCTGCTCGGACATATGCCATCGGAGCTAGAGAAGGAGCAACGGCTCCTGATGTGGTGACTAGTATATTTTATCTTTTCAATGATATTGTATATGTTTTGATAGACCCAAGGTCAACTCATTCATATATTTGCACTGCTTTAGCTACTAATAAGAAATTGGTCGTTGAATCGACTGAATTTGATGTGCAAGTCACAAACCCTTTGGGTCATACTGTCATTATTAACTTAGTATGTCGTAAATGTCCACTGAAAGTTCAAGGCTACGAATTTTCTGCTGATCTAATACTATTGCCCTTCACCAAGTTTGATGTGATCTTGGGTATGGATTGGTTATCCGAGCATGATGCGATAGTAAATTGCACGCAAAGATAGATCAGTTTGAAATGTTCGACAGGTGAGTAGATCAGTTTGAAATGTTCGACAGGTGAGGCAATCACAGTGGAATCCGGTAGGTTAAATAGTGAAACCAGAGTGATTTCGACTATTTCAGCACAGAAGATGATTCATAGAGGCTGTAAAGCATTCCTAACATACATACTTGATATTCGGGGCTTAGGAACAGAATTGGACCAGGTACCAGTTGTTCAAGAGTATACAAATGTGTTTTCGGAAGAACTATCGGATTTGCCATCTATTAGAGAGGTAGAGTTCAGCATTGATTTGATACTTGGTATCGCTCCAATCTCTATTCCACCAAACAGAATGACACCGATCAAATTGAAAGAATTAAAAGCTCAGCTGCAATAATTACTAAACAGAGGGTTCATACGACCTAGTGTGTCACCATGGGGTGCGCCTGTACTATTCATGAAAACGATTAACTATTTGATCGTTTAAAGGATGCAATCGTGTTCTCCAAAATAGACCTTCGATCAGGTTATTATCAGATGTGGGTGAAAGATTGTGATATAATGAAAACGACATTCAGAACTCATTACGGACATTATGAGTTTTTAGTTATGCCATTTGGGCTGACTAATGCTTCCACAGCATTTATGGATCTGATGAACAAAATATTTCAGCCTTAGTTGGATAGGTTTGTGGTTGTGTTCATTGATGACATATTGATTTACTCCAAGACAGAATCAGAGCATACTCAGCATTTGAGAGAGGTTTTATGGATTTTGCAAGAAAAGCAATTGTATACGAAATTCAGTAAATGTGAATTCTGGCTTCGAAAAGTTGGATTTTTGGGTCACGTAGTATCTTCAGAAGGAACATGTGTCGCTCCAAGCAAGGTCTCAGCTATTTTTGATTGGAGGGTACCGAAGAACGTCTTCGAGGTATTTAATTTTCTAGCACTGACAGGTTATTATTGTCGGTTTGTGAAAGACTTTTCCGTCATAGTTTTGCTGATGACAAGGTTGCTATAGAAAAACATTCAGTTCGTGTGGTCTAAAAGGTGTCAGCAAAGTTTTGACCAGTTGAAAAAGTTGTTAACTGAAGCTCTAATTTTGATACAACCAGAGATAAAAAAAGAGTTCGTTGTTTACAGTGATGCATCTTTAAGCAGATTAGGGTGTGTTTTGATGCAAGATGGGAAAGTGGTAGCTTATGCTTCTCGACAGTTGAAACCGCATGAAAAGAATTATCCAACTCATGATCTGGAGTTAGCTGCTGTAGTTTTTGCATTGAAGATTTGGCGACACTACCTTTATGGGGAGAGATGTCATATATTACAGATCATAAGAGTTTGAGATATCTGATGACACAGAAGGAGTTGAATCTGTGACAACGCTGATGGTTAGAGCTGTTAAAAGACTATGACGTTGTGTTCGATTACCATCCGGGTAAGGCCAATATTGTAGCTAACGCCTTGAGTCGAAAATTGATGGTTGCTTTGAGAGCATTGAATGCCCATCTTTCATTGAAAGACGATGGTTCTATCACTGTGGAGCTTAGTACGAAGCCATTATTTCTACAGCAAAGTCGAGAATTACAGAGAAATGATCCAAAGTTGATAGTTAAAAGAGAGTAGATACTACTACAGGGTTTACAGTTGATACGGAGGGCATGTTGTATTATAGAGGCAGGGTATGTATTCCGAACGATTCAGATTTGAGATGAGATATTCTAACAAAGGCTTATAGTAGCACTTATTCCATACACCAGGGGAGTGTGAAAATGTATAATGACGTGAAGAAATTATATTGGTGGTCAAGTATGAAACGAGAGATTTCAGAGTTTGTGATTAGGTGTCTTATATGTCAGCAGGTGAAAGCCGAACACCAGTGCCATCCGGGTTATTATAGCCGATTACCATTCCGGAGTGGAAATGGGAATGAGTCACAATGGATTTTGTCACAAGACTTCTGGTGACACTGAGAAAGAAAGATTCAATCTGGGTAATTGTATATAGATTGACGAAGTCCGCTTATTTCATCCCCATTTGGGTAGATTATCCACTTGAGAGACTGGCTGAGCTATATGTGTCTGAAATAGTTCGACTGAACGGGGTACCAACCTTTACAATTTTTGATAAGTATCCACGCTTTACCTCGAGATTTTAAGGTAAGCTACATGAAGCTCTAAGGACCCGGTTGAATTTTAGTTCCGCATATCATCCGCAAATGGATGGACAGTCAGAGCAAGTGATACAAATTCTTGAGGATATGCTACAATGTTGTACACTTGAGTTTGAAGGAAGCTGGGAAAAGTATTTGCCGTTGGTGGAGTCTGCATATAATAACAGCTACCAATCTAGTATTAAAATGGCACCATTCAAAGTATTATATGGTCGGAAGTGTAGGACATCTCTGTACTAGTCAGAATTGAGCGAGTCTAAGTTGATTGGAATCGATTTAGTTCATAAGACTAAGGACAAAGTGCGGGTAATCCGTGATTGTTTGAAAGAAACATCTGATCGACAAAAGTCGTACGCGGATCTTAAGAGGAAAGATATAGAGTTTGTTCTAGGAGACCGAATGTTCCTAAAAGTTTCACCTCGGAAAAAATGCTGCGGTTTGGTAAAAAGGGAAAATTGAGTCCGCGGTTCATTGGGCCATATGAAGTTATTGAGCGGGTTAGTCTTGTGGCATATAAGTTGGCTTTACCACCAAAAATTGAGAAGATTCATAATGTATTTCATGTATCAATGCTGAGACAGTGCAGATCAGATCCCTCACATGTGATTGCACCCATGGAAGTTGAGATTTAGCTGGATTTGTTGTATTTAGAGGAACCCGTTAGATTATTGACTAGTGAAGTAAAAGAACTGAGGAACAAGAAAGTACCGTTAGTGAAAGTATTATGGAATCGTCATGGAATAGAGGAAGCCACTTGGGAGACAGAGGCTTTGATGAGATCATAGTACCTTAACCTATTTACTGGTAAGTAATTTCGGGATGAAATTTCCCTAAGGGGGTGAGTTGTAACAGCTCGATTTTTAGTGGTGTCAGAACAGTGGTTTTGGGACCACAGCTCTGATTAGTCGAGTTGTAAATTTATTTATTTTAAGTATTTTTGGTGATATATGCATCGTATGAAATTATGATATGAATATTTCATAGATTAAATAGATAATTGAACAAAAAAGACTAATTTATAAATAGGGTAAAAGTATAGATGTTTAATTAGGACCAAATGAATAAATTAACCAAAGGAATATTAGTTAGTGGATTGGTATGGTTTATATTAAGTATAAATAGATTTAATTAAGATTAAAAATGATTAATTAAAGCTTAATGATGAAAGTCTTAATAATTATAAAAATATCATTACTATATATATGAATTTAAAAGAAAAAGGAAGTAAATTTCATTCCATTTTCTTCTTCTTTCTTCTTCACATGGAAACAAGGGGAGAAAACTTAAGGTTTTCAATTTCAACCTTTGAGCTTTGATTTGGGTAAGCAAACCTTGATCATTTTTGGTAATTTTTATGTTTTTGAGTCCGTATCAACTTAAGCTAGCTTATGCAAGGACTAATTTGTGAGTCTATCAAATGTTAGAAAACTTGCAATTGATGAAATTTCTTGTTCTTGGAAGTTTCTGATATATTTAAATGTTTGATACTTGGGTTAAATCTTTTTGTAAAGTGATTTTTTTGATGAAATTAGAGTTAAAGGACTAAAATGTGAAATTGGTGAAATTTCATGTATTGCTGTGAAAATAGATATGTCAATGGGTTGGGTAAGTACCTAAGAGAATTCGGCTATGGGTGTTGTGTAAGAGAATGGTTATTTTGTAAGTTTTGTGTTGAAAGGACTAGATTGAATAAAGAGAAACTAGTAGGGGTAAAATCATAATTTCCTTAAAATAGGCTAAATTGTGTTGGATGGCTAAATTATGTAATTTAATGTGAAAATTGAATGATTCGTGAATGTAGGCTACGATCGTGCTACCTTCCGTGGAAAAGGGAAATTAGCGGATTAGTCCTTGAAGTCTTTCCTAAATTACAATTTAGTCCGGTAAGTTCGTAATGTCAAACTCGTATTAATAACTGCTTATAACTGCCTTTTTTAATGATTGTTGGAAATGAGAAACATCGAGATGAGAATTTCTCGGCCTTGTGCCAAAGATAGAAAATGGTTCGATGGTTGAGATCTTGCATTTGTTGCGGATACTCTATAGCATCGTGAGTCACCATAAGGTGAATAGAATCCGAGAATGGATTACAGGCCCTACGATGGCTAAGATTCACGCTTGTTGCATGTTCTCGTCATCTCTCATAAGACTTGATAAATTGACGAACTTACGAACTTATTAAGCTATGTAGCTTACTAGTGAACTTCTTGTTGTTTTGTATATCACGTTTTGTGACTTGAAGATCGAATCATCTTAAAGATAATCACACTATCCTGGGAGCTCGATCGGTAGTATTTACATCACTCGGTTATTTGGCATGTACTAGGATGTTATTAACCTTTGATATGGAACAAAAGATGTTGAAATCATACTATTTTTTATTTTGGTAAATGCATGAAGTATAACTTGATGCTAGGCTTATAATGCTTGTAAAGACTTAGAAGTTATGTATGTGTTGTGATGTTTTAATGAATATCTTATATTGGTTGTGCTTGAGGTATTAAACTTGTGTCTTGGCATTATTAATGAAATTCTACATACTTGTTTCGGTAGAATTATTGCATGTATTGGTAGAAGTATAGGGTAGGAGAGAGGTTATTCTCTTACTTGAATTGTATCGATAGTTGAATTGCAAGTATCGGTAGCTCATGGTACTGATGTATCGGTAGTATGTAAGCTTGTATCGGTAGAAGTTGTAGGGAGTGGATTTTTGCTCTCTGGAGTTTTTGGTATCGGTAGTTACAAGTCTTGTATCGGTAGAAATTATACTTGTATCAGTATAACTGGTACAGGTACCAGTAAAAATTTGCACAGTTCTAAAATTGTTCATTGAATTGACTACTACCTATACTTGACCATTAGGTACAGGCAGAAGTCTCTTAAAATGTTAGAAATACCATTTTTACCCTTGATAAAATTATGTTATGATTAGAAAATGTTTTAAATTGTCAGAAATGCTTTTTGTATTCAATAAAGATGCAAAAAGTCAGATATTCGTAAAAGATGAACAGTATAAAATGAATAGTAGACACCGAAATCCTAACCGACGATGGTGTACAGGATTTGGGTGTTACAAAGGTCAACGAATACAATCGAAGCTTACTATCTCTAGACTACTAGGACTATTTGACAACCGCTCCTCTTGTCTTGCATCAAGCACCTCTCGTCAGAAGTGGTTGCTCCTTTTCTCCATCAACTTATCGTTTTTCCAGCTTAAATGTAAAACACACACAGTAATTGTAGTATTTAATTCCTTAACCTCTTGATGATTTCTTCTATCTTCTTTCCTCTATTTATAGCCTTCAAAAGTTGCAGGTTTCATCCTCCATTCTCAGATCCAGATCCAATTCACAGTTGTCAAAGTTAGTTATAGTACAGCTGTGCACTCACGCAAATTTAATGTGTTCTTCAGAGATTTGCAGGTTGTCTCTGCATTGCTGGGCACGATCTGAAACCTTTAATTGTGGCGACAACGAGTGATTTTCCTGCGCTGGTGATTCCAATTGTATTTTCAGCTTGAGTTCACTTATCCAAAGCTCAGGTTTTTATGTGGGGACATCTCTGGTCGCAATTTCAAGCTAATCTTATGGCTGCATTCTTCTTCCAACATTAATCTTCTGAGATGAGTTCCTGCGCTGACAATTCTAAGGCACAATATATAGACTATTTGTAACGACATTAGTACACAAAATATGTAAAAATAACAAGAATTTAAACCAAACTATAATGAGTTAGAAAATATAAAAACTAAGTATGAAATGCTTATAATGCATGCTAAATATGATACAAAAGAGACAATTAAAACATCAATTTAGGGAGAAAATATATACCATTTATAATGCTATCACACCCCCAAACTTGAGTTTTTACTTGTCCTCAAGTAAACAAAAATGAGCAAAGTCACAAGCAAACATGTCACCGCAATCATTGTTCTCGCAACTTGAATTTCCTGAAATCCTAATACATAAATTGAATCCATATGATAGAGTAATGCACCGACAATTTATAGGCATGAATCATTAAAACTGCAACTTCATCAATGTTAGTATTATGCATTGAATCTTAATCTTCCCTAAACCAATATAACATTTATAACAAACATTTTTTCCTTCTTTTTTTTTCTCTTTCTTTTTCTCTTGTTTCTTTTTCAAGTGTCTGAGAGATGTCATTGCATTACTCTACCTTTATTCCTGGGTAGTAACGATTGGGTGCAACAAACCCCTAGGAGGTATGTAATTGCGCTGATACACACTCTTGCAGTGACCGCCTTTGGCTAGATGATTTTTCTAAAATCTACAGCGGAGTGTTCTACCTTGAAAAGTCACACTGCACTCACATTGGAGTGTCTTTTATTAATACAATGTCGCTGTAACTAGTCAGTTAGTTCAAGATTCAAACATTAACACTATTCATTCATTACTGGAGCAATTCCAATCATTCATTCAAAAATAAAAAACTCACTATTCATTCACATTCATCCAATTTACACATCAGCATCCCAAGTAATTCAAGAATGCTGCATAAAAAATTAAAAAATTGTGGTCACATTTTTGTTGAAATTCTACATATTTTCATTAACTAAAGAAACATGTAAAATTCAAAGATATGGGTGTAATTGCATTTCCATTTCACAATATCCTCCACAAACTTAAAGTCTGCAAAGTCCCTAGTGCACTGACAATAATATACAGATAAGAATGGAAATGCAACGATAATGAAACTAAATTAACAAAAAAAATGAATTGACAATAAAAATGCATGCAAACTATCTATAGAGAAGCGTGCTAACTCATTCCTTAACAGCCGATGCGGAGGCTGCTTTGGTTTTCTTTTTCTTCTTCCTTGGGCGCTTGCCATCGTCTGTACGTTTCTTTTTTTTGTCCTTGCACTTCCGTTTCTTATCCTTCGAACCAATCGGATCGGTAGATTGCTCCTCCTCAGTTGGTTGGGTGATGGCCTCATCGATAGTTACCTCGGATGGATGGATTTCAGCTAATGGTGCCACATATGACACAATGGAAAGAGGGTGAATCTCCTCAATGCTGCTTGTAACTACCTTAGCCCAGCTCAAATCAAGTGGAGCCTCGTCACTACTAGATGCCCCCACACTCACGGGTGTGGCGACAATATCCTCAGCGATAATTGTCGAAGCATCGTTCTTCCTTTCTTTCTGCACCTCTGTAGGGTCCTTCAGTGCATTCTCTTCTTATTCTTCTTCATTCTTTTTCTCTTGGCCGTCTTCTTCCACTACTTCATCCACTACTTCATCCACAGGCTGTTCTTGCTCAGTTGTGGAAATGTTAGCGCCTTTCACTGCGTCTACACCTATAGGTACAATCAGGGTAGTCACTTCCTCAACCGTAGTCATCCGCTCTTCCATGTTTACGTTGAGACTATTCGAGAACTCGTCTTCAAACAGATTGACGATAGTCCGATAGTAACCTCCCTCAGCATTAGAGTGCCCCTCTTACTCTTCATCATCAGAGATATGAATTCTTGTTGGGACATGGGCAGACCTACCATCAGGAGTAGGCTGGTCAGAGGATGAGGCTTGTATTGGGGGAAAAATAAAGAGAAAGGTTAGGAAGTCTAAAAGCGGATTGGGACTCATGCTGCCCAATGCAGTGATAATTGCCTCATTCCAAGCTTTTGTATGCGCATGGAAAATATGTTGTTTGTAATCCATATCTTCTAATACGTCGACAGTGCAGATAGTACGCGTGTCAATGCGATCAAGATGAACTTCCATAATAGCCAGCCTCTTTTCCAGTTGAAAATTTATGGACGCATCAGCATGTTTTTCCTTCTTTTTCCTTTGCCCTTATCTTTCTTTTGTGGTCCTTCTTTCACAATCGGCGTTTCTTGGCCTCGAGTCATTCTTTCAACTGATATATCATTGATGAGACTTATTTTCTAACACTTCCTCGCCATCCTGGTGCACAATGCCCTTTAGTTTGTAGAGTAGCATTATTAAAGAAGGGAAAGGGAGTATACCAATTTTTTGCAGCAACTTTAGCTATTTGATCATGGAGAATTTTGTCGATATCAATGTGACGGCCCTGTAAGATTGAGTGCAAAAGGCACATACGGTCCAATGTCGCTATAGTGCTGTGTGTAGAAGGCAGGATACGACTATTTATAAAGTGGAACTACACCTTGCTGAAGGTTGTTAGATACGTCCGATGCATGGTGTAGTTATGTGGCCCATTACCTGTCCAGACAGCCCCATCAACACACAGGTCGCTCAGCACTTGGGCAGCTCTCTCGTCAGTCAGTTCGTGCACAAATGGAGATGAAATCCGAAGCATAATATTGATATGGATGGCACTCCATGGGATTAGACCTAGGCGTGGCAAAAATCGTGATTATTGGAAAGATCATGGCTAATGTAGGTAGAAGAAGAGAGTCTGCAGAGATGAGTTTTTTATAACCTAGGCTTGCAAGAATCGTGATTATTGCAAAGATAATGGGAAAATGTTACGTCTGTAGCCATTAAATGTTAGGTTGCAGATCGTACCTTTTCATCTGATCGAACGGTTGGGAGAAGAGAGAAATCAATCGGCACGATTCTTGTTGAAAAAGCTTTGCTGAGTCATCACAGAATGCGTCAACAAGTTCTGCTCGTGATGCATCGACAAAAAGATTATTTTTATTCCTGCATAGAATTTTAAAACGAAACAAGTAAAAGTGAAACAAATAAAATAAAATGTAAAAATGAGTTGACATTATTTAAATGTGAATAGATCGATGGCCTCGTTTGGTTCTTTGACTTTTAGGCTCACATAATGCTTAAGACATTGGCCATTCACCTTGAATTGTTGCCCATTTTTCATATTCTCAATTGTCACCACACCGTTCTGGAATGCGTCGACAACCTTGAAAGGGCTCGACTATCTTGAACGCAATTTACTTGGGTGCAGTTTTAAACGTGAGTTAAACAAAAGTACTAACTGACCAGGGCTAAATTGTTGACGCAAGATGATATTGTCATGCCATCTCTTGGTCTTTTCTTTGTATGTTGTGACATTCTCATAAGCATGGCGGTGGATTTTTTCCAGTTCAGTGATGTTCAACAATCTTTTTCTTTCGGCAGTGTCGTAATCCATATTCACCTACTTGATAGCCCATATGGCTTTATGTTTAAGCTCAACTGGTAGGTGACAAGACTTACCAAACACTAACTGATACAACAACATCCCTAACGGGGTCTTATAAGCAATAGAAAGTGCCCACAACACGTCATGTAGCTGTGAAGACCAATCCCTTCTAGTTGGATTAACCACCTTCTCAAGGATGCTTTTGATTTGACGATTAGATAACTCAGCTTGGCCATTGGTTTGTGAGTGGTATGTAGTATCCATATGATGCTTCACACCATATCTCTTTAATGTTGTCGCCACTTGATGATTGCGAAAATAAGTACCTTGATTACTTATTAACGCTCTAGGTGTTCCAAATCTCGTAAGGATGTAAGTGTGGAAGAACTTCAACACCGTTCGAGCATCATCTTTTGACACCGCGATTGCCTTAATCTATTTCGAGACATAATCAACCACAACTAGAATGTACACATTCCCAAAGGAGTTAGAGAATGGTCCATAAAGTCTACACCCCAGATGTCGAATAGCTCCACCTCCATAATAGGCTATTAGAGCATCTCATTGTGTCGAGATATTGAGCCAGTGCATTGACATCGATCACATTATTATGCAAAGTTGTGGGTGTCTCGAAACAATGGGGGCCAATAAAATCCTGACTGCAGGACCTTTGCTGCAGTCCTTACACCACCAAAATGGCCTCCATATGGAGCATCATGACAATGTCGCAGGATAGAAGTCATCTCCTCTTCAAGAACGTAGCAACGAATAATATTGTCAGCATATACCTTGAATAAGTATGGCTTGTTCCAGTGATATTTTACAACATTGCATAATAATCTGAGTTTCTTGTGACCAACAGTACTTAAAGGTAGCTTCCCACACACAAGGTAATTGACTATATCAGCATACCAATGTGATGCGTCGATAAAGAACAACTGCTCGTCTGGAAATACATAAATAATCTGAGCTTTACTCTCATCTTCACTTCCAACTTCCAGTCGAGATAAGTGGTCAGCTACTTGATTTTCAGATCCTTTCCTATCCCTGATTTCAACATCAAATTCTTGTAGGAGTAGGATCCAAAGGATTAATCTAGGTTTGGCATCTTTTTTCTCAAAAAGGTATCTGAATGCAGAGTGGTCTGTGTACACTGTAATCTTTGTGCTGACAAGGTAAGAGCGAAACTTGTCAAATGCAAAGACTACTGTTAGCAACTCCTTCTCTGTAGTTGTATAATTATCCCGCGCTTCAGTTAGAGTCTTACTAGCATAATAAATGGAATTAAATACCTTTTCTTTACGTTGGCCTAGTACAGCTCTCACAGCAAAGTCACTTGCGTCGCACATTAATTTATACGATTGCGTCCAATCCAGTGCGACAATAATCAGAGCTTGTACCAACTGCTTCTTTATTGTGATGAATGCGTCCAGACAGGTGTCATCAAACATAAACTTTTTATTTTTCTCTAGCAATGAGCATAACGGTTTAGCAATCTTGGAAAAATCACGGATAAATCTCCTATAGAAGCCAACATGTCTAAGAAAGCTTCTTTTCCCTTAACATTTGTTGGGGGTGACAATTTCTCGATGATTTCGACCTTTGCTTTATCTACCTCAATGCACTAACATGATATACAATGGTCGTGGGCAATACCTTCAATTTCCATGAAGTGGCATTTCTCCAATTCAGAACTAGATTTGTGTCCTTGCATCTCTTCAAAACTTTTACCAGGTTGTCAGCGCATTGGTTAGAATTTTGTCCATAGACAGAGAAATCATCCATGAATACCTCTAGAGAGTCCTCGATCATGTCCGAGAAGATCACCATCATGCATCTTTAGAATGTTGCTGGCGCATTGCACAACCCAAATGGCATACATCGGAAGACATAGGTTCTAAAAGGGCATGTGAACGTAGTTTTTGCTTGATCTTCCGGCGCAATGGCTATTTGGTTGTATCCAAAATAGCCATCTAAAAAGCAATAATAGGCCTTACCAGCTAGCCTATCCAGCATCTGGTCATTGAAAGGTAGTGGGAAGTGGTCCTTCTTTGTAGCCGCATTCAGTTGGTGATAATCCATGCATACTCACCAGCCAGTCGCAATGCGAGTAGGGATCAACTCATTCTTGTCATTGCTCATAACTGTGAAACCATTTTTCTTAGGCACACATTGGACTAGGCTCACCCAATCACTATCAAAAATAGGGTATATAATGCCCGCGTCTAGCCACTTGGTAATTTTCTTCTTCACTACTTCTTTCATCTTTTGTTAAGTCTCCTTTGTTGCTCAATTGACTGCTTCCCTTCATCTTTCAGCCTGATCTTGTACATGCAAAAAGAGGGAATAATGCCTTTGATATCAGTAATGCTCTAGGCTATGGCTCTCTTATGCTTTTTCAAAATGGTGATGAGCTTATCTTCCTGCGTTGCGTCGAGGGATGCATTGACAATTACAAGTAATGTATCATTGTCACCCAAAAAGACATATTTTAGGTATGTTGGCAAAGGCTTCAACTCTAAGGTAGGAGCTTGCTCAATTGACAGCTTAAACACAAGGATTGTCCTGATCGACAATTCCAAAGATTTCAATTGCCAATTCTGCCTTAGCTCATAATTATTAACCTCATCTTTGTGGCCACAATCAACTAGGATTTCCTCAATGAATGTGACTGCATCTTTATCTAGGACGGCTGAACTCTTTGTATTAAATTCTTCCAGAATTATCTCGTTTAACACGTCGATGTGGTGACTTGCTCACATGTTCGTCATTATGACGCATGATAAGTTCTCCATTGAACACGTCGATAAGAGTGCGTCCCGTTGCCATAAATGGTTGCCCCAGAATAATAGGCACTTCCTTATCTGCTTCACAATCAAGGATTATGAAATCAATAGGAAACATGAGCTTATCTACTTGCTCTCAAATCATATAAAGCTTTACCTAAATAATGATTCCTAACGGAGCATGGGATTGTGAGGCTGCCAGGGTCTTTCATTTTAGGTGGCAACTTCTTTGTAAGCACAGTGTTGCACCCTCTGTGAGCGCAATCGTCTCGATTTCGAACAATTTCTTTTTCTTCGATAATAGCTCCTTCATAAATTTCCCATAGCTGGGTATCTGCATAAGAGCATCAACAAAAGGTATGTTAATGTGTAATTGTTTCAAAGTAGAGACAAACTGTTGATACTCTTTATCATGGAATTTCTCTTTAAATCTTTACAAAAATGACAAAATTATCGTATCATTGGGTTGTTGCGGAAAACTCAATGGTGCCGACATTGACAGTTGCATTGATAATTGCGTTGGGCAAATTGTAGGCATAGATGTCACTACAGTTGGCTCCTCTTCATTTATTTCTGTTTGGTTTCCTTCAGCTGCAACTTCTCCTTGTTGGTTGGTTTAGATGCATCAACATGGTGATTCAAACTTCTTGGTTCAGCCGTTTGGTTTCCACTTCGCAACGTAATAGCCTTATAGTGCTCCTTCCCTCTTTGCGTTGGATTCTCAGTATCACCAGGTAGAGCACTTGGTGACCATGTACTCAGATTAGAAGCAAACTATCCTAGTTGGGCTTCTAACGCTCGAATAGAGGAAGAATTACCTTGCACAATTGCTTTAGTCCTCGTGATATGCTCTCACATCAGTGCTTCAAGAGTAACTATAGGATCTAACCTTTGTTGAGAAAACTGCTGTTGTTGCTTATGCTGTCCTTGCATATGTGGCATTGCATTCTATTGTGACTGCAATCGCGATTGTGGTTGCATTTGGCTATGTGCCTGCAATTGATCAGGATTTGAATGTACTTGCGAATTCTGATTAAAATTCTGTTGTTGATGGTTGTTGTAACTTCCTTGTCTATAACTCCCTTGATTTGTGGAATTGCCATATCTGTATGTAGAAGCATTTTGATTCCCCAAGGTTGTTGAGTTATGTTGTTGTATGAGTTATCATATGAATTCCCTGTGATGTTATTGACATAGAAAGCATTTTCAGCATGTTGTGAGCAGTCCTCGTAACTATGGTTGTCACCACAAATCTCATAGAAAAATGTCAGCGCATCCATTTGGTGAGCCACTAGAATAGGTGAAACATCACTTGTCCCCTTCATATTCTTTATGATATTGGCCAACGAAGATACCTGCGTACTCAAAGCAGAAATAGAATCTAATTCAAGAACACCAGGGTTAGTCTTTACCTGCCCAGAACGAGAGATTGGATACTGATAATCATTCTGTGCAATTCTCTCTAGAATTCATACAACTTCATTATAGGTGCAATCTAACAAGGGACCATTAGCTGATGCGTCGACAAGATTTCTTGTCTGAGCATTCAATCCATTATAGAATATTTCAATCTGGGTTTCTTGTTGAATTCCATGCACTGGGCAGCATCTAATCAGAGTCTTATAATGCTCCCATGTTGTATGTAAGTTCTCATCATCCAACTGATGATATGTTGTAATATATTTGTTGAACCTTGCGTTCATTGTTGGTAGATTAAAATGCAAAACAAAATGTGTTGCTAGCGCATTCCAAGATGTAATGGACCCAGCCGACAAACTCAAAAACCATGTTCTTGCTTTACGTTGCAACGAATAAGGAAATAATTGCATTCTCAAGGCATCATCAGGGACACCATGTTGACTAAAAGATGCCCAAATAAGCAGAAATGATTTTAAATGTTCTCTTGTGTCTTCATGAGGCAAACCAAAATATTACCTATTTGAATTAAGCATCTGAAACATCACCGGTTTCAGCTCGAAATTTCCAGCTTGTATAGCTGGTCTCACAACCCCTGGTTGTAGATCATCAAGTATAGGCATAACAAAATCACTTATTGTCCTATTTTTCATTGTTCAACTTGTGGAGGCGGTGGTGGTACATTATTAATAACTTGTGGTTGTATTGGAGGAACATCATTTTATGGCAGCAATGGTGGTAAATCATTGCTATTTCCAACCATTTTCCTTTGTTCTTGCCTTTTTCTCCTTAATGTCCTTTCAAGCTCCGGATCAAAACTAACGATAGTGTTAGGATTTCTCCTTGTGGACATGTAACACCTAAAAAAATTGAAAAAACAACAACAGAAAAGTAAACAGATTAGTAGAGATTAGAAGTTAAGTAAGTAAAATTAATTGTAACTACAAAACAAACATCAAACAAACGCTAGTCCCCAGCAACGACGCCAAAACTTGATCGCGTCTGTAACGTCACAGCAGTTGTGCAAGCGGACACACGTCGATGCAAGTATAGTTGATAGAACAATTCTATCAGATATCGATCCCAGGAGGAATGGGTTCTTGATGTTTAGCTATCGAAGAAACTAATACTAGAATTAGATGAAATGTGATTAAAGATGTCAGCGCAATTAAGTTAGATCTGCACACTAAAATGTTAATACTGTCAATGCAATCAAGGTTAATTGTCAAAGCAACAGAAGGTAAATCAATTGTTTTGGAAGTTTTAAGAATTTAAATGCAGAAAAGTAAATGTTTGATCATGTGTAAAGGATTAGAGTGGATCACTGATTTCGCTTAGTCGCAATGCTGGATGCGTCGACAAGGTATTGTATAGATGAATTGTCGCAACAATAGAGCTCCAATGAAATCTTACCAATAACAGCCCTCCGTTTAATCAAGACTCAAGTACCCACAATCACCCCACCTCTCGGTGTGAGCAACGTTGTGCACTCAAGAACAAGTGAGTAGAATCTCTTCTAATCCCAAGCAACTCTCGCTGTCTTGCTTGTTAACCTAACTTGTCACCGCATCTCTCGATGTCGGTAGACTGCAAATGCACTCTCATGTTTGATGCAGTTAGATCCAAGAATAAACAGATGAATAGTATTAAATAAGAATCAAAGCAATCTAACAATGAAAGATACTCTCGTATTCATTCAAATGTCATTAAAATTCATCAACATAAAAGAGGGGTCAACGAATACAATCGAAGCTTACTATCTCTAGAATACTAGGACTATTCCTCAACCGCTCCTCTTGTACCTTAATCAAAATTATACCTTTTCCGATTCATTTAGGATCCTCAACCGCTCCTCTTGTACATTAATCAAAATTATACCTTTTTCGATTCATTTAGGATGAGCACTTCGATCGAATAGTCTTCTCCGCTATCCTCAAGCTCAAATCTGCCGAGTGTGGTCTCGCTTCGAATCAGAAAATTTTTCACAAAAATTTCTAGTAAGGTAATTTCGAAATTTCTTTAAACTTTTGGGTCAAATTGTAAATAAAAAAATATCTCTAGAGACTTTCTGAAACAATCTCTTTAGAAAATTTGCTCTTTACAACTTTCTCTTGAATTCAAGTGTGTGTCAAAATAATGACCCAATGCTCTCTTTATATAAGGAGAGTTTAGAGAGTTCAATTATAATTAAACTTAATCACTTTAATAGTAAATTAATATAAGATTTATTAAGATAAATATTAGATTAAATTTAATATTAAATTATTAAAATAATATTATTTTTGGAATAATTAATCTAACAAGTTCAATTACCAATTGGGCCAATTGACTTACTTGAAAATTAATTTTCAAAAATATCATATTAATTTTAATTAATTTGATTAATTTAATTTTTCTTGATCAAAATTAATTTTTCCAAAAATCACTTAGATTTTCTAAATTAATTTTTCAAGAAAATTCTTTAATCAAATCCTTTAGTTGAACAATTCTCACGACCACCTAATTTAATTTCACATCGAATAAATCAACTCAATTAAATTATTTCCAAAGTCGTAAAATTTTTTTCTGATTCAATGCAGTCCGATCGAGCTTTTGTTGAGCTAGCTGAGGGACCAATCGGACGTATACAATTAGGATCTAGTAATTGCAATTATGTCCAGAAGCATCGCTCTGATAATTCACAATTACTTAATCATGGAGTCAGCCTACAAGAAGTACCATGATTGAAAACTCCTTATTGTATACTCTTTATGAAAGCGATTCATACAACTGCTTTATGAAAGCAGTAACGATATCCTTGATTCCTTGATTCATACAACTCCTTATTGTATACTTAATCATGTGTGTTAGCCTCATATGATATCCTTGATTCCTTTAAGTTAAATTCGTTCTCTCAATACAATCATATTTTATCTCATTGTCACCTTTGTGTCTTCTTAATGATTAATATGATCACTATCAACAAATGACTGTGATAAATTGCTCGTTTGAGAATAAGCAACTCATGGTCATGTTCCATATTTATCAATCCACACAATACCAATGAGAGGATATCATTAACTCTTTAATTGAGCTATGAATTCCATTGTTGCTAGTAAAACCATGCCATACACAAGTCATGTACCCAACATACCGGTTACGAGCTCAATCATCTTTAGAGCATAAGCCTCCACTTATATCAAAGTACATGAGTTGTATACGCATGATTAGTGACTAACTCAAGATTTAGATAAATCACACCATGAATGTCACAAGTTAATTAATTCACAAACGGATTTAGAATTAATTCATCATGGGTCCAGTCCAGTGTATCATTCTACCAATGAATACATCTATGTCTCTACCCATGGAGTCAATTGCTTCGATAGCCAAGACTAGTCATCTCCCAATTGAAATTGTAGATGACATAATAATCCTTCTCAGTATTTGACTCAAACGCTCACTTGGATTCTTTTACGGGATTACAGACTCGTTTAGATTAGCTACTGAAGTAAGCTATCTTTCTCACAATGTAAACGCTATTTCAATGTCACTTATCTTCAGTTTGAACTTAGATAATCAATGAGCTAATATTTGCTTGTCACAATTTTGCTATGCATGCAAAATAAGAAAGACAGAAAATACAAAAGACATAATAATGAAATGTGAAATGTGAAATTAACTTTATTTATTTATTCATCTTTCAAATAAATAGAAAACAATTACATGTTAACTACAATATGGGCACATTTCCCAACAAAAATGTGGTATTACGATCCCCATGTTTTAGCCAATTAATGTGTGCCCTTTGTTTCCAATAGCTTTCCTCTTTATCCGCCTCAAGATTCAAGTTTAAATGGATATCTTACAATTCCAAAAGTGTTTCATTATTTGGCACCTTCGTTGCTAACACATCCAGTTTATTCTTCAAATGCTTCTTACGGGCCTTGCGATCATGTTGCAGTTGAAAATTCCAGTCCATGAGTCTATAACCCAAACAATCTAACTTATTGGGTAAAGGATTTAAAATTAAATTCCAGTACTCCCGAATCACATTCTCACACTCACCCTCCAAACACCAATTTGTTAGATCACTGGTACACCCCATTGCGTAGCAGAAAAAATAATATGGCGATCACATCCAAGGATCTATGTGCGAGGAACGAATCAAGGTGAGAAGGGTATGAACGATTACCTTTAATCGTCTAAAAACTGACTGCTGTGAATCGGATTACAAAATTTTATGTTGATCCAAGTCGCTACACAATGTTTCGGCCTCTACGTAATCCACCCAGTGTGACAACGAATGACAAATTACCCTCTAAACTTTTCAAAGAATATTTTTGACGGTTGCTAGACCCTTTTTTTTATATTCCACCTCCAACACAATTCTGCTATATTTCCTTTTATTTAATATCTTATATTAAAATGGAATTATTCTTTTATAGAAATATATTTAAGGTTTATTAAAACCATTATATCCTTTCCAAAAGGATATTAACTTCCATTTTTTAATATTCAATTTTTTTTAATTAATATCTCATATTAAAACGGAAACATTCCTTTAGAAAAATATATGGAAGGTTAATTAAAACATTATATCATTTCCAAAAGGATATTAACTTCCATGTTTTTAATATTCAATTTCTTTTTATTTAATATCTAATGTTAAAACGGAAATATTCCTTTAGAATATGAAAGGTTTGTTAAAACATTATATCCTTTCCAAAAAGATATTAACTTTCATGTTTTTAATATTCAATTTCTTTTTATTTAATATCTCATATTAAAACGGAAATATTCCTTTAGAAAAATTTATGGAAGGTTTATTAAAATATTATATTCTTTCCAAAAAGATATTAACTTCCATGTTTTTAATATTCAATAAAATCATTATAATGAATAATTATAATTACGTTAAATTATATTTAGTAAATATTAAACTTTTAATGAATTAAATTCATATATTAATATAAACTATGTTCTCTATTCGTATACAATAAGATGTGTTTAATATTTAACTGTCAAATTAAATTAATTCAATAATTAATTTAAATCATGTGATAGCTAAACATAACACCAATTGTGTTTGGATTCCGTTCGTTTCAGCCATAGTGTGTGACATTGTAGGTTATTGTAACGTTAGCAACAATACTAGAATGATTCTAATATTACAAACAATGAGTGGCATCTAGCAATGCATCATTGCTACCTAAGTTACAATAAATCATGATTTGACATAATCTCTCTGTGATTAACCCTTCATATATCAAATCCTTTTGTCCTTTATATCTAGAATGAACACAAGTCATGAAATAGTCATACTTGCATAGTCCATCTAATGTTTCTTGATATCTTGAGTAGACTATGATAAACAAATAAGTATGATATCTTATATCTTCGAGCATAGCCATACATTTCTAGTGTCACTCAATCAAGTGGCCTAAGATATTGCTCCCATTATGTAGGAGCGACAAATCCTATATTGATCAACTATATCCCACTACATAGATTGTGATATATCCAACATTAGCCTTTATAGAACAACCAGTTATTGTGGATGTTTGGCTGTATCAAAATATACGACTCACGATGTTGAGATAATGATGATCTCAAGTCTGAGGATCGTATACATAGTAATCACTTTAAGTAATTTTGTGACTGTTACATAATAATCCAAGAAACATACTCCTAGTAGGTCAGTCCAATATGTTATTCTCTAACACACGTACTCATGTATTGATTTTGACATCCCATGCCAATGACAACACTTTGTCATCAATAAACTACATGTTAATCTTAATGCATTATTGTTGTCCAAGCCCACAATAATACTCGACTAAGGACCTTTTAAAAATAACCATATTATTCTTAGGACATTATTATAAAACAATTTATTTATATACACAAAAAAAAACTGAAATAATAATGGCAATGCCTTATATTAATAAACGAGGTAAAACAAGTATGTTATTACAATTATCTTATGACTGGTCTTTGGGCATACTCTAACACAATCAACATCGAATTTGAATCTCATCGGTCCCTTCCCTATATATTTGGTTCCCGAATTTTCAGTTAACATTAAAATTGGACAGTGGTCAGAGATAGAGTACAATAAGTGATTAACTGAAAAATCTGGAAGTTGTCTCCACCATGCAGCGTTCGCTACACCTTGATCAAGCTGTTCTTGAATATTCATTGATGCAAGTTTGCCCCTTTCCTAGGTGTAACATTTCCTTTTATAGCCTAAAGTGTTAAGATCACAATCAACCAAAGCATATCGAAACGCTTCCATTTGTCTTTTGGCCCGATTTCGACCATCTTATTTTTTAAAAGAGTAGGCAATTTCGTTAAAGTCACCCACCACCAACCATGGTAAATTTGATCTTGACCTAGCCTGCGAAGTAAATTCCAAACTGATCAATCTTTCGGACTCCACTATGATTACCTTACCTGTCGAACATTTCAAACTGATCTGTCTTTGCTTGCAATTTACTATCACATCATGTTCAGATAACCAATCCATACCCAAGATCACATCAAACTTGGTGAAAGGCAATAACATTAGATCAGTAGAAAATTCACAACCTTGAACTTTCAGTGGACATTTACGACATATCAGGTTAACAATGACACTATGACCCAAAGGGTTTGTGACTTGCACATCAAATTTAGTCGATTTAACGACTAATTTCTTATCACTGGATAAGGTAGTGCAAATATATGAATGAGTTGACCCTGGGTCAATCAAAGCACATACAATATCATTGAAAAGATAGAATATACCAGTCACCACACTAGGAGCAGCAACCTATTCTCTAGCTCGAATGGCATAAGTCCATGCAGGTGCTCGAGCTTCTAACTTGCTCCCACTGTCCTTATGTTCATTTCGATTTCCACCTGCATCGCTACTCTGCCACGGGTGTCTACCTTTCTGGGGTGTAACCAGAGGGTTAACACTCCGATTGCCTTTGCTTTCGAGTTCATTGGACAATTTCACATGAAGTGGCCAATATTCCCACATCTAAAACAGGCTCTTTTAACTAACTGACATTCGCTCGAATGGATTCTTTTACAATGCTCGCATACCGGTGTTGGCACATTGCGAACACTAGCCACACTATCAGCTGGTCGATTTTGAAATCTGGATTCTAGTGGTCCTGATCGGCTTCTGTTCAGAAAACCAGGAGAGACTGCTCTTCAGACTTCACTGTCTTTGAATTTCTTTAGTGGTGGCATTGAGAAGGTTCAGGTGGGATTTTTCTTCCCAAAATCTCGAAGTCTCTTCTCTCTCTGTCTTTTTTGGTTGTATACTTCTTCCATTTTTGTGCTCTATCTGCTAAAATGACAAATGGCTGAATTTCTAAACCACCCACCATCATCTTTATCTCATCATTCAAACTGTATTCAAAATGGACGCACATAGCCTCATTAATGGGTACAATCTCCTGTGCATACTTGTTAAGAATACAAACTCCTATTCGTATTCTGTTACAGTCTTATTTCCTTGTCTCAACTTCAGAAAGTCTTTCTTTTTATTATTCAGATATCTCTTACTGACATATTTCTTTTTAAACTCTATCTGGAAAAATTCCCAAGTAACTTCATTTTCTGGTATCACTGCTACGATTATTGCCCACCAATTATAAGCTTCATCTTTGAACAACGAAATGACACACCTCACAAAATCTTCTGGCAGACAAGCCATCTCATTTAGCACTTTTAGAGTGTTTTCTAACCAATACTCAGCCCTGGATGGATCATCCTCAGCATTTTCACGAAATTCTTCTGCCCCATACTTCCTTACTCTATCTATTGGAATACGACGCCTCTATTCAATTACCAGGGGAGGTGAAGGCATTACAGGAGGTGCTGTAGGTCGGGCAGTAGGCTGTGTAACTAGAGGTGGAAGAGGTGGCGCCATTTAATTATTCTGCATGAATTCCAAGAACCACTGTCCCGTTAAGCTGAAGAACATGTTTTTAGCTTCGCTTTCTATAATTGGTATAATAGGGACCCCATGACTAGCCCCGAAATCATTCGTCAGGTCATTGTTGTTTACTTTGTTAGTCTCCTCTCTTTCAGATTCAGACATTTTTACTTTTATCTGCAAAAACTATTGTAAGATCAGATTCATCTGTATCACACTATCATAGGTTCATATGTTATGTACTACGAAATCATTTAATACACCCATAACTGTCCAAGATACGGCTAAATCGAAAGCTCTGATACCATTAAATATAACACCCAAATTCTGAACACATTCGTCGGTTAAGATTTCGGTGTTTCTATTCATTTAACTCTATTCATCTTTTAGGACATCAAAATATTTAATCTTTATTCAATGCAAAATTAACCTGTCATATTTTTGGATTAATATTTAATCATAACACAATTTCATCAAGCATAAAAATGGTATTTCCAACATTTTAGGGGACTTCTACCGGTACCTGATGGTCAAGTATCGGTAGTAGTCAATTTAATGAGCAATTTAAAATCGTGTAGACTTCTACCGATACCTGTGCTAGTTCAACCGATACAAGTATGATTTCTACCGATACAAGTCATGCAACTACCGATACCAAAAACTTCAGAGAGCAAAAATCCTCACCGTGTAACTTCTACCGATATAAGTATATATACTACCGATACATCAATACTATAAACTACCGATACTTGTAATTCAACTACCGATACAACCCAAGTTAGAGAATAACCTCTCTCCTACCCTGTACTTCTACTGCTAGTCAGAGAGGTAGAGTTAGGTATTGATTTACTACTTGGTACTGATCCGATCTCAATTCCACCGTACAGAATGGCACTGACCTAATTGAAAGAATTAAAAGCTCAATTGCAAGAATTGTTAGACAAAGGGTTCATACGACCTAGTGTGTCACCGTGGGGTGCGTCCGTATTATTCGTGGAAAAGAAGGATGGATTGATGCGGATGTGTATAGACTACAGGCAGCTAAATAAGGTGACAATCAAGAATAAGAATCTGTTACCTCGGATCCGATGAGTTATTTGACCAGTTAAAGGGTGCAACCGTGTTCTCCAAAATAGACCTTCGATCAGTGTACTATCAGATGCGGGTGAAAGATAGTGATATAATGAAAAAGACATTCAGAACTCGGTACAGACATTATGAGTTTTTAGTTATGCCATTCGGGTTGACTAGTGCCCCTGTAACATTTATGGACCTGTTGAACAGAATATTTTAGCCTCGATTGAACAAATTTGTGGTTGTGTTTATTGATGACATATTAATTTATTCCAAGAGAAAATTAGAGCATACTTAGCATTTGAGAGAGGTGTTATGGATTTTGCGAGAAAAGTAGTTGTATGCAAAATTCAGTAAATGTGAATTATGGCTTCGAGAAGTTGGATTCTCGGGTCACGTGGTGTCTTCAGAAGGAATACGTGTTGATCCAAGCAAAGTTTCAGCTATTCTTGATTGAAAGGTACCGATGAATGTCTCTAAAGTATGTAGTTTCTTTGGATTGGCAGGATATTACCGTCGATTCGTGAAAGACTTCTCCATCATAGCCTTACTGATGACGAGGTTACTACAGAAAAACATTCAGTTCATATGGTCTGAAAAGTGTCAGCAAAGTTTTGACCAGTTGAAAAAGTTGTTAACTGAAGCTCCGGTCTTGACGCAACCAGAGACGAGAAAGGAGTTTGTTGTTTACAGTGACGCATCTTTAAGTGGATTGAAGTGTGTGTTGATGGAAGATGGTGATGTGGTAGCTTATGCTTCCTGACAGTTAAAACTGCATGAAAAGAATTACCCGACTCATGATCTAAAGTTAGCTGCCATAGTTTTTGCATTGAAGATTTGACGACACTACCTTTATAAGGAGAGATGCTATATATTTACAGATCACAAGAGTTCAGGATTTTGAAGAAACCCAAGATTATAGTTTATCTCCTGATTTGTTACTGATGGTTGAGCAAGACGAGAAATAAATCCTACCTCACAGAGAATCAGTAGAAGTTGTGAGTTTAGGGGATGAAGTTGACAAAAGGGAGGTGAAGATTGGAACTTGTATCTCTATAGAAATGAGACAAGATCTCATTGATCTGCTTCAAGAGTTCAAGGATGTGTTTGCATGGTTGTATCAGGATATGCCCGACCTAAGCACTGATATCGTGGTGCACAAGGTCCATATAAGAGAAGAATGTAAACCGATCCAACAGAAGCTTCGAAGAATAAGACTGGATGGACTCCTAAAGATAAAAGAATAGGTCCGAAAATAGTTTGATACCGGCTTCTTACGAGTGGTAGAATACTCAGAATGGGTGGCCAACATAGTGCCAGTTCCTAAAAAGGACGAGAAAGTATGAATGTGCGTAGACTATAGGGACTTAAACAAGGCTAGTCTAAAAGATAATTTCCTGCTACCTCATATCGACACCTTGGGGGACAATACAGCAGGTTATTCCTTATTCTCTTTCATGGATGGTTTTCTGGGTACAACCAAATAAAGATGTACCCTGAGGATATAGATAAAACTACATTCGTCAACGTATAGGGAACCTTTTGCTACAAAGTTATGCCGTTTGGATTGAAGAATGCAGGGGCAACATATCAAGGGCTATGGTGACTCTGTTCCATGACATGATGCACAAGGAGATTGAAGTCTATGTCGACGATATGATCGCAAAGTCTCAAACAGAGGAGGAACATGTGGAAGTTTTAAGAAAGTTTTTCTTAAGACTGAGGAAGTTCTAGTTGAAGTTAAACCCAAGCAAACGTACTTTCGGGGCTACTTCAGGCAAGCTATTAGACTTTGTGGTCAATATAAGGGGAATTGAAATTGATTCCGATAAAGTCAAAGGTATACAGGAGTTACCACTTCCACGTACTCAAAAGGAAGTTAGAGGTTTCCTAGGGAGATTGAATTACATCGCTCAGTTCAACTCACAACTAATCGAGAAATGAGATCCTATCTTTCATCTTCTTAAGAAGCACAACTCGAGAGTTTGGGATGATGAATGCCAAAATACTTTTTACAAAGTCAAACATTATTTGTCCAATGCTCCAGTTTTGATGCCACCGAATCCGGACAAACCTTTGACCCTGTACTTGGTCGTATTCGAAAACTCTATGGGATGCGTATTAGGCCAACATGATGAGTAAGGAAAGAAAGAGAGAGCAGTTTATTATCTCAGCAAGAAATTCACTGAATGCGAGATAAGATATTCGTCGATCGAGAAACTATATTATGCTCTGGTTTGGACTACCCGAAGGTTAAGGCAATACATGTTATATCATACGACTTGGTTAATTTCAAAATTGGATCCTCTCAAGTTTATGATGGGGTCAGTTGCATTGAATGGAAGGATGGCCAGATGGCAAATGCTACTTTTTGAATTTGACATAGTCTATGTGAACCAGAAGACAATAAAAGGGAGTGCAATAGTAGATTTTCTGGCTAGCAGAGCTCTCGAGGATTATGAGCCATTAGATTTTGATTTCCCAAATGAAGATCCAATGTATGTTGCAACCACAGCAGAAGAAGCTTCAGAAGAGCAACCATGGAAAATGAATTTTGACGGTGCTTCAAATGCTATTGGCAAAGGGATTGGGGCAGTTCTAGTATCCCCAGAAGGAGATCATTATCCCCTCAGAAGCAAGCTTGACTTCGATTGCACAAACAGCATGGCAGAGTATGAAGCATATGTCATGGGTATTCGGGCAGCTATAGAATGCAAGATTAAGATTTTGGAAGTGTACGGGGATTCTGCTTTAGTAATTTATCAACTCAAGGGAGAATGGGAAACGAGAGATTCCAAGTTGATGGATTATCGAAAGTTAGTTCTCAAGCTAATTAAAGAATTCAAGGACATCACCTTTCATTACCTTCTGCGAGAGGTAAATCAGATGGCCGATGCTTTGGCTACTCTTGCCTCCATGATCATGGTCAATAAGAAAGAATATATGAAGTCTATTCAGATAAGTATCTATGAGGTTCTAGCTCATTGCTACAGCATTGAAAGGGAAGAAAAAATAATCACCCTTGGTACGAGGAAATTTTGCAATATGTAAAAGACCGTAAGTACCCTAAACAAGCCACCGAGAACGACAAAAGAACATTGAGAAGGCTCACGATTGACTATGTCCTTGACGGGGATATTCTGTATAAAAGGAGAAAGATCAAGTCTTGTTGAGGTGTGTTGATTCTGTTGAGGCTAAGAAAATCTTAGAAGAAGTTCATGAGGGTGTTTGTGGAGCACATGCCAATGGTTTCACGATGGGCAGACAAATTAAGAGATTTGGGTATTACTGGTCAACCATGGAAGGAGATTGCATTAAATACGCTAATAAATGTCACAAGTGAAAAGTTTACGGAGATAAAATTCATGTACCTCCTTCACATTCCATTTTATGACTTCCTCATGACCTTTTCCTATGTGGGGCATGGACATCATTGGACCAATCTTGCCAAAAGCTTCTAATGTGCATAGATTCATTTTTGTGGTCATCGATTACTTTACTAAGTGGGTGGAAGCTGCTTCCTACGCTAGTGTCACGAGATCAATGGTCAGCAAATTCTTAAAAAAAGTAATTATATGTCGGTATGGAATGCTAGAGAAGATCATATCTGACAATTCTTTGAACCTGAATAATAGCACAATAGCAGAGGTCTACAGTCAGTTCAAGATCAAGCACCACAATTTAGCACCGTATTCCCCGAAAATGAATGGAGTTGTAGAAGCAGCTAATAAAAACATCAAGAAAATCGTGGGGAAAATGACAGAGACCTACAAAGATTGCATGAGAAGCTACTTTTTTCTCTTTACAATTATCGAACGTCAGTTAGAACTTCTATTGAGGCAACAACTTTCTCATTAGTATATGGAATGGAAGCAGTTTTACCCATTGAAGTCGAAATTCCTTCCCTCCGAGTCTTGTCAAAAGTAAAGTTAGATGAGGCTGAATAGATCAAGTTAAGATATGATTAGCTGAACTAATTGAAGAGAAAAGGCTGAAAGCTATCCGACATTGCCAGATGTACCAGAAACGGATGATGCGAGCTTATGATAAAAAAGTTCACCCTAGAGAATTTCATGAGGGATATCTAGTTTTGAAAAAGATCCTTCCTATACAAAAAGACTTCCGAGGCAAATGGATGCCAAATTGGGAACGTCCATACGTTGTAAAGAAAGTCTTCTCTGGACGAGCTTTAATTCTAGCTGAGATGGACGACATGTATTTGTCAAACCCCGTGAACTCAGATTTAGTGAAGAGATACTTCACCTAAAAAAAAGGTTGAGTTGAAAACCCGCAAAGGACAGCTCAAACCCACAAAAAGGTGGGGATGAGATGAAAACCCGTAAAGGGTGTCTCGAAGCCTAAAGAGATTTGAGTCGAAAACCCGAAAAGGCGGCTTAGATATGGATAAAAAATGGGGCACGAAGTGGGCTTCCTTCTCAGAAGTAACAGGATGGACAGACATTACATTTTGGGCATCGACGAAGTGTAATAGTTTTCATGGGTACACATCAAGCTCAAAGTCCTCAACAAGTTTACTCGAAGAAGTTCATAAGTTGATATATAGGGTACCTGGTTTTATTTCTTGTTGCTCACTTTAGTAATTCTTGATTAATGTTTGCTAATTTTTTACCAACATTTGTAATCTTGGCTGATGTTTTGATTAATGTCTGATGTCTTCTCATTTATTTTCATTCAAGCGTTATCGCCAATAAATTCAATCTTATCCATTTTTGTAACCCTGCTCAGAGCATTCCTTGTATTGAAATTGATGGTATAAGGTATAAAAAGATTTATGCATATTACTTTGGGAAATTTTAAATAGTACAAGGACCTGAAACAGGACCTTTAGTCAGAAATAACCGAATCCGAGGGTTGAAAGGATCCTAAAATGAATAAGTTCAGCTTATGATTACCTCTTCGGATTCTGTATGAGGAACACCGGACTTGAAGGAAAGGCATGGTGACACATCAATGTTAGAACTTAGGTAAAAGACGATCAATGACAACCTAAGGACTAAAACAATAAAAAACCATTCTAAAATGACCTCTTTACATGCATATCAGTACCATTCATGCGCATTTAGATAGGAGCATTTCATTCAATCAAATCATGGCATCTTAGTTACATGGTCTAGATAAAGGCCCATAAAATAGATTCTACACGTCATATCCTTAGAGAATGGTGATAGAACGATGAATCCTATACCCCTAAAGCTGTAGATAAATGGATTGAAGCCGTAATGGAAAATCTCATACACCTAAAGTTGTAGAGGGGCAGATTGAAGCTGCAATGGCGAATCTCATTCACCTAAAGCTGTAGAGGGACAGATTGAAGTCGTAAGTACAAATCTTATACTCCTAAAACTGAAATGGAGTGAAGTTACGACCCCGAATCTTTTACCCCAACCATGGGGAAAATTGAAGCAATCCAATCTTTTACCCTAACCAGAAGGCAGATTAAAGATCATCCGATCTCTTACCCCGACCATGAGGCAGATTGAAGCAATTCAATCTTTTACCCTAACCAATGGGTAGATTGAAGACCATCAGATCTTTTACCCTAACCAGAAGGCAGGTTAAAGACCATCAGATCTCTTACCCTAACCATGAGGCTGATTGAAAGAATCTAATCTTTTACCCTTAAAGTTATAGAGGGGTAGATTAAAACTCACAGTAGTAGACCTCGATCTTCACTGAAGTTGCAGAGGAATAGAATGAAGCTACGAAGGCGAATCTTTATCTGTCTGAAGTTGTAGTAGAGCAAGATGAAGCTACAAGAACAAATCCTATACCCCTGAAGTTGTAGTGGGTTAGATTAAAATCATGAAAACAAATTTTTATCTCTCTGAAGTTGCAGTGGAGCAAGATGAAGCTACGGCATCAAATCCTATATCTCTGAAGTTGCAGTAGAGCAGGATAAAGCTACAAGAACAAATCCTATACCCCTAAGGTTGTAGTGGGTCGGATTAAAATCATGAAAACAAATCTTTATCTCCCTAAAGTTGAAGTAGAGCAAGATGAAGATACGACATCAAATCCTATATCCCTGAAGTTGTAGTGGATTCGATTGAGGTTACATTCGCAAGTCTTATCTCCTTAAAGATATAATGGAGCAGGATAAAGCTACAATATTGAAGATAAGTGGATACAGTGAAGTGAAAGAGCGAGTTACTAAAAAAGAGAAAATATCAGATGACAAAATGCGACAGGACCGGACAAAACTAGTCTTCTTTTGAGTCCTTGCTTCATTCCTGTTCAATGACAATGAGCAAAGAGGGACAGTTGTAGAAGCCCAATTTGTTCGGGTTGTTAAAAAACCCATTTTTATTTTTACTTATTTATTTATTATTTTATAAATGTAAATAAATAAATAAATAAAATAGTAAAATAAACTTTATTATTTTAAAAGTCCAAAATTTACAAACAATACTCAAATGCCCCCACTAGCCCAAACATATTTTTTTACAGGCCCAAATAATAAATTAAAAAACCAAATACAAAACCCAAGCCCAAAAGAAAAAAACCTAAAAAAACAAACCCTAAAATCTAAACGTAAGAAACCCTAGCCCCCTCTTTTGCTCCAATCGCCGTCGTCAACAGCCATGCCTGTGACACTAGTCCCATCGTCGACGCCGTCGCCTCCGGATCCAAACTTCACGATTCGCACATCAAACGATTTATACTGAAAAATCCAAAAAAATTTTTTGCAAAAAGGGTTATAAAAACCCAACAAAAAATGTATTTGACACAAAAAAGATAATACACAAAGATTGATACGAAAAATTAGAAAAGTTGATAGCAAATATTTTTTTCCAGCAACCAAAGTATTTGTGCAGATCTAGCATTAAGCAAGGTATTTTTTTGTTATTTTTTTAGCATTTTTTCGGAACTAAAAAAGTTTTTGTTCTCTTGTTAAAAATACAAGTAGAAAAGGATTTTGAGGTTTTTTTACCTTTTGCGTCGCCATTCTACTTGCCTCGCCGTCGTGGATTGCCGATGAAGCCTTCATCGGAGTACTAAAACCAATGGCTGACCATTGAAAAAGAAGGGATGTGCTTTGATTTTGAGGGAAAAAAGAAAATGAATTTGGGTCTGTTTTGAGAAAGAAAAAGAGTGAAAAACATAAAACCCTAGTGAAACGGCGCTATTTGGAAGGGATTAATGTTTTTTTTAAAAAAAATGGGCAATTTGCCCACTAAGTCTTTCTTGTTTTAAAAATCATTTCAATCAAGTCATTTTACCTTTTTTTGTTGTTTTCAATTCAACCCTACAATTTCACTTGGTTTTCAATTTGGTCCTTGACCCAAAAGTGTCCCTAAGGTTGCCACGTGTCAAGATTTTTGGGTTTATTACCGACGAAGCCCTACTTTATTTTAAAATTTTTTAACCCCCAAACTTTTTAGAATTATGTTTTTACCCTCAAACTTTTCAAAATTTATGATTTATGTTTTGACCTTTAAATTTTTCAAAAATTCAAATTTGACCCTAAACTTTTCAAAAATTCAAATTTAACCCCTAAACTTTTTGAAAATTTGAATTTGACTCCCCAACTCTTTAAAAATTTCAATTTGACCTGATTTTAATGTAATTTTCTTAAATCCCTTTTATATGCATATGCATATGTATATTACTTTATTTGTTTGTTTCTTTATTTATTCATTTATTCGGTTATTTATCTACTCAATTTATTATTTTATTGTATTTTATGTATATATTGTTTTTATTATTTATACTTGTAAATCATGTGCATATTTTTGCATAATATGAAATTTTGTTTTTTTTTAAAAAAATACTCAAATTATTTTAATAAATCAAGACAATGTTCGTTGTCTCAAGAATTCGAAAAAATCATTTCCTAACTCACAAGGTGTGATTTTTTCTTTGAACCGGGATAATTGAATATCCTTTTAAAATTTAAATACGAGAATTTTTTTGAAAAGCTCGTCATTTTCGAATATTCGAATTGTTATATCCTAACTTAGTGAATTTGACTTTTTCTCGATTAATTCGCAATAAAGAGCTTTCTTCGGAAGCAAAATTTGTTTTCAAAATAGAATTAATTTGACATTCATGCATTTAAGGATCGCGATTTAAATTTTCCTCGAATTTTTAATTTTCAACAAATAAGATTTTGAATAATCAATTAGGTACCAATTTTGGGTGTGTAAGGGTGCTAACCTTTCCTTATACGTAACCAACTCCCGAACTCGTTTTATGGTTTCAAAGACCAAAATTATTTTAATGATTTTTATTAAAAAAATCTTGAAAGGTGACCTAATTACACTTATTTTTTTTTCGAAAAATGGATTCGACAAGTAGATCTTATGCTGTATCAGTAGAAGTACAAGGTAGGAGAGAGGTTATATTCTAACTTGCATTGCATCGGTAGTAGAAATAGAAGTATCAATAGTTCTTCTTACTAAGGTATCGGTAGTTAGGATACTTGTATCGGTAGAAGTTGCAGGGTTAGTTTTCTTAGCTTGTTGGAGTTTTTAGTATGGGTAGAAGTAAGGCTTGTTTTGGTAAAAGAGTCACTTGTATCGATAGAACTATCATTTGTATCGGTAGAAGTTTACACTATTCCTGAACTGTTTGCTGACTTGACAACTACCGATACTTGTCCAACAAGTACCGGTAGAAGTCTCCAAAAATCTTGGAAATTACTTTTTGCCCATGTTGAATGATGATTATAATTAATTGATAATTTAAGGAGTGTTGGGTGTACTTCTTTAATAATGTAAGATCAAATGATATGATTTTAAAGAATGAACAGTGATAGATGAATAGAGTGACACCGGGACCCTACTCGGTAATGGTTTTCGGGTATTGGATATTACATTTAGTGGTATCAAAGCTTATGGTTTAGCCGTTTCTTGGACTGTATTGATTGTATTAAATGATCTAGTAGTACATGCCATATGAACCTGTGATAGTGTGATATAGATGAATCCAATCTAACCATAATTTTTGCATATAAAAGTAGAGATGTCTGATTCTGAAAGAGACGAGACCAATAAGGTAAACAGCAATGTCTCGACGAATGATTTCGGGGCTAGTCATGGGTTACCAATCTTGTCGATGACAGAAAATGAAGCCAAAAACATGTTCTTTGGCTTAATGAGATAGTGGTTCTCAGAATTCATGAGGAATAATCCTATGTCACCACCTCCGACTACACAGCGTGCTGCCCGACCTGTGACACCTCCAGTAAGGCCTCCACCTCCTCCTGTGGTTGAACAGAGGCGTTGTATCCCGACGGATAAGGTAAGAAAATATGGGGCGAAAGAACTCCACGAAAATGCTGATGATGATCCATCTAGGGCTGAGTATTGGTTGGAAAACACTCTGAGAGTACTGAATGAAATGGCTTGTCCGCTTGAAGACTATGTGAGGTGTGTTGTTTCATTACTGAAATACGAGGCATACAACTGGTGGATGATAATTGTAGCAGTGATGCTTGAAAATTAAGTTACTTGAGAATTTTTCCAAGCAGAGTTCAAAAAGAAAAACGTCAGCAAGCGGTACCTGGATAAAAAGAAGAAGGAATTCCTAGAGATGAGATAGGGAAACAAGATAGTGGCACAGTACAAACGGGAATTTGTACTTCTCAACAAGTATACACGGGAGATTGTACCTATAGACGAGCCTATTTGTGTTGAATTTGAGGACGGTTTAAATGATGAGATAAAGATGATGGTAGGTGGTTCAAAAATACGACCATTTGTTGTCCAGGCAGACAGAGCACAAAAAATAAAGGAAATAAGCAATCAGAAGAGACAGAGAGAGAAGAGGTTTCGAGAGTTTGAAAAGAAGAATCCTACTAGAACCTTCTCTATGCCATCACCGAAGAAATTCAGAGATAGTGAAGCCCGAGGAGCAGTCTCTTTTAGATTTCTAAGTACAAGCCGATCAGGGCCACTAGAGTCCAGATTTCAGAATCGGCCAGCTGATAGCGTGGCTAGTGTTCGTAACTCACCGAAGCCGGTGTGTGAGCATTGCAAAAGAATACATTCAAGTGAATGTCAATTGATTAAGGGAGCCTGTTTTTGATGGGGGGTACCGATCATTTTATACGGAACTATCCGATGAATTCTAAAGCAAAGAAAGATCGGAGTATGAACCCTCCAGTTACTCCACAGAAAGGCAGATGCTCAGGACAAAGTAGTAGTACAGGTGGGAATAGAAATGAAAACAGAGATAACGTAAACAGGTCGAAAGCTCGAGCACCTGCACGGACATATGCTATTGATCGCGTCTGTAACGTCACAACAGTTGTGCAAGCGGACACACGTCGATGCAAGTATAGTTGATAGAATAATTCTATCGGATATCGATCCCACAAGGAATGGGTTCTTGATGTTCAGATGTCGAAACAACTAATACTAGAATTAGATAAAATGTGAGTAAGGATGTCAGCGCAATTAAATAAGATTTGCAAAGCTAAAATAGTCAATATTGTCAATGCAATTATAAAAGTTAATTGTTAGAGCAATTGAAATTAAATCAAAGTGTTGTTGAAGTGTTGAGAATTTAAATGCATAAAAGTAAAGGTGTGATCAAGTGTGAAGAATTGGAGTGGATCACTAACTTCATTAAGTAGCAATGTTGGATGCACCGATAAGGTATTATATAGATGAATTATCGCAGCAATAAAGCTCCAATAAATTCTTACCAACTACAACTCTCTATTTAATCGAGACTTAAGCACCCACAATCACCCCGTCTCTCGGTGTGAGTAACGTTGTGCAATCAAGAACAAGCGACCAGAATCTCTTCTAATCCCAAGCAGCTCTCGCCTAACTTGCTTGTTAACCCAACTTGTCACCGTATCTCTCGATATCGATGCACTGCACTTTCACTCTCGTGTTTAATGTAGTTGAATCCAAGAATAAATAGATGAGAAAGATTAAGTAAGATTCAAAGCAATCTAACACTGAAAGATATTCTCATATTCATCCAAATGTCAAGAGTAATTCATCAACATAAAGAGAGGGGTCAACAAATACAATCGAAGCTTACTATCTCTAGACCACTAAGACTATTCATTAACCGCACCTCTTGCGCAGCACCAAGCACTCCTCGTCAAGAGTCGTTGCACACTCGGTCCATCAGCTCACCGACCTCCGGCGTCAAGCTTCCATGGTAGCTTTCTTGAAGATTTGAGAGATTTTTAGGTTTAAATTCTTCACTCTTTGATGATTTTTCTTCATCTTCTTTCCTCTATTTATAGGCTCAAGAAATTTCAAATTTCCTCCATTCTCAGATCCATCTACTTTGTACAGTTGTAAAAGTTTGTTATTGACAGCTATGCAAATCTGATTTGTTTACTGGACTGTTGCAGAATGTCGGTGTAAATTATAATTTGCACCGATAATTTGCCACATTTCTGGACCAACCTGTGGTCGTAATTGAATGCTTTCTGGCTTCAAGACTGATAGACCTCATCTTTTCTCAGATCCAGATCTAATTACAGCTCTCAAAGTTACTTAAATTCCAACTGTGCACTCACGCAGATATGGTGTGCTTTTAATAAATCTGTAGATTATCGTCGCATTTCTGGTCGTGGTCTGAATTCTTTAATTGCTGCAACAACGTGTGAAATTCCTGCGCTGGTGCTTCCAGATGTACTTATAGCTTCAATTCACTCATGCAAAGGAAATATTTCTATGCATCATCTCTGGCCGCAATTCCAAGCTATACTTGTGGCTGCATTCTTCTTCCAGCATTAATCTTCTAAGATGATTTCCTGCGCTGACAATTCTAAGGCGCAATATATCGGTTGCTTGTAGCGACATTAGTGCAAAAATAGGTAAAAATAACAAAAATTTAAACCAAACAACAATGAGTTAGAAAATATAAAAATTAAGTATGTAATGCCTATTATGCATGCTAAATATGCTATAAAAGAGACAATTAATACCCAAATTTAAGGAGAAAATATATGTCATTTGTAATACCATCACCCCCAAACTTGAGTTTTTACTTGTCCTCAAGTAAACAAAAATTAACAAAGTCACAAGCAAAAATGTCACTGCAATCAATATTCTCACAACTTAAATTTTCTGAAATTCTAATGTACAAATTGTATTCACATGATAGAATAATGCGCCGACAATTTATAGGCATGAATAATTAAAAACTACAACTTCATAAATGTTAGTATCATACATTGAATCTTAATCTTCCTTAAACCAATACAGCATTTAAATTTTTTTTGCTTTTTCATTTTCTTATTTTTCTTTTTCAAGTGATTGAGAGATGTCATTGCATTACTCTACCTTTTTTCCTGGGCAGTAACGATGGGGTGCAACAAACCCCGAGGAGGTATGTAATTGCGTCGACACATACTCTTATAGTGACAGCCTTTGGCTAGATGATTTTTCTAAGCCTGCAACGGAGTGTTCTTCCTTGAAAATTCACAATGCACTTACATTGGAGTGTCTTTTATTTATATAATGTCACTGCAACCTGTCAGTTAGTTCAAGATTCAAACATTCATACTATCCATTCATTACTGAAACAATTCCAATCATTCATTAAAAAATAGAAGACTCATTATCCATTCACATTCATCCAATTTACACATCAGCATTCCAAGCAAATCAATATTTATGCATAAAAATAAAAACATTGTGGGTACATTTTTGTTGAAATTCTGCATATTTTCATTAACACAAGAAACAAGTAAAATTTAAAAACGTTAGTGCAATTTCATTTCCATTTCACACAAATTCCCTCAAACTTAAAGTGTGCATTGTCCTTAATGCACTGACATTAATAAATATATATATATGGAAATGCAATGACAATGTAGATGCAGCGACAATAAAAATACAATGGCATTAATAATAAAGGGACAATAATACTATACCTATATGATATGCATGAAAACTAAATTAAGTGCTAAAAGAAATAAAAACTAACTCAGTGTACTGTAGCTGAAGATGTGGCTGCATTGGTCTTCTTCTTGTTACGCTTTCGTTCCTCCTTGTGCCTCATTTTCTTATCTTTGCACTTCCTCTTTCTATCCTTTGTACCAACCAGATCAGCGGATTGCTCCTCTACAGTTAGTTGGGTGGAAGCCTCATCGACAGTTACATCTGATGGGTGGACTTCTGCAAGTGGTGCTATATAAGGCACTATGGTCAAATGATTACAATCTTTAGCACTGCTAGTAACTGCCTCAGCCTGGCTCGCTTCAGGAGTAGCCACGTTGCCCTCACATTTACGGGTGCTTCGACAATATCCTCAGTGATATCTACCGGGGCATCGTCTTACTTTTCCTCCTGCTTTTCTACAAGGTCCTTCTTCTCAAATTCTTCCTCTCTTTCCTTCTCCTTCTCTTTGCCTTTTTCTTGTTCTACTTCTCCTTCTTGTTGTTCCTGCTCAGTGGTGTCTTTGTCGGCTCCTTCCTCTACATTCACACCCATGGATACAATTGGAGTATGCACTTCCTCAATCATAGCTGCTCGCTCTGCCATATTAGCCTCAAGGCTGTTCGAGAACTCTTCTTCAAAAAAGCTGGCTATAGTTTTGTAGCAATCCTCCATAGCATTAAAATGCCCCTCGTGCCCCTCGTCATCTAAAATATGGATTCTTGTTGGATAGGAAACATGTTGCAGCCTACCATCAAGAGTAGGCTGGCCGAAGGATGAGGTAGCTTCCTTAATAATAGGTGAAACTCTGGTAAGGATTTGAGCTCAGATTTCTCAATGCGTTGACAATAGATTTGTTTTATATTTTTGTGTACGCATAAAATAGATTTTGTCTGTAGTCAATGTCTTCCAATGTGCTGACAATACGAATCTGGTACATGTCGATGCAATCAATGTTTAGTTCCATTGCAACCAACCTCTTCCCCAACTGAGGGTCTGTGGGTGCATTATCTTATTTTTCCTTCTTCTTCCCCTTCTCCTTCTTCTTGGTTCTTCTTTCACTATCGGTGTCTCTTTCCCTTTCATCATTCTCTCTACTAAGATGTCGTTGATGAGGCTCTTATTCTTTGGCACCTCTTCACCATCTCTAGGTACAATACGCCGTTGTTTACATAACAGCGTGATTAAAGAAGGAAAGGGTTTTTGCTAAAAAAACTTTACTGAGTCATTTTATAATGCACCGACAAGATGTGCTTTATGATGCGTCGACAAAAAGATGGTTTTTTATTCCTGCATAAGCCTTGGACTATTGCTTCAATTCATGAAATATGCTCTCGTAGCAGCTCTTCAAGAGCAGCCATAGGATCTAATCTTTGTGGAGAAAACTATTGTTGCTGTCGTTGATATTATCCTTGCATATGTGACAGCGTAGTCTGTTATGGCTACATTCGCTCTTGTGGTTGCATCTGGCTATATGTCTGCATTTGATCAGGAATTGAATGTACCTGAGAATTCTGATTGTAATTCTGCTACTGATTATTATTGTAACTCCCTTGATGTGAGGAATTGCCATATCTATATGTAGATGCATTTTGACTCCCCTAAGATTGTTGAGTTCGATTGTTGAATGAGTTACCATAGGAATTTCCTCTGATGTTGTTGATGTAGAACGCATTCTCAGCATGTTGTGGGCAATCCTCATAATTGTGTTTGTAACCACAAATTTCACATGAAAATGTCGGGACATCCAATTGTTGTGCCACTTAAATGGGAGAAGCTTCAATTATTCCCTTCGTGTTCTTTATAATGTTGGCCAAAGAGGATACCTGTGCACTTAAAATTGAAATTACATCTAACTCAAGAACACTAAGATTAATTTTTACCTGAGCAGAATGAGATATTGTATTGATAATCATTCTGTGCAATTCTCTCTAGAATTTGAACAGCTTCAGTATAGGTGCAATCCAATAAGGGACTATTTACAGATACGTCGACAAGATTTCTTGTCTGAGCATTTAAACCATTGTAAAAGATCTCAATCTGAGTCTCTTGTTGAATTCCATACATAGGACAACTTCGTAGCAAAGTCTTAAAATGCTCCCATATTGTATGCAGGTTTTCATCATCAGCTTCCGCCTGACTTGCTCCATCTTGCGCCAAGTTTTCAGTTATTGCACCCACAACTTCAAGTGCAGGGACAAATTTCTCAGCTAAATTTGCCTCGACACCTTTTTCTTCCTCTTTTTCTTCCTCCACATGAACTTCTTCCTTTTTCAGCATTAAGTCAGTAGGTGCAGTACACCTGTACAAAATTATGTTGACAATGGAATCCTAATGTGCCGACAATAGTGGTTACTTATTCCTTAATTGGTGTAGACACAATAAGTGTTTCTTCTTCTTCAAGTGCTTCGTACTCTTTTATTCTTCACACAGTCCTAAAAAAATTCCACTCTTTCTTGCTTTTTTTTCCAATTCCGTAACTTCTTAATTGCGGATATAGGGATCAAAATTATGTTTTCATTGAAAACACATAATGCGTTTCCAATATACCAATCACCAATGGAATAGGGTATTGAGAAGCTCTTAGGATCCTTAAATTCTTGGAGCAATTTAATTGTCATGACAGTGCACCCTTCAATAAGTGAGATTGCTTCGACATCTCCCAATTTCTCTTCTCTGACAATGTATCTTCAAGTTTCTGACGTTGTTTTGCTGTAGCATTTGTGGTGACAAAGTGATCTGATACTGTTATCACAATATTTTGTTTAACCTCTTCAGCTACAGTTTGCTTTTCAGATTGCGCTGACATCTTTCCATTGTTAAGATTTGAATTATCTTCTTTTGCTGTAGCATCTCTAACAACTTCATTTAGTTAAGTCTCACTTCTGGGAATGATTTCCTCACAATGCTCTTGCCCTTGTGATATCAAATTTTTATTATCCATCAACAAAGTTTCTTGTGGTCGCAAATTTATTGCGCCCATAATCTGGTCAAATTGATATTCTAGAGCTCGTATGGATTCAACTTCACTCTGAAGCACAGATTCAGTCTTGGAAACATATTGTCTCAGTAAATTTTCAATTGATGAAAACTCTGATGCTTCATCTTGCTGGATATTTTGCCTTGATAAAGGTTGATCATAATTGGGCAATGTCCACTCGGATCTAACATCATTATCTATACTTCCAGGGTCTTGATTGTTCCAACAAAAATTTGGATGTTGCTCCCACCCTGGCGTGTAAACGTTGGAATATGGATTTTCATATCGATAGAAATTCCTCTTGTTGTACAGATTTGCTAGATTTGATTGTCATTCTTCAAACTCATGGTTGCCCCCACAGTAATCGCAACTTGTTGCAGCAAATTTACATTCTGCAATTGCAGTAGCATTCTGCATTGAATTACTCATATTAGTCAAAGAAGATACCTCGGCATTTATGGCATCGAGCTCTATTTCTATAGCATCACTTATCCAACATCTTGAGGTTATATATACCTCGTTCCTAGTCATATTTCGCTAAAAGAAAAATGTAAAAGTAAACAATAAAAAAGAAACAAGTTAGTGGCAAATAAAATTTATATAATAAAGAATAAACGCAATGACAAAAATAAACATAAAACAAACGTCATTCCTCGACAACGACGCCAAAACTTGATCGCGTTTGTAACGTCACAGCAGTTGTGCAAGCGGACACACGTCGATGCAAGTATATTTGATAGAACAATTCTATCGAATATCGATCCCACGAGGAATGGGTTCTTGATGTTCAGATGTCGAAGCAACTAATACTAGAATTAGATAAAATGTGAGTAAGGATATCAGCGCAATTAAGTAAGATCTGCACAGCTAAAATAGTCAATATTGTCAATGCAATTATAAAAGTTAATTGTCAGAGCAACTAAAAGTAAATCAAAGTGTTGTTGAAGTGTTCAGAATTTAAATGCATAAAAGTAAAGGTGTGATCAAGTGTGAAGAATTGGAGTGGATCACTGACTTCGCTAAGTAGCAACACTGGATGCACTGACAAGGTATTGTACAGATGCATTGTCGCAGCAATAAAGCTCCAATGAATTCTTACCAACTACAGCTCTTTGTTTAATCGAGACTCAAGCACCCACAATTACCCCATCTCTCGGTGTGAGGAACGTTGTGCACTCAAGAACAAGTGACCAAAATCTCTTCTAATCCCAAGAAGCTCTCCCCTAACTTGCTTGTTAACCCAACTTGTCACCGCATCTCTCGACGTCGACGCACTGTAGTTTCTCTCTCGTGTTTAATGCAACTGAATTCAAGAATAAACATATGAGAAAGATTAAGTAAGATTCAAAGCAATCTAACACTAAAAGATATTCTCATATTCATCCAAATGTCAAGAGTAATTCATTAACATAAAGGGAGGGGTCAACAAATACAATCAAAGCTTACTATCTTTAGACCACAAGGACTATTCCTTAACCGCTCCTCTTGCGCAGCACCAAGCACTCCTCGTCACGAGTCATTGCACACTCGGTCCATCAGCTCACCGACCTCCGATGTCAAGCTTCCATGGTAGCTTTCTTGAAGATTTGAGAGATTTTTAGGTTTAAATTCTTCACTCCTTTATGATTTTTCTTCATCTTTTTTCCCCTATTTATAGGCTCAAGAAATTACAGATTTCCTCCATTCTCAGATCCAACTACTTTGTACAGTTGTAAAAGTTTGTTATTGACAACTATGCAGATCTGATTTGTTTACTGGATTGTTGCAGAATGCTTTCTAGACCAACCTATGGCTGCAACTGAATGCTTTCTAACTTCAAGAATGATAGACCTCATCTCTTCTCATATCTAGATCTAATTACAGCTATCAAAGTTAGTTAAATTCCAGCTGTGTACTCACACAGATCTAGTGTGCTCTTCATAAATCAACAGATTATCATCGCATTTCTGGTCGCGATCTGAATTCTTTAATTGCGGTGACAACGTGTGCAATTCTTACGCTGGTGCTTCCAAATGTACTTGTATCTTAAATTCACTCATGCAAAGTATAGATTTCTATGCATCGACATCTCTGGCTGCAATTCCAAGCTATACTTGTGGCTGCATTCTTCTTCCAGCATTGATCTTCTGAGATGAGTTCCTGCGCTGACAATTCTAAGGCGTAATATATCGGCTGCTTGTAGCAACATTAGTGCAAAAAGAGGTAAAAATAATAAGAATTTAAACCAAATAACAATGAGTTAGAAAATATAAAAACTAAGTATGTAATACCTATTATGCATGCTAAATATGCTACAAAAGAGACAATTAATACCCAAATTTAAGGAGAAAATATATGTCATTTGTAATACCATCAACCATCAGAGCTAAAGAAGAGGCTACCGCTCCCAATGTTGAGACTGGTATAGTCTATCTTTTTAATGATATTGTGTGTGTCTTGATTGACCTGGATCGACTCATTCTTATATTTGTACTACCTTAGCAATTGATAAGAAATTATTTGTCGAGTCGACTAAATTTGATGTACAAGTTACAAACCCATTGGGTTATAGTGTCATTGTTAACGTGGTATGTCGTAAATGTCCACAGAAAGTCTTGGGCTATGAATTTCTTACTGACCTGATGTTATTACCATTCACCGAGTTCGATGTAATTTTAGGTATGGATTGGTTATCTGAGCATGATGCAGTGGTAAACTACAAACGAAGACAAATTAATCTGAAATGCCCGACAGGTGAAGTGATCACAGTTGAGTCTGGCAGATTGAATAATGAAACTAGAGTGATTTCTGTTATTTTGGCGCAGCAAATAGTTCGTAGAGGCTGTAAAGCATTCTTAGCATACATACTTGATGCACGGTGTTTAGAGACGAAGTTGAAATAGGTACCAGTTGTTAGTGAGTTTACAGATGTGTTTCTAGAGGAATTATCGGGTTTACCACTGATCAGAAAGATAGAGCTTGATATCGATTTGTTACCTGGAACCACCCTGATCTCAATACCTCCATACAGAATGACACCGACTAAATTGAAAGAGTTGAAAGCTCAATTGCAAGAATTATTGGACAAATGGTTCATAAGACGTAGTGTGTAGCCTTTGGGTGCGCCCGTGTTATTCGTGAAAAAGAAAGATGGCTCGATAAGGATGTTTATAGATTACAAGCAACTAAATAAGGTGACAATCAAGAATAAGTAATCGTTGCCTCGGATTGACGAGTTTTTTGATTAGTTAAAGGGTGCAACCGTATTCTCCAAGATAGACCTCCAGTCAAGTTACTACCAGATGCAAGTGAAAGACTGCGATATAATGAAAACAACATTCAAGACCCAGTATGGATATTATAAGTTCCTAGTTATGCCATTTGGGTTGACTAATGCCTCAGCAGCATTTATAGATCTGATGAACAGAGTATTCCAGCCTCAGTTGGACATGTTTATAGTTGTGTTTATTAATGATATACTGATCTATTCCAAGACAGAGTCAAAGCATACTTAGCAATTGAGAGAAGTGTTGCGGGATTTATGAGAAAAATAATTATATAAAGAATTCAGTAAATGTGAATTCTAGCTTCGAGAGGTTGGATTTTTTGGGAATGTAGTATCTTCGAAAGGAATACAGGTTGATCCGAGTAAAGTCTCAGCTATTCTCAATTGGAAAGTACCGAAAAATGTCACTAAGGTACGTAGTTTTCTGGGATTTGTAGGTTATTATCGTCGGTTCATGAAAGATTTCTTTATCATAGCTTTACCGATGACGAAGTTGCAATAGAAAAATATCTAGTTTATTTGGTCCGACAAGTGCCAACAACGTAACAGCCTGATTTTCAGTGGTGTCAAAAATAGTAGTTTCGGGACCACAGCTCAGACGAGTCGAGTCGTAAATATTAGTTATTTAATATTAGTGATGTCATCAACATTGTATTAAGTTTTAGGTATAAAATTTCGACGTTTAAATAGATAAATGAATAGAAAGGACTAAATCGTAATAGGTGCAAAAAAAGTAGTTTCGGGACCACAGCTTGTTCTTCAAAGCTTTTGAGATATTTGAGTGTTTGATGCTTGGGTTAAATCTTTTTGAAAATGGATTTTTTTATGATATTAGGGTTTAAGGACCAAAATGTGAAAGTGATGAAATTAAAGAATCGTTGTGAAAATAAATGTGTGAATAGGTTGGATAGACACCCTAGAGAATTCGGCTACGGTTGGTTGTATGAGAGAATGGTTATTTTGCATGTTTTGTGTTGAAAGGACTCGATTGAATAAAAAGGAATAGGTAAAACTATAATTTTCTGAAAAGGAGTAAATTGTGTTGAATGATTAAATTATGTGACTTAATGTGAGAATTGAATGATTTGTGAATGTAGACTACAATCGTGCTATAGACCGTGAAAAAGGGAAATTGACGGATTAACATTACTTGTATGTATATTGTAAATGTACAACAAATTAGAAGCAATTGGAATTGAAGACGAACAAGGAAAAGAAACGAAAGAGATAGTAGGCTTTATGCCGTTGAAATAGTACTGACGCGATGACTGGGGTACCGCATAAATTGCAAGTCCTCGACAGCTCGTGTAAGCAACATCGTGACTCGGGGAAAGATATGGATCCTAATTGGATTATAAGCCCTACGATGGCTGGGGCTATGCTTTATACATACTCTCTCGACAGCTCGTGTGAGCAGCAACATTAGGGAACAGTTTATAGTATAGATAAGCACAATACTATGGCTGGGGTACCGCATATGTTGCAAGTCCTCGACAGCTCATGTGAGCAGTATCGGGTACTAGTAACTGAAAGTTATAGACAAGAAAGGAAGTTATAATAACACAAGGAGCAATGAAATTATGCAGGCTCGATGGAATCATTATTACTTAATACAATGTCTGGTAACTGTTTAGACTATCGAACTTACTAAGCTATGAAGCTTACCACAATTAATGTTGTTGTTTTGTAGATCGTTGCTGACTGAAGATCAGATCATCGTCATCTCTTCGAAGCCACACTATCGTGGATTTTGTCTGTAGTTTTTGCATCACTTGATCTTATGGCATATACTAGGATGATATTAACCTTTGTAGTTGTACTAAAGATGTTGAAATTCTACTATATTGAATGTGTATATGCATGAAGTACAATTTAGATGTTTAAGCTTAGGATGCTTGTAAAGACTTAGGAATTATGTATGTTGTGGAATGGCCTAATGCATAAATTGTGTTAGATATGTTTGAGATGTTAAACTTATGTCTTGGCATAATTCTTGAGATTCTGCATACTTATTTCGGTAGAACTTATACATGTATCGGTAGAAGTACTGGTAGGAGAGAGCTTGTTCTCTGACTTAAGTTGTATCAGTAGTTGAGTTACAAGTATCGGTAGTTATTAGTATTGATGTATTAGTAGTTTGTATGCTTATATCGGTAGAAGTTACAAGATGAAAATTTTAGCTCTTTGGAGTTTTTGGTATCGGCAGATGCATGACTTATATCGGTAGAAATCATACTTGTATCGGTAGAGCTAGCACAAGTACCGGCAGAAGTCTTTACAGTTTCTGAATTATTCACTGACTTGGCTACTACCGATCCTTGACCATCAAATACTGATAAAAGTCTCCTAAAATATTAAAAATGTCATTTTTACCCTTATCGAATTGTATTTACGATTAAATGTCGATATATAATGAGAGAAGTGAATTTCTTATTGAATAAAGTTGAATATTAGGATATTTTAAAGATGAACAATGTTAAATGAATAGAAAACACCGAAATCCTAATCGACGATGATGTTCAGGATTTGGGTGTTACATTTTATGGTATCAGAGCTTTTGATTTAACCGTTTCTTAGACAGTTATGATTGTATTAAATGATTTCGTAGTACATGCTATATGAATCTGTGATAGTGTGATACAGATGAATCCAATCTAACCATAGTTTTTGGAGATAAAGGTAAAGATGTCTGAATCTGAAAGAGATGAGATTAATGAAGTAAACAATAATGACCCGACAAGTGATTCCAGGGATAGTCATGGGGCCCCTATCTTACCAATGACAGAAAGCGAAGCCATAAACATGTTCTTCAGCTTAATGAGATAGTGGTTCTCGAAATTTATGCAGAATAATCGAATGGCACCACCACCTCCACCTTCAGCTACACAGCCTGCTGCTTGGCTTAGGCACCTCTTGTAATGCCTCCATCTCCTCCGGTAATTGAACAGAGGCGTCGTATTCTAACAGATAGGGTAAGAAAGTATGGGGCAGAGGAATTTCGCAAAAATGCTGAGGATGATCCATCCAGGGCTGAGTATTGGTTAGAAAACACTTTGAGAGTACTAAATGAAATGGCTTTTCCGCCTGAAGATTTTATAAAGTGTGTTGTTTTGTTGTTAAAAGATGAAGCTTATAATTGGCGGGCAATGATCGTGGCAGCGATACCAGAAAATGAGGTTACTCGGGAATTTTTCTAGACAGAGTTTAAAAAGAAGTATGTTAGCAAGAGATATATGAACAAGAAAAAGAAAGAATTCTTGAAGTTGAGATAGGGAAACAAGACTGTGGCAGAATACGAACGAGAGTTTGTATTCCTCAGTACGTACTACGGATGAGGCTATATGTGTCTGATTTGAAGATAGTTTGAGTGACAAGATAAAGATAATGATAGGTGGTCCAGAAATTTAGCCATTTGTCGTACTGGCAGATAGAGCACAGAAAATGGAGGAATTATATAATCAAAAGAAATAGAGAGAAAAAGACTTCTAGATTTCGGGAAGAAAAATCCCACTCGAACCTTCTCAATGCCACCACTGAAGAAATTTAAAGATAGTGAAATCCGCGGAGCTGTCTCTTCAAGTTTTCTGAGCAAAAGCTGATCAGATCCACCAGAATCCAGATTTCAAAATCAACCAGCTGACAGTGTGGCTAGTGTTCACAACGTGCCAACACCGATGTGAGAGCATTGCAAAAGAATCCCTTCAGGTGAATGTCAGTTAGTTAAAGGAGCCTGTTTTAGATGTTGAAATACCGACCACTTCCTGCGAAATTGTCCAATGAACTCTGAAGCAAAGGAAGATCAAAGTGTTAACCCTCCAATTACACCGTAAAAAGGCAGAAGCCTGGGGAGTAGCAATGTAGGTGGAAATCGAAGTGAACAAAGAGATAGTGAGAGCAGGTCAAAAGCTCGAGCACTTGCGCGGACTTATGCCATCCGAACTAGAGAAGAGGCTACTGCTCCTAATGTTGTGACTGATATATTCTATCTTTTTAATGACATTGTATGTGCTTTAATTGACCCAGGGTCAACTTATTCATATATTTACACTACCTTAGCTACTGATAAGAAATCGTTCGTTGAATCGACTAAATTTGATGTGTAAGTCACAAACTCATTGGGTCATAGTGTCATTGTTTGGTATGTCGTAAATGTCCACTGAAAGTTCAGGGTTGTGAATTTTCTGCTGATTTAATGCTTTTACCATTCACTGAGTTTGATGTGATCTTGGATATGGATTGGTTATCTAAGCATTATGCAATAGTAAATTGCAAGCAAAGATAGATTAGTTTGAAATGCCCGACAAGTGAGGTAATTATAGTAGAGTCTAGTAGATTGAACAGTGAAACCAGGGTGATTTCGGCTATTTCAGCACAGAAGATGGTTCGTAGAGGCTGTAATGCATTCCTGGCATACATACTTGATACTTGGGGCTCGGGAATAAAATTGGATCAGGTACTAGTTGTTAAAGAGTATGCAAATGTGTTTTCGAAAGAACTATCGGGTTTGCTATCAGTCAAAGAGGTAAAGTTCAGTATAGATTTACTATCTGGTACCGTTCCGATCTCAATTCCACCGTACAGAATGGCACCGATCGAATTGAAAGAGTTGAAAGCTCAACTGAAAGAATTGTTAGACAGAGGGTTCATACGACCCAGTGTATCACCGAGAGGTACGCCCGTATTATTCGTGAAAAAGAAGGATGGATCGATGTGAATGTGTATAGATTACAGCTAGCTAAATAAGGTAATGATTAAGAACAAATACCCATTGCCTCGGATCGATGAATCATTTGATCAACTAAAACGTATAACCGTATTTTCCAAAATAGACCTTCGATCAGGGTACTATTAGATGTGAGTAAAGGATTATGATATTATGAAAACGACATTTAGAACTCGTTATGGTTATTATGAGTTTCTGGTTATGCCGTTCGGGTTGACAAACGCCCTCGCAGTATTTATGGACTTGATAAACAGAGTATTTTAGCCTCAGTTGGATAGATTTATGGTTGTGTTTATTGATAACATATTGATTTATACCAAGACAGAATCAAAACATACTCAGCATTTAAGAGAGCTATTACGGATTTTGCGGGAGAAACAGTTGTATGCAAAGTTTACCAAGTATGAGTTCTGGTTGAGAAAAGTAGGATTTCTAGGTCATGTGGTATCATCAGAGGGCATCCGAGTTGATCCAAGTAAGGTCTCATCTATCATTGATTGGAAAGTACCAAAGAATGTTTCTGAGGTACGGAGTTTTCTGGGGTTAGCAAGTTATTACCGCCGGTTCGTGAGAGATTTTTCCATCATAGCCTTCCCGATGACGAGGTTGTTACAGAAAAATATTCAGTTCGTATGGTCTGAAAGGTGTCAGAAAAGTTTTGATCAGTTGAAAAAGTTGTTAACTGAAGCTCTGGTCCTAACGTAGCTAGAGTCGAGAAAAGAGTTCATTGTTTATAACGACGTGTCTTTAAGCAGATTTGGTGTGTTTTGATGCAAGATGGGAAAGTGGTAGCTTATGCTTCCCGACAGTTAAAACAACATGAAAAGAATTATCTGACTCACGATCTGGAGTTAGTTGTTATAGTCTTTACATTAAAGATCTAGCATCACTACCTTTATCAGGAGCAATGCCATATATTTACTGATCACAAGAGTTTGAGATATCTGACGACACAAAAGGAGTTGAATTTGCAACAGCGTCGATGGTTAGAACTGTTAAAAGATTATGACCTTGTGATCGACAATCATCCGAGTAAGGCTAATGTTATTGTTGATGCCCTGAGTCGAAAATCGATGTTTGCTTTGAAAGTAATAAATGCCCACCTGTCATTGGAACGTGATGGTTCTATCACCATAAAGCTTAGAACGAGACCATTATGTCTACAACGGATTCAGGAATCTTAGAGAAAGGACCCAAAGCTCATGGCTAAAAGGGAGTAGATGCAGAATGATGCCACCACATGGTTTATAGTAGATTCAGAGGGTATGTTGTATTTTAGAGGCAGAGTATGTATTCCGAATGATTCAGATTTGAGACTAGATATTCTGACGGAAGCTCACAGCAACACTTATTCTATTCACCTAGGAGTGTGAAAATGTATAATGACCTGAAGAAATTATATTGGTGGCTAGGTATGAAACGGGAGATTTCAAAGTTTGTGACTAGATGTCTTATATGTCAGCAAGTGAAAGTAGAACATCAGGTGTCATTTGGGTTACTACAGTTGATTTCTATTCCAGAGTGGAAATGGGAACGAGTCACAATGGATTTTGTCACAGGACTTTCGGTAACACCAAGAAAGAAAGATTTGATCTGCGTAATTGTAGATAGATTGACGAAGTCAGTTCATTTCATTCCCATTCGGGTATATTATCCACTTGAGAGACCGACCGAGCTATACGTGTCTGAGATTGTACGACTACACGGAGTACTAGCCTCTATCATCTCCAACAGTGATCTACGCTTTACTTCGAGATTTTGGGGTAAGCTATATGAAGCTTCAGGAACCAGGCTAAATTTTTGTACTACATATCATCTGCAAATGGATGGTCAATCAGAGCGAGTTATACAAATTCTTGAAGATATGTTACGATGTTGTATACTTGAATTTGAGGGGAGTTAAGAAAAATATCTGCCGCTGGTAGAGTTTGCATATAATAACAGCTATCAATCCAGCATTAAAATGGCACCGTTTGAAACATTATACAGTCGGAAATGTAGAACACCTTTCTACTGGTCAGAATTGAGTGAGCCTAAGTTGTTTGGGACTGACTTAGTTCATGAGATTGAGGACAAAGTGCGGGTAATTCGTGATTTTTTGAAAGCAACGTCTGATCGACAGAAGTCGTATGCAGATCTTAAAAGAAAGGATATATAATTTGTTGTAGGAGACAGAGTTTTCCTGAGAGTTTTACCTTGAAAAAAGGTACTACGGTTTGGTAGAAAAGGGAAGTTGAGCCCACGGTTTATCGGACCGTTTGAGATTATTGAACGAGTTGGCCCTGTAGCATTTAGGCTGGCTTTACCATCAGAGTTAGAGAAGATTCATAATGTATTTCACATTTCAATGCTGAGACGGTATAAGTCGGATCCTTCCCATGTGATTTCACCTTGTGAGGTTGAGATACAGCCAAATTTGTCGTATTCAGAAGAACCGATTAGAATACTGGCTCGCGAAGTAAAAGAACTGAGGAACAAGAGAGTACCACTAGTAAAAGTATTGTGCACTCGTCACGACCTAGAGGAAGCCACTTGGGAGACAGAGGCTTCAATGAGATCACAGTAACCTAACCTATTTACTGGTAAGAAATTTCGAGACTAAATTTCCCTAAGGGGGGAGAGTTGTAACAACCCGATTTTTAGTGGTGTCAAAAATAGTGGTTTTGAGACCACAGCTCCGACGAGTCAAGTCGTAAATATTAGTTATTTAATATTAGTGATGTCATCAAGATCGTATTGAGTTTTGGGTATGAAATTTTGACGTTTAAATAGATAAATAAATAGAAAAGACTAAATAATAATAGGTGAAAAAGTAGAGATGATAATTGAAAGGACCAAATGAGCAAATTAACCTAAGGTACTTTAGTGGGTGGATTAGCATGATTTATATTGGTTATAAATAGGCTTAATTAAGATTAAAAATGGTTAATTAAAGCTTAATGATGAAAGTCTTAATATTTACAAAATTGCCATTAACTATATATATAATTTAAATAGAAAAAAAATGGAGAAATTCATTATTTCTTCATCTTCTCCATGGAAAAGAAGAGAAAAGCTAGGGTTTATTCATTCAATCTTTGAGCTTTGATTTGAGTAAGTAAAACTCGATCGTTTTTAGTATTTTTTTATGTTTTCGAGTTCGTATTAGCTTAATCTAGCTCATGCAAGGACTAATTTATGAATTTGTCAAATGTTATGAAACTTGCCATTATTGAAAATGCTTGTTCTTGAAAGCTTTTGAGATATTTGAGTGTTTGATGCTTGGGTTAAATCTTTTTGAAAAGGGATTCTTGATGATATTAGGGTTTAAGGACCAAAATGTGAAAGTGATGAAATTACAAGAATTGTTGTGAAAATAAATGTGTGAATGGGTTGGATAGACACCCTAGAGAATTCGGTTACGGTTGGTTGTGTGAGAGAATGGTTATTTTGCATGTTTTGTGTTGAAAGGACTAGATTGAATAAAAAAGAAACTATTAGAGGTAAAGTCATAATTTTCCCAAAAAAGGACTAAATTGTGTTGATTGATTAAATTATGTGACTTAATGTGAGAATTGAATGACTTGTGAATGTAGACTACGATCGTGCTACAGATCGCAAAAAAGAGAAATTGGCGGATTAGTCCCTAAAGTCTTTCTTAAATTACAATCCAGTCTAGTAAGTTCATAATGTAAATTTTACTTAACATTACTTGTATGTATATTCTAAATGTACAACAAATTGGAAGCAATTGGAATTGAAGACGAACGAGGAAAAGAAACGAAAAAGATAGTAAGCTTTATGCCGTTGAAATAGTACTGATGCGATGGTTGGGGCACCGCATATGTTGCGAGTCCTCGACATCTCGTGTGAGCAGCATCGTGTCTCGAGGAAAAATATGGATCCTAAATGGATTATAAGCCCTACGATGACTGAGACTATGCTTTATACATACTCTCGATAGCTCGTGTGAGTAGCATTGTTAGGGAACAGTTTATAGTACAGATAAGCACAATACCAATGGTTAGGGTACTGTATATGTTGCGAGTCCTCGATAGCTCGTGTGAGCAGCATCGGGTACTAGTAACTGAAAGTTATAGACAGGAAAGGAAATTATAATAACACAAGGAGTAATGGAATTATGTTGGCTCGATGGAGTCATTGCTACTTAATACAATGTCTGGTAACTGTTTAGACTATCAAACTCACTAAGCTATGAAGCTTACCACAATTAATGTTGTTGTTTTGTAGATCGTTGCTGACTGAAGATCGGATCATCGTCATCTCTTTGAAGTCAGACTATCGCGGAGTTTGTCGGTAGTTTTTACATCACTCGGTCTTATGGACTAGGATGATATTAACCTTTGTAGTTGTACTAAAGATGTTAAAATTCTACTATATTGAATGTGTATATGCATGAAGTACAATTTAGATGTTTAAGCTTAGGATGCTTGTAAAGACTTAGGAATTATGTATGTTGTGGGATGACCTAATGCATAAATTATGTTAGATATGTTTGAGATGTTAAACTTGTGTCTTGGCATAATTCTTGAGATTCTGCATACTTGTTTCTGTAGAACTTATTCATGTATCGGTAAAAGTACAAGGTAGGAGAGAGGTTGTTCTCTGACTTGAGTTGTATTGGTAGTTGAATTCCAAGTATCGATAGATATTAGTATTGATGTATCGGTAGTTTGTATGCTTATATCTGTAGAAGTTGTAGGTTTAAAATTTTAGCTCTCTAGAGTTTTTGGTATCGATAGATGCATGACTCGTATCGGTAGAAATCATACTTGTATCGATAGAGCTAGCATAAGTACCGGTAGAAATCTGCAGAGTTTTTAAATTGTTCACTGACTTGGCTACTACCGATACTTGACCATCAAGTACCGGTAGAAGTCTCCAAAAATATTAGAAATACAATATTTACCCTTATCGAATTGTGTTTACGATTAAATGTCTATATATAATGGGAGAAGTGAATTTCTTATTAAATAAAGCTGAATATTAGGATATTTTAAAGATGAACAATGTTGAATGAATAGAAAACATCGCAATCCTAATCGACGATGGTGTTCGGGATTTGGGTGTTACAAACAGAGTTTCGATCAGTTGAAAAAGTTATTAACAAAAGCTCTGATTTTGACACAGCCAGAGTCAGAGAAAGAGTTTGTTATTTACAGTGACGTGTCTTTGAGTGGGTTGGGATGCGTTTTGATACAAGATGGGAAAGTGATAGCTTATGCCTCCCGTCAATTAAAGTCGTACGAAAAGAATTATCCGACACATGATCTGGAGTTAGCTGTCATAGTCTTTGCATTAAAGATTTGGCATCACTATCTATATGAGGAGAGATGCCACGTGTTTACTAATCATAAGAGCTTGAGGTATCTGATGACATAGAGAGAGTTGAATTTGCGACAGCGCCGATGGTTAGAGCTGTTAAAGGATTATGACCTTTTGATTGATTATCACCAGAGAAAGGTTAACATTGTTGCCGATGCCTTAAGCCGGAAGTCACTATTTGCACTGAGAGCAATGAATGCTCGGTTATCCCTAGGGAATGATGGTTCTGTCACTGTTGAACACAAGACGAGACCGTTATTTCTACAGCGGACTCAAAAATTACAGGAAAATGATCCAAAGCTTATAGCTAAAAAGTGGCAGATGCAGAGTGATGCCACTATAGAGTTTATTGTGGGTACAGAGGGTATGTTGTATTACAGAGGCAGGGTGTGTGTTTCGAATGATCCAGATTTGAGACGGTACATTCTGACGGAAGCTCAAATTAGCACTTATTCCATTCACCTAGGGAGTGTGAAAATGTACAACGATTTGAAGAAAATGTATTAGTAGCTAGGTATGAAACGAGAGATTTCAGAGTTTGTGACTAGATGCCTTGTATGTCAGCAAGTGAAAGCAGAGCACTAGGTACCATATGAGTTACTACAACCGATTTTCATCCCGAAATGAAAGTGGGAGTGGGTTACTATGGATTTTGTTACAGGACTTCCGATAACACAGAGGAAGAAAGATTCGATCTGGGTAATTGTAGACAAATTGACAAAGTCAGTTCACTTCATTCCTATCTGGGTAGATTATCCACTTGAGAGGTTGGTTGAGTTATATGTGTCAGAGATAGTAGGACTACACGGAGTACCAATGTCTATTATCTCTGATAGAGATCCACATTTTACCTCGAGGTTCTAAGGTAAGTTACATGAAGCTTTGGGAACCAGGCTGAATTTTAGCACTTTTTATCATCCGCAGACGAATGGACAGTCAGAGCGTGTGATACAGATTCTAGAAGATATGTTACGATGCTGTATACTTGAGTTTGAGGGTAGTTAGGAGAAATATTTGTCGTTGGTGGAGTTTGTGTATAATAACAACTATCAGTCCAGTATTAAAATAGCACCGTTTGAGGCATTATACGGTAGAAAATGCAGAACACCTTTGTATTGGTTAGAGTTGAGTGAGCCTAAGTTAGTTGAAGCCGACTTGATTCATGAGACGGAAGATAAGGTTTGGATAACTTGTGATTTGTAACACCCCTATACCCGACCTGACTACCAAGTTGAGTATAGGAATGTTACATTTGAGTGCCGGAGTAATCCTGGATAAAACATTTAATTCAAACCCTTATTCGATTATATTTTTAACTTTCTACTCATAGCCTTATATAATATTTAATATAAATTAAACAAGTTTCACATTTTTCCTTTAGTCATTTGACGCATTCATACAAAACTATTTACGTAGGCACATGCCATTTTTCGAAATATCAGAAAATGAAATTTACCCTTTTCTTTGGTTCATTGATGTGCTGATGTGATGAGATGTGACCTATCCACAATGTCTTTTACTTGCTTCTCTTTACCTATGCGTATAAAATACGCATTAAGCTATTGCTAGCTTAGTAAGTACAGCAAGAAATTTAATTAATATTTTTATCTATCATATAACTTAAATTTTTTTATTAATAATTACACAAAATCATTTAATGACCTATCGTCCTATTTACTTTTTTTTTTAATAAATCATTTATGACATAATTGTTCATTATTCATCAACTAACCATATTTAATAAAATTGTAATTCTTATAACAGTTAAATCACATAACTTTATTTAAATTACTCATTTCACTATTTAAAGTTCCAAACATTTCACTATTCTCATTTTAACCTTATAACTTATCAATTTTCCTAATTTAATTACCTTCAATACATAAAATATTTATAATTCAATAATCAAATAGAACGATCTTGTATATATATATTTTTGAGGTAATCCTTTATTCATTTAGTTCTCTTACCAATCATCATTAAATATCAACTTAACACATTTAATTCTCTTACTTCATTCTTTTGATCATTTAGTTTATATAATATTTTTCTTATAACAAAGGGAGTCATATACCTTTTAAACAGAGAAAATCCTTTATCTTTTTAATAGTGGCCAAGTAGACACAATAGAACACATAGGATACACGGAACAAATCACGAAATACAAAAGTGTCGTATCACGAAGCACCGAAGTGCTATTACAGAACAGAGAGCACACAAAGTACTAAATACACGTAGATCATGGTAAACACGGGAGCGCTCGGGTTCCTATGGCATGCCAACTATATCTCTATGCTTCTTATCTTGTCTACTTAGGCAAATTATATTTTTCATATGTCACTTTTACTTTCTTTACAATTAAATCCTTGTAACACAATTTCATATAAATCACGTATAATTTTTTTATCATGCATATCTCATATTGTTATTGCATATTTTATAATTTAGCCCTCATCATAGTAGTATCTTTTACTTTTGATAACACATTTGACATAATTCAATACTTAATAGTATTTCAAAAATTCACTACAATATCAATTTTCTCATCTTAAATGTTATGCACTTCACTTTACTATTTCTAACATTAATTTTCCCAAATTCATGATTTAGCCCTTAATTTCCACAATATTAGGAAATAATAGTTTGGACTTCAAAATTCATATATACTTGTATTTTTCACTATATGCCTTATTTATAAATATTTTCTTGTGGACTTTTATAACTTTCCAATTTTATCATCTTTTGTCATAAAAATTCTCTATTTACTATTAAATAAATTTTCTTTCTCATATCACTTAATTCACATAATTAATTCCACTATCTTGTTATTTTTTTCCACATCAAATTTTATATATTTCACTTATATTATTTCCACCTCATATATTTCTTAGGTCTTTCAATTTAGTCTTTGTTTCCATAAAATTTCATATTTTTCCACTATTTCGCTTATTGAATACTTTGTATATTTTCACTATCACATTACCCAACCATTATACTTTTATTACAATTTCCTACTTTTTATGCTAAATTATTTCACACTATATTTTACTTAATTACCACTTAATCATTTCCATGTCTTATTCTTTATTGAAAACTTATATACTTAAAATTCATTATCATAATAATTCTTCATATTTCCTAATTATATTTAACAATTCACCACACAATTAAAAATAGATAGAGTTCTAGTTGTACTTACTATTCAAAGCTTGAAATTAAATTCTCTTCTTCTCCTTCTCCCTTTGTCCATTTTCTTACTTTTATTTCTCTATTTGTTCTCAACTTCCTTCATTTTTTCATATATGAATGCACAATATTTTCACATTAAAATCATTCTAACATATCATAATCTATGTTTTTAAACCAAAACTAGCATGTATTTCAAGAGAAGTTTAACTTTCTTACCTTAATCACTTGTATTCAACACTAATTCCTATTTTCTCTCTCCTCCAAGACAAATATGGATGCATTTCTTTTGACAGTTGGGTAGTTACTACACTTCTCTACTAATTTTACTCATTAATCTTGAAGAAATTTGGAAGAAACTAGCTTAATTGGTTTGTATTTGAAGAAAAGGACTAAACTGAAAGAAAACAAAAGTTGAAAATGGTGGGGAAAGTGGCTATCGTGAGAACACAATGGCTCATTTTCTTTTTATAGCCATTCCATCCTTTCTTTTCTCCAATTCTCTACACTTTTCTATCAATTTATCTATACAAAATATCTTTTTATGCTATTTATCACTTTACCCTTTTTACTTAATTACAATTAAGCCATTAGTTTTCCATAATTATCTTTTCAATTTGTTTACCATTTTACCCCTTCATTTTTTTTGTAATAACACCCATGTGTCCTTTTTATGCAATTTCACCTCTAGTCACTCTTCCTTTTTCATCAATTTAATTTATTCCTTTCAACACTCAATTTTTCTCACTTTGTCCCAATACTTTCCATTCTCTTACAATTTAATCGGTACCCCAAATTAATTTATCTTAATATTTATACTTTTCCAATTTTTGACTTTTCTAACATTCTAACTGGGTTTTATTTATTTATTTATTTAAGAGTCCAAAAATTTTGGGGATGTTACATGATTGCTTGAAAACAACGACTGATCGGTAAAAGTCGTATGCAAATCTTAAAAGGAATGATATAGAATTCGTAATGGGAGACCAAGTCTTCTTGAGAGTTTCATGTTGGAAGAAGACATTGCGATTTGGCAGAAAAGAAAAGCTGAGTCCACGGTTTATTAGGTCGTATGAGATCATCGAACGGGTTTGCCCTGTAGCTTATAAACTGGCTTTTCCTCTGGAACTTGAAAAGATTCACAATGTGTTCCATGTTTCGATGCTGAGATGGTACAGATCCCATCCTTCTCATGTGATTACACATTGTTAAGTTGAGATATAGTTGGACTTGTCGTATTCAAAAGAACTGGTTAAGATTCTGGCTCGCAAGGTGAAAGAGCTACGGAACAAAAGAGTACCGTTGTGAAGTTATTGTGGAACCGACACGGGCTTGATGAATTCACATGGGAAACAGAGGCTTCGATGAGAACACAGTACCCCAACCTGTTCACTGGTAAGAAATTTCGGGACGAAATTTCCCTAAGGGGGAGAGTTGTAACAGCCCGATTTTAGTGGTGTCGGAAATAGTGATTTTGGGATCACAACTCTAACGAGTCGAGTCGTTAATTTATTTATTTAAATATTTATGAGTTTTTTAGCATTGTATTAAAATTTAGTAATGAATTTTAATGTTTAGATAGTAAATTGAATAGAAAGGATTAAATTGTAAAAGGTGCAAAAGTAGAGTTAAATGATTATAAGGACTAAATGAGTAAATTAACCAAATAAGTCTTAGTGGGTGGATTATTATGACAAATATTGATTAGGAATAAGGTTGATTAAGATTAAAAAGATGATTATGTAAGTTAATCATGAAATTCATTAAATTTACAATAATGCCATTAAGTATATATATGAATTAAAAGAAGAAAAAAATAGAAATTCCACTTTTCTTCTTCACTCTCATGACTTGGGTAAGGAAGACTTAGGGTTTTTCATCCTAAACTTTGAGCTTAACTTTGAGTAGGTAAATGTTAATCATTTTTAGTAATTTTTACGTTTTTGAGTCGTATTAGCTTAATCTAGCTAATCTAAAGGCTAATTTGTGAATCTGTCAAATGTTGTGGATCTTACCATTGTTGAATATGCTTGTTATTGGAAGTTTTTGGTAGTTTTTAATGCTTGATGACTGGATTGGATCTTTTTGAAAAGTGATTTTTTTATGAAATTAAGGTTTAAGGACTAAAATGCAAAAATGATGAAATTATGTGTATTTAGTTGAAATAAATCACTTGTAGAAATTTGTATAAGAACTATGAGTATTTGGTTGGAGTATGTTTAGAAGAAAATGGGTATTTTGCATGTTTTATGTTGAAGGGCCTAGATTGAATAAAAGGAAAGTATTAGGGGTAAAATTGTAATTTTTCCAAAAGGATCAAATTTAGTTGAATGACTTGATTGTGTGATTTAATATGAAAATTTGTATGATTTGTTGATTTAGATTACGATCGAGCCACGAATCGCAGAATAAGAAAATTAGCAGATTAGTCCCTAGTGCTTATCCACAACTGCAATTCAGTCCAATAAGTTTGTAATGTAAATTTTGTATCTAAATATTTATTGTATGTATCTTATCATTGTTTAACGAATGGAAGCACTTGGATTCAAAGAGATTTAAAGAAAAGAAAAGAAAGAGATAGTAGGTTTAAATCCGTTGAAATGAAATTGACGCGATGGTTGGGGTACCGCATATGTTACGAGTCCTCGACAGCTCGTGTGAGAAACATCATGAGTCAAGAAAAGATATGAAATCCTAAATGGATTATATGTCCTACGATGGTTGGGATTTATGTTTGAATGCATATTCTCGACAGCTCGTATGAGCAACATCGTTAGGGGATAGTTTACAGACAAACACCATACCGATGGCTGGGATACCGCATATGTTACGAGTCCTCGATAGCTCGTGTGAGCAACATCGAGTACTGGTAATAGAAAAGTTATAGACAAGAAAGTTGAAATCCTAAGTATGGATTGAGGAAGCAACTGTTCATGCTAGCTCGGTTGAGTTATAACTGCTTTATGCATATATTTGGTAACTCTTTAACTCTTCGAACTTACTAAGCTATGAAGCTTACCAAATATGTTATTATTGTCTTGTAGATTTACCTTGCTGTTAAAGATCGGATCATCTCCACGAAGTCACACTGTCGCGGAGCTCGTTTGGTAGTTTTTACATCACTTGGTCTTATGACATGTACTAGGATGATTTTATCTTTTTCTTTATGTATTGAGATTGTGATGATATTGTTATATTTGATGGAATATTGAATGTAGTAAAGTATGGTGTTAAGTTAGAATCTACACTTAGAAGTACAATGTAATGGCTTGGAAAATATGTATTTTGAAATGGCCTAATTTATGTTGATGCTATGAATGGTATGTGTTGATAAACTTGTGTTTTGGGTATGATTCTTGAGATTCTGAATACTTGTTTCGGTGGATCTTATGCATGTATCGGTAGAAATACAGGGTAGGAGAGAGGTTATATTCTAACTTGCATTGAATCGGTAGTAGTAATAGAAGTATCGGTAGTTCTGCTTACTAATGTATCGGTTGTTGGGATACTTGTATCGGTAGAAGTTGCAAGGTTAGACTTCTTAGCTCTTTGGAGTTTTTAGTATCGGTAGAAGTAAGACTTGTTTCGGTAGAAGAGTCACTTTTATCGTAGAACTATCATTTGTATCGGTAGAAGTCTGCACTATTCTTGATCTGTTTGCTGACTGGACAACTACCGATACTTGTCCAACAAGTACTGGTAAAAGTCTCCAAAAATCTTGGAAATGACCTTTTGCCCTTGTTGAATGGTGATTATAATTAATTGATAATTTAAGGCATGTTGGATGTACTTCTTTAATAATGTAAGATCAAATGATATGATTTTAAAGAATGAACAGTGATTGATGAATAGAGTGACATTGGGACCCTAGTCGGTGACGATTTTCGGGTTTTGGGTGTTACAAAGTGGCTGCTCTGCAATGAGCCCATGTGTTCTTATAGCTACTGTCCAAAGAGTGAATCCTAACTAACGAAGAGAGAATGTGATGTGGTATGGCTCAGATGGCCTATTGTGAGATATGTGGTTGTGCTGTAAAAGCTATATTGCACGCGGTAAGGGACTGTGGTTTTGCCAGAGCAGTGTGGAAGGCGATTGTTCCTAGTCGTGGCTGAGGTTTTTTTTTCCAATTTAAACATAGAAGTGTGGCTGTTGTGGAATACCAAAGATAAAGGTAATTTTCTATTAATTGATGGTGAATGGCCTACCCTTTTCTCGATCACTTGTTGGTTCATTTGGAAGAGCAGAAATGATTTCATCTTCAACAATTCTTGTCGGAATAGTAGTGAACTTATCAATTCGGCAATGGCTTAGACCAAATCTTTGAGAATAAATTGAACAATGGAACATATGACATGCTCATCAATGTCAATGCAAGGATGGCAGCCTCCAACAACCAGTTGGGTTAAGATAAACGTTGACGGTTCAGTTGCAAGGAATAGATCGAGGGCAATGATTGGTGGTATGCTAAGAGGTCCTAATGGTGGCTCGCTTGTTGGGTTCATAATGCAAATGGGTATGTATGATATTCTCAATATATAAGCTAAGACTATGTTAGATGGAATGAATATTGCTTGGGACAAAGGCTTTAGGCAAGTGGAAGTTGAATGCGATAGTGCTATATTAATTGATGGCGTACGCAATGGTCTAGCAGCAATAAGCAATATTGATGAAATTAGAATTATACACGAATGGTGCACCAAGGATTGGAAAATTAAATTTCGTCACATTTCATGGGATAATTGTTAGGGATTGACTCGTTTAAGCAACGAACAAATAAAAATAGCGAAAGAAATTGAGAAATTAAACACACAAATTTAACGTGGAAAAACCCCTCCGAAGAGGATAAAAAATCATGGGCAAAGATAATTTTACTATAATGACAAAAGAATGAAGAGTACGAAAGATGGAGATAAAACTAAACCCCGAAAACCCGAAAACAAAGAACCCTCAGAACGTAAACACTAAATTCTCCAAAAGTGTTAGGAGTTTTAAACTCTAATAAATGTAGTTTCTAAGGTTGTAAAAGAGCCTATTTATAGACTAAATTTTTAGGTCAAATAATAATAAAATAATCTACACTAATAAGAGTTTGATTGAAACAAATAGACAGAATTTAATTGAAGCAAATAAACAAATTTTAACTGAAAAATTATTTTTCAAATTTGACTTGAAATATAAGTTATACTTAACAATAATAATAGAGTTACAGATTAGCTAGCTAAGACGGATGGAGACAAAATTAATTGTTTGGTTACTCTTGAAGATCCATCAATGTCAATGAGAAATATGCTAGAGGAGATATCTATGAATCAACCTTTGGGAATAGGTATCGCTGTTAAGCTTGGTTATTTAGAATTGTTCTAATTTATCCTTATACCAAAAAAATAATAATTTAGAACATAACTCAAAACATATTTAAAATTAATTAACTGAAATTGGCAACAAATTTGAATATTATATTTCCTATTATTCATTACTTTAATAAAGTAAAATAAATCATCATAATTTTTATTTTAAATATATACAAAAAAAATTAAAGAAAATATTTTTAGAACACAATATTTAAACTTAACTATAAATTATTAACTACTTAAAATTAAAATTAAAATTAAAATTAAATTATTCACTTTGTTTTTGTTTTCATCAAACTATGAAATAATATGTATAATAATAAATTATATATATTAATTTTTATATTTTTATTAAAATAATTGCACATTTTATTTAATCCGTTAATAAATTCAAAAAGTAATATTTTCTTAAATTTTAAAGTTTTTTTTTTCAATTTTTTGTTGACTTTAGTTAAATGTGTTATAAAAATCATAAAGAAATTAAAACATAATTTATAAAGAATTTGAAAATATTATTAAAATTTATAAATTAACATTATTTATAAACATATTAAATTACAAATTAAATAATGTTTCAAACTAATATAAAATACTTTTGAAAATGCAAAATAAAAATATAAAACAACTTTAAAAATTAATAATTTAAAAATAGTTTTGAACAACATATTTTTAAAATGCATATTAAAATATTTTTAAATTTATAATTAAAATCAATATATATTTACTTGGTTTTTAAACTAGTAAATATACTATTTAAAATAATTTAAATAATTATGATTATTGCTAACACTCATTATTAATAAAAATTATTAAAATATTAAATAAATTAATATATTTTAGTATTAAATAAATTAGTAAAAAACTAATTTTTATTATATTTTAAGCTTATATAATTCATATGTCGTACTACTAACGAATTTGAGTTTATATATTACATGTATTCTATATATCATAATATTAATTGCTTAATAAATTATTTTTAAATTTTATTATAATTTAAATTTATATATTTATATTAAAATATTGATAAAATTAAATATAGTTTAAATACTTTACAATATATTTTTTTATTATTATTATTTTTAAAGCACTTTTAGAGCGACTGTATTTTTCAATCTGAATGTTAAACTCTCTTTAAGAAATGCGGTCCGAAATGGAAATCCAATGGGCTGAATTAGAAATTATAGCCCAACAATGTTAGGCAATCAAGCACGTTTTCTCTTCCGATGCTTTGCCTCTGCCCACAGCAATGGATCATCATCATCGCTCGGCCTGTTGCCTCTGCCTATTGTCACGTCCCTAGAACTTGAATCTTGGAGCGTGCGGTCTTAGACGCTTCTTTGATCGCACAACGCCTAAGTAAGCCTGATTTTCACGTTTGAGCGCGGACACGCAAAAAATGATAATAAATCTCGTCGTTAATATTATTATAATAAATTATAATAAAAAAAAAGAGATTAATTACTGAATTCATTAGTGAGAGGTAAACCTTATGATAAAGATAAAGAGACACAGGAGGAACCCATATACAACTTCAGACGAAGTATACGCTTTAGGTCACCAAGAGAATACCTCTAAGGTACCAAATTTGTATAGCGGAAGCGACTTATCAAAAGAAGGCTCAAAAGACAACAAAAAGGCCACAAGGACAAGAACAAGAGAAAAGCGTCTAAGGCCGCACGCTCCAAAATTCAAGTTCTAGGAACGTGACACTATCTAATCATTCTCGCAAGGTTTTCTAGACATTTTTTAGAGTTAGAATTGGACTTAGAGCTTCTCTCTTGGAAAATAATTTCTCTACTTAATATATTATTATTCTTGTAAAATATGGTTCCTTGTCTTCATATTTTGCCTTACAGTTTATTACTGCAATTCTGATACGAGCAAAGAAAGAATCACTCCTTACAATCTATCTTGAAATTTCCGAAGCAGCAGCAAGAAGCATCACATATAGAGGCAGCTGCTGCGAAGAGAATTCAGAATCTTATGCATCTATTTCCATCAATATTTTGACGTTTTCTTTGGCGGTACTTGATTATATCTTCAGTTTCCACCTTCTAATTTTTGGTCTTCATCTAAGTTGCTTTCTTCTAGATCTCAATTTATTAATAAAAAATTAAAGGTTTCTCCCTGCTCCACACAGTGCAGGTATTCTGATAAGTTTTGATTTTAGATGGCGGATTCGTTAGCAAACCCTCGGTTGTGGGGGCAAATGGAATTGACGAAACATCACCGGATTTGTTGAAGAACACGCCGTCTAACATTGCGAGATTGGAGGATGTGATAGAGCATTGTAAGGGTCGTCAGATGTATCTTGCGCAGACAAGGAGTCCTTCAGATGGGGTTGATGTCCGCTGGTACTTTTCCGAGGTTCCTTTGGCTGAAAATGGTTAGTTTCTGCTGAATTTCAAAGTCTAGTTTTAGGTTGCAATTTTAGCTTCCTTTTGTAGATACCATTTCAAGTTAGCTACAAATTCTAGTGCATTTGAAACATTTAAAGAGATTTTTTGCTCATCGTAAATGCATGTGCATTTAATGAATTGAGGTTGATCATGGGAATCCATGGAGTACCAAGTTAGAAGATAATTGAGGGCCACCAGTTGAGACGAATTTGCTATGCAGGCTAGACAAGCTGATAAAGTGGAACGGATGCTTTATATGTTAGCTTTGTGCACAATTTGAAGGGGCAATAAATGTGCATTCTGTTGGTCTTATTGTCTTTCAGTTTCTCTTTGGACTGCTTAGGTTTATCAACTTTTTGACAAGGACGGCACTTGGACTGAGTTACCTAGGAAGGAATAGTTCATTCAGGAATTGGAATTTAGTTTCTTATCCATTTATAATTTTTATTTAAATAATAGTAACATGAATTCCCAAGAGAGAATCAAACTGACTAAATGGAAAGAACTAGGCATGTCGGAGAAGTTGGTTGCAACGCCTTCTCTGAGCATTTTTTGTCGAGATATCTGTTTGCCTCTGGCCACTGGAATGCAAAGAACTCACCTCTTGATATAATTTTTTGAAGTCATTAGTAGACAAGTAAACATACTAGGTGGAACAGATGTAATAGGTGTTCTTAATAAGGGCATGGGAAAGAGGAGACAAAAGGTTGCGGTTGGCTGCTGGTTGTTAGGATTCATAGTTTAATGTTATGTAGCGTTTCCACGCAAGGAGATAAGATATTTGCCCTTGATTTCCTTCTGAAGTAGGTGCTCTTCTTTTTGGGTTATATGTGCTTATTTTTATGTGCTTCTGCAGCCATGCTTGGTATTATTTTTCAAAATTAATAAAGAGAAGGTTTATTTTCTGGAGTTGGTGTTATAAATTTATAACATTTATTTAGAACTCTTCTCCACCCTGACCCCCCACCCTGCTGGGTGTAGGATAGCCTTTTTCTTTCTTCCTTTAAGGAATGGGGAGTTAGATTTAATTTTTGATGACTTTTTTTTTTCTAGATTTAATTTTTGATGACTTTTTTTTTTCCCTTACAGAGTTAGCGGCCTCATTTCCTCGAACTGAGATTGTGGGAAAGAGTGACTATTTTCGTTTTGGGATGAGGGATTCTCTTGCAATAGAGGCATCTTTCTTACAGGTCCTTCTTTCAAACTATATTTATTTTGCAGATTAAGCTGCTGTTTCATATTAATCTTGGGGCTAGACCTCTTTTTGGCACTTGAACTTTTTATGGAATTTAATAGGGCTATAGCTCCTTATTCACCTAAATGCTAGAGTAGGTTAGTTTGGTTTAATAAGGAATCAGAGAATACTTTCTTATTGATTATGATATTGGCACTATTAAGTAATAGGATTACATCATTTTTTTTTCTAAGAATTACTTGTCCCATCAACTGGCTTAGGCAATCTAAAAAGATGGGATTTAAAAAATCTGGTAGGATGAAGAATTGGAATGTCAACCTTCAAAATGGAAAAAGGCAACATCTCCACTTTTCGTTTCTCCTATCTTCTTGTTCAACAACTAGTCCCAAATGTATAATGATGGCATCATGTTTGCATCCAGTCCTGCTATTGGTCTCATACCAACCAGAAAATAGAAGTAGTCTTTATCCTATCATATCCTCCCTTTTCTTTTTCCTGACATATCTAGTGAGTCCCTGAGGAATCGTTATTATTTTAGAATTGTCTTCTTATTGTATTTTTCGTGAAAGAGAAATTATGTTGTGACTATTCTTTGTTCATCTAGTTCTTTGTTTATGTTTTGACAGAGAGAAGAAGAGCTGCTATCTATTTGGTGGAAAGAGTATGCTGAATGCAGTGAAGGTCCAAGAGGATCGAGTAGTTTTGGCAAGAAGTCGGACATGGCAGAGGATTTGTCTTCTTCAAAGGGTTCTCAATCAGCCCAACTATATACATTTGAAGAAGAGAGGGTTGGTGTCCCTGTAAAGGGAGGGCTCTATGAGGTATCTTGTTCTTACTCTAGTTTCCTCCTCTCCCAACTACTCAGATCTTTGTATGTGATACCTTGAGCGTAAGATCTCATTTCCTTCAATCTAACAAGATGAAGTTCTTTTCCCATAGCCATCTTTTTTTTTCAGAATTTAAATGATTTTTAATGTTAAGTAGTGTTATCCTACATCTATTAAGTGTTGGGTTTCTTGTGGTCTTATGTTCAAGTTTGGCCCTTCCACAAACTGCCAATCGGTATTGGTTGGATGCCTAACAGGATATTAGATTTGTTCTGTTGCACTTGCTTGTGCCCAACCGCATGTGAGTGTCATGACCATCGTTGAGGTTGTCCATGTTTAGTCCCTTGTTGAGCTAGATGTGAGAGGGAGTATCAAGTGGTGCTACCCTGCTTCTATTAAGTATTGGATCTCCGATGATCAATGCTCCTTTTCCTACAGGCAAATAGATTTAGTTGGGGTTCTTAACACTTGAGAATCTAGGCTTCATTCATTATTCTTTGAAGGCATTTGACTTCATTGCTTGTTTATTGGTTGGTTATAATCAAGCTTGTTCTTGTGCTTAGTATTGAACGCAAATATGGTAAATTGAAATTTGGGATTCATATTTCATACTACTTTTCTAGTGTTAATTTGTTGTCATTTTTACATCTTTGTCCTTATCTCTTCTCTCTTGTTTAGTTTTAAGCCTAGTTTTGGTAATAATATCAGTGGATGATGAACCTCCTTATTTTCCTTTTCACGTGTCTTTTTATTTTTATGGTATTTATTAGGGTGTATGGCCATGCATATTTTTTGTGTGTGTTTATGTGGTTTGTTGAATGAGTACAGTACAGTTATCAATTCTTGCGACTGTTCAACAATGCATTAACTGTATTTGAAATTAGGTAACTGGATAGCAGGGACGAAGACAGAGGGGGGCAGGCAGTGGCCTTGGCCCCTCAAAAAATGGTAGATTTTCCATTTAGTCCCTTAACTTTTATGAAATTACATGTTAATATAATGATAAAATTGCACTCCCCCCCCAAAATAATTTATGATTCATCTTTGGCCCCCCTAAAGCAAATTTTTTTGGCTTCGTCCCTGCTGGATAGAGGTGGCAGTGTCATGCATTCATGAATTTGTGTATCATGTTTTAATCCATTTTATTGCCAGTTTCAAGCTATCTCAGTCTTTGGTATGTTTCAGCTAATTTCATTCTTTGATGTATTTCTGTATGCTTTTTCTTGCATTTGGCATGTTGTTTGTATCTGATGCTATGCCTTTCAGGTTACCATTCCATATTCTTTTATTATCATTGGCATAATGACAAGAATGTGTCTCATCCTCTGGTTCATGTTGTCGAATTATTTTTTTTGTTCATGTGCTAGACATATTCATACAATTGAGAATTTTAAAATGATTTTCTGGTCACTATCAAGAACTAGGTTTTATTTGCTCAAATCAGGTATTGTTTTTTTATAACTGGTATGATGTAAATAGTGCAGGTGGATTTAGTTAAGAGGCACTGTTTCCCTGTATACTGGAATGGAGAAACTCGGCGTGTCCTAAGAGGTCACTGGTTTGCTCGAAAAGGAGGCCTGGATTGGCTTCCACTCCGTGAAGATGTAGCTGAACAATTGGAGATTGCATATCGCAGCCAGGTTTACTGCAATTTTGATGTTATAAGATCCTATTTCTCCGAATAAATTTTGATTTACTTTGATTGCATTGTCTATTGTATTATAACTCCCAGTACTTTTGATCAAATGCTGACGCCATGTTGCTTCTTAAACCCCTAGAATTTGAGGGCTATGTGATGGTTTTCCAATTATTTCCAGTGCAAATTTTTTTTAGTTCTGTGGTTGTTTTAAATTGTTCATTCTTGATTTCTCTCTTTCCTTTGAGTTCAACTTGGGCATAAAAATGCATCTGTTTTTTTAACATATGTATTTTTATATGGTTGTAATTGCTGATGAAGGTAGACTTGTTAACAGGTTTGGCATCGAAGAAAATTTCAACCATCGGGACTTTTTGCAGCTAGAGTTGATTTGCAAGGCTCTACCCCAGTATGCTTTTAATTTTCTGGAAAGGGACAATATATTCAATTAAATTGTATTATATAATGCCTAAATTATCAGGTCTAACAATGAATGCAGGGACTTCACGCACTTTTTACTGGAGAAGATGATACTTGGGAGGCGTGGCTCAATGTTGATGCTTCTGGTTTTTCTGGTGTTATTAGTTTCGGTCGAAATGGAATCAAGTTAAGACGTGGTTACTCTGCTTCTCAATCCCCCAAACCAACCCAGGTTTTCTCCTTTTCCCTCTTTTATGCTTTAACGGCACAAAACATTCTATGCTTTAATGATAGATATGCTAATATTCAAATTTCTTGAGTGGGCCTGAACTTGGAAAGTGTTTGACATTTTAACACGTTTTTTTTTTATGTAGGATGAATTACGTCAAAGAAAAGAGGAAGAGATGGACGATTATTGTTCTCAGGTATGCTTCAGAGCATTTTGCTTCTTGCATAATGTCTCTGTGTTTTACTAATATGACTCTGTAAGATGTATATTAGTTTTTCTTTAATGCTTTCCGAACTTTGTAAATAAGAGGAATTTCATAATATTTCTTAAAAACTATAAATTTGGCTTTGGGGAAAAATTGCTGCATTGAAATATTATTTCAGTTAAAGAAGTCACGCCGTCGTTCTTTTTGTTGCTTTTTATTACTATATTAGCAATCAACAACGACACCATGTTGCTAGTCAAGTCTTCTCTACTAACATTACATCCCATAATTAAAACTGCTCATTAATATTTGCCTGGTTTACTATGTCTTGATTACTTCACATAAAATAAAATGTTGCTTGTTGCAAATCTTATGGTTCCCAGCTTTTCTTTAAATGAATTTCTTGCTGGTTGTACTATACCAAAGTACGTATTGTTTGGAGGCTGACTTGGACTAAAAACTACCGCGGATAAACTTGTTCTATTATTTAGCATTTTATTATTGTACGTAGAATTTTGGTAGTGTGTATATTATCCAACTACGCTTTTATTTATTTATTTTTGTTTATTGTGGTGTACTTGAATTTTTCCAATTGTTAATGTAATGCACACTTTTTAAGACGATGAGTAGTTACATGGTTTGATATTAGCAATTGCCTAGAATATAGAGGAATATTTTCTTTTTCACTATATGCTCAATTTTGTTCTGGCAAACCTTTGATGTCATGGATATTTTACATGAAAATATATTGTAGATTTGTTGCTTGTGTACAATTTTAAAATTGTTTTAATTTAATTCTAAACTTCTACCTGTGCATCTTGTTAAGGACTGTAACCTGATTACTTTTCTCTTCCTCTATTCTGGTTTTGGTACAAATAGTGTGCATGTGGGGCACATATCAGATCTTGTTCTGTTTAATGAAGTTTAGAATAAGACTATTTAAATTTGATCTAGGTTCCTGTTCGACACTTGGTCTTTATGGTCCATGGTATTGGTCAAAGGTTGGAGAAATCTAATTTGGTTGATGATGTTGGCAACTTTCGCCATATCACAGCAAGCCTTGCTGAGCGACACCTGACTTCACATCAACGACGCAAACAGAGAGTTCTTTTCATCCCATGTCAGGTAAAATTATTTGTTCGTCTGTAATGATTTTACACTTGCGCTGTTTGGTTGTTTTTCTTATTAAGAAAGTTTTTGTGGTATATGCGGTACAAAAAATATTCTGTACTTGAATGAGGCTCTATATCATTATTTTGATTGTCATTATTATCACATTCTCTCTCTTATCATTTTTATTATGCTGCTTGCTAGCCGTATTATGGAATGATGATTTTTGTAATTTGAATGGATAGAATTGCTTAGCTTGATTGAATTAGTTGACTATTTAATATAATGTGACAATCTGCTTCCCTTTGCTTTAAACATTATAGTGTTCCTTTCATACAAACTATCAGGGACCTTGTTTGGCAAAGTCCTACATTGACATCACTGAAGTCAGGGCGCATGCCTTGGTGCTCAGACACAGCGACAAACATAAAAACGCTTCAGGGCCTCCTAGGTGAGGCATCTTCAAACAGGCGAGTGCCTTGTTGTGCCTTGTGCTCCAGTCCAAGTTGTCGAAAAAGCTAGCTTTAATTAATTTTGCAATTTCCTCCTCTTTTTATTATTTATCTTTTCTTATTTTGAAAGTTAAATACCATATTTTTTTTCTTGATTTCCATTATTATAAACCCAAGCACTGCTTTTATTAGGTTAAAACTTACAATGAAATCCCTTTTTTCTTGTTCTTCTTTTATGTATTTTCTCCCTCTTCTAACGCATATTTCTGTTGTTTAAAAACAGTCGAGAAATCGTTCTGTTTTGGTTTTCAAAAATTTCTTGTAATTTTTTTCATTACTTTTGTAATCTATCTGTCATGGAAGCTTGTGTTGGCCACCTTGCATGTTTGAAAACTGAAATTAGACACTTGGAGAAGGCTTAAGCTCACATTTGTGACACTAGGAGTGGTTTGTATATTAAATGATAAATAGATGAAAACCAAGCCAATCAAATACAATGGAAGTGGCCCAAATTTTATTGCAAGGACAACAATTCAAGAGATTATGGAAGTGAATTTCGACAAAAAAAGGATTATGGAAGTGAAGGAAATTTAGAGTTATTGTCAATTTTTAATTACATATCAGATTTTATTTGAGATTTAATAATTTGAATTTATAAAATTAATTATATTAAAATTTAGCTTATTAATTATTATATATTATTATTTGCACATATTTACACCCCTTATTTTATTTGGGCGAGTGCTTTTGGCACCTTGGGCCTTAGGCTATATAAGAGGTCTTAGCGCCTGCAGTGCACCTAGCATTCTTGATAACATTGATTGGCATCTTCTGGGTTCATATTTGTATGCAAAAGAGATTGGAAGAATTGTTTGTATAATCATTCCACCTCGGAAACCAAGTATTTATACATGTTCTGGAAGCTAGGAAATAGAAAAAAGATCAAATCCCTAGAATCCATCCTTCTTCTAATCAGCCCATCAATCCTACACTTAACCAAGTATTTCAGTTGGAAATTGAAGCGATTTGATGTTAAGGATGTTTTTTTGCATGAAAACTTGAGTAGGAAATTTATATGCAAATTCTTCCAAGGTATGAAAAGAAGGTGGCTACACATATTATGTGTAAGCCTGAAAAGGCATTTTATGGCCTAAGCAATCACCACCAACATGTTTTGGGTGACTTGTGAGAGTTATGTTAGCCATGGGTTACAAAGCCAAGGAGAAACTGGAATGTGGTTTGATTTGTACTTCTTTTATGTCTGCTTAAGGCCTAGTTGTTGATATTCTTGCAAAGGGATTAAGTAGCTTGGATTTTGAGAAGTTCACATCCAAGCTGGGAATGGAGAATATCTATTCACCATTTGAGGGTAGCGTGGGAAAATAGGCTATTAGGAGATATTATAAGACTATAGAAGTAATTTTAGGAGTTAAAGTCTGATATATTCTCTGGTTTCTTTCTTAATATCCTGTATTTCTTAGTTGATTTCTTTCATTTATTAATTCTGTTACTTGGTGAAACAATATGAATGCCTATTGCTGAATAAAACATCTTCTGTTTTTACCTCAAACTACAGAAACCAAAATAATGAAATATTAGAAGATGAATCTGAAAAATTAATTTGTTAGGCACTGCTGTTTTAGCGTGTATACATTTATAACCTGATGAATACTTTTTGGCTACAAAATTGTTGTTCTAGTTCACTGTTTTATTACAATTATGAAAAACTTCTCTGGTTTGGAACTTAAATTTTAGTTGGTTGAGTGCATAGACAATACTAAAAAGAGTATCAAAATAGTATAGTGGAATGTTGAGTTTTCATGTTGAAACTTTTGAAGAATTTTTTTTATTTGCTTAATGAATTTGGAAAATGATGATGAAATGTAATTTTGAAGGACCTTTCTGTTAGAGTAATTTGGTTAGGATTGCTTTTGACATTTTCGATTTAGTATTATTAAATTTTAGTTTGCTTTTGTTTGTTCTTACCAAAGGCTTCATCATTTATGATACATGAAGGTGAAAGACCTTGACTTGTAAATTTTTTATTGGTATTAAAGAGATCTCAAATGCCAACCGACAAGGCGCACATGTGCCACCCCACTGTTATTGTTTAAATCAAATGCAACAGCTGTAATGATGTGCAATTTAAGAGAAAAATACTTTGTTCGTCATCCTGGCTGTATTAGCTATTTAGTTTGCATAAAGCATTACACTCCTTTGAGCATGCTGAACTGCAACCCTTTCGAATGGATTTTGTGAAATAGCATTAGTTTTTAGTGAAAGGGTGCTTGACTTAAAGTCTGTTCTTACTCCTTTTCTTTTCCTTTGTACTTGAATGAAATTTTCATTTCTTCCTTATATTTTATATTCTTTTATGTGGCACCTCACCTGGCTTTTGTGTTTCAGTGGAGAAAAGGCTTGAAGCTCAGTGGGGAAGCTGCAGTTGACAAAATCACCCTAGATGGTGTGCATGGTTTGCGAGTTATGCTGAGCGCTACTGCTCATGATGTGTTATACTACATGAGTCCTATTTACTGTCAGAGCATTATTGACTCGGTATTGTGTTTGCTATTATAGATTTTATTCTTTCTTTCTTTTTAAGTCTGCATGATTATTCAAAAAGCCTTCTTTTTTAGTTTGTACTCTGGATATCATCACATATAGCTCTAAATAATGGATGAATTTTAGAAGAAATTTTCAAACAATTTCATCAATTTGAGATTCAACTCATTTTCAAAAATACTTTAGCTCAAGTAATGAACTATAGCATTTTGGCTTTGCCATAATTAATGAAGACTCTAATAGGGAATTAGCTCATGCACCCCTTGAAGGGCTTTCCCCTTAGATATCTAGTATTGCATCCTTAATTATCTTGCACTTGAACCACTAAAAAGGAATTTCAGTTTTTCATATATATGTTTCTTGAAAACAAGGGATTTGCTTTAATCTAAACAACTATAGGAAAAAATTTTGAGCTGCATCCCCCTTTCTCAAAAAGCAACTACATGAGTGTAATTTTCACTCCTAAAAAAAGTTACTTTATTGACATTTCTAACATTGTAGTATCCAAATGAGATTAGTTTCATTTTATTAAGAACTAAATATTTGTTAAATGCTATTATGAATTTTGTAATTTTGTTTTGCTTTGGCTTAATTTTATCAGCTTCTTTGATCAGAATGTTCTATATCTATACTGATAATAATGTTCCTGATTGAGTTTTATGTCACAAGTCAAGTGACACCAAGTCCTTTCGGCAATACTCTTTTTATAAAAATAAAAATTGAAAAGTAAAACTCATCTGGTTGATGTATTTTTTCTCACTTATAAATAACTCTACTTTCACTTCTCTTAGTTTTTCTTTCATGTTTAGACGTCAGTATATGTATTTTTTCTTTTTGAACTTTTATCTTTATATTATTTATTGTTTCACCCTTAGAGTGGGTGTGCATAGATCTAGTATATATAGCTTAGCAAATTGGTTTGGTTATAAGTTAAATGATAACGACTTAGTTGAAAAAATTACATAAAAATTTAATAAAATAGTAAAATAACATAAGAATGAGTTACTTGTTGTTTCCCTTCTTACGTATTAGGATTTTTGCCATATTGAAGAAAGGACTACCAATTCCCTTGCACAGGAAAAAAGTTGTACCTTAATGAGAAACTACTTTTTAATTAACTTTCTTTTGTTCTTTTTTCCTTTATGTTTTCATCCATGTTAGTGGGTGAGTTAGGAATTCAAGTCTTACAAGGGAAAAGGTACCACATCTTGCCTTCATGTCAAGAAAGAGAAATTATAAGGGAAAAAAAGTGTTGAGAAAGAGAATTAAAGAGAATTTTTCGGAGAAAAATAATTTATTCTTTTCCATACTTTCTGTTAATTAGAATAACCTTTATTTATACATTTTAGAATCCTAAAACAGAAAACTATAACAAAGCATGATTTTAGGCCCTAATAATGAGCATTATTACAAAATGCAACAATTACTCCTAAATTATCTCTACCAACCACTAGCTAATAAATTATTACTAAAAGTCTTCACTAAATCTTAATCAATATAGTTACTCCCAAATAGTCTACCAAATACCAATACACATCCTTTGAGAGCATATAGTGACTTGTGGAGCTTGCAAACCTTGCCAATATTCCCTTATGTTTCAAATCCTAAGGGAATTTTCGCTTAGAGTTCCCCCTAAGTTTCCATTTAAGAATGCACTTTTAACATTTACTTGGTGAAGAGACAAGCTTAAATTTGCCACCAAAGGCAATGGTACTTTGCCAAGCTTAGCTTGGCTGCTCGAATAAAAGTCTCTTCATAGTCAAATCCCTTGGGATGAGTTAACTCCTTTGCAATGTGAGACGAGCTTTGTCCATGTTAATGCTACCTTCAGCATTGTGTTTGATTGAGAAGATCCATTTCCAACCAATAAGTTTTTTTTCCTTTAGGCAGGTCAATGATTTATGATGTGTTGTTCTTTCTTAGAGCTTGGATTCCTTCCAAAAAAGCATTTTTTCTACTTAGGTGCAAAAGGGTTTTCTGAATGTTGTTTGGAATCTGCTCATTGGTTAGAGCAAAGACAAATGCTCTAAAACTAAAAGTCAACTTTCTATAAGAGGAAATTATGAATAGGATGTTGAGTACAAGACTTTAAACCTTTTATAAGGTTATAAGTTGATGAAGATCTTTTACCATGACAAAAGGATTTGGTTTAGTAAGAGTTTACTTGTTTGAGTTTCCATATTCTCTAGAGTTGGTTAAGATCCTTGGATTGCTATGATGTTACATGTCCTAAGCTCTTCAGACTTTTTTTTGTCTTCAATAATAGATTATTAGCTCTTTTTTCTTCAGTTGTGTGGATTTTGGGCTAGCGGGATTAGGTTGGTCACCCATAAGGTTTGCAGGATCAAGCTCAAGGTGAGGTGATTCATACTCGAGGGTATAAAGTTTAGGCTTTGGTCGTTTGAAGGCTTGGGCTTGTGTTTGGTGATGGACTCATGAAGGGGTTGATAAATCTTAATTAGGCCATCCCAAAACTAATATTCCCTTGTGAATAGGATTCTTCCCTTGAATATTAATTTTTGCATACTATGGCTGATTTTCAAAGAATGACATCCATGGAGTTGTAGAATTTTCTTGATTTTGGGAATAACACTTCTAGCCATTTTGATTTAGAGAAAATCCTAGAATAAGAATTTGATGGATTTCTAAGCCAACTTGCTTCGTTGTTGTTGGTTGCTGTGAACAAATCTTGTGCATACAAAGACTTTGATAGGAATGGTGGAGATGATTTGAGTGTGTGGATATGAAGCCAGGAGTTCTCGACATGGTGTTTTGAACTTCAATACTTGAGAAGGCATTTTGTTTATCGAGTTGCTTTAAGTACAACTTTCCCCCAAAAGTTAAATGGCACATACGTTGAGAGCATTATGATCTAGCAACCATAAAATTTGTTGATTTTTTCCTTTCACACGAGCTTTCATGTTATTCCTTGCTCAATGGGATAAGCTCCAAGGATTAAGTTAAGTATTTCTTCTTATTATCTGTCCTGAACTCTTATATTTTGGCTTGAAATTTGGTTTTGACATATTGTTGAAAAATTTAAATATTTGACTCATGATTTTTTCCTTCATGAGGAATACCAAAGTAATCTTAGCGTGATTATTTATAAATGACACAAACCATGTGGACTTGGAAATATTGTTGATTAGAGATGTTTGAATTATTAACAAGGGATGAATGGATGGTATGGTTGATTTTGATAGGTAGTTCAAACATGTTCGGATAATTGGTAAACCTCACATTAATTTTTTTTGACTTTTTGTTGAATAAGGTAAAAGATTTTCTAGATATTTGGAATTAGAATGACCTAATCAATAGTGCCACAACATGATTGCACATATTTAATGGTACTAAATAATGAAGGTACATAATGAGTTTTTAGATTTATGATATGTCAAATTTGAAGAAGGTATAAGCCCACACACGTATCCTAGCATAGCCAATTGTCTTCCTCAAGTCCAAGACTTGAAATTCACATATGCTTGGAAGAAATTTAGCAGCACAATTGGTGTCTCTAGTAATCTAGCTTATAGATAGTGTCACGGGCCAAAGTTCAAAGCCCGTGACTATCGCACACAATGAGTCCCATGGAGGTCTATCACTGACATTGGGATCATTTAGCCCACATGAGCTGGCCCGATTCAGAGAGTTGTTGGTTAAGCCTATCAGATTGAAGCTTGGGTGGCCCAATGATGAAGCTTTGTCAACTTAAGGTATCTTGGCTAATATGGGAACTAATCCTAGAAGATAAGAGAGAATCATATTTTTAGAATTAGATAGGATTTGATTTGGATATAATCTTGTAAATCCCATAATTTAAGGGATAGGTTAATTTCATCCGTCGATGTAATTCGATCTTGACCGTCTATTGTAGGAGAGCTCAACTATAAATAGGGAGCCTCCCCTCATTTGTAAAACAGACTCAAAATACTCCATTATTTGTATTGTTTCTTTGTGAATACAATAAGAGAGCATTTACTCAAACTCTTCTCTCTTGTTCTTATTTTTTGTGGCTTTCTGTTGTCTTTTAAAGCCTTCTTTTAGCTAGTCGCTTCCGCTATACAAATTTGGTGCCTAGGAGAAATTCTCTTGGTGAATCCTCAATCGTGGAAATTAGGCTTACTTAGGCGTTGTTTTGATCAAAGAAGCTTCTAAGCCCACACGCCCCACGTATCAAGTTTTAGGGACGTGACAATAGCATATTCCAATCAAGGTTGGACACAAATAATACTGATCAAAGGGTATATCCTTGGAGATAATAACTGAACTTGTTCTAATCAACTTAAAAGATGAAATTTAGTTTTCTCTTTTGCTTGCAATGGTTGATTAAGGAGGTTTTGTTTATGCATTCTTCTTTTGGAATTGTTTAGAACTTGCTCTAATACCATGTTAAGAAAGAAATTTTAGAAGAAAATGAGTTTGTTGAGAAAGAGAATTTTTGAGAGAAAAATCTTTACTCTTTTCCTTTTTGTTAGTTTTAGTAGCATGTATTTACGCATGCTAAAATCCTAGAATAGGAAACTATCACGAAGCATGATATTAGGTACTAATAATGAGCTTTATTAGAAATTGCAATAGTTACTCCTAAATTATCTCTATCAACTAGTAGTCAATAAATTATTATTAAAACATCTCTGGGGAATCTCAATCAACATAATTACTATTTACTCCATTGATTTCTACCAAACACTAGTCAAAATCTGTTGATTTCCACACTTTAATATGAATTTCAATTTCGTATTTTAAGTGGTTTTTATTTGTAAATAATGCCGAGGGATGTAGTTCAACTGCATAAACCTATTTTCTTGATGATGCTTTGGGAGTTGGCATTTAATGAATTTTTTGTGGTGGTGAGTGATGTTAGTATGAAGGTAATGATCTAGTTATATTTGTTGCATTTATAGTGGTAGTTGATGATTATCTAACACCATTGAGGCCTTTGATATCAAACGTAGTTTTGATGTAATGAAAACTTTTGGCTAAACTTGTATGGTTTTCAAGTGCGGAGCTAAAAACACAATTGACTATAGTTAGCTGCAGCATTTTCAAGTTAGATGGCTTAGTTATGTGAGCCACCGTGGATTGTGCTATATGGCTCTATTCTAGGTCATCAATTATCTCATTTCCTTCATAATTCTCTATCATATTTGGATTTGCATATCTCAAATGAGTCATCTTCTATTAATGTGAAAATGGTAATAGTTTTTGCAATATAATAAAAATAATATCCAAATTAATAGGGTTATGAGAAAATTCTTGTGATTTGATGTTTCTTGTGTGTCAAAATATTTCAAGACTTCTTGGTTGAGAAAAAAGTGCAAAGATTGTTGGATGGTCATCTTGGATGTGGGAAAAGGAATAGATTATAAAATTTCCTCTTTTAGCATATAGTCCATGATCTATGAAGAGAGGTGGAGGAGGTTTTATGCATCAAAATGTAAGAAGTCTACTTTACATTTTTAGGAAATTATTTGGTTTAGTATTCATATATGAGGAACAAAGGGAGCTGGTATAGGTTCAAGCTAACAATAAATATTAATTATAGGATATACATTTTACCGCAAAGTATTTATGTACAGAGAGGATGGTTGGGGGGCTCTTATATATTAGGATGTGAAATGTGCATTAGTTTCTTGGAAGTTAATAGGTATTGCGTTACGAATGATACGGTAATGGTTTCTATGGCATATTTTTGTGTAAAGATGCATAAAAGTTTTAAGTTGCCTTACATTTATGATTTTTTAAGGCTTGTTTTATGTTTGGATGTCTTGACTTCATGCAACTTTGGTGGACCCCTTTAATGAAATAGGGTTGTTACATTTTGAAAAGGATTTAATTTTGAAACCAAATCAATATGTAATTCTTGTCTTGCAGGTTTCAAACCAATTAAATAGGCTGTATATAAAGTTTCTTAAACGGAATCCTGGTTATGATGGAAAGGTATGTGTCTTGTTGAAGAGTATGTATTGTCTTTCATTAAGTTATATAACTGTTTTGACATTGTTTCCACTCAATGCTTTTTAATTATGGCATCAATTCTGTTTAGGTTTCAATATATGGACATTCTTTGGGAAGCGTCCTCTCATACGACATCCTATGCCATCAAGAAAACCTCTCCTCCCTTTTTCCAATGCATTGTGTGTATGAGAAAGACTCAAAAGATCTAGAATGTTCTCCTGATATGAATGACCAGTCTTTTAAATGCAGTTCTTTGGCTAATCTAGAGAAAAATGACTCAACTATGATGACAAAGGACATAGTTGATTGCCTTGGTGAAGACATGATGGTTCTACTACCAAATCCATCCAGAATAGAAGGACATGTTGAAGATAAATCCTCAGTGTCAACTAATTGTGATGTAGCAGTTGAGGACTCTATGCAGAAAAGTTGCAAGGAGGATGTGCATCAATCACTTAATGATTTTAGTAGAGCCCTTTTGCTGGAGGAGAGTAGGTTTGGGGAAACTACAGAAGTAGACTTTGTTGTCTCAGACGATTGTTTGGAGAAAGCTACTGAGGAAGAGAATGAAGAAGCCAGAGATAGAGATAGGGATAAAACAATCAAAATGCTTAAAGAGGAGGTAAGAATTTCAATTTGCATATATAGGCACATACACATACTTATGCATTCAGGAAGGGTATCTTTGTTTCTATGGATACTGCTTTTTAGGCGCATGTGACCACCAATAGATGTTTTTCTTTTGCTTCCTTGGATTTCAATGTGTTAAAGGAACGTTTCCCTTGCTTCAGATTGATTCCCTAAAAGCAAAAATTGCAGAGCTGGAATCAAATAACTCTGAGGATATAGGTGGTATGCTGATTGAAGGATCCCCCCTTCTTTTTTAGTGCATGGAAATCTCTGTTCTTGATATTATCATTTGGTTCATTCTTATGGAGGACATCTTACACAAGTTTTGATGCCTTATATAACAGAAAATAAGGAGATGCTTATGCAAGAACCACCAATGTTGCAGAAGTTTGATCAAAAGCTGCCACTAAAGCTAGATGATGCAACAAAGAGCTATACCCCCTATATTAGATACACAAAGCTTGAATTCAAGGTATGATTAAAAGAATATAATTGTTTTTCTTTCATAGAATGTTTTATTTTTTGGTTTTCTTGTGATAGAGTAGCTTCTCTTTAAGATATACTACTCATGTTATTTAAGTAGTATTGAAAGACACAGAGGAACATACAACCAAGGTAATCCTTCCCAAAAGAAGAAAAAGTGGATAATTTAACATTTTATGGATCTTGTGACTTATTCAGTTCAAATTTTATAATATCAGGTCGACACATTCTTTGCAGTGGGATCACCTCTGGGAGTGTTCCTTGCCCTTCGCAATATCCGTATTGGACTTGGTAATGATAAAATTTGGAAGCCTTTTATGTGCATACTATTGGCACATTTAAATCCTTTAAGCATACTTGCAATTTTCGTTTTTCTACTTTGTAAAGTTTGTGTTTTATTCGTTATTACTTTTAATAAAAGTTGGATAACACTGGCTGGTGGAAGATATAATTGTCGTATTTTTTATGAAGTCACAGAAAGTTATCACGATTCTAATGAATGATTTCACTTTATTTCGGATGCTGCTATTTATTATGCTGTGCCTGGTTCTTCTGATAAATAATCTCACTTTATTTTTGTTGATTATTTCACTTAATCTTTTAAATGGCTATGCCCTAGCTATGTTTTAATTGCTCTACTTAAATTAATACAGTTTTTAGGGTGCCACAATTTTTATATTCTTATATAAGGTGCTATTGGCTAGTATATTTCTCTCTTACTTTTTGCTTCCCTCATATCTTCTGTTTAAGTTGAATCTTCAAGTTCTAACATTATGTTTCTCACCTTAGTTTTCCTGATTTCCAGCCCTGTCACAACAGTTCTCTTTGTGCTTTATATCATGCTTAGACTGCTAACTATTTTTCTCTGTATTGCAGGCAAAGGGCAAGATTATTGGGATGAGGAAAACATATCTGAAGAGATGCCAGCTTGTCGTCAAATGTTCAACATTTTCCATCCATTTGATCCTGTAGCATATAGGTTGGTGTTAACCTGTAATGAACTTTTTTATTCATCATTGGTGCAGAGAATATCAGATCTTAAGTGAAATGGTTCATTTGTGGCTGGGGATGAGCTTCTTTGGTTTGGCTCATCTGAACTAGCAGAATTGGGAAGCTATAGTTGGGTGTAGACAAGTTTATGATCTTTTCTCCACTTGTTTTTAGGAGAGGGGTCTTGGGTGGGGTGAGGAATGGACTCACTGTAGCTTTGAGTTTGATTTGTTGATATCATGTGCGTAACCATCTTTGTGTGTCCACAACCAGGCAGCATCCTAAAGAAAAGGAAAAAGGGCTGAAAATTTGTATTCCCTTTGCCATCTCTCTTTCTTTCTTTCTGGACATGTTTCATTTTTTCATCTTAATTTGTGATCGTAATCTGTGCTAAACTTTACAGAGCGTTTTTGAATTATGCAGAGTAGAACCACTTGTTTGTAAAGAATACACCACTAAACGTCCTGTCATTATCCCTTATCATAAAGGTGGAAAAAGGCTGCATATTGGGTTTCAAGTAAGGCCTTTGATATTTGCTTATTATGTTTTTCTTTCTTGTATTCACCCTTTTTGGTTTACCCCTTTCCTCTCTTTCACCATGTACCCTACCCATATTTAGCTTTTGATATGCTTGTCTTTTATGTTTAGGAATTTACTGAACGATTAGCTGCTCGTTCTCATGTAGTAATGGATCATTTCAGTACTGTAAGGGTGAGTCCAATTAAACTTCCCCAAGTTAATATCTTTTTGTTATATATGCAAGTTTTATTTGGTTCCATTGCTTTGACTTCTATGGCAATGAACTTCTCAAAATTTTCTCTGCTCCAGATTTGGTCTAAGTGTGGATTCCTTGATAATTCTGGTAAAATTATACGTGCGTTCATGTATAGGAGGGTCAAAATCCAATTTGTTTGTTCTGAGTGCAAGTTTGAGTACAAGTCATTCTCAGTCACTTATTGTTTGTCTCTCTTGGAATGATATAACAGTAACAGTTAGCAGAGGTTTAATTTTGTTTTGGGCTAATTCTACTTAAAACAGTCTGTTTTTTCTCTTTCTTTTCTCCGAAGCTAGAAGAATTGCATGTGTTGACAGTTTAGTGCTGAACCTTATGAGGTTATGATGAAGTTTTTATCCCTGTTTGGTTCATTCAGTGTCAAAAGCATTGGCTGTTAATATTGTAGAAATTTATTCTGAATTTTTAATTAATAGTTAATGAATATTTGAACCTTGAAAGCATTATCAAATTATTATCCATATATATAACATGATATACATGGATCATTTAATTAGTAACCTAAAATCAAGAGTCTAATTTACATGTTTAATATTTGGTATCTGGCCATGTTTAATTTCCAATCTCTACAAAGATAGATGATCATACTGGTTTCATTGGAGTTCTTAATCGCCTTAAATGTTCCATAATACACAAAATGCTGATGCTGAATTGTTGCGTTAGTTTTTGATTGTACAATTATAATGTATTGTGAAACTTGAGTTCAATTGAAACATGGCTTAGGGGGTCATAACCAAATTATGTCATTAGTTCTGATTTGGTAACTTCTAGAATTGCTTTGAACAGGCAAAAGTGCTCACAGCTTGCCAATCAAGAGACACTGACAACCTAGAAGGTAGTTTAGACCTTTTGTATCACTTGTCAATTCAGCTTTTCTTTTATGTGTACATGTAGCACTAATTGGTGCACATGTTACCGGTGCACTAACAAAAATAGTTTTGACCTAATATTTGTTACTACTATATTTCATTTATACTCTTCGACCTTTCATTTATTTATTTTTATGACGATAGGAGAAGAGAATGTAGAAGAAAAAGAAGAGACGTCATATGGTTCTCTAATGATCGAGAGGTTAACTGGAAGTGAAGGACGGATAGATCATGTACTTCAGGTGTGTAATTATACTGTCATGTTATCTGATTTCATTTTAATTTCCTTTTAGTCTGTGTGTGTGTGTGTGTGTGTGCATGCATGCATTGGTGTATGCCTGTGAAAATGAGACTGCACATGAACTTTCGTTAGTACACTTTACTGCTAGCAGCTATTGGTTCTTTAGTTTTGTTTTGTCGGTTGTCACTACTGTGATGTGTATGGTTTTACTGGTTTGTACCATTGGCATCTAAATCTAGCACTGAATGTTACTCTTGTAGACACCTGCCTCCAACCTATAGGAGGCCAATAAATATGATGGTATGTATTTAGATTTGGAGATTGAAACATTATGATGTTCTAACTCATGGTCTTTCTTGGCTTCTTCTATTAGTAATTATAGTTCTACTTATTTAGTCATATACATGAGTGAGCAATACAAATGAGTTGAAAATTGGTATTTGAGTTGGATGAGGAAGTATCAAATTTCAAGGAATCTTTGACAAAAATGTTAAAAGTGGATGGGGTTATGCCAACTTAAAACCAATGATATAATTTTCAGAGTTTGTGTAATCAAAGAAATAGTGGACGGAGTTTAGTTGTCTTTTTCTTCTTATTGAAACATAAGGAATTTTAGTTTGTGTTCTTAGTTATGATTGCTGGTGCTAATTTCTCATTACTAGTCGTTTTGTTTTTCTACAGGATAAAACTTTTGAACATCCATATCTACAAGCTATTGGGTCACATACGTAAGATTCTTGAATCTATATATATACATATACATGCATGTAATGGAAATTGAAATGGAGAAGAAAAGTTGTGCATATTCAACTCAAAGTTTAGCTTATTTATGCAAGTTTACAAAGTTTGAAAAAGGAAAGAAAATTGTAGAAATAATGATATGATTTAGGTGCTAAATCAACCGCAATAAAAAGAATTAGGGGCTAAACAAAATAGTAAGAGAGAAGATGAAACTCATAGAAAACTTAGGGTTTAAGAAAACCCTCTCGTTTCTTTATATTAATTCAAAGAAAAATAATAAGAATCATAATATGACTGTAAAGCCTACAACTTACTTATATAGGCTTTATTTCTTTCAAGTACAGTTACTAGGATTTTTTACAAATAAAGTTATATTCTAGCCCTAGGTTTAAACCCTAAAGATAACTAATAACCTCCGGCAGTTAGGGGTGCCCTACCAGTGTTGACATGATCCGACATGGATTCCAACACTGGACATGGATTGGATCTGGCGAAAGTTGATGGACATGGTGGTGGGAGAACTGAGAAGAAAAAACTTGGGAGGAAAGGAAAAAGAAAGCAAGAGGAGGACGATACACGGTGGAGGCAACGGGGGCGATTGTCGTCGACTTCTAACAAAGAAATTGCTGGTTGAGGAAAAGAAAAAATCTGATACGTAAAGCCCCAACGCAAGGTGGCATAGAGAAGAAGAGAAATGTTTTGACTTTTCACTTTTAGTTTCTAGGTTTTTTTAGTTAGGGATTTTTTATTAAATTTTTAATGCTGGTCCAGACTCCTGACCAGCCATTATTTTATAAATTCACAATGGGCCAAAAGCTAAGGCTTAAAAAAACAAAAAAGCACCTTTCGAAAAAAGAAGCAAAGGCTGGAATATCTCATAAATTAGGTTATGAGACGCCAAAAAGAAGAATTATACTTTTTAAATGTGAGACGGCCTATCCTACTGTCGTACCCAACATTTGGAAAGTGTGCGTGTCCAAAATTTGGACATTATCCTTGTGTTTGAAATTTCGAGAATTACCATGTCAGGCACTAGGAGCCTTATTCGTGTCTGGCACCCGTGCCTTGAGTCCCTTTAACATAGCTAATAGCACTAGCCGTCTATAATATATATTACTTAACATAAATATTATAAAATAAAATTGATAATAAAATATTATAATAAAAATACAAGCTCTTCGATTTTTCTTTGTAGCTCAAAAAACTTGACTTCGATGAGAAAACTTTCACTACTTGGTCATAATTTTCTAGATCAGCTCTTTACAGTCTCTTGTTCATGTAATAGTCTTGGTTCGTATCAATGGTTTGACAAGCTTTTCCACGGATAAAAATTAAAGCATTATTTTGGTTTCCATGTTTTCCTTCTCCCAACTTTGTAGTCCCATGCAATTTTTGTATAGATTTCTTTGTTTAGGTTATCATCACCTTAGTAAACTTTCTGTTATTCTTCTAAATGCTTGAAGTGTATCAATGATAATTTTAGGTGCCTTTTCTCCTGGCATTCTGACAAGACTATATACATCTTCTATGCTCAAACTTAGGTCACTAGGCTTTTGAATTTCAGTGCAAACAACCTTGATGATCTCAAGGTCAAAGTGACTAGGTTATCCTTCATAGAAGGTTTTGACAACAAATGCTCAGCATAACTAGCCATAGCTTCCTAAGGTGACTCACCAGACTTCGGTGCTATGGTGTCATTATTTTCAGACTCAAGCATTCAAGATGTTTTTCACATTTTATGCTATCTAAAATTTGCCTGAGGAATGGATCTTTTTTCTCCAAGCATGGTCACCACCTGATAGAGTTCTTGATAGATGCAAATTGGGTTGAATCTCTGGATGATAAGAGATCTACCTCTAGATATTGCATATTTGTGGGAGGAAATCTAGTCACTTTGAAGCAAGAATTGTAGTTGCTCGATCAAGTGCAAAAGTAAAATATAGGTCTATCACTCAGGGAGTCTGTGAGCTTTTGTGGTTAGGAAAATTATTGGAAGAAATAAAATTGTCAGAAGAAGATGAATTATCTTTGTTTTGTAACAACAAGGTTGTCATCAACATAACCTAAAATCCAGTGCAACATTATTGAACCAAACACATTGAGATTGATCGACATTTCATCAAAGAAAAGTTAACTACCAGTTCTTGAGCTTATTTCTTTTGACATCTGACAAGCAATTAATTGATGTCTTTGCCAAACGTCTTAGCAATAAGATATACCATATTTTGGTCTGGAAATCGGACATGTGTGATAATTATGCACCAAGTTGAGGGGGAGTGTTGACTTAATGACAACTAATAATTGTGATAATTGATAGTGTGTATAGCTGATTTCTAAGAATTTAGTTTATTCAATTAGTTTATGTTTAGGGACTTAATTTCCTTCTTTCAATTTTGTGTATATATATGTATTTTTTCTTATTGAATCATCAACAAAAGTGAAAATTTTTCATTTTTCCATTGTCATTCCTTTGATTTTAAGTTTTAGCAGTTACTTCTTGTTGAGAAGATATTCTTTCCGTATATGATTCAATGCTTCATGTATATATATCTGTACATATTTCTAAGAAATACATAAGTTTTGAATGAGTTTTTCCTCAATATATTAGAGTATTCATCTCTAATTTCATGGTATCAAATTTTTTATCCGAAAATTTGAGATAATTTTTTTTGATTTTCTAAGTTTGTTCCAAAAATCCTAGAAACACTAAATTGATATTTTCCACCCTAGCCTTAATTTTTTTCTCACCGCCCCTATCATTAGAGTCGGCATCCACTTGCTGGTGAAACCCTAGAATCTGGTAACCAGAAGACCCGCACGTGGGCCTCACGCTTTGTTTCAAGTGCCGCGCGTGGCCTTCACGTGCTGCGTCATCGAAGTGCTCTTTGCTCCCTTTCAGTCATTCTCCTCTGATTGGTGGTGTATTTTGGCTAAGTTTTTTTGTGTGGGATCTCTTTTGTGTGAATGTGAGCAAACCTAAAACAACTTAAAACTTTTGGAAGAAGTTTGGTGGTTATATAAGTGTTAGGAAAATGGGATTGAAGTATTTCCATGGGTTTCTTAAAATTAGGAACTTTTGAAGGCATCTTATTTATCAAATGGGCTGTTCCCAAAACTTCTCCCCATTATGTTGTAGTGACATTTATTTGAAGAAAGGGAGCTCTCATTACTTCATGTAAATGTCGATTTTTGCATTTAGCAATGCCATTTTGCTAAGGAGTATCTACACATGAGTAATGAATAATCCTTTCCCTTTTAGAGAAATGTGATAAATAATACCTTGTGTTATTAGTCTTCAGAGTTTTAATGCTAGCTCTGAATTGGTTTTTGATCAAGTTAAAAGAGAAGGGGAAGGTGTCACTCGGTTAAGATTTTTTTAAGAGAAAACCCATATTACCCATGTGCATTATTTAATGAATGTAAATAACCGCCTTTGTCATGTTAGAAACCCTTGATGATCTCCAAATACCTAGGTGGATTGATTAGAAAGGTAAAGATGATCTATTGTTGAAACGAAACACGATGATGTTTAGCCAACTCAAAAACATCACAATGTAAACTATCTTTGTCAACAGTTTTGAATAGAAAAGGAAATAATTTCTTCAACAAAGAAAATGGAGCCTGTCCTAGGTGGTAATGGTGTAGCCAGATTGTTGACCAATGACTTTTGACAAACTTGTTAATCAAGGCTAATATGATTTCTTAAGACTAAAGTATTGAGATTTTATTTATTCTATTTATTGTGAAAGGAAAACATGCATTTGCTAGAAGTCGCTAGATCTCTTCTGTTTACCATTAACCTTTCTAAACCATTCTGGGGGGATGCAATTCTTGTAGTGGCCTGCCTTATTAATAGAATGCCACTCAAAACCCTTAATTTCAAGAGTCCCTTGGAAACTTTACAAGGACACGATGCTTATACTATTCCTCGAAGGGTATTTGGATGTAACTGTTATGTCCATGATCGAAAAGCAGACAAATTAGATCTATGAGCTCTTAAATATGTGTTCATTGGATATTCTCCAACATAGAAAGGATACAAGTGTTATCATCCTCCTTCACAACAAACTTTCGTAAGTATGGATGTTGCATTCGGAGAAACTGAGCTCTATTATGGTACAACTTAATCACCTTTTCAGGGGGAGATCAATGAGAGAGAAGTGATACCTGACTCAATTACTATTGAAAAACTTATTTGAGAGAGCACCATTGTTTAGGAGGGACCTACTATTTAGGGGGAGACTACTATTCAAAAGGAGATTGTTGGGCATTTGGACAAACCGGATTGAAAGACGTATTCGAGAAGGACTAGAACAGAAGAAGTCATCATGTAACCGACTATTTGCTTCTGGTGAGTTAACTCTTACTTTCCCATCTTCTAAATGATTTAGATAAACCTATTGCCCAAAGAAAAGGTGTTAGATCCTTTATTATATACCCTATGTCTAACTTTATCATTTATAAAGCTTTTGCCTTGCCTTTTTCCTCTGTGTTCTATTCCACAGGATTGGTGTGAAGCATTTGAAGATCCCAAGTGGAAAGAAGCCATTGTTAAAGAAATTAAAGCACTGGCAAAGAATGAGACTTAGGAGTTGGTAACTCCTCGAGTGGACAAGAACTTGGTGGGTTGCAAATGGGTGTTTACTGTGAAACACAAGTCTAATGATTCGATTGAAAGGTTCAAAGTCAAATTAGTTACTAAAGACTTCACTCAAACTTATGAAGTGCACTATCAAAAGACGTTTGCCCCTGTTGCCAAAATGAACACCATCAAAGTTCTGTTTTCTTGTGCAATCAACCTCGATTGGAACGTACAATAGTTTGATATGAAGAATGCATTCTTACATGGAGACCTAAACGAGGAAGTGTATATGGAGGTTTCTCCTGGATTTGATAATACAAAAACACAAAGGAAAGCATGCAGATTGAAGAAAACCTTGTATGGATTGAAACAATTTCCCAGGGCATGGTTTGACAGATTCTACAAAGCTATGATTACTTTTGGTTATCAATAGAGTAATGCTGATCGTACTTTTTTTTATGAAACATCAAAAGGGTAAGATCACTCTTATTGTATATGTCGATGACATAGTGATGACATGATACGATGAGGAAGAAATGGCTTGACTAAAACAGTGTTTGGCTCAAGAATTTGAAATCAAAGATCTAGGAAAGTTACAATATTTCCTAGGAATTGAAGTTGTCAGATCAAAGAAAGGAATCTTCATCTCTCAGAGAAAATACATCCTAGATCTCTTAACTGAGATAGGTATGATGGGATGCAAGCTTGCAGAATCATTTATAAAAAGCAATCATAAGTTACAAGCTAAAATAGGGGAGTCAATGAATAAAGAGAGATATCAAAGACTGTTTGGTAGACTAATTTATCTCACACACTAGACCTGACATAGCATATGCAGTCAGTTTGGTAAGTTAGTTTATGCATGATCTTCGTGAGTCTCATATGCAGGCTGTCATTTGCATTCTACACTACTTGAATTTTGCTTCAGGAAAATGTTTCCTTTTTTTTAAACATGATCATCTACAAATAGAAGTTGTTATAGATGCAAATTGGGTTGGATCTCTTAATGACAATAGGTCTACATTTGGATATTGCACACTTGTGAGAGGAAACTTAACCACTTGGAGAAGCTAGAAGCAAAGTGTGGTTGTTCGATCAAGTGCTGAAGTAGAACAGAGCTATCACTCAAGGTGTTTGCGAGCTACCATGGTTATTAAAAGCTATGGAGGAATTGAAGTTGTCGAATAAAAGAAATCTATCCTTATATTGTGACAACAAGGCTGCCATCAGCATAGCCCAAAACCCAGTACAACATGATTGATCAAAGCAAATAGAAATTGATCGACTCTTCATCAAAGATAGGTTGACAGTCGACATCATGGACTTAAGTCATGTAGCTCCGAATGAGCTATTAGCTGATGTGTTCACTAAAGGACTCAACAATAGAACTTATCACAATTTTGTCTACAAGTTGGGCATGTGTGATATCTATGCACCAACTTGAAGGGGAGTGTTGACCATTGACTATTGATAGACTTGTTAATCAAGGTTGATTTGATTTCTTAAGGCTAAAGTATTGAAATTTTATTTATTCTATTTATTGTGAAGATTTTATTTCCTTAAGTAGTTCAACATAATTGTGTATATATATCCATGTAAATACTTAAGTTATTTGAAAAGGAAAAGAACTATTTTCAACACAAATTTCTTTGTTTGAAGTTGTGTTTTTAGAATAATAGGATAGATTACCTTCGCTACTCTTAGCCTTTAAGATATGGTATCCATCCTTTTCTTTAGCATGTTCAATTTTCATGGGCTGTTGTTCGAAGCCTGTGACCATTGCACAAAATGTGTCCCATGTATCTATTAGATGGGGTTCACTTGACCCACGAGAATTGGCCCAATTCGAATAACTTAAGGAGAAGCCTATTTATTTGAAGCTTTGGTGGCCAAATGAAGCAGATATGAAAAATTAGACTACCTTGATAAAAAGGGAAATTAATCTTAGAAGATTGAGTGAAATAAAATTTGATAAGATTAGATTAGATTTATTTGTGTAATCTTTTAAATCCTTTAATTGTAGGGATAGGCTTCATCTCATCCGTCGATATAAATTTAGCTAGGCCGTTGGATTTGGGGGAGCTCAACTATGAGTAGAGAGTCTCCCCCAATTGTAAATAATCCATTGTATCTTGTATTCTTTAAGAGAAAGAATATACTAAGAGCATTTACTCAAACACCTCTCGTGCGATTTTTTCTCTCTGTCTATTTTGTTCTTTTGTGCATTCTTTCGTTGGGAGTTGCTTCCGCTATAGAAATTGGTGCATTGAAGGAATTTTGCGAGATTCCTCACTTTGTTAGATTTAGGTTGACTTAGATGCATTTGAAGCGAAGAAATTGCCTAAAGACGCACGGATTGTGAGATTGAACGTCTAGTCTCGTGACACAATCACACTCCCCGTAGCTACATCATAAAAAACACACAGTGAGTAGGATAGAAAGTCATTGAGCAATTGAAATCTTGGATTGCTTTTCTAACAAACATAAGGTTCATAGATAACTTGGGAACATGTAACACGTTTTTTAGAGGAGAAATAAATCCACAATTCATTGTCTTGCAAAAGTGATTAGAGATCCTTCTATAATTTCAAAATTTTTGTTACTAGGACAAAGAGAAAAAGTGACAAATAAATTATGGAAAGTCATCATGTAATCAACAGTCTGGAGTCTATGACCCAAGAGCTTTTGTTAATAGTGTTAGAGTCATTAGAGCACAATAATTAGGGAACTTGTTTCAGTTAATACACATGATGTATTGGCTTTTTCAAGAGAGTTAAGTAGATTATATATCCTCTTAGTCTCTTCTTTAAGGAGTTCTGAGTTCAGTTTGGTTTGAATGTTTAGCATTGGTGAAAAAGAACCTCTTGTTGCCTCTGTTCTGCCTTGTGTCAACTTGCATGAGGCTTCCCATGGAGATGATAAGTGGGATTTGAATTTAGTAATTCCTTATTTGATTAACTATGTTCGAGAGGGTTGAGGAATTATGTTGGATATCAACCATTTTCAGGGTGATATTCAACAATGAAGAATAATGAAGGTTGATAAGTTTTCTTAGGCTAAGGGTGTCAGTAATGAAGACTGTTAATGAATGAAGAGAAGTTTTTTTGGAATACCTAGCTCGAATACCATGAAGAACTCTTTACTGTGTTTTATTTCAAATGATAGCTATGTGTCTGTATTTATACAAGATGCAATAGTTATTCTAGGAAAGAAATCAAACTCCTATCCAAAAAAATCAGCTTATTGTTACAACTCAGTCTATGTCTACAAATCTGTCTATCCTTAAAAATCTAGAACAATACTAGCTAAATAATAGGAGATTTACAGCGCCACCATATTTACAGCTAATAAATCCATGAATTCTCCAACAATAATTTTAGTCATTTTGGTCTTTCCAGTCTTAACCCTTCACTAAATCTGAATCATCCCAAAGGTCCTTAGGAACATTAGAAAACGTGGTCACATTACGTTCTCCTTGCCAGGCCTCTTCAATCTTTTGTTGTATATTATAGATTTGGGAATAGTTGTCGAGATCAAAGTCACATTATTTCCTTTGCTGCAGAATAACACATGTAATCTGCACTTATTTCTTCATCCATCGAGTTTAACAACCAAGTCATGATCATGGAATTCTTTGCACCCCAAATAACATATGTTGGATCTATCTTCTCAGGGGTAGAAGTTTCACTGGTCAACCCTAATATAGTTATGGTGATTGAGTTCGTGTGAAATTTCCCTCATTGAGACTAATGGTGATTGCTTGGGTAGGAATAAGGTTTTTATTGTGAGACGATTGGGTTGGGTTGGGTTGGTTTTGGTAACTCTACTGCAACTTGAGGAAATTTCAGACATCATAAAGAAATAGGCAATGGAAGAGAAACAAATAAAATTTTGATCTATTTTGGACAAAAAGACAGATTTAGTGATTAAAGCTGAAACAGAAACAAAGGGTTTAGCAGTGAAAGCTGAAACAAAGAATTCAATGATGAAAGCTGAATCATAGAATATCGGATATAGGCTCTAATACCATTTAAGGAAAGCTGAAAATGGAAAAGTCTTAGTTTTTAGGAGTTAAGGTTGGTACATATTTAAAGTTTTCAACCTAGATTAATTATGGAAACAAAATGTTTACATGATCAATAATTAATAAAATCTTCTAAAATCTGCCTTAAATCTAATTCCTAATTACTAGAAATAAATCAATAAATCAAATATTTGTAAATCAATTAATGAAATCCTTACATTCAAGGAATCTATTTTCAGCAGTTTAGCTAAACAAGCACTTAGGTCATCCTAAGTACTTGAATAATTCAACCTATGAGATGGTTAATTACTTCTGCAAGTTAAAAGGCTTAAAATGTATTAATCTTTATAACATGTTGATGCCTTGTCTCGATAATACTTCAACCATGGAAGTTTTTACGAACATGACTTTGATGCATAAGGATCTCTTAAGAATAATCTTGTGTCACTATATTTTAGGAGTGATACGTATGTTGTCATTAACCCTATGTCACTTGATGAATTTGATCAGCTCCAGGATATACTAACTTTCAAGTCATATGTAGCTTGCTAATAAGCTACCCAAATTTTTTTATAAACAAGAAAAATAGAACTACCAAAACTAACAACGTATTTATAGCCAATAATTGAATGGAGAACTTTTACACTCCCTATCAAGCAGGGTTATAGATATTGGTCATACAAAGCTGGTAATAGGCTACCCAAGTGTTTCCTTATTAATAAGAAAAATAATGCCAATAATCACAACAAAGTTATAGCTAAATTGAATGAAGAATTTCAACACTTTTCTTCAATCTAGGTTGTAGATATGGGTCATTCTCCTCAAGTCTTTAAAACTTATTCTGAGAGAGAGCTTCGGTTTGAATGTTTTTTATTTAGTCATGTTGGCATGCATTATTATCTCCTGTACAGTATCTTTTATGAAATGATAATCTACTTCCACATCCTTCGATCTATCATAATGAATAAGGTTCTTTTCTGATGCTTATAGTAGCCTAAATGTTCCAAAACATCTTCATAGGCTGACCAATGAAAAATTTAGTTCACTTAGTATCCTTATCAGCCACATTCCTTCTCAAATCTCCTGTGCCATTTGCACTACTATGCCACATGATTTTTTTTGCTAACCTGCAATTAGTTATTGAACTCATGAAGATCTGAATATCTTTGCCTGAGTTCTTTTTGAAATACATGCCCTTGCGCGGTCTCATCTTAAAATATCATACAATCCAAAGTTCTACATTTATGTTCCACGATTGAATTGTTCATAAATTGAACCCCTTAGCACTCAGAGAAACCAATATCTGGTCTAGTGTGAGAAAGAGATATGAGTTCTGTAAACAATCTTTGACATTTGCCTTTGTCAATTGGCCTTCATGCTTTTGAAGTCGGATTAGTTGTTGCCAATTTCTTCACTTTAGCTGTCAAAGATCAAATCTCTGTTTCCAGTCATTACTAGTTTCATGTTGGTTCCATTCTAGGCAATTCTGTCCATTCAATTTGTGAATTGTTAATTGAAGAGAAGAATTCATATTGGCATCATCAATATTGAAAAGGTGTGGAGGAGATGGTTTTAGTGTGTCCACATCACCCCTAAAGTTGCTAAGACTCGGTTGGCTCTAGTCATCGTACATCTAGTAAATTTTCCAACCAAGTCTCAAGGATCATGCATTGATACTATTTCAGATTTTGTAAATCAGAATCAATCATTCATTGATTCTAGGAACAACAAATCACATAAAACACTCAACAAGCTAACCCCTATCAAACCCAGAACTAATCAGATTTCATGAAAACAGAAAAATCAAAAACAAAGAGCAACCAAAATTTATCCCTAAAATTTAGGAACTCGTCTTTATGCCCTAAGTCCTAAATCTTTTGACACTTAAACTTCACATGTAAGAGCCAATACTAACAACTAAACAAAAAATCTTGCCATGGGGACAAACAAATTAGGATCTGCAAACAACATATAAATCCTGATCATTTATCATGGAGAATTTAGTACTATTTTAAAATTTGATACCTTGCATCTGAACTTAGAAACATACGAGAATAGGTGGAGAGGCCAAACTTGAATACAAGGCCACATTAAACTTTAAAACTGAAAACCCTATATTTGTTTTATGTTGTAATCACATGTGGCATCTTAAATTGAGTTGGGAATCATAAATGTTTGTTGTAGGCGTTACCGTCAAAATGGTTTGTCTATTAAGAAATGGAAAGGAAAAAGCATTAATATATCATATGCTTAGGGTAAAAGATTGAAAATTTGGGGTCTCGCAACCTCAAGGCAAGGCCCCAAAAAAAATGTGCAAAATTTCATACCATCATTATGTTCGAATGTTTTGCAGCAAGAATACTTGTGAGGGGTGGAATAGCTTCCTATGTTTGATGTTGCCTCACCTTTCAAGAATACACTAGTATTTTTTGTTCTGATTTTGATTTGTAAACCTTTTGTTTAACAGAAACTATTGGAGGGATTATGATACTGCCCTGTTCATTTTGAAACATTTGTATCGAGATATACCGGAAGATCCCAACTTCCTGGGGGAGTCTATTGAAGGCAGCTTGAAAGATGAGAGTGCATCCATGGGCTGGTCCGATGAAAGAGAGACTATTGATGAAGAACTTCCATTGACATTCTCTGACAGAGATATGGTGAAAAACTTCTCAAGGAAGGCTAATAAATTTATGAAGGATCCTTGAATGGTTACAAATTTCTTTTCTTGCTGTACACTAGAACCAAATGCTGATTTGGTCAAGAAGTGATGCACTACTCCTTTGTCATATCGTTACTTTTGCTGTCGCTATTCGTTGATCTTCCGATGAAGCTACTTTTTTCTACATGGGTTGGGTTTTCAAGAATTATTGGAAAGAGGCACCGTATGCAGAATTTTATAAGTAGTTCATCAGGGATGTTGATATGCTGCAGTAGACATGAAGATAATACTGCTTTTTGCTTTCTGTGTACATAAAAGGCAATGCAGACATTTGCTCCCAAGTTATATAGTTTAGTGAATTTAGGTGGCGGGTTCAAATGTACAAGTTTCTTATAGTGCAGAAAGTGCATGTAATATATTGATCAAAGAATCTTATTGGTCACTAACTTCAACTACTATGAATTCTTGAATTTGCTGAGAAATTTGTAGTAAGTTCATCTGCAATTACTGTGGGATTTTATCATACTGTATCTCATGATTTTATCATATGGTTAAACTACAAGTTTAGTAATTTATGTTTGCTTAAAATTATGATTTGGTCACTGAAGTTTTAAAAATTAGTATATGGTCTCCAATGCTATGGATTTGTTATGTTACGGTCACGTTTTCTCGTGAATTTTTCTTCTTATTAATTTTCCTATCTTCTCCTATAACCCTGGAGCTGGAGCATCAGCAGAGTAAAATGCAAACGTTTAAATATGCAATGAAGAAGTTAGTAGTCTTACTGTTTAAAGTATACTTATTCATTAAGCATGTTATTTCATTATTAGATATAAGATGATCCAGCTTAGGGATTAAATAATTTCGAGAAACTAACTTCATTAGTAAAAGCGATGGATGGCAGTGATAGATTATCTTCATGTTCGCGGTAGCCTTCAATAACCAGACTCTTCGTTTGTAAAGGCTAGTGCATCGATCATGATCAGTTGACACTGGCGGCTTATAGTTCGAATTTCTTGGCAACAGCTTTGCCCTATATCGGTCTCACCGTTTGGGAAGAACAATCTTTCCAGTGAACGATTGAAGCTGAAACAATGAGTCCCAGCAGTCGGGTGATTCCTCGTCCAATTTCAACCGAGCCAATAGGTCGCTTGCTTTTGTCTTAGAGAGGTCCAATGGCCTTAGCCATGGAAAGCTAGATCAATGCCAAACAGCAATGTAAAAAAGAAGACCCTGAGTGTGGAACTTATTTCTGAGAGGGTTTATTGTAATTGGATACAAATATGATTGACAATAGACGTGGAAAAAGACGGAACTATTGTGGTTCGTAAAGGGATGGCAACATTAGTAAAGATTAGCAACACTTTTGAGTAAGGGTGAGAAAAATCAGATTCGATTCGAAAAATTCGATAAAAAATTTAAAATTTGAATTAAATAGTTCAATTTATTCGAGTTAATCAAGTTATTCGGATCAACTCGAATAAAAAATCAAGATTTTCGATTTAACTTGAATATGAATTATACAATTCGAGTTATCCGAAAAGAAAAACTTCGATTTGATAAATTTTTACTCATTAATTTAAAACGTAAAACCATTATATTATTTATGTACTTAAATAATCTTATACTCCATTTACTAGTTAAATAATCAGTTCATGTAAATGCAACATTGAGTATAAATAATAAGATTCGTTAACTCGAATCGAAATTTTTTGATTCGGTTCGATTCGATTTGAAAAAAAATAAATTGAGCTTAATTGCTAAAATAAGATTTGCCAACTCGATTTATCAAATTTTTCTAACTCGATTCTACTCAACTCGATTGCATATTAACCCCTATTTTAACTAACAGTAAACTTTTTTTCCCTTCTTATCCTTTCAAACCCACTTACTTTCTAAAAACCCTATATAATTAAACTTGTAATGACCCAATTTTTGTTGGTGTAAAAAAATCAGTTCGAAATTGAATTTATTTTGTCAATTTTTTTTGAAAGAAATTGGGCTTGTTATTAACGTAGGCAAAACAATTCATAGTTCAGAACAAAAGAAAGAAACAAACACAAAACAAAAACCCAAAAGTAAAACAAGTCCAAAAGACACAGCTGCAGTTGTACAACAAGATCATCATTAAAGAATCCTAAGAACGAGCAGTCGTCCAAACCTTGCAAAAATAAAAACTGGAAGGACATCATCGTCAACAAGACATTTAGAAAGCTTTCGGGGATTGCAGAAAACAAAAAGGAGCTTCGAACCGAGAAGGTAGAGAACCAGTCGAGCCAACTCCATCGCCCTAGTAGAGAGAAATGCAAGACCCATCTCTATCACGTGAGAAATAAGAAAGTAGTGACCCAACTCCATCGTCGAGAACCCCCAAAGTTGAGTGTGAGAAGGGAAACTTACTGATCGCGGAAAGACTGCATAGTAGTACTTCGATCATGGCCACCACTGCTAAAATAAAAGAAGGCTCCACCCCTGTCCGGTAGAACGAATCCTCATCTCAGAGTCCCACCAATGCTAGCAGATGGGCCACCTGATTAGCAGTGTGGGGAACATGGACGAAACGACATTCATGGACTCAGCAGTGACGCATGCCAAATGAGGCATCTAGTTAATCATTGATCAATCATATCCAATTCTAGAAGGTAAGCCTAAACTCTATGCACTACGACATGCATATGAACAACCTCCTGATTATGCAACCCCCGATTTCTCGCATGCCAAATGAGCCACAATGCACACACAACCCTCTATAGAATCTCCGTAGTAGACATTGTAAATATAGACAAAAGCTATTATGTAACGACACATTTGATGCTTCCATTGGCCAAGAAATATGAAGAGATCCCAAAATATTAGAAACAGAGTGGCAATCATGGAAGATATGCTCCGAGGTCTCATAAAAAATCATGCACCTTGGATATGCAACAGAGGCAAGTAAGTGCTTGTGATACAGGTTAAAATAGCTAGGGATGTAATTCTCCATACTGTAAATTTTATTTTTGTTGGTAGGCACAACTACCAAAGTGTAGTGTAGAAATGTCTGTAATAATTACAAGAAGTCTATAACCATTGCAAACAAAGTAAGTGCCCAAAGACTCAGCACCCCAAACCAAGAAGTCGTCATGGGCTATTCGAGATAACGGGATACAAAGCACTAGGTCAGTAATGGACCGCCCAAGAGCAGTGGTGAGTCTGTCGTCATTCCATTGTCTTAAACGTGGGCCAATAAAATCAGAAACTAGTAAGTCAGTTGAACTAACACCATTGTGTTGCAAACGTCTATTAGGCAATCTCGGAACCCAAGCATCCTCCCAAACCCGAATAGTAGACCTGTACCCACTCGCCAAAAGAGTTCCATTTGAGGCAATCCCTTTGCATGCCAAAGACCCCTCCATAAGTAAGAAGGGTAATTGAATGCATGAAATTGCAGCTACGGTAATACTTAGCTTGTAGAGCACGTGCTAACAGTGAATCGAGCTTGGAAATCAAATGTCCGCCTTGCTTCGCCAACAAAGCAATGTTGAATTTCACCATATCTCGAAAACCTAAGCCTCCATTTAACATTGGGACACATAAAGTCTGCCAATCACACCAGTACATAGCTCCTCAACCCCCTTGTCGTTTCCACAAAAAATGTTTAATAATCGTTTCCAAATTCGCACAAAAAGTTACCGATAAAAGAAAACACGACATAGTAAAAGTAGGAAGGACCTGTAACACGCTCTTTATAAACACTTCCTTTCCACCTTGAGACAATGGAAGAACACACCAACTTTTAATTTGAGAATGCATGTGATCCATCAAAACCTAAAAAGCTCGTTTTTTCGCACGCCTAACCATATTTGGAAAACTTAAATATCGTTCAGGGTCGGTAAAAATGTAAACCCCTAAACAGTTCGAGATAGACATAGCAAGAGAGTCGTCAACATTAGCACTAAAATACACAACCGACTTATCAAAATTGACACATTGTCCCGATAAGCCCTCGTACTCAATAAGAATATTCCTTAGCACCAAAGCATTCTCAATCGTGTTGCCTCTAAAAAGCAAACAATCATTTGCAAAAACCAGGTGCAAAATAGAATGGCCACCACGACTAAGCTGAGCTCCACGAATTAGATTATCATGTACCGCCTGACGTAAGAGGGAAGACAACCTTTCACAGTAGAGGAAAAAAAGATACAGACTAAGTGGGTCACCTTGGCGAAGACCCCGACCTAGAGAGAACGAGCGAGCAAGATCTCCATTCATAGTCACATAATAAGTAACCAAACGAACGCAATGAAAGAGGACAGTTACCCAACAGTCCGAGAAACCCATCTATAACATCATCTACCGAAGAAAAACCTACTCCACCCTATCATAGGTTTTATTCATATCCAACTTCAAAGCAAAGTGCACTTTTCGGCCCCTTTTTTGATGCTTAAACACATCAAGGATCTCATAAGCCAGATAATATTATTAGTGATCTGCCTCTTAGGAATAAAAGCACTTTGGGCTTTGTCCACACACAAATGGAGTACAACCTGATACCGATTGACAAAGGTCTTCAAAATGATTGTTTTATAAAATTCCACAAAGATTAATAGGGCAAAATTGTTGCATACTAATCGGATTAGAAACTTTTGGAATCAAAACAAGGTGAGTACCATTTATCCCCCAAAAACATACCCTCATTCAATATACCAAGGCAGTAATCACTAAGAATTGGACCAACAATGTGCCAAAATTTATGGTAAAAAAAGAAGGGAGGCCATTCGGCCAGAAAGCTTTTGCTATGGGCATGGATTCCAGAGTAGAAAAGAGATCATCACTCGTGAATTGAGACAAAAGAGTAGCATTCATATCATTTGTAATACAAGGAATTATCCCCTCCAATAAATGATGAGAATCAGTCTAACCCTAAAAAAAGAATAAATTCTCAAAGTAATGAGTAGCTACCTCAAACATTCCTTCGTGATCTGAAACCATACGACCGTCCTCTTGAATAAGACAACCAATTCTATTAACCCTCCAATGTTGAGTGGCAGATCGATGGAAGAAACCAGTGTTACGATCCCCATCTTTAACCACTTGACTTGAGCCCTCTGTTCCCAATACAATTCTTCCTTGTCCACTTCCATATTCAACTCAGTTCTAGTACTCAAAAGGTCTAGTAAAGAAACATTACCCTTATCAACCGAGGTGACAGTTGCAAATCGAGAATGCAAACGACGTAGATTTTCATAACGACTCGTACATAAACGCGTAACCCAACGCTTCAAACCTTCACAAAGAGCAGAAAGACAAGAAGAAACATCTCCCACACTACTTTCCCATAGACATTGAACTTCAAATTCACAAGACTCCTCCAAAATCCACCAAGCCTCAAATCGAAAAGGTCGAACAGTAAGACTAATAGAGCGCATAATATCAATGAACAAAGGACAATAGTTTGTAATGGAATGAGGTAAGTGATGTAGCAAAAATGTCTTCACCATGTAGAGTTGGCAACCCTCCTATCCAATCTCTCCCAAATGTTGTTATAACATCTGCGTTTTTGAACCAGAGTTGGAACAGTAATAGTGTCGAGTTAAGAGTTAGAATATGTGGTTAAAATAAGAAGATTAGGAAAAATTAAGGATTAATTAGAAATTGTGAGAAAATAGGAAGAACTAAATAACAATTTTTCCAAATTAAATTATGAGTTATCATGAGAATCAGATTGATTAAGGAGAGGCAAAAGAGTAATTTGGTGGAAGATATTTTTGGAGGCAAAGTTTTGGGCCAAAGTGTAAAGTTGGAAGGCCTAGGGACTAAAAGTGTAATTTTACCATTTTTATTAAGTGAGATATTTTTGAAGAAAAGTCTAGAGCAATTGAGAGATAAAAAAACAATTAAAAGATGAGGATATCATCTTTTCTTCTTATAACCAACCGTCCATGCCTATATTCCCCATTTCTAACTTTTGCTTTTATTCCAATTAAGTCATTCCACCATTGTTAAGCCCTCCAAGCTCCAAAATCTTCCATTTTCTTTAAAATTTCTCAAAGAAAGGCATAGAAGGAAGCTAGTAGACACCTTAATTTCCTTATAGAGTCCACTTTGAAGTGTTAAAGTGGATAGGGATTGAATTAAAATTTTTGAAATTCAAGAGCAAAGGTAAGAGATGATTCAATTTTCATGACATACATGTATATTTACATAATCTAGCATGAAAAAGTATTGAATTTTAGTCTTAAGCTTATATGTGTTTGTATGAAATTGAAGAAAGAGGGAAGAAGGAGAAGGACTAAATTGAAGAAAAAGGAAAGGAGAAAGCTAAGGTGTGAGAAGAAATTATCTACAAGTGAGGTAAGTACTACAAGTATTAAAAGGTTTACAATTAATTAAATTAAAGTGTTTATAATTTTAAAATATATGATTAATTATGATAAAAAAAGATATTTTTAATTATAAGTGTTGATTATGTGTGATTAAATGAAATTTAGTGTAAAAAGACATGAAAAAGGAAGCATGTCCATTAAAACAGTTTGGACAGGACAGAAGATTAACTTCGAAAATTCACCAAAAATCGTATAAAAAGATTTAGAGGTTGAATTAAATATGTAATTAAAGCTTATTGAGTTTAGTTTCATATGGAAGAAACAGTGAAATAAAAGGAATTGTATATTTCAAGATATACTAGTTTTTGTATAACAAGGTCAGAGTAGATTCGAGTTCCCCTATTCTGACTTTGAAAAATCATAGAAAAATGTATTAAAATTACTATAGACTGAAATTTATATGGTTGAATCCTTAATGAGTATATTTTCAAAAGAAATAGACGATAACATTATTGTATCTCTTTACTAAAAGATAAATAATTTTTAGTGAAGAAAGGTCGAAACTGTTAGGCAGCAGAGAAGGGGTAAATTGAAAGAATTTACTGTACAAATTGGCTAAAGTAAAAACTCTGAAATTTTTATGGTAAAAATATATTTGAGTCTAGTTTCAATAACATCAAGAAGATATTAATTTCGAATTATTTAGCTCAAGATATAAATAATTTAGTGACTATGACTCAAATGGATAGTTTTGAAAATTAATGTGAAAATAAGAATAAAGAGGTATATGATGATATGTATGTGATGAACAATGTATATGTGAAATATTATGTGTTTAATTATAAATATTGATTATATGATAAAATGGTGATATTCTGAAAGCCATTGAGGAAATAAAGGTGAGAAATACATTATTATGTATATGTGAAGAAAAATGTATATATGATGTATAAGTTGTAAATGATTTGTGATCAAAATTGAAAGTGAAAGTGAAAGTGAAAGTGAAATTGGAATTGAAAGTGATATGAATTGTAAATTGAAAATCCCTATTAACTAGTTGGGTTGAGTCGGATATAGTTGGCATGCCATAGGATTGGAAGAGTTCAGGGATACTTCGACCTTGAGTCGATGAGACACTGGGTGTTATTATATTACTTCGGATAGATTCGATGAGGTACTGGGTACCATTTACTTTGGCTAGACCGATGAGACACTGGGTGTCACTTTATTGCTTCGAACTATCCGATGAGGCACTGGGTGCCATTCTGGTATGTTTGGTTGGATCCGTGTATCCGCCAAGGTCCGAGTCTTGTTAATAGGGTAAACAATGTGAGAAAAAAAGAATGTGCAAATTGTGACATTGAGGTAAGTGAAATGATAATCACATGAAAGGTAAGTACAACATATGTAGAAGAAATCAAAGAATGATAAAACTAAGTAAGATAAGAGGTTGGAATGGCTGAAATGAGAAATGAGGAAGAATATGTGAATTTATAACACTACTGTAAGTTAAATGTTATATGCATAAAAGGTATGTATTTTACATGAATAAACAATTATATGAATGAGTTTGAAATGAGTGATTAAGAGATGAAAGATTAATGAAACTTGTAGTACTTAGTAAGCCTTCACCGGCTTAACGCGTTTAATTCAATGTGTAGGTACAAGATCTCTAAGAAGCTAAGGTTGGATTAGGTGCCTCTCATCAAATCACATCAACATTGGAAGATTACAAGATAAGGTATACTTATTTTGAGGTAAAATGGCGTGTACAAATGGTACTTATATGTCCTCAATGAATGAGTTTTAAGTCTCGATTTTGATTATACTTGATTATTTTGTGATATTTTGAGTAAAATGATTCAATTACACAGTATTTGAAAGAAAATTTTGTTATACTCGTTTTTAATTCTCTGACACTGTATGTAATACTCTTATACCGGGTTTATACATGTGAACCGGGTGTAGGGGTGTTACAGTTGTTATGAGCAAAGTTGCCTCGTTCCCAAGCAAACCAAAGACCCACAAAATTGAGATCTTCCAATCGGCAAGCAATGAAACTCCGACATGCGCCTTTCATCGCAAAGAACACCTTCAGTCTTCTCAAAAGAGTAAAGTATTTCATTAAAGTCGCCACACACCATTCACGGTAAACTCTGGTCTTGGCCTAACAGACAGAGAGTATCTCAAGAGTCCGTACGATTTCGTATCCAAGGAACCATAAAAACTTATAAAATGCCATTTCTCGATCAAGTTGATCTCTTTAACATCCACATCAATACGAAACTTGAAGAAACTTCATAAGGCCACTGTTACATCACGTCGCCAACCTAAATTGAGCCCACCATGAGAACCTTCAGCCGTAACTTCAAGTCCATGTAAAAACCCACACCAACGTCGCACCATACTCATATGAACATAATCTCACTTCGTTTCTATGAGGAAGACGATATAGAGATTATATAGTCTCAGGATATGACGAAGCCTACAAACAACCCATGAACTCCCAATCCATAAACATTCCAACAAAAGAGTTTCATTGCTACCAGAAGAACGAACATTCTCCCTATACTAGAAGAACATGAATAGAAGAACGAACAACTCACAGCCTTTTCTTTCCATCAAAACCCAACAACTGTTCATATTCCAAATTCGGGAGTGTCGAAGTAGAAACACGCACATTCCTCCTATATCAAACGTCACCACACCCATCCCTTCAAGATTAATACCAGGAAGCGTATGAAGAGAAAAAAAGAGTATTGGATTCCCCTAAGAATTCAAAGTACGAGAACTCCTCGAACTCTTCATGAAGAGGTCGTACACAAACATTGTCACCAATAACAACTCGTCGACCCATTACGTGAAGAGAAAGGTCCCATCCCATATCAAACTTAGTGGTGTCCATTTCAATACGAACCTTAAGAGTGAGTTATCATCCAAACCCTCTAGAAACAAAATTTGAAAGGACATTGTCGTCAACAAGACATTTAGAAAGCTTTCGGGGATTGTAGAAAATGAAAAGGAGCTTCGAACCTAGAAGGTAGAGAACCAGTGGAGCCAACTCCATTACCTAGTAGAGAGAAATGCAAGACCCATCTCCATCGCTTGAGAAATAAAAAAATAATGAACTAACTCCATAGTTGAGAACCCCTAAAATCGAGTGTAAGAAGGGTAACTCACTGATTGTGGAAAGACTGTATAATAGTACTTCAGCCATGGGCCACCGCTGCTAAAATAAAAGAAGGCTTCACCCTTGTCCGGTAGAAAAAATCTCCATCTTGGAGTCCTACCAATGCTAGTAGATGGGTCACCTGATTAGTAGTGTGGGGAATATGGATGAAACGATAGTCATGAAAGCACCCGATCAATGCAAAAATGTCGCGTATGTAAGGACTCAAAACTGACGCATCCGACTGAGGGGAAAGAAGCTTGTAGATTACCGTAAAAGAATCCCTTTCAAACACAGTTGATTGGAAGCCGAGATTTAGAGCCAAGAGGACCGTATGATAGCAAGTCAGGGCCTCTGTAGCGAAAGTTGAAGGTATGTGCCTACTATTTACAAACTTATAACCTAGCACCTTCTTAGTGTAATCCCTAATAACGATACCTGCATAGGAAACATTATCAGAAGCACTGTAAGCTACATTGAAGCTTACCTTCACACATGGAAGATCAAAAGGTCGTCACCGCTCAACTCCAATCGGGCATCTCAGTAATCGTTGATCAATCATATCTAATTCCAGAAGGTAAGCCTGAACTCTGTGCACTACAACATGCATTTGAACAACCTCCTGATTATGCACCCTTTGATTTCGCAAATGGAAAATGAGCCATAATGCACACACCACCCTCTGTAGAATCTCTATAGAAAACACTGTAAATATAGACAAAGGCCATTCTGTAATGACACATTTGATTCTTCCATTGGCCAAGAAATATGAAGGGATCCCCAAATGTCAGAAATAAAGTGGCAATCATAGAAGATATGCTCTGAGGTCTCATAAAAAATCATGCACCTTGGATATGTAGCAGAGGCACATAAGCACTTGTGGTACAAATTAAAATAGTTAGGGATTTAATTGTGAAAAATTCTCTATAATGTAAGTTTTATTTTTGCTTGTTGATCTGCTGGTTTTGTACCTAGCAGATTAAACTATTTTTGGTACTTTACGAGCTTGAAAATAGGCATTTTCCTTTCATTTCCTTAAGAATTAGTTTAGATTTCTATTTTGGAATCAAATGTGTAAAAAGTGCAAAAAGTTGTGTTTTATTATCTTTAAGGCCGATTCAGGCCTAAGGGTTAGCTAACGTACTGGAACGATGGAAATGTGCAAGTGTACATAATCGTATCAAGTAATAAAATGACAAGTAAATGTCAAGTTATTGTACCCACAGGAACTGTTTCAGAAAAATGTTTATGAGATGATTAATTAACAATTTGGTTAGGGAAATATAAGTTTTGGTTAAAGATAGCCTAAACCCCTACTTTATATTTCGAGTGTAAGTGTTCTTATATCCGTGCTTAAATATTAATTTGATTTGTGCTTAAATATTAATATGATTTATGATTAAACATTAATGTGATTTGTGCTTAAGTATTAATGTGATTTATGCTTAAATATTAATATGATTTGTCCTCAAATATTAATGTGATATGTGCTTAAATATTAATATGATTTGTGCACAAATATTAATGTGATTTATGCTTAAATATTAATGTGATTTGTGCTTAAAGAATTAAGATGTGATATTGTGAACAAACATGAGATGTTGTGACATATGCTATAAGCTTATGATGATTGTTATGAAAGTGAATATGTGGGTATGTTCTTCATGCCATGTACAAAGAATATGTGGGTATATTTTTCATGCCAGTGACTGATTATATTGTGATAATAAAGTGAATATGCAGTGCATATATGATGATGATGATGATGATGATGATGATGATAATAATAATAATAATAATAATAATAATAATAATGTGGATATTTTGGCTTTGTGATATTATGAGACCTTTGGATATAGTTGGCATGCCATAGGATTGTGAGTACTCACGTTGGTTTTATATGCGGAGCGTTGAGGCCCAAGGACATGTTGGAGAGATAAGAGAATGTAAGCTATGATCTATTCAACGGGATATGTTTGGTGTGTTGGAGAGTGTTAGCTATATGCTTCACTTATGGGATATGTTTCGAGTTTATGAGTCCAATATTGGTGTGTTGGAGATCCGCGTATCCAATGTGTGATGATAGAGCTCACTATATGTTTCATAGTCTCGACAGCCAAATTATCATAAACTGTGTTTGATTGTGATTATATGTGTATATGACTGAATATGTTTGTATATAGTATGTTGAAAACTATGTGAAAATAAATACAAGAAAGATTCTATGAACGTGTTGTTTGAATTTTGGGTTGATGCATGATGATCGTTTATGTAGTGGTTATTCTAGGCACTCACTGAGCTTGTTAAGCTCACCCACTCCTTTTTAACCATTGCAGACACTTAGTACCGGTGTGAGTGGTGTGGTCTCGAGGGTGATCCTAGCTAAGTCGACCTTTTTACTTTTATTAGTAGGTTATATATGTTATTTATGTTTTGGGAACCTAAGGAAATGTGTTAGGCAATATGGTGGATTTATATTGGTTTTTGTTATGTTCCTTTAGCTGCTTACATGCCATTATAGACTTGAAAATATGATATTTGAGAGATTTTGATGTTTGTTTTATATGATAAATGTTTGATAATTGATAAATAGATATAAGATGGAATTATTTAAAATTAAATTGATTTTTTGATAACTATGAGAAGTGTGGTAATGAGAAGGTGCATGTTTAGGATTGTCTCTAGCTAGGAAAGGCTTAGCTTTTAAGCGGTCAAATTTGACTCACCTCCCTTTTTTGGGACCCTACCTGGTGCACAATTCACATTCACTTCTTCTATTTTTCCCTTAAAAGAAAATTTTTCATGTGACATAAAACATTAAAATGAGGTAAGCATGACGTGAGACGGTGGTATGGCATCCTAGTATTCGGGCTTGGAAATTGAGCTGGGTATAGGGTGTTACATGAACCCCATGTGTTGGCTTGATGGTCAGGGTGTTCACTACCTCAGGTGTGGCTTGGGTTCGAGTCGCGCTTGCTGTTAGGGCTTTTACCCTCTTATTGTAATTCACAAAAAAAAAGTCGGAAGAAAGTACAAGTCCCCACCGAAAATAGAAAATACAATTATCACAAAATATATTGTTTTCATAGTCCAAAGATCCTAAAATATTAAACACAATCATATAAGCCAATACGTGAGATGATGGTCACGTTAGAAAGCCCAAAGGGCATTCTTTTGAAAGCATAGGTTCCGAAGGGCCATGTGAATGTTGTTTTCTCTTGGTTATCTGGATGTATTGGAATTTGATGATAACCTAAATACCCATCTAAAAAATAGTAATATTCCTTTCCTACTAACCGATCCAACATTTGATAAATGAAAGATAACGAAAAATGGTCTTTCTTCGTTGCATCATTCAACTTCCTATAATCTATGCACACTCTCCACCTTGTAACTGTTCGTGTGGGAATCAATTCATTGTCTTCATTCTCTACTACAGTCAATCCGTCTTTTTTTGGTACACACAGTGTAGGACTAACCCATTCACTGTTAGATATCGCATAAACAATACCTGCATCTAACCATTTTAACAATTCTTTTTTCACTACCTCTTTCATGGCTGGGTGAAGTCTCCTTTGTGTATCCACTATGGGTTTCCTTCCTTCCTCCAAATGGATTTTATGTTGACAAAATGCAGGATTTATGCCCTTTATATCTGCAATAGTTCACCCGATGGCTTTCTTATGTCGTTTCAACACAGCTAACAAAGTTTCCTCTTGTAAGCCACTTAACCTTGATGCAATTATTATGGGTAAAGTATTTTTTTTCTCCCAAATACCCATATTTCAAGTGTTCGGGGTAACAGTTTTAATTCCAACTCTTGTGGTTTCACTATAGATGGTATCATTTTTGTAGTACTTGGTATAGACTGTTCTAGTATTCCTTTACTTTGTTGCCACCACTCCAATTGAGTTGTCACAGACTTGGCACTTGGTTCTTCTTCAGTCTGTTCTTCTCCTTTAGAATCATCTTCTTCAAGTTTGGCTATCTAGATCTGGTTACAACTTGGCTCATTGTGATTACCTAGTGGTTCACATTATGCATCCCATAGTATTTCATTTTCACTAGATATTTTGAGTATGTCCATCACATCTTTCCAAGTCTTTGTCGAAACGCTACCTCCTATCATGATATCCACCTTCCTCCTATTTTCTGCATTTAACTCATCATAAAAATGCAGAATTTGGATGGTGATATGAATATCTCTCCCTAATATGGATCGAAGTATTGTTTTAAACCTTTCCTAAGCTTGCCCTAATGTTTCAGTAATAGTTTGCTTGAAATGAAGCATTTGTACATAACCTTGCACAATTTTAGGCATAGGAATCATATGCTGTAGAAACATTTGCACGAATTCTCTCCATGTAGTGATACTATTGGGTGGTAATGACTCCAACCATAATTTTGCTTTTCCATCTAAGGCGAAGTGAATAAAAAGTAAATTAATGACATCTATAGAAACTCCTGTATACGTGATTATGCTACAAATAGCCTCAAAACTCCCTAGGAATGTAGTATGATCTTTTGTCAGAGGGCCAGAATATTTAATATTATTAGTAATCTTGGTTATTAGAGATGGATTTAATTCAAAATGGGTATTATAAATTGATGGCCGAACAATACCAGATCGTAGCCATTCTAAATAAAAAACATCCCTAATGCATTTGTCATCATGTTATGTTATAAAGATTTTTTAAGTTATTTATCTATATATAAGATCTAAAGAAAATAATTAAAAATAATAATGAACTAAAAGAAATCGTATGTATGACCTAAAAATTTCTTAACTATTCTTTTAATAACAATGCAAAAATTAAAATTCACTAAAGACGTTGCCTCCCCGACAACGACGCCAACAACTTGATCGCATCTGAACGTACTCCTATTAGGTGTGTATTTTGGGCTTTCGCAAGTATACGGGTCAAGTTGTAATATTGTTAGAATGAAGTAACGAGTACTCCGAGGATCGTACCCAAGAGAGACGAAGTGATAGTAACCTTAATCTATGCGAAGAAAAGAAATAATTAGTAATTTTTTTAGGGTTTATAGTACGAAGGAAAAATAAAGGTTTTGGGTCTTAAATGAAAGAACATGAAATTAAAGTAAAATTAAAGCAAGGGAATAGACAAGAAAACTCGATGAATAGATTTTATGGGGGATTAGCTCGCTTTAGTATGAACTCTTTAATTATAGCTTTTAGGGTTTTCGTCAATCAACTAGTCATCACCCTAGCAAGATCTTTCGATCTTCCACTAACATAACGAGTCAACAAAGAATACTTATCTTCTGTCTCACAGTCTAGATTGGTTTGGGGTAAAGGTGTTCATGAATTGGCAATACCAATTTTGGGTTAATTCCCACCTAAATGACTTCTTGGGGTTGTCGAGCCTAGGGTTTGTTTCACGTTCTTCCTTTTCCAAAAAATTGATCTATTGAAAATGTAACACCCGAAACCTGAAACCATCATCGGTTAAGGTCTCGAGGTCTATCCGGTCTTTTACAACAATTTAACAAGTTCAATTTAAACAATAATTCATGCAATTACGATTGTCAATTTGGATTACTAACTCAACTAAATATTTCATTCTCATTTACAACATTTCAACTATCAGAGATCTGATTGAATTGCATTAGAAATTCTGCATGAAAATTTCAATTTTCCCTACAACAGGGGTCACACAGCCGTGTGTCTCACACACATGCCCATGTGCCCTGTGTTACACGCCCGTGCCTTAAACCGTGTGCGAAACCATGTGCAATCTCGAAATACATACACACGATCGTGTCACAAACCATGTGACAAATCGTGTGTCCATGCAAAATGTTAACCCCACGTCCATGTAAGAGACCGTGTATTGGGTCGTCTGTCATCACGAAATAGGGTCACACGACCATGTCCCAACCTATGTGTGGCTCGTGTAAAACCTGCTCCTAACATTTAGGGCACATGCTCGTGTAGGTGGCCCGTGTGCAGGCCTTGTATGCCTTCAAAAGACCCAAAAATTTATTCCAAAATTTACCTAACTCTCAAAAGTTCATACTATATTCAATCATTACGACCTTAGTTCCATTCATTCATAATCAACACAAGTAACATAATCTTCCACACATTAATCTAATCAAATTTCCAATACAATAACATGCTACCAATTCATGCCATGAACATATATGAAATACTCATTCCAACACAAAATAACTTCCAATTCTCATACAAGCAAAACCATCTTAACATGTGTCAACATCACTTAACTACCAAAAACTCATTTAGCTTGAACACACATTAATATATCAAACAAAATTCACCCTAATACATGACATATAAGCCAAGTGATACAAGAACTACCTAAGGTGCTCTTGGGATAGTGTGATTCTTCAAGATGATCCGATCGTCTAACAGCAAAAATGAAATCTACAAAAAACTAGACAAATTCACAAGTAAGCTTACAAAGATTAGTAAGTTCGCAAGAATAGTTAACTTACCAAAATAACATGTTCAATTTAAAAAGAGAATACAAGGGAATATCAATGTTATTCCAAATCAACCGTAATCGGATATGCTTACTCTAGCTATTACAGTAATATAGCTCATTCGAGCCTAGAACAGATCATCGCTCACACTTGAGCCAGATTCAAAAAATGTCTTATTCGCCAAACCTAGAATAATGCTCCATCGAGCCATATACAGAATAATGATCTCTCGATCCAGAATAAAGAATAACGCTCTTTAGAGCCAGAATACAGAATAACACTCTTTCGAGCCAGAATACAGAATAACGATCTTTTGAGCCAGTATACAAAATAACGCTCTTTCGAGCTAGAATACAAAATATCATTCTTAAGTCTTCCATTACAATCCATATATATATATATACACAAGAATAATTATATTAGAAAGCATTAAATTGAAAAGTAGGTAGTACGAACTTACCGGACTAAATTACAGCTATATGTTAATTTCATGAATTATACTGCAGCCTTTCCTTTTCCGCGATTTGCAACACGTTCTTGATCTATTACAATAAATACATTCCATTATCTAAATCAACAGAAATTTCAAATTATTTTATGCAATTAAGCCCTTTTGGTATTTTACAAAACTACCCTCAACAATTTACTTTTATTCAATTTAGTTCCGAAGCTCAAACATGCAAAATGACAATTTTTCTTTGAAACCCATCCTAGCCGAACATTCAAGAGTCTCTCAATAGTCCCTACATAAAATGATTTCACATCAAGTATATGTAGTTTTATCGTTTTAACAATCTAGTCCTTAAACCCTAAAAATCATCAAAACCACTTTACAAAATCATCAAATCTAACAACCAAGCTTCTAAAACTTCCATAAATTTTCAAGAAACAACTCATTCATCAATGGAAAATTTTATAACATTTAACATATTCACAAATTAGTCATCGGTCTAGCTAGATTAAGCTAATATGGACTCGAAAACGTAAAAATCACTAAAAACGGACGAAATTACACCTACCTATTGAAGGATTCAAGTTGGCCGAATGGTGTTCTTCTTTTCCCCCAGGGTTTTCGACTAAAAAAGAACTAAAGGAAGAAGATGATAAAATTTTACTTTGTTTTTGTTTAATATATCTTATTTAAGTAATTACAACTTTACCCTTTAATTTTCACTTAACAATTTAGCTTAGTAAGTGTCTAAAACGGTCCACTACACTCCCTAAAGGTGTAATTACCCTTTAAGGACTTTTCTAGACCATTTCCTTACAAATTAACATATTAAATAATTGATTTCTACATTTTACAACCTTTACGATTTAGTCCCTTTTACTTAATTAACTATCTAAACGATAAAATTTCTTAAGCAAAATTTAATATGACTCTAATGACATCATAAATATCAAATAGTTAATATTTACAGACTGACTCATCAGAGTTGTGGTCCCGAAACCACTTTTTTCGACACCACTAAAAAACGGGCTGTTATATAAAAAATCCCTTTATACAATAATTAAATAATCATACTTCCACTTTTTAATCCCCCACAATGTGATAAGTTCCTCATGATTTCTTTGAACATCATAAATTCAATAATATAAGTAAACATGAAAATTGAGATAAAAAATATGATTGAACAAAACTAAGAATTTGGATAGCAATTTGTTAGGATGAATCCAAATCGCTTATGCATAAGTTATAAATATCGTTTCCCCATAAGACAGAAATGAAAATAACAAAGGAAATAAAAAACAACTAAAAGCCTAAATTACAAAGAGAAATTAAACTAAAGAAAAATGTGTGTAAACCTAAGTATTAAAGGAGCCCATTTATAGCCTTTGGACGACCGTTTTCCTTAGCCCTAGATCAGCTGTCATTCTTTGTGTTGGGGTTGTGTTGTAAAGACCAAAATGCCCTTCACTTGGTGTTGTTTTCATATTCAGGAGTCGATGTTGCAACACACAAGTGTTGTGTCACGACATAGAAGACAATCTACTCCTTGGTGTGTTTTCTAAGCATTGTCGCGACACATAATGCCCATGTTGCGATATAGAAGATAACTTAAAAATTCTGTAGATTTGGTCCCTATCTTGTGACATAGATCATTTTGTGTCGTGATATAGTTATCAACTTCGTTATTGTTCACCTTCTAAGGGTCTCCTGAACACTTACAAAGTCTGTTAGCCAACGTTTAGGCCTCACTCGGCCTTAAAGTCAATAAAAGCACCTTTTTGCACTTTTTACACATTTTATTCAACATATAGAAATTGAAATAAATTCTAAACATACTTAATGAATATGCTTAATTTCAAGCTCTTAAAGTGCGAAAACTAGTTTAATCTGCTAGGTCAAATTATGGTAGATCAATTAATCAATTTGAGATTTGCTTGATTTAGAAATAATTTTCAAACGCTATAGAGTAGTCCCACGAAGTCCGATGTTATTTACGTTGCTCAAGTGTATATTCTCCAATTGATAGACGGGGTACTGATGTCAAACGCCAATCAAAGTAAAGGTTACATCATGTGCCTACCCTTACTCAAAGATCTCATAAATGTTGGGGCTTACAGTTAGGGGTTTGTAGTTTTGGCAACATTATACCGCGAGCTTTGTTGAGGGAAAAATCCAAATACGAAGGACATTGGAGATTGCTACAATCTTCGGCATTATATCGGATGCCATTTTTGGCATTAATAACCTACCAACTAGTGGTCTGGTCACTCGTTAAGGTGAAAATGAAAAAATGGATTTTAGATTTTTCCTAATAGCATTGTACTTTTTTTTGTGAAAAATATACTAAAAAATTAATATTTTTCCAAATGGGAAACGATATCAAGAATCGAGAGATTGTACACGATACCCATATACCGCCAAATGATTGATGCTCATGCTGAGGAAAACGTAAAATACGATTTAGAATTTGTTTTTTAAAATTATAAAATTTAAGTATTATAAATATTTTCTTATTATAACATTTTGAATAAATTTACTTAACTATATAATTTGTTTATACAGTGTAGTTTCTATAGATGTCGTATTCGGGGCAAGACGTTGGAACCGTCATACCATCAAGGGTCTACGAGCAACAAATATTGTTCGTAACTAATGTCCCATTGATTAATTTTAATATGGTTGAGTGGCACAAAGTAGATCAGATTTTGAGACCATAAGATTGCATCCAACATATCTTGGAGCCTCCACGAGATTTCAAACACGCTAATGGGATAGATAAAAAGGGTAACGACCCCAAAAATTGGGCCATCGAACATGCTCCATACATCATTCTGTGGAAGGCGCAACATTAGAGGCAACCTGTTTTGTATGTCTCTGATAGACGGTTCATGCCTTCGCCCGAGTACGTAGCTTGGTATATGACTAACAAGAAGCCATTCTTATATAATGGTCAGTACATGGTGGTCTCGAAACACTCGCAACCACAGGGGTCTCAATAGCGACAGAGGGGGACTCGAATACACCGTAATTAAGTTCCACCATCTGAGAACACCGTATTTGACTCAAACACCAATCCTGAGCCCTAATATTTTACATTCGGATCGTCATCACATACCCTCATCCTCAACAACAACCTGCTTCATTTGAGGAGATATTTGGCAACGACCCAGACCACGAGCCTTAACATTTGGCTCACTCCGAAGCGTGCTCATACCATTTGGTGGTCCAATGCCAAGTACCTACCATTGAGGATATTTTTGGCTCAGCACCTTCGATCTCGCAATGCCTCATCAACCTTGATGATGAGGCATACAATTTTACCACTTTCTTTAGTACATTTGTAGGAACATCGAAGGTCAGTCCAAACAATTGTCAATCGCCACGTGAAGGTGCACCCCTTACCGATAGAAGCAGCTCAACCGTTACACGTCGGGATCGGGGACAACTTTTGGGTCCACATAGTTTTTATTTTTTTAATTATTTACTTTTTAACTGTTTTTGCAAAACGTAAAATGAATTTTTAATATAACTATTTGTTTGCAAGACATCTGGGTCCACATGAATTTTATGCAGTACAAACATTTTAGGCAACTGTTATATGAAAATATAAAATTTGACTAACAAATAATATGAATTAATATTGATTTACAGATACAAAAAATATGAATATTGTAGGCAACTGATATACGAAGCCCAACTAATATTAAAATATTGTAGACTACTGATATACGAAAAAATCCAATAACAAATATTACAGACCAAAATTTATTTACAAATAAAAAATAATACGAACAATTTAAATAGTCGTTTCTCCAAAGTTAGTCATCTTCTACTTGAATTAGGTCTACATTGCATTTAGAAACATTGACCATTTTCACCCACCATCTTCTTTAAACTATAACCGGTTTACATAGTTAGTCATCATCGGTGAAGATTGTCACTAACTTGTGTAAACTGTAATCGATATCTTCGCCCTTTGATTGCATAACCTTTACGGTTCACGTGATAGTATATATTTCAACTCCGTTAGCAATGATAATATATAATTCAACCCCGATAATCGGTATCTCCAATTGATGGTACACTTCCCAAACAATCAAGGGATCCATTACTTAACATCTATGCATTACAGTTACTCCTTATATGGTAAGCAAATGATCGCCCCCGAACGTACTCCCATTCAGTGTAGATTTTAGGCTTCAACAAGTATACGGTAAGGTTGTAAATATAGTGTGTACAACGAAAAACTTGGTAGTATTCCGAGGATCGTACCGAAAGGAGGCGTGAGACAATAGTAAATTAAATCCCTGCAAAGAATAAAAGTAATTAGTAATCACTTTTAGGGATTATAGTACGAAAAATAAAAAAAGAGTGGTTTGTAAAAAGCATAAAAATAAACTAAGTAAAGAGTTGAGATGTAAAATGTCAATAAACGACTTTGCAGATTTTAGGTTACTTCTGTATGAGTTCTTCAATTGTTGGGTTTTGGGATTTTCCTCCAATCAACTAGTCACTACCCCAGTTGGATCTCTCGATCTTTCGCCAGCATAGCAAGTGAATTGAGACTACTTATCGCTAGATGTCACAATCTAAACCGGTTTGGGGAAAAGGTTTTCACGGTTGGGCAATACCAATTTTGGGTTCATTCTCACCTAAATGACGTTCTAAGGTTGTCAGGCCTAGTGTTTGTTTGATGTTCTTCCTTTCCCAAATAGCTGATCTGAAAGGTAAAATCCCTATTAAAAATAATTAAATATTCATACTTCCACTCCCTAATTCCCCAAAATGGAATTATTTTCTCACGATTTTCTTGATCATCATTAAAACAATAACATATGAAAACATATAATTGAATAAAGAGAATGAAAAAGAAACTAAAATTGCATTGGCAATCTGTCGAGAAAAATTCCTTGAACGTTTATATGAGTTCTATAATCTCGTTTCAAATAAAAATATAGAATGAAAACTAAAAACTAATAAACGATGTGTTTAAACCTAATGCTAAAGGCCCTATTTATAGCCTTGGCCGGCTGTTTTCATTAACCCTAGGTTTGTTGCCGTCCTTTGTGTTTAAGTGGTATTATAAAGACCAAAACACCCTTCACTCATTGCAGAGTCCTCGTCTAGAGGTCGATGTCGTGACACACCAAGATATGTGTCACGACAAAGACATCAATCTCCGTGTGAAGTGTTATCTTACAGGCATTGTTGCGACATAGCCCATATATGTCGTGACAAAGAAGTCAATCTTCAAAATCTCCAAGTCTGATCCTTTGGTTGCAACGTAGCTCAACCTATGTCGTGACGAAGTGATCAACCTTATATTGTTGCAACTTCTTATGGTCTCCTACACACTCACAAAGTACATTAGCTAACCTTTAGGTCTCAATCGACCTTAAAGATAATAAAACAACATTTTAGCACTTAGGTTACACAATTTATTCAAAAGAAAAATCTAAGTTAAATCCTACGAAAACATAAAGAAAATACTTGGTTATAAGCTCTTTAAGTGTGAAAACTAGTTCAATCTGCTAGGTATAAAACTGGCATATCAAATTCCCCCACACTTAAGTCTTTGCTTGTCCTCAAGCAAACAAAACAAGAAAGCAAAGAATACAAGAAAAACGAAGAGCTTGAGTTCATAGTTATACAAAGAGTGGGATCATAGTATGTAGGATAAGTATCATATATCTCCTAATAACTTTAACATGATGATTGAGCAATTTTACCGTTTTCTATTAGAAACAATATAAGCTCAGTAAGTTATAGGAAATACAAATATTAAGGTTTTATCAATATGAATCCATCAGTTCCTAATAAAAGTACTTTAATTATCCTAGTACAATACAGATAACTATAATGAGATCATACAATTTCCATATCTATTCATGCATAGAGTTGTTTAATTTCAAAGAATAGTTAAGCACAAAAGATTACAAACATGAAAATAGTTTGGCACATTGTATTGCTCCCTATTCTTCCTATTTATGTCCCACTCTATCTCACCCCTTTATCTCTCCTTCTCTCGCCATCCTTTTTTCTCCATTTTAGGAAATCTCAATAAAAAGTAATCCCTTTAGCTAGCCTATGAGTATTCTTTTCTTTTGTTTCTTAAGTAAGATTCTCTTTTTCTTCTTTTTCATTCACATGTTTTCTTACTCATGATTCTTTTGTTTCTACTCATTTTCCTTTTCTTTTTGATTTTTCACTATATTTTTTTTATTCTTGGCTAAACAAAAGTTCATACATTATATTGATTTTCCCATCTTTATTTTGTAACCTCCACCTTAATTTGTCTACTTACCCTCAATATACTGGCCATACATCTATTTTCATGCAAAACAGTACCAAAAAATAGAGTATACACAAATTATCATTTAAGGCTAAAGAGGCTTATAGTGTGGTTCATCAAAAAGGATCATAAGGCTCGAAGATGGGTACTAATTGGAAATTCAGAATAGAGTTTAGCTTTCTGGCTCTAGAAGTGTCCAAATAATGCCTTAGGTCATCCCTAAACACCTCAATATGCACAAATATCAATTTAATCACCTAATCTCAAAATTATCATCTATCATATATACTAGCATGCTCGTTTCCTCATATTATGTACGTCACTTGGTATCAATAATAGCTTTCTATCTATACTTAATGTAACTTATAGAACTTCATAAATTTCATGCTAAAAAAATTAAAAATTCCTCATCATCATGCCAAATTTATCAATAAACACAATCAACCTATTATACATGCTCCTAGCCAATCACTTGTATTTATACAAGCTCAAGCACATATCAAAATAAACATAAAAAACTGAAAATGAAAATTATATGCCAAAATTTCTATGTTATCCCCACACTTTAGAAAACACATTGTCCTCAATGTGTAGCCCTATAAGTAGTAAGGAAAGAAGTTACCCGATTGATCGTGAAGGTCCTCTTCTTCTCATGGTGGTTGTGCTTCTCCCTTTGGCGTGAATGTTCAAAATTGTTGTGTCTCCATAATATGGGGTTTCTATAAAAAGAATTAAAGCATATATACGAAAATAAATTCTAATCCTACTTCAACAAATTATATAAGTTTAAAATAAAACAAAAACATACTAAAATTAAATTGTCTAAAATAATAAACATAAACCCTAAACCTTAAACCCTAAACCTTAAACCCTAAACCCTAAACCCTAAACAATAAACGAATTTCATCCACATCTTGGCTTTGGGCGTCATAAGTTCTTGGTTGAAAGTTTTTGGAATTGTAGTGCCTTCTCAATAGGTTTATAATTCTTTACCCGCTGTTAAGAAAATTAGGATCTCCTCGGTGTCGATATTCTTAAATTCCTTTAAATTAACTCTATGGTGGTAATCTTGGTAATAATACTGGACATTGTAAAATCTACAAATTTGGACCTCATTCGAGTATATTTCAACTCCTCGAATTTTCATTAGACCTTGAATCTGCCCACAAGCTCTCCCGGCTTTGTGTTTCTTCAGAGTCAAATAAAATTCTTGAACTATCGAAATATTTATCGGGTCTTTGCAAAGCAGATAGAATTGAGTCCATTAATGATCGACCACTATTTCCCAAATACCTTTGCAAACTTGTATCAGAGGATCAAACCCTTGTTCTTGAATGAAGGTATGCTACTATAATTGTTGTAGATAGCTGTCTAAATCATCTTCTGGGAATTCAAGAATAGGGTTAGTAGCACTTTCACTTGAATCAGCCATTTGACTTTATGATTGGAATCTTTTGATTGTGGAATGAAAAATAGAAGGAACGTAATTTATAGGGAATGATTAATAAGACTTTCAATAAATGTAGAAGTTAATGTTTTCCAGAGATTAAAGTGTCTAAATCTAATCTAAACTCTTAGGAGTTAGAGTCTTACCTGAACTGTTGTCATTACGTTGATGTGTCACGACAAACACTAGGTGTGTTGCGATATCGAGGCTAGAAATACTGTTCCGAGAAGTACTTTGCGTCGCGACGTAGCGTTGATGTGTCATGACATCGAGGCCAGTAACCATGTTTTCCTTGTGCTTGGTCGTCGCGACATCGAATGTGTTTGTCACAACATCGAGACCAGGTTCCCTCTAATTCTGAATCTGAGTTGTTGTCTATTCCTTAGGTATTTCTTATGTTTGAGTCTAACACTGGCTCTTTACCCCATATCACCTTACAATGTAAAGGTTGCTCATCAATAAGTATATTTATAGTTCTCTCATAATATGACTTTATTCTTTTCCCATTGACTAGAAAAGTTTCACCATTCGTACCTAATAACTCAATTACTCCATATGGTTTTACCTGATTGATAGTATATGGCCCTGTCCATCTTGATTTGAGTTTCCAAGGAAATAGCCTGAGCCTAGAATTAAACAAGAGTACCTTTTGTCTAGGCTCAAAAGTTCATTTTCGAATCTTGGCATCGTGGCGCAACCTACTTCTTTCTTTATAAAGTTTCATATTTTCATAAGCCACGAATCGAAATTCCTCCAACTCCTATAACTGGAACAATCTCTCTTTTTTTGCTAACTTAGGATCTAGATTCAATTATTTAATAGCCCAATATAATTTTTTCTTTAATTCAATAGGCAAATGATAGTTTTTCCCATACACAAGTTTATAGGGAGACATACCTAGGGGTGTCTTATTGGCTGTTCGATAAGCCCATAAGGCATCATCCAATTTTGCTACCCAATTCTTGCGATTAGTATTTACTATCTTCTCAAGGATCTGTTTAATTTCTCGATTAGAAACTTTAACTAGTCCATTTTCCTGAGGGTGGTATGCAGTTGTCATTTTATGTCTAATACTGTATTTTGCGAGAGCAGCTTCAAACTATTTGCTGCAAAAATGTGACCCTTCATCGTTGATTAATTCCCTAGGAGTTCCAAATCTTGAAAAGATGTTTCTTCTTAGAAATCTTACCATTGATTTGGTATCATTATTAGGTAATGTCATTTCTTCGACCCATTTGGAGACATAATCTACTGCTAATAGAATATATTGATTTTCGCATGAGCTAGGGAAAGGTCCCATGAAATCAATTCCCCAAACGTCAAATACGTCAACCTCAATAATTCCTACTTGTGGCATTTCATTCCTTTTTTATATATTCCCCATTCATTGACACAGATCATAATTTTGCATTAACATATGAGCATCCCGATTCATAGTGAGCCAATAGAATTCTGATTGCAAAATTTTCTAAGCTGTCCGTTTTCCGCCAAAATGTCCTCCACAAGGAGAGTCGTGACATCCTTTAAGGATGTTATTTATTTTTTCTTCGGCTACTCATCTTCGTACTAACTAATCTGTGCATTGCCTAAATACATAAGGATCCTCCCAAATATAATTTTTTGCGTCATACATGATTCGTTTCTTTTGTTGCCAAGATGCTTTCGATGGGAACACCCTTTTTGCTAAATAGTTCACATAGTTTGCATACCACGGTGTTCCCGTGTTTAGGAATCGGGTTTCTACTCTAAATATTTTCTCATCTGCAAAAATTTCCTTTATTTCTCCCAAAGGCACAGAGATAGTATGATTTTACAATCGTGACAAATGATCCGCTATTGGTTCTCTGTCCCTTTTCAATCTATGATTTATAAGTACAATTCTTGTAACAACAATACTTATCTCATTAGCCTTGCTTTGGTCTCTTTTTTCTTCATCATATACATTAGGGCTGAATGATTTGTATAAATGTAAACACGATTAGCCATCAAATAAGGACGAAATTTTTCACATGAAAAAACTACACCTAACATTTCCTTCTCAGTGGTAGTATAATTGCATTGAGCTGAGTTAAGAGTTCTATTGGCATAATGAATTGCTCCAAATAAACCATCTCTCTTTTGTCCCAAGACAGCACCTACAGCATAATCACTAGCATCACACATAATAATAAAAGGTTCATTCCAGTTTGGTGTGACAATTATGGGAGAAGTTATTAATTTTTCTTTTATCTTTTCAAAGGCTTCAATGTAACTATTTTCAAACACAAATGGAACATCTTTTTGCAATAATAAATTTAGAGGTTTAGAGATATGAGCAAAATCTTTGATAAACCTCCTATAGAACTCGGCATGCCCAAATTTTTTTTGAATACCTCTGTTATTTATAGGATGTGGTAGGTTTTTGATTACCTCAATTTTTATTATCTACCTCTAACGCTCTCTGTAATATTTGTAGACCCAAAACTAACCCTTGTCTTACCATGAAATGACATTTTCCCAGTTAAGAACTAGATTAGTTTCCTCACACCTCTGTAGTACTTTTTCTAAATTCAGCAAGCATTCCTTGAACGAGCCTCCATATACTGAGAAATCGTCCTTGAAAACATCTAACCCTTCCTCTGGCATATCTGCAAAAATAACAGTCATACACTCATAAATGTAGTAGAAGCATTACAAAGTCCAAAAGGCATTCTTTTAAAAGTGTATGTCCCAAAAGGGCATGTAAAAGTTATTTTTTCTAGATCGTCGAGATGTATTAGGATTTGATGATACCCTGAATACCCATCTAAGAAGCAATAATATTCTTTACCTGCCAACCAATCTAGCATTTGGTCAATGAAAGGTAATGGAAAATGATCTTTTTTCGTTGCATCATTTAATTTCTTTTAATCAATACACACTCTCCACCCAGTAACTGTTATCGTAGGAATTAGCTCATTGTGGTCGTTTTCTACTACTGTCTACCCACCTTTTTTTGGTACATACTACGTAGGGCTCACCCATTCGCTATAAAAAATGGCATAAATTATGCCTACGTCTAACCATTTTACCAATTCCTTCTTCACTACTTTTTTCATGGCCGGATTAGGTCTTCTCTGTGTGTCTACTACAGGTTTCTTTCCTTCTTCTACCTAAATTTTGTGTTGACAAAAGGCTGGATTTATTCCTTTAATATCAGCAATTGTCCATACAATAGCCTTTTATGACGTTTAAACATGTCCAGCAAGGTCGCTTCTTGCTAATCACTTAATCTTAATGCAAGTATAACGGGTAAAGTATTTTTCTCCCCCTAAATACCCATATTTCAAATGTTCTGGTAGTAGCCTTACTTCTACTTCTAGTGGCCTCACAATTGATGGTTTCACCTTGGTGGTAGCCGACATTGTTTGATCTACCACTTCCTTGTTTTGCTGCCACCATTCTAACTAGGTTGTTAAAGATTCTACATTTATTTCATCTTCTATAGGTCCTTCATCCTCAGAATCTTCTTCTTTGTAGTGACTGGTCACGATCTATTTGCAAACAGATTCGTTGATTTCTCTTGAAGGTTCAGATCGTTCCTCTTAAAATATTTCATTTGCGCTTGCTACTTCCAGTATGTCCATAACATCTTGCCATGTCTTTTTCCAAATACTTCCCCCAGTCATTATATCCACCTTGCATCTTTTTTCTACATTCAATCCATCATAAAAGTGTTGAATTTGTATAGCAATATGAATGCCTCCCCCTAATATGGATCGGAGTATGGCTTTGAATCTTTCTGAAGCTTGCCTTAATGTCTCTGTCATTGGTTGCCTAAAATAAAACATTTGTATGTATCCCTGCATAATCTTAGGCATAGAAATCATTTGTTAAAGAAACATGTATACGAGTTCTTCCTAAGTAGAATAGTGTTTGGGGGTAAGGAATCTAACCATGATTTTTCCTTCCCATTTAAAGAAAAAAGAATCAATAACGATCTAATCCCACTCGGAGCTACTCCCGCATATGAAACTGTGCTACAAATTACCTCAAATTTTTGTAAAAACGCAGCAGGATATTCTGTTAAGAGATAATAAAATTTAACATTATTAGTAATCCAAGATATTAGAGATGGATTTAATTCAAAATGATTTTGATAAATTGGTGGTCTAGCAATACTAGATTGTAGCCATTCTAAATACAAAAACATTCCTAATGCATTTTTCATCATTTTATAAGTTAATGTAAAGGAAATAAAAGTAAAAGAAAAAAATAAAGAGAATCGTATCTATAGCCTAAAATTTTTCTAATTATTTTATAGGAAAAGAACGAATAAAATTTCCTAAAGCGTTGCCTCCCCGACAACGATGCCAACAACTTGACCACCCTCGAACGTACTCTCGTTCAGTGTAGATTTTAGGCTTCCGCAAGTATACGGGTCAGGTGTAAATATAGTGTGTACAACGAAACACTTGGTAGTATTCCGAGGATCGTGCCCAAAGGAGGCGTGAGACAATAGTAAATTAAGTCCCTACAAAGAATAAAATAATTAGTAATAACTTTAGGGATTATAGCATGAAAGATAATAAAAAGAGTGGTTTGTAAAAGGCATAAAAATAAATTAAGTAAGTAAAGAGTTGAGATGTAAAATGTTGATAAACGGCTTTAGGGATTTTAGGTTGCTTTCGTATGAGTTCTTCAATTGTTGGGTTTTGGGGATTTTCCTCCAATTAACTAGTCACTACCCCAGTTGGATCTCTCAATCTTCCACTTGCATAACAAGTCGATATAGACTACTTATTGCTAGATGTCACAGTCTAACCGGTTTGGGAAAAAGGTTTTCACGGTTGGGCAATACCAATTTTGGGTTCATTCTCACCTAAATGACATTTTAGTGTTGTCAAGACTAGTGTTTGTTTGATGTTCTTCCTTTCCCAAACAGCTGATTCGAAAGGTAAAATCCTTGTTAAACAATAATTAAATATTCATACTTCCACTCTCTAATTTCTCAAAATGGAATTAGTTCCTCGTGGTTTTCTTGATCATCATTAAAACAATAATATATGAAAACATATAATTGAATAAAGAGAATGAAAAAGAAACTAGAATTGTATTGGCAATCTGTCGGGAAAAATTTGTCGAACGTTTGTGCGAGTTCTACATTCTCATTTCAAATGAAAATACAAAATGAAAGCTAAAAACTAATAAATGGTGTGTTTAAACCTAATGCTAAAGGCCCTATTTATAGCCTTGGTCGGTCGTTTTCATTAACCCTAGGTCTACTGTCGTCCTTCGTGTTTAAGTGGCATTGTAAAGATCGAAATGCCCTTCACTCAATGTAGCGTCCTCGTTCAGGGGTCGATGTCACGGCAAACCAGGACCTGTGTAGCAACAAAGACATCAGTCCTCGTGTGAAGTGTTATCCTACAGGCATTGTCGTGACATAGCCCATGCATGTCACAACAAAGAAGTTAGTCCTCGAAATCTCCAAGTCTGGTCCCTTGGTTGCAACGTAGCTTAGCCTATTTCGTGACAAAGTTACCAGCCTCATATTGTTGCAACTTTTTATGGTCTCCTACACACTCACAAAGTACATTAGCTAACCTTTAGGCGTCAATTGGCCTTAAAGACAATAAAACAACGTTTTAGCACTTAGGTTACACAATTTATTCAAAAGAAGAATCTAAGTTAAATCCTATGAAAACATAAAGAAACTACTTGGTTTCAAGCTCTTCAAGTGTGAAAACTACGTCAATCTGCTAGGTATAAAACCGACAGTTCAACAAACAATTTTAGATGGTTAACAACCTACAAAGATGGGTGCAGTGCCATTATCTGCTTATTAGATAATAAGTAAGTATAATGGCCTTTTGTTTTACTATAACTGGTATCTCCATGCTCCCCAAACAATTAAGGGATCCACTACTTCACATTAGATCCACTACATCACATCAAGCAATTACAGTTACTCCTTACCAGATAAGCAAACAATTTTAGATGTTTTAACACAACCGCCAAAGATGGGTGGATGATTTCTAACCATCTTAAATTGTTTGCTTATTCGATGACGAGTAACTATAATGACCTTTTCTTCAACAGGATACTCTAAGCAATTTTTTTCTTCTAATTATAATATCACAATCCAAAGACCATCAATATGTATATATAGGTTGGGGTGTCGACCATATGATACATGGCATCCAAAAACTTTTTTTTTTGAATTGATAAAAGGGATGTCGACCGTCAATAACCCGATACCCAAATTTTTTTTAAACTGATAAAAGGGGTGTCGACCATCAATGTCTCAGCACCCCAAATTTCTTAATTTTGGGAAAGGGGTGTCGGCCATCAATGTCCTAGCAACCTAATTTTTTTTAAAATTCTAGAAAAGGAGTATTTTCCATCAATGTCCCAACACTTTAAAAAAGATTTTTTTTAATTAGATAAAGGGGTGTCGGCCATTAGTGTCCCAACATCCCAAAAGTTTTTCTAAATACTGGTATAACATGTATACTAGTATGATACAGTTCAAAAAAAAAACTTGGGTGTCGGCCATCCGATGTCCAAAACCCAAAAAACATTTTTTAATCCCAGACACAATCATAAGGCAATGAGTGTGGCAACTATAATGTGGGTGTTGACCATCTAGTGTCTACAACTAGGGGTGTTCAAACAGTTAACCGATCGATTAATCGAACCGTACTAGTATTAACCGAAACTAAACTTTTTAATCCGGTTAATCGAACCAAAATTTTTCCAAATAAGTTAACCGAACCGAAATATTCCGGTTAATTTAGTCAGTTAATTGAATTAATAGGAATTTATATGTTTTATTTTTTTGGTTAAAACAATTATAAAACATATAAAAAATTAAATTGATAACGTTCATTTGACTGAATTAGTAATAGCCTATTACATATAATATATAATATTATTTATTAAGTTTGGTTAATTTGGTTAATTTGGTTAATTGCCCAATTTCGAACCGAATTAACCATTAATCAAAATTCCAAAAAACTTTTAACTGACCTCCGATCAAACTAGATCTGGTAGTCGACCGATTAATCGAATTAGATCGATTTGATCGGTTAATTTGGCTTTGAGCGATGTTTGAACACCCCAATCCACAATCCAATTCTACTGTTCATTTAAGGTAATTTAGATGATTGTTTTTGAATCAGGATCATTTGTGTAATTATTTTATTTTTTTGGGTCAAATAGGTAAAATAATCTATTTTGATATTAAAAATAATTTCGAAAATTAATATCTTATCAGCATTTACATACTATTACTTAATTTTTTTTGGTGAAAAAATATAGGAAAGATTTAAGAACTAAAAATATAAAGTTTAATTTAGAAAGTAATATAAAGTTGTAATCGAAGATATTAAAATATATGCACATAATTTGAATAGAGTATATTTAATTATATATTACATTTGACACATTAATTATAAATGAAACGTTAACTAAATAAATTAAATATAATGTGCCAGATGTAATGAAATAAACAACAATATAAATTAAAATAGTGAATTAATTTTTTTAGGAATTTTTTTAAAAATAGTTATTTAATGAATTAAATGTGTTTTAGGAAATTAAAAGGTAAATTTTTTTTGGAAAATGACTATTATTAGGGGCGAACTTAGAAATTTTTTTAGGTGGTCGAAATGGAATTTTAATTTTTAATAGTCTATTTATTTATAATTTTTAAAAGATTAAATTAAATTTTTATAATTTTAAGGGTATTAAAGTATAATTTTATCTTTACTAATTTAAAATTTTAAAAATTTCTAAAGAGCCTTCTAAATAACAATTTTACAATTTTTCATTTTAGGGGGTTCGCCTCTAACCATTATTACTATATGGTATTACTATATTAATTATAAATGAAATGTTAATTAAATAAATTAAATCTTTAATGCACCACATGTAACTCAAAGAATAAATAACAAAGTAAATTAAACTTCGTATGTTGGACTGATGGTTAAGGTGTTTATTGTCTCAAATGTAATTTAAATTCGAGTCGCATTAATCGTATTATTATTAAGACTTTGTCCTCTTTTTATTTCACAAAAAAAAATGTGAATTAAAATTTTTTAGGAAAATTTTTAAAAATAATTATTTAATGAATTAAATGTTTTTAAGAAATTAAAAGCTATTAAATTTTAGAAAATGACCATAATTGCTACATGGTATTAATATATTAAATATAAATGAAACGTTAATTAAATAAATTAAACATTGAATGCATAACATGTAACTCAAACAACTATTCGAACAAAACAAATTTACCATTTTTAAATAAAAACTTTGCTATAGATTATATAGAGAGAATATTTGATGCATGCCGTTGTGTCACGTCCCTAGAACTTGAATCTTGGAGCGTACGGCCTTAGACGCTTCTTTGATCTCACAACGCCTAAGTAAACCAGATTTCCACGTTTGAGGATTCACCAAGAGAATACCTCTAAGGCATCAAATTTGTATAGCGGAAGCGACTTAGCCAAAAGAAAGCTTAAAAGACAACATAAAGGCCACAAGAACAAGAACAAGAGAGAAGAGTTTGAGTAAATGCTCTCTAGTGTATTCACAAAGAAACAATACAAGAATGAGTATTTTGGAGTGTGTTTTACAAATGAGGGGAGGCTCCCTATTTATAGTTGAACTCCCCCACAATAGACGGTTAATGATAGACCTCCATGGGACTCATTGTGTGCGATGGTCACGGGCTGCGAACTTTGGCCCGTGACATTCTCCCCCACCCATTCTCGCAACGCCTTCGTTGTGGCTCCAGAATGGCATTGACTTGATTCGCCTCGGTCTCGTCTCGTTGCCTTAGCATTATCCCGATTAGTCTCACTATCGGGCCGTCCCCTCTTTCGAAACTTTTGCCTCGGCTTACGTCGCCTCTTAACTCGAACTGTCTCACATGTTGGTACATCAGGTTGGCAAGAAGTCTTCGTACTCACTTGCCCACATTCTGACTCGCTTCGATCGGAATCCACATGATTCACTTCACTTGGCCTCAAATTACCTATAGTCCCTTGGCCTTCTTGCTTAAGAACTCTGAAAGGGCCTCTACATTCTTGCCAAGCAACCAAGTTAGAATGCAAAACACTATCACAGTGTTTCGAATGTACCTTAGTTGTCGTATTTACTCTAGTCAATTGTCCAGCTTGCATCGTCATTCTCGCAAACTTTGATGCACCACCCACTTTTCCCATAAGTGGAAGCTCCTCCGATGTGTCAACAGAAATGAGCCTCATTGAACCTAGCTTCCAAGTTTGCATCGCAACTTCTTCCTTTGAGTTCGATGCCAAACTCACCCCTTAAATGGGTTGAAGCCTCGCCAATGACTCGGCCAACTCCGTCGCTTTTCTCGAATTGAACCTCATTGGTCTCAGCTTCATTGTTTTCATCGCGGCTTTCTCCATTAAGTCCAATGACAAACTCACCTCTTCTTTAGGTGGAAGCGCCTTTGATGACTCAACAAGCTCCGATGTTGCCTTTTCTTTGACCCTCACGGATTGTTGCTTTGGACAGTTCCGCAACTCATGTGGACCACGGCACAAGAAGCACTTGACTCGCTTCTTTTTGCTCCTCTTTGCCCCCTTGGCTTCGCTCGAACCAAGCTTCTTGGGCACCTTGTCTGTCTCATCAGTGGCAGACTTTTTCGGACATTTTCGCAACCTATGCGGACCATGACGCAAGAAGCACTCGACTGGTTTCTTCTCGCTTTCGGCCTTCTTGGCTTCGACACCTCTTGCGCTCGAACCAAGTCTCGCGGCCTTACCTTCCGGCTTGCCCCTCTTAGACAACTCGGATTTCCTTGGACATTTCTTTAGCAAATGTGGACCGTCGCAAACGAAACATTTTAACTTGCCTCGCTTTTTGTTGGGTTTCTTCTTCCCAACTCGTGGTTTCCCATTACCACCATTGTCGTCGTTGCCTTCGCCATTATTATCTTCCTTGTGATTCCCTTCACATGCGCCCCTTTCATCGGACTTGGAAGATCCAAGCTTGACCACGGATTCCGCTACCGTCATGGCTTTTGACAGCTCTTGGACACCTCATTGTTCCAATTCTTGTCTGACCCACAGCTTTAATCCATTCTTGAAGACAAGTAATGCTTCTTTCTCGGTCACATCTTTAACTCGGAGCATGAGTTCCTTGAACTCTCGAACATACCCTCCAACTGTGCCTCATTACGTTAGCCATCGCAACCTTGCTCGAGCTTCGTCCTCGACATCATCCAGGTAATATTGTCCCTTCAATTCATCTTGGAACTCTTGCCACGTTCCAATCTCACTATGCCTTTTATTTGTGGTCCTGTCTTGCCACCATAAAAGCACATTATCAGTAAGAAACATTGAAGCAATATTTACCTTACTTGCATCATCCTCGATGCCTTTGGCACGGAAGTAGTTCTGCATCCTCCACAAGAAATTATCCACATCGCATGCAGACTTCGTCCCTGTAACCTCCTTCGGCTTTGGGATATCACTGAGTGCTGCACTTGACACTCCTCCATTCCCCACGGCTGCTCGACACAAGGTAAGCTCTCCCTCGAGCTTCTCTAGTCTTGAGCTCAAAGCCTTCGTCGTGGACATTGTTTCCTCCTTCAAAGCCACTAGCATGGCTTCGAGAGCATCGTTCCTTTCAGTCAGCTTAGACCTATGAGAATTGAGTAACTCTTGTACCTCATCCCTAGTCCTGTTGAGTTTTATGGTCACATAGTCCCTCGATTGTTCCCTCAAGTCATTTATGAGATCATAAAATCCATTGATGGACTCCTTCTCATCCCCCATGGACTCGTCAAGTTTGTCCACTCGATCCTCTATAACTGACAGCATGTCCCTCATTGATCTCTAAGGCAACTTTTGTTTGGAATCTTCTTTCGACATCACGAACGGTGCCTTCGCAACACTAGCTCGGATACCACTTGTCACGTCCCTAGAACTTGAATCTTGGAGCGTCGGCCTTAGACGCTTCTTTGATCGCACAACGCCTAAGTAAGCCTGATTTTCACGTTTGAGGATTCACCAAGAGAATACCTCTAAGGCACCAAATTTGTATAGCGGAAGCGACTTAGCCAAAAGAAGGCTTAAAAGACAACATAAAGGCCACAAGAACAAGAACAAGAGAGAAGAGTTTGAGTAAATGCTCTCTAGTGTATTCACAAAGAAACAATACAAGAATGAGTATTTTGGAGTGTGTTTTACAAATGAGGGGAGGCTCCCTATTTATAGTTGAACTCCCCCACAATAGACGGTTAAGATCGAATTACATCGACGGATGAGATTGGCCTATCCCTTAAATTATGGGATTTACAAGATTATATTCAAATCAAATCCTATCTAATCCTAAAGATATGATTCTCTCTTATCTTCTAGGATTAGTTCGCATATTTGCCAAGATGCCTTAAGTTGACAAAGCTTCATCATTGGGCCACCCAGGCTTCAATCTGATAGGCTTGACCAACAGCTCTCTGAATCGGGCCAGCTCATGTGGGCTAAATGATCCCAATGTCAATGATAGACCTCCATGGGACTCATTGTGTGCGATGGTCACGGGCTGCGAGCTTTGGCCCGTGACAGTTGCACATGGTCTAATTCAGGGGCTGGTAGCGGTTTTGCCACTAAAATGGAAATATTTTTACTTTGGTCTTTAAAAATTTTTAAACTATTGAATTAATAAAGGTAAAATTACATTTTTGCCTCCTTAAAAATGATAAAATTTTGTTTTAAACTTTTAAAAATTGTGTTTTTATTATGATAAAAATTATAATTTAATTTCGGCCTCTCTAAAAAACTTTTCTTGCTTCGTCCCTACTTTGGCATAAGTTTCATGCATCATCAGTGAATAACAGTATGATACCTCATCATTGAATAGTAAACTTATAAATAAATATTGATAATTTTAATTAAAAAAAATTAATTATAAATAAATGTTAAAACCCTAAATTTGAGATCATAGACCTTAAACTTTTAAACTCTAAATTTTAAATTTGAGAGTTATTAATATTTATTTATGACGGTTATGATTAAAGTTTAATTATATTTAAATAAAATTATTAATATTTATTTACATTCTTCTACAATTTTTTGTTTAATTAAAGGATTATATATTATATTATTATTTACCGATAATGCAGAAAAATTTACACACTAATAATACATCAAATATTAAAATTAACAAATCAGGGTCACACCCCGGTATAAAAGTGCAGAAAAGATGTGGCCATTTGCTATAAATAAAAAGTCGAAGAAAGTACAAGTCCCCACCGGAAATAGAAAATACAAATATCACAAAATATATTGTTTTCATAATCCAAATTAGATCTTAAAAATATTAAACACAATCATATAAGCCAAGATGATGGTCCTTCCATAGATTGAAGAAGATAAATTATAGGCACTAGAGGATGAAAGATCCATCCAATCGTGTTGGCAATTAAATGGGACCCCGCCGCTAATAACAAGTGGCTATTCTATCAAATAAAACCAATCATCTTCTCAACTCTCGCCTGTCTGTTCTAATTCTGATGTACTAATCATAAACCACCACTCGTATTTTTCCATACACGATGAACCCACTTTTGCAAAATGTGTAGTAAGTATATCAGTGTTGGTGTATGCATATATATATATGTGTGTGTGTGTGTATGTGTGTATACGTATTTACTAGTAGTATACTATTACCTACCTAAGTATCCCAAAGAGAATCAACTTGCATATCGTCCCACTCATTCTCCTTATTCTCATTGCAAAACATCATTGCTTCATCCATCATCAATGCCTCCGACATTTGCATCCACATCTTGGGAGAGTCCATAGGGGACTCATTGATAGCCTGAATTTGGCTCTGTGACAACCTCACCGTGACTGGACCGGTGCTGCTGCTGGAGCCGCCAGTGTTGGGTACAACCGCATTAGTCCTGACCCACGAGGCTGCCTCGTGGGCTGCCTTTCGGATATCTTCAGCATTGGAACTGGCTGGCTTGGGAAAATAGGTCACCAAGTCAGGGAAGTTAAGACGTGCCTCGCCACCCCGAAATTGTAACGCCGCGACATCATAAGCTGAGGCTGCCATTTCAGGTGTCTCGAAGCTTCCTAACCAGATTCTTGTCTTTTTTCCAGGCTCACGAATTTCAGACACCCATTTACCCCATTTCCTCTTACGAACGCCTCTATAGCTTGAAGGTAAGCCGCCCCGAGCACTGCTGCTATTCTTTTCTTCCATATTGATTGTTTCGAGTGTAATACAGCTAAGGGTATTTATACAAGTGCTGGGATTACTGTTAACGAACTACAACACTGAAAATCTTGGAGGAAGTAAGCTTCCAAGCAGCTGCACAACTGAAAAGGATTTCCAACATATATGTGCATGTTAAGATCAATGTATGAGACCCAAAGGAATTTAAAAATCTCTTCTGTAAACAAAGCCAATCAATGGATGACAAGCTCGTAAACTTGTTTTCTTCTTTTCTGAATGCTTATATTTGGTTGTAAAAGGGAAAAAAACAAAATATCCTAGGCGACCAACACAGAGTTTCCTGTTGAAGACGCGGTTTGATACAAGGTCAACGTGGGAAATTAGGGCTTTGGATTGCATTGGACCCACTCATCCATTCAAGAAAAATATGAAGTAGGCTTGAATGAATAGATTTTTTTCTGCAATTAATTTCATCAGTCTAACCAATACTCTTTGATCCCTACGCGACTTGTTTAGGTAACCGTCTCTCACTTCCTCTTCCAATACCGGCAGCTCTATAGTAATTTCCATATCTGTGTGCAGTTTTTATATTATTCTCATAATTGTATAACTCTTTTATATTTAAGTTATTTTATTTTCGGAACCCAACAAGTAACTCCAGTGAAAAAAAAAATATTGTTCATCCTAATAGATTTGGGTTCGATCACCTGTGTGCAAGGTGTGTGCATTGTCAAAGAGTTAAGAAAGTATGAATAAAATACTACCATGTAATCACACTAATATATTAAAAGAAATTATTTTATTTTCGAATCAAATCAAATTAATACATAAACTTTGTTTCAACTTCGATTTTATGCAATTATATAAATGAAACTTAAATTGTGGTTCATATGTATATATAAAATTTTTATTTTAATTCAATTGTACATATTTAAAGAAAAAATTACATACATTTACTTTCATATTGGATTAATATAATTATTTGTGTATGCAATATATCGATGTAAAATAGTGTTAATTCGATAATATTATTAGTAATTTGTGAAAATTGAATCAAATCAAAATTTCATGTATAAAAGCACTCAAAATCAAAGTTCATCTTTGACATTACACATTAAACCAAAGTTCATGTATAATTTTGATATTTATCCTTTTATTTTTATATAACTTGTAACAATTAGAGAGTGTTTGAACACCACAGTCTAATTTTCTAGATGTGTTTAAGTGATAAATAGAGTGTAAGTACATTGTAATTTCTTACATCAAACAATAGTATAAATTGTAATTACATACAACATAATTTTAAATTCTAAAATAAATAATTATAAAAATTATGAATATTATCTCTAAAAACAAGTAACAAAACCTAAAATCAAATTATCATATATAATATGTTAGTCCAGAAAATATTCGACACTATGATTACTAATAAAACTAACAAGAAAAATAAGTATCTCATGCAATTTTATCTAGTTACTTTAGAATTTCATATTTGTTGGTCATTCTCTCTCTAACATTAGACATATACTCATTGTTATCATTAATTGGTCATTGACCAAGTACAAATAATCAATAACAAATATAGTTAAATTAAATTTAGTATAAATAATTTATAATAAATACTAGGGATAATGTTAAATTTTGTACTTGTACTTTAATGTTCATTGTGGTACATATACTTTGAAAATGTCCAATGTGGCACTTGAACTATCAATTTGTATATTATTTGGTACCTGTATTTTCATAACATGTCTAATACGGTACCTGTACTTTGAAATTTTTTAATGTCATGCCTAAAGTATCAATTTGTGTATGATTATATGGTACCTGGAGTTAACAACGTTAGCGAATGTTAAACCAACCAACTAAAAATAAACATGTGAAAATGTTTCTTTTCCAAATCATCAACACCACATGGATAATATATCACTAAGTGAAAAACTAAATGAAAAATTAAACTAAATTAAATTTTAAAAATAAAGAATTGAACATAGATCACATATAATTAATAAAAAAAAGTAAATACAAGACTTGCAAACAAAAACATCATATTCTCCATTAAAGTAAATATTAGAGTCATCTTCTCGAAAGAATTTCTCATTTAAAATCAAAGTTTTCGAGTTTCTTATTTAAAATCAAAGTTGCTACACATGAAACCCTAATTAGAGAAATTTAATTTTGATTTTTCCAAATTTTCTTTCAAAAACTTTACCTTCTTAGCTTAAAATGAACCCAAACCTCCCTTGGAGAAGCTTCTTAGCAAAATTCAGAAAATCCTAGTCAAAATCAAGTTATTCAACCTCCCATTCAAGTTCAATAAATCAATATAAATTTTGAGAAATTTTAACTTGTATAAATTAAAAAATAGAAAATTTAGGGTTTTAAAAGTTAAAAATTGCAAGTCCAAACCTATTACTTCTTTGCTCTTCAAATCTCCTCTAAGAAAAAATTGAAGCAATGAAATTGATGTTTTTTCAAAAAGTTAAACTTATGTTGTTTATGTTTAGTTATTTATTTTTTTAGTTTAAATTAATTTTAAATTTTTTTTTTGTTTTATTTAGGTTTTCAGTTGATGTTATATTATCTTTATGAAATTGAAGATTAGGAAAATATTTGTGCATTAAATTTTCATTGGTTGATTTGGCATTTACTAAGGGTGTTAATTCTACGTATTATAATAATACACATTGAACATTTTCAAAGTGTAAGTACCACATTAGCCATTTATAAAAGTACATTTACCAAATAAAATACATATTGATAGTTCAAGTATCATAGTGAACATTTTCAAAGTACAAATACCACATTGGACATTTTATAAAAATACACGCACCAAAATTACATTATCCTTAAATAATATGTAATTTAATTAATTATTTAGTACAAAAAAATGTATAGGAAATTAGCTCTCGTCATTAAAATTATCAAATTATTTAAACAAAATTAATAAAATAGCATATAGTTATATTTTAAAAAATATATATCTTAAAATCAAGTTGGTCTTATATTGTATAAAAACAACATATTAAACTCAAACCATGTATAACATTGAAAAATCATAAGATAATTGAATTTGATTGTAATTACTTATAAGTATTCACGCGATTAATTCCACTCAACTTAGTAGGACTCACTAATTATTGCAGGTACCCAAACATACCATAAATACGTAATAAAACAATTACACTCAAATCCAAGCACTTCCTAATAAAGAGTTAATTGCACTAGGCATTCCCAAACTATGACCCTTGTTCTAAATTGTTTCCTAAGCATCAAAAGATTCTAAATACATCCTCAAACTATTGATTTTATATCAATCAAGTCTTTCCATTATTAAAATCATTAATTTAATCGTGAAATAAAAATTTTACAATAGCTTAATTGTTTACTCTATTTTTCCGGGTTTACTTTATTTTTAGTTTTAACTTTTAAAAATTATATAACATTTTGCTTTTCTTTAAAAGTTTCATTTTAAATTATGTGATATAAGATTTAACAGTTAAATTAACGGTTTTCATTTAATGGTTGAATTAACAATTTTAATAACGGAAGAATCTTATTAATATAATTTCGATAATTGAAGAATGTAATTAGAATATTTTAAAATTTAGAGATTAATTTATAATAAAAACCATAATACAAGGATATCTGATATAATTAACTTCCTAATAAATTATGTTATATAAAATTTAATATGCTCTTTATATAAATTTTCATCTCATCCAAAGTTATATGTCATTTCTAATTAATTTTTTATTATATAAATATTTATGTCTGTGTAATCGTTTACATTAACACTATCTACGCAGACTTGCATAATCAGCTACTGCTTTTTTTTAGTCGAAGGGTGAGCTGTCACGATCAGCTCTTCTTCTTACTGTATAAAATTCAAATAAATATAAAACTATTAAATTTAATTGTCATTTCGTGTTATATTTATTGCTATATACCTTTCGGTAATATTTATATTGTCCGACTATGAAGATATTTCAAATTTTAAAAAGGTATAATAATTTAATTTATAAAAAAATATATCTTAATAATTCATTTAATTTTTTTTATCTTTTTTAGTTTTTAAATTTACGTTATTTATCAAATCATCTAAAATGAATGGCAAAATTAATATATATTAACTTTGTTGACTCTATGTGATAGTTCACCTGTATATCATGTAAGCAAATAACTTTTTTTTAAAATTTAAAATATTAAAAAAATATTTTTATACTTTTTTAAATAAATTTTAATTTTTTAAAATATTTTAATTATTTTTATTTTGATTTTTTAAAATTTTAAAAAATTTAATTACTAATGTGACGTAAACAAAGTTAAAAGACATTAATTTTTCTATCTATTTAGAGGTAATTTGATAAATAATATAAATTTAAAAATTAAAAAAACGAAAAATTAAATGAAGAACTAAAATTATTTTTTTTTTAAAAAATTGAACGGTCAAATAAGTCATTATACCTCCTTTTAAAAATATAAAATTAAAAGTTGGTTATAACTTGAGTTTGGGATACAACATTACACTAAATCACAACGAAGCAAAAGAAAAATTACAATCGAACACCAACAATACAAAGTTACGCACCTAGCTAAGAATTTGTTATACATTAGTTACCGTGAATCCAAGTCTTAGAAAGGACCCGGACCTCCCCATGACCCGAACAGGTCCCATTAGAAGATAATGAGCTCGCAAATGTAGCTTGCAAGAAGGGCTTGCGGACAAGACTAGCAAAAGAGGATTCGCGAGCACACCTCGCAAGATAAGGTTACAAATTGAGCTCACAAGAAGTTCTCGCATGCCCAAGGAGCTCGCAGAAAAGATCACATATCCTGCAAACTGTCAAAACATGTGACCAACAGATACGGAGCTCACAAAGGACGTCAGTCCCAGAAATAAAAAGGACCGCGTGCTCCGTGGATAAGTGTCCAACAGGCTACGGAGTTCACAGAGAATGTCAGCATTAAGGATAAGGAATGTTAGTACCAGATGCCATAGAGCCGAGACAAAATAGTGGGTTCCGTTATGAGCTGTAATAGTTCAATTAGGAACATGTATAAATACCCCCGATATCCTTATCAATAAGATACGACAAAAATATTACTAAACAATTGGTGCAGTGAGCATGGGCACACTTCTGATCATCATATTTTTCAAGTTTGGTTAAGTTTTCTTCACTTTTGAAAGCAAATGGCTCACCCAAGTGATAATGTCCCATTCAACTCTTCATCAGGGCAGTTTGGAGCGTCAGGCTCCGGTGCCCAACATGACGACATAGACTTGTTTGCTACATGGTTTGTCGATAGACCAGAGAACTTCGACAACGCAGTCTATCGGGCAGCCTCCCCACTTTTGGACCTGAAACTATCCGCTAGCCATGGATTGTCGCTTCCCTTCAACCAAGAAGCAACCCCACTATAGTCCTTGACCCTCTAAGAGCAGATGAAGTTCATGCGAGAGCAAATGGCTGCCCAGGAAGTGCGGTTCGCAAAACAACAGGCTTTTTAGCAAGAATTGTTCAGGCAGAACGAGGAGTTGCAAAAAAAAATACACACGGATAACTCCGGGTCCCACAACAATGCAAACATGCAAGACGAAGCCCCAACCACACAGGTGAAGGAGTGGAAAAATGAGATGGACGAGTTACGCCACGATGTAAGAGCGTTGCACCTTGAGTTACAAGACATGGACTGTCTATTTTGCTCCAACAACTTGCTGGCCCTCGAAATCACAACGGTAGGCTTACCTTGCGATTTTAAGGTACCAAAAGGATTGAAGGCAGAAGGGACCTACATGCTCATCTGATGTAATAAAATGACTACATGAACATGCTCGGGGCATCGGACATAGTGAAATGCAAGGCCTTCTCAACGACGCTAAAGGGAAGTGCCAAAGATTGGTACTTGTCCTTCTTGTAAGGCTTAGTCCGCAACTTCTCGCAGTTGGGCCAGATTGTTTTAGGCCGATTCAAAGCCCATCGGGCAATATGAACATCCTCATAAGTCTAATGTCGGTAAAGCAATGGAAAAGCGAACTACTCCAAGACTATGTCAAAAGGTACCATGCATCGACCCTAAATACAAAGAATTTGGAAGACCAGTGGGATATAGATGCCTTTATCTTGGGAGTATAGAATGACCACGTGCAATACTCCTTTACTGATAATAGACCATAGAGTTTGGCGGACCCATATGAGAGAATCCATAAGTTTGTTGATCGCCTCCGAACGTACTCCCGTTCAACGTGTATTTTGGGCTTTCGTAAGTATATGAGTCGAGTTGTAATATAGTTACAACGAAGTAACGAGTACTTCGAGGATCGTACCTAAGGGAGGCGAAGCAATAATAACTTTAATTCTCTGCACAGAAAAAGAATTAATTAGTAATATATTTAGGGTTATAGTACGAAAGTGAAATAAAAGTTTCGGGTTTTTATAATAAAGATCATAAAATTAAAGTAAAAATAAAATAAGGGAATATATATGATAAATTCGATAAACAGATTTTATGGGGGATTAGCTCGCTTTGGTATGATTTCTTCAACTGTTGCTTTGGGATTTTCGTCAATCAACTAGTCGTTACCCTAGCAGGATCTTCTGATCTTCCACTAACATAACGAGTTAACAAGAATTACTTATCTTCTGACCTTACAGTTCAAACTGGTTTGGGGTAAAGGTGTTCACGAATAGGGAATACCAATTTTGGGTTAATTCCAACCTAAATGACTTCATTGGGTTGTTAGGCCTAGAGTTTGTTCACGTTCTTTCTTTTCCAAATAGTTGATCCATTGAAGATCCCTAAATAATAATCAAATGATCATACCTCCACTCCCTAATCCCCCACAAAGGGAATAGTTTCTCATGGTTTCTTTGAAATCATAAATTCAATAATAAAGGTAAAAATAAAATTGAGATTAAAAATACGATTGAAAGAAACTCAGGATTTGTATTTCAATATGTTGGGATGAATCCATAATCATTTATACGAAATTTACAAATCTTGTTTCCACAAAACAAAAAGGAAAATAACGAAAAAAATGAAAATAACTAAAAACCTAAATTACAAGAAGAAATTAAAACTAAGAAAAAATGTGTGTAAAACTAAGTTATAAAGGGGCTTATTTATAGCATTTAGACGGTCGTTTTCCTTAACCCTAGGTCAACTTCAGTTCTTCATGTTTAAGTTGGGTTGTGAAGACCAAAACGCCCCTCACTCGATGTGTCACAACATACAGGATCTGTGTCGCGACATAGCAGGTAGTCTACTCCTTGGTGTGATTTTTAGCCATTTTCACGACATACTAAGCTTGTGTCGTGACGTAGAAGGCAACTTCAAGATTCTTTCATTCTGGTCCCTGTGTTGCGATATTTCTTGTTCTGTGTCGTGACATAGTGACCAACTTCTTTATAGTTCATCTTCTAAAGGTCTCCTGCACACTCACACAGTCCGTTTGCTAACTTTTAGGCCTCACTTGGCCCTAAAGTCAATAAAAAACACCTTTTTACACTTTTTACACATTTTATTCATTATACAAAAACTGAAATAAATCTTAAGTGAGCCTAATGAAAATGTCTAGTTTCAAGCTCCTAAGGTGCGAAAACTAGTTTAATTTGCTAGGTCGAATTATGGAAAATCAAACTCCCCTACACTTAAGTTATTGCTTGTCCTCAAGAAAACAAAAGCAAAATTCATGCAAAGATCATAAAAGCTTGAGCATATATCATACAAGGATTAAGTTCGAAACATCTACCTTAGACATTTTATATCTCTAAATAACTTTAGCATGATGAATAAGTAATCTTACCATTTTGATTAAAACAACTAAGTCCGTTAAGTTACAAAAGGTACAAGTGTAAAGGTTTTATTTGTATAATTTCATCAATGACTAATACAAGTACTTTAATTATCATAGTACAATACAAATAGCTGGAACTGTGTAATGCCATATTCATTCATGCATAGACCCATTTAGGTCACATAGGTCTTTTTGACTTGTAAAGTTCTGAAGCTTAGGACATGTATGAGGTTCAAAAGAATAATAAGCACAAAAGGTTACAAATATGAAAATAGTTTGGCACATTGTGTTGTTCCTTATTCTTTCTTTTAGCATCCTATTTCCCGCTCGCCACCTTATTTCTCCTTCTATCACATTTCTTAGCTCTCCCATTAGGAAATTTCAATATGGTCTAATCCCTTTAACTATCCTACAAGCATTTTTCATTCTTGAACAAGTTTTTCTTTTTTGCTTTTGTGACTTTGTGACTTTTTATATTTTTTTCACTCAAGATTTTTCTCGTTTATTTCTACTTGTCTTTTATTTTCTTTTGGATTTTTCTTGTTTCATAATTCTGGCTATTCTAAAGTTCATATACCACATTGATGTTCCTATTTCACTCTTATTTTATAAACTCCACCTTGATGTGTCTACTTACCCTAAATACATATGACCATATGTCTATAATCGTGCAATTTAAGACCAAAGAAAAGAGAAAACACAAATTAACTTTTTTAAGCTTTATGGTTTGTAATGCGGTTCATCAATAAGGGTCAATAGGCCCAAATATTGGTACTAAAAGGCAAAAATTAGAATAGGTTTGTTTTTTGGCTCCAAGTGTTTCCAAACAATACCTTAAGTCATCCCTAAATATTTCAATATGCATAAACTCCAATTTAATCACACAATCCCAAAAGTACCATTTATCATATATACTAGCATGCTTGTTTCCTCATCTTGTTCATGTCATTTGGTACAAATAATATCTTCTCACCTATATTGTAACCTATAGAACTTAATAGTTTCATGCCCAAAAATTTAAAAATTACTCATCATCCTGCCAAATTTATTCCGAAATACAGTCAACCTATGTACATTCTTTTAACCAATCACTTGTATTTCTACAAGCTTAAGCACACGATAAAAATAGAAAATAAAATAAAAATTTATGTTACCCCCAAACTTTAGAAAACACATTGTCTTCACTATATAGCCCCTAGAAAGTAAGGAATGAAGTTACCCAATTAATCATGAATGGTTCTTCTTCTAATGGTGGGTTCCTCCTCCTTTTGGCGTGAATAGCTCTCAAACGTCGTGTCTTCTTTGTATGGGATTCCTACATGGCTTGTAATTTTTTTAATTGACATAATACATATGTATAAAAAACCAATTTTCATAACATAAATAACTTGTAAATAAAAAAGAAGCACATACCTCTAATTCTAAATAAATAAAACCAAAGCCTACTCCTAGTGAAAACATAAAACAAAAAATCCCTACATCCTACTCATCATCATCATTTAATCCTCTCCTCCTCCGTTCTTCACTTTTCCTTTGTTGCAAAAGAGTAAATTGAGTGAACACGTCATCACCTAATAGCATGCTCAGAGGATTCATTGTTCGATTTAGTCATTCGGTAGGTACTTCTACCTTCTTACACATGGTCATTACTAAATAAGGGAAAAATACACATTTCCGCAAATTCTTTGCACTTTCCACCATGTTTCGGTAAATCCATTTACCAATGCAGATCCTTTTCCTTGTGAGAATCCCATAAGTGATAATAGCATGGATTGGGCTAATCTTAGACATATCTGCAGTGGGAACGATTCTAGAGAAAACAAACTTCATCCACATTTTGCCATTAGGTGTCATCAACTCTTAATTAAAAGTTTCGGGGATTGTCGTATCTTCTCGATATGTCCATAGTTCTTTTCCAACTGTTAAGAAATTCTGTGTCTATATTCTTGAATTCTTTTAAATTAGCTCGGTATAAGTAATCCTAATAATAATATGGTGCATTGTAAAACCTATAGATTTGTACCTCATTCATTGACGCCTCTACCCCTCGAATTTTTAGCGTAAGCTGCACCTGATCAAAGGGTCGACTGAAGGGTAGACAAGGCCCCCCAACTAGTCCTTGTGAGTCAAAATAAACAGTCCAAAGAGGTACCTAGCCCAGATTGATACGTTAAAAAATCCCCCAAGACCGTAACAAGAACAAACTAGGAGGTATGCCCCTAAGGAAGATTTGAAGCCTACACCTCATTAAACGCCACACGAACCTACATTCTAAACCAAGTGAAAAGTCTTAGAGTTTTTCCCAAACCATCCCTAATGATGGGAAGAAGAACAAACTCCAAGGACTGGTGCGCTTTTTACGACAACATGGGGCACAAAATTGAAGACAACTTCATGCTGAAGGATGTCATTGAAGAGGAAGTATGAAACGATAAGCTCGTCTTGTTAGTAAACCAGAGTGGTTCGCAGCAAGGACAAAGCTCAATGGTGACCCTAAGGAAAGCAGAAGGTGCGAGGCACACATTCACGTGATTGTTGTGGCACTGATGCTCACATTAGAAGTGTGATGTCAGTCAGTGCTCCAAAGAGGTTGCGTCGACAAGAAAATTGGAGTGTAGAGTTCGAAAGCGATGATGAGGAATCAGTCTGGGATGAAAAGGAGAATGACCTGTTCGTCATCTCGATAACTTTCGTCGGTTTTGAAGTTAAAAGAATCCTAGTCAATAGTGGAAGCACGGTGGAAGTACTATCATGGGAGGCATACAAAAAGGTGAGGCTGAAAGAACAATTGTTGTCCAAAGCCAGTCCGCTATACGGCTTCGCGAACCATCCGGTTGATGTGAAAGGATTAGTCACCCTGCTAGTCACCTTGGGGATGGTGAGCATACGACCATGAAGTACGCCCAGTTTTACGTGGTGGACCATCTGATGGCATACAACGCCATATTAGGAAGGCTGATAATGAGTGTAATATCTCTAAACTGGGTCTAGTAGTTTCGAGTATATTTTTTAGGTTTCGAGCATGAGTTAAGGAATTTATCAAGTTAATAGTAATTTTTTATTTAATTTAGGAGGTCAATTTCATCTAAAATTGATTAAACAATAATCTGGAAAAATAAAAATATTTTTGAAAAATTAATTTTAAAGTAATTAAATAATTATTAGTGAAAATAATTAATTTGGGTCAAAAAAGAATTTTAAAATAATTTTTATTGGGGGTTAATTTGAGTTAAATTTAAATATTCATTAAATTGGATTTAATAGTAAAATAAGGGAAATTTTGGAGTATTTATTTGGCAAATAAACCTTTAAATTCAGAATTTTGGAGAGAAAGAAACAAATGGTAAAGTAAGTGAAATCTGGGAGTGGCCATTGGGCAAATTTCCCAAATTTTAAATTTTCTGGTGGGTTATTTTAGCTTTAAAAACAATGTGTCTAGCCTACTTTTCACACCATTTACATCAGATTAGAAAGTTTTAAAATTTGTTTTCTTTGCATGGTTTTAAAGATCTATAATCACTGAATAGATCTAACAAATTTACTTCTCAAAATACTATCTCTTTTGACCCGAAATTATTCACAATAGTAGCAAAAAATATTCTGAAATTTCTCAAGATTCTTGAATCAAGATTTTCTATCAAAGGATTTGAAACGAATCAAAGGTAATTACTATTTCTAAACTTATTTTTATGATGATTAGAAACATATTTACATGATTTGAGTGATAATTACATGATTTATTATTAATGTCATCTTCTTTAAGAGCTTAAGGTGCTTTAATGGTAGAGCTTAAGAGCTTAAGGTGTTGGTAAGTGAGCATCTAGTGATTTTGTGTGCTTTGATTGGATTGATTATAATGATGATTTAGACATGTATGCTGGACTTTTTGGTTCATGGTATGTTAGTGTTTCAATTGATAAATGAACATTGATAATTGGTAATTGGTATGTTTGATTTAATTTGATGTTAAAATGGCTATGTTACATGATTCACATATGCATTTTGACACTTTAAATTGAGCAGATTATTGATTGAAATTATGTTATGATTGATTGATTATATTGGCATTATAGCATGGTGGATCCATTGGATATAGTTGGCATGCCATAGGATTTGTGAGTACTTACCTTATTAATATGTTATTTGTGAGCAATGAGGCTCTAGGAGGACTGATTTGGAGTAGATAAGGGAGTGTTGAGAAATATAAGGGAGCGTGTGGCTTTAGCCCGCTCAATTCGGGATTGATTCTGATTTTGATTGGGAGTAAGGAGATCCGTTTATCCGATGTATGATCACCCGATTAAGCCATGATTGTATAAGCCAATATAAATGTATAAAATGTTACATTCTAAATTAATGATCATATGCCATGATTAATTATGATTTTTGATACATGGTTAAGCATATGACATTGAATTACTATGGACTAATATTGTGACTGAAAATTGGTATTTGATTGGCTTCGATTTAAGCATGATTTGGGTGCTAATTTACTTGTCGTTTTTATTAACATTCACTAGGCTTTTAAACTCACACCCTCACATTTGTACAGATATCTGATGGCATTGAGGAGCTGAGGAGCCGAGAAAGAGAGCTTGGTCAAGATTTAGTTACACGTTTTAGAGACTATAATCGGGCATTATGGAACTCTCGAGACTTAGTTAATTTTGTTTATAATTGGACTTGGACATTGGACACTGGACATTTTTATTTTTGGATGGTTTTATAATATCATATAAGAGTGTTTTTAATTATTGAATAATTTACGGTGTATTGTTGCTTGATAACACGGTGATTGATAACACTGTGTGTGAGGCATGATGTTTACATTAACAATTGTTTAAATGAAGCTTCCATGGAGTGGTTTACTAGCGACTAAGGTACGCCACTTGTTTGAATTAATCGATTGGTGATATGCATGAAATTGATTGTTTAATACTATTTAATTGAGGCTTAATTGGTGTTAATAAATTTAATTGAAGGTGTATGAATATGTATGATATTTAATTGTAGGTAAATCGTGTTTAATTGGCCATTACAATGCGCAAAATCGAGTTTAAAAATGAGTTTTTTGCAAAAATAGGTGCAGTAATTTTAACACGGACGTGTGGGTTTCTAGGGGTTTGAATGTTGGTCTTTTTAATTTGATATTCTAATTCGTTTAAATTACAAATTAGTCATGAAACATGATAAGTTTAATTAGGGCCTTAAATGATAAGGAAACTTGGTAAAATTTTAGGATTTGACTCATAATTGATAAAATTTGTTAGAAATGCATTAAATTTAATATTCGGGTATAGTACTGATAGTTTGAAAATGTTACGATTTAATCATTATTGTTAAAACTTGAATTAGACAGAGTAAATAAACTCAAATTAAGTTGACATTTTTAGGGCTTACATAAATTAACTAAAAGAAGCTCGGTAAATGTTTAGATCTATAAGCGGGTTAGTTTAACAGTAGGTCGTAAAATGATGAAAATGCCCTTAGGTTAAATTACATATAAAAAGATTAAAATTAATTAATAAATTACTTTCGCATTAATAAATAATTAATAAATAGATAAGACTGAGGTGATATAAGGTCGAGGTGTGTCTTGGGTGGTCGTTAGCGGGACAGTCACTTAGGTGGCTAATGTAACACTTTGAATTTGGATCGGCCTGTCTCGGTTGGGTTTGGGGTGTCACATTTGGTGGTATCAGAGTTAAGTTGAATTTAAAACCTTAGGCCTGCCTAGGATTGTCAAATATTAAAATAATTACGATTTTGGATTTTTTATATTTGCTTTCTTATGTTGTTTGAAACTGCATGTTTTGCCTATACATGTTCTTTGAGATATAAATTGTTACTGGGTAAGATTTGGGAACACAATGCCCTATAGGAAATATACTTATTTAATCTTGGTTCTTTTGCCGCTACTCACTCTTGGTATGTTTTCTTTACTTTTATCTTTAGTTTACGATAGTCGATATGCCTCCGCATTGCGATCGAGGTAGTATAGAGGATGATGCGTTGTCACGAGATGATGCTTAGATGAGCTGCATCGAGCACTTCATGTCAGAGATTGTCGGGGCACTACAGCGTATCACTGGTGCCAACATTGCTCTGGCTCATCAAGGTTTGCCACTGGAGCGCTTATGAGCTCTAAGTGGTAAAAAGTTTTATTGTGTTAGGGGAGGTGATCTAACACGTGCCGAGTACTGGTTAGAGGGCATCATTCATATTCTCGGTCAGATAGGTTGTTTTGACGAGGATAAGTTGGTTATGTCATATCACTACTGACGGACGAGGCTCACAATTGATGGTTGATTATCGAGAGGAGTACTATGCCAGATCGTTTGACTTGGGACTTCTTATTATCGTTATTCTGTAGGAAGTTCATGGGTGATCAGTTCTCGAGGCTAGGAGATGGGTGTTTATGGATCTTGTCCAGGGTACTCTATCTGTATACGAGTATGAGGCTAAGTTTGTTCAGTTGAGCCAGTACGCTCCCGAGTTAGTGGTTCATGAGGTGAGCTATTGTAAGAGGTTCAAGTTCAGACTAAACCACGAGATTAAGTTTTATTTGGCTCCTCAGAGTACCGAGGTCTTCGACGAGTCAGTTGAGAAGGCTCGTGCGCTTGAGGAGACTTTGTGGGAGGAGCCCAAAGTTGTTTCATCTGGAGTTGTTAAGAGGACAACCGATACTACTAGTGGTTCTGGTCATAAGGGTAAGAGAGGTCATTTTAATAGATTTGGATGACATGTTGTTGGTGGTCGTGGTCATGATAGACAGGCCGCAAGAGTCGAGATTGGTCCTATTGATCAAGGTCGTGCTGCATGGAATTTGTGTGAGCATTGTAATCATCGACATCTAGGAGAGTGTTAAAGGTTAATGAGTGCTTGTCTGGCTTATGCTTCGATGGAGCATCGAGTTAACGAGTACCCGAGGAGAGCGCTTGTTGTTCGCAATCAGCCTATTATTGCTGCTACACCTGCTCCAGATTGAGGTAAAGGTAGTGGCAAAGGTGTTGGTTAGCGTGGTGCTGTTCAAGGTGGTGATGGTGGTCCAGTCAGAGTTTATGTAGTGAGGGAGCCCCGAACTAGAAAGGCTACTAATGTTATCATAGGTACTTTCACGCTACAATATTTTCCACTTTTAACTTTAGTTGATTTTGGTGCGACGAGATCATTTATTTTGAGAGACGTAGCTAGAGAGTTGGGGATTACTGTAGAGACTTCTAGTTCGAGTGTTATGGTTAAGAGCCCTCTAAGTGATAGTGTAGCGGTGGATCGGGTATATCGTCACTATTTTTTGATGGTTCAGGGATAAGTGTTTTTGATTGATTTGCTTGAGTTTTCATTTTTGGGGTTTCGATGTCATTCTTGGCATGGATTGGTTGTTCGAGCATCGTGCGAAAGTGGATTGCAAGGTGAAGTTGGTGACTTTGTGTGGTGTTGGTACATCTGAAGTGGTTGTTGTAGGAGAGAAGTTTGAGTTGTTATCGAATGTGATATCTTCACTCTGTGCTAAGATGTTGGTTTAGAAAGGTTGTGAAGCTTATCTAGCCTATGTCTTGAATGTCGATAGTAGGGAGATGAGGTTGGATTAGATTCGGGCTGTTTGTGACTTTTTGGATGTGTTTCCTGAGGAGTTGCTTGGTTTATTGTCGGATAGAGAAGTCGAGTTCAGTATTGAGCTCTATCCCGATACTGCTCCGATGTCTGTTGCGCCCTACCGCATGGCACCAAAGGAATTGAAAGAGTTGAAGTTGCAGTTGCAGTTGCAGTTGCAGGAGCTTTTGGATCGTGGGTTTATTCGTCCGAGTATGTCTCCATAGAGAGCACCAGCGTTGTTCGTTAAGAAGAAGGATGGGACTTTGATGCTGTGCATCGACTATCGCTAGTGGAATAAGTTAACCATCAAGAATAAGTATCCGTTACGGAGGATTGATGATCTTTTTTTATCAGTTTCGGGGAACTTCGGTTTTCTCAAAAATTGATCTGCGGTCTGGGTACTGCCAGTTGAAGGTTAAGGATTCGGATGTGATGAAGACTGCATTCAGGACTTAGTATGGTCACTACAAGTTTCTTGTCATGCCATTCGGATTGATGAACGCACCCATGCTTATGGATATGATGAACCGAGTTTTCCACTCCTACTTGGATCGATTCATGGTGGTCTTTATAGATTATATATTGGTGTATTCCTGATCTGAGGATGAGCACAATGAGCACTTGAGGGTAGTTCTGCAACTTTTACGGGAGAAGCAGTTGTATGCAAAGTTAAGTAAGTGCGAGTTTTGGCTTCGAGAGGTGGTGTTTTTGGATCATATCGTTCCAACTAAGAGTATTCGGGTTGATTCGAAGAAAGTTAAAGTGATTTTGGATTAGAAGTCGTTGAGGTTTGTTTCTGAGGTCAAGAGTTTTCTAGGGTTAGCTAGTTATTACTGTTGCTTTGTCGAGGGATTTTCAAGCATTGCTGCTCCTTTAATGTAGTTGCTTCAGAAGAACACAACCTTTGAGTGGATTGATGAGAGGCAGAAGTGTTTCGAGAAGCTGAAGTCCGTTTTAACCGAAGCGCCTGTGTTGACACAGCCAAAAAGGAGTATGTCATTTATAGTGATGCTTCTTATACGGGTCTGGGTTGTGTGCTGATGCAAGAGGGTAGGGTAATTGCTTATGCATCGAGGTAGTTGAGGCCGTATGAGTGTAACTATCCGACTCATAATTTGGAGTTGGCTGCCGTAGTCTTCACGCTAAATATTTGGCATCACTATTTGTTCGTTGAGAGGTGTGTGATTTACACCGACCATAAGAGTCTTAAGTATCTCCTAACTTAGAAAGAGTTAACTTGAGATAGAGGCATTGGATCAATTTGTTGAAGGACTATGATTTGTTGAAATCTTTGGTCAATTTACCGGTTATGCTTGCGAGGCTATCTGTTTTGGAGGATGGTGGCTTGTTGGCTGAACTTCAAGTGATCTTTTGCAATAAATTCGTGAGCGTTAGCCTTTTGATGAGAGTTTGGCTCGTCGGATTCATCAGGTTGAGTCGGGATTTCAAGGAGATTTTAATCTCAACTTTGATGGTGTTCTTTATTTTCAAGGTCGTTTCTGCATTTCAGAGGACGAGAATCTGAGGCGTTTGATTCTTATCGAGGCACATAGCAATCCTTATGCTATGCAATCTGGTGTGAACAAGATGTATCAGGATTTTCGGGTTCTGTATTTATGGCCTAGGTTGAAGAAGGATGTTACCAACTTTGTTACGAGATATTTGGTTTGTCAGAGAGTGAAGCCAAGCATCAGCGTCCGTCTGGTTTGCTTCAACCTTTTCAGATTCCTGAGTGAAAATTAGAGCGGATTACAATGGACTTTATTTTGGGTTTGCCTTCGACTTTGACTCGTAAGGATTCAAAATGCTTTACGAACCATTTTTCGTGCTGAGATAGCTGAGATTACTTTGGTTTCACTATTCAACCTGCCAAACTCAACTGTGATCACTTCACCCGTCAGACATTTCAAATCAATTCGTCTTCGCTTGCAATTTACCACTGCATCATGCTTAATTAACTAGTCCATACCCAAAATCACATTGAATTCGGTGAAAGGTAATAGCATTAAGTCAACAAGAAATTCATAGCCCTAGATATTTAGTGGACATTTACGACACACCAGATTAACAATGACACTATGACCCAATGGGTTTGTGACTTCTACATCAAATTTAGTCAACTTAACAAACAAATTTTTATCAGTGGCTAATGCAGTACAAATATATGAATGAGTCGATCCTAGGTCAATCAAAGCACACACAATATCATTAAAAGGATAAAATATACCGATCACAACATTGGGAGCGGTAGCCTCCTCTGTAACTCTGATGACATATGTCTGTGCAAGTGCTCGAACCTCAGACCTGTTTACATTATCATTGCTTTCTTCTAGATTTCCTCCTGTACTGTTGCTCTGTCCTGGGCATCTACCTTTCTGTGGAGTAACTAAAGGTTTCACACTCCGATCTTCCTTTACCTTAGAATTCATCGGACAATTACGCATAAAATGATTGGTATCCCCACAACAGAAGCAGGCTCCTTTCATCAATCGGCATTCACCCAAATGGATTCTTTTGCAATGCTCACATACCGACTTTGGTGCATTATGGACATTAGCCACACTATCAGCGGGTCGATTTTGAAATCTAGACTCTAGTGGCCCTTATCTGCTCCTACTCAGAAATCCAGATGGAACTGCTCCACAGGTTTCATTTTCTTTGAATCTCTTCGGTGGTGGCATTGAGAAAGTTCTAGTAGGATTATTCATTTTGAACTCTTAGAATCTCTTCTCTCTCTACCTTTTATGATTGTATATTTCTTCCATTTTTTATGCTCTATCTATCAGAACCACAAATGGTCGTAACTTAAAACCACATATAATCATCTTGATTTCTTCATTTAGTCTGTCTTCAAAATGAACACACATGGCCTCATCTGTCGGTAAAATCTCTCTGGCATACTTGTTGAGTTGTACAAATTCCCATTCATATTCTGCCACTATTCTGTTTCCCTATTTTAAGTCTAAGAACTCTTTCTTCTTCCGATCCAAATATCTTTTGCTGACATATTTCTTTTTAAATTCAGCTTGAAAGAATTCCTAGCTAATTTCATTTTCAGGAACCACGGCTAGGATCATCGTCCACCAGTTATAAGCCTTGTCTTTTAGTAACGAAGCAGCACACCTCAGATAATCTTTTGGAGGACAGGCCATGAAATTGCAAACTCTCAATGTGTTTTCCACCCAGTATTCAGCTCTAGATGGATCATCTTCCACACTATCACGAAATTTTTTTGCCCTATATTTCTTGACCTTATTATCTATATACGACGCCTTTATTCTATTACTGGGGGAGGTGGAGGCACAATTAGAGGTGTTACTGATCGGGCTATAGGCTGCGTAATAGGAGGTGAAGGAGGTGGTGCCAGCGAATTGTTTCTCATGGTCTCCGAGAACCACTATCCCATCAGTCCAAAGAACATATTCTTTGTTTCATTTTTTGTCATCGGTAAGATAGGTACACCGTGATTAGCCCTGGAATCATTAGTCGGGACATTGCTGTTTACCTCATTTTTCTCGTCTCTTTCAAAATCAAACATCTCTATTTATCTACAAAAACTATAGTTAGATCGGATCCATCTATATCACACTATCACAGGTTCATATAACATTAACTTCTAGATCATTAAACATAACTAATACAGTCCAAGAAATGGCTAAATCGTAAGCTCTGATACCATTAAATATAACACTTAAAACTCGACACTATTATCGATTAGGGTTTCGAGGATCTTTCGATCATTTATAGTAATTTCTCTTTCAATATTATTCCTTTTAATCATAATTTAATAAAGTAATACATTACGCACGATATAAATTGTTAATTAAATATCAACACAACTCAACAAGGGAAAAATATCATTTTTATGATTTTTGGAGACTTTTACCGGTACTTGTTGGACAAGTATCAATAGTAGTTAAGTCGGTAAGAAATTCAGAAACAATGTAGAGTTCTACCAATACATGAGATAGTTTTACCGATACATGTGTTACTTCTACCGAAACAAGTCATGCTTTTACTGATACTAAAACTCTAGAGAGCTAAGGAGTCCTACCCTGCAACTTCTACCGATTCAAGTACCTAGACTACTGATACTTCTATGAACAGATCTACTGATACTTACTATGCAACTACCGACACAACTCAAGTCAGTAAATAACCTCTCTCCTACCTTGTACTTCTACCGATACATGCAAGGGTTCTACCGAAATAAGTATGCAGAATTCAAACATTCACACAAGTTTTCATGTTCATCAAGCAAATCTCATTTCAGAAGCATAAGGTACAATGGATAACATTCTTAGAGTTCATAAATACATATAACAATACAAATTCATCTCATTGTGTCTACTTTCAACCTTAAACAACATACAAAATATGTTCAACAATCTAACTAAGGTTTCAACAATGATCCTAACAACCAAATCAAGTATTATACAAAATAACATCATCATAGTACATGCCATATAACCAAGTGATGTAAAAACTACCAAAAGAGCTCCGCGATAGTGTGACTTTTTCGAGATGATCCGATCTTCAAGCAAAAAAATAATCTACAAACCAACAATAACATCACTGGTAAGGTTCATAGCTTAGTAAGTTCGAAGAGTCTAAAAGATTTAACAAACATATGCATAGAGCAGTTATAACTCAATCGAGCCAGGATAAACCTTTGCTTCCTCGAGCCATATTTAACATTTTAACTTTCTTATCTGTATTATTTCTGTTACCAATACCCAATACTACTCACATGAACTATCGAGGACTCACAACATATGCGGTACCCCAACCATCGATACGATGTCTGTTTATATAACTGTCCCCTAACGATGCTGCTCACATGAGCTGTCGAGAATATGCACTTATGCATAAATCCCAGCCATCGTAAGGCCTGTAATCCATTCTAGGATTCATATTTCTTTTTTTGACTCACGATGCAGCTTACACGAGCTGTCGAGGACTCGCAACATATGTGGTACCCTAGCCATCTCGTTGGCTTCATTTCATCGGCTTAAAGCCGGTTATCTTTGTCGATCCCTTTCTTTCAACCTCTTTATTTTCAAATGCTTCCATTTGTTGTTAAAAAGAATAAAATACGTACAAGTAATAGCATAATACAAATTTGCATTACGAACTTACCGAACTGAATTGTAGTGACGGAAAGGCTCTAGGGACTATTCTACTAATTTCCGTTTTTCGTGATTCGTGGCATGATCGTAATCTAAATCAACAAATCATCCAAAATTCCACATTAAATCACATAATCAAATCATTTAACACAGTTTAATCCTTTTTGGGAAATTATGAAATTACCCCTAATACTTTCTTTTTATTCAATCTAGTCCTTTCAACACAAAACATGCAAAATACCCATTTTCTTCTAAATACTCTCCAACCGAATACTCTTAGTGCTTATACAAATCCCTAAAAACCAATTATTTTAATCAAATGCACACAATTTCATCACTTTTACATTTTAGTCCTTAAACCCTAATTTCAAAAAAGATCACTTTACAAAAAAATCCAACCCAATTATCAAGCATTTAAAACTATCAAAAACTTTCAAGAACAAGCATATTCAACAATGGAAAGTTTTTTAACATTTGACAGATTCACAAATTGGTCCTTAGATTAGTTAGATTAAGCTAACACGAACTCAAAAACATAAAAGAATTACTAAAAACGATCAAGGTTTACTTACCTAATCAAGCTCCAAAAATTAACAATGGCAAGCCCTAGCTTTCCTCTTCTTTTTCATGGAGAAGATGAGAAATCAAAAGGAAAAATGTTTTTTTCTTCTTTAATTTCTTATTTATACTTAATGGTAATTTTGTAAATATTTAGACTTTCATAATTATCTTAATTAATCACTTATTTAGATTTAATTAATCCCACTTATTTCTAATATTTTCCATCATAATGCACGCACTAAAATTCTTTAGGTCAATTTCTTCATTTGATCCTTTTAATTCATCAACTCTATTTTTATACCTTTTACGATTTAATCCTTTCTACTCAATTCACTATCTACACATTAAAATTCACTAACCAAATTTTAATGCGATGCTAATGAAATTATAAATATTAAAATAAATAAATTTTTTACATAACTCGTCGGAGTTGTGATCCCAAAATTACAGTTTTCAACACCACTGAAAATCGAGCTGTTACAAGAAGAAACTTTGTGTATGAAACACATATTTCATGCTCAGCTTTGTGTCATTTGTCTTCACTACATCGTTCAAAAGCTCTTTGTGCTCTCCTTACTGCATTGATACCTCTGTCGAAGCTCAGATTTGCAGATAACAGTCCTCTTTTCTTCTTTCATGCTCGTCCTCCTTTTTTTTCTCTCTATCCCTCTCCCTCCTTTTGTCTTATATAGTTGATATATCCACCTTTAGGGTAAAAGCCGCCAACAATTTATTGCTTTTCCCTAATTGTAGAAATCACATTTATAGAGTTCAAAAATATAGAGCTCACATCTTCGAATGCTCGCAAGTGTAGAGTTCGCAAACTCAGGTGAGCTCGCAGTTACAACTCACAAGTATAGAGCTCACACTTTCATGCTCGCAACTATGTGAAAAGAGTTCATAGGTACTTGGTAAGCGTTTGTCATCACAAAGCTCCCAACTACATGAAAAAATATCCACCACAACACAACACAAACAAACCTTTCTACAAATGACCACAAGTAAAAATAAAGTAATCAACAACCTCTTTCCTAATATGCATGCTAAAATGACTACAATTACCTACAAAGAAGTCAGAATTACTTTAAAAACAACAAATTAACCTGAGTTATTGCTTGTCCTCAAGCAATGTAATGCAATGCGATGCCACCTAATAACTAATGCATTCTCTATTATACTTCAAAACTCGTGATTGCAATTTTAGGTTGATTAGACAAACTAACTTTCAGTCCTTAGAGCATTGCACTTCAAGTGATGTACGCACTATCCAATAAAAGCTCATTAAATTCAGAAATGCAAGAACTTTTCCCTAAAATCAAAATCTCCTTGTGTGCATTGTGTGCCTTTGATTGTATTTAATCAATTTTTAAAAAGCTAAAAAAATCCTGGTCTAACTCACTTATTATTACTTTCAAAATCACAAATGCCTTTCTAGAGGTAAAGATGGAGCAAACACAAAACTCCTAAGCTACTTAGCACAGTCATGATTTGAATTTATTTTCTTCACTCATGTGTCCAATTATCTTTCTACTTGGAAGTAAAGATGGAGCAAACACCAAACTCCCAAGCTACTTGGTAATCTTCTACAGTGCAATGTCCTTTAAACTAATTTTTTTAACAGTACTCATATTTAAACTATTCTTTTTATTTTCTACCCAAAAGTAAAGATGGAGAAAACACCAAACTCCTAGGCTACTTTATGCTACAGATATTGGAGGCTACATTACTATTTGCTTAGCAATTATGCTTAAGGGAGTTTAACTTTTCATTGCTACTTTTGTGCATTTTAGCTCATTTTTTTCAAACTGTGAGTTTTAGTCCAGAATAAATTCCAAATCATTAGGGATTGACAGAATACAATCTAAGTGTCAATAATATTATTGAGAATCCTAACCTTAAGGTCAATTCTATTCATTTCCTTTCTATATTTTGCTTAAAAAATTAGGACTATTTTCATCATCAGACATCACCAAAATCAATTGTACTACAACCAACTTAATACTGCTATCAGAAATAATTCAATATATTTCCTAAAAATGCATTAAATGTAAATGCTATGACAAGTTAAACTAACATCTACAATGCATACCACACCCCCAAAACTAAGGGATGCATTGTCCTCAATGCATAAAAAGAAAAATGATGAAATGCAATATAAACTAAGAAATAGAGGCAAAAGAGACTCCCCTTGTTCTCATGCTAGGTTGGTGGTACTTTACTATTTGGGCAATGTCTTCCTTACACCTCGCTTGTATCTTAGCTTCCGCTTGAGTGATTTACTTGGTGGCTCTACTCTATCATCGATTTTAGTGATCTTAGTGATGAGATCAATTTATTGATCTTGAGGAGATATGACTTCTAGTGGTTTAGGTTGAATATCTTCTTTGCTTTGCTCTGTTGCTATGGCATCAGGTGTGGTCTCATTGTGTATTTCTTCGTCACTTTCGATGACCAAAGAATTTGTTTTCTGAGGCTCTTCCTCAGTTGCTCCTCCTTGTTCAACATTCTCCTCCCTAGTGGCAAACTCTTCCTTCTCAGCTGAAGCTTTAGCTAGCTTTTCTTCATCACGACCAAATTTCAAGCATTAGCAACAGCTTCTTGGGAAATTCAAGAAATTTTAGTACTTATTTAGTGAAGTTCTTTTGTAGGGATTTCTTCAACGCGACATCACGATCCCTCACATAAGACCAGTATAATGCTTGTAACTCCTTATTTTTTGCCATCAGATCAGCAGCATGATATTGTTGGACTTCAAATAGGGAAATTCTTTGTTACAGTTACTCCAATGACTGCAACACTTTCTTTTCAAAAAGGCTTTGTATTACCTTCTTGCCACAAGAGCCACAAAACACACACACTTTTTGGGGTGCACAAAGTTTCCAAATTACCTTCCAAATGGCACTATCCCCATGAGTATTAGAGAATAATTTTTTGTATGTTTCAGTAGTCGAGAAACCATCCCTAGTAAACCATCTCCAGGCCAAGCGATCTGGTCCTGCCTCAATGTTCAGAGGTGCCATTGCAGCTATATGTTGAGCAACATGGCTTGGCACAAGCCCATGTATCCGATCCCAATCCCATATTCCATGCTTAGTCATACATCACACACCCGCAATGTGCTCTCAGCATGATTAGGATTTCCAAGTAAATCCCTTAAAGAGCCTACTTGCCTAATCCACACATCATCGCAAAAATTTTTAGTGCAACCATCTTCTATTGACCAATAAATGTTACCAATCACCTCTGGCCATATCCCCATCAAAGACTTCCAAATATAAGAACAATAGCTACGTCAAATAGAAACTAGCAACACCCCCTAAACATTATACTTCTTCCGCAAAATTCAAACCCATAAAGCATCACTGTAAGACAGAAAGCGGTAACCAAGTTTCAGCTAAAGGCCTCAAGTCTTACCTTAAGCTTTAAAGGACGACATCAATCCTTCCAAGATAAGAGAGTCGATATCCGAGCTTCAACTATCGTTCCACAAATAAAATTCCTAGCAATTCTTTCAATTTTATTGCAAATAGAAATGGGAATTCAGACCATATACATAAAGTAATTTAGGATTGAAAGAAGAACTGACCATACCAGCTTTATTCGACTTGCCATCGATAACTTCTTCACCTACCAACTAGAAAGTTTTGTCGAATTTTATTAACAACAAAGGTAAAAGAATCCACTGTTATCCTATTATGCATGATCGACATTCCCAGATAAACACCAAGATCAACAACCTGATTAAACCTCATAATTCTGAAGACCTCTTCAACTACACTCCTAGGTGTATTAGAAGAAAAGAAAATTTGAGATTTGCTCTTATTCACCTTTTCTCTAGAGAAATAACAAAAAGTGTCCAAAATGTTATTAACCACTTCTGCTTGACCATTGCTACCCTCATAAAATAGCATGAGATCATCTGGGAAGAAAAGGTGGGATAACGGAGGGTAACTTCTAGACAAAACAAAGGCTTTCAACTCTCTGAAGTAAGAGCTTCATTAATGAGGTGTCCAAGTCTTTCCATACAAATGACGAAAAGATAAGGAGACAATGGATCTCCTTGTCATATGCCTCGTGATGGAGTAAAAGCATCTGTAATGACCCCATTCCATAGAACCAAAAGTAAGGATGAAGAAACAAAATGCATAATAACATTTATAAGTTGTAAGGGTAGGCCAACCTCTCGTAATGTGTCATGCAAAAAATCCCACCGGAGCCTATCATACGCCTTCTCTAAATCAATATTCAGCACCATACCATATTTGCTACCTTGAAACCCCTTCAGAGAATGCATTGTCTCTTGGGCAATAACAATATTGTCTGTAATATCTCTGCCCGGTAAGAAACCAACTTGGTTTTGTCGAGTCAGCTAATTCATTAAAGGCCGCAATCTATTCACAATTGTCTTCGTGATGATCTTGTAAAGAACTGTGCACAAGCTTATTGGCCTAAATTGCAAAATTCTTTTTGGACTCTGTACCTTCGGTATAAGCACCAGTAAAGTTCTATTAAGGTTAGGATCTAAGCTCTGACCTCTTAAGCTCTGTCGAACAAGCGAACATATAAAGTACCCCATAATGCCCTATTGCAATTGGAAAAATTTAGCTTGAAAGCCGTCTACCCCATGAGCCTTCAGAGTCGCCATGCTAAACTAAGCTCTTCGTATCTCCTCATCAAGAATAAATGAGATAAGATTATTCAACACATCACGGTCAATGAATGGGAATTTACCATGACAAGGTAGCATACCATCAACTAAATAATCTCGAGTATAAAGGGTCTTAAAAAATTACACTACATGCCACTTCAAAATATCATCATCAAAACACCAATCATTCTCCACAATAAGCCCATCGATCTTATTTCACTTCCTCCTTGCCAACGTACAAGTATGGAAATAGGAAGTGTTCCTATCCCCATTCCGTAGCTACATTGATCTTGACTTCTGAAACCAAAGTAATTCCTCATGGCCTTACAATTCTTCAATTTACTGTCTCAACTCAAGTTACCTCTTTTGGATAGAAATAGATGACCGAAACTCTAAGATTTTTTGCATCCGTTTTAATTAAAAAATAAGTCTCCTTTTGCACACAAAGATGTTATCGTACAATTCTTTATTCCACTTTGTAAGGGCAGCTTGTAATTGCACCAAATTATCCCCAACTCCTAACGAATTACTCCAACTACCATTGACAACATTCTTAAAATCATCATGCAAAAGCCAACTTGTAACACAACGAAATGATCTTTCACCTCGACACAATAGAGGTTTGAGGGAAATTAAGATGGGGCTATGGTCAGATTTCAAGCGATGAAGATTTCTTGCCGAACATTCCGATGCAAAGGAGTCTCAAGATGAATTTCCCACAACCCTATCTAATCTTTGAGACAGACCCCACGACACCAAGTGAATTCAGCTCCACAAGCTTCCAAATCTCGTAACCCATTCGAGAATACAAAAATCTCGAAACCAATACCAATTAACACGAGCCGTAGAAGCAGCCCTAACTCTTTCAGAACTATCAATAATTGAACTAAAATCTCTAGCTAACAGCCACAACCCATCCACATGTTCAGCAACCAAGTTCAAGAAATCCCAAAGAAGTCTTCGTGTCGCAGCCTAAGGACTAGCATAGACAGTTGAAGAAAAGAAAACTAGCAGACTTTTGAGGATTACTAATTTTAACATGGACCATTTGAAAATGAACTTTCAGTATGTCAACAATTATATTATTAGTCCAACAAATCCAGATACCACCAGCAAACCCATTTGCTTCTACCCGAAAATGATCATACTACCATTCCCTAATCCCCCACAATGGGATTAGTTCCTCATGGTTTCTTTGGACATCATAAATTTAATAATATAAATGAAAATTAAAATTGAGATTGAAAATATGATTTGAAAGAAACTAAGAATTTTATAGCAATCTGTTGGGACGAATCCACAATCGTTTATGTGAAATTACAAATCTCGTTTCCTCCACAGAACTGAAATGAAAATAAAAAACAACTAAAAAGCCTAAATTACAAAGGGAAATTAAACTAAGGAGAAATGTGTGTAAACCTAAGTGCTAAAGGGGCCTATTTATAACATTTGGACAACCATTTTCCTTAGCCTTATTTATAGCAAATCTGGTCCCTGTGTTGTGACATAGATCATTCTATGTCATGACATGGTGATCAACTTCATTATTGTTCATCTTCTGGAGGTCTCCTACACTTACAAAGTCTGTTAGCCGAACCTTGAGGCCTCACCCGACCCTAAAATCAATAAAAAGCACCTTTTTACAGTTTTTACACTTTTTATTCTGCATATGAAAACTAAACTAAATCCTAAGCAAACCTAAGGAAAATGTGTAATTTCAAGGTCCTAAAGTGCGAAAACTAGTTTAATATGCTAGGTTGAATTACGACAGATCAAACTCCCCCACACTTAAGTCTATGCTTGTCCTCAAGCAACAAATACAAGAAAAAATAGCAGCTTGAGCATATATCATACAAGGATTGAGTTCGCAACATCTACATTAGGCATAATATATCCTTAAATAATTTCAACATGATAAGAAAGTAATCTTACCATTTTTTATTAAAAACATCTAAGTTCAGTAGGTTACAAAAGATACAAATATAAATATTTTATTGATGTAACTTCATCAATGACTAATATAAGTACTTTAATTATCCTAGTACAACATAAATAGCTATAATGGAACTGTGAAATTCCATATTCATTCATGTATAGGATTGTTTAGGTCACATAGGTTTTTTCGGCTTGTAATGTTCAAATGCTTAGGATAGGTATGAAGTTCAAAAGAATAGTAAGCACAAAAGGTTACAAACACAAAAATAGTTTGGCACATTGTATTGTTCTCTATTCTTCCCTTTTTAGTATCTCATTCCCTCTCACCACCTTATTTCTCTTTCTCTCACCTTCCTTATCTCTCCTTTTTAGGAAATCTCAATATGGTCTAATCCCTTTAGCTAGCCTACGAGTACTTTATATTCTTGAACAAGTTTTTCTTTTTGACTTGTTGTGACTTTTTCACTTTTCATATATAGTTTTTTCTCACTAAAGATTTTTCTCATTCTACTTCTACTCGTTTTTTTCTTTTCTTTTGAATTTTTCTTGTCTCATATTTTTGACTATCCTAAAGTTCATATACCATATTGATTTTCCTATTTCGCTCTTGTTTTACAAAGTCCACCTTGACGTGTCTACTTACCCTCAATACATATGGCCATACGTCTATAATCGTGCAAATTTGGACCAAAGAAAAGAGTACACGCAAATTTACTTTTCTAAGTTTTATGGTTTGTAATGTGGTTCATCAAGAAGGGCTACTAAGCTCAAATATGGGTACTAAATGGCAAAATTAGAATAAGGTTGCTTTTTGGCTCTAAGTGTATCCATACAATACCTTAGGTCATCCCTAAACATCTCAATATGCATAAATGTCAATTTAATCACACAATTCCAAAATTATCATTTATCATATATACTAGCATGCTTATTTCCTCATATTATTCATGTCATTTGGTACAAATAATATCTCCTTACCTATATTTTTTTGTAACATATAGAACTTAGTAGTTTAATGCTAAAAAATTTAAAAATTACTCATCATCATGCCAAATTTATTCAAAAGATACAATCAACCTATTGTACATGCTCCTAACCAATCACATGTATTTCTACAAGCTCAAGAACATGAAAAAGCAAAATATAAAAACAAAAATAATGAAAAACAAAACAAAAAATTCTATGTTACCTCCCACACTTTAGAAAACACATTGCCTTCAATGTGTAACCTCTAAGAGTAAGGAACAAAGTTACTCGGTTGATTTTGAAAGGCTCCTCTACTAATGGAGGGTTCCTTCTCCTTTTGTCGTGAATAACTCCAAATGTCGTGCCTTCCACACGCAGGGTTCATATAACACCCTCATACTCGACCCAATAATTGAGTCAACGCATTGAGATGTCACATTCGTTGCCATAACAACTACTAAAAAATTTAAATCAATTTATCATATTATTTAATTAATGTAGATCATTTACTCATTTTAGTAAATATTGAATTTACGATAAAACTAATTATGAGTTAAAGGATCTCATTAAAACATCCACAATTGATCAAAGACCAAATTGTAAAGTTTATAAAAAAAATTTGGACTGTCGTCACGACGTTGGGGGTTCCACGTCGTGACATGGTGAACTTGTCCTCATGACGTTGTCTCCATTTTCCTACAAGTTCCACACTTTATTTTTATTTTTTTATATCATTACCTAAACCGTATTCAGATGTCATAACCGCCACTTCATTTTACATATCATCCAGTTACATCTATTTCTAATCTCAAGTCCTTATAAAAACATGATATTCAATCAAAGATAACAAAATTTAAAAAATTAACACAAATATTTAAGTTTTACAAATAAGACCATTGGAGGACTTGCACTTTCAAAAGTAGTTTTACCTACTTATGTATATTTCATATTTATTTCTAAATTATGACAATCAATTTAATTCTTCATAAAATTGTAACAAATATTTCAATATCACATCAATTAACAATTATTCACTTATTATTATCAATTCATTTAAACATGCTCACATGTATTAATCATTGCATTACTTATAACCATTTCGAAACATTTCAAATTCATATACTATATATATTTTCCTCCTCTTCCTCTCCATTCCACATCCTTTATATATATATTTATTAGAATCTTTAGCTTTTAGTATATAGGATGCTTATATGTAACAATACATTATCTATAATTCCCATATATACTTATGTGTTCATTTCCAAGCTATCCACTTGAGTCATAGTCACTAAATTATTTATATCTTGAGCTAAAAAATTCGAAATTAAGATCCAATTGATATTTTTGAAATTAGACTCAAATATATTTTTATCATAAAAATTTAATAATTTTCTACTTTAGCCAATTCATACAAAAAATTCTTCAAATTTGCCCCTGCTTTTCTGCTTGACAGTTTCGACCTTTCTTTACTAAAAATTAATTATCTATTAGTATCGGGTTTGGATGAATTTTCCATTTGTTTCTATTGAAAATTCATTAAGAATTTTAAAATATAAATTTTAGCCTCTAATCAAGTTTTTAAATTTTTTTATGATTTTCCAAAATCAGAACAGGGGAACCCGAATCTACTCCGACCTTGTTTCACGAAAACAAATATATCTCAAAATATACAATTCCGTTTCTTTCATCGTTTCTTCCATAAGAAACTAGAATCAATAATATTTAGTTACATATTAAAATTAAACCACTAAAAAAATTCCTATATTTTTTGGTAAATTTTCAACACATAATTGTCATACTTTTTATTACTATGCAATTTAATCACTTATTGTTATGTGTAGATTACATATTAATTTCTTAATCTTAGTACTTTAGATTAAATACATGTTTCATACATCTCACTCAAAACATCTTTAACTCAATCTATAGAAATACAAGTAGGTTTAGTATGAAACTTACCTCATTTGTCAAGAATTTCTTCATTTCTTCTTCATTTCCATGCTTTTCTCTTCTTCACTACTTTCCTTCATTTTTCTTCTTATTTTCTTCACTTTCATCTACTATTTTCTTGCTTCTAAATTGATGAACATATTATTTAGAATCTCTACTTTATATTCTCTTTTTAATATCTAAGGAAATTTTCAAAAATTTTGGGTGAAAAGATAGGTTTTCATGGCAAAGGACTAAATTGCAAAGAATACAAAACTTCCTTTTTTGACCTTTTTACTCAAGTTGGAAGGATGATAAATTTTATTCATCCTTCCTTTCTTTTTATACTACCATTTGCTAAATATATTAATAATAAATATCTAAGTAAAATATTAATAAAATAATATTTAACTAATTAATTAATGAACAATATCTCCAAAATATCATCAACATCATAATTACATTCTAGAATTCTCCCTCTTGCTAATTGACCATTTTTCCCTTATTGATCTTTCAAAATTCCATCCTTGAATATTCACTTAATTTGGTAAATTTGTGATTTAGTCCATCATAATTCTTCACTTATTCAATTTGGTCCATGCAAGCCAAATCTATATCATAGTAAATTGGTATATTTTCACTTTTTGTCCTTCAACTTTCTCATTTTTACACTTCAATCCCCAAAATTTTGAATATTTACACTTGAGCCAAAAACTTTTTACATATTTATGATTTAGTCCTTACTTTTAAATCAATATACTAAAACCTACTTCTTAATTATTATGATTATTATGATTATTATTATTTAACACTCCTCAATCTTCTCTTTTATATCATTTTCTCATTTTACCAAAAAATCAATTATACATTATTCAATTTATTAATTCTTTTATTATATATCAATTTTAGGGATGTTATAGTTCCTACATAGCTAAATATTTTTTAAAGAAACTACATATGTATATAAAAGAAAACAATAGTATAATAACTAGTAAATAAAAAAAATACATATCCATAATAAAGGAAACTATAGTCTAATCCTAAAGAAAGCCTAAAACATAAATCCCTACATCTTACTCATCATCATCGTTTAATCCTCTCCTCCACCGTTCTTCACTTTGCCTTTGTTGCAACGAAATGAACTGAGCGAACAAGTCATCACCTAATAACTTGCTAGGTGGATTAATTGTTCAATCAAATCGTTTAGTCGATACCTTTGCTTTCTTACACATGGCTATTACTAAATGAGGGAAAAATACACCTTTCCCCGAATTCATTGCACATTCTACCATGCTTCGGTAAATCAATTTACCAATGACCACCTCTGAGTGTACTCCCATTTGGTATAGGTTTTAGGCTTCCACAAGTATATGGATTAGGTTGTAAATATAGTGTGTTTACAACGGAACACTTGGTAGTATTCCGAGAATCGTATCCAAAGGAGGTGTGAGGCAATAATGATTTAGATCCCTGCAAAGAGTAGAATTAATTAGTAATCACTTTAGGGATTATAGTATAAAATAAAAGGTTTGGTTGTGAAAAACATAAAAGGAAAAGAAACAAAAAAGTAAAAGTTTGAGATGTAAAAAAAATCGATAAACGACTTTGGGGAGATTAGGTCGCTTCTATAAGATTTCTTCAATTGTTGGGTTTTGGGGATCTTCTTTCAATCAACAAGTCACTACCCCAGTTGGATCTATCGATCTTCCACCGGCATAGTAAGTCGATAGAGACTACTTATCGCTAGATGTTACAGTTTAAATTGGTTTGGGGAAAAGGTTTTCATTGATGGGTAATACCAATCCATACCTTTAGCTAGCCTATGGGTATTCTTTTGTTTCCTGAGTAAGATTCTTTTTTTTTCTTCTTTTTAGTGACTTTGTTATTTTGTCACTGTTCATATGCTTTCTCACTTAAGATTTTCTTCTTTTTGTTTCTACTCATTTTTCATTTTCTTTTTCTCTTGATTTTTCACTATTCTTTTCTTTTTTTTGGCTAAACTAAAGTTCATACATTATATTGATTTTCCTAATTCCCTCTTTATTTTATAACCTCCACTATAATGTGTCTACTTACCCTCAATACATATGGCCATACGTCTATTTCCATGCAAAATAGGACCAAAGAAAAGAGTACACACAAATCATTAGTTTAGGTTTTAGAGGCTTGTAGTGTGGTTCATCAAGAAAGGTCATAAGGCTCAAAGATGGGTATTAATTGAAAATTTAGAAAAAAGGTTTGGTTTTTTAGCTTTAGATGTAGCGAAACAATGCCTTAAGTCATCCCTAAACACCTAAATATGCATAAATATCAATTTAGTCATACAATCTCAAAATTACTATCTATCATCTATACTATTATGCTTGTTTCCTTCTATTATGCACATCACTTGGTATTAATAATGCCCTTCTATCTATACTTAATGTAACCTATAGAACTTAAAAATTTCATGCTAAAAAATTTAAAAATCTCTCATCATCATGCCAAATTTATCATCAAATACAATCAACCTATTATACATGCTCCTAGCCAATCACATGTATTTCTACAAGCCCAAGCACAATTCAAAACAAACAGAAAAACTGAAAATTAAAACTATATGCAAAAGTTCCTATGTTACCCTCACACTTTAGAAAACACGTTGTCCTCAATATGTAGCCCCATAAATAGTAAGGAAAGAAGTTACCCGATTGATCGTGAAGGTCTTCTTCTTCTCATGGTGGTTGTCCTTCTCCCTTTGACGTGAATGCTCAAAATTTTTATTCTTCATAATGTGGGTTTCTGATAGCATTAGAAAGAACCATTGATTTTTCCCTACTTATTGTATGATTTGTTCCCATTTGGTCATCTTTAGCATACATTTTTAGTATTTTTAATTTAGTTATTGCATTTTCTAACTTAATGAAGCTCAGCCTAATTTCCTTTGAATTTATGATATTTTTAATACTGATGTCGCTGCATTAGGATGTTTAGCTACGCGCCAAGAATTGTCGCTGTAAGAACCTATTCAGAAATATTGATGCATGAACCTATCCAGAAGTGTAGCTGTATAAGATGATCTAAAATTGCGCCCAGAACTGTTACAACACCTAACAGCTGTCTGATTTCCACACAAGAAATGTGTGAGTTGTACAGCTGGTACAACCAACTAGTACGCCCAAAGATTGTTAGATCTAGAAGGAAGGACACCTGTATTGTGGAGCTTCTATTAAATACTGAAGAGAAAGAGAGAAAGGATCTTCTTCTTCGACCAGATTTGATTTTCTTCTTCAATTCATATTTTCTAGAAGCTTGCATCCATGGCAGCTTAACTTCCTAAGGGCGACCTGACGCAGAAGAGAAGGCTGAACTACTCCTGATAAGGAGCATCCTAAGTACGCCACAAGAGGAGAGTAAGGGAGCAATTTGAGTAGACTAGGAATAGAATGCCCCAATTGTTCTGTTAATTCTCTTTCTTAAACACTGGTAATTCTTGTTATTTTAAGTTGTATGGAAGTACATTTGAAATTTAGAACTGAATGATATCTATTTCAATTTTTCCTTTAATGTTAGTCTTTGGATTTAATTGTTTGAACACAGAAGTATGATTGCAGTCACTGTAACTGGAAGGTGCAGCAACAAATTAAGTTAACAAGCAAGAAAACGGAAGTTGCTTAGGGATTGAGGGAATTTAATCCACTTGTTCTTAAATATGTTGCATTGCTAACACTAGAAGGTGTGGTTATTGTGCATGTTTGAGTCTTAGATCTAATAGGAGAGTCAAGTTTGGTAAGATTTTCATTGTGCTTATTTGCAGCAACAAATTACTTGATATTTTAAACCTTGTAAGTTACACTTAGTGTTCTGTCGACTTTTCACGTCAGGAACCCCATCTCATTATCATTGCATTTTATCTTTAATTTTACATTATTTCTTCGACAAATCATCCTCACAATTTTACTGCATTTATTTGTCCATTTCTTCGACAACTATTATCACAATTTATCTTATTTTACCTGTTAATTGCATCTACAATTATAAACACAAACATCCATCCTCGTGGGATCGATATCGAACAAGTTACACATCTGTCTACTATACTTGTGAGTTAAAATAACATGGAATAAGTAAGAATAGTGTTTTAGTATATATAGGGGGTTAGAAGTCAGGTTTTAAGGTGTAAAAACTTGGAAAAAAATAAGCCCTTAGTCGTTGGGTTGCACAATCGGGTTGGGTCGATCCTGTAAAAGTTGTAGTTGATGATGTGACACAAGGAGTCTACGTTGCGACAAACACCTCAGTTCCACTTTTGTCGCGACACACTTGGGGCGTCATTACGACACACGTGGAGAGAGCTACGTTACGACATCTGCATCAGTCTTGTTTTTCCTCAGTTCTGTCACCTATGTTGCGACTCAAAAGATGGTGTGTCACAACATACCCCTATTTCCTGTTAATTTTTGAAAGAAAAACTAATTAAAATTAATAAAATAAAATAAAATAGAAACTAACAAAATTTAAATTAGGGAATAAAAGTTCTTTAGAAATCGGGACGATCTGTGTCGCTACCGTGAAAGAACTTCCAACTGGTTCTCGACAATTTGATTCGTCGTTTGTTCCATTTTCAATATATATAACCCGACCCCTTCGATCGAATCCAATGATGTTACCTTATTTTTGATCGACGTGACATCCACATTACAAGCCATTTCATACCAAATCTGAGCCAACCCTAAATCATTTTTAGGGTATTATTACCTCGAGCTTTTTCCCTTCCATATCGTATGAAGTTTTGGTTGCTCGAGCCTTGATACTGTTGTCAATTGAGAATGAATCAAACTCCTCGACTTCTTCGGTTGACACCTTCTTTATTATGGCCAGAAAGTGTATTGGCTCTTCTACACTCTCATTAATGATCGGTTTAAGCTCCATATTAATGGTTAGTGCATCTGTTACTCCTACCTTTACGATTAGATCTGTTACTATGTTAGTTGGATCAGAGAACAATTCCCAACATATTCTCATGGGCTTGAATAAGATGTCTACACATGGCTCTTGAAACCATTGAAAGGTTTGAAACTCTCATGAATTTGTTTCCCTTTTTAGTGAGGGCTTAATTAATTTGACATCTAAAAAGTAAGGTTATGGCTCATAAAGGAAAATCTTTTCGGTTATCTGAAGTGTATGAAAAACCCCTATATTGTTGATTTCTCTTGCAATTTGTTCCAAAATAGAAACTTTGCATATCATAGCTATCTTTCATCCAAGGTTGGACCCTTGATTTATGGATTCTTCAATTTCCATCTTCTCTTCTGCATCTCTGTCAGTAGTATTCGCAACTAAAGACCCACATTTTGCAAGTCGAGGTCATCATAATTATTCAAAGGAACCGATTCATCACTAAATTGAGACTCGTTTTCGATGCTCAAAATATTTTCAATCTCCTCCTCATGATCTCTAATTGCAAGCTCGGATTCAATCTTACCATAATTCTCATCATGGCAGATTCAAATTCCTCTGGATCAAAGTTGGGAACATCATGCACGACCTCTTCCCTTAAGAGTAGCGCCTCAGATATACCTTGGACCATTTTCTTTACCTGTTCCATCTTATCTAACATTCTTGATGCAATCTTAGAGGTGGTTCTAGCCAAATCAGAAGAAGGCCCGTCTAGACGATTGGGCACGTCAAGATCTTCTTCAATTACCTCATATAAATTACCAGTAGACTTACGTGGATGTTCAACTATATTAGTACTTTGATCATTACTCTACTGGTGTATTGAGGCTTCATTTTCGCGTTGACTTCGTTTTATCTTGAATAATAATTTATTTTCCATAATCTCCCAATCTTCGTAATATCCATCCTCGTAGATACCATCGTCGTAATTGTACCCCTCATTTGACCAAATGTAATAGTAATCACGCATGGCCTAAAAGAAAAAGAATAATATTGTGGGAATGTTTGTTAAAAGTAATTGATCTAAAAAAATAGAGAATTGTTAGTATTGTCAAATCGTAACCATAACCTAAAAGTTTCCTAATTATTCTTAATAACATTGCAAAAATAAAAATCCTTGAAAGTGTTACCTCCTCGGTAACAGTGCCAACAACTTGACCGCCTACGAACGTACTCTCATTCAGTATAGGTTTTAGGATTCCGCAAGTATACGAGTAAGGTTGTAAATATAGTGTGTTTACAACGAAACAATTGGTAGTATTTCGAGGATTGTACCCAAAGGAGCCATGAGGTAATAGTAAATTAGACCCCTACGAAGAGTAGAATTAATTAGAAATCACTTTAGGGATTATAGTACGAAACAAAATAAAAGGTTTACTTGTGAAAAACATAAAAGGAAAAGAAACAAAAAGTAAAAGTTTGAGACGTAGAAAAATTGATAAACGACTTTGGGGAGATTAGGTCGCTTCAGTAAGATTTCTTCAATTGTTGGGTGGGATCTTCTTTCAATCAACTAGTGACTACCCCAGTTGGATCTTCCGATCTTTCGTCGTCATAGCAAGTCAATAGAGTCTACTTATCGCTAGGTGTCACAGATATTCAGCCGGCATAGCAAGTCGATAGAGACTACTTATCACTAGATGTCACAGTCTAAACCTATTTGGGGAAAATGTTTTCACGAATGGGCAATACAAATTTTGGGTTCATTCCCACCTAAATGACGTTCTAGGACTGTCAGGCCTAGTGTTTGTTTAATGTTCTTCCTTTCCCAAACAATTGATCCGAATGAAAAATCCTTGTTAAATAATAATTAAATATTCATACTTCCACTCCCTAATTTCCCAACATGGAATTAGTTCCTTAAGGTTTTCTTAATCATAATCAAAACAATAGTAAATAAAAACATATAATTGAATAAATCAAATGAAAAAGAAACTTCAATTGTATTGGCAATTTGTCGAGAAAAATTCCTCGAGCGTTTATGCGAGTTCTACAATCTCGTTTCTAAATGAAAATTCAAAGTAAAACTAAAAGCTAAAAAAATGGTGTCTTTAAACCTAGTGTTAAAGGCCCTATTTATAGCCTTGGCCGACCGTTTTCATTAACCTTAGATCAGTTTTCATCCTTCGTGTTTAAGTGGCATTGTAAAGTCCAAAATGCCCTTCACTCGATGCAGATTCCGCGTCTAGGGGTCGATGTCGGGACACACCAGGACTTGTGTCGTGACGGAGCCATCAATCCCCTATGTAGTTGCATCTTGTAGGCGTTTTTGCAACATAGCCCATGTATGTCGTAAAAAACAAGTCAGTCTCCGAAATCTTCAAGTCTGGTCCCTTTGTTACGTCGTAGAACATCCTATGCCGTGATGAAGTGATCTGTTTCATATTCTTTTGGTCTCCTGCACACTTACTAAAGATGTTAGCTAACCTCTAGGCCTCAATGGTCCTTAAAGACAATAGAGCAACCTTTAAGCACTTAGGTTACACAATTTATGCAAAAGAAAAATCTAATTTAAAATCCTATGAAAACATAATGAAAGTACTTAATTTCAAGCTCTTAAAATGTAAAAACTAGTTCAATCTGCTAGGTATAAAATCGACAGATCAACCAATAGAGATCCTTTTCTTTATAAGAATCCCATAAGTCATAATCGCATGAATTAGGTTTATTTCAGACATATCTGTAGTAGAAAAAATTCTAAAGCAAACAAACTTTATCCACATTTTGGCTTTAGGTGTCATTAACTCTTGATTGAAAGGTTCTAGGATTGTCGTACCTTCCTAATATGTTCATAATTCTTTTCCTACTATCAAGAATAATAGAACTTCTTCTATGTCTATATTCTTGAATTCCTTTAAATCAGTTCGGTGTAAATAATCTTGATAATAGTACGATGCATTGTAGAACTTGCATATTTTCACCTCATTCATGGACACCTCTACTCCTCAAATTTTTAATGTACACTGGATTTAACCGAAGGGTCGACCTTCTTCTCTTTTCTTCATTGCCAAACAAAACTCATGCACCATTGGGATATTTACTGGGTCCTTACAGGGTAGACAAAATTGAGTCCACTCATGATCAACTACATTTTCCTAAATGCCTCTACAATTTCTCATTAAGGGATTGAACCTTTGTTCTTGAATGAATGTATACGGCTGCAATTGTTGGAGGTATCTCTCCATATCATTTTATATTTTTACATAGGTATGTCATGAAACCCAGGTACGTGTACTGAAAGTTGTTGTGACATAGAGATTACGTGTCGCAACGTCGAGACCAGTTTCCTTGTCTTGTTTTCACATGATTATTGCAACCTAAAGAGGTAGAGTCGCGACATCGAGGCTAGTGTTCGTCAAAATTCGACTCTAAATCGGTAGCTGTTCCTTAAGTGTCTCCCTTTCTGTTTTTCGACATTGATATGCTTTCCCTACTCCATAGAGTATTACAATGTAACGGCTGTTCATCAACAAATACATCAATTGTTCCCCTATTGTAGTGCTTGACGCTTTGCCCATTTACTAAGAAAAGTTGGCCATTCTTTCCTATCAACTCAATTGCGCCATACGGTTTTACTTGGTTGATAGTCTATGGTCTTATCCATCTCGATTTAAGTTTTTTGGGAAATAACTTTATTCTTGTGTTAAACAGTAATACCTTTTGGCCTGGCTCGAAGGTTTGTTTCTAAATCTGGGCATCGTGTCATAACCTACTTCTTTCTTTATATAACTTCGTGTTCTCATCAGCCATGAAACAAAATTCCTCTAGTTCTTGTACTTGAAACAACCTTTCTTTTCTTGCCAATTCTGGATCCAAGTTCAATTCTTTAATAGCCCAATATACTTTCTTTTCCAATTCGATCGGTAAACGACATTTCCTACTATAAACGAGCATATATGGGGACATTCCCAATGTTGTTTTGTATGTTGTCCGATAAGACCATAAAGCATCGTCTAACTTTACTGCCTAGTCCTTTCGATTAGGGTTCACCTCTTCTCCAAGAATTGCTTAATTTCTCGATTGGAGACCTCAGCTTGTCCGTTAGCTTGTGGACGATATGTCGTCGCCATCTTATGTCTTTTGATTTATTTTGAAAGGGTTGCTTCAAATTGTTTATTGCAAAAATGTGACCCTTCATCACTAACTAATGCACGGGGTCCCAAATCTTGTGAAGATATTCTTCCACAAAAAACTAACAACTGACTTCGTATCATTAGTAGATAATGCCATAGCTTCTACCCATTTGGAAACGTAATCCACCACCAAAAGAATTTACTGATTTCCAAATGAATTGGGAAAAGGTCCCATGAAATCAATTCCCCAAACATCAAATATTTCTACCTCAATAATCCCTGTTAGCGGTATTTCATCCCTTTTTGAGATATTTCCTGTTCGTTGACATCAATCACAGTTCTGTACAAACTCGTAAGCATCCTTATTCATGGTTGGCCAATAAAACCTGATTGTAACACCTTTTATGCCATTTGTTTTCCTCCAAAATGTCCATCGCAAGGAGAGGCATGACATACCTTAAGAATATCATTTATTACTTCTTTGGCTACACATCGTCGAACTAACTGATCAGCACATTGTCGAAATATGTAAGGGTCTTCCCAAATATAATTTTTTGCCTCATGAATGATTCATTTTTTCTATTGCCATGATACCTTTGGTGGAAACACCCTTTTTGCTAGGTGATTCACATAATCGGCATACCGTGGTGTCCCTATTTTAATTGTTAGGTATCCACTAGGAATAAATGCTCGTCTACAAAAGTCTCTCTAATTTCCTTAGAAGATTTAGATGTACCATGAATCTCCAATTGTGATAAGTGGTCAACAACTTTATTTTCAATTCCTTTCGATCCATAATCCATAAATCAAACTCTTGCAACAGTAGCACCTAGCTCATTAATCGTGTTTTTGTCTCTTTCTTCATCAAAAATTTTAATGCCGAATGATCTGTATAAACATAAACACGATTAGCCATTAGATAAAGACAAAATTTTTCACAAGAAAATACTACCGCTATCATTTCCTATTCAGTGGTGGTGTAATTGTATTGTGTTGGGTTAAGAGTGTTTCTTGCATAATGAATTGCTCTGAATAGACAATCCTTCTTCTAACCTAAAACAGTACTTACAGCATAGTTACTTGCGTCAAACATATTACTAAAAGGTTCTAACAAATTTGGTGTGATAATTATAGGAGCCGATATTAATTTTTCCTTAATTTTTTTGAATTTATCCACACAATTTTTATCAAACACAAAAGAAACATCTTTTTGTAATAATAAATTCAAGGGTTTTAAGATATGAGAAAAATATTTAATAAATCTTCTATAAAACCCTGCGTGTCCTAAAACATTCTGAATACCTATGATATTTGTGGGATGCGACAGGTTTTTTATTACCTCAATTTTTGCTTTCTCTACCTCTGACCCTCTTCGAGAAATTTGATGTCCCAAAACTAACACTTCTTTTACTATAAAATGACACTTCTCCCAATTAAGCACTAAGTTAGTCTCTTCACACCTCTTAAGCACTTTTTCTAAATTCTGCAAACAATCCTGGAATGTGTCTCCTTATATTGAAAAATCGTTCATAAATACATCTATTACTTCTTCCAGCATATTTGCGAAAATAGCTGTCATACATCTCATAAATGTAGTAGGAGCGTTACAAAGTCCAAAGGGCATTCTTTTGAAAGCATAGGTTCCGAAAGGACATATGAATCTTGTTTTTTTTGTCATCTAGGTGTATTGGAATTTGATGATAACTTGAATACCCATCTAAAAAATAGTAATATTCCTTTCCTACTAACCGATCCAACATTTGATCAATGAAAGGTAACGAGAAATGGTCTTTGTTCATTGCATCATTCAACTTCCTATAATTTATGCATACTCTCCACATAGTAACTATTCGTGTGGGAAGCAATTCATCGTCATCATTCTTTACTATAGTCAATCCGCCTTTTTTTGGTACACATTGTGTAGGACTAACCCATTCACTATCGAAGATCGCATAAACAATACCTGCATCTAACCATTTTAACAATTCTTTTTTTACTACCTCTTTCATGGCTGGTTTGAGTCTCCTCTATGCATCTATTATGTGTTTCCTTCCTTCCTCTAAGCGAATTTTGTGTTGACATAATGAAGGATTTATGGCCTTTATATCTGCAACAGTCCACCCGATGGCTAACTTATGTCGTTTCAACATAGCTAACAAAGCTTCCTCTTGTAAGCTACTTAACCCTAAGACAATTATTATGGGTAAAGTATTTTTTCTGTAAAATACCCATATTTCAAATGTTCTGGTAATGGTTTTAATTCCAACTCTAGTGGTTTCACTATAGATGGTATCATTTTCGTAGTACTTTGTATAGATTGCTTTAGTATCGCTTTACTTTGTTGCCACCAGTCCAACTAAGTTGTCACAAACTCGGCACTTGGTTCTTCTTCAGTCTGTTCTTCCCCTTCAAAATCATTTTCTTCAAGTTTGGTTGTCTCAATCTGATTACAACTTGATTCCTTGTGGTTACTTGGGGGTTCACATTGTGCATCCTATAGTATTCGTTTGCCTTGGATATTTCGAGTATGTCCATCACATCTTTCCAAGTCTTTGTCCAAATGCTTCCTCCTATCATGATATCCACCTTCCTCCTATTTTCTACATTTAACCCATCATTAAAATGTTGAATTTGGATAACAATATGAATACCTCCCCCTAATATGGATCGGAGTATTGTTTTAAATCTTTCCCAAGCTTGCCCTAATGTTTCCGTATTAGTTTGCCTGAAATAAAACATTTGTACATAAGCTTGCATAATTTTAGACATAAGAATCATACACCGTAGAAACATTTGCACGAAATCCCTCCATGCAGTGATAGTACTAGGTGGTAATGACTTCAACCATAATTTCACTTTTCCGTCTAAGGCGAAGGGAATCAAAAGAATATAATGACATCTGTAGAAACTCCTATATATGCGACTGTGCTGCAAATAACCTTGAACCACCTTATAAATATAGCAAGATCTTTTGTCAGAGGATCAGAAAATTTAGTATTATCAGTAATCCAAGTTATTAGAGATGGATTAAATTCAAAATGGGTATTATAAATTGATGGTCACACAATACTCAATCGTAGCCATTCTAAATAAAAAGAAAACATCCCTAATGCATTTCTCATCATGTTAGGTTATAAAGATTTTTTTAATTTATTTATATATAAAATCTAAATAAATAAATAAGTAAATAAAAGTAATAAACTGAAAGAAATAGTATCTATGACCTTTCCTAATTATTCTTTAATAGCAATTCAAAAATTAAAATTCACTAAAGATGTCGCCTCCCTAGAAAAGGCGCCAACAGCTTTACCAGCTTCGAACGTACTCCCGTTTAGCGTGTATTTGGGGCTTTTGTAAGTATACGAGTCGAGTTATAATATAGTTACAATGAAGTAACGAGTACTCCAAGGATGGTACGTAGGAGAGGCGAAGCGATAATGATTTTTAATTCCTGCAAAAAAAAGTAATCAGTAATCTTTTTAGGATTTATAGTACGAAAGAAAAAAAAAGATTTTGGGATTCAATTTAAATAACATAAAATTAAAGTAAAAATAAAGCAAAGAGAAAAGAGATAGGAAAACTCGATAAACAAATTTTATGGGGGATTAGATCGCTTCGGTATAAATTCTTCAATTGTCTCTTTTATGTTTTCGTCAATCAAGTAGTCGTTACCCTATAAGGATCTTCCGATCTTCCACTAAGATAATGAGTCAACAAAGACTACTTATCTTCGGACCTCACAATCTAGATTGGTTTGGGGTAAAGGTGTTCACGAATGGACAATACCAATTTTGGGTTAATTCCCACCTAAATAACTTCCCAGGTTGTCAGGCCTATGGTTTGTTTCACGCTCTTCCTTTTCCAAACAATTCATCCGTTGAAAATCCCTTTATACAATAGTCAAATATTCATACTTCCACTCCTTAATCCCTACAATAGGATTAGTTCCTCATGGTTTCTTTGCACTTCATAAATTCAATAATATAAATAAACATGAAAATTGAGATTGAAAATATTATTTGAAAGAAACTAAGAATTGTATAGAAATCTGTTGGGACGAATCCACAATCATTTACGCGAAATTGCAAATATCGTTTCCCCACAAAATTGAAATGAAAATAACAAAGGAAATGAAAAATAACTAAAAAGCCTAAATTACAAAGGGAAATTAAATTAAGGAAAAAGATGTGTAACCTAAGTGCTAAAAGGGACTATTTACAACATTTGGACAATCATTTTCCTTAGCCCTAAGTCAACTGTCGTTCTTTGTGTTTAAGTTATGTTGTAAAGACCAAAATGCCCTTCACTCGAATTTATTTTCACTTTCAAGAGTCGATGTCACAACACATAGGAACTGTGTTGCGACGTAGCAGGCAATCTACTCCTTGGTGTAATTTCTAGGTGTTGTCGCGACGCATAATGCCTGTGTCGCGACATAGAAGACAACTTCTGAATTCTGCAGATCTCATCCCTGTGTTGCGACGTAGATCATTCTGTGTCATGACATAGTGGTAAGCTTCATTATTGTTCATCTTCTAAAGGTCTCATGCACACTCACAAATTTGTTAGCCAACCTTGAGGTCAATAAAAAGCACTTTTTACACTTTTTACGCATTTTATTCATTGTATGAAAACTAAACTAAATCCTATGTAAACCTAAGGAAAATGCTTAATTTCAAGCTTCTAAAGTGCGAAAATTAGTTTAATCTGCTAAGTCGAATTATGGTAGATGATTGGGATGAATCCACAATTGTTTATGCGAAAGTTATAAATATTGTTTCCACAAAACAAGAATGAAAATAAAGAAAGAAATAAACAACTAAACCTAAATTACATTTGAGTGTGGAAGAGACCTTTAGAAGATGAACTACATCGAAACTGATCACTATGTCACGACACGAGACAAGCGATGTCGTAACACAAAGTCTAGAACAAAAGAATCCTGAAGTTGTCTTTTATATCGAGACATAGACATAGCATGTCACGACAACGCCTGGAAAATACACCAAAGAGTATACTGCCAGCCATGTCGCGACATGGACCCTGTGTGTCGCGACATCGACTCCTGAACATGGAATTACATCGAGTGAGAGGTGTTTTTGTATTCACAATACAACTTAAACCCGAAGAATGGCAGCTGACTTAGGGCTAAGGAAAATGACTATGCAAATGCTATAAATAGGCCCCTTTAGCACTTAGTTTTACACACCATTTCTTTAGTTTAATTTCCCTCCGCCAACCTTTAGGCCTCACTCGGCCCTAAAGTCAATAAAAGACACATTTTTTACACATTTTATTCATTTTAGGAAAAATTAAGTAAATCCTAAATAATCCTACTAAAAATACCTAATTTCAAGCTCCTAAAGTCCAAAAACTAGTTTAATTTGTTAGGTCGAATCATGGAAGATCAAACTCCCTCACACTTAAGTCATTGCTTGTCCTCAACCAAACAAAAACAAACACAATGAAAAGAGAAAAACATAAATGCTTGAGCACATATCATGGAAGGACTAGGATCGAAACATCTACCTCAGGCATTTTATATCTTCTAATAACTTCAGCATGATGAACAAGTAATCTTACCACTTTTGATTAAAACAGCTAAGTTCAATAAGTTACAAAAGATAAAAATATAAAGATTTTATCTGTATAGTTCCATCAATTACTAATACAATTAATCTAATTATCTTAGTACAATACAAATAGTTGTGGAGGAATTGTATAATACCATATTCATTCATGCATAGATTTATTTAGGTCACACAGGTCTTTTAGACTTGTAATGTTTTGAGGCTTTGGATAGGTATTGATTTCAAAATAATGGTAAGCACAAGAGATTATAAACACAAAAATAGTTTGGCACATTGCATTGTTCCCTATTCTTCCCTTTTAACATCCTGATTCCCACTCACCGCTTTATTTCTCCTTCTTCCACCTTCCTTATCTCTCCACTTGGGAATTCTCAATATGGTCTAACCCTTTTAGCTAGCCTACAAGTATTTTACATTCTTGAACAAGGTTTTCTTTTCACTTTGTGACTTTGTCACCTTTCATGCTTTTTTCTGACTCAAGATTGTCTTTCATTTTTTCCTTTTTTTCTCATTTATTTCTACTTTCGTTTTCTTCTTTTGGATTTTTCTTATTTCACAATTATGGCTATTCTAAAGTTCATATTCCACATTGATTTTCCTATTTCACTCTTACTTTACAAACTCCACCTTGATGTGTCTACTTACTCTCAATACATATGACCATACATCTATAATTGTGCAATTTAGGACTAAAGAAAAGAGTAAAAACAAATTGACTTTTTAGGCTTTATGGTTTGTAATGCGGTTTATCAAGAAGGGTCAATATGCTTAAAGATTGGTACTAAATAAGCAAAAATCATAATTGGATTACTTTTTTGCTCCAAGTGTTTCCAAATAATGCCTTAGGTTATCCCTAAATATCTCAATATGCATAAACTTCAATTTAATCACACAATCCCGAAAGTATCATTTATCATATATACTAGCATGCTTATTTCCTCATATTACTCATGTCATTTGGTACAAATAATATTTTATGATCTATATTTAGTGTAACCTATAGAACTTAGTGGTTTCATGCTAAAAAATTTAAAAATTACTCATCATCATGCCAAATTTATTCTAGAGTACAATCAACCTATGTACATGCTTCTAACCAATCACTTGTACTTTACAAGCTCATGCACACAACAAAAACAAGACAGAACTAAAACACAAAAAATTCCATGTTACCTTCACACTTTAGAAAACACATTGTCCGTAATGTGTAGCCCCTCAACAGTAAGGAAAGAAGTTACTCGATTGATCGCGAATGGCTCTTCAACTAATGGTGGGTTCCTTGTACTTTTGGCACGAATAGCTCCAAAATGCCGTGTCTTCTTTTTATGGGATTCTTACATGGCTTGTAATCTTTTTAAGAATAATACACATGTATATAAAACACAATATTCATAATATAAATAACTGGTAAATCAAAAAGAAATACATACCCTTAATTCTAAATAAATAAAACTAAAGTCTACTCCTAAAGAAAACATAAAACATAAATCCCTACATCCTTCTCATCAACATCATTTAACCCTTTCCTCCTTCGTTCCTCACTTTGCCTTTGTTACAATAGAGTAAACTAGGTGAACATGTCGTCACCTAATAACTTGTTAGGAGGATTCATTGTTCAATCTAGTCGTTTAGTAGGTACCCTTTCTTTCTTACACATGGTCATTACTAAATGAGGGAAAAATACACCTTTCCCCAAATTTTTTGCTCATTCCACCATGTTTTGGTAAATCCATTTACCAATGCAGATCCTTTTCCTTGTAAGAATCCCATAAGTGATAATAGCATGGATTGGGCTAATTTCAAACATATTTGCAGTGGGAAATATTTGGAGCAAACAAACTTCATCCACATTTTGGCTTTAGGTGTCATCAACTCTTGATTAAAATTTCATCTAATATGTCCATAATTCTTTTCCAACTATTAAGAATTACAGAATTTCTTCTGTGTCTATATTCTTGAATTCTTTTAAATCAGTTCAGTATAAATAATCCTGATAATAATACGGTGTGTTGTAAAACCTACAGATGTGTACCGCATTCATTGACACCTCTACCCCTCGAACTTTTAGCGTACACTACACTTGACAGAAGGGTCGACATGCTTCCCTTTTCTTTATTGCCAAATAAAACTCTTGCACCATTAGGATATTTACCGAATCTTTACATTGTAAACATAATTGAGTCCATTCATGATCGACTGCATTTTCCAAAATTCCTTTACAATTTCTCATTAAGGGATCGAACCCTTGTTCTTGAATGAATGTATACGGCTGTAGTTGTTGGAGGTACCTATCCATATCACTCTCTAGGAACTCAAAAGAGGGATTAGAACCACTTGCACTTGAACTAGCCATATGATCAAAGTTTTTCTTCTTACTTTCAATGTTTTCTCTTTCTCTAAATTGTAGTAAAAATGGAAAAGGAGGATAAGGATATTTATACTAAACTCTCATAATGATAATATAACGAAGTCTAAACTAAGTACAATTATTATTAAGCCCAAATTAAGAAGTTTAAATAAAAATAAACTGTTTAACTGTTAAGAGTTACTGTTTACCAGGATCTTTGATTTTACACAAGCGTGTCGCGACACCCAAGTGTCGTGTCACGACATCACAGCCAGACTCATTTCGTGTGAAGAGATTTATCGCGACATAGAGAGGTAGTGCCACGACTTCGGAGCTAGTTTCCTAGTTCTGTTTGGAAGAGGTTGTCGTGACATAAAGGAGTAGTGTCGCGACATCGAGGCCAATCTTCGTCAGAACCTAACTTTGAATCACTAGCTGTCCCTTGAGTGTCTCCCTTGTTATTTTTGTTTTTCAATGCTGACACATTTTTCGTACTCCGTAAAGTATTACACTGTAATGGTTGCTCATTGACAAGTATGTCAATTGTCCCCCCGATGTAGTGCTTTACCCTTTGCCCATTTACTAGGAAGAGTTGGCCACTCTTTCCTATCAACTCAATTGCACCATATGGTGTTTCTTTGTTGATTGTGTACAGTCCTGTCCACCTCGATTTAAGTTTTCCTAGAAATAATTTAATCTTGAGTTAAATAGTAATACCATTTGGCCTAGCTTGAAGGTTTGTTTCGAATCTGGGCATCATGTCATAACCTACTTCTTTCCTTATATAGCTTCGTGTTCTCATAGGCCATGAAACGAAATACCTCCAAATCTTGTAATCGAAACAACATTTCTTTTTTGCCAATTCTAGATCCAAGTTAAACTCTTTAATGGCCCAATATGGTTTCTTCTTCAACATAATAGGTAAATGACAGTTCTTACCATAAAGCATCGTCTAGTTTTACTGCCCTATATGGGGACATTCCCAATGGTGTTTTGTATGCTGCCCTATAAGCCCATAAAGCATCGTCTAGTTTTACTGCCCAGTCCTTCTTATTAGGATTCACAGTCTTTTCTAGGATGTGCTTAATTTCCCGATTGGAAACCTCAGCTTGTCTATTAGCTTGTGGGTGATATGTCGTCACCATCTTATGTCTTATGTTGTATTTTGCAAGGGCTGCTTCAAATTGTTTCCTACAGAAATGTGACCCTTCATCACTAACTAATGCACGTGGTGTCCCAAATCTCGCAAAGATATTCTTCCTTAAAAACCTAACTACTGACTTTGTATCATTAGAAGGTAATGCCATAGCTTCTACCCATTTAGAGAATAATCCACTACCAAAAGAATGTACTGATTTCCAAATGAACTAGGAAAAAGTCCCATAAAATCAATTCCTCAAATATCAAATATTTTTACCTCAATAATTCCTGTTTGTGGCATTTCGTACCTTTTCGAGATATTCCCTATTTGTTGACATCGATCACAGTTCTGTACAAACTTGTATTCATCTCTATTCATGGTTAGCCAATAAAACCTTGATTGTAATACATTTTGTTTCGTTTGTTTTCCTCAAAAATGCCCATCGCAGGAAGAAGCATGACATCCCTTAAGAATATAATTTACTTCTTTTGCTACACATCGTCGAACTAACTGATCATCACATTGTCTAAATATGTAAGGGTCTTCCCAAATATAATTTTTTGCCTTATGAATGATTCATTTTTTTGTTGGTGTGACACTTTTGGTGGAAATACTTATTTTTCTAGGTAGTTCACATAATCTAAATACCATGGGGTCCCTGTTTTCAACTGTTGGGTATCTACTCAAAATAACTGCTCGTCTACAAAAGTCTCCCAAATTCCTTAGAAGATTTAGAAGCGCTATTAGTCTCAAGTCATGATAAATGATCAGCAACTTGATTTCAGTTCCTTTTCAATCCATAATCCATAAATCAAACTCTTGGAGCAGTAGCACCCACCGCATTAATCACATTTCTCTCTCTTTCTTCTTCATCACATATTTCAATGCAGAATTATCTGTACAGACATAAACACGATTAGCCATTAAATATGGACGGAATTTTTCACAAGCAAATACTATCGCTAACATCTCCTTTTCAGTAGTTGTGTAATTACATTGCGCAGGGTTGAGAGTTTTGCTTGCATAATGAATTTCTCCAAGCAGACGATCCTTCTTTTGACCTAAAACAACACTTACAGCATAGTCACTTGGATCAACCATAATAATAAAAGGTTCTGACCAGTTTGGTGTGCTAATTATGGGAGCCGATATTAATTTTTCCTTAATTTTTTCAAACGCTTCCACATAATTTTTATCAAACACAAAAAGAACATCTTTTCGTAACAACAAATTTAAGGGTTTTGAGATATGAGAAAAATCTTTAATAAGACTTCTATAAAACCCTACATGTCCCGAAAAATTCTAAATACCTTTGATATTTGTGGGATACGACAGGTTTTTAATTACTTCAATTTTGGCTTTGTCGACCACTAACCCATTTCGAGAAATCTGATGTCCAAAAACTAACCTCTTAAGCACCTTTTCCAGGTTCTACAAAACATTTCTAAAATGAGTCTCCATATACCGAAAAATCATCCACAAATACATCTAGTCCTTTTTCCAACATATTTGCAAAAATAGCTGTCATACATCTCATAAATGTAGCTGGAGCGTTACAAAGCCCAAAGGACATTCTTTTGAATCCATAACTACCAAAAGGACATGTGAATGTTATTTTTTCTTGGTCATCAGGATGTATTGGAATTTGATGATACCCTAAATCTCCATCTAGAAAATAATAATATTTTTTCCTGCTAACAAATCCAGCATTTGATCAATGAAAGGTAGCGGGAAATGATCTTTTTTCGTTGCATCATTCAACTTCCTATAATTTATGCATACTTTCCACACAATAACTATTTGTGTGGGAGTCCATTCATTGTCATCATTCTTTACTACAGTCAATCCACCGTTTTTTGGTACACACTATGTGGGACTAACCCATTCACTATTTGATATCCAATAAACAATGCCTGCATCCAACCATTTTAACAACTCTTTCTTCTCACTACCTCTTTCATGGCTGGATTAAGTCTTCTATGTGCATCCATTATGGGTTTCTTTCCTTCCTGTAAATGGATTTTATGTTGAAAAAATGCAAGATTTATGCCCTTTATATCTGCAATAGTCCACCCAATGGCTTTCTTATGTCATTTCAACACATCCCTTTAGAATCTTCGGTACTTGGTTCATCTCCAGCCTGTTCTTCCCGCTTCAAAATCTTCTTCCTCAAGTTATGCTATCTTGATCTGGTTACAATTCTATTCCTTGTTATTACCTTGGGATTCACACTTTTCATCCCATAACATTTCATTCACACTGGATATTTCGAGTATGTCCATGACATCTTTCCACGCCTTTGTCCAAATGCTGACTCCCGTCATGATATCCACTTTCTCCTATTTCTTCGTTTAACCCGTCGTAAAAATGCTAAATTTGGATGGTGATATGGATACCTCCCCTAATATTGATCGGATTATTATTTTAAACCTTTCCAAAGTTTCAATAATAGCTTGCCTGAAATGAAACAGTTGTACATAACCTTGCAAAATTTTAGGCATAGGGATCATACGCTATAGAAATGTTTGCACAGATTCTCTCCATGTAGTAATAATGTTTGGCGGTAATAACTCCAACCATAATTTTTCTTTTCTGTCACACCCCAAAATCGGGCCTAGAAGTTTCGAGGGTAAAATATGAATTTTAGCCCAAATGTGACCGGGATATCATAATTTGATAACCAATAGTATTTTCGACAATAGCTATTAGGATATTAAATTAATTTCTAAAAATGAGTTTTATATGGCTTCAATTTTGAAATGGGACAAATTTGCAAAAAAGTAAAAAAATTAAGACTTTTTATGAAGCAATATGATCAAATATCCAAATCAACTTAAAACCCCCCTTTCTCTCCATAACTTTCAAGTAAAAAACCTCTTCCCCATGTTAGCTAACTTTTGCTATTTCCAATCCCTTTCAAACTCTTTTTAAACACCAACTTCAAATTCCCTTTGATTTTTAATAACCCTACAACCTTAAATACCCATTAAAACCAAGAAAAACAACCAAAAGCCTTCGTCTTCTTCATCATCTTCTCCAAATATGGGTTTTTTCGAATTCGTGTCAAAACTCATTTTTCTACAAGCAAAGGTAACCAATCGACTTTTCATGAGTTTTAAATGATATTTAGTGTAACACCCTAAACCTATTACCGTCGCTGGTTAAGGTGTCGGGGTCTTTTCAATCATCAATCATGAATTAACTCTCAATATTATTTCATTATAATAAATTTTAATAAATTAATACATCATACATGATATAAATCAAAACTTAAGTATCGATACAACTCAATAAGGTCAAAAATGTCATTTCCATAATTCTAGGAGACTTCTGTCAGTACTTGTTGGACAAGTATCGATAGAAGTCAAGTCAGTAAACAATTCAGAAATAGCTACAGTTTCCTATCGGTAGTTGAGATAGCTCTACCGACACAAGGGTAATTTCTACCGAAACAACTCATGATTCTACCAATACTAAAAACTCCAGAGAGCTATGAAGTTTTACCTTGCCACTTCTACCGATACAGGTACTAAGACTACCGATACTACCATGAATAGAATTACCGATACTTTACATGTTACTATCGATACAATGCAAGTCAAGAACGAACTTCTCTCCTACTCTATACTTCTACCAATACATGCAAGAGTTCTACCTGAACAAGTATGCAGAATTCAATTATTCACACAAGTTTTCAGGTTCATCAAACAATCTCCATTCATAAACATAATGTACAATAGTTAATAACCCAAGTGTTCATAAACACACAAACATTACATTTCATTGCATTATGCCTACCTTCAACTTTAAGCAAACATACCAAAATATGTTTGACATTTAACTAAGGCATCATCAATGAACCTATCAACCGAAATCAAGTATTATACAAAATAACATCATCCCCGTACATGCCATGTAGCCAAGTGATGTAAATACTACCGAACGAGCTCCCGAGATAATGTGATTCTCCAAGGTGATCTGATCTTTAGACAACAAAATGTATCTACTAAACAAAAACAAATACACTAGTAAGCTTATTAAGCTTAGTAAGTTTGCAAAATCAACATCTTACAGAATAACCAAATAGATTATAAAGATAATAGTAAGTATGTATTCATAAGCTTGTGAAACAGTATCGTATAGATCTCTTCGGGTCTTCCAGAATTTTGCCATACGACCCCAAACAGAATTAGCTCATACGAGTCCAGATAGGTTAGCTCATACGAGCCCAGATATGTTAGCTCATACGAGCCCAAACAAAATTAGCTCTTACGAGCCAAATAGGTTAGCTCATACGAGCCCAGATAGGTTAGCTCATACGAGCCTAGATAGTTAGCTCTTACGAGCCCAAACAGAGTTTAACCAGTATACGATGCTGCTCACATAAGCTGATGAGAATCTGCAACGTATGTAGAAACTCAGCCATCGATACGGTTCAGAATTAACCACTCATGATGCTGCTCACACAAGCTAATGAGAATCCACAACGTATACAGAAACTCAACCATCGTAGGGGTCCTTATAATCAGTATTCATTTAGAATCTATCGACTCACGATGTTGCTCACACAAGCTGTCAAGAAACTGCAACACATGTAGGATCCCAGCCATCGTTTCGATTCAAGTAACCGACCCCGGGCCTGACATCTTGTTTCTTCATTTGTCTTTCTCATCTTCACGAACATTTAACTTTCTTTGCGTTGATGTACTAATAGTGAATACAAAAAGAAACATACAATGAATATAATCTAACACTACGAACTTATCGGATGAAATTGCTGCTTAAGTGGAAATCTAGGGCTATTTTGAAATTTTCCCTTTTCCACGATCAGTGGAAATCTAGGGACTATTTTGAAATTTTCCCTTTTCCACGATCAGTGGCTCTTTCTCGATCTAAATAAATAATTCAATCATTTCTCTCATTATATCATGCAATTTGATCAATTTATACATATAAGCCCCTTTTTGAGAAATTTATAAAACTAGCCCTAACCTTTGCATTTTTATTCAATTTAGTCTTTAAGTACAAAACATGCAAAATAACCATTTTCTCTCTAAACTCATACCAGTCAATTGTTCAAAACTTCCATATATGTCCTTACATTTTAACTATTTCACATCAAGTGCACACAATTTCATCATTGTATCATTTTAGTCCTTCAACCCTAACTTCATAAAAAATCACTTCACAAAAATACCAAATCCAACCATCAAGCTTTCAAATCTACCATAAACATCCAATAACAAACTCATTCATTAATGGAAAAATTTATAACATTTGACAGAATCACAACACTAGTCCCTGAGTTAGCTAGATTAAGCTAATACGGACTTAAAACATAAAAATTACTAAAACGAGTGAGAAATCACCTTCCAAATCAAGGCACCAAGTATGGCCAAATAAGTCTATTCTTCTCCAAGGGTTTCTTTGTTTTTTCTTATGGAAGAAGATGAATGAAATTCTTTTAATTTACTTTTCCTTTCATTTTAATTACTTTTCCTTTCATTTTAATTACTTTATTAGAAAATTATTAAATTGCCCTTAATAAATTATTTTGATTTTCACCATCCAAATACCATAAACCGTCCACTTGACCTTTGAAAGGTCTATTTACCCTTTAAGTATTTTAACTTATCCTTAAATTAGTATTTAGTCTATAAATTCAACTCTTACCCTTTTTACGATTTAATCCATTTTACTTAATTAACTATCTAGACGATAAAATCTTTTAACCAAAATTTAATAAGATGCTAAACAACATCATAAATTTTAAAATAAAGAAATTTGAGACTCGATTCATTGGAGTTGTGATCCCGAAATCTCTGTTTCTGACGCCATTAAAAATTGGGTTGTTAAATTTAGTCCTTTAAACTAAGTTTTTAGCCATTGAAAAGCAAGTTTTGAATAAAGGCCGAAAATAGGGTCTTTAATTGTGAAATTCGGGTTTGAGTATGCAAACTTAATATTAAAGTGTTTTTCAACTTGTTTTAATATGATTAGAAGGTTTTACTTTGAAGTTTCGTTAAGTATTTCTCGAGTTTTAATGAATTTTTGGTATTATAGCCATTGTATGTCGAAAAATTCGGTATCTTAAAACGTGTAGTTTTGTGAGGTTTAAAGATTGAGAATCAGCTGTGGGTAAAAATGTAAATGAATGGAATTCATTTCATGTAAAAATATTTAGTGTAAACTGAGATAGTAGAGTTTAAAGTTTACTAGGTTAAAGGTTTCAATTTAAAAAAACATAGCTTAGGCTAATGTTTATGACTGTATGAGATGTGTGGATGACTGATTTTTACTTGTGTATTGATCGGCTGTTTAACGTCACAGCAATATTGTGCAAGCGTACACTATCGATGCAAGTATAGTATACAGATATGAGTCTATAAGATTCGATCCCACAAGGATGGTTGTCTTTTTCTATCAATATCAGTGTAATAAACAGATAAAAACGAGATAATTGTGATAATAGTTGTCGGAGCAATAACTTGAAAATAAAGATGAAATATGATAATGATAAAATGGGATCCCCAAAGTGAACCTTCAACAGAATACTAAGTGCTCATAAGATATAAAGGATAGGTGATTGTTGATGCAATAATTTGCAATGAATATCTTACAAACTTAACTTCTAAATTTGATCTAAGACTTAAACATGCACATTAACCACACCTTCCGATAATGGAAATGGAACACAATTAAGAACAAGTGGATTAAATCCCTCTAATCCTCAAGCAACTTCCATTGTCATGCATGTTAGCTTAAACTGTCGCTGCACTTTCCAGTGGCAGTGACCGCAATAACATTTCCATGCTAAAAACATTCAAACCCAAAGATTAAACAGTAGAAGCAAAGTTGAATAAAATAACATTTAACCCAAAAGTCATATGTACTTCATACAAACATGAAATAGAAAGTAATCACTAGTGTCTAGAAAAGAAATATAAAAGAAACAAGTGGAGAATACTATTCCTAGACAATCTCGACTTGATCTCTCAACTCCCTTTTGTGTCGCACTTAAGGCTCCTCATCAAGAGTGTTGATCGGCATCCCTTTCACATCGATTCACCCGTAAGAGACTTAAGCCACCATAGCCAAAAGCTTCAAAAGATAAGTTGAAGAAGATAATACACAAAAAGACCCCTTTTTCTCTTTCCTCGTGAATATTTATATTCTTCCAAATAATATAGGAGTCCTTTCATAACAATCATGCTGCCTCTGTCAGTACAAGTTGGTTATACCAGACTAGACAGCTCACACATTTTTGTTCTTATCCGCATTGGAAGCTTTTTTGACAGCTGTTTGGTGGCGGGTGACAGTCCTAGGCTCAATCTGGAAATACTCATGCAGCGACATTAGTACCAAAACATGACAAAATTAAGGATAAATAGTCTAATGCTCACTGAGCTATAAAATGCAATTTACTGAACTGAAAATGCTAAAATATGTGCTAATGATAACTAAATGGGGACAAATTAACCAATAAATAGGGAGAAAACATATGTTTTTTCTAGTTCTATCACACCCAAACTTGAGTTTTTACTTTTCCTCAAGTAAAATAGAAACTAGCAAGGCTACACAAGAATTCACTAAGGAAAATGATCATTCTAGCAACTTGGATCACCTAAAATCCCAATGAATGAGTCACATTCAGATGACAGAATATTGCATCGACAATACATAAGTATGAATGAATAAGATTGCAACTTAATCAAAGCCAACATAATGCCTTAAATTCTAAATTATATCTACCAATACAACATTTATTGTACAATATTAAGTATCTATGAAGATCATTAATATATACCTCTTTTTTCTTTTTTTTATATAGGATATCGTTGCATTATTGTACCCTTGTTCTTGGGAAGTAATGAAGGAGTGCAACAAACCCCAAAGAGTACGTAATTGCACTGACACACACTCATGCAGCGATAGCCTTTGGCCAGATTCATTTCTCTAACACTTGCATTGGAGTGTTCCCTCTTTAATAGTTAATAATACACCCGCATTGGAGTGTCTCTTATTTATAACTATAAATATATATATAAGCAGCTGTATAAAGGCAAATTCATTCAAGATTCAAGGAATGCTACTAGTCACCCATTACTAATGCAACCTAAATCATTCATGAAAAAATTGAAGATACAATATTCAGTCAAATTTATCCAACTCATTCATTGATAATTCGCATGATTCAAGAATTAAGCATCGAATGTAACAAAAATTTTCAAACACATTTAACATTAACCACAATAAACCTTGCATGTTTCATTAAAAACAAAAAAAAATGTGGGTGCATTTCCAAACCCATATGCATTCCCCCAAACTTAAAGTTTGTATTATCCCCAATGCACTAACATTAAAATGCAATGACAATAGAAATGCAACGACAATGTGCACTAACAAAATAAAAATTACAGCTACATTTAATGCATGAACACTATAAATAAATAAAAAACTTAAAATAAACTAACTTAATTTTCCTTAGCCATAGATGTGGCTGCACGATGCTTCTTCTTCCTCCTCTTTCTTGATGAGACATAAGTGGTAGTACAATCGTACGAACTACGTTGACAATAAATTCCAAGTGTGTTGACAATGGTACCTAATTATTTTGCAAAAACAAGAAGTAAAACAAACTTGAAAAAAATAAAATAAAAATAATTACATAATAATAAATTCAATAAAAATTAAAAAATTTCAAACCAATTTAATGGTCTCTGCCTGCTTTTGATCAATATTCCCAAAATAATGTTTCAACCACTGTCCATTCACTTTGAATTGGTGTCCATCATGTAAATTTCTAATTGTGACCGCACCATGAGGAAATACTTTGACAGCTTCAAAAGGTCCAGACCAATGTGAGCGCAATTTACCCCGGTGCAATTTCAGTCTAGAATTGAATAATAAAACTTATTGACCCGCGATAAATTGTTGCTGCAAAATAATTCTGTCATGCCATTATGTGGTCTTTTCCTTGTAAATTGCGGTGATTTATAGGCATTTCGTCTAATTTCCTCTACTTTAGGGATATCTAACAACCTTTTCTTTCTAGTAGCATCATAGTCCATGTTCACTTGCTTAATTGCCCATATTGGTTTGTGCTCTAGTTCAACTGGCAAGTGACATGCTTTCGCAAAAACCAACTGATACGGCGACACCCTTAATGGAGTTTTGTATGCTGTCTGCAATGTTCATAAAGCATCATCCAGTCTGGAAGACCAATCTTTCCTCGAAGGGTTCACAACCTTCTTAAGAAAGTTCTTAATTTATCGATTGGATACTTCGGCAAGACCATTGGTTTGCGGATGATAAGTAGTACCCATTCTATGATTAACTCCATATCTCTTCAGTACGGCTGCCACTTGGTTGCAATGAGAGTGTGTATCCTGATAACTAATCAACGCCTTTGGTGTGCCAAAGCGGGTGAGTATATGCTTGTGAAGAAAATTAAGCATTGTCTTTGCATCATCTTTTGGGATTGCAACAGTCATCATCCTTTGGGGCTGCAACAGTTTCAACCTACTTCGAGACGTAGTCAACAGCTACTAATATATAAAGATTTCCAAATGAACTTGGAAATGGTCTCATAAAATTCATACCCCAAACATCGAACAATTCAACCTCCATAATTGGCTACTACAACACATTTCATTGCGTCGGGATATAGAACCAGTGCACTAACACCTATCGTATTCATTCACAAAATTATGGGCGTCCTTGAATAGTTAAGTCTAGTAGAATTCTGATTGGAGAACTTTAGCAACAATTCTCATGCCACCAAAATGACCTCCATAAGGAGCATCATGATAGTGCTTCAGGATTGAAAGCATCTCCTCTTCCGTAACACAATGCCGAATGATGTTGTCATTACATATCTTGAATAAATACGGCTCGTTCCAATGATACTTCGCTACTTCACGAAGAAATCTTTCTTTTATAGCCTGTGACACCCAATGGGAGTTTTCCACACACTAGATAATTAACCAAATCTGCATACCAAGGGGTTGCATCTACAGCAAATAACTTCTCATCCAGGAATGTGTCGACAATTTGAAGTATGTTTCCATCTTCGCTGCCAACTTCTAATTAAGACAGATGGTTTGCAACTTGATTCTCTGAACCTTTGCAATCTTTTATCTCGATGTCGAATTCCTGCAATAGTAAGATCCAGCGTATCAGTCTTGGTTTTGCATCCTTCTTCACAAAAAGATATCTTAATACTCAGTGATCAGTAAATACGGTAACCTTTGTGCCGACAAGATATGAATGAAACTTGTCGAAAGCAAAGATTACAGCCAAAAATTCTTTCTTTGTAGTAGTATAACTAATTTGAGCCTCTGTAAGAGTTTTGCTAGCATAATAGATGGCGTGAAATATTTTTCCTTTACATTGTCCTAGAACAGCACCCACAGCAAATTCGTTTGCATCGCACATAATTTCAAAAGGTTAAGACCAATCTGGTGTAATGATAATAGGTTCATTTCTAGCTGCTTTTTATTTGAATGAATGCATCCAGGCATGCATCGTTAAATTATTAAAGAGGAATTTTCGATTCTGTTCCACCAATGAGCATAAGTACTTTGCAATTTTCAAAAAATCTCTAATAAATCTTCGGTAAAATCCTGCATGCCCAAGAAAACTACGAATGCCTTTCACATTTATCGATGGAGTTAATTTCTCAATGATTTCCACTTTAGCTTTGCCTACTTCAATGCCTTGACAAGAGATGTGATGGCCTAACACAATGCCTTCAGTTGCCATGAAATGACATTTTTCCCAATTTAGAACAAGATGTGTGTCTTCACATCGCTTCAATACTTTATCCAAATTGTCAGCGCAATGATCAAAATCATTCCCCTAGACTAAGAAATCATCCATAAAAACCTCTAAAGAATCTTCAATCATATCCTAGAATATTGTCATCATGCACCTTTGAAATATGGTTGGTGCATTGCAAAGATCGAAAGGCATACGGCGAAAAGCAAAACTACCAAATGGACAGGTGAAAGTTGTTTTCTCCTCCCTCGATCCTCCGGTAGAATAGAAATTTGATTGAACCCAAAATAGTTGTCTAAAAAGAAATAATAGGCTTTTCTAGCAAGCCTATCCAACATTTGGTCAATGAAAGGAAGTGGGAAGTGACCCTTCATTATGGCAACATTAACTTTGTGATAATCCATACAAACTCGTCATCCCGTAGGAATGCGTGTAAAAATTAACTTATCTTTGCCGTTGCTAACCATAGTGATGCCACTCTTTTTAGGTACACATTGCACTTGACTTACCCAATTGCTATCAGAAATAGGGTAAATAATTCCAACATCAAGCAATTTTATAATTTCCTTCTTAACAACTTCTTTTATCTTCTCGTTTAATCTTTTTTGTTGCTCAATCGATTGCTTGCCTTCATCTTCTAACTTGATCTTGTGCATGCAAAAAGATGGACTAATTCCTCGAATATCGACAATACTTCAAGCAATAGCTCGTTTATGTTGCTTAAGAATATGGACCAATTTCTCTTCCTAAGTCACATCTAGTATTGCAAAGATAATAATTGGGAGAGTATTGTTATCACCAAGAAAGACATATTTAAGATGAGTAGGTAGTGGTTTCAATTCCAGAGTAGGAGCTTTTTCAATAAATGGCTTGAAAATCGGAGTTGTTCTATTGGCTAAGTCTGAAGATTCAATCTGCCATTCATGTTTGAGTTTAATATTATTAGTTTCAACCATGCTGTCACAATCATTTAAGAATTCATCATCAGATGCCACTAAAACTCCTCATAAAGTAGTGTGCTTTGGTCATTGAATTCTTCCTCAATTAGATCATCTAGCACATCGACAGTACGGCATGATTCTTTATCCTTCCATTGAATAGATTCGAAAACACTGAAGGTAACGTGATCATCATTAAGTCGCAAGGTCAGTTCACCTTTGTAAACATCAATAATAGTTCGTCTGATGGCTAAAAATGGTCGTCCCAAGATTATGACAACCTCCTTATCTGCCTCGTAATGAAGTATGATAAAATCAACCGCAAAAATGAATTTATCCACACAATCTAAGATACCTTTGATTTGCCCTTCAGGTTGAGCCAGTGATCGATCTGTTAGTTGCAATGTCACTGTAGTAGGTTTCATGTCACCAATTCTCAACTTTCTGAAAGTAGATAGTGGCTTTAGGTTGGTGCTAGTTCCCAAGTCGCATAAAGCCTTGCCCAAAAATAGCTACTAATTGAACATGGGATAGTAAAGCTCCTAGGATCTTTCATTTTAGTGGGTAACTTATTTGTCAAAACAACATTACAACCTTCTGTGAGTACAATGATTTCAATATCATTGAGCTTCTTCTTCTTGGACAAAAAGTCTTTCATAAATTTCCCATAATTAGGAATTTGCACAAGAGCGTTCACTAAAGGAATATTGACATAAAGTTGCTTCAGTGTTTCTAAGAACTGCTGATACTGCTTATCATGCTCATTCTCCCTGAATCTTTGTGGAAAGGTAAAGGTAGAGATACATCAGATTGCGCTAACACCTTTGACAGCATCGAAAGTTTCTAGGGTCGAACATTAGGCATATGAGTGATAATTTGTGCAACTTCTTTGTCTGGTACATCGACAAGCTCTTCAGATTTAACCATCTCACCAGGGATCACTCACCAGTATCTTGAGGTACTACAGTAAAGTCTCTAGTCGACTCGCCAGTTTGTTTACCATGCGTAAGAGTGATAGCCTTGTAGTGTTCTTTCCCCCTCCGATTGGGATTTTTTGTGTCACTAGGTAATGTGTCTGGTGGTCGAGTATTTAGATTCGAAGCAAATTATCTTAATTGTGCCTCCAACATTCGAATAGAAGATGAATTCCCTTGTACAATAGCTTCCGTACGAGTAATATGCTCTCGCATTAAAGCCTCAAGAGCTACTAATGGATCAAAAGGAGAAGCTTGCTTGTATTGTTGTTGTCGACGTCCTTGAACATGTTGATTCTGCATTGAAGAGTGTTGTGGCTGCGTCTGATTCTGGTGTGGATGCATCTGCCTTTGTTGTGGATGCATCTGAGAGTGCTGATTGGAGTTCTGCTATTGTTGATTGTAATTCCCTGGTCTTGGATTATAATTTCCTTGATTAGATGTATTCCCATATCGGAATGTCGCAGCATTTTGTCCAGCATTCTGAGTTCCCCAAGACTATTGATTGTGTGTAGAATTATTATAAGAGTTGTCATAAGAATTATTGCGGATGTTACTGACATAGAAGGCATTCTCTACATGTTGTGGATAATCGTCATAGCTATGGTTGTCACCGTAAATCTCACAACAAAAGGTAGGAACATCAAGTTGTTGAGCGACTTGTATAGGTGCGACGCCACTAGTCCCTTGCATATTTTTTAATCATATTTGCAAGAGAAGAAACTTGAGCACTAAGTGCAGGTATTACGTCTAATTCAATAACTCCCGGAGTAGATTTTGCTTGTGCAGCTCTAGAGATAGGATATTGCTAATTATTCTGAGCAATTCTCTCAAGAATTTTTACAACATCATTATACGTACAATCCAGCAAAGGACCATTGGCTGATGCGTCAACAAGATTCCTCGTTTGTGAATTCAGCCTATTATAGAAAATCTCAATTTTTGTTTCCTGTCAAATATCGTGCATGGGGCAATGTCGAAGAAAAGATTTATAACGTTCCCATGTAGTGTGAAGATTCTCATCATCCAACTGATGATAAGCTGTAATATCATTTCAGAGATAAGCATTCATTGTCAGTGGGTTAAAGTGAAAAACAAACTGTGTTGCTAGTGCATTTCAAGAAGTAATTGAGTCGGTAGGTAGTCTAAGGAACCAAGTACGAGCTCTTCCCTGCAAGGAATAAGGAAATAATTACATTTTTAAAGCATCATCAAGAACGCCTTGTTGACTAAAGGAAGCACAAATCAATAAAAATGATTTAAGATGTTCTCGTGCATCTTCAAGAGGCACTCCATCATATTGTCCACTAGAATTCAACATTTGAAACATTACTGGCTTGAGTTCAAAATTCCTGGCTTGGATTACTGGCCTAACAACTCTCGGTTGTAAGTCATCCAAAACAGGTACTACAAAATCTCGTATATGCTTCACTTATGGGATACGTTTCGACTTTATGAGTCATGTGTTTGGTGTGTTGGAGATCTACGTATCTAATGTGTAATGATATAGCTCACTCTATGTTTCATAGCCTCAACAGCCAAATTATCATAAATTATGTTTAAATGTGGTTATATATATACATGATTGAATATGCTTATATGTGAGTAAAGTGTACAGAAATTATGTACTTAATGTGTAAATAAGTCTAAGAGAGATGATATGAATATGTTGTATAATTGTTGGGTTGATGCATGATGATTATTTACGTAGTGGTTATTCTAGGTATTCACTGAGCTTGTTAAGCTCACCCACTCCCTTTTTAATTATTGCAAATACTTACTACCGGTGTAAGCGGTGTTTCTCGAGGGTGATCCAAGCCAAGTCGACTCTTTAACTTTTATTAGTAGGTTTTATAAGTTATTTATGTTTGGGAACATAAGACAATCTGTTACGCAATATGATGGATTTATATTGGTTTTTGTTATGTTCTTTTTAGTTATTTGCATGCCATTATGGACTTGAAAATATGATATTAAGACGTTTTGAGGTTTATTTTATGAGGTAAATATTGCATGTTGCTTAGGAATTTGTTAGAATGAATTATATCCTGATATATGATGTATTTTCAAGTCTGGAACAAAGGTATCGATAATCGGGTTTTAAAAAAGATACCTTTGAAATTTTCAAAGTATAGGAAGTCAGTTCTACTTGATGGTATCGATACCTTCCTTAAAATTACTGATACCTACGTAATAGTTTTTGGCAAATTTTGCTAAATGGTCCTAATGCATAATTAATGTTTGATATATGATTATTCGATGTATGATGGCTTAGTTTAACATTAATTTGAGTACGTAAGACTTGTAACATGTATATATATTTTTTAAAAATATGAACACTTTGGTGAGAAAATTAAAAAGAAAAATTTGCATGTGAAATAAAATGTGAAAATGAGGTAAGCATGATGTAAGACGATGGTGTGGTAACCTAGTACTCGGGCTCGGTAATCGAGTCGAGTGTAGGGTGTTACATTTAATGGTATCAGAGTTCTGTTTCAATAACACTCCGACATAGGATATTATTATGTGTAGTGAGGTCTCAAACCTAGAATGATTAAACTATGTTAATTTCTTGAAAAGCATGAGATATCTCTTCTTTGAGTTGATGATATATGTTTGATTGATATGCATGTGGGGTAAAAATAGGAGCACATTACCTTAATCCTAAAGTTTATTATGTGTATGTTAGACAGTATTCGATATGCCTCCTAGACGTGTGAATGTGAATGTTAGAGCTAATGCTCAAGGGGGTGGTACATCCTTTGCACCTCCGATGTTGCCACGTGGAAGGATGTAGGCCCTTTGATAGAAGCTATGATAAGAGCATTTTAGCAAATTGCTAGTGTTAACCCTACTCCTACACCTACCTATCCTGCACCTATGAATCGTGGGTTGTCGCTTGAACGTCTTCGAGCATTAGGTGGTAAAGAGTTCCCTAGACTAAAAGGGACTGATCCGATCGTAGTTGTGTATTGGTTGGAAGGAGTTTAAAGGGTTCTCGAGCAGATGTCCTATTCTAACAAGGAAAAATTGGGTCCCTACTTGATAGTGAGGCAAATCGTTGGTAGAATACTGTTAAAAGTGGTATTACAACTGACCGATTGACTTGGAATTACATTCTTGAAGTTTTTAAGAGGAAGATTATGGGAGAGCAGTATATGGAAGCTCGCAAGAGGGAATTTATAGATCTTGAGCAATGTGGTTTATCGGTGGATGAGTATGAGGTTAAGTTCATATGACTTAGTCAATATGCATTAGAGATGGTTTTCTTTAAAATGGACCATTTTAAGAGGTTTCATTTTGGGCTTAACCGTGAGATTTGGGTTTACATGGTGGCTCAAAATACAGATGTGTTCAATGAGTGGTTAAAGAAGGCCAAGGTAATTGAGGAAACTTTGTTTGAGCCAACTCATTTGGTGGTGGCTGAGACTGACAAACGTGCTTTTGATGGTACTTTTGGAGACTACCTAAGAAAGGGCATGATAGTTATAGTTCTAGTAGGGGTGCAAGACGTGGGTCTCGACCAAGTCAGTCTAGGCAACAAATTAATGTTATGGCTAACTCTAGTGGTTTAACTAGTGGCTCTAGATGGTATCTATGTCCGCATTTTAAACATAGGCATCCTAGAGAATGCCGTAAGTTGACCGGTGGTTGCTTTAAGTGTGGTTCAAAAGAGCACTATTAGAGGGATTTTCCAAATCGAGTTAAGGTTTCACAGACTCAGACTTCGGTACTTATATTTGCGCCAGCTAAGGTTCGTGGTCATGGTAAAGGTAATGGGAGACCGATTGGGTAGCGAATGGTTGCTCACATTGTTGCCTCACAAGTTAAGTCGGTGGTCTAACTTGGTTCTATGTTGTTAGAGGGCCTAAGGATCAAGGCCTAACTGATGTTATTACAGATACTTTCACTTTACAATCTACTCCTTTATTTTCGTTGGTTGATTCTAGTTCCATGCAATCGTATATTTGAGTGAGTTAACTTGTGAATTAGGAATTCCTGTAGAAATTATTAACTTAGGAATGATTGTAATTAGTTCCTTTAGGGATAGTTTGATAGTGAATAGAGTTTATAGTAGGTACCTTCTTATGACCCAAAGGCACATATTTCTTGTTGATCTCATGGAATTGTTGTTTTATGGCTTTGATGCAATTTTAGGTATGGATTGATTGACTGAGCATAAGGCTAAGGTAGACTTTGAGACGAAGCAAAGTACTTTGATTGAAAGTGACAATTTGGAAATAGTTATCGTTGGTGAAAGACCAAGATTTTTATCCAATGTGGTTTCGACCATGAAGGCTAAAAAGATGATGGGAAAAGGTTGTGAAGCTTACTTAGCTTATGTGATGAATTCGGTTAGTAAGGAGGAGAGAGTTCATGATATCCGAATCGTTAAAGATTTTCTTGGCGTGTTTCCTAAAGAGTTGCCTAGTTTATCGATGAAACGTGAACTGGAGTTTGGAATTGAGCTTTATCCTGGTACTGCACTAATGTAGATGATGCTTATCGTATGGTACCAAAAGAGCTCAAAGAGTTAAAACTTTAGTTGCAAGAGTTGCTTAACAGAGGGTTCATTCAACCGAGTATATATCCATGGGGTGCACCAGTTTTGTTTGTGAAGAAGAAGAATGGTACTATGATAATATAAATTGACTATAGACAGTTGAATAAGTTGACCATTAAAACCAAATATCCTTTGCCTCAAATTGTTGATTTGTTTGATCAGTTCTGAGGTATAATGGTGTTTTCTAAGATTGATTTAAGATCTGAGTATTACCAATTAAAGGTGCAGGAGTTTGACGTGTTGAAAATTACTTTTAGGACTCGGTATGGGCATTATGAGTTTTTAGTGATGCCATTTGGTTTAGAAAATGCACACGCCTCGTTCATGGATTTTATGAACCGAGTATTCCATTCATACTTGGATCAATTTGAGGTTGTTTTTATAGATGACATTCTGGTGTATTCTCGTACTGAAGAGGATCATGATACGCACCTAAGAGTTGTTTTGCAAATTCTTCAAGATAAACATTTGTATACCAAGTTGAGTAAGTATGAATTTTGGTTTAAGGAAGTGAAGTTTCTAGGACATGTGGTTTCAGCAAAAGGGATTCGATTGGATCCCAAGAAGATTGAGGGGATTTTGGAATGGAAGTCGCCTAAGAGTGTTACTAAAGTTCAGAGTTTCTTAGGTTTGTCTAGTTACTATCATAGATTCGTTGAAGGGTTTTCCCTTATTGCAGTGCCCTTAACAAAACTACTACAAAAGAATGTGGTGCTTCAATGGACTGAGGAAAAACAAAAGAGTTTTGAGCAGCTTAATGTAGTGTTGACAAAGGCACCTATGTTGGTCCAACCAGAGGCTAGGAAGGACTTTGTAGTTTTAACTGATGCTTCGTATACAGGATTGCGTTGTGTGTTGATGAAAGAAGGCAAGGTTGTGGCATATGCCTCAAGGCAGTTGAAGACGCATGAGCAAAATTATCCAACTCATGACCTAGAATTGGCAGTTATTGTGTTTGTGCTTAAGATTTGGTACCATCATTTGTATGGTGAGAAGTGTGTTATTTACAGTGATCACAAGAGCCTTAAGTACCTCCTCATCCAAAAGGAGTTGAATTTAAGGCAAAGGGTTTGGATTGAAATCTTAAAGGATTACAAATATGTCATAGAGTATAATCCTGGTAAGGCAAATGTTGTTACTGACGCTTTGAGTAGGAAATTGATGACTAAGTTGAGAGTTATGTTTGCACGCTTAAATTTAGCTAATGATGGTGGTTTATTAGCTGAACTTCAAGTGAGGCTGACTTTGTCTCAACAAATTAAGGAGAAGTAACTGTTAGACAAAGATTTGTTAAAAAGGATTCGAAAAGTTAAGCAAGGTATTAAGGAAGATTTTGTTGTTAATAGAGAGGGTATTTTGAATTTCAAGGTAGGTTATTTGTGCCACATGATGTAGAGTTGAGGCAAGTGATCCTTGTCGAGGCATATAGTAGCCCTTACGGTATACATCCTGGTAGTGGTAAAATGTACCAAGAACTTAAAGAGATTTATTAGTGACCTAGGTTGCAACGTGATGTGACTAATTTTATGGCTCGATGTTTGGTTTGTCAAAAGGTAAAAGCTGAACATCAATTTCCTTCAGGTTTGTTGTAACCAATTGCAATTCCTTAATGGAACTAGGAAGGAATCACAATGGATTTTACCTCGGGTTTGCCCTTAACCCTGAGGAAGAAAAATTCTGTGTGCGTAATAATGAATCGACTTTCGAAGAGTGCACATTTCTTAGCAGTGCGTACTAATTATTCTTTGCAGAAGTTGGCAGAGTTGTACATCTATGAGATTGTACGTCTTCAAGGAGTTTCGATTTCTATCATCTTCGATAGGGATCAACATTGTACGTCAAGATTCTGGAAGAGTTTACAAGAGGCTTTGGGATCGAAGCTTACTTTCAATATGGCTTATCATCCTCAAATCGATGGCAAGTCTGAAAGAGTAATACAAAGTGTTAGAGGATATGTTGCAAAGCTATATGATTTAGTTAAGTGGTAGTTGGGAGCGATATATACCCTTAGTAGAGTTTACTTATAATAATAGCTTTCAAGTGATTATTCGCATGGCATCGTTTGAGGCATTGTATAGAAGGAAATGTAGAACTCTGTTCTGTTAGACGGAATTGTGCAAACAAAAGGTCATTGGACCAGATTTGGTTTAAGAGATTAAGGGGAAAATGAAGTTGGCCTGTGACAGGTTGAAAGCAGCAACAAATAGACAAAAATCTTATGCGGATTTGAAATGTCGAAACATCGAGTTTTAAGTCGGCGATGAGGTGTTCATAAAAGTTTCTCCATTGAAAAAGGTGTTGAGGTTTGGAAAGAAGGGTAAATTGAGTCCAAGGTATGTTGGACAGTATGAGGTTGTTGAAAGAATTAGACCGGTAGCTTATCGACTTAAGTTGCCAAGGTATGTTGGACAGTATGAATACATGATGTTTTTTCATGTGTTTATGCTTCAAAAGTATCATTCGGATCCTCCGCATATTAATCCAATGAAAGAGGTCGAGGTTTATCCTGATCTCACTTATGAAGAGGAACCGATAGAGATTCTAGTTTATGAAGTGAAGGTTTTACGAAATAAGAGGATACAGTTAGTTAAAGTTTCGTGGCGTAACCATAAAATAGAAGTTGCTTGGGAAACAGAGGTAGCAATGAGAAGTCAATATCCTTTTTTGTTTAGCTCAAGTGAATTTCAAGGACGAAATTCTTTTTAGAGGGGGAGAATTGTTACATCCAAAAATCGAGCCTAAAAGTTTTGAGGGTAAAATAGGAATTTTAGCCCAAATGTGATCAGAATTTCATAAATTTGATAACCGACAGTATTTTCGATAATGACTATTAGGATATTAAATCAATTTCTGAAAATGACTTTTATATGGCTTTAATTTTGAAATGGGACTGATTTGCAAAAGAGACAAAACTAAGAGTTTTTATGAAGCAATTTGACCAAATATCTAAATCAACTTAAAAACCCCCATTTCTCTCCATAACTTTCATGTAAAAACACCTCTTCTCCCATGTTAGCCAATGTTTTCTATTCCAACCCCTCTAAAACTCTTTTTAAACACCATCTCCTAATTCCCTTTGATTTCTAATAACCCTACAACCTTAAATACCCATTAAAACCAAGAAAAAACCCCAAAAAGATCTTCTTCATCATCTCCGAACGTGGGTTATTTTTCTAGATTCATTTCAAAACTCGACTTTCTTCAAGAAAAGGTAACCAATCGACTTTTATTTGTTTTAAATGATATTTGGTCCTTTAAACTAAGTTTTTAACCATTAAAATGCAAGTTTTGAATAAAGGTCGAAAATAGGGTCTTTAATGGTGAAATTCGAGTTTGAGTATGAAAACTTGATATTAAAGTGTTTTTCAACTTGTTTTAACATGATTAGAGGGTTTCTAAAGTTACTTTAAAGTTTCGTTAAGTATTAATCGAGTTTTAATAAATTTTTGGTATTATAGCCATTTTATGTCGAAAATATTCGATATCTTAAAACATGTAGTTTTGTGTGGTTTAAAGGATGGAAACCAGTTGTGGGTAAATATGTGGATGAACAAAATTAATTTCATGCGAAAAGATTAAGTGTAGATCGAGATATTAGAGTTTAAAGTTTACTAGGTTAAAGGTTTCGGTTTAAGAGAACATAGCTTAGGCTAATGTTTATGACTGTATAAGATATGTGGATGACTGATTTCTACTTCTGTATTTGTGTGATATGTGTGGTTGAAATGTCAAGTATTCCAACAAAAAGCAAGGATAAAGGAAAAGGAAAGCTTATTTAGGCTTTCGGGCTTTTCAACAAAAAGCATTTATATAGTGAGTATTTTGGAATTGCTTCTCGTAGACGATTCATTGTGCATTTGGGAATTTAGAGGTAGCCTAAACCCCTACACTAAATTTCAAGTGTATGTGGTTCTCACACTTAATATTAAATGTGAAGTATGTAACTTGTGAAATTGTGATATTGTGAATTCATGAGATGTTGTGATATATGTTATAAGTTTGTGATGATTATTGTGAAAGTGAAATGAGGGTATGATACTCATGCCATGTGACAGAAAATATGTGTGTATGTTCTTCATGCCATGTGACTGATTATATTGTGCTAATAAAGTGGATATGCAGTGAATATATGTGCAAGAAAATATGTAATAATAATAATGTGGATATTTTGGATTTATGATCTTATGAGACCATTGGATACAGTTAACATGCCATAAGATTGTGAGTACTCACCTTTGTGTTGTGATATATGTGGGATGCTGAGACCCAGGGACAGTGTTTGGAGAGATAAGGGAATGCGAGCTTTGCTCCATTCAACGAGATATGTATGTGTGGTGTGTTTGGAGAGTGTTAGGTATATGCTTCACTTATAGGATATGTTTCGACTCTATGAGTCATGTGTATGGTGTGTTACAGATCGCGTATCCAATGTGTGATGATATAGCTCACTTTATGTTTCATAGTCTCAACAGCCAAATTATCATAAATTATGTTTAAATGTGATTATATATATACATGACTGAATATGCTTATATGTAAGTAAAGTGTGCGAAAATTATGTACTTAATGTGTAAATAAGTCTAAGAGAGATGATATGAATATGTTGTAGATTGTTGGGCTGATGCATGATGATTGTTTATGTATTGGTTATTCTAGGCACTCATTGAGATTGTTAAGCTCACCCACTCCCATTTTAATCATTGCAGATACTTAGTGCCAGTGTGAGCGATGTGGTCTCGAGGGTGATCCAAGCCAGGTCGGCACTTTAAGTTTTATTAGTAGGTTTTATAAGTTGTTTATGTTTGGAAACCTAAGGCAATGTGTTAGGCAATATGGTGAATTTATATTGGTTTTTGTTATGTTCTTTTTAGTTATTTGCATGGCATTATGGACTTGAAAATATGATATTTGAGACATTTTGAGGTTTATTTTACAAGTTATTTTTTATGCTTGGAACAAAGGTATCAATAATTGGGTTTTAAAAACGATACCTACGTAACAGTTTTGGGAGAATTATCGATAATTGGAATTTTTTAAAAACAATAGATGATTATTCGATGTATGATGGCTTGTTTTAACATTAATTTGAGCATGTAAGATTTGTAAAATGTATATATTTTATAAAAAAATATATAAACACTTTGGTAAGAAAATTAAAAAGAAAAATTTGCATTTGAAATAAAATGTGAAAATGAGGTAAGCATGATGTAAGACGGTGGTGTGGCATCCTAGTGTTAGAGCTCAACAACCAGGCCATGTATAGGGTGTTACATTTTCCACCTAAGGCAAAAGGAATCAAGAGTAGTTTAATAGCATCCGTAAAGACTCTCGTATAAGCGACTATGCTGCAAATAGTCTCGAATCTCCTTAGGAATTTAGTAGGATATTTTGTCTAAGGATCAGAAATTTAACGTTATCAACAATTCAGGTTATTAGAGATGGGTTTAATTCAAAATGGAAAATATAAATTAGTGGTCGAATATCGTAACCATTCTAACTCAAAGAACATCCCTAATGCATTCCTCATCATGTTAAATTACCATAAATATAAATATACCTTTTTATTATTATCACATAACTATAATCTAACAAATTCCTGACTATTCTTTTATTGACAATGCAAAAATTAAAAGTACTAGAGACGTTACCTCCCCAACAATGATGCCAATAACTTGACTGCCTCCAAACGTGTAACACCCAAAACTTGTGATTGTCGACGATTAGAGTCCCGGGGGTCTTTTCGATTATTTAATGTTCACTAATTCCCAATATTACTTCATTTTTATATGATTAAATAAATTTATATATATCATTCACGATATAAATTATCAAACTACATACCAACATAATTCATTTAGGGCAAAAATGTCATTTCCACAATTCTGGGAGACTTCTATCGGTACCTGTTGGACAAGTATCGATAGAAGTCAAGTTAGTAAGCAATTCAGAATTAGCTGCAACTTTCTACCAGTAGTTGAGATGGTTCTACTAATACAAGGATTACTTCTACCGAAACAATGTAAGCTACTATTGATACTTCAAACTTCAGAGAGCTAAGAAGTTCTACCCTACATCTTCTACCGATACAAGTACTTAGACTACCAATACTACTATGAATAGAACTACCTATACTTCATATGTTACTACCGATACAATGTAAGTCAGTAACCAATTGATCGCGCTATGAACGTCACAGCAATTGTGCAAGCAAACACTTGTCGATGCAAGTATAGTTTATAGGTGTAAAACTATCAGATATCGATCCCACAGAGATGGCTGTTTATGTTTAAATCCGTCGAAGCAATCTGATTTAAAATGATAAGAAATGTTAATAATAATGTCAGCACAAATTGGTTAAAACTACAGAAGTTAAGATTAAAAATTGGCAGTGCAAAAGTAATATAAAATGTCAGTGCAAATGTAATATAAAATGAATTGATTGTTGAGATGTTGTAATGTAAACTCATAAATATAAATGAAATAGATCAAGTGTAAAGAAGTGGAGAGGATCAATGACTTCAGAAGTCACAACGCTAAATGTGACTACAAGGTAACTTATAAATGAATTTGTCGTTGCAATTATGTTCCAATGAGATCAAACTACTATCAACTCTTCGTTTGACAAAGACCTAAGTACCCACTACTACCACACCTTCCAGTGCTGGTAATGCTAAGCACTTAAGAACAAGTAACCAAAATTCCTCCTAGTCCCAAGCAACTTCCGCTGTCTTGCTTGTTAATCTAACTTGTCATCGCACCTTCCAGTGATTGTGACTGCAATCGCACTTCCTTGGTCAAAATAGTTAAATCCAAAGATAAACAAATAAGAAGAATTGAATAGAACTCAAAGCAAATCTAATATTGAAAGATACTTCCGTATTCAAACAATTATCAATAGTATTCATCAACAATTTAAGAGGAATTAACAAATGAATTCAAGCATCCTATTCCTAGTCTACTAGAATTCTCCCTTAACCGCTCCTCTTGTGTTGCACCAAGCATTTCTCGTCAGAAGTTGTTGCATCTTTGTGGCATCAGATCACCTTCATCCAGAATTTAAGCTTCCATGGTAGCTTTCTTCGAAAATGAATAAGCGAAATTATAGAGCTGAAATCTTCACACCTTGATTATCGATCTTCTCTTTCATCCTTCTCTTTATATTCACTGGTCGTTCCAGATCTTTCTCCCTTTTCAGATCTAGATCCTTGATGCAGCTGTGAAAGTTGTTCTTGCCAGCTATACACTTAAGCAGATCTGGTATGTTCATTGAGCAATTGCAGATTATTGCGACATTCCTGGACGCAAATTATGGTTTCTAATTTGTTGCAACAATTTGTCATTCTCTTACGCTGGTGCTTCTGGATATGTTATCAGTGTGAAATTATTGATAGATATGAAAAAACATTTATGTGGCAACATATTCTGCCGCAATCCTGGATCAACTTGTGACCACAACTTTGAATGCTTTCCAACTCTGATCTTCCCAAGTGAATCTCTACATTGACAACTTTGGATGCAAAACTAGTACTAAATACAGTGACATTAGTAGCACAAGAGAGATAAAATGAAAGAAAATAAGATCCAACAATACTGAGTTAAAAAATGTAAATACTAAGTATGAACTGCTAATAATACATGCTAAATATGATACAAAACGAACAATTTATACATTAATTTGAGGAGAATTTGAGTGTCATTTCTAGTGCTATCACACCCCAAACTTGAGTTTTTACTTGTCCTCAAGTAAATAAAAGCTAGTGAAGTTATATCTAAATTTTTGTCACCAAACTCATTATTCTAGCAACTTATATTCTCTAGAATCCTAATGTATAAATTACATTCATATGCTGAAATATTGCGCCGACAATTTATAGGTATGAATAATCAAAATTGCAACTTCACTAATGCTAACATCATGCTTCAAATCTTAAATCTTCTTAACCAACACAGCATTATTGTATATATATATATATTATTAACTTTTATTTCTTTATTTCTTTCTATTTTCTTTTATGCGACAGAGAGATGTCATTGCATTACTATACTCTTGTTCCTGGGCAGTAACGATATGGTGCAACAAACCCCCAGGGAGCATGTAATTGCGCCGACACACAGTCTTGTAGTGACAGCCTTTAGCTAGATAATTTTTCTAACACTTGCAGTGGAGTGTTCCCCCTTGTTGAGTCTCAATGCACCCACATTGGAGTATCTTTTATTTAGTAAATATAATTATAGCTGCAAAATGGTAAGTTAATTCAAAATTTAAAGAATGATACTACTCATTTATTACTAAAGCAATCCCAATCATTCATCCAAAAATGGAAGGATTCAACATTCAATCATATTCACCCAATTCACGCATTAGCATTCCAAATAATTCAAGAATCACACATCAAATGAAAAATTATGGTCACAATTATTTTTCTAAACTTTGCATACTTTCATTCAACTAAAGAAACAAATATATTACTAAACTTGTGGGTGTAATTGCATTTCCATTCCACATTTCCCCCAATCTTAATGTCTGCATTGTCCCCAATGCATTGACAATACTATACAAATCATAATGGAAATGCAACAACAGTGCAACGTTGAAAACAAATAAAATGCAGGGACAATAAAATTGCAATGACAAAAAATAAAATGCATGCAACTAACTACGGAAAAGTAAACTAACTCATTGGAAGTGGTTGCTTTGGATTTCTTTTTTTTCTTTAGGCGTTCCTCTTTGCTTTTCTTCTTGGCCTTTCATTTGCGCCTCTTCTCTTTTGTTCAACTGGTGGAGTAGATTGCTCCTCCATTGCTGGTTGAATGTTGGCTTCATCGATGAATGGAGTTCAGCAAGTGCTGCCACATATGGCACAATAGGTAGAGGATTGGAATCCTCATTTTCGGATGTGACCGTCTCGGCCTAACTGGCCTTAGTTTGCACCAGTTCTTTTACAGATGGACCCACACTTGTAGATGCGTCGACAAATTTCTCAGACAAATTTGTTGGGGTAATTCCTTCTTCCTCTTCCTTCTCTTCTTTTCTCTCTTCTTCTACCTCAATACCCACAGTGGCAACTGATGTGTATTCTTCCGTGGCAGCAGCCCCTTGCTCCGCCATGGTGGCCCCCAAACTGTTTGACAGTTCATCTTAAAAAGACTAGCTATATTTTAGAGGCAGTCCAATGATTGGATGGATTGGGTTCTGCCTTCTGAACCATGCTACTCCAATGATGGAGTGGCTTCATTGGTGATGGGAGGGAATACAGGGAATTCTAGCATTGGGTTCCTGCTCAAGCCGCCCAATATGGTGACAATAGCATTATTCCATGCTCTCATATATGCATAGAATAAATTCTGTCTGAATTGCATCTCCTCTACTACACTGACAAGCCTGATTTGTTTGGTGCTCATTCGATCGACAAATTTTTCAATTTCATCAAGCTTCCTCCAAATTTGAGGGTTTGTGGGCGCATGGGTCTGAGCGGCTTTCTTTTTTCCTTTTCCCTTTTCTTTCTTCTACGGAACCTCCTTCACCATAGGGGTCTCTTGTCCCCTAGTCATCCTCTCTAAAGAAAAATCATTGATTAGGCCAAAGTGTCCTCCTCTTCACGAGGCATAATGCCTCTTTGTTTGCATTGCAGCATTATCAGAGAAGGGAAGGGTAGGATACCTGTTTGTTTTGTAGCGGCCTCAGTAATTTCTTGATGAAGGACTGCGTCGACATCAATTCTACGTCCCATCAGTATAGAATGCAACAAACACATCCTATCTAGTGTTGTAGTGGTGCTATGGGTAGATGGCAGCAGGTGGCAAGTTATAAAATAGAACCATACCTTACTTTGAATAATGAGAAAGCGACGGTGCATAGTGTAGTTATTTTGGATTGTTGCCAGTCCAAACTGCACTGTCGATACATAAATCATTCTTTAAAAGCTCAGTACCTTCTTCAGTTAGATTTTCCAAGAACTCAATGTGTTCATCCTCTCCCTCAGCAATATGGAAGAGAGTGTTTATGTGATCGGTGCTTTAGGGCACCAACCCTTCACGAACAAATATGAATTCTTGTTCGGAGTCCACCAGGTTAGCGTAAAATTCCCTTACCAGAGAAGGAGAATACCCGACCGGATGATCACAAAATATTCTAATCCCAAACGAGAGTCAAATGCGGGGACAACTGGAATCCTTGTTCAGGATGACTGTTCCTCTTTAGCATGACTTCATGATAACGGTCCTTCGCCACTTTTGACAGGAAGAGAATAGGCTCTTTGGTTGTGGTTGGTCGGCATTCCTGACCATAGCAGTCGAGGATTCAGCCACCGATTTAGATGGGGTTTTTGCTCCACGAGTTCTTTCCATGTAGACTAGAAGAAATAAAGTGAGAATAGTTTGCAAAAATACAGAAGGTTGAAGATAAAGAAAATACGGTAACAATGGAGGTTATGAGTGTGAGAGAGTAGTTAACACAAAAAGGATGCTTTATAGACAATTGAGGTGAAGAGATGTGATGATAGTAGAGAGTACACTATGCCTGTAGCCAATAAATGCTAGGACACAGATCGTACTTTTTCAGGACGATCCAATGGTTGGGGATTGGAGTGAATCAATCGGCGTGATTCTTGCCCAAAACGTTTCACTGAGTCATTAAAAAAATGCTCCGACAAGTCGTGCTTTTGTGTGCACCGACAAAAAAGAGAACTTTTATTCCTACATAGAACTAAAGGAAACTAATTAAAAGTAAACAAAAGATAAAAAGTAAATATCAAAAATTGCAATGACATTATTAAGTAAATGTGACCAGGTTAATGGTCTCGTTTTGTTCTTTGATGCTTGGGCTGCAGTAATGCTTCAATCGTTGGCCATTAACTTTAAATTGGTGTCCATTATTCAAATCTTTAATTGTCACCGCACCATGTGAAAATGCTTCGACAACTTGGAAAGGTCCTAACCACCTTCAATGTAATTTTCTTGGATGCAATTTAAACATGAGTTAAATAAAAGCAATAACTGACCGAGATAAGATTGTCCTCGCAAGATGATGTTCTTGTGCCATCTTTTAGTTTTTTCTTTGTAAATGGCCGCATTTTCATAAGCATTGCGCCGAATTTCTTCCAGCTTTGAAATGTCCAACAATCTTTTCTATTCAGCAGCATCATAATCCATATTCACTTACTTGATTGCCCACATGGCCTTATATTCAAGTTCGACAGGCAAGTGACATGATTTTCCAAACACCAGCTGATATGGAGACATTCCTAATGGAGTTTTGTAAGCGCTGCAAAGTGCCCACAACGCATCATGTAACCGCGAGGACCAATCCCATCTTGATGGGTGAACCACCTTCCTAAGAATACTTTTAGTTTTTCGATTGGAAACCTCCATTTGTACATTCGATTGCGGATGATACGTGGTTGCCATGCAATGCTTCACACAATAGCGTTTTAAAGCTATTGCCACCTGATTGCAATGGAAATGAGTTCCTTGATTACTTATTAATGCACGAGGTGTTCTGAATCTTGTAAGGATGTATGTGTGAAAGAACTTTAACACCTTTCGAGCATCGTCCTTTGGAGCAACAATTGCCTAGATCCACTTGGAGACATAGTCAACAGCTACTAGGATATACACATTCCCAAAGGAATTTGGAAATGGTCCCATGAAATCTATACCTCAAGAATCAAAGAGTTTAATCTCCATGTTAGGTTGTTGAAGCATCTCGTTGCGTCTAGGTATGGAACCGGTGCGCTGACATTGGTCGCACTGTTGAGCAAAATTTCATGCATCTCGAAACAATGTAGGCCAGTAAAATCCTGATTGTAGGACCTTTGTAATAGTCCTAACACCACTAAAATGGCCTCCATAGGGAGCATCATAGAAGTGCTTCAGGATAGATAACATTTCCTCCTCAAGAACTCATCGAAGAATGATGTTATCGACGCATACCTTAAACAGGTATAATTTATTCCAATGATACTTAGCACCATCCCTAAGAAATCTAACCTTTCTATGACCTGTTGCACTCTGTGCTAGCTTTCCACAGACTAGGTAAGTAATGACATCTGCATAACATGGAGATGCGTCGACAAAGAATAATTTCTCATCTAGAAATACGTCGATAATTTGTGACTTATTTCCATCCTCGCTTCCAGCTTCCAGATGAGATAAGTGGTCTGCTACTTGGTTTTCTGATCCTTTCCTAGCTTTAATTTCAATATCAAATTCTTGGAGTAAAAGGATCCATCTGATCAGCCTGGGCTTGGCATCTTTCTTAGCAAAAAGGTATCTCAAAGCAGAGTGATCAGTGTACACTGTAATTTTTGCGCTAACAAGATATGAACAAAACTTGTCAAATGCAAAAACTACTGCCAGCAACTCTTTCTCAGTGATTGTATAATTCACCTGCGCTTCAGTTAGAGTTTTACTAGCATAATATATTGAATGAAATACATTATCTTTCTTTTTTCCTAGCACAACACCTACAGCAAAGTCGCTCGCATCGCACATTACTTCGAACGGTTGCATCCAATCTGGTGCGACGAAAATGGGTGCTTGTACTAACTGCTATTTAATCTTTAGAAATGCTTCCAAGCAAGCTTCATCAAACAAAACTTTTTATTTTGCTCTAACAAGGAGCAGAGTGGTTTTGCTATTTTAGAGAAGTCTCGAATGAATCTTCTATAAAATCCGGCATAGACGAGAAAACTCCTTATTCCCTTCATATTATTTGGTGGAGGTATCTTTTCAATGATTTCCACCTTTGCTTTATCCACTTTAATGTCCTTACAAGATATTCGATGACCAAGGACAATTCTTTCGGTTGCCATGATGTGGCATTTTTCCCCAATTTAGAACCAAGTTGGTGTCCTCACATCTTTTCAACACTTTTTTTAAATTGTCAGTGCATACATCAAAATTTTGCCCATACATAGAGAAATCATCCATAAATACCTCTAATGAATCCTCGATCATATCCAAGAAGATAGCCATCATGCGTCTCTGAAATGTGGTTGGGGCATTGCACAAACCAAATGACATTCGTCGAACAGCAAAGGTTCCAAATGGGCATGTAAAAGTTGTCTTTGCTTGGTCCTCTGGTGCAATTACAATCTGGTTGTATCCAGAGTACCCATCAAGGAAACAGTAGTAGGCCTTACCAGCTAGCCTATCCAACATTTGATTAATGAATGGAAGTGGGAAGTGATCCTTCTTTGTGGCCACATTTAAACATCGGTAGTCCATACACACTCGCCATCCTGTAGCAATGCGAGTAGGGATTAACTCATTTTTATCATTACTTACTACTGTGATGTCACTCTTCTTAGGTACACATTGGACCAGCCTCACCCATGTGCTGTCTAAAATAGGGTAGATTATGCTCGCGTCTAACCATTTGATAATCTCCTTCTTCACTACTTCTTTCATCTTCTCATTTAGTCTTCGTTGTTGCTCAATTAACTGTTTGCTTTCATCTTCCAGCCTAATTTTGTGCATGCAGAAAGAGGGACTAATGCCTCTAATTTCTGCTATGCTCTAGGTGATGGCTCTTTTCTGTCGCCTCAATATTTCGATTAATTTTCTTCTTGGCTCGCATCAACACTTGCGCTAACAATCACAAGCAATGTATAATTGTCACCTAGGAAAACATATTTTAGGTGTGTTGGCAATGGCTTTAACTCTAGAGTCGGAGCTTCTTCAATTAATGGTTTAAAAATAGGGATCGTCCGATTAGTCAAATCTAGAGATTCCAATTGCCAGCCATGTTTCAGCTCACAGACATTTGCCTCAACTATGTGGTCATATTCAGGTGGGATATTGTCGTCAGATGTCACCACATACTCTTCTAGCACTGTTGAGCTTCGTTCAATAAATTCCTCTGTAATTAGCTCATCCAAAACATCAATGCGGTGACATTGTTTCTTACTGCGTGATGGAGATGCTTCGAAAATTCTAAAGTTTACATGCTCATCGTTATGACACATAATCAGCTCGCCCTTGAAAACATCAATAAGAGTGTATCCCGTTGCGAGAAATCGGCATCCCAAAATAATAGGCACCTCCTTATCATCTTCGCAATCAAGTATGACAAAGTCGGCTGGGAACACAAACTTGTCGACACGGACGAGAACGTCTTTAATTTGTCCTTCAAGTTGTGCCAAAGAACTGTCCACAAGTTGTAATGTCACCGTAGTGCGCTTCAAATGACCAATCCCCAATTTCCTAAAAGTTGACAATGGCATAAGATTAATGCTAGCTCCTAGGTCACATAGAGCTTTACCTAGATAATGATTTCCAATAGAGCATGGGATCGTAAAACTGCCAGGATCTTTCATCTGTGATGGCAATTTATTTGTCAACATAGCGCTACACCCTTCTGTGAGTGCAATTGTCTCAATATCAGATAGCTTTTTCTTCTTCGATAATAGCTCCTTTATAAATTTCCCATAGCTGGGGATCTGCACAAGAGCATCAACTAGAGTTATATTAATATGCAATTGTTTCAAGGTAGATACAAACTGTTGATAATCTCTGTCATGCTCTTTCTCCTTGAATCTTTGTGGAAATGGAAAAGGTATGTTCATAGTGGGTTGTGTTGTTGTAACCGGTTATGTAGACATGGGCAGTTGCGTCGATAACCTTTTAGGATGAATGGTCGGCATCAAAGTGACTACTGGTGGTTCTTTCTCATCTACTTCTGCTGCGTCTTCTTCAGCTGTAACTTCTCTTTGTTGCATTGGTTCGTATGCATCAACAGGTGCTTGGTTGGATCTGCTACTTTGCTCTGCAGTTTCCTTTCCACATCGCAATGTAATAGCCTTGCAATGCTCCTTTCCCTTTTGATTTGGATTCTTAGTATCGCTTGGCAAAGCATCTAGTGGTCGTGTGCTCATGTTAGAAGCTAGTTATCCTAATTGTGCTTCCAATGCTTGGATGGAAGATGAATTTCCTTGTACAATGGATATCTCTTGATTGAGAATACTGTTGTTGATGTTGCTGATGTTGTCCATGCATATTTGGTAGCACAATTTGTTGTGGTTGCATTCGAACCTGTGGCTGCATCTGAGTATGTGAATGCATCTGATTCTGTGATCGCATCTGGTCAGATTGCGTATGCATTTACGGATGATTATAATTCTACTACTGTTGACTGTAACTCCCTTGTCTAAAACTACCTTGATTTGAGGAATTGCCATATCTGTATGTGGATACATTTTGAATCCCCCAAGGTTGTTGAACTCTACCTGAACTGATGCATGAGTTAACATAGGAATTTCCACGGATATTATTAACATAGAATTCATTTTCAACATGTCGTGGACAATCCTTATAACTATGGTTGTCGCTGCAAATTTCATAGGAGAATGTCGGGACATCCATCAGTTGGGCTACTTGAATAGGGGCAACATCACTCGTTCCCTTCATGTTTTTTATCATATTTACCAATGAGGATACCTGTACACTCAAGGCTGATATAGCATCTAATTCCATAACTCCAGGATTGGCTTTCACCTGAGCAAAACGAGAGGCGGATATTGATAGTCATTTTGTGCAATCCTCTCTAATATTCGTACGGCTTTAATGTAAGTGCAATCCAACAAAGGACCATTAGCAGATGCATCGACAAGATTTCTTATCTGCGCACTTAGTCCATTATAGAAGATCTCGATTTGTATTTTTTGTTGGATTCCATGCATAGGGCAACGTCTCAACAGAGTTTTGTAACGTTCCCATGTAGTGTGTAAATTCTCATCATCTAGTTGATGATATGCCGTGATATCATTCCGCAATCTAGCATTCATTATTTGTGTATTGAATCTCAAAATAAATTGAGTTGCTAGCGCACTCCATGAAGTAATAGATCCAGCCGGTAAACCAAGGAACCATGTTCGTGCCCTTCCTTGTAAAGAGTAAGGAAACAACTGCATCTTTAAGGTGTCATCAGGAACACCATGTTGACTGAAAGAAGCACATATAAGTAGAAAAGACCTAAGATGCTCCCTCGCATCTTCATGAGGTAAACCTGCATATTATCCATTCGAGTTAAGCATTTGAAACATCACTGATTTTAATTCAAAATTACCAGCTTGTATTGTAAGTCTAACAACCCCTAGTTGTAGATCATCAAGCATAGGAACAATGAAACCTCTAATTGTTCTGTCAAGAATTTGCTCTCTTGGTGGCAATGGTAGTATATTGTTGACTATTTGTGGTTGCGCTGGAGGAAAAACATTTTGTGGTAGAAATAGTGGTAGATCATTATTATTTCCAGCCATTTTCTTTGCTCTTGTCTTCTCCTCTGAATTGTCCTTTCAAGTTCTAGATCAAAACTAACAATGTTGTTAGGATTTCTCCTTGTGAACATAAACACCTAAAAAGAAAATTGAAAAGAATATCAACAAAAATCAGTAATCAATAAAAGTTATAAAAGAAACAAATAAATGCAACTACAAAAATAAACATCAAACAAACGCCATCCCTAGCAACAGTGCCAAGACTTGATCGCGCTATGAATGTCACAGCAATTGTGCAAGCGAACACTTGTCGATGCAAGTATAGTTGATAGGTGTAAAACTATCAGATATCGATCCGACAGAGATGGTTGTTTATGTTTAAATATGTCAAAGCAATCTGATTTAAAATGATAAGAAATGTTAATAATAATGTCAACGCAAATTGGTTAAAACTACACAAGTTATGATTGAAAATTGTCAGTGCAAATGTAATATAAAATGAATTGACTATTGAGATATTGCAATGTAAGCTCAGAAATATAAATGAAATATATCAAGTGTAAAGAAGTGGAGAGGATCACTGACTTCACAAGTCACAACGCTAAATGTGACTACAAGGTAACTTATAGATGAATTTGTCACCACAATTATGTTCCAATGAGATTGTACTAAAATCAACTCTTCGTTTAACAAAGACCAAAGTACCCACTACTACCACACCTTCCAGTGCTGGTAATGCTGAGCACTTAAGAACAAGTGACTAAAATTCCTTCTAATCCAAGCAACTTCCACTGTCTTGCTTGTTAATCTAACTTGTCACCGTACCTTTCAGTGACTGTGACTGCAATCGCACTTCCGTGGTCAAAATAGTTAAATCCAAAGATAAATATATGAGAAGAATTGAATAGAACTCAAAGCAAATCTAATATTGAAAGATACTTTTGTATTCAAACAATTATCAATAGTATTCATCAACAATTTAAGAGGGATTAACAAATGAATTGAAGCATCCTATTCCTAGTCTACTAGAATTCTCCCTTAATCGCTCCTCTTATGTCGTACCAAGCACTTCTCATCAGAAGCTATTGCATCCTTGTGGCATCAGTTCACCTTCCTCCAGAATTTAAGCTTCCATGGCAGCTTTCTTCGAAAATGAATAAGAGAAATTATAGATTTGAAATCTTCACACCTGATTATCCATCTTCTCTTTCATCCTTCAATTTATAATCACTAGCCATTCCAGATCTTTCTCCCTTTTCAGATCTAGATCCTTCATACAGCTGTAAAAAATGTTATTGTCAGCTATGCGCTCACGCAGCTCTGGTATCTTCATTGAGCAGTTACAGATTATGGTTTCTAATTTGCTGCGACAATTTGTCGTTCTCCTACACTAGTGCTTCTAGATATGTTATTAGCGTGAAATTCTTGATAGATATGAAAAATCATTCATGTGACGACATATTTGGTCGCAATTCTGGATCAACTTATGACCACAACTTTGAATGCTTTCCTACTCTGATCTTCCCAGGTTGATCTCTGTGCTGACAATTTTGGACGCAAAACTAGTACTAAATACAGCGACATTAGTAGCCCAAGAAATTTAAGACTCGACTCATCGGAGTTGAGATCTCGAAATCACTATTTCCGACACCATTAAAAATTGGGCTGTTACAACTCTCCCCCCCTTAAGGAAATTTCGTCCTGAAATTTTTTACCAGTAAACAGATTAGGGTATTGTGATCTCATCGAAGCCTTTGTCTCCCATGTCGCTTCCTCTAGCCCATGTCAATTTTGTAAGACTTTCACCAACAGTACTCTTTTATTTCGCAGCTCTTTTACTTCACGAGCCAAAATTCTAACCAGTTCCTCCGAATAGGACAAATCCAGCTGTATCTCAACCTCACAGGGTGTAATCACATGAGAAGGATTTGATCTATACCGTCTCAACATTGAAACATGAAATAAGTTATGAATCTTTTCAAGTTCTGGAGGTAAAGTCAGCTTATAAGCTGCAAGACCAACCTTCTCAAGGATCTCATACAGGCCAATAAACCGCGAACTCAACTTTCCTTTTCTACCAAACCGTAATATCTTCTTCCAAGGTGAAACTCTCAAAAAAACTCAATCTCCAACTGAAAACTCTATGTCTTTTCTCTTAAGATCTGCGTACGACTTCTGCAGATCAGACGTTACCTTTAAACAATCACGGATTACCGGAACTTTATCCTCTGTCTCATGTATCAAGTCAGTTCCAACCAGCTTTGATTCACTCAACTCTGTCTAATATAAGGGTGTTCTGCATTTTCTACCATATAGTGCCTCAAACAGTGTCATTTTAATATTGGACTGATAGCTGTTATTGTAAGCAAACTCTACTAACGGTAAGTATTTCTCCCAAATTCCCTCGAACTCAAGTATATAGCACCGTAACATATCTTCCAAAATCTGTATTACCCGCTCGGACTGTCCAACTGTCTGCGGATGGTATGCAGTGCTAAAATTCAACCTGGTTCCCAAGGCTTTATGCAGCTTACCCCAAAATCTCGAGGTAAAACGTGGATCCTTGTAGGAGATAATAGATATCGGTACTCCGTGCAGTCGCATAATCTCAAATACATATAACTCAACTAACTTCTCAAGTGGATAATCCACCCGGATAGGGATGAAGTGAGCTGACTTAGTCAATCTGTCAACTAAAACCCAGATCAAAACTTTCTTCCTTGATGTCACCGACAGTCCTGTAACAAAATCCATAGTAACCCGTTTCCATTTTCACTCAAGAATGGAAATAGGCTGCAGTAATCTAGATGGTACCTGATGCTCAGCTTTTACTTATTGACACACCAAAATCTAGTCACCAACTCAGAAATCTCCCATTTCATACTTGGCCACCAATACATCTTCTTCAAGTCAATATACATTTTCACACTTCTCGGATGAATGGAATAAGTGCTGCTATGAGCTTCTGTCAAAATGTCTTATCTCAAATCTGAATCATCAAGAACACACAGTCGCATCACTCTACATCTGTTCTTTCTTAGCTATAAGCTTTGAATCATTTCTCTACAACTCACGAATCCACTGTAGAAATAACGATCTCGTCTGGAGTTCAGCGGTGATTGAACCATCACTCTCTAGCGACAAATGAGCATTCATTGCCCTCAATGCAAACAAAGATTTTCGGCTCAGGGCATTGACAACAACATTAGTCTTTCCCGGATGATAATAAATCACAAGGTTGTAATCTTTTAATAGGTTTAACCAACGGTGTTGTCTCAAATTAAGCTCTTTCTGTGTCATAAAGTACTTCAAACTCTTATGACCAATAAATACATGACATCTCTCACCATATAAGTAATGATGCCAAATCTTTAATGCAAAGACTATGGCAGCTAACTCCAAATCATGAGTCAGATAATTCTTTTCATGCGGTTTTAACTGTCGAGAGGCATAAGCTATTACTTTTCCATCTTGCATCAAAACACAACCCAAACCACTCAAGGACACATCACTATAAACAACAAATTCCTTCCCCGACTCAGGTTGTGTCAAAATCGAAGCTTTTGTTAACAATTTCTTTAGTTGATCAAAACTCTACAAGCACTTTTCTGACCAAACAAACTAGACATTCTTCTATAGCAACTTCATCATCGGCAAAGCTATAATAGATAAATCTTTCACAAACCGATGGTAATAACTTGCTCTCCCAGAAAGTTGCGTACCTCAAAAACATTCTTCAAAACTTTCCAATTGAGAATAGCTGAAACTTTACTCGGGTCAACTCGTATTCCTTCTGCGGATCCCACATGACCCAAAAAACCAACCTCTCGAAGCCAGAACTCACATTTGCTGAATTTCGCATATAATTGTTTTTCTCGCAAAATCTGCAAAACCTCTCTTAGATGCTATGTATGCTCTGACTCTGTCTTGGAATAGATCAATATGTCATCAATAAATACCATTACAAATCTATCCAACTGAGGCTGAAATACTCGGTTCATCATATCCATGAATGTTGCTGGAGTGTTTGTCAACCCAAACGGCATTACTAGAAACTCATAATGTCCATATCAGGTCATGAATGTTGTTTTTGACACATCACAATCTTTTACTCGCATCTGATAATAACCTGATCGAAGATCTATTTTGGAAAATACAGTTGCACCTTTCAATTGATCAAATAACTCGTCAATACAAGGTAATGGGTACTTATTCTTAATTGTCACCTTATTCAGCTGTCGATAATCTATACACATCCTCATCGAACCATCTATCTTTTTCACAAACAGCATCGGTGCACCCCAAGGCGATACACTTGGTCGTATAAACCCTCTATCTAATAACTCTTGCAGCTGTGCCTTAACTCTTTCAACTTAATCGATGTCATTCTATACGGTGGAATCGATATCGGTGTAGTGCCAGGTATAAAATCAATGCAAAACCACTTCTTGAATCGACGGTAAACACAGTAACTCTTCTAGATACACATCTGTAAACTCATTAATAGTTGGTACTTGTTTCAATTCTGTCCCTGAATCCCATGTGTCAAGTATATAAGCCAAAAATGCTTCACAGCCTTTACGAACCATTTTATGTGCTTAGATAGCTGAGATCACTCTAGTTTCACTGTTCAATCTTCCAAATTCAACTATAATTACCTTACTAGTTGGGCATTTCAAATCAACCCGTCTTCATTTGCAGTTAACCATTGCATCATGCTCAGATAACCATTCCATACCTAAAATCATATCGAACTTGGTGAAAGGTAATAGCATTAGGTCAGTAGGAAATTCATAGCCCTGGACTTTGAGTGGACATTTACGACACACTAGATTAACTATGACACTATGACCCAATGGGTTTGTGACTTGTATATCAAATTCAGTTGACTCAATAGACAAATTCTTATTAGTTGCTAATGCAGTACAAATGTATGAATGAGTCGATCCCGAGTCTATCAAAGCACAAACAATATCATTAAAAAGATAAAATATACCAGTTACGACATCGAGAGAGGTAGCCTTCTCTCTAGCTCTAATGGCATATGTTCGTGCAGGTGCTCGGACCTCAGATCTGTTTGCATTATCCCTATTATCTTCTTGATTTCCACCTACATTATTGCTCTGCCCCGAGTGTCTTCCCTTTTTGTGGAGTAACTGGAGGTTTCACACTCCTATCTTCTTTTACCTCAAAAACCATTGGGCAATTACGCATAAAGTGATCGGTACCCTCACATCTGAAATAGGTTCCTTTCACCATTCGGCACTCACTCGAATGGTATCTTTTGTAATACTCGCATGCTAGATTAGGTGCATTATGGACACTACCCACACTATCTGCAGGTCGATTCTAAAATCTAGACTTTGGTGGTCCTAATCTGCTCCTGCTCAAAAATCCAAATGAACCTACCCTACGAGCTTAATTTTCTCTAAATTTCTTTAGTGGTGAGAAAGTTCTAATAGGATTCTTCTTTCCGAACTCTCAGAATCTCTTCTATCTCTGTCTTTTATGATTATATATTTCTTCCATTTTTTGTGTTTTATCTGTTAGAACAAAAAATTGGTCGTATTTTAGAACAACCTGCCATCATCTTGATCTCATCATTTAACCCGTATTCAAAACAAACACACATAGCCTCATCTATCGGTACAATCTCCAGAGCATATTTGCTAAGATGTACAAATTCCCGTTCATATTCTGCCACTGTCTTGTCTCCCTATCTTAACTCTAAAAACACTTTCTTTTTTTTTGTCCAAGTACATTTTGCTGACATATTTCTTTTTGAACTCAGCTTGGAAGAATTCCCGGTTAACTTCATTCTCGAGAACCACTACTAAGATCATCCTTCACCAGTTGTAAGCCTCGTCTTTCAATAACGAAGCAGCACACCTCAGATAGTCTTTCAAAGTACAGGCCATCTTGTTCCAGACTCTCAATGTACTTTCCAACCAGTATTCAGCTCTGGATGGATCATCTTCTATACTTCCCCGAAACTCTTCAGCCCCATATTTTTTAACCCTACCTGTCAGAATATGTCATCTCTATTCTATCACTGGGGGAGGTGGAGGCACAACTGGAGATGCTACCAATCGGGTAGCAAGCTGTGTAACAAGAGGTGGCGGAGGTGGTGCCATCGGATTGTTCCTTATGAACTCTAAGAACCACTATCCCATTAGTTAAAAGAACATATTCTTTGCTTCATTTTCTGTCATCGGTAAGATAGGTACACCATGACTTGCTCCTGAATCATTTTTCGATACATTATTATTCACCTCATTAGTCTCGTCTCTTTCAGAATCAAACATCTTTAATTATTTGCAAAAATTGTAGCTAGATCAGATCCATTTATATCACACTGTCACGGGTTCATATGGCATGTACTTCTAAATCATTAAACACAGTTAATACAGTCTAAGAAACGGCTAAACCATTGCTCTGATACAAGTAAATGTAACACCCAAAACTTGTGACTGTTGTCGGCTAGGGTCTCGGAGGTCTTTCCAATTATTTAACGTTGACTAATTCCCAATATTACTTCATTTTAATATGATTAAATAAATTTATATATCAGTCACGATATAAATTATCAAACTACATAACAACATAAGCCATTTAAGGCAAAAATGTCATTTCCACAATTTTGGGAGACTTCTACCGATACCTGTTAGACAAGTATCGGTAGAAGTCAAGTCAGTAAGCAATTCAGAATTAGCTGTAATTTCCTATCGATAGTTGAGATGGTTCTACCGATCAAGGATTACTTCTATTGAAACAATGTAAGCTACTACCGATACTTCAAATTCCAAAGAGCTAATAAATTCTACCTTGCATCTTCTACCGATACAAGTACTCAAACTACCGATACTACTATGAACAAAACTACCGATACTTCATATTTTACTACTGATACAACGCAAGTCAGTAACCAACCTCTCTCCTACTTTGTACTTCTACCGGTACATGCTAGAGTTCTATCGAAACAAGTATGCAGAATTCAAGTATTCACACAAGATTTCAAGTTCATCATATATTCTTCATTGTATAATCACATAATACATAAGAACAACTCAAGTGATTATGAATTCGCATGTCATTACATTTCAATGCATAATGCCTACTTTCAACATTTAAGCAAGTATACAAAATAAGTTCAACATTCAACTAAGGTTTCAACAATGAACCAACCAAACCAAAATCAAGTATTACACAAGATAACATTATAGTACATGCCATAAAACCAAGTAATGTAAATACTACCGAACGAGTTCCCTAGATAGTGTGATGATCTGATCTTCAAGTAGCAAAATAGAATCTACAAAACAACAACAATTTCACAAGTAAGCTTTCATAACTTAGCAAGTTCGTAGAGCTTAACAAGTTACCGAATAACATGTTGTACAATCTGTAAATCAATCGAACCAGAACAAAACTGTGCTTCAATAAGCCATAACCGGAATTCATCCTCTTAACAAATTTCAACTCTGTTACCAATATACGATGCTACTCACGCAAACTATCTAGGACTCGTAATGCATGCGGTAGCTCAGCCATCGATACAGTATTTGTACATATAAATTGTTCCCTAACGATGTTCCTCTCACAAGCTATAGAGAATATGCAAATCAAGCATAAATCTCAACCATCGTACAGCTTATAATCCATTCTTGGATTCTTTTCTCAATTCCTGACTCAGGATACTACTCTCACAAGCTGTAGAGAATCTGTAACAAATGTAGGACCTCAGCCATCGGATCGGTTACAAATCACCAGCTCAAAGCCTACTATCGCTTCCTTTCTTTACTTTCATCTTTCTCGATTCCAAACATCATATCCCATGTGCAACAATTACAGAGAATAAAATAATGTACAATTTAAATAAGAATTTAACGTTACGAACTTATCGGACTTAATTGTAGTTACGGATAGGCTCCAAGGACTATTCTGTTAATTTCCCTTTTCCTCGATCTGTGGCACAATCGTAATCTAACACAATAGATCATAAAAAATTCTCATTAAATCATGTAATTAAATCATTTAATAAAATTTGGTCCTTTTTGGGAAATTTATGAATTTACCCCTAACCTTTTACAATTAGTCAATTTAATCCTTAAACACATAACATGCAAAATAACCATTTCCTTTTCAAACCTACACCAATCAAACATCAAAAGGTATATTCTCACACCTTACAAGCAACTATTTCATTCCAAATACATGTAATTTCACCATTTGACATTTTAGTCCTTAAATCCTAATTTCATCAAAAAAACACTTTGCAAAAAGTTCAAACCCGATCATCAAGCATACAAATCCATCAAAATCTTTCAAGAACAAGTATATTCAACAAAGGTAGAGTTTATAAAATTTAACAGATTCGTAAATTAGTCTTTAGATTAGCTAGATTAAGCTAATACGAACTCAAAAACACAAAAATTACTAAAAACGGGTAACATTATCTTACTCAAATCAAAGCTCAAAGCTTACAATGCAAAACCCTAGATTCCCCTTGTTCTTGCCGAAGAAGATGAAGAAATTAGAAGGAAAAATGTTATTTTCTTCTTTAATTTCATATTTATACTTAATGGCAATTTTGTGAATATTTAAACTTTCATAATTAGCTTTATTAATCACTTATTTAACCTTAATTAATCCTATTTATATTCAATATACCTCATGATAATCCACCTACTAAAATACTTTAGGTTAATTTATTCATTTGGTCCTTCTAATTAATCAACTCAACCTTTGCACCTTTTTCGATTTAATCCTTTCTACTTAGTTTACTATCTAATCAATATAATTTTGTAACCAAAATTTAATATGATGCTAACGACATCATAAATAAATTTACGGCACGACTTGTCAGAGCTGTGATCATGAAATCATTGTTTTCGACATCACTAAAAACTGGACTGTTACAAAACGTACTCCCGTTTGAAGTGTATTTTTGGGCTTTTCGTAAGTATACGGGTTGAGTTGTAATATAGTTACAAAGAAGTAATGAGTACTCTGAGGATCGTACTCAAGGGAGGGAGGTGAAGCAGTAGTAATTTCAATCCCTGCATAAAAAATATCTAATTAGTACTATATCCAGAATTATAGTACGAAAGTAATTTGGGTTTCGTATTAATAATAAAAATAAAATAAAATAAAGGAAATGGTGAGAAAATTTGATAAACGAATTTTTTAAGGATTAGCTCGCTTCGGTATGATTTCTTCAACTGTTGCCTTTGGGGTTTTCGTCAATCAACTAGTTGCTACCCTAGCAAGATCTTCCGGTCTTCCACTAACATAACGAGTCAACAAGAACTACTTATCTTCCGACTTCACAGTTCAGATTGGTTTGGGGTAAAGGTGTTCATGAATGGGCAATACCAATTTTGAGTTAATTCCCACCTAAATGACTTCCTTGAGTTGTCAGGCCTAAGGTTTGTTTCATATTCTTCCTTTTCCAAACAGTTGATCCGTTGAAGATCCCTCTACAATAATCAAATGATCATACCTCCACTCCCTAATCCCTCACAACGGGATTAGTTCCTCACTGTTTCTTAAGGCATTATAAATTCAATGAAAAGATTAAACATGAAAAGTAAGATTGAAAATATAATTGAGTGAAACTTAAAGATTTGTATTGTAATCTATTGGGACAAATCCATAATCGTTTATGCGAAAGTTACAAATCTCATTTCCATAAAATAAAAATGAAAATAAAGAGAGAAATAAAACAGCTAAACCTAAATTACAAGAGGGAAATTAAACTAAAAAAATGTGTGTAAAACTAAGTGTTAAAGGGGGTTATTTTTAGCATTTGGACGGTCATTTTCCTTAGCCCTAGGTTAGTTATCATTCTTCGGGTTTAAGTTGTGTTGTGAAGACCAAAACTCCCCTCACTTGGTGTAATTCTGTTTCAAGAGTCGATGTCACGACACACAAGGTCCGTGCTGCGACATGGTAGACAGTCTACTCCTTGGTGTGTTTTCCAAGCGTTGTCGCGACACACTATGCCTGTGTCGTGATATAGAAGACAACTTCAGGATTCTTTGGTTCTGGTCTCTATGTTTCGATATCGCTTATCCCGTTTCGTGACACAATGATCAGTTTCAATGTAGTTCGTCTTCTAAATATCTCTTGCACACTCACAAAGAATGTTAGTCAACCTTTAGACCTCACTTGACCCTAAAGTCAATAAAAGACACTTTTTTACACTTTTTACACGTTTTATTCACTCTATGAAAACTTAAGTATATCCTAAATAATCCTACTGAAATACCTAATTTCAAGCTCTTAAAATGCGAAAACTAATTTAATCTTCTAGGTTGAATCACGATAGATCAGAGTGCTTGTCAAATAGGTAGTTTGCTTCACAAAGGTAGATAAAGACCCTTCTGAAGGGAATAGGTGATCAAGACTCTTCTACTAATATTGGAGGGTTGGATGGAGGCAAGATGTCGGACAAGTTAAGAGAGTTAGCCACTTGGACATCCGATAATGGAAAATAGAGAGCTAACTCTGAGCATTTCTCAAATGGCTTGTCATGCTGACACGTGTCCACACCCGAAGGGAATATAACAAATATAATTAGATTTTTTTTCGTGAAAAGTTGAAAATCATTTCGAAAGTAAAAAAAAAAACCTACGATGAGGCCGTTGTGCATTAAAAGTATATTAAATGCAGTATTAACAAAATAATTAACTATACAAGATGAAACATGAAATCTAGTCTTAATTAAATGCATTGAACACTTGATTGAACTAAATGATCTTTATATGTATGGAATTACAGTGGATTGGCTAATCCACATTACTCCAAGAGCTTAGTATGCCCATACAGCTAAGTATGTCCAACATGGTCGGCCATGTAATTACGGAAAACTTTGGAACATTTCCAAATGTAGTGGATATAGAGAATTATCAGCTAAGAGTCTTTAGCCGAGACAGTTAATTAGTTTGCCAAAAGCTAATGCTTCTTAATGGATACGCATAAACCTGCTAAAAGTATCATGGAAGTTTTTATATTAGGAGTTAGATTATATTTTATCTTTTCAACTAAAAAATAGAAAATTAATCCAAATACGTTAAATCAAATAGCAAATTGGTCCTTCTGATAAAAATTGATTAGTATACGTTTGAATGAGGTAACGTGGCACGTCACGTATAACTATTTGGTTATTACATCAATAATTTCAATTTTTAACTTTAAAAATGGATGAAAGTTTTAACAAGGACTTGTTTTTCTTATCTAACATGTATGGACTAATTTATCCACTTTTTAAAGAAAAAAATTAAAATGTAATCGGACTCATAGTATAAAAACCTCTATAATATCTCTAACTCATGAGCCCATGCTACCCAAATAAGCCCTCCGTTGCAAAATAATGTGGAACTCAATCTTGAGACTTAAAATCTACTCAATTGCCACTCTAGTTGAATCTCTTATTGAAAAATCCAATTGAATTTTTGGATTACATTCTAAATTTTCTTTCCCACGAAGAAAGATAGATTGAAACGGACCTTAGTCTTTGAACAAGAGGGCCCCATGCAGTAGTTTTGCACTTGAGAGTTGTTGGCAGTTGCAAACCTTTATCACCGAAAAGCCACTTTGGTGCACATTCTATAATGAAGTGACTTCACAATAAATGGCTCCTACACGAAATATGTGTAGTCAACTCCAAACATTATAACAATCTAATTTCTACTCAATCTACTTCTACTATGTATGAATCATAATTATCATCCATTTTGTCTATCTTTTTTGTTTTTTCTTCTTTGGCATAACATTAGGGACGGTAGTAGGTATTTTGTTTTCTAATATATCTACTTTATTATTTTAAATCCAAATTTGTTTGTTAACCATATTAAATTCAAGTATTATTATCTAAATTAAACTATTTAAATTGGCTAAATATTCAAATTTAATAAATAAAAAATTAATTTAAAAAATTAAAAGTAAAGTGAATAATGTATTACAATATCCAGATTTATAATGACATAATGATTTTTGTTACCCTCCAACTTAAAAACAAGTCATTTTAACTTTTCATTTACTTTTTCTCCTCTTTTAGTTTTTAAATTTATATTGTTTATCAAATCACCTCAAAATATATGAAAAAGTTAACATTAATCCACGTGTATATCACGTTAGCAATTAATTAATTTTTTAGAAATTAAAAAAATATTATTTTATACTCTTAAATAATTTTAATAATTTTTAATTTCTAAAATATTTTTTCAATTTTTTAATTTAAAAAATAAATTAGTGCTGACATGAAATCCACATGTATTCTACATTAGCAAAGTTAAAAACGTTAATTTTTTTTCATCCATTTTGAAAGTGATTTGATAAACAACACAAATTTAAAAATAAAATTAAATACTGAAAAATTAAATAGAGAATTAAAATGATTTTTCTTTAAATTTGAAAGACCGAATAAATTATTATGCCATTTATATTTTGCAAAAATAAATCATATTCAGATAATAGGCATATAAAACTTAATATGTTTAAACTCACAAATATAATATAATATTTGAATCTTGATAAAATATCTATAAAGATATGAAACCTCACTATTCATTACCAACCCTAACTATTATAAGTTTTGATTAGATAATAAAAGGATAGATGTTGCATCTATAATTATTGGCATAATGCCACAAATAATTCCTAATGTTTGGTTATTTGATCATTTTGGTACTTTATTTTTTTTTCTAGAGTATTTTAACATTTAATGTCTATTTTTTGGTCAAATTGGTTTGTTTTTAACAAACATTCTAATGTGGTCGTTACTTGATTAACAGTCAATATAAACAGTTGACGTGGTGGTCCAAATATAATTAAATGTTGACGTTGTACTATTTTATTTTATATGTCATGTCAGCAAATGATTTTAAAATTATTACTTTTTTAAATTATTAAAATTATTAATAATAAAATAAACTAAAATAATAATAATAGTAAAAATAAAAAAATAAAAAATAAAAACAAAGGATGAACAGTGACAAACAATGGGGGGTTTGGTTGGATGATGACGGTGATGGCAAACATAGGCGATGGTGAAACGACCGTCAAAGGAGAGAACACAGGGTTTTGGCTACGGTTGTGGTGCGCAAGTATTAGATCTAAGGGAACGTGGTGGTGATCAACGTGAGCAGCTGTAAACGGAGGCGGAGATGTGGGGGTTTATGGTCGACGGGGCGAGGAGAGAACGTGGAAAAGGAGTAGTTAGGTTCAGTCGACAAGGGGCGGTAAGGCTAACAGAGTAGGGCGATGGCTATTGTGTTATTGGTGCGGATGGATCGGACCGATGAAGGGAGAAAGTAGACTGATTGCGATGATGGTCTGACGATGGTGAAAGGGGAGGGGGAAACGGTCTTGGCTGCCATGGTGGCTTGATCGATGGAGGTTAAAATGACGTGAGAAAGGGAGATGGAGGGATGACCGATGAGGTGGGAGAGGCGACTGGTGTAGCAGTTCATTAGGGATGGTTGACAGAGTTAACGACATGAAACTGGGGTAGCAAATTAGGGGAAAAATTAGGGTTTTTAATTTTAAAATCATTTGTTGACGTATCATATATAACAAAATAATGTCATGTCAACATTTTATTACATTTGGATCGCCACGATAATGATTAATGTTGACCGTTAATCAACTAACGGCTACGTTAGCATGTCCGTTAAAAATAGATCAATTTGACAAAAAAAATGTTAAGTGTTAAAGTGCTCCAAAAAAACATAAAGAACTAAAGTGATCAAACAGCTAAACGTTAGATGCTATATTTGACATTACGCCATAATTATTCATATATGTGAAGTAATTATTATGTTTAAGGAATAATTAAGGTTGGGTGTTTGTGTCCAATACAAGATGGTCGTATTTCTTGGTTTCCAACTCAGTCCCAACAATTTTAAGATAGTGTGTTGCTAATTATGTCGTCAATTCAGCTGTTGAATCTTCTTTCTACATAGAGACTAAAATAAGTTAGACAACAGCTAAGCTTCAACTATCTTAAACATAAGTGGTAAGCACAAATTATGTCCACAATGTAATCAACCATGATTGCGTATTGATTTATATACAATTGAATGAGTAGCGAAAATGACTTCTGATATCTTTCAAATGCAATAATTAATACTTACAATCAATTCACACGAGAAAAGAAAAGGCTAATAAGATTATATTGTACCATTTATTTTAGTAAAAGAAAAAAAAATTATGCATAATAAATTATAAGTGAAAGATAAAATTTAAATAACAATACGATTAGTACGACTCGAACTTAAATTATATTTGGGAGTGGTAAACATCTTAATTATCAAAGATTTTGTTATAACACTTTTAATATAATGGATATTTTTCCTAAATAATCGATTAAAATTTTAAATACAAATTAATTAATTAATTTATAAAATTTTAATTAAATTGATGTTACTATTTAGATTTATTTAAGAAAAACACAAAATAAGTGTGATAATCAATGAAAAATTGTTTGCTGTTTGAATGGTGAAATTAAGACTAGAAACAAAAGATGCAAACATATTGGATTTGATTTCCGCGTTCAATGTTCGAAAAGATCGTTTTGTTTTTCAATCCGACATTGACAGAAGATTTTTTTCTTGTTTTACCGTCTTATGTATCTTTGTCTTGTCTTTTTCCTTAGGATCCATTTTCAAAGATATAGTTCATTTTTCCTTTTGTTCTTTTCCTGCCCCTTTATTTTTTTGTAGGTATCAAATTCAATACTCTTTTACTTGGTCGTAAGGACGAAATTAGAAATTTTTTAATAGATCGAAATTAAATTATATATTTTATGATAGTAAAAATTTAATTTTATCATTTAAATACATTATATCTTTATAATTTTTAAAAAATTAAATTAAATTTTTATTATTTTAAAAGAAAGTAAAGCACAATTTTACCGTTAAAAGTTTAAAAATTTAAGGGATCTAAATGAAAATTTTTCATTTTAAAAGGGATTAAAACTCCTACCAACCCTCAAGTTCGCCACTACTTAGTCGGTGGATGAAATCATACTTTAGTGAAACTTATACATACTTTTTTTTACTAAGGTGACTACATTATCAATGCTTAGGTCTTAAAATTAACAACTTTTAACTTTCTATTTTATTTTTTAAACCCCACAAAGGAATAAGATGTTGCCACATACTCTCTTTTTAATTACTTCATGTAATTTTTGTTTTGCACAATAATTTAAATTCAAATTCTTCTTAAAAAATGTTAACATTCGATCAATAAATTATAATTTGAGTTTAATATCTAATTTCTTTTAGACATTACCAACATTGTTCAAATTACATAATTTTATTTAAGACTTAATATATGATTTAGTACTTGAGTTTGACACATTTTTTTAATGTGTTACATGTGTTTTTTTGTTCAATGTGGTACATATATTTGACAAGTAATAAATTTTGGTACCTGAAGGTAATGATATTAAATTTTTAGTATTTAATTCAAGTTTTAAGGTTGATTTGATGATAGCTAATTGCTAATATTATTATATTTAAGTTTTTTTATGATTTTTTTAATATAATAAGCTTAATATTAATTGTGAATTTATTTATTTTGTGTTTGATTTATCAAATACATCCCATGAAAGTGCTTTAAATCAGATTTTAGAGTCAATTTGATGAAAACTAATTGTTTAAATTATTAATTAATTATGAATTTTTATAAAATCAATTTTAAAACTCGAATTAAATTCCAAAATATTAGCACTCTTAACTTTAAGTGCAAAAATATTTTTTTTTTCAAGCACATGTATCACATCTAAAAAACAATAACATAATTATCACATTAAAACATGTTAAACTTAGGTAAAAACTATATCTTAACCCTTTATTTAATTAGATAAAAATAATTTCAAGTTGCCATTACAAAAATTAGGTTTTAAAACTTTTTTCCCTTTTTAATTTTTGACAATTACAGAATGTTGTCGAACGGCTTTTCATAATGACAAAAATTATCTTTTAACATTTAGATTCTTTTTATAATTTGGCTATTATTTTTGGGAATAATTTCCATTAATATAATTCTAAAAAGTAAGGTTTTTAGTAGACTTGTTCATGAGTCAAGTTATTTGCCTAAGTCTAAAGGTCCGTCTAAAATTTGGAAAGATTTGAGAAAAAATATTATGCCCGAAAAATAGACTTAAGTACAAAAATTAGGCTCCTTTAAAATATGGATCGTGCTCGGGCTTAAATGTTCAAGCCTAAACTTGACTCGACCCGATCCATTTTAAGTTTACAATATTTTATATTATGTTATTATATATTTATATAATTTACAACACATTAAAAAAATAAACATATATTAAATATATAATACTACTCTAATGTAAACATTAAAATAATATTAAGTTGACTATATAAAAAAATTTCAATAAATAAAAAATGTATAAAATCATCAAATATTAAAATAAAATAATATAAATATTTTTTAAAAAATTAAAAAATAATATGGGCGGGCATAAAATGGGCTTGAGTTAGTCTTTCGCAAATATGGGTGAGTTTCGGTAAAATTTTAGGCCCAGATATTAGGCCGGGCTGGACTTGGACAAACATAAAATATGTTAATATCATGTTTAGGCCCGACCCAGAAACACCTCTAATTTTTAGGCACCAATACTGTCACATAATCAAATTTTAAAGACATGAAATTATTATAATACTTTCACTCATAGAAATATTATTTTATGGACCCTTCCAACCATATTATTCGTTGCCCCTTTTTAATTATTTAATGACATTTCAAGAATTTGTTCATGTCATTGAAACATAATTTTGGTAATTTTTTACCATAAACTCCAAACCTTGAATCCTGAATCTAAATTCCCAAACCATAACCCCAAAACATAAAACTTTAAACTCGAACCCCAAACATCGAACCCATAACCTTAAACCATGAAACCCTAAATATAAACCCTAAACTCCAAACTCATAACCTATAAACCTAAGTTCTAAACCCATAACCCTAAAACATTAAACCTTAATCCTAAATCATAAACCCCAAACTCAAACCTTAAATCTTAAATCTTGAACTCAAACCTTAAACCTTGAGGTTTGGGATTCAAGATTAAGGGTTCAAGTTCAAGGTTTGGGATTTTGAGTTTGGGGTTCAAGGTAAAATAATTACCAAAATTATGTGTCAATGATATGGAAAAAAATTGCACAAAAATTACTATTTTTTTAAATGGGTTGCACAAAAACAAAAAAAATATTAACTTTGGAAAAAAAACAAAATAATTAATGTTGGAGCCCAATTTTATCCGAGCCCGATTTCAAACTCAAATGAAAAAAACAAATTTTTGTTTTAATTTAAATTTATTTTAAATCAAAAGTCCATTACAAATCCAAAACCTAAATCCAAACACTTTGACCCAATTACATTTTAAATAACCCCAAGCCCAATTTACAATTTTCCCCAAATGACCCATATTTTTGAAAAAATCTACAAACCCTAGTTTGCAAGTTGATCTGTTGCCACCGCTCGCCCTCACCAACTAGCTGCACCCACCACCACCAACACCACCAAAAGCTGCCATGTCACCCACCACCACCAGCACCACCGAAAGCTGCCACCATTGTTGTACCTGCAAAGACAAAGAAGACAAGACAGAAAGAAGCAAAATACATTGTAACATTTGGTTATAAAAGTCATGAATCAATTTGTAAAAAGAGTCTTCTTTCTTCCTTCTCGATTTCACAAAAAGATACAAACAGATCAATAAAACCAAGGATTTCAAGGTATTTTCTTTTTGTTATTTGCAATCTATATATATTTATAACATATATATTCGTTTTTTTATTATTTCAAAAATATTAAAAAAAATAAAAAACCCTAAAATAAAAAAAACAATGATATTCGAAAGGAAATAAACTCAAAACTTGGAAAAAATCATTTTTTTAAAAAACCTCTTTCGAAATCTAGGGCTAGATCTTGATAGATCTAGTCCAGATCTATGTTTTAAACAAAAAATACAAAAAGAGGAAGTTTTCTTTCCTCCGACCACTGTGGAGGAGCGGGCGGTAATGCCCCGTCGGGGCCATGGCCGGAGAAGGGGAGCACCCTTTGGCCTTTGAGAGAAAATGGGGGTGGGGGAGAGTTTTTTTTAGAGAGGGTGAAAGAATGAATTTTTTTTTACATTATTTATTTAAATAAGGCACAAAAATGGCCAAAGCCCCAAAACGACATCGTTTTGGTCTCTGACCCGAAATCTAACCTAGACCCACTTGGGATCCGCGTGTTTTCATGCGGAGGGGCAAATTGCCCCTTTGGCCCTTCCACATTTTTTGTTTTGGCAATTTAGTCCTTATTCAATATTTTTAAATTATTTTAAATTTTACCCAATAATTTTAAATAATTTTCAATTTAGTCATTTTATCTTGGACCTCCTTCGGGTTGCCACATGAAAAATCTTTGGGTAAATTTCTAGTAAAGTCCTTGAACTCTTTAAAATTCTATTTTTAACTCTCGAACTTTCTAAAAATTACGTTTTGACCCTAAACTTTCCAAAAATTTGAATTTGACCCTCGAACTTTCCAAAAATTTGAATTTGGCCATCAAACTTTCCAAAATTTTGTTTTTGACCCCGTTTTTCCCTTATTTTCATATTTTTACCTCAAAATTTTTATTTTTGTTTTATTTTAATCCTTTATTTTTATTTCTTCTAAAATTAATCCCGTCTTTTTATTCTTCAATATTTCGATTTGAATTTTCTTTCGCGTTGCGTATTTTGTTTATTTTATTTTTATATATTTGTTTTGTGTATTTATTACTCGTATAATTTGCACTTTCTTCATATTGCACAATTTTGTCATTAATTGACACTCGTATTTAATTCACATGCTCATTTTTTAAAAAAAATATTTTAATCAAAATTGTTTTTTAATTTTCTTCAAAAATATAAATAATATTAAAATCGAGACAATATTCCCTTATTTCGGGATTGGAAAAATTGTGCCTTAACTTACTAGGCGTAGTTTTTCTTCGAACCGGAATAATAGAATACCCTTTCTCAAAATTTTGAAATTGGCAACGAAGAAACGCTTGTTATTTTCAGGAATTCTAGAAACTAATGCCTTAACTTACTAGGCATGTTTTTCCTCTTCGACTCGAAATAACCAAGTGCCTTAAACTTTATTTCAAAAGACGAGGCAATATCCTTTTGTGTAAAAACCCCGAAAAAATTATGCCCTAACGTACTAAATATGGCTTTTCGTGAAATTTGCACAATAGAATATCCCATTTTAGAATTGTTAAACGTCCGTAAATTTTGAAACCCCGAGAATGTCGTGCCCTAGCATCTTGGGCACGACTTTAATTTCCCGATTAATTCGAAACAAATGGACATTTTTTCATTAAATTTGATTTTTGAAAATTACACTAAATAAATCATGCCTTTAAGGATTGCATTTTAAATTTTAGTCGAGATTTCAAATTTTTACATCAAGACCGGAAAAATTGATTAGGTACCAATTTTTGGGGTGTGAGGGTGCTAATCCTTCCTCACACGTAACCGACTCCCGAACCCATTTTCTAGATTTCGAAGATCAAAATATTTGTCAAAATGAATTTAAAATGTTTTGTGGTGATCCAATCACACCAAGTAAAAAAATTGGTGGCGACTCTCTGTTTTCAATTTTACAAAATATTTTGAGACTTTTTTTTTCAAAAAAAATGTTTTGACAATTAAAATTTGTAAAAGAAGAAAAGATGTTTGTTTATAATTTAAAAAATTAATTATTTTAAGTATTTTAATTAAAGTTAAATTAAGTTGAAGAATATATTAGATGTAAATGAGCGTATAATAATACTTTGTTATTTTTTTTTTTGAAAAAAATGACCCGAAGGCCACCTCAAATTTTATTTAAAGAGAATCCTGAATTACAAAATTATGGATAATCTCCGGGATATCCATCTCGAAAAAAATATTACAATTATTCTCTAAGGCATATTTACTAAGTCTGTCAGCAACAGCATTACTGCTACGGTAACACCACCTAATACTGTACTCGGTCTCGCTGTTAAGGAGTTTGGGACCCTCTTTAATCTTAAAACCCAAAATCGTGACGTCCTCTTGACTCTTAACCATCCTATTTATAATGCATGCACAGTCCCCCTCAAAAATCACGTGCGTCAACCCTTTATTAATGGCCCACATATTGCTGTTGGTCAAAGCTTCCAACTCCCCCCATGCAGACTCCAAAACATCATACGTAACTTGCATGCCTCCCTCATGCACAAACCCATCACTGTCTTTAGCAACATACCCAATTCCCGCCTTCCCGTCCAACCAAGCAGCATCGAAGTTGACTTTAAGGCAACCCTCAAGAGGCTTAATCCAGCTCCTCGAAACACACTCTAGGGAGCAGCAGACTGTTGTTCAGGTTGTGGATGCGAAAATCACAACCAAACGCCATGGCTCTGTCCCACACCACCTTAAGAAGCTCGACCAAGCCCCTTAACAGAAGGTTATTCCTAGACTTCCAAACATTCCACAAGACCATTATCAAACAATCAAAGGCAGTACCATCAAGGAATCTCATTGTCGCCTCCAGCCAGTCAACAACAATTGTCCAATTAGCATCAATGACCCGGTTGTCCATCCCACCCATCCGAAGCACCTCCTTAGGAAAAGAACAATCACACAGCGCATGCACAAGAGATTCCTCCTCTACCTTGCAACGAGGGCAAGAGCTATTAAAACTTTGGTTAACAGTCGCGATCTTAAGGTTAGTGGGGAGCAAGTCATGCCTCATTCTCCAAGCAAACACTCAGATTTTTGGAGGGACATTCATCTTCCAAATCAGTCTCCAGAATAACTGGTGCGGGCCATAGCCAACCTTTTGAAGAATGAGCCGGGAGTACCTCGATTTGGTGGTGTAGACCTCATTATAGGAATGGAACCAGATAATTCTATCGCTCGGACCATTACGAATAATAGGGATAGCGCAGATCTTAGCACTTACCTCGTGCTCGTATAGCCTCTCAACATAGGCTCTATCCCAGCCCCCGACGGTCTTTGCCAGAGATCCCCCACCATCTTATATGACCATTGGTGAGGGAACCAATCAAAGAATACCCCCAAGACCTTCAAAGCCTCAGTTGTGCCTGCTTAATTCGATGCTACTGCCATCCCCCACCTGCCAACCAAATCCACGCGCCAATACTTTAACTGCCTCTCATAAGCTAGACCATATGAATGAGGGCTTATCAGCTTGCTTGGCCTCAAACGGATCACCCGAAGGGAAGTACTTGGCAGACAAAACTTTAAAACAAAGAGTGTCTTTGTTATTACCAACCTCCAAATTTGCCTCCAAAGCAACGCCAAGTTAAAGAGTCTAAGGTCCTTGAAACCCACCCCCCATTCCTTTAGGAAAACAGACCCTTTCCCAGCTCAGCATGGCCCATACACGCCCTTTGTTTTTTCCTTCGCACCAAAAGGATCTAGCATGAGCTTCCAATTTGTCCGTGATTCCCTTGGGCAGCAAGAAAATCGAGAACGCAAAGGTGGGAAGAGACTAGACAACTGCTTTTAAAAACACCTCTTTTCCATCGTGAGATACCAATCTTTTGGATCAACCCTTATTGGGACCGTTGCACCTGTCAACCAAAAATTTAAACGCGACTGACTTGTTCTTCCTAACACAAAGGGGAAGGCCCAGGTAGCTTTCAAACTTGTCCACCACCCGCATTCCCATTGTGTTGGCTAAGAGCTCTTTTTGCTCATTCGAAGTTTTAACATTGAATAAGAGGGTTGACTTATCTAAATTGACTTTTTGACCAGAAGCCCTTTCAAACTCATGAAGAATCCTACGCACCAATATCGTATCTTCCAGCTTGTTCCTAGCAAAAATAAGAACGTCATCAGCAAAAAAAAGATGGCCTATGCGAGGACTACTTTGACACGCCCTAATCCCCCTCAATTGCCCATTGGCTTGTGCATGAGAGAACATTTGAGAAAGGGCTTCCATGTAGAAAAGAAAGAGATAGGGAGAGAGTGGATCTCCCTGTTGAAGGCCACGGCAAGGCTGGATAACATCAGAGAGGCTAGCATTGCATTTCACCATATAGTTGACCGTACAAACACAATCCATTATTTTGCTCACCCAACCCACATCAAACCCGAGCTTTAACATCACCTTTTAGAGGAAGGACTACTCAACACGGTCGTAGGCCTTGCTCATATCGAGCTTGGCCATGACCCCTTGTTAGGGCCATTCTTGACGCTCTGTAAATAATAGAGCAGCTCGTGCGTAATCATGAAATTATCCTAGATCATTCTGCCAGGAACGAACGCACTTTGGTTGTGGCTTATGCACAGAAGAAGAAAGGTTTTCAGCCTGTTAGCCCACACCTTAGCAATTATCTTGTAAACCACACGGAAAAGGCTGATAGGTCAATAATTGGTCATATCCTGAGGCTGGCCAATCTTAGGAATCAATACCACAAACGTGTCATTGATATCCCGCACACTCCTCCCCCGATTTAACACCTCCTTGCAATGCCTCAACACGTCATTGCGCACTACCTGCCAGCTCTCACGATAAAACACACCCGAGAACCCGTCACTCCTTGGCGTCTTTCTCAAGTCCATTTGGTCGAATGCTCTCATAATCTCCTTATCATCAACTGGCTTGGTCAGCTCCATGTTCATCTCTCCAATTATGCGCCTAGGGATCAAACATAAAATATTATTAACCTCATCATCACAGTCAGAGGCAAATAACTCTTGAAAATAAGACTTAGCAACATTACGCACTTCCCATATTTCGTAACCCATATACCATTCTTGTTAGTCAAACCTTCAATATGATTCTTTCTAGCTCTATGAGACGAGTGCATGTGAAAAAACCTAGTGTTTTGGTCCCCCTCCTTCTGCCACCTCACCCTCGACCGTTGGGCCTAAAACACTTTTTTCGAGTTATACAACTAAGCCAACTCCTCTTTAGCCGCAAGCAATCTTTTCGCATCTCCAACATTGCTACGCGCATCCATCAGGTTATCAATCTCTTTTACAAGAGAATTAATGTGACACTTCCTGTCCCTGTGCTTCCTAGATTGCCACCTGCCTAGAGACGAGCGAACATTTTTGCAAGCCTCCACAAGATTCCCACCCCTCTGGTCCACGCATCCTTAATCACGCTCTTAGCCCCATCATCCTTGGCCCAGCACTCTTCAAATTTAAAGCACAACCTACGATCTCGAGGCTCATTTTTGGGATGTCTCATCCATGTATCAAGCATAACAAGGTTATGATCCGAGTGTACCTGTCTGACCACATCCAAGGCAAGAAAAGGGAACTTACTCAGCCAACCAGTCGAGACAAAAAAGCGGTCCAACCTCTCTTTTATCAAGCCAACCCCTTCCTATTATTAGAGCAAGTGAACCACCCTTGGTCGGGATTCACATCAACCAGAGCCAAATCCACAGCAACCCTTTGAAACTTGTCCATAGTTTCCCCACTTTTCCTACGGCCCCTACACTTTTCAAACTCATCCAATATCTCGTTAAAATCGCCCCCACCACCCAATCTTCCCTCACTTTACTACTAATATCCCGGAGCAGCTCCCACAATTGAGAACGAAGGCTCAACTCGGGAAAGCCATAGAAACCCGTGAACCGAAATTACTCTACACCCTCCACTAACACTAGCATATCAATATGATTCAAGGAATAGTTTTGAATGTCAACGGTAACACCCTCGTTCCATAACACCGCCAACCCACTGTGTCTGCCATTAGCATCAACTGTGAACACCCCAGCCATAGAGCACCTTCTCATGATCCTGTCAAAATCACACCTACGGATTTTAGTTTCACACAAAAAGATAATATCAGGGCGAGTAGCAGCGAGAAGCTGCCTAAGCTCTGAAATCGTCGTAAGATTCCCCAACCTACGACAGTTCTAGCTAACGAGCTTCATGGCTTACGGTGGGGCTAATCGCCAGCCTCCGCCTGGGAAGGGGACATTCCTTCTATAATCTTCCTTCTCACTGATCGAGCTGGGCTAGCTTCACTGCCATCCAAGTAACCCTTGTTCTTCTTCCTCTTTGGCCTGCTTCTCCCTTCCTTATCTCGAAGCATCATTAAAGAACGTTTAGCCAAAGGTGAGCATGATTCAGAGGCCTGTTCTGACGATCGACCATCCCTCGTTGTCTGCTGCGAGCCAGCACCGTATTCCCTTCCTATACCGTGGATGCTAGTTGTTCCCTTTTGTCATCCCCATCATCTATGAATTCCACCCCACTAATGCTCGGGCCTGATAATTGAACCCTAAGCCATCGACCAAATTGGTAGTCGCTCGACTCAACATGGGTCATGGCCCTCGGGCACTTCTGTGTGCCATGTCCAACCTACCCACATATGTAGCAAAAAAAAGGCAATCTCTCATATTTTAGCACGTCAGTCACCTCCCTTCCCTTAGCATCCATGAAACAGGCTACCCTTCGCAAAGGCTTGGAAGTGTCCAATAGCACCCATATTCGCATGAACTCCACCCAACATCCCCCCCGTTCATGCCAGTCAATAATTAAAACCTTTCCGATAGCTCCCCCAATCTCCATAGCCACCTTACGACCCATCATTTCCATAGGAATGTTGAAAACCCTCACCCAGTATGGCACCATCTTAAAATCATTCGCAGACCACTCTTGGTCCTTAACATAAGGCAACATGGATAGGATGTGCTGGTCAAACAACCACGGGCCATACTAAGAATACGTTCCCTATCCTCTTTGGACCAAACTTGATGAGAAAGCAGGCCGTATCCACCTCAACGAAGTTAACGCATTCGCTAGTGAACCACAGGGATTGTAGAACCTGATACATAGCCTCCCTATTGACTTTGACCTCCATTAACAACTTCCCCATTTCCCAGGTTTCCCACCCCCCATTTTCCACGGTCTCAGAATCTAATGTAAACAGCTCCCTGGCCTCCTCATTCGTAAACTTAAGCTTTGCCAACATTTCTCTAACCTCCTCATCCATAGCTTGCTAAGAAAAACCAGCAACCCTCACCAAACCTTAAAAGAACAAAAAGCCCGAGAAAGAACCAAGAACCCTAACCAATTGCGGCACTGCACCTTACCGATAAGAAGATCGAAAAACAACTCAAGAGCCAAAACCCCACAGAATACAGGAGTAAAACACCGAAAAGAACAAGTTGAAACCACAAAAAAAATGCTCGACACACCCCCAGCCTTGTCCTCAAAAACCTTGAACAAAAAGAAATACGTAAATTTCAAGAATGCATGCAAAAATACGTGTAAAAACAATTAAAAAATAAAAGAGAACAAGAAAAATAGCAAAAAAGAAGAAAAGTCAAAAGAAATATGGCCAGCAGCCAGTCTGCCAAATCCTGACACTTCGACATGCGGCAATGGGCCCCCGCTATGGCAGACACACCTCCATAAGATTCAGACGGCCCGTCAGTTCTTCCCCCTGCGTCAACACCACAAAGCCCTCCAAATAATGCAAGAAAAAAAGCCAGACACCAGGATCAAGAAATCCCAAAAAAAACGTGAAACAGTAAAAGAGAAAATAAAAAATAAAGAAAATAGAGACAAGGAAAGAAAACACCTGACAAGCCACGTTCCAGCCTGACCATAGCAGCGATCCCAACGCCATATCAATGATCACTACCACCAACGAATTACACAAGAAACCACGCCCCAGCTATCTCCCATCACAAATAAATCCAAAGGAAACAGAACAACAAGAAAGCGCACAATAATCCAATATAACTCCAGTAAACAGAATAAAAGAAGGGAAAAAACAAACACGGTAAAACCCGTAACCTATAATTATCGTAAGTTTAGGGTCTCAAAACATTATCGAATATAATAAAATCATTAAATTATTTTTAACAAATATTCGGACTCATTTAAAACATTCTATCAAATACATATAAATCATTCAATAAATATATAATGTTCAACTACCACAATATAATCAAACCATCCTCCAAACATATTACCCAAACAAGCATCATACCAACATATACACTATGCATAATTCAATACACCCTGTTAAGCCAATACATTTACATATTTCATAATTTACCAAATCATTACATATATATCATTCAAAACGAATTCATATCAAAACAATTACTTTGAAACTAATATTCACATTTAGTCATTTCCTATAAGACCTTTAAACATAACTAGTCCTAGGTACATGCCAAAATAATCAAAAAGTGACCTCAATGACTTGGAGTTCGGGATTTCCACTTTGATGCTGAGCTATAATCTACTATTAAGATAATTTGAAATCATGGAAGATTCAATTACATTGGTAACCATTATTCACCGTAAACCATTTGCATGAATATTTACTATCTCCAAATAAAGCTTTCATTTATACAAAATCATGATTCCAATTTCAACATTTCATTTAATGTATATAACCAAATATGCATAATACTTCCATTCCTTATAATTCTTAACCTACAAATATAGACATACATCCTCATAAGTCTTCTCAATTTCTATCCATTTCTCATTATTATTACCGTCAATTCATGGCACCCGGTGCCTAGCGGATAAACCGAGAAAGTGAGCCCAGCTCTAGTTGGATTAACCAACGGTTTGAGCCCAGCTAGTCGGATAAACTGACAATTATGGCACCCAGTACCTGGCAGAATAACTGCGAAAGTGAGCCCAGCTCTAGTTGGATTAACCAACAAATATCCGTCAAATCCTAACACCCAGTGCTTAGCGGATGACCCGCAAATATGAGCCCAACTCTAATCAGTTAAACCGTCAAATATCCATCAAATCTTAGCACCCAGTGCTTAGCGGATAAACCGCAAATGTGAGACCAGCTCTAGTCGGTTAAACCGATAAATATCCGTCAAATCTTAGCACCCAGTGCTTAGCGGATAAACCGCAAATGTGAGCCCAGCTCTATTCAGTTAAACTGACAACATATATTCGTCAAACAACCAATTCCTCACTTCTCATTATACATTTTATTATTTAATCAAATACATGGAATAAGGCATAATATTAAGAGTACAATTTAATATCCAAAAATAATTGTATTTAAATAATTAAATGGACGATAATACTAAGTTCGAAAGTATACGAACTTACCGTACTATAGAAGTTACTAAGTTGAGGACGATCACTCGTTAACCTTTTCCTTTCGTCGATTCCTGATTGGTCCTTTTGTTTCACGATCTAAAACCACAATTAAATTCCTCTCATTCAATCAATTCATAAAAAAATGTTAACTCAATTCATAAATATTTTAATCAACTTCATATATATATATATATATTCTAAACCCCTCATTCGAACAGCCCCTATCTATTTTTCATTTATTTAATTTCTCAACATATATAATAAAACTCTTTTAATTAAAAAAAATGCCATGCTGTCCCCTTTTATTATAGCCAAAGGAGTTCTAAGTTAACTAATTTCTATTTACATCCCAAACATAAACCATATTTACAATTAATATACAAAGTAATAAATAATTTTCTGTTTCCCTAACTTGATATATATACCAATTTCTCATTCACAACTCATAATAATCCATATAATTTAAACAAGTTTATTAACCTCCAAATCTCATATTCTATCGTATAAGAACACAAAAAAAAGTTCCAACCATTTTCATGGCAACTCCTTCAATCTCTTATCATTTTGCAAAATAATTCTTGCGATAGATAGTTTAAACTATAATAACTTCAAAAACATATAAATCCAAAGAAATGAAACACATTATACCTACCATGCAAGAGTTTTCTTCCTCCACCGAACCAAGCTTCTACAATGGGTTTTCTTTTTCAATTTTTCCCCTCCTAATTTCGGTAGTGGTTAGTGATGAAGCCAAGTGCTTCTTTTGTTTAATTGGATTATTCTATTATTATTTATTAAATTCCTCTTTGTCCCTTCTAAAACTTAGGCTATCTCTTTTCATAATTGCACCAAAATTGTCCAACATTTTAATCTTGATGAAATTTCTTTATAAATCCCTCAACTCACAATATTTAATATTTGTTTATTTTACTAAAGGCACATACATTAAATTTCTTTACCAATTAAATCCTTCCTTTTACTATTTCTATTTTTTTTAACTATTTCAAATCTATTTAAACATGGCCTTACTAAATTAAATAAATTTTGCTTAAGAAAAGGATAATGACTCCTTAATTTAAAAATTAGGATCTCCTAATTCTTGTTTTCCGATTCTACGGAAAATGGGTCGTTACAAACACCCTCTGCCGCAAGAAGCCGCGGCAGACACCACAAAACCCCCACTCAATGATCAAAAGCTGAGAATGGACAAAGGAAAAAACAAGAAACAAAAACATATTTTATTATCTTTAAAATGTAATGATATAATACTATTTTATTAATGTCTAAAAACTATACTTTTTAGAATGATTCCAATATAATTTATTTTCTTATATTTTAACTGTTTTATTTTTAAAATTTATTTGTTTTTTATAATCAACAATTACATTACAATGAATGAAAGAAGTGAGAAAGTACTTATAAACATAAGGATGGAACCCTCGACTTATATCTAAATTTTTTTTTTTTAAATAACAAATCTAACTTAACATAATCGTGTGAGAATTTTTATTTAACATGATTAAAGCAACGTTATTTGAAATTTTAAAATTTAATATACGACGTGAAATTAAAATAAATAAAAAGAGAAAAGGCTTCAACTCCAATAAAAAAAATTCAAAATAGGTTTTATTGTAAGCTAGAATTCTTCTTATAAGTCGAAGTTGAGGGTTTTTTATAAAAATAATTTAAAAAAATTGATTAATTACGTAAATGATTTATTTTTTGATTAAATATAAATGACCTAAAATTTACAGTGAAAGTTGGTAGAGCCGAAGAGTTTGACGTCACCAACATGTCACATCAGCAACCGGAATAAAAAAAAATTAATTTTTTGGTGGAACCATGTAAAATGATGCCACCTGTATAAATATCAAGGAAATACTACAATTTCTAAAAAATGGGGGGCTTTAAAAAAATTTTTTTTTTAGTGGAGTCATTCTAAATGGCGGCACCAATTTCCTATGTATATTTTTATTATTTATTTTATAATATTTTAAATTCACCAACCATAAAAAGTTGTCTAATGGAACGAACCATCTTCCAATCAAGGCGATCTCGTTGCCGATAAACGAAAATGAGATCTCTATCATCACATTCACAAGATGAACACCATTTGAAGACTGATGTTGATACCAAATGTAAATGGTGTAAAGAGATAAAAACAAGACCCCCATAAAGAAGAACAAGTACCCTCTTGTTAAGTCGTTTTTAAGCTCACAAATACTTGAAAGATGAGCATAGATGAAGAGGAAATGGTTCCAACATAGATTGCTAAATGACTTCTCCATTTGCGGGCAATTAGAGATGATAAAGAAACAAGGGACTGATGCGAAAGATGCTGATAATGTGGAATAGTATGAGAGACTGAAATGTTGAGAGATGAGAATCACACATTGAAAACTGATGACACCATTTAGAATGGCTCCATTAGAAAAAGGAATTTTTTAAAGCTCCTATTTTCTTCAAAAGTTGTAGTATTTCAGTTGTTGATATGGCATGTTAGTGGTGCCATATTATTTGGCTCCACCAACTTTCACTGTAAAATTTTGGTCATTTACGTATTTAATAAAAATATGAGTCATTTACGTAATTAATCAATTTTTTTGAATTTTTTTTATAAAAAAACCTGAAGTTTGAAGACAAATTTTGAGGCTTTATTATAAGCCAAAATTCAATTCTTAATGGAGGAGAAGCTAAAATAGGCTGTAAACCAATTTTCAAATGGAGTCTGACTAAAATCATGTTTATGTTTTAATAAAACCAATCAATTGTAAATTAGAAAACTTTACACGGAATATGTAATTTCATATTATTCCATAATTTCTAATTAGTATATGCAAACACGAAATCAAAAAATTATCAACCCAAAATATTAGCTTTTCGCTCACTAACAATATTTAACACCAAATTTTACAAATAATTTCCAAGTTTCTTACAATTACAAGTTATTCCTCTACGTTACATACATACTCCTTCCCTAAATTTGTCACCAAATTAGATGAATGATGAATATCGTGTTGGGTGCATCCCTCCTTAATTGGGAATTAAGGAGATTTACCTTATTCAAAAGGAGGTGTATCACATGTTTGGGGATGAATCATCCACATTCATGAATGTTATTAACTTAATTTACATTTTTCAAGGTCATCCATTTATGGTGAATTTGTCTAAAAGCTATGAATGATGTCTTTCGGGAACCTCATTGTTGTACTATAAATATGAAGCTTTGGGAAGGCTTTTGGTAGAGACAAAGAAGCATCAAAACACAATTGAGTTCACCTAGAAAGAAAATAGAGAGAGAGAGAGAGAGAGAGAGAGAGCCTCCATTGTGTGAGAGTTATAAATCATCCTAATTGGATGAGATATTGAATGTAATTCTACTCATTTAATAGTAAAAGACAAGTTTGCACTAGACTAAAGTCTTGCGGTTTTTCCCATTTGTGTTTTTCGTATCAACAATTTTTTTTTCTCTTTAAAATTTCACCTATTATTGCCCATTTCAATCACACATAGAGGGAAAGGAGTATTCTTTAACATATTAGATTTTTCCCAACAATGGTATCAAAGCTAGGTTGTAATAGTCATCATTTATCTTGTGTCAATAAAATAGAAGGAAGTATTACTCATGATGGTGGCATGTTGATAGCATTAGAAATGACACTCAATTTCTCCTTAAATTAATGTATAAATTGTTCCTTTTCTATCATATTTAGCATGCATTACTAGCAGTTCATACTTAGTATTTACATTTTCTAACTTAGTGTTATTGGATTTTATTTTCTTTCATTTTATCTCTATTGTGCTACTAATGTCGTTGTATTTAGTACTAATTTTGCATCCAAAGTTGTCAGCACAGAAATCCACATGGAAAGATCAGAGTAGGCAAGCATTCAAAGTTGCGATCTCAAGATGATCCAGAATTTTGATCGAATATGTCGTCACATGAATGCTTTTTCATCTCTATCAAGAATTTCATGCTGATAACATATCCAGAAGCACTAGCGCAAGAGAAAGACAAATTGTCGCAACAAATTAAAAACCATAATTTGCGTCCAAGAATGTCGTGACAATCTGCAACTGCTCAATGAACATATTAGATATGCGTGAGTGCATAGCTGGCAATAACAACTTTTACAACTGCATCAAGGATCTATATCTGAAAAGAGAGAAAGATATGGAATGGCTAGTGATTATAAATAGAAGAATGAAAGAGAAAATGGATCACCAAGGTGTGAAGATTTCAAATATATAATTTCTCTTATTCATTTTAGAAGATTGCTGTCATGGAAGCTTAAATTCTGGAGGAAGGTGATCTGATGCCACAAGGACACAACAGCTTCTAACGAGAAGTGCTTGGTGCGACACAAGAGGAGTGGTTAAGGGAGAATTCTAGTAAACTAGGAAGAGGATGCTTCAATTCATTTGTTAATATCTCTTAAATTGTTGATGAATACTATTGATAATTGTTTGAATATTGAAGTATCTTTCAATATTAGATTTGCTTTGAGTTCTATTCAATTCTTCTCATTTGTTTATCTTTGGATTTAACCATTTTGACCACGGAAGTATGATTGCAATCACAGTCATTGGAAGGTGTGGTGACAAGTTAGATTAACAAGCATGAAAACGGAAGTTGCTTGAGACTAGGAGGAATTTCGGTCACTTGTTCTTAAGTGCTCAACATTACCAGCACTGGAAGGTGTGGTAGTTGTGGGTACTTAGGTCTTTGTTAAACAAAGAGTTGATATTAGTACGATCTCATTGGAACATAATTGCGACAACAAGTTCATCTATAAGTTACCTTGTAGTCACATTTAGCGTTGTGACTTGTGAAGTCAATGATCCTCTCCACTTCTTTACACTTTATCTGTTTCTTTATTATTTCTGAATTTACCTTACAACATCTCAACAATCAATTTATTTTATATTACATTTGCACTGACATATTATATTACTTTCACACTGACAATTTTTACTTTTAACCTCTGTAGTTTTAACCAATTTGCGTTGACATTATTATTAACCTTTCTTATCATTTTAACTCAGACTGCTTCGACAGATTTAAACATAAACAGCCATCTTTGTAGGATCAATAATTGATAGTTTACACCTATCAACAATTTTAACTCTTAACTTGTGTAGTTTTGGCACCGTTGCCGGGGATGGCGTTTGTTTGATGTTTATTTTTGTAGTTACATTTATTTGTTTCTTTTCTAACTTTCATTGATTATTGATCTTTTGTTAATTCTTTTCAATTTTGTTTTTAGGTGTTTATGTCCACAAGGAGAAATCCTAGCAACATGGTTAGTTTTGATCTAGAACTTGAAAGGACAATTCGGAGGAGAAGACAAGAGCAAAGAAAAATGGCTAGAAATAACAATGATTTCCCACCATTGCTGCCACAAAATGTTGTTCCTACAGTGCAGCCACAAGTAGTTAATAATATACCACTGCTGCCGCAAAATGACTATTAATACCTGATCTCTCCAATCCTGGAGTTATAGAATTAGATGCCGTTTTAGCCTTAAGTGCACAGGTATCCTCATTGGCAAATATGATCAAAAACATGAAGGGAACGAGTGATGTTGCCCCTATTCAAGTAGCCCAACAGATGGATGTCTCGACATTTTCCTGTGAAATTTACGACGATAATCATAGTTACGAGGATTGCCCATAGCATGCTGAAAATGCATTCTTTGTTAATAACATTCGTGGAAATTCCTATGGTAACTCATACAACAGTTCAAGTAGAGTTAACAACCTTGTGGGAGTCAGAATACGTCCACATACAGATATAGAAATTCCTCAAATCAAGGTAATTTTAGACAAGGAAGTTACAGTCAACAATAACAGAATTATAATCCTCCGTAAGTATATGCATAGCCTGACCAGATGTGATCACAAAATCAGATGCAGTAGCAAACTCAGATGCAGCCACAGGTTTGAATGCAACCACAACAAACTGTGCTACCAAATATGCAAGGACAACATCAGCAACAACAACAACAGTATTCTCAATCAAGAGCAGATCTATTGGCTACTCTTGAGGCTTTGATGCGTGAGCATATTACTAGAACGGAAGTAATTTTATAAGGAAATTCATCTTCCATCCGAGCATTGGAAGCACAACTAGGACAACTGGCTTCTAACATGAGCACAGGACCACTAGGTTCTTTGCCAAGCGATACTGAGAATCCAAATCAAAAGGAAAAGAGTATTGCAAGGCTATCACATTGCGAAGTGGAAAACAAACTACAAAGCAAAGTAACAGCTCTAACCAAGCATCTGTTAACGCAAATGAACCAAAGCAACAAAAAGAAGTTGCAGTTGAAGAAGATGCAGCTGAAGAAGATGAGGAAGAACTACCAGTAGTCACACCGATACTGACCATTCATCCTAAAAAGTTGTTGATGCAACTACCCATGTCGAAAGAAATGGTTATAACAAAACAACCCACTGTGAACATACCTTTGCCATTTCCATAAAGATTCAAGGAGAAAGAACATGACAGAGATTATCAATAGTTTGTATCTACCTTGAAATAATTGCATATTAATATACCTCTACTTGATGCTCTTGTGCAGATCCCCAACTATGGGAAATTTATGAAGGAGCTATTATTGAAGAAGAAAAAGTTATCTAATATTAAGACAATTGCGCTCACAGAAGGGTGTAGCGTTGTGTTGACAAATAAATTACCACCAAAGGTGAAAGATCTTGGCAGTTTTACAATCCCATGCTCTATTGGAAATCATTATTTAGGTAAAGCTCTATGTGGCCTAGGAGCTAGCATTAGTCTTATGTCATTGTCAACTTTCAGGAAATTATGGATTAGTCATTTGAAGCCAATTGTGGTGACATTACAACTTGCGGACAGGTCTTTGGCACAACCTGAAGGACAAATTAAGGATGTTCTCGTCCGTGTTGACAAGTTTGTGTTCCCAGCTGACTTTATCATACTTGATTGTGAAGCTGATAAGGAGGTGCCTATTATTCTGGGATGCCCATTTCTCGCAACGGGACGTACTCTTATCGATGTTTTCAAGGGTGAGCTGATTATGCGTCATAACGATAAGCATGTAACCTTCAGTGTTTTCGAAGTATCTTCATCACGCAGTAAGGAACAATGTTATCACATTGATATTTTGGACTAGCTAATTATAGAGGAATTTAATGAACAAAGCTCAGCAGTATCAGAAGAATATGATGTGACATCTGATGACAATATTCCACCTGAATGTGACCACACAGTTGAGGCTAATGTCTGTGAGTTGAAACATGGCTGGCAATTGGAATCTTTGGATTTGACTAATCGGATGATCCCTGTTTTTAAACCATCAATTGAAGAAGCTTCAACTCTAGAGTTAAAGCCATTGCCAACACACCTGAATTATGTTTTCCTAGGTGATAATGATACATTACCAGTGATTGTCAGCACAAGTCTCGATGCAAGCCAAGAAGAAAAATTAATCAGAATATTGAAGTGACACAAAAGAGTCATCGCTTGGAGCATAGCGGACATCAAAGGCATTAGTCCCTCTTTTTGCATGCATAAAATTAGGCTGAAAGATGAAGGCAAACAGTCAATTGAGCAACAACGAAGACTGAATGAAAAGATGAAGGAAGTAGTGAAGAAGGAGATTATCAAATGGTTAGACGCGGGCATAACCTACCCTATTTCAGACAGCACATGGGTGAGCCCGGTCCAATGTTTGCCTAGAAGAGCGACATCACGGTAGTAAGTAACGATAAAAATGAGCTAATCCCTACTCGCATTGCTAAAGGTTAGCGAGTGTGTATGGACTACCGTCGTTCAAATGCGGCCACAAAGAAGGATCACAACTTCCATTCATTGATGGATAGGCTAGCTGGTAAAGCCTATTACTATTTCCTTGATAGGTACTCTGGATACAACCAAATCGCAATCGTGCCGAAGGATCAAGCAAAAACAACTTTCACATGCCCATTTGGAACCTTTGCTTTCTGACGAATGTCATTTGGTTTGTGTAATGCACCAGCCACATTCCAGAGGTGCATGATGGCTAACTTCTCGAATATGATCAAGGATTCTTTAGAGGTATTTATGGATGACTTCTCTGTGTATGGGAAAAATTTTGATATATGCGCTGATAATTTAGCAAAAGTGTTGAAAAGATGGGAGGACACCAATTTGGTTCTAAACTAGGAAAAAATGCCAATTCATGGCAACTGAAGGAATTGCCCTTAGTCTTCGAATATCTTGTCAGGGAATTGAAGTGGATAAAGCGAAGGTAGAAATCATTGAAAAGTTACCTCCACCAAATAATGTGAAGGGAATAAGGAGTTTTCTCGGTCATGCCAGATTTTATAGAAGATTCATCCGAGACTTCTCCAAAATAGCAAAACCACTATGCTCTTTGTTGGAGCAAAATAAAAAGTTTTTGTTCGATGAAGCTAGATTGGAAGCATTTCTAAAGATTAAATAGCAGTTAGTACAAGCACTCATTGTCGTCGCACCAGATTGGGTGCAACTATTCGAAGTAATATGCGATGCAAGCGACTTTGCTGTAGGTGTTGTGCTGGGACAAAGGAAAGATAAGGTATTTCATTCAATATATTATGCTAGTAAAACTCTAACTGAAGCGCAGGTGAATTATACGACCACTGAGAATGAGTTGCTGGTAGTACTTTTTGCATTTGACAAGTTTCGTTAATATCTTGTAGGCGCAAAAATTACAGTATACACTGATCACTCTGCTTTGAGATACCTTTTTGCTAAGAAAGATGCCAAGCCCAGGCTGATCAGATGGATCCTTTTACTCCAAGAATTTGATGTTGAAATTAAAGACAGTAAAGGATCAAAAAACCAAGTAGCAGACCACTTATCTCGTTTAGAAGCTGGAAGCGAGGATGGAAATAAGTCACAAATTGTCGACGCAGTTCCAAATGAGAAATTATTCTTTGTCGACGCATCTCCATGATATGCAAATGTAGTCGGTTAACTAGTCTGTGGAAAGCTACCACTAAGTGCAATAGGTCATAAAAAGGTTCGATTTCTCAAGGATGCTGCTAAGTATCATTGGAATGAGCCATACCTGTTTAATGTATGCGCTTACAACATCATTCGTCGCTGTGTTCCTGAGGTGGAAATGTTATCTATCTTGAAGCATTGCCATGATGCTCCCTATGGAGGCCATTTTGGTGGTGTTAGGACTGCTGCAAAGGTCTTACAATCAGGATTTTTTGGCCTACATTATTTCGAGATGCATACAATGTTGCTCAATAGTGCGACAAAAGTCAGCACACCAGTTCCATATGTCGATGCAACGAGATGCTTCAACAACCAATCATGGAGGTTGAACTCTTTGATGTGTGGGGTTTAGATTTCATGGGACCATTTTCAAATTCCTTTAGGAATGTGTATATCTTGGTAGCTATTGATTATGTCTCCAAAGGATCGAAGGAATTGTTGTTCCAAAAGACGGTGCTCGAATGGTGTTAAAGTTCTTTCACACATACATCATTACAAGATTCGGAACACCTCGAGCATTAATAAGTGATCAAGGCACTCATTTTCATTGCAATCAGGTGGTGACAGCTTTGAAACGCTATGGTGTGAAACATTGCATGGAAACCATGTATCATCCACAATCGAATGGACAAGCGGAGGTCTCCAATTGACAAATTGAAAGTATTCTTGAGAAGGTGGTTAACCCATCTAGACGGGATTGGTCCTCGTGGTTACATGATGCGTTGTGGGCGCTTCGCACCACTTACAAAACTCCGTTAGGAATGTCTCCATATCAGTTGGTGTTTGGAAAATCATGTCACTTGCCTTTCGAACTTGAACATAAGGCCATGTAGGCAATCAAGCAAGTGAACATGGATTATGATGCTGTTGGATAGAAAAGATTGTTGGACATTTCAAAGCTGGAAGAAATTTGGTGCAATGCCTATGAAAATGCAGCCATTTACAAAGAAAAAATAAAAGATGGCACGATAACATCATTTTACGGCGATAATTTTCTCCTGGTCAGTTAGTGTTTTTATTTAACTCACGTTTAAAATTGCATCTAGGAAAATTGCGCTCAAGGTGGTCAGGACCTTTCCAAGTTGTCGAAGCATTTTCACATGGCATGGATTTGAACGATGGGTACCAATTTAAAGTAAATGGCCAACGATTAAAGCATTACTACAGCCCAGGCATCAACGAACAAAATGAGACCATTAACCTGGCCACATTTACTTAATAATGTCATTGCAATTTTTTATATTTACTTTTTGTCTTTTGTTTACTTTTAATTCGTTTTCTTTAGTTTTATGCAGGAATAAAAGATCTCTTTTTTGTTAACGCACACAAAAGCACGATTTGTTGGCGCATTTCTTTGATGACTCAATGAAACGTTTTGGGCAAGAATCACGTCGGTTGATTCACTCCAATCCCCAACCGTTGGATCGTCTTGAAAAAGTGAGATCTGTGACCTAGCATTTATTGGCTATAGACACAGTGTACTCTCTGCTAACATCACTCCTCTTCGCCTCCATCAACTATAAAACTCTACTTTTGTGCCTACTATTCTCTCACATTCACAATCTCCATTGTTGTTGTATTTTCTTCATCTTTAACCTTCTGTGTTTTCTCTAAAATATTCTCACTTTATTTCTTTCAGTCCTCATGGAAAGAACTCATGGAGCAAAAAACCCTATCTAAATCGACGACTGAATCGTCGACTGCTATGGTCAGGAATACCGACCAACCACAACCTAAAAAGTCTATTCTATTCCTGTCAAAAGCGGTAAAGGATCGCTATCATGAAGTCATGCTGAAGAGGAACTATTATCCTGCACAAGGATTCCAGTTGTTCCCGCATCTGACTCTAGGGAAGCAAGTCACTAGGACAATCTCTTGTTGGGATAGGAACAATTTTACGGCCATCCGACCGGGTATTCTCCTTCTCTGGTAAGGGAATTTTATGCTAACCTGGTGGACTCTGAACAGGAATTCATATTTGTTCATTAAGGGTTGGTGCCCTAGAGCGCCGACCACAAACGCTCTCTTCCATATTGCTAAGGGGGAGGATGAACACATTGAGTTCATGGAAAATCTGACTGAGAAAGGTACCAAGCTTTTATTGAATGATTTATGCGTTGACGATACAGTTTAGACAGGCAACAATCCAAACAACTACACCATGCACCATTGCTTTCTCATTATTGAAAGTAAGGTATGGTTCCATTTTATATAAACTATCGCCTGCTGCCATCTACCCATAGCACCACTGCAACACTAGATAGAATGTGTCTGTTGCATTCTATATTGAAGGGATGCAGAATTGATGTCGGCGCAATCCTTCATCAAGAAATTGCTGAGGCCACCACAAAACAAACAAGTATCCTACTCTTTCCCTCTTTGATAATGTCGCTGTGTAAACAAAGAAGCATTGTGCCTCGTGAAGGGGAGAAGACTTTGGAAAATAAGTGTCCAATCAACGATGTTTCGATAGAGAGGATGACTAGAGGGCAAGAAACTCCTGTGGTGAAGGAGGTTCCGCATAAGAAAGAAAAGGGAAAAGTAAAAAAAAAGTCGCCCAAACCTATGCACCCATAGACCCTCAAATTTGGAGGAAGCTTGAAGAGATTAAAAAATTTGTCGATCAAATGAGCATTAGACAAATCAGACTTGTCGGCGTAGTAGAGGAGATGCAATTTAGACAGAATTTATTCTATGCATATACTAGAGCATGGAATAATTCTATTGTCACCACATTACGCGGCTTGAGCAGGACCCCAATGCAAGAATTCCCTGGTTCCCTCCAACATCAATGAAGCCACTCCATCATCGGAGCAGCCTGGGTTAGAAGGCAGAACCCAATCCGTCCAATCCCCACATCAAATCCACATCTCTGATGATGAGGATCAAGAGGCGCAGACCAGGGAAATGGAAGACAACTTCTAAAACATAGCTAGCCTATTTGAAGATGAACTGTCAAATAGTTTAGGGGCCACTATAGCGGAGTTAGAGGTTGCTACAGCAGAAGAACACACACCAGTTGCCTCGGTGGTATTGAGGCAAAGGAAGAAGAAAGAAAAGAAGAAGAAGAAGAAGAAGAAGAAGAAGAAGAAGAAGAAGAAGAAAAGAAGGAAGAAAAAGAAGAAGGAATTGCCCCAAGAAATTTGTCTGAGAAATTTGTCAATGCACCTATAAGTAGGGCTGCATCTGTAGAAGAACTGGCACAAACTGGAGCGAGCTGGGCCGAGGTGGTCACATTCGAGAATGAGGATTCCAATCCTCTAGCTATTGTTCTATATGTGGCACCACTTGTTGAACTTCATCCATTGGATGTGACTGTCGATGAAGCCAATATTCAACTAGCAATGGAGGAGCAATCTACTCCACCAGTTGAACAAAAAGAGAAGAGGCGCAAACGAAAGGCAGAGAAGAAAAGCAAGGAGGAGCTCCCAAAGAAGAAAAAGAAATAAAAAGCAGCCACTTCCTAGGCTGTAACACAATGAGTTAGTTTTCTTTTTCGTAGTTAGTTGCATGCATTTTATTTTTTGTCATTGCATTTTTATTGTCCCTGCATTTTATTTGTTTTCATAGTTGCATTGTAGTTGCATTTCCATTTTGATTTGTATAGTATTATCAGTGCATTGGGGACAATGCAGACATTAAGTTTGGGGGAAATGTGGAATGGAAATGCAATTACACCCACAAGTTTAAGAATATATTAGTTTCTTTATTTGAATGAAAGTATGCAAAGTTTAGAAAAATAATTATGGTCACATTTTTTTCATTTGATGCGTAAATTCTTTGAATTATTTGGAATAATAATGTATGAATTGGATGAATATGATTGAATGTTGAATCCTTCCATTTTTGGATGAATGAGTGAGATTGCATTAGTAATAGATGAGTAGCATCATTCTTTAAATTTTGAATTAACTTACCATCTTGCAGCTATAATTATATTTACTAAATAAAAGACATTCCAATGTGGGTGCATTGTGACTTAACAAGGGGGAACACTCCACTGCAAGTGTTAGAAAAATTATGTAGTCAAAGGCTATCACTGTAAGAGTGTGTGTCGGTGCAATTATATGCTCCTTGGGGGTTTGTTGCACCCCATCGTTACTGCCCAGGAACAAGAGTGTAGTAAGGCAATGACATCTCTCAGTCACATAAAAGAAAAAAAGAAAGAAAATAGAAAAGTTGATGAAAGAAAAAATATATATATGTATATTATTATACAATAAATGTTGTGTTGGTTAAGAAGATTTAAGATTTGAAGCATGATGCTAGCATTAGTAAAGTTGCAGTTTTGATTATTCATACCTATAAATTGTCGGTGCAATATTTCAGCATATGAATATAATTTATACATTAAGATTCTAGAGAATATAAGTTGCTAGAAGGATGAATGTGGTGACAAGAATTTAGATATAACTTTACTAGCTTTTATTTACTTGAGGACAAGTAAAAACTCAAGTTTGGGGGTGTGATAGCATCAGAAATGACACTCAATTTCTCCTTAAATTAATGTATAAATTGTTCCTTTTGTATCATATTTAGCATGCATTACTAGCATTTCATACTTAGTATTTACATTTTCTAACTCAGTGTTATTGGATTTTATTTTCTTTCATTTTATCTCTATTGTGCTACTAATGTCGTTGTATTTAGTACTAGTTTTGCGTCCAAAGTAGTCAGCAAAGAAATCCACATGGGAATATCAAAGTTGGAAAGCATTCAAAGTTGCGGTCACAAGCTGATCCAGAATTGCGACCGAATATGTCCTCACATGAATTCTTTTTCATCTCTATCAAGAATTTCACGCTGATAACATATCCAAAAGCACCAGCGCAGAAGAATGAAAAATTGTCACAGCAAATTAAAAACCATAATTTGCGTCCAGGAATGTATCAGCAATCTGTAACTGCTCAATGAACACACCAGATCTGCGTGAGTGCATATTTGGCAATAACAACTTTTACAGTTGCATCAAGGATCTAGATCTGAAAAGGGAGAAAGATCTAGAGTGACTAGTGATTATAAATAGAAGAATGAAAGAGAAAATGGATCATCAAGGTGTAAAGATTTCAAATATATAATTTCTCTTATTCATTTTAGAAGATAGTTGCCATGGAAGCTTAAATTCTGGAGGAAGGTGATCTGGTGCCACAAGGACGCAATAGCTTCTGACGAGAGCGGTTAAGGGAGAATTCTAATGAACTAGGAATAGGATGATTCAATTCATTTGTTAATCCCTCTTAAATTGTTGATGAATATTATTGATAATTGTTTGAATACAGAAGTATCTTTCAATATTAGATTTTCTTTGAGTTCGATTCAATTCTTCTCATTTGTTTATCTTTGGATTTAACTGTTTTAACCACAGAAGTGTGATTGCAGTCACAGTCACTGAAAGGTGCAGTGACAAGTTAGATTAACAAGCAAGACAACGGAAGTTGCTTGAGACTAGGAGGAATTTCGGTCACTTGTTCTTGAGTGCTTAACATTACCAACATTGGAAGGTGTGGTAGTTGTGGGTACTTAGGTCTTTGTTAAACAAAGAGTTGTATGATCTCATTGGAACATAATTACGGCGACAAATTCATCTATAAGTTACCTTGTAGTCACATTTAGCATTGTGACTTGTGAAGTCAGTGATCCTCTCCACTTCTTTACACTTGATCTATTTCTTTATTATTTCTGAATTTACCTTACAACATCTCAACAATCAATTCATTTTATATTACATTTGCACTGACATTTTATATTACTTTTGCACTGACAATTTTTACTTTTAACCTATGTAGTTTTAACCAATTGCCGTTGACATTATTATTAACATTTCTTATCATTTTAACTCAGTTTGCTTCAACAGATTTAAACATAAACAACCATCTCTGTAGGATCGATATCTGATAGTTTATACCTATCAACTATACTTGCATCGACAAGCGTTCGCTTGCACAATTGTTGTGATGTTCATAGCGCGATCACATGTTTAAACTCACGGCAGATAATTTCTCCTATTGGAAGCCAACGATGGATGGTCATCTTTATTGCAAATATTTGTATGAGCCAATTACAAATGAGACAATGCTCGAAGACAAGAATGAGAAATAATGGGATCTCTTAAATCGAACTATGGTGGCCATGATTCGCAAGTATGTTTGTTAAAGTTTGTTCGAACATGTGTCCACATACATCAATGCTTAGGAATTATGGAAAAAACTAGATTCCATGATCCAGAAGAAGACACCTCGGAATAAGGCCCACCTGATGTGACACTTGGTCAAGTTTGAGTACAAAGATGGCCAAAGCATGATTGAACATCTAAACACTTTTAAGGGGTATATGAATCAATGAACCAAGATAGATATGAAGATTGATGACTTACAAACCCTATTATTACTAAGCTTTTTACCAAAGAGTTGGGACACTCTCGTTGTTACTTTGAGCAACTCAACACCGGAAGAAAAACTCACCATGGACATTGTTTTAAATAATTTGATGAACAAAGAGGCTAGGAGGAACGAACAAGGTTTACCTAGTTAATCAGAAGCCAATATGGTGGAAAATAGTGGAAGGAATGAGAATCGTGGAAGAAATAAGACTCGAGGCTATGACAAGTCTCGTGGGCGATCTAAATCTCACTCCAAAATTATTTGTTACTATTGTGACAAGCCCAATCAAAAGAAGTCAAGGTGTCGAAATCTCAAAAGAGACTAGAAGAATAGGACAATCAAATCCGACCAAATTGATCCAAAGAAAAAGGAAGAGAATAGCACAACCATCGTAGCTATAAAGGAAGAAGAAGATGGAATCTTCTGTAACACCTATAATCTGTCTCCGTCACTGGATTAGGGTTATGAAGTGTCACCATACAACCTGGAACATTTAACTTCAAACAGAAACAAATATTTAAAAATATTAATAACATTAAAAATACACCTTTAATTAAAATACAAATGCACTTATTGGCCTTAAACCAAGCTTACGAGACCTTAAAAATAGTTTAGGAACATTCAGGAACCATTTTGATACAAAATAGAAAAACATTAGAAAATCTAAAAATTGTGGAAACAACGGTCATATGGCCGTATGACAAAGCCCAGACCGTGTGGCTCAAAGTCATGATTGCATCTCAACTTGTGTGTCTACCCGTGTGTGTGATTGACTTGGGTCACACGGCCGTGTGACTCACTTCCAATAGTGTGATTCATCTTGTACTTAAAATTTAAATGACACACGACCGTGTGGTGTGACCATGTGTGGCACACGGTCGTCTGACAGCCCGCGTCCCCAATTGTGTGCACCTAAAATAGCATCCAAAATAATGCAAAACAACACCAATTCCATAGGTGTCAAACCAAAACCAATTCAACCATTAACATGACTTCAAAACATATTCAAACACATTCAAAACATGCCAAAACACACACATATAATTCAATCGCAATGCATATCCAATGTACCCTCATTGGTATCACAAATAAAATATCCAATCAAACCCGTTCTCAAAGTATACATGACATTTCCTTTATGGCAAACCAAAACCTTCATCAATCACATCCATTTACCATATATCAAGCTAATCACAAAAGGCATTCAGCTAATGACCAAAAGAACTTCAAGTGTCAAACATAACCCCAAAGATATCAAACATATATATACAACCACAAAGCTTACTGATCGGCCTGTAAACGTCACAGCATATAACAAGCGGACACTTGTCGATGCAAGTATAGTTGATAGATTTGATCTATCAGATATCAATCCCACGAGGATAGAGTTCTTGATGCTTAAATTGTCAAAGCAACTAAGGTTAAAATAAGAGTAATTGTTACTAAGAATGTCAGTGCAACTGAGTTAGATCTGCACAGCTAAAAGAGTTAATTTGTCAATGCAAACATAAAATAAATTGTCTGTGCATTGAATAAGTAAAATGTAATAAATTCTGAGAATGGTTGTCGGAATAATAATGTGAAAATAAAGATAAAATGTAATAAAGGTAAAATGGTATCCACAACGTGAATAGTCAGTAGAAAACTAAGTGTGGCTACAAGGTTAAGAATAACAGGTAATTTGTCGGCGCAATGAAGTGCAATGAACATCTTACCAAACTTGGCTTTTCTATTAGATCTATGACTTTAGTATGCACACTAACCACACCTTCCAGTGCTGGCAATGTAACATACTTAAGAACAAGTGGATCAAATTCCTTCAATCCCCAAGCAACTTCCGTTGTCTTGCTTGTTAGTTTAAACTGTCACTGCACCTTCTAGTGACTATGACTGCAATAACACTTCCGTGCTAAAATCATTCAAACCCAAAGATTAAACAGTAAAAGCAAGCTTGAATAAGATACCATTTAGTCTAGCAATAAGAGTAATTCCATACAAACTTGAAATAAACATGAATTACCATCGTTTAAGAAAGAAATATGAAAGAGTAAATGGAGAATACTATTCTTAGGCTACTGGTCTACATTGCCTTCACGTTGATTCACCTGAGAGGTCTCAAGCCTCCATAGCCAAAAAGCTCCAAATTTAGGTTGAAGAAGATGATAAAATGGAAGACTAAAGGAAGAAGAGAGACACCTTCCTTCACGCTTTTGTGTGTTTATATTTAGCCCCAAATGTACAGGTATTTATTCCCTAAAATTAAACTGTACAAGTTGATTATACCAGATTGTACAGCTCATACATTTCTCTTTTTCAGATAGTTGTCAAATGCACCGACAATTCTGGGTGCAATTTTGTACATGTTCATGCAACGACATTTTTGGGTGCAATTGAATACTTATGTAGCGACATTTATGGATGCAATTTGAAGAATATTTATGCAGTGACAGTCTTGGGTGCATTCCGAAAATATTCCTGTGACGATAGTTTTGGGCGCAAATTTGGATGTTATTTTGCAACGACAACTCTGTATACCTTCATGCATTGGTCCTTCTAGACAGGTTCCTGCAGTGACATCTCAAGATGCAATACTGAACACTAAATGTGGCGACATTAGTAGAAAAAGTAAGATAAAATGAAAGAAAATTAAACCAAACATCACTGACTTAGAAAATGCAATTACTAAATATAAAATGCTAAAAAATCATGCTAAACATGATATAATGGGAACAAATTATACAATAAATGGGGAGAAAACATATGTTCTTTTTGGTACCATCACTTACTCAAACTATTTTATAAACAACATCGTAAACAAATTAACTTAAATGCTCCTAATACATGCCATTTATAACCCGGCAACAAAATAACTAAGTCTAGTACTGATATGAAGAATGGATAGTGTGAATGTACTCCGACTAGATTCCAACCGATTGAGCTATCCGATGATCTACAATACGAAGAAAACAATTACATAAGCAACTAGTGTTTAGTAAGCTCGTATAATATTAAACTTTAACTTACCAAAAAGGATGTAACTTAACCATTTTAAAAGATAATTCAATATTTTGGTTGTAAGTTCATTAACTACCTATACACATCAAAAATCTCACACGGCTAAGGAGTTCATATATAATACATGTAACTTTATTGTGTTTTCAAACATATACCCAAAAACACATTTGTTACATAAACCAACCCCCACACATTCATTTAACAATTAACATTTTTATTTCAAGAATTCACTTTAAATATCCCTTTTCTCATATCTATAATTCTATATATAATTCATATAAATATTTCATATAGTTGCTTCTTATATTTATTTTCATATAAACATTTAGTATAGCCATGCCATATACCACTTCCTCTAAACATTCAATTTTACCACTTCATTCACACTTTTAACACATAATCATCTTGTATAAATTCATTTAGTAGAACATGTGCATATATTTTACTTTCCATATAACACAAACCAAAGGTTAGTAGGTGAATCAATGAGACATATAATAACAACAAGTCTTGAACATGTAGTAACAAGCATTTCAATACATATATCATCTATCACAAGTTTAATAATCATACCATTCCAAATCAACTCCTTACAACAATAAGATTCAATTCACAAGATTTAACCATGCACTCAAACTTCAATTATATATTCTTAATTTCGTATTCGCATAACTTACCCGACAACATTGATATAACGTTATCCTTTTCGACCTTTTCATTGGTATCCTTTTCGCCCTTTTCATCATTTTTCAAACTTTTCATTTGATATCCTTTTAGATAACATCTTTTTCAACATTTTTATTTGATATCCTTTTCAAATAACATCATTTTCAACCTTTTCATTGATCCGAAAATACCGAATGTAATGTCATGGTGCCTTTCAACCATGGTTTTTCTCCTTTTCAAGTATAATACTATTATGTATTTCAATCATAGTCCTTTCCTTTTCTTAAATCAAGACAATCTTAAACATCAATACATAGATATAGATAATAAGATATCAATTACTCTTTTAAATTCAAATGTAATATTTTAAAATGAAATACAAACTTACCTCGGCAAAAACAATTGTAAAATGAAGTCGGCGACTAATCCAATATTTTAACTTTTCCACGATTTAAAACCAATTTGCCCGTTTCTTGATCTAAATAATAATTTCATTCAATTAATACAATTCCAACACTTAAATAAGCAGGTTTATACAATTAAGTCCTTCCATGAAAATTTTACAAAATTACCCCACCATTTTAGCTTTTATGCAATTTAGTCCCTAAACCTGAAACTTACAATTTAATCACAATTAACTAAAATTCACGCTAGCCAATTTTCGTAGGGTATACTTATCAAAATTTAGCATTAGCACTAATGAATTTTACTATTTTAACAAATTAATCCTTTAACATTAAAATTACTAAAAACTACTATACAAAATAAACTTATTTGTCAACCAAGCTTAATATTCTATCAAATAAATTCACAAACACCCAAAACTCATTCATGGTAAATCCCTAAACTTTTAACAATTTCACAAATTAACCTCCAGATTAGCTAGATTAAGCTAAAAACGGCCCTCAAAATCTCACACATGCATTGAAAAAAGTTTGGTCGAAGCTCCCGTGCTAAAAAATGGTGTTTCTTTCAGTTGGGGAAGAAGAACATAAAGAAAAAAATGTTTTTCTTCTGTTTAATAGCCATTACCCAATATTTTTTTATTAAAATATAACATATAAATTAACTTAAATTGGCCACCAACTTTGTATGCTTTTTGCTTAAGGTAATATTGCCATATAAACCGTTGAGACCTTCTTAATTTAACTATTTAGTACCTTTAATTAATAAAAACTTACTTTTGAAATTTTATAATTTAGCCCTTTTCGCTTAACTAACAATCGAATAACTAAAATTTTCGGACCAAATTTTAATATACCTATATTGTAACTCTATATATATTTAATAAAAATATTTACATGCTCGATCTACAAAAACGAGGTTCCAATATCTTATTTTTTTAAAACCACTTGACTTTAGGGACATACCACTTGAACCTAATTATTCTATCAATTAACAAAAATATTAAATCAAATTTCAACATATTTTTATATTTGACTCATAAATATTAAATAATAATATTTACATATTTCACTCGTTGGATTTGTGGCCCCGAACCCACCGTTTCCGACATCACTAAAAAATGGGTTGTTGCAACTCTCCCGTTAACAAATTTCGTCTTGGAATAAGTTTGGTTACTATAAACTCATAGACTCTTCTGTCTTCGAAGTCAAATATGTCTCTAGTTTTTGTCGTTCATGTCAGACCAGTAAAATGGGGTTTTACCAAAGATTATTATAACAATACTGAGAACTATTATTATAACAAAGTCAGCCAACTGTAAATATTTTCCCAGTTTCGACTGTAATATATATCCTCTAGAATCTAAATTACATGTTTCGAGTGTCCATCTCTTTGAGGCATAACTTCATGAATTTCGGATACATACAACTCAACTAGCTTTCAAACGAATAATCTGTTCCAGTCGGAATAAAAATGGGTCGTTTTCAATAGTCTGACAATAATAATCCTGATCAATTTTCCCTTTCTCAATGTCAAAGATAGTCTAGATACAAAATCCATCAACTCATCTTCATATCTGATCAACCTGTAAACGTCACAGCAAATGTGCAAGTGGACACTGTCGATGCAAGTATAGTAGATAGAAATGAATCTATTGGATATTGATCCCACGAGGATGGTGTTCTTGTTGCTTAAATTTGTCGAAGCAATTAGAGTTTAAATGAAAAGAATTGTTAGGAGTAATGACAACGTAATTTTAGTTAAAAATTACACAATTCAAAGAGTTAAATCTATCAACACAAATATAACATAAAATGTTAGAGCGAATTAATAGAAAATGAATTGTTGTGGAAGATGTTGTAATTGTAAATTCAAAAAATTAAAAGAAATAGATCAAGTGTAAAGAAATAGGGGGATCCCTAACTTCACAAGTTGGCAATGCTAAATGTGGCCACAAGGCAACTGATAGATGAATTGTTGCCGCAATTAAGTTCTAATGAGATCTTATTGCTATCAACTTCTCTGTTTAACAAAGACTCAAGTACTCACAATTACCACACCTTCCAGTGCTGGTAATGCTTCGCCCTCAAGAACAAGTGGCCAGAATTCCTTCTTGCCTCAAGCAACTTCCGTTGTCTTGCTTGTTAATCTAACTTGTTACCGTACCTTCCAGTGACTATGACTACAATCGCAGTTCCGTGGTCAAAATAGTTAAATCCAAATGTAAACAGATGAGAAGAATTGAGTAGAAATCAAAATTGATCTAACATTAAGAGATACTTCTGTACACAATTAAAAGTCAATAGAATTCATCAACATTCAAGAGGGATTACGAGATAAATTGAAGCATGTTATTCCTAGTCTACTAGAATCTTCTCATAATCGCTCCTCTTGCATCGTACATAGGCACTCCTCGTCAGGAGTAGTCGCCTTCTTGTTGCATCAATTTATCCTCTTGGGAATCAAGCTTCCATGGCAGCTGACTTTGCGAAAAGATGAGAAAATTTGTGGAATTGAATTCTTCACAGCTTGATGTTGATCTACTCTCACTTCCCTCTATTTATAATCATTCAACAGCACGGGTCTATCCCTCTTCTCAGATCTAACTTCCCTTTTTACAGTTGTACAAGTTTGTTATTGCCAGCTATGCACTCACGCAGATCTGGCTTATGCATTAGGCAGTTGCAGATTGTTGTGACATCTCTGGATGCAAATTATGATTTAAATTTCCTGTGACAACTTGGCATTCTCCTGCGCTGGTGCTTCTGAATGTGTTAGCAGCGTAAAATCCCTCATAAAATGTAGAAGCATTTATGTGGTGACATCTTTGGCCGTAATTCTAAATCAAACTTGTGGTTGCAACTCTAAATGCTTTCCCATTCTGATCTTCTAAGGTGGATTTCTGCGCTGACAACTTTAGATGCAAAACTGATACTCAATACAGCGACATTAGTAGCACAAAAGAAGTAAAATGAAAGAAAGTAAGACCATACAACACTAATTTAGAAAATGAAAATACTAAGTATGAAATGCTGAAAATGTAGGCTAGATATGATACAAAAGGAACAAATTATATACTAATTCAAGGAGAAATTAAGTGTCATTTCTAATGCTATTAATATCCCATCAAAAATTATAACAAACCGAAATATTCAACTTTAACATACTAGATATCTCCGTACAAACTCTAAAATTTCACATTTTATTCCCAACTAGCAGTAACTCAAGTCATTTCAGAATTTGTCACACCTGACTGAATCAAACAGACACTACAATAAGCCTCTCGCAAGATGTCTCGTATAATCTCAAAATTGTTCAATACATATATTTGATTTCAAAAATATAGACTATTATCACAATTCGTATTGTATTAGTGATCTGATTATTTTGAATCTATTCAATTTTAGCTAACAAATTTGAATCTTTTCTTTGCATAACACAAATTCTCTAAAGAATTAATGGTTTAACTCTTATCTCTGTACTAATCAAACGAGCATAATTCAAGGTTACTTAAGTAAAACATTATTGTCGATAGTGAATTTCTTCCCGGATGTAGACTAATTTTGAATCTTCTATCAATAGAGTTTTCGACTAGTCAGGACTTTGATGATACTTATCTGATCAAAGAAATTTAACATTTTCTTATAATAAATTCATCCCCAGCAATACAATTATCAAAAAATTCTTAATCAATCATCTATCAGGATGTGGCTAAAAGACTTGATTCGTCAGATCCATTAATGTTGTGAGAATATTAGTTAATCTGAAAAGCATAAACAAAAAAACTCGTAGTGTCCATAACAGATTCTAAATGTTATTTTCGGCACATCTACGTCTTAACTCACAATTGATAGTAACCAGATCAAAGATTTATCTTTAAGAACACTGTAACACTTTTCAGCTGATCGAATAAGTCTTCAATATAGGACAACGAATTAAACTTGTCTTTCTTTTTATTATGACGTATTCAACCGTCGATAATCTCTACACATTCTCACCATCACGACTTTCTTTTTCACAGACAGATCAGGTGCGCCTCAAAGTGATACACTCGGTTGAATTAAAACTCTATAAATTAATTCTTGCCACTGATCTTTTAATTCTTTTAATCCGGTTGAAGTCATTTTGTATAAAGTAATAACAATCGAAACAATCCGAGTCACTAATTCTACAGGAAGCTTGACTTCTCATTCTGATAGTAAACTTGATAATTTCTTCGGATAAACATCTATAAACTTATAAATTGTCGATAATTGATCAACTTTCATTTCAGATACTCTAAAATTCAAAAATCATAAGCTAAAGATACATTATAGCCTTTTCGAATCAATTTCTATGCGAAAATCACCAAAATCATATTTAAAACACAATCAAACTTAATAGACTCAATAGAAATCAATACTCTGTTCTGGCATCTCAAATCAATCTATTCTAACTACAATTCACTACTAAATCATGAGCAATTAGCTAATCCGTTCCTAAGGTAATTCAAATTCAATAAAAAGGAAGAAACCTCAAATATAGAAAAGGTATCGATATTAACATCAAGGGCTGAGGCCTCTTCATGTGTACGGATTGCATAAGTTCAAGCAGGAGCTCGAACTTCAGTTCAAACTACTATGTCTTGGATCTCACTTCTACTGACTCTTGCGGTACTACTATTCCTTGGTCATATGCCTCTTGAAGAACTAATAGCAGGTTTTGCATTCTATTTTTTATTTTACCTCAATTCGATTCGGGCAATAAAGTGATAGAAAAATTCATATATAAAATAGATTTCGTCTTTCAAACCACACACTTCAGAGTCATTTTTTCCATAATGGATGCATTCAGGTATATTTATATTTTGAACACTACTGCACTAGCTACTAAAGAGCAACGATGATCTCATACTATTCTGTTTCATTCAATCTCTACTAAATAACCCTGATGGTGCTAGAAAATGTCTACTCAATTCTTTCATTTTCTTTTTTGGAAGAACAAAAAATATTATGGGTGTGCTATGTTTATTGAAGTCATGAGCTTTCGTTTCATACTATTTATTGTGATTGTATACTTGTTCCATATTCTAAGCTCGACTTGACCAAAATTACGAACTCTCGAATTTCCATCACACCAACCAACTACTTGATCTCATCGTTTTAACCATCTTCAAAGCAAGTACATATTTCTTCCTCAATTAATACAATCTCTCGGGCATATTTACTAAACTGAACAAACTCGCATTCATACATCTCAATTGACCTATTTCTCTATTTCAGTCCAAAGAGTTTTCTTTTTTCTTTTTTCAAGATATCGTTTGTTGATGTATTTCTTTCGAAACTCAAATTTTAAAGAATTCCTAATTAAATCATTCATTTGATACAATTGCAATTAAAGTCAACCACTAATGAAAAACCTCTTCTTTTAACAGTGACCCAACACATCTCAGATAATCTTCGAGAAGACATAACATTTCATCTAGAACTATCTATGAGTTTTCTAACAAGTTCTTGACTCTGGTCGAATTATCACTCATTTTACTGCTAAACTTTTCAACTTCGTACCTTTGAACTTAATTAATATAAATCTAGTGAATATTCTATTGTATAGGATTTTGAGTACCAAGGGTGAAGGTCTGTGAGCCACGAAATTTACTCTCATATACACGTTAAACATATCAGTCATCATATTAAGAAAAATACTATAGCCTCATCTGTAGGCTTAAGAAATTCGGCCATATTATGAACAGTCCCTTGATAAGTGGCTGGAACATAACTATCAACTTCATCAGAATTAGCTCAATTGGATGACATCTTTTATCTATAAGAAAAACATAATCGACTTGAGTTTAGAGGCATCACACTATCACAGGTTATAAAATGACATGCATTTTTAGACTCAATACAAGTTACTTCAGTATGAAAATCGACTAAATCATAGCTTTGATACCATTAAATATAATACCCATTAAATATAATACCTCTTACTCGTCTCTGTTATCAGATTAGAGTTACAAAGTGTCACCATACAATTTGAAACATTTAACTTCAAATAGAAACGAATATTCAAAAATATTAATATTGATAAAAAATACATAGTTAGTTAAATTACAAATACACTTACGAGCCTTAAACCGAGCTTACGGAGCCCTAAAAATAGTTTGGAAACATTCAAGGACCATTTTGATTCAAAACAGAAACATATTGGAAAATCTAAAAATTTTAAAAACCAAGGCCATGTGACAAAGCCCAGACTGTGTGGCTTAAAGACATGGTTGTGTCTCAGCTCATGTGTGTGATTGACTTAGGTCACACAATCGTGTCGCAAGTCGTGTGCTAGACCATGTGACTCACTGCCAACCGTGTGGTTCATCTTGTGATTAAAATTTAAATGACACACGACCATGTGGTGTGATCGTGTGTGGCACACAGCCGTGTGACAACTCGTGTCCCAAGCCGTGTGCACCTAAAATAACATCCAAAACAAATCAAAACAACATACTCAATTCAAACAAAACAAGCCTTCAAAACATATTCAAACATGTTCAAAACATGCCAAAACACACACATATCATTCAGTCTCAACGCCTATCCAATATACCATCATTGGTGCCACAAATTAAACATCCAATTAGACCCATACTCAATGTTTACATGACATTACCTTTAGGGATATCAAAACCTTCATTTCATCACATCCATTTACCAAATATAAAGCTAATCATAAAAGGCATTTAGCTAATGACCAAAAGCACTTCAAGTCTAAAAAATAACCCCAAAGATACCAATTATATATACAACCACAAAGCTCACTCAAACTATTTTATAAACAACATCATAAACAAATTAACTTAAAGGCTCCTAGTTCATGCCATTTATAACCCAATAACAATAACTAAATCTTCTATCGAGATGAAGAATGGATAGTGTGAATGTACTCTGACTAGATTCCAACCGGTTAAGCTTTCTGATGACCTGCAACACGAAGAAAACAATTACATAAGGAACTAGTGCTTAGTAAGCTCATATATATTAAACTTTAACTTACAAAAAAGGATGTAACTTAACCATTTTATAAGATAATTCAATATTTCGGTCGTAAGTTCATGAACTACCTATACATATCGCAAATCTCACACGGTTAGTGAGTTCATATATAATACATGTAACTTTATTGTGTTTTCAAACATATACCAAAAACACATTTGGTTCATAAACCAACCCTCACACATTCATTTAATAATTAACATTTTTATTTTAGGAATTCACTTAAAATATCCCTTTTCACATATCTATAATTCCACATAGAATTCATATAAATATTTCATGTAGTCGTTTCCTATATCTATTTTCATATAAACATTTAGTATAGCCATGTTGTATACCACTTCCTTTAAATATTCCATTTCACCACTTCATTCACACATTTAACATATAATCATCTTGTATAAATTCATTCAATAGAATATGTGCGTATATATTACTTTCCATATAACACAAACCAAAGGTTAGTAGGTGAATCAATGAAACATATAGTAACAACAAGTCTTGAGCATGTAATAACAAGCATTTCAATACATATATCATCTATCAAAAGTTCAATAATCATACCATTCCAAATCAACTCCTAACAACATTAAGATTCAATTCACAAGATTTAACCATCCAATCAAACTTCAATTATATATTCATAATTTCATATTGGCATAACTTACCTGAAAACATTGATATAATGTTATCCTTTCCAGTTTCCAACCTTTTCATTGGTATCATTTTCAACCTTTTCATTACTAGCATTTTCATCCTTTTCATTGTTATCCTTTTTGGATAACATACTTTTTAACCTTTTTATTTGATATCCTTTCGGATAACATTTTTTCAACCTTTTTCATTTGATATCCTTTTCGGATAACATCCTTTTCAACCTTTTCATTGATTCAAAAATACCGAATGTAATGCCATGGTGTCTTTCAACAATGACTTTTTTCCTTTTCGAGTATAATACTATGAAGTATTTCAATCATAGTCCTCTCCTTTAACAAATCAAGACAATATTAAACATCAATACATAGATACATATAATAAGATATCAATTAATATTTTAAATTCAAATGTATTGTTTTAAAATGAAATACGAACTTACCTCGACAAAAATAGTTGCAAAAATGAAGCCGACGACTAATCCGATACTTAAGATTTCCACGATTTAAAACTAAGTGGCCTGTTTTTTTATCTGAATAATAATTTCATTCAATTAATAAAATTTCATCACTTAAATAAGTAGTTTTATACATTTAAGTCCTTCCATCAAAATTTTACAAACTTACCCCAACATTTTGCCTTTTATGCAATTTAGTCCCTAAACTCGGAACTTACAATTTAACCAAAATTAACTAAAATTCATGCTAGTAAATTTTCATAGGGTTCCTAAACAACCTATATTTATCAAAATTTCACATTAACACTAACAAATTTTACTCTTTTAACAAATTAATCCTTTAACATTAAAATTACTAAAAAATACTATACAAATTAAACTTATTTTCAACCAAGCTTAATATTCTATCAAATAAATTCACAAACACCCGAAAAGTATTCATGGTAATTCCCTAAACTTTTAACAATTTCACAAATTAACCTCCAGATTAGCTTTACTAAGCTAAAAACGGACCTCAAAATCTCACACATGCATTGAAGAGAGTTTGGCCAAAGCTCCCGTGCTAAAAATATGGTGTTTCTTTCAGTTGGGGAAGAAGAACATAAAGAAAGAAAAATGTTTTTCTTTTGTTTAATACCCATTACCTAATATTTACTTTATTTTTTTATTAAAATATAACATATAAATTAACTTAAATTGGCCACCAATCGTACTTGGTTTTTTGCTAAAGGTAATATGGCCACATAAACTCTTTCGACCTTCTTAAATTAACTGTTTAGTGCCTTTAACTAATAGAAACTTACTTTTGAAACTTTTACAATTTAGCCCTTTTGGCTTAATTAACAATCAAATCTCTAAAATTTTAGGACCAAATTTTAATATACCTATATTGTAACTCTATAAATATTTAATAAAAATATTTACATGCTCAATCTATGGAAACGACGCTCCGATACCTAATTTTCTAAAACCACTTGACTTTAAAGACATACCACTTGAACTAATTATTCGTTCAATTAACGAAAATCATTAAATCAAATTTCAACGTATTTCTATATTTGACTTGTAAATATTAAATAATAATATTTACGAACTCACTCGTTAGATTTGTTACCCCGAGTCCATCATTTTCGATACCACTAAAAAAGGGCTTGTTGCACTTTCTATTTGGGGAAGTTAATTATCATAATATTGCTTATGATGATAGTTTGTGGATTGTTGACTTAGGAGCTTCATTTCACATAACCCCACATGGAGATTTTTTTCTCAACATACAAAAGTGGTGATTTTGGTACGGTGAAAATGGGAAATCAAGTAACAAGCAAGATTATGGTCATTGGTAATGTCAACATGAGGACTAATGCTGACTATGAAATCTTATTAAAGGATGTTAGAGATCTACCAGATATGTGTTTTAATCTTGTTTCAGCTGGAAAGTTAGAGGACATTAGTTATTTGAATAATATTTATGGTGGAAAATGGAAACTCACTAGAAATAGCATGATCATTGCTAGAGGAAGCAAACAAGGTTCATTGTACATAACACAAGGAAAGTTACGTAAGGGAGAACCCAATGTTGCCTATGATAGCTCATGTTTGGAGCTATGGCATAAGAGACTAGGGCACATGAGTGAAAAGGGATTACAAATCCTTGACCAAAAAGAGCTTCTTTCAGAGGTGAAAGGTAAATCATTTGAGGTTTGCATTAATTGTTTAGTCGAAAAGCAACATAGAATTTCATTTTGTCGAACTAATCAACCACATAGAAGAAAACATGTTCTTGATGTAACACCCTCCACTCGACCCGCTTGATCGGATCTGAGTATCTGGTGTTACGCCTAAGAAATGTCGTAGCTAGACTCTTACTAAACTTTCCTATGTAACTACTCTAGTGATGGTTACTAAAATTTTCCTTGTGTTCGTTCTAAAATACCTCTTGAATATTTATTGTGAATATTATTATGAATCATCTTTATTGTAGATTTCGCCAGACTATTTTTATTGAATACACCATAAAGGTGCACAGAACAAGCCATGAAGGCTAGACAAAATATGTCATAAAGGCCGTATAGAATTTGTGTTTACTATCCCGTCGAACTATCAAAGAAGGTGCCATCGATTTCATCTATTTGGACTTATGCATAACCTTATGTTCTGATCAGCCAATTCAGACCACACTGCACTGAAGGCTACACCATGAGTCTTTTCAGAATCATACAATACCATGGGTCTCCGCCACATGGTCTCATACATATTTCACGTCGTGATCTGCTAGTCTAATCCTTATCTCACTAGACGCTTCACCATGAAATATATCATAACTATCTGTCAGTCCGATTAGTAATGTAGCTACCCTACCGGAGGCTTCACAAAAGAATTGTTTCTTGTCTCAACATAACACACTTACCTAAATACAATCACACATCTTACCATATTGTAACTACACATTTTTAGATTTCATACTCCTACTTACCACACATTTTTCAAATTAATGAATTATCTCATAGCCTTTAATTGTTAGACATGCAACAACATTTCCTGGCTTCATATACTTACCATTTAGTTTTAATACAATCTATATATCAATTCTGAATATAAATTAACTTACATGAGTCAGAGTAGAGACTCACCTGAAGCTCACCCTACTGCAACAGAAAGTTTCATTCAGAACATCCTCCATGATCCCGTAATCACAATTGCTTACATGAATCATAGATTCACCACTAAATCCCATTTAAGGACAAATTTCTAATAATTCAACTACAGACAATCCCTATGCAGGGCTTCCTATTCATAGTTATTGTATAAATGTTTCATAATATCTTTACTCATATAATACTTAACATGTAGAGCTATCAGACTTACCAATAGGTGAAAACATCCACTAAATAATTCAAAAAACCTTAGCTTCTAGTTAAACAAAGAAGAAAAAAACATTTAAGTTTAAGAAGAAGAATCAGAGGTTAATACTAAAGGAAGAAAAAACATTCCAATGTTTTCTTCTCACCATATATATATTCATCTTTCACTTAGTGGATTTGCCAAGTGTCCTTTATATAAAGTAATGGTTCCTTTACGTTTCATTCAAAACCGAGAGAGATAACAAGGGAAACCTTAAGCAAAATGTTTTCTAAACCAATCACTTCATTTAGTTAACTTCTAACCAAATTACATTACCGAATTTACTTAGCACAGTGTTTGAACCAACAAGACGTACTATGCCTTTGGCGATAACTTACACTAGACTCACTCATCTATTGTCAAACTCTTTCTTAAATTAGAATACTACAAGAATAGCATCCTAACATACTACCATGGGCAGATACGATATACACCAAACTTAGTGCGCCCGAACCCTTTAACTTGGATGTCTCACTACTAAAGTACACCAAAATGGAAAATTTTTTTAGTACGCACATTTTACTTGGATTCGTCGGATTTAAGGTGTTACAGTATAAATTATTTTATGTTGTTTGCATTTAGACTAGTTAGTTCAATTTGTTAAGTGAATAGGAAAAATGAGTTAAATGTACCAAATTACATAGGTATATACGAGTTGTTATATATGTTTGTTGAATAATAGGTTGTTTAAATTCGAATACTCACTAAATAAATCCATGGCTATTGAATGATATAGTACAATAAGTATAAAATCCTTGCAAGTATGTACCTTAAAATAAAAATTAATGTGTGAACAAAAGCATTGTAAGGGTTAAAAGCAAAGCGAGTGTGATAAAAGCCTAGAACGGATAAGAGCCAAGAGAGTGAGAGTGGTCACAATGATTAAATTTAAAAATGGAGAAATTGAAAAAATCTCACTCTTATTTGCACAAATACTCGTAAATTGCTTGTACTTATAAATATTTTTTACTTACTTTGACCTATTTGCTTTGTAATCTATTGAACAAGCATGTTTAAATGTGAGAATTGTAAGTCGTCAAACCCGTTCTTGATATTTTTGGAGCCTTAGGTAAAATAATATTTGGAGTTTTGGATCCCTTAAAAGTTGGAGAAAAAATTTTTTACGCCCCTTAAAAGTTGGTAAAAAATATTTTTGGGCCGCTTAAAAGTTGAAATTTTTTTGGGCCCCTTACAAACAAAAAAAAAAATTGACCCCTTTCAGTCTTGGACCCTAGGCAGTTGCACTTTTAGATGACCCCTAGGGTCGAGCCTATAAGTCGTTTACACATCTAGCTAGAATTATTTGTTTAGCAAATTTTCTTATTGTCATCGCTCCAATCCAATCTCATGTACCAAGCATGCTCAAATACTTTAGTTTAGTTGTGTGTTTTCTTTTCATTTTATTTTCCTCTTGTTTTTCTTTTTCGTTTGCTTGAGGACAAGCAACATCTTAAGTGTGGGGTGTTTTCACCTGCCACAAATCGTAGTGGAAATTTAACTACTTTTTAGCACTTAACGAGCTTGTTTTTAAGTCGTTTCGTGTTTAATTATTGCATTTTTAGTTTTATTAGCTAAGATTCAAATTGTTACAAAATAAGTGTTTTTATGCAATATTTCAAGTTAATTGGCCCATTGGGCCAATACCGACCTTAAGGTAATTTTAATGCTTTCATTGAGTGTGCAAGACATCGAATTTTTGTCCCAAAAGCATTAGGAATGACAATTGAGTCACAACACAAGCTTCCGTTGTCGCAACACAACCAAACCAATTCAAGAATTTAGATTCAAAGTTGTGTGTCGCGACACAAGGTTGAAGGAGGGAAAAAATAAAGCGTGGGTGATTTTATCTGCACAATCATTATTTAGTGTAATTAAAACAAGTATTTGACTTAATTAAGTAACCACCTTTGCTTATAAATAGGAGGCTTATGCTCAATTAAAAGGGTCAATGTTTTGGGGGTCACAAATTAGGTTTTAAGAGTAGATTTAGTTTTAATTGGATTTTAGTTTAGTTTTATTTTCTTTTAAAATAGTTTTATTTTCCTTGTTCTTCAAATTGGATTCGATTTGAGTCCACCTCTTCATTATTAAATATTTTCACAATTTTATTTTACATCTTATTTGCGAACGACGATATCTTGACAACTGTTAAAGGATTTTGTGGATCCGAGCACATTTAGTTTATCAATGGATTAATTGTTATCCCTCTCTCATTTTAATTAATTTGTGTATTTTTCATGATTAATTTAATTTTAATGATGATGGTAATTGAATCGATGAGTGGCTAAGTCCTTCAGGGAGATTAACAAGCAAATGTTGGAGTACTTAATGGAAGATCGAGGGATTCCCATACAAATTAGTTGGTATAAATTATTGTGTGCTTAAACCCTGGGATTGACGAGCTAAGGAAGTAATTTAGGTTAAACGAGGTCAGGAGATAAGTTTATCGAGTAAATCATAACTTATCCTGGTTAAGAAAGTGAAATAGAAAGATAAGTGAGTATTGGTCGATTGGCTAGGTAGTAGAGGTCAAAAGGAAATACGATCTAGTTAATAACTAATTCCCTATTAAACCCCGAGTTCTAAAATTAATTACAACCACTAAAGTGATTTAATCTTTTATTTGTTATTCGAGAGTTTTTCGTTTGTCATTTTCATTTTAATATTTTTGTTTTCATTTTATGACTTCAATATTTAGTTTTAATTATTGTAATATAGTTTTTTTATGATTATTGTTTAGAGCTGCTACTATAGATAGTATCTTTAGATTTAATTCAACCTCCCTTGCACACGATCCTCGGAGTATTTCCAGTACCCTATTGTACATTTATTATATTACAATTTGACTCGTATACTTGCAAACACCATTGCTATATTTCTATATCTTTTTATTGCAATATTTCCAGTCAAACTTTCACGCGTTTAGCGACGGTCATTGAACTATAGATCGGTTAGTGGAAAGGCAAGGAAGACTTCGAGGTAATCCACTTGGACGATTACAATTTTGTTCTTGGCTTGAATTTCCTTGACAAGATTAATGCTCTGTTGGTTCCTTTTTTCGACTGTATATGCATCCTGGATACTCAACAACAACAATCAGTGGCAGAACCACGTTGAGGCCCAGGGGGTAAAGTTTAAATTTTTTTCAATTTAGTCCTTTGTAAATTACATTATGTCCTTCCCAAAAATATAAGTATGCCCTTAAGGTTTAAGATTTTTTCAATTTTCCTCTTTGTATGTACATTATAGTCCTCCTAAAAATATAAGTGGGTCCCTTCAATACTTTTATATGTTTAAAAATAATATAAAAAATTTATTCTTGATAAAAATAAGGAGGAAATCTTCTTGAAGAATCTAAATTACTCATGATAATTTTTGAATGATATTTTTGTTAAATAAAAATAAATTAATATTTATTTAATAGTTTACTTAACATAATAATAATAATTTATAAGTAATATAATAATATATATATAAAAGAAAAGAAAAGATGAAGAGACTTTTATCATCTTTCTTCTTCATATTGGTGCTTAGCAAGAAAAGAAGAATTTTTTTTTATCATTTTTCCTCCAAATTTGAAGTATAAGGTATTTTTTTCTTCAAAATTTTCATAGATTTTGAATCTTTGAAACTTGTTTTACATATATGTACCAATAATTTTTTGTTTTATCAAGTGTATATTTAAATCGATTGTCATGTTGGAATATTGCTTCTTTTAAATCGATAGTTTATATGTTTAAATCGACTGTTACATAGCACTTCTAATTTTAGCTTGCCCCCCTAAGATTAATATCTTGGCCTTGCCACTAACAACAATGTGTGGTACCGATGAGTCGAGACATGAAGGGCGGAACGAAGGTATTGTTGGCAATCCAACTAGCTAAAGATATTTCGTATGGGAGGAATATAGACTTGGTAGATGAAAGTTCTACGAAGACCCCATTGGAAATGATAGAAGGGTAGAAAACCAATATGAAGCTTGTTAAGTGACCAGAAGGACTACCACCTAAGAGAGAGGTGAGTTGTGTATCGGACTTTGGGAGAAAAGTGGTGATGCAAACTGGATAGTTGGAGTAAGTAAATTCTACAAGCGATGTACATCTCAAACACTTTGGTAGTGTTTTACATTTTGACTTACCATTGGCTTGGCAAAGACACAATGACCCTTTCAGAGTTTTGAAACGGGTAAGTTGAAAGGCTTAGAAACAAGAGTTAGCGACAAGACCCAAAGTGAACTCGATGTTCAATGTACATATGCTTAAGCCTATTTGTGCGGATCAAGAGGATCCTAATCAATGCAAGTCATAATGGGGACGAGTAAGAGCGATGACTTCTTATGATCGAGACATACAAGTGAGAAATACAGTGCGAGTTAGGCAACGACGGAAACATAAGCCAATGCAAATGTTCTGAGAGGTAGAACTACTTGACAAATAGAGTAGTTGGGAATCAGCCGAGGAATCAAGACCGTTTTGAGATGAGTCAAATCAGTGCCATTCCGAGGACAAGATGAGAGCATCACGAGAATGAATGGGGGGTAATGTCACAGACTGCAGATCAAATCCCGTTACTATTTCACACAAAACTTCCTATATTGATCAACTTATGAAATGGGGCTCATTTGCTTGGCCCAACTTGTGGAACCCATAGAGAAGCTCATCTACTTGAAACCTTGGTGGCCTAGTGAAACACTTCAATATAATTAGAGTTACCAGGATAATTTATGTAAATCCTATGGGATAAAGATGTATAGAGTTTAAATCCCTTAGGACTATCATCTTGTAGATAAGCACAAATCTCAATCGTCGATGGAACTCAATATGTACCGTTGGTTTTGGGAGAGCTCAACTATAAATAGAGACATTTCCCTTCATTTGTATTCACTTAGTTGCAAACCTTCAAAGTAATAGAATACTTTTGAGAGCATTTACTCAAACACTTACATCACATTTGGTTCACTAGAATATAATAGGACTATAACGGAATAGAGCTGTAATTGAATAAAGTTGTAATAAAATAGAGTTGTAATCAATAATTCAATTATTTGGTTGAATGGAATGAAATAAAATTGTAATAGTATTTTTGTGTTTGATTGAATGTAATAGATATTGTAATAGCATAAGGAAAAAAGCTGAAATGATCAGAGTACCCTTAGCATAATTTTTTAGATAGATAATTATTGTTATTGTTATTAAATTTTAATAAAATTATTATTAAATATAATTTAATAAAAATATAAATATATTATTTGATAATTTTTTAATATAATTATTATTCAATATGTAATATGTCTATTCATATTACTTCAATAAAATAGTAAAATATTTAATAAATATAGTATTTTTTAATTAATATATAAGTTATTTTTTCTTTTCTTTTTTACTTTTTCTTTCTCTCTCTAGTTTATTCCCTCCTCTAAATTCTCTCTCTCATTTTGAAAAAGATCAACGTTAATCTTTTTTTCAAAAAATCACCATTCACCAATACTATCTCCCTCAAATGCTCTCTCCCTCCCTAAGCTAGAAATCCCAAAACAAGTAACCAAAAGCAAACCTAGAAATTGATTAAAAAAATCAATAAGCTTTAAGCCTCTCTCTCTTTGTTTCATATTTATTTCTTATTTAGTGTTGGGTACCATGAAACCAAAAGATTATCTTCTTTTTCTACTTTTTTTTCTTTTTTAGATTTTTTTATTTAGTTTGTGTCGAATCTCTTTTTTATCTTTCTCTTTCAGATAAAGGTTATTGCAGCCCAATTTTGTCCGGACTTCTAAGTTTAATTTTTTACAAAGCTCAAAAATAAAAAAAACCTAAAAATAAATATGGAAAAACCTAGCAGTTACCCTTGGATGCATGACCACTACTGCCCTTGCTCGGAGAATCTCTAAGATTTGAGAATCTGTAGAACTAGGAAAGAAAATCATAAAAAGATGTAAATTTTGTGTTATAAAAACACGAAATCAAATGTAAAGAGGGTGGGATTATTATTTTTTTAGGGAGGAATTATTTTAATAAGATTGAGAGATTTTCTTTGAGCATTCATACACACATCAATAGAATCAAAGTAAAAAAATTTGAAGGTATCGATTTGTATTTTTATTTCTTCATTTTTCTTCTTTCGGAACTAAAACAACAAAGATAGATCTACTTTTTTTTACCTTTTGATGTTGATTCGTCCTTGGCTTCTTCCCGATATGTAAGACCCATGGCTTCTTTCGGGTTTGCTCAGAGTTCATCGGAGTTCGTTTTCTTTTTTATTATTATTTATATTTAATTGTTTATTTTGACATTTAATTTATTGATATTTTGTTTATTTATTTGTCATCTATTTTCATGCCTAATCTCAATTTTTTTTATTGTTTATATTTATTTGTTTATTTTAGCATTTAATTTTAATTTTATTTTTGTTTATTTATATTTTTGTTATTTATTTTCATGCCATTTTATTGTTATCTCTTTTATTATTTTTTATTTAATTTGCATTTATTTTTATTATCTTGTTTGTTTGTTTATTTATTTATCATTAAATTTTATGTTTTTTTCTTTTTATTTAATTACATGTTAATTAATCCTTAATTTAATTATGTTAGATATTTTTATGATTGTATTTCATATATTTATTCATTGATTTGTTATTTATTTGTATGTCGTATTTTGTGTCTTTAAATTAATTACATGCCTTATTGTATCTTTAACTTAATTATTTTAGAGTTTTCACATATTTTTATTTTATATATATTTATTGTTGCTTATATTATTAATTAGTTAATATTTATTGCCATTATTAATATGATTATATTGTTATTTTATTTAATATTATAACTATAATTATTTTTTGTGTTATTAATTATATTTGATTGTCATCATTTAATTATTTATATTCATGTATTTTATTATTTTATCATTATCATTGTAAATTATTTACATACTCATTCATTTATTTTTGCATGACATTTTAATTTTTTTTTAAAAAAGATACATAAATTGTTTTCAAAAATCGAGGCAATATTTTTTATTTCGGGAATTTGATAGAATTATGCCCTAACTCACTGGATGTGGTTTTCTCTTTGAACCAAGATAATTAAATACCCTATTTAAAAATTAATATATACGAAATTTTGGGATAATAATTGAAAATACTTGTTATTTTCGAAAATTTGAATTGTTATGTCCTAACTTACTGGATGTGACTTTTTCTCGATTAATTCGAGATAACGAGCTTTTTTCGTAAAATTTAATTTTTTAAATAAAATAAACATGACATTCATGCACTTAAGGATCACAATTTAAATTTTCTCGAGTTTTTTATTTTCAACAAATATGACTTTAAATAATCTATTAGGTACCATTTTTTGGGCGTGTGAGGGTGCTAATCCTTCCTCATGCATAACCTACTCCCGAACCTGGTTTATGGTTTCAAAGACCAAAATTGTTATTTTAATGATTTTAAAATTTTTAAAGTGATCCAATCACACTTATTTAAAAAAGGTTGGTGGCGACTCCATTTTCGTTTTCCAAAATATTAGTCGACACTTTTTTTCAAAAAAATGGTTTCGACAGCTTGGTGATTCCATTGGGGATATTTTTTTAAAGATGATCAAGTCACAAGTCGATTATTTTTTGTCTTCTTGTTGAAAATTTAAAATTCGATTTAATTTAATTTGTGATTCTTTGCATTTTATTTTTGTTTATTATGTTGCTTTGCATTTTTTTGTATGTATGTTGTATTTAATTTGTAATGTTTATATTTTCGCATACATTTACATTTATTACTACACCTTTTAAGTGGAAGTAAGAAGCTACTCCTTCGTGAGGTTTTCGCCTCCATGCAGGATAGTGGATTACTTACAGGATACATCCGTACCTATGTTTTCGCGAGGTTTTCACTTCCGTGCAAACATATGGAAAACGTGTCCCCTGAACTGAACTCGTTCGTATGAACCTATAGTGGGTGAGGATTGAGGAATCTGCTGGTTTGGGTACTTTAACTCTAGAACTCAAACTACATATAGTGAACCCTAAGTGTCTATCCTAGGTAGAGCCATGCTGAACTTTTAGTGATTACCCGAAATAGACGCATAGGTTCTTTGTTTATGCTTTTAATTTGCTGTTAAATTTTTATAATGATTGTACTAACTTGTTTTATCTTTTGTTTTATCTACATGACATCTTCATATTGGGAAAGGTATTGACTTAGGGTCGATTTCTAGTGGATAGCTGGTCATGGAAAAGGGGTATCTTGATAAGGTGGAGGACAATGTGGCTGTGCGCATGTGGTTAGAGGCTAAGCAACTTGAGAAGGGTGATAGCTTGACTGATGGACATGTATCAGATACTTGGATTTTACTTGGATTAGTGTGACTCAAAATAATCTATAGGAGCTGAAAGAAATATGGGATCAATGAGACGACGGTATGAAACAGACTTTCTACTGTGAGTATAGGGATTTATTGTATTTACTTGATGTTAAGGTAGACAAGCATCTCTTTCGAGCCCTTGCACAGCATTGGAATCCAGTTTATAGTTGTTTCACCTTCGGGAACATGGACATGGTGCCTACGATAGAGGAGTACATTGCTTTACTTCGTTGCCCAAAAATTTAGGTAAACAAGATCTACTCGAGGGCTGCTAGTGTTCCAACTTTTCTTAAGAAATTGATGAATATTACGGGGATGAGTGAACAATGAGTTACAGCTCGAATTAAGGTAAAAGGCGATAACAAATGTATCACTTGGAAGAGCTTACGAGATTTGATCTTGGTACATCTTGACGCAAAGAAAAAGGTGGATATATTTGCTCTCAGTTTATATGGATTAGTTATCTTTCCTAAGGCGTTAGGGCATATAGAGGAGGCAGTCACAGATCTATTCGATCGGCTAGATAAAAGGGTCACACCTATTCCGGTGATTTTGGCTGAGACTTTTAGGTCGTTGAGCGCGTGTTAGAGGGAAGGAGAAGGAAGATTCATAAGCTGCGCACCATTACTGATGGTTTGGTTTCATAGTCACTTTTGGAAGGTGAAAAAGGTCTCCTATCAAGTATTTTCTAAGAATTATTCCCCTTTGAGAGAATTTGTGACTACATAGAGGCAAGAGAACATTTCTGAGGAGAAGTAAATGTCGATACTTCATAGTCCCCGAGACGATAACATCGAATGGCGAGCACTATGGTTTGTAATTGAGGATATACTTTATCGATGTGGAGACTTTGATTGGGTACCACTACTTGGGATATGGGGAGTTGTAGCATATGCACCTTTGTTAGTGATGAGACAGTACAAATCAAGGCAGTTCATCCCAGCGACAGAAGGTTTGGCTCAGTGCGAGTTTATGTATAAGGGTGAGAACAACAAGAAGAAGGTCCAAGAGATATCTAATGCTTGGAATCAAGTTTGCATAATGAAGACGTTTACTGTAAATCCCATGGTAATCTCGAAGTATGTTGAGTGGAGGAATAGGAGAACCAATGACAACATCCCTATGTCAAATCCAGAAAATGTTCGCCCAATTCATGAGAATTTGCAAGTAATTCCATCAAAATTAGAACTCATAAAGCAAGATTTTGAGAAAAAAAGTTCTAAGTTAGGAAAGGAGATAGAAAAGCTAGATGTTGTAATAGGGGTTAAATGCTGATATCCGAAGATTGGAGGTCGAAAAGCTAAGGAAAGGAAAGAGAAAGGTTAAAGAGAAATAGGATAGTTTGAAGGACTACAAGAAGCTCCGTCTATCAATGAGAACCGTTGGGTTAGGTAAGAGATCAGAACAATGGCAGTAAGAAATTCAAGAGGAAAAGATTCAAGCAGAACAGTCAAAGAGAAAGTTTCAAGATGCTCAAGTCCAAGAAAATGCCTTGAAGAGTAAGCTGTTGGAAAGTCAATTAGAGAAAGTTGAGTTGAAAGCTCGAGTAGCTGAGTTGGAGGAGTCCTTGCATAGGCATCGTAATCGTAACTCAGTAACCGATTTGAGGGCAAGTCAGGCTGAGAATGAGGAGCTGAAGAAGAGAGTAGAAGAACTTGAAACTTCTTTAAAAAATTGTGAGATCTGGATTGAGTTCTTTGAAAGAACCTTAGAGACAAATGATAAGCAACTTCAGCACTCTAAGAGGCAAGTCAGAGATCGAGACTATATCATGGGTGAAGCATTGACTCAACTAAGAGAAGTGGTGGAATATTTGCAGACGTTAGCTATTTAAGTCGACGTTTTGAGCTTAGAGTATGAATCAGAGTCTGATATGGGCCAAAAGTTAGCATGTCTCCTTCGAAAGAATAAGACTCAGAGCAGTAGGGCAAGGCTTTATTTGTAATTTATCTTATGTAAAGACATTCATTTTCTAGTAAAGTTATTCTATTCGAATTCGATCAAGAATCAATACCTTTCTTGCTTATGCATACATGCATTCATTAGCATTCATTTCATTACATGCATTAAATTTCAAAAAAAATAAAATAAAAATAAAAATCCTCACATATTTAAAACATTCGTGCCAAGGGGAGTATTATCAACTCTGAACAAAAATTGAGAGAAAGCAAGTTAATCAAAATAATAGGGGGAATGTTGACAAATTGTGAGTGTTAAAACCATATCCAGAAAGGAGAATGGAGAGGGGAACCTAGCACGAATTCATCTCTACACTCTTGGAAGCATTTTTGGACAACTAGACTGTAGAGGAGCTTCCTGTAGTTTTTAGGACTTTTTCAGATTAATATTCAGAACACACTTTTTGCTCTAAGCCCGAGAGTAATAAGGATTCTTTTGTAAAAGGCACATGACCACTATCTGCTATTTCAATAAAAATGATGAATTTTGTTCATCCCATTTGGTAAACATCTTACTATTCTTTCCATTCGTTTCATACCATAATCCATAATTTCTAAATTCATTTGTTCTTTGATCCCTTTTTGTTCATATGTCAGATCCCTTGATATCAATGATATGAGTTATGTTGTTGTCAACCTAGAGCCTCATTTTGAGCAAGATGTGTGTTCAGAAGAATCTTAGATTTCGAAGATGCTGAAGATTGTAATTTATCTCCTGATCTATTACGGATGATTGAGTAAGGCGAGAAACAAATCCTACCTCATAAAGAATCAATAGAAGTTGTGAGTTTAGGGGAAGAAATTGAAAAAAAGAGAGGTGAATATTGGGACCTATATCTTTGTAAAAATAAGGCAAGATCTTATTAAATAGCTTCGAGAGTTCAAAGATGTGTTTGCGTGATCCTATCAAAACATACTTGGTCTAAGTATTGATATTGTGGTGCACAAGCTCCCCATAAGAGAAGAATGTAAATCGTTTCAATAGAAGCTTTGAAGAATGAGGCCTGATGTACTGAAGAGGTCAAAAAACAATTTGTTGTTGGTTTCCTACAAGTGGTTAAATATTCAAAATGGGTAACCAACATACTGTCAGTTCCTAAGAAAGATGGGAAGGTACGAATGCGTGTGGATTATAGGGACTTAAACAAAGCTAGCCTGAAGGATAATTTCCCTTCACCTCATATCGACACCTTGGTGGACAACACAGCAAGACATTCTTTGTTCTCCTTTATGAATAATTTTTCCTAGTACAATCAGATAAAGATGCATCCTGAGGATATGTATAAAACCACATTCGTTACCAAGAGGAGAACCTTTTGCTACAAAGCCATTCCATTTGGACTGAAGAATGCAGGGGCAACATATCAAAGGGCTATGGTAACTCTGTTCTATGATATGATACATAAAGAGATTAAAGTCTATGTCAACGATATGATCGTAAAATATCGAACAGGAGAAGAACACGTGAAGGTTTTAAGAAAGTTATTCTTAAGATTAAGAAAGTTCCAGTTGAAGTTGAACCCAAACAAATGTACTTTCGGGGCTACTTCAAGAAAGTTGTTAGACTTTTTGGTCAGTAGAAGAGGAATTGAGATCGATCTTGATAAGGTTAGAGCTATACAAGAGTTACCACCACCACGTACTTAAAAGAAAGTTTGAGGGTTCCTAGGGAGATTAAATTACATTACTTGGTTCATCTCACAACTAACCGAGAAGTGTGATCCTATCTTCTGTCTTCTCAAGAAGCACAACACAGGAGTGTGAGATGATGAATGTCAAAAGACCTTTGACAAAGCTAAACATTATTTGTCCAAACGCTCCAATTTTAATGCCACCGAATTTGGATAAACCTTTGATCCTGTACTTGGCCGTATTTGAAAACTCTATAGGATGCGTACTAGGTCACCATAATGAGTCAGGAAAGAAAGATAGAAAGAGTAATTTATTATCACAGTAAGAAGTTCACTGAATGTGAGATAAGATCTTCGCCAATCGAGAAATTGTGTTGCCTTTTGGTTTGGACTACTCGAAGGTTGAGGAAGTACATGTTATACCAAACAACTTGGTTGATTTCAAAATTAGATCCTCTTAAGTTCATGATGGGGTCGACCACATTAAATGGAAGAATGGCTAGATGGAAAATGTTACTCTCTGAATTTGACCTAGTCTATGTGAATCAGATGGCGATAAAAGGGAGTGCAATAGTAGATTTTCTAGCTAGTAGAGCTCTTGAAGACTATGAGCCATTAGACTTCGATTTCCCAAATAAAAATCTAATATATGTGGTGACCGCAGAAGAAGGGCACCCATGGAAAATGAATTTTGATGGTGTTTCAAATGCCATTAGTAAAGGAATTGGGGCAGTTCTGGTATCCTCAGAAGGAGATAATGACCCTCTCACAAGCAAACTAGAATTCGATTACACAAATAACATAGCGGAATATGAAGCCCGTATCATGGGTCTCGGTGCAGCTATAGAACTCAAGATTCAAGTTCTAGAAGTGTATGGAGATTCTACATTAGTAATTTATCAACTCAATGGTGAATGGGAAAGAGAGACTCTAAGTTGATTTATTATCAGAAATTGGCTCTCGAGTTAATTAAAGAATTTGAGGACATCACCTTCCATTACCTCCTACGATAAGAAAACCAGATGACTGATGCCTTGGCCACCCTTACCTTCATGATTACGGTCAATAAACAAGAGGATATGAAGCCCATTCAGATGAGCATTTATGATGTTCCAGCTCATTGCTACAATATTGAAGAGAGAGAAAGGACAATCATCATTGGTACCAAGAAATATTATAGTACATAAAAGACCGCAAATACCCTAAGCAAGCCACTAAGAACAATAAAAGGATGCTAAGAAGACTCGCAATTGATTATGTCCTTGATGGGGATATTTTGTACAAAAAGAGAAAGGATCAAGTTTTGTTAAGATGCATCGACGCTATTAAGGCTCAAAAAATTCTAGAAGAAGTCCATGAGGGCGTTTGTGGAACGCATGCCAATAGTTTTACAAATGGTTAGGCAGATCATGAGATTTAAATATTATTGGTCAACCATGGAAGGAGATTGCATTAGATATGCTAATAAATGTCACAAATGCTAAATTTATGGAGACAAAATTCATGTACCTCCTTCACCTCTTCATGTTATGACTTTCCCATGGCCTTTTTCTATGTAAGGCATGGATGTCATTGGGCCAATTTCAGCGAATCTAATGGGCATAGATTCATTTTCGTGGTCATCAATTACTTCACTAAGTGGGTAGAAGCTGCTTCTTACGCTAATGTTACGAAATCAGCGGTTAGCAAATTCTTGAATAAAGAAATCATATGTCGGTATGGTATGCTAGAAAAAAATCATATTCAACAATGCTTTGAACTTGGACAATGGTACAATAGCTGAGGTCTGCAATCAATTCAAGATCAAGCATCATAATTCAGCACCGTATCGCCCGAAAATTAATGGGCAGTGAAGGCAACTAATAAGAACATCAAGAAGATCGTTGGGAAAATGACGAAGACCTACAAAGATTGGCATGAGAAGTTACCATTGGCTCTCAATGCCTATAAAACGTCTGTCAAAACTTCTATTCTTCTATTGGGGCAACATCATTCTCATTAGTATATGAAATAAAGGTAATTCTGCCTATTGAAGTCAAGATTCCTTCTCTCTGAGTCTTATCAGAAGTAAAGTTAGATTAAGCAGAATGGATCCAATCAAGATATAACCAACTAAACCTGATTGAGGAAAAGAGATTAAAAGTCATCCGATACAGTCAGATGTACTAAAAGTGAATGATGCGAGCTTATGACAAAAAGGTTTGCCCTAGGGAATTTCATGAGGGAGACCTAGTTTTGAAAAATATTCTTCCTATACAAAAGGACTTCCGAGTGAAATGGATGCCAAATTGGAAAGGCTCATATGTGGTAAAGAAAGCATTTTCTGGAGGAGCTTTAATTCTAGCTGGGATTGATGGCAAGGATCTATTAAACCCTATGAACTCAAATTCGGTAAAGAAATATTTCGTCTAAAAAAAGAAGGTTTAAGTTGAAAACCAAAAAGGACGGCTCAAACTAGCAAAAAAAGTTTGAGTTGAAAACCTAAAAGGGCAGCTCAAACTAGCAAAAGAAAAAGAAAAAGAGAGAAAGGGAAAAAATAAAAAATAGAAGAAAACAAAAAAGGAGGGGTTGAGATGAAAACCTGCAAAAGGCGTCTCGAAGCCTAAAGGAGATTTGAGTCAAAAACCCGCAAAGGGCGGCTCAGGTTTGGACCAAAGGATTGGGCATGAAATGATCTTCTCTCTCAAAAGTAACAAGATGAAGAGATGTTACATTTGGGGCATCGATGAAGTACAACAGCTTCCATGGGTACACCTCAGGTTCAAAATGGTTCTCGTTAAGTTTGCTCGAAAAACTCATACGTTGATATCTGGGGCATCTGATTATATTCCTTTTTGCTCACTTTAGCAACTTTTGATTGATGTTTACCATTTTTTTACTGACATTTGCTATTTTTTACCAATGTTTGTAATCTTTTGGCCATTATCTAATCAAACCAACTTTTTGATCCATGTTGATATTCTTTATCAATGTTTGCTATCATTCATTCCTATTTAAGCCTTGTCTTCAATAAAATTCAATTTTATCCATGTTTCATAACCCTGTTCAAGGCATTCTTTGCATTGGAATAACGGTTAGTGGACTAGACTATATAAGGTACAAAAGGATTTTTGCATATTGCTTTGGAAAATTTCTAAAAAGTATAGGAACCTAAAACAGGACTATCGATTGGAAATAACCAAATCCGAGGGTCGAAAAAACCTTAAAATAGCAGCTTAGAATATGACTAGACTTGAAAATAAGACATGGTGATGTATCAGGGAGGGAACTTAGGCAAATGATGAATAATGTGGATTTAAGGACCAAAATGTAAAATCATTTTAAAATATGACATCTTTGCATACATATCAACATCGTTCATGTACATTTAAACAGGAGCATTTGATTCATCCAGATCATGACATCCTAGTTCCATGGCCTAGATAGAAACCCATAAGACAGATTCTACAGGTCATATCCTTAGAGAATGATGTGACAAAACAACTCCCATAAAATGATAGAAGGGAGAGTAAAACAAGTGACAGATTTCAAATCTCCATAGAAGTTACAGTGGAATGAAGTGAAGCTACACCAAATCATAGAGTTTGAATAAGGATATGTTGAAGCCATAACGGCAGACCTAACATCCTAAAATCAAAGAGGGAAAGGTTGAACCCACAACAGTGAACCTTACACGTTAAAATTGAATAGGGATAGGTTGAAGCCACAACGGCGGACCTAACACCTTAAAATCGAAGAGGGAAAGATTGAAGCCGCAATGGTAGATCTAACACCCAAAAAATAGAATAGGGAAAGATTAAAGTTGCAACGATGGATCTTACACCTTAAAATTGAAAAGGGATAGGTTGAAGTCGCAACGACAAACCTTACACCTTAAAATGAAGAGGGATAGGTTGAAGCCGTAACGGCGGACCTAACACCTAAAAAATCGAAGAGGGAAAGATTGAAGTCACAACGATGGATCTTACACCTTAAAATCAAAGAGGGATAGGTTGAAGTCGCAACGACGAACCTAACACCTTAAAATCGAATAGGGATAATTGAAGCCGCAACGGTGGATCTAACACCTTAAAACCAAAAAGGGAAAGGTTGAAGCCGCAACGGTGGACCTTACACCTTAAAACTGAAGAGGGATAGGTTGAAGTCACAATGACGAACCTAACACCCTAAAATTGAAGAGGGATAGGTTAAAGCTGTAACGACGGACCTAACACCCTAAAATCGAAGAGGGGAAGATTAAAGTCACAACGACGAATCTTACACCTTAAAATCGAAAAGAGATAGGTTGAAGGTGAGATGAAGGACCTAACACCTTAAAACCAAAGAGGGAACAGATTGAAGTCGCAATGTCGAATCTTACACCTTTTGAAAAAAAATGAAATGATGATGAAGAGGGAATAGATTGAAGCCACAACGGCGAATCTTACACCCCTAAAAAATGGTGAAGAGACAAATTGAGTCCTATTTCCTTGAAGTTGAAGTAAAGCGAATCAAACAACAACCACTCTAGAGTTTCAGAAATTCAGGATGAATGGGGGAAGTTGAAGCTACGTCTTGTCTTCCTAAATGGTAGTGAAATAAGTGCAGTGGAGTAGAATCACCAGGAGATGAAAGAACGAAGAAGCACCAGAAGCTAAAAGATCGGACAAAATTGGTCTTCCTTTGAGTCTTTGCTCCTTCCCCGTTACACGATAACGAGCAAAGAGGGGTAGCTATTACAGCCCAATTTCGTCCGAGCTTTTAAGTCCAATTTTTTACAAAGTCTAAAAATAAAAAAAAACCTAAAAATAAAGATGGAAAAACCTAGCAGTTGCCCTTGGGTGCATGGCCACCACTACCCTTGCTCAGAGAATCTCCAAGATTTGAGAATCTGCAAAACTTGGAAAGAAAAACACAAAAAGATATAAATTTTGTGTTTTAAAAACACGAAATCAAATGTAAAGAGAGGGGATTATTTTTTTTCAGAGAAGAATTTTTTTTAATAAGATTGAGAGATTTTCTTTGAGAATTCATACACGCATCAATAGAATCAAAGCAAAAAAATTTGAAGGTATCGATTTGTATTTTTATTTTTTATTTTTTATTTTTTCTTCTTTCGAAACTACAACAACAAAGATAGATCTAGTTTTTTTTTCCTTTTGATGTTGATTCGTCCTTAGCTTCTTCTAGATATGTGAGACCCATGGCTTCCCTCGAGTTTGCTCGGAGTTCATCGGAGTTTGTCTTTTTATTATTATTATTTATATTTAATTGTTTATTCTGACGTTTAATTTATTGATTTTTTGTTTATTGATTTATTTGTCATTTATTTTCATGTCTAATCTCAATTATTTTTATTGTTTATATTTGTTTGTTTATTTTAGTATTTATTTTTATTTTTATTTTTTTGTTTATTTATATTGTTGTTATTTATTTCATGTTATTTTATTGTTATCTCTTTTATTATTTTTTATTTAATTTGCATTTATTTTTATTATCTTGTTTGTTTATTTATCTATTTATCATTAAATTTTATGTTTTTTCTTTTTATTTAATTACATGTTGATTAATCCTTAATTTAATTATGTTAGATATTTTTATGATTATATTTCATATATTTATTCATTGATTTGTTATTTATTTGTATGCCATATTTTGTGCCTTTAAATTAATTACATGCCTTAATGTATCTTTGACTTAATTATTTTAGAGTTTTCCCATATTTGTGTTTTATATATATTTATTGTTGCTTATATTATTAATTAGTTAATATTTATTGCCATTATTGCTATGATTATATTGTTATTTTATTTAATACTATAACTATAATTATTTTTTGTGTTATTAATTATATTTGATTGTCATCATTTAATTATTTATATTCATGTATTTTATTATTTTTTCATTATCATTGTAAATTATATACATACTCATTCATTTATTTTTGCATGACATGTTATATTTTTTTAAAAAGATACATAAATTGTTTTAAAAAATCGAGGCAATATTTTTATTTCGGAAATTTGATAGAATTATGCCCTAACTCACTGGGTGTGATTTTCTTTTTGAACCGAGATAATTGAAGACCTTGTTTAAAAATTAAAATATACAAGATTTTTAGATAATAATTAAAAATACTTGTTATTTTCGAAAATTTGAATTGTTATGTCCTAACTTACTGGATGTGACTTTTTCTCGATTAATTCGAGATAACGAGCTTTCTTCGTAAAATTTAATTTTTTAAAAATAAAATAAACATGACATTCATGCATTTTAAGATCACAATTTAAATTTTCTCGAGTTTTTTATTTTCAACAAATAAGACTTTAAATAATCTATTAGGTACCAATTTTTGGACGTGTGAGGATATTAATCCTTCCTCATGCGTAATCGACTTTCGAACCCATTTTATGGTTTCAAAGACCAAAATTATTATTTTAATGATTTTAAAATTTTTAAGGTGGTCAAATCACACCTATTTAAAAAAGGTTGGTGGCGACTCCATTTTCGTTTTCCAAAATATAAGTCGACACTTTTTTTCAAAAAAATAGTTTCGACAAAGGGAACCAAAGATCTCTCCTATTTTTGCTTTTTGTTTCATATTTATTTGTGATGGTGGGTAGCATGTTGAATAATGGTGAAATGTAGGTTGGAAATTAATGAAATGGTGATGGTTTTTTTTGGGAATTAGAAGATATTTTCTTATTCTTTGAAGTGCCAAATGGCTATTCTGTGGGGAGAGATCGAAATAGTCATTTCGTGATTTTGTCGAATGGCACTGAATGAGGGATTCCATGGAATACTAATACAATTAACCAAACTCTTGAATAACAAGACTCAATGTATTCATGTGTGATTCGGTTGGCTATTACAACCAACCAAACACTCTGTTAGTGTGAGTTGTTGTTTTTTTTTTTTGTCTTTTTTGTTTGTTATTAGTTTTTTACGAGTTTGTTTTGGTTTTGTTTTAGTGTCTTAGAGAATTTTTTAGAGATTTTTCATTTTTCGAGAGTAATTTAATTTAAGCGAATTTAAAAAAAAATTTAAATCGTACAATTTGCCAGATTAAAAATCTAACCCCACACCTAAAATTGACTACTAATGGAGGACTCGAGAAAATGGACAATTTTTTTTATCTTTTGTATGTAAAAAAAAAAATAGGATTAATCTTTAAGTCTTAATTTATTTAGAGAATGATAAAAGACAAACAATTTATATAGATTAAAACTCAACAGATGTTAATGAAAATAAAATTACTAAAAGTAATCAATTACATAATTTAATACTAATAAATTTTATTTTTCATATTAAAATATTAAAAACTCTATCACCATGGGCATATTTCTAGTCAAATTTTTATTAAGTTTTTGCATTTTTATTAAGTGCCTTTTCAAGTTCCAAAAACACTCAAAATCTCTCACAGCTTTGACCAAAAGAAAAAAAAATCTCACAGTAATTACGAAAAGCACTACAAGTTTGTGGCCTTTGTCGATAAATAGCCTTCCATAGAAGACGTTTTCTCTCTCGAAAAGTGTGACTGCTTGAAGGAAGGAGCTCTCAGGAGAGAGAGTAGAGAGTAATTTATATAAAGGTGACATTTAATTGAATTGCCCTTTTTAACATTGAGCTGTATTCAAGTAAGCAAACAGTCATAAAAAGAAAAACCCTATTAAGTTTCTTCTTGTCTTTTCGTTTTCTTTTACTTATCTCTCTCTAGATTCTGAAGTGAAACTATTCGACTGTTCTCTAATTTAGCAGGTAATCGTATATGATGGGTGGTGGTAGTGCGGTATATGAAGACTGCGAGTTTACCTCGCCTTCCAACGGAGCTAAAACCCTGGTTTTAGTTGGGCGTACGGGCAATGGGAAAAGCGCAACTGGCAACAGCATTTTTGGCACCAAGTCCTTTACCTCAAAGATTAGCCCGTCTGGGGTAACTAGAACTTGTGAGATGCAGACAACAGTGCTCAAAGATGGGCAAACTTTTAATGTCATTGATACTCCAGGTATGGTGAAAAGGGTATTCGTTTAATCCAAGGTTATCAATGCATTTACCATAAAAGACTTATAAAGCATGTGCTTACAGGGCTTTTTGATGCTTCAGTCGAATCTGAGTTCATTGGAAAAGAAATTGCCAAATGTATTGATCTTGCCAAGAATGGGATACATGCAGTTGTTGTAGTTTCTCATTAAAGACTAGTTTTTCAGAAGAAGAGAAAACTGCATTTCAGTGTTTGGAGACTTTGTTTGGAACCAAAATTTTTAACTACATAATTATATTGTTCACTAATGGGGATGCCTTGGAAGAGGACGCAACACTGGAAGATTATTTGGATGATAGTCCACAACCATTAAAGGTTGTTTCCTAAATTAAATGCAACTTGATTTGTGTGGTTGAAATATAGGCTTGAGTCGGATTGTATTTTATTCTCTTTACTTAAAAATAAATAAATTAGTTTTTATATTCTTTTAAAAATTTCATTTTTTTTATTGTTAAAAATTTGCATGGTTAATAGAATAACTAAACAATAACATATAGATGTCATGTGTATCTCATGTTAACTTATATGAACTAGTTTTTAATAGTAAAAATGAATAATTTTTTTATAAGAGGATGAACTTATTCTTTGATCTAACCTATAAAGAGTATAGGAATCAAAATGCAATTCTATTTCTAATAGAGTGAGCTCCATGATACTTTTACCTATAGCAACTAATACATGTTTCACTTGAAATCCAATATGATGTTCTACTTCGTTGTGGACACCGATTCGTTCTCTTTGACAACAAGACTGAAGACAAAACCAAGAGAGTGAAACAAGTTGAGGAACTTGTCTCACTTGTGAACAAGGTCATCGCACAGAATGGTGGGCAACCATAATACGATGAGTTGTTTGTGGAACCAAAGGTTAGTCGGGTTTTTTTCTTAGTTTGTAGGCAATTTAGTATTGTTAGGGATAGACCCGATTAAGCAACGAACAAGTAAAATATAGCGAACTAAATCGAGAAATTAAACACACAAATTTAACGTGGAAAAACCCCTCCGAAGAGGATAAAAAACCACGGGCAAAGATAATTTTACTATAATGACAAAAGAATGAAGAGTACAAAAGATAGAGATAAAAATTAAACCCCGAAAATCTGAAAATAAAGAACCCTCAAAACGTAAACACTAAATTCTCCAAAAGTGTTAGAAGTTCTAAACTCTAATGGGTATGTCTAAATGGGGTATATTTTTTAAGGTTGTAAAAGAGCCTATTTATAGGCTAAATTCCTAAGCCAAATAATAATAAAATAATCTAGAGTAATAAGAGTTTGACTCAAACAAATAAACAGAGTTTAATTGAAATAAATAAATAGAGTTTAACTAAAAGATTATTTCTCAAATTTGACTTGAAATAGGAGTCATAATTCAACAAATCTCCACCTTGACTCATATTTCCACAATGTCATCTTTGCTAAAGCCCGTCACGGGCCTATCTTGAACTATGCAAGGAATTAACTGAGTCGAATCTGTGCTTAGAAGCTAGAAGCCTTCTAGCCTTCGACTTGTGCACTACCAAATCAAAACTAACCCGGATCTGATTTTTACGAACACAATGCCCTAACTTTTCAAAACTTGCATCCAAAAGAGAACCTCTCTTCAACGAAACGGTCATACATTTTCCCTCCTATGACCAAGTTGCCTCCGCTCCAAATGAGTTGATTTCAACTCCGTAAAGGACGAGGGACGTCCTATTTCACCGGTCACTATAAAACCTTCCAGAATATAAAGACTGTCGATCTTTTTACCTTTTAACAAAATGAGAGCCCCACGAGATACCTTAATGCCGCTCGACTCAATGTTAATTCTGCAACCTTTTGAGTCTAAAATACTTAAGGAGATGAGATTCTTTCGTAAATCAGGTACATATCTGACATCTGATAGTGTCCTAATCGTACCATTGTGCATCCTAATTTTAACAGTACCAATACCGATTACCTTACTGGATGAATCGTTTCCCATGTGCACAACTCCACCTTCAATTGAACTGTATGTGGAGAACCATTTTCTATTGGGACACATGTGGAAAGAACATCCTGAATCTAAGATCCACTCGGACGTAATCTCGGAGCTTTCGCTCATTGACACTAACAAGAAATCATCACCACTTTCATCGGCCAAATTAGCACCAACTAAATCTTCCTCGTTACTCTTAGTTGCCCTTTTATTTCGCAGTTTGTAACAATCTGCTTTGACGTGACCTAATTTCTTACAATAGCGACACCTTTTGTCTCGCTTCTTTGATGCTACCAAAACAGAAGCTTACTTATCTGCCTTGCTATCTGAACCAAACTCATTGTTGAGTTTGTCTTTGCTCAACAAATGACCCTTCACATCCTCAAACGAGAGTTTATCTCTACCATAAATCAAGGTCTCCTTAAAAGACTTGTATGAAGGGGGTAAAGAGCACAACAATAGCATAGCCTGATCCTCATCATCAATCTGAACCTCAACATTATTTAAATCATTCAAAAGACTAATAAATTAACTGATGTGATCTCTAAGAAGCTCACTTTCATTCATGCAAAATGTAAATAGACGTTGTTTCAGCACTAAACGATTAGCCAGAGACTTAGTCGCATAAAGAGTTTCTAGGCTTTTCTACAAGGCAGATGAGGTCTTCTCCATCAATACCTCCTGCAATACCCTATTTGCGAGGCACAACTGGATTGCAGACAAGGCCTTTTCATCAAGCTCTTCCCATTCTGACTGATCTAGATTATCGAGCTTTTTCCCAGTAACAACCTTTTTCAAACCGGTCTGAACTAGAATTACCATCATCCGAACTTGTCACAAATTGAAATTAGTTTCACTATCAAACTTTTCAATATCGAACCTTGTTGTTGCCATCTCTGAACGGGCTGATTTGTGAAAAACGAATTAGCTCTGATACCAATTGTTAGGGATAGACCCGATTAAGCAATAAACAAGTAAAATATAGTGAAAAAATCGAGAAATTAAATACACAAATTTAACGTGAAAAAATCCCTTCGAAGAGGATAAAAAACCATGGGCAAAGATAATTTTACTATAATTGCAAAAGAATGAAGAGAACAAAAGATGAAGATAAAAACTAAACCCCAAAAACCTAAAAATAAAGAACCTTCAAAATGTAAACACTAAATTCTCCAAAAGTGTTAGGAGTTCTAAACTCTAATGGGTATGTCTAAATAGATATATTTTTTTAAGGTTGTAAAAGAGACTATTTATAGGCTAAATTTCTAAGTCAAATAATAATAAAATAATCTAGAGTAATAAGAGTTTGACTCAAATAAATAAATAGGGTTTAATTGAAACAAATAAATAGAGTTCAACTGAAAGATTATTTCTCAAATTTGACTTGAAATAGGAGTCATAATTCAACAAGTATAAAGAAATTAATATGAGTAATTGTACTACAGAGAGGGGCAACTACCTGTGATAAACAAGAAGAGGTTGCTCGTTTAAAAGGCTACATAGAGCAAGAAGTATGCAAGGAGCAGAATGAAGGCTTATATGAAAAGCTGCTTATGCGTATTTCTGAGTTGGTAATCCCACTATCTTCTTCTTAATTTGATAGTGATGTGGGTATCTGATAAGTGCCAAAAGTAACATGTTTTAGTCTCATTTTTGATGCGTTTTTGGATGATTAATCTATTTAAGATAATAAATTTTATGTTTATAATCTTTTAAATTCATGTTTTTATACTTAGGAAAGCATTTGGAAGCGAAAGGAGAGAAAAACAAGCAAAAACCGTACAAAAAGAGCAGATTTTAGGAGTCACACAGGCTGAACACATAGTCATGGACTAAATCGAAGACAAAAAAGAAAATTTGGAGCAAAAGTGTGAATGTGAAAGAGTTAGGAAGAGATTTATTGGACATAAGACTATTTAAATTTAAACTTTATTTTTTAAGATTAATATTTAGGATTATTATTATATTGTTTATAATTATTTTTAATTTATCTTTTAGGCTTTATAATTTAAAGTTTAATTTGGATTCAATTAGGGAATTATTGTCTAGATTTAATTCTAATTATTTTTTTAGCATTTAATTTGGATCCAACTAGAGATTTTCATGTATTATAAATAGGGGATGAAGTGATTTGAATTTGACACTTTCAATTTTCTGTAAAATCCTCCATTCTCTAAACCTTAACCGTCAGAGATTATTAAAGAAAATAATTGAAGAAGCACCATAAAAGCCGTTTTTGAAGCAGATTTCCAAAAAGATTGAAAACCTCTTTCTAAATTCTTTTAATTTTATTAGGAGTTTTTCTTCATCTTGTGGTTATATTGTCTTTGAGATGTTTCCATTTATTAGCATTAACTAAATTCCTAAATACTTAGGGGAGATGAATCCTAGGATGAATTCTGTCATTTGATTTTTGATTTTACGCAATAAATACTTAGATTTTGTTCTCAATTATGTGTACTTAATTCTTGATTTAGTATTTTGAGATATTAATTTTTGCTTAATATGCTTAAATTAGAGGAGGAATAGACCCTGTTTAAAATTAGATCTAGCATAATTGAGTGGAGTTACATACAATCCTAAAAATAGGACGACATAAATCTACCGGATTAGAGTCAAATCTAATAGGGGAATCCATAGATCGAATTAATGCGACAATAGGGGTTTTAATTAGAAAGAAATTTCAATTAATCAACCTAGAGTCAGTTGCTTTTATGCTTGAATAGAGGTATTAGTATAATTTAGAGATTTTTACGGATAAAAATACTAAGTGAATAAATTACTTAATTCAGAATGATAATGGCAGATGAAATTTAGGTGGAATCTTTCTTAGGTATTGTTTGCTTCTTGGTATTAAAACTTGTTATTTCTTGTTTTATTCTTTGTAGTACTTTTAGTTTATTAATTTAGTTAAATTTGGTTTAAAACAATCACACTATTCAATCGGTTAGATAATAGAAAGACAACTATTACTAGAACTTTTAGTCTTCGTGGGAACTATATTTGTGCTCACCATAACTATACTATTAATTGATAGGTGCACTTGCCTTAGTCATATTTTTAGTTAGTTTTGACTACATCAAGTTTTTGGAGCCGTTGTCGGGCATCAACTAGAGATTTTCATATATTATAAATAGGGGATGAAGTGATTTGAATTGGACACTTCCAATTTTCTGTAAAATCGTCCATTCCCCAAACCTTAGCCGTCAGAGATTATTAAAGAAAACAACTGAAGAAGCACTATAGAAGCCGTCTTTGAAGCAGATTTCCACAAAGATTGAAGATCTCTTTCTAAATTCTTTTAATTTTATTAGGATTTTTCTTCATCTTGTGGTTATATTGTCTTTGAGATGTTTCCATTTATTAGCATTAACTAAATTCCTAAATACTTAGGGGAGATGAACCCTAGGATGAATTCTATCATTTGATTTCTGATTTTACACAATAAATACTTAGATTTTGTTCTCAATTATATGTACTTAATTCTTGATTTAGTATTCTTGAGATATTAATTCTTGTTTGATATGCTTAAATCAGAGGAGGAATAGACCCTGTTTAAAATTAGATCTAGCATAATTGGGTGGAGTTACATGCAATCCTAAATATAGGACGACATAAATCTACCGGATTAGAGTCAAATCTAATAGGGGAATCCATAGATCGAATTAACGTGACAATAGGGGTTTTAATTAGAAAGAAATTTCAATTAATCAACCTAGAGTTAGTTGTTTTTATGCTTGAATAGAGGTATCAGTATAATTTAGATATTTTTACGGATCAAAATACTAAGTGAATAAATTACTTAATTCAGAATGATAATGACAGATGAAATCTAAGTGGAGTCTTTCCTGGGTATTGTTCGCTTCTTGGTATTAAAACACTTGTTATTTCTTGTTTTATTCTTTGTCGTACTTTTAGTTTATTAATTTAGTTAAATTTAGTTTAAAACAATCACTCTATTCGATCGGTTAGATAATAGGAAGACAACAATTACTAGTACTTTTAATCATCGTGAGAACGATATCTGTGCTCACCGTAACTATACTATTAATTGATAGGTGCACTTGCCTTAGTCATATTTTAGTTTGTTTCGACTGCATCAGTATCCGTGTTTTTATCCATTGTTATTACTCATGGGCAAAGTTAAAAAAATTTTGAGGGATCCGAAATTAAATTTTATATTTTTATGATAGTAAAAATGTAATTTTATTCTTTTAATAAGTTATATTTTTATTATTTTTAAATGATTAAATTAAAATTTTTATCGTAAGAGAAATAAAATATAATTTATCATTATAAATTTAAAATTTTTAAAGAACTTAAATAAAAATTTTCTATTTTAAGAGAAGTTGAGCTCATGCCAGCCCCTATATTAGCACTGTTACTGTTTATAGTTTTTACTGAAGGAAATTAACCCATATATAATGTGACTTTAGAATAAAAAAAATGGTCAGTTTTTAGCCTACTTGGAAGGCTATATAACTGCCCCTAAAACTTGAATTTCAAGAAAAGTGAATAAAACAATAATTTAAAATATTTGTGTGAAGAAAATTCGCTTTTCATAGGAATAAAGCTTACAATTATTTGTAGAGAATTCGTTGAATATATATATTAGCGTGAAGATATCGTAAGTTTATTACTAAAAGATAACTAATAAGTCTACTCGGGTACCTGATCAGTTTACTAAAAGATAGCTTACAGTTATTTACTTCTTTTCTTTCAACCATTAACATTTATTTTATTTGTTTTTTACTCATGAGTTGGATTAGGTTTGGATCGAGCTCATACAAGGTATTTAAATTAATTTTTTAAGTTCGGTCTTGGTTTGGCTTGAATTACCTTTTAAATTAGTTTTTATTTTAAAAAATGTAACACTAAAAGCATGAAAAAACACTCAAATAAATATTTCCTAACACATTAAAAAGTATTTATATTAAAAAAATACTAACATAAATATAATAAATATTTTATTGTATTAAATATAATTTTTAAAATTTTGTATTTTGAGTTGGATTATTTAGTTGAGTTGATTTTTTTTGGGGTTTTGGATAATAAATTTTTTATACAAAGATAATAGATTTAATTTATTATTGGGTTATTGATTACATAAATATATAATTAATATAATTAATTTTTATAATGTTATATATTCAGGTTGGGCTATGTTAAAATAATCTTTGTCCAAGGTTTGAGCTATATAAAAAATGAATCTTAAATTTTACTCAAAACTCATTTTTTAGGTCGTATTTTAATTCTAAATTTTTTTTTTTTGGGCAGTTGAGTGAATGAACTATGAGCAACTTTAATAGTATTGTTTAAGTATTTGCAAGTTGTTATGATTTGACCATAGGTAGAGGCAAAGCTGAAGAGGCTGGAAGAGAGCTTAGCAGAGGAGCAGGCAGCGAGGAAGTCAGATCAAATGAAATCAGATGAAGAAATTAACAAGCTTAGAGAGGATCTAGAAAATGCACGGAGGGAGACTGTGGAGGTCTGCAAGGAAGCTGAAAAGAAATGTGCCATCCTCTGAATGCTATTATTTTATATTTATGTCCTTTTTGATTTGAATTATTTTGAATTACTTCATTCGCATTTGATATTTGGGAAAACATTTCTTCACCCCTTATTCCTCTGGACAGGTGCCTACTATATTTCCAACCTTACTCTTTTCATATAACGAAACACTAGTACTCGCAAGTTACTAGAGTTCGATTCAAAAAATAAGTTTAACTTGATTTGATAATTATCAACCCGAGTTCAAACTATCAATTAAGTTGAATTTGAACCTAGTAATATTTGAGTTGAATGACTCGCAAGTTTTGTCGAACTTTTCATATTTTTATATTATTAAATTACTTTATTACCTTTAATATGTATTATTAACCGTAAACTTAATTATTGACTCGAGCTCGAGCTTAAAAATAGATGTTCAATCAAGATAGATCTGAGTATTGAGCTTCGAATTTTGAGTCGAACTTGAGCTGAGCTTGGCTTGATTACACCCCTATGTCAGACCATATGCTTCAAGAAAAATGAATGGTTGAAACCACGTAAACAAGGAGGATGGAAACAGTACTAGAAAGGTATACACATAGACAACATCCAAGCAGGATTAACTGAACCATAGAATTGAGTCAGATTAGTCAAAAATATATTAGCCATTCCTATAGAACATTGTATGTCATACATTTATAGACATCTGCTGAAAGGTATACAGATAGATGCTTTAATACTTCACTCATCTTCAACTATTCACAAATTCCAACCCATAAGCTGTGGAACTTTTCTCATTTAGAAACCATAGGAAGCATTTCCGAAGTTAATTAAATATGTACTTAGGGAATCAGTCATTTGGGCTAACCTGTAGCATGGAAAAAACTTCTCAACTATCTCATCTTCAAATGATCATATGATGGTCCTCCAGTTTTGGGAAAACTATAACCAGGAAATTCTACATGCTATTTGAAGTTAAGAATGAACATAGGGAGCCAAAAAACACCATAGGTGACAAGTCCAAGGAATTTCTTCTCTGTATAAATGAGCAACATTTTTTTCTCTGAAGAACTTTTCAACTGGACTGCTTCCTTCTTAATGCCACCACTATAGTCCATCAAAGGAAATGAGTGGCAACCAGAGGTTTGGGGCCATGCATGCATTCAAGTCTTGACTCACTTGTGTTGTATTTCTTATGATAGATGCATGATATGTTACCATAACAGCATATAGTAACAGCAGCAGGCTACATGAATAGAGCAAACACATCCAGGTCAAAACTCAAGGGATTGCTAAAGCCAGTTATCTTATCCAATTCATACTTAAATGAATCCAAGAAGAGACCAAGAGAAAGGCCAGCTTTCCAATAGTTAAACATGGTGATCAGACTCCTAACATTGTTGAGTAGAGGAAGAGAGGCCCTATACATGAGGGCTCCTATACCCTCTACAACAAACACAGCCAAGGCAGCAGATAGAATATCCCAGTCACCTGTCTGCCCAATAAAAGTTGCAAATGCTGTTGCACAATAAAATCCTACCAAGAAAAAGAGTATCTTCATGGGGAGATTTTTCCTTAGCTCCTGAATCCTCACACCTAGTTTGGTTTGAATACCTTGGATGGCCCTAATTAATCTGGGCCGCCCACCGTTGCTGGAAGAAGGATCAAACCCACTGGCATCCACATTGCTTCTAACAGACCATTCCATTTTCCTGCAGAAAGAAAAAAACCACCCAGAAGTTCAATTACACCATGGATACAACCTGCAAAGATCATACCACCCTATTTGACCTAAATTTAAAGGCATATTTCTGGGACCATATGCATACCTGAAATTACTGACATGAATGAAACATGGCTGAGAATGGAGCTTCCATCCAAAGGAGCAAACATTTTTATGACAGCATGGTCCAAGATTCAAAGCCGCATCACTTGAATTGGAATGCTTAAAAATGGAAAAATTAGCATTCCGAGACAACCTGGTTGTCGTGGTCATAGCTTGGGATGAACCTAAAAAGTGACAATTCATTAACCAACAGCATCATGCGGCAAGCAGATGTCAGAATCCGAATTCTTTAAAAAGAGAATGAAAAGGGAAGATTAGAAAGAGATGAGAAGGTTTTAAAATAAAAAAAAAAGAAAAAAGAAGATGCAATGAGAGAGAGAGAACATACAAACAACGGCCTGCAATTGCAATTGCAGTGAGGGAAAGGCAGTGGCTTAGCCAAGAATTTTCAGAGTCCAATTGAAAGGAGATAGGGGGAGAAATCAAAAGGGGGAGAAATTTGGTAGCCTAAAATAACTAATACCAAAACGCGTATAAGCTACGGACGGTGCAATGCTATACATATGGATCTGACTTGTGTGAGGCCGGATGCCTAAACTTTTGGATAGTGTTTCTTTTTCATCATCTTCTTCTAATAATTTTATTATTTCATATTATATTTTTAAAACTTTTATAATTAAATTTTAAATTTTTTTTATAAAACTATATTCCTAATTATAACTGTTCCCACATATTTCTTATCAACTTAAAATAAGTACAACATAATTATATAATATTTCACTGTAATACTGTAAAGAATGTGTGAAGAAAACCAATTAAATATGGCTAAATTAGGAGAATATGTTGTTCTATTTTTTAAATTAGCCTTTTAGGCCGTTTTTTTTTGAAAAATTAGAGAAATAGGTCATTTTTTGGAGAGAAAAATGGTAAACGCGTTTATTTGGATGCACTTTTTGCACAATTGACAAAAAAACTTGCCTAATTGACCGCACTTTCCTGTAAACTGAATAGAAAGTGTGCCCAGTTAAACGTGTTTTTTTCCCAACGAATTTTTGAACGTTGACTGAGCAACGGTAAAAAAATTTAAAGGGGGCAACAATAATTTTTTTCCTATAAATACCACCTAAGTTTATTTTTTCCACTCACATCCTATTCTCTCAACTCTCAAATTTCTCTAGCTATTCTTCTAAAATTTTTGATACTCTCATTTAAAAGTGTTAGTTTTTTTAATTATTTCGTATTTTATTCGTTCGAATTAAGTTTTCATGAATGACAACCTCCCTAATTCATTTTGACGACAAGCACATTTCTGCTACTCAAGCAATAATGGTAAGATGAAATTTTAAATTTAGTTATTTTCAATTAAGCTAAATTTAAATTCTTTTTACTATTTTTAATTTTTTTATTGTTATAAATAGGCGGATGATTGTGTTTTGGAGGGGATCATACATAATTTGCAAGAGACGGGATTGTTTCATACGTCTCATATATTGGAGGTTGCAAACTCGACCTTACACTCATCAGTGCGTTGGTGGAAAGATGGAGGCCCGAAACACACACTTTCCATCTTTCATGTAGTGAGTGTACAATCACACTCGAGGATGTAGCATTACAACTTGGTCTACCGGTGGATGAGCCAGTCATCACGAGATCAACAGTCGTTCTCGGTAAAGAGGATCTTTGCTTATCATAATTTGGGAAGGTCCCGAACAGGTTTGAGGGTGGTCAGATACGGATGAAGTGGTTGGAGACCAATTTCAAAAAGCTCTTCACGGATGCGACTGACATCATCATACGACAATATGTTTGAGCATTCATCATGAGATTAATTGGGGGCATTTTAATGCCTGATAAATCTCAAATTTTGGTGCAAGTGAGGTGGCTACTACACCTAGTGGACTTCAAAGAATGTGGACGATTGAGTTAAGGATCAGTGGTGTTAGCCACGATGTACCGGGAGTTGTGTCGGGTGACGAAACCAGATAAGATGTCAATTGTGGTTGCCTGATCCTATTGCAGTCGTGGTCCTAGTGGCGAATACTGTTTTTACATTCCCGAGTGAGTTACCCATACATGTTCCCGTTGATGACAAGGTAAAAATCATTTATTAATAAATATGTAGTTTGTATAATAAATGTTTTTTATTTAGTATATGTTTGAAATAACATATTGCTTGTATAGGTGGATCCATAGACCGAGTTATGTGGGACTACTTGACCAACTCGCAGATATAAGGCTATTGTTAGATCAACGCTTGGAAGGTAAGGTTAGTTACTTATTGTTTCGAACCTATATTAATTATGCAATGATTTGTAAAATAAAATTTCGTACATAATGAAATTTATAGTTGTGCACTTCAGTTTAAATGGATGTCGTATGCTGACACCGATATCATATCTTGCATCCCTCCGAAATTGTAGGACAGTCGGTCAATGTAGGACGCAAAGGTGTCGTTGATAGTGTACACGACGGTGGAAATAAACGAATCAAATTAGGTGATACGGCAGTTCGGGTGGAGGCAATGAATTCCACTGCTACCACGAGAAATAGAAGAGTTGCACAAGGTGGACTTGCAGGGGAAGAACGATAAGGACTGGGAGAGGTTCACAAGGATCACATCGATGCTTGGGAGCATAGGATGAAATTCTTACCCATCCGCGAACCATTTTTTTCAGTGAACACGGTGGCCTGTTTGGAGTACATGACGTGGTTTAGAGTCGTCGACAAATCGTATCAGCTATCGGTAGAGGCAAGGGTAGGAAACTTTGTCAAAAGAGGTAACAACGACCGCCCCAACAGCGTAGGGCCGGACGCGATCGCACGACGGGTTCATCATCTGTTCCAATAGAAGATGTGCCGCTTATACCTATGTAATATGCCAATTAGTTCACTCCACTTATTCTTGTTCATTTCACTAAACCCGTGTTATTTTCACAAGCATCCACTATGCAGCACCGCACGTCCCTAGTTCTTCTATTCCCACAGGTACATGTTTCGTGGCACCAACATCCCCCATTTTTTTCACACCCATGTCGACTTTGATGCCGTGGCAAATGCCGAGCCAGATGTCATCATATGTACTTATTTGTAATTATTGTCTACTATGCTAGCACGATCGTGTCTGCTTCTCTAGCAAGTTTAGTTTTTAGGGGTTTTTTATTGTTTTGTTTGGCTTTTGGTCAATAATATGAGTAACAATGGTAGTGGTATGGAGAATGATTTGTCTAATCTCAAGTTAGAGGATGATGAGATCCTATCAGTTGGAAGGGAAAGAGAAGTGATTCAACTTAATTGGGTGCTTTCTCATGACAAGTATGATCCATTCCCGGTTATGAAAAATACTATGGCAAATCTGTGGCAGCCAGTACGGGGAGTACGGATCTTAGATTTGGGAGAGAAACGATTTCTGTTCTAGTTTTTCCATAGGATGGATTTAGAAAGACTGCATAATGGCTCACCATGAACTTTCAATAGCCATATTTTAGTGTTGCATCGTTTGGTAGGGGGTGAGCATCCACTAAATGTTCCGTTAATATTTGTTTGTTTTTAAGTGCAAGTCCATGATTTACCTCTAGGATTTTTCCCTGGGTAGATTGCAAAACAACTAAGGGATTTCGTAGGGTTATTTATGGACTATGATACAAAGAATTTGGAAAGGGGTTTTAATAATTATATACGAATTTGTGTTCGGGTTGATGTTTGACGACCACTAAAAAGAAGGAAGAGAGTCATGTTTTTACTGGGTAATTACTCGTACGTTAATTTCAAGTATGAACGGCTAACTCTATTTTGCTTCTATTGTGGTGGCCTAGGTCACAGCAATTCCTTCTGTTAGATCTGAATGGTGTCAAGAATTGAAGAAACAAAAATGGAATGAGATATGTCAATTCGAGCTCAATCAATGAGGGCTTTGGCAATGAATAACATATGGCTTAAGGTGGAAGGGGGAAGGGGATTTAGAGGTGGTTTGAGGGTGAACTTAGACAGAGATTCAAACTGTGTGTCGGGTTATATAGCAATGGAACACAATTTTGAGGAGTGTCCATTTGAAGGAGGTGAAGGGATGAAACGACCATGTTGAAATAGAGGTTCGCGAAGTGGGTCAATAATGGATGATTCAATGGGTGAAAGAGAGGGAATGTTGGTGATCAAAAATAATTTATTATTAGCGGCTGCCAAGGGTTAAGTTGACCGATCGCAATGAAACTCTTGAGTTGGGATGTCCGTGGGTTGGGGAGCCCACGGGCTGTTAGAAGACTTTAGCATACACTGAAGACGTATAATCCCCAATTGATCTTCTTTATGGAGACAATACTAGATGACAAACGAATGGAAGCAGTAAGGAAACATTATGGATTTATTAATGGGATAGTGGTAGCGGTTAAAGGATCGCGATGAGGCATTTGCTTAGCGTGGAAGGATAATATGGTTATAACATTGTGTAGTTTCTCAAAGAATCATATGGATGTGGTGGTTAAGGGGAATGGGGAAGAGGGAGATTGGAGGTTTATTGGTTTTTATGGAACCCCGTTTGTGAGGAATATGAGTGATTCGTGGATCCGTTTGTGAATTAATTCACTTGAGACGTTGATGGTGTGATTTACCTAAATCTTGAGTTAGTCACTGACCATGCATATGTAACTCACGTGCTTTGATATAAGTAGAGGCTTATGCTCTAAAGATGATCGAGTCGATAGCTGATATATTGGGTACATGACTTGTGTATGGCATGACTTTACTAGCAACAATGGAATTCATAGCTCAATTAAAGAGTTAATAATATCCTCTCATTAACATTGCGTGGATTGATAAATATGGAGCGTGGTCACGGGTTGCTTGTTCTCAAACAATCAAATTATCACAGTCATTTGTTGATAGTGATCATATTAATCATTAATAAGACAATAAGATAAAATAATATTGTATTAAGTGACAAGATCATTGGACAAAACAATTGGATGAATTGCTTTCGTAAAGAGTATTAAAATAAGGAGTTTTCAATCATGGTACTTCTTGTGGATTGACTCCATGGTTAAGTAATTGGGAATTATTGGAATGATTTTTTTTACATAATTTTAATTCTTAAAGCCTATTTGTATATGTTTGATTAGTCCCTCCATTAGCTCAACAAAAGCTCGATCAAACTGCATTTGAACCAGAAGAAAATTTTACGACTTTAGAAATAATTTAATTGAGTCGATTTATTCGATATGGAATTAAATTAGGTGGTTGTGAGAATTATTCAACTAGAGAATTTGATTAAAGAATTTTCTTGAAAAATTAATTTGAAAAATCTATGTGATATTTTGGAAAATTAATTTTGATAAAGTAAAATTAAATTAATTAAAATTCATTTGATATTTTTGGAAATTAATTTTCAAGCCAGGCAATTGGCCCAATGAGTAATTGAACTTGAAAGTTGGACTTGAGATTGTAAAATTTGGTTTGAGAGCCTAAAATCGAGTCCAAAATCCAAAAACTAGTCGAATTGGGACTGGTATGTGACATCGGGCCAACGGTCCAACTGGTGGCTAGATTGGATCGATCGACCCTTCACTGGCCTAGATCGAACCAGCAGTAACTGAACCATTTCGAGGTGTCAACGGTTGATACGGTGGCATTTCGATGACCAAAAAATGGTCAGTGACGGTGGGTCTTCGATGGTTGAGTAATGGAAGAATTTTACTCCTACTAGGACTCTACATGAGAATTAGAGTTTAGATTAACCATTTCAAAAATAATATTATTTTAATAGATTTAATATTAAATTTTATCTAATATTTATCTTGATAAGTATTATATTAATTTAATATTAAAGTAATTAAATTTAATCATAGTTGAACTCTTTAAACTCTTCCTATATAACGAGAGACTTGGGTCATTATTTTACACACACTTGGATTCAAGAGAAAATTGTAGAGAGAAAATTATCTAAAAACACCCCAATTTCACCTAGCCCAATAAAGCCCAAATAAACAAAACAGAATATAAAGACAAAAAAATATTCATTTTTATTAAAATGTCTAAATTAAATTACAACCCAATAGTTGACCCAAATCCTAAATGACCCATTAAACCTAAGCTACCCAAAACAACCCACTATAAACTCAAACCTAAGAAAGCCCAAATAGCCCAAGACAGTAACAAAAAAGGGAAACCCTAATTTTCCCTCACCCATTCGACACCACCCCCCTCTTTGGCGACGTCAGCCACGTGCCCCAAGGTTAGATTTGACCCCTCTGATACTCTTTCATCGAAACAGCAAAAATGAACGTCCCATCATCAGCATTGACCCCAGAAGTAGCCATTTCGGTGATACCTGTAAAGAAACGAAAGGCAAAAGACAGAGGCAATATAAAATATAATATTGTTGTATTTATTTCGGCTACAAAAAGCCAACCATCACTTCTATAATTTTTTACGCAGACAAAAGTAATAGAATCAAGAAATTTCTTAAAGGTAGTTTGTATATTTCATTTTATTTATATATTTCGAATATTATATAAATAAATAAATAAATAATATATAATAAACAAGGGGTTTTTAAAACATACCTGAACTCCACCATCGTATATGGCCGAGGTCACCACCCTCAATGAAGGGTGGTTCTCCCTTCGTGCAATGACCTCATGAATAACCCATATTCATGTGTGGTTTTCTTCGAAAAAAAAGAGAAAATGTAAAAAAGCAAACCCTAAAAAAACCTAAGAATCGAAGTGTTTCGGATTTCTTGGGGGGTTTTGAAGCCAGATTTAAGGGATTTAACCCTAGATCTTGAATCGGGGGCAAAAAAAAAGAAAATAGTGCCCTTCTGACTTCCTGGCCACCCTAGGCGACGGACTTCATCGCTGATGTTCGGTGGCCATGACGGACAGACGATGACTAATGGGGTGGCCCTAGGGTTTATTTTGAGAGAAGAAAAATAAGGTTTCAAAGAGTTTTTTATGGAGTGTTAAAAATGAATTTTGAAACTTTTTTTTTACTTATATAGTGAAGCTATACGACGCCGTTTTGAGCCTTGTTCCCACGGCTCCAAAACGACATCGTTTCACGCCTTGCCCTAAGACCCGACCCATCAGCTAAGGGGATCCGCGTTTTTTTCTAAATTGGTTTAATTATTTTTATGGTCATTCCTCATTTTCCCTAATTTTCAATCTATATCCTTTGCTTATTTTTTAATTTATTTTAAATTTACCCTGAAGGTTATTTCCTTTTACATCCAAGTCCTCTGACCTTGGTGTGTTTGAAAGTGACATGTGTGAGGCTAGATTATTACCCACTCAGTTCCTAAACTTTTCCAAATTTAGGGATTAAGCTCCATATTTTCCTTTTTTTTTTATTTTTTACTTGAAATTTTATTTTTTATTTTAACTTTACCCTCCGATTTTTTACACTTTTTAAAATTTTTCCTTTATTTTGTTTTTTTAATTAAGCCCTTTTATTTTATTTTTCTCAAACTTTAATCTTTATATTATCTTCCATTATTTTAATCATCCAAATCAGTTATTATTTATTTAAGCTTGATATTTGATTTACACTTAACATTTTGATGTTATTTTTTATGCCATTTTTTTAAATTTTGCCTTTTTTTTTGTAAATGCATTTTTGTAAGGTATTTTAGTAAAATAAATTGGATGTCATTTTTTTTTTGAATTTTCATACAAAGTATTTAAAATCGAGGCAATGTTCGTTACTTAAGGGACTCGATAAAATTGTGCCTCAACTTACGGGGTGTGGTTTTATTTTCGAACTTGGTAATTGAATACCCTATTTTAAATTTAAAACATGTATATATTTATTAATTGATAAATGTTCTTTCTTTTCGAGTATTGGAGATGTCGTGTTCCTAACTTACGAGATGTGACTTTATTCTCAACTAACTCGAGACGAAAGATCGTTTTTCGTGAAAGTTAGTTTTTTAAACGACACCTAGTTTATGTTTTTTTTAAATGTCTTTATTCTCAATTATATTTAAATTTTTTATATTGATCAATGAATGATTTTTATTTTTTGAGGATTCGAAATATCGTGCCCTTAATTTACAGGATATGATTTATCTCAATGAACTCGAAATAAAAGATCATTTTTCGTGATATTTCAATTTTATCAAATTGTTTCCATTTATACGTTTAAGGATCGAATTTTAAATTTTCTTTAAGTTCTCGAATTTCAATACTAAGACATCAAATAATCGACTAAGTACCAATTTTTGGCATACGAGGGTGCTAATCCTACCTCATGCGTAACCGACTCCCTAATCCATTTCTTTTGATTTCGAAGACCAAAATGATTTTAATAATTCTAAGTATATTTCAAGGTAACCCAATCGCACTTATTTAAAAATGATTGGTGTCAACTCCAGTTTTGGTTTTAAAATAATATTCGAGACCTTTTCAAAAAAATGGTTTCGATAGCTTGGGGACTTCATTGGGGATAAATAAGAGAGTCAAGCTACGAGCCCATTATTTTTTGGTCTTTCTGTTAAAAATTGAGAACTTGGTTAAAATTTAATTTATGACCCTTTCTTGCATTTTGTATTCGTGTTTGGTTTAAATTAATTAATTTGTTTGTCAATTTATTTTTGAGTCGAAGGTGAGGGTTTTTCATGCATTGCATTGATCTGTTACTTTACCCTTTTAAGTGAAAGTGAAAAGCTACTCCTTCGTGAGGTCTTCACCTCCGTGTAGGATAGTGGATCGCTTTCGGGAATACATCCGTACCTATGTTTTCATGAAGTTTTCACTTCTATACAAACATATGGGAAATGTATCCCCTTGAATTAAACTCATCCGTATGAGCCTGTAATGGGTGAGGATCGAGGAATATGCCGTTTTAGGTACCCTTACTTTAGAACTCAAACCGCATATAGTCGACCATAGGAGCCTACCCTAAGATAGAACACATCAAACCTTTAGCAGTCACCTAAATAAATGTAAGAGAGAGAGGCGCTCTTTTTACTTTGATTTTTGCCTTTAATTGCAATTTTGTTGTTAGATTTTATTTCTGTGTTAATTATATGACTTGCTTTATTTTGTCTATATTTTTCTCCTCGCATCGCATTATCATTCTAAGAAAGGTGTTGATTCGTACTCGATTACCAAATAGAGAGCTTGTCATGGAAAGCGGGTTTCTTGATAGAGTGGAAGATAATATTGCTGTGCGCATATGGTTGGAGGAGAGACACGTGAAAAAGGAGACAGTTTGTTAGAGGTGTACGCATCAAAATTTTGGGATTATACTCGGGTAAATGTGACCCAAAACAATGTACAAGAGTTAAAGGACATCTAGAATTAGTGGGATGATGGGAAGAAGCAAGTATTCTACGTCAAGGTAGACAAGCACCTCTTCCAAGCCCTCACTCAACACTGGAACCCACATACAGTTGCTTCACCTTTGGGAATATTGACATGGTTCCCACGGTAGAGGAATACACTACATTGCTACGTTGCCCAAAAATTCAAGTTGACAAAGCCTTTTTAAGAGCTGCTTGTGTCCCAACCTTTTTGAAAAGATTGATGAACATAACCGGAATGAGCGAACAGTGGGTTGCAGCTCTAATCAAAGTGAAAGGGGGATAACAAGTGTATTACTTGGAAAAACCAACTAGATTTGATCCTAGTACACCCGGATGTGAAGAAACGTGTCGACATTTTTACTCTTGAGTTTATATGGGTTGGTCATATTCCCAAAAGCATTGGGACATATAGAAGATGTAGTTACTGATTTATTCGATTGACTTAGTAAGAGAGTCACATCTATCCCAGCAATCTTAGCTGAGACCTTCTGATCGTTAAATGCATGTAGAAGAGAAGGAGAGGAGAGGTTCATCGGCTGCGTACTGCTCTTAATGGTTTGGTTCCACAATCATTTCTGGAAGGTAAAAAAGTTTTCATATTGGGTGTTCTGCTCAGATTACTCGCCCTTAAAGGAATTTGTATCCAAGCAAAGACAAGAAAGTATATCCAAGGAAAAATAGATGGCCATCCTTCATAGTCTCCAAGACGAAGACGTTGAATGGCGGGCACCTTGGTTAACTTCTAACGAAATCCTTTATCGGTATGGCAGTTTTGATTGGGTCCCTTTGCTTGGAGTATGGGGAGCTGTAGGATACCCTCCTCTACGCATGCTAAGGCAATATAGGACAAGGCAATTTATCCCAGCTACATAAGGATTGGCCCATTGCGAGTTCATGTACAAAGGAGACAACTATAAGAAAAGGGTTAGAGAGATATCGAACGCATAGAATCAAGTGCATAGAATAAAGGTGTTCACTGCAAACTCGATGACAACACCGAAATATGATTGGTGGAGAAATAAAAGTGTCAACGATAACATCACTGTACCAAATCCTGAAGACATCCGACCGATAGAAGAGCAACTACAAGTGATTCCGTTAGAGTTGATTATTATAAAACAAGATTTTGAGAGGAAAAGTTTAGAATTTGGGAAGAGGATAAAGACTCTGGAAGAAGAAAAGATGCAGATAGGATTGGATGTTGACGTCCAAAAATTAGAGGCTGAAAAGTTAAGAAAAGGGAAAAATAAAGCTGAAGAAGATTTAGATAGTTTGAAGAAGGATTACAAGAAACTCCGTCTGTCAATGAGAATTGCTGGGCTGGGGAAGACATTGAGTTAATGGCAACAGGAAATTCAAGAGCAAAAAGATCGAGCAGATCAATGGAAAAGGAAATTCCAAGATGCTCAAGTTTAAGAGAACTCTATAAAAGGAGAATTGCTAGAGAGTCAAGTTGTAAAGGCTGAGCTGAAAGCTTGAATAGCCGAACTAGAAGGTCTATGCGTAGGCATCATAATCAAAATTCTGTTACAGAACTTAACGTGAGGCAGACATAAAACGAGGAATTGAAGAGAAAGGTAGAAGAACTTGAGGCTTCGTTACAAAATTGTGAGATAAGGATTGAGATTCTAGAAAGGACATTGGAGACAAATGAAGGACAACTCTAACTCGCTTGAAGATAAGTTAGTGATAGGGATTACATCATGGGTGAAGCCTTGACTCAAGTACGAGAAGTAGCCGACCACCTGCAATCATTGATTGTTCAAGTTGACGTGTTGAGTGTGAAATATGAATTAGAGTTAGATAGGGGTCAGAAGTTAGCTGGGCTTCTTAGGAAGTTCAAAACTTTGAGCATTAGGGTAAAACCATATATGTAAACTATATCTATGTAAAGAAATTTGTTTTCTAGCGAAGTTGTTCTAATGAAGTTGAATTAAGAATCAATGCATTCCTTATATTGCATACATGTATTCATTAGCATTGAATTTTTACATGCATTCAACATTAACACAATATCCCTAATTAATTAAAATTTCAACAGTTACATGAGAAATCATTAAGAACTCACATCGTTATGGTACTCGCAAAGCTATGGGGCAAAGAATTGAAAGATTAAAACAAATCCAGAAGGAAATGCAAGAGCAAATATTGGCACAGCTGCAAGACCAATTGGAAAAGGTGTATCAAGACATGAAAGACCAAATTATAGAGTCTCAAATGAGCATCATAATTAAGCTGACTCGGTTGTTAAGAGAAGGGGCTGATAAAGGAAAAAGTCCCGTAGTAAGTCCAAAGGAGGAAAGTGAGGAGCCCAGATATCCCAGGCATATCAGGGCATAACAACACCCGAGCGAAAAAAGTTCTGTGCATATCCAAGCGCGACAAGAGACATACTCACGTGGGGTACCAGTGACGATAAGAGCATAACAACAGCCGAGCGACATATCAAGGCCTTCAAATTACCAAATAGGATCTGGCTCCAATCTTGGAGACAATGTAGCCAACCCTGTCATCCTCAACCTAGATGACACGGAGGAGACGGAAAAGGTAAGGCATAAGATTCCTAAACAACTAGAGGATCGATACAAATGGTTGGAAGAGAAGGTTAAAGCAATGAAAGGTGCAGATACCTTTTATGAGATTGACGCTAAGGATCTAAGCCTAGTCTCGGACCTAGTGCTCTCAGCAAAGTTTAAAATGCCTGATTTCAATAAATAGAACGGGACCAGCTTATTCGAGGCCCACATCACCATGTTTTGCAGAAAGATGACTGGGTACGTCAATAATGACCAGTTATTAATCTACTATTTCTAAGACAGTTTGGCGAGATCTGCTGCAAAATGGTAAAACCAACTGAGCCGTGCTAAAATAAGCTCGTGAAAGGATTTGGTGCAAACATTTATGAAGCAATACAATCATGTAACTAACATGACACCTAATAGACTGACTCTGCAGAGAATGGAGAAGAAGCTAAATGAAAGTTTTCGACAATATGCCCAAAGGTGGAGGGACATAGCAACGCAAGTACAACCACCTTTGTTGGTAAAACAAAAGACTATGTTGTTCGTTAATACTTTGAAGGCTCTGTTCATTAACCATATGCTGGAAAGCACTACTAAGAGTTTCTTCGATATGGTTATGTTCGAAAAAATGATCGAGAATATGATCAGAAGCGAAAGAATCAACGTAGGGGAAGGTGCCAAGAGAGTAGCCCCTAGAAAAAAGAAAATGAAATAAATAACACGAGCCTATATAAGACGAATTACTCGAAGCCGATGGTAATGGCACCACCCAAGGCCATAACAAATAATTACTAAAAGACTTAGAGGCAAGAGTTTGGCACAAGTGAGGACTCAATTCACTCCCATCCCTATGACATATAAGAAACTCTACCAGAACTTGTTCGATGCCCACGTCATATCACCATCATATCTGAAGCCATTGCAGCCTCCATTCCCAAAATGGTACGATACGAATACCCAATACGAGTATCACGCAGGAATAACACGGCATTAGATCGAAACTGTACGACTTTAAAAAGGCAGATCAAAAAACTCATCGAAGTAGGGATATTAAGATTTGATGACATTGCAAGGCCTAATGTATCAAGGAATCCGCTACCTAATAATCTTGACCAAGGGGTGAATGTGATAATCGGGGAAAGAAGCAGAAAGATCGAAACTCGTGTTGAGGAGGTGAGATCCTCACTAAGATGGGTATGGTATAAGATGGTGCACATGGGCTGGATCGTCTAAGATTCAAGGGAAGTAGTAGAGAGAACAGAGTGCTACTATGATTTTCATGCTGCCAAAGGACATGAATTCTAAAAATGCGTATAGTTCAAAACTATTGTACAAGGTTTGATGGGCAACAAGGAGTTAGAATTTTTGAAGAAGATGAAGAAGTGGAAGATGTGTGTGCTTTCAAAGAGGGCACAACCAAGAGAGCTTTTGGAGTCAATAATCTAATGATATTCATCTCTCGATCGAGGGGCAACAAAATCGAAGAAAGAACAGCGCCCAAAGTCATAATCCAAAAACCCGTAGCCTTTCCCTATAAGGATAGAAAAAGGGTACCCTGAAATTATGATTGTAATGTGATGATATCAGAAGGTGAGAGTTGCAAAGCTACATTATAAGGAGCTCAAGATGTGAGTCTCATGTCATGTAATGGGAAGAGATATGATCCTATAAGCACAGAGAACGAAAAACTTGAGGAAAGAGCCCAAGAAGGGAAAGATTGATGGACCTAAATCACCGATCAACGAGCCAGTAACGGAGAAAGAAGCTAGAGAATTTTTGAAATTCTTGAAGCATAGTGAATATAGCGTGGTGGAGCAGTTGTACAAACAGTCGGCTCATATATCGATTTTAATGCTATTATTAAGTTCGGAAGCACATCCACGTTGATGAAAGTGTTAAATGAGACCTATGTCGATGACGACATCTCAGCGAACAAGTTAGACCATCTGTTCAATAATGTAGGCATTGAAAACTTTATCTTTTTTAATGATGATGAAATACGCCAAGAGGTATGGGGTCAACAAAGGCTTTACATATCACCACCCGCTGTAAAAGATACACATTACCCGATGTATTGATCGATAACAGCTCAGCCATGAATGTTCTACCACTAACCACACTGAAGACGTTGCCAATCGATAGCTCTCACATGAAAGCATGCCACAATATAGTAAGAGCATTCGATAGGACAGAAAGAAAGGGGATGGGTAGGATCGAGATACCGTTGCTAATCAGTTCGAACTCATACGAAATAGACTTTTTGGTAATGGATATCAATCCAAGCTAAAATTGCTTGCTTGGAAGGCCATGGATCCATTCGACAGGGGCGGTGTGGAACGATGAAAATATATAGACATTTTCATACCATTTTTGACCTAATTTCTTGCAAATTTTGAATAATTAATATTGAAAAATATAATTTATTTATAAAATAATTAATTTGTCTTAAAATTACCAAAATATTGATTTTTAATTATTTTTATAAATATTGAGCATGAATTTGATGATTTTTCGACAGTTTTGCACAATTGGTGAAAATCGGCCTGGTAGACATTGCTAACAACTTACACCGTTGAGGGAATTTTTACACTGAGTTAATGAAGAGCTGAGAAGAATATTTTTCAAGTCAAGGTTCGGTTCAATATGAAGCTAAATTATGCTTTATAATTAAAATTTTAATTCAAATTAAATTGGATTAAAAATAAATTATAAAGGCAAAGCTGAAGTGGCTCGATGTGCATACAACCGAGGGTCGAACCACCTCCTATTAGGCTAGCCATGTGCTGTCCAAGTGCTGACCATATTCAGCTGAAATTTTGACCAATTCAACCTTGCAAAATAGCCCTCAAACTTTCCCAAAAATCCATTCCAACCCCTCCTCTTTTCATGGTTTCAAATTCTCACCCGTAGCTTATTTTAAGCAAGCTTTTGACAGGTTAAAGCTTGTGTGTGGCGGCCGGCCATGGGAAAGTGTGTGGCTGATATTTATTTGCTAAATATAGCCACAACATCTCTCCTAAACTCCACCTATAAATACACCCTCCATTCACCTCATTTTAACACACCAAAAAAATTCATTCTCTCTTCTTTCTCTCTAGCGTTCCATCACATTTTAACACACCAATATTATATTGTTCTTAACCAAATATTTTTCATAGCATAGTCCCTGTGGGTACGATACTTGATATTATTTGTCACTTTATTACTTGAATACGATTGTGTACACTTGTACATTTCCATCGTTCCACGGTGCCATCATCATTGCACCAAAAATTGAAACTAGTGGCTGAAGGTCGATTAGTCACGATTAGTACTGAGAAAGACATAATTGCATCTATAACAAACGATGCACCTTACATCAGAGTAGACGAAGAGGCTTTGGAATGCTCTTTCTGGTCACTAGAATTTTTTAACGCAAACTTCATTGTCAAAGGAAGTAAGATCCGTACACCAAAAATATCACAAAACACTAGGACGGGTCTGCGACTGATGGTCGGGAAAGGAGCATTACTAGGAAAGGGACTAGGAAAGTACCTCTAAGGGAGAATCAATGCAGCAATGGTTGCAGACAAATGAGACCGTTTTAGCCTGAGGTAGAAGCCAGATGTGAGGGAGAAGAAGAAGAAGTTGGAGAAGAAGCAAGAGAGAAGAAGAGCACGGTTGACCGGAGAAGAGATCAGGTGGGAGCCAATGGTCTTTCCGCATATATCCAAAACGTTCACATCAGGAGGAATAAACAATTCAAGGCAAATATTAGAGGAGAAGGAAAGAAAAATGGTTGAAGCAGTAGGAATAATAAAGGACTTAAGTATCAACGCTGTGTCTGAAGAGAGGGATGAAGAAAGAAGCATGTAGGGAATCTGGCCCTACATCCTTGGGAGTACTCTAAACAACTGGACTGTAGAGGAACTCCCTATAGCCTTTAGGACCTCCTTAGAGTAATGCTCAAAACATACCTACTGCTCTAAGCCCGAGAGTAGTAAGAATCTTTTGTAAAAGGGCACATTACCATTATCAATTATTTTAATGAAAAAATGCATTTCCTATTTCATTTCGCAATTCTATTTATTTTTGATCAGTTTGACAAATATTTTATAATTATATCATACAATTAACCATTCTTCAATTCATTTATTCTTGTTCAATTTTACAAATATTTTTGTTCTTGTCAAAATGTTCTATTTATTCATGCTCATAGCATACAATTAATCATTCTTAAATTCATTTGTTTCTTTGGATTTCGTTTTATCCCTCTAACAGGTCCTTTGATATCAATGATATGAGTGACACCATTGTTGACAAATATTTTTGTTCTTGTCAGATGATCTAATGACCCAATTAGATGCAGAAGTGCCACAGAAGCCGAAGCAGCCAGTTCAAGTTAGAAATCCTCTACCACCCTACCCTCAAAGACTTCAAAAGTAGAAACAGGAAGTCCAATTCAAAAAGTTCCTAGACGTACTCAAGCAACTTCATATCAACATTCCGTTGGTAGAAGCACTTGAGCAAATGCCAAATTATGTCAAGTTCATGAAGGATATCCTATCAAAGAAACGAAAACTTGGAGAATTTGAGGTAATAGCCTTAACGAAGAAATGCAGTCCATATCTTCAAGACAAACTATCCCCAAAGTTGAAGGATCTTGGATGTTTTACCATACCATGCAACATTGAAGCAACTTATTGTGGTAAAGCACTATTTGATTTGGGTGCAAGTATTAACTTAATGCCCATGTTGATATTCAGAAAGTTAGGGATAGGTGAAGTTAGACCAACTATAGTTACACTTCAGTTAGCTGATCGATCTATAGCATATCTTGAAGGAAAAATTAAAGATGTATTGGTTCGTGTTGATAAATTTATATTCCCTGCTGACTTTGTTATTTTAGACTTTGAAGTAGATAAACAAGTGCCAATGATTTTAGGAAGGTCATTCCTAGCAATAGGAAGGAATTTGATTGATGTGCAGAAGGGTGAACTAACTATGCATGTTCAGGATGATCAGATGACGTTTAATGTTTTTAAGTCTATGAGATTTCCTGATGTAGTTGATGATTGTTCTGCAGTATCTAAGTTAGAAGACATAGCCATTGAAGAGGAATTCAACTCTGTTGAAGATCCATTGGAAAAGATTTTACTAACAAACCCTCAAAGTGATGAAGAGGGGGAAGAAAACTTAGCTTTGCTAGAAGCTAATTCAAGGGGATTTAATCCACAACCTCGCTTTGAATCTTTAGATTTGGAAAGAAGAGATTGCGCCCAACCGAAAGCATCAATTGAAGAGCCACCTAAAATAGAGCTTAAGGTATTACCTTTACACTTGAAATATGTTTATTTAGGTGATGCTTCTACTTTTCCTGTGATTATTTCAGCACAACTAACTGAGAAGCAAGAAGATCAATTGATTAAAGTGTTGAAGCAATTCAAGAAGGCTATTGGATGGACCATAGCCGACATTTGTGGTATAAGTCCATCCATATGCATGCATAAAATCATTCTTGAAGATGATAAGAAAGCAACAATTGATGGACAATGGAGACTGAACCCTACTCTAAAGGATGTAATCAAGAAGGAAATTATCAAGTGGTTAGATGTGGGTATAATCTATCCCATCTTAGACAGTTCATGGGTTAGTAATGTCCAATGCGTGCCAAAAAAAGGAGGTATTATGGTCATAAAGAATGAAAACAACGAGTTTAGTTACGGGATGGCGAATTTGCATTGACTACTAGAAGCTAAACAAAGCAACGAGGAAGGATCACTTTCCCTACCCGTTCTTGGATCAGATGCTAGATAGACTCGCAATGCGAGACTATTACTATTTTCTAGATGCGTACTCTAGGTACAATCAGATTATAATTGCACTGGAAGATCAACACAAAATGACATTCAAATTTGGTGGTTCGACTGACAGATGGGACATTCGCACTGAAGGAGATTTTCCTAGCACCTTATCAGTCTCTTGTGTAGAAGCTGTGTGATGAAATTAATGTGGAATTAACATCAACATGCTGATTCTTTGGCCACTGTAGCTTCAAAGATAAAGTTAGAAGATGATGAAGATGAAGCTGTCATTAAGATCAGCAAGCGACGAACTCCAACTCATGGAACTTTAACGATAAGCTATATGAAGATGTCCTTAAAGAAGGAGATTGGAGACATGTTGTGATTCAATGCTGCATCAAAGGAAAGTTCTAAAGGCAGATCGTAAGCAAAACCAACCGTCTTAATACGCATGCCCCTATCTCACAAATTGTTTAATCTTACCCTATGACTTCCTTTTCCGTCTTCATTGAGTGAGCTAATAAGTTCAATGCATTTTCTTCTATCCCAGCTTTTAGGGCTGTTATCATTCCAGTCCTTTCTGTTGAGCGAGTCATTTTGGTTGCAAGCGGATCACCATTCGCCCTACCTTTCTTTCTAGGTTATTAGCCAGCTCGGAATAACGTTGGAAGGTGCCTCTCTCAATTCTGAGAGTATTCTACCTATTCCGAAAAAGGAATCCCCAATGAGAGCCAATTGACGAAATAATCTTGAGAATTTCAAAAACTAAATTAACCTAGAAATTTGTAGCCAGTTTCCTACTGTCTTCCCTCTTACTTAACATCGCTAAAAAATAGTTTTTATACTTTATATTTCATTTTCGATCTGAGACTATAGTTCTCAAGAACATATTAAAGCACTGCTTGGAGTTCCTAAAAAATTCACTCTTTCTGCCATATTGTTGGTTGTGCTTTTTGATTGTGCACAGCTTTTCTAGACCATATTCTTTCTTCTTCGAGCATTTCGACGATTTGTTGAATCTTATTAGGTGAGGGTACTTCGGATTTATGTAAATCGATAATAAGGTTAGCTACCTGATTTTCTAATGGGGTGAGCTTTCGCATGTGTGAGGCTTTGTTAGCTTAGCTCCACCCGTTGGTGCCGGTTGCTCTTGCTGCTCCAACTCCCTTCAAATGTCCTCTTAGTTGACTTCAGCAGCTTAGATTTCAAACGAAGGAGAAACAGGCTCCTGAGCTAGTGGCACTGGCTCAGAAGCTTCCGGCACCGGAGGGAGGGCTTGCTGCACCTCCATTGAATCGAAGTCCGTTGCGTGCATGAATGATAGCCTGTCATCATCGTATCGTCAATGTGACCAGAGTCAAACTCTGCCGTTGACCAGGGATTGTGTGCCTTAGTAGGGAAAACAAAGGTCCGATAATAAGCATAGAAAGGGAGGGAAAAAGACCTTCACGCAGGTATAGAGTCAGCCCGGGTTCACCGATTAGAGAGGCCCTCTTCAATACATTAAGAAAAGATGTTCATAGGGGCCAGAAAGACTCGATCATAGGAACTTAGACCTCTTACGCGCTAGTAAACGAAAACCACCTCGACGGAAGGGTGGAACCAAGGAAGAAAATGAAAGACCGGGAATTCAAAGAGAAGGATCCCTAGAGGCGTTCACTATCTATCCCACCACCATCGACATTAGCGCTGTCTAGTTGTGTTCAATGTTTGAGCCTCATAGCTTGGTGCCTTATTAAGGATTTGGAAAAGAGTTGGAAATAAAAAGACTAATAAAATAGAGAATAGGAGTTCTTGCAGGTATCCATCAATCCGGAATCGTATTAGAAGTCGCCCTACTGAGATTTTCATCTTCTTTTTGTGTGATTTGATTCTCCTGATCCTGGTAGAATCGTATTAGAAGTCGCCCTACTGAGATTTTCAATTTGATTCCAATACACTTTCCAATCGCAAAAGATGTGGAGATTTATCCTCTTCAAACCCCGAAAGACGTAAGGAGAAAGTCTACCTTAGAAAGCGTTCTGCCCCTTTCAATATCTTACTTATCTATAAACTTTAATGAAGAAAAATATTCTATTTAATAGATTGAACACTTGGTTGACTTTCCTCTCTCTTTGCCGAGTCGGTCTCACAGTCAAGTTTTTTCTAGGTAAACTCTTGTACGAAAGCTGGTCATCCTAACCCATACATTTCAACAGATTGAAAGTGAAGGCTTATTTGAATTTAGTCTATCCTTTTGATGGCCCTTAAAACAATACTTAAACTTAAAGCTCAAAAATGCAGGATGGTCTTGGACGAGCTTCAGAAAAAGAGAGGGAAAAAATTGAAGATTGAGGATAATTAAAGCTTAATTTAGTCCCTGACTAGGGGTAAGAAAAAAGATGATGATGATCGCTCGTGCACCATGACTAATTAGGAACTCACCCAAGGTGTGAAGAGAAAACATCCTTTATTGAGACTGGAAATATAGAAAAACTTGCAAGGACACACGCACACCAAGCAGTCACTTCCGCATCTGAAGGCAAAGAGAAATCATTCCTGGATTCGAGATAAGGTACAAGCACTAAAAGAAAAGGAATGAAACCTAAGGAAGAGGTCCGTCCTTAGTATCAAAGTGTTTTGATGATGAAAAGGGAGTATTACGTCCGATCAAGACACCAGTCTGCCCCCTAATAGAGGGTGCTATGGAAGAAATTAGGCATTGAACTGAGGTTTAGTAGTACTTATCACTCAAGACGGCCAGACTTTAATCGTCGGACCCCAAACCTTAAACTCTAAACCTTAAACCTTAAACCCCAAACTTTAACCTCTTAACCTCTAAACCTAAACCCTAAACCCCAAACCCTACAGTCCATAGACTCAGGCCTTTACCTCCTCTTTAATCTGTGTATGTACTTTCTTGAAAGAGAAAGATAAAGTAGCTTGACACAGGAAAGCATTGTAGACTCCCCACCTTTGTTTACTTCGTGTTCTCAAAGTAGGATGAATTTCTTGCTTCCTTCCTTAACTAAGTCAAAGAGCGGATTTGTACCATCTTGTTAAACAGTCAAGTTGCGAGAAAGAGATAGCATTGATACAGAGCCAATTCTAATAGACTTATTGAAAGGTCTCATTACCGTGCATCCAGTAGGAATTTAACCTACGAATTCGCCAATTATGAGTTGGGCGCTTTAACCATTCAGCCATGGATGCTTAGCGGGGATCAAACTAGTGACTGTCTACAGCTTATGCCTTCACTCGGGGGAGAGCACCCATCCAAAAAAAAGTAGAAAAGTGAAGAAGTGATGTCCAAACCCTCGGATGGACCTAAACTAGACTCAGTCCGAACTCCTACAAGAGGGTCCAAAGTAGAGTGGCATGGAATCGGTCGAAAAAGACAGATTTGAGGATTGCGTATATTGAGTAAGATGCATGGAAAGGGGAGCACGAAAGCTAGCATAGGGAAGGCTTTGCAAAACCTTACCAAAGTGGAGGTTTTTTTCCAAAATAATCAGTCAATCCATTAAGTCAAGTTCGGTGATAAAGCAAGGAATGAGAAATGCCAGTTCTGGCAGAAAGGAAGGAAGCGTAGTCCCCTACTGAAAAGGGCCAAAACCGCTTTGCACCACTGATAGACTACTTAAGATTCAATTCAAAAAGGCCCTACTTAGCTTAGTTTCGAAAGCCTTTGTCATTGTCAGTCAACTAAGTAGGGCTTGAGGCCCTTTGCAAATCCGTAAATCTGAGGAGTATGCCGCAACAAAAGGATGGTCCCCTATGCATTTCATTCTTTTTGAAAAGGAAAAAATAAAAAAGTACCCCCATCATGGTGAACCTCTCCTTGTGATCGGGATGAGGTAAATACCTCCCAATCGAGGGGCGATTCGGCCATCTTCTCCCGATTTGCCTAGTGGCCGAAAAATGCATGATCCCACCTATCTGATTGTTATGAGATTTTTGTGACTTCCCTCTATTTAACTAGTATAGCTCTAACACTTTCCTAAAAAGCTCCCCGTCACCAAAGCAAAGACAGAAGAGTCATAAGGAAACATAGGGCTTATGTGGATATCTGTTAGATTAACGGCCTAGACTGAAGAAAATAACAAGTAAAGCAAGTCTGGTGTGAAACTTGGGCGTCTAAGTAAGTGAAGTTGTGCTAACTGGTCCTATCCTAGATCCAACCGAGTTTGGAACACATTTAAACGCATTTAATTTGGTTTATGTAATGCACCTGCTACATTTCAAAGATGTATGATGACAATTTTCACTAACATGGTCGAGAATTATTTGGAAGTGTTCATGGATGACTTTTCAGTGTTCGGGGACACTTATGATGATATCTTAGCTAATTTAGCTAAGGTACTGAAGCGATACGAAGAAACAAACCTTGTTCTCAATTGGGAAAAGTTCCATTTTATGGTACGACAAGGTATTATTTTGAGGCACCGAATAACAAGACAAGGAATTGAAGTCGACAAAGCCAAAGCAGATGTTATCGAGAAACTTCCACCTCTAACATTTGTAAAAGGTGCTAGAAGCTTTTTGGGACATGTTGGATTCTATCAGAGATTTATCAAAGACTTCTCTAAAATTGCTAAACCCTTGAGCAAATTGTTAGAGAAGGAAACGACATTCAACTTTGATGAAGAATGCTTGATAGCATTTAATGATTCGAAGAATCGATTAATTTCAGCACCAATTATCATCACACCACATTGGGAATTACCGTTCAGTTGATTGTGATACAAGTGACTTCGCAATCAGAGCTGTGATGGGCCAGTGAAGGAACAAATTTTTTCATCCTATCTACTACGTGAGTTGAACTTTGCCAGGAGCTCAGCTGAATTATATGGTAACCGAGAAAGAATTACTTGCAATTGTGTTTGCTTTTGACAAGTTTATATCCTATCTTGTAAGTACAAAAGTGATGGTCTTTACGGATCATTCAACGATTAAATACTTACTTGCCAAGAAAGATGCCAAGCCTAGATTGATTCATTGGGTGTTACTACTTCAAGAATTTGATTTAGAAATTCAAGATCGAAAAGGCGTAAAAAACCCAATAGCCGATCACTTGTTTAGATTAGATCCACGAAAAGAAAATTCAACTCTTGTACCCATACAAGAGACATTCCCTGGCGAACATATACTCAAGGTAAGTCATAACACCCCTTGGTTTGCTGATTTTGCTAACTACTTAGCTTGTGGTTTGATTCCCTATGATAAGACGTATCAGCAAAGGAAGAAGTTCCTTCATGATGCTAAGTATTACTTTCGGGAAAAGCCGTATTTGTTTAAGAAGTGTGCATATCAGATGATCAGAAGATGTGTGGCAGAAGATGAAGTACGAGCGATATAATATCAGTGTCACACAGCTCCAAGTGGAGGACACTTCAGATGATCACGTACGGCGGCCAAAGTATTACAAGCCAGATTCTTTTGGCCGACATTATTCAAAGATGCATATGCTTATGTTAGAAGCTGTGGCCGATGTCAAAGGGTTGGAAATGTCACCAACAGAAATGAAATGCCTCGGACAAACATCATGGAAGTGAAATTGTTTGATGTTTGGGGTATTGACTTTCTTGTTCCATTCCCTCCATCATTTGGTAATAAGTATATTCTAATAGCAGACGACTACGTATTGAAATGTATTGAAGTTGAGGCATATCCAACAAATGATGCTAAGATAGTGAAGAAGTTTTTACAGAAGCATGTGTTCACACTATTTGGAACTCTTTGAGCCATCATTAGTGATGAGGGGTCCCATTTTGTGAACATATGGATGAAGTGGTTGCTCGATACACATGGAGTAAGACACAATATTGCTACAGCTTACCATTCACAAACTAATGGGCAAGCTGAGTTAGCAAATAAAGAAATAAAACGCATACCCGAGAAGGTAGTGTGTCCGAATCGATGAGATTGGTCCAAAAGATTGGACGATGCTTTATGGGCTTACAAAATAGCCTATAAGACACCTTTAGGAATGTCTCCCTATAGGTTGATATTTGGAAAAGCCTGCCATTTACCTTTGGAGTTAGAACACAAAGCTTATTGGGCTATTTAGTGGCTCAATTTGGATCCAAAGCTTTCTAAAGAGAAACGAATAATTCAGCTCAATGAGTTACAAGAATTTCGAATGTTCTCTTTTGACAATGCCAAGCTATGCAAAGAAAGATTAAAAAGATGGCATGACAAGGACATTCGAGTTAGAGAGTTTGAAGCAGGTCAGCAAGTTTTATTATTTAACTCTAGATTGAAATTTTTTCCAGGTAAATTGAGATCACGTTGGTCAGGTCTTTTCACTATCCATCAAGTTTTTCCATATGGAGTGGTTGAACTCTATGGTAAGTAGGGTATTTTCGAGTAAATGCCCAGAGATTGAAACATTATTTGGGAAATAAAGTTCAGCGAAATGAACTATCGCTCATTTTATCAGAAACTTAATTTGTTTCATTTTAATAAAGAACTTAGGTCATATTTCCTTGACTGATATGTTGAAATGAATTCTGTCGAGGAGTTTGGAACTTAAGCGGGACCGCTTGTGACCTTTCTAATCTTTCCTGAGAATTAATTTTAACATAATTTTCCGAGAAATTATTTCCTAGATTAGAAAATAAATTTTTGATTTTTGATTTTTACAAATAAAAAGGGTCAATTTTTTATCCAAATTTTAATTACAACTCAATTTTCAAATTATTTTAAGTTCAAGGACTTATTGAATTTTTTGTAAAATTTTGTTTTTAATTTTGTAAATATGAAAATTAGCTGTCTTTTCCTGTAAATATTTTTAAATAGCTAAAAATAAAAATTTTCATTTAAATTATTTATTTTATTTATTTTTCAAAATTTGATAATTCTTAATATTAAGTTATAAACTAAATTTTATAATTTATATTAATTATTCTAAAAAGTTTAAATTAGGATTAGTTTTTAAAATTTGAATTTAAATAAAATTTGTGTTTGAGTTAAAATAGGATTTAGGAATTTAATTTGAGTGTTTGAGTGTAAATTATCTTCCATGCATTATAAATAGTCCACCTCTTAAGGGAATTATCACTCAAACCATCAAACCAGCTACCATAGGCAGCCACCATTGGTAACCATCGGCAGTGATCGGGTCACATCGAGCGCAATCAGCCGACGCCTTTCGCAAGCGCCCGACACTGCCCTATACCGCTCGACGCCTCTTGATGCAGCTCCCACAATCTCTCAATACCGCTCGACGCATATGCCTGGCAGCTCCCGCAAGCATCCGATAGCGTCCGATAGCACCCTATAGCGCCCGCGCGCCAGGCGACTACTGCTCTTTCGTACGTCCGCACACCTGTTGCTGTCGAGCCATGCCCACGCCACGTCGTGCTGCTGCCTTGTGTGCCCATCACCTAGACCGTGCGCACCACATGCCCTAGGCACCTATGCCGTGTGTCCTTTCCCTAAACCCTAAGTTTCCTCTAAACCTCACATTAGATAAAATCCTTTTATTTTTAGCCCTAATTATTTGTTTTGGATTTGATTTCAATAAAAGGTGGTAAAAATTCATCTTCTAATTTTTAATTTATTTAATTTATTAACTCTTTAATTTAATTTAAATTGTTAATATTTTATACTAATTAATTTTTTTTTTAAAATATTTGTGTCCATTTATTTGTTGATCAGGTTAAAATCATGCTACACAAGAGAACTCGTGCCGCAATGAAAGAAGAGTCCGACAAATTGCTGAAGCTTTGAACTAGGGATTATTTTATGAAAAGCAATCGAGTGCAGATGAGGAACTAGTTCGAGAATTTTTTGCAAATTTCACCTCAGTTTGCAAATTTCCATCTGAGGAATCAAGGTACCAGTGAAGTCAAGCACCATCAATAAGTTCTTTGACTTACTTGATTTCGAAGAAGACGAATATCATACTTTGTTGAAGAACTTAGAGGCTAAAAAATTCCAAGAAATTCTTCGAGAACTTACAGTTCTAGGGTCTGAATGGACGGTGTCAAAAAATGGAATTCGTACATGTCGCAGAGAAAACTTGACACCGATAGAAAAAGTGTGGTTTTATTTCATTCGATTCAGTCTCATGTCTATTCAACAAGGAACTTCTGTGTCATTAGATCGAATGGTGTTGATTTATTCAATCCTGAAGGTGAAAACCATTGATGTAGGAAGCATTATCATTAGAGAAATCCGAAACTGTGCCATGAGACGTTTTGCTCAAGCTTATTTCCCACTTACAGTCACAGTGCTGTGCCTGAAAGCTGAAATTCTTGGGGACGTAAATAGAGTAGGATATAACCAAGGAGCAATTTTTTATTGGGATCTATATTGAGTAGCAGAAGATTCCATTCTTCAACAGTAAGCTTAAGAAGAAGAAGAAGACCTTGAAGAAGAAGAAGATCTATAAGAGGATCCTGAGGAAGAAGAAGATCCTGTGGAAATTGAAGACGATCTTTCGATAACAGAATCGATTAGAATGCATGATGAGACAGAGTCTACTGAACGAACATTCGAGCCTAATAGATCCATACCAAGATCACCGCCACCTCCAACTGAACTTTGGAATGAGCTGTCAAAGATGATGGATTGCATGCAACACATGCAATGGCAACAACAATCGTATTAGAGATACAAGAAGATACGAGATGATGCAATTAAAAGTGCATTTGAAAAAGTGTTTCGTGACCCATTTATCTTTGTGCCTGAATTTTCAGATTACATATTTGAACCATGGACTCCAATGATGAAGAAGGAGCAAGGTGACTCGAGCAACAATAGGGACTACCAAGCAAAAGGAGAGTCAAAGTTTAAGGGGTCTGAACATAAATAAAAGGGGGAACTTGTCTTTTCTGTAATTTCTGTTATTTTAGTTTTCAGTTTTTAGTTCTTGAATGAATTTAGGATTAGGTCACTAGGTTAGTTTTAATTCTTGCATAATAAATTAAGAGGTTGAAGATGAAAATTGAATAAACTAGAAAAATAAGAGTGTGGTAATAAATTTGTACATGTCTAGGATTGCACATTGAAGAGCTTGGTACTTAAGCAGTCAAATTGACTCACCTCTTCTTCTTTGATCCTACCTCGTATAAGTATTTATTCACTTTTATTTTTACGTTCTCTATTATTTTTAACAACAAGGACATTGTTCAATTTAAGTAAGGGGACCGAAAATCAAAAACTTCTTGATAGTATTATTTCTTCTTATTTTATGAATTTAGTTATAATTTTGCTTGAAAATTTGAATTTATGTTGATTATGTTAAGTTTTAGTATAAAAAAATTTAATTATCTCAATGGTGATGATGTTAAGCTGAACCATAATAAGTATGTTGCTCTCAATATAATATGTGAATCATATCATAAAATTTTTATTCCTTATAGAAGCTAGGTAAGCATGAAGTTTTAAGTCTCTAGAATTGACTTAGAAATTTCTTGAGGCGAAATCCTAAGAAGCATGAAATTTTGAAAATGATTTAGGCAACATTTGTTTGGATCGTTTGAGCCTTTCAAGCCAACCTTGATATATGTTAACCCTTGAAGCCAACTTTGAGACTATATGACCTGATTTTCTTTGTACCTTACAATTATAAGCCATTTTATCTCTTGTACTTATCTCTAAATTGTCCTAGCTACTATACTCAGTCTGTTAAGAGTATATTCTAAAATAAGTTTGGGAGAGTTAAGAAGAAGTACCAAAATGCTCAACAAAAGTGTAGTACATACAAAAATGATGCTCAAAAAAATAGAAATGAAAAAGAGAAAAAGAAAAAAGAGCATATGTACTCAAAAGAAAAAGAAAAGAGCATGAGCATGCAAAGTTTGAAAAAAGTTGGTGAAATTAAAGGTCCAATGCAAGCTGAGTCTAGGGTTTTAGCTTAAGTTTATCTATATTTTCCTTACCTTTAGCCTATCCCCATTTCAACCTATGCAAAAGACCTATTTGATTCACGATTTCAATGCTACCTACATTAGTGGAGAGAAATTGCTATGTTCAACATATGAAGAGATAAGTTAAACTTAATGATTACAGTTTAGTCTTAACTAGGGAGTAAAAATTAAGTGATAGGATTTTAACATGTTTGTATTGAGACAAGCATGATGATAATTGAATGAAAAATACTTGAGCTACATAATTTCTAAATTCTTGTTTTAATGCTTAATTATTTTGAATTCATAAGTATGAGGGGAAATGATCAACTCTTTTGTGATTTGTGGATTACTCGGGACGATAAATGAATTAAGTTTGGGGGTGTGGAATGATGAAAATATATAGACTTTTTCATACCTTTTGTTACTTAATTTCATGCAAATTCTGAGTAATTAATGTCGAAAAATATAATTTATTTATAAAATAATTAATTCATGTTAAAATTACCAACATATTGATTTTTAATTATTTTTATAAATATTGAGCATGAATTTGATGATTTTTCGAATGTTTTGCACAATTGGTGAAAATTGGCCCGATAGACACAACTGACAGCTTACACCGTTGAGGGAATTTTTACATCAAGTTAATGAAGAGATAAGAAGAATATTTTTCAAGTCAAGGGTTAGTCCAATATGAAGCTAAATTACTCTTTATAATTATATTTTTAATTCAAATTAAATTGGATTAAAAATAAATTATAAAAGATAAGCTGAAGTGGTTCGATGTGCATGCAACCGAGGGTCGAACCACCTCCAATTAGGCTAGCCATGTGCTGTCCAAGTGCTGACTATATTCAGCTGAAATGTTGACCAATTAAACCTTGCAAAACAGCCCTCAAACTTTCCCAAAAATCCATTCCAACCCCTCCTTTTTTCATGGTTTCAAATTCTCACCCTTAGCTTATTTTAAGCAAGCTTTGAACAAGTCAAAGCTTGTGTGTGGTGGCCGGCCATGGGGGAGTGTGTGGAAAATATTTATTTTCTAAATATATCCACCACATCTCTCCTGAACTCCACCTATAAATACACCCTCCATTCACCTCATTTCAACACACTAAAATAATTCATTCTCTCTTCTTTCTCTCTAGTTTTCTCTCTAGCCTTCCTTCACATTTTCCCTCAATTCCCTTGTTGATTTATCCTCTTGGAAAAGAGTGGTTCTTCAGCCCTTCCATAGCCTTTTTTGAGTGTTTATCAGAGACCTCGATCTGGGAAAAATCGAGTGAGAACGATGAAGAACGCGAAAGTAGTTCTTGAGAAATTACCAGATTTAATCCTATTCTTTTTCTCATAGTTTTAGATTCTTGTTTGTTATTATGATGAATGATATTATGAATGCTACTAATTCTTTAATTAAAATGGCTTAAATTCTTTAAGTGTTGGTTGATTTTATTTAATTTCTTGTTTATATTTAATCCATGTTATGCTGTTATAGGCCCTGAATATTTTGTTTAATTAAAATTATCATGCCTAAGTTATTATTTCATTACGCTTGTGATATAACTATTGAATTAATCATATTAAGCACTTTGAAATTGTGATTAATTTACACACTATTTAATTTGTGCATGCTTAATCTTCCAAGGAAGCTGAGGGTTAAGATTGAGATGTATTGGAGAATACTAGCCTTGCATAACTTGTAGGATTTTTATGATTAAACTGTATGTTGTTGCCTCACTTGATCCTTTACATACTTATGAATATTAATTTAGTTGGTCACATTGGTATAGCTGTATGTTCAAGAGATAAATTAATTTCATAATGTATGTATGTGCTATAACACATTTACTTATTAAAGATTAGTATAGTTGGTCGTATTGGCATAGGTGTATGTTCAAGAGATAAATTGATTTTTATAAGTGATGTTGTTCATAAGTTAGCAAGATACCGGGTTGCCATGAACATTGTTTTGTAACAAGCATGAACATTATTTAGATTTAATCAAGTAATTAAAGCAATTACCCTGACACATTTATGTCGTATTGATTAAAACCATTAGAAATCGTCCATAGGAATATAACTTAGTCTTAGATTAACTTAGTTTAATTTAATTTAGAATACTTTAGATTAATTTCCCTCACCAATATTATCTTGTTCTTAACAAAATTGTTGATTAAATATTTCATAAATACTTTTCATAGCACAGTCTCTGTGGGTACGATACCCGACATTACTTGTCACTTTATTTATTGAATAGGATTGTGTACACTTGCACATTTTCATTGTTCCACGGTGCCATCATTGTTGCACCAAAAATTGAAACTAGTGGTTGAATGTCGACTGGTCACGATTAGTGCTAAGGAAGACATAATTGCATCTATAACAAACGATGCACCTTACATCGGGCCAAACAAAGAGGCTGTGGAATGCTCTTTTCGGTCGCTGGAATATTTTAATGCAACCTTTATTACCGAAGGAAGTAAGATCCCTACACCAAAAATATCATAAAACACCAGGATGGGTCTGCAACTGATGGTTTGGAAAGGAGCGTTTCCAGGAAAGAGACTAGGAAAGTACCTCAAAGGGAGAATCAATGCGCCAATGTTGGAAGACAAACAAGATTGTTTTGGCCTGGGTTACAAACCAGATGTGAGGGAGAAGAAGCAGTAGTTAGAGAAGAAGCAGGAGAGAAGAAGAGCACGATTGACAGGAGAAGAGATCAGGTGGGAGCCAATGGTCTTTTCGCATATATCCAAAATGTTCACATCAGGAGGAATAATCAATTCAAGGCAAAAATTGCAAGAGAAGGAAAGAAAAATGGTTGAAGCAGTAAGAATAATAAAGAACTTAAGTATCAATGCTATGTTTGAAGAGAGGGATGAAGAAAGAAGCTTGTGAGGAATCCGTCCTTACATCCCTGGGAGTACTCTAAACAATTGGACTGTAGAAGAACTCCCTGTATCCTTTAGGACCTCTTCAGAGTAATGCTCAAAACATACCTACTACTCTAAGCCCGAGAGTAGTAAGGATCTTTTGTGAAAGGGCACATTACCATTATCAATTATTTTAATAAAAAAATGCATTTCCTATTTCATTTACAATTCTATTTATTTTTGACCAGTTTGACAAATATTTTATAATTATACCATACAATTAACCATTCTTCAATACATTTATTCTTGTTCAATTTGACAAATATTTTTGTTCTTGTCAAAATGTTTTATTCATTCATACTCATACTCATACCATACAATCAATCAGTCTTAAATTCATTTGTTTCTTTGGATCTTGTTTTATCCCTCTAACATGTCCTTTGATATCAATGATATGAGTGACACAATTGTTGACTCAGAGCCTTCTTTTGAGCAAGATATGTGTTTAGAGAAATCTCAGGACTTTGAAGAGAACCAATATGGTAACTTGTCTCCCGATTTGTTAAGAATGGTAGAACAAGATGAAAATCAAATCTTGCCTCATAAGAAGTCAGTTGAAATCGTGAGCCTAGGCATTGAAGAGGAAAATAAGGAAGTAAAAATTGGGACAAGCATCTCCACAAAAACAAGACAGGATCTTATTGAGCTGCTCCAAGGGTTTAAATGTAACAGCCCGCTTTTCTATGGTGTCGAAAATAGTGATTTCTAGATCACAAACTCGACAAGAAAATTTTTAAAATGGTGTTTAAATTAAATAAGTCAATAATAATTTTATATGGAATTTTGAATTGAAGAATTTTAATTATTGAATTAAAAGTTAATATAAGTGGTTTGGTTCAAAAGTCAAGTGGTTTTAGAAAATGATGTATTGGGAACTCGTTTTTGAAATTAAGGGCCACAAATATTTTTATTAAATATTTATAGAGTTTTATTATATGTAAATTGAAGTTCGGTTGGGTAATTTTGATGATTAATTGCTTAATTAAGGAAAAATGAGTAAATTGAAACGGGGTAAAAGTTAATTGCTATTGATATAAAATAAAAGGGACCAAAGTGGTAATTACACCAAGCTCAAAAAGTCCAAGCGGTGGAGGATATAATTACCTTCCACTAAATTTTGGGATATTTATTCATTTAGTCCTAAGTAGTTTAAGGTTAAATTGAAATAAAGTTTATTTAGTTGGAATTTAAAATAATTGAAGGACCAATTGTGTAATTGGACCCTCCTTAAATGGCTTAATAATAGAAATGAAGTGGAATTCTTTAGATTTTGGTAAATTGCTATTAAATCCTAGTTAAATGAGGATTTACTAATTAGTTTATTTTTTTCTATATGATCAGGAATGGTGATTTTGAGGTCACGTCTTCGATATGTCAGGCCATAAATATTAATTATTAATATTTACGAGATCATTAGTATTGTATTAAAATTTGGTTATGAAATTTAATCTTTTAAATAGTTAATTAAATGAAAAGGATTAAATCGTAAAAGGTGCAAAGTTGAATTAAAAGTATTAGGTGTCAATTGGAAGTTTAGCTGAAGCACCTAAATGGTAATTAGACCACAAATGAAAGTAGTGGATAGTTTTGGAGTTGGAAATGTTGAAATTGAAAGTTATAATTAAGGGTACAAAGGTAAATTAGTAAATAAAAGGATATTATAATAAATAATAAAAAGAACAATTAGATGAAAAAGTGATTTTCATCTTCTTCTTCATTTTATTTTGAACGAAAACCCTAAAGAAGAGCTTGGACATTCAGTTGAACTTTAATCCTTGGTAGGTATGTGAAATCTCGCTCGTTTTTAATAATTTTTATGTTTTTGAGTTCGTTTTAGCTTAATCTAGCTAACCTGGGGACTAATTTGTAAAACTGTTAAACATTTTGGTTTATGCCATTAATGAGTTAGTGTATTTTTGAAGTTTGATGATAAAATATTAAGCTTTGTTGTAAAATAAGATTATTTTGTAAAGTAATTTTTAGTAATTTTCATGTTAAAGGAGTAAAATATAAAAGCAGTAAAAGTACAAGGGCTTGTTGTTAAATAAAACAAATATGGGAAGTATTGGATTTCTATGTTATTCGGCTGAACTTGTTTTTAAGGAAAAATGGTTAATTTGCAAGTTTTGAGCTAAAGGACTAAATTGAATAAAAGTTAAAAGTTAAGAGTAATTTTGTAAAAATACCAAAAGGGCTTGTTTGCATAAAATGACTAAAAATTCATGTTGATTAAAATAATTGAATGAAACTATTGTCATAGATCAAGATCGTGTCCCGATCACGGAAAAAGAAAATTACGGATTCGCCACTAGAGTTTACTTTAACTGCAAGTGCGTCCTATAAGTTCGTACAGTAAATAATTGATTTAATTTTTGTTTGTAAATTATTGAAATTATTTAAGTATGTTGTATTTAAATTTGTTTGCTTAGTAAATACTAAATTGAGTAATTGAATTAAATTGAAATGAAATTCTATTGAAGAGTATGATTGAAAGTAACAAAATGATATAGTTGAAATCAGGTGACAACTGAATGCTTAAATTATTATGTGTTGTGTTTGTTATTATTCATATTACAAATGAATTAATTTGGTTGATATATGACAAATAGAAATTGAACTAAATGACATGGTTAGTAAATTCGATATTATGTCTGATAAATAAGGATTATATGGATGTTTGGTCGAAAAGGGTATAATGTGATGAAAGTTAATTAAAATAGACATGATATATGACACATATGAACTTCGTGCATATTTGGGACATAAAGGACATGTCGGTAGGGGCTATATAGTTTCGATAGCTAGACTTGGATGTCTTACTAACGGATAGTCCCTGTACTTGAGCCGATACTACAAATCAATTTGATAAGTTTGTATCGTTAAATTCCAATTTAAATTGTATATTCTTGTATTGTAAACAATTGCTATGAGTTGGAACGATGATCAGAAGTGTGGAAGACAAGAACAAAGGAAAACAAAAAATAACGAGCTTGAACCGTAAATGTAAAAAGGTTCGATGACTATATGTCATCATGAGTATATGAATCTTTTACGGATTATGAGGTCTGATAACTATGTGTCATTGTAAGTATATGAATCCTTTACGGATTATGAGGTCCGATGACTATGTGTCATCGTGAGCATATGGATCCTTTTACGGATTATGAGGTCCGATGACTTTGTGTCATCGTGAGTATTAAATGGGAAATGAGAAATGAATCCAAAATTTTGGATTATAGGTCCTACGATGGCTGTGATTTATGCTTAAATGCATATTCTCGACAGCTCGTGTGAGCAGCATCGTTAGGGGACAGTTTACAAATAGACGCTGTACCGATAGCTGGCGTACTGCATACGTTATGAGTCCTTGACAGCTCGTGTGAGTAGTATCGAGTACTGGTAACAGACAAGTTATTAACAGACAAGTTATTAACAGTTCATCCTAGCTCGGTTGAGTTATAACTGCTTAAAGCATATGTTTGGTAACTCTTTAAACTCTTCGAACTTATTAAGCTTTGAAGCTTACCAAAAATGTTATTGTTGTTTTGTAAATTACTTTGCTATTTGAAGATCGGATCATCTCCAAGAAGTCACACTATTGCGAAGCCTTTTTGGTAGTCTTTCATCACTTGGTTTTATGGCATGTACTAGGATGATGTTAAATTTTGTTTACTTGTTCGAGATTTTGATGAACTTGTTATACTTTAATGAAATATTGAATGTAGTATATGCATGTTCAAGATAGAATATAGTCTTGGAAGTAAAATGAAATGACTTGGGAAAACTATGAATTATGTAATGGTCTAATGCATTTTGATGTCATGAAGGTTATGTGTTGAAAAAACTTATGTTTTAGTATGATTGTAGAGATTCTGCTTACTTGTTAAGATAGAACTCATGCATGTATCGATAGAAGTATAGGGTAGGAAAGAGGTTGTTCACCGGCTTGAGTTGTATCGATAAAAGTACAAGGTAGGAAAGAGGTTATTCACTGGCTTGAGTTGTATCGGTAGTTGCATCATAAGTATCGGTAGTTCTACTTACAGAAGTATAGGTAGTTTGTATACTTGTACCGGTAGAAGTTGTAGGGTAAGATTTCTTAACTCTCTGGAGTTTTTTGTATCGACAGAAGCATGACATGTTTCAGTAGAAGTCTGCATTGTTCTTGAACTGTTTACTAACTTGACAACTACCGCTACTTGTCCAACAAGTACCGGTAGAAGTCTCCAAAAATCATGGAATGACCTTTTGCCCTTATTGAGTTATAATTATAATCGATTGATGATTTATGACGTGTTGAGTACACATTTCTTTATTAAAATATGATTAAATGAGATAAAAATAAAAGATGAACAGTGATAGATGAATAGTAAGACACCAGGACCTTGACCAATGACAGTTTCAGGTTTTTAGATGTTACATTAAAGATGTTTTCGCATGGTCCTATCAGGATATGCCTGGGTTAAACACTGATATTGTGGTACACAGACTCTCTATAAAGGAAGATTGTAAACCTGTTCAACAAAAGCTTTGGAGGATGAGACCTAACATACTATTAAGGATAAAAGAAGAGGTAAAAAGCAATTCGACGCTGGTTTCCTCCAGGTGGTCAAGTATTCAAAATGGGTAGTTAATATAGTCCCTATCCCTAAGAAAGATGGGAAGGTACGAATGTGCATCGATTATCGAGATTTGAATAAGGCAAACCCAAAAGACAACTTCCCATTGCCTCATATTGATACCCTAGCTGATAAGACGACGAGTCATTCATTGTTATCCTTCATGGATGGTCTCTCCAGGTACAACCAGATAAAGATGGATCCTAAAGACATGGAGAAGACTACCTTCGTCACAACGTGGGGGACATTTTGTTATAAAGTGATGCCGTTTTGGACTTAAAAATGCGAGGGCAACATATCAAAGAGCTATGGTGACCTTATTTCATGATATGATGCATAAAGAGATCGAGGTTTATGTAGATGATATGATTGCAAAATACCGAATTGGGAAAGAACATGTGAAGGTCCTAAGGAAACTGTTCTTAAGATTGAGGAAACACCAGCTCAAGTTGAACCCAACCAAATTTACTTTCAAAGCTACTTCATGCAAATTGTTAAGCTTCGTGGTCAGCAAGAGGGGTATGGAGCTACCACCACCCTGTACTCAAAAAGAAGTTTGAGGTTCCTTAGGGAGATTGAATTACATCACGCGGTTCATTTCACAGTTAATTGAGAAGTGTGATCTAATCTTCCGTCTACTTAAGAAACATAACCCAGGTGTATGGGATGAGGAATGCCAAAAGACTTTTGACAAAATCAAACACTATTTTTCAAATGCCCTAATTCTAATACCATCAAGCCCCAACAGACCTTTGATCTTGTACCTAGCAGTATTTGGGAACTTTATGGGATGCGTGTTAGGCCAACATGACGATTCTGGAATAAAAGAAAGAGCTATATATTACCTTAGTGAAAAGTTCACTGATTGTAAAACAAGGTATTCTCTAATTGAGAAATTGTGTTGCGCTTTGGTTTGGACCACTCGAAGATTAAGGCAATCTATGTTGTATCACACAACCTGGTTGATCTCGAAATTAGATCCCCTAAAATACATGATGGAGTCGACCGCACTAAATGGAAGAATGGCTAGATGACAAATCTTGCTCTACGAATTCGATGTAGTCTATGTGAACCAGAAGGCAGTAAAGGGAAGCATAATAGCAAACTTTCTAGCCAGAAGAGCTCTAGAAGATAATGAGCCATTGAATTTTGATTTCCCGAATGAAGACCTAATGTATGTTGCAACCACCAAGGAAGGAGCTTCGAAAGAACATTCTTGGAGGCTAAATTTTGACGGTACCTCGAATGCCACGTAATGGAATTGGGGCAGCTTTGGTATCTCCAGAAGGTGACCATTATCCTTTCATTAGCAAGCTCAACTTCGATTGTACAAATAATAGGTCCGAATATGAAGCGTATATCATGGGAATCCGTGCAACCATAGAATGAGAGATCAAAATTCTGAAAGTATACGAGGATTCTGCACTTGTAATCTACCAACTCAAGGGAGAATGGGAAACAAGAGATTCCAAGCTAATTGATTATCGAAAGTTGGTTCTTGAGTTAATCAAGGAGTTTGATGACATTACATTCCATTATATCCCACGAGATGAAAACCAAATGGTTAACGCTTTGGCTACCCTTGCCTCAATGATTAAAGTAAATAAACCAGAGGATGTCAAGCCCATTAAAATGAGCATTTACGAGATCTCTACCCACTGTTACAACATCGAGGAAGAAGAAAGGGATGATTATCCTTAGTACCAAGACATCTTACATTATGTAAAAGATCGCAAGTATCTGGAGCAAGCTATCGAGAACGATAAACGAACATTAAAAAGGCTAGCAATTGATTATGTCTTGTATGGGGAAATCTTGTATAAAAGGAGAAAGGATCAGGTGTTACTAAGATGTGTTGATGCTAGGAAAGTACTAGAAGAAGTCCATGAGGGTGTTTGTGGGATGCATGCCCGTCAAATAATGAGATTTGGTTACTATTGGTCCACTATGAAAGGTGACTACATCAACTATGCCAAGAGGTGTCATAAATGCCAAATTTATGGAGATAAGATCCATGTACCACCTTCACCTCTTCATGTCAAGACTTCCCCATTGCCTTTTTTATGTGGGGCATGGACGTCATTGAACCAATTTCACCAAAGGCTTTCAATGAACATCGTTTCATCTTTGTAAGCATCGATTACTTCACCAAATGGGTAGAAGTTGCTTCCTACGCCAATGTTACAAAAATTACAGTTAGCAAATTCCTGAAAGAGAGATCATATGTCAATATGGGATGCTAGAGTGGATCATATCTAACAATGCTTTGAATTTGAACAACACGATAGCAGAGGTTTATAGTCAATTCAAAACTAAACATCATAATTCATCTCCCTATTGCCCAAAGATAAATGGGGCAGTAGATGTAGCCAACAAGAACATCAATAAGATTGTAGGGAAAATGAAAAAGACCTATAAGGATTGGCATGAGAAGTTGCCATTTTCCCTTTATGCATATAGAACTTCTGTCAGAACCTCTACCGGGACAACACCGTTCTCATTAATATATGGGATGGAAGCAGTTTTACCTATTGAAGTGAAGATTCTTTCTCTCCAAGTCTTGTCAGAACTAAAATTAGATGAGGCAGAATGGATCCAATCTAGATACGATCAACTAAACTTGATCGAAGAAAAGAGATTGAAAGCTGTCCGTCATGGTTAGATGTACTAGAAATGAATGATGCAATCCTATGAAAAAATGGTCCGCCCCAGAGAATTCCATGAGGGAGATTTTGTTCTAAAGAAGATACTTCCTATACAAAAAGATTTCCAAGGAAAATGGATGCTCAATTGGGAAGAACCTTATGTGGTGAAGAAAGCCTTCTCTTTAGGAGCTCTCATTCTGACTGAAATGGATGGCAAAGAGCTATACAACCCCGTGAATTTAGACTAGGTGAAGAAATATTTCACCTAAAAAAATAAATAAAAACTAAAAAAATTAGAGGTCAGGATGAAACCCACAAAGGGCATCTTGAAACCAAAGGAATTTAAGTTGAAAACCCGAAAAGGGTGACTTGAATTTGGAGCAAAGAATGAACTTATAATGGTCTGTTCCCTCAAAAGTACCAAGATGGAGGAACTTTACATTTTGGGGCATCAACAAAGCACTCCAAGTTTCCTAACACATATCAGGCTCAGAGGTCCTCATCAAGTCTACTTGGGAAGCTCATACATTGATATCCAGGGCAACTGATTTTGTTTTAGTTCATTCTGTACTTGGCAATTTTTTGCAAATGTTTGCTATTTTCAATCTTTTCTTTCATTCGATCTTTGTCTCCAATAAATTTCAACTTTATCCATTGTCGAAACCATTTTTTTGATAGGGTCCCGAATTTTATTTTAAAAGCGCGAAATAGGAGTCGCCACCAATCCTTTAATTCAGTGTGATTAGATCACCTAAAATGTTTGAATTTATTTTAGAAAGAATAATTTGGACTTCGAAATCCAGAAAAATTGGTTCGGGAATCGATTACGTGTAAGGAAGGGTTAGCACCCTCACACGCCAAAAAATTGGTACCTAGTCGATTATTTATGGTTTTGGCCGTTGAAAAGTTGAAAACCTGATGAAAATTTAAAATACGATCCTTGAGCTTGTACAATAATCGAATTTGATAAAAGAATTAAATCTCACAAGAAATGATCTTCTATTTCGAGTAAGTTGAGAAAAATCGTGTCCCGTAAGTTAGGGGCACGATATTTCGAGTCCTCGAAAAAACGAAAACCATTTATCGATTGATTAAAGAAAATTTAAGACATAGTCAAAATGAAATCTTTTAAAGATAAAAAAATCGTATATTAGGTGTCGTTTAAAAATAAAATTTCAAGAAAACGAACTTTTGTCTCGAATTTATTGAGAATGAAGTCACATCCCGTAAGTTAGGGACACAACATCTCGGATATTCGAAAAGAAAGAACGTTTTTCATACACATTTTAAATTCCAAAATGAGGTATTCAATTACTTAAGTTTAAAGATAAAACCATATCCCGTAAATTGGGACAGAATTTTATCGAATGCTTAAGCAACAAACATCGCCTCAATTTTTAAAATGACTTTTTTTATATATAAAAAAATATACATTTGTTAAGACATTTTATATGCAAAAAATGGAAGAATATTCATGTGATTTTACAAAATATAAAAAAGAATAAAAAATACGAGTAACACCAAAATGCAAAATATGAAATTAAATCTTGAGTATCAAATAAGAGATAAAAATATTATAATGAAAACAAAAAGGGCTTAATTTAAAAAAAATAAAAAGGAACAAAATACAAAAAAAAAGATTTCTGTTAGAATAAAAAAATTAAACACAAATATATATATATATACGGGATTAAAAATTTTAAACAATAAAAGAGGAATTTATCCTTTTTTTTAAAAGGACGAAGAATATTTACAAAAGCACTAATTTCGAATTAAAATGAAAATTTTGAGTAAAAATGCGAAAATAAGGAAAAATGGGGTAAAATCAAAATATCGAAAAGTTTAAGGGGTAAAATGAAATTTTTAGAAAGTTTTTGGGTTAACTCAAAATTTCATAAAGTTTGGGGATCAAAACGAAATTTTTAGAAATTTTAGGGGATAAAATGCAATTTTAAAAACTTTAAGGGGTCAAATTTGAATTTTTAGAAAGTTTAGGGGTCAAAATATAATTTTAAAATAAAATGAGGGCTTAATGGGCAATAAACCCAAAAATTTTGACACATGGCAGCTTTATAGGCTTCCCAAAATCAAGGGACTAAAATAAAAACATTTAAAATTATTGGGCGAATTTAAAATAATTAAAAATAACAAAGAGGACTAAATTGAAACAATTAAAAACTATGAAAGGACTAAAGGGGTAATTTACCCATCCTTTAAAAACACGCGGATCTCCAAGCGGGTTAGATCGGGTCGAATAGTGCCAAAATGATGTCGTTTTGGGCTTGGGCACTTAGGCCAAAACAATACCGTTTTGGTGCCCTATAAATACCCCCTTTTCACCAAAAAAATCATTTTAAAACCCCATGTCAAAAAAAAAACTACTCCCCCATTCAAAAATCCTCTCAAGATGCCATGGTGGCCAGTCGTGCTCCAATCATTGATCCAGTCATCGACTGGCGATTGCCGTCCACGGTGGTCGGAGACCAAAAAAAATATTTTTCAATTTTTTTGTTTCAAAGTGTAGATTAAGGTTAGATCTATCAAGATCTAGCCATATTTTCCAAAAAAGGTGAGAAAAAAAATAATTTTTATTCAAGTTTTCATTTTTTTATATATATTTTTTGAATTTGTTGATTTTTATTTAGGGTTTTTAAAACTTTTTTTTTTGTTCTTCTTTGTATATCTCGATCTTGGGAGAACCAATCACGAGAAAGAAGTGCTTGCAGGCCTCCTCAGCCACTGTCTGTGACTGCGACGGTGTGGAAAAAAGGTAAAAAGCAAACTTTTTACTTTTTTTTTCTTTTTACTATATTTTGGATTATATTTGAAATAAAAAATTAAATAAAAAAGATAAAAGAGGAACCGAATATGTGTATGTATCTAAAATAAAAAAGGCAAATACCTTGCGATCTGAGAATCAAATGCTTGTAATTTTCCTTGTATTTTTTTATTTAATTTCGAGTGCTCTATAAAAAAAAATACATGTTGGAAACGAAACTTTTATAGCCGATTGGGTACATATTTCTATCCTATGGTCCTTTGTCTGTCTTTTGCCCATTGTTTCTTTGCAAATACTAACAAAATAGAGGTTTTTCGGGGTCAACGTCGATGATGGGACATCCTCAGTTTGCTGTTTCGGTGAGAAGGAGCAGAAGGGTCAGATCTGACATTGGGTTGTGTGGCTGACGTGGCAGTTGATGTGGCATTAACATGGCAGTGACGTGGAGCTGACGTGGCCATGGGGAAAAGGAAAGGGCAGCGACGGTAGATTTAGGATTAGGGTTTTCATTTGGTGTTTTAAATTTGGGCGGCTCCTTGTAAATTGGGCTTGGTAGGTTTGGGTTTGTATTTGGATATGTAAATGGACATTTGGGTTTTCTCTTTCTTTTTGTAATTTTGGATTATTTATTTTAATGGGCATTTATTATTATTTATTATTTTTTTGGTTTTTTTAGTTTTATTTGGTGTGTTCGGCCCGAACAAATTGGGCTCGAACAACTGCCCCTCTTTGCTCGTTGCTGTGTAACAGGACAGAGCAAACACTAAAGGAGGACCAATTTCGTCCGGTCCTACTGAGTTTGGTTTCTTAACTATTTCTTCTTTGAGTAACCCATTGCTTCATAAGTCGCTCAACTGCACTGTACTTGCTTCTCGTAACTTCACTTTATTCCATTATGACTCTAGGGAGATTGAGATTTGCTATCGTAGTCTTTGATTTGATTCATTGACTCTTCAGGGATGTAGACTTTGCAGCTTCATTTTTCTTCACTACAGCCTTGAGGTATAAGATTCACCATTGCAACTTCAATCTGCACCTCTTTAACTTTAGGGTATGGGTATAAGATTTTCCGTTGCGGCCTCAATCTTTCCCATCACATTTTTAGGGTACAAGGTTTGCCGTTATGGCTTAATCCTCTTTCCCTCCATATCTTCATGGTATTAGATTTGCCATTGCGGCCTCAATATTTCCCATATATATATTTAGGTATAAGGTTTGCTTTTGCGGCCTTAACCTTTCCTTTCAGCCCTTCGTGGTTCCAGATTTGCCTTTGCGACCTTAATCTTTCTCCTCAGATCTTCATGATTCTAGATTCGTCGTTGCGGCCTCAATCCTTCCCATAATGTTTTCTAAGGTATTGGGTTTGCCGTTGCGGCCTCTACCTTTCCCTCCATATATCCAGGGTATTAGATTCACCGTTACGGCCACAATCTTCCCTTTCGAACTTGTAGAATATGCTTTCATGGACCTCTATGCAAGCCAAGTTGTTATGATGCTTTGGTCATAATGAATTACATTCCCCTAACTAAATGAGTGTGCATGATTAATGTCAGATTCAAATTGATTAATTCTTTTTTGTTTTCGTCCTTTGAGTGATATAGTTTGTTGCTCGTTGCAGTTTTGTCACTCAGTGTACCACCCTATCTTCTTTTAGATTTGCGATGAGACTCAGCGGAGTAGTCTTAGTTTGTCCCACTTGTTTCAAGTATCCAAATGTTTTTTGAAACGCGTCCGGACTTTTAAATTTTTTTATATTGAAAATGAGAGTTGCCACCAATCTTTTAATTTGGTGTGATTGGATCACCTAAACGTTTGAATTTATTTTTTAATATAAAATTGGTCTTTAAAATCCAGAAAATAGGTTCGGGAGTCGATTAAGTGTAAGGAAGGGTTAGCACCCTTACACACCCAAAATTGGTATCTAATCATTATTTGTGGTCTTGGTTATTGAAAATTTGAAAACTCGAAGAAAAATTAAAATACAACCCTTAAACGTGTAAATAGAACGATTTGATGGTATTTAAATCTCATGAAAAATAATCTTTTATTTCGAGTTAATTGAGAAAAATCACGTCCCGTAAGTTAGGGGCACAATATTTCGGATTCTCGAAAATTAAAAATCACTGATCAATTGATTAAAGAAACTTTAAAATATGATCTTTAAATATACAAATGACATGTTTCAAAATCATCCTTTTTCAAATATAAATTTCATGAATAAACGATCTTTTCCCTCAAGTTAGTTGAGAATAAAGTCACATCCCGTAAGTTAGGAACGCGACATCTCAGGTACTCGAAAGTAAAGAACATTTATCGATTAATTAAAATATATTTGTAAATAAATAAGTACGTAAAATTTACTAAAAAGGAGATCAAATCAGTGGCAAAAAGGTAAAGAAAAAGAAATTTAAAAGATAAAACGAATTAAAAAAATTTAAAGGAAAACTAGTAAATTTAGATTTTCAAAAAAAAAAGTTTAAAGATAAATTAATAAAATTTTAAAAAACATATTTCAAAAACAAACATGTAGGAGACTAACTAAAAAAAAAGATAGAATTAGATGGCCCCTTTTTTAAAAAATAATTTAAAGGGAAAACAAATGAAATTGAAAGAAATTTAAATCCGTAGCGGTTTGGTGGGCAAATTTCCCATTATTTCTCTTAAAGTCTATTATTGAAACGACAGCGTTTCAAAGCTGTAAAAACAAGCTCGAAATGACGCCGTGTAGTATCGCACCTAATCAAATTTGTGGACTAATTGAAAATTCAAAAAAAGACGAAGGACCGCGACAGTAGTTCAACCTAAACGCGAAAACACGTAGACCCTGTTCGAGTCCGGTGCGGTTCAATTCAGGGCGCCGTAGAACGATGTCGTTCTGGCGCTTAGCTTTCCTCCTCAAAACGATGCCGTGTAAGGGGGTGTATTTAAGCCAAATTTTCCCTAAAAAAATCATTTCTTCATTTCATTTTAAAAAAACAAGTTTTTCACTCTCATTTTCTCTCTAAATTCTCTGTACTCGATCTAGGGTTTGGTCTTCACCTGTCGTGGTTTCGTCGAGCCTCACCGTTCTTCAACGCCGATGAGACGCTGTGCACAGTGGCCAGGTAAGAAAAGAAACACCGTCTTTTATTTTTTTGTTTTCTAAAAAATAGATCTAGGTCTAGATCTAACCCGATCTAACTTAAATTTTTTTTTAAAACACAAAAAGTTTTAAATTTTTACTTAGATCGAATTTGATTCAATCCTTTTTTAGTTTATCTTTTTTTCTTTTCCATCTTTTAAAAAAAATAATAAACCTCGATTTAAAAATAGATCTTTCCAGATCTTAAAGAAAAAGAAGTATTTTGATGATTTTTTTTATATTTTTTCCTTTTTTAAAACAATCCATTTTATTTCTTTATTATTATTTTCTTTTTTGAAAACTGATGAAACCTCCTCTTTTTTGACGATTCAAGGAAAATTTGGCGAGGCCGCAACTCTGCCCATTGACGGGCATGTCACGACCGAGAGGCGTCAAGGTCCTACCAAGTACGAACCCTAAATCTTTTTCTTTTATTTTTTATGTTGATTGGAATTATTTTTATTTTGAAATAAAAACAATGAATCGAAAATAGATAAACAAATATATACAATATATACACAAAAGCAGTATACCTTGCTAACAAATATGAAGTTCTTGGATCTGTATTTGAATGTTTTTCTGCTATTATTTTTGTATTTTTTTTCTGCGTAAAAATATACATGTATGAATGGAGGCTTTTATAGCCGATTGTGATTCATACTATTATTCTCTAGTTTGTTATGCCTTTTTGCCCATTGTGTTTTGTAGGTATTGACAAAATGACGATTTTTCGAGGTCAACACCGGCGATGGGACATCCCTAGTCTATTGTTTCGGTGAGAGGGAGCAGAAGGGCCAGATGTGACCTTGGGTTGTGTGGCTGACGTCGCACCTGCTGACGTGGCCATGGGGAGATGAAAGGGCAGTGGCGGTAGAAGACTTAGAATTTAGGGTTTCTAACAAAAAATTTAAGCATTTGGGCTTATGGGCTCTTTTAGGGTTCGTTTGGGCTTTGTAATTTTGGACTTTGGATTTGTAATGAACATTTAAATTAAATAAAACTTTAATTTAAAATTTTATTCTTTTGGTTTGGGTTTTGAATTAGGCCCGAAAAAATTGGGCTCTAACAGCTACCCTTCTTTGTTCGTTGATGTGTAACGAGAACGAAGCAAAGACTAAAAGGAGAACCAATTTCGTCCGGTCCCACTGGGTTCGGTTCCTTAAATATTTCTTCTTTAAGTAACTCGTTGCTTCATTGATCACTCAACTTCAATGTATTTGCCTCTCGTAGCTTCACTCCATTCCACTATGACTTCAGGGTGATTGAGATTTGCTACTGTAGTTTCAAATCTGATCCACTGACTCTTCAAGGATATTGACCTTGCAGCTTCATTTTGCTTCACTGCAGCTTTGAGAAATAAGATTCGTCGTTGTGGCTTCAATCTACTCCTCTTGAACTTTAGGGTATAAGACTCGTCATTGTAGCTTCAATCTTTCCCATTACATCTCTAAGGTACAAGGTTTGCCATTGCGGCTTCAACCTTTCCCTTCATATCTTCATGTTACAGGATTCACCATTGCAGCTTCAATCTTTCCCATCACTTCTTTGAGGTACAAGGTTTGCCGTTATGGCTTCAATCCCATCACTTCTCTGAGGTACAAGGTTTATCGTTGTGGCTTTAACCTTTCCCTCCATATCTTCATGGTACAAGATTTGCTGTTACGACTTCAATCCTTCCCATCACTTCTTTGAGGTACAAGGTTTGTCGTTGTCGCTTTAACCTTTCCCTCCATTTCTTCATGGTACAAGATTCGCCGTTGCGGCTTCAATCCTTCCCATCACTTCTCTAAGGTACAAGGTTTACCGTTGCGGCTTTAACCTTTCCTTCTATATCTTCATGGTACAAGATTCGCCGTTGCGACTTCAATCTTTCCCATCACGTCTCTGAGGTACAAGGTTTGCCATTGCGGCTTCAACCTTTCCCTCCAAACCTGTAAAATATGCTCTTATGGACCTCTATACAGGCCAAATCGTTAGGATGTTATGATTAGAATGAGTCAAATGCCCCTAACTAAATTAGTGTGCATGATTGATGTCATATTCAAAATTGATTTCTTTTTCTTTTTATTGTTCTTAGATTGACATGGTTTATCGCTTATTGCAATTTTATTACTGGTGTGCAACCTTATCTTCTTCTAGACCTGCGATGAGACTTGGTAGAGTGGTCTTAGTTTGAACTACTTGTTTCAAGTTTGGTTCTTTTAACTGGTAGTCTTGTTTTAGGTACTTGTACCATTTAGGAAATTTCTGTAATAATACACTTAGATCCTTGTATACCTTGTGATATTAGTCCATTATCCATCATCTTCATGCAAAAATGCTTGAACAAGGTTGTGAAAGGATAATGTTGTATTTATTATAGACAAAGCTCAAAGAATTTGAAAAACTTTGGCCAAAAAGAAATTACCAAGTATAAAATAACCAAAATAAACGATACTAGATGCCCTAGATATCACAACATGAGTTTCTCCGAGCCGAATCTGATGAGGATCATCCCAAGCTCTATACGTATTCTGGAAAACTCGGAGTGCTTTGTCGATGCCCAACGATGTAAATTGTTTCTGTCTTATTACGTTTGAAGGAATCGATCAATCCTTTCTTCACTTTAATTTTTGAGCCGCCCTTTTCGAGTTTTCAACTCAAAATCCCTTTGGTTTCAAGACTCCCTTTACGGGTTTTCATCTTAACCTCTCCTCTATTTTTTTAGGACGCCCTTTGCGGGTTTTCATCCTCATTTTTTTCTTTTCTTTTTTTTAGGTGAAATATTTCTTCATCGAATCTGAGTTTACTGGATTATGCAGATCTTTGCCATCCATTTCGGTCAGAATGAGTGCTCCTCTAGAGAATGCTTTCTTCACCACATAGGGTCCTTCCTAATTTGGCATCCATTTTCCTCGAAAATCTTTGTGTATGGGAAGTATCTTCTTGTTGTAAGCTCGTATCATTCGCTTTTGGTACATCTAACCATGACGGATAGCTCTTAATCTCTCTTCTTCGATCAAGTTCAACTGATCATATCTGGCTTGGATCCATTCTGCCTCATCCAAATTTAGCTCTAACAAGACTTAGATAGAAGAAATTTCAACCTCGATAGGTAAAATCGCCTCCATTCCATATACTAGTGAGAACGGTGTTGCCTCGGTAGAAGTTCTAACTGAAGTTCTATAAGCAAAGAGGGAAAATGGTAGCTTTTCGTGCCGATCTTTATAGGTCTCTGTCATTTTTGCTATGATTTTCTGGATATTTTTGTTAGCTGCCTCTACTGCTATATTAATCTTTGGGCGATAGGGAGATGAATTGTGATGTTTGATTTTGAATTGCTCGCAGATCTCCACTATCATGCTATTATTCAAATTCAATGCATTGTCCGATATGATCCTTTTTAGCATCCCATATCGACAAATTATTTCCTTTTTTAAGAATTTGCTAACTGCAGACTTTGTGGCGTTGGCATAAGAGGCAGCTTCCACCCACTTAGTGAAATAGTCAATGTCTACAAAGATGAACCTGTGTCCGTTAGAAGCCTTTGGCAAGATTGGCCCAATGACATCCATGCCCCCATATAGAAAAAGGCCATGAAGAAGTCATGACATGAAGATACGACAGTGGTACATGAATTTTATCACCATAAATTTGGCACTTGTAACATCTCTAAGCATAGTTGATGCAATCACCCTCCATGGTGGACCAATAGTATCCAAACCTTATGATTTGCCTAGCCCTTTTGATTTCATTGGTGTTCATTTCATAAATGCTTTCATGGATTTCTTTCAGGATTTTTCTAGCTTCGATCGCGTCGACACACCTTAACAGCACCTGGTCCTTTCTCCTTTTATGAAAAATTTCCCCATCTAAGACGTATTCATTTACGAGTCTTCTTAATGTCCTTTTATCATTTTCAGTAGCTTGCTCAGGATACTTGCGATCTTTTACATACTGGAGGATATCTTGGTATCAAGGACGGTCATCTCTTTCTTCTTCTTCTTCCTCTTCTTCGATGTCATAGAATGGGTTGAAGCTTCATAGATGCTCATTTGAATGGGTTTTATATCCTCTGGCTTATTTACTTTAATCATCGAGGCTAGAGTAGCCAGAGCATCAGCCATCTGATTTTCTTCTCGTGGGAGGTAATGGAATGTGACATCATTAAATTCCTTAATTAACTCGAGAACCAACTTTCGGTAATCGACTAGCTTGGAATCTCTCGTTTCCCATTCTCCTTTTAATTCATAGATCACTAGTGCAGAATCCCTATATATTTCCAGAATCTTGATCCTTCATTCTATGGCTGCTTGAATTCTTATAATGCACGCTTCATACTTTGTCATGTTGTTTGTGCAATCGAAGTCTAGTTTACTGGAGAAGGGATAATGGTCTCCTTCTGGTGATGCTAAAACTGCCCCAATTCCATTGCCCGTGGCATTCGAAGCACCATAAAAATTTAATCGCCAATGATGCTCTGATGCGGTCCCCTCTTCAGTGGTTGCAACAAACATTAAGTCCTCATTTGGGAAGTCAAAATTTATTGGCTCATAATCCTCTAGAGCTCTACTGGATAGGAAATCAGCTATTGCACTCCCCTTTACTGCCTCCTAGTTTACATAGACCATGTCAAACTCTGAAAGTAGGATTTTCCATCTAGTCATTCTTCCATTCAATGCGGTCGACTCCATCATGTATTTAAGAGGATCTAATTTCGAGATTAGTCGAATTGTGTGGTACAGCATGTACTGTCTTAACCTTCGAGTAGTTCAAACTAAAGCGTAGCATATTTTTTCAATCAGTGAGTACCTCATTTCACAATCAGTGAACATTTTGCTGAGGTAATAAATTACTCTTTCTTTCTTTCTGGACTCATCATGTTGGCCTAGTACACATCCCATGGAGTTTTCAAAAATTGCCAAGTACAGGATCGATGGTTTGTTAGGATTTGGTGGCACTAGGGCTGGAGCATCGGATAAATAATGCTTGACCTTGTCAAAAGTCTTCTGGAACTCATCGTCCCACACACCTGGATTGTGTTTTCTAAGAAGACGAAAGATAGGGTTACATTTCTTAGTTAACTGTGAGATGAACCGAGCGATATAATTTAATCTTCTTAGGAAACCTCAAACTTCTTTTTGCGTACGGGGTGGTGGTAACTCTTGTATGGCTTTGACCTTGTCTGAATTGATCTCAATTCCACGTTTGCTGACCTCGAAGCTTAACAACTTGCCCGAAGTAGCTCCAAAAGTGCATTTGGCTGGATTTAACTTTAGTTGAAACTTTCTTAACCTCAAGAATAGCTTCCTCAAGACCTTTACATGTTCTTCCCCTGTTTGAGACTTTGCAATCATATCATCGACATAGACCTCAATTTCTTTGTGCATCATATCATGAAACAGCGTTACCATGGCTCTTTGATATGTTGCCCCCACGTTTTTAAGTCCAAATGGCATCACTTTATAACAAAACGTCCCCTACATTGTAATGAATGTAGTTTTCTCCATATCTTTAGGATCCATCCTTATTTGGTTATATCCAGAGAAAACATCCATGAAGGAGAATAGTGAATGACCTACTGTGTTGTCTAGTAGAGTGTCGATGTGAGGTAGTGAGAAATTGTCCTTTGGGTTAGCTTTGTTCAAGTCTCGGTAGTCTACGCATATACGCACTTTTTCATCCTTTTTAGGAACAAGGACTATGTTGGCTACCCATTCTGAATATTTGACCACTTGGAGGAAACCATCATCAAACTGCTTTTTAACCTCTTCTTTTATTTTTATTAACACATCTGGTCGCATCCTCCGAAGCTTTTGTTGGACAGGCTTACATTCCTCTTTTATGGGGAGCCTATGTACCACAATATCAGTGTTTAACCCAGGCATATCTTGGTAAGACCATGCGAAGACATCCTTGAATTCTCTGAGCAACTCAATAAGATCTTTTCTTGTTTCTGCTGAAATACTGGTTCCAATTTTCACTTCTTTCTCTTCATCTTTGTTCCCTATGCTCACGGTTTCTACTAACCCTTTATGAGACAAGATTTGTTTTTCCTCTTGTTCCATCATTCGTGGCAAATCTGGAGACAAGTTACTGGCTTGATCATCTTCAAAGTCCTGAGGCTCTTCAAGACACATATCTTGCTCAAAATAAGGCTTAAAGTCAGCAATAGTGTTGCTCATATCATTGATGTCCAAAGATATATCAAAAGAAATGAGAGAGGTCCAAAGAATAAAGTAAATTTAAGAATGATTGTATGGCATGAGTATGAGTATACATATAAAAGAATTTAAGAATGATTAATTATGTAGATTGAGTATAGACAAATTGTCTGAATGGAACAAAATAATAAATAAAGAGATGTTTGCCAAGTGAGATAAAAAACACATTTTCATTAAAATAATGGTAATAGTCAAACGCCTTTTACAAAGGATCCTTGTCGCTCTCAGGCCTAGTGCAACTGGTGTGTGTTGAGTATTACTATGGAGAGATCCTAAAGGCTATAGGGAGCTCCTCTACAGTCCATTTGCTTAGAACACTTCCTGGTGTGTATCAGTAAATTCCTAATAAACTCCTTTCTTCGTCTTCTTATTCAAAGATAGTATTGATGCCCAGGTCTATCATGACTCTTTCACTCTTCTTCTCTTCCTTGATCCTTATTCCTCCGGAAACGAAAGTCTTCGATATGTGGAGAAGATCATTAGCTCCCACTTGATCTCCTCCCCGGCCAATCGTGCTTTTCTCCTTTCTCGCTTCCTCTCCACCTCTTTTTTCTTTTCCTTCATATTTGGCTTGTACCCCAGGCGAAAGCGATCTCATTTTCCTACCAGTGTCGGTATATTGATTACCCCTTACAATTACTTCCCAAGCCCTTTTCCTGGCAACGCCCTTTTTCTAATTGTTAACCATAGACCCATCTTCGTAGTTAGTGACAACCTAGGTATAGGGACTTTGTTCCTTTCAACAATGAATGTTGCGTTAACAAATTCCAATGACTAAAAGGAGCATTCCACAGCCTCTTCATCTCTTCCTACATATAGGGCGTCACTTGTCATGGACTAGATGATATCCTCTTCTACATTTATTATAACTAATCTTCCTTTGGTTATCAACTTAAGCTTTTGGTGTAGTAAGGACAGTACCGCCCCTACCGAGTTGATCCAGGGTCTTCCTAACAAACAATTGTATGTGGGCTTGATATCCATTACCAAGAAATCTATCTTATATGTATTTGGGTCGATTTGAAGTGGTATTTTAATTTTTCCCATGATCGGTGTTTTTACGACATAACGATTGTGCAAGCGTACACACATCGATGCAAGTATATTTGATAGACAGAGCTACCGGATATCGATCCCATGAGGAAATGGTTCTCGATGTTCTAATGTCGAAGCAATCAGTACTGAAAATCAATGTAATGCGAGTAAGGATGTCAACGCAATTATATCAGATTTTCACACAAAAGTAATCATTACTGTCAACGCAATTAGAAGTAAATATCAGAGGTTAAATGTTAGTGTACTGAAAATAAATCCAAATATGTTGAGTGTTGAGTGCTAAAAATTTAAACGCAGAAAATATAAAAATGATCAAGTGTAAAGGGTGGAAGTGGTTCACTGATTCTACAGGTTGCAACGCTAGATGCGTCGACAAGGTAGAGTATAGATGAATTGTCACAACAATGAAGTCCCTTCAAGTTCTTACTCACAATAGCTCCCTACTTAATCTCGACTCAAATACACTACTCCACCTCTCGGTGCGAGCAATGATGTGTATCCAAGAACAAGTAACTGAAGTCTGTCCTAGTCCCGAGCAGCTCTCGCCTAACCCACTTGTTAATCTAACCTATCACCGCATCTCTCGATGTCAGTGTATTGCAATTTCACTTTTTTGTTTAGAGTGATTAAATCCAAGAATAAACAGATAAGAAATGTAAAGTAAGAATCAAAATATATAACATTAAAAGATACTTTCGTATTCATTTAACATCATCAGAATTCATCATCGTTCAAGAAAAATTAACGAGTACAACGAAGTTACTATCTCTAGATTACTAGGCTTACTCCCTAATGGTTCCTCTTGCTTGGCATCTAGCAGTTCTCGTTAGAAGCAGTTGTAGGCTTGCTTCATCAGTTCACCGATTCCAGCTCAAATCTTTAATTCACACAGAATTTTCAGAATTTAATGCCCTTGCTCTTGATACCTTCTTATTTCTTTGTTCTTCTATTTGTAACCTCTAAAATGTTACAGGATTTTGCCTTCATTTTCATATCCAGATCTAGATCTTGCTCCTGTCAAAATTAGTTAAATTACAGCTGTGCACTAACGCAGTTCTAGTGTATTCTTTAGAGATCTGCAAATTGTCACTGTATCACTGGACGCATTCTGAAAGAATAATTGTGGTGACATCTGTGAAATTCTCACGTCTGGTGCTTCCAGTTGTGAATTAAGCTTGATTCCTCTTAATTGAGGTTTAGTTTCAATGCAACGACAATTCATAGTCGCAATGTTCAGCTGATCTTGTAGCTGCAACTGTCCAATATTCCATTCCTAGACTAAGTTCCTATATTGACAATATTAAGATGCAATATATCGGCTGCTTGCGTTGACATTAGTAAAAAAAATGTGAAAAGAACAAGAATTCAAACTATCTAACATTAAATTGGAAAACAAGTAAACTAAGTATAAAATGATAATGATGAATGCTAAATTAACTACAAAAGGGACAATTTAAACACTAAATTGGGATGAAAATCTATGTCATTTGTAATACCATCATACCCCCCAAACTTAAGTTTTTACTTGTCCTCAAGTAAATAAAAATTAACAAGTAACAATTAAAAATGTCACCACAATCTTTATTCACACAAATTGAATTCTCTAAATTTCTAATGTTCAAATTGCATTCATATAATAGAATGATGCGTCGACAATTTATCAGTAAGAACAACTAAGACTGCAACTTCATCAATGTTAGTATCATGCATTGAATCTTATCCTTCCTTGAACCATTTCAGCAATTTATTCTCTTTTTCTTTTCTTTCTTCTTTTTTTTTCTCATTTTTGTCATTCAAGTGATTGAGAGATGTCATTGCATTACTCTATCTTTATTCCTGGGCAGTAATGATGGGGTGCAACAAACCCCCAAGAGGCATGTAATTGCATCGACACACACTGTTGCAGATACACTCTTTGGCTAGATAAGTTTTCTTTTCTTTAACTGCAGCGGAGTGTTCCCCCTTAAGAATCACGATGCAGTCATATTGGAGTGTCTTTTATTCATACAATGTTGCTGTACTGGTTAGTGAGTTCAAGATTCAAACATCAACACTATACATTCATTACTAAAACAATTTCAATCATTCATTCCAAAATAGCAAATTTATCATTCATTCATTTAAACAATTCAAGAATTACGCATTAAAATAAAAATTGTTGTCAGATTTTTGTTAAAAATTGTCAACTTTTCATTACTGAAGAAAAATAAAAATCAAATAAGAAGATGTAGTTGCATTTCCAAATCACATTAATTCCCCCAAAACTTAATGTCTGCATTGTCCCAATGCATTGACAATATTTATACAAAATGTATGGAAATGCAACGATATTGCGCTATACCAAAAAGAATGCAGTGATAATAAAATGCAGGCACAATAAAATGTAAGAATGCTAACTAAAAAGGGATGTACCAACTTATTCAGCAGCAGTCGATATAGAGGCTACTTTTATTTTCTTCTTTTTCTTTTTCGGGCGCTCCTCCTCGTCATGGTGTTTTCTCTTTTTCTTATCTTTGCGTCGCTTCCTCTTCTTATCCCTCGAACCAACCGGATCGATGGGCTACTCCTTTTCAGCAGGTTGGGTGGTGGTCTCATCGATGGTCACATCAGATGGATGGATTTCAGCCAGCGGAGCCGTATAAGGCACAATTGCTAAAGGGTTAGGTTCTTCTGCAATGCTGGTGACTATCTCAGCCTGACTCGCATCAAGTGGAGTTTCGTCTAAGATTGATGTGCCCACAACATCCTCAATAATCATTGTAGGGATATCGGGTTCCTTCTCATCCCGCACCAGGGCAGGTTCGATGTCAATGTATTCATCATCCTTCGCTTCGTCCTTCTCTTCATCCTCTTGTTCTTCATCCTTCTCAGCATGATCATCTTGATTTACCTCCTCTTTCTCAGGTTGAATAGGTTCAGTTGGGCCAATGTCAACTTATCCAACTGTAACGACATCTTCATTCAGCATAGCCTCCCTTTCCACCATATTCGCCCCTAAGCTATTTAAGAATTCATCTTCAAAAAATGAGTAATGTTACGATACAGCAGATCATCATCCGGTGACTGTTCTCCATCATTTTCATTATCAGAAACATGGATGAGAGTGGGTATAGGGACGAACCTACCATCAGGAGTAGGTTGTTCAGATGAGGAATATTACATTGGGCGGTAGATGGTTGGAAATTTCGGGAAGTCTAGAAGTGGGGTCTGAGTGATTTGGCGCAATGCAGCGACAAGAGCTTCATTCCACGCCTTGGTAAATGTATAATATTTATGGAGCTGGAAGTCCATGTCATCCACTATACTATCAGTGTGGATAGATCGTCTGTCGAGGTGTTCCAAGTGTGACTCCATCAGGGCCAGTGTCTCTATCATTTGTGCCATTGTCAGCGCATTAGATTTGTCGACCTTCTTTTTACCTTTCCCGTTTTCCTTTTCCTTGGAGGTCACTTTGGCCATCGGTGTGTCCTGAGCCCTTGTCATCCGGTCGACGAAAATGTCATTAATTGAGCCTTTATTATCCATGACTTCCTCATCCTCTCTTGGCACAATACCCTTATGATGGCTAAGAAGCATAATAAGAGATGGGAAAGGGATAATACCAGTTTGCTTCCCCGCTGCCTCTGCAGTCTGAGCATGTATCGGCTCACCAATGTCGATGCAACGATGATGCGAGATGGAATGTAACAAACACATACGGTCCAAAGTGGTCGTAGTATTGTGGGTAGAAGGCATCACTCGATTATTAACAAAGTGAAACTATACCTTGCAGAAGGTCGTCAGGTAACGTCTATGCATTGTGAAATTATGGAATCCACTGCCCGTCCTTGTGGCATTATCGATGCAAAGGTCGGTCATCATCTCAGTAAAGGCTATCCTCATTTAGACTGTGTAGGAAGTACTAGTGTTAGTCTACCCATTCTGGTATCTGTAGTAGGACGTTGATGTGTGTCATACTCCATGGCACAAGTCCTTCATGAACAAAAAAAAATTCTTGTTCTTGATCCACCAAGTTCGCGTAAAATTATTGAATCAGAGTAAGGGAATAACCAGAAGGGTGGTCACAAAAAGACTCCTACCCTAAGTGACTGATAGTGTGGTGGACTTGTTTCCCAAGGGGCAACTGCGGAGATAATTGGAGGCCTTGCTCAGGATGGATATTGCGTTTAAGCAAAGTGTTGTGATATCTTTCTTTGGCCGCAGTTGTGAGAAACAGTACTGGGCTTGAGGGTGGTGGTGTCATAGATGGAATCTCGATAGGGGTGGTTGGAGTGGTTTTAGATGAATGTTTAGGATTAGCTCTAGAAGTGCGAGTTTTAGCCATGAGTGGAAGAAAAAGAATATAAAGAAAAGTTACAAAAGGATCTTGCTTCGATAGAGAAGAGAAAGAATCTGCAGATGGTTTGAGGAGATGGTTGTAGGAACAATGGCGATTGTGAAGAAGAAAGGTAACTGTAATGGGGGATTATAAAACCTAGGTGCAATGAGTGGAAAAACAAGGGGAAACGTTGCGTCTGCAACCATTAATTGCCAGGTTGCAGATCGTACTATTTTGGTTTAATCCAACGACTGAGGTGAAATGAAATCAATCGACGCGATTCTTGCCCAAAAAGTAATGCTAACTCATCGCAGAATGCGCCGACATAATGTGCTGCTATGTGTCGACAAAAAGAGGATTTTTATTTCTCTTAGAATCTGAAACAACACAAACAAAAGTAAAGCAAATAAAAGAAAATGAATGAATGCATCGACATTATTTAAATATCACCAGGTTGACAGTTTCATCTGGTTCACGGACATCTGGGTTGACATAGTATTTGAGACGCTGACCATTCACTTTAAATTGTTGGCTATCCTGTATGTTCTCTATTGTAACCACACTGTTAGGGAACTCTTCGACAACTTGAAATGGATCGAACCACCTTGATCGTAATTTTCCCGGGTGCAGTTTCAAACGTGAGTTAAATAGGACTACCAATTGCCCAGGATGAAATTGTCAATGTAATATGAGGTTATCGTGCCATTTTTTTGTCTTTTCCTTGTATATTGTCGTATTCTCGTAAGCATGGCGTCAGATCTCCTCTAATTCTGTGATGTCCAACATTCTTTTCTTACCAGCTGCATCATAATCTAAATTTACTTGCTTAATTGCCCATATGGCTTTATGTTCTAGCTCGACAAGTAGGTGACATGATTTTCCAAATACTAGCTGATATGGCAACATCCCCAAGGGAGTTTTGTAAATGGTGCGAAGTGCCCACAATATATCAGGTAACAGCACAGACCAATCTTTCCTAGATGGGTTAACCACCTTTTCAAGTATTCTTTTAATTTGTCGATTGGAGACTTCGATCTGACCATTAGTTTGTGGGTGATATGCAGTGGCCATTCGATGCTTCACACCATATCGTTTTAATGCACTTGCTACTTGGTTATTATAGAAATGAGTGCCTTGGTCGCTAATCAATACTCGTGGTGTACCAAACCGTGTGAGAATATACGTGTGAAAAAATTTCAACACTATCCGAGCATCATCTTTTGGTACCACAACAGCTTCAATCCACTTGGAAACGTAGTCAACAGGTACTAGTATATACATATTTCCAAAAGAGTTTGGAAATGGTCCCATGAAATCAATACCCCAAACATCGAAAAGTTCTACCTCCATGATAGGTTGTTGGAGCATCTCATTGCGATGAAAAATGGAAACAGTACGTTGACAATGATCACACTGTTGCATAAAATTGTGAGCATCTTGAAACAAATTGGGCCAATAGAATCCAGATTGCAGGACCTTGCAGCAGTCCTTGTTCCACCAAAATGACCTCCAGAGGGGGCATCGTGGCAATGTCGTAGTATTGGCATCATTTCCTAGATAGGTTAACCACCTTTTCAAGTATTCTTTTAATTTGTCGATTGGAGACTTCGATCTGACCATTAGTTTGTGGGTGATATGCAGTGGCCATTCGATGCTTCACACCATATGTTTTAATGCACTTGCTACTTGGTTATTATAGAAATGAGTGCCTTGGTCGCTAATCAATACTCGTGGTGTACCAAACCGTGTGAGAATATACGTGTGAAAAAATTTCAACACTATCCGAGCATCATCTTTTGGTACCACAACAGCTTCAATCCACTTGGAAACGTAGTCAACAGGTACTAGTATATACATATTTCCAAAAGAGTTTGGAAAAGGTCCCATGAAATCAATACCCCAAACATCGAAAAGTTCTACCTCCATGATAGGTTGTTGGAGCATCTCATTGCGACGAAAAATGGAAACAGTACGTTGACAATGATCACACTGTTGCATAAAATTGTGAGCATCTTGAAACAAATTGGGCCAATAGAATCCAGATTGCAGGACCTTGCAGCAGTCCTTGTTCCACCAAAATGACCTCCAGAGGGGGCATCGTGGCAATGTCGTAGTATTGGCATCATTTCCTAGATAGGTTAACCACCTTTTCAAGTATTCTTTTAATTTGTCGATTGGAGACTTCGATCTGACCATTAGTTTGTGGGTGATATGCAGTGGCCATTCGATGCTTCACACCATATGTTTTAATGCACTTGCTACTTGGTTATTATAGAAATGAGTGCCTTGGTCGCTAATCAATACTCGTGGTGTACCAAACCGTGTGAGAATATACATGTGAAAAAATTTCAACACTATCCAAGCATCATCTTTTGGTACCACAACAGCTTCAATCCACTTGGAAACGTAGTCAACAGCTACTAGTATATACATATTTCCAAAAGAGTTTGGAAATGGTCCCATGAAATCAATACCCCAAACATCGAAAAGTTCTACCTCCATGATAGGTTGTTGGAGCATCTCATTGCGACGAAAAATGGAAATAGTACGTTGACAATGATCACACTGTTGCATAAAATTGTGAGCATCTTGAAACAAATTGGGCCAATAGAATCCAGATTGCAGGACCTTGCAGCAGTCCTTGTTCCACCAAAATGACCTCCAGAGGGGGCATCGTGGCAATGTCATTGTATTGACATCATTTCTTCTTCAGGAACACAATGTCAAATTAAATTGTCAGTGTATACCTTGAATAGGTATGGCTCGTTACAATGATATTTAGCAGCATCGTGTATGAACTTGATTTTTTTATGACTAGTTGCACTCATAGGTAGCTTTCCACACACAAGATAATTGTTTACATCAACATACCATGGCGATGTGTCGATAGTGAATAGTTACTCGTCAGGAAATGCTTCGACAATCTGAGTCTGTTGTCCATCTTCGCTTCCACTTTCCAATCGAGACAAATGATCAGCTACCTGATTCTCGAATCCCTTCCTATCTTTGATTTCAACATCAAACTCTTGGAGGAGTAGGATCTATCTAATGAGTCTAGGTTTAGCATCTTTTTTGTTGAAAAGATATCTCAAAGCTGAGTGATCTGTGTAGACTATAGTCTTTGCGACAACAAGATAAGAGTGGAACTTGTCAAATGCGAAGACCACTACTAGTAACTCTTTTTCAGTTGTGGTGTAATGAACCTGCATTTCAGTTAGTGTTTTACTAGCATAGTAAAAAGCATGAAATACCTTTTCTTTCCTTTGTCTGAGCTCCTACAGCGAAATCGCTAGCCTCGTACATTAACTCGAATGGTTGCATCCAATCCGGTGCGACGATAATCGAAGCTTGCACCAACTTTATCTTTATTGTTGTAAATGCATCCAGACAGATGTCATTGAATACAAACTTTTTATTTTGTTCTAATAAAGAACATAAAGGTTTAGCTATCTTGGAGAAATCTTTGATAAATCTTCTATAAAAACCCACGAGTCCAAGAAAGCTTCTTATTCCTCTGACAGTTGTAGGTGGTGGTAATTTTTCAACGATCTCTACCTTTGCTCTATCAACCTTAGTGCCTTGGCAAGAGATGCGATGGCCAAGGACAATCCTTTCAGTTGCCATGAAATGACATTTTTCCCAATTCAGAACCAAGTTTGTTCCCTCGCATCTTCTCAAAACATTTGTCAAGTTGTCGGCGCATTGGTTGAAACTCTATCCATAGACCAAAAATCATCCATGAATACCTCGAGTGAGTCTTCAATCATATTCGAGAATATCGCCATCATACATCTCTAGAACATTACTGGCGCATTACACAAGCCAAATGACATCCGTCGAAAAGCAAAAGTCCCAAAAGGGCATGTAAATGTGGTTTTTGCTTGATCTTCTGGCGCAATAGTTATTTGGTTGTATCTAATGTAGCCATCCAGGAAGCAATAATAGGCTTTACCAGCTAGCCTATCTAACATTTGATCGATGAAAGGTAGCAAAAAATGATCCTTTTTTGTGGCCGCATTCAACCATCAGTAATCCATGCACACACGCCATCCAGTTACGATACGAGTAGGGATCAACTCGTTTTTATCATTGGTCACAATAGTAAAACCACTTTTTTAGGAACACATTGAACGACGCTTACCCAATTGCTGTCAGAAATAGGGTATATTATGCCCGCATCCAACCATTTGATGATTTCCTTCTTCACCACTTCTTTCATTTTCTCATTGAGTTATCTTTGTTGCTAAATGGATTGCTTCCCTTTGTTTTCTAACCTTATCTTATGCATATAAAAATAGGGACTAATGCCTTTGATGTCTGTGATGCTCCAGGCTATGGCTTTCTTGTGTTCTTTTAAAATTGCGATGAGCTTCTCTTCTTGTATTACGTTGAGGGATGCATTGACAATAACAGGCAGTGTATCATTGTCACCAAGGAATACATATTTCAAATGTGTCGACAATGGTTTTAACTCCAAGGTAGGAGCTTGCTCTATAGATAGTTTAAAGACTGAAATTATCCTGTAAGACAAATCCAACGACTCCAATTGCCAATATCTTCGCAACTCACAATTGTTCACCTCCTCTTTGTCAACACAGTCTTCTAGGATATCATCAGTAGATGTTGCCACATCAGTATCAGACAATATTAAATTCCTGGTATGAAATTCTTTAAAAATAATTTCGTCCAACACATCAACGTAATGACATTGTTCTTTGGGTCCTGACGGTGCTGCTTCAAACACATTGAAGGTTACGTGGTCATTATTATAGCGCATCACAAGTTCTCCCTTAAACATGTCGATAAGTGTTCATCCCGTTGCTAAAAATGGCCTTCCCAAGATAATAGGTAACTTCTTATCAGCTTCGTAATCTAGGATGATAAACTCAACAGGAACACCAACTTATCAACTTGAATAAGAGCATCTTTGATTTGTCTCTCTGGTTGTGCTAGAGATCTATCTGCTAATTGTAATGTCACCGCAGTGGGCTTCATCGATCTGATTCCTAGCTTCTTGAAAGTAGACAAAGGAATTAGGTTAATGCTAGCTCATAAATCACATAATGCTTTACCTAAGTAACGATCTCCGATTGAGCATGGAATTGTGAAGTTGCCAAGATCTTTCATCTTGGTTGGCAACTTGTTTGTGAGTACAACACTACACCCCTCTATGAGCGCAATCGTCTCGATGTCAGATAGTTTCTTTTTCTTTAATAGCAGCTCCTTCATGTATTTCTCATAACTGGGTATCTGTATAAGAGCATCTATTAGCGGTATACTGTGTAATTCTTTCAAAGTAGAAACAAACTTTTGGTAATCTTTGTCATGAACTTTTTCTTTGAAATGTTGGGAAAACGGAAAAGGAATGATGGCATAGGGTTGTTGTGGATGTATTGGTTGCTTCGACAGTGGTGTTTGTGTTGACAACTTAATTGGACAATCCGTAGGCACAGATTGTTCTTTAATCGATTCTTCAGTAGTGTTTTACGGTTGATTTCCTTCAGCTATAACCTCGTCTTGTTGCTTCGAAATGGATGCTTTGACATGGTTTTGGTTAGAAATGCTTAGCGTAATTGCTTTGCAGTGCTCCTTCCCTCTTTGCGTAAGATTTTCAGTGTCACTAGGCAAAGTGCCTGGTAATCTGGAGTTAAGATTAGAGGCTAATTGTCCAAGTTGGGCTTCCAATGCTCATATAGAAGAAGAATTTCCTTACATTATCGCCTCAGTTCTTGTTATATACTCTCGTATCATAGCCTCAAGAGCAATCATAGGGTCTGCCTTTGGTTGAGCAAATTGCTATTGTTGATGCGAATGAGGTTGTCCTTGCATTTGTGGTTGCAAGCTTGATTGTGGCAGTAACCGCGATTGTGGTTGGAATTAACTATGTGACTGCATCAATTCAGATCGAGGATGTACTTGTGAATTCTGATGATAGTTCTACGATTGACTATTGCTGTAACCTCCTTGCCTATAACCTCCTTGGTTCGAAGAATTTCCATATCAAAATGTGGAAGTATTCTGATTTCCCCAAGGTTGTTATGAATGATTGTTGTAGGAGTTACCAAATGCACCCCATCAGATGTTGTTGACATAATATGCATTTTTTGCATGCTGTGGGCAGTCTTCATAGCTATGGTTATCACCGCAAATCTCACATGAAAATATCGGCGCATGCATTTGCTGGGCCATTTGTATAGGAGCAATATTACTCGTTCCATTCATGTTCTTAATGGTGTTGGCCAAGGAAGAAACCTGCGCTAATAATGCAGAAATAGCATCTAATTCAAGAACTCTAGGGTTAGTTTTCACCTGTGCAGAACGAGAAATCGGATATTGGTAATTGTTTTAGGCTATCCTCTCAAAATTCGAACAGGTTCATCATATGTGCAATCCAACAATGAACCGTTTGCAGATGCGTCAACAAGATTCTTTGTTTGAGCATTCAAACCATTATAAAATATCTCAATCTAGGTCTCTTGTTGAATCCAATTCATTGGGCAGCGTCGAAGCAATGCTTTGTAGCGCTCTCATGTTGTGTGTAAATTCTAGTCATCGAGTTGATGATATGTAGTGATATAATTTCGCAACCTTGCATTCATTGTCGACGGATTAAATCTCAAAACAAACTATGTTACCAATGCATTCCAGGATGTAATGGATCCAGCCGGTAAACCTAAAAACCATGTTCATGCTTTTCCTTGCAATGAGTAAGGAAATAATTGCATTTTCAAGGCATCATTAGGGACACCATGTTGACTGAAAGATGCACAAATGAGTAAGAATGATTTTAAATGTTCGTGTGTGTCTTTATACGGAAAACTTGAATATTGCCCATTTAAGTTGATCATTTGAAACATCACCGGTTTTAGTTCAAAGTTACCAGCCTGAATAGCTGGTCTTACAACCCCTGGTTGCAGATCATCGAGTATAGGCACAACAAAATCTCTTATTGGCCTATTCTGTATTTTTTCTTCTTGTGGGCATGGTGGTGGTAAATCTTGTGGCAGCATTAGAGGAATGTTATCCTGTGGCAGTAGTGGTGGTAGATTATTATTGTTGTTGTTACCAACCATCTTTCTTTGTTCTTGCCTTTCTAAGTATTCTCTCAAGCTTCGGATCAAAGATTAGAATGTCCTTAGGATTTCTCCTTGTGGACATACAATACCTTCAAAACCAGAAAAGAAAAATAAACAAATTAATAGAAGTTAAAAGTTAAGTAAGTAAAATAATTGCATCAACAAAAGTAAACATCGAACAAACGCCAATTTCCCTGGCAACGGCGACAAAACTTGATCGGTGTTTTTACGACATAACTATTGTGCAAGCATACACACGTTGATGCAAGTATAGTTGATAGATAGAGCTATCGGATATCGATCCCACGAGGAAATGGTTCCCGATGCAGTACTAAAAATCAGTGTAATGCGAGTAAGGATGTCATCACAATTATGTCAGATTTACACACTAAAGTAATCATTACTGTCAACGCAATTAGAAGTAAATATCAGAGGTTAAATGTCAGTGTACTGAAAATAAATCCAAATGTGTTGAGTGCTAAAAATTTAAATGCAGAAAATATAAAAATGATCAAGTGTAAAGGGTGGAAGTGGTTCACTAATTCTACAGGTCGCAACGCTACATGCGTCAACAAGGTAGAGTATAGATGAATTATCGCAACAATGAAGTCCCTTCGAGTTCTTACTCACAATAGCTCCCTACTTAATCCCAACTCAAATACACTACTCCACCTCTCGGTACGAGCAATGATGTGTATCCAAGAACAAGTAACTAGAGTCTATCCCAGTCTCGAGTAGCTCTCGCCTTACCCACTTGTTAATCTAACCTATCATCGCATCTCTCGATATCAGTGTACTGCAATTTCACTTTTGTGTTTAGAGCGGTTAAATCCAAGAATAAACGGATAAGCAATGTAAAGTAAGAATCAAAATGACATAACATTAAAAGATACTCTCGTATTTATTTAACATCATCAGAATTCATCATCGTTCAAGAAAAATTAACGAGTAGAACGAAGTTACTATCTCTAGATTACTAAGCTTACTCCCTAATGGTTCCTCTTACTTGGCATCTAGTAGTTCTCGTCAAAAGCAGTTGCAGGCTTGCTTCATCAGTTCACCGATTCCAGCTCAAATCTTTAATTCACATAGAATTTTCAGAATTTAATCTCCTTGCTCTTGATACCTTCTTCTTTCTTTGTTCTTTTATTTATAACCTCTAAAATGTTGTAGGATTTAGCCTTTATTTTCAGATCCATATCTAGATCTCGTAGCTATCAAAATTAGTTAAATTACAGCTGTGCACTCACACAATTCTAGTGTATTCTTTAGAGATCTACAGATTGCCACTGTATCGCTGGACACATTCTGAAACAATAATTGTGGCGACATCTGTGAAATTCCTACGTCTGGTGCTTTCAGTTGTGAATTAAGCTTGATTCCTCTTATTTAAGGTTTAGTTTCAATGCAGCGACAATTCATAGTTGCAATGTTTAGTTGATCTTGTAGCTGCAACTGTCCAATATTCCATTCACAGACTAAGTTCCTATACTGACAATATTAAGACGTAATAATCGGCTGCTTGCGTCAATAATATGTGAAAATAACAAGAATTCAAACTATCTAACAATAAATTGGAAAACAAGTAAACTAAGTATAAAATGCTAAGGATGAATGCTAAATTAACTACAAAAAGGAGAATTTAAAAACTAAATAGGGACGAAAATCTATGTCATTTGTAATACCATCAGCCCATTACCCTTCTTTTCGTCCCATCGAAAGCTCTTACTACGTTGTAACATGTTTTCATATAGGAGCTGTCGACTAGTAGTCTCTCCAAGGTAGCCAGTGGTAGTATGTTTAAGGTCGAGCCATTATCAATGTGCACTCCAGGCAGCATATATCCTTTGCAACGAGTGGTGATGTGTAAGGCCTTTGTCAATCCCATTCCTCCTGATGGGATTTCGTCGTCGCTAAAGAAAATAAACTTGTCAGCGTTGACATTACTGATCAGGTAGTCTAACTTGCATACAGATATGTCATTAGCCACATATGTCTCATTGAGTACTCTCATCAGTGCATTATGATGAGCCTCTGAACTTAGTAGTAGGGCTAAGATCGATATACATGCCGGTTGTTTGTGTAACTATTCCACCACACTATACTCACTATGTTTTAGGAATTTGAAATATTCCTTTGCCTCTTTTTCTGTTATTAGCTCGAGCTTGTTGGTTTCCTACTCAATTGGTTCGATCATCAAGTCCTTTCCTTTAGTTGTTTCTTTCTCTTCCACTTTTAGGTCGTAGGATTTCTCGCTACGGGTAATGAAGCTCACATCCTCTTTGGGTCGTTCCTCTTCTGACATTATTATATTGCACCCATAATTCCATGAGACTCTCTTGTTGCCCTCATATGGGAATGCCACTGGTTTTTGTATAATGACACGGGGTTCCATTTGCTTTCTCATTTAAGTGCTCCTAGGTACAGAAATAATTACCACAGGGCGAATGGACTTGTTTGTCAATTTCTCTTCAGAGGCACAGACGTCTTTCACCTCTTCCTCCTCCTCAAAAAACTCCAATTCCTTATTGTCCATCAGGTATTGTATCAAAGCCCTAAACTCTATGCAATTTTAAAATTTATGCCTTTCAGCGACATGAAACTCACAATAGTTCTTGGTTCTTATTACCGTATCCTCACCATTTCTTGGGATCAATCCCTTATCAACCATCTGATGCCAAACCCATTTTAATGAGGATTTAACCTCCCCAACATTGGTCTTAACCTTTTTGCCTTTTCCTTCTGCGATCGTATTTACTCCTTGATCGAGATGATTAGGTAAAGGGTTTCCAGCCACATCAGGTCTAAGTGACTTATCGAATTTTATGACTTCCCTCTTAATTAGTCTCTCCACCAGCTTTTTGAAGGTAAAACAATTCCCAATAGAGTGTCCAACTACCCCATCATGGTACTCACATTGAGCGTTTGTATCATACCATTTTGGGAACGGGGGTGGTACTGGGTCTGTGTAATATGAAGTCACTGCATGAGCATCAAATAGCTTTTGGTAGAGCTCTTTGTATGTCATCGGGATGGGAGTGAATTGGATTCTTTCAGTGTTTTTCCTTGAACTTGGTTCCAACTTTGGAGGATTTCGGTAGTTAGTTATTGAATCTTTGGGTTACGTCATCATAACTGGTTTTGCATAGTTTGGCTTATACACGCTTGTGTTATTTATCTCAGCATCTTTTCTTTGAGGAGCAGATCTCTTGGTGCTTTCCCTAGCGTCAATCTTTCCACTCTTGATCACACTCTCAATCATCTCTCCAGACATAACCATATCCATGAAACTCCTTGTAGCATTCCCTAGCAAGTGGTTGAGGTAAGGTGCTATCAAAGTGTGGACAAAAAGCATAGTTGTCTCTTTTTCTATCAATGGCGACTGTACTTGAGTCTCGGTCTCTTCTCCATGTTTTGCAAAGTAATTCTATCAGGAGCTATGTTAGTGACATGGCCATATTATTTCATGAAAGCTTAGGCCAAGTCCTTCCATGAACTGATTCTTGCATGACTTAATTGATTATACCATTTTGCCGCAGATCCTACTAGACTGTCTTAGAAGCAGTGGATCAGTAATTTGTCGTGGTGGACATATCTTGTCATTTTCCGGTAAAACATGGTGATGTGCGCCTCCGACCAGCTCGTCCCATTATACTTTTCAAACTCCGGAGCTTTAAATTTTAGGGGAAGTATCAGGTCTGGGACTAAACTTAATTCCTTAGCATCCATCCCACAACAGATTTCGGCTCCTTCCATCACCTTGACTTTGTCTTCTAACCACTTGTAATGCTCTTCCATCTGTTTAGAAAGCTCCAATTTTGTTCTTTCTATCTTCATGATCTCGTCAAAATCGGGAATGACGGGATTTGCAGCATTTTCTCCTGGGTTAGATCCTGATCCAGTCAAATAATTGGCTGGGCTTGAGGTACCAACGGGATGTTGTTGTGTTCTGATGAATACTGGAGCTCCTTGCGAGCGTGTTTCCAGTAGAATTTGATTATGTACGGGGGTAGAGCCTAGAGGGTATCTAGGGTCTTCACTTTCCTCCCTTGGGCTTACTACAGGGTTCTTTCCTTTATCCATCCCTTCTTGTAATAGTTGAGTCAGTCGACTGATTATATTTCCTTGAGTCTCAATGATTTGGTCTCTCATGTCTTATTGGACCCTTGCCAATTGGTCTTCTAGCTATGTTTGCATTTGTTCTTGCATCTCTTTTTGTAATTGTTCCAATCTTTCTATCCTTTGATCCATTGCTTTTCGAGTACCGTAACTATGTGAATTCTCTATGGTTTCTTGTTTAACTGTTTAAAATTTTAATTAATTAGATTTTTTATGTTAAAATATATGAAAATGCAATGCGAATGAATGTATGTATGCAATGTAAGAGAAGGCGTTGATTCTGAATTTAATTCCATTAGAACAACTTAATTAGAAGACATATTTCTTTACATAAAGTGAATTACATAAACGAATTTGCCTTAATGCCTAAAGTTTTAATTTTCCTAAGAAGTTCGTCCAGTTTTTGTCCCCGATCTGATCTCGATTCATATTGCATGCTCAGCATATCAGTTTCAACAGCTAGCATTTGCACGTGATCAGCCACTTCTCGTATTTGGGTGAGTGCTTCGCCCATGACATAATCTCTATCTTCAACTTGCGTCTGAGCCTATTGAAAGTGCCATTCACTCGTTTCTAGATTCCTTTCGAGAATCTCAATTCATATCTCATTATTTTGTAGTGAGGCTTCAAGTTCTTGCACTCTTTTCCTCAACTCCTTACTTTCGGCCAAACTTGCCTTAAGTTCTGTAATAGAGTTTCAACTGTGATGTCTTTGTAAAGACTCTTTTAGGTCAACTATTCTAGATTTTAGCTCGGTTATTTGGGCTTTTAGCTCAACCTTCTCAACTTGACTTTCCAGGAATTCCCCTTTTATGGCACTCTCAAGCTTGACCATCTTCGAAGTTCCTTTTCCATTATTTCGCTCAATCTTTTTGTTCTTGAATCTCTTGTTGCCATTGTTCTGATGTTTTGCTAAGCCCAGTAGTTCTCATGGATAGACGAAGTTTTTTGTAACATTTCTTCAAATCTTCTAAATCTTCTTCGTCTTTGTTCTTTCCTTTTCTTAACTTTTCAGCCTCTAGCTTATAAATATCCACACCCAATCCTAACTTCATTTTTCCTATTCTAAAACTTCTATTCTCTTCCCAAATTCTGAGCTCTTCCTTTTAAAGTCTTGTTTTATAATGTCCAATTCTGACGAAACCACTTGCAAGTATTCTTCTATTGGTCGGATATCATCGGGATTTAGTACGGGAGTATTATCATTAACTCTTTTGTTTCTCCACCGATCATATTCTAGCGTCGTCATCGGGTTTGTACTGAATACTTTTAACCTATGTACCTGATTCCACATGTTCGATATCTCTCTAACTTTTTTCTTATAGTTATCCCCTTTGTAACTGAACTCGCACTGGGCCAAACCTTATGTTACCGGGATGAACTGCCTTGTCTTGTACTGCCTTAACACAAGTAGAGGGACGTATCCTATAGCTCCCAATACTCCAAGTAAGGGAACCCAGTCGAAATTACCGCAACGGTAGAGAATCTCATCAGGGATAAACTAAGACGCCCTCCATTCGACGTCCTCATCCCTTAAGATTTTGAAGGATAGCCATCCACTTCTCTTTGGATATATTCTGCTCCCTTTATGTGGCTACGAATTCTTTCAGAGGCGAATAATTTGCTGAGAACACTTTGTACGAAATTTTTTTCTATCTTCCAAAAATGACTGTGAAACTAGACCATTAAAAGTGAAGCACAGCCAATGAACCTCCCTTCCCTTTCTCTTCGACAAGCATTTAGCGATCTGAAGGTCTTGATGAGTATTGTTGGGACTGGTGTGACTCTCTTGCTAAGTCAGTCGAAAAGATCAACAACTGCATCTTCTACGTGTCCTAATGCTTTTGGAAAGATAACCAACTCATAAATGCTTAGAGCGAAAATGTCGACGCGCTTTTTCATATATAGGAGTGCCAATATCAAATCTCTTAGAAAGTTTAAACACAAATATATATATATATACGGGATTAAAAATTTTAAATAATAAAAGGGGAATTTATCCTTTTTTTTAAAGGACGAAGAATATTTACAAAAGGACTAATTTCGAATTAAAATGAAAATTTGGGTAAAAATGTGAAAATAAGGAAAAATAGGGTAAAATCAAAATAAAAAAATAAGGAAAGTTTAGGGGGAAACTGAAATTTTCAAAAAGTTTGAGGGTTAAAATGAAATTTTCAAAAGTTTAGGGGCTAAAATATAATTTTTAGAAAGTTTAGGGGTCAAAATAAAATTTTTAGAAAGTTCAAGGATCAAAATGAAATTTTTAGAAAGTTTGGGTCTAAAATGCAATTTTAAAAAGTTTAGAGGGTTAAATTTGAATTTTTGGAAAGTTTAGGGGCTGAAATATAATTTTAAAATAAAACGAGGGCTTCATGGGCAATAAACCCAAAATTTTGACACGTGGTAGCTTTCTAGGCTTCCCAAAATCAAGGGACTAAAATAAAAACATTTAAAATTTTGGGTGAATTTAAAATAAATTAAAAATAACAAAGAGGACTAAATTGAAACAATTAAAAAATGCGAAAGGATTGAAGGGGCAATTTACCCATCATTTAAAAAACACGCGGATCTCCAAGCAGGTCAGATTAGGTCGGATCGGATAGAGCCAAAACGATGTCATTTTAGGGCTTGGGCACCTAGGCCAAAACGGCACCGTTTTGGTATCCTATAAATACCCATTTTCACCAAAAAATCATTTTAAAACCCCATTTCACAAAAAAAACTACTCCCCCTTTCAAAAATCCTCTCAAGATGCCATAGTGGTCGGCCATGCTTCGGTCATCGGTCCGGTTACCAGCTGCCTCCCGTCGATGCCGACGGTCGTCGTCCACAGTGGTCGAAGACCCAAAAAAAATTATTTTTCAATTTTTTTTTCAAAGTGTAGATCAAGGCTAGATCTATCAAGATCTAGCCATATTTTCCAAATAAGGTGAGAAAAAAAATCATTTTTATTCAAGTTTTCGTTTTTTTATATATTTTTTTTGAATCTTTTGATTTTTATTTAGGGTTTTTTAAACCTTTTTTTTGTTCTTCTTTGTATATCTCGATCATCGGAAAACCAATCACGAGAAAGAAGTGCTCGTGGGCCTCCTCAATCGCCGTCCGTTGTAACGACGGTGTGGAAAAAAGGTAAAAAATAAACTTTTTACTTTTGTTTTCTTTTTATTCTATTTTGGTTTATATTTGAAATAAAAAAATAAAATAAAAGAGATAAAAGAGGAACTGAATATGTGTATGTATATAAAATAAAAAGGCAAATACCTTGCGATCTGAGAATCAAATGCTTGCAATTTTCCTTGTATTTTTATTTAATTTCTAGTGCTCTGTAAAAAATAATACATGTTTGAAACGAAACTTTTATAGCCGATTGGGTACATATTTCTATCCTATGGTCCTTTGTCTGTCTTTTTCCCATTGTTTCTTTACAGGTACCAACAAAATGGCAGTTTTTCGGGGTCAAACTCGGTGATGGGACGTCCCAGTCTGCTGTTTCGATGAGAGAGAGTAGAAGGGTCAGATCTGACCTTGGGTTGTGTGGATGACGTGGCGTTGACGTGGCCATGGGGAAAAGGAAAGGGTAGCGGCGATAGATTTAGGATTAGGGTTTTAGGGTTTTCATTTGGTGTTTTAAATTTGGGCTTGATGGGCTCCTTGTAAATTGGGCTTGGTGGGTTTGGGTTTTCTCTTTTTTCTTTTGTAATTTTGGATTATTTATTTTAATGGGCATTTATTATTATTTATTATTTTTTTGGTTTTTTTAGTTTTATTTAGTATGTGTTGGGCCCGGACAAATTTGGCTCCAACATCCATCTTATGACTTTGTCCAAGCATCGTTGCATTAAAATAACAGATAATGGATCAATGTGATAAAACATACAAGGATTTTTTGCGTATCACTCTGGGAGATTCCTAAATGGTACAAGGACCTAAAATAGGACCACTAGTTGGAAAGAAGCACACTTGAAGGATGGAAAGTTCCCTCGAAGCTAGCAGTTCAAATAATGATCACCCCATTGGTTTTCATGTTAAAAATACTAAACCTAAAAGGAGGACATGGTAACATGTCAGTAATAGGACTTAGACGATCGATGAATAATGTCGACTTAAGGACTAATAAAACAAAATCATTCTCAAAGATGACACTTTTGCATTCATACCCATCTAGTTAGGAGCATTTGATCTATTTCGATCATAGCATCCTAAAGTGCATGACAAAAATGCCAAACAAGTATATTCTACAGGTCTCATTCCCTAGAAAATAGCGTGATAAACCAACAAAATAGCAAATTTTATATCCCTGAAGTTGCAGTGGATCAGATTAAAGCTACAGTAGCAAGTTTTTATCTCTCTAAAGTTGCCGTAGAGTAAGGCAAAGCTACCATCCAATCTCTTACCCTGACCATGGGGCAGATTGAAGACACCATCCAATCTCTTACCCTGACCATGGGGTAGATTAAAGCCATCTAATCTCTTACCCCAACCACGAGGTAGATTGAAGACACCATCCAATCTCTTACCCTAACCATGGGGTAGATTGAAGCCATCCAATCTCTTACCCCGACCATGGGGCATATTGAAGACACCATCCAATCTCTTACCCCAACCATTGGGTAGATTGAAGACCATCCAGTCTTTTACCCTAACCAAAGAGCAAATTGAAGACCATTCGATCTTTTACCCATTCAAAGGGCAGATTTAAGATAGGTTACAAAGGGAAGACAAGGTTCAGCATGACTGGATGAAATTGGTCCTCCTTGAAGTCTCTACTCCATTCCCGTTACATGATAATGTGTAAACAGAGGCAACTGTAAGACCTCAATTTCACCCGACCCAATAAAGCCCAAATAAACAAAACAGAATATAAAGACAAAAAATATTCATTTTATTAAAATGTCCAAATTAAATTACAACCCAACAATTGACCTAAACCTTAAATAACCCACTGAACCTAAGTTACCCAAAAAAAATCCACTACAAACCCAAACCCAAGAAAGTCCAAATACCCTAGATAGTAACAAAAAAGGGAAACCCTAATTTTCCCTCACCCATCTGGCATCTCTCCCCCTCTTTGGCCACGTCAGCTGCCACGTCAGCCATGTGCCCCAAGGTCAGATTTGACCCCTCTACTACTCTTTCAACGAAATAGTAGAAATAGACGTCCCATCATCGGTGTTGACCCCGAAAGCAGCCATTCCAATGATACCTGCAAAGAACTGAATGGTAAAAGATAGAGGCAATAAAAAAATATAATATTATTGTATTTATTTCGGCTATAAAAAGCCAACCACCACTTCTGTAATTTTTTATGCAGACAAAAGCAATAGAATCAAGAAATTTCTCAAAGTTAGTTTGTATATTTCATTTTATTTATCTATTTCGAATATTATATAAATAAATAAATAATATATAATAAATAAGGGGTTTTTAAAACATACCCAAACGCCACCACCGTATGTGGCCGAGGCTACCACCCTCGATGAAGGGTGGTTCTCCCTTCATGTGATGACCCCATCAATAACCTATATTCATGTGTGGTTTTCTTCAAAATAAAAGAGAAAATGTAAAAAGCAAACTCTAAAAAAACCTAGGAATCGAAGTGTTTTGGATTTCTTGGGGGTTTTGAAACTAGATCTAAGGGATTTAACCCTAGATATGGAATCGAGGCAAAAAAATGAAGAAAATAGTGCGCTTTCGACTTCCCGACCATCGTAGGTGGCAGACTCCGTCGCCAATGACCGGTGGCCATGGTAGATGGACGATGACTAAAGGAGCGGCCCTGGGGTTTATTTTGAGAGTAAAAAAGAAGGTTTCAAAGAGTTTTTTTAAGGTGTTAAAAATGAATTTTAAAACCTTTTTTTACTTATATAGCGAAGTTATACGACGTCGTTTTGAGCCTTGTTCCCACGGCTCCAAAATGACGTCATTTCACGCCTTGCCCGAAGACCCGACCCATCAGCTAAAGGGATCTATGTGTGTTTCTAAATTGGTTTAATTATTTTTGTAGTCCTTTCACATTTTCCCTAATTTTCAATCTTATCCTCTTCTTATTTTTTAATTTATTTTAAATTTACCCTGAAGGTTGTTTCTTTTACATCTAGGTCCTCTGACCTTGGGTGTGTTTGGAAGTGACACATGTGAGGCTGGGTTATTACCTACTCAGTCCCCAAACTTTTCCAAATTTAGGGTTTAAGCCCCTAATTTTCCATTTTTTATTTTTACTTGAAATTTTATTTTTTATTTTAACTTTACCCTCCAATTTTTTCCACTTTTTAAAATTTTTCCTTTATTTGGTTTTTTTAAATTATGCCCTTTTATTTTATTTTTCTCAAACTTTAATCTTTATATTATCTTCCATTATTTTAATCATCCAAATCATTTATTATTTATTTAAGCTTGATATTTGATTTACACTTAACATTTTGATGTTATTTTTTATGCCATTTTTTGTGTAAATGCATTTTTGTATTGTTAACTTGATGGATTGAACCGAAATTGCCATGATGGGGGTGAATTGGCTTTTTAAAATTGTTGGAAGAGAGTAAAGAAAATTGAAACAATTTGACACAATAATTTAGAGTGGTTCAGCCCAAATGCCTACTCTACTACCTTAGCTTTCCACTTCTAAGGATTTTCCCAAATCCACTAGATTTATAGAACCTTTGAGGACAATGTTTAACCTTACAATCACTTAAGATTTCTACCTAAATCTTAAGTCTCAAACTCTCTCAAAGAAATACAAATTAGCAAATAAGAGACAATCCTAACAAGATCAAATTGTTTGTAAATTAAGCTCACAATACAATAAAAATACACTTGAGTAAAGAAATGAAAGTAAGGCTCACAAGTGTATGAAAGAAATATATGAAAATTTTAAGCTCTTGGGATGTTTGATTGAAGATATTTGCTTGTAATTGCTTTGTTAGTTGTTGTAGGTCCTTGGAAGATGATATTTAAGCCCTCTAATTTATTTCTAACTGTTGTGGTTATTGGTGTATAAATAGAGCCGTTGGGGATGAAAAACCAGAGCATTTAAGAGACTTACAACTTCGAGTATCGATACCGTACAAAACAGTATCGATATTTTTTGCATTTATTGCAAACTTAGTAACCGTTGGTACCCTTAAAAATCGATACCTCAATAAAATTATCTGTATCTTCTCAAAAGATATCGATACCGGATCGATGCTTTCTAGGGTTTGTGAAAAATATAATGCTCTTTTGTTATCGTTTTTGAGCCATGGTATCGATGCTTTTCTGAAATTATTGACACCTATAATTTGGTATCGATATTTTTTCAGTGGTGTCAAAATAGAATGCAAGTTTGGTCTCGATTTTACAAGGAGTATCGATAGTTTAGAAATTATCGATACTGAACCAAAAAGTATCGATACTTTTTAGCCTGGAGCTTTTTTACTTGTTTGAAAAACATTTTAAGTGTCAAAATGATTTTTGACTTAGTACAAGTATTTTGACATGTTTAAAATCATTTTAACTTAATTTGAAAATTGTTTCAAACTTTTCTAAGAGTTTAAGATAGGAGTTTAAATTTTATCTCTTAGATTTTAAAATTGATAAATAATTTTGTCAGTTTTAACTTATATTCAAAAACATTTTAACTTGTTATATCAAAATATTTTATCAAATAAATCTTAGTTAAACAATCTACCCCTTGTTGATATAACAAAACTTTGTGAAAATTTTGTTTTTGAATAAATGCTCCCCCTTAATAAAAGACATTTTTGAATAGAAGACCAAATTATATTTTGTCAATCAAGTTTGCATTCATTTTTATTTTAAAATAAATTGGTCACAAAATCTTGCATTTTAGCATTTTAAAATAAAGCAAATAATTAAACATTTTACCTTTTCCTTCTCTCCCTTTTTGTTATATCAAAAGAAATCAAATAAAGCTAAAGGAGAAATAAAGTTAGTCCATCACAATATATAGAAAAAGAAACAGGATGAGCAATGAACCAAAACATAAACTTTGTATCTAAAACATATCAATAAACCATTAAGTTCCATTCAATTGAAAAATGTCAAGAAAAAAAAACAAGTTCAATAATCTAAAGACAAAGTCAAAAAAAATGAGAATGCAAATGTAATGAAAATGCATGGCCTAAGAGACTACTCTACTCGTCGTTAGGAGGATATTGATATGGAGGCATGGTAGGCGTGGAAGGCAAACGAGCAAGTATAGTGGCCACTTCTGCTTCTAGTGTCGAGAACCTCGCGTTCATGTTTTCTTGAAGAACCCGAACATTATCATTCAAAGAGTGGATTGCATCGAGCAAGGCGATGGTCACCTCCGATGGAGGTGGAGCATGAGAAGATGAGGCTGGAGGAGGAGCATGCTCGAGGGAATATCATCAAAGTCCACACCAATATCATCGTCGTCATGGTCTGCGAGAGCATCACCTTTAACCCAAGTGTCGGTGGTAGTATCGAGGTGATAACCTGCATAGTGGAGAGCCCCATAGCCAATAGGTTGAGTGGAGGAAATGGCGGTGTCACCACGAGTACTAATACCTATGTTGAAGCCCAATTTTGACCAGACCCAATATTTAAGCAAAATTGGACCCATTTTTAATTTATTTTAAGTTCGAATTAAGTATAAACTTAAATTTATTTTGAATTTAAATTTAATTAAAAATTAAAAATGAAAGTCCAAATGTCCAATTACAAATTTTTGGGCCCGAACAAACCCAAATACATGGCCCAATTACAAACAGACCTAAATTTGGCCCAACAAGCCCAATCCAACTCAAACCCTAAATCGACTAAGGTCTTCTACCGCCCTTCTCTTGCCACTTCCTACCAGCCACCTCCATCCTAGCCACTCACATGCTGCCACGTCAGCACCAGCAACTTGAACTGCCACCACAGCCACTGCCAAGCCGAACCTGCAAAGAAGACAAGACTCACATTTAATTGAGAAAAACAGAATACCATCATTGTAATAAGGCTATAAAAGCCGAAATAATTTCATGTGTAAAGGTTATAGATTTTTCAAAAATAAAACACAGACCAATTTTGAATCAATACAAAACAGAAGGCATTCAATACACGCAGAGCAACAAACGAAGCATTAATATCAGAAGTCAAAGCAAATACCAAGAATTAGCACCTTCGGTAGGTACATATTAAACATATATTTATTATTAATCCATTTCATTTAATATCTATTTGTTAAAAAAACCATTTGACATGTTTTAATCTATTAAATAAGCTCATTCTTAATAAATATTAATATTAATAATAAAAAGAGAAAGATGAAAGGACGCACCTGAACCTAAACCGTTACCGACGTTGCCACGAACGAAGGCTCAGAACTCATCCATGAGGGTTCCTGTACGTGAGACTTTTTCAAAAACATTTTTGAATAATAACAAAGAACAAGAAACAGATTTGAACAAAAAGGGAAACTAAGAGACGTATTAATAAAATTGAAAAGATCCAGTTCTTTTTTTTTACAAAAATACAAGATAGATCTGGTAGATCTAATATGAATCTGCTTTGAAAACAAATGAAAGAAAAAAGGGACAAAGCCTTCTTTTTTGGTTCGAATCCGGTGTTTTCGAGCCCAGATCTAGGTTTAAAAGCAAAAAATATAAAAAAAGTGTGAGTTTTTACCTTCTGACTGCCAAGGACGATGGCCCGTGCGACGATCGGCGACGGTGTGTGGTAGCGGAGACGGCGGACCGGTGTCAGAGCTCCGATGGTCAGCTTTGAAGGCTAGAGAGAAAAAGAGACCAAAGTTTGTTTTTTTTAAAGGAGAGAAAGAAAATTATTTTTTTTGGAGGAAATTAACCTTTTATAGACCTCTAAAACGACAGCATTTTGAGGGGAAGTTTTAGCTGGTAAATGGTGTCGTTTCATGCCAGACCTAAGCTCCAACCCGATTTCGATCCGACCCGCTCCAGGATCCTCGTGTTTTTTAAGGACCGGTTATGTGCCCATCTGGTCCTTCCGCTTTTTTCCATTTTTATAATCTCATCCTTTTTATATATTTAATTTATTTTAAATTTACCCAGAACTTTTAATTTTTTTCAATTTAGTCCCTTAAACTTTTTGAAGCCTAAGAAGCTGCCACGTGTCCTTTCTTTGGTTTATTTATGCAATTAGCCTCTCTGATTTTCCATTTGTTTCAATTTCATCCTTAAATCCATTTTTATTTTATCCTAAATTTACCCTGAAATTTTAAAAGATTTATAAATTGGTCCTTTGGCCCCAGAATGCCTAAGAGGCTACCATGTGTCCCATCTTTTTGGCTTTATTGCCCAGAAGGCCCCTGAAATTTCTAGAAATCATATTTTGACCTCGAACTTCCCAAAATCACATTTTTACCTCAAACTTCTCAAAAATCACATTTTTGCCCCCGAACTTTCAAAAATTACATTTTTACCTCTGAACTTCCTAAAATTACCATTTTTACCCCCAAACTTCCAAAAAACACATTTTTACCCTCTAACTTCTCAAGAATCACATTTTTGCCCTTGAACTTCCAAAAATCACATTTTTACCCTTGAACTTCTCAAAAATCACATTTTTACCCTCGAACTTCCAAAAATCACATTTTTACTCTCGAGCTTCCAAAAATTACATTTTTACCCCGAACTTCCAAAAATTACATTTTTATCCTCGAACTTCCCAAAATTACCATTTTACCCTAAAATATCCAAAAATTACCATTTTGCCCCCGAGCATCCAAAAATTACTATTTTGCCCTCGAGTGTCCAAAATTACCATTTTGCCCCTAAATATCCAAAAATTACCATTTTTCCCTCAAATTTCCAAAAATCACACTTCCAACTTTAAATTTTCCAAAGATTTCAATTTTGATTCCCAAATTCCTCGACAATTACATTTTCATCCTGAATTCTCTGAAACTACGTTTTTGATCCCATTTGTTTTGCTTTTTTCTTTCTTCAATGTTCGTACATAGATTTTAATTATTAATCTTTCTCATTTCGTATTCTATTAATTTTACGTTTAATTTTTATGCATTCATTTATCTGCTCAATTATTTTGCCTCATGTTATTTAACTTCTGCTATTATCTGCTCATTCATATTTAATTTATGTGTTCACTTTCAAAATTGTTTTACGCACAAATAAACCTTTAAATCGAGGTAATATCCTTTTCGTGTGGAAACCTCGAAAAATCATGCCCTAACGTGTTGGGTGTGATTTTTCGTATAATTTACACGAATCGAATATCCTCCTCCAAACTTTTCAAATGCCTTTTAATTTCGAGATTCCGAGAACGTCGTGCCCTAACTTGTTGGTCACGACATTAATTCTCAGCGAAAGTCGAAACAAACGGGTATTTTTATCTATTTTTTTTGAAAACCACATGAAATAAGCTGTGTCCGAGGATCGTATTTTAAACTTAGTTTGAAATTTTAAGTTCTCAAAAGTATATACAAAATAATTTTAAAATACAAAACAAGGCAATATCCTTTCGTGTGAAAACTTCGAAAAACCATGCCCTAACGTGTTGGGTGTGATTTTCGTATAATTCACGCAATCGAATATCCTCTTTAAAGTCTTTCAAAATGTCCTTCAATTTCAAAAGTCTGAGAATGTAGTGCCCTAACGTGTTTGACACGACTTTCGATTCTCCTAGAAATTTGAAACATACGGACGATTTTCCTCAAATAGGATTTTTAAAAATCATGCAAAGTTTTCTAAAAACAAAGATCGTATTTTAAGTTTTACTCGAGTTTTCAAACTTTTAACAAACCAAGACCCAAAAATAATCAATGTGGTACCAATTTTAGGCATATGAGGGTGCTAATCCTTCCTCATACATAACCGACTCTCGAACCTGTTTTAAAGATTTCGAAGACCAAAATATTTTTCAAAACAGATTTTAAACATTTTATGGTGATCCAATCACACCAAATAAAAGGATTGGTGGAGACTCCCATTTTTTTGATCATTTAAAATACCCATTTTTTTATTTTTAAATATTGTTTGAGACTTGTTTGTTTTTCCAAAAAATAAACATTTCGACAGCTTGGCGACCCCACTGGGGACATTTTTAAAATAAAAGAGAGTCAAGCCAATATTGATTATTTTTGGATCTTTTTTTTTTAAAACTTTTAAACCTTCAGTTTTGTTTAATATACGATCCTTGGCATTTTTGTGTGATGCTATATTATGTTGATATTACTAATTTAAGTGTGCATTCATATGCATTTTGTTACTACCTTCTTAAGTGGAAGCGAGAAACTACTCTTTCGTGAGGTTTTCACCTCCGTGTAGGATAGTGAATCGCTTTCGGGATTACATCTGTACCTATGTTTTCGTGAAATTTTCACTTCCGTGCAAACATGTGAGAAATGTGTCCCCCTAAACCGAACTCATTCGTATGAGCCTGTAATGGGTGAGGATCGAGGAATCCGCTGGTTTGGGTACCTTTTACTCTAGAGCCTAAAACCACATGTAATGAGCCGTAAGTACTTGCCTTAGGAAGAGTTATGTCGAACCTTTTAGCAATCATCCAAGACAATTTCTTAGATCCTTTGTTTTATACCTGTATATTGATATTGATGTGCTCTGTTAACATATTTTGTTTTGTCTTTTTTGCCATCATCATATAAGAAAAGGTGTTGATTTAAGTTTGATTATCAAATAGGCAGCTTCATCATGGAAGGCAGATTTCTTCATAGAGTGGAAGATAACATGGTTGCGCGCTTATGGTCAGAGGAACAACAGCATGAAAAAGGAGACAGTTTGAAAGAGGGGAATTTATCAGAGTTTTGGGATTATACTCGGATTAAGGTAACTCAAAACAATGTGCAAGAATTGAGAGACATCTGGGGTCAGTGGGATAGTGAGATGAAGCAAATATTTTATCGGGAATATGGAGACTTATCTTACTTACTTGAAGTGAAGATCGACAAACATCTCTCTCGAGCTCTCACACAGTACTGGAATCCTACATATAGTTGCTTCACCTTTTGGAACTTTGACATGACACCCACAGTGGAAGCGTATACTGCTTTGATTCGTTATCCCAGAATTCAAGTTGACAAAGCATACTCAAAAGATGCATGTGTCCCAACTTTTTTGAAAAGGCTGATGAATGTAACCGGGATGAGTGAACAATGGGTTACGTCTCGGATCAAAGTAAATGGAGACAATAAGTGTATCAACTGGAAAAGCTTGCGAGATCTAATCTTGGCACACCCAGATATGAAGAAACGCATTGATATTTTTGCTCTTGGCACATACGGGTTAGTCCTTTTCCCAAAAGCATTAAGGCATGTGGAAGACACAGTTGCAGTGATGTGTGATCGGTTTAGTAAAGGAGTCACGCCCGTCCCAACAATTCTTACCGAGACCTTTAGATCATTGAGCGCTTGCCGAAGAGAAGAGGAAGGAAGGTTCATTGGTTGTGCACCACTTCCAATGGTTTGGTTTCAAATTCATTTATGGAAGTTAGAGAAATTCTCATGCAAGGTGTTTTCAGTCAATTTCTCGCCTTTGAGGGAATTTATTGCCACACAAAGGGAACAAAATGTATCCGAGGAAAAATGGATGGCTATCCTTCAGAACCTTTAAGATGAAGACGTAGAATGGTGCGCGCCTTGGTTTATGCCAGATGAGATCCTCTATCGTTGTGGTAGCTTTGATTGGGTCCCATTACTCGAGGTATGTGGTGCTACAGGATATGCCCCTCTGCTCGTGTTGAGGCAATACAAGACGAGACAATTTATCCCTACAACACATGGCCTAGTTCAGTGCAAGTTCTCCTACAAAGGGAATGATTACAAGAAAAGAGTCCGAGAGGTAGCAAATGCATGGAAGAAGGTACATAGGATGAAGAAGTTTAGTGGAAACCCGTTGACTACATCAAACTATGATTGGTGGAGAAGTAAAAGAGTTAATGATAACATTCCAGCAGTGAATCACGAAAATGTTTGGCCAATAGAGGAATATTTGCAGGAAATCCCATCAGAGATAGACATCATGAAACAAGACTTTGAGAAGAAGAGCGCAGAGTTCGGAAAGAGGATAGAGGTTCTGGAAGAGGAAAAGATGAAGTTGGGACTAGACGTGGATATAAATAGGTTAGAGGTTTAAAAATTAAGGAAAGGCAAAAACAAAGTCGAAAAAGACTTAGTAAACTTGAAAAAGGTTTATAAGAAGCTTCGTTTGTCTATGAGAATCGCGTGATTAGGCAAGACGTCGAAACAATGGCAACAGGAAATTCAGATGTAAAAAGATCAAACAGAGCAATGGAAAAGGAAATTCCAAGACGGTCAGGCTCGAGAAAACGCCCTGAAAGGAGAACTATTAGAAAAACAAGTCGAAAAGGCCGAGATGAAAGCCCAAATATCTGGGTTAGAGGCTAGAATAATGGAGTTAGAAGAGTCACTACGAAGACACCGCAACCAAAACTCCATCCTGGAACTTAAAGCAAGTATGACCGAAAGTCAAGAATTAAGGGAAAGGGTACAAGAATTAGAGGCTACACTCCACAACAATGATATCCGAATCGAGATCCTTGAGAGGAACCTAGAAACCAGCGAATGGCACTCTCGACAAGCTTAGAGACAAGTCAAAGAAAGAGATTATGTAATGGGAAAAGCACTGACCCAAATGAGGGAAGTCACTGATCACATGCAAGAGTTAGCTGTTGAAGCTGATATTTTGAGCCTGCAATATGAATTGAAATCAGAACGAGGACAGAAATTAGCCGGGCTTCTTGGAAAGATCAAAGCTCTAGGCAATAAGGCAAAGCCATTTATGTAATTTCGCTTTATGTAAAGAAGTTTTTCTTCTAGAGAAGTTGTTCTAATGGAAAATGGACTTCAAAGTCAATGTCCTTTCTTTCATTACACACATGCATTTCATTCGCATTGCATCTTCGTATATTTTCGCATAATAATTCTAACTAATTAAAATTTTAACAATTACATCAGTAATCATTGAAAACCTACATTATTATAACACTCGTAAAAAAACCAAAGCCATGGAGCAAAGGTTAGAGCAAATTCAAAAGGAAATGCAAGAGCAAGTGCAAGTGCAGTTGCAAAACCATTTGGCAAAAGTACAGTAAGATATGAAGGACTGGATTATAGAATCTCAAAAGAGCATTATAAGCGAGCTAACACAGCTGATAAGAGCAGGGCAGATAAAGGAAAAGGTCCTGCTATAAGCCCAGGGGAGGAGAGTGAGGAGCCTAGATATCTCCTAGGCTATGCTTCTATGCATACTCAAGTCCCGCCAGAAATGTATCCACGTGGAGTACCTATAACAATAAGAGCACAACAACACCCAAGCGGTATGTTAGGGCCAGCAAATTTTTAGATGGGATTCAATTCCAACCCTGGAGATAATGCAGCCATCCCCGTCATCCATGACTTGGATAACGTAGAGGAGACAGAAAGAGCAACGCTTAAGATCCCTAGACAGCTGGAGGACAAGTACAAGTTATTGGAAGAAAAGGTGAAAGCAATGGAAGGTGCTGATACCTTCTATGGTATTGATGCTAAAGAGCTGAGCCTTATCCTAGACCTAGTACTCCCCCCAAAATTCAAGACACTGGATTTCGACAAATATAACGAGACCAATTATCCCGAAGCACACATTACCATGTTATATAGGACGATGCCTGGGCAAGTCCATAATGACCAGTTATTAATACACTATTTTTAAGATAGTTTAACGGGATCTACAGCCAAATGGTATAATCAGTTGAGTCGTGCCAAGATAATCTTATGGAGGGATCTGGCATAAGCATTTATGAAGCAATACAGTCACGTAACTGACATGGAACCTAATAGACTGGCATTACAAAGGATGGAGAAAAATCCAAATGAAAGTTTTCGACAATATGCTCAAAGAAGGAGGGACGTAGCAACCCAGGTACAACCACCATTGTTGGAAAAAGAAACAACTATGTTGTTGTTAATTCTCTGAAGGCCCCTTTTATTAACCATATGTTGGAAAGCGCTACCAAAAGTTTCTCTAACATGGTTATGTTAGGGGAGATGGTCGAGAACACAATCCGAAACGGAAAAATTAAGGCGGGAGAAAGCGTCAGAAGAACCACTCCCAGAAAAAAGGAAAATGAGATCAACAACGCTGACTCTTACAAGACAGATTACTCAAAGCCAATGATGATGGCATCACCCAAAACCAAGAAGGAAATTATCAAAGAAATCCAAGGCAGAGGTTTGGTGCGAGACCAAAAATGGAATTCACTCTTATTCCCATGACATATAGGGAACTTTATCTAAGATTGTATGAGGAACGTCTCGTTGTGCCAATCCATGTAAAGCTATTGTTACCGCCCTTCCCGAGTTGGTATGACGCGAATGCATGATGTGAATATCATACAGGGATAGCCGGACATTCAATTGAGAACTGTGCAGCCCTAAAAAGGCATGTACAGTAGCTTATTGATGCTAAGGCACTGATATTCGAGGATCCTGCGAATCCCAATGTATCAGGGAATCTGTTACCCAAACATCCCAATCAAGGAGTGAATGCAATAGTCGGAGGAGAAGGAAGGAAGATCAAGACTCACATTGAGGAGGTAAGATCACCATTGAGATGGGTATGGCAAAAAATGGTGAAAGCGAGATTAATTACCCAAGATTCGGGAAAAACGGTGAGAAAATGGCGCTTCTGTGAGTTCCACAATAATGAAAGGCATGAGATTCAGGAATGCGACGAGTTCAAAACAGTGGTACAAGGATTAATGGACAATAAGGAGTTGGAATTCTTTAAAGAAAAAGAAGAAGTGGAAGAAGTATGCGCCTCGGAAGAGGGCACAGTTAAGAAAACCTTTGGGGTTAATAATCCAATGATAATCATTTCGCGACCAAGGAACGACGAAACTAAAGCAAAAGTCACTTCCACAATAATAATTCAAAAACCCATAGCCTTTCCTTATAAGGATAACAAAAAGGTACCTTGGAATTACAACTGCAATGTAACAGTATCAAAAGGGGAAATTCCAAGGATGAATCAGAAGGAGCTCAAAACGTGAGTTTTGTCACGCGTAGTGAGAAAGATTATGGCCCTGCAAGAATGGAAAATGAAATATTTGAAAAAAAAACCCAAAAGAGCTGAAATGAGGAAGCACTAGTCAACTAAGGTCACCGATTAACGAGCCAGTGACAAAGGAGGCTAAGGAATTCTTGAAGTTCCTCAAGCATAGTGAATACAGCGTGGTGGAACAATTACATAAGCAGCTGGCTCGTATATCCATTTTAACACTATTACAAAGCTCAGAAGCACACCGTAACGCGCTAATGAAAGTGTTAAATGAGACTTATGTAGCCGAGGATATTTCAGTGAACAAATTAGACCTATTGGTCAATAATATTAGCGCTAATAATTTCATCTTTTTTAATGATAATGAAATACCCCTAGGAGGTATGGGGTTAACAAAAGCGCTACATATCACCACCCGCTGTAAAGGTTACACACTGCCTGGTGTATTAATTGACAATGGTTCAGCCTTGAACGTTCTGCCGTTAGTAACTTTAAAGAGGTTACCGATCGATAGTTCTCACATGAAGACATGCCACAATGTAGTGAGAGCATTTGATGGAACAGAAAGGAAAGTTATGGGTCGGATCGAGATACCATTGTTAATCGATCTAAACTCATACGAAGTAGACTTCTTAGTAATGGATATCAAACCAAGCTACAACTACTTGCTTGGAAGATCGTGGATCCATTCGAAAGAAGCAGTGCCGTCATCATTACACCAAAAGCTGAAATTGGTGACCAAAGGACGATTAGTCACAATCAATGGTGACCAAAGGACGATTGTCACAATTGTCAATAGAGTAGATGAAGAAGCTTTGGAATGTTCTTTACGATCCTTGGAGTTCGTTAATGCAACTTTCGTCGTCGAAGGGAGCATAATCCTTGTACCCAAAATATCAAAAATCACAAAGATGGCCTTGAAAATGACAATTGGCAAAGGAGCCCTAACTGGAAAAGGACTAGGAAAGTTTCTCCAAGGGAGAATCAATGTGCCAATGTTGGAAGAGAAACAAGATCGCTTTGGCCTAGGGTATAAACCGGACGTGAAGGGAAAGAAAAAGGAGATGGAAAAGAAGCAGGAATGAAGGAGGGCTCGATTAGCTGGAGAGAAGATCCAATGGAAGCTAATGATTTTCCCCCATATATCAAAAACATTCATTTCAGGATAAATAATCAATCCAAGGCCAAAGTAGAAGAGAGAGAGAGAGAGAGAGAGAGAGAGAGAGAGAGAGAGAGAGAGAGAGAGAGAGAGAAGACTAATTGAAGCAATGGGGTAAATGAAAGATTTAAGCATCAACATTGTCTCCGAGGAAGGAAATGAAGGAAGAAACCCATGGGAAACTCGTCCTTTGGCCCCTGGAAGTACTCTCGACAACTAGACTATAGAGGAACTCCCTGTAGTCTTTAGGGCTTCTTTAGAGTAATGCTCAAAACACACCTATTGCTTTAGGCTCGAAAGCAATATGGATCTTTTTGTAAAAGGGCCCATGATCATTATCTAGTTATTTTGAATGAAAATGCATCTTCTATCTTATATGGCCAATCTTTAGCTTATTATTCTTTTATTTTTAATCTAACTTAACAAACCATTTGTACATACTCAATAAATGGAATTAATCATTCTTTAATATATACATTCTTGTCCAATTTGACAAACATACTCATACTCATACCATATAGTCATTCTTTCGTAAATTTATTTTGTTATTTGGACCTCCTTTTTATTCCTTTGACAGGTCCTTGAATATCAATAATATGAGTAACCCTGATGCCAACTTAGAGCCTCGTTTCAAGCTAGATATGTGTTTAGAAGAACTTCAGGACTTTGAAGATGATTAAGATTGTAATCTGTCTCTTGATCTATTAAGAATGATGGAGCAAGAGGAAAAACAAATCTTGGCTCATTCGGAACCGGTAAAAGTTATAAGCCTAGGGAACGAAGATGAAAAGAGAGAAGTAAAAATTGGAACAAGCATTTCCCTAAAAACCAGAAAAGATATTATCAAGTTACTTCAAGAGTTCTAAGATGTCTTCGCATGGTCCTACCAAGATATGCCTGGTTTGAGTACTGACATTGTGGTACATAAACTCCCCATAAAAGAATATTACAAGCCTATCCAACAAAAGCTCCGAAGGATGAGACCTGATGTGTTGTTGAAAATAAAAGAGGAGGTCAGGAAACAATTTGATGCTGGGTTTCTCCAAGTAGTTAAATACTCTGAATGGGTAGCCAACATAGTCCCTATTCCTAAAAAGATGGGAAAATCAATATGTGTATGGATTATCAAGATTTAAATAAAGCTAGCCCAAAGGATAACTTTCCATTACCTCATATCGACACCTTGGTAGATAATACAACAGTTCACTCCTTATTTTCATTCATGGACAGTTTCTCCAAGTATAACCAGATAAGGATGGATCCTGAAGATATGGAGAAAACCACGTTTGTCACGTTATGGGGAACATTCTGTTACAAGGTGATGCCTTTTGGACTCAAAAACGTAGGGGCAACTTATCAAAGGGCCATGGTGACTTTGTTTCATGACATGATGCATAAAGAAATTGAAGTTTATGTCGACGATATGATTGTGAAATCTTGAATAGAGGAAGAGCATGTAAGGATCTTGAGAAAGCTATTTATGAGGTTAAGAAAGTATCAATTAAAGTTAAACCCAGCCAATTGCACTTTCGGGGCCACTTCGGGGAAGTTGTTAGGCTTTGTGGTCGGCAAAAAGGGCATTGAAATTGACCCAGATAAAGTCAAAGCCATACAAGAGCTACCACCACCCAGTACGTAAAAAGAAGTTCGAGGGTTTTTAGGGATACTAAATTACATTGCTCGGTTCATCTCACAGCTAACTGAGAAATGTGATCCTATCTTTCGTTTGCTTAGGAAGCGCAACCCAGGTGTATGAGATGAAGCATGTTAGGAAACTTTTAACAAGGTAAAAGATTATTTGTCCAATGCTCCCGTCTTGGTACCTCCAGTTCCTAATAAACCATTGATCTTGTGCTTGGCAGTCTTTGAAAATTCTATGGGATGCGTACTAGGCCAGCACGATGAGTCGAGAAAGAAGGAAAGGGCGATATATTATCTCAGCAAGAAATTCACCGATTGTGAGACTCGATACTCGCCAATTGAAAAATTATGTTGTGCTCTAGTTTGGACAACGCGAAGATTAAGGCAATACATGTTGTACCATACCACTTGGTTAATCTCAAAACTAGATCCTCTGAAGTACATGATAGAGTCGGCCGCATTGAATGGGAGATTGGCTAGGTGGCAAATCTTGCTTTTAGAGTTCGACATAGTCTATGTTAATCAAAAGGCAGTAAAAGGGAGTACGATAGCAGACTTCCTAGCTAGTAGAGCTTTAGAGGACTATGAGCCAATGAACTTCGACTTCCTAAATGAGGATTTAATGTATGTTGCAACCACTGAAGAGGGAACCACAGTAGAATATCCTTGGAGATTGAATTTTGATAGAGCTTCAAACGCCACGGGTAATGGAGTTAGGGCAGTCTTAGTATCACCAAAAGGAGACCACTATCATTTTACCAATAAACTCGATTTTGATTGCACAAACAACATGGTAGAATACGAAGCATGTATCATGGGAATCTGTGCATCCATAAAACGGGGAATCAAATTTTTAGAGATATATGGAGACTCCGCACTAGAAATCTACCAACTTAAAGGAGAATGGGAAACGAGGGATTCTAAGCTAATTGATTACCGAAAATTGGTTCTTGAGTTAATCAAGGAGTTTGATGATGTCACATTCCATTATCTTCCACGAGAGGAGAATCAGATGGCTGACGCTCTTGCCACTTTGGCCTCGATGATCAAAGTGAATAGACCAGAAGATATGAAACCCATTCAAATGAGCATCTATAAGGCTCCGGCTCATTGTTATGATATTGAAGAAGAAGAAAAAGAAGAAAAGGATGATCGCCCATGGTACCAAGATATTCTTCAATATGTGAGAGATCGCAAATAGCCCGAGCAAGCTTCTGAAAATGAAAAGAGGACATTGAGAAGACTAGCCAATGAATATGTCCTAGATGGGGAAATCTTGTACAAAAGGAGAAAAGATCAAGTATTGCTAAGATGCGTCGACCAGTTGAAGCTAGAAAGATCTTAGAAGAAGTTCAAGAAGGCATTTATGGGACACATGCCAATGGTTTCATAATGGCCAGGTAGATAATGAGATTTGGATATTACTGGTCTACTATGGAGGGGGATTGCATCAATTATGCTAAGAGGTGCCATAAGTGCCAGATCTATGGAGACAAGATTCATGTACCTCCATCACACCTTCAGGTCATGACTTCTCCTTGGCCATTTTCTATGTGCGGCATGGATGTTATTGGGTCAATTTCTCCAAAGGCTTCTAATGGTCATAGATTTATCTTCGTGGTTATCGACTATTTCACCAAATAGGTAGAAGCAGCTTCTTATGCCAACGTCACGAAGACTGCGGTTAGTAAGTTCTTGAAAAAAGATATCATTTGCCGATATGGGATGCCAGAGAGGATCATATCCTATAATGCCTTGAATTTGAACAATAGCACAATAGCGAAAGTATGCGACCAATTTAAGATCAAGCATCACAATTCGCCTCCCTATCGCCCAAAGATGAATGGAGCTGTAGAGGCTGCTAATAAAAACATCAAGAAGATTGTCGCGAAAATGACTGAGACCTACAAAGACTGGCACGAAAAATTACCATTTACCCTCTTTGCTTACAGAACTTCAATCAGAACTTCTACTGGGGCAACACCATTCTCACTAGCGTATGGTATGGAAGCAGTCTTTCCTATTTAGGTTGAAATACCTTCTTTCCGAGTCTTGATTGAGCTGCAATTAGATGAGGCAGAATGAATCCAAGCTCGATATGATCAGTTGAATTTAATCGAAGAAAAGGGGTTACGAGCTATTCGTCATGGTCGGATGTACTAGAAAAGAATGATGCGAACTTATGACAAAAAGGTTCATCCTAGAGAAATTCATGAGGGAGATTTAGTTTTGAAAAAGATACTTCCCATACATAAAGACTTTCGTGGGAAATGAATGTCCAACTAGGAAGGACCTTACGTGGTAAAGAAAGCTTTCTTAGAAGGAGCTCTCATTCTAATAGAAATGGATGGCAAAGATCTGCACAACCCCGTCAATTCAGACTCGGTGAAAAAATATTTTTCCTAAAATTGAGATGAAAACGCATAAAGGGCGTCTTAAAAAAAAGGTTCAAGATGAAAACTCGTAAAGGGCATCCTGAAACCAAAAGGAATTTTGAGTTGAAAACCCGCAAAGGGCGGCTCAAATTCTAGAACTGGTTCGAAGTGATCGTTTCTCCCTCAATTATAACATGATGGAAGAAGATTACAGCTCGAAGCATCGGCAAAGCACTCCAGGTCTTCTAGACACATATTCAGGCTCAAAATGATTCTCAGCAAGTCGGCTCAGAAAAGCTCATCCTGCGATATTCGAGGCATCTAATTATCTTTTGTTGTATACTTGGCAATTTCTTGACAAAAAAAAATTGCCTCCTGTTGATCTTTTGAATTATGTCTTCAATAAATTTCGACCTTATTCTTTCATAATCTTGTTCAAGCATTTTTGCATTTTAACGGATAATGAACTAATAATATGAATCATATAAAGATCCATGAGCATTACTCTGGAATTTTCTAAATGGAGCAGGGGCCCGAAATAGGACCACCAATTGGAAAACTTGAAAACAAGCAGTTCAGACTGAGCCTAGAAGAAGACAGGACAGCGCACCCATGACAGAATTTGGACAAGTGACAGGCTATGTTAACCCAAATAATAAACGGACATTCATCATACACATTCATGTAGATAGGAGCATTTGACTCATTCTGATCATTGCATCCTGATAATTCGGGCCTATATATGAGGTCTATAGAAGCATACGTTACAGATCACATCCTTACGAGATGGCGTAAGGAACCAAGGAAACATTGGAGCTGATACCCTAAAGACGAAGAGGCACAGATTAAAGCCGTAATAGTAAATCTTCTACCTCAAAGTTACAGTGGATCAGATAAACCACAATACCAAGTCTTTATCTCTCTGAAGTTGCATTAAGAGCAAGATGGAATCTCGACATCAGATCCTATCCTCTTGAAATTGCAGTGGAGTTGGATTTAAACTACATCAGTTTATTTTACCCTCAAGAAAGACAGCAAGTTGATCTTTTACTCCGAGCTTGGGGCAGATTGTAGCCAGCAAATCTCTTACTCCGAGCTTGGGGCAGATTGTAGCCAGCAAATCTCTTACCCTGACCATGGGGCAGATTGTAGCCAGCCAATCTCTTACCCCGAGCCTGGGGCAGATTACAGCCGTTCGATCTCTTACCCCAAGCCAGGGGCAGATCATCATCAGTAAATCTCTTACCCCGAGCCTGGGGCAGATTGCAGCAATTAAATCTTTTACCCCGAGCTTGGGGCAAATTACAGCCATTCGATCCTTACCCCGAGCCAAGGGCAGATCATCAGCAACCAATCTCTTACCTCGAGCTTGGGGCAGATCATCACCTGCCAATCTCTTACCCCGAGCTTAGGGCAGATCATCACCAACTAATCTCTTACCCCGAGCATGGGGCAGATTACAGCCATTCGATCTCTTACCCCGAGCCTGGGTAGATAATCCTCAACAAATCTCTTACCCGAGCTTGGGGCAGATTGAAGCCATTAAATCTTTTACCCTGAGCCAAGGACAGATCATCACCAGCCAATCTTTTACCTCGAGCCTGGGGCAGATCATCACCAGCCAATCTCTTACCTCGAGCCTGGGGCAGATTGCAGCCATTCGATCTCTTACCCCGAGCCTGGGGTAAATCATAATCAGCAAATCTCTTACCCCGAGCTTGGGAGCAGATTACAACTATTTGATCTTTTACTCTGAGCCTGGGGTAGATCGTCATCAGCCAATCTCTTACCCCGATCATGAGGTAGATGGCAGTCATTCGAAGCAATAAAGTGGTCATCTTCCTCGCAGTATGCAGAGAAGGGAACCAAATCCATCTTCCTAGTGAAATACAAAGAAGTAGATCAAGATATGAAGCTACGACGCCCAAACCTCTGAAGTTGCAAGCGAATGGGGTGAAGCTACAATAGTAAATTTTGTCTTTTTGAAATTTCCTCAAGGTAAGATGGAATCATAACGCTAAAGATGCAAAGAGGCAGATGCAATGAAGATGAATGACCGATAAAGAGAAGGGTGGGCGAATTGAAGAAGGAGCATCAAAGAGATGAGACCTTGCAAAATTGTGCCTCTTTTCAGTCTTTGCTTCGTTCCTGTTACATAGCAACGAGCAAAGAGGGGCAGCTGTTGAAGCCCAATTTTGACCAGACCCAATATTTAAGCAAAATTAGGCCCATTTTTAATTTATTTTAAGTTTGAATTTAGTATAAACTTAAATTTCATTTGAATTTAAATTCATTTTAAATTTAAATTTAATTAAAAATTAAAAAGAAAGTCCAAATGTCTAATTACAAATTTTTAGGCCCGAACAAACCCAAATACATGGCCCAATTACAAACAAACCTAAATTTGGCCCAACAAGCCCAATCCAACTCAAACCCTAAATCGACTAAGGTCTTTTACCGCCCTTCTCTTGTCACTTGCTACCAACCACCTCCATCCCAGCCACTCACATGCTGCCACGTCAGCACCGACCACGTCAACACCAGCAACTTGAACTGCCACCACCGCCACTGCCATGTCGAACCTACAAAGAAGACAAGACTCACATTTAATTGAGAAAAACAGAATACCATCATTGTAATAAGGCTATAAAAGCCGAAATAATTTCATGTGTAAAGGTTTCAGATTTTTCAGAAATCAAACACAAACCAATTTTGAATCAATACAAAACAAAAGGCATTCAATACACACAGAGCAACAAACGAAGCATTAATATCAGAAGTCAATGCAGATACCAAGTATTAACACCTTCGGTTATCAAGGTACATATTGTAACATATATTTATTATTAATACATTTCATTTAATATCTATTTGTTAAAAAAAACCATTTGACATGTTTTAATCTATTAAATAAGCTCATTTATCTTATCATTATTATCATTCATTATTATTTATTAAAAAATATTAATATTAATAATAAAAAGAGAAAGATGAAAGGACGCACCTGAACCTAAACTGTTGCCGACGTCGTCGCGAACAGAGGCTCGGAACTCGTCCATGAGGGTTCCTGTACGTGAGACTTTGTCAAAAACATACTTGAATAATAACAAAGAACAAGAAGCAGATTTGAACAAAAAGGGAAACTAAGAGACATATTAATAAATTTGAAAAGATCCAATTCTTTTTTTTACAAAAATACAAGATAGATCTGGTAGATCTAATATGAATATGCTTTGAAAACAAATGAAAGAAAAAAGGGGATAAAGCCTTCTTTCTTGGTTCGAATCCGGTGTTTTCGAGCTCGGATCTGGGTTTAAAAGCAAAAAATATAAGAGAGTACGAGTTTTTACCTTTTGACCGTCGAGGATGACGGCGCGTGCGACGATCGACGGCGGCGCGTGGCAGAGGGGACGACAGATCGGTGTTGGAGCTCCGGTGTTCGGCCTTGAAGGCCAGAGAAAAAAGAGAGAAAAGTTTGTTTTTTTTAAAGGAGAGAAGGAAAATGAATTTTTTTGGAGGAAATTAATCATTTATAGATCTCTAAAACGGCAGCATTTTGAGGGGAAGTTTTAGCTGCTAAACGGCGCCGTTTCATGCCAGACCCAAGCTCCAACCCAATTTCGATCCGACCCGCTCTAAGATCCGCGTGTTTTTGAAGGATGGGTTATTTACACATCTGGTCCTACTTTTTTCCATTGTTATAATCTCATCCTTTTTATATTTTTAATTTATTTTAATTTACCCAGAACTTTTAATTATTTTTCAATTTAGTCTCTTAACATTTTTGAAGCCCAAGAAGCTGCCACGTGTCCTTCTTTGGTTTATTTATGCAATAAGCCCTTCTAATTTTGCATTTATTTCAATTTCATCCTTAAATCCATTTTTATTTTATTCTAAGTTTACCCAAAAATTTTAAAAGATTTACAAATTGGTCCTTTGACCCTAGAATGCCTGAGAGGCTACCAAGTGTCCCATCTTTTTGGTTTTATTGCCCAGAAGGTCGCTAAACTTTTTAAAAATCATATTTTGGCCCCAAACTTCCAAAAATCATATTTTTACCCCCAAACTTCTCAAAAATCACATTTTTACCCTTGAACTTCCAAAAGTTACATTTTTACCCTCGAACTTCCTAAAATTACCATTTTTGCCCCCGAACTTCCAAAAATCACATTTTACCCCCTAACTTCTCAAAAATTACATGTTTTCCCTCAAACTTCTGAAAAATCACATTTTTGCCCTCGAACTTCCAAAAATCACATTTTTACCCTTGAACTTCTCAAAAATAATATTTTTACCCCTTAACTTCCAAAAATCACATTTTTTCCCTTAAACTTCCCAAAATTACCATTTTTACCCTCAAACTTCCAAAAATCACATTTTTACTCTCGAACTTCCAAAAATTACATTTTTATCCCTAAAATTTCCAAAATTACCATTTTACCCCCGAACATCCAAAAATTACCATTTTTGCCTTCGAGCATTCAAAAATTACTATTTTGCCCTCAAGTGTCCAAAATTACCATTTTGCCCTCAAACATCCAAAAATTACCATTTTTGTCCTCGGGCATTAAAAAATAACTATTTTGTCCTCGAGTGTCCAAAATTACCATTTTGCCCCCGAACATCCAAAAACTACCATTTTGCCCTCGAATTTCCAAAAATCACACTTCTAACTTTAAATTTTCCAAAGATTTCAATTTTGATTCCTCAATTCCTCGAAAATTACATTTTCATCCCAAATTCTCTGAAACTACGTTTTTAATCCCATTTATTTTGCTTTTTTCTTTCTTCAATGTTCGTACATAAATTTTAATTATTAATCTTTCGCATTTCGCATGCTATTAATGTTACGTTTAATTTTTATGCATTCATTTATCTGCTCAATTATTTTTCCTCATGTTATTTAACTTCTGCTATTATTTGCTCATTCATATTTGATTTATGTGTTCACTTTCAAAATTATTTTACGCACAAATAAATATTTAAAACTGAGGCAATGTCCTTTTCGTGTGGAAACCTCGAAAAATCATGTCCTAACATGCTGAGTGTCATTTTTCGTATAATTTACATGAATCGAATATCCTCTTCCAAACTTTTCAAATGCCTTTTAATTTTGAGATTTCGAGAACGTCATGCCCTAACGTGTTGATCACGACTTCAATTCTCTGCGAAAGTCGAAACAAACGGGCATTTTTTTATCTAATATTTTTTTAAAATCACATGAAATAAGCTATGTGTCCGAGGATCGTATTTTAAACTTAGTTCAAAATTTCAAGTTCTCAAAAGTACATACAAAATAATTTTAAAATAAAAAACGAGGCAATATCCTTTCGTGTGAAAACTTCGAAAAACCATGCCCTAACGTGCTGGGTGTGATTTTCATATAATTCACGCAATCAAATATCCTCTTTAAAGTCTTTCAAAATGTCCTTCAATTTCGAAAGTCTGAGAATGTAGTGCCCTAACATGTTGGACACGACTTTCAGTTCTCTTAGAAATTTGAAACATACGGACGATTTTCCTCAAACAGGATTTTTGAAAATCATGCAAAGTTTTCTAAAAACAAAGATCGTATTTTAAGTTTTACTCGATTTTTCAAACTTTTAACAAACCAAGACCCGAAAATAATCAATGTGGTACTAATTTTGGGTGTATGAAGGTGCTAATACTTCCTCATACGTAACCGACTCTCGAACCTATTTTTTGGATTTCGAAAACCAAAATATTTTTCAAAACAGATTTTAAACGTTTTGTGGTAATCCAATCACACCATATAAAAGGATTGGTGGTGACTCCCTTTTTTCGATCATTTAAAATACCCATTTTTTTATTTTTAAATATTGTTCGAGACTTGTTTATTTTCTCAAAAATAAATGTTTCAACAACCTAACCTCGTAAAAATGTATGACAAATACGTGTCATGAGGAAGAGTGACATTTGTATTAAGTCTCCTCCCGATATCTTTTGTAATGTCATTAAAAAGGATGAGTTCAAGATCGGGACGCCTATTAGTTATAAAATAATCGATCCACCAATAGTCGGTGTTTCGAATCTTAACATGTTTTTTAATAGGTCTTAGATTCCAAGGGAGGATTAGCTGTAGGACACGATCATGTATGTTAAGTTCGGATACCGAACCGAAAGGTTCAAAAAGTGAAGGATCGTAACGTCCCTTCTCATTGGAGAGACCTCTAAAAGGTAAGTGAAGATAATCACCAAACTCTTCGAGAGTTAGGCGAATGGGTGTGCTTATGAGAAAAGAGGAGATGGAAACGACGATTTCTTCGGACTCGTCATGTTCGAGTGTGGATTAGAAAAGAAATCTCGAATAAGGTTTAGAAAAAGCGGTGAAGAAATATTAAAAAATTCCATCCAACCCCAATTTTGTAGGATGGGAAGATAAGAAAAGATAATGGCATCCAACATTGCCATGTCAATTTTCCTAGCCTCCCAAACATTTTTAGAGGCAAAGTGGATGTTAAAGCGTTCAAGCGAATTTGAAGTTTGAAAACATTCATTGAAAGATGACTCGACATCACTAGAGGTAAAGGTAGTAGTCCTAGAGCACTTCTTAGGAGCCATAATGCTATATAGTAACTTAGGTAACAATAAGGCTAAGAAAAAAAATTCTTTGAGGAATTTTGTCAAACACTTGGTGGGCAAGGGTTTTGGGTAAAATTTTAAGAAAAATCCTTAAAGATTGATAACCTCCTGTAATAAAAAAAACATATATACAGTCCAAATCAACCCAATAAACCATTAAAACACATTATTTCAACCTACATTATTCAAAATCAACAAGTTAAAAATTTAGGGTTTTACCTCAAATGTGTTGAAATAGTTGAAAATACCAAGTAAGAGTGAGCAAATCTTGATGAAAAATAGGTTTAAAGGTGTTTAGAAGCCAAGATTTGTTGAGAAAATGTAAAAGTTTTGAAGGATTTTGGTATGGTTTTGTGTTTTTCGGAGAAAAGAGGGGTTTTGGGTTAAACTATTTTGAAAATCTGCAGCAAGTGCCCTTATAAGCCCAGTGGTATTGATATTTTTCCTTGAGTATCGATATTTTTATAAAAATATCGATACCAAATTGTAGTTCTATTTTCCAAGTGTAGTGAAATCACAAAAACAAGATTTTTAAGCCCTATTATTTTTTAAAGGTCTTAAAATGGCTCCAAAAATATTCCTAATGACTTAGAATGTGTTGATAGGACTAAGATACATGAAAATGCATGAGATGCATGAAAATAAATAAATAATTTAAGTAAATTCAAAGGTGGCTAATTGTTGATATATATGTGAGAGCAACAAAAAATTGAAGGCATATTTGAAGGAATAGATAACCAATCATATAAAGCTCCCCCTATCTTCATATGAAAGCCAAGAAAATCATGCTTACCATGCTTTTACACAAAAAAAAAATTGACACATAGTCAAGGTAAGGTGGTTAGACCTAGTTCTCTCCTAAGTGTCCAAAATATTTCTTTATCTAATGGTTTTGTGAAAATGTCAGCTAGTTGATGTAAGGTGTTAATATATTCTAGAACTATATCTCTTTTTCAACATTATCTCTAATGAAATGATGTCTAATCTCAATATATTTAGTCCTAGAATGGTGGATGGATTTTTAGTGAGACAAATAGCACTAGTATTATCACACATAATAGGAATGGTAGCTACATTAATTCATAGTCCTTAAGTTGTTGTTTCATCCATAAAATTTGAGCACAACAACTATCTGCAGAAATATATTCTGCTTCAGTGGTGGACAAAGCAATACTATTTTGTTTCTTTGAAGACCATGAAATTAGCATATTTCCTAAGAATTGACAAGTACCGAAGGTGCTTTTCCTATCTAATTTGCAACCTCTAAAAGCCGCATCCGAGTAAGCATGCAAGCAAAAGTATGAATCTCTAGAATACCAAATGCCTAAGTTTGAAGTGTCTTCAAGGTATATAAAAATTCTCTTAAGGGATTGTAAATGTGATTCCTTAGGACAAATTGATATCTAGAACACAAGCATACACTAAACATAATGTCGGGTCTACTTCTGGTAAGATAAAGCAACGAACCAATCATTGACCTATATAATTTTAAATCAACATATTTACCTTCCTCATTTTTATCAAGCTTTTTATAAGGGCTCATTGTAGTAGCTTGTGGTTTGAGATTTTCCATCCTTAACTTCTTGAGCATTTCCTTTGTGTACTTAGCTTGAATGATGAAGATATCATCTTTCCTTTGCTTGATTTTGAGTCCCAAAAAGAAATTTAGTTCTCCCATCATGCTCATCTGAAATTCACCTTGCATTAGCTTAGAAAATTCTTGACAAAGAAGATCATTAGTAAAACCAAAAATTATATCATCCACATAGATTTGAACTACTAATAATCATGATATTTTCTTTTAATAAAAAGTGTTGTGTCAACCTTCCCTTTACAAAAACCTTTTTCAATAAGAAAATTAGATAATCTTTCATACCAAGCTCTAGGAGCTTGTTTCAAACCATATAAAGCTTTTGAAAGTTTGAAAACATGGTTTGGAAATTTTGGATCTTCAAAACTGGGTGGTTGTTCAACATACACTTCTTCATTTATAAAACCATTTAAAAAGGCACTTTTTACATCCATTTGATATAATTTGAAATTATGAAAGCATGCAACGGCTAAAAGCATTCTAATAGCTTCCATCCTAGCTACGGGAGCATAAGTTTCATCATAGTCAATTCCTTCTTCTTGAGTGTAATCTTGAGCAACAAGTCTAGCCTTGTTTCTCACTATGTCTCATCTAGCTTATTTTTAAATACCCATTTTGTTCTTATGCTGGATTTATCACTAGGTCTATCAACTAGGGTTCATACTTTACTTCTCTCAAATTGATTTAACTCTTCTTGCATGGCCAACATCCAATATTCATCATTTAATGCTTCTTTTATATTTTTTGGCTCAATGCATGAGATAAATACAACATAATTACAAGTATTTCTAAGAGAAGATCTAGTAATTTCCCCTTTTGATGGATCACCAATGATTTGTCCATCCTTAACATATGAAAGTTCTCTTAGGTGGCTAGATTCTCTTTCAATATGAGTTGGTTCTTGAAGCTCATCAATTTTGAATTCTTAAACCAATTCACTTATTCCTTGATCTTCATGTCAGTTTGATTTTGCTCAAGTTCATATATTTTTACATCATCAAAATCAATAGATTCCTTTCTAGAAGGAGAGTTAGATTCATCAAAATTGACATGTATAGATTCGTCCATAACAAGGGTTCTTTTGTTAAAGATTTTATAAGCTTTAGAATTAGTGGAATATCCAAGAAAAATACCTTCATCACTTTTGGCATCAAAATTTCCTAAATTTTCTTTTCCATTATTAAAAACAAAACATTTGCAACCAAAAGTATGAAAATGGCTTATGTTAGGTTTTCTTCCTTTAAAAAGTTCATAAGGAGTTTTCTTCAAAATAGGCCTAACCATAGCTCTATTTATAATATAGCAAGAAGTATTTATGGCTTCCGCTTTAAAATATCTTGGTAAATTATTTTCACATAACATGGTTCTAGCCGTTTCCTCTAAGGTCTTATTTTTCCTCTCAACAACTCCATTTTGTTGAGGGGTTTTAGGTGCTGAAAAGTTGTGACTAATGTCATTTTCATTTCAAAAATTATTAAAACCAAGGTTTTCAAATTCTTTTCCATGGTCACTTCTTACACTAGAAATAGTATATCCCACTTGATTTTGAATCATTTTACAAAAGGTAATAAATTTTTCTAAAACTTCATCTTTTGAAAACAAAAATAAAACTCATGTATATCTAGAATAGTCATCAACAATAAAAAAATCCATATTGTTTACCTCCTAAACTCATAGTTCTAGTGGGTCCAAAAAGGTCAATATGAATAAGTTGGACTAATCTAGATGTAGAAACTATAGCTTTAGATTTAAAAGATGCTTTCCTATGTTTACCTTTAGCACATGCATCACATACTTTATTAACATCAATAGAGAACTTAGGCATGCCAACAACAAGTTCCTTTTTAATAAGCTTTGAAATAACACTCTTGCTTGCATGTCCTAATATATTCATTATTAGCCACAAAACAAATATTAGAAGATATATCATCAAAATTTACCATAAAAATATTACCTAGCCTATGTCCTATAAAAAGAATTCTATTATTTACAATATCTACAACTTTACACCCATTAGACTCAAATATTACTTTGAATCCTTTGCCACAAAGTTGACTAATGCTAAGGAGGTTATGCTTGAGACCATTGACATAAAGCACATTTTTAATAAGAGTGGAAGAATTTATACCTATAGAACCAACACCTTCAATAAGCCCTTTGGAGTTATCACCAAATGAGACTTCTCCTCCATACTTTGATATTAGTTCTTTAAAATAGCTTTTGTCACCAGTCATGTGTCTAGAGCATCCACTATCAAGGTACCATGAGTTCTTCTTAGAGTTGCTTGCATTGAAGCAATGCTATTCCTCCTACAAACACAAAGTTAAATCTTGGATTTTGGTACCCAAATTTTCTTGGGTCCATTAGCATTAGTTCTAACAATCTTTGTTCCTTTAGGAATCCACTTCTTTAAAGCTTCCTCATTTTGAGGTGTGTTTAATTCTTTTGGAATCCATACACTCTTAGTGAGTTTGCTTCTAGATGTGAGCTTCCTTAAAGAACAAGCTTACCTATCATGCCTATTTTTTTGGAAATGAGCGCATATGAGTGAGACATCATAAATGTAGCTTTGTTTGAAAGAAGGCTCTTTGATATTCAAGCATAACATTTAACTTTTGTTGCCCCATTTGAAACATGGAAAAGGAATTATGCAAGTTTTAATTCTTTAAAATCAAACCATCGATTTGAGCTTGCATATCAATAAATTTCTTTTCCATTTTATCCATAATTAAGATTAGAGACTTAATTTCCTCCTTTAGTTTGAAATCATTTTCTTATGTTTGGAGTTCATAGTCTCAAAATCTATAGTTAATTCATCAAATGCATCTTGTAACTCTTCAAATGTATATTCGTTTAATTGACTAGAGTTTAGAGTTACCTTTTGCTCTTCAATAGCCATAAGACATAGTTGGGCAACTTCATTGTCTTCATCATCATCGAATGAATCAATATTGGTCTAAGCCGCCATCATAGCTTTTTTCTTTTGCTTTGATGCCCCTTTCTTCTTCAATTGTGGGCAGTCAAATTTGATGTGACCCGGCTTTTTGCAGTCATAGCAAATGACTGGATCGTTTTCCTTTTTGCTTGGTTCACCTTTGATGATGTCTTTTCTTGGAAATCTTTTGGCTTTCTTGAATTTCATGAATCTTTTGAATTTCCTTGCCAACATAGCCATGTCATCATCATCATCATCATCACTATTTGAATCTTCATCCTTCTCACTAGATGTCAATTTGAAAGCAACTCTCACTTTATTTGGCACTTCCTTTGGCACTTCTTTGGTTACTTTTGCATGGTGGTTGATCTTCATCTCGTATGTCAACAAGGAATCAATGAGCTCATCAAGGGAGAGTACATTGAGATCTTTTGACTCTTCTATTACCATCACTTTTGGCTCCCAAGATGTTGGAAGACTATTTAACATCTTCTTCACCATCTCCTTGTTGGGATAGATCTTCCCAACGACTTTGAGATCATTGATAATGTTGGTGAAGCGATCGGACATCTCATTGATTCTTTACTCCAATTTTGCCTTAAATAATTCATAATCAAGGGTAAGAAGACTTATCTTTGATTCCTTGACTCTACTTGCTCCTTCATGAGTGACCTCAAGCTTGTCCCATATTTTTTTAGCATTGTTGCACAAGGAGACTCTATTGTACTCATTTGAACTAAGAGCACAAAATAGAGTGTGCATAGCCTTTGCATTCAATTGCACCAACTTGATATCATGATCATCCCATTCATTCTCTTCTTTTGGAATAACCACACCTTTAACCCTCTTCATTGGAATGGATAGCCCATTTGTGATTATTCTCCAAACTTCATAGTCGTTGGCTTAGACGAATAACTTCATTCTTGTTCTCCAATAAGAGTAGTTAGTGTTGTTGAATAGAGGACGCCTAACGATAGAGTGCCCTTGTCTCACCATGATGGAATTTTGCTCTGATGCCATGAAGCACATCTATTGACTTGTAATCTCCATCTTATATAATGTTGGGATCTTTTCTCTTGGTTGTAAGACTGTCTTTAGGGATCTAACTTTGATTCCAATTGTTAACTTGATGGATTGAACTGAAATTTCCAAGAGGGTGTGATTGACTTTTTAAAATTGCTGGAAGAGAGTAGAGAAAATTGAAACAATTTGACATAAGAATTTAGAGTGGTTCAGCCCCAACTGCCTACTCCACTACCTTAGCTTTCCGCCATTAAGGATTTTCTCAAATCCACTAGATTTGTAAAACCTTTGAGGATAAGATTTAACCTTACAATCACTTAAGATTTCTACCTAAATCTTAAGTCTCAAACTCTTTCAAAGAAATACAAATTAGCAAATAAAAGACAATCCTAACAAGATCAAATTGTTTGTAAATTAAGCTCACAATACAATAAAAATACACTTGAGTGAAGAAATGAAAGTAAGACTCACAAGTGTATGAAAGAAAGATACGAAAATTTTAAGCTCTTGGGATGTTTGATTGAAGATATTTGCTTGTAATTGCTTTGTTAGCTGTTATAGGTCCTTGGAAGATGATATTTAAGCCCTCTAATTGATTTCTAACTGTTGTGGTTGTTAGTATCATAAATAGAGCCATTAGGGATGAAAAACCAGAGCATTTAAGATACCTGCAACTTCGAGTATCGATACCATACAAAAGGGTATCGATATTTTTTGCATTTAATGCAAAGTCAGTGACCGTTGGTACCCTTAAAAATCGATACCTCAACAAAATTATCGGTACCTTCTCAAAAGGTATCGATACCGAATCGATACTTTCTAGGGTTTGTTGAAAATAGAATGCTCTTTTGGTATCGTTTTTGAGCCATGGTATCGATGCTTTTCAAAAAGTATCGATACCTATAATTTGGTATCGATATTTTTTCAGTGGTGTTAAAATAGAATGCAAGTTTGGGGGTATTGATAGTTCAAAAATTATCGATATTGAACCAAAAAGTATCGATACCTTTTGGCTTGAAGCTTTTTTGACTTGTTTGAAAAACATTTTTAAGTGTTAAAATGATTTTTGACTTAATACAAATATTTTGACATGTTTAAAATCATTTTAACTTGATTTTAAAAATTGTTTCAAACTTTTCTAAGAGTTTAAGATAGGAGTTTAAATTTTACCTCTTACATTTTAAAATTGATAAATAATTTTGTCAATTTTAACTTATATTCAAAAATATTTTAACTTGTTATATCAAAATATTTTATCAAATAAAGCTTAGTTTAACAGTAAGGTATTTTAGTAAAATAAATTGGATGTCGTTTTTTTTAATTTTCATACAAATTGTTTAAAATCGAGGCAATGTTCGTTACTTAAGGGACTCGATAAAATTGTGTCCCAACTTACGGGGTGCAATTTTATTTTCGAACTTGGTAATCGAATACCCTATTTTAAATTTAAAACATGTAATCTTTATTAATCGATAAATGTTCTTTCTTTTCGAGTACCCGAGATGTCTATTCCTAACTTATGGGATGTGACTTTATTCTCAACTAACTCGAGACGAAAGATCGTTTTTCGTGAAAGTTAATTTTTTTAAACGACACCTAGTTTATGTTTTTTTTTAAACGACTTTATTCTCAATTATATTTTAAATTTTTTAAATTGATCAATGAATGGTTTTTATTTTTCGAGGATTCGGAATATCGTGCCCTTAACTTACAGGATATGATTTTTCTCAATGAACTCGAAATAAAAGATCATTTTTCGTGAGATTTCAATATTATCAAATTGTTTCCATTTATACATTTAACGATCGCATTTTAAATTTTCTTTAAGTTCTCGATTTTCAATACTAAGACATCAAATAATCGACTAGGTACCAATTTTAGGCGTACGAGGGTGCTAATCTTTCTTCATCCGTAACCGACTCCCCAATCCATTTTCTTTTGATTTCGAAGACCAAAATGACTTTAATAATTTTAAATATATTTCAAGGTGACCCAATCGCACCTATTTAAAAATGATTGGTGGCAACAACATTTTCGATTTTAAAATAAAAATCGAGGCCTCTTCAAAAAAATGGTTTCGACAGAAATTATTTCAGAAAATTTCTAGAGATATTTTTCTTAGTTACAACTAGGACCAAAAGTTTAGAGAAATTGTGAAATTACCCCACTGGTAATTTTTGTGAATTTTTTTTTGATTCGAAGCGAGCCCACACTTGGTAGACGTGAGCTTGAGGATAGCGGAGAAGACTACTCGATTGAAGCGTTCATCTTAGACCAATTGAAAATGTACAATTTTGATTAAGTGTTTGCTACTTTAGATATCACAACCAAGTTCTAGTTCTGAAAAAAACATTAACTATGGTTTTTTCCTAAATTTATTTTATGTTGTGTCTCCTACTCCTTTTATTAGCATTCTTATTGAGAACAAACTGAATGGGGATAAATTTTGAGAATGAAAATGGAACTTGCTTATAATTCTCAATTGTGAAAAACACAAATTCCTCCTCGATGAACCTTGCCCTCATGAAGCTAAACCCAAAGGGAGAAATCGCTGGAGAGATTATGAATCAATTGCTTAATGCTATATTTTAGCGAGAATGAATAGTGTGCTGCAAAAGCAACACAATAATTTCTATACTTTTAAAGAGATCATGAAAATTTTGGAGGATTTGCTCGAAGGCCAAGTCACATTATCTAGACAATTCACTATTACAAATTTGATGAATTCCCAGTGGAAACCTAGTAGCCCAGTCAAAGAACATATGGTTAGGCTTATGAGATTCTTTGTGGAAATAGAGGATAATGGGGCTAAACTGGACACGAACATTAGATTGAAATGATGTTCAAATCCTTTACCAAAGAGTTTGTTGGCTTTAGGGCTGCTTACAACTTGGGGAACAAGAAGCTTACCTTGACTTAACTAATGAAGGAATTACAATCCTATGAGCTGATGTTGAATGGTGGTAAGTATGTTCAGGTGTGATCTGAGGCAAACTTAGCTATTGGCCCCTCGTCGTCTAAGGGGAAGCAAAAAGCTAAGGGAAAGAAAAAACCGACTAAGTCTTCGGTTCCACCTCATGTGGATAGGAAGACGATTAAGATGTCAAAGGATCTTAAGAAAGTCAAATGTTTCTTCTGTAATAAAAAAGGACACTTTAGATCAAATTGCAAGGAGTATAAAGATTACCTAGCTAAAAAGGGAAAATGTATAGAACTATTTGTGATTGAAGCTTGCTTAGTGGAAGAATCAATTGTCAACTAAGTTATTGATTCTGGAGCCACTAATCATGTGTGTGTTTCTTTATAAGGGTTTAGCAAAATGAGAAGTTTACGTGACATGAGCCTCTCATTGTAGACCGAAGATGGAAGCTATGTTTCAGTCGAAGTAATGGGAGAAGTTATTTTACATTTTAATAATTTTAGGAAGATTGTTTTAAAAGAGGTATTTTATGTACCTCATTTTAAGAGGAATTTAATTTCTGTAGCATATTTATTTAATTATAGTTATTCTATGACATTCAATAAAGAGATTGCTATTAACAAAAATAGTTCTTTGATTTGTAATGGATGGATAAAAAACAATCTCTACTTTATCAAACCAAATAACTACCCAATGTTTCAAACTGCAATGGTGAATAAAAAGCTTAAAACTTCTCACTCTAATGAGGGGTACCTATGGCACTTAAGACTTGCTCATATTAACCTAGAAAGAATCACTAGGCTTGTGAAAGATGATCCCTTAAGTATGCTTAAGGAAATTAGTCTTTCATAATATGAATCTTGCTTGAAAGGTAAAATGACTAAGAGGTCTTTTAATGCGAAAGGTACAAGGGCCAACCAACCCTTAGAACTTGTGCACACTGATGTATGTGTTCCCATGAGCATTAGTGCCCAAGGAGGTTATGGTTATTACGTGACTTTTATCGATGACCATTCTCGATATGGATGTGTATCTAATGCATAGAAAAGTGAAACCTTTGATAAATTTCGAGAGTTTCGTGCGGAAGTGGAAAAACATTTAGATTTTTCCATAAAGAATCTTTGGTCTGACCAAGTTGGGGAATACTTGTCCGACGAGTTCTTAGGATACCTCAATGATCACTCTCCAAGTGTGATTTCACTCTTGATAGGTTAAGGAGTCCATTTGGGTACAATAACCTCATATTGATAAAGTTTCATGATATACACCCATGAATATGTTGGAAAGAATCCAATTTAAAAATAGTTTTTTGTCACAGCGAAAAATTAAAATTTTGAAAATCGAGCCAGCTTGTGATATTTATAGTAATAAACTTTTCCCAGAAAGTATTTGTGCTTTAAGTAAGACGGGTCCTAAACGTTTCTAGCTTTTAACCGAACAACCTTCTCCGCTATTCTCATTTCACAAATCACTTTGAGTGTGGGCTCGAACAATCTCAAATCAAATATAGAAGTAGAAATAATTTCTTACTTTCAATAGGAAAGTAATATCCTCTAAATAGAAAATGGTAGAATTGTTATTCACTGAATATAGAATTTATACTTAGGAAATAAAATTCTCACTATTTTCAGATAGAATAACATATCTCAAAGTTGTGTATTTTTAGCTCTACTAGTGCCATATACAAGGAGAGATAAAAGAATCTTGGTTGAATTAGTAGAACACAAATAATATTTATTTGATAGAAATATTAGTCTCCTAGTTTAAATAGCAGAAAAGGTCGGCACACCATAGTTAAATATATTAGGTTGTCGACCTCATATGTATTATGAGGGGGTTTTTAGGCCTCTCCAGTATTAGATCCAATTATATGTGCTTCCTGAACTTTTAATCTAACACTTTATAATTTAATCCAACCTAATACATGTTTTTTATTTCCTGAAATAAATATTATTTATTAATTTGATTTAATTAGATAAATTAATTTTCCAATTAAATAATTTTCTCAACCCAATTTTAATTCCGTTAAAATCATGACAACTTTATCGTAAAAAAATCTATGAGAAAATATATTTAATTTCCATATTGAACGAATTTACAATAACCAATTAATTTAATGCTATTTTTGAACTTCAATTATTTGATTAAATAATAGTTTGAAAATTTTAAATTAATTTTCAAGTTAATTCCAACTTAATGAGAAAATACATTCATTTTCGAATGTGACTCATTTCTTTAATTTTATCATTTTCATCTATTTTTGTTCATTTGATTCTATATGCAATTCGTTTCTGGTTTCAATGAGCCAACAGAGAGATCAATTTGGACATATATAATTAGGGCTTAAATGATTTATAATTAAGTTTTAGCTTTTCGTCTATTAATTATAAACTCATTTAGTCACAAACTTATTTCACTATAGTATTGTGACGGAGCTCTCCTTAATTACATATCGTTACGAAAGCTACTCGATTAGTGTTCGCCCAATGACCTTGTCATAAGTGTGTTATCCTCATAGGATGTCCTTAATCTTTTTAGAATAAATTTGTTCTCCCAATACGATCCTATTTTATCTCATAGTAACCATCATTACACATTCCTTCATAAAAAGTCAATTACTATCAAATAGTAATTAAGTTGTTTATCACAAAGACAAACAATCAGTGACCACGTTTAATTTTTATCTATCATGTAATGCTAGTGAGAGGATATCATTTACCCATTTCTTAGGCTATGAATTCCACTATTGTGAATAATCCTTCATATTACAGAAATCGTATACCCAACACACCATTTTTCGATTCCTTATCTATTTAAACTAGGGCTTTTATTTACATCAAAGTATACGAGTCACACATACATAGTCCATCATCCACTCAGGATTAACGTATGCCACATTATGGACATCACAAGTGAATAAATCCATAAATGAACTTAGGATCTATTCTACTTAGGTTTTATTCGATCTACTTTTTGTCCAATTAGTCACGTCCATATCTCTATCTTCTAGGAGTCATCTGCTTCAGTGCTTAAGACAAAGCATATCCCCAATTGGACTTGATAAATGACATATTAGTCTTTCAATCAATTTTCTTATTTTCGATTAGACTAAGGACATGTTTAGGTTCATCTACTAATACAAGTTGTCTTTCCATATTACAATCTGATCACATAATATCGCTTAATATTAGTTAAACATTAGATACCCATTAAGTCAATATTTGCTTCCATTTTACTTTGCGTGTAAAAACCATTGATATAATATACAAATGGTATTAATGTAATTAACGAATATTATTATTAAACCAATTTTTTTTGAAAAATAAAAGTGTATATAGACGAAAATACTAGGTATCAAATTAAATAGAACATTCTCTACACATTTAGAGGGATTGAATGCTTATTCGGTCACGTCATACTAGTGGACAAGAGGACTTTTCTTATAAATACATGAGGAACAATGAAGAAGGGATTGATCTTCCAACAACCTAAAGTTACCATGAGCAATTGTCTTCTTAGTCAACTGTCATTTTGTCTTAGTTTCGGCTCTCAACCTCCTCTATATCAATATGATCTTCTCCTTATCCTCCAGTCTTGTTATACCTTGTATCAACAAAACTAAATCACCTAAATTTCATTAATATCCTTTTAATAAAAGATGAATTTTGATATAATGATATTTTAGAAGATTGAATATTAATATAATAATATTTTTTATGTTTAAATAAAATAACTAAAAATACAATATAAAATAATATTTATAAGAGTTTACCATTATAAAATGGTTAAAATATGTCATAATTCTTGTAGTTTTTAAAAATTTAGAATTTAATCCCTGTACCTTTTTTCAAGAATTTAATTCATATATTTTTAGATTTTAAAATTCAGCTCCAATAGTTAACATTATTATTATTTTATTAAATTTGTTGAATCTACACTTTGAAATGAAAACTCACTTGATAGTCATTTAATTTTAAAAAAAAATGACATTATAATTAACCCAATTTTTTTGAGAAAATAATTAACCCAATTTTTTTGAGAAAATATTAACCCAAATTTTTTTAAAAAAATAGTGTTAAATGTTGGACTTAGGAATTTTAGAAAATAAAGGACTAAATTCCTTTAAATAAAATTATAGTCTAAATTCTAAATTTTAGTAGAGTACAGGGACTTTTCTAGCTTTTATAAATATAATTTCAATAGTATTACATTTTCCTATATATTATATCCGTTTCAGATTTCCCTCGTCATAAATTTCCTTTTCTTCTTAACGGAATTGTTTTCCCTCCGGCCAGGAAAAAAGTAGAGGAAAAAGAGATCAAGTGGCTGAATTTTCCTCGCTAAAGATGGATCTTTGGAACATCGACGTGAAGAACGCACACAATTGTAACCCTGCTGCTGGTTTAGCTGGGGCTTTGTTGTTGAAGGGGAATTCGATTACTGAAAGACCCAATTCCTTGATGATTGGAAAACTCGGAATCCTTGACATTAGAGTCTCAAGGCGATGTCTTTCTTCATCTGCCGCTCCCTCTTTCACTGTAAAAGCTATGACTAAGAAGAATAATGACGATAATTCCTCTTCTTCTTCTGGTAAGCCATTTTTCTTTTTGTTGCAATTTTTGGGGGAGAGGTCATATATATATATATTTGTATAATTGTGGTGTATATCTATGGGTTTTTAAGCTACTTGTTGATGTCATGTGTTTAAGAGTGAGTTGTTCAAGTATTGGGGATCCTGAACGTTAAGGGACAGTGACTGATCAATTAATTGAAAAGTAAAGGTAATGTTTGCTTTCATATGTTGAATAGAGGCAATTGGTAAACTCTCAAAGATGAGTGATTTATGTACTGGTATTGAACATAGTTGTGGAATGTTTAATGATAATGAATCCAGGAAATGGTGATCAATCTATTCCCAATGAAGAGAGTTCAGGAAGAAATAATTCTCCGAACGGCAATAAATCTTATGACTCGGCTTCTCAGAAGTCTCATTATACGGACCCAGACTGGAGAGAGTTCAGAGCAATTTTATACAAGAATTACCAGGTGATATTTTTCTTCCTTTAATTATGTACCTGCTGCTGCTTCAATAATTAAGGAGTAAAATTATTTGGACGCTTCTCCTTTCTCCCCTTCTACTCAGTTTGGATCTCAAGATCCTGAGAAGGTCCAATGTTACCTTCCTGCTTATGGTTCGTCTTAGTTGTTGGACTTGACTAGAGAAACTACATGAAACAAACATGTAGATATTTGATCCCTAGATTGGAACCTTGAAAGTATTCAAGAAAAAAATGTTGAACTTCGACTGTCCAAATATATATGTATATGTATATTTATATGTATATACATGTATCTATTTATATGATAGTTCTTAATTAAAGTTCTTTCCCTCATTGTTTCTGACAGACAAATGGTGTCTAGTTTCTCTAACCTATAGTTCAATTGACATGTCTAGTATCTACATGAGGATTTCTTGAAGCATAATTTTAACCATTCTTTCCTCAATTAGGACATTGGCAATAATGGGGGAAAGAAAGTAATCTAGGCTATCCAATTTAAGATGAAAAAAGTTCGTAACAAATTACATACTCTAAGATACAGATTATTGTAGTCAATGAGGGTGCCTAGGCACCAAGGGCCAAGCCAAATCATATATTTTGTTTCTTGTACCCTTTCGGGCATGGCGCTTTTAACCTGACAAAACCTTGAATGCACTACAATGCGGCAGTGCGCCCTTAATATTGTTTGGGAATCTGCTGGAGATTAGGGCTGGGTAACCCTTGACCATCTTAGAAAAAACTTGTAGATTAAGGACATCAAGCATTACTATCACTGTTCTTGCTCTAGGAACACTAGAGTCTAAATCTGTTGTATAAATTTTAACAGGTAGAGAAGACAGATTCTGGTGATCATAAGCAAAGTGAGACACCTCATCTGTCGAAACCTCTTGGCAGAAAATGGGCACACCCTCTTTCCGTGCCAGAGACTGGCTGTGTTCTTGTTGCCACAGAGAAGCTGGATGGAGTTCGCACCTTTGAAAGAACGGTTGTTGTCCTTCTAAGATCTGGAACCAGACACCCACAAGAGGGGCCATTTGGAGTTGTTATTAATCGCCCGTTGCACAAGAAGATCAAACACATGAAACCCACTAATAATGAATTAGCTACTACTTTTGCTGATTGTTTCCTGCACTTTGGTGGGCCTCTTGAGGCGAGTATGTTTCTTTTAAGAGTTGGTAAAAAGTTGAAGTTCCCTGGGTTTGAAGAGGTGATTCCTGGCCTCTGTTTCGGTTCTCGAAATAGTTTGGATAAAGCTGCGGAGCTGGTGAAGAGAGGAGTACTTAAGTCTCAGGATTTCAAGTTCTTTGTCGGTTATGCTGGGTGGCAGCTGGACCAGCTGATAGAGGAAATTGAATCAGAATATTGGTATGTGGCTGCTTGTAGTCCGACTCTGATTTTCGGAGACACATTGGACTCGTCTTCAGAAAGCTTGTGGATGGAGATTTTGCAGGAAATGGGCGGTCACTACTCAGAATTGAGCCGGAAGCCTAAGCAAGATATATAGATACCTATTCCTATTCCCTACAGGTAATGGGTCATTTTAGAATTAAGAAATCAATCTGTATGTTTAATCATGATGTGTAGGTATTTATGAAATCAAATGTACAGAAAATAAACTGGCTTTTTAAGTTAATAGATCATTCTTGTTTTCTTTTCTCCTCCGTCTCCTCTGCTTTTCTCACATTTTCTTTCCTTTATAAACTTCGCTGCTACTAATATTTGTATGTAATAAATACATTTAAGTTAAACTGGTAAGGATTAGTATGATCAAAGACCTGTTTTTCAGTATTTTGCATTGTAATGACTTAGCACTATTTAGCACAAGAAAAAGCTGCAATTTTTGGCTTGTCTCGAAAAGTCATGACGGCAGGCCGGGATATCATGTCACTTATATCTCTTTTCAATAATTTAATATCATTTTAGATTTTTTTCATGTAGTCGACACATCATTTTAATAATTTAAAAAAATAATTATTTAGATTAAAACTCAAATCTCTTCCCTAAAAAAAATCAAATCCCTTTCCTTTAAAAAAAACTCAAGTCCCTAAAATAAATCTCAATTCTGTTACAGATCATTTATGAAATCCTCTCTTTTCATCCGTTTCATCATCGAGTTCACATAAAATGCCTTTTCTCCAAAAAAAAATCAAATCCCTTCCGTTCAAAAGAAACTCGAATCCTTAAAATAAATTCCAATTCTATTACAGATAATTTATCGAATCTTTTGTATTGTTTCATCAATTTCATTGTGGAGTTTACATCAACAATCGAAAATGTCGTTGGGTTCATGTTATTATTCACAAATCTCATCGAACGATTATTATTCACAAATCTCATCGTACAATTCTCTATTGTTTATATCATTCATTCGCCAATCAAAAGTATGGGTTCATTTCAATTTTTAATTTTCTTTCATTTTTTAGGTATTCATATCTAGCGAACATGATTTTCGGGGGGTTGGATATTTCTTCAAATTTTTGTGTTTGAAAAGATCTCTCTAACACTTAGAACTAATGAATTACAGAGAGTAGCAACAAAGAAATGCTAAGAACTAATTTCTGAATATTTGATTTGAATAGAAAGAATCTGATTACAATTACTTAATCTTCTCTGTACATTGAACCTTATATTTATACTATCACTACAACAGCTACTTAGCTGTTTTCACTCAACTGCTATTGTAACATATTAACAACTAACACAGAACTAACACAGTTAGCACAACACCTATTCTGTTATATTCTAATATTCACCTATCTACTTCACCTTGGTAACACGTAAAACTGTCTAAACCAATTGAACTGAGGAAACGACAACGGCTTAGTAAAAAATCAGCTACCTGATCACAAGCCGAAACCTCTCCAACAATAATTGAACCATTGCTAACTTTTTCTTGAGCAAAAAATAAATCAAGTTCAACATGCTTAAACTTGGAATGCAACACTGGATTAGCCGTCACGGCAACAGCACTGGAATTGTCACACCATATCGTTGGTTTATCAACAGACGGATAGCAAAGTTCACTTAGAAGTGACATAAGCCAACTAACGTTTGCAGTAGAAGCAGCTAAACCTCGATATTCAACCTCAATCGTTGAGCAAGACATAATTTGCTGCTTTTTAGAACACCATGACACAAGATTGTCACCAAAATATACTCAATACGCTGTCGTTGAACGTCTATCATCAACATCCAAACCCCAATTAGCATCAGCATACCCAACCAAAGACAACCTTTTCGAGGGCTGTAGAACTAGTCCAAAATCAACCATACTACACAAGTAACGTAAAATCCTCTTTAGAGCCACACAATGTTCATCCGTAGTAGCATGCATGAATTGACAAATCTTATTAACCGCATACGCAATGTCTGGTCTAGTAAGAACCACATACTGCAAAGCACCAACAATACTCCAATATTCACTAGGATCACTAATCGAAGCCCCCAAGTCTTTAGACAAACATGACAAACTGGCTATAGGCGTATTCACAGATTTGGCATTCGCTATATGCCACTTATCAAGCAAATCCAAAATATACTTACACTGACACAAATGAAGAGAACCAGTGTCCAAACGAGTTACCTAAATTCCCAAGAAATAATGAAGATCTCCCATGTCCTTGAGGGAAAACGCAGATTAAAGCTGCGCAACAAATGCATCAATTTCTTGTAGAGCACTTCTTGTAATAATAATGTCATCAACATAAACAAGAACAAACATACGAGCTGTATCAGTAATGCGAATGAATAACGATGCATCAGACTTGGACCCTACAAACCCAACAGAGACAAGAAAAGACTTTAACTTCTCAAACCATGCCCGTAGAGCTTGTTGAAGTCCATAAAGAGCCTTTGTCAAACGACATACAAGATGTCGCCCATCAGCATCAAATTGAACATACTTAGATGGTTGTTGCATATAAACTTCTTCAGTAATTTCACCATTCAAGAAAGCATTATTAAACTTCTACTTGTCTCAAAGGCCACTTCATGGACACAACAATGGACAGAATTTTTCGAATAGTGGCTAGTTTGACAACAGGACTAAATGTCTCCCGAAAACTACACTCAAGCATCTAAGAACACCCTTTTGCCACTAATCGCCCTTTCCGTCTAGCAACAGTGCCATCAAGATTCTTCTTGATCTTGAACAGCTACTTACAGCCAACAACTTTCCTTTTTAGTGGTAGCGAAACTAACTCCCAAGTACAATTGCAGACTAACGCATCGTACTCTACTTGGACTGCCTCATTCTACTCAAGGGTCGCAAACGTTTCTTCAATAGCCTGTGGTTCAAACTCCTGTAACTCATTAGAAAATATCTTAGGCTTATAGATACCTAGTTTAACACGCATTACCATGGAATGCGTATTTCCTACAAGACGAGAAGGATCAGCAACCGTTGTGATTAAAATTGGTGTCAAACAAGATGCAGAGTCCTCAGACATATGTGGTGTAGCCAATACTGCATCACTATCACTTTGTCTATCCACCAAAGCAGATGGACACGGGGAGAGTTAACCACTCTATTGAGGTAGAGGATACGTAGTCATAGGAGAAACAGATGACATACCAGGAACAAACTGTGGCTACAACACTGGAAAGCACGTCGTGACTCTGTCCACTGCCGGATCAGCAGGTGACGCAACCTCCGAGATTAAAAACCTAGACTCATCAAACACAACATGTCTAGAAACAACAACTTTCCTACTAGGCAGAAGGCATTGATAACCTTTATGCTGAGGACTATATCCCAAAAACGTACACTTTTCATACCGAAGTTCCAACTTATGAGTACGAAACAGACGCACGTATGGATAACAACAACAACCAAACACTCACAAATAACTATACACTCAGTCCTTACAATACAGAGCAGAGAAGGGAGACTTACCCTGTAAGACTGGTGTTGGTAACCGATTTATCAAATGAACCGCACAGGTAAATGAATACCCCCCAAAACTACATGGACAACTTTGCTTGAGCGAGCAAGGTAAGACCAACTTTGACAATATGCCTGTGTTTACGTTCAGCAACTCCATTTTGCTCCAAAATATGTGGACACATGACGCGATGCACTATCCCTTTTTGAGCTAAGACTGATGTGAACGACCTGTACTCACCACCCAAATCACTCTGGATTTGCTTAATATCTTTACCAAACTGCACCTTCACCATCTGTTGAAACAATCGAAAACATTCAGGAGCTTAAGACTTTTCACAAATTAAATAAACCCACAGATCAGAGACAACCAATTCAAAAGCAAATTTATAAACAGGTTAAGATTGTGAAAAAGGCAATTTGTGCGCCTTGCCTTGTTGACAAGCAGAACAAACACTAGTACAACTTGTATTATTAACAACAACATTACACATTTTTAGTATAGACTATAAAATTGGCCTTGAGGGATGGCCCAACCGTCGATGTCATAGATCACTCAACGTACTAGTGGAATTAGTAGGTCCCAACTCAGCATTTAGGTTGACTCGTGGACCATCGGACTCAGTAAGAACTAGGAAAACCCAATACAACCCCTATGAGTGTGGCCCCTCTAAAGCACCTCTTGAGTCTTCTCGTCCTTAATCACGTAATTAAATAGGTGAAATTCAAAATATACATCATTATCACGAGTAAATTGAGATACGAACAACAGGTTTTTGCGAATAGTAGGAATAAGCAAAATATTAGACAAGTGTAATATTCTATTTTTCCAAATTAGTGTTGAATTTCCAATACCTACAATCTTAGCAGATGTGCCATCACCTACCAGTAGTGGTGCCGTACTTGAATAAGGATTAACATCATTCATTTTGGTCGCCTCCTTGCACACATGATGCGTTACTCTAGAATTGAGATACCACGTAGCATTATCATTGCATCGTACCGACTCGGGCACATACTGTTTATCAATATCCATCGTATTAGCACATAAATTTGACTCATCATTATATACTGACGAGGTAGCATCAGACGTACTGCTAGTAGAATACTCGGAGCCAGATATATCAGTGACTCTAGGACGACCGGCCCACTCTAGAATAGGCTTCTGAATAAACAGACCAATTCCAGCATCGTGATTTGGCCCACTAAAAACCTGAGCTTTGGGTTTCATGAACCACGTGGGATGAGCACCATGCCTCAAATATTGACTTTGCACCACAGACTCATAGTCTTCAATGTCATTAACACTATTCGCCACTCAATTGTCACACCCCTATACTCTATATTATTAGCCATTGGACCACTTCCTCCATTATTTGGCCAACCGAATAAGACCCATTAGCAACATTTGGATCGGCCCACCTACCATAGGATCCAATAGCATTAGATAAATAATGGGAATTAAGGTTAGGTTTATACCTCATCTCCCCATTCGGTATAAGAGTAGCCGCACGCATGGGAGGCACCCCACCAATCGACGGACGTGATGCCGATAGCAATGGAGCACCATCAGTTAATCGAGCGTAACCGTAATAGCACCACTGCGCAAGGTGGCTGACACAATTACAAATATGGCATTGGATCCTCTCTATCGGGCTCCGAATTCATCCACGAACCACGAACCGACCATCGTCCTGTAACCGCGGACACTTGGTTCACTCAACTCCCTCGGCTCCACTAGATCCGACGTGCCCGACAATAGTTGCACCAGATTCGCAAGGAGACGAGAATCTGCACAAAACGATGCTGTCGGGTTTGGCACTCGAAGAGAGCCTCCACCAGTTGCTCTATTGTCATTGAAATTGGGAAGTACATTGCCAAGGTAATAACCGAATCATACTCCACCCTCAGTCTCGTGAGGATGACTTGAACTTGCTCGTTCTCGGACACAGCATGACCGAATGTCGAGAAAATGTTACACAGACGTTTCGTATGCGCTAGGAACTCGACAATGCTCTGATCCCCCTTTCTAATTGAGTGGGGCTCATGTTTAAGTCGAGCTACCTTGACATCTGACGTCGCCACAAACAACCGCGAAGCTTTGCTCCAGGTGTGCGATGGTAGATCCAGTAAACACTGACAACAACTCTCCACTTATGGTGAAGATTAGCCTAGATGCCAACAGTTTATTCTATTTAATAAATGACAAGTACAATGGATTAGACACCAACCTTCGCTCGGCATCAGTCACCGATTGCGGTGGCGTAACCACCGTGCCATCAATGAAGCCAGTGAGGTCATAAGCATCCAACAGCAGCCTCAATTGGTAATGCCACTGCACAAACGTTTCAGATCAAAGCCTCACCGTATCATGCTTTGAAAATTATTGAAGCATGTGATAGAAATTCTCTTCATCAGTCAAAGCCACAGGAGCAGCAGCAGCAGAAGTCGTCAGAGGCACCACAGGAGTTGTCAAAGGGATCGTACTAACAAGTACACTGGTTGTCATCACAACACACACTCACAGTCCTAAGATCTTGGCAAATGATACCATGAAAAGATCTCTTTAACACCTAGAACTAATGAATTACAGAGAGTAGCAACAGACATATGCTAAGAACTAATTTCTGAATATTTGATTTGATTAGAAAGAATCTGATTACAATCACTTAATCTTCTCTGTACATTAAACCTTATATTTATACTATCACTGTAACAACTACTTAGTTGTTATCACTCAACTGCTATTGTAACAGATTAGCGACTAACACCAAACTAACATAGCTAGCACAACACCTATTCTGTTCTATTCTAATAGTGTTTTTTTATATCACTCATTAACCAACCACATGTATTAGTTTATTCAATTATTAATGTTGTTCCGTTTTTTTTTATCTATTAAACATTATATTTGTTTTATGGGGTCTAATATTTCTTCAATTTTTTTGGTTGTATGTTTTTTTAGTCATGTTCTGTTGTTGTTTAATATATCAATGTAATCAGATAATTGAAAGATTTAAAAGGACAATTATTTTATGAAGAATTAGAGTTTTCCTCTTGCAGATACAAAATTGCTACGCCTATACATAAACTCAATTTTTTTATGGAGAAATTTAGTTTTACACAAGATTGTTCTAATGAAATAGAAATGCGTGAAAATATCTTACTTTTATAGCTCACTCAATTGTTCATATTACACAATTAACCTTTATTTGTCCTCCTCGAATCAAAAAATAGTATCAATCAAAACTCTCATTCACATAGAAATAAAGTTCTTTAGTTCATCGTTTTATAAATCATTTGCAGCATAAACTATAAATTATGAAAACTTTAGTTTATGTCAATTATTTAGTTATCACTTGAGTACTGTCATGACTACCTACAAAAGAATTACAAAATATAATTTAGTGAAATTATGAATTTCTTTCTTCAATTTTATTCTCGGTCTAGAATTTAATTTATTATTTTTTTAGTAATAGTACAAAATATGGGAACTTGATTGTGTTATGGCTAACTTTAAGTTCTCTTAAAGGCAAAATCAAAGCTTTCTCTTTGTCAATATTTCATAGCATTATTTTCTTTAATCTCCTTTTAATAATAGTAATGGTTAAAGTTTTAGAGATTGCCATCATTGACTGCAAAAATATAGATGAAGCATTTTCTTTGCATTTATAGTTGTATTTAAGACATGTAGTGTAACGACCTCAACCCAATCCGATTTATTGGACTTAGATCTCGGGTGTTACATCCTAAAATAAATGTAACTTAAACTTTTTTTTTCTATTACATTGCCTATGTAAAAGTTTAAATATGACGATGTCAGAGTTTCTTATGAATGCACAATGTATGATTAGATTATAATTCGTGGTAAAAAATTTCAATAATTTTTATTTATCTTTCATCCTACTGTAAATACATTTGACTACTACTTAATAACTTATGCTTAGACTTGAACACACCACTTAACTTCCTCTGTATGCATAACAACCCACTGCGCCACTCCCTTGGCATAGCCATGGCGTCGTCTCTCGACACATACTTTTTTACAACCTAAAACATGAAATAACTTTCGTAAGTTCATAAAAACCTTGTGAGAGAATCCTTAAATACCTGATTTTTGCATCAAAGCGTAGTAGATGCTTCACATGTCCTTCATGTGTCCTTTGACTTTCCTTATTCCTTCTGACGGGTACTTCATTAGAGATTTCCTTTAACAGACTATAATTACTCCTTTTTTATTCAAGACCTTTTCCTTCCTCTCAATGTCTTTAAGGACTTATCTTCCTTTCGTACTCATTAAGCCTTCACTCTATCAGGCTCCAGAATTCAGGTTCGAACTCAAATGATCGTTTCTTTCCTTTAAGTGTATTATACTTACAATCCCATCACTTTCTATGTCCCTTCTTTAATCTTACCTTTACATAGTCCTTAGTCGTTTCGTTTACCTTATTAATAGACTTAAAATCCTATTTTATACTTACTAACTTTACCATTTCCTTTGGGTGAGGTAGACTACACCCATTATTTAACATAAAGTTTTCCCATATCTTCCTTACTTCAGAGTACTATCTATACATACCTTTAACTCAAATCTTAGATTCGCCACATATTTTGGCGCGCTCTAACTTCACTGTTCATTTCTTGTTACTATGCAAGGTTTGCCATTTCATCTACATACAAAGCCTTTCTTTTAGAGTTCGTTGGATACCTTAATTTCTTCTACTTGTCCCGTACATTATTTCTTCAAGGTTTCTTACACTTACCATATCTTCAGAGTCATTTTTGTACTTTACCTTTAGAGAACCATTCATTTAGAATTTTTTGTGAAGGCATTTCTTTACTTAGATAGCCACAAGGGATTTTGCTTTACCGAATTTTACTACAAAGGCATCCTGTTCATAGATTACGCCACGAAGGCGTTCATTTACAAAGGTAGCCACAAGGGATTTCCTGACTAAAGTTTGCCAGAAAGGCTTTCCTTTAACAGAGATCACCACAAAGGCTTATCCCTTAACAGAAATCACTACTAAGGCGTTTCCTTTTAGAGATTTGCCACAAAGGCATTTCGCCAAAAAGGCTTACCTTTCTAGAGTTTTGCTACAAAAGCTATCCTTTAATAAGTTTGCCTCAAGGCTTACCTTTCTAGGGTTTCTCTACAAAGGTGGTCCTTTAACAGGTTCACCATAAAGGCTTACCTTTCTAGAGTATTGCCAGAAAGGTTGTCTTTTAACAAGTTCGCCATAAAGGATTATCTTTACAAAATTTGCCACACAGGCAGTCCTTTTCGTCAGTACTCGCTGTATAAGCTTTCCTTTTTATTGTGTTTTAAACGATTGAGATTTTCCTAAACTCACACTTAGTGAGGTTTTCCCCTTACTATTCTAGGACACATAGAGAACCCAATTAGGAAATAACCTTCCTTTAAATTTTCCCATATGATGTCATAGCCTAGCTATGATCTTACATGATATGGTTCTTTCACTGACGTGTCATGGCCATGGACTTGTCCTTTCAGAGATTTGTATTTTTTGTCTCGAAGGACTCCTTTATCCAAAGTTTCATGTTTTTAGTCTCAACGAATCTCTTTAGACAACTTCGGAGACCAATACAGACACACCATATATTGACTCATTCATAACAGACTTGGTTATGATAGACACTTTCATAACAAACTTATTCATATTTTCCAAACACGTAAACACATTCCTATTACACAAACTTAAGCATCCCTTAACTCTAAATTCCATGTTTCGTATTTAGACCATAATTTTTTGTGTAATTATAAACCTTACATTCTTTATTAGAATCGTGTTGTCATACTTTTCTAGCTTAAATATCATGATTTGGTCATTTTGCATAGAAATTTTCAAAAGGTGTAGTACACATGCAAGAGACAGGTTATGGACTCATTTGATAACCTTAGAGGCGGCTTAAACTTCAGATCTAGTTTTTCCTTGTAAAATTGACAGCTTGGGCTCTAGATCCATCATTCGGCTAGATGCTACAGCATCCTATGCTCTTGATAAACAAAGAGACTTTGTTAGAACCCATTCGAGTAACCTTTATCATCACTTTAAACCCAAGTGTATCACTAATCCTTATTTCTCCAAGTGTACTTACAAATCTGTGTTCCCTTGGCAGGTAGAGTAATGTAACATACCTTGATGGGACGGAAAATCACTAGCAAAAGTTTGAGTTTCAGACATGTCTTAAAGAGATGTTTTTTTCATCTTCTTTTTCCCATCATTCTTAAGAACGAAGATAACTCTCTCTTAACTAAATTTGAGCGTCCTTTTAACTCAACCCAAGTCTCTATGGGAGCTTGTTAAACGTCACACCAATACTGAGTTGTCTTATCCAAAATCTTCCACTTTTGATTAACTTATTCGATTAATCCTTTAGCCTTTAACCCTTCTAGCTCACATTTGGTTAGTTCCTAACCAGCTTATCTCATACATTGGTTTGCACGAGACCACATTGGTCACAGGGTGTACTATATCACTAGCGTGAACTCATAATAACCATTCCTTTAGCAATCACCACTTAAATTTCACTTATAATCATAATTTGACGAGGAATTCTTGTCTACTTATTTTCATATCAGATTTCTTCTGTTCTTCATGTCGAAAAGGGCTTTTGGGTGAACACTACTTCGTCAATAGTATTTCTTACATCTATGCGTCATATTCATATATATATATGCACATTCTTATTAGTACTCCTTGATTCGTCATACGTACCTTTCTTTAGTGTTAGCCATAAGCTTTGTTCTTTCAGAATATCCTATACTGATGTACATACTAGAGTTTCCTTTTTATTCGTTTCGAATCTGTTAGACCAAGGCATCGTAAGTGCAATTAGAAAGTTCTGACACGTGATCAAACCCTAACTTTGGACACTTAAAACTTATTCTTAAGTCTTATTCTTATTAATAATGTTTCAAACATCCAAGGCTTCGCCTAGGGGCTTACTCATAAACTTTAGCATCTTAAATAAATCCAACACTTTACTTATTCAGAACTTATTTCGAAATTCTTAATTCCAAAACTATTTTCAAGCACGAAGGCTTCGTCGAGCAAGATGTGACAACTTTCCCCACTTAGGAAATTTTGTCCTTGAGACTTTCATTCTTCTAAGAGTTTGGTTGCTTGAGTAAGATGGTTGTTTACATCAACCACTCATCAAAAACATTTCAACTTCCTTATCAAGTTCTTAAGGTTTCTTTCTTATTGCATATCCCTCGAAAATACTCCTAAAGAATTATCACTTATCTACTTTTGAGGGTAGAATTAAAATTTTGGCGGCAAAACACTTGAGTGTGAATCTTACACGATTTCCTTAAACAATTGTCAAACTCGTGTTGGAGAATTGAAACAATCGCCTAAACTTAACTTATCACGCACGATTTTCCTTATTTATTATTGTCTTTTCAGCATTTATCTCTTGTGGCAACTATCAAGATCCTATTTGGAAAGGTCGAAAGGTTTCCACTGAACCAACTTACAGTGCAAGGCTGACTCCCTCTATAAGTTAGGCATGTTTCTACCCCTACCTTTGCAAGGCTAATTGAAACCCTATCCTTCTTTGTTAGATTTTTCCTTTTTATTTCACTATCTCTTCTACAAATAGTCTGATCTCTCCTTTAGGAAGACATCACTCTTATGCCCAATAAAGCATTACCTTTGACCTTCTAGTCCTACACGAATCTTTCAAAGCTTGAGAATACTTTCCTTAAGAGTAAGGTCTTATTGATCAGGTATAACACTACTCGAAACAAAATGAGCCCACATTCGGGGGTCCTGGACATACAAGACTCAAAAAATGCCTATGAGGCCAAACAACCATTCAGATTCATTGGTGTAACAGCACTTAAGGCACTTTTTCCTCTTACTCTTTAATGTTTCTGGTTAGATGTTGGGTTCAAGTTCTTGTGTGCATCACTTAAACTCCTTACAAGGATCATCCATTAGAGTCTTTTAATAGAGATAGCCAAAAGGCTCACTTTAACAAATTAAGCCACAAAGGCTCACATTTCAAAAACTAAGATTTTCAACGATAGGGATTTGTCTAAACTCACTATTGTGAGGTTTTCCCCTCATCATCTGGTACTCACGCAACCGTCTTGTTCTTCTTCTACATGACGCCATAGCCATCAGATTAGGTCTTACACTATGTGGTCTTCTTTCCCCACATGATGACATAGCCACTAGAGTAGGTCTTACATTATATGGTCTTCTTTCCCCATATGATGCCATAGCCACCAAACTAGGTCTTACACTATATGGTCTTCGATTACCATGGCCATGGACTTTCCTTATCTCTTGTATTTATTATCTTGATGGACGCTTCAAACAAACACTAACTCCTCATGCAAACTCATGCTAGACAAACTCACTTCTTTTAGATTCCATTAGACTAGATGCATTCACATTCCCAAACATATAACTCATTCACTAAAACTTTATGCACATACTTCTCATGCTGAGACTTACTCATGACAGACACAACATGCTTTAATACGCATTCATCAAGCATATACTTTCTTCTCATATCAGAGGCAAAACATCATACAAGTATCACATGCAAGCTTATCAAACATACATCCTTTAAAGAATTAGCATATCACATTTGTAGTTTGCGTTTCACAGATTAGGCATTTAGTATAGAAGATATTAACATTAAAAATACATGTAAAAGTCAGTTTAGATTTTCATGAGGCACTCACAACACCCTCACGAGACTTTCATAAGATTCTCACTTTTAACAGCTTCAAACATTTGATCCGGGCTTCCATTGAGTAGATCAGCAACCCTTAAGTGATAAATCACAAAAACTCATCAAGATTTATCCATTTAACTCATTCTTCACTTCACTTTGAATACCAAAAATCACATAGAAAAACTTTACCATGCTTGCTCTACCAAGCTAAACAGATCTGCTCTTTGGCAGCATAACATGCAAGATCGTAAGGTTTACCTTAGCAAGGGGCATCTCAGAGCGTAGATCCATTTTCTAGCCTCTCTTAAAGGATGAGAGAAGATTTTCTCTCAATTGATCCTTATATAAATGGAGACTACTTCTTAAGGAAGTAAGGGAATAGTTCCCGTCACTTATTCAGGTCACTTAGATATTTCTCATTGTCCCTCTAGATGTTTGACAAGCGTATTAATCCTTGTTATTCGTCAAGTAGATGCATGAAAATTGTAAAGAAATGCGTACAAGAATACATATGTATACATAACATACCCTTGAGACCTTAACCCATCATTCACTTGAGCGTAGTTGATAGTTCAACTAGTCACATCCGGTTAATCCATAACTATCCTTTCCATGTAACTTAATTGGCTCAAGGCCAACATTAAGGGGTGCTCTTTATTGTTGACATAAGCTTCACGTTTCAAGGTTTATTTTCTTATTACGCATAATGGAATCCACCACCCTATGTACGCCAATAAAGGCTTTGGTGCCAAACCCTCCCTTACCAAACATGCTTTTTGATCACTATGTGCTAACCCAATGCTTGCTAATATCAAGGTTTGACAGGCGCACTCAAATAGTTCTTATACATAGTCTAGCTTTAACACTATACACTTCTATACTCATTGTATCCCTCGTATTTCTTGAATAATACTCGAATACTAAGACTCCGCCAGGCGAGATGTTACAAATTTACTTTCTTAATGACGACCATCTAAGTCAATTAGTAAGTACCCTATGTTTAAACTCTATTTCAAGTTTTGATAAGGTTATGATTTGGCATTATTGGCTTTGACACCCTAATTTTTACTATTTAAGACATTTTTCACTTGATCTATTTAAGAATAAAAGACCTTCTTCATATCATTGTGAATTTTGTGAGTTGGCTAAACATCACCAATCATTCTTTTCGTCTCAAAATATAAAGCTTCCAAACCTTTTTCGTTAATTCATAGTGATGTTTGGGGACCTTTGATCGGCATGTAAACATCACAGCATTTAAGTGCAAGCGGACACATGTTGATGCAAGTATAGTTGATAAATTTGCTCTATCGGATATCGATCCCACGTGGATAGAGTTCTTGATGTTCAATTGTCGAAGCAACTAAAGTAAAAATTAGAGATAATGCTAGTAAAGATGTCAGCACAATTAAATCAAATCTGCACCACTAAGTTAGTCACAGTTGTCAACGCAATTATAAGTTAAATGTCAGAGCAACTGAAAGTAAAATAAATTGTTGTTGATATGTTGAGAATTTAAATGTAGAAAAAGTAAAAGTGTGATCAAGTGCGAAGAATGGAGTGGATCACTGACTTCACTAAGTAGGAACGTTGGATGCATCGACAAGGTATTTTATAGATGAATTGTCGTAGCAATAAAGTTCTAATGAAATCATACCAATAACATCTCACTGTCTAACCAAGACTCAAGCGCCCACAATTACTTCACCTTACAGTTGTTGGCAATGCCTTGCACTCAAGAACAAGTGTCCAGAATTCCTCCTAGTCTCAAGTAACTTCTGCTAACTTACTTGTTAACCTAACTTGTCACCGCACTTTCTAGTGTCAGTAGACTGCAATTGCACTTCTGTGTCAAAAACAGTTAAATCCAAGAGAAAATAGATGAGAAGAATTGAATAAGAATCAAAGTAATCTAACATTGAAAGTTATTTCCACATACAATCAAGTGTCAATAAGAATTCATCAGTATTAACAGAGGAATTAACAGATAATTCAAGCACACTATTCCTAGGCTACTAGGATTATCCCTTAACTGCTCCTCTTGTATTGTACCAAGCACTCCTCGTTAGGAGTTGTCGTACACTCTTTCGATCAGCTCACCGGACTCCAGAACCAAGGTTCAAGCTTTAGAGAATTTGCAGAATTTAATTTCTTCACTCCTTGATATTCATCTCCTTCTTCTTTCCTCTATTTATAAGCTTTGAGAATTGTAGATCTCATCTACTCTCAAATCCAACTTCTTTTGCAACTATCAAAGTTTGTTGAAATCTAGTTGTGCACTCACGCAGATATGGTGTGATCTTCATTAATCTGCAAGTTATCGCTGCATTTTTAGGCGCGATCTACAATCTTTAACTGCGGTGACATCATGTGAAATTCCTACGCTGGTGCTTCCAAATGTGCTTGCAGTGTGAATTCACTTATAGAAAGTAAATGTGTCCATGCGGTGACAATTCTAGCCGTAATACCAATCTAAACTTGTGGCTGCATCTTTGAACTCTTTCTAACATCGATCTTCTGAGATGGATCCCTGCGTTGACAATTTCAGACGCAATACATATGCTGCATATGGCGATATTAGTGCAAAAAAGAGATAAAATAACAAGAATTTAAGCCACACAACATTGAGTTTAGAAAATATAAATACTAAGTACTAAATGACTATCATTCATGCTAAATGTAATACAAAAGAGACAATTAATACACAAATTTAGGGAGAAAATAAGTGTTGTTTCTAATGCTATCACACCCCCAAACTTGAGTTTTTACTTGTCCTCAAGTAAACAAAAGTTAGGAAAGTCACAAATAAAACATGTCACCACAATCATCATTCTAGCAACTCAAATTCTTTTGAATCCTAACGTAGAGATTGTATTCATATGATAGAATAATGCGCTGACAATTTATATGCATGAATAATTAAAACTGCCACTTCATTAATGTTAGCAGCATGCTTTGAATCTTAACCTTTCTTAACCAATACAACATTTCATAGCAATATATATTTTTCTTCATTTCTCATTTCCTCTTCTTCCTTTTTCTTTTTTATTTATAAGTGATTGAAAGATGTCATTGCATTACTCTACCTTTGTTCCTGAGTAGTAATGATGGGGTGCATCAAACCCCTAGAAGGCATGTAATTGCATCGACACACACTCTTACAGTGATAGCCTTTGGCTAGATGATTTTTCTAACACATGCAGTAGAGTGTTCTTCCTTGATAAGTCACAATGCACTCACATTAGAGTGTCTTTTATTAGAACCATGTCGCTGCATTTGGTAAGTTATTTCAAGATTCAAAGATTGATACTACCCATTCATTACCAATGCAATTCCAATCTTTCATTCAAAAATAGCAGAGCTCAATATTCATTCATATTCACCCAATTCACATATCAGCATCCAAACAATTCAAGATATACGCATAAGATAAAAATTGTGGTCACATTTTTGTTGAAACTTCGAATACTTTCATTAAACTAAAGAAACAAATAAATTTCCAAATATGTGGGTGTAATCGCATTTCCATTTCACACAAGATCCCCCCAAACTTAAAGTTTACATTGTCCCCAATGAACTGACATTAATAAATATATATGGAAATGCAATGACAATGTAGATGCAACGACAATAAAAATGAAGTGACAGAAGCAATGTGATGACAATTACATTACAGCTACATATGCATGAAAACTAAACTAAGTATAAAAAATAAAAATTAACTCAGTGTGCTGCAATCGAAGATGTGGCTGCATGGGTCTTCTTCTTTTGCATTTACGCTTCTTCTTACGTCTCTTCTTGTCTTTGGAACGCTTCCTCTTTCGTTCCTTTGGCTTAGCCGAAACTGCGAATTGCTCCTCAACATCAGGCTGCTCCCCAGCATCATCAACCGTGACATCAGATGGGTGTATTTCAGCAAGTGATGTAACATAAAGCACCATGGCTAGAGGATTGGAATCCTCATTATTGACCATCACAGCCTCCGCTTGACTTGCTTCAGGTGCCACCAAATCATCAGATGATGCACCCACAAGTTCAGGTGCGGTGACAAATTCCTTAGACGAATTTGTCGTGACATCAGGTCCTTCTCTTCTTTCTTCTTTTCTTTCGTTTGAACTTCATTAATCTGCAGGTTGTCGTCGCATTTTTGGGAGCGATCTACAATCTTTAATTATAGCGACATCGTGTGAAATTCCTGCGCTGGTGCTTCCAGATGTGCTTGTAGCGTGAATTCACTTATAGAAAGTAAATGTTTCCATGTGGTGACAATTCTGGCCGCAATACCCATCTAAACTTGTGGCTGCATCTTTGAACTCTTTCTAGCATCGATCTTTCGAGATGGATCCCTGTGCTGACAATTTCAGACGCAATACATATGTTGCATATGGCGACATTAGTGCATAAAAGAGATAAAATAACAAGAATTTCAGCCGCACAACATTGAGTTTAGAAAATATAAATACTAAGTACTAAATGACTATCATGCATGCTAAATGTAATACAAAAGAGACAATTATACACAAATTTAAGGAGAAAACAAGTTTCGTTTCTAATGCTATCAACCTTCAAGAGTCTTAACTTTTTCAAGAAAATGTTGGTTTGTCACATTTATTGATGATCATACTCGTATTTGTTGGGTGTTTTTATTAAAAAATAACTTTGAAGTTATAAATGTGTTCTAGTCTTTTTATGCTATGGTGAAAATGTAACCCCCTTTAACCGGCCTAAGAGACATGATTGGATCCAGAAGGTTATTTACGTAATTATACCCACACACAATCCGATAATCCACAATCATTCACACACACACACATATATATATAATTTATACTTAAGATAAAATAATTAACTTCCAAAAATAATTACCAAAATTACCAAAATTAAAATCAACTTACAACCCAAATAAAATAATAAATAAGAAAGTATAAAAAAATGCATGGAAATAAAATATTAAGTTAAAATAAAATAAAATAATTAAGTCTATAATTATGCCTCCGGGTACCAAGTCGCCTATATCTCGAGTATCTGTAAAGGGACCTATAGGGAAGTAAGCTATAAAACCCAGTGTTCTCTAAAGTATATTATCACAACAGTTTATAACATGAAAAGTACCCACAAATCATGATATAGTCACAAGAACAATGCAATGCACCCATACTCCAACACACCAACATAATGAAAAGGTCCCCAAAACCCTTTCCTAACAAATCGTCACCAATCGCAATGTGATATTTATATCAACCTTTTAGGGAATGATAACCATGTCTTCCACCACACAATCCCACCTCATGAACACACAATGGTATGATTACATAATTATCTCAATATAGTCTCAGTCACAATCTCACAGTATTTCTCATATATATATATCTCAATGCATAGTAGAGTAACACAGTAATTATAATAAGCACATGTTCTTTATAAATGCATGACATTATCAACATATATTACCCAACTCAGTCTCAATCATACCATTTCCATATCAAAACATAAACATCACATTAACAACATATATGTCAAAACATCATGCAATCACAAATGTCACAACATCTCAAATAATAGGTTATGTACAGTTAGAAACACACCTTTAGGAAGTAGAAACTCTAACGACGAGGAGGTTGTCCACCATGCACTGATCGAGTACCCAGTCTAACGAGATTAGATCCTACAAACACAACTAATATTAAAACTATCCTAGCCACCACTTAAACACAAAACTTAACTAGAATAACTTGTGTGTAGCTCTCAAAACTGGTGTAGGAGTAGGTTGCACAGTCGGAGGAGGTAATTCATCAACCTTCGAGTCGTGATCACCTAAACACACATATCTAACGTTAAATTTCTCAATTTAAATCTCTAAATAACTTAAAGTACAAGATTAAAGGTAAAATAGTCAAAACGGGGTTTTTGGGTTTGAATTTGGCAAAACGGACAGTGGAATCGAACTCAGGACGTCGAAAAATGGTAGGGTAGGGTTTCTCAAAAAAAGTCAACGTTCAAAGTCAATGGTCAACGATAAACAGTCAATTGTCAATGGTAAACGGTAAACGGTTAACTGTCAACGGTCAACGGTCAAAGTCAACAATCAACGATCAACGAGTTGGGTTCGGTCAATGGGTTGGGTTCAATCAATGGGTTCGGGTCGGGTCAACGCGTTCGAGTCGGGTCGATCTGATTGGCTTGTATCACTTGGTTTAGGTGTTGGATTTGGTTCAATTTGGGTTTAGGGTTATTAGGTTATAAAGTAATAAGGGTTTTAGGTTAACTTTGGGTCACACTTGGGCTTGCCATAGTTTGGGTCAACATTGCCAATTCTGAAACTTAACAATAACCAAATTAGGGTTTTATAGCCCTCATCGACGGCGCCACATCCAGCCACCATGCACGGTGCTTGTCGGCCGAAACCAACACAACCAACCTAAAAAATGAGACCCTTAACACATGTTTTCAACTTACCCATGCCCAAAAGCAACAAAAACAGGAACGAACCGCCAAAGAGAAAATAACCGAATGGTTTGGCTCTTGAACCACACGAATGGTGACGACTAAGGAAATATGGGGGTGTGGGTTTGGCTCGTGAGAGGAAGGAGATTGCAAATATGTGGGCGGTGACTAGCACGGACGACGGAACGACCTTAATCAGAGGGTAATCGAAATTGAAGCAAAAAATGAGGGAAGGATTTAGGGAGAAATTTGACAGAGGTGAGACTAATGTAAGAAGAAAAGTCTCAAAAAGATTTAAGGGTGTTTAAATACCCAAGGGAAAAGGTGAATTTACTCGGAGGTCCCTAAGAGTATTAGGGTTTTTGGAAAGCCTTAAAGACTTTACACTTTTCACAAAAAAGTCCCAATCTTCCAAATTGGCCACACATTTCATCCAGAGTTTAATTAAATCCTTATAACCTCTAAAAATTACAAAAAAACCCAAAATTCCAAAAAATTCCTAATTAAATCCTTTAAATTAATTAGGGTGTTACAAAAAACACAATTTTGTATGAAAATAAAAATATTTCGGAGTGACAATGGTGGGAAATTTTTTAGTGACTAATTAGGTGTTTTCTTAACTAGACATGGAATAGTCCACCAAAGCTCTTGTACAAATACATCACAATAGAATGAGATTGCAGAAAGAAAAAATAGCCATCTTTTGGAAGTAACTAGAGTCTTAATGTTCACTAGTCAGGTACCATATTATATTTGGGGAGAAGCCTTGTTAACAGTTGCATATTTTATTAATAGAATGCCTAGTAAGGCTCTAAACTATATAACTCCTTTCATTCTTTTTAAAGATAGCTTTCCTAACTCTAAATTGATCATAAATTTACCCCTCTGAGTTTTTGGGTGTAGTGTTTTTGTTTGTCTTCACAACCAGGGTAAACTAGATCCTAGAGCAAAAAAAAAATTGTCTTTGTTGGGTATGCTTCTAATAAAAAGGACTACCCTATTGACAGGAAGATTATTGTTACCATGAATGTAACATTTGTTGAAACACAATCTTACTTTGATTCTGATCTTTAGGGAGGGAATTATAGCAAGGAAAATTCAATAATTGATTAAGAACAGACTAGGAATATAAAACATAGAACAATGGGGAAGGCGAATTTATGATCAACACATAAATTAATGATGTTAATGTTGTTTATAAAAAGAACTAAAATGATGTTATAGTTGTTAATAAAAAGGAGTTTGAATGTGTAGAGTTTGATAATGAGAACAAAGAATAAAGAAAGGAGTTAATGGTTTACTCAAGAAGAAACCAAAATCAAGAAAGTAGAATCCACCAATTTCATCACCAAGAATCCGCCTGTAGGATCTTGTCAAATGTCTAGGTAAAACTCGTAATCTGACCAATGAATTTCCTAATATAGATATTCAAATTGCTAAAAGAAAAGGTGTTAGAAATATTGTCAAATAACCATGTCTAAATTTGTGTCCTATAACGCCTTGTCTGCGACATTCTCAGCCTTTGTTTCATGTCTCAATACAATGGAAATACCCAAAAATGGGAAAAATGTTTTATAGGTTCTTGAATGGAATGAGGCTTTTTTAGAGGAGATATGTGCTCTTGAAAAAATAGGTACATGGGAAATAGTGAAATTACCTATAAGAAAAAAAAACAATGGGTTGTAAATGAGTGTTCACAACTGACCGCCTCCGGACGTACTCTCGTTCGATGTAGGCTTTTGGCTTTCGCAAGTATACGAGTAAGATTGTAAATATAGTGTGTTACAACGGAACTCTTGGTAGTATTTCGAGGATCGTACCTAAAGGAGGCGTAAGCAATAGTGAATTAAATCCTTCCAAATAGTAGAATTAATTAGTACTCAATTTAGGGATTATAATACAAGAATAAATTAAAACTGTTTGTAACACCTTAAACCCAGCCTAGACAAAACGACTAAGTCAAGAGTGTCACAAGGTCACCACAAAGAAACACCACCCCACGATACAATATTATTTCACGATTAAGTCATAACATAATAAACACAAAAGCGGAAACAAAAATCCAACACCAAATTAAAAGCATAATAAATCTCTCGATAGTTCTAGACTTAAGTTTCCAATATAGCATACTATTAGTCATAATTAAAAAGTCCTGTGGATGATCGAGACCCTCGTCCGTCTGTCGTCAAGTCTGAGACCCTAAAATTCCAATAAATAAGTTAGTGCAACATATAACGAAGTCTTATGCTTACTATATATGACATAATAGAAAATAAACATTTCAATTCACATAAAAGTGTTCAGTAGTTTTAGTCAAGCTGATAACAAATTTTACAGTTCGCTATACAGTTTACAGTCATTGATATCAATCTAGATTCATATTCAGTTCAAATACAAATGTCATTATGCAACCTCATCCCTACACACTGTCTTTGTCCCACCCAACACACCAATATACAACACTACACACCATGGAGTGTTGGTCTGACACATTGTAGTGTTTACAGTTTCACTACCAATTTAGTCATAAGTTCAAGTGGTTTAACCACTGAATCAGTTAGGTTCAGTTCAGTTACTTCCTTCATTTCATAATCCCAAACCCGTGCAGATGCATAAACAAATATCAAATCATACGTCTCAGTACGTGCATAAATATACATCAGTTGTATATATCAAGTATTGGCATCACACAATTTATTAGTTTTAGATACTCAGAATCAGATTTCAAATAGGCTTAATCGGTTTCACATATCAGTTTAGATCATACAAGTTTTACGGTCAGTGTATAGTTACTCTATACACTATTTTCGAGCCAAAACATGGTCCACACAACCTAGCACATGACCATGTGTTGACACATGTGTGTCATGCCTGTGTGCCCACTACACCTGTAATGGCAAAACGAAATATTCACACGGTCTGGCATACGCCCGTGTGCTCGACCCATGTGCCTCTATACCCTTAGTTACAAAAAAGTATGCACACGCTGTCAGGCACACGCCTGTGTGTTACAAAACAACATATACACACGGTCCATCACATGTCCGTGTGTCCCTTGAACAATTGTGCATGAAAGTACCTAATAATGTTAGATCTATTTTGATTTCTACTCAATTCTTCTCCTCTGTTTATATTTGGATTTAATTGTTTTGACCATGGAAGTGCAATTGTAGTCACAGTCATTGAAAGGTGTAGTGACAAGTTAGATTAACAAGCAAGACAACGGAAGTTGCTTGAGGCAAGAAGGAATTCTGGCCACTTGTTCTTGAGTACTAAGCATTACCAGCACTGGAAGGTATGGTAATTGTGAGTACTTGGGTCTTTGTTAGATAGAGAAGTTGATAGTAGTAAGATCTCAGTTGAACTTAATTGTATCAGTTACCTTGTAGTCACATTTAGCGTAGCCAACTTGTAAAGTTAGGGATCCCTCCATTTCTTTACACTTGATCTACTTCTTTTAAATTTCTGAATTTACATTTACAAACATCTTCAACAAACAATTCATTTTTCTATTAATTCGCTCTGACATTTTATGTTATATTTGCGTTGACAGATTTAACTCTTTTATTTGTGTAATCTTAACTAAATTGCATTGACATTACTCTTAACAATTCTTTTCATTTAAACTCTAACTGCTTTGACAAATTTAAGCAACAAGAACACCATCCTCGTGGGATCGATATCTGACAGACTCATATTTGTCTATTATACTTGCATCGACAGTGTCCGTTTGCACATAATTGCTGTGACGTTTACAGGCCGATCAAGTTTTGGCGTCGTTGCCAGGGATGGCATTTGTTTGATGTTTATTTTTGTAGTTGCATTAACTATTCCTTTTCTATCTTTCATTGGTTACTAATCTTTTGTTGATTCTTTTAAATTCTTGTTAGGTGTTTTATGTCCACAAGGAGAAATCCTAATAACATTGTTAGTTTTGATCCAGAAATTGAAAGAACTATTTGGAGGAAGAAACAAGAGCAAAGAAAAATGGCTAGAAATAATAATGATCTACCACCATTGCTACCATAAAATCTTGTTCCTCTAGTACAGCCACAAGGAGTCAACAATATACCGCTGCCACAAGAAGAGAAAATTCCAAGCAGGACAATTAGAGACTTTATTGTTCTTGTGCTTGATGATCTACAACTAGGGGTTGTTAGACAAATAATACAAGCTGAGAATTTCGAATTAAAATCGGTGATGTTCCAAATGCTAAACTCGAATAGGTAATATGATGGTTTGCCTCATGAAGATGCGAGGGAGCATCTCAAATCTTTTCTTTTTATATGTGCTTCTTTCAGTTAACACGATGTTCCTGATGACTCTTTACAAATGCAGCTGTTCCCTTACTCTTTGCAAGGAAGGGCACGTGCATGTTTTCTTTGTTTACCGACTGGATCTATTACTTCATGAAATGCGTTAGCAACTAAGTTTGTTTTGCGATTCAATCCACCCACAATGAATGCTACACTGCGGAATGATATCACGGCATACCATCAATTTGATGATGATAACTTGCACACTACGTGGGAATGATACAAAACTCTTCTTAGATGTTGTCCCATGCACGGAATCCAACAGGAGACACAAATCGAGATCTTCTGCAATAGATTAAATGCACAAACAAGAAATCTTGTCGATGCATCTACTAATGGTTCTTTGTTGGATTGCACTTATAATGAAGTCATACGAATCTTAGAGAGAATCATGCAAAATGATTATCAGTACCCGATTTCTTGGTCTGCTCAGGAGAAAACAAATCCTGGAGTTATTGAGCTAGATGCTATATCAGCCCTAAGTGCACAAGTACCCTCTCTGGAAAACATGATCAAGAACATGAAGGGGACGAGTGATGTTGTCCCTATTCAAGTAGCCCAACAAATGGATGCCTCGACATTTTCTTGTGAAATTTACGGCGACAACCATAGCTATGAGGACTGTCCACAGCATGCTGAGAATGTATTCTATGTCAATAACATCCGTGTGAATTCATATAATAGTTCAAATAGGACTCAACAACCTTAGGGGAATCAGAATGTGTCTACATACAGATATGGAAATTCCTCAAATCAAGGTAACTTTAGACAAGGGAGTTACAGTCAACAGCAGCAGAATTATAATCACAATCCGTAAGTTCATGCGTAGCCTGATCAGATGCGATCACATACCCAGATGTAGTCATATAATCAGATGCAACCACATGTTCGAATGCAGCCACAATAGATTACGATGTCAAATATGCAAGGACAACATCAACAACAGCAACAATAGTATTCTCAACCAATATCAGATCCATTAACTACTCTTGAAGCTTTGATGCGTGAGCATATTACAAGAACAAAAGCTATCGTACAAGGAAATTCTTCTTCCATCCAAACGTTGGAAGCACAACTAGGAAAACTGGCTTCTAAGATGAGCACACAACCACAAGGTGCTTTGCCTAGTGACACTGAAAATCCAAGTAAAAAAGGAAAGGATCATTGCAAGGATATTACGTTGTGAAGTGGAAAGCAAACTGTCGAACAAAGTAGTAGCTCCAACCAAGAGCCTGTCGAAGCAAACGAACCGAAGCAACAAGGAGAGGTTGCATTTGAAGAAGACACAACAGAAGTAAATGAGAAGAAGCCACTAGTAGTCACACCTATGCCGACCATTCGTCCTACGAAGTTTTTGACGCAATTGCCCATGTCGACACAATTGGATATATCACAACCCACTGTGAACATACCTTTTCCATTCCCACAGCGATTCAAGGAGAAAGAGCATGATAGAGATTATCAAAAGTTTGTGTCTACCTTGAAACAATTACATATTAATAGACCTCTAGTTGATGCTCTTGTTCAGATTCCCATTTATGGGAAATTCATGAAGGAGCTATTATCGAAAAAGAAGAAGCTATCTAATATTGAGACAATTACGGTCACAGAAGGGTGTAGCGCTGTTCTGGCAAATAAACTGCCACCAAAAATAAAAGATCTTGGCAGTTTCACAATTCCATGCTCCATTGAAAACCATTACTTAGGTAAAGCTTTATATGTCTAGGAGCTAGCATTAACCTTATGCCATTGTCAACTTTCAGGAAATTAAGAATCGATTATAAGAAGGCCACTACGATGACATTACAACTTGCAGACAAATCTTTGGCACAACCTAAAGGACAGATTAAAGATGTTCTTGTCCATGTCGATAAGTTTGTGTTCCCAACCGACTTCATCATACTTGATTGTGATGTTGATAAGGAGGTGCCCATTATATTGGGACACCTATTTCTCATAACAGGACACACACTTATAGATGTTTTTAAGGGCGAGTTGATCATGCGTCATAACGATGAACATGTTACCTTCAATGTTTTGGAAGCATCTCCATCACGAAGTAAGGAACAATGTCACCACATTGATATTTTGGATGAGTTAATTACAGAGGAATTAAATGAACGAAGTTCAGTAGTGCCAGAGGAATGTGCGGTGACATTTGAAGACAATGCTCTACTTGAATGTGACCACAAAGTTGAGGCTAATGTCTGTGAGCTTAGACATGGTTGGCAATTTGAATCTTTGGATCTGACTAATAGGACGATCCCTGTTTTTAAACCATTGGTTGAAGAAACTTCGACTGTAGAGTTAAAGCCATTGCCAAGACATCTGAAATATGTTTTCCTGGGTTACAATGATACATTGCCAATAATTGTCAGTGCTAGTCTTAACGCGAGCCAAGAAGAAAATTTAATCGGAATATTGAAGCAGAATAAAAGAGTCATTGCCTGGAGCATAGCAGATATCAAAGACATTAGTCCCTCTTTCTGTATGCATAAAATTAGGCTGAAAGATGAAGGAAAATAGTCAATTGAGTAACAACGATGATTAAATGAGAAAATGAAGAAAGTGGTGAAGAAAGAGATCATCAAATGGCTGGACGCTGGCATAATCTACCCAATTTTGGATAGTACATGGGTGAGCCCGATCCAATGTGTGCCTAAGAAGAGTGATATCACGGTGGTAAGCAACAAAAAAAATGAGCTAATCTCTACTCGTATTGCTACAGGTTGGCGAGTGTGTATGGATTATTGTCGTCTAAATGCGGCCACAAAGAAGGATCACTTCCCACTCCGATTCATTGATCAAATGTCGGATAGGATAGCTAGTAAGGCCTATTACTGTTTTCTTGATGGATACTTTTGGTACAACTAGATTGCAATCACGTCGGAGGATCAAGTAAAAACAACTTTTAGTTGCCCATTTGGAACATTTGCTTTCCAACGAATACCATTTGGTTTATACAGTGCACAAGCTACATTTTAGAGGTGCATGATGGCCATCTTCTCTTATATGATCAAGAATTTGTTAGAGGTATTTATGGATGATTTCTCTGATTATGGGCACAATTTTGATAAATGCGCTAACAATTTAGCAAAAGTGTTGAAACAATACGCAGACACAAAATTGGTACTAAACTAGGAAGAATGCCACTTTATGGAAACTGAAGGCATTGTTCTTAGCCATCGTATATCTTGTTAGGGCATTGATGTTGATAAAGTGAAGGTGGAGATCATTGAAAAGCTACCTCCACTTACTAATGTAAAGGGAATAAGGAGTTTTCTTGGCCATGCCGAATTTTATAGAAGATTGATCTGAGACTTCTCCAAAATAGCAAAACCACTCTGCTTCTTGTTAGAGCTAAAATAATTTTTTTTGATAATGCTTGTCTAGAAGCATTCCTAAAATTAAACAGCAGCTAGTGCAGCCACCCATTTTCATCGTACCAGATTGGTCGCAATCGTTCGAGTTGATGTGTGATGCGAGAAACTTTGCTGTGGGTGCTGTGCTTGGACAATGAAAGGATAAGGTATTTCATTCAATATATTATGCTAGTAAGACTCTAACTGAAGCGCAGGTGAATTACACAATCACTAAGGAGTTACTGGCAGTAGCTTTTGCATTTGATAAGTTCCATTCATATCTTGTCGGCACAAAGATTACAGTGTATACTGATCATTCTACCTTGAGATACCTTTTTCTTAAGAAAGATGCAAAACCTAGGCTGATTAGATGGATCCTTTTATTACAAGAATTTGATGTTGAGATTAAGGATAGGAAAGGATAGGAGAACCAAGTAGTAGACCACCTGTCTCGTCTGGAATCTGGATGTAAAGATGGAAATAAGTCATAAATTGTCGACACATTTCCAAATGAGAAGCTATTTTTTGTCGACGCATCTCCATGGTATACAGATGTCATCAATTATCTAGTCTATGGAAAGCTACCATTAAGTGCAATAGGTCATAGGAAGGTCAGATTTCTTTGGGATGCTACGAGTATCATTGGAATGAGCCATACCTATTCAAGGTATGCGCTGACAACATCATTCATCGTTGCGTTCCTGAGGAAGAAATGATTTCTATCCTGAAGCATGCCACGATGCTCCTTATGGAGGCAATTTTGGTGGTGTTAGAACCGTTGAAAAGGTCTTAAAATCAGGATTTTACTAGCTTACATTGTTTCGATGCCCACACTTTTGCTCAATAATGTGATAAATGTCAATGTAACGATTCCATATCTCGCTCTTTGAGGAATGTGTATATTCTTGTCTCTGTTGACTATGTTTCAAAGTGGATCGAAGTAATAGTTGTTCCAAAGGATGATGCCCAGACGGTGTTAAAGTTCTTTCACACATACATCCTTACACGATTTGGAAGACCTCTAGCAGTAATAAGCGACCAAAGCACTCACTTCCATTGTAATCAAATGGCGACAGCTTTGAAACATTACGGTGTGAAGCATAGCATGGCAACCACATATCATCTACAAACAAATGGACAAATAGAGGTATCCAATCGGCAAATTAAAGGTAGTCTTGAGAAGGTGGTTAACCCATCTAGACGAGATTGGTCTTCGCAGTTAAATGATGCATTGTGGGAGCTTTGCACCGTATACAAAACACCGTTTGGAATGTCACCATATCAGCTGGTTTTTGGTAAATCATGTCACTTACCTATTGAACTTGAACATAAGGCCATGTGGGTAATCAAGCAAGTGAACATGGACTATGATGCTGCTGGGCAGAAAAAATTGTTGGACATTTCAGAACTGGAAGAAATTTGAAGAAATGCTTATGAAAATGCTGCCATTTACTAGGAAAAAACTAAGTGATGGCGTGACAACATCATTTTGTGACGACAAATTTCTCCTGGTCAGTAAGTGCTTTTATTTAACTCAGGTTTAAAATTGTATCCAGGAAAATTGCGCTCAATATGGTTAGGTCCTTTTAAAGTTTTCGAAGCATTTCCACATGGTGCGATGGTAATCAAAGATTTGAACGATGGGCACCAATTCAAAGTGAAGGACCAACGATTAAAACACTACCTAAGCCCAGACATCAACAAACAAAACGAGACCATTAACTTGGTCATATTTTCATAGGATGTCATTGTAATTTTTCCGTTTAATTTTTGTATTTTATTTTAGTTTAATTTGTTTCTTTAGTTTTCTGTAGGAATAAAAGATCTCTTTTTTGTTGATGTGCGCAAAAGTACATCTTGTCGACGCATCTAATTACTGACTTATTGAAGCGTTTCAAGAAAGAATCATGCCGGTTGATTCACCCTAATCCCCAACCGTTAGATCGATCCAAAAAAGTACAATCTGTATCATGGCATTTATTGGTTGCAAGCACAATGTACTATCACGGTAGCAACAATCGTCACGACTCTTCACCTTCATCTTTTATAAAATACCCTATTTGTTCCGACATGTTTTCACACTCACATCCACCATTATTACTATAATTTTCCTTTTCTTCAGCCTTTAAGTTTTTATGCAATGTATTCTCACTTCCTTTCTCTCAATAGTTATGACAAGAACTCGTGGTACTAAAACCCCATCCAAACTAGTTATTAAATCGTCGGCAGCAATGGTCAGAAACACCGACTAGCCACCACCCAAGGAACTTGTCCTGTTCTTATTGAAAGCGGTGAAGGACCGTTACCATGTGGTGATGTTGAAAAGAAAATGCCATCCCGAGCAGGGATTTCAGTTGTCCCACAACTAACATTAGGGAAACAGGTGGCCAGGACGATTTTGCATTAGGGCTAGAAGTAATTTTGTGATCATTCGGTAGGATACTCACAATCCATGGTAAGAGGGTTTTATGCTAACTTAGTTAATCTAGAGCAGGAGTTCATTTTTGTCTGTGAAGGATTGCTGCCCTGGAGCGCTGACCACATCAATGCTCTTTTCCACATTACTGAAGGAGAAGACGAGCATGTCGAGTTTTTGGAGAACTTAAGAAAGGAAGGTATGGATCTATTGCTACATGACCTCTGTGTCGACGACGCTGTTTGGACTGGCAACAATCCAAACAATTATATGATGCACCATCGTTACCTCATCGTTTAGAGTAAGGTGTGGTTTCACTTCATCAACTGTCGTCTCCTGCCATCCACTCACAGCATTACTACTACGCAGGATAGAACATGCCTACTACACTCCATATCAAGGGCCGACAAATTGATGTCGAGGCAATCCTTCACCAGGAAATCGCTGAATCTACCAGCAAACAAATAAGTATCTTGCCTTTTTCTTCTTTGATCATGATGTTGTGTAAATAGAGAGGCATTGTGCCTCACAAAGGGAAGAATTTTTGGAGAACAAAGGCCCGGTAAATGATGTTTTGTTGGAAAGAATGACGAGTGGGTAAGAAACCCCTATTGTGAAGGAGGTACCACCAAAAAAGGAAAAAAGAAAAGGGAAAAAAGGACACCCAAACTCATGCACCCATAGATCGTTAGATTTGGAGGAAGCTTACTGAGATTGAAAAGATTGTTGATCGGATGAGCATCCAACAAATCAAACTTTTCAACGCAATGGACAAGATGGAGTATAGATAGAACCTATTCTATGCTTATACAATGGCATGAAATACTGCCATTGTCAGCATATTAAGCAGTTTGAGCAGGAATCCCATGCTAGAATTTCCTATCTTCCCTCCTATTATTAAGGAGGCTACTCCATCAACAGAACAGCCTGTTTCAGAAGGGAAACTTAGTCCATCCAGTCCCCATATAGAATCCACATATTTGATGATGAGGATCAATAGGTGCACTCTAAGGATATGGAAGATTGCTTCCAAAACATCGTCAGCCTCTTTGAGGATGAATTTTCAAATAGTTTGGGGGCCAATATAGCGGAAAGAGAGGTTGCTGATACAAAGGAACACACAACAATTACCTCTAAAGGTGTTGAAGAAGAAGAGAAAAGAGAAAAAGAAGTAAGAGAAGAGAAGGAAAAAGAAAAAGAAGAAGAAGTTGTTTTGACAAATTTGTCGGAGAAATTTGTCAATGCACTTGCCAGTGTGGGTGCCTTTGTTGAAAACCTGGCACCATCTAGGGCGAGATAGGCTGAGGATATCACATCCAGTAATAAGGATTCTAATCCTTAGGCTATTATGCCATATGTGGCACCACTTGCTGAGATCAATCCATCGGATGTGACTGTCGATGAAGCCAACATCCAACTGACCATGAAGGAGCAATCCACCATACCAGTAAACCCTAAAGAGAAAAAACAAATGCAAGGAAAAAGAAGAAGCGCAAAGAGGAGCACCCTAAAAAGAAAAAGAAGTCCAAAGCAACCACATCTTTGACTGCAACACACTGAGTTAGTTTTACTTTTCGGTATTTAGTTTAGTTGCATACATTTCATCTAGTTGTCATTACATTTTAATTGTCACTGCATTTTACTTGTTATCACATTTGCATTGTAGTTGCATTTCCATTAATATTTGTATAGTATTGTTAGTGCAATGCAGACACTAAGTTTGGGGGGGAGTATGGAATGAAAATGCAATTGCACCCATAAGTTTAAGAATATATTTGTCTTTTTAGTTGAATGGAAGTATGCGAAGTTAAGAAAAATGTGACCATAATTTCTTTCATTTGAAACTTAAATATTGAATTACTTGGGATGCTAATGTGTGAATTGGATGAATGTGATTGAATGTTGAATCCTTCTATTTTTGGATGAATGGTTGAAATTGTATTAGTAATAAATGAATAGTATCATTATTTGAATCTTGAATTAATCTACCATTTTGTGGCTATATTTATAATTAAATCTACTAATAAAAGACACTCCAATGTGGGTGCATTGTGACTCAACAAGGGGGAACACTCTACTACAAGTGTTAGAAAAATTATCTAGCCAAAGGCTATCACTGCAAGAGTGTGTGTCGGCACAATTACATGCTTCTTATGGGTTTGTTGCACCCCATCGTTACTACCCAGGAATAAGAGTATAATAATGTAATGACATTTCTTAGTCACATTTTTAAATATATATATATTATACAATAAATGTTGTATTGGTTAAGAGGGTTTAAGATTCAAAGCATGATGCTAACATTAGTGAAGTAGCAATTTTGATTATTCATGCCTGTAAATTTTCGGCGTAGTATTCTATCATATGAATGCAATTTATACATTAGGATTCCAGAGAATTTAAGTCGCTAGAATGATGATTGCGGTGACAAGAATTTGGATATGATTTTGCAAGCTTTTATTTTCTTGAGGACACGTAAAAACTCAAGTTTGGGGGTGTAATAGCATTAGAAATGACACTTAATTTCGCCCTAATTAGTGTGTAATTTGTTCCTTTTGTATCATATTTAGCATACATTTTCAGCATTTCATACTTAGTATTTGTATTTTCTAAATCAGTGTTGTATGGTCTTACTTTATTTCATTTTATCCCTTTTTATGCTACTAATGTCGCTATAATCAGTATCAGTTTTGCGTTTAAAGTTGTCAGCGTAGAAATCTACTTTAGAAGATCGGAGTAGGGAAGCATTCAGAGTTGCAGCCATAAACTTGATCCAAAATTGTAGCCAAATATGCCGCCATATGAATTCTTTTACATTTTACCAGGGACTTTACGCTGCTAACATATCCAGAAGCACCAGTGTAGGAAAATGTCAAGTTATCGCAGTGAATAAAAATCATAATTTCTGTCCAGAGATGTTGCGACAATCTGCAACTACCTAATGCACAAACTAGATCTGCGTGAGTGCACAGCTGGCAATAACAAACTTGTACAACTGCGAAAAGGGAGATAAATATGAGAGGGGGTAGACCTGTATTTTCCAGTGGTTATAAGTAGAGGGAAGTGAGAGAATATTATCATCAAGCTGTGAAGAATTCAATTCTACAATTTTCTCATTTTTTTAAGCTATCATGGAAGCTTAACTTCCTAGGAGGGTGACTTGATGCAATAAGGAAGCGACTACTTCTGACGAGAAGTGCCTAGGTGTGACGCAAGAGGAGCAATTACGGAAGGATTCTAGTAGACTAGGAATAACGTGCTTCAATTTCTTCTTTAATCCCTGTTGAATGTTGATGAATTATGTTGACTATTAATTGTGTATGGAAGTACCTATTATTGTTAGATATATTTTGATTTCTACTCCATTCTTGTCATCTGTGTATTTTTGGATTTAACTATTTTGACCATGGAAGTACGATTGCAGTCATAATCACTGGAAGGTGCGGTGACAAGTTAGATTAACAAGCAAGACAATAAAAGTTGCTTGAGGCAATAAGGAATTCTGGCCACTTGTTCTTGAGTACTAAGCATTACCAACACTGGAAGGTATGGTAATTGTGAGTACTTGGGTATTTGTTAAATAGAGAAGTCGATAGCAGTAAGATCTCATTTGAACTTAATTGTGACTACAATTCATCTATCAGTTACCTTGTAGTCACATTTAGCGTTGCCAACTTGTGAATTTAGGGATCCCCCATTTCTTTACACTTGATGTACTTCTTTTAAATTTTTGAATTTATATTTGAACAAACTATTCATTTTTCTATTAATTCGCTCTGACATTTTATGTTATATTTGCATTAACAAATTTAACTCTTTTATTTGTGCAATCTTAACTAAATTACGTTGAGATTACTCTTAACGATTCTTTTCATTTAAACTCTAATTGCTTTGACAAATTTAAGTAACAAGAACACCATCCTTGTAGGATCGATATCCGACAGACTCATATTTGTCTATTATACTTGCATCGACAGTGTCTGCTTGCACATAATTATTGTGATGTTTATAGGCCGATCGATCCAGAGCATATCCTCTAAGATCTGAATAACTCGCTCAGATTGACCATTTGTTTGAGGATGATACGCTATACTAAAGTCCGATTGTGTACCCAACGCTTCGTGTAACTTCTTCTAGAATCACAAGGTAAAACATGAATCCCGATCTGAAATGATCGAAATCGAAAATCCATGTAACCTCACAATCTTATATAGATACAACTTAGCTAACCTTTGAAGTGAGTAATCGGTTCGGATCGGTAGGAAGTGAGCAGACTTGGTTAATCGACCAACGATGACCTAGGCGAGGTCTTTCTTAGTAGGTGTTAGGGGTAACCCATAGACGAAATCCATCGTCACTTGCTCCCTCTTCCATTGGGGAATCCTAATCGGTTGTAGCAATCCCAAAGGTAGCTGATGCTCAGCCTTGACTTTCTGACAAGTCAAGCAGTGAAAAACGAAGGTAGTCACCTCTCGTTTCAACCCAGGCCACCAGTATAACTCTTGTAGATCATGATACATCTTATTTTCCCAAGGATACATAACATATGGGCTGTTAAATTCTTCTTGCAGAATCAATAATCTCAATTTAGAATCCTTAGGTACACAGATACAACCCTTGACGCACATAATCCCATCGTTGTTCAACCCAAACTCAAACTTGTTACCCGATTCAATCATACGTAGGTACTCAACCAAAGACTCATCCTGCATCTACTTAACCTTAATATGATCAATCCAGGTTGGTTTCACCTGAAGTTCAGCTAACAGACTATCGTTGTCAAATAAACTTAGTCGAGCAAACATTGCTCGTAGATCAATCATCGCTCGACGACTAAGAGCGTCAACTACTACATTAACTTTACCCGGGTGATATTCTATCATACAGTTATAGTTCTTGAGTAACTCAACCTATCTATGCTGTTTAAGGTTCAACTCTTTCTGAGTTAACAGGTACTTAAGGCTTTTGTGATCAGTGTAGATAATACATCTCTCATCGTATAGATAGTGCCTCCAGATTTTTAAAATGAACACGATCGCAGCTACCTCAAGATTGTGACTAAGATAGTTACCCTCATGTGACTTAAGCTACCGAGACGCATACACTACCACCTTGCCATCCTATATCAAAACACAGACTAAGTCGATGTGTGACGTGTCGCTATAAACCACGAACTCTTTACCTGAATCAGGCTGAATTAGAATAGGAGCTTGCTTCAGAGCAGACTTAAGCTTTCGAAAGCTTGACTGATGCTCCTCTAACAACTTGAACGAGACGTTCTTACGCAAAAGCTTAGTTAGGGGAGATGCTATAAGGCAGGACCCCTTAAAAAATCTCTGGTAATACTCTGCTAAATCGAGGAAAGTTTGAAGTTCAAATTCATTCTTTGGCTGTTTCCACTCAACTACAACTTCAATTTTCTTAGGGTCAACCTGGATCCCCTCAGCAGTCACTATGTACCCCAGAAAAGCAACTTTGGATAGCCAGAACTCGTACTTACTAAACTTCGCGTAGAGTTGTTTCTCCTGAAGCCTCTAGAGTAAAATACGCAGATGCTTATCATGTTTTATTTTAGTCTTAGAATAGATCAGGATATCATCAATGAAGACCACTACAAATTGATCCAGATACAGATGAAATACTCGATTAATCAAATCCATGAACACAGTCGGGGCATTCGTTAGGCCGAATGGCATAACAAAAAACTCATAATGCCCGTAATGCATTTTGAAAGCAGTTTTGAATACATCAACGTCTTTAACCTTTAGCTTTAGCTGATGGTAATCAAAATGAAGATTGATCTTTAAAAACACCGAAGCTCCACGGAACTAGTCAAATATATCGTCAATTCTCGGAAGCGAATACTTGTTCTTGATTATTAGCTTGTTTAGCTGACAGTAATTGATACACATTCTCATCATACCATTCTTCATTTTAACATACAAAATAGGTGCTCCCCAAAGAGACACACTCGATTGGATGAACCCTCGATCGAGAAGCTCTTGCAGTTAAGCTTTCAATTCAGTAAGCTCATTTAGTGCTATGCGATAAGGAGCGATGGAGATAGAAGCGGTACTTGGTAACAAGTCGATACCAAACTTAAGCTCTTGGGTTGGTGGTACTCTTGGTAGTTTGTCAGGGAAGATGTTTGGGGAATCCCTGATTATTTGAATATCGTTAATAGTTAGCTTAGCAAGTACAAAATTAGAAATAAAGGCAAGATATTCCTCACACCCTTTTCGAATCAATTTTTCGGCTACAAGAGTAAAGATTACATTGGAAAGATAATCTCAATGCTTGTCGACCATAACTATCTCGCTATTTTCTTTTTTTCTTAGAGTAACTCTCTTGGTCGTACAATCGAGACAAACCTAATGTTCCATGAGCCAATCCATACCTAGAATTAAATCGAACTCCCTAAAGGGTAGTTCCATCAGATCTGCTAGGAACACAACTTCTTGAATCTCTAACGGTACTCGCCTAAATACTTTGTCAACCCGAATGGACTGACCTAAAGGATTAACCACAGAAATCACACTAGCAGTACATTTGGCAGATATGTTTAGTTTCATAGATATAGTACTAGCTATGTAAGAGTGAGTAGAACCAATGTTAATCAAAGAAAAATATGGTACAGAGTAAATAAGTAATGTACCCGTAATAACATCAGCATCTTCCTTGTCCTCATGACGTCGGGCCGCATAGACAAGTGCTGGTTGTCAAGCCTCGATCTCGATCGCAGCTCTGTCCGGTGCCTCACGACCCCTACTAGAAGCAATACCACCTTTACCGGTACCTTGAGCGCTAAGAGGTTGTGATGTCACCCTCGAAGACTTAACAGTACTCGTAATTGTGACTGTTGGTGCCTGATCAGGTTGATGCGGAGAGTCTCACACTCTATGCTCTAACTACCTACATCGCAGACACGTCTCCGTCTTTCTCCAACACTCACCCGAGTGGCGTCTCCCACAATAACCACAACGCGCCATCGTGTTGGAAGCTACCGATGCTTCAACCCTCGAAAGTCTATCGGGTCTTGCCCATTTCTTAGGCCCTGAATAACTCCATGCAGTCCTGCATTTCTCTTAGCCTTACCCTACACTTTCTCTTGTTCCTTTCTCTCGCACTCAGTGTGCTTAATATCCTCCGAAATTTTTACTTTGTCAACTAACACAGTGAAGACTCGCTCTCTCTGCGGAGCTATCAAAACCCTCAAATCATACCTCAAACTATTCTCAAATCTCATGCACTTGTCATGCTTAGTTGGGACTAGTGCTCGAGCATACCTGGTCAACCTCAGAAACTCGACCTCGTACTCAACTATGTAACACTCACCTTGAACCAAACTCATGAACTCCTGTCGACGAGCCTCTATGTAACCGACTTTTATGTACTTGCCCTAGAAACCATTCTTGAAATAGTCTCAAGTCACTAACTCAGGCTGAGCGCCTTGCTTGACTGTCAGCCACCATTGATATGCCTCATCCCGGAGTAGAGATAGAGCACCCCTTAGTTTCTATGTTGTTGTGCAATCGATGTCATCCATAATGCACTCGGTTGCCTCGAGCTAGTATTTGGCTATGGTAGGAGTGACTCTAGTGACGCCCATGAATAGCTCAGCTTCATTCGAATGGAGCCACTTAGTGATTGATCCTCGAGCTATGGGTCAAGTATGGGTCCCAGCGACCCTCTCTAACACACGTGGCATAGCTTGAGACTCCGAATTGTCCCCATCAGATCACTCTAAGACTCATCTCAATAGTAAGAGTACCAACAGTGTCGTTGGTCTCCAGAATAGGAATGCTTCTCATGGAGTATGACTCAGCTCGAGCTCCTCCTCGATGCCCCCGCATTCTGCGTCCACGACTTCCTCGTGAACTCATCTTTCAATCTCTAAAATGTTAGGGCATACAATTTCTATAAAGGATACTTACTAGCATGGCAGCGGAGACTTGGTATTCCTAAATTAGTTATTCAGTTCCTACTTTCATAGAAGCACATTCTAGCTACATAGATAGACCCACTACACAGTCCGAGTGTTGTCAAACCTGACTTTGATACTATTAAATATAACACCCTAAACCTAACCTAGATCGAATGACTAAGTCAAGAGTGTTACAAGGTCACCACAGAGAAATACCACACTACGATACAATAAAAATTCATGATTAAGTCGTAACATAATCAACACATAAACGGAAACACAAATCAAACACTAAATTAAAAGCATAATGATCGCCCTCGATCGTACACCCGTTTGGCGTAAATTTAGGCTTTCCGCAAGTATACGGGTCAGGTTGTAAATACAGTGTATACAATGAAACACTTGGTTGTATTTCGAGGATCGTACCTAAAAGAGGCATAAAGTGATAGTAGATTAGATCCCTGCAGAGAATAAAATTATTTAGTGCTTACTTTAGGGATTATAGTATGAAGAGAAATTAAAGTGTTGGTTTTAAAGAGCATAAAATAAAAGAGAAAATAAAATAAAAAATAAAAGCAAAATTTGAGATGTAGAAATTCTTATAAACGGCTTCGGGGATAGTAGGTCGTTTTGTATAAGTTCTTCAATCGTTGGGTTTTGGGGATTTTCCACCAATCTAATAGTCACTACCCCAATTGGATCTCTTGATCTTCTACCGACATAGCAAGTCAATACAGATTACTTATCGCTAGATGTCACAATCTAAACCGATTTGGGAAAAAGTGTTCATGATGGGCAATACAAATTTTGGGTTCATTCCCACCTAAATGACGTTCTAGGGTCGTCAGGCCTAGTGTTTATTCAATGTTCTTCCTTTCCCAAACAGCTGACCAAAAGGAAAAATCATTGTTAAATAACAATCAAATATTCATACTTCCACTCTCCAATTCACCAAAATGGAATTAGTTCTTCAAGGGTTTCTTGACTATCTTAAACACAAATATATATATATATATATAAACATATAATAGAATAAGAGAATGAAAAAGAAACTAGAATTGTATTAGCAATCTATCGGGAAAAATCCTTGAACGCTTATGTGAGTTTCTACAATCTCGTTTCAAACGAAAATATAAAAAAAAAACTAAAAACTAAGATCTAGTGAATGATGTGTAAAACCCTAATGCTAGAGGCCCTATTTATAGTCATAGACAGTCATTTTCCTTAACCCTAGATCAGCTGTCGTTCCTTGTGTTTAAGTGGCACTGTAAAGACTAAAATGCCTTTCATTTGGTGTAAAATTTGCGTCTAGGGGTTGATGTTGTGACACACAGGAGACGTGTCACGATGTAGAAGATAGTCCGCTCCTTTAAGTAAATTTCCCAAGTGTTGTCGCAAAACGTCGTGCCCACGTCACGACATCGGAGATAGTTTTGACATTCTGCAGTTCTGGTCCCTTTTTTGCAACACAGATCAGTCTGTGTAATCACATAGTGATCAACTTCATATTTTTCGTCTTCCAAATGTTTCCTGCACACTCACAAAGTTCGTTAGCTAACTCTTAGGCCTTAAGCGGCCTTAAAGACAATAATAAGCATTTTTTTGCACTTTGTACACAATTTATTTCATAAAATAAAACTAACCTAATTTAAATTTTGTTAGTTCTTTATTATTTATTTTATTATTAGTTTATGTTATTAATTTTAATCAAGTTTATTTTTTTCTCTTTCAATAATTAACAGGAAACAAGGGTATGTTACGACATACCATCTTGTGTCGCAACACAGGTGGCAAAATAATGGAAGAACAAGACTGATGCCGATGTCACGACGTAGCTCTCTCCATGTCGTGACAAAGAGAATAGGTTACGCAATTTCCAGAACTGAGAAGGATGTCGCAACGACACATCAAGTATGTTACGATAAAGAGGAGCTGAGATGTTTGTCGCGACGAAGACTCTTTGTGTCGCGAGATCGACTGCAATGTTAACCTAACTTGTCACCGGACTTTCCAGTGTCGGTAGACTATAATTGCACTTCCGTGGTCAAAACAATTAAATCCAAGGGAAAATAGATGAGAAGAATTGAATAGTAATCAAAGTAATCTAACATTGAAGGATATTTCAATATATAATCAATTGTCAATAAGAATTCATCAGCATTAAAAGAGGGATTAATAAATAAATCGAAGCATACTATTCTTAGACTACTAGGATTATTCCTTAACCGCTCCTCTTGTATCGCATCATGCACTCCTCGTCAGAAGTTGTCGCACACTTGCTTGATCAGCTCACCGGACTCCAGAACCAAGCTTCAAAGCTTTAGAGAATTTGTAAAATTAATTTCTTCACCTCTTGATATTCGCTCTCCTTCTTCTCTCCTCTATTTATAAGCTTTGAGAATTACAGATCCCATCTCTTTACAGATCCAACTTCTTTTGCAGCAGTCAAAGTTTGTTAAAATCCAGCTGTGTACTCACGCAGATCTGGTGTGTTCTTTGTAAATCTACAAGTTGTCGTGACATTGCTAGGCACAATCTTTAATCTTTAATTGCAGCGACAATGTGTTATTCTCCTGCGCTGGTGTTTCTAGATGTGTTTGCAGCATGAATTCACTAGTACAAAGTAGATGTTTCCATGCGGTGACATTTTTGGCCGTAATTCAAAGCTAAACTTGTGGTTGCATCTTTGAACTTTTTCTAGCATCGATCTTCCTAGATGGATCCCTACGTTGACAATTCCAGACATAATACATATGCTACATATGGCGACATTAGTGCAAAGAAGAGATAAAATAATTAGAATTTAAGCCACACAACATTGAGTTAGAAAATGTAAATGCTAAGTATGAAATGACTATCATGCATGCTAAATATAATACAAAAGGGATAGTTAATACATAAATTTAGGGAGAAAATAAGTGTCATTTCTAATGCTATCACACCCCCAAACTTGAGTTTTTACTTGTCCTCAAGTAAACAAAAGTAAACAAAGTTACAAACAAAACATGTCACCGCAATCATTATTCTAACAACTTAAATCCTTTCGAATTCTAATATACAAATTGTATTCGCATGATACAATAATGCGCTGACAATTTATAGGCATGAATAATTAAAACTGCAACTTCACTAATGTTAGTAACATGCTTTGAATCTTAACCTTTCTTGACCAATACAACATATATTTCTTTTTTCTTATTTTCTCTTTTCCTCTTCTTTCTTTTTTTTTATAAATGACTGAGAGATGTCATTGGATTACTCTACCTTTGTTCCTGAGCAGTAACGATGGGATGCAACAAACCCCCAAGAAGCATGTAATTGCGCCGACACACACTCTTGCAGTGACAGCCTTTTGCTATATGATTTTTCTAACAAATGGAGTGGAGTGCTCTCCCTTGATAAGTCACAATTCACTCACTTTGGAGTGTTTTTCATTAGTACAATGCCGCTGCAATTGGTAAGTTATTTAAAGATTCAAAGATTGATTCTACCCATTCATTACTGAAGCAATTCCAATCATTCATCCAAAAATAGAAGGCTCAATACTCATTCATATTCACCCAATTCACATATCAGCATTCCAAGAAATTCAAGATTTATGTATAAAATAAAAACTGTGATCACATTTTTGTTGAAATTTTGCATACTTTCATTGACCTAAAGACACAAATAAATTTTCAAATATGTGGGTGTAATCGCATTTCCATTTCACACAAGATCCTCCCAAACTTAATGTCTGCATTGTCTTCAATGCATTGACAATGCTATACATATATAAATGGAAATGCAACTATAATGCAGATAAACTAACATGAAAAATGCAATGAAAAATAACAATGCAATGACAATGAGATGCATGTAACTAACTATTGAAAAGTAAACTAACTCATTGTTTAGCAGCCGATGAAGTGGCTGCCGTGACTTTCTTCTTCTTCTTCTTCTTTGGGTGCTCTTTTTCTACTTTGCACCTCTTTTTCTTGTCCTTCCTCTTTCTCTTTTTGTCCTTGGAATCAATCGGAGCAGTAGATTGCTCCTCCACAGCCGGTTGAGTGGAGGCCTCATCGATAGTCACATCAGATGGATGAACTTCAGCAAGTGGTGCCACATAGGGCACAATGGCTAGAGGGTTAAGATCCTTAGTGCTACTAGTGACTGCCTCAGCGTGGCTCGCTTCAGGTGGAGCCAAGTTTTCCTTGGATGCCCCCACACTTGTGGGTGCGTCGAAAAATTCTTTCTTGAAATTTGTCAGGGCATCATTCTTCTCTTCTTCCATGTCCTTCTCTTCATTATCCTTCTCCTTTCATTCCTCTTCCTCCATTTCTTCTCCCTTAGGCTTCTTCTTCTCAGTTGTGTCTGTTTTTTCCATTATCGGTGTTCACATCTCCTCAGCAACAGCATCCCTTTCTACCATGTTAGTCTCAAGGCTATTTGAAAATTCATCCTCGAACAGGCTGGTAATTATTCTGAAGTAGTCCTCCATGGCATTGGAATGTCCCTCATGCTCCTTATCATTAGAGATATGAATTCTCATTGGGGATGGGATAAGTTGAGGCCTACCTTTAGGAGTAGGTTGCTCGGAGGACGATGGGGCTTCCCTAACAATAGGTGGGAAGACAAGGAACTCTGGAATGTGATTGGGCTCAGACTCCTCAATGTGGCGATAATAGCATTGTTCCACACCCTTATGTACGCATAGAAGAGGTTCTACCTGTAATTCATTTCCTCTAACATGCTGACAAGGCGAATCTGGCACATATCTATCAGATCAATGATTTGTTCTACTGTAGCCAGCTTTGTCTCAACTTGAGGGTTTGTGGGCACATTTTCTTGCTTCTCCTTTTTCTTTCCTTCCCTTTCTCCTTCTTCTTAGGCACCTCTTTCACCACAGGGGTTTCTTGTCCCCTAGTCATTCGCTCCACCAATATATCATTTATTGGCCCCTTGTTGTCCAACACCTCTTCATCATTACGGGGCACAATACCCCTTTGTCTGTAGAGCATCATAATTAAAGAAGGGAAAGGTAAGATACCTGTTTGTTTACTCGTGGCTTCAGCAATTTCATCATGTAAAATTGCGCCGACATTGATGTGGTGGCCCTTTAGAATGGAGTGCAAAAGGCACATGCGATCCAACATCGCAGTCGTGCTATGGGTTGAAGGCAAAATTCGGCTGTTAACAAAGTGGAACCATACCTTGCTCTGAGTGGTGAGATAACGCCAGTGCATTGTGTAATTATACGGACCATTTCCAGTCCACACAGTGCCCTTGACACATAGATATCGCATCACCAGGTCAGCACCTTCATCAGTTAACTCCTCTAAGAACGCAGTGTGAGTATCTGCACTTTCAATGATGTGGAAAAGTGCGTTGATGTGAGTCGCACTCCAAGGTAACAAGCCCTCTCGAAAAAAAGCAAACTCCTATTTAGAGTCCACCAAGTTAGCGTAGAATTCCCTTACCATAGTAGGGGAATAACCGGCAGAATGGTCGTAGAAAGACTCCCAACCCATGCGAGTGATCATTCTAGTGACTTGTTTCCCCAACATCTAATGCGGGGACAACTGGAAACCTTGCTTCGGGTGACAGTTTCTCTTGAGTATGACGTCTTGGTAGCGATCCTTCACCGCCTTGGAGAGGAACAAGATGGGTTCTGTCTGTAAGGGTTGATCGGAATTTCGAACCACAGTGGCTGAGGAATCAGCGGGGTATTTCGAAGGGGTTTTTGCGCCTTGTGTTCTTGCCATAATAACTGAGTAAAGAGAGTGAGAGAATTTGCAGAAAAGTTTGAAGACAATGAAAAAGAGGGTTGCAGTAGCAATGGATGTTGTGAGTGGGAGAAGAAAAATGGTAGAAAAAGGGTTTTATAATTCTTTCAGAGGAAGAGACGTGATTATTGTAATTAGCTTGGGAAAACATTGCGTCTGCAGCCAATAAATGCTAGGCTGCAGATCATACCTTTTAGGTTGATTTAATGACTAGGGATGGATGAAGATCAATTGGCACGATTCTTGCTAAAAAAGCTTTACTGAGTCATCAAAAAATGCACCGAAAAGTTGTGGTTTATGATGTATCGACAAAAAGGATATTTTTTATTTTTACATAAAAAGGAAACAAATGAAAATAAAAAGAAAAAAGTAAAAGTAAATTGCAATGACATTACATAAATGTGACCAGATTTATGGTATCGTTGTGTTCTTTGACATCTGGGCTCACGTAATGCTTCAGTCGTTAGCCATTTACTTTAAACTGGTGACCATCCTTCATATCTTCAATTGTCCTCGCACCATGCTAGAATGCTTCGACAACTTTGAAAAGGCCTGACCTTCGCAATTTAGCTGGATGTAATTTCAAACGTGAATTAAATAGAAGTACCAACTGAACAGGGTTAAATTGTCGTCGCAAGATGATATTGTCGTGCCATCTTTTAGTTTTTTCTTTATATATGGCTGTATTTTCATATGCAGTGCATCGAATTTCTTCCAGCTCAGAAATGTCCAACAACCGCTTCTGTCCGGTTGCATCGTAGTCCATATTCACTTGCTTGATCGCCCACATGGCTTTATGCTCAAGTTCAATCAGTAGGTGACAAGATTTACCAAACACTAATTGATACGACGACATCCCCAACGGGGTTTTGTACACAGTGTGAAGCACCCACAACGCATCATGTAGCCGCGAAGAATAATCTCTTCAAGATGAGTTAACCACCTTCTCAAGGATACTTTTAATTTGTCGATTGGAAACCTCCGCTTGGCCATTCATTTGTGGACCATGCGATGCTTCACACCATATCGTTTTAAGGTTTTTCCACTTGGTTAATATGAAAATGAGTACCTTGATCACTTATCAATGCCCTAGGTGTTCCAAATCTTGTAAGGATATACGTGTGGAACAACTTCAACACCGTTCGAGCATTATCCTTTGGAACTGCAATTGTCTCGATCCACTTAGACACATAGTCAACAGTAGCTAAAATATAAACATTCCTAAAAGAGTTTGGAAATGGTCCCATAAAGTCTATACCCCAGATGTCGAATAACTCCACATTTATAATAGGTTGTTGGAGCATCTCATTGCGGCGAGATATAGAAATTGTGCGTTGACATCTATCGTATTGTTGCGTAAAATTGTGGGCATCTCGAAACAATGTGGGCCAGAAGAATCAGAATTGTAGGACCCTTGTAGCAGTCCTCAGTCCACCAAAATAGCCTCCGTAGGGAGCATCATGGCAATGTCTCAAGATGGAAGTCATCTCTTCTTTAGGAATGCAATGATTAATAATGTTATTGGCGCATACCTTGAACAGGTATGGATCGTTCCAATGATACTTCGTAGCGTTGCGCATAAATCTGATCTTCTTGTGACCAGTGATGCTTAAGGGTAGCTTCCCACAAATAAGATAATTGACGACATCTGCATACCATGGAGATGCATGGACATAAAATAATTGCCAATCTAGAAATGCATCAACAATTTGGGATTTATTCCCATTCTCACTTTCAACTTCCAAGTGAGACAAGTGGTCGGCTACATGATTCTCGGATCCTTTACAATCTCTAATTTCAATATCAAACTCTTGTAAGAGCAGGATCCATTTGATCAATCTCAGTTTGGCGTCTTTCTTCGCAAAAAGGTAACTCAATGCAGAATGATCTATGTACACTGTAATTTTTGCGTCGACAAGGTATGAACGGAACTTGTCAAATGCAAAAACTACTGCTAATAATTCCTTCTTAGTAGTTGTATAGTTCACCTATGCTTCAGTTAAGGTTTTACTAGTATAGTAAATTGAGTGAAATACTTTCTCTTTGCGTTGTCCCAACACAGCTTCTACAGCAAAATCACTTGCATCACACATTAATTCAAATGGTTGCTCCAATCTAGTGTGATGAAAATTGGAGCTTGTACTAGTTGCTTCTTTATTGTGGCAAATCTGTCTAGACATGCGTCATCAAACACAAACTTTTTATTATGTTCTAGCAACGAGCATAGTGGTTTGGCAATCTTGGAAAAATCTCGGATAAATCTCTTATAGAAACCAGCGTGACCAAGAAAGCTTCTTATTCCTTTGACATTCGTGGGTGGGGGCAATTTCTTAATAGTTTCTACCTTTGCTTTGTCCACTTCAATGCCCTGACATGATATTTGATGACCAAGGACAAGCCTTCAGTTACCATGAAATGACATTTTTCCCTGTTCAGTATTAGATTTGTGTCATAGTATCTTTTCAATATTTTTGCCAAATTGTCGGTGCATTGGTCAAAATTCTGCCCATATATAGAGAATTCGTCCATGAATACCTCTAATGATTCTTCAATCATGTCTGAGAAGATAGCCATCATACACCTCTAGAATGTGGCTAGTGCATTGCACAATCCAAATGGCATACGTCGGAAGGCAAATGTTCCAAATGGGCATGTAAACGTGGTCTTTGCTTGCTCTTCCAGCACAATGGCAATTTGATTATATCCAGAGTAGCCATCTAGGAAGCAATAGTAGGCTTTACCAGCTAGCCTATCTAACATCTGATCAATGAATTGTAGTGGGAAGTGATCCTTCTTTGTGGCTGCATTGAGATGACGATAATCCATACACACTCACCAACCAGTAGCAGTGTGAGTAGGGATCAGCTTGTTCTTATCATTACTCACCACTGTGATGCCGCTTTCTTAGGCACACACTGGACAGGGCTTACCCATGTGCTGTCTGAAATGAGGTAGATTATGCCCGCGTCCAGTCACTTAATAATCTCCTTTTTCACTACCTCTTTCATTTTCTTACTAAGCCTTCGCTGTTACTCAATGGATTGCTTCCCTTCATCTTCCAACCTGATCTTGTGCATGCAAAAAGAGTGACTAATTCCTCTGATGTTTGTAATGTTCCAAGCTATGGCTCATTTGTATTGCTTCAAAATTACGATAAGTTGTTCTTCTTGACTCGCATAGAGGCTTGCACTGACAATCACAGGTAATGTGTCATTGTCACCTAAAAAGACATACTTCAAATACATCATCAATGGCTTTAACTCCAAGGTTGGAGCTTGTTTGATTGATGGTTTAAACACAGGGATCGTCTTGTTAGACAAATCCAAGGATTCCAATTGTCAACCCTGTTTCAGCTCGCAACTATTAGCCTCAGCTCTATTATCACATTTAGTCAGGATATCATCGGTGGTTGTCATTGCATCTTCATCTGGAACTGCTTAACTCCGTACATTAAATTCTTCTATAATTACCTTGTCCAGCACATCAATGTGGTGACATTGCTCTTTACTTGTAGATGGAGCTGCTTCAAACACATTGAAAGTAACATGCTCGTCATTATGACGCATAATGAGCTCACCCTTGAAGACATCAATAAGCGTGCGTTCCATTGCTAAAGATGGGCATCCCAAGATATGGACACCTCTTTATCTGCTTTGCAATCAAGGATGATAAAGTCGACAGGGAACATGAGCTTATCAACATGAACGAGAACATCTTTGATTTGGCCTTCTGGTTGTGCTAAAGATCTATCCGTAAGCTGTAATGTCACTGCAGTGGGTTTCATAAATCCAATTCCTAACTTCCTGAATGGGAGAAAGGCATCAGGTTAATACTAGCTTTTAGATCGCATAAGGCTTTACCTAGATAATGGGTTCCAATGGAGCATGGGATTGTGAAGCTTCTAGGGTCTTTCATCTTTGGTGGTAACTTATTTGTTAGCACAGCGCTGCACCCCTCTGTGAGTACAATCGTCTTGATTTCGGATAACTTTTTCTTCTTTGATGACAACTCTTTCATGAATTTTCCATAGTTGGGTATCTACACAAGAGAATCTAAAAGAGGTATGTTAATGTGTAATTGCTTCAAAGTAGAAACAAACTTGTGGTAATCTTTATCATTCTCTTTCTCCTTAAATCTTTATGGAAATGGCAAAGGTATAGTGTTAATGGGTTGTTGTATCGACATAAGCAGTTACGTCGATGTCTTTTTTAGGTGAATTGTAGGCATAGAAGTCACTACAGGTGGTTCCTCCTCATTTATTTCTGTTGGGTTCTCGTCAGGTTCAACTTCTCCTTGTTGTTATGGCTTAGATGCATCGACATGTTCTTGGTTGAAATTTCTGCTTGGCTTAGCAATTTTTTTTCCGCTCTGCAGCGTTATATCCTTACAATGCTCCTTCCCTTTTTACGTCAGATTTTTAGTGTCGCTAGGCAAAGTGCCTAGTGATCTTGTACTTAGATTAGAAGCCAATTGTCCTAGTTGGGCTTCCAATGCACGGATAGAAGAAGAATTACCTTGAATGATTGCTTTAGTTCGCATAATATGCTCTCGCATCAGTGCTTCAAAAGTAGCCACAGGATCTGATCTTTGTTAAGAAAACTATTGCTGTTGTTGCTGATACTGTCCTTGCATATGTGGTAGCGCAGTCTGTTGTGACTGCATTCTAGCTTGTGATTACATTTGGCTATGTGCCTGCATTTGATAAGTATGCGAATTTACCTGAGCATTATGATTATTGTTCTTCTGCTGATTGTTGTTATAACTCCCTTGTCTATAACTCCCTTGATGTGAGGAATTTCCATATCTATATGTGGATGCATTCTGATTTCCCCAAGGCTATTGAGTTCTATTATTGTATGAGTTCCATAAGAATTTCCCCGAATGTTGTTAACGTAGAACGCGTTCTCAGCATGTTGTGGGCAATCCTTATAACTATGGTTGTCGTCGCAAATTTCACAGGAAAGAACAGCACCATTGGCGGAAGCATTTACTACCATCTTTGAGTGAGCATTGAGACCATTATAGAACGTCTCTAGTTGGATGCAATGCGGGATTTCGTGATGAGGACATTTCTTTAATAATTCTTTAAATCTTTCCCATGTCTCATACAAGGATTCGTCATCCATCTATTGCAAAGTAGTAATTTCACTCCTCAGCTTAGCATTCTTGTTTGGAGGCAAAAATTCCTAAGGAATCGTTCTGCTAACTCTTGCCATGTTGTAATGGAATTTGGTGGCAACGAGTTCAACCAGGCTCAAGTTGTGTCTCTTAGTGAATATGGGAACAACTTCAATTGTAGCGCATCTTCGGACACTCCGACTAACTTGAAAGAGATGCTCACCTCCATAAACAGTCTTAGATAAAGATGAGGATCTTCAGTAGGCATTCCACTGAATTGACCCACTGTCTGAAGCATTTGGAACATCACTGGCTTCAATTCGAATTGTTGTGCCTTGATTTCGATTCTCCTAATTCTCGAATTAAGCTCATGAAACAATGGCACAACATATTGTCTCAAGGCTATATCCCTATCATCAGCAATAAAGATAGGATTTCGAGCTTGATTTTCTTGATTCTGATTCTTGAAATTCATCTCTTCAGCTCTTCGTTGAGATGCTTATCTTCTTCTTTCTCGAAAAGTTCATTCAATTTCAGGGTCTACTACGAGTAAGTTGATAATTTGATCAATACTCAAAAACACCTGAAGCATTCAAAAAAAATTGAGTTAAAAATTAAACAGAAAAATAAATAAACCAAAATGTAAAATAAATAATTTCACAAATAATTTTAACAATCCCTAGCAACAGCACCAAAAACTTGGAACGATGGAAATTTGCAAATATCGAGTTATCATACCCACAAGGATTGTGTTAGGTAAAATATTTATGAAAGAATTAATCAATAAACTGGTTAAGGAAATATAATGATTTTGAAGACAAGAAATGAATTAAGTCTGGGGAGAAATGATTTGTGCAAAGATGGCTTATTGTATTAATTCATAAATATGGGGAGAAATGATCAATTCTTTTGTAATTTGTGCATTACCCGAGATGAGCAATTAATTAAGTCTGGGGGTGTGGAATGATGAAAATATATAGATTTTTCATGCCTTTTTCAACTCAAATTCATGCAAATTCTTAGTAATAATTGTTAAAAAATTTAATTTAATTATAAAATAATTAATTTGTACTGAATTTACCAACATATTGATTTTTAAATATTTTTATAAATATTAAGCATGAATTTGATGATTTTTTGATAGTTTTGCATAATTAATGAAAATCGACTCGGTAGAAACTACAGAAGGCCTTAACCGTTGAGGGAATTTTTATATCAAGTGAACTAAGAGCTAAGAAGATTAATTTTTTCAGAAAATGTCGGTCCAATATTGAGCATTATTTTACTTTATAATTATATTTTTAATTCAATTAATTTGGGTTAGAAATTAAATTATAAAGCCTGAAACAAAGTGCTCTGATGTGCATGGAACAAAGGATTGATGCACCATGGTTTAGACAAGCCCAATGTCGTCCAAGTAGGCTGAACCAATCAGCTACTTTAGTTGATTTTTCATCCCTGCAAATCATCCCTCAAATTTCTCTCAAATCCCATTCAAATCCCTCCACTTTTAGTGCCTTTACGGATTTGCCCCAAGCTAAATTCAAGTAAACTTTGAACTAGTCAAAGAGCTTAAATAGTGGCTAGCCATGGGGGTTGAGTGGCTACTATTCACTTGCTAAAAATAGCCTAAAAATCACACCTATAAATACCCCCTAAGCCACCCATTCTAATCACTCATTCACCAAGACATTCTCTTCTTTCTCTCATTTTATCTCTAGCCTTCTCTTTCATTTTCTCTTCTATTCCTTTGTCGATTTACCCCTCTTGAGAAAGAGTATTCTTTAGCCTTGGAAATAGCCTCATTGGCTGTTCACCAGAGACCTCGAGAACACTTTTTCCCAATGAGGCTATTTCCAAGGCTAAAGAACACTCTTCTCAAGAGGGGAAATCGACAAAGGAATGGAAGGGAAATGGAAGGGAAGGCTAGAGAGAAAATGAAAGAATGAACAGAATGTGTTGGTGAATGAGTTATTAGAATGGGTAGCTTAGGGGGTAGCTATAGGTGGGAGTTGGAGGCTATTTTTAGCAATTCAATTTCAGCCACTCAACCCCCATTGCCGGCCACTCTTTAAGCTCTTTGACTAGTTCAAAGTATGCTTGCATTTAGCTTGGGGCAAATCTGTAAAGGCACCAAAAGTGGAGGGGTTTGAATGAGCTTCGAGAGGAGTTTGAGGGCTGATTTGAAAGGATGAAAATCAGTTAAAATAGTTGATTAGGTCAACCTACTTGGACAACATTAGGCTTGTCCAAACCATGGTGGATCAGACCTTTGTTGCATGCACATCTGGACACTTTGCTTCAGGCTTTATAATTTAATTTCTAACCCAAATTAATTGAATTAAAAATATAATTAAAAAGTAAAATTAAGGCCTTATTTCACTTGATATAAAAATTCCCTTAACAATTAAGGCCTTCTACAGTATCTACCGAGCTGATTTTCATCAATTGTGTAAAACTGTCAAAAACTCATCAAATTCATGCTTAATATTTATAAAAATAATTAAAAATCAATATGTTGGTAAATTAAGTACAAAATAATTATTTTATAACTAAATTTAATTTTTCGAGAATAATTACTAAGAATTTGCATGAATTTGAGTTAAAAATGGCATAAAAAAGTCTATATAGTTTCATCGTTCCACCTTTCCTCTAGCTTTGCTAGTATTTTAGTGGTATTAGTGCAATCAGACGACACTTGTTTCACATCTGCCCTCATGGAGTGCATTTCCCCTTCGATCCTATCTAATCTTTGACCACATGCAGTATGGTCATCTTGAACCACTCTTTCTGACTGTCTCTGCAAGAATGGGGGTTAGTAACTTGGATTTCTTGATTGTGTTATTGTTACCACTCCCCCTTGGCTTCCTCCCCATCTAAAGTTAGGATGGTCTTTCCATCCTGGATTATATCTGTTTGAGTTAGGATTTCCACTTGAATTACTCACATAGTTAGCCTCCTTAGTGTTGGAAAGATAATGGTATAGAGGCTTGTCTTCTCCTTGTGATGATGGTGCCCCTATAGCCGACTCGATTTAGTTTAGTCTCTCTAATAACTGTTGGTACTGATCATCTTCTTGGATCATTTTGACAGAAGTGGGTTTTTACCCATTAGTGAATCTCTCAGTAGACCACTGGCAAGAGTTTATTGTCATATTCTCAATTAACCCATAAGCATCATTATAGGTTCTATTCATTAAGGAATCTCCTCTTGCACTATCTAATCCAGATTTGGTAGATGCATCCAACCCATCATAGAATTTTTGAAGTTGCAGCCACTTCGACATACCATGATTAGGGCATTTTTGTACCAGCGTTTTGAAACGTTCCCATGAATCATGGAACACTTCTCCTTCAAATTGTTGAAATGTGGACAGTTCTCTCCGTAGTTGGATCGCTTTACCCATAGGGAAAAACTCCTATAAGAATTTCCTCGCTAGTTAATCCCATGTGGTGATAGAACCTAGTGCTTGTGCATCTATCCAAGAAAAAGTGTTGTCAGTTAAGGAGAAAGGAAATAGTCTAAGATGTATGACATCATCAGTAACACCATTATATCGAAAAGTATCTCATAATTGTAAAACGTACTTTAGATGTAAATTGGGATCTTCAACCATGGTCTCTCTAAATTGCAAATTATTTTCTATCATTTGGATCATGACTGGTTTAATTTCAAAGTTATTAGCGGATAGGTATAGAATACTCCCTCAAATTTTTAGGTGCTTCTGCCATTTGTTCGTTTGCGAGGAGTTGCGGAGATATATGAATGTCTTCAATGTTAGCAATATCTCTGAGTGGATTATTTTGTGCTACTTTCTCTTCCGGTGGTGGTGGGTTTTGCATTGACTATTTAGTTATGTGATTTTTCCTTATCAATGCTTTAGGGTCAGAAATAAGATCTATAAAGTTTCCTTAGCTCCGAGTCATAAACATAATTTAAATAAATAAAGGAAAGATGAATAAACAAAAATAAAATAAAATCGTATCTATAACCTAAAATTTTCTTAATTGTTCTAATAGCAAAGAAGGAATAGAAATCACTTAAGCGTTACCTCCCCGACAACAGCGCCAATAACTTAACCGCCTTCGAATGCACTCCCATTCGGTGTAGGTTTTTAGCTTTCGCAAGTATACAGGTCAGGTTTTAAATATAGTGTGTTACAACGGAACACTTGGTAGTATCTAGAGGATAGTACCCAAAGGAGGTGTAAGTGATAGTGAATTAAATCCCTACGAAGAGTAGAATTAATTTGTACTCAATTTAGGGATTATAATACGAGAATAAAATAAAAGTGTTGATTGTGAAAAACATAAAAAGAAATAAACTAAGTAAAAGTTTAGATGTAAAAATTCAATAAATGGCTTTAGGGAGATTAGGCTGCTTCAGTATTACTTCTTCAATTGTTGGGTTTTGGGGATTTTCCTTCAATCAAGTAGTTACTACCCTAGTTGGATCTTTCGATCTTCCGCCAGCATAGCAAGTCGATAAAGACTATAAATCGCTAGATGTCATAGTCTAAATTGATTTGGGGAAAAGGTTTTCACGGATAGGAAATACCAATTTTAGGTTCATTCCCACCTAAATGACGTTCTAAGGTTGTCAAGCCTAGTGTTTGTTTAATGTTTTTCCTTTCTCAACAACTGATCCAATTGAAAATTCCATGCTAAACAATAATTAAATATTCATACTTCCACTCCCTAAATCCCAAAATGAAATTAGTTCTTCATGGTGTTCTTAAACATCATAAAAGCTATAATATAATTAAACATAAAATTGATTTGATGAGATCGAAGAAACTTCAATTGTATTGGCAATCTGTCAGGAAAACTTCCTCGTACATTTATGTGAAAGTTACAATCACGCTTCTAAACGAATATAACAAAGTAAAACTAAAAACTAAGAAAAGATGTCTAAACCTAGTGCTAAAGGCCCTATTTATAGCCTTAGCCGACCATTTTCATCAACCCTAGGTCAGCTACCATCCTTCGTGTTTAAGTGGCATTATAAAGATTGAAACACCCTTCACTCGGTGCAGATTTCGCGACAAAGGGTCAATGTCACGACACACTACGACCTGTGTCGCGATGAAGCCATCAGTCCCTAAATGTAGTGTCATCTTACACGTTTTGTCGTGACATAGACGATGTAAGTCGTGACAAAGAAGTTAGTCTTTGAAATCTACAACTCTGGTCCCTTTGTTGCAACGTAGGACAGCCTATTTCGTGATGAAGTAATCAGTTTCATATCTATGCAACTTCTTAAGGTCTCCTACACTCATGAAGTATGTTAGCTAACCTTTAGGCCTCAATTGACCTTAAAGAAAATAAAACAACCTTTTAGTACTTAGGTTACACAATTTATTCAAAATGAAAATCTAAGTTAAATCCTACGAAAACATAAAGAAAATACTTGGTTTCAAGCACTTCAAATGTGAAAACTAGTTCAATCTACTAGGTATAAAACCTGCATATCAACAACCAAATTCAGACCGCATGGATCTTTAGATAAATACAAAGCTAGACTGATGGCTAAAGGGTACACTGAAACATACGGGATGGGTTATCTTAAGACATTTGCTCCAGCAGCAAAGTTAAATTCTATTAAAGTTCTTTTATCTATTGTTGTTAATCTTGATTGGTCTTTATAGTAACTAGATGTGAATAATGTTTCCTAAATGGAAAACTTGAATAAGAAGTTTACATGGATCCTCCTTCAGGTTTTGAAGAAAAATTTGGAACTCAAGTATGTAAGCTTAAGAAATCTTTGTATGGTCTAAAGCAGTCTCCTCAAGCTTTGTTGAAATGGTTCACTCAGGTTGTTAAAAAACAAGGTTATTCACAAGGGCAAAATGATCACACAATGTTCTACCGACACTCACAAAGAGGTAGAATAACAGTTATTATAATTTATGTCGATGATATTGTTCTTAGATGAGATAATGTGGATCAAATAAGGCGTCTCAAGAAGTATCTAACATTGGAGTTTGATATCAAAGACTCGTGTCCTTTAAAATACTTCCTTGGAATGGAAATTGCTCGATCAAAGAAGCGCCTTGTAGTCTCTCAGGAAAAATATATGATTGATCTTTTAAAGTAGTCTGGGATGAGTGGTTGTCACCTAGCTGACACACCAATTGATCCAAATGTAAAATTCAAAAATAAAGAAGGAAGATCAGTTGATAAAGGGAATTACTAGATATTAGTTGGTAAGTTAATCTACTTGTCACGTACAAGGCCAAACATAGCTTTTGTAGTGAGCTTAATGAGTCAATTTATCCACTCCCTAATGGAGGAACATGAAGAAGCTTTATTTAGGATTCTAAGATACTTGAAGAGTTCATCTGGAAAGGGCTTATTCTTCAAGAAATTTGAACAAAGAGGAATTGAAGCTTAAACAGATGCAGACCGAGTAGGCTCAGTAACAGATAGAAGATCTACATTAAGATACTATACATTTGTCTAGGGAAACCTTATGACTTGGCAAATCAAAAAAACAAAGTGTTGTAGCAAAAAGTAGTGTAGAGGCTGAGTTTAGATCAATGGCTCAAAGAATTTGTGAAATGAACTGGTTAAAAAGAATTATGAAAGAGCTAAGGAAACCAATAACTTCAACAATGAAGTTGTACAGTGATAACAAAGCTACCATTAGTATTACTCACAATCCATTCCAACACGACAGAACTAAACATGTTGAAATTGATACACTTTATCAAGGAGATGATTGAAGAAGGCAAAGTGTGCATGTTGTTTGTTTCTTCAAAACAACATATTGCTGACATACTTACTAAAGGGCTCTTTAAGACAAGTTTTGATTTTCTTGTAAGCAAGTTGGGCATGATTGATATATATGCACCAACTTGAGGAAGTGTGTTGAAATATGTAAAGTCTCATATATTTTGGGGATATTTTTTAAGTTATTTAGGTAGATAAATCTTAGAATAATCAATTGAGATTTTATAGGAATATTTTTTTATCTTTTAGTAGTTTACTAGAATAAGGGAATTTTTTCCCAGTTAGGTTATGAGTCTTTTTTCTATTTAAATTCAATTTTTTACTTAATAAAATTAGAAAAATGTTATTGAATATTCTCTTGACAACTTTCAACCATAATTAAGGATTTTCTCAAATTCACACATTTGTAGCCTTTTGAGGATAATGACTAACCATTGCAATCATTAGCTTTTCAATAGTCAAGATAGAGTCACTTCCCTTAAGGTTTTCTACCCAAAACCTTAAGAAAACCCTCACAAAAATAACAAACAAGATTAAGGATAAAAGACACCTCTCAAAGGTTGATATTACAATGATCAAGCTCACTTAATGACTATACAACACTTGAAAGATTGAAAGAAATTGCTACCCAAGTGTGTGTATGAACAACAAAAAGAATAACAAATAAAAGATTGGATTTCTATTTAATTGACTTTGGAAACTTGTTTATTGTTTTCAATGTGGAGCCTTTGAATTGTTTTTATGTCCTCTAACTCTTTGGAGACATTAGACTTGGATTAGAGCCATTACAACAATAAATTTGAGCATTAATTGCAATATGCAGGGAACTTGTACCGATACAACTTCACTTGTATTGATACAACTCTTTAAAAATCTGACCATCTGAACTTGTTGTATCATTACAAAAGGACTTGTGTCAACACAAGTATTAGGGTTTCAAGAGAAAAGGACTTGTGGCAATACATCTTAGCATTTGTATCGGTAGAAGGTGTAGGAGAATTCTTGAAGAATCACTATCAACCTTGTTTTGGTAGAGATCTAATTGTATCGGTACATTGGCTCCTTTGTATCGATAGAAGTCTCACAATCTTTGTGAAAATTATTTGAGAGGATATCTACCATAGTGTTTTAAAAATCAAATGCATGAAATATATTTGAAAACATGTTGAACAATTTTATGAGTTTGATAGTACTTGAAAATAATTTTGTAAGGTTGTATCATAAATCGCAAATTTGACTAAGAGAGCATTTATAATTTGATTTTGTTATATAAAACATTTGAAAAAAAGGCTAACAATATTTATTTGATTTTTTTAAAAAAATTTGTTTTTATTGGTTAGGCAAAATTTTCAGGCATCTTAGTAATATAAAAAATAATATAAATATGGTTATTAGTGTTTATATATTAATATTGTATTCATATTATTTTTCAAATCATGCATTTTTTTTTGTTACGTAAGAACAAGAAACAAAAAGTAAATTGGCGTTAACTAATATCTTAGTGTGCCAATGCCAAGCATATCTTCCTCTATCACCACTCGAACCTGCTGAGCCATGTTCGCTAATCGATCTACACACCTATTTCCCTCGCGAACAATATGTCTAATTTCCAGAATCAAATCACCCTTGATGAGTTCCAAGCAATCTTTAACCAAGGTGTAACAAGGATGAGAATCAATCATCATGGACTTAAGAAAATGAATAACCCCCGTTGCATCTAGCTCTACTATCAACGACGAAAATCCTCTCTTCTTTGCTAATAATAACCCTTGTCGTATGCCTCAAAGCTCTGCTTCAAGGCTATTCGTCAATATTGATCACAAACCCCAACATCCAACTCCCTACAACATTTCAAATTAACCCCCAGTCGAGGCATAACCATCATCATACCATCTAGGTCAATTGGTATTTAACCAAAAGACACCCTCTAGCGGATGTTTCCACTTCACCAACTGACTTGAAGCACCACTTACACTTTCAAGAGAAGAGAACACTAGCCCCGCTTCACGGGCAATTTTAATAGCATAGGAAAGAATAGCATCCGTACTTGGGGTTTTAGCATTGAAAACTAAATCATTCCTAGCCTTCCAAATACTCCATAACAATAAAGGAAACAAAGAATTCCAATTACAGCCATGTCTTACCCGAAATTTCTTGTTGATATTGGTGAACAACCAATCTCCCAACTCATGTTTGTCATCCAATTGAACCCCAAAACACCTACCTACACAAGCCTAAATACCAAACACAAAAGGGCAGCTACGAAATATATGATTAGCATTTTCGAAACCTGCTTCGTAGAGACAACAATTAGACTGTACATCAAGCCCCTTTTGATGTAAAACTTCAGATGTGTTCAAGCAATTAAAAAGTAGAAGCCAAACAAAGAAACGTACTCGTTGAGGCACCCAAAATTTTCAAACCCATGAACATTTGCCCTTCCAAACATTACCACAATAGAAATGAAAGATGGTGTAGCTTGAATTTCATCAAGCTTGGCTTGAGGGAGTAATGAAGTTAAATTATCCAACTACCAAGAAACATCTTGGGAAAAAATTGATTCCACTTTCAAGTTCATGTCTAGATTAGCATCCATCTGAGTCACAGCATGTAACAAAGGACCCTCACCTGCCTACCAATCGGTCCATAGCTTGGTCAGTTTTCCATCTTCAATCTGTCGCCTTATCCCTCTCCTGATACAATCCTGTGTTTTCAACAAATCCCACCAAGTAGAAGAAAAATTACCATGGCTCTCAGCCTCAATAAACTATTTATCATGAAGGTATTTTCGTTGAAAAATCTCATCACACAATGACTGTTGTCTCATTTGTAATTTCCAACCCACCTTGGCCATTAACGCCACATTAGAAAAATTTGCCTTTCTAAGACCAAGATCACCATTCCCCTTCGATTGGAAAACTCTATCCTAACTTACAAGATGCCCATGGGATTTTTCTACACTACCTCCTGATAAAAAATATTATATTACACTAATCAAGACTTTCACATACTGAACCTGGCAACATAGTTGTCTGCATCGTATAAGTGGGAATCAAACTCAAAGTAGACTGAATCAAAATTCTTCTCCCTGCATAGCCCAAGACTTTCCCTTTCCAATTGGAAACTTATTAATTACCTTGTCAACAATGTGATTATAGGTTACTTTCGTCACCCTCCCATGTATTATTTGTACTCCAATATACATCCCTAACTCACAGGCTAAAGGAATGCTACATAACTGACTCAGACACACAACTCTGGCCCGAGAAACATTAGGAGACACCCAAAGCTTCGATTTATCAAGACTAACCAGTAGACTAGAAGCTTGGGAGAATTTTTTCAAAGTATCTCTAACCACTGAAGTCTAGTCATCAGAAGCATATGAAAAAAGCATTAAATCATCTGCAAAGAAAAGATGCAAAATCCCTGGACATGATCTCAAAGTTTTCACTGATTGCCATAGTATCCTTTCCACTTTTTCCAAAATCATACGGGAGTCACCTCATGACCATAATAAATAAATAAGGTGAGAGTGTATCCCCTTGTCCGAGCCCCCTCTCAGACTTAAACGCTGGTAAAGTATCACCATATGCACCTTCAACTCCTCCAAATCAACTTCCTCAGCCTTTAAACCCTCTCCACAAACTTAAAAACTGTATCTTAAACCACATCCTAATTTTTTTTTATGAAAGATTGGTTGAATCCCATCAACACTCGTCGCCTTAAGACCCTTCATGGGGAACACTGCATTTCGTACCTCCACGACCTCGAGATCTTATGTCACCTTCGCGATCTCTTCACCTATTAACCTAAGATTGAAATCATTTTAAAATGCTACTAGCGGTTCACAAGATCACCTACCAAAGAGAGAGGAGAAAAAGTCAATGACATGCCTCCCTAAAACATTCTAAACTTTATTGAATAGCCCAAATTCTTGTCAAGAGAAATCTCTTGTTCTTTTTAATACTACCGAAAACAACTTTCCTCCAAACTTGAACATCCTTGGTAACTTCCTCAATTGTCTTAATTAATTTTCCATTACCCTTCCCCCAAGCCAATGAAAACATCGATCTGAACTCCGAATGTGACAACCAAATAGCTTCAAAGCGAAAAGGCCTACTACCCACAAAATCGAACTGGACACAATTAGCATAAAATAGAATCAGATGATGATCTGAACATAAACGAGGGAGCACAATAGCTTTGGTAGTCGAATTCTATAGCAATGCATGTGAATTCCATAATATCCTGTCAAGTTTTTCCTGCAAAAGTAAAATGAAAACTAGAAGTGCCAATATCCAGTAACTCACAGCTACTCCAACAATCCTTAAATTTTACTATGCAATTAATAACATCAAGAGAACTCGAACTTCTACCCGATCTTTCATCAACTGCTGCAAAATCATTAAAATCACCCAAAACACACACCAAGGAGAATCGATCGTTCTTGCAAAAGTCTTAAGCTCCACCCAAAAATGATCCTTCTAAATAAAATTTGGTCTAACATACACAATGGAGAAAACCTGTCATACTAAGTTAATCACCATGCTAGTATGTATACATTGTTCAAACGAACCCAAGACATCTATGTCAACTTTCTCTTTATTCCAAAATACTTTTCATAGCACAGTCTCTATGGGTACAATACTCGACATTACTTATCACTTTATTACTTGAATACGATTGTGTACACTTGTACATTCTCATCGTTCCAAGTTTTTGGCGTCGTTGCCAGGGATTGTCAAAATTATTTGTGAAATCATTTCTTTGCAATTTGGTTTTTATTTTATTTCTAACTTACTAATTTATTCTTTTTATTTATTTATCTATTTTTTATTTACTAACTAATTCTTTAATTTAATTTTTTTTGTCTTTTCATGTGGTTATGGGTATTGATCGAATCATCGATTTACTCCCTATCGAACATGACATCAAGCTGGCATCTAGACAGAGAAGACGAGAAAGACAAGCCCAGAGACAAGTAGAGATGGACCTTGAGAATCAAAATGATGTTCAAGGGAATAAAGCTGCTAATGTTCATAATCCAATCCTTATTGTTGTTCCACTTTTTAACGAACTACATCCGGGAATTTGGAGACCGGAGATCGAGGCATTGCATTTTGAATTGAAGCTTATGATGTTTCAAATGCTTCAAAAAATAGGGCAATTTAGTGGAATGCCCACAAGAGATCCACACCTTCACCTTCGACTGCACATGGAGGTGAGCGATTCCTTTAAAATGGTTGGTGTAACTGAAGACGCATTGAGATTTAAGTTGTTTCCGTACTCATTGTGAGATCAAGCATGAGCATGGCTTAATTCGTTGCCACCCAATTCAATTTCAACTTGGCAAGAATTAGCTGAACTCTTTCTGGTAAAGTATTTCCCACCTAGCAAAAATGCTAAGTTGTGAATCGAGATCACTACTTTCTAACAAGTGGATAATGAGTCCTTGTACGAGGCATGGGAGAGATTCAAAGAGTTACTTCGTAATTGCCCTTACCATGAGATTCCATATTGCATCCAATTAGAGACATTTTATAATGGTCTCAACGCACACACAAGGTTGGTGGTAGATGCTTCTGCAAATGGTTCTCTCTTGCCGAAGTCTTATAATAAGGCTTACAAAATCATCGAGAGGATCGCTAGTAACAATTACTAGTGGCCAAAAAAATAAACAACTTTAGGAAGACGAGTAGCCAGAGTGCATTAAGTAAACGCCCTCGCTTCACTCTCAACTCGTGTATCCTCTATCTCTTCAATGTTGAAACAGTTTACTACTAATAATTTTAATCATGTTGCAGCTCAGCCACCACAAGTTGAATTGTCCAATAATTTGGAATTTAGAGCTTTTTGAAAGCATACATGGTGATAACTGATGCGACCTTGAGGAATTTAGAGAACCAAATGGGGCAGTAAGCCAATAAACTTCGAAATAGACCACAACGAGCTTTGTCTAATTACACGAAGAACCCTAGAAAACTGAACAAGGTGAATCTCGAAGCAGTCACCTTATGAAGTGAAAGAACACTAGAGCCCAATGTTGTCGAGGTCAAAGATAAGTCCATTGATGTTCAAGAAAAAGAATAGGTTCAATTGAAAATTGAAACCCTCATGCCATAAGGACAAACTTTTTGAAAACTCTGATGAGGTAAACCGTAAACTTGTCAATTCTAAGAATCTAACATCTATGTCAGATGCAGATTTATTACCTCGAAAGAGTTGCCCAATTCAAGCGAAGGTTCCTAATTGCGTCTGTAACACCACAGCAATTGTGCAAGTAGACACACGTCGATGGAAGTATAGTTGATAGAACAATTCTATCGGATATCAATCCCACGAGGAATGGGTTCTTGATGTTCAACTATCGAAGCAACTAATACTAAAATTAGATGAAACGTGAGTAAAGATGTCAGCGCAATTAAGTCAGATCTGCACACTAAAATTGTTAATACTATCAATGCAATCAAGGTTTATTGTCAAAGCAACAGAAAGTAAATTAATTGTTGTGAAAGTTTTAAGAATTTAAATGCATAAAAGTAAAGGTTTGATCAAGTTAAAGGATTGGAGTGGATCACTGATTTCACTAAGTCGTAATGCTGGATGCGTCGACAAGGTATTGTATAGACAAATTGTCACAGTAATAGAGCTCCAATTAAATCTTACCAATAACAGTCCTCCATTTAATCAAGACTAAAGTACCCACAATCACCCCACCTCTCGATGTGAACAATGTTGTGCACTCAAGAATAAGTGACTAGAATCTCTTCTAATCCCAAGCAACTCTCATTGTCTTGCTTGTTAACCGAACTTGTCACCGTATCTCTCGATGTCGGTAGACTGCAAATGCACTCTCGTGTTTGATGCAGATAGATCCAAGAATAAACAGATGAAAAGCATTAAATAAGAATCAAAGCAATCTAACAATGAAAGATACTCTCGTATTCATTCAAATGTCATTAAAATTCATCAGCATAAAAGAGGGGTTAATGAATACAATCGAAGCTTACTATCTCTAGATTACTAAGACTATTCCTCAACTGCTCCTCTTGCCTTACATCAAGCACCTCTCGTTAGAAGTGGCTGCTCCTTTTCTCCATCAGCTCACCTTTTTCCAGCTTAAATCTCAAAAACACATAGTACTTGCAGTATTTAATTCCTCCACCTCTTGATATGTTCTTTCATCTTATTTCCTCTATTTATAGCCTTCAAAAGTTACAGGTTTCACCCTCCATTATCAGATCCAAATCCAATTTGCAGATGTCAAAGTTAGTTCCAGTACAGCTATGTACTCACACAGATTTAATATGTACTTCAGAGATCTGCAGGTTGTCGCTATATTGCTGGGCGTGATCTGAAATCGTCAATTACAGTGACAAAGTGTGATTTTCCCGCGCTGGTGCTTCCAGTCGTATTTTCAGCTTGAGCTCACTTATCCAAAGCTCAAGTTTTATGCAGCGACATCTCTGGTCGCAATTTCAAGCTGATCCTATGGTTGCATTCTTCTTCCATCATTGAACTTCTGAGATGAGTTTCTGTGCTGACAATTCTAAGGATATAGGCTACTTGTAGCAACATTAGTACACAAAAGATGTAAAAATAACTAGAATTTAAACCAAACTATAATGAGTTAAAAAATATAAAAACTAAATGTGAAATGCTTATAATGCATGCTAAATACGATACAAAAGAGACAATTAAAACAACAATTTAGGGAGAAAATATATGTCATTTGCAATGTTATCACACCCCCAAACTTAAGTTTTTACTTGTCCTCAAGTAAACAAAAATTAGCAAAGTCACAAGCAAACATGTCACTACAATCATTATTCTCACAACTTAAATTTTCTGAAATCCTAATGCATAAATTGTATTCACATGATAGAATAATGTGCCGAGAATTTATAGGTATGAATAATTAAAACTGCAACTTCATTAATGTTAGTATCATGCATTGAATCTTAATCTTTCTTGAACCAATACAACATTTATAACAAACATAAATTTTTTCTTTTTCTTTTTTTTCTCATTTTTTTCTTTTTAAGTGACAAAGAGATGTCATTGCATTACTCTACCTTTGTTCCTGAGTAGTAATGATAGGGTGCAGCAAACCCCCAGGAGGTAAGTAATTGCACCGACACATACTCTTGCAGTGACAGCCTTTTGCTAGATGATTTTTCTAAAGCCTGCAGCGGAGTGTTCTCCCTTGAAAAGTCACAATGCACTCACATTGGAGTGTCTTTTACTAATACAATGTCGCTGCAACTGGTAAGTTAGTTCAAGATTCAAACATTCACACTATTCATTTATTACTGAAGCAATTCCAATCATTCATTCAAAAATAGAAGACTCACTATTCATTCATATTCATCCAATTTTCACATCAGTATCCCAAATAATTCAAGATTTACACATAAAAATAAAAATTTTGATCACATTTTTGTTGAAATTCTGCATATTTTCATTAACAAAAGAAACATGTAAAATTTAAAGATGTGGGTGTAATTGCATTTCCATTCCACAATATCCCCCCCAAACTTAATGTTTGCATTGTCCCTAATGCATTGACAATACTTATACAAATATAATGGAAATGCAATGGCAATGCAACTAAATAAAAAAATGCAATGACAATAAAGATGCATGCAAACTATCTACAGAGAAGTGTACTAACTCATTCCGCAGCAGCCGAGGCAGAGGCTACTTTTGTCTTCTTTGTCTTCTTCCTTGGGTGCTCTCCATCGTGTTTATGTTTCTTCTCTTTGTCTTTGTGCAGCTTTCTTTTCTTATCCTTCGAACCAATCGGATCAGCGGATTGCTCCTCCTCAGCTGGTTGGGTGATGGCCTCATCGATAGTTACCTCAGATAGGTGGATTTCAGCTAATGGTGCCACATATGGCACAATGGCAAGAGGATGAACCTCCTCAATGATGCTTGTAACTACCTTAGCCCGACTCGATTTAGGTGGAGCTACTAGATGCCCCCACACTCATAGGTGTGCCTACAATATCCTAAGCAATATCTGTTGGGGCATCTTCCTTCCTTTCTTTCTACACCTTTGTAGGGTCTTTCATTGCATTATCTTCTTCTTCTTCTTCATTCTCTTTCTCTTGGCCATCTTCTTCCACTACTTCATCCACAGGCTATTCTTGCTCAGTTATGGCAATGTCAGTGCCTTCCACTGCGTCTACAACCACGGGGCTATGCAACTCCTCAATGAAAACCCCCCACCTACCATGGTTACCCCAGGGCTATTCGAAAATTCTTTGAATAGGCTGACAATTATTCTGTAGTAGTCTTTCATAGTAGTAGAATGTCCCTCGCTCTCCTTGTCATCGGAGATATGAATTCTTATTGGGGATGGAACATTTTGAGGCCTACCATCAGGAGTAGGTTGGTCAGAGGATGAGGCTTGCACTGGGCAAAAAATAGAGTGGAAGGCTGGGAAGTTTGGCATCAGACTGGGACTCATATTACGCAATGTGACGATAATTGTCTCATTATAGGCTTTTGTATATGCATAGAAAATATGTTGTTTGTAATCCATATCTTTTAATACGCTGACGGTGTAGATAGTGCGCATGTCGATGCAATTAATATTGGCTTCTATAGCGGCCAGTCTCTTTTCCAGTTGGGTATTTGTAGGCACATCAACCTATTTTTCCTTCTTCTTCCCTTTGCCCTTATCCTTCTTTTGTGGTGCTTCTTTCACAATCGACGTTTCTTGGCCTCGAGTCATTCTTTCAACTGATATATCGTTGATGGGACTTTTGTTTTCTAACATTTCCTCGCCATCCCGGGGCATAATGCCCTTCTGTTTGCATAACAGCATTACTAAAGAAGGGAAGGGGAGTATACTAGTTTGTTTTGTAGCAGCTTCAGGTATTTGATCATAGAGGATTTCGCCGATATCAATGTGACGGCCCTATAAGATTGAGTGCAAAAGGCACATACGATCCAATGTTGTCGTAGTGCTGTGCATAGAAGGAAGGATGTGGCTGTTTATGAAGTGGAACCACACCATGCTAAAGATTGTGAGATACCTCCGATGCATGGTGTAGTTATGTGGTCCATTACCTGTCCAAACAACCCATCAACACACAAGTCGCTTAGCACTTGGGCAGCCCTCTCGTTAGTCAGTTCATGTACAAATGGAGAGTGGTTATCGACCCTCTCAGGAATTTGAAGCAAAACGTTGATATTCACAGCACTCCATGAGATTAGACCTTCCCTCACAAAGACATACTCTTGCTCCGAATCGACAAGGTTTGCGTAGAATTCCCTTGCCAGTGTAAAGGAGTAGCTAGCGGGGTGTTCACAGAAGAACTCCCATCCCAAATGGCTTTGGTCCTTGCGACGTACTTCCCCAAAGTTTGATGCGATGACAGTTACAGACCTTGCTCCGGATGGGTATTCCATTTCATTATCACATTCTTATAACGATCTTTGGCTACTTTTGACAAAAATAATACCGACCCTACTGATGGTGGTGGAGTGGTGGTTTGAACCGTTGTGGCAAAATTTGAAAGAGTGGTTTTAGAAGGATTCTTTGCTCCTCTAGTTTTGGCCATGGTATCTAGAGAAGAAAGTTAACAAAAATTTGCAAAGAAAAGATTATACTGACAAAATAAAAATAAGAGCAAAACCAAAGAAGAAAATAAGTTGCAGTAACAATGGCTATTGTGAATGGAGAAAGAGAAGTCGGCAGAGCTTTATAACCTAGCCTTGGAAAAAGTCGTGATGATTGTAAATAACTTGGGGAAACATTGCATTTATAGCCATTAAATGTCAGGCTATAGATCGTACCTTTTCATCTGATCGAATGGCTGGAAAGGAGAAAAATCAATCAGCGTGATTCTTGCTTAAAAAGCTTTGTTGAGTCAGCATAGAATACATCGACAAAAAGACAATTTTTATTCCTGCAAAGAAAATAAACGAAACAAGTAAAAGTAAAACAAATAAAAGAAAAGGTGAAAATGCGTCGATATTATTTAAATGTAACTAGATCGGTGGCCTCGTTTGGTTCCTTGACTTCTGGGCTTACGTAGTGTTTCAAACGTTAACCATTCACCTTGAACTATTGTCCATCCTTCAAATTCTCAATTGTTACCGCACCACTCTAGGATGCTTTGACAACTTTAAAAGGGCCTGACCATCTTGATCAAAATTTACCTGGATGTAGTTTTAATCGTGAATTAAACAAAAGCACTAACTGACCAGGGCTAAATTGGCAACGCAAGATCATGTTGTCGTGTCATCTCTTGGTTTTTTCTTTATATATTACGACATTCTCATAAGCATGGCGGTGGATTTCTTCCAGTTCAGTAATGTCCAACAATCTTTTTCTTCCGACAGCGCCGTAATCCATATTCACCTACATGATAGCCCACATGGCTTTATGTTCAAGCTCAACTGGTAGGTGACAAGACTTACGAAACACTAACTGATACGGTGACATTCCCAGTGGGGTCTTATAAGCAGGTCGAAGCGCCCACAATACGTCATGTAGCCGAGAAGACCAATCCCTTCTAAATGGATTAACTACTTTCTCAAGGATGTTTTTAATTTGACGATTGGATACTTCAGCTTGGCCATTGGTTTGTGGGTGGTATGTAGTAGCCATAGGATGTTTCACAACATATCTCTTTAATGTTGTCGCCACTTGATGGTTGTGAAAGTGTGTACCTTGATCACTTATTAATGCTCTAGGTGTTCCAAATCTTGTAAGGATGTAAGTGTGGAAGAACCTCAACATCATTCGAGCATCATCTTTTGGCACCGCTATTGCCTTGATCCACTTCGAGACATAGTTAATCGCAACTAGAATGTACATATTCCCAAAGGAATTAGGGAATGGTCCCATGAAATCTATACCCCAAACATCGAAGAGCTCTACTTCCATAATTGACTGTTGGAGCATGTTATTGTGTCGAGATATTGAACCAGTGCGTTGACATCTGATACATTGCTGTACAAAGTTGTGGGTGTCTCGAAACAATGTGGGCCAATAGAATCCTGATTGCAGGACCTTTGCAATAGTCCTTACACAACCAAAATGGCCTCCATATGGAGCATCATCGCAATGTCGCAGGATAGAAGTCATTTCTTCTTCAGGAACGCAGCGACAGATAATATTGTCGGTGCATACCTTGAACAGGTACGGCTCGTTCTTGTAATATTTTGTAGCATCGAGCAAAACTCTGGCTTTCTTGTGATCAACAGCACTCAAAGGTAGCTTCCCACACACAAGGTAATTGACTACATCAGCATACCAAGGTGATGCATCAATAAAGAATAACTGCTCATCTGGAAATACATTGACAATTTGGGCTTTATTCCCATCTTCACTTCCAACTTCAAGTCGAGACAAATGGTCAACTACTTACTTTTCGGATCCTTTCCTATCCCTGATTTCAATATCGAATTCTTGTAGGAGTAAGATCCAACGGATTAAACTAGGTTTGGCATCTTTTTTTTCAAAAAGGTATCTCAATGAAGAGTGGTCTGTGCAAACTGTAATATTTGCGCCGACAAGGTATGAGCAAAACTTGTCAAATACAAAGGCTATTGCAAGCAACTCCTTCTCAATAGTTGTATAATTGACATGCACTTCAGTTAGAGTTTTACTAGCATAATAAATGGAATGAAATATCTTTTCTTTACTTTGGCCTAGTACAGCTCCCACAGCAAAGTCACTTGCGTCACATAATAATTCAAACGGTTGCATCCAGTCTAGTGCGACGACAATCAGAGCTTGTACCAGCTACTTCCTTATTGTCATGAATGCGACCAAATAGGTTTCATCAAACACAAACTTTTTATTTTGCTCTAGCAATAAGCATAACGGTTTAGCAATCTTGGAAAAATCTCGGATGAATCTCCTATAGAAACCAGCATGTCCAAGAAAGCTTCTTATTCCCTTGACATTGGTAAGTGGTGACAATTTCTCGATGATTTCAACCTTTGCTTTGTCAACCTCAATACCCTGACATGATATACAATGGCCGAGGATAATGCCTTCAGTTGCCATGAAGTGGCATTTTTCCCAATTCAAAACTAGATTTGTGTCCTCGCATCTCTTCAGAACTTTTTCCAAATTGTCAGTGCATTGGTTAAAATTCTATCCATAGATAGAGAAATCATCCATGAATACCTCTAGAGAGTCCTCGATCATGTCCGAGAAGATCGCCATCATGCATCTCTAGAATGTTACTGGTGCATTGTACAACCTAAATGGCATATGTCGGAAGGCAAAGGTTCCAAAAGGACATGTGAACGTAGTCTTTGCTTGATCTTCCGGTGCAATGGCTATTTGGTTATATCCAGAATAACCATCTAAAAAGCAATAATAGGCCTTACCAGCTAACCTATCCAGCATCTAGTCAATGAAAGGTAGTGGGAAGTGGTCGTTCTTTGTGGTCGCATTCAGTCGACGATAATCCATGCATACTCGCCAGCCAGTCGAAATGCGAGTAGGGATCAACTCATTCTTGTCATTTCTCACAACTGTGAAACCACTTTTCTTAGGCACACATTGGACGAGGCTCATCCAATCACTATCAGAAATAGGGTAGATGATGCCGACATATAGCCACTTGATAATTTCCTTCTTCATTACTTCTTTCATCTTTCCGTTAAGTCGCCTTTGTTGCTCAATTTATTGCTTCGCCTCATCTTCCAGCCTGATCTTGTGCATGCAAAAAGAGGGACTAATGCCTCTGATATCAGCAATGCTCCAGGCTATGGCTCTCTTATGCTGTTTCAAAATGGCAACGAGCTTATCTTCCTGCGTTGCATCGAGGAATGCGTTGACAATAACAGGTAATGTATCGTTGTCACCCAAAAAGACATATTTCAGGTGCGTTGGAAATGGTTTCAACTCCAAGATATGAGCTTGCTCAATTGACGGTTTAAATGCAGGGATTGTCCTGTTCAACAAATCCAAAGATTCCAATTACCAATTCTACCTGAGCTCACAATTATTAACCTCCTCTTTATGGTCACATTCAGCTAGAATTTCCTCAACGGATGTCACTACATCTTTATCTATAATGGCTGAACTCCTTGCATTGAATTCTTCTAGAATTATCTCATCTATCACATCGATGTGGTGACATTTATCTTTACTCTTATATGGGGATGCTTCAAACACACTGAAGGTCACATGTTCATCGTTATGACGCATGATAAGTTCTCCCTTGAACACGTCGATAAGCATGCGTCCCGTTACCAAAAATGGTCGCCTTAGAATAATAGGCACCTCCTTGTCTGCTTCGTAATCAAGAATTATGAAATCAGCAGGAAACACAAGCTTATCTACTTGAACAAGAACATCTTTGATTTGGCCTTCAGGTTGTGCTAAAGATCTGTCCTCAAGTTGCAATGTCACCACAATGGGCTTCATTGATCCTATTCCTAACTTCTTGAAAGTAGATAAAGGCATAAGGCTAATACTTGCTCCTAAATCACATAAAGCTTTACCTAGATAATGATTTCCATTAGAGCAAGGAATTGTGAAGCTATTAGGGTCTTTCATTTTAGGTGGCAGCTTGTTTGCAAGCACAACGTTGCACCACTTTGTGAGCGTAATCGTCTTGATTTCGAACAATTTCTTCTTCTTTGATAGTAGCTCCTTCATAAATTTCCCATAATTGAGTATCTGTACAAGATCATCTACAAGAGGTATGTTAATGTGTAATTGTTTCAAAGTAGAAACAAACTGTTGATACTCTTTATCATGAACTTTTTCTTTAAATCTTTGCAGAAATGGAAAAGGTATCGCAAAAGTGAGTTGTTGCAGAAAACTCAGTGGTATCAACATTGGCAGTTGCATTGACAACTACGGTGAAAAAACTATAGGCATAGATGGTGCTACTGTTGGTTCTTCCTCATGTGCTTCTGCTTTGCTTCCTTCAGCTGCATCCTTTTCTCGTTGCTGTGGCTCAAATGCATCGAAAGTGTTCTGTTTAGAACTGCTTGGTCCAGCTGTTTGCTTCTTACTTCTCAACGTGATAGCCTTACAGTGCTCCTTCCCTCTCTATGTTGGGTTCCTTGTATCCCTAGGTAGAGTACCAAGTGATCTTGCACTCAAGTTAGATGCCACTTGACCTAGCTGGGCTTCCAACGTTCGGATGGAAGAAGAGTTTCCTTGCACAATTGCTTTAGTCCTCGTGATATGCTCTCGTATTAGAGCTTCAAGAGTAGCTATCGGATCTGACCTTTATTGAGGAAAATGCTGTTATTGTTGCTGATGTTGTCCTTGCATATGTGGCAATGCAAACTGTTGTGACTGCATTCGAGATTGTGGTTGCATCTGGTTATGTGCTTGCATCTGATTAGGGTGCGAATATACTTGCGAATTCTGATTAAAATTTTGTTGTTCATGGTTATTGTAACTCCCTTGTCTATAACTTACTTGATTTGAGGAATTAACATATCTGTATGTGGAAACATTTTGATTCCCCAAAGGTTGTTGAGTTCTATTGTTGTATGAGTTACCATATGAATTCCCTCTGATTTTATTGACATAGAAAGAATTTTCAGCATGTTGTGAGAAGCCCTCGAAACTATGGTTATCGCCGTAAATTTCACAGGAAAATGTCGGCGCATCCATTTATTGAGCCACTTGAATAGGGACAACATCACTTGTCCCCTTAATATTCTTTATGATATTGGCCAACAAAGATACCTGCGCACTCAAAGCAGAAATAACATCTAATTCAAGATCACCAGGGTTAGTTTTCACCTGAGTAGAACGAAAGATTGGATACTGGTAATCATTCTATGCAATCCTCTCCAAAATTCTTACAAATACATTGTAAGTGCAATCTAACAAGGGACCATTAGCTGATATGTCGACAAGATTTCTTATCTAAGCATTCAATCCATTGTAAAAGATCTCTATCTAGGTCTCTTGTTGAATTCCATGCATTGGGCAACGTCTAAGTAAAGTTTTATAACGCTCCCATGTTGTATGTAAGTTCTCATCATCTAGCTGATGATATGTTGTAATATCATTGGCAACCTTGCATTCATTTTCGATGGATTAAAACGCAAAACAAACTGCATTGCTAGTGCATTCCAAGATGTAATGGATCCAATCGATAATCCCAAGAACCATGTTCTCGCTTTACCCTGCAACGAATAAGGAAATAATTGCATTTTCAAGGCATCATCAGGGACACCATGTTGACTAAAAGATGTACAAATAAGTAGAAATGATTTTAAATGTTCTCTTGCGTCTTCATGAGGCAAAGAAGAATATTGCCCATTTGAATTAAACATCTGGAACATCACCAGTTTCAGCTCGAAATTTCCAGCTTATATAGCTGGTCTCACAACCCCTGGCTGTAGATCGTCAAGTATAGGCATAACAAAATCTCTTATTGTCCTATTTTGCACTTGTTCTTCTTGTGGAGACGGTGGTGGTATATTACTAATGACTTGTGGTTGCATTGGAGGAACTACATCTTGTGGCAGTAATGGTGGTAAGTTGTTGATGTTGTTACCAGCCATTTTCTTTTGTTCTTGTCTTCTCCTTCTTAATGTCCTCTCAAGTTCTGAATTAAAGTTCACAATATCCTTCGGATTTCTCCTTGTAGACATGCAACACTTAAAGAATTCTGAAAGAAATTAACAAAAGAAATTAAAAAAAATAGTAAAAGTTAGAAGTTAAGTAAGAAAAAATAATTAAACTACAAAAACAAACATCAAACAAACGCTAATTCCCCGACAACAATGCCAAAACATGATCACATCTATAAAGTCACAGCAATTGTGCAAGCAGACACACGTCGATGCAAGTATAGTTGATAGAACAATTCTATCGGATATTGATCCCACGAGGAATGGGTTCTTGATGTTCAGCTGTCGAAGCAACTAATACTAAAATTAGATGAAATGTGAGTAAAGATGTCAGCGTAATTAAGTTAGATCTACACACTAAAATTGTTAATACTGTCAATGCAATCAAGGTTAATTGTCAAAGCAACGGAAAGTAAATTAATTGTTGTGAAAGTTTTAAGAATTTAAATGCATAAAAGTAAAGGTTTGATCAAGTGTAAAGGATTGGAGTGGATTACTGATTTCGCTAAGTCGTAACGCTGGATGCATGGACAAGGTATTATATAGAAGTGGTTGCTCCTTTTCTCCATTAGCTCACCTTTTTATAGCTTAAATCTAAAAAACAAACAGTAATTGCAGTATTTAATTCCTCCACCTCTTGATATTTTCTTCCATCTTCTTTCCTCTATTTATAGCCTTCAAAAGTTGCAGGTTTCATCCTCCATTATCAGATCCAGATCCAATTTGCAGCTGTCAAAGTTAGTTACAGTACAGCTATGCACTCACGCAAATTTAATGTGTACTTCAGAGATCTGCGGGTTGTCATTACATTGCTGGGCGCGATCTAAAATCATCAATTACAGCGACAACGTGTGATTTTCCTGCGCTGGTGCTTCTAGTCATATTTTTAGCTTGAGTTCACTTATCCAAAGCTCAGGTTTTATGCGGCGACATCTCTGGTCGCAATTTCAAACGATCTTGTGGCTGCATTCTTCTTCCAGCATTGATCTTCTAAGATGAGTTTCTGTGCTGACAATTCTAAGACACAATATATAGGCTACTTGTAGCGACATTAGTACACAAAAGATGTAAAAAAACTAGAATTTAAACCAAACTATTATTAGTTAAAAAATATAAAAACTAAATATGAAATGCTTACAATGCATGCTAAATACGATACAGAAGAGATAATTAAAACAACAATTTAGGGAGAAAATATATGTCATTTGCAATGTTATTAGTTCCACAGCCTCCATATCCTCAAAGACTCCAGCAACATAAGTAAGATATGCAATATAGGAGAATTTTTTATGTGTTAAGACAACTATGTATCAACATTCCGTTGGTAGAAGTTTTGGAGCAACTGTTGAACTACGCGAAAGCCATAAAGGAATTTCTGTTTAAGAAGAGAAGGTTGGGGGAATTTAGAACTGTAGCTCTTACTACAGAATGTAGCTTATTCTTCCAGAACAGGTTACCTCTTAAGTTGAAGGATCCAAGCAGTTTCACCAAACTTTGCAATATTGGAGAAACCTATTATGGTAAAGCTTTGTGTGATTTGGGATCAAGTATCAACTTAATGCCTATGCCTGTGTTTAGATGATTAGGTATTGGTAAGGCTAGACCGACTATAGTTACACTCCAATCGGTGGATAAATCTTTGGCATATCCAAAAGGAAAGATTAAGGATGGCTTGGAACGTATTGATAAATTCATATTTCCTGCTTACTTTATTATCTTAGATTTTGAAGCAAATAAAAAAGTACCAATCATCTTAGGAAGGCCTTTCTTGCCAACTAGCAAGATGACAATCGACGTACAAAAAGGTGAACTCACCATGCAAATTCAAGATGAACAAGTGACCTTTAATGTACTTAAGGTCGTAAGATCTCCTGCTGAGATTAAAGATTGTTCTGCTGTCTCCAAGGCAGATCCACTAGCTCATGAAGAATTAGAATACAAAGATTCATCAAAAGTTGAGTTCGAATCTTTAGAGTTAGCAGAAAAGAAGTACAAGCAACCCAACCCATCAAGAGAAGAGTCACTCGAGTTAGACTTACCGATTTTGAAAAGGCCATTAGATACTGAAAAGAGTTTTATCGAAGGACAGAAGAGTGTAAGTCAATCTTAAGTATTTGATCTTAGGAAGCTCGTGTCTCAAGGGTTAAAAGCAAGGATCATGAATCCTATCTATGACATTCAATGGGTGGGAATTATACCAAAGAAAGAAGATCTCACAGATAATGAGCTGACTCCATTGAGGATCATCATGTGCAGGACGATTTGTATTAATGAAAGGAAGTCGAGTAAAGCAACACAGAAAGACCATCTCTCGTTTCTACTTATTGATCAAATGTTAAATGCAATTGTTGGGCAACAACCTTATCTCTTCTTTCTAGATGGATACGGTTGGTATGATAAATGCCCGTTTGACATCGCCTTTATCAGTGACAATCTCTAATAACATTGAGGGAGTTCTCTTCACTCTCTCTACCGTTAATTTATTTTCAGTTTTTTTTCTTTCATTTGAATAAATGGCATGATTAGAAAAATTTTCTTGAATTAGTACATTAAATTAATTCTGTTTAAGGAGATTGGAACTTAAGTGGGACTATTTGTGACCCCTCCAACCTTTCTTGGGAAATTAATTTAATGTAATTTTCTGAGAAAAAATTTCTAAGCAGCCTACAAGGAACTTTAATTTTTGTTTTCAATTTCAAGTTTATTTTTATTTTGAATAAGAGGTTCAAGTTGACCCAAGGGTTAATTAGTTTATTTCTATCAAGTTTGTGTAGGTAATAAACTTGTCGTAGTTTTGGGCTTCAGGCCTAGAATAGTGACGAGGACAAAAATATCCAACACACATTGCCCCTACCCTTTGTCGTAGCATCACTTCCCCACGTTGTAGCAATCTCGAAAAATGGGAGATGACACAAATTAATTAAAAGCTGGAATTTATTGTCTTTCTTTACTTTATTTTCTTAGGTTATTTTAAGTTTGTAATGAATTTAGGATTAGGTCATTAGGTTAGTTTTCAATTCTTGCATAATAAATTAAGAGGTTGAAGGCAATAATTGAACAAAATAGAAAAATAAGAGTGTGGTAATAGATATGTACATGTCTAGCATTGGACATTGAAAGAGCTTGGTACTTAAGAAGTCAAGTTTGACTCACCTCCTCTTTCTTGATCCTACTTGGTGTACAGTATTTATTCACTTTTATTTTTACTTTCTCTATTGTTTTTAAGAATGGGGACATTGTTCATCTTAAGTAGGGGGATTGAAATCGAAAACTTCTTAATAAGTATTATTTCTTCTTATTTTATGAATTTAGTTATAATTTTGCTTGAAAATTTGAATTTATGTTAATTCTGTTAAAGCTTTAGTAAAAATAAAATTCAATTATCTTAATGGTTATAATATTAAGCTGAACCATGATATGAATACTACTCTTAATAAAATATGTGTAAATCATATCATAAAATTTTAATTCCTTATAGAAGCTGAATATGCATGAAAGTTTAAGTCTCTAGAATTGACTTAGTAATTTCTTGAGGTGAAATCCTAGGAAGCATGAAATTTTTAAAATGATTTAGGCAACAATTGTTTGGAACGTTTGAGCCTTTCAAGCTAACCTTGATGAATGTTATCCCTTTAATCCAATTTTGAGACTATATGGCCTAATTTTCTTTGTACCTTACAACTATAAGCCATCTTATCTCTTGTACTTATCTCTAAATTGTCCCAACTACTAGACTTAGTCTATCAAGATTTTGTTTTGAAAATAAGTTTGGGGGAGTTAAGAAGAAGTACCAAAATGCTCAACAAAAGTATAGTACATACAAAAATGATGTTCAAAAAGAAAAAGAAAAAAAGAAAAAAGAAAAAAGCATATGTACTCAAAAGAAAAAGAAAAGAGCATGAACATGCAAAGTTCAAAAAGCGTTGGTGAAATTGAAGGTCCGATGCAAGCTGAGTCTAGGGTTTTAGCTTAAATTTATCTATTTTTTCCAAACCCCTAGCCTAGCCCCATTACAACCTATGCTAAAAACCTATTTGATTCAAGATTTGAATGCTACCTACATTAGTGGAGAGAAATTGCTATTTTTAACATATGAACACATAAGTTAAACTAGTCTTAACTAGGGAATAACAAATTGAGTGATAAGATTTTGACATGTTTTTATTAAGACAAACATGATGATACTTGAAGATAATTGAATAAAAAAATACTCGAGCTACATAATTTCTAAATTTTTGTTTCTATGTTTAATTATTTTGAATTCATAAGTATGAGGATAAATGATCAACTCTTTTGTGATTTGTGCATTACTCGGGATGAGCAATGTATTAAGTTTGGGGGTGTTGAATGATGAAAATATATAGATGTTTTCATACCCTTTTTGACCAAATTTTATGCAAATTCTGAGTAATTAATATCGAAAAATATAATTTATTTATAAATTAATTAATTTTGCTAAAATTTTCAACATATTAATTTTTAATTATTTTTATAAATATTAAGCATGAATTTGATGAGTTTTTGACAGATTTGCACAATTGATGAAAATCGGCCCGGTAGACACTACTGACAGCTTACATCGTTGAGGGAATTTTTACACCAAGTTAATGAAGAGCTAAGAATAATAATTTTCTAGTCAAGGGTCAGTCCAATATTAAGCTAAATTATGCTTTATAATTATATTTTTAATTCAAATTAAATTGGATCAAAAATAAATTATGAAGGCTGAAATGAAGTGGCTCGATGTGCATGCAACAGAGGATCGAACCACCTTTAATTTGGCTAGCCATGTGCCGTCCAAGTCCTGACCATGTTCAGCTGAAATATTGACCAATTCAACCTTGAAAAACATCCCTCAAACTTTCACAAAATTCCATTCCAACCCTCCTCTTTTCACGGTTTCAAATTCTCACTCTTAGCTTATTTTAAGCAAGCTTTGAACAAGTCAAAGCTTGTATGTGGTGGCCGGCCATGGGGGAGTGTGTGACTGATATTTATTTTCTAAATATAGCCACCATATCTCACCTCAACTCCACCTATAAATACACCCTCCTTTCACCTCATTTCACACGACTAAACAATTCACCTTCTCTTCTTTCTCTCTAGTTTCTCTTTAACCTTCCATCCACATTTTCCTTCATTCCTTTGCTAATTTCCCCTCTTGTAAAAAAGCGGTTCTTCAGTCTTACATAGCCTTTGTTGAGTGTTCATTAGAGACCTGGATCTGGGAAGAATCGAACAAGAACAACGAAGAACGCGAAAGCAATTCTTGAGAAATTGCCAGATTTAATCCTATTCTTTTTCTCATATTTTTAGATTCTTGTTTGTTATCATGATGAATGCTATTATGAATGCTATTAATTCTTTAATTAAAATGGCTTAATTTCTTTAAGTGTTGGGTTGATTGTGTTTAATTGCTTGTTTATATTTAATCCATGTTTATGTTGTTATAGGCCCTGAATATGTTGTTTAATTAAATATTATCATGCCTAAGTTATTATTGCATTACCCTTGTGATATATTTATTGAATTAATCATTTAAGCGCGTTGAAATTGTGATTAATGGACACACTATTTAATTTGTGCATGCTTAATCCTTTAAGGAAGCTGAGGGTTAAAATTGTGATGTATTGGAGAATACTTGCCTTGCATAACTTGCAGGATTATTGTGATTAAACTGTTTCAATATAAGTGTATGTTGTTACCTCACTTGATCCTTTACATGCTTATGAATAATAATTTAGTCGGTCGTATTGGTATAGGTGTATGTTCAAGAGATAGATTAATTTCATAATGTATGTATGTGCTATACCACATTAACTTATCAAAGGTTATTTTAGTCGGTTGTATTAGTATAGGTGTATGTTCAAGAGATAAATTTATTTTTGTAACTGATGTTGTTCATAAGTTAGCAAGATATCGAGCTTTTGTGATTATTAATTCGTAACAAGCATGAACATGGTTTATATTTAATTAAGTTATTAAAATAATTAACTTGCCACATTTATGTTATATTGATTAAAACCCTTAGAAATAGTGCATAGGAATATAATTTAGTCTTAGCTTAACGTAGTTTAATTTAATTTAGAATACTTTAGATTAAAATCTCTCAAATATTATATTGTTTCCTAACCAATTTTTTTATTAATATTTCATAAATACTTTTCATAGCACAGTCCCTAAGGGTACGATACTTGACATTACTTGTCACTTTATTACTTGAATACGATTGTGTACACTTGCACATTTTCATCATTCCATAACCCAAACCCGTACTATTCCAAATTGTTAACTTCATTGAAAGACATGTTCAATTTGTTGGTGTTGAACACCATTTTAAACATGCATGGAAGCATCTCTTGCCTTAAATGCTATATAATGAGAGTCGACTGCAAATTGTTCATTGACCACGGATCGCAACACTATCTCTCATTGCTCAACCAAAGAGCCTCTCAAACACTCACCTCTAGTAGATTTATTGAGATCCTACATCCCTTCCAAACCTTACAACCTCTCATGTACAGCCTTTACAGATTGAATAACATCCTTTTCCTTACTCATATAGTCCCTTCCTTTCCCCAACTTACAATTTACAATTTGAACTGGCCCTTGAGCACTACCTTTACCAAAAATGTGACCCAACTTAGGCCCATTATTTACCTACTTTCTAGTGGAAGAAGCCACATTTGGCTCAAATTTATCTGAGCCTAGTTTGAAAGTAAATCCGACTGACTTAAAGGCATTAAGATGCTTTGCCAAATTAAGAACTAATTTCTCACCCTTGCTTCCTTATCTTTAGAAGTTATGTTCTTCCCACAGAATTAGGTAAGAAATTAGCTACTCTTTCCTTATCTTTCTCCAGTGATTTATGGTGATCAAAATCTCCCTCACAAGATTTTTTTCTCCTTGCAAAATCTCTGGAATTACTATATTTATTCCGTAATTCACGCTCTAGAGAATTAGCCACTAATCGTGTCTGAAACGTCACAGTGATTGTGTAAGCAAATACACGTCGATGCAAGTATAGTTGATAGACAATTCTATCGGATATCGATCCCACGAGGAAATTGGTTCTTGATGTTTAAATGTCGAAGAAACTAAAACTGAAATTAAGTAAATTATGAGTAAGGATGTCAGTGCAATTATGCCAGATCTGCACACTAAAATAGTTAATATTGTCAATGCAATCAGAGTTAAATGTTAGAGGTTAAATGTCAATGTACTGAAAGTAAATCAAATGTGTTGAGTGTTGAATGCTGAATATTTAAATGCATGAAATGTAAATTTGATCAAGTGAAAAGGATTGGAATGGATCACTAATTTTCGCTAAGTCGCAACACTGGATGCGTCAACAAGGTATTGTATAGACGAATTGTTGCAGCAATAATGCATCAATGAAATCTTACCAATATTAGTCTTCCGTCTACTCTAGACTTAAATACCCACAATCACCCGACCTCTTTGTGTGAGAAACGATCTGCATCCAAGAACAGGTAACTAGAAAATCTCCTAGTCCCAAGCAACTCTCGTTGTCTTACTTGTTAACTTAACTTGTCACCGCATCTCTCGACGTCAGCAAACTGCAAAACCACTCTCGTGTTTGATGCGGTTAGATCCAAGAATAAACAGATAAAAAGCATTAAATAAGAAATAAAGTGATCTAACAATGAAAGATACTCTCGTATTCATTCAAATGTCATTAGAATCCATCAGTATAAAAGAAAGATTAAAGAATACAATTGAAGCTTACTATCTCTAGACTACTAGGACTACTCCTTAATCGTTCCTCTTGCGCAGCATCGAGCACTTATCGTCAGAAGTGGTTGCTCCCTTGCTCTATCCGTTCACCGTTCCGACTAAAGTCTCCAAATCACACAGAAATTGTAGAATTTAATCTTCTACCTCTTGATGATTTCTTCCTTCTTTATTATTCTATTTATAGCCTTCAAAAGTTGCTGGTTTCAGCCTCCCATTCTTAGATCCAAATCTAGATTTTGCAACTGTCAAAGTTGGCTAGAGTACAGCTATGCACTCACGTAGATTTAATGTTTTCTTCAAAGATCTGCAGGTTGTCGCTGGATTGCTGGGTGCAATTTGAAATCGTAATTACGGCGACACCTGTAATGTTCCTGCGCTAGTGCTTCTAGATGTGAATTCAACTTTAGTCTACCAATTCAGAGTTCATGTTCAGTACGACGACATCGCTGGTTGCAACTCCAAGCTGATCATTCTTCTTCCAGCATTGAGCTCCTGGGCTGAGTTCCTATACTGACAATTCTAAGGCATAATATATCGGCTGCTTGTGTCGACATTAGTACAAAAAGATATAAAAATAAAAAGAATTTAAACTAACCAGCAATGAGTTAGAAAATATAAAAACTAAGTATGAAATGCTCATGGTGCATGCTAAATGAGATACAAAAGAGACAATTAAAACACTAATTTAGGGAGAAAATATATGTCATTTGGAATACCATCACACCCCTAAACTTGAGTTTTTACTTGTCCTCAAGTAAACAAAAATTAACAAAGTCACAAGCAAAAATGTCACCGCTATCAATATTCTCACAACTTGAATTTTCTAATATCCTAATGCACAAATTTTATTTACATGATAGACTAATGCACCGATAATTTATAGGCATGAATAATTTGAAAACTGCAACTTCATAAATGTTAATTTCATGCATTGAATCCTAATCTTCCTTGAACCAATACAGCATTTATCAAAAATTTCTTTCTTTTTCTTTTTCTTCCTTTTTCTCATTCATTTTTTTTTAAATGATTGAGAGATGTCATTGCATTACTCTACCTTTGTCCCTGGGCAGTAAAGATGGGGTGCAACAAACCCCAGGAGATATGTAATTTTTCCGACACACACTCTTGCAATGACAACCTTTGGCTAGATGATTTTTCTAAACCTGTAGCGGAGTGGTCTCCCTTGAAAAGTCATAATGCAATCACATTGGAGTGTCTTTTTTATTCATATAATGTCGCTGCAACTGGTCAGTTAGTTCAAGATTCAAACATCAACACTATCCATTCATTACTGAAGTAATTCTAATAATTCATTCAAAAATAGTAGACTTGTCATTCATTCATATTCATCCGATTTCCACATTAGCATCCAAACAATTCAAGAATTACTCATAAAAATAAAAATTGTGGCACATTTCTGTTGAAATTTTGTATATTCTCATTAACAAAAGAAACAAGTAGAATTCAAATATGTGGGTGTAATTGCATTTCCATTTCACATTATCTCCCCCAAACTTAAAGTCTGTATTATCCCCAACGCACTGACAATATTACACAAAAATAATGGAAATGCAACGACAATGGAACTAAGTTAACAAAAGGAATGAAGTGATAAAACAAAATGCAATGACAATAAGAATGTGTGAAAACTATCTAAAAAGAAATGTACCAACTTATTCGTCAGCAGACGATGCAGATGCTGCCTTTGTTTTCTTCTTCTTCTTCTTTAGGCCCTCACCCTCTTCTTTGTGCTTCTTCTTCTTCTTGTCTTTGCACCTCTTCCACTTTTTATTCGTCGCACCAACCGGCTCGACAGAGTGCTCCTCCTAAACAAGTTGGGTGGTGGCCTCATTGGTTGTCACTTTTGATGGGTGGATTTCGACGAGCGGCGTCACATAAGGCACGATAGCAAGAGGATTCAGTTCCTCAATTTTGCTCATAACAACCTCAACCTGGCTCGAATTAGGTCGAGCCTCGTCAGAGCTTGATGCCCCTACACACTCCGATGTGCCGACAACATCCTCAGCGATCGTTGTCGGGGCATCATTTTCCTTCTCTTCCTACACCTCAGCAGGGTCCTTCTCTTTATTCTCTTCTTCCTTCTCTTCTTCTTCCTTTTCCTTCAGCTAGTCATCTTCGTCGTCCACACCTTCATCCTCATGCTGCTCTGGTTCTTTTGGGCCAATGTTAGCGCATTCAACTACGTCGACACCTTCATCCAGAACAGCCTCACGTTTAGCTATATTCGCACCAAGACTATTAGAGAACTCATCCTCGAACAAATTGACAATGGTGCGATAGCAGTTCTCATCAGATTTCGAGTGCCCTTCTTCCTTATCATCATCTGAGATGTGAATCCGTGTTGGTATAGGGGCAGGCCTACCATCAGGGGTAGGTTGATCGGATGATGAGTACTGCATCTGGCGGAATATGGATGGAAAGGTTGGAAAGTCTAGTAATGGAGTGAGGCTGATCTGGTGTAGTGCGGCAACAATAGCTTTGTTCCAAGCCTCTGTGTAAGCATAAAATTTATGCAGCCTGTAATCCATGTCATCAACGACACCATAGTGTGGACTGAGTGCATGTCAATACGGTCAAGATGTACTTCCATTAAAGCCAGCTTCTTTGCCACTTGTGAAATTGTGGGCGGATCGGATTGTTTTGCCTTCTTTTTCCTTTTATTTTTATCCTTTTTCTTCGAGGCTTCATTGGCTACCTATGTCTCCTGGCCACGAGTCATCCGTTCAACGGAGATATCATTGATCGGGCCTCTGTTCTCTAATATCTCCTCACCATCCTTGGGCACAATGCCCTTCTATTTACAAAGCAACATGATTAGAGAGGGGAATGGGAGTATACTAGTTTGCTTGCCAGCGGCTCTCGCGACTTGATCGTGGATGATCTCTCCGATGTTTATGTGTCGAAAGTGTAGGGTAGAATGCAAGAGACACATACAGTCTAATGTTGCCATAGTGCTATGTGTCGAAGGCATGATGTGGTTGTTGATGAAGTGGAACCATACCTTATAGAAGATTGTGAGATACCTTCTATGCATGGTGTAGTTGTGGAACCCGTTCCTAGTCCATGTGAATCCATCGACACAAAGGTCCTTCATCATCTGAGCGGTGCTTTCATCATCCAGGCTATATATAAACGGTGAGTGGTCATCCACCCTCTCAGGGATTCTTAACAGCACATTAATTTGGGCGGTACTCCATGGGATGAACCCCTCCCTTACAAAAATGAACTCTTGCTCAGGATCCACAAGATTGGCGCAGAACTCCCTGACCAGTGTAGGGGAGTAACCAGATGGATGTTCGCAGAAAAACTCCCACCCAAGGCGACTGATGGTATGGGCAAAATGTTTCCCTAAGGTCTGATGTAGGGACAATTGCAGACCTTGTTCAGGGTGGAGGTTTTGTTTCAGCATGATATTCTGGTAGTGGTCCTTGACTGCAGACATAAAAAATAAGATCGGGCTTGAAGACGAAGATGGTGTTATGATCGGAGCCACAGTGGTTGAAGTTGTTGGGGTGTTTTTAGAGGGAGTCTTGGAAGGGTTTTTCGATGCTCAGGTTTTAGCCATTGTTACTGAAGAAGAAAGTTAGAGAAGTTTGTAGAAAAATATAGCTTCTGAACGGAAAAAGGAATATAGAGGTAATGAAAGGGACGAGATGTAGCAATAATGAAGGATGTAAGTAAAGAGAAATCTAGAGGAGAGAGGTTTTATAACCTAGGCATGATGATTGAAAAAATTACGGGGAAACGTTGCATCTATAGTTATTTATTGCCAGGATGCAGATGGTACTGTTTCGTCTGATCGAATGGTTGGGAGAGAAGAGAGATCAACCGGCACGATTCTTGCTAAAAAAGCTATGCTAACTCATCACAGAATGCATCGATAATTCGTGCTTCAATGCTTCGACAAAAATATAATTTTTTTATTTTTGCAATGAATTTGAAACTACAAAAGTAAAAGTGAAACAAATAAAAGTAAATAGAAAAATGCATCGACATTATTTGAATGTGACCAGATTGATGGCCTCATTTGGTTCTTTGACATCTAGGCTCACATAGTGCTTTAGACGTTGGCCATTTACTTTGAATTATTGTCCATCCTTTAGATTTTCAATTGTCACTGCACCGCTCTAGAATGCCTCGACAACTTTAAAAGGGCCTGACCCTCTTGATCGCAATTTACTTGGATGCAATTTTAAACTTGAGTTAAATAAAAGCACTAATTGGCCAGGGTTAAATTGTCAACACAAAATGATATTATCGTGCCATCTCTTTTCCTTTCCTTGTATATTGCGGCATTCTCATAAGCATGTCGGCATATTTCTTCTAGCTCAGTGACGTCCAACAATCTTTTTCTTCCAGCAGTATCATAATTCATATTCACCTGCTTAATTGCCCACATGGCTCTATGTTCAAGCTCAACTGGAAGGTGACAAGACTTACCAAACACTAACTGATACGGCGACATTCCCAATGGGATCTTGTATGCAGTGCGAAGCGCCTACAATGAGTCATGTAGCCGTGAAGACCAATCCGTTCTAGATGAATTAACCACCTATGCTTTTAATTTGTCGATTAGATACTTCGGTTTGACCATGTTTTGTGGGTGGTACGTAGTAGCCATACGATGCTTCGCATCATATCTTTTAATGCAGTCACCACTTGGTTGTTATAAAAATGAGTTCCTTGGTCACTTATTAATGCTCTTGGTGTTCCAAACCTTGTGAGAATGTATGTGTGAAAGAACTTCAACACTGTCCGAGCGTCATATTTTTGCACTGCAATTGCCTAGATCCACTTCGATACATAGCTAACAGCAACTAAGATGTACACATTCCCAAAAGAGTTTGGAAATGGTCCCATGAAATCTATACCCCAAATGTCGAAGAGCTCTACCTCCATTATCGATTGTTGGAGCATCTCATTGCGTTGAGATATTGAACCAGTGCGTTGAGAACGATCACATTGTTGTGCGAAGTTGTGGGCATCTTGAAACAATGTGGGCCAATAAAATCCTGACTATAAGACCTTAGCAGTAGTCCTTGGACCCCCAAAATGTCCTCCATAAGGGGCATCATGGCAATGTCGCAGGATTGAAGTCATTTCTTCTTTAGGTACACAACGACGAATAATATTGTCAACGCATACCTTTAATAGGTATGGCTCGTTCTAGTGGTATTTTGCAACATTGCATATGAACCTGATCTTCTTGTGACCAGTAGCACTCAGTGGCAGCTTCCCACACACTAGGTAATTAACTACATTGGCATACGACCTGTATATGTGGCAGCATAAATTGTTGTGGCTGTAATCAAGATTGTGGGTTTATCTGGCTATGTGACTACATCTGTTGAGAACTCACCTGTGAATTCTAATTATAATTCTGCTATTGGTTGCTATTGTAACTCCCTTGTCTATAAACCCCTTGATTTGAGGAATTTCCATATCTGAATGTGGAAGCATTTTGATTCCCCCAAGGTTGTTGAAATCGATTTTTGTATGAGTTACCAAATGAACCCCCTCTGATGTTATTGACGTGGAAAGCATTTTCTACATGTTGTGGGCAATCCTCATAACTATGGTTGTCGCCGCAAATTTCACAAGAAAATATCGTCGCATCTAATTGATGGGCCACTTGAATAGGAGAAATGTCATTTGTTCCCTTCAAATTCTCTATGATATTGGCTAATGAGGATATCTGTGTTGACAAAGCAGAAATAGCATCTAACTCAAGAACTCCAGGGTTAGTTTTTAACTGTGCAGAATGAGAGATTGGATATTGATAGTCATTTAGAGCAATCCTCTCTATAATTCTCACAGCTTCATTATAGGTACAATCCAACAAAGGACCATTAGCCGATGCGTCGACAAGATTCCTTGTCTGAGCATTCAAACCATTGTAAAAAATTTCTATTTGGGTCTCTTGCTGAATTCCATGCATTGGGTAGCGTCGAAGCAATGTTTTGTAATGCTCCCATGTTGTATGTAAGTTCTCATCATCTAGTTGATGATATGCAGTAATATCATTACGCAACCTCGCATTCATTGTCGACGGATTGAAATGCAAAACAAACTGCGTTGCTAACGCATTCCAAGATGTAATGGATCCTGTCGGCAATACCAAGAACCATGTTCTTGCTTCACCCTGCAATGAATAAGGAAATAATTGCATTTTTAAGGCATCACCAGGGACACCATGTTGACTAAATGATGCACAAATAAGCAAAAATGATTTTAAGTGTTCTCTTGCGTCTTCATGAGGAAAACCAGAATATTGCCCATTAGAATTTAACATCTGAAACATCATTGGTTTCAGCTCAAAATTTCTAGCTTGGATAGCTGGTCTCACAACCCCTGGTTGTAAATCATCAAGTATAGGCACAACAAAATCTCTTATTGTCCTATTTTGCACTTGTTCTTCTTGTGGACGCGTTGGTGATATATCATTAACAATTTGTGGCAGCGTTGCAGGAACTCCATCTTGTGGCAGCAATGGTGGTAAATTATTGTTGTTGTTATTACCAGCCATTTTCTTTTGTTCTTTCCTTCTCCTCTTAAGTGTCCTCTCAAGCTCCGGATCAAAGCTCACAATGTCCTTAGGATTTCTCCTTGTGGACATGCAACAATTAAAGAAATCTAAAAATTATCAAAAAGAAAACAAACAAATTAGTAAAAAATAAAAATTAAGTATAAATAATTAATTGCAACTACAAATATAAACATCAAACAAATGTCAAATTCCCCAGCAACGGCGCCAAAACTTAATCGCGTCTGAAACGTCACAGTGATTATGCAAGCGAACACACGTCAATGCAAGTATAGTTGATAGACAATTCTATCGGATATCGATCCCACGAGGAAATTGGTTCTTAATGATTAAATGTTGGAGAAACTAATATTGAAATTAAGTAAATTGTGAGTAAGGATGTCAGTGCAATTATGTTAGATCTGCACACTAAAATAGTTAATATTGTCAACGCAATCAGAGTTAAATGTTAGAGGTTAAATGTCAATGTGCTGAAAGTAAATCAAATGTGTTGAGTGTTGAATGCTGAATATTTAAATGCATGAAATGTAAATATGATCAAGTGAAAAGGATTGGAATGGATCACTAATTTTCTCTAAGTCGCAACGCTGGATGCGTTAACAAGATATTGTATAGATGAATTGTTGTAGCAATAATGCATCAATGAACTCTTACCAATATCAGTCTTCCATCTACTCGAGACTTAAATACCCATAATCACCCCACTTCTCGGTGTGAGCAACGATGTGCATCCAAGAACAAGTAACTAGAATCTTTCCTAGTCCCAAGCAACTCTCATTGTCTTACTTGTTAACCTAACTTGTCACCGCATCTCACGATGTCGGCAGACTACAAAGCCACTCTCGTGTTTGATGCGGTTAGATCCAAGAATAAACAGATAAAAAGCATTAAATAAGAATCAAAGTGATTTAACAATGAAAGATACTCTCGTATTCATTCAAATGTCATTAGAATCCATAAACAAAAAAGAAAGATTAAAGAATACAATCGAAGCTTACTATCTCTAGACCACTAGGACTACTCCTTAATCGTTCCTCTTGCGCAGCATCGAGTACTTCTCGTCAGAAGTGGTTGCTCCCTTGCTCTATCAGTTCACCGTTCCAGCTAAAGTCTCCAAATCACACAGAAATTGTAGAATTTAATCCTCTACCTCTTGATGATTTCTTCATTCTTTATTCTTCTATTTATAGCCTTCAAAAGTTGAAGGTTTCAGGCTCCCATTCTCAGATCCAAATCTAGATTTTGCAGCTGTCAAAGTTGGTTAAAGTACAGCTATGCACTCACGCAGATTTAATGTTTTCTTTAGAGATCTGCAAGTTGTCGCTGTATTGTTGGGTGCAATCTGAAACCATAATTGCGGTGACACTTGTGATGTTCCTACGCTGGTGCTTCTAGATGTGAATTCAGCTTGAGTCTACCAATTCGGAGTTCATGTTCAGTGCGGCGACATCGCTGGTCACAACTCTAAGTTGATCTTGTAGCTGCATTCTTCTTCCAGCACTGAGCTTCTGGACTGAGTTCCTATACTGACAATTCTAGGGTGCAATATATAGGTTGCTTGTGTCGACATTAGTACAAAAAGATATAAAAATAAAAAGAATTTAAACTAACTAGCAATGAGTTGGAAAATATAAAAACTAAGCATGAAATGCTCATGATGCATGCTAAATGAGATACAAAAGAGACAATTAAAACACTAATTTAGGGAGAATATATATGTCATTTGTAATACCATTAGTCACCTGATTATTTCCCTTAAAAGAATTTGACTTTGTCGGCTTCTTTTTTCGATGCTGCACCAACATCCATGAACCATAAACTTGATCCTCAACTACAACTTGTGTCTCTGGCACCACTGCAAGCATGACCTCTACCCCTGTATCATTGGTCTTAAGCCTTGGACAATCCTCCATTCGATGCTCGAAAATCCCCTAGTCAAAGCAAATTAACGGCAACCCCTCATACTCCACTAGCACATGCTTCTTCTCCACCAAAATCTTTGGTTGTAATGGTTTCAACAGATCAATTTCGACACACCCTAGCATAACGCCCCATTATACCCCAAATGCGATCTAGTCAATCTTAATTACTCTAACTATCTTCTCCCCCATCTTTTTCAAAGCAATTGAATTAAAGTATTCCACCGAAATATTTGGGAAACGAACCCAAGCAATAATATTCTCAATACGATCATAACATGGCATAAAATTTGGCCTCCATTGATGAACCGTTAAATAATGTCCTCCAATGATCCATGGTCCAACCTCAAGCACATGCTTGTAATCTCCCTTCTTCTCAAAATGAATAATGAAATAATCATTATCCAAATCTGTCACTTTATATGCTCCTTCTAACTTCCAAAGTTGTTCAATTTTCGAAGACAAAAATTTGTACCCCATGGCCTTCCCCAACAGTTTTACGATCAAAGCATTACGCCAAGGCTTTCTCATTGCTTCCTTTTCTTCCTCGGAGAACTTAATAGCACCTCACTCCCTTCCATCTGCTCATCATCCGAATCTTCATCCCCAAAGGACATCAAATCCTTCGGATCCTCAGTTGCCCAATCAGCCCATCTCCCTTCATCCTGTTTATTATTTCCTTTCATCATATCAACAAAGGACAATTAACGTGAACCCCACCAGCCCACCATCACCCGACACCAGAACAGATTCCAATCTAGAATCTACCGAGTCCTGTTGATTCCTTTTGTACTTTTTTTGATTCGTTTCAAATCATCCCCTTGCAAATCCAAATTTCACAGACCACTCTCCATGAACTTTTTAGTGCGTATAAGTTAATAATTTTTTATTCATGGATTTGATCATCAATATAACTATAAATTTCAATACTATTTAATAGATTGTAACTAATTACTGACAATTAGACTTTATTGTTGTTTAGGGGTGAAAGATGATATAGACATGGCACATTTGTATTTGATGTCTTGACAAGAGTGTTCAAGAAATCTCATTGACCTTATTATGGTGATGATGGCAATGAGAAACAGCCCATGTGCTGCTTGTAAAATGCTGTTATTCTTTATATACAAGCAATTAGATACGATGATGTTCAATGAGATTGCAACTCTGAAACACCAGCTTGGCTGCTTATCTTATCGAACAAGCTTTGACGCAATGGTTAATCTCCTAACTAATACATTTAAATCTTTTAATTTTCTTTATCATTTCAAATTATTTATGGAAGTCCCCATACATCACCAATTGGATAAATAATAGTATTGTCATTATCAGCTAACGATGGTAATGGTTAATTGACGGAAACTGTCAGCCGAATAACTTATTTGTTGAAATTTGAAAACTCTAAAACACAATTTGATTTCATATCTTGTGGATTTAACAGGAACTCATATGAGTTTACCAGGAGGCAAGTAGGCAACTTTCGTAAAAGTCAAACAGCAAGATGCATCCATGTAAAAAGCAGTTTGTAAAATGGCCATGGTATTTTAGAGAGAAAAATTGAAATTTAATCCGAGATGTTGACATCTAAGTCTCTGAAATGCAAAAGGCAAACCAAAAAATTTGTAAACAACAGAGAGGTTTTAAATAAGAACAAATTTAAATGAAATTGGACCTTTATGAATCAGGCAAGGCCAAGTAAGTAAATGGTGCAAGCTAGGACCCCAAAAGTATACATACAGAGTATTAGCAAATTAGCACCCCAATGAAATCACCTATTTCAGGTACTCATCAAGACCCAAAAACCCTTATAACAAGGATTGAGTAGCAAGCAGGAGAAATCAACCCTTGCTTAATGCTTTTGAACCATACTAACAATCAATCTTAGTCTCGCCTCAAATTTTCATGTCATAAATAATCATGCCTCTGAATGATTATCTAACAGCCTTCCATTGTTTAATTAAACACTTTTCACAATTCAGAAACATGTTGTGCCAGTGTTGTTTAGAGTCAAATAGAGACAATTTATATAGGCATCAAAACAGCAAAAGTAAAGCACTTTAGAAGAAAGAAAACCAACCGCTTCTCTCTTGCTGTGTTGTTTCTCTTTCAAATCTTGAAGAGATCCATCAAGTCGCTTCCTGTTGACACAAACAAAGTCTTAAAGTTCTGACACATGCAACTATGGAATGATAATTACAATATCACATGATGCACATTGCAGAATTTTAAAAAAAAAGGCAGATACAAGGTTACTGATTAAGCATGTTAACAGAAAAAAGTAAGTGAGGAAGTACATCTGATTACAACTCTAGAAGGATCACGGTGAAGCATACCCTCTACTTTCAAATAAATAAGAAATCGACTTTTAATACTGAAGCGCAGACGGACATCGCTATTATGGGAATATATCCGCATGGAATGAGATATTACTTAAAAATGAAACCAACTTAGCTTAATTTGGAATTCTAGTTGGGTCACAAAATTCGGGTTTGGAAACCACATTCAAAAATACACTCATTTACAGTAAAAACTCATAATCCGAACACCGCCCTAACCCCGACTTTGTATCTGAATCATGGTGCTTAACTTTGCCTCAAAATATCCCGGCAAAATAATACTATCAATGATTCTTATACAAGACCAATAGAAACAGATACAAGAGAAACCATTCGTAACATTTTTTAGCAACAAAGGAAAGCTAAAGATAAAATGTTAAAGGAACGTACAATTCAGCAGAGATGTACTCAATTCTCTTACGAACGTTGTCGTTAGCCTCCGCTAAATCTTGTTTCACAAGCACTGGACCTATCAACTTGTACACATTTGCATCCTCGTTTAATAAATCCAACTCCTAATAACATTTTTTTCAGCAAAAGAACAAATAATCATCAAAAATCATTTGAAAGCTAATTAATTAACCAATCAATTCAATCAGCAAAATAACGAAAACCCAAGGAAACCTTGAGGACTAGCTCGTTCTCTCCTAACTGAATAGTGTACTTCTTCCAGATTTGATGGTTCTTGGCTATATCTGGCGAGTGGCCATTCAACACAAACATAAATAAAATTATAGGGTTTCTAGCCCAAATTATTTGGAATATGCAATCATTAGATTTTTTCCTAAAGCTACTTAGCATGGTTTTTGGATAGCAGAATCATTTATACTTATTTTTCTCTTTTCTGTTATTGTAAGGCTTATATAAGCCAAAGGTCTGTTTCTTCTCAACATAGAAATGAGATTCACCTATTTTGTGTGTATATTTTGGTATCAAGAGCTTTCTTATCGGGTCTGTTTTGAGGGAGAGAAAAAAAACAACAGTTTTTTTTAAGAGAGTGAATGTTTGAAGAATGGCTTCTGAGAGTATTTTGTTCAACCTGCTATTCCTAAATTCGATGGCCACTATGATCATTGGGTCATTTTTATGCAAAAAAATTTGTGTTCAAAAGAATACTGGAGTTTTATGGAAAATGGAGTCCCAGCTGCAGCAGAGGAAACAGAGTTTACTGAAGCCCAAAAAAGGGCATGTGTCGAGGAACAACTGAAAGATTTGAAGGTCAAAAATTATTTGTTTCAGGCCATTGATCGTTCCATTTTGGAGGCCGTTTGAGACAAAGATACTACTAAGAGTATCTGGGATTCCATGAAGCAGAAGTACCAAGGTTCAAAAAGGGTCAAAATAGCGCAACTCCAAGCTCTTCGAAGAGAGTTCGAGGTTCTTCACATGAAAGAGGGTGAGAGTGTTGATGAGTACTTTGCTAGGACTCTTGCCATAGCAAACAAAATGAAAGTTCATGGAGAAAGCATGGGTCAGGTAAAAATTGTTGAAAAAATCTTGAAATCAATAACTTTTAAATTTGATTATGTTGTTTGTTCAATTGAATAATCCAATAATGTAGACATTCTGACCATTGATGAGTTGCAAAGTAGTTTGTTAGTGCATGAGCAGCACATGAAAGGGCATGAAATAGATGAACAAGCACTAAAAGTGACCTTAGATGACAAATCAGCTAGTGGAAGAGGTCATCGCTTTCATCGAGGCAATGTTCAAGGAAGAGGCAGAGGGAGAGGCCGACAAGCTTTTCGGAAAGACACAGTTGAATATTGGAGATTTCATTAACTGGGACATTTTCAATATGAATGTCCAAGGTGGGATAAAAAAATCAATTATATTGAAATTGAGGAAGAAGAAGAGATGTTGCTAATGACACAAATGGAGCCAAATGAATCAAAAAAGAGACATGTTTCGTGACTAAGGGTGTAGTAATCACATGTGTGCAAACAAACAATGTTTTTTCAACTTTGATGGGGATTTTCGTCAATCTGTAAAACTTGGCAACAACTCCAAGCTAGAAGTGTTGGGAAAAGGTACCATCATGTTACAAATTAGTGGTAAGCCTCAAGTTATTTCTGACGTTTACTATATTCTTGAGTTAAGAAAAAATTTGTTGAGCATTGGCCAGTTGCAAGAGAAAGGTTTAGCCATCTTAATACAACATGGAGGGTGCAAAATTTATCTTCCAAAACAAGGCCTCGTTATTCAAACAACAATGTCTACAAAGAGGATGTTCGTACTACGGGCAAAGGTGCTGTCAAATGTTTCTGTTTGTCTTCAAATAACTCTAGAAGACAACACTCAACTTTGGCATCGTAGATATGGACACCTAAGTCACAAAGGTCTAAAACCTTGCAACAAAAGAGGATTGTGAAAGGACTACCAACTTTGAATAGCATTTCAAAAGTTTGCACTGATTGCATGGTGAGTGATCTGCCAGTTTTATACCCATCAGATTGAAGTAATTTCACACTTGAAGAGCTTGAAACCAAGTATTTTCTTTATATTTTCGTAGGATTTAACTTAGATTCTTCTTTTGAATAAATTGTGTAACCTAAGTGCTAACATGTTGTTTTATTGACTTTAAGGCCGATTGAGGCCTAAGGGTTAGCTAATGTATTTTGAAAGTGTGTAAGAGACCAGAAGAAGTTGCACAAATATGAAGTTGATCGCTTCGTCACGACATAGGGTGATCTATGTCGCAACAAAGGGACCAGACTTGGAGATTTCAGAGACTGACTTCTTTGTCGCGACATACATAGGCTATGTCGCGACAATGCTTGTAGGATGCCACTTCATATGGGGAGTTATGGCTTCATCGCGACGCAGGTCCTGGTGTGTCGTAACATCGACCCTTAGACGTGAAATCTACACCGAGTGAAGAGCATTTTGGTCTTTATAATGCCACTTAAACACGAAGAATGACAACAAACTTAGGGTTAATGAAAATGATTGGCCAAGGATATAAATAGGGCCTTTAGTTTTTACTTTGTATTTTCATTTGAAATGAGATTGTAGAACTCGCATAAACGTTCAAGGAATTTTTCCCGACAGATTGCCAATACAAATCAAGTTTCTTTTTCATTTGATTATTCAATTATATGTTTTTATATATTCTTGTTTCAAATATGACTAAGAAAACCATGAGGAACTAATTCCATTTTGAGGAATTAGGGAGTGGAAATATGATTATTTAATTATTGTTTAATAGGGATTTTACCTTTTGGATAAGTTGTTTGGGAAAGGAACAATATCAAACAAACACTAGGTTTGACAACCCTAGAACGTCATTTAGGTGGGAATGAATCCAAAATTGGTATTGTTCATCTGTGAAAACCTTTTCCCCAAACCGGTCTAGACTGTGACATCTAGCGATAAGTAGTCTCTGTTGACTTGTTATGCTGACGAAAGATAGAGAGATCTAACTGGGTAGTGACTAGTTCATTAGAGGAAAATCCCCAAAACTGAAAAATTGAAGAATACATACGGAAGCAACCTAAAATCCCGAAAGTCATTTATTGATTTTCTACATCTCAACTCTTTGCTTTATTTCGTTTCTCTTTATACTTTTCACAATCAACTCTTTTTATTATCTTTCATAATGTAATTCCTAAAGTCATTACTAATTACTTTTATTCTTTGTAGGGATTTAATTTACTATTGCCTCAAGCCTCCTTTGGGTATGATCCTCGGAATACTACCAAGTGTTTCGTTGTAAATACTATATTTACAACCTGACCCATATACTTGCGGAAGCCTAAAATCTACACCGAATAGGACTACGTTCGGAGGCGGTCAAGTTGTTGGCACCATTGCTGGGGAGGCAACGCTTTAGTAAATTTTATTCTTTCTTTGTCAGTAAAATAATTAGGAAAATTTTAGGTTATAGATACAATTTTATTTACTTGCTATATTTGATTTATTTAATTTACTTTTTGAATTTTTCTTTTTATTTAATTAATTTTGGTTTATGACTCGAAGCCAAGGAAACTTGGTAGATCCAATCTCTAACCCTGAAGCATTGATTAGACGAAATCACAGAACCCAGCAATTGATGCAAAACCCACCACCTCTAGAGGAAAGAGAAGAAATAGCCAACCCAATTAAAGATCCCGCTATCAACACCGAAAATGTTCATATACATCCCCAACTCCCTGTAAACGAACCAATTGCAGAAGCACCAAGAACTTTGAGGGAGTATTCTTTACTCACTTTAGATCTAACCCAAGGAAGTATTGCTAGACCTACTATCGCTGCTAATAATTTCAAAATAAAATCGACTATGATACAAATGATACAAAATAATTTACAATTTAGAGGGATAATGGCTGAAGATTCTAGTTTACATTTGAAGCGATTTTTACAATTGTGCGATACTTTTCAGTTTAATGGTATTACTGATGATGTCAGACGTCTTAGATTATTTCCTTTCTCATTGATTGATAATGTCTTTTCTTGGCTAGATGCAAAGGCACCCGAATCTATTATAACATGGGATGAATTGGCGGGGAAATTCTTGCAGAAGTTTTTCCCTATGGGGAAAGCAATCCAACTCAGGAGAGAATTGTCAACATTCCGGTAATTTGAGGGCAAAAGGTTCCATGAAACATGGGAACGATTCAAAATGTTAGTGTGAAAATGCCCTAATCATGGTATGCCGGAATGGATGCAACTACAAACATTTTATAATGGGTTGGATGCATCGAGTAGATCTACTCTAGATGGTATGGTGCAGCAAGAGGAGCTCTACTGAACAAAACTTATAATGATGCGTATGGGCTAATTGAGAATATGGCAATGAACTTCCTGCTAGTGGCCTACTGAAAGATTCACTTATGGGTAGAAACCTGCTTCGGTAAAGATGATCCAAGAGGATGACAAGTACCAACAACTTGTTGGAAAGACTAAATTGAATCGAGTCAACTATAGGGGCACCACCATCCTAAGGAGAAGATAAGCCTTTATATCATTATCTCGTTAATCCTAAGGAGGCTAATTATGTGAGTATTCAAATGATCGTGTTGTAAACGTCACAGCATTTATGTGCATAAATTTGTCGAAGCAAGTATAATAGCCAGAAGTGAATCTGTCGGATATCGATCCCACGAGGATGGTGTTCTTGTTGCATAAATTTGTCGAAGCAATTAGAGTTCAAATGAAAAAAAAGAATTGTTAAGAGTAATGTCACCGCAATTTATTTAAAAGTACACTAATAAAAGAGTTAAATATGTCAACGCAATTATAACATAAAATGTTAGAGCAAGTTAATAGAAAATGAATTGTTTGTTGAAGACGTTTGTAAATGTAAATTCAGAAAATTTAAAAAGTAGATCAAGTGTAAAGAAATGGGGGAATCCCTGACTTAACAAGTTCGCAACGCTAAATGTGACAACAAGGTAACTGATAGATGAATTGTCACTGTAATTAAGTTCTAATGAGATCTTATTGCTATCAACTTCATTGTTTAACAAAGACCCAAGTGCTCACAATTACCACACCTTCTAGTGCTGGCAATGCTTCGTACTCAAGAACAAGTGGCTAGAATTCCTTCTTCCCTCAAGCAACTTCTGTTGTCTTGCTTATTAATCTAACTTTGTCACCGCACCTTCCAGTGACTGTGACTGTAATCATACTTCCGTGGTCAAAATAGTTAAATCCAAATATAAACAGATGAGAATAATTGAGTAGAAATCAAAATAGATCTAACATTAATAGGTACTTCCATACACAATTAATAGTCAACAGAATTCATCAACATTCAAGAGGACTTAAAGAAGAAATTAAAGCATGCTATTCCTAGTCTACTAGAATCCTTCCGTAATTGCTCCTCTTGTGTCGCACTTAGGCACTTCTCGTCAGAAGTAGTGGCCTCCTTGTCGTGCCAGATCACCCTCCTGGGAAGTTAAGCTTCCATGGCAGCTTACTTTAAGAATCAAAAAATGTAGAATTAATTTCTTCACAAGCTTTATGATGATCTTCTCTCACTTCCCTCTATTTATAAGCACTGAAAAGTACAGGTCTACCCCCTCTCAGATCTAAGTCCTTTTCTGCAACTATAGAAGTTTATTACTGCCAGCTGTGGACTCACGCAGATCTAGTTTGTGCATTAGGTAGTTGCAGATTGTCGCGACATATTTAAACACAAGTTATGATTTTGTTCGCTGCGACAACTCAACTTTCTTCTACGCTGGTGCTTCTGGATACGTTAGCAGTGCAAAGTCCTTGGTAAAATGTAGAAGTATTCATGTGGTGACATATTTGGCCGCAATTCTACAACAAACTTGTGGCGGTAGTTCTGAATGCTTTCTTGTGTTGATCTTCTAAGGTAGATCCCTGCACTGACAACCTTAAACGCAAAAATGATGCTGAATGCAGCGACATTAGTAGCACTAATGAGATAAAATGACAGAAACTAAGACCATACAACACTGATTTAGAAAACATGAATATTAAGTATAAAATTCTGAAAATGAGTGCTAAATGTAATACAAAGGAAACAAAGTATACACTAATCAGGGAAATTTTAATGGTCATTTCTAATGCTATCATCAAACTAGAAATCCTTACTACAATATATATAATTCAGGATACAGAAATCATCCTAATTTTAGATAGAGAGGAAACCAAAGGGGAAGTGGTAACAACAACACATAAGCAAAAAACCCTAGTTACCAACCCTCATTTTTGCAAAGACAACCAGAAATAACAATTCAAGGTGACTATACTGCATGTGGTCAAAGGTTAGATAGAATCGAGAAGGAGATGCATTCCATGAGGGCGGATGTAAAATAAGTACAGTCTGATTGCACTAATACCACGAGATATGTACTAAAGTTAGAGGAGAGGATGAACCAATTGATGAGCATGGTAAGTGATCTTTCAAGACAAATTGGTTCAGGTATCCCTCTCAACACTAAGAACAACCCCCGACAAGAAAGTAAAGAACAAGTTAATGTAATTGAGTTGAGATCGGGCAAAGTACTAAGTAGCCTAGAACAACTTAAAAAAGGAGAAGAACCTAACGATTCTCATGAGATTATAGATCCCCCTTCTGACAATGACACTAAGGTCATAAACCCTTAAGACGTACCATTAAAAGAGGCACCAGAAAAGAGAGAAGACGTGCCTAAGGAAGATAACAGTGCCTCAATCTCATTTTTGAAAAGGTTAGAAGAAAAGAGGAGACAAGACAAAGACGATTTTGTAAGTTTTCTAAACCTTTTCAAATCCCAAAATAGTAACCTACCTCTGATTGAATTGTTAGAGAAGGTACCCAAATATGCCAAATTTCTAAAAGAGATCATCAAAAGGCGTCAAAAAATCAAGGTAAGATCATCATGCAGTGCAACTATCTCTAAGGCAATTCCCTAAAAGCTGAAGGATCTCGGCAGTGTCACCATTTCAATAAAAATTGGGTAATTAGGAAGTGTAAGTATGATTACTTAATTGTTGTTTAACAGGGGATTTTACCTTTTGGATCAGCTGTTTGGAAAAGGAAGAACATCAAACAAATACTAGACTTGACAACCCTAGAATGTCATTTAGGTGGGAATGAACCCAAAATTGGTATTGCCCATTTGTGAAAACCTTTTCCCCAAACCAATTTAGACTATGACATCTAGCGATAAGTACTCTCTATTGACTTACTATGCTGACGAAAAATTGAGAGATCTAACTGGGATAGTGACTAGTTTATTGGAGGAAAATCCCCAAAACACAACAATTGAAGAACTCATACAGAAGCAACCTAAAATCCTAAAAGCCATTTATAGATCTTTTACATCTCAACTCTTTGTTTTATTCTTCTAGTTATACTTTTCACAATCAACTCTTTTTATTATCTTTCATACTATAATCCCTAAAGTGATTACTAATTACTTTAAATCTTTGCAGGGATTTAATTTACTATTGCCTCAAGCTTCACTTGGGTACGATCCTCAGAATACTACTAAGTGTTTCATTGTACACACTATATTTACAACCTGACCCGTATACTTGCGAAAGCCTAAAATCTACACCGAATGGGAGTACGTTCGTAGGCGGTCAGTGGGAAGACAACATAGAGATGCAATACCAAAGAAGAGTTCATGGAGAGTGGAACGATGAAAATATATTGACTTTTCATACCCTTTTTAACCTAAATTCATGCAAATTTTGAGTAATTAATGTTGAAAAATATAATTTATTTATAAAATAATTAATTGGTGCTAAAATTTCCAACATATTTATTTTTAATTATTATTTATAAATATTAGGCATGAATTTGATATTTTTTGACAGATTTGCATAATTTATGAAAATTGACCCAGTAGACACTGCTGACAGCTTAAACCATTGAGGGAATATTTTACACCAACTTAATGAAGAGCTAAGAAGAATTTCAAGTCATGGGTTGGTCCAATATGAAGCTAAATTATGCTTTATAATTATATTTTTAATTCAAATTAAATAGGATTAAAAATAAATTATGAAGGCTGAACAGAAGTGGCTCGATGTGCATGCAACTGAGGGTCAAACAACCTCTAATTTCGCTAACCATGTGCCATCCAAATGCTGACCATAATCAGCTGATATGTTGACAATTTCAACCTTGCAAACAACCCTCAAAATTTCCCAAAATCCCATTCAAACCCTCCTCTTTTCATGGTTTCAAATTCTCAGCCTTGGCACTTTTTTAGCAAACTTTGAACAAGTCAAAGCTTGATGAGTGGTGGTCGGCCATGGGGGAGTGTGTGGCTGATATTTATTTGCTAAATATATCCACCACATTTCACCTATAAAAGCCCCCTTACACCTCTCATTTCAACACACAAAAAACAATTTTTTCTCTCTAGCCTTCCATTCCATTTTCCCTTCATTCTCTCTCGTCGATTTTCCCTCTTGGAAAAGAGTGGTTCTTCAGTCTTCCATAGTCTTTGTTGAGTGTTCATCAAAAACCTCAATCTAGGAAGAATCAAGCAAGAACGACGAAGAACGTGGAAGCAATTCTTGAGAAATTGTCGGAGTACATCCTATTCTTTTTCTCATATTTTAGATTATTGTTTGTTATCATGCTGAATGTTATAACGAATGTTATTATTATTTTTAATTAAAATGGCTTAAATTCTTTAAGTGTTGGGTTGATTGTGTTTAATTGCTTGTTTATATTTAATCCATGTTTATGTTGTTATAGGCCCTAAATATTTTGTTTAATTAAATATTATCATGCTTAAGTTATTATTGCATTACCCTTGTGATATAACTATTGAATTAATCATTTAAGCGCGTTGAAATTGTGATTAATGGGCACACTATTTAATTTGTGCCTGGTTAATCCTCTAAGGAAGCTGAGGGTTAAAATTGTGATTGTATTGGAGAATACTAGCGTTGCATAACTTACAGGATTTTTGTGATTAAATTGTTTCAATATAGGTGTATGTTGTTACCTCACTTGATCCTTTATATACTTATGAATATTAATTTTGCCGGTTGTATTGGCACAGGTGTATGTTCAAGAGATAAATTAATTTCATAATGTATGTATGTGCTATAACACCATTTACTTATCAAAGATTAGTTTAGTCGGTCGTATTGGCATAGGTGTATGTTCAAGAGATAAAATGCTTTTTGTAAGTAATTTTGTTCAGAAGTTATCAAGATACCAGGTTGCCGTGAATATTTCGTAACAAGCATGAACATGATTTAGATTTAATCAAGTAATTAGAGCAATTAGCATGATACATTTATGTCATATTGATTAAAACCTTCAGAAATCGTGCATAGGAATTTAATTTAGTTCTAATTTAACTTAGATTAATTTAGTTTAGAATACTTTAGGTTAATATCCCTCTCAAATATTATCTTGTGTTTGACCAATTTGTTAATTAAATATTTCATAAATACTTTCATAGCATAGTCCCTGTGGGTAGCAATTACCTTAACATTTTTTTCTTTTCTTAATCGCCTACTTAAAAGCCCTTGTATTCCTCTTAAAGCAGTGTTCTATAAACATACTAAAAGAAGTTCTCGAGTTTTGAATTCAATCGTATTTATTTTTGCTTAAAATCGGTATTTTTAAGGATTTGATGAACTTCTATCGGTACCTGGTTAAGCAAGTATCGGTGGAAGTCAAGTCAGAAAACAAGTAAAAATACCTGTAGAATTCTACCAATAGTGGTGAGAGTCCTACCGATACAAGTATAGGTACTACCGGAACAACCTAAACTTCTACCGGTAGTAAAAACTCTAGAGAACAAAGTAAATTCTTCTTGCAGTTTCTACCAATACCATTCAAAGTAAATATCGAAACATCTACAATTACCGATACTCAAAGATAATTCTACCGATACCAAAAAGGTCAGTAGCCAAAATATAAACTTGCCCTGTACTTATACCGGTAATCACAAGAGTACTATCGATACAAGTACACTGATTTATAAAATCATCATTTTCTCAAGTTACATTTTCCAAAACATAATTTCTCATTTTTCTAAAATTCATCCCATACCACAAAACACATAATGGACCTTTTCACCTAAGTAATTACAAAAAATACAAAATGCCCAACCTATACATGCCATTTAGAAACCTAAGACAAGTAACCGAGAGCTACCAAAAAGTGGTCAGACAGTGTGATGGTGCTCCTAAGATCTTGACGATCAAGCTTTCCGACGATCTACAATAACATGAAAAATGATTTCATAAGCATGAAATGCTTAGTAAGTTCACATTTAGAAATTCAACTTACCAAAATACATATTCTATAAGAAATGTATTCCCATTCACTGTCGTATCTCCCGCATATAAACATAAAATTTCTTCTCAATTTTTTCATAACTTCTATCATGTTTTATACTTCTTATCTCAACCATATACTATCATATTTCTTGCATATACTGCTACTTGTATACCCGTTAGACTTTTGGAAAGATACATGGGTCATATCTGTATCATATTCATACAAGTGTGCATGTAACATCTCTGTATCATGTAGTGCTCACACGAGCTGTGGGTCATGATGTTAGACTACACGATACTGCTAACACGAGCTTTGGAGAATCCATAACATATATCAGATCTCAGCCATCAGTAGGACATCTAAGACCAGCACCCATATAACATGTAATGCTCACATGAGCTGTAAAGTAGGCTTGCTCACATGAGCTGTGGGTCAAGATGTAAGGCTACACGATGCTGCTCACACGAGCTGTGAGAATCCGCAACATATGTCGGATCTCATCCATTAGTAGGACATCTAATACCAGCAACCATATAACCTGTAAATCCAAAAATCGGGTCATGTAAATCCCAGTATTCCTTAGAAATCCAACGGGTACATATCCAAGTCATTTCATATTATTTTACAGTAAGATTTAACTCTCTTAAACAATATAGACAAAACAATCCAATACAACAATTTTAGTTATACATATATATATATATATATATTATATACAAAAATATACAAATTAAATTCAAAAACTTACATCGGTTATACAAAACACAAAAGGATCGGTAGCTATTTCGTAACTTTAGCTTTTCCTCGACTCGAACCCTGTTGTGGTGTGTCTTGATCTAGACAATCATGTGTTCATCCAATTATTCAATATTCAATTTAATTGACTAAAATAGGGATAAAAATCTTTATCAAGGTAATTTTACAAAATTACCCGTAACATTTTACAATTGTGCTATTTAATCCTTAATAACATTTTTGACATCTTAACCTATACCAATTACCAATCAAAACATCCTACTCTTCTCATTTCCCAATCTATACCCTTATCATCTTTTAATTCCTTTATAATCCTTGTATCTTTACCTACTTCACTAATAGGTCCTTGAACCTAAATCTCCCAAATAATTTCAATAATCCATTTACAAAACTCTCAAACTTATAGGTTTAATTTAATAGATACTCAACATTCTTACCTCTTTCATGGTAAGTTATTAAGTTTCAAATAACATCACCAATCAACCCTTGGGTTGCCAAAATCAAGTAAGATAACCTTGAATACATGCAAATAACCAAACTAACCTTAATAGCTCTCCAAATCCAAGTAAAGCTCCAACAAAAACTCCTTCCCCTTAACAATGGAGGTACCCATTTCTTGAAGAAGATAGAAAGAGGAGAGGAAGCCTTTCTTTTCTTTCTTTTTTTGTTTTGTTTTATTATTTATTTAATCTATATAATTTCCTAACACTCTATTCTCCACTCATTCTCAACTAATCCCACTATACCATCTTATCATTATTTCCTAATTTTCATTTCAAATAAAAAAGTAAAATATCTCAAATTTGAGTGGAGTTTTGTCGTCCACTTCAAATTGAATGGCAAAATTCCATAGTGATCCCTTAAACTTTCCACTTAAATATTTTGATTTAATTGTCCATTTGTGTTATTAAATTTCACATCCCATAATTTGACAAGATCATATATATCACTCGTAATTTTTAACTAAAATCAAATTCACTGATATTACTCAACGAAAAGTGTGGTTTCGAACCACTGTTCCCGACTACTCAAAAATTTGGGCTGTTACAACTCTCTCTTCCTTTAGGAATTTTCGTCCATGAAAATCTTACTAGAGAATAAATTCAGATACTGTGATCTCATTGCCTCTTTCGTCTCCCAAGTAGCTTCCTCGATTCCATGGCGATGCCAAAGAACTTTTTCTAAGGCTATGCATTTATTTCTCAAATCTTTTATTTCTCGAGCCAAGATTTTTACTGGTTCCTCATCATATGTCATATCAAGCTGTATTTCTACTATTGTTGACGTGATTACATGTGAAGGATCCGATCTGTATCGCCTTAACATCGACACATGAAAAACATTATGAATTTTCTCTAATTCCGATGGTAATGCCAATCAGTAAGCTATCGGCCCAATTCTTTCTATGATTTCATACGGTCTAATGAATAACGGGCTAAGTTTTCCTTTACGGCCAAATCGTAGTACTTTCCACCAAGGCGACACTTTCAACAATACCTTATCCCCAACTTGATATTCAATGTCTTTTCTTTTCAAATCCACATAAGACTTTTGACGATCCGAAGCAACTTTCAAAACAGTGACGTATTATTTTAACTTTCTCTTCTGTCTCACGAACTAAGTCCACACCATAAATTTTCTTTTCACTTAGCTTGGACCAGTACAAAGGAGTTCTACACTTTCGTCCATACAAAGCTTCATATGGAGCCATTTTAATACTCGAATGGTAGTTGTTATTATAAGCGAATTCAACTAACAGAAGAAATTTTTCCCAGCTGCCTCAAACTCAAGAACACAACAACGCAACATATCTTTGAGTATTTGAATTATTCACTCTGACTATCCATCCGTTTAGGGATGAAAGGCTGTGCTAAAATGTAACTTTGTGCCGAAGGATTCATGAAATTTACTCCAGAATCTCGAAGTAAATCGTGGATCTCGATCCAAAATAATTGATAATGGCACTCCGTGTAATCTCACAATCTCTGCTACATACAACTCAGCCCACTTTTCCATGGAATAATCCAATTGGACAGGAATGACATGGGCTGATTTAGTCAAACGATCCACTACTACCCAAATTGCATCTCTTTTTCTTAGTGACAACAGCAATCCTGTCATGAAATCCATGGTGACCTTTTCCCATTTCCATTCCGGTATCATGATCGGTTGTAATAACCCTGTAGGCAATTGATGCTCGGCTTTGACTTGCTGACACACCAAACATTTTGACACAAATTCTGAGATTTCTCGTTTCATACCCGGCCACCAATACATGCATTTCAAATTGTTGTACATCTTAGTACTGTCAGGATGAATGAAGTGTCCACTACTATGTGTTTCTTGTAAAATTCTGTATTTAATCTCTGAATTCTTCGAAACACATAATCTATCTTGAAAGTATACGCTCCCATTTGCACCAAGACGAAAAACTAAATCTGAGGTTTTACCAATCTGTCTCGCTTAGCATTTATTTCTAAATCCTCTTTCTGAGCTTCCCATATCTGTTGTAAAAATAGTGGTCTATCCTTTAATTCAGCTAATATAGATCCATCACTAGCCATTGTTAACCGTGCAACCACAGCCCTTAGAGCAAACAGGGATTTCCTACTTAAAGCATTTGCCACAACATTGGCTTTACCTAGGTGGTAGTTGATAACCAAATCATAATCCTTTATTAGCTTCAACCACCTACGTTGACGCAAATTGAGTTCCTTTTGCAAAATCAAATACTTTAGACTCTTGTAGTCCGTATAAATGTGACATTTTTCCCCGTACAAATAATGACGCCATAATTTTAAAGCAAATACAATAGCTGCCAACTCTAAATCATGTGTTGGGTAATTCTTCTCATGTGGTTTCAACTGTCGAGAGGCAAAAGCTACCACTTTGCCTTCTTGCATTAGCACACATCCTAATCCACTTAGGGAGGCGTCGCTATAAACACGAATTCTTTACCGGCTTTAGGCTGAATTAACACTGGTGCCTCGGTGAGTAATATTTTAATTGATCAAAACTCTATTGACATTAAGTAGACCATTCAAACTTTACATCTTTTTGCAGTAACTTCGTTAAAGGCGAAGCAATTATTGAAAATCCTTTGACAAAACGTCGACAGTACCCCGCTAAACCTAGAAAACTCTAAATCTCAGTAATGTTTTTAGACGACTTCTAATCTAAAATAGCTGAGATTTTCCTCAGGTCCACCCTAATACCTCTCGCAGACACAACATGACCAAAAATACAACTTCTCGAAGCCAAAATTCACATTTGCTAAACTTTGCAAATAATTAATTTTTGCATAAAATCGGTAACACAATCCTCAAATGTTGTGCATGTTCCATCTTGTCTTTTGAGTAAATCAGTATATCATCAATAAAGACCACTACAAACTTGTCTAAATATGGACGGAATATCCGATTCATAAAATCCATAAAAGCAGCAGGGGCATTCGTCACACCAAAAGGCATGACTAAAAATTCATAATGCCCATACCTAGTCCTAAAGCTATTTTCGGTACATCCGTGTCTTTCACTCGTAGTTGATGGTAACCTGAATGAAGATCTATCTTTGAAAACATCGTCGCACCTTTTAACTGATCAAATAAGTCATCTATGGGAGGCAACGAATACTTATTCTTAATAGTGACTTTGTTTAACTGCCGATAATCTATACATAACCACATTGACCCTCCTCTTCTTCACAAACAAAACAGGTACACCCCAAGAGGAAAAACTAGGTCGAATGAAGCCTTTATCTAACAATTCTTCTAGTTGCACTTTCAACTCCTACAATTCTTTCGAAGCCATTTGGTACGGAGCAATCGATACAGGAAAAGCTCCTGGTGCTAATTCTATCTCAAAGTCTATCTCTCTAATTAGGAGTAATCCCGATAAGTCTTCTGGAAATACGTCTGTAAAGTCACACACAATCGGGACTAGTTCAAGCTTCGTTTTCGTAACCCCAGCATCAATCATGTAAGCCAAGTATGCTTCACACCCTTTTTCGTACATACTTTTGAGCTAACAACATAGAAATAACATTAATAGTACTAGCATCTTTATGTGCCTCCATGACTATCGCTTCCCACTTTGATTTTTTAATACAATTTGTCTCTATCTACAATTCACTGTCGCATCATGTAAGGTTAGCCAATTCATGCCAAGTAATCACATCAAACTCATTAAAAGCCAATAACATCAACTCGATTGAAAAATCATAACCTTGTATCTTCAGTGGGCAATTCCGACACACCTTGTTCACTAACACATGCTTTCCTAATGGATTGGTCACCTTAACTATAAACTCAGTAGACTCTACTAGTATATTTTTATTTGTCACAACTGCAGTACATATATATGAGTAGGTTGACCCTGGATCAATCAATGCATAAACACTATTGTTAAAGAGAGAAAAAGTACCCGTAATCACATCTGTAGTCGTAGCATCCTCTCGGGCTCGAATTGTATAGGCTCTAGCTGGTGCTCTAGCCTCTGATCTCAAAGAAGAATCTCTTTTTCTGCTTCTATTATTTCCCGTAGTGCCACTGGACTTTGGAGGTCTACCTCTAAAAGGTGTATTCCTCAATTGAGTGTTTTGAGCCCTCTCTCTATCAAACTTCTAGGGATAATCACGGAGATAGTGATCAGGAGATCCACACCTAAAGCAAGATCCAGTCTTTAAACGACACTCCCCAAAGTGCTTTCAATTACAAAACTAACATTCAAGCCTATTATCATTATGAACACTACCTACACTAGCAACGGATACTGTCTGTTATCCTATACCACTCTGTTTTCCCTGATCTCTTTCAGAAAATCCAGATGGATTCGACATGCGGCTAGGAGACTCTTTCATTTTCTTCATAAAGGATGAGAAGGACCTTCTCATTGGTCGTTTGTTCATGTCACGAGATTCTTGATTGGCTTTTCTTTTGTTTAATGTTAATTCTTCTGCCTTGTTTGCTCGATCGACTAAGACCACAAACTCTTTTAGTTCTAGAATTCCCACAAGTAGTTTAATGTCTTCGTTCAATCCATTTTCAAACCAAGTACACATGGCTGCTTTAGTTACAACACATTCTCGTGCGTACTTGCTCAGTTGTACAAACTCTCTTTCATACTCAGCCACTGACCTTCGACCTTGCTCAAGGAACTCTTTCCTTCTCTTGTCCAAATACCTCTGACTGATGTACTTCTTTCTAAATTCAGATCGAAAGAAATCCCAGCTCAATCGATCTTCTGGCAATGTCGCCGCCAATGTAATCCACCACTGGTACACATAATCCTTTAACAAGGATATAGTGCATTACAAATAATCTGTAGGTGAGCAAGATAATTATCTCAATACCCGAAGGGTATTCTCTAGCCAGAATTCTGCTCTTTTTGGATCATCTTCAACTGTACCTCGAAATTCTTTAGCTCCGTTCTTACGAAGTTTATCTACAGGAGGTCTATTCATTCTCACTTGTTCTTGTACCTGTGGAACAGAAGGAACCGGTGGTGGTATTGGAGGTGGTGGAGGGCGTTGTGCCATCGGATTAGTTCTCATGTATTCCGTGAACCATTTTGACATCATATGAAAGAAAGCTTCTTTTGTCTCACTCCTTTGACTCTCAGAAACAGGCTCATTAACGGCTACCCCATGAGCTGGGGCCTAAACATTACTTTCAACCTCATCAGGTTCACTTGGATTGTGCGACATATCTTATCATGTCTAATAAAAAATTTACTGTTAGTTTAATAAATAGGAGGCATCACACTATCATAGGTTATATAAATGGCATGTTCTATCTCTATATTTGCTACGTTCAGTCCTAGAATCGACTAAACCATAGCTCTGATACCCCTAAATGGAACGCACCTTGCCCAGTCTAATTACCGAATCCAAGCAGGTAGCAATTACCTTAACATTTTTTTTCTTTTCTTAATCGCCTACTTAAAAGCTATAGTATTCCTCTTAAAGCAATGTTCTATAAACATACTAAAAGAAGTTCTCGAGTACTGAAGTCAATCGTATTTATTTTGGCTTAAAATCGATATTTTTAAAGATTTGATGAACCTCTATCGGTACCTGTTTAAGTAAGTATCGATAAAGTCAAGTCAGAAAAAAAGTAAAAATACCTGCAGAATTCTACCGGTAGTAATGAGAGTCCTACCGATACAAGTATAGGTACTACCGGAACAACCTAAACTTCTAACAGTAGTAAAAACTCCAGAGAACAAAGTAAATTCTTCTTGCAGTTTCTACCGATACCATTCGAAGTAAATATCGAAACATCCACAATTACCGATACTCAAAGATAGTTCTACCGATTCTAAAAAGGTCAATAGCCAAAATATAAACTTGCCCTGTACTGATACCGGTAGTCACAAGAGTACTACCGATACAAGTACACAAATTTATAAAATCATCATTTTCTCAAGTTACATTTTCCAAAACATAATTTCTCATATTTCTAAAATTCATCCCATACCATAAAACACATAATCGACCTTTCCACCTAAGTAATTACAAAAAAAATACAAAATACCCAACCTATACATGCCATTTAGAAACCTAAGATAAGTAATCGAGAGCTACCAAAAAGTGGTCGGACAGTGTGATGGTGCTCCTAAGATCCTGACGATCAAGCTTTTCGACAATCTACAACATGAAAAATGATTTCGTAAGCATGAAATGCTTAGTAAGTTCACATTTAGAAATTCAACTTACCAAAATACATATTCTATAAGAAATGTATTTCCATTCACTGTCGTATCTCCCGTATATAAACATAAAATTTCTTCTCAATATTTTCATAACTTTTATTATGTTTTATGCTTCATATCTCAACCATATACTATTATATTTAGTGCATATAATGCTACTTGTATACCCGTTAGACTTTTGGAAAGATACATGGGTCATATCTATATCATATTCATACAAGTCTGCATGTAACATCTCTGTATCATGTAGTGCTCACACGAGCTGTGAAATGGGTTTGCTCACACGAGCTATGGATAATCCGTAACATATGTCGGATCTCAGCCATCGGTAGGACATATAAGACCAGCACCCATATAACATGTAATGGTCACACGAGCTGTAAAGTGGGCCTACTCACACGAGCTATGGGTCAAGATGATAGGCTACACGACGCTGGTTACACCAGCTGTGAAGAATCCGCAACATATGCCAGATCTCAGCCATCGGTAGGATATCTAATACCAGCACCCATATAACCTGTAAATCTCGAAATCGGGTCATGTATATCGTAGTATTCCTCAGAAATCCAACGGGTACATATCCATGTCATTTCATATTATTTTAGCGTAATATTTAACTCTCTCAAACAATATAGACAAAACAATCCAATACAACAATTCAATTATATATATATATATTATATATACAAAAATATACAATTTAAATTCAAAGTAAGTTCTAAACTTACCTCGGTTATATAAAACGTAAAAGGATCGATAGCTACTCCGTAACTTTAGCTTTTCCTCGACTCGAACTCGGTTGTGGTGTGTCTTGATCTAGACAATCATGTGTTTATCCAATTATTCAATATTCAATTTAATTGACTAAAATGGGCATAAAAATATTTATCAAGGTAATTTTACAAATTTACCTGCAACATTTTACAATTATGCTATTTAATCCTTAATAACATTTTTGACATCTTAACCTATACCAATTACCAATCAAAACATCCTACTCTTCTCATTTCCCAATCTATACCCTTATCATCTTTTGATTCCTATAATCCTTGAATCGTTACCTACTTCACTAATAGGTCCTTGACCCTAAATCTCCCAAACAATTTCAATAATCCATTTACAAAACTCTTAAACTCATAGGTTTAATTTAATAGATACTCAACATTCTTACCTCTTTCATGATAAGTTACTAAGTTTCAAATAACATCACCAATCAACCCTTGGGTTGCCAAAAATCAAGTAAGAAATAACCTTGAATACATGCAAATAACCAAACTAAGCTTAATAGCTCTCCAAATCCAAGTAAAGCTCTCAACAAAAACTCCTTCCCCTTAACAATGAAGATACTCGTTTCTTGAAGAAGATAGAAAGAGGAGATGAAGCCTTTCTTTTCTTTCTTTTTTTGTTCTGTTTTATTATTTATTTAATCTATATAATTTCCTAACACTCTATTCTCCACTCATTATCAACTAATCGCACTACACCATCTTATCATTATTTTCTAATTTTCATTTTAAATAAAAAAGTAAAATATCTCAAATTTGAGTGGATTTTTGCCCTCCACATCAAATTGAATGGCAAAATTGCCATAGTGATCCCTTAAACTTTCCACTTAAATCTTCTGATTTAATTGTCCATTCGTGTTATTAAATTCCACATCCTATAATTTGACAAGATCATATATATCACTTGTAATTATTAACTAAAATCAAATTCACTAATATTACTCGACGGAAAGTGTGGTTTCGAACCACTGTTCTCGACTACTCAAAAGTTTGGGTTGTTACAAGTACGATACTCGACATTTACTTGTCACTTTATTACTTGAATACGATTGTATACACTTGGACATTTTCATGATTCCTAGTTTTTGGTACCGTTGTCGGGGATTGTCAAAATTATTTGTTTACATATTGGTTTATTTATTTTTCTAATTACTAACTTATTGTTTATTATTTCAAGTGTTTATGAGTATTGACCAAACTATCGACTTACTCCCAGTAGACCTTGAAATTGAGTGAACTTTTTGAGAAAGAAGAAGACACGCATCTCAAAGAAGGACTGAAGAGATGAACTTCGAGAACCAGAATCAAGGAAACGGAGCTAACCATGCTCATAATCCTATCCTTATTGCTGATAATAGGGATAGAGCCTTGAGACAATATGTAGTGCCATTATTCCATGAACTTAATTTGGGAACTAGAAGACCTAATATCGAGGCACAAAAGTTTGAACTAAAGCCAGTGATGTTTCAGATACTTCAGACAATAGGCCAATTCAGTGGCAAGCCTACCGAAGATCTTCATCTTTATTTGAGATTGTTCATGGAGGTGAGCAACTCTTTCAAGATTGCCGGAGTGTCAGAAGATGCACTTCGATTAAAGCTATTCCCATTTTAACTAAGGGACAGAGCTAGAGCTTGGTTGAACTCATTGCCACCAAATTTCGTTACAACATGGCAAGAGTTAGCAGAATGATTCCTTAGGAAGTATTTCCCTCAAAGCAAGAATGTTAAGTTGAGGAGTGAAATAACTACTTTCCAACTAATGGATGATGAATCTTTGTATAAGGCATAGGAAAGATTCAAAGAGTTATTAAGGAAATGACCTCATCATAGAATTCCTCATTACATCCAATTAGAGACGTTTTATAACGGTCTTAATTCGCACACAAGGATGGTAGTTGACGCTTCCTCCAATTGATTTATTCTTTCTAAGTCTTATAATGAGGCTTATAAAATTATAGAGAGGATCGTGAGCAATAATTACCAATGGCCAACTAATCGAGCAAACTCAAGAAGACAAGTTGCAGGAATTCACGATGTTTATCCATTAACTTCACTTGCAGCTCAAGTATCAACGATGTCCTTAATGCTTAAGAATCTTACTACTAATGGGTTTAATAATGTTGTAGCTCAGCCACCTAATCAATTCGAGAACATAGCCTGTGTGTATTGTGGAGAAGGTCACTAGTTCAAAGAATGCCCATCAAACCCAGAATCAGTGTATTGCATGGACAATCAGAACCAAAACTGAGGCAAGCAAGGACTTCAGTCAAATTTTTACAACCCATCTTGGCGAAATCAACCTAATTTCTCATGGAGAAATCATGGGGCTAGACCTAGTAACACTTACACTCAATCGAGATTGACCTAGCCACAAGGATTTACCCAGCAAGTTCAGAAGCCACAACAAGCTGAATCTTCCAACAGCTCAGAGAGTTTATTGAAGGCATATATGACTAAGAATGATGCCACTTTAAGGAATTTGGAGAATCAAGTGGGGCAACTTGCCACTAAACTGAAGAACCATCCACAAGGTGCTTCGTCGAGTGATACGGAGAATCTGAGAAATCCAAGGAAGGAACATTGTAGAAGAAGAGCAAGATGATGCTCAAGGATTAGTTGAAGTTCAACCAAGTGTTGAAACTCTAACTTTGCTAGAACCAGAACCAATTTCACCATAACCATAACCAGTACCGACGAATGTTTAAAAAGAGACTTCTAAACCAGTCAAGTTTAATGATCTAACAACTTTGTTAGATGCAAAAGTGCCATAGAAGCCGAAGCAGCCAGTTCAAGTTAGAAATCCTCCACCACCCCACCCTCAAAGACTTCAGAAACAGAAGCAGGAAATCCAATTCAAGAAATTCCTAGACGTATTCAAGCAACTTCATATCAACATTCCGTTGATAGAAGCACTTGAGCAAATGTCAAATTATATCAAGTTCATGAAGGATATCCTATCAAAGAAGCGAAGACTTGGAGAATTTGAGAAAGTAGCCCTAACAAAAGAATGCAATGTATATCTTCAAGACAAACTAACCCCAAAGCTGAAGGATCCTAGATGTTTTACCATACCATGCAACATTGAAGCAACTTATTGTGGTAAAGCACTATGTAACTTAGGTGCGAGCATTAACTTAATGTCCATGTCGATATTCAAAAAGTTTGGGATAGGTGAAGTTAGACCAAAAACAGTTACACTTTAATTAGCCGATCGATGTATAGCATATCTTGAAGGAAAAATTGAAGATGTATTGGTTCGTGTTGACAAGTTTATTTTTCCTGCTGACTTTTCATTTTAGACTTTGAAGTGATAAAGAAGTGTCAATCATCTTAGGAAGGTTGTTCCTAGAAACAGGAAGGCCTTTGATTGATGTGCAGAAGGGCGAGCTAACTATATGTGTTCAAGACAATCAGGTAACATTTAATGTTTTTAAATCTATGAGATTTCCTGATGTAATTGATGATTGTTCTGCAGTATCTAAGTTAGAAGACATAGTCATCGAAGAGGAATTCAACTCTGTTGAAGATCCTTTGGAAAAGATTTTTCTGATAGACCCTCAAAGTGATGAAGAGGGGGAGGAAAACTTAGCTTTGCTGGAAGCTAATTCGAGGGGTTTTAATTCACAACCTTGTTTTGAATCTTTGGATTTGGAAAACAGAGATTATGTAACCGAAAGCATCAATTTAAGAGCCAACTAAATTAGAGCTTAAGATATTACCTTCATACTTAAAATATGTTTATTTAGGTGATGCTTCTACTTTGTCTGTGATTATTTTAGCACAACTAACTGCGAAGCAGAAAGACCAATTGATTAAAGTGCTAAAGCAATTTAAGAAGGCTATTGGATTGACCATAGCCAAAATTTGTGGTATAAGTCCATTTGTATACATGCACAAGATCATTCTTGAAGATGATAAGAAAGCAACAATTGATGCACAATGAAGGCTGAACCCTATTATGAAGGATGTAGTCAACAAATAAATTATCAAGTGGTTAGATGCGAGTATCATTTATTCCATCTCAGACAGTTCATGGGTTAATTCGATCCAATGCATACCAAAGAAAGAAGGTATTACAGTCGTAAAGAACAAAAATAATGAGTTAATACCGACTAGAGCGGTTACGGGATGGCGAATTTGCATCGACTATTGAAAATTGAACAAAGCAACGATGAATGATCATTTTCCTTTGCTGTTCTTGGATCAGATGCTGGATAGACTCGCAGGGCAAGACTATTACTATTTTCTAGACGGATGCTCAGGGTACAATCAGATTACAACTGCACCGGAAGGTCAACACAAAACGACATTCACATGCCCATATGGCCGTTCACATTTAGACGCATGCCATTTATTTTATGTAATGCACCTGTGACCTTTCAAAGATGTATGATGGTCATTTTTACTGACATGGTCGGGAAGTATTTGAAAGTGTTCATGGATGACTTTTTAGTGATGAATTTTTAGTGTTCAGGGACACTTATGATGATTGCTTAGCTAATCTAACCAAGGTACTGAAGCAATGCGAAGAGACAAACCTTGTTCTCAACTAGGAAAAGTGTCATTTTATGGTACGGGAAGGTATTGTTTTGGGGCACCGAATAACAAAACAAGGAACTGAAGTCGACAAAGCTAAAATAGATGTAATCAAGAAGCTTCCACCTCCAACTTCTATAAAAGGTGTTAGGAGTTTCTTGGGACATGCTGGATTCTATCAAAGATTTATCAAAGACTTCTCTAAGATTACTAAACCTTAAAGCAAGTGTTAGAGAAGGATTCGACATTCAACTTTGATGAAAGATGCTTAATAGCATTTAATGATTTGCATAATCGACTAGTTTTAGCACCAATTATCGTCACACCAAATTGGGAATTGTCGTTCGAGCTAACATGATGCAAGTGACTTCACGGTCGGAGCTGTGATGGGCCAGCAAAGGAGCAAAGTTTTTCATCCTATCTACTATGTGAGTCAGACTTTGTCAGGAGCTCAGCTGAATTATACAGTAACCAAGAAAGAATTACTTGCAGTTGTGTTTGCTTTTGACAAGTTTAGATCCTATCTTGTAGGTGCAAAAGGGACGGTCTCTACGGATCATTCAATAATTAAATACTTACTTCCCAAGAAAGATGCTAAGCCTAGATTGATTCGTTAGGTCCTATTACTTCAAGAATTCAACTTGGAAATTCAAGATCGAAGAGGCATAGAGAACCCAAAAGCCGATCACTTGTCTAGATTAGAGCCACAAGAAGAAAATTCAACTCTTGTACCCAAACAAGAGACGTTCCCTAATGAACATATACTCAAGGTAAGTCATAACACCCCTTGGTTTGCTGATTTTGCTAACTACTTAGCTTGTGGTTTGATTCCCTATGATAAGACATATCAGCAAAAGGAAGAAGTTCCTTCATGATGCTAAGTATTATTTCAAGGAAGAGCCGTACTTGTTTAAGAAGTGTGCAAATCAGAAGATGAAGTACGAGCAATATTATATCAGTATCACACAGCTCCAAGTGGGGGACACTTAGGAGGATCACGTACTCTGGCCAAAGTATTAAAAGCTGGATTCTTTTGGCCGACATTATTCAAGGATGCGTACGCCTATGTCAGAAGCTATGACCGATGTCAAAGGGTTGGAAATGTAACCAACGAAAATGCAATGCCTCGAACAAACATCATGAAAGTGGAATTATTTGATGTTTGGGGTATTGACTTTCTTGATCCATTCCCTCCGTCATTTGGTAACAAGTATATTATGGTTGCAGTTGACTATGTATCAAAACGGATTGAATTCGAGGCATATCCGACAAATGATGCCAAGATAGTGAAGAAGTTCTTGCAAAAACATGTGTTCACACGATTTGGAACTCCTAGAGCCATCATCAGTGATGAGGGTCCCATTTTGTGAACAAATGGATGAAGTGGTTGTTCGATAAAGGAGTAAGACATAAGATTGCTACAGCTTACCATCCACACACGAATGGGCAAGTTGAGTTGGTGAATAAAGAAATAAAAAACATATTCGAGAAGGTAGTGTGTCCGAATCGATGAGGTTGGTCCCAAAGATTGGACGATGCTTTATGGGCTTACAGAACAGCTTATAAGACACCTTTAGGGATGTCTCCCTATAGGTTGGTATGTGGAAAAGCTTGCCATTTACCTTTGGAGTTAGAACACAAAGCTTATTAGGCTCTTCAGCAGCTCAATTAGGATCCCAAGCTTGCTAAAGAGAAACGAATCCTTCAACTCAATGAGTTAGAAGAATTCTGAACATTCTCTCATGACAATGCCAAGCTATGCAAAGAAATATTAAAAAGATGGCATGACAAGCACATTCAAGTCAGAGAGTTTGAAGCAGGTCCTTAAGTTTTATTGTTTAACTCTAAATTGAAATATTTTCCAGATAAACTAAGATCACATTGGTCCAGTCCATTCACTATCCATCAAGTTTTTTCATATGGAGTGGTTGAACTCTATGGTAAGCAAGGTATTTTTTGAGTTAATGCCTAGAGATTGAAACATTATTGGGGGAATATAGTTAAGCGAAACGAAGCATCACTCATTTTATCAGACACTTAATTCTTTTTCATTTAAAAAAAGAACTTAGGATATATTTTCCGAACTAGAATGTTGAAATGAATTCTTTCGAGAAGTTTGGAACTTAAGCGGGACTGCTTCTGACCCCTCCAATCTATCCTGCGAATTAATTTTAACATAATTTTCTAAGAAATTATTTCCTAAGTTAGAAAATAATTTTTTTTATTTTTGAATTTTGCAAATAAAAGGGTCAATTGTTGATCCAAGTTTTAAATTACAACTCAATTTTCAACTTCTTCTAAGTTCAATAACTTAATTGAATTTTTTGTAAAATTTAATTGTTAATTTTGTAAATATTAAAATTAGCTATCTTTTTTTGTAAATATTTTTAAGGCATAATGACAAAATTAGCCCCTAACGTTTGGGTGTTTTGTCACTTTGGCCCTTATGGTTTTTTTTTGCTCACTTTCATACATAACCATTGTTTTTTTGGTCAAATTGATCATTTTTAACGGTCTTGCTAACATGGTCGTTAAGGGACTAACGACGCTGACGTGGCAATTTTTTTTCAGCTGGGCTCGTCCACGTAAGCATCTGCTGACGTGACACTATTTTGTCTTATATGCCACATCAGCAAATGATTTTAAAATTATTAAAATTAATTTTTTTGAAATAATAAAATTATTAAATAATTTTAATTTTCAATTTCAATCTTCTTCTTCAACAACAAGAAATTCCAGATTTTCTCACATTTTCGCATCAACCAAACACCCAAAAAATTTAGTTTTTCTTACATAATCCCATGCTTTCTCATTTTCTTTCCCCAAAACCCCTCAAATTCCTCCATTTTTATCTTCCAATATGGAATCATTGATGGCAAAGTTCAACACCTTGTCGATCTTAGTTCCTTGCTTCTCAAGCATCTCATCAAGCTATATATCAAACATAAGAAACATGGTTAAAAGACCCCAACATTAACCCCAAAAGATTAAATAGGAAATGAAAAGAAGAGCACTTTTTGTGCCTAAACCACAGTCTTCGGAAACCATCTAAAATGAAACCTTTTTGGCAAGAGGGTCCCAAACACCAAATCATCAGAGACAAGTTCCCCCTAACATCAAACAAAGCACATTGCCTAATATTATACTTCACAGATTAATAATGGATCTGACTATCTAGTAAGGGGGAAGCTATGATTTTACTTTATCCATTGCTTCTTTGGCCTTAATTCCAAGAGGTGTTTTTACAACAACTGCAACTCTGAGCATATCACTTGTGGCTAAATGGCAAAAGCAGTAATCATCCTTAATCATAGGTTACTGTGTGCCCTTTCCAAATCCAGGGGGCCTAGAATTCATTGAATTTTGTCACTTCAATCACCCCCAAGAAAAAATTAAAGCAAACACTAGAAAAACCAAGAAACGAACCAATGAGAATAAGGCGTTTGTCTGGTTTTGAGGAGCACTTGAAACGGCGAAGAAGTTCAGTCATGATATCAACGGAAGCAACATCCTCTAAAGCCACAGCAAAATCCACCATTTCCTTTCTGAAAAATTATTACTATGAATGTTATAAACAACATCAAACTGAAAGATTATATGAAGAGGAAGGAGGCAGGAGGAACCAGTGAAGATAATTTCCTGTTTTTTACCGCCATCGATGATTCCATATTGCAAGAAAAAAAACAGATTTGGGAGAGTGCTATGTACTGTTTTAGGGCTATATAATTGAAAATTAACAAAAATGGTGGAATTTGAGGGGTTTTCGAGAAAGAAAATGAGGAAGCATGGGATTATGTAAGAAAAACAAAATATTTTGGGTGTTTCGTTGATGAGAAAATGTGAGAAAAATTTCTTGTTGTTGAAGAAGAAGATGAAATTGAAAATTAAAATTATTTAATAATTTTATTATTTCAAAAAAAATAATTTTAATACTTTTATATTTTAAAAATAATTTTAGTAATTTTAAAATTATTTACTAACGTGGCATAAAAGACAAAATAGTGCCACTTTAGTATATGTTTACATGGACACGCCCAGCTGGAAAAAAAATCGCCACACTAGCGCCATTAGTCCCTTAACTGCCACGTCAGCAAGACTGTTAAAAAATGATCAATTTGACCAAAAAAATAAAGGTTATGTATGAAAGTGAGCCAAAAAAAACCATAAGGACTAAAGTGACAAAACATCCAAACGTTAGGGGCTAATTTTATCATTATGCCTATTTTTAAACAGCTAAAAATAAAATTTTCATTTTATGATTTTTTTTTCAAAATTTTGATAATTCTTAATATAAAATAATAAATTAAATTTTATAATTTATATTAATTATTATCAAAATTTTAAATTAGGATTTGTTTTTAGAATTTAAATTTAAATAAAATTTGTGTTAATTGTTATTTATTTGAAATAGTACTTAGGAATTTTAATTTGAGAGTTTAAATGAAAATCATCTTTTACACATTATAAATAGCCCACTTCTTAATAAAATTATCATTCAAACCATCAAATTAGCCACCATCAACAGTCATCGGAAGTCATAAGGTCACGTCGAGCACCATCAGTCGACGCCTTTCGCAAGTGTTCGGCACTTCTCGACACCTCCCAACACATCTGCCCGCAAGCTCTCGCAGGCGTCCAATAGCTCCCGTACGCCTTAGCTGGTCCACGCGCGCCAGCGTCCGCACGCCCAGGCACTTGTGTGCTGTTGTGCCGCACATCCCAAGCAAGCTATTGTTGTTGCTACAGAGCCACGCACACGCCCAAGCCCCATGTCGTGCTGCTACCTTGTGCACCCATGCCAAGCCGTGCACACCACATGTCCTAGGTTAAAATCATTCCACGCAAGAGAACTCATGCCACAATAGAAGAAGTGCCGAACAAATTCCACAGTGCAAGAGCTAAGGAAAGATACGATAGCACATTCAGAAATCAGCAGTTGTTGCCTGAGAAAGGATTCACTTGGGAAGAAAGTAAATACACCAAATTCATGGAAAAAAATCCGACAAATTGCTAAAGCTCTGAACTAGGGATTATTTTGCGAAAAGCAATCGAGTGCAGATTAGGAATTGGTTCGAGAATTTTATGCAAATTTTACCTCAATTGAACTTAAAGAAATTTCCGTCCAAGGAATCAAGGTACCATTGAAGTCAAGCACCATCAATGAGTTCTTTGACTTACCTGATTTCAAAGAAGACAAATATCACACTTTGTTGAAGAACTTAGTGGCCGAGAAATTGTAAGAAATTCTTCAAGAAATTACAGTTCCAAGGTCTGAATGGACGGTGTCAAAACATGGAATTCGTACATGTCGCAGAGACAATTTGACACCGATAGCAAAAGTGTGGTTTTACTTCATTCGATTCAGTCAAAACAGGGAACTATTATTTCATTAGAACGAATGGTATTGATTTATTCAATCCTGAAGGAAAAAACTATCGATATGGGAAGAATCATCATCAGAGAAATTCAAAATTGTGCCATGAGACGTTCTATTCAAGCTTATTTCCTATTCAAGATCACAATGTTATGCTTAAAAGCTGAAATTCTTGGGGACGTGAATAGAGCAGGATATAAGCAAGGAGCAATCTCTAATTGGGATCTATATCGAGTAGCAGGAAATTCCATTCTTCAACAAAAAGCTAAAGAAGAAGAAGAAGATCCTGTGGAAATTGAAGATGACCTCTCGATAACAGAACCGATTGGAATGCATGATGAGACAGAGTCTACTGAACAAACATCCGAGCATGATAGATCCATACTGAGACCACCATCGCCTCTAGCTGAACATCGAAATGAGCTATCAAAGATGATGGATTGCATGCAACACATGCAATGGTAGCAACAATCGTATTGGAGATACACAAAGATACGAGATAGTACATTTAAAAGTGCAATTGAAAAAGTGTTTCGTGACCCATTTGTCTTTGTGCCTAACTTTCCATATTATATATTTGAACAATGGACTCTAATGGCGAAGAAGGAGCAAGGTGACTCGAGCAACAATAGGGACTAACAATGGCGAAAAAGACGTTCTTTAATTTTTGTTATTTTATTTTTCAGTCTTTAATTCTTGAATGAATTTAGGATTAGGTCACTAGGTTAGTTTTTAATTCTTGCATAATAAATTAAGAGGTTGAAGATAAGTTGAGCAAATTAGAAAAATAAGAGTGTGGTAATAAATATGTACATGTCTAGCATTGGACATTGAAGAGCTTGGTACTCAAGTAGTCAAATTGACTCCGTCCTCTTCTTTGATCCTACTTGGTGTATAGTATTTATTCACTTTTATTTTTACATTCTCTATTATTTTTAGTAATGAGGACATTGTTTACTTTAAGTAGAGGGACCGAAAATCAAAACTTCTTAATAGTTATTATTTCTTCTTATTTTATGAATTTAGTTATAATTTTGCTTGAAAATTTGAATTTATGTTAATTATGTTAAAGCTTTAGTAAAAATAAAAATTAATTATCTCAATGGTTATGATGTTAAGCTGAACCATGATAAGAAGGCTACTATTAATAAAATATGTCAAATCATGTCATAAAATTTTTAATTCCTTATAGAAGCTAGATATGCATGAAAGTTTAAGTTCCTAGAACTAACTTAGTAATTTCTTGAGGCGAAATCCTAGGAAGCATGAAATTTTGAAAATGTTTTAGGCAACATTTGTTTGGACCGTTTGAGCCTTTCAAGCTCACCCTTAATCAATGTTATCCTTTGAAGCCAACTTTGAGACTATATGGCCTGATTTTCTTTGTACCCTACAATTATAGGTCATCTTATCTCTTGTACTTATCTCTAAATTGTCTCAACTACTAGACTCAATCTATTGAGATTTTGTTCGGAAAATAAGTTTGGGGGAGTTAAGAAGTACCTAAATTCTCAACAAAAGTATAGTGCATACAAAATGATGCTAAAAAAAACAGAAATGAAAAAGAAAAAGTGAAAAGAAAAAAAAAGAGTATATGTACTTAAAATTAAAGGAAAAGAGCATGAGAATGAGCATGAGCATGCTAAGTTCGAAAAAAGTTGGTGAAATTGAAGGTCAAATGCAAGCTGAGTCTAAGGTTTTAGCTTAAATCTATCTATCTTTTCCTTACCCCTAGCCTAGCCCTATTACAACCTATACAAAAGACCTATTTGATTCAATATTTCAATGCTACTTACATTAGTGGAGAGAAATTGCTATGTTCAACACATGAAGACATAAGTTAAACTTAATTATTGCAATTTGGTCTTAGCTGAGGAATAAAAATTGAGTGATAGGATTTTGACAAGTTTTTTATTAAGACAAGCATGATGATAATTGAAGATAATTGAATAAAAAAATACTTGAGCTACATAATTTCTAAATTCTTGTTGTTATGCTTAATTATTTTGAATTCATAAGTATGAGGAGAAATGATCAACTTTTTTGTGATTTGTGCATTACTCGGGACAAGCAATGAATTAAGTTTGGTGTGTGGAACGATGAAAATATATAGACTTTTTCATACCCTTATTAACCTAAATTCATGCAAATTCTTAGTAATTAATGTCGAAAAATATCATTATTTATAAAATAATTAATTTGTGCTAAAATTTCTAACATGTTGATTTTTAATTATTTTTATAAATATTAAGCATGAATTTGATGATTTTTTGATAGATTTACACAATTAGTGAAAATCGGCTTGGCAAACACTACAAACAGCTTAAACTGTTGAGGGAATTTTTTACACCAAGTTAATGAAGAGCTAAGAAGAATATTTTTCAAGTCAAGGGTCGGTCCAATATGAAGCTAAATTATGCTTTATAATTATATTTTTAATTCAAATTAAATTGGATTAAAAATAAATTATGAAGGCTGAACTAAAGTGGCTCGATGTGCATGCAACCGAGGGTTGAACCACCTCTAATTGGGCTAGCCATGTGCTGTCCAAGTTCTGACCATAATCAGATGATATGTTGATCATTTCAACCATGCAAAACAGCCCTCAAACATTTCCAAAATCCCATTCAAACCCCTCCTCTTTTCATGGTTTCAAATTCTCACCCCTAGCTCATTTTTAGCAAACTTTGAACAAGTCAAAGCTTGATGACTGGTGGCTGGCCATGGGGGAGAGTGTGGCTGATATTTATTTGCTAAATATATCCACCACATTTGACCTATAAAATCCCTCTCATACCTATCATTTCAAAACACCAAAAGCGATCCATTCTCTCTTCTTTCTCTGTAGTTTTCTCTCTAGCCTTCGATTCCATTTTCCCTTCATTCCCTTGCCGATTTCCCCTCTCAGAAAAGAGTGGTTGTTCAGTCTTCCATAGCCTTTGTTGAGTGTTCATCAAAGACCTCGATCTGGGAAGAATCAAGCAAGAACGACGAAGAATGCAAAAGCAGTTCTTGAGAAATTACCGGATTTAATCTTATTCTTTTTCTCATATTTTAGATTCTTATTTGTTATCATGATGAATGCTATTATGAATGCTATTATTTCTTTAATTAAAATGGCTTAAATTCTTTAAGTGTTGGGTTGATTGTGTTTAATTGTTTGTTTATATTTAATCCATGTTTATGCTGTTATAAGCCCTGAATATTTTGTTTAATTAAATATTATCATGCTTAAGTTATTATTACATTACCATTGTGATATAACTATTGAATTAATCATTTAAGCGTGTTGCAATTGTGATTAATGGACACACTATTTAATTTGTGCATGCTTAATCCTCTAAGGAAGCTGGGGGTTAAAATTATGATTGTATTGGAGAATACTAGCCTTGCATAACTTGCAGGATTTTTGTGATTAAACTATTTCAATATAGGTGTATTTTGTTACCTCACTTGATCCTTTACATGCTTATGAATATTAATTTAGTCGGTTGTATTGGAATAGGTGTATGTTCAAGAGATAAATTAATTTCATAATGTATGTATGTGCTATAACATATTTGCTTATCAAAGATAAGTTTAGTCAGTCGTATTGGCATAGGTGTATGTTCAAGAGATGAACTGCTTTTTGTAAGTAATGTTGGTCATAAGTTAGTAAGATACTGGGTTGCCGTGAATATTTCGTAACAAGCATGAACATAAGTAATTAGAGTAATTAACCTAACACATTTATGTCATATTGATTAAAACCTTTAGAAATCGTACATAAGAATTTAATTTAGTTTTAATTTAACTTAGATTAATTTAGTTTAGAATACTTTAGGTTAATATCCCTCTCAAATATTATCCTGTGTTTGACCAATTTGTTAATTAAATATTTCATAAATACTTTTCATAGCACAGTCCCTATGGGTACGATACTCGACATTTACTTGTCACTTTATTACTTGAATACGATTGTGTACACTTTCACATTTTCATCGTTCAAGAGAGCAACACAAAGACTGTAGCTAATTCATTCTGATCTTTGCAGACCTATCAAACCAATCTCTAACAGTAAAAAGAGGTACTTCATAAGCTTCATTGATTATTTTAGTCGTAAAATGTGGGTGAATAGTCTTGCTGAAAAGTCTGAAGCTTTTACTATCTTCAAGAATTTTAATAATCTTGTTGAGAAAGAGACAGGTGTATACATTAAGTGCTTACGTACAAACAGGGGTGGTTGAATTCATATCCTCCAAGTTCGAGGATTTTTTCAAACTAAATGGCATCAGCAGACAACTTAAGGTAGCTTTCACACCTTAACAAAATGGAGAAGCTGAGCACAAAAATAGGACAGTCATGAACATGGTTAGGAGTATGCTATCAGAGAAGAAAATTCCAAAGAAATTCTAGCCAGAAGTTGTAAAATTGACAGCTCATGTGCTCAATAAAAGTCCTATACTAGCTGTGAAGGACATGACCCCAAAGGAAGCTTGGAGCAGTTTCAAGCCCAATGTTGATTATTTTCGAATCTTTGGGTGCATTGGTCATGTTCATCTGCTAGACAATAAAAGATCAAAACTGGATGACAAAAGCGTCAAGTGTGTCCTACTAGGGATCAGTGAATAATCTAATGCATATAGACTTTATGATCCTATAACCAACAAAGTGGTGATCAGTAGAGATGTGGTCTTTGAAGAGAACGAGTGTTGGAATTGAGGGAGGGGTAACGAAGAAACAAATCTTTATGTACTTGAGTGGGAAGAAAACAACTCTAATGACAATCAAGATGCTGAGGAGAAATGAGAGGAGGAAGAAGAAGAAGGTGAAGATTCAAGCAACTCTTTAAGCAAATCTTCCAACGGAAATTCTTCTCAAACACCACCACTAGAGAGGAGAAATAGAAGAATACCTTTTTGGATGGAAAATTTTGTAACTAGAGAGGAATTGTCAAAAGAAGAAGTTGAACATAATATGGTTCTATTTGCATCAAATTCAGATCCAACTACTTTTAAGGAGGCTGCCAAAAGTTCCAAATGAAGAGTTGCAATAGATTTGGAGATAGAAGCAATAGAAAGAAATAAGACATTGGAGCTTACAAAACTTTCCAAAGAAGTAAAGAAAATTGGAGCAAAGTGGATTTTCAAAACCAAACTCAATGAGAATGGTGAAGTTGATAAATGCAAGGCTCAATTGGTGGCAAAAGGATACGCTCATCAACATGGAATCGATTACAATGAGGTGTTTGCATTGGTGGCTCGATAGGATACGATTCGGATTATGATTGCAATAGCATCTCAAAATGGTTGGAGTATATATCAACTTGACATCAAGAGTGCTTTCTTGCATGGAGAATTGAGTGAAGCTGCATTTGTTGAGCAATCACAAGGATAAGAGAGGAAAGGTGAAGAGCATAAAGTATACAAACAGAAGAAGGCGTTGTATGGACTCAAACAAGCCCCTCGTGCATGGTACTGTTGCATCGAAGCTTATTTTACCAAGAAGGCTTTGAAAAGAGTAGTTGTGAACATACTTTGTTCATCAAAAGAAGAGATGAAGGTAAAATTTTAATTATCAATCTATATGTTGATAATCTGATTTTTACTAATAACGATGAAAGTATGCTTATTAACTTTAAAAGTTCTGTGAAACTTGAATTTGATATGACTGACTTGGGAAGAATGAAGTATTTTCTTGGTATGGAGGTTTTACAAAATTCTGAAGGTATTTATATCTAGTAGAGGAAGTATGCAAGAGAAGTTCTGGAAAAATTCAATACGGAGAGAAGTAACAGCTTGAAGAATCTTATCGTTCTTGTTATAAAATTTATGAAAGATGAGGGAGGCACTAAGGTGGATGCTACTATGTACAAGCAATTGGTAGGGAGCCTAATGTATATGATAGCAACAAGGCCTAGTCTAATGTATGTGGTATGTCTTCTTAACAGATTTATGTCAAATCCAATTGAGTTGCATTTACAAGCTGCAAAGAGGGTTCTCAGGTAGTTAAAAGGTACCGTGGATTCGGGAGTACCTTATCAGAGGAAAAGTAAAGCAGAACTAAAGGCGTATACCAACAACGATAACGCAGGTGATGTAGATGACAAGAAAAGCACCTTTGGTTATGTGTTTCTACTTAGTAAAGGAGCAATGTCGTGGTCTTCGAAAAAGCAACCTATGGTCACTTTGTCTATCACACCCAAAAATTGGGCCTAGAAGTTTTTAGGGTATTTTAGAAAATTTAACCTACATATGTTCAGAATTTTATAAGGTTGGTAATCAGTAATGTTTTCGACAATAGCTATTAGGGTACTAATTCAATTTCTGAAAATGAGTTTTAAATACCTTTAATTTGAAAATAAGACTGATTTGTAAAAGAGTTAAAAATGAGAGTTTTTATGAAGCGATTTGACGAAACTTTAAAAATCAACGTAAAGATCACTTTTCACTTATATTTTTCATGTTAAAAACCCCAAGTATTTGTGTTTGTCATCCCTTGCTCTTTCATCTCTCCCAATTGATTTATACTTCTAACTCTTAATTTCTTTTGAATTCTAATAATCCTAAAACTTTAAATTCCTATAAAAAGCCAAGGAAAACACCTAATAATCTTCATCATCTTCATCATCTTCTCCAAACATGGGTTTTTCCAAATTTCTATCAAAGCTCATTTTTCTTCCATCAAAGTTAACTAATCATCTTTCTATTAGTTTTAAATGATATCTAGTCTCTTAAACTGAATTTTTAGTCTTTAAAACGCATGTTTTAAATAAAAGTTGAAAATTGTGTCGTTAATTACTGATTTCAAGATTGGGGATTAAAATTGGGTTTTAAATTGTTTTTCAACTTGTTTTAACATGATTAGAAGATTTTTAAAATTTCTTTGAACTTTCGTTAAGTATTTCTCAAGTTTTAATGAATTTTCATTATTATAGCAATTGCTTATAAAAAAAATATTTGGTATTTTAAAATGTGTAGTTTTAAGTGGTTTAAAGGTTGGAAACCAGTCGTGGGTAAATATGTAGATGAACGGAATTTGATTCATGCGAAAAGATTAAGTGTAGACCAAGATATTAGAGTTTAAATTTTACTAGGTTAAAGCTTTCAGTTTAGTGTTGTGTTTAGTTTGTGGCATAGTGATAGAGTTAATAAAGAATTTATTCTCGTAGGTTCTAATTTAGTTAGACTTGGAGTTAGATTTGAGTGCGGGAGACGTTCTCCATGACGTTAGAGCTCCTGCCCGCTTGAGGTGTGTTTCTATCTGTGCTACATATTTGTTATGTGTTATGTTTGTGTTATATGATTGTTGTGTGATGTCTTCTTGTGTTGAAATATCTATGAGATTATTACTCGATGTTGTGTATTGTATGTTGATTTTTCATGCATATCTGTCAGATTGTGGATACTTTGATTATCATGTGTACAGATTTTTTAAATCTGATTTAATATCATTTGATTGTGTTGAGACTGAGATTATTGTGACATCATATCATTGTGTGTACATGGGTTACGTTATACGGTGGAAGTCATGGTAATCACCCCTTCAAACAGCTAATAGTAAAGCCACTTTGATTGGTGACGATTGGATGGGGAGGGCTTTTAGGGAACCTCTCCACTATGCTTGTGTGCTGGAGGATTGGTGCATTGCATTGTGTTTGTGGATTTATTGCATTTGTGATGTGATATACTATGTGCCTATTCTAAAATGTTTTTGTGAAATTACTGTGATACTGTGTTTGTGATTGCTTGTAAATTAGAGACACATTGGGCTTTTTAGCTCATCTCCCCTCAGTTTCTCTTTCATATATTCTTAGACATAGGTAACTTGGTACTCAGAGTATCTCACGTTTTTATATTTTTATTGCTTTATTCGGATTATCTTGTTTATTTTATAATATTTCAGATTGGGATGTAAATTCAAATTTGGGATTTGGGTATTATGGTTATACTTTTACTTTAATTAATAGGTTTTATTTAGATTATTCTTAATAAACATTTTTATATTCGAATTTATAAACTTTTGAAAATTAATACAAAGATAGAAGTTGATTTTTTTTACTAACTATTTTATTGTAAATTATAATATATTTATGTTCAAATGGTTTCCTTAAGGGAAAAATTACAGTAGTGACCCTCTAGATTCGACAATATCTTCTAGACCGGATATAGGGGGTTACATTGTCCACCACTGAAGTAGAGTTTGTGGCAGCAACCTCATGTTCATGTCAAGGGGTTTGGATGAAAAGAGTGATGGAAAAGCTTGGTCACTTACAAAGGCACAAGATTACTGTTTTTTTGTGACAATAGTTCCACTATTAAGCTTTCCAAGAATCCAGTTCTACATGGCGTAACAAGCACATCGATGTTAGGTTTCATTTCTTACGTGACTTAACTAAAGAAGGAGGAGTGGAGCTGAAGTATTGTGGTACATAAGAACAGGTTGTTGATATCATGACAAAACCACTCAAATTGGATGTGTTTTTAAAGTTGCACAAACTTCTTGGTGTGTGTAGTACTTGAAATAAATTGAATGCTACTACAATCAGTTTAGGGAAGGACTTGTTAGAATTCTTTTATGATTTTCTCTTGTTAATAATAAGTCCCTAATTATTTGGGATATGCAATCAGTAGATTTTTCCTAAAGCAACTTAGCATGATTTTAGGATAGTAGAATCATTGAGACTTATTTTTCTCTTTTCTATTATTGTAAGGCTTATATAAGCCAAAGGTCTGTTTGTTCACAACATAGAAGTGAGGATTCACCTATTTTGTATGTGAACTTATTATGCCTAGAATCTAACATTCTCAATCGTAATATCTGAAAGCAAATAGGAAATAAAGAAAAAAAAAGTTGAGAATGGGTCTCGTTTGGCTTGCCTTTTTGGAGCTTACTAAGATCGTTGGCTTTGTTTTCGAGTCTCGCTGCAGTTCTCAAAGAGCTATGAAGGAGGAACTCATTGTTCTTCGCTGCTTTGTTATCTCAGGCTCTAGCTTACGCGCTTTGATCGAGAGAAACCGTACAGTATTATTCAAAGGCCTATTTTTACTGTAATTATTTAGGTTGGACGTTGATTACATGGTCCAGTTGTTTAAATGTAAAAAGTTTTACGAAAAATGTTTTCTATATTTTCTTGTGTTTGTTTCATAGAAAACAGCTTGGTCAATATAAAATGACTTACAGATAAACGTAAAATAAGTCATTTTTCCTCTAAAATAACTTACCGTTTTGGAAAGGGTAAGTCATTTTTCGGAAACCATTTTCAGTGAAACAAACTGACCCTTAATCTTTAACAATGATGTTTGAATTCAATTATGATATATTGTTGTTGTTGTTTTTGAGTTATTATATATTTTTGTATCTAACTTGATCAGATGTATTTAATCCGAAAAAAGCCCTAACAGTTATGCGACTAACATGGCTTGAACTGAAGACACACCTGGAGCATTGAACACTCTAACCATCAAGTCAATACACGAGGTTCAATCACATGCCAATCAAATTGCAACATTTATATTTTAAGGGTAAATTACACCTAATGTTATTAAACGATTAATAAGTTTATGTTTTTGTTATTTAATTTCAAAAAGTTGCACAATGATTAATGAACTATTCAAAAAAAATTTTATTTAAATCACTAAATTATATTTTTTTACTTTATTATTTTAACTTTTTGTAATAACTTTTTGTAATATCATTTTGGTATTTTAACTTTTTGTCTCATTTAGATAACTCAACTATCATTTTTGTTTCATTTTACCCAACAATTTGTCAATGCCAAATAAGAATTGTCGCATGTCACATTCTTACGGATAGCTTTTTTTATTTTTGGGTAAATTAAGATAATATGATAGCTTATATATCAAAGTGAGAGACAAAAACAAAATTACACACCTAAGTGCAAAAACGAGCACAATTCAAGAGATAAAAACATGATTTAAGCTATAAAAATTGAGGCATTCATGCCACCATGACAAGCTTAGAACTAAAAAAAATAACTCTATATAACAAGAGACTTTAAAATACTACATGTTTGAGCAATTATAATTAGAATCAGCACAATAAAAAAACATAACAAAATTAAAAATTAAAATAAATATTGACATGATTTGCATATAATGAAACTTAAATCCATAATTAATATAAAAATATCCATTACAATACTTGAATTTAAAGGCTCAAGTTTCAAAATGGATAATGATAAGTTTAGCTTTCAATATTTATATTTTTTTTGTCAATTTGACTATTATTATTATTATTATTAGCTAAATTTGGCCCTTAATTTTTCAAAGAAATCATCGTTTTTAATGGAAATGATGATTAAAATATTAATTTTTAACATTGTTGGCGTGATAACTCGTATGTTAGTCCATGTGCACATCACGCTAACTTAAAATCATTTATTTTATATGTCATATCAACAAATTATTAAAAAAATAAACATAAATATAAAATATAAAAAAAAGTTCAAAAAAGATAACATAAAATACACATAGATTATCATGTAAGTTGTTATATTTAAATAATTGACGGCTTATATTCTTATTTGTGTTTATCTAGGATTTTCAAACTTTCTCTCTATGCGGCGTTATTTCTTTCGTTCGTTCTTGATTAGTCGGCGGCGACATCAGTTTTAATGCTGATCGTCGATCGCCGGTATTTCTTGCCCTTAATTTTTTATATTTAGTTCTTATTTTCTTTTATATTTTGATTTTTTTAGTTTTTATATGTCTTTGTGGCACGCTTTTTCTCTACCTTGTGGCATGTTTCTACCTTATGGCACGTTTTTGTCTACCTTTGTGGTAGATTTGCGATCATGTATAGTTTTCTCACAACGCTCGGCTCTGATTTATTGTTATCGGTGATCTTTTAATAATTTAATCCGCTTTTGTGGTTCGTTTGCCGATACTGTCAAATCTGTTTTGCGAAACAACATGCAAGATTGTCGGTTTCACTCACTACTCCTACTTCGTTCTTTAAGCGTGTAGGTGAATAGAGACAAGTAGTTCTTTTTTTTTTTTTGCTTCCTTTCTCCAATGTTCATCTCATTCCTGTCGTTGCAACTCACTGAACGTGTTTTGCTTATCTGATGTTTCGTTTTCTTTTTTTAATTTCTCTTTATTTTATTATTTTTGTGCTATATTTTAATTTCGTTTGAAATATTTCTCTATTTTAATTTCTAATAAATTCAACCGGCATATTATTAAAAAAAATAATTGACAGCTTAGATAATATTCTCGTTAAAAAAATATCTTCGACTCACTTTAAAATATTAATTTAATTAAAAAAACCAAATTAACAAAACGTTAAAAAGCTAAATTTCAAATTATAACACTTTAAAAACTCAAACTCTCATAACAGCCGACAACAACAAATGTCTCATTGGCTGATCATCCTAAAAAGTCATTCAAATTTAATCGAAAACTAAATATAATTGCAGGACACCTAAACCCTCGACTTATTTACAAAAAAAAATGACGAAAAATTAAAAAAAATTACATGAATAGATCGATTTTTAGAAATTTATGGGAATAGATCTATTTTCCGAAAATACTTTCAATTAGAAGTATTTTTTTATAACGTTTTCATGTGAATTATAAAAAAACGCTTTCAACTGAAAACGTTTTCAACATATTGACAGAAGTACTTTCTACTACATCAGAACTAAAAGTGATAACACTAATATTTTTTATTTTTTGGTGCCACCTATTAATATTATAATAAAATTTACAAAATAAATCTTTATATAGGCTCAAAATCTCATTTCTCTTATTTTTTTAAACGATGTGGGATGTGAGATATAGGTATATATAGACTCATAATTTATTCGCTGCTTGTTTCTAGACAATACTAATTGCTTACTCTTTTAACTAACAATTTAATATTAAAGGTTATACTATATTTTATAATTTTTTATTCTTTTTCTATTTTTTATTATGAATTTTTTTACATTCGTATCGTATTTGTGTTATTTTTCGTTTTATAATCACGTATTAATTCATATTTAAAAAAATTATTTACACTTGCAAATTTTTTATTTTTTGCAAATAATAACATAATATATATTAAATTTAAAATAAAAATATACGAATATAGAGTGTTGTATTTTTAGTTTTTATATTGAAATTTTATTTATTTTTAATTATTTTTGTTGAGTTCATTTCACTTAATTCATTATCAACTTTAAAATTTTAGTATTTGTGTAAACACTAATAAAAAAATTATCATATGATCCCGTAATTATCACTGATAGCCATATTTGTTTAGTTTATTATTATTATTATTATCTTTTGAATTATATTTTTATACTATTGTTGTATAAGATAAAATTGGAATAAGCAACTTTCAAATTATATTTTTTTGTTAAATATTTAATTTCTTTTTTGTCAAAAAACTATCTAAATTATAATTCCATAACTATTATGGCCTATACTATTATATTTGTTAGAAAAATTCTTTCAACTAATTAAGAGTTCATACATGATATTTTTAATAATATTAAAAAATTAAATTGAATTGAATTATTATTTAATAATATCTCTCACGCACATCTTCACTTCTCTCACCCTTTATTCACAACACCAAACATGGGAAAATATATTGGTATAAGAGTAAGTAATCCTACATTATCTAGGAACAAGCTATAAATAGATTATGAATCTATATATATTTATATCTCATATACCATATTGCTTAAGAAAATAAGAGAAATGAGATTTTTGGGTTTATATAAAAACATGTTTTGTAAATTTTATTTTCACATTAATAGGTGGTACTAAGAAAGAAATATTGGTGTTGTCACTTTTAGTGATATGTGGCAGAAAGTGCTTCTAAATGGAAGCATTTTTCGTAAAATTGATTTATTCTCGTAAATTTTCCAAAAATTAGCTTATTTACATATTTTTTTTAATTTTTCTGTATTTATTAGAATATAAGTCTAAAATCTCAGACTTATAAAAAATTATGAATAATAACTTTAAAATTATGATTAATTATAAAAATGATCCATTTTTTTTACTATGTATGTAAATGACTTGAAATGAATAATAAAAATTGATGGAGTCAAAAAGATTGGTGCCACTAACATATCTTGTCAGCCATTTTGATTAAAAATAAATACCAAAGAAATATCAATATTTCTAAATAATTGGAGGGCTAAAAAATAAATAATAGTGGTAATAAACTTTGTGCAGGCGAGAATATTCAATTCTTTTCACATTATCTTTTGACTTAATTAATCAAAGAAGGTGAATAAATCCAACTTTATGAGTTCTTTCAAGAATTTGCAGGAAAAAGCTGGGAAAATTTAATTTATCATTTTTTATTGAAAATGATTAAAGATTATATAGAATTACAGTTTGATACAATTCTTTATTTTCATAGTGGTGGTATCATTCTCTATAATTCCATCAAATAAAATATCATTTTGAATTTTGAATTAATAAAAAAACACTTTAAAAAACTGATAGATTAAAGTGGTAGCGTTATTCTCTATGACTCCACCATTATTATTTATTTTTTAGCTTCAAAAATATTGATATTTCTTTAGTATTTATACAAATGATGTCATTTTCTATGACTCCACCAAAAAAAATGTTTTTTAATCTGATTGGTTGACATGATATATTGGTGACATCAATCTCTTTGACTCCACCAACTTTCATTATTCATTTAAGGTCATTTATGCACATAATAAAAAAAGTGAGTTATTTTTATAATTAATCAAAATTTTAAGGTTATTTAAAAAAAAAAGTTGTAAAATATGATGGCCAAAGTAACAGCAATCAAATAAAAAAAACATATAATACGGTGAATGCTTTAACTGGAAAAGCTAAAGTGTAAAAGACAATATGGTACTAACTAGTTACGAAGAAAAAAGACAAGGCTATTTTATCAAAATAATCCAAAAGAATAAAATATTTACAATAATGATCCAAGTGTAAAAATATTTACCTAATTTACCTAAAATGAATAGTGTTGAGAGGTTTTGAACACCCCATGGTCGATACTCATGTTTTCGATTCCCAAAAAATCACTTGATGATTGGAAAAGTGTTTAAAAAATAAATTCTTTTGGTACAGACTATTGCATGATTGACATTCATATATTTTTTTTAATATCTAAAAAAAAATTGGGTTTTGACTTTGTGGTGGCCAGCACCACTTTTTGATTTATGAAAATATGTTTTTGGGTTTTGGGTTTGTTCAAGCTTGCATGGTTTATAGCTTTCTTATGTACAACTGCCTTTACATGCAGGATGATTGAAGATTTTCCTACATTAAAATCTCAAGATTCCTATCCCTCAAAATCCGTGGCTTAAGGACATGACATTCATGGTAATAAGGATTTCATTGTTTGCTTGTCCTGTTAATATCACTTGCCCTGAAACACAGTTGGAATTTGAGATGCAAATTTAGGCTTAAACCGGACAGTTAGCTCTGAATCGGAAGTAAAAGGCAACGACAAAGACGAACACTACAAACAACAACATTACAAAATTTTTTAGTCAAATAAAGCAAAGAGTGGAAAGGCCGTATACGGTGGTTATAACGACCCGAAAAATTGATACTAAAGACATGTAGTTTCCTTTGGGATGGACCACTTTATTGGGAAACCTAGATCCTCCTCACCTAAATATACTTCTTGCGGTTAAGGTGGAGATTCGAAGCCCAATTTTTTTACCATGGGCTCGCAATCCATGCGGGTACTAAAGTGTACCATCCTTATAATGACTCGAAAGCAGTGGTGTCGAAAATGATGTTTCGGAATTTCGTTCTCCGATTATTAAATTCGTAAATGTTATTAATTAATATTTACGAGTCAAATATAATATTAATTTGAACTTTGGTCAGACAAATTTGTTAATAGGATAATTAGTTAAGCTACAAGTGTATTAACCTTAAAATCAGTGGCATTGAAAATTGAGATTTCGAGATCTTATTTCCATAAAACAAGTTCGAAAATATTTTTATTAAATGCTTATGGAGGTGTCACACAGATGAAAAAAAATTTGAATAAGTAATTTCACAGAATTAATGAGAATTAAGGTACAAAGACTAAATTCTAAAAGGGGTAGAAATTCAATTTCTTTTATTTTTTAATCGTGAGTAATGGGTTAAAGCTTAAAGTGGCAATTATACCACTATTCAAATATATTATAAAATAGAATAGAATAAGTGGGATGAAAGAGAATACATTCTCTTTTCATCATAAAAATTGTTGAACGTTAGGATGAAGGGAAAGGAGCATCGCCTAGGGTTTTAGAATTTCAAGTCTTCCATTGGTTAGTGTAATTTAGTTATTTTTTGTAATTTTTATGTTTTTGAAAATTTGGAAGCTTGATTTAGCTAATCCGTGTGTTAATTTTTTGAAATTTTTAAAGGTTATAAATATTGTCATCGTTGAATCTTGAAGTTTTTGGTGTTAAATGATTAGATTTAAAGTCTAGATATGAAAAAAGACTAGTTTATAGAGTGAGAGTTGTTAGTTTTGAATATAGGGACTAAAGTGTAAATATTTCGAAATTGGTATGAAATTTCTGTAATTATGAATATTAGTGGGTTGTAGAAGGATGAAATTGAGATCAATTTCGAAATCGATGCGCGAATTTGAAAGTTATAACTATTTTGGTTTTAGGGGCTAAATTAAATAAAATGTAATAGGAGACATTCAAAAAAAATACAATTGAACTTATACATGCTTATAATAGGATGAAATGAGATGTCTGGAATTGAAAATTTGAACTGGATTATCTTATAGATCAAAAATTGAACCAAATCGAGGCTAGTCGTGGAAAAGCAAAAATTGTCGAATAGTCCTTAAAAACTCTTTCGGTTGTTGTTTTACCAGGTAAGTTCATATGGAACTTACTAAGTTAATTCATGTTATGATTGTATTTCTATACATTGAATCATTATATTTGTTACATTTTTATTTTGTTTTAAAAATATGATACCGAGATAAATTGAAAATGATTATTTGAGTTTAAAATGCTATGTTTGATATTGATTATCGAACTAGACGACTAATTTGAACAAAAATAAGAATTTGTGTCACTTAGTGATTATATTTTTTAATATTGAATTTGGTTGGCATGTAGTATGTTATATAATGAAATGGGAAAAACTTAATTAAATCATGGAAGAGCAAAATGTTCACTAAACACTTCATGGACAACAGTGGTAGTACAAATTTGAAAATTCACCAGAAATTATAGGAATCGAGTTAGAGGTTAAATAAAATATGAAATTAAAGCTTATTGATTCTAGTTTGGTATAAAATCAACTGTGAAAGCAATGGAATTTTAGATTATGAAATATAATACTCTTTATGAGACAATATCAAAATGATTTTGGGTTCACTTGTTCTAATTTTGAAAAATCATTATAAATTATACAAAAAATGTTTAGGAAATGAAATTTATATTCGTAAAATCTTAATGGTCTATTTTCAAAGGAAACAAACAACAACATAATATTAGACTTTTAATGAAAGATATTTAATTTTTAGTGAAGAAGAGTCGAAGCTGCCTAGCAGCAGAACAGGCGAGGTTTAAAAAAAAAACTGGTATTAATCTACTTTGAAATAAATTCTGAAATTTTTATGGTAAAAAGTTTATTGAGTCTAGTTTCAAAAACAAAAATCGGATCTTAATTTCAAATTATGTAAGTACGGATATAAATAATTTAGTGAATACTACTCAAGATGACAGCATTGTTAAAAGTATATGTATAAATAGTGAAATGATAATTCATGTTACATAAAAGCATGTACTAAGGCTAAAGATTCTTGTATAAATACTTGTAAATAAATTTATATTCCTAAAATCTTAATGGGTTTATTTTCAAAGGAAACAAACGACAACATAAGTACTAAAAGATATTTAATTTTTTAGTGGAGAAGAGTCGAAGCTGCCTAGCAGCATAACAGTCGAGGTTTTAAAAAAACTGGTATTAATATACTTTGAAATAAATTTTAAAATTTTTATGGTAAAAAGTTCATTGAGTTTAGTTTCAAAAATAAAATACGAATCTTAATTTTAAATTCTGTAGGTCTGGGTATAAATAATTTAGTAAATACTACTCAAGATGACAACTTTGTTAAAAGTATATGTATAAATAGTGAAATGATAATTCATGTTACATAAAAGCATGTCATACTAAGCCTAAGGATTCTTGTATAAATACTTGTAAATAAAGGAAGTGGAATGGAGAGGAGGAAGAAAAATAATAAAAGAATTACAAAATGAATTAACAGTTGATTATGATTGATCAAAACATATTGGTGTGAATTTAATTAATTATTTTAAATTGAATAAAAGTGAAATATTAAAACTAAATGAAATGGTGAAATTGATTTGGAATTGAGACGGTATGCTATGTTATGTATGAAATGATATCATGAGTGATAAATTGCTGATATTGAGATCGATAGAATGAGAATTGAATTTATAAGGGAATTGGATACATGATTACCCTATTAATTGATCGGGTGGAGTTATTTTGATTATATGTCAAAGAGAACTGGAAGCATTTTACTTCAGACGTTCCGATGAGTGCTGGGCACAACATTTACTTCAACTATACCGATGAGTGTTAGGCACAAACTAATTACTTTATACATTCCGATGAGGCATTGGGTGCCAAATGGTTACTTCGACTACGTGTCGATGAGTGCTAGACACAATTTTTACTTTGGTCATACCAATGAGCGCTGAACACAATTTATTTTCTTTGAAAATTATTCGATGAGGTATTAGGTGTCAAATTGGGGTGTTGGTTGAATTTGTATATCCATTCATCTCCGAGTCAAGTTAATAGGGATTTAATATGTAAAAGTTTTTAATGATAATGAAAAGAATTGTTAATGTGAAAGAAATTTGTAAACTTGATTTATAAGTCCGGAAGATTGGTACAAAATTGTGACGAATTCAACGATTCAGTTTGGAAAATGCCATGTTAATATGATATATTCCTAACTAGTTATCTGTTCATATTTAAGATGATTCATAAAACACGTTTATTATGAGATCTTGTGTGTTGATGATGAATTGAATTGTGATTTTGAATCTAAATTTGAATGTGAATATATATTGGATTGAATTGTAATGAAATCATTGTCATACGATAAGAGCAATGTACAGGTTACGAGTATGCAAATATGATTGAATTCAAGGTATAAAATATGTAATTGAAAATAATTACAAGATATGATATGTGAAAAATTGAATGGTTTCATCGGGTGTGATATTATAATTGAAATTGGGAACTTGAAAATAAAATGAAATACATTGAAAATAAAATAATGAAATGAAATGAGTTATGTGAAATTTGTATGCATTTGCGACTTGATAAAAGATATCGAAATGAAATAGTATAATGTTATGGCATCAATTGTGCTTATATATGTGTGGATCAAGATAAATGAAATATGTGAACTTCTGTGTGAATAAATTGGAAACAAGCCCTGGGGTAGGCTGAAATGAATATGAATGAGTCGACCGATTTCAAAAAGAGACTTTAATGGTTTATTGTTGTGGAATGAACATGGAATTTATTGTTATAATGTTAAGGATATAAATGTTTGATTCATGATTGGTACTAAATTTAAAGAAAAAGGATTTGTGATAGGTGTTTGCTGTAAATGAAATTGATCACTTCTATTGCAATGCTAAATGATTTGGGTTGCCACTTGATATGAATGACTTACTAGTTGGATGTTACAATTTTTTTAACTTGCAATTTTGTTATTTGAATCATATAAATACTACTGAGTTCCATTGCTCAACATGCGATTTGTTTTTCGTGCGCATACTAGGTATAATTCAAGATATTTGAGCTACGATTTCAGCATCCAATCAACAATCCCGAACTCGTCAATGTTAGTATATTATGTTTTTATTCTAAGTTAGCATGTACTTAGTTGAGCCTAATTTAGTTTGATCTTAAATGATTGCTCTTGTTGAATTTGGTACCATATGATGGATGTTTGGTCCATATTCACCCTCGGATTAATTCTTGAAGCTTTTGTGAGCGTATAAATCTCGTAAATAGTTGGTTATTGTTATTAATGTTCGTTTGGTTGAATTAAATCTTACAATGGTTTAAAATAAAATAAAATTGATCGTAGTCAATCCAACGACAAATGTGACATCATATAATTCGGAATCGACAATCGAATCGAATGTAAAGTGTTATAGTGGTGCAAATATCCCCCACCACCATCAAGAAAAAAAAAACATAGCTCCATCACTTGCTAGCCCACCTTATTACACAAAATATTGTTTTTAAATCAAAAAATAGTGCCGATCACTACAAAACCAAAACCCAAAATTTTTTTAGGTACCGAAAAAAAATACATAAATATCAACCATGTAATGACCTGCATCAAAAAATTTTATTTTTTAAACATTTTTCCAATCATTAAGTGATTTTTTTAGAGATTGGGGACATGGGTGTCGATCATGGGGTGTGCAAAACTCGTCAACAGTGTTCTTTTCAGGTGGTTTATGAATGATTTTGCACTTGGATTATTGTTGTAAATATTTTATTCTTTTGAGTTATTTTGATAAAATAGTCTCTTTTGGCGATATAGTACTGGAATCGATGGATAAAAAGAGAAGTGCAAAGGAGAGTTCGGCAAAAAGGACGATGGCCGAGAGCTCCGCAATCAACAATAGCCTCTTCCTTTCTATGCTTATCTCGTTTCTCTACTCTAGCTCTAGCTGAAGATGGTAAGTACTCATCTCCTTTCTTCCATCGTTCTCCATCTGGATACATATTACCTCATTACCCTTTTTGCTTTTTTAAGAACATCTTTTCGATTTCTTACATTGGTTCTTTTTGGATTATGCTTCCTGGGCTTTTGTTATGCTGGAGATCTGTTAAAAGTGTTAATTAAATTAGCTAGTACTGTCTATTTTTGGGGGAGGGGGGTTATCGTATGTTGCGGATTTGGTTGTTTATAAGCTTTAGTATTTTGATTATTATTACAAAATTACCATGTGATTTTGTATTCTGTTTATTTGCTTAAAGAGGTTTAGTTCTTCCATTCCGTGTCATTCATTATCTCCTCAAAGAACAATTTTTTTTCAATGTTCCTTCTATTTCTTTGTCGAATGTGCGTTTTTTTTTTTAATACTTAATCTATTTCTTGTTACTTTACTGATTATGGGTTTATGCAAGGAGTTACGTCTCTAGGTAACAATTACGGTCAAGTTGGCGACAATTTGCCTCCACCCGACAAGGTTCTCGATCTCTTGACCGCCCTTAAGCTCACAAAAGCAAGAATCTACGACACCGATCCTCAGGTTTTATCCACATTTGCCAACTCCAACATTGAGCTTATCGTCACAGTTGAAAACCAAATGTTACCTATCTTAGTAGATCCACAACAAGCAGTTCATTGGGTTAGTACCATATCAAGCCTTATTTTCCTGCCACCAAGATCACCGGGATCGCCGTAGGAAATGAGGTCTTCACCATGGAAGACAAATCACTGCTAAGGTATCTTGTCCCCGCCATAGTCAGTATCCATGGTGCTTTAGTTCAATTAGGACTGGACAAGTACATTCAGGTTTCGACCCCCATTTCATTAGCGGTTCTGGAGGTCTCTTGCCCTCCTTCCGCTGGTAGGTTCAAGGGGGAGGACTTGGGTGTCATGTTACAGTTTTTGCAGTTTTTGTCAAGCACTGGTTACCCATATTTTGCTTACAAAGATTCCCCCCACAATATTTCCTTGGACTATGCTCTTTTCAACAAGAACCCAGGGATGGTCGACCCTCTCACCAACCTACGCTACGACAACTTGTTATACACTCAGGTTGATGCTGTTGTTTTCGCCATGTCTCGGTTCGGTTACCGTGGGATCAAGGTGAAGGTTTCCGGGACAGGGTGGCTTTCCAAAGGGGACTGTAATGAAATCGAAGCTAGTGTCCACAATGCAGCTGTTTGCAACAGGAATTTGCTGAGAAGGCAGATGAGAAATGAGGGGACACCTATGCGACCAAACATGAGGTTGGAAGTGTATTTAGTTTCTTTGTTCAGTGAAGATTTGAAGCATTGGACCATGGCCACTTCTTCATCAACTTCATTGGCTTCCATTTCTTTTTACTTCCTCTGCCACTTGCTTATGATAGTAATATTTGTTAACAGTAATTAAATATATAACAGAGGAATCGATTCCATCATCATTGCAATTGTTTTTAACATCATCATACCCACTGTTTTTATATAGAGATCAAGAACATGCTTTTATCTCTTTTGAGATTGAATATAGGTAGTAAATATACATATAATCACTTGGTTTGCACTATTTCGTCAAGTTAATCACTTTAATTAAAGATTCACAAGTCCATAGAAGACCTCACTTGCTTGAAGCTTCTTGGATGCAAAGGTGAATTCAGGGTCAAAGGGGTTGGCTTTTTCTAGTTAAATAATTTAATTTTACTTTTATTTTTTAATTTAAAATTTCAATTAAATCCCTTTTAATGTTTTTGTTAAATGATAAATTACATTTTTTCCATTTCAAAAAAAAAATTAATAAATCAATTTAATTTATTTTAATATAAAATTTTTAACTTTGGCCCTCCCTCAAATATTTTAATTTTATTTTGCTTCAAATAAAAATTCCTTCACCCCTACTCGTATATGATTGTCATGTGGATTGACGCTTAATCTCATCAAAATCCACTTGAACACTTCTCCCATCACACCCAAACTCAGCATCTCATAACTCAACTACCAACTCTCTCTCTCTCTCTCTCTCTCTCTCTCTTTATATATATATATATATATATTAAAATCTCTAATATATGATCTCTAAGATATACTCAAGTTACATTTTCTTCCATCTTAAAAGAGTTCTTCATGTCTCTATTATTAACCCTACACAAAATAGCATGGGTTTAGAGGAGCCCAAAACGAATTCCACCTCTATATAAACCCCTTCCATCATTAAAAAGATTCTAAGCTTATGCCACGGGCCAATGTGCAAAACCCGTGACTATGGCACAAAATGAGTCTCATGGAGGTCTATCAATTAGATGGGGATCATTTAATCCACATGAATTGATCTGATTCAACGAATTGATGGACATGAATTAACCCGATTCAACAAATTGTTGGAGAAGCCTGTCAGATTAAAACCTGGGTGACCCAATGATGTCGATTTAGAAAGATAGGCTAATCTCGTCAGTCGATGTAAATTAATCTTGACCGTCGATTTTGGGGGAGCTCAATTATAAATAGAAAACCTCCCCTCACTTGTAATTTATTCCATTCATTGTATTGTATTGTATTGTATTGTATTCTTTGAAAGAAAATAATACAATTGAGAGCATTTACTCAAACACTTCTCATTCATAGTTTTTCTGTTGCTTTCTGTTCTAGTTTGCCATATTTTGGCTTGAGTTGCTTTCGCTATACAAATCGATGCCTTGGAAGAATTCTTGTTGAATCCTCAATTGCTTGGAAGTTAGACTGACTTAGGCGTGTTTGCAAGAAATGATCGCCTAAAGTCGCGCAGAACACGAGGCTAAAGTTCTTGCCCCATGACTGTCACACCTTAATTTTTATTAATTAAGTTAGCTATAAGAAGGTGAGACAGTCAATTTCTAGTTCTTAAAAATATTTGTGCAATTATGGACACAAGGAAGTGAATAGCAAAGTGAAAGGGAACTCATTAGTTAAACTTAAATGTTAGAGTTTAAGGTTTAGGGTTTAAGGTTTGAGTAAATGCTCTCAATTGGAGCAAACAGTATCAAAGGTGTGGGATGTAGACTATACTTTAAGTTGTTCAAGTGTTCTTAAATGAAATAAATATTGTGCGTGAGATCTAATCTAGTCTCTTTCCTTAACTAAGTATAAGTGATTTTAAATTAAATATTATGTGCGAGTACATAAGTACTCAAGTGGAGTTGAAAAACTCAAAGATGCGTTAAGGAAAACAAGTAAGTGATCTTACTTCTCTTGATGTGTAGATCGTGACATGGATTATGTGTGGGATTTAGTGTTATTTTGTATTTATGTTATGTTAATAAATGAAATAAATATTGTGTGGGATTTAGTGTTATTTTGCGTATGTGATATTTTGATAAATAACTAATAATTGAGATAAGTGATATATTGATCATGTAAGAGATGTAAATGACTCAAAGCAAAGGATCCAAGTAAGTGACCCGTACTTAGACACTTTGTGATGAAAAGTATGTGATGTGTGATTTGATGTGATTTTTTTGAAATATGAATAATCATGCAAATTTCGATCTCATGACATGTAATTTATGGCTTTATTTGATATTATGTTTTAAACAAGTGATTAATATGAAAAGCATATTAAGCATGTTAAAGTGAAATAAGTGATTATGCGAGCATATCTATATGCCTAAGTGATAAGTGATTGTGTGATTATCAAGATCTATGATCTAACGTGAAATACATGTTAAGCATGTAATAAGTGATATATTGTGATTATGTGAGTATATTCATATGTCAATGTGTTAAAGTGATTCACATGTGTTAAGTGTATAATGTCATGTCACATGCATGGGGTGGGATATGTGAAAGAAGGAAGATGTGGTCATTATTGGCAATAAGTGGCAATTTAACTGCATATCGACATAAGTGAGCTATCGTTATCGGGCAACCCGGGGCAGCAATTCGACGTAAGTGAGCTATCTTTGCCGGGCAACCTGGGGTAGCAATTCAATATAAGTGAGCCATCGTTGTTAGGCAACCCGGGGTGGCGAGTCATTGCTGTTAGGTAACTCGGGATTACTTAAGTGGTGGCTTGTCCACAAAACTGGCTGTGATTGGATGGACGAGTTTTGGGGAACTCGATTGTGGTGGGTAGCGGAGATGGGTAGGAACTTTTACAAAACGTGCATTGTTTTCAAACGTGCATTGACATGCTCATGCATAGCATCAGTGATGAAGTATATAATCGTAATGAGATATGAAAATATGTGAAATTATGGAATATGTGAAATTGATGTGAATATATGACATTGATGTGAGTATGTTAAATTGATGTGAATATCAAATGTGTTTATTTCCTTATATTTGTTTATGTGTTTATAGTGGGAAATCTCAGACTAAATAATTTAATATTTTTCAAGAAATCCTCGTGATTAGTGCTCGGATTCTTGGAGTGAACTCTAGGTAATGGAAATATTTTCAAGAATTATGGCATTGGTCTCATCTTAAGATTGATGACTTAAATTATTATAGCTTGTATTTTGAACTGAACTTCAATTTTGGATTGTTTTGGATTTTGGTTTTGTTGGGTTATGTTTGCATGGTAGCATATGAATCATCCGAAGAATGTTGATTTGAAACTCTATTATTGGATTTTATACAATAAGTTTACTTGAATTTCGAATAATGATTTTACCATCTATATGGTCATTATGAAACTTTGGATAAATGAGTTTTCCGCTGCAAAATATGTTTTAAGTCTTGTTATTTATAATGACTCAAGATTTGATTTCAAAACCGAGATGATAATGATTATGGACTTTTGTTTTGAAAAATCCAACTACTAGTTTTAAAAGTGATTTCAAATAGATACGTTTTAAAGTGTTTTATTCAGCCATTCTCATGGCTAATGTGACTGCTCGAATTAGACCATAATGTCTAGACCCGATCTGGAGGTTACAATGACACTTACACCCCGATATCAATGTTCTAGCCAAATCTCACCGCTACTCCCCCAATACTCTTTAAATCACCATTAACAACTCTAGGTACTCGTGTAAATTACCTCCAATATCCTACACCACCTCTCATCTCATCAAAATAATAAAAATAACATTTGAACCACTTCTTACAAATGAATTCAAGATTACCAAATAGGGGTGTTGATGGCTCGGATCGCACCGAGCTTAAACATGATTTTAAAATATTTTATGCTTGTCCAAACTCGACATGGCCTGGAATATGGGCTTAATTTTTTTATCAAATTTATCTATATTTGTAAAAGACTAATCCAAGCTCATTTTAGGCTCACCTATATTATTTTTAAAAAAAATTATTTATTTTATATTATTTTAATATTTAATAATTTTATACATTTTTTATTTATTGAAAATTTTATATAGTCATCTTAACATTATTTTAATGTTTACATTAGAGTGGTATTATATATTTAGTATGTGTTTCTTTTTTAATGGTTCTAAATTACATAATATATATAAAAATAACATAATATAAATTATTATAAACTTAAAAACGGGTTGGGTTTAGACCTTAAATGTTTAAGCCTGAGCTCGGCCCATGTTTTAAACGAGTGTAATTTTTTTACTCAAGCTCATTTTTTGGGCTTAATATTTTTTCTCAAATCTTTTTGAATTTCGAGCAAGCCTTCAAGCTTAGGCGGATAACTTAATCCATGAACATGTCTATTACCAAGTAATTAAAATCTTTTTTTTTTGGTGGAATATTAAAATCTTGTTTTAAGTTAGAAATACAATTATAATCACAAATACAAATAATACATATTTAAATAACTATAATTAAAATAAAGTATTTCACAATACAAAATGGTGAGATTTAAACTAAAATAAATCTATAAATAACTCAAAACATAGTTTAGACTCAAACTTGGGCCATGAAAGTTCAAAACCCTCGACCTTGCAACATAGTCAATCCCTTATTAGCAAGTAATTAAAATAATTTCTAAATTAAAAAAATATTTTTTAGGTTACAAGCAGAATCTACAAATGCATATAATATTAGTTTGAAAAATTATAACAAAAATCAAGTATCACAAAGTACAATTGGTGATATTTAGACTGAAACACATTTAAAAAAAAATTCATACATAATATATATAAAATAAGATTCAAAACTAATCCATCAATGGCATGTTTGGTTTGCTTGAAACTGGCATAATAACTCACTTATTACATCACAATCACATGTGTTTCAAATAGCAAAGCATTTGATAGCCTTGATAAATAACAAGGACAAGTGACTTTTTACTTAAGCTGACTGATAACTTTCACCCATGTTAATGTATGTTTTAATTATCATTTATCTTGTACTTAACTTCAATTATTTTTGTTTCAATTTTATCTTCACTCAACAACCACATATTACAGGTAAAAATGTTCATGGTTAGGTGGTCCACTTGACCAAGTCTATTTAATTGGTTTTGGGTTAGATTTTATCAATGATTTTTTGTCTTCAAGCCGATTCAATCTGTAACAGCTCGTTTTTCAATGGTGTCGGAAATAATGGTTTCGAGACCACAAATCTGACAAGTAAGTTCGTATAATTAGTATTTAAATTATATGAGTCAATAATAATTTTTATATTAAATTTTGATTTGATAAATTTTAACTAATTGAATTAAAAGTTAGTCTAAGTGGTTTGATTCAAAAGTCGAGTGGTTTGTGAAAAATGAGGTATTAGGACCTCATTTCCGTAATTAAGGTCGTAAAATATTTTTATTAAATATTTATAGAGTTGAATTATAGGTGTATTGAAGTCTGATCCAAGAATTTCAATGATATTTCAATGATTTGATAGTTAATTAAGTGTAAAAGAGGTAAAAGTTAATCGTTATATATTTAAAATACTAAAGGGACAAAAATGGACATTAAACCATGATAAAAAAGTCCAAGCGTGGTGACATGGTTAAATCCACTATCTTTTAGGCCATTTGCTTATTTAGTCCTAATTAGTTTAGGGTTAAATTGAAATTAAACTGGTTTAATTAAAATTTTAAAATAATTGAAAGACCAATTGTGCAATTAAACCTTAATTATGCCATTTTCATATATTACAGACATTTAAGGATATGTCTAATGATTTTGTAAGTTATAATTGAAGGTTACTTTTATAATTAGTTAAATGTTAATCTAAATTAAAAGATTAAAAAGGATAATATCATCATCTTCTTTCCTTTTTCATGTTATGTAAACCGAATGGCCCTTGTTAAGGCTTGGGAAGCTTCGGCCAATCTTGTCCTTTAATTTGGTAAGCCGATTTTAACCGATTTCTTGTAATTTTTATATTTTTGAGATCGTTGCAACTAGGTTCAGCTAACCTGTATCTCTGTTTTCAAAACGGTTAAAGATTATGTATTATGCCATTGATGAGCTTTGGATATTCTTGAAGTTTTACAGTAGATTATTAAGCTTGATTGTTAAATAAGACTATTTTGTAAAGTAATTTTTAGTAATTTTAATGTTAAAGGACTAAAATGTTAAAGTGACAAAATTGCAAGGACTTAATGTGAAATAACAGCAAACATGGGCTGTTATGGAGTAGTATACAATTCGGTAGAATTTAGATTTGGTTAAAATTGGTTAAATTGCAAGTTTTGAGCTTAAGGACTAAATTGCAAAAAACTAAATTATTGGGGTGATTTTGTAAAAGCATCTTAAAAGGACCTAATTGCATAAAATGAGTTAATTTTACTGTTTTAATTATTTAATGAATGAAATTATTATTTAGATCAAGAACATGTTGAAAATCGAGGAAAGAGAAAATTGTTGAATAGTCCTTGAACTTTTGTTGTGTTTGCAATTTAGCCTTGGTAAGTTCGTACTACTATTTTATTTATGTTCTTCAGAATTCTTACCTATTACATGTTTTTATAGTTAGATTTAATGTTGTGCTTAACTTTTGAATGATTTGAGAATAAATAATAAGCGAATATAATTAGTATGTGATGTCCCCGAATAGCAAGCTTTGTGTCTGTGAATATCTATCAGGTTTTGTGCCGATGAATATCTATCAGGCATTGTGTCAGTGAATATCTATCAAACTTTATATCAGTGTTATCTATTAGGCTTTGAGCTGGTGTTTGTCTATCAAGCTTTGAACCAATGATACAAACCGTAGCAATGGCTTGAGATTTTGCATGTGTTGCGGATTCTCTACAGCTTGTGTGAGCATCATCGTGAGCCGATCAGAGTTCTAAAGTGAAATTGAATGTGCGATACCCTTTGATCACTAGAAATAAGATATTATTAGAACAATGGTTTGGAATATGATTTGAATTATTGAATTGTGCAATACTCACCTGTTGTGAGCTGTGATTGAAAAAACTTTGTAACCCGTCAAACCGAGCTTACACGTTATGGCCCAATCTAACCGATTACATGGGCCATGAAAATGGTCAAAACATGAGTTGAAATAAACGAATTTAATTTTTGAAAACACGTACTTAATATCTCTTTAGAATTCGTTTGTTTTTAAAATATAACTTGAGAAATAATCTTATTGATTATTTGAAAAACATTATAATTATTTTAAAAATTCATGTTCGATAATACGAGTTTGTGAAAAGCGGATTTTATTAAGAAAAACACTGAAACGTATCATCCATATTAAAAACCCATGCCAAAATGTCCAATTGTTCATAGTTTTTAAAACAAAACATCCATGCCGCAGTTCAATAATAAACCACTAAAGAAAAGTTAAAAATCCATGAAAGTTCCAAAATTATAAAATCGTCCATAACCATAAAAACCATTTATTTTCGAGAGCCTTTCCAACGAATGAATTCGAGTCCTAGCCACGAGGATTATCTTAAACACATAAGTAACGTGAGTGAGCTTTTAAAGGCTCAGTGTGAGATCACCATATAATATACATATATTTTCATACAAATAGAAACACATACATCCAACATGACATAATCATACATCACCAAAATTATGGGATTTATCACATATACTTATGCATGGACATATCGATGCATATTTTAAATCGATGCACATTTTATAAAAATTCCTATCCATCTCCACTACGCACCAATATCGAGTTTCCTAAAACTCGTCCATCCAAAACACTATTTGTGGACATGCCACCACTAATTTGTAGATAAACTGTCACTGATTTGCAAATAAACTGCCATTAATAACATTGATGTGGACAAGCCACCACTGATATGTAGATTTACTACCACTGATTTAATTATGTGGACAAGCCACCATTGATTTGCAGATAGACTACCACTGCTTTCACCTTTCACAAAATCCCACCCATGCATGTGATATGATGATTTCGCTTATAACACATATAGATCACTTATACACTTATGCATGTAAACATGCTCTCATAAACACTTATCACATAATAATCACTTTTAACATGTTTAACATGCTTTTTCACATTAGTTGACATATCTTTATTTATCATGCATATATACACATAAATCGCACATATTTAAATCATCGCATATAGCATATGAGTCATACATCACATCATGAGCATGAGATCTACACATATAACATAATCACAATCATAAGCATATCACTCATCATGTATTTCATAGACCCACTTGGTTAGAACACTTGGTATCCATCTCGATGAGTTATACATCTCTTTATAATTATTTAGTGTATTCATAATTTAATATAAAAAAATTGTTAATAATAAAATATTGATGTCACTAAAACAAATAGTATCGATTCCACAGCTTAGATTGTAGATCCGATTTGCCTCAACCCTTATTAACGGTTTCACTCGATCTACCTCGTTAGACGATCTATGACATAAATAACACGTATTAGTGTGGATCTTTGAAAACATTTCGTCACTTTAGAGATCTATCACTAACAGTCTCATCGGTTTAACTTCACGATCTAAGACTCTTGAAAAGAGAATTTCCATTGCGAAGTTAGAGGTCTCCCCTACGATTATTGTTCAGTCCTTCAAAGCGATACAAAGTAGTACTTTGTACCATTAGTACTATAGTACATAAATAAATAATATTAACAAAATACCACTATGACTCATGGTACTATACCATTCGGTCATGTCAAGAAAATGCTAAGAGAAGGATTTTTATGACTCCAAATGATCCATACTTACACTTTGATCAATTCAAATCAAACAATGAATCGAGAAGAGGCGATTTCGGAGAATCGAGTAATCTAGAAAGTATCATTGAGATAAAAGACTAATTTTGATTAATTCAAAATGAGAATCGGCACAAGGAGAGAAAAAGAAAGGTTTTAGTCACCAGCGACAACGGGGTCCGACCATCATACTGACCAATTTAGGGAATAATAAGGGATATTACAATAATAATTTGATCTTTAACTCTAAATTCATTTAATATTTAAATAGGCCATCACACTGACCAATTTAGGGAATAATTTGGACGTTGTTCTTAGAGTAGTTGATCCATACTATACTTGTTTATGGGTAAGGTTTGAATAAGAAATTTTTTGTCTCAAATTAAGCTAATATGGCCCAAATTTAATTTAAATAATAACTTTTTTTAAAATTTAAATTTAATTTAATTATAATAATATAAATTAATATTATTTTTTAATATTTAAACAGTAAAACGAATCAACAAGTTTGATTGTCCTGAAAACAGGTTTAGGTTTGAATTCTTTTTAGAATCAAGTCATGTATGATCGATTCATGGACAATTATAATCTACACTCCACATGTTAATATAAGTAATTTTAAAATTCATGTAACATGAAAAAAAGGTTAAAAGTAAATTTATTTTATTAATTTTTAATTTGTGTTTGGCTAAATGCTCAAATAAGGATGGATTGCTAATTTAAGAGTAAAATCTTTCAAAATATTCAAATATAAGCCTAACCTTTTTTAATTTGTTCACATTAGGGCATATAACTCACTTAGATCACGCGTGAAAAACACATGCTTAAAAAAAACTTATGTGGCAAAAACTTGATGGGTTTGATTATTGATAGATAAAAAAATATAAATTAAAAAAAATTACATTAAAGAAAAAAATAAAAATTATAATATTATGGTCAAAAGTGTTTATTGTCTCGAGTGTAATCTGAGTTCAAATTGCACCAATTAAATTGTTATTAAGGTTTTACCCTCCCTTTATAATAAAAAAAAACTTAAAAAGTCAACCTTTTATTCAAGTAAAAAAGAAATTCATCTTTCTCTTTTTTTTTCGACCCCCTTTCTATGAACAAAAGAAGTCATAAAACAAATTACTCAAAATTGAAAGGAAACTTCAGCAAGAAGACTAGTGATTAGCATGTACATATTTTTGAGAAGGTATTTGGGATTGTTTTTTATTTTGCTTTAAAGTTTAACAACTTTTGATTCAAAGTTACATGATTTCTTTTCAAAGTTATTTGATTCAACGATGAGTATTTAATATTTATTTTATTTGTGTATTTGACTATTTGTAAATATTGATGCTTTTCAATGATAATTGCAGTCTTTTTTTTTTTTTTTTTTTTTTACGGATAGATACTAAAAATGCGGCTTCTCATAAGTATTGGTGAGCATTCGATCGAATCGAATCGAAAATTTTCGAGTTAATCGAGTTTTCGAATCCTATTTCATCATCCTAATTTGATTTGAAATTTTTACGAATCGAGTCGAGTGAGATAGAATTCGAATCGAATCGAATCGAATATATTTGTTCAAGTTAAATTAAAAAAAATAATTCGGTGTTGTTTAATTTTATGTAATTTTTTAAAAAATATTTTTATTTTAAGTTTTTAAACATGATTATACAACGAAAAATTGAAATAAATAAGTGAAAAAGATCCAAGTAAACAATAACAACACAATAAGATTATAATAAAAAAACATAAGCAAAAGTCCAAATAAACAACATTTGGGTAAGGTAAAAGGTAAAATATTAAAAATATTTGGGTTTAGTTTATGGATGGATTTTAACCTTTAGGGGAAAAATTAGATAAGGTAAAAGGTTTGAGTTTTAGGGAAAAATGGGGTAAAGTAAAAATATTTTGGCCTGGATAATATAAATTTAAAATTAAAATAATATAGTTTTATTCGATTTATTCGAATTATTCGAGTTATTCGAATTCGAAAATTCAACTCGATTCGAACTTGAAATTCAAAAAAAATTTCAACTCGATTCGTTTAACTCGAATAACTCGATCCGAATAATTCGAAATTCGAAATTTTTTTTTAATTTTTCAGTTCGAATCGAGTTTTACTCACCCCTACCCATAGGGTTTTTTCAAGTTAATCTTCAAACATCTAGCATGAAAAAATAGGCTGCCTTGAAGATGGAGATTAACAATCCAAACTTGAAGATATTTGAGACATTGATGCAAATGGATTCTCTTGGATAACAATATAAGTTATAATTCTACTACCGCTTTCTTTTGATTCAAATATATTTTTTTGAAAAATTTAGGGTGTTGCCCAATTTTCAAGTATTAGGGGGTTTTTCGAAGTTGAAAATTTCGATTCTAACAAGTAGAAGGGGAAACATATAAAGATTACTTTTTCTTAATTTATTTTTTTCTTTTATCTCCATAAATTTCATGTTGAAAATAATTAATTATTAAAAAATTATATAACAATTATTAAATGTTACATTATATTTTTTTCTCAAAACGTAAAAAGCCTCTTGTGCGTGTATGACAATTGCATTTTAAAAGTTTAGACGTTTAAATAACAATTCCTAAAAGGTAAGCATTTAACCTTTGTATTTAAATTATTTTAGTGACTTAATTGAAAGTGTTGATGTACATGTATAATAGAAAAGGTTAAATTTTTTATATTTTAAATAATATATTTAGTTTATTTATTTTCATATTGAATTGAATTAATTAAACTCTATGTGATGTTCAAGTTTTTTTTTTATTTCATTTTTGTTAAGAATAAGATTTAATGATATAAAAAACCCTCAATTTTTTAAAAATAAGCAATTAAATTTCTATTTTTTTTTGCACTCATTTGAATCCTTGAAATTTCAAAATATATCAAAAAAATCTTCAAATTTAAAATAAAAATAATTAAACCCCTACTTTTATTTTACACTCAATTGAATACTTAAAACTTTTAAAATACATAAAAAAACCCTCAACTTTAAAAAAAAAACAATTAAGACCTCATTTTTTTTGTGCACTCAATTAAATACTTGAACATTTATATCGCATTTATTTTATTTTCCGTATTGCCATATGTTGGTGTTGTGTGCTAGCACTGGATGACAAACAGGAGCTTGATGACTGACTATCTTTAGTCACGACTACTGAATCATCACAAACAGGCATTAATTCTGATAGTTTTTAAATGTATGAATATCAAAGATTTCTACTCACCATTATGCAAACATTACAACACTGAAATGTAAGAGTGGATTATCAAAATTTCAAACAATTTTCTCAGTGCATGAATCATTACACTAGTTGCAAATAAACCATCTTTGATCTAAGCAGTTGCACTTGTTAATTCTTTGGCTGGGCTTGCTACTACCAATTTCTGTGGCTGCAGGCACCAAAAAGAACAAGAAAAAACAATGAAGAAGATAAGCTCTATCATTAATAATCAAAATCAATCAAAATGCCTATTACCAAATTGCTCTATCATCATGAATATAAAACAAATATCGAAAACTAAAACACAATTCCTTTAACAGTTCCTGCTAGCACAGAATTGACCAATCTCGATGTTCTCCCCAATTGTTGTGGTGCATAAAAATGTATAGCTTTGTTTTATGCAAAACAACTAACCACTATGCTGAAGTTTTAGCTAAGATTCAAGAGGATTGAAGAATGACTAATAATGTGAAGCGAAACAAAGCCCCCCTGATTTTGTAAAATTGTTACAATAGAAAATAAGAAATGGCCCACACACCATTAACACCAAATGTAAAACCTTCAACTAAACCAAATTATCAACTGATATATATTCAGCATCCTAGATCCTACGAACCAACTCTTCAAAATCAAAAGTTATTAAAAATTACTTTCTTAATAAAGTAAATAAACTACTTACTGCTGCCAACTCTTCTTCATGTTTTGGAATGAAAGCAGTGTCAACCTTTCCGTTTCTGAAGTCCTGTTAAGTGTATCATGTTCAATTAGATTAAACAATTATGAACCTCAGCATATTCACCCACTAAAAAAACGCATCCCACATTCAAAAGATAGCACCACCAACCTCAATATCAAGGATGAGCTTATGGTATTCAATTGTTGTAGGAACCCCTGAAACAAAAGATATGGATTAGGAGATTGCTTGAGGGATAGACTTTTTGTTGAAAATAAAATTAGGCTGAAAAGAAGAAAATGGAGAAACTCCTTTGGAACATGCATATTCAATTACATACAAATACAATAAGAGGAAGACCTTTTCTTGATAGAAAGATTACACTGGATAAAAGAAAATCGAGCAACTCCTTTGGCACAAGCATATTCAGTTACATGCGTTAGTACCAACTGAAACAACAGGAGTCAAACTGACAATGATGTCAGCTGTTCATTCAAACAGATGTACAAAGTTACTTTTCTTCTGGTTAAAGGGATTCCTCCCAAAGTTCCATACAACTTCACATATGTGTAAGTGTAAAAGAATTTACCACGGAAAAACAAAAGTAAATGATAGAAATAGTACAGCACAACAAAGAAAGTCCACTCTTGGACAATAATTAGTACCTGTAATTACAGTGTCATCAAGAGCCCTTTTCATGCGCTCAATTGCTTTTTCCCTTGTTGGAGCCCATACGATAAGCTAACAGAGAAACATAGAACAATGTCAAAGCTAAAGTTCCCATTTAAGTGAAGCAGCCCAGAAAATTATAAAACTGCATAAAAAGTAACTGCAGCAACACCTTGAAACATGAATCAAAAAATGTATGCGGATCCACATAAAACTTTGCCTCATGTTTTACTATGTTACGAATAACCTTGACAAAGTCCAAAGCTTAATGCAGTTTACTGTACGCACCTTGACTTAGGTAATTTATGGTATTCTTATTACTCTTTAAAAGAAAAGGAAAAAAAGATTTAAATTCTCCTCTTCCAAAACAAACATTCTTGGACCTTCAAGGACTTTGCATCGAACAGCTCATACATCCATAACCTTACATGTCATAAACTTGAATAGCATAACAAAATATTACAAACCTTTCCAAGTAATGAATCATAGCTTGGAGGAACAACGTAATCAGAATAAACATGGCTATCCATTCGAACAAATGGGCCTCCGGATGGCAAGTACGATGTTATTCTCCCTGTCATTTGAAAAGCACAGGATTTGTTTACAATATCAAAATCCTACACCAAGCATTCCATTTCTTCTCTATCCTTTCAGTATTTGAAAGCCTCAAGGAAATTGAGCATAAATTTCAAAATATAAAAAAATAACAATAAAAGAAACTACATATCCTATAATGTTAAAAGAAGAAGATTACATCTAATAAAGCTGGCACTTGGCAAAAAGGAAAAAAAAGCACCTGCAAGATTGAATGATACCAGTATAGAAGAACAAGGGAAATTTTTTAATAAAAGGAAACAACATAAGGTTCTGATGATTGCTGTTAATATCAGGTAGAGCATTGGGGAAGTTGTCTTTCAATGCAGTAGTCTCCTATCTATTTATATTAGAATACTAAGTGCAAAGAACTAAAATATCCCTTATCCAGAATAGTGTACAAATATATCTTAGTATAGAAACAAGTATTGGTAAACAAATCTAATAGTTGGTCTTAGTGCATAGGTCTCATAGGTCTCATAGATCGTCAACAAATCACATTCTGCAAAAGTTCACTAACTAGATGACAATCCACATCAACATGTTTAGTTCTTTCATGAAACACTGGATTTAGGCTACATGAAGAGTTGCTTGGTAATTACAATTACCAAGGGGATGACCGCAAGACAAGAACTGCCTTTTCTTATATCATTACAATATTGTGGGAGGAAAGGAGATGACGGAGTTTGAACCTGTGTCATTTAGGTACCAGACAGAAGACAGTGACTTTATCAGCAAATGAATATTCCAAATTCCTTCAATAGTAGAAAGCTCAACAAGTTTATTGTCATGGGGCTCTAGCTCAAAACGGTACTCCTCTTACCTGTCTATCGTCCAATTCTTCTCATCCAAAATCTTTCCTTCTTGATTATGGTGCTAATGACCATATGACAAGTACTAATTTGTTATCTATCATTTTGTTAACAACTTTGTTACCCACTGGCACTAGCACTTCTCAGCCTAGTTCTTTACTTTCTCCATTTTCTATTTAATACATACCTCAGTTTTCCTTTTCCTTTAATCCTATGTCTATTAGTAAGCTAACCAAAACACCAAATTGTTGTTACCTTTCTTGATTCTAAATCCAGGATTTGAGGAAAAATTATCAGAGATGGGGCGAATTAAATGGGCTCTACTATTTTGATCTATTGCAACCTTTTGCATTTCAGTGTTGCTTCCACCATTTCAGTTTTCATTGTCATCTTGGTCACCCATCTTTGGAGAAGAAAAAGCAGTGGATCGTAGACTTAGTCGTGTTGTCTTAAGTGACAGTCGAGTTAGTTGGGAAACCATCATTGTATTTGATTTGGTCCCCTGCTTCAATAAACAAGCCCAAAATTCCTTTATGATAGTCCATTCAGCTGTTTGACATCCCTGTTATGTTACCTCCAAATTGGGATTTCATAACTTACCTTTGCAAATGATTATTCTCGTGTTCCACGGTTTTATCGATCAAATACCCTCTGAGGTGTTCTCAATTTACTGTCTATTCATGCTGAAATTAATCTCAATTTACTGTCTATTCAAGTACTTCACAATAATGATGCTCAAGATATTCTCTAACTCCTTTAGTTCCTTCATGCAAGAGCATGGTCTGTTCATCAGTTGCAGAGGCCACAACAGGAAAAAAAAAACAGGTTACTCATTGTTTATCATCTCAAATGCATTTTCCTAAACATTTTGGATTGATGAATTACTTGAACTATGTTATTTGATTAGTCGAATGCCTTCTTCAGTTATCAATGGTCAATCTTCTCATTCTGAAATTAATTTCGATTTACTCTCTCTACTTGAGTACTTCACGATGATAATGCTCAAGAGTTGTTTGCAATTTCATGTCCTTTTCATGCTGAAATTAATCTCAATTTACTCTCACTATTTGAGTACTTCACAATGATAACACTCAGGAGTGTTCTCTAACTCTAATTCCTTCATGCAAGAGCATGGTCTGATTCATTAGTCAAATGCCTTCTTCAGTTCTCGATGACCCTTCTCATTCTGTACTTTTTTCCTCTATAGCAAACCTTCTTATTTCCTTGAATCTTTGGTTGTGTCATTTGTTCAACTTTCACTGGGTCAGAAAAAATTGGATCATTGATATATTATTTGTATATTTTTAGGATACTGGTCTTATAATCTAGTTTTGAATAAATGCTGATGTTAATTCAGTTGAAGATGCTCTATACTACACTAATTCTTACACTTTTACGTGTTGAGCCCAATCCTATTGCTTCTACTCGACAAAATACAGATCACTCTTTAAGTCCTGATTGATTATCATGTCCTAACTCTAAGGAATACACCAGACGCACCATCAAGCAACAGAGAGCCTCCTTCAAATACACGAGCACAATCCAGTCCTCCAACATATTTCTAGTCGTCAAATTCTTCTCTGTGTTGTCCTAACAGTTTATATCTTCCTATTATTGTTTGGAAAGGTAAATGATCAGCACAGCTTGCACAGCTCTCGTACCATGTTAATGATGGAGAACTGGGGGAAAAGTAGTCTACCAATGTGATGGGCTCCAAAATATTTATATTAGAACATTATGTACAAAGGACCAAAGTATCCAATAAAATACTTAACATAGCAATTCTCAAAAAAGAGACCATTGCAACAATAATTTGCACACAAACAGAGAAAAAAAAAACACACACACACACACAATAAACACATACCCGGTCCGGGTCTGAACCCTTTAAATGCATCTTCTGCATTGATACGACATTCAATGGAATGCCCTCTGAGCACAATATCTTCCTGCAAATCATAATTTATGAGCAGTTGAATACATTGTGTTCTATGGTCCAAAGCATTTCACTTAACCTTTTGCATTTCAATACCTGCTTGTAGCGCAGTTTTTCTCCCATAGCTACACGAATTTGTTCTTCAATCAAATCAACAGAGGAAATCATTTCAGTTACAGGATGCTCCACCTGAGTTCATTTGATGAAAATACACATTTAGCAGAACTTCTAATTAATCTGCTAATAGGTAATGCATGAATCAGAGTCCCCAATCCTTATTCACCTGGATTCTAGTGTTCATTTCCATGAAGTAGAAGGAACCTCTTTCATCCAAAAGGAACTCAACAGTTCCTACACCAATGTAACCAATAGATGCTGCTGCTGCAGCTACTGCTGCATCACCCATGGCCTTCCGCAACTCTGGTGTCAATGCTGGAGAAGGAGCCTCTTCAAGAAGTTTTTGATTACGTCTCTGTATAGAAGTCACATTCAACAATATTTTATATCAGTAAGCTAGTTACCTGTTCAAATAATAAAGGGAAAGAAAGCAAAAGCAATAGAGAACATTGTGCTGCCAAAAGTTCAGTTAAATTTTAGCACATTACATCTTGCAGCAAAGATTTGAGAAATAGCCACTAGCCTAGTAGCCTTTGTAAGCATATTTGCTCCTCCTAACATAAGGATACAATATTTGGAAGCTATTATCATGAGAAACATGCTTTAATTACCAACACAAATTAGTGATCAGACCTGTTTGATTCATTGTGATGAACCCATGAAAAGTTTAACATATTTGTTTTCATACTTATAACTTTAGTGCTAACAATAAAGTCTTTTTTTTTTTTTTAAATTTAGCTATTTTCCTCTAGAGGGGCAGATCCAATTTATGCACCCAAGGGTTCGCTTGTCAAGCTTAGCCTATTTTTGGAGCTTCTAGGGTTTTCCCTTGAGTTCAAATCGGCATCTAGTCTCCATTTAGTTGTTATTTTGATAACTTGCATTTACCTTCTATGATGTTGGAATAATATATGTTGAAATACTATAAGAGAGGACTATATTTGTTAAAACAAAGCAAAGGTTAAGGTGAAACATCAATGGTTGATTCCTTATTTGAGAGGAAAAACGAAATTCATCATGTGCTTAGATGTGTCTACTCATATCTGGATGTGTCCAGCAGTGTCTTGACCATGTTTTCAACTGTGTCTGATTTTTTTTAACGAGTCCTCACATGACCAACATGTATTCTGCTGTGCCCATGATGGACTTGTAGAAGGGTCTGTGCTTCATACTCTAGCACTCATAAGTGAGACATTGAATTTCATATGCTCTAGTAAACTTTGTAGTAGGAATCCCATCTCTAGTAGATTTAATCCTCAAGAACCATTACAACTGAAATCATCATATTTCAAGATGGGTTTAACATATTACATTTTGAGTGTTTTAGTTTATTAAGGAATGAATGCCAAAAATCACTCATTTTCATTCAAAGAAAAATCACATCCCCTTTTTTATGACTATCAAACCAAATTCTTGCCCCAAAGTACCCATCAATTTCCACCAGACAAACCCCTCAACTAACCAATAAATCCTAATTCCTAATATTATTGCTTTCCAGAATTTCTAGCAAACCTTTCTCCTTCAGTTTCAGCAATTTTTTAAGATAAATTTCAATTGCTACAAACCTGGTGTGATTCCTAAACGTTAAAAATAATTCCTATAATAGCCACAAGTCTTAAGATCCCTAGTTTTCTGATCCTATTACACCATAAATATAAGTAGGCATATCTTTTCAAATATATTATGTCCCACATTACAAAGAGTTTGGAACTGAGAAGCTTTAACAGATACTCTAAAGGAGTAGCTAAAGATGGTTTTGCCTTTCCACAGAACTTCAGCCTTCAAGTTGAGTAGGTTTTTCTTTCTTTTTCTTTTTGAAGGTTAAAAGTGATTCATTTATGTTGATTTGCTAAGACGAGATGCAGGAAAGTTCTGGGTTAAGCATGGTTATAGTACCTGGATGCTGCAGTCTCGCTCACCAAAGTGAACAACATTACCATATTTATCCGCAAGAACCTGCAAAATCATTCCACATAACATAGGAAAATCAAAAACTTGCATGGAGTCTATATTCTATATCAGAGAACACATGAAGCAAAGGACACTATGGCTTAACCACAGGTCAGTAAGCAATGCATGCCACAAATCTCCCAACGGTGAAGCCAACAGTGAAGGCTAAGGAAAACACGGTATTATTGACGCAGGAGCTTTACTTATATTATAATATTTTATTATTTTAGTTTTATCTTATAATATTTATTTTAAGTATTAGATATATTACAGACGGCTAGGGTTATTAGTTGTCTTAAGTATTTAAACCTAGGGCTTGGAATAAAACTTTGTTTGCAAGAAAGCCTAATGACTTTACTTGCAAGAAAGAAAGTCTATAAATAAGTTGTAGGCTTTACAGCCATGATTATTATTCTGATTCTTTTCTTTGAATTAATAGAAAAACTAGAGGTTTTTTATAACCTAAGTTTTCTAGAGTTATATCTTTTCTATTTCTTTGTTTCCTGCTGTTTTTTTCCCTAAACCACATCAATTATCCTAGCACAAATAATGTTACAAATTATATGATGTCACCACAAAAACATTCTAGCTATTAAGAAAAACTACATTAGCACGCTCTCCAGATTTACATTCTTAAAGAGTGATTCAAGCCCACAAAGAGGAGGGAACTTATAGCACAGACAAATAACCTGGAACTCAATGTGCCTTGGATTTTGGATGTACTTCTCCAAATAAACTCCATCATTTCCAAATGCAGCTGCAGCTTCACTTTTGGCTTGCTGTAATGTGTAGAATTTAAATTAAAACTTAGAGTAGATACACTTCAGTTAGATAATGCATGCTCCAATCTTTTTGGAGAACATTCATTTCTACCTCAAAGGGATCTAACTAGCATTTTAGAGTATATATAAAAAAAAAAGTAAAAACTTTGTCACATATTGTATAAAAGATGGGTCAAGAAATTATGTGAAAAAAAAAAAAATGGAAGTAATTGTTTAGTAGATCAAAGAAACACTCCTGAGTAAACAGTGGTGCCTTCAAGCAAGTAAACAAATCTACATTATTTCCCTACTTTCAATTTTTCCCTCCCATCAACAAATACTGTTCCAAACCCAAGTCCATTTCAAATCAGGAAAAGGATGTATTCCATATTCACATCAGTTATGCTCTACCCCAGGAGGACAAATAGAAAAGCAGATATGAATCAAATGACAATCCAATGGTCACATAAATTACATCAAACTGACTTCTAAAGGAAGATCTGTAAAATAATTAGAGCGACTCATATTTGAAGTAATACCTGCAGTAACTTCACAAACTTCACAAACTCATCAGGCTCTTTAGCAAGACGCATTCCACGCCCTCCACCACCTGCTGTGGCCTTGAATATATAAAAGAATAAAAATTAAAGACTAACACAGATTTCAATGCAGTTTCACAAACAATGGTACCCTCTTGACATTCAAAATCATATTTCATAGCTGCCTTTTGATAATAGTGCCAGAAAAAGAATACAAGGTATTCACTGCATCCCTTAACAAAAAACCACCATTGAGCCACTATAATTCGAGGAGCAATAAAATGAACACCTAATAATTTTCAAATGGCAATCAATAGAAGATGTTAGATTTTGTAACGATTTTCAAGAAGTTACAGCCAGAGCAAAAGAAAGGTTTATGAACTCTATGCTAGGATAGAACTCAAAAATCAATTTTTTTTTTTTTTGAAAAAAAGGGAATGACTCTCCATTATTATTCCTGGATCTTCTTTACATAGATGTCTTCTCTTCCTAATATAGGCTTTTAGGCCGATTTTCCTGTCAGCATGCATGTCTACTAGATTGTTTTTTTTTAACACTTAATCTTGGAACTAACCAGAAAAAATGAAAATTTAATCTAAATTTTCTAAACAAAGCATAAGTAGAATACCAAAAAGGTGCACCAAATTCGCATGTTCAGTCAGTAAATTAAACTGACACCATAGAACATAAATTGATTGCTGGGGAGCAAAATAATCACCTTGATCATCACAGGAAAGCCAATCTCATGGGCAAGCTTGATTGCTTCCTCTGTACTCTTTAAAAAACAGAAAGTTAACAAAAGAAATGTAAACTGACAATATGAATACTATGTTTGAGCTGCATAAACATTTATTACCCAAAATATAATACCTGTAACAATCCATCACTTCCCGGAACAGTAGGAACACCCGCGTTCTTCATTGTTTCTCGTGCAGTTGATTTGTCACCCATAACACGAATACTGTCAGGCTGCCCAAGCATAGCCAGAATTTATTCTTTAAATTAGGGCTGAGGATGAGCTAAAACCAAAAAGTATCCAAGCGGGACAAATGAGCTAAAAGAATATCATGAAGGTTTAGTTTACAACTCATCAAACTTATTATCAAAAAGAATCTGGCCACAGTAAACAAGTCTTGGAGATAAAATTTATAGTGACCTCATGAAGTAGCAAACATATATCACAAATTGTCAAGCAATCTGCTTGCCATACAGAATTATTTTGCAGTGACGAATTGAAACTAAATGCTGAAAGCAAACAACTCCAACTAAGAAAGATTGGCTAAAATAACAGCACAAAACTGAGTTAAAATACTGCAGCAAATTCAGATTAGCGAACATTCAGGATGAGGAAACAAGCAAAGAGATATATCATCTCATGAGTGGATCTATGAACTGCACTCAAATATAGGTAACTGAAATTTTGGATTAATTAAAATGTATGTTCAGAAGAAATTTTGCTTTTCTATGCTCAGTATCAATTTCAAACATATAAAAACACTTTGGTATTTATGTAGCTCGTATTAGCCAATGGCTAATGGCCCTCTAAGGTATCCGATATGAGTACCAAAACTAACTTCACCAGCCTCAATAGAAAGCACAGGTTGCAACTCTATATATCAATATGTTATCCACCATTATGCCCATTCGTTACTTCTGAGCAGGAAAATGCCATACTGAATACTCCAATCAATTAGGGGAAAAAACTAGTTTTCCAATAATAAATTTATTGTCAAATAACTTGACAGTTGTGTACTTACGTTAGGCCCAATAAAGTTGATCCTGTGATCTCTGCACATTTCGACAAAAACCGCATTCTCAGCAAGGAAACCGTAACCAGGATGAAGCATAGTACAGTTACGGCTAATTGCAGCAGATAGGACATTTGGAATCAATAAATACCTGAACAAAACACAGTCAAACATACAAATTGAGCTGTTATCATACTCAAACTGAATAAATACACAAACCCTAAGCACAAAAGCATGCTTTGGTATGCTTGCAATACAGAATACAAAAACATAGATAAGGATTGTAAAAGCAGAGAATGAACTCAAGGCATGTGCATTAAAGAGAAAGAACATACAGATGGCTTATATATGCTTGATAATAAATGCCTATGGAAGTGGAAACAATCTAAAGAGAATTTATACTTGATTCTTCAAGTGAAGACAACAAAATACACTTCATGATTTGTATAAATGGTCTTTTTTGGCCTTGTACATATTTTCAATTTTCAATTGACTTCAAAGTGAAATTAAGCTTCCTAATCTTAAAAGAAGAAAAGAAGGTTGTAAACTTTACCAGAATTCAAACTTAACTAGATTTGCATTCTTTAGCCCAAAATATATTTGGAAATAATTTTAAACTTAACATTGTTGCTATTAGTACACATAAATAGACCTCGCCAAGGCTTTAACACAGGGCAGAGGTGATAAAAGAGAACAGCCAAAATGATAAGAACATTCCAAATTCCATTGAATTGTTACATGCAAATTATTTCCAGTTAAATCTTCATAAGACTTTCGGTACTTTCATGTATTATAGCTAGTTGAAACTTATCTAACAGATATAATTTAAGTCAGTCTTTTTCATGCATTATAGCTAGTTGAAATTTATCTAACAGAACAATTTAAAAAACAGTGTTTTCTTAGTGGTAATTGCTTCAGTCCCCTTCTTTCTTAATCTCCAAACTACAGATCTCTAATTCAATGAACAAGTAAAGATTAAATGATGAGCATCAAACAAGACAAATTTCATAACAAACTTTGATGTAAAAGCTAAGACAATTATAATAGAAACATACAAGGAAACCATAGATGCTCAAGATACTAAGACAATTATAATAGAAACATAACAAGGAAACAATAGATGCTCAAGATATGACTACTTACGATTGACTGCTTGGTGCTTCGCCTATGCAAACTGATTCATCAGCCAGCTTCACATGAAGTGCATCCTTATCAATTGTAGAGTAAACAGCAACACATGGTATTCCCATCTCATGAGCTGTTCGGATTACACGAACAGCAATTTCTCCTCTATTATTTGCCACCAAAATTTTCTCAGCAAGGCATTTAGCACCAAGAGCTCCTCCACTCCTCCTGCTAGATTTACATCTAACTTGGGTTGACTGAGCTTTCTGCCTAGGAAAGTTGTTCCTGCTTCCCCCCATAAAGGTACACTGGGAACTCCTAATAACTCTACTTCTCCCCAAGAATAAGCCCTTCAATAGGAGAATCCATGATATTAGCTATATATCATAATAAAGTAACTAGTAACTTTGATTAACGATGTGTTAAAAGTTTATCCCTCGATTAGAGGCATTCTACAGATGTCTGCAATCGAGCAAATAGCTCTTAGGATTTAATGCATGTGATTTGTAAGTTTCATTAGCACTTTGTGGAAAATCATTAGATATGAATACGTGAGATACTTGTGATTTGATACGTGAGTGTAAAAAAGCATCTCCCCGAAAAAGCATGCTTTTTTTACCACCAGATAAAGAAAATATGTTGTTGGGAGCAAAGAGATTGAGGAATTACCCATACGTAAAATCACAGTAAGTATTAAACGGGCTAGTGAAGCTTTGGCAGATTTCGTCCTAGGAAACTAGAAAATATCGGAGCATTGCCGGAATTCACTCTAGGAATCTATACCCATTTTCCAAAACTATATAGAAGAAAGAATCTAGCATCCAGCAGAAGCAACAAAGTGAAAATTATGATGCGAAAAGACAAGGGAGACTTACAGGAGATGAAGTGACCGATTTGCACATAGTCAGTGAAGCATCCATTGCCATTGATAAAAACGGAAAATGCCTACAATAGCAAATACCCATTTAAGCCAAAGCTTCAGTGCTACATTTCTTAGCATAAAAAAAAATAGATCTAATAATGGAACACAATTTAAAGAAAGAAAGAGAGAAAGATACCAAGCTTGACGTGAACAAGAATCAGAGCAATGTAGTGAGACAGGGAGCTAAGAAAATAGAGATAAGAGAGAGATATGGAGAAGTTGTCGATGGAAACGAGGCAAGTGTTTTATTGAATGCTCCGCCTAAATGGTTGGGGTTATCACTCATCAGGCATAAGCCCAGCTCCATCTATCAGCAGTTGTAGACCTTTCCCTACGGTTCTATCTCTACGGTTGGGTCCAATCCTCCAATGTTTTCATTCCACGTTTGTATCTCATAATTGTCAGCACCCACTTAGCTCTATTTGGATTAGGGCCAGAAAAAGAAAAACGCTCGACTCATGCCCATAACAAGGTTTTTTTTTCTTTTTTCTTTTCCTTTTGATAATCGTCAGGCAGGTTGCACCTTTTTATTAAGATTTAGGGGTCATAGTTGGTTTTTATTAGGTTCCGTTTGATTGAAAATGATTTTTAAAAAATAATTTTTGAAAAATGAATTATTTTTTAAAAAAATTAATATTTATTGATGTTTGGATGAATTTGTGTAAAAAAAATTTTATTGTTTGACAGATTTTTTGAAAATATTTCATGAAAATTGTTTTATAAAATTACATTTATAAAATATATTAGAGGTATTTAGGGTTTTAAATTTTTAATGATTATTATTTATTAAAAATAATTATCCAGTTAAATAATTATTTTTTATAATTTTAATTTTTTTAAAATATAATAGTTCTTTTAAAAAATTCTTTTATCAACAAAAATAAATGAATTGAGATTTTTTTAAAAAAAAATAGTTTAATATACAATGTACTAATTGTCTTATGACAAATTCACCTTCCTAAAAAATATATTTAGATATTCTGAATGCAAAATTCAAATAATGTAATTTTTAGAAAATTGCAACTTCAAATTACTCATCAAACTTGAATCGAAACACAAACAAAATAAGATCTAAACTTAGGCAATCAAACCATCCTTTTATTATTACAATTCCAAGTAAGATTCATGCATATCATCATTCATCTCGTAATATTGATTGTGGATTGGTGATTCATGATATGATTAGGTTGAAGCCTTTTGTTTGAAGAAGGGCTTGATTTTATTCTACTTGCCCTTTTTGATTTGTTTGCTTTGGATAAAGATTCATTATACCAAAACTAAAACTAACATCAATATAATCATTTGAAGTGGTTGTGGCAAGCTCTTGTAATATTGCCTGCCAAAATCAATTTTCAATTGTTCAATGTTTTCAACCAATTCAATCTTTTCTAATTTTGCTATTCTTTCAATATTATCATTTAATCCACTCATCAAATATCCAGACTTATTCATTTCATCAACAGTTTAGGACAATTTTCAATATGTTAGTAACAAAATAAAATCAAATACTTATTTCTTAACCTTATGGAAAGTGCAATTAAAAAGCCTCAAATCTAAAAACTAATATATCTCCCATTTACATTAACATATGTATGTGTATATATATATATATGCCCACCCACCCTATATCTGTTATTTACAGATAAAACTTGTCATGTTTTACTATGAATATTCATTCCTACTTGGAAAATGTTCTTCTTGCTTTAAGAAATTGTGTTCTTCCATTTGAGTCACCGAGTCAAATCGGCTCCGACAGAAGCTGCATTAACAACCCAAGGAATTAAACAAGTATTAGACACTCATATGAACTCAGATATTTTCAGTTACCTTCCATCCATGCCAATAATCATGATAGTGTTCTTTTGTTGTCCAAAAGCAACAATGCACCGGGAACCTTTAGGTAGCCGGAATTGAGCCACCGACCACTCTGAGCTGAAATATTTCAACAAAACACCTACATAAATTTCAAAATATCAAATGAGCTTGACAGATAGAAGACAACAATTGTCAGTCACATAAAGTTTGTCAATAGTCCCTTCGTTTCGGTGTGAATATATACTTAACCAAACCCAAAAATAAAGCAAAAGTTTAAAATCAGATCAATCTCTGGTTTAGAGTTTCATAGAACAAACAACTTTTACAATGCGAGGGCTTATACCTTTCAAAATAGAAAGGGATGATAAAGCTGATTGATTAGAAAGAGGTGATTCCAATGCACTAGTTGACCTATCATGCCCCAAAACTACTGAATCAGCCTTGAGGCTAAAGACATGAACAGTTCCTTTGTCACTCGAGACCACTAGCCACTACGTAGTAGGAGAGAAAGCAAGGCAGTATATCTCCGCTCGATCTGCCCCCTCCTTACTTGCACCAAGGTTTTAACTTAAATGAATAGATTGCAAAAAGTACACTAGCCAACAGCTCAAAACAAAAATATCATTACTAGTTACCACTAAGAAACCAAAGTCATCAAACCAACAAGGCATCCGCTCCAAAACTAACCCAGATCATTTGTAGGATAACAGAATGCATGCTTTTTCAAGGTCTAGAATATGCAAAAACTAACCATAGAGTTTGTAAGGATATCATAATTAATAACCATATTGACAGATGGAATGTCAAGTCCATTACTAGCAACGTCAGTACAGACAAGAACATTACACTCTCCAAACTTGAACTTCCAAAACAATCAATTGTTCCACTCTAGATTCACCTCGTTTAAGACCTCGCTCGGTTCACACTTGACAACTGATTTGAATACGATTAATATAAAAAAAGTATTAAGTTATGATCTAATGGCATCTAAATTTCAGATATTATTATAGATACTAACTAGTATCAATAATTAACTCTATTATCTATCTTGGTGGACTTGAATTGCAAATTCATCCTCGACATGTTCATTGGAAAAGGACTAAATCGAACATATCTAAAACCATGTTTAGCCTACATTTCAGTACAAGCCTTTTGTGAGTTTTCAAAGGCAAACCACCATTAAAGCTGTCATTAAAACACCTAAAGTAAACAATATCTCTACTTTGGTTACATGAATGAAACTGCAATCTAAACCTATTTGATATTATAGCAAAAGAACCTGAATTCCTCAACAATTCCCCCAAAACTAAGTAATAATCAAATTACATGAGCAAACCCCCATCTTAACTATTTAACAAATAGACCATTATTTGGTGTACCAATAAGAAAATATAAAAGACCCATTTCAACTTTGAAGCTTGAAAAAAAAGGAAAAGAAAACTTGATCTAATAAAAATAAAATACTCACAAGGATGCTCTTAGGAACTTCAAGGTAGTACCCTTGCTTGTTAAGCAAATCAACCAAATCTCGATTCCTTGAAAACCCACCAAAAAACAGATGTAAAAAAACATAGAAAACTAATGAAAATAAAGAAACCTTAACTTCTACTCCAAGAAAGCATTGAACAGATGCAAAAGAAAACCCATTTCGGGTTAAGGTTGTAACAAAGGGGAAAGGGGAAGGGGGAAGGGGAAAGAGGGTTTTCTTGCTGGGATGTGCAAAGGAAGAGATTGTAAATGTCTTACAGAAAAAAAATCCGTAAGACATTTTCCTAAATAAACCCTCATTTTCCCGTGTTTTGGAGAATGATTTACGTGAAGAATTGATTTTCCGACAAACAAACATGGTAAAAGAAGGAAAATATTTTCTGGAAAATCAACTACTGTCAAACAAACAGAGCCTTAAATTCGTCTTAGCAGTCAGTATATTTATTAAAGTTATATTCGAAATTTTTTATTAAAGAAGTTGGACTGTTAAATTTTATGTATTATTTTTTTATTCGTATTATCTATACTAATATCTTTTCTTTTTCTATTCAATTTTTTTATTACACTGATTTAGACTGACAAATATATGAATTAAAATTCAAATGTTTTTTCAATCTTCGATAATGATCGTTAGATGAATTTGGATATAAAATATGTTTTTTATTCGTTGAAGGGTACTGATCCACAGTGTCGATCGTCGAATCATTGTTTGAAACTCACTAGTGGAACCTTTAAAAAAATTTAATAATTCAGTGACTTAAATAAAAACTTTTGAATAATTTAACGACTTAATTAAAAACTTTGAATAGTTCAGTGATCAAATTGTAACTTTGTTTATCCATAATTTAGTGACTCATGATATAGTTCACCCTTTATTAAAATATTCTTATATTAATTTTATAATAATTTATATTATAATTTTATAAATATTTTCATATCTTTCAATATAATTTTTATAATATATATTTCATTTAATTTTCTAAAATTTATTATCTTATCAAACAATATTTAAAATTTTGAATGGAAGCAAGATCCGGAAACCATTTCCAAGGTTAAAGTTGGGTATGAACACGCTTGTTCATAGGCCAGGCCACCAACCCATATTTAAAGGTTCGCCTAAAACTTAGAAAGATTTGGTAAAAGTATTAGGCTTGAAAAATTGCTTTAAGCAAAAAATTTAAGCTAGTTTAAAAGTTAAAATTATAGTAATATATAATGGGTTAGTATTTGGTACACTGACAGTGTATTTTTTTATTCCACAAGTAGCATTAAAAAATTGACATGTGTCTCTTTATTAAAATATTTATTATTTTAACAATTTACTATACTCTTATAGGACACTTATCAATCCCATCGCTTTACTTATGGAGTTTACAAACTCCACTAGCAATATACCAAATATTTTTCCACATATAATACTACTATAGGTAAACATTAAAAATGTTAATATAATTATATATAAAATTTTAATAAATAAAAAATTATTAAATTATTAAATATTAAATTAACATAATATAGAAATATTTTTTTTAAAATAATATGGGCGGACCTAAAATGGGTTTGAGTTAGCCATTGGCAAATATGGGCGAGCTTGGGTAAAATTTTAGGCCTATACCCATAACTTCCTCTTGCACTGATTAGACGAATCTAAACATGTCCTTAGTCTGATTAGAAATGAGTAAATCGATTGAAAATCTAATATTTCCTCCATTAAGTCCAATTGAGGAGATGTTCTATCATGGACATCAGAGCGAATGACTCCCAGAAGATAGAGGAATAAATGTGACTAACTGGACTGACAATACATCGATCTGAACCCTAGAAGAATAGATCCTAAATCTGTTTATGAATTTATTCACTTGTGACATTCATATTGTGGTATACCTAAATCATGAGTGGATGATGGACTACGTATAAGTTACTCGTACACTTTGATGTAAGTAAAAGCTTGAGTTCGAATAGATAAGGAACCGAAAGTTGGTGCGTTGAGCGTACGACTTTTGCAGTATGTAGCGTCATTCACAATAGTGAAATTCATAGCCACAAACATGGGTCAATAATATCCTCTCATTGGTATTACAAAGTTGATGAAAAGTAAACGTAGCCATGGATCATTCGTCTTTGTGATGAATGACTTGATTACTACTTGATAGTAATTGATTTTTCATGAAGGAAGATGTAATGGTTACCATGAGATAAAATAGGATCATATTGCAAGAAAAAATATTACCCCAAAGAGATTAAGGATATCCTATGAGCGTAACACATTTATAACAAGGTCAGTGGACAAGCATTAATCGAGTTGCTTTCCTAATGGTATGCCGTTGGGGAGAGCTCAGTCATGGTACTATAGTGGAATGACTTCATGACTAAATGATTTAGAATTAATAGGCGAAAAGTTGGAACTTAATTATAAATCATTTGAGCCTCAATTGCATATGTCCAATTGGTCCTTCCGCTAGCTTATTAAAATTAGAAATGAATTGCGTGTTTGAATCAAAATGAACGGAATAAATAAACATAGAAATAGAGAAATGGAAAACATTTAGAAATGATTATGGTTATCTCCGAAATGGAAAAATGGAATCATTTGGAAATGAACGTGATTTTCTCAAAATGGAAATGAAAATTAGAAATGATTCAATTGCAAATGAACATGGATTACTCAGAAATGATTGGAAGAATGAATATATATTTTTGAGTTATTTTAAAGCCCCAAAAATGAAAATAAACCATTCGATTATAGTGAATAAGTTGAATGGTGAAATATTAAATATATTTTCTCAGAAATTTTACCAGGAGTAAAATCGTTATCGGGTGTAAAATTGGGATGAGAAAATTATTTAATATAAATATTGAAGTTTATTTTTGGGAAATATAAAAACAAATATTGGGTTGGATCAAATTATAAAGTATTGGGTTAAAAATCCGGAAAGTACTTGTAATTGGGCTAGATCTGAAAGAGACCCAAAAACTACTTATGTCAGTAGGATGGATGACTAACCCTAGTTAATATTAACTAGGGTTGCTGCCACCTATACTCCTAATTAAACAAGGAGTTCATTTTTCTATTTGAAATAAACTTCTCTAATTCAACAAGGGTTTTGCCTTCTCTCCTTATAAATAGATGGCACGAGTAGAGTTTGATCTGTCAGTTTTATACCTAGTAGATTAAACTATTTTTTCACACTTGAAGAGCTTGAAATTAAGTATTTTCTTTATATTTTCATAGGATTTAACTTAGATTTTACCTTTTGAATAAATTGTATAAACCGAGTATTAACAAGTTACTTTATTGTCTTTAAGGCTGATTGAGGCCAAAAGGTTAGCTAACGTACTTCGTGAGTGTACAGGAGACCATGAGAAGTTGAACAAATATGAAACTAGTCACTTTGTCATGACATAGGATGTCTATGTCGCAACAAAGAGACAAGACTTGAAGATTTAGGGGATTGACTTCTTTATCGCGACATACATAGGCTATGTCGCGACAATGCTTGCACGATGACATTAAGGAGGGGACTTATTGCTTCATCGCGACATAGGTCTTGGTATGTTGCGACATCGACCCCTGGATGCGGTTTTTGCATTGAGTGAAGGGTGTTTCGATCTTTATAATGTCACTTAAACACGAAGGACAGTAACTGAACTAGGGTTGATGAAAACGAACGGCCAAAGCTATAAATAGGGCTTTTAGCACTAGGTTTAAACAAACATTTTCTTAGCTTTTCGTTTTACTTTGTTATTTTTATTTAGAAACGAGATTGTAACTTTCGCATAAACGTTCGAGGAATTTTTCCTGACAGATTGCCAATACAATTAAAGTTTCTTTTATTTTCATTAAATCAATTTTATATTTGATTATATTATTGCTTTTATAATGTTTAAGAACACCATGAGGAACTAATTCCATTTTTGAGGAATTAGGGAGTGGAAGTATGAATATTTAATTATTGTATAAACAGAGATTTTTCAATTGGATCAGCTATTTGGGAAAGGAAGAACATTAAACAAACACTAGGCCTGACAACCCCAAAACGTCATTTAGGTGGGAATGAATCCAAAATTGGTATTGCCTATCCGTGAAAACCTTTTCCCCAAACCAGTTTAGACTATGACATATAGTGATAAGTAATCTCTATCGACTTGCTATGCTGGCGGAAGATCGAAAGATCCAACTAGGGTAGTAACTAGTTGATTGAAGGAAAATCCCCAAAACCAACAATTGAAGAAGTCACATTGAAATGACCTAATCTCCCCAAAGTCATTTATCGAATCTTTACATCTCGTCCCTTTACTTAGTTTATTTCTTTTTATGTTTTTCATAACCATCACTTTTATTTTATTCTCGTACTATAATCCCTAAATTTAGTACTAATTAATTTTATTCTTTGCAAGGATTTAATTCACTATCGCCTTACGCCTTCTTTGGGTACATTCCTCAGAATACTATCAAGTATTTCGTTGTACAATTCTATATTACAACTTGACCCGTATACTTGCAGAAGTCGAAAACCTACACCGAATGAAAGTACGTTCGAAGGCAGTCAAGTTGTTGGCGTAGTTTTCAGGGAGGCAATGCTTTAGTGAATTCTATTTCTTCTTTGATTTTTAGAATAATTAAGAAATTTTTAGGTTATAGATACGATTTTTTTGTTATTTTTACCTTTCATCTTGTCTTTACTTGTTTTAAATTTAGTTTATGACTCGGAGCCAAGGAAACTTGGTAGATCCGATTTCTGACCCTGAGGCATTGATAAGACAAAATCGTAAAAATAGATAGTTAATGCAAAACCCCTCACCACCAGAAGAGCAAGGAGTGCAAAACAATCCATTCGGAGATCTTGCTAATATTGAAGACGTTCATATACCTCCACATGTAACGACCCGATTGGTAATAGTGTGAGTAATTATGAAATCGAGACGGTAGACCTGATAATTATTAAATACATTTAGTTGATATCTAGTTAAGTAAGGAAGTAAATTGTTATGGTGATAAATTAAAACAAAAAGGATTTACTTGAATTAGAGGAAAAAGTAGTAGCTATTAGCTTAAAGGAGTTATTTGTTATAAGGATATAAGGTGAGGCTTTAAATAGGTAACTATTCCATAATGATTAAATGGACAATGTTGGGCTTGAGAAAAAAATAAGTTGAAAATGTTAGTTAAGGGTAAATAAGTAATTAGATAATAACAGAATAAGCAAAAGAAAAATAAAGGAAAAAGTCTTGTCTTCTTCCTTCTTGGTGTTGCCAAAATTGAAGAAAAAAGAAGAAATAAATAGACATTTGTGAAGCTTGAACAATCGGGTAGCTAAAGTGCCTTGCATGTAAGTGATTTCTACTCCATTTTGTTTAAAATGTGTGTTTCCATGGAATGTGAAGCTTAGATCATGCAAAATGAAGTTCATTTCACGGTAAAATGTGAGTTGGTGCTTAGCATTTGAGGAGAAAATTAATATCTTGTAGATGGTTATGGATGAGCAAATGATGTGATGAGGTTTTGTTAAGCTAGCTTGAAATCATGTTTGTTTCGGTTAAATGGTGAGCTTAGTTGTTATAAATTTAAATATTTATGGGATTTTAGTTAAAATCCAAGTAGTTGGGGCGGTTGGAAATTATAAAATTTCTAGTACAAGCTTTCCTATTTATTTTGAATTATTCAAATTGATGGTTTTAGTTGAGGGACTAACTCGCATATGAAGTAAAGTTAAGGGATCAAATATATAAAATGTTTTAACTTGAAAGATGGGAATTTTATGTTAAAATAAGATGTTTAAAGAATTGTGGAGTTAAGAGTAACTAAATCAAATTGTTATTTAACTATTAGATCAAGAGACAAGTATAACTGTAGATAATAGTGGGAAGAGTAAAGTCGTTGAGTAGACATCATCGAGCTTCGCCGTTGCCGGGAAGGTAAGTTCGTAACTTACAAGCATTTACTTTTATTTAAGTACCTCTTAATTATTTTTTAAGGTATATATATATATATAGATACATGTATTGAACTATTTTGGGTATAAATGTGGTTGCTCGAGAATCTTGGAGAGATGGAATGTTAAATTAATGCGATACGATTCAAGCTACGACTTAGCAAGCTTTAAGCCAGTGAAATGATTCAAGTTATGGTTTAGTAGGCTTTTAGCCGATGAAATGATTCAAGCTACGGCTTAGCAGGTTTCAAGTAGGTGAAATGATTCAAGCTATGGCTTAGCAGGCTATGAGTCGGTGAAGTGGTAAAATAGTATGACTGATGGATAATGACAAAAAGAGTCATATATATGAAAGTGGAAAGAAAAGAGATAAATAAGTTATTAGTAAGAAAGAACGAGATGTGAAAGTATATATGTATTAGGTGATTTAAGGATGGTTAATGGAAGAAATTATATCAAGTGCATATATATTTACTTAGAGATATAAAAGAGGACGAAGTTGGGAATTAATTGTTATGCCATATAGGCATTCATATAAAATGACAATATAAACTTACTAAGTTTTGTATATAAACTTATGTTGTTGTTCTATCATGTTGTAGGTTATCGGATAATAATAGTAGATCGGATGGCTTGGAAGATCACATTATCAACCCGTTTTTGGTAGCCTTTGTTCCTCATATTTTGGTTATAAGTGGCATGTACACAGGACTTACGGTCAAAATCTTTAGTTAGGGTCCGTTTGTTTTATTGAAAATGGTTTCCAGAAAATAATTTCTGGAAAATGACTTACTTTTCTGGAAAAAAAAACAATTTCTGGTTTTTGGATGTATCTGTGTAAAATATTTCTAGTGTTTGACAAATTTCCTGAAAATATTTCATAAACACTGTTTTAAATAAAACAAACATACATTTGAGAATTTATTATTTTTCATTGTTTAATTAAGTTTATTATATATCTATTAAATTTATATTTTACATTATTTTTACATATATTGCAATGATTTATTTATAAATAAATACATCAAATTAAATATATTAACAATCATAAATTGAAAACTACCAAAGTGAATAAATGATTTTTAATTGTGTTATAAAAAAATATTGAATAATAATAAATTAACTTCCAAAACACAGTTAATATTACAAATTTTGATATCAGATAATAATTTTTGGACTAAATTTCATACCAAATAATAATATACAAAGAATGAAAGAATTAACAAATTTTTTATCTAAATTTCAGTTGTTTTTTATTAAGAACTTTATATCTCCATTCCTCTTTCTCTAAAAAAATTAGCAGCCAAGAACCTTGAAACAAATACCTAAAGCCTATAAATGTCTTCAAAACTAATAAGGTATCCAGTTACAGATGTAACAACATCTATCCCAAGCTAAAACTTATCTTTTTCTTTCATTTCTTCATGTTTGATATTGAACCAAATGTGTTGTAAACACCCAATGATCAATGAAATATTGTTCCTATTAGCCAATTTTTGCATTAATACAGGATTAATCCTTTCCCTTTTCAACCAAATACATCGAAAGCCACTGTTGGACCTGAGTGAAACATTACCTTTGGACCATAGATTTTGAAAACAGGGATTCCAGTTTCTGAATGTGGATGTTGGAGACTCATTAATGCATTCACCAACCAGTTAATCAAACTCCTTGTTTTGCTACTTATTAGTACAAGGCCTAATGAATCTACATTGTCCAAGGCCTTGTATTGTAGGGTGTTACTGGTTCTTAAATCTATTATTTCCTCAATTCATGCAATGGTGCCTTTCCTTTGGATGCTTCAAGCTTCAATGGTGGAACAAGGCTCATGATCCCAAACATTAGTAGTTGAACCTTTCAAAACAAATGAACCAATGAATTTCTTGATAAACAAGCAGCAAAACTTTGATGGGTTCTCACCAAAAACTTTGAAAACTGAACAAATAAAGAAATTAAGGTCAAACAATGAAAGCTCTAAAGTCTCCATTTCTTTAGCACCTAATGCAGTTGCATCAATCAATACATGTCATCCATTTTTTTGAGCTAAACTCATCCATGTATATGAATGCTATTGGCATGATTGATTTTGTGTTGCTACTAACCTTCTCTCTCTCACCACATATCTGACAACACAGTCATTAAAGAAACAAATACTTAAGCCTATACTTCTATATTACCACTGTTACTATAAGCTAACCAAATGCTACTTACATCTCTAGATAATCTCTCAACATGGATGTATAAAAATTGATTGCATCTACTCTGTTTCCCCAAAGGCTAAGGAAACCAGTCTGCTTGATGGAGAGAAACTCATCAAATGAAATTTGTATTGAGTTGAATATTAAACTAAACATTACACTTAGTAACCTTTGATTGAAGTGGAATGACAAATAACCCTTTTTTTTTCATTATCTTCTTCCTTAACTTCTCTGTTTGAATTTGCATATTAGGCCATGAAAAACATGCTGACATGTCTGGTATGAAATTTAGTCCAAAAACATATGAAAGGGGGAGTGATTACCTAAGACACAAAATTAAACACTACCATTCAATTGAATCAAAATACATTTACATACCAACAAACAAAAGTAAACTTATGTTAAAATCAATGATTAAATTCTTTTTTTCTTAACAACCCTTTCCTTATTTTCTACACATTTCCTTTTATCGACATATCTTTGCTTTATAAATAATCATTAACCCAAACCCAAATCTTTCTCCATATCTCTCTCTCACTCTTTCTCATATCAATTTTCTGTAATAGTCGAATTGAAGACATGGTGCTAAAGGGCATTGCTTTGCCCATTATTACATTGTTACTAGCTTTGGGAATCTAGGTTGGATTTTCATAGAATATTAGCAGAGTAGTTTCACGAAGGGCTTCATTATCGGGACTACCTCTTACTATCCAAGTTTTTTTTTCATTTTTTTCATGTAAACTATCCATGAAAGTTTCAATCTTTCTTACCTTTGAGAGAGGAAGATGAACTCCGTCGTCGATTGATGTTGTACAGATTTCAACGATGAAAGGCGAAAAGGGGTAAATCAAATATCCATGCCAACGACTGGTGCTAGGAACCGTTGCTAGCTAGCGACAAACACTAAATCGGTGTGGCAAAGAAGTTGGAGAGGGCAGGGGAAGAGGCTTCGTTTGCTGGAGAAGAGAAAAATTGTGGAAAATGTCTTACCAAAATGAGAATGGTAAGACATTTTCCTAAAATAAACCGTTCTTTTTCTCGTGTTTGTAAAAGGTTTTACGGTGGGAATTTATTTTCCACCAAACAAATGGTGGAAAACAATGAAAACTTTTTTTGTAAAATGTTTTACGGGTAAACAAACACAACCTTAATTTCCTAGTAAATAATTGACAATAGAGATATGGGATTTCCTTTTGGTTAGGTTGGGCAAGTTGTGGATAAATAATTATGTTATGAACTTTATGAAATCTAATGAGGTACTTTTTGAATGATGTTATTGGAATTTATATTTTAGTATTGGCATAGTCCTAACATTATTAATGAAATGTTTCATGGATATACATTATGAGATCATGATTGGTACATATGTTGAAACCTTGAAATGCTTTGTCTAGGTGTGTATGAGAGTGTTAAATGGTTCTTTTAATCTTTTGGGATGGCATGAATGTTGTTATAACTTTTTCTCCAAGTTTGACCTTAATTTTGACTTGTTTTGGGGGTCACCTTGTGGCACACGGTTTGTGACACGGGTTGTCACATGATCGTGTGTAATTTATAAAACAAGTACAGGTTTTATACAGGTAGGCACATGGGCCGAGACACGGTCTTGTGTCCTTATTTCGTACACGCACACGGGTTGGTACACGGCTGTGTGTCCCTATTTTGATTGCTCACACGGTCTAGGCAAATGTCACACGGTCGTGTGACCCCTATTTTTCAAAATTTTCAACTTTCTTTAAATTTTTTTGATTTGTTTCAATATAGTTTCGTATCATATCTTAACCAAATTTAGGCATAGAAATTCATCATTTATAATTTATGTATTTAGTTATATTAAATATTTGGTTTTAAATTAGTTGCGTTTTGAGTAATAAATTAAGTATGCTGTTTGAGATTATTGGAAATGATTCATACATGTAAGTTCATGTTTGAAACGGGATTGGGGCGTTTCATTTAGTCGTATCAGAGCATGGTTAACGGATTCTAGGACAGAAAAATAGCTCAGGAAAAAGTCAAGTATTACATGCCACTGATTAACCAATGATAGTGTGATTGTTCCTAATCGAGGAAATGATTTTCTTATAGATTAAAAAGATGTCCACCGATTCCGATCGAACGATATCCAATGATGCTCAAAGTAGCACTTCAGTTAATACTCAAAGAGGCAGAAACAATCCACCTGGGAATAGAGAGTCTAGAGAAGAGGTTCCTCCTTCATTTCTTAATATGATGCAAGATATGTTCGAGGCTTATGTACGTGCACATCCTATGGTTAGAAGTTCTCGTTCTTTACAACCTTCTGGTTCAAATCTATCAAATGAAGAGAGTTACAATTGATAAATTTAGAAAGTGTGGAGCCACAAAATTTAGTGGAAATGTGAGTGATGATTCGGCTAAGGCTGAGTACTAGCTGGAATACGCAGATAATACTTGATGAAACATTATGTTCACCGAAGATTGTTTGAGGTGTACAGTAGCCCTCTTAACAGAAGAGGCATTTCAGTGGTGGTCCACTTTGAGGTAGTAGTACAGAAGGAGAGAATTACATGGAAATTCTTTAAAACCAGTTCAAAAAGAAGTACATTAGTAGAAGATATTTTGAAAGGAAGAGGAAAGAGTTTTTGGAGTTAAAGCAAGACAACCAATCAGTGGCTGAATATGAAAGAAGATTTGTGTAATTGAGCAAGTACGCTAGAGAAATTGTACCTACTGATAAAGCCATGTGTATTCGTTTTGAAGATGGGCTTAAGACAAAATAAGAATATTGGTAGGAGCATTGGAAATTCACGATTTTTTTTGTTCTAGCTGATCGAGCTCAGAAAATGGAGGAAATATGTATTAGTAGGAGACAAAGCAAGGTGAAAACTCAAGAAGTTGGAAACTGAGGGATACCTAAATCTTATTCTAGTTCTCCACAGAAGAAGATAAAAGAGATGAGCAGTAAATTTTCGGAACCTTCGGGGTTCTCGAAGAGATCGCTTCAAACAAAGTTTTGTGAGGACTCCAGCGATGTCAATAGCCAATGTAGGTAGTGTACGAAATCCAAAAGGGCTGAATGTAATCAATGTGGTTGCTATCATCCTGAAATACTGACCGCTCCCGAACGTACTCCCGTTTGGTGTAGATTTCGACTTTTCGCAAGTATACAGGTCAGATTGTAAATATAGTGTGTTACAACAGAACACTTCGTAGTATTCTGAGAATTGTACCCAAAAGAGGCGTAAAGCGATAGTAAATAAAATCCTCGCAAAGTATAAAATTAATTAGTATTTATTTTAGGGTTTATAGAACAAAAAATAAAAGAGTTGTTTGAAAGCATAAAATAAAAGATAAACTAAAATAGAAAATAAAAGCGAAGTTTGAGTTGTAGAAAATGTTATAAATAAATTTGGGAAGATTAGGTCGTTTCCGTTTGATTTCTTCAATTGTTGGGTTTTGGGGATTTTCCTCCAATCAACTAGTCACTACTTCCACCGGCATAGCAAGTCGATAGAGATTACTTATCGCTAGATGTCACAATCTAAACCGGTTTGGGGAAAACGTGTTCATGGATGGGCAATACCAATTTTGGGTTCATTCCCACCTAGATGACTTTCTAGGGTTGTCAGGCCTAGTTTTGTTTAATGCTTATCCTTTCCCAAACAGTTGATCCAAAAGGTAAAATCCTTCTAATGCAACAATCAATTATTCATACGTCCACTCCCTAATTCCCCCAAATAGAATTAGTTTCTCATTGTTTCCTTATTCATCAATAAAATAATATATGTAAACATATAAGTGAAGAATAGAATGAAAAAGAAACTAGAATTGTATTAAGCAATCTGTCGGGAAAAAACTCTCTGAAAGTTTATGCGAACTTCTATAATCTCGTTTCGAAACTAAAAATACAAATAAAACTATAAACTAAAGTCTAAGGAATGGTGTCTAAAACCCTAATGCTAAAGGTCCTATTTATAGTTTTAGATGGTCGTTTTTTCCTCAACCCTTGGTCAGCTACCGTTCCTCGTGTTTAAGTGGCATTGTAAAGACCAAAATGCTCTTCTTTTAGTGTGAGATCTGCATTTAGGGGTTGATGTCGTGACACACTAGGTCTTGTGTCGCGACAAAGACATAAGTCTCCATGTGAAGTGTCTACCTACATGCATTGTCGCGACATAGCCCCTATATGTCGCGACAAAGAAGTCAGGCTCCGAGTTCATTAAGTCTAGTGATCGCCCCCAAACGTGCTCCCGTTTGGTGTAGACTTCGGCTTCCACAAGCATATGGGTCAGGTTGTAAATATAGTGTGTTTACAACGGAACACTTGGAAGTATTTCAAAGATCGTACCCAAAGGAGACTTAAGGTGATTGAAAATGGAATCCTTGTAAGAATAAAATTTATTGGTACTAGTTTTAGGATTTATAGTATGAGGGAAAATAATAAAGTTGTGTGAAAAAGCATAAAAATAAAAAGGTAAAAATAAAATAAAGTAAACAAGAGAAAAAGCTTGAGTTGTAGAAATCTTATAAATTGTTTTGGGATATTAGGTCGTCTCCGTATGAGTTTCTCGATTGTTGGGTTTTAGGGATTTCCCTCCAATCAACTAGTCATTACCTTGGTTAGATATCTCGATCTTCCGCCGAAATAGCAAGTCGATAGAGATTACTTATCGCTAGATGTCACAATCTAAATCGGTTTGGGGAAAAGGTATTCACGGATGGGCAATACCAATTTTGGATTCATTCCTACCTAGATGACTTTCTAGGGTTGTCAGGTTTAGTGTTTGTTTAATGCTCGTCCTTTCCCAAACAACTAATCCGAAAGGTAAAACCACTGTAAAATAACAATCAATATTCATACGTCTACTCCCTAATTCCCTAAAATGGAATTAGTTCCTCATTGTTTCTTTATTCATTAATAATCACAATATATTAAAACATTTAAATCAAGAATCGAATGAAAAAGAAACTGAAATTGTATTAAGCGATCTGTCAAGAAAAATTCCTTGATCATTTACGCGAGTTTCGACAATCTCGTCTTAATATATGAAAATACAAATAAACTGAAAACTGAAAATTAAAGTCTAAGTAATGATGTCTAAACCTTAGTGCTAAAGGTCTTATTTATAGCTTTACATGGCCCTTTTTCCTCAACCCTAAGTCAACTACCGTCCTTCGTGTATAAGTTGTATTGTGAAGTCGAAAACGCCCCTCGCAGGATGTAGACATGGAGTTTGAGGCTGATGTCGCGACACACAAGGACCTGTGTTGCGACGTAGCAGGCAGTCTTGGAGTTCTTCGTCGCTAATCCATATGTTATGACATAGAGCTGTCTATGTCATAATAAAGTGGTCAATATCACTACGGCTTGCTGCTACTAGTCTCTTGTGCACTCACAAAGTATGTTAGCTAACATTTAGACTTCTTTGGCATTAAAAGCAATAATACAACTTTGATAGCACATTTTATTAAAAAATGAAACTAGACTAAAAATGCATAAAATATAAAGGAAATTACTAGATTTCAAGCTCATCAAATGTGGAAATAAGTTCAATTCGCTAGGTATGAAACCGACAGATCAAACTCCCCCACACTTAAGTCTTTGCTTGTCCTCAAGCAAACAGGTAAACAAAGCCACTATTAAGAAAAAGAAAAAGATAAGTGAGCTTGAAACTGTATCATACAAAGATAGGCTTGCAACATTTATTCTAGGTTTCATGTGTCTTTTGACAATCTTAACATGATAATAGAATAATTTTACTATTTCCGAGTAGAGACAATTCAAGTTCAGTAGGTTACAAAAGATGCAAATATCAAGGTTCTATCAATATGACTCCATCAATGCCTAACATGAGTACTTTGATTATCCTAGTACAATACAAACAATTATAATGAGATTATGCAATGTCTATATCCATCTATGCATAGAGTTGGTTAAGTCACATAGGACTTTTTGACTTGTAACGTGTTGAGGCTAATGATAGGTGTGATTTTCAAAGAACAGTTAAGCACACAAAAAGGTTACATAGCACGAAAAAAGTTTGGCACATTGCATTATTCCCTATTCTCCCCTTTACGTCCCACTCCATCTCACCTCCTAATTTCTCCTTCTCTCGCCTTTCTTATTTCTCCATTTAGAAAATCAATCCAAAGTACTCCTTCTAGCTAGCCTATGAGTATACGAATTGCTTTTTCGAGTAAGCTTTCTCTTTTTCTATCAGTGACTTTTGTTTTTTTTTTCACCTCTCACACTTTTTCTTACTCTTTTCTTTTTGTATTTTTTACTCATTTTCATTTTGTTCTTTTCCCTTGTTTTTCTTTTCTTTGGCTAACTCTAAAAGTCATACTTTATCATAATTTCCCTCTTTTATTCCATAACCGTAATGTGTTTACCTACCCTCAATACATATGACCATATGTCCATTTTCATGCAAAATAGGACCAAAGAAAAGGATATGCACAAATCATTAGTTGAGGCTTAGAAGGCTTGTAATGTGGTTCATTAAGAAGGTGTTAAAAGATCCAAAAATGGGTGCTAATTGATAATTCAGAATAGAGTTCGGCTTTTTAGCTCTAGTTATGTAAAATAATACCTTTGGTCATCCCTAAACAAATTAATATGCACAAATGTCAATTTAATTACCTAATCCCGAGATTATTGTTTATCATATATTTTAGCATGCTTGTTTCCTCATATTATGCATATCATGTGGTATCAATAAAGCTTTTTCTATCTATATATAGTGTAACATATAGAACTTCAAAATTCTCATGCTAAAAATGCAAAATTCCTCATCATCATTCCAAATTTATCAAGAAAATACAATTAACCTATTATTCATGCTCCTAACCAATCACTTGTATTTCTACAAGCTCAAGCACACATAAAAAATGGGAAAACTATATGCCAAAATTGCCAAAATTCCTATGTTACCCCCACACTTTAGATAACACATTATCCTCAATGTGTACCCCTATAAGTATTAAAGAAAGAAGTTACTCGATTGATCGTGAATGCCCTTCTCTTCTTATGGTGGTTATCCTTCCTCCTTTTGGCTTGAGTGCTCAAAATTGTTGTGTCTCCAAAATGTAGGGCTCCTACAAAAGAGTTTAAGCATATATGAAAAAAATAATTCCTACTCCTACTCCTACAAATTATATAAGTCCTAAAAAGAAAATTATCCTAACAATTACAAGTCTTTAAATAAAAACAAAGTCTTAAAAAAATTAATCATCCCCCTCCTTGTTGGGTTGGGGATCCATTAGAGCCTTGCCCTTGTCGGTGTATTTCTGTTGGGAGCTTCTACCTTATTGTCGTGCTAGGCTCTAAATCACCGGTCCTTTAGGAGTTGAGTATTAAGGCTAAAACATTGCCTCATACTCGTCATCAGTGTCGGGCTTGTCTTGCTCCTCATTCGCTCCCCCCAACTCGGGTTTATCCTCATCTCCTTTTACCCCAACATGTTTTGAGGGTAGTTCAAGATTGGTAGCCCATGTATCATTGCAAACTTTTTCAGCACCGGGGTCATTTTTTTCATCAAAGCTATCATTCCATTGAACTTGGACTCGATGCTTCCTTGTCTCTTTGTGGTCTTCTCCCTTCTTTTCAATGTGGCTGGTACATCCATCTTTTCTTTTCATCTCTGATTCTACTCTTTGATTTGTTTCCTTTGTAGCTCAACATATTGCTTGTATAGGGAATCTCTAATGATGCTTCGAGTCAGCTTTAGAAACTATTCATCATCTTTCATGGATACTCCCGCCTTTTTGCATAGAGTAGTTACCAAATGTGGGAAAAGGAGGCCACTCTTTTGGCTCTGGGTGTATCGCTTCATTTCCTCGTATATCCAAGAGCTTACATGAACCTGTTTGCGTTGAAAAATACCATACAACAACAAAGCTTGCAAAGAAATAACATTAGACTCGTTTAGAGTAGGTATAAGTTGTGTAGCTAGTAATTGCATCCACATTTTAGCTACCGAGAACATGATGACTTGGTTAAAATTAGATGGTGTGCCAGTGTCAGGCCTAAAATTCCAAGTGCCGCTCACTTCTGTAAAAAATTAGATGATTTCCCCCATATCTATATTCTCAAACGTATTAAGGTCTATTTTCTGAACATAATCTTTTTCAAAGTAAGGTACAGTATAGTATTTGAAGATGTCTTTAGTTGACATGCTAACCTCACAGTCTCGAAATGTCACTACGCTTAGATGTTTCCTCTTAACTATGTCATCCTTAAGGGATGCGTAAAATTCGTGAACTACTGGTATTACAGCATTACCTGTTGGGAAACATAGAATTGCTCCCACTTATGACATCGTACCAATGGCCATACCTCTTTGCAAAGAATCATTAATGGCTCAAAGCCGCATTCTTGAATGAGTGTCTGCCCTTGTGAAGCCAAAAAGTATTTTTCTATTTGGGCATTTAAGAATCGTTCAAAGTTCGAGTCGCTATCACTTTCTTGGATCATCGCTCTCTTTCATGGCAGCATCGTAATCTACTCAAAGAAGGATAAATAGTAACCAATGAAATAGTAAAAGTTTGAGGAATACGTTCTCTTCGCCTTGCCAGTGAGTGTCGGTTATACTTTAATGAGCGAAAAATACCTTTTGGAGGTTATGAGGAGAGGAGAGGGAAGATTGAGTTTTGAGGTTTCAAGATTAAATTTAGAGTGTTTAGGTAATGAGAAGTGTTTAGTGTTAGAGTGATATATATAGAAGTATAAAAAGTTAGGGTTTAAAGGGTTAAAACTTGATTAAATAGGGTTTTAAAACACTGAGTTACACAATTGGGTCGGGTCAACCTTGCAAAAATTGTAGACGATGTTGCAAGGTAGTATAAGTTTGTCGTAACATACCTGCCAGTGCCGGTTTGTCGCGATGTAGCTCACCCTGTGTCATGAAAAACCCTTCAGCTCCCTTGTTCCAGCAGACTGCCCCTATGTCGCAATGTAGGCCTCCTAATGTCGCGACATAGCCCTTAGTTTCGAATTTTTTGCATCTGACCCCTTAGTTGCAACGTACGAGAAGTATGTCGCGTTATAGCATGACTGGGTATTTTTGGAGCAGTCTGGTTACTTTGTCGTGACGTGGCCTGCCTGTGTCGCAACACACCTATTAGCTTTGAAAGATTTACCCTGAAACACTTGAGATGTGATTATGTTAGTATGTCAGTGAGATTAAAATTAAAATTAAGGGTTAGTTCTTGTCAGAAATGTCTGACAAGAGTGTTAGCGTGCACTTTGGCTTGTCTATTTTATCGTTGTTCGTCCAGCAACCGCGTGCCAAGCTACTCTTTGCCGTTTTATATCTTTCTCAAAATTTTCCTTTCCTTTCTGCACAGATCACCGCCAGTTCCTTCCGCCGATCATATTGATTGATGACGTCTGTAAATTTTTTACCTCCATACTTCCACATACTCACTTTTATTGGTATTCCCCTTAAAGAACTAATATACGTTCGTGTGGTGGCATAATAGTTGTTCAATTTAATCGTTCAGAAAAATGATTGATTTACTGTCAATCCATGTATGGGTATTGCAGCAGCTACTTATTTTTTCGTGTACTTTCTATAATTGTATTCTAGTTTCTGTGGCTCGTGGTACCTGTGTAATAGTTGCCTCTCCAGTGAATGCACACTTTCGTACTCCATGGAGGTGATTATTATGCTAGTTGAAGGTTGGGACTTTGGCTCGTAGATATTTCCTATTTTCTGCAAAAATTGAAAAATCTTCGCATTAGTAATCTCTCTAGGAATTTGCTATACCAGGAAAATATTATACATAGTAGCCATTTTCCATTGGAAATTGAAGTTTTGATCAGTAATATCTTCAACTAATATTTCTTTTGTTGACGGTTTTGTGGCAGTTATTAGTTAAAGATCTAAATTTGGTATATGAGAATTGTCTTCTTCCTCTATGGGGATCGGCTCGTCATTAAATTGGGGCTCAATCTCGATTTTTATACAATTATCCAATACTCCTTCCGAAGGCAAGATTTTGTTTTTCTTGACGGTCAAATCGTCTGATTGAAAAATTCTCTTTCCATTTCCTCTTCCAATCATTATTCCTATTCTTGTTCTATCTGTTTAGATTTGAGACACATCTCCTTGAAAGACTGACCATCATGTGGATCAGGGATTTGGGCTTTTTCATGAAGTTGACTTAATTCTAACATTAATAACTTCTGATTTTCCTGGATCTTCCAATCTTCATAATACCCGTCTTTGTAGATTTTAGCATCATAATCATCATCAAACATGAGATCTGAACAATATAAATCATAGGCATCCATGAGTTTAGATATGATGGAAATTAAAAGAAAACTATTAGATTTGAAAAAATAAAAATTGTTAGTATAGTTAACTCGTATTTATAACCTAAAATTTTCCTAATTATTTTAGTATAATTAAAGAATAAAATTTACTAAAGCGTTGCCTCCCCGACAATGGCGCCAACAACTTGAACTCCCCCAAACATACTCCCATTCGGTGTATATTTCGGCTTCCGCAAGTATACGGGTCTGGTTGTAAATATAGTGTGCTTACAACTGAACACTTGGAAGTATTCCGAGGATCGTACCCAAAGGAGGCTTAAGGCAATAGTAAATGGAATCCCTACAAGAATAAAATTAATTAGTTCTAGTTTTAGGGTTTATAGTACGAGGGAAAATAATAGAGTTGTGTGAAAGCATAAAAATAACAAGGTAAAAATAAAATAGAGTAAATAAGAGAAAAAGCTTGAGTTGTAGAAATCTTATAAACGACTTGGGGATATTAGGTCGTTTCCGTATGAGTTTCTCAATTATTGGGTTTTGGGGATTTTTCTCCAATCAACTAGTCACACCCCAGTTGGATCTCTTGATCTTCTGCCGACATAACAAGTTGATAGAGATTACTTATTGCTAGATGTCACAATCTAAATAGATTTGGGGAAAAGGTGTTCACGGATGGGTAATACCAATTTTGGGTTCATTCCCACCTAGATGACTTTCTAGGGTTGTCAGCCCTAATGTTTGTTTGATACTCGTCCTTTCCCAAACAACTGATCCGAAAGGTACAACCCCTATAAAACAACAATCAATTATTCATACGTCCACTCCCTAATTCCCCAAAATGGAATTAGTTCCTCATGGTTTCTTTATTCATCAATAATCACAATAATCACAATATATGAAAACATGTAAATCAAGAATTTAATGAAAAGTTTCACCACTCTTAATAATTATATCTATAGTTCCCTTGTAATAAGGCTTTATCCTTTGCCCATTAACTAGAAAAGTTTCACCACTCTTACCTATCAACTCAACTGCTCCATATGGTTTTACCTGATTAATGATATATGGCTCTGTCCATCGTGATTTGAGTTTCTCAGGAAATAATTTGAGTCTAGAATTAAGCAAGAGTACCTTCTGCCTTGCCTCGAAGTTTCGTTTCCGAATCTTGGCATCATGACACAACCTACTTCTTTCTTTGTAAAGTTTCATGTTTTTGTAGGTCATGAATCTAAACTCCTCTAATTCCTGAAATTGGAACAATCTCTCTTTCTTCACTAATTCAGGATCTAAATTCAATTCTTTAATAGCCCAATATGCTTTTTTCTCTAATTCAATAGGTAGGTGACAAATTTTTCCTTACACGAGTTTATAAGGGTACATACAAAGAGGTGTTTTATATGCTGTTCGATAGACCCATAAATCATCATCCAATATTGTCGCCCAGTATTTGCGATTAGGATTTACTATCTTTTCAAGGATCTTTTATTCTCTTAATTAGAAACTTCAGCTTGACCATTCGCTTAAGAATGATATGCAGTTGCCATCTTGTGTTGGATACTGTATTTTGTAAGAGCGGCTTCAAATTGTTTGCTGTAAAAATGTGAGCCTTCATCACTAATCAATGCCTTGGGAGTTTCAAATCTTGAAATATGTTTTTTCTCAAGAATTTACCACTGATTTGGTATCGTTAGTAGGTAATGCCACTGCTTCTACCCATTTAGAAACCTAATTTAAGTTCAACAAGATATATTGATTCCCAAAAGAGCTACGAAAAGGACCCATGACATCAATTCCCTAAACATCAAAGATTTGTACCTCAATAATTCCCATCTGTGGCATTTCATCCAAAAGAGCTACACTTTTGGGACATCTACTTTTAAACGTATACCTCAAGATTTGTACCCATGAAACCTAATTTAAGTCCAACAAGATATACTGATTCACTAACATCGATCACAATTTTGCATGAACATATGAGCATCCTGATTCATGGTAGGCCAATAGAATTCGGATTGCAAAATTTTTTGAGCAGTATATTTTCTACCTAAATGTCTTCCATAAGGAGAGTCGTGACACCTTTTAAGGATGTCATTTATTTCTTCCTCGGCTACACATCTTCGTATTAACTGGTCTACGCATTGCCTAAATACATAACGGTCCTCCCAAATATAATTTTTTGCCTCATGCATAAATCATTTCTTTTGTTACCAAGATGCCTTTGTTGGGAACACTCCTTTTGCCAAATAGTTCACGTAATTTACATACCACAGTGCTCCTAAGTTCGAAAGTCGAGTTTCCACTCTAAATAGTTACTCATCTGTAATAGTTTCCTTTATTTCCCCAAAAGATGTAGAGGTAGTAGGATTTTCCAATCATGACAGATGATTTGCTATTTGGTTCTCCGTCCCTTTTCGATCCATAATCCATATAGCAAATTCTTGTAGCAGTAATACCCATCTCATTAGCCTTGCTTTGGTTTCTTTTTTCTTCATCACATATTTCAGAGCTAAATTATCTATGTAAATATACACATGATTAGCCATTAAATAAGGATGACATTTATCAAAAGCAAAAACTACAACTAACATTTCTTTCTCAGTAGTAGTATAATTGCATTGAGCGGGTTAAGCGTCTTACTGGCATAATGAATTGCCCCAAATAGATTGTCTTTCATTTGTCCTAAGACAGCACCTATAGCATAATCACTGGCATCACACATAATAATAAAAGGTTCATTTCAATTTGGTGTGATAATAATGGGAGCAGTTATTAGCTTCTCTTTTATCATCTCAAAAGCTTTAATGCAATCATTATTAAATACGAATAGAACATTTTTCTACAGTAATAAATTTAAAGGTTTAGAAATGTGAGCAAAATAGTTTATAAACCTTTTATAAAACCCAACGTGTCCCAAAAAATTTCGAATACCTTTGACATTTGGGGGATGTGGTAGGTTTTTTATTACCTCAATGTTTGCTTTATCCACTTCTAATCCTCTTTATGATATTTGAAGCCCTAAAACTAACCCTTCTCTTTCCATGAAATGACATTTTTCCCAATTGAGCACTAGGTTAGTTTCCTTGTAGCTCTGTAAAACTTTCTCTAAGTTCAGTAAGTAATCCTCGAAAGAGTCTCCATATACCGAGAAATCATCCATGAAAACATCTAACCATTCTTCTAGCATATCTGCAAAAATAGCAACCATACATCACATAAAAGTAGCTGGTGCATTACAAAGTTCAAAAGGCATACATTTAAAAGCAGATGTCCCAAAAGGGCATGTAAAAGTTATTTTTTCTTAATCATCAGGATGTATTGGGATTTGATGATACCCTGAATACCCATCCAAGAAATAGTAATATTCTTTACCAACCAATCGATCCAACATTTGATCAATGAAAGGTAGTGGAAAATGATATTTTTTTTGTTGCATCATTTAATTTTCTGTAATCAATACAAACTCTCTACCCAGTAACTATTCTTGTAGGGATTAGCTCGTTGTGATCATTCTCTACAACCATAAACCCACCTTTTTTGGTACGCATTGCGTAAGACTTACCCATTCACTATCGGGAATGGCATAAATTATTCCTGTATCTAACCATTTTACCAGTTCCTTTTTCACTACTTCCTTCTTGGCCGGATTAAGTATTCTATATGCATCAACAACTGGCTTCTTTCCTTCTTCCAATCGAATTTTGTGTTGACAGAAGGTTGGGTTGATCCTTTTTATATCAGTGATCGTCCACCCAATAGCCTCTTTATGGTGCTTAAGCACATCCAACAAAGCTTCTTCTTGCGAGTTACTCAATCCTGATGCAAGTATAATAGGTAAAGAATTTCTTTTACCCAAATAACCATATTTTAAATGTTTTGGTAATGGTTTTAACTCCACTTCTGGTGGCCTCACAATTGATGGTATCATTTTAGTAGCATTTGGCATTAAATTATCCACGACCGTTTTACTTTGTTGCCACCACTCTAATTGAGTCATTAAAGATTCTTCATTTATCTCTTCTTCTATAAGTTCCTCATCCTCGAAATCTTCTTCTTTGCAATTATTAGTCATAAGTTGGTTGCAAATAAGGTTATGAATCTCTTTTAGAGGTTCCAATAATTCTTCCCAAAATATTTCATTTGCATTTGCTACTTCCAATATATCTGTAACATCTTGCCATGACTTAGTCCAAATGCTTTCTCCAGTCATTATATCGACCTTGCGTCAGTTTTTTCGTACTTAACTCGTCATAAAAGTGCTGAAGTTGTATAGCAATATGAATTCCTCCGCCTAATATAGATTGAAGTATGGCTTTGAATATTTCCTAAGCTTTTCCTAATGTTTCCGTTATTTTTTGCCTGAAATGAAACATTTGTTTATATCCTTGCATAACCTTGGGCATAGAAATCATTCGTTCAAAAAACATATGCACAAATTCTTCCCAAGTGGTAATAGTGTTTGGGGGTAAAGAATCCAACCATGACTTTTCTTTTCCATTTAGGGCGAACGAAATTAACAACAATCGAATCACACCTGAGGCCACCCCTGCATAAGAAACTATGCTACAAATTGCCTCGAATTTCCATAAAAATGCAATGGGATCTTCTATCAAAGGATAAAAAAAAGTAACATTGTTAGTGATCCAAGATATAAAGGATGAATTTAATTCAAAAAGATTTTGATAAATTGATAGTCTAGCAATACTAGATTGTAACCATTCTAAATAAAAAACATCCCTAATGCATTTTTCATCGTTTTGTTAGTTGATTTAAGAAAAGAAATAAAATTAAAAGCAAAAATTTAAAGATGATTGTATCTATAACCTAAAATTTTTCTAATTATTTTATTGGCAATGGAGAAATAAAATTTACTAAAGCATTACCTCCTCGACAACGGTATTGCCCCCGAACGTACTCCCGTTTGGTGTAGATTTTTGCTTTAAGCAAGTATACGGGTCAGGTTGTAAATATAGCGTGTTACAACGGAACACTTGGTAGTATTTCGAAGATCGTACCTAAAGGAGGCGTAAAGCGACAGTAAATAAAATCCCTGCAAAGAATAAAATTAATTAGTACTTATTTTAGGGTTTATAGTATGAAAAATAAAAGAGTTGTTTGAAAGCATAAAATAAAAAATAAAGTAAAATAGAAAATATAAGCGAAGTTTGAGTTGTAGAAAATCTTATAAATGACTTTGGGGACATTAGGTCGTTTTCATATGATTTCTTCAATTATTGGGTTTTGGGATTTTCCTCTAATCAACTAGTCACTACCTTAGTTGGATCTCTCGATCTTCCGCCGACATAGCAAGTCGATAGAGATTACTTATCGCTAGATGTCACAATCTAAACCGGTTTGGGGAAAAGGTGTTCACAGATCGGCAATACCAATTTTGGGTCCATTCCCACCTAGATTACTTTCTCAGGTTATCAGGCCTAGTGTTTGTTTGATACTCTTCCTTTCCCAAATAGCTTATCCGAAAGTAAAATCCCTGTAAAAGAACAATCAATTATTCATATGTCCACTCCCTTATTCCCAAAATGGAACTAGTTCCTCATGGTTTCCTTATTCATCAATAAAACAATATATGTAAACATATAAGTAAATAATAGAATGAAAAAGAAACTAGAATTGTATTAAGCAATCTATTGGGAAAAAACTCTTCAAATGTTTATGTGAACTTCTACAATCTCGTTTTGAAACTAAAAGTATAAATAAAACTGAAAACTAAAGTCTATGGAATGGTGTCTAAAACCTTAGTGCTAAAGGTCCTATTTATAGCTTTAGATGGTCGTTTTTTCCTCAACCCTAGGTCAACTGTCGTTCCTAGTGTTTAAGTGGCGTTGTGAAGACCAATACGCCCTTCATTTAGTGTGAGATCTACATCCATGGGTCGATGTTGCCACACACTAGGTTTTGTGTAGAGACAAAGACATCAATCTCCATGTAAAGTGTCATCCTATAGGTGTTGTGCGACATAGCCCCTGTCGCGACAATTAAGTCAAGTTTCGAGTTCCTTAAGTCTGGTCCCTTGGTTGCGACCTAGCTCAGCCTATGTCGTGACGAAGTGATCAGTCTTCTATTATTACACTTTTTGCGGTCTCCTATTGACTGCCTCGAACATACTCCCGTTCAGTGTAGATTTCGGCTTCCACAAGTATATGGGTCACGTTGTAAATATAGTGTGTTTTTAACGGAGATCGTACCCAAAGGAGGCTTAAGGCAATAGTAATTAGAATTCTTTCAAAGAATAAAATTAATTAGTACTGGTTCTAGGGTTTATAGTACGAGGGAAAATAATAGAGTTGTGTGAAAGCATAAAAATAAAAAGGTAAAAATAAAATAAGTAAATAGGAGAAAAAGCTTGAGTTGTAGAAATCTTATAAACGACTTGTGGATATTAGGTCGTTTTCCGTATGAGTTTCTCGATTGTTGGGTTTTGGGGATTTTCCTCTAATCAACTAGTCAATACCAAGTTGTATCTCTCGATCTTCCACCGGCATAGCAAGTTGATAGAGATTACTTATCGCTAGATGTCACTATCTAAACCGATTTGGGGAAAAGGTGTCACAAATGGGCAATACCAATTTTGGGTTCATTCTCACCTAGATGACTTTCTATGGTTGTCAGGCCTAGTGTTTTTTTGATGCTCGTCCTTTCCTAAATAGTTGACATGAAAGATAAAACCCCTGTAAAACAATAATCAATTATTCATACATCCACTCCCTAATTCCCCAAAATGAAATTAATTCCTCATGGTTTCTTTATTCATTAATAAAAAAATATATGAAAATATGTAAATCAAGAATTGAAAGAAAAAAAAATTGACATTGTATTATGTGATATGTCGGGAAAAATTCCTCGATCGTTTACGCGAGTTTCTACAATCCGTCTTAAAAACTAAAAACTGAAAACTAAAGTCTAAGTAATGGTGTGTAAACCCTATTGCTAAAGGTCTTATTCTTAGTTTTACATGCCCATTTTCCTCAACCCTAGGTCAGATGCTATTCCTCGTGTTTAAGTGGAACTGTGAAGACCAAAATGCCCTTCATTTAATGTGAGATCTGCATCCAGGGGTCGTTGTCACGACATATCAGGTCTTATGTTACGACATAGGCATCAGTCTCCATGTGAAGCGTCATCCTTCAGGCGTTGTCGCGACACAGCTACTGTGTGTCGCGAAAAAGAAGTCAAATGTCAAATTCCTTAAGTATGGTCCCTTGGTTACGATGTAGCTCAGCCTATATCATGACGAAGTGATCAGTTTCCTTTTAGTATACTTCTTGTGGTCTCCTTCACACTCACCAAGTCTGTTAGCTAACCTTTAGGCCTCATTTGGCCTTATAGACAAATAAATCATCATTTTAACACTTAGGTTACACAATTTATTTAAATAAGAAATCTAAACTAAGTTCTATTAAAACATAATGAAAATACTTGATTTCAAGCTCTTCAAGTGTGAAAAATAGTTCAATCTGCTAGGTACAAAACAACAGATCAAACTCCCCCACACCTAAGTCTTTGTTTGTCCTCAAGCAAAGAAAACAAAAATAAAAATGAAGAGCTTGATTTTATAGCTATACAAAGAGTGGTTCATAGCATGTAGTCTAGGTATCATATGTTTCTTAATAATTTTGACATGATAATTAAGCAATTTTACCATCTTTGATTAGAAACAATAAAAGTTAAGTAGATTATAGGAAATACACATATTAAGATTTTATCAATATATATCCATCAATGCTAAATATATGTATTTTAATTATTCTAGTCCAATACAGATAACCATAATGAAATCATGCAATTCCCACATTTATTCATGCATAAAGTTGTTTAAGTCACATAGGGCTTTTCGGCTTGTAATGTGTTGAGGCTTAGGATGGGCGTGAATTTCAAAGAATAGTTAAGCACAAAAGGTTACAAACACGAAAATAGTTTGGCACATTGTATTGTTCTCTTTTCTTTCCTTTTATGTCCCACTTCATCTCACCCTCTCATTTCTCCTTCTCTCACCATCATTTTCTCTCCATTTTAGGATTCTCAAAATAAAATAATCCCTTTAGCTAGCCTACGAATATTTTCTTCCCTTTTTTGGTTCTTGAGTAAGATTTCTTTCTTTTTCGTTTTATTGGTGATTATATAATTTTATCACTATTCAAATATTGTCTTACTCACACTTCTTTTGTTTCTTCTCATTTTTTCTTTTTTTTTCTCTATTTTTCTTATTCTGGCTAGACTAAAATTCATATATTATATTGAGTTTCCTATTTTTATTTTGTAACCTCTACCTTAATGTGTCTACTTACCCTCAATACCAATGGCCATATATATATTTCCATGCAAACAGGACCAAAGAAAAGAGTATACACAAATTTTCATTTTAAGGTTGAGGGGTTTGTAATGTGATTCATTAAGAAGGGTCATAAGGCTAAAAAATGTGTACTAATTGAAAATTCAGAATAGGGTTTGGCTTTTTAGCACTGAGTGTGTCCAAACAATGCCTTAGGTCATCCCTAAACACCTTAATATGCACAAATATCAATTTCATCATATAATTTCAAATTATCATCTATCATATATACTAGCATGCTTGTTTCCGTATATCTTGCACATCACTTGGTATCAATAATACATTTCTATCTATACTTAATATAATCCATAAAACTTAAAAGTTTCATGTCAAAATTAAAATTTCCTTATCATCATGCCAAATTTATCAATCAACACAATCAGCCTATAATACATGCTCCTAATCAATCACTTGTATCTCTACAAGCTCAAGCACACATAAAAATTTAAAAATAAAAACTATATGCCAAAAATTCCTATGTTACCCCCACACTTTAGAAAATACATTGTCCCTAATGTGTAGTGCCCTCAAATAAAGGAGGAAAGAAGTTATCCGATTTATTGTGAAGGTTCTCTTCTTCTTATGGTGGTTGTCCTTCTCCTTTTGGCGTTTAACGTTCGAAATTGTTGTGTTTTCCATAATGTGAAGTTCTTACAAAAAGAATTCAAGCATATATACCAAAATAGATTCTAATCCTACTCTTACGAATTATATAAGTCTAAAATAAAAATAAAAAATTATTCAAAAAAATAAAATAAAAATAAAAATAAAAATAAATAAAAATAAAAATAAAAATAAAAATTGTCTCAAATAGTGAATAAAATAAAACAACTAAATAACTAATAAAAATAAAAAAATAAACAAAGAAAACCTAATCTTAAATATAAATCATATTATAGGTCCCTATTCTTCTTGGTCATTCAATCCTCTTTTCCTCTGTTCTTCACTTTGACTTTTTTTGTAGTAATGTGTATTGTGTGAACAAGTCATCACCTAAGAGCTTGCTTGGTGGATTCATGGTAAGATCAAATCTTCTAGTTGGTACTCCTGCCTTTGTGCACATAGCAGAAATTAGATGAGGGAAAATATACTGTTTCCTATGTTCTTCGCACATTCCACCATACTTCGGTGAATCCACTTTCCTATACAAATCTGTTTCTTCTTGAGAATTTCGTATGTTATTATGGCATGAATTGGACGTATCATAGTCATATCAGAAGTGAGAAGTATTTTGAAACAAATGAATTTCATCCACATCTTGACTTTTGGCATCATAAGTTCTTGGTTGAAAGTTTCTCGGATTGTCGTACCCTCGCGATAAGTCCATACCTCTTTTCATATTATTAAGAGCATTAGATCTCCTCGGTGTCGATGCTCTTAAATTCCTTCAAGTCGACTCTATGAAGATAATCTTGGTAATAATACGGGATGTTGTAGAATCTACAAATTTGGACCACATTCAGGTATATTTCAACTCCTCGAATTTTCATTGGACCTTGAATTTGCCCACAAGCTCTCCCGACTTCACATTTTTTTATGGCTAAATAAAATTCTTGAACTATTAAAATATTTATCGATTCTTTGCAGGGTAGACAAAATTGAGCCCATTTGTGATCGACTGCTTTTCCCAAATACCTCGACAAACTCATATCAAATGATCAAACCCTTGTTCCTGAACGAAAGTATGCAACTGTAGTTGTTGAGGATACCTCCCTAGATCGTCTTTTGGAAATTCAAAAATAGGGTTAGTGACTACTCCAAACGTACTCTCATTTGGTGTAGATTTCGGCTTCCGTAAGTATACGGTTCATATTGTAAATATAGTGTGTTTACAACGAAACAGTTGGAATTCCTGCAAAGAATAAAATTAATTACTACTAATTTTAGGGTTTATAGTACGAGTGAAAATAAGAAAGGTTATTGGAAGTATAAAAATAAAAAGATCAAAATAAAATAAAATATGAGTTGTAAAAATTCTTATAAAAGTCTTTGGGGAGATTAGGTTGTTTCCGTACGATTTCCTCAATTGTTGTGTTTTGGGGATTTTCCTTCAATCAACTAGTCACTACCCTAGTTGGATCTCTCGATCTTCCATAAATTTAGTGAGTCAATAGAGATTACTTATCGCTAGATGTCACAGTCTAAACCGGTTTGGGAAAAAGGTGTTCATTGATAGGCAATACCAATTTTGGGTTCATTCCCACCTAGATGACTTTCTAGGGTTGTCAGGCCCAGTGTTTGTTTGATGCTCTTCCTTTCCCAAATAGCTGATATGAAAGGTAAAACCCCTGTAAAACAACAATCAATTATTCATATGTCTACTCCCTAATTCCACAAAATGGAATTAGTTCTCATGGTTTTTTATTCATCAATAACATAATATATGAAAACATGTAAATCAGAATTGAATGAAAAAGGAACTGAATTGTATTAAGTGATCTATCGAGAAAAATTTATCGATCGTTTACATGAGTATCTGCAAGCTCATTTCAAAAGCTAAAAAACAAATAAAGTAAAACTAAAAATTAAAGACTAAGTAATTGTGTCCAAACCCTAGTGCTAAAGGTACTATTTATAGATTTACATGACAGTTTTTCCTAAACCCTAGGTAAGCTTCCATTTCTCGTGCTTAAGTGTATTATGAAGATGAAAACATCTCTCGCAGGATGTAGATTTGGAGTTTGGGGTCTATGTCGCGACACACCAGGCCTTGTGTCGCAACGTAGCAGGCAGTCTTCGAATTCCTCCCTGTTGAGCCCTTTGTTGCTACATAGAGCTGTCTATGTCATGACGAAGTGGTCAGTATCACTCTGGCTTGCTGCTTACTAGTCTTCTGTGCACTCACAAAGTATGTTAGCTAACCTTTAGGTCTCAATTGGCCTTAAAAGCAATAATACAACCTATTTAGCACATTTTATTAGAAAATGAAACTCTACTAAAAATGAATAAAAATATAAAGGAAATTACTTGATTTCAAGCTCATCAAATGTGGATAAAAGTTCAAACTATTAGGTATAAAACCGGCAGATCAAACTCCCCCACACTTAAGTCTTTGCTTGTCCTCAAGCAAACCAGAAAACAAGGCAACTAATAAGGAAAAGAAAAAAATAAGTGAGCTTGAAACGATATCATACAAGGATAGGATTGCAACACTTATTCTAGGTTTCATGTATCTTTAGATAATTCTGTCATGATAATAGAGCAATTTCACTATTTTAGAGTAGAGACAATTCAAGTTCAGTAGATTACAAAAGATATAAATATCAAATTTCTATCAATATGGTTCCAACAATACCTAACATGAGTACTTTGATTATCCTAGTACAATACAAACAGTTATAATGAGATTATGTAATGTCTATATTCATCTATGCATAGAGTTGGTTAAGTTACATAGGGCTTTTCGACTTGTAACGTGTTGAGGCTTTGGCTAGGTGTGATTTTCAAAGAACAATTAAGCACAAAAAGGTTACATAGCACAAAAATAGCTTGGCACATTGCATTGTTCCCTATTCTTTCTCTTTACGTGCTACTCCATCTCACCTCCTTATTTCTCCTTCTCTCGCCTTCCTTATTTCTCCCTTTAGGAAATAAATCCAAAGTACTCCTTCTAGCTAGCCTATGAGTATATGAATTACTTTTTCGAGTAAGTTTTCTCTTTTTTTTGTTATCGGTGACTTTTGTTTTTGTCACTTCTCACACTTTTTCTTACTCTTTTCTTTTTTTATTTCTACTCATTTTTATTTTGTTATTTTTTCACTTGTTCTTCGTTTTCTCTGGCTAAATCTAAAAGTCATACTTCATCATGATTTCCCTCTTTTATTCCACAACCTCCACCGTAATGTGTCTACCTACCCTCAATACATATGGCCATACATCCATTTTCATGCAAAATAAGTCCAAAGAAAAAGATATACACAAGTCATTATTTAAGGCTTAGAAGGTTTGTAATGCGACTCATTAAGAAGGTGTTATAAGGCTAAAAAATGGGTACTAATTGATAATTCAGAACAGGGTTTGCTTTTTGGCTCTAGTTGTGTCAAACAATGCCTTAGGTCATCTCTAAAGAAATTAATATTCATAAATGTCAATTTAATTACCTAATATTTATATTATCATTTGTCATATATACTAGCATGCTTGTTTCCTCATATTATGCATATCATGTGGTATCAACAAAACTTTCTCTATCTATATATAGTGTAACCTATAGAACTTTAAAAATCTCACGCTCAAAATGTAAAATTCCTCATTATTATGCCAAATTTATCAAGAAAACACAATCAACCTATTATTCATGCTCCTAACCAGTCACTTGTATTTGTACAAGCCCAAGCACAAATTAAAAAGTCAAAATATAAAAAATCACATGCCAAAATCCTATGTTACCCCCTACACTTTGGATAACACATTGTCCTCAATGTGCCCTTATAAGTATTAAGGAAGAAGTAACCCGATTGATCGTGCAGGTCCTTCTCTTCTTATGGTGGTTGTCCTTCTTCCTTTGACGTGAATGCTCGAAATTTGTTGTGTCTCCAAAATGCGGGGTTCCTACAAAAAAAATTAAAGAATACCAAAATAATTTCTAACCCTACTCCTATGAATTATATAAGTCTAAAAAAATAAAAGAAAAGTTATCCCCAAAATTACAAGTCTTTAAACAAAGTCTTAAAAAATAAAAGTTCAATCATCATCCTCCTTCTCATCGGGTTGAGGATCCATGGGAGCCTTGCCCTTGCCAATGTATTTTTGTCGGGGCTTCCACATTGTTGTCGTGTTGGGCTCCGAATCACCGGTCTTTTGGGAGTTGAGTATTGAGGCAAAAATATTGCCTCATACTTGTTGTCAGTGTCAGGCTCATCTTGCTCCTCATTCCCTCCACCCAACTCGGGTTCATCCTCATCTATTTCCTCCCCAAACATGTTTAGAGGGTAGTTTGGGGTTGGTAACCTATGTATTCTCGCAAACTCTGTCAGCACCGGAGTAGTTTCTTTCTTCCAAGTTATCATTCCATTGAGCTTAAACTCGATGCTTCCTCAGCTTTTTATGGTCTTCTCCCTTCTTTTCAACGAGGCTGACACATCCATCTTCTCTCTTTGCCTCTAATTCCACTCCTTGATTTGCTTCCTTTGGAGCTCGACGTATTGTTTGTATAGAGAGTCTCTAATGATGCTTCATGTCGGTTTGAGAAATTATTCGTCATCTTTCATTGGTACTCCCGCCTTCTTGCATAAAGAGGTTACGAAGTGTGGGAAAAAAAGGCCACTCTTTTGGCTCTGGGTGCGTCGTTTCATCTCCTCGTATATCTAGGAGCCTACACAAACCTGCTTGCGTTACAAAATACCATTTACTAGCAAAACTTGCAAAGAATTAAGTTAGATACATTTAGAGCATGTATAAGTCGTGTAGCTAGGGATTGCATCCACATTTTAGCTACTGGAAACATAATAGCTTGGTTAAAATTAGATGGTGTGCCAGTTCAGTTTAACATTCCACACATCCTGCCCCTCTGTAAAGAACTTAACTATTTCACCCATACCAATATTTCCGAAGGTGTTTAAGTCTACCCTCTGCACATAATCATTTTCATAATAAGGAACATTTTAATATTGGCATATATCCTTAGGGGTCATATGAACCTCACAATTTCGAACTATTACTATGCCTAAAGTTTCCGCTTAACTATGTCATCCTTAAGGGATGTGTAAAATTCATGAACTATTGGAACTATGGCGTTACCTGTTGGGAGAACACAAAATTACTTTCACTTATGAAATCGAACCAAAGGCCATACCTCTTTGCAAAGGATCATTGATGGCTCAAAGCCACGTTCTTGAATAAGCGTCTGCCCTTGTGAGGCTAAAAAATATTTTTCTGTTTGGGCATTCACGAATCATTCAAATTTCGAATCGCTATCGCTTTCCTGGATCATTTCTCTATTTGTTAATGGCATTGTAATATAACACAAAGAAATAATGAAAAATAACCAATGGAACAGTAACACGAAGAAAGTACCTTTGATTTTTGATGAGTAGCTTGTGTTGGAGGAGTCCTTTTGCACCTTTAGATGAATTATTATCTTGAGAGGCTAAGGTTTTATTTTTTTGGTAAGAAAGGGAGAGTATAGGCTTTGGAGTATTTGTGATATGTTTGGGGAGTGTTTAAGTGAGGAAATATTTAGTTTAGGTTAGTATATATAGGGGGTTAAAAATTAAGGTTTTAAGTGTTTAAAATTGAGTAAGTAGGGTTTTAAGGGATCGGGTTACGCAATCGGGTCGGGTCAACCTTGCAAAAATTAGAGACAATGTCGCGACATAGTTCCCCTATGTCATAACAAACCCTTCAATCTTGATGTTCTAGTAGCCTGCCCTCTATGTTGCAACATAGGCATGTCTGTGTCATGACAAACTTACTAGTTCTCATGTTTTAGACATCTTGACCCCTTGGTTGCAATGTAGCGAAGAGTATGTCGTGTCATAGCTTGCTTGAGTGCCTTTGGGGTAGTCTGGTTGCTGTGTCATGACGTGATCTGTCTGTGTTGCGACAAACTTGCTCAATTTGAAATAAATACCCTAAAATCAATGAAAAATAATCATGTTAGTATGTTAGTGTCTAAAATATAAAAGTAAGGGTTAGCTCTTGTCAAAACTGTTTGACAAGAGTGTTATTGTGCACTGTGACTGGTCTACTTTATCATTGTTCATATAGCAACCGTAGTGCCAATCTATTCTCTGGCATTTATCTCTTTCTCAAAAATTTCCTTTCCGTCTTGCATAGATCACCGCTAGTTCCCTTCATTGATCATATCGGTTGATGATGTCTATATATTTGTACCACCATTTTTTCGTATCTTTATCAGTGTTTATCTTGAGAAACTCGTATACATTTGTGTGATGGCATAATAACTGCTCAATCACATTGTTAAAAAAAATGATTGATTTACTATGGATTCATGTTTTGATGTTACAACAGCCATTTGGCTTCTCTTGTAATTTCCATCACTGTGCTGCTCTGGTTACTATGGCTTGTGGTACCCTTGCAACAATTGCTTTTCCCAGGAATGTGCACTTTCTTGTTCCCCGGATGCAATTATCATGATAGTTGATGGCTAAGACTCTATCTTGTAAAATTTTCACATTAGTAATTCCTTTAGGGATTTGTTGCTCCAGGAAAGTATTATACATGATAGCTAATTTCCACTGAAAATTGAACTTTTTATCAAAGATGTTTTCAACTAATATTTCTTTTGCTGATGGTGTTGTAACAATCATCAATTGAAGTTCTAGATCTGGAGTGTTGTAATAGTATTCTTCTTTTAAGTGAGTTGATCCACTACTGAGTTGGGACTCAATTTCAACTTCTATGTGATCATCTGTTTCTCCCTTCCAGAGGCAACATCTCATTTTGCTCAATGGCCAAATCATCTGACTCACAACTTTCTTTATCTGGCTCCTCTTCCGACCATTGCTCATGTTCTCGTTCTATCTATTCAGATTCAAAACACATTTCTCTAAAAGACTGACCACCATATGGATTCGAGCTTTGGGTTTTTTCACGAAGTTGACTCAATTCTAACATTAACAACTTCTGATTTTCTTAAATTTTCCACTCTTTGTAATTCCCGTCTTTGCAAATTTCGGCGTCATAATCATCCTCATACATGAGATCTGAACAATATAAATCATAGGCATCCACAAGTTTAGATATAATGGAAATTAAAAGAAAATTATCTGATCTGAAAAAGAAAAAATTGTTAGTATAGTTAATTCGTATCTATAACTTAAAATTTTCCTAATTATTTTAATAAAATTAAAGAATAAAATTTACTAAGGCGTTTCCTCCTCGGCAACGGTGGCAACAACTTGACTGCTTCCAAACGTACTCCCGTACGATGTATATTTCGGCTTTCGCAAGTATACGAGCCAGGTTGTAAATATAGTGTGTTTACAATGAAACACTTGGAAGTATTCAAGGATCATACCCAAAGGAGGCTTAAGGCGATAGTAAATGGAATTCCTGCAAAGAATAAAATTAATTAGTACTAATTTTAGGGTTTATAGTATGAGTGAAAATAAGAAAGGTTGTTGGAAGCATAAAAATAAAACAAAGTAAATATGAGTTGTAGAAATTCTTATAAATGTCTTTAGGGAGATTAGGTCACTTCCTTATGATTTCCTCAATTGTTGGGTTTTGAGGATTTTCCTCCAATCAACTAGTCACTGCACCAGTTGGATCCCTCGATCTTCTATTGATTTAGTGAGTCGATAGAGATTACTTATCGCTAGATGTCACAATCTAAATCGGTTTAGGGAAAAGGTGTTCATAGATGGGCAATACCAATTTTGGGTTCATTCCCACCTAGATGACTTTTTAGGGTTGTCAGGCCTAGTGTTTGTTTGATGTTCTTTCTTTCCCAAACAGCTGATCCGAAAGGTAAAACCCCTATAAAAGAACAATCAATTATTCATACGTCCACTCCCTAATTCCCCAAAATGGAATTAGTTCTCATGGTTTCTTTATTCATCAATAACATAATATATGAAAACATGTAAATCAGAATTGAATGAATAAGGATCTGAATTGTATTAAGCGATCTGTCGGGAAAAATTCCTCGATCGTTTATGCGAGTATCTATAATCTCATTTGAAAAGCTAAAAAACAAATAAAGTAAAACTAAAATTAAAGACTAAGTAATTGTGTCCAAACCCTAGTGCTAAAGGTCCTATTTATAGCTTTACATGGCTGTTTTTCCTAAAACCTAGATCAGCTATTGTTCCTTGTGCTTAAGTTGTATTGCAAAGATGAAAACGTCGCTCATAGGATGCAAATCTGGAGTCTAGGGTCGATGTTGCGACACACCAAGCCTTGTGCCGTGACGTAGCAGGCAATCTTGGAATTCCTCGTTGTTGATCCCTTAGTTGCGACATAGAGCTGTCTATGTCATGACGAAGTGGTCAGTATCACTCTGGCTTGCTGCTACTAGTCTTTTGTGCACTCACGAAGTATGTTAGCTAATCTTTAGGCCTAAATTGCCCTTAAAAGCAATAATACAACCTATTTAGCACATTTTATTAGAAAATGAAACTATACCAAAAATGCATAAAATATAAAGGAAATTACTTGATTTCAAGCTCATCAAATGTGGAAATAAGTTCAATCTGCTAGGTATAAAACCAGTAGATCAGTTAGCATCACTTTTACTTGAATCAACCATTTAGTTTAAGAATGGAATCGTTTGATTATGGAAAAGTAATTATGTGAGGGATGTTTATTTACAGGGACTGATTAGTAGGAACTTTAGTAACTTTAGATGTTAAGTGTTATGCAAAACTTACAGTATCTAATTCTAATTGAAATTGTTAAGAGCTTACCTGTACTGCTATTGTTACGTTGGTGTGTCGCGACATACACTAAGTATGTCGTGACGTCGGTCCCAAGATTGCTGTTTTGTGAAGTAGTGTTCATCAAGACGTAGTGGTGGCATGTCGCAACATTGAGGCCAGTAATTATGTTGCTCAGATATGTGGTTGTCGCGATATTAGGTATGATTGTCGTGACATCGAAACTAGCTTCTATCTGATTCTGAATCAGAGTTATATTATATTCCTTAGGTATTTGGGATGTTCGAGTCTAGCTCTCGCTTTTTATCCCATATCATTTTGCAGTGTAAAGGTTGTTCCTTAATAAGTATGTCTGTAGTTCCCCCGTAATATAGTTTTATCCTTTGCCCATTAACTAGGAAAGTTTCACCAGTCTTTCCTATTAACTCGATTACTCTATATAGTTTTACCTGATTAATGATATACGACCCTGTCCATTGTGATTTAAGTTTCCCAGGAAAAAGTTTTGAGTCTGGAATTAAACAAGATTACCTTCTATCCCGGCTCAAAGTTTCGTTTCTGAATCTTGGCATCATGGCGCAACCTACTTCTTTCTTTATAAAGTTTTGTGTTCTCATAGGCCGTAAATCAAAATTCCTCTAATTTCTGTAATTGGAACAATCTATCCTTTTTTTTTGCTAATTCATGATCTAAATTCAATTCTTTAATAGCCTAATATGATTTTCTTTCTAATTCAATAGGCAGGTGACAATTTTTCCAATACACGAGTTTATACGGAGATATACTAATGGGTGTTTTATATGTTGTTCGATAGGCCCATAAAGAATCGTCCAATTTTGCCGCCCAATCTTTGCGATTAGGATTCACAGTTTTCTTTAAGATCTATTTAATTTCTCTATTAGAGACTTCAGCTTGCCTATTCACCTGAGGGTGATGTGCAGTTAGCATCTTGTGCTGAATACTGTATTTTGCGAGAGCTGCTTCAAATTGTTTACTGCAAAAATGCGATCCTTCATCACTAATCAATGCTCTAGGAGTTTCAAATCGTGATAAAATATTTTTCTTAAGAATTTTATCACTGACTTGGAATCATTAGTAGGTAATGCCACTGCTTCGACCCATTTAGAAACATAATCTACATCCAATAAGATGTATTGATTCCCAAATGAACTAGGAAAAGGACCGATGAAATCAATTCCCCTTACATCAAAAATTTCTACCTTGATAATTCCTACTTGTGGCATTTCATCCCTTACATCAAAAAGTTTTGCACAAACACACGATCATCATGGTTCATAGTAGGCCAATAGAATCCTAATTGTAAATTTTTTTGAGCTGTACGTTTTCCAGCGAAATGGCCTCCATAAGGAGAATCATGACATCCTCTAAGGATATCACTGATTTCTTCGTCAGCTAAGCATCTTCGTATTAATTGATCTGCACATTGCCTAAATACATAAGGATCCTCCCAAATGTAATTTTTGCTTCATGCATGATTTGTTTTTTCTACTACCAGGAGTGTTTTGCTGGGAACACCGCTTTTGCCAAATAATTCACGTAATCGGCATTCCATGGTGCTCCTACGTTTACGAGTCAAGTTTCTACTCTAAATAGTTGCTCATCCACAAAAGTTTTCTTTATTTGTTCCAAAGGTATAAGGATAGTAGAATTTTCCAAGCGTGATAAATGATCTACTATTTGTTTCTCTGTCCCTTTTTGGTCTATGATCCATAAATCGAATTCCTGTAGTAGTAATACCCATCTCATTAATCATGCTTTGGTTTCTTTTTTCTTCATTACATATTTCAAAGCTGAATGATCTATATGAATGTACACACGATTAGCTATTAAATATGAACTAAATTAATCGCAAGCAAAAACTACAACTAACATTTCTTTCTCAGTAGTAGGTATAATTGCATTGAGCGGGGGTAAGAGTCCTACTGGCATAATGAATCGCTCCAAACAGATTGTCTTTTTTCTATCCTAAAACGGCACCTATAACATAATCACTAGCATCACACATAATGATAAAAGGTTTATTCCAATTTGGTGTGACAATAATAGGGGCAATTATCAATTTTCTTTTATCTTCTCAAAAGCTTCAATGTAACCATGATAAAAAAACAAATGGAATATCTTTTTGAAATAATAAATTTAAGGGTTTATAAAATGAGCAAAATCTTTGATAAACCTTCTATAAAACCCTACATGACGCAAAATATTTTGAATACCTTTGATATTTGTTGGATATGGAAGGTTTTTGATTTCCTCGATTTTCGCTTTATCTACTTCTAACCCTCTTTGTGATATTTGATGCCTCAAAACTAACCCTTCTCTTACCATGAAATGACATTTTTCCCAATTGAGTACTAGGTTAGTCTCCTCACATCTCTGCAAGACTTTTTCTAGATTCCGCAGGAACTCCTCAAAAGAATCTCCATATAATGAGAAATCATCCATGAAGACGTCCAACCCTTCTTCTAGCATATTTGCAAAAATTGCTGTCATACATCTCATAAAAGTAGCTGGTGCGTTACAAAGTCCAAAAGGCATACGTTTAAAAGCAGAAGTCCCAAAAGGGCATGTAAAAGTTGTTTTCTCCTGGTCATCGGGATGTATTGGGATTTGATGGTACCTTGAATACCCATCTAGGAAACAGGAATACTCCTTACCTGTCAACCGATCCAACATTTGATCAATGAAAGGTAATGGAAAGTGATCCTTTTTTGTTGCATCATTTAATTTCCTATAATCAGTACAAACTCTCCACTTATTAACTGTTCTTGTAGGGATTAGCTCATTGCGATCATTCTTTACAACTGCTAACCCACCTTTTTTTTGGTACGCATTGTGTTGGACTTACCCATTCACTATTAGAGATGATATAAATTATCCCTGCATCTAATCATTTTATTAGTTCCTTTTTCACCACCTCTTTCATGGTTGGATTGAGTCGTCTCTGTGCATCAACAACAAGTTTCTTGCCGCCTTCCATTCAAATTTTGTGTTGACAGAATGCTAGGTTTATCCCTTTTATATCAGCGATCATTCAGCCAATAGCCTTTTTATGACGCTTGAGTATTTCTAACAAAGTTGCTTCTTGTGAGTTACTTAATCCTGATGCAAGTATAACAGGTAAAGTATTTTTCTCATCCAAATATCCATATTTCAAATGTTCTAGTAAAGGTTTCAGCTCCACTTCAGGTGGCCTTACAATCGATGGTATCATTTTGTACTCATTGGCATAAATTGATCCACCACCCCCTTGGTTTGTTGCCACCACTCTAATTAAGCATTTAGAGATTCCTTAGTTGTCTCTTCTTCCATAATTTCCTCATCTTAAGAATCTTCTTCTTTGCATTGATCGGTAACAAGTTGGTTGCAGACAAGGTTGCTAATCTCTCCTGAAGGTTTGACTTGTTCTTCCCAGAATATCTCATTTGCACTTGTAACTTCCAATATATCTGTAACATCTTGCCATGTCCTAGTCCAAATGCTTCCTTTAGTCATTATATCTACTTTGCGTCTATTTTCTATACTCAACCTGTCATAGAAGTGTCGAAGTTGGATAGTAATATGAATTCCTCCTCCTAATATAGATTGAAGTATAGTTTTGAATCTCTCCTAGGCTTGTCCTAATGTCTCCGTTATCGTTTGCCTAAAATGAAACATTTGTATATATACCTACATAATCTTGGGCATAAAAATCATTTGCTGAAAAACATATGTACAAATTCTTCCCAAGTAGTAATCGTATTTGGAGGTAAATAATCCAACCATGACTTAGCCTTTCCGTTTAAAGCGAACGAGCTTTATAACAATTTAATCACGCCTGAGGCGACTCCGGAATAAGAAACTGTGCTACAAATGGCCTCGAATTTCCCTAAGAATACAACAGAATCCTCTTTCGAAGGATCAAAAAACGTAACATTGTTAGTAATCCAAGATATTAAAGATGGGTTTAATTTAAAATGGTTTTGATAAATTGATAGTCTAGTAATACTAGACTGTAACCATTCCAAATCAAAAAACATCCCCAATGTATTTTTCATCATTTTTAACTAAATAATTTTATGAATAGTTTAAAAGAAATAAATTAGGAGCAAAGAAAATGAAATAAAATAAAATCATATTTATATCTTGAAATTTTCCTAATTATTCTATGAGCAATGAAAGAATAAGATTTACTAAAGCGTTGCCTCCCCGGCAACGATGCCAACAACTTGATCGCTCCCGAATGAACTCCCGTTCGGTGTAGATTTTGGCTTCTGCAAGTATACAGGTCAGGTTGTAAATATAGTGTGTTTACAACAGAACACTTGGAAGTATTCCGAGGATCGTACCCAAAGGAGGCTTAAGGCAATAGTAAATGGAATCCCTGTAGAGAATAAAATTAATTAGTATTTGTTTTAGGGTTTAGAGTATGAGAGAAAATAATAAAGTTGTGTAAAAGCATAAAAATAAAAAAGGTAAAAATAAAATAAGTAAATAAGAGAAAAAGCTTGAGTTGTAGAAATCTTATAAACGACTTGGGGATATTAGGTCGTTTCCATATGATTTTCTCGATTGTTGGGTTTTGAGGATTTTCCTTCAATCAACTAGTCACTACCCCAATTGGATCTCTTGATCTTTCGTCGGCATAGCAAGTCGATAAAGATTACTTATCGCTAGATGTCACAATCTAAATCGATTTCGGGAAAAGGTGTTCACGAATGGGCAATACCAATTTTGGGTTCATTCCCACCTAGATGACTTTCTAGGGTTGTCAGCCCTAGTGTTTGTTTGATGCTCGTCCTTTCCCAAACAACTAATATGAAAGGTAAAACCCCTGTAAAACAATAATAATTTATTCATATGTCCATTCCCTAATTCCCCAAACTGGAATTAGTTCCTCATGGTTTCTTTACTCATTAATAACACAATATATGAAAACTTGTAAATCAAGAATTAAATGAAAATGAAACTGAAATTGTATTAAGCAATCTATCAGGAAAGATTCATCTATCGTTTACCTGAGTTTCTACAATCTCGTTTAAAAAATTGAAAACTAAAGTCTAAGTAATGGTGTGTAAACCCTAGTGCTAAAGGTCCTATTTATAGTTTTACATGGTCATTTTTCCTTAACCCTAGGTCAGCTATCATTCCTCGTGTTTAAGTGGCACTATGAAGACCAAAACGCCCTTCATTTAATGTGAGATCTACGTCTAAGGGTTGATGTCGTGACACACCAAGTCTTGTGTTGCAACATAGGCATCGATCTCCATGTGAAGTGTCATCTTTCAAGCGTTGTCGCAACATTGCTACTGTGTGTCGCAACATTGAAGTCAGATGTCAAATTCCTTAAGTCTGGTCCCTTGGTTGGGACGTAGCTCAGCCTATGTCATGATCAAGTGATCAATTTCCTTTTAGTATACTTCTTGTGGTCTCCTGCACACTCACCAAGTATGTTAGCTAACCTTTAGGCCTTATTTGGCCTTAAAGATAACTAAGTCATCATTTTAACACTTAGGTTAGACAATTTATTTAAATAAGAAATCGAAACTAAATCTTATTAAAACATAACTAAAATACTTGATTTAAAGCTCTTTAAGTGTGAAAAAAAGTTCAATCTGCTAGGTATAAAACCGACAGATCACCTGCACACTTACCAAATACATTAGGTAACCTTTAGTCCTGATTTGGCCTTAAAGACAAATAAAATGACATTTTAACACTTAGGTTACACAATTTATTTAAATAAGAAATCTAAACTAAATCTTATTGAAACATAATGAAAATACTTAATTTAAAGCTTTTCAAGTGTGAAAAATAGTTCAATCTGCTAGGTATAAAACCGACAGATCACCTGCACACTCACCAAATATATTAGCTAACCTTTAGTCCTGATTTGGCGTTAAAGACAAATAAAACAACATTTCAACACTTAGGTTACACAATTTATTCAAATAAGAAATCTAAACTAAATCCTATGAAAACATAAAAAAAAAGTTGATTCCAAGCTCTTCAAATGTGAAAAATAGTTCAAGCTGCTAGGTATGAAATCGACAGATCAAGTATGCAGATTGAATGAAAGGACTTATTTTAATTGTGGCTCACCTGATCATTTCAAGAAAGACCACCCCAAACGAGCTGAGATTAACAAAGATCAGAATGAGAGATCAATGGTGATTTCGGCTAGAGGAAGACGATTAGGATATTGATTCAACTAGAATTAATAGAGGCAGAAATAAAAATGTGCCAGTTAGATCAAAAACCAGAGCTTTTACCAGAACCTACGCCATTCATGCACGTGAGGAGGCATCAGCTTCTGAAGTTATTATGGGTACATCTTCTCTATTTGATGTTAATGTATATGCCTCAATTGATTCGTCAACACATTCTTATATATGCAATACATTAGCATCTGAAAAGAGGTTGCTTGTTGAATCAACTGATTGTGTTATTAAAGTAACAAACCCTCTAGGTCATAGTGTTATAGTTGGCTTAGTGTGTAGGCAATGTCCTTTGAAAATTCAAAATCATGATTTTCCTGCGAATTTAATGTTTCTTCCCTTCTATGAATTTGATATCATCTTAGGTATAGATTGGCTAAGTGTTCATGATGCTGTGGTTAATTGTTGACGAAAAGGGTTGATTTGAAGACTCAGAATGGTGACGTGGTTACATTTGTCTCTGAAAAGTTTGATTTTGCTACAAAGATAGTCTCTACTATGGAAGCATATAAATAGGTTCAAAAGGGCTGCAATGCATACTTAGCATATATTCTAGATTCCAGAAAGACCGAAGTGAAAGTTGATCAAGTGCCAGTGGTTCGTGAGTTCCAAGATGTATTTCCTGAAGAGCTGCCCGATTTACCTCCAGATCGAGAAGTAGAGTTTGTTATTGAATTGGTACTAGGGACTACTCCAATATTAATTTCTCCTTATAGAATGGCTCCAATTGAATTAAAGGAGCTAAAACCTCAATAGCAAGAATTGCTAGATTGAGGTTTTATTCGGCTAAGTAGTTCACCATGGGGAGCATGGTACTATTCTTAAAGAAGAAAGATGAATCAATGAGATTATTGAATAAATATCCTTTACCTCTCATCGATGATTTGTTTGACCAATTGAAGGGTGCCACTATAGTTTTCCAAAATCGATCTTAGGTCTGGCTATTATTAGTTCAAGGTTAAGGAAGTTGATATGCCAGAAATGACATTTAGAACTCGTTATAGTCATTACGAGTTTCTAGTTATGCCTTTCAGGTTGACTAATGTCCCTGTAACATTTATGGACATGATGAATTGAATATTTTGGACCCATCTTGATAAGTTTGTTATGATGTTTATTAATGACATATTAATCTATTCAACAACTAAAGCTGAATATGAGCAGCATCTAAAGATAGTGCTATAGATCCTTCGAGAAAAGAAGTTGTATGCAAATTTCAGCAAATGTGAGTTTTGGCTTAAAGAAGTCGAATTTCTCGGTCATGTTGTTTCAGCGAAAGGCATACGAGTTGATCCTAGTAAAATCACTAATGTTCTCAATTGGAAACCACCATGAAATATTTTTGAAGTACGTAGCTTCCTGAGGTTAGCAGGATATTATCTTCGGTTTGTTAAAAACTTCTCAATAATTGCATTGCCAATGAAAAAGTTACTGCAGAAGGATGTTAGATTTGAATGGTTAGAAATCTATCAGCAGAGTTTTGATAAGATGAAGAAAATGTTAACTGAGGCACTGGTTTTAACGCGACCTAAATCAGGAAGAGTTTATTTTGTTCAACGACGCTTTATTAAGTGGCCTCAGGTGTGTATTGATGCAAGAAGGAAAGGTTATTGCATATACGTCGTGATAACTTAAAGCAGATGAGAGAAATTATTCGATGCACGACCTCAAGCTAGCTGCAATAGTGTTTCCACTGAAAATATGGCGACATTATCTGTATGTAGAGAAATGTCATGTCTACACAGACCATAAAAGCTTAAAGTATCTAATGACCCCAAAAAAAGCTGAATCTGTGTCAGGAGAGGTGGCTAGAGCTGTTAAAGGATTACGAATTGATTATATATTATCATCTAGACGACAGATGAATACTTGATTTTTCTTAAAGGACGATGAATCTATTTTAGCTGAGGTTTAAGGTAAACCTTTGCTTTAACAAAGAATTAAAGAATTAAAACTCAAAGATTCGAACTTAGTGATTAAACAAGAAATGGTGGGATGGGGTCAGCTAAATGACATTTGTATTGAAAAGGATAGTGGCTTTTGTTTCAAGAATCGATTATGTATGCCGGGAGATTTGCAGCTAAAGCAAGAAATCCTATCTGAAGCTCATAATAGAATGTATTCTTTGCACCCAGGCAATACAAAAATGTATTGTGACTTTAAACAAAGATATTGTGGCCGGGAATGAAGCACGAATTGTCTAAACATGTGTCAAGATGTTTGGTTTGTCAACAAGTAAAAGCTAAAACATCAGGTTCCATCGGGTTTGTTGCAATCGATGTTGATTCCAGAATGGAAATAGGAATGGGTTACTAGGAATTTCGTATTTGGGTTACCGTTAACACCAAAAAAGAAAGATGCAATTTGGGTTGTTGTGGATAGGCTAACCAAATCTGTGCATTTTATACCAGTACCTACGAATTATTCGTTGGAGAAATTAGCAAAAATCTACATCTTTGAAATTATTAGATTGCATGGGGTTCCTTTGTCAATCATTTTACATCGTGATCCAATATTTACCTCACTATTTTGGAATAAATTACACGAGTCCTTGGGTACAAAACTAAAGTTTAGCTTAGCATTCCATCCACAAACGGATGGCCAATCAGAACGAGTAATTCAAATTTTGGAAGACATGCTTCGATGTTCTATTATTGAATTTTGATCTACCGATTTCATACCTAGTAGATTGAACTACTTTCACACTTGAAGAGCTTGAAATCAAGTATTTTCATTATGTTTTTATAGGATTTAGTTTAGATTTCTTATTTGAATAAATTTTGTAACCTAAGTGTTAAAATGTAACACAAGGAGAATGATCACTTCGTCACGACTTAGGCTGAGCTACGTCGCAACCAAGGGACCAGACTTGAAGAATTCAAAGACTGACTTCTTTGTGGCGACATACATGGGTTATGTCATGACAACACCTGTAAGATGACACTTCTTATAGAGACTGCTGTCTTTGTCGCGACACAGGTCCTTGTGTGTCGTGACATCAACCCCTGGACGCAGATCTCACACTAAATGAAGTGCGTTATAGTTTTTACAATGCCACTTAAACACGAGGAATGACAACTGACCTAGTGTTGAGGAGAAATGACCATCTAAAGCTATAAATAGAACCTTTAGGACTACGGTTTTACACACCATTCATTAGCCTTTAGTTTTCAGTTTTATTTGTATTTTCAATTTTGAGACAGGATTGTAGAAGTTTGCATAATGTTCGTGGTGTTTTTCCCGACAGATTGCTTAATACAATTCTAATTTCTTTTTCATTATCTTCTTCACTTATATGTTTTCATATATTGTTTTATTGATGAATAAAGAAACCATGAGGAACTAATTCCACTTTGGAGAATTAGGGAGTGGACGTATAAATAATTAATTATTGTTTTACAGGGATTTTACCTTTTGGATCAACTGTTTGGGAAAGGAAGAGCATCGAAAAAACATTAGGCCTGACAACCCTAGAAAGTCATCTAGGTGGGAATGAACCCAAAATTGGTATTGCCCATCCGTGAACACCTTTTCCCCAAACCGGTTTAGATTGTGACATCTAGTGATAAGTAATCTCTATCGACTTGCTATACCAACGGAAGATTGAGAGATTCAACTAGGGTAGTAACTAGTTGATTAGAGGAAAATTAATCTCCCCAAAGCCGTTTATAAGATTTTCTACATATCAACTTTTGTTTTTATTTTTTATTTTATGTTACCTTTTATTCTTATGCTCACAAAACAAGTCTTTTATTTTTTGTACTATAAACCTTAAAATAAGTACCAATTAATTTTACTCTTTGCAAGGATTTGATTTACGATCGCTTGAAGCCTCCTTTGGGTACGATTCTTGGAGTTCTACCAAGTGTTTCATTGTAACACACTATATTTACAACCTGACCCGTATACTTGCGAAAAGCATAAATCTACACCGAGCAGGAGTACGTTCGGGGGTGGTCAAGTTGTTGGCACCATTGTCGAGGAGGTAACACTTCAATAAATTTTATTTCTCCATTGCTAATAAAATAATTAGGAAACTTTTAGGTTCTAGATACAATTTTTTTTTATTTATTTTTGCACTTCAATTTTACCCTTTTATTTGATTTCGGTTTATGAGTTAAAGCCAAGGAAACTTGGTCGACCTTATTTCTAACTGATTGGCCTGTAAACATTACAACATTTAAGTGCAAGCGGATATTTGTCAATGCAAGTATAGTTGATAGAATTGTTCTATCGGATATCGATCCCACGAGGATAGAGTTCTTGATGTTCAATTGTCGAAGCAACTAAAGTTAAAATTAGAGAAAATGCTAGTAAGGATGTCAGCGCAATTAAATCAAATCTACACCACTAAGTTAATCAAAGTTGTTAACGCAAAGATAAAAATAAAATGTCAGAGCAAATGAAACTAAAATAAATTGTTGTTGATATTTTGAGAATTTAAATGCAGAAAAGTAAAAGTGTGATCAAGTGAGAATAGAGTGGATCACTAGCTTCACTAAGTAGCAACGCTAGATGTGACAACAAGGTATTTTATAGATGAACTGTCGTAGCAATAAGGTTTTAATGAAATCATACCAATAACAACTCTCTGTTTAACCAAGACTCAAGTGCCCACATTTACCCCACCTTCTAGTGTTGGCAATGCCTTGCACTCAAGATCAAGTGACTAGAATTCCTCCTAGCCTCAAGCAACTTATGCTGACTTGCTTGTTAACCTAACTTGTCACCGCACTTTCAGTGTTGGTAGACTGCAAGTGCACTTTCATGGTCAAAACAGTTAAATCCAAGGGAAAACAAATGAGAAGTATTGAATAGGAATCAAAGTAATCTAACATTGAAAGATATTTCCATATACAATCAATTGTCAACAAGAATTCATTAGCATTAAAAGAGGGATTAACAAATAAATCGAAGCATACTATTCCTAGGCTACTAGGATTATTCCTTAATCGCTCCTCTTGTATCGCATCGAGCACTCCTCGTCAGAAGTTGTCACATACTTGCTCGATCAGCTCACCGGACTCTAGAACCAAGCTTCAAAGCTTTAGAGAATTTGTAAAATTAATTTCTTCACCTCTTGATATTCGCTCTCCTTCTCTCCTCTATTTATAAGCTTTAAGAATTACATATCCCATCTCTTTTCAGATCTAACTTCTTTTGCAGCTATAAAAGTTTGTTAAAATCCAGCTGTGCATTCACGCAAATCTGGTGTGTTCTTTATAAATCTACAAATTACCATGACATCGCTGGGCATAATCTGTAATCTTTAATTACGGCGACAACTTGTTATTCTCTTGCGCTGGTGCTTCCAGATGTGTTTGCAACGTGAATTCACTCATACAAAGTAGATGTTTCCATGCGGTGACATTTTTGGTCTCAATTCCAAGCTAAACTTGAGGCTGCATCTTTAAACTTTTTCTAGCATCGATCTTCCGAGATGGATCCCTGCGTTGACAATTTTAGACGCAATACGTATGCTGCATATGGTGACATTAGTGCATAGATGAGATAAAATAATGAGAATTTAAGCCACACAACATTGAGTTAGAAAATGTAAATACTAAGTATGAAATGACTATCATGCATGCTAAATATTATACAAAAGGGACATTTAATACATAAATTTAGGGAGAAAATAAGTGTCATTTCAAATGTTATCACTAACCCAAAGTCTCTAATTAGACGTAATTGCAGAAACTAACAGGTTATGCAAAACCCACTATCGAAGGAGAGAGAAGAACAAGTCAATCCAATAGAAGATCCCGCTGTTAACGTGGAAAATATCCATATACCTCCGCAACTCCTTGCAAACGAACCAATGGCTAAAGCACTAAGAACTTTAAGAGAGTACTCTTTACCTACTCTAGATCTAACTCAAGGGAGTATTGCTAGACCTATGATCGCTGCTAATAACTTTGAAATAAAATCGGCTATGATTTAAATGATCCAAAATAATTTACAATTTAGAGGGACAATGGCTGAAGATTCTAGTTTACATCTAAAGCGGTTATTTCAATTATGCGATACTTTTAAGTTTAATGGTATTACTGATGATGCCATTCGTTTAAGATTATTTCCCTTTTCACTAACAGACAATGTTTTTTCATGGCTAGATGCAAAAGCACCTGGATCTATCACAACTTAGGATGAACTGGCTGGAAAGTTTTTGTAGAAAATTTTCCCTTTGGGAAAAGCCATCCAACTTAGGAGAGAACTATCAACCTTCTGGCAATTTGAGGGTGAAGGGTTCCACGAAACATGAGAATGTTTTAAGACGCTAGTATGCAAATTCCCTAATCACAGTATGCTGGAATGGATGCAGCTACAAACTTTTTACAATAGGTTGGATGCATCCGCTAGATCTACTTTAGATGGTGCAGCAGGAGGAGCCCTAATGAACCAAACATATAATGATGCTTATGGGCTAATAGAAAATATGGCGATGAACTCATGCTAGTGGCCTACTAAGAGGTTCACTTATGTGTAAAAACCCGCTTCTGTGAAAATGACACAAGAGGATGAGAAATACTAACAATTATTGGAGAGACTGAATCGAATTGAGTCTGCTACAGGAGTACCACCATCCTATGGAGAAGATAAGACTTACTATCATTATCTCGTCAATCTGGAGGAGGCCAATTACGTAAGTAGTCTGACCACTCCCGAACGTACTCCTGTTCGGGGTAGATTTCAGCTTTCGCAAGTATATGGGTCAGGTTGTAAATATAGTGTGTTTACAATGGAACACTTGTAAGTATTCCGAGGATCGTACCTAAAGGAGGCTTAAGGCGATGTAAACGGAATTTCTGTAAAAGAATATTAGTACTAGTTTTAGGGTTTATAGTATGAGAGAAAATAAGAGGGTTTGTTGAGAGCATAAAAATAAAATAAAATAAAGTAAAGATGAATTATATAAATTCTTATAAATGCATTTGGGTGATTAGGTCATTTCTGTATGATTTCCTCAATTGTTAGGTTTTAGGGATTTCCTCCAATCAACTAGTCACTACACCAGTTGGATCTCTTGATCTTTTGTCGATATAGTGAGTCGATAAATATTACTTATCGCTAGATGTCACAATCTAAATCGATTTTGGGAAAAGGAGCTCATGGATGGGCAATACCAATTTTGGGTTCATTCCTACCTAGATGACTTCCTAGGGTTGTAAGGTCTAGTGTTTGGTTGATGCTCTTCCTTTCCCAAACAGTTGATCTAAAAAGTAAAACCCCTGTAAAATAACAATCAATTATTCATACGTCCACTCCTTAATTCCCCAAAATGGAATTAGTTTCGCATGGTTTCTTTATTCATTAACAATATAATATGTGAAAATATGTAAATCAAGAACCGAATGAAAAAGAAACTAAATTATATTAAGCGATCTGGCGGGAAAAATTCCTCGATCGTGTATGTGAGTTTCACAATCTCATTTCAAAAGCTAAAAATAAATAAACTACAAACTGAAAATTGAAAGCTAAGTAGTTGTATGTAAACCCTAGTGCTAAAGGTCCTATTTATAGCTTTACATGGTCGTTTTTCCTAAACCATAGGTCAGCTGCCGTTCCTCGTGTTTAAGTGGCATTGTAAAGACCAAAATGCCCTTCATTTAATATGAGAGCTGTGTCCAGGGGTCGATGTCGCGACACACCATGTCCTGTGTCGCGACATAGGCATCAGTCTCTTCGTTTAGCATCATTCTATAGGCGTTGTCATGACAAACCTCCTGTGTGTCGCGAAAAAGAAGTCAGATGTTAAATTGCTTAAGTCTGGTCCCTTAGTTGCAACGTAGCTCAGCCTATGTTGTGACGAAGTGATCAATTTCCTTTTAGTGCATTTCTTTGTGGTCTCCTACACACTCACTAAGTATGTTACCTAACCTTTATGCCTCATTTGGCCTTAAAGACAAATAAATCATCATTTTAACACTTAGGTTACACAATTTATTGAAATAATAAATCTAATTAAATATTATGAAAATATTACGAAAATACTTAATTTCAAGCTCTTCAAGTGCGACATATAGTTCAATCTGTTAGGTACGAAACTGGCAGATCAAACTCCCCCACACTTAAGTCTTTGCTTGTCCTCAAGCAAACAAAACAAAAATGAAGAAAATGAAGAGCTTGAGTTTATAGATATATAAAGAGTGGCTCATAGTATATTGTGTAGGCATCATATATGTCTTAGTAACTTTGACACGATAATTAAGCAAATTTATTATTTTTAAATAGAAAAAATATAAATTCAGTAAGTTATAGGAAATACACATATTAAGGTTTTATCAATATATATCCATCAATGCCAAATATTAGTATTTAAATTATCCTAGTACAATATAGACAACCATAATGAAATCATGCAATTTCCCTCTTTATTCATGCATAAAGTTGTTTAAGTCACATAGGGCATTTCGGCTTGTAACGTGTTTTGGCTTAGGATAGGTATGAATTTCAAAGAATAGTCAAGCACAAAAGGTTACAAACACGAAAATAGTTTGGCACATCGCATTGTTCCCTATTCTTCCCCTTTATGTCCCACTCTATTTCACCCCCTTATTTCTCCTTCTTTCACCATCCTTTTCTCTCCATTTTATGATTCTCAAAATAAAATAATCCCTTTAGCTAGCCTATGAGTATTTTCTTTCTTTTTGATTCTTTGAGTAAGATTTCTTTCTTTTTCATCTCATTGATGACTTTATAATTCTGTCGCTATTCACATATTTGTCTTACTTATGCTTCTTTTGTTTCTACTCATTTTTCCTTTTTCCTTTTGATTTTTTCTCTATTTTCTTAGTCTGGCTAGACAAAAAATTCATATTTTATATTGAGTTTCCTAATCTTATTTTGTAACCTCCACCTCAATGTGTCTACTTACCCTTAAAGCCAACGGTCATACGTCTATTTCCATGCAAAATAAGACCAAAGAAGAGAGTATACACAAACTTTTCGTTTTAAGGTTAACGAGGCTTATAGAGTGATTTATCAAGAAGGTCATAAGGCTCAAAGATGGGTACTAATTGAAAATTCAGAATAGGTTTTGGGTTTTTAGCTCTAGAGAAGTCCAAACAATGCCTTAGGTCATCCCTAAACACCTTAATATGCACAAATATCAATTTTATCACATAATTCCAAAATTATCATATATCATATATACTAGCATGCTTGTTTCCTCATATATCGCACATCACTTGGTATTAATAATACCTTTTTATCTATACTTTAATATAATATATAGAACTTAAAAGTTTCATGCTCAAAAATTAAAAATTCCTTATCATCATGCAAATTTTACCAATCAATACAATCAACCTATTATACATGCTCTTAACCAATCACTTGTATATCTACAAGATCAAGCACTCATAAAAATTTAAAAAAAAAAACTATATGCCAAAAACTCCTATGTTACCCCCACACTTTAGAAAACACATGAAGTTACCCGATTTATCGTGGAGGTCCTTTTCTTCTCATGGTGGTTTTCCTTCTCCTTTTGGCGTTGATGTTTGAAATTGTTTTGTCTTCCATAATGTGGGGTTCCTACAAAAAGAATTTAAGCATGTATATGAAGATAAATACTAATCCTACTCCTATTAATTATATAAATCTTATAATGAAAAATAAAAATTATCCACAAGTTACAAAATAAAATCGTTTCAAATAGTTATTCTTCCTCATTCATCTCATCTTCCTCCCTCACTATCATTCCCTTCTTTTGGCGCTTTGTCATCATGCTCCTCATCCATTGCCCCAAACATGTCTGCGGTGTAGTTAGAGACCCTAAGGTTATGTTGTTGAGCAACCTCTTAGAATATTGGTCCCGATTTGTGCATCCATTGGAGCATCCAATCTAGCGTTGCATGAGTCCCTTCAGCAACTTCTTGTTGGGCTAGTGCCAACCTTTGTGTGGATGTTGGTGTAGCCACCGAGGCTTGTGATTTCTTCTTCCCTTCTCTTATTTGTTTAGCACGAAGTTCTCCATATTGTTGGAAGAGTGTATCACTGATGATACTTTTCGAAGGCTTCAAGGTTTGCTTGATGGATGTCATGGGCACTCCTACCCTTCTGCACAAGGCTGTGATTAAGTGAGGAAAGAAAATTCCTACCTTCTGGGTTTCTACACAGCGGCTCATGTCTCGATGGATCCATTTCCCTATACAAACTCGCTTTTTCTGTAAAATTGCAAATAACAATACTACTCGAAAAGTATTAACATTAGAAACATTTAAAGCAGGAATCATACGAGTACAAATAAATTGGATCCACATCTTAGCTTCAAGAAACATGATAACTTGATTAAAAGATGTAAGAATGCTAGTTCCTGGCCTAAATTTCCATTCTCCCCTTCCTTCGATTAGATAGGTAATCACTTCATGCATATCGATATCACTAAAGGGTTCTAAATAAATTTGATCTAAGAAATCCTATTCATAATAGGGAACATTAAAGAAATTACAGATTATTTGGGATTTACCTTAACACTAATTACCCTAATCACTCTGGTTTCCCAATTGAGTTTATCCCTAGTCTTAATGATGTGATCTTTTAGAGCAGTATAAAATTCCTAGACTATAGGGATAACAACCAGTTCTATAGGGATTGTTCAAAAGCGTTTCCATCTATGGTACGGTACCTAACTAGAGGCCAAATTTTCTTGCATAAAACCATCAATGGATCAAAACCCCTTTCTTGAATGAAGGTTTTTCCTTGGAGTTCATTGAAATACTTTTCTACATTCTGGTTTAAAAATTTTGAAGGAGTTGTATGTAGTGATGGTTTCGTTTCTACCGTACTTCTAACCTTTATAGGAGCCATTCTAAATGATATAGATGTAAAAATAAGAACTTTAAACCTGGGTGGTTGTGCTTTCCCCACTTGCTTCGAAACATGAAAAGTAAAGAGAAAAATAGAGAAAGGAAAGGATTTCTAGGTTTTTGATGTATTGGTATAAGATAGAATGAGTTAGAATAATGTTTAGATATTTATAAAGGTTTGTATTTAGGGTTTCAAGGCATAAAAACTCAAAAAAATAAGTCGTAAGCCGTTGGGCCGGGTCATTCTGTAGGAAATTGTAGTCGATGTTGTGACATAGATAGTGTTTGTCGTGACATTCCCTTCAGTGTCTCTAGGTCGTGACATAATGGAGTGCTTGTCGTGACATTCTCCCAGTCCTTTTTTTTATTGATTCTGCATACTTGGTTGAGAAGGAGGGATGCCCTTATCGCGACATTGGCTTTAGATTTGCTTTTTCCAGGCTCTATCACTTTTGTTACGACATAGCTGATAGTATGTCACAACAATCCCCTATTTTCTATTAAAAACTAAAACAAAAATAGGTTAGAATAATATACAATATTATACATAAGTTAGTACCACCTATTTTACCTTTAAATGTTACTACCGGACTCATCCGGTATGCTTACCTTTGCTGATCGTATCCAATTTTAGTCACCTTTTGTCCACTTCTCATGGGCTCTTTCCAATTCCTTCAATTGACCCATCTCCTTGAATCGATTAATTTTTTCCTTATTCATGAATGGGATTCAATTGTACCTTTCTCTCTTATTTAGTTTGAGCATATGACATCTTTTATTGTGCTCCTTAGTTTCCTTGCTTTTATCCCCATATTTGAAGATTTCCACCTTTCCATTTATCCTCATAGTGAGCTCATTATTGTTGGGGTCGATGGTGGATCGTGATGTAGCTAAGAATGAGCTTCTTAGAAAAATGGGGATATCCAAATTCTCCTTAAAATCTAAAACAACAAAGTCAAAAAGGATGATGAAACTTCTTACCTGGACTAAGACAACCTCTAAAATTCCCATCGGTCTTACAGATGACCAATCTGTCAGTTGTAACATAACTTCAGTATTCTTAAGATCTCCACTCCAAAGTTTTGCAATACTGACAAAGGCATTAGATTTATGCTTGCACCAAGATCACATAGAGCCTTGTTAAATTGAAGATTTCCAATTGCAATAGGAATAGTAAAACTGCTAAGATCTTTCAGTTTTTCAGGAATTTCCTTGGAGATAATAGGACTGCAAGATGCATTCACCTCCACTTGCTCTCCTACCTTTATTTTTCAACGCCTTGTCATAATTTCCTTTAAGAACTTGGCGTACTTGGATACCTTCTTTATCAATTCAATCAAAGGTACGTTAATATTAAAAGATTTAAAAAGATTGAGAAAACTTACAAAGTCATCTTCATCTTGTCGTTTCTTTTCCTCCAACCTTTTTGGGAACGAAATTGAGGTACTCTTTCCTTTAGGTAAATCTTCCATCAATTCTAATGCCTCTTTAATGGCTACCTCCTTGGGTTTGATGACTTTAGTGTCATCATCGGATGGGATGTTTATGACCTCATGTGGTTTGTGAGGCTTTTCTTCAGCCTTAGGTTGTTCTGGGCTACTAAGTACTTTGCTCGATCTTAACTCGATCACCTTAACCTGCTCCTTACCTTCTCTTTGGGGATTATTTTCTGTATTGCTAGGGATTCCTGAACCAATTTGTCTTGATATATCACTCATCATACTTATTAATTGATTCATTATTCCCTCTAATTTTCCCACTGATCTGACGATATTAGCACAATCATACTGTACTTGTTTTACGTACGCCCTTATGGTCGTCTTGCGTTACTTTTTTCGGTTGTCTCTGTAGGAATGCGGGTTGATAACTAGGGTTTCTCATTGGGTTGTTGTTATTATTTCCCCCTTGGTTTCCTCCCCACTTGAAATTGAGGTGATCCTTCCATTCAGAATTGTAAGTATTTGAATAAGGATTTTGTGAACTTACATAATTGGCCTCCTTTGGATTCATGAGATAGTGATAAAGAGGCTTATGTTCTCCATTGGATGGTGGTATTAATGTGGCAGACTCGATTCGATTCAGCCTCTCCAACAATTGTTGGTATTTATCTTCTTCCTTTATCATCTTTACTGAAGTGAGTTTCTGCACATAAGCGAACCTCTCAGTAGGCCACTGACATGAATTTTTTCCATGTTTTCTATCAGCCCTTAAGCGTCATTATACGTTCGATTCATTAGGGCTACTCCTACTGCACCATCTAGGGTAGATCTAGCTAATGCATCCAACCCATTATAGAAAGTCTACAGTTGCATCCATTCCTGCATACCGTGATTTAGGCATTTACGAACTAGCATCTTAAGCCAATCCCATGTCTCATGGAATCGTTCACCTACAATTCCAGAAGGTTGATAGTTTTTGCCTTAGTTGGATAGCTTTTCCCGAAGGGAAAAATTTTGCAAAAATTTCCCTATTGGTTCATCCCATGTTGTGATAGATCCAGGTGCCTATGCATCTAACCATGAAAAAGCATTATTAGTTAGTGAAAAGGGAAATAATATTAAATGAATGACGTCATCAGTAATGCCATTAAACCTAAAAGTATCGCACAACTTAAAAATTGTTTTAAATGTAAACTAGGATCCTTAGACATAGTTCCTCTAAATTGTAAATTATTTTGGATCATTTGAATCGTAGCCGGTTTTATTTCAAAATTATTATTAGTGATGGTTGGTCTAGCAATACTCCCTTGAGTTAGATCTATAGTAGGTAAAGAGTACTCCCTTATAGTTCTTTGTTCCATCGCAATCAGGTCGTTTGCAAGGAGTTGTGGAGCTATATTGATGTTTTCAACATTAGCCGTAGGATCTTCTATTAGATCGGCTTGTTCTTCTATCTCCTCTGATGGTGGGTTTTGCATAACTTGTGGGTCTGCGATTGCGTCTAAGTAGTGATTCGGGGTTAGTAATTGGCTTGACCAAGTTTCCTTGACATCGAGTCACAAACCAAAAATAAATAAATAATAAATAACACAGTACAAAAAATAAAATAAAAATAAAAACCCGTACATATAACCTGAAATTTTTCTAATTATTTTATTAGCAATGAAAGAATATAATTTACTAAAGCGTTGCCTCCCCAACAACGGCGCCAACAACTTGACCACTCCCGAACGTACTCCCGTTCGGGATAGATTTCGGCTTTTGCAAGTATACGGGTCAAGTTATAAATATTTTGTGTTTACAACTGAACACTTTGCAGTATTTCGAGGATCGTACCCAAAGGAGTGTTAAGGTGATATAGTAAATGGAATTCCTGCAAAGAATAAAATTAATTAGTACTAGTTTTAGGGTTTATAGTACGGGGAAAAATAAGAGGGTTTGTTGAGAGCATGAAAATAAAAAGATCAAAAATAAAATAAAATAAAATAAAGATGAATTGTAGAAATTCTTATAAATTACTTTGGGAGATTAGTCGTTTTCGCACAATTTCCTCAATTGTTGGGTTTTGGGTATTTCCTCCAAATCAACTAGTCACTACCTTAGTTGGATCTCTCGATCTTCCGCCGATATAATGAGTCGAAAGAGATTAGTTATCGCTAGATGTCACAATCTAAACCAGTTTGGAGAAAAGGTGTTCACGGATGGGCAATACCAATTTTGGGTTCATTCCCACCTAGATGACTTTCTAGGGTTGTCAGGCCTAGTGTTTGTTTGATGCTCTTCCTTTCCCAAATAGCTCATCCGAAAGGTAAAACCCTTGTAAAACAACAATCAATTATTCATACGTCCACTCCCTAATTCCCTAAAATGGAATTAGTTTCTCATGGTTTCTTTATTCATCAATAATATAATATGTGATAACATGTAAATCAAGAATTGAATGAAAAAGAAACTAAATTGTATTAAGCGATCTGTCGGGAAAAAATTCTCGATAATTTACGCGAGTTTTTACAATCTCGTTTCAAAAGCTAAAAACAAATAAACTAAAAATTGAAAATTGAAAGTTATGTAATTGTATGTAAACCCTAGTGCTAAAGGTCCTATTTATAGCTTTACATGGTCGTTTTTCCTAAACCCTAGGTCAGCTGCCGTTCCTCGTGTTTAAGTGGCATTGTAAAGACCAAAATGCCTTTTATTTAATGTGAGAGCTGCGTCCAGGGGTCGATGTTGCGACACACCAGGTCCTGTGTCGTGACACAAGAATCAGTCTCTTCTTGAAGCATCATTCTATAGGCGTTATCGTGACAAACCTCTCGTGTGTCGCGACAAAGAAGTCAGATGTCAAATTCCTTAAGTCCGGTCCTTTAGTTGTAACGTAGCTCAACCTATGTTGTGACGAAGTGATCAGTTTCATTCTAGTGCATTTCTTTGTGGTCTCCTACACACTCACTATGTTAGCTAACCTTTAGGCCTCATTTGACCTTAAAGACAAGTTAATCATCATTTTAACACTTAGGTTACACAATTAATTAAAATAAGAAATCTAATTAACTATTATGAAAATATTACAAAAATACTTGATTTCATGCTCTTCAAGTGTGACAAATAGTTCAATTTGCCAGGTATGAATCTGGAAGATCATAGTTGAAATCCTTATTCGAATACTTATAATCCGGGATGGAAGGAACCCCAACTTCAGGTGGGGAGGAAGCCAAGGGGGAAGTAGTAACAATAATACCCAAGCAAGAAACCCTAGTTTTCATCCCCCATTTTTACAAAGACAGCCAGAAAAAGCGAGTCAAGGTGACCATACTGCTTGTGGTCAAAGAATGTATAGAATTGAAGGGTAGAGGCACTCTATGAGGGTGGACGTAAAATAAGTACAGTCTAATTATGCTAATACCACCAGATTTGTGAGAAAGCTAGAAGAAAGAATAGATCAATTAATCAGCATGATAAGTGATCTATCAAGACAAATTGGTTCAAGGATCCCTAGGAACACCGAAAAAAATCCTCGTAGGGAAGGTAAAGAACAGGTCAAAGTGATCGACTAAGATTGGGCAAAGTACTAAGTAACCCAGAATGACCTAAGGATAAAGACAAGCCTAACAAACCACATGACATCATAAACATCCCGTCTGACGATGACATTGAAGTCATCAAGCCCAAGGTGGTGTCCACAAAAAAGGTATTAGAAACAAAGGAAGATATGCCTATAACCTGACCTGTATACTTGCAGAGGTCGAAATCTACACCGAACGGGAGTACGTTCAGGAGTGGTCAATATGGTAGGCGATCTCACAAGGTAAATTGGTACTGGTATTCCTAGCAACACTGACAATAATTCTCGAAGAGAGGGGAAAGAGCATGTAAAGGTAATTGAGCTAAGATCGATCAAAGTACTAAGTAGCCTAGAACAGTCCAAAGAGAGAGAAGGACACAGCAATCCTAATGAGGTTATAGACATCCCTTCTGAGAATGCCACTAAAGTCATAATATCCAAAGAGGTACTAGTGATTGAGAAGAAAGAATACATGCCTAAGGAAGATAAAGGTACCCCAGTTCCATTTCCAAAAAGGTTAGAAGAAAAAAGGAAACAGGATGACGACGATTTTGTAAGTTTTCTAAACCTTTTTAAATATTTAAATGTTAACTTACCTTTGATTGAACTGATAGAAAAGGTACCCAAGTACGCCAAATTCTTAAAGGAGCTAATGTTAAGGCGTAAGAAAATCAAGGTAGGAGAACAAGTGGAAGTAAATACATCGTGTAATGCAATTATCTCTAAAATAATTCCCCAAAAGCTGAAGGATCCCGACAGTTTTACCATCCCAATTAAAATTGGGAATCTTCAGTTTAACAGGGCATTATGTGACCTAGGTGCAAGCATAAATTTGATGCCTTTGTCGGTGTTTAAGAAACTTGGGAGTGGAGATCTCAAAAATACCCAAGTGACTCTACAACTAGCTGATCAGTCATCTGTATGACCGAAGGGAATTTTAGAAGACATGCTAGTTCAAGTAAGAAGTTTATCATCCCTGCAGATTTTTTGGTGCTAGATTTTGACGAATACAGGGATATCCCCATTTTACTAGGAAGGCCATTCTTAGCCAAATCTAGATCTACCATTGTTCTAAATACCAACGAACTGACAATGCAAATTAATGGTGATATAGAGACCTTCAAATGTGGGGACAAAAATAATGGAACAGAAAAATACAATGAGCACTGCCACTTGCTTGATCTGGATAAAAGCAAAGGATTGAGTAAAATCCCTTTCATGAGCAAAGAACGAATCAGTAGCTTCAAAGATAGGGATCAGTTTAAGGAGATGGAAAAACTTAAAAGGAGATGGACTAAAATGGAAAAGAAATGGATTCGCTGAGCAAGGGTAAGCATACTGAATGAGTCCGATAGTAAGATACAAAGGTAAAATGGTGGTACTAACTTTTGTATATTACTTTTTATATTTCTAACAAGTTTTTATTTTAGTAATTAACATGAAACAGGGGTATGTTGCGACACACCATCTTTTATGTCGCAACATAGGTGACAGAACCAAGAAAAGGTGAGACGAATGTTAATGTTGCGACGTAGATCTCTCTCTGATGCAACAAAGAGAACAGACTTGGTGATGCTCGAAACTGAGCAAGATGTCGTGACAAAGCCCTAAGTGTGTCGTGACAAAGAGGAATTGAGGTGTTTGTTATAGATTTCTTGTGTCGTGACATCGACTACAATTTTTGCATAATCGACCCGACCCAACTGCATAACCCAACGGATAAAGGCTATTTTTTTTCTTTTTTACACTTTAAAACCCTAGTTGCTAACCACTATATATACAAAAACACTGTTCTAAACTATTCCATCTTATTTTAACTCTCTAAAAATCTTCAAAAACCTAAAAATCTTCCTTTGTCCTATTCTCTTTTACTTTTCAGGTTTTCAAGTAAGCGGAGAAGCACACCAAACCAGGTTTTAAGTTCTTATTTTCATACTCTTTTATTTAAAATACCTCCTAGAAAAGTTAGATGAATAGTAGAATTTGAACCATCTTTGGCTACAAACCCTTCAAATTTTGTGAATGAAAATGTGAAGAGATATTTTAATGAGTTTCAAGGGAAGACATTCATTCAAGAGAGGGGTTTTGACCTTTTGATGGTTCTATGCAAGGAAATCTAGCCTCTAGTTAGGTACCTGACCGCCTTTGAACGTACTCCTGTTCAGCGTAGATTTAGGCTTTTCGCAAGTATACGGGTCAGGTTGTAAATATAGTGTGTACAACAAAACACTTGGTAGTATTTCGAGGTTCGTACCCAAAGAAGGCGTAAGGCGATAGTAAATTAGATCCCTGCAAAGAATAAATTAATGAGTACTTACTTTAGGGATTATAGTATAAAGAAATATAGAAAGAGTTGGTTTTAAAATGCATAAAATAAAAGAGAAAATAAAAGGAAAAACTTGAGATGTAAAAATTCTTATAAATGAATTTAGGGATATTAGGTTGTTTTTGTATGAGTTCTTCAATCGTTAGGTTTTAGGGATTTTCCTCTAATCAACTAGTCACTACCCCAGTTAGATCTCTTGATCTTCCGCTGGCATTGCAAGTAGATAGAGATTACTTATCGCTAGATGTCACAATCTAAATTGGTTTAGGGAAAAGGTTTTCACAAATGGGCAATACCAATTTTGGGTTCATTCCCACCTAAATGACATTCTAGGGTTGTCAGGCCTAGTGTTTGTTCGATGTTCTTCCTTTCCTAAACAACTGATTTGAAAGGTAAAATCCCTGTTAAACAACAATCAAATATTCATAATTCCACTCCGTAATTCCCCAACATGGAATTAGTTCCTCATGGGCAATACCAATTTCAGTTTTTAATTTTATTTTGTGTTTTAGTTTGAAATGAGATTGTAGAACTCACATAAGCGTTCGAGGAAATTTTCCCGATAGATTGTCAATACAATTTGTGTTTCTTTTACATTCTCTTTATTGAATTATATGTTTTCATATATGTTCATTATGACCAAGAAACCTATGAGGAACTAATTCCATTTTGGGGAATTAGGGAGTGGAAGTATGAATATTTAATTGTTGTTTAACAGGGATTTTACCTATCGGATCAGCTGTTTGGGAAATCAAGAACATCAAACAAACACTAGGCCTGACAACCCTAGAAAGTTGTTTAGGTGGGAATGAACCAAAAATTGGTATATCTTTTCCCCAAACTGGTTTAGACTGTGACATCTAGCGATAAGTAGTCTCTATTGACTTGCTTTGCCTACGTAAGAACGAGAGATCTAACTGGGGTAGTGACTAGTTGATTGGAGGAAAATCCCCAAAACCTAATGATTGAAGAACTCATACAAAAACAGCCTAATATCCCCAAAGTCGTTTATAAGATTTTCTATATCTCAAACATTTACTCTTTATTTCTTTTCTGTTTATGCTTGTATCAAACTCTTTTATTATTCTTTGTACTATAATCCCTAAAGCAAGTACTAATTACTTTTATTCTTTTCAAGGATTTAATTTACTATTGCTTTACGCATCCTTTGAGTATGATCCTTGGAATACTACCAAGTGTTTCGTTGTACACATATATTTACAACCTAACCCGTATACATGTGGAAAGCCTAAATCTACACTGAACGGGAGTACGTTCGGGGGCGGTCAAGTTGTTGTCACTATTGTTGGGGAGGCAACGCTTTAGTAAAATTTATTCTTTCTTTGTTAATAAAATAGTTAGGAAAATTTTAGGTTATAGATACGATTTTATTATTTTATTTTATTTTTTGTATTCTCTTTATTTTTATTAAATTTGGTTTATGACTCGAAGTCAAGGAAACTTGGTCGATCCTATTTTTAACCCTAAAGCATTAATTAGACGTAATCGCAGAAACCAATAGTCAATGCAAAACCCACCATCAGAGGAGAGAGAAGAAATAGTCGAACCAATAGAAGATCCTACTATCAACATAGAAAATGCTTATTTACCTCTACAACTCCCTGCAAATGAACCAATGTCGGAAGCACAAAGAACTTTGAGGGAGTACTCTTTACCTACTTTAGATCTAACTAAAGGGAGTATTGCTGACCTACCGCCCCCGAACGTACTCCCGTTCGGTGAAGATTTCGGCTTTCCGCAAGTATATGAGTCAGGTTGTAAATGTAGTGTGTTACAACGGAACACTTGATAGTATTCCTAGGATCGTACCAAAGGAGGCTTGAAGCTATAGTAAATTAAATCCCTGTAAAGACTAAAATTAATTAGTAATTATTTTATGGTTTTATTGTACGAAAAATAAAAGAGTGTCTTGAGAGCATAAAATAAAAAAAACAAAACAAACTTAGAAAATAAGGGTGAAAGATTGAGTTGTAGAAATCTTATAAACGACTTTAGGGATATTAGGTTGTTTCCATATTGTTCTTCAATTGTTGGATTTTGGGGATTTTCCTCCAATCAACTAGTCACTACCTGACCGCCCCCGAATGTACTCTCTTTCGATGTAGATTTTAGCTTTCCACAAGTATATGGGTCATGTTGTAAATATAGTGTTTTTACAATAGAACACTTGGAAGTATTCTGAGGATTATACCTAAAGGAGGCTTAAGGCGATAGTAAATAGAATCACTGCAAAGAATAAAATTAATTAGTACTAGTTTTAAGGTTTATATTACGAGGAAAAATAAGATAGTTGGTTGAAAGCTTAAAAATAAAAAGGTAAAATAAAATAAGTAAATAAGAGAAAAAGCTTGAGTTGTAGAAATCTTATAAACGGCTCGGGGAGATTAGGTCGTTTTCGTATGATTTACTCAATTGTTGGGTTTTGGGGATTTTTCTCCAATCAACTAGTCACTACCTAGTAGGATCTCTTGATCTTTCATCGGCATAACAAGTCAATAGAGATTACTTATCGCTAGATGTCAGAATCTAAACTGATTTGGGGAAAAGGTGTTCACAGATGGGCAATACCAATTTTGGGTTCATTCCCACCTAGATGAATTTTTAGGGTTGTCAGGCCTAGTGTTTGTTTGATGTTCTTGCTTTCCCAAATAGCTGATCCGAAAGGAAAAATCCTTGTAAAATAACAATCAATTATTCATACTTCCACTCCCTAATTCCCCGAAATGGAATTAGTTCCTCATGGTTTCTTTATTCATTGATAACATAATATATGAAAGCAAGTAACTGAGTTGTATTAAGCGATCTGTCGGGAAAAATTCCTCGATCATTTACGCGAGTTTCTACAATCTCATTTCAAAAGCAAAAAAAGAGTAAACTAAAACTAAAAATTAAAAGCTAAGTAATTGGTGACTAATCCCTAGTGCTAAAGGTCCTATTTATAGCTTTTACATGGTTGTTTTTCCTTAACCCTAAGTCAGCTCCCATCCTTCGTGTTTAAGTTGCATTGTGAAGATGAAAATGCCCCTCGTAGGATGTAGAGTTAGACTCTGAGGTCAATGTCGCGACACACTAGGACCTATGTCTCGACGTAGCAGGCAGTCTTGTAATTCCTCACTACAAATCCTTATGTTACGACATAGAGCTGTCTATGTCGTGATGAATGTCGTAACGAAGTGGTCAGTATCACTATGGCTTGCTACTACTAGTCTCCTGTGCACACACAAAGTATGTTAGCTAACCTTTAGGCCTCATTTGGACTTAAAAGCAATAATACAACCCTCTTAGCACATTTTATTAAAAAATGAAGCTAGACTAAAAATGCTTAATATAGAAAGGAAATTACTCGATTTCAAGCTCATCAAATGTGGAAATAAGTTCAATCAGCTAGGTATGAAATTGGCATATCACTACCTCAGTTGGATCTCTCGATCTTCCACCAGCATAACAAGTCGATATAGATTACTTATCACTAGATGTCACAATCTAAACCGGTTTAAGGAAAGGTGTTAACGGATGGACAATACCAATTTTGGGTTCATTCCAGCCTAAATGACTTTCTAGGGTTGTCAGGCCTAGTGTTTGTTTAACATTCTTCCTTTCCCAAACAACTAATCCGAAAGCTGAAATCCCTATAAAACAATAATTAATTATTCATACGTCCACTCCCTAATTCCCCAAAATGGAATTAGTTCCTCATGGTTTCTTTGATCATTACTAAAATTGTATTAACGATATGTCAAGAAAAACTCCTCGATCATTTATGCAAGTTTTTACAATCTTATTTCAAAAAATGAAAATACAAATAAGACTAAAAACTAAAGTCTAATGAATGATGTGTAAAACCTTAGAACTAAAGGTCCTATTTATAGCTTTAGATGGTCATTTCTCCTCAACCTTAGGTCAGTTACCGCTCCTCATGTTTAAGTGGCATTGTAAAGACCAAAACACCTTTCATATAGTGTCAGATCTATGTCCAGGGGTTAATGACGTGACATACCAGGTCCTGTGTCGCGATAAAGACATTAGTCTCCATATGAAGCGTCATCCTACAAGCGTTGTCGTGACAAAGAAGTTTGTCCTCGAATTCCTTAAGTTTGGTCCCTTGGTTGCGACGTAGCTTAGCTTATGTCGTGACGAAGTGATTGTTCAGATTCTACCCTATGTCTAACCTTTCTAGGAGGCATTCTAAATAATAAAGATATAAGAGTATGAATTTTAAACCTAGATGGGTGTGCCTCTCCCCTTTGCTTGGAAACCTAAAAAGTTAAAAGAGAAAAATAGAGAAAGTAAATGATTTCTAGGTTTTTGATGAGTTGAAATAAAATAGAATGAGTTAGAATTATTTTTTGATATTTATAAGGGTTAGTATTTAGGGTTTTAAGGTGTTAAAATTTGGCAAAATAATCCCTTATTTGTCGGGTTGCACAGTTTGGGTTGGGTCAATATGCAAAAATTGCAGTTGATGTCATGACGTAAGTAGTTTTTGTCATGACATGCCCTTTAGTTCCTCTAGGTCATGACGTATTTGGATGCTTGACGCGACATTATCCTCAACTCTAGTTTTTATCGATCCTATTTCCTTTGTCCCGATGAGAGGGTATCCATGTTGTGACGTCGGCTTCAATCTTGCTCTATTCGGAGCCTGTCACCTTGGTTGCGACACAGCTGGTAGTGTGTCGCAACATAACCCTATTTTCTATTAAAAACTAGAAGAAAAGCATGTTAGAATGATATACAATAATATACATAAGTTAGTACTACCTATTTACCTTTAAGTCTTACTACCTAACTCATCCGGTATGCTTACACTTGACGAGCAGATCCAACTTTGCTCAACTCTGATCCACTTCTCATTAGATCTTTCTAATTCCTTCAATCGATCCCTTTCCTTGAATCGATTAATTGTTTCCTTGTTCATGAATGGAATTTGATCGTGCCCTTCTCCCTTATTCAATTCGAGTAGATGACATCGTTCATTGTGCTCCTTAATTTCATCACTTTTGTCTCCACACTTGAAGGTTTCCACCTCATCATTGATTCTCATAGTAAGCTTATTATTACTCAAATCGATGACGGATCGAGATATGGCTAAGAATGGTCTTCCTAGCAAGATGGGGATATCTTTGTCTTCCTTAAAATCCAAAACAACAAAATTCAAGGATGATAAAACTCCTTACCTAAACTAAGACGTCCTCTAAAATTCCGCTCGATCATACAGAGGGCCAATCTTCCTGTTGTAGAGTAACTTGGGTATTCTTAAGATCTCTACTCCCAAGCTTCTCGTTTACTGACAAAGGAATTAGGTTTATGCTTGCATCGAGATCACACAAAGCCTTGTTAAACTGAAGATTCCCAATTTTAATTGGAATAGTAAAACTATTAGGATCCTTCAGTTTTTGGGGAATTACCTTGGAGATAATAGCACTGCAGGATGCATTCACCTCCACTTGTTTGCCTACCTTGATTTTTTGACGTTGTGTCATGATTTCCTTTAAGAATTTTGCGTACTTGGGTATATTTTCTATCAGTTCAATCAAAGGTAGGTTAATATTAAGGGATTTGAAAAGGTTGAGAAAACTTACAAAGTCATCTTCGTCTTGTTGCTTATTTTCTTCTAACCTTTTCGAGAAAGGAATTGAGGTACTCTTTTCTTTAGGCATTTCTTCCTTTGTTTCTAATGCCTCTTTTGTGGACACCTCCTTGGGTTTGATGACTTCAGTGTCATCATTAAATAGGATGTTTATGATGTCATGTGGTTTATTAGGCTCTTCTTTATCCTTAGGTTGTTCTGGGCTACTCAGTACTTTGCTTGATCTTAGCTCGATCACCTTGACCTATTCTTTACCTTCCCTTTAGGGATTATTTTCAGTGTTGCAAGGGATCTCTGAACCAATTTATCTTGAAAGATCACTTATCATGCTTATTAATTGATCCATTCTTTCCTCTAGCTTTCCTACAGATCTGACAATACTAGTACAATCAGATTGTACTTGTTTTACGTCCGCCCTCATAGAGTGCATCTCCCCTTCAATTCTATCCATTCTTTGACCACAACTAGTATAGTCACCTTGACTCGCTTTTTCTAGATGTCTCTGTAAAATGGGGGTTGATAACTAAGGTTTCATGCTTAGGTATTATTGTTACTATTTCCCTATTAGCTTCCTCCCTATCTAAAGTTAGGGTGATCCTTCCATCTTGGATTGTAAATGTTCTAATAGGAATTTTGACTACTTACATAATTTGCCTCCTCTAGATTGATGAGATAATGATAAAAAGGCTTATCCTCTCCATGGAATGGTGGTGCCCCTGTAGCAGACTTAATTCGGTTCAGTCTCTTCAACAGTTGTTGGTATTTGTCATCCTCTTGTATCATTTTCACCGCGAGTTTCTACGCATAAGTGAACCTCTCAGTATGCCACTGGCATGAATTCATTTCCGTATTTTTTATTAGCTAATAAGCGTCATTATACGTTCGGTTCATTAGGGCTCCTCCTGTTGCACCATCTAGAGTAGATCTGGTAGATGACCCAACCCATTGTAAAAATTTTATAGCTACATCCATTTCGGCATACCATGATTAGGGAATTTGTGTACTAGTGTCTTAAACTATTCCTATGTTTCATGGAATCCCACTCCCTCGAATTGCCAAAAGGTTGACAGTTCTATCCTAAGTTGGATGGCTTTTCCCATAGGGAAAACTTTCTGCAAATATTTCTCTTCCAGTTCATCCCAAGTTGTGATAAATCCAGGTGCCTTTGCGTCTAGCCATGAAAAATCATTGTCGATTAGTGAAAAGAGAAATAATTTTAAACGAATGGAATCATCAGTAATACCATTGAACATAAAAGTATCGCATAATTGTAAAAACTATTTCTAATATAAACTGGTATCTTCATCCATTGTCCCTCTAAATTATAAATTGTTTTGGATCATTTGAATCATAGTTGGTTTTATTTATGAATTATTGGCTACAATTGTAGGTCTAGCAATACTCCCTTGAGTTAGATCTAGAGTAGGTAAAGAGTACTCCCTTAGATTTCTTTGTGCTTCAGCCATTGGTTCATTTGCAAACATGGGAATGATTCAAAATGTTAGTACAAAAAATGCCCTAATCATATGTCGAAATTAATGCAACTACAAACGTTTTACAATGGGTTAGATGCATTTGCCAAATCTACTCTAGATGATCCAAAAGGAGGAGCCCTAATGAACCAGACTTATAATGATGCTTATGGGCTAATCGAGAATATGGCGATGAACTCCTGCCAGTGGCCTACTGAAAGGTTCACTTATAGGTAAAAACCCACTTCGGTGAAAATGATCCAAGAAGACGACAAATACCAACAACTATTGGAGAGAAAAAATTGAATTGAGTCCACTACAGGGGCATCACCATCCCAAGGAGAATATAAGCCTCTCTATCCTTATCTCACCAATCTTGAGAAGGCCAATTATACAAGTAGTCAAAATCCCTATTCAATTACTTATAATCCAGGATGGAAAGATCACACTAACTTTAGATTAGGAGGAAACCAAGGGGGAAGAGGTAACATTAACACCTAAAAAATAAACCTTAATTACCAATCCCCATTTTTACAACGATAGCCGAAAAGAGAAATTCAAGGTGACCATACAGCATGTGGTCAAAGGTTGGATAGGATTGAGAGGGAGATGCACTCTGTGAGGGCGGATGTAAAACAAGTGCAGTTTGATTGAACTAATACCACCGGAGCTGTAGTATCTCTAGAGGAAAGGATGGACCAATTAATGAGCATGTTGAGCGATCTTTCAATATAAATTGGTTCAAGGATCATTAGCAACACTAAGAATAATCCCCATTGAGAAAATAAAGAATAAGTCAAGGTGATTGAGTTAAGATCGGGCAAAGTACTGAGTAGCCTAGAACAACCTAAAAAGGAGAAGAGCCTAGTGAATCTTATGAGATTATAGACATCCCTTCTGATAGTGACACTGAAGTTATTAAACCTAAAGAGGTGTCATCAAAGAGGCATTAGAAACAAAGGAAGATATGCCTAAGTAAGAAAAGGGTGCCACAATTCCCTTCCCGAAAAGGTTAGAAGAAAATAAGCGACAATATGAAGATGACTATGTAAGTTTCCTCAACCTTTTTAAATCCTTAAATATTAACCTACCTTTGATTGAGTTGATAGAAAAGGTACCCAAGTACGCCAAATTTCTAAAGGAGATCATGACAAGGCATAAAAAAATCAAGGTAGGTGAGCAAGTGGGGGTAAACACATCCTGCAGTGCTATTATCTTTAAAGCAATTCCTCAAAATCTGAAGGATCTCGGTAGTTTCACCATTCCAATTAAAATTAGGAATCTTCAGTTCAACAAGGCCCTGTGCAATCTCGATGCAAGTATAAATCTAATGCCTTTATCAGTATTCAAGAAACTTTTGAGTGAAGATCTAAAAAATACCCAAGTTACTCTACAACTGGCTGATCAATCATCTGTTCGACCAAAGGGAATTCTAGAGGACGTCCTAGTCCAGGTACGGAGTTTCATAATCACTACGGACTTTGTTGTGTTAGATTTTGAAGAAGATAAGGATATCCCTATCTTGCTAGAAAGGCCATTCTTAGTCACCTATCGGTCCAAGATAACATTTCAAATGACATATATTTTCTCTCTAAATTGGTGTGTTAATTGTCTCTTTTGTATCTCATTTTGCATACATCATAAGCATTTCATACTTAGTTTTTATAATTTCAAACTCATTGCTAGTTAGTTTAACTTCTTGTTATTTTTATATCTATTTGTACTAATGTTGACGCAAGTAGCCGATGTATTGTGCCTTAGAATTGTCAACGCAGGAACTCAGTCCAGAACATTAATGTTGGAAGAAGAATACAGCCAAAAGATTAGCTTGGAATTGCATCCAGCGATGTCGCCTCATCGAACCTGAACCTGAACCTTGAATGACTAAACTCAAGCTGAATTTACATATGGAAGCACCAGCACAGGAACATCACAGGTGTCGCGGTAATCACGATCTCAAATTGCGCCCAACAATGCAGCGACAACCTGCAAATCTCTAAAGAAAACATTAAATCAGCATGAGTGCACAACTGTACTCCAACTAACTTTGTCAGCTGCAAAATCTAGATCTGGATCTGAGAATGGGAGGCTGAAACCTGCAACTTTTGAAGGCTATAAATAGAAGAATGAAGAATGAAGAAATCATTAAGAGTTAGAAGATTAAATTCTGCAATTTCTGTGTGATTTGGAGACTTTAGCTGGAACGGTGAACTGATGGAGCAAGGGAGCAACCACTTCTGATGAGAGGTGCTTGATGCAAAGTAAGAGGACCGATTAAGGAATAATCCTATTAGTCTAGAGATAGTAAGCTTCGATTTTATTCTTTAATCCTTCTTTTACGCTGATGGATTCCAATGACAATTGAATGAATACGAGAGTATCTTTTGTTGTTAGATCACTTTGACTCTTATTTAATGCTTTTTATCTGTTTATTATTGGATGTAATTGCATCAAACACGAGAGTGGCTTTGCGGTCCACCAACATCGAGAGATGAGATGACAGGTTAGGTTAACAAGTAAGACAACGAGAGTTGCTTGAGACTAGAAGAGATTCTAGTTACTTGTTCTTGATTGCACAGTGTTGCTCACACCGAGAAGTGAAGTGATTGTGGGTACTTAAGTCTCGAGTAAATGGAAGATTATTATTGGTAAGAGTTCATTGGTGCGTTATTGTTATGACATTTCATCTAAACAATACCTTGTCGGTGCATCCAGTGTTGCAACTTAGTGAAATCAGTGATCCACTCCAATCCTTTTCACTTGATCATATTTACATTTTGTGCATTTAAATATTCAACACTCAACACTCAACACATTTGATTTACTTTCAGTACATTGACATTTAACCTCTGACATTTAACACTAATTGCATTGACAATATTGACTATTTTAGTGTGCAGATTTGACGTAATTGCACTGACATCATTACTTACATTTTACTTAATTTCAGTATTAGTTGCTCTGACATTTAAACATCAAGAACCCATTTCCTCGTGGGATCGATATCTGATAGAAATTTCTATCAATTATACTTACATTGACATGTGTTCGCTTGCACAATCGTTGTGACGTTACAAACGTTATCAAGTTTGGCGCCGTTGCCGGGGAAACTGGCTTTTGTTTGATGTTTACTGTTATTGTTGCAATTAATTCTACTTACTTAACTCCTAACCTTTACTAATTTGTTTGTTTTTCTATTGTTTTCTTTTTCAATTTTGTAGGCGTTGCAAGTCCACAAGGAGAAATCCTAACATACTTATTAGTTTTGGCTCGGAGCTTGAAAGGACATTGAGGAGGAGAAGGCAAGAACAAAGAAGAATGGCTGGAAACAACAATCATTTACCACCATTGTTGTCACAAAATGATATACCTCCAATGCTGCCACAAGCAGTTTATAACATACCACCACCGCCTCTATAAGAAGAACAAGGCAAAATAGGATGATAAGAGACTTTGCTATTCCTATACTTGATGATTTACAACCAGGGGTTGTGAGACCAGCTATTCAAGCGGGTAATTTCAAGCTGAAACCGATGATGTTTCAAGTGCTCAACTCAAATGGGCAATATTTTGGTTTTCCTCATGAAGACGCAAGAGAACACTTGAAATCATTTCTTCTTATTTGTGCATCCTTTAGTCAACATGGTATCCCTGATGATGCCTTGAAAATGCAATTATTTCCTTATTCATTATAGGGTAAAGCGAGAACATGATTCTTGGGGTTGTCGGTTAGATCTATTACATCTTGTAATATGTTAGCAACACAGTTTGTTTTGCGTTTCAATCTGTCGACAATGAATGCAAGGTTGCGTAATGATATTACTACATATCATAAGTTAGATGATGAGAACTTACATACAACATGGGAGCATTACAAAACTTTGCTTCGACGCTGCCCAATGCATGGAATTCAGCAAGAGTCTAAAATAGAGATTTTTTACAATGGTTTGAATGCTTAAACAAGGAATCTTGTTGACGCATCGGCTAATGGTCCTTTGTTAGATTGTACCTACAATGAAGCTATAAGAATTTTAGAGAGGATTGCTCAGAACAACTATCAATATCCAATCTCCCGTTCTGCACAGGTAAAGACTAACCCTATAGTTCTTGAGTTAGATGTTATTTCTACTTTGTCAGCGCATGTATCCTCATTGGCCAATATCATAAAGACTATGAAGGAAACAAATGATGCTACCTCTGTTTAAGTGGCCCAACAATTGGATGCGTCGATATTTTCCTGTGAAATTTGTAGCGACAATCATAGTTATGAGGACTGCCCACAACATATAGAAAATGCTTTCTACGTGAACAACATCAGAGGGGGTTCATTTGGTAACTCATACAACAATCGATCTCAACAACCTTGGGGAATCAAAATGCTTCCACATTTAGATATAAAAATTCCTAAAATCAAGGAGGCTATCGACAAGGGAGTTATAATACCAACCCATAGCAGAATTATAATCAGAATTTGTAGGTGAGTTCTTAATAGATGCAGTTACATAGCCAGATGCACCCACAATCTCGATTACAGCCACAACGGTCTGTGCTACCACATATGCAAGGACAGCATCATCAACATTAACAACAGTAATTTTCTCAACCAAAGTCAAATCCTATGGATGCTTTTGAAGCATTGATGCGCGAGCATATCATGAAAACTGAACCAATAGTACAAGGTAACTCTTCTTACATCCGAGCATTGGAAGCCTAGCTAGGATAGTTGGCTTCTAATCTCAGCACAAGGTCACTGGGCACTCTGCCTAGTGATATTGAGAATCCTACGCAAAAGGGGAAGGAGCATTGCAAAGCAATCACACTAAGAAGTGGGAAGCAGACGGTTGAACCAAGCAGTTTTGGCCAAGACCAATTAGATGCATCTGAACCATAACAACAACAAGAGGATGCAGCTGAGGGATGTAAAGCAAAAGTAAATGAAGAAGAACCAACTATAGTAACATCTATGCCTACAGTTTGCCCAACAAAGTTGTCGACGCAACTACCAATATCAACACCACCGAGTTTTCCAAAATAACTCACTGCTACAATATCTTTTCCATTTTCGCAAAGATTTAAAGAGAAAGTCCTTGATAAAGAGTATCAAAAGTTTGTTTCTACTCTGAAACAACTACACATTAACATACCTCTTGTAGATGCTTTTGTGTAGATACCCAGTTATGAGAAATTTATGAAGGAGCTACTATTAAAGAAGAAGAAATTGTCCAAAATCGAGAAGATTCGCTCACAGAGGGGTGTAGCGTTGTGCTTACAAATAAGTTGCCAACCAAGATGAAAGATCCTAGCAGCTTCACAATCTCATGCTCCATTGGGAATCATTATTTAGGTAAGGATTTATGTGATTTGGGAGCAAGTATTAACCTTTAGGAATAGGTTCGATGAAGCCCACTGCCATGACATTACAACTTGCGAAAAGATCCTTAGCACAACCTAAAGGCCAAATCAAAGACGTTCTTGTCCAAGTTAATAAGCTTATGTTCCCTACTGATTTCATAATCCTCGACTGCGAAGCAGATAAAGAGGTGTCCATTATCTTGGGGGGCCATTTCTAGCAATAGGATGCACACTTATCGTCATATTCAAAGGAGAACTTATCATGCGTCATAATGATGAGCATGTGACCTTCAGTGTGATTGAAGCATCCCGTCAGGAACTAAAGAGCAATGTCATCACATTGATGTTTTGGACGAGATCATTATAGAAGAATTTAATGCAAGGAGTTCAGGAATGTTAGATGAAGATGCGACGACATCCACCGATGAAATCTTAGATGACTGTGTAGACAAAGAAGAGGTTAACAATTGTGAGCTGAGACAAAATTGGCAATTGGAATCTTTGGATTTGTCTAACATGACAATCCTAGTGTTTAAACCATATATTGAGCAAGCTCCTACCTTGGAGTTGAAGCCATTACCGACGTATTTGAAGTATGTCTTTCTTGGTGACAACGAGACATTACATGTTATTGTCAACGCATCCTTCGATGTAATACAAGAAGATAAGCTAATCGCCATTTTAAAAGTACACAAAAGAGCCATAGCCTGGAGCATTGCAGATATCAGAGGCATCAGTCCTTGTTTTTGCATGCATAAGATAAGGCTAGAAGATGAAGGAAAGCAATCAATTAAGCAACAAAGAAGACTTAATGAGAAGATGAAAGAAGTAGTGAAGAAGGAAATTATCAAATGGTTAGATACGGGCATTATATACCCTATTTATGATAGTAATTTGGAGAGCCTTATCCAATGTGTGCCAAAGAAGAGTTGTTTCACAGTCGTGACAACGATAAGAACGAGTTGATCCCTACTCGTATTGCGACTGACTGGCGAGTATGCATGGATTATCGTCGACTGAATGCGGCCACAAAGAAGGACCATTTCCCATTACATTTCATTTATCAGATGCTGGATTGGCTACCTGGTAAAGCCTATTAATTCTTATTAAATGGCTATTCTGGCTACAACCTAATTGCCATTGCGCCGAAATATCAAGCAAAGACCACGTTCACATGCCCTTTTGGAACCTTTGCCTTTCGACGTATGTCATTTGGATTGTGCAATGCGCCAACAACATTTCAGAGGTGTATGATGGTAATCTTCTCTGACATGATAGAGGATTCCTTAGAGGTATTCATGGATGATTTCTCTATCTACGGATAGAATTTTGACCAATGCGCTGACAATTTGGCGAAAGTTTTGAAAAGATGCGAGGACACAAATCTAGTTCTGAATTGGGAGAAATACCACTTCATGGTAACTAAAGGCATTGTCCTTGGCCATCACATATCTAGTCAAGGCATTGAAGTTGATAAAGCAAAGGTAGAAATCATTGAGAAATTACCATCGCCCACCAATGTCAAAGCAATAAGAAGCTTTCTTGGACATGCTAGTTTTTACAGAAGATTCATACGTGATTTTTCCAAGATTGCTAAACCGTTATACTCACTATTAGAGCAAAATAAAAAGTTTGTGTTTGATGACAACTATCTGGACGCTTTCATAACAATAAAGAAGCAGCTGGTACAAGCTCCAATTGTCGTTGCACCGAACTGAACGCAACCGTTTGAACTAATGTGCGACGCAAGTGATTTTGCTATGGGAGCTGTACTAGGCCAAAGAAAAGATAAGGTATTTCATTCTAATTACTATGCTAGTAAAACTATAACTGAAGCACATGTTAATTACACTACCACTGAGAAGGAGTTGCTAGTTGTAGTCTTCGCATTTGACAAGTTTTGTTCATATCTTGTTAGCCCAAAGACTATAGTTTACTCAAACCATTCTGCATTAAGATACTTTTTCACAAAGAAAGACGCCAAGCCTAGAATGATACGATGGATCCTACTCCTTCAAGAATTTGAGGTTGAAATTAGGGATAAAAAAGGATCTAAAAATCAAGTAGCTGACCACTTTTCTCGACTGGAAGTTGGAAGTGAAGATGGGCAGATGTCTCGAATTATCGAAGCATTTCCAGACAAGCAATTATTCTTTGTCGACGCATCGCCCTGGTATGTCGATGTTGTTAATTACCTTGCATGTGGAAAGCTAACCTTGAATGCTACTGGTCACAAGAATATCAGGTTCATACGTGATGCTGCAAAATATCAATGGAATAAGCCATACCTATTTAAGGTATGCGCTGACAACATTATTTGTCGTTGCGTACCTGAAGAAGAAATGACTTCAATCCTGTGACATTGCCATGATGCCTCGTACGGAGGTTATTTTGGTGGTACAAAGGCTGCTGCTAAGATCCTACAATCAGGATTTTATTGGCCCGCATTATTTAGAGACGTCCATAACTTCACACAATAATGTCTTCGATGTCAACGCACTGGCTCAATATCTCGACTCAATGAGGTGCTCTAACAACCTATCATGAAAGTAAAGCTCTTTGACGTTTGGGGTATTGACTTTATGAGACCATTTCCAAACTCTTTTGGCGCTTCGTTTTACATATAAGACCCCATTAGGAATATCACTGTATCAATTAGTGTTTGGTAAGTCTTGTCACCTGCTAGTTGAGCTTGAACATAAGGCCATGTGGGTAATCAAGCAGGTGAATATGGACTATGATGCTGCCGGAAGAAAAAGATTGTTGGACATCATTGAGCTAGAAGAAATACACCGACATGCTTATGAGAATGCCACAATATACAAGGAAAAAACCAAGAGATGCAACGACAATATCATCTTGCGTCGACAATTTAGTCTTGGTCAGGCCCATTCAAAGTTGTCGAAGCATTTCAGAGCGGTGCGGTGACAATTGAAAATCTAAAGGATGGACAACAATTCAAAGTGAATGGCCAACGTCTAAAGCATTATGTGAGCCTAGATGTTAAAGAACCAAACAAGGTCATCAATCTGGTCACATTTAAATAATGTCGACGCATTTTTCTATTTAATTTTATTTGTTTCACTTTTCCTTGTGTTGTTTAAAATTCCTTGTACAAATAAAAATCGTCTTTTTGTCAAAGCATCGAAGCACGAATTGTCGGTGCATTTTTTGATGAGTCAGCATAGCTTTTTTAGCAAGAATCGCGTCGATTGATCTCTCTTCTCTCCTAGCTGTTCGATTAAATGAAACAATACTATTTGTAGTCTGGCAATTAATGACTGCTGACGCAACGTTTCCCCGTATTTTTTTCAATCATCACAATTCAAGGTAGAAGAGAATAAAGAGAAGGACCCTGCTGAGGTGCAGGAAGAGAAGGAAAAGGATGCCCCGAGAATGATCACTGAGGATGTTGTCGGCACACCAAAGAGTGTGGGGGCATTCAGCTCTGATGATGCTCAACCTGATTCGAGCCTGGCTGAGGTTGTTATGAGCAAAATTGAGGAACTGAATCCTCTTGCTATCGTGCCATATGTGGCACTACTCGTCGAAATCCACCCATCTAAAGTGACAATCGATGAGGCCACCACCCAACCTATAGAGAAGGAGCAATCTGCCGAGTCAGTTGGTACGACGGATAAAAAGAGGAAAATGCGTAAGAATAAAAAGAAGAAGTACTAGGATGAGGGTGAGCGCCCAAAGAAGAAGAAGAAGAAGAAGAAGAAAACAAAGACAGTCGTTGCATCGGCTACTGACGAATAAGTTGGTACGTTTCTTTTAGATATTTTCATGCATTTTTTTATTGTCCCTGCATTTTATTTTGTCACTGCATTCCTTTTGTTAACTGAGTTGCATTGTCATTGCATCTCCATTATTTCTGTATAATATTGTCAGTGCATTGCGGACAATGTAGACATTAAGCTTGGGGGAGATAATGTGAAATGGAAATGCAATTACACCCACATATTCGAATTCTACTTGTTTTTTTTTTGTTAATGAGAATTGACAAAATTTCAACAAAAATGTGCCTACAATTTTTATTTTAATGCATAATTCTTGAATTGTTTGGATGCTGATGTGTAAATTGGATGATTATGAATGAATGATGAGTCTGCTAGTTTTTGATGAATGATTGGAATTGCTTTAGTAATGAATGGATAGTGTTGATGTTTGAATCTTGAACTAACTGACCAATTGTAGTGACATTGTATTAATAAAAGACGTTCCAATGTAAGTGCATTGTGATTGTCCAAGGGAGAACACTCCGCTGCAGGTTTAGAAAAATCATCTAGCCAAAGGCTGTCAGTGCAGGAGTGTGTGTCGGTGTAATTATACACCTCCTGGGGGTTTGTTGCACCCCATCGTTACTGCCTAAGAATAAAGGTAGAATAAGGCAATGACACATCTTTGTCACTTGAAAAAAAAGAGAAAAAAGAGAAAAGAAAATGAAGAAAATATTATATTTGTTACAATTGTTGAAATGGTTCAAGGAAAATTGAGATTTAATGCATAATACTAGCATTAATGAAGTTGAAGTTTTAATTGTTCATACCTATAAATTGTCGGCGCACTATTTTAACATATGAATACAATTTGTGCATTAGGATTCAAGAAAATTCAAGTTGTGAGAATATTAAATGCGGTGACATTTTTGCTTATGACTTTGCTAATTTTTGTTTACTTGAGGACAAGTAAAAACTCAAGTTTGGGGGTGTGATAACATTTCAAATGACATATATTTTCTCTCTAAATTGGTGTGTTAATTGTCTCTTTTGTAGCTCATTTAGCATACATCATACACATTTCATACTTAGTTTTTATAATGTCCAACTCATTGCTAGTTAGTTTAAATTCTTGTTATTTTTATATATTTTTGTACTAATGCTGATGCAAGTAGCCGATGTATTGCGATTTAGAATTGTCAGCGCAGGAACTCAGTCCAGAAAATTAATGTTGGAAGAAGAATGCAGGCAGAAGATCAGCTTGGAATTTTGACCAGTGATGGCATCGCACATAACCTGAACCTGAACCTCGAATGAGTAAACTCAAGCTGAATTTACATATGGAAGCTCCAGCGCAGGAACATCACAGGTGTCTCAGAAATCACGATCTCAAATTGCGCCCTGCAATATAGCGACAACCTGCAGATCTCTAAAGAAAACATTAAATCTATGTGAGTGCACAGCTGTACTCTAACTAACTTTGACAGCTGCAAAATCTAGATCTGGATATGAGAATGGGAGGCTAAAACCTGCAACTTTTGAAGGATATAAATAGAAGAATGAAGAATGAAGAATGAAGAAATCATAAAGAGGTAGAGGATTAAATTCTGCAATTTCTGTGTGATTTGGAGACTTTAGCTGGAACGGTGAACTGATGGAGCAAGGGAGCAACCACTTCTGACGAGAGGTGCTTGATACAAAGCAAGAGGAACAATTAAGGAATAGTCCTAGTAGTCTAGAGATAGTAAGCTTCGATTGTATTCTTTAATCCTTCTTTTACGCTAATGGATTCTAATGACAATTGAATGAATATAGGAGCATCTTTCATTGTTAGATCACTGTGACTCTTATTTAATGCTTTTTATCTGTTTATTCTTTGATCTAATCGCATCAAACACGAGAGTGGCTTTGCAGTCTGTAAACATCGAGAGATGCGGTGACAGGTTAGATTAACAAGTAAGACAACGACAGTTGCTTGGGACTAGAAGAGATTCTAGTTACTTGTTCTTGATTGCACAACGTTGCTCGTACCGAGGGGTGGAGTGATTGTGGGTACTTAAGACTCGAGTACATGGAAGATTCTTATTTGTAAGAGTTCATTGGTGCATTATTGTTATCACATTTCATCTAAACAATACCTTGTCGGTGCATCTAACGTTGCGACTTAGCGAAATCAGTGATCCACTCCAATCCTTTTCACTTGATCATATTTACATTTCATGCATTTAAATATTCAGCACTCAACACTCAACACATTTGATTTACTTTCAGTACATTGACATTTAACTCTAATTGCGTTAACAATATTGACTATTTTAGTGTGCAGATCTGACGTAATTTCATTGACGTCATTACTCACATTTTACTTAATTTCAGTATTAGTTGTTCCAACAATTAAACATCAAGAACCCATTTCCTCGTGGGATCGATATCTGATAGAAATATGTATAAACTATACTTTCATCAACGTGTGTTCGCTTGCACAATCGCTGTGACATTACAAACGTGACCAGTCCACCATTGACTTTAATAGTAACGAGCTAACTATGTGAATCAATGGTGAGGTTGAAACCTTCAAGTGTGGGGATAAAAGTGATGAAACTAAGCAACACAATGAGAGTTACCACTTTTTAGAATTAAGTGGAGAAGAAGGGCACAATCGGATCCCCTTCATGAGCAAAGAACGAATTAATCGATTTAAGGAAAGGGATTGTTTGAAGGAGGTAGAGAATTTTAAAGAGAGATGGGCGAAAGGAGAACAAAGTTGGATCCGTTCGGTAAGGGTAAGCATACAGAATGAGTCTGGTAATATGACTTAAAGGTAAATCACTGGTACTAACTTATGTATATTATTGTATATCTTTACAACATGTTTTTATTTGAGTATTTAACAGAAAACGGAGGTATGTTGCGACACACCATCCTTTGTGTCGCAACATAGGCAAAAGAATCTCAGAAAATCAATACTGATGCTGATGTCGTGTCGTAGCTATCCCCATGTTGTGACAAAGCATACAAATTCAAAATATCAAGAACTGAAGGGGATGTCACAACGAGGCCCTAAGAGTGTCGTGACCAAAAGAAATTGAGGTGTTGTCGCGACATAGACTCCCTGTGTTGCGACATCGACTACAATTTTTACAAAACTGACCCGACCTGACTACGCAACCCGATGGCTGACGACTTATTTTTCCGAAATTTTACACCTTAAAACCATAATATCTAACTCTTATAAATACCGAAACACTTTTCTTACTTACTCCATCCTATTTTAACTCATAAAAACCCTTTAAAAACCTAAAAATTATTTCTTTCCCTATTTTCTCTTTTTACTTTTTAGGTTTTCAAGCAAGAGAAAACACACCAAGACAGGTTTAAAGTTCCTACTTTCATCTTTTATATTATTTACAATGCCTCCTAGAAAGGTTAGACTATTGTAGAATCTAAACCGTCATTGGGTACTTCAAATTTTGTGAATGCAAATGTGGAAAAAAATTCAATGAACTTCAATGGAAAACATTCATTCAAGAGAGGGGTTTTGACCCACTGATGGTTTTGTGCGAAGAAATTTGGCCTTTAGTTAGGTATCATAGAGGGGAACGTTTTTGCACAATCCCGATAAAGCCCACAGTTATCCCTGTAGTCCAAGAATTTTATGCTGCAGTAAAAGATTATATCTCTAGGACTAGGGATGAATTTAATTGGGAAACCTTAGTAATTAGAGGAATTAGTGTTAAGGTAACTCCCAAAATAAATTGTAATTTGTTTAATGCTCCTTATTATGAATAGGATTGCTTAGATCAAACTGACTTAGAATCCTTTAGTGATATAGACATGCATGAGGTAATTACTTATTTAACTGAAGGAAGGGGGAATGGAAATTTAGGCCATGCACCAGTATTCCCACTTCATTTCATTAAGCTATCATATTTCTTGAAGCCAAGATGTGGATTTAATTTATTTGCACATGTATGATACTTGCTTTAAATGTCTCTAATGTTAATACTTTTCGATTAGTGTTATTATTTACAATTTTGCAGAAAAAAATTGCAATTTATTTGCAATTTTGCAAAAAAAAGTATCACACAAAGGTTGGCACCAACCCAACACGAAGTTAGTGAAGGAAGTCATCCAAAACTCGATTGGATGATCCAATGGATGCAAGAATTGGGACCAATATTCCAAGAGGTTGCTCAACAACATAAAATTAGGGTCCCTAACTACACACCGGACATGTTTGGGGCGATGGATGAGGAATATAATAAGGAAGAACAAGAAGAAGGGGATGACAGTGATGATGAGGAGGAAGAAATGGATGAGGATGACTAATTGTTTAGACAATTTAATTTTGTAATTTTTGGATAATTTTTTGTCTTTATTATAAATTTATATAATTCGTAGCTGTAGGATTAGAAATTAGTTTTGCATATATGCCCTAATTCTTTCTGAAGGAACCCTTATTATGGAAACATAACAATAGTTAAGCATTCACGCCAAAGGGAGAAGGACAACCACCATGAGAAGAAGAGAGCCTTCACGATCGATCGGGTAACTTCTTTCCTTAATTATTTGAGGGGACTACACATTGAGGACAATGTGTTTTCTAAAGTGTAGGGGGGAACATAAGAATTTTGGCATATAGTTTTCATTTTTGGTTTTTATGCTTATTTTGATGTGTGCTTGAGCTTGTAGAGATACAAGTGATTGGTTAGGAGCTTGTACAATAGCTTTATTATGTTTATTAATAAAATTGGTATGATAATGAGGAATTTTTAATTTTTGAGCATGAATCTTTTAAGTTTTATAGGTTATATTAAGTATAGATATAAAGGTATTGTTGATACCAAATGATGTGCGGAATACAAGGAAAAGAACATGCTAGTATATATGATAGATTATAATTTTGAGATTATGTGATTAATTGATATTTTTTCATATTGAGGTGTTTAGGGATGACCTAATGCATTGTTTGGACATATCTAGAGCTAAAAAGTCAAATCATGTTCTGAATTTCCAATTAGTACCCATCTTTGAGTCTTATGACCCTTTTTGATGAACCAGATTATAAGCCTCTTTAGCCTTAAATGATGATTTGTGTATACTCTTTTCTTTGGTCCTACTTTGCATGGAAATGGACGTATAACCATTGGTATTGAGGGTAAGTAGACACATTAAGGTGGAAGTTACAAAAAATAAAAATAGGAGTATCAATATAATGTATGAACTTTAGTTTAGCCAAAAAAGAAAGAAATAGTGAAAAATCAAAAAGAAAAGGAAAATGAGTAGAGACAAAAGAATCATGAGTAAGAAAACATGTGAATAGTGACAAAATTATAAAGTCACCAAAAATAAGAAAGAGAGAATCTTACTCAAGAAACAAAAAAAAAAGAAAAAAGAATATTCATAGGCTAACTAAAGGGATTGCTTCATATTGAGAGTTCCTAAAATGGAGAAAAAAAGGATGGTGAGAGAAGAATAAATAAGGGGTGAGATGGAGTGGGACATAAAGAGGAAATTGTATGATCTCATTATAGTTTTCTGTATTGTACCAGGATAATTAAAGTACATGTATTAGGCATTGATGGAGACATATTGATAAAACCTTAATATTTTTATTTCCTATAACTTACTAAACTTATTTTGTTTCTAATTGCAAATTGCTCAATCATCATGTTAAAGTTATTAAAGTGATACTTATGCCTAGAAAACATACTATGAACCCACTCTTTGTATAACAATGAACTCAAGCTCTTCAGTTTCCTTTTATTCTTTATTTTCTTGTTATCTTTGCTTGAGGACAAGCAAAGACTTAAGTGTGGGGGAGTTTGATCTGCCGGTTTTATACCTAGCAGATTGAACTAGCTTTCACACTTTAAGATCTTGAAACCAAGTATTTTCTTTATGCTTTCGTAGGATTTAACTTAGATTTTTCTTTTGAATAAATTGTGTAACCTAAGTGCTAAAATGTCATTTTATTGTCTTTAAGGCCTATTGAGGCCTAAAGGTGAGCTAATGTACTTTATGAATGTGTAGGAGACCATAAGAAGTTGCAATAATATAAGGCTGATCACTTCGTCACGACATTGGCTAAGCTACGTCGTAACCAAGGGAATAGACTTGGAGATTTCGAAGACTGACTTCTTTGTCGCGACATACATGAGCTATGTCACGACAATGCCTGTAGGATAACACTTCACATGGAGACTGATGTCTTTGTCGCGACATAGGTCTTGGTGTGTCGAGACATCGACCCCTGGACACGAATTCTGCACTGAGTGAAGGGCGTTTTGGTCTTTATAATGTTAATTAAAAACGAAAGCCGGTAATAGACCTAGGGTTAATGAAAACGGCCGACCAAGACTATAAATAGGGACTTTAGCATTAGGTTTAAACATATAATTCATCGGTTTTTAGTTTTATTTTGTGTTTTAGTTTGAAACGAGATTGTAGAACTCGCATTAGCATTCGAGGAATTTTTCCCGACAGATTGCCAATACAGTTCGAGTTTCTATTTCATTCTCTTTATTCAATTATGTGTTTTCATATATTATTGTGTTCATGATAATCAAGAAACACATGAGGAACTATTTTCATTTTGGGGAATTAGGGAGTGATAGTATGAATATTTAATTATTGTTTAATAGGGATTTAACCTTTTGGATCAACTATTTAGGAAAGGAAAAACATCAAACAAACACTAGGCTTGGCAACCCTAGAAAGTCATTTAGGTGGGAATGAACCCAAAATTGGTATTACCCATCCGTGAACACCTTTTCCCCAAACCGGTTTAGACTATGACATCTAACGATAAGTAGTCTCTATCAACTTTCTATACTGCTTGAAGATCGAGAGATCCATCTAGGCTAGTGATTAGTTGATTAGAGGAAAATCTCCAAAACCTAACGATTGAAGAACTTATACGGAAACAACCTAATATTCCCAAAGTTGCTTATAAGATTTTCTACATCTTAAACATTTACTTTTTATTTTTCTTTTTATACTTCTATCAAAGTCTTTTATTATTCTTCGTACTATAATCTCTACAACAAATACTAATTACTTTTATTCTTTGTAGGGATTTATTTTACTATCGCTTCACGTCTCTTTGGGTACAATCCTCAGAATACTATCAAGTGTTTTGTTGTACACACTATATTTACAATCTGACCCATATACTTGCGGAAAGCCTAAATCTACACCAAACGGGAGTACATTCGAGGGTGGTCATTTATGCTGTTTTAAATGATTATATATCTAGGACTAGTAATGAACTCCATTGGGAAACCTTAGTGATAAGAGAAGTTAGTGTTAAAGTCACCTTGAAAATAATATACAAATTCTTTAATGCTTCATAATATAAATAGGATTTCTTAGACCAAACTGATCTAGAATCTTTTCATGATATTGATATGAATGAGGTAATTACATATTTAACTGAGGGAAGGAGGAATGGAAATTTAGGCCTAGCACTAGTATTCCTGCTTTGTTCAACCAAGCAATTATGTTCCCTAAAGCTAAAATGTGGATTCAATTCGTATGTACGCACATGATACGTGATTCAAATGCTTCTAATGTTAATTTTTTTAGCAGTACTATTATTTGCAATTTTACAAAAAAAAACAGGTTTGTATAAGGAAGTGGATCCACCAAAACATGAGTCGATGTGTGGGAAGCCAAAAGGTGGGGATTTTCTTTCCCCACTTAATTACGGATTTGTGTAAAAGGCGGGAGTGCCCATGACATCTACTGACTAGACATTGAAGCCGTCAAGGAGTGTCATTGGTAACACACTCTTCCAATAATATGTGGAGCTTCATGCTAAACAACTAAAACACAGGAAGAGAAAATCACGAGACTCAACGGCTGCACCAACTTCAACATAAAGGTTGGCACCAGCCTAACAAGAAGTTCGTAAAGGAAGTCATCCAAAGCTTGATTGGATGATACAATGGATGCAAGAATTGGGATCGGTGTTTCAAGAGTTTGCTCAGCAACACAACATTAAGGTCCCTAGCTACACACCATCATGTTTGGATTGGTGGACGAGGAGCATAATGAGAAAGAACCAGAAGAAGGGAACGATAGTGATGAGAATGAGAAAGAGATTGATGAGGATGAATTGAACAATTTAATTTTTAAATTTGGATGATTTTTGGTTTTTGTTTTTTAAGACTTATATAATTTGTAAGAGTAGGAGTATGATTTATTTTTTTGCATATGTATGCCTTAATTTTTTTTGTAGTACCCCCATGTTGGACAAAACAGTTAGCAAACATAAATAAATATAAATATTTATATTAAAACAAGATCTCAATAAAATTAATATAAATAAATATTTATTTATATTAAAACCATTATATTTAAATAAATCACATTAAATAAATATTCATATTTATTTAACATACATCAAATCAGTAAAAAATTATTAAAACAAGATCTGAAGATACCAGAAGTCAATTTAGAAACTGAATTATTTTACGACATGTTGAGGCCTGTTTGCATAGTTTTCTTAAGACAGATTCGACCGCTCCTATGGTACTTGGAGAAACGTTGGTCGTCTGTCTCCCAAGATAAAACAACAAGATGATCGCAGCAGTAGTACCTCACAAACTGAGCCTCTTCTATCACTGGAACGTTTAGAAAACCAGAGAGAAAAGAGAGAATCTTCAAGAAAGAATCAAATTTAATTGGTAAACAATTTAATTTGGAAACAATATTAATTGATATATTGTCCTTTTAAAAATAGATTCTAAAATAATATCTGTTAAGGAAAAATAATTTTCGTATTTGGGCTAAAATATCTGCAGGTTCTTGTTGGGCCCGACCGGTTCGAACATTTCGCGTTGCCCACATCGTGCGAGTACGCCCCAACCCCGATGGGTTTGGATCTGTACCCCTCTGCACGCAAGGCAAAGCTTCAAGCTTAGTCATTCAATCACCCCTTTGTGGGTTTTCATATATAAACATATCACAAACTTTGGTATTTAACCAATGTGGGATCTAAGCTTTTCTTTTCCTCAACTTATTCACAAGTGGCTTACTTTGAGCATCAATTTCTCATTCATCACTCATCCATTTTTAGCATATGATATACCGTTGTAAAGGTCTCATGGAGTAGAATATAAAACCACAATTTTATGATTCAACCCTCCACCTTTATCTATTAAGAATATGCCTCAAAGTTACCCAAAATTACCATTTTTCCAACAATCCCTCACATGAATGAAAAATTGATAGTTTTATAAAAAATCATTGACTTGATGTGGTGATAGAATTTACAATCGGTAGTTTCATAGAATAGGTAGGCTTCCCCTTTTGAACCTTCCATTGTTAAAGTATATTTACTTTATTGGCTACCTAGTAAACGCGATGTCCTTGAACTATTTTGTCGTTTTTGTAAATGATGATATACCTCACACAACTACCTCCCTAGCAAGGTTTTTTGTTCTCATGCATATGTTCATATGGCCATGAAGATCTCCCTAGTTCTACAAGAGTTTGACAGAACTATGCCCCAATAGTCTCCTCGAAGCGGTCCCGCTTCACTCTCACATAGGTGATTCATGTTGTTCGGTTCATTGAGACACACAGCGGTCATTAAAAGCATAGCTTAACCTTTCCCATTTTTAGTCACTGTTTACATCATAGGAATAAACTTGGGATAAAAACCCCCACAGTGACCTTACGGGTCTATGCAAGTAGATTATCCCATTGAACCTAGATATTGGGATCTCCAATCAACAAGGTAGGGTTTTCCTTCACATAAAACCTTTATTTTCATGGGCTTTAGTTTTATTCCTTTCGATGTTTTATAGACCTGATCTCAATATAAACCTTTAGTTAGCGAATCCACAATTTTATCTTTTGATTGAGATAACTTCATTTGAGATAAGTTGTCTAACGGTATTATGTCGATGACACATATGTCTTGACTTACCATTTAGCAAGACACCCTCACATTTTCAAGTGGTTGTAGGACACCTGATCTGCCGGTTTCGTACCTAGAAGATTGAACTATTTTTCACACTTAAAGAGCTTGAAATCAAGTATTTTCATTTTGTTTCTTTAGGATTTAGTTTATTTTTTCTTTTATGAAATAAATTATGTACAAGGTGAAAAAAGTTGCTTATTGTTGTCTTTAAGGCCGCTTGAGGCCTAAGGGTTAGCTAACGAACTTTGTGAGTGTGCAGGAAACATTTAAAAGATGAACAAATACGAGGCTGATCACTATGTCACGACATAGACTGATCTGTGTCACAACAAAGGGACCAAAACTGCAAAATGTCAAAACTGTCTCCAATGTCACGACTTGTCACAACAACGCCTGAAAAATTTACCTGAGGGACGGACTATCTTCTACGTCACGACACGAGTCCTGTGTGTTACAACATCGACCCCTGGACGCGAATTTCACATTACATGAAGGTTGTTTTGGTCTTTATAATGACACTTAAACACGAGGAATGACAATTGACCTAGGGTTGAGGAAAAACGATCGTCTAAGGCTATAAATAGGGCCTTTAGCACTAGGGTTTTACACACTATTCAATAGATCTTAGTTTTTAGTTTTAAAGTTTGCATTTTCTTTTGGGAAATGAGATTGTAGAATTCGCGTAAACGTTCGAGGAATCTTTCTCGACAGATTGCCAATATAATTTTTGTTTCTTTTTCATTCTGTTATTCAATTATATATTATATATATATATTTATGTTTATGATGATCAAGAAACCCATGAGAAATTGATTCCATTTTGGGGAATTAGGGAGTAGCAGTATGAGTATGAATATTGATTGATTGTTTAACAGGGATTTTGCCTTTTGGATCTACTATTTGGGAAAGGAAGAACATCGAACAAACACTAGGTCTGACAACCCTAGAATGTCATCTAGGTGGGAATGAACCCAAAATTTGTATTGTCCATCCATGAACACCTTTTCCCTAAACCAATTTAGATTGTGACATCTAGCGATAAGTAATCTCTATCGACTTGCTACATTGGCGGAAGATCAAGAGATCCAACTGGGGTAGTGACTAGTTGATTGGAGGAAATCCCCAAAACCCAACAATTGAAGGACTCATACGAAAACGACCTAATATCCTCAAAGTCGTTCATAAGAATTTCTACATCTAAAATCCCACTTTTATTTTCTATCATTTTGTTTCATGCTTTCTAAACAAACCCTTTTTATTACTCTTCATACTATAATCCCTAAAGTAAGTACTAATTAATTGTATTCTTTACAGGGATCTAATTTACTATCGCCTTGTACCTCCTTTGGGTACGATCCTCGGAACACTACCAAGTGTTCCGTTGTAACACACTATATTTACAACCTGACCCGTATACTTGTGGAAAGTCGAAATCTACGCCAAACGGGAGTACGTTCAGGGGCGGTCAAGTTGTTGGCGTCGTTGTCGGGGAGGCAATGCTTTAGTAAATTTTATTCTTTCTTTGTCAATAGAATAATTAGGAAAATTTTAGGCTATAGATATGATTATCGTTATTTTATTTTGTTTATTTTCATTATTATTATTATTATTATTATTATTATTTAGGCTATAGTTACAATTTAACAATACTAATAGTTTTTTTGATCAATTACTTTTAATCAAGATTTCCATAACATTTTTTTAGGCTAAGGATGACTACTATTACAGGTGGTAAAATGAGAGGTACAATTATGATGATGGCATCTATGAGGATGAATATTACGAATATTGGGAGATCATGGAAAGTAAAAAAATTATTCATGATAGAATGGAGCCAACACGGAAATGAAGCCTCAACACACCAGTGGAGTAATGATCAAGATATTGAAACAGTTGAACATATACATAAGCCCACTGGTAATTTATATGAGGTAATTAAAGAAGATCACGATGTACCCAATTGTTTTGACGAGCCTCCTTCTGATTTGGCTAGAACCACCTCTGAGGTTGCATCAAGAATGTTGGATAAAATGGAACAGATAATGAAAATGCTCTAAGGTATATCTAAGACGCTACGCGCAATGCAAGAGGTCGTGAATGATGTTCCCAACTTTGATCCAAAGGAATTTGAATATAACCATGATGAGAATTATGGTAAGATTGAATTGAGCTCGTAATTAAAGATCACGAGGAGGAGATTGAACATATTCTGAGCATCGAAAATGAAATTCAATCTAGTGATGAATTGGTTCCTTTGAATAATTATGATGACCTCGACTTGCAAAATGTGGGTCTTTAATTGAGAACTATTACCGATAAAGATACAAAAGAAAAGTTGGAAATTGAAGAGTCCATAAATCAAGGGTCAACCTTGGAAGGGAGGTAGCTATAATACATAACTTCTCCATATTGAAACAAATTCCCAAAGAAATCAATGATATAAAGGCTTTTCATATGCTTCAAATAATCGGTAAGATTTTCCTTTATGAGTTGTTACCTTACCTTTCAAATGTCAGAGTAATTTGGCTCTCATTAAAAGGGAAACAAATTTGTAGGGAGTTCAAACCCTTCGATGGTTTCTAGAGCCATGCACAAAGACACGATTCAAGCCTACAGGAATATGTTGGGGATTTGTATCTAATCCAACTGAAATAGATGAACTAACCATTAAGATCAAGCTTAAACTGATCATTAGTGAGAGTGTAGAAGACCCCATACACTTTCTGGCCATAATACAGAAGGTGCCAATGGAAGAAGTTAGGGAGTTTGATTCATTCTCATTCGACAATAGTAGCAAGGTTCAAGCGACCAAAACTTCTTACGGTTTGCAAGGGAGAAAGCTTGAGGTAATAATACCCCGAAAAATGATTTAGGGTTGGCTCAAATTTGGTACCAAATGGCTTGTGATGTGGATGTCATGTCGGTCGAAAATAAGGCAACATCATTGGATTTGATCGAAAGTGTGGTTTATATATATCGAAAAAGAAACAAATGACGAATCAAAGTGTCGAGAACCAGTTAGAAGTTCTTCTATGGTGGCAACACGGACCGTCTCGGTTTTTAAAGAATTTATATTCCCTAAATTAATTTTTTTTAGTTTTTTATTTGCTTTATTTTCTTAATTTTAGTTGAGTTTAGTTTTTCTTTCAGTAGTTAACAAGAAATAGGGGTATATTGCGACACACCGTCATTTGTGTCACAGCATAGGTGAAAGAACCAAGGAAGAATAAGACTGATGCCGATGTCGTGACGAAGTTCTTCCCATGTTGCGACAAAGTGTACAGATTCGACAATCTCTGAAACTAAGGAGGATATCGCGACGAGCCCTAAGTGTGTCGCGACCAAGAGAACCTGAAGTGTTCGTCGTGATAAAGACTGCTTGTGTCGCGATATTGATTGTAATTTTTGCAAGGTCAACCTGACCTAACTACACAACCCGTCGGCTAAGAGCTTATTTTTACGAGTTTTTACACCTTAAAACCATAAATCCTAACCCTTGTAAATATTAAAACACTATTCTAACTCACAAAAATCCTTTGAAAACCTAGAAAATTCTTTCTTTTCCTATTTTCTCTTTTGACTTTTCAGGTTCCCAAGTAAGGGGAGCAAAACAACAAACCAAGTTTAAGTTCCTAATCTCGTATATTCTATTATCTATAATGCCTTGTAGAAAGGTTAGACATATTGTAGAATCTGAACCGTCATTAGGTACAAACCTTTCAAATTTTATGAAAGCAAATGTGGAAAAATATTTTAATGAGCTTCAAGGGAAGACATTCATTTAAGAGAGGGGTTTTGACCTATTGATAGTTTTGTGTAAGGAAATTTGGCCTTTAGTTAGGTATCATAGGTGAAAACGGTTTTTTGATAATCCCCACAAAACCTACGGTTATCCTTGTAGTCCAAGAATTTTTTTTACAGCCTTAAAAGATTATATCTCTAGGACTAAGGATGAATTTAATTGGGAAACCTTAATAATTAGAGGAATTAGTGTTAAGGTAACCCCAAAAATAATATGTAGATTCTTCGATGCTCCCTATTATGAACAGGATTTCTTAAATCAAATCGACTTAGAATCCTTTAGTGATATAAATAGGAACGAGATAATTACATATTTAACTGAGGGAAGGGGGAATGGAAATTTAGATCAAGCACTAGCATCCCTACTTCATTTAACCAAACTATTATGTTTCCTGAAGCCAAAATTTGGATCCAATTTATATGCACATGTATGATACCTGCTTTAAATGTTTCTAATGTTAATGCTTTTCGAGTAGTGTTATTATTTGTAATTTCGCAAAAAAAAAAGCAGATTTGCTTAGGAAAATGGATCCATCAAAATATGAGTCGTTACTTAGGAAGCCAGAAAGTGGGGATTTTCTTTCCTCACCTAATCACAGCTTTGTGTAGGAGGGAAAGAGTGCCTATGGCATCCACTGAACAAACATTGAAGCCATCGAAGAGTGTTATAGGTGACACCTTCTTCAACAATATAGGGAGCTTCGTGCTAAACAACTAAAGAGGGGAAGAGGACATTACGAGATTAGAAGGCTACACCAACTTCTACACAAAGGTTGGCACCAGCCCAACATGAAGTTGGTGAAGGAAGTCATCCAAAGCTCGATTGGATGATCTAATGGATACAAGAATTAGAATTGGTATTTCAAGAGGTTGCTCAACAACATAATATTAAGGTCCCTAAACTACATACCAAACATGTTTGGGATGGTGCATGAGGAACATAATGAGGAAGAACAATAAGATAAGGATGATAGTGATGAGGACGAGGAAGAAATGGATGAGGAGGAATAGTTGTTTTTGACAATTTCATTTTGTAATTTTTGGATAATTTTTTGTTTTTATTTTAGACTTATATAATTTGTAAGATTAGGATTAGAATTTATCTTTGTATATATGCTTTAATTCTTTTTGTAGGAACTCCACAATACGGAAGACGCAACAATTTCGAGCATTAATGCCAAAAAGAGAGGGACAACCACCATAAAAAAGAAGAGAACTTTCACTACAAATCGAGTAACTTCTTTCTTTTATTATTTAAGGGGACTACACATTGAGGACAATGTGTTTTCTAAAGTTTGAGGGTAACATAAGAATTTTTGGCATATAGTTTTATGTTTATGTGTGCTTGAGCTTGTAGAAATACAGCTGATTGGTTAGAGCATGTATAATAGGTTGATTGATTGTGTTGATTGATAAATTTACCATGATGATAAGAAATTCTTAATTTTTGAGCATGAAACTTTTGATTGGTTATATTAATTATAAATAGAAAGGTATTATTGATACCAAATGATGTGCAAAATATAAGGAAACGAGCATGCTAGTATATATGATAGATGATAATTTTGAGATTATGTGATAAAATTAATATTTGTGCATATTGAGGTGTTTAGGGATGACCTAAGGCATTATTTGAACACACCTAGAGCTAAAAAGTCAAACCCTATTCTAAATTTCCAATTAGTACCATCTTTGAGTGTTATGACCCTTTTTTATGAACCACACTATAAGCCTCTTTAACCTTAAATGAAAGATTTGTGTATGCTCTTTTCTTTGGTCCTGTTTTGCACGGAAATAAACGTATGACCATTGGTATCGAGGGTAAGTAGACACATTAAGGTGGAGGTTACAAAATAAAAATAGGAAACTCAATATAATGTATGAACTTTAGTTTAGCCAAAAAGAGATAAATAGAGATGAGTAGACACATTAAGGTGGAGGTTACAAAATAAAATAGAAAACTCAATATAATGTATGAACTTTAGTTTAGTCAAAAAGAGATAAATAGAGATGAGTAGAAACAAAAGAATCATGAGTAAGAAAACGTGTGAATAGTGACAAAAATTACAAAGTCACCAAAAAGAAGAAAAAAAGAATCTTACTTAAGAAACAAAAGGAAAAAGAATACTCATAGGCTAGCTAAGGGGATTGCTTTATATTGAGAGTTCCTAAAATTGAGAAAAAAGGATGGTGATAGAAGGAGAAATAAAGGGGTGAGATGGAGTGGGACATAAAGGGGAAGAATAGGGAACAATACAATGTGCCAAACTATTTTCGTGTTTGTAACCTTTTGTGCTTAAATGTTCTTTAAAATTCATACCTATCCTAAGCCTCAACACGTTACAAGCTGAAAAGCCCTATGTGACTTAAAAACTCTATGTATAAATAGATATGGAAATTGCATGATCTCATTATGGTTGTCTACATTGTGCTAGGATAATTAAAATACTTATATTTTGAATTGATGAATTTATATTGATAAAACCTTAATATGTGTATTTCCTATAACTTAATGAAATTATATTGTTTCTAATAAAAAACGGTAAAGTTGCTTAATTATCATGTCAAAGTTATTAAGAGATATGTGATCCCTAGACTACATGCTACAAGCCCACTCTATCCATACTATGAACTCAAGCTCTTCATTTTTACTTACTTTTCTTGTTTCTTCACTTGAGGACAAGCAAAGACTTAAGTGTGGGGGAGTTTTATCTACCAATTTCGTACCTAGCAGATTGAACTATTTTTCAAACTTGAAGAGTTTCAAATCAAGTATTTTTGTTTTGTTTCTTTAGGATTTAGTTTACTTTTCTTTTATGAAATAAATTGTGTACAAGGTGCAAAAAGGTGCTTATTGTTGTCTTTAAGGCCGTTTGAGGCCTAAGGGTTAGCTAATGAACTTTGTAAGTGTGCAAGAAACATTTAGAAAACGAAAAAATATGAGGTTGATCACTATGTCACGACACAGACTGATTTGTATCGTAAAAAGGGACCAAAATAGCAAAATGTCAAAATTGTGTCCTATGTCGCGACATGGGCACGACATGTCGTGACAATGCCTAGAAAATTTACCTGTGGAACGAACTGTCTTCGACGATGTAACACGGCTCATGTGTGTCGTAACATCGACCCCTAGACACGGATTTCACATTAAATAAAGGGTGTTTTGCTCTTTACAATGCCACTTAAACTCGAGGAACGATAACTGACCTAGGGTTGAGGAAAAACGACTATCTAAAGCTATAAATAGGGCCTTTAGCACTAGGGTTTTACACACCATTCAATAGATCTTAGTTTTTAGTTTTAAAGTTTGCATTTTCTTTTGGGAAACGAGATTATAGAATTCGCATAAACGTTCAAGGAATTTTTCCCGACAGATTGCCAATACAATTTTAGTTTCTTTTTCATTCTCTTATTCAATTGTATGCTTTTATATATATTTGTGTATATGATGATCAAGAAACCCTTGAGAAATTGATTCCATTTTGGGGAATTAGGGAGTGGAAGTATGAATATTTGATTGATTGCTTAATAGGGATTTTGCCTTTCCGATTAGCTATTTGGGAAAGGAAGAACATCGAACAAACACTAGGCTAACAACCATAGAAAGTGATCTAGGTGGGAATGAACCCAAAATTTGTATTGGCCATCAATGAACACCTTTTCCCCAAACCGGTATAGATTGTGACATCTAGCGATAAGTAATCTCTATCAACTTGCTATGTCGATGATAGATTGAGAGATCCAACTGGGGTAGTAACTAGTTGATTGGAGGAAAATCCCCAAAACCCAACAATTGAAGAACTCATACAGAAATGACCTAATATCCCTAAAGTCGTTCATAAGAATTTCTACATCTCAAATCCCACTTTTATTTTCTATCTTATTTTATTTCATGCTTTCTAAATAAACTCTTTTTATTGCTATTCGTACTATAATCCCCTAAAGTAAGTTCTAATTAATTTTATTCTTTGCAGGGATCTAATTTACTATCGCCTTACGCCTCCTTTAGGTACGATCCTCTAAATACTACCAAGTGTTCCATTGTAAAGCATTATATTTACAACCTGACCTGTATACTTGCAGAAAGCCGAAATCTACGCTGAACTGGAGTAAGTTTGGGGGGCGATCAACACCCCTCAGATTTCGAAGTGGTTGTAGGATGGTTTTCTACCTTTCCATAACTTATATGGTGTCTTGTCCCTTTCCTTACGAGGAACCTTATTTAAAAGGTAGTTAACTGATAGAACAGCTCCCCCCACTTGTTCTGTGATAACCCAGAGCTTCCTAGCAATGAGTTCATCATTTCCTTTAGAGTCCGATCTTTCCGTTCAACTACTCCATTTGATTTGAGGAAAATATGGTGGTGTCATCAAATGATTCAACATATTCATCACCACGATAACTTCTTAACTTCTCGCGTATAGAAAATAACTTTCTCTATAGCTTCATTTTTTCTCTTAAGCAAATATACGTAGCAATGTTTTGTGCTTTCATTAATGAAGGTAGTAAAGTATTCATTCATTCTTCTTGTTTGAACAAATCTTAAGTCACAAGCATTGCTATGATCAAGTGAGTTTGTGCTTCTTTCAATTGTTTGAAATTAAGACCTCGTTAATTTTCCTCAACACATGTTTCACATTTATGAATATAATTAATGTGATTTTGCTCTAAGTTAATTAATCTTCGTAAAGTATTTAATTAACAAGTACTAGCCTACCATGTCATAAAGTAAATGACTCAAACATATAAATGGAAGAAGCAACATTTTTATTCATTGCCATTTCTTTTACAGAGATTGCATTACATATCCCTTCCCACATAAAGCCTATATCAGGCACATAAGTCTGTGTCAAACATTTCCCTGGAAAATTTTTTCGTAGCATTGGCCTAATCAGCCTTGACGTTCTTTGGAAGCTTACAGTCAGTTGACTTGTGCCTCATCTTGTTACAATTGAAGCATTTCCTTAGAAAATTTTGGTTCTTGGAAACGCCACCTTTTGGTCCCAGTTTAGACCCATTCTGAGGTTGTTTTCCTTTCTTGAAGTCCTTCTTGACTTCTACCATGTTTGCCTTAGCACCATAGACATTTGCTATTTTGGTGAGCCTTTTTTCAGCACCTCTATTGTCTTCTTCAATTCGAAGTCTGACAATCAAGTCTTCCACAGTCATTTCCTTTATTTTGTGCTTTAGGTAGTTCTTGAAGTCATTCCAAGCAGGGGATAGCTTTTCAATAATGGCTGCCACTTGAAAGGATTCACTTATGATCATCCCTTCAGCAAGAATTCCATGAATGATCAGTTGAAGTTCTTGCACTTGATTCACAACTAGTTTTGAATCAACCATTACAAAATTAAGAGTTTGACAACTAAAAACTTTTTAGCTCCAACAACTTTGGATTTGTATTTATGGTCTAGTGTCATCCATAATTCCTTAGCCATCTTCTTGACACTATACAATGCATCTGACAATCTATTTAGGATTTAATTTTGACATAAAAAATCTGAGTGCTCCCAAGCTTCAACAGTAGTGAAGGCGGTAACATCATCTACCTCACCCTCCTTAATAGTAGGAGAATCATCCTTCAAAATTTTTGTCAAGTTCAACATGGTCAAATAGAATAACATCTTTTGTTGCCATGTTTTTAATTTTTGCCCACATCGTCATAGACTTCTCGTTGTGGCTTACAACCACCGACGTTGTTGGGTTTAGATTCGAAGCCTAGGTTGGAACAACCGCAGCGAATCTCGAATTGGATGAATTGGTGGGAGTTTTCATTTTCTGTTAATATTTCGAAAACATAATCAGAGTTAAAAAAATTATCCAGTTTTGTTAACGGCAGGAATTTAATAAATTAAAATCCAAAACAAAAGTTTCCACGATCTAATAAAAAAATACAATAATAATTAGTGCACCAGGTCGGCAACCTTGAAAGAGAGGTAGTGCACTTGGCACGCTTAAATACCAAATCTTTCAAAAAACTAATCCTAGACATGCACTCTCATATTGTATTCTTTAATCAACCGTTGATAATTTTTTTTTTCTTTGATTTGAAGCTACAATTTAAGCTTTCAATAAGCCACAATTAAGGCCACAATTAACAGAAAATTTTTAATTTTTAGTTTATCCAATCATTTGATTTTGTTAAACAGCAGAATTAAAATTTTGAAACAAAATCAAATTTAATTCTATTAAACGACAAGATTAAATCCTGAAACAGAATTTAATTAATTTTTTATTTGAAAATTAAATCAAAATTAAATCAAATCTATTAAACGGTTGAAATAAATCCCAAAATAGAATTATTTAATTTTTATTTTTATTTAGAAATAAAATCCGAAATAATTCTATTAAAACAGCAAGAAAAAAAATCCAAAACAGAATTTCCAATTTTATTATTATAAAATCCAAATATAGAATATAATCTATTAATCGGTGGAAATAAATCCCGAAACAAATTTAATCAAATTATTTTATTTGGAAACGAATCAAACTGGAATAAAATCTGTTAAACAACGGGAATAAATCTCGAAACAGATTTGTTTACTTAATTATTATTTGGAACCAAAATCCAAATATAAAATTAAATCTGTTCAACGGCGGGAATAAATCTCAAAACAATTTATTTACTTATTCTCGTTTGAAAATAAAATCAAATAGAATAAAATTTGTTAAACGGCAGGAAATAAATCCTAAAACAAATTATTTTTTAATTTTAATTTTATTCCCAAACAAAAAAAATTTCGTTTCGCCTTGGTGTTTCGTTCATCTCGAATTAGCGAATTGTGAAATACATAGTTTGTCTAAAGATTATTGGACAAAACACGTTAGCAAACATAAATAAATATAAATATTTACATTAAAACAAGATCTCAATAAAATTAATGTAAATAAATATTTATTTATATTTAAACTATTAGATTTAAATAAATCACATTAAATAAATATTTATATTTATTGAAATACATCAGATCAATAAAGAATATTAAGACAAGATCTAAAGATACCAGAAGTCGATTTAGAAATCGAATTTTTTTACGAGATGTTGAGGCCTGTTTGCTCAATTTCCTTAAGATAGATTCGGCAGCTCTTACAATACTTGGAGAAACGTTGGTTGTCTATCTCTTAGGATACAACAACAAGATGATTGCGGTAGTAGCACCTCTGCAGTGATCAACAAACAAACCAATTTGTCTTTTATCATCGAAACATTTAAAAAACCAGAGAGAAAAGAGAGAATCTTCGAGAGAGAAAATCAAAATATTAATTAAGATATTTTCCTTTTAAAAATACATTCTAAAATAATATCTATTGAGGAAAAAATTCATATTTGGGCTAAAATATCCGTAGGCCCCTTCTTGGGCTCGACTGGTTCAAACATTTCACATCTCCCACGTCGTGCGAGTGCGTCCTAACCTCGATAGGTCTGGATTTACACTACCTGCGCGTGAGGCAAAGCTTCAAGCTTAGTCATTCAATCACCCCTTTGTGGGTTTTCATATATAAACACATCCCACACTTTGGTATCTAACCAATGTGGGATTTAAGCTTTTCTTTTCCTCAAGTTATTCATAAGTGGCTTACTTTGAGCATCAATTTCTCATTCATCACTCATCTATTTTGAGCATATGATATACTGTTGTAAAGGTCTCTTGGAGCAAAATATAAAACCATAATTTCATGATTTAACCCTCCACTTTTACCTATAGAGAATATGCCTGAAAGTTACACAAAATTACCATTTTTCCAACACCCCACACTATGGAGACACAAAAAAATTTCGAGCATTCACGAAAAAAAGAAGAAGGACAACCACCATGAGAAGAAGAGGCCTTTCATGATCAATCAGGTGACTTCTTTCCTTACTATTTAAGGGGCTGCACATTGAGGACAATGTGTTTTCTAAAGTGTGGGGGTAACATAGGAATTTTTGCATATAGTTTTTAGTTTGATGTGTGCTTGAGCTTGTAGAAATACAAGTGATTGGTTAGGAGCTTGTATAATAGGTTGATTGTATTTGTTGATAAATTTTACATGATGGTGAGGAATTTTTAAATTTTTGAGAATGAAATTACTAAGTTCTATAGGTTACATTAAGTATAGATAAGAAAGTATTATTGATACAAAATGATGTGAATAATATGAGGAAACTAACATGCTAGTATAGATAAGGGATAGTAATTTTGAGAATCATGTGACTAAATTGATATTTATGCATATTGAGGTGTTTAGGGATGACCTAAGGCATTGTTTGGTTGCATTTAGAGCTAAAAAGCCAAACCCTATTCTGAATTTCCAATTAGTACCCATCTTTGAGCCTTATAACCCTTTTTGATGAACCACACTACAAGAATCTAAAGTCTAAAAATGATGATCTGTGTATACTCTTTTGGTCCTATTTTGCATGATAATAGACGTATGGCCATATGTATTGAGGGTAAGTAAACACATCATGGTGGAGGTGGTAAAATAAAGACTGAAATAGGAAAATCAATATGGTGTATGAGCTTTAGTTATTCAAAAAGAGAGAAATAGTGAAGACATTAAAAAAAGAAAGAAAGATGAGTAGAAATAAAAGAGAAAGTCGTGAGTAAGAAATCATGAGAAGAGTGATAAAGTCACAAGGTTACCAAACAGAAGAAAAAGAAATCTTACTCAATAAACAAAAGAGAATACTCATAGGTTAGCTAAAGGGATTAGACTATATTGAGATTCCTATATAGGAGAGAAAAGGAAGGTGAGAGAAGGAGAGTTAAGGGGGTGAGATGGAATGAGACATTAAGGGGAAGAATAGGGAACAATACAATGTGCCAAACTATTTTCGTGTTTGTAACCTTTTTGTGCTTAACTGTTCTTTGAAATTCATACATTTCCTAAGCCTCAACACGTTACAAGTCGAAAAACCCTATGTGACTTAAACAACTCAATGCATAAATATTGATAGTATTAGAATGACACTTATTTTCTTCCTAAATTTGTGTACTAATTGTCTCTTTTGTAGCATATTTAGCATGCATGATAGACATTTCATACTTAGTGTTTATATTCTCTAACTTGTTGTGTTGAGCTTAAATTCTTATTATTTTATCTCTTCTATGTACTAATATGTCAGCGTATGCAGAATATGTTCACAATTGTCAGCGTAGGGATCCATCTCAGAAAGATCAATGCTAGGAAGAATTTAAAGATACAGCCACAAGTTAGCTTGGAATTGCGGCCAAAGATGTCACTACATGGAAACTTTTACTTTGTAAAAGTGAATTCACATTGTAAGCACATCTGGAAGCACCAGCACAGGAATTTTACACGATGTCATCGTAATTAAATATTGTAGATCGCGCCTAGAAATGCGACGACAATCTGTAGATTTATGAAGATCACACCAGATCTGCGTGAGTGCACAGCTGAATTTCAACAAACTTTGACAACTGCACAAGAAGTTGGATCTAAGAGGAGATGAGATCTACAATTCTTGAAGCCTATAAATAGAGGAAAGAAGAAGAAGAAAACTACCAAAGAGTGAATGAATTAATTCTGTAAATACTTTGAGTTTTTGAAGCTTTATGCTAGAGTCTGTTAAGCTGATCGATTAGGCAAGCAACAACTTCTGACGAGAAGTGTTGGTACGATACAAAAGGAGTAGTTAAGAGATAATCCTAGTACCCTAGAGAAAGTATGCTTCGAATTATTTGTTAATTCCTCTTTTAAAGCTGATGAATTCTCTTGACATTTGATTGTATATGAGAGTATCTTTCAATGTTAGATTACTTTGATTCAAACTTAATTCTTCTCATTTGTTTATTCTTGGATTTAACTGCTTGACCATGAGAGTGTAATTGTAGTCTACCGACACTGAGAGGTGCGGTGACAAGTTGAATTAACAAGCAAGTCAGCGAGAGTTGCCTGAGACTAGAAGGGATTCTGTCACTTGTTCTTAGGTATGAAGCAATGCCAGCACTGAGAGGTGTGGTACTTGTGAGCGCTTGAGTCTTGATTAAACAGAGAGTTGTTATTGGTATGATTTCATTGGAACCTTATTGCGGTGACAATTCATCTACACTATACCTTATCGACACATCTAGCTTTGCTACTTAGTGAAATCAGTGATCCACTCCAATCCTTTACACTTGATCACACTTTTACTTTTATGCATTTAAATTCTCCAAACTTCAACAACTATTTGATTTACTTTTAGTTGCTCTGACAATTAACTTTTATAATTACATTGACAACTTTAACTATTTTAACTATGCAGTCTGATTTAATTGCACTGACATCATCACTAGCATTTTCTCTAATCTTAGCTTTAGTTACTTCGACAATTTAAGCATCAAGAACTCCTTCCTCGTGGGATCGATTTTTTATAGAACCAATCTATCAACTATACTTGCATCGACATGTATCCGCTTGCACAATTGCTGTGACGTTATAGGCCAATCAAGTTTTGGTGCCGTTGTCGGGGAATGGCGTTTGTTTGATGTTTATTTTTGTAGTTGCAATTATTTTTCTTAACTTGATTTTTTTATTTCTACATATCTATTTCACTTTCTTTTGATTTTCTTTCACAATTCTTTAGAGTTGCATGTCCACAAGGAGAAATCCTAAGGATATTGTGAACTTTGATCTAGAACTCAAAAGGACACTCGAAAGGAGGAAGCAAGAACAAAATAAAATGGCTAGTAACAACAACAACAACTTACCACCATTGCTGCCACAGAATGTAGTTCCTCCAATACACCCACAAATAATCAATAATATACTACCACCGCCACCACAAGAAGAGCAAGTGCAGAACAGAACAATCAAAGACTTTTTGTTCCTGTACTGGATGATTTGTAACCAGGGGTTGTAAGGCCGGCTATACAAGCTGGAAACTTCGAATTAAAACTGGTGATGTTTTAGATGCTCAATTCAAATGGGCAATATGCGGGCTTACCTGAAGATTCAAGGGAGCATCTTAAATTATTTCTGCATATTTGCGCATCTTTTAGCCAACATGGTGTCCTTGATGATGCCTTAAAAATGCAATTATTTCTTTATTCGTTGCAGGGAAGAGGGAGAACATGGTTCTTGGGTTTGCCGACTGGATCCATTACATCATGGAATGCGTTAGCAACACAATTTGTTTTGAGATTCAATCCGTCGATAACGAATGCAAGGTTGGGCAATGATATCATAGCTTACCATCAGTTAGATGATGAAAACCTACATACAATATGGAAGAGTTATAAGACTCTGCTTAAACGTTGTCCTATACATGGAATCCAGCAAGAGACTAAGATCGAGATCTTTCACAACGGATTGAATGCCCAGACAAGAAATCTTGTCGACACATCTGCAAATGGTCCCTTGTTGTATTGTACCTACATTGAAGCTGTACAAATTCTAGAGAGGATTGCACAAAATGATTATCAATACCCTATCTCTTGTTCTGCTTATGTAAAAACTAATCCTAATGTTCTTAAGTTAGTTGCTATTTCAACCTTGAGTGCACAGGTATCCTCTTTGGCCAATATTATAAAGAACATGAAGGGAACAAGTGACGTTGTCCCTATTCAAGTGGCCTAACAGATGGAAGTCCCGACATTTTCACGTGAAATTTGTGGCGACAATCACAGTTATGAGGATTATCCACAACATGCTGAGAATGCATTCTATGTTAACAACATCAGAGGGAATTCTTATGGTAACTCATACAATAATTCTAATCGAAATCTACAACCTTGGGGGAATCAGGATGCATCTACTTATAGATATGGAAATTCCTCACAGCAAGGGAGTTATAGACAAGGGAGTTACAACAACAATCAACAGCAATACTATAATCATAATGCTCAGGTAAATTCGCATCCTGATCAAATGCAGGTACATAGCTAAATGCAATCACAAGCTAGAATGCAGTCACAATAGACTACGCTGCTACATATGTAAGGACAACATTAGCAACAACAGCAACAATTTTCTCAACAAAGATCAGATCCTATGGCTGCTCTTGAAGCGCTGATGCGAGAGCATATTACGCACACTGAAGTAATTGTTCAAGGTAACTCTTCTTCTATCTGTGCATTAGAAGCCCAGCTAGGACAATTGGCTTTTAATCTGAGTACAAGGTCACCAGGCACTTTGCCTAGTGATACTAAAAATCTGACACAAAAGGGGAAGGAACATTGCAAGGCTATCACGCTGTGGAGTGGAAAGCAGATTGCTGAACCAAGTAGCAATTTCACTCAAGAAAATGTCGACACAACCGAACCAACACAACCAAGAGAAGTTATATCTGAAGAGAGCCTAGCAAAAATAAATGAGAAGCCACCAGTAGTAAAGACTATGCCTACAATTCGCCAAACAAGGATGTCAGTGCAACTGCCCATGTCGATGCAGTTGGTTATTCCACAACAACCTACTGACAATATACCTTTGCCATTTCCACAGAGATTTTAAGAGAAAGACCATGATAAGGATTATCAAAAATTTGTTTCTACTTTGAAGGAATTACACATTAACATACCTCTTATAGATGCTCTTGTGCAGATACCCAGTTATGGGAAATTCATGAAAGAGTTGCTATCAAAGAAGAAAAAGTTGTCCGAAAACGAGATGATTGCACTCCTAGAGGGGTGTAGCGCTATACTAAGAAATAAGTTACCAAAAAGATCAAAGATCTTGATAGCTTCATAATACCATGCTCCATTGGAAATCATTATCTAGGTAAAGCTTTATGTGATCTGGGAGCTAGTATTAACCTCATACCTTTGTCCACATTCAGGAAGTAAGGAATTGGATTGATGAAACCCACTGCGGTGACATTACAGCTTGCTGACAGATCTCTAGCACAACTTGAAGGGCAGATCAAAGATGTTGTTGTCCAAGTTGATAAGCTCGTGTTCCCTGCTGATTTCATAATCCTTGACTGCGAAGTAGATAAGGAGGTGCCCATCATCTTGAGATGCCCATTCTTAGCAACGGGACGCACTCTCATTGATGTTTTTAAGGGCGAGCTCATTATGCGTTATAACAACGACCATGTTACCTTCAATGTGTTTGAAGCATCTCTTTCTACAAGTAAGAAGCAATGTCACCATATTGATGTGCTGGACGAGATAATTATGGAAGAATTCAATTAACGGAGCTCAGCAGTTCTAGATGAAGATGTAGTAACATCCACTGATGATATCCTAGCTGAATGTGACCATAGAGCTGAGGCTAATAGTTGTGAGCTGAGACAGGGTTGGCAATTGGAATCATTGGATCTTTCCAATAGCACGATCTCTGTGTTTAAACCATCAGTTGAACAAGCTCCTACCTTGGAGTTAAGGCCATTACCGATGTATCTGAAGTATGTCTTTCTAGATGACAATGACACATTACCCGTGATTGTCAGCGCAAGCCTCGACGCAATTCAAGAAGAAAACCTCATCGTAATTTTAAAGCAACACAAACGAGCAATAGGCTGGAGTATTACAGATATCAGAGGCATTAGTCCCTCTTTTTGCATGAACAAAATCAGGTTAGAAGATGAGGGGAAGCAATCTATTGAGCAACAGTGAAGGCTAAATGAGAAAATGAAAGAGGTAGTGAAGAAGGAGATTATTAAGTGGCTAGACGCGAGCATCATCTACCCCATTTCAGACAGCTCATGGTGAGCCCTGTCCAATGTGTGCCTAAGAAAAGTGGCATCACAGTGGTGAGTAATGATAAGAACGAGCTGATCCCTACTCGCATCACTATAGGTTGGCGAGTGTGTATGGACTATAGTCGACTCAATACGGCCACAAAGAAGGATCACTTTCGATTACCATTCATTGACCAAATGCTAGACAGGTTAGTTGGTAAAGTCTATTCTTGCTTCCTAGATGGCTACTCTGGATATGATCAAATCACCATTGCGTCGGAAGATTAAGCAAAGACCACATTCACATGTCCATTTGGAACTTTTACCTTTCAATTTATGCCATTTTGATTGTGCAATGCACTAGCCACATTCCAAAGATGTATGATGGTTATCTTCTCGAACGTGATTGAAGATTCTTTAGAGGTATTCATGGACGATTTCTCTGTATATGGGCAGAACTTTAACCAATGCGCTGACAATCTGGCGAAAGTATTGAAGAGATGCGAGGACACAAATCTAGTGTTGAACTAGGAGAAATTCCATTTCATGGTAACTGAAGGCATTGTCCTTGGCCATTGCATATCATGTCAGGGCATTAAGGTAGACAAAGCAAAGGTTGAAATAGTTGAGAAATTGCCACCACCCACCAATATCAAAGGAATAAGAAGCTTTCTTATTAACTTTGGTTTCTATAGAAGATTTATTCAAAATTTTTCCAAGATTGCTAGACCACTATGCTCGTTGCTGGAGCAAAATAAAAAGTTTGTGTTTGATGACAAATGTCTGGACGCATTTGTCAAAATAAAAAAGCAGTTAGAACAAGCTCCAATTGTCGTCGCACTAGACTGAACACAACCCTTTGAATTATGTGACATAAGCGATTTCATTGTAGGAGCTGTGCTGGGGCAACAGAAAGAGAAGGTATTTCACTAAATTTATTATACTAGCAAAACTTTAACTGACGCGCAGGTAAACCATACAACTATTGAAAAGGAGTTACTAGCAGTCGTTTTTGCATTCGACAAATTTCGTTCATACCTTGTGATCGACTTGTAATCGTCATAGCATTTAAGTGCAAGCGGACACACGTCGATGCAAGTATAGTTGATAGATTGCTCTATCGGATATCGATCCCACGAGGAAGGAGTTCTTGATGTTCAATTGTCGAAGCAACTAAAACTAAGATTAGGGAAAATGCTAGTAAGGATGTCAGTGCAATTAAATCAGATATATACCACTAAATTAATCAAAGTTGTCAATGTAATTATAAAAGTTAATTGTTAGAGCAACTGAAAGTAAATTAAATAGTTATTGAAGTTTGGAGAATTTAAATACATAAAAGTAAAAGTGTGATCAAGTCTAAAGGATAAAAGTGGATCACTGATTTCACTAAGTAGCAACGCTAGATGTGTCGACAAGGTATAGTGTAGATGAATTGTCACTACAATAAGGTTCCAATGAAATCATACTAATAACAACTCTTTGTTTAATCAAGACTCGAGCGCTCACAAGTACCACACCTCTCAGTGCTGGCATTGCTTCACACCTAAGAACAAGTGACAGAATCTCTTCTAGTCTCAAGCAACTCTCACTGACTTCCTTGTTAATTCAACTTGTCACAGTGTCGGTAGACTGCAATTACACTCTCGTGGTCAAGTAGTTAAATCCGAGAATAAATAGATGAGCAGAATTAAGTTTGAATCAAAGTAATCTAACATTGAAAGATATTCTCATATACGAGCAAATGTCATTAGAATTCATCATCATTCAAAGAGACATACTATCCTTAGGCTACTAGGATTATCTCTTAACTGTTCCTCTTGTTTAGCACCAAGCAATTCTAAGAAGTTGTTGCTCGCCTGATCGATCAGTTCACTGGTCTCCAGCATAAAGCTTCAAAAACTCAAAGTATTTACAGGATTATTTCCTTCACTCCTTGATATCTTTCTCATTCTTCTTTCCTCTACTTATAGTCTTCAAGAATTATAGATCTCATCTCCTCTCATATTCAACTTCTTGTGCACCTATCAAAGTTTGTTGAAATCTAGCTGTGCACTCACGTAGATCTGGTGTGATCTTCATAAATATGCAGATTGTCACCGTATTTCTAGGCGCAATCTACAATCTTTAATTATGGTGACATCGTGTGAAATTCCTACGCTGGTGCTTCCAGATGTGCTTGCAGCATGAATTTACCCATACAAAATAAAAGTTTCTATGCGGTGACATTTTTTACCACAATTCCAACCTAACTTGTGGCTGCATTTTTAAATTCTTTCTGGCATTGATCTTTTGAGATGAATCCCTGTGCTGACAATTGTGAACATATTCTGTATACGCCGACGTTAGTGCATAGAAGAGATAAAATAACGAGAATTTAAGCCAAACAACAATGACTTAGAGAATATAAATACTAAGTATGAAATGCTTATCATGCATGCTAAATATGCTACAAAAGAGACAATTAATACACAAATTTAGGGAGAAAATAGGTGTCATTTCTAATGATATCACCTTGTCGGCTCAAAAATTACAGTGTACATGGATCATTCTACATTGAGATACCTCTTTACGAAGAAAGACGCCAAATTGAGATTGATCAGATGGATCTTGCTTTTACAAGAATTTGATGTTAAAATCAAGGATAGAAAAGGATCTGAGAATCAAGTAGCTGACCACTTGTCTCGCTTGGAAGTTAGAAGTGAGGATGGGAATAAATCCCAAATTGTCAATGCATTTCCAAACAAGCAGTTATTCTTTGTCGACACATCTCCTTGGTATGTAGACGTTGTCAATTATCTTGTTTGTGGGAAACTACCCTTGAGTGTCATTGGTCACAAGAAAGTCAAATTTTTGCGTGACACTGCGAAGTATCATTGGAACAAGCCATACTTGTTCAAGGTATACGCCGATAATATTATTTGTCGTTGCGTTCTTGAAGAAGACATGACTTCCATCCTGAGACATTACCATGATGCTCCTTACGGAGGCCATTTTGGTGGAATGAGGACTACTACGAAGGTCCTACAATCAGGATTCTATTGGCCTACATTGTTTCGCGGTGCCCACAATTTTGCTCAATAATGCGATAGATGTCAATGTACTGGTTCTATATCTCGCTGCAATGAGATGCTCCAACAACCTATTATGGAGGTGGAGCTATTCGATGCCTGGGGTATAGACTTCATGGGACCATTTCCAAACTCTTTTGGGAATGTGTACATTCTAGTTGCTGTTGACTATGTCTCTAAGTGGATCGAGGCAATTGCAGTTTCAAAAGATGATGCTCGAACGGTGTTGGAGTTCTTTCACACGTATATCCTTACACTATTTGGAACACTGAGGGCATTGATAAGTGATCAAGGTACTCATTTTCATAAAAACCAAGTGGCAACAGCATTAAAATGATATGGTGTGAAGCATCTCATGGCTACCACATATCATCCAAAAACAAATGGCCAAGCGGAGGTGTCCAATCGGCAAATTAAAAGCACCCTTGAGAAGGTGGTTAACCCATCTAGGAGAGATTGGTCTTCGCGGTTACATGATGCATTGTGGGTGCTTTGTACCGCATATAAAACCCCGTTAGGGATGTCACCGTATCAATTAGTGTTTGATAAATCTTATCACCTGCCAGTTGAGTTTGAACACAAAGCCATGTGGGCAATCAAGCAGGTGAACATGGACTACGATGTTGCTGGACGGAAAAGGTTGTTGGACATTATTGAGTTGGAAGAAATTAGATGCAAAGACTATGAAAATGTTGCATTATATAAAGAAAATACCAAGAGATGACATGACAATATCATCTTGCGTCGATAATTCAATCTTGGTCAGTTAGTACTTTTGTTTAATTCACGTCTAAAACTGCATCCAAGTAAATTGCATTCAAAATGGTCAGGCCCTTTTAAGGTTGTCGAAGAATTCCACAATGGCACAATGACAATTGAAAATATGAAGGATGGTCACAAGTTCAAGGTGAATGGCCAACGACTAAAGCATTACATTAGCCCAGATGTCAAAGAACTGAACGAGATCATTAATCTGGTCACCTTTCTTTAATGTCAAAGCATTTTTACATTTATTTTCATCTTTTTACTTTTACTTGTTTCCTTTAAGTCTTATGCAAGAATTAAAAAAAATCGTCTTTTTGTCAATGCATCATAAAGCACAACTTGTCGGCACATTATGTGATGATTCAACAAAGCTTTTTCAGCAAGAATCTCGTCGATTTATTTTCATCCATCCTTAGCCATTAGATCAACCAAAAGGTACGATCAGCAGCCTTGAATTTATTAGCTATAAATACAACATTTTCATAAGACAACCTGCAATAATCATGTCTCTTGCCATTGAAAGGTTATAAAACCCTTCTTCTGCTGACTTCCTTCTCCCACTCATAATCGCTATTGCTGCTACACTTATCTTTTTCATCGTTCTTAAAGTTTTTTCTGCAGTTTCTCTTAATCTTTTTACCTAGTTATTATGGCAAGAACAAGAGGTGCAAAAACTCCGTCAAAAAACCCTCGTTGAATCTTTCGCCATCATAGTTTGGACCACAAACTAACCCCCACAAAATGAACCAGTCCTATTTTTTTCCAAGGCGGGGAAGGACCGCTACCAAGACGTTATCCTTAAACAAAACTACCGCCCAGAGCAGGGTCTGCAGTTGTCCCCACACCAAACATTGGGGAAGCAAATCACGAGAACGATCAGTCGTCTGGGCTGGGAATTTTTCTTCGACCACCTAGTCGGATATTCCCTCATCATGGTAAGGGAATTTTATGCCAATCTTATAGACTCTGAATAGGAGTTCATTTTTGTAAGGGAGGGCTTGGTATCTTGGGGTGCTGCCCACATCAATGCTCTGTTCCGGATTGCTGAGAAGGAAGACACCCACACTGCGTTTTTGGAAGAGTTGACTGATGATGGTGTTGACCAGGTAATGAAAGACATTTGTGTTGAAGGTGCTGTGTGGATTGGAAATAGTCCGCACAACTACACAATGCACCGATGTTATCTTACAACCCAAAGCAAAGTGTGGTTCCACCTTGTTAACAGTCGCCTGCTACCTTCAACCCATAGCACAACTGCGACACTAGATCGCATGTGCCTCCTGCACCCTATCCTTGAGGGATGTCACATCGATGTCGGTGTAATTTTACATGACCAGATTACTGAAGCTGCGTCTAAGCAGACAGGTATATTACCCTTCCCTTCCTTGATAATGTTTTTGCGTAAACAAAGGGGGATTATACCTCGTGATGGTGATGAAGTGTTAGATAACAAGGGCCCCATTAATGACATCTCAATGGAGAGAATACCGAGAGGGCAAGAAACCCCACTAGTAAAAGAGGCATCAAAGAAGAAGGACAAAGGGAAAGGAAAGAAGAAGGAAAAGCAGGAAAACGCACCCACAGACCACCAAATAAAGAAGAAATTGGTTGAGATTGAAATACTCGTTGACCGCATAGATATGCGTCAAATTAGACTTGTCAGCACATTAGAGGAAATGGACTACAGATAAAACCTCTTTCATGCATACACAAGAGTGTGGAACAAAACTATTGTCGATGTATTGAGAAGTCTGAGCCCAAATCCCCTGCTAGAGTTTCCTATCTTCTCGTCGATTGTTAGGGAAGGTCCCTCATCCTTCGACCAGCCTACTCCTGATGGTAGGACTCAGAATGTCTCATCTCCAAAAAGGATTCATATCTTTGATAATGAGGAGTACGAGGGACATTCCAATGCCATGGAAGACTATTACAGAATAATTATCAGCCTATTCGAGGAGGAATTTTCGAATAGCCTTGGGCCTACCATGGTAGATAGGGCGGTTGTTATTTAGGAGCTATACACCCCGATCATATCTATGGGGCGAGAAGAAGAGGAAGGCACTGACAAAGACACAACTGAGTAAGAGAAGCCTAAGGAAGAAGAAGCAGAAAAAGAAGAAGGAAATGAGAAGGAGAATGAAGGAAAGGAGAGGGAACTTGATAAGAAGGACCCTGACGAAGAGAAGGAAGAGAAGAAGGACGACGCCCCGACAAATTTTGAGGCAAAAATTATCGTACACCCACAAGTGTGGGGGCATCCAATGAAGACGTGGCTCCGTTTGAAGCTAGCCAGGCTGAGGTAGTTACCAGCAGCACAGAGGATCTTAATCCTCTAGCCATTGTGCCCTATGTGGCACTGCTTGCAAAAGTCCATCCGTCAGATGTAACTGTCGATGAGGTCGCCAACCAACCGATTGTGGAGGAGCAATTTGCTGCTTCGGTTGATTCAAAGGACAAAAAGAGAAAGCATGAGGATAAGAAAAAGAAGCACAAAGAGGAAGGCGAGTGCCCAATGAAAAAGAAGAAGAAAGCCAAGGTAGCCACTTCATCGATTGCAGAACAATGAGTTAGTTTACTTTCCATTAATTAGTTACATGCATAGCATTTAGTTGTCATTACATTTTTAATTGTCACTTAATTTTAATTGTTAGTACATTTGCATTGTAGTTGCATTTCCATTTTAATTTGTATAATATTGTCAGTGCATTAGGGACAAAGCAAACATTAAGTTTGGGGGATCTTGTGTGAAATGGAAATACGATTGCACCCACATATTTGAAAAATTTCTTATTTCTTTACTTTAATGAAAGTATGCAAAGTTTTAACAAAAATGTAACCACAGTTTTTATTCTTATTTGTAATTCTTGAATTGTTTGGAATGTTGATATGTGAATATGAATGAATATTGAACCTTCTATTTTTTGATGAATGATTGGAATTTCTTTAGTAATGAATTGATATTATCAGCCCTTGAATCTTGAATTAACTTACCAATTACAAGACACTCTAATGTGAGTGCATTGTGACTTGTCAAGGGAGAACACTCTACTACATGTGTTAGAAAAATCATCTAGCCAAAGGCTGTCATTGCAAGAGTGTGTGTCGGCACAATTATATACCTCCTGGAGGTTTGTTGCACCCCATCGTTACTACCCAAGAACAAAGGTAGAGTAATGCAATGACATCTCTCAATCACTTATAAAAAAATCACAAAAAGAAGAAAAGAGAAAAGAAAAGAAATATATTGCCATGAATGTTGTATTGGTTAAGGAAGGGTTAAGATTCAAAGCGTGTTACTAACATTGGTGAAGTTGCAGTTTTAATTATTCATGTTTATAAATTGTCGGTGCATTATTCTACCAAATGAATGCAATTTATATATTAGAATTCCAGACAATTTAAGTTGTTAGAATAATGATTGTGGTGACATGTTTGCTTGTGAAGTTTGCTAATTTTTGTTTACTTGAGACAAGTAAAAAACTCAAGTTTTGGGGTGTAATAGCATTAGAAATGACCACTATTTTCTCCCTAAATTTGTGTATTAATTGTCTCTTTTGTAGCATATTTAGCATGAATGATGGGAATTTCAAACTTGTATTTATATTCTTTAACTCATTGTTGTTGGGCTTAAATTCTCGTTATTTTATCTCTTCTATGCACTAATGTCAGCGTATGTAGAATATGTTCACAATTGTCAGCATAGGGATCCATCTCAGAAAGATCAATGCTAGGAAGAATTTAAAGATACAACATAAGTTAGCTTGAAATTGCGGCCAAAGATGTCACCGCATGGAAACATTTACTTTGTATAAGTGAATTCACAATGCAAGCACATCTAGAAGCACCAAGGTAGGAATTTCACATAATGTCGCTGCAATTAAAGATTGTAGATCACGCCCAAAAATGTGGCGATAATCTGTAAATTTATGAAGATCACACCAGATCTGCGTGAGTGCACAGCTGAATTTCAACAAACTTTAACAGCTGCACAAGAAGTTAGATCTAAGAGGAGATGATATCTACAATTCTTGAAGCCTATAAATAGAGGGAAGAAGAAGGAGAAAAATATCAAGGAGTGAAGAAATTAATTCTACAAATACTTTGAGTTTTTGAAGGTTTATGCTGGAGTCCGGTGAGCTGATCGATCAGGCGAGCAACAACTTCTGATGAGAAGTGCTTTGTGTGATACAAGAGGAGCAATTAAGAGATAATCCTAGTAGCCTAGGGATAGTATGCTTCGAATTATTTGTTAATTCCTATTTTAAAGCTGATGAATTCTCTTGACATTTTATTGTATATGAGAATATCTTTCAATGTTAGATTACTCTGATTCAAACTTAATTCTTCTCATCTGTTTTTTCTTGGATTTAATTGCCTGACTACGAGAGTGTAATTGCAATCTACCAACACTGAGAGGGGCGGTGACAAGTTGAATTAACAAGCAAGTCAGTGAGAGTTGCTTAAGACTAGAAGGGATTCTGTCACTTGTTCTTAAGTGTGAAGCAATGACAACACCGAGAGGTGTGGTACTGGTGAGCGCTTGAGTCTTGATTAAACAGAGAGTTGTTATTGGTATGATTTCATTGGAACCTTATTGCGGCGATAATTCATCTACACTATACGTTGTCAACACATCTAGCGTTACTACTTAGTGAAATCAGTGATCTACTCCAATCCTTTACACTTGATCACACTTTTACTTTTATGCATTTAAATTCTCCAAACTTCAACAACTATTTGATTTACTTTTAGTTGCTCTGACAATTAATTTTTATAATTACATTGATAACTTTAACTATTTTAACTGTGCAGTTCTGATTTAATTACGCTGACATCATCACTAGCATTTTTTCTAATCTTAGCGTTAGTTGCTTCGACAATTTAAGCTTCAAGAACTCCTACCTCGTGGGATTGATATTCGATAGAACCAATCTATCAACTATACTTGCATCGACGTGTGTCCGCTTGCACAATTACTGTGACGTTATAGGCCGATCAACTATATATGGAAATTGTATGATCTCATTATAACTATCTGTATTGTGTTAGGATAATAAAAGTACTTATATTAGGTATTGATGGAGTTATATCAATGAGACTTTGATATTTATATTTCCTGTAACTTACTAAATTTGTATTATTTCTAACCAAAAATGGTAAAATTGCTCACTCATCATGTTAGAATTATTGAGAAATACATAATTCCTAGAGTAGATGTTGCGAACCTAATCTTTGTATAATATAGATTCAAGCTCCTTTTTTTTCTTATTTCATTGCTTTATGATTACTTTTCTTGTTTAGTTTGCTTGAGGACAATCAAAGACTTAAGTATGGGGGAGTTTGATCTATCGGTTTTATACTTAGCAGATTGAACTAGTTTTTACACTTGAAGAGCTTGAAATTAAGTATTTTCTTTATGTTTTCAAAGTATTTAACTTAGATTTGTCTTTTAAATAAATTGTGTAAACCGAGTGTCAAAAGGTTACTTTATTGACTTTAAGGCCGATTGAGGCCTAAAGGTTAGCTTACATACTTCGTGAGTGTGCATGATACCATGAGAAGTTGAACAAATATGAAATTGATCACTTCGTCATGACATAGGATGTTCTACGTCGCAACAAAGGGACCAAACTTGAAGAATTAGGGGACTAACTTGTTTCTCGTGACATGCATAGGCTATGTCACGACAATGCCTACTGATAGCATTAGAAGTGACACTTATTTTTTCCCTAAAATTTGTGTATTAATTGTTCCTTTTGTATCATATTTAGTATGCATGCTAAACATTTCATATTTAGTGTTTGCATTTTCTAACTTAGTGTTGTATGGCTTTAATTCTTTTCATTTTAGCCTTTTTTATGCCACTAATGTCGCCATATGCAGCATAAGTTTTGCGTTTGGAATTGTCAGCGCAGAGATCCATCTCGAAAGATCAATGCTGGAAAGTGTTCAAAGATGCAGCCGTAAATTTAACTTGGAATTGCGGCCAAAGATGTCACTGTAAAGATACCTTCACCTCGTACAAATGAATTCACGCTACAAACATGCTTGGAAGCACCAACACAGGAGGATGCTAACTTGTCGCCGCAAGTAAAGATCGTAGATTGCGCCTAGAGATGCGACGACAACCTACAGATGCCTGATGAACATACCAGATTTGTGTGAGTGCACAGCTAGAAATATCCAACTTGTACAACTACCAAAGAGGTTAGATCTGAGAAGGGAGGAGATCTAAATTCCCAAAGCTTATAAATATGAGGGAAAGGAAGAATATGGATATCAAGTGGTGAAGAATTAAACTCTTTAAAATTTCTCAAATCTTTAAACAAGCTGCAATGGAAGATTGAGTTTTGGAGGAAGGTGATCTGACGAGCAAAGGAGCAAGACTTCTGACAAGAAGTTCCTTTCTGCGGCGCAAGAGGAGCTATCACGGAATAGTTCAAGTAAACCAGGAATAGGATGCTTTGACTGTTTTCTTTGATACCTCTTAATTGTTGATGAATACTGTTGATTATTAATTGAGTATGAAAGTACCATTTGAAGTTAGATCTAATTTGATTTCTATACTATTCTCCTTATCTGTTTATATTTGGATTTAACTATTTGACCACGAAAGTGTGATTGAAGTCACATTCACTGGAAGGTGCGGTGACAAGTTAGATTAACAAGAAAGACAATGAAAGTTGCTTGAGGCTAAAAAGTAATTCTAGCCACTTGTTCTTAAGTGCAAAGCATTACCAGCACTGGAAGGTGTGGTAATTGTTAGCATTTAGATCTGTGTTAAATAGAGGAAGTGATAGTAGTAAGATCTCATTGAAGCGTAATTGCGGTGGCAATTCATCTATTTGTTACCTTGCAATCACATTTAGCATTGCGACTTGTGAAGTCAGTGATCCTCTCCAGTTCTTACACTTGATCATATCTTTTAATTTCCTGAATTTACATTTACAAACATCCCAACAATTATTCATTTTATCTTAATTTGCTCTGACAATTTATTTAATGTTTGCGTTGACAGATTAATTCTTTTAGTAGTACAGATCTAACTATTTTGCGCTGACATTCTATTACTCTTATTTTAACCTTAGTTACTTCGACAATTTAAACATTAAGATATCTTCGTGGGATCGTTATCCAATAGATCAAATCTATCAACTATACTTGCATCGACAAGTGTCCGCTTGCACTTAAATGTTGTGATGTTTATAGGCTGATCAAGTTTTGGCGACGTTGCCGGGGATGGCGATTTTTTGATGTTTATTTTTGTAGTTACAATTATTCTTTCTTACTTAACTTTTAATTTTTACTAATCTGTTTAATTTTTTGGTTGATTTTCTCTCAATTTTTTAGGAGTTGAAAGTCCACAAGGAGAAATCCTAAGGACATTGTTACTTTTGATCCAGAGCTCGAATGGACTATTTGAAGGAGGAAGCAAGAGAAAAAGAAAATGGTTGGAAACGACAATGATCTACCACCAATGCTGCCACAAAATGTTGTTCCTCCAGTACAGCCACAAAGAGTTAACAATATACCACTACCGCTGCCACAAGTAGAGCAAATCTCAGGCAGGACAATCAGAGATTTTGTTGTTCTTGTGCACGATGATTTACAACTAGGGGTTGTTAGACCGGCAATACAAGCTGGTAATTTTGAATTAAAATCGGTTATGTTTCAAATGCTTAATTTGAATGGACAATATGAAGGTTTACCTCATAAGGATGCTAGAGAGCATCTTAAATCATTTCTACTTATATGTGCTTCTTTTAGTCAACAGGGTGTTCCTGATGACGCCTTAAAGATGCAGCTGTTCCCTTATTCCTTTACAAGGGAGGGCACGAACATGGCTCCTTGATTTACCGGTTGGATCCATTACTTCTTGGAATGCGCTAGCAACGCAGTTTGTTTTGCGATTCAATCCGCCGACAACGAATGCTAGATTGTGGAATGATATCATGGCATATCATCAACTAGATGATGAAAATTTACACACTACGTGGGAACGTTACAAGACTTTGCTGAGACATTGTCCCATGCATGGAATCCAACAAGAGACTCAAATCGAGATCTTTTATAATGGGTTGAATGCGCAGACAAGGAATCTTGTCGATGCGTCTGTTAATGGTCCATTGTTGGATTGTACCTACAATGAAGCCTTACGAATATTAGAGAGGATTGCACAAAATGACTATCAGTATCTAATTTCTCATTCTGCTCAGGTAAAAACTAATCTTAGTGTTATGGAATTAGATGATATATCAACTTTGAGTGCACAGGTGTCCTCAATGGCGAATATGATCAAAAACATGAAGCGAACGAGTGATATTTCCCCTATTCAAGTAGCCCAACAAATGGATGTGTCGACATTTTCCTGTGAAATTTGTGGCGAAAACCACAGTTATGAGGATTGTCCACAACACATCGAGAACGCATTCTACGTCAACAACATCAGAGGAAATTCCTATGGTAACTCGTATAGTAATTCTAATCGTACATAACAACCTTAAGGAAGCCAGAATGCACCCACATTCAAATATGGAAATTCCTTAACTCAAAGGAAGTTTAGACAAGGGAGTTACAACAACAACCAACAACAGTAGAATTATAATCACAATCTGCAATTGCATGCGCAACCAGATAATATGCGATCACAAGACCAGATGCGATCACAGAACCAAATGCAATCATATAAACAGATGCAGCCACAAGCTCAAATGCTGCGACAACAGAATACGATGCCAAATATGCAAGGATAGCATCAACAACAACAATAGCAATATTCTCGACCAAGAGCAGATCCGTTGGCTACTCTTGAAGCGTTAATGCGAGAGCATATCACGAGAATAGAAGTAATCGTTCAAGGTAACTCTTCTTCTATTCATGCATTGGAAGCTCAGCTAGGACAATTGGCTTCTAACAAGAGCACAAGCTCACCAAGTGCTTTGCCTAGCGACATTGAAAATTTGACTCAAAAGGGGAAGGTGCATTGTAAGGCTATCATGCTGAAAAGTGGAAAGCAAACTACTGAGCTAAGCAGTAGTTCCAACCAAGTACATGTCGACGCATCTGAACCAAAGCAACAAAAAGAAGTTACCTATGAAGAAGACGCAGCAGAAATAAATGAAGAAGAGCCACCATAGTCACTCTTATGCCCACAATTCAACCAACAAAGATGTCGACGCAACTTCCCATGTCGACGTAGCTAAATCCTTTACAACAACCCACTGACAATATACCTTTGTCATTTCAACAGAGATTCAAGGAGAAGGATCATGAAAAAGATTATCAAAAGTTTATATCTACCTTAAGTAATTACACATCAATATACCTCTAGTTGATGCTCTTGTGTAGATTCTCAGCTATGGGAAATTCATGAATGAGCTATTATCAAAGAAGAAAATGCTTTTTGACATCGAGACGATTGCACTCACAGAGGGGTGCAGCGTTGTGCTAACAAACAAGTTACCACCAAAGATGAAAGACCCTAGCAGTTTCATAATTCCATGCTACATTAGAAACCACTACCTAGGTAAAACTTTATGTGATTTAGGAGCTAATATTAACCTCATGCCGGTATCCACTTTCAGGAAATTAGAAATTGGATCTATGAATCCCACTACGATGACATTACAATTTGCATACAGATCCTTAGCACAACCTGAAGGATAGATTAAGGATGTCCTCGTCCAAGTTGATAAGCTTGTGTTCCCAGTTGATTTTATCATTCTTGATTGCGAAGCAGATAACGAGGTGCCCATTATCTTGGGACGCCCATTTTTAGCAACAAGACGTACACTTATCGATGTTTTCACGGGTGACCTGATTATGTGTCAAAATGATGAGCATGTCACCTTTAGTGTGTTTGAAGCATCTCCATCAAGAAGTAAAGAACAATGTCACCACATTGACATGCTAGATGAGTTAATTACAAAAGAATTCAATGAACGAAGTTCAACAGTTTAAGACGAATATGCAATGACATATACTGACAATATCCTACCTGAATACGACAACATAACTGAGGCTAATATTTGTGAATTGAGACAGGGCTGGCAATATGAATCTTTGGATTTGTTTAATAGGTCGATCCCTATTTTTAAACCATCGATTGAACAAGCTCCGACCTTGGAGTTAAAGTCATTACCAATGCATTAGAAGTATGTCTTTCTAGGTGACAATGACACATTACCTGTGATTGTCAGCGGAATCCTCGATGCAACTCAAAAAGAAAAGCTAATCACAATTTTGAAGCAGCACAAAAGAACCATTACCCGGAGCATTGCAAGCATTAGAGGCATTAGTCCCTCTTTCTGCATGCATAATATTAGGCTATAAGATGAAGGAAAACGGCCTATTGAACAACAATGAAGATTAAATGAAAAGATGAAGGAAGTAGTGAAAAAAGAAATCATTAAGTAGTTGGACGCAAGCATCATCTACCCCATTTCAGATAGCACATAGGTGAGCTCGATCCAATGTGTGCCTAAGAAGAGCGACAGCACAGTGGTAAGTAACGATAAGAACGAGCTAATCCTTACTTGCATTGCTACATGTTAGCGAGTGTGTATGGATTACCATCGTTTAAATGTAGCGACAAAGAAGGACCATTTCCTACTGCCATTTATTGATCAAATGTTGGATGGCTAGCTGGTAAGTCCTACTATTGTTTCCTTGATGGCTACTCTTATACAACCAGATTGCAATTGCGCCGGAAGATCAAGCAAGGACAATGTTCACTTGCCTATTTGGAAACTTTGCTTTTTGATGAATGTCATTTGGTTTGTGCAATACCCCAGCTACATTCTAGAGGTGCATGAAGGTTATTTTTTCTGACATGATTGAAAGTTCATTGGAGGTATTCATGGACAATTTCTTTGTGTATGGGCACAATTTTGATCAATGCGCTGACAATCTGGCGAAAGTATTAAAGAGATGCGAGGACACAAATCTAGTACTGAACTGGGAAAAATGTCATTTCAAGGCAACTGAAGGCATTGTCCTTGGCCATCGCATATCATGTCAGGGCATTGAAGTAGACAAAGAAAAGGTGGAAATCATTAAGAAGGTACCTCCACCCATAAATGTAAAAGGAATAAGGAGTTTTCTTGGTCATGCTGGATTTTATAGAAGATTCATCCAAGACTTATCCAAGATAGCAAAACCACTATGCTCTTTATTAGAGCAGAATAAAAAGTTTATGTTTGATGACACGTGTCTGGATGCATTTGTTATAATTAAAAAGCAGCTAGTACAAGCTCCAATTATCGTCGCACCAAACTAGAAGCAACCGTTTGAGGTAATGTACGATGCGAGAGACTTTGCTGTGGAAGCTGTGCTTGGATAATCTAAGGAGAAGGTATTTCATTCCATTTATTATGCTAGTAAAACCCTGACTGAAGCGCAGGTAAATTACACGACAACTGAGAAGGAGTTACTACCAGTAGTTTTTGCATTTGATAAGTTTCGTTCATATTTTGTCGGCGCAAAAATTACAGTGTACATAGATCATTCTACCTTGAAATACCTTTTTGTAAAGAAAAATGACAAACCACGACTGATCAGATGGATCTTGCTTTTATAAGAGGTTGATATTGAAATCAAAGACAAGAAAGGATCTGAAACCAAGTAGTAGACCACTTGTCTCGTTTGGAAGCTAGAAGTGAGGATGGGAATAAATCCCAAATTGTCGATGTATTTCTAGATGAGAAACTATTCTTTGTTAACACATCTCCAAGGTATGCAGATGTCGTCAATTATCTTGTTTGTGGGAAGCTACCATTGAGTGTCACTAGTCACAAGAAGGTCAGATTTATGCGCGACGTTGCAAAATATCATTGGAATGAGCCATACCTATTCAAGGTATACGCTGACAACATTATCTGTAATTGTGTTCCTAAGGAAGAGATGTCTTCTATCTTGAGGCATTACAACGATGCTTCTTATGGAGGTCATTTTGGTGGTGTTAGGACTGTTACAAAGGTCCTACAATCAGGATTCTACTGGCCCACATTGTTTCGAGATGCTCACAATTTCGCTCAACAATGTGACAAATGTTAACGCACAGGTTCCATATCTCGACACAATGAGATGCTTCAACAACCTATCATGGAAGTTAAACTCTTTGACATTTGGGGTATTGACTTTATGGGACCATTTCCAAACTCTTTTGGGAATGTGTATATTTTAGTTATTGTTGACTATGTCTCCAAGTGCATTGAGGCAATTGCGGTTCCGAAAGACGATGCTCAGATGGTGCTAAAGTTCTTTCACACATAAATCTTTACAAGATTCGAAACACCTCGAGCACTGATTAGTGACCAAGGTACTCATTTCCATAATAACCAAGTGGTGATTGCTTTGAAACGCTACGATGTGAAGCATCATATGGCAACAACGTACCATCTACAAACGAATGGCTAAGCGGAGGTCTCCAATCGATAAATTAAAGGAATTCTTAAGAAGGTGGTTAACTCAGTTGGGGATATCACCGTATCAGTTAGCGTTTGGTAAATCCTATCACTTGTCAGTTGAGCTTGTACATAAAGCCATGTGGGTAATTAAACAAGTAAACATGGATTATGATGCTGCTAGATAGAAACGGTAATTGGACATTTCTGAGCTGAAAGAAATTCGACGCAATGCATATGAAAATATAGCCATATACAAGGAGAAAACTAAGAGATGGTACAACAATATCATTTTTTGGCGATAATTTTCCCCTGGTTAGTTGGTACTTTTATTAAACTCACGTTTAAAATTTCATCCAAGAAAATTACGCTCGAGATGGTCAGGCCCTTTCAGAGTTGTCGAAGCATTCCAACATAGTGTGGTGACAATTGAAGATATGAATGATGGTCACCAATTTAAAGTGAATGGCCAACGACTGAAGCACTACTTGAGCCCAAATGTCAAAGAATAAAGCAAGACCATTAATTTGGTCACATTTACTTAATGTCATTGAAATTTTTACTTTTACTTTTTGCTTTTTATTTTCATTCATTTCCATTAAAGTTTTATGCAGAAATAAAAAAATCTCCTTTTTGTCTATGCATCTAATAGCACGACTTGTCGATACATTCTGAGATGACTTAGCGAAGCGTTTCAGGCAAGAATCACACCGATTGATCTCCAATCATCCCTAACCGTTGGATCAACCCAAAAAGGATGATTTGTGCCTTGGTATTTATTGGTTGTAGGCACAACGTATTACCATGCCAGCAGAGATAATCACGTCTCTTCACCACCAAAGTTTATAAAACCCTTTTGCCAACTTACTCTTACACTCACAATCTCCATTGCTACTGTATTCTTCTTCTTTCACTCTCAGTTTTTCTGCACAAATATTCTCACTTTTTTTCTCAAATATCATGTCCAAAACGCGAGGAGTTAAAACCCCATCAAAGTCATCTTCTGAATCATTGGCCGCCACAGTTCGGAGCGCCGAACAACCACCGCAAAAAGAGTTTGTTCTGTTTCTCTCAAAAGTGACAAAGGATCGATATCACGATGTGATGATCAAGAGGAACTGTCACCCTGAACAGGGTTCCCAATTGTCCCCATATCAGACGTTAGGGAGATAAATCACCAGAACAATTTCTAGCCTAGGGTGGGAACAGTTTTGTAACCATCCGGTCGACTACTCTCCAATAATGGTAAGAGAATTCTATGCTAACCTGGTGGATTCTGAGCAAGAATATGTGTTTGTTCGTGAGGGTTTAGTGCCCTAGAGTACAAATCACATCAATGCGCTTTTTCATATCACTAGAGGAGAATATACACATACTGAGTTCCTAGAGCACTTAACTAATAAAGGTGCCGACATTGTGATGCGAGATTTATACATTGAAGGCACAGTGTAGACTGGAAATGGTCTACATAACTACACTATGCACCGATGTTATCTAACCATACAAAGCAAGGTGTGGTTTCATTTCGTTAACTGATGCATTCTACCGTCTACCCACAACACCACTGCGACGCTAGATCGCATGTGCCTCTTACATTCTATACTAAAAGGACATCGTATTGATGTCTACGCAATCCTACATGATGAAATTACTGAAGCTACAAGTAAGCAGACAGGTATCTTACCTTTCCCCTCTCTAATAATGATGTTATGCAAGCAAAAGGGCATTGTGCCTCGTGATGGTGAAGAGGTGTTAGAAAACAAGGGGCTTATCAATGACATTTCTGTGGAGCGAATGACAAGAGGGAAAGAAGCCCCTCTGGTGAAGGAGGTGCCCAAAAAGAAAGAGAAAGGCAAGGGGAAGAAAAAGGAGAAACAAGCAACTGCGCCCATAAATCCTCAGATGGAGAAGAAGCTGACTATTATAGAACAACTCGTTGACCGCATGGATATGTGACAAATACGACTTGCCAACGTACTCGAAGAGATGGATTACGAACAAAATCTCTTCTATGCTTATACAAGGGCGTGGAACAATGCTATTGTGATCATATTGAGAAGTTTGAGCCCCAATCTATGCCAGAGTTCCCTATTTTTTCCTCTATTGTTAGGGAAGCCCTATCGTCATCCGAACAACCTGCTTCTGAAGGTAGGCCTTAGCCCGTTCTATCCCCAACTAAAATCCATATCTCTAATGATGAGGATCACGAGGGACACACCAAGGTTATGGAGGAATATTTCAGAACCATCATTAACCTTTTCGAGGATGAATTTTTCAACGGCTTTGGGGCCAACATGGCAAAACGGGAGGCTGCTGCTGAGGAAATGCACACAACAATCGTCTCTATGGGTCTGGAAGAAGAAGAAAGAGAAGGAAAAGATGAGGAAGGCACAGAAGAGAAGGAGAAAGCTGAAGAAGAAAAAAGAAATAGAGAAGAGAAGGTGAATGAAGAAGAAGAAGAAGGACTAGAAGAGAACAAAGAGGAAGAAGATGTTGCCCCGACAAATTTAGAGGAAGAATTTATCAACGCACCCATGACTGTGGGTACAACAGCTGATTACTCTGTAACACTTGGAGCAAGCCAGGCCGAGGCAATCACCATCAGCAATGAGGATCCCAATCCTCTGGCCATTGTGTCCTATGTGGCACCACTTGCTGAAATACACCCATTTGATGTGACTGTCGATGAAGCCTCCACTCAACCTGCTATGAAGGAGTAATCTGCTGCCCCGGTTGACTCAAAGAAAAAGAAAAGAAATAGAAAGGACAAGAAAAAGAAGCGCAAAGAGGAGCACCTAAAAAAGCAAAAAAAAGCCAATGCAGCCACATCATCAGCTGCTGAACACTGAGTTAGTTTACTTTTCGGTAGTTAGTTACATGCATCTCATTTAATTGTCATTGTATTTTAGTTGTCGTTGCATTTTACTTGTTAGTTCATTTGCATTATAGTTACATTTCCATTCTTATTTGTATAATATTGTCAGTGCATTGGGGACAATGAAGACATTAAGTTTGGGGGAATTTGTGTGAAATGAAAATGCAATTATACTCACATATTTGAAGAATTTACTTTTCTCTTTAGTTCAATGAAAGTATGCAAAGTTCCAAGAAAAATGTTACCACAATTTTTGTTTTATGCTTAAATCTTGAATTGTTTGGGATGCTTATATGTGAATTGGATGAATATGAATGAATATTAAGTCCTTCTATTTTTGATTGAATGGTTGGAATTGCATTAGTAATGAATGGGTAGCATCAATCTTTGAATCTTGAATTAACTTACCAATTACAGCGATATTTACTAATAAAAAGACACTCCAATGTGAGTGTATTGTGACTTATCAAGGGAGAACATTCAACTGCATGTGTTAGAAAATTATCTAGCCAAAGTTGTCACTGCAAGAATGTGTGTCGGCTCAATTACATACTTCTTGGGGGTTTGTTGCACCCCATCGTTACTGCCCAGGAATAAGGGTATAGTAATGCAATGACATCTCTCAGTCACTTATAAAAAAAGGAAGAAAAAGAAAGCAAAGAAAAAGAGAAAAGCAGAAAAAAAATATATGGCCATAAATACTGTATTGGTTAAGATAGGTTAAGATTCAAAGCATGATGCTAACATTAGTGAAGTTGCAGTCTTGATTATTCATGCCTATAAATTATCGGTGCATAATTCTGTCATATGAATGCAATTTATACATTAGGAATCCAGAGAACTTAAGTTGCTAGAATGATGATTACGGTGACAAGTTTGATTGTGACTTTGCTAACTTTTATTTACTTGAGGACAAGTAAAAACTCAAGTTTGGGGATGTGATAGCATTAAAAATGACACTTATTTTCTCCCTAAAATTTGTGTATTAATTGTTCCTTTTGTATCATATTTAGTATGCATGTTAAACATTTCATATTTAGTGTTTGCATTTTCTAACTTAGTGTTGTATGGCTTTAATTCTTTTCATTTTAGCCTTTTTATGCCACTAATGTCGTCGTATGCAGCACAAGTTTTACGTCTAGAATTGTCAGCGCAGAGATCCATCTCGGAAGATCAATGCTGGAAAGTGTTCAAAGATGCAGCCACAAATTTAACCTAAAATTGTGGCCAAAGATATCATCGCAAAGATACCTTCACCTCGTACAAATGAATTCACGCGACAAACATACCTGGAAGCACCAACGCAGGAGAATATTATGTTGTCGCTGCAAGTAAAGATCATAGATTGCGCCCAGAGATGCAGCGATAACCTACAGATGTCTGATGAACAAACCAGATCTGCATGAGTGCACAGCTAAAAATAACCAACTTGTATAGTTGCCAAAGAGGTTAGATCTAAGAAGGGAAGAGATTTGAAATTCCCAGATCTTATAAATAGAAGGGAAAGAAAGAAGATGGATATCAAGTGGTGAAGAATTAAACTTTGTAAAATTTCTCAAATTTTTAAGCAAGCTACCATGGAAGCTTGAGTTTCGGAGGAAGGTGATCTGACGAGCAAAGGAGCAAGACTTCTGACGAGAAGTGCCTATCTGTGGCACAAGAGGAGCTGTCACGGAATAGTTCTAGTAAACTAGGAATAGGATACTTCGACTGTTTTCTTTAATTGCTCTTAATTGTTAATGAATACTGTTGATTATCAATTGAGTATGGAAGTACCATTTGAAGTTAGATCTAATTTCATTTCTACTCTATTCTCTTTATCTGTTTATATTTGGATTTAATTGTTTTGACCACGGAAGTGCGATTGTAGTCACGGTCACTGGAAGGTGCGGTGACAAGTTAGATTAACAAGCAAGACATTAGAAGTTGCCTGAGGTTAAGAAGGAATTCTGACCACTTGTTCTTAAGTGCAAAGCATTACCAGCACTGGAAGGTGTGATAATTGTTAGCATTTGGGTCTTTGTTAAATAGAGGAAGTGATAGTAGTAAAATCTCATTGAAGCGTAATTGCCGCGACAATTCATCTATTTGTTACATTGCAATCACATTTAGCACTGCGACTTGTGAAGTTAGTGATCCTCTCCAGTTCTTACACTTGATCATATCTTTTAATTTCCCGAATTTACGTTTATAAACATCCCAACAATTATTCATTTTATCTTAATTTGCTCTGACAATTTATTTTATGTTTGCATTGACAGATTAGTTCTTTTAGTAGTACAGATCTAACTATTTTTGCGTTGACATTTTTATTAACAATTACTCTTATTTTAACCTTAGTTGCTTCAAAAATTTAAACATCAAGAACTCTATCCTCATGGGATCGATATCCGATAAATCAAATCTATCAACTATACTTGCATCGACAAGTGTCTGCTTGCACTTAGATGTTGTGACGTTTACAGGCCGATCACCTACACAATGACAACTAAGGAGGGGACTGATTGATTCGTCGCAACACAGGTCCTAGTGTGTCGCGACATCGACCCTTGGACGCGATTTCTACACTGAGTGAAGGGTATTTTCATCTTTACAATTCCACTTAAACACAAAGAACAGCGGTTGACTTAGGATTGATAAAGACGGTCGACCAAGGCTATAAATAGGGCCTTTAGCACTAGGTTTAAACATACCTTTTCTTAGTTTTTAATTTTACTTTGTTATTTTCATTTAGAAACGAGATTATAACTTTCACATAAACATTCGAGGAATTTTTCCCGACAAATTGCCAATACAATTGAAGTTTCTTTTATTTCATTAAATCAATTTTATGTTTAATTATATTATTGCTTTTATGATGTTCAAAAACACCATGAGGAACTAATTCCATTTTGGGGAATTAGGGAGTGGAAGTATGAATATTTAATTGTTGTATAACAGGAATTTTTCAATTGGATCAACTTTTGGGAAAGGAAGAACATTAAACAAACACTAGGCTTCACAACCCTAGACGTCATTTAGGTAAGAATGAACCTAAAATTTGTATTGCCTATCCATGAAAACCTTTTCCGCAAACAGGTTTAGACTGTGACATCTAGCGATAAGTAGTATCTATCGACTATCTAGCGATAAGTAGTATCCCCAAAACCCAACAATTGAAGAAATCATATTGAAACGACCTAATCTCCCCAAAGTCATTTATTGAATCTTTCCATCTCGTATTTTACTTCTTTTATTTCTTCTTATGCTTTTCATAACCAAACTTTATTTTATTCTCGTACTATAATCCCTAAATTTAGTACTAATTAATTCTATTCTTTGCAGAGATTTAATTCACTATCGCCTTACGCCTCATTTGGGTACGATCCTCGGAATACTGCCAAGTATTTTGTTGTACTATTCTATATTACAACTTGACTCGTATACTTGCGGAAGCTAAAAACCTACCCCGTACGGGAGTACGTTTGGAGGCGGTCACCGATTTTGTTGGTACCTTGATTCCTCGAACAGAAACTTCTATTAATGCGTTTGAGGTCAAATTTGCATAAAACTCTAAGACTAACTCTTCATCTGTACTAGGTCTTTTCTCACAAAAGACTCTCAACTTAAAGTTTCAGCAACTTGTCGAATCCTTGCAATGAAATTAGTATAGTTACTTCATTTTAACGTAAAACCTTTCTTCGGAAGCATTTTTTGATTTTTGAAGATGCTGTCACATCTTGCTTTGGCTTCCTCACAATGGAATTTGTTTTGTGATTCTTCAACTTGGACAAAGGCATGAGTTCTTTTGCAAGGCATGATTTAACCTGAATATTACACAAGACGGAAACAAATAACAATTTCCCAAAATTTAATTTGAAGTACAAGAAATTAACAGTTCATAAAATTTATAAGTTAAATAATTAAATCAAATTAAAATTTGGGGAAAAACTTCTTACTACCTTTGTAAAAATTAATAAGAACTCAAGAAAATAATATGGAAGGGAAGCAAGGTGTCGTTAGGCTAGGGTTAGTTGAAGAGAGGTTGGATGCTACCTTAGGTGTTGGTTGTGGTGGTGAAGAGGTACAAGGGGGTAGTTGCGTGTGCAGGCTAGTGAGTGCGAGTAGGGGCGCGTGAGGGCTAGGGAGCAGGAAGTAGAAGCACGCAATCTGGTGAGCAAGGGGCAGTAGTGTGCGAGGGAGAAGGGTGGAAGGCTGGTGCTGCATAAGCAAGGGCATATGTAGGCTGGCTAGCGAGGTGCAAAGCACGCAAGGGGCAAAGTGTGCGAGCAATGATGTGCGCAAGCTGAGGAGGGTTGGTGCGTGCACTAGGTGCTGTGTGGTAAGGCTAGTTGTAGTAAATGATGGTTTTGGCACTTAGGGAGGGTAGATGGCGTTAAGAATGATGGAGGCAAAAGGTGTATGGGAAGTTGGTATTTAAAGTGTGAGTATGAGGGTGTTTAACTCAAACTCTTAGAAAATATAATAATAAAATATGGAAAATTTTAAAGGTTAACAACAATTAATATATATTAATATATTATTTTTCATTATCCTATTTATTTAAAACTTCTTATTTTAACTTTTTGAAATATTTACAAAAAATACAATTAATTTTTTAAATCAATTCAATTAACTACTTAAACTAAGAAATCATTAAAAATAAAACACGAGATTAACCCTTGGACCAAATTAACCCTTTTATTAAAATATTATTCTGTCACTTAGGAAATATTTTCTCGAAAATTATGTTAAAATCAATTCCCTCAAAAGATTGGAGGAGTCATAAGCAATCCTGCTTAAGTTCCAATCTCCTAGACAAAATTTATTTTAACATATTGATCTAGAAAATTTAACCTGAGTCATTTATTTGAAAAGAAGAACAAAAAATTTAAAGATCCGATAAAATAGTGAGGTTTTATCCTGCTCAATTTTATTCCCCCAATAATGTTTCAAGCGTTGAGTATTAACTTTGAAATTACCTCTCTTACTGTGAAGCTCAACAACTCCGTATGGAAAAACTTTATGAATTGTGAATGGACCAGACCAACGTGATTTTAACCTACTTGGAAAGTACCTTAATATGGAGTTGAACAACCAAACTTGTTGACCTGCTTCTCGGAATCAGATGTGCTTGTCATGCCATATGTTCAATCTCTCTTTGAATAATTTGGCGTTTTCATATGAAAACACTCAGATTTCTTCCAACTCATTAAATTGAAGCATCTATTTCTCTTTAGCAAGCTTGAGATCCAAATTGAGTCGTTGAAGAGCCCAATAGGCTTTATGTTCTAACACCAGGGGCAAATAATAGACTTTCTCAAAAACCAGCCGATAGGGAAACATCCCTATAGGTGTTTTGTATGTTGTCCTGTAGGCCCATAAAGCATCATCTAGTCATTTCGCCTGGTCTCGTCGGTTTGGACAAACTACCTTCTCAAGTATACCTTTTATCTCCTTGTTTGTTAGTTTAGCTTGCCCATTTTTCTGCGGATGGTAAGTTGTGGCAACCTTGTGTTTCACACCATGTTTATCAAGCAACCATTTTAACCATTTGTTCACAAAGTGGGATCCCTCATCTCTGATGATAGCCCTAGAGGTTCCAGACCTTGTGAACACATGTTTCTGCTAAAACTTCATCACTACCTTGGCATCATTTGTCGAATATGCCTCGGCTTCAATTGAATTAGATACATAATCTATTGCTACTAGAATGTACTTGTGACCAAAACATGGAGGAAAATGACCAAAAAGTCAATACCTCAAACATCAAATAATTTTACCTCGATAATGTTTGTTTGTGGCATCTCATTTCTGCTGGTTATGTTTCCAATCCTTTGGCATCGATTACAACTTTTCACGTAGGCATACACATCTTTGAATAGAGTCAGCTAAATGAATCTTGCTTGTAATATTTTGGCCGCAGTACATGAACCTCTGAAGTATCCTCCACTTGGAGTTGTGTGATAATGATATAAAATCTTATGTACCTCGTTTTCTACCACGCATCTCCTAATCATTTGATTTGCATACTTTTTGAACAAGTATGGCTCTTCCTAAAAATAGTACTTCACATCGTGAAGGAATTTCTTCCTTTATTGATACGTCTTATCAAGCGACATCAAACCACAAGCTAAATAGTTGGCAAAATCAACAAACCAAGGGGTGCTATGAACGTGATTTACCTTAAGTATGTGTTTTTTCGGAAATGTCTCTTGAATGGGTACAAGAGGAGAAGTTTCTTCTTGATGTGATTTCCCAAGACTTAGAATAGTTCAAAAAATTGCTTGTTTGAAGGATCATCTTGAAGAGGTTCAAGGGATGGTGGAAACCGCGAATCGAAGTACTTGAATGTTTTATGTAACCAAAGTTATAATCAAACTTGACCAGCGTAAACTTGACAAACATTCGAACCTTGGTATAGTGAAGACTCCACACTTCAAGGTGGTGAACGAAGTGATAAGTTGAGGGGTTGAACGTCACAAACTCAAAAGTTTGATAAGTTCGATAAGTTCACTTAAGAACCGTAGAGAGAAAATTCTTACAAAGTTGTTTTAACGTTCAAAATGGTACATCTCAAATGTTTCCCTTACACGATTTATAAAGGCACCTAAAATGACTATCTAAATTCGGCATCTTTGTGTTCACATAAGCCTTAAACATTGAATTATAAGTGTTAGAATAAGGATTATTGTTACCTCTATTAAAATTTCCCGTGTAACAAGTAGATGTTAGATTGGACGGGCATTCTTCAAATTCATGATTATCCCCAGAATACGCACACTTTGCTTCAACAATCTTTACTTCCCTAGCTATACTTGGTTTCTACATAATCTTAATCATGTTAGCTAATGAAGATACTTGAGTTATAAGTGACGTAATAGTATCAAGCTCCATTGCTCCAGCATTTCTTCTGCCAAAACCTAATCTTGTTGTAGGATACTGATAATCATTATTAGCAATTCTTTCCAAAATATCATATACCTAATTGTATGTCTTATCCAACAACGTACCATTTGCTAATGCATCCATAACCATTCTCGTGTGCGCATGCAAACCATTATAAAACATCTCCATTTGTGTCTAATGCGAAAAACCATGCATAAGACATTTCCTAAGCAAATCCTTATACCTTTCCCACACCTCATAAAGTGTATCATCATATAACTGCCTAAATGACGTAATATCATTTCTCAACTTCGCATTAATATTTGACAGATTATACCGATGGCAAAGCATTTAACCATGCTTTAGCACAATAAAGAAACAATTTTAAAAGCAAGGCATCTTCAGGAATACCTTGTTGTCGAAACTAATGACATACCTCTAAAAACAACCTCAAATGCATCCTTGGATCTTCCATAGGCATACCTCCAAACTGCCTAACAATTTGTAGCATCTGGAACATTATCGGCTTAAGCTCAAAATAAGGAGCTTGAATTTGTGGCCTCATAATGCCCAGACCTAAATCATCAAGAATCAACACTACATGCTCTCTAATTGGTCGATCTCTATCATCAATTATGAACTTCTAGAATAGGAACTTCAGGAACTTCTCTATTCTCGATCCTACCATCTCTTACTGCTCCCTTAATTCTCTCTTTCGTCTTCTTAAATTTCTTTCAATTTCTGTATCTATTAGAAAATATTCTGCACTTCATCTACTCATAAACTTACGACAAAAATCTACAAAAACAAAAACTAAAGCAAAATTAAAAATGACAAAAACAAATGTTAGCTCAACAACTTAACAAAAAATCTTACTGAAATACACTGATCTCCCCGACAACAGCACCAAAAACTTATTGCGTGTAAATATGTATTGTTGTAGCAAATGTGCAAGTGTACATGATGTTCAAGTAATAAAGTGATAAGTAAGTATCGTACCCACAAAGAGATTGGTTTCCAGTAGAATTTCATTAAGCTACTGACAAAAGAATTGTGCTACTGCGTGTGGAAGATTGGTTTAGTAGAATGTGATAACAAATATGATTGTGATTGCTACTGCGTATCATAACAATATGCAAAAACAGTAAAGTGGAACAAACAAATAAGCAAGACTCAAATCTACTAAGTACTTGTCAACCTCAGAGATGTTGGCAATATCTAAGTACAAAACTAAGTTGTTCTTGTTAAAACTGGGAATCCTTAGATCTAAATTCCAGATCTACAAATGCTATGGCAAATCTTCGCTCTACCAATTACCCAGAATGATTAAGTGATGACTTACCAGTGTCATGGCAATTTTTACAGTTGTTCCACATTATATGTCTATAGCATGAATCTTCCCAAAAAAAATTAACTCACTCTTTATGAACGTAGCTCTATGTCTAGAGTTACTACAGGTATCTCTAGAATTACCCGCTCATAACATCGAATTATGCTCCAGTAAATCTAACATTTTCAGTATTAGATTATGCACATGACAAACAAGTGCCTACGTCTAGGATTTTGTAAGCATGTAAAATTACAAACAAAAAACAGAATTCAAATGAAGCAATTTAATAGAAGAAGATTTAACAAACATTTAATAAAAACAGAATTCAAGATCCAAATCATCCGACCCTTTGAATGGTTAGTTCAAGGGCGTCAAAATATCGTTTAAGACAATCAACATTCAGAATTAACAAACAAGAGTACTAAGTTGAAACCCAAGAAGAATCAGGCTCGCATCTCAATTCTGCTTCGCATTGCCATAGCATTATATCGTTGCTCAAGTGGTTGCAATGGCTTCGTGGAGGCTCCGCTCCCAGCGTTCACTATCAACTCCGCCTCTGCACTTGATCTGCCGGTGTGACTCTCCGGATTTTCCTCTTTTTAGAGTTTTAGCTCTATCACTCTGGCCTTTACTTTTCTTTGCTACTTAATTTCTTCATTCACGAGCTCATCTATTTATAGGAGCTTTGTCACACCATTCACATTGTCATATCTGGATTCTAAAGGACCTTCTAGTGCCTCCCTAGATCCTTCTAGTGTGCAACCTCATCAAAATCAGCTTTTGCGTCAGCAGAATCTTGTGAGCCTGGTATTGCTAAAGCGTTTAACAGCAAAGTCCTTCTACTGCTTCTACTCCCTAACAATGCTTCTCTCTCTGGGTTTCATACTCCTTCTCCTTTCCTGCACCAACTCACAACACATAGAATTTGTCGTTAAGGCTTAAACTGTCCGATCACACGGCCATGTGTCCCCTGTAACCCAGATTTTATATTATTGACCCTGAATTTTAGGAATTATTCAGATTAGTCCCATATTAGTTCCCAAACTATTTTTAGTGTTTAATTTATTCAGTTAAGCCTCTGATAACATGATAATGCAAGAATCTATCACCTAATTGATTGAATTATTAGTTTACTTTTATATACTTGCATGAATTGTGAATAATTATGTTCATTGAATCCATGTTTGTGAATGTTCGTATAACATGCCTTATGACACCGCTAAATTGAACCCTTGAAAAGCATATGTTTTGGCTACTATATCGATTAGTTGAAAACGTAATTATTGCTACCGTATTTGACTAATTATAAGCATGTTATTTTTTTCTGTTATGATCTACTTTAAGCATGCCTTATTTTATTGCATGGGATGGAACACTTTGAAAGGAAGAAGTTCTGACAGATCATTAATGTGCGATTCTGGTAGTTCACACACATATTATTTGGCAACTATTATCTGCAATCATGTTGTGTATTCACAACCACCTGGTAGTATATTAACTTGAAATACTGGTGGTTCGTCCACCCATATCTGGTAGCTATTATCCGCAATAATGTTGTGTATTCACAACCATCCGACAACATATTAACCTACAAATTTTGTGGTATATCCACAACCAAGTGTGTAGGAAGATGAGTTCTAGGGAACTCTTATGGTGTGTAGCGGTGGGGTAGGATCTTATCTGTCAAACTGATTCTGTTTTTATTCGTAAAGCATGTGCTTGAAATTTTAAAACCTCCGATATGAAATGATATATATATATATATATTTGTTTATACATGGTTAAACAATTTACTTTATTTCCGATATACTAAATTTGCTAATGTAAATTATGCGATGTGTTGTGATTTATATGCTAATCGGTTGCACTAATTTCCTTGTGATGGAAGTCACATTGAGCTTCATACCTCAATTCTTTTTTATTTTCCACCTATCATTATCATTTCGTTATTTTCACCATTTAGAGATTGTATTATTTTTTTAAACTATCGCATGGGACCAAGGATTTATATTTATATTTATATTGCATGACATTTAATTAAGTTTAGGATTTTTAAGAAGTTATGCATGAATCCTTGGTTTTTATTAAAAACATCACTAACTATCATTTTCCGTTGCTATACTTTAAATAAAATTTTTGAGGCATAATAAATCGGTATTTAACTAAAGTTTCTACATTTTAAAATAATAGGTTTTCAAAATTCCATTAGCTCTCTAGGGTCACTTTGATGACTAATGTAATCTTCCGAATTCAAGTCTAACATCTAGGCCAGGTTGAGGAGGTTACAACCAGTACATGAGAGCTCTGTATGAGACATATGAATGCCCTTTATGAGTGGAAAAGGACTTTGTGAAGTCGGAGACCTTAAGTCGTATGAATGAATACAAGTCCATGTCCATGGCAAGATTCAACGGGGGTCCGCGAGATGATTCGTGTATGTGAATTCATATTTATATCTGCCTCCCTATTTCCGCAAATATGGAATCCTCTTTATAAGTCTACCAAGAATGAGTTCGATTATCGGTAATCTATGGCATTGTGCAACTCCAAAGATAGAGAGTAATTTGTTTATGCGAGTTCGTATATGAAAGCTATTGCAATTCGTCAGGGCTGTCTCACATCTATAGGGGTGAGCGTTCAATCGAACTGGCTTGAATTGAGTGAAAAAATTTTGAGTTAATCGAGTTGACGAGTCCTATTTTATCATCCTAACTCGATTTAAAATTTTTTCGAATCGAGTCGAGTGAAATGAAATTCAAGTCGAGTGAAATTGTTCGAGTTAAATTAAAAAAATTAAAAATGTCAAATTAAAATCTTGTTACAGTATAACTAATTCTATGTTGGAGCATATAAATTTGAAACTATATATATTTAAAAACTTTTCCAAAGCATAATAATAATAAAATACTTTAGTATGATAAACTTGAATAATTAATTAACTTATTTAGGTCCAGGAAATTATTGTTCTAATTTTTTTTTAATTTTTTAAACTTTCTTTATATATTTTTTAGAATTTTTTAAAATATAAATATTCGAATTTTTATAAATATTTTGAATTTTAAAAATTATTTTAAATTATTTTGTAATATTTGTTGAGAGAGAGACCAATTTGCTCATTTTCAAACTTGGCAGAGACTAAAATTCAACTCGATTAGAACTTAGAACTCGAAACTCGAATTACTTATTCGAGTTGACTCAAATAATTCGAATAACCCGAATAACTCATTTTGAATAACTCGAAATTCAAATTTTGTTTTTTCAATTGTTTTAAATTGAATCAAGTTTTGCTTACCCCTACACATATAAGATTCCACAAAAGGGGATTTGCCCATGTGAATCCACTTACATGTTATCTGATTCTAAGAATATATCACTAGGAATGGGTTATCTGTTATTGCGAGATAGAGGCATGACATGACGATCCACTAGATTTGACTACTTGATTGAAATGAGTAGATTTTCTTTATTTATTCGTAATGGAGGTCTTCTTTATGAATCTGCATACTTGTTTATGAAAAATGAATCTTCAAGGATCGTGTTACGAATCCGAGCCCGTTAGGACAAGTTGCTAGTAGTTCACAGTAGGGACTATTCTTCAAGATTTGTCTTATTTGGTTATTTGTATTTATTGTTGCAAGATGTGCTATGTGAATTATTTATGAGTTTCCTTTCATAAGTCCATTGGTAAGAATCTGCAAGGATTTTCTCTTAAAAAGTTAGAAGCATAGGAGTTCATAAAGGCAACTAGCGAAGGTAGAATTGGTAGGAATAATCCACCAAGAGGTTGAATGTTTATCTGTATTCAAATATTACATTTGTGAAATCTCATCAGTGGAAGCTTATTGGATGCAACACTTTGTATAAAGGACTATAATTTTTTTTTGTTTTCAAGACGTCAATAGTAGATCACTTACAATCGAGTACATTGACCTATTCTTTAGGATGTGCTAGTAAATAAGCGATGGTGTCACTAAAGAGAATGTGCCAAGCACAAGTGAGCCAATTCATGTTATGTAGATACTACGCCAATAAGATTGGCAAATCGTCTCAATTCAGACAAGTCAAACATGAATTCTGAATCATAAAATACAAGCATGCTAGCTTAGTGTCATATGAAAACTCACTAAGTTCATTGAACTTATGTATGTGTTATTATTGTATTGCATGAAAAAATAGGAAATTCAAGGTTTCGAGGAGGGATTAGGCCAGAATTTGTCGCGCTCAGATGGACATGCTTCTTAGTCGTAATATGCATACAACGGGGTGGCCTAAAGGCGAAGCCTCAAGGTTATAGTTAAATTTGTAATTAGATATGATCAGAACATTATTTTCAAACTAAGTAAATATTCAATATGTTAAAGCTACTTTTGTAAATTATTTTAGATCTTAGATTAAAGTTACCATTAAAATAAATTTATGTATGAGTCAAGGTCAATTACATAATTGTGTTTTAATATTAACTAATTTAGCAAGTAGGAATGGGGGAATATGTACATATTAGAATATGTTAGTTAAGTTTCAAATATGAAGTGTAGCATCCTGTAATCCAAATCTGTCGATCGGATCGAGTATGTGATGTTACACAAATCTTTTCATGCAAACAAAAATGGAGATGAAAATCCTTTCATGTAAATGATTTCTCTCAACCATTTTGATTCTTGAGGCAAAAACAAAGATAGTTTTTTTTTTTTTTATTATAATGTAGAAAAAATCTAAGAATTTTTTTTTTCAATTGAAAAGTCGAGGTTCAATAACAAAAGCAAAATAAAAAATTGGTTTTCCCTTTTCTTAAAGAATGAGAGAGGGGGAATTGTTGACTTCTCATGCAAAATTTAGGCAAATTTTAACCAATTTGAATAATGAAATAATAGTTTAGGAGAAGGTGAGCAGCATACTTAAATCTTAGGCCGATCTGATAACAAAAAATGGGCATTAGAAAGGGAGAGTTTGAAAGTTTGGATGTAGATCTAAAAAACTCTGGGCTTATTTTGGCAAATTTGATGTTAGATTTGGAAAACGGGAGGTTGAAATAATGTTAAGGTGGATTTCTTTTTGGTGTTCATCGATTTTTGGATTCTGTGAAAATTTGATAATGTGATTAGTGTTCTTAGAATATAATTAGATTGGTCGAAAAGATCGATAGAATCGACCAATATACTAAACAACTGTGTTGAACCGATTGAATTGAAAATAGCTCAAAATTGGTAAATATCGAAGATTTAGACAAAAACCAGTACTTGAACAAGTTGAATCAATTTAATAATTTTTTTGAATTTTTATATATTTATTTAATTATTATTGGTCTAGTAGTTGAATCAATCAAACTGATTGAATTGAGAATCAGTGGTCTAATCTGTTCAATCATCGATCCGATAATTAGAAGATTGTATTTGACACTTAAAATTCTACCACATCTTCACTTTAAATTTTGTATAATTTTTAAAATTTTTAAGTGATGTTATGACACAATCTCAGAGTAACATGAAATTAAATTTTCATATTTTTGAAATTTAGGGACAGAAATAAATTTCGTTATCAATTTTTTTGTATAAATATCAAAATGGATCTAGAGTTGTCTATGGTATGGATTGGGTAAAGTAAAAAATTTAAGTCCATTTTTTAAGCTTGGCTCGACTTAACCCGAAAAATGGATCTAAAGTTTTGCTCAAACTTAATCCGAATAAAAATTCAAAACTCGAGTCCATATTAAAAATTTTATATTATTTTTATATAAAAATAAATTTAAAAATATAATACATTAACTACACTAAAAACAGTAACATAAATATTTCTCAATAAATAAGAAAAAAATTAATATATATTTAAATAATACAAAATGATAATAAAACAATGAAAAAAATAGAAAAAAATAGAAAAACAATAATAGTATTTTTTTTTCCTGTAAATTTAGGGTCAAAAGCTTTTTCAAGACCTAATCTGTTTAGAAAATAATTTTTTTATCTAATTTCATTTTTTAAATTTATATTTTTATTTAATTCATTTCACTTTTCAGACGAGACTAAGAGTAGGGTGGACACGTATAAATGATGTAGTTAGAAAAAAATTATATTATCCCTAAAATTTAATAAATAAATTATTAAAAATTTCATCATGCGACTCGTGTGGTGGTTATTTATGAATTATGATGTCCTCCAGTCAGATCATTGGTTGAGTCTGAATTACTCCAAAACTTTTATTACAGCTCTCTCAATGTCAATGTCAATCTCCGATCCCTCTGCTGCTCAAACTCCACTTTTGGATGACACTGTTGACGGCTGCCTTGACTACAAAGGCCGACATGTCCGCCGCTCAAGCTCCGGAGGTTGGAGATCCGCTTCTTTCATCATAGTCGTCGAAATTGCTGAGAGGTTTGCTTATTACGGAATCTCTTCTAACCTCATAACTTACTTGACGGGGCCTCTGGGCGAGTCTACTGCTACCGCCGCCGCGCAAGTTAACGCTTGGTACGGGGCGGGCTCGCTTCTGCCTCTCTTGGGTGCATTCATTGCTGATTCTTTTCTTGGCCGATACCGCACTATCATTCTTGCTTCCCTTGTTTATATTTTGGTAAAACATTTTCCTTTCTTTTCTTTCCCAATAGATAAGAAGAGCTAATGTTTCATCATAATTTCTTGCTAGTTTGTATTAATTATTTAATTTTGGCGTTTAAAAAGACAGTCCTCAATGCCTGGAATTTTGGTTCTTAGCATTTTAAAATTTAAAATTTTCTACCCAGTTTTTTTCCCCTCAAGTATTGACATAGAAAATGGAGGGTATAGTTTCTTTTGGAATAATAGTTGACATGATTTTTAGCCTCTGTTGTCAGGGGTATTGAAATATTGTGCCTGATCTTGGATGAAACTGTGTGTGTGTGAGAGAGAGAGAGAGGCTTGCTGCTAGTATTCGAATTGTTCATAGGTTTAAATGTTTTCCTGTTATTTTGGATGCCTTCTGGAGTAGTATAGCTCAAGGTTCAATGAGCTAAAAAAGAAAAAAAAGCCCTATAGCCCAAGGTTATACTTCCACCATGTGAGATATTTGTTCCATGGCTTCTTGGCAATCAAGGATGGACTTACTGCAATGAAGAGAATGTCAAGCCTGGGAATGCATTTGAAATTGGCTTTCTGCTTCTTGTGAGAATAAGATTCATCTTTGTTGGGTTGTTATCCGACCTAGAGAGAGAGTGAGCTCGGGTACCTGAGCTGCAAGTCTAGATGAAAAAGCATAGTAACTTAAGAATTGGCAAAACAACAGACCATTTTTGCTGCCTTAGCTCTGATGGAAGTTTCGTTATTTCATAAAAGTGGCACCAGTTCATGTTATTTCTTTATATAGTTGGTAGAAATCAAGTTTCTAGTTTGAATATTTATATTTTTATTTGAACAAGTTTCATAAAATTCTGTCTGCTTTTGCTTGGTTATTTGCTGTTTGCAAAAGGAAGTTGAAGGGGGAGATAGAAAGAGCTAAAAGTAATCAGAGGCAAAACTTGAGTTTAATAGAAAAAATTAGGGAGAAAGGAGGAAGTAATTGAGGAGAGAAACCATGGAGAATCAGTGATGGGGAGAAGTCTCCAACTCAATTTGTTATCCAAAAATATCAACATTTGATACTCCGGGCCTAATAGATATTAAAAAAAAAATGGTTTTTGCAGCTGAATGAAGTCATAATAAAAGGTGTAATACCTAATATAGCCCTAAACTATGCTATTTGGACTTGAGGCCTGAGGGGAGTGTTGGATATATGTATGTGTTTGGCATAAATATGCTCTACTTTTTGAAGTTTTCCCATGTATTTGGTGCATTATGCTTCATATTCATGTCTTGATATGTGTTGGACGTAGGTGCTTTGTAAAACTTGAAAAATCCAAGTAACATAGGCCCTAAAATAGTACTTGGAAATAAGGTAAGCTACATAATATAAATAGCCTAATAATTTGCAGTAAAGATTACTATTACACTCGTAAACTGCAACTACATTACTAAACAAACCCTTTAAGCAACTCCTTTCCATACTGTGTATGTCTACTTGCTTCTTATGTATTAAAATTTGTTAAATCATCCAATGAAACAAAGAGTTTGAATTTAGGCTCAGGCTTCAGGAACCTTGACTCAAGCTCTCTTTAAAAACATTAATCACTATGAATGCGCACAATAATTCTCAAATTAGTGAGGTTGCTTGTCATGTTCAAACAAAAACTTTGAAGCTCAATTCAAGATTTGAGAAAACCTGCTGTAATATCAATTGTACTTGATGAATCTGTTTCATGACTTAGCTTTTCTCATCGGTAGCTGTAGGCTAGCCACGGGATTGTTTTAATTGTTTAATTAATCTATTAGAGTGCTTACTAGCTGTTTTCCATAATTACTTGATTTGGAATGATTTATAGGGGCTAGGCTTGTTGGCTCTGTCTGCCACACTTAGTTCCAACAGCAGTTCTGGTGGTCAAAATGGAGATGATATTGCATTAAGCTCTTCACTTCAGTTTCAAGGGATACTATTCTTCTCCTCGCTGTATCTAGTAGCATTTGCACAAGGTGGACACAAGCCATGCGTTCAAGCTTTTGGAGCAGATCAATTTGATACACAAGACCCTGAGGAGTGTAAAGCCAAGAGTTCATTCTTTAATTGGTGGTACTTTGGTATGTGTGCGGGTACCTTAATAACCCTTTCGATTTTAAACTACATCCAAGATAATCTTAGTTGGGTTCTTGGATTTGCAATACCTGGTATTGTGATGGCTGTTGGACTGGCTGTTTTTCTGCTTGGAACAATGACTTACCGGTATAGTGTGAAAGGGGATGAGGAAAGCCCATTTGTGACTGTTGGTCGAGTGTTCATTTTGGCAGTTAGGAACTGGAAAACATCGTATTCTGCAATTGCTGCAGAGGAAGAAGCCCGAGGAACTCTTCCAACTGAAAGTTCCAAGCAATTCAAGTAAGTGAGATATTTTTGCACAAAAGGAATTAGGACGATAAAAAAAAGGGACAATTAGTACTTTAGTAAAGGTCAATATCTAAAGCCTCATGCCTTTTCCTTAAGTGCCACCATAATTTCTCCATTTAACTTATCATGTATAAACTCGTAGCATGTTAATGAGATATAGTTTTGTTTATCATTTTGTAACTGCCTTCATTGAGGCAATCATAGTATGATGTATATTTGACATGGAGCTCTTGCTTGTTTTTCTTTCTTCCTGTTATTAAAGTGTTTAATGCTTCAACTTTATTGAATCAATTGAGTTTTTCCTGCCCTTTTTGGTTTATGAAAATAATGCTTCTATATACATTTTCTGTAGCAAATGTCTCTAACATGGCAATATGGATCTTTTTAATGTGGTAGATTCCTCAATAAAGCCTTGCTTGCTCCGGATGGTTCAAAGGAGCAAGGAGAGGTGTGTAGCATCAGAGAGGTTGAAGAAGCGAAAGCTGTTATAAGGCTTGCACCAATATGGGCTACAAGCTTGATTTATGCAATTGCCTTTGCTCAATCATCGACCTTCTTTACTAAGCAAGGAGCTACCATGGACAGATCAATTGGAACGGGCTTTGAAATACCTGCTGCTTCATTTCAGTCATTCATTAGCCTTTCGATTGTTCTTTTCATTCCTATATATGACCGCATTTTTGTTCCTTTAGCAAGAGCCTTGACAGGGAAACCAGCTGGAATTACAATGCTTCAGAGAATTGGAAGTGGAATGCTAATATCTACTATATCGTTGGTAATTGCTGCTGTAGTAGAGATGCGGAGGCTTAAAATTGCTGAAGAATATGGATTGTTAGACAAGCCAAATGTGATGGTTCCAATGAGTGTATGGTGGCTGGTCCCTCAATACGCATTGTATGGATTAGCTGATGTCTTCGCCATGGTTGGTCTTCAAGAATTCTTTTATGACCAGGTGCCAAATGAATTAAGGAGTGTCGGTCTTGCACTCTACCTTAGCATCTTCGGTGTTGGAAGCTTCTTAAGTAGTTTTCTCATCTCAACCATCGAGAATGTGACCCGTGGGAATGGCCGAGATAGCTGGTTTGCAGACAATCTGAATAGAGCACATCTTGATTACTTTTATTTGCTGCTTGCTGCGCTTAATGCCGTGGGATTGACTCTATATGTATGTTCTACAAAATATTACATTTATGCTAGATGGGGAAGGACCTAAATCGCCATTTTCTAGGTATCACCATTCCATTGATTGTTGTAACTGACTTCTCACTAAATGGTTGCTTAAACTTGTAAGAATGTAAATCATGAATGTAAGGATTTTAAATTATTCTTTAGAAAACCCTGATGGACTTCAACAAACAGTTGTTAATCTTTGTTAGTTCTCTTTTTTATTTTTGAAATTTTTGTTTTTACTTAGGGTTTGTAAAAAAAATAGCGGTATTGATGAAATTAAATATTATAATATGAGATAAAAAGTAAATTAAATGCATGTATTATACACTCAAACCCACTTTTAATCTACTATTAATTACAATATCTCAGTCTTTGCCTAATTTATTGTATTTAGATTTGATTCTACTCATACTGAGATGGAATATAGGGGATCTTATCAACATCTTTTTTTTGGAGAAAGCATATGGTGAGGGACATTTGAGGCTATACTTGAAATGGTGGAGAAAAAAAAATTTTATTTTTCATTGGTGTGTTTGATAGATAAGATGGAAGAAAAATAATTTTATTTCCATTATTGCTTGTAGAGTTTTTTTTTTTTTTTTTGAGAAAAAGGACCTGGGCTATTTATTAAATAAAATTAAAAAAACAAAAGGGTCTAAAGAAACAAAGGCCTTACAAATCAAACGGTCCAAAAGACAGAAAACTTTTAAAAGGAAAAATAAAATAAATCTAAGAAATACTAAGACTTTCTAAAGACGCAACATATCTGCCCATGTCCCTAGGAAATCTTTACCCGTCCATCAAGCCAGCTTTAGTATTTATTTTCTGACGGTTGCAACTTCACATAAGCACATAACCCTATCCCTCAAAGCAAAATCATTTCAGAAACTTACCTTGTCGTTTCCAATACCAAGGGCTAGTCATCTTCTTCTTAAAATCACAAAATCAATCTGGTTTCCTACTCCATTCCTTCTCCAGGTCTCGTATCACATAACAAGGAACACCATGAAGCAGGTAAAATTCCTTACTTCTTCGAAGACTCTCAACTGCTATTCTATTTGTAAGGGTGTTACCTCCCTTTCTTGTGTGCTTGAAAACAATACTGTGAAAATTTTGCCAAATCTTGTTTGATGTTCTTGATATGGGCAGTGATTATAGACTTATCTGAGAGAGTGGAGTTGCATTTCTTGATGATACCTTAATGGATCCCCTTCGATTATTACTATTCTAAGACTCATTTCTAACCCCAATCTCACTGCTCTCTACATACGACTGCTTCGACTTTGAAAGTTGAGGTGACATTTCCAGGAAGTACCGCACGAGATCCCAAGATCGAACATGTTTCATTGCGAACAACCAATCCCGACCCCGATCTAAGGGCATCTGCTATACATGCTGCATCAAAATTGATTTTGGTGAGCCCCTCAGGCTGTGGAGACCACTTCGACTGATTGACATTTTTGGTGGGTATATTTTCTTTAATCTTTTCAGTTTCATTTAAATATCTAATGATTAATCTGACGATTTTTTGACTGGATCTGGCCATTCCCTCATGGATTCATCGGTTTCTCTCATACCACAATGTCCACAAGGCACAACAAACAATATGGAGCTTCGAAACAGGAACAAAGGCAAACAAATTGGTAAGCCAACCAAACCAATCTTGATTGCTTTGTGGTACATTTTGATGCATGTCTAGCAAAGGCCAAACCTCTTGTGCTACAGGGCACTGGAAAAAAATGTGAACTAAATTTTCTGTCCCATTTCCACAGATCGGGCACATTGCATCTGGTAACAGTCGGCGATGGAGCATGTTCAAACGGGTTGGCACAAAATCATGAATAATACGCCAGAGGAGAATTTTAACCTTTTCTACTAGATCTAGGCTCCATATTTTTTGTATAAATTTCTAGAGCTGGTTTGTATATTATTTAGGTTAGCAGTAGATAAACCTGGTTGTAATAGTTTATAGGCACTCCTCACGAAGAAAACTCCTTAGGCCTTACCACTCCAAGCTACTTCATCCTCGTGCGATTGCTCAGCCGGTGGCATTTGCAAGATCAGATCTACATCTGCCACTTCAAAGGTATTTCTTACCACTTCTGATTTCCATTTTCTTGAACTGATATCAATCAACTCTTCAACTAAGAGCAAATGAGTATTAAAAAATTAGACTAGAAACTCGGTAATTATTAAAACAGAATTAAAGCAATTTGTGTTAGGGAAATACCTTTTGAAAACCTGCTTAAGTAAAGAATCTGGATTAGTTATAATTCGCCACCCTTGTTTAGCAAGAAGGGCGACATTGAATTTGGCCGAACTCTTGAAACCTATTCCACCATTCTCCTAGCTCACATGATTTTTCCCATATGCACCAATGGATGCCTTTTTTACCATGAGATTTGCCCCACTGGAATTTTGCTAAAATACTCCATTTCAAGAAAAAGGGATTTGGGTATGATTGGACAAGCCATTGCATAGGTTGGAATAGCTTGTAGGACTGACCTAATGAAAGCCTTCTTGCCTCTTTGAGATAAAAATCGAGTGGTTCGGTTATCAACTTTAGCCTTCATTTTGTCTTTTAGATTTTGAAATGAAGCTCTTCTATGTTGACTTACCATATTAGGAGGCCCTAGGTACTTTTCTGGGTTTGAGGAATGTCTAACTCACAAGTAATGCGAAATTAACAAAACATTTGTATTATTACTAAAATAAGATGCCTATTTGTCAAAATTCACACAATGCCTCGAAATAGCTTCATTCTCCTTGAAGATCATTTTGAGAACATTTTAACATTCCAAAGTAGCTTTACCAAAAGAATACGGTCATTTGCAAATAACAAATGGGAGATTTGTTGACCATTATGGCTAGCTTTGGCCCTTTTCAGCAACCCATTCTTAATTGCAAGATGCATTAGAGCAAACAATACTTTGCTACGTATAAGAAAAAGAAGTGGGCTTAGGGAAGCGTCTAGCCATAGTCTTCGAGTTGGTTTAAAATAACTTATTGACACCACATTATTATTTCCACCCAATTCATTTCAAACCTCATTTTTGTCATCATAGCTTTTAAGAAAGCTTATTCAACTTTGTCATAGATTTTATTCATATCAAGTTTGAGGGCTAAAAAAGTTGTTAATCTTGTTCTCTTTTGCCCAAAAGTATGCAATAATTCATATGTTAATATTATGTTATTAAATTAATCTCCAGACAATTCATTTCAACCTCATTTTTGTCATCATAGCTTTTAAGAAAGCTTATTCAACTTTGTCGTAGATTTTATTCATATAAAGCTTGAGGGCTAAAAAACTCGTTAATCTTGTTCTCTTTTGCCCGAAAGTAAGCAATAATTCATATGTTAATATTATGTTATTAAATTAATCTCCTTGGGATGAAGCCCCTTTGAAAACTAGCAATGTATAGATAAAGAATTTTTTGAAAACAATTAGTTTAATAATTTAGCGGTAATTTTATAAGTGACTTTGCATAAATTGATAGGTTTGAATTTGGCCATCTTTGCTGGGTTGACTTTTAGGATAAGCACAATAGTTGTGGTATTCATCTTCTTTATATCACCATTTCCATTTAGGATCTTTAAACAATAGGAACTTTTGTACCCACAATATGTTGGCATTTTTGAGAAGAAATTGTTGAAAAGTCGTCCACACCAAGTGTTTTAGTGGGCCCTATATTATTCATTGCCTTCAAAATCTCATTTGTTGTATATGCAGTTATCGATTTATAGTTATCGTCAATTGAGATGCATAGATCAACATCGGATAGGTCATGGGTTAAATTAGTCGATCCTTAGATTGTAGTAAAAAGATCTTGAAAAAAATTATAAGCTATGTCTTCCATACTTGAAGCATCCTCAACCAATTTATCATTGTTATTTTCTAGCTCGGATATGGTATTAATTTTCCTCCCTTTGAGGCAAACTTATGGAAGGTGTTATTTTAATCACTTAATCTCAATCAATTAATCGTCTAGCCATACTATTGTTCTCTATTTCCATTATTTTTAATTTAAAATTATAACCACAAATGTCTTTAAATGAAATGCCCTTACCTTTGAAGGACTTAGTTTTGGTAAAAGTTCTTGTCGTTTCTAAATAAGAGTAGTTATGGCTCTCCCCTTTTTAAGGGTTTTTGTCCTTAAAAGTCTTACTAGAGAATGGAGTTGGGTAATGCAATTTAATTGCCACTTCCATTTCCCAAGTGGCTTCTCTATGCCAAAGAACTTTTACCAAGGCTATGCGTTTATTTCTCAACTCTTTGATTTCTCGAGTCAAGATTTTGATTGGGTCCAAAACATGTCATATTGGCTTGTATTTCTATTTTTGTTGACGTGATTTCAAGTGAAGGATCAGACTTGTAGCGCTTCAACATTGATACATGAAAAATGTGTATCTTCAACTCAAGTGGTAAGATTAAACGGTAAGTTATTTGGGCAATTCTTTCAATGATTTCATAAGGTCTTATGAATCGTGGGCTAAGTTTTCCTATTCGACCAAATCAAAAGACCCTTTTACTATTGTGAAACTTTCAAAATACTTTCTCCAACATGGAATTTGATATCTTTCCTTCTCAAATTTGCATAGGATTTTTGATGATCAGAGGTAACTTTCAAACAGTTTTGTATCACTTTTTCTCTTTTGTTTCACGAGTTGCACCATAAATTTTCTTTTTGCTTAACTCGTACCAATAACAAGGAGTTTTACATTTTCATCCACACAGAGCTTCATATGGGGCCATTTTAATGTTCGATTAGTTATTATAAGTAAATTCAACTAACAAAAGAAATATTTCCCAACGACCCTCAAACTCAATAACACAACCTTTCCATGGAATAATCCATTTGAACGAGAAAAAAGGAGCTTATTTAGTCAATCGATCCATTATTACCCAAATAGTATCTCTTTTTCTTGGAGATAATGGTAGTCTTGTGATGGTATTGCAAATGATATAGATTTTCTTCTAAGTTAGTGTTTAAATTGTTCCTTTTACATTTAATTTTAGCATGCATCATTAGCATTTTATATTTAATTTTCATGTTTTCCAACTTATTGATATAGTAAGTTTAAATTCTTGTTATTTTTATCTATTTTTGTATTTATGTCAACACAAGTAGTGGAAATATTGCGTTTTTAATCATTAGCAAAGGAACTCAACTTAAAGGCCTAATGTTGAACAATTATAACCATAAAATCAAGGGAATATTGTGATAAAGAGATGTCGTTGCATTGAAATTGAATTTCAAATGATAAGAATCAAGCTGAATTCATAGATGAAAGCTTTAATGTAGGAATTTTATAGAGGTCACTGCGATCACAAATTCAAAATGCGTCCAGCGATACAGCGATAATCTGCAAATATGAGAAGAACATACTAGAATTGCTTGAGTGTATAGTTGTATTTTAATTAATATTTTAGAGGTTACACAAATAGAGGAACAAAGATGGAAAGAAGTCATCAAGAGAGTAAGGGGATTAAATTTTAAAAATTGTGTGAATTAAATGTTTGAGCTAGAAATTGGTGAGTTGATGAAACAAGTCAACAATTGCTTTTGACGAGAAGTGTTAAATGATGGACGAGAGGAACAATTAGGGAGTAGGCTAGTACTTTAAAAATAGTAAGCTTTGTTGTACTTTTTAATTCTTAAATGATGAATTTTGATGATATTAAATGAATACGAGTGTTTTTTAATGTTATATCATTTTGATTCTTATTTTACACTGCTAGTTTGTTTATTCTTGTATTTAACTGTTTTAAGCACAAGATTGAAATTGCAGTACGCAAACATCGAGAGATGTGTTGACAAGTTAGATTAACAAGTGGGCTAGGGGAGAGTTGCTCAAGATTAGGTTAAAAACTAGTTGTTCTCAAGTATACATCATTGTTCACACTGAGAGAGGTAGAGTAATTATGGGTACTTGAGTTTAGAGTAAGGATCTATTGTTGATAAGAAATCAAAGGGACTTCATTGCAGCGACAATCCATCAATATTACACCTTGTCGACGCATCTAGCGTTGTAACTTAGCAAATTCAGTAAACCATTTTTACCCTTTGCAATTGGTCACATATATATTTCATGCATTTTAATATTCAGCACTCAATACTCAACACAATTGGATTTATTTTCAGCACACTGACATTAATCTCTGAAATTTACTTCTAATTGCGTGGACATTATTGATCATTTTTAGTGTGCAGATTTGACATAATGCATTGACATTAGTACTCAAATTACCTTTAATTTCAATAGTTGTTACTTTGACATTGTAACATCAAGAACTTATTCCTCGAGGGATCGATATTTGATAGAATTATTTATCAACTATACTTGTATCAGCGTGTGTTCGCTTGCACAATCATTGTGTCGTAAAAAACCTCGATCAAGTTTTAGGGCCATTATCGGGGAATGGTGTTTGTTTGGTGTTTACTTTTATTATTGCACTTAGTTTTACTTATCTAATTTTTAACTTTTGCTAATTTGTTTATATATTTCTTTTCTAGTTTTAAAGGTATTGCATGTTCACAAGGAAAAATCCTAACAATATTATTAGTTTTGATCCGGAGCTTGAAAGGGCATTGAGGAGGGAGAAGGCAAGAGCAAAAGAGAATGGTTGGAAACAATAATAATAATTTACCGCCAATGCTGTTACAATGGAAATCCTCTAGTGCTACCACAAGCAATCGATGATTTACCATCACCCCCATAAAATAAGCAAATATCGAATAGGACAATATGGGATTTTGTTGTTTTTATACTTGATGATTTATAATCAGAGGTTTTGAGCCCAGCAGTTCAGGTTGGTAACTTTGAACTGAAGCCAGTGATGTTTCAAAGGCTCAATTCTAAAGGACAATATTCAGGTTATTCGTATGAAGACGCACGAGAACATTTGAAATTATTTTTATTATTTGTGCATCCTTCAGTCAACATGGTCTCTCTGATGATGCATTGAAGATGCAATTATTTCCTTACTCATTGTAAGGGAAAGCATGAACATGGTTTTTAGGTTTGCCGAGTGGGTTTATCACATCCTGGAATGTATTAGCAACACAGTTTGTTTTAAAATTTAATCCACCGACAATGAATGCAAGGTTGTGGAATGACATCACTGCATATTATCTACTTGATGAGAATTTACACACAACGTGGGAGGGTTACAAAACATTGCTTCGACGTTGCCCAATGAATGGGAATTCGACAAGAGACCCAGATTGAGATTTTTTATAATGGTTTAAATGCTCAGACAAGAAATTTTGTTGACGCATCGACAAATGGTCCGTTGTTAGATTGTACATACGATGAAGCTGTTCAAATTTTGGAAAGGATTGCTCAGAATGATTACCAATATCCAATCTCTCATTTTGTATAGGTGAAAACTAACCTTAGAGTTCTTGAATTAGATACTATTTTTAAATTATCAGCGTAAGTATCTTCACTGGCTAACATCATAAAAAAAATATATGAAAGGAACAAATGACATTGCTCTTGTACAAGTAGCACAACAATTGGATGCGTTGATATTTTCCTGTGAAATTTGTGGGGATAACCACAGTTATGAAGAGTGCCCATATGCAGAAAATGCATACTATGTTAACAACATCCGAGGTGGTTCATTTGGTAACTCCTATAATAGTCGCTCGCAACAACCTTAGGGAAATCAAAGTACGTTCACATATAGATATGGAAATTCTTCAAACCAAGGAAGTTATAGGCAAGGAGGTTACAACAACCACCAATCACAAAACTACCATCAGAATTCACAAGTAAATTCCAATACTGAACCAATGTAGTCAAATGCAACCACAATCGCGATTGTAGCCACAATCCTCTGTACTACACAAAATGCAAGGACAACATCAGCAACAATTTACCTAACCTAAGGTAAATCCTATGGTTGCTTTTAAAGCGATGATGCGCGAGCATATCACACGAACCGAAGCGATAGTGCAAGGCAATTCTTCTTTTATACGAGCATTAGAAGCTCAACTTGGACAGTTGGCATCTAATCTCAGCATTAGATCGTCGGGTATTCTACCTAGTAATACTGAAAATCCAACACAAAGGGGGAAGAAGCATTGCAAAGCAATCACGCTAAGAAGTGGGAAACAGACGGTAGATTTAAGCAATTCTGATCATGATCATGTCGAAGCATCCATTTCACAGCAACAAAAAGAGGTTATAACTGAAAGAAGTCAAGCACAAAATAATGCTGAAGAACCAACTGTAGTACCATCTATCCTTATAATCTGTCCAGATAAGTTGTCAACACAACCATCAATGTCGAAGCAACAGAGTTATCCATAACCACTTACTGTAACCATACCTTTGCCATTTCCATAACGTTTCTAAGAAAAAGTCCATGAGAAGGATTATCAAAAGTTTGTTTTTACTTTGAAACAATTACATATTAATATACCTTTAATAAATGCTTTTGTGCAGATACCCAGTTATGGGAAATACATGATGGAGCTGTTATCAAAGAAAAAATAGTTATTCGATATCGAGATGATTACGCTCATAGAGGGAAGCAGTCTGTAATCACAAACAAGTTGCCAACCAAAATGGAAGATCCTGGCAGCTTCACAATCCCATGCTCCATCGGAAATCATTATTTAGGTAAAGTTTTGTGTGATTTAGGATCTAGTACTAACTTATGCCTCTATCTACTTTTAAGAAGTTAGGAATTGAGACGGTGAAGCCTACTACGATGACATTACAACTGGCAGACAAATCTCTAGCACAATCAGAAGGACAGATCAAAAATGTTCTTGTGCAAGTCGATAAGCTGGTGTTTCCTGCTGATTGTATCATCCTAGACTGCGAAGCAAACAATGAGGTACCCATTATTTTGGGAAGACCATTTTTAGCAATAGGAAGAACACTTATCGACGTGTTCAAATGAGAATTAGTGATGCATCATAATGATGACCATGTAACTTTCAGTGTGTTTGGAGCATCACCATCCGAACCTAAAGAGCAATGTCACCACATTGACGTGTTGGACGAAGTTATTTGGAAGAATTTTATGCAAGGTGTTCAGCATTGTTTGAGGATGATGCGATGACACCTCTCGCTGAAATCCTAGCTGACTGTCAAGACAAAGAGGAGGTAAATAATTGTGAGATGCGTAGAAATTGGCAAATGGAATCTTTGGATTTGTCCAACAGGACAATCCCATAATTTAAATCGTCTATTGAGCAAGCTCTTACCTTGGAGTTAAAACCATTGTCGACGCCTTTAAAATATGTTTTCCTTGGTGACAACGAAACATTACCTATCATTGTCAACGCATCCTTCAACGCAAACAAGAAAATAAGCTTATTGCAATCCTAAAAGATCACAAGAAAGCCATAGTTTGGCGCATCGCAGACATAAAAGGCATCAGTCATTCTTTCTGCATGCATAAGATACGGTTAGAATATGAAGGGAAGCAATCCATTGAACAATAACGACGGCTCAATGAGAAAATGAAAGAAGTGGTAAAAAAGGAAATTATCAAATGGTTGGATGCGGGCATTATATACCCTATTTTTGATAGGAACTAGGGAAACCTTATCCAATGTGCTCCTAAAAAGAGTGGTTTCATAGTTGTGATTAATGATAAGAACGAGTTAATTCCTACTCACATTACGATTAGATGACGAGTGTGCATGGATTATCGACAATTGAATGCGGCCACAAAGGATCATTTTCCACCTTTCATCGATCAAATGTTAGATAAACTAGCTGGTAAACCCTATTATTACTTCTTGGATGATTATTTTGGATACAATCAAATAGTTATTACCCCGAAAGATCAAGAAAAGGTTACATTCACGTGTCTTTTTGGAACCTTTTCCTTTCGACGGATCTCATTTGGTTGTGTAATGCGTCAACATTTCAAAGATGTATGTAAGGGATATTCTCGGATATGATTGAGGTCTCACTCTAGGTATTCATGGATGATTTTTTGATTTATGGACAGAGTTTCGACCAATGCGTCGATAATTTGACAAGAGTTTTGAAAAGATGTGAGGAAACAAATCTGGTCTTGAATTGGGAAAAATGTTATTTTATGGCAACTGAAGGAATTGTTCTTAGACATCGTATTTCTTGTCAAGGCATTGAGGTCGATAAAGCAAAGGTCGAAATCATAAAAAATTTATCACTACCTACCACTGTCAAAGCAACAAGAAGCTTTCTTGAACATGCTGGTTTTTATAGAGGATTTATCAAAGATTTTTCAAAGATAACTAAACCTTTGTCATTGCTAGAGCAGAATAAAAAATGTGTTCGACGATGCATGTTTGGTTTAAGTCACATTAATAAAGAAGTAACTGGTACAAGCTCCGATTATCATAGCACCATATTGGACGCACCCATTCGAACTAATGTGCGACGCTAGTGACTTTGCTGTCGGAGCTGTCGTCGGCCAAAAAAAAAGGTACTTCATTCTATTTATTATGCTAGCAAAACATTAACTGAAATACAGGTTAATTACCCCACAATTGAAAAAGAATTACTAGCAGTGGTCTTCGACTTAGACAAGTTCTGTTCTTACCTTGTCGATGCAAAGAATACAGTTTACACGAATCATTCAGCATTGAGATACCTTTTCAAAAAAAAGACGCCAAACCTAGACTCATTAGATAGATCTTACTCCTTCAAGAATTTGATGTTGAAATCAGAGATAGGAAGGGATCTAAGAATCAAGTAGTTGATCATTATCTCGGGTAGAAACTAGGAGTGAAATTGGACAAAAGACCCAGATTGTATAAGCATATCCTGAGGAGCAATTATTCACTGTCGACGCATCGTCATGGTATGCTGATGTAGTCAACTATCTTGTATGTGGGAAGCTACCTATGAGTGCGGTTAGTCACAAAAGGATCAGGTTCATATGCGATGCTGCCAAATATTATTGGAACGAGCCATACCTATTTAAAGTATGCGCTGACAATATAATTCGCCGCTGTGTACCTGAAGAAGAAATGATGTCAATCATAAGACATTGCCACGATGCCCAATATGAAGAACATTTCGATGGAATAAGGACTACTGTAAAGGTCCTACAATCAAGATTCTATTGGGCCAATTTGTTTCGAGACGCTCACAATTTTGCGCAACAATGTGATCGTTCTCAACGCACTGGTTCTATATCTTGATGTAATGAGATGCTCTAATAACCTATCATAGAGGTAGAGTTTTTCGATGTTTAGGGTATAGATTTCATGAGACCATTTCTGAGCTCTTTTGGAAATGTATATATCTTAGTGGGTGTTGATTACGTATCCAAGTGGATTTAAGCTATTGTAGTACCAAAAGATGACGCTCGGACAACATGAAAGTTCTTCCATACATACATCCTCACAAGGTTTGGAACCCCAAGAGTGTTGATAAGCGACCAAGGCACTCATTTCTACAATAACCTAGCGGCAACTGCATTAAAACGATATGGTATGAAGCATCGTATGGGCACCACGTATCACCTACAAACTAATGGGCAAGCCAAAGTATCCAATCGTCAAATTAAAGATATACTTGAAAAGGTGGTTAATCCATCTAGGAAAGATTGGTCAGTGCGGTTACATGATGCACTGTTGGCGTTTCGCACCACTTACAAAACCTCATTGGGAATGTTGCCATATCCGCTAGTGTTTAAAAAATCTTGTCCCTTACCTGTCGAACTTGAACATAAAGTCAGGTGGGCAATTAAGCAGGTAGATTTGGATTATAATGCTGCTAGGAAGAAAAGATTGTTGGACATCACGAAATTAGAAGAGATCTGATGCCATGCTTATGAGAATGTTGTGATACACAAGGAAAAGACAACGGTGGGATGACGACCTCATATTGTGTCGACAATTTCATCCTGGTCAGTTGGTACTTTTATTTAATTCACGGTTAAAATTACATCTAGAAAAATTAAGATCAAGGTGGTCAGGACCATTCAAAGTTGTCGAAGCATTTCCAAGAGTTGCGGTGACAATTGAAAACTTAAAGGATGGGCAATAGTTCAAAGTGAATGGCCAACGTCTTAAACACTATGTGAGTCCAGATGTTCGAGAACCAGACGAAACCATTGATTTGGTGACACTTAAATAATGTCGATGCATTCATTTATTTTTTTTATTTGTTTCACTTTTCGTTGTTTCAAATTCTTAGCAGAAATAAAAATATCTTTTTGTCAATGCATTAAAGCACTGTTTGTCTTTGCATTCAGTGATGAGTCAGCGTTACTTTTTCAGCAAGAATCGCACCGATCGATTTTCTCTCATTCCAATTGTTAGATCAAAACAAGAACAGTACAACTGCAGCCTAGCAGTTAATGGCTGCAGACACAACGATTTCTAATATTTTCTCACTCATTACATTTAGGTTATAAAATCCCCCCATTGCAGTTATCTTCCTCTTGACAATCACTATTGCTATCAGTAGATTTCCTTTTCATATTTCAAAGCAATATATCCATCTGTAATTTTTTTTTATTCTCTTTTATTTCCCCATGGCTAAGACTCGTGCTTTTAAGAATACTCCCAAACCTTCCTCCAAAAACACTCCGAGTTGTTTTTAACGACTGCGGCTAAAGACAGATACCACAATATCATGCTCAAACGCAATATCCATCCTGAACATGGCTTCTAGCTTTCACAACACTTGATCCTCGAAAAATAAGTTCACTGCACTATCAGTCATTTAGGGTGAGAATTCATCTATGAGCATCCATCTGGCTATTCCTCTACTCTAGTTCGGGAATTTTATGCCAACTTGGTGAACAAAGAGCAATAATTTATTTTTGTTAAAGAGGGGCTTGTGCCATAGAGTGCGGTACATACAAATGTCCTACTACGGATACTAGAACGCGTAGATAGTCACTCGTCTTTCATGCACAGTTTAAACGAAGATAGCCTGACTAAGATGATGAACGACCTATGCGTCGATAATGCTTCGTGGACGGGCAATGGATTCCACAATTTTACAATGCATAAACGTTACTTGAAGATTTTCTGTAAGGTATGTTTCCACTTTATTAATAGTCGTGTGATGCCATCCACTCATAATACTACGGCCACATCGTATTTGTTTGTTGCATTCCATCTCGCACCATCCCCACATCGATATTGGGGAGCTTATACATTCTTCCTTTTCTCTCTCTTATTATGCTCATTTGTCAACATGAGGGCATTGTGCCAAAAGATGATGAGGTGGTTGTGAAAAATAAGGGTTCGATCAATGATATATCGGTTGAGAGGATGACACGAGGTCAAGATACACCTGTGGCTAAGGAAGCTTCGAAAAAGAAAGATAAGGGGAAAGGGAAAAAGAAAGAAGAACAGACTAATGTGCCCACAGATCCACAAATATTAAGAAGACTATCTAGTTCGAAAATCCATCTTGATCGTATTGATACACGTACAATCCACCTCATGAGTGTATTAGATGATTTGGATTACAGGCAGCATATATTTTATGCATACATAAAACCCTGGAACGAAGCCATTATCGCTGCATTGCATCATATTAGCCACCAGACCACTGTCAGATTTTTCAGCATTCCTTAATATCTTCTATCTTATTCACCACTCCTCATTTCACCAACCTACTGCTGATGGTAGACCTACTCAAATGCCAACAAAAATTCACATATCTGATGATGAAAATAACGAAGGGCATTCAAACACTAAGGAGGATTGCTATAAAAATATTGCTGATCTGTTCAAGGATGAATTTTTCAATAGTTTAGGTGAAAATATGGTTGAAAGAACAGCTGTTGCAGAAGATGTCGATTCAGTCGAATGCACTGACATTAGCCCAACTGAACTTGAGCAACATATGGAAGAGGAAGCCAATCAGTGAGGTGATCAAGAGAAGGATAAAGAAAAAGAAGAAGGAAAGGAAGAAGAGAAAGAAAAAAACAAAACCTGTCGAGGTGCAGGAAGAGAAGGAACCCGATGCCCCAGCAATGATTATAGAGGATGTTGTGGGAGCATCTAGCTTAGAAGAAATTTGACCTACTGCGAGTCAGGCTGAAGTTGTCACTGACGAAGTAGAGGAACTGGATTCTCTCGCTATTGTATCGTACATAGCATCACTCACCGAAATCCACCCATCCGACGTGACAATTGATGAGGCCATCACTTAACCTGCCGAGGGAGAGCAATCCACTGAGCTAGTTGGTTGAAAGGATAAGAAGAGGAAGAGGCGTAAGGAGAAGAAAAAGATAACGAGGGAGAGTGCCTAAAGAAGAAGAAGAAAACTACAGCGGCCTCTACATCAGCTGCTGCTGAATAAATTGGTACATCTCTTTTTAGTTAGTTTTCATGCATTTTTCTTATGCGTGCATTTTCATTGTCCAATGCATTTCTTTTAGTTTACTACATTGTAGCTGCATTTCCATTAATTTTTGTATATCTATTGTCAGTGCATTGGGGATAATGCAGACATTAAGTTTGGGGGGAAACTAATGTGACTTGGAAATGAAACTACACCTTCTCATTTGACTTGAAAATTGACAAAATTTCAACAGAATTGTGTCAAAATTTTTTTTATTTTGATGCGTAATTCTTGAATTGTTTGAATACTGATATAGAAATTGGATGAGTATGAATGAATGTTGAGTCTGTTATCTTGAAATGAACAGTTTAAATTGTTTTAGCAATAAATGGAGAGTATTGACGTTAAATCTTAAACTAACTGATCACTACAGCGACATTGTATGAATAAAAGACACTCCAATATGAGTGCATTGTGACTTTTAAGGAAGAACACTCCATTGTAGACAAAGAAAAGAAAACTTATCTAGCCAAAGGCCGTAACTTCAAAAGTGTGTGTCGGTGCAATTACATGCCTCTTGGGAGTTTCTTGCACCCCATCGTTACTACCCAGGAACAAAGGTAGAGTAATGCAATGACATCTTTCAGTCACTTACTAATACATATATATAATAAGAATAAATTGCTGAAATGGCTTGAGAAAGGTTAAGATTCAATGCGTGATACTAACATTGATAAATTGCAGTTTCAAGTTGTTCATGACTATAAATTGTCGGGGCATCATTCTATTATATGAATGCAGTATAAACATTAGAAATTTAGAGAATTCAAGTTGTGTGAATAATGATTGCGGTGACATTTCTAATTGCTACTTTGTTAATTTTTTTTTCCTTGAGGACAAGTAAAAACTCAAGTTTGGGGGTGTGATGGTATTACAAATGACATAGATTTTCTTCCCAAATTAGTGTTTAAATTGTTCCTTTTATACTTCATTTAGCACGTATCATTAGCATTTTATACTTAATTTTCATGTTTTCCAACTTATTGATAGTAAGTTTAAATTATTGTTATTTTTATCTATTTTTGTACTAATGTCGACGTAAGCGGTCGAGATATTGCGTTTTAATCGTCAGCGCAGGAACTCAGCCTAGAAGCCTAATGCTGAACAATTGTAGCCACAAAATCAGCTAAATATTACAATAAAGAGATGTCACCGCATTGAAACTGAATCTCAAATGAGAAGATTTTAGCTGTGTGATTAAATTCTGAAAATTCTGTGTGAATTAAAGGTTTTAGCTGGAAATCAATGAGCTGATGAAGTAAGTCCACAACTGCTTCTGACGAGAAGTGCTTGATGCTGCACAAGAGAAACAATTAGGGAGTAGGCCTAGTAGTTTAGAGATAGTAAGCTTCATTGTACTCTTTAATTCTTCTTAAATGATAATGGACTCTGATGATATTAAATGAATACGAGAGTTTCTTTTAATGTTATATCATTTTGATTCTTATTCTACACTGCTAGTCTGTTTATTCTTGGATCTAACTGCTTTAAGCACGAGAGTGAAATTGCAGTACGCCAACATCGAGAGATGTAGTGACAGGTTAGGTTAACAAGTGGGTTAGGCGAGAGTTGCTCAGAACTGGGTTAAAAACCAGTTACTTGATCTCAAGTACACATCGTTGTTCACACCGAGAGGTGGAGCAATTGTGGGTACTTGAGTCAGGATTAAGTAAGGAGCTGTTGTTAATGAGAAATCAAAGGGACTTCATTGCAACAACAATCCATCAATATTACACCTTGTCGACGCATCCAACGTTGCAACTTAGCAAATTTAGTGAACCATTTCTACCCTTTACAATTGGTCACATTTATATTTCATGCATTTTAATATTCAGTACTCAACACAATTGGATTTATTTTTAGTACACTAGCATTAACCTCTGAAATTTACTTCTAATTGCGCTGACATTACTGATCATTTTTAGTGTGCAGATTTGACATAATACACTGACATCAGTACTCACATTACCTTTAATTTCAGTAGTTTTTGCTCTGACATTGTAACATCAAGAACCCATTCCTCGAGGGATCGATATCCGATAGAATTGTCTATCAACTATACTTGCATCAATGTGTGTACGCTTGCACAATCGTCGTGTCGTAAAAAACACTGATCATCCTGTCACGAAATCCATGGTGACCCTTTCCCATTTCCATTCTGGTATTATAATCGGCTGTAATAACCCTGAAGACAATTGATGCTCGCCTTTGACTTGTTGACACACTAAGCATTTTGACACAAATTCTAAGATTTCTCGTTTCATACCCTCCCACCAATACATGCATTTCAAATCATTGTACGTTTTAGTACTGCCAGGATGAATAGAGTGTCCACTACTATGTGCTTCCTATAAAATTCTTTGTTTAATCTCTGAATTCTTCGAAACACATAATCTATCTCAAAAGTATACGCTCCCATCTGCACCAAGACAGAAAACTAAATATGAGGTTTTGCCAATCTGTTCTCGCTTAGCATTTATTTCTAAATCCTCCTTCTGAGCTTCCCTTATCTGTTGTAAGAATAGCGGTCTAGCCTTTAATTCAGCTAAGATAGATCCATCACTAGCCATTGTTAACTGTGTACCCAAAGCTCTCAGAGCAAACAGAGATTTCCTACTTAAAGCATCTACCACAACATTGGCTTTACCTGGGTGGTAGTCGATAACCAAATCATAATCCTTTATTAGCTCCAACCATCTACGTTGACGCAAATTGAGTTCCTTTTGCGACATCAAATACTTTAGACTCTTGTGGTCCGTATAAATGTGACATTTTTTCCCGTACAAATAATGACACCATATTTTTAAAGCAAATACAATAGCTACCAATTCTAAATCATGCATCAGGTAATTCTTCTTATGTGGTTTCAACCGTTGAGAGGCATAAGTTACCACCTTGCCTTCTTACACAGCACACATCCTAATCCATTTAGGGAGATGTCACTATAAACCACGAATTCTTTACCGGCTTCAGGCTGAATTAACACAGGTGCCTCGGTGAGTAATATTTTTAATTGATCAAAACTCTGTTGACATTGAGTAGACGATTCAAACTTTACATCTTTTTGTAGTAACTTCGTTAAAGGCGAGGCAATTATTGAAAATCCTTTAACAAAACGTCGATAGTACCCGCTAAACCTAGAAAACTCCGAATCTTAGTAATGTTTTTAGGCGGCATCAAATCTAAAATAGCTTAGATTTTTCTTGGGTCCACTCTAATACCTCCTGCAGACACAACATGATCCAAAAGTCCAACTTTCCGAAGCCAAAATTCACATTTGCTAAACTTTGCAAATAACTGCTTTTCGCGTAAAATCTGCAACATAATCCTCAAGTGTTGTGCATGCTCCACCTTATCTTTTGAGTAAATTAGTAAATCATCAATGAAGACCACTACAAACTTGCCTAAATATGGACTGAACATCTGATTCATCAAATCCATAAACTTGCCTAAATTAGTAAATAGGGGCATTCGTCACACCGAAAGGCATGACTAAAAATTCATAATGCCCATACTTAGTCTTGAAAGCTATTTTTGGGACATCAGTTTCTTTCACTCGTATTTGATGGTACCTTAAATGAAGATCTATCTTTGAAAACATGGTCGCACCTTTTAACTGATCAAATAAATCATCTATGCGAGGCAACAGATACTTATTCTTAATCGTGACTTTGTTTAACTGTCGGTAATCTATAAATAACCACATTGACCCATTCTTCTTCTTAACAAACAAGACAGGTGTACCCCAAGGAGAAAAACTAGGTCGAATGAAACCTTTATCTGACAATTCTTCTAGTTGCACTTTTAACTCCTGCAATTCTTTCAGAGCCATCCGATACGAAGCAATCGATATAGGAGAAGTTCCTGGTGCTAATTCTATCTCAAAATCTATCTCTCAAAATCTACCATCGTGTCTCTAATCGGAGCAAAATTTTTTACAGCCATCAGTGCTCCCTTAGATACTTTAGCAGACCCCAAATACATACTTTGAGACATTTCTTTCTTCATTGAAGAACCTAATTTCATACTGATCTTTCCCAAAAAATTAACTTCAGCTTTAAGACCCAATGAGTAAGGAAGTCATCTTCAAGTAAATTCTTAACTTCCAATAAGGTAACACTCCTTAATTCCATGCCCCATGCATCCGCAACCGAAACAGAAACTTGGAAATTTCTCATATTTGAAAGGAACCCACGATTTTTTACCTTCCTCAAAAACAGTAAAGATGCCTCTTCATAGGGGTTTTGTACCTCAAGCTGCACTCTAATATGACAATGTTCACCCTTTGATTCAGATCGAGTAACCCCACCAAAAGTAGACCCAATTGCATGCATCAAGTCTTCACGATCACATTCCGGGGGGCATGGTCCCGCCTTGACCTAGAAAGTCGAGGAAGCCAAACAAATTTTCTTTCTCTCTATTGGCTTCTTCAATCGTTCAAAGAGAATTAACTGTTTTCAAAATAACCAGGGCCTTCCTTCCAGAATCGACTCAAAATCCTCTTATTCTTCAAACACAATCATAAAAAGATTATGCCCAATTAATTGAAAATCAAATTTCTTCTTAGTCTTCCAAATACTACACATCTTAGCACGAAAACTATTTGGATTGTAAATCTTCTTAGACCACAAAGTACAAAGCAGAGTTGGCTTATCCGAAGGTCTAACCATCAAACTCTTAATAGAAAGTTGAATCAGTTCTTCTTCTAGTAGAGAAATCTCGCTGTTTTCCATCACTATGATCTGAAAAGTTATCGCCTCTCCAAACCCTAGCTACAGTAGCCACCTTTTCCTCTAGGAAAAACTAGAGAGAGCACTCTTGACCTATTATTGCTTGTAAAGTTGAAAAGGAGATAACAAAAGATTTTGATTTTATTAAAAAAAAATTGTATAATCTTGTAAAATACATACTTCATATTTTCCATTTCATTCTTTTTTAATTCAATTTTGGAATGAGTTATTTTTATACATTAATAAAGAAAATGATAAAAAAAATTATTGTCTGTTTTTTTCCCTTACAATGTACACTCAATTTATTTTTCTTTCCTTTTTTTCAATCTTTTACTTTTACACTCAACCAATCACTAAATTCTTTTCATCGATCTCATTTTTAGTTAGAAAATAATGGTTCATTAGAGAAAAGTGCCTTATACGGAGAAAAAAATTTCTTATTTTAACACTACCTTTGGTTTTACAAAGTTAAATATATTATATAGTATAAATATAAATTTAATTATTATAGAAAGTAAATATATTATAAATATTATTATTATATAATGATTGTATAAATATTTTTTACAATTGTTACCCTAACTCAAGAAATAGGCAAAGAAAAAACTCAAGGAATAAACAACTCAAAGTATCCAAAATGAACAGCTACTTAGGGGTGTGTATTTTTTTAATCGAACTAATTGGTCGAACCCAATTAATTTGATTAATCAATTGGTCACTAAATCTAATTAGATCGAGATCAATTAAAAAATTTTAAAATTTAATTACCGATTAATTTAATTTGAAATTAGGTAATTAATATTACATGCCGAATATATTAGAGATAAATCCAATACATTATATAAGCCCAACTTATAAAAATTAATGGATTTATAAATATTGCTATAATGAGCTTTAAAAAATTATGACAACTAAAACAAATTGGAAAAAAATAAAAATAAACTAAAAAGGTAAAAAAAAGTACAAAACATTAAACAAAAGTAAAAATTAATACGACCATTCATGCCTCTTTTACTTTTCTCAACTTTGGTTTTGTAACGACCTGATTTTCGTCAATATCAAAAAATTGGATTTTAAAATAAATTTCAAAAAATTGGATTTTGAAATAAATTTATTAAATCGAATTTATCTGAAAACTTTTAGTTGAACATCTATGAGTCAAATGCAGCATTAGAAAATATAATTATTTAGTAAAATTAATTAAATAGAATAACAAAATAATACAGGGAGTAAATTACAAAGCCATTAAATTCGTAAGATTAAGAAAACAATTTAAGTAGATCCTTAATATGTAATTATACCAAGGACCAAAGTGCCATTAACCCATAGCAAATCTATATATAGTCGATTAGTATGATCCTTGCCATAGATACCATTTAAGTGATTCGTTAATAAATCTTGGCAATTGATTTTATATTAAATTAAATAAACTTAATTGTATGTATATGTATGTACACTTATTAAATGGGGAAAAAAAAAACAATGGCATTCTTCATATCTTTTTTCTCCGAACGAACACAAGCAATGAAATAATGAAATTTTGAGTTTTCTTTTAATTTTACACTAAATTCTTATATTATAATGACCCAATTAGTAGATTTTGAAATTATTAAGTTAAGCTTAAATCATCGATGATGAAAACTTGGAAAACATATAGAAACAGAGCCTTGATTTGTGTATATCTAACTATTATCGAGCTTGAATTATGAAGGAAATGAATCTAGTATAATTTACAATTGATGCATGCTTAGAGATTTTGGAGAAAAAATTATAACCATGAAAATATGAGAGTTAAAGCTTGGTTCATATAAGGAAAATGTTAGAAATTAAGTGGATAGTGTAGAAATAAAGTTTAGCTAAGTTTAAGCTTTTAACCATTGTTGAGTTTTTAGCGACGTACGTGTAAGAAATGAACCTGTTAGAAATTAATTTAATTAATGATAATTTGAGGTCTCTAGAGTATAAATATCAAATCGGATTTAGATTCGATCAAGTAGATTGTAAAATATGGAAAATTCGGATATTAGAGATTAAAAGGGATTAAAATGAAAGGTTTAAAAATATGTAATGATGAGAAATTAATAGCATTTCAGTATTCGTGTCATTGAACGAGGTTAAATATAAGGATGAAATGTCAAGGGGCAACGAAAAGACGAGAATGGACAATGAGTGACTGATCTGGTTTGTGCTTTCATAATTTGCTTTCAATTCATAGTTTATTAAGTAGCTAACTTGATAAGGTAATATTAGAGCTTGATCTCATGAAAGGGTTGATCAATTGAATATTTGTGTGTGAGAGAGAGAGAGATTATGTTTTGACATGGTAAAAATTTATGAAAGCATGAAAACATAAATGAATGCATATGTATACGATATGTTTAAGGCATAGATATAAATATGAATGTAATTATATAACAAATGAATGTTATGTGATTATATATGTATTGTTTTTATGAATGTCCCATTAACATTCTTAGAGTTACGCATATAGTTAACATGTCATAAGATTTATTACATGGAAATAATTTGGTTTATATCGATAAGCATTGAGTGCGTATTTCTTCAGTTACATTTTGATGAGTGTGATTGTCACCAAACATGAGAACGTTTGTATTGAAAATACTGCAACAGAAAGATGTGAAATTAAAGCAGCAATGAACATAAGTATACGGGTCAAATTATAATATAGTATTGTACAATGGGATACAAGAAGTACTTATAGGATCGTATTGAAGGGAGAATGGATTAAACTTAATATTATTTTCTACAATAACATGTCTAAATAGTAATAATCGAAAATTATATTATGACAAATAACAATAATAATTAATATAATCAAATAAACTAAATTTACCAAAAAGAAATTAACAATTAACAAAATCTCGAATAACAGATAGAAAATTAACTCACATCAGTATTAGTAATTAAAGTCAAAACTTGGATTTTAATGAATTAGATAATAATTAACCAATTATTACCTCTCGGTCTCTAATTGGTTAATTAATCAATAAAAACCACTTATCTCTCGACCTTGCAGTTTAAACCGGGATAAATATGAGGTGCTCGGTAGACTTATCCTCTCGACCTATCTACACAAATTATTTCCTAATGTTGTCAATCATAGGGTTTAAGCAAACATAATTTAAACCAACTAATTCTACGACAAACCTTCGATCATTCGCTAATTACTCTCACATCCTCTCATTAATTTTCCTAAAGGAATTAGCTACTCATGAATCTAAATATCATTTTCCCTAGAAATAATTTAATCATGCAAAACACACGAATTAAAATAAAACGAGAAGAGAATGGTAATCGCTCTGTTTGAGATGCTGGATGTGCTCGATTGTAGAAATTCCTTTAACAGCTAGCGAGATATTGACGATTGCAAGAAAAAAGTAAAAGAAAAATATTGAATAATACAAAATAATGAACGCTTAAAAGAAAATTTTTGAATAATACAAAATAACGAACGCTTGGACTCAATTTGAATTCAAGCCTAAAACAAGAAAGAAATTTGTTTTGGAACTAAAATAAAATCCTAATTAAAACTAAATATACTGAATAAAAACCCTAAAAATTGGCTTTTGTCAGCCTCCCATAAGTCAGCCTAAGCCTTGTTATTTATAGACAAAATTACCCTAAAAATTAGCTTTTGTCAGCCTCTCATAGGTCCTCCTAAGCCTTGTTATTTATAGACAAAATTAGTTGCCCTAATTAGGTCAAATACAAGCCTAGAATCTGATAAATATGGATTGCATAGAAGAAAACACCCTTGATTATTTTTTGGCTCTAGTCACAACTGTGTCGCAACACTATGAAGGCGTTTCACAACACACAAGTTCGAACTTGATGCTCTTCAGCTGGTTCTGCTATGTTGAGACCCAATTGTCGTTCCTAATCTCCTAGGCTTGAAACTAGGTTTCTTGCACACTCGATTAAGCTCATTAAACTATCTTAGGCTTGTATCGGCCCACTAGGTCAGCTAACGTTAAATTATGCGTAAAAAAACTTATTTTACTAGAAACTAAATCTAAATTACTAAAACAAAAATGCATTAAAATAACATAAAATGAACTAAAAACAAGCTCGTTAAGTGCTGAAAAGAATCTAATTTGCCCCAAAGAATTGTGGTAGGACAAATTCCCCCAAACTTAACTCGCTTCTTATGGGTCTCTCTTGAGTTCTTTGTAAATGTGGAGGTTGGTATGGAGGATTTGGTCTATTCTGCACTTGGTTTCCTCTTACTTTATTACCTCCCCACTGAGATTTGGATGATCCTTCCAACCAGAATTATATGTTTTTGAACAGGGATTTCCACCTTTGTTGTCGATATAGCTCACGTGTTCCGATTGGTTCTCCACATATGACTCTACTCTCATTAGCTTGATAGTTGTCTCCAACCGATTCAGCTTCTCCAAAATTTGTTGATATTTATCTTCTTCGTTGATCACTTTCATCGTTGGAGGTTTTAGTTTATACTTGAATCTCTCATTTGGACACATGTACGAGTTCATAGCCATGTCACTTATAATTTGAAATGCTCGCTCGTATGTATGGTGCATAAGAGACCCTTCGGTTGTTTCGTCTATGTTGGACTTGATGTTACTGTCTACACCGTTGTAAAAAATTTGGACTTGGAGCCACTCTTTCAACCCATGGTGAGGGCACTTCTATATCATTGATTTGAAATGCTCCGACACCTCATATAGTGTTTCACCTTCAAATTGCTTAAAATTGGTGATATCGCATCTGAGTTGAATGGTTCTACTAATAGGGAAAAATTTATGAAGAAATTTTTCACTAGTTCATCCCATGTGATTATAAAACCCGATTTCAATGAATCTCGCCAATCGGTTGCATTATTGCATAACGAAAATGGAAATAATCGAATATGAACAACGTCATCAGCTACTCCATTATACTTAAAGGTGTCACAAAGTTGAAGGAACCGCTTCAGGTGTTGATTTGGATCTTCTACCATATTTCCCTTTAACAACAATGTGCTCTAGATCATTTGGATTGTAGCCGCTTTATCTTGAAATCATTGGCGTTGATTTTTGGTCTTTCAATACTGCCTTGCACAACATCTAGTGTAGGTAATGCGAACTTGTGCAACGTTCGTTGAGCCATCAGTAGCTCTCTACAAAATTGTTCTTGTTATTTTGGTGGTTCATCAAACAAAGGGTTTTCCTGAGGTAAATTGACTACCACGGTTGGATCGTCTTCTCTCAATTGACGGTTGCGTCTTAGAAGTTGCTCTGAATCTAGGTATGGCTCGATTGGGATGCCTCCACTTCGAGTCATACACTAAAATATAAGACAGAAAAATAAACAAAAATTAGTGAACAAAAATTAAAAAAGGAGAATAAAATAAAATAAATCGTATCTATAATTCTAACTTTCCTATTTATCTTATTAATTGTAAAGAATAAAATTTGATTTAATGTCGAAACCTCCCCGACAACGGTGCCAACAATTTGACTGCCGCCAAACATGCGAACGTTTGATTGGAAAATACTACACCCAAATATATTAAATTAAAATAGCGGTGTCCGCAAGTATTCAGGTCAAATTGTAATATAGATGTGTACAATAAAACACAGAGAAGTATTCCGATGGGAGTACTCAAAGGAGGAAGAATTAAATCTGAAATATACTTTTACAATAACAAGTCTAAACAATAATAGTTAAAAACTATATTACGACAAATAATAAAAGAGATAAAAATCATAAACTAAATTAAATTGAATTAAATAGCAAAAATTAAACACAAAACTAAATCAGAATAATAAGCAGAAAATTAACTTGTTCCATTGGTTGTAATTAACATCAGAATTTGGGTTAGGTGGAATTAACTATTAATCAACTAGTATTATCTCTCGACCTCTACTAATTAACTAATTGATAGATACTCGCTTATCTCTTGACCTCAGTTTCTCCATTGGGATAAATTATGATTTACTCAGCAAACTTATCTCTCGACCTCGTTTAACCTAGATTACTTCCTAGGGTCATCACTCTTATGGTTTAAGCACACATAATTTAAAACCAACTAATTCTTATGGGAAACCCTCATTCCTCTATTAACTACTTCCACATCCACTCATTAATCTCCCTAGAGATTTAGTCTCTCATGGATCTAGATGTCATAACTCTTGTATTTAATTTAAACATGTAAGAAAACACAAATAAATTAAAATAAGAGAAAGGTTAAGAAATTAATCCGTTGGATGAATCAAATACGCTTGGAGTTGTGAAATCTCTTGACAACGAATTGATCTTGATGTTTGCAAAAGAACAATAAAAGAAAACTGCTGAATAATTTAATAAAAGGGACTTAGGTTCAAATCGAACCTAGTCGAAAATAACAAAGTGTTTAGAAATTGAAAATAAAACTAATTAAAACCTAAATCTACTAACTACAACTCCTAAAGGCTTCCTCACTAATTAGAAATAATATTACTATTTATAGAGATGTTTAGAAACCCTAATTAAGTCTATTACAAGCCGATAAACTCGAAAAATATTGGTTGTGCAGACGATTTTAGCCTTGTCGATTCTTGCGTCCCACGTCCAGCTTATGTTGCAACATAGCCAAGGGTGTGTCGCGACACGACACTACTATCTTGGCCTTTGAGGTCCATTTTCACGTGTTGCATCTCGGGAAACTTGTGTTACACTCAGGTTCCATCCATAAGGCTATTGTGCTTATAAATATACATCATGCACACTCAATTAAACATATTAGAACTACCTAAACTAACATCAATTATTGCATAAAAACACTTATCTTGCAACTAATTAAATCTAAACTACGAAAGCTGAAAATGCGATAATTAAATATAAAGTGACTAGAAAACATGCTCCTTAAGCGCCAAAATGTACTAAAACTACCACCACAATTGGCGACAAACTAACATACAAGCGATCTAAACATCTACAAGGACTTGGATATTAAGGTTTAGACTTTGGTAGATGTGTGGATACAAAGAAATCCATTTCAGGATACAATTTCATCCTAGTTGGTGGTTGTGTATCTTAGAGAACTGGTAAGCAAATAGTTGTTGCTTGAGCTATCATGGAAGCAAAGTTTATTGGATGCTATGAAATAACATAACATATATTATGGTTAAGAAAGTTCATTTCTAGCTTAGAGTTGTTGGTTTTATTACAAGGACATTAAAGATCATTTGTGACAATTCATCAGTAGTATTCTTTTCTAAAAATGATAAGAGTTGAAATCGCATCAAATACATAGATATAATGAATCATGCTGCCAAAGATCATACAAAGAAGCAAGAAGTGGATATCCAGCACATCAATATAGATATAACGATAGTGGATCCCATGACTAAAAAATTGTGCACAAAATATTTTAATCTTCATGTGAAACATATAGGGCTACTTTTATTTCGTTAGAAATTTTGTCTTCTTTAGTTTTGTTATCTTTACACTCTTAGAGTTTGAAACATGTTTTAGTTTACGTGCATAAAGTTTACATGTTTATAAGGACCTTGAATGATTTTAATGAATTCACTTATAAAATTTTATCTTATTAATTGCACTTAAGAGAAATCATACATGGAAGGAAATATTCAAATTAGAATACTATTGCCATGATTCATGTTATGTAAATCTTTAATTGAGTGGGAGTTGAACTACAATATTCTATGGCCATATTAAAGTGTGGATTTTAATATTACATATTCGGGTTATTGAATTGATCATATAGCTCAAGGGAAAGGATGTTAGAAACCAATGTGACCTATATGATAATATTGTTGTGATAAATTCTTGTTATACCTCATCTGAATAAAGACACATGGCAAGTCGAAAGGTCTCCTGAGTAATAAATTCGCTAGAGGCCACTCGGAAGGTCACCTTCTAAGCTTCACCTTCCATCCAAATCATCTGGACAAGTAAGAACCATTTATTGCTTTGAGCCCAAGCTTCCTATTATTGATCATTGAACCTCACGTAAATATCTCCAAGAACAATGAACAAAAGATTGCCTCTCCAGAGATATCAACTTGCCTTCAGCACCTAATCACTATACTCTTCTCTTCTCTACTCTTTGTAACCTCCGACTCTTCGCCTTGACTGGGTGAATCGACCTCTGTGACAACCACCATACTTTCTTCCTTACTTCCTCTAATGAGACTTCTAGTATAGCCCCTAGTCTAGTCTATAAATTGCTTGTGAACCATCAAAGATGATTGCAAATTTTCAAGAAAATAGACTAGAAGCTAGATACTAAATTGTGAGTGATATCCTTTTTCTTGGTGTGAAGTTATTTCTTAATCAATAATGGCTAAAGGTAGGTATGCCTTTCTTATTTAAATGGATTATCAAGTTGATGCAAAGAAATTTTGGGACTAAGGCATGCTATAATCAATCCTTTGAGTCTTTCGTGTTTGCATATTAAGAAGTTTCTAGTTTTATGTTTTGTGTTCCTTGAGAATAAGTAGAAATGTAAGTGTGGGTGTAATAACTTCTCGAAAAAGAGTTACCATAAGTTTATTCTTAATATTTGTTATACTTGCTCTTAAGCATTTTTGTGCATTTTAGGATTATTTTCTCCAACATTTCATTTTGTATTTAGTTCATGCTTTGTATGTTTTCAGTGCTATTTTGAGTTAGTTTTACTGTTTTTTAGCATTTTTGCTCAAGAATAAAGTAGTATGCTTCATCGAATTGAAGGTAGTACAAGGGAGAAGCATCTTGATTCTTGGCAGAAGGAAGAGCACCACAACTCCACGGGTGCCGTAGTGCAGGAAGCATGATGGAAATTAATTAAGGGTAAACTAAGTTTTAGATAAATTTTATTTTGGTCACTCAATTTCAAAAACTTTAGATTTCATCATAAAAATTTCAAAATTTAAAATTTTAACCACTAACCATTAGAGTTGCTCATGGGTAAATTAATATACTTCATGTTTACCCAAGCCCGACCCGACCCAAATATGAACATAAAATTTTACCCAAATTCATCCATATTTATAAAATATTAATCTAAATCCATTTTAGACCCGCTTATATTATTTTTTTAAATATTTATATTATTAATATTTAATAATTTTATATATTTTTATTTATTAAAAATTTTTATATAGTCATCTTAATATTATTTTAATGTTTACATTAAAATAGTATTATATATTTAGTATAGGTTTATTTTTTAATGTGTTATAAATTATATAACATATAAAGATAATATAATATAAAGGACGGAACTCAATTTTGAATGTTCAAGCTCAAACTCGAACCATATTTTAAACTAACATAATTTTTTATTCGAACTCATTTTTAAAACCTAATACTTTTACTCTAACCCTCCTAAATTTCAAACGGACCTTTAACCTTGAAAAAGTAACTCAATCCATTAAAAAATCTATTCACCGTTAAATACTTAAAAGAAACACTCACCTAATTTTTAATTAAAATTAAATTTCCATCATCCAACTTTCAAAAATTATATAATTATCATCAACGTTATTGAATTGTTAATTTTTTTTATTTGTAATCGCATTTGGATATTTGGATTATAGTCTTAATTAAAAATTTTTATGATCACAATAAATAAAAAAATTACATATTATATTACACAACATTAAATAAAAATTCATGCTTTATTTTGAGATGTATCCTAATAAATAAAACATTTTACCAACCCAAATTTCCCTTTTTTTGCGAAACAAAAAAAAAGGATAAATATGCGAGCAATTACTAAAGTAAAATTTCAGCACAATCTGATTGTGCAACACGAGCTTTTTTGTACAGCTTGAAAACGATATATAAACAAACCCTCTTTGGTTTTATGAACAAACCATACCATGTACATTTGTCAAGTCTAAATATGTTCCTTCTATACAAAGCGAAAATTTTGAAAAGGCATCTATCAATCAACCATTATTAAGATAAATTTGCATCATTTTAGGTTTCAGCTTTATAAGAGCTATGGACCAAAACCAAATGTTCGTGTATTTTATATCAGAAACTGAAAGTTCACTGGAGATGGATTTACACCTTTTACATTTTCTCCTCACCGATGATCCATCGTGTCAACCGACTTGGATCTTCAGTAAATGATTTGCACGACACAGGGAAAATCCCGAGATCAGCACCAATTAGGTCGTATTCCTTTAGAGCTTCAGCCATCTCGGCTTCAACAGATGCATCATCTACAACATCGATCGTGTTCATTTGTAGAACATCACTGTAATGCTTCTCCCTTTCCAGATCATGTTGGAAAGGCTCCATGGCTGGTCCCTGGTATTTCAAACATTTTAAGAAAAGTAGTTAGCAGCAAATATGGAAAAGAATGTTTTTAATTATTATTTTGTTTCCAGTACGTTCATTAAATATATATATAATTTAACATATAAAAAAGAAACAAGATTAAACACATAAGAACCCGGCTCCCTTCAACAAAAACTTAAGGACCAGATTTCAAAGCCTTGTTAAAAAAAACCCCTTTAATCAAATATATTTACTTCATCATCAAATTGATAAGTAGTATTACCTGACATAATTCAGCGTAATGCCTATATATCTCACTGCTTTCATCTTGATCACCAAGAAGTGTTCCACCATACCAACCATTGGCTTCATCAACAGACGTCATTGAGAGGTACCTTAAAGAGCATTGAAAAGACTTGAGTCCAATTACAATGTAAAATTGTAATATTTAACCTAAAGAGCTAGAGAAATCAAAAGTTGGAAAGAACAGGTTCTCTCTTTCTGTCAAAGAAATGCACGTTTGCATATGGATTTTATTTCCTTACTGCTGTTATTTCATCAGCCTCAGGACCTAAGCTTGCATAAATTCCAAGTACTTCACAATCACTGTACAAATGTCATAAGTTCTAAGAACTTTCACTATGGTGTAAGACCATATATTACTTCCCACATTAAGGCAAGAGCTTTTTGAAAATTTTTCTTCAATAACAAGATTAACAAATAATATAGAATAGCATATATATTTTTCATATAAACAAAGATGTAAATATATATCTTAAAATTTTCACAAAAACTGATAATACACAGAGAACTAAACGTATACTTTCATAACTAAGCCTAAAGGTCCTATTCTTTCATGACTAACAAGCCTTCGTCTACTTGGGAGTCAACAAATGATATCATCTTCAAAATGTATAGTTTTATGTGTTTTGGCAATTTGTTGTCACCTCGCATGTAATTACACTTTGCTAATGCATTCAAGACAAAGGGACCACGTTCATGCATGGACATTAGTGTCGCTTTGCATGCAAGCACATAGGGGTCTCAAATATTAAACAATCTATCAACCCCACCTCACCTTTACTCAATTTTCAGGCCTTGTTCATGCAAAGCCAACATTAGTGGGACACAGCAACAATCTAAACCAATATGATTCCTTCATGCTGTGGAAACAAAATGATCATGCATTTTTCCTGAGGTAAACAAGAATGAATGATATGAAAATACCTCTGGAAAATATCCTGTTCATCATCAACATAGGAAGAAAGCCAATTTAAGTCACAGAAATCATCAAGTTTCATTTCACCATTGGCCCCTCCGTTTTTAATTTCACGAACAGAGACTTTGGGGGCTGAGCCAACTTCAAACTTTCTTTGGCCAAATAGCCAATTTGGACTTTTAAGCTGTATTTCACTGCACCAAAATTCCAAGGTTTAGGAGCAAGTAAAAGAATTTGTCAATCTTGCCCTAGATATCAGTTGCAGCACAAGCACTCTAGTGCAGACCAATGTTCCCACCTAAAATTTAGGCTAAAACAATTAGATAAATCCACTTTATCCTCAAAACCTTAACTGGCACTTAAGGGGGAAAAGATTTTCAACCAGTTTACAACAAACGTGGGAAGTCCTTAAGTTGAAAAAAAATGTTAGACCTCATGAAATAGGCATTCTTGGGTTAATATTGTATTTTGGAACTGGTACCATAGATGTTGGTCTAGTAAAAATGAAAACAAGCACAAACAAGGTTTAAACTCCTGAGCAAGTAGGTCACATAAGAGGTGCCTCAAAACTTATTTAAACAGCAGAACCTAGATGCAACTAAGATAAGCTTCAACAAGCCAACATAAGGTAAGACATAGAGCACATCCTGGCAAGAAATCAGGACCTAAAATACTCACAAATGGTTCAAATTTATGGAAAAACATGACTGCAGATAATATATCAAAAAAGTATCATATCACCTGGAATAGGCATGAATATTGCTATTCAAAAAAAGATAAGAGAAACATAAAAGGTCAAAGTAAAAAGAGCTACAAACAGAACATCAAGAAAATTATATAGCAGAGAAAAAATGATATTTACGCTGCATCAGGTGCAACACCAGGATTTGCTGTAGGACCACCAGTTCTTTGATCTGGTTCACTACAAAGTCTTACATTTTTTATTGAACTACATGTTCGTTCTATCAGCTTATCAAATGATGTGAACTTCATCCGTGAAAAGTCTTCTCTGCAAGCAGGAATGGGGGCAAGGATCTTTCCCACTACACCTAAAGGCTTAACATTGTCCTCCACACTGCATATGGCAATTGGAAACAGTGAAAAAGAGGTAAAAGAAAAGGTTCGAAATTTGATGACGATGACAATGATGATAATATAAAAAGGATTATTTATTGTCACTGGCAGCAGAGTTCTTTAATTTCACAAGCAAGGCTAAGAAACAGCCACAGGTATTTGGTTGATGTTTAGAAAAAATAGTAATAACAATAATAAATGAGACATGTCGCAGTCTTTTAACCCCTTGTGGAGTTAAATAACTTCACTTCCAATGTACCTAACAACAACACAACATCATCAACTGTAGAAAATCTTTGATAGTATCTTTAAAGATTATAGCTGATTTTTAGAAATTCTAGTTAGGAGATATTATTCTAAGATATATCATTTTCTTAGTTGATTCAATGCTACATGTATATATAGTTGGACATATTTCTGAGAAATATATACTTTGAGAGAGTTTTTTTTCTCAATATTCATCTCTAATTTCAACATGATATATCAGATTTTTTATCTGATTTTTGGGATTCTTTTTTTTTATTTAAATTTTTTCAACAAACCCTAAAAACACAAATTTGGTACTTTTCACCCTAGCCTTACTTTTTTCTCACTACCCCTACCATTGGAGTCGGAATACCCTCGCCAGCAAAACCCCAAACTCAAGTGACCAGAAGACCCTGTGCATGGGCCCCACGCGTCGACGCAAGATTCTACCGCCCCATTTCACACGTCGCGCGTGGACTTCACCTGTTGCCGCTGTGTATTTTTTGACACCATCACTGTGCTCTCTGCTCTCTTCCGATCATTCTCCTCTAAGTGGTGGTGTATTTGGCTAAGTTTTTTTGTGTGTGGGATATATTTTGGTTTTTTTTTGGGTTTTTTTGTTCTAAATTGTGCAAGCAGATGTTTTTTTTTTCCAGCATTATGTCTACCGACAAGAAGCTCGTGATTCCAATTGATAATCCATAGCTGAAAATTAGCCCTGTGAAGCTTGAAGGACATAATTACCTTGCTTGGTCAAGGTCTTGCTTATTGTTTATCAAGGCTCGTGCTTGCAAGGATACCTCTTCGGTAAAGTGTCGAAGCCTGAACTCACTGATTCAACCTTTAGTCAGTGGGATTCCACGAATTCTCTTGTTATGGCATGGCTTATCAACTCTACGCAACCCCATATTTTCAAAACCTATTTACTGCTTGATACTGCGAAAAAGATTTGGAATGCTACTGCTCTCACCTACTCTCGTGTTGGCAATGATGTGCAAATTTTTGAGATTCGGAATAAGGTCCATGGTACAAAACAAGGGGAGCTAACGATTTCTCAATATTTTGTTGAATAAAGTGAGTTGTGGCAGGAACTTAATTATTATCAAGCTTTTTAAGCGGATTGTGCCAAGGATACCAAAAAATTCCAAAAGATGGTCGAAAAAGAGCAGGTCTTTGATTTCTTGGCTGGGTTGACTTCTGAGTATGATCAGATTCGAGTTCAAGTTCTTGGCAAGACTACGTTCCCTTCTCTCTATGAGGCATACTCCTATGTACAACAGGAGGAGAGTCGTCGTGGTGTTATGCTCTATAATCCATCTTTAGAGAAAGCTGATCTTCTTGCTAATTTGGATGGTCCATCGAGTGATAAACCTGCGAAGGATCACTTGACGTGTGACTACTGTGGTAAGCCTCTGCACACTAAAGATTCGTGCTGGAAGTTGCATGGTCGCCCCACTCAAGGTCATGGTGGAAAATGAGTGGATAATTCTCGACCTCAAGCAAATTTGTCAAAATCTATGACAACAAAACCCAAGTCCACTTCTGTTGGAAGCTTTACCTCAAACAAGGTTCAACATCTTTGACGCTTCTTGTCTTAATTAGACTCTACCTCAATTGCCAAGTCTAATAATGCAAAATCGGGTACTTTTTTAAATGCTCCATCTACTTCTGACTTTTGGATTATTGATTCTGGTACGAATAAACATATGACAGGGTTAACCAAAGCTTATTTAACTATACTACTTGTCCATCTAAATATCGTGTGTGACTAATCGATGGCTCCCTTACCTCCATCTTTGGAATAGGTTCTGCTGTTTGTAGTCCCACTATCATTTTATCCTTTGTCCTCCGTGTCCTTAGATTCCCGGTTAACCTTTTATCTGTTGGTGCTATCATTAAAGCCTTAAATTGTAAACTTGAATTCTTTCTTGATCACTGTGTCTTTCAAGACCTCCAGATAGGGAAGACAATTGGTAGTGGTAGATTGTGTGATGGCTTATATTTTCTAGATCAATCGTCCAATATGTCTCCAGCATTATTTGGCGACAATAAAGATGTCAACGAGAGAATTCAGTGGCATAGGCAATTAGAACATCCACCATTTACTATTCTTGCAAAGATGTTTCCTAATTTGTTTTCAAGAACTCAATTAGACTCTTCAGTTTGTGATGCATGTGAGTTTGCTAAGCATACAATAAACAATTATCCTTTGCGTAATAATAGAAGTATTGTTCATTTTGAGATTATTCATTCGAATGTTTGGGGCCCTACTCCCCTTACTTCTTTATCTGGTAATCGTTGGTTTGTTACTTTTATTGACTGTTGCACTCGGATAACATGGGTATTTTAATTAAATTCCAAAAGTGATGTTTTCTCCTGTTTTCGTTCTTTTCATAAATTGATTACTACTCAGTTTGATGCTAAGATTAAAATTTTGTGAACTGATAATGGAACCAAGTATAACTTTAATGATTATTTGGAATTATATGAGATTTTGCATCAGACCAGTTGCCCAAGTACTTGCTCAGAATGGTGTTGCCGAAAGGAAAAATCGACATCTTTTGGAGGTTGCTAGATCACTTATGTTCACTATGAATCTCCCAAAGCCTTATTGGGGAGATGTGATTTTGATTGCGACTTATCTCATTAATCAGATGCCTTTTCGGGTCCTTGATTTTAGAAGTCCCATAGAAACCTTACAAGGCAAGACGGATTACCCAATTCCACCGAAGGTCTTTGGTTGTGTTTGCTTCATTCATCTTCGACATGAGAGCAAACTGGATCCTCGAGCAATCAAATGTGTTTTCATTGGATACTCTCCAACACAAAAAGGTTACAAATGTTATCATCCGCCATCTAAAAAGTATTATGTAAGTATGGATGTAACATTTCATGAGGATGAACCCTACTTTTCTTCATCACAATCATCTCTTCAAGGGGAGGTTATTGCCAATGAAGAGATGACACCTTGTTCTGTTACTCTTTCGAGGGAGAATTTGGTTCCAATAGAGACTTTGGTTCAAGAGAAGACTAGAGAATGATTGTTGGATAAGCCTGATTTGAAGACGTACGCTAGAAAAGGCAAGAAAGAAGATGCCATCATAAAATCTACTTTATGCCCTGACTCTTCACTATCAAGTGAGTCTTCTTTACCTCAGTCTGCTACTAATTTGAAATTACCAATAGCTTAACGAAAAGATGTTAAGACTTGCACTTTACATCCTATCTCTGACTTTGTCTCTTATATAATTCATTATCACCATCCTATAAAGCTTTTGCTTTGTCTTTGTTCTCTATGTTTGTTCCACAAGATATGAAAAAAGCTATCACTGATCCAAGATGGAAGGCTATGATTGAAGAAATGAGGGCTTTAGCAAAAAATGAGAAGTGGGAATTGATTAATCTTCCTAAGGGCCAAAAATTTGTTGGCTGCAAAAGGGTGTTTACTATCAAGTATAAGACTAATGGTTCAATTAAAAGACTCAAAGGCAGATTAGTAGCGCAAGGATTCACTCAAACATATGGAGTGGATTCTCAAGAAACATTTGCTTCAGTTGCTAATTGAACACGATTAGGATCCTTTTATCACGTGCAGCAAATCTCGACTGAGACTTACGACAATTTGATGTAAAAAATGCCTTCTTACATGAAAACCTGAAAGAGGAAGTGTATATGAAAGTTCCTCCAGTATTTGAGAATAAAAATACCCAAGGGAAGGTATGTAAACTGAAAAATGCCCTATATGGACTAAAGCAATATCCCAGAGCTTGGTTCAACAGATTTAGTAAGGCCATGGTGTCATTTGGCTATCGACAAAGTAATGTTGATCATACCCTCTTTATAAAACATCACAAGGGTAAAATTACTCTCCTTATAGTTTATGCTGATGACATAATTATGACAAGAGATGACAAGGAAAAAATGGCCCAACTTAAGAAACAATTGGCATAGGAATTCGAAATCAAAGACTTGAGAAAATTACAATATTTCCTCGTAATAGAAGTGGCCAGATCGAAAGAGGAAATTTTTATTTTCCGAAGAAAGTATGTTTTAGATCTTTTGACAGAGAATGGCATGTTAGGTTACAAACCAACAGAACCACCTATTGAGAGTAATCACAAGTTACAAGCAAGGATTGGTGAAATGGTGGATAAAGGGAGATATCAAGGACTCGTCGGACGCTTGATTTATCTTACTCATACTCGACCTGATATAGCATATGTGGTTAGTTTGGTAAGCCAATTTATACATGATCCTCGCGAAGCTCATATGCAAGCAGTATTGAGAATTTTGTGCTATTTGAAGTCGGCACCGGACAAAGGTATTCTCTTCTCAAAAAATAATCATCTCAAGATAAAAGTATTTACAGATGCAGATTGGGCTGGCTCTCTTGATGACAGAAGGTCTACAACGGGTTATTGTACTATTGTGAGAGGAAACTTAGTCACTTAGAAGAGCAAGAAACAAAGTGTTGTGACTCGACCAAGTGCAGAAGCTGAATATAAGGCCATGGTTCAAGGTGTTTGTCAACTTTTATGGCTGCAAAAGGTATTAGAAGAGTTAAAGTTATTGGACGAAAATGGATCAACCTTGTACTGTGACAACAAGGCGGCCATCAGCATAGCTCAAAAACCAATACAACACGATAAAACCAAACACATCGAAATAGATTGTCATTTTATCAAGAAAAAAGTAGTCAGTGGTGCTTGAGATTCTAATTAGGAGATATTGTTTCCTTAGTTGATTCAGTGCTACATGTATATATAGTTGGACATATTTCTAAAAATATATACTTTGAGAGAGTATTTTTCCTCAAGATGCATCTCTAATTTCAACATCAACAACACTACTGATATATGGATAGCTGGAAGATGAAGAGCCTAGCTTTTCTAGTCAAAATAGATATGGAAACTTTACCACTTATCAAATAGGTCATCTCCTGCGCCAGAAACATGAAGATAGTAATCGGAATCCAACTCCCAAAGAGCAGGTTTTCCTTCTTGTGGTTGGAAGTAGCCCAAAAATCTGGAAGAAGAAAAAATGGTTGATAGTTGGAAGATACAAATTGCACAAAAGTATCAAGGCTATAGCATATACTAAATAATCTCAACAAACTTGAAATGCCCCTACTTTTGAAAGGGACAGTTATCATGAAGATTAAAACCTTCAAGAATATCATTCACTAAAGAACATCAAAAAATGATAGATGAAAAAGAATTACAAGTTTATAGCATCTTGCTTTTCACCGTCAGTGTAGGCATTACTATAATATCGCCTGATAGACTTCATAAACTCTCTAGAATGGGTTGTAGCTTTCCACTTTCCCTGCCTTTCAGGAAAAACCTGAAGTTTGTAACAAGTTCAATATTCTATGAGGAGCATTCAATAACATATGAACAACTTAAATGCTGAATATCTTATGTTTTAGCTTTTCCTCTTTTTCCCCCCTACCAACACAGGAATTGTTAAGATGATAATCTTACTGTGTTATGAGCAGCAGAACCTCCATACTGTTGGGCAAGAGCATCTCCCATGCTCTGGTACATGTCCATGAGAGCAGCAGCAATGCTACTATCAGGGTCCACTTTGGGCTTGTCTGTCAATCCCATTGCATGAAGTTGGCGACCTAAAGCAGCCAAGCCATAAGCATACTGCGCAACATTTGTGCGATCCAAACAGTCGATGCAGTTAGTTCGCAGTACTCCACTCTGAAATCTCGGAGGATCACTATCACAATTATCAGTTTTAATTTGCTCACTTAAATCACCCTCTCTTTCTCTACTGGTTAGAGAAATTGAATTCTCATTGCTGCTTCCAATCTTAACAAGATCACCAGATTTACCTCTCAGATCTCTAAGAGATGCATCCCTGTAGTAATTGAAACAAAACTAGTATGCTGTCAATAAACTATTAGCAAATGTTATAGAGGTTACAAAGAACTGCCAAATTTCAAAATGAATAAAAATAAATCCTCGATATTCTGTCCATCATTGGAAAATAATAATTGCTTTCTCTAAGAAATCTTTCTAGGTTTTATCTTTTCAAAGATATATTAAGAAGACAAATGTCTTAGCAATCCTTAAAATTGTAACTTAATGGCCAATTTTTAATTCTAACTTCTTTTACTCATATTTGTTGGCATCAAGTGAGCATCAATTCTCCTAAAAATAAATTAGAAAAACCCAAGTATCAACATCTACATCAATATAAACAGGTTACTTCTCAAAAAACTAAATAATAAGAAAAAAGAAAAGACAATCATAAAATACAAAACTTGTAAAGAAGATGACATAAAGATTTGAATTTACAAACACAAATGAAAAATTGGCAGCAAATGAATTAATTTATATAAAAAGAATGAAGATGGTACCTCCCAGTGCTTGTTCTACTAAGCTGGTTGGCTCTTTTCTTAACAATGCTGGGTTTACCACTATAGTAAAAATTGGTCAAATCAAGAGCTTCACTAGCCACAGCACCCAAAACAGCCAAAACATTGGCAGACTTGCTTGAGATCAGAAAAGAAAACACAATAACATCTATATAAGCTCAAATTCAGAAGAGGTGAAGGGAGGAAACCGAAGGTTGTGTCCATTTCATGGGAAAATTTAACTTACCTCTTGGCAAACTTGTGAAAATCCCAGTGAATAAATTTCAGTTGATTCTCTTCTGAGAGAATTGCGTTCAAATACCCAACTGCATGAGCAAATTCACGCCTCAACATCATCTCTCTAGGTCGTTTCTCAACAGTCTGCATTTCCATATTTAATTTAATTAATAGATAAAAACTATAACAAAACTCAAACTGGTGAATATAGTTAAATGGACAAAGAAGATAAACCATATAATTTACATAGGCTTACATTACAAATAAACAAATACAAATTGGCAGACCGATAGTTAACCATCTTTTAATGGTATTAACATAAACATATAACATATTTGACAAGGAATCCCTAAGGATTCTTAAGTGGTGAAGGAGTCGAGCTAGCACCTCCTTTGTTGTAACATACAAAGAACTAGCAGGCTTTGTGCTCCTATACAGCGAGTGTAATATTTCTTTCAGAGATGACTTTAAGAATATATTTCATGACATACTATTACGAAGTGTAAGAGATGCCATACTACTTATGGTCTGACTCCACAACAATTCCTAATTATTCTCAAAGTGTTACTATTATTATTCTAAATTCAGATCACACTTCGTTGCATTAAGAAGCCCACTGATAGGGGGGGGAAACAAAACAAAACAAAAGCACCAAAGAAGCATTATGAATATGAAAGATTCAATAAAATGTAACTACAAAGATGGTTTTGCTACTAGAAGTCATCAGCAATGACTTTGAAAATAACCTTTATTAAATTAAGTACAATTATTGGATTGCCATATCTCTTTGCCAAGTCCTCAAAATGCAATTTGGTTGCCTGGTATGTAGGATCATACCTCTGTACTGAAGCAAAAACAAAAATAAAGATTTTATTTACCTGAAGTTAGGGGTATGAAGATGCAGAAGGGTGTAACATAACTGAGGAAAAAAATATAATCAAGCTGATTCCTTACAGATTATATCAGGTTTAGGACTAAATCTTGAAGCTTCTTGGGACCAGAAAAGGGAATGGAGCCACGCATCTGCACAACAGAACTCATCTTTCCCTTGCAAGAACCAGCCTCTTCATCCAGGATAATTTGTTCTGTTTCAACATCATTTGCAACCCTTCCTCGATCATTCACTCCCCTTTTCAAATACCTGAGATTAATGAAAAAGATACATGATTAAAAAGTAAACTATAACTATAAACTAGCAATTTTGGAAAGATTCCACTTCAAACCTCCCCCACCCCCCACCCCTCTTTCTCTTCTTTTCTCCTGGACCAGAAAGGTAGAAGCCAATGACAAGAAATTATTTGTATCTTCCAAGTTACTCATTACAATAATATTCAGAAAAGCTTCAAAGGATATAATTGAACAGATAAAAATATGTGGTTACTGCTTTTCTCCAAATGACATCTTAAACAATTATAGACAAGCAAAAAAAAAAAAAAACAGAATAAGAAGGTAAATATCTTGGAAACTCGAGACAGGGACAAACTATCATAGCATGCCTGCTAACAACACATTTAGAAAGGATTTACCTATTCTGGCACTCGAATAATCACCCAGGAAGTAAAAACAAAAAGAGAAGCAACAACAGAAGCCTTTAAACCCAAACAAAACCAAATAATAATAGCAATAGTTAAGGAATAAATCAAATCCCGATATTTGAACCAACCAAGGATAATAGCACAGCTAACACTCGTTAAAATGTAGAAGAGTGATATATGATTATAAAAGGCATTGCAAAGGAATTCTGGAAAATCACTGATTTTTAGTCTATCTTTCCATTCTGGAGGAGAGTTCAAAATTTTCCCATCATCAAAAATCCAGAGGATCAAATCATTCACTTGTTGTTGTAACCATTATAAATAATAACTAACATAAAGGCAACATGATAAATTATATTCCCATTAATCTAACCACCATCATTCTCATGAATCTCAGTCTTTGCAGCTAAATGCAGAAATCAATCACCCTTAGGAACTGCTGGCCATCATATTCAACTCTTTCTTCATTTGTTGTTATACTACCAGGCTACCATTAAACCTACTGTCTTTAGATTCAGTTTTGGCCTTAATTAATCAATCTTCAGATTCTGAGCATTCTTTCAACTCCAGTGTGCAGTTAACTCCCTCTTGTCAACTAACCCTTTTCTCAGCAAATAGTTCATCCAGAAATATAATCTTCAACATGGCTGTTAGGTTCATCCATACAAATGTAATAAGGATTTAGATAAGATCATTAGGTTAAAGCTATTGTACTAGGAAATATCACGCTTCTAATTCCTCCTTATTCATATCTGTTAATAATATATATCTCTAACTGATACTCCTCTTTTACTCTAAGGCCTACATTAAAGCTTCCCCAGGAAATCTCTTATACACACTATAGATAAATGAAGTCATATGAAGATCTTTTTTATTTTCCACATACTTCTTCATTAAGCTCTCAAGTAAATTCCATGGAATATAAACCAACTGATATTATCACTCCTACTCCTACCTCAAACTTCTGCATATTTCCCATTACCATTTCTCATGGTTTCATAGGATGGCTCAAGAATTAAATGCCAAGATAAGGTACAACACTAAATATCACCAATATTAATATAAATAGATACAACAATGCTCTTTGTCCGTCATTGACTTCCTCACCAGAATTCAATTAAACAACCATGTCATCCAAACCACTAAATTCTCCAAGAGACTTCCACATCGCAATTAGAATTTCTATCTTAGTCAAAATGCTCTTCCTCTTTCAGTTATCTTGCTGTAATTTTTTTCTTTTCTTTTTGGAACAAATCTTGCTATAAGTATTAAGCACATACCTTGGGACAAATTGTAGTTGACACTTGACAAATAATAATTTTAAGATATTGGGCCCAAAGAAGAAAATGCTTTTCTTACTAAGCTACTGATACTACTTATGGTTCATACTTGCAACAAGTTTATCTTTTTTTTGCAAAACCAAATCTTTTAAGATGAGAAAAAGTCCAGGGGCAGCTATTAGATATTGAAATCTCAAAATATTTTCTTAATGAATTTTTAAAAAATGAATTGAATGTCTTTTTAGTAAGATATAGCTAATCACTGATCCTTTTCCTTTACCACCAAATTGCTTAGCCTCCTGATTCAAAGCTACCGTGCTCAAACACATGAATATCAATATAATCAAATAAATTATAAGCAGGTATCTCCAATTTTTCACAAGTTCATTCTCACTGTGCCCTTGTATGTACTTCAGGAAAAATAAAATGCTTTAGTACAATTCATTAAGTTCATAGGGAATTAATAGATAGTAAGTTAGGTTGGACTCATGAAGCTCCCATCTTTAGAAGGGATTAGCAATGCCATAGAAGATACTATTACATATGACAATATAATGAGGCTAATGCCTATAAGTCATAAATTGACCCTTTGACTAATAAAGTGATACCAACATGCCTAAAATTCTAAATGGAGAAACCAAAGCAAAAAGGAGATTTTATTTCCGACACTTTTCTTGATATTTAATGCACCAAGGTCTTTGAGTTAGTAATATCCAAACAAACCAAGTATAGAATACAATTTCCGAACAAAATGGCAGACCTTCAAGTTGAAAACATCTGTCAATATATTCCAATGGTTTAATTGAAGTGGCCTGTAAAATAAGAGGATGAAAGATGCATGCAAAGCAGACCTTACCGTGTTCCAGCAAAATGCCGAGATCGTCTAGAAACTAGGGTAACACTAAAGTCCCTCCCAAAGATTGATAGCCGAATCTGCATTAAAGTAGCCAAAAAGAGAGAGAGAATTGGTTGAATATGCAAGAAGTATTACAGCAAAGTTAAAAAAAAAAAGTTTTATATACATAACACATCGTTTTAACCAAAGACTTTCAGCATCACTAAAATAAAATCAACCATCGAAGGCCAGCTTCCTTTAAAATAAATGAAAAATAAATCGTAAGAAAAGTATTCAGAGTTTGTTGTGTAACTGTATCAAATATTATCAAATTTGCAGTAAATTATATCTCAAACCTTTCGGAAACCTTACTTCACATTCAAGATTCCAGATTATTTAATTCTAGTATGTAGGAACATTCGTCTGAATTAAACTTGACTGAAATGTTTCTTGTCCATGTATAGAGGCAAATGGAAAAAGAATATAAATAAAGGCCGACATAGCCAGAGAAAAAGAACCAGAAGCTTATGGCAGTAAATGTAAGACAAGAAGAACCTAACAAGACATAAATGATGACTTATTACAACTAGCAGTAAAACTAATTCTACAAAATGAAAATGAATAAAATGTATCCAGTGCAGCAAAAATATGCAGCAAAATTTTAATTACCTGTTTAAAATGCCCATGGACTAATGCAATTGTCCAAATAGTGTTACTGCATCTTGAGCGTATGGCTTGGGTTAGATAGGCATTCCAAACAAATATGTTATCATATGGCATCCTTTCTTCGCCCATGGCTAAAACATTTTTTTGCAAACTTTGCATTATGGGATATGTATAACTGTAGAAAAAATCTTTGGTCAAGTCCACACTGGAAAGCAGCTTTTTGTACCTGAAACCAAAAACAATAGAATAAGAATAATTAAAAAGCTACTAAAATTAGACCCTAATTCCATTAGAAAGTGAGAATTATGTAAAAGGTATGGGAAGAAGTAGAAAAACTTAATAGCAGAATACAAGAAAAAAAAATAAGGAGAAGCCTACAACATAAAGTATGTACAATATTATTTAGTTTCACAAAAATCACAGATCTAAATGATGAATATAATTGCTGATAAACATATAAGGATTGATTTTCATGGAAGCACTTAAAATTACTAAAAGGTATTAAACAAAAGCAAGATCTTATTAAAATAGATAAATATCCAAACAGGTCTCCACACACAGCACTATATGGCATCCAAGATTGGAAAACTACATATCTTTAAACTTGGGAGACTGTTCCCTTAACAAATTAATCTATGTTCTTAGAAAGCAAAGTAAACAAGGCCTGAAGGTAATTTTGCCTTTTGGAGAAGATAATGTCACTCATTCTCTGTTAAATTAACGTAGATAAGCAGAGACCAAAAATAGAAAGGGGAGATAATGCATTTCACTGTTTCTACTGCCTCACTGCTTACAAGTTACAACATAATATCTCTACAAGATGATTTAGTTTTCACATTCTTTTTCTGATGTATTTACAGAGAGAAACCATATATTAAAATCATGACTATCATTTCAGATATAGATATAAGGATAAATTTGCACGATAGTAGTTATATAATTACTTTAAAGAAAGCAAGATCATATTAAAAGGAATAAATCTCCAAACAGGACTCCACACACATAGCACTAAATATGGTTTAACATCGGAATATCATTAATCTTTAAAACTGGGAGCATATGTTCACTTAACAAATATCTGTCACCTCTGAGTTCTTATAAAGCAAATAAAGCAAGGCCTGAGGGCAGATTCAAGAAGATAAACATAACTGATCTCCATTCAAATTAAATTATATTAGCAGAAACCAAAAATAGTGAGAGCAGATAGAGGATTTCCCTGTTCTATTCTCATCGCTTCTCCATTGATCCACTTAGGGTAACAAAAATAATTCATTATCTCTGTAAAGTAATCATTACGAAACCAAGAAACTATAAATGCTACCTAGCAACCTACTAATAGTAAAAAATCACTTCTAATGGTACGTTTCAGTGTCAATACATAGATTAGTATTGCAATTGCATCCATATTCTACAAAAATATTTCTAGGAATGCAAGGGAGATAAATGAATAAATTGGATGCAGGTAATGTCAAAAAGACTAAGTATAGAAATTCTAGTTTCAAACTGAATTTAAAAAAAATGAATAAATAAGATCCAGAGTTTTCACCAAACACTAAAACTAACTATGAAGCTGTCAAAGTAAAGGAGATACCTCAGCTCAGTTTTAGAATGCGCTATGTCGGATTGAACAGAAACATGAGGAACTGTGATCAACTGACTCTCATCTATGCTATATATTGCATGACCACATATACTACCAATTTGCTGTCGCTTTTTAACCAGAATCAAGTAGTATGATTCCAAGAACTTGATGCAACCTAAAAAAACCCAGACACATAGTACTGAGTTTAATAGAAACAATTCCTTCAATACCTCAAAAACAAAACAAGAGAGAGAGTAATTTGTCACTAACCCACAATTCCGAAAACTTTTGCCACAAAGTTTAAGCCCCCAGTGGCACGATTTCCTTCAGCAATCCGCTGAAGCAAGTTTTTGATCTCTTGTGGTGAATAAACCACTGGGTCTTCACTGATATTAAGATCAGATGGTTCAGATCTATCAATTTTTAAGACCCGAAAGAATTTCTTGTTCCTATCACTCCCAATTAAATAATACCTCTGTTTAAAGAAACCAGAAAAAAATACTATTTTGAGAAAAAAAAAACTCAATCCTGAACAAAACGAGATTAAAATCATACATAAAAGTAATCTAATTACCCAGATTGCAATTTTCGGAGCGATCAAACAGCAGCCTCAAGATTCCTTAGTATTCAATTTCCATTTAATACAGCCAATATAATAACTTTAGTCGCTTTAGATTTAAGAGGAATTCTTTACTTCTTTCACTTTTTTTATTTTTTAATATTGTGATTTTAGTTTCTTCTGCACGAAATTTCTCCTTTTTTCTCCCGCAGTAAGCAGAAAACTTGAGAATCCAATACAAAACCCTAATTTCCATTTTTTCCATCTTTTTATCTTAAAAGGATACCAATTCAAGAACTATTTCACGGCAACTAACCTTAAGCAAAAATGAACAAAAAAAAAGATAATTTAGAGCATTCTCTTCCTTGTTGCTAAAATTAAGAGAACTGAAAGATTTTTCCATGAAAACCAAAACAGAAAAGAAAGGACTGTTACCGCTCGGGTTTCGTAAAGCCGGAACTTCTCAAGAGAATAGGAATTGGGATCGGCCTCCGGATCAATGGAAGGGTGGATCTTAGCGTATGGAAGAGACAAATTGGTTTTCAAATTCTCCAATTTTGCCATTTTGGTGGTAAAATTTTGGGACTCAATTCAATTTATGCGTTGCGTCTTTTCTAGTTAGTTTTCTTTGGCGATTAAAACAATTTTGGATTTCTGGGACTCTTAACTGAGTTGCCTTTGGCTATATAGTCTTTGCCTATTCGATTCCTAACCCACTGAGTTGGCTTCCGCCACGTGGTGCCATTGAAGTAACTTACAAGTATAGGGTAAATTTCGCAAATAGTCACCTAACTATTATTAAGTTTTCTTTTATACAACTTTGAAAAGTTACAAAATAATCCTCAACTATTTGATTTTGTTGTTTTTGGTTATCCACAGTTAAATGGTTAAGGGGAATATAATTTTGTATCTTTTAAAATTGGTATAATAACAACTTTGACCCTCAACATTATTGTGTCAATTTAATTTTTATTTTAAAAAATATAACTCTCAGCATTTACATATTGTGTATTTGTTTTTTGTTTTTTTTTTGTATCTTTGCTTTCCTTTGTGATATTGAAGATTATTTTAAAAGAATAAGAAAATATTAAAATTGATATCTTGAATTTTTTAGTGTTTCTATTTTTAGTATATTTTCAATCGAATTAGTTGATAAATTTTTTTTAGTTTTTTAGGTGAAAGGGTCACAAAGAAAAGTAAAATTGCAAAAAAAAAAATCAAATTACACAATGCATAAATGTTAAGGGTTAAAATATTCAGAATTAAGACTAAATTAATACAATATATAAATATTGAGGGTTAAAATTATTATTATGCTAATTTTAAATACAATCGCATCATCTTTTCATTAGTCATATAATTGTAGGTAATAAAAAAGAACAAAATTGAATAATTGAGGAACCATTTTATAACTTTTTATAATTGGATAACATAAAAAAAAAAAAAACTTACCAATAATTAAGTGACTATAAATATAATTTACCACAAATATATCACTAATATCTATATCTATCTTATAATCTATATATATATTTGAACGATAACGATACCCTCTATTTTTCATTATATTACCAAATTCATTTTTAAAAACAATTATAATTTAATAATAATTGTGATATTACACTTTAAAATAATTATAATTATAATTATAATTATTAGTTAAAAAATGTATGTTAATTTTAAAATAGAGTTATTTCTTTAACATAACTCTAACATTTCGTATAGAAAAAAATCCTAAAATTTTTCTCTTTTTTTTCTTCAAGTCGTTTGATTTTCATCTTTTGTTTTGCCCAACGGCAGTGCTAGCCTTCGGGTTGGTTATCGCTCGCATTTTTCTTCTCCCATCAACCCTTTCTTTCTTTCTTTTTCTCATTCACTACACGTGTTCTCTCTTCTCAATTTGTAAATCTATTTTGTAGATATCTTTGTTGTCTTCACAAGTTGTGATAGACAAATAACGGTGCATGTTATTCGCTAAAACTCCACCAACCACCAATAGTTTTTATTGGAAAGTAGGTGGCACTTTGTCAACTTCTTAATCTATTTCTATTTTGAGAGTATTTCAAAATAATAAATGAGTTCGCTAGTTGATTTGGATTTTTGTTATCTTAAGTTTTGATGTTTTTTGCTTGTTTTTCTATTGTTTAATAAGTCTTCGGTTTTAAAAGTTTTTGTTTGCTTTTGTAGCACTTTTTTAGTCTTGCTTATGCATGTAATCTTAGTTTTAAAAGTGAATTTAGGGATGATTTTGTTGTCTTCCTCTCTAGTTTGGTGAATGCTCGATTATTTTGTCGATTTTTGCTTTCTGCTTTGAACCATCCGGGGCTGATTTTCTTATCGTGTTAAGCGCTTGCAATCACTCCAAATATGTTGTTCTTGAGTTGTGACAAAGTTAATTGTCAACGTGTCATAATGTTCTATTGATGCTGAGGCTAAAGCATTTGTTGTGTTGATGGAGCTTATCATTCACCATCTACGACGAGTGTTTGTTATTTTTTCCCCTGAATTGTATGATTTCATTCAATTAATGAATTTACCTTTTTAAAAAAATCCTAAGAGTCTGTTTGTTTGCATGTAAAATGTTTTACATAAAATACTTTTATTGTTTTACAATGTTTGTTTGGTGAAAAATGAATTATCAAAGGAAATTATTATCCAAAAAAAAAGAAGGTAAAATCAAGACTTTTTAAGGAAAATGTCTTACCAAGTTTTTTTCATAAGACATTTTCCAAACTGATAAGACTTTATTCACTGTCTTCATTATCGAATAAACAAAAAGGGAAAGCTCTTCTCACCGTTGAAAAAAATAGTCCCTTATATTCTAATTTTATATTTTTTACGATTTAGTCTCCGAAATCCAAATTTTTACTATTCTACAATTTAATTCCTCAAAAATAGAATTTTTTTTACTTTACAGTTCACTCTTAAACCTCGTTTGTATAATTTTGTAAAACAATCTATTTTCTAAAATTTCCAGATTTTTTAATTTAATCCTTACAACTAAATTTTTCAAATTTTCCAAAAATTAGTCCTTGATTTTTGAACAGTTAAACTTTCATATTCTATTTTCCAGAATTGTAAATTCTCAAATAATGTAAATTAGTCCTAAAACTCAAGTTTTAAAAACTTTACAATTTAACCCCTATAGTTTCAAACTTTACTATTTTATGCTCAACTTTCCAAATTTCATATTTCATAAGCATATAATTTAGTTACTACATCAATGTTTCAGATTTCACTAGTCAAACCCTTAGAATTTGAAAGTTAACAAATTTTATAGTTTGGTCCTTACTTCAATTTTTATTAAATTATATCATTTTCAACTTATTCGTCCAAATAATATTCAAAATAAATATTTACCACTTTCAACTTAATTAAACATTAATTTATATAAATTTATATTCCATAATGTACAAAATTAACTATTAAGCTTAATTAATAAATTGAGATTGATTAAAATTGAACCCAACGAATGACTCTAGTAGAAGAGAGGATGATGTTTATCCTAGGAGATCCGGGTTCGAGCACCTGTGTGTGTAAGGTCTGTGTGCGTTGTCAAAAGGTTAAGAAAGTATTAACAGGTACTATCATGTAATCACACCAGTATATTAAAAAAAAGTTTGATTAAAACTAATTATAATAAAAAATATATATTTAAAAAACTAATTAAATATTAAATACATATGTGACATTAATAGAAAGGAAGGCCTTAATGCACCATCTCACTATTTTTTTCTCATTATAGAAAATTAGTAAATCTCAAATTTCAATTGCTCCATCATGCTTAAAATTTAAATTTATTTTTATTTTTATATTTTATAATATTATTAATAACTTTAGATGATTAATATTGTTGATTATTTTGATTAAATTTTTAATATGAATTCTTTTAGAAAAATGCTATTCTAATAAAAAAAATTATTTTAATATGATGAGTTGAAATAATTTTTTTTTCCAATCCACGTTATACACCAAAATTATTGAGGGTGTTAATTATTTGGATTAACTATGGCATGACTCTTTTTATCTTTCATTATAAAATAATTGTAAATTTGTAATTTCGATATGTTTATTATGCTCACATTTGATATAGTTTGATTCTCTACTTCTACAATAACATTAGTTAATGTGAATAATTAACATCTTTAACTATTCTAATTAAAATTATAATGTGGATTCCTCTAGAAAACACATTTCTAACACAAATATATTATATATATTTGATGAAGTTGGAATGGGTATTTTTAAGGAAAATTTTGATCTTAGCATTAAGAGTATCAATTATTTATGTAAAGGAATTAAATTATATCAAATTAAAGTAAAGATACTAAATCAGAAATTTAAACATAGTAGAGGGCCAAAATCATAATTTGATCTTAACAATTTATGCCTAACACAAAAGTTTGATTTTTTTTTAAACATTATTTTTAATTTAATTGTTTCAGGTGATTATATGTTTACCTGATGCAAAACAGGGATAGCATACTGATATATATGTGTTACACGGGTCAACTAGAAATTGCAACGGGGCCCTGACATTATGATAACATAATCCAAAAATTGGCCTGAGCCGCTTTCAACAAAAATTCACTCATCCCAAACTCGAAACTTAAAATAAATAACATAATCAATCTCAACTCGATTCTACCCACTTTAATATATGAGGATTTTGATTAGAAAAAGACAATCTACAAGGAAAACCGAATATTAGAAAAACATAAAAAAAATTATACTGCAATTCAAGATGGTAGATTGGGGAGTTCTTCAGCCTTTCACTTGTTTGAATGAAGAGCCACCCATGTTTCTTGTTTTCTCAAGATGAGTTCAATGCTATTTTTAATTCATGACCACGTTTCACCACAAATTTGATGAAGAAAAGGGAAGCATTTTCGAACATGCCTTACACGAGGAATTATAGTTAGGTTCTTGAACAGGAATTAAGTTGAAAAGAATTCAAAGTATTATTTTTTTTAATTTTTAAGGATTCAAAAAAAAAAATTAACTTTTAAAAGCTAAAATTTTTTTACTAATTTTTAAGGAGTTTCAATTTTTTTTTTAATTTTTAAGGGCTTAATAATTTTTCTACCAACTTTTGAAAGATCTAAATTTTTTTTTCCAACTTTTAAATAATTTAAAACCTCAATTTATTATTTTAAATAGAGCCTCGAAAATATTAAGAGGGAACCTGATTTTACTTTAAATTGCAAGGTGTCTAAGGTAAAAAATAGAGAAAGGAGAAGCCGTAAGAATAAACAGAAAGCCATATACCCCCAAGTAAATTTATATATCATATACATATAATAGCTTTTTTTTTTCTATCTACCATGCATATATTAATTTTATGTATTAATTAAATTACATTTCATTATTTTTATAATTTTAATAAAGTTTGTAACATGTCATTAATAATATGGTTATGAAACTAAAACATAATTTTATATAAGTCTAATTTATTTAAAAAATATGGAGAGTGGTCTGCGGAATTCGGATTTGCAAGGGGATGATTTGAAACGGAATCGGAAATAGTACAAAAGGAATCGACAGGACACGGTGGATTCTAAATTGGAATTTGTTCAGGTGTCGGGGGATGGTGGGCTAGTGGATTCACGTCCTTGGTCCTTTGTTGACATGGTGAAAGGAAATAATAAACAGGATGAAGGGAGATGGGCTGATTAGGCAACTAAGGATCCGAAGGATTTGATGTCCTTTGGGGATGACGATTCGGATGATGAACAGATGGAATGGAGTGAGGGTGCAATCACGTTCTCTAAGGAAGAAAAGGAAGCAATGAGAAGGCCTTGCCGTAATGCCTTGATCGTGAAACTGTTGGGAAAGGCCATGGGGTACAGATTTTTGTCTTCAAAAATTGAACGACTTTGAAAGTTAGAAGGGGCATATAAAGTGACAGTTCTGGATCATGATTATTTCATCATTCATTTTGAGAAGAAAGGAGATTACAAGCATGTGCTTGAGGGAGGACCAAGGATCATCGGAGGACATTATTTAACGGTTCGTCAATGGAGGCCAAACATTATGCCATGTTCTGGTCGTATTGAGAAGATTATTGCTTGGGTTCGTTTCCCAAATATTCCGATGGAATCTTTTAATTCAATTGCCTTGAAAAGGATGGGGGATAAGATAGGTAGAGTTATTAAGACTGACGAGGTCATATTTGGGGGTATAAGGGGGCGTTATGCTAAGGTGTGTGTCGACATTGATCTATTGAAACCATTACAATCGAAGATTTTGGTGGAGAAGAAGCATGTGTTGGTGGAGTACGAGGGGCTGTCGTTAATTTGTTTTGACTGTGGAATATTCGGGCATCGAAAGGAGGATTGTCCAAGGCTCAAGGCCAATGCTAAAGAGGTGAAGGTCACGCTTGCAGTGGTGCCGAAGATGCAAGTTACTATTGAGGATCCGATTTATGGTCCTTGGATGCTGGTGCAGCATTTGAAAAAGAAGTCGGCGAAGCAAATTTTTTTTAAGGGAAATAATTAGGTGGCTGGTTTTCTGGAGCGTGAATCACGGAACAAAATCAGTAACTCCAAAGATTTTTTCGGAAGAAAAAAAAAACTATCGAGGGAGATTTTGTTGTCCAAAAATCACTGGAGAAAGATAAGGAAATAGAGGCTGATGTTTTTCCTAAGTTTGTGGGAAAGAACGTGACTTTTAAAGAAAAGGAAGCAAGGGTGGGAAAATAAGTTCTTAATTTGGCAGAGCATCTCAAGGCCTTTAATTCAGTGGAATTTACTTTCAAAGCAGGCTCGGATAAATCTGGGCCAAATGTGGCTTCTTCCTCTAGTAAGCAGGTGAATAATGGGCCTAAGTTGGGTCACACTTTTGGTAAAAGTAGTGCTCAGGGGCCAGTTCAAATTGTAAATTGCATGTAGGGGAAAGGATGGGTATACGTAAGGAAAAGGAAGTTATGCAGTCCGTAGAGGTTGTATGTGAAAGGCTGCAAGGTTTCGAAGGGCTGCAGCACATCAATAAACCTAAAGTAGGTGAGTGTTTGGGAGGCCCCTTGGTTGAGCCAGGAGAAATAGTGCTTGACCAAATTGTAGTCGATCCTCATCATATATCATTTAATGCAGGAGATGTTTCCATGCAAGTGGAAAATGGTGTTGAACACCAATAATTTGATCATGTCTATTAATGAAGTTAATAGTTTGGAATAGTAGGGGTTTGGGTTACGCTAAGTTTCGAAGAACAGTGAGAGAAATGGTGAAAGTTAATAGACCAGATGTTCATTGCTTAACAGAAGCAAAATTTGATGAGACTGTGGTGAAGAGTTTGTCTTTGAAGCTTTAGTTTTCTTCTTTCTTTACAGTTCCTGCGCAAGGTTTGGCTAGTGGACTTGCTCTATTTTGGAATGCAGAGAAAGTTGATATAGATGTCTTGGATTCGTCTGAACAATGTATACATACTGCCATGGTGATTAATTCAATACGACAGGTTTTCAACTTTGTGTATGTCAAACCAAGTGTTTGGAAGGATCGTTTTTGGGTGGAGCTTATGACTTTTGCAGGAACGATCGATTCTCCTTGGTATGTTTTAGGTGATTTTAATGATTTTGTAGCGGTGGATGAAAGATGGGGTATGTAACACCCTTACACTCGATTCATGCGTATAAACTTGGTATAAAAATATTACATACAGTGTCAAAGCTACTTCGATAAATACTGAATTAATTTTTTTTAAACAATACTATTTTAACTCATTTAAACTAAAATTAATCAAAATAATTAAGTGGAATCATAACTGGATTATAATTCGTGATTAAATCAATTAAATTTTTTGTTTTTGTTCAAAACAAGACAAAATATCGATACTTTTGTTCAATTTTCATCAAAATCCATTTGAAAGTGCACAACTACAAAATATCAAACCAACATTTTAAAATAACTAGAAAACATCAAAATCTGCTCAAATGACTCCAAATTGGGCACAACTATAATTATCATCATGTTACTTGATCAACCATAAGTGCCATAGTATTGACAAATCATATATGAACCAAAATATTCCATTACTAATTACCATGTATATAAAGTTCCAAAATGACATCCAATCCCAATGACCTAGGCCACTTTGAGCAACTCATGTACATGTCATTTTACTTAAAATAAAATTACCTAAACTTGAAGCCTTCCAAAAGGGATGTGATGAGAGGTCCCCTAGCTTGACCTTAGCTTCCCGTATCTAACTGTACCTATGCGTTGAAATAAACACGTTAAGCCGGTGAAGGCTTAGTAAGCACCACAATAGTAAATAGATAATTTAATTATTTCACCAAATTCAATTCACAAATAAATATACCTTAAGTAACTCACTTACCTTAATAGTGATTAAATTCACCATAATACTAGATGTTCATCTTTCACACTTTAATTGCTTCTTTGGCCCATAGTAGACTATCGTAGAACTTATCGGATACACGGAACAAATACGAAGGTGCATAAAAATGCACAAACGAACAGAGAGCACCGAGGTGCTAATCGGAGAGCACAAATGTGCTAATCAGAGAGCATTACACATGCTAAGTAACAGAGAGCACATTACGTGCTAAATAACGGAGAGCACGCTGAGGTCCCTTAATGGCATGCCACTAATATCACAATGGTTCTAATTGTCTACTTGGGCATAAAATTTCCATTTAACAACATTACTCACAATTAATATAACACATACACATTTTTCTTTACAAATACTTCCCCATGTATTTATTACCTTTACTTTCTCAACTAAATCCATAATTCCACCATTTCATCATACAGTCAACATTTATTAATATACATATTATATGTATATATATCACATTACTAACAAAATTAATTTCTATACTAAAATTATATACTTTTAAAGAGAATAAATTTTTAATTTAAAATCTTGTAGTACTTACAACAAAAGTTGGAGATGATAATTTCTTCTCACTCCTTAGCTTTCTCCTTTCCTTTCCCTTCAATTTGATCCTTCTCCTTCTTTCCTTTCTCTTCAATTTGATATAAACACATATTTCACATATAAGCTAAAATCTAAATCAAATAATCTTTTCTTGCTAAATCATTAAAATAAACATTATGTCATGCTAATTTCTTCATCTCTTACCTTTGTACTTGAAAACCCCAAAAATACGAACTCAAACTCTTGCTCTTTAACACTCCAAAAATTGGTTTTCTCAAGAAATTAAAGTAGCTAGAAATCTAATCTTATGATCTTTTTGAAGAAATATCAAAGAAAATGGAAGAATTGAAGCTTGAAAGCTTCAAAAATGGTGGAATAAGGCTAAAGAAAGAAGAAAGGAAAATGAGAGTTTTGGGGGTTTAGGTTCACGGCAAACAAGGGGAAAGAATGATTAAAATAATTCCTTTCTCTTAGTTTCACTAGAAAATTCCACTAATAATGGCTCACCTAACAAAATGGTAGAATTGCTCCTTAAGTCTCTAGACCTTTTACCAACACACATTTAAATCCCCCAATCATTGCATATAAAATATCTAATAAATTAAATTACTCTTTTGCTTATCTCTATTCACCATAATTTCTATGATGACTCATCACTTTTTTTTGGTAAATATCTACTTAGTCCTTCATTCTTTCTCACAATTATTAATTAATCCTTAAATTTTCTAATCTTCTTATTTCAACCAAATATTCTAATTCAAATACTATTTAACTTCGATTTTAAAAATGCGGATGTTATAACTCTCCCCCTTAAATAAATTTCATCCTCGAGATTTTACCTGCTATAAATAATAGCGGATATTATTGCCTCATAGTTTCTTCTCTTTCCCAAGTTACCTCTTCCAAATTATTATGTCTCCACAGAACTTTTACTAAAGGAACCCGTTTGGTTCTCAATTCCTTTACCTCTTGCGCTAGAATCTTAATCGGCTCTTCCTCATAAGTTAAATCCGATTGTATTTTTATAACTTCCGGAGTAATCACATGAGACGGATCAGACTGATATCTTCTCAACATAGACACATGGAAGACATTATGAATCTTGTCCAACTCTAAAGGGAGTGCTAATCGATATGCAGCTAGACCAATCCTTTCCAATATCTCATATGACCCAATGAATCTTGGACTCAACTTTCCCTTTTTCCCAAATCGAAGAACCTTTTTCCATGGAGATACCTTCAAAAATACTTTCTCGCCTATATTAAACTCAATATCTTTCCTTTTCAGATCAGCATATGACTTTTGTCTATCTGAAGCAGCTTTTAATCGATCTCTGATCAACTTCACTTTCTCTTTTGTTTTCTGAGTTAAACCAAGACCCACAAACTTATTCTCACTTAACTTCGCCCAACACACTGGAGTCCTGCATTTTCTCCCATACAATGCTTCATACGGTGCTATCTAAATGCTAGACTGATAATTGTTGTTATAACTGAATTCAAACAAGGACAAGTATTTTTCCCAACTACGCTCAAATTCAATGATGCAACTTCTCAATATATCTTTTAAGATCTGAATCACCTATTTTGATGACCATCAGTTTGGGAGGATGATATGCCGTACTAAAATTCAATCGAGTACCCAAAGCTTCATGCAATTTTCCCCAAAACTTCGATGTAAATCTTGGATCCCGATCAGAAATAATGGATACAAGCACACCATGAAGTCTTACTATTTCATCTATATATAACTGTGCATACCTTTTAACTGAGAAATCAGTACGAACTGGAAGAAAGTGAGCAAACTTCGTCAATCGATCAACTATTACCCATATAGCATCCTTTTTCTTTGGTAAAAGCGGTAACCCTGTTACAAAATCCATAGTGATCCTTTCCCACTTCCACTCTGGTATGGTTATCATTTGAAGCAATCCCGATGGAACTTGATGTTCTGTCTTCACTCGTTAACAGGTCAAACATTTAGAAACTTATTCAAATATGTCCCTCTTTATCCTTTTCCACCAATAAAATGACTTCAAATCGTGATACATCTTATTACTCCCCGGATGTAAAGCAAAAGAACTGTGATAAACTTCATCCATAATCCTTCGTCTCAAATCTTCTTGATTAGGAACACATAACCGACCATGAAATCTCATACTCCTTTCATTATCAATCTCAAACTCATTGTTTTTTCCTTCCTCAAGTTGCTTCCTTATCACCAATAATTCTTCATCATCTTTTTGAGCATCTTTCACTTCTTGTAACAAAGTTGGTTTTATTCTCAACTCAACTAGTAACTCATCGTCTTGCTGCATCTCCAAATGTGCATTCATTGCTTGCAAGGCTGCCATTGACTGTCTACTCAAGGCATCAACTATTACATTCGCTTTCTCAGGATGATAATTAATGATACAGTCATAATCTTTTAGAAACTCAATCTATCTTCTTTGTCTTAAGTTCAACTCTTTTTGAGTTAGCAAATACTTCAAGCTTTTATGATTAGTATAGACATAACACTTTTCTCCATACAAATAATGCCTCTAAATCTTTAACGCGAACACCACTGCAGCCAATTCAAGATCATACGTCGAGTAATTCTTCTCATGTGACTTCAATTGTCTAGATGCATATGCAACTACCTTTCCGTCTCGCATTAACACACATCCCAAACCGTTGTACTAGGCATCACTAAAAATCACAAACTGTTTACCAGATTCGTGTTAAATCAACACCAGAGCTTCAATCAATACTGGTTTTAAACTATCAAAACTTTGCTGACATTTTTCATTCCAATCAAACTTCACATCCTTCTATAACAATCTCATCAAAGGTGAAGCAATCATAGAAAATCCATAAACAAATCTTCTGTAATACCCAACCAAACCAAGAAAACTTCTTACCTCTATAACATTATTTGGCAGTTTCAATTCAAGTATAGGTTCAATCTTTTTCGGATCTACCGAATACCATCTTCTGATACAATGTGACATAGAAAAGTAACATTCTTTTAACCAAAACTAACACTTGCTTAACTTAGCAAATAACTATTTTTCTCTCAAAATCTGCAGTACAATTTAAAGATGTTTCTCATGTTCTTCTTCTCCTTTCGAGTACACTAAAATATCATATATAAATACTACAACATACTGATCTATGTATGGCTGAAATATTCTATTCATGAGATCCATGAAAGTAGCTGAAGCATTAGTCAGTCCGAATGGCATAACCAAGAACTCATAATGACCATATCGAGTCCTACAAGCAGTCTTCGACACATTAAACTATTTTACCCTTAATTGGTAATATCCTGATCTGAGATCAATCTTGGAAAATACACTGGCTCCCTTTAATTGATCAAACAAATCATCAATCCTGGGCAGTGGATATTTGTTCTTTATCGTCACTTTATTCAACTGGCGGTAATCTATACAAAGCCTCAAAGATCCATTTTTCTTCTTCACAAACAAAACCGGAGCTTCCCACGGTGATCCACTAGGACGTATGAATCCTTTATCTAATAGCTATTGTAATTGAGTCTTTAATTCTTTCAACTCTGTAGGTGCCATCCTGTAAGGTGCTATCAAAATCTGTGTAGACCCCGGAATTAATTCAATCCTAAATTCAACCTCTCTTTCAGGAGGCAAACTTAGCAATTCCTCTGGAAACACATAGGAAAATTCTTGTACCACCGGTATCTTTTCAATCTCAAAACCTTTTACTCGAGTATTAAGGAAATAAGTAAGAAAAGCAATGTACCCTTCTTCATCATTTTAGATGCCTTCATTGCAAAAACCACATTTGTTAATGCACTATATTTCTCACCCATTACAATCACTTCCTTTCCAATAGAAGTTCCCAAAGAAATTCTCTTTCTTCTGTAATAAACCATAACCCCATGTTCTGACAACTAATCCATTCCCAATATCACATCAAACTTGTGAAATGTAAGAGCCATCAAATCCATTGGAAACTCACAATCCTGAATCTTTAAGGGACATCTCTTACACACTTTATTAACTCTTTCACTCTGCCCAAAAGGATTAGTAACAACTACCTCATACTCAGTGAATTCTACTGCTAGCTCTCTCTCTTGCACTAATGAAATGCATATGTAGGAATGTGTAGAACCAAGATCAATTAATGTAATTACAGGAGAGTCAAATAAGAAAAATTACTAGTAATTACGTCAGGAGCATCCTCTTCTTCTCTTGTTCTAATAGCATAAGTTCGAGGTCTACGGGCTTCTGATCTATCAGTCACCTCTCTTGTTGATCTCGCACTAGAACCACTAGTATTCCTAGGTAATCTACCTCTGAGGAGCCGAACTACCTCTCGCAGACTGTTCTGAAACATTTTCTAACATTTTTGGGCAATCTCTAATCAAATGGTCCTTTGACGTACATTTGAAACAAGCTTTACTATTCAACCGACATTTTCCCCAATGGAATCTCCCACAATGCTCACACAACGACTGTGATAGTCTTCTTCTAGTACCCCCCGGTACTAACCATAGAAGTCTTTTGTTGAGTCTATCTCATCTGACTTTTAGATCTCTATCCAATAGTCAGAGAAATGAATCTAGAATCTCTCATTCTCTTTAAAGACGGTGGTGGTGTGAAACTAGTTGCGACTCTTTTCCCAAAATTCTTCTCTCTTGAACGAATTGATCTTTCTTCCAACCATTGAGCTCGATCAACCAAGATAGGGAATTCTTGTAGATGTAGTGGTAAAAAAGGTACATATATTTCTTTATTCAAACCCCATTCAAAACATCTACACATATCAACTTCATTTGCTATAAACTCTTTAGCATATCTACTCAACCGTAGGAATTCGCATTTGTACTCAACAACTGACATGTTATTCTGCTTCAAATCAAAAAATTCTCTTTTCTTATTCTCAAGATAGAGTTCACTGACATACTTCTTCTTTAACTCAGATACAAAGAAGTTCCAGTTAATCTTCTCGGTAGGATGAATGTTCAACACACTGGTCCACAACTGATATGCTTCACCTTTTAGCAAAGATACTGCACATTTCAAATTTTCCTCCCTAGTACACTGTAGCTCTTCAAACACCCTCTGATATTTTCTAACCATTCCTCAGCTTCAACTGGGTCATCATCCTTCTTACCTCTAAATTCTTCAGCCCCATGTTTTCTCAATCTCTCCAAGGAAGATCGATGGCTAGATGCAGATAGTTGTGCTTGTGGAACACTAACAGAGGGTGGTGGAGGAACAGTCTGGACATTACTAGTTCTTGCAACTTACTGTAACAATTGATTCATTGTTTGCAAAAGAGCCACAATTGAAATTTCTTCTAGAGGCGGTATCGACTCATTTAAGGGCTAGGTTCTTTCTTCCAACACACGCTCTCTATTATCTCCTGAATGTACTGATTCTCTAACAGGGTTTAGAGCCCTACTCTTTACTTCATCTTCGGACTCTTCATGAGGTCTATTCGACATTAAACTTTCTACAATATTCATAAATTAAGCAATAAAATAACTAAACATCCTCTCATCACATTAACATATAAAATGACATGTACGTGTGGACTTATTCCCGGCCCCAAAATAAAAAAACCTACGCTTTGATACCAATAAATGTAACACCCCTACACCCGGTTCACGCGTATAAACCCGGTATAAGAGTATTACATACGGTGTCAAAGCTACTTTGATAAATACTGAATTAATTTTTTTTAAAAATGCTATTTTAACTCATTTAAACTAAAATTAATCAAAACAATTAAGTGGAATCATAACTGGATTATAAAACGTGATTAGATCAATTAAAATTTTTGTTTTTGATCAAAACAAGACAAAATATCTATACATGATATGATGGTATCAATACTTTTGTTCAATTTTCATGAAAATCCATTTGAAAGTTCAATAAAACCTCCTGTAAAAATTGAACTCAAACCAACATTTTAAATTAATTAGAAAACATTAAAATCCGCTCAAATGACTCCAAATGTACACAACTATAATTATCATCATGTTACTTGATCAACCATAAGTGCCATAGTATTGACAAATCATATATGAACCAAAATATTCCATTACTAATTACCATGTATATAAAGTTCCAAAATGACTTCCAATCCTAATGACCTAGGTCACTTTGAGCTACTCATGTACTTGTCATTTACTCAAAATAAAAGTACCTAAACTTGAAGCCTTCCAAAAGGGATGTGATGAGAGGTCCCCTAGCTTGACCTTAACTTCCCGTATCTAACTGTACCTACGCGTTGAAATAAACGCGTTAAGCTGGTGAAGGCTTAGTAGACACTACAAGAGTAAATAGATAATTTAATTATTTCACCAAATTCAATTCAACAAATATATATATATGTATTCATATCTATCTATATACATATTTTCACATGTGCAACTTCACAAATAAATATACCTTAAGTAACTCATTTACCTTAATAGTGATTATATTCACCGTAATACTAGATGTTCATCTTTCACACTTTAATTGCTTCTTTGGCCCATAGTAGACTATTGTAGAACCTATCGGATATACGGAACAAATACAAAGGTGCATAAAAATGCACAAATGCACGGAGAGCACCGAGGTGCTAATCGGAGAGCACAAATGTGCTAATTAGAGAGCATTACACATGCTAAGTAACTGAGAGCATATTACGTGCTAAATAACAGAGAGCGCGCTGAGGTCCTTAATGGCATGCCACTAATATCACAATGGTTCTAATTGTCTACTTAGGCATAAAATTTCCATTTAACAACATTACTCACAATTAATATAACACATACACATTTTTCTTTACAAATACTTCCTCATGTATTTATTACCTTTACTTTCTCAACTAAATCCATAATTCCACCATTTCATCATACAGTCAACATTTATTAATATACATATTATATGTATATATATCACATTACTAACAAAATTAATTTCTATACTAAAATTATATACTTTTAAAGAGAATAAATTTTTAATTTAAAATCTTGCAGTACTTACAACAAAAGTTGGAGATGATAATTTCTTCTCACTCCTTAGCTTTCTCCTTTCCTTTCCCTTCAATTTGATATAAACACATATTTCACATATAAGCTAAAAACTAAATCAAATAGTCTTTTCTTGCTAAATCATGAAAATAAACATGTATGTCATGCTAATTTCTTCATCTCTTACCTTTGTACTTGAAAACCCCAAAAATACGAACTCAAACTCTTATTCTTTAACACTCCAAAAATTGGTTTTCTCAAGAAATTAAGGTAGCTAGAAGTCTAATCTTATGATCTTTTTGAAGAAATATCAAAGAAAATGGAAGAAGTAAAGCTTGAAAGCTTCAAAAATGGTGGAATAAGGCTAGAGGAAGAAGAAAGGAAAATGAGAGTTTTGGGGGGTTTAGGTTCATTGCAAACAAGGGGAAAGAATGATTAAAATCATTCCTTTCTCCTAGTTTCACTAGAAAATTCCACTAATAATGGCTCACCTAACAAAATGGTAGAATTGCTCTTTAAGTCTCTAGACCTTTTACCAACACACATTTAAATCCCCCAATCATTGCATATAAATTATTTTAATTCAAATACTATTTAACTTCAATTTTAAAAATGCAGATATTACAGGGTAATAGTTTGAGTTCTTCGGATGTGATTAATCGTATTGTCAAATTTAAGGACCATTGGAGTTGTTGTGAGTTACTAGATGTCGACACCTCTGGTTGTCATTTACTTGGGTAAGAAAGAATGGTGGAAGGATTATTTTGTAGGAAAAGCTTGATAGGGTTTATGGATTTCACATGCTTTACTTGAGAATATGAATGCCAAAGCTATTGTTCTCCCTCGTCTTTGTTCAGATCATCATCCATATCTTTTTTATACTAATTTTGTTTGGTTCGACTCTGCGGGTAACAAGCTTTTCCATTTTGAAGCTACTTGGTTATCACACTCGGAGTTTAAATCGATGTTTTCGTTGGCTTGTAGGAAGGGGAATGGCAACTTAATTAAGGCAATTGAGGAAGTTCCAGGGATGTTCAGGTTTGGAAGAAAGATGTTTTTGGTAGTATTCGAAAGAACAAGAGAGTTCTCTTGGCAAGAATTCAAGGTATTCAACAAAGTGTGAATTTTGGGGCTTTAAAATTTCTTCAACAACTTGAACTTTCCTTACAACAAAATTATCATCAAGTGCTGCAATAAGAAGAAGTTCTGTGACTCCAAAAATCTTGTCTGAATTGGGTAAATAGGTGAGTGAAATTCAAAGTTTTTTCACCTAGTTACCTTGGTGAGAAGGCAACGCAATCTTGTGACAAGCTTGATGGTTGAGGGGATTTTGGTTATTGATCAGGATGTTTTGGGGAGGCATGTTATTGCGCTTTTCTCTTTTCTCTTTGGTAGGAGATCTTGTGAATTGCTTGCAACATTTTATAAGTTTTTTAGTCTAAAGTTAAAAGTTGAAGAGATTGCTAGGGTGACAAAGACCTCAAGGTGGTGGAGGTGCGAAATGCAGTATTCTCCATGAATGGTCTTAAGGTGCCAAGTGTTAATGGAATTCAGCCAATCTTTTATCAAAAGAATTGGGATGTCATTCACGTATAATTTTTAGATTTGTGAAGGAGGCTTTAAAGGCGGGGAAGTAGATTTGGAGGTGTTGAAGGCGTATATGGTGCTTATTCTGAAAGGTTCTATGCCGACATCTGTGAAGGACTTTCGGCCATTCACTTTACTAAACACCTCTTATAAGATCCTGTCAAAGGTGATTGTTAACCGTTTGAGGCCTATCTTGCAATTAATTATAAGGCCATATCAAAATAGTTTCCTTACTAGTCATTGTACTACTGACAATATCTTGATTACCCAGGAAGTAATACATTCTCTAATGGGTAAGAAGGGTCGAAAAGGGGCTATGATTTGCAAAATTGACTTACATAAAGCTTATGATAGTGTGTCTTGGAGTTTTTTCATAGAGGTGTTGTTGTTTTATGATATCCTTGAGTTTGGTGAATTTAATTATGTTTTGTATTTCTAATATGGTTATTACAGTAGTATGGAATGATGATACTTTACCAGTATTTAAGCCCGAGAGGAGGCTTGGGCAAGGGTATCCACTCTCACCATATTTATTTATTATGATCATGAAGCAACTCTCCTATTTGATTTTGGAAAAAGTGGAAAGGAGACTATGATAACCAGTGAAAACTTCTAGATCAAGTCTAGGGATTTTGCATCTTATCTACAATTTTGCATCTTTTCTTTGTAGATGATTTAATGCTTTTTCATCTGCCTCTGATGACCAAATTTTTATGGTTTGAGATACTTTGAAGGAATTCTCCCAAGCTTTTGGTCTACATGTTAGTTTTGATAAATCAAAGCTTTGGGTGTCTCCTAATGTTCCTTGGGCTAAAGCTGTGTGTTTGAGTCAGTTATATGGCATTCCCTTAGGCTCTAAGTCAGGAACATATCTTGGCATTCCAATAATTCATGGGAGGGTGAAGAAAGTAACTTATAATCATATTATTGACAAGGTAATTAATAAGTTGTCCAATTGAAAAGGGAAAGTCTTAAGCTATGCAGGGAGAAGGACTTTGATTCAGTCTACTTTGAGTTCGATTCCCACTTATGTGATACAGACTGTTATGTTACTAGTTTCTGTATATGAACGTCTTGATCAGTGTAATAGAAATTTCTAATGGGAGGTAGTAGAAAATCTCATGGCCATCTTGTAAGATGGGATAGAGTTTGCCAATCGAAGGGGAATGGTGGTTTTGGTCTTAGAAAGGCTAAATTTTCCAATGTGGCGTTAATGGCCAAGGTGGGTTGAAAGTTGCAAACGAGGCAGGAGTTGTTGTGTAATGAGATTTTCCTACAAAAATAACTTCATGACAAATAATTTATTGAGGTTGAGAGTCATGGTAATTTCTCTTCTACTTGGAGGGTCTGTTGAAAACGCGGGATTGTATCAGGAGAGGGATTAGGTGGTGAATTGGAGATGGCAAGTTGACCAAGTTATGGAATGATTGGTGGGTAGGTGAGGGTCCTTTTTCACTTGCTGTGACTCAGATGGATGCTAATCTGGACATGAACTTGAAAGTGGAATTGATTTTGTCCCTTGACAGCTGGATAATTTAACGTCATTAGTTCCTCAAGCCAAGCATGATAAAATTCGAGCTACTCCGATTTTCATGTCTATTAAGGAGGGGGACCATTGTGTTTGGGGTTGGGAGAATCATGGTTTGTTCTCCGTAAAGTCAACTTATGGGGGCCTTGTGAATCTTAATAGTGGTAATGGTTGGAAGGGTAAATGTACATAGGTTTGGAAACTTTGGGTGCTTGAACAGGCACGTTTCTTTATTGGCTTCTGCCTTTTAATTGTTTGAACAAATCTAAAGTTTTGTGTCGAAAGGGACTTGATGTAGAGTCTAATTTCCATCTTTGTAAAGCGGATTTGGAAAATGCTGATCATATATTTTACAGGTTCCCTTTTGTGGTTAGTATAGGGCTTGTGTAGGTAGGCATTTTAGGGTTTAGTTGGATGAAAAACCTGAGTTGGGGGACTGGTTGTTTACCAATATCAACAAGAAAGTCTAGGTAATTCATGGATATTGTAACACCCTTTACTTGGTTCGATCACCTGACCTGAGTAAAAGGATGTTACTACAACTGATACATGTTTACGAAGTCATTTCAGGTCCTTAAACACTCACACGAATATTTTATTTGTTTCTTGCAAATTGATTCTGAGAATAAATTTGAATTTTGTGGAATATAAACAAAATTTTGCATGAAGTACTTTTACCGATACTACAATAACTTCTATCAGTACTCTTGAGACTACTATTGATACAACAAATTCTAGTAAGCAAAGACATTTCAGCTTGTAACTTCTATCAATACGCAAATCCGTACTACCGACACTACTTAGAGTACTATCAGTACTCTAGATGCTATTACCGAAACTTCTCAAGTCAGTAGCCAAGATATTCTTTCCCTTGAACATCTACCGATACTTTGGTGAGTTGTTTAGAAACAACTCAAGTCAGTAGCCAAGGTATCCTCTCCCTTGCACTTCTACCTATACCTTATAGAGTTGTTCCGAAACAACTCAACTAAACTCAACTCAAGTCATAACACAAGAAATAAACCAACTTTAAAACTAACAAAAAGAGTTTGACAAGACTCCAGTGTAAATGTTTTATACAAAATGAGTAATAACCCTAAAAACTTACGTACCGATCAATATCCTATTTACATGCCAAAAATTAACCAAAAGTTAAGACGTCAATAACTACTGAACTAAGTGTATGAAGATGTGTATGCTCCGATGATCCAACCTATGAGGTCACAAAAGCTAAAAAATCTACAAGGGATAAACAATTTAAATTAGTATGATAAATGCATAGCAACTCCAACACATCTTAATGCAATCCAATATACATGCATAGGAGGAATTCTATATCCAAAAACGAATCATTATTTAGATTCGGCATCATATATCTTTAAAGTACATTTGCTTGGAAATATTTACTTTCTCTTTTCCTTGTGGCATATTATTTCAACAGGTAACTTATATTAACTTGGTGGACCATTTTAAAAGCATTTAATATGAAAATTCTGTACGTTTTCGCTCGTCAACATATATCTACGTTTACGCTAGTTAACATGTATATACGTATAAGCTCGTCAGCATGAATACGTTTACGCTTGTCAGCGTGAACGTTTACGCTTATCAGCATGAATACGTTTTCGCTCGTCAACATGAATACATTTACGCTCGTTAGCATGATTTCGTATTTTTATATCACCTAAATCATTATACATCATACTTATATGTTTTTCTTCTCTATCTTTTCCTTATAAAAATTAGTTACACATGTACACATATATATGTTTATCTATATATTTATATTTATCACAAATCTATTGAAATACAATAAGCCTCATATGTCCTCCACATGTTGGGATCCTTGATCTATTCAAATAATCACATTCAAACATCATAACCAGCACCTAAACATATTAATCAAACTCATGTTGTTCAACTTTCCGAAAAACTCTCAAATTTGCACATACATGTATTTATTTCACAAGTAATTCATGCTATTACATAACTTTTACATTTGAAACTCATAACTTTACATCTAGTTTACCATAGTCCCCATGGAAAAAAATATCTTATAACCATCTTGTCCTAAGCTTTCAAAATCATCAAAAGTCAATGCTTACCTCTAACTATCATCTTTAACAAACCATCCATTTCACTCAAAACTTTTTAAGACCATTAATGGTAAAACTTTAAAACTCTAATAATCTTACAAATAAATCCTTGGGTCATCTAAATGAAGGTAATTTAGACTCAAATAAGAAAAACTATTAAAACAAACCTCAAATCTCCTTCAATCAAAGAGAGAGAGAGTTGGTTGAATTTTTTGGTTCACAATGGAGCTCTCCTTCTTCTTGTTTTCATGTTGGAGAAGAAGAATGAGAGAAAGTTTTCTCTTTCCCACTTTCACCTTTAATATCATCATTATTATTAATTTAAATAATATATTTATCACCCAAATATCAAAATTTGGTTACCAATTCTTCCACTATCATTTCTTTAAAAAGGTACATATATTTATTAGGTCCTTTTAACTTTTCACCTATGACTAATTCTATATCTCATCAATAGAATTTAGCTTTTGTAATTTATATCATTTAATAAACTTTTCTAACATAACAATTTAAGATCTAAATTTCAACTTCAATTTATCTATACCAGCCCATTTGTCAGAATGTGTGGTCTTAAACCACTATTCCGACACTACTAATTCAGGATGTTACAGCTGTAATTGGAATTCTTTGTTTCCTTTATTGTTATGGAGCATTTGGAAGGCTAGTAATGACTTAGTTTTCAATGCAAAAACCCAAGTGCAGATGCTATTCTTGCCTATGCTATTAAACTTGCTCATGAAGCGGGGATGGTGTTCTTTTCTCTTGAAAGTATAGGTGGTGCTTCAGGTCAGTTGGTGAAGTGGAAACACCCTTCGGAGGGTGTCTTTTTGTTAAATACCGATGGCTCTAGACGGTATGATGATGGTCATGCCTCGACTGGGGGTTAATTCGAGATGTTGTATGGAGTTGGATGTCGGGGTTTGTGATTAATATTGGAGCAACGAACAACCTTGAATCGGAGCTATGGGGCTTATGAAAAGGGTTATTATTAGCAAAGGAGAGTGGATTTTTGTCGTTGATAGTAGAGTTAGATGCAGTGGTAGTTGTTCATTTTCTTAAGTCCGCAATGATTGATTCTCATCCTTGTTACACCTTGGTTAAAGATTGCTTGGAACTCGTCAAGGGAAATTGGATTCTAGAAATTAGACATATTTTGTCGCGAGCGAAATAGGTGTGCGATCGGTTAGCGAACATGGCTCATGATGCCCCGCATGGTGTTACTATTTTTGACTATCCCCTTTTGCAAGTTGGAGGTCTGATGGAGGAAGATATGCTTGGCCTTGGCACACTAAGACCTTAGTTAACTCTTATTTATCTTTTGTTTCTTTTTGATGCGTAGCAAAAAAAAAGTTTAATTTTAAAAACATGATAATTGATATTAGACTAAATTTAAATAAAAAATATTATGAAAAATATTTTTAAAATATAAATATATGATAGTAGATTGTGTGTTTGAATACACAAAGAAAATAGAAAGAGGGAAAGAGAGAGTCTACTTGTTTTATATCAAAAGTTCTGATAATATCAATTGGATTGAGCCTCACATTATACAAGAGAGTAGCTAATGAACCAGCCAAGAAACTCAGTCTAACAATCATCCTAACTGATTCTTAGTCGATACATTAACTGAAATAGAAACATATAACATTGAACTAATTGACTTAACGAATTACAATTGTTAACATAATTACCTAACTTACCTAACTAGCAACTGCAACACCAACAACACACTACTTCATACCTTAATATTCACCCATCTATTGGTCTTCCTAGTGACTTTTTGTTGTTGTTGTTCATACTTGCTAACAACACCAAGGCTGAACCTGAACTTGTTGAAAAATGGTGCTGACAAAGGTTTGGTAAACACATCTGTAATCTGATCTTGTGTTCGAACATGACCAACCATCAATTTGCCTACTTCCACTTTCTATCTAACAAAGAACAAGTCCAATTCTGCATGTTTGAACTTGGATTGCATTATTGGATTGGTTGAATTAGTCACTGCCCTTGAATTATAAGACCACACAATAATTTGGCCTTTAATTTTGACCTTTAACTCAACCAACAATGATTCCAGCGAGATAATCTCAGCAGTAGGATGAGTTAAACCATTGTACTCAGCCTCTGTAGTGGAACGAGAGACCACTTGTTGCTTCCTTGAACCCCATGATACAAGATTGCCTCCTAAAAAATACAAAATTGTATTGTGGAACATCTATCATCAAGATCAATTCCCCCAATTGGCATTAGAATATCCAACCAGAGACAATCGAGAGGCAACCTTGAAAGAGATACCATAATCTAGAGTTCCTTGAAGATATCTGTCATAACGTTGCCTACAAAAGGGTACGGGGGCCTAGTAAGCAAAGCTGGACACGAAGCGCCTAAATTAACATAGAATTGCTACTAACCAATTTGGGCTAGGTTGGTTAGCCACCTATCATCTAAAAGTCTAGAATTAATACTATGAAAAATCCTAAAATTCTAGACTTGATCTCATCACCAAATTTCAGGTTTGGGAGTATAGTTACGTGTGGGGAAGGTTATAGCACCCTCACAACGCCTATCCGGGGATAGTCTTACGGGGTCTTGGGAGCTAGTTTTTTTTATTTAAGCATATTAATTTCTTGATCTAGGCTAAAATCTTATGAAAATCTTTAATAAAAACTCTAAAAAAATGCATTCGATTTACTTGTAACTTGACTAAGATGTGTTCACTAAACTTATCTAATTTAAAACTTAAATTAGAGATTTTTACTTCTAACGAGAACCCTAAAGGATACCTAAATAATTCTAATAAAATACCTTCAATTCTTAAAATTAATTCTATTTTAGAATCTTAAAAAAATTAGAAATTACCAATGAATTAAGAGAAATATTAAAATTCATCTACGACTTATTCGATCTTTTATTATTATTATTATTATTATTATGTAAAAGATTTAATTAATAACATTAAAGCTATCAAGATCTTATGAAAGTATCCTATGTCAGGTTTATGATTTATCTTATTTTAAAATTCTTGATCTAAAGTTTAAATTCGTTAAAATCCTAAAATGATATATCTTAGATGACATTTACTAGCTATCTTAAGAAGTTTCTAAAATAAAATACTTAGAAAGACCTATTCATGATTTACAATTCACCTACAAAAATCGTTAGTTTTAATCTTTATCAAAGTCCTAAAGAATATTTACATATTAATTATTCTATATGATATTTAAAATTAATTTAAAACCCTAATAAAGAAATATTCTACATATTATTTATAATTTTTCTAGGGTAAATGGTAGATAAGATCTTAAAAACTAATCTAAATTCAAATGTAAAAATCTTATGGTTCCATTGAAATGTAACACCAACATAACTAACTTAATGTCAACATTTATAGTATGAAAAAATGACCTAAAATTTTCTCTTTTAAAACGAATAGTAATAAAATATGAGAATTAATTAAATTAGCTAAATTTAATGAAAAACTAAAACTTTTTAAAAAAAGTAATAATAAAAAGAAAACTTAAATAAAAAAAAACTTTGACATAATGATGATAATAATAACAATAGTACATATTATTCATAATACAATAAAAGAATCAAAGTAACATAAACAAATAATATTAAAATGTATGTAAAAGGCATGTGTAAAAATATATATATATAAATAGATATGAAAATAAATAAAGATGAAATAAGAAAAAATAAAAAATTATACAAATTTAAATAACTTTAAAAACATTAAAAAAAAGTGTATAATTGACATCAAATATATAAAGCATAAGTGCAAATAAAAGGAAGATATAAGTGTATATAACTTATTAAAATGGAAACAAAATGACATAGCTTGATTTTGAGACTAAAAGATAAAAAATGTGGAGGACTGAGGACTGATGTAGCAATTAATTTACTTTTAATTTTGAAATTTCGGATTAAATCGAAGATTTTAATAAACAAAAAGGTTATAGGTGTAAATATGCCAGAGAGTGAGGACATCACTTCAAAAAAGGGGTATTTTTCATAAATTTAAAAAGTTTGGAGATGAGAATAAATTACCCATTTTAGCACTTATAAATAGGAAAAATCTATTTTATTATCTCATTTTCAACCTCATTTAAAAAAACTCTCCATCTTTATCTTTCTCTTTCTATTTTGGTCATTGCTCCACTACCGGAGAACCCAACGATTTTTCGGCTACAATAGTGGAGTCGCCATGTATGGTGGTCGGAATTTTTTATTTTCGAAATAAAAAGTTTTCTATTTTTAAAACAAAATCATTATTTTTTTTAATAATCAAAACTTTTATTTCGAAATAGTTAAAAAAATCAAATTTTGTTTAAAAATTTAAACTTTTTTTTTAAAAAAGAAAAAGATCACTATTTTACTTAAAAATCCAAACTTTTATTCGAAATAGTTAAAAAAAATCAAAATTTTGTTTAAAAACTTAAACTTCTTCTTTAAAATGACTAAAAAAACCAGATTTTTATTTTTAAAAATCTAAACTTTCTTTTTTTATGAAAATCACTATTGTTCTTAAAATTCAAAACTTTTATTTTGAAATAGTTAAAAAAAATCAAAACTTTGTTTAAAAATTTAAACTTTTTCTTTAAAATGAATAAAAAATAGATTTTTATTTTTTAAAAATTAAACTTTATTTTTTAATGAAAATCACTATTTTTATTTCGAAATAGTTAAAAAAATAAAACTTTGTTTAAAAATTTAAATTTTTTCTTTAAAATGACTAAAAAACAGATTTTTATTTTTAAAAATCTAATTCTTTTTATGAAAATCACTATTTTTCTTAAAATTCAAAAATTTTATTTCGAAATTGTTAAAAAAATCAAAACTTTTCCCAAGATCAAGCTATTTTCTTTAAAAAAAACCCTTTATTTTAACAAGTGAAAAGGAAAGAAAATGGGATTTTTGAGGCTCCTAAGGGCGGAGGACTGATGGTCCGATATCATCCCCTTCATCGGAGCCCAAACCCAATGCTTCATGATATGTACAGGGCAAAAAAAAAAAAAATTAGAAGAGAAGAAGGAAATAACATGCTTGTTGTTTTTTTCTTCTTACCTTTTTTTTAAAAATCAAAACACCAAAAACTTCTTTTTTTCTTTTATTTCATGCATATATAATTTTTTCTAATCTTATTTATTTGTAATTTTTATTATATTTCATTTGATCTTTTGATTATGGCTTGATACTATTTTGGATGTTTGTGTTGTGTGGTAAAAGAAGAGTTATAATTCATGAAACCCTAATAATAATAATAATAATTTGGGCCCTTGACAAGCCCAAAAAGGAAAGAAAAAGAAAAGAAAAACAAAGATTTCTATTTGACCTAAAATCGAGTGGGCTTCAAATGGGTCCAAGAGAGAACAAATGGGCTTCTAATTGGGTTCAGACAAAATTAGGTGTCTATACCCCTCTTTTTTCGTGGTTTGTGTAGCAAGGAACACACAAAGACGTAGACACCTAACCACTATCAAATCCCACTCAACATCGCAGTACAAGGAATCACAGATTTTGCAATCACCAAAATTGAAATAGATAAAAACATGTTACGTCATCCAAAATTAGGAACGTAAATACCAAACCATCAAAACATGAAGAGTAAACAAGATATATTCAGATCTCACAGCCAAATCTTCAAAATGAGAATGCAGAAGAAATGCAAATAGACCTCACACGTGTGCCTTCGTATACAATTAAAAAAAAAGTAAATGGACCTCCACACCTGGACCTCTAAAAGTGATGAAAAGTAAATGGACCTCCACACCTGGGCCTCTAAATGCACTAAAAAGTAAATGGACCTCCACACTTGGGCCTCTATCTCTAAATGCGATGAAAAGTAAATGGACCTTTACACTTGGACGTCTAAATGCAATGAAAAGTAAATGAACCTTTACACCTGGGCCTCTAAATGCAATGAATGCTTTCCTTTCTTGAATTTTTATAAAAGGTCATTATTTTGAGAATCATGTTTTCAGGTTGAAAAAGATCAAATCCCTATCCACACACAACAGATCATGAAAATCAAATTCCATGGGATATCACCTTAACAAATTTCAAAATGATTTTATGATCCGTAAATTAAACTCTAAGATTATAATTCACTTAACAAACTTGATACTACCGATTTCATAAATCCACCCTTGAAACATAAATTTCTTGCATCGAAAGTCAACTTGTTAATTCTCGTGATGCCGAATTTCCTTTTTCTGACTTCAGACCATTCCGACTGTGAACCCTGTACTATGCTCTTTTGCAAATTTGTGTCTTAAAGTAGATATTATTCAATATAGTTCCTTTCTCTTGCTCTCTCTATTTTTTTGTGTTTTTATTTCTTGATTTAAACAAAATCTTCTATAGACTCTTACATTCTCCAAGTAGATTAATTCCTTAATTTAAACCAGCCATGAGCAATCAGAGATGGACTTGTTAGAAGGTTATAATGTCGGCTAGTTTGGGTGCTAAAGAAAGGGCTAAAATAGGATCAAATAGATGACTTCAGTGCTTGTACCAAAGGATCAATTTATTCTTAAAGTCTTCATAATCCTCCAAGGTATCTCGTCCTTTTTTTTAGAAATCTCTCTAGACTGCTCATTTATGAGTTTTCACCCTAAAGTTCATCTCCCTCTTTTATGCTCTTGAAAATGTCACAATTTCTTGAGGATTAACTTCTTGATTTGAACAAATATATTTGATCAAAATGGTCTTTTAAGGGTTGTAATGTGGTCTAAGGGTTAAAGGTCAAACAAAGAAAGGCTTTCTAGGCTAAAAAAAATTATGAGAAAGGGTATAAAAACCACTAGGAATTATTTTGAATCTTTTATTGCTCATTCCATCTCCCAATCACTTTTATTTGTTTTTACCCCTTTTATTTCTTTTCTTTTTGTTTCTTATTTGCTTTCTTTGTTTCTTCTTCTTTTTTTGTAAGGAGATTAATAATTAATAATTTTGCTTTCATTCTTCATGATATTTCTTGTCAATCCATGATGTTTGATAGATGACTTTAATTAGGGTTTAGAAAGAAGATACATCAGGCTCAAAATAAGGTAGCAAGGGATATAATTTTCTTCAAGTGACGAGGAGAACAAAAGGATGCCATTTATCTTTTCAAAATATGGTTAATCTCATCACAAAGGTCATTCCTGGGAATGCGCCCATCTTTTCAATTTGAATTGTGCATAATCTCATGTTTGTCTCACAATGTTATAAAATCATCGATCCATACCCAAAACCTCACGATTTGTCCTTCGACTTGGAGGGTGATCCTTCAGTAAGGGTCAATTTTGAACGAATAAGATGGCACAAAGTGGCTAACAAAGGATGAGTTTTTCTTCAAGTGAAGGATATTTGAAAAATGCCATTCATCACTTTGAACATGACCAACTTATTAAGTAATTAACCTTAAGGAGAATGCAAGATTCCAAAGCAAAATGTTACCTCAAACGTGATGCACAAAGAAAAGTAAAATAGAAAAGACTAAAATTACTTAATGCAAATAACTCTTTATGTAACACCCAAAAAATTGTAACCATCTTCGATCTAGGGTCTCAGGGTTTACAGAATTTACGAGTTTTTTTTCATACAAGCAAATCAATCATAATCTATACAATTACAAACTAGCAACCCAAAATACTAGCTTCATTTAATCTTACACATTCATTTACAACATTTCACCCAATCACGGATCAAATATAATCATGCAAGAACTTAAGATCACATTCAGAAATTTTTCATCAAGAGTCACGTGACCCTGTGTCTCTAACATACAACTTTCATTTCTAACAAGCCAATAAAGAATCAATACTCATCTTACTATCACCATGTATAACAGCCAAACCCGTTATCGTCGCCAGTTAGGATTCCGAGGCTACTACCATTCACATCACGAAACAACTTCTGAATAACGTACATTTTAACATCATGCTGAATAAAATAAGTACAGTTAACTCTATTCATAGTTCTTACCATGTAACAATTAAAACTTGACATCATCATCGGTTAGGGTTCCGGGGTCTTTTGATTAGTTGCTGTTGTAAACTCTCATATCTCATTATTTCAATATTTCCAAAAAAACCTGCTCACGACATATTATAAGTTTTAATAACAACATCAATCAATAAGGGTAAAATTGTCAATTTATAAAATATGAGGGACTTCTACCAGTACCTGTTGGACAAGTATCGATATAAGTCAAGTCAGTAAACAGATTAAAAATAATTACAATTTCCTACCGGTAGTTGGAAGGTTCTACTGATACAAGGATGGTACTACCGATACAATTTACATTTTTACCGATACAACAAACTCCAGAGAGCTAAGAAGTTTTACCTTATAACTTCTACTGATACAAGTATTCAGACTACCGATACTTCTGTAATGCTAGAGATACAATGCAAGTTAGTAACAAAGTCTCAAATACCCTGTACTTCTATCGAAACATGCAAGAGTACTACCGAAACAAGTACGCAGATTTCAAATATACACCTAAATCTTCTAAGTTTATAACTGAATGATGCCAAAACTTCCATAAATTCACAACACAAAATATACAATTTCTCATGAGAAGGTAGCATAACATATTAATATTCATGTATTCACAAGACATTATATCTTATGCATGTATGGCTATTTGAAACATCAACAAACTTACAAAAACATAAGCTGAACATTCAACAAGTTATTTTACAACTCATCCAAATCAAGCATTATTGAAGAAAACAACATCCTAGTACATGCCATATAACCAAGTGATGTAAATATTACCGAGCGAGCTCTTGAGATAGTGTGATTTCTTGAGGTGATCCGATCTTCTAGCAGCAAAATAGAATTTGCAAAATAACAACAATTTCATAGGTAAGCTTATATAGCTTAGTAAGTTCGTAGAGTTTAATAAATTACCAAACATCATGTTTTGAACAGTCTTTGACTCATTTGAACCGGAATAGGGCCTTGCTTCCACAAGCTATAATCCATAATTTGTTCCTCATGTCTGTATCAACTCTGTTACCAGTATATGATGCTTCTCATACGACCTATCGAGAACTCGTAACATATGCGGTACCCTAGCCATTGATACGGTATCTGTGCATATAACTATTCCCTAATGATGCTACTAACGTGAGCTGTCGAGAATATGCACTTATGCATAAATCTCAATCATCGTAGGGCCTATAATCCATTCTTGGATTCATTTCTCATTTTCATGACTCACGATACTGCTCACACGAGCTATCGAGGACTCCTAACATATGCGGTACCTCAGCCATCACGTTGGTTTCAAATCACCAGCTTAAAGCTTTATTTCATTTATTTCTTTTTCATCTTTCTCAATTTCACGTACCATGACCTGTTCTGAACAATCGTAAAGAATAAAGATAATGTACTATTTAAATGCAAATTTAACATTACGAACTTATCGGATGAAATTGCAATTAAAGTGAACTCCAGGGACTAATCCAAAATTTTCCCTTTTCCACGATCTACGGCACGTTCTTGATCTATTGAGAAACCAAAGATTTTCGAATGATTTTCATATTCCCTCTAGGGTTTTCGGCTAAGAAAGAGCAAAGGAAGAAGATGATAAGATTTTACTTTATTTTTTTGTTTAATATACCTTATTTAGGTAATTACAAATTAATCCCTTTTAATTACACTTAAAATATTAGCTAAAATGAGTGCCAAACCTTTCACTACCCTTTTTTTAGGGCATAATTATCAGTTATCCCTAGATACGTCACCCAAGTAATGAATGATACCTTAACGAAACCAATTGAGGATAAAGATATTATCGAATACTTCAATTAGATGGATCCTAGGAAAGCTCTTGGTTGTGATGGTTTGTCGGGTCTTTTCTTCAAGGAGAACTAGGATGTTGTTGGCCATGATATCTTGAAGTATTACAAGCAGTTGCTGGCTGGTGAACGTAGTATCAAGGAAATAAATGATACTATCGTGGTGTTTATTCCCAAAGGTGAAAACTCTAAAGACATGTCCAAATATAGGCTTATAAGCCTGTGCCGAGTGATTTACAAAATGGTGGTCAAGGTGTGGGCCAACCGTCTCAAAGTGATCCTTCCTTACTGCATCTCTCCTAATCAAAGTGCATTCGTGGCAGGTAGGATGATTCAAGAAAACTTTATTATTGCTCATGAATTAACTCATTACTTGCAGAGTGCTAAGAATGGCCCCAACAAAGGGTTTATAGCCAAGCTCGACATGAGCATGGCGTATGACCACGTAGAGTGGGGCTACCTTGAGAAGATTCTGTTGTGCATGAGCTTCAATACATCGTGGGTCTCAAAAATCATGGGATGCGTCAGATCAGTTTGCTATATGGTGAAATGCAACTTTAGGCTATCGAAGACTTTCTACCTAGAGCGTGGCCTTAGACAGGGAGATCCCATATCCCCCTATCTTTTCTTATTTTGTATGGACTCATTATCTCGTTTATTGATTAATGCACAAAATATAGGTCTTATGCATGGGATCCGAGCCAGCCAGAACTGCACTCGAATGAACCACCTATTCTTCGCAGATGATGCATTATTGTTGATAAGAAATAAGCAAAGTGATGTGGAACATGTGCGGGAGATGCTGGCTACCTTTGAAACTGCCTCAGGCCAAAAAATTAATCTTGCTAAGTCTTCTCTACTCTTCAGTACTAACACCCCGGATAGTCAAAAGATTTTGTATGAAAATTTGCTTGACATGCAAGTTGTTGAAAAATTAGACAATTATCTCGAATTACCCCTGTACGTGGGAAAAAATAAAACTAATGCTTTCCGTTTTCTTCTAGACAGCATTGCCAACAAGATCAAGGGGGTCTAAGAGGCTCCTTTCAAGAGGGGGGAAGGAAGTCTTCTCCAAACCTATTTTACAATCTTTAACTACGTATCCCCTTTCGATGTTCATGCTTCCTAAAGGCATCATTGATAGCTTGAAAGCCAAAGCTCAAAAATTCTGGTGAGGGAGCAAAAAGAAAGATCGAGGGTGGGCTATGTTAGGTTGGGATACGATCTGCATGCCCAAAGGTATGGGGGCCTTGGATTTAAGGACATGCGGCTTTTCAATATTGCGCTACTTGGCAGACAGCTATGGAGGTTGGTAAACAACAAGGACACGTTATGTTACAATGTCCTATCTTTAAAGTATTTTCGGGAGGGGGATCCGATCTGCCCTAAGAGTGTTGATAAGCCTTCTTACGTTTGGTCCAGCATGTGCTTGGCTGCTAGTGCTCTCAGGATTGGGTTTGGTTGGCAAGTTGGCGATGGGAGAATTATTGCCATTCGTAACCAAAGGTGGGGGATGGAAGGTCTGGATGGCATCTCTCTATTACAGCCTACCCATGTCGATAATGCCGGGGTTGTTCTCGATCTTTAAACCCGAAATGAGTGCAATTGGGACAAGGCTCGTGTTAGGGAGCTCTATGGTGATGAGATGGCCAAAAATATCTATGAGTTACCTCTGCTTCAGAATGGCCTCGGGGATAGAATTGTTTGGTTCCATGACTCGCGTGGTGTTTACACCATGAAATCAGGTTATTCGTGGTTGGTGTTAAGAAAGGTGGGGCTCGGCCCTTATAGGCTCTTTTGGTGGCTTATTTGGAAGCTCACATTCCCCCTTAAGCTTAAAGTCTTTGTGTGGAGAATAGGGCATAATATCCTTCCGACCAACGACAAGATTGCTTCCATTAACCCTTCTCATAGCAAGCTTTATCCTCGGTGCAATAGTGGTACAAAAACTCTCCTACATGCCCTTAGGGATTATGATGATGCGAGAGCTATTCTGAGACAAGGAGGGATTGATGGGCGCATCCTTTTATCTGATTGGGATTTTGGGATTGACTGGCTTGAGAGCTCCATGAGAATGCCTGGTCACTGTGCTTTGGAATTCTTGGAACTCCAGAAACAACTTGGTTTTTCGGGGTGTTTTGGAAGACCCTAAGGTAATATAGGAGAGAGCTGTGAGCTTCAACAACGAACTCTGTATTCACAATATGAATAAGTCTCTTATGATCCCTAGAGGGGTTCCTTAAGATCGTTGGAAAAAAACCCTCTGAAGGTTCCTTTAAAATTAATTTTGACACTGCATAGAAAGATTAGGAGACGGGGGTTGTCTTTCTCTTACGTGACCATGATGGGTTTGTGCTTGGTGGGGGTTGACTTTTTAAAAGGACGTGGCTAATCCTAATTAGGCTGAGGCATTGGCTTTCATGCAAAGTATCACGTGGGCTAGAAACAACAACTAGGATTATGTGATGTTCGAGGGAGATAGTGCGACCATTATAAATCGGTTCAACAGACAGAATGATGATGTCTCATTAATCGGGCATATGTTAAGACAATGTCAGACTCTTTTTAGCAATTTTAATTACTATGCTGTGAATTGGAGCCATCAATCATGTAATAAGGCTGCCAATTGCTTAAGTAAAATTGCACTTGATAGAAAGTGTAATTATTTTTTCCAGTTGAATTTTCCTAGTGAGATCCAAAACATTGTTCTTGTTAATTTTTATTAATAATATTTGAGGTTTTATTTTTCAAAAAAAAAACACATTTACTTAATGATATCTCCATTTTGCAATTTTTACGATTTTATCTTTTTTACTTAATTAACTATTTAAACAATAAAATTTCATAACGAATTTTTAATACAATACTAATGACCTCATAAATATTAAATAACTAATATTTACGGTCTAACACATCAGATTTGTGGCCTCGAAATCACCATTCCCAATTGTACTAAAAATCTAATTAGTAAATCCTCATTTAATTAGGATTTAATTGCAATTTACCAATATCTAAAGAGTTCCACCTCACTTCTATTATTATGCCACTTAAGGAGGGTCCAAATTCATAATTGGTCCTTCAATTATGTTAAATTTCAATTAAACAAACTTAATTCCAATTTAGTCCTAAACTAATTAGGACTAAAAGAAAAAATAACCCAAAAGTTAGTGGATGGTAATCATATCCACCACCGCTTGGACTTTTTGACCATGGTTTAATTACCATTTTGGTCCCTTTACTATTTTTTAATCAATAGCAATTAACTTTTACCTCTTTTACAATTTATTCCTTTTCTTAATTAAGGAATAAATCATCAAAATTACCTGGCCAAATGTCAATTCACATATAATGGGACTCTGTAAATATTTAATAAAATATTCACAACCCTAAATTTCAAAAACAAAGTCTCGATATCTTATTTTCTAAAATCACTTGACTTTTGAACTAAACCACTTATACTAGCTTTTAGTTCAATATTAAAAGTCACCAATTCAAAATTTCATATAAAAATTATTATTCACTCATATAATTTAAATACTCATTATAAATTTACTCGTCGAATTTGTGGTCCCGAAACCACTATTTCTGACACCACTGAAAAACGAGCTGTTACACTTTAAGAATAATTAAGCTCAGTTTTTAAGCAAAATATTTTTTCACTGCATTAGAATTTACAGGGTTTAACATCTCGTCTCCGTCCATTTCAACGAGAATCAATGCTCCACTAGAGAAAGCTTCCTTCACCACATATGGTCCCTCCCATTTTGGCATTCATTTTCCCCGATGATCATGAACATATGAAAGAATATTCTTCAGTACCAGATCTCCTTCTCTGAACTGCCTTGGTCACACCTTCTTGTTATATGCCTCTATCATTCTTTGCTGATACAACTGGCCATGATATAAAGCTTCTAATCTCTTTTTCTCAATTAAATTCAACTGCTTATATATCTCTTGCATCCATTCAGCATCCTCCAATAGCGCCTCCCTCAACACTCGTAGAGATGGGATTTGCACCTCGATAGGTAACAAGGCCTCTATGCCATACACTAATGAAAATGGAGTAGCTCCCAATCGAAGTCCTCACTGATGTGTGGTATGTGTAGAGAGCAAAAGGGAGTTTCTTATGCCAATCCTTATACGTTGCTATTGTCTTGGAAATTATCTTCTTGATATTCTTGTTTGCGGCCTCGACTGCCCCATTCATTTTTTGACGATATAGTGCAAAATTGTGATGCTTGATCTTAAATTGTGCACAAAACTCTTCAATCAAGGCATTGTTCAAGTTCTTGGCATTGTCTAAGATGATTCTTTATGCTAAATCATACTGACAAATGACCTCTTTTTTAAGAAATTTGTAGACCACTGATCAAGTTACATTGGCATATGAAGCAACTTCGACCTACTTGGTGAAATAATCAATCACTAAAAAGATGAAGCGATGCTCGTTTGATGCTTTCGGTGTGATGGGGCCAATGACATCCATGCCCAACATTGAGAACCGCCAAGAAGGTGCCAAAACATGAAGATTAATAGGAGGAGCGTTAATACTATCTGCATAAATCTGACATTTATAACACTTTTGAGTATAATTTAAACAATCTTGTTCCAACATCAACCAGAAATATCCAGCCCTCATGATTTGCTTTTCCATGATATGTCCGTTACTATGTGCTCTACATACTTCATCATGGACTTCCTTCATTATCTGATTTGCGTCCTTTATGTCGACACATCTCAATAGTGTTTGGCCGCATCCTATTTTGTACCAAAAAATTACTGTCCAAGAAGAAACCCATAGCCAGTCTCCTCATTATTCATTTATCACTTTTTGAGGCAGAATTTGGGTATTGCTGGTATTGCAAATACCGTCTAATGTCAAAAAACCATGGTTTCCCATCCGTTCTCAATTTTACTCTCGCAAAGTGGACCGACAAGTCCTTGACCCTTAGCTGTATAGGTTGCACTTTTTCTTCGGATCCTACTTTGAACATGACAGCTAGAGTAGCTAATGCATATGCTAACCGATTTTCTTCTCGTGGAAATTACAAAATTGGACATCATCAAACTCTTTGATCAATCCATGCACATATGTTTGATAGTGTATCAGCTTGGAATCCCTTGTTTCTCATTCTCCTCTTAATTGGTAAACAACTAACACTGAGTCACCAAAAACTTTTAAAACTCTTATCTTTTTTCTCAATGGCAATCTAAAGTGCCAAAATGCATGCATTGTATTCAACTACATTGTTTGTATAGGTGAACATCAGTTTAGCTGTAGCGGGAAAATACTGGCCACTTGGGGAGAGTAATACTGCCTTAATGCCATGCTTAATCATGTTGGATGCTCCGTCAAAATAGACCCTCCAAATTTCTTCTTTGTGCTTCAAAATTGACATGATCTCTTCATCTTGGAAATCAAAATTCATGGGCTCGTATTCCTCTTTCGCGTGATCCGCCAGAAATTCCACGACTATGCTTCCTTTTATAGCCTTTTGGGACATGTAGACGATGTCATACTCGGACAATACCACTTGCCAACGAGCAACTCTTCCTGATAATGATAGCAACTCGAAGATGTACTTCAAAGGGTCCAACTTTGCGATGAGGAAGGTGGTGTGATACAACATGTATTGTCTTAGTCGACGCGCGGTCCATGCTAAAGTACAACACATCTTTTCCAAATGGGAATACTTGGCTTCATATTCCGTGAACTTCTTGCTCAGATAATAGATTGCGTGCTCTTTATTGTTTGAACCATCTCGTTACCCCAGAACACAACCTATAGAATTATCCAGCACTACCAAATACAAAATCAAAGGTTTTCTTGACACCGGGGGAGTCAAGATTGGTGGCTTAACCAAATACTCTTTTACTTTTTCGAACGCTTTTTGACAATCTTCAGTCTATTCACCATCATTATCCTTACATAAGAGCTTGAAGATAAGATCACGTTTATCCGTCAATTGTGAGATGAAACGAGACACGTAATTTAATCGTCCCAAAAAACTTCTTACCTTTTTTTAAGTTTTAGGGGGTGTCAAATCTTAAATTGCTCGAACCTTGTTCGGATTTATTTCAATTCCTCGTTCACTCACTATGAAACCCAACAACTTCCCCGACTTTATCCTAAAGTACATTTTACTAGATTCAATTTCAATTTGTATTTCCTTAATCTTTCAAATAATTTGTGGAGGTTTTCCACATGATTTTCCTCCCTAACGGACTTTGCTATCATATCATCAACATAAACTTCAATCTCTTTATGCATCATGCATGAAATAGTGTCAACATTGTTCGTTGATACGTGGCCACAACATTTTCCAGACCAAACGGCATGACCTTGTAACAAAATGTTTCCCAGGTCCTGATGAACGTGGTCTTTTCCATGTCCTTCCTCATCATTTTGATTTGGTTATACCCCGAGAATCCATCCATGAAAGAGAAAACAAAATGTTTAGCAGTGTTATCCACCAGTGTGTCTATATGAGGTAACAAAAAATTATCTTTAGGGCTAGCTTGGTTCAAATCTCTATAATCGACACACATTCGGACTTTTCTATACTTTTTAGGCACTGGTACAATATTTGCCACCCACTCTGTGTATTTAGCTACTTTCAAAAATCCCGCATCGAATTGTTTCTTAACCTCTTCTTTAATCTTCAATAGCATATCAGGTTTCATCCTCCTCAACTTCTGGAGTACGGGCTTGCAATTTGATTTCAAAGGTAGCTTGTATTCCACGATATTGGTGTCCAAACCTGGCATATCTTGGTATGACCATGCAAACACATCTGAGAACTCAATGAGTTAATCCTTCAACAATTGACTTTGCTCTGGCATGAGAGTGATTCCAATTCTAATTTCCTTTCTTACCTCATCATCACCTAGATTGGTTAAATCTGTTCCCTCCAAGTGGGGTTCTATAAGCTTCTTTTCTTGTCTCAAAAACTCCTTTAGTACAACTTCCTCCTCTTCCGTCTCATGATTGTTATAGTGAACGTAATTATGAGAATTTGATTCTAATATATCATTTGAGTCATTTATCAATTCATGATCTATATCCCTAATCCTTTTTTGAATGCATTTATTTCCAAAGTTAGAAATTTATTTGGATTTGTCATAAAAAAATGTTCTTTTTTTTTTCAAATAATGTTTCTGAGTAAACAAATGAGTGAATAAGTGGATGGATGAATGAATGATTGATTGAAATTGGGGCACATTGTTGTAAATATACTCGAATATTAACATTTTCTTTCATGGATGGTTCGAAAACTGTTCGGCTTACAAAGTTTTTTTCATTTTTCTTCACACTTAAAGAAAATCCTAATCGATCTTATCGCCATAGGGCAAATCTCTACTCGCTGTTCTTCTTCTTCCTCCTCATGAGCTTAATGAGCTTTTGGTAATGTGCCTGAGCCACCTCCAGAAGTTTAATTGCAGACTCGTTGCAGCTGCAAAAAGGGTAGATTTTTTTTGAGTTCTTCAATCTGTTCACATATGTTTTCGGCTTACTGAGCGAAAACCCGACCTTCTATGTGTGTTATTGTAAACACTTATTGTCGGCTTGCTACCATTTGTTCCACCACGATAAATCACTCCTTAAGCTTCATAAATTCTTCCGTTACCTCTTTTGTTTTGCTTTTCTTTTGTCTTTCATTCTTTAGCCAGACGACAAATTTCCTCTTCCATCACCTCCATTTCATTAGTTTTCTCATTAGAAACCCTCCTCCAAGTTAGCTTTTATTCTTTTGCTTTTTGGAGTTCATTAGCCCGCAGACTCAGTTTCGCCTCTAACCTCTGAATTTGAGCGAACAAGTCAGATATTTCTTGTTGATGTCGTTCTAACTGTATTCTTAGCTCTCCCTCTCTTCCCTTCATGTCTGAATGGTATTGTTGTTGTTGTCACATGACTTCTTCCTCCTTTTCCTTTACATATGCCTGATGATGCTCTCGTTGCCATCTGACCTATTCATCTCTCCCTTTTACTTGTATCTTTTCTATTAGCTCGGCTACATCATCTGGCACCTTCCTCTTTCCCTTGAATTGAGATAACACAGAGATTTTTCTTCTTTTTAGGTGCCACTAGATATACGTTTCCGAGGGAGAATGGTTGAAAAAAGGTTCCTGATTGTAAGCTCAAGGTTTGACCCTACTTGATTCGTATCTCTTCCAATTTATTCCAAAATCTGAGGTCCTGTGAACTAAAGCTTCCACTTTGTTTAAACTAGCTGTAGTAGGTACGCATTGATCATACCCATTTTGGCTCAGAACCATCAACGAGGAATAACTGACGGCTCCCCATATGCCAATTAAGGGAACCCACAAATAAACACCGCACCCTATGATTACCGTGCTTCAAATCATCCATGGAGGCCTCCATTCTATTTCTTGGTATGTCAATGTACTAAGGTTCTGAACCCACTCCTCAATTGATTGATTTGGAGGCCACTCACTTTCCAGAAATTCCTCTATAGGCCTGGTCAAAGGAACAAACACCTAACAAAAACGCTTACAGAGAAACTTAAAATGACTTTTCATCCATACGAATAACAATTACGCGCATCCTAAAAAATGGCTGTCTCCTTTCCTTCTGATGAAATTGAGTGAAATGATGGTTTCAGCTAAGACTGTTGGAGCAGGGTTCGCCCCTTTTTTTATTTGAAACAAAAAATTAGGTAGCTCTACACTTACATATCCTATAGCTTTTGGGAACACAATTAACCCGTATACGACTTACTCGAACATTGCCAAATTTCTATCATCGCTGCCCTTTCTCATGGCATCCTTAATGTCAGACCAGGAAATGTAGAGACCATTTTTATCTTTTAACCTTGCTTTCATCGTATCTACAGGTAACCCCATCAGATTGGCTAAGGGTCCCCAAAAATCGATGTTTTGCTTCCAATATATCCTGACCAGATCTTCACATTTAAAATAGTCATTACATGCTGGCTTACGGCGGACTCTAACGCAAGGGGAACCCAAGGCTTAAATACGACATCCATAGGGATGCGTTCCCCTTTAAAAAGGGTTGGCCTTTGGGTGGTAAAACTTCCATAGAGTACATGGTAGCATTTGCTACAGGAACATCTAAGTCCATCTTAACCGTGGAGTAGTCCTTAAATTTATGTGGTGACATATTGCCACACGAAAGCCTAAGGCTACTCCTCCTAAACGGGATGAGCTCGGGCGTAGTGTAACACTCAAAACTCGAAAACCATCATCGGTTAGGGTTCTGGTGTCTTACTATTCATTTATCACTGTTCATCTTTAGCATGATACTATTCGAACTTTACTTTTATTAAAGAATTTCATTCCACACGTTATATATCATCATTAGATTATAATCACAATTTAACAAGGGCATAAAGATAATTTCCAAGATTTTTGGAGACTTCTACCGATACCTGTTGGACAAGTACCAGTAGTAGTCAAGTTAGTAAACAATTTAGAAATAATACAGACTTCTACCGATACATGTGATAGTTCTACCGATACAAGTGTAACATCTACCGAAACTATTAATGCTTCTACTGATACTAAAAACTCCAGAGAGCTAAGAAGTCCTACCTTGTAACTTCTACTGATACAAGTATTCCAACTTCTGATACTAACATGCACAGAACTACTAAAACTTAAAACGTAACTACCGATACAACTCACGTCAATAAGCAACCTCTCTCCTGGCCTGTACTTATACCGATACATGCAGGAGTTCTACTGAAACAAGTATGCAAAATTCTGGAATTTCACACAAGTTCATTTACAAAACTTCATTTATGGAATAAGGTGAAATGGGCAACACATTGGTGTTCAAGTACAATACTTAGCATAATATTTAAGTACTAAATGTCACATAAAACATTCATCAAGCATTCAGAGTTTGACATTTAACCAAGGATCTACAAGTATCATAGTCCCAAATAACATATACTACAATAATATCGTCCTAGTACATGTCATATAACCAAGTGATGTAAATACTACCGAACGAGCTCCGAAGATAGTGTGATGCCGTCAAGATAATCTGACCTTCAAGTCTCAAAATGAAATCTACAAAACAACAACAATTTCACTGGTAAGCATCATAGCTTAATAAGTTCGCAAAGTTTATCAATTTACCGAATCACATGTGGTAAACAACTCATTAAATCTGATGAGCCAGAACAAAACTAAACTTCAGAGATCGTTATTCGTTTTACTCTCTGTTGACTCAAAGGTAATGATGCTCATTTTACTCCCTATTGACCTAGAGGTCATGCCTATTACTCGTATACGAGGCTATTCTTAGCCATCGACATGATATATCTATTCCCTACGATGCTCCTCATACTAAGCTAACTAAAGCATAAATCTCAGCCATCGTAGGGCCTGTAATCCATTCTTGGATTCTATTCACTTTATAGTGACTCACGATGCCTTAGAGAATCCGTAACAAATGTAGGATCTCAATCATAAAACCATTCCACATTGGCACAAGGCCGGGTAATTCTTCTTCTGTCGTTTCCATCTTTCACATCTTCAATTTATCATTCCAATCATCAACAATTTTAAAGAAGGCAGTTATAAGTATATACAAGTAAGAATTTAACATTACAAACTTATCGAACTAATTTGCAGTTACGACTAGACTTTAAGGACTAGTCCGTTAATTTCCCTTTTCCGTTATATGAAGCACGATGTAGTCTACATCCACAAATCATCCAATTCTCACATTAAGTCACATATTTGTGTCATTCAATACAATTTAGTTCTTTTTGGGAAAATTATGATTTTACCCCTAATTTTTTCCTTTTATTCAATATAGTCCTTTCAACACAAAACTTGCGAAATAACCATTCTCTTTCACAACCAACCTTAATCGAATTCTCTAGGGTGTTTACCCAACCCTTTCACACATCATTTGCAACAACAATACATGTATTTTTACAATTTTTACATTTTAGTCTCTAACCCTAATTTCATCAAAAATTACTTTACAAAATCATTACATCTAACAACCAAGCACACAAAGCTTCCATAAAATTTTAAGAATAAGCTCATTCATCAATGGAAAAATATTTTACATTTGACAGATTTATAAATTAGTCCTTGGATTAGCTAGATTGAGCTATTACGGACTCAAAAACATAAAAATTTCTAAAAACAGTCAAGGTTTGCTCACCCAATCAAGCTTCCAAAGTTAAAAATTGCAACTCTAATTTTTGTCTTCTTGTCGTGAAGAAGAAGAAGAAAAATGAGTGAATTTTCTTCCATTTTCTATTTTAATTTCATATATATAGTCAATGACAATTTTGTAAATATTTAGACTTTCATCATTAAGGCTTAATTAACCTATTTTTAACCTTAATCAACCTATTTATACTTATTTTAACTCATGCTAACCAACCACTAACATTTCCTTGGTTAATTTACTCATTTGGTCCTTCTAATTATTTATCTCTACTCTTGCACCTATTACAATTTAGTCCTTTCTATTCAATTAACTATCTAAACGATAAAATTTTTGACCAAACTTTAATACGATGTATATAACACCATAAATATTAAAATAAATAAATTTACTACTCGACTCGTCAGATTTGTGTTTTCGAAATCACTGTTTTCGACACCACTGAAAATCTGGTTGTTACACGTAAGACCAAAAGCAAGATGCAACATCAATGACAATTATAGTCGTCTCATGACGGTAGAGTCGACATACGCATTAATCAATTTCATGTTAAAAGAATAAACAAACACATTGGCATACATATTAAAATAGGATAAGCAAATGAAAATAACAAATAAATCAATATTTAACACATATTCAATGATTTAAATGACATTAGAAAATTAAACAAATTAATGCACGAATAAATAAATTTAATATGCACAAATACTAAAAAATCTAGCTCTCAAACCTAAGTAAGTCAACTCACTAATGTCTCCAACGGAGTCACCAAGCTGTCATAACGTTGCCTACATAAGGGTATAAGGGCCTAGCAAGCAAAGCTAGACACGGAGGGCCTAAATTAACGTAGATTCGCCACTAACAAAATTTGGGCTAGGTTGGTTAGCCACCTATTGTCTAAAAATCTAGAATTAATACTATGAAAAATCCTAAAAGTCTAAACTCGATCTCATCACCCAATTTCTGGTTCGAGAATACAATTACATGTGGGGAAGGTTATAGCACTCCCACAACACCTATCTGGGGATAGTCTTACAAGGTCTTGGGCACCACTAAAAATCGGGCTGTTACAACTTTCCCCCTTAGGGAAATTTCGTCCCGAAATTTCTTACCAGTGAACAGGTTAGGATACTGTGATCTCATCGAAGGCTCTATCTCTCAAGTGGCTTCCTCTAACCCGTGATGATTCCATAATACTTTCACCAGCGGTACTCTTTTGCTTCGTAACTCTTTTACTTCGCGAGCCAGTATTCTAATCGGTTCCTTTGAATATAACAAATTCTATTGAATCTGAACCTCCATGGAAGTAATCACATGAGAAGGGTCTGATCTGTACCGTCTCAGTAGCAAAACGTGAAATACATTATGAATCTTCTCTAATTCTGGTGGTAAAGCCAACTTATATGCTACAGGACCTCATATAGTCGATAAATCGTGGACTCAACTTCCCTTTTTTGCCAAACCGTAGCACCTTTTTCCAAGGTGAAACTTTCAGGAAGACTCGGTCTGCCACTGCAAACTCTATATATTTTCTTTTAAGATCTATGTGAGACTTCTGTCGGGCAGACGCTGCTTTTATATAGTCACGGATTATCCGGACCTTCTATTCAGTCTCAAGTATCAGGTCAACTCTAACCAGCTTAGGCTCGCTCAACTCTGACCAATACAAAGAGGTTCTGCATTTCCTACCGTATAATGCCTCAAACGGTGCCATTTTAATATTGGACTGATAACTGTTGTTATAAGCAAACTCTACCAAAAGGTAAATATTTCTCCCAGCTATCTTCGAACTCAAGTATACAACATCGTAACCTATCTTCTAGAATATATATCACTCGCTCAGATTGACCATCTATCTGTGAATGATATTTTGTACTGAATTTCAACCTGGTTCCCAAAGCTTCATGTAGCTTACCCCAGAACCTCGAGGTGAAACGTGGATCTTGATCAGAGATGATAGATACCGGTACCTTGTGCAATCGTACGATCTCAGATACATACAACTCAACTAACTTCCCTAATGGGTAATCTACTCGAATCAAAATGAAATGAGATGACTTAGTCAATCTGTCAACTATGACCAAAATAGAATCCTTTTTCCTCAGTGTTACCGGTAATCCCGTAACAAAATCAATTGTAACTCGCTCTTATTTCCACTCAGGAATAGAGATGAGTTGTAGCAATCTAATAGGTACCTGATGCTCAGCTTTTACTTGCTGACACACCAGACATCTAGTCACAAGTTCAGAGATTTCTCATTTTATACCTGGCCACCAATACATCTTCTTCAGGTTATTATATTTTTTCATACTTCTCGAGTGAATAGAATAAGTGCTGCTATGAGCTTCAGTCAGAATGTCTCGTCTCAGGCCTGATTCGTTATGAATACACACTCTGGATTTGAAATACAACATTCCATCCATATATTTTGTGAACCCTGTGATGGCATCACTCTGCATCTATTCCTTTCTAGCCACAAGCTTCGGATCATTTTCCTGTAAATCTCGAATCCACTGTAAAAATAACGGTCTCATCCTGAGTTCAGCAGTGACAGAACTATCACTCCCCAATGACATGTGAGCATTCATTGCTCTCAACGTGAATAATGACTTCTGACTCAAGGCATCCGCAACAACATTTGTTTTCCCCAGATAATGGTCAATCACAAGATCATAGTCTTTTAATAGCTCCAACCATCGACGCTACCGCAAATTCAACTCCCTTTGCATCATCAGGTATTTCAAGCTCTTGTGATCAGTGTATATTTGGCATATACAAATAGTGATGCCAAATCTTTAGTGAAAAGACAATGGCAACTAACTCTAAATCATGAGTCGGATAGGTCTTTTCATGCAGCTTTAATTGTCGGGAGGCGTAAGCTATTACTTTTCCAGCTTGCATCAATACACAACCTAAACTATTCAAAGACACGTCATTATAAACCATGAATTCCTTTCCCCATTCAGGATAGGTTAGTACCGGAGCTGCTATTAACATCTTCTTAAGCTAATCTAAACTCTATTGGCACTTATTTGACCAAACAAACTGTATGTTCTTTTGTAGCAACTTCGTCAACGGCAAGGCTATGATAGAGAATTTTTTCACAAACCGGCGGTAGTAACCTGCCAATCCTAGAAAGAAACACACTTCAGTAATGTTCTTTAGAACCTTCTAATCGAGGATAGTTGAAATTTTGTTCGGACCAACCCGTATTCCTTCTACGAATACCACATGACCCAAAAATCCAACTTCTCGTTGCCAAAATTCGCATTTGTTGAATTTTGCATATAACTATTTTTCTTGCAAGATTTGTAATACCTCCCTCACATGCTTGGTATGCTCTGACTCTGTTCTAGAATAAATCAATATGTCATCGATAAATATAACCACAAATTTATCCAATTGAGGCTGGAACACTCGGTTCATCAAATCCATAAATGCTGCTAGTGCGTTGGTTAGCCCAAATGGCATTACCAAAAATTCATAATGCCCATACCTGGTTTTGAATGCTATTTTCATTACATCACAATCTTTTACTCGCATCTGATAATACCCTGACCGAAGATCTATCTTGGAAAATACTATTGCACCTTTCAACTGATCAAATAACTCTTCAATACGAGGTAATGGGTACTTATTCTTGATTGTTACCTTGTTCAACTATCTATAATCTATACACATTCACATCGAGCCGTCTTTCTTTTTCACAAACAACACTGACACACCCCAAGGCTACATACTTGACCATTTAAAACCCCTGTCTGACAATTCTTGCAACTGAGCATTTAATTCCTTTAACTTTGTTAGTGTCATTCTGTATGGTGGAATCGAGATCGGTGTAGTACTCGATAACAGATCAATACCAAACTTTACCTCTCTGATCGGTGGTAAACCCGGTAATTCTTCTACAAATACATCTATAAACTCATTGATCACCGGTACCTGTTTTAATTTTGTCCCTAAAACTCATGAGTCAAGAATATATGCCAAAAATGCTTCGTAACCTTTGCAAACCATTTTCTAAGCTGAGATAGCTGAGATCATTCTGGTTCCACTGTTCAATTTGTCAGACTCCATTGTAACCATTTCGCCTGTTGGGCTTTTCAAATAAATTTTTCTTCATTTTCTGTTCACCACTACATCATGTTCAGATAACCAATCCATACCCAAGATCACATCAAACTCGATAAAAGGTAACAACATTAGGTTAGCGAAAAATTCACAACCCTGGACTTTCTGTGGACATTTACGACATATCAAATTAACAATAACACTATGACCCAACGGGTTTGTGACTTGAACATCAAATTCAGTCGACTCTACTGATAGTTTCTTATCAGTTGCTAATGCAATGCATATATATGAATGAGTCGACTCTGGATCAATCAGAGCACACACAATATCATTAAAAGGTAAAATATATCGGTCACAACATCGGGAGAAGTAGCCTCTTCTTTAGCTTTGATGGCATATGTCCGTGCAGGTGCCGAGCCTCAGATCGGGTTACATTACCCCTATTGTCGCCTCGATTTTTGCCTGTACTGCTACTCTATCCAGGGCATTTACCTTTTGATAGAGTAATAGAGGGTTTCATACTTTGATTCTCTTTTACCTCCGAAGTCATCGGCCAGTTTCTCATGTAATGATCTGTACTACCACATCAGTAACATTCGACATTCACCCGCATAGTATCTTCCGCAATGATCACATGATGGGTTCGGCACATTCCGGACACTAGCTACACTGGCTGCAAGACGGTTCTGGAATTTAGACTCTGGTGGTCCTGATCTACTCCTACTTAGAAGTCTAGAAGGAATTGGCCCACGAGATTCATTTTTCTCTGAATTTCTTCGATGGTGACATAGAAAAAGTTTTGGTGATACTCTTCCTTTCAGACTCTCGAAACCTCTTCTCTTTTTACCTCTTATTGTAATTTTCTTCCATCTTTTGCGCTCTATTTGTAAGAACCAAAAACGGTCGTAGCTTAGATCCTTCTACCATCATCTTGATCTCATCATTGAGCCCGTCTTCGAAATGAACACACATTGCCTTATCTGTCAGTACAATCTCCCGAGCATACTTATTAAGTTAACAAATTCTCACTCATATTTTACCACTATTTTGCTTCCCTGTCGCAATTCTAGAAATTCTTTCTTTTTCTTATCCAAGTAACTTTTGCTGACATATTTCTTTTCGAATTCTGCTTGGAAAAATCTCAAGTAACCTCATTCTCAAGCATCACTGCTAAAATCATCGTCCACCAACTGTAAGCCTCGTCCTTCAATAACAAAGCTGCACATCTCAAATAGTCTTGTGAAGGACAGACCATCTCGTTCAGGACTCTTAACATGTTTTCCAACTAGTATTCAGCTCTGGAAGGATCGTCTTCTATGTTTCCTCGAAATTCTTCTGCACCATATTTTCTAACCTTGTCCATTGGAATGTGACATCTCTTTTCCACCACTAGAGGAGTGAAGGCATAGTTAGAGGTACTATCGGTCGGGTGACAGGTTGTGTAATAGGAGGTGGTGCCATCGGGTTGTTCCTCATGAACTCCGAGAACCACTGCCCTATTAGTCCGAAAAACATACTCTTTGCTTCGTTTTCTATCATCGATAATATCGGTGCCGCTTGACTAGATCCGAAATCGTTAGTTGGGACATTACTGTTTACCTCATTAGTTTCCTCTCTTTTTGAGTCAGACATTCTGCGATTATCTGCAAGAACTACGATTAGATCGGATCCATCTATATCACACTATCACAGGTTCATATGGCATGTACTTCTAAAACATAAAACACAGTCATTACAATCCAAGAAACGACTAAACTAAAAGCTTTGATACTACTAAATGTAACACCCAAAGCCTAAAAACCATCATCGGTTAGGGTTCTATGTCTTACTATTCATTTATCGCTGTTCATATTTAGCATGATACTATTCGAACTTTACTTTTATTAAAGAATTTCATTCCACACGTTATATATCATCATTAGATTATAATCACAATTCAACAAGGGCATAAAGATAATTTCCAAGATTTTTGGAGACTTCTACCGATACCTGTTGGACAAGTACCAGTAGTAGTCAAGTTAGTAAACAATTTAGAAATAATACAGACTTCTACCGATACATGTGATAGTTCTACCGATACAAGTGTAACATCTACCGAAACTATTAATGCTTCTACTGATACTAAAAACTCCAGAGAGCTAAGAAGTCCTACCCTATAACTTCTACTGATACAAGTATTCCAACTTCTAATACTAACATGCACAGAACTACTGAAGCTTAAAATGCAACTACCGATACAACTCACGTCAATAAGCAACCTCTCTCTTGGCCTGTACTTATACCGATACATGCAGGAGTTCTACCGAAACAAGTATGCAAAATTCTGGAATTTCACACAAGTTCATTTACAAAACTTCATTTATGGAATAAGGTGAAATGGACAATACATTGGTGTTGAAGTACAATACTTAGCATAATATTTAAGTACTAAATGTCACATACAACATTCATCAAGCATTCAGAGTTTGACATTTAACCAAGGATCTACAAGTATCATAGTCCCAAATAACATATACTACAATAATATCATCCTAGTACATGTCATATAACAAAGTGATGTAAATACTACCGAACGAGCTCCCGAGATAGTGTGATGCCGTCAAGATAATCTGACCTTCAAGTCTCAAAATGAAATCTACAAAACAACAACAATTTCACTGGTAAGCATCATAGCTTAATAAGTTCGCAAAGTTTATCAATTTACCGAATCACATGTGGTAAACAGCTCATTAAATTTGATGAGCCAGAACAAAACTAAACTTTAGAGATCGTTATTCGTTTTACACTCTGTTGACTCAAAGGTAATGATGCTCATTTTACTCCCTATTGACCTAGAGGTCATGCCTATTACTAGTATACGATGCTATTCTTAGCCATCAACACGGTATATTTATTCCCTACGATGCTGCTAACACTAAGCTGACGAGAATATGTGCTCAGGCATAAATCTCAGCCATCGTAGGGCCTGTAATCCATTCTTGGATTCTATTCACTTTATAGTGACTCACGATGCCTTAGAGAATCTGTAACAAATGTAGGATCTAAATCATCAGACCATTCCACTTTGGCACAAGGCCGGGTAATTCTTCTTTTGTCATTTCCATCTTTCACATCTTCAATTTGTCGTTCCAATCATCAACAATTATAAAGAAGGTAACTATAAGTAGATACAAGTAAGAATTTAACATTACGAACTTACCGAACTAATTTGTAATTATGATTAGACTTAAGGATTACTCTACTAATTTTCCTTTTTTTGCAATCTGAAGCACGATCGTAGTCTACATCCACAAATCATCCAATTCTCACATTAAGTCACATAATTGAGTTATTCAACACAATTTAGTCCTTTTGGGAAAATTACAACTTTACCCCTAATATTTTCTTTTTATTCAATCTAGTCTTTTCAATACAAAACATGCAAAATAAACATTCTCTTACACAACCAACCTTAACTGAATTCTCTAGGGTGTTTACCCAACCTTGTCACACGTTCATTTGCAACAGCAATACATGTATTTTTACAATTTTCACATTTTAGTCCCTAACCCTAATTTTATCAAAAATTACTTTACAAAATCATTACATCTAACAACCAAGCACACAAAGATTCCATAAACTTTCAATAATAAGCTCATTCATCAATGGAAAAATATTTAACATTTGACAGATTTACAAATTAGTCCTTGGATTAGCTAGGTTAAGCTATTATGGACTCAAAAACATAAAAATTACTAAAAATGGTCAAGGTTTTCTCACCCAATCAAGATTCCAACGTTAAAAATCGCAACCGTAATTTTCCTCTTCTTGTCGTGAAGAAGATGAAGAAAAATGAGTGAATTTTTTTCCATTTTCTATTTTAATTTCATATATATAGTCAATGACAATTTTGTAAATATTTAGACTTTCATCATTAAAGCTTAATTAACCCGTTTTTAACCTTAATCAACCTATTTATACTTATTTTAACTCATACTAACCCACCACTAATATTTCCTTGGTTAATTTACTCATTTGGTCCTTCTAATTATTCATCTCTACTCTTACACCTATTACAATTTAGTCCTTTCTATTCAATTAACTATCTAAATGATAAAATTTTTGAACCAAACTTTAATACGACGCATATAACACCATAAATATTAAAATAAATAAATTTACGACTCGACTTGTCGAATTTGTGATCTCAAAATCACTGTTTTCGACACCACTGAAAATCAGGTTGTTACACGCAGGACCAAAAGCAAGATGCAACATGAATGACAATTATAGTCGTCCCATGATGGTAGAGTTGACATACGCATTAATAAATTTCATGATAAAAGAATAAACAAACACATTGGCATACATATCAAAATAGGATAAGCAAATGAAAATAACAAATAAATCAATATTTAACACATATTCAACAATTTAAAACGACATTAGAAAATTAAACAAATTAATGCACAAATAAATAAATTTACTATGCACAAATACTAAAAAATCTAGCTCTCAAACCTAAGTAAGTCAACTCACTAACGTCTCCAGCGGAGTTACCAAGCTATCATAACGTTGCCTACATAAGGGTATAGGGGCCTAGTAAGCAAAGCTAGACACGGAGGGCCTAAATTAACGTAGAGTCGTCACTAACCAATTTGGATTAGGTTGGTTAGCCACCTATTGTCTAAAAGTCTAAAATTAATACTACGAAAAATCTTAAAAGTCTAAACTCGATCTCATCACCAAATTTCTGGTTCGGGAATACGGTTACATGTGGGGAAGGTTATAGCACCCCCATAACGCCTATCCGAGGATAGTTTTACGGGGTCTTGGGAGCTAGTTTTTTTATTTAAGCATATTAATGTCTTGATCTAGACTAAAATCTTATGGACATCTTAAATAAAAACTCTAAAAAAATGCCTCCGATTTACTTGTAACTTGACTAAGACGTGTTCACTAAACTTATCTAATTTAAAACTTAAATTAGAGATTTTTACTTCTAACGAGAACCCTAAAGGATACCTAAATAATTCTAGTAAAATACCTTCAATTCTTAAAATTAATTCTATTTTAGAATCCTGAAAAAAACTTAGAAATTACCAATGAATTAAGAGAAATATTAAAATCCATCTACAACTTATTCGATCTATTATTATTATTATTATTATTTAAAAGATTTAATTAATAACATTGAACCTATCAAGATCTTACGAAAGTATCCTATGTCGGGTTTATTATTTATCTTACTTTAAAATTCTCGATCTAAAGTTTAAATTCATCAAAATCCTAAAATGATATATCTTAGATGACATTTATTAGCTATCTTAAAGAGTTTCTAAAAAAAATTACTTAGAAAGGCTTACTCATGATTTACAATTCAATTACAAAAATCGTTAGTTTTAATCTTGAACAAAGTCATAAAGAATATTTAAATATTAATTATGCTACACGATATTTAAAACTAATTTAAAACCCTAATAAAGAAATATCATACATATTATTTATAATTTTTTAGGATAAATGGTAGATAAGATGTTAAAGACTAACTTAAATTCAAATGTAAAAATTTTATGGTTTCATTAAAATGTAACACCTACTTAACTAACTTAATGTCAACATTTATAGGATGAAAAAATAACCTAAAATTTCCTCTTTAAAAACGAATAGTAATAAAATAGGAGAATTAATTAAATAGGCTAAGTTTAATGAAAAGCTAAAACTTTTTAAAAAAGAGCAATAATAGAAAGAAAACTTAAATAAATGAAAAAAAACTTTGACATGATGATGATAATAATAACTATAGTACACATTATTCATAATACAATTAAAAATCAAAGTAACATAAACAAATAATATTAAAATGTATGTAAGAGGCATGTGTAAAAAAAAATATAAATAGACATGAAAATAAATAAAGATAAAATAAGAATAAATAAAAATTTATACAAATGTTAATAACTTTAAAAATATTAAAATAAAGTACATAATTGATATTAAATATATAAAGTATAAATGCAAAAAAAAGGAAGATATAAGTGTAAATAACTTATTAAAATGGAAACAAAATGACATAGCTTGATTTTGACACTAAAAAATAAAAAATGTGGAGGATAGAAGACTGATGTAGCAATTAATTTACTTTTAATTTTGAAATTTCGGATTAAACCGAAAGTTTTAATAAACAAAAGGGTTACGGGTGTAAATATGCTAGAGAGTGAGGACGTCACTGTAAAAAAAATGAGGTATTTTTCATAAAGTTAAAAAGTTTGGGGGTGAGAATAAATTTACACATTTGACACTTATAAATAGAAAAAATCTATTTTATTCCCTAATTTTCAACCTTATTTAAAAAAAAAACTCTTTCTCTTTCTCTTTCTTTTTTTGTGGAGCCGCCTTGTACAGTGATCGAAATTTTTTTCGAAATAAAAAGTTTTTTAAATAAAATCATTAATTTTTTAAAAAATCAAAACTTTTATTCCGAAATAGTTAAAAAAATTAAATTTTGTATAAAAATTTAAACTTTTCTCTTTTAAAATGCCTAAAAAAATAGATTTTTATTTTAAAAATTTAATTTTTTTTAAAAAAAATCACTATTTTACTTAAAAATCCAAATTTTTATTTCGAAATAGTTAAAAAAATTAAAATTTTATTTAAAAATTTAAACTTTTCTTTAAAATGACTAAAAAATAGTTTTTTATTTTTAAAAATCTAAATTTCTTTTTTTATATAAAAATCACTATTTTTCTTAAAAATTCAAACTTTTATTTCAAAATAATTAAAAAAATAAAACTTTGTTTAAAAATTTAAACTTTTTCTTTAGAATGACTAAAAAACAAATTTTTATTTTTAAAAATCTAAACTTTCTTTTTCTTAATGAAAATCACTATTTTCTTAATACTCCAAACTTTTATTTCGAAATAGTTAAAAGAATCAAAATTTTGTTTAAAAATTTAAATTTTTTCTTTAAAATGACTAAAAAACATATATTTTTTTAAATCTAAACTTTCTTTTTATTTATTTATGAAAATCACTATTTTTCTTAAAATTCAAAACTTTTATTTCAAAATTATGAAAAAATAAAAACTTTTCCCAAGATCAAGCTATTTTCTTTAAAAAACCTTTATTTTAGGAAGTGAAAAGGAAAGAAAATGGAACTTTTTAGGCCCCTTGGGGCGGAAGAACGATGGTCCGATATCGTCCCATTCATTGGAGCCTAAACCTAATACTTCATGCTATGTCCATGATAAGAAAAAAGGAAAGAGAAGAAGGAAATAACATGCTGTAACGTGTAGGTTTGAGTAAGTGTACACAGTCGTTATCAAGTAATAAGTAAGTATCGAGTTATCGTCTCCACAGGGATTGTATATGTGTTAAATCAATTAATTGTAAAATTATATTAACAACTTGGTGAATTAAAAAAAAACACAATATGATTTGATAAGTGATGATTAAAATTAAATATATTAAACTAAATGCAAATGATCCCTGATGCAAATTATCCTAAGTATGCAACTAAATGTATGAAATACATTTTAACAAGGTTAAACACAATTCACAAAAATTATAACATAAATAAACTAAGACAATTACTTTAATTAAACGCAATTTATTATCAACATGCTTAATAATGTTCGGAAAAATATTTCATGGCAACTCGATCTTTCATGAGTTTGGAAACCAAATTAGTTCCTTTCGGAATCCTTTACTTAGTAAATATGCATTTTACTGATCCTTATTTACTAAGGGTTTCTTAGCATTCATGTGAGGTAACAGGGACATGTCAGGTTTGAAACAGTTTAATCACACGAATCTAAAAACTATGCAGATAACAGAGCTTCGTCAGAATTGTTATGAACCTAAAATTTAATCGGGTCAGGATCTAAATTGAGCATGCACATTTCAATTATGTGTTTACTAGCCATCGTCTGGTCAGGATCGCTTAGCTAGTTCTGGTACATTTCAATCATGTATGAATGAAATACAGGCTTGATATTAATTGAAAACATGATCGATTGAGGCACAAACGTCATAATCATGAATCAAACAAATATTATTTAATCAAAGCAATTATCCTAGCTTAAATAAAATTAAGCTAACATTGTTGTAATCAAGAACAAAGAACACATAACAAACATTTTTAAATCAAATTAAAGAAAAGAAAGAATAAACCCAAATCAAAGTGGTTGTCACCCAAAACTCTAATCGAAGAAGACTCTTTCGTTCCTTCGCTTTGCTCCTTTGCTAATGGCTCTCCAAGGTGGCCAACCAAGGGCTCTTTAAGAGGCTTAAGAAGCTAAAATCTCTATGAAGGGATGATGCTAGGCATGGGGAATAGGGAATGCTAGAAAGAATTGAGAGAGAAGAGAGAGTGTTGGATGAAGGGATGCTTTGAAATGGTGAAAATGGGGTCTTATTTATAGGTAAGGAGAGGAGAGTTGTTTACTAAAAATAGAGAAGTTTAATCTCTTCATGCTTCTTCAATGGGTGGCCAACCATCACTCAAGGATTTTGAGAGATTTTTGCTTGATTTTTAAGCAATTTTCATGCCATATTAACTAAGGACTGATACTTGGTCAACAGTAATTCTTCGGGCCAATCTCAGATTTCTTCAATATTGCAAGGACCTTGTGCAATTAAACCAAAAAGTGATTTATTTGGGCAACCATGTGTAGCCAAAATTGGGTTGACTTGGTCTTCAATTTGGACAGTTTTGTGATCCAGCAAAGTTATTAGACCTGTCCAAAACAAATAAATTAATTAAAGGACCAAAGAATAAAATTAACCCAATTTAAATAATTAATTAAACCCAAATTATTAATGAAATATTTTATAATAAATTATTAAATATAATTTTATATTTTATTATTTAATTTAATCATGTTTGGCTCACTTTATGTCTTAAAAATACAATATGTTCAAATAGTTATAAAATAAGCCATTTTATGCGTGAAAACTATATAATAAAGCATAAAATCACATTTTAATAATTTCTATGTCCTAATTTCATATTTTCACATATTTCATTAATTTATTAAAAATTACTTAGTTTTAACAAGTAAAAAGGTGATAAATTATATAGGAAAAATCTATATATTTTTCAGTTTACACACCCCCAAATTTAAATCATTACTCGTTCCGAGTAATGTTCATGCACAACAAAAGGTCTTGCTCAGGCAAAATTGCTAGATGTGTAAGCAGCATCAATCTTTGTCTCATAGTCATGCATCAATAAATTCATGTTCATAGATCTTCTTCATTAATAAGTAATTCACATGCAAACATTTATTCTGAATTTTATACTAAGTTTCAAAAATATGTCGACATGAATCATGGTTTGTATGTATGTCACACTCATAGATAACATTCTTCATTCAACATAATTTCTTATCAATCTAAACAAAACAATCATAAGACTTATTTATGATCTTCATATGTTGAACTTAGTACTCCCTCTCCACTAATGTAGATGACATAATCATCAAATCAATAGGTCTTTTAAATGGTTGTAATGGGGCTCGGTTAAAGGTAAGGATTTTTAAGAGATGAAAAATTTCGGTTTCAAAATCTTAACCTTTAACTTTGTCTTCGATTTCTCGAAATACAACCTTCTTCTTTAAGTGAACCTTTGGAACACCCCCAAACTTATTTTGAACTCATGCTTATGCATTTTTCTTTTTAGAGACTGAGCAAACTTTTCTTCGCTCTTTTCTTCCTCTATTTTTTTAAAGCTTGAACACGTACATCTTTTTGAAATTTTCCTCAAATGTTGATCACCAAGACAACTTTAGTTAAGATGGGTGCGCAAAAATAGGATAACTTAAAAAGATGGTAATGTGGCTTATAATGTAGGTATATTGTAATATACAGACCTTTAAACTCAAAATCACAGTTTCAAGGGTCTAATATCATAAGGTTGACTTGAAAGGCTCAAACGATCCAAAGAAATAGTGCCTATATCATTTTAGATTTTTATGTCTCCTAGGATTTCGCCTCAAGAAAGTTACTAAGTCAATTCTAAAGATATAAACCTTCATGCATGTCTAATCTCAAGAGAAACTAAGTTTTCATGGCAAACATTACCTAATATTAAGATCATACAAGCATTCCATTACCCATGATAACATACATTCACTCAGATAGAATTATCATTCATGCTTACATACAAACTATCTTATTAATGAAAATTTTCTCTAAACATTCATTTATTAAAACATACTTATGAAAAAAATGATTGAAACATACTTGAAAAATTTTAAAAATTTGAGCAATTTATTTGCCTTACCCCCCTTTAAAAAGAAGCAATGTCCTCATTGCAAGAACAAAGTAATGAATGAAAACTGACACCAAGTAGGGTTGTAAGAAAAGAGAGGTGAGTCATTAAGATTGCTTAAATACCAAGTCTTTCTTAACAATCCAATCTTAGACATGTTCATTCCCATTACCACATCACTTAGTCTTTTTCTTTCTAAAGAGGTGTTGAGTTTATTTATGCTTGCTATGTTTTATTTTGCGGAAATAAAATCCTAATTACGAAAGAAATAAATTCCTAAGGACCTAAAAAAAAATAAGATAAGAATCCCCCTTTTATTTTTCTGGCTCATTCCCCTTGTCTTCTTCAGCTCCATCTTCGCTTTCATAGTTGTTATCTTCCTTCCATGTCTCAAAGATAGCATCTGGGAAATCAAGAACAAAAGTGTTAGAGATATTCTTAAAAGTATTTTGAATTGAGTCATCTCTAATCTTTATGTATTTCCAGTAAGTTTGTTGTTGATTGTGCATGAACTTGCACATACCCATCATGATTGACAACTCCGATTTCTTTGAAGTATTTACAAAAGTCGGCATTGGAGTTGTAAATTCAGGTTGAACACTTAGCTTGACTGTTTCTCCTTCTGGCTCCACTTTTGGTTCAGGGCTTGCAGATCCCTCAACTGGTTTAGGACTGGTTGGCTCCTTATAAGATTCTTGTTCTTCAATGTCAACTACTGAATTAGCTTTAGTTTCAATTTCATTTGTTGACTCCTTGGTATCTGGCTCAGTTGGTTATTCTTGCTTGCCTTGATTCAATTCATGAACCTTCTCTACTAACCTTTCAAGATCATGATTTGTAATGCACCCTTGAACATATTGTCCTTTCAAAATTGCTTGTGTTTTAACATGGGCCCTTAAGAAAAGTAAAGTGATTAATGATGGGAAATAAACACTTCTTGTCTTCTCTTTAGCATAATCATGAATCTCCTTGAGAATAATTTTCCTGACATTAATGGACTTTTCTGTCAAAGTTGCATACAACAAGAGAATCTGTTCCATCGAGATGGTGGAACTATGTGAGATAAGCATGAATCTGTAGCGAACGAAATAAAACCATACCTTTGCTACCGGTTTTAGGTATTCCCTTCTGCAAGAATGGCTCCCATACTTTCTTATAATCCATTGGGATCCCGGATTTGTCACAACATCAAGCACTTGTTGAAGAAAATCCTAATTGATATTGTTCATCATAGGGTAGTACTCATCTTCTTCAACATCAGGTAAGTTAAACAAATCATTGATGGATTTAGAAGTAAGAGGTACTTTTTTCTTTCGAACGATGACTTCAGTGGCATCTTGTAGAGTTAAACTAGCATAGAACTCTCGAACTAGTTCATCATCGGGAAGTGAATGAGCATTACAAAATTGTTCCCACTTGAGAGCATTGATTTTCTTTTTGATCGGCATAGGAAAAACCATCAAATTATGACTCTTCAAGTAAAAACCTTTTTCCAGCATCATAGGTTGATGCTTGAAGATTGAATCAAATCTCTCTTTCACTTCTTTATCGATTAAAATAGGGATTTCAAGAGTAGTCTTTGAAGATCTAGTTCTTTTGCGAGACATGATATTTTTTCTGAAAATTAGACAAAGTTTCGGCATAAAGGAAAGAAGAGAAATCAGCAAGGTGGCGTAAAGACTTGCTACAGTAACAACCTTGCGACGGCAAGGATGGTACGACAGTGACAACAACATGCAATAGCAACGGCAGTGTGTGACAGCAATGTTTGTGCTTCGACAAACTTCTTGTGCCAGCACTAGGTAGTTTCGACAACAAGGGAATAAAAACTAGGGTTTCCTTCGGGATTTGAGACTAGCGACACAAGGAGGAAAATTTAGAGATTTCTAGGGTTTGAGAAAATTGCTTTGAGGGATATGAAAAATAGTGGAATGAACAGCGGTTTATATAGGGAAAAACTAGGGCAACATGTAGCAAAATTTAGCTACATTAGGGCAAGCAATGAGAGTGGCGACAAATATGGGTATTTTCCCTCCTTTTTGCTGTCTTGGGTTTGAGACTCAAACTGTATTTACAGACTCACTAAAAGAAAAAAAAAACAACTGCTTAATACTTGGGCCAAATTTGACCCCCTTTATTAACATAAAAATTAAAATTAAAATTTTAAACAAAAAAAGAAACTTAAAAATTTTAAAACTCAATTAGAAAATTTCTTCTCAACAAATTACATTTAATTAATTTCCAAGAAAGGTTGGAGGGGTCATAGCAGTCCCGCTTAAGTTCCAATCTCCTTAGACAAAATTAATTAAATGTACTAAGTTAAGAAAATAAGTTCTAATTATTTATTTATTTACAAATGGTTTCATGAAAAATCAAGGGTCTGTTAATTTGAACGAGGATTCAACTCAACTTTACCATCCCAATAGTGTTTGAGACGTTGACCATTAACTTTAAACGTACCTCTAAAATTGTTGTATAATTCAATGGCTCCATAAGGATAAACTCGGTAGATGGTATAGGGTCCTTTCCATCGAGATTTAAGCTCCCCAAGAAATAACTTCAGCCTTGAATTAAACAACAAAACCTTCTGACCTTCTTTAAACTCGCAAGGTTGTATATGACTATCATGCCATCTCTTTGATCTTTCTTTACACATCTTGGCATTCTCATAGGAAAACAACCTCAGCTCTTCCAACTCATCAAGTTGTAACATCCTTCTCTCATCGGCTTTCTTAAGATCAAAGTTCAACTACTTCAAAGCCCAATCCGCTCTGTTCTCCAATTCTAATGGCAAATGACATGCCTTTCAAAAGACTAACTGATAAGGAGTCATTCCTAATGGTGTCTTAAATGCTGTTCGATAGGCCCATAATGCATCATCAAGCCTTCGAGACCAATCTTTTCTGCTAGGGCATACTACTCTTTCGAGGATACCTTTGATTTCACGGTTCACTCTTTAACTTGCCATATGACTGGGGGTGATACGTAATAGAAATCTTGTGCTTCATATCATATTTTTCAAGCAACCACTTAAGCTATTTGTTCACAAAGTAAGAACCTTCATCACTAATAATAGCTCTTGGTGTCCCAAATCGTGTAAACACATGCTTATGTAGGAATCACATGACTACCTTAGCATCATTTGTAGGGTATGCTTCAGCTTCAACCCACTTGGATACATAGTCCACAACAACTAAGATGTATTTGTTCCCATATGAAGAAGGAAATGGGCCTAAGAAGTCAATGCCTAATACGTCATATAATTCAATCTCCAAAATGTTTGTCAAGGGCATCTCATTCCACCTTGATATATTTCTGGTCCTTTAGCATCTATCACAGTTCGTAACATAAGCATAAGCATCCTTAAACAATGTAGGCCAAAAGAAACTTGCTTGCAAAATCTTTGCTGCAGTACGTGAACCACCAAAGTGTCCCCCACTTGGAGATGAATGGCAATGATACACGATCTCACCAATCTCAGTTTTTCAGCTACTCACTTTTGGATTATATTATCTACACACTGTTTAAACAAAAATGGATCCTTTCAAAACTAATACCGACTATCATGAAGGAATTTCTTCCTTTGTTGGTATGTCATTTCTCGAGGAATTATTCCACATGCAAGAGAAATGGCAAAATCAGCAAACCAAGGTGTTTCATGAATTTGACTTACCTTAAATAAGTGTTCATCTGGGAAATTCTCGTTGATAGGCACACATGATTGAGTTACCTCATCTTGCTCGAACCTTGACAAATGATCAGCTACTTGATTCTCGACACTTTTTCTGTCTTGGATCTCAAGGTCAAATTCTTAGAGTAAGAGTATCTAACGAATTAGCCTTGATTTCGTATCTTTCTTCGTGAACAAGTATTTAATGGTCGCATGGTCAGTAAATACTGTAACTTTGGCACCTATAAGATATGAGCGGAACTTGTCAAAAGCAAAAACTATAGCAAAGAGTTCTTTTTCGATTACCATGTAATTGAGTTGGGCTCTTAATCGGCCTGTATCGTCACAGTAGTTGTGCAAGCGGACACACGTCAATGTAGGTATAGTTGATAGACTAATTCTATCGGATATCGATCCCACGAGGAATGGGTTCTTGATGTTTAAATGTCAAAGCAACTAATAATAGAATTAGATGAAATTCGAGTACAGATGTCAATGAAATTAAGTCAATCTGCACACTAAAATAGTTAGTATTGTCAATGCAATCAAAGTTAATTGTCAAAACAACTGAAAGTAAATCAAAGTATTATTGAAGTGTTGAGAATTTAAATATAGAAAAGTAAAAGTGTGATCAAGTGCAAAGGTCTGGAGTGGATCATTGATTTTACTAAGTCACAACACAAGATGTGTCGACAAGGGTTTGAATAGATGAACTATCGCAGCAATCGAGTTCTAATGAAATCTTACCAATATCAATTCTCTGTTTAGTCAAGACTCAAGCACCCTCAATTACCCCATCTCTCGGTGTGAGGAAAATTGTGCACTCAAGAACAAGTGACTAGAATCTCTTCTAGTCCCAAGCAACTCTCGCTATCTTGCTTGTTAACCTAACTTGTCACCGCATCTCTCAATGTCTGTAGACTGCAAATGCACTCTCGTGTTTGATGCAATTAGATCCAAGAATAAATAGATGAAAAGAATTAAATAAGAATCAAAGTAAATCTAACAATGAAAGATACTCTCATATTCATTCAAATATCAATAATAGTTCATCATCATAAGAAGAGAGGAGTTAACAAATACATAGGAGCATACTATCTCTAGGCTACTCAAATTATCCCCTAACTGCTCCACTTACACAGTAACAAGCACTCCTCGTCAAGAGTTGTTCCTCGTCGGCTTAGTCAGCTCACCGTTCCAGTGTAAAATCTCCAAAAACACAAAGTAATTGCAAATTTAATTCCTCTACCTCTTGATGGTTTCTGCCATCTTTTCCCTTCTATTTATAAGCTTTAGAATTGCGGATTTCCTCCTCTTCATTCTCAGATCCAGATCCCTTTTGTAGCTATCAAAGTTTGTTACAGTCCAGCTGTGCAGTCACGCAATTTTGGTGTGTTCTTCATAGATCTACAGGTTGTCACTACATTACTGGGCTTGATCTGAAATCCTCAATTGCGACGACAATGTGTGAATTTCCTGCGCTGGTGCTTCTAATTGTATTTGCAGCTTGACTTCGCTTATCCAAGTATAGGTTTCTATGCGGCGACATCGCTGGTCGCACTTTCAAGCTGATCTTGTGGTTGCATTCTTCTTCCAGCATTGATCTTTTGAGATAAGTTCCCGTGCTGACAATTCTAAGACGCAATATATAGGATGCTTGTAGCGACATTAGTATATCAAAGAGATAAAAATAACAAGAATTTAAACCAATCAATAATGAGTTAGAAAACATAAAAAACTAAGTATGAAATGCTTAATATGCATACTAAATATGGCACAAAAAAGATAATTAATACACAAATTTAGGGAGAAAATAAGTGTCATTTGTGATGCTATCACACCCCCAAACTTGAGTTTTTATTTGTCCTCAAGTAAACAAAAATTAGCAAACTTACAAACAAATATGCCACCGCAATGATTATTTTAACAACTTAAATTTTTTGAAATCCTAATGCACAAATTGTATTCACATAATAGAATAATGCACCGACAATTTATAGTATGGATACTTAAACCTCGAACTTCATTAATGTTAGTAGCATGCCTTGAATCTTATCCTTCCTTGAATCAATACAACATTTTGAGCAATATTTCTTTTCCTTTTCTTTTTCTCTTCTTTCTCATTTATTCATTTTTTTATAAGTGACTGAGAGATGTCATTGTATTACTCTACCTTTGTTCCTGGGTAGTAACGATGGGGTGCAACAAACCCCAAGAGGTTTGTAGTTGCAACCGACACACACTTTTGTAGTTATAACCGTTGGCTAGATGATTTTTCTAACACTTGCAGCAGAGTATTCTCCCTTGATAAGTCACAATGCACTCTCATTGGAGTGTTCTTTATTAATATAAAGTCGTTGCATTTGGCAAGTTAGTACTAGATTCAAAAAATTGCTACTATCCATTAATTACTGAAGCAACTTCAATCATTCATAAAAAAATAGACGATTCAAAATTCATTCATATTCACCCAATTCACACATCAGTTTTCCAAACAATTCAAGATTTACGCATCACATAAAAATTTGTGGTAACATTTTTGTTGAAATTTTACGTACTTTCATTGACTAAAGAAATAAGTAAAATTCAAATATGTAGGTGCAATCACATTTCCATTCCACACAATATTCCCCCAAACTTAATGTCTGCATTATCCCCAATGCACTGACAATACTATACAAATAAGAATGGGAATGTAATTACAATGCAACTAAAGTAAAAAGAAATGTAATGACAAAATAAAAATGTAATGACAGTAAAATACATGCAAACTATCTACAGAAAAGTAAACTAACTCATTTTTGAGCAGCCAATGCAAAGGCTGCTTTGGTTTTCTTTTTCTTCTTCCTTGGGCGCTCACCTTCCTCTTTGTGTTTCTGTTTCTTGTCCTTGCGCCGTTTTTTCTTATCCTTTGGACCAACCGGATCGGTGGATTGCTCTTCTTCAGCCGGTTGGGTGGCAGCCTCATCGATAGTCACATGTGATTGGATGTACCTCAACAAGCGGGGCCACATAGGGCACAATAGCTAACGGGTTAAAATTCTCTGCAATGCTGGTGACTACCTCAGCCTGACTCGCATCTGGTGGAGTCATATCATCACTAGATGCCCTCACGCTCACGGGTGCTTCGACAATATCCTCAGCGAAATCTGTCGGGGCATCTTCCTTATTCTCCTGCTCTCTGTAGGGTCCTTCATTGTATGTTCTTCTTTTTCTTCTTCATTCTCTTTCTCCTAGCCATCTTCCTTCTCTGCTTCATCCACAGGCCTTTCTTGCTCAATTATAGCAATGTCAGTGCTATCCTCAGCATTCACACCCATAGATGTAATTGGTGTTTGCACCTTCTCAACCACAACGGCTCGTTTAGCCATATTAGCCCAAGGCTGTTCTAGAACTCCTCTTCGAACAAGTTGGCTATAGTTCTATAGTAATCTGGCATGGCATTAGAATTTGCTTCCTACTCCTCTTCATTGGAGATGTGGCTTCTTATTAGGGAAGGGACATGTTGTGGCCTATAATTAGGAGTAGGCAAGTCAGAAAACGAGGCCATTGGTCAAAAAATAGAGGGTAAAGCTGGGAAGTCTGGTAGCGGATTGGGGCTCATGCTGCGCAATACAGAGCTAATTGCCTCGTTCCATGCTTTGGTGTACGCATAGAAGATATGCTACCTATAGTACAATCCTTTAATACGTCGATAGTACGGATAGTGCGTATGTCGATGCGATCAAGATTGACTTCCATAGCAGCCAGCCTTTTTTCCAACTGCGAATTTGTGGGCGCATCAGTCTGCTTTTCCTTGTTCTTTCCTTTTCCCTTGTCCTTCTTCTTTGGTGCTTCTCTTTCCAGTAGCGTCTCTTGGCCCCTCATCATTCTCTCGACAAAAATATCATTGATAGAGCTCTTATTGTCAAGCACCTCTTTCCCATAGCTGGGCACAATGTCCCTTTATTTGCAAAGTAGCATAATTAGGGAAGGGAAAGGTAATATACCTGTGTGTTTGGACGCGGCTTTAGCAAATTTGGTCATGGATGATTGCACCGACATCAATGTGACGACCCTTCAGAATTGAGTGCAAAATGCACATACGATCTAATGTTGTCGTGGTGCTGTGTGTATAAGGCAAGAGATGATTATTCACGAAGTGGAACCACACCTTACTAAAGTTTTCAAATATCTCCGATGCATGGTGTAGTTCTGTAGGCCATTACCCGTCTAAACAGCACCATCAACACAGAGATCCCGTTGCACCTTGTCAGCTCCCTCATCGTTTAGCCTTTCTACAAATGGAGCGTGGTCATCTACTTTCTTAAGAATCCAAAATAGAACATTGATATGGTCAGCACTCCATGGTAATAAGCCTTCTCTCATGAAGACGAATTCCTGCTTAGAATCCACAAGATTTGCATAAAATTCCCTTACCATTGTAGGGGAATAACCAGTTGGGTGCTCACAGAAGAAGTCCTATCTCAGGCAACTGATGGTCCTTGTGATTTGCTTCTCCAAAGTTTGATGCGAGGATAACTGGAGACCTTGTTCAAGATGGCAGTTGCATTTTAGTATCACATCCTGATAGCGGTCCTTGGCCGCTTTTGACAAAAACAAGATCGGCTCTCTTAGTGGAGGTTGGGTTGTGGTCAAAACCACGGTGGTGGAAGTGGATGGGATTTTGGATGGAGTTTTTGCTCCTCTTATCTTGGCCATAATCATAAAATAAAATGGATTAAAAAGAACTTGTAGAGAAAAAGAATGGACTGAAAGAATGAGAATAAGAGTAAAAGCACAGAAGAGAATAAATTGTAGAAACAATGGCTATTATGAGTGGAAGAAGGAAGTCGACAGAGACGAGTTTTATAACCTTTCAATGGTAAGAGTCGTGATTATTGGGGTTTGTCTGGGGAAAAACGTTAAATTTGTAACCAATAAATGCTAGGCTGCAGATCGTACATTTTCATTGATCGAACAGCTGGGAAAAGATGGAGATCAATCGGCGCGATTCTTGCTGAAAAAGCTTTGCTGTGTCATCAAAGAATGTGTCGACAAGTTATTCTTTGGATGCAACGACAAAAAAAAGATTTTTATTCCTGCAAAGAAATTAAAACGAAACAAGTAAAAGTGAAACAAATAAAAGAAAATGTTAAAATTCGTTGACATTATTAACATGTGACCAGATCGATGGCCTCGTTTGGTTCCTTGACTTTTGGACTCATGTAGTGTTTTAGACGTTGGTCATTCACCTTGAACTGTTTCCCATCTTTTAGATTTTCAATTGTCACCGCACCATTTTGAAATGCTTCGACAACCTTAAAAGGGACCGACCATCTTGAATGCAATTTACCTGAATGTAGTTTTAAATGTGAATTGAACAAAAGTACTAACTGACCAGGACTAAATTATCGACACAAGATTATATTTTCATGCCATCTCTTGGTCTTTTCTTTGTATATTGCAACATTCTCATAGGCATTACGGTGAATCTCTTCCAGTTCAGCAATGTCCAATAATCTTTTTCTTCCAGTAGTATCATAGTCCATATTCACCTGCTTAATTTCCCACATGGCTTTATGTTCAAGCTCAACCGGTAGGTGACATGACTTACCAAACACTAGTTGATACGATGACATCCCCAATGGGGTTTCATACGCAGTACAAAGAGCCCATAATGCGTCATGTAGCCGTGAAGACCAATCCTTTCTTAATGGATTAACCTCTTTTCAAGTATACTTTTGATTTAATGATTGGATACTTCAGCTTGGCCATTCGTCTGTGGGTGGTATGTAGTAGCCATACGATGCTTCACACCATATCTCTTCAATGCTACTACGACTTGATTATTATGAAAGTGAGTACCTTGGTCACTTATTAATGCCCTCGGTGTTCAAAATCTCATAAGGATATACGTGTGGAAAAACTTCAACACTGTTCAAGCATCATCTTTTGGCACCGCGATTGCCTCGATCCACTCTATCCACTTCGATACATAGCCAACAGTAACTAAAATTTACACATTCCCAAAAGAGTTTGAAAATGGTCCCATAAAGTCTATACCCCAGACGTCAAATAACTCTACCCCATAACAAGCTATTGGAGCATCTCGTTGCATCGAGATATTAAGCCAGTGCGTTGACATCGATCACATTGTTATGCAAAGTTGTGGGCGTCTCGAAAAAATGTGGGCTAATAGTACCTTGACTGTAGGACCTTTGCAGCAGTCCTTACACCACCAAAATGGTCTCCATAAGGAGCGTCATGGAAATGTCTCAGGATAGAAGTCATCTCCTCTTCAAGAACACAGCGACGAATGATGTTGTCGACGCATACCTTGAACAGGTATGGCTTGTTCCAATGGTACTTTACAACGTCCTGCAAAAATTTAACTTTCTTATGACCAACAACACTCAAGGTAGCTTCCCACACATAAAAAAGTTGACAACATCAACATACCAGGGTGATGCGTCAAAAAAGAATAACTGCTTGTCTGGAAATGCATCGACAATTTGGATTTTATTCCCATCTTCACTTCCAAATTCCAATCGAGATAAGTGGTCAGCTACTTGATTTTTAGATCCCTTTCTATCCTTGATTTCAACATCAAACTCTTGTAGCAATAGGATCAATCTAATCAACCTTGGTTTGGAGTCTTTCTTCGCAAAAGGTATCTCAATGCAGAGTGATCTGTGTACACTATAATTTTTGCCCCGATAAGGTATGAAAGAAACTTGTCGAACGCAAAAACTACTAGCAATTCCTTCTTAGTAGTTGTATAATTGACCTATGCTTCAGTCAAAGTTTTACTAGCATAATAAATAGAATGAAATACCTTTTCTTTACGTTGACCCAGCACAGCTCCTACAGCAAAGTCACTCGCGTCACACATTAATTCAAACGGTTGCCTCTAGTTCACATCACTTGTACTAGCTGCTTCTTAATTATGATGAATGTGTCCAAATAAGTGTCATCAAACATAAACTTTTTATTTTGTTCTAGCAATGAGCATAACGGTTTAGCAATCTTGGAAACATCACAGATAAATCTTCTATAGAAACCAGCATGTCCAATAAAACTTATTATTCCCTTAACACATTTATTGGCGGTGGCAATTTCTCGATTATTTTGACCTTTTTCTTATCTACGTCAATGCCCTGACATGATATGCGATGACCAAGGACAATACCTTTAGTTTCCATGAAATGACATTTTTCTTAATTCAGGACTAGATTTATGTCCTCACATCTCTTCAGAACTTTCTCCATGTTGTCAGTGCATTGGTCAAAAGTTAGCCCATAGACCGATAAATTGTCCATGAATACCTCTAAATAATCCTCGATCATGTTCGAGAAGATAGCCATCATACATATCTAGAGTGTGGTTGGTACATTGCACAGTTTAAATGACATACGTCGGAAAGCAAAGGTTCCAAATGGGCATGTGAACGTAGTCTTTGCTTGATCTTCCAGCACAATGGCAATTTGATTGTATCTAGAGTAGCCATCTAGGAAGTAATAATAGGCTTTACCAGCTAGCCTATCCAGCATCTGGTCAATGAAAGGCAATTGAAAGTGGTCCTTCTTTATGGCCGCATTCAGTCGACGATAATCCATGCATACTCGCCAGCCAGTTACAATACGAGTAGGGATCAACTCGTTCTTGTCATTACTCACAACTGTGAATCCACTTTTCTTGGGCACACATTGGACAGGGCTCACCCAATTGCTATCAAAAATAGGGTAGATTATACCCGCGTCTAGCCACTTGATAATCTTCTTCTTCACTACTTCTTTCATCTTTTCATTAAGTCGTTGCTGTTGCTCAATGAATTGCTTTCCTTTATCTTCTAACCTGATCTTGTGCATGCAAAAAGAGGGACTAATGCCTCTGATATCTGCAATGCTCTAGGCGATGGCTCTTTTGTGCTCCTTTAAAATTGTGACAAGCTTCTCTTCTTGTGTTGCATCGAGGGTTATGCTGATAATTACAGGTAACGTATCATTTTCACCCAAAAAGACGTATTTCAAATGTGTAGGTAATGGCTTCAAATCCAAGGTTTAATCGATGGTTTAAACATATGGGTCGTCCTATTAAACAAATCCAAAGATTTCAATTGCCAATTCTGTCTCAGCTCATAACTGCTAACCTCAACATTATGGTCACATCCAAGATGGGTTTCATCAATGTATGTCACCGCATCTTCATTTAAGACTGCTGAACTCCGTTCATTGAACTCTTCCATGATTAACTCGTCCAGCACATCAATATGGTGACATTGCTCCTTACTTCTCGATGGAGATGCCTCGAACACACTGAAGGTAACATGTTTGTCATTATGACGCACGTCAAGCTCACCCTTGAAAACGTCGATAAGAGTGCGTCCTGTTGCCAAAAGTGGTTGCCCTAGGATGATGGGCACTTCCTTGTCTACCTCGCAATCAAGGATTATGAAATCGACAGGGAATACCAGCTTATCTACTTGTACAATGACATCTTTTATCTGACCTTCAGGTTATGCTAAAAATCTTTCCGCAAGCTGCAATGTCACTGTAGAGGGCTTCATTGATCCTATTCCTAATTTCCTGAATATGGACAAAGGCATGAGATTAATACTAGCTCCCAAATCACATAAAGCTTTACCTAGATAATGATTTCTAGTGGAGCATGGGATTGTGAAGCTGTTAGGATCTTTCATTTTTTATGGCAACTTGTTAGTTAGCATAGCGTTGCACCCCTCTGTGAGTGCAATCGTCTCGATTTCAGACAATTTCTTCTTCTTGGATAACAACTCTTTCATAAATTTCCTATAACTAGGTATCTGCACAAGAGCATTTACAAGAGGTATGTTAATATCTAATTATTTCAAAGTAGAAACAAACTTTTGATAGTCCTTATCATGGTCTTTCTCTTTAAATCTTTGCGAAAATGGAAAAGGTATCGTAGTAGTGGGTTGTTGTGGGATAATCGGCTGCATCGACACAGGCAATTGCATCGATGTCTTTGTTGGGCAAATAGTAGGCATAGATGTCACTATAATTGGCTCTTTCTCATTTACTTCTACTGAGTTTCCTTCAGTTGTAACCTTTCCTTGTTATGTTAGTTCGGATGCATCGACATGTTCTTGGTCAAAATGTCTGCTTGGTTTAGCCGTTTGCTTTCCACTTCGCAGCGTGATAGCCTTATAATGCTCCTTCCTTCTTTGCGTTGATTTTTCAGTATCACTAGCTAGAGCACCTGGTGACCTTGCACTCAAATTAGAAGCTAACTGTCCTAGTTGGGCTTTCAATGCTCGGATAGAAGAAGAATTGTCTTACACTATTGCTTCAGTTATAGTGATATGCTCTCGCATCAGTGCTTCAAGCGCAATCATAGGATCTAACCTTTGTTGAGAAAATTACTACTGTTACTGATGCTGGCCTTGCGTATATGACATTGCATTCTGTTGTGGTTGTAATTGCGTCTGTAGTTGCATCTTGCTATGTGCCTACAATTGATCAAGATGCGAATGTACTTACAAATTTTGATTAAAATTCTTCTATTGATGGTTGTTGTAACTCCCTTCTCTATAACTCTCTTAGGTTGATGAATTTCGATATCTATATGTGAAAGCATTCTGATTCCCCCAAGGTTGTTGAGTTTTGTTGTTGTATGAGTTACCATAAGAACCTCCTCTGATGTTATTAACATAAAATGCATTTTCAGCATGTTGTGGGCAATCCTTATAACTGTGGTTGTCACCGCAAATTTCACAGGAAAATGTCGGCACATTCATCTGTTGGGCCACTTGGATAGGAGCAATGTCACTTGTCCCCTTCATATTCTTTATAATATTGGCCAAAGAAGATACCTGCACACTCAAAGTAGAAATAACATCTAATTCAAACATCAGGGTTAGTTTTTACCTGAGCACAATGAGAGATTGGGTATTGATAATCATTCTGTGCAATTCTCTCTAGAATTTGTACAGCATCATTGTAAGTGCAATCCAACAGAGGACCATTAGCAGATGCGTCGACAAGATTCCTTGGTTGAGCATTCAATCCATTATAAAAGATCTCTATCTGGGTCTCTTGTTGAATTCCATGCATTGGGCAACGTCTAAGTAGAGTCTTATAATGCTCCCATGTTGTATGTAAGTTCTCATCATTCAGCTGATGATATGCTGTAATGTCATTGCACAACCTTGCGTTCATTGTCGCCGGATTGAAATGTAAAATGAATTGTGTTGCTAACACATTCCATGATGTAATGGATCCAGCCGGTAAACCTAAGAACCAAGTTCACTCAAGTTCTGGATCAAAGTTCACAATATCCTTCGGATTTCTCCTTGTGGACATGCAACTCCTAAGGAATTCTGAAGAAATTAACAACAAGAAAGTAAAAAAGTTAGTAAAAGGTAAAAGTTAAGTAAGAAGAATTAATTGCATCTACAAACATAAACATCAAACAAGCGCCATTCCTCGACAACGGAGCCAAAACTTGATCGGCCTGTAACGTCACAACAGTTGTGCAAGCGGACATACGTCGATGCAAGTATAGTTGATAGACTAATTCTATCGGATATCGATCCCACGAGGAATGGGTTCTTGATGTTCAAATGTCGAAGCAACTAATATTAGAATTAGAAGAAATTCGAGTACAAATGTTAGCGCAATTAAGTCAATCTGCACACTAAAATAGTTAGTATTGTCAATGCAATCAAAGTTAATTGTCAAAACAACTGAAAGTAAATCAAAGTGTTGTTAAAGTGTTGAGAATTTAAATATAGAAAAGTAAAAGTGTGATCAAGTGCAAAGGTCTGGAGTAGATCACTGATTTCACTAAGTCGCAACGCAAGATGTTTCGACAAGGGTTTGAATAGATGAACTGTCGCAACAATTGAGTTCCAATGAAATCTTACCAATATCAATTCTCCGTTTAGTCAAGACTCAAGCATCCTCAATTACCCCACCTCTCGGTGTGAGCATCATTGTGCACTCAAGAATAAGTGATCAAAATCTCTTCTAATCCCAAGTAACTCTCGCTATCTTGCTTGTTAACCTAACTTGTCACCGCATCTCTCGATGTCGGTAGACTGCAAATGCACTCTCGTGTTTGATGCAATTAGATCTAAGAATAAACAGATGAAAAGAATTAAATAAGAATCAAAGTAAATCTAACAATGAAAGATACTCTCGTATTCATTCAATTGTCAATAATAGTTCATCATCATAAGAAGAGAGGAGTTAACAAATACATCAGAGCATACTATCTCTAGGCTACTCGGATTATCCCTTAACTGCTCCACTTGCATAGCATCAAGCTCACCGTTCCAACGTAAAATCTCCAAAAACACAAAGTAATTGCAAATTTAATTCCTCTACCTCTTGATGATTTTTTTCCTTCTATTTATAGGCTTTAGAATTGCAGATTTCCTCCTCTTCATTCTCAGATCCAGATCTGTTTTGTAGCTGTCAAAGTTTGTTACAGTCTAGCTATGCACTCACTCAACTTTGGTGTGTTCTTTATAGATCTACAAGTTGTCACTACATTATTGGGCACGATCTGAAATCCTCAATTGCGACGATAACGTGTGAATTTCCTGCACTGGTGCTTCTAGTTGTATTTGCAGCTTGACTTCACCCACCCAAGTATAGGTTTCTATGAGGCGACATCGCTGGTCGCACTTTCAAGTTGATCTTGTGGCTGCATTCTTCTTCTAGCATTGATCTTTTAAGATAAGTTCCTGCGCTGACAATTCTAAGACGCAATATATAGGCTGCTTGCAGCGACATTAATATATAAAAGAGATAAAAATAACAAGAATTTAAACTAATCAATAATGAGTTAGAAAACATAAAAAACTAAGTATGAAATTATTAATATGCATACTAAATATGGCACAAAAAAGACAATTAATACACAAATTTAGGGAGAAAATAACTGTCATTTATGATGCTATCAGCTCTCGTCAAAGTTCTGCTTGCATAGTAAATAGGGTGAAACACTTTGTTTCTTCTTTGACCCATCATAGCTCCAACGGCATAATCGCTTGCATCGTACATCAACTCAAAAGGTGAGTTCCAATTAGGTGTAATGATTATTGGGGCTGAGATTAATCATTTTTCAAATCTTCAAAAGCTTCCAAACATGCTTTGTTAAAATCAAACATTGTATCTTTCTCTAACAACAAACACAGAGGTTTAGAAATTTTTGAAAAATCCTTGATAAACCTTCTATAAAAACAGGTATGGCCTAAGAAACTTCTAACTCCTTTCACATTAATTGGGGCCGATAATATTTCAATTACGTCCACCTTTGCTTTATCGACTTCAACTCCTCTCTTTGAGAATTTATGCCCTAAAATAATCCCTTCGTTAACCATAAAGTGGTATTTCTCCCAATTAAGGACACGATTCGTCTCTTCGCATCTCTTTAGTACCTTAGCCAAATTACTCAAACAAATATCGTTAGTGTTACCAAAAACAAAAAAATCATCCATGAAAACCTCAACAAAAATTTTAACCATATAAGTGAATATTGCCATCATGCATCGTTGAAATGTTGCAGGTGCATTGCATAAACCAAAAGGCATTCGCCTAAAAGCAAACGTACCATACGGACAAGTAAATGTTGTTTTATAGTGGTCCTTCGAAGCTACAACTATTTGGTTATATCCTGAATAGCCATCTAAAAAACAATAAAATTCATTACCTGCCAGTCGATCTAACGTCTGATCCATAAAAGGTAACGAAAAATGGTCTTTTTGAGTGGCTTTATTCAACTTTCTGTAGTCAATACAAATCCTCCAACTAGTAATAGTTCTTGTTGGAATCAACTTGTTACGCTCATTTCAACAATCGTGATTCTATCTTTCTTCGGCACACATTGCACCAGACTTACCCACGAACTATCTGAAATAGAGTAGATGATTCCTGCATCTAACCATTTGATCACTTCGTTTCTCACAACTTCTTTCATAATAGGATTGAGCCTCCTTTGCCCATTAATTTGAGCTCTCTCGCCTTCCTCTAAAATAATTTTATGCATGCAAAAAGAAGGTATTATACCTCAAATATCAGCTACGATCCAACCGATTACTTTCTTAAATTTCTTTAGAACAACAATTAGTTGCTCCTCTTGATCTTTCGTCAGTTCTGCTGAAATAATCACAGGCCAAGTAGAACAATCACCTAAATAAACGTATTTTAAATGGGAAGGAAGTACCTTTAGTTCGAGTTTAGGCGGTTCTTCGATTAACAGTTTTGGTTACACAAATTCTCTAGCTTCTAACTTCGACGGTTCAAACTGTGTGGATTGAATAAAATTTCTCGAATTGACTTCCATCAAAGCCATGTTTTCTTCACTTTCTTCATCCTCCAACGGGTCAAAATCTAAGGCTCCCTCCAATGGATCTTTTTCAAAATTGCTTTCTATAGAAACCAAGGTTTCTATCTCTTCCATAACTGAACACTCTTCTATCGGATCGGGAAATTTCATAGTTTTAAGAATGTTAAAGGTTACCTAATCGTCTTGAACTCGCATGGTGAGTTCACCTTTCTTCATATCAATTAACGTTCTTCCCGTGGATAGGAAAGGTCTCCCAAGGATGATCGACACTTCCTTATCTGCTTAAAAATTTAAGACAATGAAATCAGCAGGAAAAATAAATTTATCGACTCTTACCAAAACATCCTCGATCTTTCCCTCGGCATATGCTAAAGATCGATCCACTAGCTGAAGCGTCACAGTCGTAGGTCTTACTTCTCCTATCCCTAACATCTTGAAAATGGACTTAGGCATCAAGTTGATACTCACTCCTAAGCCGCACAAAGCTTTACCATAGTAAGATTCACAAATGTTATAGGGTATAGTAAAGCTTCTTGGGTCTTTCAATTTCGACGGTAGCTTGTTCTGCAGGAACGCACTGCACTCCTTCGTCAAAGCAATAGTCTCGTACTCACTAAGACATTTCTTCTTGGATAGTATATCCTTCATAAACTTCACATAGTTCGGCTTTTGTTTTAAAGCCTCCACCAATGGAATATTGATGTGTAACTACTTCAGAACATCTAAAAACTTCTTGAATTGCACCTCCTATTTCTACTTGTGTTGCTACAATCTTTGCGGATATGAAGGTGATGAAACTTTCCGTTGAATCGGACAACTCTTTTGAGGAAGTAAATCTACATCTAAAGAAGATGTTAAATTATCAGAATTCACTAAGTTAGGATTTACCTTGTCAGACTTTGCAGATTCTGACTCTTTTGGTGTAGGAACTTCAACAGCTGGTTGACTTTCCTCCTTCTCAACAGGCCCATTTTCAACATCAAATCAATAGGCTCATCTTCAACATCAATTATTCAGGGTTCCAAAATCTCACTTCGCAATTCCACTGCCTTAATATGTTCTTTGCCCAAATTTCTTGGATTCTTAGTATCACTCAGCAAGGTCCCTTGCGGTCTATTACAAAACTCCATAGCTAACTAACCCATTTGGTTTTCAAAATTTTTTAGTTTTGCTGCTTGGCTTTGGATCAAAGCGTCATTCTTTGCCATGTGCACTTTCAAAAAGTTCTCCAAACTATTTGATGACTCAGTTTTAAAGCGTCAACTTCATGAACTCCAGCTACACGTCTTCCTGAAGCTGCTCGATTTGTTGGCCATTGATAGTTGTTGCTAAAGATCCTCTCGATGATCTCATAAGCCTCATTATAAGACTTAGACAAAATTGCACCATTCACAGAAGCATCTACCATCAATCTTGTATGTGCATTGAGACCATATTTAGAACGTCTCCAACTGGATACAATGAGGAATCCCATGATGAGGACACTAACGAAGTAATTCCTTGAATCGCTCCCAAGCCTCGTACAAAGACTCATCATCCAATTGTTGGAAAGTTGTGATCTCGTTCCTCAAATTAGCATTTTTGCTAGGCGGGAAATACTTAACCAAAAATCTCTCAGCAAATTCTTGCCATGTAGATATGGAACTTGGTGGCAATGAATTGAGCCATGCTCGTGCTCGATCTTGCAACAAGTATGGAAACAACTTCAACCTCAGTCTGTCTTCAGTTACACCAGCTATCTTGAATGAATCACTCACCTCCACAAACAATCGAAGGTGGAGATGTGGATCTTCCGTGGGCATACCACTGAATTGGCCCACCGTTTGTAGTATTTGAAACATCATCGGTTTCAACTCAAATTGGGGTGCCTCAATATCTGGCCTTCTAATTCCTGGATTTAACTCACTGAAAAGTGGCACAACATATTGTCTGATGCATCGATCCCTATCATCGGCATGAGAATGGGATTTCGCACATGATCTACTTCATTACCTTAGCCATGATTCTGATTTCCAAGGTCCATCTCAGCTTGTCTTTGAGTTGATCGTTCACGTCTTCTTTGTCTGAAAGTTCGCTCAATTTCAGGGTCTATAGGGATTAAACCGATAATTCGATCTATGCTTATAAACACCTGAAAGGAAAATCACAAAGTTAAAAAGAATAAGTTAGTAATGTTAGAAATAAAAAAACCAAACTAAAAATAAATAATTTCACAAAGATGACTATGGTAGCAGTTAACAATCCTCGGCAACAGTGCCAAAAACTTGTAACGCGTAGGTTTGTGCAAGTGTACATAGTCGTTATCAAGTAATAAGTCAGTATCGAGTTATCGTTTCCACAGGGATTGTATATGTGTTAAATCAATTAATTGTAAAATTATATTAACAACTTGGTCAATTAAAAAAAATAATATGATTTGATAAGTGATGATTAAAATTAAATATATTAAACTAAATGCAAATGATCCCTAAAGCAAATTATCCTAAGTATGCAACTAAATGTATGAAATATATTTTAGCAAGATTAAAGACAATTCACAACAATTATAACATAAATAAATTAGGACAATTACTTTAATTAAACACAATTTATTATCAACATGCTTAATAATGTTTGGAAAAATATTCGATGGCAACTCGATCTTTCATGAGTTTGGAAACTAAATTAGGTCCTTTCGGAATCCTTTACTTTGTAAATATGCATTTTACTGATCCTTATTTACTAAAGGTTTCTTAGCATTCATGTGAGGCAACAGGGAAGTGTCAGGTTTGAAATAGTTTAATCACACGAATCTAAAAACTATGCAGATAACAGAGCTTGGTCAGAGTTGTTATGAACCTACAATTTAATCGGGTCAGGATCTAAATTGAGCATGCACATTTCAATTACGTGTCTACTAGCCATCGTCTGGTCAAGATCGCTTAGCTAGTTCTGGTGCATTTCAATCATGTATGAACGAAATACAGGCTTGATATTAATTGAAAACATGATCGATTGAGGCACAAACATTATAAGCATGAATCAAACAAATATTATTTTATGAAAGCAACTATCCTAGCTTAAATAAAATTAAGCTAACATTTTTGTAATCAAGAAAAAGAACACATAGCAAACATTTTTAGATCAAATTAAAGAAAAGAAAGAATAAACCCAAATCAAAGTGGCTGTCACCCAAAACTCTGATCGAAGAAGACTCCTTCGTTCCGTCGCTTTGCTCCTTTGCTGATGGCTCTCCAAGGTGGCCGACCAAGGGCTCTTTAAGAGGCTTAAGAAGCTAAAATCTCTATGAACAGATGATGCTAGGCGTGTGGAATAGGGAATGCTAGAAAGAATTGAGAGAGAAGAGAGAGTGCTGGATGAAGGGATGCTTTGAAATGATGAAAATTGGGTCTAATTTATAGGTGAGGAGAGGAGAGTTGTTCACTAAAAATAGAGAAGTTTAATCTTTTCATGCTTCTTCTATGGGTGGGCGGCCATCACTCAAGGATTTTGAGTGATTTTTTGCTTGATCTTTTAGCAATTTTCATGCCATATCAACTAAGGACTGAGACTTGGTTAACAGTAAATCTTCGGGCCAATCTCAGATTTCTTCAATATTGCAAGGACCTTGTGCAATTAAACCAAAAAGTGGTTTATTTGGGCAGCCATGTGTAGCCGAAATTGGGTTGACTTGGTCTTCAATTTGGATGGTTTTGTGATCCAGTAAAATTATTAGACCTGTCCAAAACAAATAAATTAATTAAAGGACCAAAGAATAAAATTAACCCAATTTAAATAATTAATTAAACCCAAATTATTAATGAGATATTTTATAATAAATTATTAAATATAATTTTATATTTTATTATTTAATTTAATCATGCTTGACCAACTTTATGTCTTAAAAATATAATATGTTCAAATAGTTATAAAATAAGTCATTTTATGCATGAAAACTATATAATAAAGCATAAAATCACATTTTAATAATTTCTATGTCCTAATTTCATATTTCACATATTTCATTAATTTATTAACATTTACTTAGTTTTAACAATGAATTCAAGTAAAAAGATGATAAATTATATAGGAAAACCTATATATTTTTTCAGTTTACACATGCTTGTTATTTATTACTTTTTTTTAAATCAGAATATTAAAAACCTCCTTTTTTTCATTCATTTCATGCATATATAATATTTTCTAATCTTGTTTATTTGTAATTTTTGTTATGTTTCATTTGATCTTTTTATTAATGACTTGGTACTATTTTGGATGTTTGTGATGTGTGGTAAAAGATGAGCTATGCTCATGAAACCTTAAAAAAATAATAATAATTTGGGTCCTTGACAAATCGAAAAAGAAAAGAAAATAAAATAAAAACAAAGACTTCTATTTAACCCAAAATCGAGTAAGCTTCGAACAGGCCCAAGAGAGAACAAATAGGCTTCCAATTGGGTTCGGACAAAATTGGGTGTTTACAATATCTTAGGATCCTTTTGACTTCTTTAAAATGTTGATCAAGTGGCTTATGCATGAACTGATATACCTTGTTGAAAGCAAAAACAATTTTTGGTCTAGTAATAACAATGTATTGTAAGGTACCTACAATGCTCATGTATTCGAAATCATTGTAAACTAGACTGCCACTATGAGCTGATAAATTGCAAGAAGTGACCATGGGAGTGGGAGAGCTGCTCGAGTGATCCATTTTGCATCTTTTCAACATTTCTAAAATGTATTTCCTTTGATTTAGAAATAAACCACCAGAAGTGTAAGACACCTCAATGTTTAGGAAAAATGTAGTTGCCCCAAGTCCTGAAGTGAAAACTTTATGTCAAAGACTTGACAAATTCATCCACATAAGTTGGTTGACTCCCTAGGACAATGCTGTCATCAACATATACTAAAATTGTAACATCCCAAGCTCGATCCAATAACCGGATTCGAATATTGTATATTACCACGCGAATGCAGCCAAACTTAAACTACTTATTAAATTACAAGATTTCGAACTAAAATACATAAAAATATATAGTAATTAAATACAACCTCAACACGTAATTATTAAATTACGACGATATCAAAATTGAATTCTAATCGCGTTTGAAATGTCACAGTGATTGCGCAAGCATACACACGTCGATGCAAATATAGTTGATAGACAATTCTATTAGATATCGATCCCACGAGGAAATGGGTTCTTGATGTTAATTGTAAGAGCAATTAATACTGAAAATGTGTAAAATGTAAGGATGTCAGTGCAATTACGTCAGATCTGCACACTAAAATAGTTAATATTGTCAATGCAGTTAGAGTTTAACATCAAAGGTTAAATGTTAATGTACTAAAAGTAAATCAAATGTGTTGAGTGTTGAGTGCTGAATACCTACGCTGATAATTCTAAGACGCAATATATAGGCTTCTTAAGTCGACGTTAGTACAAAAATAGATAAAAATAACAAGAATTTAAACTAACCAGCAATGAATTAGAAAATATGAAAATTAGGTATAAAATGCTTATGATGCATGCTAAATGAGATATAAAAGAGACAATTAAAACACTAAATTAGGGAGAAAATATATGTCATTTGTAATACCATCACACCCCCAAACTTAAGTTTTTACTTGTCCTCAAGTAAACAAAAAATTAGCAAAGTTACAAGCAAAAATGTCACCACAATCAATATTCTCACAACTTGAATTTTCTTGAATCCTAATGCGCAAATTGTATTCATATGATAAAATAATGTGCCAAAAATTTATAGGTATGAACAATTAAAACTTCAACTTCATTAATGCTAGTATTATGCCTTGAATCTTAATCTTCCTTAAACTAATACAACATTCATAGCAACATTTTTTTTTCTTTTCTTTTCTCTTTTATTTTTTTTTCTTTTTCTCATTTTCCTTTTCTAAGTGACTAAGAGATGTCATTGCTCTACCTTTATTCCTAGGCTGTAACAATCGGGTGCAACAAACCCCAGGAGGCATGTAATTGCGCCGACACACACTCTTGCAGCGACAGCGTTTGGCTAGATGAATTTCCTAAAGTCTGCAGCAGAGTGTTCTCCCTTGAAAAAGTTACAATGCACTCACATTGGAGCGTCTTTTATTAATATAATGTCACTACAACTGGTCAGTTAGTTCAAGATTCAAACATCAACACTATCGTTTATTACTGAAACAATTCCAATCATTCATTCAAAAATAGCAGACTCATCATTCATTCATATTCATCCAATGTACACATCAGTATCCAAACAATTCAAGAATTACACATCAAAATAAAAATTGTAGACACATTTTAGTTGAAATCTTGTAAATTCTCATTAACCAAAGAAACAAATAAAATTGAAATATGTAGGTGTTATTTCATTTCCATTTCACATTATCTCCCCCCAAACTTAATGTTTGTATTGTCCCCAATACACTGACAATATTATACAGAAATAATGGAAATGCGACTACAATGCAACTAAGTTAACAAAATGAGTGTAGTGACAATAAAATGCATGGACACTAAAAATGCATAAAAATAACTAAAGAAATGTACCAACTTAGGCATTAGCAGCCGATGCAGAGGTTGCTTTAGTTTTCTTCTTCTTCTTCTTTGGGCGCTCACCCTCGTCATAATGCTTCTCCTTGTCCTTGCGCTTTTTCAGCTTTTTATCCTTTGGACGAACCAGTTCGACGGATTGCTCCTCCTCGACATAAGTTAACAGGTTGGGTACGATAGCAAGAGGATTCAGATCCTCTACCTTGCTCGTGACAACCTCAGCCTGGCTCACTGCAGGTTGAGCGTCTTCTGAGTTGGATGCCCCCACGACATCCTCAACAATCATTATCGAGGCATCTGTTTCCTTCTCTTCCTACACTTTGGTAGGTTTTTCTCTTTATTTTCTCTTTCCTTCCCTTTTTCTTCTTGATCCTTCAACTGATCATCCCCTTGATTCGCATCCTTGTGCACACGCTGCTCAGTCTCAATTGGGCCAATGTTAGCGCATTCCATCGCATCGACATCCTCCTTCACAACAACCTCTTGTTTGGCTATATTCGCCTTCAGACTGTTCGAGAACTCATCCATGAATAAGAGGGCGATGTTGCGGTAATAATCTTTATCAACCTGTGAATGCCGATCATTCTTTTCATCATCGAAAATGTGAATTCGAGTTGGTGCAAAGGCAGGTCTACCATCAGTGGTAGGTTGTTTAGAAGACGAGTATTGCATCGATCGATAGATGGATGGGAAGGCTGGGAAGTTTGGTAATGGAGTAAGGTTGATCTGGCTTAGTGCGGTGACAATGGCCTCATTCCAATTCTTTTTGTAGGCATAAAATTTATGCAGCCTAAAATCCATGTCATCCACAATGCTATCAGTGTGGATTGATCGCATGTCGATGTGGTCCAGGTGTACTTCCATTAAGGGCAGCTTCTTCCCTACTTAGGATTCTGTCGGCGTATCAGGTTGATCAACCTTCTTTTTACCCATTCCTTTATCTTTTTTCTTGGAGGCTTCCTTGGCCACTGGTTTATCTTGGTCACATGTCATCCGCTTAACAGAGATATCGTTGATCGGACCTTTGTTATCTAAGACCTCTTCATCATATTTAGGCACAATGCCCTTTTGTTTACAAAGCAGCATAATGAGAGAGGAAAAAGGGAGTATACCAGTTTCCTTGACGGTAGCTTCTTCTGAGATCTGGGTGTCTATGAGCTCACCTATGTCGATGTGTCGGTGATGCAGGATACAATGTAGTAGACACATACGGTTTAATGTCGCCGTAGTACTATAAGTTAAAGGCATGATGTGGCTGTTGATAAAATGGAAGCAGACTTTGCAAAAGGGTGTAAGGTACATTCTGTGCATTGTGTAGTTATGGAAGCCATTACCAGTCTAGGTGGCCCCAGCAAGCATAGGTCCATCATCTGTGCCATACCGTCATCGTCCAAATGGTGCATGGTCGTTCACTCGCTTCGAAATCCTTAGCAGTTCGTTTACCTGTGCAACACTCCATGGAATGAGCCCCTCCTGTACAAAAACAAATTCTTGTTCTGGATCCACCAAGTTGGCATAAAACTCCCTGACCAATGTAAGGGAGTAACTAGAAGAGTACTCGAGAAAAAAGAATTCCCACCTAAGGTGACTTATGGTACGATGAACATGCTTTCCCAAATCCTGGTGTGGAGAAAGTTGTCGGCCTTGTTCGAGATGAAGGTTGTGTTTTAACATGGTATTTTGGTAGCGATTTTCGGCTGCAGTCATCAGAAATAAGATTGGGCCTGTAGATGAGGGTGGTGGTGTGGGTAGGGCCACAGTAGAAGTGGTTGGAGTGTTCTTGAAAGGGGTTTTGGAAGTGTTTCTCAAGACACTAGTTTTTGCCATTGTTAAAGAAAGAGAAAGTTAGAGAAGTTTACAAAAACAAGTGCTTTGTGAACAGAAAAGAAAGGATGAAAGCAATGAAGAAAACGAGTGGTAGCAACAATGGAGGATGTGAAGAGAAAAAAAAACTGTAAGAAGGATGTTTTATAACTTAAGCGTGATGATTGGAAAAATTACGGGGAAATGTTACGTCTGTAACCATTAATGACCAGGTTGCAGATCGTACTGTTTCATTTTTATTCAACGGTTGGGAGAGAAAGAAATCAACCAACATAATTCTCACTGAAAAAGTAATGTTGACTCATCGCAGAATGCGTCGACAATTCATGCTTTGATGCTTCGACAAAAAATACAATTTTTATTTTTGTAAGGAATTTGAAACAACAAAAGTAAAAGTGAAACAAATATAACTAAATAACAAAAATACATTGACATTATATAAATGTGACCAGATTGATGGCCTCGTTTGGTTCTTTAACATTTGGGCTCACATAGTGCTTTAGACGTTGGCCATTTACTTTGAATTGTTGTCCATCCTTTAGATTTTCAATTGTCACCACACCGCTTTGGAATGCCTCGACAACTTTGAAGGGACCTGACCATCTTGATCGCAATTTACCTGGATGCAATTTCAAACGTGAGTTAAATAAAAGCACTAACTGACTAGGACTAAATTGTCGACGCAAGATGATATTGTCATGCCATCTCTTTGTCTTTTCCTTATATATTGCGACATTCTCATAAGCATGTCAGCGTATTTCTTCTAGCTCAGTGATGTCCAATAATCTTTTTCTTCCAGCAGCATCATAATCCATATTCACCTGTTTGATTGCCCACATGGCTCTATGTTCAAGCTCAACTGGCAAGTGACAAGACTTTCCAAACACTAACTGATACGGTGACATTCCTAACTAGGTATTGTATGCAATGCGAAGTGCCCACAATGCGTCATGTAGTTACGAAGACCAATCCTTCGTAGATGGATTGACCACCTTCTCAAGTATGCTTTTGATTTGTTGATTGGATACCTCGACTTGACCATTGGTTTGTGGGTGATACGGAGTAGCCATATGATGCTTCACAACATATCTTTTTAATGCAGTCGCCACTTGGTTATTATAAAAATGAGTCCCTTGATCATTTATCAATGCTCTCGGTGTTCCAAATCTTGTAAGAATGTATGTGTGAAAGAACTTCAACAGCGTCCAAGCGTCATCCTTTGGCACCGTAATTGCCTCGATCCACTTTGAGATATAGTCAACAGCCACTAAGATATACACATTTCCAAAAGAGCTTGGAAATGGTCCCTTGAAATCGATACCCCAAATGTCAAAGAGCTCTACCTCCATGATTGGTTGTTGGAGCATCTCATTACGTCAAGATATTGAACCAGTGCATTAACAATGATCACATTGTTATGTGAAGTTATGGGCGTCTCGAAACAATATGGGCCAATAAAATCCTGACTGTAGGACTTTAGCGACAGCCCTTGGTTCACCAAAATGTCCTCCATAAGAGGCATCATGGCAATGTCGTAGGATTGAATTCATTTCTTCTTCAGGTACACAGCAACGAATAATATTGTCGGCATATACCTTGAATAGGTATGGCTCATTCCAATGATATTTTACAGCATCACGTATAAACTTGATCTTTTTGTGACCAATACTACTCATTGGTATCTTTCCACACACAAGTTAATTGACAACATTGGCATACCAGGGTGATACGTCGACGAACAATAACTGCTCGTCTGGAAATGCTTCGATAATTTGAGACGTTGGCCCATCTTCACTTTCAACTTTCAGTCGAGACAAGTGGTCAACTACTTGATTTTCAGATCCTTTCCTATCCTTAATTTCAACATCAAATTCTTGAAGGAGTAGGATTCATCGTATCAATCTAGGCTTGGCGTCTTTCTTTGTAAGAAGATATTTCAATGCGGAGTGGTTTGTGTATATTGTAATCTTTGCACCGACAAGATATGAATGAAACTTGTTGAATACGAAGACTACTACTAGCAACTCCTTCTCAGTGGTAGTGTAGTTAACCTGCGCTTTAGTTAGAGTTTTACTAGCATAGTAAATAGAACGGAATACCTTCTCTTTTCGTTGGCCAAGTACAGCTCCTATAGCAAAGTCGGTTACATCGCATATTAGTTCAAATGGTTGCGTCTAGTCCGGTACAACGATAATCGAGGCTTATGCCAACTGCTTCTTTATTGTTATAAAAATAGTTGTCATCAAACACAAATTTTTATTTTGCTCCAGCAATGAGCATAAAGGTTTAGCTATCTTGGAAAAATATTGAATAAATCTTCTATAAAAGCTAACATGTCCAAGAAAGCTTCTTATTGCTTTGACGTTGGTGGGCTGTGGTAGTTTCTCGATGATTTCTACCTTTTCTTTATCAACCTCAATGCCCTGACAAGATATCCGATGCCTGAGGACAATGCCTTCAGTTGCCATGAAGTGGCATTTCTCCCAATTCAAAACTAGATTTGTGTCCTAGCATCTCTTCAAAACTCTTGCCAGATTGTTGGTGCATTGGTCGAAAATTTATCCATAGGTAGAGAAATCATCCATGAATACCTCTAAGGAATCCTTGATCATGTCCAAGAAAATTGCCATAATACATCTCTGGAATGTTGCTAGCGCATTGTACAACCCAAATGGCATACGTCGGAAAGCAAAGGTTCCAAAAGGACATGTGACTGTTGTAGTTGCTTGATCTTTCGGTGCAATGGCAATTTGTTTATATCTAGAGTAGCCATCTAAGAAGCAATAATAGGCTTTACCAGCTAGCCTATCTAGCATCTGGTCAATGAAAGGTAGTGGGAAATGGTCCTTCTTTGTGGCCGCATTCAGTTGACGATAATCCATGCATACTCATCAGCCAATTGCAATACGAGTAGGGATTAACTCATTCTTCTCATTTGTTACAACCATGAAACCACTCTTTTTAGGCACACATTGGACAGGGTTCACCCAATCACTATTGAGAATAGGGTATATAATGCCCGCATCTAACCATTTGATAATTTCCTTCTTCACTACTTCTTTCATCTTTTCATTTAGTCATCTTTGTTACTCAATTGATTGTTTCTTTTCATCTTCTAGCATGATCTTGTGCATGCAAAAAGAGGGACTGATGCCTCTGATATCAGCAATGCTCCAGGCTATGGCTCTTTTATGTTCTTTCAAAATGGCAATGAGTTTATCTTCCTACGTTGCGTCGACGGATGCGTTGACAATAACAGGTGATGTCTCGTTGTTACCAAGAAAGACAAATTTTAAATGCATCGGCAATGGCTTCATCTCCAATGTAGGATCTTGCTCAATAGATGGTTTAAACACTGGGATTGTTTTATTAGACAAATCCAAAGACTCCAATTGTCAATTCTATCTCAGCTCACAATTGTTAACCTCCTATTTGTCGCTACAGTCAGCTAGGATTTCCTTAGTAAAGGTCGTCATATCTTCATCTGATGCTGCTAAACTTCTTGCATTGAATTCTTCCAAAATGATTTCATCTAGCATGTCGATGTGGTGACATTGCTCTTTACTTCTGGACAGAGATGTCTCAAATACATTAAAGGTCACATGCTTATCATTATGACGCATGATATTCTCTCCTTTGAATATGTCAATAAGTGTGCGTCTTGTTACTAAAAATGGTCGCCCTAAGATAATGGGCACCTCCTTATCTGCTTCATAGTCTAGGATAATGAAATCAGTATGGAATACGAACTTATCAACTTGAACAAGGATATCTTTGATTTGGCCTTCCGGTTGTGCTAAAGATCTGTCCGCAAGTTGTAGTGTCACCACAGTGGGCTTCATTGAACCTATTCCTAATTCTTGAAAGTAGATAGAGGCATAAGGTTAATACTTGCTCCAAAATCACATAAAGCTTTACCTAGATAATGATTCCTAATGGAGCATGGGATTGTGAAGTTGTTAAGATCTTCATCTTTGTTGGTAACTTGTTTGTAAGCACAACGCTACACTCCTCTGTGAGCGCAATCGTCTCGATTTTGGATAATTTCTTCTTCTTTAAAAGTAGCTCTTTCATAAATATCTCATAGTTAGGTATCTGTATAAGAGCATGTACAAGACGTATATTAATATGCAATTGTTTCAAAGTAGAAACAAACCTTTGATATTATTTATCATGGACTTTCTCTTTAAATCTTTGTGGAAATGGAAAAGGTATTGTAATATTTGGTTGTTACAGAAAACTCGATGGTGTCGACATTGGTAGTTGCATCGACAACTTAGTTGGGAAAACTGCAGGCAAATATGGTACTATAGATGGTTCCTCTTCATTTACTTTTACTTGACTTTCTTCAGCTGCATGTTCTTCCTGTTGCTGTGGCTCAAATGTATCAACATGGTCTTGATTAGAATTGCTTGGTTCAGCCGTTTGCTTGCCACTCCTCAGTGTGATTGCTTTGCAAAGCTCCTTCCCCCTTTGCATAGGATTCTCAGTATCACTGGGCAGAGTGCCCAATGGTCTTGTGTTGAGATTAGAAGCCAATTGTCCTAGCTGGGCTTTCAATGATTGGATGAAAGAAGAGTTGCCTTACACTATAGCTTCAGTTCTCGTGATATGCTCGCGCGTCAACACCCCAAGAGTAGCCACAGGATTTGACTTTGGTAGAGAAAATTATTGTTGTTGATGTTGATGATGCTGTCCTTGCATATGTGGCAGCACAAATTATTGTGGCTGTAATCGAGATTTTGGTTGCATCTGACTATGTGACTGCATCTATTCAGATCAAGAATTTATTTGCGAATTCTGATTATAATTTTGCTGTAGATTGCTATTGTAACTCCCTTGTCTATAACCCCCTTGATTTGAGGAATTTTCATATCTGAATGTGGAAGCATTTTGATTCCCCTAAGGTTATTAAGTTCGATTATTGTATGAGTTACCAAATGAACCCCTTGTGATGTTGCTGACGTAAAAACCATTTTCTGAATGTTGTGGGCATTCCTCATAACTATGGTTATCGCTGCAAATTTCACAAGAAAATATCGGCACATCCAATTGTTGAGCCACTTGAATAGGAGCAACGTCATTTGTTCCCTTCATATTCTTTATGATTTTGGCCAATGAGGATACTTGCGTTGACAAAGTAAAAATAACATCTAACTCAAGAACTCCAGGGTTAGTTTTTACTTGTGTAGAATGAGAGATCGGATATTGATAATCGTTCTGAGCAATCTTCTCTAGAATTCTTACGGCTTCATTGTATGTACAATCCAACAAGTGACCATTAGCTGATGCGTCGACAAGATTCCTTGTCTTAGCATTTAAACCATTGTAGAAAATTTTTATTTGGGCCTCTTGCTGAATTCCATGCATTGGACAACGTCGTAGCAATGTTTTATAATGCATCCATGTTGTATATAAATTCTCATCATCCAGTTAATGATATGCAGTAATATCATTTAGCAACTTTACGTTCATTGTCGGCAGATTTTGAAACGCAAAACAAACTGCGTTGCTAGCACATTCCAAGATGTGATTGATCCAGCCGACAATCCTAAAAACCATGTTCTTGCCTTACCCTACAATGAATAAGGAAATAATTACATTTTCAAGGCATAATCAGAGACACCATGTTGACTAAAGGATGCACAAATAAGCAAAAATGATTTTAAGTGTTCTCTTGCGTCTTCATGAGGAAAACCAAAATATTGCCCATTAGAATTTAACATCTGAAACATCACCGATTTTAGCTCGAAATTTCAAGCTTGGATAGCTGGTATCACAACCCCTGGTTGTAAATCATCAAGTATAGGCACAACAAAATCTCTTATTGTCCTATTTTGCACTTGTTCTTCTTGTGGATGTGGTAGTGGTATATTATTAACAATTTGTGGAAGCACTAGAGGAACTCCATCTTGTGGCAGCAATGGTGGTAAATTATTATTGTTATTGTTACAAGCCATTTTTATTTGTTCTTGCCTTCTCCTCCTAAGTGTTCTCTCAAGCTCTGGATCAAAGCTCACAATGTCCTTAGGATTTCTCCTCGTGGACATGCAACACTTACAAAACTGAAAAACAATAGAAAAATAAACAGATTAGTAAAGATTAAACGTTAAGTAAGTAGAATTAATTGCAACTACAACAATAAACATCAAACAAACGCCAATTTCCCCGATAATGGTGCCAAAACTTGATCGCGTCTGAAACGTCACAGTGATTGTGCAAGCATACACACGTCGATGCAAGTATAGTTGATAGACAATTCTATCGGATATCGATCCCACGAGGAAATGGGTTCTTGATGTTAATTGTCAGAGCAATTAATACTGAAAATGAGTAAAATGTGAGTAAGGATGTCAGTGCAATTACGTCAGATCTGCACACTAAAATAGTTAATATTGTCAATGCAGTCAGAGTTTAACGTCAGAGGTTAAATATTAATGTACTGAAAGTAAATCAAATGTTTTGAATGTTGAGTGCTGAATATTTAAATGCATGAAATGTAAAAAAGATCAAGTGTAAAAGGGTAGAAATGGTTCACTGATTCTGCTAAGTTGCAACACTGGATGCATCGACAAGGTAAAGTATAGATGGATTGTTGCAGCAATAAAGTTCTTTTGAGTTCTTACCAATAACAGCTCTCTGTTTAATCCAGACTTAAATACCCATAATCACTCCACCTCTCAGTGCGAGAAATATTGTGCATTCAAGAACAAGTGATTGGAGTCCAATCTCAAGCAGCTCTCGCCTAACTTGTTAACCCAACTTGTCACCGCATTTCTCGATGTCGACAGACTACAATTTCACTCTTGTGCTTAAAGCGGTTAGATCCAAGAATAAACAATTAACCAGCATAAAATAAGAATCAAAATGATCTAGCATTAAAAGACAATCTCGTATTCATTTAACGTTATCAAAATCCATCATCGTTAAAGAAGAATTAAAGAGTACAATCGTAGCTTACTATCTCTAGGCTACTAGGACTACTCCCTAATTATTCCTCTTGCCTTGCATCAAGCACCTCTTATCAGAAGTGGCTGCAGACTTGCTTCATCAGCTTCCCAATTTCCAGTTTAAATATCCAAAATCACACAGAATTTATAGAATTCAATCCCTTAATTCTTGATGATTTCTTCATTTTTTGTTCGTCTATTTATAGGCTCAAGAAATTGTAGATTTCAACCTTCCATTCTCAGATCCAGATCTAGATTTTTCCAGCTGTCAAAGTTGGTTAGAGTACAGCTGTGCACTCATGCAGATCTATTGTTTTCTTTAGAGATCTACAGGTTGTCGCTGCATTACTGGTCACAATCTGAGATTGTAATTACGGCGACACCTGTGATATTCCTGCGTTGGTACTTCCAGATGTAAATTCAGCTTGAGTCTACTTAGTTGAGGTTCAAATTCAATGCAATGACATTTCTTTGTTGCAATCCTAAGTTGATCTTGTAGCTGCATTCTACCAATGTTGATCTTCTAGGCTGAGCTCCTGCGCTGACAATTCTAAGATGCAATATATCGGCTGCTTGCATCGACATTAGTACAAAAATAGATAAAAATAACAAGAATTTAAACTAACTAGCAATGAATTAGAAAATATGAAAACTGAGTATAAAATGCTTATGATGCATGCATGCTAAATGAGATATAAAAGAGACAATTAAAACACTAAATTAGGGAGAAAATATATGTCATTTGTAATACCATCAAATTCCTAATCCAATATAGACACCCTAAAGTATGGACTATTAAGTAACAATTTAGACATTAAACACGCCACCCAACTTGCTTTGTATGCATAATAGTCCAGTACGTCCATCCCTTTGGAATAGTCCTGGGTGTAGACCCATATTGACTCACATGTAACATAACACACATAGATAAGTTCATAAGAACTTAGTGCGGAAAACATCTTTTACTTGAGTCATAATTGCATATCACAAACGTTAAATTATATGGACAGTCTCATCGTTCTTAACCTTCAACTTTGTCTCTGGCGATTACTTCCTCAAGTTCTATTCCTCTATGCTTGTCAGTTATCATACCTTATTCTGAATTTGTTTCTTTCCCATTAATGTCCTCGATATATCACTTACAGTTTTTAATCTGAATAATCACAAATTTGTCTATTCTCTTTCCAGATATTAGTGTAACCAGAACAACATTATATTTGCATACTTAACTCTAGGCGATCACTTCATCCTAATTACAGAATGAACATGAACATAGATGATAGTTACCTCCTTCAAACATTCAAATTTAATTCCTAATTTAGAATACACTTTCAATACTAACCCAATACTTTTGTGTCTTTTTAATTTTTATTTCTTATTAGATCATAACCTTGAATAATGATTTATTGTATAATACATATATATCCTGCCTTTTATTGATTTTCCTGATTTCTCTTGTGAGCCCTACTAAGTAAGCCATAAAGGGTATTACTTTCAGAGTTTGCCACTAAAGTTATTTCTTCAAAGTGCACCACAAAAAACATTTCATCCAAACTTTTGCCAGAGAGGCATTCGTCTCATATTTTGCCACAAAGGCATTCCTTTCATATTTTTCCATAAAGGCATTCCTTTCCTGATATATTTATGATATGAATTTGCCTAAGCTCACTTTGCCACTAAAGCTATTTCTTTAGAGTACACCACAAAAAACATTTTATCCAAACTTTTTCCATAGATGCATTCCTCTCATATTTTTCCACTAAGGCATTCCTTTCCTGCCATGTTTACGATATGAATTTGCCTAAGCTCATGTTATGTGAGGTTTGCCCAGCATCGTCCAAGGGCATGTAGAGAACCTCATTGGGTAATCATCATTCATAATTTCTTTTTTTAGGGCACCATAATGTAAGGTTACCAATCCAAGCAAAACCTTTAAATCGACAACAGATTACCAGCTTAGGCTAAATCTGTGTCACATGTATCTTTGAGTCCACAACAAATGTTGAAGTTCAATTTCTAACCAGATTCACTTGATGCACTAAAATAAACTAGCAAAATCATCTTAGATTATTAACAAACAATTAACATAACTCATGTCTCACAATATGCATTCCAGACATACTATAACAACCATACTTCAATTCTTTAATAATAAAACAACAATTGATGCATACTTGAACTTATTAGATTCACTATCAGAAACACATACTATACTCAACAAACATTCATGCAATCATAGATATAATTCATCATCACAATTACTCATACGCAATTCAACATGCACCTAGGCTCATCTAACCTTTCATCAAATTTACAAATAATCTTCAATATGCTTTAACACAATTCTAGATCAAAGTTCATAACTAACTCATCTAGGAGTATCATAGAAGCTCGCACTAGGAATTCACATCTAATTTAAACCTCTCCTTGAGCAAATCTTACCTGCACACTCATCATTCTACCTTTCATTCATGTAACTTCGCACATAATAACTTTTCTCTTACAACAATTCTCTTATGCTTTACTCGTCTAGTAGATGCTCAAGTTTTGTCATTATTTAATCATTTATATACACACCATTCACATGTAAGAGTCAGAATAGGGACTCACATCCAAGTAGACAGACTCGTTTTTTCAACTTAACTATACTTCAATACATGTTACAACTATATCAATAAGGTCACGTTTCACAGTATACATTCCAAACAATCATGTAGTCATGATTCTGTAACATCCCACTCTGCGTAGTCTTAGTATTTGAATGTTGTCTAATGAATAAGAAGGATATGATGAGAATAAAAGTGTATAATGCTAGAATTAGAATATGTATAAGAAATGTTTGAGTGCACCTGTGATGCCTTGATATTGTCAAACACTGGGTTAGCATATAGTGATCAGGAAATATGAATGGTAGGGGAGGGTTTGCCCCAAAAGCCTTTGTTGGCATATATAGGGTGGGCAGATTCAATTATGTGTTATAAGGGAGAATGAACCTTGAAGTGTGAAGCTTACATCAGCAATAGGAAGCACCTCATAATGTTGGCCTTAAGCTAGTTAAGTTATCAGGAAAAGATAGTAAGGGATCAATCGAATGAGAACCAAGATAGTTAAGAACTAAAGGAAAACACTTATTAGTTTTCTTGGAATTTTTAGATTCGATTAAGACCACAAAATGATCGATGTGACATTTATCAAGTTCCAATAAGGACTTGAGTAAAGTTAAAGAGTTTGAGATAAGAAAATATCTTCTCTTTTTCTCTCCATGAGAGAAAGAGGCTAAAAGGAAGTTAGGGCACTCTGAGTTAAATCTGAGGCCCAAAGTTTAGACGAGAGCTAGGTACGCTAACGCTTGGTTTATGGGCGAGTTCTGAAATTTACGAATAAGCTAAACGTTATCCGCCTCACTCAAACTCTTGGTGTGTTAAGTGAGCACATAATAAATATCAAAATGTGATTAATGCTTAAAAGTTAATGTGATTTATACTTAAAAGTTAATGTGATTGATGCTTAAATGATGATGTGATTAATGTGTAAATGGACCCATGAAAGATGTTTAAATGCATGTAACATGACATTAAAGTTGATAATATTGTGAATATGTTATGTGACTCTCTCGTTAATGCATAATGGCTTGTTTGCATAGTGGTTGTTTTGAACATTCATTGAGCTTGTTTAAGCTCACCCACTTCTTTTAAACCATTGTAGATTAGTTGTGCTGGTGTGAGCGGTGTGGTTTTTGAGGGGTGATACAAGCCATTATTAGCTATTCTTAGGTGTTTATTTGATTAGTTATATTTTGGGAAATAAAGGCAATGTGGTAGACTATATGCTATGATTTTTAAGTTGTTCACATGTTTATTTTGCTTAGAACATTTGGACTTAAAGTATGTTTTATTGGTTTCTTACTTTGTAATGATTATGAGGTTTTGGACTATTATTTTGGACTTTTCAGTGTCTATTTGATGAGGTAAATGATGCATGATGTTTGAGTTTACGTTAGTATTGATTATATGCTTGAGAACTATTGTGTTTTTATGGTCTAGAGTAGAGGTATTGATATTCAGGTTTTAAAAACAATACCTCTGTGATTTTCGAAAGTGCAGGAAATAGTTTTGTAAATTGTTGTCGATATTTTATCATGAGTATCGATACTCAAGGTAGAATTATTGATACTTTTTCAGTGGTATTGATAATTTCCGAAAGATTGGTTTTTAAATGAGAAACAATAAGCTACTTTGGTATAGATTTTCCAAGCAGTGTCAATACCACTTGAGAGAATTATCGATACCATACCTTCAGTATCGATACCTATGTAACAGTTTTGTAAATTTTGCTAAGTGGTCCTAAAGCATGTTTAATTGATGAAATAACTTCAACTAAAGTGTGTTTAGCTTGTGCTAGCATTGTTCAATATATGTTTGACATAAAGTTTATATAAATGTCAAGATAAAAAGATGTTAGCATAAAATGTGATGACTTAATTGATGTGTATGATGTGAGACGATGGAGTAGTGTCCTGTCATTTGAGCTCAGCGATCGGGCCGGGGATAGGGTGTTACATTAACATTAGGAATAAGAAATTCTATTAGGATTAATCTAGGTTGATTAATTTAATTAGTTTAATATAGATTTTAATTGGGATTTACACTACTAATTCATGACTTGATTAGATTAGTAATTGTTTTCAGTAATTAATTTAATAATATTTTTCTTAAATTTGCAATCATTTAGGTACGATCCTTAAAACACTTTTCGGAGTGATTGTAATACTTTATTATATTACAATTTGACTCATATACTTGTGGATGACACTTCTTTATTATTTATCTCTTTGTTGCAGTATTTTCAGTCCAGACATTCGCACGTCTAGCAGGAGTCATTACACCTTTGTAGCAACCCTACATGTTTTTCAAGTTGTTTTGATCTTTTGAGGCTCATTTTAGGTTTTGATCACCTCTGATTAACTCAAAATAAATTCTAAATGGTTTTAAATTATTTTTAAAGCTTTTAATTTGTCTAAAACATATTTTATTTATTTTACAAAAATGTTTTAAACCTTAAATCCTTGAATAAAAAATCAAGATTTCTTACACGTTAATGCTTTGATGGCATCTCCCATTCGTACCGATCATTAGGATTGGTGAAAGGTGTTACACTCAAAAAGAAAATTCATAAAATTGAAATTTTGTAACTGTAACGCATAGATTTTTGTAAGTATACACAGTCATTATCAAGTAATAAGTAAGTATCGACTTATCATCTCCACAGGGACTGTATATATGTTAATCAAATAATCGTAAAATTATATTAAACAACTTGATAAATAAAAACACTATATAATTGGAGGAGTGATGATTAAAATTAAATGCAATTTATCTCTAATGTAAATTAACCTAAGTATGCAAATTATACGAATGAATAGATTTTAGCAAAGATTAAACACAATTCACAACAATTATAACATAAATAAACTAGGACAACTACTTTAATTAATTTAATTCATTATTAACATTCTTAACAACATTCAGAAAACAATCGGAAACCAAGTTAGCTCCTTTCGGAATCCGTTACTTAGCAAATACACATTTTACTGATAATTTTTTACTAAGGGTTTCTTAGCATTCATGTGAGGTAATAGGGCCATGTCAAGTTTGAAATAGTTTAATCACACAAATCTAAAAACTATGCAGATAACAGAGCTCGGTTAGAGTTGTTATGAACCTACAATTTAATCGGTTAAGATCTTAATTGAGCATGCACATTTCAATTATTTGTCTACTAGTCGTCGTCTGGTCAAGATCACTCAACTAATTCTAGTGTATTCCAATCACGTATGAATGTAATACAGACTTGATATTAATTGAAAACATGATCGATTGAGGCACAAACATCATAAGCATGAGTAAAATGAATATTATTTAATCAAAGCAATTATCCTAGCTTAAATAAAATTAAGCTAACATTGTTGTTAACAAGAACAAAGAAAACATAGCAAACATTATAGACTCAAATTAATGAAAAGAAAGAATAAACCCTATCGAATGGTTGTCACCCAAAACTCCGATCGAAAAAAATTCCTTTGCTCCTTTCCTAATGGTTCTCCGAGGTGGCCGACCAAGAGCTCTCTAAGAGGCTTAACTAGCTAAAATCTCAATGAAGAGATGAATGCTAGGCATGGGATGGGAAAATGAGAGAAATGATGAGAAAGTTGAAAGAATGAGAGATGATTGATGATTGAAGAGATAATTTGAAATGGTGAGAAATGACCCTTATTTATAGGTGAAGGGTAAGAGCTCATTTACTAAAAATAGGAAATTTGGATCCCTCAATCCTTTGTAAAGAATGATCGACCACTCTTCAAGGAATTTGAGTGGATTTGTTGCTTCATTTTGAAGCATTCAACATGCGAAATCAACTAGGGACCAAGACTCAATCAACAGCATCTTCCTGGGATAAATTCTGATTTCTTTCCAAGTGCAAGGACTCTTGGGACCAAGACTCAACCAACAGCATCTTCCTGGGCAGCCATGGTGTTGCCAAAATTGAGCTACATCCTTCTTGGGTTGGACGGTTTTTATGAACCAGCAAAATAAACAGACTTATCCAATACAATTTATTTGATAATGGGTCAAATTAATTAAATTAACCCAATTAATGAACATTTTAATTAACCCACTTTATTAATGAAATAATTCATGTTAATTAATAAATATAATTTTATGTTTTAATATTTAAATTATGCATGACCCACTTTATACATTAAAAATATATTATATTAAATTAAACTATAAAATAAACCAATTTTTGCATAAAAACTATATAATAAAGCATAAAATCATATTTTAATAATTTTCATGTCCTAAATTAATATTTTAATATATTTCATTAATTTATTAAACAATTACTTGATTTTAATATCGATTTAAAGTAAAAAGGTGGTGAAATTACATAAGAAAAACTTATATATTTTCGAGTTTACAAAACCTTGTAGTCAAAGAGTTTTTTAGTGAGGTGGAGTCCTAACTTGAAAATATTTTTTTTGATTTAGGGAGAGTTTTTTAGTCAGGTGGAGTCTTAACTTGAAAATATTTTTTTTGATTTAGGGAGAGTTTTTAAAGGCAAGTTTCGTAATATAAAAAAGGGGAGATTGTTAAGTTTGATTTTGTAATGTTTTGATATAACAAATTATTCCTAAATCAATTTTGGTCAAATAGTTTTTTAAGAAATTATTTTCAAGATATTTTCTTAAAATAAAAAATAAAATTTTCGAGACTCCTTTTTGAATCGTCCCAATAACTCTGACAATTGTGATCTTCTTAATATTTAATTCTTCAAATCGTTTTTCGATAGTGTTTTTTTTATCTTCATAACCTTCTCTGACAAACTATAGGACATTCAAAGAAATGAATAGTATCTCCATTTTGACAACAAAAAATCATAATTTTCACATTTGAAAATAGGAAGTTGACCATTGCTAAAGATTGTGCTTATCGAAGCCATCACTTGTCACTTTTCACTTTAAATTTTTGTATGCACACACATTCTCTCACTTTATAAGGATCTTTAGCATTTGAAACCACTTTGTTAGAGAGAATTCTAGAGACGATGAAGGAAAGAGACACTCCATATCCTTTTTTCACATCATTTTCTCTTCGACTTTTACCTTTTTTTTAGAATGGTTTCATCAGTTACAACTCTTATATAGTTGTTGCAAGTAAATATTAATTTCTATACATACATCTAATAATTAATGTGTATCTAATACATACATGCGTCTGAAATAAGTACATTTATGAATTTGTGTTGGTCTGATGGTTAAAGATGTTCATTGTCTCAAATATGATTTAGGTTCGAGTCATACCAATCGCGTTGTTGTTAGGACTTTATCATCCCTTATAATTCACCCAAAAAAAATACATTCATTTATCTAGATTTTCTGAATTCATCAATTTTAATCACTTTGATTAAATACTCTAATTGTTTGCAATTCTAAGATATCATTTAAATCCTCTTTCAAGTGATCCAAAATCCCTTTGTATATTTTCATTCCATAAGGTTTATTCATCATTTCCTAACTTCATTTTAAACACAACACAAATTCTATTTCAATAATTGTATAATTTATACAAAACTAATTTATTATATTACTATATATAATTAGTATTTGGTACATTATTAGTATATTTTTTATTTCACAAGCAGCTTTTAAAAATGATCGTGTGTTTTTTTTAAATATTTTACTATACCTTTATAATACAGTTGTCAATCCCGAGACCTTACTTGTAAAGTTTAAAAACTTCACCAATAATATATCAAATATTTTCCTTAAAACATTAACCACTATGTATTATATATAAGTTCATCTTCATAGATCTCATTGTCCTCAAGGCACCTTCCCATGGTTTCCCGTGTAAGAAAATAAGTCACCACCAGTCCGACAAGACACACCACACCCAAGATTACTAGTGCCACGGTCATTCTCACGGGGTCCGGCTTGCCACTATCTTTCAAATTCCTCGAAGCCCAGAAAAAACCAATCGTCCCAATGATTGCGCCAACCTTCCCAACGGCCCCTGCAATGCCATGACATGTTGACCTAAATCTTGCCGGAAATAATTCAGCAGGGACAATAAAAGTGGTGGTGTTTGGTCCGAAATTGGCAAAGAAGAAACTGAGGGAGTAGAGAGCCATAAACCCAACACTTATGTTGTCACTCCAGTAGTATTTGTAGGGTATACCAATCGCGAAATAGACCAGTGCCATGAACAAAAATCCGAACATTTGGATTTTGACTCTCCCAATGCGATCAATAAAATAGACTGTGACCCAATAACCTGGAATGGTAGAGCTGATTGCAAGAATTCCTTGGAAACGAGCAACTTTAAAAGCGAGTTCATAGCCATTCACATCATTGTTGGCCTTTATAAAGCGATGATAAATCTGAGATTGAAGGAGGTTGCTGCTGTAAAAGACAACGTCCACAAGAAACCATGTTGCGGCACAACAGAAGAGATCAACACCGTGGCGGCGGAGGAAGCGTTTGGAGAGAAGAGGATAGGATGGATGAGGTGGTGTCGGCGGTTGCAGTGAGATAGGGGAGTCTTCAGCAATTTCACTCATTGGAATATTTAATACTTCCCTCATGTCTATGGCTGCTTGTACCACATTTTGTTCCACCAGAGCTGTGTATCTAGAAATTAATTAAAACCACTTACGTAAACAATAATTAATAAGATGATGATTAATTTCAATTTTGTACACTATTTCTGTATTAATTGTGCATGGCGGTTGCATGCACGCTAGCTATAATCGGTGTTATGTCTAATATTTCAATCTAACCGACGGCCCATGCCCTAAGTACTTTTTCTTTTCCTTGATCGATTGAAACATGATGATGATGTAACAACGTTGTTACACAATGAAAAGGCAGTGTCATAAGCTTTGGATCGAGTAGTATAATATATAACTATTCTAAATATACGCAGATTTTATGTAGGGTGTAAACCAGACATTAATGTTAGTAAATTACTCGAGTTTGATTCAAAAATAATTTAAACTCGATTCAGTAATTATCGAGTCAAGTTTGAATTTAGTAATACTTGAGTCAAATAACTCATAAACCTCATCGAGCTTTTTCATATTTTTATATTATTAAATTACATTATTCCTTTAATATATACTATTAACCCTACGTTTAATTATTGAGTAGAACTCGAATTCGAGTTTGAATACAAAAATTGATAATGAAAACTAATCAAGCTCAAGCTTAAATAACTCGATTATATCTTAAGTCAAACTTAAACTTAAAAATAAAGATATTCAATCGAACTTCAAATTTCGAATCGAACTCAAACTCAAATTTAATAATATTCGAACTCCACTAGAGTAGATTACACCCTAAGGATTTTGATATATATATTGAATGTAATGCCGGCTTGATAATTGGTCCAATATTCTACCGGCCAAACAAGTTACCTGTCTTCACCTAACCATTCTTTAGTTAAGGATGAGTTGACTATAAGATATTCAGAATAATCAACAAAGAATTAATACATATTTTTGTATTGTCATTTTACTAGCTAGCTAGTCGCTTCTGTTTGTTGGTTCATGCGAAATCATAATCTTATTACTGCCCAATGTTACAATCCCATTTGGCATTTCCCCATAACTCTGTCCTAATAATTATCCCAAACTTATTTGAAAAATTAACAGCCACACATTTTTTAACTCACATTTATTTCACCATCTAATTTTACAAAAAAATATTTATTTTAATTATTCATTTAATTCTTCATCCTTTCAAATTTAAAATTTATATTCTTTATTAAATAAAATTTAAAATAAATAAAAAAGTTAATATATTTAATTTTTTTATTATAGCATACATATAAATGGTCAGGAAAACAATTAATTAATTTTAAAAAATTTTAAAAATAAAAAGATATTTTAAAAAATTTTAAAATTATTAAAAATATATATAAAATTTAAAAATTAATTAATTATTAACGTAACATTTGAACGGCCACATAGATACTTTTTATGTAGTGTTTGATAATTTAACAAATAATATAATAAAGAAAAAATAGTATGAAAAAAATGATATTAACTCTTTCCAATAATTTTATAAATGTAACGATTAAAAAACATAAAAAAATAAATATATGACAAAAATATTTTTTTAAAATTGAAGGAAATAAGTGAGCATGCTTTAATTAATTAATAGTAAATTACCTGGCGGTCTCGGGCATCATCATCCGCCAATAATACGTCAAGGCAGCGGGAACTGCACCCATCATCAGTATGAGCCTCCACGCAACATCAGCCTCGTCCGGGGTTTCACTCTTGGGCTCATTCGATGAAACCGCAAATGTCCTACACACCACCATCGTCACTATGGAGCTAGCCAATATCCCCAGCCCCTGCATCGAAAACACAGCAGCTATAAAGGCCCCGCGTGTCTTTTTATTAGCGAACTCCGACATGATGGTTGCGGACAAAGGGTAGTCACCTCCGATCCCTACTCCCAGCAAGAACCTGAAGAACCCCAAACTCACCAACACGCAATTCCTGGTCTTGCATATAGAGAAACCGCATGCTAGGGAGCTCAGCACCATCATGCCTAATGACATCCCGTACACGCGGCGCCTTCCTGCCCGATCTCCAAGCCTCCCGAACACCAGTTGTCCTACGGCGGTGCCTAGAAGAGCTATGGACACCAGGGTCGACACGACGGCGGTTGGGGTGTTTTCGTATTGTGTCTCCTTGGGCATGACCGAGCACTTGTCTGAGTTATGATCATGGTAGTATATTCGTCCTATGAGCTTCATGATGGGAGGGATGCAGAAGAGATCATAGGCGTCGGTGAAGAGTCCCATACCGGCGATGATGATTGCTTTGAAGTGATACAACTGGATTCTTGCTGCATCGAGGGCGGACAAGACTTTCAACGCCATCCCTGTTTGAGTTTGCTAGACGATGGTGAAGCAGGCCAGGCGAGGAAATTATGCGTATATAAGCAAAATGGCAAGAGACAAGAGTGAAAAGAGTGTAATTTTCTTGGTAGTTTCGTGGAGAAGAAAGAAGAAAGAAATGATGGTGAAGGGTTAATCTGATCCAATCAGCTTTGGAGGTGGACTTTTGACTTAGCACCTATTGTCTTGAAATTTTGGGTTTTATTGAATATCATGAATTGATTCTTCACAGGATGCGAATCATTTAAAAGTCATTGGACCTGTCGCTTCAGTTTAATAAATCTTTTCAACAGGTTTAGACGCTTGGCACCTTGATGGTTGCTTTCTAAGTCTTATTTTCTTTTTCAAATTGTTAAAACATTTTTTTTAAAGTTTTGTATATTTAACATATTACTTTAATTAAATCAGTAAAACACATATTCTCCTCGTATTTATTTGTGTATGCATTTTCTTATGCTTTTTTTTTTCTTTTATACCTTTACAATTATCTGTCATAATTTGACGTGTTTATTTGTTGTTCTTTACTACGCATTTCAACATGTTTTTAAGTAGAATCCAGTTATTTACTATAAATTTGTGTTTTTAAGTATTTAAGTACTAAAAGTGTGATTTTGAATAATTTCTATGTTACTTTATACTTTTGATATTTAAAAATAAAGATTAGTTGGGAGCAAAAAATGCATCTTGGGGAAGGAACTGCAAAAGAAGTTGCGACCATGATTCGGGAAAGTCGCCACATCGAAGATAGACACATGGAAGACCAGGTTAGGCCACCTCGTCGCAACATGAAGCCTACCTTGCAACTTTATATCCTCACGTTGTGACAAGGAGTTTGTTGTTGCCACATCACATTGATTTCAAGGGGCACTGATTTAACACCCCTTGTTCGACTCGATCTCCAGATTCGAGCTACAAAATATCACATTCGTTGTTGGAGTAACTACAACAAACTTCAATACAATTTAACCATTCCAGCATGCTAATTAGTATAAAATGGTTTTCCAATATGATATAAAATTATTTTTTATTCTTATATGAGCATACGAAAGTTATTCTGCTAACCCAAGGTTGGTTAAGGGCTTAATTGAAAATTTTCCAAAATCTATGAGTTGATGTTATGACATCATGGTTTGCACGTCGCGACATCATCAGTAAGTGAGTTATGTCACGACTTCAAAAATCTTGACGTCACGAAACCACTCACTATCAATCTATGTCGTGATGTTAGAGTCTTGTGGTCATGACGTCGCTCTTATTTTGGAAAAAAAATCACATTGGTACACATTCAATGCTTCCAACCAAACACATTTCATTACATTATGCATATACCAATATCACCAATACTATATCATGCTAATCCATGCCCAATCAAGCTTGTAATACCTTTGAAAACAATTATTCAAATGGCATAAAACTCACGTTCGAAACATAAACATATTCAAGCCATTTACCAACTTAACTTACCAAGTTACTTCACTATGCAAACCTTAACATATAAAACTTATGCAAGCTTGAACTCTTCAAACCAAATGGCATCAAACTTGACCAAAACTATGCATCAACTAGGTCATATAAAAAGCTTATCATGTAAATTCAACGTTAGCCACAATTACCATATTAGTATCCACTCAAGGATGATCATTTACACAACAAGATGCCCTTATATACATGCCACAATATTAGGACTCAAAATGAACATAATTCTATTGCCTTGATGATTGTGTGTGATTCGTACTGATCGAGCTCGATAAGTTCCGCAAGTTGATGATCTACAAGTGGGGAAAACAATGATAGTAAGCATTTAAAAAGCTTAGTAAGTTCAAATGGAAATTTGCAACACTTACCTTGCTTTTAGATGAGTATGCTAATTACCATAGTTTTGACCTACATTTGGCTAAACTTGACACATTATGCCACAACTAGTTACATAACAACATAGATATCCAAATAGGCTAGGCTTTATAACATTTCCAAAACATCATTAGTTCATACAAATTCATGCTATATCATCACACTTTCATACATTTTTGACAATTCACAAAATCATACCATTTCAATTTAATTTACATATCATAATAGCTTATCAAATTTGGCTCATTTCATTTTTTTTTATTTCAATATTCAATTTTCAACCAATAAAACCTTAGTAAAACAAACTCAGATACATAGGTGAACTACACCACACCAGATAGCTCGTAGAAGCTTAAAGTACACCACACCAAGGCACCAAAGTCCAAAACTCGTAGGAATCAAATGTATAAACATTTTCAATTACATCCCTTCATCACACCAAAGTCTTCGAAGAGACAAATAATACTCGATGATCCACAACAAATACTGGATCTCGATATAACCTGTCATAATCTTCGTATCATCACATATCACGTACAAGCACACATTTGACCCTATTGGCATGCCGATCCTATCCTAACCTTTTAATAAGTTCGCATGGGCATCAATCATACATATTAACATATTCATACCTAATATTATTCACATTTGCATTTCATACCCTGTAATGGATCACATTTGCATTTTCATGCCCTAGAGTCATTCATTTAAGTTTCTGAATCCTATCGTATAAATATTAACACAATTTATTCATACATTTGATGATCTTTGTCATTCTCCTAGTTACAATCAATAGATGTAATACCAATTGCCTATTTCAATTCATTTAAATTCAAATCACATTACTAGCCATGTATGCCAATTACCATCAATACCTTGACTTATGTTCAAACATAAATATAATGAAATACACAGAAGCATACGTATAACACAAGGAAAGGTAGTAAGTTCCATATGAACTTAACTTTTCGAAACACAAAACGGGTGGATTCTTCAGGGGCTGTTCCACAATTTTTGTTTTTCCTCTATTAGCTCCACTTTGGTCCAATTCTTGGTCTACTAAATGGCTGAATGTTAAATGGAAACCCTTGAAGCTTTCATCCAAAATTAGCTATGGTGAATGGTGGTGAATGAAAAATGATGATGGAATCCCACTAACTTTACTTATTTATACTTTAATTACATGTTAATTAACTTATGCTATGTTCAACTCAATTCATACTGATATACCATATGAATACATATGTTCATATTGATATACCATAGTTCATATCATGATTACTTATGCTATGCTCAACTCAATTCAATTCAATTCTTGACATTCCATATCACTATAGGCCAATCAAATCATGAGATGAAGAAAATACTTACCTCAAATAACTAATTTGTAACATATCTTGTATATGCATATATTGAACTCAAATCATAAAAGTACAAACTGTAGTCTTTGTTACTCATCTACGACTCTTGCTTTTCCTTTATTTTAAGATGGCTTAGCATAATCTTTAGCTTGAATATGTCAATGGTCGAATGTTGCTAAGTTTTGAATTTTCCTCTCTTCATTAATGGCATGGATGATGAAAGAAGATGACGACTTCATCTTTCATTCCACTAGTTTGTTATTTACACTTAGTTTAGTTCTTAATTAAACTTAATTAAGCTAATAAATCATGTTTACTTAATTAATCTTTTTTATATTCTTTAATTGTATTTACATAAAATAATTGGCTATCATCATCATTTCCCACTAACTCATAAAAGAATAATGGTTTAATAACCACTTAAGCCCTTTCGATAATTTCTAACTAAGTCCTCAAGCATTTTCTAAATTAAATTCAATAATGATTGGTCTTTTACAATTTAGTCCTTGAGAATTAATTAACAATTTTCTCGATTAAATTACTTAACTGATCTTCAATATATTTTCATACTAACTTTGTATATTTTTCTATTTTAATCTTTTGAACTTGATTTACGAATATGAGGTTCTAAAATCGTATTTTTCGACACCGAAAAAAGGTCAGGTCATTATAGTAACTCAATTAAACTATTCAAATTTCATTTTGATTTTAGTGTTTTCTCGGTGCCACATTTAACTAATTGATACACAAAATTTAATATGGAACTCTTACTCTAGAATTTAATTTGCTTAATCTATGATACAACACAAATTACATCTGTGAAAATGTGGGTTCACTACATAAGCAAAAAGAAGGCATAGACTACTTCGATACATCTACTCTAATAGTTAGAAAAACATCCATTAGAGTTTTTATGACATTAGTTTCTATTTTCAAGCTACATGTACATCAAATGGATTTTAAAACAATATTTTTAAATGGTGACTTAATGAAGAAGTATATATGTAAAAACCAAAAGATTTCTACTTTTCAACAATGAGAAAAAGGTTTGAAAACTAATTAAGTCACTATACAAATTAAAGTAATTCGCTAATAGCATGAGAAATTTGATTTAGCAATATTGTCAATTTGTTCAAAACATAATGAGGAAGATAAGTGTATTTCCTTAAAGTTCATCATTGAATATAGAGTAATAATTTATTTATATGTTGAAGATATGCTTATTTTTAATAATAACATGATTAGTGTTAATCAAATAAAGAGTTGTCTAACATTTTCTTAGATGAAATATTTAAATGATGTTGATACAATTTTAAATATTAAAGTTACGAAACATAGTAATGGTTAGGTTTTTAACCAAATTCATTCATCTGAGAAGTTGATTGTAACACCTCATACCTGGCCTAGACGTAACGGTCGAATCATGAGGGATTACATACGTTCGTTTGAAAACCAGAAACTTAAAATTTGAAAATATTTCATAAATTAGTACTTGATAACTACATTTCTAGTTTTTAAGGAAAAATTCCTTATTCGGTTAATTCATTTTAATTTTTGAAAAACTTTTATAAGATTACTTATTTTTGCAACGAAAATATTAAATTAAACAGATTTTTGGAAAAATGTAATTTGATTTTGAAATTCAACAGTTTCAGTTCGAATTAAAATAAACTAAAAACGTTAAAGCAGTTCAAAATGAAAAATAAAATCCAAAACATAAAACAATCCCCAAAAGTCCAAAAATAGTCCAACAGAAAATCATATTTAAACTGAACAAAATTAAAAGAAAATATAGCTATTTATGACTGAACTCTTACCACACCTATCTGTCCTAAATTTGTGGGTTACGTAAGAGAAAAACGAACAGAATGTGAGCTTATGGCTCAGTGTGTAACACATCTCCAACAACAAATCAGACGCATATAAATTAACATATAGTATTTTAGATTTATGCTTAAATACAAAATCAGATATATTTTCATTAACAAGAACAGATGCAAAATCATGTTTAGAGGCAGACACATTCAATGCATGTTCAGATCTTACCCTTATTTGTTACACACCATCTTTGTTCATCTGTACACACCAATTAGGGTATCAAATATCCACCTAACTTTTGACAACAATAAGTGAGCATATGTCACTTTTCAGATGTAGTGCAGGCAAGCTTCCAGATAAAATTATGTGGTAAACCGCCAGAAACAAATATACATGGCTGAGCCATTAGTGCATATATATGTGCTTTTAAACCACTAGATAAGGCAGATAATTAAATTGTCAACACTTCCTCCATCATATCATATCCCAACCCAATGCATATGTACATACTAATAGATAATCAACAGATATGTTAAATTAAGCCTTATTAGATAATATGTTTTGATATAACAAATTAAAGTATTTTTAAATAAAAGTAAAGTTGTGCAATTTGATAAAATCAAGTTGAAATGGTTTCAATTAGGTCAAACTTTTTCAAATATATTTTAATCATTTTCAAACAAGTTAGAATGACTCCAGGACAAAAAGTATTGATACTTTTTGTCCAAGTATCGATACCTTTCAAGATATCGATACTCATTCTAAAATCGATACCAAATTGACATTATGTTTTCATGATTTTTCAAACAATGACAACAAGTATCGATACCTTTTCAAAAAATATTGATACCTTTTATCACATATCTATACCACTACTCCAACTATCACTGATCTGCATTAATTACAAAAAATATTGATACCCTTTTAGTAGGTATCAATACTTGTTGTAATGACCTATTTTTTGGTAGTGTCGGAAACAATGATTTTGCAGTCACAAATTCTACGAGTGCAATTTATAAGTTGGATTATAATTTGAAATAAAAAGGAAGGGCCATTATGGCAAATATCCCTTTTTAATTTTTTGTTTGGTACCATTAGGTGGAATATGTGACTCATAATGTATGTGGTTATTTTTAATTTAAAGAAAAAAAAAGGAAATGAAATGATTGAATAGGAGTGGTTTCGTTCAATCAGCAGAATTTCGAAGCAAAAAGGGGGAGAAAGAGTTGGAGAAGCTTAGGGTTTTTATTAAGGTTCAAGCTTCAAATTGGTAAGCTTAAATTAGTTGTTTTTTTCCTAATTTTTATGTTTTTGAAATCCCGATATTTTAATCTAGCTAACTTGAGAATTTATTTGTAAAACCGTCAAAGTTTTAGGGATTTACCATTAATGATTTTTAAGTGTTTTTTTATTTTAAGGGATGAATTATTTAAGTTGATGGCTAGATATAAGTATTTTTGTTAAGTGATTTTTATTGATTTTGAGTTTATGAAATTATTTGAGAAAATAGGTAAAAATTAAAAGTGAATAAAAGGAAATGGTAAAAAATTTAGGTTATTATAAACTCATAATAAAAATGACTAGTTTGATTATTTACATGGATGATAATTAAACTATAAATTTTGGTTAAAGGATTTGATTGCATGAAAGTTAAGATGTTAGGGATAATTTTGTAATTTTACATTAAGATGGTTGTAAGCTAGAATTAAATAGTTTAAATTATTGGAATGATTAAATTGATGAGAATTATAATCTAGATCAAGAAACGAAGCAATCAAATTTAATTCGAGGAAAAGTTAAAGTTCGGTATAGTCGTTGGCTTTGTTTGACAACCGTTTTAGTCGAGGTAAGTTCTTAAATTTATCAAATTAATTATATGAATTTTTTTAATTTAAAACATATCTATTTATGTTGTAATTAAGTTTAAATACTTGAAATAAGTAGGTGATGAGTTAGATTAAGTAGTGATGATGTGTAAGTTGAGTATTATGATTTAGAAAATGTGGAATACATAGATATAACTGAATTCATGTGACAAAGAAAGATTTAATTATATATATGATATGTTATGTTTATTAAATAAGGACTATAGGAATGGATGCTCATAATGATATAATGTAAAGTAAGTTTCTTATTGTGTGCTTATTTTATTTCAATATTAATGTTGATAAATTTACCTACATACATGTGTAATTTACATATTGAAAAGTAAATAATTGTGAGATGCATAAATGAGTTAAGTGAAGTAAATTTCGATGGATCAAACAAAAGTTTCGAACGTAATGTTTTCCATCTGATTAGCTGACAAGCGTAAACGTTCTAACCAAGCTCCTGCATGTGTTGCGGACTCAGGTTATTATGAGACACGGATTTAGCTGAGAGTAGCTATCTGTTATCGTTTTATGTGTTACCTAGGTTTGGCCAAGCTAGTGTTATATGGCGGTCATTGGTTAAATTTGAAAGGATAACCTGACACTATCATTCTGATTCTGATTAGCCGACGAGCATAAATGTTCTGACCGAGCTCCTGCATGTGTTGCGGACTCGGGTTATTATGAGACACAATCATTCTAATTCTGATTAGCTGACGAGCGTTAATGTTCTGACCGAGCTCCAGCATGTGTTGCGAACTCAAGTTATTATGAGACACGATCATTTTGATTTTGATTAGCTGACGAGCATAAACGTTCTGACAGAGCTGTTACATGTCCTACGGACTCAGGTTATTGTGAGACACGATCATTCTGATTCTGATTAGCTGATGAGCGTAAACGTTCTAGACTTAAGTATCGAACACTTTTATAAGGATCCATCGAAATAATAAAAGTTAATTACTATGATAATATTCAAGGGAAGTGTTAAAGGTTTCTAAGTATAAATACTTGGAGGTTAAATGAGAATGACTCTAAATTTTTTATTTATGGTGAACATCTATGATTCATAAGGATTAAATATTCTTTGACTTGGAATATATTTAATCTGGTTCAACGGATGTTAAAGGCTTAAATGAATATATATATATATATATATATATATATATATATGAAATTAATATGGTCAAGACATGTGAATTGAAAAATGTTGATAACAAATGGTTGTAATGAGAAAGTATGTTTATTAAACATACGATGGATGATATATATATTTAATGTGATATTATTACAAGTTACATTAATTGTTGAAATTATATGTTTCTTGGTGATACTCATCAACCTTGTGAGGTTGCGTTTTATAGGAAGGAAATGTAAGTATAAGATTAAATGAAAGGTGATTTTTAAGTGAAAATATGATGTTTGGTTTATATGCAAAATGTGTTTTTCATGTATAAGTTTGATATCATGTTAAAGTTATATTTTACATACGAACTCACAAACCTTGTAAGAGTTGTGATGTATATAGATGATTAACGAAATTATGATCATGATATTGAATTATCTTGTAAAAGGTTTAAGATTTCATTCCTTATGGTAAGTTGAATTTATGTTTATTCTAAATTTACTAAGCTTTAAGAAAGCTTACCTCGTTTGATTTTTTTCCTTGCAGACTATCGGATACGAGCTTCCGATTGGATTACTCTTGGAGCTCACACTATCTGCTATTTAATCGTTTATGTTGGTTTGGCTATAAGTGGCATGTATTTGGGATGTTTTGTGTAGAAGAATGAATTAGGTTATACATTTTTGGTGTTGTATATCATCTCTATTATTGTCAATGTATGTATGTATGTATGGTAAGGTTGAGGTATGGATTGGTTTAGGCCCCTAAACAACTACGTGATGGTTGAGCTTGGTTTTAGACATTTTTGGGCATACACGACCTGTAGACGGGCGTGTGCCCTGAGTGTGTTAGCTACAGTACTTACTCGGTCTAGTACAAAGCCATGTAACACATTTTCGTAACCACACAAGGTCTGACACACAGTTAGTGACACGATTGTGTGTTCCTTTATCGAGTGGATACACAAGCAGGCACATGGCTTGGCACACGAGCGTGTGCCATTGTTTTCACAATTTTTTCAACTCTCTCTTAAACTTTCTGATTTGCTTCAAGTTAGTCCTGAATTGTTTCTGAACTATTTTTTAAGGCTTTAAAAGCATGACTTAAGTTCAAAGAATACGTATGATATGAGATATGCGAATGTGTTATTTAAGTTGAATTATTTTATAGTAATATGAGATTTAGTGTTTGATTTGACTAGTAATGCTTCTTAACCTTAAATTGGTAACAGAGACGAGTTAGGGGTGTTACATTTAGTGGCATCAGAGCTACGATTTAGTCGATTCTAGGACTGAATGTATCACGTATTGAGTCTAGAGATACATGCCACTTTATAACATATGATAGTGTGATGACTCCCAATCAGCTTGACTTGTTTCCTTTTTTATTAAAGATGTCAACTGAATCTAATCGTGTAGATCCTGACGGAATACATAGTTATATTCCAACCACCGATTAAGGGTCTACAGATAAGGTGCCTGAGTTTTAAGGGCTTAGAGAAAGTTCATAGTGATTTGTTATTAAAGGTAATTCAATGGTAATTTATATTCCTTCCTTCTAGTTGAATGATTTATATATATGTGAAGTTTCTTTGATTATTTATGTAACATTGAGAGTTGCATATAACATATATATAATTGAGAAGAGAATATTAGTAGTGTTTCTTAGAAGTGTATTAAACTTATACGTGGATGAAATAAATTTCGATACGTAAACGGAAATGAAGAGGTGCCCCTAGTTTCACTTTGGTACCTTTGTCTTACATCTATGATGCCGTTGGAAATAAGTAACAATCAGGTATGTGAACAGAGTATTGATGAACTGGTTAAGTTGATATGGGAGTTTTCTCTGAATTAGTAGATTTTTGATAATAAAAAAATTCGTGGTGAAATATGGAAAATAAACGAAGAAATGAAATATGTTATATATGTTATTAAAATGAAAAACATTATTACATGAAATGTCAAGATGAGGTATAAATTGTTAAGTAAAAGTGATAAGTGAAATGTATAATAAGAATTATTAGTGAAATTATGGGTGATTATTAACTATGGAGACAAGTTATATGTGTTAATGTAGGAGGAAGATATACTTATACGAAGTATTATTATAAGGATTAAATGGTAAAAAGTTGAAAAACTAATGTGTGTATGTTATTACCTGCTGAAGTAGTCGAGATAAGAGCTATTGGGATATTATTGGCATGCCATTAAGGAACCTTAGCTCACTCTTAGATTATTAGCACGTTAGTGGTCTTAGATTATTAGCACGTCAGTGCTCTCTAATTATTAGCACGTCAGTGCTCTCTGATATGCACATTTGTGCTCTTTGTTTATCCGCTTAAGCGATGTTCTGTTATCTTCTTGGATGGTGTTCTATTTTGTTTCGTATGTCCTATATGTTTTGCTAAGTCTACAAGGCCTCTTAAAATGGTACAAAACTATTTTGATGATGATAGCATTAGAAATGACACTTATTTTCTCCCTAAAACTTGTGTATTAATTGTTCCTTTTGTATCATTTTTAGTATACATGTTAAACATTTCATATTTAGTGTTTGCACTTTCTAACTTAGTGTTGTATGGCTTTAATTCTATTCATTTTTAGCCTCGTTTATCCTACTAATGTCATTGTATGCAGCATAAGTTTTGAGTCTGAAATTGCCAGCGCAGAGATCTACCTTTGAAGATCAGTGCTAAAAAGTGTCCAAAGATGCAACCACAAATTTAACCTAGAATTGCGGCCACAGATGCCACCGTAAAGATACCTTAACCTCGTACAAGTGATTTCACGCTACAAACATACTTGGAAGCACTAGCGCAGGGGAATGCTAAGTTGTCGTCGCAAGTAAAGATTATAGATTGTGTCCAGAGATGCGGCGACAACCTGCAGATGCCTAATAAACACACCAGATCTACATGAGTGCATAGCTAGAATTAACTAACTTGTACAACTGCCAAAATGGTTAGATCTGAGGAGGAAGGAGATCTAAAATTCCTAAAGCTTATAAATAGGAGGGAAAGGAAGAAGATGAATATTAAGGAGTGAAGAATTAAACTCTGCAAAATTTCTCAAATCTTTAAACAAGCTGCCATGGAAGCTTGAGTTTTGGAGGAAAGTAATCTAACGAGCAAAGGAGCAAGACTTCTGATGAGAAGTGCCTAGGTGCGGTGCAAGAGGAGCTGTCACGGAATAGTTTTAATAAATTAGGAATAGGATGCTTCGACTTTATTCTTTGATACCTCTTAATTTTTAATGAATACAATTGATTATCAATTGAGTATGGAAGTGCCTTTTGAAGTTAGATCTAATTTGATTCCTACTCTATTTTCCTTATCTGTTTATATTTGGATTTAACTGTTTTGACCACGGAAGTGCGATTGCAGTCACAGTCACTGGAAGGTACGGTGACAAGTTAGATTAACAAGCAAGACAACGGAAGTTGCTTGAGGCTAAGAAGGAATTTTGGCCACTTGTTCTTAAGTGCAAAACATTACCAACACTAGAAGGTGTGGTAATTGTTAGCATTTGGGTCTTTGTTAAACAGGGGAAGTAAATAGTTGTAAGATCTCATTGAAGCATAATTGTGGTGACAATTCATCTATTTTTTACATTGCAATAACATTTAGCATTGCAACTTGTAAAGTCAGTGATCCTCTCCACTTCTTTACACTTGATCATATTTCTATTCTTCTGAATTTAATTTTACAACACCTCAACAATAACTCATTTTTATCTTAATTTGCTTTGACAATTTATTTTATATTTGCATTGACAAATTAATTCTTTTAGCTGTGCAGATCTAACTCAGTTGCGTTGACATTTGTAGTAGCAATTCCTCTAATCTTAACTATAGTTACTTCAACAATTAGAGATCAAGAACTTTATCCTCTTGGGATCGATATCTGATAGATCAAATCTATCAACTATACTTGCATCGATGAGCGTCCGCTTGCACTTAAATGCTGTGACATTTACAGGCCGATCAAATTTTGGTGCCGTTATTGGGGATGACGTTTGTTTGATGTTTACTTTTGTAATTGCAATTATTCTTTCTTACCTAACTTTTTATTTTTACTAATCTATTTAATTTTTGTTTGTTGTTTCTTTCATAATTCTTTAGGTAGTGTATGTCGACAAGGAGAAATTCTAAAACTATTGTTAGTTTTGGTCCAGAACTTGAAATGACACTTCGGAGGAAAAAGCAAGCACAAAGAAAATTGGCTGGAAACAACAATGATCTACCGCCAATGCTGCCACAAAATGTAGTTCCTCCAATACAGCCATAAATAATCAATAATATACCACCACCGCCTCTACAAAAAGAGAAAATATCGAATAGGACCATTCGAGATTTTGTTGTCCAGGTACTCGATGATTTGCAACCAAGGGTTGTTAGACCAGCAATACAAGCTGGTAATTTTGAATTGAAACCGGTTATGTTTCAAATGCTTAATTTGAATGGTCAATATGCAGCTTTACCTCATGGCGAGAGAGCATATTAAATCATTTCTTCTTATATGCGCTTCTGTTAGTCAACATGGTGTTCTTGACGACGCTTTGAAGATGCAGTTGTTTCCTTATTCTTTACAAGGAAGGCCACGAACATGGTTCCTTTGTCTACCAGCTGGATCCATTACTTCCTGGAATGCGCTAGCAACACAGTTCATTTTACGATAATTCGCTAACAATGAATGCAAGGTTGCGGAATGATATCATGGCATATCATCAACTGGATGATGAGAACTTACACACGACATGGGAACGTTACAAGACTTTGCTTAGACGTTGCCCTATGCATGGAATTCAACAAGATTCTCAGATCGAGATATTTTATAATGGATTGAATGCATAGATAATAAATATTGTCGATGCATCTGCCAATGGTCTGTTGTTGGATTGCACCTACAATGAAGCCGTATGGATATTAGAGAGGATTGCATAGAATGATTATCAATAACCAATTTCTTGTTCTGCTCAGGTAAAAACTAGTCCTGGTGTTATGAAATTAGATGCTATATTAGCTTTGAGTGCATAAGATCCTCATTGGCGAACATGATCAAAAACATGAAGGGAACAAGTGAAGTTGCCCCTATACAAGAAGCCCAACAGATGGATGTCCCGACATTTTCCTGTGAAATTTACGGTGAGAACCACAGTTATGAGGATTATCCACAACATGCTGAGAACGCATTCTACGTTAACAACATCAGAGAAAATTCCTATGGTAACTCATACAACAATCTTAATCGTATACAACAACCTTGGGGGAGCCAGAATGCATCCACATTCAGATATAGGAATGCCTCAACTCAAGAGAATTTTAGACAAGGGAGTTACAACAACAACCAACAACAGCAGAATTATAATCATAATCTGCAAATGCAAGCGCAACCGGACCAGATGCGATCACAGAACCAAATGCAGCCACAAGCTCGTATATAACCACAACAAACTGCAATGCCACATGTGCAAGGACAACATCAACAACATCAGCAACAACAATATTCTCAACCAAGAGCAGATTTGTTGGCTACTCTTGAAGCGTTGATGCGAGAGCATATCATGAGAACAGAAACAATCATTCAAGGAAACTCTTCTTCTATTCGTGCGTTGGAAGCTCGGCTAGGACAATTGGCTTCTAACATGAGAGCAAGGTCACTAGGTGCTTTTCCTAGTGACACTGAAAATCTGACTCAGTAGGGGAAGGAGCATTGTAATGCTATCACATTGAGAAGTGGAAAGCAAACTACTGAACTAAGCAGCAATTCTAACCAAGTACATGTCGACGCATCCAAACCAAAGAAACAAAGAGAAGTTTCCTGTGAAGAAGACTCATCAGAAATAAATGAAGAGGAGCCACCTATAGTCACTCCTATGCCCACAATTCGACCAAAAAAGATGTCGATGCAATTGCTCATGTCGAAGCAACCGATTCCTTTACATTAACCCTCTGAAAATATACCTTTTCCATTTCCACAAAGATTCAAGGAGAAGGATCATGACAAAGATTATGAGAAGTTTGTCTCTACCTTGAAGCAATTACACATCAATATACCTCTAATTAATGCTCTTGTGCAGATTCCAACTATGAGAGATTCATGAAGGAGCTATTATCAAAGAAGAAAAAGCTTTATGACATCGAGACGATTGCTTACAGAGGGGTGCAGCGTTGTGTTAACAAACAAGTTGCCACCAAAAATGAAAGATCCTGACAGTTTCACGATTCCACGCTCCATTGAAAACCACTATCTAGGTAAAGCTTTATGTTATCTAGGAGCCAGTATTAACCTCATGCCATTATCCACTTTCAGGAAATTAGGAATTGGATCTATGAAGCCCACTTTTGTGACATTACAACTTGCAGACAGATCCTTGGCACAACCTAAAGGATAGATTAAAGATGTCCTCATCCAAGTTGATAAGCTGGTATTCCCAGTTGATTTTATCATTCTTGATTACAAAGCAAATAAAAAGATGCCCATTATTTTGGGATGCCTATTTTTAGCAACAGGACATACACTTATCGATGTTTTCAAGTGCAAGCTGATTATACGTCATAATGACAAGCATGTCACCTTCAGCGTGTTCGAAGCATCTCCGTCAAGAAGTAAAGAACAATGTCACCACATTGACGTGATGGATGAGTTAATTATAAAAGAATTCAATGAACGAAGTTCAATAGTTCAAGACGAATATTTGTGAGCTGAGATAAGACTAATAATTGGAATCTTTGGATCTGTCTAATAAGACGATCCCAATTTTCAAACCGTCGATTGAACAAGCTCCGACCTTGGAGTTAAAGCCATTGCCAATACACCTGAAGTATGTCTTTCTAGGTGACAATGACACATTACCTGTGATTGTCAGCGCAAGCCTCGATGCAAGTCAAGAAGAAAAGCTAATCGTAGTTTTGAAGCAGCACAAAAGAGCCATTGCCTGGAGCATTGCAGACATCAGAGGCATTAGTCCCTCTTTTTACATGCACAAAATCATGCTGGAAGATGAAGGGAAGCAGTCAATTGAGCAACAACGTAGACTGAATGAGAAAATGAAAGAAGTAGTAAAAAAAGAGATCACTAAGTGGCTGGACGCAGGCATCCTCTACCCATTTTAGATAGCACATGGGTGAGCCTGATCCAATGTGTGCCCAAGAAGAGTGGCATCACAGTGGTAAGTAACGATAAGAATGAGCTAATCTCTACTCGCATTGCTACAAGTTGGCGAGTGTGTATGGATTACCATCATTTAAATGTGACGACAAAGAAGGATCATTTTCCACTACCATTTATTGATCAAATATTAGATAGGCTAGCTGGTAAGGCCTACTACTATTTCCTTGATGGCTACTCTGGATACAATCAAATTGTAATTGTGCTAGAAGATCAAGCAAAGACTACATTTACATGCCTATTTGAAACCTTTGCTTTTCGATGAATACCATTTGGATTGTGGAACGCCCCAGCTACATTCCAGAGGTGCATGACGTCTATTTTCTCTGACATGTTTAAAGATTCATTGGAGGTATTCATGGATGATTTCTCTGTGTATGGCCACAATTTTGATCAATGCGCTGACAATTTGGCAAAATTATTGAAGAGATGCGCGGACACAAATTTAGTGCTGAATTAGGAAAAATGCCATTTCATGGCAACTGAAAGCATTATCCTTGGCCATCGCATTTCATGTCAGGGAATTGAAGTAGACAAAGAGCAAAGGTAAAAATCATTGAGAAACTACTTCCACCCAATAATGTGAAAGGAATAAGGAGTTTTCTTGGTCACGCTGGATTCTATAGAAGATTCATCCGAGACTTCTCCAAGATAGCAAAACCTCTATGCTCTTTGTTGGAGCAGAATAAAAAGTTTTTGTTTGATGACACATGTCTGGACGCATTTTTTACAATTAAGAAGTACCTAGTACAGGCTCCTATTATCGTCGCACCAGACTGGTCGCAACCATTTGAGGTAATGTGCGATGCAAGCGACTTTGCTCTGAGAGCTGTGCTTGGACAACACAAGGAGAAGGTATTTCATTCCATTTATTATGCTAGTAAAACCCTGACTAAAACGTAGGTGAATTACACTATTACTGAGAAGGAGTTACTAGCAGTAGTTTTTGCATTTGACAAGTTCCGTTGATATTTTGTCGGCACAAAAATTACAGTTTACATAGATCACTCTGCATTGAGATGCCTTTTAACGAAGAAAGTTGCCAAACCAAGACTGATCAAATGGATCCTGCTTTTACAAGAGTTTGATATTGAAATCAAAGATAGAAAAGGATCTGAAAACCAAGTAGCAGACCACTTATCTCTCCTGCAAGCTGGAAGTAAGGATGGGAATAAATCCTAAATTATCGATGCATTTCCAGATAAGAAACTATTTTTTGTTGATGCATTTCCATGGTACGAAGATGTCGTTAACTACCTTGTTCGTGGGAAGCTTTCATTAAGTGTAAATGGTCACAAGAAGGTCAGATTTATACGCGACGCTGCAAAATATCATTGGAATGAAGCATACCTATTTAGGGTAAGCACTGACAACATTATCCGTCGCTGTGTTGTTGAGGAAGAGATGTCTTCTATATTGAGGCGTTTCCACGATGCACCTTATGGAGGTCATTTTGGTGGTGTAAGGACTGCTGCAAAGGTCTTACAATCAAGATTCTCTTGGCCCACATTATTTCGAGACGCCCATAATTTTGCACAGAAATATGACAAATGTTAATGCACAGGTTCTATATCTCGACGTAATGAGATGCTCCAACAACCTATCATGAGGTGGAGTTATTTGATGTCTGGGGTATAGACTTTATGGGACCATTTCCAAACACTTTTGGGAATGTGCATATTTTAGTTGCTGTTGACTACATCTCCAAGTGGATTGAGGCAATTGCGGTTCCGAAAGACGATGCTCGGACGGTGTTAAAGTTCTTCCATACATACAACATTACAAGATTTGGAACACCTCAAGCATTAATAAGTGACCAAGGCACCCATTTCCATAACAATCAAGTGGCGACAGCTTTAAAACGCTACGGTGTGAAGCATTATATGGCAACAACATACCATCCGCAAACGAATAGCCAAACGGAGGTTTCCAATCGAAAAATTAAAAGCATTCTTGAAAAGGTGGTTAACCCATCTAGAACAGATTGGTCTTCTAGGCTACATGATACGTTGTGGGCGCTTCGCACTACATATAAAACTCCGTTGGGAATGTTACCGTATCAGTTGGTGTTTGGTAAATCCTGTCACTTGCTAGTTGAGCTTGAACATAAAGCCATGTAGGCGATTAAACAAGTGAACATGGATTATGATGCTACTGGACAGAAATAGTTGTTGGACATTTTCGAGCTGGAAGAAATTCGACGCAATGAGTATGAAAATGCAACCATATACAAGGAGAAAACTAGAAGATGGCACGACAACATCATTTTATGACTATAATTTAATCTTGGTCAGTTCGTACTTTTATTAACTCACATTTGAAATTGCATTAAGGAAAATTACGCTCGAGATGGTCAGGCCCTTTCAGATTTGTCGAAGCATTCCAGAATGGTGCGGTGACAAATAAAGATATGAATGATAGTCACCAGTTTAAAGTAAATGGCCAAAGACTGAAGCACTACTTGAGCTCAGATGTCAAAGAACAAAGCGAGACCATTAATCTGGTCACATTTACTTAATGTCATTGCAATTTTTACTTTTACTTTTTACCTTTTATTTTTTTATTCGTTTTCTTTAGGTTTTATGCAGGAATAAAAAAATCTCCTTTTTGTTGACGCATCTGATAGCACAACTTGTCGATGTATTCTGTGATGACTCAACAAAGCGTTTCAGGAAAGAATCGCATCGGTTGATCTGCAATCATTCCCAAGCGTTGGATCAACTCAAAAAGTACGATCTGTACCCTGGCATTTATTGGCTACAGACGCAACGTACTCTCACGCCACTAGAGATAATCACGTCTCTTCACATGCAGAGTTTATAAAACCCTTCTTCTGATGACTTTACTCTTACACTCACAATCGCCATTGCTACTGCAATCGTTTTTTTCTTTCAATCTCAATTTTTCTGCACCAATATTATCACTCTTTTTTCTCAGATATCATGGCCAGAATGCACGGACCTAAAACCCCATCAAAGTCACCTGCTGAATCATCGACCGTCGTGGTTTGGAATGCTAAACAACCACCGTAGAAAGAGTCTATTATGTTTCTCTCCAAAGCGGTCAAGGATAGATATCATGACATGATGATCAAGAGGAACTGTCACCCTGAACAGGGGTTCCAATTATCCGCACAATAACTGTTAGGGAAACAAGTCGCTAGAACTATTTCTCGCTTGGGTTGGGAATTCTTTTGTGACCATTCTACCGATTACTCCCCTACCATGGTAAGAGAATTCTGTGCTAACTTGATTGATTCCAAACAGGAATTTGTTTTTATTCGCGAAAGACTAGTGCCTTAGAGTGCCACTCACATCAATGAGCTCTTTCATATTGTTGAGGGGAAGGATGTGCATACTGAGTTTTTGGAGAATCTCACTGAAGAGGGGGCGGACAATGTGTTGCAAAACCTATGCGTCAACGGCATAGTGTGGACAGGCAACGGTCCACATAACTACACTATGCATCGACTTTACCTAACCACTCAAAGCAAGGTGTGGTTCTTGTTTGTCAACTACCGCATTTTATTGTTTACCCACAGCACCACTACAACGCTAGATAGCATGTGCCTCCTACATTCTATACTGAAAGGAAGACATATTGATGTTGGTACAATCCTGCATGATGAGATTGTTGAATCAATAAGCAAGCAGGCAGGTATCCTACCTTTCCCTTCTTTAATAATGATGTTGTACAAGTAGAGGGATATTGTGCCCTGTGATGGTGAAGGGGTGTTGGAAAACAAGGGACCCATCAATGACATTTCTGTGGAACGAATGACAAGGGGGCGAGAAACCCCCTGATGAAGGAGGTGCCCAAAAAGAAAGAGAAAGGCAAGGGGAAGAAAAAAGAGAACCAAGTAACTACACCCATAGATCCTCAGATGGGGAAGAAGCTGACTGCAATAGAACAACTCATTAACCATATGGATATGCGACAAATTAAACTTGTCAGTGTACTAGAAGAGATGGATTACAGGCAAAACCTCTTCTATACCTATACTCGGGTGAAACGAAGCTATTGTTGCCACATTGAGGACTCTGAACCCAAACCCCATACCAGAGTTCCCTATTTTTCCCCAATTGTTAGGAAAGCCCCATCGTCATCCGGGCAACCTACTTCTGAAGATAGGCCATCCCATCCCTAATTAGGATCCATATTTCTGATAATGTGGATTATGAGGGAAACTCCAAGGTTATGAAGGACTATTTCAAAAACATAGCCAGCCTTTTTGAGGATGAACTTTCCAACAGTCTTGGGGCCAACATGGCGAAACGAGAGGCTGTTGCTGAGGAAGTACGCACACTAGTCTTTTTGTGGGTTTGGAAGCAGAAGTAGGAGAAGAAAAAGATAAGGACAGCATAGTAGAGAAGGAGAATAAAACAGAGAAGAAAAACCTTGAAGAAGAGAAATGAACTAAAGAGGAAGAGGAAGAGGAGGAAGAGAAAAAGGATGAAGAGGACAAAGATGCCCCAACAAATTTAGATGAGAAATTTGTCGATGTACCCACTAATATGGGGGCATCCGTTGAAGACTTGGCTACACCTGAAGCGAGCCAGGCTGAGGCTCTTGCATCCGAAAATAAGGATTTTAATCCACTAACTATTGTGCCCTACGAGGCACCACTTGTTGAAATCCATCCTTCGGATGTCATGGTCGATGAAGTCGATAATCAACCAGCTATGGAGGACTTCTAAAATCTAATGGTTGAACCACAAGAGAAGCGGTGCAAAAGAAAAGCAAATAAGAAATCCAAAGAGGAGCACCCAAAGAAGAAGAAAAAGAAAGCTAAGGCAACCATATCATCAGCTGCTGAACACTGAGTTAGTTTACTTTTCAGTAGTTAACTGCATGCATCTCATTTAATTGTCATTGTATTTTAGTTGTCATTGCATTTTACTTGTTAGTTCATTTGCATTGTAGTTGCATTTCCACTCTTATTTGTATAATATTGTCAGTGCATTGGGGACAATGCAGACATTAGGTTTGTGAGAAATTTGTATGAAATGAAAATTCAATTGCACCAACATATTTGAAGAATTTACTTTTCTTTTTATTTCAATGAAAGTATACAAAGTTACAAGAAAAATGTGACATCAATTTTTGTTTTATGCTTAAAATATTGAATTGTTTGGAACGCTGATATGTGAATTTGATGAATGTGAATGAATAGTGAGTCCTTCCATTTTTGAAAGAATGGTTGTATTTGCATTAGTAATGAATGGGTAGTATTAGTCTTTGAATCTTGAATTAACTTACCAATTGCAGTGATATTTACTAATAATAAGACACTTGAATGTGAGTTCATGGTGACTTATTAAGGGAGAACACTCCACTGCATGTGTTAGAAAAATTATCTAGCCAAAGGCTGTCACTGCAAGAGTATGTGCCGACGCAATTACATACTTCCTGTAAGTTTGTTTCACCCTATCGTTACTGCCCAGGAATAAGGATATAGTAATGCAATGACATCTCTCAGTCACGTATAAAAAAATAGAGAAGAAGAAAAAGAAAGCAAAGAAAAAGAGAAAAGCAGAAAAAATATATTGCTATAAATACTGTATTGGTTAAGAAAGCCTAAGACTCAAAGCATGATGCTAACATTAGTGAAGTTGAAGTCTTGATTTTTCATGTCTATAAATTGTCGGCACATTATTCTGTCGTATGAATGCAATTTATACATCAGGATTCCAAAGAACTTAAGTTGCAGGAATGATGATTGCGGTGACAATTTTGATTTTGACTTTGCTAACTTTTATTTACTTGAGGACAAGTAAAAACTCAAGTTTGAGGTGTGATAGCATTAGAAATGACACTTATTTCCTACCTAAAACTTGTGTATTAATTTTTTGTTTTGTTTCATTTTTAGTATACATGTTAAACATTTCATATTTAGTGTTTGCATTTTCTAACTTAGTGTTGTATGGCTTTAATTCTATTCATTTTTAGCCTCGCTTATCCTACTAATGTTGCCGTATGCAGCATAGGTTTTGTGTTTGAAATTGTTAGTTCAGAGATCCACCTCTGAAGATTAGTGCTGAAAAGTGTGTAAAGATGCAGCCACAAATTTAACCTAGAATTGCAGCCACAAATGTCACCACAAAGATACCTTAACCTCGTACAAGTGATTTCATGCTACAAACATACCTGGAAGCACTAGCACAAGGGAATGCTAAGTTGTCGTCGTAACTAAAGATTATAGATTGTGTCCAAAGATGCGACGAAAACCTGCAGATGCCTGATAAACAAACCAGATCTGCATGAGTGCACAATTGGAATTAACCAACTTGTACAGCTGCCAAAATGGTTAAATCTAAGAAGGAAGGAGATCTGAAATTCCCAAAGCTTATAAATAGGAGGGAAAGGAAGAAGATGGATATCAAGGAGTGAAGAATTAAACTCTGCAATATTTCTCAAATCTTTAAACAAGCTGCCATGGAAGCTTGAGTTTTGGAGGAAGGTAATCTGACGAGCAAAGGAGTAAGACTTCTAACAAGAAGTGCCTAGGTGTAGTGCAAGAGGAGCTGTCACTAAATACTTCTAGTAAACTAGGAGTAGGATTCTTTGACTTTATTCTTTGATACCTCTTAATTGTTGATGAATACTTTTGATTATCAATTGAGTATGGAAGTACCTTTTGAAGTTAGATCTAATTTGATTTCTACTCTGTTTTCCTTATTTGTTTATATTTGGATTTAACTGTTTTGACCATGGAAGTGCGATTGCAGTCACAGTCACTGGAAGGTGCGGTGACAAGTTAGATTAACAAGCAAGATAATGAAAGTTGCTTGAGGCTACGAAGGAATTCTGGCCACTTGTTCTTAAGTGCAAAGCATTACCAGCATTGGAAGGTGTGGTAATTGTTAGCATTTGGGTCTTTGTTAAACAGGGGAACTGATAGTAGTAATATCTCATTAAAGCATAATTGCGACGACAATTGATCTATTTGTTACCTTGCAACCACATTTAGCATTGCAACTTGTGAAGTCAGTGATCCTCTCCACTTCTTTACACTTGATCATATTTCTATTTTTCTGAATTTAATTTTACAACATCTCAACAACAACTCAATTTTATCTTAATTTGCTATGACAATTTATTTTATATTTGCATTGACAAATTAATTCTTTTAGTTGTGCAGATCTAACTCAGTTATGCTGACATTTTTAGTAGCAATTCCTCTAATCTTAACTATAGTTGCTTCGACAATTAGACATCAAGAACTCTATCCTCTTGGGATCAATATCCAATAGATCAAATCTATCGACTATACTTGTATCGACGAGTGTCCACTTGCACTTAAAAGCTGTAATGTTTACAGGCCGATCAAATGATTATTGAATTGTATAGATTATATGCGTTAAAAAGTTATGTAATTGGAAAACATAAGAAACATATGGTTGAGATAAGAAAAGTAAATTAACTAAAATTTTAGCTAATTTGAACAGAAGTCTGAATGCAAACCTATTGTTACTATTATGAGAGATAGATGACTAGAAATTTGAGACACTTTTATATGCACAAAGTTAGTAACAAAAAAGATTTTATCAGATATGTTGGATGAGTATGTTATTAAAGAAATGAACCCTTTAGGCTAAAACGTCATAGTTGATTTGGTTTGCAAACAATATTCACTGAAAATTCAAGATTGCGACTTTTATCTAGATTTAATGTTATTGTCTTTTTAACAAATTTGACATTATCTTAAAAACGGATTGATTGGAAATATTAGAATGAAACATATGATTTACATTTGTGAGTTGAATACACTGGTATGAACACTTGAAATGGAAAAGTGATGCTTATTTGTTATGTGATGAATGAGGTGGGTACATGACATGGTTATTATTATAGGTTTTAATATGTTGAAAATTGTATATTTCATTGTTACATTTACTAATCTTGGGAATTATGCTTTAAAGGATCATACTAAATCTTATGTGGAAATAGAAATATGAAATGAGTATATGAAGTGTTTATATGAAGTATTTGTAGAATTATAAATATGTGAAAAGGAATCATTACTGGTGAATAAATCGCATGGGAATTTGATACGTATAATTTTTATGAATAAAGAACCAATTTACTTGTTTACGAAATTATGTGATTCATATGATTGAGGATCAAAATAAGATTATAATTATCGTAGGAATCAAACTACGATTATGAATATTAAATGTTAAGAATTAGATTGAATTCAATAGAGTAGCAACTCTAAATTTTAGTTGCCACTAGATAGTTGGTATAAAGTTAATGTGGATTTGAAATTATATGTAAGTGAAATGTATACTGAATGATGAAATAATGCTCATGATTGAAATGATAAGTTTAATAAACTATGCGATAAATAGAAAGTAGTATGATTTAACCAATATGTGGTACTCTATGTTAAATTATGATTTATGAAATAGTAAATTGAACGTATAATGGAATTGAAAACTAGTTACTTGCTAAATGTAAGTGATCCTTCGGTTTATTCGATAATGCACGGTGTGTGTGCTAGTATAATTATGTTGGTTCATTCGATAATACATTATGTTGCTAAATTGAGATACAAACTGGTTGATTTCTGTATCTAGTTGAGTCCGAGCAAGATTAATAAAGTTATAACATATGAATAAGTAAAATAAAGTATGAATGGAGTTGATATTGTATCTAATGATTTGAATGAAAACTTCAACATATGAATATTGCTACTATGTAAAAAACTGTGTGATCCGGTTAAATGAGTCTAAGGATCGTTCAGAAAGAATTGCAAACAAATAAGTTGATTCGTAAATGATATCTTAGTACCCCACCCATTTCTAACTAAATATCGAGGACAAAATTTTCTAAGGGGGTGAGAGTTGTAATGACTCGTTTTCGGTTGTGTAGGAAATAATGATTTTGGGGTCACAAATTTGATGAGTGAGTTCGTAAATATTATTATTTAACATTTATGAGTCAAATATAATACAATAATAAACATGAATGTGATAATTTATATTATTTGAATTAATGATTATATTCAAGTGGCTTTGGAAAAATGAGGTTCTGAGATCTCATTTTTGTAAAACGACTCCGTAAATATTTTAAAAAAATATTTACAGAAATAAATTATAAAATAATTGCTTATTGAATAAGTAATCTTAATGGTGTAGTGTATAAAATTCCGTATGGGGATTAAATTGCATAAATGGTAAAAGTGCAATTTATAAGTTGGATTATAATTTGAAATAAAAGAAAGGGCCATTATGGCAAGTTACATTAATTGTTGAAATTATATGTTTCTTGGTGATACTCATCAACCATGTGAGGTTGCATTTTATAGGAAGGAAATATAAGTATAAGATTTAATGAAAGGTAATTGTTAAGTGAAAATATGATGTTTAGTTTATATGTCAAATGTGTTTTTCATGAATTAGTTTGATATCATGCTAAAGTTATATGTTTACATATGAACTCACTAACCTTGTAAGAGTTGTGATATGTATAGATGATTAATGAAATTATGATCATGATATTGAATTATCTTGTAAAAGGTTTAAGATTTCATCCCTTATGGTAAGTTGAATTTATGTTTATTATGAATTTACTAAGCTTTAAGCAAGCTTACCTCGTTTGACTTTTTTTCCTTGTAGATCGTTAGATACGAGCTACCAATTGGATTACTCTTGGAGGTCACACTATCTGGTATTTAATCGTTTATGTTGGTTTGGTTATAAGTGGCATGTATTTGGGATATTTTGTTTAGAAGAATGAATTAGGTTTTACATTTTGGTCTTGTACATCATCTTTATTATTGTCAATGTATGTATGGTAAGGTTGAGGTATGGATTGGTTTAGGTCCCTAAACAACTATGTGATGGTTGAGCTTGGTTTTAGACATTTTTGGGCACACACGACCTGCACACAGGTGTGTGCCCTGAGTATGTTCGCTGCAGTACTCACTCAGTCTAGTATGCGGCCATGTGACCCATTTTCATAACCACACACTGTTTGACACACGATCAATGACACGATCGTGTGTTCCTTTATCGAGTCGATACATAAGCAAGCACATGGGCCGGTACACGGTTGTTTGCCCTTGTTTTCAAAATTTTTTCAACTCTCTATTAAACTTTCTGATTTGTTTCAAATTAGTCCTGAATTGTTTCTGAACTATTTTTTATGGCCTTAAAAGTACGATTTAAGTTCAAAGTAAACGTATGATACGAGATATGCAAATGTGTTATTTAAGTTGAATCATTTTACAGTAATATGAGATTTAGTATTTGATTTGATTAGTAATGCTTCTTAACCTTAAACTGATAACGGAGACGGGTTAGGGGTGTTACACTTTGTGCTGTAGGTGAAGTTAATGAGTTGGTATTTCATCCCCAATGGCTAAATTTACTTTCCCAATAACCACAAAGGTTGGAAATCACTTAGAGGATATAAATATCATCTTCCAAAGGTCTAGCATTAAGAAGAGCAATGTGCAAAGCATAAAGATCAATCAAAACAACCTAGAGCTTAATACTTTAAAACCTTTTCTTATAAACACTTGTGAGTGTTCATTGTATTCATTTAGCTCAAGTTTATTCTTTGTATTTGGGCTTAATTGGCAAACATCCTAATCTTGTAAGGATTGTTTCTTTGTTTGCTTGTTTGTTTAGAAACCTTAAGGGAGTTCTATCTCAAGATTTTGGGGTATAAGTCTTAAGAGAGATTGTAAAGTTAAATCTCGTCCTCAAAGGTTATACAAATCTAGTGGATTTGGGAAAATTCTTAGTTGTGGAAAGCTAAGGTAGTGGAGTAAGCATTTGGGGTCAAACTACTATAAATCCTTATGTTCTTTGTTGCAAATTTTTATTGCTTCCACCACAACATCTCAAAGGCAGATTCAACCTCCCTTACCAGCATTATTAAGTTGATCCATCAAGCTAACAATACATATGTCATGCATGCTTACATGTGTGATCATGCTTTTAGAATTGTTAGAGCATAATTCATACGTATATAATTCACATACCTTAATCATATCACATACAGAAGCATATTAACAGATATCATGTTTTATTTAAGTATTATGGTCCTACGGAGAGTGTAAATAAGAATCAAAGATCATAACGGTCCTAGGTGATAATTTCCAAAAAATGGGCCCACATGACCCAAATGGCTCAGCTCGAGTGGCCCACAAGGCCTAAACAACCCAAATCGTATGGCTCACATGATCTACCACACGGCCTGGCAGACGGTTGTGTGATGTTAATAGTGGGGATTTCGATCTTTTTCCCTTTGCTACTTTTATGAGTTCTAGTCACACAGCTGAGTATTTTTTATGCGAAACCAACAATGCGAATATCAGAACCTAAAATAGACATTTAAAATTCTCAAATCAATAATGATTTCCCAAAAACTAAATCATTAAATAAACAGCAATTGCTAATCGATAATCCTAGCATCACCAATTAACTAAAATCCCAATTAAAGATTACATACCCAAAACGAGTAACAGCTGCAAACCATAACTAATTCGCCGGAAGAACGTTTGTCTCAAGTTCCTCACCTAATAAACATTCACACATATTAAATCTACACCACACAAAATTAACAAGTTCATCCATCAAAAACCTCTTATAAAAACTCAGTACAGAATACTTAAGCAAAGCCAATTAAAAGAGTAACAGCGTGACGAAACATAGAACGAAAGAGTGAAAAGAAATAAAGGTAATGACAATAAGAAAATGTGCAAGGAATGAAGAATTTGAAAACTGAAAACTAGAAGAAAAGAAAGGGAAAAAACATGAGAAGAGGGCTAGAGTGAACGATAGAAGTGGGTTAAATTTTAGGAAAATTTTTAGAAAAAAGTTCAAGATAAAATTTTAGAAGAAATAAAAACCTACCGTCCCCAGAACACCGACTAAATCAGATACACAAACTATCAACACTCCTCAAGAATAACAATCCTATCCAAATTCCTCCACCAAGGCGGCTGATAGCATTAGAGATGACACTCAATTTCTCCTTAAATTAATGTATAAATTGTTCCTTTGTACTATATTTAGCATGCATTATTATATTTTTAATACTTAGTATTTACATTTTCTAACTCAGTGTTGTTGGATTTTATTTTCTTTCATTTTATCTCTAATGTACTACTAATGTCGTTGTATTTAATACTAGTTTTACGTCCAAAGTTGTTAGCGCAGTAATCCATATGGGAAGATCAGAGTAGGAAAGCATTCAAAGTTACTGTCACAAGTTGATCTAGAATTATGGTCGAATATGTCGTCACATGAATGCTTCTACATCTTAATCAAGGATTTCACGCTGCCAACACACCAGATCTGAAGTAAATTAAAGTTATAATTTACATCCAGAGATGTCGCGACAATCTGCAACTGCTCAATGAACACACCATATCTACGTGAGTTCATATCTGGCAATAACAACTTTTACAGCTGCATCAAGGAGTTAGATCTGAAGAGGGAGAAAGATCTAGAATGACCAGTAATTATAAATAGAAGGATGAAAGAGAAGATGGATCATCAAGGTGTGAAGTTTTCAAATCTATAATTTCTCTTATTCATTTTCGAAGATAACTACCATGGAAGCCTAACTTCCGAAGGAAGGTGATCTGATGCCACAAGGACGCAACATCTTCTGACAAGAAGTGCTTGGTGCAATGCAAGAGGAGCGATTAAGGGAGAATTCTAGTAGACTAGGAATAGGATGCTTCGATTCATTTTTTAATCCCTATTAAAATGTTAATGAATACTATTAATAATTGATTGAGTACGAAAGTATCTTTTAATATAAAATTTTCTTTGAGTTCTATTCAATTGTTATCATTTGTTTATCTTTGGATTTAACTTTTTTGACCACGGAAGTGCGATTGCAGTCACAGTCACTGGAAGGTGCAGTGACAAGTTAGATTAACAAGCAAGATAGCGGAAGTTGGTTGAGACTAGGAGGAACTCTGATCACTTGTTCTTGTGCTCAGCATTACTAGCACTGGAAGGTAAGGTAGCTGTGAGTATTTAAGTCTTTGATTAACAAAGAGCTGATATTAATATGATCTCATTGGAACATAAATTGCGGCAACAATTTATCTAAGACTTACCTTGTAGTCATATTGAGCGTTGTTAACTTGTGAAGTCAGTAATCCTCTCCACTTCTTTACACTTGATCTATTTCTTTTATATTCCTGAATTTACATTACAACATCTCAACAATCAATTCATTTTATATTACAGTTACACTAACATTCTGTATTACATTTGCATTGGCATTTTTTACTCTTAACTTGTGTAGTTAAATTAATTTGCGTTGATATTATTATTAACATTTCTTACCATTTTAACTCAATTTACTTTGACAGATTTAAACATAAACAGCCATCTCTGTGGGATTGATATTTGACAGATTCAATTCTATCTACTATACTTGCGTCAACAGTGTATGCTTGCACCTATTTACTGTGACGTTCATAGTGCGATCAAGTTTTGGCGCCGTTGTCAGGGATGGCGTTTGTTTGATTTTTATTTTTGTAGTTGCATTTATTTATTTCTTTTCTAACCTTTATTGATTACTAATTTTTCTTGTTAATTCTTTTAAATTTTCTTTGTTAGGTGTTTATGTCCACAAGGAGAAATCCTAAAGACATTGTTAGTCCTGATCTAGAACTTGAAAAGAAACTTAAGAGGAAAAAGCAAGAGCAAAGGAAAATGGCTGGAAATAACAACGATCTACCACCATTGCTGCCACAAAATGTTGTTCCTCCAGTGTAGCCACAAGTAGTCAACAACAATATACCACCACTGCCACAAGTAGACTAAAACCCAAACAGGATAATTAGAGATTTTGTTGTTCCTGTGCTTGATGACTTACAATCAAGAGTTGTTAGACCAACACTACAAGCTGGTAATTTTGAATTAAAATCGATTATGTTTCAAATGCTTAACTCGAATGGACAATATGCAGGTTTACCTCACGAAGATGCGAGGGAGCATCTCAAATCTTTTCTACTTATATGTGCTTCTTTCAATCAACATGGTGTTCCTGATGACGCCTTAAAGATGCAACTGTTCCCTTATTCTTTACAAGGAAGGGCACGAACATGGTTCCTTTGTTTACTGACTGGATCTATTACTTCTTGGAATGCACTAGCAACACAATTTGTTTTGCGATTCAACCCATTGACAATGAATGCTAGATTGCGGAATGATATCACGGAATATCATCAAATGGATGATAAGAATTTACACACTACGTGGGAACATTAGAAAACTCTGTTGAGACGTTGCCCCACGCATGGAAACCAATAGGAAACACAAATTGAGATCTTCTACAATGGATTAAATGCGCAGAAAATAAATCTTGTCGATGCATCTGCTAATGGTCCGTTATTGGATTGCACCTACAATGAAGCCATATGAATATTAGAGAGGATTGCACAAAATGACTATCAATACCCGATCTCTCGTTCTGCTCAGGTGAAAACAAATATTGGAGTTATTGAGTTAGATGCCATTTCAGCCCTAAGTGCACAGGTATCCTCATTAGCAAATATGATCAAAACATGAAGGAACGAGTGATGTTGCCCCTATTCAAGTAGCCCAACAGATGGATGTCCCGATATTTTCCTGTGAAATTTGTGGTGACAACCATAGTTATGAGGATTGTCCACAGCATGCTGAAAATGCATTCTATGTTAATAACATTCGTGGAAATTCCTATGGTAACTCACACAACAATTCAGGAAGAGCTCAACAACCTTGTGGGAGTCAGAATACGTCCACATACAGATATGGAAATTCCTCAAATCAAGGTAATTTTAGACAAGGGAGTTACTATCAATAGCAGCAGAATTATACTCATCTGCAAGCGTATGCACAGTATAACCAAATACGATCACAGAATCAGATGCAGTCGTATACTCAGATGCAACCACAGGTTTGAATGCAACCACAACAAACTGTTCTACCAAATATATACAAAGACAGCATCAACAATAACAACAGAAATATTCTCAATTAAGAGTAGATCCATTATCTACTCTTGAAGCTTTGATGTGTAAGCATATCACAAGAACAAAAGCAATTGCACAAGGAAATTCATCTTTCATCCGAGCATTGGAAGCACAACTAGGACAATTGGCTTCTAACATGAGCACACGACCACCAGGTGCTTTGCCAAGTGATACTGAGAATGCAAATCAAAAAGGAAAGGAGCATTCCAAGGTTATCACATTGTGAAGTGGAAAGCAAACTGCAGAGCAAAGTAGTAGCTCAAACCAAGCACCTGTCGACGTAAACGAACCAAAGCAGCAAAGAGGAGTTGCAGCTAAAGAAGACACAACAGAACTAGATGAGTAAGAACCACCAATAGTTACACCAATGCCTACCATTCATCCTAAGAATTTGTAGATGCAACTGCCCATGTTGTCGCAATCGGTTAGAACAAAACAACCCATTATGAACATACCTTTGCCATTTCCACAGAGATTCAAGGAGAAGAAGCATGACAGATATTATCAATAGTTTGTATCTACCTTGAAACAATTACATATTAGTATACCTTTACTTGACACTCTTGTATAAATCCCTAGCTATAGGAAATTTATGAAGGAGCTATTATTAAAAAAGAAAAAGCTATCCAATATTAAGACAATTGTGTTCGTAGAAAGGTGTAGCGCTATGCTGAAAAATAAATTTTCACAAAAAATGAAAGATCTTGGTAGTTTAACAATTCCATGTTCTATTGAAAAACATTACTTAGGTAAAGCTCTATGTGAGCTAGGAGCTAGCATTAATCTTATGCCACTGTCAACTTTCAAGAAATTAGGAATTGGTCATTTGAAGCCAACTGCGGTGACATTACAACTTGTGGACAGATCTTTGGCATAACTTGAAGGACAAATTAAAGATGTTCTCGTCCATATCGATAAGTTTGTGTTCCTAACCGACTTTATCATACTTGATTGCGAAGCTAATAAAGAGGTGCCTATTATTTTGGGACGCCCATTTCTCACAACGGGACGTACTCTTATCGATGTTTACAAGGGCTAACTGATTATGCATCATAACGATGAGCATGTAACCTTCAGCATTTTCGAAGCATCTCCATCATGCAGTAAAGAACAATGTCATCACATTGATATTTTGGACGAGCTAATTATAGAGGAATTCAATGAACGAAGCTCAATAGTGCCAAAGAAATATGCGTGACATCTGATGATAAAACCCTAAACCATCAATTGAAGAAGCTCCGACTCTAGAGTTATAGCCATTGCCAACACACCTGAAATATGTTTTCCTAGGTGACGATGAAACATTACCTGTGATTGTCATCGCAAGTCAGGAAGAAAAATTAATTGGAATACTAAAGCAACATAAAAAAGCCATCGCATGGAGCATAGCAGACATCAGAGGCATTAGTCCCTCTTTCTACATGCATAAGATTAGGCTGAAAGATAAAGGAAAACAGTTTATTGAGCAACAACAAAGACTGAATGAGAAAATGAAGAAAGTAGTGAAGAAAGAGATTATTAAGTGGTTGGACGTAGGCATCATCTACCTCATTTTGAACCGTACATGGGTGAGCCCGGTCCAATGTGTGCCTAAGAAGAGTGGCATGACAGTGGTAAGTAACGATAAAAATGAGATAATCCCTACTCGCATTGCTACCGGTTGGCGAGTGTATATGGATTACTATTGTTTAGATGCGACCACAAAAAAGGATCACTTCCCACTTCCATTCATTTATCAAATGTTGGATAGGCTAGCTGGTAAAGCTTATTACTGTTTCCTTGATGGATATTCTAGATACAACCAGATTGCAGTCACGCTGGAGGATCAAGCAAAGACAACTTTCACATGCCCATTTAGAACCTTTGCTTTCCAACAGATGCCATTTGGTTTGTACAATGCCCTAGCCACATTTCAAAGATGCATGATGGCTATCATCTCAAATATGATCGAGGATCCATTAGAGGTATTTATGGATGATTTCTCTGTGTATGAGCAAAATTTTGATATATGCGCTGACAATTTAGCAAAAGTGTTGAAAAGATGCGAGGACACAACTTGGTTCTGAACTAGGAAAAATGCCACTTCATGGCAACCGAAGGAATTGTCCTTGGTCATCGAATATCTTGTCAGGGCATTGAAGAAGATAAAGCGAAGGTGGAAATCATTGAAAAGTTACCTACACCCAATAATGTGAAGGGAATAAGGAGTTTTTTGGGCCATGCTGAATTTTATAGAAGATTCATCCGAGACTTCTCTAAAATAGAAAAAATACTCTGCTCCTTATTGGAGCAAAATAAAAAAATTTTGTTCGATGAAGCTTGCTTGGAAGCATTTCTAAATATTAAACAACAATTAGTACAAGCACCCATTGTTGTCGCACTAGATTGGATGCAACCGTTCGAGGAAATGTGCAATGCGAGCGATTTTGCTGTAGGTGTTGTGTTGGGACAAAGGAAAGATAAGGTATTTCATTCAATATATTATGCTAGTAAAACTCTAAGTGAAGCGCAGGTGAATTATACGACTACTGATAAAGAGTTACTGACAGTAGTTTTTACATTTAACAAGTTTTGTTCATATCTTGTCGACACAAAATTACAGTATACACTGATCACTCTGCTTTGAGATACCTTTTTGGTAAGAAAGATGCCAAGCCCAGGCTGAATAGATGGATCCTTTTGCTCTAAGAATTTGATGTTGATATTAAAGACAGGAAAGGATCAGAAAACCAAGTAGTAGACCAACTCTCTCATCTGGAAGCTAGGATTGAAATAAATCACAAATTGTAAACGCATTTTCAGATGAGAAATTATTCTTTGTCGACGCATCTCCATGGTATGTAGATATAGTCAACTACCTAGTCTGTGGAAAGCTACCACTAAGTACAATAGGTCATAAGAAGGTCAGATTTCTTAGGGATGCTACTAAGAATCATTGGAATGAGCCATACCTCTTTAAGGTATGCGCCGACAACATCATTCGACGTTGTGTTCCTGAGGAGGAAATGTTACCTATCCCGAAGCATTACCATGATGCTCTCTATGGAGGCCATTTTGGTGGTGTTAGGACTACTGCTAAGGTCCTGCAATCAGGATTTTACTAGCCTACATTGTTTTGAGATGCACACAATTTTGCTCAACAGTGCGACAAATGTCAGCGCACTAGTTCTATATCTCGACACAATGAGATGCTTCAACAATCTATCATAGAGGTTGAACTCTTTGATGTGTGGGGCATAGATTTCCAAATTCCTTTGAGAATGTGTATATCCTGGTAGTTGTTGACTATGTATCCAAGTGGATCAAGGCAATTGTTGTTCCAAAGGACGATGCTCGAACGGTGTTAAAGTTCTTTCATACTTACATCTTACAAGATTCGGATCACCTCGAGCATTAATAAGTGACCAAGGCACTCATTTCCATTGCAATTAGGTGGCAACAACATTGAAACGATACGGTGTGAAGCATCGAATGGTAACCATGTATCATCCACAATCGAATAGACAAGCGAAGGTCTCCAATCGACAAATTAAAAGTATTATTGAGAAGGTGGTTAACCCATCTAGACGAGATTGGTCCTCGCAGTTACATGATGCGTTATGGTCGCTTCGCACCGCTTACAAAACTTCATTAGGTATGTCGCCATATCAGCTAGTGTTTGGAAAATCATGTCACTTGCCTATTAAACTTGAACATAAGGCCATGTAGGCAATCAATCAAGTGAACATGGACTATGATGCTGCTAGACAAAAAAGATTGTTGGACATTTCAGAACTAAAACAAATTCGGTGCAATGCCTATGAAAATACGATTATTTACAAAGAAAAAACTAAGAAATGGTACGACAACATCATCTTGTGGTGGCAATTTTCTCCTGGTCAGTTAGTGCTTTTATTTAACTCACGTTTAAAATTGCATCTAGGGAAATTGCGCTCAAGGTGGTAAGGACCTTTCCAAGTTGTTGAAGCATTTTCACATGGTGTGGTGACAATTAAAGAATTGAACGATGGGCACCAATTTAAAGTAAATTTCCAACGATTGAAGCATTACTGCAGCCCAGGCATCAACGAACAAAACGAGACCATTAACCTTGTTACATTTAATTAATAATGTCATTGCAATTCTTTGCTATTTACTTTTTGTCTTTTGTTTACTTCTAATTCGTTTTCTTTAGTTTTATGCAGGAATAAAAGATCTCCTTTTTGTTGATGCACACAAAAGCACAACTTGTCGACGTATTTCTTTGATGACTCAGCGAAATGTTTTGGGCAAGAATCACGCCAATTGATTCACTCCAATCCCCAACCGTTGAATCGTCTTAAAAAACTACGATCTATGTCCTAGAATTTATTGGCTATTAACATAGTGTACTCTCTGCTAACATCACGTCTCTTCACCTCTATCGTCTATAAAACAGACTTTTTGTGCTGGTTGCTCTCTCACACTCACAACCTCCATTGTTGTCATATTTTCTTTATTTTCAACCTTTTTTGTTTTCTGCAAACTATTCTCACTTTATTTCTGCCAGTCCTCATGGCAAGAACTCGTAGAGCCAAAACCCTATTTAAATCGACGATTGAATCCTCGGCTACTATGGTTAGGAATTTTGACTAACAACAACCCAAAGAGCCTGTTCTCTTCCTATCAAAAGCGGCGAAGGACCGCTATCACGATATTATTCTGAAAAGGAATTGTAATCCTGAATAAGGATTTTAGTTGTCCTCGTAATTGACTCTAGGGAAGCAAGTTACCAGACCTATCTCTCGTGTGGGATAGGAGTGGGTTTGCAACCATCTGGCTGGCTACTCTCCCTCCATGGTGAGGGAATTATATGCTAATCTGGTGGACCCTGAACAAGAGTTTATATTTGTTCGTGAAGGGTTGGTACCCTAGAGCACTGACCACATAAATGCCCTCTTCCATATCGTTGAGAGAGAGGATGAACATGTAGAGTTTCTGGAGAATCTGACTCAGGATGGTGTAAAACTTTAATTGAATGATTTATTCGTCGACAGTGCAATTTGGACTGGCAACAATCCAAACAACTACACCATGCACCGCTGCTACCTTATTGTCCAAAGCAAAGTATGGTTCCATTTTATAAATTGTCATCTATTACCCACAATACCACCGTAACACTTGATAGAATGTGTCTATTGCATTTGATAGTGAAAGAATGCAGAATTGATGCCGGCGCAATCCATCATCAAGAAATTACAGAGGCCGCCACAAAACAATCAAGTATCCTACTATTCCCTCTCTGATAATGTTACTGTGTAAACAAAGAGGCATTATGCCTCGTGAAGGGGAGGAAACTTTGGAAAATAAGGGCCCAATCAATGATGTTTCGGTAGAGAGGATGACTAGAGAGCAAGAAACCCCTCTGGTGAAGGAGTTTCCACAGAAGAAAGAAAAGAGTAATGCGAAGAAGAAGGTCGCCTAGACTAATGCGCCCACAGACCCTCTGATTTGGAAGAAGCTTGTGGAAATTGAAAAGATTGTTGATCAAATGAGCTGTAGACAAATCAGACTTGTCAATGCAGTGGAAGAAATACAATTCAGACAGAATTTATTCTATGCATATACTAAGGCATGGAATAATGCTATTGTCTCCACATTACACGGTTTGAGCAGGAACCCAATGCCTGAATTCCCTATGTTCCCTCCCATCATCAATGAAGCCACTCCATCATCCAAGCAATCTGGTTCAGAAGGCAGAACTCAATCCGGCCAGTCCCTAAATCGAATCCACATCTCTAATGATGAGGAAAGAGAGGTGTAATCTAAGGAGATGGAAGATTGCTTCCAAAATATGTCAGCCTCTTTGAAGATGAACTTTCAAATAGTTTGGGAGCTAATATGGCGGAGAGAGATGCTGCTGTGGGGGAGGAGCAAACACCAACTGTATTTGTGGGTATTACAGCTGACGAAGAAGTAAGAGAAGAAGAAGAAAAAGAAAAGAAGAAAGAAGAAGAAGAAATTGTCTCGACAAATTTAGTTGAGAAATTTGTAGACGCACCTTCGAGTGTGAGTGCATCTACTGAACAATCGACACCGCCTGGGGCTACTTGGGCCAAGGCTGTCATATCCAGAAATGAGGATTCCAATCCTTTAGCTATTGTGTCATACGCGGCACCACTCACTACAATTCATCCTTCGGACACGACAGTCGATGAAGCCTATTCTCAATCAGCCATGGAGGAGCAATCTACTCCGCCAATTGAACAAAAGAGAAAAGGAGCAAACAAAAAGCAAAGAAGAAAAGCAAAGAAGAGTGCCCAAAGAAGAAAAAGAAATTTAAAGCAGCCACTTCCAAGGCTGCAACACAATTAGTTAGTTTACTTTTCCGTAATTAGTTGCATGCATTTTATTTTCTTGTCATTGCATTTTTATTGTCCCTGCATTTTACTTGTTTTAGCATTTGCATTTTAGTTGCATTTCCATTGTTTTTGTATAGTATTGTTAATGCATTGGGGACAATGCAGACATTAAGTTTGGGAAAAATGTGGAATGAAAATGCAATTACACCCACAAGTTTAGGAATATATTTGTTTCTTTAGTTGAATGAAAGTATGCAAAGTTTAGAAAAATAATTGTGCTCACAATTTTTCATTTGATACGTGATTCTTGAATTATTTGAATGCTAATGCGTGAATTGAATGAATATGATTCAATGTTGAATCCTTCCATTTTTTGATGAATGATTGAGATTGCATTAGTAATAAATGAGTAGCATCATTCTTTAAATATTGAATCAACTTACCATCTTGCAGCTATATTTATAATTATATTTACTAAATAAAAGACACTCCAATGTGGGTGCATTGTGACTCAACAAGGGGGAACACTCCACTGCAAGTGTTAAAAAAATTATCTAGCCAAAGGTTGTCACTGCAAGAGTGTGTGTCGGTGCAATTACATGCTCCTTGGGGTTTGTTGCACCCCATCGTTACTGCCCAGGAACAAGAGTATAATAATGCAATGGCATCCCTCAGTATCATAAAAGAAAGAAATAAAGAAAGAAAAGTTGATAAAAAGAAAATATACATATATATTATTATACAATAAATGCTGTGTTGGTTAAGAAAATTTAAGATTTGAAGCATGATGTTAGCATTAGTGAAGTTGCAATTTTGATTATTCATACCTATAAATTGTCGGTGCAATATTTCAACATATGAATATAATTTATACATTAAGGCTCCAGAGAATTTAAGTTGGTAGAATGATGAATGTGGCGACAAGAATTTAGATATAACTTTTCTAGATTTTATTTACTTGAGGACAAGTAAAAACTCAAGTTTGGGTGTGCGATAGCATTAGAGATGACACTCAATTTCTCCTTAAATTAATATATAAATTGTTCCTTTTGTACCATATTTAGCATGCATTATTAGCATTTTATACTTAGTATTTACATTTTCTAACTCAGTGTTGTTGGATTTTATTTTCTTTCATTTTATCTCTAATGTGCTACTAATATCATTGTATTTAGTACTAGTTTTGCATCCAAAGTTGTCAGCGCAGAAATCCACATGGGAAGATCAGAGTAGGAAAGCATTCAAAGTTGCAGTCACAAGTTGATCTAGAATTACGGTCGAATATGTCGCCACATGAATGCTTCTATATCTCTATCAAGGATTTCACGCTGCCAACATATCCAAAAGCACCAGCATAGAGGAAAATTTTGTAGCAAATTAAAGTTGTAATTTACGTCCAGAGATGTTGCGACAATCTGCAACTACTCAATGAACACATTAGATCTGCGTGAGTGCATAGCTGGCAATAACAACTTTTACAGCTGCATCAAGGAGTTAGATCTGAAGAGGGAGAAAGATATAGAATGGCCAATGATTATAAATAGAAGGATGAAAGAGAAGATGAATCATCAAGGTGTGAAGATTTCAAATCTATAATTTCTCTTATTCATTTTCAAAGATAGCTGCCATGGAAGCCTAACTTCTGGAGGAAGGTGATCTGATGCCACAAGGATGCAACATCTTCTGACAAGAAGTGCTTGGTGTGACGCAAGAGGAGCGGTTAAGGGAGAATTCTAGTAGACTAGGAATAGGATGCTTCGATTCATTTGTTAATCCCTCTTAAAATGTTGATGAATACTATTAATAATTGATTGAATACAGAAGTATCTTTTAATATCAGATTTGCTTTAAGTTCTATTTAATTCTTCTCATTTGTTTATCTTTGGATTTAACTGTTTTGACCACGGAAGTGCGATTGCAGTTTCAGTCACTGGAAGGTACGGTGACAAGTAAGATTAACAAGCAAGACAGCGGAAGTTGCTTGAGACTAGGAGGAATTTTGGTCACTTGTTCTTGAGTGCTCAGCATTACCAGCACTGGAAGGTGTGGTAGTTGTGGGTACTTAAGTCTTTGATTAATAAAGAGTTGATATTAATACGATCTCATTGGAACATAAATTGTGGCGATAATTCATCTATGAGTTACCTTGTAGTCACATTGAGCGTTCTTAACTTGTGAAGGCAGTGATCCTCTCTACTTCTTTACACTTGATCTATTTCTTTTACATTTCTGAATTTACATTACAACATCTCAACAATCCATTCATTTTATATTACAGTTACACTGACATTTTGTATTACATTTGCATTGACAATTTTTACTCTTAACCTGTGTAGTTTAATAAATTTGCGTTGGCATTATTATTAACATTTCTTACCATTTTAACTCAATTTGCTTCGACAGATTTAAACATAAACAACCATCTCTATGTGATCGATATTCGACAGATTCAATTCTGTCTACTATACTTGTGTCGACAGTGTATGCTTGCACCTATTTGCTGTGACGTTCATTGCGCGATCAGCGACACCACCAAGAAATAGAAAAAATAATTTTTTTTTGCTCACGCATGGATTTGAACACAAAACCAAAGGGTAAGTTGAAGCCTTACCACTGAATCAATAGGCTCATCCTTATCAACAGATGCACACAAATAGTTTTTAACCTAGATACTAAAAGTTCAAGGTTTAGACAAAATTTAGCAAAAATACAAGGGAAAGGATTCAAACTCGGAACCTCTCACGCACAACTCACAACACTTAATCATTGAACTAAATCAATTCATTTTCAATTTTTTAACAATTCAAAAACTTAAAATTTTGAGGCGTTAAACTCTCCCCGTAGAAGAAACTTTAGCCTCGAAATTTACTTGATTAAAAATATATGAGTATTGTTGTCGAATCGAGTCCTCAGGTTCCCAAGTGGCTTCCTCTTTACCATAATTTTGCCACAGAACCTTAAATCAGTGAAATGGTCTTCCTCCTCAAGACCTTAACCTCTCAATCCAGAATTTGAATCAGCTCCTCCTCAAAAGTCAAATCTGGCCCTACCTCAATCTACTCAACATATACAATATGAGATGGGTAAGGCTGATATCGCCTCAACATAGAGACTTGGAACACATCTTGAATATGATCTAACTCCGGAGGTAACACTTTAGTAAATCATTGCTAATAAAACAATTAGAAAAGTTTTAGGTTATAGATATGAGTTTTTTATTTTATTTTATTTTTCGTACTTTGTTATTTCTTATTTATTTATTTTTGGTTTATGACTCGAAGTTAAGGAAACTAGGTTGAGCATATTGCTAACCCGGAATCACTACTTAAACACAATTGCAGAAACCCACAGGTTATGCAAAACCCACCACCGAAGGAGAGAGAAGAACAAGTCGATCCAATAGAAGATCCCATGGCTAACATTGAAAATATCAACATACCTTCACAACTCCTTGCAAATGAACCAATGGCGAAGGAATAGAGAACTATAAGGGAGTACTCTTTACGTACTCTAGATTTAACTCAAGGAAGTATTGCTAGACCTACCATCGCCACTAATAATTTTGAAATAAAACCGACTATGATTCAAATGATCCAAAATAATTTACAATTTAGAGGAACTATGTCTGAGGATCCTAGTTTACATTTGAAACAATTTTTACAATTATGCAATACTTTTAGGTTTAATGGCGTTACTAATGATGTCATTTGCTTAAGATTATTTCCTTTTTCACTAACTGATAATGCGTTTTCATGGTTCAATGCATAGGCACCTGGATCTATCATATCATGGAATGAACTAGCAAGGAAATTTTTGCAAAAGTTTTTCCATATGAGAAAAGCTATCCAACTAAGGTGAGAACTGTCAACCTTCTGGCAATTCAAGGGTGAAGGGTTCCATGAGACATGGGATTGGTTTAAGATGCTAGTATGTCAATGCCCGAATCACGGTATGCCGGAATTGATGCAACTACAAACTTTTTATAGTGGGTTTGATGCTTCTGTTAGATCTACCCTAAACGGTGTGACAGGCGGAGCCGTAATGAATTGAACATATAATGACGCTTATGGGCTCATAGAAAACATGGCAACAAATTCATGCCAGTGGCCTACTGAGAGGTTCACTTATGCGTAGACACCAGCTTTGGTAAAAATGATAAAGAAAGATAATAAATACCAGTAATTGATGGAGAGGCTGAACTGAATCAAGTCTACCACATTAACAGAACCATCCAATGGAGAAGATAAGCCTCTTTATCACTATCTCATTAATCTAGAGGAGGCCAATTATTTAAGTTCTCGAAATTCCTATTCAAATATTTACAATCTAGGATGGAAGGATCACCCCAATTTGAGGTGGGGAGAAAGCCAAGGGGGAAACAGTGACAACCAAATGAGAAATCCTAGTTATCAATCCTCATCTCTATAGAGACAACTGGAAAAAGCAACGTAAGGTGACCATACTACATGTGCTCAACGAATGGACAGAATTGAAGGGGAGATACACTCCATGAGGGTGGACATAAAATAAACACAATCTGATTATGCTAATACCGGAAGATCTATGGGAAAACTAGAGGAAAGAATGAATCAATTGATAAGTATGATGAGTGATATATCGAGAAAAATTTGTTCAAAAATCCCTAGCAACATAGAATATAATCTTCGAAGAGAAGAAGGTCATCGAGTTAAGAGGAAAAGTATTGAGTAGCTCAGAACAACCTAAGGACAAAGGAGAGCCCAAAAAATCACATGAGGTCATAAAAATTTCGTTCGATAATGATACTGAAGTTATCAAACCCAAGGAGGTAGCCACAAAAGAGACAATGGAAATGAAGGAAGATCTACCAAAAGAAAAGAATACCTCTATTTTGTTCCCAAAAAGGTTGGAGGAAAAGAAACGACAAGATGAAGATTACTTTGTAAGTTTTCTTAACTTTTTAAATATCTTAATATTAACCTACCTTTGATTGAATTGATAGAGAAGGTACCCAAGTACACCAAGTTCTTAAAGGAAATCATGACACGACGGCAAAAAATAAAGGTAAGCGAGCAAGTGGAGGTGAATCCATCTTGTAGTGCTATTATCTCCAGGGTAATTCCCCAAAAACTGAAGGATCCTTGCAACTTTACTATTCCTATTATAATAGGAAATCTTCAGTTTAACAAGGCTCTATGTGATCTTGGTGCAAGCATAAACCTAATGCCTTTGTCAATATTCGAAAAACTTGGGAGTAGAGATCTTAGGAATACCTAAGTTACATTACAGCTGGCAGATCAGTCATATGTAAGACCAAGGGGAATTTTAAAGGACATCTTAGTCCAGGTAAGGAGTTTCATCATCCCTGTGAACTTTCTGGTTTTAGATTTTGAAGAGGATAGGGATATCCCCATTTTGCTAGGAAGATCATTCTTAGCCACATCATGAACCACCATCGACCTCAACAATAATAAGCTCACTATGAGGATAAATGAAGAGGTGGAAATCCTCAAATGTGGGGATAAAAGCGATGAAACCAAGGAGCACAATGAAAGATGTCAACTGCTCGAGTTAAATAAGGGGGAAAAGCGAAATCGAATCTCATTCATGCATAAAGAAAGAATTAATTGATTAAAGGAAAGGGATCGACTGAAGGAATTGGATAGAGCCTATGAGAAGTAGACAAAAGGTGATCAAAAATTGATTCGTTCAACAAGGGTAAGCATACCGGATAAGTCCAGTAGTAAGACTTAAAGGTAAAACAGGTGGTACTAACTTATGTATAATATTGTATATTACTCTAACATGTTTTTGTTTTAGTTTTTAAGAAAAAATAAGGGTTTGTTGTGGTATACTATCAACTATGTCGCAAAAAAAGTGACAGAGTCTAGAAAGAGTAAGTCTAAAGCCGACGTCGCGACATAGGCATCCCTCCGCCGCGAAAAAGTAAATAGAATAAAAAAAAGGCTGAGGAGAATGTCGTGACAAGCACTCCATTATGTCGTGACCTAGAGACATTAAAGGGAATGTTGCAACAAACATTATCTATGTCGTGACATTGACCCGACCCAACTACACAACCTAGCGGCTTAAGGCTTATTTTTCAAATTTTTTTACATTTTGAAACCCTAAATACTAACCATTATAAATATCTAAACATTATTCTACCTCATTCTATCTTAGTTTAACACATCAGAAACCTAGAGATTCTTTCTTTTCTCTAGTTTTTCTCTTTACTTTTCAAGTTTCAAAGCGAGGGGAGAAAGCACACCCATCCGGGCTTGGAGTTTTTATTCTTATATCTTTCTTATTTCGAATGCCTCCTAGGAAGGTTAGACATACAGTAGAATCAGAACCATCGTTGGATACAACCCCTTCGAATTTTTTAAACCAAAATTTAGAAAAATATTTCAATGAACTTCAAAGAAAAACTTTCATTCAGGAAAGGGGTTTTGATCCATTGATGGTTTTGTGCAAGGAAATTTGGCCTCTAGTTAGGTATCATAAATTGGAACGCTTTTGGAAAATCCCTAAAAAATCGACTGTTATCCCTATAGTCTAGGAATTTTACCCTGCTCTAAAAGATCACATCTTTAGGACTAGGGATGAACTCAATTGGGAAACCTTAGTAATTAGGGGAATTAGTGTTAAGGTAAACCTCAAAATAATCTGTAATTTCTTTAATGCTCCCTATTATGAACAAGATTTCTTAGATCAAATTGATTTAGAGTCCTTTAGTGATATCGATATGCATGAGGTAATTACTTATCTAACCAAAGGAAAGGGAGAATGGAAATTTTGGCCAGGCACTAGCATTCCCACATCTTTTAATCAAGCTATCATGTTTCCTGAAGCTAAGATGTAGATCAAATTTATTTGTACCCATATGATTCCTGCTTTAAATGTTTCTAATGTTAAGGCTTTTCGAGCAGTATTATTATTTGCAATTTTATAGAAAAAGTAGGTTTCTATAAGGAAATGGATCCATTGAGACATGAGCCATTGTGTAGGAACCCAGAAGGTGGGAATTTTCTTTCCTCACCTAATCACAGCTTTGTGCAAAAGGGCAGGAGTGCTCATGACATCCATCGAGCAAACTCTGAAGCCGTCGAAAAGTGTCATTGGTGACACTCTCTTCCAACAATATGGAGAACTTCGTGCTAAACAAATAATAGAAGGAAAGAAGAAATCACAAACTTTGACGGTTACACCAACATCCACACAAAGGTTGGCACCAGCACAACAAGGAGTTGGAGAGGAGACCCACAGAAAGCTGGATTGGATGCTCCAATGGATGTATGAATCGGGACCAATATTCCAAGAGTTTGCTCGACAACATAACCTTAGGGTCCCTGACTACACTGCAAACATATTTGGGGCAATGGATGAGGAGGATGACTACGAAGAGCCAGAAGAAAGGAACGACAGTGAGGAGGAGGATGAGATGGATGAGGAAGAATGACTGTTTGAAACAATTTTATTTTGTAACTTTTGCATAATTTTTTTTCATTATAAGACTTATATAATTCTTCGAAGTAGGATTAGTAGTTATCTTTGCATATATTCTTGAATTCTTTTTGGAAGAACCCCACATTATGGAAGAGACAATAATTTCGAACATTAACGCCAAAAGGAGAAGGACAACCACCATGAGAAGAAGAGGACCTTCACGATAAATCAGGCAACTTCTTTCCTTTATTATTTGAGGGGACTACACATTGGGGACAATGTGTTTTCTAAAGTGCGGGGGGTAACATAGGAATTTTTGGCATATAGTTTTTATTTTTAAACTTTTATGTGTGCTTGAGCTTGTAGAGATACAAGTGATTGGTTAGGAGCATGTATAATATGTTGATTATGTTGATTAGTAAAATTGGCTTGATGATAAGGAATTTTTAATTTTTGAGCATGAAACTTTTAAGTTTTATAGGTTATATTAAAGTATAGATAGAAAGGTATTATTAATACCAAGTGATGTGTGAAATATGAGGAAAAAAAACATGCTAATATATATAATAGATGATAATTTTGAAATTATGTGATAAAATTGATGTTTATGCATATTAAGGTGTTTAGGGATGACCTAAGGCATTATTTGGACTTCTCTAGATCTAAAATACCAAAACCTATTCTAAATTTTCAATTAGTACCCATCTTTGAGCCTTATGATCCTTCTTGATAAACCACACTATAAGCCTCTTTAACCTTAAAACGAAAAATTAGTGTATACTCTTATCTTTGGTCCTGTTTTGCATGAAAATAAACGTATGGTCATTGGCATTGAGGGTAAGTAGACACATTAAGATGAAGGTTACAAAATAAAATTAGGAAACTCAAAATAATATATGAACTTTAGTCTAGCCAGAATAAGAAAATAGAGAATAACCAAAAAGAAAAGAAAAATGAGTAGAAATAAAAGAAGTATGAGTAAGACAATATGTGAATTGTGACAAAATTATAAAGTCACCAACAAGATGAAAAAGAAAGAAATCTTACTCAAAAACCAAAAAGAAGAAAAATACTAATAGTCTAGCTAAAAGGATTATTTTATTTTGAGAATTCTAAAATAGAGAGAAAAGGATGGTGAGAGAAGAAGAAATAAGGGGGTGAGATGGAGTAGGAAATAAAGGGGAAGAATAGGGAAAAATACGATGTGCCAAACTATTTTCATGTTTGTAACCTATTGTGCTTGACTATTCTTTGAAATTCATACCTATCCTAAATCTCAACACGTTGCAAGCCGAAAGGCCCTATGTGACTTAAGCAACTTTGTGCATGAATAAATAAGGAAATTGCATGATTTCATTATGGTTGTCTGTATTGTACTAGGATAATTAAAATAATTATATGTGGCATTGATGGATATATATTGATAAAACCTTAATATGTATATTTCCTATAATCTACTGAACTTATATTGTTTCAAATTAAAAATGACAAAGTTGCTTAATTATCATGTCAAAGTTATTAAGAAATATATGATGCCTAGACTACATGCTATGAGCCACTCTTTATACAACTATAAACTCAAGCTCTTCATTTTCCTTCATTTTTTGTTTTATTTGCTTGAGGACAAGCAAAGACTTAAGTGTGGGGGAGTTTGATCTACTGATTTCATACCTAGCAGATTGAACTATTTGTAGCACTTGAAGAGCTTGAAATAAAGTATTTTTGTAATATTTTCATAATAATTAGTTAGATTTCTTGTTTAATTAAGTTGTGTAACCTAAGTGTTAAAATGATGATTTATTTGTCTTTAAGGCCAAATGAGGCCTAACAGTTAGCTAACACACTTAGTGAGTGTGCAAGAGACCACAAAGAGTGCACTAAAAGGAAACTGATCACATCGTCATGACATAGGCTGAGCTACGTCCCAACCAAGGGACCAGACTTAAGGAACTTGACATCCAACTTTTTTGTTGCGACACACGAGAGCTTTGTCACAACAATGCCTGTAGGATGATGCTTCACAAGGAAACCGATGCCTATGTCACGACACAAGACCTAGTGTGTCGCGACATCGACCCCTAGACGCAGATCTCACATTAAACAGAGGGCATTTTGGTCTTTACAATGCCACTTAAACATGAGTAACGATAGCTGACCTAAGGTTTAGGAAAAACGACCATGTAAAGATATAAATAAGACCTTTAGCACTAGGGTTTACACACAATTACTTAGCTTTTAATTTTCAATTTCAGTTTAGCTTTTAATTTTCAATTCCAGTTTACTTTGTTTTTCGCTTTTGAAACGAGATTGTAAAAACTCGTGTAAATGATCAAGGAATTTTTCCCGGCAGATCGGTTAATACAATTCAGTTTCTTTTTCATTGAATTCTTGATTTACATGTTTTCATATATTATGTTATTGATGAATAAAGAAACCATGAGGAACTAAATCCATTTTGAGGAATTAGGGAGTGGACGTATGAATAATTGATTGTTGTTTTACAAGGGTTTTACCTTTCAGATCAGCTGTTTGGGAATAAAAGATCATCAAACAAACACTAGGCCTGATAACCCTAGAAAGTTATCTAAGTGCGAATGAACCCAAAAATTGATATTGCCCATCCGTTTACACCTTTTCTCGAAATCGGTTTAGATTGTGACGTCTAGCAATAAGTAATCTATATCAACTCACTATATCAGCGGAAGATCGAGAGATCCAACTGGGATGGTGACTAGTTAATTGGAGAAAAATCCTCAAAAACCAATAATTGAGGAAATTATACAGAAAGAACCTAATCTCCCTAAAGACGTTTATAAGAATTTCTACAACTCATCTTTATTTTATTTTATTTTGATCTTTTTATTTTATGCTTTCAACAACCTCTCTTATTTTTCCTCGTACTATAAACCCTAAAACAAGTACTAATTAATTTCATTCTTTACAGGGATTCTATTTACTATAGCCTTAAGCCTTCTTTAGGTACGATCTCGGAGGCGGTCAATTGTCCATCAATCTGAGGATGGAATGCAATATTGAAGTCCAACCGAGTACCTAAAGCCTCATGCAATTTATTCCAAAATCGAGAAGTAAATCAAGGGTCCCTATCAAAGATAATCGATACCAGAACCCCATGCCGTCTAACAATCTCATAAATATATAGCTCCACTAACTTCTGCAGAAAATAATTGGTCCTAACTTGAAGAAATGAGTAGACTTGGTCAATCGATCTACGATGATCCAAACAGAATCCTTCTTAGTGGGTGTCAAGGGCAACCAACTAACAAAGTCCATATTCATGCGCTCTCATTTCTAAACAAATCTTAATGGGTTGAAGAAAACCCAAAGGTAGTTGTTGCTCAGCCTTAACTTGCTAACATGCCAGACAATGAGAAACAAAATCAACTACCACTCATTTCAAATCGAGCCACTAGTACAACTCTCAGAGATCTCGATACATCTTATTCCTACCGAGATGCATAACATAAGGGCTACTATGTGATTCCCTCAAGATAGATTACCTCAATTCGACATCATTAGGCACACAAACTTGACCTCTGAAACATAAAACTCACTTACTATTCAACCCAAAATCAGAAATCCAACCCTCTTCAACCTGCTGAAATAGAAGAACCGAAGAATCATCCACTAACTACTTATCCTGAATCTGATCAATCTAATTCGGCTTAACTTGCAACTCAACCAACAAACTACCATCTTCAAACAGACTTATGCAAGCAAATATCACCCTCAAATCAAACATCAATCTTCGAATAAGAGCATCAACTACAACATTGGCCTTATCAGGATGATACTCTTTTACGCAGTCATAATCCTTAAGCAACTGAATCCATCTATGTTGCCTATGATTTAACTTCTTCTAGGTAAAGAGATACTTAAGGCTCTTGTGATCGCTGTAAATAATACACTTCTCACCATATAGATAGTGCCTCCAAATTTTCAATGCGAAGACAATCACAGCTAACTCAATTTCGTGCGTAGAATAGTTATCATCGTGTGACTTAAGCGATCGAGATGCGCAAGTCACTACCGTACCATCTTGACACAAAATACAACCCAAACCGATGTGAAAAGCATAATTATACACAACAAACTCTTTATCGAATTTAGGCTGTATCAAAACGGATGCCTGAGTCAAAACGAATTTGAGCTTCTCAAAGCTAGGTTGATGCTTATCGGTTCACACAAACAGAGCATTCTTACACAACAACTTAGTCAAAGGAGCTGTGATTAACGAAAGCCCCTCAATAAACCTTCAATAGTAACTCGCTAAATCGAGAAAAATCTAGATTATAGGCATATTCCTAGGTTATTTCCACTCGAGAAGAGCCTCAATCATTTTAGGATCTACACAGATACCCTCGACAGAAACCACATGTCCTAGAGAAGTGACCTCTCGTAATTAAAACTCACACTTGCTCAACTTAGGATAGTTTTTCTCATGGAGTATTTGCAAAACCACTCTAAGATGTTCATCATGATCAACCTTAATCTTAGAGTATACCAGAATATCATTGATAAAAACCACAATCAATTGATCTATATACGGCTGAAAAACCCTGTTCATGAGATCCATGAAAGCAGTCGGAGCATTAGTAAAACCGAATGGTATGACAAAAAACTCAAAGTGCCCATAACAAGTCATAAAAATGGTTTTATGCAAATCAACTTCTTTAGCTTTTAGCTGATGATACCCAGAATGGAGATAAATATTTGAGAATACTGATGCCCAATGAAATTGATTAAACAAATCGTCAACCCTCAGAATTGAGTACTTACTCTATACCATCAATTTATTCAAATGAAGGTAATCTACACATATTCTCATAATACCATCGTTCTTTTTCACAAAAAGAACTAGTGCTCCCCACAAAGACACACTAGGTCGGATGAACCCTCTATCAATAAGTTTCTAAAGTTGTACTTTCAACTCTTTCAGCTCTTTTGATGTCATACGGTAGAGAGCAATGAACACCAAAGCTGTTCCAAACAGTAATTCAATATTGAACTCGACCTCCCTATCTGGTGGTAAACTTGGCAATTTCTTAGGAAAGACATCCATAAATTCTCTAACTGTCTGGATATCCTTAACAAAAGATCCCAAAGAACTCGTATCATGCACACACACTAAAAACACTTCACACCCTTTTCAGATTAACTTCTTAACCACTATATTGGAGATTACATTAGAGAGATAATCTCTACTCTCACCAACCACAACTATCTCTACATCATCCTCAGATCTCAGAGTTACTCTCATAGTGGCATAACCCAAACTGACGCGATGCTCAACAAGTCAGTCTATACCCAGAATTAGATCAAACTCACTGAAAGGTAACTTCATTAGATTAGCAGAAAACACAACACCTTGAATTTTCAGCGGGCATTGGATGTACATTTTATTAACTTATACAGACTGACCTAACGGACTGATCACAGAAATCCCACTAGAAGTATCCTTAGTAGGAATCCTCAAATTACCAAGAACAGTGCTAGCTATGTATGAATGGGTCGAACCAATATCTATCAATGAAAAATAAAAAACATAATTAATGAAAAATGTACTGGCTATCACATCGGTGACATCTCTGTCCTCGCGGTGCCTCGCTGCATATACTAAAGCAGGCTACCTTGCCTCGGTCTGATTAGCACCTCTACCCAATGCTTTTTGCCCATTGACCCATACCATTACCAACCCTAGCCTTTCCACAATCCTTAGGTGGTTACTAAATCACTCTCTATGGTTATACCAAACCCGAAGCTAGATCTTGCACATGATCAACCCTATAAGGACAATCCTTAATGCGATGTTCCATAGCCCCCATCGAAGACAAGCTCCTAACCTCCTTCAACACTCACCCGAATAGCGCTTACCATAATCTTCACAAAGTTGAATCCCCATAATAGCAACCGGTGCCTCAAATTTCTTAGGCCCATCAAACTTGGCTTGTTTCTTAGACCGTTAAGCAAAACTAGAAGGACACAAATCCCTCTTATTTGTATTTTAGCGCCTCTCCTTATCCCTCTTTTCGCGCTCCACGCACTTAATTTCCTCGGTGTGTTCTTCCTTCTCCACTAAAGTTTTGAAGACATCTTAATGTCATATCTCTCAACCCCTCCTCGAATCGTACACTCTTATCATAGTCAAACTCAACCAAACTTCAAGCATACTTGCTCAGTCTTAAGAATTCGACCTCATACACGACCATAGATATATCGCCCTGAATTAACCCAATAAACTCTTGTCTACATACTTGAATATATCTCGTCCCCACATACTTATTCTAGAAGGCGCTATGAAAGAAAGCTGAAGTCACTCGCTCAGGCCGGGTGTCTTGCTCAACATCACTGATATGCTTCATCGCGAAGCAAAGATATTGCACTCTTTAGTTTCCACTCAGAGGTTCAGTCCAAGTTGTTCATAATCCTTTCAGTAGCCACTAACCAGTATTTGACCATAAACAGGGCAATCCCAACAATACCCTTAAATAGCTCAACTTCACTAGACCGAAGTCGTTCCGTTATCGATCCTCGACTACCAAATCCAGTATGGGTCTCAATGACCCTCTCAAACACTCTCAACATGGCTTGGGACAATGCATTGTCCCCAACCTTTTGAGCTTTAGACTCAGTCTTAGTAATAGGTGTTCCTAAGGTCTCACTCGTGTCTAAATTGGGCATGCTACCCATAGAAGATGGCTCAGCTCGAGCCCCTCTTTGTTGCCCACCCCTTCTATGGGTACCTTGTCCACGGTTTCTTCACGTACTTATTATATTAAGTTATCTACAATTCAGAATTTTATGTATCAGTTGAACTATGTTATCAGAAATCATATGTCTAAAATTTTATCAAAAGCTTTTGACTGAATTGTCACAGTCTTCAGCTAAAGCAAAGTAATTCTAACATTACATTGTTTGTTTTTCTAAACTACAAAATATAACTAAAGCAGAAATACGTACAAGATCGATGCCGTATACTCGAAAATTTTTCACAAACTCATTTATCAGAATAAATAAAAAATACAAATTATTTTAAACATTTTTTCCATAAAAATTTGAACCCAAAAATCGCAGCCTGAGTTTTGAACTTGGCTCTAACACCATCAAACGTAACACCCCAAACTCGATCTAAACATTACAGTCAAATCTTGAGGGATTGCATATATTCGTTTGAAAACTAGAGACTTAAAATTTGAATACATCTCATAAATCAATACTTGATAACGATATTTCTAGTTTTTAGGGAAAAATTCCTTATTCGGTTAATTCATTTTAATTTTTTGAAAAACTCTTATAAGATTACTTAATTTTGCAGCAAAAATCTTAAGTTAAAAAGAGTTTTGGAAAAACATAATTTGGTTTTTGAAATTTAACATGTTATAGTTCAAATTAAAATAAACTAAAAACCTTAAAGTAGTTCAAAACAGAAAATAAAATCCAAAACATAAAATAGTCCCCTAAAGTCCAAAAACAGTCCAACAGAAAATCATATTTAAACTAAACAAAATTAAAAGGAAATACAGTTATTTATGACTTAGCTCTCACCATACTGAACTGTCCTAAGTTTGTGGATTACCTAAGAGAAAAACAAACAGAATGTGAGCTTATGGCTCAGTGTGTAACACATCTCAAACAAATCAGACGCATATAAATTAACATATTATATTTTAGATTTATTCTGAAATACAGAATCAAATATATTTTCATTAACAGGAATAGATACATAATCAAGTTCAGAGCCAAACACATATTCAGATGTGTGTTAAGATCCTACAGACATCTGCTATACAGCAAATCCGTTCATCCCTATGCACCAATTAGTGTATCAAGTACCCATCCAACCCCACACACCAATAAGTGAGCATATGTCACTTTTTAGATGTAGTGCAGACAAGTTGACAGATAAAATTATGCGGTAAATAGCCAGAAACATATATACGTGGCTGAGCCACCAGAGCAGATATATGTGGTTTTAAGCCACCAGATAAGGCAGTTAAGTAAACTGCCAACACTTCCTCCGTCATATCATATTCCAATCTAATGCATATGTAGATACTAACAGATAATCAACATACAAATGTCATGCATGCTTACATGTGTGATCATGCTTTCAAAATTGTGAGGACATAGATCGTACGTATATAGTTCACATACTTTAATCATATCACACATAGAAGCATATTAACAGATATCATGTTTTATTTAAGCAGTATGGTCCTGAGGAGAGTCTAAATACGAATCACAGATCAAAACGATCCTAGGTGACAATTTCCAAAAATTGGGTCCACACGACCTACACATGCCCGTGTGGCCCACAAGACCCAAACAACCCAGAAAGTGTGGTCCACACAATCTAGTAGACAGCCTATCGCATGAACGTGTGGCTCACACGTCTGGCACACGGCCGTGTGACGTCAATAGTGGGGCTTTAGCTTTCTGTCGTTCTCTGTTTTTACGAGTTTGAGCCACACACTTGACTATTTTCTGATACGAAACCAAAAATAAGAATATTAGAACCTAAAATCGAAATTTAAAACACTCAAATCAGTAACGATTTCCCCAAAACTAGACTGTTAAACCAACAACAATTACCAATCGATAGTCCTAACATCACCAATTAACCACAAGCCAAATTAGTGATTAAGTGCCCAAAACGAGCAACAACTCGAAATCACAATTAATTCGTCGGAGGAACGTTTGTCTCAAGATAATCACCTAACAAAGATTCACACATATTAAATCTATGCCACAGAAAAATAACAAGTTCATCCACCAAAAACCTCTTATAAAAGCTCAGTATAGAACATTTAAGCAAAGTCGATTAAAAGAGTAACTGCATGACGAAACGTAGAATGAAAGAGTGAAAAGAAATAAAGGTAATGGCAACAAGAAATGGTGTAGGGAAAGAAGAATGTGGAAACCGAAAACAAGAAGAAAATAATGGGAAAAAAATGTGAGAGGATGGCTAGAGGGGACGACAAAAGTGTGTAAAATTTTTGGATGAAAATTCAAAATAAAATCTTAAAAGAAATAAAAACCTACCCAATCCCCCACAACACCCATTAAATCAGATACACATAGTAACAACACTCCTCAAGAATAATAATTCTATCCAAATTCCTCCACCTAGGCGGCACCACCAACAAATAGCAAAAATAATTTTGTTTTGCTCACGCAGAAATTCTAACACAAAATCAAAGGGTAAGCTGAAATCTTACCATTAAATCAATAGACTCATCCTTCTTAATAGATTCACACAAATAATTTTTAACCTAAATATTCAAAGTTAGGAGTTTAGACAAAATTTAACAAAAATACTAAGAAAAAGATTCAAACCTAAAACCTTTTACACACCATTCACAATATTTAACCACCGAATTAAATCAATTTACTTATTAATTTCTCACAATTCAAAAACTTAAAATTTTGAGACGTTTCATTGATTACAAATCTCAAACATCTAAATATAAAATAATTCAATACTAAATATGCCTCAAGCATTAAATTATTTGAGTCGCGAGTAAGTAATTGCACAACTTGAGTATACAACTGTCATCGCAAGTATAAAGAATTTCATGCATTATACTGGACCGAATATAGTATTTGCAGTTTGTAATATCTAGGTATACAATATACCTAGCACAGAACATTGTAAAGCCATTGAAAGGGTTCGTGAATGTTTTAAAAGAACTAAAAAATTTAGCTTATATTATTTATATTTCCTGTAGTTGTGGAAGGATATTCTAATCCAAGTTGAATTACTAGTGCAAAAGATAATAAATCCACATCAAGTTGAATATTTGCACTACGAGTTGAAGCTATTAGTTGGGCTTCTAAAAAACAAACTTACACCTCTCATCAACTATGAAATATGAATTCGTAGCATTAGCTACAGTAGGCAAAGAAGAAAAATGGCAAAGAAATTTATTATTTTATTATAAAGTTATGGACACAATCAATGCCTACCATTTCCTTATTTTTGAGATAGTACAGCTACAATGTCTAGAGCACAGCAATATATACAAATAAGTCTAAACATATTAGCATAAAGCATAGCTATGTTATTAATCTCTAAGGAGTAATTACTATTACATATTTCAGGTCTATCATCAACTTGAAAGATCCTTTAATTAAGGGTGAGTAATATTCAATTCGATTAAAAAAAATTCGAATTTCAAATTATTCGAATTGAGTTATTCGAATTATTTGAATTGAATTATTCGAATTATTCAAGTCAACTCGAATAAGAAATTTCGATTTCGAGTTTGAGTCGAGTCAAATTTTTACAATTTGAATAATTTGAATAACAAATTAATAAAAATACATTTTTGGTCCCTTTCAATTTTGAAAATGAACAAATTAGTCTCTCTCTTAACAAAAATTACAAAAAAATCAACATAATTTTCAAAAATTGAAATAATTTTTAAAATTCAAAATATTTATAAAAAATTCTAAAATTTGTATTTTAAAAAAATATATAGTTTTTTTAAAAAATATATAAAACTTTACAAATTTTATAAAATAATAATTTTGGAATCTACATAAGTGATTAATATTCAAGTTTATCATACTAAAATATGTTTTTTTTTCTTTAAAAAAGTTTTCAAATTTACGTGTTCTAATATGGAAATAGTTATATTGTAACAAAATTTTAATTTAACATTATTAATTTTTCTAATTTGACTTGAATAATTTCACTCGATTCAACCGAACATTAATTCGAGTTATCTAAAAATCCAAATAAGAAAATACAACTACATCGCTTTGATAAATGTTTACCTTTTCTAAAATTAAAAGTTAAAACTATCAAGTTAAAAGAAAAAATTACATCGTTTTGATAAATTTAACCCATTAGTCTTACTTTCCTTCCCAAATCACCCCACTTTCCCTTTTTATTTTACTCAATTAATCTAAAAGCTTGTACTTCATTTACTAGTTAAATAATCAATCCATGTAAGCTCAATATTGAATATAAATAATAAGATTCGTTAACTCGACTCTACTTGACTCAAAATTTTTTGACTTGAATCGAAAAAAATTCAAATTGAATTTGATTAATAAAATAAGATTCGTCAACTCGACTAACTCGAAATTTTTTAACTTGATTCAACTCCACTTAATTGAATACTCACGCTACCTCTAGCCTAAGGATTACCAAGGGATTTGTTAAGTAGTAATACAAAAAGTATGGGTTTAAAACCCTTATATTAGGCATATGGATGGTAAAATAACTTAAACTCAATTGGGTTTCGACCTAATCCTATCTGATAGAGGCGAATTTTTTCTTCAATAAGGTGAGGGTCAGATTTTGATCTAACTTGCCCCACCTTACCTCATAAGTTTACCAAAGTACCCCTCTTTTAATTTTATAATTATTTTTAAAAACTTTTATAATATTTTGTAACATTTTAATTTTTCTTTTATATTTTAGTCAGATATTTTAATTTTTTTCTTAGATTTTATAGAATGTATTTTATTTAATTTTTTAAAAATTAATATAATATAAAAACATTTAACGAGTTTAAGAGGGTGAAAGGTGTAAAAAGCGGGTTAGAGTCGAATAAAGGAAAAAAATATCTTGCTTTATTGTCATCTTTAATCAGACACCAATAAATGGGAACCCAACTTTTAATTAGTAACATTTAATATAAAGTTCAGATGGTAAAAATAAATTATTGCCAGAGTTTGAAATGCACTAGCAAAACACATTTCAAAAAATAATATTATAAAGGATGAATTGAATACTCTTACTTGAGTTTGTTGATTACTAAATTAATAGGGACAATAAAAAAACTTTACTTATATAAACATAAAAATGAGGTCGCTTCAACAATAGGAATCAAGGGGTTTTATTTTAAATGTTCATTAAGAACAAAATAAGTGCATAGATGTATTAGCACTAAAAGTGAAACTTTTGATGAAGTTATGAATAAATCTTATGTTAAGTGCATCTTCAATTTTAGTATAAGGAGTTGTGATTTAATCTGCGCGTACCGATAACTTTATTAAAATTCTAAAGTACATCATTTAATTAGTGATTTAATTGAAGAGATATTATCTTATATGCATAATCTCTTTTAGTGTGAAAAGCAAAGCAATTACCAACATTCCAAACTAATTAGAATTTTTTAGTAGTTCCAAGTGTTAATAATCTAACAAAACTAAATATAATATAATATAATATAATATTTGGGTTTAAAGATCGAAAGGCCCCTCAATAAAAAAAAATCAAGCCCTTTAAAAAAGTTCACCTTGTTGAGCTTGTGATATCATGGGTTGCGCATGGGAGCCCGCAACCATGATACACTTGTGTGATCCATCGAGTTCAAGGGAGGTCTTTTGGCCCAATTAGACTGGCCCAGTGCTTGGAGAGACTAAAGGTCCATCTACAAAGTCGACAAATATGGAATGTAATCTTCAAGATAGGCAATCTTAGAAGATATGATCCTTGTGATCTTAGAGATTTGATTGTAATCTTAGAGATTCTTTTTATAGATACTTTTCAATCTTAGCCATTGATGTACTTTGATCTGTACCATTGATTTTGGGGAGGCTTAACTATAAATAGAGGCCTCTTCCCCTCATTGTAAATCACTTCATTCTTGAGCAATAAGAATTCTTGAGAGCATTCACTCAAAACTCTCTCTCTTTTGTGTTCTTAGTTTCTTTGCAATCGTTCTTCGTTCTTCATTCGTTCATCTTGAGTTCTTTCACTTTTATGTTGGTGCCTTAGAGGAAATTCTGTTGAATCCTCATTTGTTGGGAATTAGGTTAACTTAGGCATTTTTGGAGCAAAGAAGTGACCTAAGGTCGCACGGATTACATGGGAATAATTTAAGTCCGTGACAGTTGGTATCAGAGCTAGTGTTGTAAAGGCACCTTGTAAGATGTCAAAAGAAACCGTTGAACATGTTGAGCCTATGGAGACCCGTGGAAGGGCCAGAAAGGCTAGTTGATCGAGGGACATGCTGTCAAGCTTGGAGAATCGTGTGGTCTATCTCAAAGAGTCCATGGGAGACATGAAGGAGACACTTGAGATTGCCATGAGTCGTAATGATGATTTAAGGGAGGATAGCAAAGAGTTTGTGATGGATTCTCTTAGGTCCATTGCTGATAAGTTGACAGTAAGAGATGATGCTCTTGAGGCCTTGGTGACGGCCTTGAAGGAGGAGATTGCTGAGCTTAACGTGGAGCTCACTATCTATAAGGCTGCCTTGGGAAGTGGGATGATGGCTTCAAGACCGAAGCAACGCAAGGTTGATGTTCCAAAACCTGAGAAGTTCAAGGAGGCTAGGTCCGCGAGAGAAATGGATAACTTCCTGTGGGAATTGGAACAATACTTTCGAGCAATGGGCATCGAGGATGATGCCACCAAGGTAAACACTGCTTCGATTTACTTTACTGATGTTGCTCTCTTATGGTGGCGACGTAGGTCCACGGATGAGAAACGTGGAGGAACGGCTATTGGGACTTGGGAGGAGTTCCAAGGAGAGTTGAAGAAGCAGTTTTACCCGCAGCATGCTAAGAAAGAGGCTCAAGCCAAGTTACGTCGGCTTACGCAACAAGGCACTGTTCGAGAATATGTATAGGAGTTCAACGAGTTAATGCTTCAGATCTTAGACTTGAACGAGAAAGAAGAGTTCTATTGGTTCAAGGATTGGCTGAAAATATGGGTGAAGCAATAGTTACGTCGCCAAGGCATCACTAAATTGACTGTAGCCATGGTTGAGGTAGAAAATTTCTTAGAGATTGGGGGAAGAAAGTCCGAGAATAATGAGTCCTTCAAACCCAAGCCAAAAGCCAAGGGTAATGGTGTGGGAGACAAGAAGAATGATGGCCCAAAAGCTAGTCAAGGCAAGTCATGGGAGCGAAAGGGGGCATTGAAGTGCTTTCTTTTTCAAGGCCCACGTAAGATGAAGGATTGTCCAATGAAGGAAGCCTTCAATGCCATGGAGGCACATGGAGGTGCCATGGAAGCTGAAAAAGACACCAAAAATCTTAGTGCAATTTTGGGAGGTGTCGAAGACAAGACGAGTAAGGGGTTGATGTTTGTGGACATTATTGTGGCTGGTAGAGGATTGAATGCACTTGTTGACACTGGTGCGTCTGACTTATTCGTGTCCAAGGAAATGGCGAGGGAACTTGATCTCAAAATCGAGAAAGATTCGAGTCATATTAAAATAGTGAACTCGAAGAGCATGCCTATAACAGGTATAGCAAAGGGAGTAGAACTCCAGCTTGGCGAATGGAGTGGCAAAGCCAACATTAAGGTGATACCACTTGATGATTATTAATTTGTGATTGGTTTAAGCTTACTTGATCAGGTTAATGTGGGTATTTATCCTTCCGGTAATTATATGGTGATCAATGATTCAAACCATCAATGTATGGTGAGAATGAAAAGGAAAGCAAGCATGAAAGGGAAAACCTTGTCAATAATCTAGTTCACTAAAGGAGTATGAACAGATGAAGTCTCCTACTTAGCCGCCTTGAAGGTCGATGAGGGTTTGAAATCTGTCGGTGAAATTCCAAAGGAAGTGGGCTAGTTATTAATGTCCTTTCAAGACGTGATGCCAGCTAAGTTGCCCAAGAAGTTACCACCTAAGAGGGAGGTGGACCACAGGATCGAGTTGATGCCCAATTCGAAGCTGACAGTTAGGGCCCCATATATAATGTCTCCGCCTGAGTTGGAGGAATTGCAAAAACAATTGACGGAGCTCTTAGATGCCGGGTTCATTAGACCATCTAAAGCCCCATTTTATGTACCGGTGTTATTCCAAAAGAAGCACGATGGGTCTTTGAGATTGTGTATCGACTACAGGGCTTTAAACAAGATTACTGTGAAGAACAGGTATCCCATTCCTCTTATTACAGACTTGTTCGATCAACTTGGTAGCGTGAGATGGTTTACTAAGTTGGATTTGCGATCAGGGTACCATCAAGTAAGAATAGCCGAAGGGGATGAGCCCAAGACCACTTGTGTGACTCGATATGGATCCTTTGAGTTCCTTGTAATGCCTTTCAGGTTGACGAATGCTCCAGCCACATTCTATACACTAATGAACAAGGTTTTGCATCCATTCCTAGATCATTTTGTGGTTGTTTATCTTGATGATATTGTGGTGTACAGTAAGTCGCTTGAGGAGCATGTCGGACATTTGAGAGAGGTGTTCCAGACCTTGAGGGAAAATGAGCTATATGTGAAAGAAGAGAAATGCTCATTTGCCCAACAAAAGGTGTCATTCCTTGGTCAAATTGTGGGATGTGACAAGATTCGTATGGATGAAAGCAAAGTTCGGGCTATTGTTGATTGGGAGCCACCAACCAAGGTCATGGAGTTACGATCTTTCCTTGGGTTGGCAAACTACTATAGGCGCTTTATTGAAGGCTACTCCAAAATCACTGTACCCTTGATGAATTTGTTGAAGAATGGTAAAGAATGGGATTGGGATCCTTAATGTGAGAATGCCTTCAAGCAAGTGAAGCAAGCAATGACGAGTGAGCCGGTACTTGCTTTACCAGATTTTTCCAAGGCGTATGAGGTACGCACGGATGCATCAGACTATGCAATTGGGGGAGTACTGATGCAAGATGGGCATCCAGTGGCTTACGAGAGTCGAAAGCTCAATGAGACGGAACGACGATATACGGTCCAAGAGAAAGAGATGACCACTGTGGTGCACTGTTTGAGCACATGGAGGCACTATTTTCTGGGTTCCAGGTTTGTGGTATACACTGATAATGTTGCAAATAGCTATGTCCTGACTCAAAAAAAATTGTCTCCCAAGCAGGCTTATTGGCAGGTTTTCCTCACGGAGTTTGATTTTAGCTTATAATACAAACCGGGGAACGCCAACATTGTCGCTGATGCACTTAGCCGGAAGATGGAATTGGCAACAATAAGCCAGCTCGATAGTTCTCTATTGGAAAGTGTTCGAGAAGGATTGTCCCATGATCCCATGGTAAAAAATTTGATGGAGCTTGCCAAAGATGGAAAAACAAGGCGATTTTAGCTCGAGGGAGAATTGCTATACACTTGGGGACACCGTTTTTATGTGCCACAATATGGGAATTTGTGAAAAGAAGTTATAAAGGAATGTCATAATTTGAAATGGGCTAGCTATCCAGGTATGCACCGTATTTTGGCTCTCTTGGAGGATCGATTTTATCGGCCTCACATGGGTGATGATGTGGAGACCTATGTGAAAACTTGTTTGGTATGCCAACAAGATAAAGTCGAGTTGAAGACTCCCGCCGGTTTGTTACAACCTTTGCCCATTCTGGAGCGTCCATGGGAGAGCTTATCCATGGACTTTATTGTGGGTTTGCCTAAATCTGATAGGTTTGCGAGTATCTTTGTTGTGGTAGACAAGTTTTCGAAGTATGCAACTTTTATTCCGGCAACCAAGGAGTGCCCTGCTAAGGAGGCAGCTCGTTTGTTCCTGAGACATGTGGTGAAGTATTGGGGAGTGCCATAGTCTATCATAAGTGATCGAGACGAGTGATTTACGGGCCGATTCTGGATGGAATTGTTCAAGTTAATGGGCTCATACTTGATCTTTTCCACTAGCATGCATCCACAAATCGATGGGCAAACCGAACGAGTGAATGCGTTGTTAGAAATGTACTTACGACACTATGTGAGTGCCACACAAAGAGACAGGCCAAAGTTATTGGACGTGGCCCAATTCTCGTACAATTTGCAACGAAGTGGGGCGACGAACCAGAGTCCATTTGAGATAGTGACGGGTCAACAACCACTTACACCCAATGCTACTGCAACTCGTTATGCGAGACCTAATCCAGCAGCTTACCGATTTGCAAGGGATTGCAAGAGAAAAATGATTTAGCTCGATCTTGCCTCGACAATGCAAGTAAATGAAATAAGAAATGAGCGAATCAGAATTGAAGGGCCGTGCAATTTCAGGTTGGTGAATCAATCCTTGCTAAACTCCACTTGATTTTGCGACATAATGGCTTGCACAAGGGGCTTGTGTGACGGTATGAGGGACCCTTTCGAGTTGTAAAGAGAGTGGGAAAGGTGGCCTACAAGCTTGAGTTGCCTGCAAAGCTCAAAGTCCACCCAGTGTTCCATGTAAGTATGCTTAAGCCATTCCATAAGGATCAGGAGGATCCAAATCGAGGCAAGTCCGAATGAGCACCAATGGGGGTAAAGGTCTCTTATAATCGTGAAGTTGAGAGCATCGAGGCAGATCGTGTGTTCAGAAGGAAGTACTATCAGTCGCGGCATGAATATTTAGTTTGATGGAAAGGATTTCCGGAAAGTGAGACAAGTTGGGAACCCGTCGAGGCCTTGTGGCAGTTCTAAGACAAGATAGACCAATTCCATGCAAAGGACGCAACAAGGACGTCGCTAGATTCGGTAAGGGAGAATGTCATGGGTTGCGCATGGGAGCCTAAAACCATAGCACACTTGTGTGATCCATCGAGTTCAAGGGAGGTCTTTTGGCCCAATTAGACTGGCCCAGTGCTTGGAGAGATTGAAGGTCCATCTACAAAGTCGGCAAATATGGAATGTAATCTTCAAGATAGGTAATCTTAGAAGATATGATCCTTGTGATCTTAGAGATTTGATTGTAATCTTATTCTTTTTGTAGATACTTTTCAATCTTATCCATTGATGTACTTTGATCTGTACCGTTGATTTTAGGGAGGCTCAACTATAAATAGAAGCCTCTTCCCCTCATTGTAAATCACTTCATTCTTGGGCAATAAGAATTCTTGAGAGCATTCACTCAAAACTCTCTCTCTTTTGTGTTCTTAGTTTCTTTGCAATTGTTCTTCGTTCTTCATTCGTTCATCTTGAGTTCTTCCGCTTTTGTGTTGGTGCCTTAAAGGAAATTTTGTTGAATCCTCATTTGTTGGGACCTAAGGCCGTACGGATTGCATGGGAATAATCTAAGTCCGTGACAATAGTATATTGAAGTGGTATGTCATGTCAATATATACTTAATTTTAATAAAAATCATAAAATTTTAATAAAAATTATTAGAAGAACATGTCTAAAATGAATTTGGACAAATGGATGTCTTTGTTCATGTGAATCAAGACATCTATTTATACAGATTTATTACAGATGTGGTTTATAATATTATAAAAATTATTAAAAAGCTGTAAAATTTATAAAAAATTGTAAACAATTATAAAAATGTAAAAAAAAATATTGATTTAATAATTTTTAAAATTGTAAAAATATATATTTAAAATTTGTTAGGCTCGAAAATACAAAGAGCACTGAATTGGCATTTTAAGAATTCTAAAATATTTCTAAAATAAAATGAGAGAGGGAGAAAAGCTAACACAAATGATTTATAAGGGTTCGACCCCAATTACCTATCTCTACTACCTTAGCTTTTGACCGTGTGCGCACATGTGCATAAAACAACAAATTTATAATACAATTTTTAAAGCACGATTTTAGCAAGATGATCAGATACAAAATAGAACTATTCGAGACTTTGCTGTCCCTGTGTTGGATGATTGCATCTAGGGATTGTTAGGCCAGCTATTCAAGCTGGAAATTTTGAATTAAAGCCGGTAATGTTCCAGATGCTGAATTCTAATGGATAGTATGCTAGGCTGCCACATGAAGATGCGAGAGAGCACCCTAAATCCTTTCTACTGATTTGTGTTTCTTTCAGTCAGCATGGTGTTCCTGATGACGCCTTGAAAATGCAACTATTCTCTTATTCATTGCAAGGATGGGCTCGTACCTAGTTCCTTGGATTGCCTGCTGGATCAATCACTTCATGGAATGCGCTTGCAACTCAATTCATTTTGCGATTTAATCCACCAACGATGAATGCTCGTCTTAGGAATGACTTCACTATGTATCATCAACTGAATGATGAAAATTTGTATACTATGTGGGAGCATTACAAAACTCTTCTTCGACATTGTCCCATGCATGGAATTCAGCAGGAGACGTACATTGAAATCTTTTACAACGAGCTGAATGCACAGATAAGAAATCTTGTCGACGCATCTACTAATGGCCCTTTCTTGGACTGTACATACTAGGAAGCTGCCAGAATTCTAGAGCGAATTTCTTAGAATGATTACCAATATCCGATCTCTAGAGCTGCACAAGTCAAAGAAAATGCTGGAGTTATTGAATTAGATGCTATATTCGCTCTGAGTGCACAAGTTTCATCGCTAGCAAACATGATAAAGAACATGAAGGGGATTACTGAAGTTGCACCCATTCAAGTTGCTCAACAAAATTGATGTCCCTACATTTTGTTGTGAAATTTACGGTGACAATCACAGTTATGAAGATTGTCCACAGCACGCGAAAAATGCTTTATATGTCAATAATATCCATGGAAATTCTTATGGTAATTCCTATAATAGTTCTGCAAGTCAACAGCCTTGGGGAAGCCAGAATGCGACGACATTCAGATATGAAAATTCATCTAGTCAAGGTAATTTTCGACAAGGGAATTACAATCAATAGCAGCAAAATTTTAACTAGAGTCCTCAGATGCATGCACATCAAGATCAGATGTAGCCGCACAATCGTGTACAGCCACAACAATCTTCAATGCCATATTTGAATGCTCAAGGACAATAGCAACAGCAGTACACACAATCACGAGCTGATCCTTTTGAAGCCCTGATGCGTGAACATATAATACGAACAGAAGCCATTGTGTAGGGAAATTCATCTTCTATTCGAGCATTGGAAGCACAATTAGGGCAACTGGCTTCCAATTTGAACACAAGACCACCAGGTGCTTTACCCAGTGATACAGAGAATCCAAACTCAAAAGAAAAGGAGCATTGCAAGGCTATCACTCTTCGGAGTGGGAAACAAACCGTTGAGCCAGCTATCAGCTCTGATGTAACACCTATCATTAATAGTGGCATAAATCAGGGTAAGGAGGTTACATATGAAGAAGTTATAGAAGAATCAAATAAAGAGGCTCCACCAATTGTTACACTCCCATGGCTACTAGCAGGGTAATAAAATTGTTGACACAACTGCCGATATCGACATAACCAGCTATGTCAAGGCAACCTGATGTATCCATACCATTTCCATTTTCATAGCGATTTAAAGAGAAAGAGCATGATAGAAAATATCAGCAGTTTTTGACCACATTAAAACAACTGCATGTCAATATCCCTCTTGTGGACGCTCTAGTATAGATTCCCAGTTATGGGAAATTCATGAAGGAGCTCCTATCCAAGAAGAAGAAGTTGACTGATACTGAGACAATTAAGCTCATAAAAGGATACAGTACAGTCCTGATAAATAAGTTACCACCTAAGATAAAAGACCTTGGAAGCTTTACAATCCTATGCTCGATTGGAAATCATTACTTGGGAAAAGCTCTATGTGATTTAGGCACGAGTATCAACCTGATGCAGCTGTTTACATTTAGAAAATTACGGATTGGTCATATGAAACCCACTGCAGTGACATTACAGTTGGAAGATAGATTATTGGTGCAACCTGAAGGACAAATTAAAGACATCCTAGTTCGCGTAGATAAGTTTATGTTCCCAGCGGATTTCATTATCCTCGACTGCGAAGTAGATAAAGAGGTACCCATAATTTTGGGACATCCATTCCTCGCCACTGGACGCACTCTCATCGATTTGTATAAAGGCAAATTGACAATGCGACATAATGATGAACATATCACTTTCAGCGTGTTTGAGGCCATTCCCTGCAAAGAGAAAGAAAAATGTCACCACATTGATGTGCTAGACACATTAATTGAGAAGAAATTCAATGAGCAAAGTACTATAGTTCCAGAAGAATTTGTAGTGACATCGGATGAAGATTTTCTAGTTTACTGTGACAGCAAAGCTACAACGCATAACATCAAGCTTAGGCGTGGATGGAATCTTTAGATTTGACCAATAGAACGACTCCACTATTTAAGCCATCTATTGATGAAGCTCCTACCTTGGAGTTGAAGCCACTTCCTACGCACCTGAAGTATGTTTTTCTTGGTAACAATAATACACTGCCAATTATTGTCTCCACAACTCTCGACGTAACTCAGGAAGAAAATTTGATCTAAATATTGAAGCAGCATAAGCGTGCGACTACTTGGAGTATTGTTGATTTTAGAGGCATTAGTCCCTCTTTCTGCATGCACAAAAGTTGGTTGAAAGATGAAGGAAAGCAATCAATTGAACAGTAAAGGATATTAAATGAGAAAATGAAGGAGGTGGTTAAAAAGGAAATTATTAAGTGGCTGGATGCAGGCATTATCTACCCAATTTTTTATAGCACTTGGGTGAGCCCAGTCCAATGTGTCCTTAAGAAAAGTGGTATCACAGTGGTAAGTAATGACAAGGATGAGCTAATCCCTACTTGCATTCCTACGGGCTGACGAGTGTGCATAGATTATCATTGATTGAATGCAGCCATAAAGAGGGATCACTTTTCACTCCCCTTCATCAATCAAATACTGGATAAGCTTGCTGGAAAAGCCTACTATTGCTTCCTTGATGGCTATTCTGGCTACAATCAGATAGCTATTACGCTGAAGGATCAAACAAAAAAGACTTTTACTTGTCCTTTTGGCCCTGCCTTCTGCCGAATGTCGTTTGGTCTCTACAATGCACCGATCATATTTCAAAGGTGCATGATGGCAATATTTTCAACATGATTGAGGACTCATTTAAGGTATTTATGGATGATTTTTCTGTTTAAGGAAATACTTTTGATAAATGCGCTGACAACTTGGCTAGAGTTTTAAAGTGATGTGAGGACACAAATCTTGTGCTAAATTGGGAGAAATGTCACTTCATGACCGTAGAAGGCATTTTCCTAGGTCATCGCATTTCCTGTCAGGGCATTGAAGTGGATAAAATGAAGCTTGAAATTATTGAGATGTTACCCCCACCAACTAATGTAAAGGGTATTCGGAGTTTTCTTGGACGCGCAGGTTTTTATCGTAGATTTATTCGAGACTTCTCAAAAATTGCAAAACCTCTCTGCTTGTTGTTGAAGCAAAATAAAAAATTCATGTTTGATGATGCATGTGTGGATGCATTTATGAAAATAAAGAAGCAGCTCGTGCAGGCACCTATTATCGTTGTACCAGATTGGTCGCAACCATTTGAAGTAATGTGTGATGCAAGTGATTTACAGTGGGTACAGTATTAGGAAAACACAAGGAAAGAGTATTTCACACTATATATTACTCCAGCAAGACTCTCAAAAGATCTCAGATTAATTACACAACCATAGAAAAAGAGTCGTTGGCTGTAGTCTTTGATTTCGACAAATTTCGCTCATATCTTGTTGAAGCAAAGGTTACTGTATTCACTGATCATTTCATGTTAAGATACCTTTTTTCAAAGAAGGAAGCTAAACCAAGGTTGATACAATGGATCCTTCTACTACAAGAGTTTGATATAGAGATAAAGGATCGAAAGGGGTCAAAAAACCAAGTGGCAGATCATTTGTCTCATTTGGAAGTGGGTAGTGAAAACAAAAATACATTTCAAATTGTCGAAGCATTTCTTGACAAGAAGTTGCTTGCTGTCGACGCAACACCATGGTATGCGGATGTGGTCAATTACCTGGTATGTGGAAGGCTACCTTTGAGCGCAACAGGTCATAAGAAAGAAAGATTTCTTCACTACATAGAAAAATATTATTAAAACGAGCCATATCTCTTCAAGGTATGCAACGACAATATAATTTGGTGTTGTGTTCCAGAGGAAAAAATGCTTTCAATCCTAAAGCATTTTCACGACGCTCCTTATGGAGGTCATTTTAGTGGCATTAGAACTGTTGCAAAGGTTCTTCAATTAGGATTTTATTGGCCTTCATTATTTAAAGATGCCTAAAAATTTATACACCAATGTGATAAATGTCAGCGCACCGGATGAATATCTTGATGCAATGAGATGTTATAATAGCCAATCATAGAAGTTGAACTTTTTGATGTTTGGGGTATAGACTTCATGGGATCGTTTCCAAGTTCGTTTGTTAATGTTTATATCCTAGTTGCTGTTGACTATGTATCAAAATGGGTGGAGGCCATTGCAGTCCCAAAAGATGATGCAGGGACAGTGCTGAAGTTTTTCCACAAGCATATCCTTACTCGCTTTGGCACGCCTAAAGCATTAATCAGTAACCAAGGCACTCACTTCCACTTTAATCAGGTAGCAACCGCACTGAAGCGGTATGGAGTTCACCATAGAATGGTGACCACATATCATCCACAAACTAACGGGCAAGCTAAAGTTTCCAATCGACAGATTAAAAATATTCTCGAGAAAGTGGTGAATCTATTGAGGAAAGATTGGTCTTCTTGGCTTGATGATGCGTTGTGGGCATTACGGACAACATACAAAACCCCACTTAGGATGTCACCGTATCAGCTTGTCTTTGGTAAAGCATGTCACTTGCCTGTGGAATTGGAACATAAAGCAATTTGGGCAATCAAGCAAGTAAACATGGATTACGATGATGCTGGGAAGAAAAGGCTGCTAGACATCACTAAACTTGAGGAAATTAGGCGCAATACTTATGAAAATGATGCAATATATAAAGAAAAGACCAAGCGATGGCACGACAAAACTATTTTGCAGAAATAATCTACTGTAGGACAACAGGTGCTATTATTTAATTCTCGACTAAAATTGCACCCAAGTAAATTGCACTCACATTGGTATGTACTATTTGAAGTTATCGAAGCATTTCCTTATGCTGCGGTCATAATTAAAGATATACATGATGGGCACCAATTTAAAGTGAATGGACAACGACTGAAGCATTATATTGGCCATGATGATCACAAACAGAAGGAGAGCATTAATTTGGTTACATTTTATAACCTCTCTTTACATTTTTACCATGTAATTTTAGTTTATTTAGTTTTTGTTTCAGTTTATCTTCCTTATTATTTTTGCAGGAATAAAGCTCTTTCTTTTGTCGATGCATGCAAAGCTCCTTGTCGATGCATCTTATCTGTTGACTCACTAGAAAATCAAAGCATATCAGGAATAAATCATGACGTTTCATCCTTTATTCCCCAACCGTTAGATCGGTTTGAAAAAGTGTAATCTGATTGGACGCATTTATTGATTGCAGACCTATTGTCCTCTCTCTGCAGCATAAATAAACACGTCTTTCCATTTACTCTTTTCATTCCCTATAAAGCAATTCCTTTTGTACTGACTGTGTATTCAAAAACCTCCATTGTTATTCAAAATTTTCTTCAAGTTTCCACCTTTTCTACTCTATTACTACCTTTTCTACCAACAAATATGGCCAGAACTCGAGGCGCCAAGACACCATCGAAATTTGTTGCGAAATCTTCATCTGTCGTTGTGGTTCATGAAACAGAGCATCACCCATCAAAATAACCTGTGATGTTCCTTACAAAGGTAGCCAAGGATTGTTTTCAAGAGAATAATGGAACAAAACTGCCATCCTGAACAAGTTTTTCAGCTGTGAAGCAACAGGATCTTGGGAAGCAAGTGCATAAAACCATCGCAAAGATGGGATGGGAAACTTTCTCTGCCATCCTGGGAGCTACTCACCGTCCTTGGTACGAGAGGTTTTTACGAACCTTACTGACAAGGAGTCAGAGTTCGTGTTTGTTTGTGAAGGGTGAGTACCTTGGGATGCCGCCCACATGAATGATCACTACAACATTATTGTGGACGAGGATGAACATGTGGCATTCCTTGAGGAACCCATTAAGGAAGGGGCTGATATTTTGGTGCGAGACCTTTACGTTGAAGGAGCTCTGTGGACGAGATCCAATCCAAATAATTACACAATACATTGATAATTTCTAACGTTGCAGAGTAATTTTATTAACTGTCGCCTAATGCCTTCTATCCACAGCACGACTGTAACTTTGGATCGGATATATCTAATACATTCGATCATTAAGGGATGAAAAATAAATGTCGGTGCAATTTGCATCAAGGAATTGCGAATTGTGCTCTTGGCAAATTGGTGTTTTGGTGTTTCCCTCCTTGATTATGTAGTTGTGCCAGCAATGGGGAGTGGTGCCTCGTGAGGGAGAGGAGATTTTAGATAATAAGGGACCCATCAATGAAGCCTCAATCGAGTGTATGACTCGTGGGAAAGACACTCCCACTGTAAAGGAGGTTGAGCCTAGAAAAAGTAGAAGAAAAAGAAGAAATGGAACCATAATCCATCTTTATGGCGTAAAGTAGAGGAAGTAGAGAAGATCGTGGACTCTATCAACATCAGGCATATTAAATTTGTCACCACTATTGAAGATATGGAGATGTTTCAAAACTTATTCTATGCCTACACTAGGGCATGGAATAGTGCCGTTATGACCATACTAAGACGAATGAGCAAGGCACCTCTACCGGAATTTCCTATTTTCCCTCCGATTATCAGAGAAGCTAAGCCTTCAACTGAAGAGGCTGACTCTGAAGGAAAGGACCAATCTGTGGCTTCCCCACAAATGGTGCATATTTTTTATGATGAAAGAGAGGTTGATTTGAGGGAAGTAGAGGATTCTCTAAGGAATATTACGAGCTTATTTGAGGATGACTTTACTGCCAGTCTAGAGGCCACTTTCGCTGAGGAAGAGGCTCCTTCTGATGAAGAGAAAATGTCAATAGAACATATGGAAATAGAGGAATAAAAGGAGGATGAAAGAAAGGAAGGAAAAGAATGTCGAGGAAGATTTAGCTGAGGAATTTGTCCCTGCACCTACAGTATTGGGTGTAACATTTGAAGATTTGGCACTACCTGAAGTGAGTCAGACGAAAGCTGTGACTGCAATTAATAAGGATCACAACCCTCTAGCTATAATGGTCTATACTGGACCACTCGAAGAGATCCACCCATCTGATGTCAAAGTTGATGATGCCGGGCTCAGCCCGATGCTGCGGAGTAATCGAAAGATCAAGTGAAGCCAAAGAGAGAAAACGGAAGTGCGCCAAGGATAAGAAGTGCCACAAGGAGGAGTAGCAACGTAAGAAGAAGAAGCCCAATGAAGCCACATCAACAGGTGCAGTGAATTGTGTTAGTTTTTATTTCGAGTTTTAGTTTTAATTTGCATGCATATCAAGTAGCTGTAATTTAATTGTCACTGCATGTGCATTGTCATTGCATTTTCATGTGTCATTGTAAATTAATGTCAGTGTATTGGGGATAATGCAAACTTTAAGTTTTGGGGGAATGTATATGAGAATGGAAATGCAATTGCACTTACATTTTAAAAATTTATCCTTTTGAGTTTAATGAAGCATGCATGGTTGTTGAAGATATGCTTAAATTTTTTCATTTGATGCTTAATTCTTGAATCATGTGAACTGTTAATGAATGAGTTGGATGAATTTGATTGAATGCTATATATTAAATTCTTGGATGAATGACTTAGAGTGCATTAGTAATGGATGAATAATATCATTCTTTGAATCTTGAATGAATCTTCCATTTACAGCTACTTGTATATAAGTATAGTTATAAATAAAAGACACTCCGATGTGGGTGTATTGTGAACTATCAAGGGGGGACACTCTAATAAAAGTGTTAGAAAAAGTAATCTAGCCAAAGGCTATCACTACAAGTGTGTGCATCGATGCAATTACATACTCCCTGGGGGTTTGTTGCACCCCATCGTTACTTCCCAGGAACAAGAGTATAGTAATGAAATGACATCCCTCAGTCACATAAAAAAAAGAAAAAAGGAAAAGAAGCAAAAATATCTATATATTATTATACAATAAATGTTGTTTTAGTAGAAATAATTTAGGATTTAAAGCATGATGCTAGAATTGATGAACTTGCATTTTTAATTATTCATAACTAAGAATTTTCGGCGTAATATTCTGTCATTTGAATGTGATTCATTCATTAGGACTTTAGATGATTCAAGTTGGTAGAATGATCATTGCCTTGAAAATAATTTTGCTATAACCTTGCTAGCTTTTGTTTTTACTTGAGGACAAGTAAAACTCAAGTTTGGGGGTGACAGCATTAGAAAGAACCATTGATTTCTCCCTACTTATTGTATAATTTGTTCCCATTTTTTCATATTTAGCATACATTTTTAGTATTTTTAATTTAGTTATAGCATTTTCTAACTTAATGAATCTCAGCCTAATTTCCTTTGAATTTATGATATTTTTACTACTGATGTCGCTGCATTAGTCTGTTTAGCATTGCGCCCAGAGATGTCACTGCAGGAACCTACCTAGAAGTATCGATGCATGAATGTTTCCAGAGTTGTCACTGGATAAGAGGATCCAGAATTGAGCCCAGAACTGTCGCAGTACTTGACAGCTGTCTGGTTAACACACCAAAAATGTGTGAGTTGTATAGCTGGTATAACTAACTAGTACGACCAGAGAATGTTAGATCTAAAAGGAAGGGAAACCCGTACTGTGAAGTGGCTGTTAAATACTGAAGAGAAGGAGACAGAAGGGATCTTCTTTCTCGGCCAGATTTGATTTTCTTTTTGAATCCATATTTTCTTAAAGCTTGCATCCATGGCAGCTTAACTTCCCAAGGGCGACCTGACCCAGAAGAGAAGGCTGAACTGCTCCTGTCGAGGAGCATCCTAATTGCACTACAAGAGGAGAGTAAGGGAGCAATTTGATAGACTAGGAATAAATGCCCCAGTTGTTCTATTATATCTCTTTCTTAAACGCTGGTAATTCTTGTTATTTCAAGTTGTATGGAAGTACATTTGAAATTTAGAACTGAATGATATCTATTTCAATCTTGCCTTTACTGTTAATCTTTGGATTTAATTGTTTGACCATGGAAGTGTGATTGCAATGACTGTCACTAGAAGGTGCAGCAACAAATTAAGTTAACAAGCAAGACAACAGAAGTTGCTTAGGGATTGAAGGAATTTAATCCACTTGTTTTTGAATATGTTGCATTGCCAACACTGGAAGGTGTGGTTATTGTGCATGTTTGAGCCTTAGATGTAATAAGAGAGTCAAGTTTGGTAAGATTTTTATTGTGCTTATTTGCAGTGACAAATTACCTGATATTTTAAACCTTGTAAGTCACACTTAGTTTTCTGCCAACTTTTCACGTCAGGAACCCCATTTCATTATCATTGCTTTACTTCTTAAATTTTTCATTATTGCTTCAAAAAATCAATCTCATACTTTTACTGCATTTACCTATCCATTACTATGATAGCTTTACCACAATTTATATTGCTTTATCTGTTCCTTGCATCAACAATTATAAACACAAAAATCCATCCTCGTGGGATCAATATCTGATAGACTTACATCTATATACTATACTTGCATCGATAGTGTACGCTTGCTCATATTTTCCGTGATGTTCATAGTGCAATCACTAGTATACATAATAGATTCTAAGTGGCTGAACGCCTCCGAATGTATTTGATCAGCCTATAAACATCACAGCATCTAAGTGCAAGGGGACACTCATTGATGCAAGTATAGTTGATAGATTTGACCTATCAAATATCGATCCCATGAGGATAGAGTTCTTGATTTTTAATTGTCAAAGCAACTATAGTTAAGATTAGAGGAATTGCTACTAAAAATGTCAGGGCAATTGAGTCAGATCTGCATAACTAAAAGAATTAATTTGTCAAAGCAAATATAAAATAAATTGTCAGAGCAAACTAAGATAAAATGAATAGTTGTTGAGATGTTTGTAAATGTAAATTCAAAAGAATAGAAATATGACCAAGTGTAAAGAAGTGGAGAGGATCACTGACTTCACAAGTCGCAATGCTAAATGTGATTGCAAGGTAACAACTAGATGAATTATCACCGTAATTATGCTTCAATGAGATCTTACTCCTATCACTTCCCCTGTTTAACAAAGACTCAAATGCTAACAATTACCACACCGTCCAGTGCTGGTAATGCTTCGCACTTAAGAACAAGTGGCCAGAATTCCTTCTTATCCTCAACCAACTTCCGTTGTCTTGCTTCTTAATCTAACTTGTCAGCGCACCTTCCAGTGATTGTGACTGCAATCGCACTTCTGTGGTTAATACAGTTAAATCCAAATATAAATAGATAAGGAAAATAGAGTAGAAATCAAATTAGATCTAACTTCAAAATGGACTTCCATACTTAATTGATAATTAAGAGTATTCATCAACAATTAAGAGGTATGAAAGAATAAAGTTGAAGCATCCTATTCCTAGTTTACTAGAACTATTCCATGACAGCTCCTCTTGCACCGTAAATAGGCACTTCTCGTCAGAAGTCTTGATCCTTTGCTCATCAGATCACCTTCCTCTGAAACTCAAGCTTCCATGGCAACTTGTTTAGAGATTTGAGAAATTTTACAGAGTTTAATTCTTCACCACTTGATGCTCCCTCTTCTTCTTTTTCCTCCTATTTATAAGCTCTCAAAATTTGCAGCTCTCCTCCCTCTCAGATCTAACCATTTTGGCAGCTGTACAAGTTGGTTATTTCACGCAGATTTGGTGTGTTCATTAGGCATCTGTAGGTTGTCGCCGCATTTGTAGACACAATCTATAATCTTTACTTTCGGCGACAACTTAGCATTCCCCTGCATTGGTGCTTCCAAGTATGTTTGTAGTGTGAAATCACTTGTACGAGGTTAAGGTATCTTTACGGTGACATCTGTGGCCGTAATTCAAGGTTAAATTTGTGGCTGCATCTTTGCATACTTTTTAGCACTAATCTTTAGAGGTGGATCTCTGCGTTGACAATTTCAGACACAAAACTTATGCTGCATATGGCGACATTAGTAGGATAAACGAGGCTAAAATAAACAGAATTAAAGCCATACAACACTAAGTTAGAAAACACAAACACTAAATATGAAAGGTTTAACATGTACACTAAAAATGATACAAAAGGAACAATTAATACACAAGTTTTAGGGAGAAAATAAGTGTCATTTATAATGCTTTTAGTACTCCCCTTCGATTTCTGTTTTTTGCTTCCGTAAGTATACGGATCAGGTTGTAATATCAATATTTTGAGAATCGTAACCAAAAGAGGCTTTAGCAATAGTGAATTGTATCCCTACAAAGAGAATAATTAGTTAGTACTATCTTTAGGGATTGTAGTAAAGAGTTGTTTTGGAAAGCATAAAAGGAAATAAATAAATATAGTAAAAGATGAGATATGTAGATTCGATAAACAACTTTGGGGAGATTAGGTCGCTTCAGTATGTATTCTTCAATTATTGGTTTTTTGGGATTTTAATTCAATAAACTAGTTGCTACCCCAGTTGGATCTTCTGATCTTCCGCCAACATAGTAAGTTGATAGAGACTACTTATCGCTAGATGTCACAGTCTAAACCGATTTGAGGAAAAGGTCTTCATGGATAGGCAATACCAATTTTGGGTTCATTCTTACCTAAATGACGTTCTAGGGTTGTAAGGCCTAGTGCTTGTTTCATGTTCTTCATTTCCCAAATAGTTGATTCGATTCAAAATCCCTGTTTATACAATAATTAAAATTTCATACTTCCACTCCCTAATTCCTCAAAAAAGAATTAGTTTCTCATGGTTTTCTTAATCATTATAAAAACGATAATATATAAAAACATATGATTGAATAAATGAAATGAAAAAGAAACTTCAATTGTATTGGCAATTTTTAGGGAAAGAATTACACGGCTGTTTATGCGAAAGTTACAATCTCGTTTCTAAAATGGAAATACAATGTAAAAACGAAAACTAAGAAAAGGTGTGTCCAACCCTAGTGTTAGAGGCCCTATTTATGGCCTTGGATGGTCATTTTCCTTAACCCTAAGTCAGTTATCCTTCTTCATGTTTAAGTGGCATTGTAAAGATCAAAATGCCCTTTACTCGATGTAAAATCCATGTCTAGGGGTCGATGTCATGACACATCAGGACTTTTATTGCAATGAAGAAGTCAGTCCCCTTACTTGGTGTCATCGTGCAGGCATTGTCGCGACATAGCTCATGTATGTTACGACAAAGAAGTTAGTCCCTTCATTTCTTCAAGTCTGGTCCATTTGTTGCAACGTAGAATATCCTATGTCATGACATAGTGATCAACTTCACTTTTGTGCAACTTCTAAAGGTCTCCTGCACACTCACGAGGTACGTTAACCAACCTTTAGGCCTCAATTAGCCTTAAAGACAATAAAACAACCTTTTAACACTTTGTTTAAACAATTTATTCAAAGATAAAAACTAAGCTAAATCCTACAGAAACATAAAGAAAATGCTTAATTTCAAGCTCTTCAAGTGTGAAAACTAGTCAATCTGCTAGGTTCAAAACCAACAGATCAAACTCCCCCACACTTAAGTCTTTGCTTTTCCTCAAGCAAATAAAACAAGCAAAACAAGAAAATAAAATAAAGCAAAAAAACAAGCAAAGGAGCTTGAGTTCATATCATACAAAGATTAGAGTCGTAGCATCTATTCTAGGCATTATATATTTCTTAATAATTCTAACATGATGAGTGAGCAACTTTACCATTCTTGGTTAGAAAAGTATATGTTCAGTAAGTCACAACAAATACGAATATCAAAGTTCTATTAATATAACTCTATCAATTCCTAATACAAGTACTTTAATTATCTTAGTACAACATAAATAGCCATAATGAGATCATATAATTTCCACATCTATTCATGCATAGAATTGTTTAAGTCACATAGTGTTTTTCGACTTGCAACGTTGAGGGTTAGGATAGGTATGAAATTCAAAGAAAAGTTAAGCACAAAAGTTTACAAACACGAAAATAGTTTGGCACATTGTATTATTCCCTATTCTTCCACTTAATGCCCCATTCCATCTCACCTCCTTATTTCTCCTTCTCTCGTTTTCCTTTTCTCTTCAAGTAGGAAATCTCAATATAGTCTAATCCCTTTAGCTAGCCTATGAGTATTCTTTTGTTTCCTGAGTAATATTCCTTTTTCTTCTTTTTGGTATTTTTGTGACTTTGCCACTTTTCATATGCTTTCTCACTCATGAATTTTCTTCTTTTGTTTCTACTCATTTCTTTTATTTTTCATCTTTTCACTTTTTCTTTCTTTTTGGCTATACTAAAGTTCATACGCGATATTGATTTTCCTATTTCACTCTTTGTTTTATAACCTCCACCGTAATGTGACTACTTACCCTCAATACTTATGGCCATATGTTTATTATTGTTACAAATAGGACCAAAGAAAAGAGTACACACAAATTATCATTTTAGGCTTTAGAGGCTTATGATGTAGTTCATTAAGAAGGGTCATAAGGCTCAAAGATGGGTGCTAATTGGAAATTCAAAATAAGATTTAGCTTTTTAGCTCTATATGTAATCAAATAATGCCCTAAGTCATCCCTAAACACCTCAATATGCATAAATACAATTTTAGCCACACAATCTCAAAATTACTATCTATCATATATACTAGCATGATTGTTTCCTTATATCATTCACATCATTCCGTATCAATAATACTCATCTATCTATACTTAATGTAACTTATAGAACTTAATACTTTCATGCTCAAAAATTAAAAATTCCTCACCATCATGCCAAATTTATCAAAAAATAAAATAACCTATTATACATGCTCCTAACCAACCACTTGTATTTCTACAAGCTCCAGCACACATAAAAGAAAAACATAAAAAGTACCAAAACTAAAACTATATGCAAAAACTCCTATGTTACCTCCCACACTTCAGATAACACATTGTCCTCAATGTGTTACCCTTAAATAATAAGGAAAGAAGTTACCCGATTAGTCATGACAACTCCATTTTTCATGGTGGTTATCCTTTTCCCTTTTTTGTGAATGGCTCGAAATGTTTGTGTTTCTATAGTATAGGATTCCTACATAAAATTAAAGCATATAGAGAAAAAATAAATTCTAATCCTACTCTTAGAAATTATATAAGTCTTTACAAAAAACAAAAATATCCCAAAATTACAAGTCTTAAAATAAAATGAAGTCTTTAAAGTTTCTCTAAAAAAATTCAATCCTCTTCCTCCAAGTTGGATTGAGGGTTCATTAGAGCTTTACCCTTGCCGGAGTACTTTTGGTTAGAGCTCTCGCTTTGTTGTCTTGCTGGACTACAGATTATCGGCCCTTTGGGAGTTGAATATTGGGGTTGAAACATCGCCTCGTACTCATCTTCTATGTTAGGGTCCTCTTGCTCCAAGTTGGTTTCACCCAAATCTGTTTCTTCCTCAACTTTTCATTCTTCCTCAAACATGTTCGATGGGTAGCCTGTTTATCCTTGAGAATTATTTCAATACAGGACCCGTTTCTTGTATCCACCGAATCATGTCGTCAAGCTTTATGTCGATGCTTCCTTGGTTCTTCTTCCCGACTCTTGATTTCTCCTTTCTTTTTATTAAAGCTGGTACATCCATCTTGTCCTTCCTTCTTTAGTTCCAATCCTTAATTTGTTTACATTGAAGCTCAACATACTATTTGTATAAGGAGTCCCCAATGATGCTTCGGGTTGATTTCAAAAATTATTCGTTCTCGCTCATTGACACCCCTACCATTTTACATAGAGCCATTGATCTGTCAATTTTATTCCTAGCAGATTGAACTACTTTTTACACTTGAAGAGCTTCAAAATTAAACATTTTATTTATAATTCTATAGGATTTTACTTAGTTTTTACCTTTGAATAAATTGTGAAAACCAAGTGCTAGAAGGTTACTTTATTGTCTTTAAGGCCGATTGAGGCCTAAAGGTTGGCTAACGTACTTTTGTGAGTGTGTAGGAGACATTAGAAGGTGCACCATATAAAAAATGATCACTATGCCATGACACGAGAAAATGGATGTCGCAACATAGGGACCAGAATGAAGAAATCATGAATTTGTCTTCTTCGTCGCGACATAGAAATGTCCATGTTGCAACCAACTCCTATGTCACAACACAGCATGTCTTTGTCGAGACCAACCCTGAAGATGTCTACGAAAAAGTACATTGACTACTATGTCTAGACATAGGACTTCTGTACACAAATTTTACACTGAGTGAAGGGCATTTTGGTCTTTTATAATGCAACTTAAACACGAGGAACGGTAGCTGACCTAGGCTTGAGGAAAATGACCGTCCAAGGCTATAAATAGGGCTTATAGCACTAGGGTTTTACACACCTTTCTTAACTTTTAGTTTTTACATTGTATTTTTGTTTAGAAACGAGATTGTAAATTTCGCATAAATGTTCGAGGAATTTTTCCCGACAGATTGCTAATACAATTGAAGTTTCTTTTTCATTCTTTTTATTCAATTATATGTTTTCATATATTATTATTTTAATGATGAATAAGAAAACCATGAGGAACTAATTCCATTTTGGGGAATTAGGGAGTGGAAGTACGGATATTTGATTGTTGCTTGATAAGGATTTTGCAATCAGATCAACTGTTTGGGAAAGAAAGAACATTAAACAAACACTAGGCCTGACAACCCTACAACGTCATTTAGGTAGGAATAAACCCAAAATTAGTATTGCTTATCCGTGAAAACCTTTTCTCTATATCAGTTTAGACTGTAACATCTAACGATAAGTAGTCTCTATCGACTTGCTATGCTACGGAAGATCGAGAGATCCAATTGGGCTAGTAACTAGTTAATTGAAGAAAAATCCCCAAAACCCAAAAATTGAGGAAATCATACAGAAGCGACCTAATCTCTCCAAAGTCATTTATCGAATACTTACATCTCGTCCTTTAACTCTATTTTATTTATTTTATGTTCTTCACAACAAATCTTTTATTTTATTCTTGTACTATAATCCCTAAATTGAGTACTAATTAATTCTATTCTTTGTAGGGATTTAATTCACTATTATTCATGCCTCCTTTGGGTATGATCCACAGAATACTACTAAGTGTTCAGTTGTAACACACTATATTTACAACCTGACCCATATACTTGCTGAAGCCGAAAACCTATATCGAACGGGAGTATGCTCGGAGGTGGTCAAGTTGTTGGCGAGACATAGTAGTCTGTGTAGTTTTTCGTAGATATCTTCAGGGTTGGTCGTGAGATAGACATGCTGTGTTGCGACATAGCGGGTTGGTTGTAACATAGACATTTCTATGTTACGATAAAGAAGGCAGATTCAGGATTTCTTCATTCTGGTCCCTATGTTGCGACATCCATTGTCCCATGTTGTGACATAGTTATCATTTTTTATGGTGCACCTTCTAATGGTCTCTTATACACTCACAAAGTACGTTAGCTAACCTTTAGGCCTCAATCGGCCTTAAATACAAGAAAGTAACCTTTTAGAACTTGGTTTTCAGAATTTTTTCAAAGGTAAAAATTAAGTAAAATCCTATAGAATTGTAAATAAAATGCTTAATTTCAAGCTCTTCAAGTGTGAAAGCTAGTTCAATCTACTAAGTATAAAATCAACAGATCAAATTCCCCCACACTTAAGTCTTTGCTTGTCCTCAAGCAAACAAAACAAAAAAAGCAACAGAAAATAATAAAACAAGAAAGAAAAACAAAGGAGCTTGAATTTGTATTATACAAAGATTAGATTAACAACTTCTACTCTAGGCATTATGTATTTCTCAAAGATTCTAACATGATGAATGAGCAATTTGACTATTCTTGGGTTAGAACAATACAAGTTCAGTAAATTACAAGAAATACAAATATCAGAGTTTTATCGATATAAATCCATCAATGCCTAATATAAGTATTTTAATTATCCTAGTACAATATAGATAGTTATAATGAGATCATACAATTTCCATAGCTATTCATGCATAGAATTGTTTAAGTCACATAGGGCTTTTCGACTTGTAATGTGTTGAGGCTTAGTATAGGTATGATTTTCAAGGAACAGTTAAGCACAAAAGGTTACAAACACGAAAATAGTTTGACACATTGTATTGTTTCCTATTCTTCCCCTTAATGTCCCATTTCATCTCACCCCTTTATTTCTCCTTCTCTCACCTTCCTTTTCTCTCCAATTTAGGAATTTCAACATAGTCTAATCCCTTTAGCTAGCATATGAGTATTCTTTTTACTTTTTGAGTAAGATTTTCTTTTTCTTCGTTTTGGTATTTTTGTGAATTTGTCACTTTCATATGCTTCTTACTTGTGATTTTTTCTCTTGTGGTTCTACTCATTTTTCTTTTTCTTTTTGATTCTTTCACTATTTCTCTCTTTTTGGCTATATTATAGTTCATAAACCATATTGATTTTCCTATTTCACTCTTTATTTTATAACTTACCCTTAATACATCTGGCCATATGTCTATTTCCATGCAAAATAGGACCAAATAAAAGAGTACACACAAATCATCATTTTAGGCTTTAAAGGCTTGTAATATGGTTCATCAAGAAGGGTCATAAGGCTCAAAGATGGGTACTAATTAGGACTCAAAATAAGGTTTAGCTTTTTAGTTCTAGATGTAACCAAACAATGTCTTAGGTCATCCTTAAACACCTTAAATGCACAAATATCAATTTAGTCTCATAATCCAAAAATTACTATCTATCATATATACTAGCATGCTTGTTTCCTCATATCATTCATATCATTTGGTATCAACAATACCTTTCTATCTATACTTAGTGTAACCTATAGAACTTAATAATTTCATGCTAAAAAATTTAATAATTTCTCATCATCAAGCCAAATTTATCAACAAATACACTCAAACTATTATACATGCTCCTAACCAATTACTTGTATTTTTACAAGCTCAAACACACATTAAAGAAAAACATAAAAACTAAAAACTATATGCAAAAATTCCTATGTCACCCCCATAATTTAGATATCATATTGTCCTCAATGTGTAGCCCTTAATTAGTAAGGAAAGAAGTTACCCATTTTTCGTGAAAGTTCTTGTCTTCTCATGGTGGTTGTCTTTTTCCCTTCTGTCGTGAATAGATCTGAATGTTTTCTTTTCCATAGTTTGGGGTTCCTACATTAAAATTAAGGCATATATATGCAATAGTAATAAATCCAACTCCTATAAATTATAAGTCCTAAAAACAAAAACCAAAAATCATCCCAAAATTACAAGTCTTAAAAATTGTTCAAAACACTTCATTCTTCCTCATCCATCTCCTCCTCCTCCTTCTTCTTGTCACTATCATTACCTTCTTTCGATTCCTCCTCATTATTCTCCTCATCCACCTTCCCAAACATGTCCGGTGTGTAGTTAGGGACCCTAATGTTGTGTTGACGAGCAAACTCTTGAAACACCAATCCCGATTCTTGCATCCATTGTATCATCCAATCGAGCTTTGGGTGACTTCCTTCACCAACTTCTTGTTGGGTTGGTTCCAACCTTTGTGTGGAAGTTGGTATAGCCATCGTATCTCATGATCTCCTCTTTCCTTCTTTCATTGGCATAGCATGCAGCTCCACATATTATTGAAAGAGTGCATCACCAAATGGCGCTCCTTAATGGCTTCAATATTTGCTCAGTGGATGACATGGGCACCCTTACATTTTACACAAAGCCTTGATTAAGTGAGGAAAGAAAATCCCCTTTTTTTGGCATCCCACACATCGACTCATGTTTTGCTGGATCCACTTTCCTTATACAAACCTGCTTTTTCTATAAAGTTGCAAACGATAGTACTGCTCGAAAAGCATTAATGTTAGAAACATTTAAAGCAAGTATCATACGTGTGCATACAAATTGAATCCACATATTGGCTTTCGGGAACATAATAGCTTGATTAAACGAAGTAGGGCTACTAGTGCCTAGCCTAAATTTCCATTCCCCCTTCCCTCAGTTAAGTATGTAATTACCTCATTTATATCTACATCATGAAAAGATTCTAGATCAGTTTGGTTTAAGAAATCTTGTTCATAATACGGAGCGTTAAAGAATTTACATATGATTTTAAGGGTTACCATAACACTTATTCCTCTAATCACTCAAGCTTCCCATGTGTGTTCATCACTAGTCCTAAAGATATAATCTTTTAAGGCAACATGAAATTCTTGGACTATTGGGATAGTTGCAGGTTTTGTGAGGGTTGTTCAAAATCATTCCCACCTATGGTACCTAACTAGAGGCCAGATTTCTTTGCATAAAACCATCAAAACATTAAAACCCCTCTCTTGAATGAATGTTTTGCCTTGAAGTTCTTTAAAATATTTTTATACATTTGCATTCACAAAATTTGAAGGGTTTGTACCCAATGATGGTTCTGATTCAATGGTTCTTCTGACCTTTCTAGGAGGCATTATAAGCGATAAAAGAGTATTAAGTAGGAACTGTAAACTTGATTCAATTTGGCTCTTTTGTATTCGTCCTTGCTCTTGAGATTTATAAAACCTGAAAAGTGAAAAAGAGAAAATAGGCAAAGAAAGGATTTTTAGTGTTTTTTAAAAGTTTTTGGAGAGTTAGAGTGAATTATAAGAGTTAGAATAGTGTTTTTATATTTATACGGAGTGGAAACTAGGGTTTACAAGTGTTAAAATTTGAAAAATAGGTATTTTAGCTATCGAGTTGCGCAGTATCGGGTAGATCCTATAAAAAATGCAGTCGATTTCGCGACATAGGGAAGATACGTCACGACAATCCATCAGTTTCACTTTGTCGCGACATACTCAGGGATTTGTCGCGACATCTTCATCAGTTCTAGAGATTACATAGTCTATACTCTTTATCGCGACATGGAGAGGTCTATGTCGCGACATCAGCATCAGTCTCCTATTTTTCGTATTATATCATCTACGTTGCGACACAAAGTGTGGTGTGTCCCAACATACCCCTGTTTCCATATTAATTACTGAAAGGAAAACTAAACACTATTAAAATTAATAAAATAAATGAATAATAAAATAAAATAAATAATAAAAACTAACAAAATTTAAATTAGGAAATAGAAGTTCTTTTTTGAAAATAGGGACGATCCGTGTTGCCACCGTAAAAGAACTTCTAGTTGGTTCTCGACACTTTGATTCGTCACTTGTTCTATTGTTGATATATATAAACCAGCCCCTTCGATCGAGTCCAATGATGTTGCCTTATTTTCAACCGGTGTGACATCCACATTACAAGCCATTTGGTACCAAATCCTAACCAACCCCAAATCATTTTTTGAGGTATTATTGCCTTGAGCTTTCTCCCTTCCATACCGTGTGAAGTTTTGGTTGCTCGAGACTTGCTACTATTGTCGAATGAGAATGAATCAAGCTCCTCGACTACTTCGATTGACACCTTCTCTATTATGGCTAGAAAGTGTATTGGCTCTTCTACACTCTCGTTAACGATCAGTTTAAACTCCATATCAATGGTTAGTTCAGCTATTACTATGTTAGTTGGATCAAAAACCAATTCCCAACATATTCCATGGGCTTGAATAGTATCTCAACACATGGCTCTTGAAACCATTGAAAGGTTTGAACTTCCCACGAATTTGTTTCCCTTTTAGTGAGGGCTCAATTATCTTCGCATCTGAAGACCGAGGTGATGGGACATAAATGTAGATCTTTCCGGTTACCTTAAGTATATGAAAACCCCCGATATTATTTATTTCTCTAGGAATTTGCTTCCACAAAGAGATCTTGTACATTACGGTCATTTCCTATTCAAAACCTAACCCTTGATCCATAGGTTCTTCAATTGTCAATATTTCTTCTGTGTCTTTGTCGGTAGTAGTTACCAACTGAAGACCCACATTTTGTAAGTTGAGGTCATCACAATTACTCAAAGGAACCAATTCATTACTAAATTGAGGCTTAGTTTCAATCTCCTATTTATAGTCATTGATAATACAAGGGCTCTCGGGATCTAAGTTTTGAGAATCAAACATGTCTTCGTTCTTTGGAGGCAGTGCTTTGGATACTTCTTGCAACCTTTCCATCGCTTGCGCCATCTTATCTAATATGCGTGATGATACCTTAGAGATGGTTCTTTCAGTGGTTTCATATGAAGGTAAATTAGAGGGGGACTATTCTAAATATTTTTGCATGTCATGATCTTCTTCAAGTACCTCATATAAATTACCTGTAACAGCCCGATTTTTAGTGGTATCGAAAATAGTGGTTTCGAGACCACAACTCCGACAAGTAGAGTCTTAATTTTATTTATTTTATATTTATGATGTCATTAGCATCGTATTAAAAATTTGGTTATGGAATTTTAATGTCTAGATAGTGAATTGAATAAAAAGGATTAAATCGTAAACGGTGCAAAAGTTGATTTGGTTAATTAGAAGGACCAATTGAGCAAATTAGCCTAAAGTATTTTAGTGGATGGATTAGCATGAGCTATATTAATTACAAATATATTTAATTAAGGCTTAAAAGGGGTAATTAAAGCTTAATGATGAAAGTTAAAATAATTACAAAATTACCAATGGATATATATATATGAAATTAAAAGAAGAAAAAATCATTTTTCATCTTTTCTTCTATCTTCTTCACGGCCAAAACAAGAAAACCTAGGGTTTTCCATTGATGAACTTTGAGCTTTGATTTGGATTACGATCGTGCAACGGAATAAGGAAACAGAAACTTAGTAGAATAGTCCCTAAAGCCAATCCATAACTGCAATTAAGTCTTGTAAGTTCGTAAGTTAAGTTCTTATTTAAATTGTACATTATTGTACTCTCTACAACTGTTGCAAATGTGAAGTAATGATTGGAAACATAGAAGATGGACACATAGAAGAAGAGTTATCAGGTCTTGAGCCGGAAATTGAAATTGGTCCGATGGTTGAGATCTTACATTTGTTGCGGATTCTCTACAGCATCGTGAGCCACTAAATGTGAAATGAATCCAAAGAATGGATTATAGGCCCTACGACGGCTGAGTTTTATGCTTGATTTGCATATTCTCGTTAGCTTAGTGTGAGCAGCATCATTAGAGAACAGTTATATGTACAAATACCGTATCGATGCCTAAGGTACTGCATATGTTACAAGTCCTCATCTGCTTAGTGTGAGCAGCATTGTATACTGGTGATAGAAATGACCTTTGGTCAAAAGGGATGAAATCTGATTATAGTTTACTGAAGAACAGTTCTATTCTAGTTCGATTGAATTACAAATTGTACAACACATGTTATTTGGTAATTGTTAAACTCTATGAATTTGCTAAGCTATGAAAGCTTACCAATGAATTTGTTATTGTTTGTATATTCTATTTTGCTGCTTGAAGATTAGGTTCATTTCAAAGAAGTCGCACTATCTCGGGACCTTGTTCGGTAGTAATTACATCACTTAGTAATATGACATGTACTAGGATGATGTTATTTTGTAAATGCTTTTCTTTGGGTTAAATTGGTACATTGTAAAACTTTGGTTGAATGTTGAACTCATTTTAAATGCTTGATTAATGTTAAGAATAGGCATTTAGCACTAAAATGTAATGTCTTGTTTGTTCTTGAACACTTGTATTGTCTATTTATACAATAAGTTTATGAAATGAAGTTTGGTTGATGAAATTGTGTAAATATTTGAATTCTGCTTACTTGTTTCGGTAGAACTCTTACATGTATCGGTAGAAGTACAAGGTAGGAGAGAGGTTGTTTAGTGACTAGCATTGAATTGGTAGAATCATGAGAAGTATCAGTAGATTTGTTCATAGTAGTATCGGTAGTTTGAGTACTTGTATCGGTAGAAGTTGCAAAGTAAGACTTCTTAGCTCTTTAGAGTTTTTAGTATCCGTAGAAACATGACTTGTTTCGGTAGAAGTTACATTTGTATTGGTAGAACTATCACAACTATCAGTAGAAAATTGCACTATTTCTGAATTGCTTACTAACTCGACTACTACCGATACTTGTCCAACAGGTACCGATAAAAGTCTCCTAGAATTATGGAAATGACATTTTTGCCCTTATTAAGATGTATTGATAATTAATTTGTAATTTATGATGCATATGATGTATTACTTTATTTAAATATGGGAAAATGAAATAATATCAAGAGTTAACCAGTGATAGATGATCAGAAAGACCTCGGGACCCTAACCAGCGACGGTAACAAGTTTTAGGTGTTACATTACCAGCGAAATTTTGTGGATGTTCAACTATATTGATACTTTGATCAGTACTCCACTAGTATGTTGTGCCGTCACCAAATGCAGAAAGAAAAGGCCACTCTTTTGGCCTTGGGTGCATCGCTACATTTCCCAAAAGATCCAAGCACCTACACAAATTGGCTTTCGCTGCAAAATGCTATATAACAAGAGAGCTTAAAAAGAATTAACATTAGAAACACTTAAAGCTAGTCTAATTCGTGTTGACAGAAATTTCATCCACATTTTAGCAATCGAAAACATAATAGCTTGATTAAAATTAGAGGGCGTGCCTATATCTAGTGTATAGTTCCATTTACCTCTACCCTCTGTGAAAAACCTAATTATCTCTTCCATGTCAACATTTTTGAATAAGTTAAAATCCACATTATGTACAAAATTATTTTCATAATAGGAACATTGTAATACTCACAAATATTCGCATGTAGAATGGGAACATAATTTCCTCTCACAGCTATTACCTTGCAACTTCTTCTATTAAGATTATCCTCTTTAAAATATGCATAAAATTCATGAACAATGGACACAACAGCGTTACCTGTTGGGGGAACACAAAATTGTTCCTATTGATTATATCTTACCAGCGGATGTCTTTACAATGGATCATTGATGGTTCAACGCCACGGTCATGGATGAGTGGCTGTCCCTGTGATGCGAGGAAGTAATTTTTAACTTTGTCATTGTTAAATTTCTCGTAGTATGAATCACTATTACTATCCTGAACAATAGTTCACTTGCTCTTTCTTGGTGGCATTATAATCTGCAAACACTTTTTAAACAAGGATGAACAGTAATGAATGAAACAATAAAAGATGAGAGTTACCTTTGCTTTCAAGTTCGCACTTTGCCGAGAGTACGAGATCAAGCCTTTAAATGATATAATGGAGCCTTCTTGAGGGGTGGTAGATTTTTGAGGTTTTAGGTTTTTAAGAGAGAAAAGAGATAAAGGATTGAGAGAGTTTTGAAGAGTTATGAAAGTGTTTAGTGTTAGGAAATAATTTTAGGTTAGTTTGGTATATATAGGAGGTGTAAAACATTAAGGTTTTGGGGTTAAAATTTGAGAAAAATAAGGGTTCACCCATCGGGTTACGCGAATAGGTCAGGTCAACCCTGCAAATTCTATAGACGATGTCTCGATGTAGCCACTGGTGTGTCACGAAAAACCCTTTAGTACCACTTTGTCACGACATAGCTCCCCCTATGTCGCGACAAACCTATCAGTTTTTGAATTTTGGTAATCTGACCACTTTTTCACAACATACAAAGGGGTATGTCGCGTCATAGTATGTTTGGGAATTTTTGGGGTAGGCTAGTTGCTTTGTCACGACGTAGATAAGCAATGTTGCTACAAACACGTCGCGACAAACACGTCAGTTTCGATTTAAAACACCCTGAAAAGATAAAATAATAAAGTTAGTAGGTTAGTATACGTATAAAAGTAAAAAAGTTTATTAGATCCTGTCAAATTCTTCTGACAAGGAAGTTAGTGTGCACTTTGGCATCCAAAAATAGTTCGTTTTATCACTGTTAGTCCAATAGCCATCATGCCAAGCTATTCTTTGGTGTTTATCTTTTTCACGAAATTTCCCTTTACATCCAGCATTTATAACCACCATTTCCTTCCTTCGGTCATATCTATCAATGATGACCGTGAATTTATTGCACCACCTACGCTTCTGACTGCTTTCATTATTAGGCCAATTACAAAATCTGTAGGCCATGTCCTAATAGCTGCTCAATTACCTCATTCACTAACAATGATTTTCTTACTGAATTTCCTTTTATTTATATTGGTGTTACTGTAGTCATCTCCTTCCATCCATAGTTTTTATTACATAATCCTGTAAATTGTGGTTCACGATACCATTGTACTAAATGAATTCTCCATGGAGTTACTTTCTTTTTCCATGAGGATTTTATTATTCTGACATCCGAAAGTTGAGGTTCTGGCTCATGAATGTAAATATTCCCTATTATTTGAAGACAATGAAAAATTTCACATTAGTGATTTCTCTGGGAATTTGTTGGAACAGGAAAGTATTGTACATCACAACCATTTCCCATTCAAAATCGAATTTCTTATCCATTGTTTCTTCAATTGTTAATATTTCTTTCGAGGGCATGTCTGGAACAGTAATTAATTGAAGATCTAAGCTTTGTGAGTGGGAACCATCCTCTTCTACAGGGATTAATTCTTCACTGGATTGAGGTTTATTCTCAATTCTCAAAATATTTTAAACCTCCCCTTTCAATGATGATATGTCGAATTGTTTGACGGTTCGATCAAATAATTCTTCAAACACTTCTTTTTCGAGGAATGGCTTCTCCTCTTGCTCTCGCTCTTTTTGTTCAAGATCTGTAGGTATGTCTCTGGAAGATTTATTACTATGTTGATTGAGGATCAAGACCTCCCCACGGAGTTGACTCAATTCTAGCATCAATAATCTCTGATTTTCCTTGATCTCCCAATCTTCATAGTATCCATCTTCGTAGATGTCATCTGTAACGCATAGGTTTGTGCAAGTGTACACAGTTGTTATCAAGTAATAAGTAAGTATCGAGTTATCATCTCCACAAGGACTGTATATGTTTAATCAGTTAATTCTAAAATTATATTAACAACTTGGTAACAAACACAATATATTTGGATGAGTGATGATTAAAATTAAATGTAATTAATCTAAATGCAAATTCATCTCTAATGCAAATTATACTAGGTTTGCAAAATTTATGAATGATTGATTTTAGCACAAATTAAACACAATTCACAACAAGTATAACATAAATAAACTATGACAACTACTTTAATTAAATTAATTCATTATCAACATGCTTAATAACATTTGACAAATATTCCATGGCAACTCGATCTTTCATGAGTTTGGAAACCAAGTTAGGTCCTTTCGGAATCCTTTACTTAGCAAATACGCATTTTACTGATCATCATTTATTAAGGTTTCTTAGAATTCATGTGAGGTAATAGGGACATGTTAGGTTTGAAACAATTTAATCACACAAATCTAAAAGCTATGCAGATAACAGAGCTTGGTTAGAGTTGTTATTAATCTTGCAATTTAATCGGGTTAGGATCTAAATTTAGCATGCACATTTCAATTATGTTTCCACTAGCTGATCGCCCCTGAATGTACTCCCGTTCGGTGTAGATTTTAAGTTTTTGGCAAGTATACGGGTCAGGTTGTAAATATAGTGTGTACAACGGAACACTTGGTAGTGTTCCGAGGATCATACCCAAAAGAGGTGTAAAGTGTTAGTAAATTAGATCCCTGCAAAGAATAAAATTAATTACTACTTACTTTAGGGTTTATAGTATGAAGAATAGTAAAGGACATGATTTTGAAAAGCATAAAATAACATAGAAAAATAAAATAAAAGAGTTAAAATGTAGAAATTCTTATAAACAAATTTAGGGATATTAGGTCGTTTTCATATGAGTTCTTCAATCATTGGGTTTTTGGGATTTTCCTCCAATCAACTAGTCACTACCCCAGTTGGATCTCTCGATCTTCAGTCGGCATAACAAGTCAATAGAGACTACTTATTGCTAGATGTCACAGTGTAAACCGATTTGGGGAAAAGGTGCTCACGGATGGGCAATATCAATTTTGGGTTCATTCCCACCTAGATGACATTCTAGGGTTGTTAGGTCTAGTGTTTGTTTGTTGTTCTTCCATTCCCAAATAGCTGATCATAAAGGTCAAATCCCTGTTAAATAACAATTAAATATTTATACTTCCACTCCTTAATTCCCCAAAATGGAATTAGTTCCTCATGGTTTCTTTGATCATCATTGAAGCAATATATGAAAACATATAATTGAAGAAGAGAATGAAAAAAACTAGAATTGTATTGGCAATCTGTCAGGAAAAATTTCTCGAATGTTTATGCAAGTACTACAATCTCGTTTCAAACGAAAATACAAAATAAAGCTAAAACTAAAATCTAGTGAATGGTGTGTTTAAATCAAATGCTAAAGGGCGTATTTATAGCTTTAGCCGACCGTTTTCCTTAACCTTAGGTCTATTGTCGTTCTTTGTGCTTAAGTGGCATTGTACAAACTGAAACACCCTTCACTCAATGTAAATTCCGCGTCTAGGGGTCGATGTCGCGACAGACCTGGTCCTGTGTCACGATGAAGCCATCAGTCCCCATATGAAGTGTTATCCTATAGGCGTTGTCGCGACATAGCCGATGTATGTCGCGACAAAGAAGCCAGTCTTTGAAATCTCCAAGTCTAGTCCCTTGGTTGCGACGTAGCTTAGTCCATGTCATTACGAAGTGATCAGCCTCATATTGTTACAACTTCTTATGATCTCCTGCTCACTCACAACGTACATTAGCTAACATTGAGGCCTTAATTAGCCTTGAAGATAATAAAACAACATTTTAGCACTTAGGTTACACAATTTATTTAAACAAAAATCTATGTTAAATCCTACGAAAACATGATCGATTGAAGCACAAACATCATAAGCATGAATAAAACGAATATTATTTAATCAAAGCAATTATCCTAGCTTAAATAAAATTAGCTAACATTGTTGTAAACAAGAACAAAGAACACATAGTAAACATTTTAAAATCAAATTAAAGAACAGAAAGAATAAACCCAAATTAAAGTGGCTGTCACCCAAAAACTTTGATTGAACAAGACTCCTTCGCTCCTTTACTTTGCTTCTTTGCTAATGGCTCTCCGAGGTGGCCGACCAAGGACTACTTAAGAGGCTTAATTAGCTAAAATCTCTATGAAGAGATGATGCTAGGCGTGGGGATGGGAAATGAGAGGATTTGAGAGAGAAGAGAGAATGCTGAGTGAAGGATCCATTGAAATGGTGAGAAATGGTTCTTATTTATAGGTGAAGGGTGAGAGCACAAGTAAATAGGGAATTTAATCCCTCAATCTTCTCAAACGCATGGCTGACATTAATTCAAGGAATTTGAGTGACTTGGTTGCTTCATTTTGAAGCTTTCCACATGCCACATCAACCAGGGATCAAGACTCAGTCAGCAACAAATCTCTGGGCCAGATTCTGATTTCTTCTAAAGTTCAAGGACCTCTTGAAATTAAACCAAAACTAGTTTATTTGGGCAGCCATGGAGTTTTTGAAATTGGGCTATAACCTTCTTGGATTGAACGATTTTTGTGATCCAGCAAAATTAATAGACCTGTCCAAAAGTAAATTAATAAATAAATGGTTAAAATAATTAAATAAACCCAATTATTTAATAATTAAATAAACCCAATTTATTAATGAAATAATGTATATTAAATTATTAAATATAATTTTATGTTTTAATATTTAATCAATTTATGCAGGGCCCACTTTATAACTTTAAAATATATTACATTAAAATAAACTATAAAATAAGCCATTTTGTGCATAAAAACTATATAATAAAGCATAAAATCACATTTTAATAATTTACATGTCCTAAATTAATATTTTCACATATTTCATTAATTTATTAAACATTTACTTGGTTTTAACATTGATTTTAAGAAAAAAAGTGATAAATTACATAGGAAAAATCTATATATTTTTTAGTTTACATCATCTTCATAGATGTTATTATCGTAACTGTAATCCTTATCTGAACAGACATAATAATAGTTGGTAATGGCCTAGGAATAATGTGATAGAATTGGAGCAAAATAGTTAATCTGAAAGATAAAAGAACTATTAATATTGTTAGTTCGTAGCTATATCCTAAAAATTTTCTAATTATCCTAATAACAAAGAAGAAATAAAAATCACAAAAGCATTGCCTCCCCGATAACAGTGCCAACAACTTGACCGCCTCCGAATGTACTCTCGCTCGGTATGTGTTTTTGGCTTTCGCAAGTATACGGGTTAGGTTGTAATATAGTTTGTACAACGAAATACTTGGCAGTATTCCGAGGAGCATACCCAAAGGAGGCTTTAGCAATAGTGAATTGTATCCCTACAGAGAGAAGAATTAATTAGTACTATCTTTAGGGATTATAGTACGATAATAAAATAAGGAGTTGTTTTAGAAAGCATAAAAGAAAATAAATAAATAAAGCAAAGGACAAGATGTGTAAATTCAATAAACGGTTATGGGGAGATTAGGTTGCTTCAGTATGTATTCTTCAATTATCAGTTTTGGGGGATTTTACTTCAATCAACAAGTTGCTACCCCAATTGGATCTTTCGATCTTTCGCCAACGTAGCAAGTCGATAGAGACTACTTATTGCTAGATGTTACAGTCTAAACCAATTTAGGGAAAAGGTCTTCATAGATAGGCAATACCAATTTTGGGTTCATTCCTACCTAAATGACGTTCTAGGGTTATCAGGCGTAGTCTTTGTTTCATGTTCTTCCTTTCCCAAACAGTTGATCCGATTGCAAATCCCTGTTTATACAATAATTAAATTTCCATACTTCCACTCCCTAATTCCCAAAAAGGGAATTTGTTCCTCATGGTTTTCTTAATCATCATAAAAACATAAGATTGAATAAATGAAATGAAAAAGAAACTTCAACTGTATTAGCAATCTGTAGGGAAAAAATTCCATGATCATTTATATGGATGTTACAATCTCGTTTCTAAAACACAAATACAAAGTAAAATCGAAAACTAAGAAAAGGTGTGTCCAACCCTAGTGCTAGAGGCCCTATCTAAAGCCATGGATGGTCGTTTTCCTTAACCCTAGGTTAACCGTCGTTCTTCGTGTTTAACTGGCATTTTAAAAACCGAAACACCCTTCACTCGGCTTAAAATCTGCATCTACTGGTCGATGTCGCGACACATTAGGAGTTGTGTCACGATGAAGAAGTCAGTCGCCTTATTGGTGTTATTGTGTAGGCATTGTCCCGATATAGCTTATGTATGTCGCGACAAAGAAATCAATCCCTTCATTTCTTCAAGTTTGATCCCTTTGTTACGATGTAGAGCATCCGATGTCGTGACATAATGATCAGCTTCACTTTTGTTCAAGTTCTAAAGGTCTCCTACACACTCACGGGGTATGTTAACCAACCTTTAGACCTCAATTGGTCTTAAAGTCAATAAAACAACATTTTAGCACTTTGTTTACACAATTTATTCAAAGATAAAAACTAAGCTAAATCCTACAGAAACATAAAGAAAATGCTTAATTTCAACTCTTCAAGTGTGAAAACTAATTCAATATGCTAGGTACAAAACCGATAGATTAGTGGTTACTAATATGATTTTAAAATACGACAAATCATAACAATAAAATATTACAAAGAGTATAAAACTAATCTAATGACTAAATTGCAAAGAGCATAAAACTAAATTGCTAGAAAATTGCAAAGAGTATAAAATTAAGAGATTATCCAATACACTAATCTAATGACTAAATTGTAAAAAGTATAAAACTGATAGATTATCCAATAAATAACTAATGGTGGTTGGTTAAGTTCATTGTGATTCATTGGTCCTCGAACAAGGGATTTAAATCACTTAAATTACTAATTGGCTCAATTTTATCTTCCAATCTTAATTTTACTAGCTTAGATGAATTAGTTCCGATTTATGTTTTGATATCACTAGTTAATCTGGGACTAATGAATTGGTGCGCAACAAGATTATCTTTCGGTCTCACTTGCTTAGATATTCTTTTAGGGGCATCACTTCCTAAGTTTTTAGATCTATTTGATTTACTCCAATTTATTACGATTTGGTCATTTGTCCAAAAATTTCATGTTACCTACATCTCCATCAACAAACCCCCTTTTAGGTTTAGCGACTCATGCTGAAAGTAAAGAGAATGGACACGAAAATGAAAAGTAAACCAGTCATTAAATTAAAGCTTAATAAAATTATGGTAGTTGGGATTTTTATACAAGAAAACTTAAAGAACATGAAACTAAACACATTCAACAAGAAAATCTAAAGCAATAAACATTAAATGAACAAACTTTGACGGATTTAAAGTAGAAGAAACTGAAATACATTAAACTAAAGCTAGAAATGTCTTACAACCAAGGTACATGGACTAGAAGTGAAAGTAAACCTAAGCTACAATGATAACTAACTTAACTAACACAAAGAACATCAAGAATAAGAAGTAAATGCAGAAAAATAACTCTAAAGCTAAGAAAGAAGAAGAGAAAATGAAAGCCCAAGAAAAAGTGTAGACACTAAACTAATGTGTGTTTGAAGGCAAAATTCTCGCCACCCGTGAAATTCATAATATCCCACATTCATAGACAAACGATCATCCATAAAGTTCATGAAAAGAATCTTTTGCATTCGTTGACACAAATTTCCAAGTATTATATGCGATGGACTCATTCGAAATATTGAGAGATTTCATTGCATTCATCCTCTCAAATAAAGAGTTAAGGATACAAATATAAAAAAATGAGAGGAGATGGAACTTTACAATGTAATGAGTAAGTATGAGACACCTGAAGTACTGGTAGACAAGGTTGCTAAACTGTGATGAAGAATACCACACTCTTGCCTCGACTTAACCATTATAGAAATCTGTAGCAAAGAGTTAGAGTAAGAAGAAAAATCATAAAATAGGGTTCAAACCCTAGAATGAGCTTGAAAGATGCTTGTGAGAGATCTTGTAGAGAAAAGAGTTGAGATATAAGAGTGGTATGTGGCTAAGGCACTAAGTTAGAGGGGTCAGGGCTTTTAAGGTATAGGGGTTCAAAAACCTTTAAAAACACACAGGTCATGAAAATAGGACCTACTTTTTACATGACCTGACTTGGGTATCGTGATATCCAAGAGTTAGTATCGCAATACCAAAAAAAAAATTGAAACTCCTCATTACTAAACTACCAGTTATGTCACGACATCTTATGGTGGATATCGTGATTCTATTATTTTAAATCTCATGTATTTACTCGTTTAGAGTCAAGGGTCGCTAGGGTGAGCTTCGAGTCGAAACACTAATTATTCACGGAACTAGAGTTAGATACGCAAAAACGAGTTTAAAACATTATTTTTGGATGTCCCATTATTCCACCGAAATAAGATTTCCACGAAGTCCTAGAAACTTTAACCCTCCGTTTGTTCATCATTGGATTAATTAGAGCACTCTTTAGGGAACCTACAAATTGATCTTGCCTTGACTTAGGTTGTTTCGAACCATATTTCATCAAAATCTAATCCACTCCATTCCATTTTATAAGGAGTCATTACCGATGGAATTACAAACTCAACTTCTTTTATGTTCTTTATCTTTATTTGCGTATTCCTTTGATGACATACATCATCGGTCGGCTTAGAGTGTGGGATCTCTTCTACGATGCCCGCAAAATGTGGTGGCCCTCTCACAATTGCTTCAATACAATCGGGTGTCTTTTTTATGTCGTCTAATGCTTCATTAGAGTCTCCAACCTCTATCTCTTGTTGACAATTAATCTGTACAACTACATTTTCACTAATGGAAGAGGAGGTCTCACTCTTAGTTTTGGAAGGTTCGATTTAAGACACTTGTTCTCCAAACTCTGCTCCATAATTCGACGCTTGACGGCCTCTAATACCAAATTTAGTCATTTTTTAGTTCCCGAATTATTTTAAGAGTTTTTGTACACTCAATTGAGACCTTGTTATTATGAATATTCTAGAATTTATGATCTGATAAGTTGAATTGATTTTGTTATAATGTATGATATGTGAATAATACGTGTCTAGTGTCATTGTATATTCGATGATTTGTTACTTGCATGTTTAGTATGCCTACTGCTACTGTTAAATTGATTGCATGATAAGCATGACTATTGTTTCATACTGTACTGCAACTAGCATGACATATTGCATAGCATGGGGATTAGGTTGATATGAAAGGATGAAGTACTGGCAATTCTAAATCTGCAAACACTGGTGGTTTATACACAACTTACTTGCAGCTAATTTGCAATCTATTTATCTAAAATTTACTGGTGGTTTACCCACAATTTTTACTAGCAATTCATTTGAAATTACTGGTGGTTTATCCAAAATGCGGTGTGTAAGGATGGATGAGATCTGAGGAACTCTTACTGTGGTGTGTAACAGAGTATGGGTAGAAACTTTTCTGTTAAACATGAATTGCATTGACATTCATAAGCATGCTCGAAAAAACTATCAAACTCTATATTGATATGCGATTGTGATTGTTCTACGAACTGTTATTTTGTATGTCATGTCTATTGTTTCATACTAATTTTCTTGTGTATAGATTCAAATTGAGTTTCTTAAGCTCACCCCCTTAGTTCCTTCTTTACAGATAACCCACAAGGTTAGGACATGGACTCGACATTCAGAGGGTGTGTCTCGGATAGTTTTTTCAATAAAAGCTTTTTCAATAAAACTCTGATAATTTTACTAGGTCATTTCAGTGGCTTATGTATCCTCTAGAATCTGACTGTAACATCTAAGCCAGATTAGGAAGGTTACAGAACACTTTTGTATTTACTCAAAATTATTTAGATAACTTAAAACACATTTAAAACATGTTTTTGAATATATTGCAAGTCTTTGAAAATGTTTGATAAATTTTTCAACTATATTTTCACCAAATGACTTAAAAAAATATAATATATAAAATTTATCTTAAATTTTATTATATCAAAGGTTTTTGACATTCAAGCTAACAAAATTAATAAAAATTTATATTGATTTTGCTTGTGTTCCCCTATATACCCCTGTTTTGTTTTGTTATAGAATTTTGCTAAAAAAGAACACAAAACTCATATTATTGGATAAGGGAGCAAATGGACTAAGATAAAAAGGGTTGGTGGAGATGGAAAGATTTTTTTTTTTTGAAGTAGATGTTGAAGACAAATTTGAATATATATATATATATATTACCTCAATATCCCATGATATTTTTTATTTTATTATATGTGTATTTGATGATTTTGACTATTTTTAAAATATTTTTTTAATAATTTTATGATTTATGTACACTTAAAATTTTTAAGAGACCTAAAGACCAAGAGTGCTCTCTCTGAGTTTCCCAGAGGAGCAGTGTTTGTTATGGTTGGGTTGCAGAAGGGTGATGGTGTTGAAGGTGCGACACCATGGCGAGAGATGCTGTCTTCCTTTTGGAGGAAGAGTTGGTACAGTTAACAGTCAAGACCTCAAGGGTGGAGCCGTAGGTGAATCCATCACTGGTTTGCTCTATGTGGACGAAGAAATCGTATAATCCAGATAGCTTTAGGGCGCAAATGAGAAGTATCTGGAAAAGCAAGAAGAAGTTTGATATATAAGTGGTGGGTCAGAACTTATTCTAGATCTCTTTTGAAGATGAAAACAGTCTAGAGTCAATCCTAAAGGGTCACCAATGGTAGTTTTGTAAGCAAGTTATTGTGTTTGATCAATTTTTAGTGGCAAAGGAACGTAGCTAGCTAAAGCTGATTTGGTCGCCATCCTTGCTTAAAATTGGTCCTAGTCCTCTGGAATGTGATAAAAAGGACCTTATGCACGTGATTGGGTTAACTTTTGGCGATGTTTTGAGATCTGAGGTTAAGGGGTAGTTTTTCGCTTACAAGTTTATTTGGAGCAAGTTATTGTGTTTGATCGATTTTTGGTGGCAAAGGAACATAGCTAGCTAAAGCTGATTTGGTCGCCATCCTTGCTTAAAATTGGTCCTAGTCCTTCGGAATGTGATAAAAAGGACCTTATGCACGTGATTGGGTTAACTTTTGGCGATGTTTTGAGATCTGAGGTTAAGGGGTAGTTTTTCGCTTACGAGTTTATTTGGATGTTTAGAAACCTTTGCATTGAGGATTATTTGCGAAAATCAAAAATAAGGCAAAGGTTTGGATCCCGTTTAAATACGAGAATCTTTCGATGTCTTGCTTTAGTTGCAATAGGATGGGGCACAGTGTAAAAGACTGTAAAGATTTGTTAGTAGTGGAGAAGGAAAAGGTGGATGAAGAACTTTCGTATTCCATTTCTCTAAAGGTTGAGTCGAACATGATCAGTAAGGAAGGGTTGAGTCTGATCTGTCGGTTTTATACCTAGCAGATTGAACTAGTTTTCACACTTGAAGAGCTTGAAACCAAGTATTTTCTTTATATCTTCGTCAGATTTAAATTAGATTTTTAATTTGAATAAATTGTCTAACCTAGGTGATAAAATGTCGTTTTATTATCTTTAAGGCTAATTGAGGCCTCAAGGTTAGCTAATGTACTTTGTGAGTGTGCAGGAAACCATAAGAAGTTGTAACAATACGAGGCTGATCACTTTGTCATGACATAGGCTGAGCTACGTCGCAACCAAGGGACCAAACTTGGAGATTTCGAAAACTGACTTCTTTGTCGCGACATACATTGGCTATGTCACGACAACGCCTGTAGGATAACACTTCATACAGTGACTAATGCTTCATCGTAACACAAGACCTGGTGTGTCGCAACATCGACCTTTTGACGCAGAATTTGCACCGAGTAAAGGGTGTTTTGGTTTTTATAATGCCAGTTAAACACGAAGAACGGTAGCTAACCTAGGGTTAAAGAAAATGGTCGACCAAGGCTATAAATAGGGCCTTTAGCATTAGGTTTAAACACACCATTCATTAGATTTTAGTTTTGAGTTTTAGTTTGTATTTTCTTTTGGAAACGAGATTGTAGAACTCACATAAACGTTCAAGGAATTTTTCCTGACAGATTGCCAATATAATTCTAGTTTTTTTTCATTCTTTTCTTCAATTATATGTGTTTATATATTATTATGTTTATGATGATCAAGAAACTCGTGAGGAACTAATTCCATTTTGGGGAATTAGTGAGTGGAAGTATGAGTATTTGATGGTTGTTTAATAGAGATTTTACCTTTTGGATCAGCTGTTTGGGAAAGGAAGAGCATCAAACAAACACTAGGCCTGACAACCTAGAACGTCATTTAGGTGAGAATGAACCCGAAATTGGTATTGCCCATCTGTGAACACCTTTTCCCAAACCGGTTTAGATTTTGTCATCTAGCGATAAGTAATTTCTATTGACTTGCTATGCCAACAGAAGATCGAGAGATCGAACTGGGGTGGTGACTAGTTGATTAGAGGAAAATCTGCAAAACCTAACGATTGAACTCATAAGGAAACGACCTAAACTCCCTAAAGTCATTTATAAGAATTTTTACATCTCAATTATTTACTTTTTATTTCTTTTGTTTTATGCTTTTCAAAATCCACTCTTTTATTCTTCGTACTATAATACCTAAAGTAGGTACTAATTAATTTTATTCTTTGCAGAGATTTGATTTACTATCGCTTTACGCCTCCTTTGTGTATGATCCTTGGAATACTACCAAGTGCTTCATTGTACACACTATATTTACAACATGACTCGTATACTTGCGGAAAGCCTAAAATCTACATCGAAAGGGAGTACGTTCGGGGGAGGTCAAGTTGTTGGTGCCATTGCTAGGGAGGCAACGCCTTACTAAATTTTATTCTTTCATTGGTAATAAAATAATTAGAAAAATTTTAGGTTATAGATACGATTTTATTGTATTTTATTTTATTTTTCATATTTCGTTTTCTTTACTTTTTATTTAATTATTTTGGTTTATGACTCGAAGCCAAGGAAACTTGGTCGATCCTGTTTCTAACCCTAGTAGAAACCAACAGTCAATGCAAAACCCACCACCGGAGGAGAGAGAAGAAAGAGTCGATCCAATAGAAGATCCCATTATCAACGTAGAAAACGCTCATATACCTCTGCAACTCCCTACAAATGAACCAATGGCATAAGCACAATTAACTTTGAGGGAGTACTCTTTACCTACTTTAGATCTAACTCAAGAGAGTATTTCTAGACCTACTATCGCCTAATAACTTTGAAATAAAATCGATTATGATTCAAATAATTCAAAATAATTTACAATTTAGAGGGACAATACTGAAGATCCTAGTTTGCATTTGAAATGCTTTTTACAATTATACGATACTTTTAAGTTTAATGGTATTACTGATGATGTCTTTCGTCTTAGACTATTTCCCTTTTCACTATCTGATAATGCTTTTTCATGGCTAGATGCGGAGGCACCTGGATCTATATCAACATGGGATGAATTGGAAGGAAAATTTTTGCAAAAGTTTTTCCCCATGGGAAAAGCAATCTAATTAAAGAGAGAATTGTCAACCTTTCGACCATTTGAGGGTGAAGGGTTTCATGAAGCATGGGAACAGTTTAAGACATTATTACGAAAAAACCCTAATCACGATATGCCGAAATGGATGCAACTATAAACTTTTTACAATGTGTTGGATGCATCCACCAGATCTACTCTAGATGGTGCAGCAGGAGGAGCCCTAATGAACCGGACTTATAATGACGCTTATGGGCTAATAGAGAATATGGAAATGAACTCCTACCAGTGGTCTACTGAAAGGTTTACTTGTGGACAGAAACCCGCTTCAGTGAAGATGATCTAAGAAGATGACAAATACCAATAATTGTTGGAAAGATTGAACTGAATCAAATCTGCTATAGGGGCACCACTATCCCAAGGAGAAGATAAGTCTCTCTATCATTATCTTGTCAATCCAGAGGAGGCCAACTATGTAAGTAGTCAAAATCCCTATTCGAATACTTATAATCTGGGATGGAAAGATCACCCCACTTTTAGATGGGAAGGAAGCCAAGGGGGAAGCAGCAACAGTAACACCCAAGCAACAAACCCTAATTATCAACCCTCGTTTTTCCAAAGATAGCCGGAAAGAGCGAGTCAAGGTGACCATGCTACATGTGGTCAAAGGCAAGATCAAATCGAAGGGGAAAAGCACTCTATGAGGGCGAGTATTAAACAAGTGCAGTCCGATTGCACTAATATCGCCAGAACTGTAGTAAGGCTAAAGGAATGAATCGACCAATTAACGAGGATGGTAGGCAATCTTTCAAGGCAAATTGGTCCAGGGATCCCTAGCAACACCGAGAATAATTCTCGAAGAGAAGGTAAATAACAGGTCAAGGTGATCGAGTTAAGATCGGGCAAAGTACTAAGTAGCCTAGAATGACCTAATGAGGGAGAAGAGCCTAACAAATCCCATGACATCGTAGACTTCCCTTCTAACGATGACACTAAAGTCATAAATCACAAAGAGGTGCTAGCAAAAGAGGCATTAGAAACAAAGGAAGATATGCTTAAGGAAGAAAAGAGTGCTTCAATTCCCTTCCCAAAAAGGTTAAAAGAAAAGAAGTGACAAGACGAAGACAATTTTGTAAGTTTTCTTAACCTTTTCAAATCCTGAAATATTAACCTACCTTTGATTGAGTTGATAGAGAAGGTACCCAAGTACGCCCAGTTCTTAAAAGACATCATGAAAAGGCATTGAAAAATCAAGGTAGGCGAGTAATTAGAGGTAAACGTATCCTACAGTGCTATTATCTCCAAGGTGATTCCCTAAAAATTGAAGGATCCCGGTAGTTTCACCATTCCAATTAAAGTTAGGAATCTTCAGTTCAACAAGGCTCTGTGCGATCTCGGTGCAATTATAAATCTAATACCTTTATAAGTATTCAAGAAACTTGGGAGTGGAGATCTTAAGAATACCCAAGTTACTCTACAACTGGTTGATCGGTCATCTATACGATTAAGGGGAATTCTAGAGGACGTATTAGTCTAGGTACGAAGTTTCATAATCCCTGCAAACTTTGTTGTCTTAGATTTTGAGGAGAATAAGGATATTCCCATATTTCTAGGAAGATCATTCTTAGCTACATGTCCACCATTGATTTAAACAATAACGAACTCACTATGCGAATAAATGGTGAGGTTGAAACCTTCAAGTGTAGGGATAAAAGTGATGAAATTAAGGAGCATAATGAGTGTTGTCCTTTGCTCGAATTGAACAAGGAAGAAGGACATAATCGGATTCCTTTTATGAACAAAGAATGAATTAATCGATTTAAGGAAAGGGGCAATTGAAGGATGTATAAAGATCCAATGACAAGTGGACTAAAGGTGAACAAAGTTGGTTAAGCTCGGTGAGGGTAAGCATACCAGATAAGTCTGATAGTAATACTGAAAGGTAAATCGGTGGTACTAACTTATGTATATTATTGTATATAATTCTAACATGTTTTTATTTCAGCATTTAACAAAAAAAGGGGTATGTTGTGACACACCATCAGCTGTGTCGCAATAAAGGTGATGAAATCCAATAAAACAAGACTGATACTAACGTCGCGATGTAGCTATCCCCTTGTTACGACAAAGTGTACAGGTTTGACAATATCAATACTAAGAAGGATGTCACGGGAAGGCCCCAAGAATGTTGTGACCAAGAGAAACTGAAGGATGTGTCGCAACGAAGACTCCCTTTGTCGCGACATAGATTATAATTTTTCAGGATCGACCCTGCTTGACTATGCAACCCGGCGACTAAGGGTTTATTTTTTTGAGTTTTTATAACCTAAAACCTTAAAATTTAACCAATATAAATATTAAAACACTACACTAACTCACTTCATATCATTCTAACTCAAGAAAAACTTTTGAAAACCTAAAATTCATTTAGTTTTTCTATTATTCTCTTTTAACTTTTCAGGTTTCCAAACAAGGGAAGAAACATAGCAATTCAGGTTTAAAGTTCCTACTCTTATATCTTCATTATTTAAAATTCCTCCTAGAAAGGTTAGACGTACAGTAGAATCTGAACCATCATTGGGTACAAATCCTTCGAATTTTCTTAATATGAATTTAGAAAAATATTTTAGCGAACTTTAAGGAAAAACTTTCATTCAAGAGAGGGGTTTTGACCCATTGATGGTTTTGTACAAGGTAATCTAGCCTTTAGTTAGGTATCATAGATGGGAATGTTTTTGGACAATCCCCACAAAAGTTGCTGTTATCCCTGTAGTCCAGGAATTTTATGTTGTCATAAAAGATTATATCTCTAGGACTAGGGACGAAGTTAATTGGGAAACCTTAGTAATTAGAAGATTAGTGTTAAGGTAAACCGTAAAATAATTTGTAATTTCTTTAATGCTCCTTATTATGAACAGGATTTCTTAAATCAAATTGACTTAGAATCCTTTAGTGATATGGACATGCATGAGGTAATTACTTATTTAACTATAGGAAAGGGGGAATGAAAATTTAGGCCAAGCACTAGCATTCCCACCTCATTTAATCAAGCCATCATGTTTCCTGCTTTGATACCTGCTTTGAGTGTCTCTATTGTTAATGCTTTTTGAGCAGTGTTGTTATTTGCAATTTTACAAAAAAAAAATAGGTTTATATAGGAAAATGGATCTACTAAGACATAAGTCATTATGTAGGAAGCCAAAAGGTGGGGATTTTATTTCCTCACTTAATCATGGTTTTATGAAGGAGGACAGAAGTGCCCATGACATCCATTGTAAAAACCTTGAAGCCATCGAAAAGTGTCATTGGTGACACCCTCTTCCAATAATATGGGGAGCTTCAAGCTAAACAAATAAAAGAGGGGAATAAAAAATCACGAGATTCGACGGCTACACTAATGTCTACACAAAGGTTGGCACCAGCCCAACAAGAAGTTGGTGAAGGGAGTCATGCAAAGCTTGATTGGATGATCCAATGGATGCAAAAATCGGGACCGGTATTCTGAGAGGTTGTAACAACATAACATTAGGGTCCCTAACTACACATCAGACATGTTTAGGGTGGTGGATGAGGAGCATGATGATGAAGAATCGAAAGTAGGGAATGATAGTGATGATAAGGATGAATAGTTGTTTGAGAAAATTTAAGTTTGTAAATTTTGGATAATTTTTGGTTTTTATTTTACACTTATATAATTCGTAGGAGTAGGATTAGAATTTATTTTTATATATATGCTTTACTTCTTTTTGTAGGAACCCCACATTATGGAAGACAACAATTTTAAGGTTAGTAGTGTTGTTCATCAAAAAGGGTCATAAGGCTCAAAGATGGGAACTAATTGGAAATTCAGAATAGGATTTGGCTTTTTACCTCTAGATGTGTCCAAACAATGCCTTAGGTCATCCCTAAACACCTCAATATGCACAAATATCAATTTAATCACATAATCTCAAAATTATCATATATCATATATACAAGCATACTCGTTTCCTTATATTTCGCACATCACTTGGTATCAATAATACCTTTCTATCTAAACTTAAAATAACCTATAGAACTCAAAAGTTTCATGCTCAAAAATTAAAAATTCCTCATCATCATGCCAATTTTATTAATAAACATAATCAATCTATCATACATGCTCCTAACCAATCACTTGTATTTCTACAAGCTCAAGCACACATCAAAAGGCAAATAAAAATAAAAAGTATATGCCAAAAATTCCTATGTTATCCCTTACACTTTAGAAAACACATTGTCCTCAATGTGTAGTCCGCTCAAATAATTAAGGAAAGAATAGCCATCCCACAATACACGCAAGAAACAACTTCGAACTGACTTGGTGATTGGGCTGCAAAATTATTTATACCATTAGCGGTAAACTATTTTAACATAGAGGAAATAGACGATACCTAAGCTGAGAGTGAAGTGAGGATGTCAACTTCATGAACTCCGGCTACACATCTTCCAAAAGCTGCTCGATTTGTTGGCCATTGATAGTTATTTCTAGCGATCCTCTCGATTATCTCATAAGCCTCATTATAAGACTTAGACAAAATAACACCATTCACAGAAGCATCTACCATCGATCTTGTATGTGTGTGTGTTGATACAATGAGGAATCCAATGATGAGGACACTTACGAAGTAACTCCTTGAATCACACCCACGCCTTGTACAAGGATTTGTCATCCAATTGTTGGAAAGTTGTAATCTCATTTCGTAACTTAGCATTTTTTCTAGGTGGAAAGTATGACCAAAAATCTTTCTGCTAATTCTTTCCAAGTAGAAATTGAACTTGGTGGCAACGAATTAAGCCATGCTCGTGCTTGATCTCGCAACGAGTAGGGAAATAGCTTTAACCTCAATGCATCTTCAGTCACACCGGCTAGTATGAATGAATCACTCACCTCCATAAATAATCGAAGTTGAAGATATGGATCTTCCGTGGGCATACTACTGAACTGGCCCACCATTTGTAGCATTTGAAACATCATTGCTTTCAACTCAAATAGGGGTGCCTCAATATCCAGCCTCCTAATTACTAGATTTAACTTACTAAAGAGTGGCACAACATATTGTCTAATGCAAGATCCCTATCATCGGTAATGAGGATGGGATTGCGCACATGATCAGCTCCATTACCTTGGCCATTATTCTGATTTCCATGGTCCGTCTCAACTTGTCTCTACGCTAATCGTTTGCGTCTTTTGTGTCTAAATGTTCGCTCAATTTTAGGGTCTATAGGGAGTAAATCGATAATTCAATCTATGCTCATAAACACTTGAAAAGAAATTTAAAAAATAAGAAAAAATTAGTAACGTTAGAATTAAAATAAAAACCAAATTGCAGATAAATAAATTCACAAAAAATGATTAAGGCCACAGTCCTCGGCAACAACGCCAAAAACTTGTAACATGTAGGTTTGTGCAAGTGTGCACAATCTTTATCAAGTTATAAGCAAGTAATAGAGTTATCATCTCTACAAGGACTGTATATGTTAATCAATTAATTTGAGAGGTTTGATGATGAAAATTAAATGTAACAATCTAAATGCAAATGATCTCTAATGCAATTTAATCTAAGTATGAAATTTATCTATATGAATGAATGGATTTTAGCAGCAGAAAAACAACATCACAGCAATCAATAACATATGTAAACTAGGATAATCCCATTAATTAACTTAATCCATTGTTAATTTGCTTATTAACATTCGGAAAACATTCCATGACAACTCAATCTTTCATCAGTTTGAAAACCAAATTAGGTCCTTTTGGAATCCTTTACTGAGTAAAACATGCATTTTATTGATCATATTAAACTAAGGATTTATTCGCATTCATGTGAAGTAACAAGGACGTGTTAGGTTTGAAACAATTTAATCACATAAATCTAAAAATTATGCAGATAATAGAGTTCGTTAAAGTTATTATGAACCTCAATTTAACCGGGTTAGGATCTAAATTGAACTTTATTAAAATAATGCAATCATTCTAGCTTAAATAAAATTAAGCTACCATTGTTGATGACAAGATCGAAGAACACATAGCAAACAAGATAAAAATAAATAATGGACAAGAAATAATAAACTCTATCGAAGTGGCTGTAACCCAAAATTCGATTGAAGATGACTCCTTTGAATCTTTGCTTAACTGGCTAAAATCTGAAGGAAAGAAAGGAGATTCTAGGCGTGGGATTGAAGAGAGAATTGAGAGAAATGATGAAGAACTGATGAATGAAGGATGATTTTGAAGTGAGGTTGAGGGCTCTTTTTATAGGTGAGGTTGAGGGGTGAGTTTACCAAAAAAAAGGTGGTTGAATCCCCCATTCTTCTCTCATGCATGGTCAGCCATGGAGTGAGGAGTTCAAACTTGGTTTTTTGCTTTTTTTTTGAAGCATTCAACCATGCTAAATCAGGCAAGGATCAAGACCAAGTCAACAACAATCTTCTGGGCTGATTTCTAATTTCTTCTCAACTGCAGGGACTCCTTGCAATTTACCCCAAAGTTCTTTATTGGGCAACCATTATGGGTGCCGAAATTGGGCTCCTCATTCACTTGGGTTGAACAGTTTTGTGACCCAGCAAGCAACTAAACCTGTGCAAAACACATTAAATTACTTTGGGTAAAATTAAATAATTAATTAACCCAATTTATAATATTTAATAAACCCAATTAATGAAATAATACATGTCCATTAAATAATATAATTTCATGCTTTAATTAATTTAATTTGCATGACCCACTTTACATATTAAAATATAACATATTAAAGAAAATCATAAAATAAGCCATTTTATGCATAAAAACTATATAATAAAGTATAAAATCACATTTTTATAATTTTCAAGTCTTAAATTAATATTTAAGCATATTTCATTAATTTGTTAAATAATTACTCGGACTAATATTATTTTTTAATGAAAAGGTGATGAAAATTCATAGGAAAAACATGCATATGTTCGAGTTTACAGTAGCGCAAACAAACATCCTTCTTTGTGAAGTTGAGCTCTGTGCAAATACTCAGGTAATCCATTCTTAAGCATTCATATAATTGGCATTAAGGACTGAGTCCAAGTTTAACTTTGACCAAACAAACCTTGACATAGGACATAGTTGGAAAACTTGGATGGTGGTCTCATTTGTTGCGACATACCGAGGGCACATGGTTCTTGCACAAATCTTTTTGCAATTTAGGTTGATTTAAGTGGGGATGTAATTCAAAGAAATCTGCGATAATGTAATTTTTAGCTTATTGGGAATATCTAGTCCCCATAGAGTTCTCTAAAATTTTTTAGTTTCGGGTAGTACTGCGTAAGCATTAGGATCCCTAGGATATCCCTGTTATAGTTTGTAAGCACTAGGAATAGAGAATTCCATCGAAGGTTCGCCACCCCAAACCAGCTAATCAACATGTGCTTCTTGTGCCAACGAGATCTGCAAGATTCTCTCGGTTATCTCCCTATCAAAGGTAGACACAATAACATCCTCTTTCCATGTTCTACTATTACTATCGATCAATACTTCAACTAGTATGTTTTTCATGCTAATAGTAGGGGTACGTAATCGATAATTAGGAAAACTATCAATCTAAGCATCATCATTAATTAAAATTGAGTTACCTGTCTTGACTCGCTATCGCAATCTATCGTTCAAAATTCCTCTCACAACCCATATACTTCTCCATGTGAGTGAAGGCGAGTTCCCTAATAATGAATACATAAAATTTGATCTCGAAAAGTACTTTGCTTTTAAGACCTAAGATAAGAGTGACTTGGGAAAATTAATAATCCTCCAACCTTGTTTCTCCATTAAAGAGAAATTAAACTGACCCATATTATGAAAACTGAGCCCTCCTTCCTCTTTAAATCGGCACAAATGCTTCCAAGTGCACCAATGTATTCCTTTTTTTATCCTGACTCTTCCACCACCAAAACTTTGCAAATAATTGTTCAATTTCTATACAAAGAGAGTTAGGCAAAAGAAAACAGGACATAGCATAAGTTGGGATAGCTTGAAGGACAAATTTTATAAAGATTTCTTTTCCCCCTTTAGAAAGCACCCTCATACTCTGTCCAACCAAGTTAGGCAAACCCAAATACCGCTCAGAATTGTTGGATACTCGCATGCCCATTATTTGCGTAACTCAACTCCTTTCTTCTTCTAGAGTATTAGAACTAAAGAATATAGTAGATTTATCAAAATTAACGCACTGGCCTGAGCTTGCCTCATACTCATGAAAGATGTTCGTGATCTCTATGGCTCATGCGGTAGAGGCTTCACCAAAAATAATACTATCATCTACAAAAAGAAAATGAGAAATCTGCAATCCACCCCTATTGGCCTTGCACCCCTCAAACGTCCTTCACTCATGGCTAGTCGTAGCAAGGTTGAGAGTCCTTCGCTGCAAATAAGGAAAAGAAAGGGACTAAGTCGATCCCCTTGCCTAATCCCTCATGTCGGTACAAATGATCTACCTCTGACACCATTGACATTGACAAAATAAGTAATTGAGGATATGCAATGCTGAATGAAGAGCACCAATCGATTATCAAAACCCAATTTCAACATCATGTGCTCCATGAAAGCCCATTCCACTCTATCATATGCTTTACTTATTTCGAGTTTAAGTTCCATAAAACCTTTCTTCCTTGTACGCTTTTTCCTAAAAGTGTGAAGCATTTCATTGGTAATTAGTTCATTATAAAAAATAAGTCTATTTGGAATAAAAGCACATTGCTCACTATCAATACATTGCCCGATAATTCCTTGAAGTCTATTACCTATGGTTTTGGATATAATTTTGTACATAACTGTGGAAAGACTAATAGGTCAAAAATTGACATCCTAGTCGAATTTGGAATCTTTGGGATAAGGACTATCTCTGTGCCGTTTACCATATCAACCTCCTTACCTTCATTTAAAACTCCCAAATAGAACAATGTAACATCATGACCCACTATGTGCCAGTATTTTTGAAAAGTTTAACCGAGAAACCGTCCTCATCGGGTGCCTTTGTAGGACTCATATCTTTTACAGCTGCAAAAACCTCTTCTATCAAGTTGGGAGCTACTAACGAAGCATTCTTAACATGACCAATGCACGTCTTAACTTTCGAAAGTAGGTGCTTTAAATTGCCTATTCTTGATGAGCGAAAAAGGTTTTCAAAATACGAAGCAGCAACATCCCCTAACTCTCGTTCATCCGTAGTCTCCCCACCATCCTCCTTTTCCAGTCACCGAATAATGTTCATCTTTTTCCGTTAGGATGCATAACGATGGAAAAAGCTAGTATTCCGATCTCCCAATCGTAACCAATTAACACAGGCCCATTGCTCCTAATCGATTTCATCTATATCAATCTCCAAGTTTAGATAGACTTTTATGTCCAATAAAGCTACCATATTGTCATCGTTTCGCTCTTCATCTATAAGCACTTCCAACTTTCATAAAAGGTTTGTTTGGTTGCCTTGGCTTTGGTTCTTCAACTTCGACCCCAATCAATCAAAACACTTTTCAACTGCCTTAATTTCTCAATGAGAGAACCCTACAAAGATTCACATATCCGTTTCACCTCACCCTCAAACGAATCCTCCAAGGTCCACCATGCTTCAAAATTAAAAGGGCTATTTCTCTATCAGCCTAGTTGTACGTTCGTGTATACCAGAAGTGGATAATGATCAGAGATGGAATGCGGGAGATGCCATACCTTAGTCATTTGGAATCGTAGAAGCCATGCATCATTTGCTAAACCTCTGTCTAATCTTTCGTGGATGTTTGTTTCTGGTAAGTTCCTTCTCTCCCATGTGAACCATGGACCAGAAAAGGCAATATCCATTAGTTTTGTATCTTCCAAGACTTTCTGAAATTCTTCCATTCGTCGCTCACACCGTGATATTCCTCCCTTCTTTCGAATCAATATAAAATCTAATTGAAATCTTCATAAACCAACCACGGAGCACTTTGGTCATTCTCAGGGCGACTTAGTATATCCCAAGAATCATTCCTAGAATAAGGAAATGGGCTACCATAGAACCTTGTAAATCGCCAATCATCAACTTTCAAGCTCTCTTTAATAGTAACATCAATGTGATGTATTAAGAAGGATCACAAAGTTATTGAAATACTATCTTTCCTGGCTAGAAAAAGCCCACCGTAAGAGCCAATCACACCTACTTCAAAGCCTCATGTAAAGCCACATTGTTTTTTTACTTTCTCCATTCATTTCACATTGAGTTTAGTCTTCACAAAGAAGACTAGCTGGGGATTGTGCAGCTTCAACATGCACTGAAGCCGGTTAACTGCCCGTGGACTCCTTAATCCACGAACATTCAAACTTAGGGTTTTCATGGCATCTGGTAGGCTTGCCTCATTGTAACCGCCGATCCTAAGTTAAAAAAATTTTATGTTGTCTCTGCTTCATTCGAAAGCACATCTTTCATATTTTTTGTGAACTTACCACCTCGAATTTTCTTATTATCAAAGGGCTCAAACATTGGGCCAATCTCTTTAATAAAGTTTGCATCTTCCAAATTTCTTTTGCCCAAAAAGCCAAGGGCTTCCTTTTGTTCTCCTCCCATATTTCCTCTAGCCAGTCTTTTCAACTTGGCTTTCTTTTTATTTGGGTATTAACGTTAACGGGCCCATCAGCCTCATTTAAACCATCATGGTTAGGAGTTTTAGAGACATCCAACCTCTTACATAAATCCTGTTCAAACTCAACTTCCTTAGGAATTTGACTGCCCCTAAACGTACTCCCGTTCAGCATAGATTTTAGGCTTTCCGCAAGTATACGGGTCAAGTTGTAAATATAGTGTGCACAATGAAACACTTGGTTGTATTCCGAGAATCGTACCCAAAAGAGGCGTAAAGAGATAGTAAATCAAATCCCTATAAAGAATAAAATTAATTAGTACTTACTTTAGGTATTACAGTACGAAGAAAAAAAGAGTGGATTTTGAAAAACATAAAACAAAAGAAATAAAAAGTAAATGCTTGAGACGTAAAAATTCTTATAAACGACTTTGGGGAGATCAGGTCGTTTCTGTATGAGTTCAATCATTGGGTTTTGTGGATTTTCCTCTAATCAAACTAGTCACTACCCTAGTTGGATCTCTCGATCTTCCGTCGGCATAGCAAGTTGATAGAAACTACTTATCGCTAAATGTCACAATCTAAATCAGTTTGGGGAAAAGGTGTTCGCGGATGGGTAATACCAATTTTGGGTTCATTCCCCACTAAATGACGTTTTAGGATTGTCAGGCCTAGTGTTTGTTTGATGTTCTTTATTTCCAAAATAGCTGATTTGAAAGGTAAAATCCCTGTTAAACAATAATAAAATACCCATACTTCCACTCCCTAATTCCTCAAAATGAAAGTAGTTCCTCTTGGGTTTCTTGATCATCATAAACAAAATAATATATAAACACATATAATTGAAGAAAAGAATGAAAAAGAAACTAGAATTTTATTGGCAATCTATTGAGAAAAAATCCTCAAACGTTTATGTCAGTTCTGCAATCTAGTTCCTAAAAGAAAATACAAACTAAAACTCAAAACTACAATCTAGTTCCTAAAAGAAAAACGAAGAGCTTGAGTTCATAGTTATACAAAGAGTTGGGCTCACAATATGTATTCTAGGCATCATATATCTCTCAATAACTTTGACATGATAATTAAGCAATTTTACCGTTTTTGATTAGAAACAATATAAGCTTAGTAAGTTATGTGAAATACAAAAGTTAAGGTTTTATCAATATGCATCCATCAATTCCTAATATATGTACCTTAATTATCCTAGTACAATACAAATAACTATAATGAGATAATACAATTTTCATATCTATTCATGCATAGATTGTTTAAGTCACGTAGGGCTTTCGGCTTGTAACGTGTTGAGGCTTAGGATAGGTATGAACTTCAAGGAACAGTTAAGCATAAAAGGTTATAAACACGAAAATAGTTTGGCACATTGTATTGTTCCCTATTCTTCCCCTTTATGTCTCACTCCATCTCACCCTCTTATTTCTCCTTCTCTCACCATCCTTTTTTCTCCATTTTAGGAATTCTCAATATAAAGCAATCCCTTTAGCTAGCCAATGAGTATTCTTTTTCCTTTTGTTTCTTGAGTAAAATTCTCTATTTCTTCTTTTTGGTGACTTTATAATTTTGTCATTGTTCACATATTTTCTTACTCATGATTCTTTTTTTTTCTTACTCATTTTTCTTCTCTATTTGGTTTTTCTCCATTTCTCACTTTTTGGCTAAACTAAAACTCATATATTATACTGATTTTCTTATTTTTGTTTTGTAACCTCTACCTTAATGTGTCTACTTACCCTCAATACCAATGGTCATACGTCTATTTCCATGCAAAACAGGACCAAAGAAAAGAGTAAACACAAATCTTTCATTTAAGGGTGGGGAATCAACTTTATAATAGAAGTGGACAAGGACCCTAGGGTCTTTCATCTTGGTTGGTAACTTTTTTGTAAGCATAGCACTGCAGCCCTCTGTGAGCGCAATCGTCTCGATTTCGGACAATTTTTTTCTTTGATAATAGCTCCTTCATAAATTTCCCATAGTTGGGTATCTGCACAAGAGCATCGACAAGAGGTATGTTAATATGCAATTGTTTCAAAGTAGAAACAAACTTTTCATACTCTTGATCATGGACTTTCTCTTTAAATCTTTGTGGAAATGGAAAAGGTATTGTAACAATGGGTTGTTACGGAAAACTCGGTGGTGTCAACATTGGTAGTTTTGTTGACAACTTTGTTGGGCAAACTTCAGGCATAGACGGTATTACAGTTGGTTCTTCTTCATCTGCTTTTGCTTAGCTTCCTTCATCTGCAACATCTTCTTGTTACTATGGTTCAGATGCGTTGACATGGTCCTAATTAGAACTCCTTGGTTCAGCCGTCTGCTTCCCACTCCTCAGCGTGATTGCCTTGCAATGCTCCTTCCCCCTCTGCGTTGGATTCTTGGTTTCAAAAGGCAGAGTACCTAGTGACCTTGTGCTGAGATTAGAAGCCAACTGTCCTAGTTGGGCTTCTAATGCTCGAATGGAAGAAGAGTTACCTTGCACTATTGCTTCAGTTCACGTGATATGCTCTCGCATCAATGCCTCAAGAGCAGCCATAGGATCTGACCTTGGTTGAGAAAACTACTGCTGTTGATGCTGATGATGTTGTCCTGGCATATGTGGCAGCACAGACTGTTATGGATGTAATCGAGATTGTGGTTACATCTGGCTGTGCCAGCATCTGTTTAGAATGAGAATTTACTTGAGAATTCTGATTATAATTCTACTGTTGGTTGTTATGGTAACTCCCTTGTCTTTAGCTTCCTTGATTTGAGGAATTCCCATATCTGAATGTGAAAGCATTTTGATTCCCCTAAGGTTGCTGAGCTCGGTTGTTGTATTTACCAAACGTATTTCCTCGAATGTTATTGACATAGAATACATTTTTCATGTGTTGTGGGCAGTCCTCATAACTATGGTTGTCACCAAAAATTTCACAGGAAAATATCGGTGCATCCAATTCCTGATCCATTTGAATAGGAGCAACATCACTTGTCCCCTTTATATTCTTTATAATATTGGCCAACAAAGATACCTGCACACTCAAAGCAGAAATAACATCTAATTCAAGAACTCTAGGTTAGTCTTTACCTATGCAGAACATGAGAATGGATATTGATAGTCTTATTGAGCAATCCTCTTTAGAATTCTTACAGCTTCATTGTAGGAACAATCCAACAAGGGACCATTAGAAGATACATCGACAAGATTCCTTGTCTGAGCATTCAAACCATCGTAAAAGATCTCTATTTGGGTCTCTTGCTGAATACCATGCATTGGGCAGCGTCGAAGCAATGTCTTGTAACGCTCCCAGGTTGTATGTAAGTTCTCATCATCCAGCTGATGATAAGATGTAATATCATTACACAACCTCGCATTCATTTTCGAAAAATTGAAATGCAAAATAAACTGCGTTGTTAGCGCATTCCAAGATGTGATGGATCCAGCCGACAATCCCAAGAACCATGTTCTCGCTTTATCCTTCCATGAATAAGGAAATAATTGCATTTTCAAGTTATCATCAGGGACACCATGTTGACTAAAGGATGCACAAATAAGCAGAAATGATTTTAAATGTTCTCTTGCGTCTTCATGAGGTAGACCAAAATATTTGCCCATTCGAATTTAGCATCGAAAACATCATCGATTTCAACTTGAAATTTCCAGCTTTTATAGCTAGTCTTACCACTCCTGGATGTAAATCATCAAGGATAGGAACAACAAAATCTCCGATTGTCCTATTTTGCACTTATTCTTCTTGTGGAGGCGGTGGTGGTAATTTATTTATTTGTTGTAGTGGTATTGGAGGAACTTCTAGTAGCTATGATGGTAAATTATTATTGTTGTTGTTACCAGTAATTTTTCGTTGTTCTTGTTTCTTCCTTTGAAGTGTTCTATCAAGTTCTGGGTCAAAGCTTACAATATCTTTAGAATTTCTTCTTGTGGACATGCAACTTCTAAAGAAATTCAAGAAAATCAACAAAAGAAAATTAAACGAATTAGTGAAAACAAAAAGTTAAGTAAGAAATAATTGCTACTACAATAGTAAACATCAAACAAAGGCCATTCCCCCGGAAACAGCACCAAAACTTGATCGCATTTGTAATGTCACAACGACTGTACAAGCGAACACACGTCGATGCAAGTATAGTTGATGGAACAATTCTATCGGATATCGATCCCACGAGGAATGGGTTCTTAATGCTTAAATGTCAGAGCAACTAAAGCTAGGATTAGAGAAACTGTGAGTAAAGATGTCAGCGCAATTATGCCAAATCTGCAAACTAAAATTGTTAATACTGTCAATACAATAAGTTTTCAATGCAAGTTAAATTGTTTGAGCAACAGAAAGTAAATCAAAGTGGTGTTGAAGTGTTGAGTATTTAAATGAATAAAAGTAAAGGTGTGATTAAGTGTGAAGATCTGGAGTAGATCACTGATTTTTCTAAGTCGAAACACAGGATGCACCGACAAGGTTTTGAATAGATAAACTGTCGCAGCAATGAAGTTCCAATGAAATCTTACCAATAACAATTCCCTATGTAGTCATGACTCAAGTACCCACAATTACTCCACCTCTCGGCGTGAACAACATTGTGTACCCAAGAACAAGTGATTAGAATCTCTTCTAATCCCAAGCAGCTCTCGCCTAACTTACTTATTAATTCAACTTGTCACCGCATCTTCTGATGTCGATAAACTGCATTTCCACTCTTATGTTTAATGCAATTGAATTCAAGAATAAACAGATGAAAAGCATTAAATAAGAATCAAAGTGATCAAATACTGAAAGATACTCTTGTATTCATTCAAATATCAATAATAGTTCATCATATATAAGAAAGGAGTTAACAAATACATTGGAATTTTCTATCTCTAGGCTACTCAGATTACCCCCTAACTGCTTCTATTGCTTAGCATCAAGCACTCCTCGTCAGGAGTAATTGCTCATCGGCTCAGTCAACTCACCGGTCTCCAGCAATAAACTCCAAAAAACACAAAGTAATTTGAAAATTTAATTCTTCAACTCTTGATGATTTCTTCCATCTTCATTCCTCTATTTATAGCCTTCAAAAGTTGCAGATTTTAGCCTCCCATTCTCAGATCCAGATCTAATTTTTGCAGCTGCCAAAGTTAGTTACAATACAGCTGTGCACTCACGCAAATTTGATGTTTTATTCAAAGATCTGTAAGTTGTCGCTGCATTATTGGGTGCAATCTGAGATCGTTAATTGCTGCGACAACTTGTGATTATCCTGTGCTGGTGCTTCCAGGTGTGGATTCAGCTTGAATTTACTCATTTGAGGTTCAGGTTCTATGTGGTGACATCTCTGGTCACAATTCCAAGCTGATCTTATGGTTGCATTCTTCTTCTAGCATTGATCTTCTAGGCTGAGTTCCTATGCTGACAATTCTAAGGTGCAATACATCGACTGCTTGCGGCTAAATTAGTACAAAAAGAAATAAAAATAACAAGAATTTATACTAACTAGCAATGAGTTAGAAAATATAAAAACTAAGTATGAAATGCTCATGATGCATGCTAAATAAGATACACAAGAGATCATTAAAACACCAATTTAGGGAGAAAATATCTGTCTTTTGTAATGCTATCACACCCCCAAACTTAACTTTTTACTTGTCCTTAAGTAAACAAAAATTAGCAAAGTCACAAACAAAAATGTCACTGCAATCATTATTCTCACAACTTGAAATTTCTGAAGTCCTAATGCAAAAATTGTATTCACATGATAGAATAATGCACCGACAATTTATAGGCATGAATAATTAAAACAGCAACTTCATCAATGTAAGTATTATGAAATGAATCTTATCCTTTCTTAAACCAATACAGCATTTATAGCAATATATTTTTTTTTTCTTTTCTCTTTTTCTCTTTTTCTTTTCTTTTCCTTATTCACAAATTTTTTTAAGTGACTAAGAGATGTCATTGCATTACTCTACCTTTGTTCTTAGGCAGTAATGATGGGGTGCAACACACCCCTAGGAGGTATGTAATTGCACTGACACACACTCTTATAGTGACAGCCTTTGGCTAGATGATTTTTCTAAACTTGCAGCAGAGTGTTCTCTCTTGAAAAGTCTTAGTGCACTCACATTAGAGTGTCTCTTATTAATGCAATGTCGCTGCAACTGGTCAGTTAGTTTAAGATTCAAACATCAGTTCTATTCATTCATTACTAAAGCAATTCCAATCATTCATTCAAAAATAGCAGACTCACCATTTATTCATATTCATCCAATTTACACATCAACATCCAAACAATTCAAGAATTACGCATAAAAATAAAAATTGTGGGCACATTTCTGTTGAAATTTTGCATATTCTCATTAACAAAAGAAACAAGTAGAATTCAAATATGTGGGTGTAATTGCATTTCCATTTCACATTATCTCCCCCAAACTTAATGTCTGCATTGTCCCCAATGCACTAACAATATATACAGAAATAATGGAAATCCAACGACAATGCAACTAAGTTAGCAAAATGCATGCAATGACAGCAGAAAATGTAGTAACAATAAAAATGCATGAAAAACTATCTATAAAGAAGTGTACCAATTTATTCCTCAGCAGCTGATGCAGAGGCTGCCTTTGTTTTCTTTTTCTTTTTCTTTGGGTGCTCACCCTCTTCCTTATGCTTTTTCTTCTTTTTATCTTTGTGCCTCTTCCTTTTTTATCCGTCGAACCAATCGGACCTGTGGATTGCTCCTCCTCAACATGTTGGGTGGTGGCTTCATTGGTTGTTACTTCAGATGGGTGGATTTCAACGAGGGGTGCCACATAGGTACAATGGTGAGAGGATTCAGTTTCTCGATGCTGCTAGTAACAATCTCAGCCCAACTCGAATCAGGTCGAGCCTCATCAGTGCTTGATGCTCTCACACTCTCAGGTGTACCGACAACATCCTCAACGATCGTTGTAGGGGTATTTTCTTCCTTCTCTTCCTGCACCCCGGTAGGTTCCTTCATTTCATTCTCTTCTTCTTTTTCTTCCTTCTCTTCTTCTTCCTTCTCTTTCTACTGGTTATCTTCTTGGTCCTCACCTTCATTCGAATGTTGTTCATCCAATGTGCTTACACCCATGGGTATAATTGAGGTAGTCACTTCCTCCACCATAGCCTCACGCTCAGCCATATTTGCACCCAGGCTATTGGAGAACTCATCTTCAAATAGTCTGTTAATGGTGCGATGACAATCCTCCTCAGCATTGGAGTGCCCTTCTTGTTCTTCGTCATCAGATATGTGAATCCTTATTGGTGCATGGGTAGGCTTACTATCAGGGGAAGGCTAGTCAGAGGAAGAGGCTTGCATCGGGTGAAAAATATCAAGAAATGCTGGGAAATATGGAAATGGTCTAGGGCTTATTCTAAGTAGTGCAGTAGCAACGGCTTCATTCCATGCCTCTGTATATGCGTAGAAGATATGTTGCCTATAATCCTTATCTTCTAATACACCTAGAGTCCGAATTGTGCAGGTATCGATGCGGTCAGTGTGGATTTCCAAAATAGTCAATTTTTGTTCCACTTAAAGATCTATGGGCGTATCAGTTTGTGCTTCCTACTTCTTCTTCTTGCCCTTATCCTTCTTCATTGAGGTTTCTTTTGCGACTAGCATCTCTTGGCCACGAGTCATCCTTTCAACGGAGATGTCGTTAATGGGACTCTTATTCTCTAACACCTCCTCGCCATCCCTAGGTACAATGCCCTTCTGTTTGCAAAGCAACATAATCAAAGAAGGGAATGGGAGTATACCAGTCTGTTTGGCAGCGGCTTCCGTAATTTGGTAGTAGATGATTTCTCCAATGTCAATGTGTCTACATTGTAGGATGGACTGAAGAAGTCACATACGGTCTAGCGTGGCCGTAGTGCTGTGAGTGGACGAAAAAATGCAGCTATTGATAAAGTGGAACCACACTTTGCTAAAGGTTGTGAGATACCTCCTATGCATAGTGTAGTTGTGGAACTCATTACTTGTCCAGGTGGCATCATCAACACAAAGATCCTTTATAATCTGAGTACTGACTTCATCATCCAGTCCGTGCATAAACGGAGAATGGTCGTCCACCCTCTCAGGGATCCATAATAGCACATTGATTTGGGGGGCACTCCACGGGATGAGCCCATCCCTCACAAACACAAATTCCTGTTCAGCATCAATGAGGTTTCCGTAGAACTCCCTTACCAGTGTGGGAGCATAATCATTGGGATGTTCACAGAAGAACTCCCATCCTAGGCGATTAATGGTTCGGGCAACGTGTTTCCCCAAGGTCTGATGCGTGGATAGTTATAGACCTTGCTCTGGGTGGAGATTCTACTTCAGCATGACATTTTGATAATGGTCCTTGACTACAGTAGTCAAAAATAGAACCGACCCTGAAAACGATGGTGTTGTGGTCGGAGCCATAGTGGTTGAAGGGGTGGTTTTAGAAGGAGTTTTGGAAGTGTTCTTTGATGCTCTAATTTTCGCCATGGTGAGTGAAGAAAAAAATGAGAAAAACTTGCAGAAAGAAGTTAACTTGTGATTGTAAGGAAAATAGAAGCAATGGAAGAGACGAGATGTAGCAACAACGGAGGCTGTGAGTAATAAATCTATAGGAAAAAAGATTTTATAACCTAGGCGTTATAAAACCGTGATGATTGCAAAGGTTATAGGGAAATGTTGTGTCTGCAGCTATTAATTGCTAGGCTGACTCATCGCAGAATGCGCCGACAATTTGTAATTCGATGCATCGACAAAAAGACGATTTTTATTTCTACAAAGCATATAAAACAAAACAATTAAAAGTGAAACAAATAAAAGAAAATGTAAAAATGCATCGACATTATTTAAATGTGACCAGAACGACGACCTCATTTGGTTCCTTGACATTTGGGCTCACATAGTGCTTCAACCATTGGCCATTCACCTTGAATTGTTGTCTATCGTTTAAATTCTCAATTGTCACTGCACCACTCTGGAATGCCTCGACAACTTTAAAAGGGCCTAACCATTTTGATCTCAAATTTACTTGGATGCAATTTTAAACGAGAATTAAATAAAAGCACGAACTGACCAGGGCCAAATTATCGATGCAAGATAATATTGTCGTGCTATCTCTTGGTCTTTTCCTTGTATATTACGGCATTCTCATAAGCATGTTGATGTATTTCTTCCAGTTCAGTGATGTCCAACAATCTTTTTCTTCCGGTAGCATCATAATCCATATTTACCTGCTTGATTACCTACATGGTTTTATGTTCAAGCTCAACTAGCAGGTGACAAGACTTACCAAACACTAATTGATATGGCGACATTCCTAGTAGGGTTTTATATGCAGTGCAAAGTGCCCACAATGTGTCTTGTACTCGCGAAGACCAATCTCTCTAAGATGGATTAACCACTTTCTCAAGGACGCTTTTGATTTGACGATTGGATACTTCAACTTGACCATTGGTTTGTGGGTGATATGTAGTGGCCATACGATGCTTCACACCATATCTCTTTAATGTTGTCGCCACTTGGTTGTTATGAAAATGAGTTCCTTGGTCATTATTAATGCTCGCGGTGTTCCAAACCTTGTAAGAATGTAAGTGTGAAAGAATTTCAACACCATTCGAGCATTATCGTTTGGCATCGTAATTGCCTCAATCCACTTCAAGACATAGTCAATAGCAACTAAGATGTACACATTCCCAAAAGAGTTCAGGAATGGTCCCATGAAATCTATACCCCATCAAAGAGCTCTACTTTCATAATCGGTTGTTGGAGCATTTCATTGCATCTAGAAATTGAACCAATGCGTTGATATCTATCACATTATTGAGTGAAGTTGTCGGTGTCTCGAAACAATGTGGGCCAATAAAATCCTAACTGTAGGACCTTTGCAGCAGTCGTTGTACCACCAAAATGTCCTCCATAAGGGGCATCATGGCAATGTCGCAGGATTGAAGCCATTTCTTCTTCAGGTACGCAATGATGGATAATGTTGTCACGCATACCTTGAATAGGTATGGCTCATTCCAATGATATTTTGTAGCCTCACGTAAGAATCAGATCTTCTTGTGACTAGTGGCACTCAGTGGTAGCTTCCCACACACAAGGTAGTTGAAAACATCGACATACCAGAGCGATGCGTCAACAAAGAATAGCTACTCATCTGGAAATGCTTCGACAATTTGGGACATTTGTCCATCTTCACTTCCAACTTCATATCGAGACAAATGGTCAGCTACTTGATTTTCAGATCCTTTCCTATCCTTGATTTCAACATCAAACTCTTGAAGGAGTAGGATCTATCGGATTAGTCTAGGTTTGGAATCTTTCTTTGTAAAAAGGTATCTCAATGCAGAGTGATCCATGTACATTGTAATCTTTGTACCAACAAGATATGAATGAAAGTTATCAAATGCAAAGACCACTGCTAGTAACTCCTTCTTAGTGGTTGTATAATTAACCTGCGCTTCAGTTAGAGTTTTACTAGCATACTAAATGGAATGAAATACCTTCTCTTTTCTTTGGCCTAGAACAACTCCAGCAACAAAATCACTTGCATCGCACATTAATTCAAACGGTTGCATCCCGTCCGGTGCGATGATAATCGGAGCTTGTACCAGCTGCTTCTTTATTGTCATGAGTGCGTCTAGACATTTGTCATCGAACACAAACTTTTTATTTTGTTCTAGTAGTGAGCATAATTGTTTAGCAATCTTGGACAAATCACGTATGTATCTCCTGTAGAAACCAGCATGTCCAAGAAAACTTCATATTGCTTTAACATTGGTGAGCAGTGATAATTTCTCGATGATTTCGACCTTTGTTTTATCAACCTCAATGCCCTGACAAGATATCCAATGTCTGAGGATAACGCCTTCAGTTGCCATAAAATGGTATTTCTCCCAATTCAGGACTAGATTTGTGTCCTCGCACCTCTTCAAAACTTTTGCTAGGTCGATAGCGCATTGGTCAAAATTTTATCCATATACAGAGAAATCATCCACGAATACCTCTAGAGAATCCTCGATCATGTCTGAAAAGATCGCCATTATACACCTCTGGAATGTTACTGGCGCATTGCGCAACCCAAACGGCATACCTCAGAAAGCAAAGGTTCCAAAAGGGCATGTGAACGTAGTCTTTGCTTGATCTTCCGGCGCAATGGTAATTTGGTTGTACCCAAAGTAGCCATCGAAGAAGCAATAATAAGCCTTACCAGCTAACCTATCCAGCATCTGGTCAATGAAAGGTAGTGGGAAATGATCCTTCTTTGTGGCCGCATTCAGTCGACGATAATCTATACATACTCGCCAGCTAGTCGCAATGCGAGTAGGGATCAACTCGTTCTTGTCGTTGGTCCGACTATGAAACCACTCTTCTTTGGTACACATTGGACGGGGCTCACCCAATTACTGTCAGAAATGGGATAAATGATGCCCGCGTCTAGCCACTTGATAATTTCCTTCTTCACTACTTCTTTCATCTTTTCATTAAGTCTTCATTGAGCTCAATTGATTGCTTCCCTTCATCTTTCAGCCTTATCTTATGCATGCAAAAAAAAGGACTAATGCCTCTGATATCTACAATTCTCTAGGCTATGGCTCTTTTGTGTTCTTTCAAAATGGCGATGAGCTTATCTTCCTGCATTGTGTCGAGGGATGTGTTGACAATAACGGGTAATGTATCATTATCACCAAGAAAGACTTACTTTAAATGCGTCGGTAATGGCTTCAACTCCAAGGTAGGAGCTTGCACAATAGATAGCTTAAACATCGAGATTATCCTGTTCGACAAATCCAAAGATTCCAGTTACCAATTCTATCTCAGCTCACAATTATTAACCTTTTCTTTATCGATACATTCAGCTAGGATTTCATCGGTGGATGTCGCTGCATCCTCATCTGACACTACTGAACTTCTTGCATTGAATTCTTCCATAATGATTATGTCCAATACGTCAATGTGATGACATTGCTCTTTAGTTCTGGATGGGGATGCCGTAAACACACTGAAGGTCACATGCTCATCGTTATGTCACATGATAAGTTTTCCTTTGAACACATCGATAAGTGTGTGTCCTGTTGCTAGAAACGATCGCCCTAAAATAATGGGCACCTACTTATCTGCTCTGTAGTCTAGGATTATGAAATAAACAGGGAACACGAGCTTATCAACTTGGACAAGGACATCTTTAATTTGGCCTTCAGGTTATGCTAAGGATCTGTCCTCAAGTTGTAATGTCACCGCAGTGGGCTTCATCGATCCTATTATTAACTTTTTGAAAGTAGACAAAGGCATAAGATTAATACTTTCTCCTAAATCACATAAAGCTTGACCTAAATAATGATTCCCAATGAAGCATGGGATTGTGAAGCTACCAGGGTCTTTCATCTTGGTTGGCAACTTATTTGTAAGCACAGCGCTACACCCCTCTGTGAGCACAATCATCTCGATTTCGAACATTTTATTTTTCTTTCATAATAGCTCATTCGTAAATTTCCCATAGCTGGGTATCTGTACAAGAGCATCAACAAGAGGTATGTTAATATGCAATTTTTTCAAAGTAGAAACAAACTTTTGATACTCTTGATCATGGACTTTATCTTTAAATCTTTGTGGAAATGGCAACGGTATTGTAACAGTGAGTTGTTGTGGAAAACTCAACGGTGTCGACATTAGTAGTTGCGTTGATAACTTTGTTAGGAAAACTTCAGGCATAGACGGTACTACAATTGGTTCTTCTCCGTATGCTTCTTCTTGGCGTACTTCATCTGCAACATCTCCTTTTTGCTGTGGTTCAGATACGTCGACATGGTCCTGATTAGAACTGCTTGGTTTAGCCATCTGTTTCCCACTCCTCAGCGTGATTGCCTTATAATGCTCATTCCCCCTCTGGTTTGGATTCTTAGTATCACTAGGCAAAGTACCCGGTGACCTTGTGCTGAGATTAGAAGCCAACTGTCCTAGTTGGACTTCTAAAGCTCGGATGGAAGAAGAGTTGCCTTGCACTATTACTTCAATTCTCGTGATATGCTCTCGCATCAATGCCTCAAGAGCAGCCATAAAATCTGACCATGGTCGAGAAAACTGCTACTATTGATGCTAATGATGCTGTCCTAGCATGTGTGGCAGCACAGATTGTTGTGGCTGTAATCGAGATTGCGGTTGTACCTGGCTATGTGCCTGCATCTGTTCAGAATGAGAATTTACTTGAGAATTCTGATTAGAATTCTACTGTTGGTTGTTGTGGTAACTCCCTTGTCTATAATTTCCTTGATTTAAGGAATTCCCATATCTGAATGTGGAAGCATTTTGATTCCCCCAAGGTTGTTGAGCTCGATTGTTGTATGAGTTACCAAACGTATTTCCTCGTTGTTGACATAGAATGCATTTTTCGCGTGTTGTGGGCAATCCTTCTAACTATGGTTGTCGCTGCAAATTTCACAGGAAAATGTTGACGCATCCAATTGTTGAGCCACTTGAATAGGAGCAACATTACTTGTCCCTATCATATTCTTTATAATATTGACCAACGAAGATACTTAAGCACTCAAAGCAAAAATAACATCTAATTCAAGAACTCTAGTGTTAGTCCTTACTTGTGCAGAATGTGAGATTGGATATTGATAGTCGTTCTAATCAATTCTCTCTAGAATTCTTACAGATTCAATGTAGGTACAATCTAACAAGGTACCATTAGCAGATGTGTTGACAAGATTCCTTGTCTGAGCATTCAAACCATTGTAAAAGATCTCTATTTGGGTCTCTTGCTGAATACCATGCATTGGGCAACGTCGAAGCAATGTCTTGTAATGCTTTAGGTTGTATGTAAGTTCTCATCATCCAGCTAATGATAGGCTGTAATATCATTACGCAACCTTGCATTCATTGCCAGCGGATTGAAACACAAAACAAACTACGTTGCTAGTGCATTCCAAGATGTGATGGATCCAATCGGCAATCCCAAGAACCATGTTCTCGCTTTACCCTTCAATCAATAAGGAAATAATTGCACTTTCAAGGCATCATCAAGGACACCATGTTGACTAAAGGATGCACATATAAGCAGAAATGATTTTAAATGTTCTCTTGCGTCTTCATGAGGTAGACCAAAATATTGCCCACTCGAATTTAGCATCTGAAACATCACCAGTTTCAGCTCAAAATTTCCAGCTTGTATAGCTGGTCTTACCACTCTTGGTTGTAAATCATTAAGGATAGGAACAACAAAAACTCGGATTGTCCTATTTTACACTTGTTCTACTTGTGGAGGCGGTGGTGGTAAATTATTTATTTGTGGTAGCGGTATTGAAGGAACTCCATCTTGTGGCAGCAATGGTGGTGAATAATTATTGTTGTTGTTACCAGCCATTTTTCTTTGTTCTTGTTTCTTCCTTCGAAGTGTTCTCTCAAGTTCTGGGTCAAAGCTTACAATATCCTTAGAATTTCTTCTTGTGGACATGCATCTTCTAAAGAAATAAAAGAAAATCAACAAAAGAAAATTAAACGAATTAGTAAAAACAAAAAGTTAAGTAAGAAATAATTGCTACTACAATAGTAAACATCAAACAAATGCCATTTCCCTTGCAACGGCACCAAAACTTGATCGCGTTTGTAACGCCATTGCAATTCTGCAAGCGAACACACGTCGATGCAAGTATAGTTGATAGAACAATTCTATCAGATATCGATCCCATGAGGAATGGGTTCTTGCTGTTTAAATGTCAAAGCAACTAAAGCTAAGATTAAAGAAAATGTGAGTAAAGATGTCAGCGCAATTATGTCAAATCTGCACACTAAAATTGTTAATACTATCAATGCAATAAGTTGTCAATGCAAGTTAAATTGTCAGAGCAACAAAAAGTAAATCAAAGTGTTGTTGAAGTGTTGAGTATTTAAATGCATAAAAGTAAAGATGTGATCAAGTGTGAAGATCTAGAATAGATCACTGATTTTTCTAAGTCGCAACGCAGGATGTGTCGACAAGGTTTTGAATAGATAAATTGTTGAAACAATGAAGTTCCAATGAAATCTTACCAATAACAATTCCCTATTTAGTCACGACTCAAGTGCGCACAATTACTCCACCTCTCGGTGTGAACAACGTTATGTACCCAAGAACAAGTGATAAGAATCTCTTATAATCCCAAGTAGCTCTCACCTAACTCCCTTGTTAATTCAACTTGTCACTAAATCTCTCGATGTTGATAGACTAAATTTTCACTCTCGTGTTTAATGCAATTGAATTCAAGAATAAATAGATGAAAAGGCATTAAATAAGAATCAAAGTGATCAAATACTGAAAGGTACTCTTGTATTCATTCAAATATTAATAATAGTTCATCATCTATAAGAAAGGAGTTAATGAATACATCGAAATATACTATCTCTAGGCTACTCAGATTACCCCCTAACTGCTTCTCTTACTCAGCATCAAGCACTCCTCGTCAGGAGTTGTTGCTCATCGGCTCAGTCAGCTCACCGGTCTCCAGCAATAAACTCCAAAAAAACACAAAGTAGTTTGCAAATTTAATTCTTCAACTCTTAATGATTTCTTCCATCTTTATTCCTCTATTTATAGCCTTCAAAAGTTGTAGATTTCAGCCTCTGCTTCTTAGATACAAATCTAATTTTTGCAACTATCAAAGTTAGTTACAGTACAGCTATGCACTCACGCAGATTTAATGTTTTCTTTAGAGATCTGCAAGTTGTCACTGCATTACTGAGTGCAATCTGAGATCGTTAATTGTGGCAACAACTTGTGATTATCCTGCATTGGTGCTTCCAGGTGTGAATTCAGCTTGAATTTACTCATTTGAGGTTCATGTTCTGTGTAGTGACACCTCTGGTCGCAATTCCAAGCTGATCTTGTGGATGCATTCTTCTTCCAGCATTGATCTTCTAGGCTGAGTTCTTGTGCTGACAATTCTAAGGTGCAATACATCGACTGCTTGCGGTGACATTAGTACAAAAAGAGATAAAAATAACAAGAATTTAAACTAAGCAGTAATGTGTTAGAAAATATAAAAACTAAGTATGAAATGCTCATGATGCATGCTAAATAAGATACAAAAGAGACAATTAAAACACCAATTTAGGGAGAAAATATATGTCATTTGTAATGTTATCAATGATTGATGTTGAGGATGATCCCATTGAAAAGGAGGAAAGTTAACCAACCGTTAAAATTCTTACATCAAAAGAGTCAAGATCTGCAAAGTCTGACGAGGTAAACCCTGAACCTATGAATTATAATAAGCTAAAATCTTCTTTAGATGTAGATTTACCTCCTTAAAAAAGTTATCCTATTCAACCAAAAGTTTCATCACCTCCTCACCCTCAAAGATTATAGCAACATAAGTAGAAATAGGAGATGCAAATCAAGAAGTTCTTAGCTGTCTGAAGCAACTTGACATCAATATCCCGTTGGTGGAGGCTTTAGAACAAATGCTCAATTACATGAAGTTTATGAAGGATATTCTGTCCAGGAAGAAACAGCTTAGTGAGTACGAGACTGTCTCTTTGATAAAGGAGTGTAGTGCATTCCTATAGAACAAGTTACCGCCGAAACTGAAGGACCTTGGAAGCTTTACTATACCCTATAATATTGACAAATCTTACTATGGTAAAGCCTCGTGCGACTTAGGAGCTAACATCAACTTGATGCCTAAATCTATATTCAAGCTATTGGGAATTGGTGAAGTACGACTCACAACTATGACACTACAGCTAGCAGATCGATCTTTAGCATATCTCGAAGGAAAGATCGAGGATGTTTTGGTAAGAGTTGATAAGTTTATTTTTCCTATTGATTTCATTGTCTTAGATTTTGAAGCAGATAAGGAAGTATCGATCATCCTTGGGAGACCTTTCCTAGCCACGGGAATAACGTTAATAGATGTACAAAAAGAAGAACTCACCATGCGTTTTTAAGATGATCAAGTAACATTTAAAATTCTTAAAGCTATGAAATTTCCCAATCCGACAGAAGAGTGTTTAGTTATGGAAGAGATAGAAACCTTGGTTTCTATGGAAAGCAATTTTATGGAAGATCCATTGGAGAATGCTTTAGAGTTAGACCTTTTAGAAGATGAAGAAGGAGAAGAAAACATGGCTTTGATGGAAGCCAATCCAAGAGAATTTGTTCAATCAACACAGTTTGAACTATTGGAGTTAGAAGCTCATGAATATGTGCAACCAAAGCTGTTAATTGAGGAATAGCCTAAACTCGAACAAAAGGTACTTCCTTCCCATTCGAAATATGTTTATTTAGGTGTCTGTTCTACTTTGCCTATGATAATTTCAGCAGAACTGAAAAAGTATCAAAAGGAGCAACTAATTGTTGTTTTAAAGAAATTTAAAAAATCAATCAGTTGGACCATAGTTGATATTCGAGGAATAAGCCCTTCTTTTTGCATGCATAAGATAATCTTAGAGGAGGGTAAGCGAGCTCGAATCGATGGGCAAAGGATGCTCAATCCTATCGTGAAAGAGGTAGTGCAAAAACAAGTGATAAAGTGGTTAGATACGAGCATTATCTACCCCATTTTAGATATTTCATGGGTAAGTCCAGTGCAATGTGTATCGAAAAAGGTGGAATCATGATTTTCAAGAACAAGCGTAATGAGTTAATTTCGATGAGAACTATTACGAGTTGGAGAATCTTTATTGACTATAGAAAGCTGAATAAAGCCACTCGAAAAAACCATTTTTCGTTGCCTTTTATGGACCAGTTGTTAGATCGACTGGCAGGTAACGAGTTTTACTATTTTTAGATGGCTAGTCGGGATATAACCAAATAGTTATAGCCTCGAAAGACCAACATAAAACAACATTTACTTGTCCTTATGATACATTTTCTTTCAAGTGAATGCCTTTCATTTTATGCAATGCATCTACAACATTTCAACGATGCATGATAGCAATATTTACTAATATGGTTGAAAATTTTGTTGATGTCTTCATGGATTATTTTTCTGTTTTTGGGAATACTTACGATGTTTGTTTAAGTAATTTGGATAAGGTACTTAAGATATGCGAGGAGACAAATCTTGTCTTTAACTAGGAGAAGTGTCATTTCATGGTTAAGAAAGGGATTGCCTTAGGGCATAAAATTTCCAAGAGAGGAATTGAAGTTGACAAAGCAAAGGTGGATGTAATTGAAAGATTATCGCCCCGAGTTAGTGTGAAAGGAGTTAGAAGTTTCTTAGGCAATGTCAGTTTTTACTGAAGAATTATTAAGGATTTTTTAAAAATTTCTAAGCTTTTGTGTTTGTTGTTAGAAAAAGATTCAATTTTCGATTTCAACAAGCATGCTTGGAAGCTTTTGAGGAATTAAAAAGTTAGTTAATCTCAGCCCCAATAATCGTTACACCAGATTGGAACTCACCTTTTAAGTTAACGTGTGATGCAAGCAATTTTACCGTTGGAGCTGCGATGGGTCAGAGAAGAAACAAATTGTTTCACCCTATTTACTATGCAAGCAGAACTTTGAGAGGAGCTCAACTAAATTATATGTTAACTGAAAAAGAACTCTTTGCTATAATTTTTGCTTTTGACAAGTTCCGTTCATATCTTATAGGCACTAAAGTTACATTGTTTAGTGACCATGTGGCTATTAAATACTCACTCACCAAGAAAGATGCCAAACTGAGGCTAATTTGATTGATACTCTTACTCCAAGAATTTGACCTTGAGATCCAAGATAGAAAAGGTGTCGAAAATCAAGTAGTTGACCATCTGTCAAGGTTGGAACAAAATGAGGTAAGTTATTCACTTGATCCTATCAACGAGAATTTTTCAAATGACCACATATTTGAGGTAAGTCGAATTCATGAAACACCTTGGTTTTTCAATTTTTCAAATTATCTAGCATGTGGAATAATCCCTCGAGAAATAACATATCAACAGAGAAAGAAATTCCTTCATGATAGTCGGTATTATTTCTAGGAGGATTCAATTCTGTTTAAGCAATGTGCAGATAACATAATCAAGAAGTGCTTAGCTGAAAGTGAGATTGTTGAGATCTTGTACCATTGTCATTCATCTCCAAGTAGGGGAAACTTTGGTGGATCACGTACTATAGCAAATATTTTACAAGGTGGATTGTTTTGGCCTATAGTGTTTAAAGATGCTTATGCATATGTGAAGAATTTTGATAGATGCCAAAGGACCAAAAATATATGAAGGAGGAACGAGATGCCCTTGAAAAACATCTTAGAAGTTGAATTGTTCGACGTTCGGGGATTGCCTTTGTTGGCCTGTTTCCTTTTTTGTATGGGAACAAGTACATCCTAGTTACTTTGTATTATGTATCCAAGTAGGTTAAAGCTGAAGCATACCAAACGAATGATGCAAAGGTAGTCATGCAATTCCAACATAAGCATGTGTTTACACGGTTTGGGACTCCAAGAGCCATCATTAGTGATGAAGGATCTCACTTTGTGAACAAGTGGCTTAAGTGGTTGCTTGACAAGTATGATTGAAATATAAGATTGCTATTGCCTATCACCCACATTCGAATGGGCAAGTTGAAAGAGTGAACCTTGAGATTAAAGGTATTCTTGAATGGATGGTATGCCTTAGTAGAAAAGATTGGTCTTGAAGGCTCGATGATGCATTATGGGCCTATCGAGCAGCGTTTAAGACACCGTTAAAATGATTCCTTATCGATTAGTCTTTGGAAAGGCATGTCTTTTGTTGTTGGATTTGGAGAACAAAGCTCACTGGGCTCTGAAGCAAATAGATTTGTATCATAAGCAAGCTGGTGAGAGATGAATGTTACAGCTTGATGAGTTGGAAGACTTGAGGTTATTTTCATTCTAGAATGCTAAGATGTGTAAAGAAAGATTTAAGAGATGGCATGATAGTCGTATACAACCTCGTGAGTTTAAAGAAGGCCAGAAGGTATTGTTGTTTAACTCAAGGCTAAAGTTATTTCCTGGAAAGCTCAAATCCCGATGGAAAGGACCCTATACCATTGATCGCGCTATGAACATCACAAAAAATATGTGCAAGTGTTCACTGTCGATGCAAGTATAGTAGACAGATGTGAATCCGTCGGATATCGATCCCACGAGGATGAATGTTTGTTCTCTATAATTGTTGGTGCAATAAACAAGTAAATGTAATAAAATTGTGAGATTGATTTGTCGAAGCAATAATGTAAAATTAAAGATAAAGTTTGATAATAATGAAATGGGTTCCTGACGTGAATAGCTGGCAGAAAACTAAGTGTGGCTCACAAGGTTAAAATAACAGGTAATTGTCACTGTAATAAAGTGTAATGAATGTCTTACCAAACTTGAATTTTCTATTAAATCTAAGACTTAAACATGTGCACTAACCACACCTTCCAGTGCTGGCAATGCAACATATTCAAGAACAAGTGGATTAAATCCCTTCAATCCCTAAGCAACTTTCTTTGTCTTGCTTGTTAATTTAATTTGTCGCTACACCTTCCAGTGATAGTGATTGCAATCACACTTTCGTGGTCAAAACAATTAAACCCAAGGATTAACAGTAAAGGCAAGATTCAAATAGATTTTGTTTAGTCTAAATATCAAATGTACTTCCATACAACTTGAAATAACATGAATTACTAGCGTTTAAGAAAGAGAAATAACAGAAAAAATGGGGAATACTATTCCTAGGCTACTCAATTTTCTCCCTTACTCTCCTCTTGTGTCGCACTTAGGGTACTCCTCGTTCGGAGCAGATCTGCCCTCGCTTTTGCGTCAGGTCACCCTTTAGAGAGTTAAGCTGCAATGGATGCAAGCTTTGAGAAATTGAATTTTTTTAAAAGAAAATTAATTCGGAAGAAGAGAAGATTCTTTCTCTCTCATTCTCATCAATATTTAACTGTAGCTAACAGTACAGATGTCCTTCCCTCCAGATCTAGCATTCTTTGGTCGTACAAGTTGGTTACACCAGCTGTACAACTCACGCATTTTTGGTGTGTTAACCAGACAGCTTCAGATGCTGCAACAGTTCTGGGCGTAATTCTGGACCCTCTTATGCAGCGACACTCTGGACATTTTCATGCAGTGATAATTCTGAACAGGTTCCTGCAGCGACAATTCTGGGTGCAATGCTAAACAGACTAATGCAACGACATCAGTAGTAAAAATCATCATAAATTTAAAGGCAATTAGGTTGAGTTCCACTTAGTTAGAAAATACAATAACGAAATAAAAAATGCTAAGAATGTATGCTAAAGATAACTAAATGGAAACAACTTAAATAATAAGTTCGAAGAAATCAATGGTTCTTTCTAGTACTATCATACCCCCAAACTTGAGTTTTTACTTGTCCTCAAGTAAAACAGAAATTAGTAAAGTTATAGCAAAAATTTATCAAGGTAATGATCATTCTAGCAACTTGAATCATCTAAAATCCCAATGAATGAATCATATTTAAATGACAGAATATTGCGCCGACAATTCATAAGCATGAGTAATTTCAATTGCAACTTTATCAAAGCTAGCATCATGCTTTAAATCCTAAATTCTTTCTACCAACACAGCATTTATTGTACAGTAATATATAAATATTTTTCTTTTTCTTTTTCTCTTTTCTCTTTTTTTATATGTGACTGAGGGATGTCATTGCATTACTATACTCTTGTTCCTGAGAAGTAACGATAGGGTGCAACAAACCTCCAGGGAGTATGTAATTGCACTGACACACACTCTTGCAGTGACAGCCTTTGGTTAGATTACTTTTTCTAACACTTGTGTTGGAGTGTTCCCCCTTGACAGTTCACAATACACCCACATTGGAGTGTCTTTTATTTATAACTATAAATATATACAAGTAGCTGTAAATGGTAGATTCATTCAAGATTCCAAAGAATGATACTATTCATCCATTACTAATGCAATCTAAATCATTCATCCAAGAATTGAAGATACAAAATTCAATCAAATTCATCCAACTCATTCATTAACAATTCACATGATTAAGAATTAAACATCAAATGAAAAAAATTCAAGCACATTTTCAATAACCCTGCATGCTTCATTAAACTCAAAAAGATAAATTTTTTAAATGTGGGTGCAATTGCATTTCCAGCTCCATATACTTAAAGTCTGCATTGTCCCCAATGTACTGACAGTAATTTATAGTGACAAATGAAAATACAATGACAATACAAATGCAGTGACAATTAAAATGCAATGACAAAGGAGATATGGTGACAATTAAACTATGTCTACATGATATGCATGAAAACTTAAAATAAAAAACTGAATAAAACTAAATCAATTGCCTGCAGCCATTGATGTGGTTGCATGATGTTTCTTCTTCTTGTACTTCCTCTCTTGTGGCACTTCTTATCCTTGGCACGCTTCCTTTTTCTTTCTTTTGGCTTGGCCTGATCTTTGGATCACTCTTCAGCATCAAGCTATGCCCCGACATCATCGACTATGTCTTCTATTAGATGGATCATTTTTTTTGTTTTGTTGGTAAACAAAGGTAGTCAGGAGATACAAAGCTGTAAGCTTGAAGACAATTTTGAGGATAAAAATGGAGGTTTTGAATAGCACAGTAGGCACAACAAGGATGTTTATAGGGAATGAAAAGAGCTGATGGAGAGGCATTTTTGTTTATGCAGTAGAGAAAGGACAACAGGTATGCAATAATAAATGCATCCACTATGATTACACCTTTTCAAATTGATCCAATGGTTGGGTGTTGAGGGATGAAAAGTCATGATTTGTTTCCTGATATGTTTTTTTTTCTGACGAGTCAGCAGGTAGATGAGATGCTTCGATAAGGAGATATGCATGCGTCAACAAAAGAGAGAACTTTATCCTGCAAAAACAATAAGTAAAATACACTGAAACAAAAACAAAAAGAACTAAGAGTACATGATAAAAATGTCACAAGAGAGGTTAGAAAAATGTGACCAACTTAATGGTCTTTTCCTGCTTGTGATCATCATGGCCAAAATAATGCTTCAATCATTGTCCATTTACTTTAAATTGGTGCCCATCATGTATATCTTTAATTGTGACTGTACCATAAAGAAATGCTTCAAAACCCTCAAATGGTCCAGACCAACGTGAGCGCAACTTACCTGGGTGCAATTTCAATCGAGAATTGAATAATAGCACCTATTGACTTGCAGTAAATTATCACTGCAAAATATTTTTGTCGTGCCAGCGGTTGGTCATTTCCTTATAGATTACAGCATTTTCATAGGCATTACGCCTGATTTCCTCAAGTTCAATGATGTCTAACAGCCTCGTCTTCCCAGTAGCCTCATAATCCATGTTCACTTGCTTGATTGCCCACATTTCTTTATGTTCCAATTCACCAGGCAAGTGACATGCCCTTTCAAAGACAAGTTGATATGGCGACATCCCAAGTGGGGTTTTATATGTTGTCCTTAATGCCTACAACGCATCATCAAGTCTAGATGACCAATATTGCCTTGATGGATTCACCACCATCTCGAGAATATTCTTGATTTTTCGATTGGATACTTTAGCTTGTCCATTAGTTTGTGGATGGTAAGTGGTCACCATTCTATGGTTAACTCCATATCGCTTCAGTGCAGCTGATTGTAGTGGAAGTGAGTGCCTTGGTCGCTGATCAATGCTTTAGGCATGCCAAAACGAGTGAGTATATGCTTGTGGAAAGACATTAGAACTGTCCCTGCATCATCTTTTGGGACTACAATGGCCTCCACCCACTTTGATACATAGTCAACGGTAACTAGGATATAGACATTTCCAAACGAACTGGGTAATGGTCCCATAAAGTTCATACCCCAAACGTAAAAGAGTTCAACTTTTATGATTGGTTGTTGGAACAGCTCATTACGTCGAGATATAGAGTCGGTGCGCTGACATCGATCACAATGGTGCACAAAGTTATGGGATTCTTTAAATAATGAAGGCCAATAAAATCCTGATTGAAGAACCTTTGCAGCAGTTCTCATACCACCAAAATGCCCTCCATAAGGAGCATCATGACAATGCTTCAGGATTGAAAGCATCTGTTCCTCCGAAACACAATGCCTAATTATATTGTCATTGCATACCTTGAATAAGTATGGCTCGTTCTAGTAATATTTTTCTACATTGCGACGAAATCTTTCTTTCTTGTGGCTTGTGGTGCCCAAAGGTAACTTCCCACATACCAGGTAATTGTAGCCAGAATAACTGTCTAGGAAGCAATAATAGTCTTTTCCAGCAAGCCTATCTAGCATCTAATCGATGAAAGGAAGTGGAAAGTGGTTATTCTTTGTGGCTGCATTCAATTTGCGGTAATCCATGCATACATGCCAACTCGTAGGAATGCGAGTAAACATTACTCACCACAGTAATACCACTTTTCTTTGGGACACATTGAACTGGACTTACCCAATTGCTATCAGATATTGGGTAAATAATACCCGCGTCAAGCCACTTGATAATCTCCTTTTAACCACCTCCTTCATTTTCTCATTCAATCTCCTTTGTTGTTCAACTGATTGTCTTCCTTCATCTTCTAATAGAATGCTGTGCATGCAAAAAAATGCCTCTAATGTCGGCAATACTCTAGGCAATTGCACGTTTATGCTGCTTCAATATATGGATCAATTTTTTCTCCTGAGTTGCGTCTAGTGTTGAAGAGACAATGACTGGAAGAGTATTATTGTTGCTAAGAAAAACATACTTCAGATGAGCAGGTAATGACTTCAACTCCCAGGTAGGAGCTTTTTCAGTAGATGGCTTAAAGACTGGAGTTGTTCTATTGGTCAAATATAAAGATTCCATTTTCCATCCATGCCTAAGCTCAATGATATGCGTTTTAACCTTGTTGTCGCAATCAACTAGAAATTCTTCATTTGATGTCACCGTAAATTCTTCTGTAAATATTGTGCGTCGCTCATTGAATTCCTCCTCAATTAATGCATCCAGCACATCAATAGTGTAACATTCTTCTTTTTCCTTATAGGGAATGGCTTCAAAAACACTAAAGGTGACATGTTCATCATTATGTCGCATTATCAATTCACCTTTATATACGTCGATGAGAGTGCATCCAGTAGCGAGGAACGGGTGTCCCAAGATTATGGGTACATCTTTATTTGCTTCATTGTCAAGTATAATGAAATCTACTCGAAACACAAACTTATCTACACGAACTAAGATGTCTGTGATTTGTCCTTTAGGTTTCGCCAATGATCTATCTGTAGTGGGCTTCATATGACCAATCCCTAATTTTCTAAATGTAAATAGTGGCATAAGCTTGATACTCGCGCCTAAATCACATAAAGCTTTACCAAGTAGTGGTTGCCATTCGAACATGGGATCATAAAGCTTCCAGGGTCTTTCATCTTAGGTGACAACTTATTTTTAAGGACAGCACTGCATCCTTCTATAAGCACAATTGTCTCAATATCAGTCAGCTTTTTCTTCTTGGATAATAGCTCCTTTATGAATTTCCCATAATTAGGAATTTGTACAAGAGCATCCATAAGAGGGATACTGACATGTAGTTGTATTAATGAGCTTAGAAACTGTTGATATTGTCTATCATGCTCCTTTTCTTTAAGTTTTTATGGGAAAGGAAAAGGTATGGATACATTAGGTTGCATCGACATTGTCAATTACATCGACATCGCTGGTTGCTTCGACAATTTTGTCGATCTAACAGAAGGCATCGGGTTGACAATTTATGGAAACCCCTTCTCTAGTTCATCTGAAATTTCTTCAGACACAATTCTCTCACCTTGATTCACTTCACTAGTGTCTATAGGTACTGCAGTAGAGTTGGTAACTGGCTCGGCCATCTATTTCCCACTCCTAAGAGTGATAGCTTTGCAATGCTCCTTCCCTTTTGAATTTGGATTTTCTGTGTCGCTAGGTAATGCACCTAATGTTCATGTGTTCAAATTCGAAGTGATTTGCCCCAATTGTGCTTCTAACGCTCGGATGGAAGATGAATTTCCTTGCATAATGGCTTCCATTTGAGTTATATGCTCACGCATTAAAGCTTCAAGGGCTACTAAAGGATCAGATCGTGGTTGTGTGTACTGTTGCTGTTGTTGTCCATGAATATTCAGATTTGGCTTCGAAGGTTGTGGTGATTATACACGATTTGGTTGTGGCTGCATTTGATCTTGATGTGAATGCATCTAAGTACTCTAGTTGTAACTATGCTGCTGCGAATTGAAATTCCCTTGTCTATAACTACCTTGATTGGATGAATTTCCATATTCGAATGTAGCGGCATTCTGATTTCCCCAAGGCTATTGATTTCTTACAGAATTATTACAGGAATTACCATAAGAGTTTCCACGGATGTTATTGACGTAGAAAGCATTCTTAGCATGCTGTGGACAATCTTCATAACTATGGTTGTCACCGCAAATTTCACAACAAAATGTAGGGACATCAATTTGTTGAGCAACTAGAATGGGTGCAATTTCACTAGTCCCCTTCATGTTCTTTATCATGTCTGCGAGTAAAGAAACTTATGCACTTAAAGTAGATATAACATTCAATTCAAGAACTCCAAGATTTGCTTTCACTTGTGCAGCTTGAGAGATCAGATATTGATAATTGTTCTGAGTGATTCTCTCTAGAATTCTGATAGCTTCAACGTAAGTACAGTCCAACAAAGGACCATTAGCCAATACGTTGACAAGATTTCTTGTTTGCGCATTCAACCCGTAGAAAATTTCAATCTACGTCTCTTGTTGAATTCCATGCATGGGACAACATTGAAGAAGAGATTTATAACGCTCCTACGTAGTATGCAAAATTTCATCATCCACCTGATGATACATAGTAATGTCGTTTCTACGATGAGCATTCATAATCGATGGATTAAAGCACAAAACAAATTGAGTTGTGAGCGCATTCCACGACGTGATTGATCCAGCAGGTAATCTGAGGAACCAGGTACGAGCCTATCCTTGCAATGAATAAGGGAATAGCTGCATTTTCAAGGCATCATCAGGAACGCCTTGCTGACTGAAAGAAGCACAAATTAGTAGGAAAGATTTAAGGTTCTCTCTCGCTTCTTCATGTAACAATCCAGCATACTTCCCATTAAAGTTTAACATCTGGAACATGACTGGCTTTAATTCAAAATTTCTAGCTTGAGTAGCTGGGCTCACAACACCTGGCTGCAAGTCATCCAAAACTGGAACAACAAAATCTCAAATAGTTCAATTTTGCATATGATCTTCTTGTAGCAGCGGTGGATGATTGATATTTTTTTGCTATATCGGAGGTATAATAGGATTTTGTGGTGACAACTTTGGTATGGTTGCATCGTTTCCTGGTAGAGCCATATTTTGTTGTTCTTGCTGTCTCCTTCGAATGGTGCGTTCGATTTTAGGATCTAAACCAGCAATAAATTCAGGATTTCTCCGGGTCATAAAACACCTAAAAGACAAATATAAAAGTAGTCAACAAAAAAGAAAACAAGTTAGTAACAAATAAAGATTAGAAAATAAAGAATGAATGCAAACATAAGAATAAACATCAAACTAACACCATCCCCGGTAACAGCGCCAAAACTTGATCGTGCTATGAACGTCACAGCAAATATCTGCAAGCGTACACTGTCGATGCAAGTATAGTAGACAGATTTGAATCTGTCGGATATCGATCCCACAAGGATGGATGTTTATTGTCTATAATTGTTGGTGCAATAAACAAGTAAATGTAATAGAATTGTGAGATTGATTTGCCGAACCAATAATGTAAAATTAAAGATAAAGTGCGATAATAATGAAATGGGTTCCAGAGGTGAATAGTTGGTAGAAAACTAAGTGTGGCTTACTAGGTTAAAAATAACAGGTAATTGTCGCTGCAATAAAATGCAAAGAATGTCTTACCAAACTTGGTTTTTCTATTAGATCTAAGACTTAAACATGTACACTAACCACACCTTCCAGTGCTAGCAATGCAACATATTCAAGAACAAGTAGATTAAATTTCTTCAATCCCCAAGCAACTTCTGTTATCTTGCTTGTTAATTTAATTTATCGCTGGACCTTCCTGTGACAATGACTGCAATCACAATTCTGTGGTCAAAACAATTAAACTCAAAGATTTGAAATAGATTTCATTTAGTCTAAATATCAAATGTACTTCCATACAACTTGAAATAACATTAACTACCAAAATTTAAGAAAGAGAAATAACAAAACAAATGGGGAATACTATAAATTTGCTTCCTTACTCTCCTTTTGTGTCGCACTTAGGATACTCCTCTTCAGGAGCAGATCTGCTCTCTCTTCTACGTCAGGTCACCTTTTAGAGAGTTAAGCTACCATGGATGCAAGCTTTGAGAAATTGAATTTTTTTAAAAGAAAATTAATGAAGAAGAAGAGAAGATTCTTTCTATCTCATTCTCATCAGTATTTAGCTGTAGCTGACAGTACAAGTGTCCTTCCCTCCAGATCTAGCATTCTCTGGCCTTACTAGTTGGTTACACTAACTGTACAACTCACGCATTTCTGGTGTGTTAACCAGACAGCTGTCAGATGCTGCGACAGTTTTGGGCGCACTTCTGGACCCTCTTATGCAGCAACAACTCTGGACATAATCAGGCAGCAATAATTCTAAACAGGTTCCTACAGTGACAATTCTGGGTGCAATGCTAAACAGACTAATGCAACGACATCAGTAGTAAAAATATCATAAATTAAAAGCCAATTAGGCTAAGTTCCATTTAGTTAGAAAATGCAATAACTAAATAAAAAGTGCTAAGAATGTATGCTAAAGATAACTAAATGGAAACAACTTAAAAAATAAGTAGGGAGAAATCAATGGTTCTTTCTAGTACTATCAACCATCTACAAAGCTTATCCATATGAAGCTGTTGAATTATATGACAATTATGGAGGTACGTTTAAAGTTTATGGCCAATGTCTTTGTAACCCCTTATTACCGAATCTAGAGAATCACTATTGCCATTTTGCCCTCAAAAACCATTTAAAGTGGATATACAATTTAATTTGTAAATAAATTAATTCATAATAAAATAGTTCATTTCCTAAATTTCTTAATAATTCCCAAACTTAAAATTATTAATTAAATGCCTTAAACAATTATCCAAAATCCCAAATTATAAATTAACATTACAATCCCAAAATAACTTAATCATATAATAATCCAAATAATAAAATAAAAATATAAAAAAGTGAGGTCCTCCGAGTACCAAGTTATCTAAGTCCAACGTATCTGAAAGAGAAACTATTGGGAATTAAGCTAAAGAGCCCAGTGTGTCTCTAAAGTGTCAGCAATTACAAACACAGGATCACAATAATTTCATAATACATTTTAAAACAAGCATACAGTTTATCACACTACAAATGCAATAAAATCACAAGCACAATGCAATGCACCCAATCCGCCAGCACACCAACACAATGGAGAGGTTCCCCAGAACCCCTCCCCATCCAATCATCTCCAATTAGAGTGGTTTTACTATCAGTCGTTTGAAGGGGTGATTACCACGACTTCCACCGTACAATCCCAACCCATGAGCACACACTGGTATGACAACAAGTATATCTCAGTCTCAATCACAATCTCAATCTCAATCTCATGATAATATATAAATATATCAGAGTTCACAGTATTTTACACATTATAATAAATTATCCACTTTCTAAATAGGCATGAATGATAGTATCAACATGCAATAACACAACACAGAATGCAATCATACCATTTACACAACATAGAGTAATATCATACTGATATCATATCTCAGAATCATCACATGATAACACATCATAAAACGTAATCACATAAAAGGATGTCATACAATCAGAAACACACCTCAAATGGGCAGAAGCTCTAAAGTCGTGGAGGACGTCTCCCACGCTCAGATCTATCACCGGGTCTAGCTGAATTAGAACATGCGACTATTGGATCTAATGCAAGGACAGTCTGCAAATGTGGAGGAGGTAACTCGTCGTGCTCAAAATCTTAATCACCAACGATGAGAATACGCGATGGAGCACAAGGTGGCGAGGAGGAACCAAAACAGATCTCACACCATTCTCACACACTAACGACGACGAAGGGTGTTTGATGGGTGGGTTTGGTTCATGAGGTGATGAAGATCTCCTTGGGGCGGTAGTACGATGCACGACAGAAGAGAAAGGTGTCATCGGAGCTTCGTCGGAAGAGAGGAAGGAGAGGGAGAGATGGGTTCGATTTTGGAGGAGAGAAAAATAAAAAGGAAATAAAGAGTCCCACAAAAGAGGAATAATGGGTTTAAATACCCATCAAAATGGGTCAATTACTCGGAGGCCCTCAAAAACATCTAAGGTTTTCAAAGTAGCCCTCTAACTTTACTCGTTTCACAAATTGGTCTAAAATTTCCCAATTTAGCCACAAAGTTTTAATTAAAGCACAATTTCATCCCTAAACTTTACTTAATAGGATCAAAATTTATTGTTGCTTTTAATTTTTATTTTAATTGCTTATGTTTAATAAAGAGGGTCAACTTGACCCAAGTACTAATCATTTTATTTAGCCCAGTTGTAAATATAGTTTGAGTCTGAGGCCCAAAATAGCAAAAAGGAGGGAAATTACCCATGCATTGTTGCCACTTTCTTCATTTTCCTTTCCTTGCCGCCCAAGAAACTCCATATAGCTAAATTTTTGCTACATGTTGCCTTAGTTTAATGCTATATAAACCCCTCTTTACCACTCTTATTTTCACAACCCTTTAAGCAATTAGTTTAAACCCTAGCCATCCTTATTTTTCCCTTCTTGCCGCTAGCCTCAAATATCGAAGAAACTCCCCAAATTTCTTCCCTTGTCGTAAGATCACCTTGTTTTACCGTAAGTCTTACACCCGAGCGTCCACATCATCATTGTACGTCGTCGTCATTGTAAGGTTGTCGTCACCACAAGTCCTTGTCATTACCACCTCGCTGATTACTTTTCCTCATTCCTTGTTGAAATTTTGCCAAATTTTTGGGAAAATTACCATGTCTCGCAAAAGAACTAGATCTTCCAAGACTACTCCTGAAAATCTGATTATATGATAAATGAGGATATGAAAGAGAGGTTTGATTCAATCTTCAAGCATTAACCTATGATGCCAGAAAAAGGTTTTAACTTGAAGAGCACTGATTTGATGGTTATACCTTTGTTGATTCAAAAACAGATCAATGCTCTCAATTGGGAGCACTTTTGTGATTCTCGTTCACTTCCCAATGATAAACTAGTTCGAGAGTTTTATGCTAGTTTGACTTTACAAGAAGCTACTGAGGTCATTGTCCGAAAGAAGAAGGTACCCCTTACTTCTAAGTCCATTAATGCTTTGTTTAACTAACCTAATGTTGAAGAAGATGAGTATTTTCCAATGATGAACAATATCAATTGGGATTTTCTTTAACAAGTGCTTGATGTTGCTACAAATTCGAGATCTCAATCTATTATAAGAAAGTATGGAAGTCATTCTTGCCGAAGGGAATACCTAAAGAGGGTAACTAAGGTATGGTTCTATTTTGTTCGATATAGCTTCATGCCTATCTCACATAGTTCCACCATGTCGATGGAACGAATGCTCTTGTTGTATACGATATTTATAGAAAGGTCTATCAGTGTAGGGAGAATTATTCTCAAGGAGATCCATGACTGTGCCAAAAAGAAGATAGGAAGTCCTACTTCCCATCATTGATTACTTCACTTTGCTTAAGGGTCCATATTAAAACAAAAGCAAATCTGAATGGTCATTATGTTCAAGGTTGCATCACAGCCTATGGCCTTGAAAAGTTAGTAGAAAGAGTTCATGAACTAAACCAAAGTGAACAAGGCTAACCAACTGAACCAGAAATCGATGAGTCATCAAATAAAACTGAAACTGAAGTTGATTCAGTTGCTGACACTAAAGAAGTAGAATTTGAGGATGAGCCAAACAGTCCTAAACCGACTGAGGAACCAAACAACTCTGAATTAAAAGATGAGACAAAAGATGATGAACCAGTCGAGCCAAGTATCAATCCTGAATTGACTATTCTAATGTCGATTCCTTCAAGCACTTCAAAGAAATTGAAATTGTTAATTATGATGGATATCTGCAAAATTATGCACAACCAACAACAAGCTTACTGGAAATATGCGTAGATTAGAGATGATTCCATCAGAAATACTTTTAAGAATATCTTTAACACTTTAGTTCCTGAGTTCCTAGATTTTATCTTCGAGACATGGAACGAAGGAGGCGAGTATGAAAGCGAAGATGAAACTGAAGGAAAAGAAGATAAGGGGGATAAGTCAAATAAATAAAAGGGGGGATTCCTGTCTTAATTTAATTACTTGTTTTTAGGTCTTTAGGTGTTTATTTATTTCGTAATTAGGAATTTTCTTTCGCATAATAAAACATTGCAAACATGAATAAGCTTAACACCTCTTTATTAAGAAAAAGACTACATGATGTGGTAATAGGAAAGAACATGTTGATAGTACTAGAAAGAACATATGTTTTCTCCCTACTTATTGGTTAACTTGTCCCCATTTAGTTATCTTTAGCACATATTTTAGCATTTTTAGTTCAATAAATTGCATTTTATAACTCAATGGACCTTAGCTTATTTATCCTTAATTTTGTCATGTTTTGATACTGATGTCGCTGCATGAGTATTCTAGATTGCGCCCAAGACTGTCGTCGCACTCGACTGTTGTCAAAGAAGCTTCCAATGCGGATAAGAACAGAAATGTGTGAGTTGTCTAGTCTGGTATAACCAACTGGTACAGATAGAGGCAGAATAATTCCTATGAAAAGACACTTGTACAATTTGGAAGAATATAAATATTCACAAGGAAAGAGAAAAAAAAAGGCGTGTCTTTTTCGTGCATTATCTTCTTCAACTTATCCTTTGAAGCGTTTAGCTTTAGTGACTTAAGTCCCCTATGGGTGAACTGACATGAAAGGGATGTAGATCAGCTCTTAACGAGGAGCCTTGAGTGTGACACAAGAGGGAATTGAGGGATCAAGTCAAGATTGCCTAGGAATAGTATTCTCCACTTGTTTCTTTTATATTTCTTTTCTAAACACTGGTGATTACTTTCTATTATTTGTATGGAAGTAAACATGAATTCTAGGTTAAATGTTATTTTATTCAACCTTGCTTCTACTGTTTAATCTTTGGGTTTGAATATTTTTAGCATGGAATTGTTATTACGGTCACTACAACTAGAAAGTACCGCGACAGTTTAAGCTAACAAGCATGACAATGGAAGTTGCTTAAGGGTTAGAGGGATTTAATCCACTTGTTCTTAATTGTGTTCCATTGCCATCATTGGAAGGTGTGGTTAATCCGCATGTTTAAGTCTTGGATCAAATATAGAAGTTAAGCTTGGTACTATATTCATTGCAATTTATTGCATCGACAATCACCTATCTTTTTATACCTTGTGAGCACTTAGTATTCTGTTGAATATTCACGTTGGGTAACCCATTTTATCATTATCATATTTCATCTTTATTTTCAAAGTATTGCTTCGACAATAATTCTTACAGTTTATCTCGTTTTTATTTGTTTATTACACTAACATTGATAGCTGATAGCAGTAGAAATGACACTTAATTTCTCCTTGAATTAGTGTATAATTTGTTCCTTTTGTATCATATTTAACTTACATTTTCAGCATTTCATACTTAGTATTTTCATTTTCTAAATTAGTGTTGTATGGTCTTACTTTCAATCATTTTATTCATTTTGTGCTACTAATGTCGCTTTGAGTATCAGTTTTGCATATAAAGTTGTCGGCGCAGAAATCCACCTTAGAAGATCAAAATGGGAAAGCATTTAGAGTTGTGGCCACAAGTTTGATTTAGAATTATGGCCAAAGATGTCACCACATAAATGCTTCTACATTTTATCAGGGATTTTACGCTACTAACACATTCAGAAGCACCAGTGCAGGAAAATGCCAAGTTGTCGCAGCAAATTTAAATCATAATTTGCATCCAGAGATGTCGCGACAATCTACAACTGCCTAATGCATAAACTAGATCTGCGTGAGTGCATAGCTGGCAATAATAAACTTATACAGCTACAAAAAAGGGAAGTTAGATCTGAGAAGAGGGACAGACCTATGCTATGGAATGATTATAAATAGAGGGAAGTGAGAGGAGATCATCATCAAGCTGTGAAGAATTCAATTCCACAAATTTCTCATCTTTTCTCAAAATCAGTTGTCATGGAAGCTTGATTCCCAGTAGGGTAAACTGATGCCACAAAGAGGTGACTACTCCTGATGATGAGTGCCTATGTGAGATGCAAGAGGACCGATTATGGGAAGATTCTAGTAGACTAGGAATAGCATGCTTCAATTTATCTTTTAATCTCTCTTGAATGTTGATGAATTCTATTGGCTTTTAATTGTATACGGAAGTATCTATTAATGTTAGATCTATTTTTATTTCTACTCAATTCTTCTCATCTGTTTATATTTGGATTTAACAGTTTTGACCACGAAAGTGCGATTGTAGTCACAATCACTGGAATGTACAGTGAAAAGTTAGATTAACAAGCAAGACGACGGAAGTTGCTTGAGGTAAGAAGGAATTCTGGCCACTTGTTCTTAAGTGCAAAGCATTACCATCACTGGAAGGTGTGGTAATTATGAGTACTTAGGTCTTTGACAAAAAGAGAAGTTGATAGCAATAAAATTTCATTAGAACTTAATTGCGACAACAATTCATCTATTAGTTACCTTATAGTCACATTTAGCGTTGCCAACTTGTGAAGTCAAGGATCCCCCTATTTCTTTACACTTGATCTATTTCTTTTAATTTTCTAAATTTACATTTACAACATCTTCTACAACATTTCATTTTCTATTAATTTTCACTGACATTTTATGTTATATTTGCGCTGACAGATTTAACTCTTTGATTTGTGTAGTTTTAACTAAATTACGTTGACATTACTCCAAACAATTCTTTTCATTTAAACTTTAATTGATTCGACAAATTAAGCAACAAGAACACCATCCTCGTGGGATCGATATCCGATAGATTCATCTCTATCTACTATACTTGCATCAACAGTGTCCGCTTACACATAATTTCTTTGACATTTACAAGTCGATCAAGTTTTGGCGCTATTACCAGGGATGGCGTTTGTTTGATGTTTATTTTTGTAGTTACATTTACTATTATTTTTCTAACTTTTATTGATTAACTAATCTTTTGTTTATTTTCTTTTAAATTCTTTTTAGGTGTTTATGTTCACAAGGAGAAATCCTAATAACATTGTTAGTTTTGATCCGAAAATTGAAAGAACAATTCAGAGGAAGAGACAAGAGCAAAGAAAAATGGCTAGAAATAACAACGATCTACCAACGTTGCTACCACAAAATCTTGTTCCTCCAGTGTAACCACAAGGAGTCAACAATATGATGTCACAAAGAGAGCAAATTCCAGACAAGACAATTAGAGACTTCATTGTTCCTGTGGTCGATGATATACAACCTAGGGTTGTTAGACCAGCACTACAAGCTGGGAATTTCGAATTAAAATCGATGATGTTTCAAATGCTAAACTCGAATGGGTAATATGCTAGTTTGCCTCACAAAGATGTGAGGGAGCATCTCAAATCATTTCTTCTTATATGTGCTTCCTTCAATCAACACGGTGTTCCTGATGATGCCTTGAAGATGCAGTTGTTCCCTTACTCTTTACAAGAAAGGGCATGTACATGTTTTTAGGTTTACTGGCTGGATCTATTACTTCATAGAATGCGCTAGCAACTCAGTTTGTTCTACGATTCAATCCATCCATAATGAATGCTAGACTGAGGAATGATATTAAAGCATACCATCAATTAGATGATGAGAACTTGCACACTACGTGGGAACATTACAAAACTCTACTTAGACGTTGTCCCATGCACGGAATCCAACAAGAGACATAAATCAAGATCTTCTACAATGGATTAAATGCGCAAACAAGAAAACTTGTCGATGCATCTGCTACTGGTCCTTTGTTGGATTGCACTTGCAATGAAGCTATGCGAATCTTGGAAAGAATTGCATAAAATGATTATCAGTACCCAATTTCTCGTTCTGCTCAAGTGAAAACAAATCCTACAGTTATAGAGTTAGATAACGTTTCAGCCCTAAGTGCACAAGTATCCTCTTGGGCAAACATGATTAAGAACATGAAGGCGATGAGTGATGTTGCCCCTATTCAAGTAGCCCAACAAATGGATATCCCGACATTTTCTTGTGAAATTTGCGGTGACAACCATAGCTATGAGGACTATCCACAACATGCTGAGAATGTATTTTATGTCTATAACTTCCGAGGGAATTCATATGGTAACTCATATTACAGTTCAAGTAGAACTCAACAACCTTGAGGGAGTCAGAATGCGTCCACATACAGATATGGAAATTCCTTAAATCAATGTAATTTTAGACAAGGGAGTTACGGTTAAAAGTAGCAGCATTATAATCACAATCCTCAAGTGCATGCGCAGCCTGACCAGATGCGAACACAGAACCAGATATAGTCATATAATCAGATGCAACCACAACAGACTGTGCTACCAAATATGCAAGGACAGCATTAGCAACAGTAACAACAATATTCTCAACCAAGATTAGATCCATTACTACTCTTGAAGATTTGGTACATGAGCATATTACCAGAACAGAAGCTATTGTACAAGGAAATTCGTCTTTCATCTGAGCATTAGAAGCACAACTAGGACAACTACTTTCTAACATGAGCACACGACCACCAGGTGCTTTGCCTAGTGATATTGAAAATCCAAATAAAAAAGGAAAGGAGCATTGCAATGCTATCACATTGTGGAGTGGAAAGAAAACTGTTGAACAAAGTAGTAGTTCCAACCAAGCACTATCGACACAAATGAACCAAAGCAATAAGGAGAAGTTGCATCTGGAGAAGATACACCAAAAGTAAATGCGGATGAGCCGCCAGTAGTCACACCAATGCCGACCATTCATCCTACAAAGTTATTGACGCAATTGCCCATGTCGACACACAACCGGTTATATCACAACAATCCACTATGAACATACCTTTTCCATTTCCACAAAGATTTAAGGAGAAAGATCATGACAGAGATTATCAAAAGTTTGTATCTACCTTAAAACAATTACATATTAATATACCTCTAGTTGATGCTCTTGTGCAGATTCCTAGTTATGGGAAATTCATAAAGGAGCTAATATGAAAGAAGAAGAAGCTATCCGATATTGAGACGATTACGCTCACAGAAGGGTGTAGCACTATACTGACAAATAAATTGCCACCAAAATGAAAGATCCTGGCAGTTTCACAATTTCATGCTCCATTGGAAACCATTACTTAGGTAAAGCTTTATGTGATTTGGGAGTCAGTATTAACCTTAAGCTATTGTCAACTTTCAGGAAATTAGGAATTGGTCATATGAAGCCCACTACGGTGATGTTACAACTTACGGACAGATCTTTGGCACAACCTGAAGGACATATTAAAGATGTTCTCGCCTATGTCGATAAGTTTGTGTTCCCAGCCGACTTCATCATACTTGATTGTGAAGTCGATAAGGAGGTTCCCATTACACTAGGGTGCCCATTTCTCGCAACGGGACGTACACTAATAGATGTTTTCAAGGGCGAGTTAATCATGCGTTATAACGATGAACATGTAACCTTCAGTGTTTTCGAAGCATCTCCATCACGAAGTAAGGCACAATGTCATCACATTGATGTTCTGGGCGAGTTAATTATAGAGGAATTTAATGAACGAAGTTAAGTAGTGCCAGAGGAATATGCGGTAACATCGGAAGATAATGCCTTACCTGAATGTGACCACAAAGTTGAGGCTAATGTTTGTGAGCTTAGATATGGCTGGCAATTGGAATCTTTGGATCTGACTAATAAGATGATCCCTGTGTTAAAACCATCGGTTGAAAAAGCTCTAACTTTGGAGTTAAAGCCATTGCCAACATATCTGAAATATGTTTTCCTGGGTGACAATGATACATTGCAAGTGATTGCCAGCCAAATCTCAAAGCGAGCCAAGAAGAAAAATTAATCCGAATATTGAAGCAACATAAAAGAGCCATCGCCTGGAGCATAAAGGATATCAGAGGCATTAGTCCCTTTTCTACATACATAAAATTAGGCTGGAAGATGAAGCGAAACAGTCAATTGAGAACAATGAAGATTAAATGAGAAAATGAAGAAAGTAGTGAAAAAAGAGATCATTAAATGGTTGGACGCAAGCATAATCTACCCAATTTTGAACAGTACATGGGTGAGCCCGGTCCAATGTGTGCCTAAGAAAAGCAGTATAACGATGGTAAGTAACGATAAAAATGAGCAAATCCCTACTCGCATTGCTACAGGTTGGCAAATATGTATGGATTATCATCGTCTAAATACGACCACAAAGAAGGATAACTTCCCACTTTCGTTCATTGATCAAATGTTGGAAAGGGTATTTCATTTAATCTATTATGATAGTAAGACTCTAACTGAAGCGCAGGTGAATTACACAACCACTGAGAATGAGTTACTAGCAGTAGTTTTTGCATTTGCCAAGTTTCATTCATATCTTACCGACGTAAAGATCACAGTGTATACTGATCATTCTGTGTTGAGATACCTTTTTGCTAAGAAAGATACAAAACCTAGGCTGATTAGATGGATCCTTTTATTACAAGAATTTGATGTTGAGATTAAGGATAGGAAAGGATCGAAAAACCAAGTAGTAGACCACTTATCTCGTCTGGAATCTAGAAGCGAGGATGGAAATAAGTCACAAATTGTCAACGCATTTCCAGATGAGAAATTATTCTTTATCGACGCATCTCTATGGTATGTAGATGTCATCAATTATATAATCTGTGGAAAGCTACCATTGAGTGCAACAGGTCATAGAAAGGTCAGATTTCTTTGGGATGCTGCAAAGTATCATTGGAATGAGTCATACTTGTTCAAGGTATGCGCTGACAACATCATTCGTCGCTGCGTTCCTGAGGAAGAAATGATATCTATCCTGAAGCATTATCATGATTCTCCTTATGGAGGCCATTATGGTGACGTTAGGACTGCTGCAAAGGTAATCAGGATTTTACTGGCCAACATTGTTTCGAGACGCCCACAATTTTGCTCAACAGTGTGACAAATGTCAGCGCACTGGTTCTATGTCTCGGCGTAACGAGATGATTTAACAGCCTATCATGGAGGTTGAGTTATTTGATGTTTGGGGTATAGATTTTATGGGACCATTTCCAAGTTCTTTTGGAAATGTGTATATTCTGGTTGCTGTTGACTATGTCTCCAAGTGGATCGAAGCAATTGTTGTTCCAAAGGATGATGCTTGAACGATGTTAAAGTTCTTTCACACATATATCCTTACACGATTCGGAACACCTCGACCATTAATAAGTGACCAAGGCACTCACTTCCATTGCAATCAAGTGGCGACAGCTTTGAAACATTACGGTGTGAAACATCTCATGGCAACCACATATCATCCGTAAACAAATGGACAAACAGAAGTATCCATCGGTAAATCAAGGGTATTCTTTAGAAGGTGATTAACCCATCTCGATGAGATTGGTCTTCGTTGTTGAATGATGCATTGTGGGCGCTTCACACTACATACAAAACACCATTAGGGATGTCGTCATATCAGCTAGTTTTTGGTAAATCTTATCACTTGCCAGTCAAACTTGAACTTAAGGCCAAGTGGGCAATCAAGAAAGTGAACATGGACTATAATGCTGCTGGAAAGAAAAGATTGTTGGACATTTCAGAACTGGAAGAGATTTGAGGCAATGCTTATGAAAATGCTGCCATTTACAAAGAAAAAACTAAAAGATGGCATGACAACATCATTTTGTGTCAAAAATTTTCTCCAGATCAGTTAGTGCTTTTATTTAACTCACATTTAAAATTGCATCCAGGAAAATTACGCTCAAGATGGTCAAGACCTTTAAAAGTTGTTGAAGCATCTCCACATGATGTAGTGAAAATCAAGGATTTGAATGATGGACACCAATTTAAAGTGAATGGCCAACGACTGAAGCATTACCGAAGCCCAGGCATCAACGAACAAAACGAGACCATTAACCTAGTCACATTTTTTAGGATGTCATTACAATTTTCTGTTAATTTTTGTCTTTTATTTTACTTTAATTTGTTTCTTTAGTTTTTACAGGAATAAAAGATCTTCTTTTTGTCAACGCACACAAAGCACAACTTGTCAACGCGTTTCATTGATGACTCAGCGAAGCATTTCAGGAAAGAATCACGCTGGTTGATTCACCTCTTTCCCCAACTGTTGGATCACTCTGAAAAAGTAAGATCTATGTCCTTGCATTTATTGGTTGTAGGCACAAGGTACTCCCAACGGCAGTACCAATCATCACGTCTCTTCACCTCTATCTTTTATAAAACACCTTTTTTGTGTTGACTAAATTTTCACACTCACAACCACCATTGTTACTGTATTCTTCTTTTTCTTCAACCTTCAATCTTTCTGCAAGCTACTCTCTTTATTTCAGTGGTTATGGCAAGAACTCGCGGTGTGAAAACCCCATCTAAATCCACTATTGAATCATCGGTTGTTATGGTCAGAAATGGCAACCAACCACCACCAAAGGAACCTGTCCAATTCTTATCAAAAGCGGTGAAGGACCATTATCATGAAATGACGTTAAAGAGGAACCGTCATCCTAAGAAGGGATTTCAGTTGTCCCCACATCTGACATTGGGGAAGCAAGGAATTTATATTCGTTCGTGAAGGGTTGGTGCCATGGAGTGCTGACAACATCAATGCTCTCTTCCATATTGGTGAAGGAGATGATAAGAATGTCGAGTTCTTGGAGAACTTGATGGAGGATGATGTTGATTTATTACTGAATGACTTATGCATCGATGGCGCAATGTGGATTAGCAACAATCCAAACAACTACACGATGCACCGTCGCTGCCTCATTATCCAAAGCAAGGTGTGGTTTCATTTCATCAACTGTCGTCTCCTACCATCCACCCACAATACGACTGCAATGCTGGACAGAATGTACTTGTTGCATTCTATACTTAAGGGATGACGAATTGATGTTGGCACAATCTTACATCAAGAAATCACTGAAGCCGCCACCAAACAAATAGGTATCCTGCCTTTCACTTCTCTAATAATGATGTTGTGTAAACAAAGGGGCATTTTGCCTTACAAAGGGGAGGAGACTTTGGAAAATAAAGGGTCAATTAATGATATTTCGGTGGAAAGGATGACAAGGGGGTAGGAAACCTCTATGATGAAGGAGGTACCACAAAAGAAGGAAAAAGGGAAAGGAAAATAGAAGGACACCAAAACCCATGCACCCACAAATCCTCAAATTTGGAGGAATCTTAATGAGATTGAAAAGTTTGTTGATCAAATGAGCAGTAGACAAATCAAACTTGTCGGCACAATTGACGAGATGCAGTTCAGATAGAACTTATTCTATGCCTATACAAGGGCATGGAATACTGCTATTGTCAGCACATTAAGAGTTTTGAGCCAAAATCTGATGCCTAAATTCACTATGTTCCCTCCTATTATCGAAGAAGCCACTCCATCATCAGAGTAGCATACTTCAGAAGGAAGAACTCAATCCATCCAGTCCCCAAATAGAATCCACATCTCTGATGATGAGGATCAAGAGGTGCAATCCAAGGAAATGGAAGATTGCTTCTGAAACATAGCCAGCCTCTTTGAAGACGAACTGTCAAATAGTTTGGGGGCCACTATGGCGGAGAGAGCAGTTGCTGCTGCAAAAGAGCACACACCAATTGCTTCTGTGGGTATTGAAGAAAAAGAAGAAGAAAGAAGAGAAGGAAGAAAAAGAAGAAGACACTGCCCCGATAAATTTATCGGAGAAATTTATCGATGCACCCGTCAATGTGGGTGCATCTGTTGAACAGTTGGCACCATCTGGGCCGAGGCAGTCACATCCGGTAATGAGGATTTCAATCCTCTAGTTATAGTTCCATATTTGGCACCAATTGCTGAGATCCATCCATCAGACGTGACTGTCGATGAAGCCGACACTCAACCAGTAATGTAGGAGCAATCAACTCTATCGGCTGAACCAACAGAGAAGAGGCGCAAACGAAAGGCAAAGAAGAAAAGCTAAGAGGAGCGCCCTAAGAAGAAAAAGAAGTCCAAAGCAGCCACTTCCTCGGCTACAACACATTGAGTTAGTTTTACTTTTCGATAATTAGTTTAGTTGCATATATTGTCCCTAGTTGTCATTACATTTTAATTGTCACTGCATTTTCATTGTTCTCACATTTGCATTGTAGTTGCATTTCCATTAATATTTGTATAATATTGTCAGTGCATTGGGGATAATGCAGACATTAAGTCTAGGGGGAAGTTTCGAATGGAAGTGCAATTACACCCACAAGTTTAAGAATATTTTGTCTTTTTAATGAATGAAAGTATGCATAGTTAAGAAAAAGGCGACTATAATTTTTTCATTTGATGCTTAAATCTTGAATTACTTGGAATGCTAATGCGTGAATTGGATGAATGTGATTGGATGTTGAATCCTTCTATTTTTGGATGAATGGTTGAAATTGCATTAGTAATAAATGAATAGTATCATTCTTTGAATCTTGAATAAACTTGTCATCTTGCAGCTTTGTATATAGTTATTTCTACTAATAAAAGATACTCTAATGTGGGTGCATTGTGACTTAACAAGAGGGAACACTCCACTGCAAATGTTAGAAAAACTATTTAGCCAAAGTCTATCACTGCAAGAGTGTGTTTTGGCGCAATTACATGCTCTCTGGGGGTTTGTTGCACCCCATTGTTACTGCCTAAGAACAAGAGTATAGTAATGCAATGACATCTCTCAGTTGCATTAAAAAAAGTTAAAGAAAGAAAATTTGATAAATATATATGCATATTATTATACAATAAATGATGTATTGGTTAAGAAGATTTGATATTTAAGCCATGATGCTAGCATTAGTGAATTGCAATTCTGATTATTCATGCCTATAAATTGTCAGCGCAATATTTCAGCATATGAAATGCAATTATACATTAGGATTCTAGAGAATATAAGCTTCTAGAATGATGATTGTGGTTACAAGAATTTGAATATAACTTTGCTAGCTTTTATTTACTTGAGGACAAGTAAAAACTCAAGTTTGGGGGTGTGATAACATTAGAAATGACACTTAATTTCTCCTAGAATTAGTGTATAATTTGCTCCTTTTGTATCATATTTAGCTTACATTTTCAGCATTTCATACTTAGTTTTTGTATTTTCTAAATCAGTGTTGTATGCTCTTACTTTCTTTCATTTTATTCCTTTTGTGCTACTAATTTCGTCGCATTGAGTATCATTTTTGCATCTAAAGTTGTCAGCATAGAAATCCACCTTAGAAGATCAGAATGGGAAAGCATTTAGAGTTGTGGCCACAAGTTTGATTTAGAATTACGGCCAAAGATGTCACCACATAAATGCTTCTACATTTTATCCAGGATTTTACGTTGCTAACACATTCAGAAGCACCAGTGCAGGAGAATGCCAAGTTGTCTCAGCAAATTTAAATCATAATTTGCATCCAGAGATGCCGCGACAATCTACAGCTGCCTAATGTATAAATCGGATCTGCGTGAGTGCATAGCTGGCAATAACAAACTTGTACATCTACAAAAAGGGAAGTTAGATCTGAGAAGAGGGATAAACCTATGCTGTGGAATGATTATAAATAGAGGGAACTGAGATAAGATCATCATCAAGCTATGAAGAATTCAATTCCACAAATTTTCTCATCTTTTCTCAAAGTCAGCTGCCATGGAAGCTTGATTCCTAGGAGGGTAAACTGACGCAACAAGGAGGGGACTACTCCTGATGAGGAGTGCCTATGTGCAACGCAAGAGGAGCGATTACGCGAAGATTAAAGTTGACTAGGAATAGCATGCTTCAATTTATCTTTTAATCCCTCTTGAATGTTGAAGAATTCTATTGACTTTTAATTGTATATGGAAGTATCTATTAATGTTAGATCTATTTTGATTTCTACTCAATTCTTCTCATCCGTTAGATTAACAAGCAAGACAACAAAAGTTGCTTGAGGCAAGAAGGAAATTCTGGCCACTTGTTCTTAAGTGCAAAGCATTACCAGCACTGGAAGGTCTGGTAATTGTAAGTACTTGGGTCTTTGTTAAACAAAAAAGTTGATAGCAGTAAGATCTCATTAGAACTTAATTGTGGCGACAATTCCTCTATCAGTTACCTTGTAGTCACATTTAGCGTTGCCAACTTGTGAAGTCAAGGATCCCCCTATTTATTTACACTTGATCTATTTCTTTTAATTTTATAAATTTACATTTACAACATCTTTCACAACAATTCCTTTTTTATTAATTTGCTCTGACATTTTATGTTATATTTGCGTTGACAGATTTAACTCTTTGATTTGTGCAGTTTTAACTAAATTGCGTTGACATTACTCCTAATAATTCTTTTCATGTAAACTCTAATTGTTTCGACAATTTTAAGCAACAAGAACACCATTCTCATGGGATCGAAATGTGATAGATTCATCTCTATCTACTATACTTGCATCGACAGTGTCCACTAGCACATAATTTCTGTGACATTTACAAGTTGATCAAGTTTTGGCGCCATTACCGGGGATGGCGTTTGTTTGATGTTATTTTTGTAGTTACATTTACTATTCTTTTTCTAACTTTTATTGATTAACTAATCTTTTGTTGATTTTCTTTTAAATTCTTTTTAGGTGTTTATGTCCACAAGGAGAAATCCTAACAACATTGTTAGTTTTGATCCAGAAATTGAAAGAACAATTTGGAGGAAGAGACAAGAGCAGAGAAAAATGGCTAGAAATAATAACAATCTACCACCTTTTCTATCACAAAATCTTGTTCCTCCAGTGCAGCCACAAGGAGTCAACAATATGATACCACAAAGAGAGCAAATTCCAGACAGGACAATTAGAGACTTCGTTGTTCTTGTGCTCGATGATATACAACCAGGGGTTGATAGACCAACAATACAAGCTGGGAATTTAGAATTAAAATCGATGATGTTTCAAGTGCTAAACTCGAATGGGTAATATGTTGGTTTGCCTCACAAAGATGCAAGGGAGCATCTCAAATCATTTATGCTTATATGTGCTTCTTTCAATCAACATGGTGTTCTTAATGACGCCTTGAAGATGCAGTTGTTCCCTTACTCTTTACAAGGAAGGGCACGGACCTGGTTTTTAGATTTACCGGCGGGATCTATTACTTCATGGAATACGCTAGCAACTCAGTTTGTTTTACAATTCAATCCATCCACAATGAATGCTAGATTGAGGAATGATATTAAAGCATACCATCAACTGGATGATGAGAACCTACACACTACGTGGGAATGTTACAAAACTCTGTTTAGATGTTGTCCCACGCACGAAATCCAACAAGAGACACAAATCGAGATCTTCTACAATGGATTAAATGCGCAGATAAGAAATCTTGTTGATGCATTTGATAATGGTCCTTTGTTAGATTGCACTTACAATGAAGCTGTGTGATTCTTGGACAGAATTACGCAAAATGATTACCAGTACCCGATTTCTTGTTCTGCTCAGGTGAAAATAAATCTTGGAGTTGTTGAGTTAGATGTCATTTCAGCCCTAACTGCATAAGTATCCTCTTTGGCAAACATGATTAAGAACATGAAAGGGACGAGTGATGTTGCCCCTATTTAAGTAGCCCAACAAATGGATGTCCCGTCATTTTCTTGTGAAATTTGCGGTGACAACCATAGCTATAAGAACTGTTCACGACATGCTGAGAATACTTTTTATGTAAATAACATCCAAGGGAATTCATATGGTAACTCATATAACAATTCAAGTAGAACTCAAAAACCTTGAGGGAGTCAGAATGCGTCCACATACAGATATGAAAATTCCTCAAAACAAGGTAATTTCAGACAAAGGAGTTACAATCAACAGCAACAGAATTATAATCACAATCCTCAAGTGCATGCGCAGCCTGACCAGATGCGATCACAGAACCAGATGTAGTCATATAATCAGATGCAACCACAAGTTTGAATGAAACTACAACAGACTGTGCTACCAAATATACAAGGACAACACAAGCAACAGCAACAACAATATTCTCAACCAAGATCAAATCCATTAGCTACTCTTGAAGTTTTGATGCGTGAGCATATTACCAAAACAGAAGCTATTATACAAGGAAATTCGTCTTCCATCCGAGCGTTGTAAGCACAACTAGGACAATTGGCTTCTAACATGAGCACACGACCACTAAGTGCTTTGCCTAGTGATACTGAAAATCGTAATCAGAAAGGAAAGGAGCATTGCAAGGCTATCACATTGCGGAGTGGAAAGTAAACTGCCGAACAAAGTAGCAACTCCAACCAAGCACCTATCGACACAAACGAACTAAAGCAACAAGGAGAAGTTCTATCTGAAGAAGATACAGCAGAAGTAAATGCAGATAAGCCACTAATAGTCACTCCAATGCCGACAATTCATCCTACAAAGTTTTCGATGCAACTACTCATGTCGACACATCTGGTTATATCACACAATCACTCACTGAACATACCTTTGCCATTTCCACAAAGATTCAAGGAGAAAGATCATGACAGAGATTATCAAAGGTTTGTATCTACCTTGAAACAATTACATATTAATATACCTCTTGTGCAGATTCCTAGCTATGGGAAATTAATGAAGGAGCTACTATCAAAGAAGAAGAAGCTATCTGATATTGAGACGATTGCACTCACAAAAGGGTGTAGCGTTGTATTGACAAATAAATGCCACCAAAATGAAAGATCCTAGCAGTTTCACAATTCCATGCTCCATTAGAAACCATTACTTAGGTAAAGCTTTATTTGATTTGGGAGCCAGTATTAACCTTATGCCATTGTCAACTTTCAGGAAATTAGAAATTGGTCATATGAAGCCTACTACGGTGAAATTACAACTTGCGGACAGATCTTTGGCACAACCTAAATGACAGATTAAAGATGTTCTCATCCATGTTGATAAGTTTGTGTTCCTAGCCAACTTCATCATACTTGATTGTGAAGCCGATAAAGAGATGCCCATTATTCTGGGGCACCCGATTCTCGTAATAGGATGCACACTAATAGATGTTTTCAAGGGCGAGTTGATCATGCGTCACAACGATGAACATGCAACCTTCAGTGCTTTCGAAGCATCTCCATCACAAAGTAAGGCACAATGTCATCGCATTGATGTTTTGAATGAATTAATTACAGAGGAATTTAATTAATGAAGTTCAGTAGTGCTAGAGGAATATGCGGTGGCATCGGAAGATAATGCTTTACCTGAATGTGACCACAAAGTTGAGGCTAATGTCTTTGAGCTTAGACATGGCTAGCAATTGGAATCTTTGGATCTGACTAGTAGGACGATCCCTGTGTTCAAACCATCGGTTGAAGAAGGTTCTACTTTGGAGTTAAAGTCATTACCAACACATCTGAAATATGTTTCTTGGGTGACAATGATACATTGCCAGTGATTGTCAACGTAAGTCTCAGTGCGAGCCAAGAAGAAAAATTAATCGGAATATTGAAGCAGCATAAAAGAGTAATCTCCTGGAGCATAGCGGACATCATAGGCATTAGTCCCTCCTTTTGCATACGGGAAACAGTCAATTGAGCAACAACAAAGATTAAATGAAAAAATGAAAGAAGTAGTGAAGAAAGAGATCATTAAATGGATGGAAGCAAACATAATCTACCCAATTTGGGACAGTACATGGGTGAGCCCTGTCCAATGTGTGCCTAAGAAAAGCCACTTCACAGTGGTAAGTAACGATAAAAATGAACTAATCCTTACTTGCATTGCTACAGGTTGGCAAGTGTGTATGGATTACCATCGTCTAAATGCGGCCACAAAGAAGGATCACTTCCCACTTCCATTCATTGATCAAATGTTGGATAGGCTAGCTGGTAAGGCCTATTACTATTTTCTTGATGGATACTCTGGGTACAACCATATTGCAATCACGTTAGAGGATCAAGCAAAAAGGTCTTTTACTTGCCCATTTGAAGCCTTTGTTTTCCGACGAATGCCATTTGGTTTGTGTAATGCCCAGCTACATTCTAGAGGTGCATGATGGTCATCTTCTCTGATATGATTGAGGATTCATTAGAGGTATTTATGGATGATTTCTCTGTTTATGGGCACAATTTTGATAAATGCGCTGACAATTTAGCAAAAGTGTCAAAACGATGCGAGAACACCAACTTGGTATTAAACTGGGAAAAATGTCATATTATGGTAACTAAAGGCATTATTCTTGGCCATCGCATATCTTGTCAGAGCATTAAAGTGGATAAAGCAAAGGCGAAAATCATTAAAAAGCTACCTCCACCTAATAATGTGAAAGGAATAAGGAGTTTTCTCAGCCAAGCCAGATTTTATAGACGATTTATCCGAGACTTCTCCAAAATAGAAAACCACTCTGCTCTTTGTTGGAGCAAAATAAAAAAATTTTGTTCCATGAAGCTTGTTTGGAAGCATTCCTGAAAATTAAACAGCAACTAGTGCAGGCACCCATTGTCGTCGCACTGGATTGGTCGCAACTGTTCGAGGTGATTTGTGATGCGAGTGACTTTGCTATGGGTGTTGTGCTTGGGCAACAAAAAGATAAGGTATTTCATTTAATCTATTATGCTAGTAAGACTCTAACTGAAGTGCAGGTGAATTACACAACCACTGCGAAGGAGTTAATGGCAGTAGTTTTTGCATATGACAAGTTTCGTTCATATCTTGTCGGCTCAAAGACCACAGTGTATACTGATCATTCTGCATTGAGATACCTTTTTTCTAAGAAAGATGCAAAACCTAGGCTGATTAGATGTATCCTTTTATTACAAGAATTTGATGTTGAGATTAAGGACAGGAAAGGATTGAAAAACCAAGTAGCAGACCACCTATCTCGTCTGGAATCTGGAAGCGAGGATGGAAATAAGTCACAAATTTTTGATGCATTTCTAGATGAGAAATTATTCTTTATCGACACGTCTCTATGGTATGTAGATATCATAAATTATCTAACCTGTGGAAAGCTACCATTGATTGAAACAGGTCATAGGAAGGTCAGATTTCTTTTGGGATGCTGCAAAGTATCATTGGAATAGGCCATACCTGTTCAAGGTATGCGCTGACAACATCATTTGTCGTTGCATTCCTGAGGAAGAAATGATATCTATCTTGAAGCATTGCCACGATGCTTGTAACGCGTAGGTTTGTACAAGTGTGCACAGTCATTTTCAAGTAATAAGTATCGAGTTATCGTCTCCACAGGGATTGTATATGTGTTAAATCAATTAATTGTAAAATTATATTAACAACTTGGTGAATTAAAAAAAAAACAATATGATTTGATAAGTGATGGTTAAAATTAAATATATTAAACTAAATGCAAATGAACCCTAATACAAATTATCCTAAGTATGCAAACTAAATGTACGAAATAGATTTTAGCGAGATTAAACACAATTTACAACAATTATAACATAAATAAACTAGGACAATTACTTTAATTAAACTCAATTTGTTATCAACATGCTTAATAATGTTCGGAAAAATATTCCATGGCAACTTGATCTTTCATGAGTTTGGAAACCAAATTAGGTCCTTTCGGAATCCTTTACTTAGTAGATATGCATTTTACTAATCCTTATTTACCAAGGGTTTCTTAGCATTCATGTGATGTAACAGGGACGTGTCAGGTTTGAAATAGTTTAATCACACGAATCTAAAAACTATGCAGATAACAGAGTTTGGTCAGAGTTGTTATGAAACTGCAATTTAATCGGGTCAGGATCTAAATTGAGCATGCACATTTCAATTATGTGTCTACTAGCCGTCATCTGGTCAAGATCGCTTAGCTAGTTCTGGTGCATTTCAATCACGTATGAATGAAATACGTACTTGATATTAATTGAAAACATGATTGATTGAGGCACAAACATCATAAGCATGAATCAAACAAATGTTCTTTAATCAAAGCAATTATCCTAGCTTAAATAAAATTAAGCTAACATTGTTGTAGTCAAGAACAAAGAACACATAGCAAACATTTTTAAATCAAATTAAAGAAAAGAAAGAATAAACCAAATCAAAGTGACTGTCACCCAAAACTCTGATCGAAGAAGACTCATTCATTCCATCGCTTTGCTCCTTTGCTAATGGCTCTCCAAGGTGGCCGACCAAGGGCTCTTTAAGAGGCTTAATAAGCTAAAATATTTATGGAGAGATAATGCTAGGCGTGGGGAATAGGGAATGCTAGAGTGAATTGAGAGAGAAGAGAGAGTGTTGGATGAAGGGATGATTTGAAATGGTGAAAATGAGGTCTTATTTATAGGTGAAGAGAGTAGAGTTGTTTACTAAAAATAGGGAAGTTTAATCTCTTCATGCTTCTTCAATGGATGGCCGGCCATCACTCAAGCATTTTGAGTGATTTTTGCCTGATTTTTAAGCATTTTTCATGCCATATCAACTAAGGACTGAGACTCGATCAACAGTAAATCTTCGGGCCAATCTCAGATTTCTTCAATATTGCAAGGGCCATGTGCAATTAAACCAAAAAGTGGTTTATTTGGGCAGCCATGTGTAGCCGAAATTGGGTTGACTTGGTCTTCAATTTAGACGGTTTTGTGATCCAACAAAGTTATTCGACCTGTCCAAAACAAATTAATTAATTAAAGGACCAAGGAATAAAATTAACCAAATTTCAATAATTAATTAAACCCAAATTATTAATGAAATATTTTATAATAAATTATTTATATTTTATTATTTAATTTAATCATACTTGGCCCACTTTATGTCTTAAAAACATAATATGTTCAAATAGTTATAAAATAAGCCATTTTATGCATGAAAACTATATAATAAAACATAAAATCACATTTTAATAATTTCTATGTCCTAATTTCATATTTTCACATATTTATTTATTAAACATTAACTTAGTTTTAACAATGAATTTAAGTAAAAAGGTGATAAATTATATAGGAAAAACCTATATATTTTTCAGTTTACACACCCCAAACTTAAATCATTGCTCATCCTGATTAATGTTCATGCACAGCAAAGGTCTTGCTAAGGCAAAATTGCTAGATGTGTAACTAGCATCAATCTTTGTCTCATAATCATGCATCAATAAATTCATGTTCATAGATCTTCTTTATTAATAAGTAATTCACATGCAAACATTCATTTCGAATTTTATACTAAGTTTCAAAAATATGTCGACATGAATCATGGTTTGTATGTATGTCACACTCATAGATAACATTCTTCATTCAACATAATTTCTTATCAATTCGAAAGATCCAACTCAAAAAAATTACAACTCTTACTCAACCCAATTTTACTTAGAGCGTCAGCTACATTATTACAACTCCTATGGCACCACAAGGCCTTACAATTATTTAAAGACTTAAGGATCTGCTTACACTGCCTAACTAACGAACCCATGGCAGTAACATCTTCACGCGCATTATTGACCCTATTTATTATGGCTGCACAATCACTCTCAAAAACAATGTTGGACCAATTCTTACTCTTTGCCCACTCTAAACAGCAAAGGAAACATGTGGCTTCAGCCAGGCCGCATTCACCACGTGCTGCATGGAAAAGACGCCACCCCCATGCACTAAAACTTCTGTGTCACGAGCTACAAAACCCATGCCAGTAGCAGCCCCCTCCCACGCAGCGTCAAAGTTAATTTTCAAGAAATCCTGAGGTGGCTTAGTCCACTTGTGGTACTTTACTTGTTTCGGACACATGGAAGCATTAAACAAATTATGAATACGAAAGTCTTGACAAAATTGGACCATTTGGTCCCACACAATCATAGGCTCATCCATGCAGCCTTTGAACAACAGGTTATTACGCTCGTTCCAAACATTCCAAAGCACTAAGATGAAGCATTCAAAGGCAGGCTTATCCAAGGGTCTCATCGTACTCTCTAGCCAATCAATCCCGGTGTTCCACTCCAATATCAAAATACGACCATCCACCCCACCATGAATCAGCACATCCCTTGTCTTAACACAGTCGTGAAGGGCATGCGTCAGGGTTTCCACGTCCACCCCACACTTGGGACAAAGTGGATTAAAAGCAGGATTAACTGGCGTAATTTTAGCGTAGGTCGGGAGAAGGTTGTGACCAACTCTCCAGAGGAAAGTCTGGACTTTTTGAGGCAGCTTTAGCTTCCAGATAATACGCCAGAAATTTCTGTGAGGTCCGTAGCTAATCTTATGCAGCGAGAGCCAAGAATACCCTAACTTAGTAGAATAGACACCTTGATGATCATGGAACCACACTATTCTATCAACCAACCCTTCCTTAACAATGGGGAGCTCACAGATTTTGTTTCCCACATCAGTACCATATAAGTTGATCACCTTATATTTGTCCCAAAATAGCCCGTTCGAGAGCCAAAGGTCGCGCACAGACTACCATCTCACCTCATCAGGGTTAGTGATAAATGAGTTGCCATTCAAGCCTTCAAAACCCCATTAATGTTTCTTAATATTTATGGCGTTCCCATCTCCCACCTGCCACTCAAAGCCAGCCTCAAAGACCTAGCAGCAGCACATAGACTAGACCAAGCATATGATGGCTTGTCCACAGATTTAGGATGAAAAGGATCCCCTTCCGAAAAGTACTTGGAAATAAGAACCGCATAGCACAGAGAGTCCCTATGGTTGACAAGTCTCCAAAGTTGTCTACCAAGAAGAGCGAGGATAAAAAGCTTTAAATCCTGAAAACTGAGCCCCTATCCCTTTAGGTAAGCAAACTTTCTCCCAAGCCATCATAGCCCAGCCACAGTTTCTCTGATTACTGGCCCACCAGAAATGGTACCAGTGGGGAGCAGGAACACCGAAAAGCAATAGGTGGGTAAGGATTGGAGGATAGCTTTTAAGAAGACCTCTTTGCCCCTATATGATAGGAGCCATTTTGACCACCCTTGGATCCTAGAAGAGACACGGCCCACCACCTTCCTGAACACGTTGGTCTTGTTTTTTCCTACCACCACAGGGAGATCAAGATATGCCTCCATATTCTCTATGATTCGCATCCCCAGCATGTTGCCAATCTCAGCTCTTTGAGCTCTAGGGGTCTTGGAGCTAAAAAATAAGGAAGACTTGTTAATTTTTTGCCCCGAACCTCTCTCGAAGAGGTGTAGTATGTGCATGGCATGCTTCACGTCCACCCTCTTGTTCTTGATGAAAAGCAAAGCATCATCAGCAAAAAAAGCAAGTGGTTTATGTGGGGGCAATTATAGCAAACTCTTATGCCCCGCATTAAACCACTAGACTGTGCAGCTAAAAGCATGCGTGAGAGGGCATCCATGTAAAATAAAAATAGGTAAGGTGACAAGGGATCTCCCTGTCTTAGACCACGTTGAGAGATGATAGTCTCGGACAGAGTGAAGTTGCATTTCACCACATAACTCAGAAACCGAACGCAATCCATAATCCTAGCCACCCACGAGCATGCGAAACCCATCCGAAGGATAATACATTCGAGGAAGAGCCGCTCAACTCGGTCGTAAGCTTTGCTCATGTCGAGCTTAGCTACGAAGCCCTTGTTTGGTCCATTCTTCGAGCTTTGAAGGTAATGGATGAGTTCATGCACGATCAAGAAATTATCATGTATCATTCGGCCAGGGATGAAATCACTCTGGTTCAAGGAGATGCACCTAGAAAGCATAAGTTTCAACATGTTAGCCCAGACTTTATAGACAATCTTATAGATAACCCTACATAAGCTTATAGGGCGATACTGTGTCATATCCCTAGGTTTGTCATTCATAGGAATTAAAACCAAAATAGTTTCATTTACTTCCCTTGCACTACGGCTGCCTTGAAGGATCTCTTTGTAGTAATTGGTCACGTCTGCTGCAACCAAGTCCCGGTGCTCTTTGAAAAATAAACCCGACAGACCATCACTCCCAAGAGCCTTTCTAGGGTCCATTTGGCTTAGTGCATCAAGGATTTCTCTATCCGACACCGGCTCCATAAGGGTCCTATTCATGTCGTCTGTGACACATGTAGGGATATGGGCCAAAACTTGATCAACATTGTCATCCCAATCAGTAGTAATTAGGTCCACAAAGTACTTACGTGCCACCTTACTAATATGTTCTTCACTGGTGACCCAACGAATGTTAGCATCCAACAGGCCCTCGATGTGATTCTTGTGCGCACGATAGGAAGCATGCACATGGAAAAAATAGGTGTTCCTGTCACCTTTGCTCAGCCATCTAATACGGGACCTTTGAGCCTAGTAAGTTTCTTATGCGTTGTAAATATTGGACAACTCCTTACGAGTCTGGCAAAGTCTCTTAGCATTGTTTACCCTCTACAACCCATCAACAATACTACTAATCTCCCGGATTAGAGCATCAATACGACCCTTACGGTCATTGTGCTTAGCAAACTACCATTTTCCTAAGGAAGGGTGTACTTTCTCAATGCCACGCGTAATGTTCCCTTTGTCCTATGACCAAGTAGTCTTGACAATCTCCTTGGCTTCACCATCCTTTAACCAACACTCCTCATATTTAAAAAGTAACCTTGAGTCCTTTCTGCCCACCCATGATTTCCTGCCCATTGTGTCCAATAACGTTGCATCGTGGTTCGAGTTTGCCTGCCTAAGCACATTTGAAGCAATAAAAGTATTTCGCACCAGCCAGCTTGTGGACACAAGGAAACGGTCAAGTCTCTCTTTGATAAGCTCATTGGCTCTCCTGTTTTTGGACCATGTGAACCAACCCCTATCAAGCTTGACATGAGTCAAAGCCAGGTCAACGACCACCTTTCTTAAATCATCCATCGTCACCTGGGATTTACGACGCTCACCTTGCTTCTCATTTTCATCCAATATCTCATTGAAGTCTCCTCCTACCACCCAATCCTCACTAATGTTTCTCCCGATTTGGTGTAGAAGCTCCCACAAACGAGTGCGCTTCTGAACATCAGGGTGACCATAAAAGCCCGTAACTCTCATTTTATCCTCGCCTCTAGCAGTAACCAGCGAGTTCACATGATTTGTTAAAAAGCTTTGGATGTTTACGTCCCACCCATTTTTCCACAGTAACGCCAAGCCTCCTCTTCTGCTCACAGCATCAACGACAAAACAGCCTTCAAAGTCACATCTTCTTTTAATCCTGTCGAGTTCAAAAGCATTCAGTTTAGTCTCACAAAGGAAAGCAATGTCTGGGAAATTAACAGCGAGAAGCTACCTCAGCTCAGCCACTGTCTTGGGGTTCCCTAACCCTCGACAATTCCAGCAAAGGAACCTCATGGCTCCCGACGGAGCTGCTCACCAGCCACCGCATTTGAAGGGGCCAAACCATCCACTAGCTTCCTTCGAACCACGCGAGCTGGACTACACTCCCCCCTTGTAGCCTCCTCGACCCTTTTCCTTTTTCCTTTAAATCTACCCTCCTTATCATGAAGCAGCAAGGTCGTTCGCCTATGTGCTGAAGAGCCTGACGCTGATGCTTCTTCTGACGAGCGAGTTTGTTCTTTTTGTCCCTGAGTGACATTGTGGTCTACACCCTCCCCCCTGCTTGTTGACAACCCTTCTATCACTCCTTCTCCTTCCTTAGAAATTTCTTCCACACCATTTCACCATCTTCCCCCTCTGGCACCACCTTGAGGCACTGGTACCCTCATCTAATTACCAAACTGGAAGTCCTTGGGCTCCAACTGCCCAGAGAAGAGGTTACATTTTCGTGTACTATGGCCAATATAGCCATAGATATAACAAAAGGTGGGGAGCCTCTCATACTTAATGACACTTGTCAGCTCCACACCATCACTGTCCTCCACACGAACAATGCGATGTAGGGGTTTCGAGGTGTCAAGATTGATTTTGATACGCATAAACTCCATCCAACCCCGTCTTTATCTCTCCAGTCGATGGCTTTGACCTCCCCCACCATTCCCCCCACCTTCAAAGCCAACTGTCTACCCATACAGTTCATGGGGATATTGTAAACGCGAATCCAATGGCACCACCTCGAAATTATAGCTTTGAACATCTTGACCACTTTTGTAGGGAATCAGCGAGAGGATGTGTTTGTCAAAAAGCCATGGAGCCAACCCTAGAATCCTATCTCTATCCTCCGTCGAACCAAACTTAATCAGGAAGATGCCCTCAGCCATTTCCAGGAAATTTACCCATTGTTTCGTGTACCATAAGAACCGCAGCACTTGGTACATCGATTCTTTTTGGACTCTTTCTTTTGTAAGCAATTTACCCATTTCCCAGCTCTCCCAGCCCTTTCCATCCTTGGAAATCTTGTCCATGCTCCGAACCTTTCTCATCTCGTCCTCAGAGAACTTGAGGCCTTGCAGCATTTCATGGACTTCGTCGTCCATGGCCACCCAAGCAAACCCTCACACCAATTAGCAAGAATCACTTGAACAATAAAAACCCCCAGCTTATTCCCTGCCAAGAGAGAAAACAACGCAGCAAGAATCAAAGGAATAAAACTAAAATTAAAATTGACGTCGATGCTAAGGAGATAGCCTACTAGCAGGATTTATTAAAGAACACAAAACTATAAGAAACTTGGTCAATGTAGATTCGGACCCATGCATGGGAACATGCACTCTGTACGTTAAAGAAACAAAAAAGTAGAATTACGTACACTGCATGCAAAAACATGCACGGTGAAAGAGATGCCTCCCAAGAAAAGAAATAAAAAAACTAAAAAATTAAAATAAAGAAAGAATAAAATCTAACAAGACTTCCCTGATGCCTTACACCTTCATCGCAAAAGCTGTCCAAAACTTGACACCGCGTCAATCGCAAAGCTGTCGGACCTCCTCACGTGTCGACGAGCCCACATACACGTGGAAGCATCCTACAATCCTGAGCGCCCACGTCACTACGCCTTCAAATAGCGTAGGCCACGAATATGCGGAAAATTCAACGCACTAAAACCCCTTACCAGCCTTGGAGACAAAAGCTCCAAGAAATACCAAGAAGATGATCGAAAGATAAACAGCCACAAAGAAGGTGATATATACTCCAAGTCCAAACCTGTAAGACTGAAGAAGAAGGAAAAACACGACCCAAACTAATACAACTAGAATGTAAAATGCATCGACACCAATGGAGAAACACCCTCCATAGCACCGCAAGACTACAGCAAAACACCCCTCACCTTTGACGATTGCTCAAGAGTTGCTCTATGCCAACAATGGAGAAACAATTATCCTCTGCAGGAAGCCAGAACACAACCTTCTTTCAACCAAAAAATTGGCAGACACAAACCATCCCTCCGTTCATGCTCATCCATGGGCACAATTTTGATAAATGCGCTAACAATTTAGCAAAAGTGTTGAAACTATGCAAGGACACCAACTTGGTATTAAACTGAGAAAAATGTCATTTTATGGTAACTGAAGGCATTGTTCTTGGCCATCGTATATCTTGTTAGGGCATTGAAGTGGATAAAGCAAAGGTGGAAATCAATGAAAAACTACCTCTACCCGATAATGTGAAAGGAATAAGGAGTTTTCTCGACCATGCCGGATTTTATAGATGATTTATCCGAGACTTCTCCAAAATAGCAAAACCACTCTTCTCTTTGTTAGAGCAAAACAAAAAAATTTTGTTCGATGAATCTTGTTTGGAAGCATTCCAGAAAATTAAACAGCAGCTAGTGTAGGCACCTATTGTCGTCGCACTGGATTGGTCGTAACCGTTCGACGTGATATGTGATGCGAGTGACTTTGCTGTGGGTGTTGTGCTTCGGCAACAAAAAGATAAGGTATTTTATTCAATCTATTATTCTAGTAAGACTCTAACTGAAGCGCAGGTAAATTACACAACCAGTGAGAAGGAGTTACTGGCAGTAGTTTTTGCATTTGAAAAGTTCCGTTCAAATTTTGCCAGCGCAAAGATCATAGTGTATACCGATTATTCTACGTTGAGATACCTTTTTGCTAAGAAAGATACAAAACCTAGGCTGATTAGATGGATCCTTTTATTACAAGAATTTGATGTTGAGATTAAGAACAAGAAAGGATCGGAAAACCAAGTAACAGACCACCTATCTCGTTTGGAATCTGGAATTGAGGATGGAAATATGTCGCAAATTATCGACGCACTTCCAGATGAGAAATTATTTTTTATCGATGCGTCTCTATGGTATGCAGATGTCGTTAATTCTAGTATGTGGAAAGCTACCATTAAGTGCAACAGGTCATAGGAAGGTCAGATTTCTTCGGGATGATGCAAAGTATCATTGGAATGAGCCATACTTGTTCAAGGTATGTGCTGGCAACATCATTCGTCGTTGCGTTCCTGAGGAAGAAATGATATCTATCCTGAAGCATTGCCATGATGCTTGTAACGCGGAGGTTTGTGCAACTATACACAATCTTTTTCAAGTAATAAGTAAGTATCGAGTTATCGTCTCAATAGGGATTGTGTATGTGTTAAATCAATTAATTGTAAAATTATATTAACAACTTGGTGAATTAAAAAAAACACAATATGATTTGATAAGTGATGATTAAAATTAATTTTATTAAACTAAATGCAAATAATCCCTAATACAAATTATCCTAAGTATGCAAACTAAATATATGAAATAGATTTTAGCGAGATTAAACACAATTCACAACTATTATAACATAAATAAACTAGGACAATTACTTTAATTAAACTCAATTTGTTATCAACATGCTTAATAATGTTCGAAAAAATATTCCATGGCAACTCTATCTTTCATGAGTTTGGAAACCAAATTAGGTCCTTTCGGAATCCTTTACTTAGTAAATATGCATTTTACTGATCCTTATTTACTAAGGGTTTCTTAGCATTCTTGTGAGGTAACAGGGACGTGTCAGGTTGAAATAGTTTAATCACACGAATCTAAAAACTATGCAAATAAAAGAGCTTGGTCAGAGTTGTTATGAACTTACAATTTAATCGGGTCAGGATCTAAATTGAGCATGCACATTTCAATTATGTGTCTACTAGCCGTCGTCTGGTCAGGATCGCTTAGCTAGTTCTGGAGCATTTCAATCACGTATGAATGAAATACGTACTTGATATTAATTGAAAACATGATCGATTGAGGCACAAACATCATAAGCATTAATCAAACAAATATTATTTAATCAAAGCAATTATCCTAGCTTAAATAAAATTAAGCTAACATTGTTGTAGTCAAGAACAAAGAACACATAGCAAATATTTTTAAATCAAATTAAAGAAAAGAAAGAATAAACCCAAATCAAAGTGGCTATCACCCAAAACTCTGATCGAAGAAGACTCATTCGTTCCTTCAGTTTGCTCCTTTTCTGATGGCTCTTCAAGGTGGCCGACCAAGGACTCTTTAAGAGGCTTAATAAGCTAAAATCTTTATGAAGCGATGATGCTAGGCGTGGGGAATAGGGAATGCTAGAGTGAATTGAGAGAGAAGAGAGAGTGTTGGATGAAGGGATGATTTGAAATGGTGAAAATGGGGTCTTATTTATTTATAGGTGAAGAGAGGAGAGTTGTTTACTAAAAATAGAGAAGTTTAATCTCTTCATGTTTCTTCAATGGGTGGCTGACCATCACTCAAGCATTTTGAGTGATTTTTGCTTGATTTTTAAGCAATTTTCATGCCATATCAACTAAGGATTGAGACTTGATCAATAGTAAATCTTCGGGCCAATCTCAGATTTCTTCAATATTGCAAGGACCTTGTGCAATTAAACCAAAAAGTGGTTTATTTAGGCAGCCATGTGTAGCCGACATTGGGTTGACTTGGTCTTCAATTTAGACGATTTTGTGATCCAGCAAAGTTATTCGACCTGTCCAAAACAAATTAATTAATTAAAGGATCAAGGAATACAATTAACCCAATTTAAATAATTAATTAAACCTTAATTATTAATGAAATATTTTATAATAAATTATTTATATTTTATTATTTAATTTAATCATGTTTGGCCCACTTTATGTCTTAAAAATATAATATGTTCAAATAGTTATTAAATAAGCCATTTTATGCATGAAAACTATATAATAAAGCATAAAATCACATTTTAATAATTTCTATGTCCTAATTTCATATTTTCAGATATTTCATTAATTTATTAAACATTTACTTAGTTTTAATAATGAATTTAAGTAAAAAGGTGATAAATTATATAGGAAAAACCTATATATTTTTCAGTTTACACACCCCCCCAAACTTAAATCATTGCTTGTCCTGAGTAATGTTCATGCACAGCAACAGGTCTTGCTAAGGCAAAATTGTAGATGTGTAAGTGCATCAATCTTTGTCTCATAATCATGCATCAATAAATTCATGTTCATAGATCTTCTTTATTAATAATTAATTCACATGCGAACATTCATTCCGAATTTTATACTAAGTTTCAAAAATATGTCGACATGAATCATGGTTTGTATGTATGTCACACTCATACATAACATTCTTCATTCAATATAATTTCTTATCAATCTAAACAGATCTTCATAGGTTGAACTTAGTACTCGCTCTCCACTAATGTAGATGAAATAATCATCAAATGAATAGGTCTTTTTTTTTACCAAAAACCGACCAAAAGGCCACTCAAATATTATCCATAAGAATCTTTGATAACCAAGCTTTGAATCTCCCTCGGAAGATCCAACTCAAACAAAAAATTACTTCACATTTGCTTGTGTTTTAACATAGGCCCTTAAGCAAAGTGAAGTGATTAATGAAGCGAAATAAGCACTTCCTGTCTTCTTTTTAGAACAATCATGAATCTCCTTGAGAATAATTTTCCCAACATTAATGGACTTTTCTGTCAAATTGCATGCAACAAGAGCATCCGTTCCATCGAGATGGTAGAACTATGTGAGATAGGAATGAAACTGTAGTGAACGAAATAAAACCATACCTTTGCTACCGGTTTTAGGTATTCCCTTCGGCAAGAATGGCTCCCATACTTTCTTATAATCCATTGGGATCCTAGATTGGTCACAAAATCAAGCACTTGTTGAAGAAAATCCCAATTGATATTGTTCATCATAGGGTAGTACTCATCTTTTTCAACATCAGGTAAGTTAAACAAATCATTGATGGACTTAGAAGTAAGAGGTACCTTTTTCTTTTGAACGATGACTTCAGTGGCATCTTGTAGAGTCAAACTAGCGTAGAACTCTTAACTAGTTCATCATCGGGAAGTGAACGAGCATCACAAAATTGTTCCCACATGAGAGATTGATTTTCTTTCTAATCGACACTGGAACAACCATCAAATCATGACTCTTCAAGTAAAAACCTTTATCCAGCATCATAGGTTGATGCTTGAAGATTGAATCAAATCTCTCTTTCACTTCTTCATCGATCAAAATAAGGTTTTCAGGAGTAGGCTTGTAACACCTAAAACTCGAACACCGTCGCTGATTAGGGTTTTCGATGTATAACTAATTCACTTTTCACTATACATCTTTAACACCATATTATTCAACTTTATTAATTAAAGTTATCACTTCCCATATTAATTATATATCATCATTTAAACATAAACACAATTCAATAAGGGTAAAATGACATTTCCAACAATTTAGGAGACTTCTACTAGTACCTGAAGGTCAAGTATCGGTAGTAGCTAAGTTAATAAACAGTTCAAAAACTGTGCAGATTTCTACCGATACAAGTATAGTCTCTACTGATACAAGTCATGCAACTACCGATACTAAAAACTCCAGAGAGCTATAATTCTCACCCTGCAATTTCTACAAATACATGCATACAAATTACCGATACATCAATACACATAACTATCGATACATACAATCTAACTACCGATACAACTCAAGTTAGTGAACAACCTCTCTCCTACCCTATACTTCTACCGATACATGCAAAAATTCTACCGGAACAAGTATGTAGGATTTCAAGAACTATGTCAAACAAAGGTATAACAACTCATTTTATGCATTAAGCCATCACACAAATTACAAAAATATCCAAGTCTTTACATAGCATTCTAAATTCATCCCCAAATTTCACTTCATGCATAATCACATAAGAAAATAAGGTTTATCATTTCTAAATACAAAACAAAATATAATGTCATCCTAGCACATGTCAAATAATCAAGTGATGTAAATACTACCAAACGAACTCCCGGGATAGTGTGATGTCTTTAAGATGATCTGATCTTCAAGTCGCAAAATAAAATCTACAAAACAACAACAAGTTCACTGGTAAGCTTCATAGCTTAATAAGTTCGCAATGTTCAACAATTTACCGAGTCTTAAGTGACAAGCAACTTTATAAACCTATCGAGCCAGCACAACTAAACTTCAAAGATCGTTATTCCTTTTACTCCCCATTGATACAAAGGTCATGATGCTCATTTACTCCTTATTGACCCAGAGGTCATGCCTGTTACCAGTATACGATGTTATTCTTAACCATCGATACGGTATATATGTTCCTTACAATGCTGCTCACACTAAGCTAACGAGAAAAAGTAACAAGCATAAATCTAAGCTATCCTAGGGCTTGCAATCCATTCATGGGTTCTATTCACCTTACGATGACTCACGATGCTGAAGATAATCCACAACAAATGTAGGATCTCAAGCATCAGACCATTTTCTATCTTTGGCACAAGGCCGAGAAATCCTGATCTTGTTGTTTCTATCTTTCAAGTTTACAACAATCATTAGAAAAATAGTTATAAGAAGTTGTAAATAAGAATTTAACATTTCAAACTTATCGGACTATATTTCAGTTACGGTTTAACTTTAGGGACTACTCTGCTAATTTTCTTTTTCCCCGATCTGAGACACGATCGTAGTCTACATCCACAAATCATCCAATTCTTACATTAAATCACACAATTAAGTCATTCAACACGATTTAGTCCTTTTTGAGAAAATTATCATTTTACCCCTGATATTTTCCTTTTATTCAATCTAGTCCTTTCAACACAAAACATGCAAAATAACCATTCTCTCACATCACCAAGCATAGACGAATTCTCTAGGGTGTCTATCCAACCCCTTCACACATTTATTTTCACAACAATACTTATAATTTCATCACTTTCACATTTTGGTCCTTAAACCCTAATTTCATCAAAAATCTCTTTACAAAAAGATTTAACCCAAGCATTAAACATTCAAATATTTCAAAAGCTTTCAAGAACAAGCATTTTCAACAATGGAATGTTTCATAACATTTGACTAATTCACAAATTAGTCCTTTCATGAGCTAGATTAAGTTAATACGGACTCAAAAACATATAAATCACAAAAAATGGGCGAAAAATCACATACCTATGGTTGAATATTCTTGGTCGAACCTAGGCTTCCTTCTTTAGGGTTTTTCCTTCTTTTCTTTTTGTTTCAAAATGAAGAAGACAACCTAAATTCTATTATTTTTACCTATTATCACTTAATTACTAAATTTACCTATTTACCCTTATTATAAAACATCAAATTTAGAATTTTCTCATGCCCATTACCGTTCACCTAACTTCATCATGGTTTAATTACCACATAAGTATTTCACCTTTCTTTTAGGTTATCATCTAACACTTTATTAAATAGAACTCAACTTTCGTACCTTTTGCGATTTAATCCTTTCTGTTCAATTAACTATCTAAACAATAAAATTTTTGAACCATAATTTAATACGATACATATATCACCATAAATATTAAAATAAATAAACTTACGACTGGACTCGTCGGAGTTGTGATCTCGAAATCACTATTTTCGACACCACTAAAAATCTTGCTTTTACAACTCTCCCTCCTATAAGGAAATTTCGTCTCGAAATTTCTTACTAGTACACAGGTTAAGGTACTGTGATCTCATCGAAGTCTCTGTCTCCCAAGTGGCTTCCTCTAACCCGTGACGATTCCACAATACTTTCACCAACGATACTCTCTTGTTCCTCGATTCTTTTACTTTGCGAGCCAGTATTTTGACTAGTTTCTCTAAATACGATAAATCTGGCTATATCTCAACCTCACAAGGTGCAATCACATACGAAGCATCTAATTTTTACCGTCTCAGCATCGAAACGTGAAATACATTATGAATCTTCTCTAATTCTGGTGGTAAAGCCAACTTATAATCTACAAGACCAACCCGTTCGATGATCTCGTACAGCCCAATAAACGGTGGACTCAACTTCCCTTTTCTTTCGAATCGTAGCACCTTCTTCCAAGGTGAAACTTTTAAGAAGACTCGGTCTCCCACTACAAACTCTATATCCTTTCTTTTAAGATCTGCGTATGATTTCTATCGGTCAGACGCTACTTTTATACAGTCACGGATTACCTAGACCTTCTTTTCAGTCTCCAGTATCAGGTCGACTCCAACCAGCTTAGGCTCACTCAATTCAGACCAATACAAAGGGATTCTGCATTTCCTTCCGTATAAAGCCTCAAACAGTGCCATTTTAATGCTGGACTGATAACTATTGTTATAAGAAAACTCTACCAACGATAAATATTTATCCCAACTACCTTCGAACTCGAGTATATAACATCGTAACATATCTTCTAAAATCTAGATTACCCGCTCAGACTAACCATCTGTCTGTGGATGATATGCTATGTTGAAATTCAATCTGGTTCCCAAAGCTTCATGTAGTTTACCCTAGAATCTCGAAGTGAAGCATGGGTCTCTATCAGAGATGATAGATACCGGTACCCCATGCAGTCGTACTATCTTAGATACATACAACTCGACTAATCTCTCTAGTGGATAATCTACCCGGATAGGGATGAAGTGAGTCGACTTTGTCAATCTATCCACAATTACCCAGATCGAATCCCTCCTTCTCGGTGTTACCGGAAGTCCTATAATAAAATCCATAGTAACTCGTTCCCATTTCCTCTCTGGAATGGTAATAGGCTGTAATAATCCAAACGGTACCTGATGCTTAGCTTTTTCTTACTGACACGCCAGACATTTAGTCACAAACTCAGAGATTTCCCGTTTCATGCCTGGCCACCAATACATTTTCTTCAGGTCATTATACATTTTCACACTTCCCGGATGAATGGAACAAGTGCTGCTGTGAGCTTCCGTAAAAATGTCTCGTCTCAAATCCAAATCATTCGGAACACATACTCAGCCCCTGAAATACAACATATCCTCTACATCTACTGTAAACCCTGTAGTTGCATCACTCTGTATCTGCTCCCCTTTAACTATGAGCTTTGGATCTTTTCTTTGTAATTCTTGAATCCGCTGTAGAAATAACGGCCTCGTCCTAAGCTCCGCGATGATAACACCATCACGTTCAAATGAAAAGTGGGCTTTCATTGCTCTCAAAGAAAACATAGATTTTCGACTTAGGGCATCAGTAACAACATTGGCCTTACCCGGATGATAGTCAATCATAAGGTCATAGTCTTTTAACAGCTCTAACCATCGTCGCTATTGTAGATTCAACTCCTTTTGTGTCGTCAGATATCTCAAACTCTTATGATCAGTAAACACATGGCATCGTTCCCTATAAAGGTAGTGACGCAAAATCTTTAATGCGAAGACTATAGTAGCTAACTCCAGATCATGAGTCGGATAATTCTTTTCATGTGGTTTTAATTGTCGGGAGGCATAAGCTACCACTTTCCCATCTTGCATCAAAAACACACCACAATCCGCTTAAAGACATGTCATTGTAAACAACGAACTCTTTTCCCGACTTTGGCTGCGTTAGGACCGGAGCTTCAGTTAATAACTTTTTCAACTAATCAAAACTTTGCTGACACTTTTCAGACCACACGAACTAAATTTTTTTGCAGCAACCTCATTATCGGTAAGGCTATGATGGAAAAGTCTCTCACGAACCGATGGTAATAACCTGCTAATCCTAAGAAACTCCGTACCATAGAAACATTCTTTGGTACTTTCCAATCAAGGATAGCTGAAACCTTGCTGGGATCAACCCGGATTCCCTCTAATGATACTACATGACCCAAAAATCCAACTTCTCGAAGCCAGAACTCACATTTGCTGAATTTCGCATATAACTGCTTTTCCTGCAATATCTGCAAAACCTCTCCCAAATGTTAGGTATGCTCTGACTCTGTCTTGGAGTAGATCAATATGTCATCAATAAAGACAACCACAAATCTATCTAACTGAGGCTGAATAACTCTGTTCATCAAGTCCATAAATGTTGTGGGGGTCAACCCAAACAGCATAACCAAGAACTCATAATGGCCATACCGAGTTCTGAATGTCATTTTCATTATATCACCATCTTTCACTCGCATCTGATAGTAACCCAACCAAAGATCTATTTTGGATAATACGGTTGCACCTTTTAGCTGATCAAATAACTCATTGATCCGAGGCAACGGATACTTATTCTTGATCATCACCTTATTTAGCTGCCTGTAATCTATACATATCTGCATCAATCCATCCTTCTTTTTAAGAATAATACGGGCGTACCCCAAGGTGATACACTAGGTCGTATGAACCCTCTATCTAACAGTTCTTGCAATTGAGCTTTCGACTCTTTTAATTCGGTCAATGCCATTCTGTATGGTGGAATTGAGATTGGAGCGATATCAGGTAGTAAATCAATACCAAATTTTACTTCTCTGACTGGCGACAAACCCGGTAATTCTTCTGGAAACACATATGTATACTTTTTAATAATCGATACCTGATTCAACTCTTTACCCGAGCCCCGAGTATCAAGGATGTATGCTAGAAATGCTTTACAGCCTCTACGAATCATCTTTTGTGTTGATATAGCTGAAATCACCCTGATTCCACTATTTAATCTGTCAGACTCCACTGTAATTACTTCACCTGTCAAAAATTTCAAAATAATTCATTTTTGCTTGCAATTTACAATTACATCATGCTCGAATAACCAATCCATACCCAATATCACATCAAATTCGGAGAATGGAAATAGCATTAGATCAGCAAAAAATTCATAGCCCTGGACTTTCAGTGGACATTTACGACATATCAAATTAACAATTACACTATGACCCAACGAGTTTGTGACTTGCACATCACATTCAGTCGACTCTACTGACAATTTTTTATTAGTTGCTAATGCAGTGCATATATATGAATGAGTCGAGCCAGGATCAATCAAAGCACGCACAATATCATTAAAAAGTTAAAAAATACCGGTCACAATATCGAGTGCGGTAGCCTCTTCTCTAGCTCTGGTGACATATGTAAGTGCAAGTGCCCGTACCTCAGACAGGGTTACATTACCCCTGTTGTCACCTTAGTTTTCACCTGTACTGTTGCTCTGTCCTGGGCGTTTACCTTTTGACGGTGAAATAGGGGATTTCACACTCTGATTCTCCTTTACCTCTGAAGTCATCGGGCAGTTTTGCATGAAATGGTCTGTACCCCAACATCAGTAACAAGTCCCTTTTATCTTTCGACATTTGCCCGCATGGTATCTTTTGCAATGATTACGTGATGGGTTTGGCACATTTCAGACACTAGCTACACTAGTTGGAAAAATTCCCAGGTAACTTCATTCTTAGGCATCACTGCTAAAATTATCATCCACCAATTGTAAGCCTCATCCTTCAATAACGAAGCTGCACATCTCATGTAGTCTTCTGGAGGACAAGCCATCTCGTTCAGGACTCTCAGTGTGTTTTCCAACTAGTACTCAGCTTTGAAAGGATCGTCTTCTATGTTTCCTCGAAATTCTTTTGCACCATATTTTTTAACCTTGTTCATCGGGTACAACAGCGAGAGGTACTACCGGTCGGGTGGCAGGTTGTGCAATAGGAAGTGGTGCCATCGGGTTATTCCTCATGAACTCCGAGAACCACTGTCCCATCAGTCCGAAAAACATATTCTTTGCTTTGTTTCGGTCATCGAGAACATCGATGCCCCATGACTAGCACTAGAATCATTAGTCGGGACATTACTATTCACCTCATTAGTTTCTTCTCTTTCTAAATCAGACATCTCGCGTTTATTTGCAAGAACTATGATTAAATCGGATCCATTTATATCACACTATAACAGGTTCATTTGGCATATACTTCTAAAACATAAAACACTATTATTACAGTCCAAGAAATGACTAAATCGAAAGCTTTGATACCACTAAATGTAACACCTAAAACTCGAATACCGTCGCTGATTAGGGTTTCTGGTGTATAACTGTTCACTTTTCACTATACATCTTTAACACCATATTATTCAACTTTATTTATTAAAGTTATCACTTCCCATATTAATTATATATCATCATTTAAACATAAACACAATTCAATAAGGGTAAAATGACATTTCCAACAATTTAGGAGACTTCTACTAGTACCTGAAGGTCAAGTATCGGTAGTAGCTAAGTCAGTAAATAGTTTAGAAACTGTGCAAATTTCTACCAATACTTGTGCAAGTTCTATCAATACAAGTATAATCTCTACCAATAGAAGTCATGCAACTACCGATACTAAAACTCTAGAGAGCTATAATTCTCACCCTGTAACTTTTACCGATGCATGCATACAAACTATCAATACATCAATACACATAATTATCGATACATGCAATCTAACTACCGATACAACTCAAGTCAGTGAACAATCTCTCTCCTACCCTGTACTTCTACCGATACATTCAAAAATTCTATCGGAACAAGTATGTAGGATTTCAAGAACTATGTCAAACAAAGGTATAACAACTCATTTTATCCATTAAGCCATCACACAACTTACAAAAATATCCAAGTCTTTACATAGCATTAAAAATTCATCCCCAAATTACACTTCATGCATAATCACATTTAGCATAATAAGGTTTATAATTTCTAATACAAAACAAAAGATAATGTCATCCTAATACATGCCAAATAACCAAGTGATGTAAATACTACCAAATGAACTCTCGGGATAGTGTGATATCTTCAAGATGATCTGATCTTCAAGTTGTAAAATGAAATATACAAAACAACAAGAAGCTCACTCGTTAGCTTCATAGCTTAATAGGTTCGCAAGGTTCAACAAATTATCGAGTCTTAAGTGATAAGAAACTCTATAAACCTGTCGAGCCAGCACAACTAAACTTCAAAGATTGTTATCCGTTTTACTCCCTATTAACACAAAGGTCATGATGCTCATTTACTCCCTATTGACCCAGATATCATGCCTGCTACCAGTATACGATGTTATTCTTAACCATCGATATGGTATATCTGTTCCTTACGATGCTGCTCACACTAAGCTGACGAGAAAGTGCAACAAGCATAAATCTCAGCCATTCATGGATTCTATTCACCTTACGGTGACTCACGATGCTGAAGAGAATCCGCAACAAATGCAGGATCTCAAACATCGAACCATTCTCTATCTTTCGCACAAGGCCAGGAAATCCTCATCTCGTCGTTTTTATCTTTCACATTTACAACAATCATTAGAAAAACAGTTATAAGCAGTTGTTAATAAGAATTTAACATTTCGAACTTACCAGACTATATTGCAGTTACAGTTTAACTTTAGGGACTACCCCGCTAATTTTCCTTTTCGCGATCTGAGACACAATCGTAATCTACATCCACAAATTATCCAATTTTACATTAAATCACGCAATTAAGTCATTCAACATGATTTAGTCCTTTTTGAGAAAATTATCATTTTACCCCTGATATTTTCCTTTTATTCAATCTAGTCTTTTCAAAACAAAACATGCAAAATAACCATTCTCTCACATCACCAAGCATAGTTGAATTCTCTACGGTGTCTATCCAACCCCTTCACATATTTATTTTCAGAACATTACTTGTAATTTTATCACTTTCACATTTTGGTCTTTAAACCGTAATTTCATCAAAAATCTCTTTACAAAAAGATTTAACCCAAGCATTAAACATTCAAATATTTCAAAAGATTTCAAGAACAAGAATTTTCAACAATGGCAAGTTTCATAACATTTGACAGATTCACAAATTAGTCCTTCCATAAGCTAGATTAAGTTAATACGGACTCAAAAACATATAAATCACTAAAAACGGGTGAAAAATCACCTACTTGTGGTTGAATCTTCTTGGCCGAACCTAGGCTTCCTTCTTTAGGGTTTTTCCTTCTTTTCTTTCTGTTTCAAAATGAAGAAGACAACCTAAATTCTATTATTTTTACCTATTATCACTTAATTACTAAATTTACCTATTTACCCTTATTATAAAACATCAAATTTAGCATTTTCTCATGCCTATTACCGTCCACCTAACTTTATCACGGTTTAATTACCACATAAGTATTTCACCTTTCTTTAAGGTTAGCATCTAACACTTTATTCAATAGAACTCAACTTTCGTACCTTTTACGATTTAATCATTTCTATTCAATTAACTATCTAAACAATAAAATTTTGAACCATAATTTAATACGATGCATATATCACCATAAATATTAAAATAAATAAATTTACAACTTGACTAGTTAGAGTTGTGACCCTAAAATTATTGTTTTCGACACCACTGAAAATTAGGCTGTTACAAGTCTTTGAAGATCTAGTTCTTTTTGCGAGACATGATATTTTCTCGAAAATTCAACAAAGTTTCGGCATAAAGGAAAGAAGAGAAATTGCCAAGGTGGTATAGGGACTTGCTACAATGACAACCTTGTGACGGCAAGGATGATGTGGCGACGACGACAACATACAATAGCAACGACGGTGTGCAGCGACGATGTTCGTGCTTCAGCTAGCTTCTTGCGAAAGCACTAGGTAGTTTCGACAACAAGGGAAGAAAAACTAGGGTTTCTTTCGGGATTTGAGGCTAGCGCCATAAGGAGGAAAATTTAAGGATTTTTAGGGTTTGAGTAAATTACTTTTAGGGATATGAAAAATAATGGAATGAAGAGGGGTTTATATAGGGAAAAATTAAGGCAACATGTAGCAAAAATTTAGCTACATTAGGGTTACTTGGGCAGCAAGCAATGGGAGTGGCGACAAAGCATGGGTATTTCCCTCTATTTTGTTGTCTTGGGCCTAAGACTCAAACTGTATTTCAGACTCACTAAAAAAATAATTGCTTAGTACTTGGGCTAAATTTGACCCCCTTTATTAACATAAATATTAAAATTAAAATTTTAAACAACAAAAAAATGAAACTTAAAAATTTTAAAACTCAATTACAAAATTTCCTCTCAACAAATTACATTAAATTAATTCCCAGGAAAGGTTGGAGGGGTCACAATGGTCCCGCTTAAGTTCTAATCTCCTTAGACAGAATTAATTAAATGTACTAAGTTAAGAAAATAAGTTCTAATTATTTATTTATTTACAAATGGGTTCATGAAAAATCACAAGGGTCTGTTAATTTGAACGAGGATTCAACTCGCTCAACTTCACCATCCCAATAGTGTTTGAGACGTTGACCATTAACTTTAAACGTACCTCTAAAATTGTTGTATAATTCAATTGCTCCATAAGGAAAAACTCGGTAGATGGTATAGGGTCCTTTCCATCGAGATTTAAGCTTCCCAGGAAATAACTTCAGCCTTGAATTAAACAACAAAACCTTCTAACCTTCTTTAAACTCACGAGGTTGTATATGACTATCATGTCATCTCTTTGATCTTTCTTTACACATCTTGGAATTCTCATAGGAAAATAACTTTAGCTCTTCCAAATCATCAAGTTGTAACATCCTTCTCTCACCGGCTTGCTTAAGATCAAAGTTCAACCGCTTCAAAGCCCAGTGAGCTCTATTCTCCAATTTTAATGGCAAATGACATGCCTTTCCAAAGACTGACCGATAAGGAGTCATTCCTAACAGTGTCTTAAATGTTGTTTGATAGGCCCATAATGCATCATCGAGCCTTCGAGACCAATCTTTTCTGCTAGGGCATATTACTCTTTCAAGGATACCTTTGATTTCACGGTTCACTCTTTCAACTTGCCCATTTTATTGGAGGTTTTAAGCAGTAGCAATCTTATGCTTCACATCATATTTGTCAAGTAACCACTTAAGCCATTTGTTCACAAAGTGAGAACCTTCATCACTAATAATAGCTCTTGGTGTCCCAAATCGTGTAAACACATGCTTATGTAGGAATCGCATGACTACCTTAGTATCATTTGTAGGGTATGCTTCGGCTTCAACCCACTTAGATATATAGTCCACAGTAACTAAGATGTATTTATTCCCATATGAAGAAGGAAACGGGCCTAAGAAGTCAATGCCCCATAAGTCAAATAATTCAATCTCCAAAATGTTTGTCAAGGGCATCTCATTCCTCCTAGATATATTTTCAGTCCTTTGGCATCTATCACAGTTCTTCACATAAGCATAAGCATCTTTAAACAATGTAGGCCAAAAGAAACCTGCTTGCGAAATCTTTGTTGCAGTACGTGAACCACCAAAGTGTCCCCCACTTAGAGATGAATGGAAATGATACAAGCTCTCAACAATCTCACTTTCAGCTACACACTTTCGGATTATATTATCTGCACACTGTTTAAACAAAAACGGATCCTCCCAAAAATAATACCGACTATCATGAAGGAATTTCTTCCTTTGTTGGTATGTCATTTCTCGAGGAATTATTCCACATGCAAGATAATTGGCAGAATCAGCAAACCAAGGTTTTTCATGAATTCAAATTACCTCAAATAGGTGTTCATCTAGAAAATTTTCGTTGGTAGGCACACATGATTGAGTTACCTCATCTTGCTCCAACATCGACAGATGATCAGCTACTTGATTCTCGACACCTTTTTTATCTTGGATCTCAAGGTTAAATTCTTGGAATAAAAGTATCCAACGAATTAGCCTCGGTTTTGCATCTTTCTTCGTGAGCAAGTATTTAATGACCGCATGGTCAGTAAATACTGTAACTTTGGTACCTACAAGATATGAACGGAACTTGTCAAAAGTAAAAACTATAGCAAAGAGTTCTTTTTCGGTTACCATGTAACTTTGTTTCTTCTTTGACCCATTACAACTCCAACGACATAATTGCTTGCATAGCACATCAACTCAAAAGGTGAGTTCCAATCAAGCGTAACGATTATTAGGGCTGAGATTAACTGTCTTTTCAAATCTTCAATAGCTTCCAAACATGCTTTGTTAAAATCAAACACTGTATCTTTCTCTAACAAGAAACATAGAGGTTTAGAAATTTTTGAAAAACCCTTAATAAACCTTCAATAAAAACTGGCATGGCCTAAGAAACTTCTGACTCCTTTGACATTAATTGGGGTCGATAATCTTTCAATTACGTCCACCTTTGCTTTATCAACTTCAATTCCTCTCTTTGAGATTTTATGCCCTAAGACAATCCCTTCCTTAACCATAAAGTGACATTTCTCTCAGTTAAGGACAAGATTTGTCTCTTCTCATCTCTTCAGTACCTTAGCCAAATTACTCAAAAAAATATCATAAGTGTTACCAAAAACAGAAAAATCATCCATGAAAACCTTAACAAAATTTTTGACCATATCAATGAATATTGCCATCATGCATCACTGAAAAGTTACAGGTGCATTACATAAACCAAAAGGCATTTGCCTAAAAGCAAATGTACCATACGGACAAGTAAAGGTTGTTTTATGTTGGTCCTCCGAGCTACAACTATTTGGTTATATCCCAAATAGCCATCTAAAAAACAATAAAGTTCATTACCTGCCAGTCGATCTAACATTTGATCCATAAAAGGCAACGAAAAATGGTCTATCCGAGTGGCCTTATTCAACTTTCTGTAGTCAATACAGATCCTCCAACTAGTAACAGTTCTCGTTGGAATCAACTCGTTACACTCATTTTCAACAATCGTGATTCCACCTTTCTTCAGCACACATTGCACCGGACTTACCCACGGACTATCTGAAATAGGGTAGATGATTCCCGCATCTAACCATTTGATTCCTTTCTCAAAAATTCATTCATAATAGGATTGAGCCTCCTTTGCCCATCAATTCAAGCTCTCTCGCCTTCCTCTAAATAATTTTATGCATGTAAAAAGAAGGGCTTATGCCTCGACTATCAGCTATGGTCCAACCGATAGCTTTCTTAAATTTCTTTAGAACAATAATTAGTTGCTCTTCTTGATCTTTCGTCAGTTCTGTTGAAATAATCACAGCCAAATTAGAACAGTCACTTAAATAAACGTATTTTAAATGGGAAGGAAGTATTTTTACTTCGAGTTTAGGCGGTTCTTCGATTGATAACTTTGGTTGCACAAATTCTCTAGCTTCTAACTCCAACGGTTCAAACTGTGTGGATTGAATAAAATTTCTCGGATTGGCTTCCATCAAAGTCATGTTTTCTTCACATTCTTCATCCTCCAAAGGGTCAAACTCTAAAGCTCCCTCCAATAGATCTTCTTCAAAATTACTTTCTATAGAATCCAAGGTTTCTATCTCTTTCATAACTGAACACTCTTCTGTCGAATGGGGAAATTTCATAGCTTTAAGAATGTTAAAGGTTACCTGATTGTCTTGAACTCGCATGGTGAGCTTACCTTTCTGCACATCAATTAATGTTCTTCCCATGGCTATGAAAGGTCTCCCGAGGATGATCGATACTTCCTTATCTACTTCAAAATCTAAGATAATGAAATCAACAGTAAAAATAAATTTATCGACTCTTACCAAAACATCCTCGATCTTTTCCTCAGGATATGCTAAAGATCGATCCGTTAGTTGAAGCGTCACACTCGTAGGTCTTACTTCTCCTATCCCTAACATCTTAAAAATGGACTTAGGAATCAAGTTAATACTCGCTCCTGAGTCGCACAAAGCTTTACCACAGTAAGATTCACCAATGTTACAGGGTATAGTAAAGCTTCCTGGGTCTTTCAATTTCGATGGCAACTTGTTCTGCAGGAACGCACTACACTCCTTCGTCAAAGCAACAGTCTCGTACTCACTAAGTCATTTCTTCTAGGATAGTATATCCTTCATAAACTTCACATAGTTCGGCATTTGATCTAAAGTCTCTACTAACGGAATATTGATGTGTAACTACTTCGGAACATCCAAAAACATCTTGACTTGCACCTCTTATTTTTGATTGTGTTGCTGCAATCTTTGCGGATATGGAGGTGATGAAACTTTCGGTTGAATCTGACAACTCTTCTAAGGAAGTAAATCTGCATCTAAAGAAGATGTTAAATTATCAGAATTCACTAAGTTAGGATTTACCTTGTCAGACTTTGCAGATTCTGACTCTTTTGATGTAGGAACTTCAACAACTGGTTAACTTTCCTCCTTCTCAACAGGCTCATCTTCAACATCAATTATTTGGGGTTCTAGAATTTTACACTTTGCAATGCCACTGCCTTTATATGTTCTTTACCCAAATTTCATGGATTCTCAGTATCACTCAGCAAGGTTCCTTGCAGTCTATTACGAAGCTTCGTAGCTAACTGACCCATTTGGTTTTCCAAATTTTTCAGTGTTACTGCTTGGCTCTGGATCAAAACGTCATTCTTTGCTATGTACGTTTTCAAAAATTTCTCCAAACTGTTTAATGACTCAGCTTGAGGTGATTTGGAGCTTGCTAATTAAACCCTTAAGATTGGTCGGGTTTATGCTACATAAAGTTGTTGTTCGGTCCATTTTCTTGGTTGCTCCAAGAAAAGTTAGGATGATTACGCCATGAAGGATTGTAGATGTTGGATTTGGGTCCTTGTCCACTCCTATTTTGATGTTGATTCCCCACATAGTATACTGACTCGGGATTTGATGGACAATTCTCGAAAGAATGACCTTCCCCACAGTACACGTAGGAAACTACTTCAAACAAACTTGGTGGCTGAGCTGCAAAACTATTAGCACTATTAGCAGTAAACTATTTTAACATAGAGGAAATAGACGATACCTGAGTTGATAACGAAGTGAGGGCGTTAACTTCATGAACTCCAGCTACATGTCTTCCTGAAGCTACTCGATTTGTTGGCCATTAATAGTTGTTGCTAGCGATCCTCTCGATGATCTCATAAGCCTCATTATAAAACTTAGAATTGCACCATTCGTAGAAGCATCTACCATCAATCTTGTATGTGCATTGAGACCATTATAGAACGTCTCCAACTAGATACAATAAGGAATCCCATGATGAGGACACTTACGAAGTAATTCCTTGAATCGCTCCCAAGCCTCATACAAAGACTCGTCATCCAATTGTTGGAAAGTTGTGATCTCGTTCCTCAACTTAGCATTTTTTCTAGGAGGGAAATACTTAACCAAAAATCTCTCTGCTAATTCTTGCCATGTAGATATGGAACTTGGTGGCAATGAATTGAGCCATGCTCGTGCTCGATCTCGCAACAAGTATCGAAACAACTTCAACCTCAGTGCGTCTTCAATCACACTGACTATCTTGAATGAATCATTCACCTCCATAAATAATCAAAGGTGGAGATGTAGATCTTCCATGGGCATACCACTGAATTGGCCCACCATTTGTAGCATTTGAAACATCACTGGTTTCAACTCAAATTGGGGTGCCTCAATATCTGGCCTTCTAATTCTTGGATTTAACTCACTAAAAAGTGGCACAGCATATTGTCTGATGCATCGATCCTTATCATTGGCAATGAGGAGGGGATTTTGTATACGATCAGCTTCTTTACCTTGGCCATGATTCTGATTTCCAAAGTCCATCTTGGCTTGTCTTTGAGCTAATCGTTTACACCTTCTTTGTTTGAAAGTTCGTTCAATTTTAGGGTCTACAGGTAGTAAATCAATAATCCAATCTACGCTCATAAACACCTGAAAAGAAAATAACAAAATTAAAAAGAATAAGTTAGTAATGTTAGAAATAAAAACCAAATTGAAAATAAATAATTTCACAAAAATGACTATGGCAACAAATAACAATCCCCGATAACGGCGCCAAAAAATTGTAACGCGTAGGTTTGTGCAAGTTGATCGCGTCTGAAACGTCACAGCGATTGTGCGAGCGTACACACGTCGATGCAAGAATAGTTGATAGACAATTCTATCGGATATCAATCCCATGAGGGAATGGGTTCTTGGTGTTAACTGTCGGAGCAATTAATATTGAAAATGAGTAGAATGTGAGTAAGGATGTTAGTGCAATTGCGTTAGATCTACACACTAAAATAGTTAATATTGTCAATGCAATAAAAATTAAATGTTAGAGGTTAAATATTAATGTGTTGATTGTTGAGTGTTGAATATTTAAATGCATGAAATGTAAAATTAATCAAGTGTAAAAGGGTAGGAATGGTTCACTAATTCTTCAAAGTTGCACTACTGAATGCGTCGACAAGGTAAAGTTTAGATGAATTGTTGCAGCAATAAATCTCTCTTGAGTTCTTACCAACAACAGCTCTCTATTCAATCCAGACTTAAATACCCACAATCACTCCACCTCTCAGTGTGAGCAATGTTGCGCATCCAAGAACAAGTGACTAAAATTTTTCCAATCCCAAGCAGCTTTCGCCTAACTTACTTGTTAACCTAACTTGTCACGCATCTCTCGATGTCGGAGGATTGCAATTTCACTCTCGTGCTTAAAGCGGTTAGATCCAAGAATAAACAGATAAGCAGTATTAAATAAGATTCAAGATAATCTAACACCAAAAGATACTCTTATATTCATTTAATGTCATTATAATTCATCATCGTCAAAAGAAAAATTAAAGAGTACAATCGAAGCTTACTATTTCTAGATTACTAAGACTACTCCTTAATCATTCCTCTTGCCCAGCACAAAGCACCTCTCGTCAGATGTTGCTGCAAACTTCCTTCATCAGCTTCCCAATTCCTAGCACAAATCTCAAAATCACACAGAATTTGTAGAATTTAATCCCTTAGTTCTTGATGATTTCTTCATTCTTTGTTCTTCTATTTATAGCCTTCAAAATGTTATAGGGTTCAACCTTCATTCCCAGATCCAGATCTAGATTTTGTAGCTATCAAAGTTAGTTAGAGTACAGTTGTGCACTCACGCAAATTTAATGTTCTCTTCAGAGATCTGTAGGATGTCGCTACACTACAGGGCATAATCTCATATCATAATTGCGGCTACATCTGTGATATTCCTGCGCTGGTGCTTCCAGATCTAAATTCAGCTTGAGTTTACTCATTCGAGGTTCAGGTTCTATGCGGCGACATCTCTGTCACAATTCCAAGTTGATCTTGTCACTGCATTTTTCCAATATTAATCTTCTGGGCTAAGTTCCTGCGCTGACAATTCTAAGGCGCAATATATCTACTACTTGTGTCGATATTAGAACAAAAATAGATGAAAAAAAACAAGAATTTAAACTAACTAACAATGAGTTGAAAAATATAAAAACTAAGTATAAAACTGCGAGCGATTCCACATAAGGCACGATAGCAAGAGGATTCAGTTCCTCAATCTTGCTGGTAACAACCTCAGCCTAGCTCGCAGCAGGTCGAGCCTCATCAAAGCTAGATGCCCCCACACTCTCTGGTGTGCCTACAACATCTTCAGCGATCATTGTTGGGGCATCTGTTTCTTTCTCTTCCTGTACCTCAACAAGGTCCTTCTCTTCACACTCATCTTCTTCTCTTCTTCTTCCTGTTCCTTCAGCTGATCATCTCCCTTTTTTGCACCTTCAGTCACATGCTACTCTGGTTCATTTAAGCCAATGTTAGCGCATTCCTATGCGTCGACACTTTTATCCATAACAATCACTTGTTCAGCCATAGTCGCACCAAGGCTGTTGGAGAACTCATCCTCGAACAGATCAGCCATGATGCGATAGCAGTCCTCATCATCCTTTGAGTGCCCTTATTCCTTGTCATCATCCGATATGTGAATCCGTGTTGGCATAGGGGCAGGTCTACCATCAAGGGCAGGTTGATCGGATTATGAGTATTGCATCGGTCAGAATATGGATGGAAAGGTTGGAAAGTCTGGCAATGGAGTGGGGCTGATCTGGCGTAGTGCTACGATAATAGCCTCATTCCAGGCCTTTGTGTAAGCATAAAATTTATGCTGTCTAAAGTTCATATCCTCTAATATGCCATCAGTGTGGATTGAACGTATGTCGATGTGATCCAGGTGTACTTCCATTAAAACTAACTTTTTCGCCACTTGTGACTCTATCAGCGCATCGATTTGGCCAGCCTTCATTTTACCCTTGCTTTTATCCTTTTTCTTGGAGGCTTCCTTGGCCACTGGTGCCTCTTGGCCACGTGCCATCCATTCAATGAAAATGTCATTGATCGAGCCTTTGTTGTCTAAGACCTCCTCACTATCCTTAGGTACAATGCCATTTTGTTTACACAACAGCATAATTAGAGAAGGGAATGAGAGTATACCAGTTCGCTTGCCAACTGCCTCCACGATCTGGGCGTGGATGATCTCACCAATGTCGATGTGTCAGTGGTGCAAGATCGAATATAGGACACACATACGGTCTAATGCCGTCGTAGTGTTATGTGTTGAAGGTATAATGCGACTATTGATGAAATGGAACCAAACTTTGCTAACAGGTGTAAGGAATTGATGTGCATAGTGTAGTTGTGGAACCCGTTTTCAATCCAAGTGACAAGACTTACCAAACACTAGTTGATACGGTAACATTCCCAAAGGGGTCTTGTATGCAGTACAAAGTGCCCACAATGCATCATGTAACCGCAAATATCAATCCTTTCTAGATGGGTTGACCACCTTCTCAAGTATGCCTTTAATTTGGAGATTGGATACTTCGGCTTGACCATTGGTTTGTGAGTGATACGTAGTAGCAATACGATGCTTCACACCATATCTTTTTAATGTAGTCACCACTTGGTTATTATAAAAATGAGTCCCTTTGTCACTTATCAATGCTTTTGGTGTTCCAAATCTTGTAAGGATGTATGTGCAAAAGAACTTCAACACCGTCCGACTGTCATCCTTTGGCATCACAATTATCTCGATCCACTTCGAGACATAGCCAACAGCCACTAAGATATACATATTTCCAAAAGATCTTGGAAATGCTCCTATAAAGTCTATACCCCATATGTCAAAGAGCTCTACCTTCAAGATCGGTTGTTGGAGCATCTCATTGCGTCGAGATATTGAACCAGTGCGTTGACAACGATCACATTATTGTGCAAAGTTGTAGGTATCTCAAAACAATATGGGCCAAAAAAATCCTGACTGTAAGACCTTAACAGCAGTCCTAGGACCACCAAAATGTCCTCTATAAGGAGCATCATGGCAATGTCACAAGATTGAAATCATTTCTTCTTTAGGTACATAACGACGAATAATGTTGTCGACGCATACCTTGAATAGGTATGGCTCATTCCAATGGTATTTTACAGCATCACGTATGAACCTAATCTTCTTGTGACCAGTAGTATTCATGGGTAGCTCCCCACACATAAGGTAATTGACAACATCGGCATACTAGGGCAATGCGTCCATAAAGAATAACTGCTCGTCTGGAAATGCTTCAACAATTTAGGACATCTACTCATCTTCACTTCCAACTTCTAGTCGAGACAAGTGGTCAGCTACTTGATTTTCAGATCCTTTCCTATCCCTGATTTCAATATCAAATTCTTGAAGGAGTAGGATTCATCGTATCAGACTAATCTTGGCATCTTTCTTTGTAAGAATATACTTCAATGCGGAGTGGTCTGTGAATACTATAATCTTTGAGCCAACAATATATGAACGAAACTTGTCAAATGCGAAGACTACTGCTAACAACTCCTTCTCAGTGGTAGTATAATTCACTTGCGCTTTAATCAGAGTTTTACTAGCATAGAAAATAGAATGAAATACCTTCTCCTTTCTTTGGCCTAGTACAGCTCCCACAATAAAATCACTTGTATTGCACATTAGTTCAAACAGTTGTGTCCAGTCCAGTGCAACAACAATTGGGGCTTGTACTAGCTTTTTTTAATTGTTAGGAATACGTCTAGACAATTGGTTCTCTTCATATTCCAGCCTAATTTTATGCATGCAAAAAGAGGGACTGATGCCTCTGATATTAGCAATGCTCCAAGTTATGGCTCTTTTATGCTCTTTCAAAATGGCAATAAGCTTATCTTCTTGTGTTGCATCAAGGGATGTGTTGACAATAACAGGTAATGTCTCGTTGTCATCAAGGAAGACAAACTTCAAATGCATTGGTAATGGTTTCAAATCCAAGGAAGGAGCTTGCTCAATAAATGGTTTAAACACTGGATTATCCTGTTAGACAAATCCAAAGACTCCAATTCCAATTCTGTCTCAGCTTATAATTGTTAACCTCCTCTTTGTCGCTACAGTCAGCTAGGATTTCCTCAATAGATGTCGCTACATCTTCATCTGACGCTGCTAGACTTCTTACATTGAATTCTTCCGAAATGATTTCATCCAGCACGTCGATGTGGTGACATTGCTCTTTACTTCTAGACGGAGATGCCTCAAACACACTAAAGGTCACATACTTGTCGTTATGATGCATGATAAGTTCTCCCTTGAATATATCAATAAGTGTGCGTCCTGTTGCTAGAAATGGTCGCCCCAAGATAATTGGCACCTCTTTATCTGCTTCGTAGTCTAGGATAATGAAATCAGCAGGGAACACGAGTTTATCAACTTGGACAAGGATGTCTTTTATTTGGCCTTCAGGTTGTGCTAAGGATCTATCCGCAAGTTGTAATGTCACCGCGGTGGGCTTCATTGAACCTATTCCTAACTTCTTAAAAGTAGACAAAGGCATAAGGTTAATACTTGCTCCAAAATCACATAAAGCCTTCCTAAATAATGATTCTCAATGGAGCATGGGATTGTGAAGCTGTCAGGGTCTTTCATCTTGATTGGCAACTTATTTGTAAGCACAGCGCTGCACCCCTCTATGAGTGCAACCGTCTCGATTTCAGACAATTTCTTTTTCTTTGATAATAACTTTTTCTTTGATAACAACTGTTTCATAAATTTCCCATAGCGGGGTATCTACACAAGAGCATTTACAAGAGGTATGTTAATATGCAATTGTTTCAAAGTAGAAATAAACCTTTGATATTCCTTATCATGGACTTTTTCTTTAAATCTTTGTGGAAATGGCAAAGGTATTGTAGCAGTGGGTTGTTGTGGAAAACTTGGTGGTGTCGACATTGGTAGTTGCGTCGACAACTTAGTTGGGCAAACCGCATGTATAGATGGCACTACAGTTGGTTCCTCTTCATTTGCTTTTGCTTGACTTTCTTCAGTTGCATCCTCTTCCTGTTATTGTGGTTTAGATGCGTTGATATGGTCTTGGCTAGAACTGCTTGGTCCAACCATCTGCTTCCCACTCCTCATTGTGATTGCTTTGCAATACTCCTTCCCCCTTTGCGTAAGATTCTCAGTATCACCGAGCAAAGTGCTCGGTGGTCTTGTGTTGAGATTAAAAGCCAACTGTCTTAGCTGGGCTTTCAATGCTCGAATGGAAGAAGAGTTTCCTTGCACTATTGCTTCAGTTCGTGTGATGTGCTCGCGCATCATCGCCTCAAGAGTATCCATAAGATCTAACTTTGGTTGAGAAAACTACTGTTTTTGATGTTGATGACGCTATCCTTGCATATGTGGCCGTATAGATTGTTGTGGCTATAATTGAGATTGTGGTTGCATCTGCATCTATTCAGATCGAGAATTTATTTGTGAATTCTGATTATAGTTTTCCTGTGGATTGCTATTGTAACTCTGTTATCTATAACCCCCTTGATCTGAGGAATTTCCATATCTGAATGTGAAAGCATTTTGATTCCCCCAAGGTTATTGAGTTTGATTATTGTATGAGTTACCAAATGAACCCCCTCTGATGTTGATGACGTAAAAAGCATTTTTTGCATGTTGTGGGCAGTCCTCATAACTATGGTTGTCGCCGTAAATTTCATAAGAAAATATCGGCACATCCAATTATTGAGCCACTTGAATAGGAGCAACGTCATTTGTTCCCTTCATATTCTTTATGATATTGGCCAATGAGGAAACCTGTGTTGATAAAGCAGAAATAGCATCTAACTCAAGAACTCCAGGGTTAATTTTTACCTATACAGAACGAGAGATCGAATATTGATAATCATTCTGAGCAATCCTCTCTAGAATTCTTACAGCTTCATTGTATGTACAATCCAACAAGGAACCATTAGCAGATGCGTCGACAAGGTTCCTTGTCTGAGCGTTCAAACCATTGTAAAATATTTCAGTCTGGGTCTCTTGTTGAATTCCATGCATTGGGCAGCATCGAAGAAATGTTTTATAATGCTCCCATGTTGTATGTAAATTCTCATCATCCAGCTGATGATATGCAGTAATATCATTTCGCAACCTTGCGTTCATTTTCGACGGATTGAAACGCAAAACAAACTGCGTCACTAACGCATTACAAGATGTAATTGATCCTGCCAACAATCCCAAGAACCATGTTCTTGTTTTACCCTATAACGAATAAGGAAATAATTGCATTTTTAAAGCATCATCAGGGACACCATGTTGACTAAAGGATGCATAAATAAGCAAAAATGATTTTAAGTTTTCTCTTGCATCTTCATGAGGAAAATCAGAATATTGCCTATTAAAATTTAACATCTGAAACATCACCGGTTTTAGCTCAAAATTTCCAGCTTGGATAGCTGGTCTCACAACCTCTGGTTGTAAACCATCAAGTATAGTCACAACAAAATCTCTTATTATCCTATTTTGCACTTGTTCTTCTTGTGGACGTGGTGGTGGTATATCATTAACAATTTGTGGAAGTGCTGGAGGAACTCCATCTTGTGGCAGCAATGGTGGTAAATTATTGTTGTTGTTACTAGCCATTTTCCTTTGTTCTTCCCTTCTCCTCCTAAGTGTCCTCTCAAGCTCCGGATCAAAGCTCACAATGTCCTTAGGATTTCTCCTTGTGGACATGCAACAATTAAAAATTTGAAAAAGAAAACAATTAGAGAAATATAAATAGATTAGTAGAGATTAAAAGTTAAGAAAGTAGAATTAATTGTAACTACAAAACTAAACATCAAACAAACTCCAATTTCCCGGGTAACAGCGCCAAAACTTAATTATATCTGAAACGTCATATCGATTGTTCAAGCGTACACACGTCAATGAAAGTATAGTTGATAGACAATTCTATCGGATATTGATCCCACGAGGAAATGGGTTCTTCATGTTAAGTGTCGAAGCAATTAATACTGAAAATGAGTAAAATGTGAGTAAGGATGTCAGCATAATTACGTTTGATCTACACACTAAAATAGTTAATATTGTTAATGCAATCAGAATTAAGTGTAAGAGGTTAAATGACAATGTACTCAAAGTAAATCAAACGTGTTGAGTGTTGAGTGCTGAATATTTAAATGCATCAAATGTAAAATTGATCAAGTGTAAAAGGGTAAGAATGGTTCACTGATTCTGCAAAGCTGCACCGCTGAATGCGTCGACAAGGTAAAGTTTAGATGAATTGTTGCAACAATAAATCTCTCTTGAGTTCTTACCAACAACATCTCCCTATTTAATCCATACTTCAATACCCAGTATCACTTCACCTCTCGGTGTGAGCAATGTTGCGCATCCAAGAACAGGTGACTGGAATCTTTCCAATCCCAAGCAGCTCTCGCCTTACTTACTTGTTAACCTAACTTATCACCGCATCTCTAGATGTCGGCAGACTGCAATTTCACTCCCGTGCTTAAAGTATTTAGATCCAAGAATAAACAGATAAGCAGTATCAAATAAGAGTCAAGATAATCTAACACCAAAAGATACTCTCATATTCATTTAATGTCATTAGAATTCATCATCGTCAAAAGAAAAATTAAAGAGTACAATCGAAGCTTACTATCTCTAGATTACTAAGACTACTCTTTAATCATTCCTCTTGCCCAGCACAAAGCACCTCTCATCAGAAGTTGCTGCAGACTTGCTTCATCAGCTTCCCAATTCCCAGCTCAAATCTCAAAATCACACAGAATTTGTAGAATTTAATCCCTTAACTCTTGATGATTTCATCATTCTTTGTTCTTCTATTTATAGCCTTCAAAATGTTGCAGGGTTCAACCTTCATTCCCAGATCCAGATCTAGATTTTGTAGCTGTCAAAGTTAGTTGAGTACAACTCTGCACTCACGCAGATTTAATGTTCTCTTCAAAGATCTGCAGGATATCGCTGCACTAAAGGGCGCAATCTGAGATCGTAATTGCGGTGACATCTGTGATGTTCCTGCGCTAGTGCTTCCAGATGTAAATTCAGCTTGAGTTTACTCATTCGAGGTTCAAGTTCTGTGCGGTAACATCTCTGTCATAATTCTAAGCTGATCTTGTGGCTGCTTTTTTCCAATATTAATCTTCTGGGTTGAGTTCCTGTGCTGACAATTCTAAGGCGCAATATATCTGCTACTTGCGTCGACATTAGTACAAAAATAAATGAAAAGCAACAAGAATTTAAACTAACTAGCAATGAGTTGAAAAATATAAAAACTAAGTATAAAATGCTTAATATGCATGCTAAATGAGGTACGAAAGAGACAATTTAAACACTAATTTAGGAAGAAAATATATGTCATTTGCAATACCATCACAAGTGTACACAGTCGTTATCAAGTAATAAGTAAGTATCCATTTATAGTCTCCTCAGGGATTGTATATGTGTTAAATCAATTAATGGTAAAATTATATTAACAACTTGGTGAATTAAAAAAGACACAATATGATTTGATAAAAAAACACAATATGGTTTGATAAGTGATGATTAAATTAAATATATTAAACTAAATGCAAATTATCCTAAGTATGCAAACTAAATGTATGAAATAGACTTTAGCGAGATTAAACATAATTCACAACAATTATAGCATAAATAAACTAGGAAAATTACTTTAATTAAACTCAATTTATTATCAACATGCTGAATAATTTTCGGAAAAATATTCCATTGCAACTCGACCTTTCATGAGATTGGAAACCAAATTAGGTCCTTTCAGAATCCTTTACTTAGTAAATATGCATTTTACTGATCCTTATTTACTAAGGGTTTCTTAGCATTCATGTAAGGTAATAGGGACGTGTCAAGCTTGAAACAGTTTAATCACACGAATCTAAAAACTATACAGATAATAGAGCTTGGTCAGAGTTGTTATGAACCTACAATTTAATCGAGTCAGGATCTAAATTGAGCATGCACATTTCAATTATGTGTCTACTAACCGTCGTCTGGTTATTATCGCTTAGCTAGTTTTGATGCATTTCAATCACGTATGAAGAAAATACAGACTTGATATTAATTGAAAATATGATCGATTGTGGCACAAACATCATAAGCATGAATCAAACAAATATTATTTAATCAAAGCAATTATCCTAGCTTAAATAAAATTAAGCTAACATTGTTGTAGTCAAGAACAAAGAACACATAACAAACATTTTTAAATCAAATTAAAGAAATGAAAGAATAAACCTAAATCAAAGTGGTTGCCACCCAAAACTCTGATCGAAGAAGACTCCTTTGTTCTTTTGCTGATGGCTCTCCAAGGTGGCCAACCAAGGGCTCTTTAAGAGGCTTAATAAGCTAAAATCTCTATGAAGAGATGATGCTAGGCATGGGGAATAGGGAATGCTAGAGAGAATTGAGAGAGAAGGGAGAGTGTTGGATGAAGGGATGATTTTTTTTTTTTTGATCAAAGATGAAGGGATGATTTGAAATGGTGAAAATGGGGTCTTATTTATAGGTGAAGAGAGGAGAGTTGTTTACTAAAAATAGAGAAGTTTAATCTCTTAATGATTCTTCAATGGGTGGCCAGCCATCTGATGGTATTACAAATGGCATATATTTCTCCCTAATTTAGTGTTTTAATTGTCTCTTTTGTATCTCATTTAGCATGCATCTTGAGCATTTCATACTTAGTTTTTACATTCTCTAATTCATTGCTAGTTAGTTTAATTTCTTATTATTTTTATCTGTTTTTGTACTAATGTCAAAGCAAGCAAGCCAATATATTGCACCTTAGAATTGTCAGCGCAGGAACTCAGTCCAGGAGCTTAATGATGGAAGAAGAATGCAGCCACAAGATCAGCTTGGAGTTACGACCAGCGGTGTCGTCGCAATAAACATGAACTCTGAATTGGTAAACTCAAGCTGAATTCACATTTGGAAGCACCAGAGTAGGAACATCACAGATGTCACCGCAATTATGGTTTCAGATTGCGTCCAGCAATGCAGCAACAATCTACAGATCTCTGAAGAAAACATTAAAACTACGTGAGTGCACAGCTGTACTCTAACTAACTTTGGCAGTTGCGAAATCTAGATATGGATCTGAGAATGGGAGGCTGAAATCTGCAATTTCTTGAGCCTATAAATAGAAGAATGAAGAAATCATCAAGAGTTGAAGAATTAAATTTTCAAATTACTTTGAGTTCTTTTGAATTTATTGCTGGAGACCAGAGAGCTGACTGAGTCGATGAGCAGCAACTCCTGATGAGGAGTGCTTGATGCTGAGCAAGAGAAGCAATTAGGGGGTAATCTGAATAGCCTAGGGATAGTATATTTCAATGTATTCATTAACTACTTTCTTATGGATGATGAACTATTATTAATATTGAATGAATACGAGAGTATCTTTCATTATTTGATCCCTTTGATTCTTATTTAATGTTTTTATTCTGCTTATTCTTGGATCTAACTGCATCAAACACGAGAGTGGCTTTACAGTCTACCGACATCGAGAGAATGGTAACAAGTTAGGTTAACAAGTAAGTTAGGCGAGAGCTGCTTGGGATTAGAAGAGATCCTAATCACTTGTTCTTTAGTACATAACATTGTTCACATCGAGAGGTGTAGTAATTGTGGGTACTTGAGTCTCAAGTAAATGGAAGACTGTTATTGGTAAGAATCCGTTGAAGCGTCATTACTGCAATAGTTTTATTCTATTCAAAGCCTTGTCGATGCATCCTGCGTTGTGACTTAGCAAAAATCAATGATCCACTCCAGATCTTCGCACTTAATCACATTTACATTTCATGCATTTAAATATTCAGCACTCAACACATTTGATTTACTTTCAGTGCATTGACATTTAACCTCTGACATTTAACTCTGATTACGTTGACGATATTAATTATTTTATTGTGCAGATCTAACGGAATTGCATTGACATCATTACTCACATTTTACTTAATTTCAGTATTAATTGCTCCGACATTTAAACATTGAGAACATATTTCCTCGTGGGATCGATATCCGATAGAATTATCAATCAACTATACTTGCATCGACGTGTGTTCACTTGCACAATCGCTGTGACATTTCAGACACGATCAAGTTTTGGCGCCGTTGTTGGGGAGATTGGCATTTGTTTGATGTTTATTTTTATAGTTGCAATTAGTTATACTTACTTAACTTTTAATCTATACTGATCTGTTTATTTCTATTATCTTCTTTTTCAATTTTATAAGTGTTCAAGGAAAAATCCTAAGGACATTGTGAGCTTTGATCTAGAGCTTGAGAGGACACTAAGGAGGAGAAGGCAACAAAGGAAAATGGCTGGTAATAACAACAACAATAATTTACCACCATTGCTACAACAAGATGGAGTTCCTCCAATGCTGCCACAAATTGTTAATAATATACCACCACCGTGACCACAAGAAGAACAAGTACAAAATAGGACAATAAGAGATTTTGTTGTGCGTATACCCGATGATTAACAATAAGGGGTTATGAGACTAGCTATTTAAGCTGAAAATTTTGAGCTGAAACCGGTGATGTTTCAAATGTTAAATTCAAATGGGCAATATTTTGGTTTTTCTCCTGAAGATGCAAGAGAACATTTAAAATTATTTTTGCTTATTTGTGCATCCTTTAGTCAATATGGTGTCCCTGATGATGCCTTGAAAATGCAATTATTTCCTTATTCATTGTAGGGTAAAGTGAGAACATGATTCTTGGGATTGTTGGTAGGATTAATTACATCTTGGAATGCATTAGCAACACAGTTTGTTTTGCGTTTCAATCCGCCGACAATGAATGCGAGGTTGCGAAATGATATTACTGCATATCATCAGCTAGATGATAAGAACTTACATACAACTTGGGAGCGTTACAAAACATTGCTTCGACGCTGCCCAATGCATGGTATTCAACAAGAGACCCAAATAGAAATTTTTTATAATGGTTTGAAAGCTCAGATAAGAAATCTTGTTGACGCATCTGCTAATGGTCCCCTGTTGGACTGTACCTAAAATGAAGTTGTAAAAATTCTAAAGAGGATTGCTTAGAACGACTATTAATATCCAATCTCTCGTTCTGCATAGGTAAAAAATAACCCTGGAGTTCTTGAGTTAGATACGATTTCTGCTTTGTCAGTACGGGTATCCTCATTGGCCTATATCATAAAGAGTATGAAGGGAACAAATGACGTTGCTCCTATTCAAGAGGCCCAGCTATTAGATGCGTCGATATTTTCTTGTGAAATTTATGGCGACAATCATAGTTTTGAGGACTGCCCACAACATGCAGAAAATGCTTTCTACGTCAACAACATCAGAGGGGGTTTATTTGGTAACTCATATAATAACTGATCTCAACAACCTTGAGGGAATCAAAATGTTTCCACATTCAGATATGGAAATTCCTCAAATCAAGGGGGTTATAGACAAGGGAGTTATAATAGCAATCCACAACAGAATTATAATCAAAATTCGTAAATGAGTTCTCGTTCTGAACAGATGCAGACATATTGCCAGCTGCAACCATAATTTCGATTATAGCTACAACAATCTATGCTGCCACATATGCAAGGACAGCATCATCAACAGCAACAGCATCAATTTTCTCAACCTAATTCAGATCTTATGGCTACTCTTAAGGCATTGATGTACGAGCATATATCACACGAACTGAAGCATTAGTGCAAGGCAACTCTTCTTCCATTTGAGCATTAGAAGCCCAGCTAGGATAGTTGGCTTCTAATCTTAGCACAAGACCACCGGGCACTCTGCCCAGTGACACTAAGAATCCAACACAGAGGGGGAAGGAGCATTACAAAGCAATCATGCTGAGAAGTGAGAAGCATATGGTTGAACCAAGTAGTTCTAATCAAGACCATGTCGACGCATTTGAACCACAGCAACAAGAGGAGGATGCAGCTGAAGGAAGTCAAGCAAAAGAAAATGAAGAGGAACCAATTGTAGTGCCATCTATACCTGCTATTTGCCCAACAAAGTTATCAACGCAACTACCAATGTCGACATCATCAAATTTTCCACAACAACCCAATGTTACAATACCCTTGCCATTTTTGCAAAGATTTAAAGAGAAAGTCCATGATAAAGAATATCAAAGGTTTGTTTCTACTTTGAAACAATTACATATTAATATAACTCTTGTAGGTGCTCTTGTGCAGATACCCAGCTATGGGAAATTTATGAAGAAGCTACTTTCAAAGAAAAAAAAATTATCCGAAATCGAGACGATTACGCTCAGAGAGAGGTGCAGCGCTGTACTGACAAACAAGTTGCCAACAAAGATGAAAGATCCTGGCAGCTTCACAATCCCATGCTCCATTAGGAATCATTATTTAGGTAAAGTTTTATGTGATTTAGGAGCAAGTATTAATCTTATGCCTTTGTCTACTTTCAAGAAATTAGAAATAGGTTTGATGAAGCCCACTGCAGTGACATTACAACTTGCGGACAGAACCTTAGTGCAACCTGAAGGTCAAATCAAAGACATCCTTGTACAAGTAGATAAGTTCGTGTTCCCTGCTAATTTTATAATCCTAGACTACGAAGCAAATAAGGAAGTACCTATTATATTGGGGCGATCATTTCTAGCAACGAGATGCACACTTATCGATCTATTCAAAAGAGAACTTATCATGCATCATAACAATAAGCATGTGATGTAACAGCTTGATTTTCAATGGTGTCGAAAACAGTAGTTTTAGGACCACAGCTTTGACGAACCGAGTCATAAATTTATTTATTTTGAATATTTATGGTGATATATGCATCGTATGAAATTATGATTTGAAGATTTCATAGATTAAATAGTCAATTGAATAGGAAGGACTAAATCATAAAAAGGGTAAGAGTATAGATATTTAATTAGAAGGACCAAATGAATAAAATAACCAAATGAATATTAGTTAGTGGATTGACATGGTTTATATTAAGTGTAAATAGATTTAATTAAGATTAAAAATGATTAATTAAAGCTTAATGATGAAAGTCTCAATAATTATGCCATTACTATATATATGAAAATTAAAAGAAAAGAAATTGATTTTCATCCCATTTTTCTTCTTCTTTCTTCTTCACACGGCAACAAGGAGAGAAAAGTTAGGGTTTTCAATTCAAATCTTTGAGCTTTGATTTGGGTAAGCAAACCTTGATAATTTTTTGGTAATTTTTATTTTTTTGAATCCGTATCAGTTTAATCTAGCTTATGCGAGGACTAATTTGTGAACCTGTCAAATGTTAGAAAACTTACCATTATTGAAATTACTTGTTCTTGGAAGCTTTTGATGTATTTGAATGTTTGATACTTGGGTTAAATCTTTTTGTAAAGTGATTTTTGATGAAAATATGGTTTAAGGATTAAAATGTGAAAATGATGAAATCACATGTATTTTTATGAAAATAAATGTGTGAATGGGTTGAATGGACACCTAATAAAATTTGGCTATGGTTGGTTGTGGGAGAAAATAGTTATTTTGCATGTTTTGTGTTGAAAGGACTAGATTGAATAAAATGAAACTAGTAGGGGTAAAATCATAATTTTCCAAAAAAAGGCTAAATTGTGTTGAATGACTACTAAATTATGTAACTTAATGTGAGAATTGAATAATTTATGGATGTAGACTACGATCGTGCCATCAATCGAGGAAAAGGAAAATTTATGGAGTAGTCCCTAAAATCCATTCATAATTGCAATCCAGTCCGGTAAGTTCGTAATGTTAAATTCTTATTATTTACTGCTTATAACTGCCTTTCTAACAATTGTTGAAAATTAGAAACGACGAGATGAGAATTTCCCAGCCTTGTGCCAAAGATAGAAAATGGTTCAATGGTTGAGATCCTGCATTTGTTGCGGATTCTCTATAGCATCGTGAGTCACCGTAAGGTGAATAGAATCCAAGAATGGATTACAGGTCCTACGATGGCTGAGATTTATGCTTGTTTGCATATTCTCGTCAGCTTAGTGTGAGCAACACCGTAGGGAACAGATATACCATATCGATGGTTAAGAATAACATCGTATACTTGTAACAGGCATGACCTTTGGGTCAATAGGGAGCAAATGAGCATCATAACCTTGGTGTCAACAAGGAGTAAATGAATAATGACCTTTGGAGTTCAGTTGTGCTGGTTTGACAGATTTATAGAGTTGCTTATCACATAAGACTTGGTAAATTGATGAACTTGCGAACTTATTAAGCTATGTAGCTTACCAGTGAACTTGTTGTTATTTTGTAGATCTCGTTTTGTGACTTGAAGATCGGATCATCTTGAAGATATCACACTATCCTGGGAGCTCATTCGGTAGTATTTACATCACTCAGTTATTTGGCGTGTACTAGATGATATTAACCTTTAATATTGAGCTATAGATGTTGAAATCATACTATTTTGATTGTGTAAATGCATGAAGTACAACTTAGATGTTTAAGCTTAAGATGCTTGTAAGGATTTAGAAGTTATGTATGATGTGTGATGACTTAATGCATAACTTGTATTGGAAGTACTTGAATGTTACACTTGTGACTTGGCTCAATTCTTGAGATTCTGCATACTTGTTTCGGTAGAACTTATGCATGTATCGATAGAAGTACAAGGTAAGAGAGAGGTTATCCTCTTACTTGAGTTGTATCGGTAGTTGAATAATGAGTATCGGTAGTTTTTAGCTTTGATGTATCGGTAGTATGTGTGCAAATATCGGTAGAAGTTACAGGGTGAGGATTTTTGCTCTCTAGAGTTTTCGGTAACAGTAGATACATGATTTGTACTGGTAGAAACCATACTTGTATCGGTAGATCTAACACAAGTACCGGTAGAAGTCTGCATAGTTTCCAAATTGTTCACTGACTTGACTACTACCGATAGTTGACCATTAAGTACCGGTAGAAGTCTCCTAAATTATTGGAAATATCACTTTTACTCTTGATTAAATTGTGTTATGATTAAATATTGATCTAAAATATGGAAGGTGAATTTCGTAATGAATAAGGATTGAAATATTTGGATATTGTAAAAGATGAACAGTATTAAATGATCGGTAACACCGAAATCCTAATCAGCGACGATGTTCGGTATTTAGGTGTTATATTTGATGGTATCAGAGCTTCAGTTTAGCCGTTTCTTGGACTATGATGACATTGTTTTATGTTTTAGAAGTACATGTCAAATGAACCTGTGATAGTATGATATAGATGGATCCGATATTGCATATAAATATGAGATGTCTGACTTAGAAAGAGAGGAAACCAACGAAGTAAACAGTAATGTCCCGACTAATGATTCTGGAGCTAGTCATGGGACACCGATATTATTGATGACAGAAAATGAAGCAAAGAATATGTTTTTCGGACTGATGGGACAGTGGTTTTCGGAGTTCATGAGAAATAACCCAATGATACCACCTCCCCCACCTCTTATTGCACAACCTGCCACTCGACCAGTAGCGCCTCTCGCTATGCCTCAACCTCCTTCAGTGGTGGAATAGAGACGTCGTGTTTCGACGGACAGGGTTAGAAAATATGTTGCAGAAGAATTTCGAGGGAACATAGAAGATGATCCTTTCAGAGCTGAATACTGGTTGGAAAACACACTAAGAATTTTGAACGAGATGGCTTGTCCTCTAGAAGACTACCTAAGTGTGCAACTTCGTTGTTGAAAGACGAGGCCTACAACTGGTGGATGACGATTTTAGCAGTGATGCCTGAGAATGAAGTTACTTAAGAGTTTTTCCAAGCAGAATTCAGAAAGAAATATGTCAGCAAAAGGTACCTAGACAAGAGGAAGAAAGAGTTTTCTAGAATTGAGACAAGGGAATAAGACAGTGGTAGAATATGAATGAGATTTCATACAACTCAGTAAGTATGCCCGGGAAATTGTATCGACAGATGAAGCAATATGCTTCCGCTTCAAAGATGGGCAGAATGACGAGATCAAGATGATGGTAGGAGGGTTCGAGCTGTGATCGTTTGTGGTTTTTACGGATAGAGCTCAAAAAATGGAAGAAAATTACCACAACAAGAGATAGAAATAAGAGGTTTCAAGAATTTGGGAGAAAGAACATCACCAGAACTTTTTCTATGCCGCTGCCGAAGAAATTTAGAGAAAATGAAACTTATGGAGCAGTTCTTTCTGGGTTTCTGAGCAGGAGTAGATCGAGACCACCAAAGTCTAAATTTCAAAACTGTCCTGCAGCCACTGTAGCAAGTGTCCGAAATGTGCCAAACCCATCATGTGATCATTACGGAAGGTATCATGCGGGTGAGTGTCAAAAGATAAAAGGGTTTATTATTGATGTGGGGGTACGGATCATTTTATGCGAAATTGCCTGATGACTTCGAAGGTAAAAGAGAACCAGAATGTGAAAACCCCTATTTCAGCGTCAAAAGATAAACGCTCAGGATAGAGTAGTAGTACGACTAGAAATTGAGGCGACAACAGGGGTAATGTAAACCGGTCTGAGGCACGAGCACTTGCATGGACATAAGTCATCAGAGCTAGAGAAAAGGCTATCGCTCCTGATGTGGTGACTAGTATATTCTATCTTTTTAATGATATTATATGTGCTTTGATTGACCCAGGGTCAACTCATTCATATATTTACACTACTTTAGCCACTGATAAGAAATTGGTCGTTGAATCGACTAAATTTGATGTGCAAGTCACAAACCCTTTGGGTCATAGTGTCATTGTTAACTTACTATGTCGTAAATGTCCACTAAAAGTTCAGGGCTGTGAATTTTTTTGTTGATCTAATGCTATTGCCCTTTACCGAGTTTGATGTGATCTTAGGGATGGATTGGTTATCTGAACATGGTGCAATAGTAAATTGTAAGCAGAGACAGATCAGTTTGAAATGTTCGACAGGTGAGGTAATCACAGTGGAATTCGGCAGGTTGAACAGCGAAACCAGAGTGATTTCGGCTATTTCAACACAGAAGATGATTCATAGAGGCTGTAAAGCATTCCTGGCATACATACTTGATACTCGGGGCTCAAGAACAGAATTGGATCAGGTACCAGTTGTTCAAAAGTATACAAATGTTTTTCTGGAGGAACTACCAGGTTTGCCACCAGTTAGAGATGTAGAGTTCGTTATTGATTTGCTACCTGGTACCGCTCCGATTTCTATTCTACCGTATAGAATGGCACCGATCGAATTGAAAGAATTGAAAGCTCAACTACAAGAATTGTTAGACAAAGGATTTATACGACCTAGTGTGTCACTATGGGTGCACCCATATTATTCGTGAAAAAGAAAGATGGATCGATGCGGATGTGTATAGACTACAGGCAGCTAAATAAGGTGACGATCAAGAACAAGTATCCGTTACCTCGGATCAATGAGTTATTTGACTAGTTAAAGGATGCAACCGTGTTCTCCAAAATAGACCTTCGGTCAGGTTATTATCAAATGCGAGTGAAAGATGGTGATATAATGAAAATGGCATTTAGAACTCGGTACGGACATTATGAGTTTTAGTTATGCCGTTTGGGTTGACTAATGCCCTCGCAGCATTTATGGATCTGATGAACAGAATATTTCAGCCCTAGTTGGACAGGTTTGTGGTTGTGTTTATTGATGATATACTGATTTATTCCAAGACAGAATCAGAGCATACTCAGCATTTGAGAGAGGTGTTACGGATTTTACGAAAAAAGCAGTTGTATGCAAAATTCATGGCTTCGAGAAGTTGGATTCTTAGGTCACGTAGTATCTTCAGAAGGAATACGTGTTGATCCAAGCAAAGTTTCAACTATTCTCGATTGGAAGGTACCAAAGAATGTTTTCGAAGTACGCAATTTCTTGGGATTGGTAGGTTATTACCGTCGGTTCGTGAAAGACTTTTCTATCATAGCCTTGCCGATGACGAGGTTGCTACAGAAAAACATGTAGTTCGTATGGTCTGAAAAATGTCAGCAAAGTTTCGACCAGTTGAAAAAGTTGTTAACTGAAGCTCCAGTCTTTACGCAACCAGAGATGGGAAAAGAGTTCATTGTCTACAATGACGCATCTTTAAGCGTATTGGGGTGTGTTTTGATGCAAGACGGGAAAGTGATAGCTTATGCTTCTCGACAGTTAAAACCACATGAAAAGAATTATTCGACTCACGATCTGGAGTTAGCTATCGTAGTTTTTGCATTGAAGATTTGGAGACACTACCTCTATGGAGAGAGATGCCATATATTTACAAATCACAAGAGTTTGAGATATCTGATGACACAGAATGAGTTGAATCTGCGATAGCACCGATGGTTAGAGCTATTAAAAGATTATGACCTTGTGACAATACCACCCCTCATTAATGGTTGACAGCAAGTCTCCCAATTGACCAAAGCCGATTTCCTGACATCAGACGATGACCCCCAACACAAACTGCCCAAACAAGCTGTTCTAACTTTTGACAAACACCAATAGGAATCAAAGCTGCTTGCATAAAATACCCGAGTATTGTCAAAAGCACAGACTTAGCAAGCATAATCCTCCCTGCTAAAGACAATAAACGTGCATCATAGCCACTAAGTTTTTGCTGGACCTTATCAATTACAAATTGAAAGGTGCTTTTCTTCACCCTCGAGTGAAATAGCGGAATCCCAAGATACATCCCCAAGTTGTCCGTTTGTTGAAACCCCAGCACCTTCCCAATCCTTCTACGAACAGACTCGCCAGTGTTTGACAAAAAACAAAGCTTAAACTTACTTTGACTAATTGTTTCCCGAATGAAGGCAAAACATATCAAGAATAGCTCATATGGTCGTAGCAATCTCTTGATTCGCTTCCCTAAAAATAAACAAATCATCTACAAAAAATAATGTAACAAAGGCGGACCACCTTAACTTAACACAACAGGCTTTCAATTACCAACCGTCACAGCTCTTTTAATTGCATGTCAGAGCCTCTCCATGGTTAGGACAAATAGATAAGGAGAAATTGGGTCACCTTGCCTAAAAGAGATTATGTAATAAAAAATTAAATTTATAAAAAAATTATTAAATATAATTTATTTGAGTTAATTTTGTTAAAAATAATTTAAAACATAAAATAATTTTAAATTTTAAAATTTTAATTAATTAATTTTAATACAATAAAAACAAATCGGATAACATATTTTAACTATTTATTTAAATAATTTTGATGTTTTAAAATTTAAGATTTCAAGATTAAAAAAGAAGTAATTTAAAATTTTTGCAATGGGATACACAAGTTCTAATGCAATCTTTAATTTCTACCTTTTTACACTTTAATAGTTAATTTTTTTAATCCAAATCAAGAGAAAAATAATTTCAATGACCAAAATAAAACAATTTAAAAATTGAATGATTTAGAAATGGAAGTGCAGAAGTATAAACATGCATAAACATGATTCCACATATACAAATAACCGTTAAGATTTAGTTATTGACTAAAATTTAAAAAACCATAAAGTTGAATGATAAAATTACATAAGTTTTTTTTAAACCACCGCTAAAATTTAATGCTTTAATGATTAAAATGAAAACATCCGGTAAAATTATAATGATTACGTTTACCCGAACCGAGAGCTATGATACGACTTTACCCTACCATCCCATGATAAAACCTGAAAATTTATTTCAACACGTCTTTTTCATTATTATAAAAACAGTGACCGCTTAAAATCTTAATTCGTTTATCCACTTCTTGCCGCTGAATACTGTTAACATGCGTAGACACTTAGCAATGGTTATTAATATATTCTCTTATCAGAAACCAATCAAATATCTTCCATCCCCAAAACATGAAAACAGGGGTAATTCAAAAATCAGTTTCTCACAAGTCACCCTTAAAACAGTTTAGGATATTTAAGAAAAACGAGAGCACCATTACAATCACTGCTTTTTTCTCAAAGGGCTTGTCCGCCAGATGACGATGAAGACATCACTGACAGAACCTCTGTCACAGAAGCCATTACACTTAAAGCAGCTTTCAGAACTTCCTGAGAACACCCAGGCTTCACAATGGTACGGACCTGAAAATTACATTATGCGCATATGGTGACTCTATCACAAAGTTATAAACACTTAATGGTATTCACAACTCAAAAGGCAACACGGAATTCCGCACCTTGTCAAGGTATTCCTGTAGTTTCTTGATGCGTCCCATGTAATCCTGGTCTTCAACACATAATGTCACAGCCTTAGCTTCAGCACCTGGACCATCAAACTGGAGGGGACCGGGATTTCTGTAGATATCATCCAGCAAAACCTTGTTGCATTATGTCTCAGCATCCTGCAATTATAGCCTTACACAAATTAGTATGGGTGCCAATAAATCTACAATCTCCAATGTTTCACTTACAACTTGAGCAATAAAACTTACTCGTATGCTTTGCCTTTCAAATCTACAGTAGCTGGATGAATAGCAGGTTTTCCAATTGACGCGGCGGCATTGGGATTTTGGGACCAGCGCTTCACAGTCATCATTGCCTAAGTTTTTACCAAATGCAATCCAGGTCAAGCCTTACAGAGAAATATGCTATGAAACAAAATGGCAGGTATAAAAGAAAGCAAGAGAAAGGGAGGGGGGGAGTATCTCATAGGGAAGGTTGTTTTCCTTTTTTGTTGTCATATCATTGATTGTACTAAACAAAAAAAAAACAAAAAACTCAACTGGAATAGGTGCGGCACCACATCGCCACTTGTTCACAGGATTCTTCAGGTTGGTTATAGTTGCCATATAACCATTTAGACCAGCTGCAAGAATATGATAGCAGATATGTCCAAGAACCTGTGAAAATGAATCATTATTAATACAGGGAGTTTTTTTTTTTTTTTAAGAGAAAGGAAGAATATAAAACAAGGCAAAGGTGACATAACAATGCTTTATTGATAGCTTACATAGGCATAGTCACAGTCAAATTTTGATGGTAAGGATCCACGAGCTTGATAGCCAAAGAAGTGGCAAATAGCATTAAATTTTTTCCCCTTGTAAGTGCCTGCTTTCTGCCCACAACAACAGAGAAACAAGTAAAGAAATGTAATTCGGAACCCACTAAGGCTAGACAATTTAAGTAGACATGATTCAATGGAATGCTCCTACAACATTCTGGTAAATGTTGAAAGGCAGAAGAACTTGTTATCTGAAAAGTATTGACAGAGAAGTAAAAGAACTCATTTATTGATTTGAAAAGCTTGTTTCAGTGTCAACAAGAAAGCATCAAAGAGGTAGGTGAAAAGCAAAAGGTTGCCTACCAGGCGCTTATTCATTTCATTCTCAACAAGGTGCGCCAGTAGTTTCTCTGTCTCAATCTGGAAAAAATAGAACAGATATCAGCTATTTGAAAGATTTGATGGACTATGTTCTTAATAAGAAAGTAATTATATATTAAGCTAGTGACCTGTGACAGCTGTGCAGAATCGTCTGACTCAGGTTGTAGAAGAAGCTGTGACATTTAATATAACACTCTTAAGCTCATTAATTGGTACACTGTGTGCAAATATCTTCATCTTTAATCGTTAAGAACTAAACACTCATTAAGCTCATTAATTGGTACACCATGCGCAAATATCTTCTAATCGTTAAGGAAATTAGAATCAGCACCTGTTTCCTTATGAAATGTGGCAAAAATTCAAACAAAGCAGATGCCCAAGGTGATAATTGGGAAGAAATTTTATCAGCAGATACATTTTGCCTGAGCAAACTGTGAATTTCCTGAAGTAAAGTCATCACATAACCACAGGTTAATGTCATATCAAAGCTTCAAATAGAAAGAAACTTCTATCCTTTGCGAGCAAGATGGATGTGAAGGGAATTAGAGAGGAGTTACTGTTTAACATTAGTTACCTTCAATAGCGCATACACTTCAGGAATGCTCTCTATAAGCCCTTCAGGCAGGAGGATGACCCCATGGTTCTTGTCTGGTCAATAAATACAAGGTCAGGAAACACAATGACAACTAAGCTCTTTCTAACATGAAATAAAGGAACTTGAATTATTTGACCTTGCTCAGCCCTAGCTTGAACTGCATCACAAATTTGCTTTGTTTATGTCAAAAAGTGTAAGCTTTGATGCAGCCACTTCTTCACCAAGAATTACCTGTTAAAATATATGAAAAGTTAAAGCAAAAAATAGATTTTCACAGCATGTGTAACTAAAAATATAACTAGCAAGCCAAAACTGACCATATTGGGATGGGATTGGAGGGTGCATTCCAGGGCAACATGTGATGCCTTCCTTCCCATAAGTCGGATAAAATAATAGTACTAAAATGAAAAAGCAGCTAGGGTAAGACAATAAAAAGCTATCTTATGATGTGACCATTGACCAAGGAGATACTATCTTATGATGTAAACAACTCACCTTCTCTGCAGAGAGAGCATCAGTGCAGACATTACTGATGAGTTGGGAATTGACCTTGCATATAGTATCAAAACCAACATTGGCTTCAACAAATTGATTCTTGAGGTCTCCATTCAGTGTAACAGGAACACCAACCACCTAAAAACGTGAGACGCATTGAGAAATATCCAATTGAAATAGAGATAGAAGCACCTAAATAGCTGTTATGGTATAGAGAATCTAATCATGGAAGTTACCTTTGTTGGACATTTAGCTTCAGCAAATGTTTCAGCAAGTTGAGCAGCATCTGTGTTTGATGTTACACCTACAAGCAAAACAAAACTCTTACTTAGCAACTTCTAATAACTTATAATAACATCTTAAAAACCTTAACAATTAATTCACCTCCAATAATTACAAGGCCATCCAACTTCAAATCATTGCAGGCAGTTAGTGCAGCCTTAACTTGCTCAGTTGTTCTAATTTGATCTTGTGTTCGTCCTAAGAGATCATAACCACCTTCTCACACAAAAAAACATTGCAAAGCATGTTAGATTTTATAGAACGACATGAAATCAAAGTTTTTTTACACAAGATTGCCTCATGAAAAGAATACCCTGATTTTTGTAGGTTGAAAGAATATCATCAGTGATCTCTAGTGTTTTTTGGGCAAATAAACCTTGAGTACCACCTGTTAGCAGGAGCAGTAAAAGAATCACCCGTCATGCAGAGAATGGCAAGCTAAAACATAAATTGTATTGTAATGGAATAACAGAAAAAATAAAATAAACCAAGAAAATCGCAAGAGGTGCAATATATAATCAACCACAACATAAAATAGAATGATTTTACTTGAACAGATACTCATAAGTTCAACTGAGCGTGCGCATTCATTTATGGACATTTACAAGAGTAAACATATATATACTAATATATTTTCCCATTTTTAGTTCACATATAACTTCCTTTTTTTCCTATTTTTCCAATTGTATTTTTTTCTATTTTCAGTTTCTCACCCACGATGTTTTACAAGTATTTTACTTTTTTTTAAATATTAATATATTATCTCTCATGTAATTCTAAAAAATCAGATTAACTTCTCTCAAAATAAATATATTTTTAAATTCTCACTGTGGATGTACCATAGTCCTTATAATTATGTATCACACTGTATATTTCGCCCTTGACTAAGTTGGTAGTCAATCAAGTACCAACTCGATTGTTGGGTAATGGCTAAAATAACATTGTTTTACAAAATAAATTAAATTATTTCGAGAGAGTTGTCTTTTTATATCTTCTTTATAAAAAAAATACATATTGATTTGAACTTAAAACACTATAGTTTTCATTTTACTATTTCAATCAAAGTCTTGTTTTTTTTTAATATCTATTTTTTAAAAATATATTTGTTATATAATTTTGTTTTTCACCCACATCTGGGGCGTGCCATAATCAAGTGTGTGCTCTCTATAATTGTATCATGTATGTGTATTGCGGCATTGACTGTATAACACCGTTTAAAACTAAGTTCAGCTTACCCAAAAAGCCGAGCAAAGTACTATTAGGATTGTGGATTTTGAGAGCTTTGTGGAGGCCCCATACGACGTTATGCCCACCAGGGGATTGTCTCCCACAAAAGACAAGTCCAACCCTGTTATTCGTGAAGATCTGGTCATTAGACAAATAAAAATATATTTGCATACATGAATACATACATACAGAAGCATACGAACATGAATCAATACCAATAATTCCACAGAAAGGTGAAAGGATGGAGAATTATTGCCATGAAAATGAACCAAAAGAAAAAAGTAGAAGAGAAAATATCATGAAGTGTGATAAAACGAGCACCTAATAGCTGGATGCTCAGTTATAATCTGAGCATCAGGTACTTTGGCACTTGCCCTGAGAAAGTGAGCCAAGGGCTTGCCATAAGTGTGAGGAAAAGCTCGGGCTATGGTATGAGCATCAGCCGGGTCTAAAGATGTAGTGGTATCACCAAACTCAACCCTGACAGTAGTTCCCTGAAGAAACATGAAAACGAATTGTTAATAAGATAACTGAGCGCAATCAAATGTCTAGTGTAGTCTACAGCCGTGAAACAGCAGGTCAAATCTAAACACTATACATGCAGAAGCAAAAGATTATAAAAATCAAAAGAGATGTATGAATCGTGATTAGCATTTAGCAAAAGCAAGAATCGTGTGAAAGCAGAGATAAAATTGAATAAATCTAAGAAACGCCAAAAATAGAAACTTAATTTTTTTTTTTTAAAAAAAAAGCAAACGAGAGAATCTCGAGATGAACGATTACAAATTAAAAAGAAAAAGAAAACATGAGATTCAGATGCAGAAAGTGAAGAGAAAGAAGGGAGCGACCTGGAGGCAAGGAGGGAGCTGTGGTTGGTATTGAGATCGGAGCTTCTGAAGATCGGAAAGTTCTCTGGGAATGCCATAATCAGAGTCCATTTTTTTTTTTTTTGCTTGGTTGGTTGATTAGGTTTTGGGTGATTTAATCTAAATCTAGTTGGTAGTTGTTGATTGTTGAGGTTTCTTGATCTTGGTAGGTAAAGAGTAGAATGAGAAGATGGTTCCTGCGGCGGGGTGTTTGGTGTGAGGAGTAGTCTGCAGTGGAAGTGATGTGCTTCTTTTTTTTATTTCTCACTCTCGGACCGCTGAGCCGTAATACTGATCTTGTGGGCGATACAACCGAACCAATTTTTTTCCTTTTTTCTTTTGCCCTGCGTCCTTCCTTTCAAAATATACCCCTTCCATTTTCTATTATTACGCTAATGCCACCCTTTCATATTCCCCCATTTACAATTTACATATTGAATTTCTGAATATTACATCACATCTTATCAAAATATATATTAGATTATATCCAATCAAAATTAAAAATTTTATTACATATGTAAACGTGAAATCTAACTTATTTAAAATATTGATTTTTGTTTGAAAATAACACGTAATAAATAATAAAATAATGATTTGAAAATTATCAAAATATTAGTAATAACACATAAAATATATACTATATTAAATTTTAGATTAAATTGTAAAACAAAATTTATAATGAGGTTGTCATCAATCTTAAGTTGGTGTTGAGTTAATTTATGACAACATCTCAATCAACAACACTATTAATATTAAAAATCTTATCACACACGTTTGGAAACCACAGATTTAGATTACAGATGTGTGTTTAAAAATAATATACAATAAGAAATAAAACGTATGGCTTGAAACTAATTAATTATAACAACACATTGAATAAGTATGATATTAAAATAAAAAATTATATTAAATTACGAGTAAAATAAAATTTAAACACATAAATACATCATATAAATAATATTATGTGCACTATAATTGATGGACGTACTAAAAGTATAGATACACAAATTTGGTGAAAAAAAACATTTTATGTTAAAAGTTACTTTTTTAAAATTTACTAAAAAATTATTATTAGTGTAATCATAGGCGAAGTTAGAAAATTTTTAGAGGGATCGAAATTAAATTGTATTTTTTACGATAGTAAAAATGTAATTTTATCATTTAATAGCCAATATCTTTTAATTTTTAAAAGATTAAATCAAATTTTTAACATTTTTAAAGGGGCTAAAGTACAATTTTATCATTAAAAATTTAAAATTTTAAGAGTCCAAAAAATTTCCATTTTAGCAGGGCTCGAGGCCCTTGTCAATCTATGGATTCACAATTGAGTGTAATGGTAAAGAATTGATTTATAATTCCATTAAACATGGGTTTAATCCGAAACATGTGAATTTTATTTTTTTTAATTTAAAAAACTATATAAAAGTATGAAAAGACAAAAATGATAATCAAATTAATTATAGTAATCATTTAATAAAAAAATATATTAATCATTTCTTAATTGAATTTACATCTAATTAACTCGAGACAATAATTTAATTAAATATTATATATATATTTAGATGACATAAAAAATCTAGATAATTGTTATACATAAAAACTAGATAATTATCAAATTAACGTGAGCTTTTCATATAAAAAATCAAATTGACATTATATTAAATTAGATTATAAGATACATGCTATGTGGATTAAAAGAAAAAAATATATAAAAAATCCATAATTTAAATAAGTAATAAATTATTAAAAGAATATCAGTATAAATAATTTACCTAACAAATATATAACTTAAATAACTAATAATATTTTAAAGAGATAAGTTTTTTTTGTCAAAATAGTTAAGTATTTTGATATAAGTTTAAAGTTACAAATAATGGTATTATGTTAACTATTAATATAGTACGGATGTAATATTCAAAAAAAAATTAACATTATATAAATTAGATATTGGGAGCTTGGCAAGGTTGAGGTTGTTACATCATAAACACCAAATTCAAATTTCATTATACCTAAAAATCATGTGTGGATTTTTATTCTATATAATGTCTAAATTTATTTTAATCTACATTTAAATATATTCTTTTTTTTGTTCAATGAATATATTATTAGATTTTTATTTTACATTATGTCAAAAAAATCCATAAATACCTAGAATTGAAAAACTTTTAGTCAAAAATAGTTGCACAATTTTCAACTCTTGCATATTTAACGCATGAAACTGTGGTTTCAATAAATTATTTCCTTTAAAATGTTTTTTTCCTCATTTTTAATCATCACAATTAAATTAATGTTTTTATAATAGATTTTCTCACTTTGCCGAACTACTATATTAATAGCGTTCCGCTTTAAATTGCAAGGGTTTTAGGATTTTCTCACATTGCAAGGCTTTATAATTTGATATTTGAGGGTTCGGTTAAAATGGATTCAGGCTATGCTGTTACAGGAAGTCTTGAAGGATAATTATGGGGTGGGCCATTGGCTTTAGTCATCAGCTAGGGAAATGCTCAATTCTTGAGGTTAAATTATGAGGTATCTTAAATAATCTGTCATTAGTATATGAGAAGTAAAGCAATAAAGTGTGGATTCAAATTGATAATTTGGAAGATATTAAAGTCATTCAAGATTCAAAATTAATGCCTTCTAGGTTGACGCTCCTCAAGCAGATCCATAATCTCTTGAAAAAGGTTAAAGATTGAATAATCAAGTACATCCCAAGGAAAGAAAATTTAGAAGTCGGTAGATGGACTAAAATAACTTTTAATAAGGAGGAAGAGTTGCAATTGTTTATAGACAATCCTTTTGCTTTTAGTTTAATTGATTGTATTTTCTTCACACCAAAAAAATGCAATGTTTTAAATAAATTGCCCAACTACTATATTTTTTTAATTTAAATATTTTATTTGATAAATATAATGTCTTAAATTATTTTATGTATATGATATATACAATTTCCTATTTTTTTGTGTAAAAAAAAACTAAGAAAACTACCTAATTCTATAAGTCATCTATCCTACCATTCCGATGGCAACTTAAGGAAGTTTCAGAATCTGTGGTATCCCTTCTAAGCAGGTCCCTACTTTGTGTTATACAAAACTGATCAGCCAAACTAACTCACACTTTAATAGTTTCCATGAGACTCCAAGATAAGCCTTGGAAGACGAATAGCCATATTAGTATTCCAAAAAGAGTAGCCTACGGGGTTCCACTACTTTCTATCCTTCCAAAACTTGTCAAGTTATTTTAACCAATCTTCGAGATTTTCTAAGAAGAAAGTTGAACAGCAGGATCTTGGTATGAAGAATTTCCAAACAATTTTAGCTCCTTTGCAGTTTCTAAGAACGTGCAACCTGTCCTTTGTGGTTTGGTGACAAACTGGGCAAATCGGGTCTTGACCAATGCTTCTTCGAACACGTTCCTAGTTGGTGAGTAACTTCTTTTATAAGCAAACCATATGAAGAAACGAACTCAATGTGGACCTTGATACCTCCATATTGCCTTCCACTTGTCAGTTTTGTTCATGCCATGTATTTTTTTTAAGTGTTCGGTATGCATTTTAACTAAGAAGCTACCATTAGTTGAGTGAGACCATAAAGATTTCATCTGAGCCCGCAAGTGGGTGTGGAGAAGGGATACTAACGATTTTTTTTTGACGACTTCTTCTGGTAAGCGCTCTCGGAAGGCCTACAAGTTCCAAGCCTCATCGTCGGTTACCATGTCCTTTAATGAGCAGTCTACAAGTGGTTGTTCTAGAAAGTTTGCTGATGACTTTAACGGTCCTACATTCGGAACCCAAGAATCCTCTTAACAGTGAATCGAGTCTCCTATTCCAGCCGACCAGCACAGGTTTTCCTTTAATAAGGGCCAAATCTTTGCTATCCCTCCCCAAATAGTTGAGCAATTCCCTCGTGCAATACTATCAAGGATCCTCTCAATCATCTTATATTTAAATAGTAATACCTTAACCCATAAATATTTTCCTTAGTAACAAGGTTAAAACCTAATTTTAGTAAAAAGGAGGTGTTTTGGTCCTCTAAATGACGCCAAGGCCCCCACTTGTGCGCGGTTGACACATGGAGTTCCAATCAACTAAGACCATTTTCCTTTTCCCTGCAATAAAGCCCCAAATAAATTGTCTAGTCAAATGCTCAATTTCTTCACAAACCCCTTTCGGTATTCGCACAGACTGCATGAAATAATTTGGTATGACAAGGAGCACTGACTGGGCCAAGGTGAATCAACCTGTTATAGAGAGTTTTTTGACATCCCAATTACATAACTTTGCTCTGACTTTTTCGACCACAAACCCTAAAGTGACTTTAGTGACTCTTTTATGGAATAGTGACAGTTTCCTATATAAAACATGGATGAAAAGTGTTTATGAAATCCATCAATTTATTATTTATGATTTATAATTGTAATATATTTTTAATTTTTTTAAAAACTCAATCATATAAAATAATCTTTATTATAAAAAAATCTAATTAGAATAAAAATCCTTATAATAAAAATTCTAATTAGTATAAATTATAACATAATAAAATTTAATTTTTTAATTTGTTTCACAACTTAACTTTTAAAAAAAATATTTAATATAAGCAATTATTATTTTTTTATATTAATAAAAATCCGTATAATAAATTAAAATTAGAATAAAAATTCATTTAGCATGAATTATAATGTAATTAACTATTTATTAGTCAAGAAAATTATTTAAAAAATAAATTGTGAAATAAATTTTAAAAAATAAAATTGATCCCAAAGTATATTAAAAACAAAAAAAAAGTTACAATATTTAACAAAATCATACACATTTAATATTAGTTTCATTAAAAAGAAAAACATATAATACATATTTTTATTCTTTTTAAATTTCTACATTAAACATGCATGTTGGTGTTAACACTTACACATAGAGGCAAATTTAGGAGACTAGCAGTGGTCTCGATCTCCCTAAAATTAAAAAAAATTCATTTAGGTATTTAAAAATTTTAAATTAATAAAAGTAAAATTACATTTTAACTTTTTAAAAATAATAAAATATTAATTTAATAATTAAAAATTATAATTTTACTATCATAAAAATTACAATTTAATTTTGCTCTCCTAAACAAATTATTTCACCTCCCCTGCTTGGCCAAAAAAAAAAAGTAAAAATTAAATATTTTTAATTTCTTAAAAATGTCTTAAAATTTTAAATATGTTCTAACTGTTAAATATATTTAACAATATTTTTAATTTTGAAATTATTATTTTAAAAATTTTAGTTAACTGGTTAATTTTTATTTTATTTTTTAAAATATTTCAATATTTAAATTATATTTTGAAGAAGTTAAAAATATTCTAACAATACTTTTAAAATCATTATGAGAAGAATAGTAATCACTTGTTTAATAATTAATAGTATTTTAAAATTTATAATTTTAATAGTATTTTATTTTTTAAAAACTAATATTTTTAAATTTAAAAGTTCTTAATATTTAATTCTAATGAAGCAAAATATTAGTATATGTATGGTCACTTGCCAACAATTAGGGCGAATGCAGGGCACTCCCTTAAAAATAGAAAATTGTAGTTTAACTCTCATTTAAAATTATTAAATATGGTAATTTTTTAACATTAATATTAAAAAAAGAAATTTAGAATTTCGACAATGGAATAAAAAATTACAATTTGATAATTTTGTGCATTCTTTTAGTTTCCATCAGTTTTTCACTTTAATCCTTGATTTTTTTAGTCCAATCAATACTTAAAAAATATTTTTTTGGGTAATCAAAATGAAAATGATCTAAAAATTGAATGACCAAAATGAAAGCATAAAGATGATGTGGGGTGTACAATTAACTTTCGTTAAAGATTTAATGTTTGGGTAACTAAAATAAAAATACCCTAAAAGTTGAGTAATTAAATTGTAAAGATTTCATTTTATATAACCAAAATAAAAATGCCCTAAAAATTAAGTGATCAATTAGATAACTTGCCCATAAAAATATTCAAAATAGTAAATTCAATAATACAATGAAGAATACAAACCATATTGTAGATAGATTTTAGATTATTAGCGATTAGTTATCAAACAAAATAATATTTAAAAAGAAACATATAAATATAAATATCATGTTTTTTAAACATGTATTATAATGTATTGTATCATAGACACGGTTACAGAGATCAAGACTTACAAACTTTAACTGTCAATATAAATATAAAAGTCAACAGTTAATATTTGATAGATGAGTAATATATATATTTTATTTTATAAATAATTTTAAAAAATATCATTTTTTCAATTTTAAATTGTAATATTTTATTATAATTTTATAAAATATTTTCTTGTAAATATTTTTAAAAATCAATATAAAAAAAATAGAAATAAAAGCGTGAAGATGTAGCAAGCCAAAATCATGAAATGTTGATAAATATAAAAATGTGGTAGGGAGGGAGGGAAAGACACCGTCATAAAATTAATTAATTATAAAAGTTAATTAGCTTGGAATTTGGAATATGCTAAACCAGTAACATGGTATATTCTTTTCTTTTGACCCAAAGGGCATTCTCATAAATACATAGGAGCACACTGGTTCATTCATTATTTCCATCAAACACAAAATCAACTGCCTACCAGTCTGGTAGTATCATCTGCCTAACCCATTTTTGTCAAATCCCAACTGTCCAACTGTCTTCCCCTCTACTTTCCATATATTCCCGATATAAATCTTGGATTTAACCAAAATTAGTAGTCAATTAAGAAAGTTTAATATATAGAAATATTTGAATTTCACAATTTATATTTATTTCGTATTTATATTTTTATTTAATTGATATTTTTTTTGAATAATATGTCGGTTGAATTTATTAAAAATTAAAATAGAGAAACATTCCAAAAAAAATTTAAAAAAATAACAAAATAAAGAGAAATTAAAAAAAATTAGAAAACGAAATATCAGACTAACAAAACATGTCTAGTAGGTTACAATGACAAGAATGAAATGAAACACGAAGAAAGGAAACAAGAAACAGAACTTCTTGTCTCTATCCACCTACACGCTTAAGGATCGAAGTAGGAGTGGTGAGCGAAACCAACAATCTTGCAGACTGTTTCACAAAACAGATCTGACTGTATCAATAAACGAACCACAAAAGAGAGACAAATTACTAAAAGACCACTAATAGCCGCAAATCAAAATCGAGCATTGTGAGAAAACTATCAACGAACGCAAATCTACCACTAAGGTAGACAAAAACGTGTCATAAGGTAAAAACGTACCACAAGGTAAAGAAAAAGCATGCCACAAGACAGAAAAAAAACGTGCCATAAGATAGAGGAAAAGTGTATCACAAGACAGAGGAAAAAGTACCACAAAAGTAGATAAAAGCTAGAAGAAAATCAAAATATAAAAAAATAAGAAGTGAATATAAAAATTAGGGTGAAGGAATACCGATGATCGATGATCAGCATTAAGTTAAAGTCGTCGCTGACTAATCAAGGATGAAAGAAAGAAATAAAGCGGCGTAGAGAGAAAGTTTGAAAACCCTTTTTCTTATATTTTTTAAGTTTGGATCTTTTATTTAACTTATACTTAAAATTGTATACTATAAATCAACTTGATAATTCTTTTTAGGTACTTGACTAACATCATTAAAATACATTGACATAACGCATGGTAACATGTGACAATCTCGTATTTTAACAGGTGACAAAAAGCAAAAAATTATCAATTTTTATAAATTTTAAATTTTTTTACCACGTGTCACCATGCTATTGGTTGTTAATATTATATCAATCTATTTTAAAGAAAGTATCAAATTAGCTTATAATTTTTAAAATTCTTTTTGATAAATTACAAATAACGACTAACGCAATTCGAACTCATATCACATCTGAGACGATTAACATCCTTGACTATCAAGTCAATACACGGGGTCTAAGCGTATCCAACTCTCGTTTAAGAATCTTCTCTAGTGGGCATCTTAGCTGCAGATATGAGTCCTAAGCTTTTTGTTATTTAGAATGAGAAAAGCCAAAAAGCTAGTTTAGAAAAAAATTATCTTCTTAATTTCGTATTCAACTTAACTGAATTTATTTTAAGTTAAAGTTAATTTGTGTAATTACGTATTAAAACATTATTTAAATTATAATCCCATTTTTGTTTCATCTTTACCCTTTTCATTGGTTGTCTGGCTGTGCCAGTCACGATTTACATGAAACCTTTTGTTTTCTTCATGTGCACATACTAACGGCTCTTTTTCTTTCTGTTGTTTGTTTCCGTGCAGTGGGCAGACACGCTTATGGTTTTCAGATATTCCGATGAAACATAGAAAAGTTATGTGCTGGATTTGGTTTAGGAAAACAAATTTTCTTTTTATATTTTATTATTTTTTTGAATATATTTTTATATTTTATTTTAATAACATAAATTTGTGAGAAAAATTGTTTACCGTGTTTTATGAAAAATATAGGTTTAAGGGTAAAATTTTTTAAAATAAATAACTAAATTTTTATCCAAAACTTTCACCAATTGAGTTCCTAAAGTTGAAATATTAATCAATTAAGTTTTTTTTTTTATGTTGAACAAGTTTGACAGTGATTTTTTGCTGATGTGATTAATGGAACAAATTATAGACAACACATGACATGTTATGTATATTAATGTAGTATTTTATCATGTCAATAAATATTTAAGAAAGATAAAAAAACATAAAAAAACTAGGAAAAGTTATTTAAAAAATTATAAAATGTAAGTTTATAATAAATCTGAACTTCATTTTGTTCAGATTCTTTTGAATTTTGACATATATTTGTCTAAATTCATTTTGTATTTGTAATTTTTAAACAATTATTTAAAAATTAAAAATTATAAATAAAATTGAAAAGAAGAATTCTCAGATTTAACTGAATAAATAAAAATTCAATTGAGCTTTTAAATTGCATTCTTCAACAAATTCAAAGAAAAAATCTGTTTTGGCAACGCCGTGCACAAATCTTTCAAGGGGTAAATTTCCCTTTTTTTTCTTCAGAATTTCTTTTTCTTGAATAGGATTGGATTCTAGATCTTTTAATTGACGGTTGCAATTTTACGAATACTTCTTTGAATTTAACAATTTTCTTTCTATTTAACTTATTTTACATATTTTTATTGGTTAATAATTATGTGGAAATAATTTATAAAAAAATATTATCTGGAAACATTTACTGCAAAGAGGAAAAAGGGTTCGCTTTTTTCTATTTGCAAATAATAAGTTTTTTTATAACAATAATGCTAAAAATTAATTAATTACGAAAATAACTTTTTTTATTAAATACGTAAATGATCTAAGATTTATAATAAATTTTTAATTTGTCTGACTCTAAATTTAAGCGACGACAACCGTAAGAAAATGCTCTCGAAGACAAGTAGCGCAGACGCCAACGTTGATACCGGCACTGCACTGCTACTGAGGTTATTTTTCTTGTTTTTCGCTTTTCAATGATATAATGAATAACACCGTTTCAGTAATTATATCTTTCTGTATGTTGGAATAGTTTACTTTTTTATTATGTTTTAAATTGAGGACATGATGGTATTTCATATTCTAATTTTCCTTCCTTTCTCTTTATTCCAACTCATTTTTTGCCTTCTCCCTTTCCTTTCTCTCCGAATGTCTTTCGCTGCATAATAAATTTCTCTTTTCGCTTTATATTATTGTATACTTCTTATAATCTTCACACTTTTTAGGTTGTTCTCTTTCATCATTGAATATGCTCGTATATTTATGAATGATTTTTTTCTCTTTTAATAAAGTTATTTTAGTTCATTTTTATTTTGTTTATGCTGAATATATGATTCGATCGAATTTTTCCTTTTTTTCTCAGCTTGTTTTAGGAAGTTGGTGAGTTTTGATTTTTTAACTTTAGTTTTACTCTCCATTTTAGCAATTAGGCAATTTGATTTATGTTATGTAAAAATTATTGTGAAATAGATAATCTGGTATGATTCAAGTTGCATTATTTTGATTAATTATGTAGTACAAATTTACTAACTTTTAAGGTATTTCATGTCTCAGTTAAAGGAATTTTTAATCTTAACTGGTGAAGGGCCATAAGAGGTTGTTAGTTACCAACTTACAAGTAATTTTTTGTGCCCTTTACTATTTTTAGGAAATTGTTGCTTGAAACTTTTTCTTTTTTCTGTTAGATGATTGCAATGATGTTGTTATTGTCAATGTTTGATGTTAGCCATCTTGTTTATATCATGTTAGGGGTGATTTTGTTACTTATGGCAGTAGTTTGCTTGCTTTGTAGGAAATTTACGGGTTTAGGGATTTCATAGAAGTAGTCAAAAATAATAAACCTCACTTGAAACGTGTGAAAGGGCCCTTGGAAGAATCCAAGAGCTTATATCATTCAACCAAAAAATTGTTTCTTGCTCTTTGGGAGATCAAATGGCTAGCTTTTAACCTCCCAAGGGGATGGGGAAACAATTGGTTCACAAGGTGTTATAAGACAATTTCTTTTTAAACAATGATTGAATATTATTTTTCTTTTCTTATTCGATACCTTGTTACTTACAACATTAAATATATCATTTTTAAAAGAAACGAAAAAAATAAAAGGATTAAAAAATAATTTTTCTAATCGATCACATCACGTCAATCGTGTCAATGACGGGACTTCTTTATGACACAATTAAGAGAGCTTTTAAAAAAAAGAAAAAAAAAGGGAGAGAAGAGGAGATCAACTAACAACATAAAATGAGTTGTGGGGTAGATTTGTTGATCCCCTCAACTCCAAATTTTGAAGTAAAAGAGAAGAAGAGAAGAAGGAAAGGTGGGATGTTTTTAAGGTATGTAAATATATTTTTATGTGAATGTATTATATTAATAGTAGTTTTTGTAATGTAATCCTAATAATTGATTATATATATATATTAAAATTATGCAAATATCAACATATGTTTTCAAGTAAATGAAGAGCATATTTCATTTAGGATCAACGAAACAGTAAAATTGTTAAATCACAAAATAATTTTTCACATTTTATATATGATACTTATTTATAAAGTGTTATATATTTTCATTTGACTCTTATTTTTATGTGCATGTTATTACTATTTACAAATGTTTTACTTTATTGTTTGCTATTTTCATTTTTTATTTTTTATAATTCTCCTTTCATTTTTTATTTTAATTTCCTTCTAATTTTAATTTTAATTTTAAATATTTTAATATCTAAACCTGTTCTTTATTATTCGATTTTTACTCAATTTGTTCCAAAATATTTAACAATTTTACATTACATTAAAATTTTCCATATTAAATTAAATGCATATTAAAAATCTTTTTTAAATTTAAAAATATAACTAAAATATAACTAAAATATATTAAAAAACTAAGGATTTCCCTAATTAGAATTTAAATACTTGACAATTTTAAAACTTGAATTTGTTTTCTTTTTAAATTTTCGTAGGATCAAAATTTTTTTTATTTAATTTTAGTATAATTTTAAAAAAAAAATTTATTTAAAATCTACAATTGAGATAACTAATTTCTTTTTTTTTTATGTGGATGTCTCAACTATAATTTATTTAAAAATTTATTTAAGAATAGTGATTTTATTTTAAAATTTAAAATATTAATATAAAAATAGAAATATAAATTTTATGTTATTTGGAATAGACGAGTTAGGTAATTTGAAATAGTAAATATGATGATAAAATTGTATGTGAAAGCAACATTATTTAATTGCTAAATATTCCAATATACAATATGTTATCCACACGTTTATATTTGAAAAATGAAAATTGGTATTTTATTAATCCCTCGTATATTAATTTTATTTTTAAAAATTAAATTAAAATAGTGTTGGAAAAAATGATATTTTTGGAAACTTTGAGACATATTCTCAATTGGTAATTGGTAAAGGTAGAGAGTTGAATAATAAAATCATGGTTTTATATTCTACTCCAGAAGACTTTTACAATGATATATCATATGTTCAAAATGGTTAAGTGATAATTGAGAAATTGATGCTCAAATTAAGCTACTTGTGAATAATGTTGAGGAAAAAAAAATCTTAGATCCCACATTGGTTAGATACTAAGTGTGGGATATGTATATATATGAAAACTCACTTAGAAGTTATTGAATGACTAAGCTTGAAGCCTTACTTTGTGCGTGGGGGGTATAGATCCAAATTTATTGAGGTTGGGGGCGCACTCACATGACTTGGGTGATGCAAAATGTTTGGATTGGTCGAACCTAAAAAGAGCCTGTAGATATTTTAGCCTAATAATATGTAAAATGTTTGGTATCCAGAATCTTTTTTTAAAAGGAAAAATATCTTGATTTGATTTTATTTTATTTAAATTGATATAAAGGTTCTTTCATTTGTATCCTTATTCATGAAAATTTTCAAAATTCCTCCATATTGAATGCCTATAAAAATCGAAAGAATTCTGCAGAATTCAGAACAACACACAAATCACTACGATTTTATTTCACTCTCAAAATTCTTTTCCTCTCCAAAATTTTAAACATTTTCGGTGATAAAATAAGGCAAAGTTAGTTCGTTGATCACTGCAGATGTACTACTACTGTGATCATTTAGTTGTTATATCCTAAGAGACAGACGACCAACGTTTTTCCAAGTATCATAGGAGTGATCGAATCTGTCTTAAGAAAACTGTGAAAACAGGCCTCAACTTCTAGTAAAACTCGATCCTCCTTATTCGATTTTTGGGTTTTTTTTCAGATCTTGTTTATCTAGATTATTTTGTTCAGATCTGGTGCTTTAAAAAATAAATATTTATTTAAATTGCTTTTGTTCAGATCTGGTGTTTTATATAAAAATAAATATTTATTTAAATTGTTCTATTCAGATTTGGTGTTTTACATAAATATAAATATTTATTTATATTGTTTGTTCAAATATTTTATTCTACGTAAATATTTTATATTTATGTTTGTTTGCTAATGTATTTTGTCCAAAAATTAATATATTAGTTAAAATTAAATTTTATCATACAGGATGGGTATCGGGTTTGAGGTCGCGATTCCATTTTTTCAAGTACTATGCGGATGAGCGGATGATGCCATACTTACAGTTGGTAGGATTTGGGGATGTCGCATTGATCCGGAGGTTCGATTTGAATTCAAACCTAATATTTGCCTTGGTTGAGCGGTGGTTCCCGGAGACCCACACCTTTATTATGTAATGCGGGGAGTGCACTATCACATTATAGGACGTTACTATGCAACTTGGGTTGCAAGTTGATGGTGATGTGGTCACAAGCCGAAGCAAAGTGTTGGAACCTTCATTAGTATGCCATAGATTGCTTGGACTGTCCCCTGGTGATGGGGAACGGAACTTCACGTGCTTGACATTGACATGGTTGAGAGCAAATTTCAAGGAGTTATGAAGCACTACCATTGAGCACGAGGTGATGTGCACTACTCGAGCTTATATTATGCAGCTGATTGGGGGTAAGTATGCCGAACAATGTGTCTAATAGGATCCACTTGAATTACTTGCCTCTATTGGAGGATTTCAATCGTGTCGGTACTTACAACTGGGGATCAACAGTGTTGTCCATATTATATTGTGAGCTTTGTCAAGCATCAAAACACGGGATAACTAACATGGCTGGTTGTTTAGGGTTGCTGCAATACACACACAATAAACAAAAAGCAAAAAAAGTACATAAATTAAAGCATACATTGAGAACGGGTGGCGCCATTTAGAATGACTCCACCAGAAAAAGGAAATTTTTTTTAAAGTCCCCTCAATATTTCAATAATTGCAATATTTCCGTCGTATTTATACAAGTGGCACTATTCTACATGGCTCCACCCAAAAATTGATTTTTTATTTGGGTTGCTGACGTGACATGTTGGTGGCGCCATATTATTTGGCTCCACCAAAGTTTGCTATAGATTTTAGGTTATTTACATATTTAATAAAAAAAAGTGGGTCATTTTCGTAATTAATTAATTTTTTGGTTTAGTTTTATAAAAAAGCCCAAATAATACGATGTTTTTAGAATTAGTATTAGACTAGTTCGTATTTTTGTACCGTGTAAGTAGAGGTGTTCATGGGACGGGTTCGGGTCAGATCTAAGCATGATGTTAACATACTTTATATTTGTCCAAGCTTGGCCCGACCCAAAATCTAGGACTAAATTTTTGCTCAAACTCCCCCATATTTGAAAAAGACTAACTCAAGTCCATTTAAGGCCCGCCCATATTATTTTTTAATTTTTTAAAAATTTAAATTATTTTATTTTATTTTAATATTTAATAATTTTATATTTTTTTATTTATTGAAATTTTTTATATAGTCATCTTAACATTATTTTAATGTTTACATTAGAGTGGTATTATATATTTAGTATATATTTATTTTTTAATATGTTTTAATTATATATAATATATAAAAAGTAACATTCAAGCCCGTTTAGATGGAATAACATAAAAAATTTAAAAGGCAAAAAATAAAAGGGGTATTTACCCAAATTGTAAATAAATGCGTCAGAAAGATAGTATCATGTGTAAAAAAAACCTATAATATGAACATGACTATTTTTTTGTAACCTTATATTGCTATAGTATATTGATAAGAATAGGGTAATCTTTTGAATTTTATTGATAGACCTCAAGGTATATATATATCTATACATTAGTAGTTACGTAGGAATCCAAATTGTTAAAAAATAATATCCCATAATAATATCTTATAATATTCCATTAGGAATCAATCGCCTTATATTGCGGTTTACCAAGCGTCTTTGTAGAAATGTCAATCAATTGAATAGAGGTCGGATCAAAAGAAGGTGTAATCAACCCATCCTAGATTGCATCCCTAACAAAGTGACAATCCACTTCAATATGTTTAGTACGCTCGTGAAATATGGGATTCTGTGTAATATGTAGTGCAATTTGACTATCACAAAATAAATGAATTGCTTTAGGAGGATAACACCTAAGCTTAATAACAAGGCATTCAACCACTTGAGCTCACAAGTGACGGAAGCCATAGACATATATTGAGCCTCAACAAAAGAACGGGAAACAGTATGTTAATTCTTAGTTTTCTAAGAAATAGGAGATTGTCCCAGAAAGACAAGCCAGCTAGTAAGCAAATGCCAAGTTATCGGGCAAGTAGCCAAACCCGAATCACACCACCCTTTCAAGGAAAAATCACTATCAAATATCAAAAGAATCCTTTGGCTAGAAGAGCCTTTCAAGTACCAGACAACACGAAGAGCCGTGTCCCAATGCTCTTGCCTCGACTCATGCATAAATTGGGATAAGACATGAGCCGAGTATGCCAAATCAGGTTTGGTTACTACCAAATAAATGAAACGACCTATTAACCGTCTGCACGACTTAGGGTCAGACAAAACTGTCCATGTACCATGCGCTAATTTATGATTTTACTCTATTGGTGATCTTATGGTCTTTGCACCTAATAGACCCGCCTCCGAAATAATATCAAGTGTATATTTCCTTTGACATAGAAATAATCCCAAAGATCTATGAGCTACCTCTATCCCCAAAAACTATTTCAAAACACCAAGATCCTTCATATGGAAGCAAGAACTGAGATACCCCTTAAAAGTTTTCAAAGCAGCGAAATAGTTCCCAAAAATAAACAAATCATCAACATAAACCAGCACATTAATGCATACAAATCCCTTAGTGTATGTAAAGAGAGAATAATCAAAATATGATTGAAGACATCCATACCCTTTTAATGTAGTAACAAGCTTCGCAAACCAACATCGAGGAGCCTATTTCAACCAATACAAAGACTTGAGCAAACATAAAACTATTCTAGGCTTATCAGGAGAAAAACTTGGAGGAAGTTTCATGTAAACCTCTTCATCAAGACCACCATGCAAGAAGGCATTATGGACATCCATTTGATGTAACTCCTAATTTTTTGAACCTGCAATAACTAAGAAAGCCCGAACAGTCACCATTTTTGCCACAGGTACGAAAGTTTCATTATAATCAATACCTTCTACTTAATGATTATCAAAAATAACAAGACAAGCTTAAGTGTCTCAATACTTCCATCGAAGTTATATTTAATCTTGTGCCCCCACTTACTACCCAATGCTTTCTTTCTAGGAGGAAGTGTGGCCAATAGCCCAAATGGTTAAGCACCAATACAAGATGTTTGAAAAATAATGCCATTTGCAAGAAAAAAATAATCTTGGAGACAATTAAATTTCATCCCATTATCACTTCTAACACACTTTATTTGTTGAGAAGATAGACGATCAACCATAGCAACAAATGGCATGAAAACTTTGAAAACCTCATTTTTGTTAGCCAATAGATATACCCAAACAGCCTGAGAGAAATCATCAACCAATGCCAAAAAATAATGAAATCTACAAGATAAAGGAGTGTCATAAACCCCCCATAAATCACAAAGAACTAACTCAAAAATACGAGTGACTTTCTGTTTATTATGTAATGACTCGTTGTTAATAGCATCAGAAAAGATAATTTCGAGATCTCAATTCCGAAGGTTGAGTCAGTGTTATATATATATATTAGTGAAGGCTGTATTAAAATTTGGTTAAGAAATCTTGACGTTTGGTTAGTTAATTTAATAGAAAGGGATTAAATTGTAAAAGCTTAAAAAGTTAGCTTTACTAGTTAAAAGTATTAATTGATTAGTATATAATGAGTTGAGGGTTTTAAGTGGTAATTAAACTGAAAAGAACATTAATGGACAATTATGGACTAAGTTTAATTGATTGCTAAGCTTTATAGTAAGGGTAAACATGTAATTAGGTAATTAAATGAAAGAAATCATAAAAGAATAAAATAAACTCAATTGTCATCTTCCTTGAGGTTTTGCCGAAAATAAAGAAAAGAGGAACCATAGTTGAAGCTTGAGTATTTGGTTCATTATTGTGCATGCATGTAAGTAAAATTTGATTCGTTTTTCACGAATTTTATGTTTTTAGGATTGTCTTAACTCTACCTAGCTAACCCAAGTGTTAATTCATAAAATTGTTAAATATTTTGGAAGATGCCATTATTGAATATTGAAGGTTTTTGGAGTTTGTTAGTGAATTTCTATGCATGGATGTTATATGAAAAGATTTTGTTAAGAGGGTTTCATAGATTATAAGTTTAAAGAGAGTTACACAACTTGGCACACGATTTGTGACACGGGCGTGTGACTCAAGTCAATGAGTTACACGACTTGAGGTTACGGATGTGTGGTGTTGTCACACGGGCATGTGCAATGATCACACGACCATGTTTTTGGCCACACAGCCTGGCTTGTGTTACACAGCCGTGCCACCAAGTGAAGGGCATTTCGGTCTTTACAATACCACTTAAACATGGAGAATGACAGCTGATCTAGGGTTAAGGAAAACGGTTGGCCAAGACTATAAATAGGGCCCTTTAACACTTAAGTTTATACACTTTTTGCTTAGCATTTCATTTTCTTTGTAATTTAGGATTAGTCGATTTTATTTCCTTTTTTATTTAATTTCTGTTTTGTGGAAACGAGATTTGTAAACTTCGCATAAACGATTGTGGATTTTTTCGAACAAATTGCTATACAAATCTTGAGTTTCTTTCAATTCATATTTTCAGTTTCGAATTTAATGTTTACTTTTATTATTAAATCTATGATGTTTAAAAAATATGATGAAATAATCCCGTTGTGGGGGATTAAGGAGTGGAAGTATGGTTAATTAAGTATTGTATGCAGAGATTTTTCAACGGATCAACTGTTTGGAAAAGGACAAACGTGAACCAAACATAAGGCTTGAGAACTCTACAAAGTCATTTAGGTAGGAATGAACCCAAAATTGGTATGGTCCATTCGTGAACACCTTTACCCCAAACCAATTTAGACTGTGACATCGAGAGATAAGTAGTCTCTATTAACTCGATATGTTAGTGGAAGATCAGAAGATCCTGCTAGGGTAGCGACTAGCTGGTTGAAGAAGAATCCCTAAAAACGATGATTGAAAAACCCATACTAAAGCGAGCTAATCCATCATGAATCTATTTATCGAGTTTTTACATCTCTTTCCCTTGCATTGGTTTTGTTATTTTTATGCTCTTTAATTTGAACCCAAAATCTTCTATTTTACTTTCGTACTATAAACCCTAAGAAAAGTACTAATTACTTCTTTTCTATGCAGGAATCTAAATCACTATCTCTTAGCCTCCTTTCGGTACGATCCTCGGAATACTTAACAAGTGTATCGTTGTAAACAAACTATATTACAACTTGATCTGTATACTTGAGGAAGCCTAAAAATACACACCGAATGGGAGCAAGTTCAGAGGCGGTCAATACAATTATGCTCCTAATTGATCACTTGTGTTTTTACAAGCTTAAGTATATGACAAAAGAAAAAAATAAACAAAAAAAAAAAAAATACTATGTTACCCCCACACACTTTAGAAAACACATTGTCCTCAATGTGCAGCTCCTAAAAGTAAGGATTGAAGTTACCCGATTGGTCGTGAAAGGTGATGGTATTACAAATGACATTTATTTTCTCCCTAATTTAGTGTTTTAATTGTCTCTTTTATATATCATTTAGCATGTATCATAAGCATTTTATACTCAGTTTTTACATTTTCTAATTCATTACTAGTTAGATTAATTTCTTGTTATTTTTATCTATTTTTGTACTAATGTCAACGCAAGCAGTTCGGTATATTGCGTCTTAGAATTGTTAACGTAAGAGCTCAGGCTAGAAAATCAATATTGGCAGAATGTAGCCATAAGATCAACTTGGGATTGCGACCAAGAAATGTCGTCACATTGAATTTGAACCTCAAATGAGTAGACTCAAGCTGAATTTACATCTGGAAGCACCAGTGCAGTATCACAGGTATCGCTGCAATTACAATCTTAGATTGCGACCAGCGATGCAGCGACAATTTGCAGATCTCTGAAGAAAACATTAAAACTACGTGAGTTCATAGCTGTACTCTAACTAACTTTGACAGCCACAAAATCCAGATCTAGATCCGAGAATGGGAGGATGAAATCTGTATGATTAAATAGAAGAACAAAGAATGAAGAAATCATTAAGAATTAAGGGATTGAATTCTACAAATTCTGTGTGATTTTAGAGATTTAACTGAAAATTGGGAAGCTGATGGAAGTCTGCAACTACTTTTGACAAGATGTGCTTGATGCAAGGCAAGAGGAACAATTAGGGAGTAGTCCTAGTAGTCTAGAGATAGTAAGCTTCAATTGTACTCTTTAATTCTTCTTTAACGATGATGGATTTTGATAATATTAAATGAATACGAGAGTATCTTTTAATGCTAGATCATTTTGATTCTTATTTTATGCTGCTTAATTGTTTGTTCTTGGATCTAATCGCTTTAAGCACGAGAGTGAAATTGCAGTCTGTCGACATTGAGAGATGCGGTGACAAGTTGGATTAACAAGTAAGTTAGGCGAGAGCTGCTTGAGATTGGACTCTAATCACTTGTTCTTGAATCCACAACATTGTTCACATCGAGAAGTGGAGTGATTATGGGTATTTAAGTCTGGATTAAATAGAGAACTATTATTGGTAAGAACTCAAAAGAACTTTATTACTGCGACAATCTATCTATATTTTACTTTGTCTACGCATCCAGCGTTGCAACTTTGCAGAATCAGTGAACCATTTCTACCCTTTTACACTTGATAATTTTTACATTTCATGCATTTAAATATTAAGCACTCAACACTCATCATATTTGATTTACTTTCAGTACATTGACATTTAACCTCTGACATTTAACTCTGATTGCATTGATAATATTAACTATTTTAGTGTGTAGATTTAACGTAATTGCACTGACATCCTTACTTACATTTTACTCATTTTTAGTATTAATTGCTCCGACAGTTAACATCAAGAACCCATTTCCTCGTGGGATCGATATCCGATAGTTAAGATCAAGAACCCATTTCCTTGTGGGATCGATATACGATAGAATTATCTGTCAACTATACTTGCATTGACGTGTGTACGCTTGCACAATCGCTGTGACGTTTCAAACGTGATCAAGTTTTGGCGCTGTTGTTGGGGAAATTGGCGTTTGTTTGATGTTTACTATTGTATTTGCAATTAATTCTACTTACTTAACTTTTAATCTTTACTAATCTTTTTATTTTTCTATTGTTTTCTTTTTCAGTCATGTAAGTGTTGTATGTCCACAAGAAGAAATCCTAAGGACATTATGAGCTTTGATCCAAAGCTTGAAAGGACACTAAGGAGGAGAAGGCAAGAGCAAAAAAAATGACTGGTATTAGCAACAACAACAATTTACCACCATTGCTGCCACATGACGAAGTTCCTCCAGTGCTACCACAAATTGTTAATGATATGCCACCACCACGTCCACAAGAAGAACAAGTGCAAAATATGACAATAAGAGATTTTGTTGTGCCTATACTTGATGATTTACAACCAGGGGTTGTGAGACCAGCTATCCAAGCTGGGAATTTTGAGCTGAAACTGGTGATGTTTCAGATGTTAAATTCAAATGGGCAATATTTTGGTTTTACTCATGAAGACGCAAGAGAACACTTAAAACCATTGTTGCTTATTTGTGCATCCTTTAGTCAACATGGTGTCCCTGATGATGCCTTGAAAATGCAATTATTTCCTTATTCGTTGGAGGGTAAAGCAAGAACATGGTTCTTGGGATTGCCGATAGGATCAATTACATCTTGGAATGCGTTAGCAATGCAGTTTGTTTTGCGTTTCAATCTGCCGATAATGAACGCAAGGTTACGAAATGATAATACTGCATATCATCTGCTGGATGATGAGAATTTACATACAACATGAGAGCGTTATAAAACATTGCTTCGGCGTTGCCCAATGCATGGAATTCAGTAAGAGACCCAAATAGAAATATTTTACAATGGTTTGAATGCTCAAACAATGAACCTTGTTGATGCCTCTGCTAATGGTCCCTTGTTGGATTGTACATATAATGAAGCTATAAGAATTCTAAGAGGATTGCTCAGAACGACTATCAATATCAAATATCTCATTCTGTACACGTAAAAAATAACCTTGGAGTTCTTGAGTTAGATGCTATTTCTGCTTTGTTAGCATAGGTATCCTCATTGGCCAATATCGTAAAGAATATGAAGGGAACAAATGACGTTGCTCCTATTAAATTGGCTCAACAATTGGATGCGTCGATATTTTCTTGTGAAATTTACGGCGATAATCACAGTTATGAGGACTGCCTATGACATGCAGAAAATGCTTTTTACGTCAATAACATCAAAGGGGGTTCATTTGGTAACCCATACAATAATCGATCTCAACAACCTTGGGGGAATCAAATTGCTTCCACATTCAGATATGAAAATTCCTCAAATCAAGGGGGTTATAGACAAGGGGGTTATAATCATAATTTGTAAATAAATTCTTAATCTAAACAAATGCAGTCACATAGTCAAATGCAACCACAATCTCGATTATCGCCACAATAATCTGTGCTGCCACATATGCAAGGACAACATCATCAACATCATCAGCAGTAATTTTCTCAACCAAAGTCAGATCCTATGGCTACTCTTAAGGCAATGATGAGCGAGCATATCACACGAACTGAAGTAATAGTGCCAGGCAACTCTTCTTCCATTTGAGAATTGGAAGCACAACTAGGGCAGTTGGCCTCTAGTCTCAGCACTAGATCACCAGGCACTCTACCTAGTGATACTGAGAATCCTATGCAGAAGGGGAAGGAGCATTGCAAAGCAATCACGCTGAAGAGTAGGAAGCAGACGGTTGAACCAAGAATTTATAATCAAGACTATATCGATACACAGTAACAGGAAGAGGATGCAGCTGAAGGAAGTCAAGCAAAAGCAAATGAAGAGGAACCAACTGTAGTGCCATCTATACTTGCAGTTTGCCCAACTAAGTTGTCGACACAACTGCCAACGTCGACACCACTGAGTTTTTCACAACAACCCAATGTTACAATACCTTTGCCATTTCCGTAAAGATTTAAAGAGAAAGTCCATGATAAAGAATATCAAAGGTTTGTTTCTACTTTGCAACAATTGCATATTAATATACCTCTTGTAGATGCTCTTGTGCAGATACCCAGCTATGGAAAATTTATGAAAGAGCTACTTTTAAAGAAGAAGAAATTGTCCGAAATCGAGACGATTGCGCTCATAGAGGGGTGCAGCGTTGTGCTTACAAACAAGTTGCCAACAAAGATGAAAGATCCTGGTAACTTCACAATCCCATGCTCCATTGGGAATCATTATTTAGGTAAGGCTTTATGTGATTTGGGAGCAAGTATTAATCATATATGCCTTTGTCTAGATTCAAGAAATTAGGAATAGGTTCGATGAAGCCCATCGCGATGACATTACAACTTGCGAATAGATCCTTAGCGCAACCTAAAGCCAAATCAAAGACATCCTGGTACAGGTAGATAAGTTCATGTTCCCTGTTGATTCCATTATCCTAGACTATGAAGCAGATAAAGAGGTGCCCATTATCTTGGGGCGACCATTTTTAGCAACAGGACATACACTTATCAACGTATTCAAAGGAGAACTTATCATGCATCATAATGATGAGCATGTGACCTTTAGTGTATTTGAGGCATCTCTGTCCAGAAGTAAAGAGCAATGTCACCACATCGACGTGCTGAATAAAATAATTTTGGAAGAATTCAATGCAAGAAGTTTAATAGTGTCAGATGAAGATGCGACGACATTTACTGAGGAAATCCTAGCTAACTTAGCGATAAAAAGGAGGTTAACAATTGTGAGCTGAGACAGAATTGGCAATTGAAGTCTTTGGATTTGTCTAATAGGACAATCCCAGTGTTTAAAACCATTTATTGAGCAAGCTCCTACCTTGAAGATGAAGCCATTGCCGACTCATTTAAAATATGTCTTCCTTGGTGACAACAAGACATTACCTGTTATTGTCAACGCATCCTTCGAAGCAACGTAGGAAGATAAACTCATTGCCATTTTGAAAGAACATAAAAGAGCCATAGCCTGGAGCATTATTGATATCAGAGGCATCAGTCCCTCTTTTTGCATGCACAGGAATAGGCTAGAAGATGAAAAGAAGCAGTCAATTGAGCAACAAAAATGACTTAATGAAAAGATGAAAGAAGTAGTGAAGAAGAAAATTATCAAATGGTTAGATGCGAGCATTGTATACCCTATTTTCGATAGTGATTGGGTGAGCCCTGTCTAATGTGTGCCTAAGAAGAGTGGTTTCACGGTTGTCACAAATGACAAGAATGAGTTAATCCCTACTCACATTGCGACTGGCTGGCGAATATGCATGGATTATCGATGACTGAATGCGGCCACAAAGAAAGACCATTATTCACTGCCTTTCATTGATCAGATGCTAGATAGGCTAGCTGGTAAAGCATATTATTGTTTCTTAGATGAATACTCTGGATACAACCAAATTGCCATTGCGTCGAAGGATCAAACAAAGACGATGTTCACATGCCCTTTTGGAACATTTGCTTTCCGACGTATGCCATTTGGGTTGTGCAATGCTCCAGTAACATTTTAGAGATGTATGATGGCATTTTTCTCGGACATGTTCCAGGATTCCTTAGAGGTATTCATGGATGATTTCTCTGTCTATGGACAAAATTTCGACCAATGCGTTGACAATCTGGTGAGAGTTTTAAAGAGATGCGAGGACACAAATCTAATTTTGAATTGGGAGAAATGCCACTTCATGGCAACTGAAGGCATTGTCCTCGAGCATCGAATATCTTGTCAGGGCATTGAGGTTGATAAAGCAAAAGTGGAAATCATTGAAAAACTACCACCACCCATCAACGTCAAAGCAATAAGAAACTTTCCTGGACATGCTGACTTTTATAGAAGATTCATCAGAGATTTTTCCAAGATAGCTAAACCATTATGCTCATTGCTGGAGCAAAATAAAAAATTTGTGTTTGATGATAACTGTCTAGATGTATTTATAATAATAAAGAAGTAGCTGATACAATCCTCATTATCGTTGTACCGGACTGGATGCAACCGTTTGAACTAATGTGCGATGCAGGTGACTTTACTATGGGAGCTGTACTTGGCCAACGAAAAGAGAAGGTATTGCATTCTATTTACTATGCTAGTAAAAATCTAACTGAAATGCAGGTTAACTACGCTACCATTGAGAAGGAGTTGTTAGCAGTAGTCTTCGCATTCGAAAAGTTTCGTTCATATCTTGTCGGCACAAAGATTACAATATACACAAACCACTCCACATTGAAATATCTTCTTACAAAGAAAGACGCCAAACCTAGACTGATATTATGGATCCTGCTCCTTCAAGAATTTGATGTTGAAATTAGGGATAGAAAAGAATCTGAAATCAAGTAGCTGACCACTTGTCTCAACTGAAAGTTGGAAATAAAGATGGGCAGACGTCCCAAATTATCGAAGCATTTCCAGACGAGCAGTTATTCTTTGTTAACGCATTGCCTTGGTATGTCAATGTTGTCAATTACCTTGTGTGTGGAAAGCTACCAATGAGTATTACTGGTCACAAGAAGATCAGGTTTATACGCGATGCTGAAAAATATCACTAGAACGAGCCATACCTATTCAAGGTATGCGCCGGCAATATTATTCGTCGCTGTGTACCTGAAGAAGAAATGAATTCAATTCTGCGACATTGCCATGATGCCCCTTATGGAGGACCTTTTGGTAGACCAAGGACTGTTGCTAAAGTCCTACAGTCAGGATTTTATTGGCCCACATTATTTCGAGACGCCCACAATTTCACACAATAATGTGATCATTGTCAATGCACCGGTTCAATATCTCGGTACAATGAGATGCTCCAACAACTAATCATAGAGGTAGAGCTTTTTGATGTTTGGGGTATCGACTTCATGAGACCATTTCCAAGCTCTTTTAGAAATGTGTGTATCTTAGTGGCTGTTGACTATGTCTCGAAGTGGATCGAGGCAATTACGGTGCTAAAGGATGACGCTCGGACGGTGTTGAAGTTCTTTCACACATACATCCTTACAAGATGTGGAACATCGAGAGCATTGATAAGTGACCAAGGGACTCATTTTTATAATAACCAAGTGGTGACTGCATTAAAAAGATATGGTGTGAAGCATCGTATGACTACTACATATCACCCACAAAACAATGGTCAAGCCGAGGTATCCAATCGACAATTCAAAAATATACTTGAGAAGGTGGTTAAGCCATCTAGGAAGGATTGGTCTTCGCAGCTACATGATGCATTGTGGGCGCTTCACACTACTTATAAAACCCCGCTAGGAATGTCGCCATATCAGTTAGTATTTGGTAAGCCTTGTCACCTGCTAGTTGAGCTTGAACTTAGAGCCATGTGGGCAATCAAACAGATGAATATGGATTATGATACTGCCAGAAGAAAAAGATTGTTGGACATCACTGAACTGGAAGAAAACGTTGACATGCTTATGAGAATGCCGCAATATACAAGGAAAAGACAAAGATATGGCATGATAATATCATCTTGCATCAACAATTTAGCCCTGGTCAGTTAGTGCTTTTATTTAACTCACGTTTAAAATTACATCTAGGTAAATTAAGATCATGATGGTCAGGCCCTTTCAAAGTTGTTGAGGCATTCCAAAACGGTGAAGTGACAATTGAGAATCTACAGGATGGACAACAATTCAAAGTGAATGGCCAATGTCTAAAGCACTATGTGAGCCTAGATGTCAAAGAACAAACGAGGCCATCAATCTGGTCACATTTAAATAATGTTAATGCATTTTTGTTATTTACTTTTATTTGTTTCACTTTTACTTTTGTTGTTCAAATTCCTTACAGAAATAAAAATTAAATTTTTGTCGAAGCATCGAAGCATGTATTGTCAGCGTTTTCTACGATAAGTCAGCATTACTTTTTCAGCAAGAATCGCACCGATTTATTTCTTTCTCTCCAAGTCGTTGGAGCAAAATGAAACAATACGATCTGCAGCCTGGTATTAATGGCTGCAGATGCTACGTTTCCCTATAATTTTTCCAATCATCACGCCTAGGTTATAAAACCTCTCTTCTGCAGCTTCTTTTTCTCCTCCTCATCCTCCATTGTTACTACAACTCATTTTCTTCATTTCTTTCATCCTTTCTTTTTTGTTCACAAAGCATTCGTTTTTGCAAAATTCTCTATCTTTCTTTTCATAACCAATGGAAAAAACCCGTGCCTCGAGAAACACTTTTAAAACCCCATCCAAGAACACTCCAACCACTTTTATTATGGCTCTGCCCACACCATCATCCTTATCTACAGGCCTAGTCTTATTTCTAACGACTGCGGCCAAAGACCGCTACCAAAATACCATGTTAAAACGTAACCTCCATTCCGAACAAGGCTTACAACTTTCTCCACAACGGGCTCTGGGAAAGCATGTTCATTGTACCATAAGCCGCCTTGGTTGGAATTCTTTTGCGAGCAACCTTTTGGTTACTCTCCTACATTGGTCAGGGATTTTTATGCCAACTTGGTGGATCCAGACTAATAATTTATTTTTGTACGGGAGGGGCTCATTCTATGGAGTGCTACATAGGTAACGTATTGCTAAGGATTCCGGAGCGAGTGGACAACCATGCACCATTTATGCATCGTTTGGACGATGGTGGTATGTCATAGATGATGAATAATAACCTATACATCGATGGAGCCACTTGGACTGGTAATGGCTTTCACAACTACACAATGCACAGAAGGTACCTTACCTTCCTTTGCAAAGTCTGATTCCATTTCATCAACAGTCGCATCATGCCTTCAACCTATAGCACTACGGCGACATTAGATTGTATGTGTCTACTACATTCTATCCTGCACGATTGACACATCGACATCGGTGAGCTCATACACGCCCAAATCGTAGAAGCAGCTCTCAAGCAGACTAATAAACTTCATTTTCCCTTTCTCATTATGTTGCTTTGTAAACAAAAGGGCATTGTGCCCAAAGATGGTGAGGAGGTCTTAGACAATAAAGGTCCGATCAACGATGTCTCTATTGAGCGGATGTAAGTGGCCAATACACCAGTGGCCAAGGAAGCCTCCAAGAAAAGGGATAAAAGAAAGGGTAAAAAGAAAGTTTGTCAACCTGATGCGCCGATAGAGTCCCAAGTGGTGAAGAAGCTGGCCTTAATGGAGGTACTTAGACTATATCGACATGCGATCAATCCACATTGATAGCATAGTGGATGACATGGATTTTAGGCTGCACAAATTTTATGCTTATATAAAGGTTTGGAATGAGGGCATTGTCACCGTATTGAGCCAGATTAGCCCTACTCCATTACCAGACTTCCCAGCCTTCCCATCCATCTATCGATTGATGCAGTACTCGTCTTTCGAGCAGCCTACCACTGATGGTAAACCTTCCCTTACACCAACTCGGATTCACATTTCTGATGATGAGAAGGATGACAGGCACTCGCAGGCTGATGAAGATTATTATCGCAACATCGCCCACTTATTCGAGGATGAGTTCTCCAACAGTCTTGGTGCAAATATGGCTGAAAGAGAGGATGTTGCGGATGAGGATGTTGACGTAGTGAAATGCACTAACGCTAGCCCAATTGAGATTGAGCAGCGTGTGCACAATGATGCAGATTAGGGGGATGATCAGCTGAAGGATCAAGAAAAAAAGGGAAGGAAAAAGAAAATGAAGAGAAAGAACCATCGAGATGCAGGAAGAAAAGGAAACAAATGCCCTAAAAATGATTATTGAGGATGTTGTAGGGGCATCCAGCTTAGACGAGGCTCAACCTGCTGTGAGCCAGGTTGAGGTTGTCACCAGCGAGGTTGAGGAGCTGAATGCTCTTGCTATTGTGCCCTATATGGCACCATTCGCAGAAATCCACCCATTAGAGGTGATAATCGATGAGGTTGCCACCCAAACTATTGAGGAGGAGCAATCCGTTGAACCGGTTTGTACGAAGGAAAATAAGAGAAAAAGGCGTAAGGACAAAAAGAAGAAGAAGCACCATTATGAGGGTGAGCGCCCAAAGAAGAAGGAAGGAAAAACAAAGGCAAGCCTCTACATCAACTGCTGACGAGTAAGTTAGTACATTTCTGTTTAGTTAGTTTTCATGCATTGTTACTGTCACTGTATTCCTTTTGTTAGTTTAATTGCATTGTAGTTGTATTTCCATTATTTCTGTATACATATTGTCAGTGCATTGGGGACTATGCAAACATTAAGTTTGGGGGAGATAATGTGAAATGGAAATGCAATTACACCCTCATATTTGAATTTTACTTATCTTTTTGGTTAATGAGAATTGACAAAATTTAAAAAATATACCCACAATTTTTATTTTTATGCGTAATTCTTGAATTATTTGGATGCTGATGGGGAAATTGGATGAATATGAATGAATGATGAGTCTGCCATTTTTGAATGAATGATTAGAATTGCTTCAATAATAAAATGATAGTGTTGATGTTGAATCTTGAGCTAACTGACCAGTTGCAACAACATTATATGAATAAAAGACACTCTAATGTGAGTGCATTATGACTATCCAAGGGAGAACACTCCTCTGCAGATTTAGAAAAATCATACAGCCAAAGGCTGTCACTACAAGAGTGTGTGTAGGTACAATTACATACCTCTTAAGGGTTTGTTACACCCTATCGTTATTGCCCAAGAACAAAGGTAGAGTAATGCAATGACATGTTTCAGTCATTTGAAAAGAAACAAAATGAGAAAAAGGAAGAAAAAGAAAAAGAATTTTTTTTTTGATAAATCTTGTATTGGTTCAAAGAAAGATTAGGATTCAATGCATATCACTAACATTTATGAAGTTGTAGTTTATAATTATTCATACCTATAAATTGTCGGTGCATTATTCTATCATATGAATACAATTTGTACATTAGGACTTCAGAGAATTCAAGTGGTATGACTAATGATTGCGGTGTCATTTCTCTACTTGTGACTTTGTTAATTTTTGTTTACTTGAGGACAAGTAAAAACTCAAGTTTGGGGGTGTGATGGTATTACAAATGACATATATTTTCTCCCTAATTTAGTGTTTTAATTGTCTATTTTATTTCTTATTTAACATGCATCATAAGCATTTTATACTCAGTTTTTACATTTTCTAATTTATTACTAGTTAGTTTAATTTCTTGTTATTTTTATCTATTTTTGTACTAATATCAAAGCAAGTAGTTCGATATATTGTGTCTTAGAATTGTCAGCGCAGGAGCTCCGGCCAGAAAATTAATATTGGCAGAATGCAGCCACAAGATAAGCTTGGGATTGCGACCAAGAAATGTTGCCACATTGAATTTGAACCTCAAATGAGTAGACTTAAGCTGAATTTACATCTGGAAGCACCAACGCAGGAATATCACAAGTGTCGCCGCAATTACAATCTTAGATTACGATCATCGATGCAGTGATAATCTGCAGATCTCTGAAGAAAACATTAAAATTGCATGAGTGCACAGCTGTACTCTAACTAACTTTGACAGCTGCAAAATCTAGATCTGGATCTGAGAATGGGAGGATGAAATCTGCAATTTCTTGAGCCTATAAATAGAAGAACAAAGAATGAAGAAATCATTAAGAATTAAGGGATTGAATTCTACAAATTCTGTGTGATTTTAGAGATTTAACTAGAAAATGGGAAGCTGATGAAGCAAGTTTGCAGCCACTTCTAACGAGAGGTGCTTGATGCAAAGCAAGAGGAACAATTAGGGAGTAGTCCTAGTAGTCTAGAGATAATAAACTTCGATTGTACTCTTTAATTGTTCTTTAACGATGATGGATTTTGATAACATTAAATGAATACGAGAGTGTCTTTTAATGCTAGATCATTTTGATTCTTATTTTATGCTTCTTAATTGTTTATTCTTGGATCTAACCGCTTTAAGCACGAGAGTGAAATTATAGTTTGCCGACATCGAGAGATGCAGTGACAAGTTGGATTAACAGGTAAGTTAGGCGAGAGCTACTTAAGCTTGGAATCCAATCACTTGTTCTTGAATGCACAACATTGCTCACATCGAGAGGTAGAGTGATTATGGGTATTTAAGTCTGGATTAAACAGAGAGCTGTTATTGGTAAGAACTCAAAAGAACTTTATTACTGTGACAATCTTTCTATACTTTACCTTGTCGACGCATCCAGTGTTGTAACTTAGCAGAATCAGTGAACCATTTCTACCCTTTTACACTTGATCATTTTTACATTTCATGCATTTAAATATTTAGCACTTAACACTCATCACATTTGATTTACTTTCAATACATTGACATTTAACCTCTGACATTTAACTCTGATTGCATTGACAATATTAAATATTTTAGTCTGTAGATTTAACGTAATTGCAGTGGCATCCTTACTCACATTTTACTCATTTTCAGTATTAATTGCTCCGACAGTTAACATCAAGAACCCATTTCCTCGTGGGATCGATATCGAATAGAATTGTCTATCAACTATTCTTGCATCGACGTGTGTACGCTTGCATAATCGCTGTGAAGTTTCAAACGCGATCAAAAAGCTCCTCTACTAATGGTGGGTTCCTTCTCCGTTTGTCATGAATAGCTCCAAATGTTGTGCTTCCATCATGTGATGTTCCTAAAAACTTTTTTTTAAAGAAACTAAATATGTATAGGAAAGGAAATAATAATATAATAACTATTTAATTAAAACAACATATCCCTAATAAAGAAAATTATTATCTAATCCAAAAGAAAACCTAAAATGTAAATCCCTATATCCTACTCATCATCATCATTTAATCCTCTCCTCCTCTTTTCTTCACTTTGACTTTGTTGTAATAACGTAAACTGAGCGAACAATTCATCACCTAATAACTTGCTAGGAGATTCATTGTTCGATCAAATCGTTTAGTCGGCACCCCTGCTGTTTTACACATATCTGATATTAAATGAGGGAAAAATACACCTTTCCCTAAATTATTCGCACATTTCACCATGCTTTGATAAATCCATTTACCTACACTGATCCTCTTTTCTGTAAGAATCCCATAAGTCATAATGGCATGGATTGGGTTGATTTCCGACATATTTGTAGTAGGAAAAATTCTGGAGCAGATAAACTTCATCCACATTTTGGCCTTAAGTGTCATTAACTCTTGATTAAAAGTTTTTGGGATTGCTGTGCCTTCCCGATATGTCCGTAACTCCTTCCCAACTGTCAAGAATAATAGGATTTCTTCTGTGTCTACATTCTTGAATTCCTTTAAATTAGTTCAATGTAGATAATCTTGATAATAGTATAGTGCATTGTAGAACTTACAGATTTGCACATCATTATGGATATCTCTACTCCTCGAAATTTTACACTAGAGTTAACTGAAAGGTCGACCTACTTCCCTTTTCTTCATTGCTAAATAAAATTCATGTGCTATTAGGATATTCACCAATTCCTTACAGGGTAAATAAAATTGAGTCCACTCATGATTTACCACATTTCCCCAAATGCCTCTAAAATTTCTCATTAAGGGATTAAACCCTTGTTCTTGAATGAACATATACAAATGTAGTTGTTGTAGGTACTTGTCCATATCATTCTTTATAAACTCAAAAAGAGACCCACTCGCACTTGAACTAGCCATATGATCAGAGATTTTCTTCTTTTCTTTTCTTTTTCAATTGTGAAGAATGAAGAAGGGGATGGAAGTATTTATACTAAACTCTCATAGTGTGAAGATAAAGAAGACTAGTTTAGTTATAATTAATATTAAACACAAATTAAAACATTTGAGACAAAATTAAACTATTTAAATGTTAAGATTTAGTGTTTACTTGGAATACCTCTTTTTACGCAGGTATGTCGCGACACCTAGGTGGCATGTCGTGAGATCACGACCAAATTCTGTGTTCCGTATAGCAAGATTTGTCGTGACACAGAGAATGCATGTCATGACATCCTGTCTAGTTGCCTTATTGTATCCTCAGGTGATTGTCGCGACATAGAGCAGGTAAGTCGCGACATCGAGGCCAATTTTTATTAGATCCGATTCTGAATCGCTAGTCATTCTTTGAGTGTCTCCTTTTTCGATTTCTGATGCTAATACATTTTCCCTACTCCATAATGTCTTACAATGTAATGACCGCTCATCAACAAGGACATCCGTTGTTCTCCCATATTAGTGCTTAACTCTTTGGCTATTCCTTAAGAAAATTTGGCCATTCTTTCTTATCAACTCAATTGCACCATATAGCTTTACTTGATTGATGGTGTATGGTCTTGTCTATCTTGATTTAAGTTTCCCGAGAAATAATTTTAATCTTGAGTTAAATAGTAGTACCTTTTGGCATGGCTCGAAGGTTCATTTTCGAACCTGGGCATCGTGGCGTAGCCTACTTCTTTCTTTATGTAACTTCGTGTTTCATAAGACATGAAACAGAATTCCTCTAGTTTTTGTAATTGAAACAACCTTTCCCTCTTTGCCAATTCTGAATCTAAGTTCAATTCTTTAATAGCCCAATATGCCTTCTTTTCCAATTAAATCGGCAAATGAAAATTCTTACCATAAACGAGTTTATATGGGGGACATTCCTAATGATGTTTTGTAGGCTGTCCGATACGCCAACAAAGCATCATCCAATTTTACTGGCCAATCTTTTCGATTAGGGCTCACTGTCTTCTCTAGGATGTGCTTAAGTTCTCGATTGGAAACCTCAACTTGTCTGTTAGCTTGTGGGTGATATGTCGTTGCCATCTTTTGTCTTATATTGTATTTCATAAGGGCTACTTCAAATTGTTGACTACAGAAATGCAACCCTTCATCACTAATGAAGGCATGGGGTGTCCCAAATCTTGCGAAGATATTTTAAAAAAAAAAACGAACAACTGAATTTGTATCATTAATAGGCAATGCCACAATGTTGACCCATTTGGAGACATAATCCACTGCCAAAAGAATGTACTGATTCCAAAACGAACTGGGAAAAGGTCCCATAAAATCAATTCCCCAAAAATTGAATATTCCGACCTTGATAATCCCTGTTTGTGGAATTTCATCCCTTCTTGATATATTTTTTGTTCGTTGACACAGATCATAGTTTTGTACAAACTCGTAAGCATCTCTATTCACAGTGGGTCAATAAAACCCTGATTGTAACACTTTTTATGCTGTTCATTTTCCTCCAAAGTGCCCACCGCAAGGAGTCATGGCATTCTTTAAGAATATAATTTATCTACTCTTTAGCTATACATCGTCGAACTAACTGATCCATACATTGTCGAAATACATAAGGATCTTCCCAGATATAATTTTTCGCCTCATGAATAATTCACTTTTTCTGCTGCCATGATACCTTTGGTGGAAACACACCTTTTGCTAGGTAATTCACATAATCTGCAAATCGTGGTGTCCTTGTTTTCAACTATTGGGTATCCATTCTAATTGTACTCATCCATAAAAGTTTCACGAATCTCATCAAAAGATTTAGAGGTGCTATGAGTCTTTAATTGTGATAAGTGGTCAGCAATTTAATTTTCAGTCCCTTTTCGATCCATAATCCATAAATCAAATATTTGCAACAACGGTACCCACCTCATTAATCATGTTTTTGTCTCTTTCTTCTTCATCACATATTTTAGTGCTGAATGATTTGTATAGACATAAACATGATTAGCCATTAAATAAAGACGAAATTTTTCACAAGCAAAAACTACCGCTAACATTTCCTTTTCACTGGTGGTATAATTGCATTGGGTTGGGTTGAGAGTTTTGCTTGCATAATGATTAGCTCCGAACAAACGATCCTTTTTTTGGCCTAAAACAGCACCTATAGCATAATCACTTGCGTCAAACATAATAATAAAAGGTTTTGTCTAGTTTGGTGTGATGATTATTGGAGTCGATATTAATTTTTTTAATCTTTTTGAAGGCATCCACACAATTGTTATCAAACATAAAAGGAACATCTTTCTGCAATAATAAATTTAAGGGTTTTGAAATATGGGTAAAATCTTTAATAAATCTTCTATAAAATCTTACATGTCCAAAAAAATTCTGAATACCTTTGATATTTGTGGGATGAGGCAATCAACTCGCGTTTTTTGGTACACATTGTGTAGGAGTAACCCATTCACTATAGGAGATCACATAAACAATACCTGCATATAACCATTTTAGCAGTTCTTTTTTCACTACTTCTTTCATAGCTGGGTTCAGTCTCCTCTGTGCATCCACTATGGGTTTCCTCCCTTCCTCTAAATGGATTTTGTGTTGATAAAATGCTGGATTTATGCCTTTTATATCTGTGATAGTGCACCCAATGACTCTCTTATTACGTTTCAGCACAACTAACAAAGCTTTCTCTTGTAAGCCACTTAACCTAGATGCCATTATTATGGGGAAAATATTTTTTTCTCCTAAATACCCATATTTCAAGTGTTTTGGTAATGACTTTAATTCCAATTCCAGTGGTTTTGGTAATGACTTTAATTCCAATTCTAGTGGTCTCACGACAAAATGGAATCATTTTTATAGTATTGGGTATAGCTTGTTCTAGTACTCCTTTACTTTGTTGCCACCATTCCAACTGGGTTGTTACAGATTCGACACTCGGTTCTTCTTCAGTCTGTTCTTCTCCTTCAGAATCATCTTCTTCAAGTTGAGCAGTCTCAATCTAGTTCCAACTTGGTTCACTATGGTTGTTTAGGTTTTCCTATTGTACCTCCCACAATATCTCGTTTCCACTAGATATTTAGAGTATATCCATCACATCTTGCCATATCTTAGTCCAAATACTACCTCCTGTCATGATATCCACCTTCCTTCTATTTTCTGTATTTAACACATCATAAAAATTTTGAATTTGGATGGCGATATGAATATCTCCCCCTAATATATATCGGAGTATTGTTTTGAATCTTTCCCAAGCTTGCCGTAATGCCGCTATCATAGTTTGCCTGAAATGAAACATTTGTACATAATCTTGCATAATTTTAGGCATAGGAGTCATGCATTGTAGAAACATGTGCACAAATTCTCTCCATGTAGTGATAGTATGGGTGGTAATTACTCTAACCATGATTTCACTTTTCCATCTAAGGTGAAGGGAATCAAAAGTAATATAACAACATCTGTAACCACCCCTGTATATGCGACTGAGCTGCAAATAGCTTCGAACTTCCGTAGGAACATGGAACGATGAAAATATATAAACTTTTTCATACCATTTTTAACTCAAATTCATGCAAATTCTTAGTAATTAATGTAAAAAATATGATTTAATTATAAAATAATTAATTTGTGCTAAAAATTCCAACATATTGATTTTTAATTTTTTTTATCAATATTAAGCATGAATTTGGTGATTTTTTGACAGTTTTTCACAATTGGTGAAAATCGGCCCGACAGACACTGCCGACAGCTTGAATCGTTGAGGGATTTGTACACCGAGTAATGAAGAGCTAAGAAGAATATTTTTCTAGCCAAGGTCGATCCAATATGAAGCAAGATTATGCTTTATAATTATATTTTTAATTCCATTAATTTGGGTTAAAATAAATTATAAAGACTGAAGTAAAGTGGCTCGAAGTGCATGCAACCGAGGATCGAACCACCCTGACTTGAGCTAGCCCATGTGCCATCCAAATGCTAACCAAATCTGCCGATTTTTTTGACCATTTGAACCTTGCAAACAACCCCTAAACTTTCCCAAAATCCCATTCAAACCCCTCCTTTTTTGGTGGTTTCAAATATTCACCCTAAGCCAAATTTAACAAAGTTTGAAATTTTCAAACCTTGCTCATGCATGGCCGGCCAAGGGATGTTGGTGGCTGATATTTATTTGTTAAATAAAGCCACCAATTCTCACCTTTAAATACCACCTTCACTCACCAATTCACTCACACTTCTCTTCTTTCTCTCTAATATTCTCTCTAGCTTTTCCATCCTACTTTTTCCCCATTCCTTTGCAAATTTTTCCTCTTGAGAAAGAGTGGTTCTTTAGCTTTCCATAGCCTTTGTTGAGTGTTCATAAGAGACCTTAATCTGAGAAGAATCAAGCAAGAACGGCAAAGAAAACGACAGCTGTTCTTAGAAATTGACGAATTTAATCCTAGTCTTTTTCTTTATTTTTTTAGATTCTTGTTTTCTATTATGATGAATGCTATATTGAATGCTATTAATTATTTAATTGAAATGACTTAAATTTTTTAAGTGTTGGGTTGATTGTGTCTAATTGCTTGTTTATATTTAATTCATGTTCATATTGTTATAGGCCTTGAATATTCTGTTTAATTAAATATTATCATGCGTAAGTTATTATTGCATTACTCTTGTGATATAACTATTGAATTAATCATTTAAGCACATTGAAATTGTGATTAATGGACATACTATTTAATTTGTGCATGCCTAATCTTCTAAGGATCTGAAGTTTAGAATTGTGATGGTATTAAACAATACATAGCCTTGCATAACTTGTAGGATTTTTATGATTAAATTGTTTCAACATAGAGATATGGTTGTTACTTCACTTGATCATTTACGTGCATATGATTTTTAATTAGTCGGTTGAATTGGAATAGAGATATGCTTAAGAGATTCTTTAGCTTTCATATAGTATGTATGTGCAATAACACATTTACTTATTAGAATTGATTTAGTCGGTTGAATTGGGATAAAGATATGTTCAACAGATGAATGAATTTTAGTAAGTGATGTTGTTCATAAGTTAGCAGAGTATCGGGTTGCTGTGAATATTATTTCGTAACAAGCATGAACATGAGTTAGATGTAATTGAGTAATTAAAGCAATTAACTTGACACATTTATGTCATATTGATTAAACCCTTAGAAATCGTACATAGAAATATAATTAGTCTTAGTTTAATTTAGTTTAGAACACTTAGATCAAAAACCCTCTCAATTATTATTTTGTGTTTAACCAATTTGTTGATTAAATATTTCATAAATACTTTTCATAGCATAGTCCCTGTGGGTATTATACTCGACATTTACTTATCACTTTATTACTTGAATACTATTATGTACACTTGCACATTTTCATCGTTCCAGAACGCAATAGGATCTTCTCTCAAAGGGTCAGAAAATTTAACATTATCAGTAATCCAGGTTATTAGAGATGGATTTAATTCAAAATGAGTATTATAGATTGATAGTCGAACAATACCAGATTGTAACCATTCTAAGTAAAAAAACATCCCTAATGCATTATTCATCATGTTAGAACATTTTTTATTTTTATTATTAATTATAAATAAGTTCTACCAAGTTTTCTTGGCTCCGAGTCATAAATTGAAATAAAAAGAAAATAAGTACTAAAAAAAGAAATAAATAGATATTTAAATAAAGAGATCGTATTTATAGCCTAAAAATTCCTAATTATTCAAATAACAATGCCAAAATAAAAATCGCTAAAGAGGTTGCCTCCCTGGCAATGGTGCCAACAACTTGACCGCCTTTGAATGTACTCCCATAGGATCTTCTGATCTTTCACTAACATAACAAGTTTATAAAGACTACTTATCTCCCGATGTCAAAGTCTAAAATGGTTTGGGGTAAAGGTGATCACGAATGGAAAATACCAATTTTGGTCTAATTCCATCTAAATGACTTCTTGGGGTGGTCAGGCCTAGGGTTTGTTTTTCGTTCTTCCTTTTCCAAACAATTGATCCGTTTGAAAATCCTTTTATACTATGATCAAATAATCATACTTCCACTCCCTAATCCCCCACAATGGGATTAGTTCCTCATGGATTCTATAGACATCATACATTTTATTATAGAAATAGATAAGAAAATTATGATTGAAAATATGAATTAAAAGAAACTAAGAATTTGTATAGCAATCTATTGGCAAAAATCCAAAATCGTTTGTACAAGTTACAATTCTCGTTTCCACTTAAAACGAAAATAAAAATAACAAAGAAATAAAAACTACTAAAACCTAAATTACAACGAAACTAAAGACTAAGAAGAAGATGTGTAAACCTAAGTATTAAAGGGCCCTATTGATAGCCTTTGGATGGCTATTTTTCTTAACCCTAGGTCAGTTGCCGTTCTTCGTGTTTAAGTGGCATTGTAAAGATTGAAATGCCCTTCACTCGGTGTTAATTCTGCATTCAGGAGACGATGTCGGGACACATAGGAGCTATGTCGCGACGTAGAAGACAATTCACTCCTTAGTAGATTTCCTAAGCGTTGACGCAACATAGAAGATAATTTTTGTGTTCTTCAGGTCTGGTCCTTGTGTTGCGATACATATCAGTACATGTCGTGACATTATGATCAGTTTTATATTTGTTCATCTTCTAAAGGTCTCCTGCACACTCACAAAGTTCGTTAGCTAACCTTTAGGCCTCACTCGGCCTTAAGGATAATAAAAAGTACCTTTTTACACATTTTACACATTTTATTCAATAACTAAAAATGAAATAAATCTAAAACAATCCTAAGGAAAATTCTTAATTTCAAGCTCCTAAAGTGTGAAAAGTAGTTTAATCTGCTAGGTCGAAATACGACAAATCATGTCCATTAATTATAGTTTCAATTTGCTTAAATAATTATTTCAATTGTTACCTAACAATTAAAATGCAAGCATAACATAAGCATGGTTATATTTAATTGAACAAATCAACAATGCTTATAACAACACAAACATGATTTTTAATAAATTAAGCAATAGAACACAATTAATCTAAAACGAAATAAATTTAAGCCATTTTAATTAAATCAAGAGTAACAAAACAATGAGTATTAATCATAATAGAAACAAGAAATTAAAAGAGTAGGGAACTAGAAACAAATCTAGTGTCTCTTTGAAGCCACTAGCGCGCTCCTCTTCTTCGCTACTTGTTTTGTCAATTTGAGGCCTCAATGAACACTCAAGTGCTACTACTCCAAGGCGAAAGAGGGATCTTTCTCAAAAGGAGAAGTTGGCAAAGGAAGGGAAAGAAAATGGAAGAAAACAAAGGGGAATGAAAGAGAGAATGTGAGTGAAGAAGAGAATGTGTTGTGGATGAATTGAGTGATGAATGAGGTAGCGAAGGGGGTATTTATAGGTGGGATTGGCTGCTAAATTTAGCAAAGAAATATCATCCATTAACCCCCCATGGCTGGCCACCACTCATGCAAGTGTTGATGTTTTCAACTTGCTATATTTGACTAGGGGCAAATGATCTCCTTCGAATGTACTCCCGTTCGGTATGTATTTTAGGGCTTCCACAACTATGGGTCAGGTTGTAATATAGTTTTGTTTACAATGAAACACTTGGTAAGTATTTCGAGAATCATACACAAAGAAGGTGAAGCAATAGTAAATAGAATCTCTACAACGAAAAGAATTAATTAGTACTTTCTTTAGGGTTTATAGTACGAAAATGAAATAAAGAGTTTGTGATCAAAGAACATTAAATAAAAGAAATAAAGCTTAGGAAAGAGATAGGGAAATTCGATAAACAGATTTGGGGAGATTAGTTCGCTTCTTTATCGGTTCTTCAATCATCGATTTTGGGAATTTTGCTTCAATCAACTAGTCGTTACCCTAGCATTATCTTTCGATCTTCCACCAACATAACGAGTCAATAGAGACTACTTATCGCTAGATGTCACAGTCTAAATTAGTTTGGGTTAAAGGTGTTCACGAATGAGTGACGGAAATGTGTAAGTGTACACAATCGCCACAAATAATACAGTGACAAGTAAATATCGAGTTATTGTATCCATAGAGACTGTGTCAAAAAATACTTATAAAATAATTAATTTAACAAATTGGTGGTGAAAATTTGATGATTTGAAAAAGGGGTTTAATTAAATTAAAATTAAGCTAAGCAGTTAAAATAAAAATAAATTCAATGCACGATTTCAAGGTTTTTAATCAATATGAAATAATGTGCTAGATCAATTGCATTATTTAACTCAATATTATTAGAATCATGTTCATGTCATTACGAATTAAATTCATGGCAACTCGACAATTTGCTACCTTATGAACATACTTACTTACCAAAATCCATTTATCTCTTGACTATATCTCTATGTCAATTGAACCGATTAAACAAATTTTAATAAGTAAATGTGTTAATGCACATACATACTCTTGAAATTAAAGTAATCTCTTGAACATATCTCTATGCCAATTCAAACAATTTAATCACAAAATATAAACAAGTTATGCAACGCTAATATATTGTTTAATATCGTCACTAATTTAACCTTTAGCTCCCTTAGAAGATTAAAAATGTACCAATTAAATATTGTGTCCATTAATTGCAATTTCATTTCAATCTGCTTAAATAATTAATTCATTTGTTACCTTACAATTGAAATGCAAGTATAACATAAGCATGATTATATTTAATTGAACAAATCAACAAGACTTATAACAACACAAACATGATGTTAACTAAAATTAAGCAATCGAAAACAATTAATCTAACACGAAATAAATTTAAGTCATTTTAACTAAATTAAGAGTAAAAAAAAAGTATTCATCATGACAAAAACAAGAATTTAAAAGAGAAGGGGACTAGAAACAAATTCAGTGGCTCTCCAAGGCTACTAGCACGCTCCTCTTCATCTTAGCTCGTTCTGTCAGATCGAGGCCTCCTATGAACACTCGAATGCTGCTACTCCAAAGCAGAAGAAAGCTCTTTCTCAAGAGGGAAAATCAAAAAAGGAAACGAGAAGAAAGGAAATGGAAAACAAAAGAGAAAAGTGAGTGAAGAGAAGAGATGTTATGGATGAGATGAATGATGAATGAGGTAGCAATGGGGGATATTTATAGGTGGAATTGGATGCTATTTTAAAAAAAGGAATATCAGCCATTCAACCTCCCCATGGTAGGCCGCCACACACTCAAAGTTGAAGCATTCAACTTTGCTAATTTTAGCTAGGGGCAAATCTACAAAAGCTTGATAAGTGGAGGGGTTTGAATGCACTTTCATGGAGACTTCAAGGGCTGATTTGCAAGTCAAATAATCAGCATAAATCAGCTGATTGGATCAACTATAGGGACGGTTCTGGGATGCCCAATTGCTTGGTGGTTTCGTCCTTCATCCTTAGTACATCGAGCTAGTTTCTTCTTTAGGTTTTATATTAATTTTTAACCTAATTAAAGTTGGATAAAAATTGAATATAAAGTATGCAAAATAATTATAATTTGGACCGTCATTGAATGGAAAAATAATCAGCCTTGCTCTTCGTTCACTTGGTGTAAAAATTACCCTAATGATTCAGGCCTTTTTGCAGTGTTTGTCGAGCCGATTTTCATCATTTGTGCAAAAGTGTTGAAAATACATCAAATTCATGAATAATTATTATAAAAATAATTAAAATTTAATATGCTGGTAATTTAAGTAAAGATTAATTATTTTATAATTAAATTATATTTTTCGACAAGAATTACTACGAAATTGCATGAATTTGAGCTAGAAAGGGCATGAAAAAGCCTATATATTTTTGTGTTTCCACACCCCAAACCTAATTCATTGCTCGTCCTGAGTAATGCATAAATCACAAAAGAAGTTTATTTGAAATCATCATTTCTCCCCATAATTATGATTTTAATGTTATTAATCACAAGAACAAGAATTTTAAGAGTATGTAGCTCGAATATGCACATTATTCAAATTATTCTCAATTATCATCATGCTAACAGAACTAGACTAAATGCTTTCTTAATAAAGACATGTCAAAATCTTACCAATTGATTTTTACTCCCTTATTTAAGACCAAACAGCAATCACTATTTTAACTTATGCCTTCATATGTTGAACATAGCAATTTCTCTCCACTAATGTAGGTAGCATAGAAATCTGAATCAAATAGTTCTTTTATATAGGTTGTAGCAGGGCTAGGCTAGGGGTAGGTAAGAGATAGATATATTTAAGTTAAAAACCTTGCATTGGACCTTCGGCATAATTACCTCCAAAATCACCAACTTTTTTAACTTGAGTACACATGCTCTTTGTACATCCATTTATTTTGAGTGCATATGCTCTATTCTTTCTATTTTTCTTTTCATTTTTTTATTTTTTTATTTTTATTTTTCGAGCATCATATTGCATGAACTACAATTTGTTAAGCATTTTGGTACTTCTTCTCAACTCCCCCAATCTTATTTCTAAAAAATATTCTTAATAGACTGAGCTAGTGTTTGGGACAATTTGAAGATAAGTACGAGAGCTAGGATGGCTTATTGTTGTAAGGTTCAAAGAAAATCAGGCTATATAGTCTCAAAGTTGACTTCAAGGGATTACATTCATTAAAGTTAGCTTGAAAGGCTCAAACGGTCCAAACAAATGTTGCCTAAATCATTTTGAAAATTACATGCCTCCTAGGATTTCGCCTCAAGAAATTACTAAGTCAATTCTAGAGACTTAAACTTTCATGCATGATTAGTTTTTTCATGAGGAATTTAAAATTTCATGTTTCAATTTACATGTTTTATTAAGATTAACTTTTATGTCATGGTTTAGCTAACATCATAACCATTGAGATAATTAAACTTTATTTATACTAAAGCTTAGCATAATCAATATAAATTCAAAATTTTGAGCAAAATTATAAGTAAATTCATAAAATAAGAAGAAATAATTATTAAAAGAAGTTTTCAATTTTCGGTCCCCTTACTTTAAGATGAATAATATCCCCATTGTTAAAACCAATAGAGAATATGTAAAGACAGAAGTGAATAGATATTGTACACTAGGTAGGATCAAGAAAGAGAAGGTGAGTCAATGTAACGCCCCGAAAATAGTTCTAGTAGTTTCGGTGTAATTTTCCGGGTTCAGAGTGAAAATTGGGAATTAATTGGGTTAATTAGTAATTTATATTCTTAATTAGTAAGCTTAATTTCATTTAAAAATCAGTAAATAATATTCCGAAAAATAAAATTTTTTTTAGAAAAATTAATTTTTTGGTTTTCAATAATGTTTGGGTAAAATAAATATTTTGGGTTAAATTGGAATTTAAAATAACTTAAAATGGGATTTAATTGGGTGGATTTAAAATATTAATTAAATAGGACTCTTTTGCAAAATAAGGGAAATTTAAGAGTGGTTTTTATAGAAAATTATCTTTATTTTCGGAATTTTGGAGGGAAAGGAGTATTTTGAAAAACAAGAGAGAAATAGGAGTGGCCTGATGGGAGTTTCCCTAATTTTTGAAAATCAGGTGGGGGTTTTCAGTTTTAAAAACACTGCAAGTACCTCATTTTGCAAACCATTTTCACCTGAATTAAGAGCTTTTTGTCTCATTTTTTTGCTCATTTTCATAGACCTCATATTATAGAATAGATCTAAACTTTTACACTTACAAAATTCTCTCCAAAATGTCCATAAAAGTTTTCCAAAGTTGAATAACAATCATCCAAAATTTCTTCAAGGACCTTGATTCAATCTTCTAAATTGATGATTTGAGATCAATTGAAGGTAATTCTTAACTCTAAATTCATTTTTAAGGTGTTTTCAATCATCATTTGCCATTTAAATTGATTAAAATGGATTTTCAAATTTTGATTTTTTCTTTCTTGAACATGGAACTCAACAATAGTGAATCCATGATTTTGAGTTGGAAGCCAAGTTTTAATGGATGTCTAAGCTCAAAATATGTTTATTAAGAGGTTTTTAATCATAAAACAAGAGATCAAACTCGTTTTGTTGATCAATTTTGATAAATTCGTTTTTAATCAAGAAGATGAGTTGATTTTTCGAAAAGTTTTTAAAAGATTTAATAGATGAAATTAACACTTAGGTTTTATGTTAATGGACTAGGAATGAAGTTTAAAAGTGGTTTGTGGAGCTGAGAAGGTTGTTTAGTTGATGAATTTTATGTTTTTTCTTAATTGTGCAATTTTGGTATGGTAGATTAGAGAAACGATTTAGATCCGTATAGTTTATGAAATTTCGAATTTCTTGATGCTAATGTTAGTTTGTAATGCATATTTTCTCTGTTAAAGCTTTACATTGAGATGAGGATTATGCAAATCGGATTTGAGGCTCAAACTTACCTACTTGAACACACTTATGTTTGAAAAACAAAGTGTGGAGGTGAGTGATTTTAAAGGCTATTGGTAAATTTTCCTTTGTATGTGTTAAATTGAAGTTTTAAATAATGTTTTTAATGACTTAATCACATTTTATTTGGTTGTATTTGCAAAAATTAATTTTATTTTATAAGAGCATTATTGCACTTGGCTTTTGGAAAAAAATATTTTGTGTGTTAAGTTTTGGCAAGAATAATTTAGATTGAATGGACTGTTAATTGGAGCATGAGTTTTTGAAATTTTGAGAACTTGATGTTGGTGTTATGATTGGTTTAAGATTCATGGACAAAGACATTTGTTGTGCTTAATTATATTGATGTTAAAATTTGTTAAGCTACATGCTTTTGATTGCATTTTTACATCTTAAATTAAATGCTAAAACATCATATTTTATGCTTGTTGGGGATCGACTCTATTAAGCAACAAACAAGTAAAAAATAGCGAAAGAAATTGAGAAATTGGACACACAAATTTAACGTGGAAAACCCCTCCGAAGAGGATAAAAAACCACGGGCAAAGATAATTTTACTATAATGGCAAAAGAATGAAGAGTACAAAAGATGGAGATAAAAACTTAACCCCGAAAACTCGAAAACAAAGAACCCTTAAAACATAAACACTAAATTCTCCAAAAGTGTTAGGAGTTCTAAACTCTAATGGGTATTTTTCTAAGGTTGTAAAAGAGCCTATTTATAGGCTAAATTCCTAAGTCAAATAATAATAAAATAATCTAGAGTAATAAGAGTTTGACTCAAACAAATAAACAGAGTTTAATTGAAGCAAATAAACAGAGTTTAACTAAAAGATTGTTTCTCAAATTTGACTTGAAACAGGAGTCATAATTCAACAAATCTCCACCTTGACTCGTATTTCCACAATACCATCTTTGCCAAAGCCCGTCACGAGCCTATCTTGAACTATGCAGGGAATTAACTGAGTCGAATCTGTGCTTAAAAGCTGAAAGCCTTCTAGCCTTCGACTTGTGCACTGCCAAATCAAAACTAACCCGGGTCTGATTTTTACGAACAAAATGCCCTAACTTTTCAAAACCTGCATTCAAAAGAGAACCTCTCTTCAACGAAATGGTCATACCTTTTTCCCTCCTATGACCAAGTTGTCTCCGCTCCAAATGAGTTGACTTCAACTCCATAACGGACGAGGGACGTTCGATTTCACCGGTCACTGTAGAACCTTCCAGAATATAAAGACTGCCAGTCTTTTTACCTTTTAACAAAATGAGAGCCCCACAAGACACCTTAATGCCGCTCAACTCGATGTTGATTTTGCAACCTTTTGAGTCTAAAATACTTAAAGAGATGAGATTCTTTCGTAAATCAGGTACATACTTGACATCTGATAGTGTCTTAATCGTACCATCGTGCATCCTAATTTTAATAGTACCAATACCGATTACCTTACTGGATGAATCGTTTCCCATATGCACAACTCCACCTTCAATTGAACTGTATGTGAAGAACCATTCTCTGTTGGGACACATGTGGAAAGAACATCCTGAATCTAGGATCCACTCGGACGTAACCTCAGAGCTTTTGTTCGTTAACACTAACAAGAAATCATCACCACTTTCATCGGCCAAATTAGCACTAGCTAAATCTTCCTTGTTACTCTTAGCAGCCCTTTTATTTTGCAGTTTGTAACAATTTGCTTTGACGTGACCTAATTTCTTACAATAGCGACACCTTTTGTCTCGCTTCTTTGATGCTACCAAAACAGAAGCTTGCTTATCTACCTTGCTATTTGAACCAAACTCATTGTCGAATTTGTCTTTACTCAACCAATGACCCTTCACGTCCTCAAACGAGAGTTTATCTCTACCATAAATCAAGGTCTCCCTAAAAGACTTGTATGAAGGGGGTAAAAAGCACAACAATAGCATAGCCTGATCCTCATCGTTAATCTGAACCTCAACATTATTTAAATCATTCAAAAGAGTAATAAATTGACTAATGTGATCTCTAAGAAGCTCACCTTCGTTCATGCGAAATGCAAATAGACGTTGTTTCAGCACTAAACAGTTAGCCAGAGACTTAGTCGCATAAAGAGTTTCTAGCCTTTTCCACAAGGCGGATAAGGTCTTCTCCATCAATAACTCCTGAAATACCCTATTCGCGAGGCACAACTGGATTGCAGACAAGGCCTTTTCATCAAGTTCCTCCCATTCTGACTGATCTAGATTATCGTGCTTTTTCTCGGTAACGACCTTTTTTAAATCGGTCTAAACTAAAATTGCCATCATCCGAACTTGCCACAAATTGAAATTTGTGTCACCATCAAACTTCTCAATATCGAACCTTATGCTGCCATCTCTAAACGGGTTGATCTGTAAAAATCGAACTAACTCTGATACCACTTATTGGGGATCAACTCGATTAAGCAATGAATAAGTAAAAAATAGCGGAAGAAATTGAGAAATTGAACACACAAATTTAACGTGGAAAAACCCTTTGAAGAGGATAAAAAACCACGGGCAAAGATAATTTTACTATAATGGCAAAAGAATGAAGAGTACAAAAGATGGAGATAAAAACTAAACCCTGAAAAGTCAAAAACCCAAAAACAAAGAACCCTCAAAATGTAAACACTAAATTTTCCAAAAGTGTTAAGAGTTCTAAACTCTAATGGGTATTTTTCTAAGGTTGTAAAAGAGCCTATTTATAGGCTAAATTCCTAAGTCAAATAATAATAAAATAATCTAGAGTAATAAGAGTTTGACTCAAACAAATAAACAGAGTTTAATTGAAACAAATAAACAGAGTTTAACTAAAAGATTGTTTCTCAAATTTGACTTGAAATAGGAGTCATAATTCAACAGTGCCTTGTGTATATGATTATATTGGCAACATTACATGGTGGATCCGTTAGATATAGTTGACATACTATAGGATTTGTGAGTACTCACCATTATTTGTGATATTGAGAACATATGGTTCATGGTGGTTTGATTTGTTTGGAGTAGATAAGGGATTGTTGAGCTTGAGTCTCCAGTCATCGGGTTATTTAAGGTGCTATAAGGGAGCGTGTAGCTTCGATTCGCTCAAATCAGAGGACTGTATTTGATTTGTGAGAGTTCGGAGATCCGTTTATCCAATGTATGATCACACATTTACTTATTGCCATGGATGTAATATGGCAATATAATTGATTAATTGTGCCTGTTGAAACATTTATTTTTGGAAAACAAATAGGTCTCGAAAAATATTTTAAAAATAGAAATATGGAGTCACCACCAATCATTTCTTTGGTGTGATTGAATCACCGCAAAATGTTTAAAATTCGTTTTGACAAACATTTTGGTCTTCGAAATCCAAAAAAAGTGTTCGGGAGTCGGTTACGTGCAAGGAAGGATTAGCACCCTTACACGCCCAAAATTGGTACCACGTCGATTATTTTTCGGTCATGCTTGTTAAGAATTTAAAATCTCGAGTGAATTTTAAAATACGATCCTTAAATGCATGATCTGTTTGATGTACACATTCGAGAAGGAAATCAAATTTCAAGAGGAAGTCTCGATATATCGAGGAAGAAAGTCACGTTCAGTGAGTTAGGACATAACGTCTCGAGATCCGAAGATAACGAGCATTCCCTTTTTTGCTAATTTTCAAACCTTGAAAAGGTATTCGAGTATTCCGATTTGAAGAAAAATCGCGCCTAGTAAGTTAAGGCATAATTTTTCAAAATCTAAAATAAAGGAATATTGCCTCGATTTTATAATATCCGTATTTTGGAGAAAATCAGAAAGTGATTTAATTAAAATATCGAGATAAAAAATGAGTATGTAAATTAAATACGAGTTATGCAATTAATGACAAAGTTAAATAGCACAAAGAACGAACAATTATAGGAATGAATAAATATACGAAAATAAACATAAGAATAATAAAATACTAATCATGAATCAAAATAAATGAGAAAATACAAGATTAATTAGAAATACAAAAAATAGTTAAAATTTTATGTACGAAAGTTGAAGAAAGAAAAACGGGGTCGAAAAATGAAATTTTAGAGAATCCGAGGTTAAAATGTGATTTTGGAAAAGTTTGAGGGTTAAAATGTAATTTTAGGAAAGTTTAGGGGTTAAAATGTAATTTTGAAAAAGTTTAGGGGTTAAAATGTAATTTTGGAAAAGTTTAGGGTTAAAATGTGATTTTGAAAAATTTTAGGGGTCGAATGTAATTTTGGAAAAGTTTGAGGGACCTCTTGAGCAATAAATCCAAAAAGAGGTGACACATGGCAGTTTCTCAAGCTTTTAGAAGTGAAAGGACCAAATTGAAAATAATTTAAAATTACTGGGCAAATTTAGAATAACATAAAAATTGATTTAAAGATGAAACTATAACAAATGAAGAAATGAAGGGACCAATTACAGAAATAACCCAAAAGGGATACGTGGCAGCTTCGTAAACCTCCGAAAAGTTAGGGGATGAAATTGAAAAAATAATTAAAATTATTTAGCAAATTTAAAATAAATTAAAAGTATGAAAAGGACTTAATTGAAACCAATAAAAATGTGGAAGGACCAAAGGAATAAATAACCCAATTTTTTTTAAAAAATCTAATTTCAATGCATAGGCCAAAACTACATCATTTTTGGACCCTATATAAACCCTTTTAAACCTCATTTTTCTTTATTTTTTTCAGTCATTTCTTCAAAAACACCAAAAAACTCTCTCTCCTCACCCCTCTTGTTCTTTGCTTTTTTGATGAGTCTCTCCGACCGGCTGCTGACCGTCGCCGTCGTCGTCGTGCACGACGGCCCAAGGTACAAAAAAAATATATTTTTAATTTTTTCTTTTAAAACATAGATTGGGTTTATATTTATAGATCTAACCCCTCAACTTTCGAAAAAGCTTAAAAAATAATACTTTTTTTTTAATTTTGTTGAAACCCCTTTTTATGCTTATGGTTTTAACCCATTTTTTATTTTACTTTTATTTCGAAAATAATGAGAAAAATGGAAAAAATATGTATATTACACATGAATCTATTTTTAAAAATAGAGAAACAAAAAGGAAAAATATATACATATATAGAAAATAAATGGGTGTATGCACATATATGGATGTGTATATATATGTGTTTGTACATGTATATGCAAATATTGATGTACCTTGAGCAATACCACTTTCAAATTTCTTTGATTTTAAATCTGTTTCTTTGCTCTTTTTTTTTCAATTTTTTATTTCAAAATGCTGAAAAATAGAAAGGAGGATTCCCCATTACAGATTTGCATTTGGCTCTATATAGCCATTTTTTACAATCATTACAATTTGTCCTTTGTTATTTAATATTCTTGACTTCTTTTTCTCCAACTTGTTTTGCAAATGGCAATGGTGGTGATGGTGACTTGGTGGCAGTGATGCCGACGTGGCAAGCTCTGAGTGAAAGGGGGAGCGACGGCTTAGTGCAAATTGTAGCATTAGGGATTAGGTTTTTTTTGGAAATTGGGTTATTTGTGTTGGGCTTAGGGAATTTAGGTTGGATCTGTAATTTAAATTTAAAATAAAATTTAAATTAAAACCCAAAATTTGGTCTGCCCATTTTGGTTTGAAGTTGGGCCCGGATAAAATTGGGCTCCAACAGCTGCCCCTCTTTGCTCATTGCTGTGTAACAGGAACAGAGCAAAGACGAAAGGATGACCAATTTTGTCTGATCCTATTGGATTTGGCTTTTTCGGTGTTCCTTCTTCAAGTAATCTGCACTTTGCTTCATTGGTCGCTCAACTTCACTACATCTGCTTTTCCACAACTTAAAGAGGATGTGAGTCAGTGTCGTGATTCCACCCTGTCCCAAGGCAATTTCAATCCACTGGCTTAGGGAATTTAGATTGTGATTCGCTATTGTAATTTTAATTCAATCCACTGGCACTTCAGGGATTTGATGTTGTAGCTTTCTCTTGGGCTACTTCTCTACATCTCATCAGGAAGGTGACCGCTTCATTGTTTTAATCTTCTCTGTATCTCATCAGGAAGATGGATTTGGTTCACTTCTCTGCATCTCGTTAGGAAGATGACCACTTTATTGCTTCGGCCCACTTCTCTATATCTCATCAGGAAGATGGGATTTGGAGACTCATTCGTCTTCACTTCATTGATTTGGTCTGCTTCTTTGTATCTCATTAGGAAGATGACTGCCTCATTGCTTTGGATGACTGCAATCTGCCCCATGATCGGGGTAAGAGATTCGATGATGTCTTCAATCTACCCCATAATCGAGATAAGAGATCGAATGGTTACAATCTTCCTCAGGCTTCAGGTAAGAGATTGGCTGGTGGTGATCTACCTCAAGCTCGGGGTAAAAGATCGGATGACTGCAATCTGCCCTAAGTTCGAGGTAAGAGATTAGTTGATGGTGATCTGCCCTAAGCTCGAGGTAAAAGATTGGAAGGCTACAATCTGCCCTAGGCTCGGGGTAAGAGATTGGGTGATAGTGATCTGCCCCAAGCTCAAGGTAAAAGATCGAATGACTGCAATCTGCCCTAAGCTCGAGGTAAGAGATTGGTTGATGGTGATTTGCCCTAGGCTCGAGGTAAAAGATCGGATGGCTACAATCTACCCCAAGCTCTGGGTAAGAGATTGGCTGATGGTGATCTGCCCCAACCTCGGGGTAAAAGATCGGATGGCTGCAATCTACCCCAAGCTTGGGGTAAGAGATTGGCTAATGGTGATCTGCCCTAAGCTCGGGGTAAAAGATTGAAAGGTTACAATCTGCCCGAGGCTCGGGGTAAGAGATTGGCTGACAATGATCTACCCCAAGCTCGGGGTAAAACATCGGATGGCTACAATCTGCCCCAAGCTCGGGGTAAGAGATTGGTTGATGGTGATTTGCCCTAAGCTCGGGGTAAAAGATTGGATGTTTGCAATCTGCCCCAGGCTCGGGGTAAGAGATTGAAATCTTCAATCTGCGCTTCTTGATTAAGGGTAAAAAACTGGAATGATGTAGTTTAAATCCAACTCGACTGTAACTTCAGGAAGATAGGATTTGATGTCGAAACTTCATCTTGCTCTTATTGCAACTTCAGAGAGATAAAGACTTGGTATTGTGGTTTGATCTGAGCCACTGTAACTTCGAGGTGGAAGATTCACTATTACGGCTTCAATCTACTCTTTTTCGTCTTTAGGGTATAAGACTCACCATTGTGACCTCAATCTTTCCCATCATATTTTATGGTACCGGATTTACTATTGTGGCCTCAATCCTTCTCATCTCATCTTCTAAGATACCGGGTTCACCGTTGTGACCTCAACCTTAGCCTTTAAATCTTCATGTTTCCTTGGTTCATTTTGCCATTATATGGTAATAAAACCTGTAGGCTATGCTTTAATGGACCTCTATGTGGGCCAGATTATTAGAATGAGTCAAATGCTCCTAACCATATGGGTATGAATGATGGATGCAAAAATATCATCTCTAAGAATAATTTTATTTTTAGTCCTTAGGTCGACATTCTTCGTTGTTTGTCTAAGTCCTATCACTGATGTGTTATCATATTTTTCTTTTGGTATGGTATCTTTGACATGAAAGCTAAAGAGGTGGTCATATTTTGAACTATTTGTTTCAAAACCCTTCTATCCCTCGGATTTGTGTTATTTCCAACTAGTGGTCTTATTTCAGGTCTTTGTACTATTTAGAAATTTTTCAAAACAATATGCAGAAATCCTTTTATTCCTTATATCGTTAGACCGCTAATCATTATTTCAAATACAAAAGTGCTTGAATCAAGGTTGTAAGGTGGATGAAATTGGATTTGATTGAAGGCGAAGCTTGCATAAATGAAAAGATCAATGGTTCATTAACTGTTATTTTGATGCAAAAATGCTTGAACATGGTTGCAAGGTGAATAAAATTGAATTTCTTGGAAGCAAAGCTTAAATGAAAGAAAAGAATTAAAAATGACCCATACTGGTTAAAAGTTGCCAAACATATAGTGAACAAAGAATGGAGTTAGGTGCCCCAGATATCAAAGTATGAGCTTCACTAAGCAAACTTGATGAGGACCATTCTGAGCTTGACATGTGTCCATGAAACTTGGAGTACTTCGTCAATGCCTGAAGGTGTAAAGTTTCTCTACCTTGCTACTTTTGAGAGAGAAGACCACTTCATGCCTCTTTTCTCTTTTTCAAATTTGAGTTGCCTTTTCAGGTTTTCAACTCAAATCTCCTTAGGTTTTGAGATGCCCTCTACGGGTTTTCACCTCGATCTCTCATTTTTCTTTTCTTTTTTTAGGTGAAATGTTTCTTCACTGATTCTGAATTTACGGTATTGTAGAACTCTTTCCCATCCATTTCAGTTAAAACGAGAGCTCCTCTAGAGAAGGGTTTCTTCACCACATACGGTCCTTCCCAATTAGGCGTCCACTTCCCTCGAAAATCCTTTTGTATAGGGAGTATCTTCTTTAGAACCAGTTCTCCTTTATGATACTCTCTAGGGCAAACCTTTTTGTTGTAAGATCGCATCATTCGTTTCTGGTACATTTGACCATGACGGACCGCTTTCAATCTCTTCTCTTCAATCAGATTCAACTGAACGTATCTGGATTGGACCTATTTTTTTTCATCTAATTTTAATTTTGACAAAATTCGGAGAGAATGAATCTCTACTTTGATAGGTAGAACTGCTTCAATCCCATAGACTAATGAGAACGGTGTTGCCCCAGTAGAAGTTTTGACTGAGGTCCTATAAGCAAGAAGGGCAAATGGTAACTTTTCATGCCGATCTTTATAGGTTTCTGTCATGTTTCCAACGATCTTCTTAATGTTCTTGTTGGCTGCCTCTACTGCCCCATTCATCTTTGGGCGATAGGGAGATGAGTTGTTATGTTTGATGTTAAACTGACTACAGACCTCTACTATCGTGTTGTTGTTTAAATTTAAAGCATTGTCAGATATTATCCTTTCTAGCATTCCATATTGACAGATGATCTCTTTTTTCAAGAATTTGCTAATCGTAGTTTTTGTAACATTGGCGTATGAAGTAGCTTCTACCCATTTAGTGAAGTAGTCAATGACCACAAAGATGAATTGACGTCCGCTGGAAGCTTTTGATGAGATTGGTCTGATGAGATCCATGCCTCACATGGAAAAGGGCCATGGGGATGTTAAGGCATGGAGAGGTGAAAGCGGCACATGGATCTTATTCCCATAAATCTGACATTTGTGACACCTCATAGTTAATGCAATCATTTTCCACAGTGGACCAATAATAACCAAATCTCATTTTTTGTCGAGTCATTGTGAAACCATTGGCATGTGTTCCACAGATACCCTCATGGACTTCTTCTAGGATTTTCCTAGCATCAATAGCATCAACACATCTTAGTAACACTTGATCTTTGCTCCTCTTATACAGGATTTCTCCATCTAAGACATAATCAATTGCCAGTCTTCTCAAAGTCTGCTTATCATTCTCAGTAGCTTGCTATGGGTACTTGTAGTCTCTTATATAATGCAAGATGTTTTGGTGCCAAGGATGGTCATCCCTTTCTTCTTCCTCGATGTTGTAATAGTGGGCAGGAGCCTTGTAAATGCTCATTTGAATGGGCCTTATGTCCTCTGGCCTAGTTACTTTAATCATTGAGGCAAGTGTAGCCATAGTGTCAGCCATTTGGTTCTCATCTCGTGGGAGATAATGGAATGTAATGTTGTCAAACTTTTTGATTAACTCGAGAACCAATCTTCGATAGTCAATTAACTTGGAGTCTCTTATTTCTCATTCTCCTTTGAGCTAGTAGATTACAAGTACATAATCCCCGTATACTTCCAAAATTTTTATCTCTCGTTCTATGGTTACACGGATTCCAATGATACATGCTTCATATTCGGATATGTTATTTGTATAGTCGAAGTTGAGCTTACTAGTGAAAGAATAATGGTCATCTTCTGGAGATACCAAAACTGCCCTAATTCCATTACTCATGGCATTCGAGGCACCGTCAAAATTTAGCTTCCAAGGTTATTTTTTCGAAACTCCTTTCTCACTGGTTGCAATATGCATTAAATCTTCTTTCAGGAAGTCAAAATCTATTGGCTCTGCTAGTTAAGAAATCCGCTATTGCACTTCCCTTTACTGCTTTTTGGCTTACATAGACTATATCAAATTCGGAGAGTAGGATCTGCCATCTAGCCATCCTCCCATTCAATGCGGTTGACTCCATCATGTATTTTAATGGATCTAACTTTGAGATTAGCCATGTTGTATGGTATAGCATGTACTGTTGTAACCTTCGAGTAGTCCAAACCAACGCGCAGCATAGCTTTTCAATCGATGAGTACATTGTTTCATAATCGGTTAACTTTTTGCTGAGGTAGTATATGACTCTTTCTTTCCTTCCAGTCTCGTCATGTTGGCCCAGTACACATCCCATAGAATTTTCAAATTTTTTCAAGTACAAGATCAATGGCTTGTTGGGGCATGGCAGTACTAGGATTGGAGCATTGGATAAATAATGTTTGACCTTATTAAAATTTTTCTGACATTAATCATCCCACACACCCGGGTTATGTTTTCTAAGGAGACGAAAGATAGGATCACATTTCTTGGTTAATTATGAGATGAACCAAGCAATGTAGTTCAATCTTCCTAGGAAACCTCGAACTTCTTTTTGTGTACGAGGTGGTGGTAACTCTTGTATGGCCTTGACCTTATCTGGATCAATCTCAATGCCCCTCTTGTTGACTACAAACCCTAATAACTTACCTGAGGTGGCTCCAAAGGTGCTCTTGGTCGGGTTTAACTTTAGCTGGAACTTTTTTAACCTCAAGAACAGTTTCCTTAGGACCTTCACATGTTCGTCCCCTGTTCGGGATTTTGCGATCATATCATTAACATAAACCTTGATTTCTTTGTGCATCATATCATGAAGTAAAGTCACCATAGCTCTTTGATATGTCGCCCCCACTGTTTTAAGTCCAAAGGGCCTGACCTTATAACAAAAGGTTCCCCACATTGTGACAAAGGTAGTCTTTTTCATGTCTTCGGGATCCATACTTATCTGGTTGTATCCGGAGAAGCCATCCATGAAGGAGAATAATGCATGACCTGCTGTATTATTGACCAATGTATCAATATGAGGTAACAAGAAATTGTCCTTTGGGCTTGCCTTGTTTAAATCCCGATAATTGACACACATTCGTACATTTCCATCTTTCTTAAGAATGGGGACTATGTTGGCTACCCATTCTAAGTATTTAACTACTTGGAGAAACCCAGCGTCAAATTGCTTTTTGACCTCCTCTTTTATTTTCAATAACACATCAAGTCTCATCCTTCAGAGCTTTTGCTGAATAGGCTTGCATTCTTCCTTTATGAGGAGTCTATGTACTACAACATCGATACTTAACCCCGGCATATCCTGATAGGACCACGCGAAAAGATCTTTGAACTCATGGAGTAGCTCGTTTTGATAGAAATGCTTGTCTCGATTTTCACTTCCTTCTTTTCTTCCTTATTTCCTAGACTCACAAATTTCACTAACTCTTCATGAAGCGGGATTTGTTTTTCATCTTGCTCCACCATTCTCAACAGATTGGGAGATAAGTTACAATCTTGGTAAGTCTTGAGGTTTTTTTTGGACACATGTTCTTTTCAAAAGGGCTTCGAGTCAACAACAGTGTCGCTCGTATCCTTGATATCAAGGGACCCAACATAAAGAAAAAAAAGGGATCCAAAGAATAATTGAACTAAAGAATGATTAATTATGGTATGAACGAATGAGAAGAATGGTAAGGTGTTTGATAAATGAGACAAAAACAATGCATCATTTTTATTGAAATAAAAGATAGTAGTCATGTGCCCTTTATAAAAAGATCACTACTGCTCTCAAGCTTAGAGCAATAATATGTCCTGAATATTACTCTATAAAAGTCCTAAAAACTACAAGAAACCCCTTCATAGTCTAGTTGTCAAAACACTTCCAAGGGTATAGGGACGAACTCTCAATAGGTTCTACTCTCCACATGACTTTGCTCGAATTTTCAGCATTCCCTATCTTGACTTATCAAGTTTCCTCTCAGTTTTCATTTAGGCTTGGTGACTCTCTCACACATGAATGTTTCAAATATGTGGGGTCTTATTGAAATTTAATGCATGAAGTGCAATGCAAATGAATGATAAAATGTATGCAAAAAGGCGTTGATTCTTGGTTCCATTCCATTAGAATAACTTTACTAGAAAACAAATTTCTGTACATAAGGTAAATACATGCATGGTCATGCCTTAATGCTCAAAGTCCTAATCTTCCAAGCTAATTTGCTCTGGTTTGACCCTAATTTCAAGTTCAAAATGTCGGTCTTAAATGTTTAAAATCTACAAGTGGTTAGTCATTTCTCGTACTTGGTCAAATCCTTACTTGTGATATGGTCCCTATCTCAGACTTACCCCTAAGAGCGTTGGAGTTATTCCTCATTTATTTCAAATTTCTTTGGCGATATCTTCTTGTCTTTAAATAGGCATAAATTCCTTCGACAAAGAATAGTTCTCAGAGAATACTCAACAAGAGACTTTTTCAATTTTCAAAAATGGCCACGAAACCAAACTACCAAAAAGTTGTGCACCAATACACCTTCTTTTGCCTTTTCTTTGATAAGTGTTTAGTGGTTAAGATTATTAGAACATGAGTGATTTTCTTGTCATGTCGATAAAACGAATCTGCAACCATGTCCTCTACGTGCCTCGAAACTTTAAGGAAGTCGACTACTTCATATGCATTTGAAACGAAGATGTCAACATTCTTCTCGCCTCTGGGTGCATTGTGTCTTGCGGGTTTTTCAAAGTAATATATTTGTTATCCTTTCTTTCCTTGATTAGGGCTGCAACCTAATGTTCGCTCATCCAGAATAGGCTTTATGATTTTGAATCCTCGGACAATAGAGCGACGTAACGTATTCTTTATGTTCAAGTTTGTGAAAGTGAAGCAACTCAAATCAACATATTCGAATTAGAACATCTGCCTCATACTTCTTTCAGCTCTCGCAAACTGTTATGGATTTCATTTATTTGGGTGTAATCCAAAACTCTGATATCTGCCTCTTTGACAGGTAATCACCCTTCTATTGTTGTTTTTCTTTGACCATATATGTACGACCACATTGACTTCTACATTATCAAGGAATCTGTTTTCTTATGACCAGTTCTCTATTTGGCAATAGAACATGAATCAACACCGTTTTTTATGAAAACGCAATGCAAACAGATTCAAAATAAATAAATTAATATGATTAATACAGGAATAAAACTTGAAAATAAATTGCAATTAAAAGCAAAGAGACAAGAATATAACTGTATCTCTTACCTTCTTCATGTAACCACTAAAGGTTTGACACAGTTCTACTTAAGCTATGCTCTCATGGAATTATATGCAAGTTAATAAATTGTGCTGCTTATTAATGTATGTATGCATGAGAAAGGCATTAACTCAAAGCTCAATTCTATTAGAAAACTTTACTAGAAAACAAGTTCCTTTACATAAGGCAGATAGACATATGATCGTGTCTTAATCTTCGTAGAAAATCATCCAATTTTGCTATGGTTCATCAATTTTGTCCAAAATGTCAGCTTAAGTGATCAATCACTTCTCATAGTTGGATCGAAGTTTGGTTCGTTGTGCGGTCTTCGTTTCAATCTTACTTGTCTGGCGAATCCTTGATTTTCATCTTCTTTTGACCATATTCGCGCGGCCATATTATTTTCCACCTTATCAAGAAACCCGTTTTCTTATGACTAGTTTTTTATTTAGTAATTGAACTTAAATCAACACCTTGCCTTAGATGAGGATGTAATGCATATCGAGAGACAAGGTAGAGTGAGTTAGTACAACATCAATAATAAACATGGATATAGAACAAAGAATCTAAATTTTCGTCCGCTGAAAGGTTCGATATAACTTCTTCTAAAGCAAGTATTTATGACTCATTATATTTGGTTTAGTCTCTAGAGTAAAAAGTTACCCAAACCAACAGATTCGTTGATCTTCACCCATTACAGGCTCATACGGATGAGTTTGGTTTAGGGGGGCACATTTCCTATATGTTTGCATGGAAGTGAAAACTTCACGAAAACATAAGTACAGATGTAATCCCGAAAGTGATTCACTATCCTGCACGAAGGTGAAAACCTAACGAAGGAGTAGTTTCCCGCTTCCACTTAAAAGGGTAGAAATAGATGCATATGAATGCAAATCTATACTAGTAGTATCGACATACTCCAACATCACAAAATGCAAAGGATCGTATATTAAATAAAATCGAGTGTTAAAAAATTTTAACAAAAAGACTTGGAAATAATCGACGTTTGGCTTGACTCTCTTTTATTTTTTTTAAAAATTTTTTCCAATGGAGTCGCCAAGCTGTCGAAACTTTTATTTTTGGAAACAAACAGGTCTCGAAAAATATTTTAAAAATCGAAGTATGGAGTCGACACTAATCATTTCTTTGGTGTGATTGGATCATCACAAACCGTTTAAAATTCGTTTTGGAAAATATTTTGGTCTTCGAAATCCAAAAAAAAGGGTTCAACAGTCGGTTACGTGCAAGGAAGGATTAGCACCCTTACACGACTAAAAATGGTACCACATCAATTATTTAAGCAACAAGAGCACCATCCTCGTGGGATCGATATCCTATAGATTCATCTCTATCTACTATACTTGCATCAACAGTGTCCGCTTGCACATAATTTTTGTGACATTTACAGGCCGATCAGTATGATTATGATCTGAGCTGTGTATAAGCATGTTGATATTGCCATGCATATTCATCAGAATATGGTTAATTTATTATAATGTGATAATTATACTGAGAACTTTGATATATATAATGTCGAAACCATCCTTTTATGGAAACGACTGTTTCGAAAAATATTTTAAAATTCAGAAAAATGGGTGTTTAGAAAATGGGAGTCGCCACCAATCTTTTATTTGGGTGTGATTGGATCACCACAAAACGTTAAAACATTTTAAAAAATGTTGGTCTTCGAAATCCAGAAAATGAGTTCGGGAGTCAGTTACGCATGAGGAAGGATTAGCACCCTCATACGCCCAGAATTGGTACCGTATTGATTATTTTCGGGTCTTAATTTGTAAACCTTAAAAGCTCGAATAAAGTTTAAAATACGATCCTCTAATGCATGAGTTATGTTTAAAAGAAATCGATTTTTGTTTGGAAGTCCAGCTATTTCAAAGTGATAGGGGAAGAAAATTACGTCCAGTAAGTTAGGACATAATATTTCGAGATCCAGAAATAATGAGCTTTCCTTTGTAAAACTTTTTAAATTTTTTTGAAAGAGGATGTTAGATTATCTTGATTTAAAGAAAGATTGCACCTAGTAAGTTAAGGTGCAAAAATTTGAAAATCGAAGATAAGGAAACATTGCCTCGATAAAAGGGTATTCGATTATTTCGATTTTAGAGAAAAATTGTACCTAGTAAGTTAAGGCGCAAAGTTTTGAAACTCAAAATAAAAGAATATTGCCTTGATTTTAAAGTTTTTATGAAAACAATTTTGAAAACGAATATGCGAATTTAATATGAGTGAGCAATTAATGATGAATATTAGAACACAAAGTAAAATAATTAAGCAGATAAATGGTAAGCAAAATAAAACAAACATGAAATACGAATGCATAATAATTAAAGTTAAATGCAAATGTTGATGAGGAAGAAAAATGATGTAATTGGGGTTGGAAATTGAACCTTTTGAATACCCAGGGGCAAAATGGTAATTTTAGACTCTCGAGGGCAAAATGATAATTTTGGGAAAATTTGGGTTAGAAATAACATTTTAAATGTCTGCGGATAAAATGATAATTTTCGGAAGAATCGAGATCAATAAACAAGACTTTTTGGATGTCCGGGGGTAAAATGGTAATTTTGGACTTACGAGGGAAAAATGGTAATTTTTGGAAAAATTTTGGGTTAGAAATGACATTTTAGACAATCGAGGGCAAAACGATAATTTTTAGAAAAATCGAGATCAAAAATGGGATTTTTGGACATCCTAGGGTGAAATGGTAATTTCGAGAGTTTCGGGGTCAAAAATGAAATTTTTGGAAGTTTGGGGTCATAAATGAAATTTTTGGAAGTTTGGGGTTAAAATGGAATTTTTGGAAGTTTGGGGGTAAAAATGTAATTTCGAGAAGTTTCGAGGTTAAAAATGGAATTTTTGGAAGTTCGAGGGTAAAATGTAATTTTCGAAAGTTTTGGGGTCAAAAATGTAATTTTTGGAAGTTTCAAGGTTAAAATGTAATTTTTGGAAGTTTCGAGGTTAAAAATGTAATTTAGGAGAAGTTTCAAGGTTAAAATGTAATTTTGGAGAAGTTTGGGGGTCAAAATACAATTTCTAGATAGTTTAGGGACCTTCAGGGCAATAAAACCAAAAAATAGGTGACACATGGCAGCCCTACAGGCATCCTGAAGTCAAAAGACTAATTTAAAAATCTTGAAAATTTCCTGGGCCGATTTTGTAATTAAATAGAACTTGGTTTAGGGACTAAATTAAAACAAACTAAAAATAAGAAGGACTAATTGCAAAAATAAACCAAAATAGTGACACGTGGCAGCCTCAGGTGTTTTCAAAATGTCAAGGGACTAAATTGAAAAGTAATTAAAATAACTGGGTCAAATTAAAATTAATTAAAAATACAAAAAGGACTAAATTGAAAAATTAAAAATACAGAAGGACTAAACACGCAAATATACCATTTGTTGAAAATAGGGGATCCGGAGGGCCCACCGGGTCGGATCGGGTCGGATCAATGGATCCTTTATAAAGGCCACTTTAAACCTTTTTTTCATTTTGCCTCATTTCATTTTCACAAAAAAAAACAAAAACTCTCTCATGCTCTCTCTATTCTTTTGGCCGGCCAAAGAAGACCCATGTCCGACCATCGACCGTTCGGCGAGGGTTCACCACACGCGCCGGCCCCGAGGGCTCCCCGCCGTTGCGCCATCTTCGCCAGCCTTCGCACGCGCCCACGCGCTGACGTCTTCCGTTGTCCATGCCACCGGAGCTTCGAAGGATGAAAACCTTTCTCTTTCTTTCTTTTCTTTTGTTTGTTCTTCATTTTGAAAACCTTTTTCTTATGTTTGAAACCAAAACCCAGATCTGGAAAAATTTTCTTATGTTTTGATTTTTATTTAAATTTTTTTTTTTTTTCGTCCTTAACAGATGTCTTGATCCCCTTTTTACCCTTTTCATGTTCGTACACGATGAAACAAAGCTGCGGTCGACGGCAGTCCCAAGGCGGTGTCCGGCGATGGCCATGCGAGGCAAGGGAGTGTTCTTGCCCCTTCGTTTTCCCCTTATTATTATTATTAATTATTACTAAAACATTATTAATATTTATTAAATTATTCAATGCTTTTAATATTATTTTATTATTATTATTATTATTACTCATTAATGCTAATCACTAATGCTCATTAATTATAGACATTAGTGATTAATACTTAATACATTAGTCCAGAATAATAAATAGGAAACAATAACGTACTAAAAGGCGTTAATGAATATGCACAGAGTATGTAAATGGTTCGAAGTTTAAAAGTTTAATATTAATGACAAAATGCTTACTGGGAAATGTACCTGGACTAATGCAACTCTGTTTAGTATTCAACTTTCTGTGAAATATTGATGGCCTACTTGCTTGGTTTTGAATACTGCCTCGGTTTCCTATTGCTTTATGAATTTGTTCGAATGCTTCTGCTTGTGAATTTAAGTTGTTTTTTTTATATTTTTAGGAAAGGGGTCGTCTATTGATTTCTAGAACAGGTCGTAATCCTTTTTACATGGCTTGAATATGGTTTTATAACCAGAAATTACAATGATTTTCTTTTGTTTTTTCAAATAAATGCCTTTCTTTTCTTCCTTTTTGCAAGTCGACGAGGATGGCTATGGTGGCTTGCAGCAGTGGCGGCGGTGGCGGAGCAAGTTGAAGCTCGTGATGATGACGTGGCGGCCTATGACTGGGTGAGGTGGTCGGCAGGCAGTGCAAGTGGGAGCTTTGGGTTTCTGTTTGGGCTACTGAGTTGTAAAAGTTTGGGCTTAGGGTCATTTAGTTGGGTCAATTGGGTATTGGGCTGACTGTATTAGGCCTAGTTAGGCTTGTAAATTCTGGATCCCTTTTAGACATGTAAATTGGACTTTGGGCTTTTTAATATTAAGTTTTAAATTAATTCAAATTTAATTAAATTTAAATTTAAAGTAAATTTAAATTTTAAAAAATAAATTTAAAATTAAAATAAATTTAGATCAATTTAAACTTAATTTTAAAAGCTTAATCCAAATTTGGGCCCGTTCAGAATTGGGCTTCAACAGCTGCCCCTCTTTGCTTATTGCTGTGTAACAGGAATGAAGAAAAGAAAAAAAGAAGGCCAATTCTGTTCAATACTATTGAATCTCGGTTATACCATTGACTATTTCAAAGTGACAGCACTTGACTTACAGCTCCATTCCAATCCTGTGACTGCAAGGAGAATGGGATCCGTTATCTGACTTGCTGCATTCTCAAAAGTAGGGTTTGATGTCGAGGCTTCATCCTGCTCTTACTACAACTTCAAAGAGAGATAAAGACTTGCTATCCAGCTTTACTACAACTTCAAGAGGATAGGAATTGATGTTTGATGCCTTATCTTGCTCTTACTACAACTTCAGAGAGATAAAGACTTGCTATCCAACTTTACTACAACTTCAAGAGGATAGGAATTGATGTTTGATGCTTCATCTAGCTCTTACTACAACTTCAGAGAGATAAAGACTTGCTACCCCCAACTTTACTACAACTTCAAGAGGATAGGGATATTGATGTTTGATGCTTCATCTTGCTCTTACTACAACTTTAGAGAGACAAAGACTTGCTATCCAACTTTATTACAACTTCAAGAGGAGAGGAATTGATATTTGATGCTTCATCTTGCTCTTACTACAACTTCAGAGAGATAAAGACTTGCTATCCAACTTTACTACAACTTCAAGAAGATAGGGATTGATGTTTGATGCTTCATCTTGCTCTTACTACAACTTCAGAGAGATAAGACTTGATATCCAAGACTTACTACAACTTTACTACGATTCAAGAAGATAGGGATTGATGTTTCATCTTCTTGCTCATTCTGTGTTACTATCTTGAGAGATAAACACTTGATATTAAATTACTACAACTTCAAGAGGATAGGAATTGATGTTTATGCTTCATCTTGCTCTTACTACATCTTCAGAGAGATAAAGACTTGCTATCCAACTTTATTACAACTTCAAGAGGATAGAATTGATGTTTGATGCTTCTCTTGCTCTTACTACAACTTCAGAGAGATAAAGACTTGCTATCCAACTTTACTACAACTTCAAGAGGATAGGGATTAATGTTATTTTGATCTGATCCACCATGACTTCAAAGTTGAAGATTCATCGTCGTGGATTCGTCCTTTCATGCTTCTAAGGTATCGGGTTTGTTGTTGCGACTTAAACCTTTCCCTTTGAATCTTCGTGGTACTAGATCCACCGTTGCGGTCTTAGATCTTTCCCGTTGTATTTCATGATGCTGACCTGTGGAATATGCTCAAATAGGCCTCCAGGTAGGCCAGGTATGTTTAGGCTGCCATGCTTGGAATGAGTTAAAATGCTCCTAATCTAGAATGAATGTGCATGATTTAATGTTTTAATTTTTTCAAAGATTAGTTTCTTCTCTGTTTTGACATCTCTTTGAATTTAACTCAGCAGATGCTCAATTTGAACTACTCTTTCCAGTTTTAATTCTTTTAACTGGCAGTTGTATTTAAGATCCTTGTATCATTTAGGAATTTTCTAAATAATACTCACTAATCCTTGCTTTTTCATGTCTTTTTATCCATCATCTTGGTATGAAAATACTTGGAAAATGTGGGAAAGAAATGGGATTGTATTATAATCAAAATTTAGAGATCTGTTGGTTATATAATGCCGAATATTTACAATGAACAAACAATGACAAAAAACCAGTACTAGACTTAGATATCAAATATGAGTTTCTCCATTCCATTGCCACTTTTGAGGGAACAATTGGTTGCCCCTATTTTACACTTGAGTCGCCCTTTTCGGGTTTTCAACTCAAAACCCTTTTGGTTTCAGAATGCCCTTTTTACGGGTTTTCATTTCGACCTCTCCGTTGTTTTTTTAGGCGAAATATTTCTTCACTGAGTCTGAATTTACTGGGTTGTATAGCTCTTTGCCGTCCATTTCTGTCAGAATCAAAGCTCCTCCAGAGAAGGCTTTCTTTACCACGTACGCCCATCCCACTTAGGCATCCATTTTCCTCGGAAGTCTTTATGTATCGGGAGTATTTTCTTCAATATCAGATCTCCCTCATGGAATTCTCTAGGGCGGACCTTTTTGTTGTATGCTCGCATCATTCACTTTTGGTACATCTGACCATGGCGGAGGGCTTTTAACCTATTTTCTTCAATCAAGTTCAACTGATCATATCTGGCTTGAACCTATTCTGCTTCGTCCAATTTAGCTCTGACAACTCGGAGAGAAGGAATCTCCACCTCGATGGGTAAAACGGCTTCCATACCATATACAAGAGAGAACAGCGTTGCCCTAGTAGATGTTCTGACTGAAGTCCTATAAGTAAGGAGGGCAAATGGTATTTTTTCATGCCAATCTCTATAAGTTTCTGTCATTTTTGCAATGATCTTCTTGATGTTTTTATTTGCTGCTTCCACTGCTCCGTTCATTTTTGGGCGATATGGAGATGAATTATGATGTTTGATCTTGAATTGCTCACAAACCTCCGATATCATACTGTTTTCAAGTTCAATGCATTGTCCGATATGATCTTTTCTGGCATTCCATACCGGCATATGATTTCCTTTTTCAAAACTTACTAACTGCCGACTATCTGACATTTGAATAAGAGGCAGCTTCTTCCCATTTGGTGAAGTAGTTGATAACTACAAAGATGAATCTATGCCCGTTAGAAGCCTTTGGTGAGATCGGCCCGATAACATCCATGCCCCACATAGAAAATGGCCATGGAGAAGTCATGACATGCAACTATGATGGAGGCACATGAATTTTATCTCCATAGATCTAGCATTTGTGGCACTTCTTAGGATAGTTGATACAATCACTCTCCATAGTTGACCAGTAGTATCCGAATCTCATGACCTACCTTGCCATTTTGAATCCATTGGCGTGTATTTCGCAAATTCCTTCATGGACTTCTTCTAAGATTCTCTAGCCTCGATTGCATCAACACATCTTAGCAACCCCTGATCCTTTCTTCTCTTATACAGGATCTCCCCATCTAGGACGTACTCATTTGCAAGCCTTCTTAACGTCCTTTTCTCATTTTCAATGGCTCCTTCGGATTTACGGTCTCTTACATATTGGAGGATATCTTGGTACCAAGGATGTTCTTCTTTTCCTTCTTCCTCGATCTCGCAACAATGGGCTGGAGTCTCATAAATGCTCATTCGAATGGGCTTCATATCCTCTGGCCTGTTCACTTTTCATCATCGAGGCTAGAGTGGCCAAAGCATCAGCCATCTGTTTTCTTCACAGTGGGATGTATTCGTTGAATTCTTTAATTAATTCGAGGACCATATTTCGGTAATCGATTAACTTGGGGTCTCTTGTCTCCCATTCTCTTCCGAGCTGGTAGATTACCAACGCTTAATCTCCATATATTTCTAAAATTTTGATCCCTCGATCTATGGCTGCTTGAATCCTCATAATGCACGCCTCGTATTCTGCCATATTATTTTGTCAATCGAAGTCGAGTTTACTTGTGAAGGGATAATGGTCTCCTTCCGGTGATACTAAGATTGCCCCGATTCCATTACCTACGGCATTTGAAGCACCATCAAAATTTAATCGACAAGGTTGCTCCGTCGTGGATTCCTCTTCAGTGGTGGCAATATACATTAGATCCTCATTTGGGAAGTCAAAATTTATTGGCTCGTAATCCTCTAGGGCTTTACTAGCTAAGAACTCTACTATTGCACTTCCTTTTACTGCCTTTTGGTTTACATAGACGATGTCGAATTTTGACAGTAGGATTTGTCATCTAGCCATTCTTTCATTCAATGCAGTTGACTCCATCAAGTATTTAAGAGGATCTAATTTCGAGATTTAGCCAAGTTGTGTGGTACAGCATGTACTGTCGTAATCTTCGGGTAGTCCAGACCAAGGCACGATACAACTTTTCTATCGATGAATACCTTGCTTCACAGTCGGTAAACTTTTTGCTAAGGTAATATATGGCTCTCTCCTTTTTTTTCTAGTCTCATCATGTTGGCCTAAGACACATCCCATAGAATTCTCAAAACTGCTAAGTACAAGATTAGTGGCTTGTTGGGACTCGATGGTACTAACCGAGAGCGTAGCTAAACAAATACTGTTTAACCTTGTCGAAAGTTCTTTGGCACTCATCATCCCACTCACCTAGGTTGTGTTTTCTTCAGAAGACGAAAGATGGGATCACATTTCTCAGTTAATTGTGAGATAAAGCGAGTGATGTAATTCAATCTTCCGAGAAAACTTCTAACTTCTTTTTGCGTGCGAGGCGGAGGTAATTCTTGTATAGCTTTAACCTTGTCTGGATCAATCTCAATCCCCTTTTGACTGACCACAAAACCTAACAACTTGCCTGAAGTAGCCCCAAAAGCACATTTGGCTGAGTTTAACTTTAGCTGGAACTTCCTTAATCTCAAGAACAACTTTCTCAAGACCTTTATATGTTCTTCCCCAGTTTGAGACTTTGCTATCATGTCATGGACATAAACCTCAATTTCTTTGTGCATCATATCATGAAACATGTTACAATGGCTCTTTGATATGTTGCCCTTGCATTTTTAGTCCGAACGGCATCACCTTATAACAGAATGTTCCCCACATTGTGACAAAGGTAGTTTTCACATATCTACAGGGTCCATCTTTATTTGGTTATATCTTGAGAAACCATCCATAAAAGAGAAAAGGAATAGCCTGCCGTATTGTCTACTAGGGTGTCGATGTGTGGCAACGAAAAGTTTTCTTTTTTGGGCTAGCCTTGTTCAAGTCTCGATAATCCACACACATACGTACTTTTCCATCTTTCTTGGGGACGGGGACTATATTGGTAACCCATTCTGAATATTTAACCACTTAGAGGAAACCCATATCAAACTGCTTTTGAACTTCTTCTTTTATTTTAAGCACACATCTGGTCGCATCCTGCGGAGTTCTACTGGATGGGCTTGCGCTCGTCTTTTATCGGGAGCTTATGGACTACAATGTTAGTGTCTAATCCTGGCATGTCCTGGTAAGACCAAGCGAAGACATCCTTAAATTCTCTGAGCAGCTCGATAAGATCCTTTCGCGTCTCTACCAAGATGCTGGTCCCAATTTTCACTTCCTTCTTTTCATCTTCCTCCCCTATGCTAAAAGTTTCAACTAACTCCTTATGAGGCAAGATCTGTTTTTTCCTCTTGTTCCATCATTCGCAGCAAGTTAGGAGACAAGTTACTATCCTGGTCATCTTCCAAGTCTTGAGGATCTTCGAGACACATATCTCGCTCAAAATGAGGCTCACAGTCAGTGTTACTCGTATTATTGATATCCAAGGATCTGTCCAAAAGAATGAGAGTGGTTCAATGAACAAAGTAAATTTAAGAATGGTAGTATGGTATGAGTATGGGTGTATGTATTCAAGAATTTGTATAAGTTACGGATAAATAAATTATTTGAATTAGAAGAATGTAAAGAGATATTTGTCAAAAGGGAACAAAATGCATTTTCATTAAGATAATGGATAAAAGTTAAGTGCCCTTTACAAAAGATCTCTATCATTCTCAGGCAAAGAATGATAGATATGTGTCGAGTATTACTTTGAAACAATCTTAAAGGCTACAAGGAACTCCTTCTTCTAACCAGTTGTCCAGAATGCTTCCTGGTGCGTACGGGCCAATTTGAGATAAGCTTCCTCCTTCGCCTTCTTCGAAAATGGCATTAATGTCCAACTCTGTCACAAATCTTCCAGTGCCTCTCTTCTTCTTTAAGCCTTATCCACCGAAAACAAAAGTTTTTGATATATGAGGAAAGGTCATCGGTTCCCACTTGGTTTCCTCCTAGCCTGTCGGACTTTCCTTATCTCTCGCTTCCTTTCTATCTCTTTCTTCTTTCCTTTGCATCTGGCTTGTATCCTAACTAGAAGCGGTTCCCACTTTCCTAGTGGTGTTGGTACATTGAGTGTCCTTACAAGTATTTTTCAAGCCCTTTACTTGGTAATGCCCCTTTTCCAATGGTCAATCATAACCCATTTTCGTGGTTCGAGATAACTTTGGTTCAGGAATTTTACTTCCTTCCGCGATGAATGTGGCTATAACAAATTCCAATGATCGGAAAAACATTCCACCGTATCTTCATTTCTTTCTACATACGGGGCATCACTTGCTACAGATGCGATAATGTCCTCCTTCGCATTTATTATAACTAACCTTTCATTCGTTACCAATTTAAGCTTCTGATGAAGCGAGGACGTACCTACCGCTCCTGCTGAGTGGATCCAGGGTCTCCCTAATAAGCAATTGTAGGAGGGCTTAATATCCATCTCCAAGAAGTCAATCTCGTAAGTATTCGGGCCAATCTACAGTGGTACTTCAATCCGGCCCATCACTTTTCTTTCTTGTTCCATCGAAAGCTCTGACTATGTTGTGACACGGCTTCATATATGAGCTATCGATAGGTATCTTTTCATGGTGGCCAGTGGTAGTACATTTAAAGCTGAGCCATTGTCGATGAGTACTCCGGGTTACCGTATATACAACTACAGCGAGTGGTGATATGCAAAGCCTTAGTCGATCCCATTCCCCCGGACGGGATCTCATCGTCGCTGAAAAAAATAAAATATCAACGCTAATGTTGTTGATCAGAGGATCCAGCTTGCATACGGATATATCTTTGGTCACATAAGTCTTGTTTGAGCAGCAATTCATTAATGCATTACGGTGGGCTTCAGAACTCAGCAATAGTGCTAAGATTGATATTCGTGCGGGTTGTTTGTTATTGGCTCAACTACACTGTACTCGCTATGTTTTCAAGAATTTCAAGAATTCTTTGGCTTCTTCCTCCGCGACTGGCTCATTTATCTGTCCTAGCTTGTCAGTCTCTTTTTCTTTTGGCTCAATTGCTAAGGCCTTTCCTTTTGCAGCTTTTTTTTCTCCTTTCCTGAATCATAGATTTTTTTGCTACAAGTAATCAGGTTTACATTTTCTTGGGGTTGCTCCTTTTTGGGTGTTATTATGTTACACCCGTAATTCCAAGGAACTCTCTTGCTATCTCCATAAGGAAACGGTGTAGGTTTTCGTATGATAAGACAAGGTACCTCTAGTTTTCTCATCTCAGTTCCTTTGGACGTAGAGATGATTATCACCGGAGGATCGGGCTTATTTGCACTTTTTCCTTCGGAGGCACAGATATCCTCGATCTCTTCTTCTTCCTCAAAGAACTCCAAATCTTTGCGGTCCATCAAATCTTGTACCAGAACCTTGAACTCCGCACAATGTTGAATCTTGTGTCCCTTAACATTGTGGAAATCACAATAATTCTTGCCCGTTACCACATTTCCACCATTCTGTGCGATCACTCCTTTGTCTATGATTTGACGCCATACTCATTTCAAAGGAGATTTGACCTCTTCGATATGGGTTTTAACCTTTTTACCTTTTGCTTCAATGATCGCGTTCACTCCCTGATTAGGATGGGCAAACAAAGGGTTCCCAGCTACATTAGGTCCAGATGGTTCATCGAATCTTATTCGTTTCATCTTAATTAATCTCTCTACTGCATTCTGGAAAGCAAAACAATTTTCGATGGAGTGTCCGGTTACTCCTCCATGAAATTCGCACTGAGCATTGGCGTCGTACCATTTTGGGAAGGGTGGTTCTATAGGATCCGTGTAATGTGGGGCTACCGCATGCTGATCATATAATTGTTTGTAAAGCTCTTTGTAAGTTATCGGAATAGGAGTGAGCTGAATCCTTTCGGTATTCCTTCTTGGGCTTGGTTTTGACTTTGGTGAATTTTGATAATTACTCGCAGGGGGTTTGCTTGTGTCATCATGATTGATTTCGTATGATTTGGCCTGTACATGCCTGCGTTATTCACTTCCGCTTTTTCCTTCTGGGGGCTACCTTTTTTCACTGTCCCCAGCATCAATCTTGCCGTTTTTAATGGCGCTCTCAATCATTTCTCCAGACATAACCATGTCCGGGAAACTTTTCGTAACATTTCCCAGCAAAAGGTTGAGATATGGTGCTTTTAGCGTGTGGACGAACAGCATGGTCATCTCTTTTTCCGTTAATGGTGGCTGTACTTGTGTTTCCATGTCTCTTTATCGCTGGGCATATTGTCTGAAACTTTCGCTCGGCCTTTTCTCCATATTTTGCAAGGTGATTCTATCTGGAACAATATCAGTAACATGACCATATTGTTTCATAAAGGCTTGGACCTGGTCCTTTCATAAATTGATCTTTGCGCGGCTCAACTGGTTATACCACCTCGCAGCGGATCCAACCAAACTATCTTGAAAACAGTGGATTAATAATTTGTCATTGTGGACATATCCTATAATTTTTCGACAGAACATTGTAATGTGTGCTTCAGGGCAGCTTGTCCCATTATATTTTTCAAATTTTGGAGTCTTGAATTTTGGGGGCAACACTAAATCTGGAACTAAGCTTAGTTCCATTGCATCTATCCACGATAAGCATCAGCCCCTTTCATTGCTTTGACCTTCTCCTCCAACCATTTATAACTTTCCTCTATCTGTTTGGAAACTTCCAATTTTGTTTTCCCTGCCTCCATTATTTCATCAAGGTCAGGACTAATGGGGTTCGCAGTCCTTTCTCCTGGATTATACCCAGACCCAATTGGGTAATTATCCTAACCTGAGGCACCAACGGGCTGTGTGTTGTGTGCCCGGATAAATATGGGAAATCCCCGTGAATTTATTTTTGGTAGGGCTTGGTGATGCACGGGAGTAAAACTAGGAGGATATTGAGGATCTTCATTTTCCTCCCTTGGGTCCTCTACAGGATTTTCCCCGTTTTCTGACTGTCGCAATAGTTGGGTCAATTGATTGATCATGATGCTTTGAGACTCGATAATTTGGTCTCTCATATCCTTTTGGACCTTTTCTAGTTGAGCTTGCATTTGCTCCTGCATTTCTTTTTGTAACTGCTCTAGCCTCTCTATTCGTTGGTCCATGGCCCTTCGGGTACCGTAAAGGTGTAAATTCTCTATTTTTCTAGTTTTAAGCTGGTAGGTTTGAAATTTTATTAAATGAGTTTTATTGTATTAAAGCAAGAGAATGTAATGCAAATAAATGCGAAAGAATACATGAAATGCAAAAAGAAAGGTATTGACTTATAATTCAATTTCCATTTAGAAAACTTCACTTAGATAACAAGTTCTTTTACATAAAGCAAATTACATAAACGGTTGCTGCTTGATGCTCAGAGCTTTGCTTTGATGCTCAGGGCTCTAGAATAGGCCTTATCTACTGAAATCTTTGGACAACGAAGCAAAGTGGTGTACTCTTCTATTGTCGATGTCATGTTACATTTTCGAAGGTGAAGCAACTAACGGGTTTCAATACTGTGTTAATGCTCGAAGAGATATTTGTCACCTTAACCTCGAGTAAGTATGGCAAATCTCCGTATTCTTGGTTTTCGGTTTTTCTCTTAAACAATCATGTCTTATCTTCTAACACATTTTGTTAACTGTCCATATCTCTTTCAATATTGTTTTGAGATTTGATCTTGGTGTAATCCCAAAGTTCTGACTCATATCCTTCTGCTAAGCTGTCCCCTTTTTGGCGTTGAGTCTCCTCTGACCACATGCGTACGACCATATTGTCTTCCACTTTATCAAGGTACTTATTTTCCATGATCGGTTCTCTTATCGGTAACTAAATTTTCGAGTCTATACCTTTCCTTTTTTATGATGATGAGATGCAATGCAAAGAAAAAGACAAAATAAACAAGTTAGCAAAACAAAATAATATCAATATACAAGTATAGAACACAGAACCTAAAAGTTTATCTCGAAAGGTTGCTAAAAGGTTGAGCCTAACTCCGTCTAGGGTGTGTCCTTACGGGTCACTATATGTGGTTTTAAGCTCTAAAGTAAGGGTACCCAAATTAGCAGATTCCTCTATCCTCACCCATTACAGGCTCATACAGATGAGTTCGATTTAGGGGGACATATTTCCCACATGTTTGCACAGAAGTGAAAACTTCACGAAAACAAGGGTACTTTGTAATCCCGAAAGCAATCCACTATCCTGCACGGAGGTGAAGACCTCACGAAGGAAGTAGTAGTTCCGGCTTTCACTTAAAGGGGTAATATCATATGCAAATGTATGCAAATTTACACTAGCAATATTACATAAAATGTCACACCAAAGATATCAAGGATCGTATTTTAAATGAAATCGTAAATTTTAAAGTTTTAAAAAAAAAGACCCGAAAATAATCAATTTAGCTTGACTCTCATTTATTTTTGAACATAGTCCCCAATGGAGTCGCCAAGCTGTCGAAACCATCCTTTTATGGAAAACAACTTGTTTCGAAAAATATTTTAAAATTCAGAAAAATGGTGTTTAGAAAATGGGAGTCGCCACCAATCTTTTTATTTGGGTGTGATTGGATCACCATAAAACGTTAAAACATTTTAAAAAATATTGGTCTTCGAAATTCAAAAAATGAGTTCAAGAGTCGATTACGCATGAGGAAGGATTAGCACCCTCATACGCCCAGAATTGGTACCGTATTGATTATTTTCGGGTCTTAATTTGTAAACCTTAAAAGCTCGAATAAAGTTTAAAATACGATCCTCTAATGCATGAGTTATGTTTAAAAGAAATCGATTTTTGTTTGGAAGTCCCGCTATTTCAAAGTGATAGGGGAAGAAAATTACGTCCAGTGAGTTAGGACATAATATTTCGAGATCCAGAAATAACGTGCTTTCCTTTGTAAAAATTTTAAATTTTTTTGAAAGAGGATGTTAGATTATCTTGATTTAAAGAAAGATTGCACCTAGTAAGTTAAGGTGCAAAAATTTGAAAATCGAAGATAAGGAAACATTGCCTCGATAAAAGGGTATTCGATTATTTCGATTTTAGAGAAAAATTGCACTTAGTAAGTTAAGGTACAAAGTTTCGAAACTCGAAATAAAAGAAAATTGCCTTGATTTTAAAGTTTTTATGAAAACAATTTTGAAAATAAATATGCGAATTTAATATGAGTGAGCAATTAATGATGAATATTATAACACAAAGTAAAATAATTAAGCAGAGAAATGGTAAGCAAAAATAAGACAAACATGAAATACGAATGCATAATAATTAAAGTTAAATGAAAATGTTGATGAGGAAGAAAAATGATGTAATTGAGGTTGGAAACAGGACCTTTTGAATACCCGGAGGCAAAATGGTAATTTTAGACTCTCGGGGGTAAAATGATAATTTTAGGAAAATTTAGGGTTAGAAATGACATTTTAAATATTTGGGGATAAAACGGTAATTTTTAAAAGAATCGAGATAAAAATGAGACTTTTTGGATATCCGGGGGTAAAATGGTAATTTTGGACTTTCGAGGGCAAAATGGTAATTTTTAGAATAATTGGGATCAAAAATGGGATTTTTAGACATCTAGGGGTAAAATGGTAATTCTGAGAGTTTTAGGGTCAAAAATGTAATTTTTGGAAGTTTGGGGTTAAAAATGAAATTTTTGGAAGTTTGGGGTAAATATGTAATTTTGGAAGTTTCAGGGTCAAAAATGGAATTTTTAGAAGTTTTGGGGTTAAAATGTAATTTTGAGAAGTTTTAGGGTCAAAAATGTAATTTGGGATAAGTTTTAGGGTTAAAATGTAATTTTAGAGAAGTTTTGGGGTCAAAATACAATTTTTGGATAGTTTAAGGACCTCCAGGGTAATAAAACCAAAAATGGGTGACACGTGGCAGCCCTACAAGCATCTTGAAGTCAATGGACTAATTTAAAAATCTTGAAAATTTCCTGGGCCAATTTTGTAATTAAACAGAACTTGATTTAGGGACTAAATTAAAATAAACTAAAAATAAAAAGGACTAATTAGAAAAATAAACCAAAATAGTGACACGTGCAAACCTCAGGTGTTTTCAAAATGTCAAGGGACTAAATTGAAAAGTAATTAAAATAACTGGGCCAAATTAAAATTAATTAAAAATACAAAAAGGACTAAATTGAAAAAATTAAAAATACGGAAGGATTAAACGCGTAAATATTCCATTTGTTGAAAACACGCGGATCTTGAGAGTCCACCGGGTCGGATCAATGGATCCTTTATAAGACCACTTTAAACCTTTTTTCATTTTGCCTCATTTCATTTTCACAAAAAAACAAACACACTCTCCATGCTCTCTCCATTCTTTTGGCCGGCCAAAGAAGACTCACGTCCGACCACCGGCCGTTCAGCGAGGGTCACCACACGCGTCGGCCCCGAGGGCTCCTCGCCGTCGCGCCATCTTCGCCAGCCTTCGCACGCACCCACGTGCCGACGTCTTCCCGTCGTCCATGCAACTGGAGCTTCGAAGGGTAAAAACCTTTCTCTTTCTTTTTTTTTTTGTTTGTTCTTCATTTTGAAAACCTTTTTCTTATGTTTGAAACCAAAACCCAGATCTGGGAAATCCAGATCTGGAATATTTTTCAAAACCTTTCCTTTTTTTATTCTTAAAAATGTTTTGATTTTTATTTAAAAAATCTTTTTCTTTTCGTCCTTAACAGATGTCTTGATCCCCTTTTTACCCTTTTCAAGTTCGAACGCGATGAAGCAAAGCTGCGGTCGACGGTAGTCCCAGGGCGGTCTCCGACGATGGCCATGCGAGGCAAGGGAGTGTTCTTGCCCTTCGTTTTCCCCTTTATTATTATTATTATTATTTATTACTAAAACATTATTAATATTTATTAAATTATTCAATGCTTTTAATATTGATGACCTACTTGCTTGGTTTTGAATACTGTCTCGATTTCCTATTGCTTTATGAATTTGTTCGAATGCTTCTGCTTGTGAATTTAAGATGTTTTTTTGTATTGATTTTCAGAAAAGGGGTCTTCTATTGATTTCCAGAATAGGTCGTAACCCTTTTTACATGGCTTGAATCTGGTTTTATAACCAGAAATTACAATGATTTTCTTTTGTTTTTTTCAAATAAATGCCTTTCTTTTCTTCCTTTTTGCAGGTCGGCAAGGGTGGCTATGGTGGCTTGCAGTAGTGGCGGTGGCAGAGCAAGTTGAAGCTGGTGATGATGACGTGGCGGCCTATGACTGGGTGAGGTGGTCGGCAGGCAGTGCAAGTAGGAGCTTTGGGTTTCTGTTTGGGCTGCTGAGTTGTAAAAGTTTGGGCTTAGGGTCATTTAGTTGGGTCAATTGGGTATTAGGCTGACTGTATGAGGCCCAGTTGAGCTTGTAAATTTTGGATCCCTTTTGGATATGTAAATTGGACTTTGGGCTTTTTAATATTAAGTTTTAAATTAATTCAAATTTAATTAAATTTAAATTTAAAGTAAATTTAAATTTAAAAGGATAAATTTAAATTTAAAATAAATTTAGATCAATTTAAACTTAATTTTAGAAGCTTAATCCAAAATTTGGGCCCGGTCAGAATTGGGCTTCAACATATACATATATCATCTTGAGATTGAGGTTGAGATTTTGAAAAATGTGAAATCATACCATTGTATGCTCATGAGTTAGGATTGTATGATGGAAGACGTGGTTATCACCCCTTCAGATGGCTGATAGTAAAACCACACTACAATTGGTGATGATTGATTGGGAAAGGGTTCTAGGGAACCTCTTCACTGTGTTGGTGTGTTAGAGTATGGGTGCATTGCATTATGCTAGTGATTGTATCATGATTTGTGGTTACATTATGTGTTATTATATTATTGTGATAATATATTAGGATGTATGTTCTTTAGAGACACACTGGCCTTTTTAGCTCATTTCTCTATAGTATTCCTTTCAGATACTTGAGACTTAGCATGCTTGGTACTTGGAGGCACCAATTTCGTTTTTCTTATTTATTTAGTATCATTTATTACTACGTATAAGCTATTTTATGGATTTTATTGTATTTATTTATTTATTATTTTATCGAATTGTAGGTTGTTTGAATTTAGGGTTTTGCTATTTTTTAAATTTATTAATTATTTAGTTTTAATTATAAACTATATATATATGTGTGTGTGTATGTGAATTATCAGATTGCATGAGGGTATTGTAACAGCCCGATTTTAGTGGTGTTGGAAACAGTGGTTTCGGGACCACAACTCTGACGAGTAGAGTCATAAGTATTGATTATATAATATTTACGATGTCATTAGTGGCATATTAAAGTTCGATTATGAAATTTTATCATTTAGATAGTTAATTCAACAAAATGGACTAAATCGTGTAAACGCTAAATGTGGGAATCATTGATTAAATATGCTAATTTTGAAGGAATGGACCTAGGAAGGTCCTTAAAGGGAAATTAGACCCTTGGATAAGTATATGGATGGTTTATCCTTATTATTTGGTTGAAAATGAAAGAAATTTCTTAAGGGAAAAATGGTTATTAGGTTAATAAGTAAAAATAATAAAACATAAGTGAATTTCATCATCTTCTTCATTGAAAAAGAAGAGAGAAACCCTAGAGCTTCCAAGGTACGGTCAAGCTTAACTCACCATTTGGTAGGTGATTTCTCAACCGTTATTGGTAATTTTTAAGTTTTTGAGTTCGTATTAGCTTAACCTAGCTAACCTGAGGACTCATTTGTAATTCTGTGAAATGTTAAAAATCATAGCATTGTTGAATAAGCTTGTTCATGGGAGTTTATGAAAGTTTTGAAAGTTCATGGGAGTGTGAAAATGTATAACGACCTGAAGAAAATGTATTGGTATTAGGGTTTGGTGTGTCAGCAAGTAAAAGCTAAGCATCAGGTACCGTCTAAGTTGTTGCAGCCTAAGCTGGTTGGGATCGATTTGGTACATGAGACGGAAGACAAGGTTCGAGTAATCTGTAGTTGTTTAAAAGCAGCATCTAAGAGACAAAAGTCTTATGCTTACCTAAAAAGAAAGAATATAAATTTTGCCTTCGGAGATCAAGTTTTTTTTGAGAGTTTCACCTTGAAAGAAGGTGTTACGATTTGGTCGAAAGGGAAAGTTAAGTCCGCGGTTTATTGGACCGTATGAGATTCTAGAGAGGGAAATTAATGACTTGTTGATTTAGATCACGAGTGAGTGGCAAATCGTGGAAAAGGGAAAATTACAGAATTGTCCCTAGAGTTTTCTTTTTGCTACAAATTCATCCAGTAAGTTTGTGTAACTATATTCTACTTGTTAAAGGCTAACTTTATTTGTTTAGTTTATTCTTGATGATGGATCATGATGGAAGATACGGAAGAAATAGCATACTGGTTCGTTTGAGCATGCAGCCTCTTTTGAGCATATTAGCTCATTTGAGCATACTAGCTCGTTTAAGCATACTGGCTTGTTTGAGCATACTAGCTCATAAGAGCATTACTAGATCGCAAGAGTTTATTTCTCTGGAAGACCACAAGGGGTATTGAATATTGAAGAAGGAACGAAGATGATAGTTCTCATTCTCTCTCTCGTTTTTATGGTTATTCGTAAGTTAACTATACAACGAATCTACTAAGCTCTCTAAGCTTATATGTGTATTTTCTCTATTTTGTAGATTCATTTTACTGTTGGAGATCGGATCCCCAAGAAGAATCACACTATCCCAAGAGCTTGTTTGGTAGTCTTTTGTATCACCTGGCCTATATGGCATGTAGTAGGATCTATGAACTTAATATGATTTGTTGTAAAAACCCTCTAGAATGTTTGCAAATGTTTAGCTAGATTGTATTGAATTAGTACAACTTGGGATGATTTGTTGAAGCTTTGTTTTGAGTCATTTTGAATTAATATCATGTTCTATCTATGTTATAGATTGTTTTTGTTATAATAATTCTAACCCTTAGAAGAATTGTATGCATTTTATGAAATCTGCTTACTTGTTTCTGTAGTTCTCTTGCATGTGTCGGTAGAAGTACAGAGTAGGAGAGAGGTTAGATTCTGACTTGTATTGTTTCGATAGTAGAATTTGATGTATCGGTAGTTCTAAACATAAAAGTATCGGTAGAACATCTGCTTGTATCAGTAAAAGTTACAGGGTAAAACTTTCTAGCTCTCTGGAGTTTTTAGTCCCGGTAGAAGCATGTCGAGTATTGGTAGAAGGTACACTTGTATCGGTAAAACCATTACGAGTATTGGATAGAAGTCTGTTATTGTTTAAAATTATTTACTGATTTGTCAACTACCGATACATGTCCAACAAGTATCGGTAGAAGTTTACAGAAATTCTATAAATGACCTTTTCACCCTTATTGAGTTGTGGTTATAATTATTTGATGATTTATGACGTGTTAGGTGCATTTCTTTAATAAAGTAAGATTGAATGAAATGTTATTTAAAAGATGAACAGTGATTGATGAACAGTAGGACATTGGGACCCTAATCTGTGACGATTTTGAGTTTTGGGTATTACAGTTAGTGGTATCAAAGCATATAGTTTAGTCGGTTTTTGGACTGAATTTATAAGTTAAAGAGTTTAGCCTATAGTTTAGTCGGTTTTTGGACGGAATTTATAAATTAGAGACTACATAACATATAAACCTGTGATAGTTTGATGGTGATAGATCCGATCTAACTTTGAAATTTTGTTGATAAGTAAAATGTCTGATTTTGAATGAGGAGAGACCAATGAGGTAAATAGTAATGCTCCAGGTACTTATTTCGACGTGAGTCAAGGTGTACTCATGATGCCGATGACTGAAAATGAAGCTAAAAATATGTTCTTCGACTTGATAGGCCAATGGTTAGCTAAATTTATGAGAGGTAATCAAATAGTTCCACGGCCTCCTCCTCCACCTGTGCAACCTATTACGTGACCTGCAGCACCACCAGTTGCACCTCCACCTCCTCCAGTAGTAGCACAGCGACGCCGTATACCTACAGATAAAGTTCGAAAATATGGGGCGGAAGAATTCAGAGGAAGTGTCGAGGATGATCCATCCAGAGCTGAGTACTGATTGGAAAATACTTTACGAGTCTTGAATGAGATGGTCTGTCCCCTAGAAGATTATTTGAGATGTGCAACATCACTACTGAAGGATGAAGCTTACAATTGGTGGACAACGATATTGGCTGTGGTTCCCGAGAATGAGATCACTAGGGAATTTTTCCAGACTGAATTTAAAAAGAAATATGTCAGCAAATGGTATTTGGACCGGAAGAAGGAGTTCCTGGAATTGAAATAGGGAAACAAGTTCGATGTTGAGTACAAGTGGGAATTTGTATATCTTAGTAGCTATGCCCTAGAGATCGTGCCGACTGATGAAGCTATGTGTATCCGTTTTGAAGACAAGTTAAATGATGAAAACAAAATGATGGTTGGTGGTTTAGAGTTATGACCATTTATGGCTATGACAGATCGGGCACAGAAAATGGAAGAAATCTACAACCATAAGAAGCAAAGAGAGAAGAGATTTAGAGAGTTCAGCAAGAAAGATTCATCTAAAACATTTTCTGTACCTCCACCGGAGAAGTTCAAAGAGAATGAGAATCGAGCAGTGACATCATTTGGTTTTGATGGCAGTAGCAGATCAAGACAGCTTGGATCGAGGTTACAAAATCGACCTTCAAATAGTGTGGCTAGTGTACGCAATGCATCGAATCCTGCGTGCGATCAATGTGGCAGATTCCACTATGGTGAGTGCCGAGTTAAGAAGGGTGCCTATTTTAGATGTTAAGTGATTGATCATCAGGTTCGTAATTACCTAGTGACGCTTGAAGAAATGGAGGATCAAAGTGTAAACCTCCAATCACACCGCAAAAGGGTCAATGAACGGGTCAGAGCAATCATATGGGCAGAAATTGCAGTAAAAAAGAGAGATAATACGAACAGGTCTGAGGTTCGCGCACCTGCCAGAACCTATGTTATACGAGCTAGGGAAGAGTTACTACACCAGATGTTATGACTGGTATATTCTATCTTTTTGATGTAATTGTGTGTGCTTTGATTTACCCAAGGACGACTCACTCTTATATTTATACTGCTTTAACAACTGATAAGAAATTGTCTGTCGAGTCAACTGAATTTGATATGCAAGTTACAAACCGTTGCGTCATAGTGTCATAGTAAATCTGGTGTGTCGTAAGTGTCCACTGAAAGTTCAAGGCTGTGAGTTGCCTGCTAATCTTTGCTGCTACCCTTTTATGAGTTCGATCTGATTTCGGGTATGGACTGGTGAATTGAACATGATACGGTGGTTAACTGCAAGCAGAGATGGATTGGTTTAAAATGCCCGATCGGTGAGATAATTACAGTTGAGTCCGATAAATTGAACTGTGATGCTAGAGTGATTTCAACAATTTTTGCATAGAAACTGGTTCGTAAGGGCTACGAGGCATTCCTAGCTTACATACTGGATACGCGAGGGTCGAGAATAGAATCGAATCAGGTACCAATTATTAATGAATTACCAGGTTTGCCGCCGATCAGAGAGGTAGAATTTGGCATTGATTTGATACCAGACACCATTTCGATATTGATCCCACCGTACAAAATGGCACCGACTGAGTTGAAGGAACTCAGGGCATAGTTGCAAGAGTTATTAGAAAAGAGTTTTTATACGATCGAGTGTATCACCTTGGGGTGCACCACCGCTGTTTGTAAAGAAAAGAGATGGTTTATGAGGATGTCTATAGATTATCAGTAGTTGAACAAGGTTACAATAAAAAAACAAGTATCTGTTACCCAGTATTAAGGAATTGTTTGATCAATTGAAAGATGCAATTGTATTCTCAAAGATAATCTTCGATCGTGATACTATCAAATGCGAGTAAAAGACTGTGATGTGCCGAAGACAACCTCAGAACACGGTACGAGCACTATGAGTTTCTTATGATGCCGTTTAGGTTGACTAATGCACCGGTAATATTTATGGATTTGATGAACCAAGTTTTTTAGCCTTAGTTGGATAGATTTCTGGTAGTATTTATCGATGATATAATAATCTACTCCAAGATAGAGGACTATCACACACAGCATTTGGAGGAACTGTTGCAGATTTTACGAGAGAATCAGCTCTACACAATTCAGTAAGTACGAATTCTGGCTTAGAGAAGTTGGATTTATGGGGCATATTGTATCTTCGAAAGGAATTTGCGTAGATCTGGGTAAGTTTCACTATTCTTGATTGGAAAGCTCCGAAGAATGTTTTTTGAGGTACGTAGTTTTTTTGGGACTAACAGGCTATTATCGACGATTTGTAAAAGAATTTCTCTATTATAGCTCTACCAATGACGAAGTTACTACGAAAGAATGTTTCATTTTTTTGGTCGAAAAGTGTTAGCAGAGTTTTGATCAGCTGAAGAAAATTTTAACAGGAGCTCCAGTTTTTGATGCAACCTGAGTTAGGAAAAGAATTATTTTCTACAGTGATGTGTCATTGAACGAGCTAGGATGTGTATTGATACAAGTCGGGAAAGTAATAGCTTATGCTTCCCAAAAATTAAAGCCGCATGAGAGAAACTACCCGACACATGATTTGGAGTTAGCTGCCATTGTCTTTGCATTGAAGATTTGGCGACACTATTTGTATGGTGAGATGTCACATATTCATAGATCACAAAAGCCTAAAATATCTAATGACCTAAAAAGAATTGAATCTGAGGCAACGCCGGTGATTAGAAACAGAAAGACTACGATCTAGTGATTGACTACCATCCGAGAAAAGCTAATGTGGTTACTGATACCTTGAGTCGAAAATCATTGTTTGCTTTGAGAGCAATGAAAGCACACTTGTCACTTGAGGGTGATAGATCAGTTGTAGCTAAACTCAAGACTAGACTATTATTTCTACAGTAGATTCAGGAGTTACAGAGAGATGATCCAAAGCTTTTAGCTAAGAAAGAGCAGATGCAAAGTAACAACGCCACAGGGTTTATAGTTGACACATTTGGTATGTTGTATTTCAAAGGCAGAGTGTGTGTTCCTAACAATTCTGATTTGAGATGAGACATTTTGATAGTAGCTCACATTAGTACTTATTCCATACATCCAGGGAGTTTGAAAATGTATAACGACTTGAAGAAAATGTTGTCGTATTAGGGTTTTGGTGTGTCAGCAAGTAAAAAGCTGAGCATCAGGTACCGTCTGGGTTGTTGCAGCCTATTACCATTCCTAAGTGGAAATGGGAGTGAGTTACTATGGACTTGTTACGGGATTACTGATGACACCGAGGATGAAAGATTCAATCTAGGTTTATTGCAGATTGACTAAGTCAACTCACTTTATCCCTATCCGAGTGGAATATCCACTAGAGAAGTTGACTGAGTTGTATCTATCTGAAATTGTACAACTGCACGGGTACCAATATCTATTATCTCTGAAAGGGATCCATGTTTTACCTCGAGTTTTGGGCTAATCTGCATGAAGCTTTTGGAACTAGGCTGAATTTAACACTGCATATCATTCGCAGACAGATGGTCAGTCTGAGTGGGTAATACAGATTTTGGAGGACATGTTAAGGTGCTGTATACTTGAGTTCGAGGGTAGCTAGGAAAAATACTTACCACTGGTGGAGTTTGCTTATAATAACAACTATCAAGCTAGTATTAAAATGGCACCGTTTGAGGCATTATATGGTAGAAACTGCAGAACACCTCTGTATTTGTCTGAGTTGAGCGAGGCTAAGCTGTTTGGGACCGATTTGGTACACAAGATGGAAGACAAGGTTCGAGTAATCCGTGATTGTTTAATAGTAGCATTTGAGCGACAAAAGTCTTATGTTGACCTGAAAAGAAAGGATATAAAGTTTGCCTTCGAAGATTGAGTTTTCTTTAGAGTTTCACCTTAAAAGAAGATGTTACAGTTTGGCCGAAAGGGAAAGTTGAGTCCGTGGTTTATTGGGCCGTATGAGATTCTCGAGAGGGTCGGTCCTATAGCTTATAAGCTAGCTTTACCTTCAGAACTTGAAAAGATTCATAATGTATTTCATGTTTCGATGCTGAGACGGTACAGATCAGATCCTTCTCATCTGATTACGCCCTATGAGGTTAAAATACAACTAGATTCGATGTACTCAGAAGAATCGATTAAGATTCTAGCTCGTGAAGTGAAAGAGTCATGAAACAAGCAAGAACTACTAGTAAAGGTTTTATGGAACCAACACGGTTAGAGGAAGCAGCAGGGGAGATAGAGGCATCAATGAAATCACAGTACCCTAATCTGTTCACTGGTAAGAAATTTCGAGACGAAATTTCCCTAAGAAGGGAGAGTTATAACAGGCTAATTTTTAGTAGTTTCGGGATAACTCTGACTAGTCGAGTCATAAGTATTGATTATTTAATATTTGCAATGTCATTAGTGTCGTATTAAAGTTCGGTTATGAAATTTTATTATTTAGATAGTTAATTGAACCAAATAGACAAAATCGTATAAACGCAAAAAGTAGGAATCGCTGATTAATATGCTAATTTTTAAGGGATGGGCCTAGAAAGGTCCTTAAAGGGAAATTAGACCCTTGGATAAGTATATGGATTGTTTAGCCTTAATATTTGGTTGAAAATGAAAGAAATCTCATAAGGGCAAAATGGTAATTAGGTGAATCTCATCATCTTCTTCATTGAAAAAGAAGAGAGAAACCCTAGTTGAGAGCTTCCAAGGTACGGTCAAGCTTAACTCACCATTTGGTAGGTGATTTCTCACCCGTTTTTAGTAATTTTTAAATTTTTTGAGTCCATATTAGCTTGACCTAGCTAACCTGATGACTCATTTGCAATTGTGTCAAATGTTACAAATCTTACCATTGTTGAATAAGCTTGTTCATGGGAGTTTATAAAAGTTTTGGAAGATTGGTTAGATTTGTTAATTTTTTAAAGTGATTTTGATGAATTTAGGGTTTGAGGACTAAATTGGTAAAATTATAGAATACATGTATTAATGTGAAATAAAATATATGTATGAGTTAAGAATGTGTCCTAGTATATTCGGTTAGCATGGGTTGAGTTTGGAAATTGCCATTTTGCTTGTTTGAGGTTAAAGGACTCAATTAAATAAAAATGAAAGTATAGGGGTGATTTTGAAAACTATCTAAAAAGGACATAAATGCCAGAAATGATTTAAATTTCATGATTTAATGTGGAAATTAATGACTTGTTGATTTAGATCACGAGCGAGTGGTAAATCGTGAAAAGGGAAAAATTATAGAATAATCCCTGGAGTTTCCTTTTTGCTACAAATTCGTCCGGTCAGTTCATGTAACTATATTCTACTTGTTAAAGGCTAACTTTATTTATTTGGTTTATCCTTGATTATGGACCGTGATGGAAGATACGGAAGAAATAGCATACTGGCTCATTAGAGCATACTAGCTTGTTTGAGCATACTGGCTCGTATGAGCATTAGTAGATTGCAAGAGTTTATTTCTCTAGAAGATCGCAAGGGGTATTGAATATTGAAGAAGGAAGGAATGGAGATGATAGTTCTCATTCTCTCTCTCTCTCATTTTTATGGTTATTCGTAAGTTAACTATACAATGAATTTACTAAGCTCTGTAAGCTTATCTGTGTATTGTCTCTGTTTTGTAGATTCATTTTGCTGTTGGAGATCAGATTCTCGAGAAGAATCGCGCTATCTCGGGAGCTCTTTCGGTAGACTTTCGTATCACCTGGATTATACGGCATGTAATAGGATCTATGAACTGGATATGATTTGTTGTAAAAACCTTTTAAAATGTTTACAAATGTTTGGCTAGATTGTATTTAGTTAGTACAACTTGGGGTGATTTGTTAAAGCCTTGTTTTGAGTCATTTTAAATTAATATCATGTTTTATCTATGTTATGTATTATTTTTGTTATAATAGTTCCAACGCTTAGAAGAATTTTATGCATTTTATGAAATCTGCTTACTTGTTTCGGTAGTTCTCTTACGTGTATCGGTGGAAGTACAGAGTAGGAGAGAGGTTAGATTCTGACTTGTATTGTTTCGGTAGTATAATTTGATGTATTGGTAGTTCTAAGCATAGAAGTATCGGTAGAACGTCTGCTTGTATCGGTAAAAGTTACAGGGTAAAACTTCTTAGCTCTCTAGAGTTTTTAGTACCGGTAGAAGGTACACTTGTATCGGTAGAACCATTACGAGTATTGGGTAGAAGTCTGCTACTATTTAAAATTGTTTACTGACTTATCAACTACTAATACATGTCCAACAAGTATCGGTAGAAGTTTACAGAAATTATGGAAATGACCTTTTTGCCCTTGTTGAGTTGTGATTATAATTATTTGATGATTAATGACATGTTAGGTGCATTTCTTTAATAAAGTAAGATTGAATGACATGTTATTTAAAAGATGAACTGTGATTGATGAACAGTAGAACAAAGGGACCCTAACCAACGACGGTTTTGAGTTTTGAGTGTTACATTTAGTGGTATCAAAGCCTACAATTTAGCCGGTTCTTGGACTGAATTTATGAATTAAAGAGTTTAGAGACTACATGCCATATAAAAATGTGATAGTGTGATGGTGATAGATCCTATCTAACTTTGAAATTTTGTAGATAAGAAAATGTCTGATTCTGAACGAGGGGAGACCAACGAGGTAAATAGTAATGTTCCAACTACTTATTTCGGCGCGAGTCGAGGTGTACATGATACCGATGACTGAAAATGAAGCTAAAAATATGTTCTTTGGCTTGATGGGCTAATGGGTCTCTGAATTTATGAGAGGTAACTAGATAATTCCATAACCTCCTCCACCTCTACTTGTGCAACCTGTTTCGTGACCTGCAGCACCACCGGTTGTACCTTTACCTCAAGTAGTAGCACAGCAACGCCATATACCTATAGATAAAATCCAAAAATATGGGGCAAAAGAATTTAGAGAAAGTGTCGAGGATGATCCATCCAGAGCTGAGTACTGGTTGAAAAATACTTTGCGGGTCTTGAATGAGTGGCCTGTCCCCCAGACGATTACTTGAGATGTGCTACATCACTACTGAAGGATGAAGCTTACAATTGGTGGACAATGATATTGGTTGTGGTTCCTGAGAATAAGATCACCTGGGAATTTTTCCAGACTGAATTTAAAAAGAAATATGTCAGCAAACAGTATATGGACCAGAAGAAGAAGGAGTTCCTAGAACTGAAATAGGGAAACAAGTTTGTTGCTAAGTACGAGCGGGAATTTGTATATCTTAGTAAGTATGCCTAAGAGATCGTGCCGACTGATGAAGCTATGTGTATCTGTTTTGAAGAGGGGTTAAATGATGAAATCAAAATAATGGTTGGTGGTTTAGAGTTGTGACCATTTATGGTTATGATAGATCGAGCAGAGAAAATAGAAGAAATCTACAAGCATAAGGAGAAAAGAGAGAAGAGATTTAGAGAGTTCAGCAAGAAAGCTTCGTCTAAAACTTTTTCTGTGCCGCCACCAAAGAAGTTCAAAAAGAATGAGAATCAAGCAGTGGCATCGTCTGGTTTTCATGGCAATAGCAGATCGATACAGCCTGGATCGAGGTTTCAAAATCGATGCAAATAGTATGGCCAGTGTTCGCAATGCATTGAACCCTACGTGCGAGCATTATGGCAGATTCCACTATGGTGAGTATCGGGTTAAGAAGGGAGCCAGTTTTAGATGCAAAGCGATTGATCATCAGGTTCCTAATTACCCGGTGACCCCTGAAAAAAAGGAGGATCGAAGTGTAAAACCTCCAATCACACTGCAAGAGGGTCGACGAGCGGGTCAGAGCAGTCATGTGGGAAGAAATCGTAGTGAAAATAGAGATAATGTGAATAGGTTTGAGGTTTGCGTACCTGCCAAAAGCTATGTCATTGGAGCTAGGGAAGAGGCTACTGCACCAAATGTTATGACTGGTATATTCTATCTTTTTTATGTAACTATGTGTGCTTTGATTGACCCAGGGTCAACTCACTCTTATATCTGTACTGCTTTAGCAACTGATAAGAAATTGTCTGTTGAGTCAACTAAATTTGATATGCAAGTTACAAACCCTTTAGGTCATAGTGTCCACTGAAAGTTCAGGGCTGTGAGTTTCCTGTTAATCTTATGCTCTTACCCTTTTATGAGTTCGATGTGATTTTGGGTATGGACTGGTTAACTGAATATGATGCGATGGTTAACTACAAGCAGAGATGGATTGGTTTAAAATACCCGACTAGTAAGATAATTACAATTGAGTCTGGTAAATTGAACTGTGATGCTAGAGTGATTTCAGCCATTTTTGCACAGAAACTAATTTGTAAAGGCTGCGAGGCATTCCTAGCTTACACACTAGATACGTGAGGGTCGAGAACAGAATTGAATCAGGTACCGATTATTAATGAATTTGGCATTAATTTGATACCAGGCACTATTCCAATTTCGATCCCACCGTACAGAATGGCACCGATTGAGTTGAAGGAACTCAGGGCGTAGTTGCAAGAGTTATTGAACAAGGGTTTTATACGATCGGGTATATCACCTTGGGGTGCACCAGCACTGTTTGTAAAGAAAAAGGACGGTTCGATGAGGATGTGTATAGATTATTGGTAGTTGAACAAGGTTACTATAAAGAACAAGTATCGGTTACCCCGTATTGATGAACTGTTTGATCAATTGAAAGGTGCAACTGTATTCTCAAAGATAGATCTTCGATTGGGATACTATCAGATGCGAGTAAAAGACTGTGATGTATCGAAGACAGCCTTCAGAACATGGTACGGGCACTATGAGTTTCTTGTGATGTCGTTTGGGTTGACTAATGCACCGATCTAACTTTGAAATTTTGTAGATAAGTAAAATGTCTGATTCTAAATGAGGAGAGACCAATTAGTAAATAGTAATGTTCCAGGTACTTATTCCGGTGCTAGTTGAGGTGTACCCGTGATACCGATGATTGAAAATGAAGCTAAAAATATGTTCTTTGGCTTGATGGGCTAATGGTTCTCTGAATTTATGGAGTTTCCTTTTTGTTACAAATTCTTTCGGTATGTTGATGTAACTATATTCTACTTGTTAAAGGCTAACTTTATTTGTTTCGTTTATTCTTGATAATGGATCGCGATGGAAGATACGGAAGAAATAGCATACTAGCTTGTTAGAGCATACTGGCTCATAACAGCTTTTTTGGATCGCAAGAATTTATTTCTCTAGAAGACTGCAAGGGGTATTGAATATTGAAGAAGGAAGGGATGGAGATGATAGTTCTCATTCTCTCTCTCGTTTTTACGGTTATTCGTAAGTTAACTGTACAACAAACTTACTAAGCACTGTAAGCTTATCTGTGTATTGTCTCTATTTAGTAGATACATTTTGCTATTGGAGATCGGATCCTCGAGAAGAATCACACTATCCTGGAGCTCGTTTGGTAGTCTTTCGTATGACTCGGCTTATATGGCATGTAGTAGGATCGATGAACTTGATATGATTTGTTGTAAAAACCCTTAGAATGTTTACAAATGTTTAGCTAGATTGTATTGAGTTAATACAATTTGGGATGAACTGTTGAAGCCTTGTTTTGAGTCATTTTGAATGAATATCATGTTTTATTTATGTTATGGATTGTTTATGTTATAATAGTTCCAACACTTAGAAGAATTTTATGCATTTTATGAAATCTACTTACTTGTTTCGATAGTACTCTTGCATGTACCGGTAGAAGTACAGAGTAGGAGAGATGTTAGATTCTGACTTGTATTGTTCCAATAGTAGAATTTGATGTATCGGTACTTCTAAATATAGAAGTATCGGTAGAACATCTACTTGTATCGATAAAAGTTGCAAGGTAAAACTTCCTAGCTCTTTGGAGTTTTTAGTACGGGTAAAAGCATGTCAAGTTTCGTAGAAGGTACACTTGTATCGGTAGAACCATTACGAGTATTGGGTAGCAGGCTGCTACTGTTTAAAATTGTTTACTGACTTGTCAACTACCGATACATGTCCAACAAGTATTGGTAGAAGTTTATAGAAATTATGGAAATGATCTTTTTGCCCTTATTGAGTTGTGGTTATAATTATTGATGATTTATGACATGTTAGGTGCATTTCTTTAATAAAGTAAGATTGAATGACATGTTATTTAAAAGATGGACAGTGATTGATGAATAGTAAGACACTAGGACCCTAACCGACAACGGTTTCGGGTTTTGGGTATTTCAAATATAATTGCAATAGTGACCTTTTGGATCCGGTCATATCTCGTAGGCCTAGTAAAGGGGGTTACATAACTTCCTACTCATTTGACTTCTAGAGGTCTCTTGCACACTTACAAAGTTTTTTAGCTAACCCTTAGGCCTTAAAGACAACAAAAAGCACCGTTTTGCACTTTGTCCACAATTTATTCAATAAAAAAAACTAAACTAAATCCTATGGAAACAAAATAAAAATGCTTAATTTCAAACTCCCAAAGTGTGAAAAGTAGTTAAATCTGTTAGGTACAAATCCAGCAGATCAACAAATCTACAAAAGCATAACAAATGGAGGGGTTCGAATATGATTTCAAGGAGACTTCATGTGGAGGGGTTTGGATTAAAATTAAAATTAATTATATTATGTATTAATATTCATAATTGGACTGTCTTAGGCTGAGAAATTAATTTGCCTCGATGCTTTAGAAATTGCTTCAACGGTTTGAGTTTCTAGTAGTGTTTGTCGAGTCGATTTTCATCCTTTGTGCAAAATTGTCGAAAATAAATCAAATTAATGAATAATTATTATAAAAATAATTAAAATTTAATATGTTTTTAATTTAAGTACAAATTAATTATTTTATAATTAAATTATATTTTTCGATAATAATTACTACAAAGTTGCGTGAATTTGAGCTAGAAATGGCCTGAAAAAGTCTATATATTTTTGTGTGTCCAATGTCGTGACACACCCCTGAAGCCATCCCTGAACAACACATACTGCCATTGATGTCCTGACACAGGAACTCGTTTATCACGACATCGACCCTACATGAGAGGTACTTATGAGCCATGGGTGTCTTGGTCCACACAATCAAAAGTTAAACACGAGGGTGTCAACTAACCTAGGGTTGAGGACAACGACAACCCTAAATCTATAAATAGGCTCCTAAACACTTCTTAAAGGACATCTTTTGATAATTTTGATTTTCTTTGCACTTTTCAGTTTTCAGTTTTTTCCCTTTTCTTAGGTTTAAGATTTCTTTTAGTTAGTTCTTTTCTATTCTTCAGAGAATTAATTTGTAAGTGTTGTCAAACATTTGAGGATTTTAGCACTTTATATATCGAATACAACTATGGTTCTCTAAAATTTACTCTTGATTTATCTTCCATGCAAATCTTTATTATCAAGTTTATAATGTTTACTGATTTTATAAGGAACTAATGATCTTATAAGGTATTAACGAGTGGAGGTATGATTGGTTAATTGTTATGTAGGGTTTTCTTAGCAGATCAGCTGCTTAGGAGAGGAAGAACTTAAACCTTAGGCTTAATGGCCCTAGGAAGTCATTTAGGTGGGAATTAACCCAAAATTGGTATGGCCTATCCGTGAACACCTTAGCCTCGAACCGGCTTGTACTGTGAGGTCGAGAGATAAGTTGTTCTTGCCGACTCGTTAGTTTAGTGGAAGATCGAGAGATCCTACTAGGATAACGACTAGTTGATTCCTACATTTGATATAGTTTAGAAATTAATTTTCCGAAGACGTTTCTATTATTTTTATTTTTGTATTTATAAAACTCAAAAATCTTTGTTTATGTTTATTTGTAATATAATTAATTTAAAGTACTAATTAGATCTATTTGTGTTTAGCTTAGAATTAATTTAGTAATCGCCTCCATTGGGTACGATATTTGGAATACTTATCTATTCCATTTTAATAAATATATTACAACCTGACTCGTATACCCCGCTTTATTTCATATCTTTTATGCAGTATTCTCACTTTGGACGTTAGTACATCCAGAGGCGATCAAATTTAATACGGCCCAATAAACCTCGAATTAGGTTTACATTCCTTACCAAAACGCAAAACCTTTTTTCAAGGTGACAATTTTAGTAATATTTTATCGCCAATCTCGAATTCGATGTCTGTTTTTTTTTTCAAATCAGCATAAGATTTTTGTTGGTCAAAGTAGCTTTCAAGTAATCTCGAATAACCTACACTTTCTCTTCTATCTTACACATCAAATCAGTTCCTGCTAAATTTGATTCACTTAACTCTGACCATCAAAGAGGATTTTGACATTTATGATAATACAAAGCTTCATACAATGACATTCTAATGCTTGACTGATAACTATTGCTGCAAGCAAACACCAACTAATGGCAGAATTCTCTCCCAACTGCCTTCAAATTCAATCAGCTTCTAATTGTCCATTTGTTTAAGGGTGAAATGTTGTATTGAAATTTAATTTAGTACCTAAAGCTTTATCCAGTTTATTCCAAAATCTGGACGTAAATCTCGGGTCCTGGTTTGAACTAATAGATTAAGGCATATCGTGCAATCTCACAATTTCAAAGATATAACCTTCAAAAAAATTCTTGAGTGAATAGTCAGTTCTCACAAGAATGAAATGAGCCGATTGGGTCAACCTGTCAACTATCACCCAAACTGCATCTTTCTTTTTCTATGTTAACGACAAACCCGATACGAAATCCATAGTGATTCGCTCCCATTTCCACTCATGAAACATTATAGGTTGTAATAAACTTGTCGGAACCTGATGTTCTTCTTTAACCTGTTGGCATACCAAACATTTTGCTACATACTTAGTGATCTTCCTTTTCATTCCTGGCCACCAGTACAACTGTTTCAAGTCATTATAAATCTTATTATGTTGCCCAAAGGTATCGTGTAAGCACTACTGTGAGCTTCGTGAAGAATTGTAACCTCTCCAACCCAGCTTAGATGGTAGACCCAAATCGGAGAAATCACATTCGCCACTGAGGTGACTGATCTATCGTGATTTGACCTAGCAGATCAGACTAGTTTTCACACTTTAGGAGGTTGAAATTAAGTATTATTGCTAGAATTTACTTAGGATTTAGTAGTTTTATATAAAGTCAATAAAATAGGTAAAAAGTGCGAAAACAAGTCTTTTATTGAATTTAGGGTCATTTGAGGCCTAAAGGTGGGCTAAAGTACCTTGTGAGTGTGCAGGAGACATTAGAAGGTGCACCATATCGAAATTGATCACTATGTCATGACATGGGACAATGTATGTCGTAACATAGGGACTAGAATGAAGAAATCATGAATCTACCTTCTATGTCGTGACATGAAATGTTGGTGTCGCGACAAGGAATATGGTGTCGCAACAAATCCTTGAATATGTCCATAGAAGAGTGCACTAATTGCTATGTCGCGACACAAGACCTGGTGTGTCGCGACATCAACCTCTGGATGCCAAATTACACCGAGTAACAGGCTTTTTGGTCTTCAAAATGCAACTTTAAGCATGGGAACGTCAGCTAACCTAGGGTTGAGGATGACGACCACCAAAAATCTATAAATAGGCTCCTCAGGCTCTCATTTTACACACCAATGAATTAGATTAAATTTTCTCTTTTTAGTTTAGTTTAGGCTTTTCTCTTTTTCTTAGGTTGTAGTTTATTTTCGCTTTGTCTTTTTTTATTTCAAGAGATCCGATTTGTGGATAGATTAGACATTTTGGATTCATTCTAATTCCTAAATACAAATCAAGTTTTTCCTAAATCTTATACATTCGATTCGTTACTTGTGTTCAGCTTTTATATCTATTTTATATTATTTATTAAAGTCATGAGGAACTAATCCCTTTATGAGGGATTAACGAGTGAAGGTATGATATGTTAATTATTTTGTAGGGTTACTCAACGGATCAGGTGTTTGGGTAAGAAAGAACGTGAAACAAACCCTAGGCCTGACAACCCTGGGAAGTCATCAAGGTGGGAATTAACCCAAAATTGGTATGGCCCAACCATGAACACCTTCACCCCAAGCCAGTCTAGACTGTGACGTTGGAAGATAAGTAGTCCTTGTTGACTCTTTATGTTGGTGGAAGATCGAAAGATCATGCTGGGGTAGCGACTAGTTGATTGATAAGGAACCCGAAGTGACAGTTGATGGGGATTACCAAAGCGAGCTAATCACCCATACTAGATTTGATTTATCCTATTCTTTGATCTCTTGAATTTTATTTACTTATGTTATTTTTAGTTCTTTAATTATAAAAGCCAAAAACCCTTTATTTATGTTTATTTGTAATATAATTTATTTAAAGTACTAATTAGATCTATTGATGTTTAGGTTGGAGTTAATTTAGCACTAGCCTCCCTTAGGTACAATCTTCAAAATACTTGCATAGTGTTTTATTGTAAACAAACTATATTACAACCTGACCCATATACTTGCATATACCGCCTTAAATTCCATATATTTTATAGAGTACGTTCAGAGGTGGTCAGTGACCCTGTCTTTTTACAAATCAATTTTTAATACTAAATCTGTTTTATACAAGTGATTATCTCAATTTTATGAATTTAAAACTAGCATTAATTTTAACAGTGGAAAATAAATCAATAATCTTTTATATAATAAATTATCCCATTTAAAACATTTAATAAATAAACATCATCCTAATTAATTAACACTAATAAATGTCAAATCATAATATAATCTTAAATCATTAACGACAGTAAATAACTAATAAATAAAATGCGTCCAAAGTGATGTAATAATTATCCTATACCACTGTTCTTGGTAAAATAAAATGATAATAATAATAATCAATCATTGGCGAGAACAAGCCGAGACCCTCCGTATGTCGAGTCTGTAACCTAGTCCATTATAATAATATCAAACATTTTCCACTTACAATACATTTTCAAATCTGTATAATAATATCAAACAATTTCACATATCAATCAATTCATTACAATGACAAACAGTTTCGCAAATCAATCAATTTTAACACCGTAAAACGGGTTTGCTACCTAAGCAAACAACCATTAACCATCAATCGTAATCAGTCAAACAGATTCAATTATCAAATCAATATCCTTTTCACATTTAGTAACAGTTAAGTCAATTCGTTATGCTCTTTCCATGAATATGCACAATATGCATCGATCAAATTGTTTTATCAGTCAATAGTCCCACCCCCTACCGTCACATACCACAATAAGGGTTCCCCAAAACCCCTCCTCCAAAAACACCAATTCGGTCATCTTGAGTTGTCCGAAAACGATAACTCGCCACCTCAAGTTGCCTGACAATGGTGGCTTCAGTAAAACTGTCAGATCTTCCTCCTAACCATAATGTTCCCCCATGCATATTCAATGCAATCATTTAATATCATTGTCAACATTCTATCTTCATTGTAAGAATAGGCAATTCATAAATCAATCATTAAAATATGTGAGACATTTATTCGACATATACAACAACAATAAATATATCTAATCATTCACGAATTTAAAACAAACAATCGTAAGAAATATCATAATAACAATCGTTAAATCTTTCAAGGATTTATGCCATCAATCATAAGCAATTAAATCATAAATTCATGTATTCACTCATTTTATTCCTACTCCAGGACTTAATTCCATAATCTAGTTCTTTAGAAGCCATTAAAATCCTATTCAGTGATTGAATTGCATGAAATAATAAAAGATAAGGTAAAAAATGTGATTTTTAGGTTTCAAGGGCCACACGGTCGCGTGTCCAACCTATGTGTGTGGCCTCAGGTTGTATGCGATACAAAGGGTGAAGGTGTAGGGGAAAATAGGGGAATCGACTGTGTGATCCACACAGGCAGGCTACACACTCATGCGGTAGGCCATGTGCGACTGGGCAATTTTGAATTTTGAATCGATTTGTTGTAAAAGAACACACATATAACTTTTTCGAGGTCTTAGGCGATTACCCTTCTTCAAGCTTGATCCAATTTTTATGGGTTGTGTATTTGAGCCCACAACCATGACTCATTTGAGTGACCCGTCATGTTCAAACGGAGGCATTTGGCCCAATCAGACTAGCCCGTTGCTTGGAATGAGTGAAGGCTTATCTATAAAGCTTGGCAAACATGGAAGGTGATCTTTAAAGATTAACAATATTGGATTTGATATGTATTTGATATGTAATCTTTAGAAGATATGATTTTGTAATCTTAGAGATTGAATTTGTAGATAGCCTTTAATCTTGGCCGTTGATGTATTTAATCTTTACCGTTGATTTTAAGGAGCCTCAACTATAAATAGAGGCCTTTCCCCCTTATTTTATTCATTCATTGAAAAATACAAAATTGAGAGCATTCACTCAAAAACTCTTCTCTTGCGTTCTTGTTTTTCTGTGGCTTGTTCTTCGTTGCTATTGTATTGGTGCCTTAGCGAAATTCTCTTAAATCCTCAAGTGTTGGGAAGTAGGCTAACTTAGGCATTTTTATGGCAAGAATCAACTTAAGCCCATACGGATTGTGTGGAAAAACTCTAAGTTTGTGACAATTGGTATCCGAGCTAAGGTTTGAAAGGCACCGTCGGAAGATGTCGAAGGAAGTTACTGAAAATGTTGAGCTAATGGAGACCAATGAAAGGGCCAGGAAATAGAGTCGTTCGAGGAATATTGTGTCAGATTTGGAGGGATTAGTAGTCACTCTTGAAGAGTCCACGAGGGATGTCAAGGAGAGACTTGATGGGATTGAGGATAGAATCCCTACTGAGTTGCAGTCCATGAAGGAGCAGCTTAGTGAGTATGTGTGGGAGTTTGTTGGGTCCCTTGAGAGGAAGCTGACCGGTGGAGATGAGATCATCGAGGCTGTGGTCGCGGCCAAGAAAGTGGAGATTGCGGAGCTCAAGGGTGAACTCTCAATCTACAAGGCTGCTAATGGTATTACAAATGACATATATTTTCTCCCTAAATTAGTGTTTTAATTGTCTCTTTTGTATCTCATTTAGCATGCATCATGAGCATTTCGTACTTAGTTTTTATGTTTTTTAACTCATTGCTAGTTAGTTTAAATTCTTGTTATTTTATATCTTTTTGTATTAATGTCGACGCAAGTAGCCGATATATTGCGCCTTAGAATTGTCAGTACAGGAACTCAGCCCAAGAGCTCAATTATGGAAGAAGAATGCAGCTACAAGATCACCTTGGAGTTGTGACCAGCGTTGTCATTGCACTAAACATGAACTCTGAATTGGTAGACTCAAGCTAAATTCACATCTAGAAGCACCAACGCAAGAACATCACAAGTATCGCTGTAATTACTATTTCATATTGCACCCAGCAATGCAGCGACAACCTAGAGATCTTTAAAGAAAACATTAAATCTGTATAAGTGCACAGTTGTACTCTAACCAACTTTGATAGCTGCAAAATCTAGATCTCGATCTGAGAATGGATGGCTGAAACCTGCAACTTTCGAAGACTATAAATAGAAGAATGAAGAATGAAGAAATTATCAAGAGGTAGAGGATTAAATTCTGCAATTTCTATGTGATTTGGAGACATTAGCCGGAACGGTGAACAGATAGAGCAAGGGAGCAACCGCTTCTAACGAGAAGTGCTCGATGCTACGCAAGAGGAACGATTAAGGAGTAGTCCTAGTAGTCTAGAGATAGTAAGCTTCGATTGTATTCTTTAATCTTTCTTTTATGCTGATGGATTCTAATGATATTTGAATGAAAACGAGAGATCTTTCATTATTAGATCACTTTGATTCTTATTTAATGTTTTTATCTGTTTTTTCTTAGATCTAACCGCATCAAACACGAGAGTGGCTTTGCAGTCTGCTGACATCGAGATATGTGGTGACAAGTTAGGCTAAGAAGTAAGACAAAGAGAGTTGCTTGGGACTAGGAGAGATTCTAGTTACTTGTTCTTGGATGCACATCGTTGCTCACACTAAGAGGTGAGGTGATTGTGGGTATTTAAGTCTCGAGTAGAAGGAAGACTGATATTGGTAAGAGTTCATTGATGCATTATTATTGCAACAATTCGTCTATATAATACCTTGTCGATGCATCCAACGTTGCGACAGCGAAAATCAGTGATCCATTCCATGCATTTAAATATTCAGCATTCAACACTCAACACATTTGATTTACTTTCAGTACATTGACATTTAACCTCTAACATTTAACTCTGATTGCGTTGACAATATTAACTTTTTTAGTGTGTAGATCTGACATAATTGCACTAACATCCTTAATCACAATTTACTTAATTTCAGTATTAGTTGCTCCAAAATTTAAACATCAAGAACCAATTTCCTCGTGGATCGATATCTGATAGAATTGACTATCAACTATACTTACATCGACGTGTGTTCGCTTGCACAGTCGCTGTGACGTTTCAAACACGATCAAGTTTTGGCACCGTTGCCGGAGAATTTGGCGTTTGTTTGATTTTTATATTGTAGTTGCAATTAATTCTTTATACTTAATTTTTAATTGTTACTAATTTGTTTGTTTTCTTTTTGATAATTTGTTTTTAGATTTCTTTAATTGTTGCATGTCCACAAGGAGAAATCCTAAGGACATTGTGAACTTTGATCCGCAGCTTGAGAGGACACTTAGGAGGAGAAGGCAAGAACAAAGTAAAATGGTTGGTAACAACAACAACAATAATTTACCACCATTGCTACCACAAGATGAAGTTCCCCCAGTGCTACCACAAATTGTTAATGATATACCACCACCGCGTCCACAAGAAGAACAAGTGCAAAATAGGACAATAAGAGATTTTGTTGTGCCTATACTTGATGATTTACAACTAGGGGTTGCGAGACCAACTATCCAAGTTGGAAATTTTGATTTGAAACCGGTGATGTTTCAAATGTTAAATTCAAATGGTCAATATTCTGGTTTTCCTCATGAAGACGCAAGAGAACACTTAAAATCATTTTTGCTTATTTGTGCATGCTTTAGTCAACATGGTGCCCCTGATGATGCCTTAAAAATGAAATTATTTCCTTATTTGTTATAGGGTAAAGCAAGAGCATGGTTCTTCGGATTGTCGGCAGGATCTATTACATCTTGGAATGCGTTAGCAAGTAGTTTGTTTTGCGTTTCAATTTGCTAACAATGAATGCAAGGTCGCGTAACGATATTTCTGCATATCATCAGCTAGATGATGAGAACTTACATACAACATGGGAGCGTTACAAAACATTGTTTCGACACTGCCCAATGCATGGAATTCAGCAAGAGACCCAAATAGAAATTTTTTACAATGGTTTGAATGCTTAGACAAGGAATCTTATCGACACATCGGCTAATGGTCCTTTGCTGGATTGTACCTATAATGAAGTTGTAAGAATTCTAGAGAGGATTGCTGAAAACGACTATCAATATCCAATATTTCATTCTGCACAAGTAAAAAACTAACCCTAGAGTTCTTGAGTTAGATGCTATTTTTGCTTTATTAGCACAGGTATCTCATTAGCCAATATCATAAAGAATATGAAGGGAACAAATGACATTGCTCCTATTCAAGTGGCCTAGCAATTGGATGCGCTGATATTTTCTTGTGAAATTTGCGACGACAACCATAGTTATGAGAATTGCCCACAACATGTAGAAAATGCTTTCAACGTCAACAACATTAGAGGGGGTTCATTTGGTAACTCATACAACAATCGATCTCAACAACCTTGGGGGAATCAAAATGCTTCCACATTCAGATATGGAAATTCCTCAAATCAAGGGGGTTATAGACAAGGGAGTTACAATAGTAACCAATAGCAGAATTATAATCAGAATTCGCAGGTGAGTTCTCAATAGATGCAGTCACATAGCCAGATGCACCCACAATCTCGATTACAACCACAATAGTCTATGCTGTCACATATGTAATGACAACATCATCAACATCAACAGCAGTAATTTTCTCAACCAAACCAGATCCTATGGCTGCTCTTGAGAAGTTGATGCGCGAGCATATCACACGAACTGAAGCAATAGTGTAAGGCAACTCTTCTTCCATCCAAGCATTGGAAGCCCAGGAAGGACAGTTGGCTTCTAATCTCAGTACAAGACCCCCAGGCACTCTACCTAGTGATACGAAGAATCCAACACAGAGGGGGAAGAAGCATTGCAAGGCTATTACACTGAGAAGTGGGAAACAGACGGTTGAACCAAGCAATTCTGGCCAAGACCATGTCGACGCATTTGAACCACAACAACAAGAAGAGGTTGTAGCTGAAGGAAGTCAAACAGACGTAAATGAAGAGGAAACAACTGTAGTACCATCTATACCTGTTGTTTGCCCAACAAAGTTGTCGACGCAACTACCAATGTCGACACCATCGAGTTTTACACAACAACCCAATGTCACAATACCTTTGTCATTTCCACAAAGATTTAAAGAGAAAGTCTATGATAAAGAATGTTAAAGGTTTGTTTCTACTTTGAAACAATTACAAATTAACATACTTCTTGTAGATGCTCTTATGCAGATACCCAGTTATGAAAAATTTATGAAAGAGCTCTTGTCAAAGAAGAAGAAATTGTTCGAAATCGAGGCGATTACGCTCACAGAGGGGTGCAGTGCCGTACTTACAAATAAGTTGCCAACAAAGATGAAAGATCCTGACAGCTTCACAATCCCATGCTCCATTGGGAATCATTATTTAGGTAAGGCTTTATGTGATTTGGGAGCAACCTTATGCCTCTATCTACTTTCAAGAAATTAGGAATAGGTTCGATGAAGCCCACTGCGATGACATTGCAACTTGCAGATAGATCAATAGCAAAACCAAAGACGTCCTTGTACAAGTAGATAAGCTCGTATTCCCTACTGATTTCATTATCCTAGACTACGAAGCAGATAAAGAGGTACTCATTATCTTGGGTTGACCATTTCTAATAACGGGACGAACACTTATCGATGTTTTCAAGGAATAACTTATCATTCGTCATAATGACAAGCATGTGACCTTTAGTGTGTTTGAGGCATCTCCATCCAGAAGTAAAGAGCAATGTAACCACATCGACATATTGGACGAGATCATTGTGGAAGAATTCAATGCAAGGAGTTCAGCAATGTTAGATTAGGATGCGTCGACATCCACTGATGAAATCTTAGATGGCTGTGTCGACAAAGAGGAGGTTAGCAATTGTGAGCTAAGATAAAATTGACAATTGAAATCTTTGGATTTATCTAACAGGACAATCCCGGTGTTTAAACCATCTATTGAGCAAGCTCCTACCTTGGAGTTGAAGTCATTCTTGGTGACAACGAGATATTGCCTATTATTGTCAACGCATCCCTCAACGTAACACAAGAAGATAAGCTCATCACCACTTTGAAAGAACACAAAAGAGCCATAGCTTGGAGCATTATAGATATTAAAGGCATTAGTCCTTCTTTTTGCATGCATAAGATAAGGCTAGAAGATGAAGGAAGCAATCAATTGAGCAACAAAGACGATTTAACGAAAAGATGAAAGAAGTAGTGAAGAAGGAAATTATCAAGTGGCTAGACGAGGGCATCATTTACCCTATTTCCGATAGTAATTGGGTGAGCCTCATCCAATGTGTGCCTAAGAAAAGTGGTTTCACGGTTGTGACCAACGACAAGAATAAGTTGATCCCTACTCGCATTGCAACTAGCTGGTGAGTATGCATGGATTACTGTCGACTGAATGTGGCCACAAAGAAGGACCATTTCATTGCCTTTCATTGACCAAATGCTGGATAGGCTAGCTGGTAAAGCCTATTATTGCTTCTTAGATGGCTACTCTGGATACAACCAAATTTCCATTACGTCGAAAGATCAAGCAAAGGCCACGTTGACATGCCCTTTTAGAACCTTTGCTTTCCGACATATGCCATTTGGGTTGTGCAATGCGCCAACAACATTCCAGAGGTGTATGATGGTAATCTTCTCAGACATGATAAAAGATTCCTTAGAGGTATTCATGGATGATTTCTCTATCTATGGACAAAATTTCGACCAATGCGCTGACAATCTAGTTAGAGTTTTGAAGAGATGCAAGGACATAAATCTAGTTCTGAATTGAGGGAAGTGTCACTTCATGACAACCGAAGGCATTGTCCTCGGGTATCAGATATCTTGTCAGGGCATTGAGGTTGATAAAGAAAAGGTAGAAGTCATCGAGAAACTACCACCGTCCACAACATCAAAGCAATAAGAAGCTTTCTTGGACATGCTGGCTTTTATATGAGATTCATCCGAGATTTTTCCAAGATAGCTAAACCGTTATGCTCATTGCTAGAGTAGATTAAAAAGTTTGTGTTTGATGACAACTATTTGGATGCATTCATTATAATAACAAAGCAGCTGGTACAAGCCCTAATTGTCATTGCACCGAACTGGATGCAACCGTTTGAACTAACGTGTGACATAAGTGATTTTGCTGTGGGAGCTGTACTTGGCCAATGAAAAGAGAAGGTATTTCATTCTATTTACTATGTTAGTAAAACTCTAACTGAAGTGCAGGTTAATTATATTACCACTGAAAAGGAGTTGCTAGTAGTAGTCTTCGCATTTGACAAATTTCATTCATATCTTACTGGTGCAAAGACTATAGAATATACAAACCACTCTGCATTGAGATATATTTTCACAAAGAAAGACGCCAAGGCTAGACTGATACGATGGATCCTACTCTTTCAAGAGTTTGATATTGAAATTAGAGACAGGAAAGGATCTAAAAATCAAGTAGCTAACCACTTGTCTCGACTGGAAGTTGGAAATGAAGATGGACGCACATCCCAAATTATCCAAGCATTTCCAGACGAGTAATTATTCTTTGTCGACACATCGCCCTGGTATGCTGATGTAGTCAATTACCTAGTGTGTGGGAAGCTACCACTAAGTGCTACTGGTCGCAAGAGGTTCATATGCGATGCTGCAAAATACCACTGGAATGAGCCATACCTATTCAAGGTATGCGCTGACAATATTATTCGTCATTGTGTACCTGAAGAAAAAATGACTTCAATCCTGTAACATTGCCATGATGCCTCTTATGGAGGACATTTTGGGGGTTCAAGGACTGCTGCTAAGGTCCTACAGTCAGGATTTTATTGGCCCACATTATTTTGAGACACCCACAACTTCGTACAATAATGTGATCGTTGTCAACGCACTGGTTCAATATATCGGTGCAATGAAATGCTCCAATAACTGATCATGGAGGTAGAACTCTTTCACATTTATGGTATAGACTTCATGGGACCATTTCCAAACTCTTCTGGGAGTGTGTACATCTTAGTTACTGTTGACTATGTATCGAAGTGGATCGAGGTAATTGCAGTGCCAAAAGATGACGCTCGGATGGTGTTGCAGTTCTTTCACACATATATTCTCATAAGGTTTGGAACACCAAGAGCATTAATAAGTGACCAAGCTCGTTTTTATAACAACCAAGTGGCGACTACATTAAAAAGTTATGGTGTAAAGCATCGTATGGCTACTACGTACCACCCATAAACCAATTGTCAAACCGAAGTATCTAATCAACAAATTAAAAGCATACTTGAGAAGGTGGTTAATCCATCTAGAAAGGATTGGTCTTCACAGCTACATGACGCATTGTGGGCACTTCGCACTGCATAGAAGACCTTGTTAGGAATGTCGTCGTATCAGTTAGTGTTTGGTAAGTCTTGTCACCTGCCAGTTGAGCTTGAACATAGAGCCATGTGGGCAATTAAGTAGGTGAATATGAATTATGATGTTGCTGGAAGAAAAAAGATTGTTGGAAATCACTGAGCTAGAAGAAATACATCGACATTCTTATGAGAATGCCGTAATTTACAAGGAAAAGACAAAGAGATGGCACGAAAATATCATTTTGCGTTGACAATTTAGCCCTGGTCAGTTTGTGCTTTTATTTGACTCACATTTAAAATTGCATCAAGGTAAATTACGATCAAGATGGTCAGGCCCTTTCAAAGTTATCGAGGCATTCCAGAGCGGTACGGTGACAATTGAAAATCTAAAGGATGGACAACAATTCAAAGTAAATGGCCAACGTCTAAAGCACTATGTGAGCCCAGATGTCAAAGAACCAAAAGAGCCCATCAATCTGGTTACATTCAAATAATGTCAATGCATTTTTCTATTTACTTTTATTTGTTTCACTTCTACTTTTGTTGTTTCAAATTCCTTGCAGAAATAAAAAAATCATATTTTTTTCGAAGCATTGAAGAATGAATTGTCGGTGCATTCTGTGAGTTAGCATAGCTTTTTTAGCAAGAATCGCGATGGTTGATCTCTCTTCTCTCCCAACCGTTTGATCAAACGAAAAAGTACCATCTGCAACCTGGCAATTAATAACTGCAGACACAATGTTTCCCCTTAATTTTTTCAATCATCATGCCTAGGTAATAAAACCTCTCTCCTGCAGATTTCTCTCTACTCACATCCTCCATTATTTGTACATCTCGTCCCTTTCATTGCCTCTATATTCCTTTTTCTGCTCACAAGCTTTCTTTTTTTGCAAACTTCTCTAACTTTCTTCTTCAGTAATAACGGCTAAAACTCGAGCATCGAAAAACCCTCCCAAGACTCCCTCTAAAAACACCCTAACAACTTCAACCACTATGGCTCCGATCACAACACCATCTTTGTCTTCAAGTTTAGTCCTATTTTTGACGTCTACAGTCAAGGACCGCTACCAGAATATCATGCTGAAATGAAACCTCCACCCTGAACAAGGTCTGCAATTATCCCTACATCAAACCTTGGGGAAACATGTTACCCGTACCATCAATCGCCTTGGGTGAGAGTTTTTCTATGAACATCCATCTGGTTACTCCCCTACACTGGTCAGGGAGATCTACGTCAATCTTGTGGATTCTGAGCAGGAGTTTGTTTTTGTAAGGAAGGAGCTCATCCCATGGAGTGCTACCTAAATTAATGTACTGTTAAGAATCCCTGAGAGGGTGGACGACCACTTACCGATTATACATAACCTGGATGATGAAAGCACCGCTCAGATGATGAAAGAGCTTTGTGTCGATGGAGCCACATGGACTGGTAACGGGTTCCGTAACTACACCATGCATAGAAGGTATCTCACAACCTTCTGCAAGGTATGGTTCCATTTTATCAGCAGCCGCATCATGCCTTCGACACATAGCACTACGACGACATTAGACCATATGTGTCTCTTGCATTCTATCATACACTTTTGACACATTGACATCGGAGAGATCATCCAAGATCAAGTCACAGAAGCCGCAGGCAAGCAAACTGGTATACTCCTATTCCCCTCTCTAATCATGTTGCTTTGTAAACAGAAGGGCATTGTGCCCAGAGATGGTGAGGAGATATTAGAGAACAAAGTCCTGATCAATGACATCTCCATTGAACAGATAACTCACGGCCAGGAGATACCGGTGGCCAAAGAAGCCTCGAAGAAGAAGGATAGAAACAAAGGGAAATAGAAGGTAGAACAATCTGATGCGCCCACAATTTCACAAGTGGCAAAGAAGCTGGCTTTAATGGAAGTACATCTTGACCGTATTAACATGCGCTCAGTCCACATTGATGGTGTTGTCAATGACATGGATTACAGGCTGCATAAATTTTATGCTTACACAAAGGCTTGGAACGAGGCTACTGTTGTCGCACTACGCCAGAGCATCCTTACTCTATTACCAGACTTTCCAACCTTTTCATCCATATTCCGCCAGATACAGTACTCGTCATCCGATCAACCTACCCTTGATGGTAGGCCTACCCCTGTAACAACACGGATTCACATATCAGATGATGATAAGGAAAAGGGCACTCAAAATCTGATGAGGACTGCTATCGCACCATTACCGATCTCTTCGAGGATGAGTTCTCCAATAGTCTTAGTGTGAATATGGCTGAACGTGAGGCTATTGTGGATGAAAGTTTCAATGTAGTGGAATGCGCTAACATGGCCCAAAGAACCAGAGCCGCATGAGGATGAAGGTGTGGACCACGGAGATGACCAGTTGAAGGAAAGGGAAGAAGAAGAAGGAGGAAGAGAATGAGTAGAAAGACCCTGTCGAGGTGCAAGAAGAGAAGGAAAAGGATGCCCCGACAACGATCACTGAGGATATTATCGGTACACCAGAGAGTGTGGGGCCATCAAGTTCTGACGAGGCTTGATCTGATTCGAGCTAGGTTGAGGTTGTTATGAGTGAAATTGAGGAACTGAATCCTCTTGCTATCGTGCCCTATGTGGCATCGCTCGCTGAAATCCACCCATCAAAAGTGACAACCGATAAGGTCACCACCCAACCTGTCCAGGAGGAGCAATCCACCGAGCCGATTGGTGCGATGGATAAAAAAGGAAGAGGCACAAAGACAAGAAGAAGAAAGAAGAAGAAGAAGAAGAAGGAAAAGAAGAAGAAGAAGAAGAAGCATAAAGAAGAGGGTGAGTGCCCAAAGAAGAAGAAAAAGAAAACAAAGGCAGCATCTGCATCGGCTGCTGATGAATAAGGTACATGGTTCTTTTTTTAGATAGTTTTTCATGCATTCTTATTGTCACTGAATTTTGTTTTTGTCACTGTATTCCTTTTTAACTTAGTGCATTATCATTGCATTTTCATTATTTCTGTGTGATACTGTCAGTGCATTGGGGACAATGCAGACTTTAAGTTTGGGGGAAGATATGTGAAATGGAAATGCAATTACACCTACATATTTGAATTCTACTTGTTTCTTTTGCTAATGAGAATATGCAAAATTTCAACAAAAATGTGCCCATAATTTTTATTTTTATTCGTATTTCTTGAATTGTTTGGATGCTAATGTGAAAATTAGATGAATATGAATGAATGATAAGTTTGCTATTTTTGAATGAATTATTAGAATTGCTTTAGTAATGAATGGATAGTGTTGATATTTGAATCTTGAACTACCGACCAGTTGCAGCGGCATTATATGAATAAAAGAGACTCCAATGTGAGTGCATTATGAGTTTTCAAAGGAGAACACTCCGTTGGAGGTTTAGAAAAATCATCTAGCCAAAGGCTGTCACTACAAGAGTGTGTGTCGACGTAATTACATACCTCTTAGGGGTTTGTTGCACCCCATCTTTACTGCCCAGGAACAAAGGTAGAGTAATGCAATGACATCTCTCAGTCATTTAAAAAAATGAATGAGAAAAAGGAAGAAAAAGAAAAAGAAAGAATTTTTTATAAATGTTGTATTGGTTCTAGGAATATTAGGATTCAATGCATGACATTAACATTTATGAAGTTGCAGTTTTCAATTATTCATGCCTATAAATTGCCGTCGCATTAGTCTATCATGTAAATACAATTTGTGCATTAGGATTTCAGAAAATTCAAGTTGTGAGAATATTGATTGCAATGACATTTTTGCTTGTGACTTTGTTAATTTTTGTTTACTTGAGGACAAGTAAAAACTCAAGTTTGGGGTGTGATGATATTACAAATGACATATATTTTCTCTCTAAATTAGTGTTTTAATTGTCTCGTTTGTATCTCATTTACCATGCATCATGAGCATTTCATACTTAGTTTTTTATATTTTCCAACTCATTGCTAGTTAATTTAAATTCTTATTTTTATAAATTTTTGTATTAATGTTGATGCAAGCGGCCTATATATTGCGCCTTAGAATTGTCAGTACAGGAACTCAGCCCAGGAGCTCAATGCTAGAAAAATAATGCAGCCACAAGATCAGCTTGGAGTTGCAGCCACAAGATCAGCTTGGAGTTGCAGCCAGCGATGTCACCGCACTGAACATGAACTCTGAATTGGTAGACTCAAGCTGAATTCACATCATGAAGCACCAGCGCAGAACATCATAGGTGTCACCGCAATTATGGTTTCAGATTGCACCTAGTAATGCAGCAACAACCTGCAGATCTTTGAAGAAAACATTAAATCTGCGTGAGTACACAGCTGTACTCTAACCAACTTTGACAGCTACAAAATCTAGATCTGGATCTGAGAATGGGAGGCTGAAACCTGAAACTTTTGAAGGCTATAAATAGAAGAATGAAGAATGAAGAAATCATCAAGAGAGTAGAGGATTAAATTCTACAATTTTAGAGTGATTTGGAGACTTTAGCCGGAATGGTGAACTGATAGAGCAAGAGAGCAAGCACTTCTGATGAGAAGTGCTTGATGCTATGCAAGAGGAACGATTAAGGAGTTGTCCTAGTAGTCTAGAGATAGTAAGTTTCGATTGTATTCTTTAATCTTTCTTTTATGCTGATGGATTCTAATAACATTTGAATGAATACGAGAGTATATTTCATTGTTAGATCACTTTGATTCTTCTTTAATTCTTTTTATTTGTTTATTCTTGGATCTAACCGCATCAAACACGAGAGTGGCTTTGCAGTCTACCGATATCGAGAGATGCGTGACAAGTTAGGTTAACAAGTAAGACAACGAGAGTTGCTTGGGACTAGGAGAGATTCTAGTTACTTATTCTTGGATGCACATCATTGCTCACACCGAGAGGTGGGGTGATTGTGGGTATTTAAGTCTCGAGTAGATGGAAGACTGATATTGGTAAGAGTTCATTGATGTATTATTGTTGCAACAATTCGACTATACAATACCTTGTCGGCGTATCCAACGTTGCAACTTAGCGAAAATCAGTGATCCATTCCAATCCTTTTCACTTGATCATATTTACATTTCAAGCATTTAAATATTCAGCATTCAACACTCAACACATTTGATTTACTTTCAATACATTGACATTTAACCTCTAACATTTAACTCTGATTGCATTGATAATATTAACTATTTTAGTGTGCAAATCTGACATAATTGCACCGACATCCTTACTTACAATTTACTTAATTTCAGTATTAGTTGCTCCGACATTTAAACATCAAGAACCAATTTCCTCGTGGGATCGATATCCGATAGAATTGTCTATCAACTATACTTGCATCGACATGTGTTCACTTTCACAATCGCTGTGACATTTCAGATGCGATCAGCTGCCTTGGGCAATGGTTGATTAGTTGTTGTTACACCCAAGCCCAAAGAGTTTAAGGGATCAAGGTCCATGAAAGATGTGGACAATTTCCTTTGGGGAATGGAGCAATAGTTTCATGCCAAGGGAATCACAGATGATGACACAAACGTAAATACTGCTGCTATGTATTTTGCTGATGTTGTTTTATTATGGTAGCATCATAGGTCCATTGATGTGAGACAGGGTGGAATCAAAATTGGGACTTAAGAGGAGTTCCAAAGTGAGTTCAAGGCACAATTTTACCCAGAATATGCCAAGGATGAAGCTCGGGCAAAGTTGCATCGGCTTGCGCAACAAGGCACTATGAGGGAGTATGTGCGGGAGTTTAATGAACTCATGCTCCAGATCTTAGACATGGGTGAAAAGGAAGCCTTCTTTTCATTTATGGATGGTTTGAAACCATGGGCGAAGCAAGAGTTGCAACATCGAGGAGTTCAAGAACTTACCAAGGTCATGATCGTTGCAGAATCAGTTGTCGAGCTTGGTGCAAAGAAAGATAAGTTCGAGCCTTCCAAGCCTGAGTTCAAACCAAAGGGCAATGGTGGGGAAGAAAAAGATAAGTTCGTTAAGAAAGGCCATGGAAAGAAGCCATTTGGTAAGGGAAAGCCTATGAGTTGCTTTCATTGTGATGGTCCACACTTTATTAAGGACTGTCCGAAAAAGGCCGCTCTTTCTACCGCTGAAGTAAGGAAGGAGGCGGATAAGTCAACCGAGGGTTATGGTTCAATATTAGAGGGTGAGATAAGACAAATCAAGGGCTGATATTTATAGACAGCGTAGTGGCTGGCACAGAACTGAGTGCACCTGTTGACACAGGTGCATCTGATTTGTTCATGTCTGAAGAGACTGTGAGTAAACTTGGTCTCAAGATTCAAAATGATTCGGGATGGATAAAAACGGTGAACTCAGAAAGTGTTCCAATCAAGGGCGTCACAAAAGGAGTGGATCTTCAGCTTTTTAGTGAATGGATCGGTAAAGCTAACATCAAGGTAATACCACTTGAGAATTATGACTTTGTTGTTGGTTTAAATTTCCTTGACCGGGTTAATGCTTCTATCTTGCCCTCTGGTAATTATATGATGATCTCAAATTCAAACCATCATTGCATGGAGAGAATGAAAAGGAAGGTAAGCTTGGAGGGCAAAGCATTATCGGCGATCCAATTTTCCAAAGGAGTACAAAGAGATGAAGTCTCCTATTTGGCTACCTTGAAGGTTGAGGAATCCGTTAAGCCCATTAGTGAGATTCCAAGGGAAATGGGTCAATTGCTTGATTCTTTTCAGGATGTGATGCTAGTGGAGTTACCCAAGAATTTTCCACCTAATAGGGAGGTGGACCATAAGATTAGGTTATTGGCCAATTCGGTGCCGTCAACAAGAGCCCCATATCAGATGTCTCCACTAGAGTTGAAAGAGTTACAGAAGCAGTTAAAGGAGCTTTTAGATACTGGGTTTATCAGGCCTTCTAAAGCCCCATTCGGAGCATCGGTATTGTTTCAAAAGAAGCATGATGGGTAATTAAGGTTGTGTATCGACTATCGGGCTTTGAATAAGATCACGGTGAAGAACAGGTACTCTATTCCCCTTATTGTAGACTTGTTTGATTAGCTTGGTAGTGCAAGATGGTTTACCAAGTTAGATTTGAGATTGGTTACCATCAAGTCCGAGTAACCGAGGGGGATGAGCTAAAGATAGCTTACGTAACGTGGTATGGTTCATACAAGTTCCTTGTAATGCCCTTCGGACTCATGAATGCTCCAGCTACATTTTACACCCTGACCAATAAGGTACTTTAACCCTTCTTAGATCGTCTCGTGGGTGTTTACCTTGACGATATTGTGGTGTACAGTAAGTCACTCGAGGAACATGTGGAATATTTGAGGGAGGTGTTCCAAACCTTGTGGGAGAATGAGTTGTATATCAAAGAGGAAAAATGCTTATTTGCCAAATGAGAGGTGCCCTTTTTAGGTTACATTATGGGAGGTGGTAGGATCCGGATGGATGAGAAGAAGATTCAAGCTATTGTGGATTGGGAAACACTAACCAAGGTGACGGAGTTGCGATCTTTCCTTAGGTTGGCGAACTATTAGCAACGCTTTATTGAAGGTTATTCAAAGATTATCGTACCCTTGACAGACTTATTAAAGAAGGGTAAGGTGTGGGATTGGGACCCCAAATGTGAGGCAGCCTTTAATCAAGTGAAGGAAACAATGACGAGGGAGCCTGTTCTTGCCTTGCCAGACTATTCCAAGCTATATGTGGTACACACGGATGCATCAGACTATGCCATTAAGGGAGTACTGATGCAAGGTGGGCATTCAATTGTTTTCGAGAGTTGAAAGCTCAATGAGATAGAGCGGAGGTATACGGTCCAAGAGAAAGAGATGACCATTGTGGTGCATTACTTGCACAAATTAAGGTATTATTTACTAGGTTTCAAGTTTGTGGTCCATACTGATAATGTTACCAACAGTTATTTTCTGACCCAGAAAAAGTTATCTCTGAAATAGGCTCGTTGGCAGGTCTTCTTGGCAAAATTTGATTTCACGATAGAATATAAGCCGAGGAGTACCAAAACTATTGTTGATGCCCTTAGTCGAAAGATGGAATTTGTGGCAATCAGCCAACCTAATCGTTCAATATTGGAACGCATCAAAGAAGGATTAATCCATGATCCCATAGCTAAAAACTTGACTGAGCTTGCCAAGGAGGGGAAAGTAAGAAGGTTTTGGCTAGAGAGCTACTTTATACTCATGGGCATCGTCTCTATGTGCCTCAGTATAGGAAGCTACGCAAGGAAGTCATGAAAGAGTGTCATAACTCGAGATGGGCTGGCCATCCAGGGATGCACTGCATTTTGGCCATTTTGGAGGATCGCTACTATTGACCTCACATGAGGGATGATGTAGAGACTTATGTGAGAACTTGTCCGGTGTGCCAACAAGACAAGGTGGAGTTGAAGGCTTCAGTGGGTTTGTTACAACCATTGCCTATTCCAAAACGACCATGGGAAAGTGTATCCATGGATTTTATAGTGGGTTTACCTAAGTTTGACAGATTTGGAAGCATTCTTGTTATGGTGGATAGGTTTTCCAAGTATGGAACATCCATTCCAGCAACCAAGGAGTGCCCAGCTGAGGAGGCAGCTCGTTTATTCCTGAAACATGTGGTGAAATATTGGGGAGTGCCACAATCGATAATCAATGATCGAGACGGGTGATTCACGGGCCGATTCTGGACGGAGTTGTTCAAGTCAATTGGTTCAGACTTGAATTTTTCCACTAGTATGCATCCACAAACTAACGGGTCGATCGAACAAGTGAATGCATTATTGGAGACTTATCTTCGACACTATGTGAGTGCTACACAAAAGGACTGGCCAATGTTGTTGGACGTGGCTCAATTCTCATATAACTTGCAATGGAGTAGGGCCACGAATCAAAGTCTATTTGAGATAGTGACGGTTCAACAGCCACTCACACCCAACGCTGTTGTGACTCGTTATACTAGACCAAATCCAATAGCTTATCGGTTCGCGAAGGATTGGTAAGTGAAGAATGATTTAGCCAGAAAGAAGTAGGCAGACCAAAGTCGAAGGGATGTTCAATTTCAAGTTGGTGACTCTGTCCTTGCAAAGTTACACTTGATTTTACGATACAATGGCTTGCACAAGGGGCTTGTGCGACGATATGAAGGACTCTTTCGAGTTTTGAAGAGAGTAGGCAAGGTGGCCTATAAGCTTAAGTTTCCGTCGAAGCTCAAAGTTCATCCCGTGTTCCACGTAAGTATGCTTAAGCCATTTCATGTAGATCAAGATTATCCGAATCAGGGCAAGTCCAAACGAGCACTAATGGGGGGTAAAGGTCTTCTACGATCATGAAGTTGAAAGCATCGAAGCAGACCGTGAGGTGAGACAAAAGTATCATCAGTCGAGGCATGAGTATTTAGTGCGATGGAAGGGAATTCTTGACAGTGAAGCAACTTGGGAACTTACCAAAGTATTATGGCAATTCCAAAGCAAGATCGACCAGTTCCATAAGGAGGACACGACGAGGGCGTCGCTAGAACAGATGGGGGAGAATGTCATGGGTTGTGTATTCGATCCCACAACCATGACTCATTTGACTGACTTGTCATGTTCAAAATGAGGCATTTGGTCCAATCAGACTGGCTCGTTGCTTGGAATGAGTGAAAGCTTATCTACAAAGCTTGGCAAACATGGAAGGTGATCTTCAAAGATTAACAATATCGGATTTGACATGTATTTGATATGTAATCTTTAGAAGATATGATTTTGTAATCTTAAAGATTGAATTTGTAGATAGCCTTTAATCTTGGACGTTGATGTATTTAATCTTTACCGTTGATTTTGGGGAGCCTCAATTATAAATATAGGCCTCTCCTCCTCATTGTATTCATTCATTGAGAAATACAAAATTGAGAGCATTCACTCAAAAACTCTTCTCTCTTGCGTTCTTGTTTTTCTATGGCTTGTTCTTAGCTTGTTCTTCATTGCTATTGTGTTGGTGCCTTAGAGGAATTCTCTTGAATCCTCAAGTGTTGGGAAGTTGGCTGACTTAGGCGTTTTTGTGGCAAGAAACGACCTAAGGCCCCACGGATTGTGTGGAAAAACTCTAAGTTCATGACACAATCACCTACAAGGATAGATCTTTGATAAAAACTCAACGATCTACTTACTCAAAATTCAACAATTTGGAGAAGTACAATTGATGAGGACTTGATTGAATTTTTAAAAACTTAAAGAATATTTTTAGTAAAATTTAAGGGCTTAAAAGAGTTTTGAAACATAGAATTTTGAGAGAAAACTAGGATAGAGAGAGAGAGAGTTTAAGGTTTTAATTTGACAAAATAACAAATGGGAAATAAGAAAGATAAATTCTATTAGGATTTGAAAAGATGTAATTTGACATCTAGTTAGGATTTTAAAAAAATTAATTTGAATTTCAATCTAAGATAAGTAGTAAAAAAGATAATGGAATTTTAATTTTATTTGAATTTTGAAGAAAGATAAGATATGAATTCTAGATAAGTTTGAAAAAGACAATCAAAATCATATTATGATTAGGACTAAATGACAAAATTAAACAAACTTTAGAGAACTATTTTAGTAACCATTCTGCTGAAATCAACAAAAATGGGAAGGAGTTGGCGTGACTTAAAACTAGGTGTGCCAGTAGAAAGGAGCAAGCTTAACCATTGGGCTACTACCCATATCATGTTCTTTTTCTACCATATTTAATTCTTATACTAACTTGGTTTCCATCATTAATTGCTTGAAAACTAAAAAGGAAAAATTGCAAAGAGTAGGGTTTAAACCAGGCTATTTCTTAAGCTCTTAACCATTAATGTTAGGACTCAATTCATACTAATTTTAGTGACTTAATTGGATATATCTATTTCGTGCTCAACTTACCTATTTTTTTTAGCTTATACTTTTAATCAATTATTTTATGAACTTATTTAACTTTATAGTTTTTAAAACATTCCTATTTTAGTTTATAATAATTAATACTCATAGTCAATACTCACTATTAATATTTTAATTTATTTTACCCCTTTTTTCCAATTAGGTCCTAATTTAATTAAAACACACTATTTTCAAATTAGACCTCCTAATTAGATTTCGTTTCAGATTGATACAATAACACCTAATTATTCTAACCTCTTAAATTTCAGTGTGTTACAAATATCTCGATTTCATTCTGAATTTTTCGATACAGAAAAACTATTCTAAAAGTATAAACTCCTATTATCACCTATATTAAACTCAGTGGTCTGATTATTTTTAGCAAGTTTTATTTCACTTGTAGGTCAGGGTCATCTCTTTACAATTCTTTGAATCCTCTGAAGAAATATAGGTTTAGCTCTCAACTCATCTAAAATAGAACCATCCCACTCCAAAGTTAGACAATTATTCATCATTTCTAAAGCAAACAGAGATTTTCGACTTAAAGCATTTGCCACAACATTGACTTTTCTCGTATTATAGTCAATGTTCAAATCATAGTATTTACGTAACTCAAGCCACTTGTGCTGTCTCAAATTAAATTCTCTCTATGTCAGCAAGTATTTAAGTATTTTATAATCAGCAAAAATATGGCATTTTCCTCATACAAGTAGTGTCTCCAAATCTTCACGGCAAAAATCGTCGTTACAAGTTCCAGGTCGTGAGTAGGATAATTCTTCTCGTGTGGCTTAAGTTTCGAAGAAGCATTTTCCGCATAATTCACACTTGGGAATATCAACATATCTACCTGGGTCTTTCACACTACTTACGGACATAGTCGGTTATTGTTTCCTACTTCTCTTGGATCTAACAGATCTCGAAGCTGATCTCCAATGATCTTCGGAATCTCTAATTTGTTTGGCTAATGGATACGAACTAGTAGTCCCAAATCATTTCCCAAAAGCTCGCGTGAGTTTTGGTTTCTTTTTTAAGCCCATTGCTTGCTCGACCATTTTTGCTCGTTCTGTCAAATCAATAAATTCTTTTATTTTGTGCGATACTAGTTGAACCAAGAGTTCATCACACAACCGACGAAGAAAATGTTTACAATTCTTTCCATCGATACCAACTCCAAGTTCATGAATTCTTGTTTCTAATCTTCTAGATATAGTTCACTGATATACTTTTTCTAAAATTCTTATTGAAATAAAAACCAATCAATTCTATCAGCTGGTAAGTGTCTACTAAAAGTCTAACGGCACAGTTATGCCTCTCCTTATAAAAGAGAAACGACACATGTGACAAATTCACATGGAGTACATTTGAGTTGTTGCAATACTCTATTCTTATATTCCAACCATAACTCAGCTGCTAAGGGATCAATCCATTTTAACCCCATAAACTTAGTAGCACTGTATTTCCGTAATTCTTTTATTGGAGCCCGTTTAACCACAGGCACATCCATAACTGAAGGAGTAGCTCTCATCACTCATTGCAAAGCTTTTACAATAGATTAGAGTAAATTTGTTTCTTCCCTACGACGGTTAACATTTCTAGGCAGTCAAGTACCAATTGAATATGTGGTCAGTTCCTCGATATTGGCCCTATTTTCACTCTCAAAGAATCGATTACTGCTATGATTATCGTTTCCAACATCGCTTCTTAATTTGCCAGACATTTTTAGCTATAAGACAAAGAAATTATAATCAACATCCAAATTTTAACTCAAACTTGACTCAACTTTGGCACGTACCTCTCGACTCAATTTCGAGCTTGATTTAGTTTGAGAATCGACTAAACCTCTAGCTCTAATACCAATAAATGTAACACTCTAAGCCCGACCCGATCGTCGAGTCCGAGCTACAATGTGTCACATTCATTGTCAGAGCAAATATAAACAATTTAGATAAATATATACATATTATAAATCATGCAAATATAAGAGTTATTGGCAAACAATAAAATAAATCCATATTTTCAGGTCCTATATGAGCTTACAAAAGCTTTAAAGTTAATCCAAGATCGAATTAGGACTAAATCATAAAATTTTTGAAACACAGGGTTGACATCGTGACATCACCAAAATAGTTTGTCACGTCACGATATCAGTCCTCTCGATTTCGCAACGTCACCCACTATTTGACCTTATTTAGACGACGGGGTTTCTCATCTCAACATGACATTATATTTGACGTCACGATATTAGTCCTTTTCTCTTCGCGACAATATTTGAACGATGTCACGACGTCACACACAACTTTTGCAATTTCATTCCAAAATCTACAATTTCAAAGACAACTATACATACCTATCTCAAACTTATTTTTAACCAAATGAATAGTTATTCAATCTTTATAACACTTATTAAACATACACATATATCATGTTTTAAACACCATTTTCATTCAATCAATATCAACAATGAATCTATCCTATCTAATACACAACAATACCTAAGTACACACCAAAACAAAGATCCATGTCATACATAACCAATGCCTACCATTCCCAACATCAAATGCACACCTCAATACTTGATGTTGCTATACATGAGTTCCATACAATATATACAATCCCTTTAGCTTTTTAACATTCTTGCAATCAAAAGATAATCTATTCAACTTAGAATCATGCAAAAAAAAAAAAACACATTATACCATACATCATTTAGTTAGGTTACCAAACCTACATAATTCACATGTTATAGATTGTATACCAAAATGACTCACTAGTTACATGATACTCTAAGAAAAACAAAAAGCATATGAACTTTTTGAGTTGGGAATCAATATCTAGATGTTAGACTTTGCTCAAACTATCAAAAGTCTACTAAACTTGCACGTTTGAAAGAAACAAATTGTACGTTGAGTAAAACACTTAGTAGTATATCTATAAAACAAAGAAAAATAATAGACATAATACAATGTAACATTTAAGTTGAACTCTCATCATTTGTCATTCAATCCTTACACATAACCCAAGTTTGTGTTACCTTCTCAACAAAATCCTGAGCCTATCAACTCATTCGTATTTCAAGTGACATTTAGCTCATTATAACTTTAACTTAATTTTTCATCTCGGGTTTCTTGGAAACAATGACTTTTTGCACAATGTTTACCACCTTGAGTTTGTCATACTCAGATTTATAAGGTCTTAAGTAGCAAAAGAGTTTGGCATACTTAATTGAAAGGTTCTCTAATCTGGTGAATTCTTTTTGCAGATAAGAATAAGTAGCGAGTTATTTGAGGGAAAGTTAGATATTAAGCATAGTCTGGTTGGTTATGAACTAGAAAAAGATTAGTGGGAGACATGATGGTTAAGAAGTTGTACACTTGGCTGTTGAAACGGAGATTAGTGAAGGAAGTAAAGGGGTATTATATAAAGGAGCGATGTTACCCTCCGAGATTGTCTTTTTCTTTCTCTGTTCTTTGATTGCCCCCGAACATACTCCCATTTGGTGTAGATTTAAACTTTCCGCAAGTATATCGGTCAAGTTGTAAATATAGTGTGTTTATAACGGAACACTTGGAAGTACTCCAAGGATCGTACCCAAAGGAGGCTTAAGGCGATAGTAAATAAAATCCCTGCAAACAATAAAATTAATTAGTACTAGTTTTAGGGTTTATAGTATGCGGTAAAAGAAGAGAGTCGTTTGAAAGCATAAAAAAATAAAAGGCATAATTATAAAAAAAACCCTAAACTTTGGGGGCTTTTAGATATATTCCCCTAACCTTTTTTTTTATTGACACCCTTAATGTTACGATTTTTTAAAAATCAACCCAATTTTAATGGTCAAACATGAGTTGACCGTTAGTCAAATACCAGATCACTGAAATAGCCTATATGGCATGCCACATAAGCATAATAACATCATCGATGACATCATCAAAATAATATTTTTTTCATTTTATTCATCTTCTTTCTTCCTCTCTTCCCTTCTAATTATTTTCTCAAATTTTCTCAAACTTTCTCTCTTTCCAAACACCCATTTTCTTTCATTTTTTTTTCTTTTTTTCGGGCTCATGAGTAGCACCTAAATTCTTGTAAATCTCATAAACCAACCTTTGATCAAATTCATAGCTCGAATAACCCAAAGCAACCTTTCGAGCTTTAGGAATTTGTTTCCCTCCGAATTGATTCTCATCACTCATTTGCCCCACAGTCCCAACCAATCTTATCATCATATTCATGTAACCATTTTTTAGCTTCATCAAAAGCTTCATCGGCCTCCATCGCAGCTTCGATCTCGCTTTGATCTTCCAAAACCTTTGCGATCCCCACTGTTGATTGCCATTGTGTCTGTAAGAATCTTTTAAATTTTTTTGTCAGATTTTTCTTTTTTATCATATTCAATCTTTCTTTCGTGTTTTAATTTCTCTCCTCGTAAAAATATAAGTGAATGAGTATTCCTAACTTGATTTAATAAAAAATAAATTGAATAATTAAATAGAAGAACATTTTGATTTAAGAAATTATTTATTCTGGAGAAATTAAGTATTTATTGAATTAAAATCCCAAAAAAAACTGTCGTGGATAGAAATGGAAGTTTGGGTTTCACACATAGGTATTCGAGAAGAAAGGTGAAAGGTAGGGCGTTTTTTCAAATTAATTTAAATATTTAGAACGAAAATTGCCTTTTTTTCTTCTTTTATATAAATGTTAGTTGAAAGCAACACATCACAATTCCTATTAATTAATTTGTCTTTCTTGCAGCCTCAGTTGTCTCCCCAAGTTGGGGATATTCCTCAAAGCAATTTTCAGTTTGATTTCGAGTTTGAGAGGAAAGTTTTGGCTGAAGCAGAAAAAGAAAACATGAATTGGAGTAAGCTTGGCTTGGAAAACCTTTCTTCCAAGCCTATCGAAACTTCTTCTTCAACAGTACGCTTTAGACCTGTATTTGATTAACATTATAACTTGTCTGTTCGATGGTTTATCTGTGATGACATTTTTTAGGATTTTATTTTATTGAAATTGATTCATACTGGTTAAGCTTTTAAGGGTTTCTCTTTGAATAAACAGAACAATGGCAATCGTCGTCCGAGAAAGAGGGAAAACTGGCAGCCAATAGTGGGGAAACAGTTTTGAAGAAAAAAATGGTATTTGGCAAGAGAGAAAGTGAGAGAAAAAAATGGAGAAAGAGAGAAAGAGGAAAGAAGGAGGATGAAATAAAATGAAAAAAAATTAAGTTGATGACGTCATCTATGACGTCATGTGCTTATGTGGCATGTCACATGGACCATTATGTTGACTTGCAATTTTTTTAATGATCAACTCATGTTGAACCGTTAAAATTGGGTTTAGTTTTGAAAAATTGCAACGTTAAGGGTGTAAATAAAAAAAGGTTAGGGGCATATATCCAAAAGCCCCAAAGTTTGGGGGCTTTTTTTACAAGTATGCCAAAAATAAAAAGATAAAAATAAAGTAAAGTAAAATTGAGTTGTAGAAATTCTTAGAAACATATTTAGGGAGATTAGGTTGTTTCCGTATGATTTCATCAATTGTTAGGTTTTGGGGATTTTCCTCTAATCAACTAGTCACTACGTCAGTTGGATCTCTCGATCTTCCGTCGGCATAGCAAGTCGATAGAGATTACTTATCGCTAGATGCCACAATCTAAACCAGTTTGGGGAAAAGGTGTTCACGGATCGGCAATACCAATTTTGGGTTTATTCCCACCTAGATGACTTTCTAGGGTTGTCAGACCTAGTGTTTGTTTGATGTCTTCCTTTCTCAAACAACTGATCCGAAAGGTAAAATCCCTATAAAACAACAATTAATTATTTATACTTCCACTCCCTAATTCCTCAAAATGGAATTAGTTCCTCATGTCTTTTTTATTCATCAATAACACAACATATGAGAACATATAAATGCAAAGAGAATGAAAAAGAAACTAAAATTGTATTGGCAATCTGTCAGGAAAAACTCCTCGATCGTTTAGGCGAGTTTCTACAATCTCGTTTCAAAAGTGAAAAATAAATAAACTAAAACTTAAATTTAAAAGCTAAGTAATGGTGTGTAAAACCCTAGAGCTAAAGGTCCTGTTTATAGATTTCGATGGCCATTTTTCCTCAACCCTAGGTCAGTTGTCATTCCTCGTGCTTAAATGGCATTGTAAAGACCAAAACGCCCTTCATTTGATGTAAGATCTGCGTCCAATGGTCGATGTCACGACACATCAGGTCCTATGCCACGACATAGGCATCAGTCTCCATGTGAAGCGTTATCCTACAGGCGTATCACAACATAGCTCTTATGTGTCACGAAAAAGAAGTTGGATTTTAATTTCCTTAAGTCTGGTCCTTTGGTTCTTGGTTGCGACGTAGCTCAGCCTATGTCGTGATGAAGTGATCAGTTTCCTTTTAGTACAATTCTTGTGGTCTCTTACACACTCACAAAGTATTTTAGCTAACCTTTAGGCCTCATTTGGCCTTAAAGACAAATAAACAACATTTTAACACTCAGGTTACACAATTTATTTAAATAAGAAATCTAAACTAAATCCTATAAAAACATAACGAAAATACTTATATTTCAAGCTCTTCAAGTGTGAAAAGTAGTTCAATCTACTAGGTATGAAACTAGTAGATCATTCGTTCTTCACCATCTTCACTGGTTGGGTTGCAAGGAAGAAATACTAAGTAGCAGTCTGCATGGAGGAAAGTGACCACCCCCGAACGCACTCCCGTTCGACATAGATTTAGGCTTTCTGCAAGTATACGAGTCAAGTTGTAAATATAGTGTGTTACAATGGAACACTTGTTAGTATTCCGAGGATCGTATCCAAAAGAAGCATAAGGCGATAGTAAATCAAATCCCTACAAAGAATAAAATTAATTAATACTCATTTTAGATGTTATTGTACGAACAAATAAAGAGTGGATTTTGAGAGAATAAAATAAAAGATAAAATAAAATAGAAAATAAAAGCAAAAGTTTGAGATGTAGAAATTCTTATAATCGGCTTTGGGGATATTAGGTCGTTTTCGTATGAGTTCTTCAATTGTTGGGTTTTAGGGATTTTCCTCTAATCAACTACTCACTACCCTACTTTGATCTCTCGATCTTCCGCTGACATAGCAAGTCGATAGAGATTACTTATCGCTAGATGTCACAATCTAAACAGGTTTAGGGAAAAGTGTTCACGGATGGGCAATACCAATTTTGGGTTCATTCCCACCTAGATGACTTTCTAGGGTTGTCAGGCCTAGTCTTTGTTCGATGTTCTTCCTTTCCTAAATAGTTGATCTGAAAAGTAAAATCCTTATAAAACAACAATTAATTATTCGTCCACTCTCTAGTTCCCCAAAATGGAATTAGTTCCTCATGGTTTCTTTGATCATCAATAAAACAATATATGAAAACATATAATTGAAGAAGAGAATGAAAAAGAAACTAAAATTGTATTGGTAATCTATCGAGAAAAATTCCTCGATCATTTATGCGAGTTTTTACAATCTCGTTTCAAACAAAAAATATACAGTAAAACTAAAAACTTAGATCTAATGAATGGTGTGTAAAACCCTAGTGCTAGATGCTCTATTATAGCCTTGGACAGTTGTTTTCCTCAACCCTAGGTCAGCTATCATTCCTCGTGTTTAAGCGGCATTGTAAAGACCAAAATAGCCTTTATTTAGTGTGAAATCCACATCCAGGGGTCGATGTCGTGACACATAAGAGCCGTGTCGCAACGTAAAAGACAGTCCACTCCTTTAGGTAAATTTCCCAAGCATTGTCGCGACATGTCGTGCCCATGTCGCAACATAGGAGACTTTTTTGACATTTTGCAGTTTTGGTCCCTTTTTTGTGACACAGATCAGTCTGTGTCATGACATAATGATCAGCTTCATATTTGTTCGTCTTCTAAATGTTGCTTGCATACTCACGAAGTTCGTTAGCTAACACTTAGGCCTCAAGCGGCCTTAAAGACAACAATAAGCACCTTTTTGCACTTTGTACACAATTTATTTCATAAAAGAAAACTAAATTAAATCCTAAGGAAACAAAACGAAAATACTTGATTTCAAGCTCTTCAAGTGTGAAAAATAGTTCAATCTGCTAGGTACGAAACCGACAGATCAAACTCCCACACACTTAAGTCTTTGCTTGTCCTCAAGGAAACAAAATAAGAAAATTAAGGAAAAGGAAGAGCTTAAGTTCATAGCTATACAAAGAGTGGGCTCGTAGCATGTAGTCTAGGCATCATATATCTCTTAATAACTTTGACATGATAATTAAGGAACTTTACCATTTTCGATTAGAAACAATATAAGTTCAGTAAGTTATAAGAAATAAAAATATCAAGGGTTTATCAATATGCATCCGTCAATGCCAAATATAAATACTTTAATTATCCTAGTACAATACAGATAACTGTAATGAGATCATACAATTTCCATATTTATTCATGCATAGAATTGTTTAAGTCACATAGGGCTTTTTGGCTTGTAACGTCCTGAGGCTTAGGATAGGTATGAATTTCAAAGAACAGTTAAGCACAAAAGGTTACAAACACGAAAATAGTTTGGCACATTGTATTGTTCCCTATTTTTCCCTTTTATGTCCAACTTCATCTCACCCCCTTATTTCTCCTTCTCTCACCATCCTTTTTTTTCCATTTTAAGAACTCTCAATATAAAGCAATCCTCTTAGCTAGTTTATGAGTATTTTTTTCCTTTTGTTTCTTGAGTAAGATTCTCTTTTTCTTCTTTTTGGTGACTTTATAATTTTGTCACTATTCACATGTTTTCTTACTGATGATCTTTGTTGTTTCTTACTCATTTTTCTTCTCTTTTTGATTTTTCTATATTCCTCTCTTTTTGGCTATACTAAAGTTCATACATTATATTGATTTTCCTATTTTTATTTTGTAACCTCCACCTTAATGTGTCTATTTACCCTCAATACCAATGGTCATACGTCTATTTCCATGCAAAACAAGACTAAAGAAAAGAGTATACATAAATCTTCCATTTAAGGCTAAAGAGGCTTATAGTGTGGTTCATCAAAAAGGGTCATAAGGCTTAAAGATAGTACTAATTGGAAATTTAGAACAAGGTTTGGCTTTTTTAGCTCTAGATGTGTCCAACAAAAGCCTTAGGTCATCCCTAAACACCTCAATGTGCACAAATATCAATTTTATCACCTAATCTCAAAATTATCATCTATCATATATACTAGCATGCTCGTTTCCTTATATCTCGCACATCATTTGGTATTAATAATACCTTTCTATCTATACTTAATATAACCTATAGAACTCAAAAGTTTCATGCTCAAAAATTAAAAATTCCTTATCATCATGCTAAATTTATCAACAAACACAATTAACTTATTATACATGCTCCTAACTGATCACTTGTATTTCTACAAGCTTAAGCACACATCAAAAATAAAAACTAAAAATAAAAAATATATGCCAAAAATTCATATGTTACCCCTCACACTTTAGAAAACATATTATCCTCAATATGTAGTCTCCTCAAATAATAAAGGAAAGAAGTTACCCTATTTATCGTGAAGGTTCTCTTCTTCTTATAGTGGTTGTCCTTCTCCTTTTAGCGTTAATGCTCGAAATTGTTGCATCTTCCATAATTTGTGATTCCTACAAAAAGAAATAAAGTATATATACAAAAATAAATTCTAATCCTACTCCTACAAATTATATAAGTCTAAAAATAAAAACCAAAAATTATCCAAAATTTACAAAATTAAATTGTCTCAAATAACTATTCATCCTCATCCATTTCTTCTTCCTCCTCATCACTATCGTTCTCTATTTCCGACTCTTTATCATTATGCTCCTCATCTACCACCCCAAACATGTCCGTATTATAGTTAGGGACCCTAAAGTTATGTTATCGAGCAACCTCTTGGAACACCGATCCCAATTCGTGCATCTATTGGATCGTCCAATCCAGCTTTGCATGAGTCCCTTCACCAATTTCTTATTGGATTGGTACCAACTTTTGTGTGGATGTTGGTGTAGCCATCGAATATCGTGATTTCTTCTTCCCCTCTCTTATTTTTTTAGCACGAAGCTCTCCATATTATTGGAAGAGTGTGTCACCAATGACACTTTTTGATGGCTTCAAGGTTTGTTCAATGGATGTCATGGGTACTCCTGCCCTCCTGCACAAAGTTGTCATTAGGTGAGGAAAGAAAATCTCCACCTTTTGGCTTCCTACACAACGACTCATGTCTTGGTGGATCCATTTTCCTATACAGACATGCTTTTTCTGTAATATTGCAAATAACAAGACTGCTCGGAAAACATTAACATTAGAAACATTTAAAACAGGTATTATTCTTGTGCAAATAAATTGAATCTACATTTTAGCTTCAGGAAACATGATGGCTTGATTAAATGATGTGGGAATGCTAGTGCCTGGCCTAAATTTTCGTTCCCCCTTCCTTTAGTCTGATAAGTAATTACTTCATGCATCTCCATATCACTAAAGGATTCTAAATCAATTTGGTCTAAGAAATCTTGATCATAATAAGGGGCATTAAAGAAATTACAAATTATTTTAGGGTTACCTTAATACTAATTCCTCTAATTACTAAGGTTTCCCAATTAACTTTGTCCCTAGTCCTAGAGATATTATCTTTTAAGGCAGCATAAAATTCTTGGACTATAGGAATAACAACAAGTTTTGTGAGGATTGTCCAAAAATGTTCCCATCTATGGTACCTAACTAAAGGCCAGACTTCTTTGCACAAAACCATCAATAGGTCAAAACCCTCTCTTGAATGAAAGTTTTTCCTTGAAGTTCATTGAAATATTTTTCTACATTTGAATTCAAAAAGTTTGAAAGATTTGTACCCAATAATGGTTTTGATTCTACCATACGTCTAACATTTCTAGGAGGCATTGGAAATAATGAAAGTAGAAACTTTAAATCTGGATTGGTGTGCTTCTCCCCTTGCTTGGAAACCTGAAAAATTAGAAGAGAGAATAGGAAAAGAGAGGATTTTTAGGTTTTTATGCGTTAAAATAAAATGGAGTGAGTTAGAATGATTTTTTAGTATTTATAGGGTTTAGGTTTTAGGGTGTAAAAATTTGGAAAAAAATAAACCCTTAGCCATCGGGTTGCGCAGTCGGGTCGGATCGATTTTGCAAAAATTACAGTCAATGTCGCGACATGGAGAGTCTTTGTCGCGACACCCCCTTCAGTTTATCTTGGTCACGATGTGTTTGGGGCCTTGTCACGACATCCTCCTCAGTCTTGATGTTTGTAAATCTGTACCCTTTATTATAACAAAAGGGTAGCCATGTCGCCGCGTCCGCTTCAGTCTTGCTCTTTCCTGAGTTCTGTCACCTTTGTTGCAACATAGCTGATAGTGTGTTGCAACATACCCCTATTTTCTGTTAAATACTGAAATAAAAACATGTTAGAGTAATATACAATAATATACATGAGTTAGTACTACCAATTTACCTTTCAATCTTACTACCGGATTTATTCGGTATGCTTACCCTTACCGAGCGGATCCAACTTTGTTCACCTTTGGTCCACTTCTCATTGGATCTTTTTACTTCCTTCAATCGATCCCTTTCTTTAAATTGGTTAATTCTTTCTTTATTCATAAAAAGAATCTAATTGTGTCCTTTCCCCTTATTCAATTCGAGCAAATGGCAATGCTCGTTGTACTCCTTAGTTTCATCACTTTTATCCCCGCACTTGAAGGTTTCTACTTCACCATTGATTCGTATAGTGAGTTCATTATTGTTTAAATCGATGGTGGATCAAGATGTGGCCAAGAATGGTCTTCCTAACAAGATGGGAGTATCTTTATCCTCCTTAAAATCTAACACAATGAAGTTCGCAGGGATTATGAAACTCCGTACCTAGACTAAGACGTCCTCTAAAATTCCTCTTAATAGCACAGATGATTGATCAGCCAGTTGTAGAGTAACTTAGGTATTCTTAAGATTTCCAGTCCCAAGCTTCTCGAATACTGACAAAGGCATTAGGTTTATGCTTGCACCGAGATCACACAAAGCTTTGTTGAACTGAAGATTCTCAATTTTAATTGGAATGGTAAAACTACCGAGATCTTTTAGTTTTTGAGGACTCCCCTTGGAGATAATAGCATTATAGGATATGTTTACCTCCACTTGCTCACTTACTTTGATTTACCAATATCTTATCATAGCTTCCTTTAAGAATTTGACGTACTTGGGTACCTTTTCTATTAATTCAATCAATAATAGGTTAATATTTAAGGATTTGAAAAGGTTGAGGAAACTTACAAAATCGTCTTCATCTTGTTGCTTCTTTTCTTCTAACCTTTTTGGGGAGGGGATTCAAGCGCTCTTTTCTTCTTTAGGCACATCTTCCTTTGTTTCTAGTGCCTCTTTTGCGAACACCTCTTTGGGTTTGATGACTTTAATGTCATCGTCAAAAAGGATGTTTATGATGTCATGAGGTTTGTTAGGCTCTTCTTCATCATTAAGTTATTCTGGGCTACTTAGTACTTTGCCCAATCTGAACTCGGTCACCTTGACCTGTTCTTTACCTTCTCTACGGGATTATTTTTCATGTTGCTAGGGATCCCTAAACCAATTTGCCTTGAAAGATCGCTTACCATCCTCGTTAATTGGTCTATTCGTTCCTCTAGCCTTGCTACAGTTTTGGCAGTATTAGTGCACTCGGACTGTAGTTATTTCATATCCGCCCTCATAGAGTGCATTTCTCCTTCAATTCGATCTAGCCTTTAACCACATGCAGTATGGTCACCTTGACTTTCTCTTTTTGGCTGTCTTTGTAAAAATGGGGGTTAATAATTAGGGTTTCTTACTTTGGTGTTATTACTATTGCTTCCCCTTTAGCTTCCTCCCATCTAAAATTAGGGTGATCTTTCCATCCTAGATTATAAGAATTTGAAAAGGGATTTCGACAACTTACATAATTGGCCTCTTCAAGATTAGCGAGATAATGATAGAGAGGCTTATCTTCTCTATGGGATGGTGGTGCCCCTGTAGCATACTCGATTCAGTTTAGTCTCTCCAACAGTTATTGGTATTTGTCATCCTCTTATATCATCTTTATCGAAGCTTGTTTCTACCTATAAGTGAACCTTTCAGTAGGCCACTGGCAGGAGCTTATTGCCATATTCTCTGTTAGCCCATAAGTGTCATTATACGTTCGATTCAGTAGGGCTCCTCCTACCGCACATCTAAAGTAGATCTAGCGGATGCATCCAACCCATTGTAAAAAGTTTGTAGTTGCATCCATTCCAGCATACTGTGACTAGGGCATTTTCGTAATAGCGTCTTAAATCGATCTCATGTGTCATGGAACCCTCCGCCCTCGAATTGTCGAAAGGTTGAAAATTCTCTCCTCAGTTGGATTGTTTTTCCCACAGGAAAAATCTTTTACAGAAATTTCCCCTCCAATTCATCCCAAGTTGTGATAGATCCAGGTGCCTGCACATCTAGCCATGAAAAAACATTGTCGGCTAGCGAAAAAGGAAATAATCTCAAATGAATGGCATCATCAGTAATACCATTAAACCTAAAAGTATCACATAATTGTAAAAACCGTTTCAAATACAAATTGGGATCTTCAGCCATTGTCCCTCTAAATTGTAAATTGTTTTGAATCATTTGAATCATAGCCGGTTTTACTTCAAAATTATTAGCGGCGATAGTAAGTCTAACGATACTCCCTTGAGTTAGATCTAGAGTAGGTAAAAAGTAGTCCCTTAAAGTTCTTTGTGTTTCTGTCATTGGTTCATTTGTAGGGAGTTGCGGAGGTATATGAGTGTTTTCTACGTTAATAGCGAGATCTTCTATTAGATTGCTTCGCTCTTCTCCCTCCTTTGATGGTGGGTTTTGCATTACTTGTTGGTTTTTACAATTGCATCTAATTAATGATTCGAGGTTAAGAATAGGGTCAACCAAGTTTCCTTGGCTTTGAGTCATAAACTAAAATCAAATAAAAAGTAAAGAAAATGAATACGAAAAAAATAAATAAAACAAAATAAAATTGTATCTATAACCTAAAATTTTTCTAATTATTTTTTTAGCAATGAAATAATAAAATTTACTAATGCGTTGCCTTCCCAACAATGGAGCCAACAACTTAACTGCCCCCGAACATACTCCCGTTCGACGTAGATTTAGGCTTTCCGCAAATATACAGGCCCAATTGTAAATATAGTGTATTACAACGGAACACTTGGTAGTATTCCGAGGATCATACCTAAAGGAGGCGTAAGGCGATAGTAAATCTATTCCCTATGAAGAATAAAATTAATTAATATTCATTTTAGGTATTATAGTACGAAGAAATAAAGAGTGGATTTTGAGAGCATAAAATAAAAGATAAAATAAAATAGAAAATAAAAACAAAAGTTTGAGATAAAGAAATTCTTATAAACGACTTTGGGGATATTAGGTCGTTTCCGTATGATTTTTTCAATTGTTGGGTTTTGGGGATTTTCCTCCAATCAACTAGTCACTGCCCCAATTGGATCTCTCGATATTCCGTTGACATAGCAAGTCGATAGAGATTACTTATCGCTAGATATCACAATCTAAACTAGTTTGGGGAAAAGGTGTTCATGGATGTGCAATACCAATTTTTGGTTCATTCCTACCTGGATGACTTTCTTGTTAATGATGAATAGTATTTTTTGTCCATTCAATTTGGATGACTTTCTAGGGTTGTCAGGCCTAGTGTTTGTTCGATGTTCTTCCTTTCCAAATAACTGATCCGAAAGGTAAAATACTTGTAAAACAACAATTAATTATTCATACGTCCACTCCTTATTCCCCAAAATGGAAATAGTTCCTATGGTTCTTTGATCATCAATAAAACAATATATGAAAACATATAATTGAAGAAGTGAATGAAAAAAAAACTAAAATTGTATTGGCAATCTATCGGGAAAACTTCCTTGATCATTTATGCGAGTTTCTACAATCTAGTTTCAAACTAAAAATATAAAGTAAAACTAAAAACTAAGATCTAATGAATGGTGTGTAAAACCCTAGTGCTAAAGGCCTTATTTATAGCCTTGGACGGTCGTTTTCCTCAACCCTAGGTCAGCTACCATTCATCGTGTTTAAGTGGCATTGTAAAGACCAAAAACCTTTCATTTGGTGTGAAATCTGCGTCTAGGGGTTGATGTCGTGACACACAGGAGCCGTCTCGCGACGTTGAAGACAGTCTACTCCTTTAGGTAAATTTCCAAAGCGTTGTCACAACACGTCGTGCCCACGTCATGACATAGGAGACAGTTTTGATATTCTGCAGTTCTGGTCCCTTTGTTACGACACAGATCAGTCTGTGTCGTGACGTAGTGATCAGCTTCATATTTGTTCGTCTTCTAAATGTTTCCTGCATGCTCACGAAGTTTGTTAGCTAACCCTTAGGCCTCAAGCGGCCTTAAAAACAACAATAAGCACCTTTTTGCACTTTGTACACAATTTATTTCATAAAAGAAAACTAAACTAAATCCTAAGAAAACAAAACGAAATTACTTGATTTCAAGCTCTTCAAGTGTGAAAAATAGTTCAATCTGCTAGGTATGAAATCGACAGATTAGAAAGAAGTTAAAGATTGTGCACAAATTACTAATGATTTCTTAAGCTAGTGAGTCCCCTAATATTTATGTATGCACGGATCTAAGGAAAGGAAAGAAAGTTAAAAATGTCAGTTAGATGTTGAATCAGTTTTGTTCTAGGTTGAAGTTATGAGTAGTTGTTTAAATGGTTTCTACATGCAAGTAAAGTATAATTCTTTTGATGATTGGAGAGTTTGAATGGTTGTTATGTTGCATTGATCAAGCTGGTATTGGAGGCTTGCGTAGTAAAGGAAAACGCTTAATGGAAGGTTTCAGTGTCAACTTCCAAACAAGTTCCAGAACTCAGCTAGTAAATGGATGTTTTTGTTTAGTTTAGTGAGTAGAATATGTTTACTTTAGTGTTTTGTGAATGATGAATTATTCTATGGCTGAACCATAAATATGTTGTGGCGAAGTAATTAAGTATGGTGATTGCAAGTAGTGTGGAATGTAAATATACAGATGGTTGTAAACTAGTTATGTTGAGTAAATGAAGTGTTTGGCGTATGCATTATTGCATATTAAAGTAATATGATTAGATGATAGTAAGCATTATTATGATATATCAATGAAATGTTTGGTGAGATATATTTTGTATGATTCAAAATCTTTATTAGCAGAATGTGTGTATGATATGCATTATATTTATGTTGCTCTGTAAAGGATTGGATGGTCATACACGGGATTGCATATGTATTATATTTATGTGGCTTTGAGGGAGGTTCGGTTGGATTGAGCTAGTAAAGGAGATTAAATGATACGGGGACTCGGTGTGCACCCGTATATGAGAGTCCTTTGTGTGGGACGTATAAGAGCCCCTTGAGGGACATCTGAAAGGCCTTAATTGTACGAATGGAAGTCCATGGCCATGACATTACTATAAATGTGGAAGTTCGCAAGGACTATTTAATGTGGGAAGTCCGTCAGAACTATCTAATGTAGGAGGTCTGTCAAGACTATCTAATGTGAGAAGTCCACCAGGACTATCTAATGTGGAGAGTCTATTAGAACTATCTGTTGGGTGAAATATCCATCAGGAATAATATTGTATGTGAGGAAAGTTCGTCAGAACAAACTTGCCATTAAGATTTCGCGTTAAGTCCAATTGTTTGAGTCAACTAAAAGACGATCTATTATGAAGAGGCCACTGTGTCGGTATTATCGGATAATATGAGAGTAATTCAAGTAGAACCAGCCTCATTTGTACAGTTTGGTGTCTATAGTGGAGATGGTATTCCCTATTGTGAAAGAGACAGCAGGTTCGTTCAGAGATTCAAATGCTATAAGTCCGCTGAGGATGAATCCGCATGCTGATGGCACAACCTATGTTTGAACCCAGTGTGCAGACAAATTATATGAAAGTCATGTTTTAGATGATAATTTGTCAATTTCTTTTGGGATGATATAAGAGTATTTCCATATACTCCTAAAACTGATGAATAACATAGTCGAGCAAATACGTGGTCTGAGATACGATACAAATATTGGTGTTCCGGCTATGTAGTCAAAATTAAGGATCCACCTACCGGATTTCATTAAACCCAATCTTAATGAAGGTTGCAGTTAAAGATGTTCATCAAGATCCATCCTTTTGCATAAGTGGTTACGAGGAATGTGCACGAGTAACCATATGAAGCATGCAAGTGAGAATATACTGACATGATCTCATACAAGTAATTGAAAAAGGGTCCGCAAGGGAGAAACTACTGAAGGACGGATGGGTAGAAACTACACGCCAAATATCAACGCCTTTATCTGCTTTATCAATTATCAGTTTTATTTGTGTTATGTTGCTAGCAGGTATGAGTCACTTGCTAGGTTCAAATGAACTTACCAGTGTGCTCGCTATGAACTACAGATTTGTTCGCTAATTCTATGGAATCAAAGGGAGGCCAAGCCGAAATTCACCAATCTCAGGCGACTTATGGTGTAGTCATAGTAATATGCATTCAGCGAGGCAACCTAGAGGTGAAGTCTCAAGGTTCGAGTCAATTTGTAATCAAGTCAAAACAATTTTAAAATTTTTTAAGTGTAATAATTACTTTGATATATTAGAACTTCTATATAAATAAGTCATGTAACACCCTGAACCCATCTTTATCGTAAGAATAGGGTTACAAAGTATTACGTTACATATCGATACAATTAAAATCATTAAACCATTCATTTAGTATTAGTTTTTTTTAACAGATTGGTTAATAAAACAAATTCATTGATTACATTAATATACTTTGTATAATTATCCTCATATGATTTTTATACGCAAAGCAAAATGAAAGCAAATTTTGCTAATTGGTTGTCTAATATTTAAACTAATCCTAAGTGGTATTACGTGGTCAGATCATAATAAGGAAAGACAACTTTTATTAGTATATGAATCTAAACATGTCCTTAGTCTAATAAAAAATGAGCAAACTAATTGAAAGACAAATATGTCGTTTATCAAGTCCAATTGGGGAGATGCTTTATCTTGGGCAATAGAGCAAATGACTCCTAGAAGATAAGGACATATATGTGACTGACTGAACTGACAGTACATCTTATTGGACCCAAGAAGAATAAATCTTGAATCCGTTTATGGATTAATCAATTGTGACTTCGTAGTTTGGCATACTTAAATCTTGAGTGGATAACGAACTATGCATGCATGACTTATAGACTTTGATGTAATTAAAAGCTCGAGTTCTAATAAATAAGAAACCAAAAGCTGGTGCATTGGGTGTACGGCTTTTGCAGTATGTAGCTCCATTCCAACAGTGGAATTCATAGCCCGAGATATAGGTAAATGATATTTTCTCATTGACATTACATGGTCGATGAAAAGTAAACGTGACCATAGGTCATTCATCTTTGTGATGAATGACTTGATTACTATTCGATAGTAATTGATTTTTCATGAATGAAGATGTAATTGTTACCATGAGATAAAATAAAATCATAATGGGAGAACATATATTATCCCAAAGAGATTAAATATATCCTATAAAGGTAATACACTTATGACAAGGTCATTGGACGAATACCGAGTAGATGCTTTCATAATGGTATGTTGTTAGGGAGTCGTAGCACCATAAAGTTACTTCGAGCAATCATCTCTTTGGTTAGCCGGTCCTCTTGTCCTTGTTCCAGCTCTCAACCTTTTTAGGTGAACTAACCTCTATTGCATCTCCATGATCTTTTCTTTGCTCTTCCTCATCAACCTCCCTTATTCTACCCAGTATCAACACTTCCATATTCATTTTACATTTTATGTTTGAGATTCATAACTAGGAGTGTGCAAATTTCGAGTAAAATCGAATTAATTCGGTTAATCGATCAGTTAACAGAATTATTTTAGTTAGAGTCGGTTAATAATTTTTTGAAAGTTCGGTTAACGGTTAATTTGGTTCGAAATCAATCGATTAATCAAATTAATCGAACTTAATAAATAATATTATAATATATAAGTATTGGTCCAAAAATCGATCGGTTAATTCAATTAATTTTTTTTATATGTTTTATACTTACTTTAACCAAAAATAAAAAAAATATAAATTTCGGTTAATTCGGTCAGTTAACCAATCGAATTAATCGAAAAACTTCGATTCGATTAATTTTTTTGAAAAAATTTCGATTCAATTTGCAATTAATAGTTTAAAAAGATCGATTAATTTGATTAATAATAATTCGAATCGATTAACAGATCGATTAACCGATTAAATATTTCTATTCATAACTATTTCTTTTAACAATATCATCTCTATAATTATGCGGAATATTGACTTTTGATGTAATCGTAGCTCAAAAGCGAGCCCAACAAATGAGAGTGCATATTCAATATCGGAATCACGAGAGAGAGGCCTGAAATAAACCCAAAATAAAAGATAATGAAAATTGCTTGAAAATAAAATAGGGAAATAGCAGCCGGAATCTCACACGATTACGAATTCCATTGCCATACATGAAGAAAAATAAGTACTAAAAAGCCCAAGGAGCGGAGCGAGTCAGAAGTGAGACTCACTTAAAAGAGAGAGAGAGAGGTGTGAACTTAATTTTGCTTTCGTCTCCTTTGTAATTTTGTAAACCCCAAAAAGAAAGAAAAAAGAAACCACAATAGGAAGAGGCCAAATTAGTCGTGAATACAAGAGCCGGTGGCGATTATGGTTTTCCCCTAATTGGGAAAAATTCTTTCTATCGAAATCCGTTCTACTCTATTGGATTTGGAACCAACTACCAGCAGAGTTTTGCAGATTACCGCGAGGATTGGATTGCATTGCATTGGATTTGATGGGTATGAAATAGAGTTTCAACTGTGTATGTATTTGTACGGATAAGAGATTATTATGATATATACCTGTTTTTTTTCATCTTGGAAAATTGGGCGCTCCTATTCGCAGATGCTACATAATTAGATAAGTTTTCTTTTTGTATTAGTTGATAATACATTTATGAGAATCGAGGTTAGTTAGATTTGAATTTTGATTCAGGTCAGCCCATGGTTTCCTCAACATCCCCTATTGACGAATATGATCACCCTAATTTTTCCAGAAAGCGCCTTAAAGTTTCGGATCTCTCTGCCGATTTTGCATCTTCAATTCGCGGGTATAATTATTAATATACGCTTTTTTGGTTGATGACGCTCTTATTTACATTTTTTAATCGTATTCATGATTTGGCAGTGATGAACAATCTGCAACAGAGATGAGTTGCCAGTCTAATGGAAATAGCAGTGGTATTTCTCAATCTTGTAACGGCGGTGGATCTTCATGCGACAAGAGTTACTCTAGCTTTGCGCCATCATCTTCTTCGTGTGTGAGTGGATGGATGTATGTCAATGAACACGGCCAGATGTGTGGTCCTTATATCCAGCAGCAGTTATATGAGGGTTTGTCGACTGGTTTCCTGCCGGATGAGCTCCCTGTTTATCCTGTAGTCAATGGGGCTTTGGTCAATCCTATTCCCTTAAAGTACTTTAGGCAGTTCCCTGATCATGTTGGTACGGGGTTTCTATATCTCAGTTCAGCCACAGCCTCCAATTATTTAAAATCTTCATTTACAAATGTCCAACACCCTCCTTCCCCTTCTCCTTCTCAATTCAACTGCAATGTAAGTTCCCAAGCATTTAGCATTGTATTGCAGGTATTATTGTCCCCCCCTTGTTTCCCCTTTTTCTCCTAAGGCACCCTTTGGATGATTTTTACTTTTTTTGTTCCAGTCAGGTGAAGAAGAATGTTGGTTGTTTGAAGATGATGAGAGTAGGAAACATGGGCCCCATTCCCTTTTACAATTGTATTCTTGGCATCGCTGTGGGTATCTTGCAGATTCCATTATGGTAAGCTGTAAGCCTTGAAATTCTCAAGTCATGATTCATCACTGCAGGAACTGTTCATCTGTATCAGCTTTAGGGTCCTATGAACTCTTGCGAAACTTGTGTAGCTATTGTGGTAGGCTGGCATGATGTATGCTTTACTGAGTCTTGCTTCTTAGATCTTTTTCTTTTAATTTTTTGTCTTGCAGATTTATCATGCTGATGACAGGTTTCGCCCCACCCAATTGCTGTCTGTTTTAAATGCTTGGAAAGGTGGTCAGTATGTTGCTGAAAATGAACAGGAGTTATCAGTGAACTTCATATCGACAATTTCTGAAGAAGTTTCCTCTGATCTGCATTCTCGAATTATGAAAGCAGCTCGTAGAGTTATGCTAGATGAAATAATCAGCACTATGATCTCAGAGTTTGTTGCTGCAAAAAAATCTCAGAGACCTCTAATGGTTGAATCATACAACCAGGATGCTAAAAGTTCTGACGGGAAACTGGTAATGTACGCAATCACTCAAAAAAAATGAAAGAAAGAAAAAACTTATGTTTATTTGTCTTAAAATCTGAAGCTCCTTTGGCATACAGATTAAAAATACCACTGAAAGAAGTAGTCATTGTACTTCCAAGTTTGGCACAGCAACCTCCAATGGTGTATCTAATCCTTCTATCCAAGAATCTACACATTTTGATGCAAGTCTAAAATCCGTTGGAAGCCTTGAAAACTTTTGGGGTTCTTATACAGTTGTTTGTAAGATGCTTTTTGAGTATTGCATGCAAGTTACGTGGAATGCTGTCTTTTATGATAGTGTGGTTGAATATTTGTCTTCCTGGAGAAAAGGAAAATTTTGGTATGGTCAGCCTAATGTTCTGGCATCTGCTAGTGGCTCCATTGATCATGGCAAGGAGACTGAAAATATAAAATCTACAGCTGTAAGTAAAGTCTATGTTAAACTCTACGTGTGTAAACAGTATGCAATGATCTTGAATCTAATGCTTTATGGTTTTATAGCTCTTCTCTAGGATGGAATTGACGGCTCATGATATTGATTGTCCACCTGGTTATGAACTAGCAACAGTTTCTGTAGGTAACCAGGCAGAAGAGACATATATATCTCAATCTGCTGTGCAGGATATTTTATCCAAACAGAACAGTCCATTGCACAATAGTGGCCTTTATGGTGGCATACAATGTATTCTGGAAGGTGTTGAAAATGAGCTCCATTCTTCTGTGATGGTGTTTATGGCCTACTATCTTGATGGTCTTGTTAAAAGTGAAGCCAAAATAGTGATTGATCTGGAAAACGATAAAAATTTGAATGAAAATCCTGATGAAGAGGCAGCAGAGAAATCAGTCTGTTTGTCAGTAGATGATGAATTGAAAGAGGTACAAAAGGTATATCCTGTTAGTTCTTCATTTTATTTCAATATACTTTAAAGACTAGGTTAGCTCTTTCCAATTAAAGCTCAATATGCTTATGCATAGCACACGAGGATCATATCTTTCTTAAATTTAAACAATTATTTTTCTTTTACAGCTGCAAGACCCAGTTGGATCTTCCGGTCAGTGCCATCTTGCTTCAGAGGTTGATACCTCAGATGATTCTGAAGAGAAAAAAAATGTTTCGAGCAGAATATCAGATTTATCTTGCAATCTACAGAACTCAGTACAATCAAAGAAACATGTTTGGCAATCCATATCTGAAAATAATTATGCTTCAAGGCAGGAAACTTTTATGGCTGAGGCATTTAAGAGATTGTTTGGAAAGGTTGGGAATGTAAGTAGTGAACGAGAAGTTAATGAGCCACCACCTCCTGGTCTCGATGTTAAATCTGGGACTCTTGTTCCATCACACAACTGTAAATTTCATCCTTTGACGTCAGTTGAGTGCAGCCCTAAGATTGGAGAATATGTTGCCATGGCAATGTGTCGGCAGAAGCTCCATGATGATGTACTAAGAGAGTGGAAATCATCATTTGCTGGTGATGATAGTCTTCATCAGTTTCTTATATCATGGTCTAGTTCGAAGAAACACTGCAAGGCTGATGGCAAAAAGGTATTGATCACTACTTTGTACTTTCTATTCTAACAGCTCACCCCCAGGTTTTGATATTGGGTTAATATTTTGTTCACACTTTTAATTTGCCTCAGGCAAATACATGTAGTGAAGATAGAAAAAATCTTGCTGGGTTTTCTGCCTCACGTGATAAGCCCAGGGATGGGTCAAGGAAGTCTCTCAGTTCAGGCTCCTCAGATATAGCTTTAGTGACTGGTACATGTACATATTACCGAAAGAAAAACTTGGTTCATAAGAAGGTAGGATCCTCCCTCTCCACGATTATCAATGGGTCACAGGATCAACCTGTTGAAATGCCTCAAAAGAAAGGGCCTTCCAAGAATTTGATGGAACATGCAGATAAAAAATTAAGTGCAGCCACTTCTAAAAAGGGTGGGACAAATAAAAGTATGACTCAATCATCTAATATTTCTAGGTCATCGAAAATCATAGCTAAGAATAGTTTGCCCAATGATCACTCATCACCCAAGAGTGCAATTGGTCGAAAAACATCAAAGGATGCTGCTGCTGTTCGAAGTATGTTGTTTTTTCTTCTAATAATTTCTTTATATTGAAGAAGATGATAATGAACTTAGAATTGGTAATGGTTATTAACTTATGCAGAAAATTTGATTGGAGAAGGTGCCGTTAAAGTCGGCAGGGAAAGAGCATCAACCTTTCAGAATTGCGATGTTGAGAAGATTGCTCGCAAGAGTAACCATACTGTTGGAAGTGAAGGAGAAGTTACTAATGATTCCTCCAAGAAGACACTAAAAGGTTTTTCTTCCGTTTATTCTTTGTTGTTTTATCCCAGATAATTGCATATCTTAAAGCTTTCTTGATTTCTGTTATTGTCTTCAGCAAAGAAGGTATCAGGGGTAAAAAGAAAGCAATTAAATTATGATGAGTGTCCATCACCTTCAATCAAGGTACAGAAAGTCGCTAGTTGTGGTAGCAAGAGTGCCTCTTCTAGAGGGGTTGCAGATCAAAAGAGCCGCACAGTTAGATCCAGGACAGCAAATCCCTGTCCGAGATCTGATGGATGTGCGCGAACTTCAATTAATGGCTGGGAGTGGCATAAATGGTCACTCAACGCAAGTCATGCTGAAAGAGCTCGTGTTAGAGGAATTCAGTGTATTCAAATGAGGTATTCAGGTCCAGAGGTTAATAGTATGACACACTTGTCAAACAGTAAAGGTCTTTCTGCTAGAACTAACAGAGTGAAGCTGCGCAATCTTCTAGCTGCTGCAGAGGGTGCTGATCTCTTGAAAGCTACACAGTTGAAGGTGATTTTTAACATGTTATTTGAAAATCATGGTTTTGAAACATCTTGGTCTGACATTGTTCGTTTTAAATTTACTTCATTTCCTAGGCAAGGAAAAAGCGTCTACGTTTTCAGCGAAGCAAGATACATGATTGGGGTCTTGTTGCACTTGAGCCAATTGAGGCTGAGGACTTTGTCATTGAATATGTTGGAGAGTTAATCCGTCCGAGGGTAAGTTTTACTTGTATGTTTTCCTATTTAGTCTAATTTCTTGCAATTCCGCTTCCTTTCACGAATGACCATTGAATATGCTTCCAAATGTTATAGATTTCAGATATACGTGAACACTATTATGAGAAGATGGGAATTGGTAGCAGTTATCTTTTTAGACTTGATGACGGATATGTAGTAAGTATATCAAACTTTTAATGTTTGCGTCTTGATTTAAGCTGAGCTATGGGCGGATCATCCTCTCTTGCTTTTGGGGCAATCTTTTTGACTTCACATTTACTCCATCGACGTATAGGTTGATGCTACAAAGCGTGGTGGGATTGCTAGATTTATAAATCATTCTTGTGAGGTATGTGAAGATGTGGCTCTGTTCATTTTTGCTACTCATGATTGATTGGTGCTGCTAAATTGGAATACTTGAATTGCAGCCTAATTGTTACACGAAAGTTATTAGTGTAGAAGGCCAAAAGAAGATATTCATTTATGCAAAACGACACATAGCTGCTGGTGAAGAAGTTACTTATAACTACAAATTTCCTTTAGAGGAGAAAAAAATACCCTGCAACTGTGGTTCAAAGAAGTAAGATGCAATTGGATTTATATGGCTGTTCATTTTTTTGTGAGCTTGCATTGATTTTCTTGCTTTCTAAGGAAAAGCTTATCACTATATGAAAATAAATTAGAGTATTAGACATGGTACCTGCTATTCACTGCTTACTTTTTGTCTAACTATTATTGCTCTTGTTCAGGTGTCGTGGATCTTTAAACTAGCATGCATACTTTTAATATATAGGTGGGCGAAAATTGTTACTTTTGTTATTGAGATTTGTACAGGCTTAAATTGATTCAAATTTCTGTTTTCTTATCTATCATATTTATTGTGTAGGCCATCCCCTTGATTACTTACTCATGTTGAGTAGCCAGCAACAATTTGAAGCCACAAGGTATGCAATTGTGTTGGTTGTTTTGAATGTGTGTGTGTGTTTAGTATGATTTTATTTATCCAAAGAAACATGGAAGTTCCTGTTACACAACTACTCAAAGATTAAACAGTACTAGGACCTACTGAAACCGTTCAGGAATGTTAACGAAGGTTAATATATCAAAAATAGAAGTAGAAGTATGGGGAAAAGGACATATTTATGTCACAAGGTTCTTCACTGAGCTTACAGCTGTTGCATAGTTTGGGCTCTATAGAGTTCCTTTATGATAATGTGCTCAAGCCATATTCTATTAGGACCCAACCTGATGAAGCCCATGGTTTTGCCTCATTGGAAATAGAAAGAAAAGAAAAAGGATATTTGAAGCAAAACATCTGGGACAAGGCAAAGTAACTCTTTGCCAACATTAGTCATAAGACAACCTTGTGAATCTGTTGGTCAGAGGAAACATGTTGCTGTCTTTTCAAGGCTGCCTAGGGTGGAATATTGGGGGTGGGTTGAGAGAGACACAAAAGGAGGCAGTTATAAGACTTGGTCATGTAAATGATGAAAGGAGAAAGAGAACAATATATAAAAACAGAAGAAAATGGTTTTATACTTTTATTAATTTATTATTTTCAGTGTTTATATATGTTCCTGCATCTTCAGCTTAGTTTTTCAATGTCAACAATTATGCTAATAAGACATGTCCTCAATAAGCATGGGAAGTTATATGAACATTCCCGTCTAGCATAAAAATTTTATCCTTCCCATTATGCACTGCAGTCACAGTTGTATTATTATGGCATGCCCGTTGTGGCTGATAGACATGATAGTTGGAAGATTTGTTTGTTTAATAAAAATGCCTTCTCTATTTGTCCTGTCCTGTTTTGGAGAATATTTTGGAGGCTATGTTGCATCAATTCTTAAATTTCCTTGAAGTATCCCTACTGAATACATAACCTATTGGCTTGGGTATGAAGGTTCAACCTTCAAAATGTACGAAGATCTTAGGAAGGGGGAAGAAAAGAAGAAAAAAAGGAGAGAACCTGGTTGTGTGGGGCACATATCTAAAGGCCGTACTTACCCCTGAGGTTGGGTCAAGTAACATAGTATTAAGGGAATGAGTGCAGACAATTTTTATATTTTATTTAACAGTTATTTATTTTTAATGATGCATTGATTGGATTATACTTGTTATTTCAACTTACAAGTTCTTTATGTCCTTAATTTGTTATTAAATGCAGCTTGAACATGCTCAGTGGTAGAGAAGCTTGGAGTGGGTCCTTTTAAACATTTGCAATTCCAACCTAGAGTGTACTACCAGAAGATTTGGAAGTGAATTCACCAATATGAGTTTTGGCAGAGCACTAGACAGGGTATATCGGCATTGTTTCTCTTACTGAACGATTTACTGAATTTAGATATATTTGACAGTCACTTTTACATTTTAATTTATAGAAATCAAATTTTAGATATTAGTTCCATACTTAATTGTCATGAGAAAATTAGTTCCACTGGTTCCTTGTGGTTGAGGTTGAGGGCTTTGGGTGATCTAAAGCTTCATATTTGACATCTTTGATTTTGTCTGTGGCATTAATCTTTGCTAAGAATGAGGATAATCCTATCCACTCTATGTTATTCGAACTTGAACTTGAGTGTCAGATACAGGTATGTGTCTGACAGGGATATAGTCAAAATTTTGAAAAGGTTTTCCTTATGTGCTGGACACGAGTGTTAGACAAGGATTTTTCCAAAAAAATGAGGAGTCCTTGCAACATATTATCTACTTGGCTGCAATCGATTTCAACCTTGACTGGGGGCTCCTCTGGTTAAGGGATTTTGAGCTTCATCTTTGTGAAAGTGATTTTAACGCTCTCTACTAAAATGTGAAAATGAACTTGGTGTCTCCCTTAATCGTTAGACTGTTGTCTCAAGTGCAGAGCTTCTTTTAAGATTTTTGTTTGGGCAATTCTGAACCTGCTGCATCTTTAACATGCAATTGCATTCATTAACAAACCGATGACTAATATTTGGCATGAATTGTGAACAATGGATGGACGTTTCAGGTTGTGGGCAAAGTTATTTCAAATAGAAGCAGATGATGTGATAAAGACCTTTTCTCATGAAGACGAATTACTTATCCGTGTCCATCGTTGTTGTATATAACACTCTAGCAGATGAGTTCCTTCTCTTAGAATCTGTAATCAGTTTATTGTTGTCTTGCCGCCTCACATTTTTGGAATATAAATGTTTTTTTACAAACCTAAATTTATCATATTAGTCTTTTTTTTTACTAAAAGACCTTTTGAAGGCACTTATTGCACTATAACCTTTATATTTTCGAAGGCACAAGGCGCAAAAAAGCCCTCACTTTAGTGAAGTAAAATGCAAAGTGTATGTGTATTGTATTTTTTTCTGTATATATACATACAATATGCTTAAGATGAATAATTACGATAATCTAAAGATTGTTCCAATTTAGTTTTAGGACAGAAAATATTTTTGTTGGCCAATATGATTTGCTTATGGTACTATGTTTGTTGTAGAGTACTTTAATATTGAGAAGTAGAGTAGAGATTTTTTTATATATATAATCCCTTTCCTACAAAATGAAATATACATCTAATGGGAAAAGGGAAAAAATAAATAAAGGTGGGTCTTTTTTTTCATTTTCATTTTTTGGGTTACAAAAACATATTTCTAAGTTTGTGCTTAATCATGTCTAACACTAAGCTGCATCGGTTAGGTGGCTTTAGACGAAGCAGGGCTTGACAACATTGGTTTGAGCTGCTTCCTACCTTAAACAGCAGACAAATCGTTTGTCTCAACATGGGGAATTTTTATTCACGCATCCGTTGGGAAGATGCCATATTTTACACTAGAACCATTTATGACTCAACTTTAATCGTTTGCCCTCAATTAAAATGTTCCCATTGACTTGTATTCATCTGATCTTCATTAGACAGTAATAAATTAGGTTGCATAGAAAATTTTCAAAGTTGGAAGCAATGCGATGGATTAGAGGATGAGTGTTCACCTACGGGGCATTTTGATAAAATTCTTTTCCCTACTTTATTTATTAATTATATATTCTTTCTTTTCACTGTAACTATGTTGGTTGCAGGGTTGGATAAGACCTACGTGGCGTAGGAAAGCGTATATTAATGCCTCTGGTATGTCCCTTCCTCTCTCTCCTACAATTTACACTTTTGGCTATTTGGTCCAAATACAAGCAACTGAAGAAAATACCAAATTCACCAAACAGATAGAAATTTTAGATGCATCCGAGCAAGAATGGAGATAAATAAAGCCCCGATTCAACTCTTGACCATGTCAATTTATTGTGAAATTATAAAATTTTGGCAAATACATCTCTCCTTTCACTTCAACTTAAAAAGAAAAAAAAATAGTAGCAGCAAATATAATCAAATAAGTGATTACTGCACTTATATCTCCTGTGGTCTCTATATAACGATGAGAAGTAGTATTAGCAAAATTGAGAGCCGACTCTTTAGTAGTAGAGGGAGCCTTCGTCCTTTTTGATCAGTTTAGTATTGCTTTTTATAAGTATTTTTAAGATAAAAATATTACTAAACAATATATTTTTGAGTTTTTTAAAAGTATTTTTTGGGACAAAAAATGTTTTGAAAAAACATATTTTTTTTGTCAAAAATATTGTTCAAAAGTGTTTTTAGCCCCAAAGCACTTTTAAAAAACACTTTTCATTGCATGTTTCGGTACAACTTAAATTGGAAAAATTCCCATAAATTTGGACCCTATGGTCTTCAATATTATTTAGATTTGTAAGTATAAAATTTGTTTCATTAGGTTGTCCATTGATAGTTCTAAAATGCAAGTCTTCAAAGTAAGTTTGATGAAGTTAGTTGGCTTAAAATTATAAATACATAACTTATAAATATAAAACTACTTTTTGTTTTTGGGTCTTTAATGGTATGAAAAGTGCTTAAATGCAATTTTGTTTTCTATGCAGCAATTGCCAAGTTAAGTTTAACCATTAAAGTTCAAATTTACGCATTAATTTTACGATTTATAAGTACAAAAGCTATTTCATCAATTTGTCTTTTGATGGATGAAAAATGCTTAATTAAAAACAAATCAGTTAGTTTTCCAGGCAATGGGTCTAATATATGTCATAACTTTTGTACTTTTCGTAAAATTAAAAATTAATCTGCATTTTTAATTTAATTTTTAAGAATTTATGTAGAGATCAATTTAGATTTTAAATTTTAATTTAATTTTTAATACTGTTAAGATTATTTTGTTAAATCTAAGTTCATTACAATATTTTTTTAGTTATATTGCTTCTAAATGAGTATTTTTAATTTCAAAACTTAACACCAACAAATTTAATAAAAAAAATTAATAATGTTAACAATTGGACATAATTTGAAATCTAGAAAGTAGGACTAAATTTTTGAAAATAAAAATAGACAGATTAAATTTTAAATTTATGAAGAGTACAATTTAATCAAACATAAAACATCTTTTCTCTTTAGAACAAAATAAAGTTTAATCATTTGAATATGTTAATTACAATATACTCAAGTTATCTAGATGTATAAATGACAAGTCATTTTAGCCTTTATAATGGGTTTGATAAAAACTGAAACATAAAAGTATTTAGGTTTTGGTTATACAACAAGCACCGAATGAAGTTGGTAATAAAGCATTAACATAATGGTAAAAGGGAGGCATTGGGATGTTTGAGGTCGCAAGATTCAAGTTTCCCCTGATATTTGTAGTGGAGTTATTCAGATAGTTCAGTTATTGAAACATGGATGCAATGATTGGGTATGATTGTAAATAGTTTAGTTATGTTCTTCCCACTATTTTTTCTCTGCTTTTAATGTTGCAAATTTAGCTTTTTTGCTCTTTTGGTGTAACAATTGATGTCCAATTTATAAACAGCTTTCATTAAATTAAATTATATAAAAAAAAACTATTACTCATATAGCCAATTATATATAACAAGAGGGTCTAGATGAATAATAATTCCAATCCTAATATGATATTTATTACAAAGTGTTATTCGAATGTGCTCAATAAAACTTAATAATGTCAGACACAAGATGATTCTGCGATATGATCAGATAATTAAAACACAACAAAGATAATGTAAAAACAACACTACATAATTATTTAATAGGACAAAATTTATATAATATAAAATATTTTAAATATAATTATGATTGAAAAGATAACATGATGAACTATATGTACTACAAATTCGGGAGTTACTTTGATAGTGTTAATCAACACAGGACTATATAAAAATGAATTAAAATATAAGATAGAAAATAATATGATAATCTTTGTTCAGTACTTTCCTCATAAAGAGTCTTCGTAATATTAGTGAAAGGAAAAAAAAATTAATTTATCATTCTTCTTTTAAAAAAATAAAGTAATATAAATTTACAGTTCGATTCATTGGCGGGGAGGGGGGCGGTAACCCTAACTCCACAATAAATGTAGTAGTAGCTGTGGTAGTTGCAATAGCTGGAATACTTGAAGCACAATGGAATATCATCCTTTCGTCTCCCTAAGATCCTGGTGTTAGTATCTTTTCCTTTATCGGATGGAGCATGATCACCCTTTTTCCCTGTGCATTTTCCCTCCAGCACTGGTCTTCTGTCGTTTCGAAGCATTCCTTCCTTCGACAACAAAATATTTAAACGATACATCGGGTTTTTTTTTTTTTTGAAATTTACTTACGTAGATAATATGTTAAATACAACAACACATCAAAGATCTGGCCACAACTGTTGCCTTCAACCCTTTCATCTCTTACATCAGTCACGTTTCTAGATTCTTCCCTTCCTAACCTCCCCACATTGATTCAGAAGAGAAATACATATAGCCTCTCATCTTCAATCCCTAACCACTTCATCTCTGGCAAAATCCTTTTATCCCACTAAAAATTGTCCTCCTTTTTTTACTTTTTTTATTTTACAAATATGGAAAAAAGTAATTAAAAAGTTTTCACAAGCCATTGTCGCCGCTCCACCATACTCTAACGTCTCTGAAACCAATAACAGCACCAAACGATAGCCGAACTTTTTCTCTTTAACATTTATGGTTTAAAATTTTCAAGTCACTTCTTAAAAGTCCAAAAACTTGAACCAATGCTTCAACTCCCTCTTCACGAATCTAATAGCTTTGACATTGGATGGTAGTAAGTTTAAGGTATGTCGTTCCGCCGTTGGCTCTTCATCTGTTACTTTTGAAAGCCAAAATTTCAGCTGTCGTCCGTCAACAACCATATACTTTTCTCGCATCTGTCACGTGTCTGTTTTTAGACATTCGTGTCGTGATCATATTGAAACTGTGTCTGACTTTTTCTTTTTTAACGTATTCTGGCGTGTCCCGTATGTATCCAACGAGTGTCCACGTCAGACACACGTATAACACCGGTACGAAGAGAAATGAACAATGTCCGTGCTTCCTAATTCAATCATAATAGGATAACATGTTTCCACCGTGTCCATAATTTTTATTTGGGTTTTTGAGATATGAAAGCTACTTGACCATTTTGTAAATATTTATATTCATGTTTTGGTGTGGAGAAAAGAGGAAGGCTGGAGAAGAAGACTCTAAACCAAGGAAGAAGGGGATTTAAGTGTTCAGAAGAGGAAAGAGAAGCATTAAATTGATTTTTGTTCGTTTATGAGGTAAGTGCCCATGAATTCTTAACATTCTTTAATTGAATGTGGTTATGAGTTAAAAAGGAAATAATTTATTGAAAAGAAAATGTGCAATTAAACACTAAAACCATGGCTTAAAATGTTCAATTAATTAGTAAGTTAATAAATGGGTATTAATAATAAGCCTTGATTTTAACTAAATGAAAAAAATTAAGGAATTTCGTAGGTTGGCTTGATGATTAAGGGTGTTTATTGCTCAATGTGTGGTTTGGGTTCGAATCGTGCCAATCATGTTATTAAAATTTTACCCTCCTTTTATAATTCATCAAAAATATGGTTATACGATGTGATGAAATGAAATAGTGATAAAAGTGAAAATTGAAGCGATGAAAAGGAAAAACATGTCTTATAATACACTAATGTGAAAATTGTAATATTAACATTATATATGTGGCATAATATGAAACTTGAGGTGCCCATATAATTCACGGAAATTATTACGTGAATGTGAATTTTGTTCAGATCTAGTGTTCGTAGTGTAGTATTTTATATGAAATTGTATTTTTTGAACAAATTTATTTAATCAAATATTCAGCAGTTTCACTAATATCTTTGTATATTATCTTCAATGATTTTTGCATACAAAGCAAAATGAAAGAAAATATTGGTTTACTGATTATTTATTGTTTAACTGGAATTAAGTAGTATTATTTGGTCGACTTTAATACGAAAAGACAACTTATGTCAGTAGATTATCTAAACATGTCTTTAGTTTAATCGTAATGGGGCAAAACTAGTATGTCATCTATTAAGTCCAATTGAGGAGATTTATCGAAGAAGAGAACTCGCAGAAGATAGAGACATAAATGTAACTAATTGCACTGAACATCAGATAGGACCCAAGTAGAATGGATTTTAGATCCATTTATGGATTCATTCACTAGTGAAATTTATAATGTGACATACCTTAATCCTGAGTGGATGATAGATTGTGTGTGTGACTTGTATACTTCGATGTAAATGAAAACTTGAGTTCAAATAGATAAGGAATCGAAATTTGGTGCGTTGGATATACAACTTTTGCAGTATGTAGCATCATTCCACAATAGTGGAATTCATAGCCCAATTAAAGAGTAAATGATATCTTCTCATCAAAATATTTCCAGAATAATGAAAAAATAATATTGATCTGAAACTTATCTAAAAGGTATTCTACTCAACTTATTTCTAGAGCCATGTTTCCTCCTTCAAGAACAAAGATCTTCATCTCCCGACATATTTTGCTTTTCATCTTTTTCCTTTTTCAAAATGCACTCTCAACCATGTCTCAATCAATGGCTAAAGTGGTGGAGTTTAATAGCCCGATTACAAACTTCCTCTACTGTTCTATGTTAGAATCATAAATCAGGATCTGTCATGTTAAATCATCAAGAATAAATCAAGAACAAAACTAGATGCGAAAAAGTACCTGAGTTCGTCGATTTCTTGAAATCTACAAATCTTGAGGTTATGATCTTTCAATTTGCACATAAGTAATCTAGAGAATGTGACTCTCTCTTTTCTAAAGATGGAATATTAGAAAAGTTATCTTGTGTGTAGTTTGGGGATCATAACCTTAATATATAGCTTTTGCACATTAACCCTAATTTCTAATCAATCCATTATTAATTAGAATAGTTACTAGAATATCTATACATATTTTAACCCATATTTTATTTAATAATTAAACCCCAATAAACCTTAACCAAATTAGATTACCTTATAATAATAACAAGTAATTTCTCTTATTATATATGTGATGTCCATATTTTCCAACAACCTCCCACTTGGACCACATATAATATCGATTGCCTTATAATTACATGTCATTATATAACTTTATGAGCTCAAAACTTTACTACCATATTCAAAAGGTATTCCGAACAATCTCGTTCATTAATTATGTTAACATAGAACCAAGGCGGCTTTCGTTATATATCGTAACTAAATCTATTCCTGATCATGTTTATTAACACAGCCAATTGACATGGATCAAGTATGGATGTGTAACATGGAAATTACATGCAATATAATCCAAACATACCTATTTCCAACTGGTCCTCCTTAAACCTTAGTGAGATCAACCCTTATCAAAATCGAAGTGTGAATAAATCAAATAAACTTTATTTTTATGAAAAATGAAATAACTGAAAATGTGTCTATAATATAAAAGCATTTAAAAATACAAACTCCTACTAAAACTAAATATCCTAAAATGACATTACACCCATATGAGCAGTGTGCTCATGAAAAAAAAACCTTGAGTGTAGTCCCTTAGTAAGCGGATACACAATCATGGAGTTTGTCCTAGTATGCTTTATAGGCACCTAACCACTCTGAATTTTTACTTTAATAACCAAGAACTTAAAGTCTTTGTGCTTTGACTTTGATGTGTTCCTGTTGTTATTGGAATAAAGGACTACCAATTATTGTCACAATTTTCACCCTAGTGACAAAATTATGCATCAATATTCCATCAAAATCTGAGTATGTATACTTGAAGATCTCTAACTTATCAAACCTTCGAAATGTGAGCATGTAATCTTTCGTTCTCTAAAGATACCTCATACCCTCTTGGCTGGTATCCAATGGTTCATACTAGAGTTACTTAAATATCTACCTAACATCACAACAATGTATGTAATGTCCGGAAGTGTACATACTTGAGCATACATTAGACTCCCTACTCTTGAGACGTAGGGAATCTTATGCATTTCATTAATCTCAAAATCATTCTTGGGGTATTAGTTGAGACTTAACTTTTTATTGACAAGCAGTATGTCATTAACATTTAAAACCAAATATAGAATCTTACTCTGAAAAATTCATTTCTAAACCGAATGATATAATCATTTGGTAAAATTTGTTATACTATTGACGAGAAGTTTTCTAAATGCACCATATAAATGTATGATCAATGTTACCATTGAGAAACAATTACCTTAACATTCATCTTATGCATTTTAAGGTTAAAATATTCCACTAAATCCATTATAACCTTTTTCTCTAGTGGACCTTCTTAATGACATTCGTTCTTGAGGTTGTTGAGTTTATTTTTTTGGAACAATTACCTCATCTTGAACATGGAGTTGTTCAATATTGTCTTGTTAAGTTTCTGGATTCACTTCTCGATCAATGATAGGTTTGAGAACCTAAACATCATCAAAAGTGATAGCAAGAACTGAGTTAGAATCCAATTCCTCCTCAAAAGTGACGTCTCTAACCTTATTTCTCCCTCCAAACTCAACATCCTAAAAAATGTTGCAGTTCTCATATAAAAAATATTCCTAATTGTGGGATCATAAAACTCATATCCCCTAGATCGCTCAGAATAGCCAATAAAGTAGTTGTTTACTATTTTGGAGTCTAATTTCTTTTTATGTGGCCTATAAGGTCTTGCCTCAACTGGACATCCTCAAATGTGAAAGTGCTTTAGACTAGGCTTTCAACCTGTCCAAAGCTCATAAGGTGCTTTTGCAATTGCTTTAGTGGGTATTCTATTCAGAATGTAAGCTTTTATCTTTAAAGGCACTGGTCAAATGAGCACTTTTAGACTTATCATGTTTCAAAATTTCTTCCTCTTGCACACAATGAGAAATGAGCTCATTTAGAGTCCATTTCTCCTTTTAGCAGTTGTAACTAATTTTAAATTGGTTAAACTGTGCAAGAAGTGATACCAAAACCAAAAGAACAAGTAATTCCTTAGAAAGTTCGACTTTAAGTGCCTTAAGCCTTGAAAATATATGGAACGTCTCCATAATATACCCCCTCACATGTTCTCGACCGTTATACTTCAAAGACATCAAAAAAGTCAAAAGTGATGTTATCTCAACCTTATTATTTTTGGCAAAATGTTTCTCAATTTCGTTAAGGAAACCTCGACCTTAGTAATCTTTTCAGATCCTTTGCCCCTAAAGGCTTTTGAAATGTTGTGCTTAATGGTCATTAGACTTGTACAATTTGAACAATCTCACCTCTCAAAATCCCTTTTAACATCAGGGGTGTTTTCTGTAGTGAGAAGTGCGGGTTGTGCTTCCTTTAGTGCAAGGCCTATGTCCATACAACCAAACACTATAAGTAAGTGTCTTTTTCATTCCTTGAAATTAGTCGCATTAAGCATGAGTATAGAATTTATATTAGCAGATATTGTGGCAGTAGAAGATGTGAATATAGAACAAAAATAAATAAAAACAAACTCACAAGAATATTCATAAGTAAACAATAAATTCAAAATAGTGGCTAATCCCATCTCAAGATACCAAACATAATATTATTATTAAGTCTTTGGACAATAATATTAACAGTAAGCGATACTCTTGTTGTAGCAATCAAACATTGACAACAAATTATGTCAAACAATAAATTAATCTTTGGACTAACATTTGTTCACACAAAGTACCTTATAATTGTCACACATTTATCACTACAGATGTCGTTGAAATTTTTTCAAATATTAACTTATCTTTGAGTGAATTAATAAATACATGAATCACAAAAACATATAATCATCTTGATATTTTAAATAAATTAATCTACGCAAAAGAGGTAACTTTGGCGGCATTTTATTTTAACTAATCTATTTAAAATATTAGACATTCTTAATTAAAACTAAAAGTCAAAATATGAATTTGTTTGCAAAGTATTTCTCTTAATTTCATCTTGCAATCAAATTAAAAGATAATAGTATATATATGTATATATATTTATCCCAAAACATAATACAATGATGTTGACAAATATAATAATAGTTGAATAAATAAAAAACAACTCACATAAGATTTCAAATTTAAACAAAAATAATTTGAATAAAGGTAAACCCCTTCTCAAGATATTGGACACTCCATTAATATTTCATTTTTGGACAAAATATTAACTTGTAAGTGATATATTGGTGTAGTAATCAAACACTGACAATAAGAACATGTCAAATAATAAATCTTTTTTGGGGTCGATTTATTACTCACATTTAAAATCGAATGATCGTCACACGTTTATTATCATAATTGCACATGTAATTTCGTTAAATATTAACATTCCTTTGAGCCGACCAATATTAACGTAGCTTAAGTTACATGCACTGATCCTTTTAATTTTTTAAACAAAATAATTTTAATATCAAAGATCACTTTGACAAATTATTATTTCAATTAAATTATTTTAAAAAGATATAAATACACTAATATTCAAATTTAAAATTTTCATAATAGTTAAAGGTCAAAACTAATTTTTTTATATTTTGCTTTATAAATTCTAAAATAATCCAAAATAAAATTGTCATAATAACGCAATAAAAAACTGAAAATCTTACAGTACGTTTGGTTCGCTGTAATGGAATAGAGGTGTAATGGAATAGAGCTGTAATCAGTAATTCAATTGTTTGGTTGATTGGAATGGAATAGAGCTGTAATAATATTCTTGTGTTTGGTTGAATGGAATGATGCTGTAATAGCATAAGAAAAAATGCTTAAATGACTAAAGTACCATTAACAGAATTTTTTTAGTTAGATGATTATTGTTATTAAATTTTAATGATTATTATTAAATATAATTTAATAAAAATATTAATTTATTTAATTATATTTTAACATAATTATTATTAAATATAATTTAATAAAATAATATGTAATTTAATAATATTTTTAATATAATTATTATTAAAATATGAATTAGTAAAAATTATAATATATAATTTTAGAAAAATAATATATAATCTATTTTTTAGTTTTAAATTATGATGCATGTATACTAAGCTTAAATATCATTAATAAAATAAATAATTTAATTGTCTTCTAAACTAAAAAAATAAAAGATTAGAAATATAAATAGCTTGATAATTATATTTTACATTCAAACATAATCTACACATCATAATCTATATGTTAAATTTTATAACATCAAAAAGTTACAACAGTCTGCGATATTCTATTAATACCATCTTACGATCCAAATATTACATATACAAAAAGTTAACAAAACAACACCAACACAACCATGATTTTTAATGGTCTGAAAGAAATCTTCTCACCCATTCCAGTCGCACGGAAGAAGGCAGACTAAAGAAAACGTTCATTTGCGTTGGATTGTCCGGGATTTTGCTCAACGCAGAATATTGTTCATCCTTCGTTAATCCTTCCACTTCGCATAAAGCCGGATATTATTTCTGAGCACTTTCTTGAATGATCATTTCTGACTTTTGTTGAATTAGTACTTCGGAGGCAATGCTTCTACTTATTTCAAGGCCGACAGTCTGTATATTTTTCCCTAATAATGTGGCAGCCTCAAGAAATGAAGTAGAAGAAATTTGTTCACTTGCATCAGAAATCTTTTTTTTCTTCTTTGAAAACCTGGAATCATCTTCATTTCTAGATTGTTGCGGTTGTGTACCTGAAAGATCCATCTCATCTAAAGAAACATCAGCTTCACACTCATGGTCAATGTTTCTTTCTTCATGAGTATTTGCAGTAGCTACATCTTCAGCATCTATTTCTTCAATAATATCAGCGGTCGTTTGAGCATCTTTTCTAGTGGCACGATCCTTTGCGTAGATGGCAGTAAGTTGGTCGTAGTAAGGGAAACTGCGATGTCTGAATTGACTGGCTTCTTTATGACTCTATAAAAAAAGGAGAAATTCATATTAGATATAAGTTAGGTCAAAGCAAGATAGTAAAGACATGAAATAATTCTTACACTTATATACGAGTTCCACACAGCATCTTCGGCAACAACAAGCTGTCTATGCTCATCCCAACCAAAGCCGCTATTGTCTTTTCCACTGAGCAAGTCATAAACGATTGCCCAATCCCTTTTCAATGTCCTAATCCTTGATTCAAGATTAGGTTTAGCCTTCAATTTTGCATGAGGTAAAACTTTTTCTAGCATCTTTTCTAGCTCATTTAAATATTCGGCCTTGAACCCCGTATCAGCATTAAAGGTTCCGACATTGTGCAAGTCAACCATATAAGCAACCAACGCAGCATCTTCTTCTGGAACCCATTTCCTTTTAGTTCCTCGAGAATTTTGAGAAGAAGCAGTTGATTGTAAAAAGCCTGACATAACTATCAGAGAAAAACACAAATTAAAATTAAAGCTTGATATCATGAATAAGAAGGTCAACACTTTATAAAATTATAACACATGGCGAATCAAATGAAAATAGATTAAATTTGCAATCCAACAAGTCTAGTACAATACATAAAGACAATTCAAACACCACCAAAGTTTCATAAACTAGGTACATTAAATAAAATAAAGAAATTAAACTTCCACTGTGTTTTAATAAACCTAACTAATTTCTAGATGTTTGCCATTCATAGAACATTTGATTGGCTAGTTCCATTCTCCAAGTAGCCCATGCATCTGATGGATGAATGTTTACAATATTCGACTCATCCTCATCTATCAAATTACTAGATAATTGTTCTTCCAACTCCGCTTCAATAGGATCAAGACTCATATAGGTTCGAATAAAATTATGGAGCAAACAACATGCAATAATGATTCTATTGTGCACTCTCACAGGATAGAATGATGGACTCCTAAGTATTCCCCATCTAAGTTTTAATAACCCAAAGCATCTTTCAATAACATTGCGTGCTGAAGCATGTTTCATATTGAAAAATTCTTCTGGAGTACTTGGTTGGTAACCCTGACGCCACTCATTCAAATGATATCTTTGTCCTCTAAAAGGCGCAAGAAATCCTTCACAGTTTGTATAACCAGCATCAACTAGATAATAACAACCTATAAAAAAGAAACAAAACTAATTATCATGGTCAGTTTTCCGAAAAAAGTACTCTAAAAAAATTAATTCAAATTCCTCTAATTCTGCACTTTACCATGAGGAACCTTCAGTCCATGTCTCCTACTAATGGCATCTCGAAGAACTCGTCCATCAGCAACAGAACCTTCCCAACCGGGAAGAACATAAACAAAATGCATATCAGGTGTACAAACACCTAACATATTTGTTGCTATGTCACCCTTTCGCGTTCGATATCTAGGTTTATCAACTGTTGGAACCCTAATCTTGATGTGGGTTCCATCTAAAGCACCTAAGCAATTCTACACGAAATGTATAAAACCTCGAGTTAGGATACTATATTTAAATCTAAATCAACTAAACGATGTATGAGCCATATCGAAACTCACTCCAATACCTTGAACCATTTCCACCTTGGGTCTGTAGAATTACCCATAATTGGATCTGCCTTTTTAAATAGCACATCTTGAAAGCGTATGACAGCATTTAAAACATTGTGAAATGATCTGCTAACGGTTTCCCCAGACCTATTAAAGTGATGCTTGATAACTCGATTTTTAAGGTGATGAGAAATAATATGTAAAAACATTGCCACTTGCTCATCAACAAGCATGTTCCTTGACGACTTCAATTCTCCTAAAGTTTGTAACATCTCACATAGTTTAAAAAAAGTAGTTCTATTCATCCTAACTTGTTCAATACAAGTCTCATCACTAGCATATACAAGTCTTTTCACATAATCTCGTTTTGCATAAAAATCTAAAATATATGATCTAATCCTTGATCGATAAGTATGTAGGCTATAGATGGTAGCCAATGAAACTAAGAACCAACTTGCAACTGTGCACATTTGCAGCCATACTGTCACAGCAAGACCAATTCTTCTACGCCTTTCACTTTGTACTATTAAAGGTAAACAAGCCATTACTGCAAGATATTAAAGTGTATAAATCTTCAAATCATATACTTAATACAATTCCAAATATAAATCATTGTTAACAGAAAATGTTATAATGTTATGAGCTATGATAAAGAAAGGTATAGGTACTGAGATTGAGAGTTCTGTGGCTACTGTCAATTGTGTGTGATAAAGAAAGCTATGGGCACTATGACTTGATGTTGTTGATGATGTTTGCGTTGTTAATGTAAAAAATAATTGTTACTAAATGAGTTTATACTCCCTGCTTTTGTTAAATTAGTATAGTTAGAGTTTTAATTTATTTGAATTAATATGTTAGATAATAGTTTAGATTTTAATTAAGATAATTAGAAGTTTGAATTGAATTATGACAATTAGACTTTAAATTTAGACAAGATAACTAGGTTTTTAAACTAAATTAGAAAGTTTGGTTATTCATGGGTTTGTTTCTACAAAAAAATGAAATATATTAAAAATATTTAAAGGCTAAATAAAGAGATTGATTTTATTTTATTCACTCAACTCATATCTCAACCCACATGATCAAAACAACAATTACATATACCAATTTCATAGCAATTGCATAGAAATTAGAAGGTGCAGATGAAAATAGAACATTCAATTTGCTGAATAAATGTCGCAGAGAATTGACTAACCGCTTTACCAAATCAATTAAGCTGAAGCAACTCAGTTGAAGGTCTCCACTATTTTACGCCAATTTAGCCTTCAATGCCTGCAAAAATTGAATACAAAATATATATAACACTGGTTTCTATTAATATGTTGTTCATGAGGACAATCAAATATACAAAATTGGAATTCTACCCATTTTCAATGCCTTTTTATCTGGTTTCAGTTCAAACAACCTTGACCAAGACCAAAAGTATAAGAGTAACATAAACATTCAAGCAATTAAATCAGCTGAAAAACTGAATACCAACACATCATAAACACAGTAATCTTTCATCATGACTAGGCAAATATCTATGGATACATGTTTCCTTTGCATTATAATAAAAAGTAACCGAACCCAAGGGTTAGCTCAATAGTTCATACAATCACCTTTAAAAGTATCAACATTTTACAATCTCTCCAAGATACTGTCTCTTTTTTACCCAGAAAGTATCAACATTTTACAATCTCTCCAATATACAATTTCATAAGTCCACAAGTATAACTAAACTACAGAAAATAAGGATGACAATGGGGCATGTCAGAGGTAGGCATCAAATGCTGTTTACTGGTCCCACTCCCCTACCTGTGTTGTCAATCAGGAACTTATTTGCTTCTCAAAAATCCAACCATACATTGCATGATAGCACTAGCAAACTCAAGTTTTAATTATTTTCTTTGTTACTGTTTTCTATCAAAATTATTACAAAACAAGTAACATTTCAGCAAACCCCAATTAGAAGTGCAGAGAATCATCTTAGAAAAATAAATTCACCATACAAAAAAGATTGCAATTAATATCAAGTCTCTCTTTAGAACTTAGAAGATATACAAAAAGAAATGCTTGCAAATAATTTCATTCAACCTGGCAAGCTACAAAACTTGACCGGGAATTGGACAAAGAAATGCTTGCAAATAATTCCATTCAACCATTCAACCTTTGCAATTATTAGAAATACATTATATTTAAGAGATAAAACTTGACAAGCCTGGCGTCAAGCAACTAACAGAATCAACAATAAGAATGTTAACAGCAAGATTTTATAAAAATGCCTTCAGCATGTAATACTTTCCAACTTATAACCAGTATTCATCATGCATAGAAAGAAATACAGGAAATGTACTTTAAAGGGATGGAAAGGGTGTACAGGTAAGAAGAGTAAGGTAAAGGGAAGGAAAATGATGCTTGTACTACTTCCATGAATCATAACCAAATAAGGACCAACAAATGGTGTTTCCATTCTTTCCACCCAAGCCACCTTAATCCAAATTCCAACGAAGATAGAACTCAACAAGAAAGCACCAAAATGAAGAATCTTATGTATTCAACATCGATAATATGATAACCATCACATGGTACCAAAAATTTAAAAGGTAACACTCAATTAACCATTTTGTTGCAGTCTGTCGATAACAATAACATTGGAACACTAATCAACAGCCCAGTATTTAACAAAGGACCAATGCAAGTCACATGATAGGGATTGTAACATCTAAATAATATTCAGCAACACAAGATGTGCAACATAGAAAAACACTTAGTAAAGTTTGAACCCATTTCTCATAACATATAAGGCACATATCAATAATCATGTTATCACTTGAGCTAATTTGTTGTTAGTACTTTGATAGTGTGGGCTGCACCATCATCATCTTGCTGGTTATAAGTTTTCCCGAGAGCTACACTTTATTATCTATAAACCTAAGAAACATATTCAATATAATATGTGGAGTGCTTCGATTTATCTTACTAAAAATAAGTGTTATATCCTTTTATACATAAATCATATATGCAATTTCATTTCATATCAATTCCATTTTCATCTATCTAAAAAGTTACCATATTTCCTAAATGACTAACCATGATAAAATTGACGCCACACATATCTCAACACCATAACCTTAGATGGCTAACATCATCTATAAATACACATTCTTGATCTAAGGAGGACCTTCTTCGATTTTAGTCTCTTATAAAACTGTTTCATTTAGATATAAAACTGCTAAACAGTAAACACCCTATGCATCATCATCAAACAAATGAACACTACCACAAGTGAGAGAATGATATAGAAACCAATATATTTTTAATTTAATATGCAATTTATTTTCATTCTCCTAGAAACAGAGACAACCAAATTTAATATGAAATTGAAATGAAGTTTGACTTTGATACATCAGGACAAAGGAGTGTAATCACTACACAAGAAGTTAATAGATTCTGAGCATGAAAACTAAAAACAAATAAACAAAAAAGTGCAACTAGACAAATTCACTTTCATAACCACAAAATGGAAAATAGTGTATCAAGTTTGACTTTAAGCCTGGATGCTATCTAATATCTTTGAAAATTTTTCTCCCAATTTCTTTTTCAATCTTTGTTCACAGTCTCAGCCAATTCCCACTGCACTTAACTTTGTTGTTTAGTCTTTTGTAATTGGTCAATTGAGAATCAACAATAGGATCATGCAAAAGTAGAGAACAATAAAACCCACATTCAATAGTACAAAAGGTTTGTCGATCATTGACAGAAGCCAATGAAACGATAAAGAAATGAAAGATCTGAGAGATGAGTTTGCTAACTTACCACTGAATTAAAATGGAAAATCCAAAACTAGTGTCAGATTTGGGTAACAGAGAGAAGGAGAAAATGATAAGTTTTAGGGATTTAAAGTAATAAATTTTCTTTAGTGATCAAACTTTTTTTTCTTTTTTTAACAAGGGTAATGATCGAATGATGCTAACAGAGAGTTTAACAAAGAGTTTAAATGGCCAAAACAGAGAGTTTAAATGGCCAAAACAGAGAGTATCAAAATAGGAAGAAAAAGGCCAGGGAAATTGGGGGAGAGTGAAATGAAAAGAACGGAGGGAGAGTTGCTTACCTGAAGGACGCTACGACGATGGTGAAGACTGCTACGGTCGGAGTCGAAGGAAGACGCTGTAATCGGTGTTAAAGGGTAAAGTGGGGAGGTGCTGTTTGAAGGATGTAATCGGTGGTTTTGGAAGGGAATAGAATTTGGGAGATTTTGTTGAATATGAAGGGAATGGAATAAGCCTGTAATCAGGCATTCCATTGAACCAAACACCTGCATAAGTAAGCCTGCTGAATAAGGCTGTAACAGAATGGCTATTACAGCCAACCAAACAAGCCGTTAGGTGGCTAAGCTAGTGTAGAAAAATTAAGTTAGATTATTTTTATGTTTCTTTTCTTTTCATTTTTTCTTATTCTTACAATAGGGTGTTTTTTTCTTCTTCTTCTTTTTTAATTTAGATTTTTATTTTCATGATGTGGATCCTTTTTACTTTTTTGTTGAACTTTACACTGTAAATTGCTCGGACCTATATGTTTTATCTGATTTATATATGAGTATTTCTTTCCTTATTTTAATTTATATATATTGTTTATCAAGTGTTTGATAAAATTTCACTATGAAAATTTGAATGGGTTCCTTGATTAATTATTTGATTGCTTGATTAAGTTGTTGACTATACTTGCTTAGTTATTTTTTATTTGGTTAAATCAAATTGTCTAAAATATTAAAATTGACAACTCTAATAGAGCACTTAAATAAATTGTCCAATATACTAAATTTGAATGAGTGAATGTTAGGTTAAATATTAGTAGATTACAAATACTATCTTATAAGCTTTTGAAGATAGATTTGGTTGGTTGAACATTTGTTCTTTCCTTTTCATATTTCTTAGTTTGGGTTTTCATTTCTTTTTCATTTTTTGTTTTTGTTATAGTATTTTTGTTACTTCATTTTTTGTTGGAACACAATGGATGGAGATATATTAAACGCTCACACTTCATTGGATGTTTATTTATTAATGAGCATTTTCTCAATTCTTATCTTTTATACTTTATGCATATCATGTGTTTGTTAAAATGCTTGTGTGGAATTTAAGTTAAATCATGTGCTAAATTATTTTATTGGTTGATTGATGAGTGAGTTACTTAGCTAAGTTATTATCTATGCCTTTTGTTCAAGTGTATTTAATTGCAAATTATAGTAGAATTGACGCCTCTAATGGAAGATTTAGATAGATGAGATTGAGAGGAGACTATATCGTGTAGAACTATGATACACTTGTGTCGAATAGTGAGATCGAGAGGAGATTTATATACCTAAGTGAGACTGAGAGGAAAGCTTAGGTGATATCTTTTAATTTATGATAAGACCGAGAGGATATTCCTATCTAGCAGTAGAAAACAATATAAGCATCATAGGTTTATTAGCTTTTTTAGTAACCCATGACTCATTCAAACATCATTTCAATCCATTTGCATTGTTTCTAGTACAAAGGAAAAAAGTTGGTTTGGTATTTTTATTTGTTAATTTAGATGTAACTCAAATCTTATTTTATTTTAACTTGCACTAATAATTTTCGACTCAGTTAGATTAGTAATTGCTTAACCTGTAATTAACTTGATAAACATATTTGTCAATTTGACAATCCCTTGAGTTTGATCCTTGGCATACTCGGGTGTTCCATTGTAATACTACAAATATTACAACTGACCTGTTGTTGGGAAATGTGCCCATATAGTAGTACACATGTAACAGTTTTCTATGTATTTAAACGATGGATAAATAAATAAAGTTAATTTCACATTTCACTATTACATCTTTTGTGTTCTTTTCTTTCATGTTTTGCATACATAGCAAAATTGTGACAAACAAATATTAACTTATTGATTGTCTAAGTTCAAGCTGATGATAAGTGACGCTGTAAGAACGTTTATATTGCGAGAATGATAACTTAATTCCGTAGATAATCTAAACGAGTTTGTAATCCCGTAAAACAATCAAAGTGAGTATTTGATTCAAATACATAAAAGGATTATTATGTCATCTACAATTCCAATTAGGGAGATGGCTAGTCTTAGCTATTAAAGCAGTTGACTCCATGAGTAAAGGCATAAATGTACTCATTGGAAGGATGATAAATTAGACTGGACCCAAGATGAATTAATTTTGAATCTATTTGTAAATTAATTCACTTGTGACGTTCATGGTGTGACTTACCTAAATTGTAACACCCTGTGCCCAACCCGATCGTCGGGTCCATGTATCAAGTGTCACAAACAACTCGAATACTTAACAAATTTCTTGTATGACTTACAAACTTAGACTATATCAATTTATACATAAATTAATACTATTCAATCTTACTCGATTTCCAAAAAACAACATCCGAGTCCAAATTAAACTCCTATTATATTCATGGTCATACAAACACTAAATTCTTACAGATATTCTATCTTATTAAACATGAATAATGATTTACAAGTTTTAATTTGAGACTTTGTTGCAGATACTTTAAAATAATTCTTGAGACGTGACCTCTAGAGGTGCCCCTTTATATGCATTATACAACTACAATGCCCTTCGCGCAACTCTGGCGGTGTCTGGCTTGGTCCCTCCACATGAACCTCAAGTCATTCATTTACCCTGCATACAAGGCAGTAAACTTATAAGTTCAAATGAACTTAGTGAGGACTTGTAACTCGATATTCATAGAAAATTCTTAATTTTTTGGGAGAAGTACATTTTCATGCACAGAATTAAAACTCCTATGTATTTTAGGGGATTCCACAATTGGACTAGCATTGTTGACACCTATACTTTCTTTGCATCAATCGTTAGCGGACTTAATGGATGACTTAGCCGTTGGTGTATTCTTTCAGGTAACCCATTTTCTGGACTTAACCTTGTCTGGTTCCATCCCAGACTCCCATTTCACTTTCATGGATCAGCTCATCAAAGAGAACCATACAGGTGAATATGCATAATATCAACTATTACTTTTACAGGACTAGCAATTTTCCTCACTATAACGGCAAGTTTCTCACTTGTTCCACTCATTCCATGCTGAACTCAAAATATTTTTACCATATTACTGCAACGTTTACCTACATTTTACTTAGCCCTTATATAAACCCTCCCTTAAGGAGATCCTAATCTAACATCCTCATTTGCAGTCTCGAATATAAGATTCGGCTGATTGATAAACACCCATGTTTCTTTGCAGACTCGTATTTACAAGTTAGTCTCGTAGGAATTTTCCACTTCAGACTATTCTACTAAAATACTCTAGTAATAGATGGTTCTTTGCAGATTATCTCTTCCTTAGATTTCCCTAGATAGACCTTCACATTTGACAATCTCAAATGGGCATTCCCCACTTTATGTAGTCTTGAAGGACTTTCATTTCTCTTGTTATTCCCTAATGGACTTCTTAACCAAAATAGTCCTCGATGAACTTTCCTCTTCTTCTGGCAATCTCTTTATCCATGAACACATAGGGCTAGTATTTGTATAATCATCTAGCTTTATTACAGCTAAAGCTGATTTGCTCGCCAACTTTTACGCACTCTAATGGCGAATACCTATTTGCCTACACTTTGAAGGAATTCCTCCTTCTTCTTACATATACCCACATTAGAACACCTTTATCAAATCCACTTACCTTAAAAATTTGGCAAAGCCAATCATTATCATGCTTGCCCATGTTTGCAAACTCGCTACACTCATTTTATCAAACTACTCATTACGCGAGTCATATAGTGATTTCCCCTTTTGTGCCTTGACAGACATCTTGCTTACTATCCCGATGGACTATCTTGTATTTCCTGTCCCAGCAAACTATCCCATGTTTTTTTATTTTGAGTCTTTAAATCTCTTTTGAGGTGTCGATCCGTAGAGCCTGTATACCATCATCACGATGTCGCCCTAAAGAGCATACAGACCATCACCTCAGTGTTGCTCTATGGAACCTATAAATTGTCATTACGGTGTCGCCCTAATGGTCCAGTCAATAATCGTCGTCACGGTGTCATTCTAGCGAACCAATAGATAATTATCCTAAGATGCCTCCCAACTCCCTTGAGTTCCAATACAATCCCCCATTCCTCCATTACACAATCTTTCCCTATTTTCATCTACCCAATCAAGGTAATTCCTCCATACTCAACGTAAAATTAAGATCATACCATTCACGCAAATCAAGGTATTTATTACATAACACATAGTATGCCACTTATTAAAAATTCCATATGGTAAACATTTGACATTCAACAACCATACTTTCAAACATTCACATACTTGTACAAGATCATGCATTCAGAACATACTCATTCACCCTTATTGCACACACAAAAACGGACTCAAACAAATTCAGAGTAGGCATAACACAAATAATCCACAACACATTTCATCAACCACGCAAAGCTGGAGTATAGAAATGTAAACTCGAAAATATATAGGATTTTTCAATAGATCTTCATCACCTTTTAACTTGAAAATGATATTAAACCCGAGAAATTATTTAATAAATTAATGAATTTTGTTTAGATATTAAATTAGGACATGAAAATTATAAAGATGTGATTTTATGCTTTATTATTTAGTTTTTTTATGCACTAAATGACCTATTTTATGATTTTATTTAATATGTAATGCTTTAATAGTAAAGTGGGCCATGCAAATTAAAATTAATTAAAGCATGAAATCATATTTATTTAATGGACATGTTTTATTTCATTAATTGGATTTGTTAAAAATTATAGAATGGGTAAATTAATTATTTAATTTGATCCAAAATAATTTCATGTGTTTTGGACCTGTCTAGTTGCTTGCTGGGTCACAAAACCATCCAAACCAAGTGAATGAAGAGCCCAATTCCGACACACACATTGGCTTCCCACAAAATAAGACTCCTCACAATTATAACATAATCGCTTAGCTCGTCTTTCCGCCATTTTTACCCGTGTCAATCTCTTGATAAATGGTGCTTATGAACCAATTTTGCTGTTATTTCCCATTGGTTTCGTTGGTTGTTCCCCTCCCTTTGCAGAGCTTGTAGTTGTTGACCAATTTAGATTGGTTCGAGATAACATTTTGGAAGTCTTTTTGTTTACATTCCAAAGCTCGAGCCATATTCATTGCAACTCTAAGGTTTCTCGGTTGTTGCATCTCAATATCAATTCGAAGTTCCTTTACCAACCCGACAGTAAAAAGGTCTACCTATTGTCGAGGCCTAAGATCAGTAATCCTGGCTAGTAGTGATTGGAATTGGCGTTGATATTCTTCAACAGTCTCCGTTTGCCTCAGGTTTGTAAGTTCCCCCAATTGATTATTACTCATAGGTGACCCGAACCGTACATGACAACACTCCTTGAAACGCCCCCAATTAAGATTGGCTTTCTATTCTTCCATTTGATCAAACCACAATTGTGCCTCTCCTAAGAAATGGAATGAAGCTAAGCTGACTTTATCTTCTTCATTAGTTCTTTGATTGCCAAAAAAATAGTTGCATTTTTTTAGCCACCTAAAGGATCTCCAACACCATCATAAGTGGAAAATTCCATTTTAGAGTATCGAGACACCATGTACCCACCGTGTTGCGAATCTAAATTTCGTTTCCTACCTCCGCTACTGCCCTGTTCTTTATTTTTTTCTGAATCTCCTTTCGTTGTCTTTTGAACCGAAAGAGATAGCATTGCCACCTGCTCCTCCAATGCTTGTTGCCTTGTAACCATTTGTTCCATAAAAGCCTCGAGCTTGGCTATCAAAGTCTTTTCGTCACCCCTGACAGCTAACTCCAATACCAAGTTGTTAAGAACCTTAGGGTAGGATCTAATCACAGGTCTAGACGTATGGTTACTCGAAAGGCAAATTCGTCCTTGACTGAACCCCCTCTAAAAATAATGTTTCTTGATAGAAAAATTGCTTAATCTGTATTTCCTAATGATAGCATTTTTATAGGCTTAATAACAGAAGAGAAGTCCTAATAGAATTCCTAATTTAGAGTTTATAAGGGAAATAAAAACCTAATATAATAAGGAGAATAATTAAAACTAAAACTCTTAATAAATCTAATATAATAAAGAAATTTAAATTAATCTAAAACTCTAATTTCTATTGTTCCTATTTCCTATTCCTTCTCTGATATTGTTGTCCAATAAAAACATCCACATCAGAAGCATGACAGAAAGGGGAAAGAAAAGTCTTAATATAGTTCAGAGAAGTTTGTTAAATTCTTCATTCCACTATGTTCCCATTCTCTGCTTCACAGGTCATATAGGCATAACAAAACAAAAGATAAACTCAGCAAATTGTTTCTGCTACAACCATACTGAACCATTACTTAAAAGACCTGAAGAAAATTTCACCAAAAAAACAGAAAAAGACCTGAAGAAAACTAGTGGGCTGGTATGGCTTAATTTTTCAGACTGCAGCATTCGGCCATTCACAAGTGAAGCTAATCTATTTCAGACAGCCTTAAGTACACTACTTATATAGCCAACTAGCATTTTCCAGTTCAGTAATTTAGGCAGATATAAACTCTTCGATCTTTCATTGTGCGTAAAAAGCCTTACTAAGAAAAAAAATGGCATTCAACAAAGAAACCAAGAAACATCAAAATCAGGATTAAGTAAGACTCATCTATAATCCTTAAACAACAATATGATCACAGCATTACAGATCGCAAGGTCATTCCAGTTGGAGCTCAGGTCTATAGTTTGGACCAAAATATTATGCTTACTTTAGCACTTAATATTATATTTCATCAATGAACTCAAGAAGATCATCAGCTTCTTGCCTCAGTGCTGTAAGTTTCTGTTGCTGCAAAGCCACCCGGTTCTCAATATCACGGGCCCCCAACTTCTTCTCATAACCGTCCACCACTGTAGAGTGCTTCACCATTACTTTTTCCTGCAATTCTCTCTCCTTAGCCACCAGCTCCTCCACCTACACAGATAAAAAAAATATATCGCTTATACGAATATTCCATATAGAGAAAATTAAAAGCATAAATGCTATTGGCATCCAGAGCAAACAGAATATTTCTGCCATGCATAATCAAGTTACAACAAGAATACTGTTGCATGCTAAGGTTTAAATTTTACCAAAACAAGATGTTGCAACAAATGAACAATTGACAAACATGAAAGGCAACAAATACATAACTAATTGATCTAGAAAAGTTGAGCAACAACACCAAACAGTAAAAGACAGGTGAACCTTGGGTAATACTTGAGCAGCTGATGGAGAAGATTGCAAGAAGGTCAGCAAGGGTTTCAATTCTTTGGACAGCTCTTTTAACAAACCATCAGCTGCTTTTCGTGCAGCTTTACAAGCTTGAATGTTCCCAGTCCTAGAAAGATCACGTATTGATGCTTCCAGGTTATCTTGTGTTGTCAAGCATCTACTTATGATATTCTGAACCTGCTGAATCACTGCCTGAACCTGAAATTACAGAGAAAATTCTTAAACCAATTCACTTGTACATGGTGATTTGGGTGAGCAAAGTAAATGGCATAGTAACATCCTACTAACCTCTTCCCACTGCTGTTTAGCCAAAAAAGAAGCAGAAGACTTGGAGATTGATATGTCTGCATGCATATAAACAATGCAAGCAACAAAAAAGAAGAAAAACCCTGAAATTAACATCAGGGGCTCCCTAAGCATTGATAGTTTACTGAAATGGTAATAGACCTGAAAGACAAACAAACAGCAAACCATTAACCCTGTAAATATAGGGTTATGAAAACCTAATGTCTAATATTCTGTGTTTGGAGGAACCAGAATGGTGGCATTACACTAGTATGCTAGAAGCAGTCTGCATGATATTCAGACTGAAAATTGAGAAAGAAGCTGAGCAAAAAATAAAAATAAAAAAATTTGAGAAAGAAGAATACCTGGAAAAATTGATTGTGCTCAGGCACAACATTAGTCTTTTTGAGCACAACTACTGGTCTACCATCAATATCCAAGTGGGAGATCTTGGTCTGCATACAACCATAAACACATTATATATAAAAAACCAAGCCTTCAGACTCAAAGTTCAACACAAATACGACCCTATGTTATACAACATAAGGTCCAATAGAAGAGAAATAATAAGCCTGCTAATACCTCTTGCCACTGCTCCACAGGAAATGGAGCTGCTACAGATATGTCACTAGAACCCTCAGGCAAAACAACCTGCAATCGAAGTACCAGATCAATGTGAGAGGATGCTAAGAAAACAACTCTCTTACTATTCACCAGACTGCAATTATACCACACAAGCCCATATCTTAGTCCTAAGGTCATAATAATACAGCAGCATTAGTGCCCAGTTTAGTACTTGGTGAAATGTTTTAATCATAACAAATAAGTAGTGTCACTATGTCTATTTAGTAAGAGTTGAAATATGTACTTATACAAGCTTTAGGCAAGCTCAGGAAGGAAGTGATACCTTCACAATGAGTGCATCAATAACCAACTCAACCATTGGGCTACCAAAAGTGATATTAAGAAAGCGCTTCCCATCTGTCTCATACAAAAAGTCCTGAAGTGGCAAGCCATATCCAATGGTAAAAGCAGTTCTCCAGCCACCAAACATCGGGTACCTAGGTTCAATCAATAGTTCCGTCTACAAAGACAAACGGTACTTCAATAAGAATAAAATACCAAATGATAGATACTCTTAAAATCTACTCAACAATATAACCTTTTTGGAGTCACCCCGCAGATGAGACGTTGATATATTGCCAATTTCATCCCTGTAATAAACAGAATGTGCCCTTGGTGGCAAGTTTGCAACAAGATACCTAAAGGCCGATGCACCACGAATGTTGGGTCTGGCCTGGAAATCAAGCCTGTAGTGTCAAAGTAATAATTCAGAAACAAACTTCCAACCTGGCATGGTGCTCACCATAATCCATAAAAAGCAAAAGATATGAAGTAACCTGGAAAATTCACCCTTGCTCTGGGCACCACCATGTATGAGCTTGTAATGCTCAGTGACTTGCACATTACCCCAATGAGAAATTTCTATCTCTCTCAACAATTCTTGAGCAACAGCAAAGGGTAAATTGCTTTCAAAATGAACTGCTATGGGTGAGTATGAGAATGAAGGAAGAGTCTCATAAGGACCATATTTGATTTCTGAACCATGAATCTTTGTATTCTCAAGTTTTGTATAGGATTCAATTCTAGAATCAGGCAATTTAACACTTAGAGACTGAACCTTGACAGCATAAGGAGATAGATAGTGTGCACTATCCTGGTATAGTACAAGCTGAATATCAGCCTGAGTGATTTGCTCGGGAATAGGTCGCAAGGCATGGGTAAATACGGCCAAGACATCAAAAGTGAAGCTATCACCCTCAGCTAATCCCTGAGGCAAAGATACTGAATAGAATGTCAAAGCAGCAGGCATGTCTTTTGGGTTGGCAACCTCGACAGGGAGAGCAACAACAGGGATTTTGACTTTCCCTTTCCCTTCATGTGGAGTAGCCATCAAATATGCCATGTTTTTGGCTTGTTGCTCAGGAAAAGCCAGCAAAACCTCGGACACCTTTTCGGGACCTGCATTCTCCATCTAATAGACAATATAACAGCACATGTAAGAATAAAGCCGAAAAGAAGATAAAGAGTTGAAAGCATTAGCAATTTGAGAGTGAAAAGAAAAGTGAGTGTTACTGAAGCACCTTCAAAGTTGAAGAAATCCGAACAATATGTGATGTCAAATATATCTGCAACACATAGGGACGCTTTTAACATAAAAAATTTACAGATGCAACTATTGTAGCAGTTCAGATCAACCCAAGAGATGAAGTTTCAGATGGATAAAATCTTCAGAAACAGCCGTGAACAAATCAGAGAAATGAACTCGCAAGGAATACTAGTAATAATATTAAACCCTAGAAAGCTTGAAAATTTGAAACGAGAAGGATAAAAACTTACGCGTCGATCGACTTTGGAAAGAACCAGATCGGAAAGTGCGGGTGATGCCAAAGTTGCGATTGTTAGCATAAGGACACAAAACCAGAAACTCTCCATTGTCGGGAAAATGAATCTCTACTGCACTTGACCACTAGTTGACTCCTTTTGTTTCTGGTTCCTGTAGTGTACGAAGGGCTATTTTGGTAATCTACTGTTACTTTGTAGCTAAATTACATTCCTAATCACCAATATTTAGTAGGTTTTTATTTTTTTTGTCACTTCATTATAAAAAGTTATAAAATAATTTTTTAATTATATGTTTTTTTCTTTTTAATCATCCACCATTAAATGACTAATGGAAAGATAACGTGTTAACTTATAAAATTGATATAGTAACAATTTTAACTTTTAAATATTTATACATTGTATTAATTTAGAATTTGGTTTAAAAAGCTTAATACTCAACATTTACATGTTGTGTAATTTAATCATTTTGTAGTTTTATTTTTGTGTGACCTTTTCACCTAAAAAGGTAAAAAAAATATCAGCTAAATTTGATCAAAAGTATAACTAAAAGTAGAAATACACAAAAACTAAATATCATAATTTTTACCTTTTCTCATTCTTTAATTTTGATACTCTAATTCTCTATTGTTAGATTGAACACTAACAATTGAGATGACTTAATTTTCTTCAGTTCACTCTTCATAGATTTCATAAAATTTGCACTTGATTCATTTGAAGTCAATTCAATTGAGTTGTTCTTGTTATTATTATCGTCATATGTCTCCAAAGAACATAGAGAGTCTCGCCACTCGTTAAATTAACTCACTATAAAAAGGAAAATAAAAGTGCTTTTGAATCATCAACTTCCAAAGTTAAAGTTGCAATAAACTTAGTTGAGTTTAGGGAGTGGATAAACTAAAAGGCTTAGATAGCTATGAATAGACTTGCATTATCGATATCCAAAGCTGACATCAATCAGTAGATTTCACTGGTAAATATGAGCAATTAGAGTATTCTCACTTCATCCCCTTGTGACATTGTCCCTACATTTAACTCAATGGAAAAAAGAACAACAATAGTAAGAAACAAAATGACCTAAATTTTGTAAACTAGCCAACTCAATTCATTGAAAATAAAAAGTACCCACTTCATTAATTCAACCCAATTTTAAGTCTAACAACTTAAAAAAAAAAACCTTCGATTTGCTTCATCAATGGCATCCAACTCAAGCAAACAAAAAATGAGTTAATTGTCACCGAGAGATATCAAATTAGGTAATTAAATAAGATTTTTCTTAAAAAAATTGATTTTATTTTAATTTTCTCATCATGTATTGAATTATATTTTCATGTAAACTAGGATAAAATTAGGTCATTTGTAAACATTAAGAGCTTTTTTTTAAAAAAAAATCAGATTAAATTGATAAAATATAAATATTTAGGGTTAAACTTGTTACAATGCCAATTTTAAAAGACGTAGTGTTATCTTTTCGTTAGCCATTTAACAACTAATGACTAAAACAGGAAAAATTGATTAGGGTGATCATTTTATAATTTTTCATAGTCTAATGGTCAAAAAAGAAACTTACTCATAGGTGAGTGATTACTAGTGTTAGTTTACCCAATTTTGTATAGTGGGATTGAAAATTGGACATTAAATGAGTTGAGTTTGAACCATGAAGGCAAGCCTCCATGTTAGATCATTGGTACACCCCATGGCACACTGAAAAATTAAATCTGATGATCACATTTAGGGATCCATGTGTGAGGAACGAATCAGGGTGATAAGGGTATGAATGATTACCTTTAATCGTTTGAAAACTGACTGTTGTGAAATGGATCGCGCAATTGAATCTAGATTCCAAGTTGTTAGGAAAAGTTTCAGCCTCTACGTAATCCACCTGATATGACAACAAACGACATAACTCTCAAAACTTTTCTGAGAGAATATTGTATATTGACGGCTGCTAGACCATATACACAATTTTGCTATAAAACCCTAATACAAATTCAAGATATTCTTTCCTTTTATTTAATATCTCATATTAAAAATGGAATTATCCTTTTAGAGAAACAGATGGAAAGTTATTAAAACATTATATCCTTTCAAAAGGATATCAACTTCAATGTTTTAATATTTAACGGATATTATTATTATAATTATTTATTTTAATAATTTCGGTAATTATATTCAGTTAATATTAAACTTTTATATGAATCAAATTCATATATCAATATTAACTATGTTCTCTATTCATGTACAACAAGTTTGTACACATATTGTGTTTAATATTTATTGTCAAATTAAATTAATTCAATAATTAATTTAAATCATGTGATAGTTAAATATAACACCAATTGTGTTTGGATTATGTTCATTTCAACCATAGGGTGTGACCCTGTAGGTTGTTGTAACGTTAGTAGTAATACTAGAACGATTCTACTATTACAAACAATGAGTGACATCTAACAATGCATCATTGTTACCTAAGTTACAAGAAATCATGATTCGAGATAACCTCTCTGTGATTAACCCTTCATATATCAAATACTTTTGTCTTTATATCTAGAATGGGCACAAGTCATGGAATAGTCACACTTGCATAGTCCATCTAATGTTTCTTGATATCTTGAGTAAACTATGATAAACAAATAAGTATGATAGCTCACATCAAGTTATTCGAGCATGGCCATGCATATCTAGTCTCACTCAATCAAGTGGCCTAAGATATTGCTCCCATTATGTAGGAGGGACAAATCCTATATTGATCAACCATATCCCACTACATAGATTATGGTATATCCAACAGCCTTTATAGAACAACCAGTTATGATGGACGTTTGACTGTATCATAATATACAACTCACGACGTTAGGATAATGATGATCTCAAGTCTGAGAATTATATACATAGTAATCATTATGAGTAATGTTGTGACTATTACATAATAATCCAAGAAACATACTCATAGCAGGTCAGTCCAATATGTTGTTCTTTAACACACATACTCATGTATTGATTTCAATGAGAACACTTTGTCATCAATAAATTGCATATTAGTCTTAATGATTTGTTCTTATCCCCAACAATATACTCAACTAAGGACCTTTTAAGAATAATCATATTATTCTCAAGACATTTTTATAAAACAGTTTATTTATATACACAGAAAAGAAACTGAAATAATAATGGCAATGCCTTAGATTAATAAACGAGATAAAATAAGTATGTTATTACAATCATCTTATGCTTGCTCTTTGGGCATACTCTAACTCTCCATGCCTAGATTGGGCTAATCCAAAAATTGCTTTTTCTTTAAAAATATGCTTTTAAGTCTCTATATTCTTCTTATATTTAGAATTTAGTTTATTACTTTTATTTTCAAGAATTTAGTCCATTTTCTTATTAAATTTCAAAATTTTGGGCCAATTGTTAAAATTATTGTATTAAATTTGTTTGCATGATATTTTGAAATAAAAAAGCACTCACTTGCTAGACTGATCAGCCACGATCTAGGTTGTTATTTACATACATTTTTCATAAACTTTAGCATGTTTCATGAGCTAAATTAGGTCATTTAAGTGTTTATTTGTGTTTTCACATTCAAAGTTGTAATTTATGTTTTTTTATATTTTTTTATTACATTTTGATACTTAATAAGATTACGTGGTCATGCAGGTTGCTTTGGGAGCTAAAGATGCAACTTTGGGTTGAAATTGCTACCAATGTTACGACAACAAAGTATGGAAGTCGTGATATAAAAAATAGACTTGAAAATAGCATCAAGAACGAACCTAGAGCCAATGTTGCGACATCGGGCTACGTGAGTTGTGACACCAAAGACAGACACGAGGAAGGTCTAAACATAACCACCATCGTGACGTGTGAGCACTTGATGTCGCGATGATACAACATTTTCCTAAATTATCTCAGTAACATTTTCAAAGGTCAAACGTGTTTTTTCCAGTCGAACTCTAATTATTAAAAGGTCAAACGTGTGTTGCTTGTGTGAACCCTGCACTTATTTACCCAGGGCACACGCCCGTGTGGTGGCCCATGTGTCAAGCCGTGTTCACCTACGAAAGTCCAAATTAAACAAGCAAAATTTCATACCATTCACGTATCAAGCATAAATCTTAACACCCTAAAAAGTCCTAGTGATATACACCATATTACATTCAACTTCACATGAAAAAGAGGCAAAAACATACCACATATTCATCAACCACAAGCATTTCAATACCTTTACATAAATGCTACTTAAAAATACAAGCTATGTTAACCAAAGAAAACTTCATTCAACTAGACTAATTCATTTACACATGTCAACCAAAACAAGTACTAAAGAAGATAACATCCTAATACATGCCATATAATCAGGTGATGTAAAAACTACCGAATGAGCTCCTGAGATAGTGTGATTTCTTCGAGGTGATCCAATCTCCAAATAGCAAAATGAAATCTACAAAACAACAACAAATCCATTGGTAAGCTTTCAAAGCTTAGTAAGTTCATAAGGAAAGAATAATTTACCACATCAATTAAGTCCTGCAACATAACAAACTCGTTCGGGCCTCGTATAGAAAAATGCTCCTCCTGAGTTGAAATAACCTTACGCTCTAACCGAGTCGTAAGCAAGCCAGAGCTCTACCCGAGCTATAATAACTTTACGCTCTAACTGAGATATAATCATGTCCAAAGCTCTACCAGAGCTACAATAGCATTATGCTCTAACCGAGATGTAAGCATGTCCAAAACTCTTCTCAAGCTATAATAACATTACGCTCTAACTGAGACGTAAGCAGATCGGAGATCTACCTGAGCTATATTGAATCAAAGCTCTAACTGAGCTATCCTTTGATAAATCTCCAAGCTTCCATTGTCGATTTGCCCAAAGATATTCCAAACTGTTTGAAATAACAATAATAAATAATGCTCGAAATAATCGTATGAACTTACTTGATGAAATTGTAATAAGGCTAGACTCTAGGGACTATTCTACAATTTTTCCTTTTCCACAATCCGTGGCACAATCTTGATCTATCATAACAAACTAATAAATTTTCTCATTAAATCATATATTATTTATTACATTTAAGTCCTTTTAGGGAAAATTTATGAAATTACCCCTAACATTTTATTTTTATTTAATTTAGTCCTTAGACCCTAAATATGCAAAATAATCATTATCTTCTATACTCAACCCTAGTCGAATATTCATAGCCTTTATACAAGACCTTAAAATCAATTATTTCATAAATACATAAAATTTCATCATTTTAAACATTTTAGTCCCGAAACCTTAAAAATCATCAAAAATCACTTTACAAAACATCAAATCTAACCACCAAGCTTATAAATCTACCATAATCTTTCAAGAATAAGCTCATTAATCAATGGCAACATTTATAACATTTGACAGAATCACAAATTAGTCCTTGGATTCCGACACCATAAGCTTTGATATCACTAAATGTAACACTCAAAATTCGACACCATCGTCGGTTAGGGTTCCAAGGCTTACAGTACATTCACAACCAAAATAATCACATTATCAAGTCTCAATTCAACATCACACTTAGTAAATAAAAGTGCCGTTCAATTTTATCATACCATTCTCATTTATGTCATCCCAATTCACAGAGAGACTTGATTGAAATACAATTGAATCATTGCACAAAACATCGAAATTCACTGAAACAAGGGCCACACGGTCGTGCCCTAAATCATGTGCCAGACCGTGTGCATACACAAAATTCCCTTACATAATCATGTTACAAGCCATGTGATAGGCCGTATGGACATACGAAATTACCCCACACGCTCGTGTGTGAAACTGTGTGTTCAACCATGTGTCTACTCAAAATAAGGCCACACGACTTTGTCCCAGCCCGTGCATTGCCCATGTGAACCTTACACTTATTTACCTAGGGCACACGCCCGTGTGTCAGGCCGTGTTCACCTACGAAAGTCCAAATTAAACAAGAAAAATTTCATACCATTCACGTATCAAGCATAAATCTTAACAACCTTAAAAGTCCTAGTGATATACACCATATTACATTCAACTTCAGCTGAAAATGAGGCAAAAACATACCAAATATTCATCAACCACAAGCATTTCAATACCTTTACATATATGCTACTTAAAATCACAAGCTATGTTAACAAAAACAAACTTCATTCAACTAGACTAATTCATTTATACAAGTCAACCAAAACAAGTACTAAATAAGATAACATCCTAGTACATGCCATATAACCAAGTGATGTAAAAACTACAGAACGAGCTCTTGAGATAGTGTGATTTCTTCGAGGTGATCCGATCTCCAGACAGTAAAATGAAATCTACAAAACAACAACAAATCCATTGGTAAGCTTTGAAAGCTTAGTAAGTTCATAAGGTAAGAATAATTTACCACATCAATTAAGTCCCGCAACATAACACAACACATTCGAGCCTCGTACAGAACAAATGCTCCTTCTAAGCTGAAATAATCTTATGCTCTAATCGAGACGTAAGCAAGCCAGAGCTCTACCCAAGCTATAATAACTTTACCTCTAACCGAGATGTAAACATGTCCAAAGCTATACCCGAGCTATAATAGCATTACGCTTTAACTGATACATAAGCATGTCCAAAACTCTACCCGAGCTAAAATAGCATTACGCTCTAATCGAGACGTAAGCAGATTCGAGCTCTACCCGAGATATATTGAATCAAAGCTCTAATCGAGCTATCCTTCGATGAATCTCCAAGCCTTCCATTGTCAATTTGCCCAAAGATATTCCAAACAGTGTGAAATAAAAATAATAAATAATGCTTGAAATAACCGTACGAACTTACAAGATGAAATTGCAGTAAGACTAGACTCTAAGCACTATTCTAAGATTTTCCATTTCCATGATCCGTGGCACGGTCTTGATCTATCACAACAAACCATTCAATTTTCTCATTAAATCATGTAATTTATATCATTATTACATTTAAGTCCTTTTAAGAAAATTTGAAATTACCCTTAACATTTTATTTTTATTCAATTTAGTCCTTGGACCCTAAATTTGCAAAATAACCATTTTATTCTATAATCAACCCTATTCGAATATTCATAGCCTTTATACAAGACCCTAAAATCAATTATTTCATAACAAATACAAGAAATTTTATCGTTTTAACATCTTAGTCCCTAAACCTTAAAAATCATCAAACATCACTTTACAAAACATCAAATCTAACCACAAAGCTTATAAGTTTACCATAAAATTTCAAGAATAAGCTTATTTATCAATGGAAAAATTTATAACATTTGACAGAATCACAAATTAGTCCTTGGCTTAGCTAGATTAAACTAATACGAACTCAAAAACATAAAAATTACTAAAACGAACATGATTTGCTTACCTAAATCAAAGATTCAAGTACAACAATGGGAACCCTAAGTTTTCCCCCTATTCGACCATATGAAGAAGAAGAAGAAAGAAGAAGAATGCTGTCTTTCTTTCTTTAATTATATATATATATATATAATTTTGGCATTTTTGTAAATTTTTAGTCTCTTATCATTAGACTTAATTAATCCTTTTTTAACCTTAATTAATCTCATTCATATTTATTTTATCTCATGATAATCCACCCACTTAATTCCCAGTGATTAATTTGTTTATTTGATCCCTCTATTTAAACAAATTTAACTTTCGCTACTTCTACAGTTTAGTCCTTTTGATCAATTAACTATCTAAACGACACGATTCCTTAATCAAAATTTAATACGATGCTAATGATGTCATAAATATTAAATAAATAAGATTTAAGACTCGACTCATTGGAGTTGTGATCCTGAAATCACTATTTTTGACACCACTGAAAACCAGACTGTTATAATTTTAAGCACTTTAGTCTTTCAATATTAGCCTATATAAAGGGCCATTATAACCAGAATTACGAGGATTCTTGGGGAGTTAGACATTATTCTTCTTATTTTTATTCAAATTTTCATTTTTATTTGGTTCTTTTATGTCTGTTTGATCGGAAGATCTTATTCCAAAGTGAGACTATTGCGAGTATAGAATGTTTCGAAAACGTGCCATTACATCAATTACTCAATGAACATTCTCTACCTCTTTTCTTATTCTATTATTTATATTTCTTTCTTTAACTTTGTTAATTGGATGTTTGTGTAAATATTAGAATAATTTGTGCTTTATATATCTTGCACGATTTAATTGTTTAACATGATTAATTAATTAAGGAGATAATAACCTAAAATTAAGCATCTATTCAAGAGAAATTAGTATACTAGGATTGACGACCCTAGTGAAATATATAGATAGGTGAGATTGGAAAGGTATCTTGTTTTTGAGTAAAACTTATGCCAAGGAGTGAGACTAGAAGGGTATTCGTATGCCTAAGTGAGACCAGAAGGGTATTCGTATGCCTAAGTGAGACCGAAAGGGTATCTTAGGTGGTAATCCTTAGTGAAGATGAGACCGAAAGGGTATTCGTAGCTAATGGTGGTAAATACTTCAATTAAGGGTAATTATTTACCTAGTTAATAATTAGGGAACGCAATTGATTCTAAGCTAAGTAGCTCGCATAGTCAAAAATAGGAATGAGAAATTTCAATAACTTAACCTAGGATTAGATTTAGTGTTAGTTTAATCTAATTAGTTTATTATTATTATCTTACTTTGGAATTTGCACTACTAAATTGTGACTCTAGTAGATTAGTAATTATTTTTGGTAATTGATTTTAATAGCACTTTTCTCCAAATAGCAATCCCTTGGGTATGATCCTCAGAATACTTACGAAGTATTCTATTGTAACACATCTATATTACAACATGACTTGTTCACTTCTAGATACCATAATTAATTTTATATTTTATTTGCATGATTTTCAGCCTTGACGTTCGCATATCGGGGTGCAGTCAAGTTATTGGCGTCATTGTCATGGATTGCGATGGTTATCTACCGTAATTTGATATGTCAACTTAGGCTCTCCATTACACTTAATGAGCTTATTCTTGAGTAATTTGAATGTTTTTTTCTGTGTTTTTACTTAGTTTTAGATTTTTATTTAATAAGTAATTTAGTGTGTTTTACGCTATTTTTGAGACCCGAGTTGGCCAAATGTGCCATTGGAAACTTAATGGTTGATTGAGTGTTGTAAGGAGTCGATGGTGGCCAGAACGTGAAGGAAAACATCACCTAGAAGAGGTGTATTACGATATCGAAGCATGGAGGTCATGATACTCCTGCAAGTGTTAAAACAAAGAAGATTGAGGCCATCTATAGTGGTATCGCGATACCAAGACACCTAAGGACCCCCCATTTCAAGACTAACAAGGGTATCATGATACCAGACCATGAGCATCGCGATACACTGACGATCAAGGCAAAAAATGACTGCAAGGGTAGTCCTTGCCCAACTTCAACACCAATAAAAAATAGACACTGATGGGCATTTTAGGCATAAAATTTGTGTTGTAATCAAATCAAAAGCCATGTTTTGGTTGAGAAAAAACACACTTTTACATTCTACAACTTTATAATCTTTTTATCTTAGGGTTTAGTTGCTTTCTTCATCTTTTTAGGGTTTAAGTTCCAACTTTTCTAATTTTTGGTTAAGTTGTAAGTTAGTTAAGTTTATTGTATCTTGGTGTTAATTGTCATTTAGTACCTTAAACTTTCATTATATTTTTCACTTTAATACTTAGTTTAATCCACCTCAGCTTTGTTTTATTTTCACTTAATAAAGTTCTCATCTTTTGTGCTTTTAGTTACCATCATTGTGGCCATTGTTGTTTTCTTGTGTTTTTATCAAATCTTCTTTAGTTTATATTAATGCATTTTCCACTTGAATGTTTGATGTTTGTGTGTTTAAAAATAAGCATGAGTAGCTAAATACTAAGTGGTTGATTGATGGAAATGTTGGTTAGTGGATTTTTGGGTTTAGGGACTAAATCGCAAAATCTGGATTGAATCAAATAGAATCCAAAACTTAGGATTGATGCCCCTAAGGAAAATCTAGATAAGTTAGACCTAGAGAAGATCTTATCGGGTACTAATTCGATCGTCTCAGGTTAGTTTGGTGAGGTTAAGAGATAAACCGAACTAATTGTACTAATTTTGGTAAAATTAAGGACGAGAGGTAAAATTAAGCCAATTTAGGATTATTAGTGATTTAGATCCCTAATTTGAAGGTTAATTGACAACATGGAAACCATATAACTGTCGTTTGTTATTGAAATTGTTAATTTCATAGTTTACGTGTTTTTCAATTTAGTCATTTTCAGTCTTTAGGTAGCTAATTAGCTTAACTCCTTGATAATGACTTGTCATAATATGACACCTAGTGAGTAGTTAGCTAGCCTCCTCAATTGCATGTTGTAGGATAAAAATCACTTAGTCCAGAAACTCTTTTAGGTTAGATCATTGGAATACTCGGGTGTTCTATTGACACTATAAATATTACAACTAATTTGTCACACTTGCATATATCGCATATATTTATTGTTTAGTGTTGGTTCTACGCCTTGGTGCATGATCAAGTTGTTGGCACCGTTATCAGGGAGTTCTTGTAGAGTTGAGTGATCTTTAGTATTATTTCATGCTTGTTAGGGAGACAATTAACAAAAAACTAGGTTTATAGATATGACACTCTTTTTGTTTGAGTTTATTTGTTGTTTGGTTGAAAAATCATTTGTTGATTAGTTTATATTCCTTTTTATGCCATGAGTAAATATTGTGGATTGAGAGCACCATATGTCAAAAATTAAGCAAATAAAAGCTTAAGTGAGGGGTCAAAAGAGAATAGAATGGAAAAAAAGGATTAAGAGTGGAAAAAGAAAAATTGTGTAACAACCCATTTTTCAGTGGTTTCGGGGCCACAAATTTGACGAGTGAGTCCGTAAATATTACTATTTAATATTTATGAGTCAAATATAGTATAATAATAAATATTAATTTATATATATTCATGTATTTGAATGAATAGTTAGTTCAAGTGGTTTTGAAAAATGAGGTTCGAGATCTTGTTTCTATAAATCGAGCTCTTAAATATTTTTATTAAATATTTATGGAGTTACTATATAGGCATATTGAACTTTGGCCCAGAAATTTTAGTGATTTGATTGTTAATTAAGTAAAAAGGGCTAAATTGTAAAAGTTACAAAAGTTGAATTCTAAAAAGGGCTAAATTGTAAAAGTTACAAAAGTTGAATTCTATTAGTTAAATGTAACTAATAGCCATAAAAAGGAAAGTAGGTGGACTTAAATGGTAAATATACCATGTGATAGAATAGTGGACGGTGGTTTACCAACTTTTGATATTTTCACCATGATTTTAATATATATATATAATTAAATATTAAGTATTAGGTGATTTGAGATAAAACAAAATAAAAAAGAAAAGAAAAACATAGTTACCTTTATTTCTGTTAAAATTAAATGTCGACAATTAAGAAATACCGCAAAGAAAACAAAAAAACACACACAGATTTTACATGGAAACCTTTTCGGGAAAAAACCACGGGCAGAGGAGAAGAAGATTCACTGTCGAAAATCGAACTATTACAAGAGGAGATGACTACGCCTATTTATAGGTTGAAAAACATTATTCCAATCAACAACTAATAGAAGTAACGTAATAAGGTTGAAACACCTTATTCTAATTAAAATAAAATAGATGACCTATTCTAATTAAAATAAAATAAAAGAAGTCTAGTTTATTTGGACTTTACTTTTATTTTATTTTACCACTGTATTTTATTTTAACAAGAATTCTAGTCACCCAATTATAATAATCTCCACCTTGACAAGAATTCTCTACGAACAAGAACTCTCAACGAATAAGTTCTCCACTCACCTCTCCACAAAACCCCTTGAAGGGTATTCTTCAACAATGAACACCAACCAAGTCCAAGCAATACTCAAACTTGGTTATAGGAAGTGACTTAGTCATCATATCTGCATAATTTTGATGAGTACTAATTTTGCTCACAAAAACATCTCCATGAGCAATAATATCACGCACAAAATGATACCGAACATCAATGTGCTTTGTTCTCTCATGAAACATTTGATCTTTCGTAAGGAAAATGGCACTTTGACTGTCACAAAATATTGTACCAATCTGAAGATCTTTATTGAATTCACCAAAGAGTCCTTTTAACCAATTAGCTTTTTTACAAGCCTCGGTAATCGCCATGTACTCAGCTTCAGTGGTAGACAAAGCAACTGTAGTTTGCAAAGTAGCTTTCCAACTAATTGCACAATCCCCAATTGTAAAGACATACCTTGTAAGAGATCTTCTCCTATTTAGGTCTCCAGCAAAATCAACATCAACATACCCAATGACTCCATCTCTAGTTCTTCCAAACTGTAAGCAAACATCAGTAGTACCTCGTAAATATCTCAAAATCCACTGAACTACTTTCCAGTGTTCTGTACCGGGATTCGCCATGTATCTACTAACTGCACTGACTGCATATGATAAATCTGGATGTGAGTAAACCACAGCATACATTAGAGAACCCACTGCACTAGAATATGGAACACGTGACATGTAATCAATCTCATCATCTAATTGCGGAGACAAAGCCGACGAAAGTCTGAAGTGGGCTGCTAATGGAGTACTAACAGGCTTGGCACTCTGCATATTAAACCTACAAAGAACTTTCTTAATGTACCCTTTCTGACTTAGGTACAACTTACATGCCTTTCTATCTCTAAGAATCTCCATCCCAAGCATCTTCTTTGCTGTTCCCAAATCTTTCATCTTAAATTCTTCACTAAGTTGGGCTTTAACCTTTCTTATCTCTTCTTTATCTTTTGCTGCTATCAACATGTCATCAACATAAAGGAGTAGATACACAAAAGAATCATCACTGTTTTTCTTAAAATAAACATAACTATCAAAACTGCTTCTTTTGAAATCATGGGTAGTCATAAAAGAATCAAACCTCTTGTACCATTGCCTTGGTGACTGTTTCAAACCATAAAGGGACTTTTTCAACAAACAAACATAGTCCTCCTTTTCTGAGACTATAAAGCCCTCTGGTTGTTGTATGTAAATATCTTCCTCAAGTTCTACATGCAAGAATGTTATTTTTACATCTAACTGATCAAGCTCCAAATCATACATGGCCACAATACCAAGTAAGGCTCCAATCGAATTACGTTTCACAATTGGAGAAAACACGTCTGTGAAGTCTACACCGGGAATCTGACTGTAACCTTTTGCACCAAGTCTTGCCTTATATCTAGGTTCTTCAATTCCTGGAATCCCTTCTTTCCTCTTGAATACCTATTTACAACGAACAGCCTTTTTACCCTTTGGAAGCTTCACTAAGTCTCACGTTTTATTCTTATGGAGTGATTCCATCCCTTCTTGCATGGCTATCATCCAATTTTCTGAGTCTTCACAGCTTACTACCTTGGAATAAGTAGATGGCTCTTGATTTGCATCAATATCTTCAGCTACGTTTAAAGCATAAGCTACTAGATAAGCCTTGGCGTACCTTTTCGGAGGTTTAATATATCTTCTAGGTTATTTTTGGTAATAGAATATTGTGGTGATGAAGTGACTCTATTCTGAATTTCTGTACTAACTTAAGAAGTTGACTCTGTTGTAGATATTGGATCAATTTGAAACTCCACCAGCTTTTGTTGTTCTTTACTGGAAGAGTCTTTAAGAGATAAGTTAGGTAACATAGAAGTTTCATAAAAAAACAACATCTCTGCTAATCACAACTTTTCTATTTTCGGGACACCATAACTTATACCCTTATACACCAGCTTTAAAACCAAGAAAAACACATTTAATGGACCTTGGTTTCAATTTTCCATTATCAACATGAGCATAAGCAGGACACCCAAAAATCTTTATATTAGAATAATCAGCAAGCTTACTAGGCCATATCTCTTGTAGAGTCTTTTTCTCAATGGCAACGGATGGAGATCGGTTGATAAAAAAAATGCAGTAGAGACTACTTCAACCTAAAACGACTTCGATAAATTAGCATTCGACAACATACATCGAACCTTCTCTATGATCGTTCTGTTCATTCGTTTTGTAATACCGTTTTGCTGTGGAGTATGACGATTGTCAAATGTCTCATGATCCCTTCTGATTTGCACAATTCATTAAACTCATCAGAATAGAACTCCAAGTCATTATCTATGTGGAGGTGTTTTATTTGTTTTCCTGTCCGATTTTCAACCATAGTTTTCCAAGACTTGAATGCGGAAAACACATCACTTTTTTGCTTCAGAAAGAACGCCCGAACTTTTCTGGAAAAATCATCAATAAGAGTTAGCATATAATTAGCTACACCTCTCGAAGGTACTCTAGATCGTCCTCAAAGATCAAAATGAATATAATCCAATGTTCCCTTCGTGTTATGAATTCCTCTGGTGAATCGAACTCTCTTTTGCTTTCAAAAAACGCAATGCTCACAGAACTTCAGTTTGCTAATGCCTCGCCTATAAAGAAGTCCTCTTTTACTCAATTCTGCCGTGTCGTTTTCACTCATATGCCCTAGACGCATATGCCAAAGTCTAGTAATATCATCATCTGACAAGGAAGAGGAAGCGACTGCAGCATCACCAGTAATAGTTGAACCTTGCAAAACATATAATTTGGAAGTCTTTCTCTGCCCTTTCATCACAACGAGGGAACCCTTACTAATCTTTAGAACCCCACTTTTAATTGTACACCTGTGTCCTTTTGAATCAAGAGTACTCAACGAAATCAAATTCCTTTTCAATTCTGGTACATGTCGCACGCCACTAAGAGTTCTAACGACCCCATCAAACATCTTTATTTTGATTGTGCCAACATCTACGATTTTACATGAAGCATTATTTCCCATCAAAACAAACACCTTCAGACACAACTTCATATGTTGTAAACCAATCCCGATTGGGACTTATATAGAAGGTGCAACCAGAATCGAGGATCCACTTCTTGCTCACTTTAAAATTGTCGATAGAAGCAACTAGGAGACCAGTTGTCTCACTCCACTACATCAGCTTTATCGGATTGATCTGGTTGTTTTCCCTTTTGATTCTCCAAATCCATTTGCGCAAGAACTGCTTGCATCTTTACCTGCCACAACGCGAATCTGGTATTGCGATCCAACAGCGGAATATCATACTTCAATGTCACTATTATTGTAATCGAGACTAGTAACCCGAAAAGCTCTAATACCAATTTATTAAAATTAAATGTCGACAATGAAGAAATACCGCAAAGAAAATGAAAAAAAACACACAAATTTTACGTGGAAATCTTTTCGAAAACCACGAGCAGAGGAAAAAAAGATTCACTAATGTCGAAAATCGAACTATTACAAGAGATGATTACGCCTATTTATAGGTTGAAAAACCTTATTCCAATAAACAACTAATAAAAGTAAAGTAGTAAGGTTAAAACACCTTATTCTAATTAAAATAAAATAGATGACCTATTCTAATTAAAATAAAATAAAAGAAGTCTATTTTATTTAGACTTTACTTTTATTTTATTTTACCACTGTATTTTATTTTAACAAGAATTCTAGTCACCAATTCTAACAATTTCTTCTTTCTTCAACCGTGAAGCACCATTGTTGAACAAGGGAAAATTTGGCCACGCTTCCTTTTATGCTTGGGTGATGATTTGAGGTCCGTTTTCAACGATTTTTTTTTGTTCTTAAGTTTGTTTTAACTTGATCTAGCTAATACGTGGATTTATTTGTAAAACTGTTAAAGGTTTGGGGATTTTTCATGAATGATTTGAGGTGTTTTTTTTTTTTAATGGATGAATGGTTAAAGTTGATAGCTAGATATAAGTATTTTGTTAAGTGATTTTTAGTGATTTTGAATGTTAGAGATTAAATTGTTAAATAGCAAATTCAAGAGAAATAGTGTTAATTTGTGAAAGATGTGGGTTATTTTGGACCCCTAAAAAAATTGGCTAACATGGGTTCTCTTTTAAAAATGGTAAATTTGCAAGTTATTGGTCTAAGGACTAAATTGAATAAAAGAAAAAATATTTGGACAATTTTGTAAATTCATATTAAAATGGTTATAGGCTTGAATTAATTATTTTAAGTTAATTGAATTATTTAATTGAATGAAGTTATATTATTTAGATCAAGAAGCGCTACAATTGGATTTAATTATTTAATTGAATTATTTTAAGGTTCCGAACTAGTTGTTGGCTATGTTTTAGCAATCGTTCTAATTAAGGTAAGTTCGTATAAGGATTAAATTTGTTATTGTTGTTTTAGATGGAATATTAATTAATAATTGTGATATGCATAATTAGATTGATATTTGTGTATTAAGTTTGGTATAATGGATTAAGTTGTGAATCTAATTAAAATTAAAGTATATATATGAAAAATATGAACTTCATTTATTGTGTAATGGAATGGTACAACGAAATGAAAGGAAAGATTTTGGATATGTACAAAGGTCCCGTTTGAACCTTATGAATACTTAGGATACAAATGACATGTCATTAGGGGTTATTTACAGTTTCGAGTGCTGGTCTTAGGTGTCCTACCGATGGGTCCTGCATTTGTTGCGGATTCTTTATAACTTGTGTAAGCAGAACCGTGTAGCCTAACATCCCGACCCACATCCCGTGTGAGCAGACCCATTTCACAAGCTCGTGTGAGCATATACGGTTACATGTTACAGTCACAGCTTGGTGAGCATTTTTCCGAGTATCCGATGTTATTCCCTTTGGTTTAACGGGTGATAAAGGCTTAAATGAATATGTATATATATGAAATGTTATATGATCAAGACATGAAAATTGGAATAGGTTGATATAAAAATTTGAAATGGGAAACTATGTTTATCGAACATGATGGGTGAGATATGTACTTGTTATATTATTATTACATGTTCCATTAATTGTTGGAATTATATGTTTCTTTGTGATACTTACTAACCTTGTGAGGTTGTGTTGTACAGAAAAGGAATGTAAGTACAATATTTAATGAATTTCCATGTGTTAAATGATAAAAGTAAAATGTTTAAATGAAATTGTTATACGAAATGTTTTTTTTGAAGTAGATATGTAAAACGGTTATATTAAGTGTTTATACGAAGTATTTGTAGAATTATAAATATGTGAAAAGGGATAATTGAAATCAAGATAATAAATGGTAAGAGATTATGTGATGACTGAGTTATGTACCAATGTGTTTATGGGTACATGTGTTTGAAAACACAAGTTATATATGAATTCACTAATCTAGTGAAACTCGTGATGTGTATAAGTAATTAATGAACTCATGATCGAGATAGTGAATTATGTCGTAAAATATTTAAGTTACATTCTTTTTGGTAAGTTAAAGTTAAAGTTTATTACGAACTTACTAAGCTTTAACCAAGCTTACCTTGTTTCGTATTTCTTCCTTGTAGATCATCAGATTTGAGTTGTCGATTGGATTACTTTTGGAGATCGCACTATTCGGTAACTAATTGTTTATTTTGGTCGGATTATAAGTGGCATGTAACTAGGAAGTTGTCTATATGTGTTATAAGCATTATGAACATGCTTTATGTTATTTGAAGTAGAAGATGTGTATATTGATGTAAATCTTAAGTAGTTTTTGGTTGATTTGGTATGATTTGGAGTGTATCTGAATGTGTTTTGGTCATATGAATACTTAAGGAAATGGGTTGGTTTGGTGTTTAAGCAAGTGGTTTGAAAATGGCTTGTATTAGGGGCGATTTGTGAAGCATGCGATCTGGGACACGGGCTGCCACACGGTTGTGTGTCATTTTTATTATAGGTGCAGGTTTCTCACGGCCTAGTGCATGGTTTGAGACACATGTGTACCAAGTCAGTGAGTTACACGGCCTGAGTACATGGGCCACACAGTGTGAGTGGCCAGCACACGGTGACTGACACTAACGTGTGACCCACTATTTGTCACATTATTTTGACCCCATTTTTAAAATTTCCAAATTATCCATTTCGTTTTAAAATGATCCCTTAATGTTTCTAAACTATTTTTAGAGCCTCGTAGGCTCGATTTAAGGCCCATAAGTGTATTTTTCTATGGTTAATTCAAGTTATTGAATGTTATTAATATTTTTTTGAATAATTGTATCTATTTGAAGATTGATGTTCCGAATTGTATCGTGATGCTCTGTAACCTTAATCCAGAGACGGAGACGGAGACAGAGACGGAGACGGGATAGGGGTGTTACAAGTTGTGAAAAAAATGCTTATATTAGCTCAGAGCTGAAAAGATTCTTGGTCACTCTGTAATGCACAAAACTGCTAGGTTCTCACGCTTGTGGTATTCGAATCAAATTCATCTAGCAAGTTGGAGAAATAAAGTAGGTGAGAGTCGGAGAAATAATGTGGTGAGAATATGGGCTAAATTAGTGGGTGATGAGGGACAATATCATGTGGCAAACTAATTCTTGTGCTATGTGACCTTAAAAGATCATGGATGATTGTCATGTTATTTGTATTAGAAACGATTGTTTTAGGTTCTTCTGGTATAAATACTATATCTGCATAGTGAATTTGATGGATTCGAATGATAGAAAATATGCGTATGATTACCTGTTAATTTGTTCATGTTGTAATCCTTTTGAACTCTCATTATTTACTTGTAGAAGGTGTGAATTCCCTAAGTATCATACTAAGCACTCTTAAGGTCGTCATGTTGCGTGTTCTTTGTTAGTCTGTGTGTTTACTTGAATTTTAAATTACATCCTTAGTCCTTCCACTTTGAATTTTGTGTTAACTAGATTTGAGACCTTTATATAATTGGTTTTTTGAACAAAGATTAATAATTATTTTAGAAATTTATACGTTTTAGAAATACACCTCTTTGTATTTCAATTTATTTTAAATTACATGTTTTTCTTTAAATTAAATTATTTCATATATTATTAGCTTTTTTTACTAATATTTTAAAATCAATTTACACTCTTTAGTCTTTAGATATATTAAAATTACTACACACCATAAAATTTAATTTATATAACACAAATTTGACCTTTTATATTGATTTGTTTTATATTTTTACTTCTTCCACCAAATTGATTCAAGCATATGATTTTTTTTTTTTTGCGAATAAAATATGCACCATTAAGATACATATCATATATTTTGTATTATAGTTAAGCGGACCTATATTTAATTTAAATAAAAATATTAAGAATTTTGAGTTTAATTTTTTTTAAAAATTAATATTTATTTAAAAACTACATTATAGAAAATAACAAAATACTTATATATTTTTAAATTGATGCACACAATCAACTTATTCATGGCACGAGTATGCAAACTGATAAAGATAATATAAGATTATATATAAAAGTGTCAACTTACAATTGGAACTATTATTTTTACAATTATGTTATAATACTTATTATTATCGATCCACAATCTGAATGGACCTAGGTCGGATCCTATACGGTTAGCACATTGAACTCACTAGCATGTTGAGCTTGCATATCGAGTTCACGATGTGGGTTTGCACGTTATTTCATAGGCGAACCCAATCGTATAAACATTTGTTAAGTCTAGAGTAGGGTATATATCAGCATGTATGAAACCTATCTACAATATCACATCCATGAATAATAATTATATCATATAAATATACAGTTCCACCCACCTAAAGGATATACAACACTCAACAAATTACAACTATTTTTATTGTTCTAACAATATCCCTTTTTGTATTTTTATTAAACAACGAATTGCTCATACAATCTCATACGACAAATAATAAGTAAAGGAAACGAGATCAATCACTAACATAAATGAAGCCAAATCAAGTTGGAGTTAAAAAATAACATTAAACCAACCAATTGCTTGTTACATACTCTCTCCTTTTTGGAAAATAATGCAAAGGAGCTTCCTACTAGACACATTAGATAAGTCATCAAGCATCAAAACTCAAAAGATTAAACCAATTAAGTATTCAAGCATACCAAGCTTCTGGATGCGGTGAAGAGCTGATTTTTTCAGGCTTTTTTTTCTCAAAAGGCTAGCCCAGATCGATCAGCGCCGTCGAGTCGGGTCTGATTCACTTAGCCACCATTGGTGGCTATTTTTAGATTCTCAGGCTTCTTTTGATCAATGGGGCTAATGTTGATGCCCACACGAAAGATGGCAACAATGCGTTACACCTCACAGTTGAGAATGGAAAAGAAGTTTGCACACGTTTGCTATTTAGCTAACAGTGCTGTTCTCGCTGTTCGAAATACCCAAGACGAGGATTTCTTACTTTTTTTTTTTTTAATAAATTTTGAATTTTTAAGTAATCTTTTTAAAAAAAAATAATTTTTAATATATATGTGAAGTTCTAATATTCTTCTTAATTTTCCATTACCTTTTCTTATAATCTTATATTTATTTATTAATATGACATATAAAATAAAATAGTACTATATCAATAATTTTGTGCATGCAAGAGTCCCACATTAGTGAATGTTGTTGATTGTTAGTCAACTAACATACACATTTGTTTTTCCGTTTAAATCTGATTAAAGATTAGTTTGGATGGGAGGTGCGTTTACCTATCATTAGTATAAAAATAATGGTGACAGTTAAATTATATATTGTAATGATACTGTAGTGTGAAACAAAAAGTAAGCCAAACGCATCGCACCACTTCGCTCATCTAATTTAACAAAAATATGAAAGATAAATAGTTTAATTGCTTTAAAAAAATAATTTAATCAATTAGCTACGAATTTTGGGTTTATGCCAAAGTTTAATTGTTGAAGTTTAACTGTTGAAGTGACTCCCAAAAATAGGTACTCTCATGAACTGAATAGAATGTATACACGTATAGTACTAAAATATATTGACTAGGAAATAAACCAAAACTAACCCCGTTAACTATGGAGAGTGATATTCCAAGTGAGAGAAGATTTGCAAGTATTTAACACGGATTTCATTCTTTCTTCCCTTACTTATTCAGGTATGATATCTTTAGCTCCCATTTGATTTTGGCTCTACCTCTTCTTTTTCTTCTCTTCTTTTATTCAGTAGAAGATTGCTAGTTTTCCCTTACTTAATTTTGTTACTTTTCTTTTGACTTTTTTTTCCAGATATTGTGGGTTTGGTGGCAACCATGGATTCATTTAAAGGGCAAGGAGGCATTCAGATGTTGCTAACTGCCGAGCAAGAGGCTCAGCACATTGTTTCTAGTGCTAGAAACCGTAAGAAAACTATCTCAAATGCTTAACATCTAAATATATTGCTTTCAGAGTTTTTGTATGTTTTCCATATATCAATTTGGATGTTGATTTTCCATTTAAATTATGCCATTGCTCAGTGAAGATGGCGAGGCTAAAGCAAGCCAAAGAAGAAGCTGAAAAGGATGTTGCCCTCTTCCGCTCCCAAATGGAAACTGAATACCAGAATAAAATCTCTGAGGTACATATAAGTATAATTATATAATTTTTTTTGATGAATTATAATGGGAGAGTAAAGCCCTAACAACTACGCGACTGACGAGACTCGAATTTAGGTCACACCTGAGATAATAAACACCCTTAACTATCAAGCTAACACACTAGGTTCAGTCACATTTATTTTATATGTATAAAACTTGTAAAATAATGTTTTATATGTTGTAGTTGTTACAATATTATGTTTTTTTGGTCCTGTTGTTTAGTCTAGTGGAAACTCTGATAATACTGTGAAACGACTTGAAGAGGAAACTGAAAAAAAGATTAAAGCCTTGACGAAATCAACTTCGATGGTATCAAAAGAAATAGTTGAGATGCTCATGAAACATGTTACAAGTGTGAAGATTTGATACATGAGGTATGTCCTCTCTTCTAGCTTTGTTTAAATTACCTATAATTTGCTATAATCTCTAAATTGAAAAATATTATACCTTAAAATACATTTGAATTCGTGTTCTTCAAGTTGTTGCAATATTTACGCCATCAATTAAGTTAAAATTAGGTCGATAATATAATTGAATGTTATTTGAGAGAACGTGTATTTGTGTATGTAAATCAAAATTTATTATTGAGATTATTATACATATTATAAAAATTCGGCACTCTTAATAAAATCACATTATTTGCTCAAGAAAAAGTTGTTCAACCGAACATAGTAATCTAATGACAAAATCTTATACATCTACTAGTAATTTAAAAACTTTATTAAAATTGTGTAGCATGCTATTGAAAATACTTTTAAATCTAAAGTGTTTTTGAAAAGCTAAAATATTAGTTTTCGGCTTTTAAAAAATAAAGTTTGAACTAAAGTATCTATTTCCTCTCATTATCATCAACAAAGGTGAATTTTCATTTTTAGAATTTATTTAAAATGTATAACATTATATATTTGGATTGATAAGGTTATGTTTATATGTAAATCTAATATTTAAAATATGATTTTATATATTCAGATTAAATGTTACAAACAATTTATATTAATTTGTTTAAGTACTTAAAATTTACAGTAAATTATTCATTGTATTTTTATTATAATTTAAGTTGATATGTTTAATATAATATAATATTAACCATTTTAAATATAATTTATTTTACATTACAATATCATGTTTAAAAATAATAGTTTATTGTACTTTCAAGGAGAGGACCTAAGTTTGAATTTTGAAGATGACATTGTTGAGAGGCAGCCACGAACCCCAAACATAACATTGTTGAGAGGGGCAACCACGAACCCCAAACATGCTGTAGTTAAACACTTAAATGTTCAACCAATTTTTTATAACACATTCTCATAGTAGTTTTCAAAAGTAATGATAAACTAAACCTAAATAATTTTCCTCTAATTATTCTCTTAATTGAGATTGTAGTTTTCAATAGTCTATACAATATATGTTGTGATGCATATTCATGGTAGCCTTTCCATCCTAAACCATTACATATACTGATAGAAACTCAATCTTTCTTACATTTCAGTATGCAATATGAAGTTAGACAAGCATTGGAGATTGCGAGAAATGAAGGAAGAATCTGGTCTAATAAGCATCTGATGTTTTCAATTCTAATAATGGTGTCAAGAACCCTAACTTTTTATTTATCTTTGAGGATGATTTAGTTGTCTAAGATTTGCAACCTTTTCTGCCTCAAGCACAATTGAGAAGTTTGGTTTATTGTTCTCTAGATGTAAGCAAATTTTCACACTAAAAACCTTCTATCTAGTTAATAAATGCTTTAAATATAATTTTTTAATTTGAAATTAGAAAACTAGTAATCAAGAAACAACTCCACATGCATTACCGATGAGAGGTTAAAAAGAATTGATATTATTTGCAAATGCATGGATATTTTTTCTCCCACTTTTTCTCTTGTGGGCATTATGTGCTTAACGCTCCTCCACCATCATAAGTGGGTGTTGAGTTTAAGAAGCATGGTGGGTGAATATATTTCTTAGTTGCAAAGTATTAGATGGGAAGTTAGAAGTATGATTGAAGGAAGGGTAGAATATATTTCTTAATTGTAAACTTTGTGTTAAATAGTTATTACAAGTTGTTGAGAATCAAATTGCTCGAGTGGTGTCAAGGTAGTGGGCACTGTTTCAATAATCAAATGAAAAATAGTGAACAAAAAAAGAAGAAGAAGAAGCTCTTTACGCAGTTTGATTATTCTACATCTGTGGAGCCTAACTCATGAGAAATATATACTCTCTTCAACAATTACAAAGTGGACCTACACGATCACACACCCCGTGGTAATTTCTCTCACTCTTGTACTTTGAAGACTCGATATTCTCACGACTAAATTTATCCCTTGTGAATTCAACAAATAAAACCACAACACAAGGTTTTACTATCAAAATTTTACTCATACAATAAGGTTCTCACAACAATATATTAAGTGTTTAATTCTCTCTATACATTCACTGATGCAAGTCTCTAAATTATGTAGATTTTATTTCAAGAGTTGCTTACATATGAAGTTCTATATCAATCCCACTAATACACCTATAAGATAAGTTAAATTCATTATAATAATGACAAACAATCTAAAAATAGAATCTCGGCAGCTCAATAACAAAAATCACGATCCAACCCAAAGTCCACAATCAAAGGTATTGTCTTGGGTAATTTTGAATCAATCTAATCACCAATATATGATTCTCCAAGTGATATGATCTTCCATAATGATCTAGATATCAACTATATGATCAACATAGCCCATATAAATCGTTCAATAAATTGCCAACACCTTAGATATAAAAATTGTCAGCATATAGATCTGGTGACTAGAGAGGGGACACTACCTTTGGCACCAAATTGCCAATTTCATATTTTACAACGGTAATGATTTAATTTTTTTATTAATTTTTTCTTTTATGAATATATATTTAGTGCAACTTATTATCTATACTAGTTACAACTTACATCACAACAAGTCTTGATAGTTTTATGTTATTAATTGTTGGTAAATTTTACGTGTATTTTATGATATAAGATGTAGGTTTAGTTTAGCATTGCTTTTCAAAAGTGTTTTTGGGCAAAAAAAACACTTTTGAGCAAAAATTAAAATTTTCGCTTTTGCTTTTGACTAAAAACTGATTTTGTAAAATATTCTTTTGTCCCAAAAGTACTTTTGAAAAGTTCAAAAGCATCTTATTTAGTAATGTTTTTATCTCAAAAGTGATTTTTGTCCCAAAAATATTTTTAGAAGCAATGTTAAACTAGCTTGGAGTAAATTTAATACTAAAAGAAATATGTAGTAAAAAGGATAATTTAATTGTTAAAAGAGAAGTAGAATATAAGGCTCCGTTTGCTTGTCAGTAGTTAATTTTCCGAAAAATACTTTCCTTCTTTTACCGTGTTTGTTTGCTGGAAAATCAACTCCCCATGTAAATCATTCTCCAAAACACGAGAAAATGAGGGTTTTTTTAGAAAAATGTCTTACGGAATTTTTTGGGGTAAGACATTTTACAATCTTCCTCCTTTACACATCCTAGCAAGGAAAACCCTCTCCCCCTTTCCCCTTCCCCCTTCCTCCCATTTTTTCTTCTTCTCTATTACATTTGGTCTCCTTTGGTCATATAAAATCTTCTTTTTATTTGAAAAAAAATCTGAAAGGAATCAATGGAGAGGTAGATAAAATACCCTAAATTTGAACCAGAAGACAATCAATTTCAATTCTTCTATTCCCAAGTAATTCTTTTTTCTTTCTTTCTCTTGTTGAATATTTGTTTGGTTGCCTGGAAAATCAAGGAAAAGGAACTGGAAAGCTTGTAAATTCTGTTTCTGTGCTTTTTCTAATTGGGTATAGCCCGAATGGTTGAATTAATAGCCTTAACTAACATAGAATACAATTTTACTTTTTATTCTTTGAAAAAGGAGCATCTGTTAGTTTTAGTTTTCTCTCTGTTTTGGATTAATTGTTCTTGAAAAAAAAACTTTGATTTTAGCTAAATTCTACGATAATGTAATGGTATTCATCGTTGTTCTTGTTTCTTGTTTGAAATTAAAGAGATGTCAATTCTTTATTGTGCATTTGATATATTTACCTTTTAGCTAACTTTAGTTCATCAGTTTGTTTTACTTTTTTTTTTCATATCACTTCCATGTTCGAGGCTGCTTTCAATGTCATAACATTTAAACATATGTCTGTTGTATGTGTGTATACATGAATGCGAATTAATGACTTCGAGACTTTCTGTTAATACTTAGTAGTTTTTGTTATTGTTCTAGTAATTTATTTTGGAATTCTGTTTTTATTTAAAGAACAAAGCTGTCTTAATATTTAGATGAGTGTGTAAACTTGACCTTGTTTCCTCTTCATCACTTCACTTATAACACCGACAACTTAATAGAAGAATGCTTTATCTTCTACCTTATAATTTATGGAATCAATGAATCAATTGTTTTGCCTGAAATTTCACTAGTTGCTGCTAGAAATCATATCTTCATAAGAAAAATTATTAGGTTGTGTATTTTTTTTCATAAATGGATAGAGCAAATGTCAAGATGCCCTATAAGATTTGGTAATTTGTCAACTTGAATCACTTGCAATGCATTGTCACCCTTTTCGTATGTTTCCTTGCTTATAAATGGACCTCTCATTTTCACTACAGGAAAACAGTTTTTTAGCGGCACTTTTTTAGGTCAATAAGCGCCGCTAAAAAATTTAGCGGCGCTTTCTAAATCGCCGTAAAAAATGCCGCTAAAGATAACGCCGCAAAAAATAGCGGCGTTTATGTGAAAAAGCGCTGCTAAAGAACATGACCTTTAGCGGCGCTTACCCATAAGCGCCGCTGAAGGCCATGTTCTTTAGCGGCGCTTTATCCAAAAGCGCCGCTAATATAACAGATTTTGACAGCCCTTTTTAATTCACATAGAACCCGAATTTCAGCATTTTTCCTGTAAATATAAAATCCAACCAATGCAAATCCAACCAATAACTTCAAATCTTAAAGGTAAATGATAAATGATAGAAATATACATATGATTTAAATTAATAAATCAATGAAAAATAAATTTTCAAATGTAGTATATTCTTTTCAAATAAAAAACAAAAGTCTAAGAGGACGGATTCTGCTGAAACATTTTCATCATATTTTGAAGCTGTAGCTGCAATTCGTCATACTTTCTTGTAGCCTCTGCTTCCTTCGCTTGCCTCGCTGCTGCCTCCGCTTGCCTCGCTGCTGCCTCCACTTTAAGTTGTATGTGGAGTTCTTCATATTTTTTTTGAGACTCTGCTTCTCTCACTGCAACCTCCTCTTTAAGTTTTAGATGGAGTTCATCATATTTTTTTTGAGCCTCTGCTTCTCTCGTTGCAGCCTCCTCTTTAAGTTGAGCAATTTGCTCAACTGTGCTCGCTTGTACCTGAGCCAATTGATCTTTTAACCTCTGAACTTCAGCTTGATCTTGACTCCTCGAAGGCATGTATCTCTGCGAGTTGGATCCAAAATATCGGGATGGGCTAACAAAAGATCCTTGAAATCGAACCCGACCATACTTTTCAGGACCCAAAACTTCAGTAATAACTCGGTTATCAATATCCTCTAGATTAACCGAACTATCACTTGAAGCCATCGCTTCATACTCCGCCTTCTTATCTTTTAATTTATCCTAATAAGTCAATCAAAAAGTTAGAAACGAAATATATAATCAAACAAATGCAACATAACTTGACATTATTTGTATTATAAACGACAAATTAAACTATTATAATTAAATATGATAAATATTTAAAATAATTCAAATTTTATTAAGTTAATATACCATAATTTCTGCAGCTTCAGAAGTCATAGGAGATTCATCTTTTTTTCTATGTGTAATGTCAAAAAGCTGAAGTCGTCCAATTTTTGACCTGACAATTGTTCCTACATTATAGTAGGAAAAATATTAATTAGTAGAAAGTAATTAATATTTGACACAATAAATAAACTCAAAATACCTCATCAGCAGCTACACAAGCAAAACTTTTCGATCCAGCTGTGTGCGTGAATTTTGTTTTTGCCTACTTGTATTTTCAACACGCTCACGATCCTACATTAATTATTATTACGTATATAATAAATACTATAAACCGAAATAATTATAAGCGTTTTGTAGTACATAATACCTCTCCTTTCTTTGAGCTCCAAAATCTAACTTGTACTTCCCATTGGTACCTCAGCATTCCCGGCGGAACATTTTTCAATTTATCTTCGAGACTCATATTATTCTTAAAATAATTTTTCTTTATAGAACTTTTATGGTCTCTCCATTTCTTTCCTAATGATTTCTTTATATAATTGTCTGAGAGCTCTAAAACAAATCTTTCCTGCAAATAACACAAGTTTAGAAAGTAAATATAAATTAAAATAAATCAAAGTATTATAAATTATATTCACTTTATTACCTTAATATTATCGAGAGCTTGATTTTTATTACTATCAGGCATATGATGCCATGACTCGTAGTTGATTGGCAACAAACTGCCATTTCGTGCTACTATGCCCAAGTATCCTCCCAGAAGTCGAGCTTCTGATCCAACAGGCTGACCATGACTATTTGCAGATACTTTGACACGCTCCTCAGGATTTAGGCTGTATAAATCCTTTAATACGGTACGTCCTCGAGTTCTGCGCCCCTCAGAATATTCAACTAAAAAAATTGTATATGTTAATATTAGAATTTGAAACGAAAATAAAAAAAGAAAAGTAAACATGCATGAAAATTATACCTAACATACCTTCAATTTCTACAGTTTCTGGAACATTCGAAGATCCAATGCCAGTCTGTTGTTCACTATTTGTTCCTTCCGAATTTGGAGAATTTTGGATAATACTTAGCTCTCGAAATTTTCTTCTAGGCATATTATCTGCAATACGCATAAAATAGTTAGAATATTAGTAACTAATTACAACAATAATAGTAATGGATATATTTAACAAGATCAAGATTTAAATTATAATATACATATTATTAAAAAAACGTAAAATCTTACTACATTATGATTCGTAAATATCTTCATCCACATCCTGGCGAACCCATTGAGATTGTGTACTAGTACTAGGAATAGTTTCATTTAAGTCTTGTTCTGGAAAAGGCAAAGTTTCTGATCTTTCGTCCATGTCATCTCTACTCCCACTGCCCATGTCAAACAAGTCTCTAGGGGTGTTACGAAGTACAACGTACCAACCCTCATCAGTTGGATCTCTTGAGTAAAAACTTGTTTGACTTGAGAAGAAAATACATACGGTTCGTCCATCAATTGTTGCCCAGTGTGAATTAATCGAGAGAAGTTCACCATTGTAAAACCAAATTGATCTTTTCTAATTCCTCAAGCAGTATTAACATCAGCCCAATCACATCGAAATAAAACAACCTTCCATTTTCCATAGTAATCCAACTTAATAATGTCCGAAAGAAGTCCGTAATACTCCACATTTCCTTCAATAGGATTATTGTCCTTAGCACTAGCATAGCTTGTAATTGAAGAATTAACAACTATTCCAGAATTTTGAGTTCTCCTTAATCTTTTGCGAGATTTTGTATGAAACCTGAATCCATTAATCAAGAAGGCATTATATCTTTTTACTACTCTATTAGGACCTTGGGAAAGCCATTTAACTTCTTCACTGACGTCCTTCCCACTCCAAACCTATCGAATTGAAAGTAAATTGATTAATTATAATGTTATACGAAAACATTATTATTTATCATTGAAAGCTTCAGTTGCATACCATCTGCCCTAACCATTCATGAAAAGATTCTGTAAATAACTTATGAATCTCTCGATGTTGTAATCTTCGGGAGCGTGAACGAGATCTCAAGAGTTGTTTATACTCACTATGTTAAAAAGTTAATAAATTAGTTAGCAAAAAAATAAAAACAGATGAAAAGGATGAATATTTATGAAATTCTAAAACTTACTTGCGTAATGGTTCAATTGAATCGTGGTGAAAAAGAACATATCGATGTGCTTGTACCCAAGATATATCATCTAAGTGTGCGATTTCAACTTTCCCGATTGGTTGTCCACAAGTTTGAAATAAATAAGTTTCAGCTAAGCTATGATCATTATTGAGCCCAGCATTTCTACTTGGTCTATTCAATCTTGTTTCAACATCTTCTAAATATCTAGAGCAGAAAGTCATACACTCCTCAGCTAAGTAACCTTCAGCATTAATCTTTCTGGATAACGCTTATTACGACAATAAGACTTCAATTTGCATAGAAACCTAAACACGATATCCAACATTATCAAAAAGTGTAACTAAAGATATATTAATCAATGAATGAAAGCTTTGTTGCAAATTAATTAGCACCTCTCTATAGGATACATCCACCGATAGAAAACCGGTCCACCAACTTTTGCTTCATGAGGGAGATGGATTAACAAGTGCACCATAATAGTGAAGAATGAAGGTGGAAAGATCTTCTCCAAGTTGCATAACGTCAAGGTGACTCGATCTTGTACTTTCTCAAGTTCTTCAACATCCAAAACTTTGCCACAAATAACTTTCATTATATTGGACAGTTCAATTATACAAGACGTCACCTTTTTTGACATACAACACCGCAAAGCAACTGGCAGTAAATCTTGCATCAAGATGTGATAATCATGTGATTTTAAGGAATATAGTCTTTGATCTTTAAGACTCACACATCGAGATATATTTGATGCATACGCATCTAGGACCTTTACATCCTTCAACACTGTGCAGAACAATTCTTTTTCTTTCTTCGACATTGTAAAAATAGAAGGCGGCAACCGACATTTTCCATTCGGAAGTAATTGGGGGTGAAGATCATGCCGAATTCCCATATCAACTAGATCAAGTCGACTCTTAAGATTGTCTTTCGATTTTCCATCGACATGGAGAATTGTCCCGATTATGTTCTCGCAAACATTCTTTTCAATATGCATGACATCAAGATTGTGTCTCAAAATATGATGCTCCCAATAAGGCAAATAAAAAAAATACTTCTTTTTTTCCACAACTCCGCCTCATTAGGATCATCCTCTTCATCAGATTCATCATCACTCTCCCCGATCGACATCGTCAACATGTGCCTCTCTCGGCCTTCTGTTCTTTGCGTGTTGGATGGTTGATTCATCTTCCCATAACTGAAATCTACATCTTTCAACATGAATAAGATTTCAGATCCAATGGTCTGCTCAAGAGCTTCTCTCAACTCTTCAGTACCATCAAATTGAGTTCTTTGAAATCTAAATCTATGATTTCTATCTAACCACCGACGATGCCCCATATAAGAGAACTTCTTCCATTATATAACCACTTTGAACATGTTTGCACTGCACAACAAGGACAAGCGTAACGTCCTTTGGTACTCCAACCAGATAAATTGGCATAAGCTGGGAAGTCATTAATAGTCCACAACAGAGCTGCACGTAAATAAAAATTCTCCTTTTTGGAAACATCATATGTTTCAACACCGACCCACAACTGTTTCAACTCTTCAATAAGTGGCTGCATATAAATCAATATCATTCCCGGACCTTTCTCTCCAGGGATAATCATAGATAAGATAAAAGAAGATTGCTTCATGCAAATCCACGGAGGCAAATTGTAAGGAACAAGCACTACAGGCCAAGTACTGTACGAAGTACTCATGAGTTTAAATGGATTAAATCCATCAGATGCTAGCCCAAGCCTCACATTCCGAGGATCACTTGCAAAACTTGGAAATTTATTATCAAATGATTTCCAAGCTAAAGAATCCGCGGGATGCCTTAATAATCCATCATCGGTTCGTTCATCATGATGCCACCTCATGACTCGACCGTCTTTGACGACATGAAAAGCCTTTGAAGCCTTGGTATTAGTGGAAAATATCGTAGAATCTTCACTAGCTTCTTTCTTGGCTGTGCCTCACCTTGATCCTCATTCACATTTTCTGCATTCTTATTCATCCAACGAGACGTACCGCAAACATGACAAGACTGTTGGCTTCTCCGATCACCCCAATACAACATGCAGTCATTTGGGCAACTATGAATTTTTTCATACCCAGGCCTAAATCCTTTATCAGTTTCTTCATCATCTTTGCATGAATGAGGGATTTTGCAAACGGAAATATCTCTGCCAAAAGCTCTAACAGCAGCGTAAAAGAGTTTCCAGTCCACCCTCCCAAACATTTTAAGTGAAAAAGACGAATGCAAAAAGACAATTTTGAGAATTTTTGATCCCTCATAGAGTTCTTCATTCATTTCATTAAGTAACTTAGAACTTCGCCGCTTCTCCATTTGGCTCTTCATCAGGTGCACTTGTTCCCGTTTCGTTAAAAGCATTATCACCAATATCACAATCATCGATGCAATAAATTCAGATGGAAATGATTGCAAACCATGATTGTGCATATTAAATGCATCCCGCAACATATCTTCCATGTCATCTTCTCTAGCATACTGATGATCAGCATAATGAGGATAACTTGGATTAATTGTTGAAGAGGTTCTACTAGGTGTACACTCTCCATGAAAAATCCATTTTTTATAACCCCCGAATAAAGCCATCAACAACTAGATGTTTGTAGACAACTTCACGAATATGCCCAATTGATGTTGCCACATTTCTTACACGGGTAAAGAATCATATTCTCTTCGCTTGCATTTTGAAATGCAAAATTTAGAAAAGTTTGCACTCCATTCCGATAGTCGTTGGTTACCCTTGACAATTGCATCCAACTCTTATCCATTTCGTAGTTCTTGAAGTCTAAAGTTGAGATAAATTATGGTTACTTAAGTGTTATAAATTGATTTAAATTTAAAATATATATTGGTGACAACATTATACTTTAAATCCTTTATATTTGTGACAATATTTACTTAAATATTGGGCTATTTTATTAATTAAATAATTAAATATAATTAAAAATTTAATATAATTAAATAATTAAATCTTTTAACTTAATTAAATTTAGACTTTAATATAATTATAATTAAATCTTTTAACTTAATATAATTATTCTTTAATATAATTAAATAATTAAATCTTTAATTTAATATAATGATTTACTTAATATAATTAAATAATTAAATCTTTTAACTTAATAGAATCATTTACTTTAATATAATTAAATAATTAAATCTTTTAACTTAATATTTAATTAATCGATAGTGTTTATAATTAAATACATAATAACATGATTAAAATAATTTAATATAATCATTTAGTTTAATATAATTAAATAATATATCTTTTAAATTAATATACTTATTTACTTAATATAATTAAATAATTAAATATTTAATTTAATATATTATTTACTTTAATATAATTAAATGATTAAATCTTTTAACTTAATATAATCATTTACTTTAATATAATAAATAATTAAATCTTTTAAACTTAAATATTTAATTAATCGATAGTGTTTATAATTAAATACAAAATTAAACATGATTAAATAACTTAATATAATTATTTAGTTTAATATAATTAAATAATTATATCTTTTAAATTAATATAATTATTAATTTAATATAATTATTTACTTTAATATAATTAAATAATTAAATCTTTTAACTTAATATAATCATTTACTTTAATATAATTAAATAATTAAATCTTTTAACTTAATATAATCATTTACTTTAATATAATTAAATATTAAATCTTTAACTTAAATATTTAATTAATCGATAGTGTTTATAATTAAATACATAATTAAACATGATTAAATAATTTAATATAATTATTTAGTTTAATATAATTAAATAATTAAATATTTAATTTAATATAATCATTTACTTTAATATAATTAATAATTAAATCTTTTAACTTAAATATTAATTAATCGATAGTGTTTATAATTAAATACATAATTAAACATGATTAATAATTTAATATAATTATTTAGTTTAATATAATTAAATAATTATAATCAAGCTGATATAATCAAACTGCATACCAACAAAATGTCAAAGTGGATTTCCCTTAAATCCTTGCACCAGAGGACCCTTAATTGAGCAAAGGCCTCGGACACTTCCTTATGACAAACAAGAAATTTAAGTGTGGATTCAGGTTTAGACAATACATATCCATTGCTCATTTGAAATTTCAGCTCAAAAAAAAGCGGAGATGAGGGAAAGCCAAATCAAGTTCTTTCAAAAATCTTAACTAACATAACATCGGTAACACTTCACTCTTAACTTAGGTTCAAGAACTATTCACCATAGCAACAACCTACCCCAAGCCGTCACTCCAGCGGCACCCACCCACCCTATAAAAAGCAAGGAAAACAAAATGGTGGTGATCAACTCGAGGGTGACTATTACAGTTCCTTTAGCATTACTATACATTTTTAACCTTTCTATATAAGTGCATTTTCCATTGCTTTGATGTAAAACTTTTAAGATATCTTTGCCTTATGTATCTGCTTCTCAGGTTGGTGTTGTCTTGTGGTTTGTTTCTTTCATTGGTAGTTTCTTTAGCTTCCTCACCGTGGTCTATATCGGTGAGCTTTATTAGATCCTATTCATTTCTATAACAGTGATGAGTCCTTTAATTTTATTCATACATGCTTATTTCACTCGGTATGTTCTGCAGGAGTTATTCTTAGTCTATCAGTTCCCGTGTTATATGATAAGTATCAACACCACATTGATGAAAAGCTTTCTGTAACAAACAAAATCATACAGATGCGGTACACACGAAAATCGATGAAACAGTATTAAGGAAGCTTCCATTGCCCTCTAAGAAAGAAAAGAAGATGCAGTAGGTAAGTTTATTTTTCAGTGTCTTCTGATTATACCACTTTAGAGTTTAGCCTACATGACTAAGATGCAAGCCTATTCTACATTGTTTGGGTTGCATTAATTTGAGTTAGGCAATCAATTAACCTGTGTTGCAAGGAATTGCTTTTACCTCATAAATACATATTTATGCAACCAATAAATGTGTATTCAACAACCAATGTTCCTGAAGAAGTTACTTGATGGCCAAATCAGAGAATTATCCCTAGTTTATTAAGAATGTAATGATTCTCTGATGTTCATCATTCAAGCATGGTATGCTATCTAGATTATTTACTCTGTTACAATTTAAGATTATATTTTGTTGTAGCATTTGGGGCTCATGACTTGCCTTGATATCTTCCTCCTGCTATAAATTTTGTTTTTATGGAATGAGTATGAACATGATTAAGCAAAGAGATTCTATTCTATTTTCAATACAAGAATCTGCTTTGTTCTGAACTATGTTCAGGAAAACAAGTCATTTTCCAAATATCATGTGTTCCATACAAGTTTTTAGTTGTAGAATATCATTATTCTAATCTTAAAAAATTTATAAATGTTATCTATGGGTTTGGGATGTGATCCCTATATGATAAAAGCTGTAATGTCACCTTGAGCAAACTTAGCCGAAAAATAGTTTAGCCATTTGGAAAAAAAACCTATCCAAGAGAGCTTTGACTAAACCATTTAACCAGATCTGCTTTTGAGGCTAGTTGGGATGAGATTATAAATTAATGTGACCAAAACATTTAACCAGGAGTCGTTTTGTAGGTAAATTGGTAAGTTATGAATGGTTTTTTCAGTCTAATGATCGGATGTTGCTTCTGTGATCTACATGCTGTGTGCACTGAGTGAGAATCATGTACTTCCATTGATTCAACATTGAATAAATATAATTAATTGAGAACAAAATGTGAAATTGTTGAAGCCAGACCGTCTTGTTTGGATTCAGTTGTTGGTCCCTGAAGCATCTGCACTTATTTTATGCAGGCTATTCAGGTGAACGTGAACAAGGGCTTAGAATTTGGTTTTCAAGATGTGAAGCTATTGATTCAACTATTTGGGTTAGCAAATCATTGGGAGCAGGGATAACCTTGATTAACTTTTTTTACTTTCAAGAGAAGATTAAACCATATATTGTTTTTCCCCTTGTGGGGATCTCTATATTCTTGATTAAGTCTTTGGCCTGCAGTTTATGCATTTATGATTTTCTTTCTATATGAGCTTTTTATCATCCCTGTCTGAAAGGAGATGTAGAGTACTAGTGTGGTGCTTTTTTTTTTCCTAGGGAGATCTTTTATGTAATAGACATATACAGGAATCTGTATCATTCTAAATTCCAAAGTTTGTCATTTTTGTATTGCATGATAAACCCCTGCGTTTAGGTGAATTTCCAGGGCTTGGTATATTCCAAACAAACCTTGGAAATCAGATCAAAGACAAGCTGGTTTTGATATATTCTAAGGCATTCGTTAACCAAGCATACCATTTACTCTTGTCCTCAATGATCATAACATTTTCATTACTATACATTTTTGAGTAATCCTATAAACAAATTAAATCATAGCATTAGATAGAAATATAAAAGGATTTGATAAATTCAATCAACTATAGCAGTAAGAGCAGAACAAGGGTTGAAAATAGGGGTGGCATAGTGGTGTTGCATCCACTATTTTGCAGTTGTGGGACTATCATCCACTGGTAAAGACCTCAATAGAAGTGTGAAAAAATTTCACATCAATAGCAGCTATAACGGCCTGCTATTCTAGGGATGAGTATTTGGTTATCTCGGTTGGTTCAGTCTGTTATTTTAATTTAACAGACACTAATCTATAATAACCAAATTGACTGACTTAATTTGCCATAACCGACTATAGCAGTAAGAGCAGAACAAGGGTTTAAAATTCAATCAACTATAGCAGTAAGAGCAGAAACAACGGTTTAAAATTCAATCAACTATAGTAGTAAGAGCAGAACAAGGGTTTAAAATTTTCCAGTCCTAACATTCATAAAAGTGAAATTAAACCAGCATAGATGTAACGAAGCTTTGGTTAATTACCTAAAACTGAAGGCGTCATGCAAACTATAGTATTATGCAGTAAAGAGAAATAAATGTAAAACAAGTGGTCTCCAATCAGTATATATATTTAATAAAAACACACAAAATTAAGTAGTAATTCTAAAGAACACAAATAAAAATCAATACCCATAAAAATTAACCCTAAACCCAAAAAATCCAAGGAGGTTGAAGCCTAAATCGAAGAATACCTTAGTGAATCTGAAAGAGGGAGGCAGAACGGTAAGATCGAAAGGAGAATGAACGGGGAGACTAGAAAGAATCTGAGCGATGAGAACTGAGGTGAATGAGTCGCCGGTGCCGGTGCCAATGCCACCGCTTGCTTTGACAGTGAGAACGAACTAGAAAGATTAACCGAACTACTGATCGTGGTGGTTTTAGGGAAGGGATTTTCGAATAGCATTTTTTAGTAGATAATAATTTGGGTTTAGTTATAGATATTTTAATATTTAGATTAATTTGGGTTAATTTATTGGGTTAGGTTTAATTGAGTTATTGGTATAAAACCCATTTCATTTTATTGGAATTTGGGTTCTATTATTGGGCTTAATTTATTAATAATTATATATATCAACTATCAATACCATTTTTTTCGATCGAATTTTGGTTTAATCGGTATGGATATTGTTATCAATATAGGAGGACGTGGGTGCACTGAAGTGCATTATTTTCTATTTATGGGTTGGGAAGAGGTTTTATATAGATATTATATCAAAAAACAAATATAATCAAAATTTATAATAAAATTGTTAAAAAAAAATCCAAATCATTTTAACGACAAGTAACTTATCTGAATTGGTTGATTAAATTGCAAATAATAAACATATTAATTTTTAATTTTTATAATTTAGATCTTTCCCAAAAAAAATTTAAAATTATTACAAGATTAAAGGAAAAGGGAAAAAAGAACATATAGGCATGGGCTAAGAGCTTATGCAAAGCCCTTAGACCTAGTTTTCCATCAAAGCTTCTCCAATGGGCTCCAATACTTTATCACATTTTATATTCTTATTACAAAAATGAAATAAATATAATAAAGTTTAATTAAATATTATGTTTAATTTTTTTTAAAAATTATTAATGATATTTTATTAAATTAAAATAATGTTTAATAAACAGAATTAAATTATATAATTTACTAAAGATATGAGGTAAATTTCAAATAATTCTATTACTAATATATTATAATTTTTTAATTTAAATTTATTTTTTATAACATTCGAAATTTTAACAAACAAACACACGCAATAATTTATCCCTTTTTGAGATGAAGCATTACTAAAAATCTATGTTATATTTGGTCTATATGGCTATATGTGATCTTTAAACAAAATCCCTATCCCTAGTTGCTGCTGGGCAATCCGTGCATGGAACATGTGCACGTGTGGGTATATAAACAGGCCATGATATATACACGTGCTTTTTTCTTTTTTTCATTCGTGATGGTGTGCTCGGCTAGCTTTTTTCCTTTCAAAACCCTTTCTGGATCAACTTAATTCAAATGATCCAGCAAAGGTCCAAAGTTTGAGCTTGACGATGATGACAGGTTAGGGATGATAATGGAATAGGGCAAGACCGAACCCACATATAATGTTAATATATGATATAATCTAAGAATAGCTGAAAATCCAAAGTATAACCAAAAGTAGGTGATAGAAATCTCAAGTGTTTGATATATTAGGTCCAGGAAGGTCCTACACATAAGTATAAATATATTGGAAAGAGGATATTGTTCATCCTTGGGGTCTCGGATTCGAGTGCCTGTGTGTGCATTGTCAAAGGATAAGAAAGTATGAGTAGATACTACCATAAGTAATCACACCACTATAAATTAATTTAATTTAATTTTAAGATATATAAAATTTAAATAAATTAGGGCGCTTATGGGAAAGCGCCGCTAATTCACACCTTTAGCGACGCTTATTAGAAAAGCGCCGCTAATGACCTGACTCTTTAGCGGCGCTTTATATATAAGCGCCGCTAATGACCCGAACTTTAGCGGCACTTGAGGAAAAGCGCCGCTAATGACCCGACCTTTTAGCGGCGCTTGAATGAAAGCGCCACTAAATGATCCTACCTTTAGCGGCGCTTGAATGAAAGCGCCGCTAATGACCCGACCTTTTCGTGGCGCTTCAGGGAAAGCGCTGCTAATGATCATACCTTTAGCGGTGCTTGAGTTAAAGCGCCGCTAATTACCTGGCCTTTAGCGGCGCTTGAGGGAAAGCCCGCTAATGCTTTACCTTTTGCGGCGCATTAAGAAAAGCGCCGCTAATGTTTTACCTTTTGCGGCGCTTTGTTTCCAAACGCCGCGAAAAGTGCCGCTAATGACCTGTTTTGCTGTGGTGTTTATTCGAGGTGTTATTGTATTTGGAAATAATATGTTTAGCTGAAGCAATTTATGTTTGCTTTATTAATTAAATTTCCTTTTACAACGAATTTACCTTGTATTGGTTGTATTGGCATTCTTGGAGGAGTTTGGATGGCCAAAAGACAAAAAGATTGACTGAGCTAGGGATTATGTACCTAATAGAAGCCTTGTCATTGCATTGCATGGTATGCTAACATTGTATTACCTTATTAGAACTGCAGTTAGTATGACTTTTTGGCAATTTGTAATAAATATCACTATTTTCTAAACAATGTATGCAAAAACAATTTGTAATAAATCATTGCAATATATGCAAAAACAATGTAAAATATAAATTTAATAGATATAAAATAAAATCAATTAAATAATGAAAAGAAAATAAATTCTTAATGTATGTTTGTTTCATTTAAAATAGTTTTTATGAAATATTTTCAGAAAGTCTATCAAACAACAAAAAATATTTTACACAGATTCATCCAAACACCAGAAAATATTAACTTTTCTAGAAAAGTAAGCCATTCTCTAGAAATCATTTTCTGGAAATCATTTTCACTCAAACAAACGGACCTTAGAGTCCAAAAGTCTAGAGATTATTTTTCCTTATTTTAAGAAGATATGTGATTTAGTAGATATGAATTAGACTTTATATGTGATATATCTTCAATCATTATTAGGATAACTGATATGGACGAGTCATTGTAGATTAGAATTGGTCTTTTTGAGCTGGATAAAGCTACGTTCCAAAAGCCTATATATTGGAGCTTTATTTCTACTTGCAAGATGAAGAACTGAATGTGCACATTCCTGTTCATTGCAAGAACTTTATTGAGTGCAAATTAATGAAATTATAATTGTTCAATCAATTAGTTTCTTAAGCTTTCTTGAGGAAATGCTTATTTTGGTGAAGGAGTTCATTCTAAATGTACGATAGAGAGGTTGCAACAATCAAGTGTTAGGCTAGGTTTAAATCATAGATTGTATTGTGAGTTTATTCTGGATTCCTCGCTACGCAAGGTCTTCCAAATGTAGTTGATACTAAGTTGCACCAACATTTGCTTGTGTTCATTTACATTATATTTTTATCTATTTGTTCCATCGCCAGTTATTATTGCATGAGTAACAACCTAGCAACCTCAACATTTTCAATTGGTAATAAATTCTTACACTGAACGAATTTGGTGGGATCCTACTATTTCTTTTTGAGTTATGGAGAATGCAAAGGAAGGAAACTCAGCATCCTAACCCCAATATTAAATGAATCTAATTATGCATATTAGAAAACTCGTATGAGATTATTTGTTAATCCATAGATAAAAGGGCATGGAAAAAGGCCAACAAGTACTGCAACTGCAATGTCATATCATTCAGCTTTGGCTCAACACTTTCTAGCTTTTGGAGCTTTAGAGGAACCATATGCTCTTCCTAATTTAGCTTCCTGGAGAGGTAAATATACAAATAGAGTTTCAATATTCATCATTTATGATGTTGCTTTGAAAAAAACGTGAATCAAGACTCAATTGAGTACATTGTGGAGAATGCATTGCTTAGAATTAGATCCCTTACTAGTAAAATGCAGATCTTCGAAACAAGGCGTCTTGCCGTTTACCAAGGAATGAAATTTCAGCTAACAATTTCAGACATAGAGCACGAATTATTCCATGGTTTTGAAGATCGGCTCTATGCATTTTTGGACAATCTCAAGAACCACGATATTTATCGAGATATTAAACTTACCTGTAAATGAATTTGGATGTATTGATCTTTTATTTTATTTTATTAAAATTCAACATAAAAATAAAAAATTTTCAATAGTTAAGAGTTAAATTTATTTCCCAAAATTATAGTTCATTTTTTGACTAGTTGTTTTCAGTTTCATAAAACAGATGTAACGGAAGGTAGCATAAAACATTGAATTGATTTCTATTTCGAAAATATTAACTAATAGATTTTTTTATCACAATTTCCAGAAACAAGTATGATTTTTTTATCAATCTAAAAATTTGAGTCACGTCCAATTCACAATAAGAAATTTTAATTTAGGTCACCCAAATAGTATAAAAATAAACATTACTTTTAGAAAGAAGTACAATTAAAGTGAACTTGTTTTTGGATATCACCCTACCCGAACAAAATTAATATCATACTGTAAAACGAATAAAGATACTCACGATTATTCCAAAAAAAAACTAATGCAATCAAAGTTAACATATTTTGGATACCACTTTGATCTGAACAAGATTAATGTCAGATCGTAAACAAATGAAAATAAATGTGATTATACAAAAATTAAAACAATATAATTAAAGTGAAGGCATTAATTCAAGAAATAGTCAATCTATTTGGGATTTGCATCATAATTTTGTCCCTTAAATGGCCTTTACTTTGTCAAAATCAGCAACTCAACTAATTGTTTCTAAAGCATTAATTAAAACTATCTAAAGATTTCGGGTAAATGTTTCACAGAAGTATCAAAGTCGTTATGGATGACTTTTGAGATATTAAAATCATAATGGCTTCATTGTTGAATTGTGATTCAGATTTTGATGGGTCAATAGGTTATGATGTTTGCATTGAGATTTTTTAAGTTTGTTGAGTTTATATTGATGTTGATACATTGTTATTCATACTGGAATGGAGTTGTTCTATACTGTGTTTTCGAATGATATTTACATAGATAACGTTGTTCTCTTTTGATTTTGCATGCTAAAGGCCTGGAGACATGATTTGTAGAGTTTCTTTTATATAGCCGAGGAAAGGTGTTTTAGGGTGTTTCTCTAATCTCTTTTGTCACAATCCATGATATGATGTATCATTTTCTTTGAAAAACAAACCAAATTATAAAACATCCAAAACCTCACGGCAAAGAATATAACTTCCTCTCAAAATCAATCTCAAACACATAAAAGTTCAAACCACAAGTTTGATAAACAAAACTCGTAATTCTGATCAACAAAATAACAAAACGTTAAAGGCACCTTAATCAAGGCACATGATAAGTGCTAAAAAATAACATATTTTAACATCATTCTTAATGTGTTTTTTGGGTGATTATTCGATGTTAATGGTAAATTTTATGCTCCTAATCCTTTAAATTCATGTTTTGATGCTTAGGAGAACATTTTGGAGCAAAATGAGCGAAAATTAGAAAATCAGAGCAAGTTACAACAGCAACACGTGCTAACCCATTTCACACGGCCTACCACACTGTCATGTGGTAGGCCGAGTCAATTTCGAAGATTTGCACTCTGAACTGCGAAAAATCGTGTTTTTTTTAGGTTTTTTAAGCATCCTAAGACTTATATATGAAAAAAAGAAGAAGATAGGAGTGAGATGTCATAGAATATTCAAGAAAACAACTCAGAAAAACACCATTGAAGACGATTTTGAAGTAGATTTTCGTTAAGGTTGAATATTCCCAGTTGATTTCTTAAGAGATTATCATGAGTTTCTTTCTTTCTTTCGGTTATACTATCTCTTGGATGTTTTTACTTTCAAGCATGAACTAATTTTCTAAACCCTAGGGAGGTGAACCCTATGATGGATTTTTTTCGTTTGATTTTTATTTATGCAATAAATATTTAGCTTATTGTTCTCAATTATGTGTGCTTAACTCTTGTTTTAATTTTCTAAATTGTTAATCCATGTTTGATGTGCTTAAATCAGAGGTTGAATAGACTTTATTTAAGAGTAGATCTTGCATAGTTGAGTGGAGTTGCAAGCAATCCTAGAAATAGGATGACATAGATCTACTAGATTAAAGTCAAATCTAATAGGGGAATCCATAACACGCGTTAATGCGATAATAGGGGTTTTAATTAGAAAAAAAATTCAATTAATCAACCTATAATCAGTTGCTCTTATTCTTGAAAGATGCATTAGCATAATTTAGGGATTTCTATGGATCAAGTTACTAAGTACAAAAATTTCATAATTTAGATTGACGATGACAAATGAAATCTAGGTAATTCTTTCCAGGGTATTGTTTTGCTTCTTGTGTAACGACTCGATTAGAGCGGTAACAAAAATAGTAATTTCGTGACCACAATTCCAACGAATAAAATATTATTTACTTTTAATTAAATATGTTTGGAGTAATTAGTTAAGTGGTATTAAAATTTTAGTAGAAGATTTTATGTCTAGTTAGTAAAATAGGGAAAAATGGATTAAATTGAAAAAGGTGCAAAAGGTTGTGGCTATTGTCAAAGGAACTAAATAGTTTTTAATGGTGAAATTGTGGGTTTTCATGTCAAATTTATCATGTTATAATGTTAGTGGAGTTAGGTGAAGTTATAGTAATATTAAATTAAATGTTATGAAGGCTAAAATAGTAATTAATTAATTAATATCAAAAGGAAAGAAATAACAAGAAAGAAAAGTTTTCTTTGTTCTCTTCTTCCCAACGAAACTAAGAGAAAAAAAAACCCACCATTTTTAGAGAGCTTGAGTTCGGCTAGGAAGAAGCTTGCATGTAAGTGTGTTTGAACTTTGTTTTTCATGATTTTTGTGTTTTTAAGCTTATCGTGGTGTAATCTAATTATATTATGAGTTAGGTTATGAAATGGTTAAAGTTTATGTGAATTTAAATGAATGAAGCTCTTATATTTTTAAGATGTTTATGAGTTAGTTAGTGAACCCATATGATTGTTGAGTATGTTTTTTAAATAAATTGCAGTAAATGGGAGATAAGTATTAGATTATTGAAGTAGTAGAATTTATGTAAATTTGGTAAAAGGAGTGAAAACATGATTTGTTGTGAGTAAATGGGAAATTCGGTTAGTCCAGTTTAATGAGAAAATGATTAAAAATTCAAGTTATTGTAATAAGGATTACATCGATAAAATTTTAAAATAATAGGGGCAAATTCGTAATTTAACCTAAATGATAAAACAAGAATTAAACGAAATAATTGTGTGTGTAGATATATTTGGATGTTAATTAAGTTAAATCATATATTTTAGATCAAGAAAAAGATCAACGGAACCTAGACCGAGGAAAAGCTAAAGTCGTGGAATAGTCGTCAACTTCATTTTTCTAACTTTAGTAATCGAGGTAAGTTCGTATGATTTATACGTGATTAAACATTTATTTATGTATTATTTAAATGTTGTTATTGGGAATATATGCATACAAATAAAATGGAAATATGATGTGAAGATGCTTATATACATGATGAAAGGAATTCCAGTTTGAAACTAGAGAATACTTAGGATACAAATGACATATCATTAGGAAGTATATGTATTAGGTGCTGGGCTTGGAGGTCCTATCGATGGTCGAGATCCAACATGTGTTGCGGATTCTCCACAGCTCGTGTGAGCAGCATCGTGTAGCTACCATTCCGACCACAGCTCGTGTGAGCACTATTGAAAAGGAAAAGGGAAAGGTTATATTTACATGGAAAGGTTTTCGAGTATCAGAAGTTATTCGAAATGGTTCAATGGGTATGAATTATATGATGGAATGGAAATTATATTGATGCTACGATTAGCTAATTCAAGGTAAAGAAAAGGGTAATTGCTGTACTCATCTTATGACAAAGGCATTATTTTGATAGATTATGATATTTATTTGCTAATGGAAATTGAGTTGTGATGGTTAAGAATGTGAATGGATTATAAGAAATATCAAGCATGGATGCATATTTAATTATGAGAATCTTGGTAAGTGAGATTTCTTATATATGAACTTACAAAGCATGAATTGCTTACGTTGTTGTTTTTTTTCCTTGAAAGTGTAGATCCTCGGAAGCTCACCGATTTTGAACATCATCGGAGACATATCACACTATCCAAAAACCATTTTGGTAGCCTTTGTAATCCTTTGATCTTGGTTATAAATGACATGTATAGGTGGTTGATGTGTTGTATAAAGAAGATTGTTTTGACTTTGTAGATATTATGGTCTACCCATGCTTTTGTGTGCATATTTGGCTAGGCTTGTAATGCTTTATTATGGTATATATTATGTATCACTCTTTCTATCTATTACATATGTAGTTTTAATCAAGATATGAGTATGTATGTTTAAAAGCTTATGATGTTTAAAAGATATTACAAAATGTGGTGCCTATGATGACATATTGGTTGAATGTTTAGATGAGAAATTATCTGTGATATGGTGTTTTAAATGGAGTTTGTAGGTTTTGAAGTTGCATATTAAATGTGTTGTTCTTGTGTGTAATGAATGCACATAGTTTGGTATGTTTGAACTTGTAAAAAAATGTAGTTTTTATTAACTCTGAACTCAGGTATTGATATTTTAGTATTAATATCGATACCTATTGGTATGTGCAGTTTAAGAATTTAACAAAATACAAAATTGGTATCGATTTTTATTTAGGTACCGATATTTATCATAAAATATCGATACTGAGAAATAATTATCAAAACCCTTATTTTGTAAAGGAAAATAGTATTGAGTTTTGGTATCAATTTTAAAAAAAAGTATCGATTTAGTATCGATAATACTGTATTTTTTCTAGATCGACCATTAAAGATTATTTAAATGTTATATAATAAATTTTATCATATATAAACTTTACATATAAGGTCTTGTATGAATTAAATTTTTAATATATATATAAATGTATGCACAATTTATGATGAATTGTTACGGTAATATGTGGTAATGCTCTTAAACCTTCATCCGACAATGGAGACGGGTTAAGAGTGTTACATGTATTAGTATCATAGCTGTGGTTAGTCGATTCTGGACTAACGTAGCGTGTATGAAGTCTAGAAATACATGTCATTTTATAACCTGTGATAGTGTGATATCTCTTGACATGATTTGAACAATGTTTTCATACAGATAAAAGATGTCGCATAACCGAGTTGATCCCAATGAGATAGAAAGTAATGCACAAGCTCTAGTTCAAGGAGCAGTTAATAGTAAGCAAGCGACTACGGGTCGTGGAAGTGAGGTAAATGAAGCCTTCTTCCAAATGATGATGGATTGGTTTACAGAATTTGTGAGATCAAACCCTGCAGTACAAAGACCTCCACCCCCATCAGCTCCTGAATCGATTCCCCCTATGTCTCAAGGTTTGGAATACGTATGGATGAGTCGAACTTCTATTGAGAAACTTTGTAAATTTGGGGTAAAGGAATTTCGAGGCACAGCTGAAGACGATCCTAAAAGAGCTAAATTTTGGCTTGAAAATACAACTCAAGTATTGAATGAATTATCTTACTTTCTTGTTGAATGTCTAAAGTGTGCTATATTGTTATTGAAAGATATATCATATCATTGGTGGAATACTGTTATAGCCGTCATGCCAGAAAATCATGTGACCTAGGAGTTTTTCCAAACAGAGTTCAGAAAAAAATATGTTAATCAAAGATATTTTGACAAGAAACGAAAAAAGTTTTTGGAATTGAAGTAAAGTCATAAAACTGTGATAGAATATGAAAGAGAATTTGTTCAACTGAGTAAGTATGATAGAGAATGTATCCCGAGTGAAGCTGCTATGTGTACTTGGTTTGAGGATGGATTGAATGAAGACATCAAGATACTTGTGGGAATGTTGGAAATAAAAGAATTTGTGAAATTAGTTGATCGATCACATAAAGCTGAAGAGCTCAGTAATGAGAAAAGAATGGCAACCAGAGAGTCAAGAGATTTGGGTAAACGACCTATGTGGAAATCATTTTCTTCACCATCGAAGAAATCAAAACAATTCCATAGTCGTATGTCAGCACCATCAGGATTTTTTGGAAGAAATAGAGGAAGGCAGCAAACAAGTTTGAGACTTCAACCTACATCGATGTCAAGTGTAGGAAGCATTCGTAATATCAAGCCTGAATGTCCTTAGTGTAATAGAAGGCATTTTGGAGAGTGTTGATTGAATGATGGACTTGTTTTAAATGTGGTTCCTTTGAGCATTTCTTGAGAGATTGTCCTAAAAGGTTTGATAAGGATAAAATTCAGAATACATGATCGGGTAATATGTCATCCAGAGGGAGATCAACCAGAGTTAGTGGTAACACTGGAATGCTAGAAGTGGGACAAGAGATTCAACGGTTAAGTTTGAAGCTGTAATAGCCCATTTTTCAGTGGTGTCAAAAACAGTGATTACGGGATCACAAATCCGATGAGAAATTTTTATAAATGAGTGATTAAATTAAATTAGTCAAAAATAATTTTATTTGGAATTTCGAATTGAAGGATTTTAATTATTAAATTAAAATTTTGTATAAGCGGGTTGGTTCAAAGGTTAAGTGGCTTTAAAAAATGAGGTTTCGGGACCTCATTTCTAATGTTAAGGGCCATAAATATTTTTATTAAATATTTATAGATTCTTATTATATGTGAATTGAAGTTTGGCTGGGTAATTTTGATGATTAATTGTTTAATTAAGGAAAAAGGAGTAATTTGTAAAAGAGGTAAAAGTTAATTGCTATTGAATAAAATAAAAGGGACCAAAGTGGTAATTATACCATGGTCAAAAAGTCCAAGCGGTGGAGGATATGATTATCTTCCACTAACTTTTGGGTTATTTATTTATTTAATCCTTTTAATTTAAGGCTAATTTATAAATAAGTGATTTAATTGGAATTCAATTATAATTGAAGGATCAAATAGATAAATGAACCTAAGGTATTTTAGTGGATGGTTATTATGAGTTAAATTGATCATGAGTATAATTAATTAAGGCTAAATAAGTGATTAATTAAACTAATCATGAAAGACTAAATATTTACAAAATTACCATTAGGTATAAAAATGAAATTAAAGAGAAAAATCACATTTTTCTCCTAATTTCTTCTTCTTCTTCACGGCTAAGACAAGAAAACCTAGGGTTTTCCATTGATGAACTTTGAGCTTTGATTTGGGTAAGCAAACCTTGACCGTTTTTAGTAATTTTTATGTTTTTGAGTCCGTGTTAGCCTGATCTAACTAATCTAAGGACTAATTTGCAAATCTGTCAAATGTTGTGAATTTTAGCATTGTTGAATATGATTGTCTTTGAAAGTTTTTGATAGTTTTGGATACTTGATGATTAAGTTGGATCTTTTTGTAAAGTGATTTTTGATGAAATTAGGGTTTAAAGACTAAAATGCTAAATGATGAAAAATGGATGTACTTTAGGTGAAATAAATGGATCATAAGGGCTTGTATGAGATCAATGTATATTTGGCTGGTATGGGTTGAGGAGAAAATGAGTATTTTGCATGTTTTGTGTTGAAAGGACTAGATTGAATAAAAAGAAAGTATGAGGGGTAAAACTATAATTTTCCCAAAAAAGATCAAATTATGTTAAATGATTTGATTATGTGTTTTAATGTGAAATTTGAATGAACTATTGATTTAGATTACAATCGTACACCGGATCACGAAAAAGGGAAATTAGTAGAATAGTCCCTAAAGTTTAGCCAACTACAATTTCATCCGGTAAGTTCGTACTATTAACTTTTAAATTTGATATTTGTAATTATATATTTATTTCGAATATATTCCTAATGACGGATCGAGTTTGAAGGCTTGAGGAGTAATCTGATTTTGGCTCAAAAGAGCGTTGTTTTGATTCTGGGCTCGTAAGAGCTAACCATTTTGGGCTCGTAAGAGCTAACCATTCTGGGCTTGTAAGAGCTAACCGTTCTGGGCTCGTAAGAGCTAACCATTCTGGGCTCATAAGAGTTAACCGTTTTGGGCTTATAGGAGCTAACCGTTCTAGGCTCGTAAGAGCTAACCGTTCTGGGCTCGTAAGAGCTAATATTGTCTGTGCTTCTAATGAAAAAAGTCTAGAGAATTGAAAGAGATTAAGTTCGTTATTGGATACATGATTATGAATACATACTCGTTATCATCTTTTAACCGATCTGTTTATTCTGTAAAAAAAAGATTTTTGCGAACTTACTAAGCTTAATAAGCTTACTCGTGAATCTGTTGTTGTTTTGTATATACGTTTTACTGTCTGAAGATCGGATCATCTCAAGGACATCACACTATTACGGAGCTCGTATGGTAGAATTTACATTACTTAGTCTTATGGCATGTACTAGGATAACGCTACCTTTTTGGTTATATATAATAAGTTTGTGGAAAACCTTGCTGTGTTTGATGAAATGTTGAGAGTAGACTTTAGGTGCCTTGTATCGACATAAAAATCATGTATTATGTTAACTTAAATGCTTAAATAAAGATATGTATGTATGAAGTTCATGAACTTGTGTTTGGTATAAATCTTGATATCTTGCATACTTGTTTCGGTAAAACTCATGTATGTTTCGGTAGAAGTACAGGGTAGGAGAGAAGTTGCTCACTGACTTACGTTATATCGATTGTTAAATTGTGAGTACCGGTAATTATATGTTTAGAAGTATCGATATTTTGCATACTTGTGTCGGTAGAAGTTTTAGGGGGAGAATCATAGCTCTCTAGAGTTTTTAGTATTTGTAGAAGTATGAATTGTTTCGGTAATTGTATTACATGTATCGGTAGAAATATCCAAAAATCATGAAAATGACCTTTTTGCCCTCGTTGAGTTGTGATTATAATCGATTAATGATTTATGAATTGTTTCGTGCACATATTTATTCAAATAAGGTTTTTAAAAAAATGAACAATGATAGGTGAACAGTAAGACACCGGGACCTTGACCAGCGATAGTTTCGAGTTTAGGTGTTACATTTAGTGGTATCAAAGCTTATGGTTTAGCCATTTCTTGAACTAAATTGACTGTATGAAATGATCTAGAAGTACATGCCATATGAACCTGTGATTGTGTGATATAGATGGATCTGATCTAACTACTGTTTTACAGATAAGAAAATGTCTGATTCAGAACGAAGAGAGACAAACGAAGTAAATAGTAATGTTCCAACTACTGATTCTGACGCGAGCCGAAGGGTACCGAATATACCGATGACAGAAAGTGAAGTCAAAAACATGTTTTTCGGCTTAATGGGATAGTGATTTTTAGAATTTGTGAAGAATAATACTATGGTACCATCTCCCTCACCTCCGACTACCCAGCTTGCTGCTCGACCTATGGCACCTTCCATAAGGCTTCCACCTTCTCCTGTGATTGAAGAGAGGCATTGTATATTGATAAATAGGGTAAGAAAATATGGGGCAGAAGAATTTTGCGAGAATGTTGAAGATGATCCATCCAAGGCTGAGTATTGGTTGGAAAACACTCTAAGAGTACTGAATGAAATGGCTTGTCAGTCTGAAGATTATGTTAGGTGTGCTGTGTCGTTGCTAAAAGACGAGGCATACAATTGGTGGGCGATGATTGTGACGGTGGTATCTGAAAATGAAGTTACTTGGGAATTCTTCCAAATAGAGTTAAAAAAGAAATACATTTAGTAAATGATATCTGGATAAAAAAAGAAGGAATTCCTAGAGTTGAAACAGGGACATCTGTGAAATTCCTACGTTGTTGCTTCCAGTTGTGAATTTAGCTTAAGTCTTCTTATTCAAGATTCATTTTCAATGCGGTGACATCTCTTGGTCGCAATTACCAGCTAATCTTGTGGCTGCATTCATCCAACATTAAGCTTCTAGGCTTAGTTCCTGCGCTGATAATATTAAGACACAATATATCAACTGCTTGCGTCGATATTGGTACAAAAATAGATAAAAATAACAAGAATTTAAGCTAAATATCAATGAGTTGGAAAACATGAAAACTAAGTATAAAATGTTAACAATGCATGCTAAATGAAATACAAAAGAGACAATTTAAACACTAAATTAGGAAGAAAATCTATGTCATTTGTAATACCATCAAGTACCTTCTAGGTTACTTCAGCCTATTATGATTCCCAAGTGAAAATGGAAACGGGTTACCATGGATTTTGTGTCAGGTTTACCTATGTTTCCTCAGAAGAAAGACCCTATATGGGTAATTGTTTATCGTTTAACGAAGTCTACACATTTCATTCCCGTTCGTATGGACTATTTGCTTGAGAAATTAGCTGAGTTGTACGTTGCGAAAATAATTAGACTACATGGTGTTCTTGCGAGTATAATATCTAATCGGGATCTGCGTTTCACTTCAAGATTTTAGGGTAAGTTACAGGAAGCTCTTGGAAATTGATTACATTTTAGCACAGCCTTTCACTCGCAAACAGATGGTCAATCTGAGCGAGTGATTCAGGTGCTTGAGGACATGCTTCGTTGTTGTATTCTTCAGTTTGAAGGTAGTTGGGAGAATTTTCTTCCATTGGTAGAATTTGCATATAACAATAACTATCAGTTGAGTATCAGAATGGCATCGTATAAAGATTTGTATGGACGAAAATGTTGAACACCCTTATATTGGATTGAGTTGGGAGAGAAAAAGCTTTTTGGTACTAAGTTGGTCTGGGAAACAGAAGAAAAAGTTAAGGTGATTCGTGAATGTTCAAAAGCTGTATCGGATCGTCAAAAATCTTACGCCGATTTGAAGAGGAAGGACATTGAATTTCAGGTTGGAGACAAAGTATTTCTTAAGGTATCACCTTGGAGGAAAGTTCTTCATTTTGGTAAGAAAGGTAAAATGAGTCCATGGTTTATTGGACCATATGAAATCATTGAAAGAATCGGTCCAGTGGTTTATCGTTTAGCTCTGCCAGCTAAATTGGAGAAAATGCATGATGTGTTTCATGTGTCAATGTTAAGGCGATATAGATCTGATTCTTCGCATGTGATTTCACCAATGGATGTTGAAATTCAACCTGATATGTCGTATAGCGAAGAACCAATCAAAATTTTGGCTCGGGGAATTAAAGAGTTAAGTAAAAAGCGGATTGCTTTAGTAAAATTTTTATGGCATCCTCACGAGATTGAAGAGGCAACTTGGGAACCGAAAGAGGCTATGAGAATACAATACCAGAATCTATTTTCTAGTTATATTTTCGGGGACGAAAATTCCTAAGGGAAGGAGAGTTGTAATGACCCAATTAGAGCGGTAACGAAAATAGTGGTTTCGTGACCACAATTCCGACGAATCAATTATTATTTACTTTTGATTATATATGTTTGGAGTAATTAGTTAAGTGGTATTAAAATTTTAGTAGAAGATTTTATGTCTAATTAGTAAAACAAAGAAAATGGATTAAATTGAAAAAGGTGAAAATGTTATGGTTATTGTCAAAGGAACTAAAATGTTTATAATGGTGATTGCGTGTCAAATTTACCATGCTATAATGGTAGTGGAGTTAGGTGAAGTTATAGTAATATTAAATTAAATGTTATGAAGGCTAAAATAGTAATTAATTAATTAATATCAAAATGAAAGAAATAATAAGAAAGAAAAGTTTTCTTTGTTCTCTTCTTCCCAACAAAACTAAGAGAAAAAAAACCACCATTATTAGAGAGCTTGAGTTTGGCTAGGAAGAAGCTTGCATGTAAGTGTGTTTGAGCTTTGTATTTCATGATTTTTGTGTTTTTAAGCTTGTCATTGTCTAATCTAATTATATTATGAGTTAGATTTAAATGGTTAGAGTTTATGGGAATTTAAATGAATGAAGGTCTTATATTTTTAAGATGTTTATGAGTTAGTTAGTGAACCTATATGATTGTTGAGTATGTTTTGTAAATAAATTGCAGTAAATGGGAGATAAGTATTAGATTATTGAATTAGTAGAATTTATGTAAATTTGGTAAAAGAAGTGAAAATATGGTTTGTTGTGAGTAAATAGGAAATTCGGTTGGTCAATTTTAATGAGAAAATGATTAAAAATTCAAGTTATTGTAATAAGGACTACATTGATAGAAGTTTAAAATAATAGGGGAAAATTCTTAGTTTTACCTAAATGATAAAACAAGAATTAAATGAAATAATTGTATATATATATTTGGATGTTAATTAAGTTAAATCATATATTTTAGATCAAGAGAAAGATCAATCGGATCTAGATCGAGGAAAAGCTAAAGTCGTGGAACAGTCGTCAACTTCATTTTTCCAACTTTAGTAACCGAGGTAAGTTTGTATGATTTATACGTGATTAAAAATTTATTATGTATTATTTCAATGTTGTTATTGGGAATATATGCATACAAATACAAATGGAAATATGATGTGAAGATGCTTATCTACATGATGAAAGGAATTCCCGTTTGAACCTAAAGAATACTTAGGATACAAATGACATGTCATTAGGAAGTAGATGTATCGGGTGCTGGGCTTGGAGGTCGATGGTCGAGATCCAACATGTGTTGCAGATTCTCCACAGCTCGTGTGACCAGCATCGTGTAGCTACCATTCCGACCCATAGCTCGTGTGAGCACTATTGAAAAGGAAAACGGAAAGGTTATATTTACATGGAAAGGTTTTCGAGTATCCGAGGTTATTTGAAATGGTTCAATGCGTATGAATTATATGATGGAATGGAAATTATATTAATGCTATGATTAGCTAATTCAAGGTAAAGAAAAGGGTAATTGTTGTACTAATCATATGACAAAGGATTAGTTTGATAGATTATGATATCTATTTACTAATGGAAATTGAGTTGTGATGGCTAGGAATGTGAATGGATTATAGGAAATATCAAGCATGAATGCATATTTAATTATGAGAATCTTGGTAAGTGAGATTTCTTATATACGAAATTACAAAGCATAAATTGCTTACATTGTTGTTTTTCCTTGAATGTGTACATCATCAGAAGCTCACTGGTTTTCGACATCGTCGGAGACATATCACGCTATCTAACAACCATTTTGATAACTTTTGTAATCCTTTGATCTTGGTTATAAATGACATGTATCGGTGGTTAATGTGTTGTATAGTGTTTTGACTTTGTAGATATTATGGTCTACCCATGCTTTTGTGTGTATATTTGGCTAGGCTTGTAATGCTTTAGTATGGTATGTATTATGTATCACTCTTTCTAGCTATTACATATGTAGTTTTAATCAAGATATGAGTATGTATGTTTAAAAGCTTAATTGTTACTAAATGTGGTGCGTATGATGACATATTGGTTGAATGTTTAAATGAGTAATTTTTTTGTGATAAGGTGTTCTAAATGTAGTTTGTAGGTTATGGAATTGCATGTTAAATGTGTTGTTCTTGTGTGTCATGAATGCACATAGTTTGGTATGTTTGAACTTGTTAAAAAATGCAGTTTTTATTAACTCTAAACTCAGGTATCGATATTTTGGAATTAATATTGGTACATGTTGGTATGTGCAGTTTAAGAATTTAATAGAATTCCAAATTGGTATCGATTTTTATTTAGGTACCTATATTTCTCATAAAATATCGATACCGAGAAATAATTATCAAAACCCTTATTTTGTAAAGGAAAATAGTATTGAGTTTTGGTATTGATTTTCAAAAAAGTATCGATTTAGTATTGATACCTCTATATGTTTTTTTTCTAGATCGACCTTTAATGCTTATTTTAAATGTTATATAATAATTTTTATCATATATAAACTTTACATATAAGGTCTTGTATGAATTAAATTTTTAATATATATAAATATATGCACAATTTATGATGAATTGTTACAGTAATATGTGGTTAAACGTTTGTTTTGTCTAGTAATGCTCTTAAACCTTCATCCGGCGACGGAGAGGGGTTAGGGGTGGGGTTAGGGGTGTTACATCTTGATTATTAATCAATTTATTTTCGTGATTTGTTCTTTGTCGTGTTCATTAGTTAATTAATTTAGTTAATTTTAGTTTTAATCTATCACTCAAATTATTTGGTTAAATAATAAGAAATACGATAATTCCTAGTGCTTTCAGTCTTCGTAGGAATGATATTTTTACTTACCGTAGCTATAATATTAATTGATAGGTGCACTTGCTTTTGTAAAAAATTTAGTTAGTTCACGACACATCACATAACCAAAAGAATCATTTAAAACTAACCATCCTTGACATTAAATTAGGATTCTTTATATTGCTTGCTGTCACCAAGAAAAGCATTAGCAAATTTGGGTACCAAGTATCCAAGAATTAGTTGCGTAAACACTCTATTGCGAGATGGCCAACCATGTAACAACTCAAACAAGTGCCAAACAGTCTAAGTGCAAGCCAAACTGGCGGATAGTCCAAGTGCAAGTCAAAGTTGTGGATAGTCTAAGTGGAAGAATATTGGTGAACTCTTCATACGCGACAAGCTTGGCTTTGATTGTCCAAGTGAGAATAAGCTTGCGGGCACATAAGTTGCTAAAAGCCTGGCAGATTGAACACATGCAAAGTATATCTATGGAGTATACTTGCAAATTGTATTTGTGGATTCATGAAAATATTTTGGTGCATGCTACACAAGTTATATTATGTGTGTTTGATAAAACCAATCTTAGTTGGTAGAAGTTTTTTATGTATTCAGGTGATGAATGACTTGTTTAGGTTGTGTGCAAGTTAAATTATTATATTTTCAAGATTGTATTAGTGGGATTAGCTGCGTTCTATCAGGAATCAACTAATATATATTGTATTACTTGTATTTGAAAAAAGTGTGTCAAAAAATATAGCAAGTCAAATTGGATTGCTAATTCTTTGTTTTGCTTTCTTTCTTTATTCATAACTTTAGCATACTCCTACATAAAACATTAGCTTGCATCCATGCCACAAAAAGGATTTGTAGACAACACTAAGTTCTACCAATGATTCATTAATCTTTATAATCCTGAAGGCATGATAGCAGTGAGACTCACCATCGACCCCGAAAACGCTTTAATGAACAATCCTCGGCAAATCATATCCACCAAACAATAAACAAGGATAATCAATGCACTAAAGCAACAAAATCAAACAATTCCACCCACTTACAAAATTTCCCTGAGGGGACTGAATTGCAATACTTGAATAAGCTGGTTCAATTTTGTTCTGAGATGACCATTCACGCATCATGCAAAGTTGGCGAACCCTTCAAGTTTGGCGAACTCTCAATGATTTTGCGAATCCCCTTGCAAATGGCGAACATACCAGTACTAGTGAACCCTCTAAGATTGGCAAGTTACCACAAAGTGGCGAGCTCCTTATTTTGGCGAATTGGGGTCGCAGGATAAATTCGAACTGGGGTTGCGGTAAAACATACAAGTTGTCTAAAGATTAACCTTGAAGCTACGAAGCAAATGGATTTGAAGAAGCTAGCATGCAAGTTTTATTTACAGAATATATTTTCTTTTTAGAAGATTTAGTATTTATTAGTATAATATATTTAACGTTAATTAGAATAAAATCTTAGTTATTTCTTTCCATATTTAGCAGTTTTTCTTGTTGTAAATACCCCCATTTCATTATTAAAAAACATAGTAAAATATATAAAACTTTAGCAGACAATTTTTGTTAGCCCGATAGACCAAACTGAAATCGCCAAGAGGGGGTGAATTGGCCTTCAAAAAATTAGTGGAAGCAAAGAGAGAATGAAACAATGAACGCAAATATTTAGAGTGGTTCGGCTCCAATTGCCTACTCCACTACCTTAGCTTTCCACCACTAAGGATTTTTCCAAATTCACTAATTTGCCCAACCTTTGAGGACAAAGTTTAATCTTACAACTCCCTTAAGATTTTTACCCCAAATCTTAAGATACAAACCTTCTCAAAGATATACAAATAAGAAAACAAAGAAACAATCTTTAAAAGATTAAATTGTTTGCAAATTAAGCTCAAATACATGGAAATACACTTGAGCAAAAGAATAGAAGTAGGGCTTACAAGTGTATGTAAGAAAAATATGAAAATATTAAGCTCAAGGTTATTTGATTGATTTTTTTCTTGAAAGTGTTTTCTTTTTGTTTTAGGATATTTAGAAGTTGATATTTATACCCCTAATTGATTTCCAATCGTTGAGGTTGTTGGAGTCATGAATATAGTCGTTGGGGATGTAAAACCAGAGCATTTAACTCACTTACAACTGCGAGTATCGCTACCAAATAAAATGGTATCGATATTTTTTTGTAATAAATGTTAAATTTAGAGACCGTTGGAGTTTTACAATCGATACCAAAAACATTTTATCGATATTTTAAGAAAAAGATATCGATACTGTATCGATACTTTGCAGGGTTTGTGAAAACAGAATGTGATTTTGATATTGTTTTTTAGATGGGTATTAATATTTCATAAAATATCAATACTTGGCAAAATGGTATCGATATTTTTTAAGGTTTGTGAAAATAAAATACAAGTTTGGTCTTGATTATTTGAAGGGTATAGATATTTCCAAAATTATCGATACTTGGCCAAAAAGGTACCGATACTTTTTGGACTGGAGCAATTCTAACTTGTTTGAAAATCATTTTGATTTGTTAAAATGATTCTGACTTGGTTAAAATAATTTTAACTTGATTTTAAATTTATTTCAAAAATTTTCTAAAAGTTAAATGTAAGTATTGAAAATTTTATCTCTTAGACTTCAAATTGAAACATTATTTTGTCAATTATCTTCAATGTTAACTTTTATTCAAAAACACTTCAATTTTTTTATATAAAAGAAGAATAATCAATCAATTTATCTTTTCTTCTCTCCCTTTTTGTTATATTAAATAAAGCTTAAGGAAAAAAGAAGGTAGTTCATCATAATAGATCGATAAAAGTGAATGGGAAGTGAACTAAAACATTAATGTATCTCAAAATATCAATAAAGCAATAAAGTGCAATAAAACATAAACATAATCTTTAAAAAATGTAGGTGCAAATGTTATGAATATGAAATGAATGTCCTAGATTTACTCTAATCATCATTTTAAGAAGAGAAAGGAGGGGTCAAAGCAAAATGAGCAAAGAGAGACGCCATATGCGTCTCCACAATTGATAGCCAAGAGTTGACGACTTCTCTAAACCCCCGGACTTTATCTCTATGGTTTCGAGCTTCATCTTAAAGTCCTTGAAAATTATTACTCGAAGAATGTATGGCATCGAGGATGGCACTATTGACCTCCAATGAAAGTTGAGCACCACGTGTGGAAGAAGCCGGTGGAGGAGCGTGCTCGGGTGTCAGAAAGTCTTTAAAGCAGTGTCAATGTCGTCATTTTCATTATCTTTCAGATGGTCGCTCTTAATCCATGTATTGGTGGCAGCATTGTAATGATATCCGGAATGATGAATGACCCCATAACTAATAGGTTTGGTTAGAAGTAATGGGGGTGTCTCCATGAGTGCTAACACCTAATCGCCTTAAGAATTATGACAAATACGTGCCATGAGGAAGGGTGATATTTGTATTCATCCCCCTCCCGATAGCCTTAGTAATGTCATTAAATATTATGTGGGCGAGGTCTGGATGCTTATCGGATTTAAAGCAATCGAGCCACTAATAATGGGTGTTTCGAAGCTTAACATGTTTTCAATAGTGTAAAGGTTCCAAGTAAGGATCAAGTAGAGGACACGATCATGTAGATTAAGTTTGGATGCCAATTCGAACTGAATAAAAAGGGCAGGATTAAAATGACCTTTTTCATCGGAGTTTCCTTCAGGAGGCAAATGAAGCTAATTGCCAAACTCTTCGACAATGATGAGTATTGGGGTTTCCAATAAAAATGAGGTGATGGCTAAAACGGTTTTGCCAAACTCATCATGTTCGAGTTTGGCATTGGAAAAGAAAGCTCGAACAAGATTGAAGTAAGTTGGCAAAGAAATATTTATAAAATCTATCCAACCCCAATTTTGTAAAATGGGGAGATAAACAAAACTAATAGCTTCTAACATGGCTAAATCCACTTTCCTAGACTCTAAACCCTTTTTGAAGCAAAATGTTAGTTAAAACGAAATAGTGTGTTTAAGGTTTGAAAACATTCACTAAAAGACGACTCCAACTTACTAGATGGACCTAGAACGTTTCTTGGGAACCATTCTAACTATTTAACCATTTAGAAAACACTAATACTTAAAAGAAATTCTTTAGGGAGTTTTAACAAACACTTGGTGGGTAAGGGTATGGGGTAAAAATTTTAACAAAAACCTTAGAAATAGGTGACCTCTTGTAACAAAACACAATATATAGTGTTCAAAACAAACCAATAAACCATCAACAAGTACTATTCAACCTACATTTTATAAAATCAACAAGTTGAAAATTTTAGGGTTTTACCTCAAAAGTGTTGAAATAGGGAAAAACTCCGAGTAATGTTGAACAAATATTGATGAAATGATGTTTGAAGGTGTTGAGAAGCTAAGATTTAATGAAGAAAACAAGAAATTTGAAGAAGAGTTTCACAATAGTTGAGAGGTTTTCGATGAAGGGAAGAAAGATTTTTAGGGCTCTTTGAAATCTATATTAAAATAACTGTAGGTACCTTTAAAACCTTCGAGGTATTAATATTTTTCCACGAGTATCGATATTTTATAAAAGTATCAATATTTTTAAATTGGTATCGATACCAAAATACGATTTTGTTTTTCAAGTGTAGTGAAAATTGCAAAATCGAGATTTTTAAGCCTGAAGAGTTCCTAAAGGTCCTATAATGATTCTAAGAATATTCCTAAATGTTTCATATGCATGAACATGCAAAATGTAAGCTTGATATATATAATTCATGAAGCAAAATAAGTTAAGAAAAAAAAATCATGCTAGATTGAGGTCAGAATAGAATAATTATCCATATGAAAACCCTTAACTTTTTGCATATAAGAGCCATATAAATAATGCATAAATACTTTTGCAATAAATTTCAAGTAATACAATTGTTTTAAAACATCAAAGTGCTAAAATTTATTTGAACACAAAATTAAGGCAAGGTAATAATACCTAATTCTCCTCTAAGTGTTCAAAATCTTTCTTTGTCTAAAGGTTTAGTAAAAATATCAGCTAATTGATTCAAAGTGTCTACATATTCTAGAACTATTTCACCTTTTTGGAAATGATCTCTAATGAAATGATGTTTACTTTCAATGTGTTTAGTCCTAGAATGTTGGATGAGATTTTTAATGAGACAAATAGCACTAGTATTGTCACACTTGAAAGGAATTGTATTTATATCAATTCCATAATCCTCAAGTTGTTGTTTCATCCATAAAACTTAAGCACAACAACTACCGATAGAAATATATTTTGCTTCAGTGGTGGACAATGCAACACTATTCTGTTTCTTTGAAAACCATGATATTAGCATGTTGACTAGGAATTAACAAGTACAGGAGGTGCTTTTCCTATCTAATCTGCAACCTCTAAAATCTGCATTCGAGAATGCATGGAAGCTAAAGGATGAGTCTTTAGAATATGAAAGGCCTAAATTTGGAGTGTCTCTACGGTATCCAAAGATTCTCTTAAGGGCTTGCAAATGTGATTCATTAGGACAAGATTGATATCTAACACACAAGCATACACTAAACATATTGTCGGGTCTACTTCCGGTAAGATAAAGCAAATAACCAATCATTTACCTATATAATTTTAAACCAATACATTTATCTTCCTCATCTTTATCAGGCTTTGTAAAAGGACTCGTAGAAGTAGCTTGTGGTTTGAGAGTGTCCGTCCCAAACTTCTTGAGCATTTCCTTTGTGTACTTAGCTTGATTTTTGAAGACGTCATCCTTTCTTTGCTTGATTTGGAGTCCCAAAAAGAAATTTAGTTCTCCCATCATGCTCATCTCAAACTCACATTGCATTATCTTAAAAAGTTATTGACAAAGAAGATCATTAGTTGAACCAAAAATAATATCATCAACATAAATTTAAACTACTAATAAATCTTTGTCTTTTCTTTTAATAAAAAGTGTTGTGTCAACCTTCCCTTTACAAAAACCTTTTTCAATAAGAAAATTTGATAATCTTTCATACCAAGCAATAGGAGCTTGTTTCAAACCATATAAAGCTTTTAAGAGTTTGAAAATATGGCTAGGAAATTTTGGATCTTCAAAATCGGTTAGTTGTTCAACATACACTTCTTCATTTATAAAACCATTTAGAACGTTTGATATAATTTGAAATCATTAAAGAATGAAAATGCTAAAAGAATTCTAATGGCTTCCATCCTAGCTACAGGAGCACAAGTCTATTCATAACCTTCCCTTCCTATTGAGTGTAACCTTGAGCAACAAGTCTAGCCTTATTCCTCACTATTTTACCACTCTCATCTATCTTGTTCTTAAAAACTCATTTAGTGCCTATAGTAGATTTATCACTAGGTCTATCAACTAGGGTTCATATTTTACTTCTCTCAAATTGATTTAACTATTCTTGCATAGCAAATGCTAGATATTTATCATTTAATGCTTCATTGATATTTTTAGGCTCAATGCATGAGATAAATGCAACATACTTACAAGTATTTTTAAGAGAATATTTAGTAATTATCCCTTGGGATGGATCTCCCATAATCATACCATCCTTCACATAGTTGAACTCTTTTGGATGAGTGACTTCCCTTTACTCCATAGAAAGTTCTTATAGAGCATCTTATGTTTGTTCTTGAATTTTTTCATTTCATGATTGATCCTCTTTATCATTGTTATTAAAAAATTATGCATTATCATTATCAACACAAGAATGAATTCTTTCTAGGAAGAGGATTAGAATTATAAAAAATAACATGTATTGACTTTTCTACTACTAAAATTCTTTTGTTAAAAACTCGATAAGCTTTTGAACTTAAAGAATAACCAAGAAAATTTTCTTCATCACTTTTTGCATCAAATTTACCAATATTATCTTTGTCATTGTTTAAAACAAAACATTTGCATCCAAAGGGATGAAAATAGCTAATGTTAGGATTTTTATTTTTGAAAAGTTCATTCGGAGTTTTCTTTAATATAGACCTAATCATCATTCTGTTAACAATGTAACAAGCTATGTTTGTGGCTTCTGCCCAAAAATATTTTGGTAAATTATTTTCACAAAGCATGTGAGCGATGGAAATGTGCAAGTGTACACAATTGTATCAAGTAATAAAGTGACAAGTAAATGTCGAGTTATTGTACCCACAGGGATTGTGTCAAAAAATAATTATGAAATAATTAATCAACAAATTGGTTAGAGAAAAGATAATAATTTTGAAGAGTATCAAACTAAACTAAAATTAATCTAAGTTAAAAATAAAATAAAAATTAATTCCAATGCCCAATTTCTAAGATTTAATCAATATGACATAAATGTGTTAGGTTAATTGCTTCAATTACTTAATTAAATCTAAATCATGTTCATGCTTGTTACGAAATAAATTCACGACAACCAGATATCTTGGTAACTTATGAACAACATTACTTACAAAAATCAAATTATTTCTTGACGATATTCCTTTGTCAATTAAACTGACTAAACCAATTTCAATAAGTAAATGTGTTAATGCACATGCATACTTTATGAACTAAAGTAATCTCTTGAACATATACCTATGTCAATTCAACCGATTAAATTAAAATTCACAAGTAAGTAAATGATCAAGTGAAGTAACAACATAAACCTATATTGAAACAATTTAATCACAAAATCTTGGAAGTTATGCAAAGCAATTATATTATTCAATATTGTCGTTAAATTTAACCCTAAGATTCCTTAGAAGATTAAACATGCACAAATGAAATAGTGTGTAGATTAATCACAAATTCAACCCGCTTAAATTATTAATTAATTAGTTATATCACAAGGGTAATGCAAATATAAGTTAGGCATGATAATATTTAATTAAGCAAAACATTTAGGGCCTATAACAACATAAACATGATTCATTATAAATTAAACAATCAACACAATCAACCCAACACTTAGGAAATTTTAAGTCATTTTAATTAAATAAAGAATAATATTCATCATAATAACAACAAGAATTTTAAAGAGAGAAAAGGGATTAGGATTAAATCAAGCAATTTCTCAAGAACTGTTGTTGCGTTCTTCGTCGCTCTTGCTCGATTCTTCTCAGATCAAGATCTCTAATGAACACGCAATGAAGTTATTTCGAAGGCTGAAGACCACTCTTTCCCAAGAGGGAAAAATCGGCAAAGGACGGAAGGAAGGGAAATGGGAAGGTTTAGAGAGAAAACTAGAGAAAGAAGAGAATGTGTTGTGAATTGGTGATTAAAATGAGTAGCTTAGAGGCTATTTATAGGTGGTAGTTGGAGGCTATTTTTAGCAAATGAATTTCAGTCACTCACTCGCCATGGCCGGCCACCCTTGGAGCAAGTTTGACTAGTTCAAATTTTGCTTGGGGCAAAACCGTAAAGGCACAAATAGTGGAGGGATTTGAATGGGATTTGAGAGAACCTTGAGGGCTGTTTTGCAAGTGTGAAAAATAAGCTAAAATAGCTAATTGGGTCAGCCATTTAGACGGTGTTGGGCTTGCCCAAATCATTGTGGTTCAGTCCTCTATGTCTTGCACATCAGGGCACTTCACTTCAGGCTTTATAATTTAATTTCTAACGCAATTAAAATGAATTAAAAATATAATTATAAAGTATAATAATGCTCATAAATTGGACCGAAATTGGCTAGAAAATTAATCCTCTTAGTTGTTAGTTCACTCGGTGTAAAGTTTCCCTAACGGTTCAGGCCTACTGTAGTGTTTGTAGCCGATTGATCGTGCTATGAACGTCACAGCAAATATGTGCAAGCGTACACTGTCAATGCAATTGTAGTAGAAAGAAGTGAATCTGTCGAATATTGATCCCACAGAGATGGCTGTTTATGTTTAAATCTATCGAGGCAATTTGAGTTAAAATGAAAGGAACTGTTAAGAGTAATGTCAACACAAATTGGTTAAAACTACACAGGTTAAGAATTAAATTTGTCAGTGCAAATGTAAGATAAATTGTCATAGCAAATTAATAGAAAATGAATTGGCTGTTGAGATGTTGTAATGTAAATTTAGAAATATAAAAGATATAGATCAAGTGTAAAGAATTTGAGAGGATCATTGACTTCACAAGTTGGCAACGCTAAATGTGACTACAAGGTAACTAATAGATAAATTGTCGCCGTAATTACGTTCTAATGAGATCTTACTAATATCAACTCTCTGTTTAACAAAGACTTAAGTACTCACAACTACCACACCTTCCAGTGCTGGTAATGCTTTGTACTCAAGAACAAGTGGTTAGAATTCCTTCTTGCCTCAAGCAACTTCTGCTGTCTTGCTTTTTAATCTAACTTGTCACCGCACCTTCCAGTAACTGTGACTGCATACGCACTTCCGTGGTCAAAACAGTTAAATCCAAATATAAATAGATGAAAAGAATTGAATAAAACTCAAAGTAAATCTAACAGTAAAAGATACTTTTGCATACAATTAACAGTCAATAGAATTCATTGGCATTTAAGAGGGATTAACAAATGAATTGAAGCATGCTATTCCTAGTCTACAAGAATTCTCCCTTAATCACTCCTCTTGCATCGCACCTGGCCACTTCTCGTCAGAAGTAGTTGCATCCTTCTTGCATCAGGTCACCTTCCTCCGGAATCAAGCTTCCATGGCAGCTGACTTTGGGAATGAATGAGAAATTGTAGATTTGATTTCTTCACACTTTGATATCGATCTTCTCTTTTTTCCTTCTATTTATAATCACTGGCAATTAAAGATCTTCATCCCTTTTTAGATCTAACTCTTTTTTGCAACTATTAAAAGTTTGTTATTGCTAGCTATGCACTCACGCAAATCTGATTTGTTCATTAGACAGTTGTAGATTGTCGCGACATTGCTGGGCACAAATTGTTATTTTAATTTGCTGTGACAACTTGACATTCTTCTGCGCTGGTACTTTTGGATATGTTAGCAGCGTGAAATTCTTGACAAAATGTAGAAGCATTCATGTGATGACATATTTAGCCGCAATTATGGATCAAACTTATGATCGCAACTCTGAATGCTTTTCTACTCTTATCTTCCCAGGTGGATTTCTACGCTGACAACTTTAGACGCAAAACTAGTACTAAATACAGCGACATTAGTAACACAGAAGAGATAAATTGAAAAAAAGTAAGATCAAACAACATTGAGTTAGAAAATGCAAATACTAAGTATGAATGCTAACAGTGTATGCTAAATATGAGACAAAAGGAACAAATTATACACTAATTTAAGGAGAAATTAAGTGTCATTTCTAATGCTATCACACCCCTAAACTTAAGTTTTTACTTGTCCTCAAGTAAATAAAAGTTAGCAAAGTTATATCCAAAATCTTGTTACCACAATCATCATTCTAGCAACTTATATTCTTTGAAATCCTAAGGTATAAATTTCATTTTTATGCTGGAATATTGCGCCGATAATTTATAGGCATGAATAATCAGAATTGCAATCTTCACTAATGCTAGCATCATGCTTTAAATCTTAAATCTTCTTAACCAATACAACATTTATTGTATAATAATATATATATTTTTTCTTTTTATCAACTTTTCTTTCTTTATTTCTTTCCTTTTTTCTTATGTGACTGAGAGATGTCATTGCATTACTATACTCTTATTCCTAGGCAGTAACGATGGGGTGCAACAAACTCCCAAGGAGCATGTAATTGCGTCGACACACACTCTTGTAGTGATAGCCTTTGGCTAGATAATTTTTCTGCGTCGACACACACTCTTGTAGTGATAGCCTTTGGCTAGATAATTTTTCTAACACTTGCACTAGAGTGTTCTCTCTTGTTGAGTCATAATGCACCCACATTGGAGTGTCTTTTATTAATAGATATAATTATATACATATTGCAAGATAATAAGTTAATCCAATATTTAAAGGATGATGCTACTCCTTTATTACTAATACAATCTCAACCATTCATCCAAAATAGAAGGATTCAACATTCAATCACATTCATCCAATTAACGCATTAGCATTCCAAATAATTCAAGAATTTACGCATCAAATGAAAAAAATTGTGGTCACATTTTTTCTTAACTTTTCATACTTTCATTTAACTAAAGAAACAAATATATTCCTAAACTTGTGGGTGTAATTACATTTCCATTCCAAACTTCCCCCCAAACTTAATGTCTGTATTGTCCCCAATGCACTGACGATACTATACAAATAATAATGGAAATGCAACTATAATGCAAATGCTAGAACAAATAAAATGCAGGGATAATAAAAAAATGCAATGACAATGAAATGAAATGTATGTAACTAACTACTGAAAAGTAAACTAACTCAATGTTTTGCAGCAGATGAAGTGGCTGCTTTGGTCTTCTTTTTTTCTTTGGGCTCTCCTCTTTGGCCATCTTCTTTGCCTTTCGTTTGTGCCTCTTTTCTTTTGGTTCAGCCAGTGGAGTTGATTGCTCCTCCACGGCTAGTTGAATGTCAACTTCATCGACAGTCACGTCCGATGGATGTATTTCAACAAGTGGTGTCACATATGGCACAATAGCTAGAGGACTGGAATCCTCATTTTCGGATATGATTGCCTTGGCCCAGCTCGCCCCAGATGGCATTAATTGTTCAATAGATGCACCCACACTTGTTGGTGCGTCAAAAAATTTCTCTGATAAATTTTTCGGGGCAATTTCTTCCTCTTCTTCTTTTTCCTTCTCTACTTTTCTTTCTTCTTCTCCTGCTTCTTCTCTTGCTTTAAGACCCACAGAAGCAGTTGGTGTGTGCTCCTCCACAGTAGCAGCCCCTCTTTCTACCATTTTGGCTCCCAAACTATTCGAAAGTTCATTGTCAAAGAGGCTGGCTATGTTTCAGAAGCAATCTTCCATATCCTTGGATTGTACCTCTTGCTCCTCATCATCAGAGATGTGTATTTTGTTTGGGGATTGGACGGATTGGGTTCGTCCTTCTGAAGCATGTTGCTCTGAGGATGGAGTAGCTTCCTCGATAATGGGAGGGAACACAAGGAATTCTGGCATCGGGTTCCTGCTCAAGCCGCGCAATGTGCTGACAATAGCAGTATTCCATGCCCTAGTATAGGCATAGAGTAAGTTCTGTCTGGATTTCATTTCCTCCACTATGTTGACAAGTCTGATTTGTCTACTGCTCATCCGATCAACAAACTTTTCAATCTCATCAAGCTTCCTCCAAATCAGAGGATTTGCGGGCGCATGGGTCTGGGTGGCTTTCTTTTTCCTTTTTCCCTTTTCTTTCTTTGGCGGGGCCTCCTTCACCATAGGGGTTTCCTGTCTCCTTGCCATCCTCTCCCCTGAAACATCATTGATTGGGCTTTTATTTTCCAAAGTTTCCTCCCTTTTACGAGGTACAATGTCGCTTTGTTTACACAACATCATTATTAGAGAAGAGAAAGGCAGGATACTTGTTTATTTGGTGGCAGCTTCAGTAATTTCTTGGTGAAGGATTGCGTCGACATCAATTCTTCATCCCTTCAGTATAAAATGCAGCAAACACATTTTGTCTAGCGTTGCAGTGGTGCTATGAGTAGATGGCAGTAGACGGTAGTTTATAAAATGAAACCACACCTTACTTTGGACAGTGACTTAGCGGTGATGCATGGTGTACATGTTTGGATTGTTGCCAGTCCAAACCGTGTCATCGACGCATAAGAAATTCTACATGTTCATCTTCTCCCACAACGATATAGAAGAGAGCGTTTATGTGGTCAGTGCTCCAGAGCACCAAACCTTCATGAAAAAATATGAATTCCTGTTCCAGATCAACCAGGTTAGCATAGAATTTGCTTACCATAGAGGGAGAGTAGCTTGTCGAATAGTCACAAAACTGCTCTCATCCCAAATGAGAAATTGTTCTGGCATTTTGTTTCGCCAGTGTCAGTTGTGAGGACAACTGAAATCCCTGTTCAGGATGACAGTTCCTTTTCAGCATAACTTCATGATAGCAGTCCTTTGCCGCTTTCGACAAGAATAGAATAGGCTATTTGGGTTGTGGTTGGTCGATATTCTTGACCATAGTAGCCGAGGATTTAGCCGCTGATTTGGCTGAGGTTTTCACTCCATGAGTTCTTGCCATGAGTACTGAACTAGAGAGAGTGGGAGTATTTAGCAGAAAAAATAGAAAGTTGAAGACAAAGAAAATACAGCAACAATGGAGGTTGTGAGTGTGAGAGAATAATTGGCACAAAAATGGAGTTTTATAAACGATGTAGGCGAAGAGACATGATGATTGCTAATAGTACATTGCACCTGCAACCCATAAATGCTAGGACACAGATTGTACTTTTTCGAGAAGATCCAATGGTTGGGGATTGGGGTGAATTAATCGGCGTGATTCTTGCCCGAAATGTTTCGCTGAGTTATTAATGTAATGCGTCGACAAGTCGTGCTATCATGTACGTCGACAAAAAGGAGATCTTTTATTCCTACATAAAACTTAAGAAAACGAATTAAAAGAAAACAAAAGACAAAAAGTAAATATCAAAAATTGCAATGACATTATTAAGAAAATATGACTAGGTTAATGGTCTCGTTTTGTTCGTTGATGCCTGAGCTTCGATAATGCTTCAATCGTTAGCCATTTACTTTAAATTGGTGCCCATCGTTCAAATCTTTGATTATCACCGTACCATGTGAAAATGCTTCAACAACTTCAAACGGTCCTGACCATCTTGAGTGTAATTTCCTTGGATGTAATTTTAACCGTGAGTTAAATAAAAGCACTAACTGACCAGGAGAAAATTGTCGCTGCAATATAATGTTGTCATGCCATCTCTTAGTTTTTTCTTTGTAGATGGCAACATTTTCATAGGCATTGCGCCGAATTTCTTCTAGCTCTGAAATGTCCAATAATCTTTTCTGTCCAGCAACATCATAATCCATGTCCACTTGCTTGATTGCCCACATGGCCTTATGTTCAAGTTCGACAAGCAAGTGACATGATTTTCCAAAAACCAACTAATATGGCAACATTCCTAACGGAGTTTTGTAAGCGATGCGAAGCGCCCACAATGCATCATTCAACCATGAGGATCAATCTCTTCTAGATGGGTTAACCACCTTTTCAAGAATACTTTTAATTTACTGATTAGAGATCTCCATTTGCGCATTCGATTATGGATGATATGTGGTTGCCATGCGATGCTTCACACCGTAGTATTTCAAAGTTTTTGCCACCTGATTACAATGGAAATGAGTGCCTTGATCGCTTATTAATGCTCGAGGTGTTCCGAATCTTGTGAGGATATATGTGTGAAAGAATTTTAACACCATCCGAGTATCATCCTTTGAAATAGCGATTGCTTCGATCCACTTGGAGACATAGCCAACAGCTACCAGAATATACACATTCCCAAAAGAATTTGGAAATGGTCCCATGAAGTCCATACCCGAAACATCAAAGAGCTCAACCTCCATGATAGGTTGTTAGAGCATCTCGTTGCATCGAGATATGGAATTGGTGCGTTGACATTTGTCACACTGTTGAGCAAAATTGTGGGCATCTCGAAATAATATAAGCCAGAAAGATCCTGATTGTAGGATCTTTGCAGCAGTCTTAACACCACCAAAATGGCCTTCATAAGGAGCATCGTGGCAATGCTTTAAGATCAAAAGCATTTCTTCCTTAGGAACACAACGACTAATGATGTTGCCGACGCATACCTTGAATAGGTATGGCTCATTCCAATGATATGTCGCAGTATCTCGAAGGAATTTGACCTTCCTATGACCTGTGGCACTCAATGGTAGCTTTCCAAAAATTAGATAATTTACGACATCTGCATACCATGGAGATTCGTCGACAAAGAATAATTTCTCATCTGAAAATGCATCGACAATTTGTGATTTATTTCCATCTTCACTTTCAATTTCCAAACGAGAGAGGTGGTCTGCTACTTGATTTTTTGATCCTTTCCTGTCCTTAATTTCAACATCAAATTCTTGTAATAAAAGGATCCATCTGATCAGCCTGGGTTTTGCATCTTTCTTAGAAAAAAAGGTATCTCAAAGCAGAATGATCAATATACACTGTAATTTTTGCGCCGATAAGATATGAATGGAACTTGTCAAATGCAAAAACTACTGCCAATAACTCTTTCTCAGTGGTTGTATAATTCACTTGTGCTTCAGTTAGAGTTTTACTAGCATAATATATTGAATGAAATACCTTATCTTTTCTTTGTCCAAGCACAGCACCTACAGCAAAGTCGCTCGCATCACACATTACCTCAAACGATTGCGTCGAATTTGGTGCGACTACAATGGGTGCTTACATTAGCTGCTGTTTAATCTTCAAAAATGCTTCCAAACAAGCTTCATCAAACAAAAACTTTTTATTTTGCTCCAACAAGGAGTAGAGTGGTTTTGCTATTTTGGAGAAGTCTCGGATAAATCTTCTATAAAATCCAACATTGCCAAGAAAACTCCTTATTCCCTTTGCATTATTTGGTGGAAGTAACTTTTCAATGATTTCCACCTTCGCTTTATCCACTTCAATGCCCTGACAAGATATTTGATGACCAAGGACAATTTTTTCAGTTGCCATGAAGTGGCATTTTTCCCAGTTTAGAACCAAGTTGGTGCCCTCGCATCTTTTCAACACTTTTGCTAAATTTTCAGTGATATATCAAAATTTTTCCCGTACACAAAGAAATCATCCATAAATACTTCTAATGAATCCTCGATCATATCAGAGAAGATGACCATCATGCACATCTAAAATGTGGCTGAGGCATTACACAAACCAAATGGCATTCGTCGGAAAGCAAATGTTCCGAATGGGCAAGTGAAAGTTATTTTTGCTTGATCCTCCGGCGCGATTGCGATCTGGTTGTATCTAAAATATCCATAAAGGAAACATTAATAGGCTTTACCAGCTAGCCTATCCAGCATTTTATCAATGAATGGAAGTGAGAAGTGATCCTTCTTTGTGGCCGCATTTAAACGACGGTAATCCATACACACTCGCCAACTTGTAGCAATGCGACTAGGGATTAGCTCATTTTTATCGTTACTTACCACTGTGATGCCACTCTTCTTAGGCACATATTGGACCGAGCTCACCCATGTACTATCCGCAATAAGGTAGATGATGCCTACGTCCAACCATTTGATAATCTCCTTCTTCACTACTTCCTTTATTTTCTCATTCAGTCTTCGTTGTTGCTCAATTGATTGTTTTCCTTCATCTTCCATCCTAATTTTATGCATACAGAAAGAGGGACTAATGCCTCTGATGTCTACTATGCTCCAGGCGATGGCTCTTTTATGACGCTTCAATATTTTGATTATTTTTCTTCTTGGCTTGCATTGAGACTTGCATTGACAATTACAGACAATGTATCATTGCCACCTAGGAAAACATATTTCAGGTGTGTTGGCAATGGCTTTAACTCCAGAGTCAGAGCTTCTTTAACCAATGGTTTAAAAACAAGGATCGTCCGATTAGTGAGATCCAAATATTCCAATTGCCAGCCATGTTTCTGCTCACAAACATTAGCTTCACCTTTGTGATCACATTCAGGTGGATATTGTCATCAGTTGTCATCGCATATTCCTCTCACACTGCTGAACTTCGTTCATTAAATTCTTCTGTAATTAACTCATCCAGAACATCAAGGTGGTGACATTGTTCCTTACTTCGCAATGGAGATGCTTCAAAAACACTGAAGGTTACATGTTCATTATTGTGACGCATGATCAATTCACCATTGAAAACATCTAGAAGAGTGCGTTTCGTTGCTAAAAATGGTTGTCTCAAAATAATGGGCATCTCCTTAACAACTTTGCAATCAAGTATGATGAAATCGGTTGGGAATACAAACTTATCGACATGGATGAGAACATCTTTAATCTGTCCTTCAGGTTATGCCAAAGATCTATTCGCGAGTTGCAATGTCACCGTAGTAGGCTTCAGATGACCAATCCCTAATTTCCTGAAAGTTGACAATGGCATAAGATTAATTCTAGCTCCTAGGTCACATAGAGCTTTACCCAAGTAATGATTTCCAATAGAGCATGGAATCGTGAAACTTCCAGGATCTTTCACTTTTGGTGGCAATTTATTTGTTAGTACAATAGTACACCCTTCTATGAGTGCAATTGTCTCAATATTGGATAGCTTCTTGTTCTTTGATAAAATCTCCTTCATAAATTTCCCATAGCTAGGGATCTGCACAAGAGCATCAACTAGAGGTATATTAATATGTAATTATTTCAATGTAGATACAAACTTTTGATAATATCTGTTGGTAGTTCCTTGAATCGCTGTGGAAATGGAAAAGGTATGTTTACAGTGGGTTGTTGTGATATAACCGATTGTGTCAATATGGGCAGTTGCATCGACAACTTCTTAGGATGAATGGTCGGTATCAGTGTAACTATTGGTGGTTCCTCCTCATTTTCTTCAGCTGTGTCTTATTCAGATGCAACTTCTTCTTGTTGCTTTGGTTCATTTGAGTTGGTAGGTACCCGACTAGAGCTGCTATTGTGTTCGGCAGTTTGCTTTCCACTCCACAACGTAACAACCTTGCAATGTTCCTTACCTTTCTGATTTGGATTTTCGGTATCACTTGGCAAAGCACTTGGTAACTGTGTGCTCATGTTAGAAGCCAATTGTCCTAGTTGTGCTTCCAACGCTCGGATGGAAGAAGAATTTCCTTGTACAATAGCTTCTATTTTGGTAATATGTTCACGCATCAAAGCTTCAAGAGTAGCCAATGGATCTGATCTAGGTTGAGAATATTGCTGTTGTTGTTGATGCTGTCCTTGCATATTTGACATCGCATTCTGTTGTGGCAGCATTCGAACATGTGGTTGTATCTGATTGTATGACTGCATCTGGTTTGTGATCGCATCTGATTAGGTTGTGCATACATTTGCAGATTGTAATTATAAATCTGCTGCTGTTGACCGTAACTCCCCTATCGAAAATTACCTTGATTTGAGGAATTTTCATATTTGTATGTGGATGCATTCTAACTCCCCAAGATTGTTGAGCTCTATTTGAACTATAGTATGAGTTACTATATGAATTACCACGGATGTTATTAACATAGAATGCATTTTCAGCATGCTGTGGACGATCTTCATAGCTATGGTTATTACCGCAAATTTCATAGGAAAATGTCGGGACATCCATCTGTTGGGCTACTTGAATAGGGGTAACATCACTCGTCCTTTTCATGTTTTGATCATGTTCATCAATGAGGATACTTGTGCACTTAAGGCTGATATAGCGTCTAATTCCATAACTCCAAGAGTTGTTTTCACCTGTGCAAAACGAGAAATCGGGTATTGATAATCATTTTGTGCAATCCTCTCTAAGATTCGGACGGCTTCATTGTAAGTGCAATCCAAGAAAGGACCATTGGCAGATGCATCGACAAGATTTCTTATCTGCGCATTTAATCCATTGTAGAAGATCTCGATTTGTGTCTCCTTTAAAATTCCGTGCATGGGACAACCTCTCAGCAAAGTCTTGTAACGTTCCCACATAGTGTATAAATTCTCATCATCCAATTGATGATATGTCATGATATCATTCTGTAATCTAGCATTCATTGTCGGTGGATTGAATCGTAAAACAAATTGAGTTGCTAGCACACTCCATGAAGTAATAAATTCAGTCGGTAAACCAAGAAACCATGTACGTGCCCTCCCTTGAGAAGAGTAAGGAAACAGCTGCATCTTCAAGGCGTCATCAAGAATACCATGTTGACTGAAGGAAGCATATATAAGCAAAAAAGATTTGAGATGCTCCCTCGCATCTTCGTGAGGTAAACCTGCATATTGTCCATTTGAGTTAAACATTTGAAACATAACCGGTTTTAATTCGAAATTATCAGCTTGTATGCTGGTCTAACAACTCCCAGTTGTAAATCATCGAGCATAGGAACAACAAAGTCTCTGATTGTCCTGTCTAGAATTTGCTCTTCTTGTGGTTGCACTGGAAGAACAACATTTTGTGGCAGCAATGGTGGTAGATCATTATTATTTCCAGCCATTTTTGTTTGCTCTTGTCTTTTCCTCTGAATTGTCCTTTCAAGCTCCAGATCAAAACTAACAATGTTGTTAGTATTTCTTCTTGTGGACATAAAACACCTAACAAAGAAAATTGAAAAGAATTAACAAAAGATTAGTAATCAATAAAGGTTAGAAAAGAAACAAATAAATGCAACTACAAAAATAAACATCAAACAAATGCCATCCTCGGCAACAATGCCAAAACTTGATCGTGCTATGAACGTCACAGCAAATATGTACAAGCATACACTGTAAATGCAAGTATATTAGACAGAAGTGAATCTATCGAATATCAATCCCATAGAGATGGTTGTTTATGTTTAAATCTGTAGAGGTAATTTGAGTTAAAATGAAAAGAACTGTTAAGAGTAATGTCAACGCAAATTGGTTAAAACTACACAGGTTAAGAATTAAATTTGTTAGTGCAAATGTAAGATAAATTGTCAGAGCAAATTAATAGAAATTGAATTGGTTGTTGAGATGTTTTAATGTAAATTTAGAAATATAAAAGATATAGATCAAGTGTAAAGAATTGGAGAGGATCAATGACTTCACAAGTTGGCAACACTAAATGTGACTACAAGGTAACTAATAGATGAATTGTCGCCGCAATTACATTCTAATGAGATCTTACTAATATCAACTCTCTATTTAACAAAGACTTAAGTACTCACAACTACCACACCTTCCAATGCTGGTAATGCTTTGTACTCAAGAACAGGTGGCCAGAATTCCTTCTTGCCTCAAGCAACTTCCGCTATCTTGCTTGTTAATCTAACTTGTCAACGTACCTTCCAGTGACTGTGACTGCAATCGCACTTCCATGGTCAAAACAATTAAATCCAAATATAAACAGTTGAGAAGAATTGAATAAAACTCAAAGTAAATCTAACATTAAAAGATACTTCCGCATACAATTAATAGTCAATAGAATTCATCGGCATTTAAGAGGGATTAACAAATGAATTGAAGCATTCTATTCCTAGTCTACTAGAATTCTCCCTTAATCACTCCTCTTGTGTCACACCTGGCCACTTCTCGTCAGAAGCAATTGCGTCCTTGTTGTATCAGGTCACCTTCTTCCAAAATCAAGCTTCCATGGCAGCTAACTTTGGGAATGAATGAGAAATTGTAGATTTGATTTCTTCACACTTTGATATCGATCTTCTCTTTGTTCCTTCTATTTATAATCACTTGCAATTACAGATCTTCATCCCTTTTCAGATCTAACTCCTTTTTGCAGCTGTAAAAAGATTATTATTGTCAGCTATGCACTTGCGCAGATCTGATTTGTTAATTAGACAGTTGCAGATTGTCGAGACATTGCTGGGTGTAAATTGTGATTTTGATTTGCTGCGACAACTTGACATTCTTCTGTGCTGGTACTTCTGGATATGTTAGCAACGTGAAATTCTTGACAAAATGTAGAAGCATTCATGTGGTGACATATTTATCCGCAATTCTGGATCAAACTTGTGACCGCAACTCTGAATGCTTTTCTACCCTTATCTTCTCAGGTGAATTTCTGCGCTGACAACTTTAGACACAAAACTAGTACTAAATACAGCGACATTAGTAGCATAGAAAAGATAAAATGAAAGAAAGTAAGATCAAACTACACTAAGTTAGAAAATACAAATACTAAGTATGAATGCTAACAATGTATGCTAAATATGATACAAAAGGAACAAATTATACACTAATTTAAGGGGAACTTATGTGTCATTTCTAATGTAATCACCGATTTTCATCAATTGTACAAAAATTGTAAAAAATACATAAAATTCATGCTTAATATTTATAAAAATAATTAAGAATTAATATTTTGGTAAATTAAATACAAATTAATTATTTTATAATTAAATTGTATTTTTTGACAACAATTACTAAGAATTTGCATGAATTTGAGTTAAAAAGGGCATGAAAAAGTTATACATTTTCATCGTTCCACACCCTCAAACTTAATTCATTGCTCATCCCGAGTAATGCACAAATCACAAAAGAAATGATCATTTCTCTCCATACTTATGAATTAATATAACCAAGCACAAAAACAAGGATTCAGAATTATGTAGCTCAAGTATGTATTTTATTCAAAATATCTTCAATTATCATCATGCTTAACAAAACTATATTAATTTCTTTTCTCAATAAAGACATGTCAAAATCTTACCACTCAATTTTTATTCCCTCGGTTAAGACCAAACTACAATCATTAAGTTTAACTTTTGCCTTCATATGTGGAACATAGCAATTTCTCTCCACTAATGTAGGTAACGTTGAAATCTTGAATCAAATAGGTCTTTTGAATAGGTTGTAACGGGGCTAGGCTAAGGGTAAGTAAAAGATAGATATATTTAAAACCCTAGACTCAGCTTGCAGCGGACCTTCGAGATAATTATCTTCAATTCCACCAACTTTTTCGAACTTTGAATGCTCATGCTCTTTTCTCTTTTATTTTAAATACATATGCTCTATTTTTTTCATTCTTTTTTTTTCTTTTTTTTAGCATCATTTTGTATGTACTACATTTTTTTGAGCATTTTGGTACTTCTTCTTAACTCCCCCAAACTTATTTTCAGAACATATTTTTGAAAGACTGAGTCTAGTAGTTGGGACAATTTAGAGATAAGTACGAGAGATAGGCTGACTTATCATTTTAAGGTAAAAAGAAAATCAGGCCATATAGTCTCAAAGTTGGCTTTAAGGGATAACATTCATAAAGGTTAGTTTGAAAGGCTGAAATAGTCCAAACAAATATTGCCTAAATCATTTTCAAAATTTCATGTTTCCTTGGATTTTGCCTCAAGAAATTACTAAGTCAATTCTAGAGACTTAAACTTTAATGCATGTCTAGCTTCTATAAGGAATTAAAAAATTTTATGATATGATTAACATATTTTATTAAGAGTAGCATTCGTATCATGGTTCAGCTTAACATCACAACCATTGAGATAATTGAATTTTATTTATACTAAAGCTTAACATAATGAACATAAATTCAAATTTTCGAGCAAAATTATAATTAAATTCATAAAATAAGAAGAAATAACATTTATTAAGAAATTTTCGATTTTCAGCCCCCTACTTAAGATGAACAATGTCCCCATTGTTAAAAACAATAGAGAGAATGTAAAAATAAAAGCGAATAGATATTGTACACCAGGTAGGATCAAGGAAGAGGAGATGAGTCAAATTTGACTGCTTAAATATCAAGTTCTTCCAAGGTTCAATCCTAGACATGTACATATCTATTGCCACACCCTTATTTTTCTAATTGTTCAATTATTGACTTCAACCTCTTAATTTATTATGCAAAAATTAAAACTATCCTAACGATCTAATGACTTAAGACCTAATCCTAAGTTCATTTAATAATTAAAAACATAAACTAACCTAAGAAAATAAAGAAAGAAAGACAATAAATTCCCCCTTTTTATTAATTTGTGTCATCCTTTTTTTTCGAGATTTCTATAGTGTGGGGAACTGATGCTGCAACGAAGAGAAGGGATAGTGAGTGTTGGATATTTTTCTCCTCATCACTGTTCTGGGCCTCGAGCCCAAAACTGCAACAATTTTATTATCTACACTAAAATAAAACTTGATAGAAACAAACTAATTAAACCTTGGGTCTACTTGACCCTCTTATTGAACATAAAAATAGAAATGAAAATAAACTTGAAATTAAAAACAAAAAATTACAGTTCCTTTTTGGCTACTTAGAAAATTTTTCTCAAAAAATTACATTAAATTAAGTTCCAGGAAAGGTCGGAGGGGCCACAAATGGTCCTACTTAAGTTCCAATCTCCTTAGTCAGAATTAATTTAATGTACTAATTGAAGAAAATTTTTCTAATCATGTCATTTATTCAAATGAGAAAAAAAGTGAAAATAAATTAACGTAGAGAGAGTGAAGAGAACTCCCTCAATGTTATTGGTGATTGTCACTGAAAAAGGCAATGTTGAACATCCATTTATCATACACCGTATCCATCTAGAAAGAAAAAATAAGGTTGCCCAAAAATTGCATACAACATTTGATAAAAAAAGTAGCAGTGAGAGATGGTCTTTCTGCGTTGCTTTTCTCGACTTCCTGTCATTAATACAAATCTGCCGACCCGTGATGAACCTCAATGGAGTCCGGTCATCATCTGTGAGATATTCTTTCCTTGGTACAAGTCCCACCCACTGAATGTCATAGATGAGATCCATGACCCTTGCTTTTAACCTTTGAGACTCGAGTTTCCTAGGATCAAATACTCGAGATTGACTTACACTTTTCTGTCCCTCGATAGAACTCTTTTTAGTATCTAATGACCTTTTCAAAATCGATAAGTCTAACTCGAGTGGCTCTTCTCTTCCAACGAATCATTGAATTCAAATTTTATAGGAGCTAGCATATCTGTCTTGAAGATAGTCGAACAATCTTTAACCTTATTAGGAGATTTTATGACCTCGAGTGCATTAAATGTCACCTATTCATCTTGAACATGCATGGTGAGTTCACCTTTCTGTACATTGATTATCGTCCTGCCGGTTGCCAAGAAAGGCCTTCCTAGGATGATTGGTACTTTTTTGCTTCAAAATCTAAGATAATAAAGTCAGTAGGAAATATGAATTTTTCAATACGTACCAAGATATCCTCGATCTTTCCTTCTAGGTATGCTAAATATTAATCCGCCAATTGGAGTGTAACTGTAGTCAGTCTAGCCTTACCAATACCTAATTGTCTAAACATAGACATAGGTATTAAGTTCATACTTTATCCCAAATCACACAAAGCCTTACTGTAATAGGATTCTCCAATATTGCAAAGTATGGTGAATCTTCCTAGATCCTTCAACTTAGGAGGCAACCTATTCTGGAAGAATAAGCTACATTCTGTAGTAAGGGTTTGACCACTCCCGAATGTACTCTCGTTCGGTGTAGATTTCGGCTTTCGCATGTATACGGGTCAGGTTGTAAATACAGTGTGTTTACAATAGAACACTTGGAAGTATTTCGAGAACATACCCAAAGGAGGCTTAAGGCAATAGTAAATGGAATTCCTGCAAAGAATAAAATTAATTAGTACTAGTTTTAAGGTTATAGTACAAGGAAAATAAGAGAGTTTGTTGAAAGTATAAAAAAAGATCAAAATAAAATAAAATAAAGTAAAGATGAGTTATAGAAATTCTTATAGACGTCTTTGGGGAGATTCGGTCATTTCCGTATGATTTCCTCAATTATTGGGTTTTAGAGATTTTCCTCTAATCAATTAGTCACTACCCTAGTTGGATCTCTCGATCTTTCACCGATATAGTGAGTCGATAGAGATTACTTATCGCTAGATGTCACAATCTAAATCGGTTTGGGGCAAAGGTGTTCACAGATGGGCAATACCAATTTTGGGTTCATTCTCACCTAAATGACTTTCTAGGGTTGTCAGGCCTAGTGTTTGTTTGATGCTCTTCCTTTCCTAAATAGCTGATCCGAAAGGTAAAACCCCTGTAAAACAACAATCAATTTTTTATATGTCCACTCCCTAATTCCATATTCCCCAGAATGGAATTAGTTTCTTATGGTTTCTTTATTCATCAATAACACAATATATGAAAATATATAAATCAAGAATTGAATGAAAAAGAAATTGAATTGTATTAAGCGATCTATGGGGAAAAATTCCTTGATTGTTTACACGAGTTTCAACAATCTCATTTCAAAAGCTAAAACAAATAAACTAAAATTGAAAGTTAAAAGCTAAGTAATTGTGTCTAAACCCTAGTGCTAAAGGTCCTAATTATAGTTTTTACATGGCTATTTTTCCTCAACCCTAAGTCAGCTACCATCCTTCATGTTTAAGTTGCATTGTGAAGATGAAAACGCCCCTCGCAAGATGTAGAGTTGGAGTTTGAGGCCAATGTCACGACACACCAGGCCCTATGTCGCGACATAGCAGGTAGTCTTGGAATTCTTCACTACTGATCCCTTTGTTACGACATAGAGTGGTCTCTATCATGATGAAGTGGTCAATATCACTTTGGCTAGCTGCTAGTGGTCTCCTGTGCACTCACGAAGTATGTTAGCTAACTTTTAGGCCTTGTTTGGCCTTAAATGCAATAATACAACCTATTTAGCACATTTTATTTAGAAAATGAAACTATACTAAAAATGCATAAAATATAAAGGAAATTACTTGATTTCAAGCTCATCAAATGTGGAAATATGTTTAATCTACTAGGTATGAAACCAACAGATCAGGGCTACAGTTTCAAATTCTCTCAACCTTTTCTTCTTAGACAAAAATTCTTTCATAGCTTTCGCATAGTTCAGCATTTGCTCCAAAGATTCTACCAAAGGAATGTTGATACGTAGTTGTTAAAAAATTCTCCTAAATTGCACATCTTGCTTATTTTGTTGGAGTCTTTGAGGATATGGAGGTTGTGGAACCTTGGCTTGAATTGGACAACTCTTCTAGTCTTCGAATTCTCGGATTTAGTTCGTTAAAAAGTGGAACAACATACTGCCTTATAGCATGATCCTTATCATCAGCGAAAGGATTGGATTTCGAACATTAGCGGCTCCATTCCTTGAACATCAATTCGATTCTCAAGGTCCATTTCTACAACTTGTCTTTGGGCTTGTCTTTCTCATATTCTCTGTCTAAATGCCTGCTTGATGTCATGGTTGATAGGAAGTAAACCGATAATTCGATCAATACCCATAACCACCTGAAATAGTCAGAAAAAATTAAGTAAAAATTAAACAGAAGAATAAATAAGCCAAAATGTAAAACAAATAATTACAAAAATCCCCGACAACGATGCCAAAAACTTAGAACGATTGAAATGTGCAAGTGTACACAATCTTATCAAGTAATAAAGTGACAAATAAATATCGAGTTATCGTACCCACATGGACTATGTCAGAAAAATAATTGTGAAATAATTAATCAACAAATTGGTTAGGGAAAAGACAATAATTTTGAATAGTATAAAACTAAACTAAAACTAATCTAAGTTAAAAATAAAATAAAAATAAAAATTAATTCTAATGCACGATTTAAAAGCTTTAATCAATATGACATAAATGTGTTAGGTTAATTTCTTCAATTACTTAATTAAATCTAAATCATATTCATGCTTGTTATGAAGTAAATTCACGGCAACCCGATATCTTGTTAACTTATGAACAACATTACTTAAAAAAATCAATTTATCTTTTAACGATATTCCTATGTCAATTAAACCGACTAAACCAATTTAAATAAGTAAATGTGTTAATGCACATACATACTTTATGAACTAAAGTAATTACTTTTTCCAATTCAACCAATTAAATTAAAATTCACAAGTAAAGGATCAAATGAAGTAACAACATACACCCATATTGAAACAATTTAATCACAATATCCTGCAAGTTATGCAAAGCTATTATATCATTCAATATCGTTGCTACATTCAACCTTTAGCTTCCTTAGAAGATTAAATATGCACAAATTAAATAGTGTGTCCATTAATCACAATTTCAATCCACTTAAATTATTAATTCATTAGTTATATCACAAGGGCAATGCAAATATAACTTATGCATGATAATATTTAATTAAACAAAATATTTAGGGCCTATAACAACATAAACATGATTCATGATAAATTAAGCAATCAGCACAATCAACCCAACACTTAAGAAAATTTAAGCCATTTTAATTAAATAAACAATAGCAATCATAATAGTATTCATCATAATAACAACAAGAATTTTAAAGAGAGAAAAGGGATTAGGATTAAATCCATCAATTTCTCAAGAATTGCTGTCGTACTCTTCGTCGTTCTTGCTTGATTTTTCCTAGATCAAGGTCTCTGATGAACACTCAATGAAGTTATTTCCATGGCTGAACTCTTTCCCAAGTGGGGGAAATCGGCAAAGGACGGAAGGAAGGGAAATGGGAAGGTTTAGAGAGAAAACTAGAGAAAGAAGAGAATGTGTTGTGAATTGGTGATTAAAACGGGTAACTTAGGGGGGTATTTATAGTTGGGAATTGAAGGCTATTTTTACCAAATGAATTTCAACCACTCACTCACCATGGCCGGCCACCCTTGGAGCAAGTTTGATTAGTTCAAATTTTGCTTGGGGTAAATTCGTAAAGACATAAATAGTGGGGGGGTTTGAATGAGATTTGAGAGAACCTTGAGGGCTGTTTTGTAAGTGTGAAAAATAGCTAAAATAGCTGATTGGGTAAGGCATTTGAATGGCGTTGGGCTTGCTCAAATCATGGTGGTTCAGTCCTCCATGTCATGCACATCGGGGCACTTCACTTTAGGCTTTATAATTTAATTTCTAGCCTAATTAAATTGAATAAAAATTATAATTATAAAGTATAATAATGCTCATAAATTGGACCGACATGGGCTGGAAAATCAATTGTCTTAGTTCTTAGATCACTCGATGTAAATTTTTCGAAACGATTCAGGCCTTCTGTAGTGTTTGCCGAGCCAATCTTCATCAATTGTGCAAAAAATGTAAAAAAATACATCAAATTCATACTTAATATGTGTAAAAATAATTAAAAATCAATTTGTTGGTAAATTAAGTACAAATTAATTATTTTATAATTAAATTGTATTTTTTGACAATAATTACTTACAATTTGCATGAATTTGAGTTAAAAAGGGTATGAAAAAGTCTATATACTTTCATCATTCCAGCATGGTTCTAGCTATTTATTCTAAAGTTCTATTTTTCCTCTCAAAAACTGCATTTTGTTGAGGGTTATAGGTGCAAAAAGATTATGGCGAATTTCATTTGAGTTTCAAAAATTTTCAAAATCAAGATTTTGAAATTCGGTTCCATGGTCATGTCTAACACTAGTGGTAGAGTAACCTTTTTCATTTTGATTTATTTTTGAAAATGTGATGAATTTTTCTAAAGCTTCATGTTTGGTACTTAAGAAAAGAACCCAAGTAAATCTAGAAAAGTCATCAACAAGCACAAAAAGATATTGTTTTCCACCCAAGCTAGTTGTCCTAATAAGACCAAATAAGTCTATGAGAATTAGTTGAAGAACTCTACTAGTTGATACATCATTAATAGATTTAAAGGAAACTCTTTTATGTTTACCCTTAATACATGCATCACAAACTTTATCTAGTTCAAAATAATTTTTTGGCAATCTTCTTTCTTAGTTATTTTTAGCTAGTTTATGCAATATGCTCATGCTAGCATTTCCTAATTTTCTATGCCAAAATAAATAACTTATTAAAAGCAATGTTAATAACGTTATGACATTTAGACTCAAATATGACATTGAAATCTTTATCACATAATTGACTAATACTTAGAAGATCATGCTTAAGACTGCTTTCATATAAGACATTCTCAATAATAATTGAAGTGTTTTTACAATAGAGCCTATTCGTTCAATTTTTCTTGTGGCGCTGCCATCGAATGTAACTTCTCTTCCACCTTTTGGCTTCAAGTTGATAAAGTGACTCTTGTCACTGGTCATGTGTCTTGAGCATCCACTATCAAGGTACCATAAGTTTTTCCTTCAGTAGTCCGCCTCAAAGCAATGCTCCCTTTTTCTACAAACATAGAATTAAACTTTGATTTTTGGTACCCAAATTCTTTTGGGTCCATAAGCATTAGTTCTTATAATTTTAGTCCCTTTAGGTATACATTTTGAAATCAAGTTCTTATCTTGAGAAGTTATAAGTCCTTTAAGGACCCATACACTTTTAATAATTTTTTTGTAGAAATTTTAGGGACCCTATGTTTATAAAAATTAAAACTATTTTTAAAAAAGTTTTGTTTTGAATTTTCTCCTTTTTCAAAAACTTTGTTAGAGTGAGCTTTTTCACTCTTAAGCAATTCAAGTTGCTTTTGATGATCATCATGAACTTTAGAAAGCAAATTATGCTAGTCTAAATTCTTTTTCTCAAAATCATTCATACAAGCTAGCGTAACATTTATTTTGCTTTTAAATTCATGCTTGACTTTGGAGAGTGAATTGTTTACATCTTTAAGCTTTGAAATAGTTTTTTTATATTTTGAAGCCATTAATTCAAACTCCAAAACCAACTCATCATAGGCATCTTCTAACTCATCAAAACAATAAGAATTTGAATTATATGAGTTAGAAGTTACCTTAGTGTCGTCGATGGCCATAAAGCAAAGACTGGATACTTCTTGATCTTCATTGTTTGATGACTCCTCATCACTCCAAATAGCAACATGAGCCTTAAGCTTTTTTTGCTTGACCCTCTTTTCTTCCATTGGGGACAATCAAACTTAATGTGTCATGGCTTCTTGCATTCATAGCATATGATGGGGTCCTTTTCCTTAGTAGATTCAATCTTGAGTCCTTCCTTCTTTCGAAATTATCTTCCTTTGTTGGACCTTATAAACCTCTTGAATCTTCTTGCAAACATGGTCATGTCTTCACCCTCATCCACATCTTCATTTGAATTTTCATCTTCTATTGTGGACTTAAGGGAAACACCAACCTTCCTCTTTTCAACTTTTTCTTCTCCTTTATTCACTCCCTTGAGTCTTATTCATGAGTGAGAAAGGAACTAATAAGCTAATATAATGAAAGAGTCTCAAAATTCTTAGCCTCCTCTATGGCTGTAACTTTGGCATCCCAAGACATAGACAAGCTCCTAAGCATTTTCCGGATTACTTCTTCATTTGGATAGGTCTTCCCATAAGATTTGAGTTCACTGATGATGATGGTGAACCTATCGGACATAGATTTATCATGAAGGTCTAATAATTGAGAGTGAAAATTCCTACTTTTGATGTCTTAGCTTGACCGGTACCCTCATAAGTGACCTCCAATTTGTCCCAAATTTTAATGGCATTGGAACATGGTGATATCCTACTATATTCATCCGAACCAAGTGCATAAAAGAGAGTGTGCGTGGCCTTGGCACTGAGTTGTATGCTCATCCTATCTTCCTCATTCCATTCCTTCTTGCTCTTTGGAACTAGCTTTTCTCCTTGCTTTTGAGGTATGGTTGAACCATCCATGATGACATCCCACACGACAAGATCATTGGCTTGTATAAACAATGTCATTCTAGTCTTCTAATAAGAGTAATTTGCACCATTAAAGTAAGGAGGTTTATTGATGAATTGAGACTCACCAACCATAATTGAGCTGAAAGAAGATGTCATTTTATGCGATTTGAATAGGATGAAGTTAAGCTACCTTGAGTATCTTTTCTTGGTTGTTAGATCATCTTCTAGAGACTAGATTTGACACCAATTGTTAGCTCAATAGACCAAACCAAAATCTCCAAGAGGGGGTGAATTGGTCTTTAAAAAACTTAGTGGAAGCAAAGAGAGAAAATGAAAGAATGAACGCAAAGATTTAGAGTGGTTCGACCCCAATTGCCTACTCCATTACCTTAGCTTTCTACTACTAAGAATTTTCCCAAATTCACTAATTTGCTCAACCTTTGAGGACAAGGTTTAACCTTACAACTCCCTTAAGATTTCTACCCCAAATCTTAAGATACAAACCCTCTGAAAGAGATACAAATAAGAAAACAAAAAAACAATCCTTACAAAATTAAATTGTTTGCAAATTAAGCTCAAATACAATGAAATACTCTTGAGCAAGAGAATAGAAGTAAGACTTACAAGTGTATGTAAGAAAAATATGAAAATATTAAGCTTAACGTTGTTTGATTGATGATTTTTACTTAAAAGTGCTTTCTTGTTATTTTAGGGTCTTTGGAAGTTGGTATTATACCTCTAATTGATTTCCAACCATTGAGGTTGTTGGAGTCATGAATAGAGTCATTGGGGATGTAAAACCAGAGCATTTAACTCACCTACAACTTCGAGTATAAAAGGGTATCAATATTTTTTGTAATAAATGCTAAATTTAGTAATCGATGGAGTTTTACAATCGATACCAAAAACATTTTGTTGATACTTTAAGAAAAAGGTATCAATACCGTATTGATATTTTGTAAGGTTTGTGAAAACATAATGTCATTTTGGTATCGTTTTTTAAGATGTGTATTGATATTTCATAAAATATCGATACTTGGCAAAATGGTATTGATATTTTTAAGGGTTTGTGAAAATAGAATACAAGTTTGGTCTTTATTATTTAAAGGGTGTCGATATTTCCAAAATTACCGATACTTGGCCAAAAAGGTACCCGTAGTTTTTGGCCTAGAGCAATTTTGACTTGTTTGAAAATCATTTTGATTTGTTAAAATGATTTTGACTTGGTTAAAATCATTTTAACTTGATTTTAAAATTGTTGCAAAATTCTTCTAAGAGTTCAATGTAAGTAATCAAAATTTTATCTCTTAGACTTCAAATTGAAAATTCATTTTGTCATTTTTGTTCAATTTTATTTTTATTAAAAAACACTTAAATTTTTTATCAAATAAAGCTTGGTTTAACAATTTTGTTGCTAAATTTCTTGTTTCTTCTATGCAATTCTTCCTTTCTTAGCATCAAAATTCCAACAAATTCTCCCTCATATCAATCCCCAAAAAAAAAAACCAACAACCTAGTTAAGAAAAATTAGCTAATTAGAGCAGTGCACAAGATCACTCTAAATGTAAGAGTCCAAACTCCTAATTTGCAATGGACTCCTTAAAAAAATTGACCAATCAAGACACATCCTCTTCTAACATAAGAAATTTAGATAATTTCAATTTTAGGGTCCATTTCTTTACATGTAAAAGGTTTTACGAAAAATATTTTTTGCATTTTCCTGTGTTTGTTTCATGGAAAATAGATTGGTCAACGGAAAATGACTTATAGGCTAACGTAAAATAAGTTTTTTTCCTATAAAATGACTTACCCTCTTGAAAAGCGTAAGCTATTTTCTAAAAAAGAGCTCCTCTATTTTCTTAAAATGACGTAAAATAAGTCATTTTCTTGATTTTCAAGAATTTAGTTGCTCTCTACTTTTTTCAGATTTAAAATCAAGTCCAATTGTTGACATTGTTAAATTTTTTTCTGAATTTTGTTGATGTCACATTTTTAAATAAAAAACACTCACTTGGTAGTCATGTAACAAAAGATGTTGTTGCAATGAACTTGAATTTAACAAAATATTTTTAATATTTGCAAAAACAATGTAAAATATAAATTTATAGATATAAAATAAACTCAATTAAACAATTAAAATATAAGAAAATCTCATATTTATGTTTGTTTAATTGAAAATAACTTTTATGAAATATTATCAAAAAATCTATCAAATAACAAAAATTATTTTATACAAATTCATCCAAACACCAAAAATTATTAATTTTTCCAGAAAAGTAAGTAATTTTAAGAAATCATTTTCCAGAAACTATTTTCAGTGAAACAAACGAATCATTATATTTAACCTATTTTCTTCAATTTACCTAATAATCAGTACACCCAAAAATTTACCCAACTCCCATGCTTCTATGGCTCTTTTCCAAATAGGTTTTTTCGATTCTGATAGTCGAAATTGGATAAGGTTTCATTGGCAAACTTACCCCTGAATCTTTTGGTTTTGGGATTTTGCTCTTTTGCTTCCTTCCTTTCTCTTTTCTCTTTATGTTCAATCTGGAAATCCATCTCTCCTCTAAATCAAACAATGATAGCACCTTTCTAGCAATGCACAAGAGCTTTCAATGCTTATTCTCTCCTCACGCTATTCACTATCACCCACAACAGTAGATTGAGCTCTTTCATGTGATATGGTCTCCAAATATCGATTGTGCATGGAAAATGATCGATCTTCTTGTTCCTATTCCTATTCTAGCCAAGAACGAAAGTCCTTGAGCATTTCCAATCACCTCAGAGTCATGCTCAGGACTTATCTTAAGGGATTGTCAAGGACAGTAACACCCAAACCCATTACCGTCGCCGGTTAGGGTCCCGAGGTCTTTCCAATCATTTAACATTGACAAATTCCCAATATCACTTTATTTTAATATGATTAAATAAATATATCATACATTATATGAATTATCAAATTACATAACAACATAATCCATTTAGGGAAAAATGTCATTTCCATAATTCTGGGAGACTTTTACTAGCACCTATTAGACAAGTATCGGTAGAAGTCAAGTTAGTAAGTAATACAGAAATAACTGCAGTTTCCTATCGGTAGTTGTGATGGTTCTATCGATACAAGGGTGACTTCTACTAAAACAATTCATCTACATGCTACAAGATACTTCAAACTCCAGAGAGGAAAGAAGTTTTACCCTACAACTTCTACTGATACAAGTACTCAAACTATCGATACTACTATGAACAGAACTACCTATACTTGATATTTTACTACTGATACAATGCAAGTCAATAACCAACCTCTCTCCTACTTTGTACTTCTATCGATACATGCAAGAGTACTACCAAAACAAGTACGTAGAATTCAAATATTCACATAAGTTTCTTAAGTACATCAAACATTCTTCAAAGCATAACTACAAAATACAATAGAAAAAACTCAAGTATTCATGGATCCACATGTCATTACATTTCAATGCATAATGTCTACTTTCAACATTAAGCAAACATACAAAATAAGTTCAATATTCAACTAAGGTTTCAACAATGAGCCAACCAAACCAAAATCAAGCATTACAGAAGGTAACATCATCCTAGTACATGCCATATAACCAAGTGATGTAAATACTACTGAACGAGCTCCCGAGATAGTGTGATTTCTTCGAGATAATTCGATCTTAAAACAACAAAATAGAATCTATAAAACAATAACAATTCCATAGGTAAGCTTTCATAGCTTAGCAAGTTCGTAAAGTTTAACAAGTTACCGAATAACATGTGTTGTACAATTTGTAAATCAATCGAACCAGAATAGAACTGTGCTTTAATAAGCCAGAACTAGGATTCATCCTCTTGACAATGTCATCTCTGTTATCAGTATATGATGCTGCTCAAACAAGCTTATGAGGACTCGCAATGTATGAGGTACCTCAACCATCGATACAGTATCTGTACATATAATTGTTCCCTAACGATGTTGCTCACACAAGTTGTTGAGAATATGCAAATCAAGCATAAATCTCAACCATCATAAGGCCTATAATCCATTCTTAGATTCTTTCTCATTTCTTGACTCACGATGCTTCTCACACAAGCTGTAGAGAATCCGCAACAAATGTAGGACCTCAGCCATCGTATCGGTTTTGAATCACCGGCTCTAAGCCTGATATCTCTTTCTTCCTTTACTTTCATCTTTCTCGATTCCAAACCAACATATCATGTTTGCACTATTTATAGAGAATATAATAATGAAAAATTTAAAAGAAAATTTAATATTATGAACTTACCGGACTGAATTACAATTACAGATAGGATCTAGGGATTATTCTGCTAATTTCCCTTTCCTCGATTAGTGGCACGATTATAATCTAACACAATAAATCATCCAAATTTCTCTTTAAATCATGTAATTAAATAATGTAATACACTTTAGCCTTTCTTGGGGAATTTATGAATTTACCCCTAACATTTCACTTTTATTTAATTTAGCCCCTAAACACAAAACATGCAAAATAACCATTTTCTCTCTAAACCCCTACCAGCTGATTATTCAAAGCTTCCATAAAAGTCCCTACATTTCAACGATTTCACATCAAGTGCACACAACTTCATCATTTTTACATTTGAGTCCTTAAACCCTAATTTCACCCAAGAATCAATTTACAAAAATATCAAACCCAACCACCAAGCATTAAAATCCATCATAAGATTTCAAGAACAAGCATATTCAACTATTTAAATTTTATAAGATTACACACGTTCACAAATTAGTCCTTGTATTAACTAAATTAAGCTAATACAGACTCAAAAACATAAAAATTACTAAAAACGGTTAACATTTGCTTACCAAAATCAAAGCTCAAAGTTGAAAATGAAAAACCCTAATTTCTTTCTCTCCTGAACCGTATTGAAGAAGAAGAAAAAGAAAAATAAGATGAAATTCCCTATTTTCTTTCTTTTAATTTCATTTAAATAGTAATGACAATTTTGTAATTTTTGTAACTTTCATAATTAAACTTTCTTAATCACTTTTAGCCTTAATTAATCATTTCTTTAACACCTAAATGTCATGATATTCCACTATCTCAACTTCTATGGGCTAATTTACCCATTTAGTCCTCTAATCAAGAAATTCTACTTTTGCACCTTTTATAATTTAATCCTTCTTACTTAATTAACTATCCAATCGATAGAATTTCTTAACCAAAATTTAATACGATGCTAATGACATCATAAATATTAAAATAATAAATTACGACTTGACTTGTCGGAGTTGTGGTCCTGAACCCACTATTTTCGACACTAGTGAAAACTGAGTTGTTACAACTCTCCCCCTTAGGGAAATTTCGTCCCAAAATTTCTTACAAGTGAAAAGGTTGTGATACTGTGAACTCATTGATGCCTCTGTCTCTCAAGTTGCTTCTTCCAACCCGTGACGATTCCATAAGACCTTTACCAGTGGCACTCTCTTGTTTCTTAACTCTTTCACTTCACGAGCTAGAATTCTAACTGGTTCTTCAGAATATGACAAATCTGGTTGTATCTCAACCTCACAAGTGTAATCACATGCGAAGGGTTCAATTTGTACCGTCTCAGCATCAAAACATGAAATACATAATGAATCTTCTCAAGTTTCGGAAGTAAAGCTGCTTCTAGGCTACAGGACCAACCCTCTCGAGGAACTCATACAGTCCAATAAATCGCGGACTCAACTTTCCCTTTCTGCCAAACTGTAACACCTTCTTCCAAGGTGAAACTCTCAGAAAAACTCTATCTCTAACCGCAAACGCAATCTATATCTTTTCTTTTAAGATCTATGTACATCACTTTTGCCGGTCAGATGCTGCTTTTAAACAATCACGGATTACCCGAACTTTATCCTCTATCGCATGTATCAAGTCAGTCCCAACCAACTTCGGCTCACTTAACTCTGACCAATATAAAGGTGTTCTGCATTTCTACCATATAGTGCCTCAAATGGTGCCATTTTAATACTAGGCTGATAGTTGTTATTTTAAGAAAATTCTACCAGTGGTAGGTATTTCTCTCAACTACCCTCGAATTCGAGTACATAACATCATAGCATATCTTCCAAGATCTGTACCACCTGCTCTGACTCCCTCACCATTTGTCTGCGGATGATATGTAATGCTGAAATTCAACCTGGTTCCCAATGCTTCATGTAGCTTACCCTAGAACCTCGATGTAGAACATGGATCCCTATCAGAGATGATAGATACTGGTACACCATGTAGTCACATAACCTCAGATACATATAACTCAGCCAACTTCTCTAGTGAAAAATCCACACAAATAGGGATGAAGTAGCTGATTTCGTTAATCTATCTACTATAACCTAGATTAAATCTTTATTTCCTCGGTGTCACTGGCAATCCTATAACAAAATCCATAGTAACCCGTTCCCACTTCCACTCAGGAATGGAAATAGGCTACAGCAATCCAAACGATACCTGATGCTCTGCTTTTACTTGTTGACATACCAGACGTCTAGTCACAAACTAAAAAATCTCACATTTCATACCTGGTCAACAATACATCTTTTTCAAATTGTTATACATCTTTACACTCTCCAAGTGAATGGAGTACGTACTACTATAAGCTTCTGTCAAAATGTCTTGTTTCAAATCTGGATCATTCGAAACACACACTCTGCCTCGAAAATACAACAAACCTTCAGCATCATCAGCAAACCCAGTAATGGTATCACTTTGCATATGTTCTTTCTTGGATAAAAGCTTTGGATCATTTTTTTGCAACTCTCGAATTCGCTGTAGGAATAACGGTCTCGTCCTGAGTTCAGTGGTGACTGAGCCATCACTCTCTAGCGACAAATGAGCATTCATCGCCATCAATGCAAACAACAACTTTCGGCTCAGGGCATCTGCAGCAACATTAGCCTTTCCCAGATGATAATCAATCACAAGATCAAAATCCTTTAATTGCTCTAACCATCGACACTGTCTCAAATTCAGCTCCCTCTATGTCATCAAGTACTTCAAACTCTTATGATCAGTAAATACATGACATCTCTCACCATAAATATAATGACGCCAAATCTTTAATGCAAAGACTATGACAGCTAGCTCCAAATTATGAGTCGGATAATTCCTTTCATGTGGCTTTAACTGTCGAGAGGCATAAGCTATCACTTTCCCAGTTTGCATGAAAATGCAACCCAAACCATTCAAGGACGGGTCACTGTAAACAACAAATTCCTTCCCTGACTCAGGCTATGTCAATACCGAAGCTTCTCTTAACATTTTCTTTAGCAGATCAAAACTCTGCTATAATACAGAAATCTTTCACAAATCGACGGTAATAACAAGCTAGTCCTAGAAAGTTACGTACCTCAAAAACATTCTTCGAAACTTTCCAATTGAGAATGGCTGAAACTTTACTCGGATCAACCTGTATTCCTTCTGAAGGTACCACATGACCCAGAAATCCAACCTCTCAAAGCCAAAACTCAAATTTGTTGAATTTCGCATATAACTATTTTTCTCGCAAAACCTGCAACACCTCTCTCAAATGCTGAGTATGCTCTGACTCTGTCCTGGAATAGATTAGCATGTCATCAATAAATATCACCACAAATCTATCCAACTGAGGCTGGAAGACCTGATTCATCAGATCTATAAATGTTGCTGGAGCGTTAATTAACCCAAACGGCATCACTAGAAATTCATAATGTCCATATCGAGTCTTGAATGCAATTTTTGACACATCACAATCTTTCACTCGCATCTGATAGTAACCTGACTGGAGATCTATTTTAGAGAATATGATTGCACCTTTCAACTGATCAAATAACTCGTCAATACGAGGCAACGGGTACTTATTCTTAATTGTTACCTTATTCAGCTGTCTATAATCTATGCACATCCTCATCGAGCTATCTTTCTTCTTCACAAACAACACAGGTGCACCCTAGGGCGAAACACTCGACCGTATAAAACCTCTATCTAACAATTTTTACAACTGTGCCTTTAACTCTTTCAGCTCAGTCGGTGCCATTCTGTACGGTTGAATCAATATCGGTGTAGTGCCAGGTATCAAATCAATGTCAAACTCTACTTCTCAATCGACGGTAAATCCGATAAGTCTTCTGGGAACAGATCTGTAAACTCATTAATAATTGGTACCTATTTCAATTCTGTCCCTGAATCCTGTGTGTCAAGTATATAAGCTAGAATTGCTTCATAGCCTTTACGAACCATTTTCTGTGCTAAGATAGCTAAGATCACTCTGGTAGCACTATTCAATCTACTGGACTCAACTGTAATTACCTCACCAGTCGAACATTTCAAATCAATCTATATTCGCTTGCAGTTAACCACTGCATCATGCTCAGATAACTAGTTCATAACCAAAATCAAATCGAACTCGGTGAAAGGTAATAGCATTAGATCAGCAGGAAATTCACAGCTTTAGACTTTCAGTGAACATTTACGACACACCAGATTAACTATGACACTATGACCTAATGGGTTTGTGACTTGTACATCAAATTTAGTCGACTCGATAGACAAATTTTTATTAGTTGCTAATGCAATACAAATATATGAATGAGTCGATCCTGGGTCAATCAAAGAACACATAATATCATTAAAAAGATAAAATATACCATTCATGACATCGGGAGTAGTAGCCTCTTCTCTAGCTCTAATAGCATATGTCCGTGCAGGTGCTCGGACCTCAGATCTGTTTATATTGTCCTTGTTATCCTCTCGATTCCCACCTACACTACTGCTCTATCCCGGTCGTCTACTTTTTTGTGGAGTAACTGGAGGTTTCACACTCCGATCTTTCTTTACCTTAAAAACTATTGCACAATTACGCATAAAGTAACCAGTACCCCGACATCTAAAACAGGTTCCTTTCACCATTCGACACTCACATGAATGGTATCTTTCGCAATGCTCGCATGTTGGATTAAGTGCATTACAAACACTAGCTACACTATCTGTAGGCCGATTCTGAAACCTAGACTCTGGTTGCTCTATTCTACTTTTGCTCTGAAATCCAGATGAGACAGCCCCAAAGTTTCTCTTTCCCTGAATTTCTTCGATGGCAGCATAGAGAAAGTCCTGGTAGGATTTTTCTTCTTGAACTCTCGAAACCTCTCATCTCTCTGCCTCTTATGATTATATATTTCTTCCAATTTTTGTGCTCTATCAGTCAAAACAACAAATGGTCGTAATTCAGAGCCACCAACTATCATCTTGATCTCATCATTTAACTCGTCTTTGAAACGGACACACAAGGCCCCACCAGTCAATACAATCTCTCGGGTATATTTCTGAGATGTACAAATTCCCATTCATGTCTTGCCACTGTCTTGTTCCCCTCAACTCCTAGAACTCTTTCTTCTTTCGGTCTAGGTACATTTTGCTGACATACTTCTTTTTAAATTCAGTTTGAAAGAATTCCCAACTAATTTCATATTTAGGAACCACTGCCAATATTGTTGTCCACCAATTGTAAGCCTTGTCTTTCAACAACAAAGCAGCACACGTCAAATAGTCTTCTAAAGGACAGGCCATTTCATTAAGAACTCTTATAGTATTTTCCAATCAGTATTCAACTTTGGATGGATCGCCTTCTATACTTCCTAAAAATTTCTCAGCCCCTTACTTTCTATCCCTGTCTGTCAAAATCTGACGTCTCTGCTTTATCACTGAGGGAGGTGGAGGCACAATTAAAGGTGTTATCGGTTGGGCAGTAGGCTGTGTAATAGGAGGTGGTGCCATCGGATTGTTCCTCATGAACTCTAAGAACCACTGTCCCATTAGCCCGAAGAATATATTCTTTGCTTCATTTTTGGCCATCGGTAAGATAAGTACACCATGACTTGCTCCTTAGTCATTTTTTAGTATATTACTATTCACCTCATTAGTCTCATTTCTTTCAGAATCAGACATCTTTAATTATCTGCAAAAATTGTGGTTAGATCGGATCCATATATATCACACTATCATAGGTTCATATGGCATTTACTTCTAAATCATTAAAATATAATCAATGTAGTCCAAGAAATGACTAAGCTGTAACTCTGATACCACTAAATGTAACACCCAAAACCCATAATCGTCATCGGTTAGGGTCCCGAGATCTTTCCGATCATTTAACAAACACAAATTCCCAATATTACTAAATTTTAATATGATTAAACAAATTAATATATCATACATGTTATCAAATTACATAACAACATAATCCATTTAGGGCAAAATATCATTTCCACAATTCTAGGAGACTTCTAGCGATACCTGTTGGACAAGTATCAATGGAAGTAAAGTCAGTAAGCAATTCAGAAATAACTGCAATTTTCTACCGGTAGTTGTGATGGTTCTACCGATACAAGGGTGACTTCTACGAAAATAATTCATGCTACTACCGATACTTCAAACTCCGAAGAGGTAAGAAGTTTACCCTACAACTTCTATCAATACAAGTACTCAGATTACCGATACTACTATGCACAGAACTATCGATACTTCATATTTTACTATCGATACAACGCAAGTCAGTAACCAACCTCTCTCCTACTCTGTACTTCTACCAATACATGCAAGAGTACTACAAAAACAAGTATGCAAAATTCAAATATTCACATAAGTTTCTCAAGTACATCAAACATTTTTCATAGCATAACTACAAAATATAATAGAAATAACTCAAGTATTCATGGATCCACATGTCATTACATTTCAATCCATAATGCCTACTTTCAACACTAAGCAAGCATACAAAACAAGTTTAACATTCAACTAAGGTTTCAACAATGAACTAACCAAACCAAAATCAAGCATTACAGAAGGTAACATCATCCTAGTACATGTCATATAACCAAGTGATGTAAATATTACTGAATGAGCTCCCGAGATAGTATGATTTCTTCGAGATGATCCAATCTTCAAGCAGCAAAATAGAATCTATAAAACAACAACAATTCCACAGGTAAGCTTTCATAGCTTAGCAAGTTCATAGAGTTTAACAAGTTACCGAATAACATGTGTTTGACAATTTGAAAATCAGTCGAACCAGAATAGAACTATGCTTTAGTAAGCCAAAACCAGGATTCATCCTCTTGACAATGTTATCTCTGTTATCAGTATACGATGCTGCTCACACAAGCTAATGAGGACTCTCAATGTTTGCGGTACCTCAACCATAAATACGGTATCTGTACATATAATTGTTCCCTAACGATGATGCTCACACAAGCTGTTGAGAGTATTCAAATCAAGCATAAATCTTAACCATCGTAGGGCCCATAATCCGTTCTTGGATTATTTTCTCATTTCCTGACTCACGATGCTTCTCACACAACCTGTAGAGAATCCGCAACAGATGCAGGACCTCAGCCATCGAATTGGTTTCGAATCACCGACTCAAAGCTTGATATCTCTTTCTTTCTTTGCTTTCGTCTTTCTCGATTCCAAACCAACATATCATGTTTGCACCATTTATAGAGAATATAATAATGAGAAACTTAAAAGAAAATTTAACATTATTAACTTACCGGACTGAATTTCAGTTAAGGATAAGCTCTAGGGACTATTCTGCTAATTTCCCTTTCCTCTATCCGTGGCACGATTGTAATCTAACACAATAAATCATTCAAAGTTCTCATTAAATCATCTAATTATATCATGTACTACAATTTGGCCTTTTTAGGAAATTTACGAATTTACCTCTTACATTTCACTTTTATTCAATTTAATCCCTAAACCCAAAACATGCAAAATAACCACTTTCTCTCTAAACCCCTACCAGTCGATAGTTCAAAGCTTCCATAAAAGTCCCTACATTTCAACCATTTCACATCAAGTGCACACAAATTTCATCATTTTTACATTTGAGTCCTTAAACCCTAATTTCACTAAGAATCACTGTACAAAAATATCAAACGTAACCACCAAGCATCAAATCCACCATAATCTTTCAAGAACAAGCATATTAAACAATGATAAAGTTTATAATATTTGACAGATACACAAATTAGTCCTTGTATTAACTAAATTTAGCTAATACGGACTCAAAAACATAAAAATTACTAAAAACGGTTAACATTTGCTTACCAAAATCAAAGCTCAAAGTTGAAAATGAAAACCCTAATTTCTTTCTCTCCTCAACCGTATGGAAGAAAGTAGAAAATAAGATGAAATTTTCTATTTTCTTTCTTTTAATTTCATTTATATGGTAATGACAAGTTTGTAATTTTTGTAACTTTCATAATCAAACTTTCTTAATCACTTTTAGCCTTAATTAATCATTCCATTAACACCTAAATGTCATGATATTCCACTATCTCAACTTCTATGGGCTAATTTACCCATTTAGTCCTTCTAATCAATAAATTCTACTTTTGCACGTTCTCCAATTTAATCCTTCTTACTTAATTAACTATCTAATCAATAGAATTTCTTAACCAAAAATTTAATACGATTCTAATGACATTATAAATATTAAAATAATAAATTTATGACTCGACTTGTCAGAGTTGTGGTCCTAAAACCACTGTTTTTGACACCACTGAAAATCGAGTTGTTACAAGGGCATATAGAGGGCAAATGGTAGGGATGAATTATTGTGGTTGCTTGGGAAGTTAGCTTAGGCTATCTCCACTATTGTTGGATTTTTAGTGCTGAGAGTTTTATGAAAAAAAGAAGTGAAGATTAGTGAGCTTAGTTGGCTTGGGATGATATAGTAGACTCTTCGTGCAGTATTTATTGGCTCTGCACTGATACTTGAGAGAGGCAAATGATCAGAATCCAAATCAACATCAATATTCCTCTCATTGTCTCTACTTTACTATAATTTTATGTAGATGAAAGCTAATAGAATGATCACGCAACAAAAGCTTGGTCTAATTAGTTGCTTGATTACTATGATCCACACCATTCTGTCTATAAATAAGAATTTCTCCACTTCATAATTAGAATCATCAACTTTCCTGTCCACTAGTAAAATGATCCACTTGTTGTAAATTAAATTTAAATTGGAAGGTTTTTTATAATAAAATTTTTCACTGAGCTAAATTTGTTGAATTTATTAAATTTAAAATAAAATTGATTGAAGCTGTAAACATAGAAAGATTAAAATTGTTATTGGACAAAAAAAGCTCACGTTAGACTTTCATTGCATCAAATCTTTAATTTCAAAAAATGTGGCGTATTGTGAAGCAAGTAAAAAATTGTTTGACTCGCAATACTGCAAGCTTGGTTGGCTTTCTTTGTTCTTTTTTCATTATTTTCTACTTTGGATATTTTCATTAAACAGTAAAAGTAAATTAGGATGAGGCTAATAACTTTTGAGAAATTATTATTTGGTCTTTGTACTTTAAGAAAATTGAGAATTTAAATTAGTTGTTGATCAGAAACATGATGAACGCTCTTGTTCATGAGGGTTGCGACAATAAGAAATTTGCTAATAGATCCATGAAGAAGGTACGCATAAGGGAGAAGGAAGGGGATTTAGACAATGCTCTGGTGGTTGGCTTTAGTGTAAGGAAGGCCTTGTCTTGAAGGACCGATTGTTGGGAACTGGTCTTTTAGCTAAGGACCAAGCGTCGTCGGCAGTAGATTCCCTAGAGGAAGGGGACTTTAAATTATCAGAGACAGATGTGTTTCATTCCCTAGTTAACGGTATACTATCAATCGATTTCTTGAATAGGGTAAACCAAATCCTAATCAAAGAGATGGCTCAATCTGTAGTGATCAAACTCCTAGGCAGGAGTATAGGATATTTGGTATTGTATTACGAAGTTTGCTCTCTATGGAAACCGTCTCGATTTGTAACACCCTATATCCGGCCCGAGTACTAGGATGCCGTACTACCGTTTCACATAATGCTTACCTCATTTTAAATGTTTTATTTCACATGCAAATTTTTTCTTCTTAATTATCTTACCATAGTGTTCATATTTTCACAAATTCATACTCATTAAGAGAAAAATTGAAGAAGTGAATGTGAACCATGCAATTGGTAGGGTTCGAGGAAGGGGAAGTGAGTCAAATTTGATTACTTAAAAACTAAGTCTTTCATAGCTAGAGTCAATCCTAGACATGCACCTTCTAATTACCACACTTCTCATAGTTATCGAAAAATCAACTTAATGTTAAATAATTCAATCTTACATAGATTTATCAACTATCAAACATTTATCATATAAGACAAACCTCAAATAACATATTTTCAATTCTATAATGGCATGAAAATAACTTAAAAGAACATAACCAAAAACCAATATAAATCCATCATAAATCCTAGCACATTGCTTTAGGTTCTCAAATATAAACAACTCATAAAACCTACTAATAGAAAATTAAAGTGTCGATTTGGTTTGGATCACCCTCGAGACCACACTGCTCACACCGACACTAAGTATTTCCAATGTTTAAAAAGGGAGCGGGTAAGCTTAACAAGCTTAGTGAGTGCCTAGAATAATCACTACATAAACAATTATCATGCATGAACCAACAATCATACAACATATTCACATCATCTCTCTTAGATTTATTTACATATTATTCAAATAATTTCAGCACACTATATTCACATACAAGCATATTCAGTCATATACGCATATAATCACAATCAAACATAGTTTCTAATAATTTGGCTGTTGAGACTATGAGACATAAAGTGAGCTCTATAGTCACACATTGGATACGCGAATCTCCAACACACCAACACTAGACTCATAGAGTCGAAACATATCCCATCAGTGAAGCAATAGCTAACACTTTCCAACACACAAAACATATCCCATTGAATGGAGCATAAATCACATTCCCTTATCTCTCCATCATGTCCCTGGGCCTCAACGCCCCACATATAACACAAACGTGAGTACTCACAATCGTATGGCATGCCAACTATATCCAAAGGTCTCATAAGATCACAAAGCCAAGATATCCACATTATTATTACTACATATTTTTATCATATATTCACTACATATTTACTTTATTATCTCAATATAATCAATCATATGGCATAAAGAACATACCCTCATATTCACTTTCACAACAGTTATCATAAGCTTATAGTATATGTCACAACATCTCATGTTTGTTCACAATATCACATCTTAATTCTTTAACCACAAATCACATTGATATTTAATCATAAATCATATTAATATTTAAGCACAAATCACATTAATATTTAAGCACAAATCACATTAATATTTGAGCACAAATCACATTAATATTTAAGCACAAATCATATTAATATTTGAGTACAAATCATATTAATATTTAATCACAAATCACATTAATATTTAAGCACAAATCACATTAATATTTAAGCATAAATCACATTGATATTTAAGCATAAATCTCAATAATATTTAATCATAAATCATATTAATATTTAAGCAAATATATAAGAACACTTACACTCAGAATTTAAAGTAGGGGTTTAGGCTATCTCTAAATTCCCAAATACACAATGAATCGTTTACGAGTAGCAATTCCAAAACACTCACAAAAACTATGCTTCCTTTAAAAACCCGAAAGCTTAGAAAAGCTTTCCTTTGCCTTTATCTTTGCTTGTTGAAGGTCCTATAAATTCCAACGCTTCAACCACACATACACAAGCAAAAATCAGTCATCCACACATCTCATACAGTCATAAACAATAGCCTAAGCTATGTTCTTTTAAACCAAAACCTTAAACCTAGTAAACTTTAAATTCTAATATCTCGATCTACACTTAATCTTTTCGCATGAAATGAATTTCGTTCATCTATATATTTACCTACAACTAAATCTCATCCTTTAAACCACACAAAAATACATGTTTTAAACTACCGAATATTTTCGATATACAATGGCTATAATGACGAAAATTCATTAAAACTCGAGAAATACTTAACGAAACTTCAAAGTAACTTTAGAAACCTTCTAATCATGTTAAAACAAGTTGAAAAACACTTTAAAATCAAGTTTTAATCCACAATCGCGAAATCCACCATTAACGACCTAATTTTCAGCTTTTATTTAAAACATGCGTTTTAATTGCTAAAAATTCAGTTTAAGAGACTAGATATTATTTAAAACTAATAGAAAGATGATTGATTACCTTTGATGGAAGAAAAATGAGCTTTGACACAAATTTGAAAAAATCCACGTTTGGAGTAGATGATAAAGGTGATAAAGGTTTTTGGGTGATAAAGGTTTTTGGGTGTTTTCCTAGGCTTTTTATAGGTATTTAAAGTTTTAAGGTTTTTAGAATTCAAAAGAAATTAGGAGTTAGAAGTATAAATCAATTGGGAGAGATGGAAGAGCAAGAGATGACAAACACAAATACTTGGGATTTTTAATGTGAAAAATATAAGTGAAAAAGTGGTTTTTAGGTTGATTTTTAAAGTTTGGTCAAATTGCTTCATAAAAACTCTCAATTTTAACTCTTTGAAAAATCAGTCTTATTTTCAAAATTAAAGTTATTTAAAACTCATTTTCTGAAATTGATTTAATATCCTAATAGCCATTGTCGAAAACATTATTGATTACCAGCCTTACAAAATTCCTAACACATACAGGCTTAAATTCCTAAAATACACTCAAAATTTCTAGGCCAAATTTTGGGGTGTGACACGATCATTCCTTCTAATGGATGTCAAAAATGGCTATCTTTTAGCCAATTTCCAGAACCTTGATAACTTTGAGAAAGTCTTGTGCCAAGGGCCTTGGATAGTATACGGGCAATACCTAACAGTACATCCTTGGTCCACAGACTTTAATACAAATCAATCCTATCCAAGCACTGTTATGGCTTGGATTCACTTTCCAAGATTACCAGGACACATGTACAAGCGCAAAATTTTTTGGGAAATAGGAGGGTTGGTTGGGAAGGCGACGAAGTTGGATTTCAACACACACCTAGGGGTCAATGGGGGATTCGTCCAAATGGAAATATACGTAAACCTTGAGAAAGCCCTGATTTCTCAAGTTTTAGTGAACATGATATTGTAATGAATCATATATGAGTACCTGCCCTCAGTTTGTTTTTCATGTGGCTTTGTTTTTCATGTAGCTACCAAGACCACATAAAGGATATCTGCCTTAAACTTGTGAATACCCCAACAGAACCAGTAGACATTGCGGTACGGGGAGAAGGTGAACAAGGAAACAAAGGGGCCCCAAACCTTACTAACACTTCACCAAGCAAGTATGGTCTATGGATGATAGTCGAAAGGAAAGGGTGGAGATAAGCGAAGGTGGCCAAGTTTAGTACTAGTGACGGGACTGGTTCTGCGAACTCCTCTACATTCTAAATCCTAAAAACCCTAGGAGAAAGGGAGTCTAACCATACTTACAGGTTGACAATGTGAATGGAATGGGCCAACACAATAAGAGGCCCAGATTATTCTCAATGGCTCTAATAGTAGGGCCTTTAAATAAAGAATCGGGGCAACACGACCAAGTCACTTGGTCGACCCAAGACTTGGCTCATCTACCTAAGCTTACCCCAAGGATTGGATTAGAGAACCAGGCTGAAAACAAGCAACAGGACTCAAACAAAGAAGGAGTGATTGGGGCCTACCACTCTTTAGGTAGGATCAAGCTTGGACCTCTAGAGGTGGTAAGGGGTTAGAGAGCACAGGTCAACACGGGCCTAACAAAAGAGAGAATGCTAGTTCTCTGGTTTGGGCCATTGAATGTGGGTCAGGATCTGAATCCCAACTCGATGGACTTAATAGCTGTAAAACTAGAGTTAGGGAACATACCAAGCAATAACTGGTCGGTGGTGGTGCACTCAAAGTGAGCATTCCCTTGGATTTAACAAAAACCAAGGATGAAAGATCACGTAAAATGATCCAATGACAACTTCTTGCAAATCATGACCCTTGATGAGAAGTGTAATAGCCAGGTTTTCAATGGTGTTAGAAATAGTGATTTTGAGATCACAGCTCCGACGAGTCGAGTCATATAATTAATTATTTTAATATTTATGATGTTTTTAGTATCATATTAGGATTTGATTATGAAATTTTTATGTTTAGATAACTAATTGAGTATAAAGGACTAAATTGTAAAGGTTACAGAAGTAGACTTTGCTTAAGTAGAAGAACCAAATGGTTAATTAAACCAAATGGATTTAGTTAGTGGAATGGCATGGATATTTAGGTGAATATAGCATGATTAATTAAGTATAATAAGAGGATAATTAAGCTAATGATGAATGTTACATATTTTACAAAATTACCATTTGTTATATAAGTAAATTAAAAGAAGAAAATTTGTTTAATTTCTCTTATTTCATCTTCTTCATATGGCAACAAAGAGGAAAAAATTAGAGTTTCTTTGTCTAGCTTCTAAGGCTTGAATAGATCAAGATCGAGTCACAAATCGTGGGAAGGGGAAATCGTAGAATAGTCCCTGAAGTTTCACCTGAACTACAATTTAGTCCGGTAAGTTCGTTTGCTAAATTTTATACTTGAATTTCTAATTGTTATCTATTGAGGAAGTACTTGAAGAAAACTTGATGTTTAAATGGAAGACTCGTGACTTGGAATGAGCATGAGAATTTATATAAAAAGAAGACTCGTGACTCGTAATGAGCATGAGAATTTATTTAAAAGGAAGACTCGTGACTCGAAATGAGTTGAGAAAATATTAAAGGAAGATGAGAATGAGAATACGTTAAAGGAAGACTCGTGACTCGAAATAAGCGTGAGAATATGTTAAAAAGGAAGATTTATGACTCAATAGAGCATAAGATTGTTAAAAAGGAAGACACATGAATCTATGAAGTTTGAGATCGATTAAAGAGGAAGTTTTACGACTGTAATGTTAATTGTCAACATTATGCTTAATGATGAGCTATGACATCCTATTTATGAACTTACTAAGCTAGAAAGCTTACAGGTGTTGTTGTTGTTTTGTAGATTTTGTTTTGGCTGGTTGAAGATTGAATTACTTCGAAGACATCACACTATCCGGGAGTTTGTTCAGTAGTTCTTAAATCACTTGGTTATATGGCATGTACTAGGATGGTGTTATTTTGTGAATGTTTATGTCGGATTAAATGATACTTGTAACTCTTTGGATTATGTTGAACACTTGAATGCTTGACCAATGATATATGTGTGTATCTAGCACTTAAATGTAATGTTAAGTGTTGTCCTCAAAAATGCTATGTTGTCCAAATACAACTTATGTTTATGAAATGAAATTTGTGGATGAACTTGTATGAATTTTGGAATTTTGTAAATTTGTTTCGGTAGAACTCATGCTTGTATCGATACAAGTACAGGGTAGGAGAGAGGTTGTTTACTGACTTGGGTTGTATTGGTAATTGCATAGTAGGTATCAGCAGTTCTATATATACTTGTATCGGTAGTTATGATGCTTGTATCTGTAGAAGTTACAAGGTGGGACTTCCTAGCTTTTTGGAGTTTTTAGGATCGGTAGAAGTAAAATTTGTATCGATAAATTTGTCACTTGTATCGGTAGAACTGACATTTGTTTCGATAGAAATCTGTACATTTTTGAAACTGTTTACTGACTTGGCAACTATCGATACTTGTCCATCAAGTATCGGTAAAAGTCTCCAAAAATCTTGGAAATGACCTTTTTACCCTTATTGAATTGTGATTATAATTAAATGTTGACGTATGATGTGTTGGATGCATTTCTTTAATAAAATAAGATTGAATGACATGATATTTAATAGATGAACAGTGATAGACGATTAGTATGACACCAGAACCCTAACCGTCACAATTTTTGAGTTTTGGGTGTTACATTTAGTGGTATCAAAACTTACGGTTTAGTCGATTCTTGGACTACAATGTACATGAATTAAAGTCTAGAAATACATGTCATATAAACCTATGATAGTGTGATATTGGTGAATCCGATCTAACCTTAGTTTTTGCAGATAACTGAAAGTGTCTGACTCAGAACTAGACGAGACAAATGAGGTAAACAGTAATGTTCTGAAAAATGATTTTGGAGCAAGTCATGGTGTACCAATATTATCGATGATAGAAAACAAAGCTAAAAATATGTTCTTTGGTTTAATGGGGCAATGGTTCTCGAAATTCATGAGAAACAACCCGATGGTACCACAATCTCCACCTCTAATAGCACAGCTTACCGTAGGACCTGTAGCGCCACCCGTACCACCCTCCACCTCCCCTAGTGGTCGAACAAAGGCGACGAGTCCCAACTGATAGGGTGAGAAATTATGGTGCGGAAGAATTCAGAGGTAGTATTAAGGATGATCCATCAATAACTGAGTATTGGTTAGAGAACACGCTGAGAGTTATCAATGAGATGGCTTGCCCTCCTGAAGACTTTCTGAGATATGCTACGCCATTGTTAAAAGATGAAACTTATCATTGGTGGACAAACTTGTTAGCCGTAGTGTCAGAAAATGAAATTACTTGGGAATTCTTTCAAAATGAATTCAAAAAGAAATACATCAGCAAAAAGTACTTAGATAGGAAGAAGAAAGAGTTTCTAGAGTTGAAACAGAGAAACAAGTCAGTTGCGGAATATGAGAGAGAATTTGTGTAACTCAGTAGATATGCTCAGGAGATTGTGCCGATCGATGATGACATATGCATTCAATTTGAAGATAGGCTAAATGATGAGATTAAAATGATGGTAGGTGGTTCGGAGCTGCGATTGTTTGTTGTTTTAACTGTCCGTGCTCAGAAGATGGAAGAAATATATAACAATAAAAGACAAAGGGAAAGTAGGTTCCGAGACTTTAGTAAGAACAGTTCTCCAAGACCATTCTCAATGCCGCCATCAAAGAAATTTAGAAAGAATGAGAATCGGCCAACTGCAATGTCTAGATTTCAAAGCAAGAGTAAATTGATGCAGCCTGATTCTAGATTTCAAAATTGACCAGCGAACAGTGTTGCCAGCATCCGTAATGTACCGAAACCTACTTGTGAACACTATGAAAACTTCCATCTTGGAGAGTGTGCATTGAGGAAAAACTCATGTTTTAGATATGGAGCCATAGTTCATTTTATTCAGTTTTGTCCGATGGCACTCGGGGTAAATGAAGACAGAAGTGTGAAACCCCTAGTTACGCCATAGAAGGATAGACGATCGGGTTAGAACAGTGGTATGGTTAGAGGTCGAAGTGGAGCAAAAGAATGTGCAAACAGGTCCGAGGGTTGGGCACCTGCACGTACTATCCTATCCGTGCCAGAGTGAAAGTTGTCACGCCTAATGTTGTTACTGGTATGTTATATCTTTTTAATGATATTATACGTGCAATGATTGATCTAGGGTCGACTCACTCTTATATTAATATTGTGTTGGAAAAAGATAAAAAGTTGGTTTGTTGAGTCGACTAAATTTAATGTGCAAGTTACCAACCCTTTGGGTCATAGTGTCGTCGTAAATGAGGTGTGTCGTAAATGTCCACTGAAAGTCCAAGGCTATAAATTTCCTGCTGACTTGATGTTACTTCCCTTTTATGAGTTTGATGTAATCCTAGGTATGGATTGGTTAACCGAGCATGATGTAGTGGTTAATTGCAAACAGAGACAAATTAGGTTGAAATATTTGATAAATGAAATTATTACAGTTGAGTTTGGTAAGCTGAACAGTGTAGTTAATGTGATTTCAACAATGACTGCCCAGAAAATGGTTTGTAAGGTTGTAAAGCATTTTTAGCATACATCCTGGATACTTGGGAGTCAGGGATAGAGTTGAATCAGGTTCTAGTCGTTAATGAATTCACAAATGTGTTTCTTGAAGAATTACCAGATTTACCTCCGATCAGGGAAGTAGAGTTTGGTATTGATCTGGTATCGGGTACTGCTCCGATATCTATTCCACTATATAGGATGGCGCCGACTGAGTTGAAAGAATTGAAAGCACAGTTACAAGAATTATTAGATAGAGGTTTCATCCGTCCGAGTGTATCACCCTGGGGTGCGCCAGTGTTGTTTGTAAAGAAAAAGGATGGATCGATGAGAATGTGCATTGACTATCAATAGCTAAACAAAGTTACAGTAAAGAATAAATATCCGTTACCTCGTATTGATAAGTTATTTGATCAGTTGAAAGATGCAACAGTGTTTCCCAAAATAGATCTCACGTAGGGTTATTATTAGATACAGGTCAGAGAGTGTAATGTCCCAAAAACTACATTCAAGACTCGATATGGGCATTACGAGTTTTTGGTGATATTGTTTGGGTTGACTAATGCTCCGGCCACATTTATAGACCTGATGAACAAAGTTTTTCAACTTTAGTTGGATAGATATTTGGTAGTATTTATCGAGGATATACTAATGTATTCTAATGGGAGAATGATCATACACAACATTTGAGAGAAGTATTACAAATTCTACGAGAAAGCAGTTGTATGCAAAATTCAGTAAGTGTGAATTCTGGCTTAGAGATGTTAGATTTTTGGGGCATGTAGTATATTCAGAGGGAATACGGGTTGATTTGAGTAAGGTTTCTGCTATTCTTAACTGTAAAATCCCTAAGAATGTTTTTAAAGTACGTAGTTTTCTGGGATTAGCAAGCTATTACCGACGATTTGTTAAAGATTTCTCCATTATAACTTTGCCAATAACGAAGTTGATTCAGAAGAATGTTCAATTCATCTAGTCAGAAAAGTACCTGAAAAGTTTTGATCGATTGAAGAAAATGCTAACAGAGGCTTCAGTTTTAATGTAGCTTGAGACAAGGAAGGAATTTGTGGTATACAGTGATGCGTCAATGAATGGTTGGTTGTGTGTTGATGCAAACTGGGAAAGTGGTAGCCTATGCCTCCTGACAGCTGAAACCGCACGAAAAGAACTACCCAACTCATGATTTGGAGTTAGTAGCCATTGTCTTTGCATTGAAGATCTGGCAACATTATCTGTACGGTGAGAGATGTCATATCTTTACAGATCATAAGATTTGAAGTATTTGATGACGCAGAAAGAGCTGAATTTGAGACAGCGGAGATGGTTAGAGTTACTGAAGGATTATGACCTTGTGATTGATTATCATTCGGGAAAGGCTAATTTTGTTGTTGATGCCCTAAGCCGAAAGTTGTTGTTTGCGTTGAGGGCCATGAACGCTTGTTTGTCACTAGAGAGTGATGGTTCTGTCACAGCAGAACTCAGGATGAAACCACTATTTCTACAATGGATTCGAGAGTTACAAAGAAAGGATTCAAAGCTCATGGCTAAGAGAGAACAGGTGAAGAATGATGCCACTACTGGATTTAGTATTGATAATAATGGTATGTTGTATTTTTGAGGTAAAGTGTGTATTCCTAATGATTCTGATTTAAGACGGGACATTTTGTTAAAGACTCACAGTAGCACTTACTCCATTCATCCGAGTAGTGTGAAAATGTATAACGACTTGAAGAAGATGTATTGGTGGCTAGGTATGAAACGAGAAATCTCAGAGTTTGTAACTAGATGTCTGGGTTGTCAGCAAGTAAAAGTCGAGCATCAGGTATCGTCTGGATTGCTACAGTCGATTACCATTCTAGAATGGAAATGGGAGTAGGTCACCATGGACTTTGTTATAGGATTACCGTTGACATTGAGGAAGAAAGACTCCATCTAGGTTATAGTTGACAGATTAACAAAGTCAACTCATTTCATTTCTATTCGAGTGGATTATCCACTAGAGAAACTGGCAAAGTTGTATGTATATGAAATCGTGCGTCTGCACGGGGTGCTAGCATCTATCATATCTGATAGGGACCCACGATTTACCTCGAGATTCTGGGGTAAGCTACATGAAGCTTTGGGAACCAACCTGAATTTTAGCACTGTATATCATCTGCAGACAGATGGTTAATCAGAGCAAGTGATACAGATTCTGGAGGACATGTTGCGATGCTGCATACTCGAGTTCGAGGGTAGCTGGGAGAAATACCTATCGTTGGTAGAGTTTGCTTATAATAACAGCTATCAATCCATCATTAAAATGGCACCGTTTGAGGCATTATATGGTAGGAAATGCAGAACACCTTTGTATTGGTCAGAATTGAGTGAGCCTAAGTTGATTGGGACTAATTTGATACATGAGACTAAAGATAAGGTTCAGGTAATACGTGATTGTTTAAAAGCAGCATCTGATCGATAAAAGTTATACGTAGATCTTAAGAGAAAAGATATAGAGTTTATAGTGGGAGATCGAGTTTTCTTAAGAGTTTCATCCTAGAAGAAGGTGTTGCGATTTGGTAGAAAAGGAAAGTTGAGTCCGCGATTTATTGGGCCGTATGAGATCATCGAGAGGGTTGGTCCTGTAGCCTATAAGTTTGCTTTACCTCCGAACTTGAAAAGATTCATAATGTATTTCATGTTTCAATGCTGAGACTATATAGATCAGATCCTTCTCAAGTAATTACACCCTGTGAGGTTGAGATATAGCCGAATTTGTCGTATTCAAAAGAACCGGTTAGAATTCTGGCTCATGAGGTGAAAGAATTACTGAATAAAAGAGTACCATTAGTAAAAGCCCTATGGAATCGTCATGGATTAAAGGAAGCAACTTGGGAGACAAAGGCTTCAATGAGATCATAGTACCCCAACCTGTTTATTGGTAAGAATTTCGGGACGAAATTTCCTTAAGGGGGAGAGTTGTAACAGCCTGGTTTTTATTGGTGTCAAAAACAGTGATTTCGGTACCACAACTCCGACGAGTCGAGTCATAAATTTAATTATCTTAATATTTATGACGTCGTTACTATCGTAGTAGGAGTTGATTATGAAATTTTTATGTTTAGATAACTAATTAAGTAAAAAGGACTAAATTGTAAAGGTTACGAAAGTAGACTTTGTTTAAGTAAAAGGACCAAATGGTCAATTAAACCAAATGGATTTAGTTAGTGGAATGGCATGGATATTGGTGAATATAGCATGATTAATTAAGTATAATAAGAGGATAATTAAGTTAATGATGAAAGTTACAAAATTTACAAAATTGCCATTTACTATTTACATAAATTAAAAGAAGAAAATTTATTTAATTTCTCTTATTTCATCTTCTTCATACGAAAACAAAGAGGAAAAAGCTAGGGCTTTCTTGTCTAGATTTTAAGGCTTGAATAGATCAAGATCAGGTCACAGATCGTGGGAAGGGGAAAATCATAGAATAGTCCCTGAACTTTCACCAGAACTGCAATTTAGTCCGGTAAGTTCGTTTGTTAAATTTTATACTTGAATTGTTAATTGTTATATATCGAGGAATTACTTAAAGAAAACTTGATGTTTAAATGGAAGACTTATGATTTGGAATGAGCATGAGAATTTATATAAAAGGAAGACTCGTGACTCGGAATGAGCATGAGAATTTATATAAAAGGAAGACTCGTGACTCAGAATGAGCATGAGAAAATATTAAAAGAAGACTCATGTCTCGGGATAAGAATGAGAATGTGTTAAAGGGACTCATGTCTCGGGATAAGAATGAGAATGTGTCAAAAGAAGATTCGTGACTCGAAATGAGCATGAGAATATGTTAAAAAGGAAGACTTATGATTCGTTAGAGCATAAGATCGTTAAAAAGGAAGACACATGAATATGTGAAGTTTAAGGTCGATTAAAGTGGAAGTTTTACGACTCTAATGTTAATTGTCAACATTAAGCTTAATGATGAGCTATGACATCCTATTTACGAACTTACTAAGCTAGAAAGTTTACCGGTGTATTGTTACTATTTTGTAGATTTCGTTTTGGCTGGTTGAAGATCGGATTAGCTCGAAGACATCACACTATCCGAGAGCTGGTTCGGTAGTTCTTAAATCACTTGGTTATATGGCATGTACTAGGATGATGTTATTTTATGAATGTTTATGTCGGATTAAATGATACTTGTAACGCTTTGGATTTTGTTGAACACTTGAATGCTTGACGAATGAAATATGTGTGTATCTAGCACTTAAATGTAATGTTAGGTGTTGTCCTTGAAAATTCTATGTTGTCCAATTACAACTTATGTCTATGAAATGAAATTTGTGGATGAACTTGTATGAATTTTGGAATTCTGCAAACTTGTTTTGGTAGAACCCATGCTTGTATCGGTACAAGTACAGGATAGGAGAGAGGTTGTTCACTGACTTAGGTTGTATCAGTAGTTGCATAGTAGGTATCAGTAGTTTTGCATATGCTTGCATTAGTAATTAGGATGCTTGTATCGATAGAAGTTAAAAGGTAGGACTTCATAGCTCTTTGGAGTTTCTAGTATCGATAGAAGTAAAATTTGTATTGGTAGAACTATCATTTGTTTCAGTAGAAATCTGCACATTTTCAAAACTGTTTACTGACTTGACAACTACCTATACTTGTCCATCAAGTATCGGTAGAAGTCTCCAAAAATCTTAGAAATGACCCTTTTACCCTTATTGAATTGTGATTATAATTAAATGGTGATATATGATGTGTTGGATGCATTTCTTTAATAAAATAAGATTGAATGACATGATACTTAATAATGAACAGTGATAGATAGTTAGTATGACATCAAAACCCTAACTGTCGACTATTTTTGAGTTTTGGGTGTTACAAGAAGAAACAAGATGAGGAAGGAAAACAATAAAACCTTGTGGGAGCATGACCAAATGATAGAGGACCCTCTAGAAATCTGGACAGTCTAGAAGCATCACAGGAGATCTCATTGTCTTCGACAAAAGGGATCCTTGACCTGGACCACCACATGGTGGTAATGTTCAAAGATAGTAGGACCCACAGTATCTCGGCAAATCCCTTCATTGAGGGGTTGTAGACTACGACGAATAAGGCAGTTGTGGGTTCAAAATGTAATGGAGGAGCCAAATGAAATGGAAACAAAATCACAAAAACTTGAGCATTCGGCAAAGGGGCATCCCATTCAAAGTCTATTTCCTAAAACTTCCATTGGCAGACTCAGTTAAGAACATAGTTGATCTTTTTATAGAATTAGGTTAACCAAGAATGGGTGGATGACTAGGCTAGAGGGGGAGGTGGAGACCCAGACAAGCACGAAGAAACCTGCTAGGAAATAAGTATAAAATTGAAGGTCGAGTATGTAGGTTGATGAGACAAAGGAATAAAGGGGAAATAGAATGAAAGGGAATAAGAGTTTTCAATAAAAATTTCTTTTAAGAATGACAACATCCAACCTCTCAGTTTTTATTTGGAATTGCCAAGGATGTGCAGGCGTGAATTTTCCTCGTATATGTAGGAAATATAACATGAAGCATAAGTCGAACATTATAGGACTATTGGAAACTAAAGTTAGTGAAGGGAAAGCAAATGAAATAATCACCAAATTGAAGTTTCAATACTCGCATCGAGTTTAGGCACAAAGATTTTTAGGCAAAATTTGGATCGGTTGGAAGGAAACAGTTAGGTTTGAATCATTAAAAATCACCCTCAATTTGTCTTGACAAGGGTATCATTCGGGGTGCCCTCACAAACAGTTTTAATTGGTTTTGTGTATGGAAGTCCTAACAACACTAAAAGGAGGAATCTCTGGGAGGCACTCACGGGAACCAGTCTTTCAACCAATATTCCATGGATGACAGTAGAAGACTTTAACGCTATCATATCCATTAATGAGAAAGAAAGGGGGGCAATATGGAACAGAGGTATCCTTACTTTGGTGACTTTGTGGATTCCAATGAATTACAAGATCTGGGATTCAAGGGGCCCACCTTTACCTAGCAGAGGAGAGGGATCTTTGAAAGACTTGACTGAGCCCTAGGAAACCTAGCTAAGGCTCATACCTTTCTACATTGTTTAGTAACACATCTGGTTAGAATTAAGTCAAACCACAGGCCACTTCTTGTTACTCTCCTCCCTGTGTAGAACATGCCACGGGGTGCCCATTTTAGTTCTTGGCAGGATGGACTCAATACCAAAGCTTCTCAGATATTGTTAAAAAGTTATGGGGTTATAACGGAGAAATATCCAGAATGCTAGGAAAGCTTACCATTGGGCTCAAAGAAAGGAACAAGACAATTTGTGAGCATATCAAAACCCGTAAGAGAAAACTTCTCCAAACTCAAAGGAAATTAGAGGAAACAAGTTTAAGAATGCTAGCAATAAAAGAAATGAAAATTAGGAATGAATTTGAAGAGGTGCTTAATCATGAAGAAATGCTATGGAAACAAACATCTAGGTGTGATTGGTTGAAATTAGGAGACAGGAACACAATTTTTTTCATAGTCGTACAACGTCTAGAAAGAAAAGTAATTGCATTAATGCCTTGCAAAACGGGAATAGAGAGTGTCTATATGACCCAGAAAAAATTAAGGTAGAGGTAGTCAATTATTTCCATCAACTTTATGGAGAACTGTCAAATAGGATGGGAGAGCTCCTCCTAGTCGATTTCCTTACCTAGCTCAAAGGGATTTAGAATTTTTAGGAAAAGATCTCTAAGGAAGAAATCAAGACCGTACTATTTAATATGGCCCTTTGAAAGCACCAGGAAATGATGGTTATCACGTAATCTTCTTTCAGTCACAGTGGGAGAGTATTGGAGAGGCAATTTGTGAATGGGTTAAAGGAGTTTTCAACGGATAACCCACCGATCTAAAACTAAATAATACACTCATTGTGCTTATTTCAAAGGTAGCCCAACCCGAGGAAATCTCGCAATTTCGGCCCATCAATCATTGCTCAGTCCTTTATAAACTGGCTATGAAAATCATCGCTAACAAATTCAAAATAGTGTTTCCAAAAATTATAGCGCAATAACAGGTTGGGTTTATCACTGGCCGAAATATCACTGATAATATTATCAATGCTCAAGAAGTTATTCATTCCATGAGAGGGAAAAGTGAAAAATGGATGGCCATTAAAATCGATCTAGAGAATGCATATGATAGAGTGTGATGGGACTTCATTGATGCCTCTATCCAGGCAGCAGGAATTCCAGAATATCTCTGAAGAGTGATCATGACATGCATCTCAACATCCACTATGCAAATATTATGGAATGGTGTGCCTACTATGAAGTTCAAACCTCCAAGAGGAGTACGAAAAGAGTGTCCTCTGTCACCCTATTTATTTGCCCTATGTATGGAATGGTTAGGTCACAACCCCAAAATGGATGAGCTTTCTAAGGATTGGAGTCCTATTAGACTAGCACATAAGGACCTACCTTATCACATTTATTGTTCACGTATAACTTGATAATTTTTTTCTAAAGCTGATATGAAACATAGCTCGATACTCAAGACCATTTTGGATCACTTCTACAGTTGTTCTAGACATCGGGTCAATGCCCGTAAAACCAATATGTTCTTCTCCAAAAGGGTTGATGCAATGATAAGTAGTCAAATAAGTGGGCTGCTAGGCTTTCAACAGGTCCAAGAGTTGGGCTCTTACTTAGGGGTTCCTTTACTACACAAAAGAGTTACTAACTTTACCTTGGGATTTTTTATTGAAAAAGTCTTAGCTAAATTAAGCAATTGGATCGCCAAACAATTATCCATGGCTGAAAGATTCACCTGGCCCAATCAGTTCTTCTCTCTATCCCAAACTATTTCATGCAATCAATTTGAATACTCAAAGGGGTATGTGAGGAGATCAAGAAATTGGTAATATAATTCATTTGGGGAGGCAAATCGAGGGAAAGGAAAAAGGCATTAGTTGGATGGAACTCAGTTTACTAACCACGTATGTGTGGGGGTTTGGGCCTTCAACAATTAGAAGATCAAAATGCATCCTTTTTACTAAAATTAGGATTTAATCTCATCTCAAATGAATGAGCCTTATGAGTTAATATTCTACACACAAAGTATGATTGGAAAGACAAGATCCAGAAAGCATTACGCATGGCAACTGCTCTGCCATTTGGGGAGGGATTGCTAAAATTTGGCCCTTACTGAGGGAGAACTTGTGTTCGTCGGTTGGGTTTCAAAACTCAGTTCAGTGTTGGGGTAACCCTTGGGTACTAATAGTGGAGGTCTCTTAAAACATATATAACCCCCTATAACATACCAATCACGGATTGCCTCTTTAAAGGCGTGGTAACAACAATTGGAACATGGAATTTGGAGGCCTTTAGGGAAAGGCTATTAGAAGAAATTGTCAAGAAAATAGCAAGCATTCCCCTTCCACATCCATTAGTAGGCCTCGACCAGGTGTTTTGGGCTCACACAACAACTGGGAGGTTCTCGATTAAAAGCACGAATCACACATTGAAAAAGGATTCATGGAACACACAAGATAATCAATGGAAAGGTGTTTGGAAATACTAAGGCCCGCATCTCATACGATTCTTTCTATGGCTAGCAGGTAGACAACGTTTACTGACTAACTCAGAACGTGTTCGAAGGGGTATAGGACAAGATCCATCATGTCCAGTCTGCCAACACAACACAGAAGATATTTTACATGTTCTCTAAAATTGTACAACCGCTAGAGAAGTTTGGAATTACTTGGTGCAGAAGGCCCATCACCAACAGTTCTTCTCAGGGAACCTTCCAAAATGGACCAAAGCAAACTTGGATAACACTGATAGAAGACAGGGAACTAGGGTCGTATGATTAACCCTCTTTGGGCTACTAGTGTGGCGTTTGTGGAAAAATAAGAATCTCTTCGTCTTATATGGACTTTCTTTGAATTTCTTAAAAACTATTAAGACGTCCTTCTGTTGGGTAACACGATACAACCCAACGCACAGTTGGGAACAAGCTAGTGAGTTTCCTTTGGAAGAGGGAAGCATTTTAGGGATTCATAAGAGTATTGAGTAATTTCTTAGGAAATTAGGATAAGTGTTTATTTTTTTCACAAAAAAAAATTAGGATGGGACTAACTCAATAATAATATTTAACATTAATAAATATTAAAAATAATTTTATTTATTAATTTCAAAGCATATTTAGCAAAAAAATAAATAGGTATCACAAAAAAAATAAATAGTCTTTTATCAAATATAAAACCACTAGGCATTTCTTTTAATACAATATCAAAAGTGGATATGAGATAACACAATTTTAACCCGTGCTAAACTAATATTTGATAAAAAATTTAATCACTACTTCATTTTAATTTTAAATATTTTACTTAAATTACCATGAGACCAAGTCATAAATTTCATAAGTTGAAAGGTGCAACCATATTTTCCAAGATAGATATCTGATCAGGTTATTACCAGATGCGAGTATTGTTATGTGTCGAAAACAAAATTCAGAACCAAGTATGGACATTATGAGTTTCTGGTAACATCATTCAGGTTGACTAACGCTCCAGTAGCCTTCATGGATTTGATGAACCGAGTGTTCCAACCTCAATTAGATAGACTTGTAGTGGTGTTTATCGATGACATACTGATTTATTCTAGGACAGAGTCGAAGGATACTCGGCATCTAAGAGAGGTGTTGTAGATTTTACGAGAAAAATAATTATATGCGAAATTCAGAAAATGTGAGTTCTGGCTTTGAGAGGTTGATTTTTGGGTCATATGGTATCTACAGAAGGAATATGGGTTAATTCAAGTAAAGTTTCAGCTATTCTTAATTGGAAAGTATCGAAGAATGTTTCTGAGGTACGTAGTTTTTTGGGATTAGCAGGTTATTACCGTTGGTTTGTGAAAGATTTCTTAATCATAGCCTTGTCGATGACGAATTTACTGCAAAAGAATGTCCATTGTTTGGTCAGAAAGGTGCCAACAGAGTTTTGATCAGTTAAAGAAATTGTTAACAGAAGCTTTGAATTGACGCAGCCTGAATAGGGAAAAGAATTTATTGCTTACAATGATGCGTCTTTGAATGGTTTGGGTTGTGTTTTGATGCAGGCTGGGAAAGTGATAGCTTATGCCTCTCGACAGTTAAAGCCACATGAAAGGAATTATCCGACTCATGATCTGGAATTAGCTGCCAGAGTCTTTGCATTGCAGATTTGGTGTCATTATCTTTATGGTGAGCGATGTTATGTATTTATCGACCATAAGAGGTTGAAGTATTTGATGATGCAGAGGGAGCTAAACCTGAGACAACATCGCTGGTTAGAGCTATTAAAAGATTTTGACCTCGTTATTAATTATCATCTTGGAAAGGCTAATGTTGTTGTTGATGCCCTGAGTAGAAAATCGTTGTTTAAATGGAGGGCAATGAATGCTCATTTTTCTTTAGAGAGTGATGACTCTATTACTGCTGTACTTAGGACGAGACCGTTATTTCTACAGCAGATTCGAGAGTTGCGAAGAGATGATTTAAAGCTTATAGCTAAGAAAGAACAAATGAAGAATGATGTCACTACTGGATTTACTGTTGATTCTGATGGTATGTTGTATTTCCGAAGCAGAGTGTGTGTTCTTGATGATTCCGACTTGAGATAGGACATTTTGACAGAAGCTCACAATAGTACTTATAATATACATCCAGGGACTATAAAAATGTGTAACAACCTAAAGAAGTTGTATTGGTGGCCAAGTATGAAACGAGAAATCTCTGAGTTCATGACTAGATGTCTGGTGTGACAGCAAGTAAAAGCTGAGCATTAGGTACCGTCAAGATTGTTGCAGCCTATTACCATTCCGGAGTGGAAATGGGAGCGAGTCACTATGGACTTTGTTACAAGATTGCCAGTGACACAGAAAAAAAAGATTTGATCTACGTTGTAGTAGACAGATTGACGAAATCAGCTCATATCATTCCTATCCGGGTGGATTTTTCATTAGAGAAGTTGGTTGAGCTGTATGTATTCGAGATTGTGCGACTACACGGAGTGCTGACATCTATTATCTCCGACAGGGATTCATATTTTACCTCAAGATTCTGGGGTAAGCTGCATGAAGCTTTGGGAACCAGGTTGAATTTCAATACTGTATATTATCCGTAGATAGATGGTCAGTTAGAGCGAGTGATACAACTTTTGGAGGATATGTTACGTTGTTGTATACTTGAGTTTGAGGGCAGTTGGGAGAAATACTTACCATTAGTAGAGTTTGCTTATAATAATAGCTATCAGACTAGCATAAAAATGGCACCGTTTGAAGCACTATAAGGTAGAAAATGCAGAACACCATTGTACTGGTCTGAATTGAGCAAGCCTAAGTTGGTTGGGATCTATTTGATACACGAGACTAAAACAAGGTTCGAATAATTCGAGATTGTTTGAAAGCAGCATTTGATCAACAAAAGTCTTAGGTAGATCTAAAAAGGAAGGATATAGAGTTTACCATCGGAGGTCGAGTCTTTCTGAGAGTTTCACCTTGGAAGAAGGTGTTACGATTTGGCAAGAAGAGAAAGTTAAGTTTGTACTTTATTGGACCGTATAAGATCATCGAGTGGGTTGGCCCTGTAGCTTATAAGCTGGTTTTTACCACCAAAACTTGAGAAGATTCACAATGTATTTCACATTTCGATGCTAAGATGGTACAGATCAGGTCCTTCTCATGTGATTACACCATGTGAGGTTGAAATATAGCCGGATCTGTCGTATTTAGAGGAATCGATCAGAATTTTGGCTTGTGAAGTAAAAGAGTTACGAAATAAAAGAGTACCTCTAGTGAAAGTCCTATGGAATTGACACAGGCTAAAGGAGGCGACATGAGAGACAGAGGCTTCGATGATATCACAGTACCCTAACCTTTTTATTGGTAAGAAATTTCGAGAAAGGAGAGTTGTAATAGCCCATTTTTAGTGGTGTCAAAAATAGTGGTTTTGAGACCACAACTTCGACCAATCGGGTTGTAAATATTATTTATTTAATATTTATGATGTCATTATAATATTATTAAATTTTGGTTGAGAAATTTTATCGTTTAGATAGTTAATTGAGTAAAAAATGGACTAAATCATAGAGGTTACGAAAGTAGACTATGTTTAAGTAGAGGGACTAAATGAACGAACTTACCAATTGGGGTTAAATAGTGGATAGTTATGGTTTATATATTGACTTTTGCATAAGATTAATTAAGGTTAAAAGAGATTAATTATGCTAATTAAGGAAGTCTAAATATTTACAAAATTACCATTAAATATAAAAGAGAAATTAAAGAAGAAAATAACCTAATTTCTTCAAATTACTTCATCTTCTTCGGCAAGCATAAGGAGAAATCTAAGGTTTTCATTACAAAGCTTGGACCTTTGATTTGAGTAAGCTATTGTTACCCGTTTTTAGTAATTTTTATATTTTTGAATCCGTGTTAACTTAACCTAGCTAATCTAAGGACCAATTTGTGAATCAGTCAAATGTTATGAAACCTGCCATTGTTGAATATGCTTGTCCTTGAAAGCTTTTGATGTATTTGTATGTTTGATGTTTGGGTTGGATCTTTTTGTAAAGTGATTTTGGATTGAATTAGGGTCTTTGGACTAAAATGTTAAAATGATGAAATTTCATGTATTGGTTATGAAATAGTTGCTTGTATGGTAAGAGCATAAACCCATTGATGATTCGGCTGGTATAGGTTTAGAAAGAAATGGTTATTTTGCATGTTTTGTGTTTAAGGACTGAATTGAGAAAAAGTGACATGTTTGGGGTAATATCATAATTTTCACAAAAGGATCAAATTGTGTTAAATGATTTGATTGTGTGATTTAATGTGAAAATTTGGATAATTTGTTGATTTAGATTACGATCGTGCCATGAATCGCGAAAAAAGAAAATTAGCAAAATAGTCCCTAGAGCTTATCCATAACTACAATTCAATCCGGTAAGTTCATTATGTTAAATTATTATTTATAATTCTTCATTATTGCCTTCTTTATAAATGTTGCAAATGGGAAACGATGATCGAAAACGAGAAAGATGGAAATATCGAAAGGAGAGTTATTCGGCCTTGTGCTAAAGATTAAAATAAGTCTGATGGCTGAGATTCTACATTTGTTACGGATTCTCTACAGCATCGTGAGTCACTGTAAAGTAAAATGAATCCAAGAATGAATTACAAGCCTTACGATGGCTGAGATTTATGCTTGATTTGCATATTCTCGTCAGCTTAGTGCGAGTAGCATCGTTAGGGAACAAATATATGTACAGATACCATATCGATGGCTGAGGTACTGCATATGTTGCGAGTCCTCGTCAGCTAGTAACCTTTGGTCAAAAGGGATGAAATCTGGTTATAGATCACTGAAGTATAGTTCTGTTCTGGTTCGATTGATTTATAGATTGTACAACACATGTTATTCGGTAAATCAATAAACTCTACAAACTTGCTAGGCTATGAAAGCTTAACAGTGAATTTGTTGTTGTTTTGTATATTTTATTTTTCTTCTTGAAGATTGGAGAACCGATTGAAGAACAATTTGTGCCTACGGATTGTACGATTAAGTTTTCACCACAAACACCACTGTCGAAGCAACCAATATATCCACAGCAATGCTATGCCACCATACCTTTGTCGTTTCCCCAACATTTCAAAGAAAAAGTCCATGAAAAAGATTACCAAAAGTTTGTTTCTACTTTGAAGCAATTGCATATTAGTATACTTCTAATAGATGCTCTTGTGTAGATACCCAATTATTGGAAATACATGAAGGAGCTGCTATCAAAGAAAAAGAAACTATCCGACATTGAGACGATTGTACTCATAGAGGGGTGTAGCGATGTACTCACAAACAAGTTGCCAACCAAGATGAAAGATCCTAGCAGGTTAACAATTCCATGCTCCATCGAAGATCATTACTTAGGTAAAGCATTATGTGATTTAGGAGCTAGCATTAACCTAATGTCTTTGTCTACTTTTAATAAGCTAGGAATCGAATCAATGAAGCCCATTGCGGTGACATTGCAATTAGTAGATAGATCTCTAGCACAACCGGAGGGACAAATCAAAGATGTTCTTGTTCAAGTTGATAAGTTGGTGTTCCCTGCTGATTTTATCATCCTAGATTACGAAGCTGATAAGGAGGTACCCATTATCTTGGGAAGGCCATTTTTAGCAACGGGACGAACACTTATCGACGTGTTTAAGGGAGAACTAGTGATGCGCCATAATAATGACCACGTAACCTTCAGTGTGTTCGAAGTAGCACCATCAGAGCCCAAAGAATAATGTCACCATGTTAATGTGTTGGACAAAATTATTTTTGAAGAATTTCATATCAGGAATTCAACATTGTCTGATACTGATGCGGTAACATCTACTGATGATATCCTAGAAGACTGTGTTCACAAAGAGGAGGTGAACAATTGTCAGTTGCAAAGATATTAGCAATTGGAGTCATTGGATTTGTTTAACAGGACAATTCCAGTCTTTAAACAGTCTATAGAGCAAGATCCTACCTTGGAGTTAAAACCATTGCAGACACATTTCAAATATGTATTCCTTGGTGACAACGAGACACTGTCTGTTATTGTCAACTCATCCCTCAATGCAATACAAGAAGAGAAGCTCATCGCAATTTTAAAAGAACACAAGAAAGCCATAGCCTGGAGCATCGTAGACATCAAAGGCATTAATCCCTCTTTCTGCATGCATAAGACAAGGTTAGAATACGAAGGGAAGCAATCCATTGAGCAACAAAGACGACTCAATAAGAAAATGAAAGAAGTGGTAAAGAAGGAAATCATCAAATGCTTGGATGCGAGCATAATATACCCTATTTCTAACAGTAATTGGGTAAGCCCCATTTAATGTGTTCCTAAAAAAAGTGGTTTTACTGTTATGACCAATGATAAAAACGAGTTGATCCCTACTCGCATCGCAACTGGATGACGTGTGTGCATGGATTATCGATGGTTGAATGCGGCCACAAAGAAGAACCATTTCCCGCTACCTTTCATCGATCAAATTTTAGATAGGCTAACTGGTAAAGCCTATTATTGCTTCTTGGATGGCTACTCTGGATACAACCAAATAGCTATTGCACCGGAAGATCAAACAAAAACCATATTTACATGCCCTTTTAGGACTTTTGCTTTCCGACGGATGCCGTTTGGCTTGTGTAATGCGCCAAAAACGTTCTAGAGATGTATGATGGAGATATTCTCAGATATGATTGAAGACTCACACTAGGTATTCATGGATGATTTTTCGGTCTATGGACAGAATTTCAACCAATGCGCCGATAACTTGGCAAATGTTTTGAGAAGATGCAAGGAAACAAACTTGGTTCTGAATTTGGAAAAATGTCATTTCATGGCAACTGAAGAGATTGTCCTTGGCCATCGCATCTCTTGTCAAGGCATTGAGGTCGATAGAGCAAAGGTAGAGATAATTGAAAACCTACCACCACCTACAATTGTCAAACCAATAAGAAGCATTCTTGGACACACGGGTTTTTAAAGAAGATTTATCAAAGATTTCTCCAAGATAGCTAAACTTTTATGTTCCTTATTAGAACAAAATAAAAAGTTTGTATTCGATGACATCTGTCTGGATGCATTTACAACAATTAAGATAAAGTTAGTGCAAGCTCCGATTGTCATCACACCGAATTGAACACAACCATTCGAGTTGATGTACGACGCTTGTGATTTCACTATAGGAGCTGTTTTTAGACGAAGGAAAGAAAAGGTATTTTGTGCTATCTACTATGCTATTAAAACACTAATTGAAACGCAGGTTCATTACACCACAACTGAAAAAGAGCTACTAGCAGTGGTCTTCGTATTTGACAAGTTTTGCCTTTATCTTGTCAGCTCAAAGACTACAGTATACACGGATCACTTAGCTTTGAGATATCTTTTCAACAAAAAAGATGCTAAACCTAGACTCATTAGATGGATCCTACTCCTCCAAGAGTTTGATGTTGAAATCAAAGATAGGAAGGGATCCGAGAATCAGGTAGCTGACCATTTCTCTCAGCTGGAAAGTGGAAGCGAAGATGGACAACAAACTCAGATTGTCGAAGCATTTCCTGACGAGCAACTATTCACTATCGACACATCACCTTGGTATGCTGATGTTGTCAATTATCTTGTGTGTGGAAAGCTACCCATGAGTGCAACTGGTCATAAAAAATCAAGTTCATATGCGATGCTGCTAAATATCATTGGAACGAGCCATACCTATTAAAGGTATGTGCTGACAATATAATTCGACGTTGTGTTCCTGAAGAAGAAATGATGTCAATACTGTAACATTGCCACGATGCCCCTTACGAAAGTCATTTTGGTAGAATAAGGACTGCTGCAAAAGTCCTGCAATCCGGATTCTATTGGCTCAATTTATTTCGAGATGCTCATAATTTCGTGCAACAATGTGATCATTGTCAACGTATTGGTTCCATTTCTCATCGCAAGAAGATGCTCCAACAACCTATCATGGAGGTAGAACTTTTTGATGTTTGGGGTATTGATTTCATGGGACCATTTCCAAACTCTTTTAGAAATATGTATTTACTAGTAGCTGTTGACTACATTTCCAAGTAGATTGAAGTTATTACGATACCAAAAAACGATTGTCAGATAGTGTTAAAATTTTTTTACACGTACATTCTCAAAAGGTTTGGTATATCACGAGCGTTGATTAGCGACCAAGGCAATCATTTCTATAATAACTAAGTAGCAACTACATTGAAACTATATGGTGTGAATCATCAAATGGCCACCGCATACCACTCACAAACTAATGGTCAGGCTGAAGTCTCCAATCGACAAATTAAAGGAATACTTGAAAAGGTGGTTAACCCATCTAGGAAAGACTGGTCTGTGCGGTTACCTAAAGCATTGTGGGCACTTCGCACCGCTTACAAAACTCCTTTTGGTATGTCGCCATATCAGCTAGTATTTGGAAAATCATGTCACCTACCTGTCGAGCTGGAACATAAAGCCATGTAGGCAATTAAGCAGGTAAATTTAGATTCTGATGCAGCTGGTAAGAAAAGATTGTTGGACATCACAGAATTAGAGGAGATTCGATGCCATGCCTACGAGAATGTAGTAATATATAGGGGAAAGACAAAACAAATGGCATAACAACCTCATATTGCATCGACAATTTCATCCTAGGCAGTTGGTACTCCTATTTAACTCATATTTGAAACTGCACCCAAGAAAATTACGATCAAGGTGGTCCAGTCCATTCCGAGTTGTTGAAGTCCCTAACGATGCGATGAAAATAGAGATCTTACAGGATAGCCAACAATTTAAAGTGAATGGTCAGCGTCTCAAATACTACGTCAGCCCAGATGTCCGTGAACTGGATGAAACTATCAACCTGGTGATATTTAAATAATGTCAATGCATTCATTCATTTTTTTAATTGCTTTACTTTTGTTCGTGTTGTTTCAAATTCTTAGAGAAATAAAAATCCTCTTTTTGTAGACGCATGGAAGCACATTATGTCGACGCATTATGCGATGAATCAATATTACTTTTTGGGCAAGAATCGGTGATTTCATTTCACACCAGTCGTTGGATTAAACTGAAACAGTACGATCTGCAGCCTAGCAATTAATGGCTATAGACATAATGTTTCCCCATGTTTTTCCACTCATTGCACCATGTTATATAATCCCCCATTACAGTTACCTTTATTTTTCACAATCGCCATTATTCCTACAACCATCTCCAGATTCTTTCTCTTCTCTTTCGAAGCAAGATCCTCTTGCAACTTTTCTTTATATTCTTTTTCTTCCAACCATGGCTAAAACTCACGCTTCTATAGCTAATCCTAAACCTTCATCTAAAACCACTCCAACCACCCCTATCGAGATTCCATCCATGACACCATCACCCTCAGGCCCAGTACTATTTCTCACAATTGCGCCCAAGGAAAGACATCACAACACTATGCTTAAACGCAATATCCATCCTAAGCAAGGCCTCTAGTTGTCTCCGCATTTGCCCCTTGGGAAACAAGTCCACTTTACTATCAGTCGCTTAGGGTGGGAGTCTTTTTTTGACCACCCTTTTGGTTATTCCCTTACTCTGGTTCAAGAATTTTACGCGAACTTGGTGGATCAAGAACAAGAATTTATTTTTGTTCGTGAAGGACTTGTGCCATGGAGTGTGGCACACATCAACATCTTACTACGGATACCAGAATAGGTAGACGAACATTCGCACTTCCTGCACAGTCTAAATGAGGATAGCCTTACTAAGATGATGACCAACCTTTGCGTCGAAAATGCTACATGGATGGGCAATGGATTCCATAATTTCACAATGCATAGACGTTACCTGATGAACTTCTACAAGGTATGGTTTCACTTTGTTAATAGTCGAGTGATGCCTTCTACCCACGTACTACGGCCACTTTGGACTGTATGTGTTTGTTACATTCCATCTTGCATCACCATCACATCGACACTGGTGAGCTGATACATACCCAGATTACGGAGGTAACGGGGAAGCAAACTGGTATTATCCCTTCCCCATCTCTTATTACGCTTCTTTGCCAGCATAAGGGTATTGTGCCAAGAAAGGATGAGGAAGTCATGGATAATAACGGCCCAATTAATGACATTTTTGTTGAGCGAATGACAAGGGGCCAGGATACACCGATGGCCAAAGTGACCTCTAAGGAAAAGGAAAAAAGGAAAGGTAAAAAGAAGGCCGACAAATCTGGTGCACCGACAATGGCATAGATGACAGAGACATTGGCCCTAATGGAGTCAAACTTTGAACACCTCGACAAACGGTCTATCCACTCTAATAGTATAATGGATGACATGGACTTCCGGCTCCATAAATTCTATGCATATACCAAGGCGTGGAATGAAGCTCTTGTCATTGCATTACGCCAAATCACTCAGATCCCACTTCCAGACTTCCCGTAATTTTCAACCATCTACCGCCTAATGCAATATTCCTCATCAGAACAACCTACTCCTGATGGTAGGCTCGCCCCTATAACCACTCACATCCATGTTTCTGATGATGACAATGATGGAGAGCAGTCGTCGGATGATGATTTGTTGCATCGTAACATTGCTTAATTTTTTAAAGATGAGTTCTCAAATAGCTTAGGGGAGAATATGGCGGAAAGGGAGGCTGTGCTAAATGATTATGTTGTTACAGTCAGATACGCTGACACTGGCCCAACTGAACCTACTCAACCTGAGAAAGAAGAGGTAAATCAGGATGTTCATGCCGAGAAGGATGAAGAACATGAGGATGAAGAGAAGGATGATGCGAAGGATGACGAACACATTGACACCGAACCTGCCCTGGTGCAGGATGAGAAGGAACTCGATGCCCCCATAATGATCATTGAGGATGTTGTGGGCACATCAAGCTCAAACGAGACTCCACTTGCTGCGAGTTAGGCTGAGGTAGTCACCAGCATTGCGGAAGAACCTAACCCGTTAGAATTTATGCCTTATGTAGCTCCGCTGGTTGAAATCCATCCATCCGATGTGACTATCGATGAGGCCACCACCCAACCTACTGAATAGGAGCAGTCCACTGATCTGATTGGTTCGAGGGATAAGAAGAGGAAGCAGTGCAAAGATAAGAAAAAGAGAAAACACCATGATGAGGAGGAGCACCCGAAAAAGAAAAAGAAGATAACAAAAGCAGTTTCTGTATCGACTGCTGCCGAATAAGTTAGTACATCCCTTTTTAGTTAGCATTCTTGCATTTTATTATGCCTGCATTTTTATTGTCACTGCATTCATTTTGATATAACGCATTATCGTTGCATTTCCATTCATTTTGTATAACTATTGTCAGTGCATTGGGGACAATGCAAACATTAAGTTTGGGGGAAATTAATGTGATTTGGAAATGCAACTACATCTTCTTATTTGATTTTTATTTTTCTTCAGTAATGAAAAATTGACAATTTTCAACAAAAATGTGACCACAATTTTTTTTTAATGCGTAATTCTTGAATTATTTGAATGCTAATGTGGAAATTGGATGAGTATGAATGAATGATGAATCTGCTATTTTGGAATGAATGGTTGAAATTGTTTCAGTAATGAATGTATAGTGTTTATGTTTGAATCTTGAACTCACTGACCAGTACAGTGACATTGTATGAATAAAAGACACTCCAATATGAGTCCATCATGATTCTTAAGGTGGAACACTCTGCTGCAGTTAAAGAAAAGAGAACTTATCTAGCCAAAGGCTGTATCTGCAAGAGTGTGTGTCGACGCAATTACATGCCTCCTGGGGTTTGTTGCACCCTGTTGTTACTACCCAAGAATAAAGGTAGAGTAATGCAATGACATCTCTCAATCACTTGAATGACAAAAATGACAAAAAGAAGAAAGAAAAGAAAAAGAGAATAAATTGCTGAAATGGTTCAAGGAAGGATAAGATTCAATGCATGATACTAACATTGATGAAGTTGCAGTTTTAATTGTTCTTACTTATAAATTGTCGATGCATCATTCTATTATATGAATGCAATTTGAACATTAAAAATTTAGAGAATTCAAGTTGTGTGAATAAAGATTGTGGTGACATTTCTAATTGTTACTTGTTAATTTTTATTTACTTGAGGACAAGTAAAAACTCAAGTTTGGGGGTATGATGGTATTACAAATGACATAGATTTTCGTCCAATTTTAGTGTTTAAACTACCCCTTTTTGTAGTTAATTTAGCATTCATCATTAGCATTTTATACTTAGTTTACTTGTTTTCCAATTTATTGTTAGATACTTTAAATTCTTGTTATTTTCACATATTTTTATACTAATGTCGACGCAAGCAGCCGATATATTGCGTCTTAATATTGTTAGCACAGGAACTTAGTCTAGAATGGAATATTGGACAGTTGCAGCCACAAGATTAGCTGAACATTGCGATTATGAAATGTCACCGCATTGAAACTGAACCTCAATTGAGAGGAATCAAGCTTAATTCACAACTGGAAGCACCAGACGCAGGAATTTCACAAATGTCGCCACAATTATTCTTTCAGTATGCGTCTAGCGATACAATGACAATCTGCAGATCTCTAAAGAATACACTAGAACTACGTCAGTGCACAGTTGTAATTTAACTAATTTTGACAACTGCAAGATCTAGATCTAGATTTGAAAATGAAGGCTAAATCCTACAATATTTTAGAGATTATAAATAGAAGAACAAAGAGGGAAGAAGGTATCAAGAGCAAGGGGATTAAATTTTGAAAATTCTATGTGAATTAAAGATTTGAGCTGGAATCGGTGAACTGATGAAGCAAGCCTACAACTGCTTCTAACGAGAAGTGCTAGATGCCAAGCAAGAGGAACCATTAGGGAGTAAGCCTAGTAATCTAGAGATAGTAACTTCGTTGTACTAGTTAATTTTTCTTGAACAATGATGAATTCTGATGATGTTAAATGAATACTAGAATATCTTTTAATGTTATATCATTCTGATTATTACTTTACATTTCTTATTCGTTTATTCTTGGATTTAACAGCTTTAAACACAAAAGTGAAATTGTAGTACACCGACATCGAGAGATGCAGTGACAGGTTAGATTATCAAATGGGTTAGGTGAGAGCTGCTTGGGATTGGGACAGACTCCAGTTATTTGTTCTTGGATACACATCATTGCTCGCACCGAGAGGTGGAGTAGTGTATTTGAGTCGGGATTAAGTAGGGAGCTATTGTAAGTAAGAACTCGAAGGGACTTCATTGCTGCGACAATTCATCTATACTCTACCTTGTCAACGCATCCAGCGTTGCGACCTATAGAATCAGTGAACCACTTTCACCCTTTTACACTTGATCACTTTTATATTTCTTGCATTTAAATTTTTAGCACTCAACACTCAACATATTTGGATTTATTTTCAGTACACTGGCATTTAACCTCTGATATTTACTTCTAATTGCGTTGACAGTAATGATTACTTTAGTGTGCAAAATTGACATAATTGCACTGACATCTTTACTCGTGATATTTACACTTGATCTTTACTCGCATTACACTGATTTTTAGTACTGATTGCTCCGACATTAGAACATCGGGAACCATTTCCTCGTGAGATAGATATCTGATAGCTCTGTTTATCAACTATACTTGCATCGATGTGTGTACGCTTGCACAATCGTTGTGTCGTAAAAACACCGATCAATCATTATGAAGAAATCACACTATCCCGGGAGCTCGTTCGGTAGTATATACATCACTTGGTTATATGGCATTTACTAGGATGATTTTATTTTGTAATGCTTGACTTTGAGTTAATTGGTGCAATGTCAAACTTGTGTTGAATGTTTGAACTCCTTCAAATGCTTGTTTAATGTTAAGTATAGGCATTCGGATTTCAAAATGTAATGCTATGCTTTGTTCTTGAACACTTGTGTTGTATATTATACAATATGTTTACAAAGTCAAGTTTGGTTGATGAACTTGTGTAAATATTTGAATTCTGCTTATTTGTTTCGGTAGAACTCTTGCATGTACCGGTAGAAGTACAGGGTAGTAGAGAGGTTGGTTATTGACTTTCACTGTATTGGTCGTACCATAATAAATATCAGTAGTTCTGTTCAGAATAGTATCAGTAGTTTGGGTACCTGTATCAAAAGAAGTTGCAGGGTAAAACTTCTTAGCTCTCTGGAGTTTTTAGTACCAGTAGAAGCATGACTTGTTTCGGTAGAAGTTACAGTTGTATCGATAGAACTATCACAAGTATCTGTAGAAATCTGCACTATTTCTTAATTTCTTATTGTCTTGACTACTATGGATACTTGTCCAACGTGTACTGGTAGAAGTCTTTAAAAATTATGAAAATGACATTTTTTCCCTTATCGAGTTGTGTTGATATTTAATTAATGATTTATGTCGTGCATAATGTATTACTTTATTAAAATATGATTAAAAGGAATAATATTAAGAGATAGTCAATGATAGATTATCGGAAAGACCCTAGGACCCTAATCGGTGAAGGTATCTGGTTTTGGGTGTTACACGAAGACATCAAATGGAGAACACCATGGTTCATTCCTGATGAAATACTTTATCAATGCGAAGATTTTAATTGGGTACCATCGCTTAAGATATGGGGAGCTGTAGGATATGCCTCTTTGTTAGTGATGAGACAGTATAGATCAAGGTAGTTCATCCCAGCGACGCAAAGTTTGGCTCAGTGCAAGTTTGCATACAAGGGTGAGAACAACAAAAAGAAGATTCGAGAGATATTGAATGCTTGGAATCAAGTTCGTAGAATGAAGATGTTTGTTGCAAATCCCATGGTAACCCTAGAGTATGACGAGTGGAGGAATAAGAGAACCAATGACAACATCCCTGTACCAAATCCAGAAAATGTCTGCCAAATTTAGGAGCATTTACAGGTAGCCCCATCAAAATTACAGCTCACAAAGCAAGATTTTGAGAAAAAGAGTTATGAATTGGGAAAGAAGATAGATATGATTGAAGAAGTAAAGATACAATTGAGATTGGATGTTGAAATTCAAAGGTTAAAAGCTAAAATGATCAGAAAGGGAAAGAATAAAGCTAAAGAGGACTTAGACAATTTAAAAACGATTACAAGAAACTCTGCTTGTCAATGAAGACTATTGGGTTAGGCAAGACGTCAGAGCAATGGTAGCGAAAAATCCAAGAGGAAAGGATTTGAGCAGATCAGTGGAAGAGAAAGTTTTAAGATGTTCAAGTCCAAGAAGATGCTATAAAGAGTAAGTTTTTAGAGAGCCAGGTCGAGAAAGCTGAGTTGAGAGCTCGAATAGTTAAGTTGGATGAGTCTTTGCATAGGCATTACAATCGTAATTCTGCGACAAAATTAAAGGCAAGTCAGGTTGAGAATGGTGAGCTAAAAAAGAGAGTAGAAGAACTTGAAACTTCTTTGGAAAACTTGAGATCCGCATTGAGTTCCTTGAAAGAACCTTAGTGAAAAATGATAGACAACTTTAGCACTCTCAGAGGCAAGTTAGAGATCAAGACTATGTCATGGGTAAAGCATTGACTCCAGTAAGAGAAGTGGTGGAATACTTACAAACGTTAGCTATTCAAGCTGATGTTTTGAGCTTAGGGTATGAATCAGATTCTGATAAGGGCCAAAAGTTAGCATGTCTCCTTCGGAAGATTAAGACTCTGAGCAGTAGGGCAAGGCTTTATATGTAATTTATCTTATGTAAAGACATTCATTTTTTAGTAAAGTTATTCTATCAGAATTCCACCAAGAATTAATACCTTTTTTGCATATGCATTCATTAGCATTCCATTTCATTACATGAATTAAATTTCATAAAAAAATAATAAAACAAATCATCATAAAAAATAAATAAAATAGTAATAATAAAGATCCTCAAATATCTAAAATAATCATGCCAATGGGAGTGTTATAAACTCTGAACAAAAACTTAGAGAAAGCAAGATAATCAAAATAATGGGGGAATGTTGAAAAATTTTTGAGTGTTAAAACCATATCCAAAAAGGGGAATGGAGAGGTGAACCTATCAAGAATTCATCCCTACACCCTCGGAAGCATTTTTGGACAACTAGACTGTGGAGGAGCTTCCTATAATTTTTAGGATGTTTCCAGATTAATATTCGAAACACTCTTGTTGCTCTAAGCCTTAGGGCAATAGGGATCCTATTGTAAATGACACGTGACCACTATCTGTTATCTCAATAAAAACGATACATTTTGTTCAATAAGTTTTGCAAACATCTTACTATTCTTTCCATTCGTTCCATACCATAATCAATAATTCCTAAATTCATTTGTTCTTTGGATCCCCTTTTGTTCATATGTCGGATCCCTTGATATCAATGATATGAGTTATGTTGTTACCAACTTAGAGCCTCATTTTGAGCAGGATGCGTGTTCAAAAGAATCTCAGGATTTCGAAGATGCTCAAGATTGTAATTTATCTCCTGATCTGCTGCGGATGATTGAGGAAGGCGAGAAACAGATCCTACCTCACAAAAAATCAATAGAATTTGTGAGTTTAGGGGACAAAATTGAAAAACGAGAGGTGAAGATTGGGACTTGTATCTCTGCAGAAACGAGGAGAGATCTTATTGAATTTCTTTGAGAGTTCAAAGACATATTTGCGTGGTCATACCAAGACATGTCTGGTCTAAGTACTGATATTGTGGTGCATAAACTCCTCATAAGAGAAGAATGCAAATCGGTCCAACAGAAACTTCGAAGAATGAGGCCTGATGTACTGTTGAAAATAAAAGAGGAGGTCAAAAAACAATTCGATGTTGGTTTCCTACAAGTGGTTAAATACTTAGAATGGGTAGCCAACATAGTGCCAATTCCTAAGAAAGATAGTAAGGTACGAATGTGCATGGATTATAGGGACTTAAACAAAGCTAGTCCGAAGGATAATTTCCCTTTACCTCATATTGACACCTGGGTGGACATACAACAGGTCATTCTTTGTTCTTCTTTATGGATGATTTTTTCGGGTACAATCAAATAAAGATGCATCCTAAGGATATGGATAAAATCACATTTGTTATCATGTGGGGAACCTTTTGTTACAAAGATGTGCCATTTGGATTAAAAAATACAAGGGCTATGGTAACTTTGTTCCATGATGCACAAAGATATTGAGGTCTATGTCGATAATATTATTGCAAAGTCTCAAACAGGAGAAGGACACATGAAGGTTTTGAGAAAATTGTTGTTCAGGTTGAGAAAGTTCTAGTTGAAGTTGAACCCAAACGAATGTACTTTCCGGGCTACTTCAGGCAAGTTGTTAGGCTTTATGGTCAGTTGAAGAGGAATTGAGATCGCTCCTGATAAAGTCAGAGCTATACAAGAGTTATCATTGCCACATACTCAAAAGGAAGTTCGAGGGTTCCTAAGGAGATTGAATTACATTGCTCGGTTAATCTCACAAACCGATCGAGAAATGTGATCCTATCTTCCGTCATCTTAGAAGCATAACCCGGGAGTGTGGGATGATGAATGCCAAAAGACTTTTGAAAAAGTTAAACATTAATTATCTAATGCTCCAGTTTTAATACCACCAAATCCGAATAAAACTTTGATCTGTACTTGGTTGTATTTGAAAACTCTATGGGATACATATTGGGCCAACATGATGAGTTAGGAAAGAAAGAAAGAGCAATTTATTATCTTAGCAAGAAGTTCACCGAATGCGAGATAAGATATTCGCCAATCGAGAAATTATATTATGCTCTGGTCTGCACTACTAGAAGGTTGAGGCAGTACATGTTATACCATACAACTTGGTTGATTTCAAAATTGGATCCTCTTAAGTTCATGATGGGGTCGACTGCATTAAATGGAAGAATGGCTAGATGGCAAACGTTGCTCTCTGTATTCGACATAGTTTATGTGAATTAGAAGACAATAAAGGGGAGTTGAATAGCAGATTTTCTAGCTAGCAAAGCTCTTGAAGACTATGAGCCATTAGATTTCGATTTCCCAAATTAAGATCTAATGGATGTTGCAACCGCAGAAGAAGAAATTTCAGAAGGGCACACATAGAAGATGAATTTTGATGGCGCTTCAAATGCCACTGGTAAAGGAATTAGGGTTCTTCTAGTATCCCCAAATGGAGATCATTACGCTCTCACAAGTAAACTTGACTTCGATTGTACAAATAACATGGCAGAATATGAAGCATGTATCATGGGTCTCCATGCAACTATAGAACGTAAGATCTAGGTTCTGGAGGTGTATGGAGATTCTGCATTGGTAATTTATCAACTCAAGGGTGAATGAGAAATGAGAGACTTTAAATTGGTTGATTATCAAAATTTGGTTCTCGAGTTAATTAAAGAATTTGAGGACATCACCTTCTATTAGCTCCCGCGAGACAAAAATCATATGGCTGATGCTTTGGCTACCCTTAGCTCCATGATTACGGTCAATAAACAAGAAGATATGAAGCTAATTCAGATAAGCATATATGAGGTTTCAGCTCATTGCTATAACATTGAAGGGGGAGACAAGGATAATCATCCTTGGTATAAGGAAATATTGCAATACGTAAAAGACCGCAAGTACCCTGAGTAAGCCACTGAAAACGATAAAAAGATGTTGAGAAGGCTTGCAATTGATTATGTCCTTGATGGGGATATTCTATACAAAAGAGGAAGGATTAGGTTTTATTGAGATGTGTTGATGTTGTTGAGGCCCAAAATTTCTATAAGAAGTTCATGAGGGTATTTGTGGAACACACTCCAATGACTTTACAATGGCCAGGGAGATCATGAGATTCAGATACTACTGGTCAACCATGGAAGGAGATTGCATTAGATATGCTAAGAAATGTTACAAATGTCAAATTTATGGGGACAAAATTCATGTACCTCCTTCACACCTTCATGTTATGACTTCCTTATGGCTTTTTTCTATGTGGGGCATGGATTTCATTGGGCCAATTTCACCGAAGGCTTCTAATGGACACAAGTTCATTTTTTACTAAGTGGGTGGAAGCAGCTTCCTATGCTAATGTTACGAAATCAGCGGTCAGCAAATTCTTGAAGAAAGAAATCATATGTCGGTATGGAATGCCAGAAAAGATCATATCTAACAATACTGTAAACTTGAACAATAGTAGAGGTTAGAAAACAATTTAAGATCAAACATAATAATTCAGCACCGTATCGCTCGAAAATGAATGGGATAGTGAAGGCAGCTAATAAGAACATTAAGTAGATCGTTGGGAAAATGACAAAGACCTAAAAAGATTGACATTAAAAGTTGTCATTTGCTCTATACGCCTATTGAACGTCGGTCAAAACTTTTATTGGGGCGACACCCTTCTCATTAGTATATGGAATAAAGGAAGTTCTACCCATTGAAGTCGAGATTCCTTTCCTCTGAGTCTTATTAGAAGTAATGTTAAATGAAGTAGAATGGATCCAATCAAGATATGACCAACTAAACCTGATTGAGGAAAAGAGGTTGAAATCTATCCGGCATGGTCAGATATGCTAAAAGTGAATGATGCGGACTTTTGACAAAAAAGTTCGCCTTAGGGAATTCCATGAGGAAGATCTAGTTTTGAAAAAGGTTCTTCCTATACAAAAGGACTTTCGAGGGAAATGGATACCAAATTGGGAAGGCCCATTTTTGGTAAAGAAAGCCTTTTTTGGAGGAGCTTTAATTCTAACTGAGATGGATGACAATGATATGTCAAACCCTATGAACTCAGATTCAGTGAACAAATACTTTGCCTAAAAAAACAAAAAAAAAGAGGTTTGAGTTGAAAACCTAAAAAGGTGGCTCAAACTGGCAAAAAAAGGGGGAAGAGGCCGAGATGAAAACCCGTAAAGGGCGTCTCAAAGCCTAAAGGAGATTTGAGTCGAAAACCCGAAGAAGGGTTATATTTGGATCAAAGATCAAAGGCATAGGCATGAAATAGTCTTCTCTCTCAAAAGTAACAAGATGGGGAGACATTACATCTTGGGCATCTACGGAGTACAAGAGTTTTCATGAGTACACATCAGGCTCAAAATGGTCCTCATCAAGTTTGCTCGAAGAAACTCATACGTTGGTATCTGGGGCATCGGGTTGTATTCCTTTTTGCTCACTTTAGCAACATTTGATTGATGTTTGTCATTTATTTTGACCGACATTTGCTATTTTTGACCAGTGCTTGTAATATTGAGTCATTATTTAATCAAACCCACTTTTTGATCAATGTTGATATTCTTGACCAATGTTTGGTATCATTCATTCCCATTTAAGTCTTGTCTTCAATAACTTCAATTTTGTCCATGTTTCATAACCTTGTTCAAGGCATTCTTTGCATTGAAATAACGGTTAGTGGACTAGATGATATAAGGTATAAAAGGATTTATGCATATTGCTTTGAAAAATTTATAAAAAGTACAGAGATCTGAAATAACCAAATCTGAGGGTCGAAAGGTCCTTGAAACAAGTAGCCCAAAGTATGACTACTTTTTGGATCTCTTATTAAGGACACTAGACTTGAAAGGAAGACATAGTGACACATCAGTGATGGAACTTAGGCGAACGATGAATAATATTGATCTAAGGACCAAAACTCAAATCATTTTAAAATATGATATCTTTACATCAATAGACACATCTAGATAGGAGCATTTGATTCATTCAGATCATGACATCCTAATTGCATGGCCTAGTTAGAGTCCAACAAGATAGTTTCTACAGGTTATATCCCTAGAGAATAATGTGACAGAACAACAACTTATATACCCTTAAAGTGGCAGAAGGGTGGAGTAAAAGAAGTAGTAGATCTCAATCTCCATGGAAGTTGCAGTGGAATGGAGTGAAGCCACACCAAATCCTAAAGTTGAAGAGGAAAAGATTAAAGCTGTAACGGCAAATCTTATATCCTAAACCAAAGAGGGAAAGATTAAAACCGTCACAGTGAATCTTACATCCTAAAATCAAAAAGGGAAAGATTAAAGCCGTAATAAAAAATCTTACACCCTAAAATCAAAGAGGGAAATATTAAAGCCGTAATGGTGAATCTTAAACCTTAACATTGAAGAGGGACATATTAAAGCCATAATGGTGAATCTTACATCCTAAAATCGAAGAGGGACAAATTAAAGTCGTAATGATGAATCTTACACCCTAAAACTGAAGGATAGATTAAAGCCGTAACGGTGAATCTTACACCTTAAAATTGAAGAGGGACAGATTAAAGTTGCAACACTGAATCTTACACCCTAAAATCAAAGAGAGATAGATTAAAATCGCAACGGTGAATCTTACACTCCTAAAATCGAAGAGGGACAGATTAAAGCCGCAACGGTGAATCTTACACCCTTAAAACTAAATAGGGAAAGATTAAAGCCGTAACGACAAATTTTATACCCCTAAAGCTATAGAGAGGCAAACTAAAGCCGTGAAGGTGAATCTTATACCCCTGAAGTTGCAGTAGGTCAGATTGAATCATATCTTCCTAAAGTTGCAGTGAAGTGGATCAAACAACAATCACTTTGAAGTTTCGTAGTTTAGGATGAAACTACATTAGCAAACCTTATCTCCTTGAAGTTCCAATGGAGCAAGTTGAAGCTATGTCACCAAATCTTGTCTCTCTAAAATGGTAGTGAACTAGATACAGTGGAATAGAATAACCAACGAGACAAAAGAATAAAGAAGCACTATAGGCTAAAATTCACCAAGACCGGACAAAATTGGTCTTCTCTTGGAATCTTATCTCCATTCTCATTACACGACAATGAGCAAAAAGGGGCAGTTGTTACACCTCAATTTCGACTGGGCTTTTAAGTTCAATTTTTTACAAAGCCTAGAAATAAAAACCCTAAACTAAAAATGGAAAACCTAGCAACCTGACAAGCGTAGTAAATTGTCAAAATAATTATCCTTAATCTCAAAAGAAATAATTAAATAGAATAGTAAAGAGAAGAAGGATCGATCCACAAGGACTTAGAAAATTCTAATGTAGAAAGCTTTTAGCTCTTGATTTAAGCGAAATAAAATAAAAATGGGGGGTTTTGATCAAAAGAGTTTAATTAAAGTAAAATGAAGAAATGGTAATTTAAATCTAAGAATTTAACGAAAGTAAATTTAAAAAGAAACTCAATTTAAGTATCAGCCTTAGGCTTCGCTTTGACTTATTTCCAACCGATCATCGAAAAAGATTTTACACCGGATAAATGCCGGTTACAGTCTACAAGACCTAACCCTTGTAACTTGTTTTTCTCTCTGGTAAACCGAAAATCCAAAATCAATTTTTGAATTTCAGTTTTCTGGCTAGACTAACCACGACTATCACCGTTAGAATAAAACAGCTTAAAATCTGGAAAAACCCGACTCAGACTATGTTGTCTCAATGAGAATCGAATCCGATCTCAATTTCCCTTAGTGGACCGCCGCTAAGTGTGTTCACAGGAAGTCAAATGTGCTACAAGCCGATCCTTCCTCCCAACTATAAATCGAAATAACCTTCAAACCAACAGGCCCTTTTTGAACTTAAAAGTGTAAGGATTTTAAAAGGAAAGGCTAATTGCCAATCCAAGTTTGCATAAAATTAAGAAATATATCCGAAGATATAAACTGCTTTTCAATTCTCACAATCGGAATTGAGTCGTTGCTTTAGCCCTTGGCTTTTTGGAAAATTAATCGAGCATGATTATGGAAGAAATCATACTCAACATTTTTTAAGAAAATAAAAACTTAAAAATGAAATCTAGAGAAAAAGAAAATTTTATAGAATTTAGAAAACAAGAACAAAACTAATAATGAGATGTCTTTCTAGCTTATCCCAATGGGTATTTATAATTCTCCAAAACCCTAAAAATAACCTAAAAATAATAAAAGATAATTCTTGAAAATATTTAAATTAAATCATAAAAACAAAAGATAATTTCTAATTTGAATTTAAAATGCAGCTGATTCGCTCGTCCATCCTTGCGACTAGACCTTCTGGAAGCTGCTGACTGAATCTTCTAGAAGCTGCTGACTGGATGTCACGTCAGACTCTCATGCCCAAAGTCATGCCCACTAGCCCAACTTTGATTCCAGAAAATAAAACTGCAAAACTTTGCCTTCTAAGTGCAATTTCCAGAATTGAAGTCCTGTATAGAAAACACACAAAAACGTCAAGATCAACAACATTAACTAATTATTAAGGAGTAATTAAGAATAAAATAGTAATCAAATGAAACATTTATCACAACCCTTGGCTAGAAATCTTGAAGATTTGCAAATCTATAAAAAAATGAAGGAAAATCGCAAAAGGATGTAATTTTTGTATTATAAAAACACGAAATCAAATGTAATAAAGATGATTTTTTTGGGAATGAGATTCAGAGATTTTTTTATATAACATTCAGAGAATTTTTTTTAGATATATATTCAAAGAAAATTCAAAGCAAATATTGAGGTATGGATTTTTATTTGTATTTCTTCTTTTTTTTTTTCTTTTGAAACTAAAAAAACAAATATAGATCTAGTTTTTTTTTTTACCTTTTGATGTTGATTCATCTTTGACCTCCTCCGGGTATGTGAGACCCATGACTTCCTTCGGGTTTGCTCGAAGTTCATCGAAGTTCGTCTTCTTTTTTATTAATATTTATATTTAGTTGTTTATTTTGACATTTAATTTATTGATTTTTTATTTATTTATTTTCATGCCTAATCTCAATTATTTTTATTGTTTATATTTATTTGTTTATTTTAGCATTTAATTTTTTTGTTTATTTAACTTGTTGTTATTTATTTTCATGTCATTTAATTGTTATCTATTTTATATATTTTTTATTTAATTTGAATTTATTGTTATTATCTTGTTTATTTATTTAATTATTTATCATTAAATTTTATGTTTTTTTATTTAATTACATGTTGATTAATCCTTAATTTAATTATGTTAGATATTTTTATGATTGCATTTCATATATTTATTCATTAATATTTTTATTTATTTATATGCCATATTTTTCGCTTTTAAATTAATTACATGCCTTATTGTATCTTTAACTTAAATATTTTAGAGTTTCTCCATATTTGTGTTTTATATTTTATGGCTATTTATATTCTTAATTGATTAACATTTGTTATCATTATTGCTATGATTATATTATTATTTTATTTATTACCATGATTATGTTATTTTATTTTATTGTGTCATTAATTATTATTAATTGTATTCATTTAATTTATTTTATTCATGCATGTTTTTTATTTATTTTGTCATTATAATTGTAAATTATGTACATATTCATTTATTTTTACATGACATTTTAATTCTTTTTTAAAATACATAAATTGTTTTAAAAAAATCGAAGCAATGTTTTTTATTTCGGGAATTCGAGAGGATCATGCCTTAACTCTCCGGGTGTGATTTTTTTCTTTGAACCGAGATAATCGAATATCCTATTTAAAATTAAAACATACGATATTTGGGATAATATTTAGAAATGCTTGTTATTTTCAGAAATTCAAATTATTGTGTCCTAACTTACTGGATATGACTTTTCTTCTCGATTAACTCGAAATAACGAGCTTTCTTCGCAAAATTTAATTTTAAACAACATTGAAACATGTCATTCATGCATTTAAGGATCACAATTTAAATTTTTCTTCAGTTTTTTAATTTTCAACAATTAAGACATTAAATAATCGATTAGGTACCAATTTTGAGCGTGTGAGGGCGCTAATCCTTCCTCATGCGTAACCAAATCCCAAACTCGTTTTATGGTTTCAAAGACCAAAATTGTTATTTTAATGATTTTAAAATTTTTAAGGTGATACAAGCATACCTATTTTAAAAAGATTGGTGCAGATTCTATTTTTGTTTTTCAAAAAATAAGCCGAAACTTTTTTTTAAAAAATGGTTTCGACATACACCTTAGAGAAATTTAAAAAATTATGCGAAGAGTCTAGCATTCATCATCAATTGAGCAATGTATACACTCTGATAAGTGCTAAAAGTAACATGTTTTAATTCCGTTCTTAATGCGTTTTTGGATGATTATTCAATGTAAAATAGTGAATTTTATGCTCATAATGCTTTAAATTCATGTTTCTATAATTATGAGAGCATTTGGGAGCGAAAGGAGCAAGAATTGGAAAAATAGAGTAGATTTTATGAGCCACAAGCTGGGCACACGACCATGTGAGCCACAAGTGCTGTCACACGGCCATCTACCAGGCCATGTGGATTTCACGAACTGCACTCCAAAACACGCAAAAAATGCATTTTTTAGGATTTTTCAGGCATTCTAAGATTTATATATACTAAATATGATAAGAGGAGAGTAAGCCGTCAGAGATTATTAAAGAAATCAACTTGGAGAACACCATTAAAGCCGTCTTTAAAGCATATTTCCATTAAGATTTAAAACTTCTTTTTATTTCTTGGGTTTTTATTATGAGTTTCTATATGTCTTGTGGTTATATTATCTTTGAGATGTTCTTATTTGTTGTTATGAACTAATTTTCTAAATACCAAGGGAAGATGAAGCATATGATAAATTATGTCATCTCATTTCTGTTTTTACGTAATAAATACTTAGATCTTGTTCTCAATTGTGTGTGCTTAATTCTTGGTTTAATATTTTTATGCTATTAATCCATGTTTGATGTGCTTAAATCAGAGGAGTAATAGACCCTATTTAATAGTAAATCTAGCATAATTGAGTGGATTTGCATGCAATCCTAAAAATAGGACGACATAGATCTACTGGATTAGAGTCAAATCTAATAGAGGGATTCATAGATCGAGTTAATGCGACAATAGGGGTTTTAATTAGAAAGAAATTTCATTTAATCAACCTAGAGTTAGTTGATTTTATGTTTGAATAGAGATATTAGCATAATTTAGAGATTTCTACGGATAAAAATACTAAGTGAATAAATTATTTAATTCAGATTGATAATGACAGATGAAATCTAGGTGAATTCTTTTACTAGGTATTGCCTCGCTTCTTGGTTGTTATTCACTTGCTTTCTTGCTTTGTTCTTTGTTGTATTCTTTATTTTATTAATTTAGTTAATTTTAGTTTTAAATAATCACTCCAATTTATTAGTTAAATAATAGGAAGATAGTAACTACTAGTACTTTTAGTTCTCATGAGAATGATATCTGTGTTCACTGTAACTATACTATTAATTGATAAGTGCACTTGCTTTAGTCATATTTTTAGCTAGTTTCGACTGCATCACACTCCCCAGTAGAATGGAGTAAGTAAAAGAAAAAATAGAATTGTGATTAACATAGTTCGTTGCTTGTTGTTTGAAAGTAAATTGCTAAATGATTTCTGGGCAAAGGCAATAAACATTGTTGTTTACTTGCTGAACACAATGCCTACTAAAGTTGTTGAAGGGAAGAAACCATTTAAGGCTTGGTATGGTTTTAAGCCTTCTATTTCATATTTAAAAATATTTGGTTGCACCTGTTTTGTTCATGTTCTAGAAGAGAAAAGAAGCAAGTTGGATGGTAGATCGCAGCTATGAATATTTGTTGGATATTCCAGTGGTAAGAAAGGATACAAAATCTATAATCCTAAGGATACAAAATCTATAATCCTTTCACCAAGAAAGTGATTATAAGCAGAGAAGTGAAGTTTGATGAAAGAAAAATCCGGAATTAGATTACAATAAAGGGGGAGATGTGTAACCGAAAATGATGCATTTTCTGAACAACCAATACGAGGAACCAGATCCATCACTGAAACCTATCAATGGTGTAATCTAGCGAAGCTAGAACCAGCCACTTTCGAAGAAGTTGCTCACGAAGCTGAATGGCGAATAACTATGAAAGATGAAATCACCATGATCAATAAAAATGAGGCATGGGAGTTGGTAGATAGACCAGTTCATAAGAAAGTAATTGGTATTAAATGCGTGTTTAGAACCAAGATTAATCTTGATGGATTAGTAAACATATATAAAGCAAGGTTGGTTGTGAAGGGGTTTAGTCAGCAATATGGAGTGGACTTCACTGAAACATTTGCCTCTGTTGCAAGGTTAGATACTATAAGGTTGCTACTGACTCTAGCTGCTCAAAAGGGTTTGAGGATACATCAAATGGATGTAAAGTTAGCCTTCTTGAATGGCTTTCTGAAGGAAGAAATTTATGTTGAACAACCACAAGGGTTCACAATACCTGGATGCGATGCCAAGGTGTACAAATTGCACAAAGCACTGTATGGTTTGAAGCAAGCACCAAGAGCATGGTATGAAAGAATTGATAGTCATCTAACAGATATGGTTTTTGAAAGAAGCATCAGTGAGCCCACTCTATATGTGAAGAAAACTAGTAATGATATACTTCTCATTATTTCATTATATATTGATGATTTACTTTTGATTGGTAGCAAAAATAAATTGGTGATTGTATTCAAGGACCAGATGCAAGAGAAGTTTGAATTGTCAGAATTAGGTGAAATGAAATACTTCCTCGGTCTGGAGGTAAACCAAGCTAATGATGCAATCTTCATAAACCAGGAGGAGTTTGCAATAAAAATCCTACGAAGATATAGCATGGAAAATTGTAAACCTGTGAGCTCTCCTATCGCTCAAGGTGAGAAGCTCACCAACAATGAAGATGCTGAGAAGGTTGATGAAACGAGCTAAAGAATTTTGGTGGGATGCCTACTTTACTTGACAACATCCAGACTTAACAAAATGTTTGTTGTAAGTTTGTTGTCAAGGTTCATGCATTGTTGCAATGTGAACCACTACAAAGCAGCAAAAATAGTTCTATGATACATAAGAGGAACTGTAGATCATGGAGTGAAATTTATGAGGATTGAAAAGGTTAAGCTACTTGGATATTCAAATAGTAATTGGGCTGGATCCACTAAAGTCATGAAGAGTACGTCAAGTTATTTCTTTACTTTAAGATCAAGTGTGTTCTGTTGAAGCTCGAAGAAGCAAGAAACAATAGCACATCCAATTGCAAAAGTTGAGTATATTGTAGTTGCAGAAGCTGTAAATAAAATATTTGGTTGAGGAAACTAATGAATGATTTAAATTTAAAGCATGAAGAAGCAACAGAGATTAAGTGTGATAAATAATTTGTGGTTGAAATTGCAAAAAATCCAGTGCTCCTTACTTCAAAATCAAGTATCACTTTGTGAAAGAAGTGGAGCAAGCCAAAGGAGTCACATTGGTTCACTACAGTTCACAAGATCAATTGGCTAACATTTTAACAAAACCTCTTGGGAAGATGAGGTTTGAAAAGTTGCGTTATGATATTGGAGTTCGAAGCATGGAGGTCAAGGAGGAGTGGTGCGAAATGACCATCCATGCGAACTGTGATTGCAAAATTGCGAGCTCAGCAAAGACTACGAGCTCACCTGTGAGCTCTTCACTCTGCAAGTTGCCAACTTGCCAACTTGTACTGAAACAATAATAACTATTTTATTAGACATTGTGGCAGCTGATTAGGCAGAAATCAGCCAATTAAAAAGAAAGTTATATGAATCTAATCACTAGATTAAACCAAGTTGTAATTATTTTATTATTATCTTAAGCTTATTTAAGCTTTCTTATTCCTGTAAACAAGTAATCAATTTCTTTCTTCTTATGCAATGAAACAGTTGCTCACAAGTTGATCCTTCTCCAATTTTGATTATTTTGCCTTTGTTTCAACCTTTCCTTCATCTTATTTTCAATAACAGTCAAGATGATTATGGTGACACCAGCAGTTTGTGAGATCAGACACAAGGCAAATAGAAAAAGCCAATAATCGACCCCCAATACGCCAATTTGAGGCTATCTTCAAATTTATTGAAGAATTCAAGCTCTGAAGCTCAAACTTATTTGCTGAAATTTCATTTTTTGGGAAACAGGAAAGCAACCTTTGTGACTCACAACCAAGTTCTTATAACGATAACCATCTTTCTACTTGGGCTCCAACTTTGAACATGGCAGTCTCCTCAATGTTATCAATTGAATCTTGATTCAATTCGAAGCAATCAGAGAATATCATGAAAATATCACCGGGGACTTCAAATAGATTTTGGTCTGTGAAGGTTACTTTTTCTAGTAATGTGCAGCCATGTGCTTCCGAGTAGCTTAGATTTGGTGGAACCTCTGGGAGTAATTTAAGGTTATCACAAAAATTCATTTTCAAACGTTCAAGGTTTTCAAACCTTATGATCAATGAGGGCACATCAACTGTTTTAATATTTGTGCCACTCAAATCTAAGAGCGTAAGACTATGACAGTTAAAAACACGATGGTACTTCTTCAATTTCAAAACTAAATAAGCATAAATCTTCTAAATTTCTTGAGATTTCTGGGAACTTAGCGATTGGGCAATAACTAAGATCCAACAGACGAAGCGATTCCAACTTAGAAATAAGGCTGGATACATTTTTGACCATCAAGCATCCCAAAATCAACCATTCAAGTCCAGCGATATGCTTAATTGAATTGGGTGCTTCTTCTATTGCAGTTCTTTGTAAATCTAAAAGAGAAATGTTATTTGGGAGCTCGGGAAACTCCTTGATACTATAACATTCCTCAAGATGAAGCGTAACTAGCGATGCCAAATGATTCAAGTAAGGAAGTTCAACCAAACTTTCACACTCTTTACATTCAAGTGTGTCTTGGTTGATGGCTCCTAATTTATCTTCCTTAAATTATTGTAACCATTAAGGATAGTGCAGCTCAAATTAAAAAGATCCTGTGAAGTAAAAATATAAAATAGCTATATTATTTCTAAGCACCATCCACATACAATGGGCTAAATCAAAAATGAGAAGAAAAAATAATTATACTAACATTAATAAAATAAAAGTTTATATTTGATGTATTTTCTATATAATTCCACCTACCATTAATACATTAACTAGTTTCTTTTAAAAATAAAATATATTTTTTATTTTATTTGTAAAATGTTTTAATAAGATGATATCATATGACTTATTGACACATTAATTAAAATTATTTTTATCTTCTAAAAAAACTTGGATGAGTAAAGTATGAAAGAACATATCTGATGATCATCGTCATCCCAAAGTTGTTCTATGTTGACATGTGATAGTCCAACGTAACAAGATTCTTTGGATTAAAACTTGATAAATTTTTAAAAAGGTAATTACATCACCGAAGAAACCTTAACTTATTAGGAAGAGATACATTATTATGTTCCTTTGAAAGTAGCTTCTCGTCAAAGTTACATGAATAAAAGTGGAGATATTTAAGATTAAGCATGTTCTCAAAAGTAAAAGGATATAATTATAGCTCATCTTTGATTTGAGACATGTCTAATATTATTCCTTCAATTAATTAATCCCCTAATAAAAAATATATATATTATTAAATATTCGTATAGACAAATTTGTGATTATTCTATTAAATCACTCATAAAAAAAGTATTTATGAAAGACTTAGACTAATTGGGTATACCTTTTTATTTCCATTAACTTTTAGATATATAAAGTGTTTAATTTTACTTTACTTTTTAAAGCAATGCATTAAATATTTCACTAGCCCTCATAGATCCTTGAGTGGATCTTTTTAAAGCAATGCATTAAATATTTCACTAGCCCTCATAGATCCTTGAGTGGATCCTATGTTATACCTTAACTCATTAGGAAATATCTTCTTACTCCATGTTCAAACCTTTTATAAATTTATAGAAGATGAAATATTTAAAGTAGAGGTGTTCATGAGTGAGATCGGGTTCGGGCCGGACTCAACCAAAAATTAATGTCCGTTTGTTAGGCTCGAATCTGATCCGACCCGAAAAATGGGCCTAAAATTTTACCTAAATCTAATCCGAATAAAAATACTAAAATCAGAGTTCAATCCAGCCCGCCCATTTTAATTCTTTATATTATTTTTATATAATTTTAAATATATATAATGCATTGAAAATATTAAAAACATTAAAATAAATATTTCCCAATAAATTGAAAATAAATTTTTAAAAATATATATACTTAAATAACACTAATATAGATGCAACTTAACAAGCAAATGTCTTAAAAATAATAACAAAATTAACAAATACTTCTAAAATAATAATAAAATTAACAATAAAATAAAACTATCATATTAAACTCTTGAGCAAATTCCATTTATACAGTAAGACATTGGTCATATCATACGAAGACATCATATTAAAAAATCTTCAAAGTAAGGATTTGTATTCGAAAAACTAATACAGTACAATTCATATACTATGAATGAAGAAGATGATGACACATAATTAAAAATAAACTTGAATTTTTTAAAATCTAATTATCTTATCATATGATTTTATTAATAGTGTATTGTGCATCAAATTAAACTCTAAAAATAAATACAATTAATTAAATTTGTTAATAGTTGACAACACATATTTAATTTAATCATGAAAAAAAGAATATACAAACAATTAGCACTTACCTACTATATCTGAGCACCTTATCCACATACTCAGGATTTCATAACCTATTGCGCATTCCAACGCTTTTAGATTCTTGGTGAACAATGTCTTTGCCCATCTCTTCAAGCATAAAGAAATGAATTGAAAAGGTTTGATGTCAAGTAGGCTCTTGTCGATCAAGTTACTTATTCCACACACTGCACTCTTATAACAGCAACTTAGAATTTCTTCTGCATCTTCCATGGTTATCCCTTTAAAAAAAACATGCTATGTCAAGAAATATATTCTTTTCTAGTTCATCCAACCCATCAAATCTTCTCTTCAAAATCTGTAAATTTTTTGGTTGGCCGTACTCCTTTAACTTCTCCACCTCACTTTCCCAATATTTTTTAGTCTTTGTAGACAATTTAGAACCCAAAACTTTAAGAACAAGTGGGTTGCCTTGGGCGTACTCTACAAACTTGTTCGATAGATCTCGAAAATAAACGGAAGGATTCGACAGCTTGAAAGCAAATGTAGAAAATAGTTGAAGAGAATCATTCTCATTAAACTTCTTTACCTCGTACATTTTGTCAGCTCCTCCATTCTTAAGTATTTGTCTATCTCTAGATGTTACAATGATTTTACTCCCATCACCAAAATATTTTGCACCCATACAATCTATTTGGTTTGGGTCATTTACATCATCAAGGACAACAATCACTCTTTTGTTATTTAGCCTCTCTATTAAAGTTAAACCTATGGATGGGGTGCCAATGTGGATTTTTTTGGTTTAATAGTTAGGAAAGAAATTCATTTCGTAAAGATTCTATCCTTTTTCTTTCTTTTTTTTTCTAATTTCTGACTAACATTTAGGAGAAACAATGATCTTCAAACTTTCGAAAGGCATCTTCAGATACAGCATCAGCAAGGGTAGTTTTTGTTGGGTTTTTGACCCTTGCACACTTGGAAAGAATTGCAAAGAAGAAAGAACACAAGAAATAACAACAAAATTATCTGCCGAAATTTTATTAAACACTCACTTAAATAATTTAACTTGTATGAAAAACCAATACAAATAACGTATTTGTACTAAAAAATAACTCCTAAAATATGGAAAAGAATAGCCAAGATTCTTATACAAATAAATGTTGAAAATATTATTGAAATAAAATTTAAATAAAATCTAAATCTTCTCGAAGGAAAAACATTTTGCTTTACTTGCCGTGCAAGTAAGTTCTTTAGACTTCAGCCACTTTGCGGATTCATTGTAAGAGTTCACACTTCGCAGCTTCATTGTGACAGCTCGTACTTCACAGATTCATTGTAACAGCTCGCACTTCGCAGCTTCACTATACAAGTTCACACTTCTTCTATGTTCGTCAGAATGTCGCGAACCTTGTTCACCAAAATTAATGAGCTTGCCACTTTATGTGAGCTTGCCACTTGCTATGAACTCGTCAAATGTGAGCTCGTCATTTACTGTGAGCTCGCCAAATGTGATCGCTGCTCGCCATTCTGGATGAGCTCGCCAAATGTGTTCATCGTATGAACAGTCAAACTCCAATAATTTTTCCTATACCGTCCATTTCCCATAGTCCTATTACACGATTGTCTTCTTTCTCAATCAGCCTCAAAATTGTATCTTTCTGATCATCTATTCCAATAACTTCTTCAGAAGCACTTCCAAACTTGTTGTTCAATTTTTTTATAACATATTTAACAATATCCTTAGTGCACTCGGTTTAAGCAAATAACCAAAATAAAAATATAATTATATATCAAAGTAGGTTTTGAATCTCCCAACAAGATTTCGTACATTAGAAGGATCAATATGATAAAAGATGGGAAGAACAATATATCCTTCAATGTCCTTGCGGTCCATGATGTCAGAGAGTTCAGCCAAGCATGATTTTGAAGAAGCATAACTCACAGACAAAATGATGATTGAAAGATTTGAGGTTGCAATTGCTTGAGAAAGTGCTAGTGAATGTTGGTCCCCTTTTTCCAGTGTATCTTCATTGAAGAAAACATTTATTCCTGTGTCTTTCAAAGCTTTTAGAAGATGACTGGTACAATTAAGGAGTGTGTCTTCCCCTCTAAAGCTTAAGAAAACTTGATGCTTCATTTGACGAGAAGATGCCATGAAAGAGCTTAGATTGTGTATTGAAGCAAAGGGTAGATTGTACGATGGAGGCAAAAGACAGATTAATATTGCAACAGAGCTATTGGACCCCAATTTGTTCGGGCCCAATGAAATAAACAAATAAAATTTAAATAAAAGTCATTTTATTTCAAAAACCCAAATGTCCATTTACAAATTAAATATCCAAATACAAGCCAAAAATTTAAAACTCACTAAAACTTAATCTCGAGCCCAAATATACTAAGCCCAAAATTATAATGCTTGAAACCCTAAAACCCTAACTTGGTCTTCTACCACCGCTACCCTTTTTTTCTCCCCAAGGCCATGTCAGCACCATGTCACTGCCACATCATCAGTCATGTCAGTTGCACAACCCAAGGTCAGATCTGACCCTTCTGCTCTCTCTCACTGAAACAGCAAGCTGGGGGACGTCCCATCGTCGACATTGACCTCGAAAAACCACCATTTTGTCGATACCTGCAAAACACAAAGGGCAAAGACAGAGCAAAGAAACCAAAAGATAAAATCATGTAACCTAATCGACTATGAAAGCCTCATTTCAAATTTGTATTGGTTTTTTGCAGAGAAAAAATACAAAAATATGGACGCATTTACAAGCAATAGATATCAGAAGGAATACAAATCAGAATATACAAGATTCGAATATATTTTTTCAGTATTCTCAAGGTATATTCGTTTGTATTATATATACATATTATATATTTATTCATCAAATCATATATTATTTTTTATTATTTCGAACCAATATTTTGAATAAATAAAAAATATATAACAGAATAATATAAAACCAAGGTTTAGGGTTCGTAACAGGATCCAAAGCGTCGTCGTCATAGTCGCGATCGGAGTCCCTCCGAACTCATTTATGTTCGTGAGGGATTCCACTATCTGGACATTTTTACCAAAAGAAAAACAATAAAAAATAGAATAAAAAAGGGGCAGATTTCGAAAGGAGAAAATACAAAAAAAAATCATCAAAATCTTACCTTTTTTTGAAAATCTGGAAGGAGTTATTGTAGATCTAGGTTTATTTAAAATATATATATATAAAAGGGAAAATAATAAAAGGAAAAGTCAGATATAAAAAGGATCAAAAAGTTTTATTTTTTTGAGTTTTCTTCACAGATCCAGGCTCGATCTATTGATTTTGAGCCGAGATCTGTTCTTAAAAAGAAAAAAGGAAGTTTTTACTTACCTAGCCACCGTGCACGATGGCTTGAGATAGACGGAGGTGGTAGAGCCAGCGCGTTTGAGGGCTGATCCTATGATCGGACGGAGAGGAGTTTCAGAGAAAATAGAGTGAAAAAGTGATTTTTTTAAGAACAGATTGGAAATGAATTCTGTTTTAGAAAATTTAGCCTTTTATAGGCTTTGAAAACGTCATTTCGGGAGGGTGTCTTAATACCCAAACGATGTCGTTTAGGCAAAAAACCAACACTCGACCCAATCCGACCTGTCGAACCCTTAGGGTCCGCATGTTTTCGATCAGGGGGATATTTATTTCCCTGGCCCTTTCGCTTTTTTCCAAATCTTCAATTAGGTTCTTGAATTAAATTTTTTTTAAATTTGTCTGATAAATTTAAAATTTTTACAATTTTTTCCTTGACTCAAAAATGGCTTTGGGGTTGTCACGTGTTAGATTTTTGGATTTATTGCCTAGTAAGTCCTTAAACTTTCTAAAATGTACATTTTAACCCCTAAACTTTCTAAAAATTTCATTTTAACCCCTAAACTTTTCAAAAACTCAAAATTGACCCCTAGACTTCTTAAAAATTGTTGTTTAGACCCCAAACACTCTAAAAATCTCATTTTGACCTCTAAACTTTCTAAAAGTTACATTTTGACCCTTAAACTTTCTAAAAATTCAAATTTAACCCCTAAACTTCTTATAAAATACTTTTTAGACCTTAAACTTTCTAAAAATAGCATTTTAACCCTAAACTTTCTAAAAATTATATTTTAACCCACAAACTTTCCAAATTTTCATTTTTGACATCGTTTTTTCTTATTTTCACATTTTTCTTAAAATTTTCTTTTTAAATTCGAATTTATCTCTTTTTAATATTCTTCCTCCTTTTTAAAAAAAAAAGGAAATTCTTTTTTATATTATTTAAAATTTTTACCCCGTATATTTTTCGCGTTTAAATTTTTCTTTTGTATTTTTGTATTTTTCTTTTTTAGAAAATTTTTTAATTAAGCCCCTTTTATTTTTTTCTTTCAAATATTTTTATCTCTTATTTGATATTCAAGATTTGATTGTTATTTAATTTTATATTTTGCATTTTGATGTTCGTATTTTTTATTCTTTTTTATACTTTGCAAAATCGCATGAATATTCTTCCATTTTTCGTATATAAAATGTCTTAACAATTATATATTTTTATATATAAAAAATCATTTTAAAAAATTGAGGCGATGTTCGTTGCTTGAGGATTCGATAAAACTGTGTCCCAACTTACGGGATGTGGTTTTATCTTTAAACTTAAGTAATTGAATACCTGATTTTGGAATTTAAAATGTGCATGAAAAACGTTCTTTCTTTCCGAATATTCTAGATGTCGTGTTCCTAACTTACGGGATGCGACTTCATTCTCAATAAATTCGAGACAAAAGTTTGTTTTCTTGAAATATAATTTTTAAACGACACCTAATATACGATTTTTATCTTTAAAAGATTTCAATTTGACTATGTCTTAAATTTTCTTTAATCAATCGATAAATGGTTTTCATTTTTTCAAGGACTCGAAATATCGTGCCCCTAACTTATGGGACACGATTTTTCTTAACTGACTCGAAATAGAAAATCATTTCTTGTGAGATTTAATTCTTTTATCAAATTTGATTATTTTACATGCTCGAGAATCGTATTTTAAAATTTTCATTGTGTTTTCAACTTTTCAACAACCAAAACCATAAATAATCGACAAGGTACCAATTTTTGGGCATGTGTGGGTGTTAACCCTTCCTTATATGTAAATGACTCCCGAACCTATTTTTCTGGATTTCGAAGACTAAATTGTTCTTTCTAAAATAAATTCAAGCGTTTTAGTTGAACCAATCACACCGAATTAAAGGATTGGTGGCGACTCCTATTTCGCGCTTTTAAAATAAAATTCGAGACCCTTTCAAAAAAAATGGTTTCGACGGCTTGACGACTCCATTGGGGATGTTGTTTAAAAATAAGAGAGTCAAACCGCAAGTCGATTAATTTTGGTCTTTTTGATTGAAAATTGAGAATTTGATTTAAATTTAATTTTTTATCCTTGCAATTTTGTGTTCATATGTTTAAATTTTAAATTTAATTTGTTCGTTATCGAAGTGAGGGTTTCATGCATCTGCATTAATCGGTTACTTTACCCCTTAAGTGGAAGTGAGAAACTACGCCTTCGTGAGGTCTTCACCTTCGTGCAAGATAGTGGATCGCTTTTGGGAATACATCTGTACCTAAGTTTTCATGAAGTTTTACTTCCACGCAAACACATAGGAAATGTATCCCCTGAACTGAACTAGTCCGTATGAGCCTATAATGGGTGAGGATAGAGGAATCTGTCGGTTCAGGTACCTTTACTTTAGAACCCAAACCGCATATAGCCTACCCTAAGAGGTATCATGCCAAACCTTTAGCGGTTACCCAAATAAAGGAGAGACACATTTTTATGCTATGATTTTTGCTTTTAATTGCAATTTTATTGTTAAATGTTATTTCTGGGTTTATTATACTAACTTGCTTTATTTTGTCTTTATTTTTATTTTTCGCATTGCATTTCCATCATAGAAAAGGTGCTGATTCATATCTGATTACCAAATTGAGAGCTTTGTCATGGAAAACGAATTTCTTGGTAGAGTGGAAGACAACATGGTCGTGCGCTTATGGTCAGAGGCAAGACAGCGTGAGAAGGGAGACAGTTTGATAGAGGGGCATTTATCAAAATTTTTGGATCATACTCAAGTAAATGTGATCCAAAATAGTGTGCAAAAGCTGAAAGACATTTGGAGTCAGTGGAACGATGAGATGAAGCAAATGTTTTATAGGGAATACGGAGATCTACCCTACTTACTCGAGGTTAAGATAGACAAGCACCTCTTTTGAGCTCACACCCAACACTAGAATCTCGCATACAGTTGTTTCACCTTTGGGAGCTTCAACATGACGCCCACAGTGGAAGAATACACCGCATTGATCCATTGCCCAAGGATTCAAGTAGACAAGGCTTACTCGAGAGCTACGTGTGTCTCGACTTTTTTGAAAAAGTTGATGAATATAATTGGGATGAATGAACAGTGGGTTGCATCTCTGATCAAAGTAAAAGGAGATAACAAGTGTATCACTTGGGAGAGTCTAAGAGATCTGATATTGGTGCACCTAGCTATGAAGAAATGCGTCGATATTTTCGCTCTAAACATTTATGGGTTAGTTATTTTACTAAAAGCATTAGGGCACGTAGAAGATGCAATTGTTGATCTTTTCGACCTGCTTAGCAAGAGAATCACACCAGTCCCAGCAATCCTCATCGACACCTTCAGATCGCTAAATGCTTGTCGAAAAGAAGGAGAAGGGAAGTTCATTGGTTGTGCACTACTTTTAATGGCTTGGTTTCACAACTATTTTTGAAAGATAGAAAAGTTTTCGTACAAAGTGTTCTCAACGGATTATCGCCTCTGAAAGAATTCATAGCCACACAAAGGGAGCAGAATATATCCGAAGAAAAGTGGATGGCTATCCTTTAAAATCTTCGGGATGAGGACATTGAATAGAGGGCACTTTGGTTTATCCCTGATAAGACTCTCTATCGTTGCAGCAGTTTCGATTGGGTTCCCTTACTCGGAGTATGGGGAGCTTTAGGATACGCTCCTCTGCTTGTATTAAGGCAATACAAGACAAGGTAGTTCATCCTAACAACACAAGGTTTAGCCCAGTGCGAGGTCACTTACAAAGGAGATAACTATAAGAAAAGAGTTAGAGAGATATCGAATGCATGGAATCAAGTACATAGATTGAAAGTATTTAAACTCGATGACGACACTAGAATATGATTGGTGGAGAAACAAAAGAGTTAATGATAATACTCTAATACCAAATGCCGATGATATCTGACCAATAAAAGAATACTTGCAATTGGTTCCGTCAGAACTGGACATTATAAAACAAGACTTTGAAAGGAAGAGCCTAGAATTTAGGAAGAGAATAGAAGTTTTAGAAGAGGAAAAAATGAAGTTAGGATTGGATGTGGATATCCATAACCTAGAGGCTGAAAAGTTAAGAAAAGGAAAGAATAGAACTGAAGAAGATTAAGAAGATTTGAAGAAGTATTACAAAAAACTCTGTCTATTCATGAGAACTATTAGGCTTGGCAAAACATCAGAACAATGGCAACGAGAGGTTCAATAATAAAAAGATCGAGTGAAATAATGGAAAAGGAACTTCCAAGATGGTCAAGCTCGAGAGAATGGCATAAAAGGGGAATTACTGGAAAGTCAGGTCGAGAAGGCTGAATTGAAAGCCCAAATAGCCGAGTTAGAACCTAGAATAGTTGAGTTAGAAAAGTATTTATGAAGACATCACAGCCGAAACTTCGTTACAGAACTTAATGCAAGTCTAGCCGAAAGTAAGGAGTTGAGGAAAAGAGTGCAAGAACTTGAAGCCTCATTACAGAATAACGAGATACGAATCGAGATTCTCTAAAGGAATCTAGAAACAAGTGAATGGCACTTTCAACAGGCTCAGAGGCAAGTTGAAGATAGAGATTATGTCATAGGCGAAGCACTCACCCAAATGCGAGAAGTGGCTGATCACGTACAAATGCTAGCCATTGAAGCTGATATGCTAAGCATGCAATATGAATCAAAATTAGATCGAGGACAAAAACTAGTCGAACTTCTTAGGAAAATCAAAACTTTAGGCATTAGGGCAAATCCGTTTATGTAATTCATTTTATGTAAAGAAATTTGTCTTCTAGTGAAGTTATTCTAATGGAATTGAATTTAGAATCAATGCCTTCTCTTACATTGCATACATGCATTCATTCGTATTGTACTTTCATATATTTTAACACAACAACTCTAATTAATTAAAATTTTAAACAGTTAAACCAAAAACAATAGAGAATTCACATCGTTACGGTAACCGAAAGGCAATGGATCAAAGAATAGAAAGATTAGAACAGTTGCAAAAGCAGATGCAAGAACAGATGCAAACACAGCTGCAGGACCAATTGGCAAGGGTCCAACAAAACATGAGAGACAAAATTATAGAGTCTCAAGGAAATATAATCAGTCAGTTGACTCAACTATTACGAGAATGGATAAATAAAGGAAAGAACCCTGTAGTAAGCCCAAAGGAAGAAACTGAAGACCCTAGATACCCTCCAAGCTCTACCCTTGTACATAATCAAATTCCACCGAAAACACACTCGCAAGGAGTTCCAGTCATCATCAGAACACAACAGCATCCCATTGACACCTCAAGCCCGACCAACTATCCGACTGGATCAAGATCTAACCCAGGGGAAAATGTCGTAAATCCCGTCGTTCCTAATTTTGATGAGATCATGGAAATGGAAAGAACAAAATTGGAGCTTTCCAAACAGATGGAAGAGCGTTACAAGTGGTTAGAAGATAAAGTCAAGGTGATAGAATGAGCCGAAACCTGTTGCGGGATGGACGCTAAGGAATTGAGTCTAGTCCCAAACCTGGTACTTCCCCCAAAATTTAAAGCTCCAGAATTTGAAAAGTACAATGGGACGAGCTGTCCGGAGGTGCATATCACCATGTTTTACCAGAAAATGTCGGGATATGTCCACCACGACCAATTACTAATCCATTATTTTTAGGACAGTCTAGTAGGATCCGTGGCAAAATGGTAAAATCAATTAAATCGTGCGAGAATCAATTCATGGAAGGACTTGGCCTAGGCCTTCATGAAATAATATGGCCAGGTCACTGACATAACTCCTAACAGAATTACTTTGCAAAACATGGAGAAGAGGCCAAGTGAGAGCTTCAGGCAATATGCCTAGCAATAGTGGGATATGACGACCCAAGTACAGCCGCCATTAACAGAAAAAGAGACAACTATGTTTTTTGTCCACACCTTAAAAGCACCTTACCTCACCTACTTGCTATGGAATGCTACAAGGAGTTTCGCGGATATGGTTATATCCAGAGAGATGATTGAGAGTGAGAATAAGAGTGGAAAGATTGACACTGGGGAAAGCACCAAGAGATCCGCTCCTCAAAAAAAAGATGCTAAGATAAATAATATAGGCGTGTATAGGCCAAACTATGTAAAACCAGTCATGATGGCACAATCCAAAGCCCCAATGACTAATTATCGAAATCCTTTGAAGTTGGAATCAAGTTTGAGGAAAAACACCGAAAGAATCTAGTTCACTCCCATTCCGATGACATACAAAGAGCTCTACCAAACCCTATTTGATGCTCATGTAGTGGCTCTATATTACACAGACCCAATACCACCCCCGTTCCAAAAATTGTATAATGCAAACGCTCAATGCGAGTACTATTATGGGGTAGTTGGACACTCCATCGTCAATTGTTTTGCCTTCAAAAAGCTAGTGGAGAGACTAATTAAGAGAGAAGTCATAAAATTCGATGAGTCATCAGACTCAATGTGGCTGGAAACCCTTTATCCAATCATCCCGATCAAGGAGTAAATGTAATCGCAGAAGAAAAAGGCAAAAGGTTAAGAGCAATGTTGGGAAGGTCAAATCCCCATTAAAATGGGTTTGCATCAGATGGTTGATAGAGGATTAATCATACGAGATGGTGAGGATACGATAATAAGAACCAATAACTATTGTGAGTTCCATGCTGCTGAAGGGCATAAAATTCAAGATTGCATAGAGTTCAGGACTTTGATACAAGACCTGATAGACAATAAGGAACTGGAGTTTTTCGAGGAGGAGGAAGAGGTGAAGGACGTTTGTGCCTTTGAAGAGAAATCGACAAACGGGTCTATTCGCCCTATGATAATTATTTCTGCACCCAAGGGCAATGAAATGAGAAAGCAAATGACACCCCGTGTCATTATACAAAAACCTATGGCATTCTCATATAAGGACCGCAAAAGAGTCCGGTGAAATTATGGGTGCAATGTAACAATGTCGGAAGAGGAACTACCCAAAGAGGATGTGAGCTTCATTACCCGTAGTGGGAAATCCTATGACCTAAAAGTAGAAGAGAAAGAAACAACTAAAAGAAAGGCCCTGATGATCGAACCAGAAGCGAAGAAAACCAGTAGGCTCGAGCCAATAAATAAGCCAATAATAGAAAAAGAGGCAAAGGAATTTTTGAAATTCCTAAAACACAGTGAGTATAGTGTGGTAGAATAGCTGCACAAAAAACCAGCACGTATATCGATCTTATCCCTAATACTAAGTTCAGAGGCTCATCGTAATGCACTGATGAGAGTACTAAATGAGACGTATGTGGCTAACGACATATCCGTAGGCAAGTTGGACCTCCTGATCAATGATGTCAATGCTAACAATTTTATATTCTTCAACGACGAAGAAATCCTATCAGGGGAATGGGATCGACGAAGGCCTTACACATCACCACTCGCTGTAAGGGATATACTTTGCCCGGAGTGCTCATTGATAATGGCTCGGCCCTAAACGTACTACCACTGGCTACCTTGGAGAGACTACCAGTCGACAACTCTCATATAAAACCATGTTACAACATAGTAAGAGTTTTCGATGGGACAGAAAGGAGGGTAATGGGCAGAATTGAAATACCACTTCAAATCGGCCTAAATACATGTGAGGTAGATTTCTTGGTAATGGAAATCAAGCTCACATACAATTGTTTGTTAGGAAGACCTTGGATCCACTCGGTAGGGGCAATACCGTCCTCACTACACCAAAAGCTTAAGTTGATAACCAAAGGAGGATTGGTTACAATAAATGCAGGAGAGGATATCACCACGTCCGTGACAAGAGACACCCCATATGTAGGGAGAGATGACGGAGCCATGGAATGCTCCTTTCGATCATTGGAATTTGTTAACGCAACATTCATTGCTGAAGGAAACAAAGTTCCTGTGCCAAAGTCGTTACTAACTATGAAGATGGGTCTACGATTAATAATTGGAAAAGGGGCATTGCTAGGAAAAGGGCTTGAAAAGTATCTGCAAAGGGAAATCAATATACCGGCACCGGTAGGAAAATGGGTCGCTTTGGCCTGAGGTACAAGCCAAATATAAAAGAAAAGAAAAGGGAGTTGGAGAGGAAGCGAGAAAGGAGAAAAGCACGACTTGCTGAGAAGGAGATCAAGTAGGAACCAATGATCTTCCCCCATATATCGAAGACTTTCATTTCCAGAGGAATGAGGATTGAGGTAGAGAAGAAAGAGACTGAAAGTATCATGATAGACCTAGGCGTCAATGCTATCTCTAAAGAAGAAGGCGACGAAAAGAGCTTATCAGGAATTTACCGATACACACCAGGAAGCATTCTAAGCAACTGGACTGTAGAGGAGCTCCCTGTAGCCTTTAGGATCTCTCCAGAGTAATACTCAGCACACACCTATTGCTCTAGGCCCGAGAGCGATAGAAATCCTTTGTAAAGGGCATTTGAGTATTATCCACTATTTTAATGAAAATGCATTTTTATTTCACTTGGCAAATATCTCTTTATTTGTTCTTTCGTTCCATTCAAACAATTTTTCCACAATCAATTTATACAATTGATCATTCTTAAATTCTTTTATACGTATACTTATACTCCTGCCATACAATCATTCTTAAATTTACTTTGTTCTTTGGACCTTTCTTATTTCTTTTAACGGATCTTTAGATATCAATGATATGAGCAACACTATTACTGACTCTAAGCCTCATTTTGAGCAAGATATGTGTCTTGAAGAGCCTCAGAACTTTGAAGAGGATCAAGACGGTAACTTGTCTCCAGATTTGTTACGAATGATGGAACAGGAGCAAAAACAAATTTTTCCTCATAAAGAGTTAGTAGAAATTGTGAGCCTAGGGAACGAAGATGAAAAGAAAGAGGTGAAAACTGGAACCAATTTTTAGCGAAAACAAGAGGAGATCTTATCGAGTTGCTCCAAGAGTTCAAGGATGTCTTTGTATGGTCTTACTAAGATATGCCTGGTTTAAACACTGATATTGTGGTACATAAGCTCCCCATAAAAGAGGAATGCAAGCCTGTCCAGCAAAAGCTTCGAAAGATGAGACCGGATGTATTGTTAAAAATAAAAGAAGAGGTTAAAATGCAATTTGACGTTGGTTTCCTCCAAGTGGTCAAATATTCAGAATATGTAGCCAACATAGTCCCTGTTCCTAAAAAGGATGGAAAAGTGCGTATGTGTGTAGACTATCGAGATCTAAACAAAGCTAGCCCTAAGGACAACTTCCCACTACCTCACATCGACACTTTAGTAGATAACACGGTAGGTCATTCACTATTCTCCTTCATGGACGGCTTCTCTAGATATAACCAAATAAAGATGGATCTTAAAGATATGGAGAAAATTATGTTCGTTACAATGTGGGGAACGTTTTGTTATAAAGTGATGTCATTTGGACTTAAAAACGCAGGGGCAACATATCAAAGAGCCATGGTGACTTTGTTTCATGATATGATGCACAAAGAAATTGAGGTTTATGTCGATGATATGATTGCAATGTTTAGAACAGGGGAAGAACATGTAAAGGTCTTAAGAAAGTTGTTCATGAGGTTAAAAAAATTTTAGCTAAAGTTAAACCCAGCCAAATGCACTTTTGGAGCTACATTGGGCAAGTTGTTAGGCTTTGTGGCCAGCAAAAGGGGAATTGAGATTGATCCAGACAAGGTCAAGGCCATAAAAGAGTTACCATCACCCCGTACGTAAAAAGAAGTTCGAGGTTTCCTAGGAAGATTAAATTATATCGCTCGGTTCATCTCACAGTTAACTGAGAAATGTAACCCCATCTTTTGTCTTCTTAGAAAACACAATCTAGGTGTGTGGGACGATGAGTGCCAAAAAACTTTTGATAAGGTCAAGCATTATTTATCCGATCTCCAGTTCTAGTGCCACCGAGTCCTAACAAAACACTAATCTTGTACTTAGTAATTTTTGAAAACTCCATGGGATGTGTACCAGGCCAACATGATGAGTCCGGGAAAAGGAAAGAGCAATTTATTACCTCAACAAAAAGTTCACCGATTGTGAAACGAGGTACTCACCTATTGAAAAAAATATGTTGCACTTTAGTTTGGACTACTCGAAGGTTAAAATAGTACATGCTGTACCACACAAATTGGCTAATCTCGAAATTAGATCCTCTTAAATACATGGAGTCGATCGCATTGAATGGAGGAATGGCTAGGTGGCAAATCCTACTTTCAGAGTTCGACATAGTCTATGTAAAATAGAAAGTAGTAAAGGGGAGTGCAATAGCAGATTTCCTAGCCAGTAGAGTTGTACTGGATTATGAGCCAATAAATTTTGACTTCCCAAATGAGGACTTAATGTATGTTACGACCACTGAAGAGGGGATCACGTTAGAGCATACTTGGCGATTAAATTTTGATGGTGCTTTACATGCCACAGGCAATGAAATTGGGGCAGTTTTAGTATCACCAGAAGGAGACCATTATCCCTTCACCAGTAAAGTCGACTTCGATTGCATAAACAACATGCTAGAGTATGAAGCGTGCATTATGAGAATTCAAGCAGCCATAGAACGAGGGATCAAGATTTTGGAGGTATATGGAGATTCTACACTAGTGATCTATCAATTAAAGGGATAATGGGAAACGAGAGATTCCAAGCTAGTCGATTACCGAAAGTTGATTCTCGAGTTAATTAAGGAATTTGATGATGTCACATTCCATTACCTCCCACGAGAAGAAAATCAGATGGCTAATGCTTTGACTACTCTGGCGTTGATGATTAAAGTAAACAAACCAGAGGACATAAAACCCATTCAAATGAGCATCTACGAGGCTCCAGCCCATTGCTATGACATCGAAGAAGAAGAAGAAGAAGAGATGACTGTCCTTGGTACCAAGATATCCTCTAGTATGTAAAAGACCACAAGTATCCTGAGCAAGCTACCAAAAATGATAAAAGGACGTTAAGAAGACTCACAAATGAATATGTCTTAGATGGTAAAATTTTGTATAAAAGGAGAAAAGACCAGGTGCTGTTAAGATGTGTCGACGCGATTGAAGCTAGAAAAATCTTGGAAGAAGTCCATGAAGGCATTTGTGGAACACACGCCAATGGATTCAAAATGGCTATGCAAATCATGAGGTTTGGATACTATTGGTCCACCATGAAGGGTGATTGCATCAACTATGCTAAGAGGTGTCATAAGTGCCAAATCTATGGAGACAAAATCTATGTACCTTCGTTGCATATTCATGTCATGACTTCTCCATGACCTTTTTCTATGTGGGGCATGGATGTCATTGGGTCAATCTTGCCAAGGCTTCTAATGGGCATAGGTTCATCTTTGTAGTTATCGACTATTTCACTAAGTAGGTGAAAGCTGCCTTTTACGCCAACGTCACAAAGTCTGCAGTTAGCAAATTCTTGAAAAAGGACATCATATATCGATATGGGATGCCAAAAATGATCATATCGGACAATGTATTGAATTTGAATAATAGCACGATAGCGAAGATCTACGAGCAATTCAAAATTAAGCATCACAATTCATCTCCCTATCACCAAAAGATGAATGGAGCAGTAGAGGTAGCTAATAAAAATATCAAGAAAATCGTTGCAAAAAAGACAAAGACCTACAAAGATTGGCACGAGAAGCTACCATTTGCCCTCTTTGCTTATAGAACTTCAGTCAGAACTTCTACTGAGGCAACACTGTTCTCACTAATATATGGAATGGAAGTGGTTTTACCTATCGAGGTTAAAATTCCTTCTCTCCGGGTCTTATCAGAGCTAAATTTGAATGAGGCAGAATGGATCCAAGCCAGATATGATCAGCTGAACTTGAACGAAGAAAAGAGATTAAGAGTTATCCATCATGGTCAGATGTACCAAAAGCGAATGATACGAGCTTACAACAAAAAGGTCCACCCTAAAGAATTTCACGAGGGAGATCTAGTTCTAAAAAAGATACTTCTCATACATAAGGACTTTCGAGGAAAATGGATGCCAAATTGGGAAGGACTTTATGTAGTGAAGAAGGCCTCTTTGAAGGAGCACTCATTCTTACCGAAATGGATGGCAAAGATCTGCACAACCCCGTAAACTCAGATTCAGTGAAGAAATATTTCACCTAAAAAAAGAGGAAGAAAGAAAGAAAGAAAAATTGAGATGAAAGCCCGTAAAGGGCACCCTAAAAAAAGTTTTAAAAAGGAGTTAAGATGAAAACCAGCAAAGGGCGTCTTGAAACCAAAAAAATTTTGAGTTGAAAACCCGAAAAGGGTGACTCAAAACTAAAGCAAAGAATGGGTTTAAATTGATCATTTCCCTTAAATGTAACAAGAAGGTGAAATTTTACATCGTGGGGCATCGACAAATCACTCTGAGTTTGCCAGACACATATCGAGCTCGAAATGATCCTCATTAAAGTCGGCTCGAAGAAGCTCATGTTATGATATCTAGGGCATTTAGTGTCATTTCTTTTGGTTATTTTATACTTGGCAATTTTCTTTGGCCAATATTTTTTTTCAAATTCCTTGAGCTTTGCCTCTAATAAAAGACAACCTTATTCTTTCACAACCTCGTTCAAGCATTTTTGCATTAAGATAATGGATAATGGACTAATATCACAAGGTATAAAGGGATCTATGTGTTTTATTCTAGAAATTTCCTAAATGGTACAGGGGCTTAAAACAGGACTACCAGTTAAAAGAACCAAACTTGAAACAAGTAGTTCGAACTAAGACTGCTCTACCAAGTCTCATCGCAAGTTTAGAAGAAGATAAGGTAGCACACCAGTAATAAAACTGCAACAAGCGACAAACCACGTCAACCCAAGAACAATGAAAAGAAAAAGAAATCAATGTTGAATCTGACATAAATCATGCACACTCATTTAGTTAGGGGCATTTGACTCATTCTGATCATGACATCTTAATAATCTGGTCTGCGTAGAGGTCCATAAAAGTATATTCTACAGGTTTGGAGGGAAAGGTTGAAGCCGCAATGGCAAACCTCGTACCTCAGAGACGTGATGGGAAAGATTAAAGCCACAACGACGAATCTTGTACCATTGAGATATGGAGGGAAAGGTTGAAGCCGCAATAACGAACCTTATACCTTAGGAAAATAATGGGAAAGATTGAAGTCGAAATGACGAATCTTGTACCATGAAGATATGGAGAGAAAGGTTAAAGTCGCAATGACAAACCTTGTACCTCATAGACGTGTTGAGAAAGATTGAAGCCGCAACGGCGAATCCTATACCATGAAGATATGGAGGGAAAGGTTAAAGCTGCAACGACAAACCTTGTACCTCAAAGACATGATAGGAAAGATTAAAGCCGCAACGGCAAATCTGGTACCATGGAGATATGAAGGGAAAGGTTGAAGCCGCAATGGCGAACCTTATACCTTAGAATAATAATGGGAAAGATTGAGGCCGCAACGGTGAATCCTGTACCATGGAGATATGAAGGGAAAGGTTGAAGCCACAACGGCGAACCTTATACCTTAGAGATGTGATGTGAAAGATTGAAACTGTAACGACGAATCTTATACCCCTAAAGTTTAAAAGGAGCAGATTAAAGCCCTAACAGCGAATCTTATACCTCAAGGCTGTAGTGAAGGAAAATGAAGGTGCAAGGCCTACATCCTTGAAGAGTCAGTAGATCAAATCAGAGACTACAATGACGAATCTCGATCTCTTTGAATCTCAGTGGAATATAGTGAAGCTACGAAGAGCAAGAAGTTGAGCTACCTATGAAGCAATGAGTTACTAAATACTTAAGGAACCAAACTCAGTGAGACCGAACGAAATTGATTCTTCTTTTAGTCTTTGCTCTGTTCCCATTACACAGCAACGAGCAAAGAGGGGCAGCTGTTGGAGCCTAATTTGTCCGAGAATGAAATAAACAAATGAAATAATAACCAAAATTTAAATAAAAAGCCATTTTATTTCAAAAACCCAAATGCCCATTTATAAATTAAATATCCAAATACATGTCCAAAATTTAAAACCCACGAAAACCTAATCCTGAGCCCAATTATACAAAGCCTAAAATTAAAATGTTTGAAACCCTAAAACCCTAACTTGGTCTTCTACTACCGCTGCCCTTTTCTTCTCCCCATGGCCATGTCAGCGCCACGTCCTGCCACATCAGTGCCACGTCACTACCACGTCAGCAACCATGTCAACTGCACAACTCGAGGTCAAATCTGACCCTTTTGCTCCTTCTCATTGAAACAGCAGGCTGGGGACGTCCCATCACCGACGTTGACCTCAAAAAACCACCATTTTGTCGATACCTGCAAAACACAGAGGGCAAAGACAGCAAAGAAACCAAAAGATAAAATCATGTAACCCAATCAGCTATAAAAGCCTCGTTTCAGATTTGTATTGGTTTTTTATAGAGAAAAAAATACAAAAATACGGACACGTTTACAAGTAATAGATATCAGAAGGAATACAAATCAGAATACACAAGATTCGAATATATTTTTCAATATTCTCAAGGTATATTCGTTTATATTATATATACATATTTATATATTTATTTATCATATCATATATTGTTTTTTTTATTATTTCGAACCAATATTTTAAATAAATAAAAATATATAAAAAAATATTATAAAACCAAGGTTTAGGGTTCATACCAAGATCCGAAGCGACGTCGTCGTAGTCGCAATCGGAGTCCCTTCGAACTCGTCTATGTTCACGAGAGATTTTACTATCTGAACATTTTTACCAAAAGAAAAACAGTAAAAATAGAATAAAAAAAGGGCAAATTTCGAAAGGAGAAAATACAAAAATAAATATCAAAATCTTACCTTTTTTTGAAAATCTGGAAGGAGTTATTTTAGATCTAGGTTTATTTAAAAAACCAACATAAAAAAAGGAAAAATAATAAAGAGAAAAGTCAAATCTAAAAAAGGATAAAAAAAAGTTTGATTTTTTTGAGTTTTCTTCACATATCCAGGCTCGATCTATCAATTTTGAGCCGAGATCTGTTCTTAAAAAGAAAAAAGGAAGTTTTTATTTACCTACGGTGACTTGCGACAGATGGAGGTGGCGAAGTCGCTACTTTTGAGGGCCGATCCTATGATCGGACGGAGAGGAGGTTCAGAGGAAAAAGGAGTGAAAAAGAGATTTTTTTTAAGAACAGATTGGAAATGAATTTTGTTTAGAAAATTTAGCTTTTTATAGGCTTTGAAAACGGCGCCGTTTTGAGAGGGTGTCTTAATACCCAAAACAGTGCCGTTTAGGCAAAAAACCAACACCTAACCCGATCCGACCCGTCAAACCCTCAAGGTCCGTGTGTTTTCGACCAGGTGGATATTTATCCCCCTGATCCTTCCGCTTTTTTTCAAATCTTCAATTAGGTTCTTAAATTAATTTTTTTTTATTTTTTTAAATTTGTCCGATAAATTTAAAATTTTTACAATTTTATCCTTGACTCAAAAATGACTTTGGGGCTGCCATGTGTCAGATTTTTGGGTTTATTGCCTAGTGAGTCCCTGCATTTTAACCACTAAACTTTTTAAAAATTTTATTTTAACCCCTAAACTTCTTGAAAATTACTTTTTGGACCCCAAACTTTCTAAAAATCTCATTTTGACCCCAAACTTTCTAAAATTGCATTTTGTCCTCCAAACTTTCCAAAATTTCATTTTGACCCCGTTTTTTTCTTATTTTCATATTTTTCTTAAAATTTTCATTTAAAATTCGAAATTAGCCTTTTTAATATTCTTCCTCCTTTTTTTAAAAATAAGGAAATTCCTTTTTATATTATTTAAAATTTTTACCTCGTACATTTTTCGCGTTTAAATTTTTTCTTTTCTATTTTGTTCTTTTTTATTTTTTAGAAAATTTTTTAATTAGGCGCCTTTTGTTTTTTTCTTTCAAATATTTTTATCTCTTATTCGATATTCCAGATTTGATTGTTGTTTAATTTTATATTTTGCATTTTGATGTTGCTCGTATTTTTTTTTCTTTTTTATATTTTGCAAAATCGCATGAATATTCTTCCATTTTTCGTATATAAAATGTCTTAACAATTATATATTTTTATAAATAAAAAAATTATTTTAAAAAAATCGAGGCGATATTCGTTGCTTGAGGATTCAATAAAATTGTGTCCCAACTTACAGGAAGCGATTTTATCTTTAAACTTAAGCAATTGAATACCTCATTTTGGAATTTAAAATGTGTATGAAAAACGTTCTTTCTTTTCGAATATCCGAGATGTCATGTTCCTAACTTACGGGATGTGACTTCATTCTCAATAAATTCGAGACAAAAGTTCGTTTTCTTGAAATTTAATTTTTAAACGACACCTAATATACGATTTTTATCTTTAAAAGATTTCATTTTGACTATGTCTTAAATTTTCTTTAATCAATCGATAAATGGTTTTCACTTTTTCGAGGACTCGAAATATCGCGCCCCTAACTTACGGGACACGATTTTTCTCAACTGACTCGAAATAGAAGATCATTTATTGTAAGATTTAATTCTTTTATCAAATTTGATTATTCTACACCCTCGAGGATCGTATTTTAAAATTTTCATCGGTTTTCAATTTTTCAACAACCAAAACCATAAATAATCGACTATGTACCAAATTTTTGACGTGTGAAGGTGCTAACCTTCCTTACACGTAATCAACTCCCGAATCTATTTTTCTGGATTTCGAAGATCAAATTATTCTTTTTAAAATAAATTCAATCGTTTTTGGTGAACCAATTACACTGAATTAAAGAATTAGTGGAGATTCCTATTTCACGCTTTTAAAATAAAATTTGGAATCCTTTAAAAAAAATGGTTTCCACAAGAGCTTTGCTTCTTTTATTCTGGTACCTTCGAAGAAAATACCAAAAGATTGAATGTGTTATCTTCGACTGTTTTTTACTATGGATTTTTGTTTTTTTCGTAAAACTGAAAATAATACAACAAAGCTAAATTTAATTTCCTTCGATACAATTAATGAGAAGGCATTGTTTTTTTCCGATACAATTAATTAAGATAACGTGTTATCATCTCTTTGTTTTCTTTTTTTTATAATAATCATCTCTTTGTTTTTAGGTATTAACTAAGCCTACGAAAAATTGATTTAAAAAATTAATCCAAATTTATCTTTTTAAAATTTGAATATATGCCATTTAATACATAAATAATAACGCAATTATAAATTAGATGTGAGAGTATATCTAAGTCCATCGATATCTTGAAATATTAAAATTTTGTGGTTTTGATATTTTAAATTTACGCATTAACATTTTAGAGTAGGTGGTTTTTTTTTCAAAGGTGAGATGTCAAAAACGTTATGTATGTTTAATTTGAAGACTATAAATTAATACATAATTTTTGCACATTAACCCTAATTTCTAATCATTAATTAGAAATTAGTCAGTAAAGTATGTACATATATTTGACTCATACTTTATTTATTCACTGAAGCCCAATAAGCATTAATCATGTTAGATCACTTTTAATATGGGTCATCCTTTTTTATAGATAGTAAATAATAATATGTAATTATTTTTATTATATATATGTGATGCCCATATTATCCAACATTAAAATTTCAGAGTGTCATGTGTTCAATACTTAATAACTTTAGAAAAAAGTTATAGACCAAAATTTATCATTATACCAATAAAAAAAAAGCCTATATTAGTTTTCTAGTACTCATCCAACTATAATTAATGGGAGAGTGGCTAAAATATTTGATTTCAAAAGATTAGAGATTAAATCGAAAAATTAATAGTTCGGTGACCAAAATAAAATAAAGGCAATAATTTAATGACCAATTTTGTAATTTACCCTATAATTTAATTGAATTTATATATTCACAATATATCAAATATAAATTCTAATTAAAATCACATAAGTATATAATAAACATAAGAAAAGGAATATAAATAAAGTTAGTGCTTACTTTATTATATTTGAGCACTGATTTCACATCTTTAATAATCCACAACTTACTGTGCTTTCTAGAGTATTTAGATTACTGGCGAACAATGTTCATGGCCATCATGTATAGAAAAATATTTACTTGTATAAGAAATTTTGACATTCAAGATTACTGCTCTCATTTGTTCATTTCTAAAGATTCCCAAGTTGCTTATTCCACTTACTACACTCTTATACAAGCAACTTAGAATTTCTTCTACATATTTCTTGGGTTTTGCTTTAAAGAAGGAGGCTATATGAAGAAAAATATTCTTCTCTAGTTCATCTAGCCCATCAAAACTACTTTTCAAAATATGTGAAAGTTTTGGTTCAGCATATTGCTTTAATTTATTCACCTTGCTTTCCCAATATTTTCTACTATTTGTATATAGTTTGGAATCCAAAACTTTAAAGACAAAGTGGAATGCCTTCGGCATATTCTACAAACTTGTTTGATATATCTCGAAAATTAACAGCAAGTAAGGGTGAATATTTGATCAAATTGAATGAAAAAATTTCAAGTAATCGAGTTGACGAGTCTTATTTTATTATCCTAACTCGATTTGAAATTTTCTCAAATTGAGTCGAGTGAGATGGAATTCAAATCGAATCAAATCAAATATATTTGTTCAAGTTAAATTTTAAAAAAATAACTTTGAGTCCTTGTAACCACTGTCACCCGTCGTAATCAAATTTGTCTACCGAAATCAAATTTGTTATTAATTTTTACCACCTCATAATTTATTTATTAATATTTTATATACGGATTAGCTTTTTTGCTTGCTTAGTTGCTTCAATTATCTTTTGATTCTTGTTACTATGTATTTGAAATTAAAAAATATATTAAATGTAAAAAAGTAATTTTTTAATAAAAGTTATGTTACAGCCCAATTTCGTAGGACTTTTAAGTTCAATTTTCTACAAAGTTCAGAAATAAAAAAACCCTAAACTAAAAAATGAAAAACCTAACAACTGCCCTTGGATGCTTGGCCACCGTTTCCTTTACCCAAAAATCTTAAAGATTTCCAAATCTGCAAAAAAAAGGAAAAATCATAAAAAGGTGTAAATTTTGTGTTATAAAAACACGAAATCAAATGTAAATATTTTTGTTCAAGGAGGAATATTTTTGGAATAAGATTCAAAGATTTTTTTTATACAACAATTAGAGAATTTTTTTGAGACATAAATTCAAAGAAAATTCAAAGCAAATATTGAGATATCGATTTGTATTTGTATTTCTTCTTTTTTTTTCTTTCGAAACTAAAAAAAAATATAGATCTATTTTTTTACCTTTTGGTGTTGATTCGTCCGTGGCTTCCTCCGGGTATGTGAGACCCATGGCTTCCTTTGGGTTTGCTCGGAATTCATCGGAGTTCGTTTTCTTCTTTATTATTATTTATATTTAATTGTTTATTTTGACATTTAATTTACTGATTATTTATTTATTTGTCATTTATTTTCATGTCTAATCCTAATTATTTTTATTATTTATATTTATTTGTTTATTTTAGCATTTAATTTTTATTTTTATTTATTTATTTTGTTTATTTATCTTGTTGCTATTTATTTTCATGTCATTTTATTGTTATCTCTTTTATTATTATTTATTTAATTTACATTTATTGATATTATCTTGTTTGTTTATTTATTGATTTATTATTTAATTTTATGTTTTTTTCTTTTTATTTAATTACATGTTGATTAATCCTTAATTTAATTATGTTAGATATTTTTATTATTACATTTCATATATTTATTCATTGATTTGTTATTTATTTGTATGCCATATTTTGTGCCTTTAAATTAATTATATGTCTTATTGTATCTTTGACTTAATTATTTTAGAGTTTTCCCATATTAGTGTTCTATATATATTTATTGTTGCTTATATTACTAATTAATTAAAATTTATTACCATTATTACTATGATTATATGTTATTTTATTTAATACTATAATTATATTTTTATTGTGTTATTAATTGTATTTGATTATCTTCATTTAATTATTTATATTCATGTATTTTATTATTTTGTCATTATAATTGTAAATTATGTACATACTCATTCATTTATTTTTTGGACGACATTTTAATTCCTTTTTTAAAAATACATAAACTATTTTCAAGAAAATTGAGGCAATGTTCTTTATTTCGGGAATTCGAAAGGATCATGCCCTAGCTCACTAGGTGTGATTTTCTCTTTGAATCAAGATAATTGAATACCCTATTTAAAATTAAAATATACGAGATTTTGGGATAATAATTAGAAATGCTCGTTATTTTCGAAATTTCGAATTGTTGTGTCCTAACTTACTGGATGTGACTTTTTTAATTCGAAATAACGAGCTTTCTTCATAATTTTTTTTAAAAAATTAAACATGTCATTCATGCATTTAAGAATCGCAATTTAAATTTTCCTCGAGTTTTTTAATTTTCAACAACTAAGACATTAAATAATCGATTAGGTACCTATTTTGGACGTATGAGGATGCTAATCCTTCCTTATACGTAACCAACTCCCGAACTCGTTTTATGGTTTCAAAGATTAAAATTGTTATTTTAATGATTTTAAAAATTTTAAGGTGATCCAATCACCTATTTAAAAAAAGTTGGTGGTGATTCCATTCTCGTTTTTCAAAATATAATTCGAGATTTTTTTTTCAAAAAAATGGTTTTGACATCTTGACGACTCCACTAGGGACTTTTTTTAAGAGAGCCAAGCCGCAAGTCGATTATTTTTTATCTTTTTGTTGAAAATTTAAAATTCGATTTAATTTAATTTGTGATCCTTTGCATTTCATTTTTGTTTTATATGTTGCTTTGCATTTTATTTTATGTATGTTGTATTTAATTTGTGGTGTTTATATTTTCGCATACATTTGCATTTGTTACTATACCTTCTAAGTGGAAGTAAGAAGCTACTAGTTCGTGAGGTTTTCACCTCCATGTAGGATAGTAGATCACTTTCGAGATATATCCGTACCTATGTTTTCGTGAGGTTTTCACTTCCTTGCAAACATATAGGAAATGTATCCGCCCAAATCGAACTAATTCGTATGAGCCTATATTGGGTGAGGATTGAGGAATCTGCTGGTGTGGATACCTTTACTCTAGAACTCAAACTACATATAATGAACCCTAAGTGCCTATCCTAGGCAAAGCCATGCTGAACTTTTAGTGATTACCCAAAATAGATGCGTAGGTTCTTTGTTTTTGCTTTTAATTTGTTGCTAATCTTTTATAATGATTGTACTGACATGTTTTATTATTTTTATTTTTATTTACATTGCATCCTCATATTAGGAAAGATATTGATTTAAGCTTGATTACTTGTAGATATCTGGTCATGGAAAAAGGGTATCTTGATAAGGTGGAGGATAATGTGGTCAGAGGATAAGCAACTCGAGAAGGGTGATAGCCTAGCTGGAGGACATGTTTCAGATTGCTGGGATTTTACTTGGATTAGCGTGACTCAAAATAATCTACAGGAGCTGAAGGAGATATGGGATCACTAGGATGATGGAATGAATAGACTTTTTACTATGAGTATGGGGATCTATCGTATTTACTTGATGCTAAGGTAGACAAGCATCTCTTCCGAGCCCTTGCACAACACTAGAACCCAGCCTACAGTTGTTTCACCTTCGGGAACATGGACATGGTACTTACGATCGAGGAGTACACTGCTTTGCTTCATTGCCTAAAAATTCAGGTAAATAAGGTTTACTCGATAGCTGCTAGTGTTCCAACCTTTCTTAAGAAATTTTTGAACATTACGGGAATGAGTGAGCAATGAGTTACGACTTGAATTAAGGTAAAGGGCGATAACAAATGTATCACTTGGAAGAGCTTGTGAGATTTGATCTTAGTACATCCAGATGCGAAGAAAAAGGTGAATATATTTGCTCTCAGTTTGTATGGATTGGTTATCTTTCCTAAGGCAGCGAGGCATATAGAGGAGGCGGTTACTTATCTATTCTGTTAGTTAGATAAAAGGGTCACACCTATTCCGGTGATTTTGCCTGAGACTTTTAGGTCGTTGAATGCATGTCGAAGAGAAAGAGAAGGAAGATTCATAGGTTACGTACCACTACTTATGGTTTGGTTCCATAGTCACTTTTGGAAGGTGAAAAAGGTCTATTGTCGAGTGTTTTCTGAGAGTTATTCCCATTTGAGAGAATTTGTGGCTTCGTAGAGGTAAGAGAACATCTCTGAGGAGATGTGGATGGTGATACTCCATAGTCTCTTAAACGAAGACATCGAATGGCAAGCACTATGGTTCATTCTTGATGAAATACTTTATCCATGCGGAGATTTTGATTGGGTACCATTACTTGGGATATGAGGAGCTATAGGATATGCCCCTTTGTTAATGATGTGAGAGTATAGATCAAGGCAATTCATCCCAATGATGCAAGGTTTGGCTTGGTGCGAGTTTGCATATAAGGGTGAGAAAAACAAGAAGAAGGTTCGAGAGATATCGAATGCTTGGAATCAAGTTCGCATAATGAAGACATTTACTGCAAATCCCATGGTAACCCCAAAGTATGATGAGTGGAGGAATAGGAGAACCAATGACAACATCCATATGCCAAATCCAGAAAATGTTCGTCCAGTTCAGGAGCATTTGCAAGTAGTTCCATCAGAATTAGAACTCAAAAAGCAAGATTTTGAGAGAAAGAGTTTTGAGTAGGGAAAGAAAGTAGAGATGCTAGAAGAAGAAAAGATGCAACTGGGATTGGATGTCGATATCCCAAGGTTAGAGGCCGAGAAGTTGGGAAAAGGAAAGAGAAAGATTGAACAGGACTTGGATAGTTTGAAGAAGGATTATAAGAAGCCCAGTCTATCAATGAGAACTGCTAGGTTATGTAAGACATTAGAACAATGGCAACAAGAAATCCAAGAGGAAAGGATTCGAGCGGAACAGTGGAAGAGAAAGTTTCAAGATGCTCAAGTCCAAGAAAATGTCATAAAGAGTAAGCTATTGGAAAGTTAGTTAGAGAAAGCTAAGTTGAGGGCTCGAGTAGTTGGGTTGGAGAAGTCTTTGCATAGGCATTGCAGTCGTAACTATGCGACCGAATTGAGGGCAAGCTAGGTTAAGAATGAGGAGTTGAAGAAAAGAGTAGAAGAACTTGAAGCTTCGTTACAAAACTACGAGATCTAGATTGAGTTCCTTGAAAAAACTTTAGAGACAAATGATAGGCAACTTCAGCAATCTCAGAGGCAAGTTAGAGATCGCGACTATACCATGGGTGAAGCATTAACTCAAGTAAGAGAAGTGACGGAATACTTGCAGATGTTACCTATTCACGCTGATGTTTTGAGCTTAGATTATGACTCATAGCCTGATAAGGCCAAAAGTTAGCATATCTCCTTCGAAAGATTAAGACTCTGAGCAGTAAGGCAAGGCTTTATATGCAATTTATCTTATGTAAAAAAATTCATTTTCTAGTAAAGTTATTCTATCAGAATTCGACCAAGAATCAATACCTTTCTTGCATATGCATACATGTATTTATTAGCATTGCATTTCATTACATGCATTAAATTTCATAAAAATTAAAATAATAAATAATAAAAATCTTCACATATCTAGAACATTCGTGCCAAGAGGAGTGTTATCAACGCTGAATAACAACTGAGAGAAAGCAAGATAATTAAGATATTAAAAGAATATTGAATATATTTGAGCATTAAGGCTATATACAAAGAAAGGAACGGAGAGGGGAACTTAATGAGAATTCGTCCCTACACCCTCGGAAGTGTTTTAAACAACTAGACTGTGGAGGAGCTTCTTGTAGTTTTTGGGACTTTTCCAAATTAATATTCAAAACACACTTATTGCTCTAAGCCCGAGAGTAATAGGGATCCTTTTGTAAAGGGCACATGACCACTATCTGTTATTTCCATAAAAACGATGCATTTTGTTCATCCCATTTGGCAAACATCTTACAATTCTTTTCGTTCATTTCATACCATAATAAATCATTCCTAAATTCATTTATTCCTTTGGATACCCTTTTGTCTATACGTCAGGTCCCTTGATATCAATGATATGAGCAACACTGTTGCTGACCTAAAGCCTTATTTTGAGCAGGATGTGTGTACAGAAGAATATCATGATTTCGAAGATGCTCGATATTTTAATTTATCTCCTGATCTGCTACGGATGATTGAGCAAGACGAGAAACATATCTTACCTCACAAAGAACCAATATAAATTTTGAGTTTAGGGGATGAAATTGAAAAAAAAAAAGAAAGGTGAAGATTAGGACCTGTATCTCTATAGAAATAAGACAAGATTTTATTGAGTTGCTTCGAGAGTTGAAAGACGTATTTGCGTGGACCTATGATAGCATTGCAAATGACATATTTTTTCTCCCTAAATTATTATTTTAATTATCTTTTTTGTATCGTATTTAGCATGCATTGTAAGCATTTCATACTTAGTTTTTATATTTTTTAACTCATTATAGTTTGGTTTAAATTCTAGTTATTTTTTACATCTTTTGTGTACTAATGTTGCTACAAGCAGCCTATATATTATGCCTTAAAATTGCCAGCGCAGAAACTCATCTCAAAAGATCAATGCTGGAAGAAGAATGCAGCCACATGATCAAATTGAAATTACGACCAGAGATGTTGCCGCATAAAACCTGAGCTTTGGATAAGTGAACTCAAGCTGAAAATACAACTGGAAGCACCAGCGCAGGAAAATCACACGTTGTCACTGCAATTGACGATTTTAGATCGCGCCTAGCAATGTAGCGACAACCTGCAGATATTTGGAGTACTTATTAAATCTGCGTGAGTGCACAGCTGTAACTAACTTTGACAGCTGCAAATTGGATTTGGATCTGATAATGGAGGATGAAACCTGTAACTTTTAAAGGCTATAAATAGAGGAAAGAAGATGGAAGAAAATCATCAAGAGGTGTAGGAATTAAATACTGCAATTACTGTGTGTTTTTGAGATTTAAGCTAGAAAAAGGTGAGCTGATGGAGAAAAAGAGCAACCACTTCTGATGAGAGGTGCTTGATGCAAGGCAAGAGGAGCGGTTGAGGAATATTCCTAGTAGTCTAGAGATAGTAAGCTTTGATTATATTCATTAACCCCTCTTTTATGCTGATGAATTTTAATGACATTTGAATGAATACGAGAGTCTCTTTCATTGTTAGATTTTTTTGATTCTTATTTAATGTTTTTCATCTGTTTATTCTTGGATCTAGCTGCATCAAACACACGAGTGCATTTGCAGTCTATTGACATCGAGAGATGCAGTGACAAGTTAGGTTAACAAGCAAGACAACGAGAGTTACTTGGAATTAGAAGAGATTCTAGCCACTTGTTCTTGAAAGCACAACGTTGCTCACACCGAGAGGTGAGGTGATTTTGGGTACTTGATTCTTGATTAAACGGAGGACTGTTATTGGTAAGATTTCATTGGAACTCTATTGCTGCGACAATTCGTCTATACAATACCTTGTCGATGCATCCAGCGTTGCGACTTAGCAAAATCAGTGATCGACTCCAATCCTTTACACTTGATCAAACCTTTACTTTTATGCATTTAAATTCTCAAAACTTCCAGAACAATTGATTTACTTTCTGTTGCTTTGACAATTAATCTTGATTGCATTGATAGTATTAACAATTTTAGTGTGCATATCTGACTTAATTGCGTTGACATCTTTACTCACATTTCATCTAATTTTAGTATTAGTTGCTTCGACAATTGAACATTAAGAACCCATTCCTCGTGGGATTGATATCCGATAGAATTGTTCTATCAACTATACTTGCATCGACATGTGTCTTCTTGCATAACTGTTGTGACATTACAGACACGATCTAGTTTTGGCGCTATTGTCAGGGAATTGGCGTTTGTTTGATGTTTATTTTTGTAGTTGCAATTAATTTTTCTTACTTAACTTCTAACTGTTACTAATTTGTTTACTTTATTTTGTTAATTTCTTTAAGAATTCTTTAAGTGTTGCATGTCCACAAGGAGAAATCTGAAGGATATTATGAACATTGATCCGAAACTTGAGAGGACATTAAGAAGGAGAAGATAAGAACAAAAAAAAATGGCTGGTAATAACAACAACTTACCACCATTGCTGCCATAAGATGTAGTTCCTCCAATACAACCACAAGTTATTAATAATCTACCACCACCGCCTTCACAAGAAGAACAAGTGCAAAATAGGACAATAAGAGATTTTGTTGTGCCTATACTTGATTATCTACAGTCAGGGGATGTGAGACTAACTATACAAGCTAGAAATTTCGAGCTGAAACCGGTGATGTTTCAGATGCTTAATTTAAATGGGTAATATTCTGGTTTGCCTCATGAAGACGCAAGAGAACATTTAAAATCATTTTTGCTTATTTGTGCATCTTTTAGTCAACATGGTGTCCCTGATGATGCCTTGAAAATGCAATTATTTCCTTATTCGTTGCAGGGTAAAGCGAGAACATGGTTCTTGGGATTATCGGCTGGATCCTTTACATCTTGGAATGCACTAGCAACGTAGTTTATTTTGCGTTTTAATCCATCGACAATGAATATAAGGTTGCGCAATGATATTACAGCATATCATCAGCTGGATGATGAGAACTTACATCCAACATGGGAGCGTTATAAAAATCTACTTAGATGCTGCCCAATGCATGGAATTCAACAAGAGACCTAGATAGAGATCTTTTACAATGGATTGAATGCTCAGACAAGAAATCTTGTCGACGCATCAGCTAATGGTCCCTTGTTATATTGCACATATAATGAAGCTATAAGAATTCTGGATAGGATTGCATAGAACGATTACCAGTATCCAATCTCTCGTTCTGCTCAGGTGAAAACTAACCCTGGTTTTCTTGAATTAGATGATATTTTTGCTTTGAGTGTGCAGGTATCTTCGTTGGCCAATATCATAAAGAATATGAAGGGGACAAGTGATGTTTCCCCTATTCAAGTGGCTCAATAAATGGATGCGCCGATATTTTCCTGTGAAATTTACGGTAATAACCATAGTTACGAGGACTGCCCACAACATGCTGAAAATGCTTTCTATGTCAATAACATCAGAGGGAATTCATATGGTAACTCATACAACAACAGAACTCAACAACCTTAGGGGAATCAAAATATTTTCCACATACAGATATGACAATTCCTTAAATCAAGAAAGTTATAGACAAGGGAGTTATAACAACCGTCAACAACAAAATTTTAATCAAAATTCACACGTATTTTCGTACCCTGATCAGATGCAAGCACATAGCCAGATACAACCACGATCTCGAATACAATCACAATAGTCTGTATTGCCACATATACAAGGATAGTATCAGCAACAAGTGCAGCAGTTTCCTCAAGAAATGTCAGATCCGATGATTGCTCTTGAAGCTCTAATGCGAGAGCATATCATGAGGACTGAAGCAATTGTGCAAGGAAACTCTTCTTCCATCCGAGCGTTGAAAGCCCAGCTAGGACAGTTGCCTTCTAATTTGAGTGCAAGATCACCTGGTACTCTACCTAGTGATACTGAGAACCTAACACAAAGAGGGAATGAGCACTATAAGGCTATCACGCTGAGAAGTGGGAAGCAAATGACTGGACCAAGCAGTTCTAATCAGCACACTGTTTATGCATCTGAGCCACAGCAATGAGAAGAGGATACAACTGAAGGAAGCAAAGTAGATGCACATGAGGAAGAACCAACTGTGGCACCATCTATGCCTATAGTTTGTTCACTGCAGTTGTCAATGCAACTGCCAATGTCGACACCATCGAGTTTTTCGCAACAACCCATTGTTACGATACCTTTGCCATTTCTGCAAAGATTTAAAGAAAAATTCCATGATAAAGAGTATCAATAGTTTGTTTCTACTTTGAAATAATTACACATTAACATACCTCTTGTAGATACTCTTGTGCAGATACCTAGTTATGGGAAATTTATGAAGGAGCTACTATCAAAGAAGAAGACCCTGGTAGCTTCATAATTCTTTGCTCTATTGGGAATCATTATCTAGGTAAAGCTTTATGTGATTTAGGAGCAAGGTTAAATGTCTTTATCTACTTTCAAGAAGTTAAGAATAGGATCAATGAAGCCCACTACAGTAACATTGCAACTTGCAGACAGATCCTTAGCACAACCTTAAGGCCAAATCAAAGATGTCCTTGGTCAAGTAGATAAGATTGTGTTTCCTGCCGATTTCATAATCCTTGATTGCGAAGCAGACAAGAAGGTGTCTATTATTCTAGGGCGACCATTTTTGGCAACAGGATGCACACTTATCGATGTGTTCAAGGGAGAACTTATCATGCGTCATAACGACGAACATGTGACCTTCAGTGTGTTTAAAGCATCCCCGTACAAGAGTAAAGAACAGTGTCACCACATCGACGTGCTAGACGAGATAATTCTGAAAGAATTCAATGCAAGGAGTTCAACCGTCATAGATAAAGACGCAGTGATCCGTTGAGGAAATTCTAGCTAAATGTGACCACAAAGAGGAGGTTAATAATTGTGAGCTGAAGCAGAATTGGCAATTGAAATCTTTGGATTTATCGAATAGGAAAATCCTTATGTTTAAATAGTCAATTGAGCAAGCTCTTATCTTGGAGTTGAAACCATTTCCAACGCACTTGAAATATGTCTTTTTGGGTGACAATGATACATTACCTGTTATTGTCAATACATCCCTCGACGCAACATAGGAAGATAAGCTCATCGCCATTTTGAAACAGCATAAGAGAGCCATAGCTTGGAGCATTGCTGATATCAGAGGCATTAGTCCCTCTTTTTGCATGTAAAAGATCAGGCTAGAAGATGAGGGGAAGCAATCAATTGAGCAACAAAGGCGACTTAACGAAAAGATGAAATAAGTAGTGAAGAAGGAAATTATCAAATGGCTAGACGCAAGCATCATCTACCCTATTTCTAATAGTGATTAGGTGAGCCCCATCCAATGTTTGCCCAAGAAAAGTGATTTCACAGTTGTGAGCAATGACAAGAATGAGTTGATCCCTATTCACATTGCAACTGGTTGGCGAGTATGCATGGATTATCATCGACTGAATGCAGCCACAAAGAAGAACCACTTGCCACTACCTTTCATTAACCAGATGCTGGATAGATTAGCTGTTAGGACCTATTATTGCTTCCTAGATGGTTATTCTGGATACATCCAAATAGCCATTACACCGAAATATCAAACAAAGACTACGTTCAAATGTCCTTTTGGAACTTTTGCCTTCCGACGTATGCCATTTGGGTTGTGCAATTGATTGGTGTTTTACGACATAACTATTGTGCAAGCATACACACGTTGAAGCAAGTATAGTTAATAGACAATGCTATCGGATATCGATCCCACGAGGAAATGCCTCCCGATGTTTTAATGTCAGAGCAATCAATATTAAAATCAGTATAATGCGAGTAAGAATGTCAGTGCAACTATGTCAGATCTGCACACTAAAATAATCATTATTGTCAACGCAATTAGAGTTAAATATCAGATATTAAATGTCAGTGTACTAAAAATTAATCCGAATGTGTTGAGTGTTGAGTGCTAGAATTTTAAATGCAGGAATTATAAAAGTGATTAAGTGTAAAGGGTGGAAATGGTTCATTGATTCTACAGGTTGCAACGTTGGATGCATCGACAAGGTAGAATATAGACGAATTGTCACAGCAATGAAATCCCTTCGAGTTCTTACCCATAATAACTCCCTACTTAATCCCGACTCAAATACACTACTCCACCTCTCTATGTGAGCAATGATATGTATCCAAGAACAAGTAAATGGAGTTTGTCCCAGGCCCGAGCAGCTCTCGCCTAACCCACTTGTTAATCTAACTTGTCATCATATCTCTCGATGTCGATGTACTACAATTTCACTTTTGTGTTTAGAGCGGTTAAATCCAAGAATAAGCGGATAAGCAACGTAAAGTAAGAATCAAAATGATATAATATTAAAAGATACTCTCGTTTTCATTTAATATCAACAAAATTCATCATCGTTTAAGAAGAAATAAAGTGTACAACGAAGCTTACTATCTCTAGACTACTAGGCCTACTCTCTACTTGGCATCAAGCACCTCTCGTCAGAAGCAGTTGCGGACTTGATTCATCAACTCCTCGAATTCCAGCTTAAATCTTTGATTCACATAAAATTTTTGGAATTTAATTCCCTAGCTTTTGATGATTCTTTTCCTCATTTTTTTCGTCTATTTATGGCCTCTATATAATTGCAGATTTCAGCCTTCATTCTCAGATTCAGATCTAGATTTTTGCAACTGTCAAAGTTAGTTAGAGTACAGTTGTGCACTCATGCAGATTACATGTTTCCTTTAGAGATCTGTAGGTTGTCACTATACTGTTAGACGCAATCTAATATTGTAATTGTAGCGACATCTATGATATTCTTACGCTGGTGCTTCCAATGTAAATTCAGCTTAACTCTACTCATTTGAGGTTCAACTTCAATGCGTCGACATTTTTAGTCGTAATTCCAAGCTGGTCTTATGGCTACATTCTGTCAATGTTGATCTTCTAAACTGAACTCTTGTGCTAGTAATATTAAGATGCAATATACCAACTACTTGCGTCAATATTAGTACAAAAATAGATAAAAATAACAAGAATTTAAACTAACTAGAAATGTATTAGAAAATATGAAAACTGATTATAAAATGCTTATGATGCATGCTAAATGAGATACAAAAGAGACAATAAAAGCACTAAATTAGGGAGAAAATATATGTCATTTGTAATACCATCAGCAATGCGCCAGCAACATTTCAGAGATACATGATGGCGATCTTCTCGGACATGATCGAGGACTACCTAAAGGTATTCATGGATGGTTTCTTTGTCTATGGACAGAATTTTAACCAATGCGCTGACAATCTGGTAAAAGTTTTGAAGAGATACGAGGACATTAAAGGCATTGTCCTTGGCCATTACTTATCATGTCAGGGCATTGAGATTGATAAAGCAAAGGTTGAAATCATCGAGAAATTGCCACTGCCCACCAATGTCAAGGGAATAAGAAGCTTTCTTGGACGTGCTGGTTTCTACAAGAGATTCATCCTAGATTTTTCCAAGATTGCTAAACCATTATGCTCATTGCTAGAGCAAAATAAAAATTTTGTGTTTGATGACACCTGTCTGGACGCATTCATGACAATAAAGAAGCAGCTGGTACAAGCTTTGATTGTCGTTGCACCGGACTGGACACAACCGTTTGAATTAATGTGTGATGCAAGTGACTTTGTTGTGGGAGCTGTACTAGGCCAACATAAAGAAAAGGTATTTCATTTCATTTATTATGCTAGTAAAACTCTAACTGAAGTGCAGGTCAATTATACAACTACTGAGAAGGAGTTGCTAACAGTAGTCTTTGCATTTGACAAGTTTCACTCATACCTTATCGACGCAAAGATTATAGTTTACACAAACCACTCTGCATTGAGATACCTTTTTGAGAAAAAAGATGCCAAACCTAGATTAATCCGTTGGATCTTACTCCTATAAGAATTCGATGTTGAAATCAGGGATAAGAAAGGATCAGAAAACCAAGTAGCTGACCATTTGTCTCGACTAGAAGTTGGAAGTGAAGATGGTTAATTACCTTGTGTGTGGGAAGCTATCTTTGAGTGTTGTTGGTCACAAGAAAGTCAGATTTTTCACGACGCTGCAAAATATCACTGGAAGGAGCCATACCTGTTCAAGGTATGCAACGACAATATCATCCGTCGCTACGATCCTAAAGAGGAAATGACTTCTATCCTGCGACATTGCCATGATGCTCCATATGGAGGCCATTTTGGAAGTGTAAGGGTTGCTGCAAAGGTCCTACAATCAGGATTCTTTTGGCCCACATTGTTTCGAGACGCTCACAACTTTGCACAGTAATGTGAAAGATGCCAATGCACTGGTTCAATATCTCGACGTAACGAGATGCTCCAACAGCTGATTATGGAAGTAGAGCTCTTCGATGTTTGGGGTATAGATTTCATGAGACATTCCCTAACTCCTTTAGGAATGTGTACATTCTAGTTGCAGTTGACTATGTCTCGAAGTGGATTGAGGCAATAGCGGTGCCAAAAGATAATGCTCGAATGATGTTGAAGTTCTTTGACACTTACATCCTTACAAGATTTGGAACACCTAGAGCGTTAATAAGTGATCAAGGTACTCATTTTCACAACCATCAAGTGGCAACAGCATTAAAGAGATATGGTATGAAGCATCGTATGGTTACTACATTCTACCCACAAACTAATGACCAAGCTGAAGTATCCAATCGTCAAATCAAAAACATCCTTGAGAAGGTGGTTAATCCATCTAGAAGGGATTGGTCTTCGTGGCTACATGACGTATTGTGGGCGCTTCGCACTACTTATAAGACCCCGCTGGGAATGTTGTCGTATCAGTTAGTGTTTGGTAAGTCTTGTCACCTACCAGTTGAGATTTAACATAAAGCCATGTGGGCTATAAAGCAAGTGAATATGGATTATGACGTTGTCAAAAGAAAAAAATTGTTGGACATTATTGAACTAGAAGAAATCTGCCGCCATGCTTATGAGAATGCCGCAATATATAAACAAAAAACCAAGAGATGGCACGACAACATCATCTTGCATCGATAATTTAGCCCTTTGTCAGTTAGTGCTTTTATTTAATTCACGATTAAAACTACATCCAGGTAAATTGAGATCAAGATGGTCAGGCCCTTTTAAAGTTGTCGAAGCATCCTAGAGTAATACGGTGACAATTGAGAATCTGAAGGATGGACAACAGTTCAAGGAGAATGGTCAGCGTTTGAAACACTACGTGAGTCTAGAAGTCAAGGAACCAAATGAAGCCATCGATCTGGTTACATTTAAATAATGTTAACGCATTTTTGCCTTTTCTTTTATTTGTTTCGTTTTAATTTCTTTGCAAGAATAAAAATCATCTTTTTGTCGATGCATCCAAAGCACAACTTGTCGGCGCATTCTATGCTGACTTAGTAAAGCTTTTACAGTAAGAATCGCGCCGATTGATTTTTCTCTTTTCCTAGCCGTTTGATCAGATGAAAAGGTATGATCTGCAGCTTGGCATTTAATGGCTGCAGACGCAATGTTTCCGGAAGTTATTTTCAATCATCACGAATTTTGCCAAGGCTAGGTTATAAAACTTTTGCTCTTATTTTTATTCTATCAGTCTAATCTTTTCTTTGCAAAGTTTCTGTTAACTTTCTTCTCTAGATACCATGGCCAAAACCAGAGGAGCAAAATATCCTTCTAAAACCACCCCTTCAACTTCTACCACAGTGATTCAAATCACCACTCCACGACCATCAACAAGGTTGGTCTTATTTTTGTCAAAAGTAGCCAAAGATCGTTATCAAAATGTGATGATGAAATGAAATATCCATCTGGAGCAACGTCTGCAACTGTCCCTACATCAAACTTTAGGGTAGCACGTTGCAAGGACCATAAGCCATCTAGGATGGGAGTTCTTTTGTGAACACCCCACTGGCTACCCCCCAACGCTAGTAAGGGAATTATATGCAAAACTTGTCATTTCGGAGCAAGAGTTTGTCTTTGTGAGGGAAGGTCTAATCCCATGAAATGCTACGAATATCAACGTTCTGCTTCGGATTCCTGAGAGAGTCAATAACCATTCTTCATTTGTGCATGAACTGACTGACGAGAGGGCTGCCCAAGTGCTAAGCGACCTGTGTGTTAACGGGGCTGTCTGGATAGGTAATGGACCACGTAACTACACCATGCATCCAAGGTATCTCACAATCTTAAGCAAGGTCTGGTTCCACTTCATAAACAACCGCATCCTACCTTCTACGCACAGCACTACGGCGACATTGGATCGTATGTGCCTTTTGCACTCAATCTTATAGGGCCGTCACATTGATATTGTCAAAATCCTCCATGATCAAATAGTTGAAGCTGCTGTAAAAAAAACTGGTATGCTCCCCTTCCCTTCTTTAATAATACTATTATGCAAACATAAGGGCATTGTACGCCGGGATGGATAGGAAATGTTAGAAAAAAAAGCCCTATAAATGATATATCAGTTGAAAGAATGACTCGAGGCCAAGAAATGCCAATTATGAAAGAAGCATCATAAAAGAAGGACAAGGGAAAAGGGAAGAAGAAGGAAAAACAGGCTAATACGCCTACAAATACCCAATTGGAAAAGAGGCTGGCCGCTATGGAAGCCAATATTGATCGCACCGACACGCGCGCTATCCACACTTTCAGCGTATTAGAAGATATGGATTACAGACAAGGTATTTTCTATGTGTATACAAAAGCCTGAATTGAGGCAATTGTCACCGAATTGCACAGTATGAGTCCCAGTCCGACGCCAAACTTCCCAACCTTCACCTTTATTTTTCGCCCAATGCAAGCCTCATCCTCTAACCAGCTTACTCTTAATGGTAGGCTTCAGAATGTTTCATCCCCAACAAAAATTCATATCTCCGATGACGAGGAGAACGAGGGACATTCTACTACCATGGAAGACTGCTACAGAACAATTGTCAGCCTATTCGAAGAATTTTCGAATAGCCCTGGGCGACCATGGTAGGTAAGGGGATTGTCATTGAGAGGCTACATAGCCTCGTGGTTGAAGACGCAGTGAAAGGCACTATTATTACCACAACTGAGCAAGAATAGCCTGTGGATGAAGTAGTGGAAGAAGATGGCCAAGAAAAAGAGAATGAAGAAGAAGAAAAGATAATCCACTGAAGGACCCTACAGAGGTGCATAAAGAAAGGAAGGAAGATGCCCCAACAATATCGCTGAGGATATTGTCGGCACACCTATAAGTGTAGGGGCATCTAGTAGTAATAAAGCTCCACTTGAATCGAGCCGGGTAGAGGTAGTTACAAGCACCATTGAAGAGATTCATCCTCTTGCCATTGTGCTATATGTATCACCATTAGCTGAAATCCACCCATCCGAGGTAACTATTGATTAGGTCATCACCCAACCAATTGAGGAGGAGCAATCAATCGATCCGATTGGTTCGAAGGATAAGAAAAGAAAGCAGCGTAAAGACAAAGAGAAGAAACGTAAACACAATGGCGAGTGCCCAAGGAAGAAGAAAAATAAGACGAAAGAATACACTTCTCTGTAGATAGTTTGCATGCATCTTTATTGTCATTGCATTTTTATTTTGTCATTGCATTTTTTTGTTAATTTAGTTACATTATCGTTGCATTTCCATTATATTTGTATAAGTATTGTCAGTGCATTGGGGATAATGCAGACATTAAGTTTGAGGGGGATATTATGGAATGGAACTGTAATTACACCCACATCTTTGAATTTTACATGTTTCTTTAGTTAATGAAAATATGCAGAATTTCAACAAAATTGTGACTACAATTTTTATTTTTATGTGTAAATCTTGAATTGTTTGGGATGCTGATGTGAAAATTGGATGAATATGAATGAATAATGAGTCTTTTGTTTTTGAATGAATGATTGGAATTGCTTTAGTAATAAATTAATAGTGTGAATGTTTGAATTTTGAACTAACTTACCAGTTGCAGCGACATTGGTTTAATAAAAGACACTCCAATGTGAGTGCATTGTGACTTTTCAAGGGAGAACACTCCGCTGCAGGCTTTAGAAAAATCATCTAGCAAAAGGCTGTCACTGCAAGAGTGTGTGTCGGCGCAATTACATACCTTCTAAGGGTTTGTTGCACCCCATGGTTACTACCCAGAAACAAAGGTAGAGTAATGCAATGACATCTCTTAGTCACTTAAAAAGAAAAAATGAAAAAAGAAAAAAAATTTGTTTGTTATAAATGTTGTATTAGTTCAAGGAAGATTAAGATTCAATGTATAATACAAACATTAATGAAGTTGCAATTTTAATTATTCATACCTATAAATTTTCAGCGCATTATTCTATTATGTGAATACAATTTATGCATTAGGATTTCAGAAAATTTAAGTTGTGAGAATAATGATTGCGGTGACATGTTTGCTCGTGAATTTGCTAATTTTTGTTTACTTGAGGACAAGTAAAAACTCAATTTTTGGGGTGTGATAGCATTGCATATGACATATATTTTTTCCCGAAATTGTTGTTTTAATTGTCTCTTTTGTATCGTATTTAGCATGCATTTTAAGCATTTCATACTTAGTTTTTATATTTTTAACTCATTATAGTTTGGTTTAAATTCTTATTATTTTTTACATCTTTTGTGTACTGATGTCGCTACAAGTAGCCTATATATTGTGCCTTAGAATTGTCAGCGCAGAAACGCATCTCAAAATATCAATGCTAGAAGAAGAATGCAGCCACAAGATCAGCTTGAAATTGCGACTAGAGATGTCACCGCATAAAACCTGAGCTTTGGATAAGTGAACTCACGCTGAAAATACAACTGGAAGCACCAGCGCAGGAAAATCACACGTTATCACCGCAATTGACGATTTCATATCGCGCCCAACAATGTAGCGACAACCTGCAGATCTTTGAAGTACACATTAAATCTGCGTGAGTGCACAGCTATACTATAACTAACTTTGACAGCTGCAAATTGGATCTGGATCTGATAATGGAGGATGAAACCTACAACTTTTGAAGGCTATAAATAGAGGAAAGAAGATGGAAGAAAATCATCAAGAGGTGGAGGAATTAAATACTGCAATTACTGTGTGTTTTTGAGATTTAAGCTGGAAAAAGGTGAGCTGATGGAGAAAAAGAGCAACCACTTCTGACGAGAGGTGCTTGATGCAAGGCAAGATGAGCAGTTAAGGAATATTCCTAGTAGTCTAGAGATAGTAAGCTTTGATTGTATTCGTTAACCCTTCTTTTATGCTGATAATTTTAATGATATTTGAATGAATACGAGAGTATCTTTCATTGTTAGATTTCTTTGATTCTTATTTAATGCTTCTCACCTGTTTATTCTTGGATCTAACTGCATCAAACACGAGAGTACATTTGCATTCTATCGACATCGAGAGATGCACTGACAAGTTAGGTTAACAAGCAAGACAACGAGAGTTGCTTGGGATTAGAAGAGATTCTAGTCACTTGTTCTTGAGTGCACAACGTTGCTCACACCGAGAGGTAGGGTGATTGTGATTACTTGAGTCTTGATTAAATGGAGGACTGTTATTGGTAAGATTTCATTGAAACTCTATTGTTGCAACAATTCGTCTATACAATACATTGTCGACACATCCAGCGTTGCGACTTAGCAAAATCAGTAATCCACTCTAATCCTTTACACGATCAAACATTTACTTTTATGCATTTAAATTCTCAAAACTTCTACAATAATTAATTTACTTTCTGTTGCTTTGATAATTAATCTTGATTGCATTGACAGTATTAACAATTTTAGTGTGCAGATCTAACTTAATTGCGCTGACATCTCTACTAACATTTCATCTAATTTTAGTATTAGTTGCTTCGACAGCTGAACATCAAGAACCCATTCCTCGTGGGATTAATACCTAATAGAATTTTTCTATCAACTATACTTGCATCGACGTGTGTTCGCTTGCACAATTGTTGTGACGTTACAAACGCGATCATCCTATCAAGACATGCTCGATCTAAGTACTGATATTGTGGTACACAAATTCCCCATAAGAGAAAAATGCAAACCGGTCCAACAAAAGCTTTGAAGAATAAGGTCTGACGTACCGTTGAAAATAAAAGAGGAGGTCAAAAAATAATTCGATGTTAGTTTCCTACAAGTGGTTAAATACTCAGAATGGGTAGTGTCTGTTCCTAAGAAAGATGGGAAGGTACGAATGTGCGTGGATTATCTGGACCTAAACAAAGCTAGCCCGAAGTACAATTTCTTGCTACCTCATATTGACACCTTGGTGGACAATACAGCAGGTCATTGTTTATTCTCCTTCATGGATGATTTTTTCAGATACAATAAGATAAAGATGCATCCTAAGGATATGGACAAAACCACATTCGTTACCATGTGGGAACCTTTTGCTACAAAATCATGTCATTTGGACTAAAGAATGCAGGGGGAACATATCAAAGGGCTATGGTAACTCTATTCCATGATATGATGCACAAGGAGATTAAGGTTTATGTTGACGATATGATTGTAAAGTCTCGAACAGGAGAAGAACACGTGAAGGTTTTGAGAAAGTTGTTCTTGAGATTGAGAAAGTTACAATTGAAGTTGAACCCAAACAAATGTACTTTTGGGGCTACTTTAGGCAAGTTGTTAGGCTTTGTGGTCAGTAGAAGAGGAATTGAGATCAATCATGATAAAGTAAGAGCTATACAATAGTTACCATAGCCACGTACTCAAAAGGAAGTTCGAGAGTTCCTAGGGAGATTGAATTACATTGCTTGGTTCATCTCACAACTAATTGAGAAGTGTGATTCTATCTTCATCTTCTTAAGATGCACAACCCAAGATTGTGGGATAATGAATGCCAAAAGACCTTTGACAAAGTTGAACATTATTTGTCCAACGCAACGCTCCAATTTTAATGCCACAAAATCCAGATAAACCTTTGATCTTGTACTTGGCCGTATTTGGAAACTTTATGGGATGCATACTGGACCAACATGATGAGTTAGAAAAGAAAGAAAGAGCAATTTATTATCTCAGCAAGAAGTTCACTGAATGCGAGATAAGATATTCACCAATCGAAAAATTGTGTTGCGCTTTGATCTAGACTACTCGAAGGTTGAGATAGTACATATTATACCATACAACTTGGTTGATTTCAAAATTGGATCCTCTTAAGTTCATGATAAGGTCGACTGCATTAAATGGAAGAATGGTTGGATGGCAAATGCTACTCTTTGAATTCGACATAGTTTATGTGAATCAGACGGCAATAAAAGGGAGTGCAATAGTAGATTTTCTGGCTAACAAAACTCTTGAAAACTATGAGGCGTTAGATTTCGATTTCTCACATGAAGATCTAATGTATGTTGCAGCCACAAAAGACAAAATTTCAGAAAGACATCCATGAAAAATGAATTTTGATGGCGCTTCAAATGCCACTGGTAAAGGAATTGGAGCAATTCTGGTATCCCTAGAAGGAGATCATTACCCTATCATAAGCAAACTTGACTGCGATTGCACAAATAACATGGCGAAATATGAAGCATGTATCATGGGTCTCCGTGCAACTATAGAACGTAAGATTTAGGTTTTAGAGGTGTATGGAGATTCTGCATTGGTAATTTATCAACTCAAGGGTGAATGAGAAACAAAAATTCTATGTTGATTGATTATCTAAAATTGATTCTCGAGTTAATTAAAGAATTTGAGGACATCACCTTCTATTATCTTCCGCAAGAGGAAAATTAGATGGTTGATGCTTTGACTACCCTTGCCTCCATGATTATGGTCAATAAACAAGAAGATATGAAGCCCATTCAGATAAGCATCTATGAGGTTCCAGCTCATTGCTACAACATTTAAGACGAAGAAAAAGATGATCAACCTTGGAACTAGAAAATATTGCAATACGTAAAAGATCAAAAATACCCTGAGCAAGCCACTGAGAATGATAAAAGGATGTTGAGAAGGCTCATAATTGATTATGTCCTTGATGAGGATTTTCTGTACAAAAAGAGAAAGGTTTGTTGAGGTGTGTCGATGCTGTTGAGGCCTAGAAAATTCTAGAAGAAGTCCATGAGGGCGTTTGTGGAACGGATGTCAATGGTTTCATAATGGCCAGGCAGATCATGGGATTAAGATGTTATTGGTCAAACATGGAAGGAGACTACATTAGATACGCTAAGAAATGTCACAAATGCCAAATTTATGGAGACAAAATTTATGTACCTCTTTCACCTCTTCATGTTATGACTTCCCCATGGCCTTTTTCTATGTGGGGCATGGGCTTCATTGGGCCAATCTCACCAAAGGCTTCTAATGGGCATAGATTCATTTTTGTGGCCATCGACTACTTTACTAAGTGGGTGGAAGTTGCTTCCTACGCTAATGTTACGAAATCAGCGATTAGCAAATTCTTGAAGAAAGAAATCATATGTCGATATGGAATGCCAAAAAAGATCATATCCAATAATGTTTTGAACTTGAACAATAGCACGATAGCAGAGGTATGTAGTCAATACAAGATCAAGCATCATAACTCTGCACCGTATCACCCGAAAATGAATGGGGCAGTAGAGGCAGCTAATAAGAACATAAAAAAGATCGTTGGGAAAATGACAAAGACTTATAAAGATTGGCATGAAAAGTTACCATTTGCTCTCTACGCCTATAGAACGTCTATCAAAACTTCTACTGAGGCAACATCGTTCTCATTAGTATATGGAATGGAAGTAGTTCTACCCATTGAAGTCATGACTCCTCTCCGAGTCTTATCAGAAGGAAAGTTAGATGAAGCAGAATGGATCCAGTTAAGATATGACAAACTAAACCTAATTGAGGAAAAGAGGTTGAAATTTTTATGGCACAGTCAAATGTACCAAAAACGAATGATGCGGGCTTGTGACAAAAAGGTTCGCCCTAGGGTATTCCATGAGGGAGATCTAGTTTTGAAAAGGATTCTTCCTATACAAAAAGACTTCTAAGGGAAATGGATGTCAAACTAGGAAGGCCAATATGTGGTAAAGAAAGTCTTTTCTGAAGGAGCTTTAATTCTAACTAAGATGGATGGCAAGGATCTGTCAAACCTTGTGAATGCAAATTCAGTGAAGAAATACTTCGCCTAAAAAAAATCAAAAGTTCGAGTTGAAAACATGAAAGGGCGACTCAAACTAGCAAAAAAAAAACAAAAAAAAAAGAAAAAAAAGGGAGGGGCCAAGTTGAAAACCCGCAAAGGGCATCACGAAGCCTAAAGGAGATTTGAGTTGAAAACCCGCAAAGGGCGGCTCAGATTTGGACCAAAAGATTGGGCATGAAACTGTCTTCTCTGTCAAAAGTAACAAGATGAAGAGATGCTACATCCTGGGCATCGGCAAGGTACAACAGTTTCAATGGGTACACATCAGGCTCAAAATGGTTCTCGTCAAGTTTGCTCGAAAAAATTCATACCTTGATATTTGGGGCATCTAGTTGTATTCCTTTTTACTCACCTTAGCAACTTTTGATTAATGTTTTCCAATGTTTGCTATTTTGACCAATGTTTGTAATCTTTGGCCATTATTTAATCAAACCCACTTTTTGATCAATATTGATATTCTTAACCAATGTTTGTTATTATTCATTCCCATTTAAGCCTTGTCTTCAATAACTTTAATTTTATCCATGTTAAAGGAATTCTTTGCATTGAAATAATGGTTAGTGGACTAGATGATATAAGGTACAAAAAGATTTCTACATATTACTTTAGAAAATTTCTAAAAAGTATAAGGACCTGAAATAGGACTACTAGTTGGAAATAATCAAATCCGAGGGTCGAAGGACCTTAAGATAGTGGCTCAGAGTATGACTATCTTTTGGATTTCAAGCTGAGGACACCAGACTTGAAAAGAAAACATGGTGATATATTAGGGATGAAACTTAGGCAAATGATGAACAAGGTGGATCTAAGGACCAAAATAGAAATTCATTCTAAAATATGACATCTTTGCAAGCATATCAACATCATTCACGTACACTTAGACAGGAGAATTTGATTCACTCAGATCATGACATCCTAATTGCAGGGCCTAGATAAAGGCCCACAAGATAGATGCTATAGGTCATATCTCTAGAGAATGACGTGACAGAATAACAACTCTTATATCCTTAAAATGCCAGAATGGTGGAGTAAAACTAGTAGCAGATCTCAATCTATATGGAAGTTACATTGGAATGGAGTGAAGTCACACCAAATCTTAGAGTTGAAAGGGAAATATTAAAGCCGCAACAGTCGATCTTACACCTTAAAATTGAAGAGGGATATGTTAAAGCCACAATGGCGGAACTAACACCTTAAAACCGAAGAGAGAAAGATTGAAGTCGCAACGACGAATCTTATACCCTAAAATCAAAGAAGGATAAATTGTATTCGTAATGGCAGATCTTACACCCTAAAATCGAAAAGAGATAGATTGAAGCTGTAACAACAAACCTAACACCCTAAAATCGAAAAGGAAAAGATTAAAGTTGTAATGGTAGATCTTATACCCTAAACCTAAAAAAGGATAGATTAAAGTCATAATGTTGGATCTAACACCCTAAAATCGAAGAGCAAATATTAAAGCCACAACAGCGGACCTAACACCCTAAAATTAAAGAGGGAAAGATTAAAGTCATAACGGTAGACCTAACACCCTAAAACCAAAAAGGGATAAATTGAAGCCACAACGGTGGATCTAATACCCTAAAACTAAAGAGGGAAAGTTTAAAGCCGTAATAGCGAATCTTATACCCTAAAAAAATTTAAAGAATGATAGATTAAAGCCACAATGATGAATCTTGCACCCTAAACCCGAAAAGAGACAGATTGAAGCCACCATCCAATCTTTTATCCCTAATCTAGAGGGGCAGATTGAAGCTGCCATCTACTCTTTTACCCCTATTCTAGAGAGGCAGATTGAAACTATCATCTAGTCTTTTACCCCTAATCTAGAGGGACAGATTGAAGCTACCATCCAATCTTTTACCTCTAATCTAAAGGGGCAAACTGAAGCCATCATCCAGTCTTTTACCCCTAATTTAGAGGGGCAGATTGAAGCCACCATCCAATCTTTTACCTTTAATCTAGAGGAGCAGATTGAAGCCACAATCCAATCTTTTACCCTTAATTCAGAGGGGTAGATTGAAGCCACCATCCAGCCTTTTACCCCTAATCCAAAGGGGCAGATTGAAGCAACTATCCAATATTTTACCCTTAATTCAAAGGGGCAAATTGAAGTCATCATCCAATCTTTTACCCCTAATCTAAAGGGATAGATTGAAGCCTCAATCCAATCTTTTACCCCTAAATCCAGAGGGGCAGATTGATGTTACAACACCAAATCTTATACTCTTGAAGTTGCAGTAGGATAGATGGAATCCTATCTTCCTAAAGTTGCACTGAACTGGATCAAACAACAATCACTCTGAAGTTTCAGTGATTGAGAATGAAACTACAATAGCAAACCTTATCTCCTTGAAGTTGCAATGGAGCAAGTTGAAGTTGTATCACCAGATTTTGTCTTCCTAAAATGGTAGTGAAGCAGATACAGTGGAGTAGAATCACCAGCGAGACGAAAGAACAGAAGCATCGAAGGTCGAAATTCACCAAGACCGAACAAAATTGGTCTTCTTTTGGAGTATTTGCTCCATTCTCATTACACGACAACGAGCAAAGAGGGGCAGCTATTACAGTCCAATTTCGTTCGGGCTTTTAAGTTCAATTTTTTATAAAGCCCAGAAAAAAACCCTAAACTAAAAAATGAAATACCTAGTAACTGCCCTTGGATACTTGGTCACCGCTGTCCTTGCTTAGAAATATTGAAGATTTGCAAATTTGCAAAAAAAGGAAGGAAAAATCACAAAAAGATGTAGATTTTGTATTATAAAAACACAAAATCAAATGTAAAGCAGAGGATTTTTTTTGTTCAAGGAGGGATTGTTTTGGAATAAGATTCAGAGATTTTTTTATACAACACTCAGAGAATTATTTGAGACATACATTCAAAGAAAATTCAAAGCAAATATTGAGGTATCGATATGTATTTGTATTTCTTCTTTTTATCTTTCGAAACTAAAAAAATATATAGATCTAGTTTTTTTTACCTTTTGATGTTGATTCACCCTTGGCTTCCTCCGGGTATGTGAGACCCATGACTTCCTTCGAGTTTGCTCAAAGTTCATCGAATTTCGTCTTCTTTTTTATTATTATTTATATTTAGTTATTTATTTTAACATTTAATTTATTGATTTTTTTGTTTATTTATTTATTTGTTATTTATTTTCATGCCTAATCCCAATTATTTTTATTGTTTATATTTGTTTTTTTATTTTAGTATTTAATTTTTATTTTTATTTCTTTATTTATTTATCTTGTCGTTATTTATTTTCATGTCATTTTATTATTATCTCTTTTATTATTTTTTATTTAATTAGCATTTTTTGGTATTATATCATTAAATTTTATGTTTTTTTCTTTTTATTTAATTACATATTGATTAATCCTTAATTTAATTATGTTAGATATTTTTATGATTGCATTTCATATATTTATTCATTGATTTGTTATTTATTTGCATGTCATATTTTGTGCCTTTAAATTAATTACATGCCTTATTATATCTTTGACTTAATTATTTTAGTTTTTTCCCATATTAGTGTTTTATATATATTTATTGTTGCTTATATTATTAATTAATTAATATTTATTACCATTATTACTTTGATTATATGTTATTTTATTTAATACTATAATTATATTTTTATTGTGTTGTTATTTGTATTTGATTATCTTCATTTAATTATTTATATTCATGTATTTTATTATTTTATCATTATAATTGTAAATTATGTACATACTCATTCATTTATTTTTGTATTACATTTTAATTCTTTTTTTTAAAAATACATAAACCATTTTCAAGAAAATCGAGACAATGTTCTTTATTTCGGGAATTCAAAAGGATCATGCCCTAACTCATTGGGTGTGATTTTCTCTTTGAATCGAAATAATTGAATGTTCTATTTAAGATTAAAATATACAAGATTTTGGGATAATAATTAGAAATACTTGTTATTTTCGAAAATTCGAATTGTTGTGTCATAACTTACTAGATATGAATTTTTTAATTCGAAATAATGAGCTTTCTTCGTAATTTTTTTAAATAAAATAAACATGTCATTCATGCATTTAAGGATCGCAATTTAAATTTTTCTCGAATTTTTTAATTTTCAACAACTAAGACATTAAATAATCGACCAGGTACCAATTTTGGGCGTGTGAGGGTGTTAATCTTTCCTTATGCATAACCGACTCCCGAACTCATTTTATAGTTTCAAAGACTAAAATTGTTATTTTAATGATTTTAAAATTTTTAAGGTGATCCAATCACACCTATTTAAAAAGGTTGGTGGTGGCTCCATTTTCGTTTTTCAAAATATAATTCGAGACTTTTTTTCAAAAAAATAGTTTCGACAAGTTATTTTAAAGATAAAATATGAAATTGATATTAACATAAATTTTAACACAAATATTTTATGACATCATTATTAATTCAATTTTAATATACATATTCAATATGATTAAACAATTCAACAATATAAATAGTACAAAATGTGAAATTTAATTTAATAATATAAATTGTAGATATAAATAAAATTATTACTATCTAAGTTTAGGAATTTTTTTTGATGATTTTGATTTTTTATTTGAGGGTAAAAGGTGAGAAGTAAAAGTTTTAGGGGTTTGGGAAAAAAATTGGAGGGATGAGTTTAGGATAAATGGGTGTGGGATGGGAGGAAAGTAAAAGTTTTAGGAGAAAAGTGGGAGGTAGTAAAAGTTTTAGGGGAAAATAAAATGTTTTGAGGGTTTCTGGGAGTAAAATTTTGGTAGAAAATAAAAAGTTTTGCGGGTTTGTAAGAGTAAAATTTTGGGGAAAAGTAAATGGGAGAGTAAAATTTTGGAGGGAATATATTAAAAAATTGGGGAGAAAAGAGTTTTGGTAGATGGGGAGTGGGATGGGAGAGGAGGAGAATAAAAATTTTTGGGAAAAACTAGGAAAGAGTAAAAAAAAATTGGGAGTTTGAGATAAAAATGTAAAATATTATAGTTTGATATTCGATTTATCGAGTTATTCGGATTCAAAAACTCAACTCAATTCGAACTCGATATTCGAAAAAAATTCGAGCTGACTCAAATAACTCAATTCATTTAACTCGAAATTCAAAATTTTTTTCAATTTTTTTCGAATCGAATCGAGTTTAAACATTTTAAATGCAAAGGTAGGAAAAAATTGAAGAATCATTCACGTTTACCTTATGGAAGGGATGTTTATACGAATATCTTTTTCATTTAATAGTTTAGAAAGAAGTTCATTTCTAGAGATTCCCTCCCCTATTTTTCTTTTTTCTCGCTAACATTTTGAAGAACTGTTAGGGCACATCATCATTTGGAATCTCTATCGAACAAATGAGAGCAGTATTGAACTGTAGCTTCTGAATACTTGAACCACTCATATTTAAGAGATTAAGATTAACCAAAGAGCAGAAAGGCAAGGCCGCTTCTTGAATTTGAGTCCCAAATAAGTTTAATTCTCTTAAGCAATGATTAAGAGCTAAACAATCAATGCATTCCAACTCTAGTCCTCAAGATCACTTAAAGGTTCGAAAGACGAGAACACTTCTTCAATTAGAGTCTTGGATAAGCTTTTTGGTATTTTTGAGAATTCAACAATTGGACAGTTCTTCAGTATAAATAACGAATGGATTCCAGCTTGATTGATGGACTTTTGACCCTTGAGCTTCTCATATTTAAGTATTGAAAATGTAAGGTCACTTCTTCGATTTGAGTTCCAAATAAGTTTAGTTCTTTTAAGCTTCTTGGAATTTTTGGAAATCCAACCATTGCGCAATCACTAAAATCCAAATAACAAAGAGATTTCAATTTGGAAATATTGATCGATTCCATTTTGCGACAATCTTTCTAGTTTGACAAGATGCTCAACTGAATCAGGCATTTATTTTATACTTGCTCTAATGAAAAAGCAGGCACTTCATAATGCACCAAAGGATGAAAATTCACCCCTTGATATGTGACTCATAAATTTTATTTTTTTGGGTGATAAATAAGATACATTAAACACCTATCATCCTGGTTGGTGTTAATATAAGCACTTCATTTTCTATCATATAAGATTAATTTAAAATTTGTGAATGCGAGCTAATTTGTAATGCTAATGGAGCTGAATTTACAAATCATTTGAGCTCCAAAAACATGATGAATTAGACATTGTCGTCATAGCTTAAACGTTTTTAGAATTAAACGTGGACCTTTATGTAAAATTAGCAATACCAAATATTTTGGTATAAGGGAAAAAAGGTGAGGATGGTGAAAATCATTATATGAACCTAAAATGATAATAATAAGTCAAAGTCAAAGGTAACTTACTTAAGGTCTCATCAAAAATCTGATGACAACTTGCATTGTCACCAAATATCTTCAAACAATTGTATAAAGCAAGCACTCAGTAAAACAAATTGAAGCACTTACAGCTCAGGTGTTCCTCCTTGTATGGCTAAAGCTACGATTCAGCAGTGACAGTCTCAAAGATCTGACATTCCCTAGTTTTACATCAACACAAAAGCATAGGACATAAGAAAAAAAAATCTCATAAATAACTGATCTTTATAATGAATCAAGATATCATTGAAGGAAAATGCAGCAAGTATTGAGATACCAGATGACACCAATGCTGGAAACTAAACAATGAAGCTGAATCGAGTCCACCATTGGTCCTATGAATTAAAAAAAACCAACCAATAACAAGTTAACTCTCAATAAGAATTAAGTATGAATTTTAATATCTGAATTTTCTTACCCACCAAAATCCTCTATGGTAAAGCATCGTCTAGAAAACAAGTAATTTATAAAGCAGAGCAAGTTAGATTCATCCTGGTTGGTTTTAATTAATTAGTGCACTTCATTTTCTATCATTAATTCATAAGTTGAAAATTTACTATTAACAATTGTGAAAAACAAAAGTATGGCAGTATGAAAAATGAAATGAAAAAGCTGAAAATGTATGATAATATGAAAAAATGAGATGAAAATGAAATCCCTATCTATGTTGTTGGATGACATAATTCAAAAGTTGAAACTCTTCAAAAGCAGAGCCAAAGATGGAAAGAAATACAAACTATTTCAATCTCTTAAGTCTTCCATCCCCTTCTTCACCATCATGGCTCAAGCTTGTTTTGTTCCCCGCAACTCTTTTTTCAGTAGCATCTGTATCACTCTTTGCACCCACGTAAAACACATGAACACCACATCTCTCCACCTTGACCTAGTGTAACAGCCCGATTTTTAGTAGTGTCGGAAACAATGATTTCGGGATCACAACTCCTACGAGTCGAGTCTTAAATTTATTTATTTTAAAGTTTACGATGTTGTTAGCATCGTATTAAAATTTGGTTATGAAATTTTAACATTTAGATAGTTAATTGAGTAGAAAGGATTAAATCGTAAAAGGTGCAAAAGTTAAGTTGATTAAGTAGTAGGACCAAATGAATAAATTTACCTAAAGTATTTTAGTGGGTGGATTATTATGAGTTAAATTGAATATAAATAGGATTAATTAAGGTTAAAAGAGGTTAATTAAGCTTAATTGTGAAAGCCATAAAAATTACAAAAGTGTCATTAGTACATAAACGAAAAATTAAGAAAGAAAAGATGATATTTTCATCTTTTCATCTTCTTCACACGGCAAGCTTGGGGGAAACTAGGGTTTCTATTTTTCACTTTGAAACCTTATTTGAGTAAGCAAATCTCATTTGTTTTTGGTAATTTTTATGTTTTTTAGTTTGTATTAGCTTAATCTAGCTAACCTAAGGACTAATTTACGAAGCTGTTAAATGTTATAAATTCTACCATTATTAAATATGTTTGTTCTTGAAAGTTTATGGAAAATTTTGATGGTTGGTAGTTGGGTTTGATACTTTTGTAAAGTGATTTTGATGAAATTAGGGTTTAAGGACTAAAATTTTAAAATGATGAAATTACATGAATTTGGTATGAAATAATTGCTTGTAGGGTGTGAACATATACCCATTGATGTTCGGCTGGTATAGGTTTGAAAAGAAAATAGTTATTTATCATGTTTTGTGTTTAAGGACTAAATTGAATAAAACTAAAATATTAGGGGTAAATTTATAAATTTCCCCGAAAGGACCAAATTGTATTAAATGATTTAATGAGAAATTTGGATGATTTATTGTGTTAGATTACGATCGTACCAAGGATCGAGGAAAAGAGAAATTAGTAGAATAATCCCTAGAGCCTATCCGTAACTACAATTAAGTTCGATAAATTCGTAATGTTAAATTCTTATGTAACTTGCACATTAATGTATTCTCTATAACTGTTGCAAATGGGAAACAATAGTTGGAAACGAGAAAGATGAGAACAAAGAAAGGAAGAATTACCAAGCCTTGAGCCGGAGATTGAAACTATTCCGATGGCTGAGATCCTGTATTTGTTGCGGATTCTCTATGGCATCATGAGTTAATAAATATGAAATGAATCCAAAAATCAATTATATGCCCTACGATTGCTGAGATTTATGCTTGATTTGCATATTCTTGTCAGCTTAGTGTGAGCAGCATTGTTAGGGAACTGTTATATGTACAGATACCGTTTCGATGGCTGAGGTACTACATATGCTACGAGTCCTCATCAGCTTAGTGTGAGCAACATCGTATACTAATAACAAATGACATTGATCAAAAGGGATGAAATCTAATTATAAATTACTGTAGTATAGTTTTGTTCTGGTTCGATTGATTTACAAATTGTAAAACACATGTTATTCTATAACTTATTAAACTCTACGAACTTGCTAAACTATGAAAGCTTACCTATGAAATTTGTTGTTGTTTTGTAGATTCTATTTTGCTGCTTGAAGATCGGATCATCTCAAAGAAATCACACTATCTCGGGAGCTCGGTCGGTAGTATTTACATCACTTGGTTATATGACATGGTACTAGGATGATGGTATTTTGTATAATACTTGATTTTGGGTTGGTTGGTTCTTTGTTGAAACTTGTAGTTGAATGTTGGACATATTTTGTATGTTATGCTAAATGTTGGAAGTAGGCATTATGCACTGAAATGTAAAGACATGTGAATTCATGATCACTTAAGTTGTTTCTATTGTATGATATGGTTATACAATGAAGAATGTTTGTTAAACTTGAGAACTTGGGTGAATATTTGAAATCTGTATACTTGTTTCAGTAGAACTCTTGCATATATCGGTAGAAGTACAAGGTAGAAGAGAGGTTGGTTACTGACTGCATTGTATCGGTAGTACATATGAAGTATCGATAGTTTTGTTCACAGTAGTATCGGTAGTCTGAGTACTTGTATCGGTAGAAGTTGCGGGGTAAATCTTCTTAGCTCTCTGGAGTTTTTAGTATTGGTAGAAGCTTGAATTGTTTTGGTAAAAGTCACCCTTGTAATGGTAGAACCATCATAACTACCGGTAGGATACTACAGCTATTCTGAATTGTGTGCTGACTTGGCTTTTACCGATACTTGTCCAACAAGTACTGGTAGAAGTCTCCCAAAATTGTAAAAATGACATTTTTTCCCTAAATGTATTATGCTATTACTTAAATTGATAATTCATGTTGTGTTTGATTATTAAATTATTTAATCATGTTAAAAGGAAGAAATACTAGAAATAGTGAACTTTAAATGATCAAAAAAACACCGGGACCCTAACCGACGACGGTAACGGGTTTTGGGTGTTACATCTAGCCTCTCTCCATATAGTCTTCTTCATCTTCATCTTTATCGTAAAGGTTATTTCTGATGTAAATTTTAAATGATGACTCCTCATAATTCTTGTCTTCTTTTACTATATCGATGCTAGATAGAATAAACACGTGATCACCCATGTACTTCTCTGGCTCAGGAAGATTGAAGAAAGAGATCTCACTTTTTATCTTTTAATAACCACCACCACCATTACCACCATCGGCAACTGTAAGTTGGTACTCACAAATACATTCAAGATCTTCAAAGCCATGGTAGTGAGTGAGATCAACCACAAGCCATATAGCGAAAACCAAAAATTTGCTGCCACCACCCCCATTTGGGCCTATCTTCAAACTTAAAGAATAATTCATGCTCTGACACTTGAACTTATTTGCTGAAATTTTGTTTCTTGGGAAACAACAAATCAAACTTAGAATATTATCAAACTCGTACAAATCATATCTCGCTACCCATTTCTTAGCTAGGGATCCAATTTTGAGCATGGCATTTGCCTCAATGTTATTAATTGACTCTTGATTCAAGTTGAAGCAATTACAGAATAGCATGGTAAATGCATTATCATAATTATCATCATCATCATCTAAAGAATCAAACTGATATAGATTTTGATCTGAAAAGGGAACTTTTTCTAATGATGTGCAGTTGTCACGTCCCTAAACTTGATACGTGGGGCATGCAGCCTTAGACGTTTCTTTGATCAAAACAACGCCTAAGTCAGCCTAATTACAACGATTGAGGATTCACCAAGAGAATTCCTCCAAGGCACCAAACTTGTATAGCGGAAGCGACTAGCCAAAAGAAGGCTCAAAAGACAACAGAAAGGCCACAAGAACAAAAACACCAAGTGTTTGAGTAAATGCTCTCAATTGTATTACTTTCTCTCAAAGAATACAAAAAATACAATGAATGGAATGAATTCCAATGGATGAGTTACAAATGAGGAAAGGCTTCTATTTATAGTTGAGCTCCCTCACAACCAACGGTTAGGATCGAATTACATCGACGGTCAAGATTAACCTATTCCTTAATTCATGGGATTTACATGATTACAAATCAAATCTAATCCAATCTAATCCTAAAGATATGATTCTCCCTTATCTTCTAGGATTAGTTCCCATATATGCCAAGATGCCTTAAGTTGCCAAATCTTCATCATTGGGCCACCCAGGCTTCAATCTGATAGGCTTGACCAACAGCTCTCTGAATCAGGCCAGCTCATGTGGGCTAAATGATCCCAATGTCAATGATAGACCTCCATGGGACTCATTGTGTGCGATGGTCACGGGCTCTGAGCTTTGGCCCATGACATTCTCCCCCACCCATTCTCGTAACGCCCTCGTTGCGGCTCCAAAATGGCACTGACTTAATTCGCCTTGATCTTGTCTCGTTACCTCAGCTTCTTCCCGACTAGTCTTGCTATCGGGTTGTCCCTTCTTTCGAAACTTTTGCCTCGACTTTCGTCTCCTCTTATCTTGAACCGTTGCACTCGTTGGTACATCTTGCTGGCAAGAAGTCTTCACTCCAACTTTCCCTAATTTTGACTTGCTTCGTTCTGAATCTTCTTCTTGATTCACACCCCTTGGCTTTGTAATTCCCACAGTCCCTTGGCCTCCTTGCTCAAGAACTTTGAAAGGGTCCCTATGACCTTGCCAATCCAACAAGTTAGAATTCACAACACTATTAAGGTGTTTATGATGTACCTTACTCGCAGCATTTACTCGACCCGTCTGCCCCGTTTGCATCACTTATTTTCCCTCGAAGTTCGATGCGCACTTCACCTTACCCAAAGGTGATTTCTCCACAGACGACTCACCAAGCCTCATATTGGTCCCAATCTCCATTAACTCTCCCGAAGGGGCTTTCGCAACACTCCGTTTCATCGAGTCGATATTCCTCCCATATGAAATATCCTCAACTAGTTGGATTGATGACAACACCTTGGTCCCAACCTTCATATCTCGATATACCGATACAATGATCCGTGATAACGTACCGGTAACAATATGAATTTGATCGGCCCATGGAAACATTGTAGCTTGAATTCTGTCAAGGAAGTTTAAACCAAGCACAAAATCGTAATCGTTTAACTTGATTACCTCAAAGTCTTCCTTGCCTTTCCATTCGGCGATTTGCAACTCCACGTTTTGAGCTACGCCAACAGTTGGTCCCTCCTCGAAATTTACCATCTTGATCTTTTTATTCGATTTCCGAATCGAAAGACCAAGTACCTTAGTAGCTTTTTTCGATATCAACAAGTCAGATGCTCCTGTGTCAACAAGAGCACTCTTCGTTTGGCCTGCAATGTTGATGTCTACAAACATCAACCCTTCATTGCCATCTCTTTTGGCAGGAATAAGCACCATCGCATTAACCTTTGATGCTTTCTTCTCAACAAGTTTCCCTTCCTCCGGCTCATCTTTCGTCTTGATAGCCAAAAATTAAGATACCTTTGGACAATTCTTCTTCATATGCGGACCTTTACAAAGGTAGCATCTTATCTTGCTCCTTTCCTCTTTTGGGTTGTTGGGTCTCCACTTCTCACATCGTGGTTTCCCACCATCACTGTTACTACTGCTCCCATAATCGCTATGTCCCTTTTTATTCTTATCATGGTCTCCCCTACCGTCGCCCTTCCCATTGGGCTTGGAAGGTTCAAACATGCCTATGCTCAAATCAAATTCTACTATGGACTCTGCAACCATCATGGCTTTGGTAAGCTCTTTGACTCCTCGGCGTTGCAACTCTTGCTTCGCCCATGGTTTCAACCCATCTGTAAAGGAGAAAAATGTTTCCTTCTCACTTAAATCCAAAATTTGAAGCATGAGTTCACTGAACTCCCGCACATACTCCCTCACCGATCCTCGTTGCGTAAGCCGCTGCAACTTTACTCGAGCTTTATCCTCGGTATACTCCGGATAAAATTGCTCCTTGAATTCCTGTTGGAACTCTACCCAAGTCTCAATCTTGGTCCTACCACGTTTCACATTTGTGGACCTACGTCTCCACCATAACAATGCAACGTCAGTAACATACATAGCAACAGTATTTACCTTAGTAGCGTCATCCTGAATGCTCATCGCTTGGAAGTATTGCTTCATTGCCCAAAGAAAGTTGTCCACTTCACTTGCGAACCTTACACCTTTAAACCCTTTCGGTTTGGGCATATCCATCACCTGTTGCTTTGGCGTTGAAGCCAACATTCCATTTCCTAAGGCAGCCTTGAAGAACCTTAGCTCCCCCTTAAGCTCGGCGATTTCTTCCTTCAAGCCTACCACCATTGCCTCAAGAGCATCATCTTTCCTCCTAATCTTGTTCTCCACGGAACTAAGAGTATCCCATACATACTCTCCTAGTTGTTCCTTCATGGATTGTAACCCACTTGATAGTCCCTCATCGACTTCATCGAGCCTCTCCTTGACATCCCTCATGGATTCCTCGAGAGTGACCACTCGATTTTCCAAAGTCGATAGTACGTCCCTCAAACGACTCTTATGTCTGGCTCTCCCATGGGTTTCCATTGGCTCAGTCTGTTCAACAACTTCTTTTGACATCACGGACGGTGCCTTCGTAACCTTAGCTCAGATACCACTTGTCACGTCCCTAAACTTGACACGTGGGGCGTGCGGCCTTAGACACTTCTTTGATCAAAACAATGCCTAAGTCAGCCTGATTACAACGATTGAGGATTCACCAAGAGAATTCCTCCAAGGCACCAAACTTATATAGTGGAAGCAACTAGCCAAAAGAAGGCTCAAAAGACAACAGAAAGGCCACAAGAACAAGAACAACAAGTGTTTGAGTAAATGCTCTCAATTGTATTACTTTCTCTCAAAGAATACAAAGAATACAATGAATGGAATGAATTCCAATGGATGAGTTACAAATGAGGAGAGGCTTCTATTTATAGTTGAGCTTCCTCACAACCAACGGTTAAGATCGAATTACATCGACGGTCAAGATTAGCCTATCCTTTAATTCATGGGATTTACATGATTACAAATCAAATCTAATCCAATCTAATCCTAAAGATATGATTCACCCTTATCTTCTAGGATTAGTTCCCATATATGCCAAGATGCCTTAAGTTGCCAAATCTTCATCATTGGGCCACCCAGGCTTCAATCTGATAGGCTTGACCAACAGCTCTTTGAATCGGGCCAGCTCATGTGGGCTAAATGATCCCAATGTTAATGATAGACCTCCATGGGACTCATTATGTGCGATGGTCAGGGGCTCTAAGCTTTGGCCTGTGACACAGTCATGTACATTCAACTCTGGCAGATATGGTGGAAGCTTTGAGAGTAAATTGAGGCTCTAGCAATGATCCATACACAGATGTTGACAAAATGTTAACGATATAAGAGTAAATTAAAATATTAATTTAAATCCCTAGATCGAACTAGAACAATATATATAATCTGAAAACAAAAGATGTTGGAAATAAAACATGAAGTTCAAATTTTGTACTCGTAGGTAGACCGAAATTTGACTGGTAGTTGAGGCCTGTTTTCACATTTTCCTTAAGATGGATTCGACTGTTCATTTCGTGTTGGAGAAACGTTGTCTGACTGTCTCCCAGGATACAGCAACGAGATGAGCACGGTTGTAGTGATCAACGAACTGTAACGTTGCCTTTTTCTATCATCAAAACCAGGTTATAAAATATGCAGGAAAAATTTTCGAAATTTTTGCTAAAAAAATTAGAGAGAAATTCAAGGAACTTTCGGAAATTTTTTACTAATAGATCCATTAACGTCTGTGAGTTAAAGAGCTATTAAAATCCAAATTGATGTTTGAATTAAAAGTCAGTAAATCAATTTAAGTTAAATCAATTTAATATTTGCCCAAAACAGAATTTAAAGAGATAAGCTCTGCTAAGGAAAAATTGTAGCATCCGTGTGTTTGAACCAGATTTGGAACAGTGATAAAATAGAATTGAGAATTAGAAATGTTTAGTTGAAGTAAGGAAGGTGAGAAAAATTTAAGGATTAAATAGTAAAGGAGAGAAAATATGGGAGACTAAATAGCGAATTATCCAAATTAAATTTTGAGTCATCATGGGAATTAGATTGATTGAGGAGGGGCAAAAGAGTAATTTGGTGAAAGATATTATTGGAGGCAAAGTTTTGGGCTAAAGTGTAAAGTTGGAAAGCCAAAGGACTAAAAGTACGGTTTTACCATTTTTTTATTAAGTGAGATATTTTAAGTGAAAATTCTAGAGAATTTGAGAGAAGAAAAAGTGATGAAAATATCATCTTTTTCATTATGTTAGCCGTCCATGCCCTTTTCTTCCATTTCCAACTTTTGCTTTTATTCTAAATTGGTCCTTCCATCATTTTTAAGCTTTCCAAACTCCAAAACCTTCCATTTTCTTTGGAATTTCTAAAAGAAAGTCATAAAAGAGAGTTAGTAGACACCTCAAATTTCATATAGAGTTACTTTTGGGGTGTTTGAGAGATAAAGGACTAAATTGAGAAATTTTGAATTCAAGGGTTAAGGTAAGAAATGGTTAAATTCCCATGACATACATGTATTTTACTGTTATTTAGCATGAAAATTATTGAATCATAGCTTATAGCTTATACGTGTTTATGTGAAATTGAAGAGAAAGAGAAGAGAGGCAAGGATCAAATTGAAGAGAAAGGAAAAGAGAAGAGCAAAGAGTGAAAAGAGAAGAAAATCAACCTTTTTGTTGTAAGTACAACAAAAATTTTAGTTTATAGTCTATTTTCCATAATATATTTGAACTGTTAGCATGGAAATTATTGTTTAGCTATGTGTTATAAAGATGATTAAATGAGGTTAGTATAATGAAACATGAGAAAGAAAATATTTTTATTGAAACAGATTGGACAGAATCAGAGGATTAATTTCGAAAATTAACTATTGTATATAAAGAGTTCAGGGTCGAATTATATACGTAATTAAATCTTATTGAGTATAGTTTCATATGGAAGAAACGGTGATGGAAATGGATCAGTATATTCTGATATATAACTGATTTTGTGTAACAAGGTCAAAGTAGGTTCGAGTTCCCCTGTTTTGACTTTGAAAAATCATAGAAAAATGTAGAAAAATCATTAGAGGCTGAAATTTATACGGACAAATCCTTAATGAGTCTATTTACAAAATTAATAGATGGGAACATCATTAGATTTCTGTACTAAAAGATAATTAAATGTTAGTAAAGAAAGGTCGAAACTGTTAGACAACAGCGAAGGGGTAAATTGAAAGAATTTACTGTACAAATTGGTTAAAGTAAAAATTCTGGAAATTTTATGGTAAAAATATATTTAAGTCTAGTTTCAGAAACATTAAGCAAATATGAATTTTGAATTCTGTAACTCAAGATATAAATAATTTAGTGATTGTGACTCAAATGGACAGCTCTGAAAATTAATGTAAAGATAAGAGTAAAGAGGTTTATGATGATTATGTATATGTGAATAGAAATGTAAATGTGATGTGTGAAATAATGAGAAATGATGAATATGAAGTGTTATGCCCATGTAGACAAGTTAGAACCATTTAGATAGTAGTGGCATGCCATTAAGGAACGCTAGCGCGCTTACTATTTCGCACTTTGTGCGCTTATTGTTTCGCACCTCGTGTGCCTACTGATTTACGCTATGTGAGCCTACTGATTGCACTGTGTGTGCCTACTGGATTGCACTGTGTGTGCTTACTATTTCCCCAGCACTTGTGTGCTTACTGTTAAGTACTTCGGTACTTTCTGTTCCGTTTATCCGATGAGTTCTATAGAAGTCTACATCGGGCTAAAATGTGAAAAAAAAAATGTGGACCAAAGTGAAATGAATGTCAATGTGGTAAGATACAAGCTATATACTGGTAAGGCAAAAGAGTAAATTACATGAGAAAATTTAAAAGTTTATACTTTGCTTTTGTACTTACTAAGCCTTCACCGGCTTACACTTTTATTTTAACGCGTAGGTACAAGGAATACAAGAAGCTAAATCGAGACCTCTCATCACATCACATAACTTGGAGCTCAAGTTCAAGTATATTACTTTTGATGTAAAAAGACATGTACTATGGAACTTATATGTGTCCTTATTGGAAGACAAAAATGTGTTTTGAAATGTTGTGTGTGATAAAATGAAATGAGAAAATTTGGATGAAATTGTGTTTTTGGACTAAATTGAATTGTTGGTTAAGTTTTCACATGTTTCAGGGGGTTTTTACTAAATTTTCCAACCTTAATGGCTGATTCTGGAGCTAGGGTATAAATATATCGTATTTCATTTTCTATATCATGTTTATTCGTATAAACCGGGTATAGAGGTGTTACAAAAATAAAATTACGTATTGGGCTAAAAATATTCGCAGGCCTAGAAGGGCCTAACCGGTCCGGACATTTCGCGTAGTCCACATCATGCAAGTACGCCCTCAACCCCGACAAATTTGGATTTGCACATCCTACGCGTGAGGAAGAGCTTTAAATTAACCATTAATAATCATCAAGTTGGTTCACATATATAAACATATTTCACACTTGATATCTAATCAATGTGGGATCTAAGTTTTCCATTTCCTCAACATAATACACAAGTGACTTACTTTGAGCATCAATTTCTAATTCATCACTCAACCATTTTGAGCATATGATATATCGTTCTAAAGGTCTCATGGGTAGAATATAAAATCATAATTTTATGATTAAAAGGTCCACCTTTATCAATCGAGAATATGCCTCAAAGTTTCCAAAAATCCATTTTTTTCAACAACATATACTTAAGGGTTCTAGACATCAAGCTTGGTGAGGGCACATCAACAATTGCAAACGGGGATTTGATGATTGGACAACCACTAAGATCTAGATCATGAAGGGATTCCAAGTTTTAAATATTGCTTATACATCTTTTACCCTCGAGTTGGAAGACAATGACACTTCTTTAAATTGAGTTCTTAAGGTGTTGGTCAGGATACATCTTAGCATTGTTTCTTGGCCCCTTAGGCATCATCGATTCAAATGTGGTAGAAGTATTGGATATTCTAGAAAGGATTGAATTGAAGAATTTGGTTTCTTTTATTATTGAATCGAACTTAACTGTGGGGGTGAAATATGAACAGTAGAGGGGATTTGAACATGTTCTAAATATGAACAGGAGATTTTTTAAAAAAATTCATGCTTTAAAAATATAAAAATAGGTTTAGGATGTTGGAAAATACGGGCATCACATAATATATAATAAGAGAAATTACATGATAGTGCAAAAGTTATATATTAGGGTTATAGTCCCCAAAATACACATAAAATAACTTTTTATATCACATCGTTAGAAAAGAGAGAGTCACATTCTCTAGATTACTTATGCGCTAATTTGGAATATCAAAATCTCAAGATCCGTAGATTTCAAGAAATCGATGAATTTAGGTACGTTTTCGCATCTAATTTTGTTCTTGATTTATTCTTGATGATTTGACATGACAGATCCTAGTTTACAGTTTTAAATATATATTAGATCTTATTTTTACAGTTCTAACAAGTGACATTCGAGTCTCGTTATGTCGAATCATTGAGAACCAATTTATATATATTGGACCGATTCGTTCTTAAGATTTTATGAATTCATTAAATTAAGTAAAATATAAAATTTTGGTTTTGATTGCTTATGTATTAATCAAGTTATCTTAGTATTGTATATTAAAAGAATGTATATGTCTTTTTTTTTGGTGAGAAAAAACCTCAAAGAGTTAGGTTACATGTTAGGAATTAGGAATACAAAATAGTCTATCTCTATCTGCGTTGATAAGAGTTAAGACTTCTATCGGAGGGTCCTCATACATAGTAAAGTCTTCCCTTCTCTCAAGAGCCAGTTTGATAATGCAATCCACGAATTTATTCTCCTCCCTCGGGATGTGATGAAAGGTCCAATTTTCCTCTTGTGAAAGTATGCGATGAATCCTTCTGACCAGAGCACAATTAGAGATACTAGAGGTGCTATCGTGAATAGCTTTAACGACTTCCAAGCTATCCAATCGAATCTCTGCTTTATCGTGGCCTCTTCATTGGAGAATTCTTAGTCCATCCAGAATATCCCAGAGTTCTGTGTCAAACACTGAGCAGTTTCCAATGTATCTGTTATAACCAGTGATCCAAACTCCATCGATATCCCGAATAACTCCACCGGCGGTTGCGCACCCGAAGTTGCACGAACCGCACCGTCTGTGTTGAGGATGACCCCCTCCCTTGTTGAAAGCTCTCTACTAGTGGTAAGATCAACATTATCATCATGTCTGGCTGTCGAAAGGAAATGCTTGGCCCAACACAAAGAATTAAGGATCTCACTAGTGCTCCAAGATTTGCTTTGAAATACGAGTAAGTTCCGATTCTTCCATAATCTCCAAGCAAGGATACCAAAGAGACATACCCAGCTGATAACTCCATTATGAACCGTTAAATTATCTTGCAAGTTAAGGGAAATCCAGGCAAGCAAAGAGTTAGAGAAAAAAGTGGTCTGGTGGTTAACCGGGATTACCTGAGTCCAAACGTCTTTGGCCATAGTGCAATTGCGGAGAATATGAAGAATGTCCCTTGACTCACGGCCACAAACTGGACAGGAAGGGTCCGTGGCAAGTCCTCATCTAACTCTTTCTGCATTAGTTAACAGTCTTTGCTTTAAGATGGTCCAAAAAAATCGCACACGTTGTGGACTCGAGTACTTCCATACTCTTTTCCAAAGTTCATCGCTAGCGCTCAACGACTCCTCTTTCAAAAGTTTGTAAGCACTCTTGACAGAGAAAATCCTCGTTGTGGTGTGGCACCAAGTCAGGCGATCGGGTCCCTCAACAAAATGTGGGGGAGGAATAGCTATGATATACCGAATGATCTTCTCTGGCAGCCAAACTTGTAAAAGATCAATATTCCAATTGTTTTCCTCTGTGACTAAGTCACTAAGCTCTCTGTCAGTATTCACATTAGCATAAGCAAGAATATGATTAATCAGAGGACCAAGATTAGGAACCCATGGGTCCTTCTAACATCTAATTTTATTCCCATCACCAACAAACCATAAAAGGTTTTCGCGTAAAAGGCACCAAACCTTCGAAATCGACTTCCACAAAAAAAGCATTGAGCCTTCGCAATGGTTTCGAGTAAGGGACCTGTGAGTCCATATTTTGATCTAAGGACCCGGGTCTAGAGAGCATCTTCGTTAGACACCATTTTAAACCCCAACTTCAATAAGAATGAGGTATTCTGATCTCATAACTATCTCATACCAAGCCCACCACACCATTTAGGTTGACAAACAGAATCCCAGCTAACAAGGGACATCTTCTTCTTACTATTTGACGTACCCCAAATGGAGGTTTTAACCAAGCTTTCAATTTCCTCACTTTTCGAGGGATCATCATGGACTACATAAAATAGCTAGGTATAGAGAGAAGAACAGACTGCGCAAGAGTAACCCGACCAGTAATAGAAAGTTGACGAGCGTTCTAGTTTTGTAGCTTCGTTTGGACCTTATCCACCACAAAATGCAAGGTACTATTAGTAACTCTCTGATGAAAAAGGGGAACACCGAGATAATGACCCAGGTCTTGAACTTTTTGAAACCCAAGCAAGTTACTAAGCAGAAAATGACCATATCATCTGCAAAGAAGAGATGGGAAAAAGTAAGCCCCGAGTGAGAAAGATGGATCGGGTCCCAATCCCCACTAAACAAAGTCGAGTTAATAGAATGCCCAAGCCATTCCATGCAGTGGACAAAGAGATATGGAGAAAGAGGGTAACCCTGTCTAATACCCCAAACAGGTTTGAATTTAATAGTGGGAACTCCATTCCATAGAACCTACATGGTAGAGTTAGAAATAGCAAACACAATGACTCTCCTAAGAAAGATAGAGATACCTGCAGCCTGAAGAGAAGCATCAATGAAATCCCAACGGATACGGTCATAGGCTTTCTCCAAGTCGATTTTAACCGCCATCCATCTCCTACTCATGCTACTATTCATAGAGTGAATAACTTCTTGGGCAATGACAATATTGTCGGTAATGTTCCTTCTTACAATAAATCCAGCCTATTCTGTTGCAATGATTTTAGGGAAGATAAGCTTGAAGCGGTTAGCAATTACCTTCATAACTAATTTTTAGAGAACAGAGCAGAGGCTGATGGGACGAAATTAGAAGAATCTTTTCGGGTTCTGAACCTTAGGAATGAGGATAATCAAGGTGTTATTGAGGTCAGCATCAATAGTCCCCCCATTGAAAACCTTCTTGACCCATTCACAAACCACAGGACCAACCATTTCCCACTAACTTTAGAAAAAGAGAGAATGATAACCGTCATTGCGTGGAGCTTTAAAAGGAACCATATCAAAGAGAGCCTTCTTAGTTTCCTCATCAGATACCATATTATCTAAAATAGCAACATCAGAAGGGTCAAGAGCCAGGAATTTACTGATGGGCAAGCTCCGCATAGGCCCCGAGTCTTCATCATATAAGGTACGGTAAAAGTTAGAAGCCTCAGACTCAATGGCATCAGGGTCGAAAATCCAGTCACCAGCAATGTTAAGGATGGCATTGATACGATTATTCTTCCTTCTCTGAAGTGCGCGAGCTTGAAAAAACTTAGTATTCCGATCTCCAAGATGAAGCCAATCACACCTAGCCTTATGTTTCCACAGAATTTCCTCATGAAAAAGCATATTTTCCAAGTCCTGTCTTAAATCCATTTCTTGAGAGGCTAAACGATTAAAACCCAAGACATTTATTTGTTTTTGAACCACTGCCAACTTCTGAAGCAAACCTCTTTTCCTAGCAACAATGTGGCCATAAATCAATTTATTCCAATCTTTGAGTCCTTCAGTAAGGCTAGCTAAGGAATCAACCATAGAGACACAGGTGTCCCACTTATCTTTTACAAAGTCTCAGAAAGTAGGATGCTTAACCCACCCTGTAAGAAACTGGAACGGTCTTCCTCTAGGTAAAACAAACTCCGGCTTGAGGTTAAGAAGAAATGGTCTATGATCAGATTTAATCTTCGGGAGATGAGTAATCAAGCAATTTGGGAATTTTCCATCCAAGCCTCATTACCCAAAGCCCTGTCCAACCGCTCAAAAAGATTACCCCGGTGCCAAGTGTAAGGAGACCCTCTAAAGCCCAAATCAACCAGATTAGTCGAATCCACGAACTATCCAAAATGGGAATATCTCTTCCCTAGCGAAAGCCCACCTATTTTTTCATTGGCCGAAAAGATAGCATTCAAGTCCCCGATTGCCACCCTCGAAGTTTGATCATCTAGGATAGATTCTCTCAAACTCTTCCAAAGGTCTTAGCGATTCTTGCGATTAGGACTTCCATAGACAAAAGCGACTAGGAATGGACTTGTGGAAGAAATAGACCACACTCGAGTAAGAACAAATTGATTATGGCTATGAAGAACCTCCACTTGAGTCAGGTCTTTCCACCCAATCTAGATACCCCCTACAAAATTGATAGCCTCCACACGGTAAGAATAATGGAAACCCAATTGTGCAATCATTTTATCTGCTTTAGGCCCACTAACTCTGGTTTCAAGCAAACTGAAAATATCTGGCTTATGCTCCATGTCGTACTCTCGAAAAATACGAGGGAATCTGACATTTGCACAACCCTGACAATTCCAAGAGAATATGGATATTGACATATATAAGTATATGAAAAAAGAGAATGATAGAATTACCATCACTGATGGGATTCAATGTCACCAATCAAGTCCATGTCGTCTATCTCCCCCGAGCTGATTTCGTTTGCCAGCACATTGGAGATAAGTGTCACCATCTTTTCCATAGATTCAGTGAGAGGCACCCGAGTTTTTCTTGAGGATTTAAAATGACTCCCGCGCCCTCGTAGATTTGTGCTAACTTTTTTACCTCCTCGGATAATGCCAAGATCAGCACTTATCTTTTGGTCTTTGAAGCCCTTAGAGTAATCAGATGTCTTAGAATTGATTTTGAAGGTGACAACAAAGTGTTTCTCTAGGTCTAATATGCCTTCAAACAATTGGACTTCAACCGCTATTGGTCCTTCAATATTCCGATTTAATTGAGCAAGCTCACTCTCCAAATTTTTAACATTATCATAGACTATGTTCCCTTCCCCAATTATACCTGTAAAAGAGGAACCAAGCACATTATCTGAATTAATGAAATTAAAATTAGTCGAGAGTTGACCTGACTATTTGTTTGATCTTTAGGAGAATGGTTGTGTTGTTGTTCCTTTCCATAGCCGAAATTAAATTCCAAACCATTTGGTGGGCCCGCAGATCTGCTGCTGGTAGCTTGGGCCACACTTGAACCCTTTCCAAAGTGTTCATTATTCCCCGCAATCGGTTTGACTCGGTATGAAGCTTCCTTAAATGTCGATTGTGTCCCTAAAATTTGCATGCTTTTAACCCCCACGTGATGCCTTGTCTTGCCTCTTACACCTGCCCCTTTAGCAATAAATGCCTCCTGCATGCCTACCACGTTATCTTTGGTACTGGCCATGGCAAGGCTATTTTTTTGCATTGAAAAGGAACCACCAGGCAGCCTTGTAGATGTTGTGATTTTTTCCTTCCCTTTTTTAGCTTTGTTTTGGTCGTTCGACTCTTGCATCGGGATAATTGACGAGGCAACAGCAAGATTTCCCTGCTCCTTGGGATTTTGCGTGCTCAAAGCAACAAAGCGTTGGACCGTTGGAATGTTGCTTCTTTGGTTCGCCATACGACCACCATTTACCCCGACCAACGTCTGGTTCTTGTTGCGTCGACTAGGGACTTGCATCCAAGGGCCGTATGGGTCCTGAACCTTGGAGTTATTTGCTCCCTCACCCTATTTTCCCATCAAGGTTGGGTCACTCGATTCCTCCATGGAACTTGAAGTCCCCCCATGTTAACCCTATTAGCTATTTGGTCACATTTTTCCTTGATGTGTCCAACTCTCCCACATTCAAAACATATGGACGGAAGCCCCTCGTAGACAATGGCTTGCTTTTTCCCGTCGATGCCCATGAATGGAATGAGAGGTTTTGACATATCTACCACCACGGCTATCCTTGCAAATTTGCCCCTCCTCCCTTCGGTTGTGTTATAATCCACTTTAATGACTGTGCCAATGACTGATGCCAAGGCTCTCACTAAACCTTTCGTGTAGTATCGATAGTGAAGTCCCGACAGTCTTATCCAAGCAATAATCTTAGATGGAAGAGACTCCTCCGTTATGAATTCTCGGCTCCATGGTTGCACCACCAAGTAGTGTCCGTACACCATCCAAGGGCCGCCCATGAGTATTCTATTGTAATCGTCCTTGCTAGCTAGCTTGATGAGGAAATAGTTGTTGCTAAGATCAACTATTTTAAATTCATTGGTGAGTTCCCAAAGGCTTTCGATTTTGTTAATAAGGGCTCTATAGTCGATTTGCCTACCAAGCATACGCACAATTATCGTTTGCTTGTTGTTTTCATCGATTAAAGAGTGAACACGTTCAGAAAATTTAACCTGAGGATAAGGGCCATCCAAGGATATGTGGACATCCTCATCAAGGAGGGCTATTTCCTCTTCCTCCTCCAAAGGGAGATCAGCACCCTCCCTATTTCCAACACCTTTACTGCTTAACAGAGCCTCTTTAAAAGAGATTTGACTAGGTTCTAACTCCTCCATTTCTTGATTGGCGACTTCCTCCATGTCCATTTTGTTCTTAACTTTTTTAGTTGCTCGCAGGAGCTCAGTTGGGATAGGATCACCAGGCCGCTCATTGGAGATGAGAGCGTCAGTAGGAGAAGACATTTTTTTTTCCTTCCTAATCAACTTTAGTTTTATGTATGTCTTTCGGTATTCTGCATTTTGGTATGTGAAATCATGGGTTTCAATTTTTAAATCAAATTATCTTTAAGTTATTTTGCTTTAGTCTATTCTGTAGAATCCATTCATATTCACTATTGACTGGGGCTATGTTTATTTTTTTGTTAATCTATTAGTTTATTATTAATAATAAATATGAAGTTTAAGATGGCACGTGTAATGTGCCAAGAGTTATAAGGGTCTTTTTTTTTTTTTGGTTGGTTTATATTAGTTGAATATTATATGAAGTTTTAGATGGCACGTGTTTGATTCACCATAGTTTTGGATCATCGTTAAGGTCATGATTTTCTGTTAAATTGGTTTGGTTTACATTTATTGAAATTGTTATTTTTTTCGGTGTGGATATATATTCAATTTTTAGGTGCTTTGACACAAATTCATGTTGACTATTATATGCGTTTTAAAAATCAGTTAAAGAAAACTATGAACTTAAGCTTTGAGTATTGAGCTTTGAATCTTTAAAATCTTGAATCATGAATTCGAATCTCATGCTTTGAATTTTAAATTATATTAATAATTATAAATTATTAAATATGCATGTTTAATAATATTAAAAATTATAATATTTTAAATAATTTAAAAAATAAAAAATATTTTTAATATTATAATATTAGACTTGATTCAAATTAACTTTTATATAAAAATAAATTACTCATAAAAAAATTCTTTTTCAAAAAATGACTTACTCTTATAAAAAAATAAGTCAATTTACAAGAAAAAAAATTTTAATTTTCATTAACCAAATTATTTTCCATCAAACAAACATAAAAAACTACAGAAAACATTTTCTAGATATAATTTTTCGTGCCTAAAAATGAGAAAGAAGAATAAAAAATCTTAAGACTTTTTTGCGAAATGAGGTAAATATCCCTCTACTTGGTGCAATTAAACAAATATCTCGATATACTAATTTCTTAAAAAGTTATGCACCAATAAGAAAATGTTAGAATGAAATGATAAGCATAAGAGAAAATGCCTCCGCTGTTCTTCAAAATAAATTACCTCCCTAGTGAGAAGACCCAAATATGCTCATCACTATCCTTGTAAAATAATTAAAATATTGCCATGTGTGATTTAGAGATTCCATAAATATGATATCATCTATTTATTCATATTTGAATATTGAATAATTAAAAAGAACATTTTAATTAATTAATAGATCGATTATTTACCCTTAGTGAGTATTAGATAATATTTTAGTGTAAGCAATAGATTGGTCTTCCCCACCAATTTTTATGTATGTGAAAGATGATTCTTTTTCTTAATTCAACACCAATTTTATTAAAAATATATATTTTATGAGAACATCTATGGTACACTTACTATAAAATTTGATAGTAATACTAAATTTAATATTTATGATGTCATGAAAAAACCCAATGTTGTACATATCGTAAAAATCCCACTCTTGAATGCAGGATTACAGAGATTGCAGAAACTTTAGATCTGTCCTACCAACAAAACTAATTTTTCTTTTTCTTCATGAATTACAATAATAGGGCAAAGCCCGAATCAACTAATATGATTAGCGCAGATCGAACCCAAACTATACCTGAGACGGTGAACACAATTGACCATTATGCCATCACATGATTTTCAACTAATCTTTAAATTTAATAGCCAAATTTAAAAAAATAAAATCCACAACTGGGACAACTATCCAAACTGTTGTTGTACCTAAGCAGAAAACAGTTAAAAGAAGAATCTATTTTAAGGAATTTTTACCCAGATTTCGTAACTCCTCCATAACAGTTTGTAATTGCTCTGAAATAGTTGAGTAGAGGCATCTCTGCGCTGCTTCATCCAAATCCAATCCATGAGAGGAGATAACGGGCCATCCTCTAGACGTTGTTGAAGAAAATGGATGATCACCACGAGACTCTGAAATTGCCAACTGCCCCATTTTGGGAATATCAAATTCTAGAGGCTCTCCAATCATAATTTTTATCTTCTTATTGCATAATGGAAAAGGAGGCCTTCTGTCAAGAAAAAACTTCTCCGGCATCACCTGTTCAACACCCCAACCCACCAAACAGCTAAATTTTAATCCACATGTGAACATTTAAAAAAAACAGAAGCTCATCATATTTTCTCTAGTTTCAACATGCAATTCAATTTAATCCAAGTTTCAAAGAGCAGCTACGTGAAAACCATATGTAATATACTTCTGCATATTGGTCTAAATATCTTATGCAAGAGACACCATCCACAAATGACTTAGCAGCAAAGAACCATGTCTGTACACTTTAATGGCTTACAAACTGGGTTACACAGCCTGCCTGTAGCATAGAGAATATTTTACAATTCTTTATCATTGCTAGGATCCAAGAAACAAGAATAATAACAACAGTATATGGAACTTTCAGCCAGCACTTGTAGGCTCCATGCCAGTCGATCAATACGTAAAAGAGTTGAAGCATTGGCAAGAAAAAAAAAAACCGCTTTGTTCGGATCCTTTAATCATGGAGTTGCATTCTATCAGTCAATTTCATCTTGCTGACGACAATAACAGCAGCAATCTAACATTGTTACTATGAATCTTCCAATGCAAGCTATTACTGCATCAAAACAAGACCTAAACTAGGGAAACCGATTTCCTAAGAGGGTTATGGTCAAACTGGCATATGTAGATCAAATATCAGAGTCAGTCTATTCATGCAGAATGTTCACAATCATGGTTCATAGTGGGTAAAAGACATCTTTTTGATGCATAAAAAGAGTTTTATTGGAAAGAAATTTATACAGACCCAGGAAATTAATTCTACAAGCTTAACAAACAAAATCCACTCCGAGGAAACAAAAAGGGCAACTGATGAAAGATATCTAACCTCTTCAAACCCACTATGAACCATAGGAAGAACTATAGGAGTCACATGGGCACGAACAATCAGACTAGCAGTTCCCCATTTTAATCGTCTTATAGGTGCATCTTCTTGGTATACTTTACCTTCAGGAAATGTATGTAGCTGCCAGTTAATAATAGAAAAACATTTAGGAAGCTTAAAGCCATGAAGTAGCCATATTTGAGAAAGGAATCTCATTACAGCAACAAAAAATTATTTACAAGTTTTAGAATCATTTTATCAACAAGAAAGTGTATTAATCAATGAAAGTACACAAGCCCGAGCAATTCTCAATATCTTACGGAGTTTGCTTTTCTCAAACATAGTTTAATTCAAGGGTGCTCTCAGTAAAGTTAATCTTGTTATTTCTTTTCTTGATTTATTTCCTTGAAAAAAGGCTGTCTACCTTGATCTATTAACGAGCTCAGAAAAATCCAACAAACTCATGAAATAAAAGATCTACCAAAATTTCAAAATAAAAATAATATAAATTTAGGTGAAATACCCAGGCTCCATTGTTTAAACATTGAAGAGCTTCATTCATGTGTTCCTGATAAATTCCAGCACCCCTTGTAATAGGTATGCATTTACCTGCACAATTTACAATTTCAGAGACAAACTCTAACACTAAAACTATCCGGTCTTTCAAAAACGCAACCAAGTTGACAGAAGATTTCTTCTATGTATAAACAAAGGCTTTAGTTAGTACCATAACTCATCCAAGAAGTAACATATTAATTATTAATGATGAAAAATCACAGTTCAAAAGAAATTTCCAACGATACCTAATGCAAGTACCTATTATATGTAAAAGCATGATTTTTAAACGTGGATCAGTAAGGGCAGTCAGACAACAAACTTTAAGCGCAAGGGCTAGAAACAGTCATATTTTGAGCAAGATCAGACCCATGAAAGAGTCAATCAAAACCCGTATGTTTTAACCAAAGCCTGTAAAACCCAACTGTAGGGGAGGTGAACTGAGCATTCAGTAAGTGAAAAAGAATCAGCAGTCTGGTGGTAGACAGAGAATCTGCATTGGTGTGTTTCTTAGCTTATGCTTACTTATCTTTCGACTCTAGATAGTAACTCTTATTCTAAATAATAATCTTCAACTTAAGATGGATGTTTATATGTAAATTCAATAATAATTGTTAAGTTAAGTGAAAGCTAACAATACAATCGAACTGATAAACTAGTGATATGATAACTGAAAATAGTTTTTGTTAAAAAGACAGATAAGTAGAAGAGTGACAGTAGCGATGGGAAAGAAAAAGGGGGCATACCGAGTCTAAAAAAATAAGTGAGTGCATAATTCTTAAAACAAATGTCTTCAGCAGAAAGTACCCATCGTGCCAAATTGGCATCCAAGGAGGGGAAACCTTTGAACCCCCAAAGAAGTGGATCATCCAAGCTGCAAAGCAGATGAAAATATGAATCGTATCTAATAAGACAAGAGTAAAGAAGAAAGAAGGATTCAAGGGTGGAGCACCCACGTAGACATGTGATTGCTAACAGTGAGAAGTGGTATGCCAGGGGGTCGGGAGCGCACAAGACGAATGAGGGTATCAGCATTATGAACGGAGGTGGTGTTGAGAAGAGTTGCTACTGCCTTGGCAAATGTCCCCACCGCCAGAAACACCATCTTCCTAGGTATTCCTCTCATGTGCTTCTCCCTACCTGCCCATTCCATTGTCCTTCCCATTTATTTTCTTTCCGACCAAACCGCAGGGTCTTGGGTTTCTCTTTTTCTAGCACCAGCCAGAGCCAGCTATTCATTGAGTACCGAAAGGAAACGAAGAGTCGGGTCAATCTTCATCTGGAAATCCAATTGCAGGCGTACGGTTGACCTTGAAGGCCCAGATGTCTACGCAAAAACAGTATACTAGGACGGCCTCTATTTTAAAGCACCAATAAAAAATAATTGAGTGACAAAAATAGTCACTTTTATTTACCTTAAGTTACATTTTAATCATTTATATTTAAAATGTTATGTTTTAGTTATTTATGTTATTATTTTTTTACGAAATGATCACTCTGTCATTAAATTTCGTTATCTCCCTAACGGTAATCCTACATGGTAATCCAACTAGATTTTAAGTGCCAACTTGAATTTTCAAATGGGATGAGAATATATTTTTAATTAAATAAATTTAATTAGTTAAAAATTTTAAACCCTAAATCTTAACTAAAAAACCCTAAATCCATTTCCACACGCCTATCATCTTCATCTTCATCTTCATCTTCATCTTCTTCCCTTTTGATTCCAATGTTTTTAGTTACAAATTTGTCTCAAAGCTTGAATCTTTAAAACTCATTAACCCAAAGAAACTTATGTTTTAAATTCTTTTAATAATTATTTTGACTACTTTGCTTCATTAGGATTCGACTCATTAATTCAATTCTTGAATTTTCAAATCTCGCCCAAAAAAATGATAACTAAATTGCAGCTTGAAAACATAAGTTTCTTTAGGTTAATGAGTTTCAAAAATTCAAGCTTTGAGACAGATTTGTAATTAAAGATATTAGAATCAAAAGAGAAGAAGATGAAGATGAAGATGAAGATGAGAGGCGTGTGAAAATGGGGTTAGGGTTTTTTTAGTTAAGGTTTAGGTTTAAAAATTCTAATTAATTAAATTTATTTAATTAAAAATCTGTTCTCATCCCATTTGGAAATCCAAGTTGACACTTAAAATTTAGTTGGAATGTCACGTAGGATTATCGTTAGAGAGATAACGAAACTTAACGACAGAGTGATCACTTCGTAACAAATAATAACATAAGTGACAAAAAACGTAACATTTCAAACATAAGTGACTAAAATGTAACCTGAGGCAAACAAAAGTGACTATTCTTGTAGTTTACCCAAAATAATTTTACTCTTCGACTGCATCTAGGGATCTCGATTGGGCGGGAGGGTGCGGGGTGCTTTCTCCGCATCCATTTCCACCTAGAATTTTTATCTCCATCTTCATCTCACGACTCGCTGCTAATAGAAAAGCCAAAATCATTTTTACCCCGCGACCCACAAGACTTAAACCATTCCTGTCTCACCACCTACATGGTCTCCAGACCCATCTAATTTCCTTTATATCCGTTCTACGACCCACTTCATATAATATATTTATAAGTATCAGTTAAATAAATATAAATCAAAATTTTTTATGAAAAAAGTATTAAATATCTGTCTTCGAACCCCGTCACATATGTGACATTATTCCAACTGAAGAAGTGAGGAGTGTTAAAATTGGGTGAAAAACTATAGAGTGCTCTCTTTTTTTCTAAAAAAATAGCAACCCGTCACACCACCCACGTGGGTTTCTAGACCCATCTAATTTCCGTTATATCCGTTCTACGACCCACTTCATATAATATATTTATAAGTATCAGTTAAATAAATATAAATCAAAATTTTTATGAATAAAGTATGAAATATCTGTTTTCGGATCCCGCCACATATGTGACATTATTCCAACTGAAGGAGTGAGGTGTGTTAAAATTGAGTGAAAAACTGTAGAGTGCTCTCATTTTAAAAAAAAGCGAATATGAGTTGAGTACTGTTATCAAAATTAAATTTTTATAATTTTTTTAAATATGCTTATTATATTATGCGGGCGAGCAGGGATAGGGCGGGACAGTGGGGATGAGACGGGCACAAGGTCATACCTGCACATGCCTCACCACCCACGGTGAGTCTAATTTTTTTCCCTATTCCCACCACACCACCCGCGAAACATGTACCTATCCCCGCTCAATTGAATGCGAAATGGTGTGGAACCCCGTAAAACCCGCCCACTAACATCCCTAATTTATACTTTTGAAGATTATCTAACAAAGCATAATGATTCTAATGTTTAGTTTTTTTTATTATTTTGGCTTTTAATTTTCAAATTTTAGTTAATTAATTTTCTTTAGATGAACAATTTAAGTGTATTTAAATGTTTATATAAATGATTATTTTAAAATTTTTTATAAAATTTTATCAAAATTTTTTATATTTTTAAAAATTATAAAATACACTAAAACTACTATATTAATTACCAAGTCAGCATTTGACCATGTATAAAACACCAATTTCCTCCAAATATAAGTGTAAAGTTATAAAAACGATTAAGGTTAATTCTAATTATCTAAAATTAATTTTTCTCAAAAATTTTATACACGCAAATAAAAAGAATATATGTACACATATTTCACAGATGCATGCAGCTAAATTTATATGTAAGATAGAAAGAATTATATATAAAAATAAGTATATGCACACACATATAGATAGAAGAAGAATATATGAAAAGAAAATATATATACACAAACAGATAGAAAGACAGAATATATATACGTGTAAATTTCACTTATGGATGTATGCCAATATATCAAAAGAACATATATATACACACACATTTCACTTACAAATGCACGTAGCAAAATTTATATGGAAAGTGTCAAATAAACATCAACAAACATGCAGACAGGAAACAACAATCAAATAAAACAGCACACATCAATGTTATTCCAAACAAAATCATGAGATTGTAGAGAGATACATTAGGTCGATATGAGTGGCCAAGTCAATTGAAGCCCCCCTTCAAACACTGTCGACGTCATCAAAAGAGAAACCTTGTTTTGCTTCATAATAAACAATACCAAAGCAAAGATAAGTACATCAGTTAAGCTTTAGTTGGATTTTTTAAAAAATAAACCAATAATATGATTCAAATATGAAACTTTGAAAGAAAACTCTCAGATAAAAAAGGAAAATATATTATGTTCTTTACAAGGAAGAAAACAACAGCACAGTTAACATCTTCTAATGCAACACAATAACCATTCGTAACTACTTTGTAATATAAAACAACATCTTTGGTTCAACTACATCATTAATTCCAACCATGCCATGCATTTAGATATTACCTGAATATTTCAATCAAAATCCATTTTCAAATCACATACACACCAGCACACAAATAAACCCAACTATGTTCATCGATGAGCTCCACTCAACCATTTTAAAGAAAACCTACCCCAATCCTTACTGATGAGTGCAAGCACCTAGCAGTATGAAAAGAAAACCGAATATGCATTGATATATGGACTGACTAATATGCACCACCCTAGTACTAGATAAAATGCAAGATTAACTGAAAGTTAACAAATCTTCCACTCCAAATATGACCACATTTTTCTAGTTAAAATTGAGGTTAATTCATCTCAAAATTATTGAAAAATATGGACATCACATATATAATAAGGCTAATTACATGTTATTATTTAGTATCATATTAGGTTTTAATTGTTAAATAAAGTATGGGTCAAATATGTGTAGATACTCTAGTAACTAATTTCTAATTGAGATGGACTAATTAAAAATTAGGGCTAACGTGTTAAAGTTATATATTAGGGTTATGCTCCCCAAATAACACATGAATAACTTTTCTAATATCCCATCTTTGGAAAACAGAGAGTCACTCTCTCAAAATTGTTTGTGTGCTAATTTGGAAGATCAAAACCCCAAGATCTGTAGATTTCAAGAAATCGATGAATTTAGATACGCTTCCACATCTAGTTTTGTTTTTTATTTATTCTTGATAATTTGACATGATAAATCTTAGTTTATAGTTTTAAGTTTATACCATATTTTGTTTTATGATTCTAACAAAAATCTCTTGCTTTTAATTCAATTAGAAACACACAATAATCCCATACAAACTGATTTTTCCTTGAAAAATGAAAATCAAACAGCACTTGTGTAAGGTAATACTTATCAAACCATTGGTCAAAGACAATTTTTAAATTCTTTTTAAGCTAACCCAAAAGTTTTCATCAAACCATTTCCACAGATGTTGAAGCGACATTACAAACATCACCATATTGGGTTTCTTATTACATCATTGTAAAAGACATCATATTTGGTTTGCTTTTGTTCTTATTACTATTGTTTTTTTTCAAAGGTTTGCAGATATTGTAATGCTTTTTCTCAAATTGTACCTTTAAGTTTTATATTTGCATAAGCTAACTATAGCTTCAACAAATTACTAAATCTTAACAAAAATTATCCAATCACATAGGAAATAAATGAACGAATGAAACGTTCATATCTAAGCCTAATTCATTGGCATCTTGAACCGACAAATAGGACAATAATGGCTCTGCTTTAGCCACTTTTCGATGCAGTCCCCATGAAAAGTATGAGAACAAGGCATCCGAGAAGCATAAAACCCAATCTCCAGCTCCTCCAAGCATATCATGTAATCTTCTTCATCTCCATCTTCTACTCTGATCATCCTTACCATCTCCTTAACCAATGACTCTTTAGTGGAACCATACCAATGTTACTGCTTTCAGACTCCAATGTTGATTTAGCCAAAGCTCCTCCCATCAAAACCCCGTCATCGTGAACGTAATCGTGTTCCACACGGAAGCATGTATCACTGATTGTAAGAGCAAAACTTCATGATTAGTTCCTATGCTACGCATGCCATGTACATAAGTTTCATGAACGAAGTTGAGATAAGCAAGGGAGGCCGTGTTGATTCAGAGTCGTCCAAACGTGATGTTGAAAGCCAATACAATTTCTAGATAAAAGTCAAACTTAACCTTTAAGAGATAATTTCTTTGAAATATTCTAGAATATAAAATAAAAATATGATATTATCTAGAAGACTAGATATTATAAATGAACATTGTAGTTATTAGATATTTGTAAAATTAATGGTAAGGATGTTAACCTGTGTCAACAATCCAATGGCTACTAAACTCTATATATAGGGGTAGGATCTTTCATTTTTTTAGTAAGTGTGCAATAGAGAAGTTTGTGCCATATTGTAATGGTATTGTGTATTAATAAAAACATTCTCTTCTCTTGTAATTATAAGTCTCGATTAAGCTTTAGGTTTCTAAGTACTTATGCACTTGAGTTAGTTTCTATATATGGTCAGTTCTACCACTTGAATGATATATGATCGACTTCGCCGCCTGAATAATATATGGTCAGCCCTGCCACTTGAGCATTTGATAGCATTAGAAATGACACTTATTTTCTCCCTAAATTTATGTATTAACTGTCCCTTTTGTATTATATTTAACATGCATGATAGTTATTTCATACTTAGTATTTACATTTTCTAACTTAATATTGTGTGGCATAAATTCTCGTTATTTTATCTCCTCTATGCACTAATGTCGCCATATGCAGCATATGTATTGCGTCTGAAATTGTCAGCGCAAGGATCCATCTCGGAAGATCGATGCTAGAAAAAGTTCAAAGATGCAGCCACAAGTTTAGCTTGGGATTGCAGCAAAAAATGTCACTGCATGGAAACATCTACTTTGTATGAGTGAATTCACGCTGCAAACACATCTGGAAGCACCAGCGCAGGAGAATAACACATTGTTACCACAATTAAGGATTGCAGATTGCGCCCAGCAATGTCACGACAACCTATAGATTTATAAAGAACACACCAGATCTACGTGAGTGCACAGTTGGATTTTAAAAAACTTTTATAGCTGCAAAAGAAGTTGGATCTAAAAAAAGATGGGATCTGCAATTCTCAAAGCTTATAAATAGAGGAGAGAAGAAGGAGAGCGGATATCAAGAGGTGAAGAAATTAATCCTGCAAATTCTCTAAAGCTTTGAAGCTTGGTTTTGGAGTCCGGTGAGCTGATCGAGCAAGTGTGCGATAACTTCTGACGAGGAGTGCTTGATGTAATACAAGAGGAGTGGTTAAGGAATAATCCTAGTAGCCTAGGAATAGTATGCTTCGATTTATTTGTTAATCCCTCTTTTAATGCTGATGAATTCTTATTGACAATTAATTGTATATAAAAATATCTTTCAATGTTAGATTAATTTGATTCCTATTCAATTCTTCTCATCTGTTTTCCCTTAGATTTAACTGTTTTAACCATGGAAGTGCAATTGCAGTCTACCGACACTAGAAAGTGCGGTGACAAGTTAGGTTAACAAGCAAGTCAGTGGAAGTTGCTTGAGGCTAAGAGGAATTCTAGTCACTTGTTCTTGAGTGAAAGACATTGCCAACACTAGAAAGTGGGGTAAATATGGGCGCTTGAGTCTTGGTTAAATAGAGAGTTGTTATTGGTATGATTTCATTGGAACCTTATTGTTGCGACAGTTCATCTATAAAATACCTTGTTGTCACATCTAGCATTGCTAGTTAGTGAAGTCAGTGATCCACTCCATTCTTTGCACTTGATCATACTTTTACTTTTCTGCATTTAAATTCTCAAAATATCAACAACGATTTATTTTACTTTCAGTTTCACTGACATTTATTTTTATCATTGCATTGACAACTGTGACTAACTTAGTGGTGCAGATCTGATTTAATTGCGCTGACATCCTTACTAGCATTTTCTCTAATTTTAACTTTAGTTGCTTCAACAATTGAACATCAAGAACTCTATCCTTGTGAGATCGATATCCGATAGAGCAAATCTATCAACTATACTTGCATCGACAAGTGTCCACTTGCACTTAGATGCTATGACGTTTACAAGCTAATCAAGTTTTGGCGTCATTAGCAGGATGGCGTTTGTTTGATGTTTACTTTTGTAGTTGCAATTATTCTTTCTTACTTGACTTTTAATTTTTACTAAACTGTTTTTGTTTGTCATTTCTTCCACAATTCTTTAAGTATTTTATGTCCACAAGGATAAATCCTAACAATATTATTAGTTTTGATCCAGAACTTGAAAGGACACTTCGGAGGAAAAAGCAAGAACAAAGAAAAATGGCTGGAAATAACAATGATATACAACCATTGTTGTCACAAAATGTTGTTCCTCTAGTGTAGCCACAACTCGTTAATAATATACCATCGCCTCCACAAGAAGAATAGGTGCAAAACAGGACAATCAGAGAATTTGTTGTTCCTGTACTTGATGATTTACAACCAAGGGTTGTTAGACCAGCTATACAAGCTAGAAATTTTGAATTGAAACCGGTGATGTTTCAAATGCTTAACTCGAATGGGTAATATGCGGGCTTACCTTATGAAGATGCAAGAGAGCATCTTAACAATATTGTTAGTTTTGATCCAGAACTCGAAAGGACACTTCGGAGGAAAAGCAAGCACAAAGAAAAATGGTTGGAAATAACAATGATATACCACCATTGCTGTCACAAAATATTGTTCCTCTAGTGTAGCCACAGCTCATTAATAATATACCACTGCCTCCACAAGAAGAATAGGTGCAAAACAGGGTAATCAAAGAATCCATTATTCCTATACTCGATAATTATAACCAGGGGTTATTAGACCAGCTATAGAAGATGGAAATTTTGAATTGAAATCAGTGATGTTTCAAATGCTTAACTCGAATGGGCAATATGCGGGCTTACCTTATGAAGATGCAAGAGAGCATCTTAAGTCATTTCTTCTTATATGTGCCTCTTTTAGTCAACATGGTGTTCTTGATGACGCCTTAAAGATGCAACTGTTTCCTTATTCTTTGCAAGGAAGGGCATGAGCATCGTTCCTTGGTCTACCAGCTAGATCCATTACTTCTTAGAATGCGCTAGCAACCGAGTTTGTTTTGCGATTCAACCCACCGACAATGAATGCGAGGTTACGAAATGACATCACAACATATCATTAGTTGGATGATGAGAACCTATATACAACATGGGAACGCTATAAGACTCTGCTTAGACGTTGCCCTATGCATGAAATTCAGCAAGAGACTCAGATCGAGATCTTTTATAACGGATTAAATGCTCAGACAAGAAATCTTATCGACACTTCTACAAATGGTCCCTTGTTGGATTGCACTGATAATGAAGCTGTACGAATTCTAGAGAGAATTGCACAAAATGATTATCAATACCCGATCTCTCATTCTGCTAAAGTAAAAACTAATCTTGGTGTTCTTGAATTAGATGCAATTTCAGCTTTAAGTGCACAGGTATCCTCTTTGGCCAACATTATAAAGAACATGAAGGGGATGAGTGATGTTGTCCCTATTCAATTGTCACAACAGATGGATGTCCCGGTATTTTCCTGTGAAATTTGAGGCGACAACCACAATTATGAGGATTGCCCACAACATGCTGAGAACGCGTTCTACATCAACAACATCCGAAGAAATTCTTATGGTAACTTATACAATAATAGAACTTAACAGCCTTGGGGAAATCAGAATACATCCACATATAGATATGGAAATTCCTCACATCTAGGGAGTTATAGAGAAGGGAGTTACAACAAAAATCAGCAGCAGAACTATAATCATAATGCTCAGATAAATTCACATCTTGATCAAATGCAAGCACATAGCCAGATGCAATCACAAGCTAGAGTGCAGCCACAACAGACTGCCCTGACACATATGCAATGATAGCATCAGCAACAGTTTTCTGAACAAAGATCAGATCCTATGACTGCTCTTGAAGCACTGATGCGAGAGCATATTACGTGAACTAAAGCATTCGTTCAAGGTAATTCTTCTTCTATTCGTGCGTTGGAAGTCCAGCTAGGATAATTGACTTCTAATTTGAGTACAAGATCACCAGGCACTTTGCCTAGCGACACTGAAAATCTGACACAAAAGGGGAAGGAGCATTGTAAGGCTATCATGTTGAGAAGCGAAAAACAAATTGCAGAACCAAGTAGAAATTTCAACCAAGAACATGTCGATGCATCTAAGCCATAGTAACAAGGAGAAGTTGAATCTGACGAGAACCCAGTAGAAATAAATGAGGAGGAACCACCTGCAGTGACCTCTATGCCTACAATTCACCCAGCAAAAATATCGATGCAACTACTTATATCGATGCAACTGGTTATTCCACAACAACCCACTGACACTATACCTTTACTATTTCCACAGAGATTTAAAGAGAAAGACCATGATAAGGATTATCAAAAGTTTGTTTCTACTTTGAAGCAATTACACATTAATATACCTCTTGTAGATGCTCTTGTGCAGATACCCAACTATGGGAAATTCATGAAAGAGTTGCTATCAAAGAAGAAAAAATTGTTCGAAATCAAGATGATTGCGCTCACAGAGGGGTGCAGCGCTGTGCTAACAAATAAGTTGCCACCAAAGATGAAAGACCCTGACAGCTTCATAATCCCATGCTCTATTGGAACCCATTATCTAGGTAAAGCCTTATACGATCTATGAGTTAGTATTAACCTTATGCCTTTGTCCACATTTAGGAAGTTAGGAATTGGATCTATGAAACCCACTGCGGTGACATTATAGCTTGCAGACAGATCTTTAGCACAACCTGAAGGCTAAATCAAAGATGTCCTCGTTGACATTGATAAGCTCGTATTCCCTGTTGACTTTATCATCCTTGACTGTGAAGCAGATAAGGAGGTGCCCATCATCTTGGGATGCCCACTTTTAGCAATGAGACGCACACTTATTGATGTTTTCAAGGGTGAGCTCATTATGCGTCATAATGACGAGCATGTTACTTTCAGTGTGTTTGAAGCAGCTCCATCTACAAGAGCAATGTCACCACATTGATGTGCTGGACGAGGTAATTATAGAAGAATTTAATGAACGAAGTTCAACAGTTCTATATGAAGATGTAGTGACAACTACCAATGATATCCTAACTGAATGCGACCACAGAGCTGAGGCTAATAGTTGTGAGCTGAAACAGGGTTGGCAATTAGAATCCTTAAATTTGTCTAACAAGACGATCCCTGTGTTTAAACTATCAATCGAACAAGCTCCAACCTTTGAGTTAAAGCCATTGCCAACGTATTTGAAGTATGTCTTTCTAGGTGACAATGGCACATTACCTGTGATTGTCAGCGTAAGCATCAATGCAAGTCAAGAAGAAAAACTTATCGCAATTTTGAAGCAATACAAACGAGCCATAGCTTGGAACATTATAGACATCAGAGGAATTAGTCCCTCTTTTTGCATGTACAAGATTAGGCTGAAAGATGAAGCGAAGCGATCCATTGAGCAACAGCGAAGGCTTAATGAGAAAATGAAAGAGATAGTAAAAAAGGAGATTATTAAGTGGCTGGACGCAGACATCATCTACCCCATTTCAGAAAGCACATGGGTAAGCCCTGTCCAATGTGTGCCTAAAAAAAGCGGCATCATAGTGGTGAGTAATGATAAGAACGAGCTGATCGCTAATCGCATTGCTACTGGTTGGCGAGTGTGTATGGACTATCATTATCTCAATGTGACCAAAAAGAAGGATCACTTCCCACTACCATTCATTGATCAGATGTTGGATAGGCTAGCTGGTAAAGGTTACTATTGCTTCCTAGATGGCTACTCTAGATATAATCAAATTGCCATTGCTCCGGAAGATCAAGCAAAGACCACATTTCATGCCCATTTAGAACCTTTGCCTTTCGACGTATACCATTTGGATTGTGTAATGCACCAGCCACGTTTCAGAGGTGTATGATGGCTATCTTCTCGGACATGATTGAAGATTCATTAGAGGTATTCATGGATGACTTCTTTGTATATGGGCAAAATTTTGACCAATGCGCTGATAATCTGGCAAAAGTATTGAAAAGATACGAGGACACAAATCTAGTACTGAAGTGAGAAAAATGCCATTTCATGGTAATTGAAGGCATTGTCCTTAGTAATCGAATATCATGTTAGGGAATTAAAGTGGACAAAGCAAAGGTAGAAATCATTAAGAAATTGCCACCACCCATGAATGTCAAAGGAATAAGAAGCTTTCTTGGTCACGCTGGTTTCTATAGGAGATTTATCTGAGATTTTTCCAAGATTGCCAAACCACTATGCACTTTACTAGAGCAGAATAAAAAGTTTGTGTTTGATGATGCATGTCTAGACGTATTTGTCACAATAAAGAAGCAGCTAATACAAGCTCCAATTATCGTCGCACCATATTGGACACAACCATTTGAATTAATGTGTGACGCGAGTGATTTTGCTGAAGGAGCTGTGCTGGGACAATGCAAAGAGAAGGTATTTCACTCAATTTACTATGCTAGTAAAACCTTAACTGAAGCACAAGTGAACTATACAACAATTGAGAAGGAGTTATTAGCAGTAGTTTTTGCACTCGACAAGTTTCGTTCATACTTTGTCAACGCAAAAATTACAGTGTACACAGATCATTCTGCATTGAGATACCTTTTTGCGAAGAAAGACGCCAAACTGAAATTCATTAGATGGATCCTACTCTTACAAGAGTTTGATATTGAAATTAGAGATAGGAAAGGATCCGAGAATCAAGTAGTTGACCACTTGTCTTGCCTAGAAGTTGAAAGTGAGGATGGGAATAAATCCCAAATTGTCGATGCATTTCCAGATGAGCAATTATTTTATGTCGACGCATCTCTATGGTATGCAGATGCTGTCAATTATCTTGTTTTTAGGAAGCTACCCTTTAGTGCCACTAGTCACAAGAAGATCAGATTTATGCGTGACGCTACGAAGTATCATTGGAACGAGCCATACTTGTTCAAGGTATGTGCCGACAACATTATTCATCGTTGCGTTCCTAAATAAGAGATGACTTTCATCCTGAGACATTTCCATGATGCTCTATACGAAGGCCATTTTGGTGGAGTGAGGACTACTGCAAAGGTCCTACAATTAGGATTCTTCTAGCCCACATTGTTTCGAGATGGCCACAATTTTACGCAACAATGCGATAGATGTTAACACACAGGTTCTATATCTCGTCGTAACGAGATGCTCCAACAACCTATTATGGAGGTGGAGTTATTCAACATCTAGGGTATAGACTTTATGGAACCATTTTCAAACTCATTTGAGAATGTGTATATTTTAGTTGCTGTTGACTATGTCTTTAAGTGGATCGAGGCAATTGCGGTTCCAAAGGATGATGCTCGAATGGTGTTGAAGTTCTTCCACATGTATATCCTTACAAGATTTGGAACACCTAAGGCACTGATAAGTGATCAAGGTACTCATTTTCATAATAACCAATTGACGACAGACTTGAAACGATATGGTGTGAAGCATCGCATGGCCACCAAATACCATCCACAAATGAATGGCCAAGCGGAGGTTTCCAATCGACAAATTAAAAGCATCCTTGAGAAGGTGGTTAACCCATCTCGGAGAGATTGGTCTTTGCGACTACATGATGCATTGTTGGCACTTCACATTGCGTACAAAACCTCATTGGGGATGTCGCCGTATCAATTATTGTTTGGTATATCTTGTCACATGTCGATTGAACTTGAACATAAAACCATGTGGGCGATCAAGAAGGTGAACATAGACTATGATGCTGCTGGATAGAAACGATTGTTGGACATTTCTGAGGTGAAAGAAATTCGACGCACTGCGCACGACAATATCATCTTGTGATGACAATTTAACCCTGGTCAGTTGGTACTTTTATTTAACTCACGTTTGAAATTACATCCAGGTAAATTGCGCTCGAGATGGTCGGACCCTTTCAAAGTTGTCAAAGCATTCCAGCATGGTGCAGTGACAATTGAAGATATGAAGGATGATCACCAGTTTAAAGTAAATGGCCAACGACTGAAGCATTATGTGAGCCCAGATGTCAAAGAACACAATGAGACCATAAATCTGGTTACATTTATTTAATGTCATTGCAATTTTTACTTTTTGCTTTTTATTTTCATTTGTTTCCTTTTTAGTTTATGCAAGAATAAAAAATATCCTTTTTGTCAACACATCATAAAGCACAACTTGTCGACGCATTATGTGATGACTCAGTAAAATTTTTTCAGCAAGAATCGCGCCAATTGATCTTCATCCATCCCTAGCCGTTAGATCAAACCAAGAGGTACGATTTGTAGCCTGGCATTTATTGGCTGCAGGTTTTCCCAATCTAATTGCAATAATCACATCTCTTCCTCTGAAAGAATTATAAAACCCTTCTTCTACCATTTCTCTTCTCCTACTCACAACCTCCATTGCTGCTGCAACCAACTTCTTCATTGTCTTCAAACTTTTTTACAAATTCTCTCACTCTCTTTATTCAGCTATTATGACCAGAACACGAGGAGCAAAAAACCCTTTGAAATCCCCCATTGAATCCTCAGCCACTATGGTTCAAAATGCTGACCAACCCTCACAAAAAGAACCCATCCTGTTCCTCTCCAAGGTGGCGAAGGACTGCTACCATGATGTCATGCTCAAGAGAAACTGTCACCTGGAGTAGGGTTTCCAATTGTCCCCACATCAGACGTTGGGGAAATAAGTCACCAGAATGATCGCTCGCTTGGGTTGGGAGTCTTTTTGCGACCATCCAGCCGGTTATTCCCTTACTATAGTAAGGGAATTCTATGCTAACCTGGTAGACTCTGAACAAGAGTTTTTTTGCCCGAGAGGGCTTGGCGCCTTGGAGTGCGACTCACATCAACGCACTTTTCCACATCGCTGAAAGAGCAGATACTCACACTGCGTTCTTAAAGGAGTTAACTGATGAAGGTGCTGACTGGTGATGCGAGATCTATACTTCGAGAACGTTGTGTGGATTTACAACGATCCGTATAACTATACTATGCACCAATGTTATCTCACCACTCAGAGCAAGGTATGGTTCATCTTTGTTAATAGTCGAATTCTGCCTTCAACTCATAGCACAACAACGACGCTGGATCGCATGTACCTTTTGTATTCCATTCTGAAGGGCCGTCACATCAATGTCGGCATAATTTTACATGATGAAATTGCTGAAGCCGCAGATAAACAGACAGGTATCATACCTTTCCTTTCTTTAATTATGATGCTCTGCAAACAAAGGGGTATTGTGCCCCGTAATAGTGAAGAGGTGCTAGATAACAAGGGGTCGATAAATGATATCTCGGTGGAGCGAATGACTAGGGGACAAAAAACCCCTATGGTGAAAGAGGTGCCTAAGAAAAAGGAGAAAGGGAAGGGAAAGAAAAAGGAGAAGTAAGAAAATGCGCCCTTAAACACTCAAGTTGAGAAAAAGTTGCTGTAATAGAACAAATCATTGATCGCATGGATATGCACTAGATTCACCTTGTCAGCATGTTGGAGGAAATGGATTATAGGCATAACCTCTTCTATGTATGCACAAGGGCGTGGAACAACGCTATTGTCGCCACATTGAGAAGTCTGAGCCCAAATCCCATGCTAGAGTTCCTTGTCTTCCTATCTATTGTTAGGAAAGCACCATCGTGCTCCGAGCAAGCTACCCTTGAAGGTAGGCCTCAACGTGTCCCATCCCTAACAAGAATTCATATTCCGATGATGAGGAGCACGAGGGACATTCTAACGTCATGGAGGACTGTTTCAGAATAATCACTAGCCTATTCGAGGATGAATTTTCGAATAGCCTTGGGGCTAACATGGTAGAAAGGGAGGTTGTTGCTGAGGAGATGCGTGCACTGATCGTATCTGTGGGTTTGGAAGCAAAGGAAGGCATCGAAACAGAATCAACTGAGAAGGAGAAGGATAATGAAGAGGGTGAAGGACTTGAAAGAGGAGAAGAATGATGCCCCGATAAATTTCGGGGAAGAATTTGTCGATGCACCCACAAGTGTGGGGGCATCCAGTGAAAAATTGGCTCCACCTGAAGTGAGCCAGGCTGAGGCAGTCACCAGCAGTACTGAGGATCTTAACCTTTTAGCCATTTTGTCTTATATGGAACCACTTGCTGAAGTCCATCCATCTGATGTGACTGTCGATGAGGCCTCCACTCAACCAGATATGGAGGAGTAATCTGTTGCTCCAGTTGATTCCAAGGACAAAAAGAGACAGAAGAAGGATAAGAAAAAGAGGTGCAAAGTAAAAGAGGAGCGCCCAAAGAAGAAGAAGAAGAAAGCCAAGGCAGCCACTTCATCGACTGCTGAATAATGAGTTAGTTTACTTTTCAATAGTTAGTTGTATGCATCTCATTGCCATTGCATTTTTCATGTTAGTTTATCTGCATTATAGTTGCATTTCCATTTTTATGTGTATAGTATTGTTAGTGCATTGGGGATAATGCAGACATTTAGTTTGGGGGATCTTGTGTGAAATGGAAATCCGATTACACCCACATATTTGAAAATTTATTTGTGAATGAAAGTATGCAAAATTTCAACAAAAATGTGATCACAATTTTTATTTTATGCATAAATCTTGAATTGCTTGGAATGCTAATATGTGAATTGGGTGAATATGAATGAATATTGAGCCTTCTATTTTTGGATGAATGATTGGAATTACTTCAGTAATGAATGAGTAGAATCAATCTTTGAATCTTTAAATAACTTACCAATTGCAGCGACATTGTACTAATAAAAGACACTCCAATGTGAGTGCATTGTGACTTATCAGGGGAGAACACTCCACTGCATGTATTAGAAAAATTATCTAGGAAAAGGTTGTCACTACAAGAGTGTGTGTCGACGCAATTACATACTTCCTTGGGGTTTGTTGCACCCCATCATTACTGCCCAGGAATAAAGGTAGAGTAATGCAATGACATCTCTTAGTCATTTATAAAAAAAAAGAGAAAGAAAGAAGAAGAAAAAATAAAAGAAGAAAAAAGAAATATATGCTGTCTTGGTCAAGAAATGTTAAGATTCAAAGCATGTTACTAACATGACTGAAGTTGCAGTTTTAATTATTCATGCTTATAAATTGTCGGTGCATTATTCTATCATGTGAATATAATTTGTACATTAGAATTCCAGAGAATTTAAGTTGTTAGAATAATGATTGCGGTGACATGTTTTGTTTGTGACTTTGTTTACTTTTGTTTACTTGAGGATAAGTAAAAACTCAAGTGTGAGGGTGTGATAGCATTAGAAATGACACTTATTTTCTCTCAAAATTTATGTATTAACTGTCTCTTTTGTATTATATTTAACATGCATGATAGTCATTTCATACTTAGTATTTACATTTTCTAACTCAATGTTGTGTGGCTTAAATTCTAGTTATTTTATCCCTTCTGTGCATTAATGTCGCCATATGCAGCATATGTATTGCGTTTGAAATTGTCAATGCATGGATCCATATCAGAAGATCGATGCTAGAAAAAGTTCAAAGATGCAGCCACAAGTTTAGCTTGGAGTTGCGGCCAAAAATGTCACCGCATGGAAACATCTACATTGTATGAGTGAATTCACGTTGCAAACACATCTGGAAGCACCAGCGTAGGAGAATAACACGTTGTCACCGCAATTAAAGATTACAAATTGTGCCCAGCGATGTCACGACAACTTGTAGATTTATAAAGAACACACTAGATCTGCGTGAGTGCACAACTAGAGTTTAACAAACTTTTACAACTGCAAAAGAAGTTGGATCTGAAAAGAGATGGGATCTGCAATTCTCAAAGCTTTTAAATGGAGGAGAGAAGAAGCAGAGCGGATATCAAGAGGTGAAGATATTAATTCTGTAAATTCTCTAAAGCTTTGAAGCTTGGTTCTGGAGTCCGGTGAGCTGATCGAGCAAGTGTGCAACAACTTCTGATGAGGAGTGCTTGATGCGATACAAGAGGAGCGGTTAAGGATAATCCTAGTAGCCTAGGAATAGTATGCTTCGATTTATTTGTTAATCCCTCTTTTCATGCTGATGAATTCTTATTGACAATTGGTTGTATATGGAAATATCTTTCAATGTTAGATTACTTTGATTCCTATTCAATTCTTCTCATCTGTTTTCCCTTGGATTTAACTATTTTGACCACGAAAGTGCAATTGCAGTCTACCAACACTAGAAAGTACGGTGACAAGTTAGGTTAACAAGCAAGTCAGAGAAAGTTGCTTGAGGCTAGAAGGAATTCTAGTCACTTATTCTTGAGTGCAAGGCATTGCCAACACTGAAAGGTGGGGGTAAATGTGAGCGCTTGAGTCTTGGTTAAACAGAGAGTTGTTATTGATATGATTTCATTGAAACCTTATTTCTACGACAGTTCATCTATAAAAAATACCTTATTGTCACATCTAGCGTTGCTACTTAGTGAAGTTAGTGATTGATCGCGTTTGAAACGTCACAATGATTGTGCAAGTGTACACACGTCGATGCAAGTATAGTTGATAGACAATTCTATCGAATATCGATCCCACGAGGAAATGGGTTCTTGATGATAACTGTCAGAGCAATTAATATGAAAATGGATAAAATGTGAGCAAGGATGTCAGTGCAATTCTGTTAGATCTACATACTAAAATAGTTAATATTGTCAATGCAATAAGAATTAAATGTCAGAGGTTAAGTGTCAATGTACTGAAAGTAAATCAAATGTGTTGAGTGTTGAGTGCTGAATATTTAAATGCATGAAATGTAAAATTGATCAAGTGTAAAAGGGTACGAATGGTTCACTGATTCTGCAAAGTTGCACTACTGAATGCGTCGACAAGGTAAAGTTTAGATGAATTTTTGCAGCAATAAATCTCTCTTGAGTTCTTACCAATAACAACTCTCTATTTAATCCAAACTTAAATACCCACAATCACTCCACCTCTCGGTGTGAGCAATGTTGCGCATCCAAGAACAAGTGACTGGAATCTTTCCAATCCTAAGCAGCTCTCGCCTAACTTACTTGTTAACTTAACTTGTCATCGCATCTCTCGATGTCGGCAGACTGCAATTTCACTATCGTACTTAAAGCGATTAGATCCACGAATAAACAGATAAGCAGTATTAAATAAGAGTCAAGATAATCTAACACCGAAAGATACTCTCATATTCATTTAATGTCATTAGAATTCATCATCGTCAAAAGAAAAATAAAAGAGTACAATCGAAGCTTACTATCTCTAGATTACTAAGACTACTCCTTAATCGTTCCTCTTGCCCAAGACAAAGCACCTCTCGTTAGAAGTTGCTGCAGACTTGCTTCATCAGCTTCCCAATTCCCAACTCAAATCTCAAAATCATACAAAATTTGTAGAATTTAATCCCTTAGTTCTTGATGATTTCTTCATTCTTCTATTTATAGGCTCAAGAAATTGCAGATTTCATCCTGTCATTCTCAGATCCAGATCTAGATTTTACAGCTGTCAAAGTTAGTTAGAGTACAACTGTGCACTCACGCAGTTTTAATGTTTTCTTCAGATATTTACAGATTGTCGCTGTATTGCTGGACGTAATCTGAAACCATAATTGCGACGACATTTGTGATGTTCCTGCGTTGGTGCTTGCAAATGTGAATTCAGCTTGAGTTTACCAATTTGGAGTTCATGTTCAGTGCGACGACATCGCTGGTTGCAACTCCAAGCTTATCTTGTGGCTACATTCTTCTTCCATCATTTATGCTCTTAGGCTGAGTTCCTGCACTGACAATTCTAAGGTGCAATATATCGAACGACATGCGTTGACATTAGTAAAAAAACAGATAAAAATAACAAGAAATTAAACTAACTAGTAATGAATTAGAAAATGTAAAAACTAAGTATGAAATGCTTAATATGCATGCTAAATGAGGTACAAAAGAGACAATTAAAACACTAATTTAGGGAGAAAATATATGTCATTTGTAATACCATCACACCCTCAAACTTGAGTTTTTACTTGTCCTCAAATAAAAAAAATTAACAAAGTCACAAGTAGAAATGTCACCACAATCATTAGTCATACAACTTGAATTCTCTGAAGTCCTAATGTACAAATTGTATTCATATGATAGAATAATGTGTCGACAATTAAAGGTGATTGGATACTTCAACTTAACCATTGGTTTGTGGGTGATACGTAGTAGCCATACGATGCTTTACACTATATCTTTTTCATGTAGTTGCCACTTGATTATTATAAAAATGAGTCCCTTGGTCACTTATCAATGCTCTTGGTGTTCCAAATCTTGTAAGGATGTATGTGTGAAAGAACTTTAACACTGTTTGACCGTCATCCTTTGGCACCGCAATTGCCACGATCCACTTCGAGACATAGTTAACAGCCACTAAGATATACACATTTCCAAAAGAGCTTGTAAATGGTCCTATAAAGTCTATACCCCATATGTCAAAGAGCTCTATCTCCATGATTTACACCTTCATCCTCATGTTGCTCTGGTTCTTTTGGGCCAATGTTAGTGCATTCCATTGCGTCAACATCTTCATCCATAACAGCCTCTCGTTCAGCCATATTCGCATCAAGGCTGTTGGAGAACTCTTCCTCGAACAGATCAACCATGGTACGATAGCAGTCCTCATTAATCTTTGAGTGCTCTTTTTCCTTGTCATCATCCGAAATGTGAATCCGTGTTAGCACAGAAGCAGACCTACCATCAGGGGTAGTTTGCTAGGATGATGAGTATTGCATCGGCCGAAAGATGGATGGAAAGGTTGAAAAGTCTAGCAATAGAGTGGGGCTGATCTGGCATAATGTTGCGATAATAGCCTCATTCCAAGCCTTTGTGTAAGCATAAAATTTATGTAGCCTAAAATCCATTTCCTCAAATATGCCATCACCATGGATTGAACACATGTCGATGCGATCCAGGTGTACTTGCATAAAAACCAACTTTTTCGCTACTTGTGACTCTGTCGACGCATCGGTTTGGCCAGCCTTCGTTTTACCATTGCTTCTATCCTTTTTCTTGAAGGCTTCCTTAGCCACTAGTGTTTCTTGGTCACGTGTTATCCGTTCAATGGAAATGTCGTTGATCGGGCCTTTGTTGTCTAAGACCTTCTCACCATCCATAGGCACAATTCCCTTTTGTTTACACAGCAGCATAATTAGAAAAGGGAATGTGAGTATACCAGTTTGTTTTCCAGCTGCCTCCGTAATTTGGGCATGGATGATCTCACTGATCTCGATGTGTCTGTGGTACAGGATCGAATGTAGGAGACACATACGGTCTAATGTCGCCGTAGTGCTGTGTGTTGAAGGCATGATGCGGCTGTTGATGAAATTGAACCAAAATTTGCTAAAAGGTGTAAGGTACCGTCTGTGAATGGTGTAATTGTGGAACCCATTTCCAATCCAAGTAGCTCTATCGACGCATAAGTCCTTCATCATCTGATCCATATAGTCATCGTCCAATCGATGCATAAATGGTGCATGGTCGTCCACTCGCTCAGGAATCCTCAACAACACTTTTATATGCTCAGCTCTCCATGGAATGAGCCCCTCCTAGACAAAAACAAACTCTTGTTCTGAATCCACCAAGTTGGCGTAGAACTCCCTGACTGGTGTAGGGGAGTAACTAGAGGGATGTTCGCAGAAGAACTTCCAACCAAGGTGGCTAATAATGTGGACAACATGCTTCCTCAGAGTCTGGTGTGGAGAAAGTTATAGACCTTATCCATGGTGGAGGTTTCTTTCCAGCATGGTATTTTGGTAGCGGTCTTTGGCCGTAATCGTCAAGAATAAAACTAGGCTTGTAGAAGGAGGTGGTGTTATGGTCAGAGCCCTAGTAAAAGTTGTCGAGGTGTTCTTAGAAGGAGTTTTTGAAGGGTTTTTTGAGGCACAGGTTTTAGCCATTGTAATGGAAGAAGGAAGTTAGAAAAGGTTACAGAAAATGATTGCTCTATTGAATGGAAAAAAAGTATAGAGGCGATGAATAAGACGAGTTGTAGCAACAATGGAAGATGTGAGGAGAAAAGGAAACTACAGGAAAGAGGTTTTATAACCTAGGCGTGATGATTGAAAGAATTACGGGGAAACGTTGCGTCTAAAGTCATTAATCACCAAGCTGCATATTTTACTATTTCATTGGATCGAATGGTTAGGAGAGAAGGGAAATCAAGTGGCACGATTCTTGCTGAAAAAGCATTGTTGACTCATCACAGAATGCATCGACAATTCGTGCTTCAATCCTTCGACAAAAAGATGATCTTTATTTCTGCAAAAGAATTTGAAACAACATAAGTAAAATTAAAATAACTGAAAGTAAATAGAAAAATACATCGACATTATTTAAATGTAACCAAGTCGACGACTTCATTTGGTTCTCTATCGTCTGGGCTCACATAATGCTTAAGACGTTGGCCATTTACTTTAAATTGTTGTCCATCCTTTAAATTTTCGATTGTCACTTTACTGCTCTGGAATGCCTCAACAACTTTGAAAGGGCCTGACCATCTTGATCTCAATTTCCCTGGATGCAGTTTTAAACGTGAGTTAAATAAAAGCACTAATTGACCAGGGTGAAATTGTCGATGCAAAATGATGTTGTTATGCCATCTCTTTATCTTTTCCTTATATATTGCGACATTCTCATAAGCATGGCGTCGAATTTCCTCTAGCTCCGTGATGTCCAACAATTTTTTCTTTCCAGCAGCATCATAATCCATATTCACCTGCTTGATTGCCCACATAGCGTTATGTTCAAGCTCAACTGGCAGGTGATAAGACTTACCAAACACTAGTTAATACGGCGACATTCCCAACGGGTTCTTGTATGCAGTGCAAAGTGCCCACAATGCATCATGTAACCGCAAAGACCAATCCTTTCTAAATGGGTTGACCACCTTCTCAAGTATGCTTTTAATTTGGCGATTGGATACTTCAGCTTGACCATTGGTTTGCGGGTGATACGTAGTAGCCATACGATGCTTCACACCATATATTTTTAATACAGTTGCCACTTGGTTATTATAAAAATGAGTCCCTTGGTCACTTATCAATGCTCTTGGTGTTCTAAATCTTGCAAGGATGTATGTGTGAAAGAACTTCAACACCGTTTGAGCGTCATCCTTTAGCACCATAATTGCCTCGATCCACTTCGAGACATAGTCAACAACAACGATCACATTGTTGTGCGAAGTTGTGGGCGTCTTGAACAATGTGGGCCAATAAAATTCTAATTGTAGAACCTTAGCAGCAGTCCTTGGGCCACCAAAATGTCCTCCATAAGGAGCATCATGGAAATTTCACAGGATTGAACTCATTTCTTCTTTAGGTGCGCAGTGACGAATGGTGTTGTCGGTGCATACCTTGAATAGGTATAACTCGTTCCAATAATATTTAGCAGCATCACGTATGAAACTGATCTTCTTGTGGCCAGTATAACTCATGGGTAGCTTTCCACACACAAGGTAATTGACAACATCGGCATACCAGGGCGATGCATCGACAAAGAATAACTGGTCATCCAGACAATTTGGGACGTCTGCCCATCTTCACTTCCAACTTCCAGTCGAGACAAGTGGTCAGCTACTTGATTCTCAGATCCTTTCCTATCCCTGATTTCAATGTCAAATTCTTGAAGGAGTAGGATCCATCTGATAAGTCTAGGTTTGGCATCCTTTTTTGTGAAAAGGTACCTCAATGCTAAGTGGTCCATGTAAATTGTAGTCTTTGCACCGACAAGATAGGAACAAAACTTGTCAAATGCAAAGACTACTGCTAGCAACTCTTTCTCAGTTGTTGTATAATTAACTTATGGTTCAGTTAGAGTCTTACTATCATAATAGATAGAGTGAAATGCCTTCTCTTTTCTTTGGTCTAAGACAACTCCCATAGCAAAATCACTGGCGTCACACATTAGTTCAAACGGTTTCGTCCAGTCCGGTCGAACGATAATTTGGGCTTGTACCAACTACTTCTTTATTGTCATGAATGCGTCCAGATAGTTTTCATCGAACACAAACTTTTTATTTTGCTCTAGCAATGAGCATAACGGTTTAGCTATCTTGGAAAAATCTTGAATGAATCTCCTATAAAAGCCAACGTGTCCAAATAAACTTCTCATTGCTTTGATGTTAATGGGCGATGCTAGTTTCTCGATAATTTTTACCTTTGCTTTATCAACCTCAATGCCCTGACAAGATATTCGATGTCCAAGGATAATGCCTTCAGTTGCCATGAAGTGGCATTTCTCCCAATTCAGAACTAGATTTGTGTCCTCGCATCTCTTCAAGACTCTTGCCAGATTGTCAGTGCATTGGTCGAAATTCTGTCCATAGACAGAGAAATCACCCATAAATACCTCTAAGGAATTCTTGATCACGTCCAAAAAAATTTCCATCATACATCTTTGAAATGTTGCTGGTGTATTACACAACCCAAATGGAATACATCGGAAAGCAAAGGTTCCAAAAAGGCATGTGAACATGGTCTTTGCTTGATCTTCCAACGCAATGGCAATTTGGTTGTATGCAGAATAGCCATCTAAGAAGCAATAATAGGCTTTACCAGCTAGCTTATCTAGCATCTGATCATTGAAAGGTAGTGGGAAGTGGTACTTCTTTGTGGTCGCATTTAGCCGACGGTAGTCCATGCATACTCGCTAGCCAGTCGCAATGCGAGTAGGGATCAACTCGTTCTTGTCGTTGGTCACAACTGTGAAAGCACTCTTTTTAGGCACACATTGGACGGAGCTTGCCTAATTGCTATAAAAAATAGAGTATATGATGCCCGCATCTAACCATTTGATAATTTTCTTCTTCACCACTTCTTTCATCTTCTCATTAAGTTGTCTTTGTTGCTCAATTGATTGCTTCTCTTCATCTTCTAGTTTTATTTTATGCATGCAAAAAGAGGGACTGATGCCTTTGATATCAGAAATGCTCTAGGCTATGGCTTTTTTATGTTCAAAATCGTAATGAGCTTATCTTCTTATGTTGCGTCGAGGGATGCGATGACAATAACAGGTAATGTCTCGTTGTCACCAAGGAAGACATACTTTAAATGCGTTGGCAATGGCTTCAACTCCAAGGTAGGAGCTTGCTTAATAGATGGTTTAAACACTAGGATTGTCCTGTTAGACAAATCCAAAGACTCCAATTGTCAATTTTATCTCAACTCACAATTGTTAACATCCTCTTTATCGCTACAGTCAGCTAGGATTTCCTCAACGGATGTCGCTGCATCTTCATCTGAGCTGCTAGACTTCTTGCATTGAATTCTTTCGAAATAATTTCATCCAGCACGTAGATGTGGTGACATTGCTCTTTACTTTTGGATGGAGATGCCTCAAACACACTAAAGGTCACATGCTCGTCGTTATGACGAATGATAAGTTCTCCCTTGAATACGTCGATAAGTGTGCATCTCGTTACTAGAAATGGTTTCCCCAAGATAATGAGCACCTCTTTATTTGCTTCATAGTCTAGGATTATAAAATCAACAAGGAACACGAACTTATCTACTTGTACAAGGATGTCTTTGATTTGGCCTTCAGGTTGCACTAAGGATCTATCTGCAAGTTGTAATGTCACTGCGGTGGGCTTCAATGAATCTATTCCTAATTTTTTGAAAGTAGACAAAGGTATAAGATTAATACTTGCTCCTAAATCACATAAAGCCTTACCTAAATAATGATTCCCAATGGAGCATGGGATTGTAAAGCTTCTAGGGTCTTTCATCTTGGTTGGTAACTTATTTGTAAGCACAGCGCTGCACCCCTCTGTGAGCACAATCGTCTCGATTTCAGATAATTTCTTTTTCTTCGATAACAACTCTTTTATAAATTTCCTATAGCTGGGTATCTGCACAAGAGCATCAATAAGAGGTATGTTAATATGCAATTGTTTCAAAGTAGAAACAAACTTTTGATACTCTTTATCATGGACTTTCTCTTTAAATCTTTGCGGAAATGGCAAAGGTATTGTAGTAGTGGGTTGTTATGGAAAACTCGGTGGTGTCGACATTGGTAGTTGCGTCGATAACTTAGTTGGGCAAACTGCAGGTAAGATGACACTACAGTTGGTTCCTCTTCATTTACTTTTGCTTGACTTTCTTCACCTGCATCCTCTTTCTGTTGTTGTGGTTAGATGCGTCGACATGGTATTGGCCAGAATTGCTTGGTCCAATCGTTTGCTTCCTACTCCTCAGCGTGATTGCTTTGTAATGCTCCTTCCCCTTCTGCGTACCAACTGCCCTAGCTGTGCTTCCAATGCTTGAATGGAAGAAGAGTTGCCTTGTACTATTGCTTCAGTTCGTGTGATATGCTCGTGCATCATCGCCTCAAGAGTAGCCATAGGATCTGACTTTGGTTAAGAAAACTACTGCTGTTGATGTTGATGATGTTGTCCTTGCATATGTGGCAGCATAGACTATTATGGCTGTAATCGGAATTATGGCTGTATCTAACTATGTGACTGCATCTGTTTAGATCAAGAATTTGCCTACGAATTGTGATTATAATTCTGCTGTTAGTTGTTATTGTAACTCCCTTGTCTATGACCCCCTTGATTTGAGGAATTTTTATATCTAAATGTGGAACCATTTTGATTTCCTCAAGGTTGTTGAGATCGTTTATTGCAAGAGTTACCAAATGAACTTCCCCTGATGTTGTTGACATAGAAAGCATTTTCTACATGTTGTGGGCAGTCCTCATAAATATGATTGTTGCCGTAAATTTCACAAGAAAATATCGGTGCATCCAATTGTCGAGCCACTTGAATAGGAGCAACGTCATTTGTTCCCTTCATATTCTTTATGATATTGGCCAATGGGGATACCTACGCTAACAAAGCAGAAATAGCATCTAACTTAAGAACTCAGGGTTATTTTTTACCTGTGCAGAACAAGAGATTGGATATTGATAATCGTTCTGAGCAATCCTCTCGAGAATTCTTACAGCTTCATTAATATACAATCCAACAAGGGACCATTAGCAGATGCGTCGACAAGGTTCCTTGTCTGAGCATTCAAACCATTGTAAAATATTTCAATCTGGGTCTCCTGCTGAATTCCATGCATTGGGCAGCGTCGAAGCAATGTTTTATAACGCTCTCATGTTGTATGTAAATTCTCATCTTCCAGCTGATGATATGCAGTAATATCATTTTGCAACCTTGCGTTCATTATCGACGGATTGAAACGTAAAACAAACTGCGTTGCTAACGCATTCCAAGATGTAATTGATCCTGTCAACAATCCCAAGAACCATGTTCCTGATTTACCTAGTAATGAATAAGGAAATAATTGCATTTTCAAGGCATCATCAGGGATACCATGTTGACTAAAGGACGCAAAAATAAGCAAAAATGATTTTAAGTGTTCTCTTGCATCTTTATGAGAAAAACTAGAATATTGTCCATTTGAATTTAACATCTGAAACATCACCGGTTTTAGCTTAAAATTTCCAACTTGAATAGCTGGTCTCACAACCCCTGGTTGTAAATCATCAAGTATAGGCACAACAAAATCTCTTATTGTCCTATTTTGTACTTGTTCTTCTTGTGGTCACGGTGATGGTATCTCATTAACAATTTGTGGTAGCACTGGAGGAACTCCATTTTGTGGCAACAATGGTGGTAAATTATTATTGTTGTTGTTACCAACCATTTTTCTTTTATCTTGCCTTTTCCTCCTTAGTGTCCTCTCAAGCTCTAGATCAAAGCTCACAATATCCTTAGGATTTCTCCTTGTGGACATGCAACAATTAAAAATATGAAAAAGAAAACAATTAGAGAAATATAAACAGATTAATAGAGATTAAAAGTTAAGTAAGTAGAATTAATTGCAGCTACAAAAGTAAACATCAAACAAACGCCAATTTCCCCTGTAACGATACCAAAACTTGATCGCGTCTGAAATGTCACAATGATTGTGCAAACGTACACACATTGATGCAAGTATAGTTGATAGACAATTCTATCGGATATTGATCCCACGAGGAAATGGGTTCTTGATGTTTTCTATTGGAGCAATTAATACTGAAAATGAGTAAAATGTAAGGATGTCAGTGCAATTATGTTAGATCTACACACTAAAATAGTTAATATTGTCAATGCAATCAGAATTAAATGTCAGAGGTTAAATGTCAATGTACTGAAAGTAAATCAAATATGTTGAGTATTAAGTGCTGAATATTTAAATGCATGAAATGTAAAATTGATCAAGTGTAAAAGGGTAGGAATGGTTCACTGATTCTGCAACGTTGCACTGCTAATGCGTCGATAAGGTAATTAGAATTAAATCTCGATGTGTGCAATGTTGCGCATCCAAGAACAAGTGACTGGAATCTTTCCAATCCCAAGCAGCTCTCGCCTAACTTACTTGTTAACCTAACTTGTCACCTCATCTCTTTATGTCGGCAGACTGTAATTTCACTCTTATGCTTAAAGCAGTTAGATCCAAGAATAAACAGATAAGCAGTATTAAATAAGAGTCAAGATAATCTAACACCAAAATATACTTTCATATTCATTTAATGTCATTAGAATTCATCATCGTCAAAAGAAAAATTAAAGAGTACAATCGAAGCTTACTATCTCTAGATTACTAAGACTATTCCTTAATCATTCCTCTTGCCCAAGATAAAGCACCTCTCGTCAGAAGTTGCTACAGACTTACTTCATCAGCTTCCTAATTCCCAGCTCAAATCTCAAAATCACACAGAATTTGTAGAATTTAATCCCTTAGTTCTTGATGATTTCTTCATTCTTCTATTTATAGGCTCAAGAAATTGCAGATTTCATCCTCCCATTCTCAGATCTAGATCTAGATTTTGCACCTGTCAAAGTTAGTTAGAGTACAACTGTGCACTCACACAGTTCTAATGTTTTCTTTAAAGATCTGCAGATTGTCGCTGTATTACTGGACACAATCTGAAACCATAATTGTGGCGACATCTGTGATGTTCCTGCGCTGGTGCTTTCAAATGTGAATTCAGCTTGTTACCAATTCGGAGTTCATGTTCAGTGCGGCGACAGCGCTGGTCGCAACTCCAAGTTGATATTGTGGCTGCATTCTTCTTCCATCATTTAAGCTCTTGGACTGAGTTCCTATGCTGACAATTCTAAGGTGCAATATATCGAACTACTTGCGTGACATTAGTACAAAAATATATAAAAATAAAAAGAAATTAAACTAACTTGTAATGAATTAGAAAATGTAAAAACTAAGTATGAAATGCTTAATATGCATGCTAAATGAGGTACAAAAGAGACAATTAAAACACTAATTTAGGGAGAAAATATATGTCATTCGTAATACCATCAGTCATCGTATCTCTTGATGTCGGTAGACTGCATTTCCACTCTCGTGTTTAATGCAATTGAATTCAAGAATAAACAGATGAAAAGCATTAAATAAGAATCAAAGTGATTAAATATTGAAAGGTACTCTCGTATTCATTCAAATATCAATAATAGTTCATCATATATAAGAAAGGAGTTAACGAATACATCGGAATATATTATCTCTAGGCTACTCAGATTACTCCCTAACTGTTTCTCTTGCTTAGCATCAAGCACTCCTCGTCAGGAGTTGTTGCTCATCATCTCAGTCAGCTCACCGGTTTCCAGCAATAAACTCCAAAAACACAAAGTAATTTGAAAATTTAATTCTTCAACTCTTGATGATTTCTTCCATCTTCATTCCTTTATTTATAGCCTTCAAAAGTTGCAGATTTCAGCCTCCCATTCTCAGATCCAGATCTAATTGTTGCAGTGGTCAAAGTTAGTTACAGTACAACTGTGCACTCACGCAGATTTGATGTTTTCTTCAGAGATCTGCAGGTTGTCGCTGCATTACTAGGCACAATTTGAGATCATTAATTGCGACGACAACTTGTGATTTTCCTGCACTAGTGCTTCTAGGTGTGAATTCAACTTGAGTTTACTCATTCGAGGTTCAGGTTCTATGCGGTGACATCTCTGGTCGCTATTCCAAGCTGATCTTGTGGCTGTATTCTTCTTCCAACATTAATCTTCTGGGCTGAGTTCCTGTGCTGACAATTCTAAGGTGCAATACATCAACTACTTGCGGTGACATTAGTACAAAAAGAGATAAAAATAATAAGAATTTAAACTAACTAGCAATGAGTTAGAAAACATAAAAATTAAGTATGAAATGCTCATGATGCATGCTAAATAATCTTCTTCTTTTTATCTTTGTGCCTCTTCCTTTTTTTATCCGTTGAACCAACTGGATCGGTGGATTGCTCCTCCTCAACAGGTTGGGTGGTGGCCTCATCGGCTGTTACTGTAGATGGGTGGATTTCAGCGAGTGGTACCACATAGGGCACAATGACAAGAGGATTCAGTTCCTCGATGCTGCTAGTAACAATCTTAATCCATCTCGAATCAAGTCGAGCCTCATCAGTGCTTGATGCCCCCACACTCTTTGGTGTGCCGACAACATCCTCAGCGATTGTTATCGGGGCATTTTCTTTTTTCTCCTCCTGTACCCCGACAGGTTCATTTCATTCTTTTCTTCTTTTTCTTCTTTCTCTTCTTCTTCCTTCTCTTTTTGCTAGTTATTTCTTGGTCCTCACCTTCATTCACATGCTGTTCATCCACTGTGCCTACACCCATGGGTATAATCGGGGAAGTCATTTCCTCCACCATAATCGTACGCTTAACCATATTTGCACCCAGGCTGTTGGAGAACTCATCTTCAAACAGATTGGAAAAGGTGCGATGACAATCCTCCTCAGCATTGAAGTGCTCTTCTTGTTCTTCATCATCAGAGATGTGAATCCTTATTGGTGCATGGGCAGGCCTCCCATCAAGAGTAGGCTGGTCAAAGGAAGAGGCTTGCATCGGGCGAAAAATATCGAGAAATGCTGGGAAATCTGGCAATGGACTGGGGCTTATTTTGTGCAGTGCAACGACAATGGCTTCATTCCATGCCTTTATATATGCTTAAAAGATAAGTTGCCTATAGTCCATATCTTCTAATACGTCCAGAGTGCGGATTGTGCGCGTATCAATTCGATCAATATGGACTCCCATAATAGCCAGTTTCTTTACCACTTAGGGATCTGTGGGTGCATCAGCTTGTTCTTCCTTCTTCTTCCCCTTTCCTTTATCCTTCTTCTTTGGTGCTTCTTTTGTCATTGGCGTCTCCTGGTCGCAAGTTATCTTTTCAACGGAGATGTCGTTGATGAGACTCTTGTTCTCTAATACCTCATCGCCATCCATGGGCATAATGCCCTTCTGTTTGCAAAGCAACATAATCAGAGAAGGGGAATGGGAGTTTACAAGTCTGTTTGGCAGTAGCTTTCGCAATTTGGTCGTGGATTATTTCTCCAATGTCAACGCGTCTACATTGTAGGATGGAATGGAGAAGACACATACGGTCTAGTGTGGCCATAGTGTTGTGAGTGGATGGAAGAATACTACTATTGATGAAGTGGAACCTCACTTTGCCAAAGGTTGTAAGATACCTCCTATGCATAGTGTAGTTGTGGAACCCATTACCTATCCAGGTAGCACTATCAACACAGAGATCCTTCATAATCTGAGTAGTAACTTCATCATCCAGTAGGTGTATAAACGAAGAATGGTCGTCCACCCTCTTAGGGATCCGTAATAGCACATTGATTTGGGCGGCACTCCACAGAATGAGCCCTTCCATTACAAACACAAATTCCTATTCAGCATCAATGAGGTTTGCGTAGAACTCACTTACCAGTGTGGGAGTGTAACTAGCGGGATATTCACAGAAGAACTCCCATCCTAGGCAGCTGATGGTTCGAGCAATTTTTTTCCCAAGGTCTGATGCATGGATAATTGTAGACCTTGCTTTGGGTGAAGATTCCGCTTCAGCATGACATTCTGATAATTGTCCTTAACTGCAATCGTAAAAAATAAAACTGGCGCTGAAGACGGTGGTGGGGTTGTGGTCGGAGCCACAGTGGTTGAAGTTGAAGGAGTTTTGAAAGTGTTCTTTAATGCTCCGGTTTTTGCCATGGTGACTGAAAAAGGAAGTGAGAAAAACTTACAGAAAGAAGTTAACTTGTGAACGTAAAGAAAATAGAAGCAATGGAAGAGATGAGATGTAACAATAATGGAAATTGTGAGTAAAAATAAATCTACAGGAAAAGGGATTTTATAACCTAAGTGTTGTAAAACCGTGATGATTGCAAAGGTTATAGGGAAACGTTGCATCTGCAACCATTAATTACCAGGTTAGAAATCGTACATTTTCATTTGCTCTAACAGCAAATATAGAAAAGAGATCAATTGGCACAATTCTTGCTGAAAAAGTGTTGCTGACTCATCGCAGAATGCACCGATAATTTGTGATTCGATGTATCGAAAAAAAGACGATTTTTATTTCTGCAAAGAATATAAAACGAAACAAGTAAAAGTGAAATAAATAAAAGAAAATGTTAAAATGCATTGACATTATTTAAATGTGACCAGATCGATGACCTCGTTTGGTTCCTTGACATTTGGGCTCACATAGTGTTTCAGCCGTTGACCATTCACCTTGAATTGTTGTCCGTCTTTTAGATTCTCAATTGTCACTGCACCGCTCTAGAATGCCTCGACAACTTTGAAAGGGCCTGACCATCTTGATCACAATTTACCTGGATGCAATTTTAAAGAAGTATTAAACAAAAGCACTAACTTACTACGGCTAAATTGTTGACGCAAGATGATATTTTCGTGTCATCTCTTGGTCTTTTCCTTGTATATTGCTGCATTCTCATAAGCATGTCGACGTATTTCTTCCAGTTCAGTGATGTCCAACAATCTTTTTCTTCCGGTAGTATCATAATCCATATTCACCTGCTTTATTGCCCACATGACTTTATGTTCAAGTGCAATCGGTAGGTGACAAGACTTACCAAACACTATCTGATATGGCGACATTCCCAGTTGGGTTTTATATGTAGTGCGAAGCGCCCACAATGCGTCTTGTAGCCGCGAAGACCAATTCCTCTGAGATGGATTAACCACCTTCTCAAGGACGCTTTTGATTTGACGATTGGATACTTCGATTTGACCATTGGTTTGCGGGTGATATGTAGTGGCCATACGATGCTTCACACCATATCTTTTTAATGCTGTCTCCACTTGATGGTTGTAAAAATGAGTTCCTTGGTCACTTATTAACACTCTAGGTGTTCCAAATCTTGTAAGGATGTAAGTACGGAAGAACTTCAACACCGTCCGAGCATCATCTTTTGGCACCTTAATTGCCTCAATCCACTTCGAAACATAGTCAACAGCAACTAAGATGTACACATTCCCCAAAGAGTTCGGGAATGGTCTAATGAAATCTATACGCCAAACGTCGAAGAGCTCTACTTCCATAATCTGCTATTGAAGCATCTTATTGCGCCGAGATATTGAACCAGTGCGTTGACATTTATCACATTTTTGTACAAAGTTGTGGGCGTCTCGAAATAATGTGGGCCAATACAATCCTGACTATAAGACCTTTGCACCAGTCCTTGTACCACCAAAATATCCTCCATAAGGGGCATCATGGCAATGTCGCAAGATTGAAGTCATTTCTTCTTTAGGTACGCAACGACAGATAATATTGTCGGTGCATACCTTGAACAAGTATGGCTCATTCCAATGGTATTTTGTAGCATCGCGTAGAAACCTGATCTTTTTGTGACTAGTAGCACTTAGTGGTAGCTTCCCACACACAAGGTAGTTGACAACATTGGCATACCAGGGCGATGCGTCGACTAAGAATAACTTCTCGTCTAAAAATGATTCGATAATTTGGGACATCTGTCTATCTTCACTTCCAACTTCCAGTCGAGATAAATGGTTCGCTACTTGATTCTCAGATCCTTTCCTATCCCTAATTTCAACATCAAACTCTTAAAGGAGTAGGATGCATCGGATTAGTATAGGTTTGGCATCTTTCTTTGTAAAAAGGTATCTCAATGTAGAGTGATCAGTGTACACTATAATCTTTGCGCCGACAAGATAAGAATGAAACTTGTCAAATGCAAAAAACACTGCTAGCAACTCCTTCTCAATGGTTGTATAATTAACCTGCGCTTTAGTTAGAGTTTTACTAGCATAATAAATAGAATGAAATACCTTCTCTTTTCTTTGGCCTAGAACAGCTCCCACAACAAAATCACTTGCGTCGTACATTAATTCAAACGGTTGCGTCCAGTCCATTGCGACGATAATCAGAGCTTGTACCAACTGCTTCTTTATTATCATGAATGCGTCCAAACATTTGTCATCGAACACAAACTTTTTATTTTGCTCTAGCAATGAGCATAATGGTTTAGCAATCTTAGAAATATCATGTATGAATCTCCTGTAGAAACCAGCATGTCCAAGAAAGCTTCTTATTATTTTGACTGGTGGGCGATGGTAATTTCTCGATGATTTCGACCTTTTCTTTATCAACCTCAATGCCCTGACAAGATATCCAATGTCCGAGGACAATGCCTTCAGTTGCCATGAAGTGGCATTTCTCCCAATTCAGAACTAGATTTGTGTCCTCTCACCTCTTCAAAACTTTTTCCAGGTTGTCAGTGCATTAGTCAAAATTTTGTCCATATACAGAGAAATCATCCATGAACACCTCTAGAGAGTCCTCGATCATGTCCGAGAACATTGCCATCATATAACTCTGGAATGTTGCTGGCGCATTGCACAACCCAAACGACATACGTTGAAAAGCAAAGGTTCCAAAAGGGCATGTGAACGTAATCTTTGCTTGATCTTTCGGCGTAATGGCAATTTGGTTGTACCCAGAGTAGCCATCTAAGAAGCAATAATAGGCTTTACCAGCCAGCCTATCCAACATCTGGTCAATGAAAGGTAATGGGAAATGGTCCTTCTTTGTGGTCGCATTCAATCGACAATAATCCATGCATACTTGCTAGCTAGTCGCAATACGAGTAGGGATCAACTCGTTCTTGTCATTGGTCACGACTATGAAACCACTCTTCTTTGGCACACATTGGACAGGGCTTACCCAATTATTGTCAGAAATGGGATAAATGATGCCCGCGTCTAGCCACTTGATAATTTCCTTCTTCACTACTTCTTTCATCTTTTCATTAAGTCTTCGTTGTTGCTCAATTGATTGTTTCCCTTCATCTTCCAGCCTTATCTTATACATGCAAAAAGAGTGACTAATGCCTTTGATATCTGTAATGCTCTAGGCTATGGCTCTTTTGTGTTCTTTCAAAATGGCGATGAGCTTATCTTCCTGTGTTGCTTCAAGAGATGCGTTGACAATAACAAGTAATGTATCGTTGTCACCAAGAAAGATGTACTATAAATGCGTCGGCAATGGCTTCAACTCCAAGGTAGGAGCCTCCTCAATAGATGGTTTAAACATCGAGATTGTCCTGTTCAACAAATCCAAAGATTTCAGTTGCCAATTCTATCTCAGCTCACAATTATTAACCTCTTCTTTGTCGATACATTCAGCTAGGATTTTATCGGTAGATGTCACTGCATCCTTATCTGACACTACTAAATTCCTTGCATTGAATTCTTTCATCCAACACGTCAATGTGATGACATTACTCTTTACTTCTGGACGGGGATGCCTCAAACACATTGAAGGTCACATGCTCATCGTTATGTCGCATGATAAGTTCTCCCTTGAATACATCGATAAGCGTGTGTCCCGTTGCTAGAAATGGTCGCCTTAAAATAATGGGCACCTCATTATCTACTTCGTAGTCTAGGATTATGAAATCAGCAGGGAACACGAGCTTATCAATTTGGACAAGGATATCTTTAATTTGGCCTTCAGGTTGTGCTAAGGATCTATCCGCAAGTTGTAATGTCATCGCAATGGGCTTCATCGATCCTATTCCTAACTTCTTGAAAGTAGATAAAGGCATAAGGTTAATACTTGCTCCCAAATCACATAAAGCTTTACCTAAATAATGATTCCCAATGGAGCATGAGATTGTGAAGCTGCCAGGGTCTTTCATCTTGGTTGGCAACTTATTTATAAGCACAGCACTGCACCCCTCTGTGAGCGCAATCGTCTCAATTTCAGACAATTTCTTTTTCTTTGATAGCAGCTTTTTCATAAATTTCCCATAGCTGGGTATCTACACAAGAGCATCGATAAGAGGTATGTTAATATGCAATCGTTTCGAAGTAGAAACAACCTTTTGATACTCTTGATCATGGACTTCTCTTTAAATCTTTGTGGAAATGGCAAAGGTATTGTAACAATGGGTTATTGTGGAAAATTCGGTAGTGTTGACATTGGCAGTTGCATCGACAACTTTGTTGGGCACATAGTAGGCATAGATGGTACTACATTCGGTTTCTCTTCATTTACTTCAGCTTGGCTTCTTTCAGCTGCATCCTCTTCTTGTTGCTGTGGTTTAGATGCGTCGACATGGTCCTGATTAAAACTGCTTGGTTCAGTCGTTTGCTTCCCACTACTTAGCGTGATTGCCTTGCAATGCTCCTTCCCCCTCTATGTTAGATTCTCAGTATCACTAAGTAGAGTACCCGGTGACCTTGTGCTAAGATTAGAAGCCAACTATCCTAGCTGGGCTTCCAATGCTCGAAAGGAAGAAGAGTTGCCTTGCACTATTGCTTCAGTTCTCGTGATATGATCTCGCATCAATGCTTTAAGAGCAGCCATAGGATTTGACCTTGGTTAAGAAAGCTGCTAATGTTGATACTGATGATGCTGTCTTGGCACATGTGGAAGCACAGACTGTTGTGGCTGTAATCGAGATTGTGGTTGCATCTGGCTATGTGCCTGCATCTGTTCAGAATGAGAATTGACCTGAGAATTCTGATTATAATTATGTTGTTAGTTGTTGTGGTAACTCCCTTGTCTATAACTTCCTTGATTTGAGGAATTCCCATATCTGAATGTGGAAGCATTTTGATTCCCTCAAGGTTGTTGAGCTCGGTTGTTGTATGAGTTACCATAAGAATTCCCTCGAATGTTGTTGACATAGAATGCATTTTCTGTGTGTTGTAGGCAGTCCTCATAACTATAGTTTTCGCACAAATTTCACAGGCAAATATCGGCGCATCCAATTGCTAAGCCACTTGAATAGGAGCAATGTCACTTGTCCCCTTCATATTCTTTATAATATTGGCCAACGAAGATACCTGTGCACTCAAAGCAGAAATAGCATCTAATTCAAGAACTCTAGGGTTAGTCTTTACCTATGCAGAACGAGAGATTGGATATTGATAGTCAGTCTGAGCAATCCTCTCTAAAATTCTTATAGCTTCATTGTAGGTACAATCCAACAAAGGACCATTAGCAGATGTGTCGACAAGATTCCTTGTTTGAGCATTCAACCATTGTAAAAGATCTCTATTTGGGTCTCTTGCTGAAAACATGCGTTGGGCAGCGTCGAAGCAATATCTTGTAACGTTCCCAAGTTATATGTAAGTTCTCATCATCCAATTGATGATAGGTTGTAATATCATTACGCAACCTCGCATTCATTATCAGCGGATTAAAACGCAAAACAAACTGCGTTGTTAACGTATTCCAAGATGTGATGGATCTAGCCGGCAATCCCAAGAACCATGTTCTTGCTTTACCCTACAATGAATAAGAAAATAATTGCATTTTTAAAGCATCATCAAGGACACCATGTTGACTGAAGGATGCACAAATAAGCAGAAATGATTTTAAATGTTCTGTTGCGTCTTCATGAGGTAGACCAGAATATTTCCCATTCGAATTTAGCATTTGAAGCATCACCGATTTCAACTCAAAATTTCCAGCTTGTATAGCTGGTCTTACCACTCCCGATTGTAAATCATCAAGGATAGAAATAACAAAATCTTGGATTATCCTATTTTGCACTTGATCTTCTTGTAGAGGCGGTGGTGGTATATCATTAACAATTTGTGACAGCACTGGAGGAACTTTATCTTATGGCAGCAATGGTGGCAAATTATTGTTGTTATTGTTACCAGCTATTTTCCTTTGTTCTTGTCTTTTCCTCCTAAGTGTTCTCTCAAGTTTAGGATCAAAGCTTGCAATATCCTTAGGATTTCTTCTTGTGGACATGCAACTTCTAAAGAAATAAAAGAAAATTAACAAAAGAAAATTAAACGGATTAGTAAAAATAAAAAGTTAAGTAAGAAATAGTTGCTACTATAATAGTAAACATCAAACAAATGCTAAATCCCCGACAATAGCGCCAAAACTTGATTGCGTTTATAACGTCACAGTGTTTATGCAAGCGAACACACGTCGTTGCAAGTATAGTTGATAGAACAATTCTATTGGATATCGATCCCACGGGGAATGAGTTCTTGATGTTTAAATGTCGAAGCAACTAAAGCTAGGATTAGAGAAAATGTGAGTAAAGATGTCAGTTCAATTATGTCAAATCTGCACACTAAAATTATTAATACTATCAATGCAATAAGTTGTCAAAGCAAATTAAATTGTCAGAGCAACATAAAGCAAATCAAAGTGTTGTTGAAGTGTTGAGTATTTAAATGTATAAAAGTAAAGGTGTGATCAAGTGTGAAGATCTGGAGTGGATCACTGATTTTTCTAAGTCCCAACGCAGGATGCGTCGACAAGGTTTTGAATAGATAAATTGTCGCAGCAATGAAGTTCCAATGAAATCTTACCAATAACAATTCCCTATTTAGCCACGACTCAAGTACCCATAATTACACCACCTCTCGGTGTGAACAACGTTGTGTACCTAAGAACAAGTGATTAGAATCTCTTCTAATCCCAAGCAGCTCTTGCCTAACTTACTTGTTAATTCAACTTGTCACAGCATCTCTCGATGTCGGTAGACTGCAGTTCCACTCTTGTGTTTAATACAATTGAATTCAAGAATAAACAGATGAAAAGCATTAAATAAGAATCAAAGTGATCAAATACTGAAACATACTCTCATATTCATTCAAATATCAATAATAGTTAATCATCTATAAGAAAGGATTTAATGAATACATCGAAATATACTATCTCTAGGCTACTCGAATTACCCTCTAATTACTTCTCTTGCTCAGCATCAAGCACTCATCGTCAAGAGTTATTGCTCATTGGCTCAGTCAGCTTATTGGTCTCCAGCAATAAACTCAAAAAACACAAAGTAATTTGCAAATTTAATTCTTCAACTCTTGATGATTTCCTCCATCTTCATTCCTCTATTTATATCCTTCAAAAGTTGCAAATTTCAGCCTCCCATTCTCAAATCCAGATCTAATTTTTGTAGCTGTCAAAGTTAGTTATAGTACAGCTGTGCACTCATCCAGATTTGATGTTTTCTTTAGAGATCTGCAGGTTGTCGCTGCATTACTGGGCGTAATTTGAGATCGTTAATTGCGGCGACAACTTGTGATTTTCCTACATTGGTGCTTCCAAGTGTGAATTCAGCTTGAGTTTACTCATTCGAGGTCCAGGTTCTATGCAGTGACATCTCTGGTTGCAATTCCAAGCTGATCTTGTGGCTACATTCTTTTTCCAGCATTGATCTTCTGGGCTGAGTTCCTGCGCTGACAATTCTAAGGTGCAATACATCGACTGCTTGCGGTGACATTAGTACAAAAAGAGATAAAAATAACAATAATTTAAACTAACTAGCAATGAGTTAGAAAATATAAAACTTAAGTATGAAATGCTCATGATGCATGCTAAATAAGGTACAAAAGAGACAATTAAAACACCAATTTAGGGAGAAAAAATATGTCATTTGTAATGCTATCACCTTCATCGTGGCCATGCACTTGCAGCTTTTAATCATATTCTTATTCAAGAGTTGAAAAGTTAAAAATAGAAGGGAGATCCAATGCTTCTGGACAAATAAATGTTCAATAAGATGTCCAGACACTTCTTGCACTTATATATGAGAAGGAAGAGTGTCTTCTTTCATTTGTAAAGACTTTGTTTTCATGTTATTTAGATTATATTATTTAATATATTTATGATTGAATGAATGAAAATTGACTAGAATGCAAATGCATTAATGGGGGCTCGCTTAGGTTATTTTCTTACGCTACCATAAAATTACCAAGAGGATAGCTAAGCTAGGGCAATGTTTGATATGATGTTGTGTAATACTCATTGCTTGTGAATTTTCAGATCCTGCCCTTTGCTATTACCCATTTTGAAGATAATGTGTTGGTGGAATCATGTGCTTTTCTTTTAGAGATTTGTTTGCTTATCAGCCAGCATGTTACGAGTAATGTAGTAATCAGTTGTTTAACGTCATAGAAATATTGTGCAAGCATACACTATCAATGCAAGTATAGTAGGCAGATGTGAATCTATTAGATATCGATCCCATGAGGATGGTTGTCTTTTGTCTATCAATATTAGTGTACTGAATAAGTAAAAATGAGATAATTTGTAAGAATAGTTGTCGGAGCAATAACTTGAAAATAAAAGCGAAATGTGATAATGATAAAATGGGATCCCCAACGTGAATATTCAATAGAATACTAAGTGCTCACAAGATATGAAAGGATAGGTGATTGCCGCTACATTAAAGTGCATTGAATATCTTACCAAGCTTAACTTCTATATTTGATCTAAGACTTAAACTTGCACATTGACCACATCTTCTGATGATGGCAATGCAACATAATTAAGAACAAGTGGATTAAAACCCTCTAATCCTTAAGCAACTTCCGTTGTCATGCTTGTTAGCTTGAACTGTCACTGCACCTTCCAGTGACAGTGACTGCAATAACATTTCCATGCTAAAAACATTCAAACCCAAATATTAAATAGTAGAAGAAAGGTTGAATAAAATAACATTTAACCTAGAAATCATGTGTACTTCCATAAAAACATGAAATAGAAGGTAATCACCAATGTTTAGAAAGGAAATGTAAAAGAAACAAGTGAAGAATACTATTCCTACACAATCTCGACTTGCCCTCTCACTTTCCTCTTGTATTGCACTTAGGACTCCCTGTCAAGAGCTGATCTGCATCTGTTTCACGTCGGTTCACCTGTAGGAACTTAAGCCTCCATAGCCGAAAGCTTCAAAGGTAAGTTGAAGAAGAATATGCACAAAAAAGACTCCCTTTTCTTTTTCCTTGTAAATATTTATATCCCTCCAAATTGTACAAGTGTCCTTTCATAAGTATCATGCTGCCTCTGTTCGTACCAGTTGGTTATACTAGACTGGATAGCTTATACATTTTTGTTCTAATCCTCATTGGACACTCCTTTGACAGTTATTGGGTGTAGCGACAATCCTAGGCGTAATTTGGAAATACTCATGCAGCAACATTAATACCAAAACATGACAAAATTAAGGATAACTAGGCTAAGGTCCATTGAGTTAGAAAATGCAATTTACTAAACTAAAACATGCTAAAATATGCGTTAAAGACAACTAAATGGGGACAAATTAACCAATAAGTAAGGAGAAAACATAGTTTCTTTCTTATACTATCACACCCCCAAACTTGAGTTTTTACTTGCCCTCAAGTAAAACAGAACCAGCAAGGCTACACAAAAATTTACCAAGACAAATGATCATTCTAGTAACTTGAATCATCTAAAATCTCAATGAATGAATCACATTCGGATGACAGAATATTGCATCGATAATACCTAGTATGAATGAATAAGATTGCAACTTCATCAAAGCTAGCATCATACCTCAAATCCTAAATTCTATCTACCAATACAACGTTTATTAAACAATAATATATATATTTTTATTTCTCCCTTTTTTTATGTGAATAAGGGGTATCTTTCCATTACTATACCCTTCTTACTGAGAAGTAACGATGGAGTGCAACAAACCCCCATGTAGTACGTAATTGCGCCGACACACACTCATGCAGCGACAACCTTCGGCCAGATTCATTTTTCTAACACTTGCATTGGAGTGTTCCCCCTTGAACAGTTCACAATACACCCACATTGGAGTGTCTCTTATTTATAACTATATATATATATATAAGTAGCTGTAAAAGGCAGATTCATTCAAGATTCAAGGAATGCTACTAGTCATCTAGTACTAATGCAATATAAATCATTCATCAAAGAATTGAAGATACAAAATTCAATCAAATTTATCCAACTCATTCATTAATAATTCACATGATTCAAGAATTACGAATCGAATGTGACAAAAATTTTCAAACACATTTGCATTAACCATAAATAAACCTTTCATGCTTCATTAAACTCAAAAAGATTTTTTTTGTAATGTGGGTGCATCTCCAAACCTCATATGTATTCCCCTAAACTTAAAGTTTTCATTGTTCCCAATGCACTAACATTAAAATGCAATGACAATAAAAATGCAATGACAATGTGCATTAACAAATTAAAAACTACAGCTGCATGCAATGCATGAACACTACAGCTAAAAACTTAAAATAAACTAACCCGTTTTTCCTCATCCATAGATGTGGCTGCATGATGCTTCTTATTCCTCCTCTTTTTCTCCTCCTTCCTACTCTTTTTATCTTTGGAGCGCTTTCTCTTCTTTTCTTTGGACTTCGCATGGTCCTCGGATTACTCCTAAGTTTTCAGCCTTACCCTGGCATCATCGGTTGCTTCTTGTGTTAGAGCGATCACCTCGAGTGGTCCGGTGTAGACCACTATTACCAATAAGTTATGGTTCTCCTCACTGGTTTCCTCTGCAGCTTCCATCGATCTAGCTCCATCTCGCTCTAACTTATCAGTAGTTGCACCCACAATCTTGGGTGTAGTGACAGTATCCTTCGCTGATTCTTTCTCAGCATCTTCTTTCTTCTCGTTCACATCTTCAACAAGGGTTTCCTCCTCAGCAGCTTGTTCCTCTTGACCAGTAGTGAAGTCACCCTCGAATAGGCTATCAATCATTTGCGAGCACTCCTCAACATTTCATGATTCTTCTTCTTTCTCATCATCAAAGACGTGCAAAATGGGAGAGGATGCTACCGATCTGTCTTTGTCCCTTAAGTCAACATTCCCTGATGAAAGTTCATAATCTCGGATGATTGGTGGAAACATTGGAAATTCTAGGAGTGGGGTTGGACTCAACTACCTTAATGTGGCTACAATAGAACTGTTCCAAGCCTTGGTATAAGTATAGAACAAATTTTGTGATCTGTCCATATATTCTATTATAGTGACAAGCCTGATTTGCCTATTGCTTATGGAGTTGGCCAACTTCTCAACATCCTTCATTTTGTACAACAAGGATGTCTCTGAAGTCAAGTTTGTTCCCTTATTTTATGCCTTTGCTTTGCCCTTCCTTTTGCTTGTCTCTGCCTCATTCGCTGTTGGTGTATCCTTGCCATGAGTCATTCTTTCAATAGAGGATTCATTAATTGGGCCTTTTTATCCAGGATTTCTTCCTCATCACAAGGTATGATCCCTTTCTGCTGGTACAATAGCATCACCAACAATGGGAAAACCAAAATTTAAGTTTGTCTTGTGGTGCAGTCAGTAATTTCCTGGTGGATTATTGCACCTACATCAATCTTTCTACCCATGACAATTGAATGTATCAGGCAAATTCTATCGAGGTTGACTGTGATGCTGTGGGTAGAGGGCTTTAGCCTACAATTGACAAAATGAAACCATATTTTGCTTTGCTGTGTCAGGAAGCGTCAGTGTATTGTATAATTCTTTTGATGTGAACCCGTCCATATTGCTCCTTCGACACATAAATCCTTCACCACCAGGTCCCTTTTGTCTTTTGTGATATCCTCAATGAACTGAGAGTGTTCATCCTCGTCCACTTTAGTGTTGCACAACTCATTGATTTTTTAGCATCCCATGGTATTAAGCCTTCTCGAACAAAGATGAACTCTAACTTAGGGTCATAAAGTTAGCGTAAAACTCGCGTACCGTTGAAGGAGAGTAGCTTCCAGGACGAGTGTAGAAAGTCTCCTACCTGAGCTTTGAGATGGTTTTGTAGACTTGCTTGCCCAAGTCTTGCTGTTACAGAAGGAGAATGCCCTGTTCCGGGTGGAAGTTTCGCTTTGAAATGTTGTCTTGAAACCGATCTTTGGCCGCTTTCGTTAAAAAGATCACCGGCTCATTTTTCTCCATTGGCAAGGAGGACTCTAGTTTACGAACTGCAGTTGTAGAGGATGAGTGTCCTTCAACAAATTTGGTAGCTTTCTTGACTACTCCTCTAGTTCTTGCCATATTTTTGTGAGTGAAGAAGGTTTTAAGGTGTAAAGGTATGAACTTGGGAAAAAGAAACTAAATAAAAATGGTTGATTTGTGTTTGTTACAGTCGACACTGTGGAGGAGGGTTTATAGTGAGTGATAGAAGAAGATGGAAGGGCGTGATTTTTTTGTGATTAATTGAAGGGACATAAAGCTAGCGGGAATAAATGCGTCTAATGAAAATTACGCCCGCTCAGGCAAATACAACGGCAGGGTAACTTTTGATGAAACGGTTGGATTTGAAATCCTTGATATGCCCTCATTCTTGATAAGTCATCAGTGGTAGTATAATCGTACAAATTACGTTGACAATAAAGTCCAAGTCTGTCGACAATGGTACCTACTTATTTTGCAAAAACAAATAAGAAGTAAAACAAACTTGAACAAAAGAAAAAATAAAATAAAATTACGTAATAATAAATTCAATAAAAATTAAAAAATTTCGACCAATTTAATGGTCTCTGCCTACTTTTGATCAATATTCCCAAAATAATGTTTCAGCCGCTGTCGATTCACTTTGAATTGGTGTCCATCATGTAAATCCTTAATTGTGAACGCACCATGAGGAAATAGTTCGACAACTTCGAAAGGTCCAGACCAATGTAAGCACAATTTTCCTGGGTACAATTTCAATCTAAAATTAAATAATAAAACTTGTTGACCCGCAATAAATTATCGTTGCAAAATAATTCTGTTATGCCATCGTTTGGTCTTTTCTTTGTAAATAGTAGCATTTTCATAGGCATTTCACCTAATCTCCTCTAGTTCAATGATATCCAACAGCCTTTTCTTTCCAGCAGCTTCATAGTCCATGTTCACTTCCTTAATTGCCCACATTACCTTGTGCTCCAATTCAACTGGCAAGTGACATGCTTTCCCAAAGACCAACTGATACGACGACATCCCTAATAAAGTTTTGTATGCTGTCCACAATGCCTATAAAGGGTCATTCAGTCTGGAAGACCAATCTTTCCTTGAAGGGTTGACAACCTTCACAAGAATGTTCTTAAGTTGTCGTTTGGATACTTCGGTTTGTCCATTGGTTTGCTGATGATAAGTAGTAGCCATTCTATGATTAACTCCAGATCTCTTCAGTGCGACTACCACTTGGTTGCAATTAAAGTGTGTACCCTGATCACTAATCAATGCTTTTGGTATGCCAAAGCGGGTGAGTATATGCTTGTGAAAAAATTTAAGCATTGTCTTAGTATCATCCTTTGGGACTGCAACAGCTTCAACCCACTTCGAGACATAGTCAACAGCTACTAATATATACAGATTTCCAAATGAACAAGGAAATGGTCCCATAAAATCCATACCCCAAACATCAAACAATTCAACCTCCATAATTGGCTACTGTAACATTTCATTACATCGAGATATAGAACCAGTGCTCTGACACCTATCACATTGATTAACATAATTGTGGGCGTCCTTGAATAGTGAAGGCCAGTTGAATCCTGATTGAAGAACCTTAGCAGCAGTTCTCATGCCATCAAAATGACCTCTATAAGGAGCATCATGACAATGCTTCAGGATTGAAAGCATCTCCTCTTCCGGAACACAACACCGAATGATGTTGTCATTGTATACCTTGAATATATACGGCTCGTTCCAATGGTACTTCACTACTTCACGAAGAAATTTTTTTTATGGCCTGTCGGGCCATTATGAAACCATTAGCATGCGTCCCACAAACACCCTCATGGACTTCTTCTAGGATTTTTCTAGCATTAATAGCATCAATACATCTTAGCAATTCTTGATCGTTTCTTCTTTTATACAGAATTTCTCCATCCAAGACATAATCAATTGCCAGTCTTCTCAATGTCCGCTTATCATTCTCGGTGGCTTGCTTTGGGTATTTACGGTCTCTTTCATAATGTAAGATGTTTTCGTACCAAGGATGGTCATCCCTTTCTTCTTCCTCGATGTTGTAATAGAGGGCATGAGCCTCGTAAATGCTCATTTGAATAGGTCTTACATCCTCTAGCTTGTTTACTTTAATCATTGAGGTAAGACTAACCAGAGCGTCAGCCATTTGGTTTTCATCTCGTGGGAGATAATGGAATGTAATGTCATCAAACTCCTTGATTAACTCGAGAACCAACCTTCGATAGTCAATTAAATTGGAGTCTCTTGTTTCTCAGTTTCCTTTGAGCTGGTAAATTACAAGTTCAGAATCCCCGTATACTTCTAAAATTTTGATCTCTCGTTCTATAGTTGCACGGATTCCCATGATACATGATTCATATTCGAACATGTTATTTGTACAGTTGAAGTCGAGCTTACTAGTGAAAGGATAATGGTCACCTTCTGGAGATACCAAAACTGCCCCAATTTCATTACCCGTGACGTTCGAGGCACCGTCAAAATTTAACCTACAAGGATGTTCTTTCGGAGCTCCTTCCTTAGTCGTTGCAATGTACATTACGTCTTCACTCGGGAAATCAAAATTCAAGGGCTTATAATCCTCTAGAGTTGTACTCGCTAGAAAGTCTGCTATTGCGCTTCCCTTTACCGCCTTCTGGTTCACATAGACTACATCAAATTCAGAGAGAAGGATTTGCCATCTAGCCATTCTCCCATTTAGTGCGGTCGACTCCATCTTGTATTTTAAGGGATCTAATTTTGAGATCAACCAAGTCGTGTGATACAACATATATTGCCTTAATCTTTGAGTGGTCCAAACTAAAGCACAACATAACTTCTCAATTAGCAAATACCTTGTTTCAGAGTCAATGAACTTTTTATTGAGGTAATATATCGCTCTTTCTTTTCTTCCAGACTCGTCATGTTGGCCTAGCACACATCTCATAGAGTTCTCAAAGACTGCTAGATACAAGATTAAAGGTTTGTTTAGGCTTGGTGGTACTAGAATTGGGGTATTTGACAAATAATGTTTGGTCTTATCAAAAGTCATCTGGCATTCCTCATCCCACACACCTGGGTTAGGTTTCTTGAGAAGATAGAAGATTGGGTCACATTTCTCGATTAATTGTGAAATGAATCTTGCGATTTAGTTCAATCTCCTTAAGAAACCTCGAACTTCTTTCTGAGTACACGGTAGTGGTAACTCTTATATGACTTTGACTTTATCTAGGTCAATCTCAATATCCCTCTTGCTTACCAAGAAGCCTAACAATTTGCTTGAAGTAGCTCCGAAGGTGCATTTAGCTGGGTTTAACTTTAGCTGGTTTCCTCAACATCAAGAATAATTTCTTTAAGACTTTCACATGTTCTTCCCCATTTCGAGATTTTGCAATCATATCATCAACATAAACCTCGATCTCTTTATGCATCATATCATGAAGGTTACCATAGTTCTTTGATATGTTGCTTCTACATTCTTAAGTCCAAACGACATCACTTTATAACAAAGCGTTCCCCACATCGTGACGAAGGTGGTCTGCTCCATATCTTTAAGATCCATCTTTATCTAGTTGTACCCGAAGAAACCATCAATGAAAGAGAATAATGAATGACCCGTCGTGTTGTCAATTAGGGTATCAATATGGGGTAACAGAAAATTATCTTTCAAGCTTGCCTTATTCAAATCCCGATAATCAACTTGCATTCGTACCTTCCCATCTTTCTTAAGGACAAGGACTATATTAGCTAGCCATTTTGAATACTTGACCACCTGGAGGAAACTAGTGTTGAATTACTTTTTGGCCTCTTCTTTTATCTTTAATAGTATGTTAGGTCTCACCCTTTGAAGCTTCTGTTGAATAGGTTTACAATCCTCCTTTATAAGGAGTCTATGTACCACAATATCAGTGTTTAACCCAAGCATATCCTAATAGGACCACGCAAAAACATCTTTAAACTCCTAGAGTAGCTTAATAAGATCTCGCCTTGTTTCTATGGAAATGCTTGTCCCGATTTTTACTTCTTTCTTTTCTTCCTCATTTCCCAGACTCATGATTTCTACTGACTCTTTATGAAGCAAAATTTATTTTTCATCTTGCTCTACCATCCTTAACAAATTAGGAGATACGTTATAATCTCGATTCTCTTTCAAATCCTGAAATTCTTTCGAATACATATCTTGCTCAAAAAGGGGCTCTGAGTCAACAATGGTGTCACTTATATCATTGACATCAAAAGACCTGTTAGAGGGATAAGAGGAGATCCAAAAAATCAATGAATTTAAGAATGATTGTTTGTGTGGTATAATTATGAATGAAAAGAACATTTTGACAAGGGCAAAAAATACTTGTCAAATTGAACAAGAATAAATTGAATTGAAGAATGGTTAATTGTATAGTATAAAATATTTGTCTAACTTGGTCAAAAATAAATAGAATTGTGAAATGAAATAAAAAACACATTTTTTATTAAAATAACCGATAACGATAATGGGCCCTTTTACAAAGATTCTTATTACTCTTAGGCATAGAGTAGTAGGTGTGTTTTGAGCATTACTTTGAAGGGGTCTTAAAGACTATAGGGAGTTCCTCTACAATCCAGTTGTTTAGAGTACTCCCGGGGATGTAAGGACGAATTTCCCATCGGCTTCTTTTTTTAATCCTTTCTTCAGATGCAGCGTTGATGCTTAAATCCTTCATTATTTCTACTACTTCAATCAATTTCCTCTCCTTCTCTTCCAATCATTGCCTTGAATTGATTATTCCCCTTGATATGACCATTTTTTATATATAAGGAAAGACCATTGGCTTCCACCTGATCTCTTCCCCGGCCAAACGTGCTCTTCTTCTCTCCTGTTTCTTCTCCCTCATATGTAGTTTGTGCCCTAGGCCAAAGCAATCTCGTTTATCTACAAACATTGGCACATTGAGCCTTCATTGGATTTTTTTCCTAGTCTCTTTCTCCTTAACGCTTCTTTCTCGATTGCCATTCACAGACCCATCCTCGTGTTTTGTGATATTTTGGGTGTAGGGATCTTACTTCCTTTGGCAATGAAGGTTGTGTTAACAAACTCCAAAGATCGGAAAGAGCATTCCAAGGCCTCTTTGTTCGCTCCGGTGTAGGGTGTATCATTTGCTATTGATACAATTATGTCTTCCTCAACACTGATTGTGACCAATCGTCCTTTAGTCACCAATTTCAATTTTTGGTGTAGTGATGACGACACTGCCCCTACCGAGTAGATCCATGGTCTTCCAAGCAAGCAGTTGTAGCTTAGTTTGATATCCATTACCAAAAAGTCTACTTCATATGAGTTTGGACCAATTAATAACGGTATCTCGATCCTACCTATTACCTTTCTTTCAGTCCCATCGAATGCTCTCACTATGTTATGACATGCTTTCATGTGAGAATTATCGATCGACAACCTCTTCAGTGTTGTTAATGGTAGAATGTTCAGAGCTGAACCATTATCAATCAATATACCAGGTAATGTGTACCCTTTACAGTGGGTGGTGATAGGTAATGCTTTTGTCGACCCCATACCTCATGGGGTATTACATCATCATTAAAAAAGATGAAATTATCGATGCTTACATTACTGACCAAGCGGTCTAGCTCATTCACTGATATATCGTTAGCTACATAAGTCTCATTTAACACTTTCATTAGAGTGTTACGATGTGCTTCTGCACTTAATAATAGTGTTAAAATCGATATACGAGTTACTGCTTGTACAATTGCTCCATCAAGCTATATTCACTGTGCTTTAAGAATTTTAGGAATTCCCTAGCTTCTTTTTCTGTTACTGGCTTGTTGATCGGTAACTTAGGTCCATCAGTCTTTCTTTTTTTGGGCTCTTCCCTCAAGTGTTTCATTTTCTACACTTATGGGGTCATAGCTCTTCCTGCTGCATGTGATAAGACTCATATCTTGAGGTCCTTCTGATATAGCTTTGAAATTCTCACCTCTTGATATCATCACATTACAATCGTAATTCCAAGGTACCCTTCTGCTATCCTTATAATGAAAGGCTACAGGTTTTTGGATTATTACTTTGGCACTGCTCTTTCTTCAGTTTCGTTGTTTTTCGACTGGGAGTTTATTATCATTAGGTGATTGACCCCAAAAGTTCTTTTGGCTCTGTCCTCTTCGGAAGCACATGCTTCTTCCACCTTTTCATCTTTTTCAAAGAATTCTAACTTCTTATTATCCATTAAACCTTGTACAATGGTTTTGAACTCGTCATATTCTTAGATTTCGTGTCCTTCATCATCGTGGAACCCGCAGTAGTTCTCTGTTCTTACTACTTTCCCTGAATTTTGGATGATCAAACCTGCATTCACCATCTCACGCCAAACCCATTTTAGTGGAGATCTCACCTCCTCAACACAGGTTTTGATCTTTCTATTTTTTCCTCCAACTATTACATTCACCCTTTGATCTGGATGACTGGGTAGTGAATTCCCTGATACAGTAGGCCTTGTAGGTAGGGTCATCGAATCTTAGTACCTCGACATTGATGAGTTGTTGAATCTACCTTTTTAAGGTGGCGCAATTCTCAATTGAATGCCCAGTTATTCTTGTGTGATACTCGCATTGGGCGTTCGTATCGTACCATTTTGGGAATGGTGGTGGTAGTGGTTTTAGATAGGATGGTGATATGACGTGTTCATCAAGCAATTTCTAGTAAAGTTCTTTGTACGTCATAGGGATGAGAGTGGATTTTGTGTTTGACCTCGAGCTAGACCCCTGCCTCGGAATTCTTTGGTAGTTATTCATTGTGGTCTTGAGGGGTGCCATTACCATCGGCTTCGAATAACTCGTCTTGTACAAGTCTGTGTTGTTAATTTCATTTTCCTTTTTCTTGAGGGCTATTCTCTTAACACCTTCCCCTGTGTCAATCTTCCGACTTCTGATCGCATTCTCGATCATCTCCCCTAACATGACCATGTAAGAAAAATTCTTGGTAGTGCTTTCTAGCATACGGTTAATGAATGGGGCCTTCAAAGTATTAACGAACAACATAGTCATTTCCTTTTCCAACAATGGTGGTTATACTTGGGTTGCTATGTCTCTCCATATTTGGATATATTATCGAAAGCTCTCATTTGACTCCTTCTCCATTCTCTGCAGGTCAGTCTATCGGGTGTCATGTCAGTTACATGACTATTATTTCATAAATGCTTGTGTCAGATCCTTCCATGAGCTTATTTTGGCACAGCTCACCTGATTGTACCATTTTTGCAGCAGATCCCGCTAGACTATCCTAGAAGCAGTGGATTAATAACTGGTCATTATTGACATGCCCAATCATCTTCTTGCTAAACATGGTAATGTGTGCCTCGGGGCAGCTGGTCCTACTATATTTATCAAAGTCATCCGTTTTGAACTTCGAGGAGAGCACTAGGTTTGGGACAAGGCTTAGCTCTTTAGCGTCAATCCCATAGAAGGTATCAGTACCTTTCATCTCTTTTGCCTTCTCTTCTAACCATTTGTATCGCTCCTCTAGTTGTTTAAGGATCTCAGGTCTTGCTCTTTCCGTCTCTCCCACGTCATCCAAGTCATGGACGATAGGGTTGGCTACATTATCTTCAGGGTAGGAACCAGACCCCATTTGGAAATTTGCATGCCCTGACTTACCACCGGAGTGTTCTTGTGCTCTTATTGTTACTGATACCCCAAGTGGGTATGTTTCCTGCGGCACTTGGATATGCACAAGAGTATAGCCTGGGAGGTATCTAGGCTCCTCACTTTCTTCCCCTGGACTTATTGCAGGACCTTTTCCTTTATCACCCCCTTCTCTTAGCAACTGAGTCAGCTCACTTATAATGCTCCTTTGAGACTTTATAATTTAATCCTTCATATCTAACTGCACCTTGTCCAATTGGTCTTGCAGCTGTGCTTTCATTTGCTCTTGCATTTCCTTTTGGATTTGTTCTAAACATTCAATTCTTTGATCCATTGCTTTTCGAGTACCAAAATGATGTGAATTCTCTATGGTTTCTGGTTTAATTGTTTAAAATTTTAATTAATTAGAATTGTTGTGTTAAAATATATGAAAATGCAATGCGAGTGAATGTATGCAATGTAAGAGAAGGCATTGACTCTGAAAGTTTTGATTTTCCTAAGAAGTTCAACTAGTTTTTATCCCCGTTTTGATTTTGATTCATATTGCATGCTTAGCTCATCAACTTCAATGGCTAGCTTTTGCACATGATCAACCACTTTTGGCATTTACGTGAGTGCTTCGCCTATGACATAATATCTATCTTTAACTTGCCTCTGAGCCTGTTGAAGGTGCCATTCACTTGTTTCTAGATTCCTTTCAAGAATCTCGATTCGTATCTCGTTATTCTGTAATGAGGCTTCAAGTTCTTACACTCTTTTCCTCAACTCCTTACTTTCGACCTGACTTGCCTTAACTATTGTGACTGAGTTTCGGCTGCGATGTCTACATAAAGACTCTTCTAATTCAAATATTCTAGCTTCTAACTTGACTATTTGGGCTTTTAGTTCAGCCTTCTCAACTTGACTTTCCAGCGATTCCCCTTTTATGGCATTCCCTCGAGCTTGACCATCTTGAAAGTTCCTTTTCCAATGTTCCATTCGATCTTTTTGTTCTTGAATCTCTCGTTGCCATTGTATTGACATTTTGCCAAGCCTAGCATCCTTATGGACAGACGAAGTTTTTGTAATCCTTCTTTAAATCTTCTAAGTCTTCTTCGCCTTTGTTCTTTCCTTTCCTTAACTTTTTAGCCTCTAGCTTATGGATATCCACATCCAATCCTAACTTCATTTTTTCCTCTTCTAAAGCTTCTATTCTCTTCCCAAATCTCGAGCTCTTCCTTCCAAAGTCGTTTTATAATGTCCAATTCTGATGGAACCACTTGCAAGTATTCTTTTATTGGTCGAATATCATCAGGATTTGGTACTGCAGTATTAACTCTTTTATTTCTCCACCAATCATATTCTGACATTATCATTGGGTTTGCAATGAATAGTTTCAATCTAGGTACTTGATTCCACGTGTTTGATATCTCTATGACTATTTTCTTGTAGTTATCCCTTTTGTAAGTGAAGTCGCACTAGGCCAAACCTTGTGTTACCGGGAAAAACTGCCTATCTTGTATTGGCTTAACACAAGTAGAGGGGCGTATCCTACAGCTCTCCATACTCCGAGTAAGGGAACCAAATCAAAATTGTCGCAACGGTAGAGGATCTCATTAGGGATAAACCAAGGTGCCATCCATTCAACGTCCTCATCCCGAAGATTTTGAAGAATAGCCATCCACTTCTCTTCGGATATACTCTACTCCCTTTGTGTGGCTACGAGTTCTTTCAGAGGCGAATAATCTGTCGAGAACACTTTGTATGAAAACTTTTCTATCTTCTAAAAATGACTGTGAAACCAAGCTATTAAAAGTGGTGCACAACCGATGAACCTCCCTTCTTCTTCTCTTCAACAAGCTTTTAGTCATCTAAAGGTCTCGACGAGGATTGCTGGGACTGGTGTGACTCTCTCGCTAAGCCGGTTGAAAAGATCAGCGACTGCATCTTCTACGTGCTCTAATCCTTTTGGGAAAATAACTAACCCATAAATGCTTAGAGCAAAAATGTCGACGCGCTTCTTCATATCTAGGTATGCCAGTATCAGATCCCTTAGACTCTTTCAAGTTATACACTTGTTATCTCCTTTTAGTTTGATCCGAGATACAATCCACTATTTACTCATCCTTGTTATGTTCATCAACTTTTCAAAAAAGTCGGGACACACGCAGCTCTCGAGTAAGCCTTGTTGACTTGAATCCTTGGGCAATGAATCAATGCGGTGTATTCTACCACTATTGGTGTCATGTCGAAGCTCCCAAAGGTAAAGCAACTGTATGTGGATTCTAGTGTTGGGTGAGAGCTCGAAAGAGGTGCTTATCTATCTTCACCTCGAGTAAGTTGGGTAGATCTCTGTATTCCCTATAAAACATTTGCCTCATCTCATCATTCCACTGACCCCAAATGTCTCTCAACTCTTGCACACTATTTTGGGTCACATTTACTCGAGTATGATTCCAAAATTCTGATAAATGTCCTTCTATCAAACTGTCTCCCTTCTCACGCTGTCTTTCTTCCGACCATAAGCACACGGCCATGTTGTCTTCCACTCTACTAAGAAATCCATTTTCCATGACAAAGCTCTCTATTTGGTAATCGAGTATGAACAAACACCTTTTCTATGATGGAAATGCGATGCGAAAAATAAGAACATAGACAAAATAAAGCAAGTCAGTATGCTAAACGGAGGGATAAAATCTAACAATAAAATTGCAATTAAAAGTGAAAATAATAACACGTTTCTCCTATTTGGGTGATTGCTAAAGGTTTATAGCAACACTTGGTAGTTTCCTAAAGTCGACTACGTGCGGTTTGAGTTCTAAAGTAAAGGTACCTGAACCAGCAGATTCCTTTATCCTCACCCGTTACAGGCTTATACGGACGAGTTCAGTTCAGGGGGATACATTTCTCATATGTTTGCACGGAAGTGAAAACTTCACGAAAACATAAGTACGGTTATATTCCCGAAAGTGATCCACTATCCTGCACGGAGGTGAAAACCTCACGAAGGCGTAGTTTCTCACTTCCACTTAAGGGGTGAAGTAACCGATCAATGCAAATGCATAAAACCCTCACTTCGACAATGAAGAAATTTAAAAATTAAACATATGAACAGAAAATGCAAGGATCGCAAATTAAATTTAAATCACATTTCTCAATTTTCAATCAAAAAGACCAAAAATAATCGACTCGTGGCTTGACTCCCTTATTTGTCCCCAGTGGAGTCGCCAAGCTATCGAAACCATTTTTTAAGGGGTCTCGAATTTTATTTTAAAATATGAAAAGTAGGAGTCGCCACCTATCCTTTTTAATTTGGTGTGATTGGACTACCTAAAATGTTTGAATTTGTTTTAGAAAAAAACAATTTGGTCTCTGAAATCCAAAAAATAGGTTCGGGAGTCGGTTACGTGTGAGGAAGGATTAGCACCCTCACACGCCCAAAATTGGTACCTAGTCGATTATTTATGGTCTTGGTTGTTGAAAAGTTGAAAACCCGAAGAAAATTTAAAATACGATCATTGAGCATGTAAAATAATCAAATTTGATAAAAAATTTAAATCTCACAAGAAATGATCTTCTATTTCGAGTCAATTGAGAAAAATCGTGTCCCATAAGTTAGGGGCATGATATTTCGAGTCATCGAAAATCGAAAACCATTTACCGATCGATTAAAGAAAATTTAAGACCCAGTAAAAAATGAAATCATTTTAAAGATAGAAATCTTATATTAGGTGTTGTTTAAAAAATTAAATTTCAAGAAATCGAACTTTTGTCTCGAGTTTACCGAGAATGAAGTCACATCCCGTAAGTTAAAAACACGACATCTCGGATACTCAAAAAGAAAGAACGTTCTTCAATTTATTAAAACATACACATTTTAAATTCCAAAATGATGTATTCAGTTACTTAAGTTTAAAGATAAAATTGCATCTCGTAAGTTGAGACACAATTTTATCGAATCCTTAAACAACGAACATTGCCTCGATTTTTAAAATGATTTTTTTATATATCAAAATATACACTCTTAAACGAAAAATGGAAGAACATTCATGTGATTTTTTTGCAAAATAAAAAATGACAAAAATAAAAATATGAGTAACATGAAAATGCAAAATATGAAATTAAATTAAATCTTGAATAAGAGATAAAAATATTTTGAAGAAAATGACAAGGGGTTAATTAATTTTTTTTAAAAAAGGAACAAAATACAAAAAAAAATGATTTTTATTAGAATAGAAATTTAAACACAAAAATATATATATATACGAGATTAAAAATTTTAAATAATAAAAAGGGAATTTATCTTCTTCTTTTTTAAAAAAAGGATGAAGAATATTTTAAAAAAAACTAATTTTGAATTAGAATGAAAGTTTTAAGTAAAGATGTAAAAATAAGGAAAAATAGGGAAAAAATCAAATTTTTAGAAAGTTTGGGGGTCAAAATGTAATTTTTAGAAAGTTTAAGGGATAAAATGTGATTTTTAGAAAGTTTAAGGTCAAAAATGCAATTTTTAGAAAATTAAGGGGTCAAATTTGAATTTTTGAAAAGTTTGAGGGTCAAAACCAAATTTTTAAATAAAAAAGGGCTTCGTGGCAAATAAACCCACATATTCTAACACGTGGCACTCCAGATTCGCCCAAAAAATCGAAGGACTAAATTAAAAGAGAAATAAAGTTTAAGGGAAATTTTAAAATAAATTAAAAATATGATGAAATTGTGGATTTTAAAAATGCGGAAGGATCGCGCAAGTAATTTCACCATTTCTTGCAAACACGTGGATCCCAAGCTTAGAGTGGGTCGGATCCGGGCATAAGCTAAACGACGCTGTTTTGAAGCCATGGGAACAAGGCCAAAACGACGTCGTTTTGGCATCCCTATATAACTAAAAAAAATGACTTTAAAATTTATTTTTAACACTTGTTTTCCAAAAAAACTTTCAAAAAAAATCTTTTCTCTCTCAAGGTATCTAAGAGGGCCGACCACTGGAACGGTCTCCGTCCGCCATGGCCACCGACTGCTGGCATCGGTAACCACCGTGCATGATGGTCGAAAAATAAAAAAAAGTCCCTTGTCACCCCTTTTTTTCTAAGTCTAGATATGAGATTTAATCACACAAAAAACTAACCCAAACCTCCAAAAATTCAAAAAGATCTTTCGATTTTCTAGGTTTTTTTTTTGTGTTTCTCGTTCATCGGAGCCCCTACACGGAAATGAAGAGTTCTGGAGGGCCACCACGGCGGCGAAATGGAAGACCAAAAGGTAAAAACCTAGATCTTCCCTTGTATTTTGTTTTTATTTTCAAAAATATGGATAAAAAATGATAGTAAAGCAATAATATATGTAAAAAACGATGGCTACCTTTCTAATTTTTTTGATTTTTTATTGCTATTTTTTTTATTTATTCTGTATTTTTTATTTTTATACATATGTATATATGCTGTTTCAAAATAAAAAATAAAACGATTTAAAGTTTGCTAGCTTCGAAACGTAGTTGCTAAAATTTTTGCTTGTTTTTTATCTCTTGTATATATCGTTGATTGATTGTGTGTGTGTAAAAAATTACAGATCTGAGTATGGGGCTTTTATAGCCGAAAATATTACAACATATTACTATTATTTTTTGTTTATTTTGTCTCTATTCTACTTCTTTTTTTCTTCCTTTTGCAGGTATCACCGTAGTGGTAAGCCTTCCACGGTCAACACCGATGATGGGAAGAGAACCTTTGCCATTTCAGTGCAAGGGGTAGACGAGGGATCATCGGGAGCCGAGAGGTCAAAGGTCAGCAATTGAGGGGTCAATAGTCTAGGAGTCATGTGGCTGACGTGGCACTGACATGGCACGTGCTGACGTGGAGGGGAGCCGTACTAGTAGCCTTAGGCAGTTAGGGTTTCCCTTTTTAGTTAATGTTTTGGGCCAATTGGGCTTATGTTTAAGTGGGTTAATTTTTTGGGCTTGTATTGGGCTTTCAGGTATAATTGGGCATTTAGGTATTTTTATTGGGTTGCAGTTTGGACTTTAGTATTATAAATAAAATGGATTTTTAATATTAATTGTTTTATCTGGTTTGGGCTCTATTTACTGGGCTGGGTGAAATTGGGATTCTACATAGAACAAGATGTGTGTCTTCACATCGCTTCAAGACTTTATCCAAATTGTCAGCGCAATGATCAAAATCATTCTCATGAACTGAGAAATTGTCCATGAAAACCTCTAATGAATCTTCAATCATATCCAAGAATTTTTTCATCATGCACCTTTGAAATGTGGCTGGTGCGTTGCTAAAACCGAAAGGCATACGGAAAAAAGCAAATGTACCAAAGGGGCAAATGAAAGTTGTTTTCTCCTGGTCCTTCGGCGCAATAGCAATTTGATTGTACCCAGAATAGTCATCTAAAAAGCAATAATAGGATCTTCTAGCAAGCCTATCCAACATTTGGTCAATGAAAGGAAGTGGGAAGTGGTTCTTCCTTGTGGCAGCATTAAGTTTGCGATAATCCATACAAACTCGTCATCCAGTAGGAATGCGTGTAGGAATTAACTCATCTTTTTCATTGCTAACCATAGTGATGCCGCTCTTTTTAGGCACGCATTGCATTAGACTTTCCCAATTGCTATCAGAAATAAGGTAAATAATTACAGCATCAAGACATTTTATAATTTCCTTCTTAACAACTTCCTTCATCTTCTTATTTAATCTTCTTTGTTGCTCAATCGATTGCTTACCTTCATCTTCCAACTTGATCTTGTGCATGCAAAAAGATGGACTAATGCCTCGAATATCGGCAATACTCCAAGCAATAGCTTGTTTATGTTGCTTAAGAATATGGACCAACTTCTCTTCTTGAGTCACATCCTATGTTGCGGAGACAATAACTAGGAGAGTATTGTTATCACTAAGAAAGACATATGTAAGATGTGCAGGTAGTGGTTTCAATTTTACAGTAAGAGCTTCTTCAATAGATGGCTTTAAAATTAGAGTCATTCTGTTAGCTAAGTCTAAGGATTCAATTTGTCATCCATGCCTGAGTTCAATATTATTAGCTTCAACCATACTGTCACAATCATCTAAGAATTCATCATCAGATGTCAATGCAAACTCCTTAGAAAGTAAGTGCTTTGGTCATTGAATTCTTCCTCAGTTACCTGCTCTAACACATCGACAATATGACATTCTTCTTTATCCTTGCATTGAATGGATTCGAAAACATTGAAAGTAACGTGCTCATCATTAATTCGCATGGTCAGTTCTCCTTTATAAACATCAATAAGAGTTCATTCGGTAGCTAAAAATGGTCATCCCAAGATTATGGGAACCTCCTTGTCTACCTCACAGTCAAGTATGATAAAATCAGCTAGAAAGATGAATTTATCCACACGAACTAAGATATCCTTGATTTGCCTTTCAAGTTGAGCCAAATATCGATCTGCTACTTGCAATGTCACTGTAGTAGATTTCATGTGACCGATTCCCAACTTTCTGAAAGTAGACAGTCGCATTAGGTTGATGCTAGCTCCCAAGTCGCATAAGGCCTTGCCCAAATAATGGTTTCCAATTGAACATGAGATAGTAAATCTCCTAAGATCTTTCATGTTGGGGGTAACTTATTTGTCAAAACAACACTATAGCCTTCAGTGAGTTCAATAGTTTTAATATCACTGAGCTTCATCTTCTTGGACAAGAGCTCCTTCATAAATTTCCCATAATTAGGAATTTGCACAAGAGTGTCCACTAAAGGAATATTGAGATGAAGTTGTTTCAGTGTGTCCAATAACTGCTGATACTGCTTATCATGCTCATTATCCCTGAATCTTTATGGAAAAGGTAAAGGTGGAGATACATCAGCTTGCACCGACGCCTTTGATTGCATCAACAATTTTGAGGGTTGGACATTAGGCATATGAGTGACAATTTGTGGAACTTCTTTGTCTGGTACATCATCAAGCTCTTCAGATTCAACCTTCTCACCATGGATCACTTCACCAATATCTTGAGGTACTACAGTAGAGTCTGTAGTTGGCTCGCCAGTTTGTTTACCACTCCTAAGAGTGATAACCTTGTAGTGTTCTTTCCCCTTCGAATTGGGATTTTTCGAGCCACTAGGTAGTGTGCTCAGTGGTCGAGTATTCAGATTCGAAGATAGTTGTCCTAATTGTGCCCACAACGCCTGAATAGAAGATGAATTCCCTTGCAGAATAGCTTCCATGCGAGTAATATGCTCTCGCATTAAAGCTTCAAGAGCGGCTAACGGATTAAACGGGGAAGCTTGCATGTACTATTGTTGTCGATGTCCTTAAACATTCTAATTTTACATTGAAGAGTGTTGTAGTTGCATCTGATTCTGGTGTGGATGCATCTGAGTGTGCTGGTTGTAGTTCTGCTGTTGTTGATTGTAATTCCCTTGTCTTGGATTATAAGTGCCTTGAGTAGATGTATTCCCATATCTGAATGTCGCAGCATTTTGTCTAGCACTTTGAGTTCCCCAAAATTGTTGATTGCATGCAGAATTGTTATAATAGTTGCCATAAGAATTGTTGCGGATGTTATTGACCTAGAAGGCATTCTTTGCATGTTGTAGACAATCTTCATAGCTATGGTTGTCACAGCAAATCTCACAACAAAAGGTAGGAACATCAACTTGTTAAGCGACTTGTATAGGTGAAACATCACTAGTCCTTTTCATATTTTTTTATCATATTCGCAAGAGAAGAAACTTAAGCATTGAGTGCAGATATTGTGTTCAATTCAATAACTCTCGGAGTAGCTTTTGCTTGTGCAACGCTAGAAATAGGATATTGATAATCATTCTAAGCAATTTTCTCAAGATTTCCAACAGCTTCATCATACGTACAATCCAGCAAAGGACCATTGGTTGATGCGTCGACAAGATTTCTTGTTTGTAAATTCAGCCTATTATAGAAAAATCTCAATTTGTGTTTCTTGTTGAATGTCGTGCATGGGGAAACGTTGAAGCAAAGATTTATAACGTTCCCATGTAGTGTGGAGATTCTCATCATCTAACTAATGATAAGCTGTAATATCATTTTGGAGACGAGCATTCATTGTCAGCGGGTTAAAGCACAAAACAAACTATGTTGTTAGTGAATTTCAAGAAGTAATTGAGCCGACAAGTAGCCCAAGGAACCAAATACGAGCTCTTCCCTACAAGGAATAAGGAAATAATTGCATTTTCAAAGCGTCATCAAGAACGCCTTGTTAACTAAAGGAACCACAAATCAATAAAAATGATTTAAGATTTTCTCGTGCATCTTCATGTGGCAATCCAACATATTGCCCATTAGAATTCAACATTTAAAATATTACTGGCTTGAGTTCAAAATTCCCAGCTTGGATTGCTAGTCTAACAACTCCCGGTTATAAGTCATCCAAGACAGGTACTACAAAATCTCGTATAGTCCTATTTTGTATTTGATCGTCTTGCGGTAATGGTGGGTCATTAGCATTTTGTGGTGGTACTGGGGTATGGCTGCATCATTTCTTGGTAAAGCCAAATTCCTTTGTTCTTGAAGTCTCCTCTGAGTGGTTCTTTCAATTTCTGGATCAAAATCAACAATAAACTTCGAATTGCTTCTGGTCATAAAATACCTAAAATAAAATGTGAAAATAGTGACAAAAAGAAAACAAGTTAGTAACAACTAAATATTATATAATAAAAATAAATTGCAAAAACAAAAATAAACATCAAATGAATGCCATCCCCGGCAACGACACCAAGCTTGATCGGCTTTTTAACGTCACAGCAATATTGTGCAAGCGTACACTATCGATGCAAGTATAATAGACAGATGTGAATCTGTAGGTTATCAATCCCACGAGGATGGTTGTCGTTTGTCTATCAATGTCAGTGCAATGAATAAGTAAAAATGAGATAATATGTGAGAATAGTTGTCGGAGCAATAACTTGAAAATAAAAACGAAATGTGATAATGATAAAATGGGATTCCCAATATGAATATTTAATAGAATACTAAGTGCTCACAAGATATGAAAGGATAGGTGATTATCGTTGCATTAAAGTGCAATGAATATCTTACCAAGCTTACCTTTATATTTGATCTAAGACTTAAACATGCACATTGACCACATCTTCCAATGATGGCAATGCAACACAATTAAGAACAAGTGGATTAAATCCCTCTAATCCTCAAGCAACTTCTGTTGTCATGCTTGTTAGCTTAAACTGTCACTACACCTTCCAGTGACAGTGACTGCAATAACATTTTCCCGCTAAAAACATTCAAACCCAAAGATTAAATAGTAGAAGAAAGGTTGAATAAAATAGCATTTAACCTAAAAATCATGTGTACTTCCATACAAACATGAAATAGAAGGTAATCACCAGCGTTTAGAAAAGAAATGTAAAAGAAACAAGTGGAGAATACTATTCCTAGACAAACTCGACTTGCTCTCTCACTTCCCTCTTGTGTCACACTTAGGGCTCCTCGTCAAGAGTTGATCTACATCTGTTTCACGTCGGTTCACTCGTAGGAACTTAAGCCTCCATAGCCGAAAGCTTCAAAGGTAAGTTGAAGAAGAATATGCACCAAAAAGACTCTCTTTTTCTCTTTCCTTGTAAATATTTATATCCCTCCAAATTGTACAAGTGTCTTTTCATAAGGATCATGTTGTCTCTGTTCGTACCAGTTGGTTATACCAGACTGGACAACTCATACTTTTTTATTCTAATCCGCATTGGACACTCCTTTGACAGCTGTCGGGTGTAGCAACATTCCTAGGCGTAATCTGGAAATACTCATGCAGTGACATCAGTACCAAAACATGACAAAATTAAGGATAACTAGGCTAAGGTCTATTGAGTTAGAAAATGCAATTTACTAAACTAAAACATGCTATAAAATATGTGTTAAAGACAACTAAATATGGACAAATTAACCAATAAGGAGGGAGAAAATATAGTTTCTTTCTTGTACTATCATGTAGCTTCATTGAGACGAATATCTTTCTTTTACAAATCCATTCAAAATAAGGATAATTCTAGGCAACTTTCCTTCAAGGGTTCGAGCACTGGCTGGTGAATGTATGCATGGGGATAACTCTAGGAATTCTAAGCAAAAGGGATCTCTAATTTCAGTTTATGGTAAATAGCCTTCTCAAGCACTTATGCTTGTTTTACAGCATTTAGGGAAGGCTAGTCTTCCACAGTTAGTGGAGGGAAAAACATGTGGATCTTGGCTCTTAATTGGTGTAATGTTGATGGAATTGAATTGAGATCTCAACAAAAAGCTATTAGTCAGTATTGTAGTTTAGTAACCGTCTTCTGTCAAATACATCAGCTGTCCTTGAGTACAAAATATCTTGCAGTATTAGTAAGAGACAATGATTGGGTATGCCTCATATATTTTTACTTTATTTGTGAATGACAATTTTTCTTTGACTCCAAACGTATGGTTCCCTATCTTCTTCAAGGTTGGAATTTTGCGTGAAGCTCAGATTGGGGGATACTTATTTGACCTAGAGTTCCAAGTTGTAAGCTCGTTGTTTGTGAATTTTTTCTTTTAAATACTATGTTTTTGTAAGTTCATTTCTTGATGCTATTCTATTATGTTTTTAAAAAGTTTGCACCATTTTATATCCTGTTACTTCAACACTTTTCTTTTAATTATTTGTTTTAAACACGTTCATTTTATAATCTTTCACAGAAGTGATGTATACAAGATGGTTCAAATTTGAATTGGTTTTGCATCTTCATTTTGATTTAGTTAGCAAAAATAGATGGTCCCGTTTACCTCCTTTTAAATAGAATGGAAGGTCATTTGATTCTTTTCAACAAAAATTTATTTGTTCTCTAATTGACATGAAATCTTTTATTATGTGTTTTTAGAATGAAGAACAAGCAAAGCCATAACCAAATAAGCATAGGAGATAAAAAGGCCATTGAAATTGGGATTTTAAGTATGCCATCTTTCATTGGTTACTTACAGCAGGATGATGATTGTAATATGGGAATGTTCCTTTGCTTGTGGACACAACCCGTGTATTAATAGATTTTTGTAATTTTTTCCTCTTTTCCTTGTGTAAGTGCCTTGTGTAACATGTTTTAATTTATGTACGTATATGCACATGTAAAAAAAAAATTGTGAATCCAATCATAATGTTGTAGTTTGGTTTACACATTTTGTTTAGTGAATTTAGCTATACAATTAAATGACAAGAAAAATTCAAATATATGCTTGTTTAATTTAAAATAGTTTTTTTGAAATATTTTTAGAAAATTTGTCAAACAATAAAAAAAAATTTTACAAAGATTTAATCAAACACCGAAAAATATTAACTTTTCCAGAAAAATAAATTATTATTCAGAAATCATTTTTTGGAAACCATTTTTAATCAAACAAATGGAACCTAATATTTTTTTTTGTAAAAAGGATAAATTGACGTTGCAAATTTAATGACAGTTTTTATGCTATGGATTGAGAATGAGATTTAAGTTTTCAGTCCCACAAAATCTTGATGGTTCTGTTCACTTGGGTATATTGAAGGAAGCTTTGTTAAGGGCAATCCATGACATAGATGCAACATTTTCTAAGGTATCGTCAAATAGTTTTCTCTTTCCTTATTCAAAACTATGTGCATTAAACTTTCTTTGTATTGATGTAATTTTAATCTGTGAAGGAAGCATCTAGAAATAACATTGTTTCGGGTTCAACAGCTACAATTATACTGATAGCAGATGGTCAAATTTTAGTTGCTAATATTGGAGATTCCAAAGCCATTTCTGTGTTCCATTCTCCTTCTGAGGCTAGAGGTCAGATGAATATTTGGTTGCCACTTGAATACCTAAAATTTTCCTGGACTCAAATATTTCCACAGCCTAATTAACATTGAGTTTTATCTGTCAAATTACATCATTGCATGTCAGTGTATGACATATATATATATTCACCATATCTACAAGAACATGGTAACGTATATTCATCTCTTGTAACTTGCATATTGCAGAAACATTGTTACAATTGTACAGGGAGCGGAGGCGCAATGGTGCTTTTTCACCTTTTAGAAGTTCCAACTTTAAAGTGGCTGCTTCCAGTGGATTGGTACCTTATATTGTCAAGGAACTAACTAGAGATATTCACCCTGATCGAGATAATGAAAGGTCTGGAGTAGAAGCAGCCGGTGGCTAGGTTGTTGATTGGGGTGCTGTATCACGTGTGAATGGTCAGTTGGCAATCTCCCGTTATATTGGTGATGTATCATACCAGTGGTGATGTTCTAAATTGGAAGAGTCAGTCTCTGCATCGTGTTCATCTAGCTTCCCTCCATTTATCTTTTTCTTTGGCTATAGCCACCTGAAAATTTTGAGACTATGATTCTTATGGCTTGGTTCAGTGTAAAATGTTCAAAGTAAAACTGAACTTGCTGGTCAATTCTACAGACATCGTAGTAACCTTTTCGAAGGGAGGGAGTTATTTTATTCATAAAAAGGTTTTTTATTATGCATATATTGGTTTCTTTGATGATTCTCATTGATATGTTAAAGCATGTGGCATTGGGGTAGTCTAAAATTGAAAGTAGGTAGGTCCTTTAGGCTTAATGAGGGTGATCTCATGGTATTCTTTCCTTTTTTCCTACTAGAAATCTATAAATTCTATATGTCCTTCCTCAAGTGTGACTGTGAATTCCTGATGAAGTGTGTCTAGCAGCAGGTTCTGCTTTATTGTCATCTTATAGTTGTGATTGGATCCTGCACTGCTTCATGTTGGAGCAGATAAAGGAGCTCTACCTTCTACCCTGGCAGTTTGTTGTACCATTTTTAGATCATATAGAATGGTTTGCTTTATTAAAAAATAATTATTAATATGCACCTTGTATTTTTAAATGTCTCAATTACATAACCATGAAACCAAGCATTGGAATTGTTTTTGCAGGTGCACACACGGTGGGAATGGCTCGATGTTCGACATTTAGCTCACGGCTTCAAGGCTCAAATGGTCCAGATATTAACCTTGATTTCCTTCAAAACCTGCAGCAACTGTGCTTGCAAACGGATGGGAACGCGCAACTTGATCTGGTCGGCCCTGCGATGTTTGACAACCAGTATTACATTAACCTTCTTTCCGGAGAGAGATTTCTGCCATCTGACCAGGCGCTTGTTACCGATGATTATCAAACTAGACAGCTTGTACTATCCTATGCTGAGGACCCTTTGGCCTTCTTTGAGGACTTCAAGAATTCGATGCTGAAAATGGGAAGGTTAGGGGTGCTAATAGGGACCGATGGGCAGATTCGGAGGAATTGCCGGGTTGTTAATTAATCAACTTCATTGTTGCCATTGCATTTGCTACATTAAGAAGTTATTATGTAGCTATGGTTTAAATGCATGTTTAGGAGTAACCTTATTTGGAATCCTTGTAGAATGCAATCTAATCATAATTATGGAATGTTGATTTAGAGCAAAAAGAAGGATCTATTTCGAACTATTTGATTATTATATCAATTATGTTACCCGTTTATATGATCGAACTAATCAAATCGACGGATTGCTTATGTGCCAAAACAAAAAAAAAATTTCTTCTACATGATGAACTCCAAGAAAATGAAATCGATTCCAATCAAGTAGTATCTCAAAACGCAAAAAGATTCCACATTCAGTAAATAAGCATCCCGCTAGAAGTGACAAAGGATTGCAATGGATCAAATTACAGAGGAGAGAGTACTATCATAGAAAAAAGCAAAGTTATAAAACAAAAGACCACCACAATTAGTATACATTAAGTTGAAAAAATATATGTTAAAATATAGATATGGGTGATATATAAGTTCCATCCATGAATTTGAAACAAGCAGAATTTGTAAGCATTTAATTAGGTAAAGCACCGTTGAAGAAGCTGTTTGAAAATGCTATAGCTACCCCCTATAACCTCTTATGGATGCAAGTTTTTGAGAAACACAATTATGCATAAACTCGGGCTTGGATAGGAGCATAGGATATGGGAATGTTACATATTTCAATGTACTGGAAAGGTCCTTATACTCGTGGCTAGATATACATTTGACACAAATACTTCAAAAAAAATGAAGAGTCAAAGCAATATAATAAACAACCAAATCAAAAGAAGGTTGAACCACCAATGCCTGGCCCTAGAGGCAGCACACAAACAATCCCAGCTAAGTTCATCGATGAGCTCCATTCAAAACTATTTTACAGAAAATCTACCCCAACCTTTACTAATGAATGCAAGCACCTAGCAGTATGAAAAAAAACCATACAAAAAAACTACCAAATAAACTTTACATGTGTCACAACTCCCAGCGGGTTCCTAGAACTAAAATCAAGCCAACACAGATGCAGTAAACAATTTACATACGGATGTTTTTGTTTAGGCAATTCATACTTTTCTTTCGAAATTGAAAAGAAGCTGAATAGCAACTATAATGAGTATAAAAGGAAAAAAAAGAATCCAAATATATTGGGATTAAGACTAGGTTTCCTAGTTTTGTATTAGACAATGGAAATACATAGCAAAAAGAAATGAACTCACCGTTCTTGTTGAATGTGGATTGCATGCAGTATCAAGAAGCAGAGCAGAGGCAAAAGGTAGTCTTAATCAACACATGAAGACCAACACTTGTGCCAGCATTTTGTTTTATATTTTGAACTTAGATTATTGTATTCTTTTGTATTAAAAATGTGATGTAATTCAGTCAAATATGTATGCTGACTTAGTGCTTAGAGTCAGCTAGGCTTAGGAGCATTTTTCATTGTAATCTTCCATAAATCTGCTTATGTAATGCAGATTTGTCCCATACCCTATTGTTTCTATTATCTCTTTTGTTATGTTATATCCTTTAATGAATGAATGTAATACAGAGAACTTTTTCATCAATTTGACCTCCTTTCTTTGTAATTTTTCTTTCATTTTCTAGTTTTGTTTTCACTTCAAGAAACTAAGTCTTTGAGCACAATTCAGTGCTGATCTCAACTTCATTGTTATTTATTCATCAATTGGTATCAAGAGCTTGCTTCTTAGAGGACTTTTTTTGCTGTCAACCTTCAAAAAGCTTCATGTCTTCTTCAGGATACTCTCTAGCTCCACCACCACAGTTTACTGGGGTAAACTACCTCATTTGGGTAGTAAAAATGAAGACTTACCTGCAAGCACTTGACTTGTGGGAAGTTATCAATGCTGATGTTGAACCACTACCACTAAGAGCCAATTCAACAGTTGCTTAAATCAGGCAGAACTCAAATGATAGGGCCAAGAAATACAAGGTAATGTCTTGCATTTAGAACTGTGTGTTAGATCTGATTTTCACAAGAATCATGGCCTATGAGACTCCAAAACAGGATTGAGACAAGCTGAAGGAAGAGTTTCAAGGAACTGAAAAAACAAGGCAACAACAACTAATCAACCTAAGAAGGGAGTTTGAGAATCTGGAGATGAAGGAGAGTAAAATAATAAAGGAGTACACAGATAGAATAATGGCAGTTGTTAACAGCATAAGGTTGCTTGGAGACCAGTTCAGTGAAAGCAAGATTGTGGACAAGGTTTTGGCTACTTTACCTGAGAGATATGAGGCTAAAATCTCATCACTTGAAGATTCAATGGATCTGACCAAGATCACTTTGATAGAACTAGTGAATGCCTTCTATGCTCAAGAACAAAGAAGGGCTAGTAGGCAAGAAGAGTACCAGGAAGGAGCCTTTCAAGCCAAGGGCAGACTATCCTCGAGCTCTTTCAATACCAAAGGGAAGAAGCCTTAGACTGAAAACAAATACAAGTCCAAAAAGGATGCTGTCAAGAAGAAATTTCCTCCTTACTCACATTGTAAAAAGACAACTCACCTTGAGACATTTTGTTGGTACAGGCCTGATGTGTAGTGCAAGATCTGCAAGAAAATGGGGCATGCTGAGAAAGTTTGCAAGAATAAGGGTCAGGAAAAGGCCCAACAAGCTCAGCAAAACACACATGCTCAAGTAGCTGATGACACTAATACTTAAGAGGAGCAACTGTTTGCTGCTTCCTGTACTTCAGCCAAAAGAAGCATGACCAAAGGATGGTTACTATACAGTGGTTGTACAAACCACATGACTCCAAATGCTGCTACTTTCAAAATACTTGCTAGGAGCTTCAGTACTAAAGTCAAGGTGGGAAATGGTCAGTTCATAAAGGCAATAGGAAGAGGTGATGTGCTGATTGACACTCCAACAGGTACTAAACTTATCCTCAATGTGTTTTTAGTACCTGATATAGATAGAAATCTACTTAGCGTTGCTCAGCTAGTAGAGAAAGGTTATTCAGTTGTTTTCAAGAATAAAGAGTGTTAAATCTGTGATCAAAGTGGATCCACTCTCATGTCAGTAACTATGTCAAATAGAAGCTTTGTTGTTTACTTAAATGAGAGGTCAGATGAGGCTTATGTAGCTGCTTCAGATGAATCAAGACTATGGCATAAGAGGTTGGGACATGTCAGCTATAAGTCCTTAGCTCAATTAGCCAAGGAAGATCTGGGTCAAAATTTTGCCAAAATAGTGAACCAACATGAAGTATGTGATATTTGTCAGTTTGGAAAGCAAATCAGGCTTGCTTTTCCTGCAAACAAAGCCTAGAGAGCTACTAAAAGATTGCAGCTGATCCATTCAGATATGTGTGGTCCTATGAAGACTGAATCACTAAGTGGTAGCAAGTATTTTATTCTCTTTATTGATGATTTCTCAAGGTTTTGCTCGGTCTATTTCCTCAAGAAGAAGTTTGAAGTTGCCTCAGTATTTTGGAAGTTTAAGACTACAGCTGAAAACTACTCAGGTTGCAAGTTAAAGACGTTGAGGTCAGGCAATGGTACTGAGTATACCTCTGAGTAGTTTCAGTTTTTTTGTGAAGAGTCAGGGGTTGCACATCAGTTCACCAATATGTATAGACCTCAGCAAAATGGTGTAAGTGAGAGGAAGAACAGAACCATTATGGATATGAACAGATGCATGATGTTTGAAAGGAAATTGCTTAGGAGTTTTGGGCTGAAGCTGTTGATCGGCCTGTAACGTCATAGCAGTTGTCCAAGTAGAGACACGTCGATGCAAGTATAGTTGATAGATTGATTCTATCGGATATCGATCCCACAAGGAATGGGTTCTTGATGTTCAGATGTTGAAGCAACTAATACTAGAATTAGATGAAATGTGAGTACGATGTCAGCGCAATTAAGTCAATCTGCACACTAGAATTGTTAGTATTTTCAATGCAATCAAGGTTAATTGTCAAAGCAACTGAAAATAAATCAAAGTGTTGTTGAAGTGTTGAGAATTTAAATGCAGAAAAGTAAAATGATGATAAAGTGTGAAGAACTGGAGTGGATCGCTAACTTCACTAAGTCGCAACGCTGGATGCATTGACAAGGTATTGTATAGATTAATTGTCGCAGCAATGAGGTTCCAATGAAATCTTACCAACTATAGCTCTTTGTTTAATCGAGACTCAAGTACCCACATACCCCATCTCTCGATGTAGATAACGTTATGCACTTAAGAACAAGTTATAGAATCTCTTCTAATCCCATGCAGCTCTCGCTGACTTGCTTTTTAATCTAACTTGTCACCGCATCTCTCAATGTCGGTAGACTGCAATTCCACTATCATGTTTAAAGCAATTAAATCCAAGAATAAGCAGATAAGAAGAATTAAGTAAGAATCAAAGTGATATAACAATGAAAGATATTCTCATATTCATTCAATTGTCAAGAGTAATTCATCAGCATAAAAGAAGAGTTAACAAATACATTGAAGCTTACTATCTCTAGACTACTATGACTATTCCTTAACCGTTCCTCTTGTGCCTGCACCAAGCACTCCTCGTCAGGAGTTGTTGCTCGTCTCCTCAGTTAGCTCACCGATCTCCAATAAAACTTCAAAAACATAAAGTAATTGCAGATTTAATTCCTTCCCTTTTGATGATTTCTTCCATCTTTCCCCTTCTATTCATAGGCTTCAAAATTACAAATTTCCTCCCCTTTATTCTTAGATCCAAATCCATTTTGCAGTTGTCAAAGTTTGTTACAGTCCAATTGTGTACTCACGCAACATTGGTTTGTTCTTCATAGATCTGCAGGTTGTTGCTACATTGTTGGGCGCGATCTGAAATCCTCAATTGCGGCGACAACGTGTGAATTTCCTACGCTGGTGCTTCCAGCTGTGATTGCAGCTTGACTTCACTCATCCAAGTATAGGTTTCTATGCGGTGACATTGTTGATCGCACTTTCAAGCTGATCTTGTGGCTTCATTCTTCTTCCAGCATTGATCTTTGAGATGAGTTCCTGCGCTGACAATTCTAAGATGCAAGTAGCGACATTAGTACATAAAAGAGATAAAAATAATAAGAATTTAAACCAATCAATAATGAGTTAGAAAACATAAAAAACTAAGTATGAAATGCCTTATATGCATACTAAATATGGCACAAAAGAGACAGATAATACACAAATTTAGGGAGAAAATAAGTGTCATTTGTGATGCTATCACACCCCCAAACTTGAGTTTTTACTTGTCCTCAAGTAAACAAAAATTAGCAAACTCACAAACAAATATGCCACCACAATCATTATTTGAACAACTTAAATTTTCTGAAATCCTAATGCACAAATTGTATTCACATGATAGAATAATGCGCCGACAATATATAGGTATGAATACTTAAAACTGCAACTTCATTAATGTTAGTAGCATGCCTTGAATCTTATCCTTCCTTTAACTAATACAACATTTGGAGCAATATTTCTCTTTCTTTTCCTTTTCTCTTCTTTCTCATTCATTCATTTTTTTTATAAGTGACTGAGAGATGTCATTGCATTACTCTACCTTTGTTCCTGGGTAGTAACGATGGGGTGCAACAAACCCCCAGGAGGTATGTAATTGTGTCGACACACATCTTGCAATGACAGCCTTTGGCTAGATGATTTTTTTAACACTTGCAGCGGAGTGTTCTCCCTTGATAAGTCACAATGCACTTTCATTGGAGTGTTCTCTATTAGTATAATGTCGTTGCATTTGGCAAGTTAGTACCATATTCAAAAAATTGCTACTATCCATTAATTATTAAAGCAAATTCAATCATTCATCCAAAAATAAACGATTCAAAATTCATTCATATTCACCCAATTCACACATCAGCTTTCCAAACAATTCAAGATTTACGCATCAAATGAAAATTGTGGTGACATTTTTGCTGAAATTCTGCATACTTTCATTGACTAAAGAAACAAGTAAAATTCAAATATGTGGGTGCAATCACATTTCCATTCCATATAATATTCCCCTCAAACTTAATGTCTACATTGTCCCCAATGCACTGACAATATTATACAGGTAAGAATGGAAATGCAACTACAATGCAACTAAATTAACAAAAGAAATGAAATGACAAAATAAAAATGCGATGATAATAAAAATGTATGCAATCTACCTACAAAAAAGTAAAATAACTCATTATTACGCAGCTGATGTAGAGGCTGCTTTGGTTTTCTTTTTCTTCTTCCTTGGATGCTCACCTTCCTCTTTGTGTTTTCTTTTCTTGTCCTTGCACCTCTTCTTTTTGTCCTTCAAACAAATCGGATCGACAGATTACTCCTCCTCAGCTGGTTGGGTGGTGGCCTCATCGATAGTCACATCTGATGGATGGACCTCAGCAAGCGGGACCACATAGGGCACGATAGCTAAAGGATTAAACTCCTCTACACTACTAGTAACTTCCTCAGCCTATATCTCATCATATGGAGTCATATCATCACTAGATGGCTCCACACTCATGGGTGCTTTGACAATATCCTTAGCGATATCTATCGGGGCATCTTCCTCTTCTCCTACTCCTCTGTAGGGTCCTTCATTGCATGTTCTTCTTCTTCTTCATTCTCTTTCTCCTGGCCATCTTCCTTCTCCGCTTCATCCATAGGTATTTCTTGCTCAATTGTAGTAATGTCAGCTCCATCCTCAACGTTCATACCCACAGATGCAATTGGTGTTTGCACCTCCTTAACCATAGCGACCCGTTCAGCCATATTAGCCCCAAGGCTGTTCTAGAACACCTCTTCGAACAACCAGGGTATAGTTTTGTAGCAATCTGGCATGGCGTTAGGACGCTCTTCCTACTCCTCTTCATTAGAGATGTGGATTCTTGTTGGGGAAGGGACATGTTGTGACCTACCATCAAGAGTAGGTTGGTCAGAAGATGAGGTCATTGGTTAAAAAATAGAGGGGAAAGCTGGGAAGTCTGGTAGCAGACTGGGGCTCATGCTGTGCAATGCGACGACAATTGTCTCGTTCCGTTCTTTGGCATACACATAAAAGATATGCTGCCTATAGTCCATATCCTCTAATACGTCGACAGTACGGATAGTGCGCATGTCGATGCGGTCAAGATTGATTTTCATAATAACCAGCCTCTTTTCCAACTGCGGATCTGTGGGCACATCAGTCTATTTTTCCTTCTTCTTTCCTTTTTCCTTGTCCTTCTTCTTTGGTGCTTCTCTTGCTAGTGGCGTCTCTTGGCCTCTCTTTATTCTCTCAATGGAAATATCATTAATAAGGCTCTTGTTGTCGAGCACCTCTTCCCCATCTCTGAGCACAATACCCCTTTGTTTACAGAGTAGCATAATTAAGAAGGGAAAGGTAATATATCTGTGTGTTTGGACGCGGCTTCAGCAATTTGGTCGTGAATGACCGATATCAATGTGACGGTCCTTCAGAATTGAGTGCAAAATGCAAATACGGTCTAATGTTACTGTGGCGCTGTGTGTAGAAGGCAAGAGACGACTATTCATGAAGTGGAACCACACCTTGCTAAAGTTTGTCAAATATCTCTGATGCATAGTGTAGTTATGTGGGCCATTACCCATCCAAACAGCACTATCAACATAGAGGTCTTGTAGCACCTCGTCAGCTCCCTTATCATTCAGCCTTTTCACAAATGGAGCGTGGTCATCTACTTTCTCAAGAATCTGAAATAGAGCATTGATATGGGCAGCACTCCATGGTACTAAGCCCTCTCTCACGAAGAAGAATTCATGCTCAGAATCCATAAGATTTGCATAAAATTCCCTTACCATTGTAGGGGAATAACCAGTCGGGTGCTCACAGAAGAATTCCTATCCCAGGCAGTTGATAGTCCTTGTGATTTGCTTCCCTAACGTCTAATGTAGGGATAGTTGCAAACCTTGCTCCGGATGGCAGTTTCTTTCCAGCATCATATCATTGTAATGGTCCTTGGCCGTTTTTGACAGAAACAAGACCGATTCTCTTAGTGGAGGTTGGGTTGTGGTCGGAACCATGGTGGTAGAAGTGGCAGGGATTTTGGATGGAGTTTTTGCTCCTCTTGTCTCGGCTATAATCACTAAATAAGAAGGATTAAAAAGAACTTTCAGAGAAAAAGAATGGTCTGAAAGAGTGAAAATAACAGTAAAAGCATAAAAGAAAATAAATTGCAGCAACAATGGCTATTGTGAGTAGAAAAAAAAAGCCGGTAAAGACGCATTTTATAACCTTCAAATGGAAAGATCGTGATTAGTGGGGGTTTGTCAGGGAAAAAAGTTACATTTGCAGCCAATAAATGCTAGGCTGCAGATTGTACCTTTTCATTGATTGAACGGCTAGGAAAAGATGGAGATCAATCGATGCAATTCTTGCTGAAAAAGCTTTCCCGAGTCATCACAGAATGCACTGACAAGTTGTGCTTTGGATGCATCGACAAAAAGATGATTTTCATTTCTGCAAAGAAATTAAAACGAAACAAGTAAAAGTGAAACAAATAAAAGAAAATGTGAAAATGCATTGACATTATTTAAATGTGACCAGATCAATGGCCTCGTTTGGTTCCTTGACTTCTGGGCTCACGTAGGGTTTTAAACGTTGGCCATTTACCTTGAACTGTTGCCCATCTTTCAGATTTTCAATTGTCACCATACCATTTTGAAATGCTTCGACAACATTAAAAGGGCCCGACCATCTGGAACGCAATTTACTTGGATGCAATTTTAAACGTGAATTAAACAAAAGTAATAACTGACCAGGGCTAAATTGTTGATGCAAGATGATATTGTCGTTCCATCTCTTGGTCTTTTCTTTGTATATTGTGGCATTCTCATAGGCATTGCGGCATATTTCTTCTAGTTCAGCAATGTCCAACAATTTTTTCCTTCTAGCAGTATCATAGTCCATATTTACCTGCTTGATTGCCTACATAGCTTTATGCTCAAGCTCAACTACAGGTGACATGACTTACCAAACACGAGTTAATATGGCGACATCCCTAACGGGGTTTTATATTCAGTACGAAACACCCATAATGCATCTTGTAGCCTCGAAGACTAATCTCTACTAGATGGGTTAACCACCTTTTCAAGGATACTTTTAATCTGCCGAATGGATACTTTCGCTTGGCCATTTGTTTGTGGATGGTACGTTGTGGCCATACGATTCTTTACACCATATCTTCTCAAAGCTGTCACTACTTGATTTTTGAGAAATTGAGTACCTTGATCACTTATTAATACCCTAGGTGTGCCAAATCTCATAAGGATGTGTGTGTGGATGAACTTCAATACCGTTCGAGCATCATCTTTTGGCACTGCAATCGCCTTATCCAATTTGAGACATAGTCAACCGCAACTAAAATGTACACATTTCCAAACGAGTTTGGAAATGGCCTGATGAAGTCTATACCCCAGACATCGAATAGCTTCACTTCTATAATCGACTGTTGGAGCATCTCTTTGCGTCGAGATATTGAGCCAGTGCGTTGACATCGATCGCATTGTTGTGCAAAATTGTGGGCATCTCGAAACAATGTGGGCTAATAGAATCCTGACTGTAGGACCTTTGCAGCAATCCTTACACCATTAAAATGGCCTCCATAAGAAGCGTCATGGTAATGTCTCAGGATAAAAGTCATCTCCTTTTCAGGAATGCAGCGACAGATGATGTTGTCAGCACATACGTTGAATAGGTATGACTCGTTCCAATGGTACTTTGCAGCGTTGCACAAAAATCTGATTTTCTTGTGACCAACAGCACTCAAGGGTAGCTTCCCACACACAAGAAAGTTGACAACATCAGCATACCAGGGTGATACGTCGACAAAGAATAATTGCTTGTTTGGAAATCCATCGACAATTTGGATTTTATTCCCATCTTCACTTCCAACTTCCAATCGAGACAAGTGGTCAACTACTTGATTTTTAGATCCCTTTCTATCCTTGAGTTCAACATCAAAATATTGTAGCAACAGGATCCATCTAATCAACCTTGGTTTGGCATCTTTCTTTGCAATAAGGTATCTTAATGTAAAGTGATCTATGTACACTGTAATTTTTGTGCCGACAAGGTATGAACAAAACTTGTCGAATGCAAAAACTACTGCTAGCAATTCCTTCTCAATAGTTGTATAATTGACCTGCGCTTCAGTCAAAGTTTTACTAGCATAATAAATAGAATGAAATACCTTTTCTTCGTGTTGTCCTAGTACAACTCCTACAGCAAAGTCACTTGCATCACACATTAATTCAAATGGTTGCATCCAGTTCGGTGTGACGATAATTGGAGCTTGTATTAGCTGCTTCTTAATTGTGATGAATGTGTCTAAACAGGTGTCATCAAACACAAACTTTTTATTTTGCTCTAGCAATGAGCATAACGATTTAGCAATCTAGGAAAAATCACGGATAAATCTCCTATAGAAACTAGCATGTCCAAGAAAGCTTCTTATTCCCTTAACATTTGTTGGTGGTGGCAATTTCTCGATGATTTCGACCTTTGCTTTATCTACCTCAATGCCCTTGACATGATATGCAATGGCCGAGGATAATGCCTTTAGTTGCCATGAAGTGGCATTTCTCCCAATTCAAAACTAGATTTGTGTCCTCGCATATCTTTAGAACTTTTGTCAGGTTGTCAGCACATTGGTCAAAAGTTTGCCCATAAATGGAGAAATCATCCATGAATACCTCAAAAGAATCCTCAATCATGTTTGAAAAGATAGCCATCATACACTTCTAGAATATGGCTGGTGCGTTGCACAATCTAAATGGCATACATCGAAAAGCAAAGGTCCCAAATGGGCATGTGAACGTAGTCTTTGCTTGATCTTCCAGCGTAATGGCAATTTGGTTATATCCAGAGTAGCCTTCTAGGAAGCAATAATAAGCTTTACCAGCTAGCCTATCCAACATCTGATCAATGAAAGGTAATGAAAAGCGGTCCTTCTTTGTGGTTGCATTCAGTTAATGATAATCCATGCATACTCGCCAACTAGTTACAATGCGAGTAGGGATCAACTCGTTCTTGTCATTGCTTACAACTATGAAGCCACTTTTCTTGGGTATATATTGGACAAGGCTCACCCAATTGCTATATTAAATTGGGTAGATGATGCCCGTGTCTAGCCATTAGATAATCTCCTTATTCACTACTTCTTTCATCTTCTCATTGAGTTGTCGATGTTGCTCAATGGATTGCTTCCCTTTATCTTTCAACCTAATTTTGTGTATACAAAAAAAGGGACTGATGCCTTTAATATCTGTAATGCTTCAGGTGATGGCTCTTTTGTGTTCCTTTAATATCGTGACAAGCTTTTCTTCTTGTGTTGCGCCGAGGGTTGCACTAACAATAATAGGTAACATATCCTTGTCACCTAGAAAGACTTATTTCAAATATGTCGGCAATGGCTTCAACTCTAAGGTAGGAGCTTGTTCAATTGATGGTTTAAACACAGGGATCGTCCTATTAGACAAATCCAAAGATTCCAATTGCCAATTCTACCTCAGCTCACAACTATTAACCTCAGCATTGTGGTCACATTCAGTTAGGATTTCATTAACAGATGTTACTGCATCTTCATCTAAAACTACTAAACTTCGTTAGTTAAATTCGTTCACAATTATTTCATCCAACACGTCAATATGGTGACACTGCTCTTTACTCTTGGACGGAGATGCTTCGAATACACTGAAGGTCACATGCTCATCGTTATGACACATGACAAGGTCACCCTTGAAAACGTCTATAAAAGTGAGCCTCGTTGCCAAGAATGGTCGGCCCAGAATGATAGGCACTTCCTTGTTTACCTCGCAGTCAAGGATTATGAAATCGGTATGGAACACGAGCTTATCAACTTATACAAGGACATCTTTTATCTGACCTTCAGGTTGTGCTAGAGATCTGTCCGCAAGCTACAATGTGACCGCAGTGGGCTTCATTGATCCTATTCCTAATTTCTTATATGTGGACAAAGGCATTAGATTAATACTAGCTCCCAAATCACATAAAGCTTTACCTAGATAATGATTTCCAATGGAGCATGGGATTGTGAAGCTACTAGTATCTTTCATTTTTTGTGGCATCTTGTTAGTTAGCATAGCGTGCCACTCCTCTCTGAGTGCAATCGTCTCGATTTCAGACAATTTATTCTTCTTTGATAATAGCTTCTTCATAAATTTCCCATAACTGGGTATCTGCACAAGAGCATCTACAAGAGGTATGTTAATATGTAATTGTTTCAAAGTAGAAACAAACTTTTGATAGTCCTTATCATGGTATTTTTCTTTAAATCTTTACGGAAATGGAAAATGTATACTGTCGGTAGGTTGTGATGGAATAACCAGTTGCATCGACACAGGTAGTTGCATCGGCATTTTTGTTGGGCGAATAGTAGGCATAGATGTCACTACAGTTGGCTCTTCCTCATTAATTTCTGCTTCTTTTCCTTCAGCTACAACTTCTTCTTGTTGCATTGATTTGGATGCATCGACATGTTCTTGGTCAGAATGTCTGCTTGGTTCAGCCGTTTGTTTTCAACTTCGAAGCGTGATAGCCTTACAATGCTCCTTCACTCTTTGCGTTGGATTCTCAGTATCACTAAGTAGAGTACCTGATGACCTTACACTCAGATTGGAAGCCAACTATCCTAGTTGGGATTCAAATGCTCGAATAGAAGAAGAATTGCCTTGCACTATCGCTTCAATTCTAGTGATCTACTCTCGCATTAGTGCTTCAAGCACAGCCATAGGATCTGACCATTATTGAGAAAATTATTGCTGTTGCTGATGCTGTCCTTGCATATTTGGCATTGCATTCTGTTGTGGCTGCAATCACGTCTGTGGTTGCATCTGGCTATGTGCCTGTAATTGATCAGGATGCAAATGTACCTACGCATTCTGATTAAAATTTGCTGTTGATTGTTGTGGTAACTCCCTTGGTTTGAGGAATTTCCATATATATATATGGAAGCATTTTGATTCCCCCAAGGTTGTTGAACTCTATTGTTGTATGAATTACCATAGGAACCTCTTCTGATGTTATTAACATAGAATGAATTTTCAGTATGTCGTGGGCAATCCTCGTATCTGTGGTTGTCACCGCAAATCTCATAGGAAATTGTCGGCACATCCATCTGTTAGGCCACTTGGATAGGAGTAACGTTACTTGTCCCCTTCATATTCTTTATAATATTGGCTAAAGAGGATACCTGCGCACTCAAAAAAGAAATAGCATCTAATTCAAGAACACCAGGGTTAGTTTTTACCTGAGCAGAACGAGAGATTGGATATTGATAATCATTTTCTGCAATTCTCTCTAGAATTCTTACAGCTTCAGTGTAGGTGCAATCCAACAGAGGACCATTAGCAGATGCATCGATAAGATTTCTTATCTGAGCATTCAATCTATTATAAAAGATCTCTATATGGGTCTCTTGTTGAATTCCATGCATTGGGCAATGTCTAAGCAAAGTTTTATAATGCTCCCATGTTGTATGCAAGTTCTCATCATCTAGTTGATGATATGCTGTAATGTCATTGCACAACCTTGCATTCATTGTCAGTGGATTAAAACGCAAAACAAACTATGTTGCTAACACATTCCAAGATGTAATGGATCCAGCTGACAATCCCAAGAACCATGTTCTCTCTTTACCCTGCAATGAATAAGGAAATAATTGTATTTTCAAGGCATCATCAAGGACACCATATTGACTGAAGGATGTACAAATAAGAAAAATGATTTAAATGTTCTCTTGCGTCTTCATGAGGCAAACCAGAATATTGCACTTTTGAATTAAGCATCTAAAACATCACCGATTTCAGCTCAAAATTTCCAGCTTGTATAGTTGGTCTCACAACCCCTGGTTGTAAATCATCAAGGATAGGAACAACAAAATCTTGGATTGCCCTATTTGATACTTCTTCAACTTGTGGAGGCGGTGGTATAATATTGACGATTTGTGGCTGTACCGGAGGAATAACATTTTGTGGTAGCAATGGTAGTAGGTTGTTATTGTTATTGTCACCAGCCTTTTTCTTTTGTTATTGTCTCCTCTTCCTTAATGTCCTCTCAAGTTTCGGATCAAAGCTCGCAATATCCTTAGGATTTCTCCTTGTGGACATGCAACACTTAAAGAATTCTGAAAGAAGTTAACAAAAAGAAAGTAAACAAATTAGTAAAAGTTAGAAGTTAAGTAAGGAAAATTAATTTCATCTATAAACATAAGCATCAAACAAATGCCAATTCCCCAGTAACGTCGCCAAAACTTGATCGGCCTGTAATGTCATAGTAGGTGTGTAAGCGAACACACGTCGATGCAAGTATAGTTGATAAATTGATTGATTCTATCAGATATCAATCCCACGCGGAATGGGTTCTTGATGTTCAGATGTCGAAGCAACTAATATTAGAATTAGATGAAATGTGAGTACAGATGTCAGCACAATTAAGTCAATCTGCATACTAGAATAGTTAGTATTGTCAATGCAATCAAGGTTAATTGTCAAAGCAACTGAAAGTAAATCAAAGTGTTGTTCAAGTGTTGAGAATTTAAATGCAAAAAAGTAAAATGATGATCAAGTGTGAAGAACTGGAGTGGATCGCTAACTTCACTAAGTCGCAACGCTGTATGCATCGACAAGGTATTGTATAGATGAATTGTCGTAATAATGAGGTTCAAATGAAATCTTACCAACTACAGCTCTCTGTTTAATCGAGACTCAAGTACCCACAATTACCCCATTTCTCAATGTAGATAATGTTGTGCACTTAAGAACAAGTGATAGAATCTCTTCTAATCCCAAGCAGCTCTTGTTGACTTGCTTGTTAATCTAAATTGTCTCCGCATCTCTTGATGTTGATAGACTGCAATTCCACTATCGTGTTTAAAGCAATTAAATCCAAAAATAAATAGATAAGAAGAATTAAGTAAGAATAAAAGTGATATAACAATGAAAGATATTCCCATATTCATTCAATTGTCAAGAGTAATTCATCAGCATAAAAGAAGGGTTATAAAATACATTGAAGCTTATTATCTCTAGACTACTAGGACTATTCCTTAACCACTCCTTTTGTGCTAGCACCAAGCACTCCTCATTAGGAGCTGTTGCTCGTCTGCTTTGTCAGCTCACCGATCTCCAATAAAACTTCAAAAATAGAAAGTAATTGCAGATTTAATTCCTTCCCTCTTGATGATTTCTTCCATCTTTTCCCATCTATTTATAGGCTTCAGAATTGCAGATTTCCTCCCCTTCATTCTCAGATCCAGATCCGTTTTACAGCTGTCAAAGTTTGTTACAATTTAGCTGTGCACTCACGCAACTTTGGTGCGTTCTTCATAGATTGCAGGTTGTCGCTACATTGCTGGGCATGATCTAAAATCCTCAATTGCGACGATAACGTGTGAATTTCCTGCGCTGGTGCTTCCAAGTGTGATTACAACTTGACTTCACTCATCCAAGTATAGGTTTCTATGTGGCGACATCGTTGGTCACACTTTCAAGCTGATCTTGTGGCTTCATTCTTCTTCCAGCATTGATCTTTTGAGATGAGTTCCTACGCTGACAATTCTAAGACGTAATATATAGGCTGCTTGTAGTGACATTAGTACATAAAAGAGATAAAAATAACAAGAATTTTAACCAATCAATAATGAGTTAGAAAACATAAAAAACTAAGTATGATAAGTATGAAATGCCTAATATGCATACTTAATATGGCACAAAAGAGACAAATAATACACCAATTTAGGGAGAAAATAAGTGTTATTTGTGATGCTATCAGCTGTCAACACAGCTGTCTACATTTAGAACAGGTTACCAATAAGAGCCCTGTCTAAAAAGAGTCATTTAAAGTCTAGTTTGGTCACAAGCCTTCTGTGGCACATTTGAGAGTCTTTGGATGCATTTGCTATGCACTTATGCCTGTAGTTAAAAGAGATAAGTTGGATCAAAGGTCTAAACCAGCTGTCTTTGTGGGATACAACACCAACAAGGCTATTGGTTGCTTGATTAACACTCAAGGTGTTTGTAAGTAGGGATGTTGTGTTTAATGAGAAGGCATCATGGAGCTGGGAAAATTTAGTACCAATAGAGGTTTTAGAAGATCTTGCATTAGAAATGATGATAGTCAGGACTTTGATGATGAACCAATGAGAGGTACAAGACTTTTGAGTGATGTTTATGAAAGAGCTGACTTGGCTGATTCTAAGCCAATCAGTTTTGAAGAAGCAAATTCACAACAGGGATGGAAAGAAGCAATGGCAACTGAAATGTTTATGATCAACAAGAATCAGACTTGGGATTTAGTTGAAAGACTAGTCCACAAGAAAGTCATTAGGCTGAAATGGGTTTTTAGAGCTAAGCACAATGCTGATGGGAGTCTAAAAAAGCTAAAAGCAAGGCTAGTTGTCAAAGGGTTCAGTCAGAAGTATGGTGTGGACTACTTTGAAACATTTGCACTTGTTGTAAGACTTGATATGATCAGACTCTTGCTTGCACTAGCAGCTTAGAAAGGTTGGAAAATTCATTAGCTTGATGTCAAATCAGCATTTCTAAATGGTTACCTTAATGAAGAGATTTATGTTGAACAACTAGAGGGGTTCATAAAGGTTGGTGAAGAAGCTAAAGTTTACAAGCTGAAGAAAGCCTTGTATGGCTTAAAACAAGCACCAAGGGCTTGGTATGACAGGATTGATTCCTACCTGTCAAGCTTAAACTTTGGAAGAAGTCTTAGTGAGCCTACCTTGTATGTCAAGAAAAATGGAAATGAGACACTTCTCATTCTCTCAATATATGTTGGTGATCTCCTTGTAATTGGTGGAGATGGAAATCTGTTAGCAGATTTTAAGGCTGAGATGGAAAATATGTTTGAGATGTTAAAATTAGGAGAGATGTCTTAATTCCTTGGTATGGAAATCTCTCAAGTTAAGCATGGAATTTTCATTGGTCAAAAGGCATTTGCCTTGAAGATACTGAACAAATTCAGCATGGACAAGTGCAAGTCAGCAAGCACACCAGTAGCTGTTAGTGAGAAGCTTTCAAGCCAAAGTGATCATGAGAAGGTGGATGAGTTTGGCTATAGGAGTTTGATTGGATGTTTACTCTATTTAACTACCTCAAGACCAGATATTATGTTTGTTGTTAGTCTCTTGTCAAGGGTCATGCATTGCTGTAACATTTCACACCTTCAAGCTGCAAAAAGGGTGTCGAGGTACATCAAAGGCACACTTGAATATGAAGTTAAAATTACAAAGTCAGAAAGCATGCAACTTGTTTGCTTTTCTAATAGTGACTGAGTAGGTTCCATTGATGATATGAAGAGTACCTCTGGTTATCTTTTCACTCTAGGGTCAAGTGTTTTTAGTTGGAGTTCAAAGAAGCAGTCCATTGTGGCACAATCAACTACTGAAGTAGAATATGTTGCAGCTGCTGCTGTAGTCAGCCAAGCTCTTTGGCTGAGAAAGCTTTTAAAGGATTTGAATGTGTACCAAGGAGAAGTAATAGAGATCAAGTGTGATAACCAATCTGCTGTTGCAATTGTAAAGAATCCAGTGTTTCAAGGCAAGACAAAGCATTTTTAGATTAAATTTCACTTTGTGAGGGAGGCTGAGCAAAGTCATGAAGTCAAATTGTTTCATTACAGTTTAGAATAGCAACTTGCTGATATTTTGACAAAACCTCTTGGTACAACAAGGTTTGAATGGTTGAGAACTAAACTTGGTGTTTGCAGCATACAATCCAAAGAGGAGTGTTGAATGTGGATTGCATGCAGTATCAAGAAGTAGAGTAGAGGCAAAAGGCAGTCTCAATCAACACATGAAGACCAACACTTGTGCCAACATTTTGTTTTATATTTTAAACTTAGATTATTGTATTTTTTTCTATTAAAAATCTGATGTAATTTAGTCAAATATGTAGGCTGACTTAATGCTTAGAGTCAGCTAGGCTTAGGAGCATTTTTCAATGTAATCTTCCATACTTTGTATTGTAGAAAATCTACTTATGTAATGCAGATTTGTCTAATACCCTATTGTTCCTATTATCTCTTTTGTTATGTTATATCCTTTAATGAATGAATGTAATACAGAGAAATTTTTCATCAATTTTACTTCCTTTCTCTGCAATTTTTCTTACATTTTCTAGTTTTGTTCACTTCAAGAAACGGAGTCTTTGAGCACAAGTCAGTGCTGATCTCAACTTCATTGTTATTTATTCATCAGTTCTCCCACTTTAAAATCATGCACTTTTCGCCCGTTATGACAACATCTTGAGGGACCCTAGAAGAAATGAGGTAAGGTCATTGACATTGTGTAATCTAATTATCATTTATGCTAGAACTAAAGGCCAATAGATCAATCAAGCAAATAAAAAATTACTTAAAAAAAGTAATCAGTGGCAGAGAATACAGTAGGAATAAATTTGAAAAAAGCAATGAAAATTCTAAAAATAAGGTGTTTAACTTACCACTCTTTGAACCATTTAACAGCGGGAGCCTTGGATTTTAGAATGGGATGCCTCTTGAATAGAAGAGATAGCTGGCCTTTGATCGGAGTTAAGACGCCGGAAGGTGTGTAGGCCGCGGCAGCACTTAGAGTTTGTTATGAAAGGAGAAGGAAAGAGGAAGAGAGAAGAAAGAAAACAAAAGAGAAAGAAGGAAAATATTAGAGAATAAAAAAAGGGGAAAAGAGGAGAGAATATAGGGGAGAAATAACTTGAGAGATGAGGTTGGTTTGGATGCACGATGGGTACACAACATTTATTTTATTTTTTCTTACGTAACAGTATTTAATTTTATTGTCATCATTATTTTATACCAATTACAAGTAAACGTACCATCCATCTAAACTCAACCCAACCCACCCAACTCATAAATAAGAGAAATATATTGCACTTTAATCCACTCGAATTCATATTCTTTTATATTGGCAATAATGTTTATAGTTGAATTTCATTTATTGTCATCTTTGTGGTACTCAGTTGCCATATATTTACATTGATCTTATTTACTTTATCTAGCTTTTGTAATTTCATTTGTAACTATCCAAACGTATTAAGCTTTCAAGTGATGTGTAATGGTTAAACCTATTGGTTCAGGTTAGTTCAGCATAATATTTGTTCTTTTAGATTCTTTCATTACTAAAAAATGATAAATTTTTATTAAATTTTTTTCAAATTAATTTATTTTTGAAACTATTTTATAATAGATTTAATTTTTATATTTAAAAAAAAAGTAAAGAGTGCTTTCTCTTTTTTCTTTGGAGGTTCGGCGATAGCCACGACTAAGGTTAGGGGTGAGCGGTGGCTTTTTATTCTTAACGATAGAGAGGGATGTGGTTTCCTTAATGACGGAAGAGATTATTTAATTATCAGTCAGAAGCTCTAGGATAGTCCTTTCAAAAAAGCCAACACTGGTATGTTCTGTATGGACTAATAAAACTTATAATTTGGATAGCTTTCGTGCTCAAATGAAAAGTATTTGGAAAACAAAAAAAAGTTCGATATCCAAGCGGTAGGGCATAATCTTTGGTTAATTGTGTTCAAAGATGAGGATGATTTGGAGTCAATACTGACGGGTGGGTCGTGGCTTTTTAGAAAAAAGGTGGTTCTCTTTGATCGTTTGTGAGAATCAATAGAGAGGAAGAAGTTACGATTAGAATTTTCCCCATTTTAGGTAAAAGTGGGTCCTTGTCTGCCAGAATGTGATCGCAAAGATTTGATGCATGCGATTGGGTCAACTTTCGGGGGACTCATAAGTTCAAAAGACAAAGGCAATTATGTCTGTATTAGAGTTCTTTTAGACGTACAAAAGAAGTTAAGGCATGGTATTTTTATTATTCTTGATAGTGGTGAGAAGACGTGGGTCCGCTTAAAATATGAATGTTTATCAGTTTTTTATTTTGGGTGTGGGACGATGGGTTAAAATTTACGAGAGTGTGAGGCGGTCCCGACATTAGTTAAAGATCTCCCAGATGATAAGCTCCCCTTTTCTATTACCCTTAAAGCGGAAGTGAATATGTTGGGATAGGAGAGTTATAATTTAGGAACATCCACGCGTAAGATAATGAAGCAATGTTCCTATACTGGGGAGGGGGAGCCGATTGTGGGTATGGTGCCTATTTCTAGAGATAATGCTCGGCCAACAGTTTTAGCGGAAAAAGATGATAGAGTGAAGGGTGAAACTATCTTATGGGTGGCAGAGTTTGATTTTAATGCTGATACGTCACTTCAGATTTCGAGAAATTTAGTTGGGGAAGGAACTCTGTTGGCAAAGGAGTCTAAGGTGGCGGTTATGAACCATGACAGAGTCAATGTTATTATTGGGCGTGCTAGGGATTTAATCAAGGAAAATATTAGCTAGGAGAGTATTCGAGCAGCTGTCTCTCCCTAAAGATCTGAGCGATGGAAACGTCTCTCTAGAGTTGGGAAAACTGAGAATGGGTCCCGAGAAGTGATTGGTGGAAAGATAAAGGGGGGATGGGATGTGGAGATTAGTAAGCACAATGATGCAGATGTTTTGTATGTTAGTCAAAAATTAAAGTTAATGGAGACGATGGATCTGTACGATGAGTCAAGTTCGACTATATTGGTTTTATTTTCTCAATCAGGATTGGCGACTGCCAGTGGGCATGCCAACCAGGCGTAATAAAACTCTATGCTGGAATGTTCGTGGTTTGGAAAGACCATGGATGGTGCGAGGCCTTCGACATGTGCTGAGGGTATATAAACCCCAAATGGTCTTCTTTATAGAGACAAAGTTAGACTCTAAAATAATGGAAGTTTTTCGTTGAAAATGTGGCTTTCCTTATGGGCTCGAAGTTGGGGCTAATGGAACAAAGGGTGGGATTTGTCTCACTTGGAAACATGGGATCACAATTTCTTTGTGAAAGTTTTTTGTCAATTTCATTGATGTACTAGTCAAAGTTGATGATGATACTGTCGAATGGTGCTTCACTGGTTTCTATGAGTCACCGTTTACAGATAGTAGAGCCAACTCATGGGGAGTCCTTAAAGAGCTTTCTATGCATAATAATTATCCCTGGCTTGTATGTGGCGATTTTAACGAAATTTTGTATGCTTCAGAGAAGTCAAGGGGTCTTCCAAGAGAAGGGAAATGAATAGAGATGTTTCGAGATGCCTTGGATTTTTGTCACTTATTTGATGTGGGTTTTTTAGGACACTGGTTTATATGGGAACGAGGTAATTTGCCAGATACGAATATTAGGGAGCATTTGGACAGAGGAGTTGCTACTAAGGGTTGATTACAACGATTTCCTAGTGCTTGTATTCAATATCTTCATCACTCTTTCTCTGATAATTTTCCTTTGTTAATTTCACTAAACAATGTCCGGAGGAGGAGGGATTCGAATCCTTTCAAAGTTGAGGCTGGGTGGATGACGGAAGACTCTTTTGAAGAAACTGTTGCTTAGTTATGGAGCTTCAACACTGGTGATATCTTATCTCGACTTGATATGTTGTGTCTTGGTTTACTGCGTTGGGCAAAAAGTTTTTGGGTTTTACGTTCCAATGAGAAAAAGAGACTTTGCATGTAGCTTGAGCGATTATTAGAAGGTGATAAGGATGTTGATAACATTTGTAGTATTATAATCCAGTTGAATTGGGTGGTGGAGAAGGATAAAGTATATTGGAAGCAACGGGCTAGGGTGGATTGGCTTCGGTTTGGAGATAAGATTACAAGCTTTTTTCATAGATGTGTGAATCAAAGGCTCCGTACGAATGGCATTCGTCAGCTTGTAGGTATGGATGGTAGAATAATGGGGGATATTGTTAAGGGCTTTTTCCAAGACCTCTTCGCTTCGCAAGCGACTAGAGGGGATATGTTCTATATACTTTTAGGGGTAGATCGTTCTATTTCATCTTTTCATAATCCCTTCCTAACAACTTACTTTACGGAATAAGAATTCCTTCCGGCTCTTAAAGGAATGGGGCAGTTGAAAGCTCCAAGCCAAGATGGCTTTCCGATAGTCTTTTTTCAAAGAATTGGCGTATCGTTGGAAAAGAGGTTACTTCTTATTGTTTCAATATGTTGAATAGTACCTTGGATTTTGATCTTGTGAATATTACCACGATTATCCTTATCCCTAAAATCCATGCGCCTACGAATATGACGAATTTCTAGCCAATTAGTTTGTGTAATGTTTTGTATAAACTGATGGCTAAGATGATTACGAATCGTTTTCAAAAAGTCCTGGATAAGTGTATTGATCCTACCCAAAGTGCTTTTATTCCTGGGAGATTAAATTCTGATAATATCTTGTTAGCTTATGAGATGTTACATTCATTTGGGAAGAAGAGAGGCGGGTGATTAGGTTTAATGGCCCTTAAGTTGGATATGAGTAAAGCCTATGATAGGGACGAATGGAATTTTTTACAAGCAATGATGGAGAAGATGGGTTTTGCTTAAGCTTGGATTAATTTAATTTTGAGGTGCGTTTCATCAGTTTCCTATTCAGTTTGTATTAATGGATGTTTAAGTTCCTATTTTAGGCTAAGCAGGAGATCCCTTGTGTCCCTTTTTGGTTCTTATCTGCAGCGATGGACTATCAGATTTATTGCGAGTTGGTCTAAGAGAGAGCCTGTTAAAAGTGGTTCGGGCTAGTAGAAACAACCCACGGGTATCTCATCCTCTATTTGCTGATGATAACATTCTTTTTGAGGAGGCAGTGGTAGGGGGCATACAAATTTTGCAAAACATTTTGACGGAATATGAAGTTCATTCGAGGCAGCGTGTCAATTATGAGAAATTGAAGGTCTTTTTTAGTGCTAATACAAAGAGGATGTTCGGGATTTGGTAACTGAGACACTTGGGGTTAGGTACTAAAACAATCCCGAGCGGTACTTGGGTCTCCCAAATATTGTAGGAAGGAACAAAAAGGCGGCCTTTCAAAATTTAAAAGATAGAATGCACAAGAGGATAGCTTGTTGGTGTAACAGCCTTTACCCGTTCGATTGCCGGACCCGAACAAAGAAGTGTCACAATAGTTTAATAATTAATATTTACCATAACTATACACCATTTAGTCATTTAAATTGAAACACACATACCTTCAAGTATATTAAAATTTTGATTCTTATAAGGACCTGTTTATGATATACAAGTATAATAGAAGGTGACATTTATGAAATTTAAAAGTTTAAACCATTTTCTCAAAATTTATAATTGGTATCGATACAACAAGAAAAATCGATAGCAAACCTCTATTTTGTTTTCCATGCAAAACCAATGGTATCGATTATAATTTCCTGATATCGATATTTTTAAAAAAATATCGGTACCCAAATAAAAATCGGTACCAACCTAGCATTCTGTTAAATTTCAAAATCTGAGCTTAGAAAAAATTATCGATACCAATAAAATATTATTGGTACCTTGAATAAAACTTAATAAAACTTGTATTTTTCAATGTTCAACCTTTACCTAGCTTATATGGAGCTTAAAAATTACTATAAATGCATCTAGCAACAAGTCAAAATCAAACTAACATCCGAATCATCTAACTAATTCATAACTCACCCTAATAATCTCATACTTAGGTAACTTACCCTATCAATCATACAACTAATTATATGCATTTGTATATACCACCATCACAAGAGCTACCATTATCATTTTCACACATCAATTCATCCATCATATAAGCACATATCAACCAAAAACCCAATCATCATTTACTTACAAATAAAGACTCAATAACAAAAGACATCCCAGGTACATGCCATAAAAAATTAAGACATTATCACTAACTTTTGAGTTTGGGGTTGCCTTCAGATGCTGAGTCACGGATCTAATAAAAAAGCACCTAACTTGCACACAAGAAACGAATCGCACGCATGAATATTACTTAGTGGTATATCCATAACTAAACATTTCACGACATATATACAATGAATAAATTTAAACTGATATTAGCTCATGTCTAGCCACACGAATGTGTATAGGTATCATAATATTATTGATCATATTTATCTTTCAATTCACATTCCATTTATGCATATTATTTTACTACATGTACAATTATTGTTTCTTTGGTCTCAATACACAATTCATTGTGTATTCCCATTTCTATTCAAATTATGCATAATATCAATACATATATTTTGCATACCATTACTTTATTTCCCAATGCATTTCTCATATCCATTATGCATGTTATCATCATGCATAACTATTCCTCATTTATTTGATTTTCAGTACAACATCCATAATATTTTCATTTCACGAAATCATAATATTCATCATGTAAAGTTCCCTATTAACACGATTCGGACTCTGATGGATACATGGATCCAACCAACACACCGGTTTGTCACCCAATGCCTCATTGGATAAACCCGAAGTAATAATCGCGCCCAGCGCTATAATAAAGCTAACATCCAATGTCTCATCAGTTAAACCGAAGTAATGTGGCACCTAGTGCCTTATCGACTCGTGGTTGAAGTAACCTTGAACTCTTCCTATCCTATAGCATGCCATCTATATTCGACTCGGCCCTAACAGTTAATAGGGTAATCATTTCCATTTAATATCAATCCACATTTCAACATTAAATTTTATTCACAACAAAAATGCAATCTGATTATAATCATAAATTCACCAATATCAAAATTTCACATAATACATTTACACATGGAGAAATATGCAATTTAAGTCCTCATACCATCAATTTATTTAAAGCAACCCAATTGAGTAGAGAATCTCATACCTTATCTTCATACCTTGATTTCTACTTTGAGCAATTAACTATAATTTGACAAGTTAATAAACTAGTTTAGGTTATAGAAATACCAATCGTAATTTCTGAGCTACTCGTCTACGATTTTGTCCTTTCCTTTTCGAGAAAACTGGGTCAACGTTAGCTACAGAATTAAATACACAATATATTTCATTAAAACACATCAATATTATTCTTACTAAATTTAGCTCTCTATTTTCTCATTCTTACACTAACTTACCAAACTTCCAAATTTGACCCTTATACAATTAAAATTAGCAATTTATCCCACCATTTATTTCTATTTCACTTTTAGCTCTAAAATACACCAAATTATCATCAAAGCTATATCTACCCAACAATGGTAGTATTTAAATTCCCAATAATAACAAAAAATATGACATGGGTCATGAAGGGTGAGGTAACAGGATTCCAAAACATAAAAATTATAAGAAAATGACTTGATTAAACTTACCAATTTGGAGCTTGAAGCTATCAAAAACTCAAAGCTTTTCTCTCAATTTCTTTTTCCCCTTTACTACCAAATTTGTTACAAAAAAGAAGGAGATATTTCTTTCTTTTGTTTTCTCTTTCTTCTAACTGATACTTCTTATAATCATTACTACCATTTCTTTTATTCACAAAAATTCATAAGCCGCATTTCTAATTCATTTCTTTTAACAAAAGAAATTCCTAAGCAAATTTAAGCCTTAGGTTCTCACCTAACGACACTAGAAATTTCCAATGGGAATTTACGCCATTGGTCTCTCTTATTTGTTCCAATTAAAATCCATTTTATAAATTGTACTTTTACCAATTATGTAATTTAGTTCTCACACCTAATTAATTCACTACACACTTAAAATTACTTATTCAAAAATTCATTATTCTACTAGTTACTTTCGTAAATATTTTTAATAAATATTTACGAGTTCAATTTATAAATACGGAGTCTCGAAACGTGTATTTTTCAACAACCCAAATTTGAGTTGTTACAACTCTCCCCCTAAAGAAATTTTGTCCTCGAAATTTACCTAAAAAGAGGTGGGGATATTGAGATCTCATAATCTCTTCTGGTTCCCAAATCACTTCTTCAACTTTATGACTACGCCATAACATTTTCACAAGTGAAATGTGTTTGTTACGCAACTCTTTCACCTTACTAGCTAAGATTTCTACTAGTTCTTCTTCATAGGAGAAATTAAGTTGGATTTCAACTTCTCCAGTTGAAATAACATGTGACTGGTCAGAACGATATATTCTAAGCATTGAAACATGAAATACATTGTGTATCTTTTCCAACTCTGCTGGCAAGGCCAAACGATAAGCCATTGGTCCCACTCTTTCCGTGATCTCATAAGGCCTAATAAAATGTGGACTCAATTTCCCTTTTAATCCAAATCTAAGGACTTTCTTCCATAGTGAAACCTTTAAGAACACTTTGTCACCAACAGCATACTCGATATCTCATAGTTTCAAGTCTGCGTAAGATTTCTATCTATCAAAGGCTATCTTCAATCTTTCCTGAATTAACTTAATTGTACCCTCGGTTACTTAAATCAACTCAGGAGCAACTATCTTTCTTTCACTTAATTTTGTTCAACAAATCGGTGTTCGACATTTGCGACCATATAAAGCTTCATATGGGGCCATCTAAATGCTCCACTAGAAATTATTGTTATAAACAAACTCAGCCAAAGATAGATAGCTTTCCCAACCTGATTTGAAGTCAATCACAGAAGCTCGCAACATATCTTCCAAGATCTGGATAACACATTTCGACCGCCCATCTATCTGAGGGTGGAAGCTTGTGCTAAAGTTGAGCATCGTACCAAGGGATTCTTGCAACTGTTTCCAAAATCTCAAAGTGAAACGAGGATCTTGATCAGAGATAATCCATACAGGTATACCATGTTAATCTAATAATCTCTTAGATGTAGACTTCAGCAAGTTTTGAAAGCCCTCAATCGATTTTAATGGCTATGAAATGAGCCGATTTCCTAAGTCGATCCACTATTACCCACACTGCATTTTTCTTGTTTGGCGATAACGGTAATCCCATTACAAAATCCATTGTAATACACTCCCACTTCCATTCAAGAATTGAAATGGGCTGAAGTAATCCCGTAGGAACTTGATGTTCTGTAGTAACTTGCTGACAAGTCAAACACTTAGCCATGAATTCTACTATCTCTCTTTTCATTCTTGACCACTAATATAACTCTCGCAAATCACGATACATTTTCGTTCCACCAGGGTGCAAAGAAAAAGGACTATCGTGAGCTTCTTAAAGTATCAATTCTTTCAAATCCGCAACATTAGGCACACAAATTTAATTACAAAATCTCAAGTAATTTTGATCATCAATGTTGAAGTTTTCTAGCAATCCATTTGAACCATTTCTCTTTTCCTCAACAGCTTAACATCAGAAAGTTGCGCTTCTCTAATTTGATCAACAAACACTGGGTTGAACAAACATTGCTCGCAACTCAACTACTACCTTTCTACTCAATGTATCGGCTACAATGTTAGCTTTACCCAGGTGATAATCGATGATGCAATCATAATCTTTGAGAAGTTCCACCCTACGACACTGTCTGAAATTCAACTCCTTCTGAGTTAGGAGGTATTTATGACTTTTTTGGTCAGTAAAGATGTGACACTTTTCACCATATAAATAGTGTCTCCAAAATTTCAATGCAAGCACCACCGCAACTAACTCTAAGTCATGCATCAAATAATTACGCTCATGAATTTTCAACTGTCGTAAAGTATACACGATCACTTTCCCGTCTTGCATTAGCACACAACCCAAACCATTCAAGAAAGCATCACTATAAACCACAAAATCTTTTCCCAATTCAGGTAAGGTTAGAACTGACGCTTCAGTCAACATAGATTTCAATTGTTCGAAACTCTCTTGGCAACGATCATTCCAATTAAACTGAACATTCTTTTGTAAAAGTTTCATCATAAGCATAGCTATCTTCGAAAATCCATTTACGAATCTTTGGTAGTACCCAGCTAATCCTAAGAATTGCGAACCTCTGATACATTCCTCGATGCTTTCCATTGAACAACAACCTCAATCTTTTTCGAGCCAACTCTGATTCCATCGGTCAAGATAACATGTCCCAAAAACACTACTTTCGATAGCCAAAATTCACACTTGCTCAATTTTCCATATAACCGCTTTTCCCTTAATACTTGAAAAACAAATCGGAGATGCTACTCATGCTCTACCTCAGATTTCAAATAAATCAAAATATCATTTATGAAGACCACCATAAACTAATCCAAGAGGCTAAAAACTATAGTTCATCAGGTTTATGAATGTCGTCAGAGCGTTTGTCAAACCAAATAACATCACTAAGAATTCGTAATGGCCATAACATGTACGAAAGGCTGCTTTGGGAATATTAGTATCCTTGACCTTCAATTGGTACTAACCCAATCTCAAATCAATCTTAGAGAAAATAGAAGCTCCTTTCAGTTGATCAAACAGGTCATCAATTCTTGGTAGAGGGTATCTATTCTTGATCGTCAACTTATTTAATTATTGATAATCTATGCAAAGTCTCATCGAACCATCTTTCTTTTTAACAAATAACACTGGTGCTCCCCATGGCGATATACTAAAACGAATAAAACCACGATCTAATAAATCTTGCAACTGAACTTTCAGTTCCTTTAACTCCGTCAGTGCCATATAATAAGGAGATATGGACACCGGAGCCTAACTAAGTAACACCTCAATTGTAAACTCCACTTCTCGATTTGGTGGTAATCTCGGTAACTCCTTGGGAAACACGTTAGGAAATTCACAAATAACTCAAATCTTATGAATTTAACTATCGACTCTATCCGAGTTAATCACATAAGCTAAAAAGACTTCATAACCTTGACTAAGTAACTTATTAGCTCAAACTGTCGAAATGGTACGAATTGATCCATTTATCCAAATCCCATTCACTTCAATCGATTTTCCATCCACACTCTGAATGACAAACTTCTTTTTACGGCAATACAAAATCACTCCATGCTCAGTGAGCCAATCCATACCTAAAATTAGATCAAAATCGCCAAATGACATAATCAACAAATCTACAGGAAAGGTCATACTCTGAATCTCTAATGAACATCGTCTACACACTCGATCAACTAACACTGACTATCCTAAAGGACTTGACACAACAATGGACACCTTAGATATCTCAAATTTTAGGCTTCCCGATTTAACCAATTCAAAATTAATGTAAGAATGAGACGATCCAGGATCTATCAAGGCATAAACTGATGCAGAATATAATAAGAAGATACTTGTAACCACATTTGTAGCATCACCTTCCTTACGAGTGTGAACAACATAAGCTCGAACTGGTACTTTGGCCTCTGACTGACGAGTAGCCACATCACTTCCTTTTTTGGTACCTCTCCTAAAGACAGAGCTGCCTCGACTAATCCCACTGTAGATGTAGACCTCTAAATAGAAACAGGAGTAATAGCATCACCTCTCGGGAAATCACGAGAAATATGATCCAATGATCCATAACGAAAACAAGCTCGAGTTAGTTTTCAACATTCACCTCGGTGCTTTTTCCCGTAATGCTCGCAAACTGATATCTCTACATCTCAAAACGGACATCGGACACTACTCACTGACATAGTCGGTTTACGATCTCTATTTCCATCTAACTTGAAAGTAGATTTCCAACTACTACGAGTATCCTTGGTTTGCTTTGGATGAGGATGTGAACTAATAGCTCCTGATCATTTCCCAACATTACATGCAATCTCAATCTTCTTATCGAGGCCCAAAGTTTGTTGTACCATCTTTGCTCGCTCAACTAGATCGGCGAACTCTGATATTTTATGAGATACTAGCTGTACTTGAAGCTCGTCACGTAACCCTCGCAAAAATCGCTTGCAATTCTTAGCTTCAAAAGGAAGAAATTCAATGGTGTACTTGCTAAGTCACAGAAACTCTCGTTCGTAGTCTACCACTGACATCTCGCTCTATTTTAATGGTAAAAACTCTTGCTTCCTTTCCTCGAGATATAATTCTCCTACATACTTCTTCTGGAATTATTTTTGAAAGAACTCCCAATTTTCATGCTCAGTCGATAAGTGACGCGTGATCGTCTGCCACTACGTGTATGCTTCTCATTGCAAAACAGAAACTACACATATCACAATTTCACGTGGGGTGCATTCAAGCTATTGAAGAACACGCTTAGTCGACTCTAACCAAGCCTCAGTAGTTGAGAGATCAACCCTCTTTAGACCTGGGAAATCTATAGCACCATATCTTCGTAACTCCTTGATCGAAGCTTTTCGACGTGTCAATTACCGATGTAATAGCCAGTGTAGCTCCCGCAACATGCTGAAGAGCATTAGCTATACCTTTAGTAAGGTCTTTACCGTTATTCGGTTGTTAGAAACTCATGGGTTGATTGTATGGTGCCACTGACTCAGATCTAACAAGATTCTCCGTAGAGTTATCGCTAATATGGACCTCTTGGTCCACTTTGTTGTTCGATTCTACTAACATCTCTTGTGACTATAAGATCAAACAAACAAATAATAATAATTAGCATCCAAATCTCGACTCATATTCGACTCAGCTTGGCATGTACCTCTGAACACAATTTTGAGCTTGATCTAGTCCGAGAATCAAATAACCTTTAGTTCTGATACCACTAAATGTAAAACACCTTACCCGGTTCGATCGTCGGACCCGAACAAAGCAGTGTCACAACAGTTTAATAACTAATATTTACCATAACTATACACCATTCAATCATTTAAATTGAAACACACATACATTCAAGTATATTAAAAATTTGATTCTTTTAAGGACCTATTTACGATATACAAGTATAATAGAAGGTGATGTTTATGAAATTTAAAAGTTTAAACCATTTTCTGGAAAATTATAATTGGTATCGTTAGCACAAGAAAAATTGATACCAAACCTCTATTCTATTTTCCATGCAAAACCAGTGGTATCGATAATAATTTCTTGATATCGATATTTTTATAAAAATATCGGTACCAAAATAAAAATCGGTACCAACCTAGCATTCTGTTAAATTTCAAAATATGAGCTTACAATAAATTATCGATACGAATAAAATATTATCGATACCTTGAATAAAACATAATAAAACTTGTATTTTTCAATGTTCAACCTTCATCTAGCTTATACGGAGCTTAAAAATTACTATAAATGCTTCTAGCAAGTAGTCAAAATCAAACTAACATCCGAATAATCTAACTAATTTCTCAAATCATAACTCACCCTAGTAATCTCATACATAGGTAACTTACCCTAGCAATCATACAACTAATTATATGCATTTGTATATACCTGATCGCGTCAGTAAAGTCACAGCAGTTATGCAAGCGGACACACGTCGATGCAATATAATTGATAGATTGATTCTATCAGATATCGATCCCACAAGGAATGGGTTCTTGATGTCTATATGTCGAAGCAATTAATACTAAAATTAGATGAAATGTGAATAAAGATAACAATGCAATTAAGTAAAATTTGCACACTAAAATTGTTAATACTACCAATGCAATCAAGGTTAATTATCAAAGCAACAGAAGGTAAACCAAAGTGTTATTGAAGTGTTGAGTATTTAAATGCATGAAAATAAAGGTGTGATCAAGTGTAAAAGATTGGAATGGATCACTGATTTCGATAAGTTGCAATGTTGGATGCATCGACAAGGTATTGTATAGACGAATTGCTGCAGCAATAAAGCCCTAATGAAATCTTACCAATAGCAGTCCTTCGTTTAATCAAGACTCAAGTACCCACAATCACCCTACCTATTTGTGTGAGTAACGTTGTGCACTCAAGAACAAGTGACTAGAATCTCTTCTAATCCCAAGCAACTCTCGCTGTCTTACTTGTTAACCTAACTTGTCACCGTATCTCTCGATGTCGGTAGACTACAAATGCACTCTTGTGTTTGATGCAGTTAGATCCAAGAATAAACAGATGAAAAGCATTATATAAGAATCAAAGTGATCTAAGAATGAAAGATACTCTCGTATTCATTCAATTCTCATTAGAATCCATCAGCATAAAAGAGGGATTAATGAATACAATCGAAGCTTACTATCTCTAGACTACTAGGACTATTCCTTAATTACTCCTCTTGCTTTGCATCAAGCACCTCTCGTTAGAAGTGGTTGCTCCCTTGCTCCGTCAGTTCACCGTTTCTAGCTTAAATCCCAAAACACAAAGTAATTGCAGTATTTAATTCCTTCACGTCTTGATGATTTCTTCCATCTTATTTCCTCTATTTATAGCCCTAAAAAGTTGCAGGTTTCATCCTCCTCTATTCTCAGATCCAGATCTAATTTTTGCAACTGTCAAAGTTAGTTACAGTATTGCTATGCACTCACGCATATTTGATGTTTTCTTCAGAGATCTGTATGTTGTCACTGCATTGCTAAGCACAATCTGAAATCGTTAATTGCGGCGACAACATGTGATTTTCCTGCGCTGGTTCATCCAGTTGTATTTTCTGCTTGAATTTACTTATTCGAAGTTCAGGTTCTGTGCGGCAAAATCTCTTATCACAATTCCAAGCTGATCTTGTGGCTACATTCTTCCTCCATCATTGATCTTCTGAGCTGAGTCCTAAGCTGTCAATTCTAAGGCACAATATATCGGCTGCTTGTGGCGACATTAGTACAAAAAGAGAAAAAAATAACAAGAATTTAAACTAAACTACAATGAGTTAGAAAATATAAAAACTAAGTATGAAATGCTTATGATACATGCTAAATAAGATACAAAAGAGACAATTAAAACATCAATTTAGGGAGAAAATATATGTCATTTGTAATGCTATTACACCCTCAAACTTGAGTTTTTACTTGTCCTCAAGTAAACAAAAATTAGCAAAATCACAATCAAACATGTCACCGCAATCATTATTCTCACAACTTGAATTTTCTGATATCCTAATGCACAAATTGTATTTACATGATAGAATAATGTGCCGATAATTTATAGGCATGAACAATTAAAAACTGCAACTTCATAAATGTTAGTATCATGCATTGAATCCTAATCTTCCTTGAACCAATACAGCATTTGTCATAAAATTTTTTCTTCTTCTTCCTTTTCTCATTTTTCTTTTTCAAGTGGCTGAGAGATGTCATTGCATTACTCTACCTTTGTTCCTGGGCAGTAACGATGGGGTGCAACAAACCCCAGGAGGTATGTAATTGCGCCGACACATACTCTTGCAGTGATAGCCTTTAGCTAGATGATTTTTCTAAACCTGTAGCAGAGTGTTCTCCCTTGAAAAGTCACAATGCACTCACATTGGAGTGTCTTTTATTCATAGAATGTAACTGCAACTGGTAGTTAGTTCAAGATTCAAACATTCACACTATCCATTCATTACTGAAGCAATTTAAATCATTCATTCAAAAATAGAAGACTCACTATCCATTCACATTCATCCAATTTACATATTAGCATTCCGAGCAAATCAAGATTTATTCATAAAAATAAAAATTGTGGGCACTTTTTTATTGAAATTCTGCATATTTTCATTAAGATAAGAAACAAGTAAAAATCAAAGATGTGGGTATAATTGCATTTCCATTTCACAATATCCCCCTCAAACTTAGTGTCTGAATTATCCCCAAATACAAATATAATAGAAATGCAACGAAAATGAACTAAATTAGAAAAAAAAATACAATGACAAAATAAAAATGCAATAGCAATAAAGATGCATGCAAACTATTTACAGTGAAGTGTACAAACTCGTTCCTCAGCAGCCGAGGCAGAGGCTGCTTTTGTCTTTTATTTATTCTTCCTTGGTCGCTCACCATTGTCTTTACGTTTCTTCTTTTTGTCCTTGCATCGTTTCCTTTTCTTATCCTTCGAACCAACCAGATCGGCGAACTGCTCCCCCTCAGCTAGTTGGGTGATGGCCTCATCGATAGTTACCTCGGATGGGTGGATTTCTGCTAATGGCTCCACATATGGCACAATGGGAAGAGGATGAATTTCCTCAATGCTACTTATAACTACCTCAACCCGGCTCAAATCAGGTGGAGCCTCGTCACTGTTGGATGCCCCCATACTCATAGGTGTGCCGACAATATCCTCAGCGATAATTGTCAGGGCATCTTCCTTCCTTCCTGCTCCTCAGTAGGGTCCTTCTTTTCATTTTCTTCTTCTTCTTCTTCTTCTTACTTCTCTTAGCCTTCAACTTGGTCTGCACCTTTATCCCTAGGCTTCTCTGGTTCAGTTGTGGCAATGTCAGCACTATCTGCTGCGCCCATACCCACAGGGCTATGCAACTCCTCAATAACACCCTCCTACTTGCCATGGTTACTGCAGGGCTATTCAAAAATTCTTCGAATAAGCTGACAATTATTTTGTAGCAGTCTTCCATGGCATTAGAATGTTCCTCGCTCTCCTCATCATCGGAGATATGAATTCTTGTTGGGGATGGAACATTTTGAGGCCTACCATCAGGAGTAGGCTGATCGGAGGATGAGGCTTGTATTAGGCGAAAAATAGATGCAAAGGCTGAGAAGTCTGGCATCGAACTGGAACTCATGCTGCACAATGCGGCGATCGTTGCCTCATTCCAAGCTTTTGTATATGCATAGAAAACATGTTGTATATAATTCATATCTTCTAATACGCCGACAATGCGTACAGTGCGTGTGTCAATATGATCAAGATGATCTTCCATAATAGACAGCCTTTTTCCTAGTTGAGGATTTGTGGGCGCATCGGCCTGTTTTTCCTTCCTCTTCCTTTTGTCTTTATCCTTCTATTGTGGTGCTTCTTTCATAATCGAGGTTTCTTGAGCTCGAGTCATTCTTTCAACTGATATATCATTGATGGGACTTTTGTTTTCCAATACTTCCTCCCCATCCCGAGGCACAATGCCCTTCTGTTTGCAGAGCAACATTATTAAAGAAGGGAAAGGGAGTATACCAGTTTGTTTTGTAGTAGCTTTAGTTATTTGATCATGGAGGATTTCGCCGATATCAATTTGATGGCTCTGTGAGATTCAGTACAAAAGATACATACGATCCAATGTCACGTAGTCCTGTGTGTCGAAGGAAGGATGTGACTATTTATGAAGTGGAACCACACTTTGCTGAAGGTTGTGAGATACATCTGATGCATGGTGTAGTTATGCGGCCCATTACCTATCCATATAGCCCCGTCAAAACACAGGTCGATCAGCACTTGGGCCGCCCTTTCATCAGTCAATTCGTGCACAAATAGAGAGTGGCCATCGACCCTCTCAGGAATCCGAAGCAGAACATTGATTTGGCTCGCACTCCATGGGATTAGACCTTCCCTCACAAATACAAACTCTTGCTCCGAATCGATAAGTTTTACATAGAAATCCTTTACCAGCGTAGAGGAGTAGCCAGTGGGGTGTTCACAAAAGAACTCTCATCCCAAATGACTTATGGTCCTTGCGACGTGCTTCCTTAAAGTTAGATGTGGGGATAGTTGCAGACCTTGCTCCGAGTGAATATTCTATTTCAACATTACGTTTTGATAACGATCTTTGGCTGCTTTTGACAAGAACAAGACCGACCCTGTTGATGGTGTTGGAGTTGTGGCTGGAACCACTGTAGCAGAAGTTGAAGGGGTGGCTTTAGAAGGATTCTTTGCTCCTCAAGTTTTGGCCATAGTTGCTAGAGAAGAAAGTTTTCAAAAACTTTTGTAAAGAGAAGAATAGACTGATAGAATAAAACTAAGAGCAAAAGCAACGAAGAAAACAAATTGCAGTAACAATGGCTATTATGAATGGAGAAAGAGAAATCGGTAGAGTTTTATAACCTAGCCTTGGCAAAAGTCGTGATGATTATAACCAACTTGGGGAAACGTTGCGTCTGTAGCCATTAAATGTCAGGCTGTAGATCGTACTTTTTCATCTGATCGAACGGCTGGGGAAAGAGAGAAATCAATCGATGCGATTCTTGCTGAAAAAGCTTTGTTGAGTCATCACAGAATGCGCCGACAAGTTGTGCTTTAGAAGCTTCGACAAAAAGATGATTTTTATTCATGCGTAAAATTTAAAACAAAACAAGTAAAAGTAAAACAAATAAAAGAAAAATTGAAAATGCGTCGACATTAGTGTTTACTTATTCCCCAATTGGTGCGGACATAATATGTGTTTCTTCTTCTTCAAGTGCTTCGTACTTATTCTCCACACAGGCCCAAAAAATTTCCACTCTTTCTTGCATTTTTTCCATTTTTGTAACTTATTAATTACAGATATAGGCATAAAAAATATGCTTTCATTGAAATCACATAATGCCTTTCTAATATACCAATCAGTAATGGAATAGAGTATTGAGAAGCTCTTGTGATCTTTAAATTCTTGAAGCAATTTAATTGTCATGATAGTGCACCCTTCAATAAGTGCGATTGCTTCAACATCTCCCAATCTTCTCTTCTTTGACAATGTGTCTTTAAGTTTTTTAGGCTGTTTTGCTGTAGCATTTGTGGCGACAGAGTAATCTACTCTGTCGTCGTAATATTTTGTTTAACCTTTTCAGCTGCAATTTGCTTTTCAGATTGCACTAACATCTTTCCATTGTTGAGATTTGAGTTATCTAACTAATTCATAACTCACCCTAATAATCTCATACTTAGGTAACTTACCCTAGCAATCATGCAACTAATTATATGCATTTGTATATACCACCATCACAAGAAATACCATTATCATTTTCACACATCAATTCATCCATCATATAAGCACATATCAACCAAAAACCAAATCATCATTTACTTACAAATAAAGACTCAACAACAAAAGACATCCTAGGTACATGCCATAAAAAAATAAGACATTATCACTAACTTGTGAGTTCTGGATTGTCTTTGGATGCTTAATCGCAGATCTAATAAAAAAGTACTTAACTTGCGTACAAGAAACGAACCGCATGCATGAGTATTACTCATGGTATATCCATAACTAAACATTACATAACATAGATACAATGAATAAATTTAAACTAATATTAGCTCATGTTAAACAATTACCATGCTTTGTCATTTTACACATAAATCATTTTACTAGCCAAGTGAATGTATATAGGTATTATAATATCATTGATCATATTTATCTTTCAATTCACATTCCATTTATGCATATTAGTTTACTACATGTACAATTACCGTTTCTTTGGTCTCAATACACAATTCATTGTGTATTCCCATTTCTATTCAAATTATGCATAATATCAATACATATATTTTTGCATGCCATTACTTGATTTCCCAATGAATTTCTCATATCATTTATGCATGTTATCATCATGCATAACTATTCCTCATTTATTTGATTTTCAATACAATATCCATAATATTTTCATTTCACGAAATCTTAATATTCATCATTTATAGTTCCCTATTAACGTGACTCAGATTCTAACAAATACACGGATCCAACCAACGCACCGGTTTGGCACCTAATGCCTCATCGGATAAACTCGAAATAATAATCACACCCAACGCTATAATAAAATTGACACCCAGTGTCTCATCGGTTAAACTGAAGTAACGTGGAACCCAATGCCTCATCGACTCGTAGTCGAAGTAACCCTGAACTCTTTCTATCCTATGGCATGCCATCTATATTCGACTCGGCCTGAACAGTTAATAGGGTAATCATTTCCATTTAAATCAATCCACATTTCAACATTAAATTTTATTCACGACAAAAATGCACTTAAAATGCAATCTAATTATAATCATAAATTCACCAATATCACAATTTCACATCATACATTTACACATGGAGAAATATGCAATTTAAGTTCTCATACCATCAATTTATTTAAAGCAACCCAATTGAGTAGAGAATCTCATACATTTTTTCTACTTTGAGGAATTAATTATAATTTGACAATTTAATAAACTAGTTTAGGTTATAGAAATACCAACTGTAATTTCTGAGTTACTCGTCTACAATTTTGTCCTTGCCTTTCCTTTTCGAGGAATCCGGATAAACTTTAGCTACGGAATTAAATACACAATGTATTTCATTAAAACACATCCATATTATTCTTACTAAATTTAGCTCTCTATTTTCTCATTCTTACACTAACTTACCAAACTTTCAAATTTGACCGTTATATAATTAAAATTAGCAATTTATCCCACAATTTATTTCTGTTTCACTTTTAGCTCTTAAATACACCAAATTATCATCAAAGCTATATCTACCCAGCAATGGTAGTAGTTAATATTCCCAATAATAATGAAAAATACAACATGGGTCATGAAGGGTGAGGTATCGAGATTCGAAAAACATAAAAATTATAAGAAAAAGACTTAATTAAACTTACCAATTTGGAGCTTAAACCTATCAAAAACTCAAAGCTTTTCTCTCAATTTCTTTCTCCCCTTTACCACTAAATTTGTTACAAAAGAGAGAAGAAGGAGATATTTCTATATTTCTTTCTTTTGTTTTCTGTTTCTTCTAACCCATACCTATTATAATCATTATTACCATTTCTTTTATTCACAAAAATTCATAAGCCACATTTGTAATTCATTTCTTTTAACTAAAGAAATTCCTAAGCAAATTTAAGCCATAGGTTCTCACCTAACGACACTAGCAATTTCTAATGGGGAATTTACCCTCTACACACTGAAAATTACTTCTTCAATAATTCATTATTCTACTACTTACTTTCATAGATATATTTATTAAATATGTACGAGTCGATTTATAAATACGGAGTCTTAAAAAGTGTCATTTTCAACAACCCCGAATTCGGGTTGTTACAGTTGGAGTTTAAGATGCCTTTCGTCGTCGGGGAAAGAAGTGTTTATTAAATTTGTTTTGCAGGCCATTCCCACTTATGCGATGGTCTGCTTCTTATTTCCTAAAGCGCTTTGTGTTGAGCTTGAACAAATTCTTGCTAACTTTTAGTGATAGAAAGACCAAGGATGTAGGGGAATTCATTGATGCGAGTGGCGTAGGGTATGTGTGCCGAAGGAAGAAAGGGGCTTGGGTTTAGTAATTTTGGTGAGTTTAATATTTCCTTATTAGCTAAACAAAGGGGAGTGGCAATGAGACAATTTTATTTTGTAACTTTTGGATAATTTTTTTTTTTTATTTTAGACTTATATAATTTGTAGGAGTAGGAATAAAAATTTTCTTTGCATATATGCTTAAATTCTTTTTGTAGGAACCCCACATTATGGAAGGTGCAACAATTTCGAGCATTAATGCCAAAAAGAGAAGGACAACCATCATAAAAAGATGAGAACCTTCACGATAAATCGTGTAACTTCTTTCCTTTATTATTTGAGGGGACTACACATTGAGGACAATGTGTTTTCTAAAGTGTGGGGGTTTGGCATGAAGTTTTTTTTTGGTTTTTATTATTTTTATGTGTGCTTGTGCTTGTAGAGATAGAAGTGATTGGTAGGAGCATGTATATTAGGTTGATTGTGTTGATTGGTAAATTTGGCATGATGATAAGGAATTTTTAATTTTTGAGCATGAAACTTTTTAGTTCTATAAGTTATAGTAAGTATAGATAGAAAGGTATTATTGATACCATATGATGCGCAAGATATGAGGAAACGAGCATGCTAGTATATATGATAGATTATAATTTTAAGAATATGTGATGAAATTTATATTTGTGCATATTAAGGTGTTTAGGGATGAGATAAGGTATTGTTTGGAGACACCTAGAGCTAAAAATTCAAACCTTATTTTAAATTTTCAATTAGTACCTATCTTTAAGCCTTATGACCCTTCTTGATAAACCACACTATAAGCCTCTTTAGCCTTAAAATAAAAAATTTGTGTACACTCATTTCTTTGGTCATGTTTGCATGGAAATAGACATATAACCATTGGTATTGAGAGTAAGTAAACACATTAAGGTGGAGGTTACAAAATAAGAATAGGAAACTGAATATAAAATATGAATTTTAGTCTAGCCAAAATAAGAAAAATAGAGAAAAATCAAAAAGAAAAAGAAAAATGAGTAGAAACAAAAAAAGCATATGAGTAAGAAAACATGTGCATAGTGACAAAATTATAAAGTCGCCAAAAAAGAGGAAAAAGAAAGAACTCTTACTAAAGAACCAAAAAAAAAGGAAAGAAAATACTCATATGCTAGCTAAAGGGATTACTTTATTTTGAGAGTCCTAAAATGGAGAGAAAAGGCTAGTGAGAGAAGGAGAAATAAGGGGATGAGATGGAGTAGGACATAAAGGGGAAGAATAGGGAACAATATAATATGCCAAACTATTTTTGTGTTTGTAACCTTTTGTACTTAACTATTCTTTGAAATTCATACCTATCTTAAGCCTCAACACGTTACAAGCCGAAAAGCCCTATGTGACTTAAATAACTTTATGCATGAATAAATATGGAAATTGCATGATCTCATTATTGTTGTTTGTATTGTACTAAGATAATTAAAATACTTATATTTGACATTGATGGATATATATTGATAAAACCTTAATATGTGTATTTTCTATAACTTAGTGGACTTATATTGTTTCTAATAAAAAAATGGTAAAGTTGCTTAATTATCATGTTAAAATTACTAAGAAATATATGATGCCTAGACTACATGCCATGAACCATTCTTTGTATAGCTTCCCACACACAAGAAAATTGACAACATCAGCATAGTAAGGTGATGCGTCGACAAAGAATAACTGCTTGTTTGGAAATGCATCGACAATTTGGATTTTATTCCCATCTTCACTTCCAACTTCTAGTCAAGACAAGTGGTCGGCTACTTGATTTTTAGATCCCTTTCTATCCTTAATTTCAACATCAAAATCTTGTAGCAACAGGATCCATCTAATCAACCTTGGTTTAACGTCTTTCTTCGCAAAAGGTATCTTAATGTAGAGTGATCTGTGTACACTGTAATTTTTACGTTGACAAGGTATGAACGAAACTTGTCGAATGCAAAAACTACTACTAGCAATTCCTTCTCAATAGTTGTATAATTGACCTACGCTTCAGTCAAAGTTTTACTAGCATAATAAATAGAATGAAATACCTTTTCTTTACGTTATCTTAGTACAGCTCCTACAGCAAAGTCACTTGCATCACACATTAATTCAAATGGTTGTGTCCAGTCCGGTGCGACGATAATTAGAGCTTGTACTAGCTGCTTCTTAATTGTGATGAATGCATCCAGATAGGAGTCATCAAACACAAACTTTTTATTTTGCTCTAGCAATGAGCATAACGATTTAGCAATCTTGAAAAATCACGGATAAATCTCCTATAGAAACTAGCATATCCAAGAAAGCTTCTTATTCCCTTAACATTTGTTGGTGGTGGCAATTTCTCGATGATTTCAACCTTTGCTTTATCTACCTCAATGCCCTGACATGATATGCAATGGCCGAGGACAATGCCTTCAGTTGCCATGAAGTGGCATTTCTCCCAATTGAAAACTAGATTTGTGTCCTCGCATCTCTTCAGAACTTTCGCTAGGTTGTCAGCGCATTGGTCAAAAGTTTTCCCATCAACCAAAAATCATCTATGAATGCCTCTAAAGAATCCTTAATCATGTCCAAAAATATAGCCATCATACACCTTTGAAATATGGCTAGTGCATTGCACAATCCAAATGGCATATGTCGGAAAGCAAAAGTCCCAAATGGGCATGTGAACGTAGTCTTTGCTTGATCTTCTGGTGCAATGGCAATTTGGTTAGATCTAGAGTAGCCGTCTAGGAAGCAATAATAGGCTTTACCAGCTAGCCTATCCAACATCTGGTCAATGAAAGGTAAATGGAAAGCGGTCCTTCTTTGTGGCCGCATTCAGTCAATGATAATCCATGCATACTCACCAGCTAGTTACAATGAGAGTAGGGATCAACTCGTTCTTGTCATTGCTCACAATTATGAAGCCACTTTTCTTGGGCACACATTGGATAGGGCTCACCCAATTGCTATATGAAATTGGGTAGATGATGCTCATGTCTAGCCACTTGATAATCTCCTTCTTCACTACTTTCATCTTCTCATTGAGTTGTCGCTGTTGCTCAATGGATTGCTTCCCTTCATCTTTCAACCTAATTTTGTGCATGCAAACAAAGGGGCTAATGCCTCTAATATCTGCAATGTTCCAGGTGATGGCTCTTTTGTTTTCCTTTAATATCGTGACAAGCTTTTCTTCTTGTATTGCGTCGAGGGTTGCACTGACAATAATACGTAACATATCCTTGTCACCTAGAAAGACGTATTTCAAATACGTCGGCAATGGCTTCAACTCTAAGGTAAGAGCTTATTCAATTGACGGTTTAAACACAGGGATCATCCTATTAGACAAATGCAAAGATTCCAATTGCCAATTCTGCCTCAGCTAACAACTATTAACCTCAGCATTGTGGTCACATTTAGTTAGGATTTCATTAACAAATGTCACTGCATCTTTATCTAAAACTGCTGAACTTCGTTAGTTAAATTCTTTCACAATTATTTCCTCCAACAATCAATATGGTGACACTGCTCTTTACTCTTGGACGGAGATGCTTCGAATACACTGAAGGTCACATGCTTATCATTTTGATGCATGACAAGCTCACCCTTCAAAACGTCTATAAGAGTGCGTCTCGTTGCCGAGAATGGTCAGCCCAAAATGATAGGCACTTCCTTGTTTACCTTGTAGTCAAGGATTATGAAATCGGCATGGAACACGAGCTTATTAACTTGTACAAGGACATCTTTTATCTGGCCTTCAGGTTGTGCTAGAGATCTGTCCGCAAGCTACAGTGTGACCGTAGTGGGCTTCATTGATCCTATTCCTAATTTCCTGTATGTGGACAAAGGCATGAGATTAATACTAGCTCCCAAATCACATAAAGCTTTACCTAGATAATGATTTCCAATAGAGCACGGGATTATGAAGCTACTAGTATCTTTCATTTTTTGTTGTAGCTTATTAGTTAGCACAGCGCTGCACCCCTCTCTAAGTGCAATCGTCTCGATTTTAGACAATTTATTCTTCTTTGATAATAGCTCCTTCATAAATTTCCCATATCTGGGTATCTACACAAGAGCATCTACAAGAGGTATGTTAATATGTAATTGTTTCAAAGTAGAAACAAACTTTTGATAGTCCTTATCATGGTCTTTTTCTTTAAATCTTTACGAAAATGGAAAATGTATATTGTCAGTATGTTGTGATGGAATAACCGGTTGCATCGACACAGGTAGTTGCATCGATATTTTTGCTGGGCGAATAGTAGGCATAGATGTCATTACAGTTGGCTCTTCCTCATTTATTTCTACTTCTTTTCCTTCAGCTGCAACTTCTTCTTGTTGCGTTGATTCGGATCATCGACATGTTTTTGGTCGGACTGTCTACTTGGTTCAACCGTTTGTTTTCCACTTCGAAGCGTGATAGCCTTACAATGCTCCTTCACTCTTTGCGTTGGATTCTTAGTATCACTAGGTAGAGTACCTGATGACCTTACACTCAGAGTAGAAGCCAACTATCCTAGTTGAGCTTCCAATGCTCGGATAGAAGAAGAATTGCCTTGCCCTATCGCTTCAATTCTAGTGATATGCTTTCGCGTCAGTGCTTTAAGCGCAACTATAGGATCTAACCATTATTGTGAAAATTGCTGTTATTGCTGATGTTGTCCTTGCATATGTGGCATGGCATTCTGTTATGGCTGTAATCACATTTGTGGTTGCATTTGGCTATGTGCCTGCAATTGATCAGGATGCAAATGTACCTACGAATTCTGATTAAAATTCTATTGTTGATTGTTGTGGTAACTCCCTTGGTTTGAGGAATTTCCATATATATATGTGGAAGCATTTTGATTCCCCCAAGGTAGTTGAATTCTGTTGTTGTATGAATTACCATAGGAACCTCCTCTGATGTTATTAACGTAGAATGCATTTTCAGCATGTTGTGGGCAATCCTCGTATCTGTGGTAGTCACCGCAAATCTTATAGGAAAATGTCGGTACATCCATCTGTTGGGCCACTTGGATAGAAGCAACGTCACTTGTCCTCTTCATATTCTTTATAATATTGGCTAAAGAGGATACCTGCGCACTCAAAGAAGAAATAGCATCTAATTCAAGAACACCAAGGTTAGTTTTTACCTGAGCAGAACGAGAGATTGGATATTGATAATCATTTTGTGCAATTCTTTCTAGAATTATTACAGCTTCAGTGTAGGTGCAATCCAACAGAGGACCATTAGCAGATGCGTCGATAAGATTTCTTGTCTGAGCATTCAATCCATTATAAAAGATCTCTATCGAGGTCTCTTGTTGAATTCCATGCATTGGGCAATGTCTGGGCAAAGTTTTGTAACACTCACATGTCGTATGTAAGTTCTCATCATCCAGTTGATGATATGCTATAATGCCATTGCACAACCTTACGTTCATTGTCAGTGGATTAAAACGCAAAAACAAACTGCGTTGCTAACACATTCCAAGACGTAATGGATCCAGCCGACAATCCCAAGAACCATGTTCTCGCTTTACCCTTGAATGAATAAGGAAATAATTGTATTTTCAAGGCATCATCAGGGATACCATATTGACTAAAAGATGTACAAATAAGAAAAATGATTTTAAAAATTCTCTTGCGTCTTCATGAGGCAAACCAGAATATTGCCCATTTGAATTAAGCATCTGAAACATCACCGATTTCAGCTCAAAATTTTCAGCTTGTATAGCTAGTCTCACAACCCCTGGTTGTAAATCATCAAGGATAGGAACAACAAAATCTCGAATTGTCCTATTTGGTACTTGTTCACTTGTGGAGGCGGTGGTATAATATTGACGATTTGTGGCTGTATCAAAGGAACAACATTTTGTGGCAGCAATGGTGGTAGGTTGTTATTGTTGTTGTTGCCAGCCTTTTTCTTTTGTTCTTGTCTCCTCTTCCTTAATGTCCTCTCAAGTTCCGGATTAAAGCACGTGATATCCTTAGGATTTCTCCTTGTGGACATGCAACACTTAAAGAATTCTAAAAGAAGTTAACAAAAAGAAAGTAAACAAATTAGTAAAAGTTGGAAGTTAAGTAAGGAGAATTAATTTCATCTATAAACATAAACATCAAACAAACGCCAATTCCCCGGTAACAGCGCCAAAACTTAATCGACCTGTAATGTCACAGTAGTTGTGCAAGCGAACACACATCGATGCAAGTATAGTTGATAGATTGATTCTATCAGATATCGATCCTACGAGGAATGGGTTCTTGATGTTCAGATGTCAAAGCAACTAATACTAGAATTAGATGAAATGTGAGTACAGATGTCAGCGCAATTAAGTCAATCTGCATACTACAATAGTTAATATTGTCAATGCAATCAAGGTTAATTGTCAAAGCACCTAAAAGTAAATCAAAGTGTTGTTGAAGTGTTGAGAATTTAAATGCAGAAAAGTAAAATGATGATCAAGTGTGAAGAACTGGAGTGGATCGCTAACTTCACTAAGTCACAACGCTGGGTGCATCGACAAGGTATTGTATAGATGAATTGTCACAACAATAAGGTTCCAATGAAATCTTACTAACTAAAACTCTCTGTTTAATCGAGACTCAAGTACCCACAATTACCCCATCTCTCGATGTAGATAATGTTGTGCACTTAAGAACAAGTGATAGAATCTCTTCTAATCCCAAGCAACTCTCGTTGACTTGCTTGTTAATCTAACTTGTCACCGCATCTCTCGATATCGGTAGACTGCAATTCCACTATCGTGTTTAAAGCAATTAAATCCAAAAATAAACAGATAAGAAGAATTAAGTAAGAATCAAAGTGATATAACAATGAAAGATATTCTCATATTCATTCAATTGTCAAGATTAATTCATCAGCATAAAAGAAGGGTAAATAAATACGTTGAAGCTTATTATCTCTAAACTACTAGGACTATTCCTTAACCATTCCTTTTATGCCTGCACCAAGAACCCTCATCAGGAGTTGTTGCTCGTCTGCTCAGTCAGCTCACCGATCTCAAATAAAACTTCAAAAACACAAAGTAATTGCAGATTTAATTCCTTCCCTCTTGATGATTTCTTCCATCTTTTCCCATTTATTTATAGGCTTCAAAATTGCAGATTTCCTCCCCTTCATTCTTAGATCAAAATCTGTTTTGTAGCTGTCAAAGTTTGTTACAGTCCAGCTGTGACTCACACAACTTTGGTGTGTTCTTCATAGATCTACAGGTTGTCGCTACATTACTGGGCACGATCTAAAATCCTCAATTGCGACGACATGTGTGAATTTCTTGCAGTGGTGCTTCCAAGTGTGATTGCAGCTTGACTTCACTCATCCAAGTATAGGTTTCTATGTGGCAACATTGCTGGTCGCACTTTCAAGCTGATCTTGTGGCTTCATTCTTCTTCCAGCATTGATCTTTTGAGATGAGTTTCTGCGCTAACGATTCTAAGACGTAATATATAGGCTGCTTGTAGTGACATTAGTACATAAAAGAGATAAAAATAACAAGAATTTCAACCAATCAATAATGAGTTAGAAAACATAAAAAACTAAGTATGAAATGCCTAATATGCATACTAAATATGGCACAAAAGAGACAAATAATACACAAATTTAGGGAGAAAATAAGTGTCATTTGTGATGCTATCAGCTGTCAACACAACTGTCTACATTTAGAATAGGTTACCAACAAGAGCCCTGTCTAAAAAGACTCATTTGAAGTTTGGTTTGGTCACAAGCCTTCTGTGGCACATTTGAGAGTCTTTGGATGCATTTGTTATGCACTTGTGCCTGTAGTTAAAAGAGATAAGCTGGATCAAAGGTCTAAACTAGCTGTGTTTGTGGGATACAACACCAACAAGGCTATAGGTTGCTTGATCCTTTAACACTCAAGGTGTTTGTATGTAGGGATGTTGTGTTTAATGAGAAGGCATGATAGAGATGGGAAAATTTAGAACCAATAGAGGTTTCAGAAGATCTTGCATCAGAAATGATGATTGTCAGGACTTTGATGATGAACCAGTCAGAGGAACAAGACTTTTGAGTGATGTTTATGAAAGAGCTGACTTGGCTGATTCTGAGCCAATCAGTTTTAAATAAGCAAATTCACAACAGGGATGGAAAGAAGCAATGGCAGATGAAATGTTTATGATCAACAAGAATCAGACTTGGGATTTAGTTGAAAGACCAGTCCATAAGAAAGCCATTGGGGTGAAATGGGTTTTTAGAGCTAAGCATAATGCTGATGGGAGTCTAAACAAGCTAAAAGTAAGGCTAGTTGTCTAAGGGTTCAGTCAGAAGTATGGTGTAGACTACTTTGAAACATTTGCACCAGTTGCAAGACTTGATATGATCAGACTCTTGCTTGCACTAGTAGCTTAGAAAGGTTGGAAAATTCATTAGCTTGATGTAAAATCAGCATTTCTAAATGGTTACCTTAATGAAGAGATTTATGTTAAACAACTAGAGGGGTTCATAAAGTCTGGTGAAGAAGCTAAAGTCTACAAGCTGAAGAAAGCCTTGTATGGCTTAACATAAGCACCAAGGGCTTGGTATTACAGGATTGATTCCTATCTGTCAAGCTTAAACTTTGGAAGAAGTCTTAGTGATCCTACCTTGTATGTGAAGAAAAATGGAAAGGAGACACTTCTCATTCTCTCAATATATGTTGATGATCTCCTTGTAATTGGTGGAGATGGAAATCTGTTAGCAGATTTTAAGGCTGAGATGGAAAATATGTTTGAGATGTCAAACTTAGGAGAGATGTCTTATTTCCTTGGTATGGTAATCTCTCAAGTTGAGCATGGAATTTTCATTGGTCAAAAGGCATTTGCCTTGAAGATACTAAACAAATTCAGCATGGACAAGTGCAAGTCAGCAAGCACACTAGTAGCTGTTGGTGAGAAGCTTTCAAGCTAAAGTGATCATGAGAAGGTGAATGAGTTTGGCTATAGGAGTTTGATTGGATGTTTACTCTATTTAACTACCTCAAGACCAAATATTATGTTTGTTGTTAGTCTTTTGTGAAGGGTCATGCATTGCTGTAACATTTCACACCTTCAAGCTGCAAAAAGGGTGTTAAGGTACATCAAAGGCACACTTGACTATGGAGTTAAATTTACAAAGTCAGAAAGCATGTAACTTGTTGGCTTTTCTGATAGTGACTGAGCAAGTTCCATTGATGATATGAAGAGTACCTCTGGTTATCTTTTCACTCTAGGGTCAGGTGTTTTTAGTTGGAATTCAAAGAAGCAGTCCATTGTGGCATAATCCACTATTAAAGCAGAATATGTTGCAGCTGCTGCTGTAGTCAACCAAGCTCTTTGGCTGAGAAAGCTTTTAAAGGATTTGAATGTGTACCAAGGAGAAGAAATAGAGATCAAGTGTGATAACCAATCTACTGTTGCAATTGCAAAGAATCCAGTGTTTCATGGTAAGACAAAGCATTTTAAGATTAAATTTCACTTTGTGAGGGAGGTTGAGCAAAGTCATGAAGTCAAATTGATTCGTTACAGCTCAGAGGAGCAACTTGCTGATATTTTTACAAAACCTCTTGGTACAACAAGGTTTGAATGGTTGAGAACTAAACTTGGTGTTTGTAGCATACAATCCAAAGAGGAGTGTTGAATGTGGATTGCATGCAGTATCAAGAAGTAGAGTAGAGGCAAAAGGCAGTCTCAATCAACACATGAAGACTAACACTTGTGCCAGCATTTTGTTTTATATTTTGAACTTAGATTATTGTATTTTTTTCTATTAAAAATCTAATGTAATTTAGTCAAATATGTAGGCTGACTTAATGCTTAGAGTCAGCTAGGCTTAGGAGCATTTTTCAATGTAATCTTCTATACTTTGTACTGTATAAAATCTGCTTATGTAATGCAGATTTGTCTAATACCCTATTGCTCCTATTATCTCTTTTGTTATGTTATATCCTTTAATGAATGAATGTAATACAGAGAAATTTTTCATTAATTTTACTTCCTTTCTCTGTAATTTTTCTTTCATTTTCTAGTTTTGTTTTCACTTTAAGAAATTGAGTCTTCGAGCACAAGTCAGTGTTGATCTCAACTTCATTGTTATTTATTCATCAGTTCTCCCACTTTAAAATCATGCACTTTTCGCCCGTTGCGACAACATCTTGAGGGACCCTAGAAGAAATTAGGTAAGGTCATTGACATTGTGTAATCCAATTATCATTTATGCTAGAACTAAAGGCCAATAGATCAATCAAGCAAATAAAAAATTACTTAAAAAAAGTAATCAGTGGCAAAGAATACCGTACGAATAAATTTGAAAAAAGCAATGAAAATTCTTAAAATAAGGTGTTTAACTTACCACTCTTTGAACCATTTAACAGCGGGAGCCTTGGATTTTAGAATGGGATGCCTCTCGAATAGAGGAGATAGCTGGCCTTTGATCGGAGTTAAGACGTTGAAAGATGTGTAGGCCGCGGCAGCACTTAGAGTTTATTATGACAGGAGAAGGAAGGAGGAAGAGAGAAGAAAGAAAACAAAAGAGAAAGAAGGAAATTATTAGAGAATAAAAAAAGGGGAAAAGAGGAGAGAATATAAGGGAGAAATAACTTGAGAGATGAGGTTGGTTTGGATGCATGATGGGTACACAGTGTTTATTTTATTTTTTCTTATGTTACAGTATTTAATTTTACTGTCATCATTATTTTTATACCAATTATAAGTAAACGTACCATCGATCTAAACTCAACCCAACCCAACCCAACTCATAAATAAGAGAAATATATTACACTTTAATCCACTCGAATTCATATTCTTTTATATTGGCAATAATGTTTATAGTTGAATTTCATTTATTGTCATCTTTGTGGTACTCATTTGCCATAAATTTACATTGATCTTATTTACTTTATCTAGCTTTTGTAATTTCATTTGTAACTATCCAAACGTATTGAGCTTTTAAGTGATGTGTAATGGTTGAACCTATTGGTTCAGGTTAGTTCAGCATAATATTTGTTCTTTTAGATTCTTTCATTACTAAAGAATGATAAGATTTTTATTAATTTTTTTTTCAAATTAATTTGTTTTTAAAACTATTTTATAATAGATTAATTTTTATATTTAAAAAAAAAAGTAAAGAGTGCTTTCTCTTTTTTCTCTGGAGGTTCGACGACAGCGACGGCTAGGGTTAGGGGTGAGTGGTGGCTTTTTATTCTTAACGATGGAGAGGGATGCGATTTCCTTAATGGTGGAAGAGATGATTTAACTATCAGTCAAAAGCTCTAGGATAGTCCCTTCAAAAAAGCCAACACTGGTATGTTCTGTATGGACTAATAAGACTTATAATTTTGGATAGCTTTCGAGCTCAGATGAAAAGTATTTGGAAAACAAAAAAGAAGTTCGATATCCAAGCTGTAGGGCATAATCTTTGGTTAATTGTGTTCAAAGATGAGGATAATTTGGAGTCAATATTGACGGGTAGGTAGTGCCTTTTTAGAAAAAAGATGGTTCTCTTTGATCGACTGTGAGAATCAATAGAGAGGAAGAAGTTACGATTGGTGTTTTCCCCATTTTGGGTAAAAGTGGGTCCTTGTCCGCCAGAATGTGATCGCAAAGATTTGATGCATGTGATTGGGTCAACTTTCGGGGGACTCATAAGTTCAGAAGACAAAGGCGATTATGTCTGTATTAGAGTTCTTTTAGATGTACAAAAGAAGTTAAGGCATGGTATTTTTGTTATTCTTGATAGTGGTGAAAAGATATGGGTCCCCTTAAAATATGAACGTTTATCAGTTTTTTATTTTGGGTGTGGGACGATGGGTCATAATTTGCAAGAGTGTGAGGCGATCCCGACATTAGTTAAAGATCTCCCAGATGATGAGCTCCCCTTTTCTATTGCCTTTAAAGCGGAAGTGAATATGATGGGATAGGAGAGTTATAATTTAGGAACGTCCACGCATAAGATAATGAAGCAATGTTCCTATACTGGGGAGGGGGAGCCGATTGTGGGTATGGTGGCTATTTCTGGAGATACTGCTCAGCCAACAGTTTTAGCGGAAAAAGATGATATAGTGAAGGATGAAACTGTCTTACGGGTGGCAGAGTTTGATTTTAATGCTGATACGTCACTTCAGATTTCGAGAAATTTAGTTGGGGAACGAACTTTGTTGGCAAAGGAGTCTAAGGTGGCGGTTATGAACCATGACAGAGTCAATGTTATTATTGGGCTTGCTAGGGATTTAATCAAGGAAAACATTAGCTAGGAGAGTATTCGAACATCTCTCTAGAGTTGGGAAAACTAAGAATGGGTTCCGAGAAGTGATTGGTGGGAAGATAAATGGGGGATGGGATGTGGAGATTTGTAAGCACAATGATATAGATGTTTTGTATGTTAGTCAAAAATTAAAGTTAATGGAGACGATGGATATGTGCGATGAGTCAAGTTCGGCTATATTGGTTTTATTTTCTCAATCAGGATTGGCGACTGCCAGTGGGCATGCCGACCGGGCGCAATAAAACTCTATGCTGGAATGTTCGTGGTTTGGGAAGACCATGGATGGTGTGAGGCCTTCGGCATGTGCTGAGGGTGTATATAAACCCCAAATGGTCTTTTTTATGGAGACAAAGTTATACTCTAAAATAATGGAAGTTGTTCGTTAAAAATGTGGCTTTCCTTATGGGCTCGAAGTTGGGGCTAATGGAACAAAGGGTGGGATTTGTCTCGCTTGGAAACATGGGATCACAATTTCTTTTGCGAAAGTTTTTTGTCAATTTCATTGATGTAGTAGTCAAAGTTGATGATGATACTGCCGAATGGTGCTTGACGGGTTTCTATGAGTCACCGTTTGCAGATAGTAGAGCCAACTCATGGGGATTCCTTAAGGAGCTTTCTATGCATAATAATTATCCTTGGCTTGTATGTGGCGATTTTAACGAAATTTTGTATGCTTCAGAGAAGTCAAGGGGGCATCCAAGAGAAGGGAAACGAATAAAGATGTTTCACGATGCCTTGGATTTTTGTCACTTATTTGATGTGGGTTTTTTAGGACATTGGTTTATATGGGAATGAGGTAATTTGCCAGATACGAATATTAGGGAGCATTTGGATAGAGGAGTTGCTACTGAGGATTGGTTACAACGGTTTCCTAGTACTTGTATTCAATATCTTCATCACTCTTTCTCTGATAATTGTCCCTTGTTAATTTCGCTAAACAATGGTCAGAGGAGGAGGGATCCGAATCCTTTCAAAGTTGAGGCTTGATGGATGATGGAAGACTCTTTTGTAGAAACTGTTGCTCAGTTATGGAGCTCCAGCACTGGTGATATCTTATCTCGACTTGATATGTTGTGTCTTGGTCTACTGCGTTGGGCAAAAAGTTTTTGGGTTTTACTTTCCAATGAGAAAAAGAGACTTTGCATACAGCTTGAGCGATTATTAGAAGGTGATAAGGATGTTGATAACATTTGTAGTATTATAATCCAGTTGAATTGGGAGGTGGAGAAGGATAAAGTATATTGGAATCAACGGGCTAGGGTGGATTGGCTTCTGTTTGGAGATAAGATTACAAGCTTTTTTCATAGATGTGTGAATCAAAGGCGCCGTGCGAATGGCATTCGTCAGCTTGTAGGTATGGATGGTAGAATAACGGTGGATGAAAGATTAATGGGGGATATTGTTAAGGGCTTTTTCCAAGACCTCTTCGCTTCGTAAGCGACTAGAGGGGATATGTCCTATATACTTTTAGGGGTAAATCGTTTTATTTGGATTTTCATAATCCCTTCCTAATAGCTTGCTTTACGGAATAAGAATTCCTTCTAGCTCTTAAAGGAATGGGCCGTTGAAAGCTCCAAGCCAAGATGGCTTTCCAGCAGTCTTTTTTCAAAGATATTGGCGTATCGTTGGAAAGAGGTTACTTCTTATTATTTCAATGTGTTGAATAGTACCTTGGATTTTGATCTTGTGAATATTACCACGATTATCCTTATCCTTAAAATCCATGCGCCTACGAATATGACGAATTTCTAGCCAATTAGTTTGTGTAATGTTTTGTATAAACTGATGGCTAAGATTATTATGAATCGTTTTCGGAAAGTCCTGGATAAGTGTATTGATCCTACCCAAAGTGCTTTTATTCTGGGGAGGTTAAATTCTGATAATGTCTTGTTAGCTTATGAGATGTTACATTCATTTGGGAAGAAGAGAGGGGGATGATTAGGTTTAATGGCCCTTAAGTTGGATATGAGTAAAGCCTATGACAGGGACGAATGGAATTTTTTACAAGCCATGATGGAGAAGATGGGTTTCGCTTAAGCTTGGATTGATTTAATTTTAAGATGCGTTTCATCAGTTTCCTATTCGGTTTGTATTAATGGATGTTTAAGTTCTTGTTTTAGGCTAAGCAAGGGGCTTCAGCAAAGGGATCCCTTGTGTCCTTTCTGGTTCTTATCTGCAGCGACGGACTATCAACTTTATTGCCAGTTGGTCTAAGAGAGAGCTTGATAAAAGTGGTTCGGGCTAGTAGAAACAACCCACAGGTATCTCATCTTCTGTTTGCTGATGATGGCATTCTTTTTGGGGAGGTAATGGTAGGGGGCATACAAATTTTGCAAAACATTTTGACGGAATATGAAGTTCATTTGAGGCAACGTGTCAATTATGAGAAATCGACAGTCTTTTTTAGTGCTAATACAAAGAGGATGTTCGGCATTTGGTGACTGAGACACCTGGGGTTAGGTACTCAAACAATCCCGAGCGGTACTTGGATCTCCCAAATATTGTAGGAAGGAACAAAAAGGCGGCCTTTCAAAATTTTAAAGATAGAATGCACAAGAGGATAGTTTGTTGGTGTAACACCCTTTACCCGTCCGATTATCAGACCCGAACAAAGAAGTGTCATAATAGTTTAATAATTAATATTTACCATAACTATACACCATTCAGTCATTTAAATTGAAACACACATACCTTCAAGTATATTAAAATTTTGATTCTTATAAGGACCTGTTTACGATATACGAGTATAATAGAAGGTGACGTTTATGAAATTTAAAAGTTTAAACCGTTTTCTCGAAAATTATAATTGGTATCGATACCACAAGAAAATCGATACCAAACTCTATTCTATTTTCCATGCAAAACCAGTGGTATTGATAATAATTTCCTGATATCGTTATTTTTATAAAAATATCGATACCCAAATAAAAATCAGTACCAACCTAGCATTCTGTTAAATTTCAAAATCTGAGCTTACAATAAATTTTCGATACCAATAAAATATTATCGATACCTTGAATAAAACATAATAAAACTTGTATTTTTGTTCAACCTTCATCTAGCTTATATAGAGCTTAAAAATTACTATAAATGCATCTAGCAACTAGTAAAAATCAAACTAACATCCGAATAATCTAACTAATTTCTCAAATCATAACTCACCCTAATAATCTCAAACTTAGGTAACTTACCCTAACAATCATACAACTAATTATATGCATTTGTATATACCTGATCGCATCAGTAACGTCACAGCAGTTGTGCAAGCGGATAGACCTCGATGCAAGTATAATTGATAGATTGATTCTATCAAATATCAATCCCACAAGGAATGGGTTCTTGATGTCTATATGTCGAAGCAATTAATACTAAAATTAAATGAAATGCGAATAAAGATAACAGTGCAATTAAGTTAGATCTGCAAACTAAAATTGTTGATACTACTAATGCAATCAAGGTTAACTGTCAAAGCAATAGAAGGTAAACCAAAGTGTTGTTGAAGTGTTGAGTATTTAAATGCATAAAAATAAAGGTGTGATCAAGTGTAAAGGATTGGAATGGATCACTGATTTCGATAAGTCGCCATGCTGGATGTGTCGACAAGGTATTTTATAGATGAATTGTTACAGCAATAGAGCCCCAATGAAATCTTACCAATAATAGTCCTCCATTTAATCAAGACTCAAGTACCCACAATCACCCTACCTCTCGGTGTGAGCAACGTTGTGCACTCAAGAACAAGTGACTAGAATCTCTTCTAATCCAAGCAACTCTCGTTGTCTTGCTTGTTAACCTAACTTGTCACCGTATCTCTCGATGTCGGTAGACTGCAAATGCACTCTCGTGTTTGTTGCAGTTAGATCCAAGAATAAACAAATGAAAAACATTATATAAGAATCAAAGTGATCTAAGAATGAAAGATACTCTTGTATTCATTCAATTCTCATTAGAATCCATCAACATAAAAGAGGGATTAACGAATACAATCGAAGGTTACAATCTCTAGACTACTAGGACTATTCCTTAACTACTCCTCTTGCTTTACATCAAGCACCTCTCGTTAGAAGTGGTTAGTCCCTTGCTCCGTCAGTTCACCGTTTCCAACTTAAATCCCAAAAACACAAAGTAATTACAGTATTTAATTCCTCCACGTCTTGATGATCTCTTCCATCTTCTTTCCTCTATTTATAGCCCTAAAAAGTTACAGGTTTCATCCTCCTCTATTCTCAGATCCAGATCTAATTTTTGCAGCTGTCAAAGTTAGTTACAGTATTGTTGTGCACTCACGCATATTTGATGTTTTCTTCAAAGATCTGTATGTTGTCGCTGCACTGCTAAGCGCAATCTGAAATCGTTAATTACGGCGAAAACGTGTGATTTTCCTATGCTGGTGCATCCAGTTGTTGTATTTTCTGCTTGAATTTACTTATTAGAAGTTCAGGTTCTGTGCGGCGAAATCTCTTGTCGCAATTCCAAGTTGGTCTTGTGGCTACATTCTTCTTCCAGCATTGATCTTCTGAGCTGAGTTGTCAATTCTAAGGCACAATATATCGGCTGCTTGTGGCGACATTAGTATAAAAAGAGATAAAAATAACAAGAATTTAAGCAAGACTACAATGAGTTAGAAAATATAAAAACTAAGTATGAAATGCTTATGATAAATGCTAAATAAGATACAAAAGAGACAATTAAAACATCAATTTAGGGAGAAAATATATGTCATTTGTAATTCTATCAGACCCTCAAACTTGAGTTTTTACTTGTCCTCAAGTAAATAAAATTAGTAAAATCATAATCAAATATGTCACCCAATCATTATTCTCACAACTTGAATCATCTGATATCCTAACGCACAAATTGTATTTACATGATAGAATAATGCGCTGATAATTTATAGGCTTGAACAATTAAAAACTGCAACTTCATAAATGTTAGTATCATGCATTGAATCCTAATCTTCCTTAAACCAATATAGCATTTGTCATAAATTTTTTTCTTCTTTTTCTTTTTCTTCTTTTTCTCAATTTCTTTTTCAAGTGACTGAGAGATGTCATTGCATTACTCTACCTTGTTCCTGGGCAGTAACATTGGGGTGCAACAAACCCGCAGGAGGTATGTAATTGCGTCGACACATACTCTTGCAATGACAGCCTGGGCTAGATGATTTTTCTAAACTGGAGCAGAGTGTTCTCCCTTGAAAAGTCAAATGCACTCACATTGGAGTGTCTTTATTCATAGAATGTCGCTTGCAACTAGTAGTTAGTTCAATATTCAAACATTCACACTATCCAGTCATTACTAAAGCAATTCAAATCATTCATTCAAAAATAGAAGACTAAACTATCCATTCACATTCATCCAATTTAATATCAGCATTCCAAGCAAATCAAGATTTACATATAAAAATAAAAATTGTGGGCACATTTTTGTTGAAATTCTGGCATATTTTCATTAAGACAAGAAACAAGTAAAAATCAAAGATGTGGGTGTAATTGCATTTCCATTTCACAATATCCCTCCAAACTTAGTGTCTGCATTGTCCCCAAATACAAATATAATGGAAATGCAATGACAATGCACTAAATTAGAAAAAAATGCAATGACAAAATAAAAATGCAATAGCAATAAAGATGCATGCAAACTATTTACAGAGAAGTGTACTAACTCATTCTCAACAGCCAAGGCAGAGGCTGCTTTTGTCTTTTATTTTTTTCTTCCTTGGTCGCTCACCATCGTCTTTACGTTTCTTCTTTTTGTCCTTGCGTCGCTTCCTTTTCTTATCCTTCAAACCAACTGGATCGGCGAACTGCTCCCCCTCAGCTAGTTGGGTGATGGCCTCATCGATAGTTACCTCGGATGGGTGGATTTCAGCTAATGGTGCCACATATGGCACAATGGCAAGAGGATGAATTTCCTCAATGCTGCTTGTAACTACCTCAACCCGGCTCAAATCAGGTGGAGCCTCGTCACTACTGGATGCCCCCACACTTATAGGTGTGCCAACAATATCCTCAGCGATAATTGTCAAGGCATCTTCCTTCCTTCCTGCTCCTCAGTAGGGTCCTTTTCATTTTCTTCTTCTTCTTCTTCCTTCTCTTAGCCTTCAGCTTGGTCTGCACCTTTATCCCCAGGCTTCTCTGGTTCAGTTGTGGCAATGTCAGCACAATCTACTGCATCCACACCCAAAGGGCTATGCAGCTCCTCAATGACACCCTCCTACTTGCCATGGTTGCCTCAGGGCTATTCAAAAATTCTTCAAATAAGCTGACAATTGTTTTGTAGCAGTCTTCCATGGCATTAGAATGTCTCTTGCTCTCCTTGTCATCGGAGATATGAATTCTTGTTGGGGATGAAGCATTCTGAGGCCTACCATCAGGAGTAGCTGATCGGAGGATGAGGCTTGTATTGGGCGAATAATAGATGCAAAGGCTGGAAAGTCATCGGATGGAATCGGACTGGAACTCATGCTGCATAATGCGACGGCAATTGCCTCATTCCAAGCTTTTGTATATGCATAGAAAATATGTTGTATATAATTCATATCTTCTAATACGTTGACAATGCGTATAGTGCGCGTGTCAATATGATCAAGATGATCTTCCATAATAACTAGCCTTTTTCCTAGTTGAGGATTTGTGGAGTTTGTTTTTTGTAACAGCTTTAGTTATTTGATCATGGAGGATTTCGTCGATATCAATTTGACGGTTCTGTGAGATTCAGTGCAAAAGATACATACGGTCCAATGTCACCGTAGTGCTGTGTGTCGAAGGAAGCATGTGACTATTTATGAAGTGGAACCACACCTTGCTGAAGGTTGTGAGATACATCTGATGCATGGTGTAGTTATGCAGCCCATTACCTGTCCATACAGCCTCGTCAACACATAGGTCGCTCAGCACTTGGGTAGCCCTTTCATCAGTCAGTTCGTGCACAAATGGAGAGTGGTCATTGACCCTCTCAGGAATCCGAAGCAGAACATTGATATGGCCCGCACTCCATGGGATTAGACCTTCCCTCACAAATACAAACTTTTGCTCCGAATCGACAAGTTTTGCATAGAATTCCTTTACCAGCGTAGGGGAGTAGCCAGTGGGGTGTTCACAAAAGAACTCCCATCCCAAACGACTTATGGTCCTTGCAACGTGCTTTCCTAAAGTTAAATGCGGGGACAGTTACAGACCTTGCTCCGAGTGAATATTCTGTTTCAACATTACTTTTTGATAACGATCTTTGGCTATTTTTGACAAGAACATGACCGACCCTGTTGATGGTGTTGGAGTTATGGTTGGAACCACTGTAGCAGAAGTTGAAGGGTGGTTTTAGAAGGATTCTTTGCTCTTCTGGTTTTGGCCATGGTTGCTAGAGAAGAAAGTTTGCAGAAACTTTTGCAAAGAGAAGATTAGACTGATAGAATAAAACTAAGAGCAAAAGCAATGAAGAAAACAAGTTGCAGTAACAATGGCTATTATGAATGGAGAAATAGAAATCAGTAGAGTTTTATAACCTAGCCTTGGCAAAAGTAGTGATGATTATAACCAACTTGGGGAAACGTTGCGTTTGTAACCATTAAATGCCAGGTTGTAGATCGTACTTTTTCATCCGATCGAACGGCTGGGGAAGAGAGAAATCAATCGGCACGATTATTGCTGAAAAAGCTTTGTAAAGTCATCACAAAATACACCGACAAGTTGTGCTTTAGAAGCTTCAACAAAAAGATGATTTTTATTCATGCGTAAAATTTAAAACAAAACAAGTAAAAGTAAAACAAATAAAATAAAAATTGAAAATACGTCGACATTAGTATTTACTTATTCCCCAATTGGTACAGAGACAATATGTGTTTCTTCTTCTTCAAGTGCTTCGTACTTATTCTCCACACAGGCCCAAAAAATTTCCACTCTTTCTTGCGTTTTTTCCAATTTTGTAACTTATTAATTACAGATATAGGCATAAAAAATATGCTTTCATTGAAATCACATAATGCCTTTCCAATATACCAATCAGCAATGGAATAGGGTATTGAGAAGCTCTTGTGATATTTAAATTCTTGGAGCAATTTAATTGTCATGACAGTGCACCCTTCAGTAAATGCGATTGCTTCAACATCTCCCAATCTTCTCTTCTTTAACAATGTGTCTTTAAGTTTTTGAGGCTATTTTGCTGTAGCATTTGTGGCGACAAAGTAATCTATTCTATCGCCGCAATATTTTGTTTAACCTCTTTAGCTGCATTTTGCTTTTCAGATTGCACTGACATCTTTCCATTGTTGAGATTTGAATTATCTTCTATTGCTGTAGCATCTTTAACAACTTCATTAGTTGAGTTTCACTTATGGGAATGATTTCCTTATCATGCTCTTGCCCTTGTGATATCGAATTCTCAATATCAACCGACAAAGTTTCTTATGGTCGCATATTTATTATGCCCACAATCTAGCCAAATTGATATTCTAGAGCTCATATGGATTTAGCTTGATTCTAAAGCGCAATATCAGTCTTGGCAATATATTGTCTTAGCAAATTTTCAATTGATGAAAACTCTAATGCTTCGTCTTACTGGATATTTTGTCTTAACAAAGGTTGATCATAATTAAGCAATGTCCACTCGGATCTAACATCATTGTCTATACTTTGAGGGTCTTGATTGTTCCAACAAAAATTTGGATGTTGCTCCTACCCTGGCGTGTAAGTGTTGGAATATGGATTTTCATTTCGATAGAAATTCCCCATGTGGTACACATTTGCTGGATTTGATGGGTATTCTTCAAACTCATGGTTACCCCCACATTAATTACAAATTGTCACTGCAAATTTCCATTTTGCAACTGTTGTAGCATTCTGCATATTAGTCAAAGAAGATACCTAGGCTATTATGGCATCAAGCTCCATTTCTACAGCATCACTCATGTTAGTCCAAAATCTTGAGGTTCTATATACCTCGTTCCTAGCGATATTTCACTAAAAAATTTAAAAGTAAATAACAAAAAGGAAACAGGTTAGTGACGAATAAAATTTGGATAATAAAGAATAAATGCAACGATAAAAATAAACATCAAACAAATGTCATTCCTCGGTAACGGCGACAAAACTTGATCGCATCTGTAACGTCACAGCAGTTGTGCAAGCGGACACACGTCGATACAAGTATAGTTGATAGATTGATTCTATCGGATATCGATCCCACGAGGAATGGGTTCTTGATGTCTATATGTTGAAGCAATTAATACTAAAATTAGATGAAATGTGAGTAAAGATGTCAGTACAATTAAGTCAAATCTGCACACTAAAATTGTTAATACTATCAATGCAATCAAGGTTAATTGTCAAAGTAATGGAAGGTAAATTAAAGTGTTGTTGAAGTGTTGAGTATTTAAATGCATAAAAGTAAAGGTGTGATCAAGTGTAAAGGATTGGAATGGATCACTGATTTCGCTAAGTCACAACGCTGGATGCATCGACAAGGTATTGTATAAGCGAATTTTCGCAGCAATAGAGCTCCAATGAAATCTTACCAATAACAGTCCTCCGTTTAATCAAGAAAAAAGTACCCACAATCATCCCACCTCTCGGTGTGAGCAACGTTATGCACTCAAGAACAACTGACTAGAATATCTTCTAATCCCAAGCAACTCTCGTTGTCTTGCTTGTTAACCTAACTTGTCACCGCATCTCTTGATGTCGGTAGACTGCAAATGCACTCTCGTGTTTGATGCAGTTAGATCCAAGAATAAATAGATGAAAAGCATTATATAAGAATCAAAGTGATCTAACAATGAAAGATACTCTCGTATTCATTCAATTATCATTGGAATCCATCAACATAAAAGAGGGATTAACGAATACAATCAAAGCTTACTATCTCTAGACTAATAGGACTATTCTTTAATCGCTCCTCTTGCTTTGCATCGAGCAGCTCTCGTTAGAAGTGGTTGCTCCCTTGCTCCGTCAGTTCACCGTTTCCAGCTTAAATTCCAAAAACACAAAGTAATTGCAGTATTTAATTCCTCCACCTCTTGATGACTTCTTCCATCTTCTTTCCTCTATTTATAGTCCTCAAAAGTTGCAGGTTTCGTCCTCCTCTATTCTCAGATCCAGATCTAATTTTTGCAGCTGTCAAAGTTAGTTACAGTATTGTTGTGCACTCACGCAAATTTGATGTTTTCTTTAGAGATCTGCATGTTGTTGCTGCATTGCTAAGCGCAATCTAAAATCGTTATTTGCGGCGACAACGTGTGATTTTCCGGCATTGGTGTGTCCAGTTGTATTTTCAGCTTGAAATTACTTATTCGAAGTTTAGGTTCTGTGCGGTGACATCTCTGGTTGCAATTCCAAGCTGACCTTGTGGCTGCATTCTTCTTCCAGCATTGATCTTCTGAGTTGAGTTCCTGTGCTAACAATTCTAAGGCACAATATATCGGCTGCTTGTGGTGGCATTAGTACAAAAAGAGATAAAAAAACAATAATTCAAACTAAACTACAATGAGTTAGAAAATATAAAAAACTAAGTATGAAATGCTTATAATGCATGCTAAATAAGATACAAAAGAGACAATTAAATATAAATTTAGGGAGAAAATATATGTCATTTGTAATGCTATCAATACCACCATCACAAGAACTACCATTATCATTTTCGCACATCAATTCATCCATCATATAAGCACATATCAACCAAATACTAAATCATCATTTACTTACAAATAAAGACTCAATAACAAAAGACATCCTAGGTACATGCCATAAAAAAATAAGACATTATCACTAACTTGTGAGTTCTGGATAGTCTTTGGATGCTGAATCGCGGATCTAATAAAAAAGTACTTAACTTAAGCACAAGAAACGAATTGCGTGAATGAGTATTACTCAGTGGTATATCCATAACTAAACATTACACAACATAGATGCAATGAATAAATTTAAACTAATATTAGCCCATGTTAAACAATTACCATGCTTTGTCATTTTACACATAAATCATTTTACTAGCCACGTGATTGTATATAGGTATCATAATATCATTGATCATATTTATCTTTCAATTCACATTCCATTTATGCATATTAGTTTACTACATTTACAATTACCGTTTCTTTGGTCTCAATACACAATTCATTGTGTATTCCTATTTCTATTCAAATTATGCATAATATTAATACATATATTTTTGCATACCATTACTTGATTTCCCAATGCATTTCTCATATCCATTATGCATGTTATCATCATGCATAACTATTCCTCATTTATTTGATTTTCAATACAATATCCATAATATTTTCATTTCACGAAATCTTAATATTCATCATTTATAGTTCCCTATTAACATGAGTCGGACTCTAAAAGATACACGGATCCAACCAACGCACCAATTTGGCACCCAGTGCCTCATCGGATAAACCTGAAGTAATAATCGCGCCCAACACTATAATAAAATTGACACCCAGTGTCCCATCGGTTAAACAGAAGTAATGTGGAACCCAATGCCTCATCGACTCGTAGTCAAAGTAACCCTGAACCTTCCTATCCTATGGCAAGCCATCTATATTCGACTAGGCCTGAATAGTTAATAGGGTAATCATTTCCATTTAATATCAATCCACATTTCAACATTAAATTTTATTCACGACAAAAATGCACTTAAAATGCAATCTAATTATAATCATAAATTCACCAATATCACAATTTCACATCATACATTTACACATGGAGAAATACGCAATTTAAGTTCTCATACCATCAATTTATTTAAAGCAACCCAATTGAGTAGAGAATCTCATACATTATTTTCATACATTGATTTCTACTTTGAGCAATTAATTATAATTTGACAATTTAATAAACTAGTTTAGGTTATAGAAATACCAACTGTAATTTCCGAGCTACTCGTCTACGATTTTGTCCTTGCCTTTCCTTTTCGAGGAATCCGGGTCAACTTTAGCTACGGAATTAAATACACAATGTATTTCATTAAAACACATCCATGTTATTCTTACTAAATTTAGCTCTCTATTTTCTCATTCCTACACTTACTTACCGAACTTTCAAATTTGACTGTTATATAATTAAAATTAGCAATTTATCCCACCATTTATTTCTGTTTCCCTTTTAGCTCTTAAATACACCAAATTATCATCAAAGCTATATCTACCCAACAATGGTAGTATTTAATATTCCCAATAATAATGAAAAATACGACATGGGTCATGAAGGGTGAGGTACCGAGATTCCAAAAACATAAAAATTATAAGAAAATGACTTAATTAAACATACCAATTTGGAGCTTAAACCTATTAAAAACTCAAAGCTTTTCTCTCAATTTCTTTCTCCCCTTTACCACCGAATTTGTTACAAAAGAGAAGAAGGAGATATTTCTTTCTTTTGTTTTCTGTTTCTTCTAACCCATACCTATTATAATCATTATTACCATTTCTTTTATTCACAAAAATTCATAAGCCACATTTCTAATTCATTTCTTTTAACTAAAGAAATTCCTAACCAAATTTAAGCCATAGGTTCTCACCTAACGACACTAGCAATTTCTAATGGGGAATTTACCCTCTACACACTGAAAATTACTTTTTCAATAATTCATTATTCTACTATTTACTTTCATAGATATATTTATTAAATATTTACGAGTCAATTTATAAATACGGAGTCTTAAAAAGTGTCGTTTTCAACAATCCTGAATTTGGGTTGTTACAGTTGGAGTTTAAGATGCCTTTCGTCGAGGTGGAAAGAAGTGTTTATTAAATCTGTTTATTCCCACTTATGCAATGGTCTGCTTCTTATTTCCTAAAACGCTTTGTGTTGAGCTTGAACAAATTCTTGCTAACTTTTGGTGACAGAAAGACCAAGGACGTAGGGGAATTCATTGGTGCGAGTGGCATAGGGTATGTGTGCCGAAGGAAGAAGAGGGCTTGGGTTTCGTATTTTTGGTGAGTTTAATATTTCTTTATTAGCTAAACAAGGGGGAGTGACATTGAGACAATTTTTTTTTGTAACTTTTGGATAATTTTTTGTTTTTATTTTAGACTTATATAATTTGTAGGAGTAGGAATAAAATTTATCTTTGCATGTATGTTTAAATTCTTGTTGTAGAAACCCCACATTATGGAAGGCGCAACAATTTCGAGCATTAACGCCAAAAGGAGACGTACAACCACCATAAAAAGATGAGAACCTTCACGATAAATCGGGTAACTTCTTTCCTTTATAATTTGAGGGGACTACACATTGAGGACAATGTGTTTTCTAAAGTGTGGGGGTAACATAGGAATTTTTGGCATAAAGTTTTTTTTTTGTTTTTATTATTTTTATGTGTGCTTAAGCTTGTAGAGATAGAAGTAATTGGTAGGAGCATGTATATTAGTTTGATTGTGTTGATTGGTAAATTTGGCATGATGATAAAGAATTTTTAATTTTTGAGCATGAAACATTTTAGTTCTATAGGTTATATTAAGTATAGATAGAAAGGTATTATTGATACCAAGTGATGTGCAAGATATGAGGAAACGGGAATGCTAGTATATATGATAGATGATAATTTTGAGAATATGTGATGAAATTGATATTTGTGCATATTAAGGTGTTTAGGGATGACCTAAGGTATTGTTTGGACACACCTAGAGTTAAAAAGTCAAACCTTATTTTAAATTTTCAATTAGTACCCATCTTTGAGCCTTATGACCCTTCTTGATAAACCATGCTATAAGCCTCTTTAGCCTTAAAATGAAAAATTTGTGTACATTCATTTCTTTGGTCATGTTTGCATGGAAATAGAAATATGACCATTGGTATTGAGAGTAAGTAAACACATTAAGGTGGAGGTTACAAAATAAGAATAGGAAACTCAATATAAAATATGAATTTTAGTCTAGCTAAAATAAGAAAAATAGAGAAAAATCAAAAAAAGAAAAGAAAAATGAGTAGAAACAAAAGAAGCATGAGTAAGAAAATATGTGCGTAGTGACAAAATTATAAAGTCACCAAAAAGAGGAAAAAGAAAGAAATTTTACTAAAGAACCAAAAAAGAAAGAAAATACTCACAGGCTAGCTAAAGGGATTACTTTATTTTGAGAGTCCTAAAATGGAGAGAAAAGGCTGGTGAGAGAAGGAGAAATAAGGGGATGAGATGGAGTGGGACATAAAGGGGAAGAATAGGGAACAACATAATGTGCCAAGCTATTTTTGTGTTTGTAACGTTTTGTACTTAACTATTCTTTGAAATTCATACATATCCTAAGCCTCAATAGGTTACAAGCCGAAAAGCCCTGTGTGACTTAAACAACTTTATGCATGAATAAATATGGAAATTGCATGATCTCATTATGGTCGTCTGTATTGTACTAAGATAATTAAAATACTTATATTTGGCATTGATGGATATATATTGATAAAATCTTAATATGTGTATTTTCTATAACTTACTAGACTTATATTGTTTCCAATAAAAAATGGTAAAGTTGCTTAATTATCATGTCAAAATTACTAAGAAATACATGATGCCTAGACTACATGCCATGAGCCACTCTTTGTATAGCTATAAACTCAAGCTCTTCATTTTTCTTTATTTTTGCTTTGTTAGCTTGAGGACAAGCAAAGACTTAAGTGTGAGGGAGTTTGATTCGCCGGTTTCATACCTAGCAGATTGAACAAATTTTCACACTTGAAGAGCTTGGAATCAAGTATTTTCGTTATGTTTTAATAGGATTTAATCTTGATTTTCCATTTGAATAAATTGTGTAACCTAATTGTTAAAATGTTGTTCTATTTGTCTTTAAGGCCAAATGAGGCCTAAAGGTTAGCTAATGTACTTGATTAGTGTGTAGGAGACCACAAGAAGTGTAATAATAGGAGACTGATCACTTCGTCACGACATAGGCTGAACAATGTTGCAACCAAAGGACTAAACTTAAGGAACGCGAAGCCTGACTTATTTGTCACGACATACAGGGGCTACGTCTCTACAACGCTTGTAAGATGACGCTTCACATGGAGGCTGATGTCTTTGTCGTGACACAGGACCTGGTGTGTCGCAACATCGACCCCTGGATGCAGATCTCACACTTAATGAAGGGCGTTTTGGTCTTTACAATGCGCCTTAAACATGAAGAGTGGCAGCTGACCTAGGGTTGAGGAAAAACAACCATCTAAAGCTATAAATAAGACCTTTAACACTAGGTTTTTACACATCATTACTTAGATTTTAGTTTTCAGTTTTAGTATTTACTTTTCAAGTTGTGAAACGAGATTGTAGAAGTTCGCATAAACGTTCGAGGAGTTTTTCTCGACAAATTACTTAATACAATTTTAGTTTCTTTTTCATTTGATTCTTGATTTATACGTGTCCATATATCGTTTTGGTGATGAATAAAGAAACCATGAGGAACTAATTCCATTTTGGGGACTTAGGGAGTGGACATATGAATAATTACTTTTTGTTTTGCAGGAATTTTACCTTTTGGATCAGCTGTTTGGGAAAGGAAGAACGTTGAACAAACACTAGGCCTAACAACCTAGAAAGTCATCTAGGTGGGAATGAACCCAAAAGTGGTATTATTCATCCGTGAACACCTTTTCCCCAAACTGATTTAGATTGCGACATCTTGCGATAAGTAATCTCTATCAACTTGCTATGCCGGCAGAAAATTGAGAGATCCAACTAGGGTAGTGACTAGTTGATTGGAGGAAAATCCCCAAAACCTAACAATTAAGGAAATCATACGGAAACGAGGTAATTTCCCCAAAGACATTTATAAGATTTTCTTCAACTCAACTTTTACTTTTTTATATTTTTATCTTTTTATTTTTATGCTATTAAAACACTCTCTAATTTTCCTTCGTACTATAAACCCTAAAATCAGTACTAATTAATTTTATTCTTTACAAGGATTTCATTTACTATAGCTTTATGCCTCCTTTGGGTATGATCCTCGGAACACTACCAAGTGTTCCGTTGTAAACACATGACTCGTATACTTGCGGAAAGCCGAAATCTATGTTGAACGGGAGTACATTCAGGGGCGGTCAAGTTGTTGGCGCCGTTGCTAGGGAGGCAACGCCTTAATAAATTTTATTCTTTCTTTGGTAATAAAATAATTAGGAAATTTTTAGGTTATAGATATGATTTTATTTTATTTATTTTTCGCACTTCATTTTTATATTTTTTTATTTGATTTCGATTTATGATTGGAAGCCAAGGAAACTTGGTCGATCCTATTTCTAGCCCAAAATCACTACTCAGATGTAATCATAGAAACTAACAGGTTATGCAAAACCCACCACCGGAGGAGACAGAAGAGTAAGTCAATCTAATAGAGAATCCCATTGCTAACGTGGAAAACATTTGTATACCTTCACAACTCCCTACAAATGAACCAATGGCGAAAGCGTAAAGAACTTTAAGGGACTACTCTTTACCTATTTTAAATCAAACTCAAAGGAGTATTACTAGACCTACTATCGTCAATAATAACTTTGAAATAAAACCGGTTATGATTCAAATGATTTAGAGTAATTTATAGTTTAGAGGGAGAATGTTTGAAGATCTCAATTTACATTTGAAACGGTTTTTACAATTATGCAATACTTTTAGGTTTAATGGTATTACTGATGATGTCATTCGTTTAAGATTATTTCCCTTTTCACTAGCAAACATTGCTCTTTCATGGCTAGATGCACAGACACCTGGATCTATCACAACTTGGGATGCAATGGTAAGGAAAATTTTGCATAAATTTTTCCTTATGGGAAAAGCCATCCAACTTAGGAGAGAATTGTCAACCTTCCAGCAATTCGAGGGCGAAGGGTTTCACGAAACGTGGGAACGATTTAAGATGCTAGTGTGCAAATGCCCTAATCACGGTATGCCGGAATGGATGCAATTGCAAACTTTCTATAATAGGTTGATGCATCCGCCAGATCTACTCTAGACGGTGCGGCAAGACGAGCCTTAATGAATCAAACGTATAATGACGTTTATGGGCTCATAGAAAATATGGTAATGAACTCATGCCAGTGGCCTACTAAGATGTTCACTTAGGCGTAGAAATCCGCTTCGATAAAAATGATACAAGAAGATGATAAATACCAACAACTATTGGAGAGATTAAACCGAATCGAGTTTGCTATAGGGGCACCACCATCCCATGAGGAAGATAAACCTCTTTATCATTATCTCGTCAATCTGGAGGAGGCCAATAATGTAAGTAGTCGAACTCCCTATTCGAATACTTACAATCCAGGATGGAATAATCACCTCAACTTTAGGTGGGGAGGAAGCCAAGGGGGAACTAGTAACAGTAATACACAAGCTAGAAACCCTAACTATCAACCTCAATTTTTACAAAGACAACCAGAAAAAGCAAGCCAATGTGACCATACTACATGTGGTCAAAGATTGGATAGAATCGAAGGGGAAATGAATTCAATGAGGGCAGATGTGAAACAAGTGCAGTCTGAGTGCACTAACACCGCCAGATTTATGGTAAAGCTAGAAGAGAGAATGGATCAACTAATGAGCATGATGAGTGATCTTTCAAGACAAATTAGTTCAGGGATCCCTAGAAACACCGAAAATAATCCCCGTAGGGAAGGTAAAGAGCAGGTTAAGGTAATTGAATTGAGATTGGAAAAAGTACTGAGTAGCCCAGAATAATCTACCAAGGAAAAAGAGCCTACTAAATCTCATGAGATCATAGATATCCCATCTCACGATGATACTGAAGTCATCAAATCCAACAAGGTACCTTCCAAAAAGGCATTAGAAACAAAGGAAGATGTTCCTAAGGGAGGAAAGAATACCCCAATCCCTTTCTCGAAAAGGTTAGAAGAGAAGAAGCGACAAGATGAAGATGACTTTGTAAGTTTTCTTAACCTTTTCAAATCCCTTAATATTAACCTACCTTTGATTGAATTGATAGAAAAGGTACCCAGGTACGTCAAATTCTTAAAGGAAATCATGACATGGCATTGAAAAATCAAGGTAGGTGAGCAAGTGGAGGTGAATGCATCCTGCAGTGCTATTATCTCCAAGGTAATTCCCCAAAAATTGAAGGATCTTGGTAGCTTTACTATTCCAATTAAAATTGGAAATCTTTAGTTTAACAAGGTTCTGTGTGATCTCGGTGTAAGCATAAATCTAATGCCTTTTTTAGTATTCGAGAAGCTTGAGAGTAGAGATCTTAAAAATACCCAAGTTACTTTAAAACTGGCAGATCGGTCATCTGTACAATCGAGGGGAATTTTAGAGGACGTCTTAGTCCAAGTAAGGAGTTTCATCATCCCTACAGACTTTGTTATTTTAGATTTTGAGGGAGAGGGATATCCCTATCTTGCTACAACGACTATTCTTAGCAACATCATGGTCCACCATCGACCAAAACGATAATGAACTTACTATGAGGATAAATGGTGAGGTGGAAACTTTCAAATGTGTGGACAAAAGTGATGAAATCAAGGAGCACAATGAAAGATGTCATCTTCTCGAATTAAATAAGGGAGACGGGCACAATTGAATCTTATTCATGAAAAAGGAAAGAATTAATCGATTCAAGGAAAGGGATTGATTAAAGGAGTTGGAAAGATCTCATGAAAAGTGGACAAAAGGTGAACAAAATTAGATCCAATCGACAAGGGTAAGCATAGTGGATGAGTCCGGTAATAAAACTTTAAGGTAATTGGGTGGTACTAACATATGTATTGTTAAATAAAGCCTTATTAAATAATATATTTTTATATAACAAAGTAAAGTGTTTTGAATAAAAGTAAAGTTGAACAAATTGATAAAATCAAGTTGAAATGGGTCCAATTGAGTCAAACATTTTCAAATATGTTTTAACCATTTTCAAACAAGTTAGAATTGCCCTAGGACAAAAAGTATCGATACTTTTTATCTAAGTATCGATATTTTATGTGATATTGATACCACTCTGATAAACGATACCAATAAAGCCTTCTGTTTTATTAAACCATAGGAAGTATCGATCTGGTATCGATACCTTTTGTAAGGGTATCAATATTTTCACCATGGTATTAATATTTCTGCTCCAACAATCACTTTAATATGCATTTACTACAAAAAATATCGATATCCTTTTAGCAGGTATCGATACTCAAAGTTGTAGGTGACATTAATGAGTTGTTATTTAATCCCCAACAGCTACGTTTACTTTCCCAACAACCACAACTATTTGAAATCACTAAGAGGGCATAAATACCATCTTCCAAAGGTCTAGCAATAATAAGAGAATGTGCAAAGCCTAAAGATCAATAAAAAACAACCTAGAGCTTAATTCTTTCTTACCTTTTCTTATAAACACTTGTGAGCTTTCATTGTATTCATTTAGCACAAGTGTTCTTCTTTGTATTTGTGCTTAATTGGCAAACATCCTGATTTTGTAAGGATTATTTCTTTGTTTACTTATTTGTTTCTCTTTTGAGAAAGGGTTTATACTTAAGATTTGGGTAGAAACCTTAAGGAGTTGTCTCTTAGGACTTTGGGGTATAAGTCTTAAGTGATTGAAAGGTTAAACCTTGTCATCAAAGGTTATACAAATCTAGTGGATTTGGGAAAATGCTTAGTTGTCGAAAGCTAAGGTTGTGGAGTAGGCATTTGGAGCCGAACCACTATAAATTCTTGTGTTCTTTGTTGCAAAATTAAATTGCTTCCACCATAACTTAGGTCGATTCAACCTTCGTTACCGTCATTATTGAGTTGATCCATTGAGTTAACAATTGGTATCAGAGCGAGATCTCTAGAGACGATTTAACAATCAAGATAAGATCCACAGAGAAGCTCAAACGATCAATAAGTCATCCAACACCAATGACGTCTACTTTCGGGTCAATGTTCTTGAAAGAAGGATATTCCACCGTAAGACCTCCTCTATTCAATGGCACTGACTATTCTTATTAGAGAACAAGAATGAAGCTATTTATCCAAACCAACAATTATGGAGTATGGAGGATAATCACAAATAGACCATTCATTCCAATGAAAATAGTTGAAGGTGTTAGTGTTCCAAAAGAGGAGAATGAATGGGATGCTAATGACATTAAGAAGGTGCAGCTTAATACAAAAGCTATGCACACTCTATTTTGTGTTCTTAGTGAAAAATAGTACAATAGAGTCTCTTCGTGCAACGATGCCAAAGAAATATGAGACAAACTTGAGGTCACCCATGAAGGAACAAATAGAGTTAAGGAATCAAAGCTAAGTATTCTCACCCTTGACTATGAGTTATTTAAATCAAAACTAGAGGAAAGAATCAAAGAGATGTCCGATCGATTAACCAACATCATCAATGGTCTCAAAGCCCTTGGTAAGGTATATCCCAACAAGGAGATGGTGAAAAAGATGTGAATAGTCTCCCAACATCTTGGGAGAGATGGTGAAAAAGTTGTGAATAGTCTCCCAACATCTTGGGAACCACAGGTTACAGCCATAAAGGAATCGAATGATCTAAACTCACTCTCCCTTGATGAGCTCATTGGTTCTTTGCTTACATATGAGATGAAGCTTAGCAAAGGAATTGAAGAAGAAAGACTTATGAAGATGAATGTGGTAGAGCTCTTAAGTCCACCACCATTGAAGAAAGTGAATCAAGTGAAGAGGTGGATGAAGATGAAGAGATGGAAAGGCTTGCTAGAAGATTCAAGAGATTCATGAAGTCCAACAAATGAGGAGAATTTCAAAAGAAGGAAGGACTCAAAATTGAATCAACCAAGGAGAAAGATCCCATTATTTACTATGAGTACAAGAAATCAGGACACATCAAGTATGATTGTCCTAAATTTAAAAAGAAGGGGTCTAGCAAACAAAAGCTTATGTTGATTTGAGTAATGAAGACTCATCCGATGAAGAAGTCAAATTAGTTCTTATGACTATCTATGATCTTAAGGTAACTTCTAACTCATCTACTTTAGATGATTATTCTTTTGATGAGTTGCAACAAGCCTATGATGAATTGATTTTGGAATTAAAAGTCATGATGTCAAAACACAAGAAAAGTGTTCTAAATTTGAAAAATGAAAATGACTTACTTTCCAAAGTCAATCATGAACTTGAAGAGAAAGTAAAAAAAAAAATGCAAGAAATCATTAATGATTTTGAAAAGAAAAATTTAGGCTTGCATAATTTACTTTCAAAAGTTCATGAGGATCATCAAAAGCAACTTGAGTTGCTTAAGAGTGAAAAAGCTCACTTTAACAAAGTTTTTGAAAAAGGAGAAAATTTAAAACAAAACTTTGTTAAAAATAGCTTTAATTTCTATAAACATAGAGGTCCCTCAAAACTTTACAAGTGAAAACTTATTAAGAGTGCATGGGTCCCTAAAGGACTTAGTACTACTCAGGACAAGGAAGCTCTTTCAAAATGGTTACCTAAAGGGACTAAGATTTTGAAAACTAATGATTATGGACCCAAAAGACATTGGGTACCAAAAAGTTAATTCTATGTTTGTAGGTAAGGTGCATTGCTTCAAGGTAAACAAATGCAAATTCTATGTGATTGCACCTTAATATTGATTGGTATGGTAGTTCATTAATTCTTTATATTTAATATCTATATTTGAACTAATCACTTCTTTTTCTCTTATGTTTTATTTGTTTATTTTTGATATAACAAAAAGGGGGAGAAGAGAAAGGTAAATTTTATGGTTGATTGATTACTTAGATTAGTGACCAATTTTTGCAAAGAAAAATGAATGTCAAATTTGAGCTTATTGAAAATTAATGCTCCAAATCTTTAAGCCTTAAATTGAAATGATTTTTATAGGGGAGCTTAACTTCAAAATGTCATTTATTAAGGGGGAGAAATTATTCAAAAACAAATTTACAAAAAGTTTTGTTATATCAAAAAAGGGGAGATTGTTCAATAAAGCCTTATTAAATAATATACTTTTATATAACAAATTAAAGTGTTTTCAAATAAAATCAAATTGAAATGGCTCCAATTGAGTCAAACATTTTCAAATATGTTTTAACCATTTTCAAACAAGTTAGAATTGCTCCAGGATAAAAAGTATCGATACTTTTTATCTAAGTATCGATATTTTATATGATATCGATACCCCTCTAATAAATTATACCAATAGAGCATTCTGTTTTATCAAACCCTAGGAAGTATCGATTTGGTATCGATACCTTTCGTAAGGGTGTTGATATTTTCACCATGGTATCGATAGTTCTACTCAAACAGTCACTGAAATATGCATTTATTACAAAATATATCAATACCCTTTTAGTAGATATCGACAGCCGAAGTTGCAGGTGACATTAATGAGCTGGTATTTCATCCCCAACGGCTACATTTACTTTCCCAACAACCACAACGGTTAGAAGTCACTTAGAAGGCATAAATGCCATCTTTCAAAGGTCTATCAACAAGAAGAGAATGTGAAAGCCTAAAGATCAATCAAAAACAACCTAGAGCTTAACTCTTTATTACCTTTTCTTGTAAACACTTGTGAGCTTTCATTGTATTCATTTAGCTCAAGTGTTCTTCTTTGTATTTGTGCTTAATTGACAAACATCCTGATCTTATAAGGATTATTTGTTTGTTTGTTTGTTTGTTTGTTAAGAAGTTGTCTATTAGGACTTTGGGGTATAAGTCTTAAGTGATTGTAAGGTTAAACCTTGTCCTTAAAGGTTATACAAATCTAGTGGATTTGGGAAAATCCTTAGTTGTGGAAAGCTAAGGTAGTGGAGTAGGCATTTGGAGTCGAACCACTATAAATCCTTGTGTTCTTTGTTACAAAATTAAATTGCTTTCACCACAACTTCTAAAAGGTCAATTCAACCTCCGTTACCATCATTATCGAGTTGCTCCATCAAGCTAATATGTATATTACTATATATCATTCTATCATGTTTCTCTTTTAGTAATTAACAGAAAACAAGGGTATGTTGCAACACACTGTCAGCTGTGTCACAAAAAAGGTAGCAGAATCAGAAAAGAGCAAGACTAAAGTCGATGTTGCGACATGGCTATCCCCTTGTCGCGACAAGGGAACCAGGATCAACAAATATCAAGCCTGAGGAGAATGTCACTACAAGCATTCAAATACATTACGACCTAGAGGGACTGAAGGGAATGTCGCGACAAAGACTACCTATGTTGCAACATCGACTGTAATTTCTACAGAATTGACCCGGCCTAACTATGCAACTCGGTGGCTTAGGGCTTATTCTTTCTGAATTTTTACAGCTTTAAACCTTAAATACTAACCTCTATAAATAGTAAAACATCCTTTTAACTCATTTTATTTTATTTTAACTCATCAAAAACCTAGAAATCCTTTCCTTTCTCTATTCTCTCTTTAACTTTTAGGTTTCCAAGCAAAGAGGAGAGGCACACCCATCCAAGTTTTAAATTCCTACTTTTACATCTCTATTATTTAGAATGCCTCCTCGAAAGGTTAGACGCATAATAGAATCTGAACCATCATTGGATACAACTCCTTCGAATTTTCTAAATCTGAATGTCAAAAAATATTTTAAAGAACTTTAAGGAAAAACCTTCATTCAGAAAAGGGGTTTTGATCCTTTGATGGTTTTGTGCAAGGAATTTTAGCCTTTAGTTAGGTACCATAGATGAGAGCATTTTTGGACAATCCCTATTGAACCTGCTGTTATCTCTGTAGTTCAATAATTTTATGCTGCTTTAAAAGATCATATCTTTAGGACTAGGGACGAACTCAATTGGGAAACCTTAGTAATTAGGGGAATTAGTGTTAAGGTAAACCCCAAAATAATTTGTAATTTTTTTAATGCTCCTTATTATGAACAGGATTTCTTAGATCAAATTGATTTAGAATCCTTTAGTGATATAGACATGCATGGGGTAATTACTTATCTAACCGAGGGAAGGGGGAATGGAAATTTAGGCGAGGCATTAGCATTCCCACATCATTTAATCAAGCTTGAATGCTTCCTGAAGCTAAGATGTGGATCCAATTTATTTGTACCTGTATGATTCCTGTTTTAAATGTTTCTAATTTCAATGCTTTTCGAGCAATATTGTTATTTGCAATTTTGTAGAAAAAGCAGGTTTATATAGGAAAATGGATCCACCGAGACATGAGCAGTTGTGTAGGAAGCTAGAAGGTGGGGATTTTCTTTCCTCACCTAATCACGGCTTTGTGTAAGAGGGCAGGTGTGCCCATGACATCCATTGAACAAACCTTGAAGCCATCGAAAAGTGTCATTGGTGACATACTCTTCATATAATATGGAGAACTTCGTGCCAAGCAAATAAGAGAAGGGAAGAAGGAATCACGAGATTCGACAGTTACAACAACATCCACACGAAGGTTGGCATCAGCCCAACAAGAAGTTGGTGAGGGACTCATGCAAAGCTGATTTGGATGATCCAATGGATGCAAGAATCGGAACCGGTGTTCCAAGAGGTTACTCGATAACATAACCTTAGAGTCCCTAACTACACTGCGAACATGTTTAGGGCAATGGATAAGGAACATGATGATGAAGAGCTGAAAGTAGAGAATGATAGTGATGAGGAGGAAGATGAGATAGATGAGGAAGAATAATTGTTTGAGACAATTTTATTTTGTAATTTTTGGATAATTTTTGGTTTTTATTTTAGACTTATATAATTAGTAAGAGTATGAATAAATTTATCTTTGTATATATGCTTAAATTCTTTTTGTAGCAACCTCACATTATGGAAGACGTAACAATTTCGAGCATTAATGTCAAAAGGAGAAGGACAACCATCATAAAAAGATGAGAACCTTCACGATAAATTGGGTAACTTCTTTCCTTTATTATTTGAGGGGATGACACATTGAGGACAATGTGTTTTCTAAAGTGTGGGGGTAACATAGGAATTTTTGGCATAATTTTTTTTGTTTTTATTATTTTTACATGTGTTTGAGCTTTTAGAGATACAAGTGATTGGTTAGGAGCATGTTAATTAGGTTGATTATGTTGATTGGTAAATTTGGCATGATGTTAACGAATTTTTAATTTTTGAGCATAGAACTTTTTAGTTCTATAAGTTATATTAAGTATAGATAGAAAGGTATTATTGATACCAAGTGATGTGCAAGATATGAGGAAATGAGCATGCTAGTATATATGATAAATGATAATTTTGAGAATATGTGATGAAATTGATATTTGTTCATATTAAGGTGTTTAGGGATGACCAAGGCATTGTTTGGAAACATCTAGAGCTAAAAAGCCAAACCTATTTTGAATTTTCAATTAGTACCCATGTTTGAGCTTTATGACCCTTCTTGATAAACCACACTATAAGCCTCTTTAGCCTTAAAATGAAAAATTTGTGTACACTCTTTTCTTTGATCCTATTTGCATAGAAATAGACGTATGACTATTAGTATTGAGGGTAACTAGAAACATTAAGGTGGAGGTTACAAAATAAGAATAGGAAAATCAATATAAAATATGAATTTTAGTCTAACAAAATAAGAAAATAGAGAAAACTCAAAAAGAAAAAGAAAAATGAGTAGAAACAAAAGAAGCATGAGTAAGAAAACTTGTGAATAGTGATAAAATTATAAAGTCACCAAAAAAGAGGAAAAAGAAAGAAATCTTACCCAAGAACCAAAAAGATAGAAAATACTCATAGGCTAGCTCAAGGGATTACTTTATTTTGAGAGCTAAAACAGAGAGAAAAGGATGGTGAGAGAATGAGAAATAAGGGGGTGAGATGGAGTGAGAAATAAAGGGGAAGAGTAGGGAACAATATAATATGCCAAACTATTTTTGTGTTTGTAACCTTTTGTACTTAACTATTCTTTGAAATTCATACCTATCCTAAGCCTCAACACGTTACAAGCCAAAAAGCCCTGTGTGACTTAAACAACTTTATGCATGAATAGATATGGAAATTGCATGATCTCATTATGGTCGTCTGTATTGTACTAGTATAATTAAAAAACTTATATTTGGCATTGATGGATAAATATTGATAAAACCTTAATATGTGTATTTTCTATAACTTACTGAACTTATATTGTTCCTAATAAAAAATGGTAAAGTTGCTTAATTATCATGTCAAAATTTTTAAGAAATACATGTTGCCTAGACTACATGCCATGAGCCAGTCTTTCTATAGCTATAAACTCAAGCTCTTCATTTTTCTTTATTTTTGCTTTGTTTGCTTGAGGGCAAGAAAAGACTTAAGTGTGGGGGAGTTTGATCTGCCGATTTCATACCTAGCAGATTGAACTATTTTTCACACTTCAAGAGCTTGGAATCAAGTATTTTCGTTATGTTTTAATAGGATTTAATCTTGATTTTCCATTTGAATAAATTGTGTAACCTAATTGTTAAAATGTTGTTTTATTTGTCTTTAAGGCCAAATAAGGACTAAAGGCTAGCTAATGCACTTGGTGAGTGTGCAGGAGACCACAAGAAGTGTAATAGTAGAAGACTGATCACTTCGTCATGACATAGGCTAAGCTACATCGCAACGAAAGGATTAGACTTAAGGACTCGAAGCCTGACTTCTTTGTCGCGACATACAGGGGCTTTATCGTGACAACACCTGTAGGATGACGCTTCACATGGAGACTGATGTCTTTGTCACGACAAAGGACCTGGTATGTTGCGACATCGACCCTTGAATGCAGATCTAACACTTAATGAAGAGCGTTTTGGTCTTTACAATGCAACTTAAACACAAAGAACAGTAGTTGACCTAGGGTTAAGGAAAAACTATCATCTAAAGCTATAAATAGAACATTTAGCACTAGGGTTTTACACACCATTACTTAGACTTTAGTTTTCAGTTTTAGTTTTTACTTTTCAAGTTGTGAAACGAGATTGTAAAAGTTCGCATAAATGTTCGAGGAGTTTTTCCCGACAAATTGCTTAATGCAAGTTTAGTTTTTTTCATTCGATTCTTCATTTATATGTTTCCATATATCATTTTGGTGATGAATAAAGAAACCATGAGGAACTAATTCCATTTTAGGGAGTTAAGTAGTGGAAGTATGAATAATTAATTGTTGTTTTGCAGGGATTTTACCTTTGGGATCAACTATTTGGGAAAGGAAGAACGTTGAACAAACACTAGGCCTAACAACCCTAGAAAGTCATCTAGGTGGGAATGAACCCAAAATTGGTATTGTCCATCCGTGAACACATTTTTCTCAAATCAATTTAGATCGTGACATCTAGCAATAAGTAATCTCTATCAACTTGCTATGCCGACGGAAGATCGAGAGATCCAACTGGGGTAGTGACTAGTTGATTGGAGAAAAATCTCCAAAACCTTACAATCAAGGAAATCATACGAAAACGACTTAATTTCCCCAAAGTCATTTATAATATTTTCTACAACTCAACTCAACTCAACTCAACTTTTATTTTATTTTATTATTATGCTTTTAAAACATTCTTTAATTTTCCTTCATACTATATACCCTAAAATCAGTACTAATTAATTTTATTCTTTGCAGGGATTTCATTTACTATAGCTTTACGCCTCATTTGGGTACGATCCTTAGAATTCTACCAAGTGTTTCGTTGTAGACACACTATTACATAAAAATCTACCTGTATACTCTATCGACCCGTATACTTGCAAAAAGTCGAAATCTATGCCAAACAGGAGTACGTTCGGGGGCGATAATGAGTTTACAGTCAAAAGCGCCTACAAACTATTACATAAAAATTCCTATGATCCTAGGTTGAATAAATTATAGGCTTTCTCTACCTTCTACAAGAAACTATGGAATACAGATTTGCCATAAAAAATACATATTATAGTATGGCGTATAGCGGAGAGTTTTATACCAACAATTGTAAATCTATCAACTCGTCGGCTAATCTCATCTGTGCAGTGTCTTAGAGGGTGTGACGATGCCAAATTCACAAAACATCTCTTCTGGTATTTCCCTACATCAGTTGCAGTTTTGGAGTTATTGAACTTGAATTGGATTTTAGAATCGTCTATTCTAAACTAGAAGGAGTGGCTTACATGAGTGGTAGCTACATGCTCTCCCCTGAAGTGTCGATTGTTTTGCTATGCATTATGGGCCCTGTGGAGTTTTAAAAATAAATGGGTTCATGACAAGATTGCAAGAAGTAGCAATGAGATGGTGCAATTTATTCTGAACTATATTAAGGAGTGATCAACCTGTAACATCACAGCAGTTGTGCAAGCAGACACACGTCAATGCAAGTATAGTTGATAGATTGCTCTATCGGATATCGATCCCACGAGGAAGGTGTTCTTGATGTTCAATTGTCAAAGCAACTATACTAAGATTAGGAAAAATACTAGTAAGGATATCAGCGCAATTAAATCAGAAATCAAAGTTGTCAATGTAATTATAAAAATTATTTGTTATAGCAACTGAAAGTAAATCAAATAGTTCTTAAAGTTTGGAGAATTTAAATACATAAAAGTAAAAGTGTGATAAAGTGTAAAGGATTGGAGTGGATCACTGACTTCACAAGTAGCAACGCTGGATGCATCGACAAGGTATTTTATAGATGAACTGTCCCAGCAATGAAGTTCCAATGAAATCATTCCAATAACAACTCATTTTTTAATCAAGACTCAAGCACTCATAAGTACCACACCTCTCAGTGATGGCATTGCTTCACACGTAAGAACAAGTGACAGAATCGCTTTTAGTCTCAAGCAACTCTCACTGACTTGCTTGTTAATTCAACTTGTCACCGCAGCTCTCAGTGTCGATAGACTACAATTACACTCTCATGGTGAAGCAGTTAAATCCAAGAATAAACAAATGAGAAGAATTAAGTTTGAATCAAAGTAATCTAACATTGAAAGGTATTCTCATTTGAAATCAAATGTCAATGGAATTCATCAGCTTTAAAAGAGGAATTAACATATAAATCGAAGCATACTATCCCTAGGCTACTAGGATTATCTCTTAACTGTTCCTTTTGTATCGCACCAGCACTTCTCGTCAGAAGTTGTTGCTCGCCTGATCAATCAGCTCACCGGTCTTCAGCATACAGCTTCAAAAACTCAAAGTATTTGCAGAATTAATTCCTTCACTCCTTGATATCCTTCTCCTTCTTCTTTCCTTTATTTATAAGCTTCAAGAATTGTAAATCTCATCTCCTCTCAAATCAACTTCTTGTGCAACTGTCAAAGTTTGTTGAAATCCAGCTCTGCACTCACGCAAATCTAATGTGATCTTCATAAATCTGCAGGTTGTCGCCGTATTTCTAGGCGCGATCTATAATCTTTAATTATGGCGATATCGTGTGAAATTTCTGCGCTGGTGCTTTCAGATGTGCTTGCAGCATGAATTCACCCATACAAAATAAAGGTTTCTATGCGGTGACATCTCTGGCCGCAATTCCAAGCTAACTTGTGACTGTATCTTTAAACTCTTTCTAGCATCGATCTTCTGAGATGGATCCCTGCGCTAGCAATTGTGAAAATATTCTGCATAAGCCGACATTAGTGCATAGAAGAGATAAAATAACGAGAATTTAAGCCAAACAACAATGAGTTAGAGAATATAAATACTAAGTATGAAATGAATATCATGCATGCTAAATATGCTACAAAAGAGACAACTAATACACAAATTTAGGGAGAAAATAGGTGTCATTTTTAATGCTATCACACCCCCAAACTTACTTGTCCTCAAGTAAACAAAAATTATCAAACTTCACAAGCAAACATGTCACCGCAATCATTATTCTAACAACTTAAATTGTTTGGAATTCTAATATACAAATTGCATTCACATGATAGAATAATGCACCGACAATTTATAAGCATGAATAATTAAAACTGCAACTTCACCAATATTAGTAACATGCTTTGAATCTTAACCCTTCCTTAACCAATACAACATTTATGACAATATATTTCTCTTCTTTTCTGTTTTCTTCTTTTTTCTTTTTTTTTTCTTTTTGTGAATTTTTTTATAAGTGACTGAGAGATGTCATTGCATTACTCTACCTTTGTTCTTGGATAGTAATGATGGGGTGCAACAAACCTCTAAGAGGTATGTAATTGTGTCGATACACACTCTTACAGTGACGGCCTTTGGTTAGATATTTTTCTAACACATGCAGCGGAGTATTCTCTCTTGACAAGTCACAATGCACTCATATTGGAGTGTCTTTTATTAGTAAAATGTTGCTGCAATTGGTAAGTTAGTTCAAGATTCAAGGATTGATACTATTTTTTTACTAAAACAATTCTAATCATTCATCCAAAAATAGAAGGTTTAATATTCATTCATATTCACTCAATTCACATCTCAGCATTCTAAACAATTCAAGATTTACGCATAAAAATAAAAACTATGGTCACATTTTTCCTGAAACTTTGCATACTTTCATTGAACTAAAGAAACAAGCAATTTTTCAAATATGTGGGTGCAATCGCATTTCCATTTCACACAAGATCTCCCAAAACTTAATGTCTGCATTGTCCCCAATGCACTAACAATATTATACATATAAGAATGGAAGTGCAACTACAATGCAAATGCACTAACAAATGAAATGCAGTGACAAATAAAAATGCAATGATAGCTAAATAAAATGCACGCAACTAACTAGTAAAAAGTAAAACTAACTCATTGTTCAGCAGCAAATGAAGTGGCTACTTTGACTTTCTTCTTCTTCTTCTTTGGGTGCTCACCTTCCTCTGTGTGCTTCTTTTTCTTATCCTTGTGCTTTCTCTTCTTGTCCTTCGAATCAATCGGAGCAGCGGATTGTTCCTCTACAGCCAGTTGGGTGGCGGCCTCATCAATAGTTACACTTGATGGGTGGACTTCAACTAATGGTGCCACGTAGGGCACAATGGCTAGAGGATTATGATCGTCTGTGCTGTTGGTAACTGCCTCAACTTGGCTCGCTTCAGGTGCAGCCACGTCTTCGCTGGATGCCTTTACACTTGTGGGTGTGCCGATAATTTTTATCTTAAAATTTATCGGGGCATCGTCCTTCTTCTCTTCCTTCTCTTCTTTAGGGTCCTTCTCATCAAGTTCCCCTTCCTTTCCTTCATTCTCATTCTCATTTTCTTCTTCTTTCTCTGCTTCTTCTTCCTAAGGCTTCTCCTGCTCAGTTGTGTCTTTATCAGTGCCTTCCTCTACTTCGTACCCCACAAATGCGATCAAGGTGTCTAGCTCCTCAATAACAATCGCCTTGTCTTCCATGGTAGCCCCAAGGCTATTCAAAAATTCCTCCTCAAATAGGTTAGAAATTCTTCTCTAATAATCTTCCATGACGTTAGAATGTCCCTTACTCTCCTCGTCATTGGAGATATGAATTCTTGTTGAGGATGGGACATTTTGAGGCCTACCATCAGGAGTAGGCTAGTTGGAGGATAAGGGAGCTTCCCTAATAATAGATGGGAAGACAAGGAACGCTGGTAGGGGATTTCGGCTTAGACTTCTCAATGCGTCGACAATAGTTTTGTTCCACACTCTTATGTATGCATAAAAGAGGTTATGCTTGCAATCCATGTCCTCTAATACGCTGACAATATGAATCTGGCGCATGTCGATGCGATTAATGTTTACTTCCATTGCAGCCAACCTCTTCCCCAACTGAGGGTCTATAGGCGCATTGTCTGACTGCTTTTCCTTCTTTTTTCCTTTCCTTTCTCTTTCTTGTTGGGTGCTTCTTTCACTAGCGGAGTCTCTTGTCCTCTCATCATTCTCTCCACCGAAATGTCGTTAATAGGGCCCTTGTTCTCTAGCACCTCCTCACCATCACAGGGTACAATCCCCTTTGCTTACACAATAACATTATCAAGGAAGGGAAAGGTAATATACCTGTCTGCTTAGACGCAGCTTCAACAATTTGGTCATGTAAAATTACGTCGACATCGATGTGGTGACCCTTAAAGATTGAGTGCAAGAAGCACATGCGATCTAGTGTCGTAGTTGTGCTATGGATTGAAGGTAGCAAGCGATGTGGCGACCCTTAAAGATAACGTTGGTGCATTGTGTAGTTGTGCGGACCGTTGCCAGTCCACACAGCACCTTCAACACAAAGGTCTCTCATCACCTAGTTATCACCTTCATCGGTCAACTCTTCCAAAAATGTTGTGGGTGTCTTCCTTCTCAATAATTCAGAACAGAGCGTTGATGTGGGCAGCATCCCAGGGTATCAAGCCTTCCCTTACAAAAATGAACTCCTATTCAAAGTCTACAAGATTGGTATAAAATTCCCTTACCATGGTGGGGGAATATCCAATTGGGTGGTCACAAAAGAATTCCCAACCTAGACGACTAATCATTCTCATGATTTGCTTCCCCAATGTTTGGTGTAGGGACAACTATAGACGCTGCTCTGGTGGCAGTTTCTTTTAAGCATAATGTTTTGGTAGCGGTCCTTCGTTGCCTTGGACAAAAATAAGACTGGTTCATTTTGTGGGGGTTGGTCTGTGACCCGAACCATGGTGGCGGAAGATTTAACAGGTGTTTTGGATGGAATTTTCACACCTCTTGTGCTTTCCATAATAATTGCGTTTAGAAGGTAAAAGAATTTGCAGAAAAAACTTTAAGAAAAGAGAGAAGATGGTTGCAGCAACAATGGAGAGTGTGAGTGGAAGAAAGAAGTCAGTAGAAAAAAGGGTTTTATAAACTTTGTATTGGAAGAGACGTGATGATTACAAAAGGTGTGGGAAAACGTTACGTCTGTAGCCAATAAATGCCAGGCTGCAGATCGTACCCTTTGTTCGATCTAATGGCTAAGGATAGATGAAAATCAATCGACACGATTCTTGCTGCAAAAGTTTCGCTGAGTCATCACAGAATGCGTCGACAAGTTATGCTTTATTATGCATCGACAAAAAGACTATTTTTTATTCCTGGATAAGATTTAAAAGAAACAAGTAAATGTAAAAATGCGTTGACATTAAAGAAATGTGACCAAATTAATGGTCTCGTTTGGTTCTTTGACATCTGGGCTCACGTAATGCTTTAGTCGTTAGCCATTCACCTTAAACTAGTGACCATCCTTCATATTTTCAATTGTCAGCGCGCCATTCTGGAATGCTTCGACAACTTTAAAAGGGCCTGACCATCTTCAACGCAATTTACCTGAATGCAGTTTGAGACGTGAATTAAACAAAAGTACTAACTAACCAGGATTAAATTATCGATGCAAGATGATATTGACATGCCATCTCTTGGTCTTTTCTTTGTATATTGCAGCATTCTTAAGGCATCCCGTCTAATTTCTTCCAACTCAGTAATGTCTAACAACCTTTTCCGTCCAGTAGTATCATAGTCCATGTTCACCTGCTTGATTGCCCGCATGGCTTTGTGTTCAATCTCAACTAGCAGGTGATAGGATTTACCAAACACTAATTGATACGGTGACATCCCCAACGGGGTTTTATATGCGGTGTGAAGCACCCATAATGTATCCTGTAGCCGCGAAGACTAATCTCTCCTAGATGGGTTAAGCACCTTTTCAATTATGCTTTAGATTTGTCGATTGGAGACCTCCGCTTGGCCATTTGTTTGTGGATGTATGCGGTGGCTATACGATGCTTTACACCATATCTTTTCAATGCTGTCGCCACTTGGTTGTTATGAAAATTAGTACCTTGATCACTTATCAACGCCCTTGGTGTTCCAAATCTTGTAAGGATATACATGTGGAAGAACTTTAACACCGTTCGAGTATCATCTTTTGGAACCGCAATTGCCTCAATCCACTTAGAGACATAGTCAATAGCAACTAGAATGTACACATTCCCAAAAGAGTTTGGAAATGGTCCCATGAAATCTATACCCCATACATCGTATAGCTCCACCTCCATAATAGATTGGTGGAGCATCTCATTGCGGTGAGATATAGAACTAGTGTGTTGATATCTATCGCATTATTGAGCAAAATTGTGGGCGTCTCGAAATAATGTGGTCCTATAGAATTCTGATTGTAGGACCTTTGCAGTAGTCCTCATTCCACCAAAATGGCCTCCGTAAGGAGCATCATGGCAATGTTTCAGGATGGAAGTCATTTCCTCTTCAGGAACACAGCGATGGATAATGTTGTCGATGCATACCTTGATAGGTATGGCTCGTTCCAATGATACTTCGTAGCGTCACGTAAAAATATGAATTTCTTATTGCTAATAGTACTCAAGGGTAGCTTACCACAAACTAAATAACTGACAACATCAGCATACCATGGAGATGCATCAACATGAAATAATTGCTCATCTGGAAATGTGTCAACAATACTTAACTGATTGCCATCCTCGCTTCCAGCTTCTAGATGGGATAAGTGGTCTGTTACTTGGTTCTCGGATCCTTTCCTATCTTTAATTTCAACATCAAATTCTTGTAAAAGTAGGATCCATCTGATCAATCTTAGTTTGGCATCTTTCTTTGTAACAGGTATCTCAATGCAGAATTATCTATGTAGACAGTAACTTTTGCGTCGAAAGATATAAGCGAAATTTGTCGAATGCAAAAATAACTGCTAGTAACTCCTTTTTGATGGTTCTATAGTTTACTTGCACGTCAGTTAAAGTTTTTCTAGCATAATAAATTGAGCGAAATACCTTCTCTTTTCGTTGTCCTAGCACAACTCCTACAGCGAAGTCGCTTGTGTCACACATTAATTCAAATGGTTGCATCCAATCCGGTGTTATGACAATTGGAGCTTGGACTAGCTGCTTCTTTATTTTGACAAATGCATCTAAACATTCTTCATCGAACACAAACTTTTTATTTTGCTCCAGCAACGAGCATAATGGTTTAGCAATCTTGGAAAAATCTTGAATGAATCTTCTATAGAAACCAGCGTGACCAAGAGAGCTTCTTATTCCTTTGACATTGGTGCGTGGTAGCAAGTTTTCAATGATTTCAACCTTTTCTTTGTCTACCTCAATGCCCTGACATGATATGCGATGGCCAAGGACAATGCCTTCAGTTTCTATGAAATGACATTTCTCCCAGTTCAACACTAGATTTGTGTCCTCACATCTCTTCAATACTTTCGCCAGATTGTCAGCGCATTGATCAAAGTTCTACCCATATATAGAGAAATCGTCCATGAATACCTCTAAAGAATCTTCAATCATGTTCGAGAAGATAGTCATCATACACCTTTGGAATATGGCTGGTGTATTGCATAATCCAAATAGCATACATCGGAAGGCAAAAGTTCCAAATGGACATGTGAACGTGGTTTTTGCTTGATCTTCCAGCGCAATGACGATTTGATTATATCCATAGTAGCCATCTAGGAAGCAATAGTAGGCTTTAACAGCTAGCCTATCCAGCATCTGGTCAATGAATGGTAATGGAAAGTGATCCTTCTTTGTGGCCACATTGAGACGACAATAATCCATGCACACTCGTCACACTTGTAGTGATGAGAGTAGGAATTAACTCGTTCTTATCATTGCTCACTGTTGCTCAATGAATTGCTTCCCTTCATCTTCCAGCCTGATTTTATGCATGCAAAAAGAGGGACTAATTCCTTTGATGTCTACAATGCTCCAGGCTATGGCTCTTTTGTGCTCCTTTAAAATTATGATGAGCTTTTCTTCTTGAATTGTGTCGAGGCTTGCGTTGACAATCACTGGTAATGTGTCATTGTCACCCAGAAAGACATACTTCAGATGCGTCGGCAATGGCTTTAACTTCAAGGTAGGAGCTTGTTCAATTGATGGTTTAAACATAGAGATCGTCTTGTTAGACAAATCCAAGGATTCCAATTATCAATTCTGTCTCAGCTCACAACTATTAGCCTCATCTTTGTGGTCGCATTCAGTTAGGATATCATCAGTGGATGTCACTGCATCTTTGTCTGGAACTGCTGAGCTCCGTTCATTGAATTCTTCTATAATAATTCGTCTAGCACATCAATACGGTGACATTGCTCTTTACTTGAAGATGAAGATGTTTCAAACACACTGAAGGTAACATGCTCGTCATTATGTCACATGATGAGCTCGCCTTTGAAAACATTAATAAGCTTGCTTCCTATTACTAAGATTAGACGTCCCAAGATGATGGGCACCTTCTTATCTGCTTCGCAGTCAAGGATTATGAAATTAGCAGGGAACACTAGCTTATAAACTTGGAGAAGGACATCTTTGATCTGGCCTTCAGGTTGTGCTAGAGATCTATTAGCAAGCTATAATGTCACCGCAGTGGGTTTCATCGATCTAATTCCTAACTTCTTGAATGTGGACAAAGGCATAAGGTTAATACTGGTTCCCATATCACATAAGGCTTTACCTAGATAATGGTTTCTAATGGAGCATGGTATTGTAAAGCTACTAGGGTCTTACATTTTATGTGGAAACTTATTTTTTAGCATAGTGCTGCACCCCTCTGTGAGCGCAATCATCTCGATTTCGGATAACTTTTTCATCTTTGATAATAGCTCTTTCATGAATTTCCCATAACTGGGGATCTGCACAAGAGCATCTACTAGAGGTATGTTAATGTGTAATTGCTTCAAAGTAGAAACAAACTTTTGATAATCCTTATCATGGTCTTTCTCTTTAAATCTCTGTGGAAATGACAAAGGTATACTGTCAATGGGTTGTTGTGGAATAATCGGTTGCATCGACTTAGGCAGTTGTGTTGATGTCTTTGTTGGGTGAATTGTAGGCATAGAAGACACTACAGTTGGCTCCTCCTTATTTATTTATGCTGGGCTCTCTTTAGCTATAACTTCTCTTTTTTGCATTGGTTCGATTGCGTCGACATTTTCTTGAGTAAAATTACCGCTTGGTTCAGTAGTCTACTTTTTGCTCTGCAACATGATAGCCTTTAATGTTCCTTCCCCTTCTGCGTCAGATTTTCAGTATCACTAGGCAAAGTGCCTGTTGATCTTGTACTCAGATTAGAAGCCAACTGTCCTAGTTAGGCTTCTAACACATGGATAGAAGAAGAATTACCTTGGACTATTGCTTTAGTTCGCGTAATATGCTCTCGCATCAGCGCTTCAAGAGCAGCCATAGGATCTGATCTTTGTTGAGAAAGCTGTTGCTGATGTTGCTGATGTTGTCCTTGCATAAGTGGCAGCGCAGTCTGTTATGGTTGCATTCTAGCTTGTGGTTGCATTTGGTTGTGTACCTGCATTTGATCAGGATACAAATTTTCTGAGCATTATGATTATAGGTCTGTTGCTGATTATTGTTGTAACTCCTTTGTCTATAACACCCTTGCTGTGAGGAATTTCCATTATCTATATGTAGATGTATTCTGATTCTCTCAAGGTTGTGGATTTCGATTATTGTATGAGTTACCATAAGAATTTCCTCTAATGTTGTTGACATAAAATGCGTTCTCAGCATGTTGTGGACAGTTCTCATAACTGTGGTTGTCGCCGCAAATTTCACATGAAAATGTTGGGACATCCATCTGTTGTGCCACATGAATAAGGGCAACGTCACTTGTTCCCTTCATGTTCTTTATAATGTTGGCCAAAGAGGATACCTACACACTCAAGGCTGAAATTGCATCTAATTCAAGAACACTAGGATTAGTTTTTACCTGAGCAGAATGAGAGATAGGGTATTGGTAATCATTCTGTGTAATCCTCTCTAGAATTCATACAGCTTCAGTGTAAGTACAATCTAACAAGGGGCCATTTACAAATGCGTCGACAAGATTTCTTGTCTAGGCATTCAATCTGTTATAAAATATCTTGATGAGACTCTCTTGCTGAATTCCATGCATAGGGCAACGTCGAAGCAGAGTCTTATAATGCTCCCATGTTGTATGTAAATTCTCATCATCTAACTGATGGTACGCTGTGATATCATTACGCAACCTTGTTGGCAGATTGAAACACAAAACAAATTGCATTGCTAATGCATTCCATGATGTAATGGATCTAGCCGGCAAACCTAAGAACCATGTTCTTGCTCTTCCCTGCAAAGAATAAGGAAATAATTGCATTTTTAAGGCGTCATAAAGAACACCATGTTGACTAAAAGATGCGCAAATAAGCAGAAATGATTTAAAATGCTCCCTCGCATCTTCATGAGGTAAGCCCGCATATTGCCCATTTGAATTGAGCATTTGAAACATAACCGATTTCAATTCAAACTTTCCAGCTTGTATAGCTATCCTTACAACCCCTGTTTGCAAATCGTCTAGTACAGGAACAACAAAATCCCTGATTGTCCTGTTCTATACTTGCTCTTCTTGTGGAAGTAGTGGTGGTACATTGATTCGTTGTGGCTATATTGGAGGAACTACATCTTGTGGCAGCAATGGAGGTAGGTTGTTTTTGTTGTTATTGTTGCCAGCCATTTTCTTTTGTTCTTGCTTCCTCCTTCGAATAGTTCGTTCAAGTTCTGGGTCAAAGCTTATAATATCCTTACGATTTCTCCTTGTGGACATGCAACTCCTAAATAATAAAGAGGAAATCAAAAAAAAGTTAAACAAATTAGTAAAAATAAAAAGTTAAGTAAGAAAGAATAATTGCAACTACAAAAATAAAACATCAAACAAATGTTATTCCTCAACAACAGCCCAAAACTTGATCGGCCTGTAACGTCACAGCAATTATGCAAGCGGACACACGTCAATGCAAGTATAGTTGATAGATTTCTCTATCGGATAACGATCCCATGAGAAAGGATTTCTTGATGTTCAATTGTCGAAGCAACTATAGCTAAGATTAGGGAAAATGCTAGTAAGGATGTCAGCGCAATTAAATCAGAAATGCACAGTTAAAATAATCAAAGTTGTCAATGTAATTATAAAAATTAATTGTCAGAGCAACTTAAAGTAAATCAAATAGTTGTTGAAGTTTGGAGAATTTAAATTCATAAAAGTAAAAGTGTGATAAAGTGTAAAGGATTGGAATGGATTGCTGACTCCATTAAGTAGCAACGCTGGATGCATCAACAAGGTATTTTATAAATGAACTGTTGCAGCAATGAAGTTCCAATGAAATCATACCAATAACAACTCACTGTTTAATCAAGACTCAAGCGCTCACAAGTACCACACCTCTCAGTGCTGGCATTGCTTCACACCTAAGAACAAGTGACAGAATCCCTTCTAGTCTCAAGCAACTCTCGCTGACTTGCTTGTTAATTCAACTTGTCACTACACCTCTCAATGTCGATAGACTGCAATTACACTCTCATGGTCAAGCAGTTAAATCCAAGAATAAACAAATGAGAAGAATTAAGTTTGAATCAAAGTAATCTAACATTGAAAGATATTCTCATATACAATCAAATGTCAATGGAATTCATCAGCTTTAAAAAGAGGAATTAATAGAAAAATCGAAGCATACTATCCCTAGGCTACTAGGATTATCTCTTAACTGCTCCTTTTATATCGCACCAGCACTTCTCATCAAAAATTGTTGCTCGCCTGATCGATCAGCTCATCGATCTCTAGAATAAAGCTTCAAAAACTCAAAGTATTTGCAGAATTAATTCCTTCACTCCTTGATATCCTTCTCCTTCTTCTTTCCTCTATTTATAGGCTTCAAGAATTATAAATCTCATCTCCTCTCAGATCCAAATTCTTATGCAGTTGTCAAAGTTTGTTGAAATCCAGCTGTGCACTCACACAGATCTGATATGATCTTTATAAATCTGCAGGTTGTCGCTGCATTTCTAGGCGCAATCTACAATCTTTAATTGCAGCGACATCGTGTGAAATTCCTAAGCTGGTGCTTCTAGATGTACTTGCAGCATGAATTCACCCATACAAAATAAAGGTTTCTATGCGGTGACATCTCTTATCGCAATTCCAAGCTAGCTTGTGGCTACATCTTTAAATTCTTTCTAGCATTGATCTTCTGAGATGGATCCCTGTGCTAACAATTGTGAAAATATTCTGCATACGCCGACATTAGTGCATAGAAGAGATAAAATGATGAGAATTTAAGCCAAACAACAATGAGTTAGAGAATATAATTACTAAGCATGAAATGCCTATCATGCATGCTAAAGATGCTACAAAAGAGACAATTAATACACAAATTTAGGTAGAAAATAGGTGTCATTTCTAATGCTATCAAGGAGATTGATGGTTTCGCCCAAAAGAAACTAACCAGATCTGTTGAAGAACCAGAATGGAAGCCTCTTGAGGGGTCGTTCGTGAAAATTAACTTTGATGCTGGTTTCAATAGCTCGCGTCATTAGGCTGGCTTGAGAGTGGTGGTTCAAAATGTGGAAGGAGAAATTTTAGCCTCCAAAATGGCCCTCTAGGAAAATGTTGCTTTGGCATTTGCTGGTGAGTCCCTTGCATGTTTATTGGCAGTAGAAACAGGGTTAGATTTAGGTCTTTCTAGAGCTATTATTGAGGGAGATGCCCTCTCAATTATCAAGCAGTGCGAAATAGGGTCCATAGATAAATCGAAAGTTAGTGCATAGATCAGGCATATTAAAAGACTGAGTTTTGGTTTCCAAGAGGTTTTCTTTATGCATATCAGAAGATCTGGAAATAATACTGCCCACAACCTAGCAAATGATTGTTTGAGATCAAAGGAGGAATCTTACCTGGTTAAGCCGATCAGGAAAGCCATATGAGAACGTGTCATGGATGACTTCATTCAAGAACCGGATTGAATGTTTTTTCAGATTTAGGCAAAGTTTTTTGTACTTCTTCATAGATTGGTCTGCAAATGGTTTCTGAGAGCCTGAGGAAGGGGATGGTTTTTGGGAAGAGAAATCATCAAAGCTATTATTGAGGGATCTTGATGGACGGGTTGTGTTTCCCAAGGGCTTGGGTTACTTGTTCTGCTTTCATTTCAATTTCATTTCTCATTTTCTTCGCATTTTATATAGATTTGTTTCTTCATTTCCTTTCTTTTCTTGTTCCGAATTTGAGCCTGTTCTTTATTGGGCTAATTTCAGTTGGGCTGATTCTGCCCTCTACTTTTAGGATTTATTTCTTTTTAGGATTTTCTTTTGTAATATTGTTTTTATTCTTCTTAATAAAACCCTTATTTCAAAAAACAAAAAAACTATTTTATAACAACTTATCCAAAATTATAAATTAAAACTGTTTTCAAAACCAGTTTAATAAACTTTTTTAAAACAATTTTTAAATTATAAATTACATTAAAGTTTTTTAAAATTTGGGTTCGTTTGTTTCGGTAAAAATGGTTTCTGGAAAATGACTTACTTTTCTGAAAAAACTAATATTTTTTAGTTTTTGGATGAATCTATGTAAAATATTTTCTGTTGTTTGACAGATTTCTTGAAAATATTTTATAAAAGCTGTTTTCAATGAAACAAATTGATATTTTCTTATCTTTTTATTGTTTAATTGAGTTTATTTTATATCTATAAATTTATATTTTACATTGTTTTTTATATATTAAAAATATTTTGTTAAATTCAGGTTCATTACAACGTCATTTTTAATTACATGACTGCTAAGTGAGTATTTTTTATTTAAAAATGCAACATCAACAAAATTGACAAAAAAATTTAATAATGTCAACAATTGGACTTGATTTTCAAATTTGAAAAGTAGAGGAACTAAATTCTTGAAAATTAAAGTAAAAAAACTAAATTGCAGATTTGTGAAGAGTACATAAACTTATTACATATTTTAACCTTTAAATTACAAATTATTTATTATTAATATATTTATTATTAAAATATTAATATTGAATATTTTAAATATTATGTGAAGAACATTATTTAAAATTATTATTTTTAAATTTATTATTAAAAAAAATTTGAAATATTAAATAATTTATTAAAATATAAATTATATTAATAATTTATTATATGACTAAATATAAATAATTAAATATGTATGTTTAATAATATTGAAAATATAAAATTTTATATTAATATTTTAAATATTTTTAAAAATAAAATAAAATTTATTATAATATAATAATATTAAGCTTGATTTAAGTTAATTTTTATATAAAAATAAAATTACTTATAGAGAAACTCTTTTCCGGAAAATGACTTACGATTTTCAAAAGGGTAAATCATTTTACAGAAAAAATGAATTATTTTACGTTGACCTGTAAGTCATTTTCCGTTGACCAAGTTGTTTTGTGAAAGAAATACCGAAAAATGCAACAAATATATTCCGTAAAATCTTTTACATATAAACAAACAAATTATTTTGTTTTAAAACAATTGCCTTTAAATTAATTTTTTTTTCAAAAACATCTTAGTAAAATTTTTAAAATTAAATTCCGTACAATTTTTCAAAAAGAATACTTTAATATAATTTTTTTTAAATATAATTTAAAGTAATTTTTAAACACCTTCGATAAAGTTGAAATATCTAATAATATTAACTCGTATATTAGCATAAATGCAAATATACAGAGTAACATATTATCATTAGAACAATTTATGAACATATTAGTAAATGACATTTCTAGACATTGTAGTCTCTTTTTTTTCGTTTGAATCTTTCTCATGTTAAATGATTAAGGCATATTCACATGTTTTTTTTTTTGCTGCTTTAATAAGGTTTTAACTGCTGTGAAGTTATTTGGGTAGATGTTTTTTTTTTTTTGTGAATTACAAAGGGAGGATAAAACCCTAACAATAATACGATTAACGCGATTTGAATCCAAACCACACTTGGAGCAATGAACATCTTTAACCATAAAGCCAACACATGAGATTCATTTGGCTGATTTTTTTATACGGTTTAATAGTATCAAATACAACAAATTATGGACATTGAGAAAAGTCTAGTGTAAAATAAATCTAAAAATAATAAAAGCCTATTGAAATAATTAATCTGGAATTTGAAACTAATGCATCAGCTCCTTTTGGTGAAAATCAAACTTTAGCATTTAATATTTTGTAGATATGAGTGAAATATTGTAAAATTAGTCAGTGTTTTTTAAATGAATTCTTAGTCAAATTGATCATTCTACCGATTTATTGATTCAATCAATTCGATTAAAAAACATTAATATGATGCTTTACCTTCCATAAAAGATGATGCCATTTGCTTCTCTACTAATATTCATAAGTACCTTTCATAATACAAAATTCCGCCAAATACTAATAAACGAAAAAACCCACAACAATTTATGAACAAACAAGAAATAATCAGGAAAGTACTAGAAAATGATATATCGTTCTCAAATAGTGAATAGGAAAGAAATGTGAAGGGTTTTTTAGGTTAGGAGACGGGTGAGGGAAAGTCAGTGTTATGATCAAATTTTAGTTTTACGTATTTTTTATGTTGTTGCATAGGTATTCATTTCTATTTAATAAAACGTTGTGTTTAGGGAACAGGGATCCTGTTATTGAAACGACTCGTTTTGGTTAAGATGTTAGAAACAAAATGTATCATTTTGATAGGTTGTTTCCAGGCTGGATGGTTGTTAGATTCTATTTTTCTTTTCCTATATCACGTAGGAGATGAGCTAAGGTTTAGCAGCTAATGAAAATACAGTTTCTTCTAAAAATTCTTCTTCTCTATTCTCTCTTTGACTTCACTCTTTTCTCTACAATTTCTTCTAGATCTAAGGTACGTAACAAGGGTATCAGAGTTGCCAGAACGATCATGGCGACAGACGGTGTGACAACTCAGTTGCAGAAGGAGATGAAGTAGCTGCTGCAGGAGTTGACCCAACTTCGGGTGTACATTAATGCTCAAATGTATACGAGATTCAAAGAGTTTCAGGAGGGGTTTAAGGGGGACATGAAATTAGAACTTTATTCTTTGCTAAAATAATTCCTGGGCCAACCTTAGCGGTTGGGGGTAGGAAGCTCTGGTTAGGGGCAGAGCAAAGGACTCCTTGTCGATCCACCATCAGAGTTCCCTCCTTGAGAATCCTTGGTTTTATCTTCGAAAGGGGGTACGGAACCTGTTGCCACCAGGATTACGCATTATAAGTAGGAGTGTCCTCATTTTAATGGGGAAGATTTTTGAGGCTGGTGGTCTAAGTTGAAGTAGTTTTTCGAGGCAGAGGGGGTTGAAGATCATGCTAAGGTATGAACGGTCATGCTGCATTTGGAGGGTAGGGCATTACACTAGCATCATTTCTTTGCACAACGACATGAGGGTTGCACCAGCTTCTTTGGGAGGGTTAATCTCAAGGGTTGCAAGCAAGGTTTGGATTGGATCTTTATCAAGATCCTATGGAGGAGTTGGATTCATTGAAGCAACAATGGTCCGTTGACTAGTTCCATAACCATTTTGTAAGTCTTCTTAACCAAATTCACCTTCCTGAATGTCATGCATTAAGTATATTTGATAGTAATTTGTAGCCAGAGATTAGCTAATACCTTAAGTTTTTAAACCTTCAAATTTGGTGAATGTGTATTTAGTGGCTAAGCAAGTGGAGGCTATACTGAAGGGTGGTATGCATAAGAGTATTGTGTTTAGTGGGGGAGCAGGGTATGTGAAGACATTGTTCCCTAACTCTTATGGTGCAAGGGGGGAGTACTCCAAGCCATGTTTCCAAGGGCCCAAGGCTCCTCCTAGTTCAGGTTTCAAATTGGGAGAAGTGTAACGCGTAAGTTTGTGCAAGTGTACACAGTCGTTATCAAGTAATAAGTAAGTATTGAGTTATCGTCTCCACAGGGATTATATATGTGTTAAATCAATTAATTGTAAAATTATATTAACAACATGGTAAATAAAAACACAATATAGTTGGATGGGTAGTGACTAATATTAAATATAATTAAACTAAATGCAAATGATCCCTAATACAAATTATCCTATGTATGCAAACTATATGAATGAAATAGATTTTAGCACAAATTAAACACAATTCACAACAAGTATAACATAAATAAACTAGGATAATTACTTTAATTAAACTCAATTCATCATCAACATGCTTAATAACATTCGAAAAAACATTACATGGCAATTCGATCTTTCATGAGTTTGGAAACCAAATTAAGTCCTTTTGGAATCCTTTACTTAGCAAATACGCCTTTTACTTATCCTTATTTACTAAGAGTTTCTTAGCATTCATGTGAGGTAAAAGGGACGTGTTAGGTTTGAAATAGTTTAATCACACAAATCTAAAAACTATGCAAATAATAGAGCTTGGTTAGAGTTGTTATGCAGCCTGCAATTTAATCGGGTTAGGATTTAATTGAGCATGCACATTTCAATTATGTGTCCACTAGTTGTGATCTAGTTAGGATTGCTCAGCTAATTCTAGTGCATTCCATTCACGTATGAACGAAATACAGACTTGATATTAATTGAAAACATGATCGATTGAGGCACAAACATCATAAGCATGAATCAAAAAAATATTATTTAATCAAAGCAATTATCCTACCTTAAATAAGATTAAGCTAACATTGTTGTAAACAAGAGCAAAGAACACATAGAAAGTATTTTAAGATCAAATTAAAGAAAATAAAGAATAAACCTAAATCAAAGTGGCTCTCACCCAAAACTCTAATCGAAGAAGACTCCTTCATTCTTTTGCTTTGCTTCTTTGCTGATAGCTCTTAGAGGTGGCCGACCAAGGGCCCTTTAAGAGGCTTAATTAGCTAAAATCTCTATGAAGAGATGATGCTAGGCATGGGAATAGGAATTGAAAGAAAAGGATGAGAAGATTTGAGAGAGAAGAGAGAATGATAAGTGTGAAGGGATGAGGGATGATTTGGAATGGTGAAAGGGGCTTTTATTTATAGGTTAAGGGTGAGAGCTTGTTTACTAAAAATAGTGAGTTTTGAAACCTTCATTCCTCTCAAATGTGTGATCGGCCATCACTCAAGGAATTTGAGTGAAATTATGCTTCAATTTGAAGCTTTCTTCATGCCACATCAACTAGGGACTGAGACTTGGTCCAACAACAAATCTTCGAGCCAATTTTTGATTTCTTCTAAAATACAAGGACCTCTTGAAATTAAACCAACAATGGTTTATCTGGGCAGCCATGTGTTGCCAAAATTGGGCTATGTCCCTTTTCAATTTGGATGGTTTTGTGATCCAGCAAAATTATCAAACCTGTATAAAATAATTTAATTAATTAAAGGACCAAAGTATTAAATTAACCCAATTATTAAACAATTAAATAAAACCAAATTATTAATGAATATTTTATATTAAATTATTAAATATAATTTTATGTTTTAATATTTAATTTATTCATGCATGGTCCACTTTATACCTTAAAAATATATTACATTAAAATAAACTATAAAATGAGTCATTTTGTGCATAAAAACTATATAATAAAGTATAAATCACATTTTAATAATTTCCATGTCCTAAATTAATATTTTCACATATTTCATTAATTTATTAAACATTTAATTGGTTTTAACATTGAATTTTAGTAAAAAGTGATAAATTACATATGAAAAAGCCTATATATTTTTTAGTTTACGAGGAGGTCCTGTAATCAGTACTAAACTACCCTCTAAGTCTCTTTCACAGGCTGAAATGGATGAGAGACGAAAAAAGGGGTTATGTTTTTGGTGCTCTGCTGAATATACTCCTAGTTATATGTGTAATAAAGGGCAGCTTTAGTAGTTGGTCATTGATCCTTTGGAGGATGTGGAGGAGTCAATGCCAGTGGTCGTTAGTGAAGAATTTTTAGATTGTCCTGATCAGTTAGAGGTGGAGGAAGCTGAGGTTTCTCTTCCAACTTCAGTTCTTTCGTTGCATGCGTTGCAAGGGACGCGGAGTTAGCAAACTATGAGATTGAGGGCTACTATCGATCAAGTGGAAGTTATTTTTTTGGTTGACACTGGTAGTACGCATAACTTTGTTGATTTCAAGCTGGCTAAGCGGTTACGGTTGGCATTGGAACTAGTGGATTGTTTGCAGGTGGGGAGGGTTTGTTTACTCAAGGACTGTGTCGTTCTATCAAATGGGAAGCTCAAGGGTTCCAGTTTACCACTAGTTTCTTGGCTTTGCCGGTCAAGGGGTGCGGCTTGGTACTAGGGGTTCAGTGGCTTTCTTCTTTGGGTTCCATTTTTTTGGATTTCAATTTTTTGCCGATTTAGTTCCAATATCGGGGTTTGTGTTGTATGCTACGTGGTATGGCTCCAGGGGGACTTTAGTTAGTTTCAGGTGAACAATTTTCGAAGAATTTCCACTTGATGGCCACGTATCCTTGTCCGGTGTTATTTTCAGCTTGTGCGTAAGTGACCCTCACATTGCCTCCCTCTCTTTCAGCTCTTAACTTGGTTGAGCTTTTGCAAGAGTTTAGTGATGTGTTCCAAGTTCATACTGGGCTCCCTCATCAACGTGTGCATGACCATCGCATACACCTGTAGGATGAAGGCAAGGTCGTGCGAGTGAAGCCTTATAGGTATCCAACTATACAAAAAATAGAAATTGGGAAGTTGGTTCAAGAGATGTTGCTTGCTAGGGTCATTCAAGACAGTACCAACCCATTTGCTTCTCCTATTATGATGGTTAAAAAGAAGGATGATAGTTGGCGGATATGTGTTGATTACAAGAAACTTAATCAAATTACAGTTAAGGACAATTTATTTACTCCAATGATTGAAGAGCTTTTGGACGAGTTGGGGGTGCACAATTTTTCTCTAAGTTGGACTTGCGTTCGAGTTATCATCAGTTGCGGATATGGGAGTCAGATTTCTTAAAGCTACCTTTCGCACTCACAAGGGTCACTACGAGTTTTTGGTCATGTCATTTGTGTTGACCAATGCTCCCTCGAGTTTCCAAGCTCTAATGAACCAAGTATTCAAACGGTTCCTTCGAAGGTTTGTGCTTTTTTTTATGATATATTGGTATATTCCAAAGATTGGGCAAATCACTTGCAGCATTTGCTTGTGGTTCTCCAATTGCTTCGTGAGCATAAATTGTTTGCCAAACAGTCAAAATTTAGTTTTGGTACGTCTCAAGTAGAGTACCTTAGACATGTGATTGCTGGTGGTAAAGTTAGTATGGACAAAGCAAAGGTTGAAGAGGTTTCCTCGTGGCCTGTGCCTCAGTCAATTCAAGAGCTGCGTGGGTTCCTTGGGTAGTCGAGTTTTCATAGACATTTTGTGAAGTGATATGGAGTTATTACAACTCCTCTCACAAGATTCTTAAGAAAGGGGTTCGTTGGCAATAGACGGATATTGACCATACTACTTTTCAAAAGTTGAAGGATGTTATCTATTAATCTCCAGTTTTCATTCTTCTTGATTTTTCAAGGGAGTTTTGTGTGCAGACCAACATATATGGCCTTGGAGTGAGGGTCATGTTACAACAAGAGGACAATTGGTGGCTTTCTTTAGTAAGGCTCTTGGCGTTAACCATTAGGCTTTATCCATTTATGAAAAGGAAATGATGGTTGTTATCATGGCTGTCAAGAAGTGGCACCCGTATCTCATTAGTCGCCATTTCCTCATCAAGACCGACCACCAAAGCCTTTGGTTCCTTACAGATCAACAAGTGATTACTCTGTATCAGCAGAAATGGGTCACATATAGGAAGGGTTATTTGCATTGCATGTTAGGAGAGAAACCATCCGAATGGGTTGCTTGGCTTCCACTTGCTAAATGGTAGTACAACACCATGTACTAGACCACTATTCGTATGACTCCAAATGAGGGCCTTTATGGGTAGGAGTCGCCCATCCATTTGCCCTATCTGGCTGTGGTCACATGAGTAGCTACGGTTGATCGATGTTTGGTGAATCATGAGGGTATTAGGGAGGTGTTGCGTTTCCATTTAAAACGTTCTCAAGAGCGAATGAAACAAATGGCTGATAAAAAGCGTTCGAATTGTGAGTTTGTTGTGGGTAATTTGGTTTATGTTATGTTGCAACCATATCGGCAACACTCGTTAAAGCGTTTTCGAAACTAGAAGCTTAGTTCTCAATATTTAGACCTTTCTCGATTGAAGCTCGAGTGGGTGTTGTTACATATAAGCTGATTTTCCCTCCTTTAGCTCGAATCCATTCGGCTTTCCATATTTCCCAGCTTAAGAAGCATGTTGGTACGGCAGTGGCTTCATCAGTTTTGCCTCTAACTCATGTTGATGGTGCCTTTCTCAAACAACCAAGTCGCATCTTAGATCGCAAGATGGTTAAACGAGGTAATGCTGCAACTACGGAAGTCTTGGTAGAGTGTGTTGATACGTTTCCAAAGGATTCTACTTAGGAGGATTGGAATGACCTGCATTGACGTTTTCCCCATTTCGATCCTTGAGGACAAGGTTATGATCCAATTTTAGTTTTACGTATTTTGTATGTTGTTGCATGGGAATTCATTTCTGTTTAATAAAACACATCATTTAGGGAGCAGGGATCCTGTTATTGAAACGACTCGTTTTGGTTAAGATGTTAGAATCAAAACATATCATTTTGATAGGTTGTTTCCAGGCTAGATGGTTGTTAGATTCTGTTATTCTTTTCCTATATCATGTAGGAGATGAGCTAAGGTTTAGTAGCTAATGAAAATACAATTTCTTCTGACAATTCTTCTTCTCTATTCTCTTTGTGACTTCACTCTTTCCTCTACAATTTCTTCCAGATCTAAGGCACATAATAGTCAAACGGGAGAGGAATTTCAAAAATTGATGAAGAAGAAGAAGGATGGTCTAACCGAAAACGAGTGAGGGACAGTCGAACGAGAGAGGGATTTCAGAAACTGATGAAGAAGAAAGACGATTTAGGGATTTTTGGGAGGATTTTGATTTGGGGTAAAAGGTGGGGCAAACTAGGGAAGTAAAAGGGTTTAGGGGTAAAATTGTAAAGTACCTAGACTAAATAATGATATAAATTTAAATTTTAAAATAATATAGTTTGGTATTCAATTTACTTTAATTATTCAAGTTATTTGAATTTAAAAACTCGACTCAAACTTGAAATTAAAAAAATTTGAATTGATTCGATTAACCAGATTTGAATAATTTAAAATTTGAAAAAAAAAAAAAATTTTCGTGTCGAATCAAATTTTGCTAATCCTTCATTTACATTAATCTTATTTACTTTGTCTATCTTTTGTAATTTTATTTGTAATTATTAAAACATATTAGGCTTTTAAGTGGAGTGTAACAGTTGAACCTATTGGTTCGGGTTAGTCTAGCCCAATATTTCTTTTGGGTTCTTTTATTACTAAAAAATGATAAAAAAAACAAAAGTGTTTTCAATTTAGTTTTTTTACAATTGTTTCAAAAAAACTTGAATCAAGGCTTCGTTTATTTCACTAAAAAAGACTTCCAAAAAACATTGTTTTTACATTTTACTTTATTTGTTTAATAAAAACAGATTGGTCAACGGAAAATGACTTAGAATTCAATAGAAAATAAGTCATTTTTCTTATAAATGGTTTACCCTTTTGAAATGCTTAAATTATTTTTCGAAAAAGAGTTCTATTTTAAGTAATTTTATTTTCATATAAAAATTAACTTAAATCAAGTTTAAATTATTATATTAATAATAAATTTTTATTTTTAAAAATATTTAAAATTAATAAAATATTAATATAAAAGATTATAATTTTCAAAATATTTAAAATTAATAAAATATTAATATAAAAGATTATAATTTTCAATATTATTAAACATACATATTTAATTATCTATATCTAATCATATAACAAATTATTAATATAATTTATTATTTTAATAAATTATTTCATATTTCAATTTTATTGTAATACTAAATTTTTAAGATAATAATTTTAAATAATATTCGTCATATATTATTGAAAAATATTCAATATTAATAATTTAATAATAAATATTTATTACAATTATAAATATATTAATAATAAATGATTTGAAGTAAATTTGGAATTTAACCCCTCTACTTTTTATATTTGAAAATCAAGTCCAATTATTAGCACTGATCAAATTTTTTGTCATTTTTTAGGTTAATTATAACGTCATTTTTTAGTTACAGAATGGTAATTGAAAAACCGCTGATGCTTGAGACTTCTTCTTTACTAACTTGATAAGGAATTTTGTATCGCAACCCGATATATGCATCATTTTTGATAGGGCACTCGAAATACAGGCTGCAATTGATCGACATGGAACCCTATGGGATCGTGCACATCATAGGCATTGTATATGTCATATCAAGTAAAATTACAAGGGTTAATTTCACAAGGATGATGACCGACGATATGTTACTAACATGGGTACGTAGTAATTATTATTTTCTATATCATTCTTTAACATATACATTGTTTGCATTCATGGATATACTATTTATTATCTTCAACAGAGTACGAGTCAGTCCAACATCAATTCCATTAAATGTTAGAGAATTTGCGGGCTATAAACAAATGTTAGAGAAGGGGACACGTCATTTGTTGATAACATGGTGGTCAAAGAAACATATTTTCGCTTATCAACCTTGTTTCCAAAGCAAGCGAAAAAATATGTTGGACAAATAAAGGGTGGACACAGTTGGTGCGAGGAAGTGATGAAAGATATTGAAAAAATGGACAAAAAGAAAACTTTGTGTTTGTAGTGTGCCACTTGCATCCAAATGAAATATTTCGGGTTATGGAGTTCCATAGACTTGACGAGGGTATTATTAGGGGATCATACTATGTATACTTGAAACGAAAGACTTATGACTGTGGGCGATTTCAAGCACTTTGTTTTCCATGCACACATGCAATTGCTATGTTGATGAAGTGTACAAACTAAAACGGATATATAAAGTATGGAAGTCAAAATTCTTATCGGTTCCAAATGAAAGTGTCGAAACCATTTTTTTAAAAAAGTCCCGACTTATATTTTTAAAATTAAAAATGGAGTCACAACCAATATTTTTATTTGGTGTGATTGGATCACCGTAAAATTTTTTAAATCCGTTTAACAAACATTTTGGTCTTCGCAATCCAGAAAACAGGTTCAGGAGTCGGTTACGCGTGAGGAAGGATTAGCACCCTCACACGCTCAAAATTGGTACGTAGTCGTTTTTTAAAGGTTTTATTTGTTGAAAATTTGAAGACTCGACAAGAATTTACAATGCGATCCTTAAATTATAAAATTTGACAATATGTTTTTTAAAATGACTTAGATCTTTAAAAAATATTTTTCATAACTCGAGTCAATTGAAAACAACCACACCCCGTGAGTTAAGGGCACAATTATTTCATGTACCTGAAAAAAGGAAATCGTTCATCGATTGATTAAATAAAATTTAAAATTTGATCATTTAGTATAACAACAAATAAATTTCACGAAAAAACGATCTTTTCTTCTTGAGTTAATTGAGAATCACATCTTGTAAGTTTGGAACATGATAACTCAGACACTCGAAAAGAATGAACATTTATTAACCGAATATGTGTGTTTTAAATTGGAAATAAGGTATTCGATTGCCTAAGTTAGAAGATAAAACCGCACCCATAAGTTGGAGCACAACTTTATCGAGTTCCTTAGGCAATGAATGTTGCCTTGATTTTGAAATAATTTTATTATTCTTTTTTAAAAAACAAATGCATGATTTATTTTTTTAAAAATCTCTTTCTTTTATTATTTTTTTAAATAAAATAGATTTAGGTCTAGATCGAACCCAATCTAGCCCAGATCTTAAAAAAAAATTGTTTTTTACAAGTTTTTTTAATAAATCCTAGATCTAAAATAGATCTTTCGAAGATCTTCAAAAAAGAATGATTTTAATGATTTTTTTATATTTTATCCTTTTGAAATCTGTCATTATTTTTAATATTTTTGAATCAATGAAACCTTTTTCTTTTTTGAATATACGTATGGATACAGAGGGTTTTTTTTATGTGGCCGCACCTTTACTCATTATCGGAGCAAGCCACGACCACGCAACCATGCGCGCCACCTAGGTGCGAAACCTCGATTCCCTTTTTAGTTTTATATTTTATATATTATTTAAATATTATTTCGAAATATGAAATAAAAAATGATAAATAAGCAGTATGTAAAATAGACAAGTATATATGTTTGAAACTTATACCTTAAGCAACATAAATTCTTGAATTGCTTTTGTATTTGAATCTGTTATTTCTGATTACTATTCCTCTGTGTGCATAAAAAAATACAGATTTGAGATCGGGCTTTTATAGTCGAAATATTACATGGATACTGTTCTTTTCACCTATATTTTTTTCTTCTCTGTTGCCTCTGTTCTATTTCTTTCCTTCTTTTTTGCAGGTATCACCAGAGTGGTAAGGTCTTCGGGTCAACACTGACGATGGGGAAGAGCGCCCTTACCATTTCGGTGCAAAGGGACAGATGAGGGAGCTTCGAGAGCCGAGAGGTCAAGAGTCAAAGGGTCAGAAGTTGGGGGGTCTTGGCATTTTTATTATGCACTTAGTATGCTATGGATGAAATGTTCGTGATGAGTATGAATGTAAAAAAATGTCATTTTTGAGAATGATGATTTTAGTCTTTAAGTCAACATCGTTTTATGATCGTCTAAATCTCATCTCTGTCGTATCATTGTGGCCTCTTTTCAAGTATGAGTGACCATCATCTAGGATACTGGCCTTGGGGAGACTTCCGCCCTTCAGGTGTGGTTCTTTCCAACTAGTGATATTGTTTAAGGTCCCTGTACTATTTAGGAATCCTCTAGGATGATATGCATATAACCTTTGTATTTTTAGCTCATTAATCCATTATTTGTTATTTTAATGCAATAATGCTTAGACAAAGTCATAAGCTGAATGAATTTGAATTTTATTAGAGATAAAGCTCGAATGAAAGAAGAAATTGAAAATGGCATACATTCGTAAAAAGAATTGTCAAGTACAAAGTGAACTAAACAAAATCAAGTGTCCTAAATATCAATATATGAGCTTTCTGAGTAGACTTGATGAGACCCACTCTAAGCCTAATATGTGTTAGGATGCTTGGAGTATTTTGTCGATGCCCCGAGATGTAATGTTCTTCGATCATTACAGGCCCATCCTTTGCTCCAAATTTGAGCTGCCCTTTTCGGGTTTTCAACTCAAAAACCCCTTTTGGTTTCAAAATGCCCTTTGCGGGTTTTCATCTTGACCTCTTCTTTTTCTTAGGTGAAATATTTCTTCACCGAGTCTGAATTCACAGGGTTGTAGAGCTCATTGCCATCCATTTCGGTCAATATGGGAGCTCCTCCAGAGAAGGCTTTCTTCACCACATAAGGTCCTTCCCAATTAGGTGTCCATTTTCCTCGAAAATCCTTTTGTATAGGGAGTATCTTATTTAAAACTAGATCTCCCTCATGAAATTCTCTAGGGTGGACCTTTTTGTTGTAAGCTCGCATCATCCATTTCTGGTACATTTGACCATGATGGACAGCTTTCAATCTCTTTTCTTCAATCAAATTCAGCTGATCATATCTAGATTGGATCCATTCTACTTCATCTAGTTTTAATTTCGACAAGACTCGAAGGGAAAGAATCTCCACTTTAATAGGTAAAACTACTTCCATCCCATAGACTAATGAGAACGGTGTTGCCCCAATAGAAGTTCTGATAGAAGTTCTATAGGCATAAAGGGCGGATGGTAACTTCTCGTGCAAATCCTTATAAGTTTCCGTCATTTTCCCGATGATCTTCTTGATGTTCTTGTTGGCTGCCTCTACTGGCCATTCATCTTTGAGAGATAGGGAGATGAGTTATGATATTTGATGTTAAACTGACTATAGACCTCTACTATCGTGCTGTTGTTCAAATTCAAAGCATTGTTAGATATGATCCTTTCTAGCATTCCATATCAACATATGATTTCTCTTTTCAGGAATTTGCTAACCGCAGTTTTTGTAACATTGGCGTAAGAAGCAGCTTCTACCAATTTGGTGAAGTAGTCAATGGCCACAAAGATGAATCGATGTCCATTGGAAGCTTTTGGTGAAATCAGTCTAATGACGTCCATGCCCCACATAGAAAAGGGCCACGGGGAGGTTATAACATGAAGAGTTGAAGGCGGTACATAGATCTTATCCCCATAAATCTGACATTTATGACACCTCTTGGCATAGTTGATGCAATCACTTTCCATGGTAGACCAATAGTAATCAAATCTCATTATTTTTAGAGCCATTGCGAATCCATTGGTTTGCGTCCCACAGACACCTTCATGGACTTCTTCTAGGATTTTCCTAACATCAATAGCATCAACACATCTTAGCAACACTTGATCTTTTCTCCTTTTATACAAAATGTCTCCATCCAAACCATAATCAATTGCGAGTTTTCTCAATATCAGCTTATCATTCTCGGTAGCTTGCTCTAGGTATTTGCGATCTCTTACATAGTGTAAGATGTTTTGGTACCATGGGTGATCATCTTTTTCTTCTTCCTCGATGTTGTAACAGTGGGCAGGAGCCTCGTAAATGCTCATTTGAATAGGTCTTACATCCTCTGGCTTGTTTACTTTAATCATTGAGGTAAGAGTAGCCAAAGCGTCAACCATTTGGTTTTCATCTCGTGGTAGATAACGAAATATGATGTTATTGAACTCTTTGATTAACTCAAGAACCAACCTTCGATAATCAATTAACTTGGAGTCTCTTGTTTCTCATTCTCCTTTGAGCTGATAAATTACAAGTGCAGAATCCCCATATACTTCCAGAACTTTGATTTCTCGTTTTATAGCTGCACGAAGTCCCATGATACAAGCTTCATATTCGGTCATATTATTTGTACAGTCAAAGTCGAGCTTACTAGTGAAAGGATAATGGTCACCTTCTGGAGATACCAAAACTGCCTCAATTCCATTGCCCGTGGCATTCGAGGCATCGTTAAAATTCAGCCTCCAAGGATGTTCTTTCAGAGCTTCTTCTTCGGTGGTTGCAACGTACATTAGGTCTTCATTCGGGTAATTGAAATTCAAGGGCTCATAATCCTCTAGAGCTCTGCTAGCTAGAAAGTCTGCTATTGCGCTTCTCTTTACTGCCTTTTGGTTCACATAGACTACATCAAACTCTGAGAGTAGGATTTGCCATCTAGCCATTCTCTCATTTAGTGCGGTCGACTCCATCATGTATTTTAAAGGATCTAATTTCAAGATCAACCAAGTTGTGTGATTCAACATATATTGCCTTAACCTTCGAGTGGTCCAAACTAAAGCACAACACACAACTTCTCGATTGGCGAATACCTTGTTTCACAATCAGTGAACTTCTTACTAAGGTAATATATCACTCTTTCTTTCCTTCCAGACTCGTAATGTTGGCCTAACACACATCTCATAGAATTCTCAAATACTGCTAGATGTAAGATCAAAGGTCTATTGGGGCTTAGTGGTACTAGAATTGGAGTATTTGAAAAATAATGTCTGATCTTATCGAAGGTCATCTGACATTCCTCATCCCACACACCTAGGTTATGTTTCTTGAGAAGATGGAAGATTAGGTCACATTTCTCGGTTAGTTGTGAAATAAACCTTGCGATATAATTTAACCTTCCTAAGAAACCTCAAACTTCTTTTTGAGTACGTAGTGGTGGTAACTCTTGTATGGCTTTGACTTTGTCTGGATCAATCTCGATACCTCTTCTGCTAACCACGAAACCTAACAATTTTCCTGAAGTAACTCCGAAAGTACATTTAGATGGGTTTAACTTTAGTTGATATTTCCTTAACCTTAAGAACAATTTCTTCAATACTTCCACATGTTCTTCCCCATTTCGAGATTTTACAATCATATCATCAACGTAAACCTCGATCTCTTTATGCATCATATCATGAAACAGGGTTACCATAGCTCTTTGATATGTTGCTCCTGCATTCTTAAGTCTGAATGACATCACTTTATAACAAAATGTTCCCCACTTCGTGATGAAAGTGGTTTTCTCCATATCCTCGGGATCCATCTTTATCTAGTTGTATCCGGAGAAACCATCCATGAATGAGAACAATGAATGACCCGTCGTGTTGTCAACTAGAGTATCAATATGGGGTAACAAAAAATTATCCTTCGGGCTTGCCTTGTTCAAATCTCGGTAATCGACACACATTCATACCTTCCCATCTTTTTGGGGGATCGGGACTATATTAGCTACCCATTCGAAATACTTGACCACCTGGAGGAAACCAACGTCGAACTGCTTTTTAACTTCTTCCTTTATCTTTAATAGCACATCAGGCCTCATCCTTCGAAGCTTCTGTTAAACAGGTTTACAACCTTCCTTTATTGGGAGCCTATGTACCACAATATTGGTATTTAACCCAGGCATATCCTGATAAGACCACGCAAAAACATCTTTTAACTCTTGAAGTAGTTTAATAAGATCTTGCCTTGTTTCTGCAAAAATGTTTGTCCCGATTTTTACTTCTTTCTTTTCTTCCTCATTTCTCAGACTCACGACTTCTACAGACTCTTTATGAACCAGGATTTATTTTTCATCTTGCTCCACCATTCATAATAAATCAGGAGACAAGTTACATTCTTTGTTCTCTTCAAAGTCCTGGAATTCCTTTAGACACATATCTTGCTCAAAAAGGGGCACCAAGTCAACAATGGTGTCTCTCATATCATTGATATATAAATACCTGTTAGAGGGATATGAAGAGATCCAAATGAATTTAAGAATGATTGATTATATGGTACGAATATGAGTGAAAAGAATATTTTGACAAGGGCAAAAAAACTTGTCAAATTGAATAAGAACAAATTAAATTGAAGAAAGGTTAATCGTATAGTATAAAATATTTGTCAAACTTGGCAAGAATAAATAGAATTGCAAAATGTGAGAAGAAACACATTTTTCATTAAAATAACCGATAATGATAATGGGCCTTTTACAAAGATCCTTACTACTCTTCGGCCTAGAGCAGTAGGTGTGTTTTGGGCATTACTCTGAAGGGGTCCTAAAGACTACAAGGAGAACCTCTATAGTCCAATTGTTTAGATTACTCTCGGGAGCGTAAGGATGAATTTCTCATAAGCTTCTGTCTTCATTCCTTTCTTCGGACACAACGTTGATGCTTAAATCCTTCATCATTCCTACTACTTCAGTCAATTTCTTCTCATTCCCTTCCAATTTTGGCCTTGCATTGATTATTCCCCCTGATATGAAAGTTTTTGATATATAGAGAAAAACCATTGGCTCCCACTTGATTTCTTCCCTGGTTAATCGTGCTTTTCTTCTGTCTTGCTTCTTCTCCAACTCCTTCTTCTTCTCCCTTATATCAGGTTTGTGCCCCAAGCTGAAGCAATCTCATTTATCAACCAACATTGGAACACTGATTCTCCCTTGAAGATATTTTCCTAGTCCCTTTCCCGTTAACGCTCCTCTCTCGATTCTCATTTGCAAACCCATCTTTGTGCTTTGTGATATTTTAGGTGTGGGGATCTTGCTTCCTTCGGCAATGAAGGTTGCATTAACAAATTCCAAAGACCGAAAAAACATTCCAAGGCCTCTTCATCCGCACCAATGTAGGGTGCATCATTTGCAATTTACGCAATTATATCTTCCTCGGTACTAATTGTGACCAATAGACCTTCGGTCATTAATTTCAACTTCTGGTGTAGTGATGACGTTCTCCTGCCGAATGGATCTATGGTCTTCCAAGCAAGTAATTGTAGCTTGATTTGATATTCATTACTAAGAAGTCTACTTCATATGAGTTTGGACCGATTAATAGTGGTATTTCGATCCTACCCAATACCTTTCTTTCTATCCCGTCGAATGCTCCCACTTTGTTGTGGCATGCTTTTATGTAAGAACTATCGATTGACAACCTCTTCAGTGTTGTTAATGGTAGAACGTTCAAAGCTGACCCGTTATCGATCAACACACCAGACAATGTGTAACCTTTACAGCGGGTGGTGTTATGTAGCTTTAGTCGACCCCATACCACCTGGAGGTATTTCATCATCATTAAAAAAGATGAAGTTGTCAGGGCTTACATTGTTGATCAAACATCTAGCTTATTCACTGAGATATCGTCAGCTGCATAACTCTCATTCAACACTTTCATTAGCGCATTGCGATGTGCTTCTGAGCTTAATAATAGTGTCAAAATTGATATGCAAGTCAGTTGCTTATGCAATTATTCCACCACGCTATATTCACTGTGCTTTAGGAATTTCAAGAATTCCCTAGCTTCTTTTTCTGTTACTGGCTCATGGATTGGTGACCTTGGCCGTTCAATCTTTCCTCTTTTGTACTCTTCTAGGGCTTTTTCCTTAAATGTTTCATTTTCTATTCTTGTGGGATCATAGCTCTTTCCCCTACATGTGATAAGACTCACATCTTGAGCTCTTTCTAATTCAACTTTGGAAATTTCCCCTTTTGATACCATCATATTACAATTGTAATTCCAAGGTACCATCTTGTTATCCTTGTATGGAAAGGCTATAGGTTTTTGGATTATTATTTTGGGAGTTGCTCTTTTTCAGTTTCATTGCTTCTTGGCCGAAAAATGATTATTCTTGGGTGACTAACCTTGAAAGTTCTTCTGGCTGTGTTTTCTTCGAAAGCACACACTTCTTCCATCTCTTTACTTTCCTCAAAAAATTCTAACTCTTTTTATCCATTAAACTCTATACCAAGGTTTTGAACTCATCGCATTCTTGGATTTCATGTCTTTCATCTTAATGTAACTCGCAGTAGTATCCTGCTCTTACTACTTCCCTCGCATTTTAGGTGATCAAACCACTTTCACCATCTCATACCAAACCCATCTTAATGGTGATCTCACCTCCTCAACACGGGTCTTGATCTTTCTACCTTCTCTCTCAACCACTACATTCACCCCTTGGTCAGAATGAATGGGTAGCGGATTCCCTGATACATTGGGACTTGCAGGGTCCTCAAATCTTAGTTTCCCGACGTTGATGAGTTGTTGAACATGCATTTTCAAAGCTGCGCAGTTCTCAATTGTGTGTCTTGCTATTCCTCCATGGTACTCGCATCGGGCGTTCGCATCGTACCATTTTGGGAATGGCAGTTGCAGTGGTTTTAGATGGGCTGGTGATAGAACATGTTCATCGAACAACTTTTGATAAAGTTCTTTGTACATTATGGGGATGGGAGTGAATTCTGTGTTTGACCTCGAGTTAAACCCTACCTCAGAGTTCTTTGGTAGTTATTTACTGTGGTTCTAGGTGGTGCCATCACCATTGGCTTTGAATAATTCATCTTGTAGTGGTTCATATTGTTGATTTCATTTTCCTTTTTCTGGAGATTGCTCTCTTAACACTTTCCCCTGAATCGATCTTCTCGTATCTGATCGCATTCTTGATCATTTCCCCCAACATGATCATATCTGAAAAACTCTTGGTTGTGCTCCCTAATAAGTGGTTGATGAATGGGGCTTTTAGAGTATTAACAAATAATATAGTTGTCTCCTTTTCCAACAATGGTGGTTGTACTTGGGTTACTATGTCTCTCCATCTTTGAGCGTATTGCCGGAAGCTTTCATTTGGCTTCTTCTCCATTCTTTGTAAGGTCAATCTACCGGGTGTCATGTCAATTACATGACTGTATTACTTCATAAATGCCTGTGCCAAGTCCTTCCATGAGCTTATCTTGGCACGGCTCAACTGATTATACCACTTTACAGCAGATCCTGCTAGACTATCCTGGAAGCAATGTATCAACAACTGATCATTATTGACATGCCCAGTCATCCTCCTATAGAACATTGTAATGTGTGCCTCAGGGTAACTGGTCCCTCTATATTTGTCGAAGTCAGGCATTTTGAATTTCGGGGGAGCACTAGGTCTGGGACAAGGCTTAAATCCTTAGCGTCAATTCCAATGAAGGTATCAGCACCTTCCATTACTTTCACATTTTCTTCCAACCATTTGTATTTGTCTTCTAGTTGTCTAGGGATCTCAGGCCTTGCTCTTTCCGTCTCTTCCATGTCCTCCAAGTCATGGAACGACGGGATTGGCTACATTATCTCCAAGATAGAACTAGATCCCATTTGGAAATTTGCTAGCCCTGACATGCTGCCTGGGTGTTGTTGTGCTCTTAAAGTTATTGGTACCCCACGTGGGTATATTCTTGTGGTGCTTGAATATGCACAGAAGCATAACCTGGGAGATATTTAGGCTCCTCACTTTCCTCCCCTGGGCTTACAGTAGGACCTTTTCCCTTATCAACCCCTTCTCTTATCATTTGAGTCAGTTCACTTATAATGCTCCTTTGCGACTCTATAATTTGGTCCTTGCTGCACTTTTGCCAAATGGTCTTGCAGCTGTGTGTGCATTTGCTCTTGCATTTCCTTTTAGATTTGTTCTAAACGCTCGATTCTTTGATCCATCGCTTTTCGAGTACCATAACGGTGTGAATTCTCTATGGTTTATGGTTTAACTGTTTAAAATTTTAATTAATTAGAGTTGTTATGTTAAATATGAAAATGCTATGCGAATGAATGCATGTATGCAATGTAAGAAAAGGCATTGATTCTGAATTCAATTCCATTAGAACAACTTCATTAGAAGACAAATTTCTTTACATAAAGAGAATTACATAAACGGCTTTTCTTTAATGCATAAAGCCTTGATTTTCCTAAGAAGCCCGGCTAGTTTTTGTCCTCAATCTGATCTTGATTCATATTGCAAGCTCAGCATATCAGCTTCAATGGCTAGTGTTTTCACATGATCAGTCATTTCTCGCATTTGGGTGAGTGCCTCACCCATAACATAATCTCTTTCCCAACTTGTCTTTGAGCTTGTTGAAGGTTCCACTCGTTTCTTTCTAGATTCCTTTCGAGAATATCGATTCGTATCTCGTCATTCTGTAGCGAGGCTTCAAGTTCTTGCACTCTTCTTCTTAACTCCTTATTTTCGGCCAGACTTGCGTTTAGTTCTGTTACGGAGTTTTGGCTGCGATGTCTTCGTAACAATTCTTCTAGCTCCACTATTTTAGCTTCTAACTCAACTATTTTGGGCTTTCAATTCAGCCTTCTCAACTTGGCTTTCTAGCAATTCCCCTTTTCTGGCATTCTCTTACATTCTCAATGATATCTTGTTGCCATTGTTCTAACGTTTTGCCAAGTCCATTAGTCTTCATGGATAGACGAAGTTTTTTGTAATGCTTTTTCAAATCCTCTAAGTCTTCTTCGGCTTTGTTCTTTCCTTTTCTTAACTTTTCAGCCTCTAACTTATGGATATCCACATCTAATCCCAACTTCATCTTATACTCTTCCAAAGCTTCTATTCTCTTTCCAAATTCCGAGCTCTTTCTTTCAAAGTCTTGTTTTATAATGTCTAATTCTTATGGAACTACTTGCAAGTATTCTTCTATCGGTAGGACATCATTAAGATTCGGTACTGGAGTATTATCATTAACTCTTTTGCTTCTCTACCGATCATATTCTGGAGTTGTCATCGGGTTTGCAGCAAATACTTTCATCCTATGCATTTGGTTCCACACGTTAAATATCTCTCTAACTCTTTTCTTATAGTTATCTCCGTTGTAAGTGAACTCACACTGGGACAAACCTTGCGTCACTGGGATGAACTGCCTTATCTTGTACTGCCTCAACACGAGTAGAGGGGCGTATCCTACAGCTCCCCATACTCCGAGTAAAGGAACCCAATCGAAATTACCACAATGGTAGAGAATCTCATCAAGCATAAACCAAGGTGTCTTCCACTCAATGTCCTCATCTCACAGATTTTGAAGGATGACCATCCACTTTTCTTCAGATATATTATGCTCCCTTTGTATGGCTACAAAGTCTTTAAAAAGGCGAATAATCTACTGAGTACACCTTGTACAAAATCTTTTCTTTCTTCCAAAAGTGACTGTGAAACTAAACTAATAAAAGTGGTGCATAGCCAATAAGCCTCCCTTCTCCTTCTCTTCGATAGTCATTTAGTGATCTGAAGGTCTCGACGAGGATTACTGGAACTAGTGTAACTCTCGCTAAGTCAGTCAAAAAGATCAACAATCGCATATTCTACGTGCCCTAATGCTTTTGGGAAAATAACTAACCCATAAATGCTTAGAGCGAAAATGTCGACGTGCTTCTTCATGTCCAGGTGGGCTAGTATCAGATCTCTCAAACTCTTCCAAGTGATACACTTATTATCTCCCTTCACTTTGATTCGAGATGCGACCCACTGTTCCCTCATTCTGCTTATGCTCATCAACCTTTTCAAGAAAGTCGGGACACATGCAGTTGTAGAGTAAGCCTTGTCGACTTGAATCCTTGGGCAATGAACTAATGCGGTGTTCTCTTCCACTGTGGGCGTCATGTCCAAGTTTCCAAAGGTAAAGCAACTATACGCGGGATTCTAGTGCAGGGTGAGAGCTCGAAAGAGGTGCTTGTCTATCTTTACCTCGAGCAAATAGGGTAAATCTCCGTATTCCCTATAAAACATTTGCTTCATCTTATCATTCCACTAACCCCAAATGTCTCTCAACTCTTGCACACTATTTTGGGTCACATTTACTTGAGTATGATCCCAAAATTTCGATAAATTCCTTCCATCAAACTGTCTCCCTTCTCACGCTGTCTTTCTTCTGACCATAAGTGCATGGCCATGTTGTCTTCCACTCTACCAAGAAACTCGTTTTCCATGATGAAGCTCTCTATTTGGTAAACGAATATGAACCAACACCTTTTCTATGATGGAAATACAATGCATAAAATAAAAATAAAGACAAAATAAAGCAAGTCAGTATGCTAAACACAAAGATAAAATCTATCAATAAAATTGCAATTAAAAGTAAAAATAATAACGCATCTCTCCTATTTGGGTGACTGGTAAAGGTTTATCGGGATGCTTGGTAGTCTCCTAAAGTTGACTACATGTGGTTTAAAGTTCTAGAGTAATTGTACATGAACCAGTAGATTCCTCTATCCTCACCCATTACAGTCTCATACGGACGAGTTCAGTTCAGGGGGATACATTTCCCATATGTTTGCACAGAAGTGAAAACTTCACGAAAACATAGGTACGGATGTATTCTTGAAAGCAATCCACTATCCTGCACGAAGGTGAAGACCTCACGAAGGCGTAGTTTCACACTTTCACTTAAGGGGTAAAGTAACCGATCAATGCAAATGCATGGAACCCTCACTTCGACAATGGAAAAATTAAATTTAAAAACACATGAACACAAATGCAAGGATTGCAAATTAAATTTCATTCAAATTTTCAATTTTCAATCAAAAAACCAAAAGTAATCGACTCGCGGCTTGACTTTCTTATTTTCCCCAGTAGAGTCGCCAAGCTGTCAAAACCATTTTTTTAAAAAGTCCTGACTTATATTTTTAAAATTAAAAATGGAGTCGCCACTAATCTTTTTATTTGGTGTGATTGGATCACCATAAAACGTTTTAAATCCGTTTAAACAAACTTTTTGGTCTTCGCAATCCAGAAAACGGGTTCGGGAGTCGATTACGCGTGAGGAAGGATTAGCACCCTCACATGCCCAAAATTGGTACCTAGTCGATTTTTTAAAGGTTTTATTTGTTGAAAATTTGAAGACTCGACAAGAATTTACAATGCGATCCTTGAATTATAACACTTGACAATATATATTTTAAAATGACTTAGATCTTTAAAAAATATTTTTCATATCTCGAGTCAAGTGAGAAAAACCACATCCCGTGAGTTAAGGGCACAATTATTTCATGTACTCGAAAAAAGGAAATCTTTGATCGATTGATTAAATAAAATTTAAAATTTGATCATTTAGTATAACAACAAATAAATTTCACGAATAAACGATCTTTTCTTCTTGAGTTAATTAAGAATCACATCCCATAAGTTTAGAACACGATGACTCGGACACTCGAAAAGAATGAACATTTATTAACCAAATATGTGTGTTTTAAATTGGAAATAAGGTATTCGATTGTCTAAATTAGAAGATAAAACTGCACCCCGTAAGTTGGAGGACAACTTTATCGAGTTCCTTAGGCAATGAATGTTGCCTTGATTTTAAAATTATTTTATTTTTTTTTTTTAAAAAATGCATGATTTATTTTCTTAAATATTTTGAGATCACAATCAATATTAAGTAAACATATATTAAACTTACAACTAAAATGACAAAGTAATGGGATATACATGCATGGAACGAATTTAATAAATATAATGAAAATCAAATTAAAAAGAGTTTAATAATATTAGGGGAAAATAAATGATTAATTAAATAAGAGTCAAGAATATTAAAAAATATGCATTGTAAAATAATAAGATAAGTTGTTTTACAAAATGGGTAAAAAAATAATTAGTACAAGGTTAAATAAATAAAAGGATTAAGTGTTTTTTTTATAAAATTAAATAAATAGAAAGAATAAAAGCCTTTCGTTTTAAAAAAAAATCGAATTTAAGGAGGAAAAAAGAATTTGTATTAAATTAAAATAAAAAGAATTTAAGGTAAAGAAACATGAAAAACAAAAAAAGTTGGGCTTAAATTTCAGATTTGAAAAGGTCTAGGGACTAAATAGGTAATAAACCTAAATCTCGCACACATGTCACTTCCATATACATCCAAAGTTAGAGGACTTGGATGTAAATGGAAGCAAACCCTAGGGGAAATTTAAAAATAAGTTAAAAATAAAGAAATGGACGAGATTGGAAAGTTTGAAAAAGGCGGAAGGGTTGAAGGGATAAATATCCCATTACACAGAAACACGCGGACCCTAAACGGGTCCGCAACGGGTCGAGTGTGAAGTACCGAAACGACGGCGTTTTGAACTCTGATTTCCCTTGTCAAAACGGCACCATTTCGTGATGGTATTTAAACCAAATTTTAGTTGAAAATTTTCATTTCCAATCTGTTTTTTAAAAAAAATCTATTTTTAACTCTTTTTCTCTCTGGAGCTTTGTTCCCTCCAGTCCCTTGGTCTTCCGTAGCTCCGCCGTTCTCTGTCGATCTCCGTTACTGCGAAATGCCGTATGCAGTGGCAGGTAAAAAAATCTCTTTCTTTTATTATTTCTTTAAATAAAATAGATTTAGGTCTAGATCGAACCCGATGTAGCCCAGATCTTAAAAAAAAATTTACAAGTTTTTTTAATAAACCATAGATCTAAAATAGATCTTTCGAAGATATTCAAAAAAGAATGATTTTAATGATTTTTTTTATATTTTGTCTTTTTGAAATTTGTCATTATTTTTAATATTTTTGAATCAATGAAACCTTTTTCTTCTTTGAATAAACGTATGGATACAAAGGGGTTTTTTCTTATGTGGTTGCGCCTTTACTCATTATTGGAGCAAGCCACGACCATGCAACAATGCGCGCAACCTAGGTGTGAAACGCCGATTCCCTTTTTAATTTTATATTTTATATATTATTTAAATATTGTTTCAAAATAAGAAATAAAAAATGATAAATAAGCAATATGTAAAATAGACAAGTATATATGTTTGAAATTTATACCTTGAGCAAGATAAATTCTTGAATTGCTTTTGTATTGGAATCTGTTATTTTCGATTTCTATTCCTCTGTGTGCGTAGAAAAATATAGATTTGAGATCAGGCTTTTATAGCCGAAATATTACATGGATATTGTTCTTTTCACCTATATTTTTTTCTTCTCTGTCGCCTCTGTTCTGTTTCTTTCCTTCTTTTTTGTAGTTATCACCGGAGTGGTAAGGTCTTCAAGTCAACACCGACGATGAGGAAGAGCACCCTTACCATTTCGGTGCAAAGGGACAGACGAGGGAGCTTTAGGAGCCGAGAGGTCAAGAGTCAAAGGGTCAGAAGTTGAGGGGTCAACAGTTGAGGAGTCACGTAACTGACATGGCGCTAACATGGCGTGTGCTGACGTGGAGGGGCAACGGTTGAAGATGGGTGCTAGGGTTTTTAAGGTTTCAATTTTTTTGTAAAGTTTTGAGCTTCTGGGTCGTTTCTAAAATTGGGTTAAATTATTTGAGCCTGTAATTGGGTTTAATAGGTTTGTAATGTAAATGGATTTGGATTTTAATTTTATTTAACTTTTTTTGTTTATTTTAATTGTGTTGGGTTCGGTTAAAATTGGGCCTCTACAGAAAGTATGTGGTCATTTGTTTCAAGTGCTTCATTCGAAATGCTACAGAATATTGAGTTGCATCGAAAGCCAAAAGGTTGACCAAAATCTAGTCAGATACACAAAAATATGGATATTTTGGAGAAGATAGACCAACTGACACAAAAATATGGATATTTTGGAGAAGATAGACCAACTGAGGTTATGCAATGTAGGAACCAAGGGAATAATAAGACAACATGTCCACATTTGGGGGCAACATTGAGGCGAAGATCGAATTAAGAATTTTATTTATTTATTTATTAACATACGAAAACAAACAAACAATTTATTCATTTTTTTTGTAAATTGTAAATAAGTAGATTATTGATGTAAAAATACCCAAAATTTTTACTTTCCTATAACGCCCCAAACCCGACCTGATGAATCAGATTCGAATATTGGGTGTTACCACTTTGATACAAATGTAACTTAATTATACTCATGCAAATTACAATCAATTACAACTACTTCATTACAAAGCTTAATGATGAATTAAATAAGTGTGAACAATGAGGAATCACAATTACAGCACACAAAGGATTTAATTACAAATATAATTGAATTGATGTCCTGGTCTATTATAGTCATCCTACATTAAAGACTTTTCAATATTGATCAGACTCGACCACGCCCTCAAAGTTCACTCTGTATGCATAATGTTTGATACACCACTCTTTTGGTGTAGTCCTGGCATCGTTCCTCTAGGCGCAGTCTCACATTCGACTTGAAACAGTGAGTAAAACCCAAGTACATTCATAGGAACTTAGTGAGAAATAGTCGAATGTACCTTAGTTATAATTTTCAATAATCAGATGGATCGTCCACCATTGTTAACCATTCTTCTTTACGCTTCAGCTGCTCAATGCGCCATTTAGGGGTCAATATAATCGCTTCTAATTTGATGTTTCATAGTCAGTATCTACTATCATCATTGCTTCCATAATTTCGTCCTCTTAGGATACTCTTTCAACTTATCGTGATTAGGGTTTCATTACCTATACTCTTCTTGAAACAATGTTTGAAGTCTTCTTTAATGCATGATCTTTTCTCCATTAATTACAAATAGATAACCTTCTTTATTTTACCTGACGTAGCCAATATTCAGATTTGTTCCTTAAGCTTACTCGCCCCATACGTTGAATTTTTCACATGCTTTGGTGCATTTCAGTTTCTCTCTTATTGTCTTAAGACCATGAAAGGTACACCATAAAATCTCGTACAAAGCCCGCCATAGTTGAAGCTCGAGAGAATATCTCATCAAATTTGTAACATGATATGCCGCAAGGCATTTTCCTTCAGAGTTTGCCATACCTACCGTTCCATCATAGTTCGTCATATATACTGTTTCTTCAGAGTTTGTCATAGATTTTGTTTCTTCAGAGTTCATCATACATATTGTTCTTTCAGAGTTCTTCATGACCACCATTTCTTTCCTTCAAGGTTGTCACAAAGGTGTTCCCTTCAAATGGTTGCCACAAGGGCCATTCTTTACTGTGCACTATGAAGGAATTCCTTACGGAGTTTGCCACAAAGGCATTTCCTTTCATTATTTGCCACAAAGGCTCCCTTTCTTTCAGAGCTCGCCACAAAGGCAATCCTTAAGAGTGCGTCACAAAGGCATTCCTTTTCTTTCGCCACAGAGGCTTTCCTTTCTTAACATGTTTACAATGTGGATTTACCTAGACTCACATTTCGTGAGGTTTTCCCATCATTGTTTGGGGACATGTAGGGAACCCCATTGTGTAATCACCTTCCTTTGGTTCTTTCCATATGGTGCCATAACTTAGCTATGGTCTTACATGATATGGTGCCATGGCCATGGACTTTTCCCTCAAGATGGTGTTTAAGGTCTCGACGAACCCCTTTAGAAGACTCCGCAGAGACAGACAAAGACTCACTTGACAAATTTTTCATGCATTTACAACATTAAAACTTTACACACACTTTATTTCATTTCATCTCATACATTTCAGAAGCACCCATACGGTCTCCTTTCGTTATTAGAATATCCATCACAAGCTTGACTTGTCAGATCTCACACGAACTACACATGCAATACTCATCTAACATTCATACCACAACATCACCATCATATCATACTTTCCTAGTTTTAGATTCATAGTTTGACCACTTTTACAGAAACATCTCAAGTAATACCATACATGCATGAGTTGTATTAGAAACTTACATGACAACCACAGGTAGTAACTTAAACTCCAAATCCATAATTTAAGCAGGGACTGCAACGACCACTGCCTTATAAAATAGAATATCATCATTAAAACCTATTCGAACACCTTTTACAATCATTTCAAACCCAAATATCTCTCATACAAGGCCTTACTTCTTCATTTATTGATACATATCTAATTAGAGCCATAAAACTTACCTTGACATGGAGAAATTGCTGATAATATCCAAGGTTCTTAATCCATCTTAAGGAATTATTTCTGGGTCTTCCAGCCTTAGATAACGTTACTTTTGAAGAAAGAAGAAGAGAACTCCTTTCACTCAAACTGGAATATCTATTAATATAATTTAAGTCTTTATTGGAACTTGAAAAATGTCACATCATTACTAAATTGTCTTGTCAAAATTCTTCAACTTTTGAGAAACCTAATTGAATATATCTCTTTACCATTTAAATATCCTAGTTCACGTTCGGTTAGTTCCTAACCAACTTACCTTATAACTTAACCTGCACAGTACCACAGTAAAAGGATGTACTATACATTTGACATGGACTCATTCCCTCAATACTGATTTACTTGATCACATCCTCATTCCAAAAAATCATATCAATCTAGCATGGAGCCCTCATTAGCTTAAACACTTAACTATATCAGTCCACTTTATACTCCAAAAGGGGCACTTAGGCGAATATCACTCCTCCAATCATATTACTTAAAGACAACACAAGACCTTGTGCTTGCCAAAATTGAGGTGTTACATTTTCGCTGTGCAAGAAAACCATTTTTTAATTGAATTTTTTCCAATATAAGGGTATATTTACCTCAACTTTCCTAAACATTTCGAGGATATTCTTTTCCTCTCTTTGTTTTCGATCTGTAACAACCCTTTTTTAGTGGTATCGAAAACAGTGGTTTCAAGGCTACAATTTTGACGACTATTAGGTGAAAATTTCGAGGATGAAATTTCTTAAGGGGGAAAAGTTGTAACAACCCATTTTTTAGTGGTGTTGGAAACAGCGGTTTCAAGATTACAATTTCGACGAGTGAGTACGTAAATATTATTATTTAATATTTACGAGTAAAGCATTATTATATAGTGAATTTTATTTGATAATTTTTATTTAATCAAATAATTAGTTAAGTTCAAGTGGTTTTGGAAAATTAGATATCAAGACCTCATTTATGTAAACCAAGAAAATAAATAATTTCATTAAATATTTACGAATTTACTGTATATGTGTATTGAAGTTCAGTCCAAAAATTTTAGTGGTTTAATAGTTAATTAAAGAAAAAAGACTAAATCGTAAAAGTCGTAAAATTAGTCGCTATGAAATTTTAATTAACTGAAGGACCAATTGATCAATTAGACTATTGGAGCCCAATTTTGATCGACCTCAACATCTAAACCAAAAACAAACCAAAAATAAATTTTTAAATTAAAATTTACTTTAATTTAAAAATGTCCAATTACAACAAGCCCAAACCTCACCTAAACTCAAACCCTAATTGTAGCAACTTGTGCTGCCAATCGTCTGCCTTGCCCAACCATATGCCGCCACATCAGCACCACCACCGTCTGCCACCACCGCCACTGTCAAACCTACACAAGTAAGGATGAGTTGAAATCAATTTTAATGCCAAAAAGACAAAAGAACATCATTGTAAATTTGGCTATAAAGAGCTAATCTGAAATCAATTGTAAATTACAAAGCATTTGAAATCAATAGAAAAACAGACACACAAAAAAAAAGAGATTGAATAAAAAAATACAAAAGAAATTTTGCAAGCATCAAAATACAGATTAGAGTTTTAGGTATTTTTGATCCTCTGTTATTTGCAAACATACCCATATATAACATATATACATATATACATCGGTTCTTTTATTTTATTTATTTATTAATTTCGAACCTAAAATATAAAAAATAAAGTAAAAAAATAGTTAAGGTTTTCTCACCTTTCCGTTGCTAATCATCGGAGCCACGAATGAAGCCCCTCCAAACTCCCTATGTTCGTGAGGGGTGCTTCAATGTGGGGAGATCTATAAAAATGAAAATAAACAGATTTTAAAAAAATATAAAAAAAAAATTGAAATTTGATAATCTTTTTTGAAAACCATGGCTTGATTTTGACAGATCTAGCCTTGATCTACATTTTAAAACAAAAAAAAATAAAAAAAACAATTTTTTTTATTTTCGACGACGACGGTCAACGGTGGAGTGGATGACGGCACCATGGCTAGAGGGGCTAACCTTTGAGAGAATGTTGAGAGAAAAAGAAAGAGGTTTTTTGAGTTTTTTTTGAAAATAGGTGTTAAAATGAAACAAAAGTTCAAATTTTAGTTTATATAACATAGCAAAACGACGTCGTTTTGGACCTTGACTTATTGGTTTCAAAACGACGTCGTTTTGAGCCTTGACCCGATCCAGATCTGACCCGTCCAAGGGATCCACGTGTTTTGGAAAACGGGCAAATTACCCCTTTGGTCCTTCCATATTTTTTATTTGTTTCAATTTAATTCTTTTGTGCTAATTTTAATTTATTTCAATTTTGCCTAATAATTTTAAGATTTTTACAATTTAGTCCTTGACTAAAAATGGCCCTGGTACTACCACGTGTCTAAATTTTTGGGTTTATTTTCCTTGAAGCCCTTATTATATTTGGAAATTACGTTTTGACCCCTCGAACTTTCCAGAAATTTGGATTTGACCCTCGAACTTTCTAAAAATTAAGTTTTAACCCTAAAATTTCCAAAAATTAAGTTTTAACACTTAAACTTTCCACAAATTAAGTTTTAACCCTCGAACTTTCCAAAAATTTAGATTTAACCCCTAAACTTTCCAAAAATTTGAATTTGACCTCCAAACTTCCTAAAAATTTAGATTTAACCCCTGAACTTTTAAAAATTATGTTTTGGCACCAAAATTTCCAAAATTTCATTTTTACGCCGTTTTTCCTTATTTTCATATTTTTCCCAAAAATTTTCAATTTTGTTTTAATTTAATCTTTTGCTTTTTATTTCTTCTAAAATTAATCTCGTTTATTTAATTGTTTTATTTTTGATAAATTTGATTTGCATATCCTTTCGCATTTCGTATTTTATCTATTATAAGTGTATTTTGAATATTTGTTATTCGTATAATTACACCTTATTCGTGTTATTTAATCCAGTCATTAATTGCACATTCATTTTTTAAATATTTTAATTAAAGTTATTTTTCGATTTTCTCTAAAACTGCAAATAATTTTAAAATTAAGGCAATATTCCTTTATTTCAGGATTTGAAAAATTGTGCCTTAACTTGCTAGGCGCAGTTTTTCTTCAAACCGAAATAATCGAATACCCTTTTAAAGGTTTGAAATTGACAACGAAGGAATGCTCGTTATTTTCGAATCTCTGTCCTAACTCACTAGACGTGACTTCCTTCCTCAATCATTTCAAAATAACGAGACTTCCTCACAAAATTCGATTTCTTTCTTAAAAGTGTACATCAAATAAATCATGTATTTAAGGATTGCATTTTAAATTTTACTCTAGATTTCAATTTTTAACAATCAAGATCGGGAAAAGTCGACTAGGTACCAATTTTGGGCATGTGAGGGTCCTAATCCTTCCTCATACGTAACCGACTCTCGAACCCATTTTTTTGGATTTCGAACACCGAAATGTTTATCAAAACAAATTTAAAATGTTTTGTGGTGATCCAATCACACCAAACAAAAAAGATTGGTGGCGACTCCATATTTTGATTTTTAAAATATTTTCGAGACTTTTTCTTGAAAAAAACCTTTTCGATAGCTTGTCGACTCCGCTGAGGACGTTGTTTAAAAATAAGAGAGTCAAGCCAAAAGTCGATTATTTACGAGTTTTTTTGTTAAAGTTTTTTAACTCGGTCTAATTTAATATGCGATCCTTGGTATTTTCTTTGTGATAATATTGATTGATACTGCTAGTATGGATTTGCATTCATTTGCATCTGTCACTACACCCTTTAAGTGAAAGTGAGAAGCTACTCCTTCGTGAGGTTTTCACCTCTGTGTAGGATAGTGAGTCGCTTCCGGGATTACATCCGTACCTATGTTTTTGTGAAATTTTCACTTTCGTGCAAACATATGGGAAATGTGTCCCTTTAAACCGAACTCGTCCGTCTGAGCTTGTAATGGGTGAGGATCGAGGAATCTGCTGGTTTAGGTATCTCTACTCTAGAAATTAAACCCCATATAGTGAGCCCTAAGTGCTTGCCTTAGGATAGAACTACACCAAACTGTTAGTAGTTTCCCAAGCCTAGGTTCCTTGTTTTATATCTGTATTTTTTAAACGTACTGACTTGTTTCCTTTTGCTTTTTAATTTTTGCTTGCATTATATCCTCATATAAGGAAAGCTGTTGATTTAAGCTTGATTACTAAATAGAAAACGAGTCATAAGAAAACGGATTTCTTAATAAGGTAGAAAAAAATATGGTCGTGTGTATATGGTTAAAAGCAAAATGAAAAAGAAACTGATGGTCTGCTAGACGAGTAAGATGGAAACGAAGACCGCACAACGAGCCAAACATTGGCCCAAGTACGAGAAGTGACGAATCATTTAACCATTCAAGATTGACATTTTGGACCTAAAATTGGAGTCAAACCAAGGCGAAGTCTGATGATTTCCTTATGAAGATTAAGGATTTGAGCATTAAGGCACGACCATATATGTATCTGCCTTATGAAAAGAAATTCGTTTTCTAATAATGTTGTTCTAATATAATTGAACTAAGATTCAATGCCTTTGTTGCATATGCATACATGCATTCATTAGCATTGCATTTCAATACATACATAGAAATAAAAATCCCACATATCTAAAACGTTTGTGTTAAGGGAGTGTTAACAACTCTAAATAAAAAAAAACTGAGAGAAAACATGATAAATCAAGATGATAGGGGAATTTGAGAGAAAGTCATATCCGAACAAGAGAACAAAGTGGAACCTATCAAGAGTTCATCCCTACACCGTTGAAGTGTCTTGGACAACTAGACTGTGGAAGAGCTTCTTGTAGTTTTTAGGACTTTTCCAAAGTAATACTCAAAACACAACTATTTCTTTAGGCCCGAAAGCAATATGGATCATTTTGTAAAGGGCCCATGATCATTATCTAGTTATCATTAATGGAAAATGCATTTTCTATCCTACTTGGAAAAGATTTCGCTAATTATTCTTTCATTCTTATCCAATTTAACAAACAAATTTGTTTATACTCAAGCTACACAATCGATCATTCTTTAAAACATTCATTCTTGTCCAATTTGACAAACATTTACACTCATACTCATACCATACAAGCATTCATCCTTAAATTTATTTTGTTCTTTGGCCCCTTTTTACTTCTTTGAAGGTCTTCAAATATCAAAGATATGAACGACGTTGATGCTGACTCAGAGCAAGATATATGTTTAGAGGAACTTCAGGACATTGAAGATGATCAAAATTGTAACTTTTCTCTCGACTTGTTAAGAATGATGGAATAAGATGAAAAATAGATCTTACCTCATAAAGAGTCAGTGGAAGTGGTAAGCTTAAGGAATGAAGACGAGAAAAAAATAATAATTGGGACAACCATCTGTGGAAACAATGCAAGATCTTGTTGAGTTGCTCCAAGAGTCCAAAGGTTTTCACGTGGTCCTATCAAAGCATGTCGGGTTCAAGAAACTGATGTCATGACGCACAAGCTCCCATAAAGGAAAACACAATCCATTTTAAACAGAAACTCCGAAGAATGAGGACTGACGTGTTATAAAAAAAGAGGTCAAAAAAAGAGAAAAAGAAAGAAAGAGAAAAAGAAAAAAGAAAAAAGAAAGAAAAAGAAAAGGGTCGAGATGATAATAAAAACCCGCAAAGGGCATCTTAAAACCCAAGAAAAGGAAAAAAGAAAAAGAAAGCAAAGAAAAGAAGGAAAAGTCAAGATGAAAACCCGCAAAGGGCATCTCCTTCGCCTCTTCACGTCATGGCCTTTTTTATGTGGAGTATGGACGTCATCGGGCCAATTTTTGCCAAAGGTTTCCAATGGGCATAAATTTATCTTCATGATCAATAATTACTCTACAAAGTTGGTAAAAGTTTCTTTCTACGCTAACATCACAAGACCTACAATGAGCAAATTTTTGAAAAAGGCTACTTGTCAATGCCAGAAAGGATTATATTTGAAAACACATTGAATTTGAACAACAACACGAGAGCAAGGGTCTGTAGTCAGTGCAAACATCACAAATTCAGCACCATGTTGCCAAAAGTGAATGAGGCAATGGAGGTAGATCGAGACTTACAAAGATTAGCATGAAAAATTATCATTTGCCCTACGCTTATTAAACCTCTTTGCTGGGGCAACACCTTGTCGTTGATTTATGGAATGGAAGCAGTCCTATCCATTAAAGTCGAGTTTCCTTCCTCTAAATTTTGTTAGAACTGATGAAACAGAATAAAGCCAATTCAGATAAGATCAGTTACACTTGATTGAAGAAAGGGGGTTGAAAACTATCCGACATGGTTTGATGAACTAAGAACAAATGATGTGGGCTTATGAAAACAAGGTTTGCCGTAAAGAATCCCATGAGGAAGCTTTGATTTTTGAAAAGAATTTCTCTTACAAAAGGATTTCCAAGGAAAGTGATTGCCAAATTAGAAAAGAGCCCCACGAGGTGAAGAAAGCTTTTTCTGGAGAATATTTGATTTTGACCAAGGTGGACGGTAAAGACATGCCTAACCCCGAGAACTCGAGTTTGGTGAGGCAGAAATTTCACCCAAAAAAAAGGGAAAAAAAGAGAGAAAAAAAGAGAAAGAAAAAGGAAAAAGAAGGAAAAAGGAAAAGAAAAGAAAAAGAAAAAAAAAGAGGAAAAAAGAAAAATGAGAGGTCAAGATGAAAACTCGCAAAGGGTGTCTTGAAACCAAAGGGATTTTCAGTTAAAAACCCGAAAGGGCGACTCAAATTTAAAGCAAGGAATGGACTTGAAATAATCGTTTCCCTCAAACGTAACAAGATAGAGAAACTTTACAATTTTGAGACATCGACAAAGCACTCCAAGTCTTCTAGACACATATTGGTCTCAGATTGATCTTCGTCAAATTGACTCAGAGAAGCTCATGTTTTGATATCTGGGGCACCTAGTATTGTTCCTTATATGTGGCAACTTTATTTGCCAATGTTTGCAACTCTTTCCTTTGAATTTTGTCCTTAATAAAATTCAACCTTATTCTTTCACAACCTTGATCAAGCATTTTTCATTAAAAATAACAGATAATGAACTGACAATATAAAGCATACAAGGACCCATGAGTATCGCTCTGAAAATTTTCTAAATAGTACAGGGACCTGAAACAGGACCACTAGTTGGAAATAACCTACCCGAGAGTCAGAAGGGTCCTGAAACAAATAGTTCAATTTATGATTACCTCTTCGGATTTCATATCAAAAGCACCAAACCAGAAAAGGAAAAATGGTGAGACATCAGTGATAGAACTTAAGCAAACGACAAGCCATATCGACCTAAGGACCAAAAAAAACAAATATAATATGTTGCATCCATGCTAATATCATGCACCATCCAATTAGGAGCATTTGACTTATTCCGATCATGGCATCCTAATAATTTGGGCTACATAGAGGTCCATAGAAAGCATATTTTTATAGCTCTTATTACCGCAAAATGGCGAGATGAACCGAGGAAATGTCAAATCATATACTCTAAAGACGTGAAAGGAAAGATTGAGGCCGTAACGGTGAATCTCGTACCTTAGGTATGTGAAGGGAAATATTGAGGCCGTAACGGCGAATCTTGTACCCTAAAGATGAGAAGGGAAAGGTTGAGGCCGCAACGATGAATCTTATACCTTAGAAGTAAGAAAGCCAGATTGAAGTCGCAATGACGAATCTTAAACCTTAAAGATGTGAAGAGAAAGGTCGAGGCCGTAACGGCGAACCTTATAACCTAGAGATGTGAAGGGAAAGATTGAGGATGCAACGGCGAATCTTAACCCTGAAGATGAAGCAGACTAAAGTCGTAAAGGCGAATCTCAAAACTGTAGGGAAATAGATTGAAGCAACAAAGGTAAATCTCGAAGATGTAAAAGTCTAAATTGAACCTGCAAAGGCAAATTTTACGTCCCTAAAGCTAAAGAGGAGCAGATTGAAACCACGACAGTGAATCTTATACCTCAAAGTTACTGCCAAGCACCAAAATCTTACCCTTGAATTGTAGTGGGTTGGATCAAAACATATGAAGCGGTCATCTTCCTGATTAGATACAGAGAAGTGAACCAAATCAACGAAGTAGAGCTCAATGTGAGTGAAACTTCAAACCCTATCTTCCTGATCAGATACAGAGAAGTGGATCAAAACAATGAAGCGGTCATCTTTCTGATGAGATACAAAGAAGTGGACCAAATCAACGAAGCATTGCTCAATGTGAGTGAAACTTCAAACCCCATCTTCTTGAAGAGATACAAAGAAGTGAAAGTGGTCACCTTCCTGATGAAATACAGAGAAGTGGATTAAAACGATGAAAAGGTTATCTTCCTAATTAGATACAGAGAAGGAGACCAAAATAATGAAGTAAAGTTATATATGAGTGAAACTTCAAACCCCATCTTCTTGATGAGATACACAGAAGTGGGTCAAAACAATGAAGTGGTCATCTTCCTGATGAGATACAGAGAAGTAGACCAAAACAATGAAGCGAAGCTCAATGCGAGTGAAACTTTAAACCCATCTTCCTGATGAGATACAGAGAAGTGGGTCAAAATAATGAAGTGGTCATCTTCCTGATGAGATACAGAGAAGTAGACAAAAATAATGAAGCGAAGCTCAATGCAAGTGAAACTTCAAACCACATCTTTCTGATGAGATACAGAGAAGTGGGTCAAAACAATAAAGTGGTCATCTTCCTGATAAGATACAGAGAAGTAGACCAAATCAACAAAGCGGAGCTCAATGTGAGTGAAACTTCAAACCCCATCTTCCTGATGAGATACAGAGAACTGGGTCAATATAATAAAGTGGTCATCTTCCTGATGAGATACAGAGAAGTGGACCAAATCAATGAAGTAAAGCTCAATGTGAGTGAAACTTTAAACCCTATCTTCTTGATAAGATACAGAGAAGTGGGTCAAAACAATGAAGTGGTCATCTTCCTGATGAGATACAGAGAAGTAGAGTAAAACAATGAATAGAAGCTCAATGCAAGTGAAACTTCAAACCCCATATTCTTGATGTGATACAGAGAAGTGAGTCAAAATAATGAAGTGGTCATCTTTCTAATGAGATACAAAGAAATAGACCAAAACAATGAAGCGAAGCTTAATGCGAGTGAAACTTCAAACCCCATCTTCCTAATGAGATACGAAGAAGTGGATCAAATAAGTAACAAATCTCAATATCCCTGAGAATACAGCGGAATGGAGTGAAGTTACATCATCATTCAGTCTTTTACCCCTACGTCAAGAGGAGCAGATTGCATCCATCATCCAATCTTTTACCCTTAAGTCAAAAAGGGCAGATTGAGGACACCATACACTCTCTTACCTCGATCATGGAGCAGAGTGAAGTCATCCAATCTCATACCCCGACCATGGGGCAGATTGAAACATTCATCCCACAAAAGTGAATTGTCTTCTCCCTCAAGTTACAATGGAGCAAGAGGAACCTACAACATCAAATCCTTAAAGTGTTAGTGGATTGAATCAAAGACTACGATGACAAATCTCAATTCCCCTGAAGTTGCAAGTGGAATTGAGAGAAGCTACAGTAGCATATTTTGTCTTTTTGGAGTTACCTTAGGGCAAGGTGAAATAGCAACACTAAATTCTACCTTCCTAAAGTGTTAGAGAAGAGAATGCGATGGATTTGAAGGACTAGTGAAGCGAAGGGCGAGCTACTTGAATAAGAGGGGCTGAAGAAGCCAAATCCAGTGGAACTAGACAAAATTGGTCATCCTTTTAGTCTTTGCTCTATTCCTATTACATAGCAACGAGCAAAGAGGGGCAGCTGTTAGAGCCCAATTTTGACTGGGCCTAACATTTAAACCAAAAACAACCTAAAAATAAATTTTTAAATTAAATTTTATTTTAATGTAAAAATATCCAATTACAACAAGCCCAAAAGCCTAAACCCCACCTAAACTCAAACCCTAATTACAGTAACTTGTACTGCCAACCGCCTACCTTGCCCAACCATATGTCGCCACGTCAGCACCATCACCGTCTGCCACCACCGCCACTGCCAAACCTACACAAGTAGGGATGAGTTGAAATCAATTTTAATGGCAAAAAGACAAAAGAACATCATTGTAAAATTGACTATAAAGAGCCAATCTGAAATTGATTGTAAGCTACGAAGCATTTGAAATCAATAGAAAAATAGGCACACGAAAAAAAAGAGATTGAATAAAAAAATACAAAAGAAATTTTGGAAGCATCCGAATACAGATTAGAGTTTGAGGTATTTTCATCCTCTATTTTTTGCAAACATACCCATATATAACATATATACATCGGTTCTTTTATTTTATTTTTATTCATTTATTTATTATTTTGAACCTAAAATATAAAAAATAAAGTAAAAAAACGGTTAGGATTTTCTCAACTTTCTGTCGCCGATCATCGGAGCCACGAACAGAGCCCCTCCAAACTCGCTTATGTTCATGAGGGGTGCTTCGATGTGGGGAGATCTATAAAATGAAAATAAACAGATTTTAAAATAAAAAATACAAAAAAAAATTGAAACTTGATAATCTTTTTTGAAAACCATGGCTTGATTTTGATAGATCTAGCCTTGATCTACATTTAAAAAAAACAATTTTTTTATTTTCGACTGCCGCGAACGGCGATAGGCTGACATCGATGACAACGGCAGGCGGTGGAGTGGACGACGGCACCATGGCTGGAGGGGCTGGCCTTTGAGAGAATGTTGAGAGAAAAAGAAAGAGGTTTTTTGAGGTTTTCTTGAAAATGGGTGTTAAAATGAAACAAAAGTTCAAATTTTAGTTTATATAACATAGCAAAACGTCGTTTTGGACCCTAACTTATTGGCTTTAAAACGACGTCATTTTGAGCCTTGAACTGATCCAGATTCAACACGACCAAGGGATCCGTGTGTTTTTGGAAAATGAGAAATTGCCCTTTTGGTCCTTTCGTATTTTTTATTTGTTTCAATTTAATCCTTTTGTGCTAATTTTAATTTATTTCAATTTTGCCCAATAATTTTAAGATTTTTACAATTTAGTCCTTAACTAAAAATGGCCCTAGTGTTGCCACATGTCAAAATTTTTGGGTTTATTACCCTCGAAGCCCCTATTTTATTTAGAAATTGCATTTTGACCCCCAAACCTTCTAACAATTATGTTTTGACCCTCAAAATTTCTAAAAATTAAGTTTTGACCCCGAAACTTTCCATAAATTAAGTTTTAACCCCAAACTTTCCAAAAATTCAGATTTAACCTCCGAACTTCCCAAAAATTTGAATTTGACCTCTGAACTTCCTAAAAATTTAGATTTGACCCCTGAACTTCCAAAAATTATGTTTTGGCACCAAAATTTCCAAAATTTCATTTTTGACCCCGTTTTTCCTCATTTTCATATTTTTCCCAAAAATTTTCAATTTTGTTTTAATTTAATCTTTTATTTTTTATTTCTTCTTCAATTAATCTCGTTTATTTATTTATTTTATTTTTTGATAATTTTGATTTGCATATCCTTTCGCATTTCGTATTTTATCTATTATATGTGTATTTTGCATATTTATTATTCATATAATTGCACCTTATTCGTGTTATTTAATCCCGTCATTAATTGCACATTCTTTTTTTAAATATTTTAATTAAAGTTATTTTCAGATTTTCTCTAAAACTGCAAATAATTTTAAAATCAAGGAAATATTCCCTTATTTCGGGATTTGAAAAATTGTACCTTAACTTACTAGGCGCGATTTTTCTTCAAATCGAAATAATTGAATACCCTTTTAAAGGTCTGAAATTAGCAACGAAGGAATGATCGTTATTTCCAGATCTCGAAATGTTATGTCCTAACTTACTGGACGTAACTTCCTTCCTCGATCATTTCGAAATAACGAGACTTCCTCACAAAATTTGATTTCTTTCTTAAAAGGGTACATCAAATAAATCATGCATTTAGGGATAGCATTTTAAATTTTACTCTAGATTTCAAATTTTAACAATCAAGATCGAGAAAAGTCGACTAGGTACCAATTTTTGGGCGTGTGAGGGTGCTAATCCTTCCTCATACGTAACCAACTCCCGAACCCATTTTATTAGATTTCGAAGACCAAAATGTTTATAAAAGAAATGAAAATGTTTTGTGGTGATCCAATCACACCAAACAAAAAAGATTGGTGGCGACTCCATATTTTGATTTTTAAAATATTTTCGAGACTTTTTCTTTAAAAAACATTTCGACATAGACCACTTTTTAATTGAAAACGATGGTGGAGGCTAGCTGTAAGCCATTCACATTTTTTATGTTTTATTTAATTTAATAATGGTTAATTAAAAATTAATATAAGTATAAAAAATAAATTAAAATTAAAGCAACATATCATCATCATCTTTTTTACATTTTCACGAAATAAAAGTTGGAGAAGAAAGATTTGAAGCTTTCGAATCTTAGTCCTTCAAGTCTTTTTTTGTAATTTTTATGTTTTTGAGATCGTTACAATTAGGTTCAGCTAACTCATATCTTTGATTTCAAAATTGTTAAAGATTTTAAAATATGCCATTGATGAATCTTAGATTTTTTTTTATACAAATTGATAGATTTGGAAGCTATGAAATGTTTAAAGACTATTTGATAAAGTAAATTTTGTTAATTTTACATTTAAGGGCTAAATTATGGATATCTTGATTTTGTTATGAAATTTTTTATAAATTGTGATAATAGGAGGTTGTATATGGACATAATTGAAGTGGGTATAAAATTTGGAGCTCAAATTTGGAAGATATGATATGTTCGATTTTAGGGACTAAATTGAATAAAAGGTAAAATTTTAGAGTAAAAGTGTAAAATGATGATAAAAGGTAAATTACCTGAATTCTAGTATTTTATGATATTTGAATTAGTTAATTGAATTAAAATTTTTATTAGATCAATAAACGAGTTAGCCTAACAATAATCGCGAAAAAAAGAAAGTTAGCGGAATAAACCTCGGTGTCACGTTCATAGTTGTTTTTGACTAGGTAAGTTCATAAACTAATTTAATTTAGTTTAACTATTGTTTTTGTGTTTTAATATCTATATATATGTATGTTGTAAATGAGTTCATTTACTTAATAAATTGTAAGTAATTAAACATATTAAGTTGAAATGTTAATTAAGTTAAAGGTTATGCTTGAAAATGGAAAATTACATAGATGAATTCTTGTGATGAAATAATGTGTTTATAATTATTTGAATTCAATTGTAAAGGTATTTATGTATATATTATAGTTAACATGATTAATTGAGGTAGGACATGAAATTGGAAATAAAGAATTGATTTGTGAAGCATGGTAAATGAACATATTATGGGTGAATTAAGGTTATATGTGTGTTTAATTATAAATGTTATGTCTTGATAAAGTTATATGATTATTGATCTGCTGTAATTTGACCTAACAGATTAAACTAGTTTTCACACTTTAGGAGCTTGAAATTAAGTATTATTATAAGGTTTTATTAGGATTTAGTTCAGTTTTAAGAAAAGTTAGTAAAATGTGTAATTATGTGCAAAAATGAGTCTTGTTTTACTTCATGGCCGATTGAGGCCTAAAGTTGGCTAATTCACTTAGTGAGTGTGCAGGAGACCTTTAGAAGGAAAATTCTACCAAGACTGATCACTACGTCATGACATGGGACTAAGGATGTTGCAACATAGAGACCAGACTCAAAGAATACTAAAACTGCCTTCATGGTCACAACACGGCATAGGGGTGTCGCAACAAGCCCTAGAAATCACACCAAAGAAGTACACTACCTGTTATGTCGTGACACGGACCCTGAGTGTCGCGACATCAACTCCTGGATGCAAAAATACACCTAGTGAAGGGCGTTTTGGTCTTCACAATGCATTATTAAACCCGAGAACGATAATTGACCTAAGGTTGAGGAAAACGATCATCAGAATACTATAAATAGACCCATTAAGCCTCCATTTTACACACTCTTTCCTTAGTTTTAATTTCCTTCTTGTAAATTAGGTTTAGTCATTTTTATTTCCTTAGGTTTAGTTGTTTTCATTTTCGTCATACAGAAACGAAGTTTGTAAATTTTGCATAAACGATTGTGGATTTGTCCTAACATATTGCAATACTAATCCTTGAGTTTCTTTTCCATTATATATTTAATCTCAATTCTAATGCATATTCTTATTATTGAATTTATGATGTTTCATGAAACTATGAGGAACTAATTCCTTTATGGGGGATTAAGGAGTAGAGATATGATTATTTAATTATTGTATAAGGATCTTCAAGGGATCTACTGTTTGGAAAAAGGAAGAACATGAAACAAACCCTAGGCCTGACAACCCAAGGAAGTCATTTAGATGGGTATTAACCCAAAATTGGTATTGCCCATTTGTGAACACCTTTACCTCAAACCAATCTAAACTGTGAAATCGAAAGATAAGTAGTTTTATTGACCGTTATGTTAGTGGAAGATCGGAATATCTTATTAAGGTAGCGACTAGTTGATTGACAAAAACCCAAAAGCAACGGTTGAATAAATCAAACCAAAGCGAGCTAATCCCTCATAAATCAGTTTATCGAAATCTCGCATCTCATTTCCCTCTCTTTATTTTATTTTCATGATTTTTATTATTATTAAGAAAACCCAATCTTTTATTTTCTCTTCATACTATAATTATAAAAAGAGTACTAATTAGATCTTTTCTTTGTGCAAGGATTAAGGTTATTAGTGCTTCGCCTCCCCTGGGTACGATCCTCGGAGTACTTGTTACTTCGTTGTAACACTATATTACAACTCGACCCGTATACTTGCGGAAGCCTAAAATACACTCTGAACGGGAGTACATTCGGAGGCAAACAGTTATACTTGTGAAATATACTAAATTTCTGAAATGATTTAGATGGATTGAATAAAAGTTTCATACATGAGATTTTTTACTGAATTTCTGTTCTGATCGAGCTCCAACATGTGTTGCAGACTCAGTTATACAAGTGACATGAATTTAGCATGGATTGGTAATCCGTTGTCGTTTTAAAGGTTTAGCTTGGATTGGTAACCTTACATGTATGCATAGCCCTAGCCAGGCTATTTTTCTATGTAGTCATTGGTTTAACTCGGACGGGTAACCTGACACATTTACTCTGTATTTAATTAGCTCATACGAGTATCATTTGTTTTCGAACATATGTATTGAATACATTTACAAAGATCCATTGGAAAAATAAAGGTTGTTGATACGGAACTATTTCATTGAAATAAATGAGTTATAAATTCTGAATATCCGTATATGTAAATGTTTACTGACTTGGAATTTTTGAATCATGTTGTGTTAAGGTTAACATTTTGAAATGACTATATGATATGGTTATATGAATCGGTTATACGGAAACAGATAAATGAAATAATTAAATAAGTAGATTATATGGAAATAATCATATGAAGTATTTTATGAGATGTTTATGTGGATAGATATGTAAGAAGAAACATTTGAAATGAACATTTGAAATGGGAAATGTGGAATGTTAAATGAATAGATGTTGAATGAATAGTATAACTAATGTGTTTATTTGTATATGTTTTATAACATGAAAATGTTATAAGTTTTATATATGTGAACTCACTAACATTGTGAGATTTGTGATGTGTATAGGTAATGAATGAATTCAATACCATGATATTGAACTATCTTATAAAATATTTAAATTACACCATTTTTCGGTAAGTTAAAGTTTAAGTTTATTACGAACTTACTAAGGTTTACGTAAGCTTACTCGTGTCTTTTCCTTTCATTGTAGATACGTTCTGTGGAAGTTGAAAGATTAAATCAGTAGAGGAGATCACACTATCCGGAAACTTTTTGGTATATTTTGATTCAACTCGGCTTATATGACATGTAATAGGAAAATGTGGTTATGTTATGTAGTAAGATCATTTGCTCATGGTTGTAATGGTTCATATGTATTGATGTAATATGCATGTGGGTGCTTATGATGTTGTGAAATGAGTGACGAATGTGGTATGTTTAACATAATGGATGAATATGGAATGGTAAGATGACATGAGGTAGATATGGTAATTCATTGTAGTTATTTGAGTGTTGTTGTGGCTTATATTATGTAATTTGGTTGCTTATACTTTTCTGGTATTTTATACCCTTGATATATGCTTGTAGACTATCCACCTAGGCACAAAATGTATGAATATGCGTATCAAATGGTAGGTGACCGCCTCCGAACGTACTCTCGTTCGGTATGTGTTTTTCAGCTTAAGCAAGTATATGGGTCAGGTTGTAATATAGATTGTACAATGAAATACTTGGTAGTATTCCAAGGATCGTACCCTAAGGAGGCTTAAGGCAATAGTGTATTAAATCCCTTTAAAGAAAAGAATTAATTAGTACTACTTTTAAGGATTATAGTACAAGAATAAAATAAAGGAGTTGCTTGTGAAAATCTTAAAAAGAAATAAACTAAAGTGAAGGACGAAATTTGTAGTTTCGATAAACGGCTTTAGGGAAATTAGGTCGCTTCATTATGGTTTCTTCAACTATTGGTTTTTGAGAATTTTACTTCAATAACTAGTTACAATCCATTTGGATCTTCTGATCTTCCGCCAGCATAACAAGTCAATAAAGACTACTTATCGCTAGATGTCACAGTCTAAATCGATTTGGGGAAAAGGTTTTCACGGATAGACAATACCAATTTTGGGTTCATTCCCACCTAAATGACTTTCTAGGGTTGTCAGGCCTAGTGTTTGTTTCATTCTCTTCCATTCCCAAACAACTAATCCGATTCGAAATCTCTGTTAATGCAACAATTAAATATTCATACTTCCACTCCTCAATTCCCCAAAATGGAATTAGTTCCCCATGGTTTTCTTAATCATCATCAAATAAAAAATATATAAAAACATATAACTAAATAAATGGAATGAAAAAGAAACTTTAATTGTATTGACAATCTGTCGGGAAAGAATTCCACGATCATTTATGTGAAAATTACAACCTAATTTCTAAAACTGAAATACAAAGTAAAAACTAAAAACTAAGAAAATGTGTGTAAAACCCTAGTGCTAAAAGCCTTATTTATAGCATTGACCGGCTGTTTTCATCAACCCTAGGTTAGTTACCATCCTTCGTGTTTAAGTGGCATTATAAAGACCGAAACATCTTTCATTCGGTGCCGTCTAGGGGTCGATGTCGCGATACACTAGGGCCCGTGTCACAAGGAAGAAGGTAGTCCCCTTATTTAGTGTCATCATGCAGGAGTTGTCGTGACATAGCCTATGTATGTTGCGAAACAGAAGTCAATCCGCTTAATCTTCAAGTCTAATCCCTTTGTTAAAATGTAGAAAATCCTATGTCATGACGAAGTGATTATTTTCACATTTGTTCAACTTCTCATAGTCTCCTGCACACTCGCGATGTATGTTAGCTAACCTTTAGGCCTCAATCAACCTTAAATATAATAAAATAACCTTTTAGCACTTGGTTTACACAATTTATTCAAAGATAAAAACTACATTAAATTTTAAGAAACATAAAGAAAATGTTTAATTTCAAGCTCTTCAAGTGTAATAGCTAGTTCAATCTGCTAGGTATAAAACTGGCAGATCAAACTCTCTTACACTTAAGTATTTACTTGTCCTCAAGCAAACAAAACAAAATAAAGAAATAAAACAAACAAGAAGAAAAAGGAGTTTGAGTCTGTATCATACAAACAAGGGGTTTGTAACATCTACTCTAGGCATTACATATTTCTCAGCAATTCTAACTTAATGAATGAGTAATTTTACAATTTTTATTTAGAAACAATATAAGTTCAGTAAGTTGCAAGAAATACAAATATCAAAGTTTTATCGATATAAATCCATCAATGTCTAATACAAGTACTTTGATTATCCTAGTACAATACAGATATCCATAATGATATCATGCAATTTCCATATCTATTCATGTATAGAGTTGTTCCAGTCACATAGGGCTCTTCGGCTTGTAACATGTTGAGGCTTAGGATAGGTATGAAATTCAAAGAACAGTTAAGCACAAAAGGTTAAAAACACGAAAATAGTTTGACACATTGTATTGTTCCCTATTCTTACCCTTTATGTCTCACCATCTCACCTTCTTATTTCTCCTTCTGTCACCTCTCTTTTCTCTCCATGTAAGAAATCTCAATATAGTTTAATTCCTTTAGCTAGCCTATGAGTATTCTTTTGTCTATTGAGTAAGGATTTTTTTTCTTCTATTTGGTATTTTTGTGACTTTGTTAGTTTTCTCACTCATGAATTTTTATTTTTATTTTGTTTCTACTCATTTCTTTTCTTTTTGATTTTTCTCTATTCCTCTCTTTCCGGCTATACTAAAGTTCATACACTATAATGATTTTCCTATTTCACTCTTTATTTTATAACCTCCGCCGTAATGTGTCTACCTACCCTCAATACATATGGTCGCACGTCTATTATAATGCAAAATAGGACCAAAGAAAAGAGTACACACAAATCATCATTTTAGGCTTTCGAGGCTTGTAATGTGGTTCATCAAGAAGGGTCATAAGCTCAAAGATGGGTACTAATTGGAAATTCATAATAGGGTTTAGCTTTTTAGCTTCAAATGTAACCAAACAATGACTTAGGTCATCCTTAAACACCTCAATATGCATAAATATCAATTTAGTCACACAATTTAAAAATTACTATCTATCATATATACTAGCATGCTTGTTTCCTCATATCATTCACATCATTTGGTATCAATAATACTTTTTTTATCTATACTTAATGTAACCTATAGAACTTAATAATTTCATGCTAAAAATTTAAAAAATTCTCATCATAATGTTAAATTTATCAACAAATACACTTAACCTATTATACATGCTCCTAACCAATCACTTGTATTTCTATGAGCTCAAGCATGCATCAAAGAAAAATTATATGCAAAAAATTCTATGTTACCCCCACACACTTTAGGTAACACATTGACCCTAATTTGTAGCCCTTAAATAGTAAGGAAAGAAGTTACTCGATTGATCTTGAAAGTCCTCTTCTTCTCATAGTGGTTGTCCTTCTCCCTTTTGTCATGAATGCTCAAAATTTTTGTGTCGACATAATGTGGGGTTCCTACATAAGAATTAAAGCATATATATGCAATAATAAATCCTACTTCTAAAATTAATAAATTAAAAACAAAAACCAAAAATTATCCAAAATTACAATTCTTTAAAATAAATAAAGTCTTTAAAGTTTCCCTAAAAATTTTCAATCCTCTTCCTCCGAGTCGGATTGAGGATCCATAGGAGCTTTTCCCTTGCCGAAGTACTTATGGTGAGAACTTTCACCTTGTTGCCTCGTTGGACTCCGAATCATCGACCTTTAGGAGTTTAATATTGAGACTGGAACATCGCCTCATACTCATCTTCTATATTAGGGTTTTCTTGCTCCACATTGGTTCTTCCCAACTCAGATTCGATCTCAACACCTTCTTCATCTCTAAACATGTTTGGTGGATAGTTTAGAGTAGGTAACCCATTCATTATTGCGAATTCTTTCAATACAGGACTCGTTTCCTGCATCCATCAAATCATGCCATCTAACTTCCTTTCTATGCTACCCCCATATCCTTTTTGAGCTCTTACAACTTATTTCCATTTTAAAGAGGCTAGCACATCCATCTTTTTTTTTCTTTTTTGATTTCACTCCTTGATCTGCTTTCGTTGAAGCTCAACGTATTGTTTATATATTGAATCACCAATGGCGCTTCTTGTTAGCTCCAAAAAATTGCTCATTAGCACTCCTTCCTTCTTACATAGTGTCATTATTAGATGAGGAAAGAAGAGTCCAGCCTTCTGACTTTTTGTGCAATTTTGTATTTCCTTGTAAATCCGTGGTCCTACATAAATTCATTTCTTCTGCAAAATAGCATACAAGAAAATAGCTCGAAAAGTTTTAACATTAGCAACGTTTAAGGCTAATGCTATCCTAGTGGCCAAGAATTGCATCCACATCTTTGCAACAGGGAACACAATAGCCTTGTTAAAATTTAAATGTGAGCCAAAATCAGGTCTATAATTCCAACTACCCCTACCCTGTGTTAAGAATCTAACAATTTCCTCCACATCAATATTCTTAAACAAATCTAGATCAACCTCATTAATATATCCTTCTCATAATATGGAACATTGTAAAATTCACAAATATTGAAAGGTAAAATTGGAACATACTTTCCTCGGAAGACTACTTTCTCGAGATTTTTTCGCTTAGTAACATCGTCATTAAGAGATGCTTAAAACTCATGAACTACAGGTACTACAACGTTACCTGTCAGGGAAACAAAGAATTGTTCCCATTGATGATACCTTACTAGCGACCATATCTCTTTGTAGAGAACCATTAATAGCTAGAAGCCTTATTCTTGAATAAGGGGCTGTCCTTGTGAAGCTAAGAAATATTTTTCCACTTGGGCATTCCCAAACCTCTCGTAACCTGAGTCACTATCACTTTCTTGAACAATGGTTCGCTTTCGTGGAAGCATTGTAATCTACAAACACTTTTGAACAAGGATGAATAGTAATGAATGGAATAGTAAACGATTAGAAATACCTTTGATTTTGAGTTTGTGTATTGTCGATGAGATTGGATCGATCATTGGAATAATGAAATGGAGCCCTCTTGATGAATGGTAGAGTTTAGGGTTTTAGGTTTTAAAGAAAAAGAGATGAAAGATTGATGAGGTTTAAAAGAGTTTTGAAAGTGTATAGAGTTAGGAAATAAGTTTAAGTTAATGTGGTATATATAGGGGGTGTAAAATATTAGGGTTTTAGGGTTAAAAATGGGTAAAATAGGGGTTTAGCTGTCGGGTTGTGCAAGCGGGTTGGGTCAACCTTGCAATTTTTACAGATGATCTCGCGATGTAGTCTTGGTTTGTCTTGACAAACCCTTCATTACCGCTTTGTCATGACATAGCTCCCCCTGTGTCACGACAAACCTCTCTGTTTTGAAATTCTAGCAGTCTGACCTCTTTGTCGCAACATACAAAGGGGTATGTCGCATCATAGCATGCTTGGGCATTCTTGGGGGTAGACTGGTTGCCTTGTCACGATGTAGAGAGGTTGTGTCACGGCAAACACGTCAGTTTCAATTAGAATACCCTGAAATGAAAATATAATAAAGTTAGTGTGTTAATATCCATATAAATATAAAGAATACGTATTAATACTTGTCAAAATTCTCTGACAAGGATGTTAGTGTGCACTTCGGCACTCGAGAACAGTCCATTCTATCACTGTTCTCCCAGCAACCGTCATGCCAAGCTATCCTCTGACGGTTATCACTTTTCCAAAATTTTCCTTTTCATCCTGCATTCATAACCGTCAGTTCCTTTTTTCGACTGTATCTATTCATGATAACGGTAAATTTATGCCACCACCTAATCTTGTGACTGCTTTTATTATTGGGCCAATTACAAAATTTGTAAGCCCCCGTGTGATAACCTAATAGCTGCTCAATTACCTCATTCAGTAAAAAATTATTTTATTACTGAATTTCTTTTTAATTGTTTTGGTGTTGCTATAGTTGTCTCCTTCCATCCTAGTTTTCATCACATAATCCTGCAATTTTTGGTTCATGATAACAGTGTAATAATTGAAGTTTCCATGAACTTACTTCCGTCTTCCATAAGGATTCTATTATCTTAACATCCGAGAACTGAGGTGCTGGCTTATAAATGTAAATTTTTCCTGATATCTGCAGAAAATGAAAATTTTTCACATTACTAATTTCTCGGGAGATTTGTTACAACAGGAAAGTATTATACATTGCAGCCATTTCCCATTTAAAATCGAATCTCTGATTTATAGTTTCCTCAATTATCAATAATTCTTTCTTGGGCCTATCTATAACAGTAATAAATTGAATATCTAAGATTTGTGAGTGGGAATCATTATCTTCTTCTACAGGGATTTATTCTTCATTGGATTGAGGCATAATCTCGATTCTCAAAATACTTTCAACTTCCCTTTCCAATGTCGATACATTGTATTGTCTGATGGTTCGATTAGAAAATTCTTCAAAAATTTCCTTTTCTTTTTCCGTGCATAGCCTCTCCTCTCGTTCTCGCTCTCTTTGTTCAAATTCTGTATGTATGTTTTCGGAAGATTTATTACCATGTTGATTGAGAATCGGGACCTCCCGACAGAGTTGACTCAATTCGAGCATCAATAACCTTTTATTTTCCTGAATTTCCTAATCTTCATAGTATCCATCTACATAGATATCATTCTCATAGATGCCATCATCGTGACTGTAATCCTCATCTGAATAATAATTGTCCATGGCCTAGAAAATTGTTATAGAATTGGAGGAAAATAGTTAATCTGTAAGACAAAAGAATTGTTAATATTGTTAGCTTGTATCTATAGCCTAAAATTTTCTAATTATTCCAATAATAAAGAAGAAATAGAAATCACTAAAGTGTTGCCTCCCCAGCAACGGCACCAACAACTTAATCACCTTCGAACGTACTCTCGTTCGGTATGTGTTTTTCGGCTTTCGCGAGTATATAGGTTAGGTTGTAATATAGATTGTAAAACGAAATACTTAGTAGTATTCCAAGGATCATACCCAAAGGAGGCTTAAGGTGATAGTGAATTAAATCCCTACAAAGAAAAGAATTAATTAGTATTAATTTTAAGGATTATAGTACGAGAATAAAATAAAGGAGTTTTTTTTTAAATCATAAAAAGAAATAAACTAAAGTAAAGGACGAGATTTGTAGATTCGATAAATGGCTTTGGGGAGATTAGGTCGCTTCAGTATGGTTTCTTCAACTGTTGGTTTTTGGGGATTTTACTTTAATCAACTAGTTATTACCCCAGTTGGATCTTCTGATCTTCCGTCAGCATAGCAAGTCGATAGAGACTACTTACACTAGGTGTCACAATCTAAACCGGTTTGGGGAAAAGGTTTTCACTGATATCCAATACCAATTTTGGGTTCGTTCCCACCTAAATGACTTTCTAGAGTTGTCATGCCTAGTGTTTGTTTCATGCTCTTCCTTTTCCAAATAGCTGATCTGAGTGAAAATCTCTGTTTATGCAACAATTAAATATTCATACTTGCACTCCCTAATTCCCTAAAATGAAATTAGTTTCTCATGGTTTTCTTGATCATCATCAAAACAAAAATATATAAAAACATTTAATTAAATAATGGAATGAAAAAGAAACTTCAATTGTATTGGCATTCTGTCAAGAAAGAATTCCATGATCGTTTATGCGAAAATTATAATCGCGTTTCTAAAACAAAAATACAAAGTAAAAACTAAAAACTAATAAAAGGTGTGTGTAGAGGCCTTATTTATAGCCTTGACTGACTATTTTTACCAACCCTAGGTCAACTCTCATCCTTCTTGTTTAAGTGGCATTGTAAAGACCGAAACGCCCTTAACTTGGTGTAGAAATTGAGTTTAAGGTTTGATGTCACGACACACTAGGGCTTGTGTCGCAACGAAGAAGTCAATCCCCTTATTTGGTGTAATCGTGCAGGCATTTTCGCGACATAACCTATGTATATCGTGACAAAGAAGTCAGTCCCCTTAATCTGCAAGTCTGGTGATAGCATTAGAAATGGCACCTATTTTCTCCCTAAAACTTGTGTATTAATTATTCGTTTTTCATTATATTTAGTATACATTTTCTAACTTAGTGTTGAATGGCTTTAATTCTTTTCATTTTAGCCTCTTTTATACTACTAATGTCGTTGTATGCAGCATGAGTTTTGCGTCTGAAATTGTCAGCATAGAAATATGCCTCCGAAGATCAGTGCTAAGAAACGTCCAAAAATGCAACCATAAATTTAACATAGAATTGCGGCCAAAGATGTCACCGCATGAAGACCTTCACCTCGTACAAGTGAATTCACGCTACAAAAGTACCCGGAAGCACCAGCACAGGAGAACGCTAAGTTGTCGCCGCAAGTAAAGATCATAGATTACACCTAGAGATGCGGCGACAACCTACAGATACCTAATTAACACACCAGATCTGGATGAGTGCATAGCTGGAAATAACCAACTTGTACAGCTGCCAAAATGGTTAGATTTGAGAAGAGAGGAGAGCTGCAAATTTTAAGAGCTTATAAATAGGAGGGAAAAGAAGAAGATGAGCATCAAATGGTGAAGAATTAAATTCTGAAAAAATTCTCAAATCTCTAAACGAGTTGCCATAGAAGCTTAAGGTTAGGAGGAAGGTGATCTGACGAGCGAAGGAGCAAGACTTCTGACAAGAAGTGCTTATCTGCGGCGCAAGAGGAGCTGTCATGGAATAGTTCTAGTAAACTAGGAATAGGATGCTTCGACTTTTTTCTTTGATACCTCTTAATTGTTGATGAATACTGTTGATTATCAATTGAGTATGGAAGTACCATTTGAAGTCAGATCTAATTTGATTTTTACTCTATTCTCTTTATCTGTTTATCATTGGATTTAATCGTTTTGACCACGGAAGTGCGATTGTAGTCACAGTCACTAGAAGGTGCGTTGACAAGTTAAATCAACAAGCAAGTCAACGGAAGTTGCTTGAGGCTAAGAAGGAATTATGGCCACTTGTTCTTAAGTGCAAGGCATTACCAGCACTGGAAGGTGTGGTAGTTACTAGCATTTGGGTCTTTGTTAAATAGAGGAAATGAAAGTGGTAAGATTTCATTGAAGTTTAATTGCGGTAACAATTCATCTATTTGTTACCTTGCAGCCACATTTAGCATTGCGACTTGTGAAATCAGTGATCCTCTAAACTTCTTTACACTTGATCATTTATTTTAAGTTCTGAACTTACCTTTACAAACATCCCAACAACTATTCATTTATCTTAATTTGCTCTAACAATTTGTTTTATATTTGTGTTGACAAATTAACTCTTTTAGCTGTGCAGATCTCACTCAATTGCGTTGACATTCTTAGTAACAATTCTTTTAATTTTAACTTTAATGACAATTAAACATCAAGAACTCTATCCTTGTGGGATCGATATCTGATAGAGCAAATCTATCAACTATACTTGCATCGACGAGTGTCCGCTTGTACTTAAATGTTGAGACGTTTACAGGCTGATCAAGTTTTGGCTCCATTGTCAAGGATGGCGTTTGTTTGATGTTCATTTTTGTAGTTGCAATTGTTCTTTCTTACTTAATTTTTAGTTTTACTAATCTGTTTAACTTTCTTTTGATTTTCTCTCAAATTCTTTAGAGTTGCATGTCCACCAAGAGAAATCCTAAGGTTATTTTGAGCTTTGATCCAGAACTCGAACGGACTATTCGAAGGAGGAAACAACAGCAAAAGAAAATGGCTTGAAACAACAATGATCTACCACCATTGTTCCCACAAGTTGTAGTTCCTCCAATACAGCCACAAAGAGTTAATAATTTACCACATCGTTGCCATAAGTGGAGCAAATCCAAGACAGGACAATCAGAGATTTTGTTGTTCTTGTGCTTGACGATTTACAACCAGGGGTTGTTAGACCGGTGATAAAAGCTGGTAATTTTGAATTGAAATTAGTTATGTTTCAAATGATGAATTCTAATGGGCAGTATATAGGTTTACCTCATGAAGATGCTAGAGAGCATATCAAATCGTTTCTTCTCATATGTGCTTCTTTTAGTCAACATGGTGTTCCTGATGAATCCTTGAAGATGCAGCTGTTCCCTTATTCTTTGCAAGGGAGGGCAAGAACATGGTTCCTTGGTCTACCGGCTGGATCCATTACTTCTTGGAATGCGCTAGCAATACAGTTCATTTTACGATTTAATCCGCCAATAATGAATGTAAGATTGCGAAATGATATCATGGCATATCATTAACTGGATGATGAGAACTTACACACGACGTGGGAACGCTACAAGACTTTGCTTAGACGTTGCCTCATGCATGGAATTCAACAAGAGGCTCGGATCGAGATATTTTATAATGGGTTGAATGCGCAGACAAGAAATGTTATCGATGCATCTGCCAATGGACCAATGTTGGATTGCATCTACAATGAAGCCGTACGGATATTAAAGAGAATTGCATAGATTGACTATCAATATCCAATTTATTGTTCTGCTCAGGTAAAAACTAACTTGGTGTTATGAAATTAGATGCTATATCAGCTTTGAGTGCACAGGTATCCTCGTTGGCAAACATGATCAAAAATATGAAGGGAACAAGTGAAATTGCCCCTATTCAAGTGGCTCAACAGTTGGAAGTCCCGACATTTTCCTGTGAAATTTGTGGTGACAACCACAGTTATGAGGATTGTCCATAACATGCTAAGAATGCATTTTATTTCAACAACATCAGAGGAAATTCCTATGGTAACTCATACAATAATCATAATCGTACACAACAACCTTAGGGGAACCAGAATGCGTCCACATTCAGATATGAAAATGCCTCAAGTCAAGGTAATTTTAGACAAGGGAGTTACAACAATAACCAACAACAGCAGAACTATAATCACAATCTGCAATTGCATGCGCACCTAGATAATATGCAATCACATGACCAAATGCGATCACAAAATCAGATGGATTCATATAACCAGATGCAGTCACAAGCTCAAATGTAACCACAACAGATTGTGATGCCAAATATGCAAGGACAACATCAACAACAACAACAACAATATTATCAACTAAGAGCAGATCTGTTGGCTACTCTTGAAGTGTTGATGTGAGAGCATATCACGAGAACGAAAGCAATTGTTCAAGGAAACTCTTCTTCTATTCGTGCATTGGAAGCTCAGCTAGAATAATTGGCTTCTAACATGATCATAAGGTTACAGGTGCTTTGCCTAGCGACACTGAAAATCCAACTCAGAAAGGGAAGGAGCATTGTAAGGCTATCACACTGAGAAGTGGAAAGCAAACTACTGAGCCAAGCAGTAGTTCCAATCAAGTGCATATCAACGCATCTGAGCCACAATAACAAAAAGAAGACCCAGTAGAAATAAATGAAGAGGAGACACCTGTAGTCACTCCTATGCCCACAATTCGACCAACAAAGATGTCGACACAACTGCTCATGCCGACGCAACCGAATCCTATTCAACAACCCACTGACAATATACCTTTGCCATTTCCACAGAGATTCAAGGAGAAGGACCATGACAAAGATTATCAGAAGTTTGTCTCTACCTTGAAGCAATTACAAATTAACATACCTCTAGTTGATGCTCTTGTGCAGATCCCCAATTTTTGGAAATTTATGAAAGAGCTACTGTCGAAGAAGAAAAAGCTTTCTGACATCGAAACGATTGCACTCATAGAGGGGTGCAATGCTGTGCTAACAAACAAGTTGCCACCAAAGATGAAAGACCCTGGCAGCTTCACAATTCCATGCTTTATTAAAAACACTATCTGGGTAAGGCCTTATGCTATCTGGGAGCTAGTATTAACCTTATGCCTCTGTCCACTTTCAAGAAGTTAGAAATTGGAACTATGAATCCCACTGCGGTGACATTATAGCTTGCAGATAGACCTTTGGCACAACCGAAAAGACAAATTAAGGATGTCGTCGTCCAAGTTGGCAAGCTTATGCTCCCTACTGATTTTATCATCCTTGATTGCGAAGTAGATAAGGAGGTGCCCATTATCTTGGGGGCCCATTCTTACCAATGGGATGCACACTCATTGATGTTTTCAAGGGTGAGCTGATTATGCATCATAATAACGAGCATGTCACTTTCAGTGTGTTCGAAGCATCTCCGTCAAGAAGTAAAGAACAATGTCATCACATTGACGTGCTGGATGAAGTTATTATAGAAGAATTCAATGAACGAAATTCAGTAGTTCCAGATGAATATATAGTGACATCCACCGATGATATCCTAACTGAATGCAACCACAGAGCTGAGGTTAATATTTATGAACTGAGACTGGTTGGCAATTAGAATCTTTGGATCTGTCTAACAGGACGATCCTTATGTTTAAACCATTAATTGAACAAGCTCCTACATTGGAGTTAAAGTCATTACTAACACATTTGAAGTATGTCTTTCTAGGTGACATTAACACATTACCCGTGATTGTCAGCGCAAGCCTCAATGAGAGTCAAGAAGAAAAGCTTATCATAATTTTGAAATAGTAAAAACGAGCCATTTCTTGGAGCATTGCAGACATCAGAGACATTAGTCCCTCTTTTTGCATGCATAAAATCAGGCTAGAAGATGAAGGGAAGCAGTCTATTGAGCAACAACGAAGACTTAACAAGAAAATGAAAGAGGTAATGAAAAACAAGATCATTAAGTGGCTAGACGCAGGCATGATCTATCCCATTTCAGATAGCACATGGGTGAGCCTTGTCCAATGTGTGCCCAAGAATAGCAACATCACAGTAGTAAGTAACTAGAAGAACGATCTAATCCCTACTCGTATTGCTACAGGTTGGCAAGTGTGTATGGATTACCATCATCTAAATGCGGCCACATAAAAGGATCATTTCCCATTACCATTCATTGATCAAACACTAGAAAGGCTAACTGGTAAAGCCTATTACTGTTTCTTAGATAGCTACTCTAGTTACAATCAAATAGCCATTGCGCCGGAAGATCAAGCAAAGACAACGTTCACTTGTCTATTTCGAACCTTTGCTTTCCGATGTATGTCGTTTGGTTTGTGCAATGCACCAGCTACATTCCATAGGTGCATGATGGTTATTTTCTCAGACATGATTGAAGATTCATTGGAGGTATTCATGGACGATTTCTCTGTGTATGGGCAGAAATTTGACCAACACGCCGACAATCTGGCGAAAGTATTGAAGAGATGAGAGAACACAAATCTAGTGCTGAATTGGGAAAAATGTCATTTCATGACAACTGAAGGCATTTTCCTTGGCCATCAAATATCATGTCAGGGCATTGAAGTAGACAAAGCAAAGGTAGAAATCAATGAGAAGTTATCGCCACCCACAAATGTTAAAGGAATAAGAAGCTTTCTTGGTCACGCTGGTTTTTATAAAAGATTCATCCGAGATTTTTCCAAGATAGCAAAACCCCTATGCTCTTTTTCAGAGTAGAATAAAAAGTTTTTGTTCGATGACGCATGTCTGGACACATTTGTTACAATTAAAAAGCAGCTAGTACAAGCTCCTATTGTCGTCGCACCAGACTGGTCGCAACCATTTGAGGTAATGTGCGACGCAAGCTACTTTGTTGTAGGGGCTGTGCTTGGTCAACCCAAAGAGAAGGAATTTCATTCCATTTATTATGCTAGTAAAACCTTGACTAAAACACAGGTGAACTATACGACTACAGAAAAGGAATTACTAGTAGTAGTTTTTGCATTTGACAAGTTTCGTTCATATCTTATCGGCGTAAAAATTACAGTTTACACAGATCACTCTACTTTGAGATACCTTTTACGAAGAAAGATGCCAAACCACGCTTGATCAGATGGATCCTACTTTTACAAGAATTTGATATTGAAATCAAAGACAGCAAAGGATCCGAAAACCAAGTAGCAGACCACTTATCCCGTTTGGAAGCTGGAAGTGAATATGGAAATCAATCACGCATTGTCGACGCATTTCCAGATAAGCAATTATTTTATGCCAACGCATCTCCATGGTATGCTGATGTTGTCAATTATTTAGTTTGTGGTAAGCTATCTTTGAGTGCAACAGGTCACAAGAAGATCAAATTCATTAGAGACGCTACGAGATATCATTGGAATAAGCCATACCTATTCAAAGTATACACTGACAACATTATCCGTCTCTGTGTTCCTAAGGAGAAGATGTCTTTTATCCTGAGGCATTGCCATGATGCTCCTTATGGAGGCCATTTTGGTGGTGTTAGGACTGCTGCAAAGGTCCTACAATCAGGATTCTATTTGCCCACATTATTTTGAGATGCCCACAATTTTGTGCAACAATGTGACAAATGTCAATGCACAGGTTCTATATCTCGACATAATGAGATGCTACAACAACCTATCATGGAGGTGGAATTATTTGATGTCTGGGGTATAGACTTTATGGGACCATTTCCAAACTCTTTTGAGAATGTGTATATTTTAGTTGCTGTTGATTATGTCTCCAAGTGGATTGAGGCAATTACGGTTCCAAAAGACGATGCTCAGACAGTGTTAAGGTTCTTCCATACATACATCCTTACAAGATTTGGAACACCTCGAGCATTGATAAGTGACCAAGACACTCATTTTCATAACAATCAAGTAGCGACAGCTTTAAAGCGCTATGGTGTGAAGCATCGTATGGAAACAACGTATCATCCGCAAACGAATGGCCAAGTAGAAGTTTCGAATCGACAAATTAAAAGCATTCTTGAAAAGGTGGTTAATCCATCTAGAAGAGATTGGTCTTCGTGGCTACATCATGCGTTGTGGGCACTTCGCACTACATATAAAACTCCATTAAGTGTCCCCGTATCAGTTGGTATTTGGTAAATCCTGTCACTTGCCAGTTAAGCTTGAACATAAAGCCATGTGGGCGATCAAGCAGGTGAACATGGATTATGATGCTGCTGGATAGAAACGATTGTTGGACATTTCTAAGCTGAAAGAAATTCGATGTAATGCGTATGAAAATGCTGCCATATACAAGGAGAAAACTAAGAGATGGCACGACAATATCATCTTGCGACGACAATTTAACCCTGGTCAGTTGGTGCTTCTATTTAACTCACGTTTGAAATTACATCCAAGTAAATTACGCTCAAGATGGTTAGGCCCTTTCAAAGTTGTCAAAGCATTCCAGCATGGTGCAGTGACAATTGAAGATATGAATGATGGTCACCAGTTTAAAGTAAATGGCCAACAACTGAAACACTACTTAAGCCCAGATGTCAAAGAATAAAGCGAGACCATTAATCTGGTCACATTTATTTAATGTCATTGCAATTTTTACTTTTACTTTTGCTTTTTATTTTCATTTGTTTCCTTTTTAGTTTTATTCAAGGATTAAAAAACTCTTTTTTGTCGACGCATCTAATAGCATAAAATGTCAATACATTCTGTGATGACTCAGCGAAGCATTTCAGCCAAGAATCACGCCGGTTGATCTCCATTCATCCCCAACCATTGGATCAACCTAAAAAGTACGACCTATAATCCTAGCATTTATTGGCTGTAGACGCAACGTTTTCCCATGCCAATTGCAATAATCACGTCTCCTCCCCTCCAAAGTTTATAAAAATCCTTCTTCTGCGGACTCTCTTCTTCCACTCACAACCTCAATTACTACTGCAATCATTTTCTTTATTGCTCTTATAATTTTTCTGCCAGATACTTTTAATCTCTTTCTTTAGCTATTATGGAAAACCCCTTCAAAATCCCTTACTAAATCAATAGTCGTCATGTTCGTCAAGCCAAACAACCACCGCAGAGAGAACCTATTATGTTCCTCTCAAAGGCTATAAGGGACAAAGATCATGAAGTGATGCTCAAGTGAAATTGTCACCCTGAACAGGGGTTCCAACTACCCTCACAGTAACTGTTAGGGAAACAAGTCGCAAGAACAATCTCTTGCTTGGGTTGGAAGTCTTTTTGTACTATCCGACCGGTTATTCCTCCACTATGGTAACAGAGTTCTACGCTAACCAAGTGGATTCTGAACAGGAGTTTCTTTTCGTACGCAAGGGTCTGGTGCCTTGGAGTGCCACCCATACCAACGAACTCTTTCACATCGTTGAGAAGGAAGATACCCATACTACGTTTGTGGAAGCTTTAACTGATGAAGGTGCTGACTTAGTTCTGCGAGGCTCATACGTCGAGGGCGTAGTGTGGCCTGGTAACGGTTTGCATAATTATACTATGCACCGATGTTATCTCACCACTCAAAGCAAGGTGTGGTTCCACTTTGTTAACTGCAGCATTCTGCACCACTACGACGCTAGATCGCATGTGCCTCTTGCATTCCATTCTAAAGGGACGCCACATTGATGTCGACTAAATTCTCTATTATGAAATCGCTAAAGCTACAAACAAGCAGACAGGTATCTTACCTTTCCCTTCTTTAATAATTATGCTCTACAAATAAAGGGGTATTGTGCCCCGTGATGGTGAGGAGGTGCTAAAGAACAAGGGGCCTATAAATGACATCTCGGTGGAACTATGACGAGGGGCCAAAAAACTCCTCTGGTGAAAGAGATGCCCAAGAAGAAAGAGACAGGGAAAGGACAGAAAAAGAAAAAGCAAGAAAATGCGCCCACACACCCTCAGATGGGGAAGAAGCTGACTGAGATAGATCAACTCCTTGACCGCATGGATATGCGACAAATGCGACTTATCAATGTATTAGAAGAGATGGACTATAGGCAAAACCTCTACTATGCTTATACTCAAGTATGAAACAAAGCTATTGTCTCCACATTAAGGAATCTAAACCTAAACCTCATACCAGAGTTCCCTGTTTTTCCCTTATTGTTAGGGAAGCCCCATCATCCTCCGACCAACCTACTCTTGAAGGTAGACCTCAGCTTGCCCCATCCCCAACTAGAATTCATATCTTCGATGATGAGGAGCACGAGGGACATTCCAAGGACATAGAGGACTATTTCAGAACCATCGTCAGTCTGTTCAAGGATAAGTTTTCAAACAGCCTTGGGACCTACATGGGGGAAAGAGAAGCTACTGCTATGGATATGCGTACACCAGTTGTATCTGTGGGTCTAGAAGCAGGAGAAAGAGAGGGAAAAGATGAAGAAGGCACAGCCGAGAAGGCGAAACCTGAGGAGAAGAAGGAAACTGAAGAAGAGAAGGAAGAAGAGGAGAAGAGTGAAGAGAAGGAAGATGCCCTGACAAATTTCGAGGAAGAATTTATCGACGCACCTACCAGCGCGGAGGCAGCCGTTGAACACTCGGTACCACTTGGAGCTAGCCAGGCCGAGGCAGTCACCAGCAACATTGAGGATTCTAATCCTCTAGCTATTGTGCCCTATGTGGCACCACTTGCTAAAGTCCACCCATCCGACGTGGCTATCGATGAAGCCTCCACTCAACCGATTATAGAAGAGCAATCCACTGCCCCGATTGACTCCAAAGATAAGAAAAAAAGAGGAAAGACAAAAAGAAAAAGAAGCACAAAGAGGAGCGCCCAAAGAAGAGGAAGAAAGCCAAGGCAGCCACTTCATCGGCTGCTGAACAATGAGTTAGTTTACTTTTCAGTAGTTAGTTGCATGCATCTCATTTAGTTGTCATTGCATTTTTATTTGTCACTGCATTTTATTTTTTAGTACATTTGCATTGTAGTTGCATTTCCATTCTAATTTGTATAATATTGTCATTGCATTAGGGAGAATGCAGACATTGGGTTTGGGGGGAATTTGTGTGAAATGGAAATGCAATTGCACCCACATATTTAAAGAATTCACTTTTCTTTTTAGTTCAATGAAAGTATGTAAAGTTACAAGAAAAATATGATCATAATTTTTGTTTTATGCGTAAATCTTGAATTGCTTGGAATGCTGATATGTGAATTGGATGAATGTGAATGAATGTTGAGTCCTTCTATTTTTGAATGAATGATTGGGATTGGATTAGTAATGAATGAGTAGTATAAATCTTTGAATCTTGAATTAACTTACAAATTGCAGCGATATTTACTAATAATAAGACACTCCAATGTGAGCGCATTGTGACTTATTAAGGGAGAACACTCCACTGCATGTGTTAGAAAAATTATCTAGCCAAAGGCTGTCACTGCAAGAGTATGTGTCAGCGTAATTACATACTTTCTGGGGGTTTGTTGCACCCCATCATTGCTACCCAGGAATAAGGGTATAATAATGCAATGACATCTCTCAGTCACATATAAAAATAGAGAAGAAGAAAAAGAAAGCAAAGAAGAAGAGAAAAGCAAAATATATATATTGCAATAAATATTGTATTGGTTAAGAAAGGTTAAGATTCAAAGCATGATGCTAACATTAGTAAAGTTGCAGTATTGATTGTTCATATCTATAAAGTGTCGGCGCATTATTCTGTCATATGAATGCAATTTATACATCAAGATTCTAGAGAACTTAAGTTGCTAGAATGATGATTGTGACTTTGTTAACTTTTATTTACTTAAGGACAAGTAAAAACTCAAGTTTGGGGTGTGATAGCATTAGAAATGACACCTATTTTCTCCCTAAAACTTGTGTATTAATTGTTCCTTTTGTATTATATTTAGTATGCATGTTAAACATTTCATAGTTAATATTTGCATTTTCTAACTTAGTGTTGAATGGCTTTAATTATTTTCATTTTGGCCTCTTTTATACTACTAATGTCATCGTATGCAGCTTAAGTTTTGTGTCTAAAATTGTCAATACAGAAATCTACCTTTGAAGATCAGTGCTAAGAAACGTCCAAAAATGCAGCCACAAATTTAACATGGAATTGCGGCCAAAGATGTCACTGCATGAAGACCTTCACCTCTTACAAGTGAATTCACACTACAAATGTACTTGAAAGCACCAGCGCAGGAGAACGCTAAGTTGTCGCCGCAAGTAAAGATCATATATTATGCCCAAAGATGCGGCGACAACCTGCAGATACCTGATGAACACACCAAATCTGCTTGAGTGCACAGTTGAAAATAACCAACTTGTACAACTGCCAAAATGGATAGATTTGAGAAGAGAGGAGAGCTGCAAATTTCGAGAGCTTATAAATTGAAGGGAAAAGAAGAAGATAAGCATCAAGTGGTGAAGAATTAAATTCTAAAAAATTTCTCAAATCTCTAAATGAGATGCCATGAAAGCTTGAGGTTAGGAGGAAGGTGATCTGACGAGCAAAGGAGCAAGACTTCTGACGAGAAGTGCCTATTGCAGCACAAGAGAAGCTGTCACGGAATAGTTCTAGTAAACTAGGAATAGGATGCTTCGACTTTTTTCTTTGATACCTCTTAATTGTTGATGAATTCTATTGATTATCAATTGAGTATGAAAGTATCATTTGAAGTTAGATCTAATTTGATTTTTACTCTATTCTCTTTATCTGTTTATCTTTGGATTTAATCGTTTTGACCACGAAAGTACGATTACAGTCACGGTCACTGGAAGGTGCGGTGACAAGTTAAATCAACAAGCAAGTCAACGGAAGTTGCTTGAGGCTAAGAAGGAATTCTGGCCACTTATTCTTATGTGCAAGGCATTACCAGCACTGGAAGGTGTGGTAGTTACTAGCATTTGGATCTTTGTTAAATAGAGGAAATGATAGTGGTAAGATTTCATTGAAGTTTAATTGCGGTAACAATTCATCTATTTGTTACCTTGCAGCCACATTTAGCATTGCGACTTGTGAAATCAGTGATCCTCTAAACTTCTTTACACTTGATCATTTATTTTAAGTTCTGAATTTACCTTTACAAACATCCCAACAACTATTCATTTATCTTAATTTGCTTTGACGATTTGTTTTATATTTGCGTTGATAAATTAATTCTTTTAGCTGTGTAGATCTTACTCAGTTGCGCTGACATTCTTAGTAACAATTCTTCTAATTTTAACTTTAGTGACAATTAAACATCAAGAACTCTATCCTCATGGGATCGATATCCGATAGTGCAAATCTATCAACTATACTTGCATCGACGAATGTCCGCTTGCACTTAAATGCTATGACGTTTACATGTCGATTATCTGGTCCCTTTGTTGCGACGTAGAGCATCCTATGCTGTGACGAAGTGATCAATTTTACATTTGTTTAACTTTTCACGGTCTCCTACACACTCACGAAGTATGTTAGCTAACCTGTAGGCCTCAATTAGCCTTAAAGATAATAAAATAACCTTTTAGCACTTGGTTTACACAATTTATTCAAAGATAAAAACTACATTAAATTCTACATAAATATAAAGAAAATGCTTAGTTTCAAGCTCTTCAAGTGTAATGAGATGGTATAGGTACCTATGCAATTGGATGGAAGTTAGTCTAGTTTTGGGACGTTTTTGGGCACACACGACCATGTGACCCTTAAAGCGAAAATTTTCAATTTTTCCTTAAACTTTTTTATTTGTTTGAAATTAGTCCCTAATTATTCCTAAACTATCTTTAAGATCTCGTAGGCTCGATTAAAGGTCCGTAAATGTATGTTTATTCCATTTGGAATTACATATGTATTTATTAAATCAATTTGATAATTGGATGTTACATGATATGAGATGTTTCTATTTGTACAATAATACTCTGTAACCTTACTTTGGCGATGGAACAGATTATGAGTGTTACATTTAATAGTATCAAAACTCTGGTTTAGTCGATTCTTGGACAAAATGTAGCATGTTTGAAGTCTAAAAATTACATGGCATATAAACCTGAGATAGTGTGATATGGATTAATCCAATCTGACCTTATTTTTCTTGCAAATTAGTGAATGTTAATAGAATTTGATCATACTGACATTGATGAAGTAAAAGGAAGTAAATTATAGTTTATAGGTTTCGTAAATGTCTAATAGAGAAATCAAAATGTATTTTTCATTTATTGAGTCAGTGATTTACAGAACTAGTGCGATCTCTACCCCCTAATCATAGTTAAAATGAAGTGGGATCGAAGGCACAGTTGTTGGACCTGAAGCTACCGTGCCTAATATTATTTATTATATTTATTCCATTGATATTATTTAATATTTATGCACTGATTGATATTGGGCCAACTTATTCATATATTGCACTATATTAGTAACAGATAAGGATCTATCTCCTGAACCATTTAGGTTTGATGCTCAGTTCATAATCCATTAGAAAAGAGAATAAGGGTTAACTTGGTATGTCGAAATTGTCTGTGGAAAATCTAAGACTATGATTTTCCTATTGATCTAATGTTACTACCATTTCATGAATTTGATATTATTCTGAGAAGAGATTGGCAAAAGTTATATAATACTGTGGTGAACTAGAGACTGAAATGAATTGATTGAAATGTCAGACTAGTGTAGTGATTATAGTTGAGCCTGATAAATCAGATAGTACAACCAGAGTTATTTCAGTTATCTTTGTACAGAAAATGATTTGAAATAATTGTAAAACATTTCTGGTATATATATATATATAAATATATGTCTACTCGAAACTCAAAAAAATTGGGATTAGAGATTGACCATGTATCATTTGTTAGTGGGATTCTTGATCTATTTTCTGAAGAATTTCTAGGATTTCTACTTAAATTTGATAATGGAGTAAACTCAAGATAAAGAATAAATATATTTTAACTCGTATAGACAACTTCTTTAATCAGTTAAAAAAGCATAAAATTGTTCACAAAGGATAATACAAATTTGGTTATTCGGTTGCTAGTTAAAGAATTTGAAATGCTTAAAACTGCTTCTCGAACTTGAAGTAATCATTATAAATTCTGGTAATATTGTCTAAACTAACTAATATCTCTATTAATTTATGAATATGATGAATCAGATTATTTAGCCTTATCTGGATATTTATATATAGTCGTAGTTTTGTTTATTGATGGTATTATGATCTACTCTAAACAGAATCTGCGCATGCTTAATATTTGAGAATTGTACAACAGACTTTGTGCGAGAAATAATTTGTGTGAAAATTAACAACGATGAGTTTTGGCTTAACGAGATTAGTTTTCTTAGTTACGTAAATTTGGCAGATGGGTTCGTGTAGATCTACGTAAAAAAATTCTATTGCTATACGGAAAACTTCGAAAAATATCTCTGGGAGTTGCTGTATTGACCTATCCTGAATATGGGAAGAAAAGCAATGATTATAGTAATAATTTTGTATCTGTGGAATTAAAAACTGAACATCAAGTACCGTCTAGTTATTACAGCTTGCTATGATTCTTGAGTAGTTAAAACCATGATAAAGTTCATGTTATTCAAGATTGTTATGGGATTGTTATCTTCAATATTTAGATGAGCTAGTAATGATTTCAGTTTGTGAGGCAAACTTTAAAATAAACGAGTACTGTTAGGTAAAAATTTCGAGGATGAAATTTTTTAAGGAGGGAGAGTTCTAACAACCCGTTTTTTAGTGGTATTGGAAATAGTGGTTGCAGGACTACAATTTCAACGAGTGAGTACATAAATATTATTATTTAATATTTACGAGTAAAGCATTATTATATAGTGAATTTTATTTGATAATTTTTATTTAATCAAATAATTAGTTAAGTTCAAGTGGTTTTGGAAAATGAGATATCAAGACCTCATTTCTGTAAACCAAGCAAATAAATATTTTCATTAAATATTTACGGATATATTGTATATGTGTATTGAAGTTCGGTCCAAAAATTTTAGTGATTTAATAGTTAATTAAAGAAAAAAGATTAAATCGTAAAAGTCATAAAAATTAGTCGCTATAAAATTTTAATTAATTGAATGACCAATTGAGGAATTAGACCACTTTTTAATTGAAAACGATGGTGGAGGCTAGCTATAAGCCATTCACTTTTTTTAAGTTTTGTTTAATTAAATAATGATTAATTAAAATTTAATATAAGTATAAAAAATAAATTAAAATGAAAACAACATATCATCATCATCATCATCATCTTTTGTTCATTTTCACGAAACATAAGTTGGAGAAGAAAGATTTGAGGCTTTCGAATCTTAGTCCTTCAATTAGTAAGTCATTTTAAGTTATTTTTTTGTAATTTTTATGTTTTGAGATCATTATAATTAGGTTCAGCTAATTCATATATCAGATTTTAAAATTGTTAAAGATTTTAAAATTTGCCATGGATGAATCTTAGATTTTTTTATAGAAATTGATAGATTTGGAAGCTATGAAATGTTTAAAGACTATTTGTTAAAGTAAATTTTGTTAATTTTACATTTAAGGGCTAAATTGTTGATATCTTGATTTTGTTATGAATTTTTTTATAAATTGTGATAATAGGAGGTTGTATATGGACATAATTGAAGTGGGTTTAAAATTTAGAGCTCAAATTTGGAAGATATGATTGTTCGGTTTTAAGGACTAAATTGAATAAAAGGTAAAATTTTAGAGTAAAAATCTAAAATGTTGATAAAAGGTAAATTACCTGAATTCCAGTATTTTATGATATTTGAATTAGTTAATTGAATTTAAAATTTTATTAGATCAAGAAACGAGTCAGCCTAACAATAATCGCGGAAAAAAGAAAGTTAGCGGAATAAACCTCAGTGTCACGTTCATAGTTGTTTTTGAGTAGGTAAGTTCGTAAATTAATTTAATTTAGTTTAACTATTGTTTTTGTGTTTTAATATCTATATATATGTATTTTGTAAATGAGTTCATTTACTTAATAAATTGTAAACCATGAAACGGATTAAGTTGAAATATTAATTAAATTAAAAGTTATGCTTGAAAATGGAAATTTATATAGATGAATTCTTGTGATGAAATAATGTGTTTATAATTATTATTTTTTTAAATAGTACGGGCTGTTTCTATTAATGGGTTGGGTAAAAAACCAAAAACAAAGTCCATCATAAAATCACCAGGTCAAAACTGATCTGTCAACAAACATAGATGATACACAAAATAGCAAATAAGAAAAACAGATAAAACCTAAACCCTAGAAGAAGAACCAATAAACAAGAAACGGCCAAAGAAACCCTCAATATGGAAAAACGAAGCTTCGAAAGAGAGTTGCAAGTTGAGATTAAACAGATGCAGAAAAAATTCTCAACATGATTAACTGAGGTAGGACATGAAATTGGAAATAAAGAATTAATTTGTAAAGCATGGTAAATGAACATATTATGGGTGAATTGAGGTTATATATGTGTTTACTTATAATTGTTATGTCTTGATAAAGTTATATGGTTATACTTGTGAAATATACTGAATTTTTGAAATGATTTCGATGGATCGAGTAAATGTTTCATAAATGAGATTTTTGACTGAATTTTTGTTCTGGATCGAGCTTCATCATGTGTTGCGAACTCGGATATACATGTGACTCGAATTTAGCCTAGACTAGTAATCCATTGTCATTTTAAAGGTTTAGCCTGTACTGATAACCTTACATGTATACATAGCCCTAACCAGGCTATTTTTCTGTGTTGTCATTAGTTTAGCCTAGACGGGTAACCTAACACATTTACTCTGTATCTGATTAGCTCATACGAGTATCATCTGTTTTCGAACTTATGTATTGAATACTTTTACAAAGATCCATCAGAAAAATAAAGGTTGTTGATACGGAACTATTTCATTGAAATAAATGAGTTATAAATTCTGAATATCCGTATATGTAAATGTTTATTGAGTTGGAATTTTTGAATCATGTTGTGTTAAGGTTAACATTTTGAAATGACTATATGATATGGTTAAATGAATCAGTTATACGGAAACAGATAAACGAAATAATTAAATTAGTCAGTTATATGGAAATAATCATATGAATTGTTTTATGAGATGTTTATGTGGATAGATATGTAAGAAGAAAAATTTGGAATGAACGTTTGAAATGGGAAATGTGGAATGTTAAATGAATAGATGTTGAATCAATAGTATATCTAATGTGTTTATTTGTATATGTTTTATAACATGAAAAGGTTACAAGTTTCGTATATGTGAACTCACAAAGCTTGTGAGACTTGTGATGTGTATAGGTAACGAATGAACTCATGACCATGATATTGAACTATCTTGTAAAATATTTAAATTACATCATTTTTTTGTTAAGTTAAAGTTTAAGTTTATTAAGAACTTACCAAGTTTTACGCAAGCTTACTCGTGTCTTTTCCCTTCCTTGTAGATACGTTCTTTGGAAGTTAAGAGATCGGATCACTCGAGGAGATCACACTATCCAAAACCTTTTTGGTAGATTTTGATTTTAACTTGGCTTATATGACATGTAATAGGAAAATGTGGTTATGTTATGTAGTAAGATCATTTGCTCATGGTTGTAATGGTTCGTATGTATTGATGTAATATGCATGTGGGTGCTTATGATGTTGTGAAATGAGTGACTAATGTGGGATGCATGTTAAGTTCCAAGTTTAACCTAATGGATGAATATGGAATGGTAAGATGACATGAGGTAGATATGGTAAGTTAGAACTGAATGTAGTTATTTGAGTGTTGTTGTGGCTTGTATTGTGTAACTTGGTTGCTTATGCTTTGGTGTTATTTTATAGTCTTGATGTATGCTTGCAGGATATCCACCTAGGCAAAAGTGGTATGGATATGCGTATGAAATGGTAGGATTGTTAATTTACACGTAAGCTAGATGTGGTCAAATGTGATATCATGGAAGTCTAGTTAAGTCATTGAATTTCAAGTTGCTTGAGACGTAGGTGACTTGCATGATATTAGATAGTGTTTAAGGTTGATTAATTGAGCATGCTGTCTTGGTTTTTTTTTAATATGTTTGAGGCTTGAAATCATGTGTCATGAGATGGTATAAGTACATGCAATTGGATGGAAGTTAGGCTTGTTTTGGGACATTTTTGGCAAATATGGCTCGGACACACTGCCATATAACCCTTAAAGCAAAAATTTTTAGTTTTTCTCTAAACTTTCTTATTTATTTCAACTTGGTCCCTAATTGTTCCTAAACTACTTTTAAGACCTCTTAGTCTCGATTTAAGGTCAATAAATGTATGTTTATTCCATTTTGAATTACATGTGTATTTATTAAATTAATTTGATAATTGGTCCCTAATTGTTCCATTTTCCCACTTTGTAAAATCAATGCGCTTGCATTTTGTCTCAGGTTGGGTTCTATTTGGGATGACAATTTTCCTTGGGATTCCAACCTACCAACAATCATGGAAAGATTGCTTACATGGTTCTCCAAATTTTGAAGTGTCGCCTTCGTGTCTTGATGAAATTCAAGAGTGACAATAACAAGTTTATTAACAATGTCTTCGAGAGACATAATTAAAGTTTGAGATTATCGAAGAGAAGGAGGTCTTGATTGGCATGATTGATTGTATTAGTATTTTTATCTATAGCTTATATTAGGGTGATCCCTCCACCCAGCATTGTAAGTGTTAGAGTACGGATCATACTGCCTCTATGGTGGTCCTAGAAAATTCGCAGTAACATATACTTAAGTAGTGGAGTCTTCATGTAAGATACAACATGATTTGGTTATGTGGTCGGGAACGACACAAGTCCCACAAACTCAAGTTGAATTCATTTTTCATGCAAGCAAGTTTTGAACAACATTAGCAAGCTTATAATTTTTTTTTCCTCTAAGGATGGAGTACTTAGCTCATGAACTTGTCTCATGGGTTCTGTATTAGCTTGAAATTGTTGAGAGTTAGCCGCCATAATGGAAATTAAGTCTCTCGCTCTTTGAGGGGTCATGTTGATAAGTGCCCCTTGACTTGTAACATCAATCATCTTCATCTCTATAAGAAGCAAGCCTTTATAGAAACATTGAAGAAGAGATTGTTTAGTAATGTCATGTCGTGGCCAACTTGCACACAGCTTTTTAAAATGCTCCTAGTAAAGTGATTTTGCATCCTCTATCATAGACCAATGATTTCCCTTTTTAGCTCAGCTGCTTGGGATGCCGAAAAGAACTTGTCAGGGAATAAACGAGACTTGTTAGCCCATGTGTTAACTGAACCAAGAGGTAACTAAAATAACTACTCTATAGCGGAGTAGAGTTGAGAAAAAGGGAAAACTAAAAGTTTAACCTGGTATTTGGTAACTCCTTATGGTAATGTGGAATTCTTAAGATGTTTATGCGAATTCTCATTCTATAAACCACAAAAAGTGGGCAACAAGTGTATTAAGCCTAGTTTAAGGTCAAACAACACATCTACTATCGGATAGGCGATACATAACGGTTGTTGCTCATTCGATTCATGAGATGGATCTTCGTTGATTCTTGTATTAAGAGGTAGTTCGCTATCGACCTCTATCACTATTGTATTTTCGTCTCCAATTTTATCTTCTAACGTTGTAGACCCTTCTAGTTATTTATTGTGTCTTGCTTCTATTCGTAAAGTTTGGGTGATTTTCTTGATTTCAAGATTAAAATCTAGCGGTTCTCTTAAATTTGACCTAGTTATTAAGAAAAGAAAACAAAATTAGATTATTACCAATCCCCGACAAGAGTGCCAAAATTTGATGGTTGTCAAATCCCACCAAAAATAAATCCTACGCTTAAAACATAATATAAATTTATAATATAGGAAGTAGGGTCGATCCCATAAAGATTGACTTGACAATGTTCGAATTTCTCACAACCAAGGCACTTTGTGGGCAATTTCGTGCCCATGACTTTCATAGTCCATTGTAAAATGAATAAAGAGGGATTCAAGTAATACAAAATTAAAAAAATAAAATCAAAGAACAATAAAATAGTAAATAAAAACATAATTCAAAATTAAATAAAAGAAACCCAATTGATGAATGTTCCAACCTCGGGTACGATATCGGTCTTGATCCTAGAGGTTATCATTGACTATGGATGTCTTCTAGCTCACTGTTAAGACAAATATAGTGATTGAGGACGCCTCAACAACCGATTCTTCCTTAATCGTAAATTAACTGCAAGAATCACCCAACAATTAACCCTTATCAAACAAATAACCCCAAAGACACTTCCATGATTTAATCCGTTGACAGCTTTGCGAATTAGAAGAACCCTACTCTAGTTAATGATCTCAACCGCATGAATCATTTAAATTAGACCACTTAATCCCATGACGTCACCCAATTGCACTCCCAATCAAACCACACCAACTTATTCTTTGGTAAAGTAATTCAACACCGAATTAATTGTACCAACTGTGTATTGTTCCCAACACCGTATAAAGGATCTTTCTTGTAACGAAACTAAAAACAATATTATAAGATGATCTTATCTGACCCAAAAAAAAAAATACCTTAAAAGAGAAGGCGCAACGCAAAATTGAATAAAGCAATAAATATGTCATTTTGGCACACTATCAATTGTTTAGATTGACTTAATTTTAAGTAAATTCTCTGCCTAAAGCCGTACCGTTTGCTCGGTTAAAATTAAATTGCAAGCATACAATGGGGCTGTGTCACAAGTTAGTTGAATTAATTTAGTATTACAACGTTGGATTATGTCACACTCACGTCTGTGAAAGTAAATTTTTTATGCAAAAATATATTTATAAAAATGTTATCAATAAATGAATTATAGGTAGAGTGGAAAATATTTTATATACAACCCAGATTATTTTTATACAGCGTTTTTAACTTTTTTTTAATTTATATAAAAATAAAAAACAAGAAAATACTATTCTAATAATATTTTTACTTAAAAAATATTTTTAATTAAATTTATAATCTTTCGATTAAATATATTTTAATTAAATTAATACTAAAATAACTTGTAACACCATCACAAAACCCTCATGATGTCCCAAAACTGATAAATATCTATATTTGTGTAATTAAATTTCAGAAATATAAGCAAACAACGGGCGCCATAGAAGAAGTTAGGCCTGGCCCAACAACTTCCACCGCAGGGCTTATCAAAGTCAAAATCAACTTCCCTGCTTTCAATTCTCAGCTGCTTCCTTTCCTTTGCATCTCTCTTTCTCTCTTACATTATGACTATCCTCTCTAATTCTTTGGTTTTACCCACAAGTCTTACATTCCAATTATCTTCTTCTGGTAATACAATTCCTTTTCTTCATCTCTGTTCTTTTCCTAATTTTCTTTTTTCTGTTCATTCGTTGTAATCAACTTTATTTGAAATGGAATACGATTCAACTTCTAAGTTCTAATGCATAATAAAATTAATACTCTCCTCTTCTTTCTTGCTTAGGCCGTCGGATTTATTGCAGTAGCTGAAAACTTTTAGCCGCATTTAGTTCTACGCTAGTCATTTCCATGATTTTTTGGGTTCAAGACCCTGCTTAAATTTAATTGCCCTAAACTGTACTTTTTTTTTATTCAGCGAAATAAGATAGTAATGCAGAAAAAAATTTGAAAGAATATGATCCATCTTCGTTGTATCTGTGGAATTTGATTAATTTTTCAATATTGAAGCTGTGGGAGGGTAGTGGAATAATTACAATAGGCCTTCTTCATTCTTTAAATTTGTTAGCATACTTACAAAAAATTTGACTTGGTGTTTCCTGAAACCCTGGGGAAGTAATTGACTGCAAATGATGTAAGCTAAAGATGAAAGATAACGATTGGATTCGCTAAAGGTAATAGCTCGGTTGGAATTGATTGTCTGACTTGATGCTCATGATTGTTTGTTTATTTTAGTTCAGCAGTTCAGATCTTTTACAACAAGAATCTGGGTTTTAGTGTTGATTCAGATTTTTAGATCATAGCATCATTATCGTCATCATGTTCATGTCCATTCTTTGAATTCAGAATATTGGTTGTCTTTGCTCTTTATACAAACGCAAAACTAAACTAATATTAATTCTATTTTCTACTATAAGTCTACACCAAAGCTGTATCATTGTTTTGTTCATTACTTTTTCTTTTTTTTTTTTGTGGTTAGGCTCACATTTAAAGACAGCAGGGGGTGCTAGTTCCACGAACATGTCATTCAATTCTAATGGCTTAGGAAAACTGCATCTTTCTTCCTCTAGAAGGCCAGTAGTAACAGTTCAAGCTTCGTACAGGTATCATCACTGATTACGTTCGGAGAACAAGAATGCATAATAGTACGTACAAGTAGTCCTGTAACTGGCACCTACTTATGAAAGCATTATCAACTAAATACTTAGGTTCTATGTTGATCCAACTTTTTATTTTTTTTCAAGTATATGTTCAGACAAATTTGGATTGGATATGGAGAGATGACACTCCAAAGACCATCCAAATATATGAAAAAAACTTAGAAAATTTTGAATATACCCATGTCAAACACACACATGTAACCGACATTCATATCTAAGTCTTGAGTAACATACCTTAAGCTTGTATTATGTTGTTTTTGGATGTTCTGTTGTGGGTATTAATATTATAGAAATACTCAGTGGGAGTCTTTCTCTTCTTGTGTCCTTAGTGATGGTGAAAGACCAAGCAGTGCAAGCATCTTTGTTGGAGGTTTTATTTTGGGAGGACTTGTGGTTGGTGCACTTGGATGTGTACTTGCTCCCCAGGTGATATTAGCATTGCAAATGGATGCAAAATTGCACTAAAATATCTCCTTGTTTCTCCATTATGTATATTTGTTATCTGTTCAAGTAAAATAAAACACCTCCATTGAGTCATCAATTCGTTCTGATGTTATCGTTTCGGATTTTTCTGTTTAGATGATTAAGACCTGCAGAACTGTGGGAACTATTATTTGTGTTTAGCTTTTTGTATAACCTGCACTATTTATTTTCATGGCTTATATGATGTTCAATTAGGATTTTCTTGTTATCCTTCAATAGATCAGCAAGGCACTAGCTGGAGCTGATAGAAAGGATCTAATGAAGAGACTACCTAAATTCATATATGATGAAGAAGAAAAAGCTTTGGAGGTAACTTCCCCCTCCCCTCCAACCTTTTTTGTATATAAATATTGGCATATAAAGGACCAGCAATTACGGATTAAACATGCGTCCTCTAAATGGTAGTAAGTGGGGTTTGTGTTGCAGAAAACACGAAAGATACTGACTGAGAAGATTGCTCAGTTGAACTCTGCTATTGATGATGTTTCTGCTCAGCTTCGATCCGAAGATGCTTCGAATGGAGTTGCGGTGAACTCTGATGAAATTGAAACTGCCATATGAATGGGCTACCTTGTTATTATTCTGATATTGTTATCCTCGGTATGAAATAATGTGAATTTATTGTAATTTTCCTGTTTTCAAGTAAACAGTGTCTCTGTCTCTTCACTATGTTATGGGGTGGTTGTTGCACAAATGCATAATATACTTCACATTAGATATTCAATTTCCTAATATGATCATCAGTTCTTCACTGCCATAAAAGATAAAAGATGATCAAGGGTATCCACCGTTTCAGGTGTGGTTTGGATTCAAATTATAAAAAAAAAATAAGCAGCTGTTTTTTTTTAATATAATTATTCTTTTATTATTCCCAACAATTTGTTCGTGGTGTGGTCATTCTGGAAAATTGAAAATAATGCAAGGGCAGTAAAGGAAAAAGAACGGATGGAGGAGCTGTGGCTCAAATCAATTCATGAACCGAGTTTAGATCTAAACCACATTCTTATCTCATATATTTGCCACAAAATATCTCTTTACTTCACTGTTAGTAAAACTTCGCCAAGAACACCTTTCAAGTCTCTATCGGTTGAGAAAAATTGTTCTTTTTAAGAATAATTAATTATGACATTAATGTTTTCTGTCAATTATTTTTGATTTTGATTGATATAATAATAAATTTAATTTTTGATATTTACATATCTTGTGTAAATATTGACAGATAGTGAAAATTTTGCAAGTTAAATTTGACAAATCAGGATTAAATTGATAGAACGTGTAAATATTATAGATTAAATTTATTAAATTAAGATCAAATTGATAATGTGTAAATTTTATGAGCTAAATTTATTACTATAACAACAAAAGAATGTACAATTGACTAAAAACATTATCGTTGTAAGTAAATTCCCTTAGTTGCTGATTTAAAAAAATTACAAGGATCAAATTGCTTGATATTTTTTAGAGAAACCAATTTACTTAATATTGAAACTTAGGTAGACCGAAGAGGTATTTTCTACCTAAAATTTTTGTAATAACTAGCATTAAAGCCCCCGTTCTTTTATTTCAGTACTAGAGTTATTCTTCTTTCAAAAAAACAGAAAGTACTAGTTATTCAATATTAAATTTATGCCGTTTTAAATCTCGTGTGTTTGCTTGATGGTTAAGAGTCTTTATTATTCTAATTGTGGTTTGGGTTTGAATTGCATCAGTCGCGTTACTGTTTAAGCTTTGTCGTCCTCTTTTAATTCACCAAAAAAAAATTATACAGTTTTATTTTAAATTATTAGAGAATCGACATGTGGTTTAATTTTTTTTAATAAATCTTAAATCGATTTTCGAGCAATCATATAGACCAACTCGTTTAAACATATACTTTAAAAAAAGTAATTATCCGATTTTTAACGGGGTTGGAAAATTTTGTTTTAAGGTTGAATTTTTAAATTGAATTAATTAGGAATTAAAATCAAATAGTTACATGTCAAATACGAAAATGGTAGAGTCAAATTAGTAAGTGGTATTAAATTAAATTAGTTATTAAGTATAGTATGAGGACTAAATTGTGAATTGATTAAAGGAAAAGAATTGATTATAAAATGAACAAGCCTTAAAGAGGGAATTTACCAAAGACCTTATAGCAATTTGACCAAATTTATATGGAGTTGGTGGCATGAAGTGATCATGGCCATCAAATCGCACTACTTATTCCATGATTTAATTATGGCCATAGATTAAGGTTTTTTATTTTAATTATTAGTCATAAAGAAATACGAAATGAAGAAAGGGAATGAGTGTTTTCATTCTTCCATACAAGAAAACATTAGAAAGAAAAAAAAAAGAAGCTTGCATGAATTTTCCTTCCATTGTCGTAGCTTTCACCCAAGTATTGGTAAGGTTTTCTTCTTAATTTTTGTTGGAAATTAGATAAGGAATAATAGATATTAGAACTCCATTTGTTAGATTATTCAATTGATGAAGTTTTGCTTCAAATTCCATTGTTAATAGTTTTAAGAACTTGGATGATAAGAGCTCAAATTGATACATGTATGATGTTAGTTTATGGAAAGAACATGTTAGAACATGCAATCTTTCTTCATTTCCATGTTGGGAGTTTTTGGTTTTGTTTAAGTCTTTTAGGTGAGATTCTTTTCTTCGTAGAATGGTAGACGGTAGTAGGTATAAGCATACTGTTAAGAAGAAAGGTAGTGGGAAGAAGAGGTCAATTGACATATGAGTGTAAGAGGAAGAAGGTGCCAATCTAGAAAAGGGAAAAGAAAGTTGGAACCTCTGGCTTGTAGAAGGGGAAGAGAGAGGTGTGTGAGAGCTTAAGGGGTAAAAAGAGTACATGAATAGGTTAGCACCTTACACATGGTGCATTTTGATTGGCCAGCTCGATATTCAATGATTCCTAGCTATGTCAACAAGATGGTGTGTTATTACTAAGATATAAGATATGTGGGTGACCAATGATAAGTGTCTTGTCGGAGTGGTTAGGTTGTCATGGTAGCTAACTTGCGTACTCTTGGTGGAATAGTTCTCCTTGTGAAGGATGGGTTCCTTGGTGAACTAGGTTAGGTAATGAAGGTGATGGTCTATCGAAGTTCAATGTCGCACATCTTTTTGGCGAGGGTGTTAGTCGTGGCGAAGGTGATCCTTATGAGGGATAGTAACAAGTTTAAACTTCAAAAAAATATGAGTCAACCATTGAAGTTGAACCTCAAAGTTGTTCCATTTGTTGTTGTTTAACTTCTCATGGTTGTCTTAAACTATGCTTCAAATTCTTTGAAAAAGAGCACATTTATATTGGACTTTACTTAAATTAACAATTTAATCATCATTGTTAACATTGATACAAACATGGTTATGTGATGTATGCCTATGGAATACCTCGAGAGTTTAATGGTTCTTTTGAGTACATGTTTATATGAATATTGATGATGAAATAATTCTTGATTTCAAATATATTCATGTACTTAGCTTGTGTATTTGATTAATATTACGTTTATAATTGAATTTGAATTATGTTAGTGCCACTGAGTATATATTACTCAGCATACAATCATGTTTGTTTCCCTACACAAGTTTTGAATAGGTTCTTGTGTAGATAAAAAGTTCGTAAAGAATCCAACTCATCAGCTCAACTCAGAACCAAGTTTGTTCTCATTTTGAATGCATATAGTTTATGGCATGTACCTAATTGGATATCATGATTTAATGTCCATCTTGTTGGTTTGGCATTGTTGAAGCCCAATTCTGAATGGGCCTGAACTTTGGGTCAATTTTTTTACTTTTGAGTTTAGATTAATTTTAGATTTATTTCTAAATTTAAATTTACTTTAAATTTAAGTTTAAATTTGAAATAATTTTAAACTTAAAACTTTAAAATTAAATTCAAAGTCTAAACTACAAATCAATTGAATGTCCAATTACAAGGTGGCCCAATTAACCCAACACAAGCCCAAATTACAAGTGACCCAAATGATCTAAAACAGAAACCCCTAATTTGCTACCAAGTTGCACTGCAATTGCCCTCATTTCAACCAATCAAGAGTTGCCACGTCAACTCTGACCACCCACGACTTCACCATCAGCAACTTGAGCTGCCACCGCCATTGCCATAGCCGAACCTGCAAAAGCAAAGAAGAGACAAGTTATAAATGACAAACAACAAAATATCATGATTGTAAATATGGCTATAAAAGCCAGAATCGAACCTTTTGTAAGGAGGACCTTTTCTTTTCTCTTTGTACTTCTGAAACTTAGAAATCAATACAAGAATAGCCTCTTTAATAATATTATAGAGTATACTAAAGAACCAGAATCAAGAAGTAGTGTCCAAGCAAGAACAGACCATCAGATACACGAAGCAATTAAAAACATTCAAGCATTGAAACCGACCAGGTACCATTCAACGCATGATTACTTCCATTTACGTTTCCAATTTCTAAATACATCAGTTTCTATGTATGCATTGATTCATGCATTTAAGACCGCTGTCAATATTTATTGCTTCTTTCAAAACCTATTAATAAGTATCTTTGATATTAATATTAATAATGATAATAATAATAAATAACAGTGAATAAATAGCATTAATAATTAATAATAATAATGTTGATAACTGTATTAATAATGATTATTAAAAATTAGTATTAATTTGTAATAAAAAGAAAAAGGAAAATGAATGGGCAAAAGGACACGTCCCTTGGTTGCCGCTGCCGGTGCCGTCACCGGAGCCACCACCGGCATCGTTCTTTCGAACACCACTCCTCCGATCTCACCTTCCAAACGCCGATCCTCGAATCTGCAAAAGGGAATGACGGGTTTAAGATTACAAATAAAACACAATAGTTTTCAAAAAAAGGAAATCCCAGAGAGTTGTTTCGAAACAAAGAAATAAGAAATCAGGATTTGGACTTTTAACAAACTAACTCCAAACTTTCAGATTCCATAAAAAAAAAAAAAAAGAGGGAATGGTTTTAGTTTTGTTCGAATGAAGTTTCAAAGTATTAAAAAACACTCATTTTCTTGAAGATCTAGGCTAGATCGGTTCGATCTAGAGAATTCATTTAAGGTTGGTTGTGTAAGAGAATGATTATTTTTCATGATTTGTGTTGAAAGGACTAGATTGAATAAAAGGAAAATATTAGGGGTAAAACGATAATTTTCCCAAAAAAGACCAAATTGTGTTGAATGACTCAATTATATGATTTACTATGAGAATTGGATGATTTGTGTATGATCATGCTTCAGATTGCGGAAAAGGAAAATTAACGGAGTAGTCCCTAAAGTCTAAGCGTAACTGCAAGTTAGTCCGATAAGTTCGTAATGTAAATTTTACTTAATATTTCTTGTATGTATATTATCAATGTTTAGAAAATCAAAATCATTTGGCATTGAAGAGATCGAGGAAATGAAATGAAAAGGATAGTAGGTTTTATGTCGTTGAAAAAGTACCGACGCGATGACTAGGGTACCACATATGTTGCGAGTCCTCGACAGCTTGTGTGAGCAATATCATGATTAGAAAAAGAGATATGAATCCTAAATGGATTATAGGACCTTCGATGGCTGGGACTTTTGCATTATGCATACTCCTGATAGCTCGTGTGAGCAGCATCGTTAAGGGGACAATTTACAAACAGACACCAAACAGATGGCTAGGGTACTGTATATGTTGTGAGTCCTCGACAGGTCGTGTGAGTAGCATCCGGTACTGGTAATAAGAAGTTATAGACAGGGAAATAGAAGTTGTTTTTAACTCAAGAAACAATGGAATTATCCTGACTCGGTTGAGCTATAGTTGCTTATTACAAATGTTTGGTAACTCCTTAAACTATCAAACTTACTAAGCTATGAAACTTAATAAAGATGTTGTTGTTTTGTAGATCGTTTTGTTGATTGAAGATCGAATCATCGTCATCTCTTCGAAGTCATACTATCGCGGAGTTTGTTGGTAGTTTTTGCATCACTCGGTCTTATGGCATGTACTAGGATGATGTTTTCTTTTGCTTATGTACTTTGGATTGAGAAATCTTGTTATGTTGATGAATGTAGCAAATTCATGTTGTGTAAGTTGGAATATAGACTTAAAAACACTATGATATGGTTTGGAATCTATGTATTTCGTGTTAACTTAATGCATATTGAGGTCATGAATGTTTTAAGTTGATAAACTTGTGTTGTGGCATGATTCGTGTGATTTTGCATACTTGTTTCGATAGAACCCATGCATGTACTAGTAGAAGTACAGGGTAGGAGAGAGGTTGCTCACTGACTTGGGTTATATCGGTAGATGAATAACAAGTATCGATAGTCATGTGTTTAGAAGTATCGGTAGTTTGCACACTTGTATCAATAGAAATTACTGGGTAAGATTTTTAGCTCTCTAGAGTTTTTAGTATCGATAGAGGTAAGACTTGTATCAGTAGAACTGTAACTTGTATCGGTACAAATTTGCACTATTCTTGAACTATTTACTGACTTGACAACTACCAATACTTGTCCAACAGGTACCGATAGAAGTCTCTAGAAATGTTGAAAATGACCTTTTTGCGCTTATTAATTTGTGCTTATAATCAAATAATGATTTATAACATGTGGAATACAATCCTTTAATAGAAATAAAGTCTGAATAATATTATTTAAAGATGAACTGTGATAAATGAATAGTAAGACATCGAAACCCTAACTGATAATAATTTTTAAGTTTTAGGTGTTATATTTAGTGGTATCAGAGCTTATGTTTTAGCCATTTCTCAGATAGTTATGACTGTATTAAATGATTTAGTAGTACATGGCATATGAACTTGTGATAGTGTGATAAACATGAATCCGATCTAACTATAATTTTTGCAGATAAAAGTAAAGATGTCTGATTTTGAAAGAGATGAAACCAACGAAATAAACAGTAATGACCCCACGAGTGATTTCGAGGTTGGTCATGGGGCACCTATCTTGCTGATGACAGAAAGCGAAGCCAAAAATTTGTTCTTCGGCTTAATGGAATAATGGTTCTCAGAATTTATGCAAAATAAACGAATGGAGCCACCTTCTCCACCCCTAACTACATAGCCTATTACTCGACCTACGGCACCCCTAGTAAGGCCTCCATCTCCTATTGTAATAGAACAGAGGCATTGTATTCCGACTGATAGGGTAAGAAAGTATGGAGTGAAAGAATTCCGTAGAAATGTTGAGGATGATCCATCCAAGGCTGAGTATTGGTTGGAAAACACCCTGAGGGTATTGAATGAAATGGGTTGTCCGCCTGAAGATTTTGTGAGGTGTGTTGTTTCATTACTGAAAGACGAAGCTTACAATTGGTAGGCAATGATTATAGTAGTGATGCAGGAAAACGAGATTACTTGGGAATTTTTCCAAACGGTTTAAAAAGAAATATGTTAGCAAGAGGTATTTAGATAAAAAGAAGAAAGAATTCCTAGAGTTGACACAAGGAAACAAGACTATAGTAGAGTACGAATGGGAGTTTGTATTTCTTAGCAAATATGCACAGGAGATTGTACCAATAGACGAGGCTATGTGTGTCCGATTTAAGGACGATTTGAACGATGAAATAAAGATGATTTTAGATGGTTCAAAAATACGACCATTTTTCATCTTGGCAGACAGAGCACAGAAAATGGAGGAAGTATACAACCGAAAGAAATAGAGAGAGAAGAGATTTCGAGATTTTGGGAAGAAAAATTCAACTAGAACCTTCTCAATGCCACCCTCGAAGAAATTCAGAGATAGTGAAAGCTGAGAAGAAGTCCTTTTCGGCTTTCTGAGTAAGAGTCGATCAGGACCACCAAAATCTAAATTTTAGAATCAGCCAACTGATAGTGTGGCTAGTGTTCGAAACGTGCCAAAATCGGTGTGCGAGCATTGTAAAAGAATCCATTCAGGTGAGGTTGATTAAAGGAGCTTATTTCCGATGTGGAGGTACCGATCACTTCAGGCGAAATTGCCTGATAAATTTTAGAGCAAAGGAAGATCGGAGTGTTAATCCTCTAGTTACACCATAGAAAGGTAGATGCTTGGGGTAGAGTAGCAGTGTAGGTGGGAATCGAAATGAAAACAGAGATAATGTAAGCAGGTCGAAAGCTCGAGCACCTGCATGGACTTATGCCATCCGAGCTAGAGAAGAGGCTGTCACTCCCGATGTTGTGACTGGTATATTCTATCTTTTTAATGATATTGTGTGTGCTTTGATTGACCTGGGATCAACTCATTCATATATTTTAACTACCTTAGCTACTGATAAGAAATTGTTTGTTGAGTCGACTGAATTTAACGTGCAAGTCACAAACCCATTCGGTCATAGTGTCATTGTTAACCTGGTATATCATAAATGTCCACTGAAAGTCCAGGGCTGGGAATTTTCTGTTGATCTAATGTTATTTCCATTTACCGAGTTTGACGTGATCTTGGGTATGGATTGGTTATCTGAGCAAGAGCAGCAGTAGAAAATTGCAAGAAAAGACAGATTAGTTTGAAATGTCCGACAGGTGAAGTGATTACAGTTGAGTCCGATAGATTGAACAGTGAAACCAGGGTGATTTAAGCTATTTCAGCACATAATATGGTTCATAGAGGTTGTAAAGCATTCTTGGCGTACATACTTGATACACGGGGTTCGGGAATAGAGCTAAAACAGGTACCAATTGTTAATGAGTATACAGATGTGTTTCCAGAAGAATTATTGGGTTTGCCACCAACCAGAGAGGTAGAGTTTGGTATTCATTTGCTACCTAGTACCGCTCCAATCTCAATTTCACCATACAGAATGGCACCGATCCAGTTGAAAGAATTGAAAGCTCAGTTGCAAGAATTGTTAGACAGAGGGTTCATATGACCTAGCGTATTACCTTGGGGTACGCCTGTGTTATTCGTGAAAAAGAAAGATGGATCGATGCTGATGTGTATAGATTACAGGTAAATGAATAAGGTAAAAATCAAGAATAAGTACCCGTTGCCTCGGATCGATGAGTTATTTGATCAGCTAGAAGGTGCAGCCGTATTCTCCAAGATAGACCTCCGGTCAAGTTACTACTAGATGCGAGTGAAAGATTACAATATAATGAAAATGACATTCAGGACCCGGTATGGTAATTATGAGTTCCTGGTTATGCCGTTTGGGTTGACTAATACCCCAGCAACATTTATGGATTTGATGAACAGAGTATTTCAGACTCAATCGGACAGGTTTGTAGTTGTGTTTATTGATAACATATTGATCTACTCTAAGACAGAATCAGAGCATACTTAGCATTTGAGGGAAGTATTATGGATTTTACGAGAAAAATAGTTGTATGCAAAATTCACTAAATGTGAATTCTGGCTTCAAGAGGTCGGGTTTTTGGAGCATGTAGTATCTTCGAAAGGGATACGAGTTGATCCGAGTAAAATCTCAACTATTCTCAATGGAAAGGTACCAAAGAATGTCTCCAAGGTACGCAGTTTCTTGGGATTGATAGGTTATTAACGTCGGTTCGTGAAAGATTTCTCTATCATAGCTTTACTGATGACCAAGTTGCTACAAAAAAATATCCAGTTCGTCTGGTGTGATAAGTGCCAACAAGCTTTCGATTAGTTGAAAAAGTTGTTAACTGAAGCTCTGGTCCTGACGCATCTAGAGTCGAGAGAAAAGAGTTTGTTGTTTACAGCGACTCGTCTTTAAGTGGGTTGGGATGCGTTTTGATGCAAGATAGGAAAGTGATAGCTGATGCCTCCCGTCAGTTAAAGCCGCATGAAAAGAATTATCTGACTCATGATTTGGAGTTAGCTACTATAGTCTTTGCATTGAAGATTTGGCGTCACTATATTTATGGGGAGAGATGCCATGTGTTTACTGCCATAAGAGTTTGAGGTATTTGATGACACAAAAGGAGTTGAATTTGCAACAGCGTCGATGGTTAGAGCTGTTAAAAGATTATGACCTTGTGATTGAATATCACCCGGGAAAGGCTAACATTGTTGCCGATGCTTTCAGTCGAAAATCATTGTTTACACTGAGAGCATTAAACGCTCAGTTGTCTTTGAAGAATGATGGTTCTATCACTATTAAACTCAAGACGAGAACGTTATTTCTACAGTGAATTCGAGAATTTCAAAGTAGTGATCCAAAGCTCATAGCTAAAAAAAGGCAGATACAGAGTGATGCCACTACAAGGTTTACAATAGATATAGAGGGTATGTTGTACTACAACGATAGGGTGTGTGTTTCGAATGATCTGGATTTGAGATGAGACATTCTGACGGAAGCTCACAGCAACACTTATTTCATTCACCTTGGGAGTGTGAAAATGTACGACCTGAAGAAAATATATTGGTGGTCTGGTATGAAGCGAGAGATTTCAGATCTTGTGACTAGATGCCTTATATGTCAGCAAGTGAAAGTAGAGCACCAGGTAGGATCTGGGTTACTACAGTCGATTTCCATCTCGAAATGGAACTGGGAGCAGATTACTATGGATTTTGTCACAAGACTTTCGGTAACACCGAGAAAGAAAGATTTAATCTCTGTAATTGTAGACAGATTAACAAAGTCAGCTTACTTCATCCCTATCTGAGTAGATTAACCACTGGAGAGACTGCTGAGTTATATGTGTTTGAGATCGTACGACTACACGGAGTACTAGCATCTATTATCTCTGACAGGGATCCACGTTTTACCTCGAGGTTTTGGGGTAAGTTGTATGAAGCTTTAGGAACCAAGCTGAATTTTAGCACTGCATATCATCCGCAAACAGATGGTCAGTCAGAGCGGGTGATACAGATTCTTGAAGATATGCTACGATGTTATATACTTGAGTTTGAGGGAAGCTGGAAGAAATATCTGCCACTGGTAGAGTTTGAATATAATAACAACTATTAATCAAGTATTAAAATTGCACCGTTTGAGGCATTATACGGTAGGAAATGTAGAACACCCTTGTGTTGGTCAGAGTTGAGCAAGCCTAAGTCGATTGGAACCAACTTGATTCATGAGACGGAAGACAAAGTGTGGGTGATCCGCGACTGCTTGAAAGCAGCATCTAATCGGAGAAGTCAAGATCTTAAAAGGAAAGATATAGAATTGTAGTAGGAGACAGAGTCTTCTTGAGAGTTTTACGTTGGAAGAAGATGCTAAGGTTTGGCAGAAAAGGAAAGTTGAGTCCATGGTTTATCGGGCCGTATGAAATCATTGAACGGGTTGGCCCTATAGCATATAAGCTAGCTTTACCACAGGAACTAGAGAAGATTCATAATGTATTTCACGTTTCGATGCTGAGACAGTACAGATCAGATCCTTTTAATGTGATTACACCTTGTGAAGTTGAGATATAGCCAGATTTGTTGTAACAACCCGATTTTAAGTGGTGTCAAAAATAGTGATTTCGAGATCACAACTCCGATGAGTCAGGTTGTAAATATTATTTATTTGATATTTATAACTTCAATATCATCATATTAAATTTTGGTTAAAAGATTTTATCTTTTAGATAGTTAATTGAGTAATAGAGACTAAATTGTAAAAGGTACAATAGTTTAATTGCATGCATTTAATGTTAATTGAAGGATGGTTAAAGTCCTAAAAGGGTAAATAGACCTTTTAAGGAGGAAGTGGATGGTTTTGACTAAATCTAAAGGGAAATTCACATGAATTAAGTAAGGTAAATTTGTAAAATAATAATAAATAGGTTTAAGTAAAAAATGATGGATGATTAGAGAAATTAGTAAATATCATTAAGTTTATAAGTAGAAAATAAAAAAAAGAAAAAGAGAGAGTAGCATAATCAGTTTAAAGAAGCTAGAAACCATGATCGGTCAAGCTTAAAGCTCCATTAGACTACGATCGTGCTATAGATCGCGAAAAAGGGAAATTAACGGATTAGTCCCCTGAAGTTCTTCTCAAAACTACAATCCAGTCCGGTAAGTTCGTAATGTTAAATTCTTATTAATAGCCGCTTATAACTTCCTTCTAATGATTATTGAAAATGAGAGACGATGATTGAAAACGTGAAAGGAAAGATAGAAACGACGAGATGAGAATTTCTCGACCATGTGCCAAATATAGAAAATGGTCCGATGGTTGAGATCCTGCATTTGTTGCGGATTCTTTATAGCATCGTGAGTCACTGTAAGGTGAATAGAATCCAAGAATGGATTACAGGCCCTACGATGGTTGAGATTTATGCTTGTTTGCATATTCTCGTCAGCTTAGTGTGAGCAGCATTATAGGGAACAGATATACCGTATCGATGGTTAAGAATAATATCGTATACTGGTAACAGGCATGACCTGTGGGTCAATAGAGAGCAAATGAGCATCATGGCCTTTATGTCAATAGGGAGTAAAATGAAAAACAACCTTTGAAGTTCAGTTGTGCTGGCTTGATAGATTTATAGAGTTGTTTATCACATAAGACTTGGTAAATTGATGAACTTGCAAACTTATTAAGCTACGTAACTTACTAGTGAACTTGTTGTTGTTTTGTAGATTTGGTTTTGTGACTTGAAGATCGGATCATCTTTAAGACATCACACTATCCTGGGAGCTCGTTTGGTAGTATTTACATCACTTGGTTATTTGGCATGTACTAGGATGATATTAATCTTTGATGTTGAACTATAGATGTTGAAATCTTACTATTTTGATTGTGTAAATGCATGAAGTACAACTTGGATTTTTAAGCTTAAGATGCTTGTAAAGATTTAAAAGTTATGCATGATGTGTGACGACTTAATGCATAACTTGTATTGGAAGTATTTGAATGTAAACTTGTGTCTTGGCTTAATTCTTGAGATTGTGCATACTTTTTCTATAGAACTTGTGCATGTATCGATAGAAGTACGGGGTAGGAGAGAGATTATCCTCTGACTTGAGTTGTATCGGTAGTTGAATAATAAGTATCGGTAGTTTTTAGCTTTTATGTATCGGTAGTATGTATGCATATATCGGTAGAAGTTGCAGGGTGAGGATTTTTGCTCTCTGGAGTTTTTGGTATCGGTAGATACATGACTTGTACCGGTAGAAACCATACTTGTATCGGTAGATCTAGCACAAGTACCGTTAAAAGTCTACAGAATTTCTAAATTGTTCACTAACTTGACTATTATCGGTACTTGACCCATCAGGTACCGGTAGAAGTCTCCTAAAATGTTAGAAATATCATTTTTACCCTTGATGAAATTGTGTTATGTTTAAATATTAATCTAAAATACGAGAGGTGAATTTCATAATGTATAAATATTAAAATATTTGGATATTTTTTTAAGATGAACAATGTTACATGAATAGTAATACCGAAATCCTAATCGGCGACGATGTTCGGGATTTGGGTGTTACATTTGTCGTATTCAGAAGAATCAGTTAAAATTTTGGCTCGCGAGGTAAAAGAGTTGCGAAACAAAGGGTACCACTGGTGAAAGTACTTTGAAACAGACATGGGCTTGAAGAAGCTACATGGGAGACAAAAGCTTCGATGAGATAACAGTACCCTAACCTGTTCACTGGTAAGAAATTTCGGGACGTAATTTCCCAAAGGGGAGAGTTGTAACAGCTCGATTTTTAATGGTGTTGAAAATAGTGATTTCGGGATCACAACTCTGGCGAGTCGAGTCATAAATTTAATTATTAAATATTTGTGATGTCATCAGCATCGTATTAAGTTTTGGTTATGAAATTTTGACGTTTAGATAGTTAATTGAATAGGAAGTATTAAATCGTACAAGGTGCAAAAGTTGAGTTGTCCAACTAGGGGACCAAATGAGTAAATTAACCAAAGTGTTTTAGTGGTGATTTTTCATGAGATGAATTAAATATAAATAGGATTAATTAAATTTAAACAAATGATTAATTAGGTTAATTGATAAAGTCTAATAATTTACAAAATTACCATTAGTATACATATTAAAATAAAAGGGAAATTAAGATGAAATTCACCATTTTCCTTCATCTTCTTCACCTAAACGGCTAAGAGATGAGAAATTTAGGGTTTTGCTCTTCCAACTTTTGAGCTTTGATTTGGGTAAGTAAATGATAATCGTTTCTAGTAATTTTTGTGTTTTTGAGTCCATAGCAGCTTAATCTAGCTAATCCAAGGACTAATTTGTGAATCTGTCAAAAGTTATGAAACTTGCCATTGTTGAACTTTCTTGTTCTTGTGAGCTTTTGATAGGTTTGAATGTTGATGCTTGGGTTAAATTTTTTTGTAAAGAGATTTTTTTATGAAATTAAGGTTTAAGACTAAAATGTGAAAATGATATAAAAATACATGTATTATTGTGCAAATAAATGTGTGAAAGGGTTGGGTAAACACCCTAGAGAATTCAGTTAAGGTTGGTTGTGTAAGAGAATGATTATCCTTCATGTTTGTGTTGAAAGGACTAGATTGAATAAAAAGAAAATATTAGAGGTAAAATAGTAATTTTCCTAAAAGGACTAAATTGTGTTGAATGACTCAATTATAGATTTAATGTGAGAATTGGATTTTTTTGTTGATGTAGACTATGATCATGCTTCAGATCGCAGAAGAGGGAAATTAGCGAAGTAATCCTTGAAGTCTAAACTTAACTGCAAGTTAGTCCGGTAAGTTCGTAATGTAAATTTTACTTAATATTTCTTGTTTGTATATTGTCAATTTTCTGCAAATTGGAGCATTAAAGAGATCGAGGAAATGAAACGAAAAAGATAGTAGGCTTTATGCCGTTGAAAAAGTACCGACGCGATGGCTGGGGTATTGCATATGTTGCGAGTCCTCGATAGCTCGTGTGAGCAGCATTGTGATTCAAAAAAGAAATATGAATCCTAAATGGATTATGGAACCTTCGATGGTTGGGACTTATGCTTTATGCATACTCCCAACAGCTCGTAAGAGCAGCATCGTTAAGGGGACAGTTTACAGACAGACACTGTACCGATGGTTGGGGTTCCGCATATGTTTTGAGTCCTTAACAGCCAGTGTGAGTAGCATCGGGTACTGGTAATAGAAAGTTATAGACAAGGAAATGAAAGTTGTATTTAACTCAAGGAACAATGGCATTATCCTGGCTCGATTAAGCTATACTTACTTATTACAAATGGTTGGTAACTCCTTAAACTATCGAACTTACTAAGCTATAAGCTTACCAAAGATGTTGTTGTTGTTTTGTAAATTGTTTTGCTGATTGAAGATCGGATCATCGTCAACTCTTTGAAGTCACACTATCGCGGAGCTTGTTGGTAGTTTTTGCATCACTCGATCTTATGGCATGTACTAGGATGATGTTTTCTTTTGCTTATGTACTTTGGATTGAGAAAATCTTGTTATGTTGATGAATGTAGCAAATTCATGTTGTGTAAGTTGGAATATAGACTTAAAAACACCATGATATGGTTTGGAATCTATGTATTTCATGTTAACTTAATGCATATTGAGGCCATGAATGTTTTGAGTTAATAAACTTGTGTTGTGGCATGATTCGTGTGATTCTGCATACTTGTTTCGGTAGAACCCATGCATGTACCAGTAGAAGTACAGGGTAGGAGAAAGATTGCTCACTAACTTAGGTTGTATCAATAGATGAGTAACAAGTATCGGTTAGTCATGTATTTAGAAGTATCGGTAGTTTTCATACTTGTATCGATAGAAATAACAGGGTAAGATTTTTAGCTCTCTAGAGTTTTTAGTATCGGTAGAGGTAAGAATTGTATCGGTGGAGGAGTCACTTGTATCGGTAGAACTGCCACTTGTATCGGTACAAATCTGCACTATTCTTGAACTGTTTACTGACTTGATAACTATCGATACTTATCCAACAGGTACACAGATAGAAGTCTCCAAAAATGTCAAAAATAACCTTTTTGCCCTTATTGATTTGTGCTTATAATCAAATAATGATATATAGCGTGTGGAATACAATCCTTTAATAGAAATAAAGTCTGAATAATATTATGTAAAGATAAACAATGATAAATGAATAGTAAAACGTCGGAACCCTAACCGATAATGATTTTCAGGTTTTGGGTGTTACAAGGGAAAAGGATGTAAATACTGGTGTTGGGGAACAAAATTGTAATGAAGAATTAAATTGTAATGAGAGAGGTAACGGTGGGGCTAGGGAAACATTTACAGAGTTAGGTGGGGAATCTAATGTGAGACTAGAGTTTAATGGGAGTAGTGAGGCATGTGCTGAGAGTGGGGAAAGTAGTGAAAGCAGTGGGCTCAGTGATACAGATAACTCATTGGGTAGTGGGGCTTTAGGGGTAGAATCTGAGGATGAAGAGGTGAGAAATATAATGGATTAGTGTAGAAAATGCGAAGGAAAAAAAAAAAGAAAGAGCAAAGGTAGGTGAAAGTAGTGAAAGGGGAGAGAAAAATGGTGAGGTTCCATCAGATATGGGAACTAAATACGTTAATTAATTGGATTTGGGGTCTTATGGAAGTGATTTGACCACCCCCGAACGTACTACATTTCGGTGTAGATTTCGGATTTCTATAAGTATATGGGTTAGGTTGTAAATATAGTGTGTTTATAGTACGATTTTAGGGATTATAGTACAAGGTAAAATAAAAGAGTTTGTTTGAAGGCATAAAATAAAAAGATAGAAATAAAGTAAAAGTTGAGTTGTAAAAAAATCTTATAAACGGTTTTGGGGAAATTATGTCGTTTTCATATGATTTCCTTGATTGTTGGTTTTGGGGATTTTCCTCCAATCAACTAGTCACTACCCTAGTTGGATCTCTCGATCTTCTGTCGGCATAGAAAGTCGATAATCACAATCTAAACCAGTTTGGGGAAAAGGTGTTCACGGATGGGCAATACCAAATTTGGGTTCATTTCCACCTAGATGACTTTCTAAGGTTCTCAGGCCTAGTGTTTGTTTGATGCTCTTCCTTTCCCAAACAGTTGATCCGAAAGGTAAAATCCTATAAAACAATAATCAATTATTCATACATCTACTCCCTAATTCCCCTAAACAAAATTAGTTCCTCATGATTTCTTTGTTCATCAATGAAACAATATATGAAAACATATAAATGCAAAAGAGAATGAAAAGGAAACTAAAATTGTATTAAGCGATCTGTCGGGAAAAACTCCTCAATCGTTTACACGACTTTCTACAATCTCATTTCGAAAACTGAAAATAAAAATGAAACTAAAAACTAAATGTAATGAATCATGTGTAAAACCTTAGTGGTAAAGGTCCTATTTATAGCTTGAGATGGTCGTTTTTCCTCAACCTTAGGTTAGTTTCCGTTCTTCGTGTTTAAATGGCATTGTAAAGACCAAAACACCCTTCATTTGGTGTAAAATTTCATTTGGTGTAAAATCCACGTCTAGGGGTTATTATCGCGACATACCAAGTCCTAAGTCACGAAATAGTAGTCAGTATACTTCTCTGTAGACATTTTAGGGGTTTGTCATGATGTAGACATGCTATGTCGCGATGAAGGGGGTTTGTTGCAACATAGGCATGTTATGTTGTAACGAAGAAGACAGATTCATTATTTCTTCATTCTGGTCGCTATGTTACGACATCCATTATCCCGTGTCGTGACATAGTCATCATTTTTTATATGGTACACCTTCTAATGGTCTCCTACACACTCACAAAGTATGTTAGCCAACTTTTAGGCCTCAATTGGCCTTAAAGACAATAAAGTAACATTTTAGCACTGGTTTTCACAATTTATTCAAAGGTAAAAACTAAGTAAAATCTTATAGAATTATAAATAAAATGTCTAATTTCAAGCTCCTCAAGTGTGAAAACTAGTTCGATCTGCTAGGTATAAAACCAGTAGATCAAACTCCCCCACAATTAAGTCTTTGCTTGTCCTCAAGCAAACAAAACAAAATAAAGCAATAAAACAAAGAAAGAAAAGAAAAGGAGCTTGAGTCTGTATCATACAAAGTTATGTACGTAACATCTACTGTAGGCATTATATATTTTTCAATAATTCTGACATGATGAGTAAGTAATTTTACTATTTTTGGTTAGAAACAATATAAGTTCAGTAAGTTACAGAAATACAAATATCAATGTTTTATCGATATAAATCCATCAATGCCTAATATAAGTATTTTAGTTATAGTTCAATACAGATAGCTATAATGAGATCATACAATTTCCATTTCTATTCATGCATAGAGTTTTTTAGGTCACATAGGGCTTTTCGGCTTGTAACGTGTTGAGGCTTAGGATAGGTATAAATTTCACAGAATAGTTAAGCATAAAAGGTTACAAACACGAAAATAGTTTGGCACATTGTATTGTTCCCTATTCTTCCCCTTAATGTCTCATTCCATCTCACCCCGTTATTTCTCCTCTTTCACCTTCCTTTTCTCTCCAATTTAGGAAATCTCAATATAATCTAATCCCTTTAGCTAGCCTATGAGTATTCTTTTGTTTCTTGAGTAAGGTTCTCTTTTTCTTCTTTTCGGTGACTTTTTCACTTTTCATATACTTTCTTACTCATGATTTTCCTCTTTTGTTTCTACTCATTTAATTTTTCTTTTTGATTTTTTGCTATTTCTCTCTTTTTAGCTAAACTAAAGTTCATACATTATATTTATTTTCCTATTTCCCTCTTTTTTTATAACCTCCACCATAATGTGTCTAATTACCCTCAATACATATGGTTATACGTTTATTTATATGTAAAATAGGACCAAAGAAAAGAGTACACACAATTTATCGTTTTAGGCTTTTAGAGGCTTGTAGTGTGGTTCATCAAAATGGGTCATAAGGCTCAAAGATGGGTACTAATTGGAAATTTAGAATAAGGTTTGGCTTTTTAGCTCTAGATGTAACCAAACAATGCCTTAGGTCATCCCTAAATACCTTAATATGCATAAATCTCAATTTAGTCAAACAATCTTAAATTACTATCTATAACATATACTAGCATGCTCGTTTTCTCATATTATGCACATCATTCGGTATCAATAATACTTTTCCACCTATACTTAATGTAACCTATAGAACTTAAAAATTTCATGCTAAAAAAATTTAAAAATTCCTCATCATCATGCCAAATTTATTAACAAATACAATCAACCTATTATACATGCTCCTAACCAATCACTTGTATTTTTACAAGCTCAAGCACACATCAACAAGAAAAAGAAAAACTATATGCAAAAATTTCTATGTTACCCCCATACTTTAGAAAAACACATTGTCCTTAATGTGTAGCCCTATAAGTAGTAAGGAAAGAAGTTACTCGACTGATCGTGAAGGTCTTCTTCTTCATATGGTGCTTGTCCTTCTCTCTTTTAGCGTGAATGCTTGAAATTATTGGGTCTCCATAATTTGGGGTTCCTACAAAAAGAATTAAGGCATATATGTACAAAAGTAAATTCTAATCCTGCTCTTACAAATTATATAAGTCTCAAAAAATAATCCCAAAATTACAAGTTTCAAAAATTAAAGGTCTCAAAAACATTTTATTCTTCTTCATCCATTTTATCCTCCTCATCATCACTATCATCCTCTTCTTCTTGTTCTTCCCATTATGCTCCTCATCGTTTGCCCGAAACAAGTCTGATGTGTAGTTGGGGAACCTAATGTTGTGTTACCGAGCAACCTCCTGAAATATCGTTCCTGATTCCTACATCCATTAGATCATCCAATCGAGCTTTGGATGACTCCCTTCTCAAACTTCTTGTTGGGCTTGTGCCGACCTTTATGTGGAAGTTGGTGTAGCTGTCAAGTCTCATGATTTCCTCTTCCCCTCTTTCATTTGTTTAACGCGAAGCTCCCCGTATTGTTGGAAGAGGGTGTCACAAATGACACTCTTTGACGGCTTCAATGTTTGCTTAGTGGATGTCATGGGCACTCTTGCCCTTCCACATAAAGCAGTAATTAAGTGAGGAAAGAAAATCCTCACCTTTTGGCTTCCTATTCATCGACTCATATTTTGGTGGATCTACTTCCCTATACAAACCTGTTGTTTCCTCAAAATTGTGAATAATAACACTACTCGAAAAGCATTAACTTTAGAAATATTTAAAGCAGCTATCATACGTATGCATATAAATTAGTACTGATTTTCAAGTTTATAGTACGAGGTAAAATAAAAGATTTTGTTTGAAGGCATAAAATAAAAAGATAGAAATAAACTAAAAGTTGAGTTGTAGAAAATCTTATAAACGGCTTTGGGGAAATTAGGTCATTTCCGTATGAATTTCTTGATTGTTGGGTTTTTGGATTTTTCTCCAATCAGCTAGTCGCTACCCTAGTTGGATCCCTTGATCTTTCACCGACATAGCAAGTCGATAGAGATTGCTTATCGCTAGATGTCACAATCTAAACTGGTTTGGGGAAAAGGTGTTCACGGATGGGTAATACCAATTTTGTGTTCATTCCCACCTAGATGACTTTCTAGGGTTGTTAGGCCTAGTGTTTGTTTGATACTCTTCCTTTCCCAAACAGCTGATCCAAAAGGTAAAATCCCTGTAAAACAACAATCAATTATTCATACATCCACTCCCTAATTCCGCAAATGGAATTAGTTCCTCATGGTTTCTTTGTTCATCAATGAAATAATATATGAAAACATATAAATGCAAAAGACAATGAAAAGGAAACTAAAATTGTATTAAGCGATCTATCGGGAAAAACTCCTTGATTGTTTACGCGAGTTTCTACTACAATCTTGTTTCGAAAAATGAAAATACAAATGAAACTAAAAACTAAATCTAAGGAATGGTGTGTAAAACCCTAGTGCTAAAGGTTCTATTTATAGCTTTAGATGGTCATTTTTCCTCAACCCTAGGTCAACTACCATTCTTCGTTTTTAAGTGACATTGTAAAGCCAAAACGCCCTTCATTTGGTGTAAAATCCGCGTCCAAGGGTCGATGTCGAGACATACCAAGTCTTATGTCACGACATAGTAGTCAGTGTACTTCTTTGTAGACATTTTCAGGGGTTTATCGTGACGTAGACATGCTATGTCGTGACGAAGGGGGTTTGTTGCAACATAGACATGCTATGTTGCAAAGAAGAAGGCAAACTCATGATTTCTTCATTTTGGTTCCTATGGTGCGACATCCATTGTCCCGTGTTGTGACATAGTCATCATTTTTTATACGGTATACCTTCTAATGGTCTCCTACACACTCACAAAGTATGTTAGCTAACTTTTAGGCCTCAATCGACCTTAAAAGTTCAATTTATTTAAAGGTAAAATCTAAGTAAAATCCTATAGAATTATAAATAAAATGCTTAATTTCAAGCTCATCAAGGGTGAAAAGTAGTTCAATCTGATAGGTATAAAACTGACAGATCATGATTCAAATGGTGAGGTTGTTTGTAAGAGGAGCAAACATGTTTGTTTTGACCCTAATAACCCAATACCATATTTGGAGTTAGAATGGTGTTTAAGGGACAAGAGGAATTCAAGACTGCATTATCAAAGTATGTTGTAAAGAAAAGGTTTGATATTGTGTTTCTTAGGAATGAGAAGGGTAGGACTAAAGTGAAATGTAAGGTAGATGGATGTCCATTTAAAACATATGTTGCTATAGATAATAGTGATGGTTTTTACAAGATAAAAACCTTTATAGAAATCCATGATTGTTCTATTACTTTTAAGAACAAAAGGGAAACTTACAAGTTTGTTGGGGAGCATTTCTTAAGTAAGATTAGGGTGATTCTGAAGCTGAAGTTAACTAAGGTGCAGAAACTAGCCAAGGAAGAGTCAAAAGTTGAGCTGAGTAGGGTTACATGCAGTAGAGCCAAGAAATGGGCTCTAGAGGAAATAAACGGAAGGGTTTGCTATGAGTTTAGCAGACCATGTGACTATGCAAATGCACTTAGAAAGGCATATCCGGATGACAATATAGAGGTGATGGTAGAAAGACCAACCCCTACTGAAATTCCCAAGTTTAGGAGATTTTATGTAGGGTTTAGTGCTTTGAGAAAAGGGTTTCTAGAGTGTTGTAGACTTTTATTTTTCTAGATGGATGCTTTTTGAAGGGGAGATTCAAAGGGGAACTTCTGTGTGCTATGGGTAGAGATGGTAATGACCAAATATACCCTATCTCATAGGCAGTTATAGAGAATGAAAGTAGAGAAACATGAAGATGGTTTCTTAATAATCTTATTTCAGATTAACTAATTGGTGATGGTTCTAGATTCACTTTTATGATAGACAAACATAAGGTAAGTTTTTTTGTAATCTTAAATAATTCCAAAGCCATTATGCCTACTTAACCCTAAACCAACCATCTAATGTTATTGTTTGTGTTTGTATTTAGGGTTTGATGGAAGAGATTTCTAATTTGTTGCCAAGGGTTGAGCATAGAATCTGTGCAAGGCATCTATTTGCCAACTGGAGGAAAGAAAATCCAGGAGGAGACCTGCAAAAAGCATTTTGGAGAGCCTGCAAATCATGCATAAATGCTGATTTTGAAGAACACATTGAAAAGATTGACCGTATCAAACATAGTGCCAAGGTAAGTCTACTTAGGACTGACCCTAAGCAATGGTCAAAGCCTTTTTTTGGTAGGTCCATATGTGATGCAATTGACAATAATTTTGCGGTCATTTAATGTAGCAATTTTAGGAGCTAAGTCAATGTCTATAATTTCCATATTAGAAGAAATTAGACAATATGTTATGGGTAGGATTGTAAACAATTAAGCCAAAACTAAAAACTAGAATGATCAATTCTACCTTAAAATATGTGATAAGTTACACAAGAGTATCCAAGGGAGTTCATACTGTCATGTTAAATGGAATGGAGCAAAAGGATTTAAAGTGGTAAAATTTGGTGATGTTGTAATTGTTGACTTATTTCAGTTGTCCTTAGTTGTAGAAGATGGGATCTCATTGGCATCCCATGTCCACATGCTGTTCCAGCAATTTTGTGAAAAAAAGTTGATATTTCTGATTTTGTTTATAAGGGGTTAAAAAAGATGTTTATAAAAAATTATATGGCTTTGTATTTCCTGCTATCCCAAGTGAGAAATTCTGGTTGAAAATCAATATGGGACCAATTGGCCCTCCAATTTTAAGGAAAATATGCAATAGACCAAAAAAAATAGTGTCAGAGAATAGGGAGAGATAAGTGGGAGTAAACTGTCTAGAAGAGGGAAGAAGATGAAGTGATAAAGTGTTCCATAGTTGGACACAACTCTAAAAGATGTCAGAATTTTAATGGAAAACATGTTTTATTTGTGAACTACTAACATGTTTAATTTACAGGGTACACCTCAACCAACCCCAACACCTCCTATTCCACCAGCCGTAACAACTTCTTCTCTAGCAGCTCCTTCTGATTTTTCTCCACTAGCTCCACCAGCAACTTCTCAAACTGTTGCATTTGAAGCATCTGCATCATCACCACCAGCTCCTTCAACACAACTAACTCCTCCCACCATGCCACCCTCTTCATCATAACAAATGCTTACAAGACTTTGTAGTAGGGGAAAACAAGTTGTGCAAGAGATTGGGTTATACACTGATGAGAAGAAATGGATGTAAATTTTGAATGTAAGTAGCAACCTTTAAACTACGTCTTGTATTTTTTATGACATGTTTTTTATTTACTTATTTTATGCATTGTAACCTGGTATGAGAGGGGAAACCATAGTGACTGCCCCAACCAAGTGCACCAATAAAAGGAAGGGCAAGGACACTACTGGTGGGACTCAGGAAAGTAGGAACACTAAAAAGGCTAAGTCTAAAGACCTACCGAGCACAATCGTAAGCCATGGAGATAGATGGATGGTTTTATTTAGATACGATGTTTGATTTGATGATCCTATTTTGTTAACATACGATAGATGGTTTTATTTAGATGGATGATTTTGTTGGATGTATTTCAATGATGGACAATGGTTGTATTTTGATGGACAATATATTAATAGTTGTATTTTTTCAATTTATGGACAACAAATATTTTCCATTTCATTCAATTCATTCATTCTTACAAAATATTTCACCATCAATAAGCAATATAACTGGAAAACATTATCCAGGAGATAATTAACAAAAACTAATAACTAACTATTACTTTGTTGTTCTTAGATTGTAATAGCCCATTTTTTAGTGGTGTCGAAAACAGTGGTTTTGGGACCACAATTCTGACAAGAATCGTAAATTTATTTATTTTTACATTTATGATGTCATTAGCAACGGATTAAAATTTGGTTATGGAATTTTAATGTTTAGATAGTGAATTGAGTAAAAAAATTAAATTGTAAAAGATGTAAAGGTTAGTTGTGATTGATTTAAGAATAAGGGACCAAAGTAGTAATTATACCAAGATCAAAAAGTCCAAATGGTGGAGGATATGATTTCATTCCACTAACTTTTGGGATATTTATTCATTTAGTCCTAATTAGCTTAAGGTTAAATTGTAAATAAGTGGTTTGATTTGAATTTAATATAATTGAAGGATCAAATAGGTAAATTAACCAAAATATTTTAGTGAGTAGTTTATTATGACACTTATTGTCATTAATTAGGAAAATTAAAGGTTAATTAAGTGATTAATTAAGTTAATTAGAAATGTCTTAAAATTTACAATTATGCCATTAGGTATAAATATGAAATTAAAGAAGAAAAATCACATTTTTCTTCTAATTTCTTCTTCTTCCTCACGACTAAGACAAGAAAACCTAGGGTTTTCCATTGATGAACTTTGAGCTTTGATTTGGGTTAGCAAACCTTGACCTTTTTTTAGTAATTTTTATGTTTTTGAGTCCGTGTTAGCTTGATCTAGCTAATCTAAGGACTAATTTGTGAATCTGTCAAATGTGTGAATCTTACCATTATTGAATATGATTTTTTTTGAAAGTTTTTGATAGTTTTGGAAGATTGATGATTAGGTTGGATCATTTTGTAAAGTGATTTTTGATGAAATTAGGGTTTAAGGACTAAAATGCTAAATGATAAAATTGGGTGTACTTTAGGTGAAATAAATGGATTGTAGAGATTTGTATGAGATCAAGGTATATTCATCTGGTATGGGTTGAGGAGAAAATGAGTATTTTGCATGTTTTGTGTTGAAAGGACTAGATTGAATAAAAGGAAAGTATTAGGGAAATTTGAATGATTTGATTATGTGTTTTAATGCGAAATTTGAATGAATTGTTGATTTAGATTACAATCGTGCCACGAATCCTTGAAAAGGGAAATTAGCAGAATAGTCCCAGAAGTTTAGCTAAACTATAATTTCATCTGATAAGTTCGTAGTGTTAGTTTATACACATTGTATGTTTCTTGTACTTTCACTATTATTATAGTAACTCCAGGAAGGCTAAACATTTGTGATGATGGAAAGGCAAAGGAATAAACAAAATGTCAAGCCTAGGGCCAGTTATCTGATTTGAAGCGATGACTAGGATCTTGCATATGTTGCAGTATCCTGACAGCTTGTGTGAGCAGCATTGCAAGTTGACAGATTCTGAATGAATACTAAATTATAGACCCCTCCGATGGCTGAGTCTTCACGTATGTTGCAAATTCTCATCAGCTTGTGTGAGCTGCATTGAGAGTGGGAAATTCTAGACCGTACTGATGGCTGAGTCTTCGCGTATGTCGTGAATTCTCATCAGCTTGTGTGAGCAGCATTGTATACTGGTTAACTATTCTGGGCTCGTAAGAGCTAACCATTCTGAGCTCGTAAGAGCTAACCATTCTTAGCTCGCAAGAGCTAACCATTTTGGGCTCGTAAGAGCTAACCATCCTGGGCTCATGAGAGCTAATATTGTCTGTGCTCGTATGAGCTAAAATCTGGAAGACTGAAAGAGATTAAATTCATTATTATTCACAAGATTATGAATACATACTCGTTATCATCTTTATAACCGATTTGACTATTCTGTAAGAAAATAATATTTGCGAACTTACTAAGTTTAGTAAGCTTACCCATGTATTTGTTGCTGCTGTTTTGTAAATACATTTTGCTGTCTGAAGATCAGATCATCTCAAAGAAATCACACTATTGCGGAGCTCGTTTGGTAGTTTTTACATCACTTGGTTTTATGGCATGTACTAGGATGATGTGTTATATAACTCTTGATTTTGGATGGTGGTTCATTATTGTAACCTTGGTTAGGTAGTTATCATACCTTGCATGATACTATGGGTGAAAGTAGGCTTACAATGAAATGAAATGTATTATCATATGTGTTTTGAACTTTAAGTATATTTGTCTTTGTGTCTTATGTATGAAATGAGAATTGTTGGCTGAGCTTGAGAACTTGTGGGAATATTTGAATTCTGCATATTTGTTTTGGTAGAACCTATGGTTGTATCGGTAGAAGTACAGGGTAGGAGAGAGGTTGTTCACTGACTTGCATTGTATCGGTAGTTGAATAGCAAGTATCTGTAGTTATGTGTTTAGAAGTATCAGTAGTTTGTATACTTGCATCGGTAGAAGTAGCAGGGTGAGACTTTTAGCATTTTGGAGTTTTTAGCATCAGTAGAAGCATGACATGTTTTAGTAGAAGTCTCACTTGTATCAGTTGTACTGTCTCAAGTATCAGTAAAAGTCTGTACCATTCCTAAACTGTTTACTGACTTGACAACTACCGATACTTGTCTAGCAAGTACCGGTAGAAGTCTCCAAAAATCTTGGAAATGACCTTTTTGCCTTGTTGAATTGTGATTATAATTAAATGATAATTTACAACGTGTTGGGTGTATTTCTTTAATAATGTAAGAACAAATGACATGATTTTTTTAAAGATGAACAATGATAGATAATTAGAGTGACACCGGGACCCTAGCCGTCGATGGTTTCGGGTTTTGGGTGTTACATGAACAGCCTTTCCTTGTACAATTTTATCTTCTCTTCCAAACGAGTTACCCTCGATTGCATTCTTCACATTTCATCAATATTGAGCTCATCGTTCTCAATTCTTAATCTCATGTTCTCTATAAATAACATCTTTTCTACCATTATTCGACCATCGATTGTGCATTATTCTCCATTTACAGTTGAGTTCGTCCCTTCAATGTCACCTTCAACCCACCGAAAAAATCACATTCCCCGTTCTTCATATTAAATATACAACAATAAACATAAAAAATATTAAACCTTAAAATCACAAACATACAACAATAAACATCGATTGTGCAAATTGCAACGACAGATAAAAATCCCAAAACCTTAATTTTTCTCTTTGAAATTCAAACACCCAAAGAATTTTCTGCCTTTGTTCTTTGGAGTATTTACGTTGCAAATAGGTACCCTTAACCCGCAATGACAGTACTGAACACCTCTCTTCCCATTTAATTTTCTGTTAGTAGAAGAAGACATGGCTAAGGAAAATGATGGTAAGCGAGAACGATAGTGAGATTGAAAAAAAAAGGTTAAAGAAAAAAATGAGGATGAGGGTAAACGAAATGAAAATAAAATATGCAGTTAGGGTTAATATTTCTTTGAAGAAAAAAGGGAAAACGATGGTGAGGTGAAGGAAAACAATGGTGAAAACGAAAGAAAAACTAGAAGGAGATGAGCGAGGGAAAACGAAATGAAAATAATAATATGGAGTTAGGGTTATTTAAAGGAAAAAAATTAAAGAAAAATAAAATTTAAAAAATGGAATTAGGGTCGCGTTAAATAACGGGTGTTCTGCGCTCACTAGATTGCAACATGTGGCGACGCGCAATTGGCCAACATTGCCACGTCATTAAAAAATAAACGGCGTTAAGGTCAAGTACCAAATCAGTGGACGGAAAAAAAGTTCAGGTACCAATCTAGGACAAAAAAAAGTTTAAGTACCAATTTGAGAGAAGTAGAAAAGTTCGAGTACTAATTTTATATTTAACCATTTTTAATATTTATATGTGTTGTGTTTAGTGCATGATTAAATTATTATAGAATTTCCTTATCTATTAGGAGAATATTATTTTTAAGTACAGTGAATAAGAGTTCAACACTCATGGGTGTTGAGTTCAACATAATCAACTTTGATTGATGTATTTATTTGTTTGTTGGCTTAATCAACTCATTTAATATAATGACATCTTCTACTTCCTTTTTGAAAAAAATTGGATGCTTTAAAGTTTCAAAAACACATAGTTTACCATGTTGTCAATATGGTAAAATTTCTTACTCAAGTTTTTCATTTTGTTATTATGAAAATGTTCGTACCATTACAAGTTCACAAATTGGTGGTTGGGGATGAAATAACCAAGATTTGAACCCTGGACTTTAAGGTGCCAACACAGTTTTAATCACTAATTCGTTCAAGTTGTTAGCATGAAAATGTTTTAAGATTTAGAAATTAAATATTAATTTTTGTGATATTTGTAATAACAAAGAGATTGAATTGTTTGTGTCTGACATAATTGAAACTTCTTGAAGTCGAATGGATGTAACCAATGTTAAGATCGAGTGCCTTTAGTGTAGTGATATCGTTAAATATATTTGTAATTTTTTGAATAGATTGATTTATTAAAATTTCATCATTCTCATTAATATTTTTGTATCATGTCATCAACAGGTTTTGCATGCAAAGTAAAATGAAAACAAATATCAGTTCAATGATTATCTATCATTTAACTAATAGTAAATTGCATTATGTTGTTGGTTCATAATGCAAGAAAACAACTTATATAAGTAGATCATCTAAATAATCCATAGTCTAATAAAAAAATTGACCAAGTCGATTAAAAAACTATTATGTCGCCTATTAAGTCTAAATGGGAGATACCTTGTCTTTCTTATCGGAGAGAATAACTCCCAGAAGATAGAGATATATATGTGTTTGTCTAGGCTGATATTATATCGACAAGATCCAAATAGAATAAATCCTAGATCACTTTATGGATGTATTAACTTGTGATGTTGATCTTCCACGAATTACACTATTATTTACATCCCTTTTCAAATAAATTGAGCTTGCTTAATAGTTGAATTAAGTCATTTTAAGTATTAATTTATGTCTTATAGTTCAAGTCATATTCTATGCTTTTTAATATAGTTTCTATGATGTCTTGATACTTAATAAGGTTATGTGGTTATGTAGGTTGATTTAGGAGCTCAAGATGTAACTTAGGCTTGAATTTGCTACCAATTTCGTGACAAGATAGCATAGAAGTCATGACATCAAAGATAAAGTTGAAATAGCCGTGGAAATGACCCAAGAATGAATGTCGCGACATCGGGCTGTTGATGTCACAACACCGAACATCGAAACTGAGAAAATGTTGGAAAAATATGACTTGAAAATGGTTTTCTTGCATAACAAAAATTCAAAATTTTTAAAAAAGATCTAATTTGTGATATTTATAGTAATAAACCTTAAACTGAAATTGTACCTGTGTTTTTGGATAAGTGGATCCTTGATATTTTCCAGCTTTCAACCAAACGATCTTATCCGCTATTCTTGTACCACGAACTGCTTCGAGTGTGGGCTCAAGACAATTTGATCAAAACACAGAACTAGGAAAATTTTCTTTTCTTTACGGGGTGAAAACGTAAATTCTCTCTTCTTAAATAGAAATCGGAAAAATTGTAATTCTAAAAAAATATATTAAATAGTTAAGAATAAAATTCTCTCTATTTTTCGGCATAGTAACAATATCTTAAAGTTTTTATTATAACCCACCCTGTGCCATCTATTTGTAAGAAGAGAAGGTAGAACCATTGCTTAATTATAGAGGTTTATTTCAAATCAAAAAGCAATTTCCTACTTAGAGTAAGATTAGTGGATGGAATACCCTAGTATTCCTCCTAAAGTTGCCGCCCCCTCTTATCCATGAAGGGTTTGTGGCCTTCTCCCACATCAAGTCCAATTACAGTACTTCTCGAACTTTTTGACCAAATAATTTGTAATTTGATCCAACCCGATTATGTTTTTCTATTTCCCAAAATAAACTTTATATGTATATATTGAATAATTTTTTCATTGGAAACTCAAAAGTTTATTAACTTTTTCAGCACTTTCTGACTAACAATTTTTGCCAATTTCAAGCTCTTTTTAACATATTTTTGTAATATTATTGCAAAATATATAAATTAGACATAACTTTATATATTTTTATGCTAAACTAACAAGGTTCTGCCCATTTTCAACAGTTTTACGCAATGGAAGTAAAACTAGTCTAAAAGGCACCTTGAGAAGATCAACTTGCTGAAGCATCTTTTGGAACATTTGCCACATGAGGATGGCTGATTATTTAACAGCCATGGACGCTCCAAATCAGCCATCTTGGACCCATTAAAAAGTTTCTTTGATATAGAGAAATTACAAGCGGAAGAATTATACAAGAGTGTCTAAGAAAGCTAAGAAAAACTGGAATGAAATCCGAATGCCTTGTTTAGGCTCAGCACTTCTCCTTTTATAGGAAAAATTTATAAATTGTAATCTAAAATTTCTGAAGTCCGGATTCCATCAGATAAGTATGCTATCACTTCATTTTGAAGAAATGAAACACCTGGCAATGCTTTTCCTTGTTGATAAACATGAAATCTTTCGGATTTTTCTGGCCATTACTTCTTTGTTGAAGTTTGACACGTGTTTGATATTGACAATTTATTTTGTCCTTATCCCTCCTGGATGTTATCAAGATTCATTTCTTCCAATTCATCCAGATTTAATGAGGCATTGGAAATTTTGGGAGGTGAATTCCAATTTTGCCATGTGTCCCTGATTAGTTCCAGGATTTCTGAGGGATAGTCATCCATGTCCATTTCAGCTATCTTTTTTAATAGCCTTATGGCTTCACCATCTGGTTCATCATGGTGTTGATCAAAATAATCATATACAAATATTCTTTTGCCGTCTGTGCAGGAATAATATGTCTGTTTTGACAATATTTCCTTGGCTTTATTCATCAGATCAATTCCGGATTGGACTTGATAATGGAGGAAATTCTTTTGGCATCTTTCAATTGTTTTATTCAGATGCTCTGGGTCCTCATTCATAGCTGAAAGTAGAGGACCTGCTATAAGCTTAGAGAATTCCCAGATTTGATAAGGCTGATAAAATCGTTCTTTCTCAGCAAAACCAATTAAACTGTAAATATTGAAATGAAAATAAAGCATAAAATCAAAATTTTTTGTTTTCTTTATCAACATAGATTTTAAGAAAGCAGGAAAATCTTTTGTTAGATGAAAAGAAAAATTTTGTACAGTTAATTGTTTTACAAAACCCCATTCAATACTTGTTATATCAAATGGTTCATGATCAAGTCTAAATTTAATAGCAGGGATTTTTTCTCCCGAAATAGTAGTATAAACATAAGCTTGATACAAATATTCAGAAAAAGATTTTTGAAATATATCTTACTATTTGCAAATGTATTTATTGATTTTTGAAAATACTTCTGGTGGCAAAATATATTTTGATTTATGAAAAAGACAAATTTTAAATAGCTTATTTACTAATGGGTTAGTAGTTCCTACTTCTTTAAAATACTGAACTGTATCAAGAAGATTGTTTATCTCCTTGAGATCTAGATATCCAATGTCAAAATCATCCCATTCTCTAGTTAGAATGGAATTTAGTAATAAATTATGGCATCTTTTTTCTATAGCTGTTTTTTCAGCTAATTTTTCAGATAGCTTGGTTAAAGCTCTTCTGAAATTTACTTTCTGTTCTGTAATATGGGTTTTCCATATTTCATTAATGATATCATATAATTCTGGTGGTATACCAGGATTATAGAAATCTTTAATTTCGTTTATCTGTCGTGCTTTCAACAGATTTTCATCGATGCAAAATTTTTCCGCATTCTTTATTACCTCTGCATAGCTGGTTTGATATGCAGAATTAGGGTCCTGAAACCAAGGTAAAGAATTGGCCTGAGGTATAATTGGTTGTGGTCGGACTGGTTGTCCCATAAGAGGATATTGATAGGGTAGATAATATCCTTGATTAGGATATGGGCTTGGAAAAGGCGCTCTTAAGAATTGTGGATTTACAATTCTTGGATCCGGTCGTTTTTTTACGAACCGTTGTCCATTCTCCTACTTGCTCCAAAGGCTTTTTACTTTTGTCCATTGGGCCTACTAAGATAGTCAGCAATAATATTGTCAGTACCCTTTACATAAAGAACTTCAAAATTAAAAGTACATAACTCATTGTACCAACGTATCCTCCTTGGAATAGTTTCCAAACTTTTATTAGTTAAGAATTGTTTAACAGCTTGATTATCAGTTTTTATGATAAATTTTTCAGGGGCTAAATAAATAAGGAAATTTTTTTATCCCTTTTTTAATTGCTAATAATTCTTTTTCAAATATAACATAATTGGCTTCGTTTGTTTTGAACTTGCCAGAACTATATCCACATGTTAATTCTTCTTCATTATTATTGGTTTTAGCCTTTAGAATACATCCCCAATGGTTTTGAGATGCATCAGTTTCTAAAACTAATTTGTCACCTTGTTTAGGTAAATATACTTTTGGTATATAATTTATTTCAGTCTTTAGTTTTCTTACTAATGCTGAATCTTTCTCTGTCCAACTAAAAATTTTATCTTTTTTAAGTTTATTATATAAGGTACCTATCTTTTTTGATAGATTAGGAAAGAAATTTCTACCATAATTAAGTATTCCTAAAAATTGTTGAAGTTGTTTTTTATCTTCAATCTTTTCAGGAAATTCTTGTATTTTTACTATAATATGATCTTGGAGTTTAAGACCATCATTGGATAATTTTAATCCTAAAAATTCTATTTCGGTTTTTTCCAGTTCTATCTTTTTAGGACTTAGTATAATTCCATGTTTTATGAATTCTTGTGAAATTATATTTAAATGTTTTCTGTGTAAATCTAGATTTTCTGAAAATACTAAAATATCATCTATATAAACAATGCAAATTTTTTTATACCTACTAAAGATTGTGTCCATCCATCTTTGGAAGATTTGTGGTGCGTTACACAAACCAAATGGCATTACTCTCCATTGGTAATGTCCATTAGGAGCACTAAAAGCTGTTAATGGTCTTGATTCTTCTTTTAGCATTATTTGCCAAAAGCCAGATTTACAGTCAAATTTACTAAAATATTTGGCATTTTTAGCCTGGTTGATAAGAACATCCTTTCTTGGAATGAAATAACCATAAAAAACGATATTCTGGTTTAATTGTTTATAATTAATTACCATCCTAGCTTTTCCTCTCTTAATTTCTACATGGTTTCTTACCATAAAAGCTGGGCTTGAATGAGGACTATTAGTTTCTTCTATTAACCCTTTTTCAAGTAATTCTTTTATTTGAATATCAAATTCATCTATATCTTGCTTGGTATAGATCATTGGTTTTACCCTAATAATTTTATTAGGATTTTCTAATTTTATTTCACAATATCTAGGGCTGTTTTGCCATAACTTTAATGGTTCTTCACTAAAATTATTTTCTAGGATTTTGTATAACCAATGATTTGTTTCAATTTGGTTCATTTGTTCTTTTTTATAAGGAAGGAAATTTTTATCACATACAAACTTATGGTTTTCTACCAAAGGTATCTCTATAGAGGTTTTATCTATAGATAATATGATTGTATTTTTATTAATAGAAAAAGGTAAATGCTGATAAATAAAATTATTACCTAATAATATGTCTCCATGCATAGCTGGAAAACATAATATCTTTGGTATTATGAATCTTACATTATTTATGTAAATTGGTATATTTTTAGCTTTATATTGAATTAATGTTTCATTACCATCAATTCCTACAGCTCTAATTGGGTGTTTCATTATTTCCCATTTTTCTACAGGAATAACATTTTTTCTACAGCTACTGGTTGTAGCTCCAGTATCTAATAGAGCATGTAATGAATATGGTTTATATTCTCTGAATTGAAATGTAATTTCAATATATGTATAATACTTTTTAGATTGAAAATTTGAAAATGTAATAATATCATTATTTCCAATTTTCATTTGTTGTATAATTATAGAAGATTGTATATCTTCTATTATGCTATTTCTAGATATACTATTTCTCGAACTTACAGTTGGTTCTGTAGGAAATATAGGGATATGAACTGTTTTCATTCCTATAGGTGTTGAATCTATTTCATCCTCTGTTTGAGAACTAGAAGGTAAAACAAGATTATTAATACTGTCGGTAATTGTATTATTCTTAAAATATAGCTTATCTCCTGATGCTATATTCTATAGTACATACCGGTTTGGATGTGCTTGGATTATTAATATTACCTATGATCCAGTCTTTTGGAACTGATAGGTCACTTAAATGTACTAACCTAGGTTGTATATCTGTAGTGAATTTATTAGGTTCAAATAATTCAATTATTTTATTATTAATTTCTTTTATTTCAACATCTGCTGTATTAGCATATTCATTTATGGAAGTCCAACTTATTGCTAGATCTTCTGCTAAATCCTTAATATCAGAATTTTTTGTCTGAACTCTTAAACATAAACACTCTTCTATTAGAGGATCTGTAATGGATATAAAGTAATTTGGTTTTACCTTAAATCCTACTACACCTGTATGCAAATTAGATTGTATTCCTCCAATAAGTGCTTTTATTGGATTTTCAAATCTTTTATCTAATAAAACCGCTATAATTGGTATATCATGACCTTTTATAAATAAAGCTCTAATTGTAATCATGATTATTCCTAAATGTATATATCTAACCTGAGGATATTTCTTTTTAATCCTCTTAATTTTTTCTTTAGAAAATAAAGGGATTTCTGTTAATCCTCCTCTAGTATCTTTAGCGATTGTGTTGCCACTAATTTTCTCTATATGTCTTTGAGTCCATAGTTTGAACTTTGATATCTTATAAATCTCTTCTTTAGAAATATGATTTTTATTTATTTTTCTATCATTTTATCAGAAAGATCTTTTTCTTCTCCGATTAAATTTCCTAATCTTATGTCCTGTTGTTCAGTTGTAGGAATTTCTTCTAATTGATTATTAGAACTATTCATCATGAATATAAATTCTTCTTCTTCATCTGTATCAGATTCTGTTTCTGATATCAGTTCATATAATATTTCTTCAGGATTTATTTCCTCTTCATAACAAACCTCTAGATTTTCTTCTTCTAAGGCTTTTATCATTTTCTTAGCACTTTTTCCTTTGTTAGGACAATTAGGTGCTAAGTGACCTTCTTCATCACAAATAAAACATTTGTATATTTGTTTTTTAGATTTATTAGGATTCTTTTTCCTAACAAACTTTCTCTTTTTATTGTTATTAGAATTAATCTTATTTTTATTCCAATATTTTTTTTTATAAACTTATATTTCTTATTCTTTCTTTTATTTTTTCTAAAGGGAGTTATGGGTTGTTTACATCCAAATTCCCATTCATTTTCTAATATTTTAGAACAATATTGTGAACTTAATTTATGCTTAACTTGTTTAGCAGCTTTTGTTTGTAGACAATGACTAATAATTCTTTCTTTAGCAAAATTGATTCTATTGCCTATAGAATCTATAGTAGTTTTATCTAATCCTGATAATTTACTATGTTTTTCTAGGTAAGATTCGTATTTTTTGACACAAATCTCATCCCAAGGTGGTGGTAATTTATGGAAATACTGGTTTTTCCAGAAATCTATATTATCATTATTTAATTTTTGACATTCATGGAGAAATTTCTTAGATAAATTTTCTAAATATCTAATGTCACATAACTTAATTTTTATTAATATATAACTAGATGCACTATTTTGATCTTGTTTATCATTATAACCACAAAATTCTATTTTTAGAATTTGAGTTAAACTTTTTAGTAAATCTTTGGACGTCTGAATTTGATTAATTAGTTGTCCTTTCTATTATTTTCCTTTATCAGATTCTTCCTATCTTCTTAAAAATTGCAGAACATCTCCTTGAAATGTTCCAGTAAAGTAATTTAGAAATTTTTCCTTAGTCCAATTATTGTTGTTTACAACAATTGTCATAGACTGTGCCCAATCATCTATTGTTTTTTCATAATTTGATATGGGAATATTAGTAATGTCTAAATATGTTCCTCCTTGAGCAACATTTCTTTTATTTAAATCATCTATCCTACTTGGAATAGGTTGATTAGAAGATTCTCCAGGATTTTCAAGTTTAATCTCATTCGTAGCTAAATTTTCTATATTATCTGATTGATAATCGAAAATTCGTGTAGTATTATCTACCTGCTCGTAGGATTTATTTCCTGATCTTAATGAGTCATCTTTAAAATTTTCAGAATCTATTTTCCTTTTTCCTTTAGGATCTTGATCTGTTTGATCAGTTTCCATAGGTTCTAGAATTTCTATGTTTTCATCCTCTTCTGTTGAAGTTGTTTCTTCATCAGATTGATCACTATTAACTTTTAAATCTTCTAAATTTAAGCTATTACTAGAATTTTCAGAACTACTACTACTGTCTGTAGTATCATAATTTAACATATAATGGTAGTTAAATAATATGAACAAATCTTTTTGATCTTCATAAAGTTGTTCTATCAATTTTAAATATTCTATTCTTTCAAGTTGATCTTTAGTCTTGGAAAATTTTTCTTTCCAATGTTCTATTAATTGTTTATATGATTCAAAATCATATTTTTGTTGTTTAGTGTAATTTTTTATTACTTTTTTATGTTTTGAAGATGATTCTTCAGATGAGGTTTGTTCTTCATCCGAAAGTGCTAATATTATATTACTATTACCATAATATAAAGGACCTAGATTTGTTTCAGGTTCTATATTATTATTATCTTCTAATACTTGTTCTAATTTTTTATTAACTTCTAATAGCATACCTTTAGATTCGTTATTCAAATCCAGTTCGGTTATCATTCCTATATTATTAACTTGTTGTTCAACCTTATTTAACTTGTTATATAGTTTATGGAAATATACAGAAGTTATATCTATTAGACTATTAAATCCTTTACTAATTGAAGCTATATTGTTTTCGTTTTTAGAATCAATATGCATAATATGATTACAAGTTTTATCCTTATATAAACAGTCTGTTTCTTCCATGTTTCTCTAATCTTTGGTACCTAAAACCGTCTGTTATCTGTAATTTTCTTACTTCTTTGGCCTAACACTCTCACTCTGAGATAAACAGGTAACAGTAAGACAGTATAACATATATATGGGTTTCAAGATTAAAAGAACATGAAAATAACCAGAGTATAATATAAAGGACAGAACTTACAATAATATTATAATATTATTCCTCCAAGAACGAAACACTGTAGCTCTGATACTAGTTACAGGGAGACACTGGACACCAGATAGAATAGAGAGACTGGTAGATAATTACAGAGAAATTACAAGCGGAAGAATTATCAAGAGTGTCTAAGAAAGCTAAGAAAAACTGGAATGAAATCCGAATGCCTTGTTTAGGCTCAGCACTTCTCCTTTTATAGGAAAAATTTACAAATTGTAATCTAAAATTTCTGAAGTCTGGATGCCATCAGATAAGTATGCTATCACTTCATTTTGAAGAAATGAAACACCTGGCAATGCTTTTCCTTGTTGATAAGCATGAAATCTTCCGGATTTTTCTGGCCATTACTTCTTTGTTGAAGTTTGACACGTGTTTGATATTGACAATTTATTTTGTCCTTATCCCTCCTGGATGTTATCAAGATTCATTTCTTCCAATTCATCCAGATTTAATGAGGCATTGAAAATTCTGGGAGGTGAATTCCAATTTTGCCATGTGTCCCTGATTAGTTCCAGGATTTCTGAGGGATTGTCATCCATGTCCATTTCAGCTATCTTTTTTAATAGCCTTATGGCTTCACCATCTGGTTCATCATGGTGTTGATCAAAATAATCATATACAAATATTCTTTTACCGTCTGTGCAGGAATAATATGTCTGTTTTGACAATATTTCCTTGGCTTTATTCATCAGATCAATTCCGGATTGGACTTGATAATGGAGGAAATTCTTTTGGCATCTTTCAATTGTTTTATTTAGATGCTCTGGATCCTCATTCACAGCTGAAAGTAGAGGACCTGCTATAAGCTTGGAGAATTCCCAGATTTGATAAGGCTGATAAAATCGTTCTTTCTCAGCAAAACCAATTAAACTGTAAATATTGAAATGAAAATAAAGCATAAAATCAAAATTTTTTGTTTTCTTTATCAACATAGATTTTAAGGAAGCAGGAAAATCTTTTGTTAGATGAAAAGAAAAATTTTGTACAGTTAATTGTTTTACAAAACCCCATTCAATACTTGTTATATCAAATGGTTCATGATCAAGTCTAAATTTAATAGCAGGGATTTTTCTCCCGAAATAGTAGTATAAACATAAGCTTGATAAAAATATTCAGAAAAAGATTTTTGAAATATATCTTGCTGTTTGCAAATGTATTTATTGATTTTTGAAAATACTTCTGGTGGCAAAATATATTTTGATTTATGAAAAAGACAAATTTTAAATAGCTTATTTACTACTGGGCTTGGAAAAGGTGCTCTTAAGAATTGTGGATTTACAATTCTTGGATCCGGTCGTTTTTTACGAACCGTTGTCCATTTTCCTACTTGCTCCAAAGGCTTTTTACCTTTGTCCATTAGGTCTGCTAAGATAGTCAGCAATAATATTGTCAGTACCCTTTACATAAAGAACTTCTAAATTAAAAGTACATAACTCATTGTACCAACGTATCCTCCTTGGAATAGTTTCCAAACTTTTATTAGTTAAGAATTGTTTAACATCTTGATTATCAGTTTTTATGATAAATTTTTCAGGGGCTAAATAAATAAGGAAATTTTTTATCCCTTTTTTAATTGCTAATAATTCTTTTTCAAATATAACATAATTGGCTTCGTTTGTTTTGAACTTGCCAGAACTATATCCACATATTAATTCTTCTTCATTATTATTGGTTTTAGCCTTTAGAATACATCCCCAATGGTTTTGAGATGCATCAGTTTCTAAAATTAATTTGTCACCTTGTTTAGGTAAATATACTTTTGGTATATAATTTATTTCAGTCTTTAGTTTTCTTACTAATGCTGAATCTTTCTCTGTCCAACTAAAAATTTTATCTTGTTTAAGTTTATCATATAAGGTACCTATCTTTTTTGCTAGAGTTTTCTCTTCCCTTTCTAATATTTTGTTTTATTCAATTCATAAACATGATTTCAATTAAGCATTTGATTTTCAATAATATCATGGTAGCTTCAATTCATTTGTGCTGGAATGATCTAATTTTCATGGTTTGTTTTATTTAATTTTATGAAAAGATGTTTTGTGCGTTTTGATTTCTTTATTCATACAAGTAAAATCACAATTGAGCTTATGTTGCATGATTAATGTGAAAAATTGTATGAATTAATTGATAAATCCGAACAAAGTTTTAATTAATCGACAAACTACTTATATGGTGTAATGTCTAATCATGTTGAGATTAAATCTGAAATAATACCAAAACTATTATTACCTTACATAACCCTGTAAATTGTTTTACTTATGAGATGTTAAGTCTATTAAACATAAAAATATGTGAGATAAAATTAATAGTTAATTAAGTTAAATATTTTACTAAGTTTGACTAGGGTTAATAAATGGCTAATGTAGTCACGAAATTTCTGTAACATCTTTTAATAAATTGAATGATTCAAAGCAAGGAAGGATAATTATTCTAACACTTATATGCTAAATTGTGATAAACTCTTCAAGACTTGCATTTTTATGTTATTTTAATTACATACTTAGATAATTTTTAGCTTATTAAGTTAGATAGTTAATTCATTTAATTTAGGCATAATGACAAAATTAGTCATTAACATTTGGGTGTTTTGTCACTGTGACCCTTTTCTTTTCTTTTTTTTGGCTCACTTTCATATATAATCTTTTTTTGTCAAATTGATTATTTTTTAACGGTCTTGTTGACGTGGCTGTTAAGGGACAAACGACGCTGACGTGGCATTTTTTTTCCAGCTGGGTACGTCCACGTAAGAATCTACTGAAGTGGCATATAAGACAAAAGTATACCACGTCAGCAAATAATTTTAAAATTATTAAAATTATTTTTTTAAAATATAATTTTTTTTAATTATTTTTTAAAATATAAAATTATTAAAATTATATTTTTGAAATAATAAAATTATTAAATAATTTTAATTTCCAATTTCATCATCTTTTTCTTCATCATTTTAATTTCCAGATTTTCTTACATTTTCCCATTAATTAAACACCCAAATTTCAAACACAAACTCATCAATCTTTCCTTCCCCAAGACCCAATCACAGTTCAAAACTAAGTGCAATCCCATTCCACACTAAAAGAAACAGCGGAACAAGAAACAACAAAACAATAGCAGAACAAGAAAAAGCCATGATGCTCATATTTCGCTGCTAAGTACCTCTCCAATGGAAAAAATGGATTGACCAACCCACCTAAAAAATATCCTGCATCTAGAAACGTATTATTTGGTACAAAGAAATTTTCAGGCAGAACTTGGGCTAGACTTTGATTGGGCAATGGTAAGCCGATTCGCTTCTAGGATGATGTTTGGCCATGCCACTCTTCTCAGAGATGCATGCTATAATTTATCGTCCTCTCTTTTCCAATTAAAGCAAACCTTAAAAAACCTTTAAATTTAATCTCAAAAATATAACAAGGAAAGCTAATACCAAATCTTGAAATAAAATTTAGGGTTTTGAAAAGAATGATAAAAAAATGATACTTTTGAGAGAAAGAAAGAAAAGGGAGAAGAGGACTCAAAGCTTCCATTTCAAGAAACATTTCAATGGAGGCAAAGGAGTAATTTTTAAATCCATCATAGTAATTTTTTTTAAACCCAGAGAAACAAATGAAGAAGGGGAAGGGAAAAAAAAAAACCAGAAAGAAGGATGATGATGATTATAATTTTAAAATAATTTTAATAATTTTATATTTAAAAAATTTTAAATTATTTTAAAATAAATTTAATAATTTTATATTTTAAAAAAATAATTTTAATAATTTTAAAATCATTTGCTGATATAGCATATTTTTGTCTTATATGTCATGTTAGCAGATGCTTATGTGGACGTGCCCAGTTGGAAAAAAATTGCCATGTCAGCGTCATTAGTCCCTTAACGGCCACATCAGCAAGACCGTTAAAAAATAATCAATTTGACAAAAAAAAGGTTATGTATGAAAGTGAGCCAAAAAAACGATAAGTACCAAAGTGACAAAACACCCAAACATTAAGGACTAATTTTGTTATTATGCCTTTAATTTAATTGCATCACATTTTCAACTCATATTATTTTTCCCATTTGATAACAAAGCTGTGTAAAAGAGCAGGAGTACATGTATAACAGTTGGATAAGATGATAAATCCTCCAAGGAAACTGCTAGGAGACGACATGCATAAACAATTTGTCATATTATAGAAAAAAAGGAGGAAAGAAGGAGAAGAGGACTCCAATAGAAAGATGAAGAAGAGGACTCCAAGAGGAAGATGATTGATATATCTATTAGACAATAGGCAGTATATAAAAAATATAAATATAATTTAAATTTAATAATAAATTTAAAAACAAATAACAAGTATACTTTACGTAGTATTTGTAGATGGATTGTAAATAAAAATCCGTTGAGGCCTGTATAAACAGTCTCCTTAAGATAGGTTCGCCCTCTCCTAGGTGCTAAAGAATTTTTGGACGTCTATCTCCTAGGATACAATAACGATCAGTTACCAAAAGCAGCACAACTTTTGTAGCAGGCGAATGCCAACCAAGCTTCCTCTATCACCAAAACCAGAATTGAAATTTTTGAGAGAGAGCAAAAGTGTTTCTTTCAACTTGATGTGTAAAACGAAAAGAAGAGAGCGGTATTTATAGTGAAAATTTCATGGAACAGTTACATGAAATTTAAAACAAAACATTATGAGGAGAGTTACAAAATAATGTTATGTAGGTTACAGAAATGGTGAGTTAAAAGAAATTAAAACAAATAAAGTTATGTAACTGCCTTTGGAACATTAAAGAACAGTTCTGTTGAAGAGAAAAAATATTTAAATGGGCTAAAATTTTCGGTAGGCCCATTATGGCACGACCGGTTAGGACATTTCACGTCGTGCGGGTGCGCCCCTAACCCGTTTTGGTTTGATCGGCACCCCCTACGCGCGAGGGAGAGCTTTGGTTTAGTCATTTACTAACCAACATGTTGTTTTTAGCTTATAAACCCTTCCCATATACCACACCTTTAACACAGTGGGATATGAGGTTTTAAGCACAATTTTTTCTCAACAATCATTTTTATGTAGGATATTATATATCGTTTTAAAGGTCTCATGGAGTAGAATATAATAATAAAATTTATTATTTAAAAAATCCAATTTTACCCATAAATAATATGCCTCAAAGTTCCCTAGTAAACATTATTTTCCAACAATATCAAGATAATTTAGTAGATTTTTTATGGTTATATGCTATTAGGAAAGTTAAATCAATTTTTTAGGTCATTGTTAGTAGTAATATTTGATGAATTTAAATTTTATATATATATTATTATATAATATCCCCATGTAACAGAAACACAAACATTACAAACCTTCATCGAAAAACGGAGGAGTTACCCACCAATAGCCTTTGGAACTATCACGATTAAGATTAATCAGGTAACTTTTTTCCTTATCTTTTTAAGGCCTACACATTGAGGACAATGTGTTATCTAAAATGTAGAGAGTAACATAGATATTTTTTTTAAAATTTGTTTTAAATTCTTATGCTTTTCTTCAATTGTGTTCTTGAGCTAGTAGAAATACAAGTGATTGACTAGGAGAGCACGTACCTAGGTTACTTACATTTACAATAAATTTGGCATGATGATAGGTGATTTTAAATGTTAGGTTATTGGACTATTAAGTCTAATATATTACACTGTAAATAGACGTCAAGTAATCAAATGTACCAAATGATATAGAAAATACAAGGAAATGAGCATGCTAGTATGAATGATAGATGGTTGAATTTGTGTTTGTTTGGTTGATTAAATTTGTGCATATTGAGATTCCTAGGGATGACCTAATGCATTGTCTTGAACACATATAGAGCCAAAAAGCTAACCTTTATATGTTCATCCTTAGTACTTATTTTGAGTCGGTAAACACTTCTTGATGAACCCTTTATGCAAAACCCAAGCCGAAAAATAATAATTTGTACTTGGGACACACCCCAAACCATTTAAGGAAGCATCACTAAAAACAACGAATTCTTTCCCTGATTCAGGTTGTGTCAAAACTGGTGCTTCCGTCAACATAGTCTTTAGTCTTTCGAAACTTTTCTAACATCTATCTGACCATATGAAACTAACATCTTTTCGCAATAATTTCGTCATAGGTGAAGTTATAATTGAGAAATTCTTAACAAATCACTAGTAGTACCCAGCCAATCCCAGAAAGCTCCTTACTTCAAATACGTTCCGCAGGGTCTTCCAATTCAAAATAGCCGAAATCTTACTCGGATCTACCCTTATTCCATCTTTCAATATCACATGAGCAATGAATCCAACTTCTGTAAGCCAAAATTCACACTTACTGAACTTCGCATACAATTGTTTTTCCTGTAGAGTCTGCATTACAATCTTCAAATGTTGAGCATCCTCAGCTTCAGTTTTAGAATAAATCAAAATGTCATCGATAAAGACAACAACAAATCGATCAAGGTATGGCTGAAAAACTCGATTCATGTAACACCCCGTACCTAGCTCGGTTGTCGGGCTCGAGTAAAGGAGTGTCACAACAAAATTTTAATTTAATAAGAAATAAATTTAAGACTTTAACTCTATATTATTGTTAATGTTATATTATGCTTATAAAACATTAGTATTACCGACCCTTGAAAATACTTTATTTTATACCATTTTTTTTACAATAAATTTGATGATTGAGAATCTTCTACCGGCACTTGGGTGATTAAGTATCAGTAGTAATCAAGTCAGCAAAGACTCGGAAATAACTGTAGAATCTTATCGGTAGTTGTGTATGTTCTACTGATACAACTCTGCAATCTACCGATACAACATATCCATCTATCGATACTACAAAATGAACTATCGAAACTATTGTACGACTACCGATACTATTGGGACTTCTACCGACACAACACAAGCCAGTAGCTAAAATACTTTTTTTCCCCTACACTTCTACCGATACTCTGATGGGTTCTATCGAAACCACAATCAACCATCAGAGTTCTACAGATACAAGGGTAAAACTACCGTAACAAGAACACATCAAAACATCAATTTGCAATTTCTCAAAGACACTAAAGACATACATTCCACCAAAATTTTATAAAATACAAAACGTCCTAAAACACGACCCTACCTAGATACATGCTGACCCAAATTAAATCAAACTCACATTTACTTGAGTACAGGATTTGTCCTTGGATGCTGAATTGCGTATATATATATAATGCACCTAACTTGCGCATGTAGTACAAAACATACGCTGGATATAACTCAGTGGTATTATTATATTCAAATATAAAAAAACAAACATAAATACATTTAAGGAATTTATTCAATTATTATTCATGCTATATCGACATCAATTTAATGATACCATATACATAAAGATTTTAGTTACATTATGCATTTCATCAATTCATACACACACACACATGTATATATATTTTTATTCATATGTCATGGGATCTTTATGCATGTTCACATCTCATTTGGATCCTTAATGTGCATTTCATAAAATTTCCATTTCTATAACCATAATTAAATAATACATATAAATTATATAGATAAAGCTAATAAACTCATGTTAAATCTACCATCTTACTCATGAATCAATATACTAACCACACATACTATATGAGTATCATAATACCATTGATCATATTTATTTTTCAATACAGATTCCATTCATGCATATTATTTAATTACATGTACCATTGCCTTTTCTTTGGTCTCAATACACCATTTATTCCGTATTTCCGCTTTTATTCATTTTATACATAATACCAATGCATGTCTTATATACCATTTCTTGATTTCTCAATGAATTTCTCATGTCTATTATGCATATTATATTCATGCATAATCATTTCTCATTTCTTTGATTTTCAATACAACATTCATAACATTTTCATTCCATATAATCATAACAAGACTCAGACTCTGACTGATACATGGATCCAACCAACACATCGGCTTGGCACCCTATGCCTCATCGGATAAATCTTAAGTAATAAATCGTGCCCTGCATTAAAATAAAGTTGACACTCAGTGTCTCATCGGTTAAACCGAAGTAAATTGGCACCCAATGCCTCATCGACTCGTAGTCGAAGTAACCATGAACTCTTCCTATCCTATTGCATGCCATCTATATCCGATTCGGCCCTAACAATTAATAGGGTAATAATTTCCATTTAATATCAAACCACATTTCCACATTTAATTTTATTCCCAACAAAAATGTAATTAAAATGAAATCTAATAATAAGCATAAATTTACCAATATCATAATTTCAAATCATAGATTTATACATGGAGAATATACAATTAAATTCTCATACCATCAATTTATTCAAAGCAACCCAATTGAGTAGAGAATCTCATACCTTATTTTCATACCTTGATTTCTACTTTGAGTAATTAATTATTATTTGATGATTTAATAAACTAGTTAAAGTTATAGAAACACCAACCGTAGTTTCAGAGCTACTTGTCTACGATTTTGTCTTTGCCCTTCCTTTTCAAAGGATCCGGATCGACGTTAGCTACGAGATTTAATACACAATATATTTTATTAAAACACATCCATATTATTCTAACTAAATTTAATTCTCTATTTTTTCATTTTTACACCAACTTATCAAACTTTCAAATTTGACATTAAAACAATTGAAATTAGCTATTTATCCCACTCATTTATTTTCTATTTCACTTCTAGCTCCAACATACTCCAACTAGCATTAAAGCTCTATCTACCCAATAATGGTAGTATTAAACATTCCCAATAATAATGAAAAATACGACATGGGTCATGAAGGGCGAGGTATTGAAATTCTAAAAACGTAAAAATTACAAGAAAATGACTTGATTAAGCTTACCAATTTGAAGCTTGAACGTAAGAAAAAACCCAAAGTTTTCTTCTCTTTTCTCCTTCCCCCTACAGCCGAAATTTGAAGCTTAAAAGAAGAAAGATATTTTTTCTTCTCTTTCTTCCAACACCCATGCCTATTATAACCACTACTTAAATTTATTTTAATTGTAAAATTTAAGCAAAAATTTGAAGCCACCCAATATACCTAACGGCACTAATAAATTCCAAAGGGGAATTTGCCCTATTGGTCCTTCTCTTTTTTCAATTAAAATCTCTTTTATAATTCATACTTTTACCACTTATACAAGTTAGTCCTCACACCTAATTAAATCACTACTATGTTAAAATTATTTATTCGATGGGAAATTATTCTACGATTTATTTTCGTAAATATTTTTATTAAATATTTTATGGATCCGATTCACGAATACGGAGACTCAAAAATACTTTTTCCGACAACCCCTAATTCGGGTCGTTACAATTCATTAGATCCATGAATGCTGCCGGAGCATTTGTCAAACTGATCGACATAACTAAAATTCATAATGTCCATATCGAGTCCTGAATGCTATCTATGGCACATCCACATCTTTCACTTGCAACTGATAGTATCCTCATCGAAGATCAATTTTTAAAAACACCACAGCTCCTTTCAACTGATCAAAAAGATAGTCAATACGAGACAACGGATGCTTGTTCTTTATAGTCACTTTATTCAATTGTCGATAATCAACACACAACCTCATCGACCCATCCTTCTTTTTAACGAACAATAAAGGTGCACCTCAGGGTGATACACTCAGTCTAATAAAACCTCTATCTAATAATTCTTACAACTGTGCTTTAAGTTCTTTGATTTCCATTGGAGCCATTCTATACGGAGCGATAGAAATTGGAGCAATACCCAACACTAATTCTATAACAAATTCCACCTCTCGTTCTGGTGGCAAACCAGGAAATTCATCCAGAAAAACATCTGGAAACCCACATACTATTGGCACTTGATCTATTTTCTTCTCTGACACTTTGGAATCTAAAACATAAGCTAAAAATGCATTGCAATCCTTCTGAATCAATTTCAGTGCTTTTATTGTAGAGATCATACTTGAACCACCTTTAGATTTATCAGGCTTAATATAAATCACATCACCATTCGAACATTTCAAATAAACTCTTTTTCGTCGGCAATTAACCACACCATTTTGTACATTCAACCAATCCATTCCCAAAATGATATCGAACTCATTGAAAGGTAATAGCATTAAATCGACAGGGAAGTTGTAGCCTTGAATTTTTAGTGGACATTGTTTGCATACCAAGTCAACTATAACACTATGACCTAAAGGGTTCGTGACTTTAACAATATAATCAATAGACTCTACAGGTAAATTCTTTTTTGTCACTAACTTAGTGCATACATAAGAGTGTGTCGACCTCAGGTCAATTAATGCATACACATTAACATCAAAGATAGAAGAGGTACCCGCAATAACATCAAGAGTCGTGGCCTCTTCTCGAACACGAATAGCATAAGTTCTTGCAAGAGCTCTAACCCTTGATCTGATCGACATCTCTTTAACTGCATTCTTGTTTACTCCGATTGCATTACTATTCCCAAGATACCTACCTCGAGGAGTAGATATAGTGTAACACCCCGACATCACTCATGTCGGGAACAGTTGGGTGAGACTACACATTCCGACTTAGGAGCTAGTAAAGAATATTAATTTAATGTTCAAGAGTGCTTGAGTAAGGTTATAGAAATTTTAATTTTTATTTGGAGATTTAGATATTAGAACTTCTAAAGTTGAAAAGAGTATATAATTGTAAAGGTTATAAAAGATGAATTCTATAGTTAAAAGATTCTAACAATAAAGTGACCGCTCCCTAACGTACTCCTGTTCGATGTAGATTTCGACTTCAGCAAGTATACGGGTCAGGTTATAAATATAGTGTGTTTACAATGAAACACTTGGAAGTATTCCAAGGATCGTACCCAAAGGAGACTTGAGGCAATAGTAAATGGAATTCCTGTAAAGAATAAAATTAATTAGTACTAGTTTTCAGGTTTATAGTACGAGGGAAAATAAAAAGAGTTTGTTGAAGGCATGAAAATAAAAAGATCAAAATAAAATAAAACAAAGTAAAAATGAGTTGTAGAAATTCTTATAAACGTCTTTGGGGAGATTAGGTCGTTTCTGTATGATTTTCTCAATTTTTGGGTTTTGGAGATTTTCCTCCAATCAACTAGTCACTACCCTAGTTGGATCTCTCGATCTTCCACCGATTTAGTGAGTCGATAGAGATTACTTATCACTAGATGTCACCATCTAAATCGGTTTGGGGAAAAGGGGTTCACAGATGGGCAATACCAATTTTGGGTTCATTCCCACCTAGATGACTTTCTAGGGTTGTTAGGCCTGGTGTTTGTTTGATGCTCTTCCTCTCCCAAACAGTTGATCTGAAAGGTAAAATCGCTGTAAAAAACAATTAATTATTCATATGTCCACTCCCTAATTCCCCAAGATGAAATTAATTTCTCATGGTTTCTTCATTCATCAATAACATAATATATGAAAACATGTAAATCAAAACTAAATGAAAAAGAAATTGAATTGTATTAAGCGATTTGTCGAGAAAAATTCCTCAATTGTTTATGCGAGTATCTACAATCTCGTTTCAAAAGCTAAAAACAAATAAACTAATAACTGAAAAATTAAAGACTAAGTAATTGTGTGTAAACCCTAATGTTAAAGGCCCTATTTATAGCTGTACATAGCCGTTTTTCCTAAACCCTAGGTCAGCTATCGTTTCTCATGTTTAAGTGGCATTATAAATGCCCTTCGTTTTAATGTGAGATTTACGTCTAGAGGTCGATGTCATGACACACTAGGTCCTATGTCGCGACATAGGCATCAGTCTCTTCGTGAAGCGTCATTCTACAGTCGTTATCACGACAAACCTCCTGTGTGTCCCGAAAAAGAAGTCAGATGTCAAATTCCTTAAGTCTGGTCCCTTAGTTGCGACGTAGCTCAGCCTATGTCATGATGAAGTGATCAGTTTCCTTTTAGTGCACTTCTTTGTGGTTTCTTGCACACTCACTAAGTATGTTAGCTAACCTTTAGGCCTCATTTGGCCTTAAAGACAAGTAAATCATCATTCTAACAGTTAGGTTACACAATTTATTGAAAGAAGAAATCTAACTAAATGCTATGAAAATATTACGAAAATACTTGATTTCAAGCTCTTCAAGTGCGGCAAATAGTTCAATCTGCTAGGTATGAAACTGGTAGATCAAACTCCCTCACACCTAAGTCTTTGCTTGTCCTCAAGCAAACAAAACAAAAATAAAGAAAAATGAAGAGCTTAAGTTTATATATATACAAAGAGTGACTCATAGTATGTAGTCTAGGCATCATATATTTCATAGTAACTTTGACATGATAATTAAGCAACTTTATCATTTTTAATTAGAAACAATATAAGTTCAGTAAGTTATAGGAAATACACATATTAAGGTATATATCCATCAATGACAGGTATAAGTATTTTAATTATCCTAGTACAATACAGACAACCATTATGAAATCATGCAATTTCCCTCTTTATTTATTCATAAAGTTATTTAAGTCACATAGGGCTTTTCTGCTTGTAACGTGTTGAGGCTTAGGATAGGTATGAATTTCAAACAACAGTCAAACACAAAAGGTTACAAACACGAAAATAGTTTGACACATTGCATTGTTCCCTATTCTTCCCCTTTATGTCCCGCTCCATCTCACCCCTTTATTTCTCCTTCTCTCACCGTTCTTTTCCCTTCATTTTAGGATTCTCAAAATAAAATAATCCCTTTAGCTAGCCTATGAGTATTTTCTTTCTTTTTGAATCTTTAGTAAGATTTCTTTGTTTTTCGTCTCATTGGTGACTTTATAATTCTGTCACTATTCACATGTTTGTCTTACTTATACTTCTTTTGTTTCTACTCATTTTTTTCCTTTTGATTTTGCTCTATTTTTCTTATTTTGGCTAGACTAAAGTTCATATATTATATTGAGTTTCCTAATTCTTTTTTGTAACCTCCACCTTAATGTGCCTACTTACCCTCAATGGCAATGGTCATACGTCTATTTCCATGCAAAATAGGACCAAAGAAAAGAGTATACATAAATTTTTTTGTTTTAAGGCTAAAGAAGCTTATAGTGTGGTTTATCAAGAAGGGTCATAAGGCTCAAAGATGGGTACTAATTGAAAATTTAGAATAGGGTTTGGCTTTTTAGCTCTAGTTGTGTCAAACAATGCCTTAGGTTATCCCTAAACACCTTAGTATGCACAAATATCAATTTCGTCACATAATTTCAAAATTATCATCTATCATATATACTAGCATGCTTGTTTCCTCATATATCGCATATCACTTGGTATTAATAATACCTTTCTATCTATAATTTAATACAACCTATAGAACTTAAAAGTTTCATGCTTAATTAAAAATTCCTTATCATCATGCCAATTTTACCAATCAATACAATCAACCTATTATACATGCTCCTAACCAATCACTTTAGAACACATGCCGAAAATTCTTATGTTACCCCCTACACTTTAGAACACACATTGTATCCAATGTGCAGTCCCTTCAAATAATAAAGAAAAGAAGTTGCCTAATTTATCTTGGAGGTCCTCTTCTTCTCATGGTGGTTGTCCTTCTTCTTTTGGCGTTTAATGTTCGAAATTGTTGTGTCTTCCATAATGTGGGGTTCCTACAAAAAGAATTCAAGCATGTATACGAAGATAACTACTAATCTTACTCCTACGAATTATATAAGTCTTATAATGAAAAACAAAAATTATCCAAAAGTTACAAAATAAAATTGTTTCAAACATTTATTCTTCCTCATTCATCTCATCTTCCTACTCTTCACTGTCATTCCCTTCTTTTGGCGCTTCATCATCATGCTCCTCATCCATTGCCGCAAACATGTCTATAGTGTGGTTAGGGACCCTAAGATTATGTTGTCGAGTAACCTCTTGGAATTGTGGTCCCGATTCGTGCATCCATTGAAGCATCTAATACATCTTTGCATGAGTATCCTCACCAACTCCTTGTTGGGCTGCTGCCAACCTTTGTGTGGACATTGGTGCAGCTATCGAAGTTCGTGATTTCTTCTTCCCTTCTCTTATTTGTTTAGCACGAAGTATTTCATATTGTTGGAAGAGTGTATAACCTATGATGCTTTTCAACGGCTTCAAAGTTTGCTCGATGGATGTCATAGGCACTCTTGTCATTTTGCATAAAGCGGTGATTAGGTGAGGGAAGAAAATCCCCACCTTCTGGTTTCTTACACAACAGTTCATATCTCTATGGATCCATTTCCTTATACAAACCTGTTTTTCTGCAAAAATGCATATAACAATACTGCTCAAAAAGTATTGACATTAGAAACATTTAAAAAAGGAATCATACGGGTACAAATAAATTGAATCCACATCTTAGCTTCAGGAAACATGATAGCTTGATTAAATGATGTGGGAATGCTAGTGTCTGGCCTAAATTTCCATTCCCCTTCCCTCGGTCAAATAAGTAATTACTTCATGTATATTAATATCACTAAAAGACTCTAAATCAATTTGATCTAAGAAATCTTGCTCATAATAGGGAGCATTAAAGAAATTACAGATTATTTTGGGGTTTACCTTAACACTAATTCCCCTAATTACTAAGGTTTCCCAATTGATTTCATCCTTAGTCCTAAAGATGTGATCTTTTAGAACAGTATAAAATTCCTAGACTATAGGGATAACAGTAGGTTCTGTAAGGATTGTCCAAAAACACTCCCACCTATGGTACCTAACTAATCGACAAACTTCTTTACACAAAATTATCAATGGATCGAAACCCCTTTCCTGAATAAAGGTTTTTCCTTGGAGTTCATTGAAATATTTTTCTACATTTCGGTTTAAAAAATTTGAAGGAGTTGTATCTAGTATGGTTTCGATTCTACAGTATGTCTAACCTTTCTAGGAGGCATTCCAAATGATAAATATGTAGAAATAATAATTTTAAACCTAGATGGTTGTGCTTTCCCCACTTGCTTCGGAACCTAAAAAGTAAAGAGAAAAACTATAGAAAGGAAAGGAATTTTAGGTTTTTGATGTATTGAAATAAGATAGAATGAGTTAGACTAATGTTTAGATATATAATAGTTAATATTGAGGGTTTCAAATCATAAAAACTCGAAAAAATAAGTCTTAAGCCATCGGGCTGCATAGTTAGGCCGGGTCATTCTGTAGGAAATTGCAGTCGATGTCGCGACATAAACAGTGTTTGTCGTGACATTCCCTTCAGTGCCTCTAGGTCGCAACATAATGAAGTGCTTGTCGTGACATTCTCCTCAGCCCTGTTTTTGTCGATTTTGCTTACTTTTTCGTAATTGAGGGATGCTTATGTCGCAATGTTGGCTTCAGATTTGCTCTTTCCGGGTTCTGTCACTTTTGTTGTGTCACAACAAACCCCTATTTTCTGTTAAAAACTAAAAGAAAAACATGTTAGAATAATATAAAATATTATACATAAGTTAGTACCTTTAAGTCTTACTATTGGACTCATCCGGAATGCTTACCCTTGCCGATCGGATCCAATTTTGGTTACCTTTTGTCCACTTCTCATGTGATCTTTTCGATTCCTTCAATCGATCCCTCTCTATGAACTGATTAATTCTTTCCTTATTCATGAATGGGATTCGATCGTGCTTTTCTCCCTCATTTAGTTTGAGTAGATAACATCTTTCATTGTGCTCATTAGTTTCATCACTTTTATCCCCACATTTAAAGATTTCCACCTCTCCATTTATCCTCATAGTGAGCTCATTATTGTTGATGTCAATGGTGGATCGTGATGTGGCTAAGAATGGTCTTCCTCCCTGTCCTCCTCAAAATCTAAAACAACAAAGTTCTCAGGGATGATGAAACTTCTTACCTGGACTAAGATATCCTCTAAAATTCCCCTCGATCTTACAGATGACCGATCTGCCAGTTGTAACGTAACTTGGGTATTCTTAAGATCTCCACTCCCAAGTTTTTTGAATACTGACAATGACATTAGGTTTATGCTTGCACCAAGATCACATAACGCCTTGTTAAACTGACAATTTCCAATTGTAATATGAATAGTGAAATTGTTAGGATCCTTTAGTTTTTGGGGAATTACCTTGGAGATAATAACACTGCAAGATGCATTTACCTCCACTTGCTTGCCTACCTTTATTTTTTGACGCCTTGACATAACTTCCTTTAAAAAAATTTGCGTACTTTGGTGCTTTCTCTATCAATTCAATCAAAGGTAGGTTAATATTAAGAGATTTAAAAAGGTTGAGAAAACTTACAAAGTCATCTTCATCTTGTCATTTATTTTCCTCTAACCTTTTTGGGAACGGAATTGATGTACTCTTTTCTTTAGGCAAATCTTCCTTCATTTTTAATGCCTCTTTTGTGGCTACCTCCTTGGGTTTGATGACTTCAGTGTCATCATCGAACGGGATGTTTATGACCTCATGTCATTTGTGAGGTTCTTCTTCATTCTTAGGTGATTTTAGGCTACTCAGTACTTTGTCTGATCTTAACTCGATTACCTTCATCTGCTCTTTACCTTCTCTTCAGGGATTATTTTCTGTATTAATAGGGATTCCTGAACCAATTTGTCTCGACATGTCGCTCATCATGCTTATCAATTGATCCATTCTTTCTTCTAGTTTTCCTACTGATCTGGTAGTATTAGCACAATCAGACTGTACTTGTTTTACATCCGTCCTCATGGAGTGCATCTCTCTTTCAATTCTATCCATTCGTTGACCACATGAAGTATGGTTGCCTTGCGTTGCTTTTTCTGGTTGTCTCTGTAAAAATGGGGGTTGATAGATAGGGTTTCTCGTTGGGTTATTGTTACTATTTCCCCCTTGGTTTCCTCTCCACCTGAAATTAGGGTGATTCTTCCATCCTGGATTATAAGTATTTGAATAGGGCTTTCGAGAACTTACATAATTGGCCTCCTCTGGATTCATGAGATAGTGATAAAGAGGCTTATCTTTTCCATTGGATGGTGGTGCTAGTGTGGCAGACTCGATTCGGTTCAACCTCTCCAATAATTTTTGGTATTTATCATCTTCCTTTATCATCTTTACCGAAGCGGGTTTCTTTGCATAAGTGAACCTTTTAGTAGACCACTGATATGAATTTGTTGCCATGTTTTCTATGAGCCCGTAAGCGTCATTATACGTTCGATTCATTAGGGCTCCTCTTGCCGCACCATCTAGGGTAGATCTAGTAGATGCATCAACCCATTATAAAAAGTCTGCAATTGCATCCATTACGGCATACCATGATTCGAGCATTTGCGTCTAGCATCTTAAACCGATCCTATGTTTCATGGAATCCTTCACCCTTGAATTGCTAAAAGGTTGATAGTTCTCACCTAAGTTAGATAGCTTTTCCCATAGTAAGGTATTGTTCCATTTTATAAATTGCCGCCTACTGCGATCTACCCATGGCACCACTGCAACACTAGATAGAATGTGCTTGTTGCATTCTATACTGAAGAGACGTAGAATTAATGTTGGCACAATCCTTCATAAAGAAATTATTGAGGCCGCCACCAAACAAACAGGTATTCTACCCTTCCCTTCTCTGATAATGTTGTTGTGTAAACAAAGAGCCATTGTGCCTCGTGAAAGGGAGGAGACTTTGGAAAATAAAGGCCCAATCAATGATATTTTGGTAGAGAGGATGACAAGGGGGCAAGAAACCCCTATGTGAAGGAGGTCCCGCAGAAGAAAGAAAAGGGAAAAGGAAAAAAGAAAGCTGCCTAGACCCATGCACCCACAGATCCTCAAATTTGGAGGAAGCTTGATGAGATTGAAAAGTTTGTTGATCGGATGAGCACCAGACAAATCAAACATGTCGGCGCAGTTGATGACCTGCAATTCAGATAGAATTTATTCTATGCGTATACTAGGGCATGGAATAATGCTATTGCCAGCACATTGCGCGGCTTGAGCAGGAACCCGATGCTAGAATTCCCTGTGTTTCCTCCTATTATCAATGAAGCCACTCCATCATCGGAGCAGCTTGGTTCAGAAGGTAAAACCCAATCCGTCTAGTCCCCAAAGCAAATCCACATCTCTGATGATGAGGATCAAGAGGCGTAATCCAAGGAAATGGAAGATTGTTTCCAAAACATAGCTAGCCTCTTTGAAGATGAATTGTCGAACAATTTGAGGGCCACTATGGCGAAGAGAGAGGCTGCCGCGGCGGAAGAGCACACACCAGTTGTCTCTGTGGATATTGAGGTAGAAGAAGAAGAAAAAGAAGAAGATGTTGCCCCGACAAATTTATCGGAGGAATTTATCGATGCACCTGCCAATATGGGTACATCTGTTGAAAACTTGGTGACATCTGGGGCAAGCTGGGTTAAGGCAGTCACATCCAGAAATGAGGATTCCAATCCTCTAGCTATTGTGCCATACATGGCACCACTTGCTGAAATACATCCATCGGACGTGACTGTCAGTGAAGCCAACATTCAACCAGCAATGGAGGAGCAATCTACTCCACCGGTTGAACAAAAAGAGAAGAGGCGCAAACGAAAGGCACACAAGAAGAGCAAAGAAGAGCGCCCTAAGAAGAAAAAGAAATCCAAATCAGCCACTTCCGAGGCTGTAACACACTGAGTTAGTTTACTTTTCAGTAGTTAGTTGCATAAAAAAAAATTTTAATTGTCATTGCATTTTTTATTGTCTCTGCATTTTATTTGTTCTAGCATTTGAATTGTATTTGCATTTCCATTATTATTTGTATAGTATTGTCAGTGCATTAGGGACAATGCAGACATTAAGTTTGGGGGGAAGTGTGGAATGGAAATGCAATTACACCCACAAGTTTAAGAATATATTTGTCTTTTTAGTGAATGACAGTATGCATAGTTAAGAAAAATGTGACCACATTTTTTTCATTTGATGCATAAATTCTTAAATTATTTGGAATGCTAATGCGTGAATTGAATGAATGTGATTGAATGCTGAATCCTTCTATTTTTGGATGATGGTTGAAAATGCATTAGTAATAAATGTGTAGTATCATTCTTTAAATATTGAATTAACTTGTCATCTTGCAACTATGTTTATAATTATATTTACTAAATAAAAGACACTCCAATGTGGGTGCATTGTGACTCAACAAGAGGGAACACTCCACTGCAAGTGTTAGAAAAATTATCTAGCTAAAGGCTGTCACTGCAAGAGTGTGTGTCGGCGCAATTACATTCTCCTTAGGGGTTTGTTGCACCCCATCGTTACTGCCCAGGAACAAGAGTGTAGTAATGTAATGACATCTCTCAGTTGCATAAAAGAAAACGAAAAGAAAAGTTTATAAATATATATATATATATATTAGTATACAATACATGCTGTGTTGGTTAAGAAGATTTAAGATTTGAAGCATGATGCTAGTATTAGTGAAGTTGCAATTTTGATTATTCATACCTATAAATTGTCAGTGCAATATTCCAGCATATGAATGCAATTTATACATTAGGATTCCAAAGAATATAAGTTGTTAGAATGATGAATGTGGTGACAAGAATTTGGATATAACTTTGCTAGCTTTTATTTACTTGAGGACAAATAAAAACTCAAGTTTGGGGATGTGATAGCATTAGAAATGACACTTAATTTCTCCTTAAATTAGTGTATAATTTGTTCTTTTTGTATCATATTTAGCATGCATTATAGTATTTCATACTTAGTATTTACATTTTCTAACTCAGTGTTGTTGGATCTTATTTTCTTTCATTTTATCTCTTCTGTGCTACTAATGTTGCTGTATTTAGTACTAGTTTTGTGTCCAAAGTTGTCAGCGCAGAAATCTACCTAGGAAGATTAGAGTAGGAAAGCATTTAAAGTTGCGGTCACAAGTTAATCCAGAATTGCTGCTGAATATATCATCAATGAATGTTTCTACATTTCTATCAGGAATTTCACACTATTAACATATCTAGAAGCACCAGCGTAGGAGAATGACAAATTGTCGCAGTAAATTAAAATCATAATTTGCGTCCAGAAATGTCGTGACAATCTGCAACTGCTCAATGAACAAACTAGATCTGCGTGAGTGCATAGCAGGCAATAACAACTTTTATAGCTGCATCAAAGAGTTAGATCTGAAAAGGGAGAAAGATTTGGAATGGCCAGTGATTATAAATAGAAAGAAGAAAGAGAAGATTGATATTAAGGTGTGAAGAATTAAACTCTAATATTTCTCTCATTCATTCTCGAAGATAGCTACCATGGAAGCTTAAATTCTAGAAGAAGGTGACCTGATGCGACAAGGAAGCAACTGCTTCTGACGAGAAGTGCTTGGTTCGACACAAGAGGAGGGATTAAGGGAGAATTCTAGTAGACTAGGAATAGTATGCTTCAATGTCATTCTTTAATCCCTCTTAAATGTTGATTAATACTATTGACAATTGATTGAATACGGAAGTATCTTTTAATGTTAGATTTAATTTGAGTTCTATTCAATTCTTCTCATTTGTTTATAATTGGATTTAATTGTTTTGACCATGGAAGTGCGATTGTAGTCACAGTCACTAGAAGGTGCGGTGACAAGTTAGATTAACAAGCAATATAGCGGAAGTTGCTTGAGACCAGGAGGAATTCTGGTCACTTATTCTTGAGTGCTCAGCATTACCAGCACTAGAAGGTGTGGTAGTTGTGGGTACTTAAATCTTTATTAAACAAAGAGTTGATATTAATACGATCTCATTGGAACATAATTGCGGCGACAATTCATCTATAAGTTACATTGTAGTCACATTTAGCGTTGTTTACTTGTGAAGTCAGTGATCCTCTCCACTTCTTTACACTTGATCTATTTCTTTTATATTTCTGAGTTTACATTACAACATCTTAACAATGAATTCATCTTTTATTAATTTGCTCTGACATTTTATATTACATTTGTACTGACAATTTTTACTCTGAACCTGTATAGTTTTAACCAGTTTGCGTTGACATTAGTGCTAAGATTTCTTATCATTTTAACTCAATTTGCTTCAACAAATTTAAGCATAAATAGCCATCTCTGTGGATTGATATTCGACAGATTCATTTCTGTCTACTATACTTGCATCGATAGTGTACACTTGCACACATTTGCTGTAACGTTCATAGCGCGATCACCGCTCCCTTACGTAGTCCCTTTCGGTGTAGATTTTGGCTTCTGCAAGTATACAAGTTATGTTATAAATATAGTGTGTTTACAACGAAACACTTGGAAGTATTTTGAGGATCATACCCAAAGGAGGCTTGAGGTGATAGTAAATACAATTCTGGCAAAGAATAAAATTAATTAGTACTAGTTTTAGGGTTTATAGTACGAGAAAAAATAAATGATTTTGTTAAAGGCAAGAAACTAAAAAGATCAAAATAAAATAAAATAAAATAAGTAAAAATGAGTTGTAGAAATTCTTATAAGCGTCTTTGGGGAGATTAGGTCATTTCCATATTATTTTCTCAATTGTTGGGTTTTGGGGATTTTCCTCCAATCAACTAGTCATTAACCGAGTTGGATCTCTCGATCTTCTGTCGATTTAGTGAGTCGATAGAGACTACTTATTGCTAGATGTCACAATCTAAACCAGTTTGCGGAAAAGGGGTTCACGGATGGGCAATACCAATTTTGCGTTCATTCCACCTAGATGACTTTCTAGGGTTGTCAAGTCCAATGTTTGTTTGATGCTCTTCCTCTCCTAAACAGCTGATCCGAAATGTAAAACCCTTGTAAAACAACAATCAATAATTCATACGTCCACTTCTTAATTCCCCAAAACGGAATTAGTTCCTCATGGTTTCTTTATTCATCAATAACATAATATATGAAAACATGTAAAACAGAATTGAATGAAAAAGAAACTGAATTGTGTTAAGCGATCTGTCGAGAAAATTTCCTCGATCGTTTACGCGAGTATCTATAATCTCGTTTCAAAAGCTAAAAACAAATAAACTAAAAACTAAAAATTAAAGACTAAGTAATTATGTGTAAACCCTAATGCTAAAAGCCCTATTTAAAGCTTTAAATGGTTATTCTTCCTAAACCTTAGGTCAGCTGTCGTTTCTCGTGTTTAAGTGGAATTGTAAAGACCAAAACACCCTTCCTTTTAATGTCAGATCTACATCCAGAGGTCGATGTCACGACACACCAGGTCATGTGTTGCAATATAAGCATCAGTCCCTCGATTGTTCTATAGGCGTTGTCATGACAAACCTCCTGTGTGTCGTGACAAAGAAGTCAGATGTCAAGTTCCTTGAGTTTGGTCCAGGGAATGGATTGGTTAACTGTTCATGATGCAGTTGTTAGTTGCAAGCAAAAACAAATTGTTTTGAGGAAATTGATTAGGAAATTTATTAGCGTTGAAACAAAACGAACCGAATGCACGTCTAGTATAACATTCGTTTTAACTGCTCAGAAACTAATTCACAAAGGGCTAAAGCTTTTCTAGCAAACATTCTAGACACAAGGACATCTGAACCAAAGATAGATCAGGTTCCAACAGTACGGGAGTTTATGGATGTTTTTCTTGAAGAATTACCAGGTTTACCACCAGAAACAGAAATTAAGTTTGCTATTGAAGTGGCATCAGGAGCTACTCTGATATTTAAGGCACCGCATAGAATGACCCCAACCAAATTAAAAGAATTAAAGTCTCAATTGCAAGAATTATTGGATCGCAGATTTATTAGGCCAAGTATGTCACCTTAAGAAGCTCCTATTTTATCTGTAAAAAAAAAGATGGTACTCTAAGAGTGTGTATAGATTATCGACAACTGAATAAAATGACGATAAAGAATAAGTACTCGTTGCCTCGAATAGATGCTTTGTTTGACCAATTGAAGGGAGCGACCATGTTTTAAAAAATTGATTTGTGCTATGGGTATTATCAGTTACGGGTCAAGGAACCAGACATTCCAAAGACAGCTTTCAGAACTCGATATGGACATTACGAATTTTTGGTTATGCCATTTGGCTTGATAAATGCTCCTACCGCATTCATGGATCTTATGAATAGAGTATTTCAACCACACATAGACCAATTTGTAGTGATATTTATTGATGATATTCTGATTTATTCGAGGAATGAAAATGAACACGATCAGCATTTGAGAGTGGTACTACAGATTCTACGAGAAAAGCAACTTTATGCAAAGTTTAGTAAGTGTGAGTTTTAGTTGACTGAGGTTGGATTTTTGGGACATGTGATTTCAGGAACGATGAAAATATATAGACATTTTTATGCCCTTTTTAACTCAAATTCATGAAAATTCTTAGTAATTAATGTTGAAAAATATAATTTAATAATAAAATAATTAATTTGTGCTAAAATTTCCAACATATTGATTTTTAATTATTTTTATAAATATTAAGCATGAATTTGGTGATTTTTTTGACAGTTTTGCTCAATTGGTGAAAATCGGCCTGGTAGACACTACCGACAGCTTGAACCGTTAAGGAAATTTTTACACCGAATCAATGAAGAGCTAAGAAGATTATTTTTCCAGCCAAGGTCGATCCAATATAAAGCAAAATTATGGTTTGTAATTATATTTTTAATTCAATTAATTTGGGTTAAAAATAAATTATAAAGACTGAAGCAAAGTGGCTTGAAGTGCATGCAACCGAAGGTCAAACTACCCTGACTTGAGATAGCCCATGTGTTGTCAAATGCTGACCCAAATCAGCTGATTAATTGACTTTTTAGCCTTGCAAAATAGCCCCCAAAGTTTCCCTAAATCCCATTCAAACCCTCCATTTTTTGTGGATTTAAAGATATGCCCAAGCCAAATTTAGCAAAGTTTGAACTTCTCAAACTTTGCCCATGCATGGCCGGCCAAGGGATGTTGGTGGCTGATATTTATTTACTAAATATGGCCCCCAACTCTCACCTATAAATACCACCCTCATTCTCCTCATTTTCCACACCAATGCACTCCATTCTCTCTTCTTTCTCTCATTTTCTCTATAAGCCTTCCATCCATTTTCCCTTCATTTCCCTTGTCGATTTCCCCTCTTGGAAAAGAGTGGTTCTTCAACCCTTGAAATAGCCTTTGTGGAGTGTTCATCAGAGACCTCGATCTGGGAAGAATGAAGCAAGAATGACGAAGAACGCAGAAGCAGATCTTGAGAAATCGTCGAATTTAATCCTATTCTTTTTCTCATATTTTAGATTCTTTTTTGTCATCATGATGAATGCTATTATGAATGCTATTATTTCTTTAATTAAAATGGCTTAAATTTCTTAAAGTGTTGGGTTGATTGTGCTTATTGCTTAATTATTTATTTATCATGTTTATATTGTTATAGACCTTGAATATTTTGTTTAATTAAATATTATCATGCCTAAGTTATTATTACATTACCTTTGTGATATAACTATTAAATTAATCATTTAAGCGCGTTGAAATTGTGATTAATGGACACACTATTTAATTTGAGCATGCTTAATCTTCTAAGGTAGTTGAGGGTTAAAATTGTTATTATATTGGAGAATACTAGCCTTGCATAACTTGCAAGATCTTTGTGATTAAACTGTTTCAATATAGGTGCATGTTGTTACTTCACTTGATCCTTTTCTTACTTATGAATATTAATTTAGTCGGTCGTATTGGCATAGGTGTATGTTCAAGAGATAAATTAATTTCATAATGTATGTATGTGTGATCGCGTCTAAAACGTCACAGCAATGTGCAAACGAACACACGTCGATGCAAGTATAGTTTATAGACAATTCTATCGAATATCGATCCCACAGGGAATGGGTTCTTGATGTTCAGATGTCGAAGCAACTAATACTAGAATTTAGATGAAATGTGAGTAAAGATGTCAGCGCTGTTAAGTTAGATCTGCACACTGAAATTGTTAATCATTTCAATGCAATCAAATTTAAATGCCAAAGGTTAAATGTCAAAGCAATGGAAAGTAAATCAAAATGTGTTGAGTGATAAGTATTGAATATTTAAATGCAAAAAATATAAATGTGATCAAGTGCAAAGATCTGGAGTGGATCACTGATTTTGCTAAGTCGCAACGCAGGATGCATCAATAAGGTTTTGAATAGATAAACTGTCGCAGCAGTGAAGCTCCAATGAATTTTTACCAATAACAATTCTCTGTTTAGTCACGACTCAAGTACCCACAATTACTCCACCTTTCAATGTGAACAACGTTGTGTACCCAAGAACAAGTGATCAGAATCTCTTCTAATCCCAAGCAGCTCTCGCCTAACTTACTTGTTAACCTAACTTGTCACTACATCTCTCGATGTCAGTAGACTACAAAGCCACTCTCGTGTTTGATGTAGTTAGATCCAATAATAAACAGATAAAAAGCATTAAATAAGAATCAAAGTGATTAAATACTGAAAGATACTCTCGTATTCATTCAAATATTAATAATAGTTCATCATCCATAAGAAAGGAGTTAATGAATACATCAGAATATACTATCTCTAGGCTATTTGGATTACCCCCTAACCGCTTCTCTTGCTCAACATCAAGCACTCGTCGTCAAGAGTTGCTGCTCGTCGGCTCAGTCAGCTTACCGATCTCCAGCAATAAATTCCAAAAACACAAAGTAATTTGCAAATTTAATTCTTCAACTCTTGATGATTTTTCGTCCTCTTCTTTCCTCTATTTATAGCCTTCAAAAGTTATAGGTTTCATCTTCCTCTATTCTCAGCTCCATATCTAAATTTTGCAACTGTCAAAGTTAGTTACAGTATAGCTGTCCACTCACGCATATTTGATGTTTTCCTCAGAGATCTGCAAGTTGTCGCTACATTATTAGGCGCAATCTGAGATCGTTAATTGCGGCGACAACTTGTGATTTTCTTACGCTGGTACTTCTAGGTGTGAATTCAACTTGAGTTTACTCATTCGAGGTTGAGGTTCTCTGCGACGACAACTCTGGTCGCAATTCCAAACTGATCTTGTGGCTGCATTCTTCTTCTAGCATTGATCTTCTAGGCTGAGTTCCTACGCTGACACTTCTAAGGTGCAATACATCGATTGCTTATGGCAACATTAGTACAAAAAGAGATAAAAATCAAGAATTTAAACTAAACTACAATGAGTTAGAAAATATAAAAACTAAGTATGAAATGCTTATGATGCGTGCTAAATCAGGTACAAAAGAGACAATTAAAACATCAATTTAGGGAGAAATATATGTCATTTGTAATGCTATCATACCCCTAAACTTAAGTTTTTACTTGTCCTCAAGTAAACAAAAATTAGCAAAGTCACAAGCAGAAATGTCACCGCAATCATTATTCTCACAACTTGAATTTTCTGAAATCCTAATTGTATTCACATGATAAAATAATGCACTGACAATTTATAGGCATGAATAATCACAATTGCAACTTCATCAATGTAAGTATTATGAAATGAATCTTAATCTTTCTTGAACCAATTCAGCATTTATAGCAATAAAATTTTTTTCTTCTTTTCTTTTCTCTTTCTTTTTCTCATTTTTTTTCTTTTTCAAGTGACTAAAAGATGTCATTGCATTACTTTACCTTCGTTCCTGAGCAGTAACGATGGGGTGCAACAAACCCCCAGGAGGTATGTAATTGTGCCGACACACACTCTTACGGTGATAGCCTTTGCCTAGATAATTTTTCTAAACCTGCAGCGGAGTGTTCTCCCTTAAAAAGTCACAGTGCACTCACATTGGAGTGTCTTTTATTCATACAATGTCGCTGCAACTAGTCAGTTAGTTCAAGATTCAAACTTCAATACTATCCATTCACTACTGAAGCAATTCCAATCATTCAGTCAAAAATAGAAGACTCGACATTCATTCTTATTCATCCAATTTACACATCATCATCCAAACATTTTAAGAATTACGCATAAAAATAAAAATTATGGGCACATTTCTGTTGAAATTTTGCATATTCTCATTAACAAAAGAAATCAGTAGAATTCAAATATGTGAGTGTAATTACATTTCCATTTCACATTATCTCCCCCAAACTAAATGTCTACATTGTCCCCAATGCACTGACAATATTATACAGATATAATGGAAATGCAACGACAATGCAACCAAGTTAGCAAAATGAATGTAATGACAAAATAAAATTTAGTAACAATAAAAATGAATGAGAAACTATCAACAAAGAAGTGTACCAATTTATTCCTCAGTAGCCGATGTAGAGGCTGACTTTGTTTTCTTTCTCTTTCTCTTTGGACGCTTACCTCTTCCTTGTGCTTATACTTCTTTTTATCTTTACGCCTCTTCCTCTTTCTATCCATCGAACCAACCGAATTGGTGGATTGCTCCTCCTCAGCAGGTCAAGTGGTGGTCTCATCGGTCGTTACTTCAGATGGGTGGATTTCAACGAGTGGTGCCACATAGGGCACAATGGTAAGAGGACTGAGTTCCTCGATGCTACTACTAACAATCTTAGCCCAGCTCGAATCAGGTCGAGCCTCATCAATGCTTGATGCCCCCACACTCTCTGGTGTGCTGACAACATCCTCAGCGATCGTTATCGGGGCATATTCTTCCTTCTTCTCCTACTCTGTTGCAGGGTCCTTCATTTCACTCTCTTCTTCTTTTTCTTTCTTCTCTTTCACTTCCTTCTCCTTCATCTGGTCATCTTCTTGCTCGACATCTTTATCCGCATGTTGCTCTCCTTAATGACAACTCTCCTTGCTACCATGGTCGTCCTAGGGCTATTCGAAAATTCTTCGAATAAGCTAGCAATTATTTGGTAACAGTCTTCCATGGCATTAGAATGTCCCTCGCTCTCCTCGTCATCAGAGATGTGCATTCTCATTGGGGATGGGATATTCTAAGGCCTACAATCAGGAGTAGGCTGATCAAGGGAAGAAGCTTGCATTGGACGAAAAATATCGGGAAAGGCTGGGAAGTCTAGTAATGGACTAGGGCTTACTCTATGCATTGTGGCAACAATGGCTTTATTCCATACCTTTATATATGCGTAGAAGATATGTTGCCTATAATCCAAATCTTCTAGTACGCTCAGAGTGCGGATTGTGCACGTATCAATGCGGTCAGAGTGGACTTCCAAAATAGCCAGTCTCGTTGCCACTTGGGGATCTGTGGGTGCATCAGCTTGTTCTTCCTTCTTCGTCTTCTTCTTCTTGCCCTTATCTTTCTTCGTTGAAGCTTCTTTTGCCACTGATGTCTCCTGGCCATGAGTCATCCTTTCAACGGAGATGTTGTTGATGGGACTCTTGTTCTCTAACACCTCCTCACCATCCCTGGGCACAATGCCTTTTTGTTTGCAAAGCAACATAATCAGAGAAGGGAATAGGAGTACACCAGTCTATTTGGCAGCGACTTCCACAATTTGGTCGTGGATGATTTCTCCAATGTCAATGTGTCTGCATTGTAGGATGGAATGAAGAAGACACATACAGTCTAGTGTGGCTGTAATGCTGTGAGTGGACAAAAGAATGCGGCTGTTGATGAAATGGAACCACACTTTGCCAAAGGTTGTGAGATACCTTCTATGCATAGTGTATTTGTGGAACCCATTACCTATCCAAGTGGCACCATCAACATAGAGATCCTTCATAATCTGAGTAGTGACTACATTATCTAGTCGGTGGATAAACGGTGAATGGTCGTCCACCCTCTCAGGGATCCTTAGTAACACATTGATTTGGACGACTGATGGTATTACAAATGACATAGATTTTCTCCCTAATTTAATGTCTTAATTGTCTCTTTTGTATTTCATTTAGCATGCATCATTAGCATTTTTTATTTAATTTTCATATTTTCCAACTCATTGTTAGTTAGTTTGAATTCTAGTTATTTTTATCCATTTTTGTCCTAATGTCTACGCAAGCAATCGATATATTGCATATTAATATTGTTAGCGCAGGAACTCAGTCTAAAAGCTTAATACTAGGCGAATGCAGCCACAAGATCAGCTGGTAATTGCGACCAAGAGATGTTGTCGCATTACAACTAAACTTGGAATGAGTAGAATCAAGCTAGAAGCACCAACACACGAATTTCATAGATGTCACTGCAATTATGATTTCAGAATGCATCTAGTGATACAACGACAATCTGCAAATCTCTGAAGAACATACTAGAACTGTGTGAGTGCACAGCTATACTCTCACTAATTTTGACAGCTGCAAAAATCTAGACCTGGATCTAAGAATGAAGGCTGAAACTTGCAACATTTTGGAGGTTATAAATAGATGAACAAAGAATGAAGAAATCATCGAGAGCTAAAGGATTAAATTCTACAATTTCAGTGTGATTTTGGAGATTTGAGCTGGGAATTAGGAAGCTGATGAAGCAAGTCTGCAATCACTTCTGACGAGAAGGTGTTTGATACAAGGCAAGAGGAATAATTAGGAAGTAGGCCTAGTAGTCTAGAAATGGTAAGCTTCGTTGTACTCTTTAGTTCTTCTTAAACAATGATGGATTTTGATGATATTAAATGAATACAAGAGTGTCTTTTAATGTTATATCATTTTGATATTTATTTTACACTGATTATCTGTTTATTCTTGGATTTAACCGCTTTAAGCACGAGAGTGAAATTGCAATGTGCTGACATCGAGAGATGCGGTGACAGGTTAGGTTAACAAGTGGGTTAGGCGAGAGCTGCTCAGGACTGGGATAAGAACCAGTTAGTTGTTCTTGGATATACATCATTTCTCACACCGAGAGTGGAGTGATTGTGGGTATTTAAGTCGGGATTAAGGAGGGAGCTGTTGTTGGTAAGAACTCAAAGGTATTCATTGCAGCGACAATTCATCTCTACTCTACCTTGTCGATGCATCCAGCGTTACAACTTAGCAAAATCAGTGAACCATTTCTACCCTTTACACTTGATCATTTTTACATTTTAAGCAATTTAAAATTTCAGCACTCAACACTCAACACATTTGATTTACTTTCAGCATATTGACATTTGACACTTGACATTTGACTCTGATTGCATTGATATTGATATTTAAATTTAGTGTGCAGATCAGACATATTACACTGACATCAGTACTCACATTACACTTAATTTCAATATTGATTGCTCCAACATTTAGACATCAAGAACCCATTCCTCGAGGGATCGATATCCGATAGATTTGTCTATCAACTATACTTGTATCGACGTGTATACACTTGCACAATCGTTGTATCGTAAAAACACCGATCAAGTTTTGGCGTCGTTGCCGAGGAATGGCGTTCGTTTTATGTTTAATTTTGTAGTTACAATTAATTTCACTTACTTAACTTTTAATCTTTACTAATCTGTGGTTATTTCGTTAATTATTTAATTTTTCAAATTTTTAATTGTTGCATGTCCACAAGGAGAAATCCTAAGGACATTGTAAACTTTGATCCGGAGCTTGAAAGGACACTTAGAAGGAGAAGGCAAGAACAACGGAAGATGGCTGGTAACAACAACAACAACAATAATCTACCACAATTGCTGCCACAAGATGGAATTCTTCCAGTGCTTCCACAAATTGTTAATGATATACCACCTCCATGTCCATAAGAAGAACAAGTTTAGAATAAGACAATAAGAGATTTTGTTGTGCCTATACTCGATGATTTACAACCAGGGGTTGTGCGATCGGCTATCCAAGCTGGTAATTTTGAACTGAAACCTGTGATATTTCAGATGCTCAACTCAAATGGGCAATATTCTGGTTTTTTGCATGAGGACGCACGAGAACATTTGAAATCATTTTTGCTTATTTGTGCATCCTTTTGTCAACATGGTGTCCCTAATGATGCCTTGAAAATGCAATTATTTCCTTATTCGTTGTAGGGTAAAGCAAGAACATGGTTCTTAGGATTACCGCCAGGATCTATCACATCTTGGAATGCGTTAGCAACGTAATTTGTTTTACGTTTCAACCCGTCGACAATGAACGCAAGGTTGAATAATGACATCACTGCATATCATCAGCTCGATGATGAGAATTTACATACAACATGGGAGCATTTCAAAACTTTGCTTCAACGCTGCCCAATGGATGGAATTCAACAATAGACCCAAATAGAGATATTCTACAATGGTTTGAATGCTCAGACAATAAACCTTGTTGACGCATCGGCTAATGGTCTATTATTGGATTGTACTTACAATGAAGCTATTCGAATTCTAGAGAGGATTGCACAGAATGACTACCAATATCCAATCTCTCATTCTTCACAGGTGAAAACTAACCCTGGAGTTCTTAAATTAGATGTTATCTCTGCATTATCAGCGTAGGTATCTTCACTGGCCAACATCATAAAGAATATGAAAGGAACAATTGAAGTTACTCCTATACAAGTAGCCTAGCAATTAGATGCGTTGATATTTTCCTGTGAGATTTTCGGCGACAATCATAGCTATGAAGACTGCCCACAGCATGCAGAAATTGCGTATTATGTCAACAACATCCGAGAGGGTTCATTTGGTAACTCATATAATAATCGTTCTCAACAACCCTGAGGGAATCAAAATACTTCCACGTATAGATATGGAAATTCCTCAAATCAAGGGGGCTATAAACAAGGAGGTTACAATGCCAATCTAGAGCAGAATTATCATCAAAATTCACAGATAAATTCTAGTTTTGAACAAATGTAGTCACATAACCAGATGCAACCACAATCGCGATTACAGCCACAACAGTCTGTATTACCATAAATGCAAGGACAACATCACGAGCATCAACAGCAGTAATTTTCTCAACCTAAGTCGGATCTTATGGCTGCTCTTGAAGTAATGATGCGTGAGCATATTACAAGAACTGAAGCAATAGTGCAAGGCAACTCTTCTTCCATACGAGCATTGGAAGCCCAGCTCAGTCAATTAGCTTCTAATCTCAACACTAGATCACCAGGATCTTTGCCTAGTGATACTGAGAGTCCAACACAAAGGGGGAAGGAGCATTGCAAAGCAATCACACTAAGGAGTGGAAAACAGACGGTGGGACTAAGCGTTTCTGATAAAGACCATGTCGATGCATATGAACCACAGCAACAAGAGGAGGATGCAGCTGAAAGACATCAAGCAGAAATTAATGCTGAGGAACCAACTGTAGAAACACCCATACCTACAGTTTGCCTAACAAAGTTGTCAACGTTATAACTAGTGTCAATACTACTGAGTCATCCACAGCAACCCATTACAACCATACCTCTACCGTTTTCGCAACGATTCAAAGAGAAAGTCCATGATAAAGAATATCAAAAGTTTGTTTCTACTTTGAAACAATTGTACATTAATATACCTCTAATAGATGCTCTTGTGTAGATACCCAGTTATGGGAAATATATGAAGGAGCAGTTATCAAAGAAAAAGAAATTGTCTGACATCGAGACGATTGCTTTCACAGATGGGTGTAGCGCTGTGCTTACAAACAAGTTACTAACCAGGATGAAAGATCCTGGTAACTTCACAATTCCATGCTCCATCGGGAATCATATTTAGGTAAGGCTTTATGTGATTTAGGAGCAAGTATTAACCTGATGCCTTTGTTCACTTTTAAGAAATTAGGAATAGGTTTGATGAAGCCCACTACGATGACATTGCAACTGATGGATAGATCTTTAGCACAACCGGAAAGACAAATCAAAGATTTTCATGTTCAAGTTGATAAGTTTGTGTTCCCTACAGATTTTATCATCCTAGACTATGAAGCAAACAAGGAGGTACCCATAATTCTTGGGAGGCCATTTCTAACAACGGGACGAACACTTATCGACGTTTTCAAAGGAGAACTTGTTATGTGTCATAATGATGATCGGGTAACCATCAGTGTGTTTGAAGCATCATCGTTAGGATTTAATGAACAATGTCACCACATTGACGTTGGATGAGATTATTCTGGAAGAATTTAATACACGAAGTTCAGTACTGTCTAATGATGAGGTACCGACATCTACCAATGACATTCTAGATGACTGTGTTGACAAAGAGGAGGTTAATAATTGTGAGTTGCGTCAGAACTGGAAAATGGAGTCTTTGGATTTATCTAACAGAATAGTCCTAATATTTGAACCATCTGTCGAACAAGCTCCTACCTTGGAGTTAAAACCATTGCCAACACATTTGAAATGTCTTCCTTGGTGACAATGAGATGCTACTTGTTATTGTTAACGCATCCCTCGATGCAATGCAAAAAGATAAGTTCATCGCAATTCTGAAAGAACATAAAAGAGCCATAGCTTAGAGCATCGCAGATATCATAGGCATCAGTCCCTTTTTTTCATGCATAAGATACGACTAGAAGATGAAGGGAAGCAATCAATTGAGCAACAAAGACAACTCAATGAGAAAATGAAAGAAGTGGTAAAGAAGGAAATCATTAAATGGTTAGGTGCGGGGATTATATAACCTATTTCTGATAGCATTTGGGTATTGGGTAAGTCTCGTTCAATGTGTGCCTAAAAAGAATGGTTTCACAATCGTGACCAACGAAAAGAACGAGTTAATCCCTACTCGTATCGCAACTGGATGGCGAGTATGCATGGATTACAGGCGACTGAATGCGGCCACAAAGAAAGACCATTTTCCACTACCTTTCATCGATCAAATGCTAGATAGGCTAGCTGGTAAAGCCTATTATTGCTTCCTGGATGGCTACTCTGGATACAACCAAATAGCCATTGCGTTGGAAGATCAAGCAAAGACAACGTTCACATGTCCTTTTGGAACATTTTCTTTCAAACGAATGCCGTTTGGGTTGTGTAATACGCCAGCAACATTTCAGAGGTGCATGATGGCAATCTTCTCAAATATGATTGAGGACTCACTTGAGGTATTCATGGATGATTTCTCGGTCTATGGACAGAGTTTTGATCAATGCGCTAACAATTTGGCAAGAGTTTTGAAAAGATACGAGGACACAAATCTTTTTCTGAATTGGGAGAAATGTCACTTCATGGCTACTGAAGGTATTGTCCTTGGCCATCACGTATCTTGTCAGGGCATTGAGGTTAATAAAGCAAAGTAAAAATCATCAAAAAATTACCACCGCCCACCATTGTCAAAGAAATAAGAAGCTTTCTTGGACACGTTGGCTTTTATAGAAGATTCATCTGAAATTTTTCTAAGATAACTAAACCTTTATGCTCATTACTAGAACAAAATAAAAAGTTTTTGTTCGACGATGCATGTCTAGATGCATTCACAACAATAAAGAAGAAGCTGGCATAAGTTCCGTTTATCGTCACACCAGACTAGACGCAACCATTTGAACTAATGTGCGACGCTAATGACTTTGCTATAGGAGCTGTCCTAGGCTAAAGAAAAAAAGGTATTTCATTCTATTTACTATGCTAGTAAAACTCTAACTGAAGTACAGGTTTATTATACTACTACGGAGAAGGAGTTGCTAGCAGTAGTCTTTGTATTTGACAAATTCCGTTCCTATCTTGTCGGTACAAAGACTACAGTTTACACGAACCACTCAGCATTGAGATTCCTTTTCAATAAAAAAGACGCCAAACCTAGACTCATCAGATGGATCCTACTCCTCCAAGAATTTGATATCAAAATCAGAGATAGGAAAGGATCTGAGAATAAAGTAGCTGACCACTTATCTCGGTTGGAAATTGGGAGTGAGAACGAGCAAACATACTAAATTGTTGAAGCATTTCCTGATGAGCAATTATTCTTTGTCGATGCATCACCATGGTATGCTGATATCGTCAATTACCTTGTGTGTGGAAAGCTACCTATGAGTGAGATTGGTCACAAGAAGATCAGGTTCATACGTGATGCTGCCAAATACCATTGGAACAAGTCATATCTATTTAAGGTATGCACCGACAGTATCATCCATCGCTATGTACTTGAAGAAGAAATGATGTCAATCCTGCGACACTGTCATGATGCTCTTTATGGAGGTCAATTTGGTGGAACAAGGATTGCTGCAAAGGTACTGCAATCAGGATTTTATTGGCCCAATTTGTTTCGAGACGCCCATAATTTCGCACAACAACGTGATTGTTGTCAACGTATTAGATCCATATCTAGATGCAACGAGATGCTCCAACAACCCATTATGGAGGTAGAGCTTTTTGATGTTTGAGGTATAGATTTTAAGGGGCCATTTCCTAACTCTTTTGGAAATGTGTATATCTTAGTGGCTGTTGACTACATCTCAAAGTGGATTGAAGCTATTGTAGTGTCAAAAGATGATGCTCGGACAGTGTTAAAGTTCTTTCACACATACATCCTCACAAGGTTTGGAACACCGAGAGCATTGATAAGCGACCAAGGCACTCATTTCTACAATAACCAAGTGGCAACTGCATTAAAGCGATATGGTGTGAAGCATTGTATGGCCACCACATATCACCCACAAACTAATGGTCAAGCCGAAGTGTCCAATCATCAAATTAAAACATACTTGAGAAGGTGGTTAATCCATATAGGAAGGATAGGTCTGCACAGCTACATGATGCATTATGGGCGCTTCGCACCGCTTTCAAAACCCCGTTGAGGATGTCACCATACCAATTAGTGTTTGAAAAGTCTTGTCACTTGCTTGTCGAACTTGAACATAAGGCCATGTGGGCAATTAAGTAGGTGAATTTAGACTATGATGCTGCTGAAAAGAAAAGACTGTTGGACATCACGGAATTAGAAGAAATCTGATGCCATGCTTATGAGAATGCAACGATATACAAGGAAAAGACAAAGAGATGGCATGACAATCATCTTGCGTCGACAATTTCATCCTGGTCAGTTGGTACATTTATTTAACTCACGTTTAAAATTGTATCTAGGAAAATTAAGATCGAGATGGTCAGGCCCATTTAAAGTTGTTGAAGCATTCCAAAGTGGTGCGGTGACAATCAAAAACTTAAAGGATGGATAACAATTTAAAGTAAATAGCCAACGTCTTAAACATTATACGAGCCCAGATGTTCGAGAACCAGACGAAGTCGTCAACCTGGTGACATTTAAATAATGTCGATGCATTTCTTTATTTACTTTTAATTGTTTCACTTTCCTTTGTATTGTTTTAAATTCCTTGCAGAAATAAAAATCATATTTTCGTTGAAGCATTGAAATACATATTGTCGATGCATTCTGCGATGAGTCAGCATTACTTTTTCAGTAAGAATCGTGTTGGTTAATTTCTTCCCTCCCAACCGTTGATCAAAACATATCGGTACGATCTGTAGCCTGGCAATTAATGACTACAGACACAACGTTTCCCGTGTTTTTCCACTCATTATGCCTAGGTTATAAAGTCTCTCATTATAATTACCTTTTCTCTTCACATTCACCATTGTTACTGCAACTCTTCTCTTTCATTGTCTGCATATTTCCTTTTTTCTAATCTCAGAAGCAATCTTTCTTTCTGTGAAACTTCTTGAAGTTCTTTTCTTCTCACCATGGCTCAAACCCATGCTTCCAAACACTCCTAAACCCTTCAAGAACATTCTGACTACTCCTACTGTGGTTCCGTCCACGACACCACCACCTTCATCCATAGGCTCGATTTTATTTTTAACAACTACGGCCAAAGATCGTTATCATAATGTTATGCTAAAATGCATATTCACTGTGAATAGGGTCTCAACTGTCTTTACATCAGACTTTGGGAAACAAATCCATCGAACCATCAGTCGTCTCGGATGGGAGTATTTTTGCAACCATTCTTCTGGCTACTCTCCCACAATGGTGAAGGAGTTTTATGCGAATCTGGTGGACCAAGAGCAGAAATTCATCTTTGTTCGAGAAGGGCTAATTCCATGGAGTGCTGCAAAAATCAACGTAATGTTGAGAGTTTCGAAACGAGTAGATGACCATACACCCTTTATGCACCATTTGGATGATGATAGTTTGGCCCAAATGATGAACGATCTCTACATCAATGGCACTACATGGACGGGTAATTGGTTTCACAATTATACAATGCATAGGCAATACCTTACAATCTTTTGCAAGGTATGGTTTCATTTCATAAACAGTCGTGTTATGCCTTCTACCCACAGCACTACAACCACATTAGACCGTATGTGTATGCTGCATTCCATTCTGCACCACCGACACATCGACATTGGGGAACTTATACATGCCCCGATCACGAAAGCTGTAGGAAAGCAAATTAGTATCCGTCCTTTCCCCTCTCTTATTATGCTACTCTATCAATATAAGGGCATTGTGCCCAAAGATGATGAGGAGGTCCTAGACAACAAAGGACCAATCAATGACATTTCTGTTGAGAGAATGAAACGAGGCCAAGACACCCCAGTGGCCAAAGAGATCCTCAAGAAGAAGGACAAAGGAAAGGGTAAGAAGAAGACTGACAAAATTGATGCACCGACAGAAGCCCAAATAGCAAAGAAGCTAGCACTGATGGAAGTTCATTTAGACCGCCTCGACATGCGTTCTATCTACACTGATAGCATCGTGGACGACATGGATTTTTGACTCCACAAGTTTTATGCATACATCAAGGTGTGGAATAAAGCCCTTGTCGCTGTATTGAGCCAGATTAGCCAGACCCCACTGCCAGATTTCCCAACTTTCAATCCATCTACCACCCGATGAAGTATTCATCTTCTAAGTAACCTACCCATTATGGTAGGCTTGTCCCTACACCAACCCGGATCCATATTTCTAACGATGAGAAAGACGGCGGGTAATCACAGGCTGATGATGATTTTCATCGTAACATCACCCACTTATTCGAAGATGAATTCTCAAATAGTCTGCAAACAAATATGGCAGAAAGGGAAGTTGTTCTGGAAGAAGATGTCGATGCAGTCGATTGTGCTGAAACTGGTCCAGTTGAAAATGAACCAAGTTTAGAAGAAGAGGCAAATCAGAAAGATAATCAGGAGAATGATCAAGACGAGGAAGAGAAAAAAGAAGAAGAACCTGTCGAGGTACAGGTGAAGAAAGAAATTGATGTTCTAACAATGATCGTAGAGGATATTGTGGGAGAATCCAGCTCAGAGGAAGCTATACCGATTGGAAGCCAAGCTGAGGTTGTCATTGGCGAGATAGAGGAACTGAATCTTCTAGCTATTGTGCCCTACATAGCACCACTCACCGAAATCCACCCATCAGAGGTGACAACTGATGAGGTTGTCACCCAACCCGCTGAGGAGGAGCAATCTACTGAGCCAGTTGGTTCAAAGGATAAGAAGCGAAAGAGGCGCAAGGACAAGAAAAAGAGGAAACACCATGACGAGGAAGAGCTCCTGTAAAAGAAGAAAAAGAAAACCAAAGTAACCTCTGCATCGGTTGTTGCGGAGTAAGTTGGTACATCTCTTTTTAGTTATTTTCATGCATTCTTATTATGCTTGCATTTTAATTGTCGTTGCATTCATTTTAGTTTAGTACATTGTAGTTGCATTTCCATTATATATGTATAACTATTGTCAGTGCATTGGGGACAATGCAGACATTAAGTTTGGGGGGAAGCTAATGTGAATTGGAAATGCAACTACACCTTCATGTTTGACTTTTATTTTGTTTTTTTTAGTTAATGAAAATTTACAAAATTTCAACATAAACGCGCCCACAATTTTTATTTTGATGCGTAATTATGGAATTGTTTGAATGTTGATGTGGAAATTGGATGAATATGAATGAATGATGAGTTTGCTATTTTTGAATGAATAATTGAAATTGCTTCAGTAATGAATGAATAGTGTTGGTATTGAATCTTGAATTAACTGACCAATGCAGAGACATTTTATTATGAAAAGAGACTCCATTATGAGTGCATTGTGACTTTTAAGGGAGAACACTCCGCTGCAGACTTAGAAAAGAAAATTAATCTAGACAAAGGCTATAATTGCAAGAGTGTATGTCGGCGCAATGACATGCCTCCTGGGGTTTTTGCACCCCATCGTTACTACCCAGGAACAAAGGTAGAGTAATGCAATGACATCTTTCAATCACTTGAAAAAATAAAAAAAATGAGAAAAAGAAAAAGGATAAATTGCTGAAATGGTTCAAGAAATGTTAAGATTCAATGCATGATACTAACATTGATGAAGTTGCAGTTTTAACTTGTTCATTACTATAAATTGTCAGCGCATCATTTTATTATATGAATGCAATTTACACATTAGGGATTTAGATAATTCAAGTTGTATGAATAATGATTGCGGTGACATTTCTAATTGAAACTTTGTTTATTTTTGTTTACTTGAGGACAAGTAAAAACTAAAGTTTAGGGGTGTGATGGTATTACAAATGACATAGATTTTCTCCCTAATTTAGTGTCTTAATTGTCTCTTTTGTATTTCATTTAGCATGCATCATTAGCATTTTATATTTAATTTTCTTATTTTCCAACTCATTGTTAGTTAGTTTAAATTCTTGTTATTTTTATCTATTTTTGTACTAATGTCGTCGCAAGCAACCGATATACTGCGTCTTAATATTGTTAGCACAAGAATTCAGTCTAAAAGCTTAATACTAGGCAAAGGCAGCCACAAGATCAACTGGTAATTGCGATCAAGAGAAGTCATCGCATTACAACTAAACTTGGAATGAGTAGAATCAAGCTGAATCCACAGCTGGAAGCACCAACGCAAGAATTTTACAGATGTCGCTGCAATTATGATTTCAAATTGCGTCTAGTGATACAGAGACAATCTGTAAATCTCTGAAGAACATACTAGAACTGCGTGAGTGCATAGCTGTACTCTAACTAATTTTGACAGCTGCAAAAATCTAGATCTGGATCTGGGAATGAAGGCTTAAACTTGCAACATTTTGGAGGTTAAAAATAGATGAACAAAGAATGAAGAAATCATTGAGAGCTAAGGGATTAAATTCTACAATTTCTGTGTGATTTTGGAGATTTAAGCTGGGAATTGGGAAGCTGATGAAGCAAGTCTGCAATCACTTCTGACGAGAAGGTATTTGATGCAAGGCAAGAGGAACAATTAGGGAGTAGGTCTAATAGTCTAGAGATAGTAAGCTTCATTGTACTCTTTAATTCTTCTTAAACGATGATAGATTTTGATGATATTAAATGAATACGAGAGTGTCTTTTAATGTTATATCATTTTGATTCTTATTTTACCCTATTTATCTATTTATTCTTAGATTTAACTGCTTTAAGCACGAGAATGAAATTGCAGTGCACCGACATCGAGAGATGCGGTGATAGGTTAGGTTAACAAGTGGGTTAGGCGAGAGCTGCTCAGGACTGGGATAAGAACCAGTTACTTGTTCTTGGATACACATCATTTCTCGCACCGAGAGGTGGAGTGATTGTGGGTATTTAATCGGGATTAAGTAGGGAGCTGTTGTTGGTAAGAACTCAAAGGGACTTTATTACAGCAACAATTAATCTATACTCTACCTTGTTAACGCATCCAGCGTTGCAACTTAGCAGAATCAATGAACCATTTCTACCCTTTACACTTGATCACTTTTACATTTTAAGCAATTTAAAATTTCAGCACTCAACACTCAACAAATTTGATTTACTTTCAGTACATTAACATTTAACACCTGACATTTGACTCTGATTGCATTGACATTGATATTTAAATTTAGTGTGCAGATCTGACATATTGCACTGATATCAGTACTCACTTACACTTAATTTTAATATTGATTTCTCTAACATTTAGACATCAAGAACCCATTCCTCGAGGGATCAATATCCAATAGATTTGTCTATCAACTATACTTGCATCGGCATGTGTACGGTTGCACAATCATTGTGTCGTAAAAAATCGATCAGCGACATTCCACGGAATGAGCCCCCTTACAAACACAAATTCCTGTTCAGCATCAACGAGGTTTGCGTAGAATTCTCTTACCAATGTGGGAGCGTAGCTAGCTGGATGTTCGCAAAAGAACTCCCATCCTAAGCGGCTGATGGTTCAGGCAATGTGTTTTCCCAAGGTCTGATGTGTGGATAATTCTAGACCTTGCTCTGGGTGGAGATTTCGCTTCAGCATGATATTTTGATAATGGTCCTTGACTGCAGTCGTCAAAAATAGGACCGTTCCTGAAGACGGTAGTGGTGTTGTGGTAGGAGCCATAGTGGTTGAAGGATTTTTGGAAGTGTTTTTTGATGCTCTAGTTTTCGCCATGGTGACTGAAAAAGAAAATGAGAAAAACTTACAGTAAGGAGTTATCGTGTGAACGTAAAGAAAATAGAAGTAATGGAAGAGATGAGATGTAACAACAATGGAGACTGTGAGTAAAATAAATCTACAGGGAAAGAGATTTTATAACCTAGGCTTTGTAAAATGGCAATGATTGCAAAGGTTATAGGGAAACGTTGCTTCTGCAACCATTAATTGTCAGGCAACAAATTGTACGTTTTCACTTGATCTAACGGCTGAAAAAGTTTTGCTGACTCATCACAGAATGCGTCGATAATTTGTGCTTCGATGCATCGACTAAAAGATGATTTTTATTTCTACAAAGAATATAAAACAAAACAAGTAAAAGTGAAACAAATAAAGGAAAATGTAAAAATGCATCGACATTATTTAAATGTGACCAGATCGATGTCCTCGTTTAGTTCCTTGACCTCTAGGCTCACATAGTGTTTCAGTCGTTGGCCATTCACCTTGAATTGTTGTCCATCTTTCAAATTCTCAATTGTCACTGCACTGCTCTGGAAAGTCTCGACAACTTTGAAAGGGCCTGACAATCTTGATCCCAATTTACCTGGATGAAATTTTAAATAAGAATTAAACAAAAGTACTAACTAACCAGGGCTAAATTGTCGACGCAAGATGATATTGTTGTGCCATCTCTTAGTCTTTTCCTTGCATATTACGGCATTCTCATAAGCATGTCAACGTATTTCTTCCAGTTCAATGATGTCCAACAATCTTTTCCTTCCAGCAGTATCATAATCCATATTCACCTACTTGATTGCCCACATGGATTTGTGTTTAAGCTCAACTGGCAGGTGACAAGACTTACCAAACACTAACTGATATGGCGACATTCCCAACGGGGTTTTATATGCAATGCAAAGCACCTACAATGCATCTTGTAACCGCGAAGACCAATCTCTCTAAGATGGATTAACTACCTTCTCAAGGACACTTTTGATTTGACGATTGGATACTTTGGCTTGACCATTGGTTTGTGGGTGATATGTAGTGGCCATACGATGCTTCACACCATATCTTTTTAATGTTGTCGCCACTTGGTTGTTATGAAAATGAGTTCCTTGGTCACTTATTTAATGCTCTTGGTGTTCCAAAACTTGTAAGAATGTAAGTGTGAAAGAATTTCAACACTGTCCGAGCATCATCTTTTGGCACCGCAATTGCCTCGATCCACTTCGAGAAATAGTCAACAGCAACTAAGATATACACATTCCCAAAGGAGTTGGGGAATGGTCCCATGAAATCTATACCTTAAATGTCGAAGAGCTCTACTTTCATAATCGGTTGTTGGAGCATCTCATTGCATCGAGATATCGATCCAGTGCATTGACATCTATCACATTGTTGAGCGAAGTTGTGGGCGTCTCGAAACAATGTGGGCCAATAAAATCCTGACTGTAGGACCTTTGCAACAGTCCTTGTACAACCAAAATGTCCTCTATAAGGGGTATCATGGTAATGTCGTAAGATTGAAGTCATTTCTCCTTCAGGGACACAGCGACGGATAATGTTGTCGGTGCATACCTTGAATAGGTATGGCTCGTTCCAATGATATTTTGTAGCACCGCATAGAAACCTGATCTTTTTGTGACCAGTGGTAACTTCCCACACACAAGGTAGTTGATAACATCGGCATACTAGGGTGTATAATTAATCTGCGCTTCAGTTAGAGTTTTACTAGCATAATAAATAGAATGAAATACCTTCTCTTTTCGTTGGCCTAGTACAGCTCCAACAGGAAAGTCACTTACATCATACATTAATTCAAACGGTTGCGTCCAGTCCGGTGTGACGACAATTAGAGCTTGTACCAGCTGCTTCTTTATTGTCATGAATGTGTCCAAACAAGCGTCATCGAACACAAACTTTTATTTTACTCTAACAATGAGCATAATGGTTTAGCAATCTTGGAAAAATCATGTATGAATCTTCTGTAAAAACCAGCATGTCCAAGAAAGCTTCTTAGTCCTTTCATATTAGTGGGAAATGGTAATTTCTTGATGATTTCAACCTTTGCTTTATCAACCTCAATGCCTTGACAAGATATCCGATGGTCAAGGACAATGCCTTCAGTTTCCATGAAGTGGCATTTCTCCTAATTTAGAACAAGATTTGTGTCCTCGCATCTCTTCAAAACTTTTGCCAGGTTGTCAGCGCATTGATCAAAATTTTGTCCATAGATAGAGAAATCATCCATGAATACCTCTAAAGAGTCCTCGATCATATCTGAGAAAATCGCCATCATACACCTCTGGAATGTTGCTGGCGCATTGCACAAACCCAAACGGCATACGTCGAAAAGTAAAGGTTCCAAAAGGGCATGTGAGCGTAGTCTTTGCTTGATCTTCCAGTGCAATAACAATTTGGTTATACCTAGAGTATCCATCTAAGAAGTAATAATAGGCTTTACCAGCCAGCCTATCCAGCATCTAGTCAATGAAAGGTAGTGGGAAATGATCCTTCTTTTTTGGCCTTATTCAGTCGATAATAATCCATACATACTCGCCAGCCAATCGTAATGCGAGTAGGTATCAACTCATTCTTGTCATTAATCATGACTGTTAAACCACTCTTCTTTGGCACACATTGGACGAGGCTTACCCAATTACTATCAGAAATGGGATAAATGATGCCAGCGTCTAGCCACTTGATAATTTCCTTCTTCACTACTTCTTTCATCTTTTCATTAAGTCTTCATTGTTGCTCAATCAATTGCTTTCCTTCTTCTTCCAACCTTATCTTATGCATGCAAAAAGAGGGACTAATGCCTTGGATATCTATAATGCTCCAGGCTATGGCTCTTTTGTGTTGTTTCAAAATCGCGATGAGATTATCTTCCTCCATTGCGTCGAGGAATGCATTATTAATAACTGGTAATGTATCATTGACACCAAGAAAGACATACTTTAAATGCATCGGCAACGGCTTTAACTCCAAGGTAAGAGCTTGCTCAATAGATGGTTTAAACACAGGATTATCCTGTTCGATAAATCCAAAGATTTCAGTTGCCAATTCTATCTCAGCTCACAATTGTTAACTTTTTCTTTGTCGATACATTCAGCTAGGATTTCATCGGTGGATGTCGCCACATCCTCATCTGACACTACTAAACTTATTGCGTTGAATTCTTCCATAATGATTTCGTCCAACACATCAATGTGATGACATTGCTCTTTAGTTCTGAACAGGGATGTGTCAAACACACTGAAGGTCACATGCTCATCGTTATGTCGCATGATAAGTTCTCTTTTGAACACATCGATAAGTGCGTGCCCCGTTACTAGAAATGGTTGCCCAAGATAATGGGTACCTCCTTATCTGCTTCGTAGTCTAGGATTATGAAATCAACAGGGAACACGAGCTTATCAACTTGGACAATAACATCTTTAATTCGACCTTCAGGTTGCGCTAAGGATCTGTCCGCAAGTTGTAATGTCACCGTAGTGGGCTTCATCAATCCTGTTCCTAACTTCTTGAAAGTAGATAAAGGCATAAGGTTAATACTTGCTCCTAAATCACATATAGCTTTACCTAGATAATGATTCCCAATGTAGCATGAAATTGTGAAGCTGCCAAAGTCTTTCATCTTAGTTGCCAACTTATTTGTAAGCAAAGCGTTGCACCCCTCTGTGAGCGCAATCGTCTCAATTTCGAATAACTTCTTCTTCTTTGACGACAGCTCCTTCATAAATTTCCCATAGTTGGGTATCTGCACAAGAGCATCGACAAAAGGTATATTATTTTGTAATTGTTTCAAAGTAGAAACAAACTTTGATACTCTCTATCATGGACTTTTTCTTTAAATCTTCGCAGAAATGGCAAAGGTATTGTAGCAGTGGGTTGTTGTGAAAAACTTGGTGGTGTCAACATTGGCAGTTGTATCGATAACTTTGTTGGACAAACTGTAGGCATAGATGGTACTACAGTTGGTTCCTCTTCATTTACTTCTGCTTGGCATCCTTTAGCTGCATTCTCCTCTTGTTGCTGTGGTTCAGATGCGTTGACTTGGTCCTGATTAGAACTTCTTGGTTCAACAATCTACTTCTCACACCTCAACGTAATAACCTTGTAGTGCTCCTTCCCCCTCTGCGTTGGATTCTCAATATCACTAGGCAGAGTACCCGGCGACCTCGTGCTAAGATTAAAAGCCAACTGTCCTAGTTGGGCTTCCAATGCTCAGATGGAAGAAGAGTTTCCTTGTACTATTGCTTTAGTCCGTGTGATATGCTCGCGCATCAATGCCTCAAGAGCAGCCATAGGATCTGACTTAGGTTGAGAAAACTACTACTGTTGATGCTGATATGCTGTCCTTGTATATGTGGCAGCACAGACTGTTGTGGTTGCATTTGGCTATGTGCCTGCATCTGTTTAGAATGAGAATTCTGATTATAATTTTGCTGTTGGTTACTAATGTAACTTCCTTGTCTATAACCCCTTTGATTTGAGGAATTTCCATATCTGATGTGGAAGCATTTTGATTCCCCCAAGGTTGTTGAGCTCGGTTGTTGTATGAGTTACCATATGAACCCCCATTGATGTTGTTGACATAGAATGCATTTTCCACGTGTTGTGGATAGTCCTCATAACTATGGTTGTCACCGTAAATTTCGCAGAAAAATGTCGGCGCATTTAATTTTCGGGCCACTTGAATAGGAGCAACGTCACTTGTCTCTTTCATAGTCTTTATGATGTTTGCCAACAAGGATACCTGTGCACTCAAAGTAGTAATGGCATCTAACTCAAGAACTCCAGGGTTAGTTTTTACCTGTGCAAAACGAGATATTGGATATTGATAGTCATTCTAAGCAATCCTCTCTAAAATTCTTACAGCTTTATTGTATGTACAATCCAACAAGGGACCATTAGCAGATGTGTTGACAAGATTCCTTTTCTGGGCATTCAAACCATTGTAGAATATTTCAATCTAGGTCTCTTGCTGAATACCATACATTGGGCAACGTCGAAGCAATATCTTGTAACGCTTCTAGCTTGTATGTAAGTTCTCATCATCCAACTGATGATATGTAGTAATATCATTCTGCAACCTTGCATTCATTGTCGGCGGATTGAAACGCAAAACAAACTACGTTGCTAGCGCATTCCAATATGTAATGGATCCAATCGGCAATCCCAAGAACCATGTTCTTGCTTTACCCTGCAACGAATAAGGAAATAATTGCATTTTCAAGACATCATCAAGGACACCATGTTGACTAAAGGATGAACAAATAAGTAGAAATGATTTTAAATGTTCTCTTGCGTCTTCATGAGGTAAACTCGAATATTGTCCATTTGAATTAAGCATCTGAAACATCACCGATTTTAGCTCGAAATTACCACCTTGAATAGTTGGTCACACAACCCCTGGTTGTAAATCATCAAGGATAGGCACAACAAAATCTCTTATTATCTTATTTTGCACTTATTCAGCTTGCGGTGGTGGTGGCGGTATATCATTAACAATTTGTGGCAGCACTGGAGGAACTCCATCTTGTGGCAGCAATGGTGGTAAATTATTGTTGTTTTTTTACTAGCCATTTTCCTTTGTTCTTGTCTTTTCCTCCTAAGTGTTCTCTCAAGTTCAGGATCAAAGCTTACAATATCCTTAGAATTTTTTCTTGTGGACATGCAAATTTTAAAGAAATAAAAGAAAATCAACAAAAGAAAATTAGAAGGATTAATAAAAACAAAAAGTTAATAAGAAATAATTGCTACTACAATAGTAAACATCAAAAAAATGATAATTCCCCGACAACGGTGCCAATACTTGATCGCGTCTAAAATGTCACAGCAATGCGCAAGCGAACACACGTCGATGCAAGTATAGTTGCTAGACAATTCTATCGGATATCGATCCCACAGGGAATGGGTTTTTGATGTTTAGATGTCGAAGCAACTAATATTGGAATTTAGATGAAATGTGAGTCAAGATGTCAGCTCAATTAAGTTAGATCTGCACACTAAAATTGTTAATATTGTCAATGCAATCAGAGTTAAATGCCAAAGGTTAAATTTCAGAGCAACGGAAAGTAAATCAAAATGTGTTGAGTGATAAGTATTGAATATTTAAATGCAGAAAATATAAATGTGATCAAGTGCAAAGATCTGGAGTGGATCACTGATTTTGCTAAGTCGTAACGCAGGATGCGTCGACAAGGTTTTGAATAGACAAACCATCGCAGTAATGAAGCTCCAATGAATTCTTACCAATAACAATTCCCTATTTAGTCACGACTCAAGTACCCACAATTACTACACCTCTCAGTGTGAACAACGTTGTGTACCCAAGAACAAGTGATCAGAATCTCTTCTAATCCCAAGCAACTCTCGCCTAACTTACTTGTTAACCTAACTTGTCACCGTATCTCTCGATGTCAGTAGATTGTAAAGTCATTCTCGTGTTTGATGCAGTTAGATCCAAGAATAAACAGATAAAAAGCATTAAATAAGAATCAAAGTGATCAAATACTGAAAGATACTCTCGTATTCATTCAAAAATTAATAATAGTTTATCATCCATAAGAAAGGAGTTAACAAATACATCGGAATATACTATCTCTAGGCTATTTGGATTACCCCTAACCGCTTCTCTTGTTCAGCATCAAGCACTCCTCATCAGGAGTTGCTGCTCGTCAGCTCAATCAGCTTACCAGTCTCCAGCAATAAATTCCAAAAACACAAAGTAATTTGCAAATTTAATTCTTCAACTCTTGATGATTTTTCCTCTTCTTCTTTCCTCTATTTATAGCCTTCAAAAGTTGCAAGTTTCATCCTCCTCTATTCTCAGATCTAGATCTAAATTTTGCAGTTGTCAAAGTTAGTTACAGTACAACTGTGCACTCACGCATATTTGATGTTATCTTCAGAGATCTGCAGGTTGTCGCTGCATTACTGGGCGCAATTTGAGATCATTAATTGCCGCGAAAACTTGTGATTTTCCTGCATTGGTGCTTCTAGGTGTAAATTAAGCTTGACTTTACTCATTCGAGGTTCAGGTTCTGTGCAGCGACAACTCTGGTCGCAATTCCAAACTGATCTTGTGGCTGCATTCTTCTTCCAACATTGATCTTTGGGCTGAGTTCCTACACTAACAATTCTAAGGTGCAATACATCGACTACTTGTGGCAACATTAGTACAAAAAGAGATAAAAATCAAGAATTTAAACTAAACTACAATGAGTTAAAAAATATAAAAACTAAGTATGAAATGCTTATGATGCATGCTAAATAAGGTACAAAAGAGACAATTAAAACACCAATTTAGGGAGAAAATATATGTCATTTGTAATGCAATCAATGTGCTATAACACATTTATTCATCAAAGATTAGTTTAGTCGATCATATTGGCATTGGTGTATGTTCAAGAGATAAACTGATTTTTGTAAGTAATGTTGTTCATAAGTTAGGAAGATACTGGGTTGCCGTGAATTTAGTTCGTAGCAAGCATAATCATGATTTAGATTTGATTGAGTAATTAAAGTAATTAACCTGAAACATTTATGTCATATTGATTAAACCTTTAGAAATCATGCATTGGAATTTTGTTCTAGCTTTAACATAGATTAATTTAGTTTAGATTAATACTTTAGATTAATATCTTTCACAAATATTATCATTTTCCTAACCAATTTGTTGATTAAATATTTCATAAATACTTTTTACAGCACAGTCCCTGTGGGTACAATACTCGACATTTACTTGTCACTTTATTACTTGAATATGATTGTGTACACTTGCACATTTTCTTCATTCCAAGTTTTTGGCGCCGTTTTCGGGTATTATTAAAATTATTTGTGGAATTATTTCTTTACAATTTGGTTTTTATTTTATTTCTTACTAATTTATTCCTTTTTATTTCTTTTCAAATTGGTTTTTATTTCATTTTATTTTACTAACTAATTCTTTAATTTATTTTTTTCCTTTCTTTTCATGTGGTTATGGGTATTGATTGAATCATCGATTTACTCCCTATCGACCATGACATCGAATGGGAATTTAGGCAGAGAAGATGAGAAAGACAAGCCCAGAGACAAGAAGAGATGGACCTTGAGAATCAAAATGATGTTCAAGGGAATAGAGCCGCTAATGTTCGTAATCCAATCCTTATTGCTGATGATAAGGATAGTGCTATAAGGCAGTATGCCGTGCCACATTTTAACGAACTAAATCCAGGAATTAGGAGACCGATGATTGAGGCACCGCATTTTGAATTGAAGCCTATGATGTTCCAGATGCTTCAAACAATAGGACAATTTAGTGGAATGCCCACAGAAGATCCACAACTTCACCTTCGATTATTTATGAAGGTGAGCGATTCCTTTAAAATGGTTGGTGTAACTGAAGACAAATTAAGATTGAAGTTGTTTCCGTACTCGTTGCAAGATCAAGCACGAGCATGGCTTAATTCATTGCCACCCAATTCAATTTCAACTTGGCAAGAATTAGTTGAACGCTTTCCAATAAAGTATTTCTCACCTAGCAAAAATGCTAAGTTGCGAATCGAGATCACTACTTTCCAACAAGTAGATGATGAGTCATTGTACGAGGCATAGGAGAGATTCAAAGAGTTACTTCGTAAGTGCCCTCACAACGGGATTCCACATTGCATCTAGTTGGAGACATTTTATAATGGTCTCAACGCACACACAAGGTTGGTGGTAGACGCTTTTGCGAATGGTGCTCTCTTGTCAAAGTCTTATAATGAGGCTTACGAAATCACTGAGAGGATCACTAATAACAATTACCAGTGGCCAACAAATCAAACAACTTCAGAAAGACGAGTAGCCATAGTGCATGAAGTAGATGCCCTCACTTCACTCTCAACTCAGGTATCCTCTATCTCTTCAATGCTGAAACTGTTTACTACTAACGATTTTAATCATGTTGTAGCTCAACCACCACAAGTTGAACCATCTAACAATTTGAAGAGTTTGTTGAAGGCATACATTGCTAAAAATGATGTATTGATTCAAGGCCAACCAACAACATTGGAGAGCTTGGAAAATCAAGTAGGACAATTAGCTAATGAGCTTAAAAGCAAACCCCAAGGTGTTGTATCATGCAACATAGAAAATCCTCTACGAGCTGAGTCTTCTAATAATCTTAAAAACTTACTGAAGGCATACATGGAAAAGCATAATGCGACTTTGAGAAATTCGGAGAACCAGATAGGGCAGTTAGCCAACGAACTTCGAAATAGACCATATCGAGCTTTGCCCAATTACACGAAGAACCTAAGAAAACTGAGTAAGGAGAACTGCAAAGCAATCACCTTACGAAGTGTTAGAACACTAGAGCCCAATGTTGTTAATGTCAAAGATAAGTCCACTGATGCTCAAGAAAAAAAAGAGGTTCAATCAAAAATTGAAACTCTCACGCCATAGGAACGAACTTTTGAAAACTTTGATGAGGTAAACCTTAAACTTGTCAATTCTAAAAATCTAACATCTATGTCAGATACAGAGACATTACCTCGGAAGAGCTGTCCAGTCCAAGCCAAGTTTCCATAGCCTCAATATCCTCAAAGACTCCAACAACATAAGCAAGATATGCAATTTAGGATCATTTTTGATTTATTGAGACAGCTACATATCAACATTCCATTGGTAGAAGCTTTGGAGTAAATGCCGAACTATGCGAAAGTTATGAAGGAATTTCTATCTAAGAAGAGATGGTTGGGGGAATTTGAAATTGTAGCCCTTACTACAGAATATAGCTTATTCCTCTAGAATAGGTTGGCTCCTAAGTTTAAGGATCCAAAAAGTTTCACCATACCTTGCAACATTGGAGAATCCTTTTATGGTAAAGCTTTGTGCGATTTGGGATCAAGTATCAACTTAATGCCTATTTCTATGTTTAGATGATTAGGTATTGGTAAGGCTAGACCAACTACAGTTACGCTCCAATTGGCAGAAAAATCTTTGGCATATCCAAAAGGAAAGATCGAGGATGTTCTAGTACGTATTGATAAATTCATATTTCCTGTTGACGTTATTATCTTAGATTTTGAAGCAGATAAAAAAGTACCAATCATCCTAGGAAGACCTTTCTTGGAAACCGACAAGACAATAATCGATGTATAGAAAGGTGAACTCACCATGCGAGTTCAAGATGAACAGGTGACCTTTAATGTACTCAAGGCCATAAGATCTCCTGATGAGGTTAAATATTGTTCTGCTGGCTCAAAGGCAGATCCATTGGCTCCTGCAAAATTAGAATACAATGACCCATCAGAAGGTATTTTATCTAACTCTCTACATCAAAATGAGGATTATACATGTTTGGAAGCTAACACGAAAGGATTCAGTTCAAAAGTTCAGTTCGAATCATTAGAGCTAGCAGCACATGAGTACAAGCACCTCACCCTATCAAGAGAAGAGCCACTCGAGTTAGACTTACCAATTTTGAAAAGGTCATTAGATACTGAAAAGAGTTCTATCGAGGGACAGAAGAGTTTAAGTCAATCTCGAGTATTTGACCCTGGGAAACTCGAGTCTTAAGGGTTAAAAGCAAAGGTCATGGATCTCATCTATGACATTCAATGGGTGGGACTTGTACTAAATAAAGAATATCTCACAGATAATGAGCTGACTCTATTGAGGATCATCACGGGTAGGAAAACTTGTATTAATAACAGGGAATCGAGCAAAGCAACATAGAAAGACCATCTCTCATTACTCCTTTTTTGATCAAATGTTTAATGCAATAGTTAGGCAACCTTATCTTTTCTTTCTAGATGGATACGGTTGGTATGATAAATGGTCATTTGACATCGCCTTTGTAAGTGACAATCACCAATAACATTGAGGGAGTTCTTTTCACTCTCTCTACTGTTAATTTATTTTCAATTTTTTTTCTTTCATTTGAGTAAATGGCATGATTAGAAAATATCTTGAATTAGTACATTAAATTAATTCTATCTAAGGAGATTGGAACTTAAGTGGGACCATTTGTGAACCCTCCAACCTTTCCTGGGAACTTAATTTAATGTAATTTTCTGAGAAAATTTTTCTAAGTAGCTTACAAGGAACTTTAATTTTTTTTTTTCAATTTCAAGTTTATGTTTATTTTGAAAAAGAGGGTCAAGTTGACCCAAGGGTTAATTAGTTTATTTCTTTCAATTTTGTGTAGGTAATAAAATTGTCGCAATTTTGGGCTAAAGGCCTAGAACAATAACGAGGAGAAAAATATCCAACACACATTGCCCCTTCCCTTCACCGCACCATCACTTCCCCACGCTGCAGAAATCTCGAAGAAAGGGAGATGACACAAATTAATAAAAAGGGGGAAATTATTGTCTTTCTTTACTTTATTTTCTTATGTCATTTCAACTTTTTAGTTCTTAGATGAATTCAGGATTAGGTTTTAAGCCATTAGGTCATTAGGTTAGTTTTAAATTTTTGCATAATAAATTAATAGGTTGAAGTCAATAATAAAATTGAACAATTAGAAAAAAAAGTGTGGCAATAAATATATACATGTCTAGGATTGGACCTTGGAAGAGCTTGGTATTTGAGCAATCAAATTTGACTCACCTCCTCTTCCTTGATCCTACCAAGTGTACAGTATCTATTCACTTTTATTTTTTTATTCTCTCTATTGTTTCTAACAATAGGGACATTGTTCATCTTAAGTAGAGGAGATCGAAAATCGAAAACTTCTTAATAAGTATTATTTCTTCTTATTTTATGAATTTAGTTACAATTTTGTTTGAAAATTTGAATTCATGTTGATTATGTTAAGCTTTAGTATAAATTTCTTGAGGTGAAATCCTACGAAGCATTAAATTTTGAAAATGACTTAGGCAACATTTGTTTGGACCATTTGAGCCTTTCAAGCTAACCTTGATGAATGTTATCCCTGGAAGCCAACTTTGAGACTATATGGCCTGATTTCCCTTGTACCTTATAATGATAAGCCAGCCTATCTCTCGTACTTATCTCTAAATTGTCTCAACTACTAGACTCGGTGTATCAAGAATATGTTCTAAAAATAAGTTTGAGGGAGTTGAGAAGAATTACCAAAATGCTCAAAAAAATGTAGTGCATATAAAATGATGTTCAGAAAAAAAAAGAAAAAAATGAAAGAGAAAAAAGAATAGCGCATATGTACTAAAAAGAAAAAGAGAAAAGAGCATGAGCATTCAAAAGTTCGAAAAAGTTGGTGGAATTGAAGATAATTATCCCAAAGGTCCTATGAAAGCTAAGTTTAGGGCTTTTAGCTTAAATTTATCTATCTATTACTTACCCCTAGCCTAGTCGCATTACAACCAATGCAAAAGACATATTTGATTCAAGATTTCAATGCTACTTACATTAGTGGAGAGAAATTGCTATGTTCAACATATGAAGGCATAAGTTAAACTTAATGATTGTAATTTGGTCTTAACTAGGGAATAAAAATTGAGTGATAGAATTTTGACATGTCTTTATTGAGATAAGCATGAACAATTGAAGATAATTTGAATAAAATAAATACTTGAGCTACATAATTTTTGAATTCTTGTTTTTATGTGTAATTATTTTAAATTTATAAGTATGAGAAGAAACTATCAACTCTTTTTTGATTTGTGTATTACTTGGGACTAGCAATGAATTAAGTTTGGAGGTGTGGAACGATGAAAATATATAGACATTTTCATACCCTTTTTAACTCAAATTCATGCAAATTCTTAGTAATTAATGTCGAAAAATATAATTTAATAATAAAATAATTAATTTGTGATAAAATTTCCAACATATTGATTTTTAATTTTTTTTATAAATATTAAGCATGAATTTGGTGATTTTTTTACAATTTTGCACAATTGGTGAAAATCGGCCCGACAGACACTGCCGACAGCTTGAACCGTTAAGGGAATTTTTACACCGAGTCAATGAAGAGTTAAGAAGATTATTTTTCCAGCCAAGTACGCTACAATATGAAGCAAAATTATGCTTTGTAATTATATTTTTAATTCAATTAATAGGGGTTAAAAATAAATTATAAAGATTGAAGCAAAGTGGCTCGAAGTGCATGCAACCGAAGGTCGAACCACCCTGACTTGAGATAGCCCATGTGTCGTCCAATGCTGACCCAAATAAGCTTATTAATTGACTTTTCAGCCTTGCAAAACAGCCCCTAAAGTCTCCCTAAATCCCATTCAAACCCCCCCCTCATTTTTTGTGGATTTAAAGATATGCCCCAAGCCAAATTTAGCAAAGTTTGAACTTGTCAAACTTTTCCCATGCATGGCCAGCCAAGGGATGTTGGTGGCTGATATTTATTTACTAAATATAGCCCTCAACTCTCACCTATAAATACAATCCTCATTTTCCACACCAATTCACTCTATTCTCTCTTCTTTCTCTCATTTTCTCACTAAGCCTTCCATCCATTTTTCCTTCCTTTCCTTTGTCGGTTTCCCCTCTTGGAAAAGAGTGGTTCTTCAGCCCTTGAAATAGCCTTTGTTGAGTGCTCATTAGAGACTTCGATCTGGGAAGAATCGAGTAAGAACAACAAAGAACGCAGAAGCAGTTCTTGAGAAATCGTCGGATTTAATCCTATTCATTTTCTCATATTTTAGATTCTTGTTTGTCATCATGATGAATGCTATTATGAATGCTATTATTTCTTTAATTAAAATGGATTAAATTTCTTAAAGTGTTGGGTTGATTGTGCTTATTGCTTAATTATTTATTTATCATGTTTATATTGTTATAGGCCCTGAATATTTTGTTTAATTAAATATTATCATGCCTAAGTTATTATTGTATTACCCTTGTGATATAAATATTGAATTAATCATTTAAGCACGTTGAAATTGTGATTAATGGACACACTTTTTAATTTGTGCATGCTTGATAGCTTTAGAAATGACACTTATTTTCTTCCTAAATTTATGTATTAATTGTCCCTTTTGTATTACATTTAGCATGCATGATAGTCATTTCATACTTAGTTTTTTATATTTTCTAACTCAATGTTGTGTGCCGTAAATTCTAGTTATTTTATCTCTTTTGTGCACTAATGTCGTCATACGCAGCATATGTATTGCGTCTGAAATTGTCAGCGCGGGGATCCATCTCGGAAGATCGATGCTAGAAAGAGTTCAAAGATGCAACCACAAGTTTAGATTGGTATTGCGGCCAAAATTGTCACCGCATAGAAACATTTACTTTGTATAAGTGAATTCACACTGCAAGCACATCTGGAAGCACCAGCGCAAGAATTTCACATGATGTCACCGTAATTAAAGATTGTAGATCACACCCAGAAATGCGGCGACAACTTGCAAATTAATAAAGATCACACCAGATCTGCGTGAGTTCACAGCTAGATTTCAACAAACTTTGACAGCTGCAAAAGAAGTTGGATCTGAGAGAAGATGAGATCTACAATTCTCAAAGCTTATAAATAGAGGAAAGACGACGGAGATGGATATCAAGGAGTCAAGGAATTAAATTCTGCAAATTCTCTAAAAGCTTTGAAGCTTGGTTTGGGAGTCCGGTGAGCTGATCAAGCAAATATACGATACAAGAGGAGAAGTTAAGGGATAATCCTAGTAGCCTAGGAATATTATGCTTCAAATTATCTGTTAATTCCTCTATTAATGCTGATGAATTCTTATTGACAGTTGATTGTATATGGAAATAACTTTCAATGTTACATTACTTTGAGTCTTATTCAATTATTCTATCTGTCCTCTCTTGGATTTAACTATTTTTGACACGAAAGTGCAATTGCAGTCTACCGACACTGAAAAGTGCGGTGAAATTTAGGTTATCAAGCAAGTTAGTGGAAGTTACTTGAGACTAGGAGGAATTCTAGTCACTTGTTCTTGAGTGCAAGGCTTTGCCAACAACTAGAAGGTGAGGTAAATGTGGGCACTTGAGTCTTGGTTAAACAGTAAGTTGTTATTGGTATGATTTCATTGGAACTTTATTGCTGCGATAGTTCATCCATAAAATACCTTGTCAACGCATCCAGCGTTGCTACTTAGTGAAGTCAGTGATCCACTCCATTCTTCGCACTTGATCACACTTTTACTTTTTTTGCATTTATATTCTCAAAACATCAACAACCATTTATTTTACTTTCAATTGCTTTGACATTATTCATTGCCTTGACAACTTTGATTAACTTAGTGGTGCAGATCTGATCTAATTGTCCTCATAGCCTTACTATTATTTTCTCTAATTTTAACTTTAGTAGCTTCGACAATTGAACATTAAAAACTCTATCCTCGTGAGATCGATATCCAATAGAGCAATCTATCAACTCGACATATGTCTGCTTGCACTTAAATGCTGTGACGTTTACAGGCCGATTAAGTTTTGCCACCATTACTGGGGATGGCGTTTGTTTGATGCTCATTTTTGTAATTGCATATTCTTTCTTACTTAACTTTTTGTTTTTACTAATCTGTTTAACTTTCTTTTGTTGATTTTCTCTTTATTCTTTAGGAGTTACATGTCCACAAGGAGAAATCCTAAGGATATTGTGAGCTTTGACCCAGAACTCGAACGAACTATTCGAAGGAGGAAGCAAGAGCAAAAGAAAATGGTTGGCAACAACAACAACAACAACCTACCACCATTGCTGCCAAAAGATGTAGTTCCTCCAATACAACCACAGATAATCAATAATGTACCACCACCGCCTCCACAAGAAGAGCATGTGCAAAATAGGACAATCAGGGATTTTGTTGTTCCTGTACTGGATGATTTGTGACCAGGGGTTGTAAGGCTAGTTATACAAGCTGGAAATTTTGAATTGAAACCGGTGATGTTTCAAATGCTCAATTCAAATGGGTAATATGCAGGCTTACCTCATGAAGATGCACAAGAGCATCTAAAATCATTTTTGCTTATTTGGCAATCTTTTAGCCAACATGGTGTTCCTGATGACGCCTTAAAAATGCAATTATTTCCTTATTCTTTGCAAGGGAGAGCAAGAACATGGTTCTTGGGTTTGCTAGTTGGATTAATTACATCATGCAATGCATTAGCAACGCATTTGTTTTGCATTTCAATCCGCTAACAATGAATGCAAGGTTGCATAATGATATCACAGTTTACCATCAGTTAGATGATGAAAACCTACATACAATATGGGAGCGTTATAAAACTCTACTTAGACATTGCCCTATTCATGGAATTCAGTAAGAGACTTAGATCGAGATCTTTTACAACGGATTGAATGCCTAGACAAGAAATCTTGTCGACGCATCTACAAATGGTCCCTTATTGGATTGGACCTACACTGAAGATGTACAAATTCTAGAGAGAATTGCACAGAATGATTATCAATATTCTATCTCTCGTTTTGCTCAAGTAAAAAATAATCCTGGTGTTCTTGAATTAGATGCAATTTCAGCCTTGAGTACACATGTATCCTCTTTGGTCAACATTATAAAGAACATGAAGGGAACAAGTGACGTTGCCCCTATTCAAGTGGCACAATAGATGGATTGCCCAACATTTTTCTATGAAATTTGCAGCAACAACACAGTTATGAGGACTGTCCATAACATGCTAAGAACGCATTTTATGTCAACAACATTAGAGGAAATTCTTATGGAAACTCACACAATAATCGAAATCCACAACCTTGGGGGAATAAAAATGCATCTACGTATAGATATGGAAATTCCTCACAGCAAGGGAGTTATAGATAAGGGAGTTACAATAATAATCAGCAGCAGAACTATAATAAGAATTCTCAGGTACGTTCAAATTCTGATCAAATGTAGGTACACAATCAAATGCAATCACAAGCTAGAATGCAACCACAATAGACTGTGTTGTCACATATACAAGGACAGCATCAGCAACAACAGCAATAGTTTTCTCAACAAAGATCAGATCTTATGGCTGCTCTTGAAGCACTGATGTGAGAGTATATTAATCAAACTGAAGCAATTGTTCAAGGTAATTCTTCTTCTATCCGTGTGTTGGAAGCCCAGCTAGGACAGTTCGCATCTAATCTGAGTACAAGATCACCAAGCACTTTGCCTAGTGATACTGAGAATCTGACGCAGAAGGGGAAGGAACATTGCAAGGCTATCACGCTGTGGAGAAGAAAGCAAACCGCTGAACCAAGCAAAAATTTCAACCAAACACATGTCGACGAAACCAAACTAACGCAACAAAGCGAAGTTATTTATGAAGAGAGCCCAATAGAAATAAATGAGGAGAAGCCAATTATAGTGACCTCTATGCCTACAATTCACCTAACGAAGACACAACTGCCTAAGTCGATGCAACCGGTTATTCCACAACAACCCACTAACAATATACCTTTGTCATTTCCACATATATTTAAAGAGAAAGACCATGATAAGGATTATCAAAAATTTGTTTCTACTTTGAAGCAATTACACATTAACATACCTTTAGTAGATGCTCTTGTGCAGATACCCATCTACGGGAAATTTATGAAAGAGCTACTGTCAAAGAAGAAAAAGTTATTCGAAATCGAGATAATTGTGCTCACAGAGGGGTGCAGCACTGTGCTAACAAATAAGTTGCCACCAAAGATAAAAGACTCTAGCAGCTTCACAATCCAAGCTCCATTGGAAACCATTATCTAGGTAAAGCTTTATGCGATCTAGGAGCCAGTATTAACCTTATACCTTTGTCTACATTCAGGAAGTTAGGAATTGGATCGATGAAACCTATTGCGGTGACATTACATCTTGCAGACAAATCTCTAGCACAACCTGAAGGCCAGATCAAAGATGTCCTTGTCCAAGTTGATAAGCTTGTGTTCCTTGCTGATTTCATAATACTTGAGTGCAAAGTAGATAAGGAGGTGACCATCATCTTGGGATTCCCATTCTTAGCAATGGGACGCACTCTTATTGACGTTTTCAAAGGCAAGCTCATCATGCGACATAATGACGAGCATGTTACCTTCAGTGTGTTCGAAGCATCTCCTTCTACAAGTAAGGAGCAATGTCACCACATTGACGTGCTGGATGAGATTATTATAGAAGAATTTAATGAACGAAGTTCAGTAGTTCTAGATGAAGATGAAGTGACATCCACCGATGATATCTTAACTGAATGCGACCATAGAGCTGAGGCTAATAGTTGTGAGCTAAGATAGGGTTGGCAATTAGAATCCTTGGATTTGTTTAACAGGATGATCCCTGTGTTTAAACCATCAATTGAACAAGCTCCTACCTTAGAGTTAAAGTCATTACCGACACATTTGAAGTATGTCTTTCTAGCTAACAATGACACATTACCTGTGATTGTCAAAGCAAGCCTCGACGTAATTTAAGAAGAAAAGCTCATCACAATTTTAAGGGAGCACAAAAGAGCTATTGCATAGAGTATTGCAGACACCAGAGGCATTAGTAACTCTTTTTGCATGCATAAAATCAGACTGGAAGATGAAGGGAAGCAATCCATTGAGCAACAGCGAAGGCTTAATGAGAAAATGAAAGAGGTAGTGAAGAAGAAGATTATTAAGTGGCTAGACGCGGGCATCATCTACCCCATTTCAGACAGCACATGGGAGCCCTGTCCAATGTGTGCCCAAGAACGAGCTGAGTAATTGTAAGAACGAGCTGATCCCTACTCGCATTGCTACTAGTTGGCGAGTGTGTATGGACTATCGTCGTCTTAATACGGACACAAAGAAGGATCACTTTCCTCTACCATTCATTGATCAAATGTTGGATATGTTAGCTGGTAAAGCCTACTATTGCTTCCTAGATGGCTACTCTGGATATAAGTAAATTGCCATTACACCGGAAGATCAAGCAAAAACCACATCCACATGCCCATTTGAAACTTTTGCCTTTCAACGTATGTCATTCAGATTATGCAATGCACCAGCCACAATCTAGAGGTGTATGATGGTTATCTTCTCAGACATGATTGAAGATGCACTGGAGGTATTCATGGATGATTTCTCTGTATATGGGTAGAATTTTGACCAATGCGCCGATAATTTGGTGAAAGTATTAAAGAGATGCGAGGACACAAATCTAGTGTTGAACTATGAGAAATACATTACATGACAATTGAAGGCATTATCCTTGGTCATCGAATATCATGTCAGGGTATTGAAGTAGACAAAGCAAAGGTAAAAATCATTGAGAAATTGCCACCACCCACCAATGTCAAAGGAATAAGAAGCTTTCTTGGTCACGCTGCTTTCTATAGGAGATTTATCCGAGATTTTTCCAAGATTGCCAAACCACTATGCTTGTTGCTAGAGTAGAATAAAAAGTTTGTGTTTGATGACTCATGTCTGGATGCGTTTGTCACAATAAAGAAGCAGCTAGTACAAGCTCCAATTGTCGTTGCACCAGATTGGTCGCAACCATTTGAATTAATGTGTGATGCAAGCGACTTCGCTGTAGAAGCTGTGCTGGGACAACGAAAAAGAAGGTACTTCACTCAATTTATTATGCTAGCAAAACTTTAACTGACGTGAAGGTAAACTATACAACTGCCGGAAAGAAGTTACTAGCATTCATTTTTGCATTTGACAAGTTTCGCTCATATCTTGTCGGCACAAAAGTTACTGTCTACACAGATCACTCTGCGTTGAGATACATTTTTACAAAGAAAGACACCAAATCGAGATTTATTAGATGGATCCTACTCTTACAAGAGTTTGATATTGAAATTAGAGATACGAAAGGATCCGAGAATCAAGTAGCAGACCACTTATCCCGTTTGGAAACTGGAAGCGAAGATGGCATTCAGTTACGCATTATCGATGCATTTCCAGATGAGCAATTATTTTATGCCGACGCATCTTCATGGTATGCTGATGTTGTCAATTATTTAGTTTATGGTAAGCTACCTTTGAATGCAATAGGTCACAAGAAGATCAGATTTATACGCGACACTGCGAAGTACCTTTGGAATGAGTCATACCTGTTCAAGGTATACGCTGACAACATTATTCGTCGCTGCATTTCTGAAGAAGAGATGACTTCCATCCTAATACACTCCCATGATGCTCCCTATGGAGGCCATTTTGGTGGAATGAGGACTGTTGCAAACGTTCTACAATCTGGATTCTTTTGGCCCACATTGTTTTGAGACGCCCATAATTTAGCGCAACAATGTGATAGATGTCAACGTACAGGTTCTATACCTCGCCATAATGAGATGCTCCAACAACCTATCATGGAGGTGGAGTTATTTGATGTCTAGGGTATAGATTTCATGGGATAATTTCCAAACTCTTTTGGGAATGTGTATATTTTAGTTACTGTTAATATGTCTCTAAGTGGATCGAAGAAATTGTTATTCCAAAAGATGATGCTCGAACGGTGTTGAAGTTTTTCCACACATATATCCTTACAAGATTTGGAACACCTAGGGCATTGATAAGTGATCAAGGTACTCATTTTCACAATAACCAAGTGGCGACAGCTTTAAGACGCTATGGTGTGAAGCATCATATGGCCACAACATACCATCCACAAACGAATGGTCAAGCGGAGGTATCCAATCGATAAATCAAAAGTATACTTGAAAAGGTGGTTAATTCATCTCAGAGAAATTGGTCTTCGCGGCTACATGATGCATTATGGGTGCTTCGTACAGTTTATAAACCCCGTTAGGGATGTCGTCGTATCAATTAGTGTTTGGTAAATCCTGTCACGTGTCGGTTGAACTTAAACATAAAGCCATGTGGGTAATCAAGCAGGTGAACATGGATTATGATGCTACTGGTAGAAAAAGGTTGTTGGACATTGCTCAGCTGGAAGAAATTCGACGCAATGCATATGAAAATGCTGTCATATACAAAGAAAAAACTAAAAGATGCATGACAATATCATCTTGCAGCAACAATTTAATCCTGGTCAATTGGTACTTTTGTTTAATTCATGTTTTAAATTGCATCCAGGTAAATTGCGTTCGAGATGGTTCGGTCCTTTCAAGGTTGTCGAAGCATGCCAGAATGGTGTGATGACAATTGTAAATCTGAAAGATGGTCACCAATTTAAAGTAAATGGCCAATGACTGAAGCATTACATAAGCCTAGATGTCAAAGAACACAACGAGACCATATATCTGGTCAGATTTAAATAATGTCATTGCATTCTTACATTTATGTTTATTTCTTTTGATTTTATTTTTCTTCTTTTATCTGTTTCTTTTTAGATTATATGCAAGAAAAAAAATTGTTCTTTTGTCGACGCACCATAAAGCACAACTTGTTGACACATTCTGTGATGACTTAGCGAAACTTTTGTAGCAAGAATCGCGTCGGTTGATTTTCAACTATCCCTAGTCATTAGATCAAACCAAGAGGTACGATCTGCAACCTAGCATTTATTGGCTGCAGACGTAACGCTTTCCCACACCTTTTGCAATCAATACATCTCCTCTAATCTAGAGTTTATAAAACCCTTTTTCTACCAACTTCTTTCTTCCACTCATACTCTCCATTGTTGCTGCAGCCACCTCCTCCATTGTCTTCAAATTTTTCTGTAAATTCTTTTGTTTTCTTTACCCAGTTATTATGGCGAGAACCAAAGGAGCAAAAACCCCTTCAAAATCCCCCGTTGAAGCCTCAACCACTATGGTTCAGAATACCGGCCAACCTTTACAAAAAAAAACCCGTCCTGTTCCTTTCCAAGGCGGCGAAAGACCGTTACCACGACATCATGCTCAAGAGAAACTGTCACCCAGAGCAGGGTTTTCAGTTGTTACCACATCAGTCGTTGGGGAAACAAGTTGCGAAGACAATCTCTAGGCTGGTTTGGGAAACTTTCTGCGACCATCCGGCCGGGTACTCTCCCACTTTAGTAAGGGAGTTCTATGCCAATTTAGTGGACTCTAAATAGGAGTTCATATTTGTACGAGAAGGCTTGGTACCTTGGAGTGCGACTCATATCAACGCACTCTTTCACTTCGCTAAAAAAGAGGATACCCATACTACATTTTTAGAGGAGTTAACAGATGAAGGCATTGACATGGTGATGAGAGATTTATGCGTCGAGGGTGTTGTATGGACTGGCAATGGTCTGCACAACTATACTATACACAAGCATTATCTCACCACTCAGAGCAAGGTATGGTTTCACTTTGTGAAAAGCCGAATCCTACCTTCAACCTATAGCACAACGTGACATTGGATCACATGTGCCTGCTACACTCCATTCTGAAGGGATGTCACATCGATGTTGGTATAATTTTACATGAGGAAATTACTAAAGCAGTAGGTAAACAGACAAGTATCTTACCTTTCTCTTATTTAATTACGATGCTCTACAAACAAAGGGATATTGTGCCCCGAGATGGTAAGGAGGTGTTAGAAACAAGGGGCCAATAAATGATATATCGGTGAAGCGAATGACTAGAGGAAAAGACACCCTTTTGGTGAAAGAGGTTTCTAAGAAGAAGGAAAAAAGGAAAGGAAAGAAAAATGAGAACCAAGAAGATGCGCCTACAAATCCTCAGGTTGAGAAAAAGCTGATTGTAATAGAACAAATCATTTATCGCATGGATCTACACCAGATTCACCTTGTCAGTATGGTGGATGAAATGGATTATAGACAGAACCTTTTCTATGCGTACACAAGGGCATGGAATAGTGCTATTGTCGCCACATTAAGAAGTCTGAGCCGAAATCCAATGTCAGATTTCCCTGTCTTCCCACCTATTATTAAGAAAGCCCCATCGTCTTCAGAGCAACCTACTCCTAAAGGTAGGCCTCAACCAATCCCGTCCCCAACAAGATGAACGAGGGACATTCCGACACCATAGAATACTATTTCAAAAATATAGCCAGTCTATTCGAGGATGAATTTTCGAATAGCCTTGGGGCTAACATGGTGAAAAGGGAGGTTTTTGCTGAGGAGATGTGTACACCGATTGTATCTGTGGGTTTGGAAGCAAAGGAAGGCGTCGAACCAAACACAGCTGAGAAGGAGGAACTTGAGGAGAACAAGGAAAATGAAAAAGAGAAGGTAGAATAAGAGAAAACTGATGCCCCGATAAATTTCGAGGAAGAATTTGTCAGCACACCCACAAGTGTGAGGGCATCTAGTGAAAATTTGGCTCCACCTAAAGCGAGTCAGGCTAAGGCAGTCACCAGCAGCGTCGAAGATCTTAACTTGGCTATTGTGCCATATATAGCACCGCCCGCTAAAGTCCATCCATCTAATGTGACTGTCGATGAGGCCCCTACTCAACTGGTGATGGAGGAGCAATCCAATGTCCCTGTTGATTCCAAGGACAAAAAGAGGAAGAGGAAGGATAAGAAAAAAAGGAGCAGCATAGAAGAGGAGTGTCCAAAGAAGAAGAAGAAGAAAGCCAAAGCAGCCACTTCATCAGTAGTTGAACAATGAGTTAGTTAACTTTTCATTAGTTAGTTGCATGCATAGCATTTAGTTCTCATTGCATTTTATTTGTTAGTACATTTGCATTGTAGTTGCATTTCCATTTTAATTTGTATAATATTGTCAGTGCATGGGGACAATGCAAACATTAAATTTGGGGGGATCTTGTATGAAATGGAAATGCGATTGCACCCACATATTTGAAAATTTATTTGTTTCTTTAGTTTAATGAAAGTATGCGAAGTTTCAACAAAAATGTGGCCACAATTTTTATCTTATACGTTAATCTTGAATTGTTTGGATGTTGATATGTGAATTGGGTGAATATGAATGAATATTGAGCTTTGCTATTTTTGAATGAATGATTGGAATTGCACTAGTAATGAATGGATAGTATCAATCTTTGAATCTTGAAATAACTTACCAAACGCAGCGACATGGTTCTAATAAAAGACACTCTAATGTGAGTGCATTGTGACTTATCAAGGAAGAACACTCCGTTGCATGTGTTAGAAAAATCATCTAGCCAAAGGCTGTCACTGTAAAAGTGTATGTCGACGCAATTACATGCCTCCTATAGGTTTGATGCACCCCATCGTTACTACTCAGGAACAAAGGTAGAGTAATGCAATGACATCTTTCAGTCACTTATAAAATAAAATAAAAAAAAAAGGAAAGAAGAGGAAATGAGAAAAGAAGAAAAAATATATTGCTATAAAATATTTGTATTGGTTAGACCAGGAAGCTAGATTCTTAGAGGTTAGTAAAAAAACCAAAAAAAAAAAAGATTATCTTTGTTTCGGGGTATTGGTTTTAGCTGCTGAAATGTTGGTTTTCTTGTCTATATAGTTGTTTTTTTATTGTATTGATTGATTAGCTGATTGTGTCTTTGAATTTGATATGATAAATTCTTGATGTTATATTGTTGAATGTTGTCTTTATGTTATTTATTTTTAAGACAGACTGAATTGCTAATATTGTCTCAAGTTAATGAAACAAATCCTTTTATTAATTATTAATTGACCTTAAACAGTGTACTAAATATAGTTAAAAGCATAATACATAGATGGTCCTCTTGGTTTTGGCAATGAAGTTAAAAATCTTCTCTCTATTGCAGATTCATCCAGATCAAGACAAGTTAATCACATAAGTTTCCAGCACCAATTGCTTACTTTATCTAACAAGTATGCATTTGAAAATCTTTTGCTTTGTATGTATGTATGTGTATATATATGCCATTGTATAGATTTCTTTAATTTTTTCCCTCTTTTTTGCTGCGAGTTTGAAACTTTTAGACTAGAAATTTGATAGTATACTTACTTAGTCTGTTTCTGTTACTACACTCTGTTGAGTCACTGTTGCAGTTTCAGTTCTTTTATAATTGTCGGTTGTACTTGTTGTACATTGTATGACTCTATAGAAGACTTTGGGGTAACTTGACTAGAGTAATAGTTTTGGGGTAAGACTAGGAGAAGATTATAGATTTTTGGTTGGAAAGAATAAAAAATGGAACTCACAAAAAAATCTTATTTTGTTTAAAATTATTAATTCTTCTCAAGTATTAGTTGTAAAAAAAAATTGTGTTCAAAGTCAATTGAAAAATATGTTTGACTACTTTCTATTGCGATTTTTCCTATTTTGTATGATGTTGAAGTTTGAGGCATGTTTAGTTAGAGAGGAAGTGCTTCAAGGTCCAAGGCAAAGATTTACCCTCTGTTATGTCCCCGCTGGAAATAAAATATGCCGCATATCTCGTTGTTTGAATCTGACATGTCAATGCTATGTTTAAGAAATTTAGCATAAACAAAATGTATTCGTTTAACATTATACTTGATAGGAAAGAAATAAAATATGTATGCAACTTGAATATTTTTAAAAATAAGAAATCAAGCTGAAGGAATATGAACATTTGGTTGATTACATTTGGCTGATTGAGGTCTTTTACTCTTGTTATTTTTAACAATAATTTTACAAATCATTTAATCTTATCATACTTTTATATATTTGTAGTTTTATGCGAAAGTAAAGTTCTTTAACTTGCTGAATCTGTGTAGACAAAGCCTGCTCCAGAGGATTTACGTTATTTCCTGGAGTTTCAAGTTCCACGACAATGGGCTCCTATGTTCTGTGAACTGCCTCTTAGGCATCAGAGGAAAAAATCTTCTTGCCCTTCCCTACAATTCGCTTTCTTGGGTCCTAAGATACAAGTCAGCTGTGCACAGGTAGTCAAACGGCTCATAAAGCAATTTTTTTCTAATAATTGGCTTATCAGTTTTATTATTTTCATCATCATATTGTCTTGTCACCTGAATTATTATTCATTACCCAATATGTTCTTGCTATAAGCAACGCACAATATAATATAAAATCATATGAAAGCATCTGAACCTGGACTTAACTAAAATTCTATGAACGAACTGCTAGCACAGAGAATCCTAAAAGTAAGTTTAATATTACTTGATCACATTAAAAGTTAGCCTTGAGATTGATCATGATTGTTTACTTTAGTCTTTGAGTGGTGGCAGTGGTATAATTTGTTATGTGCATTCTAATTGCACTTGTGATCTGATGCTAATACATTGCTAGGTTCTTAAAGGTAAGGTGACTTTGATCAGTGTTTTATTTTAATAAACTAGATAAGTAGGGGATTTAATATTGCAAATGGTTTGGATGTACTGTTTGCCTCTGCCATATTATACTTGATGTAAGTAACTTGGATAAATTCAGAGTGAAACTTTTATATTCTGGTGTATTTTTCTGTTTGATTATTAACTCTACTAACTGCAGTAGAGTAGAGTGGTCGATAGCCTGTAGTTTTCTGTTTGGTTATCTCTCTTTTTTTGCAATTTCTAACAGTTTTTTCTTCGACTTGCGGGCCAACTAAAGTTGAAGGCTTGAAGCTGCAAAAGTTTCAGCCAGTAGCTGTCAAGGCAAAAGTTCTCAGGTATTTCTTTTTACTTTCATTTTGATTGTACTCTAGTTTCAATTGACTTTGCTCAATCTTTGATTATATGACATTAGTGACAAGTAAGGAAGGGGAAACAAGATTAGATAGCAGCTTAATTTTAAGATAATCAATAAACACCTAAGGTTGATGTTAGACTTCTTGAAGGACTTGTATTTTAAATATGTTCTATGTCGAGATTTGAGCTAACAATTAACACCTAAGGTTGATGTTAGACTTCTACACAGACTTGATTAGTATATACAAATACTTTAAAAACTCAATTAAAATATTTTGAAGTTTGTAGATCATAGTTTAATTAACTTTGGTGGAATTAACATTTTTTATGCATAGACGATACTTGATTAATATATACATTGTTATCATTGACGTATCTAATTAGGCTTTTTCTTTGATATCATGTAAATAAACCTAATCTTATTAAACAAACATATAAACTAATGCTACTAATATAAATTGTCAACGCAAATTGCAAATTTAATCCTTATGCTTTAGACTTAATTCAATAATCCAAGAAGGTATCCTTATGTTTTAGATTTTCTTAAGGGTGAATTAGAGTCAAGTTATCATTGAGTTCTATTACTTTTCAAGTCAAAAACAATGATGAATATATGATTTTCTAAGTCATTACTTTTTCAAGGATCTTTTAGGTCAATTAAAAAGTCGATAATTTTAGTCAAAAGTGAAACTATAAATTTAGCTTTTGTTTATAATAATTACAAGTTTTAAATATTATTTACATATTCAAATTAAAATTTAAAAACAATTTATATTAATTACTTGAAGTATCTAAAATTTATTTTCATATATAAAATATAAAATAATATTAATGATGAATTACATAAATCATTTATCATAACTTAAAGTTGAATGTTTGTTAATGTAAAAAACAACCCAAATATTAAAATATTTAATTATTTAATTAGTTATTTATTAAACCTTAAACTCAAATATTTAATTCAAAATATTTAATTATTTAATTATATTTAAATAAATATTAAATTATTAAAAACCCAAATATTTAATTATTTAATTATTTAATTAGTTATTTATTAAACACTAAACCCAAATATTTAATTCAAAATATTTAATTATTTAATTATATTTAAATCAATTTGATTTTACAGTGGTGAACTTCTCTCGATTAATTCACACTAGGCAACAATTGATCGACGAGCCGTATGTATTTTCTCAAGTCAAACAAGTTTTTTACTCGAGAGATCCAACTGATGAGGGTTGGTACGTTATACTCCGTAAAACCCTAGAGACTTGTTTGACATAGGCAATGGGAGTAAATATGACATAGACGAAAGATCAGAAACTTTGTCTTTTCCAGAACAAAACTTAAATGAAACTATCCCTAGTACTAGTACACAATTTTAATGGGTTCGTTAGGATGTGGATGAAGATATTTACGAATAATAATGTAATAAGATTTTACGTTTTTTAATAATATGTAATATTATAATTTAAATTTTGATCTTGTTAAATATATCCATTACTATTATTGTTGTAATTAGTTATTAATATTTCAACTATTTTATGTGTATTGCAGATAATATACATAGAAGAAAATTCCGAGATCTAAGTATTATTCAAAATCCTCCAAATTCGGAAGAAACAAATAGTGATAAACAGACTGCTATTGGATCTTCGAATGTTCCGAATACAGTTGCCGAAACTATAGAAAATCAAGGTAATGTTAACTTTAATTTACATGCATGTTCACTTTTATTTTTTATTTTTGTTTTAAATTCTAATATTATCATATACAATTTTTTTAGCTGAAAATTCTGAGAGGCACAGAACTCGAGGACGTACCCTATTAAAGGATTTATACAGTCTAAATCCTGAGGAGCGTGTCAAAGTATCTGCAAATAATCAACTTGTTGGATCAGAAACTCGACTTTTGAGAGGATACTTGGGCATTGTAGCACGAAATGTCAATTTGTTGCCAATCAACTATAAGCCATGGCATCATATGCCTGATAGTAACAAAAATCAAACTCTCGATAATATTAAAGTAATAAGGTAAATGTAATTTATACTTTGGTTTAATTTTAATTTATATTTACTTTCTAAACTTGTGTTATTTGCAGGAGAGATTTGTTTTAGAGGTCTCGAACAACTATGTGAAGAAAGCATTAAGAAAGAAATGAAGAGACCATAAGAGTACTTTAAAGAAAGATTATTTTAAGAAAAATATAAGCCTCAAAGAAAAATTGCAAAATGTCCCGCCGGGATTACTGAGGTACCAATGGGAAGAACAAGTTAGATTTTGGAGTTCAAAGAAAGGAGAGGTATTACGTACTACTAAACTCTTAGAATTGTTTCGGTTTATAGTATTTATTATATACGTAATAATAATTTCATAATGTAGGATCATGAGCGTGTTGGAACTATAAGTAGGCAAAAACAAAAATTCACGCACACAGCTGGATCAAGAAGCTTTGCTTGTGTAGTTGATGATGAGGTATTTTGAATTTATTAATTGTGTCAAATATTAATTACTTTCTACTAATTATTATTTTTCCTACTATAATGTAGGAACTGTCGTCAGGTCCAAAACTTGGATGCCTTCATCTTTTTGAGATTACATATAGAAAGACATATGGATCTCCTATGACTTCTGAAGCTGCAGAAATTATGGTATATTTACTTAATAAAATTTGAATTATTTTAAATATTTATCATATTTAATTATAATGGTTTAATTTGTCGTTTGTAATGCAAATAATGCCAAGTTATGTTACATTCGTTTGATTATATATTTCGTTTCTAACTCTTTGATTGACTTATTAGGATAAATTAAAAGATAAAAAGGCGGAGTATGAAGCGATGGCTTCAAGTGATAGTTCGGTTAATCTAGAGGACATTGATAATCGAGTTATTATTGAAGTTTTAGGTCCTGAAAGGTATGGTCGGGTTCGATTTCAAGGATCTTTTGTTAGCCCATCCCAATATTTTGGATCCAGCTCGCAGAGATACATGCCTTCGGGGAGTCAAGATCAAGCTGAAGTTCAGAGGTTAAGAGATCAAGTGGCTAGCATAGTTGGGCAAATTACTCAACTTAAAGCGGAGGCAGCAACGAGAGAAGCAAAGGCTCAAAGAAAATATGATGAACTTCAGCTACAACTTGAAGCCAAAGCAACAGCAAGGGAAGTAGAGTCTCAAAAAAATTATGACGAACTGCAGCTACAGCTTCAAAATATGATGAAAATGTTTCAGCAGAATCAACCCCAGAATCTATCATCTTATACTTTTGTTTTTTCTTATTGTGAGAATAATATACACAATACTATTTTTTATAATATTTTTTATTTATTTATTAATTTAAATCATATATATATATATATTTCTTTCGTGATAGTATCATTTAGATTTGAAGTTCTTCGTTGGATTTGAATTGTTGGATTTGAATTTATAAGAAAAAATGTTAAAATTCGAGTTCTATATGAATTAAAATGAGCTGATAAAATCTGTTAATGTTAGCGACGTTTTGGGAAAAAGCCGCTAAAGAACATGTTCTATAGCGGCGTTTGTGGGGAAAACACCGTTAAAGACCATGCTCTATAACGACGTTTGTGATAAAAGCGCCGCTAAAGACCATGTTCTTTAGCGGCGTTTGTGGTAAAAGCGTCACTAAAAACCATGTTTTTTAACGGCGTTTGTGGGAAAAGAACCGCTAAAGACCATGTTCTTTAGCTGCGCTTGTGGAAAAAGTGCCGCTAAAAACCACGTTCTTTAGCGGCGTTTTTGGGAAAGCGCCACTATAGACCATGTTCTTTTGTCATGGGTTGCGTATGGGAGCCCGCAACCATGGCACACTTATGTGATCCGTCGAGTTCAAGGGAGGTCTTTTGGCCCAACCGGACTGGCCCAGTGCTTGGAGAGATTGATGGTCCATCTACAAAGTCGGCAAATATGGAATGTAATCTTCAAGATAGGTAATCTTAGAAGATATGATCCTTGTGATCTTAGAGATTTGATTGTAATCTTAAAGATTCTTTTTGTAGATATTTTTCAATCTTGGCCATTGAATGTACTTTGATTTGTACCGTTGATTTTGGGGAGGCTCAACTATAAATAGAGGCCTCTTCCCCTTATTGTAAATGACTTCATTCTTGAGTAATAAGAATTCTTGAGAGCATTCACTCAAAACTCTCTCTCTTTTGTGTTCTTTGATTTTTCATTCGTTCATCTTGAGTTCTTCCGCTTTTGTGTTGGTGCCTTAGAGGAAATTCTGTTGAATCCTCATTTGTTGGGAATTAGGCTGACTTAGGCATTTTTGGAGCAAAGAAGCGACCTAAGGCCGCACGGATTGCGTGGGAAAATCTAAGTCTGTGACAGTTGGTATCCGAGCTTGTGTTGCGAAGGCACCCTACGAGATGTCGAAAGAAACCATTGAACATGTTGAGCCTATGGAGACCCGCAGAAGGGCTAGAAAGGCTAGTCGATCGAGGGACATGCTGTCGAGCTTAGAGAATCGCGTAGTCAATCTCGAAGAGTCCATGGGAGACATGAAAGAGACACTTGAGATTGTCATGAGCCGTATTGATGATCTAAGGGAAGATAGCAAAGAGTTTGTGATTGATTCTCTTAGGTCCACTGTTCATAGGTTGACAGTAAGAGATGATGCTCTTGAGGCCTTGGTGATGGCCTTGAAGTAGGAGATTGCTAAGCTTAAGGGGGAGCTCACTATCTATAAGGCTGCCCTGGGAAGTGGGATGATGGCTTCAGGTCCGAAGCAACGCAAGGTTGATGTTCCAAAACCTGAGAAGTTCAAGGGGGCTAGGTCTGCGAGAGAAGTGGATAACTTCCTGTGGGAATTGGAGCAATACTTCCGAGCAATGGGCATCGAAGATGATGCCACCAAGGTAAATACTGCTTTGATTTACTTTACTGATGTTGCTCTCTTATGGTGGCGACGTAGGTCCACGGATGAGAAACGTGGAGGAACGGCTATTGGGACTTGGGAGGAGTTCCAATGAGAGTTGAAGAAGCAGTTTTACCTGCAGCATGCTGAGAAAGAGGCTCGAGCCAAGTTACGTTAGCTTACGCAACAAGGCACTATTCGAGAATATGTGCGGGAATTCAGTGAGTTGATGCTTCAGATCTCAGACTTGAACGAGAAAGAAGCGTTCTATTGGCTCGAGGATGGGCTGAAAATGTGGGCGAAGCAAGAGTTACGTCGCCAAGGCATCACTGAATTAACCGTAGCCATGGTTGAGGTAAAAAATTTCTTGGAGATTGGAGGAAGAAAGTCCGAGAATAATGAGTCCTTCAAACCCAAGCCAAAAGCCAAGGGTAATGGTGAGGGAGACAAGAAGAATGATGGCCCAAAAGCTAGTAAAGGTAAGACATGGGAGCGAAAGGGACCATTGAAGTGCTTTCTTTGTCAAGGCCCATATAGGATGAAGGATTGTCCAAAGAGGGAAGCCTTCAATGCCATGGAGGCACGTGGAGGTGCCAAGGAAGCTGAAAAAGATACCAAAAATCTCAGTGCAATTCTGGGAGGTGTCGAAGATAAGACGAGTAAGGGGCTAATGTTTATAGACATTACTGTAGCTGGCAGAGGATTGAATGCACTTGTTGACACTGGTGCGTCTGATTTATTCATGTCCGAGGAAATGGCGAGGGAACTTGATCTCAAAATCGAGAAAGATTCAAGTCACATTAAAATAGTGAACTCGAAGAGCATGCCTATAACGGGTATAGCAAAGGGAGTAGAACTCCAGCTTGGTGAATGGAGAGGCAAAGCCAACATTAAGGTAATAGCACTTGATGATTATGATTTTGTGGTTGGTCTAAGCTTACTTGATCAGGTAAATGTGGGTATTTACCCTTCCGGTAATTATATGGTGATCAATGATTAAAACCATCAATGTATGGTGAGAATGAAAAGGAAAGCAAGCATGGAAGGGAAAACCTTGTCAGTAATCCAGTTCGCTAAGGGAGTACGAAGAGATGAAGTCTCCTACTTAGCTGCCTTGAAGGTCGATGAGGGTTTGAAATCCGTTGGTGAAATTCCAATAGAAGTGAGTCAGTTATTAAGGTCTTTCCAAGACGTGATGCTAGCTGAGTTGCCCATGAAGTTGCCACCTAAGAGGGAGGTGGACCACAGGATCGAGTTGATGCCCAATTCGGAGCCGACAGTTAGGGCCCCATATAGAATGTCTCCGCTTGAGTTGGAGGAATTGCGGAAACAATTGAAGGAGCTTTTAGATGCTGGGTTCATTAGACCATCTAAAGCCCCATTTGGTGCATCGGTGTTATTCCAAAAGAAGCACGATGGTTCTTTGAGATTATGTATCGACTACAGGGCTTTAAACAAGATTACTGTGAAGAACAGATATCCCATTCCTCTTATTGTAGACTTGTTCGATCAACTTGGTGGCGCGAGATGGTTTACTAAGTTGGATCTGCGATCGAGGTACCATCAAGTGAGAATATCCAAAGGGGATGAGCCCAAGACGACTTGTGTGACTCGATATGGATCCTTTGAGTTCCTTGTTATGCCCTTCGGGTTGACGAATGCTCCAGCTACATTCTGCACACTGATGAACAAGGTATTGCATCCATTCCTAGATCGTTTTGTGGTTATTTATCTTGACGACATTGTGGTGTACAGTAAGTCACTTGAGGTGCATGTGGGACATTTGAGGGAAGTGTTCCAGACCTTGAGGGAAAATGAGCTATATGTGAAAGAAGAGAAATGCTCATTTGCCCAACAAGAGGTGTCATTCCTTGGTCACATTGTGGGATGTGGCAAGATTCGTATGGATGAAAGCAAAGTTTGGGCTATTGCTGATTGGGAGCCACCAACCAAGGTAACAGAGTTGCGGTCTTTCCTTGGGTTGGAAAACTACAATAGGCGCTTTATTGAAGGCTATTCTAAAATCACTGCACCCTTGACGGATTTGTTGAAAAAGGGTAAAGTATGGGATTGGGATCCTCGATGTGAGAATGCCTTCAAGCAAGTGAAGCAAGCAATGACGAGTGAGTCGGTACTTACTTTACCAGATTTTTCCAAGGCGTATAGGTACGCACGGATGCATCAGACTATGCCATTAGAGGAGTACTGATGCAAGATGGGCATCCGGTGGCTTTCGAGAGTTAAAAGTTGAATGAGACAGAACGGCGATATACGGTCCAAGAGAAAAAGATGACCGCTATAGTGCACTGTTTGAGCACATGGAGGCACTATTTACTAGGTTCCAGGTTTGTGGTATACACCGATAATGTTACAAATAGTTATTTCCTGACTCAGAAAAAATTGTCTCCTAAGCAGGCTCGTTGGCAGGTTTTCTTCGCAGAGTTTGATTTTAGCTTGGAATACAAATCGGGGAGTGCCAACATTGTTGCTGATGCACTAAGCCGGAAGATGGAATTGGCAACAATCAGCCAGCCCGATAGTTTCCTATTGGAGCGTGTTCGAGAAGGATTGTCCCATGATCCCATGGCCAAAAAATTGATGGAGTCTGCCAAAAATGGAAAAACAAGGCAATTTTGGCTCGAGGGAGAATTGTTATACACTTGGGGACACCGTCTTTATGTGTCACAATACGGGAATTTACGAAAAGAAGTCATGAAAGAATGTCATGATTCAAAATGAGCTCGCCATCCAGGTATGCACTGCACTTTGGCTCTCTTGGAGGATTGATTTTATTGGCCTCACATGGGTGATGATGTGGAGACCTATGTGAAGACTTGTTTGGTATGCCAACAAGATAAAGTCGAGTTGAAGACTCCTACCGGTTTGTTACAACCTTTGCCCATTCCGGAGCGTCCATGGGAGAGCTTATCCATGAACTTTATTGTGGGTTTGCCTAAATCTGATGGGTTTGCGAGTATCTTGGTTGTGGTAGACAGGTTCTCGAAGTATGCAACTTTTATTCCAACAACCAAGGAGTGTCCTGCTGAGGAGGCAGCTCGTTTATTCTTAAGACATGTGGTGAAGTACTAGGGAGTACCACAGTCTATCATAAGTGATCGAGATGGGTGATTTACGGGACGGTTCTGGATGGAATTGTTCAAGTTAATGGGCTCAGACTTGAACTTTTCCACTAGCATGCATCCACAAACCGATGGGCAAATCGAACGAGTGAATGCGTTGTTAGAAACGTACTTATGGCACTATGTGCATGCCACACAAAGGGACTGGTCGAAGTTGTTGGACGTGGCCCAATTCTCGTACAATTTGCAACGAAGTGGGGCGACGAATCAGAGTCCATTTGAGATAGTGACAGGTCAACAGCCACTTACACCCAATGCTATTGCAACTCGTTATGCGGGACCTACCGATTTGTAAGGGATTGGCAAAAGCAAAATGATTTGGCTCGATCTTGCCTTCAAAAGGCAAGAAAACGCAACAAGAAATGGGCGGATCAGAATCGAAGGGACGTGCAATTTCAGGTTGGTGATTCAGTCCTTGCTAAACTCCACTTGATTTTGCGATATAATGGCTTGCACAAGGGGCTTGTGCGACAGTATGAGGGACCATTTCGAGTTGTAAAGAAAGTGGGCAAGGTGGCATACAAGCTTGAGTTGCCTGCAAAGCTCAAAGTCCACCCAGTGTTCCATGTAAGTATGCTTAAGCCATTCCATGAGGATCAGGAGGATCCAAATCGAGGCAAGTTCGAACAAGCACCAATGGGGGTAAAGGTCTCCTACGATCGTGAAGTTGAGAGCATCGAAGTAGACCGTGTGTTCAGAAGGAAGTACTATCGGCCGCGGCATGAATATTTAGTTCGATGGAAAGGATTTCCCGAAAGTGAGACAAGTTGGGAACCTGCCGAGGCCTTGTGGCAATTCCAAGACAAGATAGACCAGTTCCATGCAAAGGACGTAACGAGGACGTCACTAGATTCGGTCGGGGAGAATGCCATGGGTTGCGTATGGGAGCCCGCAACCATGGCACACTTATGTGATCCATCGAGTTCAATGGAGGTCTTTTGGCCCAATCGGACTGGCTCAGTGCTTGGAGAGATTGATGGTCCATCTACAAAGTCGGCAAATATGGAATGTAATCTTCAAGATAGGCAATCTTAGAAGATATGATCCTTGTGATCTTAGAGATTTGATTGTAATCTTAAAGATTCTTTTTGTAGATATTTTTCAATCTTAGCCATTGATGTACTTTGATCTGTACCATTGATTTTGGGGAGGCTCAACTATAAATAGAGGCCTCTTCCCCTCATTGTAAATGACTTCATTCTTGAGTAATAAGAATTCTTGAGAGCATTCACTCAAAACTCTCTCTCTTTTGTGTTCTTTGATTTTTCATTCGTTCATCTTGAGTTCTTCCGCTTTTGTGTTGGTGCCTTAGAGGAAATTCTGTTGAATCCTCATTTGTTGGGAATTAGGCTGACTTAGGCATTTTTGGAGCAAAGAAGCGACCTAAGCCCACACAGATTGTGTGGGAAAAATCTAAGTCCGTGACACTTTAGCGGCGTTTTTGGGAAAGTGTCGCTAAAGATCATGTTCTAAAAACACCGCGATTTTTAGCGGCGTTTTTTGCGGCGCTTCCCAAAAAAGGCCACTAAAAACCAGTTTTCCTATAGTGAAAGTTGGGATGATAGTGTGTTGACTCCTACGTTGATTCAGTCGGCACTTTGATTCCTCGAGACCTACAAAATGCAACTAACCAAATAAGCTCATTATAGCTTAGTAAGTTCGATAAATAACTATTAATTCATAGGTTAAATTCAAGAACCTCATAACTTATGTAAAGGTAATTATTTCCAAGTCAATAACAATCAAAGCCACTGGTTACACCGACATAAAGCCTACTGGGCATTAAACCCAATAACTTCATCTGCACAAAGCCTGCTAAGCACTAAGCCTAATATTCACACTGGCATAAAGCCTGCTAGGCACGTGGCCCGATAAATACACCGACATGAAACTCGATAAATTTACCGACACAAAGCCTACTAGGCACGAAGCCCGATAAATTATTAATACAATCATTCACACCTTATCATAATACACCCTTAATATTAATGTAATTATATTTGTTCACAACTTAAAGAATTTAATCTCTTAATGAAATAATTAAACACAATCATTTTTAAACACGAAACGAACTTATTGGAATAAGCTAGTTTTAGCTTCACAACGACGATCACTCCACGACCTTCTCTTTTCCCCGGTTAAGGATTCGATGGACTTGTCTCTTCATCTATGCATAATAATTAAATTCATTACATTAAATTCCAAATTCTCAAAATACTTTAATTCATGCAATTTACTCTTTCAAAACCTATCACATATATCCCAAGATTTACATTTTTATATCAGTTTGTCCCTACTACTCAACACTTACAAAATATACAAATTAAACTCACATCTAGCTCAACCGAAGAATTTTTGAAGTATGCACTGTTCACTACATTAGAAATTAATTCAATACCCATGCTAAAATTTAACATTTTCACCAAACAATCCTTTCATTGAAACTACTAATATCACCTCATTAAAATGATCCATACTCATCAACCAAAACCCAAGCCAAAGAATTTAACACCTCAACAATCAAGATTAAACATGGTGAAGTCCTAATTATTCAATAGTTTAACAAATTAACCCTTTGATTAACTATCTTAAGCTAATACGATCACAAAAATGTAATAATCTCTAAAAATGAACCTCAAGTACCCTACCATGAAAGGATGAGTGCTTGCCAAAACTTCCTTTTCCAATAATGGTGATTTTTGACCAAAAAGAACAAAATGAACAAGATGAAGCTTCTTTGATTATTTGTTTATTAGTTTACTTAATAATTTACCTTCTTACCCTTTTAAATTACTTAACAAACATTAAAACAATTATGTCCATAATTGACCATTATCTCATCACATGGTATATTACCCATCTAAACCTATTATTTTCACCTTTCTTTCAACTTAATACATTTTACGCATAAATCCATTTTTTGCTCTAGCTTTTACAATCTAGCCCTTTTCTTTTAACTAAACAACTAAACATTATAATTCCTTATCCAACTTTTATTATGATACTTATAAATACTCAAAAATTAAATTTCTCCATCCTTTATTTTATTTAATTAACTCACTTATTAGAATTGTGGTCTCGAAACCACTTTTGCTAACACCACTGAATACAGGTTATGACACCCTTTGTTGTCGCTAGAACAAGAAAGGTGTTGTCTCGACAATGCCATTGTTACTGCCAAATCTAAGGCAGTTACCATCGAACCTTCGTAGACATTTTCAATAACAAATTTTAACCAACATTTAAATATTTCCATACAAATTATACTCAGTACATCTTAAATAAATCAACTTAAAAATAAAATAAGTATATTAAGATATTTCCATAAATCTTACAGCCATTTCAATACTTTAAGCTTGTAGCGACACTTGTCAGCTTAAAGTAAAACTTTGCATTTTGACATATTTTTTGTTGAAAATTTATAGATTGCAAATTAATGAGCACTATTAAAATTAAGAGTGATGATTTATCACCTTCGAAATTTAATTGAAAAGTGATGATTTATCATCCAATGGATACATTTTCATGGGACAAGTTTCTTCCAAAAGGTATGTCCAATATGAAAGGGTTATGACTCTTCAACAAGTGTCCATTGAATTCATATAAATAGATGGACTGTGATGCTCACAAATTTACATTTTTCTTTTTACAATCAATTCTAATTTTCAGAAATTAGAGTAAGAGTTAAGGAATTTCACGATTTTGCTAATCAAAATAAATTCAAAACTTCATTATATCCCGGGAGGACCTTTGTCTTAACCCTCTAGACCTTTGTCTGAACCCTCTAGCAACTTTGTGTGGGGGCAAATAATTCTCTTTGGAAAGCGTCACTTGTGCCTCGAAGTTTACTATTTAATTCAATATCGTCCCCGGATTTATCTTCTCTCAAAATCTCCAACAATCAAAGAGAACTATTTTGAAGATAGTGGCGGAGGCTACCACCGCATTCAAAGTGATGAACCAAGAGTTTGTGAAACTTAATCGATTTGATGGCTCAAACTTCAATCGTTGGAAGGATAGGATGTTGTTCCTTCTTACCGTCTTGAATGTGGCGTACGTTCTGGATCCAAACTTACAACCCGTGGAGGATCCCGCCCCCAATGCAAATCCAAAGGAAATTGCGAAAGTGGCCAAACTCAAGAAGAAGCATGAGGAAGACAAGTTCACATGTCGTGGACACATTCTCAACACCTTGTCCAATCGATTGTATGATCTTTACATGTCAATGCAATCCCAAGTGGAAATATGGAAAGCTCTTGAAGAGAAATACAACACCGAGTGACAAGGTATCGATAAATTTTAATGATGAAATATTTTGAATTCAAAATGCTTGATAGTATCCCGATCGTGGATCAAGTCCATGAATTACAAGTCCTTGTAAGTAGACTTCGCGACTTGAAAGTTGTTATTCTGAAAATGTTACAAGTCGGGGCTATCATCTCAAAATTTCCCTCGTCTTGGAACAATTATCGAAAGAAACTTTTGCATATGGCAGAGGACTTCACTATGGAGAAAATACTTAGGCATTTGCATATTGAAGAGGAAACTCGAAAGCATGATGCAGTGTATCTTCCCCAAAGTTCTAAAGTGAACCATGTGAGTGAGTCCAAGAACTCTCGAAATGGTAAAAGAAAGGTCACATTTGAGACCAATGACATGCAAAACAAGAAGAAAAAATCTCGCAACTGCTATAATTGCAATAAGAAAGAACACTACATTAAAGATTGTATACTTCTCAAAAAGAAGTAAGATGCCACAACTTCCAAAGCCAATGTGGTGGAGGATATGAATTTAGTGGCCATGGTTACAGAAGGGGTCGAGAATTTAGAGATTTGTATGATTACCGAACTCAACATAGCCATGATTGATAAGTCTCATAATTGGTGGCTTGACTCTAGTGCTACTGTTCATGTGTGTAATGACCGACAACAATTCAAGAATTATGAATTAGAGGCAAACTGTGAAGTGCTTATGGGCAACTATCAATCAGTTAAAGTGCTCGGTCAAGGGACAGTGGAACTCAACTTCACATCTGGGAAGAAATTGAATTTGACCAATGTGTTGCATGTTCCCGATGTGAGAAAGAATTTAGTGTCTGTGAGTCTTCTGTGTATTAAAGGGTTTAAGGTTATCTTGGAATCTGATAAGTTTGTCTTGCTTAAGGGTGATATATATGTAAGAAACGGATATTGTAATGAGGGTATGTTCAAGTTGAGCATTGATATGAATAAAGTAAATTCTTCTGCTTATATTGTTGAGTCTTATCCTTTGTGGCATGTGCATTTAGCAGATTTTAATTTTAAAACTTTACAATATATGCAAAAGAATGGTTATATCAATCTAAGTAATGATGAGTTTGTGGATAAATGTGAAATTTGTATTCAATCAAAAATTACCAAGAAGCCATTTCCTAATAAGTGTGAAAGGAATTCGCAAGTGTTAGATTTAATTCATTCGGATGTTTGTGAATTAAATGAAACTCTAACAAGAGGTGGAAAATGATATTTTATCACTTTTATAGATTACTTTTTCAGATTTACTTATGTGTATCTCATGAAAAGTAAAGACGAGGCTTTTGATATGTTTAAACATTTTAAAAACGAGGTTGAGAATTTGTTTAGTAAGAAAATCAAAGTGCTTCATAGTGATAGAGGTGGTGAATATTTTTCAAATGAATTTAATGTATTTTGTGAGGAACAAAGTGTGGTACATGAGTGTTCTGCGCCTTATACTCTGCAACAAAATGGTTTGGCGAAAAGAAAGAATCGTACTTTAATGGATATGGTTAACTCGATGTTGTTAAATGTTAAACTTTCATATAATTTATGGGGTGAAGCATTATTGACTACGTGTTATATCCTTAACAGAATACAATCAAGAAAATTCAAAGTATCTCCATATGAGTTATGGAAGGGTCGGATGCCAACCTTAAATTATTTCAAAGTGTGGGGTGTTTGGCTTACTATAAAGTTCCCAACCAACGGAGAAAAAAGTTAGGCCCAAGAGCCGTAAAAGGTGCATTCGTTAGATATGCCCAACATTCTAAGGCATATCGTGTTCTTGACTTAGTGTCAAATACGATAATTGAAACAAGAGATGTTGTATTCATTGAAAATAAGTTTTTCGATGATTCAACGGATTCAAAAAAGAATATCAACCAATGATCTCAAGTGATCAAATCAAAAGAAGTCTTTGTGACAATAAGGATATGGAACCAAGGAAAAGTCAAAGAGTGTGAAAAGTAAAGGATTTTGGTCTCGATTTCATTTTCTCACAATCTCTAGCATTCCTTGTTAAGGGAAATAAAGAATTCGTAATTAAGAAGATCCCCATAATGTTTAATGTGGATGGTGATCCACAATCCTATGGTGAAGCCATGACTTCTAGGGATGCGGCATTTTGGAAAGAGGCAATCAATGATGAAATGGATTCAATATTGTCCAATAATACTTGGATTCTAGTTGATCTTCCTCAAGGATCAAAGCCTATCGGGCGTAAATGGGTGTTTAAGAGGAAGAACACTCCAACAAGGAGTTCTCCAATCTTTAAGGCTAGGTTGGTGACTAAAGGATTTAGGCAAAAGGAAGGCCTAGATTATTTTGACACCTATGCACCAGTGGCTAAGATAACCTCCATTCGGATTCTTATAGCACTTGCATCCATCCATAAGTTACATGTACATCAAATGGATATTAAGACGACTTTTTTGAATGGTGATCTCGAAGAAGAAGTCTACATGGAGCAACCAGAAGGCTTTATGCTTCTTGGGAATGAACACAAGGTGTGTAAGTTGATCAAATCATTATATGGTTTAAAACAAGCCCGTAAATAGTGGCATGAGAATTTGACTCTGTTATTTTGTCATATGGTTTTTTACATAATGGTGCGGATAAATGTATTTACACTAAATTCACTGATAAGTACGGTGTAATTATTTGTCTCTATGTAGATGATTTGTTGATTTTTAGGACGAACATGAAAGGTGTTCATGAGACCAAAGAGTATCTAGCCTCGAATTTTAAGATGAAGGATCTCAACGAGGTAGATACAATTCTAGGTATAAAGGTGAAAAAGCGTGAAAGGGGCTTTGCATTAAGCCAATCTCACTACGTCGAGAAAGTATTGGAAAAGTTCAAACACTTGAATATCAAGGATTTGAACACTCCATATGATTCAAACTTCAAGTTAAGTGAGAATAATGCAGCGTTATAGCGCAACTTGAGTATGCAAGCGCAATTGGAAGTCTAATGTATGCAATGCATTGCACTAGACACGATATCGCATTTGTTATGTGCAAATTGACGAGATTTACAAATTGTCCTGGTACCGATCATTGGGAAGGAATTTGTAGGATTTTTTGTTATCTTAAGAAAACTAAAAATTTGGGATTATTCTATAGTGATTATACTACAATACTAGAAGGTTACTTGGATGCAAGTTGGATTACAAGTTTAAGTGACAATAAATCCACATCTGGATAGATTTTTATGATCGAAGGTGGAGCCATTAGTTGGGCCTCTAAGAAACAAACTTGCATCTCACATTTAAATATGAAGGCTGAATTTATAGCCTTGGCAGCTACTAGCAAAGAAGCGGAATGGCTAAGAAATCTATTGCTAGATATAAAGTTATGGCCACAACGTAAGTTCGCCATTTCCGTATATTGTGATAGTGAATCCACCATGTCTCGAGCATACAATAAGGTGTACAATGGAAAGTCTAGACATATAAGTTTGAGACATGAGTATGTGAGACAATTGATTAAGGACGGTGTGATAACTGTTACCTATGTTAAGTCAATTGACAATTTAGCGGATCCACTAACAAAAGGTTTGTCAAGGGATTTAGTTAAAAGTACCACCACTAAGATGGGACTAAAACCATTCTAATTGCATCATTGATAATGGAAACCTTACCTTTTTCTAGCCAAAAGTTACTTTGAAGGTTCAAAGGGTAATAACAAGTTATCGAATGACAATGTGCACTAAAAACCATGATTTAGTGATTATATTTTAGGAGGATGAGTTTTACTCTTAATGGATGGACATTAATTGTCATGAAATCCACTTATATGGACATGAAGTGGTACCGCTTCAACGAGATTTTATTTATGGTTTTCTCTCGTACATGTTCATGAAATGGGATGAGCACATGGCCATAACGGTGCTAAAACAAATTAAACTCTTACTCTGTTTCTTTACAATTATGTGTGAAATTTTTTCAGTATTGACTTTAAAAGTGATGGTTCAAGCGACTAGCCACCATTCATTTTTTTGATACTTTGAGAAGTTTGCACTAAAGAAAGGTTCAATCTGCGGACACCTTTCTTTATGCTTAATCGTTGTGTACTTATTTTCTGAAATTAGCAATCTAGTGGGGGATTTTTGGAAATTTATAGATTGCAAATTAATGAGCACTATTCAAATTAAAAGTGATGATTTATCATCTTTCGAATTTAATTGAAAAGTGACGATTTATCATCCAATGGATACATTTCCATGAGACAAGTCTCTTCCAAAAGGTATGTCCAATATGAAAGGGTTGTGACTCTTCAACACGTGTCCATTGAATTCATAGAAACAGATGGACTATGATGCTCACAAATTTAAATTTTTCTTTTTTCTAATTTTCAGAAATTAGAGTAAGAGTTAGGGAATTCCACGATTTTGCTAATTAAAGGAAATTCAAAACTTCGTTGTATCCTGGGAGGACCTTTGTCGTAACCCTCTAGCAACTTTGTGTGAGGGCAAATAGTTCTCTTTGGAAAGCGTCATTGTGCCTCGAAGCTTACTATTTAATTCAATATCATCTCCGAATCTATCTTCTCTCAAAATCTCCAACATTTTTTCCCATAGTAATCTAATGTGATCTTTTCACATTAGTGACATGGTTCATACATGTCCACCAATACTTTCATGGCACCCCAAAGTTCTTATGTCATAATTTAATTAATGAAGCACTTCATGGCTACATAATTAGAACTTTACATTTTGATGACTTATTTCATATCTTAATGCCATGGAATTTCACATTAATATTAATACCATTATACGCTTAATTATAATATTAATTTCATAAACCCTAAGCTTACTAACTTAGGAGAAAGGTGAGTATCCATGATACTCACCTCAATGAATGCTCTACAATATTAAATCAAGCTTCCATGAACTACAACTAATCCTCAATCAAGCTTGGAACTCCAACATTTCCCTATTTCCATACAATAAAATACATTCAAAAATTAATAAAAATTCCTTCAAGCTTTCTCATAACATTTCTTAACAAATATCAAGCTAATGAGGGCATAGAAAGTCATTTTTTACCTTATTGAAGCTTTCTCAATCTAGCTTCGACTTCAATGACTAAAACTCCATAAACCCTAGGTTAAGAATGATTAAATTGATGGAGGAATTGAGGTTAGGAGGTTGTTTACATGAAGATTTTAACAAAATCTTAAGGTGGGCAGTGAAAATTTTGAGAGAAATTGAATAAATAAGAAAATTTAAGAGGAGAAAATGGCAGCAATAGTTGCTTCTATTGTTGGAAAAGAGGGAGGAAATTGGGGTTGAATGGGGTTATTATCCTTTACAAAAAATCAACATGTGGGGGCATTGGGCCTATGTCCAACAACTTAAGTTCAAATTTGTTCGTTTAAAGCTCATTTCTTTAATACGATGTTCCAATGATCCAAAATAATTTCAAATATCATATATCATATATAAATATCACTTCCATAATAAAATCTCGAGAATTGACCAAATTAACCTTTTGTGGCAAAATTTTCTTTTTACCCTTTTCACAATTTTCTTCTCAAAATTGATACTTAGACCAAATTCAAGCTCATAATTTAATATAACTTTATGAGTGGTAAAAATTGTACTTTGACTCTTTTCCCAATAAAAATGAGAAAATTGCAATTCAATCTCTATATTATTCAAAATTTCCAATTTTAGTTTCAAAAGTGATTTTCATCGTACCAAACCACATTCCAATCCATTTCTTGTCAATAACCCATAATAATTGATATTTTCCATTTTTGGATAATTTTGCACATAAGTCTTCATACTTGTCAAAGTTTACAATTTGATCCTTTTTGTCATATTTTAACTTTTACAACTCTTTTCACATATTTCCATCACCAATATCCAATTCTTTTTATAAAATTTTTTATTTGAGTCATTCCATAAATTTTTCTCATAATTTTTTCGTTATTTAAACTTGGAATTATGCCACATGTCATATCAAAATTTCGAGGCGTTACAACGATGGTCAAATCAACCAACCACAGGTTCCATTGATCCAACCGAGTTGATTAACAATCATTAAAAATATTAAAAGATCGATTCAATCGTTGATTCGCGAGTCAATCGGCCCTTTTATTTAAAATCGATACCCTAACTGATTCTCGATCTAATCACTTGATTCGATTTGGTTCTGAAATCTATGGTGTTGTTAGATACTAGTTGAGGGGGTATGAATACCTACCAGACAAGTATCAATACATAGCCTAAAAAGTGCATGAGAAAGACTTGAAAACATTTTTGAAAGTTCTTGGGTCCTTAAAAACATTTGCCTAAGGCATTTTGGAGATTTTTTTTTTGAGATAATGTCTAGAATTACTCATAATCCCTTATCAATCCATAAATAGTCGAATAATACTAATCAATACATAGCCTAAAAAGTGCATGAGAAAGACTTTTAGTTTTATAAAGTTGAAAATATTTTAAGTATGATCAATTCAATTTTTATTTTTTTTTTTGCAAATTTGAGATGAGTGTTTTTGTTTTAAGAAAAAATTCAACATTAATATTTTAATCAGAATACTTAGGTATCAACTATTAGTCGAATTATACTAATCAAATTAAAATAAATTTAAAAAATATAAATATTAATTTTAAATTTAAAGATAGTAAAGGGATCATAACTTAAAATAATCATTAACGTTTAATTTAATAAAATATTAATATTTTATAAAAATTGATTTTAATTAATTTAATTTATTAAAAATAAATGAATAAGAGATGGATGCAAGAATTTTGGACACGTATCTTGTGTTATTATTTTAGACAGAAGTGAACAGTGTTCCATTTTAGACTGAAAGAGAGATGGATGCAGTGAAGTGTTGTAGTTGTATTACTTCTACTGCTTCTAACTTACCCTAAACTTCCTTCCAATCACAACCTGCCACGTCTTCTTAACGGACGTTAACGAGCCTAACCTCTCAAACCGTTAAAAGGAAATAAAAAAAGCAAGACAGGGAAATCCAACGGCTAGGAAGTTAAGGCCGCAACTAACGAAAATAAAAATACCATCCGGTCAACCAAGTGTTACCACCAATTATTAAAAGCCACAATACAAACGCCATCTTCGGCCTGCGACAGCTTAGAAGATCCACCGGATTACCTGGAATCGCCGGTGACCAACCACATAGCATTAGCAACAAAGAACCAACAAGTTTTTACCTTTGTTGTTCATTCCCCCATTTCTCTCTTTTCAAAGCCCATTGCCTTCTCTCTCTTGGATCAACTCACCCAGAAAAAATTACTAAAAAAAAGAACCATCATATTTACCATTTGTGAGAATTTCGCTTATTTTCTTTACGGTTTTCCCCTGTCCTTGCTTGGACCTTTATTGTTTCTTTCCTTTTATTGGCGTAATTGTTCTTCATTTCTTCTTCTCCTTCAATGACTATCGTGATGCTGTTGTTTTCATCTATTTGCTGGTAAATTAATCGAGTTCTGATCTGGGGTTCTTTTTGGAGAGATTCCGTCAATTGCTTCAAGTGATTATTAAAAAACCCGAAATTTAGATGGGTTGTTGGATAGCTTGATTCGGAGGTAATCGAAGGCTTAGTCATCGTATAAAGTTTTGAGTTTTTCTTTTTGTGATACCGTCTGGGTTAGGTTAGTTTGATCTGGAAGTTGACCCCGGTTCTACATATTTTAGAATTTTTACATCTTTACCCAATGAATTGGTTTTCTCAGATTTTTTAATTGTTGCCAAGGAACCCTAATGCACAAAGTATAAGATTCCTTTAGGGTGGAATTTCGTCGAGGGATTTGATTGCTTTGGGTAATTTTATCTGTCTGGTAATAAACTTAGGATTGGCTCCAAGCTTTGTTTAGAAGATTTCTGACAAGTTGCTTCAGGATTTGGTTGTGTTTTGAGACATTGCTCCAAGAATTTTAGAGAGGGTTGTTGAGATCTTCAATCTATGGTTGAGTAAGGAATATGGCAGCAGATATGGATTTTTCAGCTCCATGTGAAATCGTAGAAGATAGTTATAGTAAGGATAATGTATCAGACATGGACAACGAAATTTTGGATAATGTAAAACGAGTCCCTCTCGGTAAACCTCCCCGCCACCTCTCAGTTATGCGCCATTCCATGGGCTCAGCCAAGTTGATTGCCGAGGCTAATTTGGTATGTTTCATCTCTAATCTTGAGCAAGATTTTTAATTGATTTCAGTTGATGTGCTGTTGGATCATTAATTCAGAAGTAGCTGAAGAGAACATCATATTAGCAATTTCACTCCAATAGTTTAATATGTAGCCGCTAGATTTTATGATCTTTCCTTTCCCATTTTTCACGCACTTCTTTTTTCTTCAGGAATTGGATATTGGTATTATAGTCCACAAATCATCTTCTGATGAAAAGAACGAGTTTTTGCCGGTATTGCGATCAGGAAGTTGTGCTGAAATAGGACCCAAACAGTATATGGAGGATGAACACATTTGCATAGATGATCTTATCGAACATTTGGGGACAACTGCCGAGTTTCCTTCTCCTGGAGCTTTCTATGGGGTATGATTATGTTACAATCTACCATCTATGACCTGACTAATCTTTAGTGAACCATCTTAGTTATCGTATCAAATAGATAACTTTTTTTAATTTATATAGTATTTGATTTATGCAGTTCCTTCTGCTTGTCCATCTCGTATGGTTGCTAGTCGGTGAAAACCTTGTTCCTCATTGATGTAGCTTATCCTTTTTTTACCTTTGTGTGGATAGTAGGTAAAAGTACCATGGAGGCCCTTGTAGTAGGAGTCAGATTGCATTTTGCCTCCTCTACTCAAAAAATGGATAAATTAGTATCTGTAAGTTAGATCAAAGAGGAAACTGATCCTTCTATTAAAATTTTATCTATTTCTACTGTTAAAAACTGGTTTTTGTACATCAGCATGACGTACACTTGGCACCTCACGTGTCATTGTCTGGTCATTTTGTTAGGCATGCCAGTTTTTAAGAAACTTTTAACAGGAAAGGACAGATTTGCGCTTTCATCTAATGTACAAAGACTAATTTGCTCATTTTTCTTAGTAGAGGGGGCAAAATGCAATCTCACTCCCAATATAGGGGCCTTTGTGGAATTTTTACCGAGGTTAGTATTGAGGAAGGTTTAGCAATGGTGTTTGGAGCGCATCCCATTCAGAGAAAGGGAATCTAGAGATTTTGTGGAGGCCAAAAGGAGGGGGAGGAGAGACATAGGAACCATGCTCATTAGTTTCTTATGTCACCCATACTCGTGAGTATATCGTATGGGTATGTGTCCAGAATGGGTATACTTATTTTTCAAAGTTTTTCTATATATTTGGAGGATCATACCCCCATGTCCAAATGTGTTGGGCACAGACTATAGGGAAAATGAAGAGTATGGATAATATAGTTATCATCTCTGATATTGTAAACTGCAGCCAGATCTTCCATTAGCAATACCATAAGTTTTTGAACATACGCTATCCTTTCCCCAAATGAATATTACTTTATAGTATTTTTCTTCCTTCGATCTTCTGCCTCCTTATACCATGGCTAAGTTTAAGGTGTCTGCAGATCTGCAGATGTCAGTTCTATTACATGTACAACTGAAAGGTGGCCTTGGAATCATAGTTGGCCTTACTCATCAACTGATTCTTGCCAATGCATGTGGACAGGTTTTTGATGGTCATGGAGGAACTGATGCAGCCTTATTTATCAGGAAAAATATCCTTAAATTCATAGTTGAAGACTCCCATTTTCCAATTTGTGTGGAGAAGGCAATCAAGAGTGCTTTTCTGAAAGCTGATTATTCATTTGCAGATGCCAGCTCTCTTGATATATCCTCCGGCACCACTGCATTAATTGCACTTATTTTTGGAAGGTAAGTGAACCACAGATCTGCGCTAGTAATTTTCCTTGTTGGTATTGTTTCCCTAAACCCACTTCTAGCAGCCTTTTTATGGACATGGTTTATTAATTTTGTTCACAAAGTGAGATGTAAGGAAAATATAGAAACAGGAAGACAAAAAGCTAATGATTTGAAGAGTTTTATTCACTAACAACGCGAGCAATTCTGTGGAAGATTTGCAAGTAAATTGCAACTTGTACGATGTTAAATTGAATGGGGATTTCATTCATCTTAGAAACTTTAGGTCATCATTTGAGGATAAGTATGAAAGCCATTTATAATGAAATTGTAATTGCTTAGTAAAAGAAATATAGAGGTAGAGGACAACTTATGTTTCTGTCTCTACTTTTAGCATCAGCGTGATATGTTAGTCCCCTGGTGTATTTAACATTATGCATGGTCGAATCTGAACTCAAAAAGTATTTTACATCGACTTTGTAGGACCTTGATAATTGCAAATGCTGGGGATTGTCGAGCTGTGTTGGGAAGGCGAGGTAGAGCAATTGAAATGTCCAAGGACCACAAACCTAACTGCACAACTGAAAGACGAAGAATTGAGAAACTTGGGGGAGTCATTTATGATGGTTACCTGAATGGTCAACTATCTGTGGCACGAGCACTTGGAGATTGGCACATGAAGGGGCCAAAAGGATCTGCCTGTCCTTTAAGTGCAGAGCCAGAGCTGCAAGAGACAGAGTTGAGTGAGGAGGATGAATTCTTGATAATGGGATGTGATGGGCTGTGGGATGTTATGAGTAGCCAGTGTGCAGTGACTATGGCAAGGAAGGAGCTGATGGTTCATAATGATCCTGAAAGATGTTCAAGAGAGCTTGTGAGGGAGGCACTGAAACGCAACACTTGTGATAATTTAACAGTAATCGTGGTTTGTTTCTCCGCTGACCCCCCACCTCGAATAGAAATACCACAATTCCGCGTTCGGAGGAGCATATCAGCGGAAGGGCTGAATTTTCTAAAGGGTGTGCTGGATAGTAACTGATGAAACAGTGGATAGATGAAAAGAGGCATTGGAGGGCAAAATTGGCAGGCTGCAGGCTAACATTCAATCCTCCTTCAAGGACATGCTTATCATGTGATTCTTTATGAGTTTCTAAATCCTGTACATCTGAGATAACTCATGTTGGCAGGATTCGATGGTCAACCAGTTTTTCCTGTTCTTTTCTTTTTTTTCCTTCATCTGCTTACTCCTATCCTATCCTATCCTGTGTAAATAAACTGAACCTTGAGATATGTTGTAGCAGTTTTCAGTGAATCAAATAATTGCTATAAATTCACCATTGGTTATTGAACCGCTGCAGCAAATGCAATGTGAACCAAAAGAACATGATTTTAAGGGTGTGGTTCTTTCTTACCGAATAATGAGTCTTTTTTTTGATAAATAAAGAGGCAATGAACCTGCCTAATTTTTATTTTATTTTAATATTATGCATTACAATGAATATCATTTGATAATAAATTACTAACATGATCATTTAGGGTATCAATAAGACGAATATCAACTAAAGTAGGTTCACACGTCTTTACAAGAAAGTCAATTACTAGATTATTACTTTTGCTGAATGAAAAATGATTTTTTTAGTCAACAGTTTTTAGGAAACAATAGCTATTTTGAAAATGGAGAACATTAAAGAAATAAACTTTGGAAATGGAAGTTGAAAATATGTTAAAATAGAAAATAATAATTTTTTTAATTGAAAATGTTGGAAAACAAATATTTTTAACTTTAGATGAGCTCATTTGGTTGAAACTCATATAGACATAAAAATATTTTTTTTATTCTAGTTTAAACTATATAATTAGTCACACGACGATTTTTATAAGTTTTTATTTTGGGCACTAAAAATAAAAAATTTGTAATGTAAGCATTGTCATTACATACTTTAATCATTTTAGTCACTTGTCATTTTATATTTTTATCATTTTAGTCACTCATCATTAATTTGCTATCAGATAGACTTATTTTAGTTACCCAACTTTAGTAAATTTTCATTTTGAACACTCATTTTATCTTTTTAATTTTTTTAAGAATTAATTTTAATTTTTTTTATCAAAACACACAAGAGTCAAACTTCATATTAAACAGAATCAATCATAACAAAGTTGTGGATTTCCTCTGGATAATTCAGATCAAAGTTTGAATTACAACGATTCCTAAAAGCTAAGGTACTAAGGCTATTAGCAGCTTTATTACTGGATCTTGGGCACCAATTGAAATTAATCGAAAAGGACTAGGGGATCAAGTGCTTAATTTCTTTCAGAAACTGACCCAACACAGTAATATTATCATCAGTGCTGTTCAATTTATTGCAGATGTTAGCACAATCCCCTTCAATAATGGCTTTTTGAATACCATGTTCTCTGGCCCAATTTAACCCAACAAAAACAGCTTCTGCTTCAGCCTAAACAGAGTTGATGATGTCGTCTTTAAAAAGGACCCTGCCACCAATGACAAATCCATCATTATCGCGAGTCAAGATACCAATGCCCGTACCATCCTTGCTCCAAGCGGCATCCACGTTTATTTTAATAACTCCGACAGAAGGCTTCTTCCATTTTTCATGAACCGCAGACCTGGGGATTAATGGGGGACTAGCGAAGTTATATAAAAGAAATTCATCCAGAAAATGCTTAGCTTTATCCCAAGTCACCTTAGCTTCTTTATTGATCCCTTTGAAGATCAATTTATTGCGACTATTCCAAATATTCCAGGTAACAATGACAAAGCTTTCAAAAGTCATTTTATCCAGCCAAGGCATAGATCCTCCATCCAATCAATGCAACGGTCCCAAGGTTTGGTCAACAGTCTGCCATCAATGCTTCCCATCATCAGAATTTCTTTCGCTTTTTGACAGTTCCTAATAGCGTGAATAGTCGATTCTTCCTCATTATTACATTTAGGGCAAGTCTTACTAGCTTCAGGATGTATAGAAGTAATATTAAGATTTGTAGGCAGAAGATTATTAGCAAGTCTCCAAGCGAAGATACGGACCTTAGGCGGCAAACGGAGCTTCCAAATGTTTTTCCAAAAAAGACGATGAGGCCCCAATCCAATTCGACGAAGAATGAGCCAAGTGTAGTCGGCTTTAGAAGAATAACATCCATTTTTGGAATGAAACCAGATAATACGATCAGCTATATCAATATTTGCAATAGGTAGCTTGCAGATTCTATCACCCATAATGTCCCCATAACACGCATTGACATAACACCTATCCTATTTGCGAGAGACAGGATGCCAAAGCTCGCTAACAAAAGACAAACCATTGGTAGCATCCGCGTTGACTAAGGATCTTCCATCCAAGCCTTCAAAACCCCAAGGATCTTCCTTGAAGTTAATACTCCTACCATTTCCAACTTGCCAACCAAACCCTTCACGGAGCTCCATGGCTGCACTCCTAATGTTGTTCCAAGCAAACGAAGCCCTGTGGGTGTGCTTAGCATTGAATATGTTTCTATCGGGAAAATATTTAGAGCTAAACACTTTGAAACAAAGGGTCTCAGTATTGTTGATAAGGCGCCACACCTGCCTTCCAAGCATGGCAACATTGAAAAGTCTCAAATCCCGAAAGCCAAGGCCCCTCATCCCTTTAGGAAGACACATCCTGTCCCATTTGATCATAGCCCAGCCACGCTTTTAATGTTTACTTTCCCACCAGAAATTACAAATGCTTGTTTCCATCTTATTCGTAATTCCCCTGGGAATAAGAAACATAGAAAAAAATGAGTTGGAAGTAATTGAAGGATAGCTTTATAAAGATTTCCTTACCACCAAAAGAAAGAAGCCTTTTTGACCATCCCATAATCCTGTTAGAAAATTTCTCTATAATTTTCCTAAAAACATTAGTTTTATTCTTGCCAATGATTAAAGGGATACCCAAATAGTCATTAATAGAATCAACGGCATGCATGCCAAGAATATTACTAAAATGGGAACATTGGTTGCTTGGGGTGTTAGGGCTAAAAAGAATCATAGATTTTTGTAAATTGATTTTTTGCCCCGAAGCACTTTCAAATTTTTCAATAATATTCTTCACTTTTTCCACCTCAAGAGCTTTATTTCTAACAAAAAGAAGGGCGTCATCGACAAAGAAGAGGTGATTAATACGAGGACCATTTTGAGTCACTCTAATCCCCCATACTAATCCTTCTCTTTGCGCAAATAATATTATACGAGAAAAGGCTTTCATGCAAAAAAGAAAACGATATGGGGATAAGGGATCTCTCTGTCTTAAGCCTCTGTTGGGACAGAATTATTTAGTAAGATGAGAGTTGTATTTCACAACGTATTTAATCGAGCGAACACTGTTCATGATTTTAAGAATCCACTGGGGCGAAAAGCCCATTTTCACAAGAACCGCCTCGAGAAAGTTCCATTCAATTCGGTCATAGGCTTTGCTCATGTCTAATTTGATGATAAACCCTTTATTCAGACCATACTTGCAGCTATGGAGGTAATGCGATAATTCATGGGCAATAAGAGCATTGTCGTGGATCATGCGCCTCGAGACAAAAGCACTTTGATTCGGGCTAATGCAATAGGATAGAACAGATTTCAATCTATTAGTCCAGACTTTAGAAACGATTTTGTAGATAACTCTACGAAGACTAATCGGTCTAAAATGCGACTTATCTTTAGGGTCCGAAACTTTAGGAATTAGAATAATAATAGTATCATTAATATTGTTAACCTGTCTGTCACCATTAAGGATATTATGGCACATCTTCAGCACATCCTTCCCAATGACCTCCCAATTTTCTTTGAAAAAAGTCCCCGAAAGACCATCGATGCCCAGGGCTTTCTCGGATCCATTTGATTAAAAGCGTCTAAAATTTCTCTATTAGTCACCGTTCCGTCAATGTCGTTTCCCAATTCATTAGTAACACATCAAGGAATAATGCCAAGAATATCATCAAATTGATTATTGCAACTGGTGGAAAATAAAGTCTTAAAAATCCTCGATGACCTCCCCAATACCATTATTGTCTGACACCCAAGCACCTCTGGCATTTTTCAGCTTATCATTCTTATTTTTTTATGCTTATAAGAAGCCTTTACATGAAAGAATCTGGTATTTTTATCACCCTCCTTAAGCCAACGAATCCTGGCTCTTTGAGCCCAATAAGTCTCTTTCGACCTTTGCAAACATCTAAGCTCCGCACGAGTATTCCGTAACGTTTTAGTGCTATTATCATTTTTAGGCCCGTCAATAATGTCATCAATTTTCTTAACCAAAAGACTAATACATCTTTCACTATTTTGTACCTATTGCACTGACAGGTGCCGAGATTAAGACGAGTAGCATTAATCTTATCAATAATACTCCTGTCTTCATTGCCCCAACTGTCTTGGATAACTTTCTTTGCTGCAACATCCTTAGACCAACATTCTTCAAAACGAAAGAGGAGTCTCAGGTCAATCATTCCTTCTCTCGATTTTTTACCACTCGAGTCAAGTAAAATAACGTCATGGTCAGAGCTAGCCTGACGAAGAACAATAGAGGATAGAAAAGGGACCTTTCGAAGCCAACTAGCAGAGACAAGGAAAAGGTCAAGCCTTTCCCTCACCAAGTTGTTGCCACCTCTATTATTGGTCCACATATACCAACCCTTGTCGGGTTTAACATAAACCAAAGCCAGCTCCCTGATGACTTTTCTAAATTCTTCCAGCACAACTACAGATTTTCTTCTACCCCATCTTTTTTATCATCAAGAATTTTATTAAAATCCCCTCCAATCACCCAGTCCTCTCTAACCTTTCTTCCAATATTCTGTAATAACTCCTAGGAGAGATGTCTTTGGCTAGCATCAGAGTAACCATAAAAACCAAAAAATCGAAAAGAATCTATACCTTATAAACAAACTAAAGCATTAATATGGTTAGAAGAGAAGGATTGGATGTTAACGTCAGCCCCGTCTTTCCACATGAGAGCAAGACCACCCTTTCGCCCGTTCGAATCAACAATGAAATAACCAGCAACATCGCATTTCCTACGGATATGTTTAAACTCATTAACAGTATTTTTTGTTTCATAGAGAAAGATAATTTCAGGGTTAGTAGTAACAAGAAATTGCCTAAGTTCGAAAACTGTCGTTGGGTTCCCCAACCCACGACAGTTCCAGCTAAATGTTTTCATAACTCTCGACGAGGCTGCTTGCCAGCCACAACCGTCGAAGGGGACTCCCCTTCCATAATTTTCTTACAAACAAATCGTAAAGGGCTGTTATCACTCCCATCTCTTAAGCCTTTTCCTTTCTTCCGCTTGGCACTATATTTTCCTTCCTTATCCTTTGTAAATTGTATCATTTTCCTCTCCAAGGGCGAACATGAATCTAATTATTCATCATGCATTTTTCCTTTGCCCTTTTTATTACGAAAGAGCCGTTGATTATCCTTAGCATTGATGCTAACTAAAGTGCCCTCCTTTGAGCTAAACGAATCCTCATCCCTTATAATCTCAATACCAGACCTCCAACTCCCCATTCTAGGGGTCCCTTGTATCAATTGGGCCCTCCAACTTTCAAATTAAAAATCATCCTTCCCCTTTACATAAAGACTGCATTGCATGATTTTATGACCAATCTTCCCGCACACGTAACAAAAATTTGAAAGGCGTTCGTATCTAATACTGCAAAGGATCTCATTTCCATCTTTGCCAATGATAAAAACAACTCTTCTCAAAGGTTTAGTTGTGTCAAGAGGGATACGAATGTGCATGAATTTTGTCCAGCCCCTCTCAATCTCTCCAGTCGGCGACAAGGACTTCTCCAATCGCTCCTCCGATGACCAAGGCTAACTGTTTGTCCATTTCTTCCAACGGAATATTAAAAATCCTCACCCAAAAAGGAACTTAAGAGAAATCATAACTTTTAGGATTCTTTTTTCATATGGACTAACGATATCAAGCATTGATCAAACAACCAGGGTGCCATATTTAGAATTCTTTCACGATCTTCTATCCGTCCAAATTTTATCAAAAAAACATCTTCATCCAGGGCTTCGAAACTAATAGGTTCTTTTGTAAATAAAGAACGAAGAACCCTTTACATTGCCTCCCTGTTGACCTTTTCTTCAGCCAGGATTTTACCCACCGCCCATGCTTCATAACCCTCCCTAGCCGAATTCGCTTCTGCATTGCAAAACATTCTCTTACTTTCTTCTTCAGTGAACGTTAGGTTTTCCATTAGCTCATTAATATCATCTTCCATGATGTAATCCCACCCAGACAAAAGAATAAAAATGATAAACGTTAAACAATCTTTAAAAGAAACCTGGAAATCCACAAGAAAACAAAAGAAACAATATCCAGAAAAAACCTGAAAGCTAAAAAAGAGAACAGTTAAAAAATAGTAATAAAAGAAAGCAGAAAAACTATCGAATAGAAATGATAAAATGTAAATTTATTCTTTACGTGTATAAAACATGCAAGCTTACATTCCCGAGGTACCTGACATGCAAAAAGCACATGAAAAGAAATCAAAGAGATAAAACGAAGAATGCTACGTGAAACAAAATCTAAAAAGAAAATCACCCTAATTAATGAAAACAGAAGAATTCAAAAAAAGAGAAAAGAAGTTATATCACCCAATTTGAGAGAGGTCTCATTGAATTGCAATCAACACCCTCACCGAAAAAAATGAAAAAGACGACAACCTTGCTCCCTCAGAATCGACCACGAAAAGACCTGAAAAAAAAAACAAAAGAACACAAACACAGAACAGTAAAAGAGATACAAAATTCAGATCAAGAAGGTTAAGAAAACTAGGAAAACACCCAAACAAGATAACAAATTGATAACAAGAAAAAGAGAGAAGAGATCCCTCAATCAAAATTGATTGAAATGACCTTAAAAAAACCAAAATCGAAAGATCCGCCCATAGGAGGAGCAAAAAGGCCAGAAAGGACACCGTAATACACCCACAACCATCACCCTAACATAAGTTTCAAAGAAACCTAGGAGATGGACAAAAGAGATACATTCTAGGATGTTAAGAATTCAATTTTAATTTTTTTTCAATAAAGGGAAAAAACTCAAGATTTTGAAAGAGGAACGGTTCGACTTCGAGAGGATAAACCACTTGATAGGAGAACAGACACAGACATAGAGGGAGGGAGGCGAGGGCACCTATTTCTTTTCGAGATGTAGTCTGACAATCTAACTCAAAAACTGAGAATTTTGATGATGATTGAGACTCGGAGAATCTCTACCTAGGTGATGGTGATGTGAAAAAGAGTATTGTGGATGGTTTTTCAACCATTGACTTCTCAGATAGAGTGTATGGTCACATTGAAGAGAGTATGGCCAAAACCCTTATTTTAAAACTTTTAAAGAGGAGAATAAGTTATAATGTTTTATGGAATAGGGTTTATGTGATGTGAAAACCCTTAATGAGGTTTCAACTCATGGACATAAGCAATGGTTATTACCTAGCTAAGTTTGAATCTAATGAGGACTATAATAATGTCGTTTCGAAAGGCCCATGGGTTTTGTATGGTCATTATCTTACCGTACAGCCATGGTCGCCTCAATTTTCAACGAATGATGAGTACTCGAAATGTGTCGTGGCTTGGGTTCGTATTCTTGGACTGTCTAGAGCTTTTTACAATAGGAGCATTCTACAAGAGATTGGGAGCCTAATTGGTAGAATGGTTAAGATTGATGTCCAAACGGATAAAAGAACTAGAGGACAATTTGTGCTGTTCGCTGTGCAAGTAAATCTATCTCAACCTCTGGTTTCGAAGGTGCGAATTGCGAATAAATTCATCATGTTGAGTATGAAGCTTTTTCTCTTATTTGTTTCTACTGTGGGAGATTTGGACACCTTAAAGATACTTGTCCTACTATTTTTATGGAAAAGGAGGGTATTGAGATTGGGGTTGATAATCATGTTAAAAATCCCGTAAACTTGTTCAAGAAAGGGTGGAAAAAGAGGAGTTTGGCGATTGGATCGTAGTGGAACGTCAGTAACGGAGGCAACCACGGCAAGGTAATAAAGTTTCAGATTCTATTGGGGTAATAATCGTGATGGATCCCGCTTTACACTCCTTTCCAATTTGGATGAGGTGAATAAGCATAATAAGGAGTTTAATGTGGGTACTTTTTAATTTGGCAAACAGGCAGTGGGTGAAAAATCAGGGATTAGACTTTCGAAGATAGTTGGTGGGGCTTTGGAAGAGTTAATGCGTTGTCTAAGACTAGTGGTAGTGGGGCGAATACTGGTAGTGGACAAGCTTCAAAGTCCAAGAAAGGCAAGCATAAAGTTAATTAATCAATTAAAAGATCCAAAAGCATATGATCGAAGCCTAGAAAGGTCGGGGTTGGGTTCAAAGTTGGGCCTAGTAGTAAAACACAAGAGCAGTCTGCTGGGCGATGGAAGTTAGACCTGAAGTTTCACTCTGTTGTCTCCTTGGATGAAAATTTCAATCCTAATTTACAACACCCGAATGATGATAGCCAAGGACCTATTTTGGGTTTTAAAAATCTCATTTCCCCAAACTCACTTCCATCACCTTTGAGAGAAGATTTAATACATGCCAAAGAGGAGATCTATATAGAGGTTCACTTCAAAACCCAATAAAGCAAATAGTCCATGTTGATAAAGCCATTGCCGTCATGGTACAAGGGTTGGATGTGGATGAATGTTGCTCCGACGATAGCTTAGGGGAGGGGCTCCCGATCCTGCATGAGGATACGATCGAAGATGAGCGGATGAGGCAACAATGGAGGGCTTCTCGGACTGAAGGTTATGTCCAGGTTTGTTTTTGTTTTATTTTTTTATGAAGACAAATATCTTTTTATGGAATGTTCAATTTGCAGCTAGTAAAAACTTTCATAAGATTGTGAAGGAGTACTTACGTGATTTTCAGCCTGATTTAGTGATTATAGTGAAGACCAGAGTTAGTGGGTGCCAAGCAAATCGTGTGGTTAGGAGTATTGGTATGCCAAAATCTCATTGGGTAGAAGCTCGTGACTTTTTCAGAGGGATTTGAGCATTGTGGACTGAGAATATTGAAGTGGTTGTTCTTGATAACAACACTCAGTTTTCACATTTGAAAATAAAGTTCCTAGAGTTTGATGATTGGGTCCTTTTCACTGTTGTGTATGGAAGTTTGATATGGTCAAAAAGAAGGGAGTTATGTTTGGATCTCGATAAAGTCACACAAGATATGAACCTCCTATGGCTTCTTGCTAGAGACTTTGATGTTATGCTAAATGATAAAGAAAAGAAAGGTGGCTCGAAAAATGTTAGTGCCTATCACAGGCTATTTCAAAATTTTGTTCGGTGTGTTGTTTGAAAGACTTAAGGTTTTAGAGGTTAGAGTTTACTTGGAACAGGGGCTCCCTCTTCAAGTGCCTTGACCGTGCCTTATGTAACTTTGAATGAGAAGAGATGGCCCCATCCACAATGGTGTATCATCTTCATAAGATGAAGTTGAACCATCAACCGTTGGCTATTTTCTTTAGGAAAAATGCTTCCTCCAGAATTCCCAATCTTTTTAGATTTCTGAGTGGGTGGTTATCTTATCTTGGGTTTGGTAAATTGGTTAATGAGAATTGGGTTAATACGAGTTATTTGGGAATGACTATTCAGAACTTTGTTATGGCAGCCAAGAGTTGGAATGTGGAGGTTTTCGATCTCATTTTGAAGAAAAAGAGACACTTGATCACTTATATAATGGGAATCTAAAGATGCCTTGAGAAGTAGTGGTCTTAGAGATTAATCGACTTGGATAGGGACATGCTTATAGAACTGGAGGTAACGTTGGATAATGAAGAGATGTTATGGAAGCAAAAATTTAGAAATGATTGGTTCACCTCCGAGGATCGAAATACGAAATACTTTCATAGTCAGGTCAATAAGAGGAGACGACAAAATCACATTAAGTCTCTTAAGTTTAGTGATGGTATTTGGTGCTATGAGGAGGATAAGATTAAATCTGAGGTGGTGGCATTTTTCAAACAATTGTATACGGTTGAGGATAGACCAGTGATTTCCAAGCTATTGTATGGGCTCATTCCCGTGCATTGACCCAAACTTGATGGCTAGTCTCGCTCGGGGTGTAGTTAAGCAGGAGATTATCGATAGTTTTTTTGATATGGAGCCTTTAAAGACCCCAAATATAGATGGTTTGCATGCTCAGTTCTATCAAACTCAGTGGGATGTAGTTGGTGATTCTTTATTCTCAATGATCAGGAGGGAATTCGAGAATGGGAAGGTTAAGGAGTACTTGAATAAAACACTTATTGTTCTAATTCCTAAGGTCAATAGGCTCGAGGTAATTACCTAGTTCTGCCCCATCAGCTTGTGCACAGTACCTTACAAGCTGCTCACAAAAGTCATAGTGAACTAGTTAAAACCTTTAATGCCATTGCTTGTTGATGAGAATCAAACCAGTTTCGTAGGTGGACGACATATCATGGATAATGTTGTTATAGCCCAGGAGGTGATTCATTCCCTACGTGTCAAGAGAGGAAGAACAGGTTGGATGAAAATTAAAATCGACATGGAGAAAACGTATGATCGACTTCGGTGAGGTTTTATTAGGGATACCCTGGAAGAGGCGAGACTTCCAAGTAATATGATACGTCTTATTATGAAGTATATCACGGCCTCTACTATGCAAGTTTTGTGGAATAGAGGGTTTACTAATGAGTTCATTTCGTCTAGAGGAGTGAGACAAGGCGACCTAATTCTTCATATCTTTTTGTTCTTACCATGGAAAGGTTAGGCCATGCGATAAAGAGGGTTGTTCGTGATGGTAGGTGAAAACCCATTGTTCTGGGAAGAGGTGGTCCACCTCTATATAATCTCTTTTTCGTTAATGATCTGGTTCTTTTTGGTGAAATAGACTTGAAGACTGCTGAATCCATGCGCTCCATCCTTGATGATTTTTGTCTCTATTCGGACCATAAGGTTAGTCTAAGTAAATCTAGATTTTGCTTCTCGAATAATACTATTGAGAATGTTAGGGAAAATGTTTGTCATTTGCTTGGCTTTTAGTAACCTTTGGATTTGGGGATGTATCTGGGGGTTCCTTTATTCCATACACGAGCAATCACTACGAGATTTCAATTTATTGTGGATAAAGTTCAGCGAAAGCTTAATAGGTACAATGCAAGATTATTGTCTCTAGCTGGGCGGATTACGTTGGCTAAGCCAGTCTTGCTGACGAATCTTCGGTATTTCATGCAAGCCGCTATGATCCTTGTTGGTGTTTGTAATAAGATTGAACAGCTTGTGAGACAGTTTGTTTAGGGATCGTCGATAGAAGCCCGAAAGACGTCTCTAGTTAACTGGGATACGTGCAGTTAACCTAAAAGGTTAGGTAGCCTTGGAATGAAGAGGTTGGTACCTCAAAATATGGTTTACCTCATGAAGCTTGCTTTCCAAATTATTACAAAGACGAATTCTTTATGGTTACGTATTCTTCGACATAAATATAAACTTCTACAGGTTTGTCCTTTAACCATCGATAAGTCGGTGTGCTCCTATGTTTAGAGGTCTCTCTCTAAAATATGAAGTTTATTTTGCGAGAGAATAATTTGAAGTGTTAGGAACGGAGAAACCGTGAATTTTGCACAAGATGACTGGATTCCCAAGCTTGACCTTTTGTCTAGACAATTGCTTCTTAGGAGCGATTTTACAGAGCACGCTACTGTTTCAAAGTTTGTGACTGATTTCGGAGGATGAGATTGAGAGACGTTGAGCAATTTCTTTAGAAGGGATGTCTTCGAATCTATTTTTGCCTGTCATTGTCCTAGTGCTTCTTTGGGTACTAACATGTACTTATGGAAAGGTCAGTCGAATGGACGTTTTTCTGTGAAATCAGCATACATTAGTATGATGGATGAGCTACAATTGGTTGGGAATACGATTGGCAACTCGTTTGGAAAAATGATCTACCTCCAAGGGTAAAAACTTTCTCTAGCTAGTTAGGGAGCAACGTCTTCTTTCCAATACCGAAAGGGCTAAATGGTACATGACGGATGATACTAGTTGTGTGGTGTGTAGAGCCCCTCAAGAGACGATTGTTCATATCCTTAGGGACTTCCATCTTGCTGCAGCTGTCATGGGCCAAAGCTTAGAGCCCGTGACCATCGCACACAATGAGTTTCATGGAGGTCTATCCTTGACATTGGGATCATTTAGCCCACATAAGCTGGCCCGATTCAGAGAGATATTGATCAAGCCTATCAGATTGAAGCTTGGGTGGCCCAATGATAAAGATTTGGCAACTTAAGAGAGCTTGGCAAATATGGGAACTAATCCTAGAAGATAAGAGAATCATATCTTTAGGATTAGATTGGATTAGATTTGATTTTGTAATCATGTAAATCTCATGAATTAAGGGATAGGCTAATCTTGACCGTCGATGTAATTCGATCTTAACCGTTGGTTGTGAGGGAGCTCAACTATAAATAGGAGCCTCTCCTCATTTGTAACTCATCCATTGGAATTCATTCCATTCATTGTATTCTTTGTATTCTTTGAGAGAAAGTAATACAATTGAGAGCATTTACTCAAACACTTGGTGTTCTTGTTCTTGTGGCCTTTCTGTTGTCTTTTGAACCTTCTTTTGGCTTGTCACTTCTGCTATACAAGTTTGGTGCCTTGGAGGAATTCTCTTGGTGAATCCTCAAACGTGAAAATCAGGCTTACTTAGGCGTTATTTTTTATCAAAGAAGCGTCTAAGGCCGCACGCCCCACGTATCAAGTTTTAGGGACGTGCCAAGTGGTATCCAAGCTAAGGTTGCGAAGGTACCGATCGTGATGTCAAAAGAAGTTGTTGAACAGACTGAGCCAATGGAGACCCGTGGGAGGGCCAGGCATAAGAGTCGTTCGAGGGACGTACTGTCGACTTTGAAAAATTGAGTGGTCACTCTCGAGGAATCCATGGGGATGTCAAAGAAGAGGCTCGATGAAGTCGATAAGGGACTCTCAAGTGAGTTACAATCCATGAAGGAACAGTTGCGATAGTATGTATGGGATACTCTTAGTTCCTTAGAGAACAAGATGACAAAGAAAGATGATGCTCTTGAGGCAATGGTGGTAGGCTTGAAGGAAGAAATCGCTGAGCTTAAGGGGGAGCTCAGGATTTTCAAGGTTGCCTTGGGAAATGGAATGTTGGCTTCGACGCTAAAGCAACAGGTGATGGATGTGCCCAAACCAAAAGGGTTTAAAGGAGCAAGGTCCGCAAGTGAAGTGGACAACTTTCTTTGGGCAATAGAGCAATACTTCTAAGCGATGAGCATTCAGGATGACGCTACTAAGGTAAATACTGCTGCTATGTATCTTACTAACGTTGCATTGTTATGGTGGAGATGTAGGTCCACAGATGTAAAACATGGTGGGACCAAGATTGAGACTTGGATAGAGTTCCAACAGGAATTTAAGGCACAGTTTTATCCAGAGTACGCCGAGAATGAAGCTCGAGCAAAGTTACGACGGCTTACGCAACGAGGATCAGTGAGGGTGTATGTGCAGGAGTTTAGTGAACTCATGCTTCAAATTTTAGATTTGAGTGAGAAGGAAGCATTTTTCTCCTTTACAGATGGGTTGAACCTATGGGCGAAGCAAGAGTTGCAACGCCGACAAGTCGAAGAGCTTACCAAAGCCATGAGGGTTGTAGAGTCCATAGTAGAATTTGATCCGAGCAAAGACATGTTTAAACCTTCGAAGCCCAATGGGAAGGGTGACAGTGGGGAGACCATGATGAGAATAAAGAGGGACATAGCAATTATGGCAGCGGTAGTAGCAGCGATGGTGGGAACCCACGACGTGAAAGGTGGAGACCCAACAACACAAAAGAGAAAAGGAGTAAGATAAGATGCTACCTTTGTAAAGGTCCGCATATGAAGAAGAATTGTCCAAAGGTATCTTCATTTTCGGCTATCACGATGAAAGATGAGCCGAAAGAAGGGAAACCTGTTGAGAAGAAAGCATCAAAGGTTAATGCGATGGTGCTTATTCCTGCCAAAAGAGATGGCAAGAAAGGGTTAATGTTTGTAGACATCAACATTGCAGGCCAAATGAAGAGTATTCTTGTTGACACGGGAGCATCTAACTGGTTGATATCGGAAAAAGCTGCTAAGGAGCTTGGTCTTTCGATTCGAAAATCGAATAAGAAGATCAAGATGATAAATTCCGAGGAGGGACCAACTGTTGGCGTAGCTCAAAACGTGGAGCTACAAATCGGCGAATGGAAACGCAAGGAAGACTTTGAGGTAATCAAGTTAAACGGTTACGATTTTGTGCTTGGTTTAAACTTCCCTTGAAAGAATTCAAGCTACAATATTTTCATGGGCCGATCAATTCATATTGTTATCGGTGTGTTATCACGGATCATTGTACCGGTATATCGAGGTATGAAGGTTGAGACCGAAGTGTTATCATCAATCTAGCTAGTCGAGGATGTTTCGTATGGGAGGAACATCGACTCGATGAAACGGAATGTTACAGCCCCTTCGAGAGAGTTAGTGGAGCTTAAGACCAATATGAGGCCTGGTGAGTCGTCTGTGAAGAAATCACCTTTGGGTAAGGTGAAGTGCGCATCGGACTTCGAGGGAAAAGAAGTGATGCAAACGAGACAGACGGGTCGAGTAAATGCTGCGAGTAAGGTACATCATGAACACCGTAGTAGTGTTGTGAATTCTGACTTGTTGGCTTGGCAAGGTCGTAGGGACCTTTTCGAAGTTCTTGAGCAAGGAGGCCAAGGGACTGTGGGAATTACGAAGCCAATGGGTGTGAATCAAGAAGATTTAGAACGAAGCAAGTCAAAATTGGAGCAAGTTGGAGTGAAGACTTCTTGCCAGCAAGATGTACCAACGAGTGCAACGGTTCAAGATAAGAGGAGACGAAAGTCGAGGCGAAAGTTCCGAAAGAAGCGACAACCCGATAGTAAGACTAGTCGGGAAGAAGTCGAGGCAACGAGACAAGATCAAAACGAATCAAGTCAGTGCCATTTTAGAGCCGCAACGAGGGCATTGCGAGAATAGGTGGGGGAGAATGTCACGGGCCAAAGCTCAGAGCCCGTGACCATCGCACACAATGAGTCTCATGGAGGTCTATCCTTGACATTGGGATCATTTAGCCCACATGAGCTGGCCCGATTCAGAGAGATATTGATCAAGCCTATCAGATTGAAGCTTGGGTGGCCCAATGATAAAGATTTGGCAACTTAAGAGAGCTTGGCAAATATGGGAACTAATCCTAGAAGATAAGAGAATCATATCTTTAGGATTAGATTGGATTAGATTTGATTTTGTAATAATGTAAATCCCATGAATTAAGGGATAGGCTAATCTTGACCGTCGATGTAATTCGATCTTAACCGTTGGTTGTGAGGGAGCTCAACTATAAATAGGAGCCTCTCCTCATTTGTAACTCATCCATTGGAATTCATTTCATTCATTGTATTCTTTGTATTCTTTGAGATAAAGTAATACAATTGAGAGCATTTACTCAAACACTTAGTGTTCTTGTTCTTGTGGCCTTTCTGTTGTCTTTTGAGCCTTCTTTTGGCTAGTCGCTTTCACTATACAAGTTTGGTGCCTTGGAGGAATTCTCTTTGTGAATCCTCAAACGTGGAAATCAGGCTTACTTAGGCGTTGTTTTTTATCAAAGAAGCGTCTAAGGCCGCACACCCCACGTATCAAGTTTTAGGGACGTGACACAGCGATGTGGTTAAAAGTTCTACCATCCAATGTGTAAGGTAAGTTTTTTAGTCTGGAATTAGGTGAGTAGCTTGATGCTAATTTACAAGGACAATTTAAAGCTCGGGGTTGTGTGGGAGAGCCTAGTGTGTTGTTTGCTATTTTGTGTTGACTGTTTTGAGAGTATAGAAATGTTGCAGTTTTTCAACAGCAGGTTGGACAAGTGGTTGATCTGATCCAAATAGCTGAGTGCATGGCTCGGCATATTTGGGAATCGTCTTATAGGTAATCATCTCGAAAGGTTACAAACAATGGGTCTAGAAATTGGCGTCCACCGGAGCAAGGGTGGCTAAAATTGAATACTGATGGGGTTGTTGGTTTGCATGAAGAATGGGTAGTTACATGTGGGGTTCTACACGACTCGACTGGTGGTTGGATAGTAGGATTCCAACAATTCGTGGGTCGTGGGACAACTTTGAATGTAGAACTGTGGGGAATATTGCATGGCCTCCAAGTTGCACGTTCACGAGGGCTTGACAAAGTGATTTTTTAGCGTGATTGTATGGTTATTGTGAATCTTATTAAAAAATGATTGAAAGGAGCTTCATCGCATATGATAGTTCGACAAATAGTGGATATTTCAAAGCACTTCCATCAGGTTTGTTTCCAATTTGGCTGCAGTGACAGAAACATGGTAGTTGATCGTCTTGCCAAAACATGTGACTCCACCGCGGTTAACATTAGGATGGTTGATGTTCCAGACTTAGCTATTTGCAAATTAATTTTACAAGACTGCATGAATTTGTCATTTAGTTAATCATATTGTATTAAGGCTTTGAAATGCCTCTTTTATCACCAAAAGAAAAACTCAAGATTTTACACATGAAATTCAGGTTAAAAAACCATTTATCTTTTTAGGCTTTTTTACTATTCTTCTCTTTTTAAAATTAATTTTAGCTTTTCTCTCAATAAAAGAAAAACTTAGAGTTTTAGGAGAAATTACGTGAGTTTTTATAAAAAAGAAAAAACTATAGTTTTTACTAGAAAAACTTAGTTCCTATAAAACCCAAGTTTTTTAGAAAAAATAAAATTAATTTTAAAAAAAGTGACCAAAATAAAATTTTATTAAATTTGGGTGACAAAAATGTGTATATTTAATGGCAAATTAATGATGAATTATTAAAATGATAAAAGTATGTAACCATGGACGGAACCACATGCAAGTTTCTGGGGTCAATTGATCCTCAAAAAATTTATATAATTGGTGAATTGACCTGCAAAAAATTTGAAAATGGCTCATCGAAATTTTTAAAAATGATTTATTTTACAAAAGAAATTATTTTATATAAAAACTAGAAATCTTATCACACGTGTATGTGTGTCGAAATCACAAATTCAAAATAGAGATATGTCTTTAAAAATAACATACAATAAAAAATGAAACATATTGTTTTAAAACTAATTAATTATAACAACATATGAAATATTGATGATATTAAAATAAAAAAATTAGATTAAATTATGAGTAAAAAAAAATTAAACACATAAATACATCATATAAACAATACTAAATACACTATAATTATTTATCATGGTTTTATCATCAATTGCGAGTTAGTGTCGAGTTGACTTGTGTTACCACTCAATTAACATATTATTAATATATACAAGTGATGAAGATAATAACTTGTACATGTTTTTTAAAAAATGTAAAAAATATCAAAATAAAGTTTTGATTGGGTGATAAATTTAAGGTTTTATTAATCCAATTGATAAAGATTTCTCACCATGTGCATAGTTTTTTGGTTTTTGTTAAAATGCCCTCAAATAATATGATTTATTTTTATTACGGAATGACATTTCTATAAATTTCTAACAAAGTTGGTACCCGGTTAACCCTTGAAGTCAACTCAGTCAGGGGTTTTATTAATAGCATAGTTTATAGATATACAATTGATGGAGGTAATAAAGTGTATCTGATAAAATTAAAATGTATAAAAATATCAAAATAAAGTTTTAGTTCAATTGTAAATTGGAGGTTTTTCTAATAGAATTGGTGTGAGTTTAAATCTCATCAAATGCTTATTTTTTTTTGATTTTTTAAAAATGAAAAGATAAAAACACTATTAAATAATATTACTTATTTTAATCACGAAAGAATATTTCCATAATTTGCTAATCGAATTGATGGGCTGATTGACATCAACTTAGTCAAAAATTTTATTAATAGTTTCTCTACACTACTAAAACCTAAAAATCTCTAATCGTTTTATTTTCCTTCTAACAGTTACCATTTTTCTTTGAAATTTCACTTATTCTCTCACACAACTTAACTTTTCTTTTCAAACTTTATTGACTAAGATCTTTACAAATTAGAATTGTGGCTAACCCTTAGAAAATTAAAATTGTGGGTTTTCTTGAGATAGATTAGAATTTTTTTATGCAATATTTAGTTTTTTATTTATTAAATGATTTTGGAATATTTATTTTGAATGAGATTTCAAACATATTGACTAGATAATAATTTTTAAAGGTTAATTAATAAAAATTATTGAAAAAATTAGGACTGCTTGTATTTATAGTCTTGAATTTTTTGAATATTGATTATAAATTTAACATATTTATTCATAAAATTGTGAATCTTGCGTTTGAAAATTGACATGTTGTATTCTCATGATTAAATGATTTTTATTTTTGTGAAAGAAAATTATTAGTTGCAAGTTGGCTTCGTGAAAACCTTTGAATTTAAAGCTTAGATTTATTTGTTCTAAATGTTAGCTTGCATTGATTTTAGTAGTTGTTATAACAAGTGTGGAAAGAGTATTTCACTTTACAATGAAAATTATGAAAAATCGTTTGACGAATCAAATTGAAGATCAATGGATGAATAATTGTTTAATTACATATGTTGAGAAAGATATTTTTAATAACATTGGCAAGGAGAAGATAATTCGACGGTTTTAACATATTAGAAAGTGTTGTGGACATTTATAAAAAAGGTATGTATTATTCAATTTTATTTTATGTGTATTTTTTTAGTTATTGTTTCAGTAGTTTTGTAATAGTCTTACATTTAACCAAATACATTGATTTATCCACTAAAGTGTAACAAGAAAGAAAATTGATTTAATATGATTAATCAGTGAATATTAAACTTTTATAACAGAAATGACTAAATTGAAATGTTATAAAAGTTTATAAAAATATTTGATAAGTGAAAAATGTAGTAGAGAATGTAACATCTTGGTACTTTCACTCGATGTTCGGGTCAGGTATGGTGGTGTTACAGTGAACATAGCTTTATCAATTTGAAAAATGTCTTACGGAAAAAAATTGATAAGACATTTTATAGAAAAGGGGGTAATTTAACATTGATTGGAAAACCTTTTACGTTGATCATCCTATTTTACATGAAACAAACATCGAAAAAGGCTGAAAATATTTTTCGTAAAAGCTTTTACGTTGAAATAAATTGAGCCTAAGTTTTGTTTTTAACTTTGGATGAGTAGAGTAAGGGTCAGTTTAGCATTGCTTCCTAGAAGTACTTTTGGGATGAAAAGTACTTCTGAGATAAAAATATTACTAAGTAAAATGCTTTTGAGCTTTTCAAAAGTGTTTTTGAGACAAAAATACTTTTGCAAAGTATTTTTTTGATCAAAATTAAAAACAAAAAATTTTAGCTTTTGCTCAAAAATATTTTTTGACCAATTTTTTTTTTGAAAAATAATACTAAACTGACCTTAATTTGAGTAACGCTGTTGCCTAAAATTGAGCTGAAAATGGATTTGGGGAAATATTTTGAGCCATTTTAAGGTCCATGTTTGAAGGCCCTGAAATAAATGGATTGGGCTAGAATCAGGGGAAAGGGCCCATTAAATCACGAATCAAGTGAGAGAGAAGAAGCACAGAGGAAGCACAACAAAAGAAAGAGGTGGAAAGCCGAAAAGATTAGGAGTGATGCTGCCAATAACATAAAAGCACACAGATCGATGACGTGGCATGAAAATTCCAAATCCCGCCTAAACCCCCTCAATTCTCATTTCGCGTGCAATTGAATTTCAATTTGCCCAAAACATAATATCTCCGCTTTCAAGTTTCGGCCTCTCAACTCAACCCTCCTCTATTCTCGATACATCTCTATTTCTATCGCACTTTTTTTCCCCTATTCCTCTCTCTCTCTCTCTCTCTCTCTCTCTCATCCGTATCTCTAACCCTAGCCCTCTACCAGGTGTTTCCCCATCGATTTTTATCGAATTTCCACTTCTTTCTTTCGATCTCATCTGCTTTTTCACTCATCTGCTTTTTCATTTGCAGGATTCAAACATGAAAGGAGGTAAATCCAAGTCGGATGCCAAGAGCGCCAAGTACGCTTTTCTCCTTTCGGCTCTTCAGATCGCGTGCTCTGGGGCCTCAGATCGTGATGTGTATTTACGTTTCCTATTATTTGACTTTTACTTTTTATTTTTTTGTTCGTTTATAGGCTCTCCGTGAATAAGAAATCAACCACAAAAGCTGGAAAGAAATCGGCGAAGGCAGCTAAGGATCCAAACAAGCCAAAGAGGCCTGCTAGCGCCTTCTTCGTTTTCATGTAATCATTCATGAATCTCTCCTGTATTTGTCGGTTTTCTTTAATTTTTTTGGTTTGTTCCGTTTGCTTCGTGGAAAACTCTGGCGTTTATATTCTTCGTAAAAACCACAATCGAAGAGGTGAATTGAACGATTTTTCTTATGGTCAAAGCAAAGTTGATCTTCGAGGATGATTTTACTATTTACATTCATCTTCATCTAATTTGTTAATGTTGATTTCGTGATGAAAGGGAGGAGTTCCGCGAGCAATACAAGAAGGAGCACCCTAAAAACAAGTCCGTTGCTGCTGTAAGTATGAACATTTTTTGGTATTTTCTTACAGGTTTCTTTCCCTTTCCTTTTTTATTTTGTTTTTCTTAATTTCTCTTTTGGATTCAAATTCAGGTTGGCAAAGCTGGTGGAGATAAATGGAAGAGCCTTTCTGAAGCTGTAAGTGTTTTTCTATGTTCAGCGCTGAAAATAATCTTCAACGTACATGCAAATATGCATCATGATTAATGTAAAATAAATGATTTTAGGAAAAGCGACCTTATGTTGATAAGGCAGAGAAACGAAAGGTCGAGTATGAAAAGAACATGAAAGCCTACAATAAGAGACAGGTAATTTGCTGTTATCTTTTGTTTATACATATTATTTGATGAGTTAAAAGTTAATGAACTTTTTTGGATTAATTCCAGGCTGAGGGTCCTCAAGAAGATGAGGAGGAATCTGAGAAGTCTGTATCTGAGGTCAATGATGAAGAAGATGATGATGAAGGCAGTGGAGACGTGAGTTGCAATTAGTATCAGTTTTGTGTCACTGATCTTCTGGCTTATTTTGGATCCTATTGATTCGGGTTTCTCTTTTTTTGTAAATGCAGGAAGAAGATGATGAGTAGGAAAAATCCAGGGAGGATAGCATAATCAAAGTAGGCTGTGATAGTGTTTGATCATCTTATGTTAATGCTTTTTAAATGCAAATTTCATTTAAGGAAAAATGTAACTCTGAATTGTGTTGGTTTCTTTTGACGTTTCGAAATTAATAGTTGTAGATGGGTAATTTGTTGCTACATGTACTTTACATTTAAAGTTGAATGGCGTAAGATGGTAAATCCTTTTCTAGAGAATTTGGTCCCTCTTTGCATGACTTTGTTGCTTGCCCATATGCATGCTACTATTCTATTGCTTTTTGCTGCTGTTCTATTGGTTTATTTATTCTCGTGGCATACAGCTTTTTAACACAATTCATTTGAAATAATTCCTGGGTTCTTTTTCGGGGGCAGAGTTTGAACTTAAGATTTGATACCATGGGACAATCTCTCGGTTTTGCGTTGAATTCTTGGTTCAATGGTCATTTTGTATGTATTTCTTCTAATTGTTGCATGCGATGCCGTTTTCACTTGGAGTTTTGGTTCTTTATTGCCCAGTTTTTCTATATATTCTCTATTATTGATTTGTATTTATAATAATTGTTTAATATTGAATAATATGTAAAAAGGAAAGATAGATTTATTGTTAGGTTTTCTTCATTATAGTATTTTATGATAATAATCTTATTTTACTCCTGAATTTAGCAATTGAACGTCCGTAATTCTTCGGGTTTAGTTGATTTTATTAATTTTGTAATTTTTCGGGTTTAGTTGATTTTATTAATTTTGTTTTTCTTCGGGTTTAGTTGATTTAATTTTGTTATTCTTCGGGTTTAGTTGATTTTATTAATTTTGTTAAGTGTTAAGCTTTTATTCAGTCTATGTTTCTTGCTCGTCAATACACACTTGTTTAATGAAGTATTCTATTCATACGAATTGCGTCAAAATAAACAAGTGGAGTTGCAGTGTAGAAGTTTTTTTGTATTTTTTTTTGAGAATAGCAGTGTTTAAAGTTTTAAAATCATAGCAATCTCGAATTTGACGGTTCTACCGTCCCAATCTCCAGTGGAAAAAAGAATTCAGCCTTTAGGGGAGAAAATGACGAGTAGTTAAATTCCTTTTGCGTTTGGGTTTATCAAATAATCTCGAGAAAAGATTGATGGGCTGGCTTAAGAGAGCAATAACACACAAGGCCCATGACATATATATCATATAAAGAAAGTGGATTTGCTGGTTTCTACTGATTGCACTGTTTGCATTCCATGAAGACGAAGTTGGAGACCTGCAGGCGCGCGCCCCTTTAACAGGTTTATTTTCCTTAATTACTCCTGTTTGCGCTATTCTCCTATTTTCTTTTATTACCGATTCTGCTCTTGTCTTTGCCTATTACTGTTTCCTGAAACTCGCTAACTGCAATTTTCGAATTAGGTTTTCGGTAACCCCAGCAAATTAATGTCAAGGTTTAGGGTTCTTTCGTATATTATGAGGATTGGGGGGGGGGGGGGGAATCTCTTCAGCCTTATGAGCGAATAGTTGTTCGTAGTTGGGTCATCTTCTTCCTTTTGATTCACAAGGAATGAGTCAGTAGTAACCCACAGTAACCGTTGGTGGTTATTGAATTGCCTCGCCTACAGTCTAATCATATGTGTGTGTGTAACAGCAATACAATCTTTTCTTTGTCATGGTTATTTTGGGGCAGTTTTAATTTGATTCTCGGTGATTGTGATAGGGGAGATTATTGAAGTCTGTAATTTAAATTGTGATGCAAAGTTAGAGCACATGATGGTTACACTTGATCTCTGAACTTCAGGTAAGTTCATCTGCTGAGAAACTTATGTGCTGATGCTCTTTTCGTTGCGCCACATATTACAATAAAATGCTTTTTTCTTTTCTTTTCCTGTTAACTGCTTTTTACAAGAAATAAATTCAGTGGTCTGTTTTGTGCCGTAAGTGTGTCTTGGTGTGCAAAACTTGAATTCTGGCTCACTTTTCTAAATGACGAAGATGATCCTAGAGGATCTTTTTTCATATTTCTGTGGTAGAATTAATTGGGGTAATTCAGAGGCTGTGTTTTATGAGATGCATACCCTGATATGAGTTTGGAAATGTAATGGTATTAATCATATAATCGTATAAAAAATGTTACAGTGTTGTGACCCAATCCACCACCAGTAATACCATCTAGCCCATTGAATTGCTTGAAAAAACACTTGGCCTCAAGAGGAGCTCATGCCAGTGTAGGCAACCACCCAAACTTACAGATTTGGCATAATCGACTCAGAGCATTATAAAAAAAACCACACACAAAAGGAAGGGCATGCAATACCTAAATTGTCATAAATAATCTTTAAAATTCTCACTTCCTTAATTTAGTTACTACTATTTTTCTATTAATTTTTTGCTATTGTATTGTCAATTGTATTGCAATCAGTGGAAATTCTAGAGAAATATTGCTTCCCTGTACTCCATTCTTCTTACCATTTTATTTACTATCCAACGTTCACTCCATTTGGTGCTTTCATTAACCATCAGCACAGATTGCTGATGGAACGTATCTCAAAGTTCTTGATGAAGTTGTCAAAAATGTTCAAGAGTCCCAATCCATTTTTTGCAAGGACCTTGAATCTCTTTTCGCATCCTTTGCTTCCCACTAACAGATGTTACAAGAAATCCTAAACCGACTTTCTCCACTCATATCAAATCCTCTTTCCAAAACCAACACTGTCACATCAAACACAAACCCTTTCGGCAAACACAAACCAACCTCTATACAGTTTGATCGTTTCTTCGGATCTAATCTCGATAGATGGATTTTCCAGGGATAATGCTACTTTACATTTTATTACATTTAGGAACAAGATCGATTAACAATTGCCTCATTCTATTTTGATGATGATGCCGTCAAATGGTTCCATTGGATGTACAAAAACTAGCAACTATCAGATTGGACCCATTTCACAGAAGCTTTGATTAAACGATTTCAGCCTCAGGATCTCGAATCACTAGAAGGATAGCTCGTTAAACTTCAACAAGCCATAACCGTGAGTAACTACCGTGCTTGTTTTGAACTCATCACCAATCGTATAATCCTTCCTTCTATTTTTTGGTTCACTGCTTTATCTTTACCCTACGACCTGACATTAAAATAGCAGTCTTGGTTCACAAACCAACCCAACTTGAAGATGCCATTGGGTTGGCCTAAATACATGAACAAAGGCTGGCCATTGAAAAAGGATCCATCAGAACATCATTGGGCAATGGGAAACCTCTCTTACCAAACCTATGATTTCTTGTCACCTCCCAACTAACACCACAATAGCAGCTACCAATAACCACTCAACCAGTTATCGACAGGCACTAAGATTCCCTTTCGTCGTCTTTCTTTCGTCGAGGCAGCTCACCGTCGATCACAAGGTCTTTGTTACCACTGTGATGAGAAGTATACTTGGGACCACAAATGTAAGGCAAAGTCCCAGCTATTACTCTTCGACAACGAACCACCCACCTTTCTTCCCTTTGATTTGCAACCAGTTACGCTAGAGGCACCATCTAAATCTCTCGTTGAAAAATTACAGTTAGAGGAAGTTCTTGTTGATTTGACCATTTCTTACAATGCTTTGAGGGGTGGATGTTCCACTACTACCCTTCGTTTCACTGGGCATATCCACGAAAATCCTGTTCAAGACCTTCTTGATGGTGCCAGCATTCATAATTTCATCCAGATAAGAATAGCCTCCTTTTTACATTTACCAATCGAAATAACATTATAATTTTTTGTTCTCGTAGGTAACGACGACCGCTTGCTCTGTACTGGTGTTGCCCACAAAGTTTCCTTTCATATCCAAGAGCATGACATTTTAGTCGATTTGTACGTCTTTCCCTTGCAAGGATGGGATATTGTGTTGGGGGTAGCATGGTTAGCAACACTTGGTTCAGTAATCACAAATTATGCCATCTCCACATTCGAATTCTTCCACAACGGCCTTCCAATTAGATATGGCAGGGTGATGGATCTCCTCCGGCACAACCAATCCAATACAATAACCTCTATCACTTATTATCCAAACAAGGCATTACTGAGTTCTTTTGCCTAGAATTACTTGAGCAACCTCCGCCAAATTCGATTCTCGAATACCCATCAAAGCTACATTGTTGAACTCCTTTTTTTTGATGTGTTCACCAAACCTCAAAGCCTTTCACCCTCACAAACCCATGATCATGCAATTTCCCTAATACCTCAAGCGCTTTTTATATAAGTTTGACCATATCGATGCCCACATTTCCAAAAGAAAGAAATAGAGAAATTAGTTACAAAAATGTTACATGATGGCATCATTCGACCAGGTACAAGTTTGTTCTCATCTCCGGTATTACTAGTTCGAAAGAAAGATGGTACTTGGCAATTTTGTGTTGATTACAAAGCCCTCAACGCTATCACGGTTAGAGACCTTTTTTCGATACCTTCCATTGATGAGTTGTTTGACGAATTACATGGTGCTCAATTCTTCTTTAAATTGGACCTTCTTGCCGGATATCACAAAATACGCATCAGAACTGGGGATGAATGTAAAATCGCATTTCGTACCCATGACGGTCACTACAAATTTTTAGTTATGCCTTTCGGTGTAACTAATGCTCCGTCAATGTTTCAGAGCTTGATGAAAGATATCTTTCGACCGTTTCTCCATATCTTCGTTTTGGTTTTTTTTTTTGACGATATTCTCGTCTACAGCAGCACCTGAAAGGACCATCTTTCCTACATCAGTTAGGTACTCCAAAAACTTAGACACCATTAATTGGTTGCTAAACAATCTAAATGTTTGTTTGGACAGAATTCGATCAGTTATTTAGCCCACATCATTTCGCCCAAGGGAGTCTTAGTGGACCCCGAAAAAATTTTTGCTATTCGATCCTGTTCTATTCCAAAATCAGTCCGAGATGTCTGTAGTTTTTTGGCCCGTGCAGGCTATTATCGTCGATTTATCCATCAGTACGCTACAATGGCTGGACTATTAATTGATCTTTTCAAAAAAGATAAGTTCAATTGGTCTTCTGTAATTGAATCAGCCTTCTAATTACAACAACTATTGAGTTCAACACTAGTTCTCCAATTACCCAACTTTACCAAACCATTTATTCTCGAGACCGACGTTTCGGGAGTCAGAATAGGTGCTGTTCTCTCGCAAGAGTGTCACCCGATAGCGTATTTCACCCAAAAGTTGAGTACTCGTCAATAGTTCACCTCCGCTTACCACCGTAAGATGTTAGCCATTAGTCAAGCAGTGTCTAAATGGCGTCAATATCTACTTGGCCGACGATTCACCATCATCACCGACCAACAATCACTTAAAAACCTCATAGAGCAAACCATCCAAACACTAGAACAATAAAAATGGTTGAATAAGCTCGTGGGTTATGATTTTGACATCATCTATTGGCCTGACAAACAGAATCAAGCTGGTAATGCCCTTTCTCGAGTACCCACAGCAGCTCTTCTTGTTATTTTCTGTCCTAATTTTGAGATTGTAGCCACCATCCGTGATGTAAATTGCTCCAGCCCAGAACACCAATAACCACAACGTCTAAAAGCTGATCTTGATGCCTTATCGGGATATGATTACAAAGATGGGCTTCTTCTGTTTCGCGATCGTTTGGCACTTTCGGGAGACTCTTCACTTCATACTCAATTACTCCGTGAATTTCACTCATCGCCAATTGGTGGCCACGTCGATGTCACACGAACTTTTCACCGATTATCTTCCAAATTTTTTGGAAGGGTATGAGACGAGATGTCTAACAATTTGTCAAAGACTGTCACACATGTCAACAAATGAAAGATTCATTTCTTCCACCTGGCGGCCTACTTTAATCGCTGCTAATCCCTGAATTGGTCTTTGAAGACATCTATGGATTTTATCACCAATCTTTCACCTTCAAAAGGAAAATAAATCATTATGGTAGTCATTGACTGTCTCTCAAAATACAGACGCTTTGTCCATCTTCCCGATTATTTTTCCAACGAAATGGTAGCCGTAGCATTCGTGTCCAACGTTATCTGACTTCATGGCATTCCGCGATCCATTGTCACTGATTGCGACCCTCGTTTTATGCACACCTTTTGGTAAGAGTTGCACTGTCTCCAACAAACTGAATTAGCCATCAGCACTCCATACCACCCTCAAATCGATGGTCAAACAGAAGCACTTAACAAGTGCTTAAAAATGTATCTTCGGTGTTTCGTCGCAGATACTCTTGCAACATGGGTACCCATGCTACCTTGGGCTGAATTTGGAACAAGACAACCTATCGTACAGCAACTCACATGACACCATTTCAAGCTCTATATGACCGCCCTCCCCCAACTCTCCATCGATACAGTTCAAGGTCATTAATTGAATCAACGAGGTTGCATACAAATTAGACTTACCTGCCACGGCCAGAATCCATCTCGTCTTTCACATTTCCCTTCTTTGCAAATGCTCCGGTGTCCCCGATCAATAGGTTACTCTCCATCTTGTTGATTCATCCAACACACTTATTCTACAACCCACAACAATTTTAGCTCGTCGAATCACGGAACGATAAGGCCGCCATATGGAACAGTTGTTGGTTCAGTGGGATGGTTTTCCACCAGAAACAGCAACCTGGGAAGCTAAAGTACAGCTCTTGAAGACTTTTCTAGACTGCAACATTGAGGACAAGTTGCCTTTCGAATCGAGGGGTAATGTTGTGACCCAACCCACCACCAGTAATACCACCCAGCGCATTGAACTGCTTGAAGAAACACCTGGCCTCAAGAGGAGCTCACGCCAGCGCAGACAACCACCTAAACTTACGGATTTTGTCACCTAATACACGTCGACCATGGCATAACCAACTCAGAGCATTATAAAAGAAACCACACATAAAAAGAAGGGCATACGATACCTAAATTGTCAGAAACAATCTCTAAAATTCTCACCTCCTTAATTTAGTCACTGTTATTTTTCTACTAATTTTTTGCTATTGTACTGTTAATTGTACTGCAATCAGTGGAAATTCTAAAGAAATATTACTTTCCTGCACTCCATTCTTCTTACCATTTTATTTACTACCCAACATTCACTCCATACAGCTCCCCCATCTGAGTTTTTTTTCTTTTTGTAGTTTATTATGTAATTATCTGCGTATTTAAGAATTTATTTTTCATTCTTTCTTTTATTGAAATTTAATTAGATTCCATATATATATATAGTAGTTTCTTTGTGATTCACAAGCTGATTTTATGTATTAATTAAAATACAGTTTATTTTTAATTTAATTGTAATGAATTTAAAATAATTAATTTATGTATTGTAAAAAGTAATGGTAAAGGTTAACGAGTTAATTTCCCTGCAGTTTTTTACATCATAAATATGGAGGATGACTAACCACTTAGCTCCTTTGATATATAACTTGGAAGGCTAGTACGAAAATAGATGTTCGCAGTGGCACTCTCTCCATTGAGTTCGACAGTGAAATTGTGAAATTTAATGTCTTTGAAGCAATGAACCATACTAGTAAAGTGTTAAATATTTGCAGTGTTAACATTATTAATTCTTTACCTCAAGAAATTTCTGATTTATTTGGCAGCGACAGGTTGGAAACGGTACTTTGCGAGAGCATTGATGGAGATACTGTAACATCCTTTACTCGACTCAATTGTCAAGTCCGAGTTATGGGATGTTATAGTTGATGTCGGAACAATTGGTGTCAAACATACTGTAATTAAATCATTTAAACATTCAAGTCTTAAACACATTTATAAGATGATATAAAATTAAATTTTGAGTCTTAATTAAGCTTACGAAAACTTTTTTAATGACTAATGTGCAAAATAGGATCAAATTATAAAATTTTGAAAATTTAGAGTTGATGTCATGGTGTCACCTTCTCAATTTCGTGATGTTATATAGTTTGTCATGTTATGGAGTTAGGCTACTTGGTGTTGTTATGTCACATGTTAATCAGCATTGCAATGAGAAAAATGTGGTCTCAAGAGACTTTGTTTTTTATTCAAATTAAGCCTTTGATACCTATTTCAAGCCAACTACATCTTTAACTCATTTGGTGCATAATTGCACCTTTGTTCTTGCATAAAATCAACCAAAATACATTCCATAACATTCATTTAACTATTTCTAAATCAATCAATCCAATAGGCCAAATTGACACCATTTCATACCAATTCAACTTATTCAAACTCAACTTATATTATCATGCCTTAAAGCCTTTCAACATCAACATTATACCATCTCTTTTCATGATCAATATGACATTTAAATACCATTCAACATTTTGTAACATATTACCAAATAAAAAATATACAAAAGTGACATTAGTTTGCACATAATCAAGTTTTAACCAAAGTTTCAAACCAAACTAACATTTTTAAGTTAACATAACAACACTTATGTACATGCCACATAATCAAGTCTAAAAACGATCAAAAGACTATCGAGTCTATGGTAGGATAGTGTGGTCTTCCAGTTGATACAATTGACAAGTTTCGCAAATCAACAATCTACAGGGAGAAGGAAAAGCAATGGGTAAGCATAACGAATGCTTAATAAGTCCATATGAAATTTACTACACTTACCTTGACATTTATACCAATTTAAAGAATTGAACTCAATGGTATAATACATGAAATCCATTGGCATACATTCGCTAACATGTGCAATTCAACAACATATATATTAGTTCATTTGCATAGCAAAACTATATTACTTAATTCATATTCATAAAAATCCATTTCTTTCACTTACGTTCATTTCAACCATTTCGTTTCCATTTAATATGTTTTCATTTCTGTTTTTGTCTGGAGAATTATAGCAAATTGAACTCGGATACACAAGACTAATTTGCTAAAAAAAGCTGACATATTCAAGTTGCTCACACGAGTTTCAAACCAAGGTTGTTCACACAAATTTAGTTCGATGATGCTCATACGAGCTTCAGAGAATTGCAACACATGCTGGATCTCAAGCCATAATATTAATTCTTGATCATACACCCTTTTGCTTTTTGGGACCTAAATGACATGCTATTTGTATCCTAATCGTTTATTAAGTTCGCACGTGCACTATTATCGTTTCCATATAATTTTAAGCCTTGTAACATAATCATATACATATTATTCAATCACATAACAATTTCACATCCATTCAATATATTAACCATTTTTTCATACTTTACGATTTAGTCCTTTAAATGCCAACATTATCAAATTACAATTAACCTAAACTAATAGACATTATAATATAATTCAAACATAGTACAAATAAAATAGCAAGTTCCATATAAACTTGGAAAAAAAAAGATGTTTAGGACTTATCTGTAATTTTACCTTTTTCTCAATTGTCCTTCAATTGATTCAAATCTCAATCAATTAAAGTTGAAAGTTACAAAACCTTGAAACCCTTATTTTCTTTCTTTTCTTTTGTGAGGAAGAAGATAAGCATCAAATTGCTTTTTGTTAAACTAAGCTTTATTTGATAAAGTATTTTGATATAACAAATTAAAATGTTTTTGAATATAAGTTATAATTGACAAAATAATTTCGCAATTTAAAGTTTAAGAGATAACATTTAAATTATTATCTTCAACTCTTAGAAAAGTTTGAAACAATCTTAAAATCAAGTTAAAATGTTTTTAAACAAGTCAAAATAATTTGAACCATGTCAAAATCATTTTAACACTTAAAAATGTGTTTCAAACAAGTCAAAATAGCTCCAGGACAAAAAGTATCAATACCTTTTTGGCCAAGTATTGATAATTCTTGAAATATCTGTACCTTTAGAAAAATCGAGACCAAACTTGCATTCTATTTTGATAACCCCTGAAAAATATCGATACCATTTTATAGGTATCGATAATTTCTGAAAAAACATCGATATTTTTCTTTAAAAATGATACCAAATTAGCATTCTATTTTTTCACAAACCTTATAAGGTATCGACCTAGTATCGATACCTTTTGGAAAAGGTACCGATAAATTTATTTTGGTATTGGTTTAAAAGGTAACAACAACCACTGAATTTAGCATTTATGATAAAAAAATATCAATACCCTTTTGTACGGTATCGATACTTGAAGTTGTAGGTGACATAAATGTTTTGGTTTTCATCCCTAACAGCTATAATTATTACATCAACAACCATAACAGTTAGAAATCAATTTGGGGGTATAAATACCATCTTCCAAAGACCTACAACAACTAACAAAGCACTTACAAGCAAATATCTTCAATCAAACAAACCAAGAGCTTAATTTTTCATATCTTTCATACACTTGTGAGCCTTATTTTCATTTCTTTGCTTAAGTGTATTTCATTGTATTTTGAGCTTCATTTGCAAACAATTTGATCTTGTTAGGATTGTTTTTTGTTTTCTTATTTGTATCTCTTTTGAGAGAATTTGTGACTTAAGATTTGAGTAGAAATCTTAAGTGATTGTAAGGTTAAACCTTGTCCTTAAAGGTTCTACAAATCTAGTGGATTTGAGAAAATCCTTAGTGGTGGAAAGCTAAGGTAGTGGAGTAGTATTTGGGGCTGAACCACTCTAAAATCATTGTGTCAAATTGCTTTTATTTTCTCTCTTTTCATCCAATATTTTTAAAAGGCCAATTTACCCAACTTTTGCAATTTCGATTTAATCCATCAAGTTAATAATTGGTATTAGAGCTAGAACTCTAGAGATGATCTTACAAGAGAAAAGATCCCAAAGTTATCTAAGATAGAGATCACAAGTCAGGAGATGTGTTTCATGACATTAGACCAAAATTTCATCATTTTGGGAGAAGGGCATTCCACTATGAGGCATCCTCTATTCAGTGGCATAAACTACTCATATTAGAGAACAAAAATGAAGTTATTCGTCCAAACCAATGATTATGAAGTTTAGAGGATAATCACAAACGGGTTATCCACTCCAATGAAGAGGGTCGAAGGTGTCATTGTCCTAAAAGAAGAGAGTGAATGGGATGATCACGATATCAAGATGATACAATTGAATGCAAAAGCTATGCACACTCTATTTTGTGCTCTTGGTGCAAATGAGTACAATAGAGTCTCCTTATGCAACAATGCCAAAGAAATATGGGACAAGCTTGAGGTCACCCATGAAGGAACAAGTAGAGTCAAGGAATCCAAGATAAGTCTTCTCACCCTTGATTATGAGTTATTTAAGGCAAAACCGGAGGAAGGAATCAAGGAGATGTCTGATCGCTTCACAGATAAAGCCCTTGGGAAGATTTATCCCAACAAGGAGATGGTGAAGATGTTGAATAGTCTTCCAACATCTTAGGAACCAAAGGTGACAGCAATAGAAGAGTCAAAGGATCTCAACTTACTCTCCCTTGATGAGCTCATTGGTTCCTTGTTGACATATGAAATAAAGATCAACCACAATGCAAAAGTAATCAAGGAAGTTCCAAAGAAAGTGAGAGTTACCTTCAAATCAATAACTTGTGAGAAGGATGAAGATTCTAATAAAGATGACGATGATGATGATGATGATGATGATGAGGAGGAGGAGGAGGAGGAGGAGGAGGAGGAGGAGGAGATGACTATGTTGGCAAGGAAATTCAAAAGATTCATAAAATTCAACAAAGCCAAAAAATTCCCAAGAAAAGACATTATCAAGGGTAAACCAAGCAAAAGGAAAAGGACCCAATCATTTGCTATGAGTGAAAAAATTCGAATCACATCAAATTTGATTGCCCACAATTGAAGAAGAAAAGGGCATAAAAAAAACAAAAGAAGAAAGTCAGGATGGCAACTTGGAGCGACAGTGATTCATCGAATAGTGATGAGGACAATGAAGTTTCCCAATTATGTCTTATGGCTATTGAAGAACAAAAGGTGATTCAAAACTCTAGTGAATTAAATGAATATACATTTGAAGAATTACAAGATGCATTTGATGAATTAATTATAGATTTTGAGACTATGAACTCCAAACATAAGAAAATTATTTCAAAGTTAAATGAGGCAAATAAGTCTCCAATCATAGATAAAGAGGAAATAGAAAAGAAATTTAATGATATGCAAGCTCAAATTGATGATTTGATTTTAAGGAATGAAAACTTGCATAATTACTTTTCTATGTTTTATATGGGGCAATAAAAGTTAAATGATATGCTTGAGTTTCGAAGAGCCTTCTTTGACAAAATTGATTTAGGTTTTGTAAATTTACAAAAAGAAAGCAAATTTAAAATTTCTTTGAGAAACCAAGCTACATTTATGATGCGTCACTCTTATGCACTCATTGTCATAAAAAAGGGCATGATAGGCAAGTTTGTTATTTAAGGAAGCTCACATCTAGAAGCAAACTCACTAAGAGTGCGTGGATTCCAAAAGGATTAAATAGACCTCAAAATGAGGAAAGTTTTAAAGAAGCAGATTCTTAAGGGAACAAAAATTGTTAGGACTAATGCTAAAGGACCCAAGAAAGTTTGGGTACCAAAACCCAGAGCTTAACTTTGTCTTTTCAGGAGGAAGAGCAATACTTCAAGGCAAACAACTATTAGAAGAACTCATGGTACCTTGATAGTGGATGATCTATACACATGACCGGTGACAAAAACCATTTCATATAACTAATGCCAAAGTATGGAGGACAAGTTACATTTGGGAATAACTCCAAAGGGCTTATTAAAGGTATTTGTTCTATAGGTCTAATTTCTTCCACTCTTATTAAAAATGTGCTTTATGTTGATGGCCTTAAGCATAACCTCCTTAGCATTAGTCAACTTTGTGACAAGGGATTCAAAGTAATATTTGAGTCTAATGGGTGCAAAGTTGTAAATATTGTAAATAATATAATTCTTTTCGTAGGACATAGGGTAGGTAATATTTTTATGGTAAATTTTGATGACATACATTCAAATATTTGTTTTGTGGCTAATAATGAAAATACGTGTTGGCTATGGCATAGAGGATTAGGACATGCAAGCATGAGTGTTATTTTAAAGCTTATTAAAAATGAACTTGTTGTTGGCATGCCTAACTTTTCTATTGACTTTGATAAAATATGTGATGCATGTACTAAAAGTAAACATAGGAGATCATCTTTTAAATCTAAAGATATAATTTCTACATCTAGAGTAATCCAACTTATTCATATTGACCTTTTTGGACCCACTAGAACTATGAGTTTAGGAGATAAACAATATGGATTTGTTATTGTTGATGACTATTCTAGATATACATGAGTTTTCTTTTTGTTTTAAAAAGACGAAGCTTTAGAAAAAAAATTATTACTTTTTATAAAATGATTCAAAATCAAGTGGAATATTCAATTTCTAGTGTAAGAAGTGACCATGAAAAAGAATTTGAAAACATTGGTTTTAATAATTTTTGTAATGAACATGATATTAGTCACAACTTTTCGACACCTATAACCCCTCAACAAAATGGAGTTGTTGAGAGGAAAAATAGGACCTTAGAGGAAATGACTAGAACCATGTTATGTGAAAATAATTTGTTAAGATATTTTTGGGCAAAAGCCATAAACACTCTTTGCTATATTATAAATAGAGATATGGTTAGGCCTATTTTGAAGAAAACTCATTATGAACTTTTTAAAGGAAGAAAGCCAAACATAAACCATTTTCATCCTTTTGGTTGCAAATGTTTTGTTTTGAATAATGGAAACGAAAATTTAGGAGAATTTGATGCCAAAAGTGATGAAGGTATTTTTCTTGGATATTTCACTAATTCTAAAGCTTATAAAATTTTTAACAAAAGAACCCTTGTTATAGAAGAATCTATACATGTCATTTTTTATGAATCTAACTCTTTTTTCATAAAGGAATCTATTTATTTTGATAATGTAGAAATATATCAAATTAAGCAAAATCAAGCATCGCATAAAGATCAAAGCATAAGTGAGTTGGTTTAAGAACTCAAAATTGATGAACTTTAAGAACCAACTCATGTTGAAAGAGAATCTAGCCACCCAAAAGAGCTTTCATATGTTAATGATGGGCAACTCATTGGTGATACATCAAAAGGGCTAATTACTAGATCTTCTCTTAAAAATACTTGTAATTATGTTGCATTTATCTTATGCATTGAGCCTAAAAATATCAAAGAAGCATTAAATGATGAATATTGGATTTCGGCCATGCAAGAAGAGTTAAATCAATATGAGATAAGTAAAGTATGAACCCTAGTTGATAGACCTAGTGATAAATCCACTATAGGAACAAAATGGGTGTTTAGAAACAAGCTAGATGAGAGTGATAACATAGTGAGAAGCATGGCTAGACTTGTTGCTCAAGGTTACACTCAAGATGAAGGAATAAATTATGAGTAAACTTATGCTCTCATAGCTAGGATGGAAGCCATTAGAATGCTTTTAGCTTTTGGTTCTTTAATAATTTCAAATTGTATCAAATGGATGTAAAAAGTTCTTTTCTAAATGGTTTTGTAAATGAAGAAGTGTACGTTGAATAACCACCTGATTTTAAAAATCAAAAATTTCCAAACCATGTTTTTAAACTTTCAAAAGCTTTATATGGTTTGAAACAAGGTCTTAGAGCTTGGTATGAAAGATTATCAAATTTTCTTATTTAAAAAAATTTTTGTAAAGGGAAGGTTGACACAACACTTTTTCTTAAAAGAAAAGACCAAGATTTATTAGTAGTTCAAATTTATGTTGATGATATAATCTTTGGTTCTACTAATGATCTTCTTTGTCAAGAATTTTCTAAGTTAATGCAAGGTGAATTTGAGATGAGCATGATGGGAGAACTAAATTTCCTTTTGGGACTCCAAATCAAACAAAGAAAAGATGACATCTTCATCAACCAAGCTAAGTACACAAAGGAAATGCTCAAGAAGTTTGAGATGGATAATCTCAAACCACAAGCTACCCCTACGAGCTCTTCTACAAAGCTTGATAAAGATGAGAAAGGTAAATGTGTTGATTTAAAATTATATAGGTCAATGATTGGTTCTTTACTTTATCTTACTGCAAGTATATGTTTAGTCTATGCTTGTGTGTTAGATATCAATCTTGTCCTAAGGAATCACATTTACAAGCCCTTAAGAGAATCTTTAGATACCTTAGAGATACTTCAAATTTAGGCCTTTGGTATTCTAGAGACTCATACTTTAGCTTGCATGCTTACTCGGATGTAGAATTTGGAGGTTGCAAATTAGATAGGAAAAGCACCTCCGATACTTGTCAATTCTTAGGCAACATGCTAATTTCATGGTTTTCAAAGAAACAAAATAGTGTTGCATTGTCCACCACCAAAGCAGAATATATTTTTTCCGATAGTTGTTGTGCTCAAATTTTATGGATGAAACAACAACTTAAGGACTATGGAATTGGTGTAGCTACTATTCCTATCAAGTGTGACAATACTAGTGTTACTTGTCTCACTAAAAATCCCATCTAACATTTTAGGACTAAACATATTGAAATTAGACATCATTTCATTATAGATCATGTCCAAAAAAGAGATATAGTTCTGGAATATATTGACACCTTACATCAATTAGCTGATATTTTCATAAAACCTTTAGAAAAAGAAAGATTTTGGACACTAGGAGAGAACTAGATTTGACCACCTTACGTTGACTATGTGTTACTTTTTTTTACATTATTCAATTTTTGTGCAAAAGCTTGGTAAGCATGATTTTCTTGGCTTTTATATGCAAAAGATAGGGGGAGCTGTATATGATTGTTTTATTTGTTTCATCTAGCATGACTTCTATTTTGTTGCTCTCACATATGTAAAAAATTAAACACCTTTCATTTATTTATTTTTTATTTTTTCCATGCATTTCATGCATCTTAATCTTATTAATACATTTTAAATCATTAGGAATAATTTTGGAGCCATTTTAGGATCCTTAAAAAATAATAGGACTTAAAAATCTCGTTTTTGCAATTTCACTACACTTGGAAAACAGAACTGCGATTCGGTATCGATACAAAAATATCGATACCCATAAAAAATTATCGATACCACGAGCTTTATAAGGGCACCTGCTGTTGCTATGTTTTAAAAACAGTTTCATAAACCCTAAAATTTCTTTTTTTTTTCTCTGAAAACCATCTCAACTCTCTCAAAAATCTTAAATTTTTTTTCTTCACCAAATCTTGGCTTTTAAACACCTACAAACATCATCTCAACAAGATTTGCTCAACATTAATTGGGATTTTTGTCTATTTCAACACTAAAAATCTGAAATATTTAACTTGTTGATTTTGTACAATGTAGGTAGAAATAGTGATTTTTAATGGTTTATTGGGTTGTTTTGAACCATATATATGTTACTTTATTGTAAGAGGTTATCGATTTTTAAGGTTTTTCTTAAAATTTTTACCCAAAACCCTAGCCTACCAAGTGTTTGTTAAAATTACTCAAAGAGATTTTTCCTAGTTTTATTGCTTTCTAAGCTCTTAGATAGTACCAATGGCTCCTAAGAAACGTTCTAAGACTAGCATCTCTACATCTAGTGATGTAGAACCCTCATTTAATGAATATTTTCAAAATGCTCATTCGCTCCATTGTTTTAAAATGTGTATGGGAGGCTAGGAAGGTTGATATAGCCATGTTGGACGCTATCAACTTTTCCTATCTCCCTATTTTACAAAATTTGGGATGGATGGAATTTTTAAATATTTCTTTGCCAACCTTTTTAAATCTTGTTCGACCTTTCTTTTTAGACGCAACGCTCGAACATGATGAAATCGAAGAAACCATAATCGCCATCTCCTCATATTTAATGGGCACCCCGATTCGTCTAACTCTCAAAGAGTTTGGCCAATATGTTCATTTACCTCCCGAAAGTCTCTCCGATGAAAATGGGAGCTATGGTCCCTCATTTTTTATTCTTTCCGACTCGGTATCCAAACTAAACCTTCATGATCGTGTCCTACACCTTATCCTTATGTGGAACCTTAGGCCTATTAAAAACACGCTAATATTCGAAACACCAATTATTGGTGGATTGATTGCTTTAGAAACAATAGGCATCCCGACCTTACATTTATCGTATTTAACGACATTACAAAAGCTATCGGGAGGGGACTTGGTACAAATGTCACCCTTCCCAATGGCACATACTTGTCATACATCTTTAGGAGGTTAAGTGTTAGTACACGTGGAGACACCCCCGTTTCCTCAACTCAAACTATTAGTTATGAGGATCTCCATCAAGACGGTTACCATCTCAATGCCACCAACGGTACATGGCTTAAGAGTGATGCTTCGGCGGATCATGACGACGGTGACTTTGACGCTGCGTTTGATGACGTTCTAGTTGTAATAGCCCGATTTTTAGTGGTGTCAAAAATAATGGTTTCGGGACTACAAATTCGATGAGTCGAGTCATAAATATTAGTTATTTAATATTTGTGATGTCATGAGTGTCGTACTAAATTTTGGTTAAGAAATTTTATCATTTAGATAGCTAATCAAGTAAAAAGGATTAAATCGTAAAAAGTATAAAAGTTGATTTCCATTGATTAAATGTATTAAATGCTAATTGGAAGGTAAGCTTAAGGCCTTAATAGGTAATTAGACCATTCATTAGGGTAGTGGCATTAAAGAGTGAATTTTGGTTAAAAACCATTAAGGGTAAAATAGTAATTTAAGAAATAAATGAATTAAAGAAAAGATTTGATGAAATAAACCATAATTTCATCTTCTTTTTCAACCTTTGAAATCTAAAAACCCTAAAAGAAAAGAGGAGCATTCGACTAAGCTTAGTTCCTTGGTTTGGTGAGTGAAATCTCACCCGCTTTTAGTAATTTTTATGTTTTTAAGTTCGTATTAGCTTAATCTAGCTAACCCAATGACTAATTTGTGAATCTGTCAAATGTTAAATTTTTTTCCATTGATGAATGAGCTTATTCTTGAAAATTTTGTGGTTGCTTTGTGTGCTTGATTGTTAGATTTAATGATTTTGTAAAGTGATTTTTAGTGATTTTAGGGTTTGAGGATTGGATTATAAAAATGATGAAAACACATGCCCTTAATGTGAAATTTTGAATGTAGGAAATTTTTATGAAGGCCTTAGATATTTTACTGGTTTGGTATTGGAAGAAAAATGATTGTTTTGCATGTTTTGTGTTTAAAGGACTAAATTGAATAAAAATGAAATGTTAGGGGTAATTTCATAAATTTCTAAAAAAGGACTTAAATATATAAATTATTAAATTACATGCTTTAATAAGAGAATTGATTGGTTTGTTGTGTTAGATCAAGATCCTGCCACCAATTGTGGAAAAAGAAAAATTACAGAATAGTCCCTAGAGTTTCAGTTTAACTGGAATTTCGTCCGGTAAGTTCTTTTAATTATATTTCTATTTGATATTCTTAATTTCAATTGTCTTGGTTACAAACTTGATGTTGGAACGAGATGAAAGACTTTGGAGAAACTACTGAACTATCTCAAAAGAGAGTTATATTGTATTGGCTCGAAAGAGCAATATACTGAACTAGCTCGAAAAAGCGATTTACTATACTATCTCGAAAGAGTGATATACTAAACTGACTCGTAAGAGTGATATACTATACTATTTTGTAGATTCATTTTGCTGTTGAAGATCGGATCCTCAACGAAGAATCACACTATCCCCATAACAGCCCGTTTTTCAATGGTGTCGAAAATAGTGATTTTGGGAATCACAAACCCGACGGGAAAATTTTTATAACGAGTGTTTAAATTAAATAAGTCAATAATAATTTTATATGGAATTTTGAATTGACGAATTTTAATTATTGAATTAAAAGTTAGTATTAGTGGTTTGGTTCAAAAGTCAAGTGATTTTAGAAAATGAGGTATCGGGACCTCGTTTCTGAAGTTAAGAGCTGTAAATATTTTTATTAAATATTTACAGAGTTTTATTATATGTCAATTGAAGTTTGGTTAGATAATTTTGATAATTAATTGCTTACTTAAGGAAAAGGAGTAAATTGTAAAAGACGTAAAAGTTAATTGCTATTGATTAAAAATAAAAGGGACCAAAGTGGCAATTACACCAAGGTCAAAAAGTCCAAGCAGTGGAGGATATGAATACCTTCTAATAACATTTGGGATATTTTTTGTTTAGTCCTAATTAGTTTAGGACTAAATTGAAAATAAGTTTGTTTAATTGAAATTTAATATAATTGAAGGACCAATTATGAAATCAAACCCTCTTTAAATGGCCTAATAAGAGAAATGATGTGAAACTCTTTAGGTTGTGGTAAATTGCAATTAAATCCTAATGAAATGGGGATTTACTAATTAGTTTATTTTTAGTATGATCGGGAATGGTGGTTTTGAGGCCACAACTTTAATGTTTCAGATCGTAAATATTAATTATTTAATATTTACGAGGTCATTAGTATCATATTAAAATTTGGTTATGAAATTTTAACGTTTAGATAGTTAATTAAATGAAAAGGATTAAATCGTAAAAGGTGCAAAAGTTGAATTCCATTAATTAAAGGTATTAAATGCTAATTGGAAGATAAGGTAAGGCACCTAAATCGTAATTAAATCATTAATGTTTATAGTGGATGGTTTGACATTTATTTAGCCAAAATTAAAGTGAAATTTAAAGGATAAAATGGTAATTTCTTTAAAAGGTAATAAAGAAAAAAACAAAACAAATATGAAATTAAATCATCTTCTTCCTTCCTAAGTTTTCGAAACCTTAGAAGAGAGGAGAGAAAGCTTCGGTCAAGCTTGGTTCTATATTTGGGTGAGTGATTCTTGTCAATTTTTAGTAATTTTTATGTTTTTGAGTCCGTATTAGCTTAATCTAGCTAACTCAAGGACTAATTTGTGATTCTGTCAAATTTTATAAATTTTTCCATTGATGAATAAGTTTGTTCTTGAAAGATTATGGAAGATTTATGAGCTTGGTTATTAGATTTGATTATTTTGTAAATTAGTTTTTGATGATTTTAATGTTTAAGAACTAAAATGTTAAAGTGATAAATTTGCAAGGATTTAAGGTGAAATAATTGCAAAAGTGGGCTGTATTGAAGTACTATAGTATTCGGATGAACTTGAATTTTTTTAAAAATGGTTAATGTGCAAGTTTTGAGCTAAGGGACTAAATTGAATAAAAGTGAAAAGTTAAGGGTAATTTTGTAAAAAGGTAAAGAGGAGTTAATTGCATAAAATAAGTTTATTTTACTGCTTAATTAGTTAATTGAATGAAATTATTATTATAGATCAAGATTGGGTTGAAAATCAAAGCAAAGAGAAAATTTTGGAATAGTCACTGTACTTTGATGATCACTGCAAATCAGTCCTGTAAGTTTGTATTGTTAGTTTATATATTGTTATAATCTTTTATTCTTGATTATTATTGTAGCAAATTAAATATGCTGGATACTTTAAGGAATTTGAGACAGGAATGAAGAAAGGAGACGTTAGGCCTTGGGCCGATGATCTGTATCGATGTGATGGTTGGGATTTTGCATATGTTGCAGTTTCCTGACAGCTTGTTTAAGCAACATCATGAGTCGATAGATTCAAGATGAATACTGAATACTGATTATATGGACCCTTACGATGGTTGAGTTTCGACATACGTTGTGGATTCTCATCAGCTTGTGTGAGCAACATTATGAGTGGGTAATTCTGGACCGTATAGATGGCTGAGTTTCTGCATATGTTACGGATTCTCATCAGATTGTGTGAGTAGAGTTATATATTGGTTAAACTCTGTCTAGGCTCGAATGAGCTAACTTATCTGGGCTCATGAAAGCTAACCTATTTGGGCTCGTATGAACTAATTTTGTATGGGCTCGTATGAGCTAAATTTCTGGAAGACTCAGTGAGATCAACCTGATGTTAATGCCACGGGATAACGAAGATATTTTATTACTCTTTCCGTAACTGAATATGTTATTTTGTAAGTTAATTGTTCTTACGAACTTACTAAGCTTTGTAAGCTTACCTGCATATCTGTTTATTGTTTTTTAGATTCATTTGCCATTGAAGATCAGATCCTCAAGAAAAATCACACTATCCCGGGAGCTCGTTCGGTAGTCTTTATATCACTTGACTTATATGGCATGTATTAGAATTGTGTTAGTTGAGTTGTTTTGGTGTAATGGTTAAATAGCATGGTAACATTTTGATGAATGTTTTGATATGTATTCTTTGTTATGTGAAGAATTCAATTCCAATATGAATTGTCTATGTAGGTATGATTTTGAGAAATTGGTAAATGCTGTAGACTATTATGCAAACTTAGAAATTTATATATATATTAAACATTTGCATACTTGTTTCGATAGTACTCTTGCTTGTACCAGTAGAAGTACAAAGGAAGTGAGGTGTAGGTTACTGATTTGTGTTGTTTTGGTAGATGATACTAAGTATTGGTAGCTCTGATCATAGTTGTATCAGTAGTATTGCCTCAAGTATCGGTAGAAGTCTGCATTGTCCTTGAACTGTTTACTGACTTGACAACTATCAATACTTGTCCAACAAGCATCGGTAGAAGTCTCAAAAAATCATGAAAATGACCTTTTTGCCCTTGTTGAGATGTGATTATAATCGATTGATGATTTATGACATGTTGGATGCATATCTTTATTAAAATAAGATTGAATGAGATGATAATAAAAGATGAACCCTGATAAATGAACAGTAAGACACCGAGACCCTGATCGGTGATGATTTAAGGTTTTAGGTGTTACAATCCCAAGAGCTCGTTTGGTAGACTTTAAATCACTTGGTTATATGGCATGTATTAGAACAATGAACTGATATTCTTGTTAACGTTTGCTAAGCTCTAAGTGAATTTAGTTAAGGAACATAGCTTAGAACCAAATGTACAATTGCTTGTTGACTTGTATGTTGGTATAGAATTTTGAATGAAGATGAGCATGTTCAATTAGATTAAGGTATAACAATGGTATGGCTTGATTTTCTAGTTAGACACAAGTTGAAGGGCTTTATGGAAATTTTGCATATTATTTTTAACATTTTGTAGGTACACACGACTTGAAACACGAGCCAGCACACAGGCGTGTGCCTTGGGTAAAATAGGTGTAGAGTACACACGGGCTGGGACACGGTCGTGTGGCCTTAATTCGAGTAGACACACGACCCATCACACGGTTTCACACACGACGTGTGGGGTATTTTGCATGCTCACACGGCTTGTCACATAGTCTGTGACACGACCGTGTAAGGGTATTTCGTTTATGCACACGGTCTGGGGCACTGTCGTGTGACCCCTGTTTCGCTGAAATTCGATGTTTCGTGTAATTTTTCAATTGTGCTACAATCGAGTCCTTGTGAATTGAGATGATAAAAATGAAAATGTGACATTGAAATTGAGTTATACTTAATTATATTAAGTGCAATGTTAATTGTGATATGATTATGTAATTGCTTCGAGATATGGATGTTAGTAGCCTTGGAACCCTAATCGATGACGATAACGGGTTTTAGGGTGTTACACTAGCACCCAAGCGCACTCTTCCACTGGCCTTCTCTTCTCACGCTCAATCTTCATCGGAGGTCAACACCGCCTTATTCGATGCCATTCACTCATCGTGCAATGATGTCTGGGCTAACAATGCTGAAATTAGGAGTCTTAGAGAAGGCGTTAATACGAGGCTTTCTACCCTAGAAGCTCAAATGGTGACTCTACTTGCACGTTTTCCTACCACGCCTCCATTTCCTCTCCGCATAACAACGAGTAGAGTACCTTTAAGACATGCATTTTCATGACATTTGCATTTTCATTTTTATGTTATTGCCTTTCTTTTTTTATTGAACTTAATTGCTTTCTTGACATTTATGGATTCAGTTGCACTTAATGACTGATTGGTATTTTTTAGATACAAGTTTTTTTTAGTTCATTGCTCATTCAATTTTCTCTATATATTGTGATCAACTAATTTTCTTTTCTCCTTGAGCTTTATTTGATTTTTTTTGTATAACAAAAAGGGTAAGAAAAAAGGTAAAATGTTTGATTATTTTATTGCTTGATTTTTTAATGCTAAATGCAAGATTTTGTAACCAATTTGTTTTTTTAAAAAATGAATGCAAATTTGATTGACAAATTTTATTTTGGTCTTAAATTCAAAATGTCTTTTATTAAGGGGGAGCAATTATTTAAAAACAATTTTTTAAAAAGTTTTGTTATATAAAAAAGGGGGAGATTGTTAAACTAAGCTTTATTTGATAAAGTATTTTGATATAACAAATTAAAATGTTTTTAAATATAAGTTACAATTGACAAAATAATTTCTCAATTTAAAGTCTAAGAGATCAAATTTAAATTCTTATCTTCAACTCTTAGAAAAGTTTGAATCAATTTTAAAATCAAGTTAAAATGTTTTTAAACAAGTCAAAATAAATTTAACCAAGTCAAAATCATTTTAACCATGTAGTCTCCTTTAAATCATGTCGATGCCATAACACTTTCACCAGCGGTACTCGTTTGTTTCGGAGTTCTTTTACTTTTCGAGCTAATATTTTTACCAGTTCTATTGAATATGACAAATCTAGTTGAAGTTCTATTTTATCAGGTGATATCACATAAGATGGATATGATTTAAACCATCGTAGCATCGGTGCATGAAAAAAACTATTAATCTTTTCAAGTTTTGGAGGCAACAGTAATCAATAAGCTATTAAACCAACCCTTTTTGAAATCTCGTACGACTCGATGAACCTTGGACTAAGTTTTCCTTTCTTGCCAAAATGCAGAACTTTCTTTGTCTCGTTTACGATTTCTGATGATCTGAGGCAGCTTTCAAACAGTCTCGTATAACTCTAACTTTATTCTTTGTCTCACATATTAGATCAATTCCTGATAACTTTCTTTCACTCAACTTTGACTTGTATAACAAAGTTCTACATTTGTGTCCATATAAAGCCTCGTACGGTGCCATTTCGATTAAGCAGTGTTAGAGGCCCTACTAAAGATGTTGATATTTCGAGTTGTAATCAATGCGAAAAAAGGCATAGGGTCGAGTGCTAGAAGAAAATCGAGGCATGCTTTCGATGTGAGTCATTGGATCATTTTGGTCGGGAGTGTCCGAAGAATGATGATGCTTCTCCTGTTGCCACTCAAAGGTCCACTCCTGTTGTAGGGGCCATGGAAATCCTTGTGGTGGTTTTGTATCGAGGGGTAGTTTGAGAAAAAGGGATTGGGTCAGTAGTTTAGCAATTCGAGGCTAGAGCCCAGTGCAAGCCAATATGGTTCGTACCCGAGAAGAGGGTGATGCTACTGATGTCGTAGCAAGTATAGTTCTTTTATTTTTAACACCCGTATATGCTTTGGTTGACCTTGGTTCTTCCCATTCTTGTAACGCCTCAAACTCGACCTAGACGTTATGGCCGAGTCTCGGAAGTTACATTAACAACACTCGAATTTATTTACTTATTGAAAATAACTAGGTTTAAATTGTTTTGTGAAAACTTAAAATTTTTGAATATTTAGTGATTTTGTTTCTTTGAGAAATACTTATTAAAAATATAATCATTTACAAGAAATGGACGACATTATATTATAATGTCATTTTAAGTTATTTGAAAATAAAGAATTTGCATTAAAATTATTTATTAAAAAGGTTTTGGGTAAAAATATTTTGCAGCGGACTCTCATAAAACTACTTAGAAAATTACGAGTTATAATTTTCTTTTAAAACCAAGTAAAATTGTAAATATTTTAAATAAACTTCATATTTTAAAATACTTGAAATCTCATAAGTTTTTGCATGCATGTATGACAGTTCTAAAATCTTTAAAAGTAACCAGAACCCAAAATAAAAAGAAATGTCCAATGTCCAAAGCCCACAAACAAAAATCCAAATAGTTTTAAAATTCATTATTAAAAGTCCATAAGGTAAACCCATTCGAGAGGCTCCATCAAATGTTGAATCCAAGTCCTATGTCTGAGTATTACCTGAAAGGTTATAACATTAAGGGGGTGAGCTTTTTAAGCCTAGTGTGGGTCATTTAAAAAAGAAATACAAATAAACACATAATCAATCAAGAAAATATTTCACTTTATGCACATGATCATGGAAATGCAATTTTTATAAAACATTTATGCAAATTTATTTAAAAATATCCTACCCATTACCGCTACACACTACAATCGAGCTCCCTAGAACTCATCCATCCAAACACTCCAATTTGTGAACAGTGTCACAGTAATGCAGATAAACTGTCACTTAATAATATTGTGTACAAGCCACCACTTTTGCAAATAAACTGCCACTTCTTCCACTTTTCACATATCTCACCCCATGCATGTGATATGGCCACAAAAATCACTTTTTCGCTTAAAAATCAATTTTTCACTTTGGAATGTGAGACATGCTTATTATATCATTTATCATTTAAAATCACATAGGCATTCTTAACATGCAAATAACATATATACATAATTTATCAATATTTCTCATTTTATTATTCATGCAAAATTAACATATGCCATAACATCACATAACATGAAAATGAGACTTTCATACATTTTGTTTCAATTAATAATAATAATAATCAAGATCACACATCATACATTTCATAAAAACAATGGTTTACATTCACTTACTTGGATATTCCATTTCGATGGGTTTTTATTTCTCTTATTGAATACATAAAGTATTCTTGATAAGCACGATTTTAATAATAATACTAATAAATTTTAACATGAAACATAATTTCATATTTCTATTTAATGTTAAGCCCACACCTCGATTGGTAGATCTGATTCTTAATCCTAAATCTGATTCCAACTCCAAGGAAAGAAATCCGATCTTGAATCTTTTTATTAATGAATTAATAATATGCTAGAACTCTAAAAAAACTACTTCATTGAACTGTCATTCCAAAGTTGAATGAGAAGACTTACATAACTATATTCTAAACAAGAGTATTTTCTCTTTAAGGCAAGAACACGAATCCAAGCAGCACGAAGATGAATGTGTCACAAGTGCGTAAAACATTATTAGTTTCGACCCTAAGAGATGAAAGGAAAATATGAATATCGAAACTTCGAAATTTTACTATTTTACTTACTAAAGTTTCAAGAATTAAAGGAGTTCTTGGTTCTACGGTTGTAACAGTCTGATTTTTAGTGGTGTCGAAAATAGTGATTTCGAGATCAAAACTTCATTGAGTAGAGTCTTAAATTTATTTATTTTGATATTTATGATGTTGTTAGCATCGTATTAAAATTTGGTTATGAAATTTTAATGTCTAGATAGTTAATTGAGTAGAAAAGATTAAATCGTAAAAGGTGCAAAAGTTGAGTTGGTTAACTAGAAGGACTAAATGAGCAAATTAACCTAAATTATTTTAGTGAGTGGATTAGCATAAGATATATTGATTATAAATGGCATCAATTAAGGTTAAATAAGTGATTAATTAAGTTAATAATTAAAGTCTTAAAATTTACAAATTTGCCATTATGTATATATATGAAATTAAAGAAGAAAAACATGAAATTCTCATCTTTCTTTATCATATTCATGAAAAACCAAGGGGGAAACTAGGGTTTTCCATTTTTAACTTTTGAAGCTTGATTAGGTGAGTAAACCTTGATCGTTTTTAGTAATTTTGACATTTTTGAGTTTGTATCAGCTTAATCTAGCTAATCAAAGGACTAATTTGTGAATCTGTCAAATGTTATAAATCTTATCATTGTTTAAAATGATTGTTCTTGAAAGCTTTTGATGGCTTTGTATGCTTGATGATTGGGTTTGATCTTTTTGTAAAGTGATTTTTGATGAAATTAGGGTTTAAGGACCAAAATGTTAAAATAATGAAATTACAAGCATTTGGTATGAAATAATTGCTTGTAGGGTGTAAGCATATACCTTTTGATGTTCGGATGGTATAGGTTTTAAAAGAAAATGGTTATTTTGCATGTTTTGTATTTAAGGACTAAATTGAGTAAAAGTAAAATATTAAGGGTAAATTCATAAATTTCCCAGAACAAACCAAATTGTGTTAAATGATTTAATTACATGATTTAAAGAGAAATTTGGATAATTGATTGTGATAGATTACGATCGTGCCACGGATCGAGGAAAAGAGAAATTAGCGGAATAATCCCATGAGCCTATCCGTAATTGCATTCCAGTCTGGTATGTTCGTAACGTTAAATTTTCCTTTAAATTGTACTTTATTATGTTATCTGTAATGTTGCAAATGTGCTATGATGGTTTGGAATCGAGAAAAAGGAAAGCAAAGAAAGAAAGAGATATCAGGCTTTGAGCTGGTGATTTTAAACCGATTCGATGGCTGAGGTCTTGCATTTGTTGTGGAAGCTCTATAGCTTGTGTGAGTAGCATCGTGAGTCGAGAAAATGTGAAATGAATCCAAGAATGAATTATAGGCCCTACGATGGCTTAGATTTATGCTTGATTTGCATATTCTCAACAGCTTGTGTGAGCAGTTATATGTATAGATACCGTATCGATGGCTGAGGTACCGCATATGTTGCGAGTCCTCATCAGCTCAGCATCGTATACTAGTAACAGAGATGAAATTGTCAAGAGGATGAATTATGGATATGGCTTATTGAAGCATAGTTCTATTTTGGATTGATTGATTTACATATTGTGGAACAATGTTAATCGATAACTTGTTAAACTCTACGAAATTGCTAAGCTATGAAAGCTTATCGGTGAAATAGTTATTGTTTTGTAGATCTATTTTTCTCATTGAAGATCGAATCATCTTGAAGAAATCACACTATCTTGGGAGCTCGTTCGGTAGTATTTACATCACTTGGTTATATGGTGTAACAACCTGATTTTCAGTGGTGTCAAAAACAATGGTTTCGGGACCACAACTCTGATGAGTCGAGTAATTAAATAGAAAAGGACTGAATCGTAAAAATGGCAAAAATGGAATTCTAGTAACTAAAGATATTGGATGATAATTAAAAGGTTAAGTAAAGTACTTAAATAGTAAATATACCATGGAGATTGGAATGGACGGTAATGGGCTTGAAAAATTAAGAGAAAAATGTTAGTTTAAGAAGGGCAAAATGGTAAAGTGACAAATTATAATGTTTTAATCATAAAACTTAAGAAAATAGGTTATTTCTTAGTTTCTTCTTCTTCATTACTGAAAACCCTAGAAGCCATTGGAAAAGCTTCATTTGAACTTTGGTTCCTCATTTGAGTAAGTAAATCCCGACCGTTTTTAGAGATTTTTATGTTTTTGAGTCCGTATTAGCTTAATCTAGCTAACCCAAGGACTAATTTGTGATTCTATTAAATATTAAACATCTTGCCATTGATGAATAAGCTTGTTCTTGATATTTTATGAAAGTTCTGGAGGCTAGGATGTTAGATTAATTAAATTTGTAAAGTGATTTTAGATGATTTTAGGGTTTGAGGACTAAATAGCTAAAATGGTAAAATACATACACCTTATGTGAAATAAATTGTATGTATCAGTTGAGAATGTATCCTAGAGTATTTCGTTGGCATGGGTTAAACTTGGAAATGCTTTTTTTGCTTGTTTGAGGTCTAAGGACTAAAATGAATAAAAAATAAAAGTATAGGGGTAATTTTGTAAATTTCCAAAAAGGAAATAAATGCAAGAAATGATTCAAATTTCATGATTTAATGCGTAAATTCAATGATTTGTTGACTTAGATCACGAGCGAACTGCAGATCGTGAAAAAGGAAAAATTTTAAAATAGTTCTTGAAGTTTAGCCATAACTACAATCTCATTCGGTAGGTTCATTGTATTAGTTACATTCATTGAAAAATTCCTTTGTGTATTCATTATTTTCGTAGCAACTCAAAGAAAGTGGAATGCTCAAGAAGATTTGGAAACGAATAAAGAAACGAGATGTTAGGCCTGGGGCCAATTATCTGAATCGACGTAATGGCTAGGATCCTATATGTGTTACGGTTTCTTGACAGCTTATGTGAGTAGCATCGTGAGTCGATAGTTTCTGAATGAATACTGATTATATGGACCCTTACGATGGCTGAGTTTCTACATATGTTGTGGATTCTCATTAGCTTGTTTGAGAAGCATCGTGAGTGGGAAGTTCTAGATCGTATCAATGGTTGAGTTTTTGTATATGTTATAGATTCTCATCAGCTTGTGTGAGCAGCATCGTATAATGGTTAAACTTTGTTTGGGCTCGTAAGAGCTAATTTTGTCTGGGCTCTATGAGCTAAATTTCTGAAAGACCTGAAAAGATCAATCCAATACAGTTTCACAAGATTATGAATACATACTACTATTATCTTTATAACCAAATTGGTTATTATGTAGTTGTTGATTTTGCGAACTTACTAAGCTTACTAAGCTTACTTGTGTATCTGTTGTTGTTTTGTAGATACATTTTACTGTCTGAAGATCAGATCACCTTGAAGAATCATACTATATAGGGAGTTCGTTCGGTAGTCTTCGTATCACTTGGTTGATATGGCATGTAGTAGGATTGTGAACTTGAAATATTTGATGAATAATGTTATTTGGAATGCTGTTATCTTCATACTTGCCTTCAAATGTATTTGGTGCTTTGTATTGAACTAGGTATTAAAATGTTATAGTCTAAATAGGCATTTTTTTAGTGATCTACTTGTAATGAAAATGTATTTGATATGTTTGATATGGCTGATTATAAACTTGAAAAATTATGTGCAGTTTTGGAAATCTGCATACTTGTTTCGGTAGTACTCTTGCATGTATCGATAGAAGTACAGAGGAAGTGAGATGTTGGTTACTAACTTGAATTGTTTCGATAATTGATACTGAAGTATCGGTAGTTCTGATCATAATTGTATCGGTAGTTCAAATTCTTGTATCGGTAGCAGTTGTAAGGTAAGCTTCCTTGCTCTCTGGAGTTTGTTGTACCGGTAGTAGCATGAGTTGTTTCGATAGAAGTTATACTTGTATCGGTAGAACTTCCACAACTACCGGTAGGAAACTTCATCTATTTTTAATTTGCTCTCTGACTTGACTTCTACTGATACCTGTCCAACAAGTACCGATAGAAGTCTCCTAGACTTGTTAAATGACATTTTTGCCCTTAATAAATTGTTATGTAATTTAAGAGTATATTATGTATTTATATATATAGTTTGATTATTTTAATTAATGAGATATTGAGACATTATTTAATGGTAAATGAATTGAAAGACCTCTGGACCCTAACCGACGATGGTAACGGGTTTTGGGTGTTACATTTAATGGTATTAGAGCTTGTGGTTTAACCAATTTTTTAAACTGAATTTATGAATTTAAAGGTTTAAAATTATATGCCATATAAACCTGTGATAGTGTGATTATAATGGATCCGATCTAACCTTGAATTTTTGCAGATAAGTAAAAATGTCAGATTTTGAACGAGGTGAAACTGATAAGGTAAATAGCAATATTTCGATTTCTGATTCTGGTGCAAGTCTAGGTGTACCGATTATACCAATAATAGAAAACGAGGCAAAAAGTATGTTCTTTGGCTTGATGGGTCATTGGTTTTCTGAATTTATGCAGAATAATCCGGCAACTCTGCAACCTCCACCACCTCTTATACAACTTGTTGTACGACCTGTAGAACCTCCAGTTGTGCCTCTACCTCCTCCGAAAGTTGAGCATAGGTGCCTTATTCCGATAGATAAGGTTAAGAAGTACAAGGTAAAGGAATTTTGGGGAAGCACCGAAAATGATGCATCTAGAGCTGAATATTGGCTGGAAAATACTTTTAGAGTTCTGAATGAAATGGTCTTTCCTCCTAAAGACTATTTGAGGTGTGCCGCGTCATTGTTGAAAGATGTAGTTTATAGTTGGTGGTTGACAATGCTGGCTATGGTTCCTGAAAATGAAATTAACTGGGAATTCTTTCAGACTAAATTAAAAAAGAAATAGATCAGCAAACGGTATCTAGATCGGAAAAAGAAAGAGTTTCTGCAATTGAAATAGGGAAACAAGATAGTTGCTAAGTATGAATGAGAATTTGTGTACCTCAACAAATATACACGTGAGATAGTGCTGACAAACGAAGCTATATGTATTCATTTTGAAGACGAGTTAAATGATGAAATTAAAATGATTGTGGGTGGTTCAGAATTACGATCGTTTATGGTGTTGACTGATTAAGCACAAAAAATTAAAGAAATTTATAATCACAAGAGGTAGAGGGAGAAAAGGACTAGAGAATTCAGTAAAAAGACTCTTTCTAAACCTTTCCTTTTACCGTCACCAAAGAAATTCAAACAGGATGAGAACCGAGTGATAGCTTCATTCAATTTTTAGAGCAGGAGTAGATCGAGACAACCTGAAACTAGATTTCAGAATAGGCCTGCGGATTGTGTAGCCAGTGTTTGTAATGCACCTAATTCGACATGTGAATACTGTGGGAGATTTCATCTGAGTGAGTTTCGATTGAGGAAGGGAGCATGTTTCCGATGTGGAGTAACTGATCATATGGTACGAAATTTCCCGATGCCACCTGAAGAAGAGGAGAACCAGAGTGTAAAACCCCGATCACACCGTAAAAAGGTAGACATCAGGGTCAGAGTAGTATTGTGGGCGACAATCGTAATGATATTAAAGATAGTACAAATAGATCTAAAGTCCGAGCACCTACACGGACCTATGCCATCCGAGCTAGAGAATAGGCTATTGTACCCAATGTTATGACTAGTAAATTCTATCTTTTTTATGTGTCTGTGTGTGCTTTGATTGATTGAGGGTCGACTCATTCTTATATCTGTACTGCTTTAGCAACTGATAAAATTTGTCTTTCGAGTCAACTGGATTTGAAGTACAAGTTACAAACCCTTTGGGTCACGGTGTCATAATTAATCTGGTGTGTCGTAGATGTCCATTGAAAGTTCAGGGTTGTGAGTTTCCCGCTGATTTGATGTTACTATCATTTCAAGAGTTAATCTGGAAATAAATTGACTGAAGTTATATGATACTGTAGTGAATTATAAATTGAAATGAATTGATTAAAATGTCGGATTGACATACTGATTATGGTTGAGCCTGGTAAATCAGATAGTATAAATCAGAGTTGTTCAGATGTCTTTGTATCGGAAATGACTTAAAATGATTGAATAACATTTATATATATATTTGACCACTTAATTTAAAAAAAAATTGGATTTGAGGTTAATTGTGTACCATTTGCCAATGAGTATTTTGATCAAATTCCTGAAAGATTTTTGGGATTTTTGCCTAAACCTGATAATGAAAGAAATTCAAGATATAAAATAAAAATCTTATATCTCATACAAAAGACTTGTTCAATAAGTTCAAAGGGACGTAACAGTGTATTTGGAAGTTAATAAAGATTCAGTTATTTAGTCTGGTCAAAGATATGAGATGCTGAAATTTTCTTTTGAACTGAGATGATCATTAAGAATTCTGGTAATATTGTCTAGATTAACTAATGTCCTTGTTGATTTATGAATATGATGAATCAGATTGATCAATCTTATCTAGATATTTAGATATAGTCATAATTATTATTATTGATGACATTCTGATAGACTTCAAACAGAATTTGTGTATGCGTAATATGTGAGAAATGTATGATAGGCTATGTGTGAGGAATAATTTACGTGAAAATTATCAACGACGAGTTTTGGTTTAGTGAGGTTGATTTTCTTGGTTATATAAATTTGACAGATGGATTTGAGTAGGTTTGGGTAAAAGATTTTTTCTATTGTTATATGAAAACTTCAAAAAACATCTCTGAAAATCTCTGTTTGATCTATCTTGAATTTGGAAAGGAAATTGAATATCAAGAATCGTGTAAATTATTTCTGCTTATTATGATTCTTAAGTAGGGGAAGCTAAGATAAAGTTTGGGTTATTCGAGATTATTATGATATTGTTATTTTCTATATTTGGATGAGCTAGTAATGATTTTTGTTGTGGGGAAAACTTTACAATATACAGGTACTGCTAAATAAAAATTTCGAGGACGAAATGTTAGTTTAAGAAGGGCAAAATGGTAAAGTGACAAATTATAATGTTTTAATCATAAAACTTAAGAAAATAGGTTATTTCTTAGTTTCTTCTTCTTCATTTCTGAAAAACCCTAGAAGCCATTGGAGAAGCTTCCTTTGAACTTTGGTTCCTAATTTGAGTAAGTAAATCCCGACCATTTTTAGTGATTTTTATGTTTTTGAATCCGTATTAGCTTAATCTAACTATCCCAAGGACTAATTTCTGATTCTATCAAATGTTAAATATCCTGCCATTAATGAATAAGCTTGTTCTTAATAGTTTATGAAAGTTTTGGAGGTTAGGATGTTAGATTAATTGATTTTGTAAAGTGATTTTAGATGATTTTAGGGTTTGAGGACTAAATTGCTAAAATGGTAAAATACATGTACCTTTGTGAAATAAATTATTTGTATGAGTAGAGAATATATCCTAGAGTATTCCTCTGGCATGAGTTGAACTTGGAAATGATTATTTTGCTTGTTTGAGATCTAAGGACTAAAATGAATAAAAAATGAAAGTATAAGGGCAATTTTGTAATTTTTGTAAAATACATAAATGCAAGAAATTATTCAAATTTCATGATTTAATGTGGAAATTCAATGATTTGTTGACTTAGATCACGAGCGGGCTGCAGATTGTGGAAAAGGGAAAATTTCAAAATTATCCTTGAAGTTTAGCCATAATTGCAATCTCATCCGGTAAGTTCGTTGTGTTAGTTACATTCACTAAAATATTCCTTTGTGTATTAATTATTGTTGTAGTAACTTAAAGAAAGTGGAATGCTCGAGAAGATTGGGAAACGAATGAAGAAACGAGATGTCAGGCTTGGGGCCGGTTATCTGAATCGACGAGATGGCTGGGATTCTGCATGTGTTGTAGTTTCCTAACAGCTTGTGTGAGTAGCATGTGAGTTGATAGCTTCTAAATGAATACTGATTATATGGACCTCTACAATGGCTGAGTTTCTCCATATGTTGTGGATTCTCATCAGCGTGTTTGAGTAGCATCGTGAGTGGGAAATTCTAAACCGTATCGATGGCTGAGTTTTTGCATATGTTACGGATTCTCATCAGCTTGTGTGAGCAACATCGTCTATTGGTTAAACTCTGTTTAGGCTCTTAAGAGCTAATCCATCTAGGCTCATAAGAGCTAATTCTGTTTGGGCTCGTATAAGCTAAATTTCTAGAAGACCTGAAAGATCAATCCAATACATTTTCACAAGATTATGAATACATACTACTATTATCTTTATAACCGAATTGGTTATTCTGTAGATGTTGATTTTGCCAACTTATTAAGCTTAATAAGCTTACTTGTGTATTTGTTGTTGTTTTGTAGATACATTTTGTTGTCTGAAGATCGAATCAACTTGAAGAATCACACTTTCTCGGGAGTTCGTTCGGTAGTCTTCGTATCACTTGGCTTATATGGCATGTAGTAGGATTGTGAACTTGAAATATTTAATGAGTAATGTTATTTGGAATGCTGTTATCTTCATACTTGCCTTCAAATGTATTTGGTGCTTTGTATTGAACTAGGTATCAACATGTTATAGTCTAAATAGGCATTTTTTTAGTGATCTACTTGTATAGAAAATGTATTTGATATGTTTGATATGGTTGATTATAAACTTGAAAGAATTATGTGCATTTTTGGAAATCTGCACACTTGTTTCGGTAGTACTCTTGTATGTATTGGTAGAAGTACAGAGGAAGTGAGATGTTGGTTACTAACTTGCGTTGTTTCGGTAATTGATACTGAAGTATCGGTAGTTCTGATCATAATTGTATCGGCAATTCAAGTACTTCTATCGGTAGAAGTTGTAGGGTAATCTTCCTTGCTCTCTGGAGTTTGTTGTATCGGTAGTAGCATGAGTTGTTTCGGTAGAAGTTATACTTGTATCAGTAGAACTTCCACAAATACTGGTAGAAACTTCATCTATTTTCAATTTGCTCTCTAACTTAACTTTTACCGATACTTATCCAACAGGTACCGGTAGAAGTCTCCCAAACTTGTTAAATGACATTTTTGCCCTTAATAAATTGTGATGTAATTTAACAGTATATTATGTATTTATATATATAGTTTTATTATTTTAATTAATAAGATATTAGGACATTATTTAATGGTAAATGAATTGAAAGACCCCGAGACCTTAATCGGTGATGGCAATGGGTTTTGGGTGTTACATATGGCATGTACTAGGATGATGTTACATTTTGAAATGCTAGATTTTTGTTGGATTCTTTTGTTGAAATCATATTTAAATGTTGAAATTAAGCTTGTATGCTTGCTTAATGTTATAAATAGGAAAAAATGCTTTGTAATGAAATGATATGTGAATTCATGAACCCTTAAGTTGATGAATTGTATTTTGTAGTCTTGTGATGAATAATGGTTGGCAAACTTGAAAACTTATGTGTATATTTGCATTGTGCACACTTGTTTCGGTAGAACTCTTGCATGTATCTGTAGAAGAACATGGTATTTGAACTTTGGCTACTGACTTGCATTGTTTCGGTACAAATTTTTGAGGTATCGATAGTTTTGTGCGTAGTAGTATCGATAGTTTGAACACTTCTATCGGTAGAAGCCACAGGGTAAAACTTCTTAGCTCTCTAGAGTTTATTGTATTGCTAAAAGTGTTAATTGTCTCGGTAGTAGTCATACTTGTACCGATAGAACTATTAAAACTACTAATAGGAAACTGCATCTGTTTTTAATTTATTTACTAACTTGACTTCTACCGATGCTTGTCCAAAAGGTACCGGTAGAAGTCTCCCAAAATTGTGGAAATGACATTTTTTCCCTAAAATGGATTACATTGTTATTTGAATATATATTAATTTCGTACATGATATTTTAAAATTATTTGAATGTCTTGAAATGAAGAAGTATTGGGAATTAGTTAATGTTAAATGATCGAAAAGACTCTGGAACCCTAGTCGACGACGGTAACGAGTTTTGGGTGTTACAACGGTTATTCGATTAAAGGAGAAGGATTAATGACTATTAACATAGAACAATCAAAAGGAATGAATTAGTAAAAGAATATTAAAAATTCTTTTCTAACCAATTAATAGATGTTGATATGAATAAAAGTCTTACTACCAACGAATGGATGAAAAGAGGGAAAGAAATGAATAACAAAATGGAAAAACGGTGATGGTGACGCGACGATAGTACGATGGTGGCGCGAAGGTGGTGAGAGAGGAGGATGCGTGATGGAGAAAGGAGATTTTGGTGATGATGGGGTGGTGATATGGTGAAGAAATAGTGGTGGAAAGGTGGCAAAAATCTAAAACTATGGTGGTTGAAAGAGAACGAAAAGAGAGAAAAAGGTTGTGAGGAGGAGAATAAAAATTGGCTAGATTAGTAGGATTTTGATTTTTTGGAATAAGCACTATATCTGTTCCTTTTACTGAGTCCAACTCCTTACCTTCTTTTAAAAGCCCAAATAGAATGTTGTGACATCATGTCCTACAATGTGCCAAAACCACTAGAAGAATAAACCCGAAAAGTCATCCACCCTTAGTAGGTCCCATCTCCTTCAAAGCGAAAAAAATATCCTCCTCCGTATATCTAGCCATCAAAGAATTATTAGCTTCAGAAGTAATACTTACATCAATGCCTGATAAAAGGTGTGATAGCTCGCAGATTCCTTTTGATGTAAACAGATTATGGAAGAACTTTATTGCTACGTCTCTTATCTCATCCTCATTACAAACCTCTCATCCTTCTTCCCGTTCCAACCTCCTAATGGTGTTCATCTTCTTTCGGGTTGAAGCATATCTATGGATTCTTGTCCCTCAACCTAAACCAATTAGCTCGAGCCCTTTGCTCCCAAAAAGCTTCATCTTTATCAATCTCCAAGTTAAGTTGAACTTTTGTATCTATTAGTTCTGTTAGATTATCATCTCTATCCCCATCCATCAAGCCTTCCAATTTTTTGTAAGTTCCCTTCTCAAACCTTCTCGATTGGCCTTTGCTAGCCTTTCCCACTCAACCACACCTTTATACATCTTATCCAACTTTTCCAAGACCGAACCTTAAGACGGATCCCAAACGATTCCTCCATTGTCCACCAAGTTTCAGACCGAAATCTCGCATACCTCGACCTTACCCTATCCTGATCCGTATATATCAACAATGGGCAATGATCAGAAAAAGGTGTATGGAAGATGTCTCACTCGAGCAATAGGGGACCTAGTCATCCAATCATTATTCGTTACCCTTTGTTTAACCTTTCCCTAATATTCATCTCCGATAAGTTCCCTTGTTCCCAAGTAAACCACGGGCAATAATAGCCAATATCTGTTAACTTAATTCCTCCAGAACTGGTTGAAATTCTCCATTCTTCGTTCATCCCTCGATAATCCTCCAACCTTTTCAGAAGAGTACAAGATCTCATTAAAATCACCGCATACCAATCAAGGTACATCTTACACATGCCCTAAATGCCTCAATAAGCTCCAAGTATCACCTCTGCTATTTGGAAATAGATTACTATAAAATCTTGTGAATCTCCAATCCTTAGTGTTTAGACTGTCACTTACTAATACATCAATATGGTTCTTGAGAAGCTTCTTAAAGTAATCGTGACATCTTCTTTTCATGCCAAACATAGCCCTCCGCAAGACCCCTTCACACTCACTTCAATTTTACCCATAAAACCACACTTCCATCGCACCCTTTCCATATGTTTTCCATCAATTTTCGTCTTTATAAAAAAGAAAATTTAGGGATTATATAACTTCAGTAGATGCCAAAGCCTCTTGACCACCCGTGGGTTCCCCAATCCACGGACATTCAAGCATATGATTTTCATTGCGCCCGATCGGCTTGCCTCTTAGCAGTCGTCGATCTTATTTTAAAAGAGGCGGAGTACAACTGCTGAGTAACCATCACGTCTTCCATAGATCCAGCTTCATCTAGAGCCCTTTCCCTTTCCCTTTCCCTGATCCTTATTCTTTTAACTTCGATTGTGTCTATTACGAAAGCTTTAATTTCTTCATTATCTAATATTCTTCATTTCTGCTTACCCACTTTATTTCCATTTCTTTTTTGATCCTCCATTGCATCCCTTACAATTCGTTTCCAACTAGCCCTCTTAGATTTTTGGACTTTACTCACCACAAGCCCACCTTGACTACCTTAACCTGCCAAACCCATTACTTCCAACAAATCTAAATAGGTAATATTCCCCATTCCATTATTATCCTCCCTAATTGATGGGGGAATAAAATTATTAGAATCCCTCATATTTTGTTGCAATTTAAAAGATACCAAATTCGAAAAGGTCTCTCTCGAACCCATCTTCTCATCCACCTGAACTCCTAACCCCAAAAACTACACTTCACCACCACCATCGCTAACTTGTCCGCCATTCTCGCATCCACCTTCACACCTCCCATATATTGGCACCGTTTCATCAATTTTTATTAAAAATACCCAATAGTAAACTTTCCTTCCCTATTATACTCGATTCTGCTCGCAATGCTATAACATATGAAAATTCATCATCTCCTTTCTCCTTGTCAATCTTTGTGATTGACTCACACTCTTTAATTCCAAGGCCAATTCTCCCGCACCCAAAGCAAAAAATTGGTAAATTTTCATATTTGAAAGGAATCCAAACCTTCTCCGGATAGCAACGACAACAAAAATACCCCTTCTCAAAGGTTTCTGGACATATAGTTGAATCCTTAATCGACAAAACTCACCATTAATCTCCAATCTCAACACTCCTTTAAAGGTCGACCCAACGTCATGCATGAGATCCTTATTATCGCACTCCAGCGGACACGAACCAATTTTGAGCCAAAAAGGTGACCGAACCAATCGGATCTGGTTTCGTTCCATTGGTGCATTCAAGCGACCGAACACAATAATTTGTTTATGGAACAACCAAGGTCTCCCCTCCAAAATCATCTCCAAGTCACTTTCATCTTCAAACGAAATCAGAAATTAATTTTGTCCTGCCACTTGGATCTCAAATTTCTTAGTCTTCCATGTACTCTTCATTTGTGCACGAAAACTATCCGAGTTATAAGACTTTTTCATCCAAATAAAACACAATAACATTGGATTCTCATTTGGAGCTACATCGTACTATTAACCGTAAGTTGCACGAGTTCTTCCTCTAGAAGGGAGATCTCATCTCTTCCATTTTCGTAAAAGTCATCACCCTCCTTTTCTCCGGGACACTAAGAGAGAGCACTCTTGACTTTTTTTAATATGATAAATTATTTATGTTTTTACTGCAAATTTAGTTTTTCAAGTTATTTCAAGGCTTTTGTTTGAATTTTTGCTTTTTTAATTTTCATACTTTAAATATAAAGTTGATTTTAAATAAATGATCTCTTTATTTTAAAATTTTACTTAATTTAATTAACTTTTAATGTTATCAAAATAAAATTAAATGAATATTAGAATGTTAAGTTGAAAATATAAATTTTTTAAAAACGACACATTACTAATATTAATCAAATTAAATTTATATTTTTCAAATATAATAAAAGTTAATTACATTCATTGATTAAAGTAGAATAAAGATAAATATAAAATTACAAAGAAATCAAATGTTAATAATTTTAATTTAACAATATATAAAATAATTAATATACAATAAATTATTAATAATGTAATAAATATTACTTTATGGATGTCTATAACTCTCAAGTTATAACCTCCATTATAGCAACCCCTCATTTATGAGATAAACCCTCTTCTTTGTTATGAAAGTAACATGAATGTTATTTAATCTATGTGTTAATGAAATGCTTAAGTAAGCTTCATTTATTTATGTTACATTAAATATCAATTATTTATAAATAAAATCCTGCGTAAGTGAAAATGGAAGAAGAGAAAATTCTTTACCTATTTGATCTATTGCTTACTTTAAGTGTTCTTTATTTGATTATTTTATAATACGTTATCAGCACGAGCTTCTACAAGTTCATAGTGAAGTTAACGTCATTTCGACTTTATATAATTTGCCTGTATAACTCCTATTAAACTATATACGAATATGAATATTCAACAAAGTTTCGTTGGACCCAAAATCAATGGAGACATGTGTCTTGCAGATAGTACTACAACACACACGATACTCAAAGATAAAAAAATATTTTCTCATTTGACAATAAGTGATGCCCATGTTAATACAAAATATCGGGTAGTTCAAAATTTATTAAGGGCTCCGAAAGAGCTATTATATTATTACCTAAAGGTACAAAAATTGTCATTGATTATACTTTATATTCCACTAAATCTCAAAGAAATTTATTGAGTTTTAAAGATATTCGTCTTAATGGATATCATATTTAGACTATGAATGAGAAAAATATTAAATATCTATACATTACAAATGTTGAATGTGGAAAGAAATTTGTTTTGGAAAGGTTACTTGCTTTTTCATCAGGTTTCTATTATACACATATTAGTGCAATTGAGACACATGTCACTATAAACCAAAAGTTTGTAGAACCACATACTTTTACTATTTGGCATGATCGATCAGGTCATCCTGGATCTATTATGATGCGAAGAATAATCGAAAATCCAATTGGACACTCATTAAAGAACCAGAAGATTCTTGAATTCAATGATTTATCTTGTGTTGCTTGTTCTCAAGGAAAATTGATTATTAGACCATCACCAACTAAACTTGGGATTGAATCTCCCGCATTTTTAGAACGTATTCAAGGTGATATATGTGGACTCATTCATCCACCATGTGGACCATTCAGATATTTTATAGTATTTATAGATGCATCTAGTAAGTGGTCACATGTGTGTTTATTATCGACTCGCAACCTGACGTTTGTGAGACTACTTGCTCAAATAATTTGATTAAGAGCACAATTTCTAGATTATGCAATCAAAACTATTCGTCTTGATAATGCTGGTGAGTTTACGTTCCAAGCTTTTAATGATTATTGTATGTCAATTGGGATAAATGTTGAACATCCTGTAGCTCATGCTCACACACAAAACGGTTTAGCTGAATCGTTTATCAAACACCTCCAACTAATAGCTAGGCCATTGCTTATGAGAGCAAAACTCCCTGTTACAGCTTGGGGATATGCTATTTTGTATGCAGCAGCACTTGTGCACTTCAGGCCAACAAGTTATAATAAACACTCCCCATTACAATTGGCTTTTGGTCAGGAGCCAAATATTTCCCATCTTAGAATTTTTGGATGTGCATTATATGTTCCAATTGCTCCACCATAACGCATAAAGATGGGTCCTCAAAGGAGGTTGGGAATATATGTTGGTTATGAATCTCCTTCTATAATTAAGTATATTGAACCATTAACTGGAGATTTATTTACTGCACGATTTATATTGTCATTTTGATGAAACAACATTCCCAACATTAGGGGGAGAGAAATACAACTGGTAAATGAGATTACATGGAATGGATCATCATTATCTCAATTAGATCCTCGTACAAATCAATGTGTACAAGAAGTTCAAAGGATCATACATTTGCAAAATATCGCCAATCAACTGCCAGATTCATTTACTGACCTAAAGAGAATTACAAAATCTCACATACTAGCTGAAAATGCTCCAATACAAATTGATGTCCCAATAGGGCAAACTGTTAGTGCAAAAGAAAGTAATCCACGCCTGAAGTATAGAAGACCAATCGGTTCTAAAGATAAAAATCCTCGTAAAAGGAAAGGAGCAAATAATCAAAATGGTTATATTGTGGAGGCAAGTGTCCAAGAAGAGGCCAAAAATATAACTAATCAAAAAAATCCAGAAGAGGTTCAGGTACCTGAAAATGGTGATAATGAAGAGATCTCAATTAGTTGATAACGAAGAGATCTCAATTAGTTATGTTACTTCAAGAAAAAGATGGAACCAGAAAAATATAGTTGTCAACAACAATTTTGCTTATAATGTTATGAGTGAATTAGCAAAAGCAAATGAGGCTCTTGAGCCTAAATCTATTGAGGAATGTAGAAATAGAATAGATTGGTCAAAATGGAAAGATGCAATTCAAGCAGAATTAAATTCACTTTCTAAACGTGAAGTTTTTGAACATATAGTCCAAACACCTAAATATGTAAAGCCAGTAGGATATAAATGAATATTTGTGCGAAAATGAAATGAGAAAAACGAAGTCGTAACATATAAAGCACGACTTGTAGCACAAGGATTTTCGCAAAGGCCTGACATTGATTATGAAGAGACATATTCTCCTGTGATGGATGAATTCACGTTTAGATACCTTATTAGTCTGGCAATACGTGAAAAGCTTTGCATGCGTCTAATGGATATTGTTACAGCCTATTTGTAATGTACACTTGATAGTGAAATTTATATGAAAACCCCAGAAGGATTTAAAATCCCTGAAGGATATAGAGTTTCTCGAGAAAATTGCTCATTCAAATTAAAGAAAAGTTTATATGGATTAAAACAATCTGGAGGTATGTGGTATAATCGTCTTAGTGAATATTTGTTAAAAGAAGGTTATAAAAACGATCCAATCTGTCCATGTGTTTTTGTAAAAAGGTTTGGCTCATGCTTTGTGATAGTTGCTATTTATGTTGATGATCTAAATATTATTGGAACTCCTGAAGAGCTTCAAAATGCATTAAATTATTTAAAGAAAGAATTTGAGATGAAAGATCTTGGAAAATAAAGTTTTGTCTTGACTTGCTGATCAAACATTTAAAAGATGAAATTCATGTCCATCAGTCAATTTATACAGAAAAGATCTTAAAGAAATTTTATATGGATAAATCTCATCCATTGAGTACCCGATGGTTATAAGGTCGTTAGATGTGAATAAAGATCAATTTGTCCTAGAGAGAATGATGAAGAGTTTCTTGGTCCTGAAGTACCATATCTAAGTGTCATAGGGGTATTTATATATCTTGCAAACAACACAAGACTTGATATAGCTTTTGCTGTAAACTTGTTAGTAAGATTTAGTTCTTCTCCAACACGTAGACATTGGAATGAAATTAAACAAGTATTTAGATATCATATCTCAGAAGAACTGTTGATATGAGGTTATTTTATTCAAATGATTCAAAATCCCTATTAGTCGGCTATGCTGATGCTGGATATTTATCGGATCCATATAAAGGTCGATCTCAAATGGGATATTTATTTACATGTGGAGATACTGCAATATCATGGCGTTCAACAAAGCAAACATTAGCTGCCACCTCTTCAAATCATGCTGAAATAATTGCAATGCATGAGGCAAGCCGAGAGTGTGTTTGGCTAAGGTTATTAACCTAACATATCCTGAAGATATGTAATTTGCCTTTACAAGAAAAGATGCCAACTATCTTATACGAAGATAATGCAGCATGTATAGCTCAATTGAAGGTTTGTCACATCAAAGGTGACAGAACGAAACATATTTCACCAAAATTATTCTTCACTCATGATCTTGAGAAGAAAGGTGACATAAAAGTTCAACAAATTCATTCTAGTGATAATTTAGCAGATCTTTTTGCCAAAGCACTGCCAACTTCAACATTTGAAAGACTATGAGACAAGATTGGAATACGTCGACTCAAAGATATAATATGATGTTGTCATTTGGGGGAGTCTAAAACACGTTGTACTCTTTTCCTTTAACTAAGATTTTTCCCACTCGGTTTTCCTGGTAAAGGTTTTTAACGAGGCAACTTGTAGTAGGAGATTGTGTGCTATTTTTCTTTCATTAGGTTTTTATCCCACAAGGTTATTCTTAATAAATGTTTTAATGAGGCACAATTTTCTCTAATGGATATCCAAGGGAGAGTGTTATAAATATTACTTTATGGATGTCCATAACTCTCAAGTTATAACTTCCATTGTAGCAACCCCCTCATTTATGAGATAAATCCTCTTATTTATTATGAAAGTAACATGAATGTTATTTAATCTGTGTTAATGAAGCACTTAAGTGAGCTTAATTTATTTATGTTACATTAAATGTCAATTATTTATAAATAAAATCTTACATTAGTGAAAATAAATAGAAGAAGAGAATTTTTTTTTTACCTATTTGATCTATTGTTTACTTTAAGTGTTCTTTTATTTGATTATTTTATAATAAATAAAATATTTAAATTATAATATTTTATTAATCAAACCATGATGGATTTTTTGTATTATTTTACTAATAAACAATTTTTGAATATACTGATGTGATTACATAGTAATATTTGTTTATTTTTTTTAATACTTTGAGAAGACACACACAGGTGCTTGAACCTGGGTTTCTTAGGATGAACAACATCCTCTTTTCTACGAGAGTCACAATATATTTAAAATTAAATAACGTTTATATAATTGATTCTAAATTAGTTAAATATTTTAAAAAAGTTTTATAATTAGATTACTTTTTCAATTTTTTGTAAAGAATTTCATTAAAAATTTTAAATTAATTATTTTTAAAAATTTCATTAAAATATTTTAAAAAACTAATATTATAAAAAATATTACAAATTTAATATACATGCATCCAATACAGTCTAAAAATAAATAATCAAGTTTTATCACCAAAAAAAAAAATCAAATTCGTGTCACGTGAGGGTGGGGCACATCCCATCCATTTCACGTGACTTTTCCTCCACGCTGGCATCCTGTCCCAGCGATTCCACTCCCCTACTCCCTCAAAGAAAAAAAAAAACAATATTTCCATTAAAAAATAATAAAAAATAATAAAGGGCAAGAAAAAAGAATACAGCTATGAGATTGGAGGAGAGATAGCAGCAGAGACGATGAAGAGGAAGAAGGGAAGACCCTCCCTCTTAGAACTCCAAAAACGCTCCCTCAAACAACATCAGCAGCAGCAATCGCTTCAACAAAATCCCCCAAATGCCCTAAACACTATTTCTTCTACCAATTCCAGCCGTCGATCCGCTCGACGGAACCCCAATCTCCACGGAGGCTCCCCAGTTCCCGATTGGATTGCCGGAGGAGATGGTGATGATGATGATGACGACGACGACGAGCGCCAACAGAAGAAGCATAAGCTATTGCTCGGACTCAATTCTTCTCGTAATCATCACCATTATCCGATTCCTTCGGCGCACAATTCGGCCTCCTGCGCTTCCGATTCGAACGCGGATGGTGGCGATCCCGAGGCATCCCTCAAGCGACGAAATGTTACCACCCTCAGTCCTGGATCTGATCAAATGGTGATTAGCTATCCATGAATATATATAAAATCAAAATAGCTTTTTGTGGGTTTTTGGAAGTGATGTCTTTTGAAACAAAAACAGACAAAGCAAGAACGAAAAAAAAAAGAAAAAGAGAAAGATTTTCCTATACTTTGTTTGGATTTTTTTATTTATTTCCTTTTTGAAATTGAACTTTTGGATTTCGCGCGTCCATTGAATTTTTGTGATTGGATCGGAGATTATGGACATTGGATAGGTTTGACTAAGTCGTGGAATGTGCTTTTTTTTTTTCTTAATTTTTATTTTCGGAAAACTTGAATTTGTGTTGAAAATCTTCTTTATTTCCTAATTTTACAAATTTTATTCTTTATTTTCTTGTATTTATCTGGTCTTTATTTATGTGCAGAATAAGATATGCACAGACCATCATGTCTGAAGACCCAAAAGCTTCAATTTGTCTTTTGTTTAATATTAAGAATAATTCGCTTATAAAAAAACAAAATAATAATTCATTTCCCTTTTAATTCTGCTCTCTTGTACTTAGCTTTGCTTTGTTGTAGCTTTTTAGTGCAACTGTTCATCACCAATTCTTCAATGAACAAAGCAAACCATCTCCATCTGTAGTTTCTCTTTGGGGTGTTAAATATGTTTGTCTTGTTTGCAGGGAGAAAAAGTATCCAAAACTACACACACACTTCATGGTAAAAATCAATCCCGACTTTCATGAAAAGGCATTTATGGGAATTCTTAAATTTATGTTATTTATATGTGGACAGGGTCACTGGTGGAGTTTGGCCCCACGACACCTTTGCCAGACAAAAAGTTGTTGCTGTTCATTCTTGACAGGCTTCAAAAGTATCTGTTATTTTCGGTTCTTCAATTATCCTTTTTCTTTTATCCTATCTTTTTATGAGGTTTATCTACTACTTGCAGGAAGGACACTTACGGGGTTTTCTCTGAGCCAGCTGATCTCAAAGAGGTTCGTTCTCTTTTTCATTCTTGAATAAAATTTAGATTACTGAAAAGTGAAATCCCATTTCATGTGATCATGTTGGATTGATCTCAATACAGCTTCCTGATTACTGTGACATTGTCACAAATCCAATGGACTTTTTGACGGTCAGGAAAAAACTTGATGGGGGAGCTTATACAACCTTCGAACAATTTGAGGTTTGTTTTGCTAGACTTCACTTTGCTAATATGGATAATGTTATCTGTCTACCTTGGTACAAGATGCACAGGACTGGCTGGTTGAAGCTGATTAAGTATGTATTGATATTTTCTGGATTTTTGTGTATAAAATGAGTCAAGTTTTGCTGTGATTCTGGCAAGTCCTTGTAGAATAAGGAGGCATTCTATGTCTTATGGGATTGATGCAATGATGTTGACTGTGATTTTTTAGTTTTAGTCCATTCACCCTCATTATGGGGTAGCATTTTGGTATATTTATTCTGAAAGACTTCTTTGGTTTGGTTTGAGAAGATGGATCCTTGTTGTACTTGCTTATATTTATTTATTCTTTTAAATTTTATATAATATAGAAGTTCATTGGCATTGCCTATGGTCGGCCCATAATTTCTGGAATTTTGATTGCCGAACTTCTTGTTTAGTTTGGTATCATAACAGCATACTCTTTTCCTAGAAGACAACTTTATATGCTGTCTTTTTTAGGTTTACCAAGATGATAAAATCGTAATGAAATGATTTTACTTTGTATAATGGCACTGTGCTTGTCCAGTGAAGATAGTCTTTTGATTCAATTTCGCAGACGTCTGTAATAATAGAACTGCTTTTAGGGGATTTGTTTTCCAGCATATGCTTTTCACTCGGGATACTTGATGTTGCAAGGACTGGAATTGAAACTTTTAAGTTTGATTCATGCAGAAAGATGTTTTTCTGATATGTTCAAATGCCATGCTGTATAATGCACCAGACACAGTTTATTTTCGACAGGTTTGGTCAGCCCTCTCTTTGTATTAATTGTTTTGGTACCCTGGTTTCTATCATTTTAAGCATATTGACTGGTTGGTTAGGCACGATCAATGCAAGAGCTAGCTAAAAAGGACTTTGAGAATTTGAGGCAAGATAGTGATGAAGGTGAACCACAGCTGAAAGTTGTGAGGAGAGGAAGGCCCCCTGGAAAGAGCCTCAAGAAGTCATTGGAGTCTTTGTCTTCTGACCGTGTTGGTTCCGAGTTTTCCCCAGATGCAGCTCTAGCTTCTGGAACAGATGCTTCCGGCCTTCCCAATACTTACAATTTGAGGAAAGGACCTGGTTTACAAAAGCACCAGCCTGCTGATACATTAACTAGGCCCTCCTGGGGTTCTCGTAGCAAGGAAAATTATGCCAATTGCTCGTCTGAATGGGAGAATGAATTTCCAGGTTTGGTATCTATTTGGTGGTCTGACTTTAATACATATATATGTATATATATCCTTGATTCTTTAACATTTTTAAGGTGAAATCTTATATTGCATGGTTCTTATGCATATTGATCTATTTTCTCACTTTGCAGCTGCTGTTGTAAAGGCTGTGATGAAGTATGGAATGAAACATTTTGCAGTCGATGAGAACAGGCGCGACACCTACAACTATTCATTGAATTCTGGACATGAGCAGTCTATCTTTTCCACCTTGAATGGAGAATTGAAGCAGCTAATTCCGGTGTGTTTCATGTGTTAATGCATTAGTTAAAAGATTAATTTAATGAATTGTTCAGATTGAATGTCTAGTTGATCTTATATTCATCAAGCACAGATAAAATGAATCCTAAAATTTCTTTTTTTTGTGCATAATAAATTGCACACAAGATTCTAGGTTAAGAATAGCTTGATTTTTATGTTTATATATCTAGCCAAAGGGTGTTCGAATATTCTGGAATACCATTATGGATTTTAATGAAAGAAGAAAACAATGGGGTTCATTGGCAGCATAAAATGCTCTATCCTTTCTACAATCGTGACAATCTAACTGGCTAATGTTTTTCCATCTCCCTCACCTGTTTTATATGAAGTGTAAAATTGTATCCATTGGTACGTGGTAACATTTTTCTTTTCCCCTTTTGCAATGTGTATCAGGTTGGTTTGATTGCAGAAAATGGTTATGTTACTAGCTTGGCACGATTTGCCGAAGATCTTGGACCTGTTGTTTGGAAACTTGCTTCAAGGAAAGTTGAAAGTGTTTTGCCTAGCAAGGTGAAGTTTGGTCCTGGATGGGTAGGAGAAAACAGGTCGATTGAGCAGCCACAATGTTTGTTCTCTGAAAAGCAGAGATCTTCAAACTATACTTCTGATAACCATTCTAGCATACATTTAGCTTCAGCTGCTTCTGGTTCAAGCTCTATTGCTGCAAGCAGATCTCCTTCGCTATGTAACGAAGACATCAAAACCATTAGAGGACTAAGTTCTCGAAAGGATTTGACTTGTGCACCTTCTCATCAGTTTCAGCAAAGACCTTCACTGCATTCGGTATTGAGGGTTCTCTAAGTGGGTCCGGGATTGATTATGCCCTTCAAATGGGACTGGCATCACAGCCTATGAATTCCTTGTGCGGAAACACTCCAGTGCCCAACAGTTCGGCCATGTGTGCAGTGCATGCAAGCAATTTTGTTTCAAAAGAGACTAAAGCAGCAGATAATTCAGTTGGTTTACATTCCAGAAATGCAATGGTGTCGCACCCAGATTTAGCATTGCAACTCTGATAATTTGTGGCAAGAAATGTAAAGATTGAACTGAATATAACACATTTGTTGATTGGAAAGTTGGAGTTGAGTAGTTCCTCAAGAAAAGAACCCAGCCATATGATCATTATGTAGGAAAAGAATATACTGTACAGATTGATATATCAAAATTTTAATAAGGTTAAGAAAGCCACAGATTTGCGTCACAGCTGAATAGTTGATATAGTTTACATGAATAAGAATACAAGTTCATCTCAAATGGGCAGTGGAGCAGGTTATTTTTTATTTTGGTGAATGTGAACGGGAGGTTCATTGTACTTTAATTTGGGGGGTCTAAGATAGAATAAAGTGGAGTATTCAATCGGTTAATCGATTCGAATTAATATTAATTGAATTAATCTAATTATTATGTCTTTAACTGTTAATCAAATCGATTTTTTTTCAAAAAAGAGTAACCGAACCGAATTTTTTTGGTTAATTCGGTCGGTTAACCGAATTAATCGAAAAGTTTTTTTGGTTAAAACAAATATAAAACATATGAAAAATTAATCGAATTAATTAAATTAATCAAATTTAATATAACTAATATGTATATAAAAAATATATAAATTTTCAGTTAATTCAATTAATTAATCGATTTCGAACCGAATTAATCGTTAATTGAACTTCCAAAAAATTATTAACTGATTCCCGATTAAATTAAATCGATTAATCAACTGATTAACCATAATAATTCGGTTCGGTCGATTAAACCGATTTTACCCAAAATTTTCACACCCCTAGAACAAAGAAACCACAGGGCAGGCTTCAAAACAAAGTGGTTATTAGTTAACATGGTAATGTGAATTTGGCAGTGTCTTCCCTGTAGGCCTGTAGTTCACTTATAGGTAAAAGTACCGTATAAGAGCCGGATTGTATTTTGTTTTCTCTATTTAAAATGTACAAATTGGTCATTGTATGTTAGATTAGAGAGCGAATTGATTTTTTGTTAAAATTATCGTCTATTTCTACTATTAAAAATTGATTTCTTGACGTCAACATAATATACACGTAACACACATTTCACTATCAGGTTATTTCGTCGTGCATATAAGCTTTTAACAATACAATAGAAAATATTAATAAAAATCATTAAGTTATTTTTTAATATAATTCACAAGGATTAATGGACAAAATGCAATTTTTGTGTGTTACTTTTACCTTGGATACTGATTTCATATTCAGATGCAGTGGTGGCTACTCCTTTGTCTTCGACATTTGACATTTTTTTTAGAGAAAAAGAAAATACAAAGTCTTGGTTGGAAGATGCTGAGTGGCGACAAACTATATTTCTAGTTCCCAATATTCCAACCCACTTCATAAATTGTCAAACAATCTCTCTCAGTTTCACCTAATAACATAAAATTTAGGTTAAATTTTGCTATTAGTCCTTGTACTTTATATATTGTGGATTTAAGATATATACGGATCAATTTTAGTCTTTATATTGTTTGAATTTTGAAATTTTAATCTTAACCTAAATAGTAGTTGTTAGATTTGTTTGGTTAAATTCAATTACTAGTCTTGTACTATATATAGTTGTAGATTTAGTCCATATTATTCAATTGGGTCATTTTAAATCCTTATATATTTTATTTTTGAAATTTTAGTCTTAACGCAAATGACAATCTTAATCTATTAACTCGATTTTTAAGTGAGTAATATGTGAAAATAACAAGTTGACATGCCATTACACATATAATAATATGTTTGGCGCATCAGATTTTCGAAACATTAGAATTTAACTTAATGAATTTAGCAGTTATCGTTTAGTTAGAACTAGAATTTAAAATTTGAAAAGTAAGTGCACTAAAAACAATAAAATTAAAGTATATGTATCCAATCCACAAGTTTTGCATAATATAGGGACTAATAATAGAATTTAACCTTTGGATTTGAGTTGATTAGTGTTAGATGTGTGGGTTTTAGTTCAAGAAAATTTGTGCAGGATCAAACTAAGTGACTATAAATCCATTCTCTTTTCTCTATTTGATAATGTTGTTGTAATTAATTAAATGAAAAAAACCCCTCAAACTAAATGAACAAATACATTTAAGAAAAAGAAAGTGGAGAGATAGATAAAAATAACAGTCGCATCACATCTTGACATATGAACTGAATAAATAAAATAGATAGTACGTTTACTTATTGTTAATGTAGAAACAACAATGATAATAAAATTAAATATTTTAACGATACTGTAACGTAAGATAAAAAATAAGCTAAACGCATTGCACAACACTTACTATTCATCTAAACCCATCCAAAGAAATAGAAAGGAAATTGTAGATGTCAAAAAGTGCACATTGTAGGAACAATATAATTTAATTTGGGAAGTACGGTTGGAAATTTTCAATCTTTGAAAAACAGCCTTCCTTCAACTATTATTATTAATATAAGAAAGAAGTGGGCCACAATCTCCACGCCATTCTAAAGTTGTGGGAAACAGCACATGTCGTTTCTCCATTAATCCTTGGTTTCACATTATAAAGTCAGCCTCAAGACTGAGGCCATCCATTCCATAAAGGAATATTGAGTTCAATTTTTAATAGTTAAGTTTAAGTCTATATGGATGACTATTTCGTAATAAAATAATAACGTAAATAATTAAAACGTAATATTTTAAACATAAGTGATTAAAATGTAATCTAAGATAAACAAAAGTGATTATTTTGGTAGTTTACCCTTACTTAAATTTATTTTCTTTCCCCTTTTTCTTTTAGGCTTAATTATACAAATGACCCTTGAACTTTTCTCCTTATCCCACATTGGCCCCTAAACATTTTTATTCCCATATTGACCCCTAAACTTGTGTTTCATTAGACAAGTTGATCCCCTTCTTTAACCTTGTTAGTTTTCTATGACGTGGTCTAGCCAACCTATCAAGGAACGCCACGTGTCATTTCTTGTTAAGAAATTTCAAGTCCTTAGTAAATTCTCCCATTGGTTTTCTATCTTTGATTTGTTTATTCATGGCTTTCTGCTTAGGAAGCACGGACACAGCTCATCCCTCCTCGTACCGATATCGTATGTGTGTCTGACACGGACACTTGTCGGATATGCCCCGATACGTACGAGACATGCCAGAATACGTAAAAAAAGAGGTCAGACACGGTCCCGACACGGGTGTCTAAAAACGAACACATGATAGATGTAGAAAAAGTAGATGGTGGTTGACGGACGACGACTAAAATTTTGGCTTTCAGAAGTAGCAACGATTGGAAAAAGATGTAAAGAAGAAACGTTGGCTTTTGAGGGCTTGAAGGTCGGAGAACAATGGTGTTTACGAGATGGTGTTTTGAGTTTGCAAGAAGTGAGATGGAGAGGGATAGAAGAGGTCCGAGTCATCAGGGCTCTCTGGATGGATGTGTAAGTTTTGGGGAGAGGAAGAGACTAAGGTAGTCGAAAGGTTTGTTGAAAACTTTGAAATGAAGAAGAGATAAGCACATAAGGGTTTTCCCAAGAACATGTTGCTTTCTAGGAGATGTGCCTTTTGATTTTTTAGGCTTAAACAAGGAAGTTTCTAGAGCACCTTATATTATTTAGCTGGATATATGGACTTGTTTTTGGGCCATTTATGACGGTTTTATTTTGGGTGTTATTTGACTTTTGAATAAAATTTCAGCTTCTATTAAAAAATAAAATAAAATATCAATATTTTCATTTAACATAAAAAAAAAAAAAATATTAAAAATAATTTTTTATTACCGTATGTGTCCTTATTTTTAAAAAATACCATGTCCGTATCGTGTCGTACTTGTATTGCGTGTCTGTATCCATGCTTCGTAGTTCTCTGCATATTCTTTACAACACTTTTAATTATTGGATCATTGAGCAGAAGGTGAGACATGGTGCCTATGTTGATTTTTTTCCTTTTATGAACTTCAGGGACAAGTTATGCTACAAGGGTGGCAAATCCATCAAGACCATTGAGATCAAACCATCAGCGAAGCCCAAGGTGCCAGAGAAGAAACCAAAAAAGCCTAAAGAACCAAAGAAGAAACCCAGCAAGCCTAAAGAAGCTAAGAAGAGATCGAAAAAACCCAAAAAAGGTGAGTAGAAATCCGAGAAACCTAAAGAAGGTGAGAAGCCTAAAGAGACATCACCAGCGACATAGAAAAAGCCTGAGAAACCTAAAGAGGCGGCAGCATAGAAGATTGCAGAAGCTGCTGCTCCTTTATCGCGGTTGATGTATGCGGTTGGGTATACTTGCTCGAAAGGTTATTATAATGGATATGGTGGTGGACCTAGCTATTACGATGGACTACCCCAACATTCGTTCCCATGTTACGAGACTTACGGTAGGCCATTTATGACAGTTGAGGAGGTGGTGGTGGGGGTAGTGGCAGAGGCAACTAAGTACAGTTACGGTAGCCATATTGATGATTGTTTTAGTGAAGAAAACCCATAAGGTTGCTCAATAATGTAAAAAATTAGAGTTTTTTAGGGGTCGAAATTAAATTGTAATTTTGATGATAATAACCTCGTTTTTAGACATTTGTGAAAATAGTATACTATGACTTGTACCAGAATCAGTAATCAATATATTACTATTAACCTCATTAGTTTCATCTCATTCAGAATCAAACGACATCTGTAAAAAATCTACAAGAAAATAGGGGTTAGATCGAATCAATCAATATCACACTATCACAGGTTTATATGACATGTACTTTTAGACTTTTAACACGCTATGTTCAGTCCGAGAATCGGCTAAACCATAGGCTTTGATACCACTAAATGTAACGCCCAAATCCTATATTTTATTATCGAAATAAGGTTACGAAGAGTTACTGCACACATCGAAACATTTTCATAATATACAGTATTTAAATATCAATTTAATTTCTTTAAATTCAGATATAATTAGAAATAATATTAAACATATATTTACGACTTTAAATCGGGTCCTCAAGGCCTTACACACCCGTGTACCAGACCATGTGCATGCTCGAATTACAAGCACACGGCCGTGTCACAAACCGTGTGACAGGCTGTGTTGACATACGAAATTACCTTACATACCCGTGTATGGAACCGTGTGTTGGGCCATGTGTATATGCGAATTAGGGCCACACGACCATGTCCCAACTCATGTGTTGCCTGTGTAAAACCTGCTACCTACAACCAGGACACACAATTGTATGGGTGGCCCGTGTGCAGGCCGTGTGCCTATACGCATGACCAAAATCTGTTTCACGTTTTACCAAAAAGACTAGGAACTCATATTCATTTCAACATAACCTTCATTGGTACAATAACATATTAGCCAAATCATATCATAAGAATTTCCTAATTAAAGGCAAATACTACTTAGGCAATCCAATCCAACACAATTCAAACTATGACTACATAACTAAACAATTCATAATCATCCACATGTATTATACCCAATCCATCACATAGCAACAAAAGTCAGATTTTACAATATTCATTAGAATATGTTTCCACTTCTATTTGACTATCAAACTCTTTATAACTATGCACACCAAAAGTATTTCAAACAACACATTTCCTAATACATGCCATATAAGCCAAGTGATATAAAAACTACCAAAGATGCTCCTGGGATAGTGTGATTCTCCAAGATAATCCGATCTTCTAACAGCAAAATGAAATCTATAAAACAATAGACAATTTCACAAGTAAGCTTACGAAGTTTAGTAAGTTCGCAGGATTAGTTAAACTTACCAAAATAACTTGTTCAACTTAAAAGAAAATACAAAGCAGCAACAATGTTATCCTGATTCCACTGTGACAGAATATGATTATTCGAGCCGTTACAGAATATAGCTCATTCGAGCCCAGAACATATTATTGCTCATTCGAGCTAGATTCAGAAATTGGCTTATTCGAGCCAGACACAGAATAATGCTCTTTCGAGCCAGATACAGAATAATGCTCTTTCAAGCCAGATACAGAATAATGCTATTTTGAGCCAGATACAGAATAATGCTCGTTCGAGCCAACTACAGAGTATTTCTTAAGCCTTCCACTTTGTTCTATTTATTCAAGAATAATTTCAAGATAAATATAATTGAAATTATCAAATTGAAAAGTAAATAGTATGAACTTACCTGACTAAACTGCAACAGTACACAGTACAAGGACTGTTCCATAATTTTCTCCTTGCCTCGATTTTTAACCCATTCTTGATCTAAAATAATAATTTCATTCAATTAACTAATTCCAACAGTAAAATGAACTCATTTATGCAATTAATTCATATTTTACATTTTTACAAAATTACCCTTAATCTTTTACTTTTATGCAATTTAGTCCCTAAACTAATTAGGACTAAATAAAAAAATAACCCAAAAGTTAGTGGAAGGTAATCATATCCACCACCTCTTGGAATTTTTGACCATTTTAGCTCAAAACTTGCAATTTAACCAATTTCAAGCAAAACTAAGTTTAGCCAAATTATACTATAGTTCTCTACAGCCCATACATGCTGTTATTTCATACAAGTCTTCTTAATTTTATCACTTTAGCATTTTAGTCTTTAAACATTAAAATTAACAAAAACTACTTTACAAAATAGTCTTATTTAACAACCAAACTTAATAATCCATCATAAAACTTTAATAATATCCAAAACTCATCAATGGAATAATCCAAAACATTTGACAATTGTACAAATTAGTCCCCGAGTTATCCAAATCAAGCTAATATGAGTTCAAAAACATAAAAATTACTAAAAAGAGGTAAGATTTAACTACCAAAACAATAAACCCTAGCTTGGTTGAATAAACTTTCTCCTTTCCATGGTGTTTCGACTTTTAGGAAGAAGAAAGAGAAAAAATGATAATATTACTTTTAACTTATTTAATTTAACTTATCATTTAATCTTTTACCAAATTAACCTTTTAATTTTAACATATAAAATCATTAAAACATGCCCATAAATGTCCTTAATATAAGTATATGGTATATTTACCATCCAAGGAAGGTTTAATTGCACCATTGGTCCTTCAATTATCTTTAATTTTAACTAAACTAGCTTAATTCCAATTTAGTCCTAAACTAATTAGGACTAAATAAAAAAATAACCCAAAAGTTAGTGGATGGTAATCATATCCACCACCTCTTGGACTTTTTGACCATTTTAGCTCAAAACTTGCAATTTAACCAATTTCAAGCAGAACTAAGTTTAGCCAAATTATACTATAGTTCTCTACAGCCCATACATGCTGTTATTTCATACAAGTCTTCTTAATTTTATCACTTTAGCATTTTAGTCTTTAAACATTAAAATTAACAAAAACTACTTTACAAAATAGTCCTATTTAACAACCAAACTTAATAATCCATCATAAAACTTTAATAATATCCAAAACTCATCAATGGAATAATCCAAAACATTTGACAGTTGTACAAATTAGTCCCCGAGTTATCCAAATCAAGCTAATACGAGTTCAAAAACATAAAAATTACTAAAAAGAGGTAAGATTTAACTACCAAAACAATAAACCCTAGCTTGGTTGAATAAACTTTCTCCTTTCCATGGTGTTTCGACTTTTAGGAAGAAGAAAGAGAAAAAATGATAATATTACTTTTAACTTATTTAATTTAACTTATCATTTAATCTTTTACCAAATTAACCTTTTAATTTTAACATATAAAATCATTAAAACATGCCCATAAATGTCCTTAATATAAGTATATGGTATATTTACCATCCAAGGAAGGTTTAATTGCACCATTGGTCCTTCAATTATCTTTAATTTTAACTAAACTAGCTTAATTCCAATTTAGTCCTAAACTAATTAGGACTAAATAAAAAAATAACCCAAAAGTTAGTGGATGGTAATCATATCCACCACCTCTTGGACTTTTTGACCATTTTAGCTCAAAACTTGCAATTTAACCAATTTCAAGCAAAACTAAGTTTAGCCAAATTATACTATAGTTCTCTACAGTCCATACATGCTGTTATTTCATACAAGTCTTCTTAATTTTATCACTTTAGCATTTTAGTCTTTAAACATTAAAATTAACAAAAACTACTTTACAAAATAGTCCTATTTAACAACCAAACTTAATAATCCATCATAAAACTTTAATAATATCCAAAACTCATCAATGGAATAATCCAAAACATTTGACAGTTGTACAAATTAGTCCCCGAGTTATCCAAATCAAGCTAATACGAGTTCAAAAACATAAAAATTACTAAAAAGAGGTAAGATTTAACTACCAAAACAATAAACCCTAGCTTGGTTGAATAAACTTTCTCCTTTCCATGGTGTTTCGACTTTTAGGAAGAAGAAAGAGAAAAAATGATAATATTACTTTTAACTTATTTAATTTAACTTATCATTTAATCTTTTACCAAATTAACCTTTTAATTTTAACATATAAAATCATTAAAACATGCCCATAAATGTCCTTAATATAAGTATATGGTATATTTACCATCCAAGGAAGGTTTAATTGCACCATTGGTCCTTCAATTATCTTTAATTTTAACTAAACTAGCTTAATTCCAATTTAGTCCTAAACTAATTAGGACTAAATAAAAAAATAACCCAAAAGTTAGTGGATGGTAATCATATCCACCACCTCTTGGACTTTTTGACCATTTTAGCTCAAAACTTGCAATTTAACCAATTTCAAGCAGAACTAAGTTTAGCCAAATTATACTATAGTTCTCTACAGCCCATACATGCTGTTATTTCATACAAGTCTTCTTAATTTTATCACTTTAGCATTTTAGTCTTTAAACATTAAAATTAACAAAAACTACTTTACAAAATAGTCCTATTTAACAACCAAACTTAATAATCCATCATAAAACTTTAATAATATCCAAAACTCATCAATGGAATAATCCAAAACATTTGACAGTTGTACAAATTAGTCCCCGAGTTATCCAAATCAAGCTAATACGAGTTCAAAAACATAAAAATTACTAAAAAGAGGTAAGATTTAACTACCAAAACAATAAACCCTAGCTTGGTTGAATAAACTTTCTCCTTTCCATGGTGTTTCGACTTTTAGGAAGAAGAAAGAGAAAACATGATAATATTACTTTTAACTTATTTAATTTAACTTATCATTTAATCTTTTACCAAATTAACCTTTTAATTTTAACATATAAAATCATTAAAACATGCCCATAAATGTCCTTAATATAAGTATATGGTATATTTACCATCCAAGGAAGGTTTAATTGCACCATTGGTCCTTCAATTATCTTTAATTTTAACTAAACTAGCTTAATTCCAATTTAGTCCTAAACTAATTAGGACTAAATAAAAAAATAACCCAAAAGTTAGTGGATGGTAATCATATCCACCACCTCTTGGACTTTTTGACCATTTTAGCTCAAAACTTGCAATTTAACCAATTTCAAGCAAAACTAAGTTTAGCCAAATTATACTATAGTTCTCTACAGCCCATACATGCTGTTATTTCATACAAGTCTTCTTAATTTTATCACTTTAGCATTTTAGTCTTTAAACATTAAAATTAACAAAAACTACTTTACAAAATAGTCCTATTTAACAACCAAACTTAATAATCCATCATAAAACTTTAATAATATCCAAAACTCATCAATGGAATAATCCAAAACATTTGACAATTGTGCAAATTAGTCCCCGAGTTATCCAAATCAAGCTAATACGAGTTCAAAAACATAAAAATTACTAAAAAGAGGTAAGATTTAACTACCAAAACAATAAACCCTAGCTTGGTTGAATAAACTTTCTCCTTTCCATGGTGTTTCGACTTTTAGGAAGAAGAAAGAGAAAAAATGATAATATTACTTTTAACTTATTTAATTTAACTTATCATTTAATCTTTTACCAAATTAACCTTTTAATTTTAACATATAAAATCATTAAAACATGCCCATAAATGTCCTTAATATAAGTATATGGTATATTTACCATCTAAGGAAGGTTTAATTGCACCATTGGTCCTTCAATTATCTTTAATTTTAACTAAACTAGCTTAATTCCAATTTAGTCCTAAACTAATTAGGACTAAATAAAAAAATAACCCAAAAGTTAGTGGATGGTAATCATATCCACCACCTCTTGGACTTTTTGACCATTTTTTAATTACCATTTTGGTCCCTTTAATATTTTAAATCTATAACAATTAACTGTTACCTCTTTTACAATTTAATCCTTTTACCTTAATTAAGCAATTAATCATCAAAATTACTGAACCAAACTTCAATTCATCCATAGTACGATTCTGTAAATATTTAATAAAAATATTTAAAACTTTAAATTATAAAAATGAGGTCTCACTACCTCATTTTCAAAAAGCACTTGACCTTTGAACCAAACCACTTATACTAATTTTTAATTCATTTAATTAAAATTCAATATAAAATTATTATTGAATCGTATAATTTAAATACTAATTATATGAACTTACTCGTCAGATTTGTGTTCTCAAAACCACTATTTTCGACACCACTAAAAAATGGACTGTTACATGGCAGAACATTTGCATACGTTAATTGTTCAAGCCGATGTTTTGAGCTTAAAGTACGAATCAGAGTCTGATAAGGGCCAAAAGTTAGCATGGCTCTTTCGAAAGATTAAGACTCTGAGCATTAGGGCAAGGCTTTATATGTGATTTGTATTTTTCTTATGTAAAGACATTTGTTTTCTAGTAAAGTTGTTCTATCAGAGTTCGACTAAGAATCAATACCTTTCTTGCATATTCATTCATGCATTCATTAGCATTGTATTTTTATTTCACGCATTAAAATTTTAAGAAAACTTGCCTAATTAATTAAAATTATGACAATTACTCTGGAAAAACAACAAATCTAATGCCCTTACGGTACTCGTACTAAGGCTAGAGCAATGGATCAGAGATTGGAAAGATTGGAACAAATTCCAAAGGACATGCAAGATCAATTGCAAGCTCAGCTACATGATCAACTAGCTAAAGTACAACAAGACATGAAAAATCAGATCATCGAGTCTCAAAGAGATATAATCAACTAGTTGACTCAATTATTGGCTGGGGGAGTTGATAAAGGTAAAAGTCCTGTAGTAAACCCTAGGGAAGAAAAGGAAGATCTTCCATATCCTTTAGGTCTTACCCCGGTGCCTGTCCAAGCTCAACTAGAGACATGTGTTCAAGGAGCATCTTGACCTCCCGATTCCATACCTAGTAGATTGAACTATTTTTCACACTTAAAAAGCTTGAAATCAGGTATTTTCGTTATGTTTTTGTAGGATTCGACTTTGATTTCTCGTTTGAATAAATTGTGCAACTTAAGTGCTAAAATGTCATTTTATTGTTTTTAAGGTCGATTGAGGAATAAAGGTTAGCTAATGTACTTTATGAGCATGCAAGAGACCATAAGAAGTTATAACAATAGAAGACTGATCACTTCGTCATGACACAGGCTGAGCTACGTCGCAACCAAGGGACCAGACTTGAAGATTTCGAAGATTGACTTCTTTGTCATGACATACATGGGCTATGTCGCGACAACGCCTGGAGGATAATACTTCACACGAAAATTGATGTCTTTGTAGTGACATAGGTCCTGGTGTATCGTGATATCGAGCCCTAGACGCGGATTCTGCATCGAATGAAGGGCGTTTTGGTCTTTACAATGCCACTTAAACACGAAGACGATAGTAGACCTAGGGTTGATGAAAACGACTAACCAAGGCTATAAATAGAGCCCTTAGCATTAGGTTTAAACACACCATTCATTAGATTTCAGTTTTTAGTTTTAAGTTTGTATTTTCTTTTGGAAACGAGATTGTAGAACTCGCATAAACGTTCGAGGAATTTTTCCCGACAGATTGCTAATACAAGTCTAGTTTCTTTTTTTTCATGCTCTTATTCAATTATATGGTTTTATATATATATTTGTTTATGATGATCAAGAAACCCATGAGGAATTAATTACATTTTGGAGAATTAGGGAGTAAAAGTATGAATATTTAATTGTTGTTTAATAGGGATTTTACCTTTCGGATCAGCTGTTTGGGAAAGGAAGAACATCAAACAAACACTAGGCCTAACAACCCTAGAACGTCATTTAGGTGGGAATGAACCCAAAATTAGTATTGCCCATCTGTGAACACCTTTCCCCAAACCGGTTTAGACTGTGACATTTAGCAATAAGTAGTCTTTATCAACTTGCTATGCTAGCGGAAGATCGAGAGATTCAACTAAGGTAGTGACTAGTTGATTTGAGGAAAATCCCCAAAACCCAACGATTAAAGAACTCATACAAAAACGACTTAATATCCCCAAAGTCATTTCTAAGAATTTCTACATCTCAAATCTTGCATTTATTTTCTATTTTATTTTCTACTTTATTTTATGTTTTTCAAAACCAACTCTTTTTATATTTCTTCGTACTACAATCGCTAAGGTAAGTGCTAATTAATTTTATTCTTTGCAAGGATCTAATTTACTATCGCCTTATGCCTCCTTTGGGTACGATACTCGGAATACTACCAAGTGTTTTGTTGTACACACTATATTTACAACCTGACTTTATACTTGCGGAAAGCCTAAATCTACACCGAACGGGAGTACATTTAGGGGTGGTCAAGTTGTTGGCGCCGTTGTTGGGGAGGCAATGCTTTAGTAAATTTTATTCTTTCATTACTAATAAAATAATTAGAAAAACTTTAGGTTATTGATACGATTTTATTTTATTTTATTTATTTTTCGTATTTCATTTTCTTTATTTAATTAATTTTGGTTTATGACTTGAAGCCAAGGAAACTTGGTTGATCCTATTTCTAACCTCGAATCATTAATTAGACTTAATCGTAGAAATCAGCAGGTGATGCAAAACTCACCACCGGAGGAAAGAGAAGAAAGAGTTGATCCAATAGAAGATCTCGCTATCAACGTAGAAAACGCTCATATACCTCTGCAACTCCCTGCGAATGAACCAATGGCGGAAGCACAAAGAACTTTGTGGGAGTATTCTTTACCTACTTCAGATCTAACTCAAGAGAGTATTGCTAGGCATACTATCGCTACTAATAATTTTGAAATAAAACCGGTTATGTTTTAAATGATTCAAAATAATTCACAATTTAGAGGGACAATGGCTGGAGATTTCAGTTTGCATTTGAAACCATTTTTACAATTATACTATATTTTTAGGTTTAATGGTATTACTGATGATGCCATTCATTTGAGATTATTTTCCTTTTCACTAACCGACAGTTCTTTTTCATGGCTAGATGCGCAGGCACTTGGATCTATCACAACTTGGGATGAACCGACGACGAAATTTCTGTAAAATCTTTTCCCCATGGGAAAAGCGATCCAATTGAGGAGAGAATTGTCAACCTTCCGGTAATTCAAGGGCGAAGGGTTCCACAAAACATGGGAACGGTTTAAGACATTAGTACAAAAATGCCTGAATCACGGTATGCCGGAATGGATGCAAGTACAAACTTTTTACAATGGGTTGGATGCATCCGCCAGATATACTCTAGATGGTGCGGCAAGAGGAGCCCTAATGAACCGGACATATAATGATGCTTATTGAACGCCCCCGAATGCACTCCCGTTCGGCGTAGATTTCAGTTTTTTCACAAGTATATGGGTCAAGTTGTAAATATAGTGTGTTTACAATGAAATACTTGGTAGTATTTCGAGGATCGTACCCAAAGGAGGTGTAAAGCTATTGTAAGTAAAATCCCTGTAAAGAATAAAATTAATTAGTACTGATTTTAGCGTTTATAATACGAAGGAAAATAAAAGAGTGTTTTAAGAGCATAAAAAATAAAAAGATAAAAATAAAATAAAGTAAAAGTTGAGTTGTAGAAAATCTTATAAACGACTTTGGGGAAATTAGGTCATTTTCACATGATTTCCTTGATTGTTGGTTTTTGGAGATTTTCCTCCAATCAATTAATCATTATCCCAATTGGATCTCTCGATCTTCCGCTGGCATAGCAAGTCGATTGAGATTACTTATCGCTAGATGTCACAATCTAAATCGGTTTGGGGAAAAGGTGTTCATGGATAGGCAATACTAATTTTGGGTTCATTCCCACCTAGATGACTTTCTAGGATTGTCAGGCCTAGTGTTTATTTGATGCTCTTTCTTTCCCAAACAACTGATCCGAAAGGCAAAATCCCTGTAAAACAATAATTAATTATTCATACGTCCACTCCCTAATTCTCCAAAATGGAATTAGTTCCTCATGGTTTCTTTTTTCATCAACGAAACAATATATGAAAACATATAAATGGAAAAGAGAATGAAAAAGAAACTAAAATTATATTAAGCGATCTATCGAGAAAAACTCCTCGATCGTTTACGCGAGTTTTTATAATCTCGTTTCGAAAACTGAATATAAAAATGAAACTAAAAAAAACTACATCTAAGGAATGGTGTCCAAAACCCTAGTGCTAAAGGTCCTATTTATAGCTTTAGATGGTTGTTTTTCCTTAAACCTTGGTTAGCTGTCATTCTTCATGTTTAAGTGATATTGTAAAGATCAAAACACCCTTCATTAAGTGTGAGATCTTTATCCAGGGGTCGATGTTGCGACACACTATGTCCTGTCCTATGTCGCGACAAAGAAATCAATCTTCATGTGAAGCGTTATCCTATAGGCATTATCATGACATAGCCCTTGTATGTCGCGACAAAAAAGTCAGGCTTCGAGTTCCTTAAGTCTGGTCCTTTAGTTGTGACGTAGCTCAGCCTGTGTTGTGAGAAGTGATCAGTCTCCTTTTATTACACTTCTTGTGGTCTCCTGCACACTCACCAAGTACATTAGCTAACTTTTAGGCCTCATTTGGCCTTAAAGACAAATAAATTAGCATTTTAACAATTAGGTTACACAATTTATTCAAATAAGAAATCTAAACTAAATCTTATGAAAACATAACGAAAATACTTGATTTCAAGCTCTTTAAGTGTGAAAAATAGTTCAATCTGCTAGGTATGAAACCGACAGATCAAACTCCACCAGACTTAAGTCTTTTCTTGTCCTCAAACAAACAAAACAAAAGAAAAATGAAGAGCTAGAGTTTATAGCTATACAAAGAATGGTTCATAGCATGTAGTCTAGGCATCATATATTTCTTAATAACTTTAACATGATAATTAAGAAACTTTACCATTTTTTATTAGAAATAATATAAGTTTAGTAAGTTATAGGAAATAACACATATTAAGGTTTTATCAATATATATCCATCAATGCCAAATATAAGTATTTTAATTATCCTAGTACAATACAGACGACCATAATAAGATCATGCAATTTCCATATCTGTTCATGCATAAAGTTGTTTAAGTCTCATAGGCCTTTTTGGCTTGTAACATGTTGAGGCTTAGGATAGGTATGAATTTCAAAGAACAGTCAAGCACAAAAAGTTACAAACACGAAAATAGTTTGACACATTGTTTTGTTCCCTATTCTTCCCCTTTATGTCCTAATCCATCTCACCCCCTTATTTCTCCTTCTCTCACCATCCTTCTCTCTCCATTTTAGGACTCTCAAAATAAAGTAATCCTTTTAGCTAGCCTATGAGTATTTTCTTTCTTTTTGGTTCTTAAGTAGGATTTCTTTCTTTTTCGTCTTTTTGGTGACTTTATAATTCTGTCACTATTTACATGTTTTCTTACTCATGCTTCTTTTATTTCTACTCATTTTTCTTTTTCTTTTTGATTTTTCTCTATTTTTCTTATTTTGACTAGACTAAAGTTCATATATTATATTGAGTTTCATATTCTTATTTTGTAACCTCCACCTTAATGTGTCTACTTACCCTCAATACCAATGTCCATACGACTATTTTCATGCAAATAGGACCAAAGAAAAGAGTATACACAAATTTTTCATTTTAAGACTAAAGAGGCTTATAGTGTGGTTTATCAGGAAGGGTCATAAGGCTCAAAGATGGGTACTAATTGAAAATTTAAAATAGGGTTTGGCTTTTTAGCTCTAGGTGTGTCCAAACAATGCCTTAAGTCATCCATAAACACCTTAATATGCACAAATATCAATTTCATCACATATTCTCAAAATTATCATCTATAATATATACTAGCATGCTCGTTTCCCCACATCTTGTACATCACTTGGTATCAATAATACTTTTCTATATATACGTAATATAACCTATAGAACTTAAAAGTTTCATGCAAAAAATTAAAAATTCCTTATCATCATGCCAAATTTACCAATAAACACATGCTCCTAGCCAATCACTTGTATCTCTACAAGCTCAAGCACAGATAAAAATTTAAAAATAAAAATTATATGCCAAAAATTCCTATGTTACCCCCAACACTTTAGAAAACACATTGTCCTTAATATGTAGTCTCCACAAATAATAAAGGAAAGAAGTTACCTGATTTATCATGAAGGTTCTTTCTTTTTATGATGGTTATCCTTTTGCTTTTTGGCGTTTAATGCTCGATTTTTTTGCGTCTTCCATAATGTGGTGTTCTTACAAAAAGAATTCAAGCACATATACAAAGATAAATTCTAATTCTACTCCTATGAATTATATAAGTCTAAAAATAAAAACAAAAAATTATCCAAAATTTACAAAATTAAATTATTTTAAACAATGAATAAAACTAAGAAGAAAAATAAAATAAAAAAACAAAATTAAAGAAAACCTAATTCTAAACATAAGTCATATTATAAGTCCCTATTCTTCTTCGTCATTCAATCATCTTTTCCTCCGTTTTTCATTTTGACTTTTCTGCAGTAATGTGATGTGAACAAGTCATCGCCTAAGAGTTTGCTTGGTGGATTCATTGTTCGATCAAATCTCTCAGTTGGTACTCCTACCTTTGTACACAAAGTAGAAATTAGATGAGGGAAAAGTATACCTTTCCCTAAGTTTTTTGCGCATTCCACCATGCTTCGGTGAATCCACTTTCCTACACAAATCCGTATCTTCTTGAGAATTCCGTATGTTATTATGGAATGAATTAGACGTATCTCAGTCATATCAAAAGTGGGAAGTATTTGAGAACAAACGAATTTCATCCACATCTTGGCTTTAGGCGTCATAAGTTCTTGGTTGAAAGTTTCTAGGATTGTCGTACCTTTACGATAGGTTCATACCTTTTTTCCCGTTGTTAAGAAAATTAAGATCTCCTCGGTATCGATATTCTTAAATTCCTTTAGGTCTACTCTGTGGAGATAATCTTGGTAATAATACGGGACATTATAAAATCTACAAATTTGGACCTTATTCAGGTATATTTCAACTCCTCGAATTTTCATTGGACCTTGAATCTTCTCACAAGCTCTCCCGACTTCGCGTTTCTTTAGGGATAAATAAAATTCTTGAACTATTGAAATATTTATAGGATTTTTGTAGGGTAGACAAAATTGAGCCCATTCATGATCGATTATTCACTATAGGAAAATAGGTTATTAACGGCATTTTTAGCAGCGTTTGGACAGAAAAAGCCGCAAAAGGTAAACCAATAGGCAAAAGGTAGAGCAATAGCAGCGCTTATGGGAAAGCGCCACTAAAGGTCAGAGCAATAGCGGCGCTTATGGGAAAGCGCCGCTAAAGGTCAGAGCAATAGTGACGCTTATGGGCAAGCGTCGCTAAAGGTCAGAGCAATAGCAGCGCTTATGGGCAAGCGCCGCTAAAGGTCAGAGTGATAGCGGTGCTTATGGGCAAGCGTCGCTAAAGGTTAGAGCAATAGCGGCGCTTATGGTAAAGCGCTGCTGAAGGTCAAAGCAATAGCGGCGCTTATGGGAAAGCGCCGCTAAAGTTCAAAGCAATAGCGGCGCTTATGGGCAAGCACCGCTAAAGGTCAGAGCAATAAGCGCCGCTAAAGGTTAGAGTAATAGCGGCATTTATGGGTAAGCGCCGCTAAAGGTCAGAGCAATAGCGGCGCTTATGGGCAAGCGCAGCTAAAGGTCAGAGAAATAGCGACACTTATGGGAAAGCGCTGCTAAAGGTCAGAGCAATAGCGGCGCTTATGGGAAAGCGCCGCTAAAGGTCAGAGCAATAGCGGCGTTTATGAGAAAGCACCGCTAATTTATTTAAATTTTATATATCTTAAATTAAATTAACTAATAAATTTTTTATTTAAACTGGTGTGATTACATATGGTAGTATCTGTACACACACCTTGCACACACAGACTTAAATCATTTAATTGATACATTAAGGGAAAATTTTAATTATCTTTAATTGTATTTAGATAATATTGTATAAAAAATAATATAATTTGTTAACAATGGGATTTGAACTAGGATCATAAGGAAAATAAGCAAGCATTTTAACCATTAAAGTTAAATTGATTAATTGACATATTAAGGAAGTAATATTATTATAATTGGTATAGCATGTTTTGTTATGTTTCCATTTTAGTTATGTTGCATAATTGGTATAGCAATTAAGTTTGTACAGTAATTATAATCTGTGTAATTAATTTATTGTCAATTTATAAGGGTTTTAGATGTAAAGTATGTTTTGTTGCCAAAGTAATTGTAATTTTGTTTTAATCAGATATTTGATTTGATATACATGCCAACACAGTTTGTGGTTGGATAATGGCTATTGAGGCTCCTTCCAAACATGTTTATGATTTTGATGATGAGGATGACGATGGGCCCGTAGTTTTCAAGAGGAGTAATACCTCGTCCTCTAAGCAAAATCAGTTAAACTCAGAAGTAAAGAAGGCAAATCTGCTATTTTTTAAAATAGTTAAATAACAAAATTTGAGTAGTTAGGAATGGTGCTTTGGTTTCAAGGGGTGAGACCTTGGGATTTTTGAACGGATAGGTTTTCCTTCCAAGTTAGTCTATGCAGTATTGTAGGATTAAACTAGGTAATTGTGCTAGGAGTTTTGACTTAATAATGAATGCAAACTTGTTGATCAGATATTTCAGTTATGCTTGTATTGGATCATGAAATGGTGGCATCATTGGGTGCTTCTCCTTCATCTTATTCCGAGATTAAGATAACAGATCTTCATTTGAATGAATCGAAGCCAACTTTTGTCCTTCATTTCTTTTTAGCTTGTTAGGAAGCTATTACAGTCAATATTACCCCTTTCTGATATTGGTACTTAGAGAAATTCTTGCTCATAAATCATAATGGAATTGGAAGTCAAGCATTCCTAACACACGAATCTACTTCCTTGCTTGCTTGCTTCTGGTGATGTTTGATTCTTGAAAATTTTCAAAGAAGCACACAAAAATCTGCATAAAAATATGGGTTATTCAAACAGACTGCTCTAGCATTTTTGCCATAAGTTGATAATTAAAACCATTGTTTGTCTCCCTTTTGTTACCATCTGTTCCAGTGTCATTATTGAGAATCAAACAAAGTGAAGAGGAAAGAAAAGGTGAGAAGTTATTGAGAAGGATTGAAGTTGATGCTCTTTGATTATAGTTACCTACGTTTTGAAGCACATTATGTGGCTTTCAACGTTGATTATTTGTTGTTTATGTACAAAGTAGAATACTTTGCAGGTGTTTTCTGGTTTTACATATGTGATCTTTGTTTCTCGATAATTTAGCATTTCAATTTTGGAGACATCTTTCGAGTGTTAAATAGTCTTGATTATACTGCTTTTTACTTTAACTTTCGAGTGTTACATTGGCTCAATAATTCTCAATCTCTCTCTCTCTGATGTAGAAAACTAAGCCTACACAACATACTGTCCAAGAACTTAGAGCATTAGGCTTGACTCCTCATCTGCCAGGTTAGGTACATTGCCTCGCGTTGATTTTTTCACTAGAATCGTTTGGAGAATTGCATTATTGCATTTTATCTTTCTGGATTTTATTGCACTGGCTCATTGTACTACTTTTAGGCATTTTTATTAGTTTTTAAATGTGTTGGCATGAACTGCTTTTTTTTTCTAAATATTATTATTTATTTTTGGAACTTACAATTATATTTTATGGTTGAATTTTTTGAGATGATCAAATCATATAATTTATCCATTACTATTATTGTTGTAATTAGTTACTAATATTTCAACTATTTTATGTGTATTGCAGATAATATGCCTAGAAGAAAATTCCGAGATTTAAGTATTATCCAAAATCCTCCAAATTCGGAAGAAACAAATAGTGATCAACAGACTGCTATTGGATCTTCGAATGTTCCGGAAACTGAAGAAAATCAAGGTAATGTTAAGTTTAATTTTCATGCATGTTCACTTTTTATTTTTGTTTAAATTTTAATATTATCATATACAACTTTTTTAGCTGAATATTCTGAGGGGCGTAGAACTCTAGGACGTACCCTATTAAAGGATTTATACAATCTAAATCTTGATGAGTGTGTCAAAGTATCTGCAAATAGTCATGGTCAACCTGTTGGATCAGAAGCTCGACTTTTGGGAGGATACTTGGGCATTGTAGCACGAAATAGTAGTTTGTTGCCGATCAACTACGAGTCATGGCATCATATGCCTGATAGTAACAAAAATCAAGCTCTCGATAATATTAAAGTAATAAAGTGAATGTAATTTACAATACTTTGGTTTAATTTTAATTTATATTTACTTTCTAAACTTGTGTTATTTGTAGGAGAGATTTATTTTAGAGGTCTCGGACGACTATGTAAAGAAATCATTAGGGAAGAAATGAAGAGACCGTAAGAGTAATATAAAGAAATATTATTTTAAAAATAATATGAGCCTCGAAGATAAATTACGAAATGTTCCGCCGGGAATGCTGAGGTACCAATGGGAAGAACAAGTTAGATTTTGGAGCTCAAAGAAAGGAGAGGTATTATGTACTACTACTAAACTCTTATAATTATTTCGGTTTATAGTATTTATTATATACGTAATAATAATTAATGTAGGATCGTGAGCGTGTTAAAACTACAAGTAGGCAAAAACAAAAATTCACGCATACAGCTGGATCGAGAAGTTTTGCTTGTGTAGCTGCTGATGAGGTATTTTGAATTTATTAATTGTGTCAAATATTAATTACTTTCTACTAATTAATATTTTTCCTACTATAATGTAGGAACATTCGTCAGGTCAAAAAGTTGGACACCTTCAGCTTTTTGACATTACACATAGAAAGAAAGATGGATCTCCTATGACTTTTGAAGCTGCAGAAATTATGGTATATTTACTTAATAAAATTTAAATAATTTAAAATATTTATCATGTTTAATTATAATGGTTTAGTTCATCGTTTGTAATGCAAATAATGCCAAGTTATGTTGCATTTGTTTGATTATATAGTTCGTTTCTACCTCCTTCATTGACTTATTAGGATAAATCAAATGATAAGAAGGCGGAGTATGAAGTGATGGCTTTAAGTGATAGTTCGATTAATCTAGAGGACATTGATAATCGAGTTATTACTGAAATTTTGGGTCCTGAAAGGTATGGTCGGGTTAGATTTCAAGGATCTTTTGTTTGCCCATCCCGATATTTTGGATCCAGGTCGTAGAGATACATGCCTTCGGGGAGTCAGGATCAAGCTAAAGTTCATAGATTAAGAGATCAAATGGCTCAAATGCAAGCGAGCACAATTGATCAAATTGCTCAACTTAAAGAGGAGGCAGCAAAGGTTCAAAGAAAATATGATGAACTCCAGCTACAACTTAAAGTGGAGGCAGCAGCGAGGGAAGCAGAGGCAGCTGTGAGAGCCGCGAAGGAAGCAGAGGCAACAAGAAAGTATGACGAACTGCAGCTACAACTTTAAAATATGATGAAAATGTTTCAACAGAATCAATCGCAAAATCCACCATCTTAGACTTTTGTTTTTTCTTATTATGAGAATAATATACACAATACTACTTTTAAATATATTTTTCATTTATTTATTAATTTAAATCATATGCATATTTCTTTCATTTATTATTTACATTTAGATTTGAAGTTATTGGTTGGAGTTGAATTGTTGAATTTACAGGAAAAAATGTTAAAAATTCGGGTTTAATGTGAACTAAAATGAGTTGTTAAAAATCTGTTAATTTTAGCGGTGTTTGTGGGGAAAGCGTCGCTAAAGACCATGTTCTTTAGTGGCGTTTATGGGAAAAGCGCCGCTAAAGACCATGTTCTTTAGCGACGTTTGTGGGGAAAGCACCGCTAAAGACTATGTTCTTTAGAGGCATTTATAGGTAACTGCCGTTAAAGACCATGTTCTTTAGTGGTGTTTGTAGGAAAGCGCCGCTAAAGACCATGTTCTTTAGCGGCATTTTTTCTCATAAACGCCGTTATTTTTAGCGGCGTTATCTTTAGCGGCACTTTTTACGGCGCTTTCAAAAGTGCCGCTAAATGTTTTAGCCGCGCTTATAAACGCTGCTATAGGCCCCAAAAAGGTCGCTAAAACCTTATTTTCCTGTAGTGATTGTTTTCCAAATACCTCGGCAAACTCGCATCAAACGAACAAACCCTTGTTCCTAAATGCGATTGCAGTTACTGGAGATACCTATCTAGATCATCTTTTGGGAATTCAAAAATAGGGTTAGCAGCACTTTCACTTGAATCAGCCATTTAACTTTATGATTGGAGTCTTTTGATTGTGGAATGTAAATGTAATCATGGGAGAGATGTTTATTTATAGGAACATATTAGTAGGAATTTTAGTAAATTTAGAAGTTAAGTGTTATTCAAAAATTATAGTATCTAGTTCTACTTAAATGGTTAGGAGTTAAAGTCTTACCAGTACTACTACTATTATGACAATGTGTCGCGACATACACTAGGTATGTCCTAAAGTTGAAGTGGACCAGATTAAAGTTACAATATCGAATCCTATCTTCATGAAGTTACAGTGAAGTGGATAAAATAACAATTTCAATCCCTCTAAAGTTGCAGTGGGTTGGAATGAAACTACAATAACAAACTTTATCTCCTTGAAGTCGCCATGGGACAAAATGAACCAGTGACACTAAATCCTATCTTCCTAAAGTTGTAGCGGAGCGAATACAATGGAGTAGAGTAACCAATGAGATGAAGGATTGGGTTACTTGAAGAAGAGAAACACCAGAAGCCGAAGTTCAGTGGGACCGAACGAAATTTGTCCTCCTTTGAGTCTTTGCTCCATTCCCGTTACACAATAATGAGCAAAGAGGGGAAACTGTAAGAGCCCAAATTTGTCCAGCCTATTTAAATAAAAAAACAATTTTTTATAAGTAAAGTCCACATATAATAAAAAGTCCAAAATACTAAAAATAATAAAAAAACCAAAGCCCAACTAACCTCAAAACCCATACCCAATTCCAATCCCAAATACAATCCTAGGCCACTAACTCTACCCTAACCTCTCGGCCATCGCCGCTCCTCCTCGCCATGTCAACAGACCGCTCTTGCTAAGTCAACAACGTCGTTCTCGCCACGTTGCCCTCGAAGCAATTTCTAGACCTGGTGAAGAACTTGTGACAAAGGAGAAAATAAACAAATAAGAGTACAAAATAGAAAAATATAGATGTAAAAATTTAGGCTATAAAAAGCCACATGAATTCTTTGTAATTTTTTATGCATACACTGAAATCGAAAAGCAATTTTTAAGGTATGAACTTCTGTTTTTATTTTCTATTTCGAAGTTAAAAATATATAACAATATAGAGTTAGGTTGTTTTTCACCTGACCTTTTGCCTTCCGCCACCAAAAGCGGATGAGGACACCATCCCCGATGACGGATGGCCTTCATCTGGCGTGAGGAAACATTAGACCCTTTCAGACTCTTCCAAATGTTGTCGAAGAGGGAGTTTTTTTCTTTTTCTTTTGAAGAAACTGAAAGGGTTTCTTGTTTTTGTAGGGCTTTTAGAAATCTTTTTGGAAATATAATTTCAGATCCGGGTTTAGGGAACCAAAAAGATCGAAAGGGCTCTTTTTTGTGAGTTTTGCCCACCATAGACGACGGTCACCGTCGCCACTGATCGATGGCTCACAGCGGAGTCCCGCCCGTCCATATGGCCAGCCTCATGGAGAACTTGAGAGAGAAACAAAGGAGAAGAAATGTTTTTTTAAAGGAAAGGAAAAATGATTTTTTAATTTTTTTTAGCTTATATAAGCTAAAGAGGACGACATCGTTTTGAGCTTGGTTCAATAGGCTCCAAAATGGTATCGTTTTGACCTAAACCCGAGACCCGACCCGGATCTTTAAAAGATCCATGTTTTGGGAAGGAAGGGTTAATTGCTATTTCAGTCCTTTCGCTTTTTCTTTTTATTCAATATCGTCCTTTTAATTTCCCATTTATTTTAAATTTTCCCCGTTTATTTTAATTATGATGCAATCTGGTCCCTTGACCAATAGTGGAACCTCTTAGGGAATGACACGTGTACATGGGATGGATTATTTGCCCTTTTAGTCCTTTTTTAATTTTTATTTGGATTTAAATTTTTTATTTTTATTTTATCCTTTAAATTTTGTTTAGATTTAAATTTAGGACCTTTATTTAATTTATCTCTTTATTTTCTTTTTGTTTACAATTTTTACTTTAGATTTTTATTTTCTTTAATTTAAGTCCTTTTCTCCTTTATTATTATTTATTATTTTTTTTGTATTTATTTTATATATTATTTTTGTATTTGTTTATCTATTATTTATTTCTTATGTCATTTATACTTTTTCCCTTCTTAATTGAACATTTTTATTTTATCTTTGATTTAATTATGTTTTATTTTACCATGATTTTGATTTTTTATATTATTATTAGTATAATTAAAATGTTTATTGCCATTATTTTCATAGTCATATTATCATTTTATTTATTTATGTTATTAATTGTATTAGTTATTAATGTTATTTATTTTATTTTATTATTCATGTATGTATTTTTATTTTGCCATCATCATATCGTATATTATGCTTACACATGTTCATTCATATTCGTATAATATTCAAATAAATAAATCACATGACACTTTAAATTTTTTATGTAACACATAAGCAATTTTTAAATCGAGGCAATGTTCTTTACTTAGGGAACTCGAGAAAATTATATCCTAACTTACTAAGTTTGATTTTCTCTTCGAATCGATGTAATTGAATATCCTATTTAAAATTAAAATATACAAGATTTGAAGCAATAATTAGAAACGCTCTTTATTTTCAAATTGGTGCGTGATGTACCTAAAATCTTGTGCATAAAATATTAGATACAAGAAGGTGCACACTATCAACATTAACTAATTCAACTCACAAATCAATTCTAATACACCATTCAAAACACCAAATTTGCAACATATATCATGAATATTATAACATCTCATTCCATACAACCAAAATATGCATATATTAACATTTTCATCAAAAGTTAACATCAAATTCACCACTATATCAAGCATCACACATAACTAGCAATATTCACAAGTTTTTGCTAACCTAACCCTATACTTATCCTAGGTACATGCCAAAAAGACAAAAAGAAACACCACAAACTTTGAGTACAGGATGCCGACTGTGACGTTGATCAATAATCTACTAAACTCCTAACCTGAAATCATGAAAGTTTAATTACATTAGTTCATCATTATTTGCATATATGTAATCACATGAACAAATCAATTCCTTAACTACAAGCACTGATTCATAATTTTTAACTTTTACTCAAATGAGATATCATCCACTCTCCATATAGTATTTATGCCTTAATCAAATCAATAATCTCATTCTCCTTGCTTCAACCATTTCATCAACTCTTGGCACCCGATGCCTAGCGGATAAACCGTGATTAATGAGCCCATCTCTAGTTGGATTAACCATCGAACTTGTCAATTCATGGCACCTAGTGCCTAGCGGATAAACCGCAATAAATGAGCCCAGCTCTAGTTGGATTAACCAATGGTTTTGTGCCTAGCGCTAATCGGATTGACTGATGATCTTGGCACCCAGTGCTTGGCAGATAAACCTCGAAAGTGAGCACAGCTCTGGTTGGTTTAACCAACGAATAATCCGTCAAATCCTGGCACCCAGTGCCTAGCGGTTAAACCGCAAAAGTGAGCCCAACTTTGGTTGGTTTAACCAACAATCATAGTACAATTCAATCACCATTTAATCAATTCACAATCAACTACAATGATTCAGTACTACTCTTTCAACAACTCAGGATTCAATACCAATTCATTAAGATTCATTGATATACTTTACATAAGTCAATTCTTTCTATAACAATTAAATATAGTTAAAAAATATAATTCATAGATAAACATAATTAATAAGTTCGAGCATACGAACTTACCGTAATATAATGGCTACTGAAGCCAATGCAATTACTCATTGATATTCTCCTTTCCCCGACTTCCAACCGGACCTTTTTCTTCTCGATTTATAAATAACAATCGAATTTCTTTAATTCAATCCATGTTCAAAATACTTATTCAATTCATATATTCCTATAATCATGATTCATATTTACACATTTAACATATCTATTTAATATATCTTAATTCTTTTCTCTCATATTCAATTTCACATACATCTCCATTTTTTTCACGAAATTACATTATTACCCCAACTTTGCAAACTAGTTTCTTTTTAGTCCTTAAGACTACAACACTTTTATTCCAAAGTCATTTTCACAAATATATATATATAAACCCATTCAAAAAGCCCTTTTATTTTCCATACAATTAATTACATTTTCATAACTAACCTTTAATTTTATTTACTTCTAATTCAACCCCATTACCATCAAACTTCCCATGAATGTTTTCACTAACTAAATCAAAACACATTTCCAACTTCAAACTCAACTACCCACAATCAAAGCTTTAAGAATAGTCATGGCAACTTCCAAATACTTTTACATTTTCATAAACTATCTACTAATCTAGAAAGACCTTAGCTTGTTTATCACAAAAATGTCATTTCCATAGAAAATATCAAAGAACCACTTACATGCAAAGCCTCATTTTTGCCAAAATTCAAGCTTTTCAATAGTGTTGTTCCTTTTTCTCTTAACTTCTTTTCTTTCTTTCTTTTTGGTGGAAAATCCCACTAAGGAAGAAAACCCTTATTTTTAATTTCTTAACCATTATAATTTAATTACTAACTTTCCCTTTCCCTTTCACTTAAACATATCATTTAATTCAAATAAAGCCTAAATTTGTCCATTAAAAATAGTTATGGTTCAATTTTCAAATAAGATCTCCATGATTTAATATTCTAACTATTAAACTAAATTCCTTTAATACACAAATTTTGTATTCTTTTCTAAATAAGTCCTTTATTCATAATTAGCACTCTAAACGTTAATTTCTTGTCTCAAATTAAGTTATATTCCTTTCCAAATACTAAACCCACGATTATTACTAAATTAGCTAATTTCATATGACTTGATTTAAATATCAAAACCATCATTTACGATAATACTAAAAATGGATCGTTACAATTCTTCCCTCCTAATAAATTTTTGTCCTCGAAAATTCTTACCAGAGAAGAGGTGAGGATATTGAGATTTCATTGCTTCCTCGAGCTCCCACGTCACATTTTCGACGTTATGACTACGTCAAAGAACTTTTACCAAAGGGACTTGTTTATTACGCAATTCTTTTACCTCACGAGTTATAATCTCAACCGGTTCTTCTTCATATAACAAATTAAGTTGAATTTCCACTTCATCAGTTGACATAACATGAGATGGATCCGACCGATATCTTCTAAGCATGGATACGTGAAACACATCGTGCATGCTTTGTAATTCATTCGGTAAAGCCAAACAGTACGCAATAGGTCCTACTCTTTCAAGAATCTCATACGGACCTATGAAATGAGGACTCTGTTTTCCCTTCATACCAAATCGTAATATTTTCTTCCATGGAGATACTCGTAAGAAGACTCTGTGACCTACTGAATACTCAATATCACGACGTTTCAAGTCTGCGTACAATTTTTGTCTATCTAATGCTGCTTTTAACCTTTCCCGAATCACCTTACACATATCTTCTATCTCTTGAATTAATTTTGTTCCCACTATCTTCTTTTCACTCAATTCGGACCAACAAATCGGTGTTCTACATCGACGACCGTACAAGGCTTCGTGTGGAGCCATTTGCATGCTTGCTTGGAAACTGTTATTATAGACAAATTCTGCCAATGGTAAATAACGTTCCCAACTTGTTTCAAAGTTAATAACGCAGGCTCTAAGCATATCTTCCAGAACTTGAATGATGCGCTTCGATTGTCCATCCGTTTGTGGATGAAAAGCTGTGATGAAATTAAGTCTCGTGTCGAGAGATTCATGTAATTGTTTCCAAAATCTCGAGTAAATCGAGGATCTCTATTAAACACAATCGAGACAAGCACTCCATGTAGTCTTACAATCTCTCGTATGTACGTTTCTGCTAACTTCTATAGTGACCAATCAGTTCTGATCGCGATGAGTGTGCCGACTTTGTAAACCTATCCACAATCACCTACACCATATTCTTCTTGTTGGGAGACAAGGGTAACCTGGTTACAAAATCCATAGTAATACGTTCCCAATTCCATTCATGGATAGAAATGGGTTGGAGAAGTCCCATAAGAACTTGATGTTTCACTTTCACCTTCTGACACGTGAGACAATTGCTTACGAAGTCAACGATTTCCCTTTTCATTCCAGGCCATCAATACAATTCTCGTAGGTCGTGATACATTTTTGTTCCTCCCGGATGCATAGCAAAAATACTATCATGTGCTTCATGCAATAATATCTCCTTTAATCTGACATTTTGCGGAATGCAAAGTCGATTTATAAATCTTAAACAATCAAGGTCATCAATACAAAAATCTTCAATTGTACCACCACATACTTTTTCTCTAATTTTCGTAAATCTTTCATCATTCAACTGAGCAGCTTTGATTTCCTCAAACAACACTGGTTTGACTATAAGTTCGGTTAATAAACTACCATCACCATTTAATCTAAGTCGAGCAAACATGGCTCGTAACCCACTAGCTGCCTTTCTACTCAATGCATCGGCTATGACGTTAGCTTTGTCGAGATGATAATCAATAAAGCAATCATGTCTTTCAAGAGTTCGACCCAATGCCATTGTCTCAAATTCAACTCTTTTTGTGTTAGATGATATTTAAGATTTTTATGATCCGTGAATAAATGACATTTCTCACCATACAAGTAATGTCTCCAAATCTTTAAAGCGAAGATCACTACCGCAAGCTCCAAATCATGGGTTTGATAATTACGTTCATGAGTTTTCAACTGTCGAGAAGCACAAGCAATCACCCTCCCTTCTTGCATCAAAATGCAGCCCAAACCATTCAATGATGCATCGCTATAGACTACGAATTCTTTTCTTGATTTCGATAAGGCTAAAATTGGTGCCTCTGTCAATAACCGCTTTAACTCATCAAAACTCTGTTGGCATTTCTTGCTCCAAACGAACTGCACATTCTTCTGAAGGAGCTTTGTTATCGGCATAGCTATTTTTGAGAATCCCTTCACGAAACGACGATAATATCCGATTAGACCAATGAAACTATAAATTTTTGATACATTTTTGGGTGCTTTCCACTAAACAATTGCTTCTATCTTTTTTGAGTCTACTCGTATGCCTTCAACTGATATCACATGTCCCAAGAATACCACCTCCGATAACCAAAATTCGTATTTGCTAAATTTTCGTATAACTACTTCTCTCGTAACACTTGTAGTACAATTTGTAAATGTTGTTCGTATTCATCCTCTGATTTTGAATAAATCAAAATATCGCCAATGAGAACAACTACAAACTGATTAATATATGGTTGAAAGATGCGATTCATTAGAGCCATACATATTGCTAGGGCATTTGTTAATCCGAAGGGTATCACAAAAAATTCATAGTGCCTGTAACGAGTCCAGAAAGCTGTATTCAGAACATCACTATCTTTTACTTTCAACTGATAGTATCCTGATCTTAAATCGATCTTAGAAAATACAAAAGCTCCCTTAAGTTGATCAAACAAACCATCGATACGTGAAAGAGGGTATCAATTTGTAATTGTCAACTTATTTAACTGACGATAATCTATGCAAAGTCTCATTGTACCGTATTTCTTCTTAACAAATAAGACAGGAGCTCCCCAGGGCGATATACTCAGCCGAATAAATCCACGTTCTAACAAATCTTGCAATTGTACTTTCAATTCTTTCAATTCTTTCAATTCTATAGGTGTCATTTGGTACAGAGCTATAGATACTGGAGCTATACCCGAGGACACCTCAATTTCAAACTCTACCTCTCGAGTGGGTGGTATTCCAGGCAACTCCTCAGGAAACACATCGAAAAACTTAGAAAACTCAAAGCTATAGATACTGGAGCTGTACCCGTTTAACTAAATGAAACCACGTAAGATACTCGAGAACCTTGCTCACACAAAGTGTGCTTGTACATGTAACTATAACCGTATTTGTAATGCTCACACGAATTGTGAAATAGGCCTACCCACACAAGTTATGGGTCGGGATGTTAGCTACACGATGCTGCTCACACGAGCTGTGAAGAATCCGTAACAAATGCAAGACCTCAACTATTAGTAGGACATCCAAGACCAGCACCCGAAACTGTATAACCCCTAATGACATGTCATTTGTATCCTAAGTATTCACGAGGTTCAAAGGAGATACTTTCAATTCCAAACCTTTACTTCATTCCGTATTATCCTCTCATATATTCACAACCATAAAATTTACATTTTTCACATATAATCATCAATTATAATAGCGCAAGAGTTTAATTCAAGATTCATTTTAACAATTTATATTCAACTGGAAATTTTACAAAGTACAACACCACTCAATCAACATTTAAAATAGAAATTAACAAGTTTAACCATTATACGAACTTACCTTGACTAACACGATTGTGAAAATAGAACCGACGATTAATCTGATACATTAGTTTTTCCACAATTCAAGTTTGATTGTTGTGTATCTTGATCTAAATAACAATTTCATTCAATTAAATAATTCAAAGACTTAAAATAACTAGTTTTGTAATAGCCTAATTTTTAGTGGTGTTGGAAATAGTGGTTTCGAGACCACAACTCCGATAAGTCAAGTTAAAAATTTATTTATTTTAATATTTATGATGTCATTAGAATTGCATTAAAATTTCAATAAGAAATTTTAATGTCTAGATAGTGAATTGAGTAGGAAGGACTTAATCATAAAAAGTACAAAAATAGAATTGATAAGTTAGAAGGACTAAATGGACAAATTAACCTAAAAGATTTTAGCGCTTGCTTTATCATGAGAAATATTAGAAGTAAATATGATTAATTAAATCCTAACAAGTGATTAACTAAGCTAATCATAAAGTCACTAAAATTACAATTATGCCATTAAGTATATATATGAATTAAAATAGAAAAATGACATTTTTTCACCATTCTTCATCTTCTCCATGTCAAAGACAAAGAAAAACTAGATTTTCCATTGTTGAACTTGTGTGCTTGATTTGGGTAAGCAAACCTTGATCGTTTTTAGTAATTTCTATATTTTTGAGTTCGTATTAGCTTAATCTAGCTAATCTAGGGACCAATTTGTGAATCTGTCAAATGTTATAAAACTTGCCATTATTGAAAATTCTTGTTCTTGAAAGCTTTTCATAGATTTGAATGTTTGATGCTTGGGTTAGATCTTGTAAAGTAAATTTTGATCAAATTAGGGTTTAAGGACTAAAATGTAAAAGTGATGAAATTGTGTCTTTAGTGGAAATAAATTGCTTGTAAAGATTTGTATGATAACTATGAGGATTTGGTTGGAGATTGTTTAGAAAACAATGAGTATTCTACATGTTTTGTGTTGAAAGGATTAAATTGAACAAAAAGAAAGTATTAAAGGTAAAATCGTAATTTTTTTAAAAAGGACCAAATTGTGTTAAATGATCTGATTGACAGATTTAATGTGAAAATTGAATGATTTGTGGATGTAGACTACGATCATGCCACAGATTGCGGGAAAGGGAAATTAGCGGAATACTCTTTAGAGTCTAACCACAACTACAATCCAATCCGGTAAGTTTGTAATGTTAAATTATTACTTGTAACTGCTTATAACTGTCTTCTTTATGGTTGTTGGAACGAAAAATTGATGATGTGAACGATAGAAACTACAGAAGAAAAATTACCCGGCCTTCTGCCAAAGTTAAATGGTCCGATGACTGAGATCCTGCATTTGTTGCGGATTCTCTATGACATCGTGAGTCACTGTAAAGTGAATAGAATCCAAGAATGGATTACAGGCCCTACGATGGTTGAGATTTATGCCTGACTGCATATTCTCTTTAGCTTAGTGCGAGCAACATCGTAAGAAACAGTTATACCGTATCGATGGTTGAGAGCAGCATCATATACTAGTAACAGGCATGACCTTTGGGTCAACAGGGAGTAAAATGAGCATCATGACCTTCGGGTTAATAAGGAAGAAAATGAATAACGATCACTGAAGTACAGTTCTGTTCTGGCTCTACGGATTTACTGATTTGTTTTCCATGTGTTATTCGATAAATTGATAAACCTTGAGAACTTATTAAGCTATGAAGCTTACCATTGAAATTGTTGTTGTTTTGTAGATTCCATTTTACGACTTGAAGATCGAACCATCTTGAAGACATCACACTATCCTGGGAGCTCGTTCAGTAGTATTTTACATCACTCGGTTATATGGCATGTACTAGGATGAAATGACTTGTACTTCTTGTATGGATGAATGAATCTTTTGTTGTGAATTCTAGATAAATGTTGAACAAGTTGGTGTGTTAGTTAAATGTGATATACATACTATATGAGATGTATGTAATGCCTTGAAAACTATGTACAATGTATTAGTAATGCATTTGAAGTTATTAAGTGATGAATGTTTGATAAACTTGTAGTTTATGTATGATTTATTGAATTTTCTATACTTGTTTCAGTAGAACTCATGCATGTATCGGTAGAAGTACAGGGTAGGAAAGAGGTTACATTCTTACTGCATTGTATCGGTAGTAACAATTGAAGTATCGGTTGTTCTGTTTACTCAGGTATTGGTAGTTAGGATACTTGTATCGGTAGAAGTTGCAAGGTTAAACTTCTTAGCTCTCTGGAGTTTTTAGTATCGGTAGATGTATGACTTGTTTCGGTAGAAGAGTCTCTTGTATCGTTAGAACTATCACTTATATTGGTAGAAGTCTGCAATGTTCTTGAATTGCTCACTGACTTTACTACTACTGATACCTGTCTAACAAGGATCGGTAGAAGTCTCCAAAATTTATGAAAATGACATTTTTGCCCTACTCGAGTTATGTTGATTGATAGCATTAGAAATTACACTTAATTTCTCCTAAAATTAGTGCATAATTTGTTCCTTTTGTATCATATTTAGCCTACATTTTCAGCATTTCATACTTAGTATTTGCATTTTCTAAATGAGTGTTGTATGGTCTTACTGTCCTTAATTTTTGTCCTTTTGTGCTACTAATGCCGCTGTATTGAGTATCATTTTTGCATCTAAAGTTGTCAGCACAGAAATCCACCTTAGAAGATCAGAGTGGGAAAGCATTTAGAGTTGCAGCCACAAGTTTGATCTAGAATTGCGACCAAAGATGTCACGACATAAATGCTACCACATTTTATCAGGGATTTTACGCCGCTAACACATTCAGAAGCACCAGCGCAGGAGAATGTCAAGTTGTCGCAGAAAATTTTAATTATAATTTGCGTCCAAAGATGTCGCGATAATCTGCAACTACCTAATGCACAAACTAGATCTGCATGAGTGCACAGCTGGTAATAACAAACTTGTACAGATACAAAAAGGGAGTTAGATATGAGAAGAGAGATAGACCTGTGCTGTGGAATGATTATTAATAGAGAGGAGAGAGAGAAGATTAGAATGAAACTGTGAAGAATTCAATTCCACAAATTTTCTCATTCTTTCTCAAAGTCAACTGCCATGGAAGCTTGACTTCCGAGGAGGGTAATCTGATGCAACAAGGAGGCGTCTACTTCTGACGAGGAGTGCCTAGGTGGACGAAAGAGGAGCGATTGCAGAAGGATTCTAGTACACTAGGAATAGCATGCTTCAATTTATTCTTTAATCCCTCTTGAATGTTGATGAATTCTATTGACTAATAATTGTATACGGAAGTATCTATTAATGTTAGATCTATTTTGATTTCTACTCAATTCTTCTCCTCTGTTTATATTTGGATTTAACTGTTTTGACCACGAAAGTGCGATTGCAGTCACAGACATTGGAAGGTGAGGTGACAAGTTAGATTAACATGCAAGACAACGGAAGTTGCTTGAGGCAAGAAGGAATTCTGGCCAGCACTGGAAGGTGTGGTAATTTTGAGTACTTGGGTCTTTGTTAAACAGAGTAGTTGATAGCAGTAAGATCTCATTAGAACTTAATTGCAGTGACAATTCATCTATAGTTACCTTGTTGTCACATTTAGCGTTGTCAACTTGTGAAGTCAGGGATCCCCTATTTCTTTACACTTGATCTATTTCTTTTAATTTTTTGAATTTACATTTACAACATCTTCCACAACAATTCATTTTCTATTAAATTTGCTCTGACATTTTATGATGTATTTGCATTGACAGATTTAACTCTTTGATTTGTGCAGTCTTAACTAAATTGCATTAACATTACTTTTAACAATTCTTTTCATTTAAACTCTAATTGCTTCGACAAATTTAAGCAACAAGAACACCATCCTCGTGTGATCGATATCCGATAGATTAATCTCTATCTGCTATACTTCCATCGACAGTGTCCGCTTGCACATAATTTCTGTGACGTTTATAGGCCGATCAAGTTTTGGCGTCGTTGTCGGGGATCGCGTTTGTTTGATGTTTATTTTTGTAGTTGCAATTATTTTTATTTGCTTAAATTTTATTGATTACTAATCTTTTTTTAATTTTCTTTTAAATTCTTTTTAGGTGTTTTATGTCCACAAGGAGAAATCCTAACAACATTATTAGTTTTGATTAGGAAATTGAAAGAACTATTCTGAGGAAGAGACAAAAGCAAAGAAAAATGGCTGGAAATAACAATGATCTACCATCTTTGCTACCACAAAATATTGTTCCTCTAGTGCAGCCACAAGGAGTCAACAATATACCGCTGCCGCAGAGAGAGAAAATTCCAGACAAGACAATTAGAGACTTTATTGTTCCTGTGCTCGATGATCTACAACTCAGTGATGTTCCAAATGCTAAATTCGAATGGACAATATGCTGGTTTGCCTCACGAAGATGCGAGGGAGCATCTCAAATCTTTTCTGCTTATATGTGCTTCCTTCAGTTAACACGGTGTTCCTGATGATGCCTTGAAGATGCAGTTGTTCCCTTACTCTTTACAAGGAAGGGCACGTACATGGTTTTTAGGTTTACCGGCTGTATCTATTACTTCATGGAATGCGCTAGCAACTCAATTTGTTCTGCGATTCAATCCACCTACAATGAATGCTAGACTGCGAAATGATATCACGACATACCATCAATTGGATGATGAGAACCTGCACACTACGTGGGAGCATTACAAAACTCTGCTTAGACGTTGTCCCATGCACGGAATCCAACAGGAGACACAAATCGAGATCTTCTACAATGGATTAAATGTGCAGACAAGAAATCTTGTCGATGCATCTGCTAATGGTCCTTTGTTGGATTGCACTTACAATGAAGTTGTGCGAATCTTGGAAAGAATCGCGCAAAATGATTATCAGTACCCGATTTCTCATTCTACTTAGGTGAAAACAAATCCTGGATTTATTGAGTTAGATGCCATTTTAGCCCTAAGTGCACAAGTATCCTCTCTGGAAAACATGATTAAGAACATGAAGGGGACGAGTGATGTTGCCCCTATTCAAGTAGCCCAACAAATGGATGTCCCGACATTTTCTTGTGAAATTTGCGACGACAACCATAGCTATGAGGACCGTCCACAGCATGCTGAGAATGCATTTTATGTCAATAACATCCGAGGGAATTCATATGGTAACTCATATAACAATTCAAGTAGAACTCAACAACCTTGGGGGAGTCAAAATGCATCCACATACAAATATGAAAATTCCTCAAATCAAGGTAATTTTAGACAAGGGAGTTACAGTCAACAACAACAGAATTATAATCACAATCCAGTGCATGCGCAGCCTGACCAGATGCGATCGCAGAACCAGATGCAGACATATAATCAGATGTAACTACATGCTCGAATACAGCCATAACAGACTGTGGTGTCAAATATGCAAGGACAACATAAACAGCAGCAACAATAGTATTCTCAACCAAGATCAGATCCATTAGCTACTCTTGAAGCTTTGATGCGTGAGCATATTACCAGAACAGAAGCTATTGTACAAGGAAATTCGTCTTCCATCCGACGTTGGAAGCACAACTAGGACAATTGGCTTCTAACATGAGCACACGACCACCAGGTGCTTTGCCCAGTGACACTGAAAATCCAAATCAAAAATGAAAGGAGCATTGCAAGGCTATCACATTGCTGAGTGGAAAGCAAATTGACAAACAAAGTAGCAGCTCCAACCAAGCATCTATCGACATAAACAAACCAAAGCAATAAGGAGAAGTTGCATCTGAAGAAGATACATCAAAAGTAAATGAGGATGAGCCACCAGTAGTCACATCAATGCCGACCATTCGTCCTACGAAGTTGTCAACGCAACTGCCCATGTCGACACAACCGATTGTATCACAACAACCTACTGTGAACATACCTTTGCCATTTCCACAGCGATTCAAAGAGAAAAATCATGACAAAGATTATCAAAAGTTTGTATCTACCTTGAAAAAATTACATATTACTATACCCCTAGTTGATGCTCCTGTGCAAATTCCCAACTATGGGAAATTTATGAAGGAGCTACTATCAAAGAAGAAGAAGCTATCTGATATTGAGACAATTGCGCACACAGAAGGGTGTAGCGCTGTACTAACAAATAAACTACCACAAAAAATGAAAGATCCTGACAGTTGCACTATTCCATGCTATATTAGAAACCATTACTTAGGTAAAGCTTTATGTGATTTTGGAGCTGGCATTAACCTTATGCCATTGTCAACTTTCAGGAAATTAGGAATTGGTCATATGAAGCCCACTACGGTGACATTACAACTTGCAGACAGATCTTTGGCACAACCTGAAGGATAGATTAAAGATGTTCTCGTCCATGTCGATAAGTTTGTGTTCCTAGGAGACTTCATCATACTTGATTGTGAAGCCGATAAGGAGGTGCTCATTATTTTGGGACACCCATTTCTCGTAACGGGACGCACACTCATAGATGTTTTCAAGGGTGAGTTGATCATACGCCATAATGATGAACATGTAACCTTTAGTGTTTTTGAAGCATCTCCATCACGAAGTAAGGAACAATGTCATCACATTGATGTTCTAGACAAGTTAATTATAGAGAATTTAATGAACAAAGTTTAATAGTACTAGAGGAATATGCGATGACATCGAAAGATAATGCCTTACCTAAATGTGACCATAAAGTTGAGGCTAATGTTTGTGAGCTAAGACATGATTGGCAATTGGAATCTTTGGATTTGACTAATAGGACGATCCCTGTTTTTAAACCATCAGCTGAAGAAGGTTCGACTCTGGAGTTAAAGTCATTTCTAACACATCTGAAATATGTTTTTCTGGGTGTCAATGATACATTGCCAGTAATTGTCAGCGCAAGTCTCAATGTGAGCCAAAAAGAAAAATTAATCGAAATATTGAAGCAACACAAAATAGCCATCGCCTGGAGCATAGCAGACATCAAAGGCATTATTCCCTCTTTCTGTTTGCATAAAATTAGGTGAAAGATGAAGGAAAACAGTCAATTGAGCAATAATGAAGATTAAATGAGAAAATGAAGGAAGTAGTGAAGAAAAAGATCATTAAATGGCTGGACGCAGGCATAATATACCCAATTTCGGACAATACATGAGTGAGCCCAATCCAATGTATGCCTAAGAAGAGTGGCATCACGGTGGTAAGCAATGATAAAAATTAGCTAATCCCTACTCGCATTGCTACAAGATGGCGAGTGTGTATGGATTATCGTCGTCTAAATGCGGCCACAAAGAAGGTTCACTCTGTACTCCCATTTATTGATAAAATGTAGGATAGGTTAGTTGGTAAAGCCTATTACTGTTTTCTTTATGGATACTCTGGATACAACCAAATTGCGATCGCACTGGAGGATTAAGCAAAAATGACTTTTACTTGCCCATTTGGAACCTTTGCTTTTCGACGAATGCCATTTGGTTTGTGTAATGCCCCAGCTACATTCCAGAGGTGCATGATAGCCATTTTCTCTGATATGATCAAGGATTCTCTAGAGGTATTTATGGACGATTTCTCTGTTTATGGGCACAATTTTGATAAATGCACTAACAATTTAGCAAAAGTGTTGAAACGATGCGAGGACTCCAACTTGGTACTAAACTGGGAAAAATGCCACTTTATGGAAACTGAAGGCATTGTTCTTGGCCATCATATATCTTGTCAGGGCATTGAAGTGGATAAAGCGAAGGTGCAAATCATTGAAAAGCTACCTCCACCCACTAATTTAAAGGGAATAAGGAGTTTTCTCGACCATGTCAGATTTTATAAATGATTTATTCGAGACTTCTCCAAAATAGCAAAACCACTCTGCTCTTTGTTGGAGCAAAATAAAAAAAATTTGTTCGATGAAAATTGTATGGAAGCATTCCTTAAAATTAAACAGTAGCTAGTACAGGTACCCATTGTCGTTACACCGGATTGGTCGCAACCTTTCGAGGTGATGTATGATACGAGTGACTTTGCTGTGGGTGTTGTGCTTGGACAATGAAAGGATAAGGTATTTCATTCAATCTATTACGCTAGTAAGACCCTAACTAAAGCACAGGTGAATTACATAACCATTGAGAAGGAATTACTGGCAATAGTTTTTGCATTTGACAAGTTCCGTTCATATCTTATCGGCGCAAAAATTACAGTGTAAAGTGATCATTCTACGTTGAGATACTTTTTTGCTAAGAAAGATGCAAAACCCAGGCTGATTAGATGGATCCTTTTATTACAAGAATTTGATGTTGAGTTTAAGGACAGGAAAACCAAGTAGCATACCACTTATCTCGTTTGGAATTTGGAAGTGAGGATGGCAATAAGTCACAAATTGTCGACGCATTTCCAGATGAGAAATTATTCTTTGTCGACGTATCTACATGGTATGCAGATGTAATCAATTATCTAGTTTGTGGAAAGCTACCATTGAGTACAATAAGTCATAGGAAGGTCAGATTTCTTCGGGATGCTGCGAAGTATCATTGGAATGAGCCATACCTGTTCAAGGTATGCGCTGACAACATCATTCATCGTTACGTTCCTGAAGAAGAAATGCTATCTATCCTGAAGCATTGCCATGATGCTCCTTATGGAGGTCATTTTGGTGGTGTTAGGATTGCTACAAAGGTCCTACAATTAAGATTTTACTGGCCGACATTGTTTCGAGACGCCCATAATTTTGCTCAACAGTGCTACAAATGTCAATGCACTGGCTCTATATCGCGACGCAACGAGATGATTTTACAGCCTATCATGGAGGTTGAGCATTTTGATGTTTGGGGTATAGATTTTAAGGGGCCATTTCCAAAGGAAATGTGTATATTTTGGTCGCTGTTGACTATGTCTCCAAGTGGATCGAAGCAATCGCTGTTCCAAAGGACGATGCTCGTACAGTGTTAAAGTTTTTTCACACATATAACCTTACACGATTCGGAGCACCTCGAGCATTAATAAGCGACAAAGGCACTCACTTCCATTGCAATCAAGTGGCAACAGCTTTAAAATGTTACGGTGTGAAACATCGCATGGTAACCACATATCATCCGCAAACAAATAGACAAATGGAAGTATCCAATCAGCAAATCAAGGGTATTCTTGAGAAGGTGGTTAACCTATCTCGACGTGATTGGTCTTCATGATTAAATGATGCATTGTGGACACTTCGCACCACATACAAAACACCATTAGGGATGTCGCCATATCAGCTAGTTTTTGGTAAATCCTGTCACTTGCTAGTCGAACTTGAACATAAGGCCATGTGGGAAATTAAGCAAGTGAACATGGACTACGATGCTGCTGGATAGAAAAGATTGTTGGACATTTCAGAATTGGAAGAAATTCAATGCAATGCTTATGAAAATGCTGCAATTTACAAAGAAAAAACTAAAAGATGGCATGACAACATCATTTTGCGGTAACAATTTTCTCCTGGTCAGTTAGTTCTTTTATTTAACTCACGTTTAAAATTGCATCCAGGAAAATTGTGCTCAAGATGGTCAGGACTTTTTGAAGTTGTCGAAGCATTTCCACATGGTGCGGTGATAATCAAGGTTTTGAACGATGGGCATCAATTTAAAGTGAATGGCCAACGATTGAAGCATTACCGAAGCCCAGGCATCAACAAACAAAATGAGACCATTAACATGGTCACATTTTTTAGGATGTCATTGTAATTTTTCTGTTAATTTTTGTCTTTTATTTTACTTTAATTTGTTTCTTTAATTTTGCAGGAATAAAAGATCTCCTTTTTGTCGATGCACATGAAAGTACAACTTGTCGATGCATTTTATTGATGACTCAGTGAAGCGTTTGGGAAAGAATCACGCTGGTTGATTCACCTCTTTTCCCAACCGTTGGATCAATCCAAAAAAGTAAGATCTGTGTCATGGCATTTATTGGCTGCAAGCACAAGGTACTCCCAACGACAGCAACAATCATCATGTCTCTTCACCTCCATCTTTTATAAAACACTCTTTTTGCGTCGACTGGATTTTCATACTCACAATCACCATTGTTGTTGTAATCTTTTTTTTCTCCAACCTTTAGTTTTTCTGCAAGATATTCTCACTCTCTTTATTTTAGTAGTTATAGCAAGAACTCGCGGTGCGAAAACCCCATCCAAATCCGCTGCTGAATCATCGGTTGCAATGGTTAGAAACGCCGACTAACCACCATCCAAGAAGCCTGTCTTATTCTTATCGAAAGCGGCGAAGGACCATTACCATGAGGTGATGTTGAAAAGGAACTGTCATCCTCAATAGGGATTTCAGTTGTCCCTGTACTTGACATTGAGGAAGCAAGTCGCCAGAACCATTTCACGGTTGAGCTGGGAGCAATTTTGTGACCATCCGACAGGATACTCTCCCTCCATGGTAAGAGAGTTTTATGCTAACCTGGTTGATCCTGAACAGGAGTTTATATTCGTTCGTGAAGGGTTGGTGCCATGGAGCGCTGACCACATCAATGCTCTCTTCCATATTAATAAAGGAGAAGACGAGCATGTCGAGTTCTTGGAGAACTTAATAGAGGACGGTGTTGATCTATTGTTGAATGACTTATGCGTCGATGGAGCTATTTGGACTAGCAACAATCCAAACAAGTATACGATGCACCATCGCTACCTCACTGTCCAAAGCAAGGGATGACGAATTGATGTTGGACAGAATGTGCCTGCTGCATTCTACCCATAATATTATTGCAATGCTGGACAAAATGTGCCAACTACCCACAGTACTATTGCAATGCTGGACAGAATGTGCTTGCTGCATTCTATACTCAATGGATGACAAATTGATGTTGGCGCAATCCTTCATCAAGAAATCGCTAAATCCACCACCAAACAGACAAGTATCCTACCTTTCCCTTCTCTAATCATGATGCTGTGTAAACAAAGGGGCATTGTGCCTCGCGAAAGGGAAGAGACTTTGGAAAACAAAGGGTTGATTAATGATATTTCGATGGAAAGGATGACAAGAGGATAAAAAACCTTTATGGTGAAGGAGGTACCACAAAAGAAGAAAAAAAGGGAAAGGGAAAAAGAAGGACACCAAAACCCATGCGCCCATAGATCCTCAAATTTGGAAGAAGCTTAATGAGATTGAAAAGTTTGTTTATCGGATGAGTAGTAGATAAAGCAAACTTGTTGGCGCAATCGACGAGATGTAGTATAGACGAAACTTATTCTATGCCTATACTAGGGCATGGAATACTGCTATTGTCAGTACATTAAGCAGTTTGAACAAAAATCTGATGCCAGAATTCCTTGTGTTCCCTCTTATTATCGATGAAGCCACTCATCATCAAAGCAGCATGTTTCAGAAGGGAGAACTTAGTCCGTCCAATCCCCAAATAGAATCCACATCTCTAATGATGAGGATCAAGAGGTGCACACTAAAGATATGAAAGACTGCTTCCGAAACATCACCAGCCTCTTCGAGGATGAACTCTCGAACAGTTTGGGGGCTAATATGGCAGAAAAAGAGGCTGCTACTATGGAAGAGCACACACCAATTGCTTCTGTGGGTATTGAAGTAGAAGAAGAGAATAAAAATAAGAAGAAGAAGAAGTTGTCCCGAAAAATTTATCGGAGAAATTTGTTAACACACTTGCCAGTATGGGTGCATCTTTGAACAATTAGCACCATCTGGGGCCAGCTGGGCCAAGGCAGTTACATCCGACAATGAGGATTCCAATCCTCTGGCTATTGTGTCATATTTGGCACCACTTGCTGAAATCCATCCATCGGACATGACTGTCAATGAAGCCGAAACTCAACCAGCCATAGAGGAGTAATCAACTCCATCGGTTGACCCAAAAGAGAAAAGGCGCAAACATAAGGAAAAGTGGAGCGCCTTAAGAAGAAAAAGAAGTCTAAAGCAGCCACATCCTCGGCTACAACACACTGAGTTAGTTTACTTTTCAATAGTTAGTTTAGTTGCATGCATTTCATCTAATTGTCATTACATTTTTATTGTCTATGCATTTTACTTGTTCTCACATTTACATTGTAGTTGCATTTCCATTAATATTTGTATAGTACTGTCAATGCATTGGGGACAATCCAGACATTAAGTTTAGGGGGAAGTTTGGAATGGAAATGCAGTTACACCCACAAGTTTAAGCTTATACTTGTCTTTGTTGAATAAAAGTATACATAGTTAAGAAAAATGTGACCACAATTTTTTTTCATTTGATGCTTAAATCTTGAATTATTTGGAATGCTAATGCGTGAATTGATGAATGTGATTAAATGTTGAATCTTTCTATTTTTGGATGAATGGTTGAAATTGCATTAGTAATAAATGAATAGTATCATTCTTTGAATCTTAAATTAACTTACCATCTTGCAGCTATGTATATAATTAAATCTACTATTAAAAGACATTTCAATGTGGGTGCATTGTGACTCAAAAAGGGGGAGCACTCCAATGCAAGTGTTAGAAAAATTATTTAGCCAAAGGTTGTCATTGCAAGAGTGTGTGTCGGCACAATTACATGCTCTCTGGGGGTTTGTTTCACTCCATCGTTACTGCCCAAGAACAAGAGTATAATAATGTAATGACATCTCTCAGTCACATAAAAAAAAGATAAAGAAAGAAACGTTGATAAAAAGAATATATATATGTATATTATTTTATAATAAATGTTGTATTGGTTAAGAAGATTTGAGATTTAAAACGTGATGCTAGCATTAGTGAAGTTGCAATTCTGATTATTCATGCATATAAATTGTCGACGCAATATTTCAGCATATGAATGCAATTTATACATTAGGATTCTAGAGAATATAAGTTGCCAGAATGATGATTGTGGTGACAAGAATTAGGATATAACTTTGCTAACTTTTATTTACTTGAGGATAAGTAAAAACTCAAGTTTGGGGGTGTGATAGTATTAGAAATGACACTTAATTTCTACTTGAATTAGTGTATAACTTGTTCCTTTTGTATCATATTTAGCCTACATTTTCAGCATTTCATACTTAGTATTTGCATTTTCTAAATCAGTGTTGTATGGTCTTACTTTCTTTCATTTTATTCCTTTTTGCTACTAATGTCGTTGTATTGAGTATCAGTTTTGAATCTAAAGTTGTCAGCACACAAATCCACCATAGAAGATCAAAGTGGGAAAGCATTTAGAGTTCGGCCACAAGTTTGATCTAGAATTACGGCCAAAGATGTCACCACATAAATGCTTCTACATTTTATCAGGGATTTTACGCTGCTAATACATTCAGAAGCACCAGCACAGGAGAATGTTCAAGTTGTCGCAGTAAATTTAAATTATAATTTGCGTCCAGAGATGTCGCGACAATTTGTAACTGCTTAATGCACAAACCAAATTTGCATTAGTGCACAGCTGGCAATAACAAACTTGTACACCTGCAAAAAGGGAGTTAGATCTGAGAAGAGGGATAGACTTGTGCTGTGGAATGATTATTAATAGAGGGAGAGAGAGAAGATCAGAATGAAGCTGTGAAGAATTCAATTCCACAAATTTTCTCATTCTTTCTTAAAGTCAGCTGCCATAGAAGCTTGACTTTCGAGGAGGGTAATCTGATGCAACAAGGAGGTGACTACTTCTGACGAGGAGTATCTAGGTGCGATGCAAGAGGAGCAATTACGGGAGGATTCTAGTAGACTAGGAATAGCATGCTTCAATTTATTCTTTAATCCCTCTTGAATGTTGATGAATTCTATTGACTAATAATTGTATATGGAAGTATCTATTAATGTTAGATTTTCTACTCAATTCTTCTCATCTGTTTATATTTGGATTTAACTGTTTTGACCACGAAAGTGCGATTGCAGTCACAGACACTAGAAGGTGCGGTGACAAGTTAGATTAGCAAGCAAGAAAACGAAAGTTGCATGAGGCAAGAAGGAATTATGGCCACTTGTTCTTGAGTGCGAAGCATTACCAGCACTAGAAGGTGTGGTAATTGTGAGTACTTGGGTCTTTGTTACACAGAGAAGTTGATAGCAATAAGATCTCATTAGAACTTAATTGTGACGACAATTCATCTATCAGTTACCTTGTAGTCACATTTAGCGTTGCCAACTTGTGAAGTTAGGGATCCCCCTATTTCATTACACTTTATCTATTTCTTTTAAATTTCTAAATTTACATTTACAACATCTTCCATAACAATTCATTTTCTATTAATTTTTCTTTGACATTTTATGCTATATTTGCATTGACAGATTTAACTCTTTGATTTGTGCAGTCTTAACTAAATTTAGTTGACATTACTTTTAACAATTCTTTTCATTTAAACTCTAATTGCTTCGACAAATTTAAGCAACAAGAACACCATCCTCGTGGGATCGATATTCGATAGATTCATATCTATCTACTATACTTGCATCGACCGTGTCTGCTTGCACATAATTTCTGTGACGTTTACAGGCCGATCATTGACTTTCAATTAATGACTCATGTTGTGTACTTTGCATTGCTCTATGAAAATATGATTAAACGAAACAGTAACATGGGATAAAATAAAATATAAGATCGAGCGAACATCGGGGCCCTAATCGGCGACGATTTCGGGTTTTGGGTGTTACAAATTCAAACTTAAAATCCCTTTTAAGGTGATTTTATGAAATTACCCTTAATATTTTAACTTTTGTGCAATTAAGTCCCTAAACCCGAAAATCCCAATTAACCACAATCCATTAAAAACCCAATTATCCCAATTCCTTATAGGTTTGTTACTATCCAAAACTTCCACCATTTCATGTTATTATTAAATAATTTTACTATTTTCTCAAATAAGTCCATAGACACAAAATCATCAAATATCACTTAACAAAATACTTATAATTTTCCATTAAACTCAAGGGGTCTAACAACTGAGTTCACAAACAACCCATCTCATTCATGGTAAGTTCCCAAACTCTTAAAAATTTCACAAATTAACCTTTGGGTTTGCTATATTAAGTTAAAACAAACTCAAAAACATAAAAACTACTAAAAACGGGTTCAAAATCACTCACCAAAGATTAAAAAAAAAAGCTTGGCCAAACTTCAAGCCCTTGGCTATGATGGATTACAGCTAAACATCTCCAAGAAGGAAAATGAAACTATTGTTTTGCTTGTTTAAGTTATTTTTTATTTTAGTTACAAAATAGCCCTTTTAAAAACAATTAATTTACACAAAAATCTTCACCTAACCCCACTCACACTTGACATGGAATAATCACTCTCAAGTCGCCTTATTTATTTTTCATAGTCATTTAATACCTTTAACTATTATAAACAATTTTTTATAACTTATGATTTAGTCCTTTTAAATCAAATAATTATCCAAACGTTAAAAATTCCTAACCAAATTTTAATATGACTCTAATAAATACTCGTACGTATTAAGTAAATGATAAAATACCAACTCGTTTGTCGGAATCGTGGTCCCAAAACCACTGTTTTTGACACCACTGAAAACAGGTTGTTACAACTCTCCCCCTAAAGGAATTTTTGTCCCTGAAAATCTTACCAAAGAATAGGTTCGGGTATTGAGATCTCATAGGTTCTTCCGATTCCTAAGTAGCTTCCTCAATTCCATAGCAATTCCATAGAACCTTAACTAAAGCTATGCGTTTATTTCTTAGCTCTTTGACTTCTCAGGCTAAAATTTTAACTGGTTCTTTACTATACGACATATCATGTTGTATTTCCACATCGATAGGTGAAATCACATGTGAGGGATCAGATCTATATCGTCGCAACATTGATACATGGAAAACGTTTTGAATTTTTTCTAACTCTGATGGTAAAGCTAAACGGTAAGCGACCAACCCAATTCTCTCAATAATCTCATATGGCCCGATGAAACGCGAACTAAGCTTTCCTTTTTTGGCAAAATGGAGAACTTTCTTCCAAGGTGATTCTTTCAAGAACACCCTGTCATCGCCCTGAAACTCAATGTCTTTTCTTTTCAAATCCACATAAGACTTCTGATGATTGGGAGCAGCTTTCAAACAATCTCGTATCACTTTAACTTTTTCTTCGATTTCATGGACCAGAGCAGCTCCGAAAAGCTTTTTTTCACTCAATTCGGTCTAATATAAAAGAGTCCTACACTTTCAACCATAAAAAGCTTTGTACGAGACAATTTTAATACTCTACTGGTAACTGTTATTATACACAAACTCAACTAACGAAAGAAATCTTTCCCAGCTACCCTTAAATTCCAGAATACAACAACGGAGCATATCCTCAAGTATCTGAGTCACTCGTTCAGATTTGTCATCTGTTTATGGATGAAATGTGGTACTAAATTGCAATATGGTACCCAAAGCGTCATGTAATTTACTCCAGAATCTAGAAGTAAATAATGGATCCCAATCAGAAATAATCAACAACGGTACTCCGTGTAGTCTGACAATCTCAACAATGGTACTCTGCCAATTTCTCCAGTGAATATTCCATACGTACGAGAATAAAATGTGCAGATTTAGTCAAACGATCAACAACAACCCAAATGACATCCTTTTTCCTCGGAGTTAACGGTAAACCTGACACAAAATTCATGGTAACTCGTTCTCATTTCCACTCTAGAATCATAACATGTTATAACAATCCCGAAGGTAACTAATGTTTGACTTTAACTTGCTGACAAACCAAACACTTTGATAAAAATTTCGAGATCCCACATTTCATACCTGACCAATAATATATCTATTTCAAATCATTATACATTTTATTACTATCGGGATGAATTGAGTAACTATTGCTGTGAGCTTCTTGCAGGATATTTTGCTAAATTTTAAAATTCTTTGGAACACATAATCTATTTTGAAAATACAAACTACTATCGATACTGTCAAAACCTTTTTGAAACACGTCTCGATTTTTAATTTCTAAATCAAAAAATGGGAAAATTGGGAGTTGCCACCAATCATTTTCATTCGGTGTGATTGGCCCACCTTAAAACGCTTAAAATTCGTTTTAGCAAAAAAGGTTTTGGTCTTCAAAATTCAGAAAAATGGTTTTGGGAATCGGTTACATGTAAGGAAGGATTAGCACCCTCACAAGCCCAAAATTGGTACCTTGTCGATTATTTTTAGGGTCTTAATTCTCAAAAGTTTGAAAACTCAAGTGAAATTTAAAGTACGATCCTTAAATACATAATTTATTTAGCGTGATTTTCAACAATTGAATTTGAAGAGAAAAATGTCCATGTGTTTCGAATTTTTCAGAGAATTGAAGTCGTACCCAACGCGTTAGGGCACGACATTCTCAAAATTTCGAAATTGAAGGACATTGTGAAAGATTTAGAAAAGGATATTCGATTGTGTAAATTCTACGAGAAATTATACCCAGCACGTTAGGGCACAATTCTTTGAGATTTTCGCACAAAAGGATATTGCCTCGGTTTTGAAAATAATTTATGTAATAAAACAAGGTACAATTTATTTTCTTTAAGTATTTTTTGTTACAAAAGTAGAGTGATTAGTTAACAATTAAAAGGGCAAGATAGTAAACACATGCACAACAAAATATAGCATGGAATAAATACACATAATCGTAAATACAATGAAACAAGATGACAATATACATGTCTAATATATAAAATTCATATACTAATAAATAAATAAACACGCAAAATTTTTACCAAAAAAGGAAACTCGATTAGTGGTAAAAGGGCAAAGAAGAAACTTTAAAAGATAAAAAGGTTAAACGAAATTAAGTTTAAAAAAAGAGTTTAAATATAAATTAATAAAATTTTAAAGATATAAAAAAATTAAAAAAAGGAAATTAAAAAGGGTTTTAAAAGATGGGGAAATAAAACGTATTTTTAAAATCTAAAATATAAGAAAGGGTTTCCATAAGCAAAATTATTTTTTAAAAATAGTACAGGATTTAAATTAAAGAAAATAAAATTTGGTGGCTAAATGTCAAGAAAACTTAAAAGGTAAAAGGACTAATTTCAAATAAATGGGAAGAACGGAGGGCTGATCAAAGAATTTTCTATTTTTATTTTGAAAACAGGCTGCCAAAACGGCAGCGCACCAGGGTTAGTATTTAGAACAAATTTTCTAAAAAAAACTCATTTTTCCCCTCCTTCCAAAAAATAGATTTGCTTTCTCATTTTTCTCTGAAAAACTTCTCTATCTCCGATTGTTCATCAGTCTACTAGAGCTTTCGTCGCAACTCCGTCGCTCTAGGTCGTCACGAAACGTCGTGTACGGCTACCCAGGTCTGTAATCCTTCCCTTTTTTATTTCTTTTATGAAAACCCGAATTTGAATTTCGATCTAATCACGATCAAGCCCAGATTTTTATAAAAAAAACAAACAAAGTTTTGTTTCTTTCTTTAAAAGATTTTTTTATTATAAAAAACTCAAATCTATTTTTCCTTAAAAACTACTTCATATTTTGATTTCATTTAAAAAATGACTCAGATTTTGTTCTGTTTCGAGATCTGCGAAATGGAAAAAAAATTTGATTTCCTTCTTTTAAATCTGTTCTTTGCTTTGTTTTTATTTTATATAAAAATAATATATATATATATACATACATATATGTACAAACGTAAGTATATAAATAACAATAAAAAATGAAATCAAGATGTATGTTAATATATACGTACATGCGTATATATAAAAATAAATAAAAAATAAAATTGAAATGTATATCTATGTATATATATACATATACATGCGTATATATATAAAAAAAATAAAACAAACACAAACAACAGATTCATCTTGATGTTTTTTCGATTTTTATTCTTCCCCCTTCTTGGTACAAGTCCGAGTAATGGCTTTTATAGCCGAAATAATTTACACAGTATGCTGTTCTTTTGCCTCTTCTATCGTTGTTCTCTGTTCCGTTTCTTTTTGCAAGTAGCACCAGAGTGGCATGGTGGCAGGGCGTCTGTCGAAGTCAACAGCGTCGATAGGCATGCCATTGCCATTTTAGTGCAAAAAGCAGACGAGAGGTCTCGGGCACACAAGAGGTCTCGGGCAGAGGAAGGGTCTCTAGAGCAGACGAGGGGTCACATGGTTGACGTGGTGCTGACATGGTATGTGTTGACGTGGCATGCGGCGGCTGGAAAACCCTTAGCATCTTTTAAGGTTTCTGATAATTTTTGTATTTGGGCTTAGGTCAAATTTTTAATTGGGTTTTAGGGTTTGCTTAGGAATTGGGCTTAGTGTTTGGGTTATTTAGTTGTAAAATGGACTTGGACATTTAAATTAAAAATGGATTTTAATTTTTTTTTATTTTTTTATTTTTTTTAGGTTTTTCTTTGGGTCCGGATGAAAATGGGCTTCTACAGCTGCCCCTCTTTGCTCATTGTCTTGGAATGGGAATGCAGCAAAGACTCCAAGGAAGACCAATTTCATTCAATCCCACTAGATTTGGCGTTGATGTTGAAGCTTCACTGCAACTTCAGGGAGATTGAGATTCGCTTCTGTGAGATGGTAGCTTCAATCTGCCTTCTAATTAAGGTAAAAGATTGGATGCTTCAATCTACCTCATGATCGGGGTAAGAGATTTTCTTCAACTTACCTTTTGATGAAGGTAAAAGATTGTATGCTTGCGATCTGCCTCATGATTGAGGAAAGAGATTGGTGTCTTCAATCTGCCTTCTGATTAAGGTAAGAGATTGAATTCTTCAATCTGCCCCATGATTGGGGCAAGATATTGGTATGTCTTCACTTCTGCCCTTTGATTAGGGTAAGAGATTAGATTCTTCAATGTGCCTCATGATCGGGGTAAGAGATTAGATGGTGACGTAACTTCACTCAATTCTACTACAACTTCAGGGAGGTTGAGATCCACTACTGTAGTTTTAATCCAACTTCACTGCAACTTCAACAAGGTAGGATTTGATGTCAAAGCTTCATCTTGCTCTTATTGCAGCTTCGAAGAGATAAAGACTTGCTATTGTAATTTGATTCTGATCTACTGTAACTTCGAGGTAGAAGATTCACCGTTATGGCTTTAATCTGCTCCTCTTCAGCTTTAGGGTATAAGATTCACCGTTGTGACTTCAATCTTTCCTGTCATGCTTCTAAGGTACTGGATTCACCGTGGTGGCCTCAACCTTTCCCTTTATGTCTTTGAGGTACAAGGTTCGCCATTGCGACTTAAACGTTTCCCTCCATATCTTTGTGGTACCAGATTCGTTATTGCATCTTCAATCTTTCCCAGCATGTTTCTGAGGTACAAGGTTCGTCATTGCGACTTAAACCTTTCCTTCCGTATCTTAGTGGTACCAGATTCGTTGTTGCGGCTTCAATCTTTCCCAGCATGTTTATGAGGTACAAGGTTCACCGTTGCGACTTCAACCTTTCCCTCCATATCTTCTGGTACCAGATTTGTCGTTACGGCTTCAATCTTTCCTAGCAAGTTTTTGAGGTACAAGGTTCGTCGTTGTGGCTTAAACCTTTCCTTCCGTATCTTCGTGGTACCAGATTCGCCGTTGCGACTTCAATCTTTCCTAGCATGTTTTTGAGGTACAAGGTTCGCCATTGTGACTTAAACCTTTCCCTCCATATCTTCGTGGTACTAGATTCACCGTTGCAGCTTCAATCTTTCCCAACATGTTTTTGAGGTACAAGGTTTGCCGTTACGACTTAAACCTTTCCCTCCATATCTTTGTGGTACCAGATTCACCGTTATAGCTTCAATCTTTCCCAGCATGTTTCTGAGGTACAAGGTTCGCCATTACGACTTTAACCTTTCCCTCTAAACCTGTAGAATGGACCTCTTCACAGGCTAGATTATTAGGATGCCATGATCAGGATGAATCAACTACTCCTAAATAGGTGAGTATGAATGATGAATGCAAAAATGTAATCTTTGAGAAATGATTTTATTTTTAGTCCTTAGTTGACCTTGTTCGTCGTTTGTCTAAGTCCTATCACTGATATGTTATCATGTTCTTTTTTTGGTATGGTATCTTTGACATGAAACCTAAAGAGGTGGTCATATTTTGAATTATTTATTTCAAAACCCTTCTATCCCTCGGGTTTGTGTTATTTCCAACTAGTGGTCTTGTTTCAGGTCCCTGTACTATTTAGAAATTTTCCAGAACAATATGCAGAAATCCTTTTATTCCTTATATCGTTTAGACCATTAACCGTCATTTCAAATGCAAAAGTGATTGAATTAAGGATGTAAGGTGGACGAAATTGAATTTGATTAATGACAAAGCTTTCATGAATGAAAAGATCATTGGATCATGAATTGTTATTGGTGCAAAAATGCTTGAACATGGTCGCAAGGTGAAAAAAATTGAATTTTTTGGAGGCAAGGCTCGTGTGAATGAAAAGATTAAGAATCATTAGTCTACTTACTGTTATTTTAATGCAAAAATGCTTGAATAGGGTTGTAAGGTGGATAAAATTGAATTTTATTGGAGGCAGAGCTTGCATGGATGAAAAGATCATTGGTTCGATATCCATTATTATGATGTAGAAGCGCTTGAATATGGTCGCAAAGCGAATGAAATTGAATTTATTGGAGGCAAAGCTCACATGAATAAAAAGGTTAAAAATGACCCATATTGGTCAAAAATTGCGAAACATAAGATGAACAAAGAATGGAGTTAGGTTCCCCAAATATCAAAGTATGAGCTTCACTGAGCAAACTTGATGAGGACCATTCAGAGCTTGACATGTGTTCATGAAACTTGGAGTAGTTCGTCAATGCCTCAAGGTGTAAAGTTTCTCCACTTTGTTACTTTTGAAAGAGAAGACCACTTTATGCCTCTTCTTAAATTTGAGCTGCCTTTTCAGGTTTTCAACTCAAATCTCTTTAGGTTTCGAGACGCCCTTTACGGGTTTTCACCTCGACATCTCCTTTTTTTCTTTTTTCTTTTTCCTTTTCTTTTTTTTCTTTTTTCCTTTTTTGGGGGGGAATCTGAGCTCATGAGATTAGGCAGGTCTTTGTCGTTTATTTCGATTAAGATCAAAGCTTCTCCACAAAACTTTCTTTATCTCACGGTACCTTTCCAAATTCGACATCCAGTTTTCTTGGGAGTCTTTTGTAAGCAAGATCATTTTCAAAACCAGAGTTCTCTCATAAAATTCTCTAGAGTGGATCTTCCTTTGTCATAAGCCTTTATCATCTTATCACGATAGATGACTTTAGTATCTTTTCTTCAGTCAAGTTTAGCTGATTGCACCTGGATTGGATCCAATCTGCTTCATCAATTCTAACAAAATCTGGAAGGAAAGAAACTCGACTCCAATGGGCGAGAATGCTTCTATTTTGTAAATCATCGGGAAAGGTGTTACCCCAGCAAAATCTTGATTAATGTTCAAGAGAGCAAATGATAACTTCTCATGCACATCTTTGTAGGTCTTTGCTACTTCACAATGAATTCTTTTGATGTTCTTATTGGTCACCTCAAATGCCCCATTCTTTTTGGCGATGTGGTGCTGAGTCGTGATACTTGTTCTTGAATTGGCTGTAGACTTTTGCTATCATGCTGTTGCTCAAATTCAAGTCATCGTTGGATACGATCCTTTTTGGTATTCCAAATCGACATATAATCTCTTTTTTTCAAGAATCTACTTAAACGTTGATTGGTAATCAATGATGACATCAGTTCCTTAAACTCGGCATGCTTTGATAGGACCATGCGAAGACCTTTTTGAATTCTCGAAGTGGCTCTACGGGATCTCACTTAATTTTGAAGAGATACATGTCCTAATTTTCACCTTTTTATCTCTTTTTCATTTTCATTCCCGAACTCGCAATTTCTGCTGATTCTCTATAAGGTAATATTTGATTCTTTTCTTACTCAAACATCCGTAGCAAATCTGGAGACAAGTTACATTCTTGATCATCTTTGAAGTCTTGAAGTTTTTTCTGGACACATGTCCTTCTCAAAAAGGCTTCCGAGTCAACAGCAACGTCACTCATATACTTGATATTAAGGGACACAGCATAGGAACTTCAAACAAAAAATGAATCAAATAATGATTAATCATGGTAAGAATGGTAAGGTGTTTGCCAAATGGGACAAATAATATGCATCATTTTTATAGTGATCATGTGTCCTTTACAAAAGGATCCCTATTACACTCGGACTTAGAGTGATAAGTGTGTTCTGAATATTTCTCTGAAAAAGTCTTAAAAACTACAGGAAGCTCCTCCACAGTCTAGTTGTCCAAAACACTTTCAAGGGTGTAGGGGACGAATTCTCAATGGGTTTCACTTTCCACGTGACTTTTGCCTAAATTTTCATCATTCCCTATCTTAACTTATCATGTTTCCTCTCATCTTTCATTTAGGGTTGATGACTCTCTTTCACACGAATATTTCATATATTTGAGGTCCTATTTAATGCATGAAGTGCAATGCAAATGAATGATAAAATGTTTGCAAAAAAGCGTTGATTCTTGGTTCCATTCCGTTAGAACAATTTTACTAGAAAACAAATTTCTGTAGATAAGGCAGATACACATATGGTCATGTCTTAATGCTTAAAGTCTTAATCTTCCAAGTTAATTTTGTCCCGATTTGACCTTGATTTCAAGTTCAAAATGTCGGTCCTTGAATGGCTAAAGTCTGCAAGTGGTTAGTCATTTGTCGCACTTGATCGAATTCTTTCTTGCAACATGGTCCTTATCTCAGACATGCCCCTAAGAGTGTTGAAGTCATTTTTCTTTGGCGAAATCATCTTATCTCTAAACAGCCTTAAATTCCTTCGACGGAGAGTAGTTGTGAGAGAATACTCGACAAGAGACTTTTTGACTTTCCAAAAATAGCCACTGAACCTAATAGCAAAAGTTGTGCACCAATACACCTTCTTTTTCCCTTTCTTCGACAAGTGCTTAGTGGCTAAGGTATGAGTAATTCTCTTGTCACGCCGTTCAAGCAAATTTGCAACTGCGTCATTTACGTGCCCTAACATTTTAGGGAGGACGACTATCTCATACGTATTTGAGGCAAGAATGTCGACATTGTTTCATCTGAGTGTACTATGTCTTGTAGGTTTTCCAAAGCAATGTACTTGTTCTTTTCTTTTTCTTTAATCAGGGTTGCAACCTAATGCTCGCTCCTTTAGAGTAAGCCTTATCAACTTGAGTTCTTAGGTAATGGAGTAGCGTAGTGTATTCTTCTACAGTATGTCCATGTTTCTGAAAGTGAAGCAACTAAGCTGGATCCCAATATTGTGTTAAGATTTGGAAAAGGTGAATCTCTACTTTAACCTTAAGTAGGTAAGGTCGATCACCATATTCGAAGCAGGCTTTATTATTCTGAATCATCAGGCAACATGGTAAAGTGATGTACTTTTCTATTATGGGTACCATGTCCTCCTTTCCAAATGTGAAACCATTAGAAGTTGGATTCCAATACTAAGTGAGAGCTCGAAACTGATGCTTATTCCTTTTAACATTGAGTAAGTCAACATATTCATGATTGGACATCTGCCTCATTTTGTCTTCCATACTTCTCTCAACTCTTGCAAACTGTTATGGATTTCATTTATTTGAGTGTAAACCTAAAACTCTGATATGTGCCCCTTTAACAGGCCATCACCTTTTTTGTTGTTTTTCTTTGACCACATACGCACAGTCACGTTGATGTCTACCTTATCAAGGAATCCGTTTTCTTATGACCAGATCTCTATTTAGCAACAGAACATAAATCAACACATTTTTTGAATGAAGATGCAATGCAAATAGATTCAAAATCAATAAGTTTGTGTAATTAATACAAGAATAAAACTTGAATTAATTTGCAATTAAAAGCAAAGAAACAAGAATGTAACCATGTCTAGTACCTTCTTCGTGCAACCACTGAAAGCTTGGCACAGTTCTACTTAAAGTAAGAAAAACATGCATGTATGACCATAAGAAAAGCATTGACTCATAGCTCAATTCTATTAGAAAACTTTACTAGAAAACAAATTCCTTTACATAAGACAGATACGCATATGATCGTGCCTTAGTGTTCGAAAGCTTTTAATCTTCGTAGGACATCATCCACTTTTTCCCTGGTTTGTCCTTCATTTTTGGTCCAAAATGTCAACTTGAATGATTAAGCGATTGATCACTTTTCGTAGTTGGGTCAAAGTTTGGTTCGTTGTTCAGTCTTTCTTTTTAACCATATGCGCGTGACCATATTGTTTCCCACCTTATCAAGGAACTCCTTTTCTTATGACTAATTTTCTATTTAGTAATTGAGCTTATATCCACACTTTTCCTTGAATGAAAATGTAATGCAAGCAATAATTAAAAAGAGCAAAAGAACACAAGTATGATAACAAAGTACAGATATAGAACAGAGAACCTAGACTTGGGAGACTACTAACAGCTCGGTGTAGTTCTATCCTAAGGTAAGCAAGCAACTAGGATTCACTACATGTGGTTCAAGTTCTATAGTTGAGGTACCCAAACCAGCAGATTCCTCGATCCTCAATCATTACAGGCTCATATGGACGAGTTCAGTTTAAGGGGACACATTTCCCATATGTTTGCACGGAAGTGGAAACTTCACGAAAACAAAGGTACGGATGTAATCCCGAAAACGATTCACTACCCTCCATGGAGGTGAAAACCTCATGAAGGAGTAGCTTCCCACTTTCACTTAAAGGGTGTAGTAACCGATGCAAATGAATGAAAACTTATACTAGCAATAATATTATCATGGTATTTCACAGAAAATGGAAAACATCACCATAATATTTCATAGAAAATGCAAAGGATAATATATCAATTTAAACCGAGTTTCTGAAACTTTTAACAAAAGGACCCAAAAATAATCGACTTTTGGCTTGACTCTCTTATTTGTTCTCAGCGGAGTCATCAAGCTGTCGAAACCTTTTTGAAACGCGTCCCAATTTTAATTTTAAAATAGAAAAATGGGAAAATTGGGAGTCGCCACCAATCATTTTCATTCAGTGTGATTGGACCACCTTGAAACGCTTAAAATTCATTTTCACAAAAAATGTTTTGATCTTCGAAATCTAGAAAAACTGTTCGGGAGTCGGTTACATGTAAGAAAGGATTAGCACTCTCAGACGCCCAAAATTGGTACTTTGTCGATTATTTTTAGGGTCTTAATTGTCAAAAGTTTAAAAACTTGAGTGAAATTTAAAGTACGATCCTTAAATACATAATTTATTTAGCGTGTTTTTCAACAATTAAATTTGAAGAGAAAAATGTCCATGTGTTTCGAATTTTCAAAGAATTGAAGTCGTACCCAACACATTAGGGCACGACATTCGCGAAATTTCGAAATTGAAGGACATTGTGAAAGATTTAGAAAAGGATATTCGATTGTGCAAATTCTACGAGAAATTATACCCAGCACGTTAGGGCACAATTCTTTGAGATTTTTGAACAAAAGGATATTGTCTCGGTTTTGAAAATAATTTATGTAATAAAACAAGATACAATTTATTTTCTTTAAGTATTTTTTGTTACAAAAGTAGAGTGATTAGTTAACAATTAAAAGGGCAAGATAGTAAACACATGCACAACAAAATATAGCATGGAATAAATACACATAATCGTAAATACAATGAAACAAGATGACAATATACATGTCTAATATATAAAATTCATATACTAATAAATAAATAAACACGCAAAAGGTTTACTAAAAAAGGAAACTCGATTAGTGATAAAAGGGCAAAGAAGAAACTTTAAAAGATAAAAAGGTTAAACGAAATTAAGTTTAAAAAAAGAGTTTAAAGATAAATTAATAAAATTTTAAAGATATAAAAAAATTAAAAAAAAGAAATTAAAAAGGGTTTTAAAAGATGGGGAAATAAAACGTATTTTAAAATCTAAAAATATAAAAAAGGGTTTTCATATGCAAAATTATTTTTAAAAAAATAGTACATGATTTAAACTAAAGAAAAGAAAATTTGGTGGCTAAATGTCAAGAAAACTTAAAAGGTAAAAGGACTAATTTCAAATAAATGGGAAGAACGGAGGGGTTGCTCAAAGAATTTTCCATTTTTATTTTGAAGATAGGCTGCCAAAACGGCAGCGCACCAGGGTTAGTATTTAAAACAAATTTTCTAAAAAAAAACTCATTTTACCCCTCCTTCCAAAAAACAGATTTGCTTTCTCATTTTTCTCTGAAAAACTTCCCCATCTCCGATCATTCATCAGTCTGCTCGAGCTTCCATCGCAACTCCGTCGCTCCAGGTCGTCGCAAAACGCCATGTATGGCGGCCCAAGTGCGTAATCCTTCTCCTTTTTATTTCTTTTATGAAAACCCGAATTTGAATTTCGATCTAATCACGATCAAGCCTAGATTTTTATAAAAAAACAAACAAAGTTTTGTTTCTTTCTTTAAAAGATTTTTTTATTTTAAAAAACTCAGATCTGTTTTTCCTTAAAAACTACTTCATATTTTGTTTTCATTTAAAAAATGACTCAGATTTTGTTCTATTTCCATATCTGCGAAATGGAAAAAAAAAGATTTTGATTTCTTTCTTTTAAATCTGTTATTTGTTCTGTTTTTACTTTATGTAAATAGATACTTTATATAAAAATAATATATATATATATATATCTATTTACATAAATATATGTACGAACGAAAGTATATAAATAACAATAAAAATTGAAATCAAGATGTATGTTAATATATATATACGTACATGCGTATATATAAAAATAAATAAAAAATAAATAAAAAATAAAATCAAAATGTATATCTATGTATATATATATATACATATACATGCGTATATATATATAAAAATAAAACAAACACAAACAACAGATTCATCTTGATGTTTTTTCGATTTTTATTCTTCCCCCCTCCTGATACAAGTCCGAGTAATGGCTTTTATAGCCGAAATAATTTACACAGTGTACTGTTCTTTTGCCTCTTCTATCTCTATTCTCTGTTCTGTTTCTTTTTGCAAGTAGCACCGGAGTGGCATGGTGGCAGGGCGTCTGTCGGAGTCAACGGCATCGATGGGCATGCCATTGCCGTTTTGGTGCGAAAAGCAGATGAGAGGTCTCGGGCAGAGGAAGGGTCTCGGGAGCAGACAGGGGGTCATGTGGTTGACGTGGCGCTGACATGGTATGTGTTGACGTAGCACGTGCTGACGTGGCATGCGACGGTTGGAAGACCTTTAGCAGCTTTTAGGGTTTCTAATCATTTTTGTTTTTGGGCTTGGGTCAGATTTGTAATTGGGTTTTAGGGTTTGTTTAGGAATTGGGCTTAGTGTTTGCGTTATTTAGTTGTAAAATGGACTTGGACATTTAAATTAAAAATGGATTTTTATTTTTTTTTATTTTTTTTTATTTTTTTAGTTTTTTCTTTGGGTTTGGATGAAAATGGGCTTCTACAGATACCAATGCGAAAATTCGAATCTAGTGACTTTTCAATCTGTTCTCGTTTAGCAATCAACTGAGAATCATTTTTTTGTGCCTCACAAATCTGCTGCAGAAATGTCGGTTTAGCTTTTAATTCAGCTAAGATGGAACCGTCATCGAGAAGCATCAAACTAGTATTTAAAGCTCTCAAAGGAAATAATGATTTTCGACTCAAAGCATCTGCAACAACATTAGTTTTTTCCAGGTGATAGTTGATAATCAAATTATAATTTTGTAATAGCTCCAACTATCTACGCTGTCATAAATTATGTTCTTTTTGAGACATTGAGTATTTCAAACTCTTGTGGTCCGTGAAAATGTGGCACTTTTCTCCGTAAAAGTAGTGTCGCCAAATTTTAAAGCAAATACTATAGCCGTAAACTCCAAATCATGTGTTGGGTAATTTTTTTCATATGGTTTCAACTGTCGGGAGGTGTAAGTTACAACTTTGCCTTCCTGCATTAAAACATAGCCCAAACCATTAAGTGAAGTATCGATATAAATCACAAATTCCTTTTTGGACTCTGGTTGAATTAGCACAAGAGCTTCGGTTAACATTGCTTTTAACTGATCAAAGCTTTGTTGACACTTATCGGACCAAACAAACTTTACATCTTTTTGAAGTACCTTTGTCAATGGTGAAGCAATCATCGAAAGTCCTTTAACAAAACGTCGATAATATCCAGCCAAACCTAGAAAACTTTTGATTTTGGTGACATTTCTCGGAGACTTCCAGTCCAAAATGGCTTATATCTTACTCGGATCCACTCTAATGCCATCCGCAAACACCCATGACCCAAAAAACTGACTTCTCAAAGCTAGAACTCACATTTTCTGAATTTTGCAAACAACTGCTTATCACGTAAAGTCTGTAAAACAATACTCAAATGTTGGGCATGCTCGGTCTCATTCTTTGAATAAATCAGTATATCATTGATAAAAACTACTACAAATCTATCTAAATACGGTCGAAATGTTCTGTTCGTCAAGTCTATAAAAGCAGCAGGGCATTCATTTAACCAAACGACATAACAAAAAATTCATAGTGTTCGTACCTAGTTCTGAAAGTTGTTTCGGCACATCTAAATCTTTAACCCGAAGTTGATAATATCTCGAGCATAGATCAATCTTAGAAAATATCGTCCCACCTTTCAACTGATCAAATAAATCGTCAATTCGAGGCAACATATATTTTTTTCTTGGTTGTAACTTTATTAAGCTGTCGATAATCAATACACAACCACATCGACCTGTCCTTCTTCTTAACAAAGAATATAAGTGCACCCCAAGGAGAAAAACTAGGCCGAATAAATCCTCTATTAGTCAACTCCTGTAACTGTGTTTTAAACTCTTTAATTCAACTGGTGTCATTCTATACAGAGCAATTGATATCGGAGAAGTTCTTGGTATCAGTTCAATAGTAAATTCAACCTCTCTAACTAGTGGTAACCCTGTCAACTCTTATGGAAATACATCGTAAAATCACAAACAGTCGAAACTAATTCCAATTTCGATTTTGCAGCTCTAGTATCTACTATATACACTAGATACGCCTCGCACCCTTTTCGAACACATTAGTGAGTTGTCAAAGCAAAAATAATTTTGGCGGTACTGTCACATCTGTTTGATTCAATCGTAATTGTTTCGCCATTCAAACATTTCAAAATAATTTGTTTTCGTTTACAGTTCACCACAACATCATGCAAAGTTAACTTAAATTTGTTTAAATTCAAATTATTACAAATTATTTAAATTTATATAAATCAAATTACTAATGCTCAGTGGCGGAGTTAGAAAAAAATTTTTGGAGAGGTCATAATTAAATTGTATATTTTTACAATAGTAAAAATGCAATTTCAATATTTTAATGGTCTATATGTTTATAACTTTTAAAAGATTAAATCAAAATTTTAATATTTTTTGGAGGTCAAAGTGTCATTTTATCATAACTAATTTAAAATTTTATAAATTATAAAAGACTTAAATAGAAAATTTATTATTTTAGGGGGACCAAAATCCTGCCAGCTCTTTAGCTCCACCACTGCTAATGTTATAGTATTATATTATTAATTTAATTGATTTATTAATCTCTTTCATACATTAATTGTAAAAAATAAATTTAAATGAATTTGAGTAATTTTTTTAGACAATTTATCTAATACTTTTTTAATAAAAATGCATACAATACCGAACTTTTTTGAATATTACAATACCAAATTTTAAATTTACATATTAAAGGAAAAATTATTAAAATAATTTATATACATCATTACAAGATGTTGCGTTGCAGATAATATTTCTAAATAAATTCATTCGAAAATTAAAAGAAAAATTATACCAATATGTATGAGTTAAAAAAATTGTCTATATAATAAAATTATTTTCTCACTTTTAGTTTTCTGTTTTGCATAAAATAAAATATATTTCCGTTACAATAAAAATGAATCATTATTGTATTAATTGGTTTTTACATTTACAACAGGCTTATCGACTTAATTCATTGGAAGTTATTTAAAAAAACAATAAAATAATTTTTTTTGATACAAGGACAAAATGATAAATAAACATTAATGTCAATGAATATCAGAATCAATTTATGATGTTATATCGTTACTCCCCAAATAAAGTGTTCCATTGGATGATGTTCACGTTGAATTGTAAGATACATTTGCTTTAGTATCATGTAATCCCATAAAGGTTTTAACTTTCAATGGGAGTAAGGGTAAACATTTGATCGAATCGAATGAAAAAATTTCGAGTTAATTGAGTTAACGAATTTTATTTTATCATCCTAATTCGATTTGAAATTTTCTAGAATCGAGTCAAGTGTGATGGAATTCGAATCGAATCGAATTGAATATATTTGTTCGAGTTGAATATATTTGTTCGAGTTAAATTTTTTTAAAATAAAACTTTGAGTCCTTGTAATCATTGTCACCCATCGTAATTAAATTTATCTATCGTAATCAAAATTGTTATTAACTTTCATCATCTCATAATTTATTTATTAATATTTTATATACGATTAGCTTATTTACTTTCTTCAATTATCTTCTAATTCTTGTCACTATAATTTTGAAATTAAAAAATATATTAAATGTAAATTATGATTTTTTAATAAACTTTATTTTAAAGATAAAATGTAAAATTGATATCAACATAAAATTTTAACACGAATATTTTATGAAATCATTAATAATTCAATTTTAATATAAATATTCAATATGATTAGATAATTTAATAATATAAATAGTACAAAATGTGATTTTTTATTTGATAATATAAATAGTAGATAAATAAAATTATTATTATTTAGGTTTAAGGATTTTTTTTGATGATTTTAATTTTTTATTTGAGGGTAAAGGGTGAGAAGTAAAAGTTTAGGGGGAAAATAAAAAGTTTTAGAGTTTTGGGGAGTAAAATTTTGAGGGAAAGTAAATAGGAGAGTGAAGTTTAGGAGGGAAAATATTGAAAAAAAATTGGGAGGGGGGAATAGGTTTGGGGTAGATGGAGGGTTGGATGGGAGGGGAGTAAAAGTTTTAGGGGAAAAGTGAGAGAGAGTAAAAGTTTTGGGAGAAAATAAAGAGTTTTGAGGATTTTTGGAGAAAATAAATGGGAGAGTAAAATTTTGGAGGGAAAATATTAAAAAAATTGGGGGGAAATGGATTTGGAGTAGATGAGGGAGTGAGATGGGAGGGGAGTAAAAGTTTTGAGAGAAAAGTGGAAAAGAGTAAAAGTTTTGAGAGAAAAGTAACAAGGTTTGGAGTTTGGGATAAAAGTATAAAATATTATAGTTTAATATTCGATTTATTCGAATTCGAAAACTTAATTCGATTCCAATTCGAAATTCGAAAAAAAAAATTTGAATTAACTCGAATAACGCGATTCTTTTAACTTGAAATTCGAAATTTTTTTCGATTTTTTGAATCGAATCGAATTTTACTCACTTCTAATAGACAGTACATGTACAATGTATTATCGATTTCCATTTGTTGTCAGTTGTAATGATTGTCCCATAGCCAATTGTGATATTTACCAGTTTAATGAGATAATGTATGTAGATAATCCCCAAGTTGTAGCTCATTCTTGAATGTTCATCACCTTCTCTAGGAATAGTTTGGATTTAAATATTTTTGTACCAAAAAAATCGAAAGATTTCAAATGATATTAATTTTTAATATATATTTCACTTATTATTTAATGTTTATTTGATTTATTTTAATTAATATTTTTTGTTAGTTTTTAATTACATAATTTTGTGTTGTGTTTAAAATTACTTATAATTTTAATATTTGTGCTTGATTTAATTAGAAAATAATTATATTTCATTTTCTATTATTTTGTTTATTAACGCAAACTTTTGAATATATATTATTGTAGCAACTAAAAATGCATACATCTCCCTACCAACTTTAAAATTATAATTAATATGGATTATTATTAGATTGATTATTTTGTTTAAATCAAATTATAAAGTAAAATTTTAAAAATTAAAATATACTCTAAACAAGATTTTTCAAAATTGAACCTATGATTGAATTGGTCAAGTAACTAGTTCGTGTGATTCGATTGAATAAATATTAAAAAAGAAAGAAATAATTAAAAAAAAACAGCTCAATCGATTTTTTAGTTTGGTTCAATCTGTCCGTACTGATTTGCGGGTCAATTGGTCTGATGCCTCTCTAAACTGATATCTCGATCGGTTCAAACAAACATAAATTTAAATCTTTACACTTTGTACATTTAGAATTTAGTCATCTTATTTTTATTTTCAAAAATTTAATTACTTTATTTTTTGAATTTATTACTTTCAATTTATATATAATCACATAACATTTTATATAGAAAAGTAACGATATTAATTATTTGAACTAATTAATTACATTATAAAAATATAAAAATAAAATTATGTTAAAAATTAAAATATAATAATTAAAATCAAAACTTAAAATTAACCACTTTTACAAAATACGAAAAGAAAAACAAGAAAGAAGCATGGTATTAAGTGTGTGCTATGTGTCAGAATGAGGAAAATCTTTGGACCTTATTTTAATATTATAGATATAGAATAATTAATTTTGCTAGTGTTAGAAGTTAATTAATTAATTAATTAATAATAATAATAATGGAAGTTGTCCAGTTAGACCGGGTCTTGACTTGGGTAGTGGATACCCTCACCTACCCCAAACTACCAACCCAAGTATAGTTCCTTTCTTGTTTATGGTAGGCCCTTGTTGATTAGAAAACTCAAAATCTATATACGGAATAATGAACTTACAAAAAAGTTATTTTAATCATTTATTTAATTTTTTTATTTTTTTAATCTTTGAACTTACATTATTTATTAAATTATCTCAAAATGAATAAAAAAGCTAATATTTGTCTACTTTGCTGACCATATGTATGTCACTACGTTAGCAATTAATTAATTTTTTAGACTTAAAAATTATTAAAAAATATTTTTATAATTTTTATACATTTTTAAATAATTTAAATAAATTTTAGTTTTTTACATAAATTTTTTAAATTTTAAAAAATTAATTAATTACTGATATGATATCCACATGAGAATCCACGTGTATGTCACGTTAACAAAATTAACAAACATTAACTTTTTTAATCTATTTTGGGATGATTTCATATACAATATAAGTTTAAAAACTAAAAAAACGAAAATTTAAATGAAGAATTAAAATAACTTGTTTGTATTAAGTTGAAATGCTAAATAAATCATTCTAAGTATATATAATATATGTTCACGATCAAGGGCGAAACCAGAAATTTTTTTAAGGAGGGTCGATGTAATTTTTACAATAACAAAAAAGCAATTTCATCATTTTAATAACATATATCTTTATAATTTTTAAAAAATTAAATCAAATTTTATCTTTACTAATTTAAAATTTTAAAAATTTTAAAAATATATAACTTTAACCAAATACACGTATCATTTTGGGAAAAAAGAAAAAAGATAAATTTTTCATTAAGAAAATTGTCAAACTTAGATGTCATATGATATATCGAACCTATAAATGATTTCAAATTTTGCTTTTTGTTATATTATACATTTAATATTATATGATATCAACAAGTGTTGGCGTGGTAGCAAAATGTATTGTACTCACAATCCGAATTGAATAAAATTTTAAAGATAACATTATTGGGAATTACAACCTTAAACTCCGAACATGGATCGTAAAATGAATATAAAAAATAAAAAATATATATTATGATTATTTATTTAAAAATTAATTATATCCATTATATGAAAATTGTTTTATATATAATAAAATTGTCAATTCTAATAGTATTGCTCCAAATTTAGAAATTATTTCACTATAATTTTCTTCATTTTGTTGACTATCGATACCATTTATAATATTATTAGGTTTATTATTTTATATAATATAAATATTCATTATAGATAATGAATTATATGAAAATTATTTAATATGTCGAATAGAAATCAAATGGCTAATGTCGATATATCAGCTTTGGTTTTAATGTTCATCCGAATAGAGCTAATAGAATAGGACCGAGTCAGAAAATTTGCTTGTGTCGATCTAAGCTTGTAATGATCCGAGTTTAAGAAAGTCTGAACCAGTAACAGATTCAAGTTTGAAAAACTGTTAACCTAAGAAAACTCGACCTCGATGGGACTCAAGTCCAAACTTGTAAAAGACCCGAACCTAAGATAAATATGATTCGAGCCTGAGATAAATCCGAATCAAATCCCGAAAAAGTCCAACTTTATAATTAAAAAATCATGATAAAAATTAATAATTAATATAATTTTATGCTATTACTTATAATATAAATAAATTATAATTCTTTATTTTTTTGAAAATGTATTCATAAGCATTTCATATTTATATTAAAATTTTATTAATAGGAAAAGTATTTATAATAACTTTTAAAGTTAAATTATAAAGTGAAATAAATGTTTAAAAACATTAATTTAATATAAAAAATTTTGAATGGTATAATTATATATGTATAATAAATATAAAATTAAACTTTAATAGTAATATAATAATATATTATATAACTATTATCGAAACCGAAACCGATTATTTAACTTAACCTAAAATCGATATATTAAATTAGTATATTATTAATAGATAAAATAATAATAAAAACTATTAGTAATACATAAAATAACATTATAATATATAACTTGTTATATCCCTCCACCAAGAAAACACGTGGCAAGCCAAAAAGGCATCGTTGACTCTGTATTGACTTCCTGAGCACAAGCACCCGTCCCACTTCAAAGGGGACCTACCATCCAAGCTTAAAAGAGAATATTGTCCTAATGTGAATGCACTCCCAATACAATAAGGAGTTTATTTAGGCTTAACTAGTCATATTGATAGAATCCCATGACACGTGCCTATGATTATCAATTAAGAATTTAACGGAATAGAATGCTTACCTAACCATATCATGACAGTGGACAAGGGGACATCTCCTATAAATGCTTTAGAAAATTATGAACGAGGATAAACCTTTTAGCACCCTAGAGTAACTCTAAGCTTTTGCCTTAATTAGTCTGTCCTCTTGTCCTTATATCGACTCTCGATCTTTCTAGGTGAATCGACCTCCATTATACCACCTTGACCTCCTCTTTTTCCTCCCCTCTTATTTTACTTTGTATCAACAATTGGTGCAGTGAGTGAGGACTAGAGAAAATGTCTCAATTTCAAGATGATGCCACCCACAACCCCCAATAACAAAAACAACAACACTAACCATACCAATTCCTTTACCGCAATGAATAGAAATCACCCCGCCAATACTAAACTTCCCTCAACCCAGACCAAAACATCATCTCGCCCTGCAATGGCCACCATGGAAACCCTTGCCCAACTCTTGAATGTCGTTAGCACTCTTTTGGTTAACCCTATCACTGTGGCCTCACCCTCGATTCCCCACACACCATTTTCCCTTGCCACCCCATAAAACCCCAAATATGATTCTTAAAACAAACCATCTCTTGTTTAACCCTACAAACCCGCAACAAAGTGATCATTGTTGGAATTATCATCACCAGCATCATTTCTCGATTCTCGGACATTATGACTATAAAACAAATAAATTTTATAATTAGCATCCAGATATTGACTCAACTCGACTCAACTTGGCATGCAACTCTAAACTCGATTATAAACACAATTTAGCCTAAGAATCGGTTAAACCTATAGCTTTGATACATTAAATGTATCACCCCAACACATGATCTGATTGTCGAGTCTCAATTATAAACTATCACATTCGTTGTTGAAGGAACTACAATCAATAACATCTGATTCAATGTCAATACATTTAAATGCAAGTAATTCATACTAATTAAACAACGCATTATCATTTTCGGGCTTTATACAAACTCTTTTATTAACTCAGGGTCGAAATGGATCAAATTGTAAAAGATACAAAATTTTGAGTTGACGCGTGACTTCAGGGGCTTCCTCGTCCCAATGTGACTCTTTGAATATGGTTCATCATGACCTTGAGTCTTTGTCATCACAATGTGAGTCTTGAACTGATTCCCATCGCGACATTGGGAGTACGTCGTCCCGACGTGATCCCAGCAATTCAAGAATTTCAATTTGGTACCTAAATGAACCGTGCGAAAACTTCACCAGTAACATTTGCACCAATCTTAGGACTTCAATTTTAGCCATTCACCATTAAAGCAAGTAAAAAAAATACAATGTTCAAACATTATCACATCTTTTATAAAAATAATCACTAATCAAATCACATAATTATCACATAAGCATTTACAACTTAACCATTTGTGACATTAAACAAAATGTCCCTCAATACATGCCATAAAACCAAAATGGAATACACTTTAAAAACTTTGTTGAGTTGGAAATGGTAGTATGGATGCTGACTTGAAGTCTTGGGGCTTTTAGGAGTACCTGAACTTACTCATGGAGAAAACAAATCGTACGCTAAGCAATAGGGCTCAGTGGTACTTTCAGGACTCAAGAGATTATAAATTAGTATAAAAGCATGTGAACTCAAATTGTAACTTGCATAAATTCACATATATACATAAAAGTTTGCATATCCCCTTAGATAAGCCAATTTGCTTAACATTTCAACATTATCATCAAAGATATACTTTTTCTACTCACCTTTCAATTTCATACATAACAAGGGCATTACTTCAATCAATTATCATGACCAATTCCTTTACTTACCATATACTAATCGTTCAATCCATTTCTCGAGTCTATTGACTTGTTTACATTCGTTTCGGACCTAGGGTCTTATTCCATTTGCTTTGCATAATAAGAAGCATACTTCTCATTTTAAATTCATAAATAAACATGTTCAAAATCTCAAGCATCATATTAGTTCATTTTTATATAATTTATCAAACTTATTATTAATGATCCCTATTAACCTATCTCGGAATCGGACAGATACATAGATCATCCAACCAACACACCAAATTGGCACAAAAGTGCGTTAACAGAAAAATCGAGTAAAGGAAATTAGCACGTAAGTGCATACTGGCACGTAAAGTACGTACTGGCATACGAAGTGCATCTTTGCGCATAAGCGCATAAACCCGTACACAATCCAATCCTTTGGCATATCAACTATATCCGACTAAGTGCGACTAGTTAATAGGGAATTAATGTTCAATTCACATCACATTATTCACAAATTATCATCAATCTATCATATACATAGAATATTTCAACTCATTTTCATACCAATTGTTGTTTATCAGTTAAATCATAATACTTTCTATTTTTTTCAATTTAGTCCCTATTTCGATATTCAATCCCAACCATTGCAAATCAACCAAAACATCTCCTATTATCACAATGGATTCATCACAATGACTCATCAATCAGTAAGAATGCATACACAATCAAATTTTTTCTACTTGGAATCATAAAAGTACAAATAGAGGTTTTGCGTGTCACTCTTCGATAATTTTCTCTTTTGCTTTCCCTCTTGGTTTCTCATTTTTGTCGTTAACTACGAATTATCACAAATCTTATCACATTAACAGTTTCTAGCCAAGTCAGAATCAAATATCAAATCTCACATATTTTTCAATTTATTAAATTTAGTCCCTAAAATCAAAACAAGAATAACTTCCAGTTTAGGGCCTTGAATTAGAACTCAATTTCACGAAAACTTATTAAGGACCCTTTATTTTTTATCCCTACTAAAAATTCATTACAATTTTTTATTTTATTCTGTCTCTAACGTATGAAACTAACAATTAAGTTTTACAATTTAGTCTTTTTCATATACCAAACTTAATTTCTAGCAATTTCACACCAATTTCATTCAATTCTCAACAATTGAAACTTTCAAAAACTTTATCAGTTTTGCAAATTGCTACATGACTAGCTAAATCAAGCTCTCATGATTCAATTCTTGTAAAAATCAATGAAAAATGGCTAGAGACTTACTTATAATTAAGGGTCGAATGTTAAAATAGGTTTGAAGCTTTCTTCTTTTCCTTGGATATGGTGGAAAATCATGAAATGGAGAAGATGATGACTTTCTCCACTTATTTTCACTTATATACCATGGTTTATTTGGAATTAATCATGATTAATTAGTTTAATTTTACTTAATTATGCCTTAATCCTTAATTAATTAATGTTACTGACATCCACCATATAAACCCACTATCATCTATTTAAAATAGATTTATTTTCCATTTTAATCCTTTGATTAATTGCTACTTATGTCCCTAAGCCTTAATCTAATTGAAAGTATATGACGATTAAACTTTTACGATTTAGTCCCTAAGCTATAATTACTTACAATTTCGGCTAAATCGACTAACCAAATTTTGATTCATCTATACCTTAACTCCGTAAATATCCTTATTTAATATTTATAGACTTGGTTTTTTGAAACGAGAGCCTAAAACTACATTTTTTGACACCATTGGAAACCAAGTCATTACATAACAAATATTACACATTTCTTATGAATGGTTCCACATCTCTAACCTTGTATATTACCGATGGATAGCTCGAGTCTCCTCTAATTTACAATTCCAATAATTTGAAACAGGTTTTGTCAAACAAATGACGTACAAATGTGCAATAATTAGATTCCCAACATTTAATACAAATTGCAGTGGTTACTCACGTTTTAAAGAAATCAAGACCTGAAGTGTCAATAAGTTTTTTAATAAATAATTATAACTTAAAATAGTTATAATACTATACTGCATACCGTACATAACAACGACAAAAAATCAATAAAAGGAAAAATAGAAATTATTATAATGAAAAATATGTTACAAAATGAAATTAATTTACATTATCAAGACTCACCTCAATACCCTTAACAAACTAACTAGTAGGAGGATCCTTGCCACCATTCGAAGCCTTAAGTTCCCCACTTGATGCATCATCTTGGGCCTTTGAGCCTTCACTTTAAAAAATATTAGATACACATAGGGCTTGATTTTCTCCGAATACTCATCACACTTGGAACCATCAGGATCAAAAATATCGAACTTGATGTCCTTCTCTTCGTAGCTTATAATACTTTCGAAGGGATTGAGATCCATATTATATACATATATAGGCCCATGGTGTAGTTGCATCCTCAAGATGACTTTCCTCATGCCCAAATTTGAAGCATCAACAACTTTCTCCTCCATCTAGTGTTGGATCGTCGGTACGTCCCATGACATGTAAGGTTGTTGATAGAATCCCTTTTGGAGATGTCGATTCCAAGCCGCAACAATAATTTCTCAGCCTTTACGTAATCCACCCAGTCAAAGAAAGAACTGCAAAATTATCTTGAAATTTTCAGAGAGAATTTTCAAGAACGACTACTAAACCTTTTGATTTGTGTTTTCTTGGTAACCCTAACACATCATGGATTCATATTCCTTTTTATTTTTCTTTGATATCACATATCAGGAAAAACAAGAGTATTCCCTTATTTTTAGAGAAACTAAATGAAAGTCAAAATAAAAGTTATATTATTTCCAAAAGAATATCAATTTTTATGTCCTTTTATATTTTGACCGAAACTATTATTATAATTGTTTATATTAATAATTTCGGTAAACTATATTCAATTAATTTTTTGTATGAATCAAATTCATAGATTAATTTTATCTATGTTATCTATTTGTGTATAACAAGCTTGTACATATAATGTGTTAAATATTTAACAATCAAATTAAATTAATTCAATAATTAATTTAATTCATGTGACAACTAAATACAATACCAAATGTATTTGGATTATGTTTGCTTCAACTATAGGGTATGACCCTATAGGCTCTTGTAACGTTAGTAGTAATACTAGAAAGCTTCTAATATTACAAGCAGTGAGTGGCATCAAGCAGTGCCTCATTTCTACCCAAGTTAAAAGAAATTGTGATTTGACATAACCTTTCTGTGATAATCTTTTCATGTATTATATCCATTTATCCTTAATATCTAGATTGCACATAAGTCATAGAATAGTCACACTTGTATAGTCAAATCTCGTATTTCTTGATATTTTGAGTAGACTACAATAAACAAATAAGTGTGATATCTCATATCAATTTATTTGAGTATGGCCATGTATTTCTAGTCTCACTCCATCAAGAGGCCTAAGATATTGCTCCCATTATGTAAGAGGGACAAATCCTATCTTGATCAATCATATCTCACTACATTGATTGCGACATACCCAACATCAATCTTTATAGTATAACATGTTGTGGTAGACATTTGACTGTTTCAAAATATACAACTCACTATTTTGGGAAATGATGATCTCAAGTTTGAGGATTATATATATAGTTATCACTATGAGCAATGTTGTAACTATTACATTATAATACAAGAACCATACTCATAGTGGGTCGGTCCAGTATATTGTGCTCTAACACATACTCATGTATCAATTTTGACATTCCTATGTCAATGACAACACTTTGTCATAAATAAACTACACATTAGTCCCAACGCTTTGTCATTGTCCAAGCCCACAATAATTCTTGACTAAGGTCCTTTTTAAGAATAATCATATTATTTTAAAGACTTTATTATTTAACCAGATTATTTATACACACAGAAAAAGAAACTGAAATAATAAGGACAATGTTTTATATTAACAAACAAGGTAAAACGAGTATATGATTACAATCATCTCATGATTGATCTCTAGGCATACTCTAACATTTGGGACTTGGCAAGGGTAAGGACCTGCTGCTCCGCTTTTAAGTCCTTTTGAGTTAAAGCTACTTGAGCTCTGTCTCATTCAGCCTTGTACTTCTTAACCCAATCCCGCCAAAACTTTGGCATCCTCACGAGCTTTCTTCATAATAGCTTTCCACTTCCTCACTGTAGCTAACGCCTTATCCTCAACAGCCTTAGTAGTATAGGATGACATATGCAAGTCTAAGATAGTCCACATAGACATCTTACTAGCAACCTTTACCCCTTTGAAGAGATATTCAAAACTTGCCCATAGATATCACATATGACTACACATAGAGCTTCAATAAGACCATAGAAATAAGAGATTGCTTATTGGGTGGAGCCTTAAAAGTACTTTATGGACTAACAAATACCATTAGTGTAGAAATAGCAATAAGAGGAGCAGTAGGGTTAGCAATGCTCTTCTCTTGACTCCACACAATAAGAGTAGTGGACCTCTCACCTTCGGAAGGGTTTTTTATTGACCTACCCCTTAAATCACCACCGAAGGAGGCCTTCCTTATAGCATCTTCTCTCGTTAAAGAAGAATCCTTTATTGTTTCATCCATCCCTCTCTTGGTGGAAGGACATAAAGGAAACTTCTCCTTTAAAGTAAGTGGAGCTCAGGGAGCTTGAAGAGGCTTCGAGGGAATGGCATCCCTCCTTCTCGAAGAAATGGGAACAACAACATTGGGAACAAGATATTTGGTAACTGTCATTTTCTTTTCGATCACGTATATCATAAAAATGACCGCCACCCGAAGGAATAAGTGACAAATATTCAACCTCCCTGCCATTCAAAAATCCCCACCCGCACTTAGGGCATATTTCTTTATGTTTCAATAAGTTCCATGGCTCTTGGATGTCCCTATGGAGGATTTCGGCAATCTCATTCTCCTAACCATATGGGAAACTCTTATTTCAGGGCTTGTTCCCTTTCTTAAGCTTGAAATTACTAGCAAAATCAACATCCCGATAGCCTTGTACTCTCTCATCCATGAGAAGGTACTTGAACACCTTTCGAAGCGTAATGGTCTTAGGAACAACTAATTGATCCTTTTTATTAATAAATTTGAATTGGTGAATGGCCTTAGTGTCACCTTCCAATGAAAGATGATACTTACACAAATTCGAAAAAAAGAGATCCTAAGGGATAGGAAAGTCAAACCTACCCTTTTGTTTCAACTATGCCCTTTCGTATTTAGAGAGGTTAATACCCAAATTACTCACTTGCCTGTGCAAGACAGTATGCACATATGGTAATCCTTATTTTTGGTAAACCACATGAGCCCTTCCCTTCTCCCGTTAGTCCCCTCGAATAAAATGAAGAAATTTTGAAAAACCTTTAAGAGAGGTTCCATCCCCTCTCTTTACAAAGGATTATACCAATGAGCGTTAGGTGTAATCTAATTACTTCGAATATTTCGATGGGGCACTAGGTGCCAAATTGGTGTATTGGTTGGGATTGTGTATCCTTTTGAGTCTGAGTCATGTTAATAGGGGATATAATTTTTGAATTGATTGAATGATATTTGAACATGATTAAATGTTACGAAGTTGTACTACAGGTACTTATATATGATATTTGATTATTGATAGCATTTGAAAGACTATGCAAATCGATTATTGAGCCTGAGGGCCGATATGGGAAGATAACGAATGAATTAATTCAATTTGGTGATGAAATATGGAATGATCAAATGTTGCATATTGAATAGATATGCAAATATCATTGGCATTGAAATGTTGGTATGTGATAGCTCTTTGATAGCATTAGAAATGACACTGATTTTCTCCCTAAATTTGTGTATTTGATGTTTCTTTTGTATCATATTTAGCATTTTATATTTAGTAATTGCATTTTCTAACTCAGTGATGCTTGATTTAATTTTTCTTAATTTTATAATATTTTTACTACTAATGTCGCCATAATTAGTTATTCAGTATTACATCCAAAGATGTCACTGCAGGAACCTGCCCTAAAGGATCAATGCATGAAGGTGTTCGGAATTGTCGCAATAAAATATGATCCAAATTTACACCCAAAGTTGTCGCCGTATTATTATTTTCGGAATGCACCCAAGACTGTCATTGCATAAGTATTTTTCAATTGCACCTAGGAATGTCGTTGTATTCAGTATCAATTTTACGCCTAAGGTTGTCAACGTAGAGATCCACCTTAGAAGATCAGAGTAAGAAAGCATTCAGAGTTACGACGACAAGTTGGTCGAGAAATGCGGTAACATCTTGCTGACAAATTATCGTGGCAAATTAAAATCATAATTTGTGCCGACATTCTACAATAGCCCAGAAAACAAATCAGATCTGCGTAGCTGTCAATAACAAACTTTTACAGTTGTATAAAGTAGTTGGATTTGAGAATGGAGGAAATCTATAATTTCATAAGCTTATAAATAGAGGAAAGAAGGAGAGAGATATCAAGAGGAAAGGAATTAAATCTGCAATTACTTTATGTTTTTGAAGTTTTATTAGAGATCCGAGAGCTGACTGAGCAGACGAGCAACAACTCCTAACGAGGAGTGCTTGATGCAGGCACAAGAGGAACGGTTAAGGAATAGTCCTAGTAGTCTTGAGATAGTAAGCTTCGATGTATTTGTTAACCCTTCTTTTATGCTGATGAATTACTCTTGACAATTGAATGAATATGAGAATATCTTTCATTGTTATAACACTTTGATTCTTACTTAATCCTTCTTATCTGTTTAATCTTGGATTTAATTGCTTTAAACATGAGAGTAAAATTGTAATCTACCGACATCGAGAGATGCAGTGACAAGTTAGATTAACAAGCAAGTCAACGACAGCTGCTTGGGATTAGAAGAGATTGTATCACTTGTTCTTAATTGCACAACATTACCTACATCGGAGAGATGGGGTAATTGTGGGTACTTGAGTCTCAATAAACAGAGAGCTGTTATTGGAAAGATTTCATTGAAGTTTTATTGCTTGTAACAATTCATCTATACAGTACATTGTCGACGCATCCAGCGTTGCGACTTAGTGAAGTGAGTGATCCACTCTAGTTCTTCACACTTGATCATCATTTTACTTTTTTGCATTTAAATTCTCAAAACTTCCACAACTATTTGATTTACTTTCCGTTGCACTAACATTTAACTTTTATAATTACATTGACAATTTTAACTATCTTAGTATGCAGATCAGATTTAAGAGCGCTGACATCTTTATTCACATTGTCTCTAATCTTAGTTTTAATTACCTTGACATATAGAAATCAAGAACCTATTCCCTGTGGGATCGATATCCAATAGAAGTAATCTATCAACTATACTTGCATCGATGTGTGTAATAACTAAAGGCTTAGCGTAAGATGGAGCTAGCCAGGCGGAAACTGTGTGATGAAATTAATGAGGACCACAATCTTTTGGCAATAATAGTCCACACTGGACCAACAAATGTAGCAGCTAATGATGTTAGAGCAGTCCACAAACTATGTGAAGCTCAAACGAAAGACAAAGAAGAAAGAAGAGAAGGATCTGATGTCGCGACAAATTTGTTTGAGGAATTTGTCACCGCACCTGAACTTGTGGGTGCATCGTCTGATGATTTGGTAGCACCTAAAGCAAGTCAAGCGAACGTTGTGACGATCAGTAATGAGGATTCCAATCCTCTAGCCATGGTGCTTTATGTTGCATCACTTGTTGAAATATACCCATTTGATGTCACGATCGATGATGTCGAGGCGCAACCTGATGTTGAGGAGCAATTCGCAGATCCGGCCAAGCCAAAGGAACGAAGGAGGAAGTGCACCAAAGACAAGAAGTAACGTAAGGAGGAACAGAAGAGCAAGAAGAAGAAGACCAATGCAGCCACATCTTCGGCTGCAGCACACTGAGTTAATTTTTATTTTTTAGCATTTAGGTTAGTTTTCATGCATATCATGTAGATGTAGTATAATTGTCCCTGCATTATTAATGTCATTGCATTTTTATTGTCGCTGCATCTACATTGTCATTGCATTTCCGTATATAATGTTTATTAATGTCAGTGCATTGGGGACAATGCACACTTTAAGTTTGGGGGAATTTGTGTAAAATGGAAATGCAATTGCACCCACCTTTTTGAGAATTTACTGGTTTATTTAGTTCAATGAAAGTATGTAAAGTTACAAGAAAAAATGTGACCACAAGTTTTTATTTGATGCATAAATCTTGAATTGATTGGGATGCTAACATATTAATTGGATGAATGTGAATGAATATTGAGCTCTTCTATTTTTGAATGAATAATTGAATTGCTTCAGTAATGAATGGATAGTAGCAATCATTGAATCATGTACTAACTTGCCAATTGCAGTGACAATATATTAATAAGAAACACTGCAATATGAGTGCATTATGACTTATCAACGGAGAACACTCCGCTGCAGGTGTTAGAAATATCATCTAGCCAAAAGCTGTCACTGCAAGAGTGTGTGTCAGCGTAATTACATACCTCTTGGGGGTTTATTGCACCCATCGTTACTGCCCAAGAACCAAGATAGAGTAATGCAATGACATCTCTCAGTCACGTATATGAAAAAAATGTTGAATGAGAAAAAGAAAAGAAAAAGAAAAATTTCTATAAATGCTGTATTGATTTAAGAAAGGGTAAGATTCAAAGCATGTTACTAACATGAGTGATGTTGCAGTTTTAATTGTTCATGCCTCTAAATTGTCTGCGCATTATTCTATCATGTGAATGCAAATTGTATATTAGAATCCTAGAAAATTTAAGTTGTGAGAATAATAATTGCTGCGGTGACATGTTTGTATGTGATTTTGCTAATTTTTGTTTACTTGAGGACAAGTAAAAACTCAATTTTGGGAGTATGATAGCATTAGAAATGACACTAATTTCCCCCATAAATTTATGTATTAATTGTCTCTTTTGTATCATATTTAGCATGAATTTTTAGCATTTTATATTTAGTAATTGCATTTTCTAACTCAGTGATGCTTGGTTTAACTTTCCTTAATTTTATATTTTTTTTACTACTAATATCGCCACAATTAGTTGTTCAGTATTGCATCCAAAGATGTTACTGCAGGAACCTACCCTAAAGGATCAATGCATGAAGGTGTTTGGAATTGTCGCAGCAAAATATGATCCAAATTTGAACCCAAAGTTGTCATCGCATTATTATTTTAAAAATGCATCCAAGACTGTCGTTGCATAAGTATTCTTCAATTGCAACCAGGAATGTCGCTGTATTAAGTATCAATTTTGCGCCTAAGGTTGTCTGCACAGAGATCCACCTTAGAAGATCAGAGTAAGAAAGCATTCAGAGTTGCGGCCATAAGTTGGTCCAGAAATATGGCGACATTCTACTGACAAATTATCGTTGCAAATTAAAATATAATTTGCGCCGACATTCTGCAACAGTCCAACAAACAAATCAGATCTACGTAGCTATCAATAAAAAACTTTTACAGCTGTACAAAGTAGTTGGATCTGAGAATGGTGGAAATCTGCAATTTCTTGAGCTTATAAATAAAAGAAAGAAGAAGGAGAGAGATATCAAGAGGGAAGGAATTAAATCTGCAATTACTTTGTGTTTTTGAAGTTTTATTGGAGATCAATGAGCTGACTGAGCTGACGACCAACAACTCCTAACGAGGAGTGCTTAATGTAGGCATAAGAGGAACATTTAAGGAATAATCCTAGTAATCTAGAGATAGTAAGCTTCGATGTATTTGTTAACCCTTCTTTTATGGTGATAAATTTCTCTTGATAATTGAATGAATATGAGAATATCTTCATTGTTATAACACTTTGATTCTTACTTAATCCTTCTTATCTGTTTATTCTTGGATTTAATTGCTTTAAACACGAGAGTGGAATTACAGTCTACCTATATCGAGAGATGCGATGACAAGTTAGATTAACAAAGAAGTTAGCGAAAGCTTCTTGGGATTGAAGAGATTTTATCACTTATTCTTAAGTGCACAACGTTACCTACATCAAGAGATGGGGTAATTGTGGGTACTTGAGTCTCGATTAAACAGAGAGCTGTTATTGGTAAGAATTCATTGGAGCTTTATTGATGTGACAATTCATCTATACAGTACCTTGTCGACGTATCCAGCGTTGTGACTTAGTGAAGTTAGCGACGCATCCAGCGTTGCAACTTAGTGAAGTTATCTTGGTTCCTGGGCAGTAATGATGGGATGCAACAAACCCCCAAGAGGTATGTAATTACGCCAACACACACTCTTGCAGTGATAGCTTTTGGCTAGATGATATTTTTAACACCTGCAGCGGAGTGTTCTCCGTTGATAAGTCACAATGCACTCATATTGCAGTATTTCTTATTAATACATTGTCGCTGCAATTGGAAAGTTTGTACAAGATTCAAAGATTGCTACTATCCATTCATTACTGAAGCAATTCAATTATTCATTCAAAAATAGAAGAGCTCAATATTCATTCGCATTCATCCAATTAATATGTTAGCATCCCAATCAATTCAAGATTTATGCATCAAATAAAAAATTGTGGTCACATTTTTCTTGTAACTTTGCATACTTTCATTGAACTAAAGAAATCGGTAAATTCTCAAAAAGGTGGGTGCAATTGTATTTCCATTTCACATAAATTCCTCCAAACTTAAAGTGTGCATTGTCCCCAATGCATTGACTTTAATAAATATATATATATATATGGAAATGCAATGACAATGTAGATGCAGCGACAATAAAAATGCAATGACATTAATAATGCAGGACAATTATACTACAGCTACATGATATGCATGAAAACTAAACTAAATGCTAAAAAATAAAAACTAACTCAGTGTGTGCTGCAGCCGAAGAAGTGGTTGCATTGGTCTTCTTCTTCTTACGCGTCCGTTCCTCCTTACGTTACTTCTTGTCTTTGGTGCACTTCCTCCTTCATTCCTTTGGCTTGGCCGGATCTGCGGATTGCTCCTCAACATCAGGCTGCACCCCAACATCATTGACCGTGACATCAGATGGGTGTATTTCAGCAAGTGATGCAACATAAAGCACCATGGCTAGAGGATTGGAATCCTCATTACTGATCGTCATAGCCTCCGCTTGACTTGCTTCAAGTGCCAGCAAATCATCAGATGATGCACCCACAAGTTCAGGTGCGGTGATAAATTCCTCAGACGAATTTGTCGCGACATCAGATCCTTCTCTTCTTTCTTCTTTTTCTTTCGTTGAGCTTAACATAGTTTGTGGACTTCTCTAGCATCATTAACTGCTACATTTGTTGGTCTAGTGTGGACCATTATTGCCAAAAGATTGTGGTCCTCATTAATTTCATCCACAGCTTCCGCCTGGCTAGCTCCATCTTACGCCAAGCCTTTGGTTATTACACCCACAACTTCATATACAGGGACAAATTTCTCAACTAAATTTGCCTCGACATCTATTTTTTTCATCTTTTTCTTCCTCCACATGAACTTCTTCCGTTTTCAACATTAAGTCAGTAAGTGTAGTACAACTGTACAAAATTGTGCTGACAATGGAATCTTAATGCGTCGATAATGGTGTTTACTTATTTCTCAATCGGTGCAAACATTGTATTTATTCCTTCTTCTTTAAGTACTTTGTACTCTCTTATTCTTTAAATGGTCCCAAAAATCTCCACTTTTTCTTGCGTTTTTCCAATTTCGTAACTTCTTAATTACGGATATAGGCATCAAAATTGCGCTTTCAATGAAATCACATAATGCCTTTCCAATATACCGATCACCAATGGAATAGGGTATTGAGAAGCTCTTGGGATCCTTAAATTCTTGGAGCAATTTAATTGTCATAATAGTGCACCCTTCAACAAGTGTGATTGCTTCAACATCTTCCAAACTTCTCTTCTTTGACAATGTGTCTTCAAGTTTCTGAGGCTGTTTTGATGTAGCATTTGTGACGACAAAGTGATCTGATTCTGTCACCGTAATATTTTGTTTAACCTTTAGCTGCAAATTACTTTTCAAATTACATTGACATCTTTCCATTATTGAGATTTGAATTATCTTCTTTTGCTGTAGCATCTCTAACAACTTCATTTAGTTGAGTTTCACTTCTGGAATGATTTCTTCATTATGCTCTTGCCCTTGTGATATCGAATTCTCAATATCAACCGAAAAAGTTTCATGTGGTCACAAATTTATTGCGCCCAAAATCTGGCCAAATTGATATTTTAGAGCTCGTATGGGTTCAACTTTATTCTAAAGCACAACATTAGTCTTGGCAATATATTTTCTCAGCAAATTTTTAATTGATGAAAACTCTGATGCTTCGTCCTGTTTGATATTTTACCTTGACAAAGGTTAACAATAATTGGGCAATGTCCACTCAGATCTAACATCATTGTCTATAATTCTAGGGTTTTGATTGTTCCAACCAAAATTTGGATGTTGCTCCCACCCTGGCATGTAAGCGTTGGAATATGGATTTTCAATTCGATAGAAATTCCCTATGTGGTACACATTTGCTGGATTTGATGGGCATTCTTCAAACTCATGGTTGCCCTCACAGTAATTACAAATTGTTACAGCAAATTTCCATCCTGCAATTACTATAGCATTCTGCATTGAATTACTCATATTAGCCAAAGAAGATACCTGGGCGTTTATGGCATCGAGCTCCATTTCTGTAGCATCACTCATGCTAGTCCAACAACTTGAGGTTCTATACACCTCGTTCCTAGCCATATTTCACTAAAAAATGTAAAGATAAACAATAAAAAGGAAATAAGTTAGTGACGAATAAAATTTAGATAATAAAGAATAAATGCAATGACAAAAATAAATATCAAACAAATGCCATTCCCTGGCAACGGTGCTAAAACTTGATCGGCCTGTAACGTCACAGCAGTTGTGAAAGCGGACACACGTTGTTGCAAGTATAGTTGACAGATTAATTCTATCGGATATCGATCCCACAGGGAATAGGTTCTTCATGTCTATATGTCGAGGCAATTAAAACTAAGATTAGAGACAATGTGAGTAAAGATGTCAGTGCACTTAAATCTAGTCTGCACACTAAGATAGTTAAAATTGTCAATGTAATTATAAAAGTTAAATGTCAGTGTAACCGAAAATAAATCAAATAGTTGTGGAAGTTTTGAGAATTTAAATGCAGAAAAGTAAAATGATGATCAAGTGTGAAAAACTGAAGTGGGTCACTAACTTCACTAAGTCGCAACACTGGATGCATTGACAAGGTACTGTATAGATGAATTGTCGCAGCAATAAAGCTCCAATGAAATCTTACCACTAACAACTTCCTGTTTAATCGAGACTCAAGTACCTACAATTACCCCATATCTCGATGTAGGTAACTTTGTGCACTTAAGAACAAGTAATAAAATCTCTTCTAATCCCAAGCAGCTCTTGTTAACTTATTTGTTAATCTAATTTGTCATCGTATCTCTCGATGTCGGTAGACTACAATCCCACTCTCGTGTTTAAAGCAATTAAATCCAAGAATAAATAGATAAGAAGGATTAAGTAAGAATCAAAGTGTTATAACAATGAAAGATATTCTTATATTCATTCAATTGTCAAGAGTAATTCATCAGCATAAAAGAAGGGTTAACAAATACATTGAAGCTTACTATCTCTAAACTACTAGGACTATTCCTTAACTGTTCCTCTTGTGCCTACATCAAGCACTCTTCATCAGGAGTTGTTGCTCGTCTGCTCAGTCAGCTCACCGATCTCCAATAAAACTTCAAAAACATAGTAATTGCAGATTTAATTCCTTCCCTCTCGATATCTCTCTCTCTTTCTTCTTTCCCCTATTTATAAGCTCAAGGAATTACAGATTCCTCCATTCTCAGATCTAACTACTTTGTACAACTGTAAAATTTTGTTATTGAGAGCTACGCAGATCTGATTTGTTTACTGGACTATTGTAGAATGTCAGCGCAAATTATGATTTTAATTTGTGATGACAATTTATCAGTAGAATGTCATCGCATTTTTGGACCAACTTGTGGCTGCAAGTCTGAATGCTTTCTTACTCTGATCTTCTAAGGTGGATCTCTGTGCTAACAACCTTAGGCACAAAATTGATACTGAATACAGCAATATTCATAGGTGCAATCGAAGAATACTTATTCAACAACAATCTTGGGTGCATTCCGAAAATAATAATGCGACGACAACTTTGGGTGCAATCTAGAAGTGCTCATGCAACGACAGTTTTGAGCGCAAATTTGGATCATATTTTACTACGTCAATTCCAGACACCTTCATGCATTGATCCTTCAAGACAGGTTCTTGTAGTGACATCTTTGGATGCAATACTGAACAACTAATTATGGCGATATTAGTAGTAAAAACTTTATAAAATTAAGGAAAATTAAACCAAGCATCATTAAGTTAGAAAATGCAATTACTAAATATAAAATGCTAAAAATGCAAGCTAAATATGATACAAAAGAGGCAACTAATACACTAATTTAGGGAGAAAATCAGTGTCATTTTTAATGCTATCACACCTCTTAACTTGAGTTTTTACTTGTCCTCAAGTAAACAAAAGTTAGCAAAGGCACAATCAAAACATGTCACCACAATTTCCATTCTAGCAACTTAAATTCTGTGGAATCTAATGTATAAATTGCATTCATAAAATAGAATAATGCGCCGACAATTTATAGACATGAATAATTAAGATTGCAACTTCACTAATGTTAGCATCATGCTTTGAATCTTATCTTTTATTGACCAATACAACATTTATTGAAAGATAGCATTATAAATATTATTTTTTTCTTTTCTTTTTCTTTCTTTTTATGTGACTAAGAGATGTCATTGCATTACTATACCCTTGTTCTTTTGGGCAGTAACGATGGGGTGCAACAAACCACCAGGAAGTACGTAATTGCGTCGACACTCACTCTTGTAGTGATAACCTTTGGCTAGATGATTTTTCTAAACACATGCAGCAGAGTGTTCCCCTTGATAAGTCACAATGCACTCACATTAGAGTATTTTTTTTATTAATATATGTCACTACAATTGGAAAGTTAATTCAAGATTCAAAGATTGATACTACCCATTCATTACTAATGCAATCTCATCATTCATCCAAGAATAGAAGGACTCAATATTCATTCACATTCATCCAATTCACTCATCAACATACCAAACAATTTAAGATTTAAGCATAAAATAAAAAAATTGTGGTCACATTTTTTCTTATAACTTTGCATACTTTCATTGAACTAAAAAGAAAACAGTAAATTCTCAAAATTTTGGGGCAATTGCATTTCCATTTCACATAAATTCCCCCTAAACTTGAAGAGCGCATTGTTTCCAATGCACTGACATAATAAATATATATATGGAAATGCAATGACAATGTAGATGCAGCGACAATAAAAATGCAATGACTTTAATAATGCAGGGACAATTATACTATAGCTACATGGTATGCATGAAAACTAAACTAAGTGCTAACAAAATAAAAACTAACTTAGTGTGCTGCAGCCGAAGATATGGCTGCATTGGTCTTCTTCTTCTTGAGCTTCCATTCCTCCTTACGTTACTTCTTGTCTTTGGTGCACTTTCACTTTTGTTCCTTTGGCTTGGTCAGACCTGTGGATTCTCCTCAACAGCAGGCATCACAACCTTCGCCTGACTCGCTTCAGGTGGCGCCAAATCATCAGATGATGCATTCATAAGTTCAGGTGTGGTGACAAATTCCTCAACCATTTGTCATGACATCAGGTCCTTCTTTCTTTCTTCTTTTACTTTTGTTTGAGCTTCGTATGATCTGTGGATTGCTCCTCAGTTTCTATCTCTGCTCTGGCATCATCAGCTTCTTTATTCGTTGATCCAGTATATAGACCACTATCGCCCAAAGGTTTTCATCAGTAGCTTCCGCCTAACTCTCTCCATCCTGTGCCAAGCCTTCAATTATTGCACCCACAACTTCAGGTTCAAGGACAAATTTCTCAGCTAAATTTGCCTCGACATCTATTTTTTCATCTTTCTCTTCCTTCACATGAACTTCGTCGTTGTTTTCAGCATTAAGTTAGTAGGTGCAGTACAGCTGTACAAAATTGCGTTGACAATGGAATCTTAATGCATCGACAATGGTATTTACTTATTCTTCAACTGCTTCGTACTCTTTTATTCTCCACATGATCCCAAAAAATCTCCAGTCTTTCTTGCATTTTTTCCAATTCTGTAACTTCTTAATTACGGATATAGGCATCAAAATTATGCTTTCATTGAAATCACATAATGCCTTTCCAATATACCAATCACCAATGGAATAGGGTGTTGAGAAGCTCTTGGGATCCTTAAATTCTTGGAGCCAATTTACTTGTCATGATAGTGAACCATTCAGTAAGTACGATTGACTTCGACATCTCCCAATCTTCTCTTCTTTGACAATGTGTCTTCAAGTTTCTGAGGTTGTTTTGCTGTAGCATTTGTGACGACAAAGTGATCTGATTCTATCGTCGCAATATTTAGTTTAAGCTTTTCAGCTGTAGTTTGCTTTTCAGATTGTGCTGACATCTTTCCATTGTTGAGATTTGAATTATCTTCTTTTGCTGTAGCATCACTAATAACTTCATTTAGTTGAGTTTCACTTCTGGGAATGATTTCCTCAACATGCTCTTGCCCTTGTGATATCAAATTCTCAATATCAACCGATAAAATTGCTTGTGGTATTGCGCCTACAATCTGGCCAAATTGATATTCTAGAGCTCATATGGATTCAGTTTGATTCTGAAGCACAACATTAGTCTTGGCAATATATTGTCTCAGCAAATTTTCAATTGATGAAAACTCTTATGCTTCGTCTTGTTGGATATTTTACCTTGACAAAGGTTAACAATAATTGGGCAATGTCCACTCGGATCTAACATCATTGTCTATACTTCCAGGGTCTTGATTGTTCCAACAAAAATTTGGATGTTGCTCCCACCCTGACATGTAAGTGTTGGAATATGGATTTTCAATTCGATAGAAATTCCCTATGTGGTACACATTTGCTGGATTTGATGGGCATTCTTCAAACTCATGGTTGCCTCCACAGTAATTACAAATTGTCGCAGCAAATTTCCATCCTGCAATTGCTATAGCATTCTACATTGAATTACTCATATTAGTCAAAGAAGATACCTGGGCGCTTATGGCATCGAGCTCCATTTCTATAGCATCACTCATGCTAGTCCAACAACTTGAGGTTCTATACACCTTGTTCCTAGCCATATTTCACTAAAAAATATAAAGATAAACAATAAAAAGGAAACAAGTTAGTGACAAATAAATTTTAAATAATAACGAATAAATGCAATGAAAAAACAAATGACATTCTCCGGCAACGACGCTAAAACTTGATCGGCCTGTAACGTCACAGCAATTGTGCAAGCGGACACACGTCGATGCAAGTATAGTTGATAGATTAATTCTATCGGATATCGATCCCACAGGGAATAGGTTCTTCATGTCTATATGTCGAGGCAATTAAAACTAAGATTAGAGACAATGTGAATAAAGATGTCAGTGCACTTAAATCTAGTCTGCACACTAAGATAGTTAAAATTGTCAATATAATTATGAAAGTTAAATGTCAGTGCAATGGAAAATAAATCAAATAGTTGTGGTAGTTTGAGAATTTAAATGCAGAAAAGTAAAATGATGATCAAGTGTGAAGAACTGGAGTGGGTCGCTAACTTCACTAAGTCGCAACACTGGATGCATTGACAAGGTACTGTATAGATGAATTGTCGCAGCAATAAAGCTCCAATGAAATCTTACCACTAACAGCTTCCTGTTTAATCGAGACTCAAGTACCTACAATTACCCCATATCTCGATGTAGGTAACGTTGTACACTTAAGAACAAGTGATAAAATCTCTTTTAATCCCAAGCAGCTCTCGCTGACTTGTTTGTTAATCTAATTTGTCACCTCATCTCTCGATGTCGGTAGACTGCAATTCCACTCTCGTGTTTAAAGTAATTAAATCCAAGAATAAACAGATAAGAAGGATTAAGTAAGAATCAAAGTGTTATAACAATGAAAGATATTCTCATATTCATTCAATTGTCAAGAGTAATTCGTCAGCATAAAAGAAGGGTTAACAAATACATCAAAGCTTACTATCTCTAGACTAGTAAGACTATTCCTTAATCATTCCTCTTGTGCCTACATCAACCACTCCTTGTCAGGAGTTGTTGCTCGTTTGCTCAGTTAGCTCACTGATCTCTAATAAAACTTCAAAAAACACAAAGTAATTGCAGATTTAATTCCTTCCCTCTTGATATCTCTCTCCTTCTTCTTTCCTCTATTTATAAGCTCAAGAAATTGCAGATTTCCTCCATTCTCAGATCCAACTACTTTGTACAGCTGTAAAAGTTTGTTAGTGACAGCTACGCAGATCTGATTTGTTTACTGGACTGTTGCAAAATGTCGGTGCAAATTATGATTTTAATTTGCGGCGACAATTTGTCAGTAGAATGTCGTCGCATTTCTGAACCAACTTGTGGCTGCAACTCTGAATGCTTTCTTACTCTAATCTTTTAAGGTGGATCTCTGTGCTGACAATCTTAGGCGCAAAATTGATACTGAATACAGCGACATTCCTAGGTGTAATTGAAGAATACTTATGCAACGACAGCCTTGGGTGCATTCCGAAAATAATAATGCGGCGACAACTTTGGGTGCAATTTGAAAGTGATCATGCGGTGATAGTTTTTGGCGCAAATTTGGTTCATATTTTGCTGCGACAATTCCAGACACCTTCATATATTGATCCTTCAGGACAGGTTCCTGTAGTGAAATCTTTGGATTCAATACTGATATACTAATTGTGGCGACATTAGCAGTAAAAAATTATAAAATTAAGGAAAATTAAACCAAGCATCACTGAGTTAGAAAATGCAATTACTAAATATAAAGTGCTAAAAATGCATGCTAAATATGATACAAAAGAGACAACTATTACATCAATTTAGGGAGAAAATCAGTGTCATTTCTAATGCTATCACACCCCAAACTTGAGTTTTTACATATCCTCAAGTAAACAAAAGTTAGCAAAAGCACAATCAAAACATGTCACTGCAATTTCCATTCTAGCAACTTAAATTATGTGGAATCAAATTTATAAATTGCATTCATAAGATAGAATAATGCGCCGACAATTTATAGACGTGAATAATTAAGACTGCAACTACACTAATGTTAGCATCATGCTTTAAATCTTAACTTTTATTAACCAATACAACATTTATTGAAAGATAGCATTATAAATATTTTTTTATTTTCTCTTTTTCTTTTCTTTTTGTTTCTTTTTATGTGACTTAGAGATGTCATTGCATTACTTTACGCTTGTTCCTGGGCAGTAACGAGATGGGGTGCAACAAACCCCCAAGAAGTATGTAATTGCGTCGACACACAGTCTTGCAATGACAGCCTTTGGCTAGATGATTTTTCTAACACATGTAACGAAGTATTCTCCCTTGATAAGTCACAATACACTCACATTGGAGTGTCTTTTTATTAATATATGTCGCTGCAATTGGAAAGTTAATTCAAGATTCAAAGATTGCTACTATCCATTCATTATTGAAGTAATTCAATTATTCATTCAAAAATAGAATAGCTCAATATTCATTCACATTCATCTAATTCATATGTTAGCATCCCAATCAATTCAAGATTTATGTATCAAATAAAAAATTGTGGTCACATTTTTTCTTATAACTTTGCATACTTTCATTGAACTAAAGAAACCAGTAAATTCTCAAAAAGATTGGTGCAATTGTATTTCCATTTCACACAAATTCCCCCCAAACTTAAAGTGTACATTGTCCCAATGCAGTGACATTAATAGTTATATATATGGAAATGCAATGACATTAATAATGCAGCGACAATTATACTACAGCTACATGATATGCATGAAAACTAAACTAAGTGCTAAAAAAAAACTAACTCAGTGTGCTGCAGTCGAAAATGTGGCTACATTGGTCTTCTTCTTCTTGCGCTTCCGTTCCTCCTTGCGTTGTTTCTTATCTTTGGTACACTTCCTCCTTCGTTCCTTTGGCTTGGCCGGATCTGCGGATTGCTCCTCAACATCAGGCTGCGCCCTAGCATCATCGACCGTGACATCAGATGGGTGTATTTCAACAAGTGATGCAACATAAAGCACCATGGCTAGAGGACTGGAATCCTCATTACTGACCGTCACAGCCTTCGCATGACTTGCTTCAGGTGCCACCAAATCATCAGATGATGCACCCACAAGTTCAGGTGCGGTGACAAATTCCTCAGGAGAATTTGTCACAACATCAGGTCCTTCTCTTCTTTCTTCTTTTTCTTTCGTTTGAGCTTCACATAGTTTGTGGACTGCTTTAGCATCATTAGGTGCTACATTTGTTGGTCCAGTGTAGACCATTATTGCTAAAGGATTGTGGTCCTCATTAATTTCATCCACAGCTTCCGCCTGACTTGCTCCATCTTGCACCAAGCCTTCAGTTATTGCACCACAACTTCAGATGCAGGGACAAATTTCTCAGCTAAATTTGCCTCGACATCTATTTTTTTCATCTTTTTCTTCAGGTGCTTGAAAAGAGCTATATTTTATACCTTTTTACCCTTGAGAAAGTGTTTGGACTTAGGTAAATTAGGCATTTTAAGATAGAATTTATTACTTTTCATGCATTTATGCATAAAGCTTGGTTATATATATTTTATTGCATTTTTACTCTAATTTTAGAAGGAATAATGGTGCAGTGGTAAAGGTGTGGTGCAGGTACAAGAGAAGGAAACTGGAAACCAGAATGAAGGAATGCCTTGACAAAGTTTTGTTGTCAAGGAAATCCTAGGAGTGCTAATTGTCACGGCAATACATGGAGTGCTGACTCAACATGTTCTAGAAGCTACTAGCTGGACGCAAACTTGCTGGAGGAATACACCAGAATATATGCAGAAGGTGTAATCCTAACAAAATGCTTCTAGAAGCTGTACGGAGGTGCTGAGCTGTGCAAAGAAGTACCAGCCTGACTCAGCCTATAAATACTTGTGAGAAACAATGAAGAAAGCGTGAAGTGAAAATGGAAAAATCTTAGTGAAGAATTGAGGGAAATCACGCATGAACAATGAGCAAATCATGAGTGGATTTCGAGGTAGGTAGGGAAAGAAAATGATGATTCCATTGAAGAGATGAGCACGAGGGAGAAGACGTCTACCCTTTATATCTAGCTAGAGCGCCGGAGAAAGAGAAGGTTGGTAAGAGCAGCTCCTGTGTTCATCCTTGGGTTTTTAGTTATTTTAATTGAAGTTGTTGAGATGATTATGAATGCTATTTTTCTAGGTTTATTCGGATGATATTTTGTTTATATTTTATTGAATGATTTATGATTAATCTAATGTTTTACTGTTTATTTAATTGGACTTCTTACAATACATGCTTACCATACGATAGGAGTTTAAGTGTGTAACAACTACCAAGATAATTTTGTGACAGATCAGTATAAGCTTTAGAGGTTTGCCATGTCATTCTAGGATATACAAATCTAATCTGAGTATATTCAAGTTTATCATTCATCATAGTCTCCCCTTGATATCTTGTCAATGCTTCCACCACCGTTCATCACAACCTATTTGCAATTTACCATTTTTTTTAAGCAATTGGTTTATCCTTTATTTTCTCGTACTTTATTTATCATTTATTTTTCAGTATTAGTTATTTCCATTACTTGGTTTATTTTTATTATTTTTATTACTTTGTCATAGCATAATTCTTATTAACTTTGCCTTGATATTATTTTTTTGTCATGACATTAACATACAATGACTATACCCTGACATTATTCTTTTGCCATGACAATAACTTAATTAGATCATATTAATTCCGATCCCTGTGGAGAACGATAATTCACTTATTACTTTATTACTTGAGCGACGTGTATACTTCCACAGTTTGCGCATACGTTACGCGCGCAACAGTATGATATGTTTATTTAGTTGGGCTAATTGTGGCATATGCATATACAGATGTGTAGGTGATTCATATAAAGCATTTGGTATATTTGTGGCATATGCACATACAGATGTATTGGATGAGATTTAGTATAAGACGTGCTTAAATTGGTTGAGCTTAGAAATCAAATAGATTGTATGCAATTGGTTATAACCTATGTTATATTAATTTGAATCATTAAGATACTACTGAGCTTTATCACTCAATGTACGATTTGTTTCCCGTGTGTAAGTTTAGGTACATCTCAAGGTCTCGAGCAGTGACTCCAGCATCCAGTCAGAGATACTAGATTCATCAATGTTTGTAAAGTTTATTTTTGTTCGTTATACGACATGTACCTAGATTGAGTCAATTTTTGCATTAGGTGTTAATGTGTAAGTTTAGGTAATATAAAGCTATGTATGATGACTTATGCTAAGATTGAACATTTGAGATGGCAGATGTGGTTGAATTGGTGAGTATTTGTGTTAAATTTGTTTCCCAAGTGAGGCAGGTTGGTGCCATTAAGATCAAACAGTAAGTCAAGTCACGAAGACGTCTTTCTAACATCGCGATGAGATGAAGCAAAGAATTACGTTGTGAAGATGTATATTCGAGGTCATGATGAGACGAAGTCAGTATGTGGAGTCGCGACGAGGAACCCTTGACAGTGCGATGTCAACCCGATATTTTGATTTCTTTACATTTTGGTCTTAATTCGACCTCAAGTTAGGAATAGAGCTTTCATTGGAAATGAACATATATCATATCGCATGCATGTATTGCTTGCAAATAACTATTTAATAGTATAAAACGAATGTAGTTTAATCATAATTGCTCTAGCAATGGATGTGACACCTTGTACTTGGACCCGACGATCGGGGTGGGTATCGGGGTGTTACAAGGCCAGTTCAAGTGGGTCAAATGAGTCTCATTTAATTAGTTGACCTCCATAGGGCAATTTGGGTTCTTTCGTCACGGTCTTTGATCCGCGACCCGTGACACTAATACAAAGTTGTAATTCTATTATTGTTGCATAGATTGGTACAAGTCTGACCACATATTCAACAACTATTTTTTTTTGCCGTAATTAGAGTATCCACCAACAATTAAGGGCTCTTTTGGATGGACGTCTACTTCCAGTGCTGTACGTTTAGTTTTATTCTTGTCTCATATTACAGTATCACTATATTATCTAATCTCAATGTCACTGATGTTTTTACATTAATTGCAAAAAAAACACACCGCTCATCCAAAAAGACCCTAAGTATCTTAACAAATATAATTTTTAATTTAAAAATAATAAAATACATAAACATAAAAAATATATATTTTTATAATTTATTTTGATTTTTTTTACTAATTTGAATTAGTGTTCGATTAACTCTAATATCACCGTCAATAAGAGATTTTACATCAATATTGCTGCTTGATTTTTCTTCATCAATGGCAACAAAATTAGTTGAAGTAGATGATTGAGTCATTGCCATAAAAAGTGGTGTGTGGAAATTGAAGCATGGAATTATGAAAAGTCATCGCCAATCGATACTTTTGAAGGCACTCACACGTCGTCTCACATGGTGCTCGACATGTACTAAGTTATTTTTTGCGAAGTGTATGTATGAACTGTGTGAGCTTTTTCACACGATGAGTGAAATTTACGAGGCTAGACTTAGAACTCGATTCCCCGGTGATTCTCGTTTTTATAATTCAACCAACACAGACAAGAGAAAGACAAGGTGGCGTTGCGGTCTAGTTTTATAATTAATTAATTGCAGACTAGATATAACTATAAGTACAAGTTTGAAAAAAAATTAATTTGATAAGAATAATTTTTTTATTTTTTATTATATTATTAAATTCACATTTTAAAATAATTATAATATTTAATTTAAAAATATTAATTAAATCATGATAATTATATATTTAAAAAATAATTATAGTTTAATAGAAATTGTGATAACTATTCATTTAAAAATAGTTATAATTTATCGTTTAAGTCTTAGTTCGATTGGTATGGATATTATTATCAATGTAAAAAAACGTGAATTCGAATGCGCTGAGGTGCATTATATCCGAACCTATAATAAAATTACTCAAAAAATATAATTATAATTGAAGTAAAAGTTTATCTTTTTTTTTTTACGATTACAATCATTTTAAAAAAAATTAACTTGATATTTTTTGTGCTACATATTTTTTTATTTACAAATTATTATAGTAGATTTATTGAATATTAAAAAATTGAATAGTAAAATCTTTGATGGTTAAAGATGTTCACCGCCTTAACTGTATATTAAATTCGAGTTAATGATTGAAATAATAAATTAAAAATTAATTATAATAATTAAAAATATATTATTTAAAAATTAATTAAAAAATTAAACACGTAAATTCACATGTAATGAATTTGCCATTAAAAACTAGTTATATAAAAGAGATACTCTCTTTCTGAATTTTTTTTTTTTTGTAAAATCTTTTCATATTTCAAAATCAAGTTAAATTTATATTAAATTTAAAATTGAATCAGTTTAAATGGAGGAAAATTTCTTTATACTAACTTTTTAACCCAAAAACTTCAACGAAAAACTTTATTTAAATAATATACATATTCTCATCGCTTGATTTAGTGTATTTATTTTTCGCTTAATACATTGTCATTCAAAATAAAGTAAAAGATTGGAGGGTTATCACTAAAAATGGCTTTTAAAAAATGATTTCTGAAAAATAATTTATTTTCTAAAAAAATTAATAATATTTTATGTTTGGATGAATTTTATGTTAAATATTTTCTGTTGTTTGATAGATTTCCTGATAATATTTCATAAAAGTTGTTTTCAATGAAATAAACATACATTTGAGATTTATGATAAGTAGTGAATTGATTACAAAGTGATGTTAATAATTATAGTAAATAATGAATATTCATTATATTAAGGATTAAATTGTAAACTTTATGAAATTTAAAATTGAAACAAGAGAAGTGGTATGCATGAAAATTTGTTATGTGAAATAAGATATTATAATGAATTATTTGATTAAAGTGATTATATGGTGAAAAACAAATTACATGTCAATAGGGACTAAATTGAAAAAAGTAAAAAATTTTAAGTGTGAAACAATTTAATATGTGAATAAGAAAATTATGATAAAAGTTTAAGAAATGTGTTATGGGATGATGAAATATGCATAAAGTATTGTAAAAGGGAAATTATGGAAAAATATGAAATTTTTATGATGACAAGGACTAAATTGTTAAACTTAAAAAAATATGTGGATGAAATAATAGAAGTGGAATATATAGAAATTTGATATGTGAAACAAGATATTGAGATAAATTATGTGACTAAAGTATAATAAGAAAGAAAATTAATTTAATATGATTAATTAGTGAATATTGAATATTTATGACAAAAAGGGACTAAACTGAAATGTTATAAAAGTTGATAAAAATTATTTGATAAGTGAAAAATGTAGTAGAAAATGTAACATCCTGATGCTTTGACTTGATGTTCGGGTCAAATATGGGGTGTTATAGTGAATATAGCCTTATGTATTTTATAAAAAAAATTTGATAAGACATTTTACGGAAAAAAAAATTTACGTTAACTAAAAATATTTTTATTTTGACCATCTTATTATACATAAAATAAATATAAAAAAATTAAAAATATTTTTCATAAAAACTTATACATTGAAACAAACGGAAGATTAAAGAAAATAGTCCACGGAGATTGTTAAGTCTTTAATGTGTTGGGCCAAACTATTCTCAGCTACAAATCAAGAGACTGTGGTGGTTGAGTTAGAAGCTTCAAAAGGAAATGTGTCGGCAAGCAAATGGGTCATCCTCAACACAGATGGTGCTGTTCAAGTGGATTCAAGGAACGCTGCAACGGGAGAAGTGGTTAGTGATGAAAATGGTGAATGGATCCTTAGATACAACAAGTACCTCGGCAAGTGCTCGTCCTTAATGCAGAACTTTGGGACATTCTTGAAGGTTTGAAAATTATCCAAAGAAGAGGCCACCATAAGGTTGTAATCCAATTTAATAGTCTAGAAGCACTCCAAGCTATTCATGAAGATGAGTCAAAGCTTTCACAGCCCGCGCTTATCAGAAGGATCTATCGCATTCTACAACAAAAGAGCAATTAGATTATATACTACACCCCAAAAAAAAAAAATCAAAACACTAATTTCATAATCAAATTAGCTCTTAACAGGAAAAAATAATTACAACTGATCGAAATAGCCACACAAAAAATTTTAACTTTTATCAAAGAAGACAAAGTTAAAAAGAACAGATCGTCACTGCCAGCCAGGTCATGTCAGTGTAATGAAATGAAAATGAAATTCATGTGATTTGAATGAGCCAACGATAGGGCCCACTTAGAAGCATAGCATAGGGCCCATCAAGAAGCTAAAGGCATCCAGAGGAAGTTGCCGTTGACTTCTTCCTCCATTTTTTTCATTAATTAATTTTCTATTGCTAGCTGTCATGATTTTTTGTTTTCAAATTTGGTTAAAAATTAACATTTCACCTCCAAAGAAAATATTTTAACCTTCTATTTAATTTTTATTTTTACTTTTAAAATTATATTATTTATTAAATTATATTAAAATAGATGAAAAATTAATATTTATTAATTGTGTTAATATGAGATATATTTAAGCTGACAATTTACAGATATTTTACAATAGTAATTAATTGATTTTTTAAATTAAAATATTAAATATATATGTTTATAATTTTTATAAATTTTTAAATAAATTAAAATTTTAAATATTTTTATAATAATTTTTTTTAAAACTTTTTAAAAATTAATTAATTATTAGTATGGTATTTATGTGTATGTCAAACAAGCAAAATCAATAAATATTAATTCTTCTATTTATTTTAAAATGATTTGATAAATAATATTAATTTAAAAATTAAAAAATAAAAAAAAATTGATCATTGTGATGAGTTCGATAAATTCTTTATTTAATGGGGTAAAAACATAATATTAAGGGTAAGAAAATTGAAGAAAAGAGTATAAAATGGGAGGTTGAAATGAGAAATAATTGATAGGAAGAGAAATAAGTGACAGAAACAAGAGGGGGGAGGAGGATTGATTAGCATATAAAACCAAGGAAAAGGTCCAAACATAACACCAAGTCTCCATTAACCCCTTCTACTTGGTTGCTTCGCCCCTCTTTCTTCTCTTCTTCCTCGAACCTCAAGAAAACTTTTTTTTTTTTTTAAAGTCAATAATCCTTTTGTCTTGCTATATCTAAATCAATCCCAAAGAAAAGATATCGAAATTGCAGAAAGAAAACAACAAGAGTTATCAGATCATATGGGGAACTGCTTTGGTACTCAAGTTGATCATCATAGCCACCCACCCACCCCAGGTACGTATAAACAAACTTGCGTTGGAATTTCCGACAGCAGCAACCAATTCATATGATTGAACACACATGCAGAAGATACGAAGAAGCTAAAGGACAGCAGCCAACAACATGGAGTGGTGCCACCTACAGGAAACAAAGAAAGCGGTGGTGGTGAAGGGAACAAGACAAGCAGTGGAAGAAGCAAGGAGGGCGAAGGAGGAGGAGTGCCGGCCAGTGGAAAGATTGTGAGTACCACCTTGAAAATATTCACTTTGGCAGAACTTAAGGCAGCCACCAGAAATTTCAGACCTGATACGATGTTGGGTGAGGGAGGTTTCGGTAGAGTGTTCAAAGGTTGGGTTGATGATAAAACCTATGCTCCTTCTAAAGTCGGACTTGGCATCGCTGTTGCCGTCAAGAAATCTAATCCCGATAGCTCTCAAGGCTTGCAAGAATGGCAGGTATTTTACATTTATCAACCATGTTAATTTCATTTTACTAATTTTAAAAAAAAATTAATTTATTTTATTCTTAAGTTCGTGTATAATCAGAATAGTCATGATATGATTGAATGAAGAGGCGTAATTGATAATGTAAACACCGGCCAGCAGAATTATTTTGTCTTCCGAAATATACGGCGCCGTATTATTTTATGTATACTTTTCCATATTTTTTATAATTTGGAAATAAAATTTATAATTTTGCCTTTCATGTAAGTTTAACACAATTGATTTATATTTTATGTATCCCCAGCTTCTCATTATCTACTTATTCATCAATCTTAGGTTTAGTTAGAGAATTATTATTTTTTTACGTATGTTTTAATATATGAATTAATAATAAATCAGTTCAACTATTATAATACAGATAAGGTTTTTCCTCGTATTATTACATTAGTAACCGAATGAGTAGTAACAGAAGGGTGGGATTTGGTTGCATATGATATGAGATGAAGTTGATTTAGGGAATAATATTGTGTGAGGACAGGCGGAGGTTAAATTCTTGGGCAAGTTCTGCCATCCAAATCTGGTAAAGCTGTTGGGATACTGTTGGGAGGAAAATCAGTTCCTCCTTGTCTACGAATACATGCAAAAGGGAAGCTTGGAAAACCACCTCTTTAGACGTAAGTAATTAAGGAAAAACACACATTCATCTATCGTATTCATTCAGCATGCTTTATTTCGAGAAGATTAAAGCTTGTTTTATATGAAAACTCAATGCAGTAGGCGGAGCAGAGCCTCTTACATGGGAAACGCGGCTTAAAATAGCCATTGGGGCCGCCCAAGGCTTGGCTTTTTTGCATACATCAGAGAAGAGTGTAATCTACAGGGACTTCAAAGCCTCCAATATTTTGCTAGATGGGGTCAATTTAAACCCTCTCTCTCTCTCTCTTTCTTTTACATAATCACTTATTTGATTTTTTAACATTACAAAAAAAAAAAGTTTTTCATTTAATTTTCTTCTTTTTAAACTTTAAATTTATATTTTTATCAAATCACGTGTAAATATTAATGTTTATTAAATTTTACTGATGTGATATACACATGAATTGTCACGAAAAATTATAAAACATATTTTTAGTTTTTATAATTTAATTAATTATTAATGTAGCATACACATATACATCATCATGTCAATAAAATTATCAAACATTAATTTTTTTCATTAATTTTATAATGACTTGACAAATAATAAAAAAATTAAGAGCTAAAATTGATGGGAAAAATTTTGGGGGGCGGGTGGGGTTTGCTTTAGCTTTCTCAGCTGACATAGTGCTAATTATTTAGGGAGAAGAGATTATATGAAATTGTGATTTTATATTATCTTTATTTTTTTTAATAATAAATAATAAATTAAGTTTTTCCTCCTGATTTTCAATCTTTTCCTCCTAAAAAAATCAAATTCAACTAAAATATTAAAAATAAAAAAAAAATTTAATTTATCATCTTTTTATTGAAAATAGATAAAAATATTTAGAACCACAGTTTCATAGAATTTTTGTTTTAATTTAGGTATTAAACAAGTTGATTGACCACTTTTCAGGCCTACAATGCGAAACTTTCAGACTTCGGATTGGCAAAGTTGGGTCCTATAAATGGCAATTCGCATGTCACCACACGTGTTATGGGCACTTATGGTTATGCCGCTCCTGAATATGTTGCCACAGGTAAATTTACCAACCTTTCGCCCACATATACCATATTTAGAATTGAGTTCAAAGGTGGGGTAAAGAGAAGGGTTAATATATACTATGTAATTGTAATTAGTACTTTGTTTCTATTTGGTATTATTTAGGTATTGTTTTTGAACTTAATATATATCTAATTTTGAAAATTGTAAATCATTTTAGTTTTTTTTAAATATGTGATTAACATCGTTAAAATATACTAACATGATACGAACAACTAATAGAATGGTGACAAGTGGTGGCTTCACATTTTGATGCATGATAAAAATGCGAGGCTGCTTCGTGCCACCATGCTATTAATGATCAATACCATGTTAACACCATATACCAATTTTTTAACAATATTAGTTAGGTACTTAAAAGAGTACTTAAAAAACAATGGAAGACTGACAAAACATAACAAAATTTTATAGGCCATTTGTATGTTAAAAGTGATGTATATGGGTTTGGAGTTGTGCTGTTGGAGATGTTAACAGGCCTAAGGGCCCTGGATACAAATCGTCCCAGTGGTGAGCACAATTTGGTGGAATGGGCCAAACATTCACTGACTGAGAAGAGAAAGCTGAAGAAAATAATGGACCCAAGGCTAGAAGAACAATACCCACTCAAAGCTGCATTGCAAGCCGGTGAGCTCATTTTGAAGTGTCTGGAATCTGATCCTAGAAACCGTCCATCCATGGAAGAGGTGTTGGAGACGTTACAAAAGATAAATGCAATCGATGAACAACCTAAAGAGAGTAAAGCTACCAAATCTAAGCTAAAGGTTAACAATCATCGGACTTCGGTGCAATCTAAGCACGGTGGTGCCGGCAGTCGGAACACAAATAATCATCGCCACTCTACAGCTAGGTCGCATAGATAATTAGCATTCCAGAGATGTGCATGTAACGCATTGAAATAATGATTGCTGCTGCTGCTGCTAGAAGCAAGCAGCTTAATTTCACATATGTAACTCTTTTTTGGACTCGTATATAGACAAGCAAAGGATATGTGACATACGATTCCATTAGAGGCACACGTATTATTGTTAACCATAATGGAAAATTTCATTTATGTTTAATTCATATATCATTGGTAAATCATGTGATGTCGTATGATAATAGCTTTGATATTTTTATATTATTTTAGGGTTTTCGATGAAGTTTTAACTCATATCAAATATCAGTCCATATTTAAATCTTGGGATTGAATAATCAAGAGCATCCATGCAGGTAAATTTGAGAATATCAATAGACAAATCTAAAAAAATGTGATTTGTGAATGATATTTGTGTTTTTATCTTTTTTATGGGGTGGCATACATTTCTCTCATGTACTACGTATTGAGCACAGAGCCGCTGACTGGGTGGTAAGGAGAATGAGAGAAAATATTTGGCCACCCCAGTGAATGCTTTCCCTTCGTACTTGCTTCATGCTCTATTGTAATTTGTGATACATATTGAATGGCATGGTTATAAAGAGTGACGTAAATTCGATTATAATACCATATATTATCTCGTACAATATTTAGGGTAGATTTGGATAGGTAGTGGAATGCGATGCGATGCGTTTAGCTTACTTTTTATCTCACGCTACAGTATCGTTACAGTATTTAATCTCATCGCCATCACTATTTTTACACTAACCACGACAAAAATACTAAACTATTGTTTATGCAATAAGATGACAACCACCTAAATCTACAAGCTCACATCTAGAGAATAGTGGTAGTGCAACTATGGTGGTCTAAAAAAAAGTAAATTAAATAAACATTCACACAATATCTTCAAATACATGCAACTGCATAAGGTGGATTCTAAGTGATAATTACAACAAAATAAATCTATAGATAAATATTTCAAAGATCAAATCCAAAGAAAGAATGTTGCTAATAATAAAATTAGTAAAAATAACTGTACACTAGCTAATTTCTAAATTGAATTAAATATTTAATCTAAAAAATTAACTAACTAATTAGCTATTGAGTAGTTTGTGTTGGGGAAGTTGTAGTTGCTCGTTTCATGTATTGTTATAACGAACTGGTTTCTCTACTTGGACCATCATTTTGGCCCTATACATGTTTCAGTTGTGCTGAGAGCAATCTATTTTATTATGGAATGTTTGACAAAATAGTAGTATGGATTGTCTAAGAGGTCTTAGTCTTCCAATAGATTTCCTTGAGGTGATTTGATAAGCATGGAAGTCTTATTCTTTCTTGATGATTAATGTGATATTTTTAGGGATAATTATCAGCTTTATTCTAGAGTTTCTCAAGGACTTATCAACTGTTTTAAAGGAGAATTTTTTTTTTTGCTTTCTAATCCTATAAATATGTGACATAATGATCAAGTTTTTAGAGTTGATTCCTATCGAAAGTGTGTGCAACTTGTGATTCAATCAACTTGTTTGTTTCTTTTCTTGATCGATTTTTTCCTTAGCCGATTAAGGTGGTTGTGACACTTAGTCGAATAATTATTGAATGACCGTTGTGAGTTGTGGGATTGTTAATTTTTTATCGGAGTTGCATAGACTTGCTTGGAGAAGAATTTGTGAGCTTTAGTTGATAGGGAAGAAGTGTACTCTTGTTTCATTTGGTGATTAAATAAAAGATCTATTTTAAGCGAGGCTCCACAAACGTAGGACTGTTGTATTTAAACTGCAAAAACAAAGATTGTTTGTGTTGCTTCTTTTCGCCTCTTTCTTTTCTTTACGCTATCATTTTCATTCTATGTAACATCTTGATTTTTTAGTGATAATGGAAACATTAATTTTGGGATTTGTCATTATGATGATTTAACTCGTAATGACTAATTAGCTAATAGTTGTTATATAGTTAATAACATACTAAAATAATATGAGAGAATTATAAAGTATAAGTAGATAAATTGGGTAGGAAGGACTCTTTGGTAATAGGAGTAAAAGTGGTAATTATTAAAATTTAAGGATGTGAGTGTTGATTTATAAGATATGTAAGGGGTGAAAGTAAATAAATCATATTTATAAGTTAGTGGATGATGTGGGGTTAGGTTTAAGTGAAAATAGATTAAATGAGCAAGGCTAAATAGGTAATATTGGAAAAAGAGTTTAATGAAATGAAAGGAAAAACAAATGGAAATTTTCATTCATTTTCTTCTTTGACCGAAATTGAGAGAGAAGAAGCCATGGTTGAATACTTATTTGAGTTAAGACTAGTCAAGCTTGCATGATCAAGAGCCGTGTTTGAGAGCCCAAAACCGAAGGAAAGACAAGATCATGGAGTAACTCAGTACTCACCGGAAGCGATTTGTAGGTAAGTCGTAGTAAAATTCTATCTTGAATATGACTTGTGTAATTAAGTTATTAAATAGAAAGTTAGGTAAGGAAATGGATATATGTTAGTTGAATTGTAGTATAAATATTGGTATTTCGAGTGTTATGTAAAGCCCCTGTATTGCACTCCGATGCCCCTGTATCGCACTTTGGTGCCCCTGTACTGCACTTCGGTGCCCCTGTAATGCACCTCGATGCTTTTGTGTGTTTTAATTAACGTTTCAGTGGAAAATGTGACAAATAATGATATAGACAATGACTTTTGGTCAATGAGGAAATGTGTAAGGGTAGCTTAGAAGCTTTAATGATTTTAGTTGAATAAATGGTAAAATGGTTATTATATTATGAACTTGCTAAGCTTTATGCTTATTAAGTTTGACTTTGTTGTTTTGTAGATTGTGACAAATTTTGGAAAGAATGATCAACCAAGGATCATACTATCCATCACTCTTGGTAGTTTTCTTTTGAAGCTTTTGTAGGGTAGTGGCATGTATATAGGACTCATAAGGGAATTGGTCACTTCTTGTAGTTAGTTTAAAAGTAGAATGTAATGAATGTGGTAAATCTCTTGATTGAATGAAATTATGTTTGAGTATGTACATGGTTTGATGTTATTGAACTTGTCTTAAACTTTCATATTTGGCAATAGGTTTGGATGGTTGGTTAAGTATGTGGTATCTTTGAAATGGTACAATGGTTAGTCTAGGACTTGTATGCTATTAAATTTGTCAATGTGAAAGTTAGATCAAGAGGTGTAGGCTAAATCGATAAGTTAGTTTTGGTAGTTAAAGGTGTTTTTGGTGATGAAAGGTTGATTGAACTTTGATGTGAATATTAGGAAGATTGCTCTAGGTTAGTGTAACTTGGTAAGGAAGATAGGGTAATGAGGTATCTTAGTTTGGAAGGATTTTATGCTTCACACGGCCTGTGACATGGGTTGTCACACAGCCGTGTGTATTTTTAGGGTGCAATGCAATTTACACGGGCAGACACACGAGCTGGGACACGACTTTGGTGCCCATTTTTGTATAGGCACACGGTCTAGCACATGGACCAGTGCACTAGTGTGTGATGTAGGCCAGTAAGGTTTTTCGAGCATGAACACAGGTGTAACGCGTAGGTTTGTGCAAGTGTACACAGTCGTTATCAAGTAATAAGTAAGTATCGAGTTATCGTCTCCACAGGGATTTTATATATGCTAATCAATTAATTGTAAAATTATATTAACAACTTGGTGAATTAAAAACACAATATAGTTGAATGAGTGATAATTAAAATTAAATGTAATTAAACTAAATGCAAATGATCCCTAATGAAAATTAACCTAATTATGCAAACCATATGTATGAAATAGATTTTAGCAAAGATTAAACACAATTCACGACAAGTATAACATAAATAAACTAGGACAATTACTTTAATTAAACTCAACTCATTATCAACATGCTTAATAACATTCGGAAAAACAATCCATGGCAACTCGACCTTTCATGAGTTTGGAAACCACATTAGGTCATTTTAGAAACCTTTACTTAGTAAATATGCATTTTACTGATCCTTATTTACTAAGAGTTTCATAGCATTTGTGTGAGGTAACAGGGACGTGTTTGGTTTGAAATAGTTTAATCACACAAATCTAAAAACTATGCAGATAACAGAGCTTGGTTAGAGTTGTTATGCAACCTGCAATTTAATTGAGTTAGGATCTAAATTGAGCATGCACATTTCAATTATGTGTCCACTAGTCGTCGTCTGGTTAGGATCGCTCAGCTAATTCTAGTGCATTTCAATCACGTATGAACAACATATAGACTTGATTGTTGTAGCCCAATTTCGTCCGGACTTTTAAGTCCAATTTTTTACAAAGCTCAAAAATAAAAAAAAAATCTAAAATAAAGATGGAAAACCTAGCAGCTGCCCTTGAATGCATGGCCACCGTTGCCCATGCTTGGAGAATCTCCAAGATTTGAGAATCTACAGAACTAGGAAAGAAAATCACAAAAAGATGTAAATTTTGTGTTATAAAAACACGAAATCAAACGTAAAGAGGGAGGATTTTTTCAGAGAGGAATTTTTTTTAATAAGATTGAAAGATTTTCTTTGAGCATTCATACACGCATAATAGAATTAAAGCAAAAATTTTGAAGGTATCGATTTGTATTTGTATTTTTTCTTTTTCTTCTTTCGAAACTAAAACAACAAAGATAGATCTATTTTTTTTTACCTTTTATTGTTGATTTGTCCTTGGTTTCTTCCGGATATGTGAGACCCATGACTTCCTTCGAGTTTGCTCGGAGTTCATCGGAGTTCGTCTTCTTTTTATTATTATTTATATTTAATTGTTTATTCTGATATTTAATTTATTGATTTTTTTTTATTATTTGTCATTTATTTTCATGCCTAATCTCAATTTATTATTATTATTTATATTTGTTTGTTTATTTTAGCATTTAATTTTAATTTTATTTTTTTGTTTATTTATCTTGTTGTTATTTATTTTTATGTCATTTTATTGTTATCTCTTTTATTATTATTTATTTAATTTGCATTTATTGTTATTATCTTATTTGTTTATTTATCATTAAATTTTATGTTTTTTCTTTTTATTTAATTACATGTTGATTAATCCTTAATTTAATTATGTTAGATATTTTTATGATTGTATTTCATATATTTATTTATTGATTTATTATTTATTTGTATGTCGTATTTTGTGCCTTTAAATTATTTACATGCCTTATTGTATCTTTGACTTAATTATTTTAGAGTTTTCTCATATTTGTGTTTTATATATATTTATTGTTGCTTATTGATCGTGCTATGAACGTCACAGCAATTAATGTGCAAGCGTATACTGTCGATGCAAGAAATGATTCTATCGGATATCGATCCCATAGAGATGGCTGTTTATTGTTTAATCTATCGAAACATTCTGAGTTGAAATAAAAAGATTTGTCAAGAGTTATGTTAACGCAACTAAGTTAAAGTTATATAAGTTAAGAAGTAAATCTGTCAACGCAATCAGAATGTTAAATGTTAGAGAAATTATAGAAAATGAGTGGATTGTTGAGATGTTGAAAAGTAAATTCAGAAACTTAAAATAAATGAATCAAGTGTAAAGAAGTGGAGAGGATCACTGACTTCACAAGTGGCAATGCTAAATGTGACTACAAGGTTTCTTATAGATGAATTTGTCATCGTAATTACGCTCCAATGAAATCTTACTAATATCAACTCTCTATTTATCAAATACTCAAGTACTCACAACTACCACACCTTCCAGTGCTGGTAATGCTTTGCACTCAAGAACAAGTGACTAGAATTCCTTCTAGTCTCAAGCAACTTCCACTGTCTTGCTTGTTAATTTAACTTGTCACCGCACCTTCCAGTATCTGTGACTGCAATTGCACTTCCTTGGTCAAGCAATTAAATCCAAAGATAAACAGATGAGAGGAATTGAATAAGAATCAAAGTAATCTAACATTAAAAGATACTTCCATGTACAATTAATTGTAAATTAAAAATCATCAGCATCAAAGGAGGGATTAACAAATGAATCGAAGCATACTATTCCTAGGCTACTAGGATTCTTCCTTAATCGCTCCTCTTGCGTCGCACCAAGCTCTTCTCGTCAGAAGATGTTGCGCCCTTGTTAGATCAGATCACCATCCTTCGGATCAAGCTTCCATGGCAACTTTGGAAGAGAAAAATTTAGAATTGAAATCTTCACCACTTGATATCCATCTTCTTCCTTTCCCTCCTATTTATAAGCTTTGGGAATTTCAGATCTCCTCCCTTCTCAGATCTAATCTCTTTGGCAGCTGTACAAGTTGGTTATTTCCAACTGTGCACTCACGCAGATCTGGTATATTCATCAGGCATCTGCAAGTTGTCGTGGCATCTCTAGGCATAATTATTGATCTTTAGTTGCGACGACAACTTGGCATTCTCCTGCGCTGGTGCTTCCAGGTATGTTTGTAGTGTGAATTCACTTGTACGAGGTAGAGGTATTCATGCGGTGACATCTTTGGCTGCAATTCTAGATTAAATTTGTGGCTGCATCTTTGAACGCTTTTCAACATTGATCTTCCCAAGTGGATTTCTACGTTGACAATTCTAGACGCAAAACTAGTGCTAAATATAGTGACATTAGTGGCACAAAAGGGATAAAATGAAAGAAAGTAAGATCAAACAGCACTGAGTTAGAAAATGTACATCATAAGTATGAAATGCTAAAAATGCATGCTAGAAATGATACAAAAGGAACAAATTATACACTAAATTAATGAGAAATTAAGTGTCATTTCTAATGCTATCACACCCCCAAACTTAAGTTTTTAGTTGTCCTCAAGTAAATAAAAACTAGCAAAGTTATATCAAATTTTTGTCACCACATTATCATTCTAGCAACTTATATTCTCTGGAATCCTAAGGTATAAATTGCATTCATATGCTAGAATATTGCGTCGACAATTTATAGGCATGAATAATCAAAATTGCAATTTCACTAATGCTAGCATCATGCTTTGAATCTAAAATCTTCTTAACCGAATGCAGCCTTTATTGTATAATAATATATATATATTCTTTTTTTTTCTTCTTTTTATCAACTTTTCTTTCTTTTTTTTTTCTTATGCGACTGAGAGATGTCATTGCATTACTATACTCTTGGTCTTGAACAGTAACGATGGGGTGTAACAAACCTCGAGGGAGCATGTAATTGCATCGACACACACTCTTGCAGTGATAACCTTTGGCTAGATAATTTTTCTAACACTTGTAGTGGAGTGTTCCCCCTTGTTTAAGTCACAATGCACCCACATTTGAGTGTATTTTATTCATACATATAATTATATCTGCAAAATGGTAAGTTAATTCAATATTTAAAGAATGATACTACTTATTTATTACTAATGGAATCTCAATCATTCATCCAACAATAGAAGGATTCAACATTCAATCACATTCATCCAATTCATGCATTAGCATTCAAAAGAATTCAAGAATTACGCATCAAATGAAAAATTGTGGTCTCATTTTTTCTTAACTTTGCCTACTTTTATTCAACTAAAGAAACAAACATAATCCTAAACTTGTGGGTGTAATTGTATTTCCATTCCACTTCCTCCCAAACTTAATGTCTGCATTGTCCCCAATGCACTGACAATACTATACAAAAATAATGGAGATGCAACTACAATGCAAATGCTAAAATAAAATGTAGAGACAATAAAAATGCAATGACAATTGAAAATAAATGCATGCAATTAACTACTGAAAAGTAAACTAACTCAATGTGTTGTAGCCGATGAAGTGGCTGCCTTGGTCTTTTTCTTCTTTGGGCGCTCCTCCTTGGCCTTCTTCTTTCCTTTTCGTTTGCACCTCTTTTCCTTTGTTTCAACCGGTGTTGCAGATTGCTCTTCCATAACCGGTTGAAGATTGGCTTCATCGACCGTTACATCTGAAGGATGAATTTCAACCAGTGGTGCCACATATGGCATAATAAAAAGAGGATTAGAATCCTCATTATTGGATGCGATGGACTTGGCCCAGCTAGCCCTAGTTGTAGCCAAGTCTTCAACATATGCCCCCACACTGGTGGGTGCGTCGACAAATTTCTCCTCTAAATTCGTCGGGGCATCTTCTTTGTCTTTGTCCTTTTCCTCTTCACTTCTTTTCTCTTCCTCAGCTTTCTCCTTCTCTTCTATGCCTTCCTTGTCTTTTCCTTCTCCTGCTTCGGCTTCCAGATCCATAGAAACCACTGGTGTGCACACTTCCTTAGCAGCAGCCTTTCGTTCTGCCATGTTGGCCCCAAGATTATTTGAAAATTCATCTTCGAAAAGATTGGCAATGGGTCTGAAACAATCCTCCATAACCTTGGAGTCTCCCTCGTGATCCTCATCATCAGAGATGTGGATCCTAGTTGGGGATGGGACGGGCTGAGGCCTACCTTGAAATAGGTTGCTCAGATAACGATGGGGCTTCCTTAACATAGGAGGAAAAATAGGGAACTCTGACATGGGGTTGGGGCTCAAATTTGTTAATGTAGTGATAATAGAATTGTTCTACGCCCTTGTATACGCATAGAAGAGATTTTACCTATAATCCATCTCTTTCAATACGCTGACAAGTCGAATTTGTCACATATCCATGCGGTCAACAAGTTGTTCTATTTCAGTCAGCTTCTTCCACATCTGAGGATCTATGGGTGCAGTTGCTTGTTTCTCCTTTTTCTTCCCCTTACCTTTCTCTTCCTTTTTGGGCACTTCCTTCACCAAAAGGGTTTCTTTCCCTCTAGTCATCCTTTACATTAAGATGTCATTGATGGTCCCCTTGCTCTCTAAAACTTCTTCACCATCACGAGGTACAATGCCCCTTTGCTTGCATAACATCATTATTAGAGAGGGGAAAGGTAAGATACTTGTCTGTTTGCTTACAGCTTCAGCAATTTCATCATGCAGGATTGCGTCGACATCAATGTGATGTCTTTTCAGTATAAAATGTAAGAGGCATATGAGATCCAGCGTCGTAATGGTGCTGTGGGTAGACGGTAGAAGGCGACAGTTAAAGAAATGGAACCATACCTTACTTTGAGTGGTTAGGTAGCGTCTGTGCATCATGTAGTTATTGAGATTGTTGCCAGTCCATACTGCATTGTCGATGCATAAGTCTTGCAACATAATGTCGGCACTTTCTTCAATTAAGTTCTCCAAAAACTCAATGTGCGCGTCTTCTCCTTCAGTAATATAAAAAAGCGTATTGATGTGATTGGCACTCTAAGGCACCAAGCCTTCGTGAACAAAAACAATTTCCTATTTGGAATCAACCAGATTAGCGTAAAATTCCCTTACCATGGTTGGGGAGTAACCGGCCGGATGGTCACAGAACTGTTCCCATCGTAGTCGAGAAATTATTCTAGCGACTTGTTTCCCTAATATTCGATATGAGGATAACTAAAAACCCTATTCAGGGTAACAGTTCCTCTTTATCAGCACGTTGTGATATCGATTTTTTGCAGCCTTTGAAAGAAATAGGACATGCTCTCTCGACGGTGGTTTTTCAGCGTTTATAACCACGAGGCTAATGATTCCGCAGATGACTTGGATGGAGTCTTAGCTCGTGTTCTAGCCATGATTTCTGAGAAAAGAAAGTGAGAGTAGTTTGCAGAAAAACTAATGAAGAAGAAGAATACATTAATAATAGAGATTGTGAGTGTGAGAGTAAAGTAAAGTCAGTAAAAGGGTTTTATAAACTTTGGTGGTGAAGAGACGTGATTATCTTTGCTGGCGTGGTAATACATTATGCCTGTAGCCAGTAAATGCCAGGGCACAAATCGTCCTTTTTGGGTTGATCCAATGGTTGAGGATGATTAAAAATCAACCGGCACGTTTTTCCCCAAAACACTTTACGGAGTCATCACAGAATGCATCGATAAGTCGTGCTATCAAATGCATCAATAAGTCGTGCTATCAGATGCATCGACAAAAAGGAGATTTTTTTATTCCTACATGAAACTGAAAAGAAACAAATGAAAATAAAAAATAAAAAGTAAATGCAAAAATTACAAAGACCTTAAGTAAATGTGACCATATTAATGATCTCGCTTTGTTCTCTGATGTCTGGGCTCAAGTAATGCTTCAACCATTGGCCATTTACTTTAAATTGGTGACTATCATTCAGATCCATAATTGTCACCGTACCATGTTGGAATGCTTCGACAACTTTGAAAGGGCCTGACCATCTTGAGCGCAATTTCCCTGGATGCAGTTTCAAACGTGAGTTAAATAAAAGTATCAACTGACTAGGAGAAAATTGTCACCGCAAAATTATATTGTCATGCCATCTCTTGGTTTTTTCCTTATATATGGTAGCATTTTCATACGCATTGAGTCGAATTTGTTCAAGCTAGAAAATGTCTAACAATCGTTTTTACCCAGCAGCATCATAATCCATGTTCACTTGTTTGATAGCTCACATGGCTTTATGTTCAAGTTCAACTAGCAAGTGACATGATTTACCAAACACCAACTGATATGGCGATATCCCCAAAGAGTTTTGTAAGCAGTGCGAAGCACCCACAACATGTCATGTAACCACGAAGACCAATCTCGTTGAGATGGGTTAACCACCTTTTCAAGAATGCTTTTAATTTGTCGATTGAAGATCTCCGCTTGTCCATTCGTTTGTGGATGGTACGTTTTTTCCATACGATGCTTCACACCGCAGCGTTTCAAAGCTGTCGCCACTTGATTGTTATGGAAATGGGTGCCTTAGTCATTTATCAATGCTCAAGGTGTTCCGAATCTTGAAAGAATGTATGTGTAAAAAAACTTTAACACTATGCGAGCATCGTCTTTCGAAACCACAGTTGCTTCTATCCATTTGAAGACATAGTCAACAGCAACTAAAATATACACATTTCCAAAAGAGTTTGGAAATGGTCTTATAAAGTCTATACCCCAAACATCAAATAACTTCACCTCCATGATAGGTTGTTGGAGCATCTCATTGCGTTGAGATATGGAACATGTGCGTTGACATTTATCATATTGTTGCGCAAAATTATGGGCGTCTCGAAACAATGTGAGCCAGTAAAATCCTGACTGTAAGACCTTTGTAGTAGTCCTAACACCACCAAAATAGCCTCCATAAGGAGCTTCATGGCAATGCCTCAGGAACACAGTAAGGGATAATGTTGTCAGCTCATACCTTGAATAGGTATGGCTCATTCCAATGATATTTTGAAGCGTAGCACATAAATCTGACCTTCTTGTGACTAGTGACACTCAATGGTAGCTTCCCATAAACAAGATAATTGACGACATCTGCATACCATGGAGATGCATCGGCAAAGAATAGTTTCTCACCTGGAAATGCATTGACAATTTGAGATTTATTCCTATCATCACTTTCAGCTTCAAGGCGAGATAAGTGGTCTGCTACTTGGTTTTCAGATCCTTTCCTATCTTTGATTTCAATATCAAATTCTTGTAAAAGTAGGATCCATTTGATCAGGCGTGGTTTGACAATTTTCTTCACAAAAAGGTATCTCAAGGCAGAGTGATCTGTGTACACTGTAATTTTTGCCCCGACAAGATATGAACGGAACTTGTCAAATGCAAAAATTACTACTAGTAACTCCTTCTCAGTAGTCGTGGAATTCACCTACACTTCAGTTAGGGTCTTACTAGCATAGTAAATTGAATGAAATACCTTCTCTTTGTGTTGTCCAAGAACAGCTCCCACAGCAAAGTCGCTTGCGTCGCACATCACCTCGAATGATTGCGACCAGTCTGGTGTGATGACAATGGGAACTCGTATTAACTGCTTTTTAATTGTAACAAATGCGTCTAGACACGCGTCATCAAAAAAATTTTTTTATTATGATCTAATAAAGAGCATAATGGTTTCGCTATCTTGGAGAAATCTCGGATGAATCTTCTATAGAATCCAGCATGACTAAGAAAACTCCTTATTCTTTTTACATTTGTGGGTAGAGGTAGCTTCTTAATGATTTCCACCTTTGCTTTATCTACTTCAATGCCCTGACAAGATATGCGATGGCCAAGAACAATACCTTCAGTTGCCATGAAATGACATTTCTCTCAGTTCAGCACCAGGTTAGTGTCCTCGCATCTTTTCAATACTTTTTCCAATTGCCAGCGCATTGGTCAAAATTGTGGCCATATACAAAGATATCATCCATGAATACCTCCAATGAATCTTTAATCATGTAAGAGAAAATAGCCATTATGCACCTCTAGAATGTAGTTGGAGCATTGCACAAACCAAATGGCATTCGTCGGAAAGCAAAGGTTCCTAATGGGCAAGTGAACATGGTCTTTGCTTGATCTTCTGGCATAATTGCAATCTGATTGTACCTAGAGTAGCCATGAAAGAAATAGTAGTAAGCCTTACCAGCTAGCCTATCCAGCATTTGATCAATAAACGGTAGTGAGAAATTATCCTTCTTTGTGGCCGTATTTAAACGATGGTAATCCATATACACTCGCCAACCTGTAGCAATGCGAGTAGGGATTAGCTCATTTTTATCGTTACTTACCACTATGATGCAACTCTTCTTGGGCACACATTGGATCTGGCTCACCCATGTATTGTCTGAAATAGGATAGATGATGCCAGCATCCAGCAACTTAATGATCTCTTTTTTCACTACTTCGTTCATTTTCTTGTTCAGTCGTCTTTGTTGCTCAATTGACTATTTCCCCTCATCTTTCAGCCTGATTTTATGCATGCAAAAAGAGGGACTAATGCCTCTGATGTCTGCTATGCTCCAGGCAATGGCTCTTTTGTGCTGCTTCAAAATTGCAATTAATTTTTCTTCTTGGCTCGTATCGAGACTTGCGTTGACAATCACAGGTAATGTATCGTTATCACCTAGAAAGATATATTTTAAATGTGTTGTCAATGGCTTCAACTTCAAGGTTGGAGCTTGTTCAATTGATGGTTTGAAAACTGGGATTGTCCTATTAGTCAGATCCAAAGATTCCAATTGCCAGCCGTGTCGCAGCTCACAGATATTAGCTTCAGCTTTATGGTCATATTCAGGTAGGATTTGTTCTTCTGATGTCACTGCATATTTCGCTGGTACTGCTGAACTTCATTCATTGAATTCCTCTGTAATTATTTCATCCAGCACATTAATGTGATGACATTGTTCCTTACTTCTTGACGGGGATACTTCGAACACACTTAAGGTTACATGCTCATCTTTATGGTGCATAATTAACTCGCCCTTGAAAACATCAATAAGTGTACGTCCCGTTGCTAAAAATGGGCGTCCCAAGATAATAGGCACCTCCTTATCTGCTTCGCAATCAAGGATGATAAAGTCAGCTGGAAATACAAGCTTATCAACTTGGATGAGTACATCCTTAATCTGTCCTTCAGGTTGTTCCAAAGACCAGTCTGCAAGTTGTAATGTCACCGTAGTAGGTTTCATAGAACCAATTCCTAATTTCCTGAAAGTGGACAATGGCATCAGATTAATGCTAGCTCCTAGGTCATAAAGAGCTTTACCTAAGTAGAGGTTTCCAATAGAGCATGGAATTGTGAAACTGCTAGGATCTTTCATTTTTTGTGGCAACTTATTTGTCAACATAGCGCTACACCCTTCTGTGAGCTCAATTGTCTCAATATCGGAAAGCTTTTTCTTCTTCGATAATATCTCTTTCATAAATTTCCCATAACTAGGAATATGCACAAGAGCATAAACTAGAGGTATATTGATATGTAGCTATTTCAAGGTAGAGACAGACTTCTGATAATCTCTGTCATGGTCCTTTTCCTTGAATCGCTGTGGAAATGACAAAGGTATGTTGATAGTGGGTTGTTGTGGAATACTTGGTTGCGTCGACGCGGGCAGTTGTGTCGACAACTTCCGCGGTTGAATGATAGGCATAGTAGTGATTACAGGTGGCTCCTCCTCATTTATTTCTGCTGGGTCTTCTTCAGATGCAACTTCCCTTTGTTGCTTAGGTTTGATTGCGTCGACATGGACTTGGTTGGAATTATTGTTTTACGCAATAGTTTTCTTTCCACTTCTTAGCGTGATAGCCTTGCAATGCTCCTTCCCCTTTCGAGTTGGATTTTCAGTGTCACTAGGCAAAGTACCAGGTGACCTTGCGCTCATGTTAGAAGCCAATTGTCCTAGTTGTGCTTCCAATGGCGAATAGAAAAAGAGTTGCCTTGAACGATTGCTTTCGTTCTCATAATATACTCTTTCATCAAAGCTTCAAGAGCAACCAATTAGATTTAATCTTGGTTGTGAATACTGCTGTTACTGTTGCTGTCCTTATATATTTGACATAGCATTCTATTATGGCGGCATTCGAACTTGTTGCTGCGTCTGGTTATATGACTGATCTGATTTTGTGATCGCATCTGGTCTTGTGATCGCATATTATTTGGTTGCGCATGCAATTACGGATTGTGATTATAATTCTGCTGCTGTTGGTTATTATTGTAACTCCCTTGTCTAAAATTCCCTTAAGTTGAGGAATTTCCATATCTGAATGTGGGCGCATTCTGGCTCCCCCAAGGTTGTTGTGTACGATTAAAATTGCTGTACTAGTTACCATAGGAATTTCCTCTGATGTTGTCAACGTAGAATGCGTTCTCAGCATGTTTTGGACAATCCTCACAACTGTGGTTGTCGTCACAAATTTCACAGGAAAATATCGGGACATCCATCTGTTGGGCTACTTGAATAGGGGCAACATCACTCGTCCCTTTTATGTTTTTGATCATGTTCACCAATGAGGATACCTGTGCACTAAGATTAGTTTTTACCTGAGCAGAACGAGAAATCAGATATTGATAGTCATTTTGTGCAATTCTCTCTAATATTCGTACGACTTCATTGTAGGTGCAATCCAACAATGGACCATTTGCAGACGCATCGACAAGATTCCTTGTTTGCGCATTCAACCCATTGTAGAAAATCTCAATTTGAGTCTCCTGTTGGATTCCATGCATGAGACAACGTCTCAGGAAAGTTTTATAACTTTCCCACGTAGTGTGTAAATTCTCATCATCCAGTTGATGATATGCCGTGATATCATTCAGCAATCTAGCATTCATTGTTAGCGTATTAAATCGCAAAACGAACTGCATTACTAGCGCATTCCAAGAAGTAATGAATCTAGCCGGCAAACCAAAGAACCATGTTCTTGCCCTTCCTTGTAAAGAATAAGGGAATAACTGCATCTTTAAGGCGTCATCAGGAACACCATGTTGACTGAAAGAAACACATATGAGTGGAAAAGATTTGAGATGTTCTCTAGCATCTTCATGAGGTAAACCTGTATATTGTCCATTTGAATTAAGCATTTGAAACATAACTGATTTTAATTCAAAATTACCAGCTTGTATTGTTGGCCTAACAACCCCTGGTTATAAATCATCGGGCACAGGAACAACGAAATCTCTAATTGTCTTGTCAGGAATTTACCCCACTTATGGCAGTGGTGGTATGTTTTGTTGACTACTTGTGGCTGCACTAGAGGAACAACATTTTATGGCAGTAATGGAGGTAGATCATTGTTATTTCTAGCCATTTCTCTTTGCTCCTGCTTCCTCCTCCAAATTGTCCTTCCAAATTCTGGATCAAAACTAACAATGTCCTTAAGATTTCTCCTTGTGGACATAAAATACTTAACAAAGAAAATTGAAAGGAATTAACAAAAGATTAGTAATTAGTAAAAGGTTAGAAAACAACAAATAAATGCAACGACAAAAATAAACATTAAACAAACGCCATCCCCGGTAATGACGCCAAAACTTGATCGTGCTATGAACGTCACAGCAATTAATGTGCAAGCGTACACTATCGATGCAAGAATAGTAGATAGAAATGATTCTATCGGATATCGATCCCACAGAGATGACTGTTTATTATTTAATCTGTCGAAGCATTCTGAGTTTAAATAAAAAGATCTGTTAAGAGTTATGTTAACGCAACTAAGTTAAAGTTATACAAGTTAAGAAGTAAATCTGTCAGCGCAATCAGAATGTTAAATGTCAGAGCAAATTATAGAAAATGAGTGGATTGTTGAGATGTTGAAAAGTAAATTTAGAAACTTAAAATAAATGGATCAAGTGTAAAGAAGAGGAGATGATCACTAACTTTGCAAGTGGCAATGCTAAATGTGACTACAAGGTTTCTTATAGATGAATTTGTCACTGCAATTACGCTCCAATGAATATTACTAATATCAACCCTCTATTTATCAAAGACTCAAGTACTCACAACTGCCACACCTTCCTGTGCTGGTAATGCTTTGCACTCAAGAACAAGTGACTAGAATTCCTTCTAGTCTCAAGCAACTTCCGCTGTCTTGCTTGTTAATTTAACTTGTCACTGCACCTTCTAGTATTTGTGACTGCAATTGCACTTCCGTGGTCAAGCAATTAAATGCAAAGATAAACAAATGAGAGGAAATGAATAAGAATCAAAGTAATCTAACATTAAAAGACACTTCCATATACAATTAATTGTCAATTGAAAATCATCAGCATCAAAAGAGGGATTAATAAATGAATCGAAGCATACTATTCCTAGGTTACTAGGATTCTTCCTTAACCACTCCTCTTGCGCCGCACCAAGCTCTTCTCGTCAGAAGATGTTGCGCCCTTGCTAGATCAGATCACCGTCCTTCGGATCAAGCTTCCATGGCAACTTTGGATGAGAAAAATTTAGAATTGAAATCTTCACCACATGATATCCATCTTCTTTCTTTCCCTCCTATTTATAAGCTCTGGGAATTTTAGATCTCCTCACTTCTCAGATCTAACCTCTTTGGCAGCTTTACAAGTTGGTTATTTCCAACTGTGCACTCACACAGATCTGGTATATTCATCAGACATTTGCAGGTTGTCGCGGCATCTCTGGGCCCAATTCATGATGTTTAATTGGGACGACAACTTGGCATTCTCCTGCACTAATGCTTCTAGGTATGTTTGTAACATGAATTCACTTGTACGAGTTAGAGGTATTCATGCGGTGACATCTTTGGTCGCAATTCCAGATTAAATTTGCGGCTGCATCTTTGAACGCTTTTCAACATTGATCTTCCCAAGTGGATTTCTGTGCTGACAATTCTAGACGCAAAACTAGTGCTAAATATAGTGACATTATTGGCACAAAAGGTATAAAATGAAAGAAAGTAAGACCAAACATCACTAAGTTAGAAAATGCACATCCTAAGTATGAAATGCTAAAAATGCATGCTAGAAATGATTCAAAAGGAACAAATTATACACTAAATTAAGGATAAATTAAGTGTCATTTCTAGTGCTATCACTTATATTATTAATTAATTAATATTTATTGCCATTATTGTTATGATTATATTGTTATTTTATTTAATACTATAATTATATTTTTATTGTGTTATTAATTGTATTTGATTGTCTTCATTTAATTATTTATATTCATTTATTTTATTATTTTGCCGTTATAATTGTAAATTATGTACATACTCATTCATTTATTTTTGTCAAACATTTTAATTCTTCTTTAAAAATACATAAACTATTTTCAAGAAAATCGAGGCAATGTTCTTTATTCTGGGAATTCGAAAGGATCATGCCCTAAATCACTGGGTGTGTTTTTTCTCTTTGAACCGAAATAATTGAGTACCCTTTTTTAAAAATTAAAATATGAGATTTTGGGAAATAATTAAGAATGCTTGTTATGTTAGAAAATTCGAATTGTTATGTCCTAACTTACTGGATGTGACTTTTTCTCGATTAATTCGAAATAACGAGCTTTCTTTGGAAAAATATTTTTGAAAAAAAAAATGTTATTCATGCGTTTAAGGATCGCAATTTAAATTTTTCTCGAGTTTTTTAATTTTAAATAATTAAGACTTTAAATAATCGACTAGGTATCAATTTTGGGCATGTGAGGGTGCTAATCCTTCCTCATGCGTAACCGATTCCCGAACCCGTTTTATGGTTTTCAAAGACCAAAATTGTTGTTTTAATGATTTTAAAATTTTTAAGGTGATCCAATCACACACCTATTAAAAAAATGTTGGTGGTGACTCCATTTTCGTGTTTTCCAAAATATAATTGAGACTTTTCATTTTTTTCAAAAAAATGGTTTCGACATTGATATTAATTGAAAACATGGTCAATTGAGGCACAAACATCATAAGCATGAATCAAACAAATATTATTTAATGAAAAATGGTTTCGATAGCTTGACGACTCCATTGGGAAATTTTTTTAAGAAAGTCAAGCCACAAGTCGATTATTTTTGGTCTTTTTGTTGAAAATTTAAAATTTGATTTAATTTAATTTGTAATACTTTGAATTTTATTTTTGTTTTATATATATGTTTCTTTGCATTTCATTTTATGTATGTTGTATTTAATTTGTGGTGTTTATATTTTTGCATACATTGCATCTGTTACTACACCTTTTAAGTGGAAGTGAGAAGCTACTCCTTCGTGAGGATTTCACTTCCGTGTAGGATAGTAGATGGCTTTTGGGATATATCTGTACCTATGTTTTCGTGAGGTTTTCATTTCCGTGCAAACATATGAGAAATGTGCTCCCCTGAACTGAACTCGTCCGAATGAGCCTATAATGGGTGAAGATTGAGGAATTTGCTGTTTGGGTACCTTTACTCTAGACCTAAAACAACATGTAGTGAACCCTAAGTGCCTATCCTAAGTAGAGCCATGTCGAACTTTTAGTGATTACCCAAAATAGATGCGTAGGTTCTTTGTTTATGGTTTTAATTTGTTTTATAATGATTGTACTAACTTGTTTTATTTTTTTGTCTTATTTGCATTTGCATCTTCATATTAGGAAAGGTATTGAGTTAGGCTCGATTTCTAGTGGATAGCTGGTCATGGAAGAGGGGTATCTTGATAAGGTAGAGGATAATGTGGCCGTGCGCATGTGGTCAGAGGCTAAGCAACTTGAGAAGGGTGATAGCTTGGTTGATGGATATGTATCAAATTACTGGATTTTACTCGGATTAGCGTGACTTAGAATAATCTACAGGAGTTGAAGGAGATATGGGATCAGTGGGACGATGAAATGAAATAGACTTTCTACGGTGAGTATGAGGATCTACCGTATTTACTCGATGTTAAGGTAGACAAGCATCTTTTTCTACTGGAATTCGGCTTACAGTTGTCTCACCTTCGAGAACGTGGACATGGTGCCTACGATCGAGGAGTACAACGCTTTGCTTCGTTACCCAAAAATTCAGGTAAACAAGATCTACTTAAGAGCTGCTAGTGTTCCAACTTCTCTTAAGAAATTGATGAATATTACGGGAATGAGTGAACAATGGGTTACAGGTTGAATTAAGGTAAAGGGTGATACAAATGTATCACTTAGAAGAGCTTGCGAGATTTGATCTTAGTACATCTGGACGCGAAGAAAAAGGTGGATATATTTGCTCTCAGTTTGTATGGATTGGTTGTCTTTCCTTAGGCGTTGGGGCATATAGACAAGGCAGTCACTGATCTATTCAACCGGCTAGATAAAAGGGTCACACTTGTTTCGACGATTTTGGATGAGACTTTTAGGTCGTTGAACGCATGTCGGAGGGAAAGAGAAGGAAGATTCATAGGCTACGCACCTCTACTGATGATTTGGTTCCATAGTCACTTCTAGAAGGTGGAAAAGGTCTCCTATCGAGTATTTTCTGAGAGTTATTCCCTTTTGAGAGAATTTATGAATACGCAGAGGAAAGAAAACATTTCTGAGGATAAGTGGATGGCGATACTTCATAGTCTCCGAGATGATGACATCGAATGGCGAGCACTATGGTTTATACTTGATGGCATACTTTATCGATGTAGAGATTTTGGTGGGTATCACTACTTGGGATATGAGGACTTGTAGGATATGCCCCTCTATTAGTGATGAGACAGTATAGATCAAGGCAATTCATCCTAACGATGCAAGGTTTGACTCAGTGCCAGTTTGTGTATAAGGGTGAGAATAACAAGAAGAAGGTTTGAGAGATATCGAATGCTTGGAATCAATTTCACATAGATGTTTGCTGCAAATCCCATGATAACCCTGAAGTATGATGAGTGGAGGAATAGGAGAACCAATGACAACATCCCTGTGCACAAAAAATGTTCGCCTAGTTCAAGAGCATTTGCAGGTAATTCCATCATAATTAGAACTTCTAAAGAAAGATTTTGAGAAAAAGAGTTTTGAGTTAGGAAAGAAGATAGAGATGCTAGAAGAAGAAAATATGCAACTAGGATTGGATGTTAATATCCAAAGGTTAGAAGCCGAGAAGCTGAGGAAAGGAAAGAGAAAGGTTGAGGAGGACTTGGATAGTTTAAAGAAGGACTACAAGAAGCTCCGTCTATCAATTAGTACCACTAGGTTAGGTAAGACATCAGAATAGTGGCAACAAGAAATCCAAGAGGAAAGGATTCAAGCGGATTAGTGTAAGAGAAAGTTTCAATTTGCTCAAGTCCAAGAAGATGACATAAAGAGTAAGTTGTTAGAGATCTAGGTTGAGAAAGTTGAGTTTAGAGCCCGAATAGTTGAGTTGGAGGAGTCTCTATGTAGGCACTGCAGTCGTAATTCTATGACAGAATTAAGAGCAAGTCAGGTTGAGAATAGGGAGCTGAAAAAGAGAGTAGAAGAACTTGAAACTTCTTTGCAAAACTACGAGATCGAGACTATGTCATGGGTGAAGAATTGACTTAAGTGATAGAGGTGGCGGAATACTTACAGATGTTAGCTATTCAAGCCGATGTTTTGAGCTTAGAGTATGAATTAGAGTCTGATAAGGGCAAAAACTTAGCATGTCTCCTTCAAAAGATTAAGACTCTGAGCAGTAGGGAAATGCTTTATATGTAATTTATCTTATGCAAAGACATTAATTTTCTAGTAAAGTTATTCTTTCAAAATTCGACTAAGAATCAATACCTTTCTTGCATATGCGTACATGCATTCATTAGCATTGCATTTCATTACGTGCATTAAATTTAAAAAAATAAATAAAATAAAAATAAAAATCCTCACATATTTAAAACATTCGTGCCAAGGGGAGTGTTATCAACTCTGAACAAAAACTAAGAGAAAGCATTATAATCAAAAAAATGGGGGGAATGTTGAAAGATTTTGAGTGTTAAAACCATATCCAGAAAGGGGAATGAAGTGGGAAACCTAGCAAAAATTCGTCCCTACACCTTCGGAAGCGTTTTTAGACAACTAGACTGTGGAGGAGCTTCTTGTAGTTTTTAGGAATTTTCTAGATTAATATTCAGAACACACTTTTTGCTCTAAGCCCAAGAGTAATAAAGATCCTTTTGTAAAGGGCATGTGACTACTATCTTTTATTTCAATAAAAAGATGCATTTTCTTTCACCCCATTGGGCAAACATTTTTGTTATTCTTTTCTTTTGTTTCATACCACCATAAATCATCCTTAAATTCATTATTCTTTGCACCTCTTTTGTCCATATGACAGGTTTCTTGATATCAGTGATATGGGTAACCTTGTTGCCGACTTAGAGCCCCATTTTGAGTAGGATTTTGAAGATGTTCAAGATAGTAATTTATCTCCTGATTTGTTATGGATGGTTGACCAAGACGAGAAACAAATCTTACCTCACAAAGCATCCGTAGAAGTTGTGAGTTTAAGGGTTGAAACTGAAAAAAAAAGAGGTGAAGATTGGAACCTGTATATCTGCAAAAACAAGGCAAGACCTTATTGAATTGCTTCGAGAGTTCAAAGACGTATATACGTGGTCTTATTGAATTGCATCCATGAAAAATGAATTTTGATGGCACTTCAAATGCCACTGGTAAAGGAATTGGGATAGTTATAGTATTCTCAAAAGGAGATCATTACCTTCTTACAAGCAAACTTGATTTCAATTGCACAAATAACATGACAGAATATGAAGCATGTATCATGAGACTCCGTGCAACTATAGAACGCAAGATCTAGGTTCTGGAGGTGTATGGAGATTCTACATTAGTAATTTATCAACTCAAGGGTGAATGAGAAATGAGAGACTCTAAGCTGATTGATTATCGGAAGTTGGTTCTCGAGTTAATTAAAGAATTTGAGGACATCGCCTTCCATTATCTCCCGCGTGAGGAAAATCAGATGGCTGATGCTTTGGCTACCCTTGCCTCCATGATTACATTTAATAAACAAAAAGATTTGAAGCCCATTTAAATGAGCATCTATGAGGTTCAGCTTATTGCTACAACATTGAAGGAGAAGAAAAGGATAATCATCCTTGGTAAAAGGAAATATTGTAGTACGTAAAAGACCGCAAGTACCCTGAGCAAACCACTGAGAATGATAAAAGGACGTTGAGAAGGCTCACAATTGATTATGTCCATGATGGGGATATTCTATACAAAAAGAGAAAGGATCAAGTTTTGTTGAGGTGTGTCAACGCTGTTGAGGCTCGAAAGATTCTAGAAGAAGTCTATGAGGGCATTTGTGGAACACATGCCAATGGTTTCACAATGGCCAGACAGATCATGAGATTTAGATATTATTGGTCAACCATGGAAGAAGATTGCATTAGATATGCTAAGAAATGTCATAAATGCCAAATTTATGGAGACAAAAATCATGTACCTCCTTCACCTCTTTATGTTATGACTTCCCATGGCCTTTTTCTATGTGGGGCATGGATGTAATTGAGCCAATTTCACCAAAGGCTTCTAATGAGCATAGGTTCATTTTTGTGGTCATCGATTACTTCACTAATTGGGTAGAAACTACTTCCTACGCTAGTGTTACGAAATCAGCAGTCAGCAAATTCTTAAAGAAAGAAATCATATATTGGTATAGAATGCCAGAAAAAAGCATATGCAATAATGCTTTGAACTTGAACAATAGCATAATAGTAGAGGTCTGCAGTCAGTTCAAGATCGAGCATCATAATTCAGCACCGTATCACCGTAAAATGAATGGGGCAGTGGAGGCAACTAATAAGAACATCAAGAAGATCGTTGGGAAAATAACAAAGATCTACTAAGATTGGCATGAGAAGTTATCATTTGCTCTCTACGCCTATAGAACGTCTGTTAGAACTTCTACTTGGGTAACACCATGTAGAGGCAGTTTTACCCATTGAAGTCGAGATTCCTTCTCTCCCAATCTTATCAGAAGTAAAGTTAGACGAAGCAAAAGGGATCCAGTCAATATATGACCAACTAAACTTGATTAAGGAAAAGAGGTTGAAATTTATCCGACATGGTCAGACGTACCAAAATGAATGATGCGAGCTTATGACAAAAAGACTTGCCCTAGGGAATTCCATGAGGGAGACCTAGTTTTGAAAAAGATTCTTCTTATACAAAAGGACTTTCAAGGGAAATGGATGCCAAATTGAGAAGGCCCATGTGTGGTAAAGAAAGCCTTTTCTAGAGGAGCTTTAATTCTAACTGAGATGGATGACAATGATTTGTCAAATCCTGTAAGCTCAGATTCAGTGAAGAAATACTTTGCCTAAAAAAGAAAAAAAAGAGGGTTTGAGTTGGAAACCTGAAAGGGCGGCTCAAAATAGCAAAAAAAAGGAAAAAAGGAAAAAAACCCAACAAGTTTGAGTTAAAAACCTGAAAGGGCAGCTCAAACTAGCAAAAAAAAAGAAAAGAAAAGAAAAAGAGAGAAGAAAGAAAAAAAAAAGAAAAAAAGAAGAAAAAGAAAAAGACAAGGCCGAGATGAAAACCCGTAAAGGGCGTGTTAAAGCCTAAAGGAGATTTCAGTCGAAAACTCGCAAAGGGCTGCTCAGATTTGGATCAAGATTGGGCATGTAATGGTCTTCTCTCTCAAAAGTAACAGGTCGGAGAAACATTACATCTGGGGCATCGATGAAGTACAAAAGTTTCCATGGGTACACATTAGGATCAAAATGGTTCTCCCAAGTTTGCTTGAAGAAATTCATATGTTTATATTTGAGGCATCTAGTTTTATACACCTTAGCAACTTTTGATTGATGTTTGCCAACATTTGCTATTTTGACCGATGTTTGTAATCTTTTTGATCAATATTGATATTCTTGACCAAAGTTTGTTATCATTCATTCCCATTTACACCTTGTCTTCAATAACTTCAATTTTATCCCTGTTTAAGGCATTCTTTGCATTGAAATAACGGTTGGTGGACTAGACGATATAAGGTACAAAAGGATTTCTGCATATTACTTTAGAAAATTTCTAAAAAGTATAGGGACCTGAAACAGGACTACCAGTTGGAAATAACCAAATTCGAGGGTTGAAAGGACCTTAAAACAGTGGCTCAAAGTATGACTACCTTTTAGATTTCATGTAGAAGACACCAGACTTGAAAAGAAGACATGGTGATATATCAGTGATGGAACTTATGCAAATGATGAACAATGTGAATCTAAGGACCAAAACAGAAAATCATTCTAAAATATGACATCTTTCCATGCATATCAACATCATTCATGTACATTTAGATAGGACGATTTAATTCATTTAGATCATGACATCTTAGTTGTATGGCCTAGATAGAGGCCCATAAGACAGATTCTACAGGTCATATCCCCGGAGAATGGCGTGATAGAATAACTCCCATAAAATGATAGAAGGGGGGAGTAAAACAAGTGACAGATTTCAATCTCCATGCAAGTTACAGTGGAATGGAGTGAAGCTATGATAGCATTAGAAATGACACCTATTTTCTCCTTAAATTTGTGCATTAATTGTCTCTTTTATGGCATATTTAGCATGCATGATAGACATTTCATACTTAGTTTTTATGTTTTCTAACTCATTATTTTTTGGTTTAAATTCTTTTTATTTTATCTCTTTTTGTGCACTAATGTCGCCACATGCAGCATACATATATTGCATCTAATAATTGTCAGCGCAAGAACGCATCTCAGTAGATCAAGGCTAAAAAGAATTCAGAATGCAGCCACAAATTCAGCTTGAAATTGTGACAATAGATGTCGCCGCATAGGAATCTTTACGTTGGAATGAGTGAATTCAAGCTACAAGTATATCTGGAAGTACCAGCGCAGGAATTTCACACGTTGTGGCCGCAATTAAAGATTTCAGATCGCGACCAGAGATGCGGCGACAATCTGCAGATTTATGAAGATCACACCAGATCTGCGTGAGTGTACAGCTGGACTGTAACAAATTTTGCCAGCTGCAAATAGAATTGGATCTGAGAAAAGATGAGATCTATCATTCTTGAAGCCATTCAGAGTTGCGGCCACAAGTTGGTCTAGAAATGCGGTAAATTGTCGCCGTAAATTATAATTTATGCCGACATTCTGTAATAGTCCAGTAAACAAATCAGATCTGCGTAGCTGTTAAAAACAAACTTTTACAGCTATACAAAGTATTTGAATCTGAGAATGGAGGAAATCTACAATTTCTAAAGCCTATAAATAGAGGAAAGAAGATGAAGAAAAGTATCAAGAGGGAAGGAATTAAATCTGCAATTACTTTGTGTTTTTGAAGTTTTATTGGAGATCGGTGAGTTGATTGAGTAGACAAGCAACAACTCCTGACGAGGAGTGCTTGGTGCAGGCACAAGAGGAACGGTTAAGGAATAGTCCTAGTGGTCTAGAGATAGTAAGCTTCAATTGAATTTATTGACCCCTTGCTTTATGTTGATGAATTACTCTAGACAATTGAATGAATATGAGAATGTCTTTCAGTGTTAGATTACTTTGAATCTTACTTAATCTTTCTCATCTGTTTATTCTTAAATTCAATTGCATTAAACACGAGAGTGGAAGTGCAGTCTACCGACATCGAGAGATGCAGTGATAAGTTGAGTTAACAAGCAAGTTAGGAGAGAGCTGCTTGGGATTGGAAGAGATTCTATCACTTGTTCTTAAGTTCACATTGTTGCCTACATCAAGAGATGGGATAATTATGGGTACTCAAGCCTTGATTAAACAAAGAGCTGCAGTTGGTAAGAATTCTTTGGGACCTCAGTGTTGCGACAATTCATCTATGCAATACCTTATCGACTCATCTAGCGTTATGAGTTAGCAAAGTTAGCAATCCACTCCAGATCTTCACACTTGATCTCCATTTACTTTTATGCATTTTAAATTCTCAACACTTCAACAACAATTTGATTTACATTGACAGTTTTGACTATTTTAATGTGTAGATTAACTTAATTACGCTGACATCTTTACTCACATTTCATCTAATTCTAGTATTAGTTGCTTCGATAGCTGAACATCAAGAACCCATTCCTCGTGAGATCAATATCTGATAGAATTGTTTTATCAACTATACTTGTATCAACGTGTGTCCGCTTGCACAACTGCTGTGACATTACAGATGCGATCAAGCCACACAAAATCATAGAGTTTAAAGAGGAATAGGTTGAAGCCGTAACGACGGACCTAACATCCTAAAACCGAAGAGGGATAGGTTGAAGTCATAACAATGGACCTAACATCTTAAAATCGAAGAGGGATAGATTGAAGTCGTAATGGCGGATCTAACACCCTAAAATCGAAGAGGGAAAGATTGAGCCACAACGCAGATCTTACACATTAAAATTGAAGAGGGATAGATTGAAGCCACAACGGCGGACCTAACATCCTAAAATCGAAAAGGGATAGATTGAAACCGTAATGGCGGATCTAATACCCTAAAATCGAAGAGGGAAAAATTAAAGCCGCAACGATAGATTTTACACCTTAAAACTAAAGAGGGATAGGTTAAAGTCGTAACGGTGAACCTAACACCCAAAAACTGAAGAGGGAAAGATTGAAGTCATAACGACGGATCTTACACCTTAAAATCAAAGAGGGATAGGTTGAAGTCGTAATGACGGAACTAACACTCTAAAATCGAAGAGGGATAGATTGAAGTTGTAATAACAGATCTAACACCCTAAAATCAAAAAAGAAAAGGTTAAAGCCATAACGGTAGACCTAACACCCTAAAACCAAAGAGGGAAAGATTGAAGTCACAACGACAAATCTTACATCTTAAAATCGAAGAGGGATAGGTTGAAGCCGTGACGACAGACCCAATGCCCTAAAACCAAAGAGGGATAGATTGAAGCCACAATAGCGGATCTAACACATTAAAACCAAAAAGGGAATAAATTGAAGCTGCAACGGTAAATCTTACACCTTTTAAAAAAATGAAATTATGATGAAGAGGGAACAGATTGAAGCTGCAACGACGAATCTTACAGCCCTAAAAAATGGTGAAGAGATAGATTGAATCCTATTTCCTTGAAGTTGAAGTGAAGCGAATCAAACAGCAACCACTCTGGAGTTTCAGAAATTCAGGATGAATGGGGGAAGTTAAAGCTACGTCTTGTCTTCCAAAATGGTAGTGAAATGGAATAGAATCACCAGCGAGACGAAAGAACGGAAAAGCATCGGAGGCTAAAGGTCGGACAAAATTGGTCTTCTTTTGAGTCTTTTCTCTATTCTCGTTACATAACAACGAGCAAAGAGGGGCAGCTGTTGCAGCCCAATTTCGTCCGGGCTTTTAAGTCCAATTTTTTTACAAAGCCCAAAAATAAAAAAACCTAAAATAAAGATGGAAAAACCTAGCAGTTGCCCTTGGATGAATGGCCACCGTTGCCTTTGCCCGAAGAATCTCCAAGATTTGAGAATCCGCAGAACTACGAAAGAAAATCGTAGAAGATGTAAATTTTGTGTTATAAAAACACAAAATCAAATGTAAAGAGGGAGGATTTTTTCAGAGAGGAATTTTTTTAATAAGATTGAAAGATTTTCTTTGAGCATTCATACACGCATTAATAGAATCAAAGCAAAAACTTTGAAGGTATCGACTTGTATTTTTATTTCTTCTTTTTCTTCTTTAGAAACTAAAACAACAAAGATAGATCTATTTTTTTTTTTACTTTTTGATGTTGATTCGTCCTTGGTTTCTTCTGGATATGTGAGACCCATGGCTTCCTTCGGGTTTGCTTGGAGTTCATCGGAGTTCGTCTTCCATTTTATTATTATTTATATTTAGTTGTTTATTTTGATATTTGATTTATTGATTTTTTGTTTATTTATTTATTTGTCATTTATTTGCATGCCTAATCTCAATTATTTTTATTGTTTATATTTGTTTGTTTATTTTAGCATTTAATTTTTATTTTTTTTGTTTATTTATCTTGTTGTTATTTATTTTCATGCCATTTTATTGTTATCTCTTTTATTATTATTTATTTAATTTGTATTTATTGTTATTATCTTGTTTGTTTATTTATTTATCATTAAATTTTATGTTTTTTTCTTTTTATTTAATTACATGTTGATTAATCCTTAATTTAATTATATTAGACATTTTATGATTGCATTTCATATATTTATTCATTGATTTGTTATTTATTTGTATGTCATTTTTTGTGCCTTTAAATTAATTTCATGCCTGATTGTATCTTTAACTTAATTATTTTAGAGTTTTTCCATATTTGAGTTTTATATATATTTATTTTTGCTTATATTATTAATTAATTAATATTTATTGTCATTATTACTATGATTATATTGTTATTTTATTTCATACTATAATTATATTTTTATTGTGTTAATAATTGTATTTGATTGTCTTCATTTAATTATTTATATTAATGTATTTTATTATTTTGCCATTATAATTGTAAATTATGTACATACTCATTCATTTATTTTTGCATGACATTTTAATTCTTTTTTAAAAATACATAAACCATTTTCAAGAAAATCGATGGAATGTTCTTTATTTCGGGAATTTGAAAGGATCATGCCCTAACTAACTGGGTGTGATTTTTTTTCTTTGAATCGAAATAATTGAGTACCCTTTTTAAAAATTAAAATACGATATTTTGGGAAATAATTAAGAATGCTTGTTATGTTAGAAAATTCGAATTGTTATGTCCTAACTTACTGGATGTGACTTTTTCTCGATTAATTGAAATAACGAGCTTTCTTCGGAAAAATATTTTTTGAAAAATAAAATAAATATGTCATTCATGAATTTAAGGATCGCAATTTAAATTTTTCTTGAGTTTTTTAATTTTCAACAATTAAGACTTTAAATAATCGACTAGATACGAATTTTGAGCATGTGAGGGTGCTAATCCTTTCTCATGTGTAACCGATTCCTGAACTCGTTTTATAGTTTTCAAAGAGCAAAATTGTTGTTTTGATGATTTTAAAATTTTTAAGGTGATCCAATCACACCTATTTAAAAAAGGTTGGTGGCGACTTCATTTTCATGTTTTCCAAAATATAATCGAGACTTTTCGTTTTTTCAAAAAAATAGTTTCGACATTGATATTAATTGAAAACATGATCGATTGAGGCACAAACATCATAAGCATGAATCAAATAAATATTATTTAATTAAAGCAATTATCCTAGCCTAAATAAAATTAAACTAACATTGTTGTAAACAAGAACGAAGACGCATAGCAAGCATTTTAAGATTAAATTGAAGAAAAGAAAGAATAAACCCAAATCAAAGTGGTTGTCATCCAAGACTCTGATCTAAAAGGTCTCCTTCGTTCATTTGCTTCGCTCTCTTTTGCTGATGGCTCTCCGAGGTAACCAACCAAGGACTCTTTAAAAGGCTTAATTAGCTAAAATTTTATGAGGAGATGATGCTAGGCGTGGGGAATGGGAAATGCTAGAAAAGATGAGAGAATTGAGAGAGAAGAGAGAATGTTGAGTGTTGAGGGATGATTTGAAATTGTGGAAATGGGGTCTTATTTATAGGCGAGGAGTGAGGGTTTGTTTACTAAAAATAGAGAGTTTAAAATCCTTCATTCTTCTGAAATGGTTGGCTGGCCATCATTCAAAGAATTTGAGTGGAATTATGCTTCAATTTAAAGCAATCTTCATGCCACATCAACGAGGGATTAAGACTTGGTTAACAACAAATCTTTAGGTCAATCTTTGATTTCTTCTAAATTGCAAGGACCTTTTGAAATTAAACCAAAAGTGGTTTATTTGGGTAGCCATGTGTAGCCGAAATTGGGCTAAGTCCCTCTTCAAATTGGACGGTTTTGTGATCCAGCAAAATATTCAGTCCTATCCAAAATAACTTAATTAATTAAGAGACCAAAGAATAAAATTAACCCAATTATTGAACAATTTGATAAACCCAAATTATTAATGAAATATTTTATATTAAATTATTGAATATAATTTCATGTTTTATCATTTAATTTGATCATGCATGGCTCACTTTGTACCTTAATAATATATTATGTTTAAATAACCATAAAATAAGTCATTTTATGCATGGAAACTATATAATAAAGCATGAAATCACATTTTGATAACTTCTATGTCCTAAATTCATATTTTCACATATTTCATCAATTAATTAAATATTTACTTGGTTTTAACAATGAATTTAAGTAAAAAGGTGATAAATTACATAGGAAAAAACCTATATATTTTTCAGTTTACACACCCCAAACTTAAATCATTTCTCGTCCCGAGTAATGTTCATGCACGACAAAGGTCTTGCGAAGGCAAAATTGCTAAATGTGTAAGCAGCATCAATCTTTGTCTCATAATCATGCATCAACAAATTCATCTTCATAGATCTTCTTTATTAATAAGTAGTTCACATGCAAACATTATTAAGAATTTTATGCTAAGTTTCAAGATATGTCAACATGAATCATGGTTTGTATGTATGTCACAATTATAGACAACATTCTTCATTCAACATAATTTCTTATCAATCTAAACAAAACAGTCATTAGGCTTATTTGCGAACTTCATATGTTGAACTTAGTACTTCCTCTCCACTAATGTACGTGACATAATTATCAAATCAATAGGTCTTTTATAAGGTTGTAATGGGGCTCGGTTAAAGGCAGAGATTTAAGAGATTTGAAATTTTGGTTTCAAAATCTTAACATTTAACTTTGTCTTGGATCTTTCGAAATACAACCTTCTTCTTTGAATGAATCTTTGGAACACCCCAAACTTATTTTGAACTCATGCTCATACATTTTTCTTTTAGAGATTGAGCAAACTTTTCTTCACTCTTTCTTTCTCTGTTCCTTTTTAAGCATGAGCACGTACATCTTTTTGAAATTTTCCTCAAATGTTGATCACCAAGACAACTTTAGTTAAGATGGGTGCACAAAATAGGATAACTTAAAAAGATGGTAATGTGGCTTAATATGTAGGTACATTAAAATAAACATGTCATTAAGCTCAAAATTACGGTTTCAAAGGTTTATTATCATAAGGTTGGCTTGAAAAGGCTCAAACGATCCAAAGAACAGTTCCTATATCATTTTAGATTTTTATGTCTCCTAGTATTTCGCCTCAAGAAAGTTACTAAGTTAATTCTAAAGATATAACCTTCATGCATGTCTAATCTCAAGAGAAACTAAGTTTTCATGGCCAACATTACCTAAGACTAAGATCATACAAGCATTTCATCATTCATGATAACATATATTCAACTAAGATAGAATCATCATTCATGCTTCCATTCAAACTATCTTATTAAAAAAAATCTCTAAACATTCATTTATTAAAACATACTTATGAAAAAATGATTCAAACATACTTGAAAGATTAAAAAAATAAAGCAATTTATTTGCCTTACCCCTTTAAAAAGAAGCAATGTCCTCATTGTAAGAACAAAGTAGTGAATGAAAACTGAAAACCAGGTAGGATTGTAAGAAAAGAGAGGCGAGTCATTAAGACTTCTTAAATACCAAATCTTTCTTAACAATCCAATCCTAGACACGTTCATTCCCATTACCACATCACTTAGTCTTTTTATTTCTAAAGAGGTGTTAAGCTTATTCATGCTTGCTATGTTTTATTATGCGGAAATAAAATCCTAATTACGAAAGAAATAAATTCCTAGGACCTAAAAACAAACAAACAAATAAATAAACAAGACAAGAATCCCCCCTTTTATTTTTCCGACTCATTCCCCTTGTCTTCTTTTTCTTCAACTCCATCTTTGCTTTCATAGTCGTTATCTTCCTTCCATGTCTCGAAGATAGCATCTGGAAACTCAGGAACAAAATTGTTAGAGATATTCTTAAAAGTATTTCGAATTAAGTCATCTTTAATCTTCACATATTTCCAGTAAGTTTGTTGTTGATTGTGTATTGTAAACTGAAAAATATATAGGTTTTTCCTATATAATTTATCACCTTTTTACTTGAATTCATCGTTAAAACTAAGTAAATGTTAAATAAACTAATGAAATATGTGAAATATGAAATTAGGACGTAGAAATTATTAAAATGTGATTTTATGTTTTATTATATAGTTTTCATGCATAAAATGGCTTATTTTATAACTATTTGAACATATTATATTTTTAAGACATAAAGTGGGCCAAGCATGATTAAATTAAATAATAAAATATAAAATTATATTTAATAATTTATTATAAAATAGTTTATTAATAATTTGGGTTTAATTAATTATTAAATTGGGTTAATTTTATTCTTTGGTCCTTTAATTAATTAATTTGTTTTGGACAGGTCTAATAACTTTGCTGGATCACAAAACCGTCCAAATCGAAGACCAAGTCAACCCAATTTCGGCTACACATGGTTGCCCAAATAAACCACTTTTTGATTTAATTGCACAAGGTCCTTGCAATATTTAAGAAATCTGATATTGGCCCGAAGATTTACTGTTGATCGAGTCTCAGTCCTTAGTTGACATGCCATGAAAATTGCTTAAAAATCAAGCAAAAATCACTCAAAATCCTTGATTGATGGCTGGCCACCCATTGAAGAAGCATGAAGAGGTTAAACTTCTCTATTTTTAGTAAACAATTCTCCTCTCCTCACCTATAAATAAGACCTCATTTTCACCATTTCAAATCATCCCTTCATCCAACATTCTCTCTTCTCTCTCAATTCTCTCTAGCATTCCCTATTCCCCATGCCTAGCATCATCTCTTCATAGAGATTTTAGCTTCTTAAGCCTCTTAAAGAGCCCTTGGTCGGCCACCTTGGAGAGCCATTAGCAAAGGAGCAAAGCGAAGGAACGAAGGAGTCTTCTTTGATCGGAGTTTTGGGTGACAGCCACTTTGATTTGAGTTTTTTCTTTCTTTTCTTTAATTTGATTTAAAAATATTTGCTATGTGCTCTTTGTTCTTGATTACAACAATGTTAGCTTAATTTTATTTAAGCTAGGATAATTGCTTTGATTAAAAAATATTTGTTTGATTCATGCTTATGATGTTTGTGCCTCAATCAATCATGTTTTTAATTAATATCAAGCCTGTATTTCATTCATATGTGATTGAAATGCACCAGAACTAGGTAAGCGATCCTGACCAGACGATGGCTTGTAGACTCATAATTGAAATGTGCATGCTCAATTTAGATACTGACCCGATTAAATTGTAGGTTCATAACAACTCTGACCAAGCTCTGTTATTTGCGTAGTTTTTAGATTCGTGTGATTAAACTGTTTCAAACCTGACACATCCCTGTTACCTCTCACATGAATGCTAAGAAACCCTTAGTAAATAAGGATCAGTAAAATGCATATTTACTAAGTAAAGGATTCTGAAAGGACCTAATTTGGTTTCCAAACTCATGAAACATCGAGTTGCCATGAAATATTTTTCCGAACATTATTAAGCATGTTGATAATAAATTGCGTTTAATTAAAGTAATTGTCCTAGTCTATTTATGTTATAATTGTTGTGAATTGTGTTTAATCTCGCTAAAATCTATTTCATACATTTAGTTTGCATACTTAGGATAATTTGCATTAGGGATCATTTGTATTTAGTTTAATATATTTAATTTTAATCATCACTTATCAAATCATATTTTGTTTTTTTTAATTCACCAAGTTGTTAATATAATTTTACAATTAATTGGCTTAACACATATACAATCCCTGTGGAGACGATAACTCGATACTTACTTATTACTTGATAACGACTATGTACACTTCCGCAAACCTACGCATCACAAGTTTTTGACGCCATTGTCGGGGATTATTAACTGTTGCCATAGTCATTTTTGTGAAATTATTTATTTTCAATTTGGTTTTTTATTTCTAACATTACTAACTTATTCTTTTTAATTTTTTGATTTTCTTTTCAGGTGTTTATGAGCATAGATCATATTATCAATTTACTCCTTATAAACCTTGAAATTGAGCGAACTTTCAGACAAAGAAGATGTGAATGATCAGCTCAAAGACAAGCCGAGATGGACCTTAGAAATCAGAATCATGGCCAAGGTAATGAAGTTGATCATGTATGAATTCCCATCCTCATTGCCGATGATAGGGATCGATGCATCAGACAATATGCTGTGCCACTTTTCAGTGAATTAAATCCAGGAATTAGAAGGCCAGATATTGAGGCACCTCAATTTGAGTTGAAACTAGTGATGTTTCAAATGCTACAAATAGCGGGCCAATTCAGTGGTATGCCCACAGAAGATCCACATCTCCACCTTCGATTGTTTATGGAGGTGAGTGATTCATTCAAGATAGCCGGTGTGACTGAATACGTATTGGGGTTGAAGTTGTTTCCATACTCGTTGCGAGATCGAGCATGAGCATGGCTCAATTCATTGCCACCAAGTCTCATATCTACATGGAAAGAATTAGCAGAGAGATTTTTGGTTAAGTATTTCCCGCCTAGTAAAAATGCTAAGTTGAGGAACGAGATCACAAGTTTCCAACAATTAGATGACGAGTCTTCATACGAGGCTTGGGAGCGATTCAAGGAATTACTTCATAAGTGTCCTCATCATGGGATTCCTCATTATATCCAGTTGGAGATGTTCTATAATGGTCTCAATGCACATACAAGATTGATAGTAGATGCTTCTGCGAATGGTGTAATTTTGTCTAAGTCTTATAATGAGGTTTATGAGATCATCGAGAGGATCGCTAGCAACAACTATCAATGGCCAACAAATCGAGTAGCTTTAAGAAGACGCGTAGTCGGAGTTCATGAAGTTGATGCCTTACTTCGTTAACAGCTCAGGTATCATCTATTTCCTCTATGTTAAAATAGTTTATCGCTAATAGTGCTAATAGTTTTGCAGCTTAGCCACCAAGTCCGTTTGAAGTAGTTTCCCACGTGTACTGTAGGGAAAGTCATTCTTTCGAGATTGTCCATCAAATCCCGAGTCAATATACTATGTGGGGAATCAACATCAAAATAGGAGTGGACAAAGACCCCAATCCAACTTCTACAATCCTTCATGGCATATTCATCCTAGCTTTTCTTGGAGCAACCAAGAAAATGGACGGACGAACAACAACTTTATGTAGCATAGACCCAACCAATCTCAAGGGTTTAATCAGCAAGCTCCAAAACCACCTCAAGTTGAGTGATCAAATAGTTTGGAGAACTTGTTGAAAGTGTACTGACAAAGAATTACGCTTTGATCCAGAGCCAAGTAGCAACACTAAAAAATTTGAAAACCAAATGGGTCAGTTAGCTACGGAGCTTTGTAATAGACCGCAAGGAACCTTGCCGAGCGATACTGAGAATCCAAGAAATTTGGGTAAAGAACATATCAAGGCAGCAGTGGCATTGCGAAGTGGTAAGATTCTGGAACCCTGAATGATTGATGTTGAAGATGAGCCTATTGAGAAGGAGGAAAGTCAACCAGCTGTTGAAGTTCTTACATCAAAAGAGTCAGAATCTGCAAAGTCTGACAAGGTAAATCCTAACTTAGTGAATTCTGATAATTTAACATCTTCTTTAGATGCAGATTTACTTCCTCAGAAAAGTTGTCCGATTCAACCGAAAGTTCCATCACCTCCATATCCGCAAAGATTGTAGCAACACAAGCAAAACAGGAGGTGCAATTCAAGAAGTTTTTGGATGTTCTGAAGAAGTTACACATTAATATTCAGTTGGTGGAGGCTTTAGAACAAAGGCCAAACTATGTGAAGTTTATGAAGGATATACTATCTAAGAAGAAACGACTTAGTGAGTACGAGACTGTTGCTTTGACGAAGAAGTGAATTGCGTTCCTACAGAACAAGTTACCGTTGAAATTGAAAGACCCAGGAAGCTTTACTATACCCTTTAACATTGGTGATCTTATCTTACCGTGGTAAAGCTTTGTGCGACTTAGGAGCGAGTATCAACTAGATGCCTAAGTCCATTTTCAAGATGTTAGGGATAAGAGAAGTAAGACCTACGACTGTGATGCTTCAGCTAGCGGATAGATCTTTAGCATATCCCGAGGGAAAGATCGAGGATGTTTTGGTAAGAGTCGATAAATTTATTTTTCCTATTGATTTCATTATCTTAGATTTTAAAGTAGATAAGGAAGTGTCGATCATCCTTGGGAGACCTTTCCTAGCCACGAGAAGAACGTTAATTAATATGCAGAAAGGTGAGCTCACCATGCGAGTTCAAGATGATTAGGTAACCTTTAACATTCTTAAAGCTATGAATTTCCCGATCTGACAGAAGAGTGTTCAGTTATGGAAGAGATAGAAACCTTGGTTTCTATGGAAAGTAATTTTGAAGAAGATCCATTAGAGGGAGCTTTAGATTTGACCTTTTGGAGGATGAAGAAGGTGAAGAAAATTGATGGAAGCCAATCCGAGAAATTTTATTCAATCCATACAGTTTGACCCGTTGGAGTTAGAAGCTAGAGAATTTGTGCAACCAAAGTTGTCAATCGAAAAACCGCCTAAACTCGAACTAAAGGTACTTCCTTCCCATTTAAAATACATTTATTTAGGTGACTGTTCTACTTTGCCTGTGATAATTTCAATAGAACTGACGAAAGATCAAGAAGAGCAACTAATTGCTGTTCTAAAGAAATTTAAGAAAGCAATCGATTAGACCATAATTGATATTCGAGGCATAAGCCCTTCTTTTTGCATGCATAAAATTATTTTAGAGAAGGTGAGAGAGCTCGAATTGATGGGCAAAGGAGGCTAAATCTTATTATGAAAGAAGTTGTGAGAAAGGAAGTGATCAAATGGTTAGATGCAGGAATCATCTACCCTATTTCAGATAGTTTGTGGGTAAGTTCGGTGCAATGTGTGACGAAGAAAGGTGAAATCACGATTGTTGAAAATGAGCGTAACGAGTTGATTCCAACGAGAACTGTTACTGGTTGGAGGATCCGTATTGACTACAAAAAGTTGAATAAAGCCACTCGGAAAGACCATTTTCTGTTGCCTTTTATGGATCAGATGTTAGATCGACTAGCAAGTAATGAATTTTATTGTTTTTTAGATATCTATTCAGGATATAACCAAATAGTTGTAGCTCCGGAGGACCAACATAAAACAACCTTTACTTGTCCGTACGGTACGTTTGCTTTTAGGCGAATGCCTTTTGGTTTATGCAATGCACTTGCAACATTTCAACGATGCATGATGGCAATATTCACTGATATGGTTGAAAATTTTGTTGAGGTTTTCATGGATGATTTTTCTGTTTTTGGTAACACTTATGATATTTGTTTGAGTAATTTGGCTAAGGTACTAAAGAGATGTGAAGAGACGAATCTTGTCCTTTACTGGGAGAAATGCCACTTTATGGTTAAGAAAGGGATTGTCTTAGGGCATAAAATCTCAAAGAGAGGAATTGAAGTCGATAAAGCAAAGGTGGACGTAATTGAGAGATTACGGCCTCAATTAATGTGAAAGGAGTCAGAAGTTTCTTAGGCCATGCCGATTTTTTATAGAAGGTTTATTAAGGATTTTTCAAAAATTTCTAAACCTTTGTGTTTGTTGTTAGAGAAAGATACAGTGTTTGATTTTAACAAAGCATGTTTGGAAACTTTTGAAGATTTGAAAAGACGGTTAATCTCAGCCTCAATAATCGTTACACCTGATTGGAACTCACCTTTTGAGTTGATGTGTGATGCAAGCGATTATGCCATTGGAGCTGTGATGGGTCAAAGAAGAAACAAAGTGTTTCACCCTATTTACTATGCAAGCAAAACTTTGACGGAGCCCAACTCAATTACACGATAACCCAAAAAGAACTCTTTGCTATAGTTTTTGCTTTTGACAAGTTCTGCTCATATCTTATAGGTACCAAAGTTATAGTATTTACTGACCATGCGGTCATTAAATACTTGCTCACGAAGAAAGATGCAAAACGGAGGCTAATTTGTTGGATACTCTTACTCCAAGAATTTGACCTTGAGATCCAAGACAGAAAAGGTGTCAAGAATCAAGTAGCTGATCATCTGTCGAGGTTGGAGCAAGATGAGGTAACTCAATCATGTGTGCCTATCAATGAGAAATTCCCAAATGAACATCTATTTGAGGTAAGTCGAATTCACGAAACACCTTGGTTTGCTGATTTTGCCAATTATCTTGCATGTGGAATAATTCCTCGAGAAATGACATACCAACAAAGGAAGAAATTTCTTCACGATAGTCGGTATTATTTTTGGGAGGATCCGTTTTTATTTAAACAGTGTGCAGATAATATAATCTGAAAGTGTGTAGCTAAAAGTGAGATTACTGAGATCTTGTATCATTTCCATTCATCTCCAAGTGAGGGACACTTTAGTGGTTCATGTATTGTAGCAAAGATTTTGCAAGCAGGTTTCTTTTGGCCTACATTGTTTAAGGATGCTTATGCTTATGTGAAGAACTGTGATAGATGCCAAAGGACTGAAAATATATCAAGGAGGAATGAGATGCCCTTGACAAACATTTTGGAGATTGAATTATTTGACGTATGGGGGATTGACTTCTTAGGCCCGTTTCCTTCTTCATATGGGAACAAATACGTCTTAGTTGTTGTGGACTATGTATCCAAGTGGGTTGAAGCCGAAGCATACCCTACAAATGATGCTAAGGTAGTCATGCAATTCCTACACAAGCATGTGTTTACACGATTTGGGACACCAAGAGCTATTATTAGTAATGAAGGTTCTCACTTTGTGAGCAAATTGCTTAAGTGGTTGCTTGACAATATGATGTGAAGCACAAGACTACTACTGCTTATCACCCCCAGTCGAATGGGCAAGTTAAAAGAGTGAATCATGAAATCAAAGGTATCCTTGAAAGAGTAGTACGTCCTAGAGAAAAGATTGGTCTCGAAGGCTCGATGATGCATTATAAGCCTATCGAACAACATTTAAGACACCATTAGGAATGACTCCTTATTAGTTAGTCTTTGGAAAGGCATGTCATTTGCCATTAGAATTGGAGAATAGAGCTCACTGGGCTTTGAAGCAGTTGAACTTTGATCTTAAGCAAGCCGGTGAGAGAAGGATGTTACAACTTGATGAGTTGGAAGAGCTGAGGTTGTTTTCCTATGAGAATGCCAAGATGTGTAAAGAAAGATCAAAGAGATGACATGATAGTCATTTACAACCTCGTGAGTTTAAAGAAGGTCAGAAGGTTTTGTTGTTTAATTCAAGGCTGAAGTTATTTCCTGGGAACCTTAAATCCTGATGGAAAGGACCCTATACCATCTATCGAGTTTATCCTTATGGAGCCATTGAATTATACAACAATTTGGAGGTACTTTTAAAGTTAATGGTCAATGTCTCAAACACTATTGGATGGTGAAGTTGAGCAAGTTGAATCCTCATTCAAATTAACAAACCATTGATTTTTCATGAACCTATTTGTAAAAAATAATAATAATTAGAACTTATTTTCTTAACTTAGTACATTTAATTAATTTTTTCTAAGAATATTGGAGCTTAAGCGGGACCGTTGTGACCCCTCCAACCTTTTCTGGGAATTAATTTAATGTAATTTCTTGAGAAGAAATTTTCTAATTGAGTTTTAAAATTTTTAAGTTTCATTTTTTTTGTTGTTTAAAATTTTAATTTAATTTTTTTGTTAATAAAAGGGGTCAAATTTGGTGCAAGTACTAAGCAGTTGTTTTTTCTTTAATGAGTCTATAAATACAGTTTGAGTCTCAGCCTAAGATAGCAAAAAGAAGGGAAAACCCATGCTTTGTCGCCACTCCATTTGCTTGTTGCCCAAGTAACCCTAATGTAGCTAAATTTTTGCTACATGTTGCCGTAATTTTTCCTATATAAACCCCTCATTCCATTATTTTTCATATCCCTCAAAGCAATTTACTCAAACCCTAAAAATCCATAAATTTTCCTCCTTGTGCCACTAGCCTCAAAACTCGAAGGAAACCTTAGTTTTCTTCCCTTGTTACTGAAACTACCTAGTGCCACACTAGAAGTTTGCCGAAGCACCAATTGTCACCGCCGCACACTGCTGTTGCTATTGCACGTTGTCATCGTCGCCACACCATCCTTGCCGTCGCAAGGTTGTCACCGTGCAAGCCCCTACACCACCTTGCCGATTTCTTCTTTCTTCCTTTGTGTTGAAACTTTGCCAAATTTTCGGGAAAAATATCATGTCTTGCAAAAGAACTAGATCTTCAAAGACTACTCCTGAAAACCTTATTTAATCGATAAAGAAGTGAAAGAGAGATTTGATTCAATCTTCAAGCATCAACCTATGACGCCGAAAAAGGTTTTTACTTGAAGAGTCATGATTTGATGGTTGTTCCTGTGCCTATTAGAAAGAAAATCAATGCTCTTAAGTGGGAACAATTTTGTGATGCTCGTTCACTTCCGATGATGAACTAGTTCGAGAGTTCTATGCTAGTTTGACTCTACAAGATGCCACTGAAGTCATCATTCAAAAGAAAAAGGTACCTCTTACTTCTAAGTCCATCAATGATTTGTTTAACTTACCTGATGTTGAAGAAGATGAGTACTACCCTATGATGAACAATATCTAATGGGATTTTCTTCAACAAGTGCTTTATGTTGTGACAAATCCGGGATCCCAATGGATTATAAGAAAGAATGGGAGCCATTTTGTCGAAGGGAATACCTAAAACTGGTAGCAAATGTATGGTTTTATTTCGTTCGCTACAGTTTCATGCCTATCTCACATAGTTCCACCATCTCGATGGAACAGATGCTCTTGTTGTATGCAATTTTGATAGAAAATTCCATTAATGTTGGGAAAATTATTCTCAAGGAGATTCATGATTGTGCTAAAAAAGATAGGAAGTGCTTATTTCCTACCATTAATCACTTCACTTTGCTTATGGGCCCATGTTAAAACAAAAGCAAATTTGAAGGGCAATATGTTCAAGGGTGCATTACAAATCATGATCTTGAAAGGTTAGTAGAGAAGGTTCATGAACTGAATCAAGGTGAGCAAGAAGAATCAACTGAGCCAAATACTGAGGAGTCAACAAATGAAACTGAAACTGAAGCCGATTCAGTAGCTGACACTGAAGAAGAAGAATCTGATAAGGAACCAAACAGTCCTAAACCAGTTGAGGGATCTACAAACCCTGAACCAAATCTTGAGCCAGAAGGAGAAACAGTCAAGTTAAGTGTTGAACCTAAATTTACAACTCCAATGCTGACTTTTGCAAGTACTTTAAAGAAATCGGAGTTGTCAATCATGATGGATATGTGCAAGTTCATGCACAATCAACAACAAACTTACTGAAAATACGCAAAGATTAGAGATGACTCAATTCAAAATACTTTTAAGAATATCTCTAACACTTTTGTTCCTGAGTTCCCAGATGCTATCTTTGAACATGGAAGGAAGATAACGACTATGAAAGCAAAGATGGAGCTAAAGAAGACAAGGGGAATGAGTCAGAAAAAAAAAGGGGGATTCTTATCTTGTTTATTTATTTATTTGTTTTTAGGTCCTTAGGAATTTATTTCTTTCGTAATTAGGATTTTATTCCACAGAATAAAACATAGCAAGCATGAATAAACTTAACACCTCTTTAGAAAAAAAAACTAAGTGATGTGGTAATGGGAATGAACATATCTAGGATTGGATTGTTAAGAAAGACTTGGTATTTAAGCAGTCTTAATGACTCACCTCTCTTTTCTTACAACCCTACTTGGTGTTCAGTTTTCATTTATTACTTTGTTCTTGCAATGAGGACATTGCTTCTTTTTAAAGGGGGGTAAGGCAAATAAATTGCTCAAATTTTGAAAATTTTCAAGTATGTTTAAATCATTTTTTTCATAAGTATGTTTTAATAAATGAATGTTTAGAGAAAATTTTTGTTAATAAGATAGTTTGTTTGCAAGCATGAATGATGATTCTATCTGAGTGAATGTATGTTATCATGGATAATGAAATGCTTGTATGATCTTAATCTTAGGTAATGGTTGCCATGAAAACTTAGTTTCTTTTGAGATTAGACATGTAAGAAGGTTTAAATATTTAGAGTTGACTTATTAACTTTCTTGAGGCGAAATCCAAGGAGAGATAAAATCTAAAATGATATAGGCACTATTTCTTCGGATCGTTTAAGCCTTTCAAGCAAAACTTATGATATTAGACTCTTGAAACTGTGATTTTGAGCTTAAAGGCTTGTTTATTTCTATATACCTACATTATAAGCCACATTACCATCTTTTTCAGTTATCATATTTTTGCGCACCCATCTTAACTAAAGTTGTCTTGGTGATCAACATTTGAAGAAAATTTCAAAAAGATATACGTGTTCATGTTAAAAAAATAGAGGAAGAAAAGAGCGAAGAAAAGTTTGCTCAGTCTCTGAAAAGAAAAATGCATGAACATGAGTTAAAAATAAGTTTGGGGGTGTTCCAAAGGTTCACTTAAAGATGAAGGTTGTATTTCGATAAATACAAGAAAAAGTTAAAGGTTAAGGTTTTGAAACAAATTTTCCATCTCTTAAAACCCTTACCTTTAACCGAGCCCCATTATAACCATTTAAAAGATCTATTGATTTGATGATTATGTCATCTACATTAGTGGAGAGGGAGTAATAAGTTCAACATATGAAGATCATAAATAGGCCTTATGATTGTTTTGTTTAGATTGGTAAGAAATTATATTGAATGAAGAATGTTATCTATGAGTGTGACATACATACAAACCAGGATTCATGTCAACATAGTTTTGAAACTTAGTATAAAATTCGGAATAAATGTTTGCATGTGAATTACTTATTAATAAAGAAGATCTATGAACATGAATTTATTGATGCATGATTATGAGACAAAGATTGATGCTGCTTACACATCTAGCAATTTCGCCTTAGCAAGACCTTTTGCTGTGCATGAACATTACTCGGGACGAGCAATTATTTAAGTTTGGGGGTGTGTAAACTGAAAAATGTATAGGTTTTTCCTATATAGTTTATCACCTTTTTACTTGAATTCATTATTAAAACTAAGTAAATGTTTAATAAATTAATGAAATATGTGAAAATATGAAATTAGGACATAGAAATTATTAAAATGTGATTTTATGCTTTATTATATAGTTTTCATGCATAAAATGGCTTATTTTATAACTATTTGAACATATTATATTTTTAAGACATAAAGTGGGCCAAGCATGATTAAATTAAATAATAAAATATAAAATTATATTTAATAATTTATTTATAAAATATTTCATTTATAATTTGGGTTTATTTAATTATTTAAATTGGTTAATTTTATTCTTTGGTCCTTTAATTAATTAATTTGTTTTGGACAGGTCTAATAACTTTGCTGGATCATAAAACCGTCCAAATTGAAGACCAAGTCAACCCAATTTCGGCTGCACATGGCTGCCCAAATAAACCACTTTTTGGTTTAATTGCACAAGGTCCTTGCAATATTGAAGAAATTTGAGATTGGCCTAAAGGTTTACTGTTGACCGAGTCTCAGTCCTTAGTTGATATGGCATGAAAATTGCTTAAAATAAAGCAAAAATCACTCAAAATCCTTGAGTGATGGCTGACCACCCATTGATGAAGCATGAAGAGATTAAACTTCTCTATTTTTAGTAAACAACTCTACTCTCCTCACCTATAAATAAGACCCCATTTTCACCATTTCAAATCATCCCTTCATCTTCGCTTCAAAAAAAAAAATCATCCCTTCATCTAACATTCTCTCTTCTCTCTCAATTCTCTCTAGCATTCCCTATTCCCCACGCCTAGCATCATCTCTTCATAGAGATTTTAGCTTCTTAAGCCTCTTAAAGAGCCCTTGGTCGACCACCTTGGAGAGCCATCAACAAAGGAGCAAAGCGAAGGAAAGAAGGAATCTTCTTCGATCAGAGTTTTGGGTGACAGTCACTTTGATTTGGGTTTATTCTTTCTTTTCTTTAATTTGATTTAAAAAATTTTGCTATGTGTTCTTTGTTCTTGATTACAACAATGTTAGCTTAATTTTATTTAAGCTAGGATAATTGCTTTGATTAAATAATATTTATTTGATTCATGCTTATGATGTTTGTGCCTCAATCGATCATATTTTCAATTAATATCAAGCCTGTATTTCGTTCATACGTGATTGAAACGCACCAGAACTAGCTAAGCGATCTTGACCAGACGATGGCTAGTAGACTCATAATTGAAATGTGCATGCTCAATTTAGATCCTGACCCGATTAAATTGTAGGTTCATAACAATTCTAACCAAGCTCTGTTATCTGCATAGTTTTTTAGATTCGTGTGATTAAACTATTTCAAACCTGACACGTCCCTGTTACCTCACATGAATGCTAAGAAACCCCTAGTAAATAAGGATCAGTAAAATGCATATTTACTAAGTAAAGGATTCCGAAAGGACCTAATTTGGTTTCCAAACTCATGAAAGATCAAGTTACCATGGAATATTTTTCCGAACATTATTAAGCGTGTTGATAATAAATTGAGTTTACTTAAAGTAATTGTCCTAGTTTATTTATGTTATAATTATTATGAATTGTGTTTAATCTCGCTAAAATCTATTTCATACATTTAGTTTGCATACTTAGGATAATTTGCATTAGGGATCATTTGCGTTTAGTTTAATATATTTAATTTTAATCATCACTTATCGAGTCATATTGTGTTTTTTTTAATTCACCAAGTTGTTAATATAATTTTACAATTAATTGACTTAATACATATACAATCCCTGTGGAGACAATAACTCGATACTTATTTATTATTTGATAACGACTGTGTACACTTGCACAAACCTACGCGTTACATGTATGAACTTGCACATATCCATCATGATTGACAACTCCGATTTCTTTGAAGTACTTGCAAAAGTCGGCATTGGAGTTGTAAATTCAGGTTCAACACTTGGCTCGACTGGTTCATCTTCTGGATCAACTTTTGGTTCAGGGTTTATAGGTTCCTCAATCGGTTTAGGACTATTTGGTTCCTCTTTAGATTCTACTTCTTCAGTGTCAGCAACTGAATCAGCTTCAGTTTCAGTTTTATTTGATGACTCATCGGTTTCTGGCTCAATTGGCTCTTCTTGCTCGCCTTGGTTCTGTTCATGAATCTTCTCTACTAACCTTTCAAGATCATAATTTTTAATGCACCCTTGAACTTATTGCCCCTTCAAATTTTCTTGTGTTTTAACATGGGCCCTTAAGCAAAGTGAAGTGATTAATGATGGGAAGTAGGCACTTCTTGTCTTCTTTTTGGCACAATCAGGATCTCCTTGAGAATAATTTTCCCAATATTAATGGACTTTTCTGTCAAAATCGCATACAACAAGAGCATCCGTTCCATCGAGATGGTGGAACTATGTGAGATAGGCATGGAACTGTAGCGAACGAAGTAAAACCATACCTTTGCTACCAGTTTTAGGTATTCCCTTCGGCAAAAATGGCTCCCATGCTTTCTTATAATCCATTGGGATCCCGGATTTGTCACAACATCAAGCACTTGTTGAAGAAAATCCCAATTGATATTGTTTATCATAGGGTAGTACTCATCTTCTTCAACATCAGGTAAATTAAACAAATCGTTGCTGGACTTAGAAGTAAGAGGTACCTTTTTCTTTCGAACTGTGACTTTAGTAGCATTTTACAGAGTCAAACTAGCATAAAACTCTCGAACTAGTTCATCATTGGGAAGTGAACGAGCATCACAAAATTGTTCCCACTTGAGAGCATTGATTTTCTTTCTAACCGACATAGGAATAACCATCAAATCATGACTCTTCAAATTAAAACCATTTTCCAGCATCATAGGTTGATGCTTCAAGATTGAATCAAATCTCTCTCACTTCTTGATCGATCATAATCGGGTTTTTAGGAGTAGTTTTTGAAGATCTAGTTCTTTTGTGAGACATGATATTTTTCTCGAAAAATCTGTAAAGTTTCGGCATAAGAAAGAAGAGAAATCGGCAAGGTGGTGTAGGGACTTGCTGCGATGATAACCTTGTGACAACAAGGATGGTACGACGGTGGTAACGACGTGCGACAATAATAGCGACGTGCGAAGGGAATGATGGTGCTCTCGCAAACTCCTTACAACGGTAATGGGTGGTTTCGACAATAAGGGAAGAAAAGCTTGGGTTTTCTTCGGGATTTAAGGCTAGCAGCATAATAGGGAAAATTTAGGGATTTTTAGGGTTTAAGTAAATTGTTTTGAGGGATATGAAAAATAGTGTGATGAAGAAGGGTTACTTGGGTGGCAAGCAATAGAAGTGGCGACAATGCATGGGTATTTTCCCTCCTTTTTGCTGTCTTGGGCCTCAAACTCAAACTGTATTTACAGATTCAACTTCAAAACAAACTGATTAGTACTTAGGTCAAATTTGACCCCTTAGTTAACATAACAATTAAAATTAAAATTAAAACAAAAAAATGAAACTTAAAAAAATTTAAAACCTAATTAGAAAATTTCTTCTCAACAAATTACATTAAATTAATTCCTAAGAAAGGTTGGAAGGGTCACAACGGTCCCGCTTAAGTTCCAATCTCCTTAGACAAAATTAATTAAATGTACTAAGTTAAGAAAAATAAGTTCTAATTATTTATTTATTTAAAAATGAGTTCATGAAAAACTAAGGATCTATTAAATTGAACAAGGATTCAACTCGCTCAACTTCACCATCCCAATAGTGCTTGAGACATTGACCACTAACTTTAAACGTACCTCCGTAATTGTCGTATAGTTTAACGGCTCTATAAGGATAAACTCGGTAGATGGTATAGGGTCCTTTCCATCGGGACTTGAGCTTCCCTGGAAATAACTTCAACCTTGAATGAAACAACACCTTTTGACCTTCTTTAAACTCACGAGGTTGTATATGACTATCATGCCATCTCTTCAATCGTTCTTTACTCATCATGGCATTCTCATAGGAAAATAACCTCAGCTCTTCTAACTCGTCAAGTTGTAACATCCTCTCTCACCAGCTTGCTTAAGATCAAAGTTCAACTGCTTTAAAGCCCAGTGAGCTTTATTCTCCAACTCTAATGGAAAATGACATGCCTTTCCAAAGACTAACCAGTAAAGATTCATTCCTAACGGTGTCTTAAATGTTGTTCGATAGGCCTATAATGCATCATCAAGCCTTTGAGACCAATCTTTTCTGCTAGGGTATACTACCCTTTCAAGTATACCTTTGATTTCACGGTTCACTCTTTCAACTTGCCCATTCGACTAGGGGTGATAGGCAGTAGCAATCTTGTGCTACACATCAAATTTGTCAAGAAACTAATTAAGCCATTTGTTCACAAAGTGAGAACCTTCATCACTAATAATAGCTCTTCGAGTCCCAAATCGTGTAAATACATACTTATGTAGGAATCGCATGACTACCTTATCATCATTTGTAGGGTATGCTTCGGCTTCAACCCACTTGGATACATAGTCCACAGCAACTAAGATGTATTTGTTCCCATACGAAGAAGGAAACAGTCTTAGGAAGTCAATGCCTCATATTTCGAATAATTCAATCTCCAAAACATTTGTCAAGGGCATCTCATTCCTCCTTGATATATTTCCGGTCCTTTGACATCTATCACAGTCCTTCACATAAGCATAAGCATCTTTAAACAATGTCGACCAAAAGAAACCTACCTATAAAATCTTTGCTGTAATACGTGAACCACCAAAGTGTCCCCCACTTGGAGATGAATGGCAAAGATGCAAGATCTCGGTAATCTCACTTTTAGCTACGCACTTTCTAATTATATTATCTGCACACTGTTTAAACAAAAATGAATCCTCCCAAAATAATACTGCCTATCATGAAGGAGTTTCTTCCTTTATTGGCATGTCATTTCTTGAGGAATTATTCCACATGCAAGATAATTGTCAAAATCAACTAACCAAGGTGTTTCATGAATTCAACTTACCTCAAATAGGAGTTCATCTGGGAAATTCTCATTGATAGGCACACATGATTGAGTTACCTAAATTTTCTATAACCTCTACAGATGATCAGTTACTTGATTCTCGACACCTTTTCTATCTTGGATCTCTAGGATACATTCTTGAAGTAAGAGTATCCAACGAATTAGCCTCGGTTTAGCATCTTTCTTCGTGAGCAAGTATTTAATGGCTGCATGGTCAGTAAATACTATAACTTTGGTACCTATAAGATATGAGTGGAACTTGTCAAAAGTAAAAACTATAGCAAAGAGTTCTTTTTTAGTTACCATATAAATGAGTTGGGCTCCCGTCTAAGTTCTGTTTGCATAGTAAATAGGGTGAAACACTTTGTTTCTTCTTTGACCCATCACAACTCCAACGACATAATTACTTGCATCGCACATCAACTCAAAAAGTGAGTTCCAATCGGGTGTAACGATTATTGCAGCTGAGATTAACCCTTTCTTTAGATCTTCAAAAGCTTCCAAGCATGCCTTGTTGAAATCAAACACTCTATCTTTCTCTAACAATAAACACAAAGGTTTAGAAATTTTTGAGAAATCTTTTATAAACCTTGGGTAAAAACTGGCATGACCTAAGAAACTTCTGACCCTTTTCACATTAATTGAGGGCGGTAATCTTTCAATTACGTCCACCTTTACTTTATCGACTTCAATTCCTCTTTTTAAGATTTTATGCCCTAAGACAATCCCTATCTTTACTATAAAGTGGCATTTCTCCCAATTAAGGACAAGATTCATCTCTTCGCATCTCTTAAGTACCTTAGCCAAATTACTCAAACAAATATCGTAAGTGTTACCAAAAATAGAAAAATCATCCATGAAAACCTCAACAAAATTTTCAACCATATCAGTGAATATTGTCATCATGCATCGTTGAAATGTTGCAGGTGCATTGCATAAACCAAAAGGCATTCGCCTAAAAGTAAACGTACCATATTAACAAGTAAAGGTTGTTTTATGTTGGTCTTCCGGAGCTAAAACTATTTGGTTATATCCCGAATAGCCATCTAAAAAATAATAGAACTCATTACCTGTCAGTCGATTTAACATCTAATCCATAAAAGGCAATGAAAAATGGTCATTCCGAGTGGCTTTATTCAACTTTCTGTAGTCAATACAGATTCTTCAACTAGTAACAATTCTCGTTGGAATCAACTCGTTACGTTCATTCTCAACAATCGTGATTCCACCTTTCTTCGGTACACATTGCACTGGACTCACCCACGAACTATTTGAAATAGGGTAGATGATTCCCGTATGTAACCATTTGATCACTTCCATTCTCACAACTTCTTTCATAATAGGATTGGGCCTTCTTTTCCCATCAATTTGAGCTCTTTCACCTTCCTCTAAAATAGTTTTATGCATACAAAAAGAAGGGCTTATACCTCGAATATCAGCTATGGTCCAACCGATTGCTTTCTTAAATTTCTTTAGAACATCAATTAGTTGCTCCTCTTGATCTTTCGTCAGTTCTACTGAAATAATCACAGGCAAAGTAGAACACTCACCTAAATAAACGTATTTTAAATGGGAAGGAAGTACCTTTAGTTCGAGTTTAGGAGGTTCCTCGATTGAAAAATTTAGTTACACAAATTCTCTAGCTTCTAACTCCAATGGTTCAAACCATGCGGATTGAATAAAATTTCTCAAATTGGCTTCCATCAAAACCATGTTTTCTTCACCTTCTTTATCCTCTAAAGGGTTAAACTCTAAGGCATTCTCCAATGGATCTTCTTCAAAATTGCTTTCCATAGAAACCAAGGTTTCTATCTCTTCCATAATTGAACACTCTTCTATCGAATCGAGAAATTTTATAGCTTTAAGAATGTTAAAGGTTAGCTGATCGTTTTGAACTCGCATGGTGAGTTCACCTTTCTGCACATCAATCAATGTTTTCTCGTAACTAGGAAAGGTCTCCCAAGGATGATCAGTACTTCATTATCTGCTTCAAAATCTAAGACAATGAAATCAGTAGGAAAAATAAATTTATCGACTCTTACCAAAACATCCTCGATCTTTCCTTTGGGATATGCTAAAGATCGATACGCTAGTTGAAGCGTCATAGTTGTATGTCTTCACCTATCCCTAACATATTAAAAATAGACTTAGGCATCAAGTTGATACTAGCTCCTAAGTTGCACAAAGCATACCAAAGTAAGATTCATCAATGTTACAAGGTATAGTAAAGCTTCCAAGGTCTTTCAATTTCGACGATAGCTTGTTCTACAAGAACACACTGCACTCCTTCGTCAAAGCAACAATCTCGTACTCACTAAGTCGTTTCTTCTTGGATAGTATATCCTTCATAAACTTTACATAGTTATGCAATTGTTCTAAAGCCTCCACCAATAGAATATGGATGTGTAACTACTTTAGAACATCTAAGAACTTCTTAAATTTCACCTCTTGTTTCTTCTTGTGTTACTGCTATCTTTGTAGATATGGAGGTGGTGGAACCTTCGGTTGAATCGGACAACTCTTCTGAGGAGGTAAATCTGCATCTAAAGAAGATGTTAAATTATCAGAATTCACTAATTTAGGGTTTAACTTGTCAGACTTTGTAGATTCTGACTCTTTTGGTGTAGGAACTTCAAACAGCTGGTTGACTTTCCTCCTTCTCAATGGGCTCATCTTCAACATCAATCACCCAGGGTTCCAGAATCTTACCACTTCGCAATGCCACTACCTTGCAATGTTTTTTTTACCCAATCTTCTTGGATTCTCAGTGTCGCTCGGCAAGGCTCCTTACGGTCTATTACAAAGCTCCATAGCTAACTGAACTATTTGGTTTTCCAAATTTTTCAATGTTGCTACTTAGCTCTGGATCAAAGCATTATTCTTTGCCATGTACGCTTTCAACAAGTTCTCCAAACTGTTTAATGACTCAGCTTGAGGTGGTTTTGGAGTTTGCTGATTAAACCCTTGATATTGGTTAGGTCTGTGATAAATAAAGTTGTTGTTTGATCCATTTCCTTGATTACTCCAAGAAAAGTTAGGATGATGACACCATGAAGGATTGTAAAAGTTGGATTGGGGTCCTTGCCACTCCTATTTTGATGTTGATTCCCCACATAATAAATTGACTCGGGATTTGAAGGATAATTCTCGAAAGAATGACCTTCCCCACAGTACACGCGGAAAACTACTTCAAACGGACTTGGTGGCTGAGCTGCAAAATTATTAACACTATTAGAGGTAAACTATTTTAACATATAGGAAATAGACGATACTTGAGTTGATAACGAAGTGAGGGCATCAACTTCATGAACTTTGGCTACGTTTTCCTAAAGTTGCTCGATTTGTTTGCCATTGATAGTTGTTGCTAGCGATCCTCTCGATGATCTCATAAGCCTCATTATAAGACTTAGACAAATTTGCACCATTCGCAGAAGCATCTACCATCAATCTTGTATGTGCATTGAGACCATTATAGAAATTCTCTAACTAGATACAATGAGGAATCCCATGATGAGGACACTTACAAAGTAACTCCTTGAATCGCTCCCAAGCCTCGTACAAAGACTCGTAATCCAATTGTTGGAAAGTTGTGATCTCGTTACTCAACTTAGCATTTTTGCTAAGCGGGAAATACTTAACCAAAAACCTTTTTGCTAATTCTTGCCATTTAGATATGGAACTTGGTGGCAATGAATTAAGCCATGCTCGTGCTTGATCTCAAAACGAGTATGGAAACAACTTCATCCTCTGTGCGTCTTCAGTCACACCGGCTATCTTGAATGAATCACTCACCTCCATAAACAATCAAAGGTGGAGATGTGGATCTTTTGTGGGAATACCACTGAACTAGCCCACCATTTGTTGCATTTGAAACATCATTGGTTTCAACTCAAATTGAGGTGCCTCAATATCTGACCGTTTAATTCCCGGATTTAACTCACTAAAAACTGGCACAACATATTATCTGATGCATCGATCCCTATCATCGGCAATGAGGATGGGATTTCGCACATGATCAGCTCCATTACCTTGGCCATGATTCTGATTTCCATGGTCCATTTCAGCTTGTCTTTGAGCTAATCGTTCACGTCTTCTCTGTCTGAAAGTTCGCTCAATTTCAGGGTCTACAAGGAGTAGATCGATAATTCGATCTATGCTCATAAGCACTTGAAAAGAAAATACAAAACTAAAAATAATAAGTTAGTAATGTTAAAATAAAAACTAAATTAAAAATAAATAATTTCACAAAAAATGACTATGGTAACAATTAACAATCCCCAGCAACGGTGTCAAAAACTTGTAACGCGTAGGTTTGTGTAAGTGTACACAGTCGTTATCAAGTAATAAGTAAGTATCAAGTTATCGTCTCCATAGGGATTGTATATAATGCTAATCAATTAATTATAAAATTATATTAACAACTTGGTGAATTAAAAACACAATATAGTTGAATGAGTGATTATTAAAATTAAATGTAAGTAAACAAAATGCAAATGATCCCTAATGCAAATTAACCTAAGTATGCAAACTATATGTATGAAATAGATTTTAGTAAAGATTAAACATAATTCATAACAAGTATAACATAAATAAACTAAAATCAATTCATTATCAACATGCTTAATAACATTCGGAAAAACATTCCATGGCAACTCGACTTTTCATGAGTTTGGAAACCATATTAGGTCCTTTCGAAATCCTTTACTTAGTAAATACGCATTTTACTGATCCTTATTCACTAAGGGTTTCTTAGCATTCGTGTGAGGTAACAGGGATGTGTTAGGTTTGAAACAACTTAATCACACAAATCTAGAAACTATGTAGATAATAGAGCTTGGTTAGAGTTGTTATGCAACCTGCAATTTAATAGGGTTAGGATCTAAATTGAGCATGCACATTTCAATTATGTGTCTACTAGTCGTCATCTAGTTAGGATCACTCAGCTAATTCTAGTACATTTCAATCATGTATGAATAAAATACAGACTTGATATTAATTGAAAACATGATCAATTGAGGCACAAACATCATAAGCATGAATCAAACAAACATTATTTAATCAAAGCAATTATCTTAGCTTAAATAAAATTAAGCTAACATTGTTGTAAACAAGAACAAAGAACACATAGCAAGCATTTTAAGATTAAATTGAAGAAAAGAAAGAATAAACCCAAATCAAAGTGGCTATCACCCAAGACTCTGATCGAAGAGGGCTCCTTCGTTCCTTTGTTTCGCTCTCTTTTGCTGATGGCTCTCCGAGGTGGCCGACCAAGGGCTCTTTAATAGGCTTATTTAGCTAAAATCTCTATGAGGAGATGATGCTAGGCGTGGGGAATGGGAAATTCTAGAAAAAGATGAGAGAATTGAGAGAGAAGAGAGAATGTTGAGTGTTGAGGGATGATTTGAAATGGTGGAAATGGGGTCTTATTTATAGGTGAGGAGTGAGGGTTTGTTTACTAAAAATAGAGAGTTTAAAATCCTTCATTCTTCTCAAATGGGGGGACACCCATCACTCAAGGAATTTGAGTGGAATTCTACTTCAATTTAAAGCAATCTTCATGCCACATCAACTAGGGACTAAGACTTGGTCAACAACAAGTCTTCAGGCCAATCTCTGATTTCTTCTAAATTGCAAGGACCTTTTGAAATTAAACCAAAAGTGATTTATTTTGGCAGCCATGTGTAGTCGAAATTGGGTAAGTCCCTCTTCAATTTGGACAGTTTTGTGATCCAACAAAATATTCAGTCCTATCCAAAATTAATTAATTAATTAAGATTCCAAAGAATAAAATTAACACAATTATTAAACAATTAAATAAACCCAAATTATTAATGAAATATTTTATATTAATATATTAAATATTATTTCATGTTTTATCATTTAATTTAATCATGCATGGCCCACTTTGTACCTTAAAAATATATTATGTTTAAATAACCATAAAATAAGTTATTTTATGCATGAAAACTATATAATAAAGTATAAAATCATATTTTGATAATTTCTATGTCCTAAATTCATATTTTCACATATTTCATCAATTCATTAAACATTTACTTGGTTTTAGCAATGAATTTAAGTAAAAAGGTGATAAATCACATAGGAAAAAACCTATATATTTTTCAGTTTACAACGGGTAGGCATACGTGCTGTTACATAGTCGTGTGACTCTTTTTCGAAAGCATAAACGAGGAAGTACACGAATTGGCACACGGTCTTTTGCCCCTGTTTCATATAATTTTCTCAAATTTTTCTCGAACTTTTTGATTGATTTCAAGTTAGTTTCAAATTGTATTTAAGTTATTTTTCTTGAGGGAATTAATGTATGTTTTGAAGGTTGAATGTATGAGATTGAGTTGTTACAAATGAATGAATGTTCATAGGCTATTATGAGACTTATGATGTGGAGTTAGATTAGTAATACTTCTTGACCCTAATCCGATGACGAATAAGGGTTATGAGTGTTACATTTATTGGTATCAGAGTCACGATTTAGTCAATTCTAGGACTAACGTAGTGTCAATTGAGTCTAGAATATGCATGCCATATATACCCGATGATAGTGTGATGCTTTTGATCTAAACTAATCCCACAATTCTGTATAGATTCAAGATGTCAAACGAACCAAATAGAGCAGTGGATAATGAAGCTGAAAGTAATGCACAAGTTTCAAATCTGAAAGTAACTGCTAGTATTTCTATTCCGCAGTCTTTTGGTAAAGATATGAAAGATGTTTTCTTTGGTATGATGAACCAATGGATTAGTGGGTTTAAAAAGGCAAATCTGGTAATTCTACCTCCACCTCCTATTGTACCTCCTCTTGCACCTATAAATTCTCAAAATCCAATGCCAATGGTGGCGACAAAATTGTCAATTGATAATATTCAGAACTGTGGGGCTGAAGAGTTCAAGGGTAAGGTTGGAGATGATATCGCGAAAGCTGAATATTGGCTAGCGACTATAAAAAATGGTATTTAAGGAATTGATGTGCACCCCAGAAGGCAGTTTAAGGTGTATCGTGTCGTTGTTAAAAGAAGAAGGTCACTAATGGTGGGAAATATTGAGTTCGATAGTATTCGGGGATCGTATCAATTGGGAATTCTTTCAAGTAGAATTCAGAAAAAATATGTCAATTAGTTGTTTCTTGACAGAAAGAAGAAAGAATTCCTTGAACTGAAATAAGGAAATCGGACGATTACAGAATACGATAGGGAATTTGTGCAATTAAGCAAATATGCAGGTAATATTGTGTCGAATGAGGAAGAAATGTGTATTAGATTCGAAGATGGATTTAATGATGAGATAAAAATGTCAGTAGCAGCCTTAAAGCTACATGAGCTAGTGGAACTTTCTGAACGTGCTTAGAAAATTGAATAAATTTGTAAGAGCAAACGACAATCAAATGCAAGATTTCGAGATTTTGGAAAAAAGGGATCGTTTAAGTCAGCTCATGCATTTCCATCGAAGAAGATATGTAGTGAAGATAATCGATCAAGTGCTTCATCAGAGTTTGTTAGTAGAGATAGACTCAAAGAAAGTAACTTAAAAACGATAAACTCGCCAGCAGCTAGTGTTGGAAGTGTGAGAAATGTGGAAAGAGTAGTACCAGTCCGTAATGATTATGGCAAGAAACACTTCGGGGAGTGTAGATCAAAATTGGGAGCTTGTTTCTGCTGTGTATCTACCGAACATTTTTTGCGTGGTTGCCCTTTAAAGCAAAATGAGTCGGGTAAATAGACAAGTAGACAGGAAGTGACATCGCAAATAGGTAGAAGACTAGGTAATGGTAGAACTTCTACTCTAGGTCGGGGAAAGACTGTTGATGCAAATGATCGATCAGAAGCAAGAGCACCAGTAAGAGCTTAAGCCATTAGAGCTCGGGAAGAATCCACTGCTCTAGATGTTATTGCGGGTACTTTTTCTCTTTTTGATATTAATGTGTATGCATTGATTGATTCAGGATCAACTCATTCTTACATATGCACTACTTTAGTTGACAAAAAGAAATTACCTGTTACGTTGACTGAATACACCATTAGAGTAACTAACCCTTTGGGTCAATGTGTGTTAATCAACAGAGTGTGTAAATCGTGTCCATTGAATATTAATGGTTATGACTTCCTCGCTAGTTTAATGTTGTTACCTTTTAATGATTTTGATGTCATACTAGGAATGGATTGATTGACGGAGCATAATGCATTAATAAGTTGCAGAAGAAAGCAAGTTAGTTTAAGGTGTTCAAATGGAAAGTACGTCTGTGTCAAATCAAATGAGAGCGATTGTATTGCAAGTGTAATTTGGGCTATGACAGCTCAAAATTTGATTAAGAAGGGATGTGAGGCTTATCTAGCTTACGTACTTGATTCGAAGATGTCTGAGTTGAAAGTGAATCAAGTTAGTTCGTGAATTTGCTAACATTTTTCCTGAAGAACTACCTAGATTACCACTATCGGGGAGGTAGAATTTGTAATTGAACTGGACCTAGAACTACCCTTACAGAATGGCTCTTATTGAGTTGAAGGAGTTAAAAGCTCAACTACAGGAATTTATAGAACGTGGCTTTATTCGACCCAATGAGTCGTCATGGGGTGCTCCAATCCTTTTTGTAAAGAAGAAAGATGAATCAATGAGGTTGTCATTGATTATAGACTACTAAATCAAGTCACAATCAAGAACAAATATCTGTTACCACGTATGTTCGATCAATTAAAAGGAGCTACAGTCTTTTCGAAGATTAATTTGAGATCAGGATATTACCATTTAAAAGTCAAAGAGCAATACGTGTCGAAGGTTGCTCTTAGAACACGATATGGGCATTATGAGTTCTTGGTGTTGCCGTTTGGGCTAACTAATGCACTTGTAGCTTTCATGGATTTAATGAATCGAGTTTTTTGACCCTATCTGGACAAGTTTTTCGTGGTGTTTATTGATGATATTTTGATATACTCGTTAAACGAGTCTGAGCATACGGAGCATTTATGGATTGTACTACAGACTCTTCGAGACAAACAACTTAATGCAAAATTCAACAAACATGAGTTTTTGTTACAAGAAGTGGGTTTTTTGGGTCATGTAGTTTCGACAGAAGGTATCAGGGTAGATCCAAATAAAATATCAGTAGTAATGGATTGGAAAATTTTGAAGACTGTATCGAAAGTTCGAGTTTTCTAGGTCTCTCCGAGTATTACAGATGATTTGTTAAAAATTTCTCTATCCTCGCCTCACCGATGACTAGACTATTACAAAAAATGTTCCATTTGTTTGGAATGAGAAATGTCAGAGAAGTTTCAAGCAGTTGAAGACAATTCTAACCGAAGCACCAGTTTTAACACAACTTGAAGCAGGAAAAGAATTTATTGTGTTCATTGATGCATCTTTGTGTGGTTTAAGATGTGTTTTATTGCAAAATGGAAAGGTTATAGCATACGCTTCGAGGTAATTGAAAGTTAATAAACGAAATTATCCAACACATGATCTGGAATTGGTAGCTATAGTTTTTACTTTAAAAATATGACGGCATTACTTATATGGGGAGAAATGTCACATCTTTACTGATCATAAAAGTTTAAAATACTTAATGACTCAGAAAGAATTAAATTTACGTCAGAGAAGGTGGTTAGAATTGCTAAAAGATTATAATGTGGTTATTGATTACCATATGGAAAAAGCCAACATTGTTACTGATGCTTTGAGTCGAAAGTCTCTATTTGCTTTGAGAGCTATGAATGTAAATATGAAATTAGAACCTAACGGTTCTTTCTTCGTTGAGTTGCAAGTGAGGTCGTTGTTTCTATCGAAGATTCAGGATTTTACAGAATACCGACTTAGAATTATTATCCAAGTTCAAAGTAACTAAATGTGGTGAAAAATCTGATTTTGGTATAGGAGAGGATGAATGTTTATACCTTCGAAGTCGGTTGTGTGTACCTAATGATACGAAACTAAAGCATGAGTTGTTAAATGAGGCTCATAGTAGTGCCTATTCAATTCATCCTAGAAGTACAAAAATGTACAATGATTTGAAGCAGCATTATTTGTAGTCTGGTATGAAGCGTGAAACAACGAAATTTGGGTCTTAATGTTTAGTTTGTCAACTGGTGAAGCTAAACATCAAGTTTCGTCAGGGTTGTTGCAACCGATTATGATTCCAGGATGGAAGTGGGATTGAGACACAATGGATTTTGTTTCAGGACTACCTCTAACTCTGAAAAGAAAAGATTCCATCTAGGTTATTGTAGATCGTTTGACGAAGTCTGCTCATTTTATACCTGTCAAGACAAATTACTCATTAGAGAAGCTAGTTGAGTTATATATTTCAAAAATTGTAATATTACATGGGATTCCCTCATCCATTATATTAGATCGTGATCCGAGGTTCACTTCCAGATTTTGAGGAGAATTATAAGAAGCTTTCGGTTCAAAGTTGAATTTTAGTACTGCTTTTCACTTGCAGACGGATAGTCAATCAGAACGTGTTATCCAAATTTTAGAGGACATGTTACGATGTTGCATTATTGAATTTGAAGGCAGTTGGGAGAAATATTTACCCTTAGTCGTATTTGCTTACAATAATAGCTACCAGACGAGTATTAAAATGGCCCCATTTGAGGCTTTGTATGGAAGGAAATGTAGGAATCCATTAGTTTGGTCAAAGTTGAGTGAAAAGAAAATCACTGGTGTTGATTTAGTTCTTGAAATGGAAGAAAAAGTAAAGACTATTCAAGGCAATTTAAAAGCGGCATTTGATAGACAAAAATCCTACGTTGATTTAAAACGAAAAGATATTGAGTTCGTCGTTGGGGATAAAGTATTTCTGAAGGTGTCTCCTTGGAAGAAAGTGTTCAGATTCGGTAGGAAAGGGATGCTTAGTCCTAGATTTTTTGGGCCTTATGAAGTTTTAGAAAGAATAGGACCAGTAGCTTACCATGTGGCTTTACAACCAGAGCTTGATAAAATTCACAACGTTTTTCATGTTTCCATGCTTCGACGTTATCGATCTGATCCGTCACATATCTTGTCCATTGAACAAATTGAAGTACAACCAGATCTGACTTATAATGAAGAACCTGTAAAGATCTTAGCTCATGAAACGAAAGAGATAAGAAACAAATTTGTACCATTGGTTAAGGTGTTGTAGAGACGACATGGAGTTGAAGAAGCAACGTGGGAAATGGAAGAAAACATGAGGTCTCAATATCTAAATCTTTTCTCTGGTAAGAATTTTCTAGGATGAAAATTTTCTTTAGGGGAAGAGTTGTAGCGTCTTGATTTTTTAATCATAACGGAAACATTAATTTTGGGATTTATCATTATGATGATTTAGCTCGTAATGACTAATTAGCTAATAGTTGTTATACAGTTAATAACTTACTAAAGTAATATGAGTGAATTATAAAGTATAAGTAGATAAATTGGGTAGGAATGACTCCTTGTAATAGGAGTAAAAGTGGTAATTATTAAAATTTAAGGATGTGAGTGTTGATTTATAAGAATGTAAGTGGTGGAAGTAAATAAATCATATTTATAAGTTAGTGGATGATGTGGGGTTAGGTTTAAGTGAAAATAGATTAACTGAGCAAGGCTAAATAGGTAATATTGGAAAGAGAGTTTAATGAAATGAAAGGAAAAACAAATGGAATTTTTCATTCATTTTCTTCTTTGACCAAAATTTTAAGAGAGGAAGACATGGTTGAATACTTATTTGAGAAAAGACTAGTCAAGCTTTCATTATCAAAAGCCGTGTTTGAGAGACCAAAACTGAGGGAAAGACAAGGTCGTAGAGAAACTCAGTACTCACTGGAAGCGATTCATAGGTAAGTCGTAGTAAAATTCTATCTTGAATATGACTTGTGTAATTAAGTTATTAAATAGAAAGTTAGGTAAGGAAATGGATATATGTTAGCTGAATTGTAGTATAAATATTGGTATTTCGGGTGTTATGTAAAGCCCCTATATTGCACTCCGGTGCCCCTGTATTGCACTCCGGTGCCCCTATATTACACTCCGATGCCCCTATATCGCACTTCGATGCCCCTATAATGCACCTCGATGTTTCAGTGTGTTTTAGTTAACGTTTCAGTGGAAAATGTGACAAATAATGATATAGACAATGAATTTTGGTCAATGAGGAAATGTATAACGGTAGCTTAGAAGATTTAATGATTTTAGTTGAATAAATGGTAAAAATGGTTTATTATATTATGAGCTTCCTAAGCTTTATGCTTATTAAGTTTGACTTTTTTGTTTTGTAGATTGTGGCAAATTTTGGAAAGAAGGATCAAGCAAGGATCACACTATCCATCACTCTTGGTAGTTTTCTTTTGAAGCCTTTGTAGGGTAGTGGCATGTATATAGGACTCATAAGGGAATTGGTCACTTCTTGTAGTTAGTTTAAAAGTAGAATGTAATGAATGTGGTAATTTTCTTGGTTGAATGAAATTATGTTTGAGTATGTACATGGTTATATGTTATTGAACTTGTCTTAAACTTTCATATTTGGCAATAGGTTTAGATGGTTGGTTAAGTATGTGGTACCTCTGAAATGGTACATTGGTTAGTCTAGGACTGTATGCTATTAAATTTGTCAATGTGAAAGTTAGATCAAGTGGTGTATGGTAAATCGATAAGTTAGTTTTGGTAGTTAAAGGTGTTTTTGGTGATGAAAGGTTGATTGAACTTTGATGTGAATATTAGGAAGATTGCTCTAGGTTAGTGTAACTTGGTAAGGAAGATAGGGTAATGAGCTATCTTAGTTTGGAAGGAATTTATGCTTCGCATGGCTTGTGACATGGGTTGTCACATGGTCGTGTGTATTTTTAAGGTGCAGTACCATTTACACGGGCAGACATACGGGTTGGGACACGGCTGTCTGGCCTATTTTTGTATAGGCACAATGTAACAGCCTAATTTTTAGTGGTGTCAGAAACAGTGGTTTCGAGATCATAACTCTGATGAGGCGAGTTAAAAAAATTATTTATTCTAATATTTATGATGTCATTAAAATTTGGATAAGAAATTTTAAAGTTCGGATAGTAAACTGAGTAGAAAAAACTAAATCGTAAAAAAGGTACAAAAATAGAGATAAGTGATTAGAAGTACTACAAGGGTAAATTAGTCATGGATAAAGAGATAGTTGGATGTTATGACAATTAAGTATTAAAGGGGAATGGTTAATTAAGGCTAAAAATGATTAAGGAAGTTTAATTATGAAAGTTATAAAAATTACAAATTTGCCATTGATATATAAAAGAAATTAAGAAACGAAAAAAATAAAGAACAACACATATATTTTCACTACTTCTTCTTTAACCTTCGGCCAAGAGGAGAAAGATTATGGCTTTACATCCTAAGCTTGAAGCCTTAATTTGAGTAAGCAAATGTCAACAGTTTTAGTGATTTTTATGTTTTTGATTCGTATTAGCTTAATCTAGCTAACCCAAGGATTAATTTGTGAATCTGTCAAATGTTAAAAAATTTTACCATTGATGAATATGCTTATTTTTAAAAGTTTATGGAAGTTTTGGAAGCTTGGTTGTTGGATTTGTTGAATTTATGAAGTGATTTTTGATGATTTTAGGGTTTAAGGATTTAATTGCTAGAATGATAAAATTGGATGCACTGGTGTGAAATTATTCAATGTAAAGGGTTTGTATGAAGGCCTTGAGTATTCGACTAGGATAGATTATGGAAGAGAAGGATTAGTTTGCATGTTTAATGGTCTAGGGACTAAATTGAATAAAAGTGAAATGTTAGGGGTAATTTTATAAATTTCCCAGAAAGGATTTAAATGTACAAAATGAATTGATTGTGTGAATTAATGTGAGAAATGGAATGATTTGTGGATGTAGACTACGATCGTGCCACCGGTCGAGGAAAAGAAAAATTAGTGGAGTAGTCCCTAGAATTCATTCACAACTGCAATCCAGTCCGGTAAGTTCGTAATGTTAAATTCTTATTAATAACTACTTGTAACTACTTTTCTAATGAATGCTAGAAATGAGAAACAACGAATGGAAACGCGAAAGATAGTAGCTATGAGTTGAGAATTTCCCAACCTTGTGCCAAAGGTAGCAAATGGTCCAATACCTGAGATATTACATTTGTTGCGGATTCTCTTTAGCATCGTGAGTCACCAAAAGGTGAATAGAATCCATGAATGGATTATAGGCCCTACAATGGCTGAGATTTATGCTTACTGCATTTTCTCGTCAGCTTTGTGTGAGCAGCATCGTAAAGAACAAATATACCGTATCAATGGTTAAGAATAACATCGTATACTGGTAACAGGCATGACCCCCGAGTCAATAGGAAGCAAATGAGCAACATGACCTTTGTGTCAACAAAGAGCAAATGAGCAACATGACCTTTGTGTCAACAAAGAGTAAAACGAATAACGACCTTTGAAGTTCAGTTGTGCTGGCTTAACAGATTCATAGAGTTGTTTATCACATAAGACTTGGTAAATTGATGAACTTGCGAACTTATTAAGCTATGAAGCTTACTAGTGAATTTGTTGTTGTTTTGTAGATTTTGTTTTGTAACTTGAAGATCGGATCATCTTGAAGACATCAAACTATCCTGGGAGCTCGTTCGGTAGTATTTACATCACTCGGTTATTTGGCCTGTACTAGGATGATATTAACCTTTGATGTTGAACTAAAGATGTTGAAATCTTACTATTTTTTATTATGTAAATGCATGAAGTGCAACTTAGATGTTTGAGCCTAAGATGCTTGTAAAGACTTAGAAGTTATGTATGATGTGTGATGACTTAATGCATAACTTGTGTTGGATGTGTTTGAATGTTAAACTTGTGTCTTGGCTTAATTTTTGAGATTCTGGATACTTGTTTCGATAGAACTTATATGGATACTTGTTTCGGTAGAACTTATACCTATATCGGTAGAAGTACAGGGTAGGAGAGAAGTTGTCCTCTGACTTGTGTTGTATCGGTAGTTGAATAACAAGTATCGGTAGTTTTTAGCTTTGATGTATGGGTAGTATGTATGCATATATCGGTAGAAGTTGTAGGGTAAGGATTTTTGCTCTCTTGAGTTTTTGGTATCGGTAGTTGCATGATTTGTATCCGTAGAAATCATACTTGTATCGATAGAACTAACACAAGTACCGGTAAAATCTGCACAGTCTCTAAATTGTTCACTGACTTGACTAGTACCAATACTTGACCATCAAGTACCGGTAGAAGTCCTCTAAAATGTTAGAAATGCCATTTTTACCCTTGATGATATTGTGTTATGATTAAATATTGATCTAAAATATGATAGGTGAAATATGTTTGAATAAAGATTTAATATATTTGGATAATTTTAAAAGATCAACAGTGTTAAATGAATAAAAACACCAGAATCATAACTGACGACAATCTTCAGGATTTAGGTGTTACATTTAGTGGTAGCAAAGCCAAGTTTAGCCGTTTCTTGGACTATAATGACAATGTTTTATGTTTTAGAAGTACATGCCAAATGAACCTGTGATAGTGTGATATAGATGGATCCGATATAATCATAGTTCTTGCAGATAAACGTGAGATGTCTGACTCAGAAAGAGAGGAAACCAACACAGTGAACAGTAATATTCCAACTAATGATTCTGGAGCTAGTCATGGGGCATCGATATTACCAATGATAGAAAACGAAGCAAAGATATATTTTTGGACTAATGGGGCAGTGGTTCTCGGAGTTCATGAGAAACAACCCGATGGCACCACCTCCTGTTGCACAACCTGCCACCCGATCCGTAGTACCTCCCGCTATGCCTCTACCTCCTCCAGTGATGGAATAGAGACGTCATGTTCGGACGGATAGGGTTAAGAAGTATGGTGCAAAAGAATTTCGAGGAAACATAAAAGATGATCCTTCCAGAGCTGAATACTGGTTGGAAAACACATTAAGAGTCTTGAATGAGATGGCTTGTCCTTAAGAAGACTACTTGAGATGTGCAGTTTCGTTGTTGAAGGATGAGGCCTACAATTGGTGAACGATGATTTTAGTACTGATGCTTGAGAATGAAGTTACCTGGGAGTTTTTCCAAGCAGAATTCAGAAAGAAATATGTTAGGAAAAGATACCTGGACAAGAGGAAGAAAGAGTTTCTAGAATTGAGACAGGGAAACAAAACAGTGGCAGAATATGAATGAGAATTTGTACAACTTAATAAGTATGCCAGGGAAATTGTACCGACAGATGAGGCAATGTGCGTCCGTTTCAAAGACGGGTTGAATAACAAAATCAAGATGATGGCAGGAGGGTCCTAGCTGCGACCGTTTGTGGTTCTTGTGGATAAAGCTCAAAAGATGGAGGAAATTTACCACAACAAGAGGCAAAGAGAGAAGAGGTTTCAAGAATCTAGGAGAAAGAACATCACCAAAACTTTTTTTATGCCACCACTAGAGAAATTTAGAGAAAATGAAACTCGTGGAGCAGTTCCTTCTGGGTTTTCGAGCAGGAGTAGATCGAGTCCACTAGAGTCTAAAGTTCAGAACCGTCCTGCGACTAGTGTAACCAGTGTCCGGAATGTGCCAAACCCATCATGCGATCATTGCAGAAGATACCATGCGGGCGAATGTCAAAAGATAAAAGGGGCTTATTATCGATGTGGGGGGTACAGATCATTTTATGCGAAACTGCCCGATGACATCGGAGGTAAAGGAGAACCAAAGCGTGAAACCCCTTATTTCACCGTCAAAAGGTAAACGCCCAGGACAGAGTAACAGTACAATTGGAAATCGAGGCGACAATAGGGGTACTATAACCCGGTCTGAGGCACGGGCATCTGTACGGACATATGCCATCAATGCTAGAGAAGAGGCTACCGCACCTGATGTCGTGACCGGTATTTTTTACCTTTATAACGATATTGTGTGCTCTGATTAATCTAGGCTCGACTCATTCATATATAGCACTGCATTAGCAACGCATAAAAAATTGTCAATAGAGTCAACTTGAATATGATGTGTAAGTTACAAACTCGTGGGGTCATAGTGTCATTGTTAATTTGATCTTTCGTAAATGTCCACTGAAAGTCCAAGGTTGTAAATTTTCTGCTGATTTAGTACTATTGCCATTCGCCGAATTTGACTTGATATTGGGTATGGATTCGTTAACTGAGCACGATGTAATTGTAAATTACAAGCAAAGGCGAATTAGTTTGAAATGTCCGACTAGTGGGGTAATTATAGTGGAATCTGGTAGACTAAACAATGGAAGCAGGGTGATTTCGGCTATATCAGCACAGAAGATGGTTCGTAGAGGCTGTAAAGCATTCTTGGCATTTATACTTGACACTCGGGGTTCGGGTACAGAGTTGAACCAGGTACCGGTTGTTAAAGAGTACACAGATTTGTTTCCGAAAGAACTATCGGTTTGCCACCAAACAGAAAGGTAGAGTTCAGTGTTGATTTACTACCTGGCACCGCTCTGATCTCTACTCCACCGTAAAGAATGGCACCGATCGAATTGAAAGAACTGAAAGCTCAACTGTAAGAATTGTTAGATAGAGGGTTCATACGACCCAGTGTGTCACCGTGAGGTGCGCCCGTATTATTCGTGAAAAAGAAGGATGGATCGATGTGGATGTGCATAGACTACAGGCAGTTAAATAAGGTGACGATCAAGAACAAGTATCTGTTACCTCGGATCAATGAGTTATTTGACTAGTTAAAGGGTGCAACTGTGTTCTCCAAAATAGACCTTCGGTTAGGTTATTATCAAATGCGAGTGAAAGATTGTGCTATAATGAAAATGACATTCATAAATTGGTACGGACATTATGAGTTTTTACTTATGTCGTTTGGGTTGACTAATGCCTCGGCAGCATTTAAGGACCTAATGAAAAGAATATTTTAGCCCCAGTTAGACAGGCTTGTGGTTGTGTTTATTGATGACATATTTATTTACTCCAAGATAGAATCAAAGCATACTCAGCATTTGAGAGAGTTGTTATGAATTTTGCGAGAAAAGTAGTTGTATGCAAAATTCAGTAAATGTAAATTTTGGCTTCGAGAAGTTGGATTCTTGGGTCATGTAGTATCCTCGAAAGGAGTACGTGTTGATCCAAGCAAAGTATCAGCTATTCTCGATTGGAAGGTACCGAAGAATGACTCCAAGGTACGCAGTTTCCTAGGATTGCCAGGTTATTACTGTCGATTCGTGAAAGATTTTTCCATCATAACCTTGCCGATGACGAGGTTGCTACAGAAAAACATTCAGTTCGTGTGGTCTAAAAAGTGTCAGCAAAGTTTCGACCAGTTGAAAAGGTTGTTAACGGAAGCTCCGGTCTTGACGCAACCAGAGACGAGAAAAGAGTGTGTTATTTATAGTGACCCATCTTTAAGCAGATTGGGGTGTGTTTTGATGCAAGATGGAAAAGTGGTTGCTTATGCTTCCCAACAGTTAAAATCGCATGAAAAGAATTATCTGACTCATGATCTGGAGTTAGCTACCGTAGTTTTTGCATTGAAGATTTGGTAACACTACCTTTATGGAGAGAGATGGCATGTATTTACAAATCACAAGAATTTGAGATATCTGATGACATAGAAAGAGTTGAATCTACGACAGCATCGATGGTTAGAACTGTTAAAAGACTATGACCTTGTGATCGATTATCATCCGGGTAAGGCCAATGTTGTAGTTGATGCCCTGAGTCAGAAATTAATGTTTGCTTTGAGAGCAATGAATGCCCATTTGTCATTGGAAGGCGATGGTTCTATCACCGCGGAGCTTAGGACGAGGTTGTTATTTTTACAATAGATTCAAGAATTATAGAGAAAGGATTCAAAGCTTATAGCTAAAAGGGAACAGATACAGGGTGATTTTACTACAGGGTTTACTGTTGATACAGAAGGTATGTTGTATTACAGAGGCAGGGTATGTATTCTGAACGATTCGAATTTGAGACGAGACATTCTAATAGAGGCTCATAACAGCACTTATTCTATACACCCGAGGAGTGTGAGAATGTATAATGACTTGAAGAAATTGTATTGGTGGTTAGGTATGAAACGAGAGATTTTAGAGTTTGTGACTAGATGTCTTATATGTCAGCAACTGAAAGCCGAACACGAAGTGTCACCCGGGTAACTACAACCAATTTCCATTTTGGAGTGGAAATGGGAATGAGTCACAATGAATTTTGTCACAATAGGAACCAACCTCTATCATCTCCGATAGGGATCCATGCTTTACCTCGAGATTTGGGGTAAGCTACATGAAGCTTTAAGGACCAAGTTGAATTTTAGTACTAATATCATCCGCAAATGGATGGTCAGCCAGAGCGAGTGGTACAGATTCTTGAGGATATACTACAATGTTGTACACTTAAGTTTAAAGGAAGCTGGGAAAAGTATTTGCCATTGGTGGAGTTTGCATATAATAACAACTACCAATCTAGTATTAAAATGGCACCATTCGAAGCATTATATGGTCGAAAGTGCAGGACACCTTTGTACTGGTCAAAATTGAGCGAGTCTAAGTTGATTGGAATCGATTTAGTTCATGAGACTGAGGACAAAGTGCGGGTGATTGGTGATTGTTTGAAAGCAGCATCTGATTGACAGAAGTCATACGCAGATCTTAAGAGAAAGGATATAGAATTTGTTGTAGGAGACCAAGTGTTCCTAAGAGTCTAACCTTGGAAAAAGGTGTTACGGTTTAGTAGAAAGGGAAAGTTGAGTCTGCAATTCATCGGGTCGTATAAAGTTATCGAGCGGGTTGGTCCTGTGGTATATAAGTTGGTTTTACCACCAGAACTAGAGAAGATTCATAATGTATTTCATGTTTCGATGCTGAGACGGTACAGATCAGATCCCTCACATGTGATTACACCCATGGAAGTTGAGATTCAACCGGATTTGTCGCATTCAGAAGAACCGGTTAGAATACTGACTAGCGAAGTAAAAGAACTGAGGAACAAGAGAGTACCGTTGGTGAAAGTATTGTGGAATCGTCACAGGTTAGAGGAAGCCACTTGGGAGACAGAGGCTTTGATGAGATCACAGTACCCTAACTTATTTACTGGTAAGAAATTTCGGGACGAAATTTCCGTAAGGGGGGAAGAGTTGTAACAGCCCGATTTTTAGTGGTGTCGAAAATAGTGGTTGGAGCACAATACTTACGAACAATGACGAGGCGATTAAAAAATTTAATTTATTGTCTAATAATATTATTCAATTTCATTAAAATTTGGATAAGAAATTTTAAAGTTCGGATAGTAAATTGAGTAGAAAGGACTAAATCGTAAAAGGGTACAAAAATAGAGATAAGTAATTAGAAGTACTAAAAGGGTAAATTAGCCATGTATAAAGAGATAGTGGGATGTTATGACACTTAAGTATTAAATGGGAATGGTTAATTAAGGCTAAAAATGATTAAGGAAGTTCAATTATGAAAGTTATAAAAATTACAAATTTACCATTGATATATAAATGAAATTAAGAAAGAAAAAAATAAAGAAAAACACATATATTTTCACTACTTCTTCTTCAATCTTCGGCCAAGAGGAGAAAGATTAGGGTTTTACATCCTAAGCTTGAAGCCTTGATTTGAGTAAGCAAATGTCAACCGTTTTTAGTGATTTTTATTTTTTTGAGTCCGTATTAGGTTAATCTAACTAACCCAAGGATTAATTTGTTAATCTGTCAAATGTTAAAAATTTTACCATTGATGAATATGCTTATTTATGAAAGTTTTGGAAGCTTGGTTGTTGGATTTGTTGAATTTATAAAGTGATTTTTGATGATTTTACGGTTTAAGGATTTAATTGCTAGAATGATAAAATTGGATGCATTGGTATGAAATTATTAAATGTAAAGGGTTTGTATGAAGGCCTTGAGTATTCATCTAGGATGGATTTTGGAAGAGAAGGCTTATTTTGCATGTTTAATGGTCTAGGGACTAAATTGAATAAAAGTGAAATGTTAGGGGTAATTTTGTAAATTTCCCAAGAAGGATTTAAATGTACAAAATGAATTGATTGTGTGAATTAATGTGAGAAATGGAATGATTTATGGATGTAGACTATGACCATGCCATCGATCGAGGAAAAGGAAAATTAGCGAAGTAATCCCTAGAATCCATTCACAACTACAATCCATTCCGATAAGTTCGTAAAGTTAAATTCTTATTAATAACTGCTTATAACTTCTTTTCTAATGAATGCTAGAAATGAGAAACGACGAATGGAAATGTGAAAGATAGTAGCTATGAGTTGAGAATTTCCCGGCCTTGTGCCAAGGTAGCAAATGGTCCGATGCTTGAGATCCTGCATTTGTTGCGGATTCTCTTCAGCATCGTGAGTCATCGAAAGGTGAATAGAATCCATGAATGGATTATAGGACCTACGATGGCTGAGATTTATGCTTATTGTATTTTCTCGTCAACTTAGTGTGAGTAGCATCGTAGGGAAGAGATATATTGTATCGATGGTTAAGAATAACATCGTATACTAGTAACAGGCATGACCCCCAGGTCAATAGGGAGCAAATGACCAACATGACCTTTGTGTCAACAGGGAGTAAAATGAATAATGACCTTTGAATTGCAGTTGTGCTGGCTTGACAGATTCATAGAGTTGTTTATCACATAAGACTTGGTAAATTGATGAACTTGCGAACTTATTAAGCTATGAAGCTCACTAGTGAACTTGTCATTATTTTGTAGATTTCGTTTTGTAACTTGAAGATTGGATCATCTTGAAGATATCACATTATCCTAGGAGCTCGTTTGATAGTATTTACATCACTCGATTATTTGGCATGTACTAAGATGATATTAACCTTTGATGTTGAACTAAAGATGTTGAAATCTTACTATTTTTTATTGTGTAAATGCATGAAGTACAACTTAGATGTTTGAGCCTAAGATGCTTGTAAAGACTTAGAAGTTATGTATGATGTGTGATGACTGTATGCATAACATGTGTTGGATGTGTTTGAATGTTAAACTTGTGTCTTGGCTTAATTTTTGAGATTCTAGATCTTATTTCGGTAGAACTTATACCTGTATCAGTAGAAGTACAGGGTAGGAGAGAGGTTGTCCTCTGACTTGAGTTGTATCGGTAGTTGAATAACAAGTATTGGTAGTTTTTAGCTTTGATGTATCGGTAGTATGTATGCATATATCGATAGAAGTTGCAGGGTAAGGATTTTTGCTCTTGGGAATTTTTGGTATCAGTAGTTGCATGATTTGTATCGCTAGAAATCATACTTGTATCGGTAGAACTAGCATAACTACTGGTAGAAATCTACACAGTCTTTAAATTATTCACTGACTTGACTACTACCGATACTTGACCATTAGATACCGGTAGAAGCCCCCTAAAATGTCAAAAATGCCATTTTTACCCTTGATGATATTGTGTTATGATTAAATATTGATCTAAAATATGAGAGGTGAAATACATTTGAATAAAGATTTAATATATTTGGATAATTTTAAAAGATCAACAGTGTTAAATGAATAGAAACACTGAAATCCTAACCGGCAACAATCTTCGGGATTTGGGTGTTACACACACGGACCAGCACGTAGGTGTGTGATGTAGGTCAGTAAGGTTTTTCAAGCATGAACATGGGTAAGCACACGTGTTGTTACACGACCGTGTTACTCTTATTCAAAGGCACACACGGGGGAGCACAAGGGTTGGCACACGGTCGTGTGCCCCTGTTTCATATAATTTTCTCAAAACATTCTCGAACTTTCTGATTGATTTCAAGTTAGTTTCAAATTGTATTTAAGCTATTTTTAAGGTAATTAATGTATGTTTTGAAGGTTGAATGTATGAGATTGAGTTGTTACAAATGAATACATGTTCATGGGTTACTATGAGACTTATGATGTGGAGTTAGATTAGTAATACTTCCTGAACCTAATCTGACGATCGATAAAGGTGAGGGGTGTTACATTTTAATACCGTTACAACTACCAATTTGCAAAGTTGTCTTGTCACAACCCAAAAGTTACGGATCCAAAAAAAGGTAAGGTATGTATGTAATTGTTTTGGTTCATTATGGTAGTATAATCTACTACCCTGCTGTCTTGCTAGCAAGTTAGAATATTGGCGCATACTAGCGTTAAAGTATCAGTCTGTTGGCGGTATCTAAAGATTTAATTAAAGGGTATCTTCAAGTGAAGAAAGAATACGCTCGGGGAACAGTACGCTCCAGAGCTTTGGTTAAGCACGAAGAGCTTACCAAGCGTATGAGAAAGTTGTAGGTGACTTAATCGTGTTTAAGACCACACCATATTCGAGTCACCACCAAGTTATAGTATGCTCGATTTGCTTGAGCACGGTTCAAGTTAGTTTTTGTGACGAGATTAGTTGGGCGTCAATTGAATTGATTTGACCCTTCCTATGACTAGTCAAACATTAACGTAAATCTTCACGAAATTTTCTTTACCTTTCCCCCCCGAATTTTGTAAGAGAAATCAAGAGATTGATTTCAGTAAGCATCATCACTTGTCAAAATCCGTAGAAAGGGGACAAGGAGTATATATATTTTGTGAAGAGGGAGGTATTCCAAATGGTTTTCTTTCTACTCTACGTTTTGGTCATTCTTTCTAACCTAAATGTTCTCTATTTCTTCGTTAAGCTAGATCTAAGATTTTGTTTAATTAGTAGATGATTCAACCTTTTGTTGCTACTGCTGGATCGAGAAAGACGATTAAAATTAAAGCTCCAAGATGAGGTAAAGGTGGGTCCTTGGTGAGTTTCTAAACTCGACTCTTGCATGATATTTTGTGATGATTCTTTGTATGGTTGATTTCTTTGTAATTGTGCAAGTCTTCTTGAGGAATTTCTATATTTTTGGGTGTGCTTGTATGAGTTATCTGTAAAACTTGTGTGGTGTATTATTTGGGAAGCCTCTGTGGCAAATCATTTGGAGAGCTTGTATGGCAAATTCTATAACGCCTAAGTGGCGAGTTGTTAGCCCACCTTTGTAGTGAGATTTGGGTATGCTTTTGAGGCATTTTCTAAAAGAGTACTCAGCAGTGTACCTGATTGGTGAATCCACCATAGTAATTCGCTAGGATAGTGAACTTGGCATATCTATAATTATTGGTGGTGTAAGTGTCCGCCAAATCTAGACATTTTCATGTTATGTGTCGAAATAAGTTCATTGTCCGAATTGATTTAAAGATACAATGTGATTGACATTATGACAGTCATTAGAGTTTGTATAAAAATCCACCAAAGGTAGTACTCGTAGGTATACCATTCTAAGAAATGTATCCAACTTCTATCTTCAAAGAGACTATGAAATAAGATTTGCAATAAGGTGTGAAGTCTGTGATCCGCCAATCAAGTGTGTTCAAGGTGGTCAAGTGTAGAGATTGGTGCATAGTTATCGCCAAGAATTAGCAAAGTTTTTTCCAAAGTCTAAAAGGGAGTTCAGAAACTTAAAGTCAAGGACTTCAGCAATAACGTGTACAAGTAATATTGGTTGAAACTCACTAGGTTTCTAATGAACTTATGAGAATCTAAATATGATGCATGTCCTTGGAATTGAACCAGTACGCCAAAAGGGACAAGCCAGGAATGTACCAAGTGGGCAGTTCGAGGTGTGATATTTTGCATACATAGCGGAACTCTTTAGAATATAAAAAATAATATTTTAACTCCCAGATTAAGTCTATTTTACAAAGATTGAAGTTGTAATGTTTTATATACCGCTTTTAAGAATCTGTTATAATTAATAAATGTTTCTTTCAAAATCTTTTGACTTAGAAAATAATATAATTAAATAAGAAGTATGTTCAATATGGTTTTTGCTAGTTGTAAAATTTTTGTTAAGTTCTTAAGTATTGTAGCATCTTACATTTTGGTTCGATAAATCGAGTCATGTATCCTACATTTGGGCCCAATAAATCGGATCAGGTATATGGTGTTACAATTTAATTAATATTATAGCTTTCGATTTAGTCGATCCTCTGGAAGTTGAGATAGAGTCAACCTTGTATGCATGATACATTAGACATGGCTTAGTCGCTCAGGGAAGTTAAAGTATTTAGTAATGACGGATGCTTTGGCACACTAGTATTGGAGAAGGTGAGCTCAATTGGATAGGAAGAAAATAGTTTTATAGATAAGAAAAATAAAATGATACAAGCTAAAAATAGAAATTTAGTATAAAAGAAAATGGAAAAGACAGAGTATTTAATCTTCCTTCTCTAAAGACTAGGCGGTAGGTTCATTGGGGGCTCCTCCTAGCTGAAGGCATTCTTTGGGGACTCTTCAATAGCATCAAACTTTTCCAAACTTGCCTCCTCTATTTCTAGCTCTCGGGAAATGCAGAAGTTGGTCGATTGCCTCCATTCCCCCTGGAATTTCTCTGAATTTTCTCCCTTAATTTTATAAATATTAAAGTTTACGGACACACTAATAACCTTCTGTAAGTAGTTGAAGTTCACCTGACTCAAATTGAGGGGACCCATAAAAACTTGGGTGTGAAGGATCAGGTTGGACCGTAGTATGGGCAAGGCCTCTACCAGATTCTTTTTAGTGTCCTCCTGGTACTTTTTTAGATGCTCCAACTCTGATAAACCCCGTTGGTCTTGAGACATTAGTTGATTGACTTCTTCCTCCATCTGTTTGGCCCGGATTTCTAAACATTCAGATTTGGCTTTCCAAGTAGAGACAGAAGAGACAAGCTCTTTTATCTGGCTTGTAGCTTCCTCATGACTCTAGCGTAATTGAATTAAGAATTGGTTGCCAAAATGCACAGTTTCTTCTAAGCCCGCCAGTTGAATGAAGGGCTCAGCTCATAATTCTGTATTCAGCTACTAAAAATTGAAACAACCCCTCCAGCAATGAGAGCGGGGGTAAATGAGGATTTTGTTGGAAAAAATCCGGATTTGAAAATGGTTTTCTTGCACAGTGAAAAATTAAAATTTTGAAAACTAACTCGATTTGTGATATTTATGGCAATAAACCTTAACCCAATGCATACTTGTGTTTTTGTATAAGCAGATCCTTAATGTTTTTCGAGTTTCAACCAAACGATTTTCTCCGTTATTTTTATACCACGAATTGCTTCGAGTGTAGGCTTGAACCAATTAAACCAAAACACAAAATTAGAAAACGTTTTCCCTTTGGGGTGAAATTAGAATTTTTGTCTTTCAATGCTATCACCACCTCCTCCTTGGTCTAACATGCCGAAAGCAACAAATTATCCTCCTGCGTGATGCACTTATTTATTTCAAAAAGACTATGTTCACTGTCGACCACTCCCCTTTGAGATGTGAACAAATTTTCGAAAAAACTCGTAGAAAACACCGTCTCTTATTAGCATTACTGTGAAAGAAGTTAGTATTTCGATCTCCAGATTTGAGCCAATTAACTCAAGCTTGTTGCTCCGAATATACTTCATCTTTCTCCATCTCTCAATTTAACTTAATTTTTGTGTCAAGTAAATCACCCAAGGTCTCTTCATCTCGATCAGCCTCTAGCAATAACTCAAGTTTTTTACTTAACTCAACCTTTAACTCATTATGGACCATCCGAATTTGACGAGCCCATCTAGTAAGACCCCACTTGAGTTTGTCTAAATTCACCATCATATCCTCGTCCACTGAATTCCAAAAACGAGAAACCTCCGTCCCAAAAAAATCTTCTAAAACCCACCATGCTTTAAATCGAAAGACATAACGCCCTCCCAAAGAACTCGAGCATCTAAATTAACCAATAACTGAAAATGGTATGACGTCGAAGTAGAATATGACAAATGTTCATATCCAGAAATTTCCCCATCCATGCCTCATTCGCAACCCATCTATCCAACCTTTCTCGAATATTAGTCAACGGTGAATTCCCCTGTTCCCATGTGAACCACGGACCAGAGAAATTCACATCCATCAAGTTGCAACACAATAGGGCATCCCGAAACATTTCCATGCGTCTCTCCTCCTTTGGCACACCACATTTCTTCTTGCTAGCATAAAGAATCTAATTAAAATTGCCATACACACACCAAGGTAGCACATAATTCAATCCTAACTGTTTAAGGGTATCCCAAGACTTTCTTATTATGGGTAAAAAGGGGTTCCATAAAAACTAGTGAACCTCCATATCATCACCATTAGCTCCATCTATGAACACATCAATAAAATTATTTGAAAATCATATCAATGAGATCGATAGATCCTCTATCCATGCAAGACAAACACCTCTTTTCGATCGATCGGCACTTACCTCAATACCATTGGCAAAACCACATTTTCATCGTACACAGTCATTCTTTTTTTTATCAATTTTAGTCTCCATAAAGAAGACTATTTAGGGCTTGTGAAGCTTCAACACCTGTCGAAGCTTACGTACTGATCGTGGTTTCCTCAGTCTATGAACATTCTAACTCAGGATTTTTATTGCTCCCGATCAGCATGCTCAAAGGCAACCGCTGATCCTAAATTTAAAGTTAAACCCAAAAATTTCGTCATACTACCATCTTTGGGTTCCACAAGATGGTCTGTGTCCAACGCAAATACAAATATTCTTTTTTTTTCTATTTGACAATCCATCGTCATTCTCACATTCCCCATCAAGTCCTGAACCATAATCTCGCTTTCTCCCATGCAAAAGAGTCAAATTATGATCCGCTTGCCCTTCACAGGCCAGTCACTTCCATTTCCTTGTCATGGGGCCTAACTGATTAATTAGGCATAAATCAGCACCCAATCGACAATCTGGCCCATCTCCACCAAGCCCATAATCAGAACTTAGATGTTTTTGAAACTTTGCCCCCATACTAGAGTCCTTTTCAACTCCAACCATATCCTCCATCTTATCCCTAGAGTTTATCACCTGAGAATTCAAAGTCGAAACCCTAAATTTTTAGTGCTAAATTTTCTCCCAATTCCGACGAGACAACCCGACTATCCCAAATCAACTTGTCTATTAGATCGTTCATCGGAACCCCGACATAGGAACTTTGCTGTTCTTTGCTGACCAAGGAATTCAATCTAAAACTTTTTTTTACCCCGATAACTACTCTAGGCTTTTAACGCAACTGTATAAGGCTGCTTATCCTCTGAACGATTCTTCTCCACCTCAAACAAACGCTCACATTCCTTCACACCATGGCTGATTCTTCCATAACCAAAACAAAAAATAGGGAGTGTCTCATACTTAAAAGGAACCCAAATTCTTTCCAAACAACCTACATTTACAAAGATACCTCTTCATAACGGATTCTGAACATCAAGCCACACCTTAATGCGACAGAAATCACCCATCTCCTCCGCCCTAAGTAATCCCTTAAATGTTGCACTAATTGCATGCATTAAATATTTTTTTATCACACTTTGACGGGCAAGGATTGATTTTTACCCAAAAGGGAGACTTAACCAAGTGAATCTTATTCCTATCCACTGAACTTGCCAAGCGCTCCAATAAAATCAAGTGTCAATGAAAAAGCCAAGGACACCCCTCTAAAATAAACTCCAAATCCTCCTCACAATCAAAAGATATGATAAACAAATTTTGACTTGCGAGTTTGATTTCAAACTTCTTTTCATCTTCCATATACTTTAAAATTGTGCTCGTAGACTATCCGAACTAAAAGATTTCCTCGTCAAACTGAACAAATCAATGTGAGTTTTTCTGTAGGAACCACCTTAGAACTTTTCACCATTAATTGAATTAATTTCTCCTCTAAAAGTGAAACTTCGTCTCTCTCCATCGTTTGTTAGCGCCATCATCTCTCCAAACCCTAATAACAATGATCTTATTTCACCAGGGATCTCAAAGAAAACACTCTTGGCTCTTAGGTTGGTTTTATTAAATAGTTATATGAAGTTTTTAATACAACATGATAATATGAAATACAAATATGATAAAAAGTTAGATATATACATAACAAAGTCACTATAATTAAAAAAATAACATACACAACTTTGAGGGAAAAAAAGGGAGGAGAGAAATAAAATTGGGAAAAAAAGGAAGTCATTATTGTAATTAAGAAAAAAATTTGGGTTAATTTTTAGAAAAAAATCCAAAAAAACAGAAATAAAAAAAAGACTAGCGTGTGCGTTAGAATGCGTAACCGTTAGGTCACATCCCCGTCAGGCATTGTCGGCCTACAGGTTGGTGACACCGACCACCTGAGGATCATACGTTTTAACGCACGCGCCAATTTTTTTTCTTTCTTTCCTTTCTTCCGTCCTTTTTTTTCCCTTCTTTTCTTTCTTTTCTTCCCCTCTCACTGACCCCTTTATAAACTGCCCTCCAATTTTTACTTGGTCCCCCACCTAGAGTATTTTCTAATCCAAAAAGTTGAGGTAATTGTTTTAAAGGGTTCTTTTTGCAAATATGCCAAAATTAGAGTTTGTTGTGTTGGTTTTTTTGGTTTTATCTGAAATTAATAGGATTAAGGCCTGTTAATTTTGTTATTATAATTTGCGTATGTTATATTAAAGTAATTATTATAATATAATGTTTAACTGTAATTTGGATATGTTAATTTTTTATTATATTTAAGTGTTAATTAATTTTTTTAAAAATTATGCAGATTTCGATATGATTTCTCTACTCCGAGTTACTAGTCACACTGCTTTGATGATAAACGAGACAGTAAAATATTTTCATATTTATGTTTAAAGATTATATGTATAATAACAGTGTCGCGGTATAATTTAGATTTATTCAGTTAATTTAACAAAATTGGTTATTTTATATGGACATGATGAAAATTGGGTATTAAGGTCGCGAGTCCATTTTCCAAGGTACCGTCTGGACGAACAAATTATGTAACACCCTTATACTTGACCCGAAACAAATTATGTAACACCCTTATACTTGACCCGATCACCAGGTTCGGGTACTGAATGATACAAAGATCCGAATATCTTGATGATATTTCTGAATCTATTAATATTTAATCCCTTAAATTACACATAAACTATATTAAGAAATATAACTCTTTAATCTCATAAGCTTAACAGTAATTACAACACTAACAGCATGTTTGGTTGGATGTAATAGCTCATGCATTCTAGCTCTATTCAATGGGCCACCATAAACAATTGTTTGGTTTGTTGTAATAGCTCATGCATTCTAGCTCTATTCAATGGGCCACCATAAACAATTGTTTGGTTTGTTGTAATAGCCTATTATAGGCTGAATGGAATCAACCTCTATTACAGTACGACTTGTAATAACAATTCAAGGGTTGACATTTGTATTGGCTATTCAATGACACTCGTGTTTACATTTTTTTTCCTTTTGGACCAAAATATCCTGGCAATATCTTACCAAACTTCATTCTTTTTACTCTTTGAAATTAAACGACATACCCTTTTGCTTCATTCTCTTCTACAAGTAGATGCGTTCTGTGCTTTTTTTTTTTGAACCTTTTAATGAGAATTTATGGGTTATTTTTTGGGGGTTTACTGTTGTTTTTACTATAGATGTTCTTAGCCTTTTCAATTTCAAGGTTTTTTTTGGTTTAAATCTATGGGATTTTTAGGTTAAAGTTACTGAAGAAAAGGCATTGTTTGCTTCAAGTCTTTGCAATTTCTTACCAAAACTTCATTCATTTTGCTCTTAATGAAACTAAACGACATACCCTTTTGCTTCCTTCTCCTCTATGAGTAAATGAGTTTTGTGCTCTCTTTTTTTTCTTTTTTTTGTATCTTTTAATGAGAATTTATGGATTATTTTTTAAGTTTAGTGTTGTTTTTATTATAGATGTTATTAGCCTTTTCAGTTTGAAGTTTTTTTTTGGTTTTAAATCTATGGGATTTTTAGGTTAGACTTACTAATGCAGACATATAGTACTATATGGATGAATAATTTGTGTTACTTTTATCTAATATCCATGTTGAAATGAGTTTTAGTATACATTTTTGTGTCTACTCGATGTTTAGTTGAGGAACATTACTGATATGGATTACAGAGTATGCTTTTGGCAATATCTTTACAAATTATTACTCTCTACAACTTTTATATTTGTTGCTTTTATTATTTATATTAAGGCCTATGCATAGTAATTCAGCTTTGTTAAACTCTTCTGTTAATTGATTAGAGCTTAATAAACTCCATTGTTCTTTAGAGTTTAATGTTTAGAGAACTGATATTTTCCATATGGGTATATGACTATTGGGATTTTTCTGGCCTTGCCACTCCTTTGGTTTTTGCACGCTTGACTACACGTCTTGAACTACCGTAATTGAAGCGTTTTCTTTTATTTCATGCATTTTTGTTGATATTTTTCTCAGAATTGGGAGACAACCTTTTTCATTGCGGTAAGGCTGAATCCTTAGAGTAATATTTCATTTGTGTCTAGAAAGAATCTATCAATTACCTTTTCTTTGTATGCTATTCTATTTCTCACAAGCATTAGTTTTGTATCTTATTTGTATTCAGATAACTTAAACCTGTGTTGTTCACCATTCTTATTTTTGGCTGGATAGATACCATAGTTAATCTTTTTTCAATGTTAACAGATTCATTCATTTTTTTCTTGCATATATAGAAGTTTTGTAAGAAAGAAGGAATATAATTTAGTAATCCCTTTCAACCAAGTCTATTTTGGGCTTAGGCTTTCAATCATAAATAAAATTATGTTTTAAGATTAATTTATAATGTAATTTGAAGATATTTAACTTAATTTTAATTTATCTTTTTAAGATAGTTATGTCTGGCTTTTCACAATCAATTGTTTCTTCCCAAAATTCTCGAGGAGCCAAAAGGAAATGAGTTTCTAAAGAAGATGTTGTGTTGGTTGCCTGTATGGTCGACTTGCATAATGTTGGAACTTTTAATGCAGATACGAGATTTAAGATCGATTATTTAAATGAGCTGGAAAGAATGATAGAAAATGTTTTACCTCATGCTATGTTGAAGGCTAAACCTAATATTGAATCGAGGATTAGGACATTGAAAAGGGATTGGGCAACTGTTTACAACATGCTCAGTGGAAGAAAAAATAACGGCTTTGGTTGGGACGAGCATAAGTAGATGGTTGTTACTGAAGATGCTGTATGGAACTCATATATAAGTGTAAGAATTATTTCCTATCTTTTATTATCTTGTTTTGATCAAACTTATATCTAATGTGGATTCTTTATTTTTTTTATAGAGTTATAAAGCAGCCGGTCAATTCAGACATCGTAGTTTCCCTTATTATAACCAACTTACTTCCATATATGCAAAAGATTGAGCCACTGGAAATGATGCTCAAACAGCTGCAAATATTATTGAAAAAATAGATGCTGAGAATGTAGCTACTAGAAATAATCTTGAAAAAGAAAACAATTATTATAAATGCGAAGATGATGTTTCCTTGGATGAGATGGATGTCTCGGCTACACAACCGCAAACGTTGAAGTCAAACCAAGATGGTTCCACATCTTCAAAAAAGAAAAAAAAAAGATTTTTGATGGAAGTGAACAAATTTCTACTTCCATTACTGATGCTACCATATTTTTGGGAGAAAACATACGAACTATTGGAATTGAATTAAGTAAGAGTATTGCCTCTGAGAAAGTGATTCAAGAAAATGCTCAAAAATTATATTCGACCTTATGTGAAGTAGAAGGATTAATTGGGGATGAGCGATATTGTGCGTTGAGCAAAATCCCAAACCATTCAACGCAAAGATTTCTTGACCATTAAAAATCATGGTTGTGTTGGTGATGTTTTATTAACTTTTTGTATATGTAATTTTGGATAGTAAGATGCCATTAATAGAATGTCACAGACTGTTGTAACTTTTTGATGTTATAAATTTAACATATAGATTATGACATATAAATTATGTTTGAATGTAAAATATAGTTCTCAAGCTATTTATACTTCTAATCATTTATTTTTTAGTTTAGAAGATAATTAAATTATTTGTTTCGCTAATGATGTTTAAGCTCATTAAATATGCATTGCAGTTTAAAATTAATAAAGTAGGGTATATATTATTTTTCTAATATTATATATTATGATTTTTATTAATTCATATTTTAATAATAATTATATTAAGAATGTTATTAAATTATATAATATTTTATTAAATTATATTTAATAATAATCATGTTAAAATATGATTAAATTATTTATTTTTTATTAAATTATATTTAATGATAATCTTATTAAAATTTAATTACAATTACAATAATTATCTACCTAAAAAAAACTGCTAAGAGTACTCTAGTCATTTAAGCTTTTATTTCTTAAGGTATTACAGTACTTCTATTCAACCAAACACAAAAATACTACTATAGTTCTATTTCATTACATTCAACAAAACAACTAAAATACTGATTATAGTCCTATTCCATTACAGCTCTATTCCATTACAGCTTTATTCTATTACCACAAACTAAATGTGGTGTAAAGATTTAAAATAAAGGTCAATACATTAGACTTGATCCCCGAGGCGAGGCCTCTAAAGGAGCCCTTCTATACACATGAACGACATCCTCACCCATCTCACAATAACGATATCCGGCTTGGTCCCTCCGCTCGATTCTCGAGTCAACTTATATCTTGCGAGTAAGTAATAAATTCGTAAATTCAAATAAACTTAATGAGATTCTGTGAGGCCAATGTAGCAGAGATTATTCAAGTCTTCAAAAAAAAAATTAAAGCAGAGATTCAACTCCCTAATTATCCTTGGCCTTCCACATATTTCATTTGCATGGTCGATGTCTTCCCCTTTACTCGCAGCTTACCAGTAAACTTTTTTTCTTTTTCTTAAAGGAAAAACCAGTAGATGTTCCTTCACTCGAAATAGGGACACCACTAGTCGACATGTGTGAAGATATATGTGTATGCTTGAGGTACTTCTTTTATGTGTTCTATTTTGATAGTGTTGTAATATAAATTTTGCTTTCTTATACAAATAATCCAATTTTTTTTACATAAATGACATATTTTTTTTGAATATACTGGTGTGATTATAAAGTAATAATTGTTCGTACTTTCTTAATCCTTTGACAATGCACACACAGGTGCTCAAACCTAAGTTTTCTGGATGAACATCATCATCTTTTTCACTAGAATCACTCGTTGGGTTCAAATGACTCATTTTTTTTATTAAGTATGTAAATGACCTGAAATGAATAGTAAAAATGAGTGGTTTCAAAGATATTAGCGTCACCCCTTGTCATGTCAACCAATGATTGGTTAGTTTAATAAAAAAAATTATTAATAAAAATTTTAAATTAAAAAAAGATCAAAATAGTTCTATTGATGTGGCAAGAGAGAGAAGTTAAAAACGCCTCCTGCAAAAAATGTTTTCAGCTAACGTGGGATGAAAACGCTTCCTGCAAGAAGCGTTTTCAATTTCTCTCTCAAAAAATTGATTTATTTCCTACATTTGAAAAAAATAAACCTAATTTAATAAATTCGTTTTAAATCATTCTTCAATAAGAAAATGTAAAAATATATGATTGCAAAACAAGCAGCGATTTAAATTCCTCTTTCAAACAAGCTTTTTGTTAAAGGTCACGTGAGTGAGTGAGGAGCCGAATAGTTTAAGTTTGACATAGCGATGGCCAAATATCCAATTATTTAAATTTTGTTTTTATAATTATAATTAGTAAGTAAAATCTGATTCGTTTCGAAAAACTCGAAAAATAATTTAAATTTTGAATTAAATAGTTCAAGTTATTCGGATAAACTCGAATAAAAAATTAAGTTTTTTGATTTAACTCGAATATGAATTATACAACTCAAGTTATCTGAAAATCCGAATAAAAAGGTAAAACTACGTCGTTTTGATAAATGTTTACTTTTTTTTAAAGTTAAAAGTCAAAATCATTAAGTTAAAAGGTAAAACTAAATTGTTTTAATAAATGTTTACTCATTAAGTTAAAAGGTAAAATCATTTTATTGTTTATGTAGTTAAATAATATTGTACTTTGTCTACTAGTTAAACAATCGATCCATGTAAATGTAACATTGGGTATAAATAACATGATTAATTAACTCGATTCAATTTTACTCGAATTATATTATTTTTGGTAGTTTTCATATTAGATTTTTTTTATAATTTTTTAAAAATAAAATATTGATGGCTGGTTTTTAAAGACTACCTTTCCACTTCAATTGCCTAACCAGGTAGCAGCAAACTTATGACTTTTCCATTCTCAAAACATTAATTAAAATTTTGTAATGGTAGCTGTGGGTTAATCTCATGGTTTGGTGGTCGGTAATCACATCACCTATGTTATCTTCATGCCTCCTCTTTTTTTTAAGTCAAACAAACTTTTTGGAGCTTAATTAAATATTTTTTTGATTTTTCAATATATTTATCGAAACGAGTTTAATAATTAATTTTTCGTATTTTATAAGTTCATTAAAAAGTATATGCTGATTACGAGTTTTAAAATTGCTTCATACCCAGAACAAAGATCGAACTCAATTAAATATTAAAAAAAACAAATTCAAATAAATAACCAATTTTATTATTGTTAGGAGTAATTTTTGTAATTGGAGTTCTATTTTGAGTGCCTTTCAAAAACTCATGCAAAGATTATGTCGTAATTTGTTTAGCCGCCTTCAATTTGCTTGCTAGCTAAAATCGTATTTAAATAAATATCCCAAAAAAGAAAAAGCAAGTCAATTAATTCATTATTAAATGTAAAATTTTAAAAAGGAAAAAAACCGAGGGAAATGAATTAGGATTTTTTAAATTTAAGTGGTCTTAAACCACACATACATGTGATTATATATGTATTACCATAATGTAATACAATAAAGAATGAGGATTTTAAATGCGAGATTTAAAAATATATCTTTCCGTAGCATTGATATTAAGTATTTTTTGGTTCGATTCTTTAACAGGTTTATTGATAGAGATCAATCGTTTCTTTCCGGATACGTTAAAATTCTTTTTTTTAATTCTAATTATTGCCGTTGGACGGGGCAAAAATTATTAGATTAAGATACAATCAAATATTTGTGACTATTCTCTCGCCTTTTATTTTATTTTGTTTTGTTTTTTTAGAATTAGATAAAATAAATAATGAAGGTAGACCGAAAAAAGTGGATTCAACCTTACAAGGAATAAAAAAAAATCATGGATAAATCCAAGCGGCTCTTTCTTAAATTCAAGCGATTTTTTCGTAGGCATTTATTCCGATGTACGATTAATAAGATTAAAATGATTTATATTTATTTAATTAATAAAATATTTTTTATACATCCTAGAAGGTACCAAAAGAATTAAAACATTGATCCACATATAATTTTTTTAAACAAAATTAATATTTTATTTAGAAAAATAATCTTTAATGTACATGATTGTTATCCATTTTGGACTTTCAATGGTTTTTTAGTTTTTAAATTAATTTTTAATTTTTTTTGAACATTTAAACTTTATTTAATATTTTTATAATTTTAATAATGTTTTATAAATTTATAAAAAGATATTTAAAAAGTATTTTTTTGAAAAATGCTTTTTTTTTAATTTTTAAAAGAAATTAAACTTTGAAACAAATGAATCTAGATAACTATATGTCCAAGTTCATTCTAATAAAAAATTATATATTTCTTTTAATTTTTTATTTTTTAAAAAATATTTTTTTGCTAATGTGGTAACTGACATGATAATATCACGTCAGCAACTGTCGCTAGCATTGACCCGCCATGTTAATATCATTAACGATCATATCAATGTTAATCAAATGATATATTTGACCAATTTTATTAATTAATGGTTGAATAGGATGCAAAAAGCAGAAAAAATTATTATTATTTTTAAAAAATTTGACTGACTTTTAAACCATTAAATCTTAATTTAATTATTAAAAAGGAAAATTATTTAAAAAATATATATATATTAAAAAGGAAAAAGAGTTGGGGGCAAAACAGAGAATGGAGGGCAACTGAGAAAGGGCGGCGGGTGGGCGGGGTGACTTCAAATCTCAATGTCTTCGGTTCCTTCATGTTTTACACAACTCTCAAACTGAACTACATTTCACAAAACATAATAATTAATAAATAAATTCAATTTCTTCAAAGTCAAATAAATCTCCTCTTACGATCACCACCACTTTTCTATAATTGCATCCCTTTGTTGTTTTGGTCAATCCAATAAATTATTTTCAATTTCTGAATTTCTTTTGAGCCTCATCCTTCACTGTAACTCAATCTGACTCAGTCCATTTTCTTTTCTTCTTACTAAAAGGATTTTTTTCTTTAGTGTTTGATTTAATCTTCTTAAGTTGGTTCACCTGAATTCATCCAATCTGTTTAGCAGTTCTGTTCTTGGTTTGCCATTTCATCTTCTGATTCTAAAACCATCCATTCCCAAACTTTTCTCCCTCTTATTTATTTATTTATTTATGAATTTCTGGATTGATTTCACGTTTACAGATTAAAAGTTGCATCTGATTTTGAATATTGATATTTGTTTTGCAACTTTTTCTTTAAGTTTGGAATTCTGGGTTTTACAAGGAAAATCTTTACAGAGCCGAGTTAACGCTGGTTCCTTTTGTTATCTTCAGTTAAATTCTTGTTTTAGGAATATAAATTGGGGGTATTGTTTGAGATTAATTTAAGCATTTGAAGAATAAAATGGGAGGTGTTTGCTCTGGTGCAACAAAAGAGCCAACTATAAAGCATGAACAAAAGACGAGTAGAGGATTGTCAGGGAAGCTCAAGTCCAAAAAGAGCTTTTCTAAGCAAACCGGAAATTCCATTTCACTTTCCTATGCTAATGGCGGAGGTCTCGACAAAGCACCGCAAAGACACGATTCTGGTGATTTTGGACTGCAATTTTCCCGGGAATTGAAGCCATCAGCACCCGCAAAGACTACTGCTGCCAAGGTATTCCTTTGCTTTAACCATTATTGGAGCTCATAGAAATTAGATGTAAACTTTGAATGGAAGAACACTCAATGGATTAAGGAACAGTTTGAAGACACAATGTTGATGATAGAGAATCCAAATTAATGCGTCTCCATACAACACATATGATCATATCATCTAGAATTGAACTTTTTACATAATTTTGTTTTTGTAGGTTTCTCACAGGAGCTCATTTCTGGGAAGAGCTGGGATTTTAGGCCTAGAGAGGGCGGTCAACGTTCTGGATACACTCGGAAGTAGCATGTCTAATTTGAATGCCGGAAGTGGCTTTGTTACTGGCCTGGCTTCTAGAGGGAATACAATATCTATATTGGCATTTGAAGTGGCTAATACAATAGGTAAAGGAGCGAATTTGTTGCGGTCACTTTCGGAACAAAACATCCAATTCCTCAAAAAAGATGTCTTACATTCAGACGGAGTACAAAAGCTGGTTTCTACAAACATGAAGGAGTTGCTGAGTATTGCTGCAGAAGACAAGAGGTAGCTTACTTACTTTAAATTGTTCTTGATGCAGGCGATGATGTGCTATTTCTTGTACTTTACTATCCCATTATAACACTCTAAGATCCTCTGGGATATATAGGGATGAATTGGATATTTTCTCACGTGAAGTATTTAGGTTTGGAGATCTATGTAAAGATCCGCAATGGCATAATCTTGGCCGATACTTTTCAAAGTAAGGTAGATTTTATTTTAGATCATTTACTTTCAGCTTACATTAGTGATGTTTACTAATGGAGTTATACATCTTTTGCTACTGTCACCAATCTGTCAGACTAGAAATAGACAATTCAGTTCATAAACAAGCTAGAGCTGAGGCTGAAATGACAATGAAAGAACTAACTTCTCTTGCCCAGCATACCTCTGTAAGTTTTTATCCGCTAATTTTGAGCTTTGCCTGTCTGTTTGAGATGCTGTTCCTACTTCATACATTAGGCTTTTTGGATGCTTTTATTGATTGAATTGTGTGGAATGCCACAGTATGTTCTATCAAAAAACTTGTTTGAGCTAAAGATTTTGACACTTTAGTGGAATCGTAGGTATCTCAATTTTAAGAAGCTTGTTTGAGGCCTTTGAAATTTATCCTGCATTCAATTTTATGTTCAAGCTCTAACATAACAGTTGTCCATCTTTGTGAATGGTTTTTTGCTGTATATTGGTTTTGGGTCTTGATTCTAGAGAAGTTTTAATCTATGTAATCTACTTCAAGATTGTAACGGATGTTTATATTTGTAGGAACTGTACCATGAATTGAATGTTCTGGACAGATTTGAACAAGAATATAGGCGGAAGTCGGAAGAAGTGGAGGCCTTAAATCTCCCTAAAAGAGGTTAGGCATGGATGATTCTTTTCTCATTCCATTTTTCTTTTATCTGCCTATGGATGTAGGCAAAAGTTTGATCTATTGTCGATTATGTAATGCCATTTTATGGGGTGATTGAACACTACACCAAAATGAAAATTACTAATCCTAAATGCTTTAAATATGCTAACTTTAGAGTGAATATCATTCTCGTTTTGATACTATTCGTTTATCTGTCACTGCATTCGTCATTATTTGTTCATGATTTCATTCTAGTTACTAAAGTCTGCAATCCCGCTCTTTTTGTTTCTCATTTTGACAGAACTTGTTACGGTTGAGTTTTTCTTATTAACAGCTCCTAGTTCATTCCGATGTTATCGTTTCCGTGTGTCTGATATTTGCTATTGAGTGTAGCTACTTTATTAACTGCTAAACGTTTCAAATTGTAGGAGAGAATCTCATGCTTCTACAAAGTGAGCTAAAACAACAAAGAAAGCTTGTAAGGAGTTTGAAAAAGAAATCTCTTTGGTCTAGAACTTTGGAAGAGGTACATAACTACAAGCTGCTTTATAGTTATCCATGAAGCTTTCCAATGGTTTTTTAGATGTTAGAAATGGTGGTTGCTTTTTATGAGTATCAACACGATTCAGTTTTGGCATTTATATATAAAGCAAGAAATGTTTGCATTGACAGAGAACCATTATGCAACCTTTCTTGACTAATGTTTTTTTTCTTCCATTGCAGATCATGGAGAAGCTTGTTGATATTGTTACTTACATGCATCAAGCAATCTTCGAAGCCTTTGGAGGTAATTCATGTAGATACAAATCTCATCAAATTATTATGTGGGTAATATCATGAGCATTAATTGATTTTTTTACTGTCTTATCAAAATAATTTTCAATTCGTGGCAGAAACAGCATCATCAGTAAAAAGGGAGACTCCTGAAAATTCTCAAAAATTAGGTGTTTGTGGACTTGCATTACACTATGCTAATGTAATTCATCAGATTGACAACATTGTAAGCCTATGCCATGCTTTTCTTTTCCTTATTTCCACTAGCAGTCCGGGCCATCCATCAGCTTGAATTATAAATTGAATCTCAATGTTATAGGCAGCTCGACCAGCCTCGCTTCCTCCTAATATCAGGGACACATTATATCATGGATTGCCACCCACTGTTAAGAAAGCTTTAAGGTCTCGATTGCAGTCCATTGACACCAAGGAAGAGGTACACATTCTTTTCTTTTCTTTTTGTTTTGGTAAAAGTTCAACCGTGATCCATACTCAAATAGACTTTGATTTTCATTGCTTGAGTTCATCTATTGTTTGAACAGTATCACTTAATTGCTTTCTTTTTTTCTGCAGCGTTCAATTTCACAGGTCAAGGATGAGATGGAAAAGACATTACAGTGGCTTGTTCCAGTTGCCACAAACACAACCAAGTATGTTATGTTATGCTTGTTTAGATTTGATTTATTTGAGAAATTAAGCCAAAATTCCTAGGTAATATTTGTTCTATTTTTGCAACAGAGCACATCAAGGTTTTGGATGGGTTGGAGAATGGGCGAGCACAGGGTTAGTGAAAGGCTTTTCTTTATCTCTCTTTGTGCACATTGTCACTTGTGAATGGTCTTATTCTGTTTCCTGGTGTTTGACAGCAATGAATTTGGAAGAAGCGCAGCGGTAAATATTACCCTCACTGGCCTTCAGACGCTTTATCATGCTGATAAAGCGAAAACAGATGCATACATCCTTGTATTGGTGGCATTGCTTCATCATTTGATTAGCTTAGTGAAACAAAGAGATCATGGATTCAAGCCTCAGACATTTCGATCTCCTTTTCACTCCAAGATGCGGCAGCAATTTCTATCCTTGAATAGCGGTACTAAACCCTGCAAGGTTGAACTGTCGGAACAAGACAGGAAGTTGTTAAGCAAGGTGTGTGGGAGGAGATTGGTTCCTGGAATCAGCAAAAGTCAGGAATTTCCTTTAGGCAAAAACAAAGGGATCAAACTTTGGGCATTAAGTAGAAGTGCTGGGAACTCTCCTGATAGGGCAAGAAAGAGTTGGAAGCATTCACAAACAAATATATTGGATGTGATGGATGGTTTGGACCTCGCAACTTGAATGTCACTTCTTGTCTCATTCCTAACATTCCCATTCTTCTCATTCTATTATTATATATGTGAGATTCATTATAGAGTGTACATAATACTTTCCATATATTGTATATTGGTATTTTTTCTCAAGTGATCTTAACAAAGTTGTATTGGTGGATATATTGTTTTTGTTTTAGTATTGGTATGTTCCAATATTTGTAAAATCTAACAGTAAAATTTTAATCGAAATGAAACTAAAATTTCATATTGAAACAGTATGATATTAGTCAACCCAAATAAATTTGAGTTTAGGGATGAGCAGAATTTGATTCGATTTTGTTACATCCTAAAAATCGGGTTAGTATAAATTGGATTAGTGAAATCAAGTGTGGTCACGTATTGTTTTTGAATTAAGGTTGTGAAAATTATGTCAAGTGATTTAATATGGTTCAGTGGTTAAGTATTGTGCATGTTGTGAGAGGTTGAGTTTGAATCTCTTTCCTTAAATTTTTGTTCCAACCTCTAACTTTGAAGACCCATCTTATATGTTATTTTTACTCAATTAATGGCAAGAATGCGTTTGTTGGTTTAGTGGTAAGATTTCATTTTACACAAAGGTTTTGTGTTCGAATCTCATGTGTGCAACTTGGAAATTATTTTTGTTTTACCCTTTGAGGAAAAGGATAGTTTAAAAAACACTAGAGATTATCTCCTCACAAATTTTTTTTGAGTTGCCGAAAATTCTCCCTATTGTCTCTTCTTTGTCGTTTTTCCTTTCAGATTGTCTTTCATTCTCTTTTGTTTCTTTTATTACTTCTTTTTTTGTCACAAGTGATAATGTTAGTTTTTCACTACTTGTTCTTCCTGTTTTATTGCTATTATTCGGACGTTTTTGCCAAAGTCGTCGCCTCTTCTGAGTACAATGATGGTTGTGCGAATTTGAGCGTGAGGTTGGAGTGTTCTTATCTAGGTAAGTGATTTCGTATTCTTTTTGTTAATGGTGTCATTTATTTCTCTTTTTATTTTAAGAAAGGTAGGAGAATCGTTGGTTTGATATGAGAGTTTTAGATTAATCGATCCTGGTGTTATTAGGTGAAGACCTTGTGACGAGCAATCCTCCGACAATTTGAGAGTGTTGGGAACTGTTTCTTCTCTAGGTAAGTGGTCAAAAGCCTAAGCTAGGGGGTAGTTGGCGATAAATTATTTTGGTAGGGTTGAATGCCTTTTTGTTAAGTGGTCGGATGCTTTAGGAAGCAATGGTCGATTCTTGTTTTGTTCACTAATCAGTTAAGTTGGGTGTCGTTTAGGTGTTGGATTTGCTATTGTTGTGTTGGCATAAAAAATGACTAGGTGTGTAATGAAAACCTCAAAAAATAGTGAACGACATGAAGTCGAAAAACTCATCGTCGACGCCAAACGACCGTGTGCCAGGTAATGTGCCAGACTGTATGAGCCATACAGTCGTGTGTTAGGCTGTGTGGGTCACACGAGTTAGGTTAAGTGGGTTGTATGGGTTACAAGGGCATGTGTTAGGCCATGTAGGCCACATGGGCTAGGCCAATTAGGTCGTATGGGCTACACAAGTGTGTGGGCCTAATTTCTGTAAAATTTAGTTAGGATCATATTTGAAGTGCGATTCGAAATTAATCATTCTGTAGGTTCCGAAATGTGTTATGTATGTATTATGGATATGAAAACTGATATTTTGACTCTGTTATGTGATTTCTGAAAGCTTGATATTATATTTTGTTGTGTGTAACATCCGAGAGCATGTCTGTGTTATAATTTCTGTTTTTGATCTGTAATTTGAGAAATATGTTTAAGCATGATTCACTTATGTGCATCTAAGTATGTAATATGTTTTTGACATGCTCATTGGGGTGGGATAATGATGTGATGGAGGAAGTGTTGGAAGTTTAATTGCATACTTATATTAGTAAGCCATCATTGCTGCGCAATCCGAGATGACTTAATTGGTGGTTTAACCACATATCTATTTTGGTGGCTTGACCACACTTATCTAATTCCGGTGGATGACCACCTTATATTTGGCAGGTTGACTGCACTATTTTGAGAAGTGACATACGTTCACTTATAGGTTTGTGAGGTTAGATGAGTATGTATTACCCTAATTGATGTGTAGGGATGAATGGAGATGGTATGTAGTGGATGGGGTAAGATCTATATCTGTATCTGAATATGCATCTGTATATGAATTTGAAATTGTATTTGTATCTGTGTTTGCAACTGTATCTGTATCTGAATTTGAAATTGTATTTGTATCTGTGTTTGCAACTGTATCTGTATCTGAATTTGAAATTGTATCTATATTTATGTCTGCAACTGTATCTGTATCTGAATTGCATATGTTTTTGTATCTGTTTTGTTCGTATGGGTTGAGTTACACACTGAGCTTATTAGCTTACCTTTTATTTTTATTTTCTCAGGTAATCAACAATCTTAGGATCGAACGTAGCGCGAGAGCTCAGGTTGGTTTTACTTGCATAAGATTATATTAATTGATTATTAAATAAACTTTTCGGATTAGAGTTTCACATTAAATTTCGGATTCTATTTCTGGTTTAGGTTTTCTATCAGTTTTTTAGTTAAATGGTTTAGAAAGTTGTTCGATTTCTGCAAGCTTAAAAGAAGTCTGATTTTCTAAATTAGGGTGTTGGGGATGTAATGGCCGGCACCAACTTTTGAATTAAAAAAAAACAATTTTTTGGGTGTTGGGGATGTAATGGTCGGCACCACCTTTTTCGAGAACTAAATTTTTTTTTGGGATTTTGGGACATTGATGGTCAACACCAACTTTATCAGATATAAAAAAATTTTTTTCTGTGTTTGGGTATTAGATGGCTGGAACTTCCTTAGTCTTGATAGGAAATGCTTTGGATTGTGATATTGTCATTGGACGGGAAAAAAATTGTTGAGAGTACCATCAAAATGAGAGTGTTTTGGAGTTTACCATCAAATGGGAATACCATATTTGTGAGTGTATCATCAAATGGGTGTGACATAGTGGATTGCAAATGCGAGTGTTTTCGAGTGTACAACCGAATTTCGGGGTTGAATTATATACTATCATGTTTTAACGGAATTGAATTATATACTATCATGTGAACCATAAAGGTTATGCCATCAAAGGATGGATGATTTTCTACGTCAATGATGGCTAACCGAGATGTCTAACGTAGATGGACATTATGTACGTTGCAAGAACGTTTATTCTGCAACTTATAGGTGGGGTACTGATGCAACGTAGACCTGATTCAAGCAGAAGACGACTAACTGTGGAGAAGCCATTATTCAAAATTTTCGTATTATTTTTGTATCTGTAAATCAATTTTAGTTCGTATTATTTGTTTTTTGATTTTTATATTTTCGTATATCAAGTTTCTAAAATGTTCTTATTATTTTTGTATTTGTAAATAAAAAAAAGGCGATTGTCATTATTTAGAAAAGAAGTAGCATCCATTCCAATATTTGTGTAAAAATCGATAAAATTATCAAGAATGTAATACTAAACCTTAAATCCTTTTATTTTGTCAAAATGTTGACCGTAACTTATAATTTTTAAGTAGTAGAAAAAAATAGAGAAAAAAATTCGATGCCCGAAGGTGGTTGGCGATGGGACTTGCAATGGTCGGCGATGAAACTCATGATGATGAAAGGGTGAGGGTTCAAATGAACCAGTTATAATGGGGGACCAATAGGGCTAGTTAGGGGTAAAAAAGGAAAAAAAATAACCTGAGTGCACCGTGACCCGTGCCCTTTGAGTCACATTCCGCGCTTGTGTTGTCCCATTACCCTTTAATTTTTTTTCTTTTTTAAAATATTTATTAATTTTATTTTTTAAAACTGTTTTATTAAATTGCTTTAAATTGTATTCTTTTAATTAAATTTTATTTATTTTATATGTATTTTTATTGCTTTAAATTTTTTTACCTTTTTAAATATATATATATATATTAAATTGTATTCTTTTTAATATATATATATATATTAATTCTATTTACTTTAAATTGATTTATATTTTAAATTCCTTTAATTTGATATTTTAATTAAATTTAATTATCTAAATTAAAAATTATGGAAAAATAAAAAAATAAGAATGTGGGCAAAATAATTTGTACAATCTATATAATTTGTATAATCTATATACTTTTACAACTTTTTTTACTGTCACGTTTTTACAAGAATAATGGAGAAATAAGAAATCACTCATCATCTTCCAATCTGACATTACGAGAAAATTGACCGACAACATAGACACGATGTGGGCAAATTGATCAGTTGTGGTCGGATGTTCGACACACCCTGGACAATTTGTGTTCGCCTGTCTGCTTGACATCCATGTCATTTCGAATCCTTGTTGAATGTGGTTGACCTTTAGGATATCTATGAAGACTACGGCCCAAAAGCATCACGAAAGCAAGTGGTGGAACTTCCCAGTTCGAGACATCCGACATTACGGGAAATTCATTTCCCCAGATACGCAATGTACGTTGCATCGTGTAGACATCGTCTATGAATTGTTCAAGATCTAAGTTTTCTCTCGCACACACTGCATGAACATCTGCACACGGATATCGGAGACTTTGAAACTTCTCACACTCGTAACATCTATTTCGCAGATCAACTGCATATGACCTAGGCGGAAGACCCGAGCTACGGTCGATGTACTCTTGAAACTGACAAGTCTCCAAGTCATGCGAATACAGTTTCACGTTCATCGTTTGTGCCCACTAACTGTTTATCGCCATTGTCTTTCGGACGGCCTTAACGTACACGTACCCAACCTCCATTTGCTTTGCTTGTCTCAACCCCATCCTAAGCATCAATATGGCCAACCTACAAAATATTATCGAGAACATAGAAGAAATTGGCCGATGACGTGTACATCTCAGGATAGAGTTAATTGCCTCTATGAGGTTGGTCGTCATCTGGCCATACCAAAACCCATCATTGTAACTTTGAGTCCATTTCCAGTTCTCCATTCTATGCAATCATTGCCGAAGATTTGTTGGTAATAATGACATCTGAGATTCAAGCATCGCGAACTTTTGCATGAATCTCCGTGATTTTAACTCATACCATGAATATGCAATTTGGAACTTTAAGTCCATTACAGACTGATAGAATTTGAAAAAGAATTTTTGAAAAAAAATGCAAACTGATAAAATTTGTAACAATAATTTTTACCCATGTTCACGATTTCTTTACGCCATTCTTTATTCTTATAATCTTTGTGAAAGTTTATGATGATGTACCGGCTGCAATAAACAGACCTCCATGGAATCCTCGAATGCCTTATCGCAGCAAGAAGTCCCTTCGAGTCGGAGATAAGGAAAATGTTGTCTTGACAACATGCCTCTGCAGATTTGTGAGGAAAATTTCCCAAGACTCGAAGGTCTCACCCTCCACGTTGGCGAAAGTGATCGAAAGTACATTTCGATTCTCGTCTTGTACAATAAGAATCAAGAATATTTACGTGTATTTATCGTAGAGTCAGGTTTCTTCCACCTGCACCATCGATTTGTAGTAAGGGAAGGCCCTAACACAGCTCGCACATCCAAAAAATCGGTGAAAAACTCATTTTCATGGTTGTGTCTCGCTATCCGGGCCTCTATGCGGTAGAGTTTGCAAATCAATCACTGTCCCTGGCATATACTCTCGCATCGTGGCTACCTACCCTTGAATCTCGTTCTATGCATAATGCGTAGGTTTGTGCAAGTGTACATAGTCGTTATCAAGTAATAAGTATCGAGTTATCGTCTCCATAGGGATTGTATATATGCTTAATCAGTTAATTGTAAATTTATATTAACAACTTGGTGAATTAAAAACACAATATAGTTGGATGAGTGATGATTAAAATTAAATATAATTAAACTAAATGCAAATGATTCCTAATGCAAATTAACCTGAGTATGCAAATTATATGAATGATTAGATTTTAGGAAAAATTAAACATAATTCATAACAATTATAACATAAATAAACTAGGACAATTACTTTTAATTAAACTCAATTCATTATCAACATGCTTAATAACATTCGGAAAAACATTCCATGCCAACTCGATCTTTCATGAGTTTGGAAACCAAATTAGGTCCTTTCGGAATCCTTTACTTAGTAAATATGCATTTTACTGATCCTTATTTACTAAGGGTTTCTTAGCATTCATGTGAGGTAACAGAGACGTGTCATGTTTGAAGCAATTTAATCACACGAATTTAAAAACTATGCAGATAACAGAGCTTGGTCAAAGTTTTTATGAACCTACAATTTAATCAGGCCAAGATCTAAATTGAGCATGCACATTCAATTATGTGTCCACTAGCCATCATTTGGTTAGGATCGTTCAGCTAATTCTAGTGCATTCCAATCAGGTATGAACGAAATACAGACTTGATATTAATTGAAAATATGATCGATTGAGGCACAAACATCATAAGCAAGAATCACATGAATATTATTTAATCAAAGCAATTATCCTAGCTTAAATAAAATTAAGCTCAAATTGTTGTAAACAAGAACAAAGAACACATAACAAACATTTTAAGATCAAAATAAAGAAAAGAAAGAATAAACCCAAATTAAAGTGGATACCACCCAAAACTCTGATCGAAGAGGACTCCTTCGTTCCTTCGCTTTGCTCCTTTGCTGATGGCTCTCCGAGGTGGCCGACCAAGGGCTCTTTAAAAGGTTTAATAAGCGAAAATCTCTATGAAGAGATGATGCTAAGCGTGAGGATGGAAAATGAGAGGAAAGGATGAGGGGATTTGAGAGAGAAGAGAGAATGATGAGTGTTGAGGGATGATTTGGAATAGTGGAAATGAGGTCTTATTTGTAACAGCCTAATTTTTAATAGTGTCGAAAATAGTGATTTCGGGATCACAACTTCGATGAGTTGAGTCATAAATTTATTTATTTCAATATTTTTTGTATCGTTAGCATCGTATTAAATTTTAATTGCGAAATTTTATCATTTAGATAATTAATTAAGTAAAAAGGATTGAATCGTAAAAGTCACAAAATGTAGGAATCATTGATTAAATAGGTTAGTTTGTAAAAGGGAGGACTTAGAAAGGTCCTTAATGAGTAAATATACCTTAAGGAGGTATAGTGGACAGTTATGGGTCATTATTTGGTGGAAATTATGTTAATTCATTAAGGGTATTTTAGTAATTTGAAAATAAGTAAAATTAAAGAAAAAGGGAATTTAGATGAATTTCATTCATCTTCTTTAACCAAACACTGAGAAACCCTAAAAACATAAGAATAACATTCGACCAAAGCAATCTCTTCGATTGGTAGGTGATTTCTCATCCGTTTCTAGTAATTTTTATGTTTTCGAGTCCGTATTAGCTTAATCTAGCTAACCCGAGGACTAATTTGTGAATCTGTCAAAATTTAAATATTTTTCCATTGATGAATGAACTTATTCTTGATAGCTTATGAAAGTTATGAAAGCTTTTTTGTTAGATTGGTAGGGTTTGTAAAGTCATTTTTTATGATTTTAAGGTTTGAAGACTAAATTGCTAAAATGGTAAAATACATGTACTTGGTGTGAAATTGTAACAGCTCGTTTTTTAGTGTCGAAAACAGTGATTTTGGGACTACAATTTTGACAAGTCGAGTCGTAAATTTATTTATTTTTACATTTAAGATGTCATTAGTAATTGATTAAAATTTGGTTAAGGAATTTTAATGTTTAGATAGTGAATTGGGTAAAAAAGGATTAAATTGTAAAAGATGTAAAGGTTAATTACGATTGATTTAGGAATAAGGGACCAAAGAGGTAATTATATCGAGGTCAAAAAGTCCAAACGGTGGAGGATATGATTTCATTCCACTAACTTTTGGGATATTTATTCATTTAGTCCTAATTAACTTAAGGCTAAATTGTAAATAAGTGATTTGATTTGAATTTAATATAATTGAAGGATCAAATTGGTAACTTAACCAAAATATTTTAGTGAGTGGTTTATTATGACACTTATTGTCATTAATTAGGAAGATTAAAGGTTAATTAAGTTAATTAGTAAAGTCTTAAAATTTACAATTATGCCATTAGGTATAAATATGAAATTAAAGAAAAATCACAATTTTCTTCTAATTTCTTCTTTTCCCTTACGGCTAAGACAAGAAAACCTAGGGTTTTCCATTAATGAACTTTGAGCTTTGATTTGGGTAAGCAAACCTTGACCATTTTTAGTAATTTTTATGTTTTCGAGTCCGTGTTAGCTTGATCTAGCTAATCTAAGGACTCATTTGCGAATCTGTCAAATGTTATGAATATTACCATTGTTAAATAAGAGCGATAATCTATCTGGGCTCGTATGAGCTAAATTTCTAGAAGACTTGAAGAGATCAACTTGATGCAAATGTCACAAGATATCAAAGTTGTTTAATCTCTCTTTCTGTAACCAAATATACTATTCTGTAAGTTAACTGTTTAACGAACTTACTAAGCTCTGTAAGCTTACCTGTGTGTCTGTTCCTTGTTTAGTATATTCATTTTCCTGTGGAAGATCGGATCCTTAAAGAAGAATCACACTATCTCGGGAGTTCGTTCGGTAGTCTTCGTATCACTTGGCTTATGTGTCATGTAGTAGGATTGTGAAACTTGATATGTTTTGATGTATAAGGATTTTTAGAATGTTTTCGAACTTGATAATGGCTCTTGAATGTATTTTGTGGTTTGATGAACTAGTATCAACTTGTTGTATTCTTCATAGAAATATTTTTGGGTGAATAACATATAATGCAAAGGCTCTTGAAATGTATTGGTATGATTAGTTGCAACACTTAAAAGAATTATGTGCATTTTTGGTAATCTGCATACTTGTTTCAATAGTACCCTTGCATGTACCGGTAAAAGTATGGAGTAAGAGAGATATTGATTACTGACTTGCGTTGTATCGGTAGTAAAATTTGAAGTATCGGTAGTTCTGTTCATAGTAGTATCGGTAGTCCAAGTACTTGTATCGGTAGAAGTTATAGAGTAAAACTTCCTAGCTCTCTGGAGTTTGTTGTGTCGGTAGTAGCATGAATTGTTTCGGTAGATATCACACTTGTATCGGTAGAACCTTCACAACTATTGGTTGAAAATTGCAGCTATTTTGAAATCATTTACTAACTTGACTTCTACCGATACTTGTCTAATAGGTATCAGTAGAAGTCCCCCAAATTGTGAAAAGACCTTTTTGCCCAAATGAATTGTAATGTTAATAAAGTTATAATTAATTTTTGTGCATGCTAATTAGTTATTTTAATATATATTGAATTGATTTGATATTGAGAGTTCTTTCAAGGGTAAGTGATCGGAAAGACCCCAGGACCCTAACCGACAATGGTAACGGGTTTTGGGTGTTACATTTAATGGTACCAAAGCTTACGGTTTAGTCAGTTCTTGGACTAAATTTATGAATTAAAAAGTTTAGAAACTACATGCTATATAAACCTGTGATAGTGTGATTATGATAGATCCAATCTAACCTTAAATTTTTGCAGATAAGTAAAGATGTCTGATTCAGAATGGGGAGAGACTAATGAGGTAAACAGTAACATCCCAACTTCTAATTCTAGAGTGAGCCGCGGTGTATCGATTATACCGATGACGGAAAATGAGGCAAAAAATATGTTCTTTGGCTTGATAGGCCAATGGTTTTATGAATTCATGAGAATTAATCAGACAGCTTCGTAGCCTCAACCTCCTCCGGTGCAATCTGTTGTACGACCTATAATACCACCAGTTATGCCCCACCTCCTCCCGCAGTAGAATCGAGATGCCGTATTCTGACAGATAAGGTCAGAAAATATAGGGCTGAAGAATTTTTGGGACATATCCGGGATGATCCGTCCAGAGTTGAATACTGGTTGGAAAATACCTTGAGGGTTTTGAATGAAATGGCCTATCCTTTAGAAGACTATTTGAGGTGTGTTGCATCATTACTGAAAGATGAAACTTATAGCTGGTGGACGACAATGCTGGCTGTGGTTCCTGAAAATGAGATTGCCTGAGAATTCTTTTAGATTGAACTAAAAAAGAAATATATTAGCAAACGGTATCTGGATCGAAAGAAGAAAGAGTTTCTAGAATTAAAGGAAACAAGTCAATTGCTGAATATGAGTGAAATTTGTATATCTCAGCAAGTATGCTTGGGAGATTGTGCCAATTGATGAAGCTATGTGTGTTCGATTTGAAGACGGGTTAAATGATGAAATCAAGATGATGGTTGGTGGTTCAGAATTGTGACCGTTTGTGATTTTGATAGATTAGGCTCAGCAAATGGAAGAAATTTATAATCACAATAGATAGAGAGAAAAAAGATTCAGAGAGTTTAGTAAGAAGGCTCTTTCTAAAACTTTCTCTATGTCGTCGCCAAAGAAATTCAAAGAAAATTAGAACCATATAGCTGCTTCATTTGGTTTTCAAAGTAGGAGCAAGTCGGGACAACCTGAGTCTATATTCCAAAATCGACATGCGGATAGTGTGACTAGGGTCCAGAATGCACCGATTCCTTCATGCGAGCATTGTGAGAGATTTCATTCGTGAGGGTACCGTTATAAGAAGGGAGCATGTTACAGGTAAGGAGCAACTAGTCAGTTGGTTCGAAATTGTTCGATAGCGCCTGATGTAAGGGAGGATCGGAGTGTAAAAACTTTAATCACACCCAGAAAGGGAGACGTCCTGGACAGAGCAGTAATGTGGCTAGTAACTGGGGAGATGCTAAAGATGGTACGAATAGATCTGAGACCCAAGCACTTGCCAAAACTTATACCATCTAAGCTAGAGAGGAGGCTACTACACCAAATGTTCTGACTGGTATATTCTATCTTTTTGATGTAACTGTATGTGCTTTGATTGACCTAGGGTCGACTCTTTCATATATCTGTACTGCTTTGGCAACTGATAAAAATTTGTCTGTCGAGTCAACTGAATTTGATGTACAAGTCACAAACCCATTGGGTCATAGTGTTATAGTTAACCTGGTGTGTTGTAAATGTCCACTAAAAGTTTAGGGCTGTGAATTTCTCGCTGATCTGATGTTACTACCCTTTTATGAGTTCGATGTGATTCTGGGTATAGATTGGTTATTTGAACATGATACGATGGTTAACTACAAGCAGAGACGGATTGATTTAAAATGCCAGACTGGTGAGATAATTACAGTTGAGTCTGGTAAATTAAACAGCGACGCTAAAGTGATTTCAGCTATTTCTGCATGGAAAAATGATTCGTAAGGGTTACGAAGCATTTCTAGCTTACATACTTGATACTCGGGGGGTTAAGAACAGAACTGAATCAGGTGCCATTTGTTAATGAGTTTATAGATGTATTTCCTAAAGAGTTACTAGGATTACAACCGATCAGAAAGGTGAAATTTAACATTGATTTGATATCTAGTATCACTCCGATATCGATTCCATCATACAGAATGACACTGACTGAGTTGAAAGAACTTAAGGCATAATTGTAAGAATTACTGGATAAGGTTTTTATTTGTTCGAGTGTATCCCCTTGGGGTGCACCAGTGCTGTTTTTAAAGAAAAAGAATGGTTCGATAAGGAAGTGCATTTACTATCGACAGTTGAACAAAGTTATAGTGAAGAATAAGTAGTCGTTGTCTCGTATTGATGAATTGTTTGATCAGTTGAAAGGTGCAACCGTATTCTCTGAAATGGATCTTAGATCGGACTACTATCAGATGCGAGTAAAAGACTGTGATGTACCGAAGACTGCATTCAGGACTTGATATGGGTATTATGAGTTTCTGGTAATGCCGTTTGGATTGACTAATGCACCAACAGCATTTATAGATTTAATGAACAGAGTATTTCAACCTCAGTCGGATAGATTTGTGGTGGTTTTTATCGATGATATACTAATCTATTCCAAGATGGAGTATGATCATACACAACATTTTAGAGAAGTATTGCAGATTCTACAAGAAAAGAAACTGTATGCAAAATTTAGTAAATGTGAGTTCTGGCTTAGAGAGGTGGGATTTCTAAGGCATGTTGTATCTTCTGAAGGAATACGGGTTGATCCAAGTAAGGTTTCTACGATACTCAACTGGAAAGTTCCAAAGAATGTCTTTGAGGTACGTAGTTTTTTAGGATTGGCGGGTTATTACTGTCTATTTGTTAAAGATTTTTCCATCATAGCATTGCCGATGACAAAGTTACTTGAGAAGAATGTTCAGTTTGTTTGGTCAGAAAAGTGTCAGCAGAGTTTTGAACAATTGAAAAAATGTTAATAGAAGCTCTAGTTTTGACAGAGCCTTAGACAAGGATGGAATTTTTCATTTACAGTGATGCGTCATTGAATGAGTTGGGATGTGTACTGATGAAAGTTGGGAAAGTGATAGCCTATGGCTTCCAACAGTTGAAGCCGTATGAGAGAAATTATCCGACTCACGATTTGGAGTTGGCAGCTATTATCTTTGCATTGAAGATTTGGAGACACTATTTGTATGGTAAGAGATGTTATATATTCATAGATCAGAAAAGCCTGAAGTATCTGATGACTCAAAAAGAACTGAATCTGAGGCAACGTCGGTGGTTGGAACTACTGAAAGATTATGATTTGGTGATTGATTACCACCTGGGAAAAGCTAATATTGTTGCAGATGCCCTGAGTCAGAAATCATTATTTTCTTTCAGAGAGATAAATGCACATTTGTTGTTGAAGGGCGACGGATCGAGTGTAGCTAAACTCAGGACGAGACCATTATTTCTAAAGCATGTTCGGGAATTACAAGAAAAGGATCCGAAGCTTATACCCAAGAAAGAACAGATTCAGAACGATCCCACTTCTGGATTCACTGTCGATGTTGAGGGTATGATGTACTTTCGAGATAGAATATGTGTTCCTAATGATCCGGATTTGAGATGAGATATTTTGACAAAGGCCCATAATAGCACTTACGTCATTCATCCAGGAAGCGTGAAAATGTATAATGATCTGAAAAAATGTATTAGTGGCCAGGTATGAAACGTGAGATTTCTGAGTTTGTGACTAAATATTTGGTGTGTCAGTAGGTAAAAGCCGAGCATCAGGTACCGTATGGTTTACTGCAACCTATTTCCATTCTTGAATGGAATTGGGAACGGATTACTATGGATTTTACTACATGATTGCCAATGAAGCCAAAAAAGAAAGATGTTATCTGAGTTATTGTTGACTGATTAACTAAATCAGCTCACTTCATCCCTGTTCGTGTGGGTTTCACACTAGAGAAGTTAACAGAGTTGTACGTATCTGAGATTGTGTGATTGCACAGGGTACCAGTATTTATCATCTCTGACAGAGACCCACGTTTTACATTGAGATTCTAGGGTAAGCTACATGAAGCTTTGGGAACCAGGTTGAATTTTAGCACTACATATCATCCGCAGACAGATGGTCAGTCCAAGCAGGTACTATAGAATTTGGAAGATATGTTACGGTGATGTATACTTGAGTTCGAGGGTAGCTGGGACTGTTGGTAAAGTTTGCTTACAATAACAACTATTAGTCTAGTATTAAAATAACATTGTCTAAGACACTATATGGTAGAAAATGCAGAACACCTTTATATTGGTCAGAGTTGAGTGAGTCGAAGCTGGTTGGGACTGACTTCATAAATTAGACCGAGGATAAAGTTTGGGTAATCTGTTATTGTTTAAAAGCAGTGTTTGACCGGTAAAATTTGTACGCAGATCTTAAAAGAAAAGATATAGAGTTCGTCGTTAGGGATCGAGTTTTTTAGAGTTTCACATTAGAAGAAGATGTTACGATTTTGCAGAAAAGGAAAGTTGAGTCTGCGATTTATTGGACCGCATGAGATCCTCGAGAGGGTTGGTCCTATAGCCTATAAGTTGGCATTACCACCAAAACTTGAGAAGATTCATAATGTATTTCATGTTTCGATGCTGAGACGGTATAGATAAGATCCTTCTCATGTGATTACTCCCTATGTGGTTGCGATACAGCCAGATTTGTCGTATACAGAAAAGCTAGTTAGAATTCTAGCTTGTAAGGTAAAAGAGTTGAGAAATAAAATAGTGTCACTGGTAAATGTTTTGTGAAACTATCACGGGTTGGAAGAATCAACATAGGAGACAGAGATATCAATGAGATAACAGTATCCCAACCTATTTACTGAGAGACAAAAGCAATAGTTGACTCTTCTTGCTCGCCTTGGTTCAGTTCATGAACCTTCTCTACTAACCTTTCAAGATCATAAGTTGCAATGCACCCTTGAACATATTGCCCCTTCAAATTTGCTTATGTTTTAACATGGGCCCTTAAGCAAAGTGAAGTGATCAATGATGGGAAATAGGCACTTCCTGTCTTCTTTTTAGCATAATCATGGATCTCCTTGAGAATGATTTCCCAACATTGATGGACTTTTCTGTCAAAATCGTATACAACAAGAGCATTTGTTCCATCGAGATGGTAGAACTATGTGAGATAGGCATGAAACTGTAACGAACAAAGTAAAACCATACATTTGCTACTGATTTTAGGTATTCCCTTTGACAAGAATGACTCCCATACTTTCTTACAATCCATTGGGATCCCAGATTTGTCACAACATCAAGCACTTGTTGAAGAAAATCCCAATTGATATTTTTTATCATAGGATAGTACTTATCTTCTTCAACATCAGGTATGTTAAACAAATTATTGATCGACTTAGAGGTAAGAGGTAGCTTTTTCTTTCGAACGGTGACTTCTGTAACATCTTTTAGAGTCAAACTAGAATAAAACTCTTGAACTAGTTAATCATTGGGAAGTGAACGAGCATCACAAATTTGTTCACACTTGAGAGCATCGATCTTCTTTCTTATCGGCACAGGAACAACCATCAAATCATGACTCTTCAAGTTTAAACCTTTTTTCGGCATCATAGGTTGATGCTTGAAGATTGAATCAAATCTCTCTTTCACTTCTTCATCAATCACAATCGAATTTTTAGGAGTAGTCTTTGAAGATCTAGTTCTTTTACGAGACATGATATTTTCCCGAAAATTCGGTAAAGTTTTAGCATAAGGTGGAGAAGAGAAATTGGCAAGGTGGTGTAGGGACTTGCTGCAGTGACAACCTTACGACGAAAAGGATGGTACGGTGGTGACAATGGCATGCGACAGTAATGACGGCGTACGACGACGACCATGGTGCTCCGAAAAACTCCTTATGACGACAATGGGTGGTTTCGACAACAAGGGAAGGAAAGCTTGGGTTTTCTTCGGGATTTTGAGGCTAGCGACACAAGGGAAAATTTAGGGATTTTTAGGGTTTAAGCAACTTGCTTTGAGGGATGTGAAAAATATTGTGATGGAGAAGGGTTTATATAGGAAAAATTTAGGGTAACATGTAGCAAAAATTTAGCTACATTAGGGTTACTTGGGTGACAGGTAAAGGAACTAGCGGCAATGTATGGGTATTTTCCCTCCTTTTTGCTATCTCGGGCCTCAGACTCAAACTGTATTTACAGACTCACTTAAAAAACAAACTGATTAGTACTTGGGCCAAATTGACACCCTTTATTAAACATAATAAAAATTAAAATTAAAATAAAACAAAAAAATGAAACTTAAAAATTTTAAAATCTAATTAGAAAATTTCTACTCAACAAATTACATTAAATTAATTCCCAAGAAAGGTTGGAGGGGTCACAGCGGTCCCGCTTAAGTTCCAATCTCCTTAGACATAATTAATTAAATGTACTAAGTTAAGAAAAATAACTTTTAATTATTTATTTATTTACAAATTAGTTCATGACAATGAAGGGTTTGTTAGTTTGAACAAGGATTCAACTCGCTCAATTTCACCATCCCAATAGTGTTTGAGACGTTGACCATTAATGTTAAACGTACCTCCAAAATTGTTGTACAACTCAACAGCTCAATACGGATAAACCTTGTAGATGGTGTAGGGTCCTTTCCATCGAAATTTGAGCTTCCCAGGAAATAACTTTAGCCTTGAATTAAACAACAAAACCTTTTGACCTTCTTTAAACTCGTGAGGCTGTTTATGACTATCATGCCATCTCTTAGATATTTCTTTACACATTTTTATAGGAAAACAACCTCAGCTCTTCTAACTCATCAAGTTGTAACATTCATCTCTCACCGGCATGCTTAAGATCAAAATTCAATTTCTTCAAAGCCCAGTGAGCTTTATCCTCCAACTCTAATGGCAAATGACAAACCTTTCCAAAGACTAACCGATAAGGAGTCATTCCTAACAATATCTTAAACGCCATTCGACAGACCCATAATGCATCATCGAGCCTTCGAGATTAATCTTTTCTGTTAGGGTGTACTACTCTTTCAAGAATTCCTTTGATTTCATGGGTCACTCCTTCAACTTGCCCATTCGACTATGGGTGATAGGCAATAGTAATCTTATGCTTCACATCATACTTGTCAAGCAACCACTTAAGCTACTTATTCACAAAGTGAGAACCTTCATCACTAATAATAGCTCTTGGGGTCCTAAATCATGTAAACACATGCTTATGTAGGAATCGCATGACTACATTGGCATAATTCGTAGGGTATGCTTTAGCTTCAACCCACTTGGATACATAGTCCACAACAACCAAGATATACTTGTTCCCATACGAAGAAGGAAATAGTCCTAGAAAGTCAATGCCCTATACGTCGAATAATTCAATCTCCAAAATGTTTATCAAGGGCATCTTATTCCTCCTTGATATATTTTCAGTCCTTTGACATCTATCACAGTTTTTCACATATGCATAAGCATCTTTAAATAGTGTAGGCCAAAAGAAATCTGCTTGTAAAATCTTTGCTGCAGTACGTGAACCACCAAAGTGTCCCTCACTTGGAGATGAATGACAATGATATAAGATCTTGGAAGTCTCACTTTCGACTACACATTTCCTGATTATGTTATCTGCACACTGTTTAAACAAAAACGAGTCCTCCCAAAAATAATACCGACTATCATGATAGAATTTCTTCCTTTGTTGGTATGTCATTTCTCGAGGAATTATTCCACATGCAAGATAATTTGCAAAATCAGCAAACCAAGGTGTTTCATGAATTCGACTTACCTCAAATAGATGTTCATCTAAGAAATTATCGTTGATAGGAACACGTGATTGAGTTACCTCATTTTGCTCCAACCTTGACAGATAATTAGCTACTTGATTCTTGACACCTTTTCAATATTGGATCTCGAGGTCAAATTCTTAGAGTAAGAGTATCCAACGAATTAGCCTTGGTTTAGTATCTTTCTTTGTGAGCAAGTATTTAATGGCAGCATGGTCAGTAAATACTGTAACTTTGGTACCTATAAGATATGAACAGAACTTGTCAAAAGCAAAAACTATAGCAAAGAGTTCTTTTTCAATTACCGTATAATTGAGTTGGCCTCTCGTTAAAGTTTTGTTTGCATAGTAGATAGGGTGAAACACTTTGTTTCTTCATTGACCCATCACAACTCCAACGACATAATCACTTGTATCACACATCAACTTAAAAAGTGAGTTCCAATCTGGTGTAACGATTATTGGGGTTGAGATTAACCGTCTTTTTAGATCTTCAAAAGCTTCTAAACATGCTTTGTTGAAATTAAACACGGTATCTTTCTCTAACAACAAACACAAAGGCTTAGAAATCTTTGAAAAATCTTTGATAAACCTTCGGTAAAAACCAGCATGGCATAAGAAAATTTTTACTCCTTTCACACTTACTGGAAGCAGTAATCTTTCAATTATGTCCACCTTTGATTTATCGACTTCAATTCCTCTCTTTGAAATTTTATGCCCTAAGACAATCCCTTCCTTAACCATAAAGTGACATTTCTCCCAATTAAGGACAAGATTCGTCTCCTCGCATCGCTTAAGTACCTTAGCCAAATTACTCAAACAAATATCGTAAGCGTTACCAAAAATAGAAAAATCATTCATAAAAACCTCAACAAAATTTTCAACCATATTAGTTAATATTGTCATCATGCATCATTGAAATGTTGTAGGTGCATTGCATAAACCAAAAGGCATTCTCCTAAAAGCAAATGTACCGTATGGACAAGTAAATGTTGTTTTATGTTGGTCCTCCGGGGGTACAACTATTTGGTTATATCCCAAATAGCCATCTAAAAAATAGTAGAATTCATTACCTGCCAGTTGATCTAACATCCGGTTCATAAAAGACAACAAAAAATGATCTTTTCGAGTGGCTTTATTCATCTTTCTGTAGTCAATACAAATTCTCTAACCAGTAAGAGTTCTTGTTGGAATCAACTCACTACGCTCATTCTCAACAATTGTGATTCCACCTTTGTTCGGTACACATTACACTAAACTTACCCACGAACTATCTGAAATGGGGTAGATGATTCTCTCATCTAACCATTTGATCACTTTCTTTCTCACAACTTCTTTTATGATAAGATTGAGCCTTCTTTGGCCATCAATTCAAGCTCTTTCACCTTCCTCCAAAATAATATTATGCATGCAAAAGGAAGGGCTTATACCTCGAATATCAACTATGGTCTAACCAATTACTTTCTTAAATTTCTTTAGAAGAGAAATTAGTTGCTCCTCTTGATCTTTCGTCAGTTCTGCTGAAATAATCACAGGAAAAGTAGAACAGTTACCTAAATAAACGTATTTTAAATGGGAAGGAAGTACCTTAAGTTCGAGTCAAGCAGTTCCTCGATAGACAACTTTGGTTGCACAAATTCACGAGCTTCTAACTCCAATGGTTCAAACATGTTGATTGAATAAAATTCCTCGGATTGGCTTCCATCAAAGCCATGTTTTCTTCACCTTCTTCATCCTCCAAAGGGTCAAACTTTAAGGTATTCTTCAATGGATCTTCTTCAAAATTGCTTTCCATAGAAACTAAAGTTTCTATCTCTTTCATAACTAAACACTCTTCTGTCGAATTGAGAAATTTCATAGCTTTAAGAATGTTAAAGGTTACCTGATCGTCTTGAAATTGCATGGTCAGTTCACCTTTCTGCACATCAATTAATGTTCTTCCCGTAGTTAGGAAAGGCCTCTCAAGGATGATCGGTACTTCCTTATCTACTTCAAAATCTAAGACAATGAAATCAGTAGGAAAAATAAATTTATCGATTCTTACCAAAACATCCTCGATCTTTCCTTCGGGATATACTAAAGATCGATCCGCTAGTTGAAGCATCACAATCATGGGTCTTACTTCATCTATTCCCAACAACTTGAAAATAGATTTGTGGATCAAGCTGATATTGGCTCTTAAGTCACACAAAGCTTTACCACAATAAGATTCACTAATGTTACAAGGTATAGTAAAGCTTCCATGGTCCTTCAATTTTGGTGGCAGCTTGTTCTGCAGGAATGCACTACCCTCTTTCGTCAAAGCAACAGCCTCGTACTCACTAAGTCTTTTCTTCTTGGATAATATATCTTTCATAAACTTCACATAGTTCGACATTTGTTCTAAAGCTTCCACCAACGAGATATTGATGTGTAACTGCTTCAGAACATCCAAAAACTTCTTGAATTGCACCTCCTGTTTCTGTTTATGTTGCTGCAATCTTTGCAGATATGGAGGTGATGAAACTTTCAGTTGGATCGGACAACTCTTCTAGGGAGGTAAATCTGCATATAAAGAAGATGTTAAATTATCAGAATTCACTAATTTAGGGTTTACCTCATCAGACTTTGCAGATTCTGACTCTTTTGGTATATAAACTTCAACAGCTGGTTGACTTTCCTCCTTCTCAACGGGCTTATTTTCAACATCAACCACTCGGGGTTCCAGTATCTTACCACTTCGCAATGCCACTACCTTGGAATGTTCTTTACCCAAACTTCTTGGATTCTCAATATCGCTCGGCAAGTTTCCTTGCGGTCTATTACGAAGCTCCGTAGCTTCCTAACCCATTTGGTTTTTCAAAATTTTCAATGTTACTGATTGGCTCTAGATGAAAGTGTCTTTCTTTGCCATGTACACTTTCAACAAGTTCTTCAAACTGTTTGATGACTTAGATTGAGGTGGTTTTAGAGCTTGTTGATTAAACCCTTAAGATTGGTTAGGTCTATGCTGCATAAAGTTGTTATTCAGTCCATTTCCTTGGTTGCTTCAAGAAAAGTTAGGATGATTACGCCATGAAGGATTGTAGAAGTTAGATTGGGGTCCTTGTCCACTTCTATTCTGATGTTGATTCCCCACGTAGTACATTGACTCGAGACTTGATGGACAATTCTCGAAAGAATGATCGTCCCCATAGTACATGCAGGAAACTACTTCAAACTGACTTGGTTGCTGAGCTGCAAAATTATTATCACTATTAGCGGTAAACTGTTTTAACATAGAGGAAATAGACGCTACTTGAGCTAATAACGAAGTGAGGGCATCAACTTCATGAACTCTGGCTACACGTATTCCTGAAGTTGCTTGATTTGTTGGCCATTGATAGTTGTTGCTAGCGATCCTCTTGATGATCTTATAAGCCTCATTATAAGACTTAGATAAAATCGCACCATTCGCAGAAGCATCTACCATCAATCTTGTATGTGCATTGAGGCCATTATAGAACATCTTCAAAGGGATACAATGAGGAATTACATGATGAGGACACGTACAAAGTAACTCCTTGAATAGCTCTCAAGCCTCATACAAAGACTCGTCATCCAATTGTTGAAATGTTGTGATCCCGTTCCTCAACTTAGCAATTTTGCTAGGCGGGAAATACTTAACCAAAAACCTTTTTGCTAATTCTTGCCGTGTAGATATGGAACTTGGTGGCAATGAATTGAGTCATGCTTGTGCTCGATCTCATAACGAGTATGGAAACAACTTCAACCTAAGTGCGTCTTCAGTCACACAGGCCATCTTGAATGAATCACTCACCTCCACAAACAATTGAAGGTGAAGATGTGGATCTTCCGTAAGCATACCACTGAACTGGCCCATTGTTTGTAACATTTGAAACATTACTGGTTTCAACTCAAATTAGGGTACTTTAATATCCGGCCTTTTAATTCTTCGATTTAACTCACTGATGTATCATTGGGAACACGAAATATAACCTATTCCAAAAATAAATAAAAAATAATAGTAAAGGGAAGTAGGGTCTAATCCTTAGGGACTGGAGTGTAATGAATCTTGTTTGTCAAGATCGTGAGTGAAATCTTGCCCAAGAAAAGCAGCAAAATCTGGGGAAAAATTAAAAAAATAGAATTAAAAGAAGTAGAAAATAGAGATGCCGAAATAAAAATAAATTACATAAAATAAATAAAGTCGAAGAAAGAAGGGTTTTATCGATATTTAGAGATCTAGCATCCGGTTATCTTGATTCCTCCTCGGATCAATCATAGACTTTGGATGGTTCTTCTTGTGCCCAAATAAGCCAGTTATAGTGGAAGAGGACACCTACGACCACCAGCTCCAGATATAATTTTGATTTTTAGAGGAACTTGACTCTAGCCAACTGTCGCTCCAATGAGACTGTCTTACACTAGATCACCTTTTCCCAATGACGAATGCCATGCCGTTTTGTCTCTTTGGCTCAGTAACCTCTGACACAGTAAGTTAGCGAACTGACTGTGCAACCTTCTCAAAACCCACAAAGCGGCCATCTTTGCACAAGATGAAAAGATTACTTTTGTAGGGATTTTGGACTGAAGCTTCAATCTCGTAATACAGAGAATTGATGAATACTCGGGTGAGAAGAATTAAGCGTAGATTCTAAGCCTCATGAACTTTGGAGGAATATTTGATAACCTTCGGCTAGAAGGGTTTTTAGTTGCTCATGTTTTTGGGGAAGAACACAAGATAATAAAAATAGAACTTTTTATTGAACTAGGGCTTTTGGGAGATGAAAGATTTTTCAATGATTTGAAAGTGAATAATTCAATCACTTCATCCTCTATTTATAGTATATATAAATTCCTAGTTGAATCCAATCTAAATTTTAAAAGATAATTAGAATTAAATCTAAACATTAATTCTCTAATTGGATCCACTTTAAACTCTAAAAGATAAATAGAAATTAAATATAAATAATATCCTAAAGGTTAATCCTAATAAAAATAAGTTTTACAATAAAATCAAGTTTACTCTCTTCGAGTCTTGCACCTTTCATAACTTCTCTTTCTCTTCTACAATCATGCTTTTTGCCTCAATTTGTCATTTTTCTTCAATTTAATCCCTACAAAATAAAAAGATAACAAATAGCCCAAATTAATAGGATCATACTCACAAAATATATATAATTAATATCCAAAAGTATGTCATACTTAAGCATTATCATATTCCCCCTACTTAGCCCATGCTTGTCCTCAAGTATGATTCCTAATCCACTAAGTAATTTAAATTCTACCATGGAAAATAACACTCCAAAGTTCTACAAACAATTAAGCTTAATGCTTATGAAAATAAAGAGAACCTTTAGCTTGTTGTAAGTAAAATCGAGAAAGTAACCTATTTAAAACAAAACAATTAAATTGTCTTGAATTATTTCATAAGAGTTAGGAAATTTACCAAACTTACCAAGACACCTATTTGTTCACCCTCGTCTCCAAATTTAGTTCTCTTCCTTTTATTTTGTTGGTTTTCTCTTTATTTTTTTCTTTAAGAAAATATTGGACCTTTTGACGCGAAATGATATGACACCCAAGCACTCCATCCCGATTACTCAGCCCAACATGCTTGCAATCATTTTTTTCTTTTTTTTTAGAATGTGTTAACCCTTTTGACGCGAAATGAAATGACAACCAAACACTTCACCCCGATTACTTAGTCTAACACACTCCAAATTTATTTATTTATTTCTTTTTTTATTTCCGGTTAGCGGAATTTCACTTATCACGTCACACAATCTTTTTACGCTGTTAAGCTGTGCTCATAACCGCTGAATCATCAAAGTTTTTTTTTCCATTTTTTTCGGACAGAGAATTTTAATTTAGAAGGACAAGGAAAAACAATAAAGTGTCAAAATAAGTTTTGGCAATCAATTAACAATCACGAAAACCAAATTTAGCATGCATCCGAATTAAATGTTCTCTTTGCATTTAGACTCAATCGATTTTACCATAAACAAGAGAAGAGTTATCTTCATTTATCATAATTATGTCTGCATAATAGAAATAAAACAGTGGAGACAAAATCAACTATAGCAAAATCAAAATTAACTCAACAGAAAAGAAGCATATTCATGGGCAAAACAATGTGCAAAATCGTGGGCAAAATCTTGGGTATAAAAAAGGACAGGATATACTTAAAAAAATAAATATGGGCAAAATAGGTAGAAAACAGCAAGCAGCAACAACAGTAATCCCACAGTAGCACAATAGCAGATAAAAATAGCAAAAATAATGAGGACCGTTCCCCTTATTAAAACGCATTGCCCTCCATGTGAAGAAGAATACGAAAAGAAAAGGGTTAAGAATACTCCTCATGTCATCGTCGCTCTCATAGTACTATAGTTTCCGTCACCGATTTTTTCATGAAATAAATTCTTCGAGTTTCTTGGGCATAAAATAAACAAATAAATAATATAAAAATAAAAATAAATAAATATAAAAGTAAAAAGAAAAAAATTTGGGTTACCTCCCAACAAGCGCTTGTTTAACATTGCTAGCTTGACGCTCGAACTAGTATTGGGGTCGTTCCAACTGAATTTTTTTTATCGTATGGGCTTGAAAATTTGGTGCCTGCACAACAGAAAGTAGAAGTTTAATGTTCATAGGGGGCAATAATTTATTAACAAATTCGCAAGTTGGATTAAAATCATCAAACAATATTTTAGGTTCATTTTCATGGAGTGATTTAGAAGTCTCTTCTATTAAAGATTCAACTATATTGACACGGTTTACGCTCAAGATTTCACTAGGGTGATTGATGGTGTCGTAAACATTGAACTTCACGATTTCCCCATCAAACTCCATCGTGAGGGTTCTGCTTCTCACGTCAATCTTAGTATTTACGGTACTAAGGAAAGGTCGCCCTAACAAGATGTCAAAAGACCCATGAGATTATCCTCTTCCATCTTGACCACATAAAAATCTACAGGAAAAATTAGTTCGTTGATTTTCACCAACACGTCTTCTAAGACTCTTTCAGGGTGCACAATGGACCTGTCTGCCAATTGGATTATAACATCTGTTTCCTTCAAAGAACCCACGTTAAGTGATTCATAAATAGAAAACGACATTACATTTATAGACGCCTCTAAATCACACATAGCTTTTTTAATTTCGAAGTGACCTATTTTGCATGGTATTGCAAACATGCGCTATCTTTACATTTTGTTGGCATCCTACATTGCAAAAATGCAGACACATTCTCACAAACGTTTACCTTTTCGTTTCCAGTCAATTTTCGTTTGTTGGTGCAAAGTTCCTTAAGAAATTTAACATACCAAGGGATTTGTTTAATAGCATCTAACAACGGTATATTTACTTCGACTTTTCTGAATGTTTCGAGGATATCTTTTTCCTCATTACCTTTCTGGGTTTGCCTCAGCCGTCTTGGAAACGGAGGTTGAATTCTAGGTAATGAAGGTTTCGACCGGACCTGTTCATCGTTCTTTTACTTTTCCTGGGTAGAATCTTGGGCATGATTTGTTTCAGGATTTGGTTCCAGTACTTTCCCACTTCGTAGCGTCACTGCATTTGCGTTTTTGTCTTGAGTTAGGTTCTATTTATGACGGCAACCAACCCTATGCGCTTCATTTCTCAATTGACGTGGCCAACTCTTTTATATATGCCTCTATTTTCTGTTGAAAATCAAGCATATTAGGTGCTAATTTATTTACCATGGCTTCTAGAGAAGTACCTGAATTTTGCGTTTATTGTGGGAACCATTTTTGGTTTGGCTGGTTATAACGTGGATTCGCCCCATAGCTCAAGTTAGGGTGGTCTTTCCATCCTAGGTTGTATGTATTTGCGTAAGGATCATATCGTCTTTGAGGTGGTCTAGGGAAGTTTCACACAGCATCCAATTGAGCCATAGAATCATCATACAAACTAGGGCATGCATCAATTGTGTGTTCAGATTCTTCACAAATTCCACATTGTCGGGCCGACTCTATTTTTCCTACAATAAGAGAACTCACAACATTAGTAAGTCTTTCAACTTTATCTTCTAAGGAGGAATTACTTAGCTGGTGAACCCTTCTAGTAGGTTCAGGATTGACTCGGAATTACTGAGTGTTTACGGCCATTGTGGATATCAAGTCCCTTACTCGTTGAGGAGTCATATTAACCAAGGCTCCTTCACTGGTGGCATCTATCATATTCATCTCCATAGGTTTCAAGCCTTAATAGAAGTATTGGAGAAGAGATTGTTCAGTTATACCATGTTGTGGACAAGTTGCACACAACTTTTTAAATCGTTCTTAATAGTCGTAAAGAGACTCCACATCCTTTTGCCTAATCCCCACAATTTCTCTTCTTAACTCAGTGGCACATGAGGCTGGAAAAAACCTATTAAGAAACAAACGAGATAGATTAGCCCAAGTTGTAATAGATCCAAGAGGTAGATAAAAAAACCAGTCCCTAGTAGAGTCTACTAGAGAAAAAGGAAAGCGCGTAATTTAATTTGGTCCTCAGTTACCCCCTGAGGTTTAATACTAAGACAAACCATATGGAATTCTTTCAGATGTTTATGTGGATTCTCATTTTGCAACCCACGAAAAATTGTCAATAACTAGATTAAACCTGATTTAGCTTAGCATCCACAATAGGATATGCAATGCATAATAGTGGTTGATCATCAGGGACCTCAACTAATTGTCGAATTGTCTGATCCATAAGTGGTGGTGGCGAATCTCGATTTTCGTTGACCCTAACATTCGACACTTCCTCCGGTGGATCAACTACTTGGTTCTCCAGTGTTGGATTAGGTTTTTCGTTTACCCTAGATTTTCCTTCGTCGTCTTCTTCTACTTCTGAAGGTAGGTTATGCTTAGTTCCTACAACTTCTGACTGCCTCTTTCATAACTTTGTTTCCTTGCGATTAGCTTTTGCAGTCTTTTCAATCTTGGGATCATATGGATATGTAAGATTTCCTTGAGCACATTTAGTCATAAGAAGAAAAAAACAAGATTAGTATGTTACCAGTCCTTGGCAACGGCGCCAAAATTTGATGTGTCATTGGGAACACCAAATATAGTTTATTCTGAAAATAAATAAAAAATAACAGTAAAGGGAAGTAAGGTCTGATCTTCAGGGATTGGAGTGCAAAGAATCTTTTTTGTCGAGATCGTTGGCGAAATCTTGCCTAAGAAAAGCAGCGGAATCTAGGGAAAAAACAGAATTAAAAGAAGTAGAAAATAGAGATGTCGAAATAAAAATAAATTGCATAAAATAAACAAAGTCGAAGGAAGAAGGGTTTTATCGATATTTAGAGATCTGGCCTCCAATTATCTTGATTCCTCCACGGTTCAATCATAAACTTTGAATGGTTCTTCTTGTGCCCAAATAAGCCAGTTATAGTGGAAGAGGACGCTTACGACCACCAGCTCCAGATATAATTTTGATTTTTAGATGAACCTGACTCTAGCCAACCGTTGCTCCAATGGGACCGTCTTACACTAGATCACCTTTTCCCAAAGACGAATGCTACGCCATTTTGTCTGTTTGGCTCGGCAACCTCTAACACAGTAAATTAGCGAATCGACTATGCAACCTTCTCAAAACACACAAAGCGGCCATCTTTGCACAAGATGAAAGATTACTTTTGTAGGGATTTTGGAAAAAAGCTTCAATCCCGTAATACAGAGAATTGATGAATACTCGGGTGAGAAGAATTAAGCGCGGATTCTAATCCTCATGAACTTTGGAGGAATATTTGATAACCTTCGGCTAGAAGGGTTTTTAGTTGCTCATGTTTTTAGGGAAGAATACAAGATATTAAAAATAGAGTTTTTTATTGAATTAGGGTTTTTAGGAGATGGAGGATTTTTCAATGATTTGAAAGTGAACAATTCAATCACTCCATCCCCTATTTATAGTACATATAAATTCCTAGTTGAATCCAATTTAAATTCTAAAAGATAATTAGAATTAAATCTAAACATTAATTCCCTAATTGGATCCACTTTAAACTTTAAAAGATAAATCTAAAAAGATAAAAAAATTAAATATAAATAATATCCTAAAAATTAATCCTAATAAAAATAAATTTTAAAATAAAATAAAATAAAATAAAATCAAGTCTTTTGTCCTATAAAAACTCTCTTCAAGTGTTCCACCTTTTCACAACTTCTCTTTCTCTTCCAAAATCATGCTTTTTGCCCCAATTTGTCCTTTTTCTTCAATTTAATCTCTACAAAATAAAAGGATAACAAATAGCCCAAATTAATAGGATCATACTCACAAAATATATATAATTAATATCCAAAAGTATGTCATATTTAAGCATTATCACGCACTGAAAAGTGGCACAACATATTGTCTGATGCATCGATCCCTATCATCGGCAATGAGGATGGGATTTCGCACATGATTTTGATTTCCAAGGTCCATTTCGGTTTGTCTTTAAGCTAATCGTTCATGTCTTCTCTGTCTGAAAGTTTGCTCGATTTCAGGGTCTACAGGGAGTAAATCGATAATTCGATCTATGCTCATAAACACCTGAAAATAAAATCACAAAATTAAAAAGAATAAGTTAGTAGTGTTAGAAACAAAATAAAAACCAAATTAAAAATAAATAATTTCACAAAAAAATTACTATGGTAACAATTAACAAGCCTCGGCAACGGTGCCAAAAACTTGTAACACGTAGGTTTCTACAAGTGTACACAGTCGTTATCAAGTAATAAGTAAGTATCGAGTTATCATCTCCACAGGGATTGTATATATGCTTAATTAGTTAATTGTAAAATTGTATTAATAACTTGGTCAGTTAAAAACAAATATAGTTGGATGAGTGATGATTAAAATTAAATGTAATTAAACTAAATGCAAATGATCCCTAATGCAAATTAACCTAAGTATGCAAACTATATGAATGATTAGATTTTAGCAAAAATTAAACATAATTCACAACAATTATAACATAAATAAACTAGGACAATCAATTACTTTTAATTAAACTCAATTCATTATCAACATGCTTAATAACATTCGAAAAAACATTCCATGGTAACTCGATCTTTCATGAGTTTGGAAACCAAATTAGGTCCTTTCGGAATCCTTTACTTAGTAAATATGCATTTTACTGATCCTTATTTACTAAGGGTTTCTTAGCATTCATGTAAGGTAACAGGGACGTGTCATGTTTGAAACAGTTTAATCACACGAATCTAAAAAATTATGCAGAAAACAGAGTTCGGTCAAAGTTGTTATGAACCTACAATTTAATCTGGTCGGGATCTAAATTGAGCATGCACATTTTAATTATGTGTCCACTAGCCGTCGTCTGGTCAGGATCGCTCAGCTAATTCTAGTGCATTCCAATCACGTATGAATGAAATACAGACTTGATATTAATTGAAAACATGATCGATTGAGGCACAAACATCATAAGCATGAATCACATGAATATTATTTAATCAAAACAATTTTCATAGCTTAAATAAAATTAAGCTAACATTGTTGTAAACAAGAACTGTAATGACCCGTAATTAGTAATGTCGGAAATAAGGCTCGAAGAAATTTTAAATTTCTTGATGGAATTAATGAGTTAATAAATAAGTATGATTAATTAGTTGGTGTAAAATAAATAAAATTTTGGTTAAGGAATTTAGTTATCTATATGCTATGCTATATTGAAATAAAAGACTTAATTGAGGAAAGTGTAAAATATGTAGTATAAAATAAAGGAGTGAAAAAGAAGATGGAATGATAGTTAAGGACTAGGAAAATAAATATATCATGATTTGAAATAGTGGAATTTGATGTGTTAGCATTATGGTAATTATAACAAGTTAAATAGGGTACAAGGTAATTAAATAAATGAAGAATATTGGGTAAAGAAAAGAGAAGACCACTAGAATATGAAAAGACATTTTTTTTTCATTCTCAACTTCTTCTTTGCCGAAATTGGAGAAAAGAAAAAGGCCATTTTTGAAAGCTTGAGTTTGGTCTTAGTGGGTGCATGCATGTAAGTGAGACTTGATTCATTCCTTATTATTTTGGTATAGTTGTGATTCTTTTGACTCAAACTAATTAAATTGGGTGTTAATTTCTAAAAGTATCAAGTGTTTTGAGAAATGTCATTGTTGGAATTTTGAGTTCTTTGTGGGTTTTGTTGGTATATTCTTTGCATGTCTAGTATAAACAAAGATTTGGCATGAGAGACTCATGAATGGTATATATATAGATGTGATTAAATATTTGATATGGGTAGAATAAACATAGATGATGATGTTTATGGACTGTTTTGGGATTATTTGGGTAATGAATATAAGTTCAAATTTATCCAAAAGCAATTTGAGTAGTAAATTTAAATGTTGTTAAGTGTGTAGGATGTGATCGAATGAGGTGAAAATGTTAAATAAATAAAGTAAGGAACCTATAAATTAAAGGGTTGTTTGGAAAATATATATATATATATATATATTTATGAATATTTGGTGGATTAGGGACTGTATATGAGATGGAAAAAATATTTATTATATTAAGTATCAATTGTAAATATAGATTATTTTGAGTTATTAGTAAGAATTGGTCAATTTGGAACTCTTTTAGTTACAGTGAAATGGTTTGTCTTGAGATTTTTTAGTAAAAAGGGTTGTATTAGTAATGTGAGAATTTAAATATATAGAAATTAAAATGGGGCTGTTCGAATGAATGGAATTAGAGCAAAAGAATATGTATATGAAGTTTGATTAGAAAAATTTATAAATTGAGTTACCATTTAAATGATGCATTGAATGAAAGAAAATTTAATTGTTACTATAGATAGCGAAACAAAAGGACCAACCGGTAGTTGAGGAAAAGAAAAGGTCAACGAGTGATCGTTCTCGATTTGGTAGCTGCTATAGTACGGTAAGTTCGTACCCTCGAACTTATTTTTCTTAAACATTGATTAAAGTTTAAATTATTTAATTGTTATTTTAATTCATGACACATGGAAGTAGTTATATTGATACATTTATTTAATTAGTGATATCGATTAATAATTGGTGAAATGACGAGAATGAAATATTAATTTTTTTCATCAGTGTAACTGACTAGAGCTGGACTCATAATTGCGGTTTATCTGCTAGGCACTGGGTGCCATTATCGTCGGTTTATCCGACTAGCGCTGGATGCAAATCGTTGGTTAATCCAACTAGAGATGGACTCACTTTCGCGGTTTATCCACTAGGCACTGGGTGCCACGAGTTGACGGAAACTATAAACGACGAATGAACAAATATTTGGGAAGAATCATCAAATTACATACATAAATAAATGGAGTAAGAAATGTCATGAATGGAAGTATTACATATAATTGTTTGATGGTATCATGTGCTATATTGAATTTGGAACTATGAATTGTCAAATAGAAACATTTATTTGAGGATTAGAAATATCCATGTGATTGGTTATGTTAGTGAATGAAAGTTACTAATGCAATTGAAACTCTTGATTATAGGTTAATTTAATAATAGATTACAACTCAGCATCAAGACAGGAATCTCGAACTCAAAGTCAGTGAGGTCTTCTTTTGGTTATTTTGGCATGTACCTAGGACTCACTTTATATTTAAATGTCTTTTAGGGGATAAAAAATTATGGATATTAGTTACATGATAGTTGACTTGATGTGAATATGTTTTGAATGATATAAAATGAGTTAGTAAGTTAAGAGTTATGTAAATATTTTAACTATAATGGAATGGATTGAACTATGTATGGTTTATATGTTGATTTTGGTTATTGTCTGAATGATATTTTTGGTTGGATGGTTTGAATATGAAATAGGTATATGGTCATTATAGTTAATGGTTTTGGTTGATGCTTGAATGGTAGTTTGAACTTAGAAATTTTTCCTTGTTAAGTAATGCATTTCGAAATGTTATTAAAGTTCGTTTATATTTCATGTTGGATTGTAATGTTGGCATATGTCATGTATGATTAAATTAGCGTGAATTGTATGTTTATAAAATGATTTGTATGTGTTGTGAGAATGTTTTAAATGAATTTGAAAGTTTGATCGAAATAATCTAATGATCTTGTATTATCTCGTAAGACTTTGAGACCCTAAATCGATGACGGTTACGGGTTACGAGTGTTACAAGAACAAAGAACACATAGCAAACACTTTAAGATCAAAGTAAAGAAAAGAAAGAATAAACCCAAATCAAAGTGGCTGTCACCCAAAACTCTGATCGAAGAGGACTTTTACGTTCCTTCGATTTGCTCCTTTATTGATGGCTCTCCGAGGTGGCCGACTAAAGGCTATTTAAGAGGCTTAATGCTAAAATCTCTATGAAGAGATGATGCTAGGCGTGGGGATGGAAAATGAGAGGAAAGGATGAGAGGATTTGAGAGAAAAGAAAGAAGGATGAGTGTTTAGGGATGATTTGGAATGATGAAAATGGGGTCTTATTTATAGGTGAAGAGTGAGGGGTTGTTTACTAAAAATAGAGTTTAAAATTTTTCATTCTTCTCAAATGGGTGGCCGGCCATTACGCAAGGAATTTGAGTGAAACTATGCTTCATTTTGAAGCATTTTTCATTTTACATCAATTAGGGATTGAGACTTGGTCAACAACAAATCTTCCGGTCAATCTCTGATTTCTTCTAAAGTGCAAGGACCTCTTGAAAATAAACCAAAAATGGTTTATTTGGGCAGCCATGTGTAGCCGAAATTGGGCTAAGTCCTTTTTCAAATTGGACGGTGTTGTGATCTAGCAAAATTATCAGACTTGTCCAAAATAATTTAATTAATTAAAAGACCAAAAAATAAAATTAGCTCAATTATTAAACAATTAAATAAATCCAAATTTTCAATGAAATATTTTATATTAAATTATTAAATATAATTTCATATTTTATTATTTAATTTAATCATGCATGACCTATTTTACACCTTAAAAATATATTATGTTTAAATAACCATAAAATAAGTCATTTTATGCATGAAAACTATATAATAAAACATAAAATCATATTTTAATAATTTCTATGTTTGAAAATCATATTTTCACATATTTCATCAATTTATTAAACATTTACTTAGTTTTAACATTGAATTTAAGTAAAAAGGTGATAAATTACATAGGAAAAAACCTATATATTTTTCAGTTTACACTATGACGCATTCTAGGTACCGCACAATTGTTGCATTGCCATTTGCTTCGCCCACCATGCCTTCATGTAAGAAACCTTGTACTTGAATCGAGCTTGCATGTTCGTAATAAGGGTCGATACAACGATGGTGGCCAAGTATTTCACAAACGGGATGATGCAGTTGCATATGATTTTTGCATCCAACTTTCGATGGTTTTGCAACATACGAGCAACCATGCATATGTGTGGACCTTTTATTTTCCTGATCGTCCACATCTGAGTTTGCTACATTAACGCAGCTCGAACATGTTAGTTACAAGCGAAACACGCTTGTTGAATCTCATCTTTATTTTTTGCTGACTTTGAAAGACACAATCTTCTTCAGGTATATTTATCATTTCTCCATCGAGATGAACAAAAACAAATAAAATTCGAGAACTCATCTTCAATAATTTATGCTTCCTTCTTAACAAACAAAGCACTGATATTCTTAATCTTGATTTTCAATTGATAAAGCAAACAAAAAGCTCAAATGTAGTACTAGGATCCGCACCATCAGTGTCCTAACACCAAATAAAAAATATATCTTTTTTTAATTTGGTATTGGTGTCTCAATCATCAGTATCCTAACACCCAAAAAATATTTTTTTTAAATCGAGCAATGGGGTGTCGACCATTAATGTCCCAACACCCCAGAAAAATATATTTTTTATATCTAATAAAAATTGGTGCCGGCCATCAATGTCCCAACACCTTAGAAAAAAATTTCAATTCTCGAAAAAGGTGGTGCTGACCATCTGATTCCCCGAACCCCAAAAAAATTTAATACTAGATAAATTTAGTGCCGATCATTAAATGCCCATCACCCAAAAATTTTAATTTTTTTATTTAGAAATTGGTACTACCATTAAATGCCCAGCACTTAATTTTTTTTTCAAATATTGGTATAAGCATATACCAGTATTGTACGGGTTGAAAACAATACTATGGTGTCGGCCATTAAGGTTCCCAAACTCAAAAATTATTTTTTTAGGCCTTGACACAATAATCAAGCAATGATTATGTCACGGTAAAGTCTGATGTGGGGCACTTAAGTCTCCTCACCTAATTTTATTGTTCATGTTATGTTATTTGGGTGATTGTTTTTAAACCTGAGTCATTTTTATTTTTGTTAATTTTTTTGAGTTATTTAGGTAAAATAGCCTCAAAACTAAGTTATACATTTTTCGGCTCGAATCAAACTACATATTAAATTTTCAGAAAAAATAACCAATTTAATGATCCTATTCTTATGTATTGAAAGATAAGAGAATGTTTTAAAAAGACCGTTAGATTATATTTAGATTTTTTAATAAATAGATAGTAACAAGTTTTTGCAAAATAATTTATAAGCAATGATTTGGAAAACAAATAAACTGATTACGAGAAATTAATGTGATATCCAAAATCTGATCGTAACGTCTAGGTCAAATTTAAGATATTATATTTAGTGGAATCAGAGCTTAAGTTCAAAACTTGGATTGTGATTTTTATTTCAAATATTATGAAAATTATTTTTGAAACGCATATGTATGTATTTTTCTGAATTTTGATTATAGTTGATACTTGAACTTATAAAAAGAGAATTTGATACTCCAACACCGATCCAAGTAAGAAACTCTTTACTTTAGTTACTTTTACTCTAGTAACTTAATAAAACTGATGGATTTAAAGGCTGTAAAATAAGATATCTCTACCTTAAGATAATTATATTTGCTAAAACTTAGACTTAGGATCTAAAAATAACCTAAGCTAAACTTTAGACTTATAAACTATAGATAAATAAAATGAGTTCAAGTGGTATATGTCGTCGTGGTGTGTGAGGATGTAGTGGACATTGTCAAGTGGCTCGTGATGAGTCCTCTTCTCTAAGCAGCATGCCCGACTAAGGAGATGCTCATTTTTAGGGTGGTAATCAGAAAGCTAAAGATGATGTTGTGTCCCAAAAGATGCCAAGAGATTTGTAAAGGATTGTTAAGACCCAAGTTGGATTTGTGGGCCAAGAGTCAGTGATTGAGTGACTTCAGACGAATGGGACAAAGATAGCAAAAGAGAGTAACCGCTTGGAGAGCTAGAAAAAGGAAAGGAATAAAGTCCAGAATAATAAGAGAGCAACCCATATTCTCCTTGTCAGAATAGGACATCTACTCGAGGATCCTTTCAACTCTTTCCAACTAGTACTCAGATACGGTCGGATCTGTCCTTTTCACTCTAAAAACACTTTACCATTCAGCATCCAAAGATGTTTAAGCGGCAACCCTCGATTCACAAGTGCAGGATTGGCAGGCGCAAGAGTAGTGTTAGAACTAGCAATCTGCTGAAACACTTCAATCATAACTTCCATCAAAGGGCCTACATCCTTATCAGGTATGTTCACTCTAGCAACGGCACAAGAGGTGTAAAGGATGTACCATCCTCTTAAGCACTAGCTCTCACATTAACACGTGTAGAAGGCATATAGAATCTAATCTAATTCAAGTAAACAAAAAAAGGTGTGAGTGGTATGGAAATGATCCAAGACACATTCCTACAAGCAAACTTTAGGATTAAAGGCAATATGTTTCCGTTCCTACCCCACATGCAATTCAATTAGAGATATATCAACAGTTCCAAGAAGATAGAGAAATTCGGACACATGAGTTTCACAACCCCAGTCCTCACAACAATCACCTAGGTTCGAGTGTTAGTGAACCTAGACTCTGATACCACTAAATGTAACACCTTATACCCTATATTTGAGTACCAAGATGCTACACCACCGTCACACTTCATACGCACTATAAATTTCACATATTTAAAAAAATATCCTTTTGTATAGCATTCGTGCGAATTATAAGTCATACATTCTCTAATGTGGTTAAAACATACTAAACATATATCGACTGATCATATAATAAGCCCTAAACATGCATTAAGATCACTTAGAAAATTTTCAAAAACAATCACGTAGGTATTGATATTGAAACAAAAGTATCGATATTTCTCTTAAATGTTATCAATACCGATTGGAAAATTGATACCGAAACTGTTTATTATTTCTCGTTTAAAAATCAAAGTTTAAAAAATTATCAATGCCTCTATTAAAGTATCAATTATTTTATCCCGAGTATTGATACTCGTGATAAGGTATCCATACCAAATTACGTTATTGACTTCCTGAACTTTCAAAAATCATGGAGGTATTGATATTAAAACTCGAATATCGATACCTCTACTCCAGGCATAAAAAATACAACAATTACAAGCATATAATCCATACTGACTTAAGTCTAATCATCATGCATTATTCACTTTATCAAATAGACACCCAAATGTCAGTAATGACAGCCCAAAACCTCATAACTAAGACTGAGCAAGAAAGCAATAAAACTAACTTAAAAGTGCATGAGTTCTAAGCAAAATAGTCATTTAAACAACTTAAAAATCATAGTAAAAACTAGCATAGAGTCTACCACATTGCCTTTATTTCCCCAAAACATAACAAATAATTAAACACCTACGAAAATCTATTGAAGTCTTGCTTGGATCACCTCTTTAGTACCACACCATTCATACAAGAACGCAACTAATCTACAAAGGTTTAAAGGAGTGGGTGAGCTTAAACAAGCTCAGTGAATGGTAAAAAAAACTATTATGCAAACATGTCATCATGCTTTAACGAACAACAATTTAGCAATATTATAAAATCCTTAACTTTAATATCTTATCATACTCATTCATGCATTAGTCATAGGTTCTTTTACATAAACATCACATTAACATTTAGTCATATATCACATTACATAATAGTCTCAATTAATGATAATTTGACACTTGAGGTTATGAAACATAAAAGTGGGAACTATCACCACTCATCGGATACATGGATCTCCAACACACCAAATGACTTATAGAGTCGAACATGTCCCAAAAGTGAAGCATATAGCTAATACTCTTCAACACACTAAACATATCTCGATAATGGAGCTTAGCTCACATTCCCTTATCTCACCAAAATTGTCTCAGACTTTAACACCCCAAAATCATAACAAAAAAGTGAGTATTCACAATCCTATGGCATGCAAACTATATCCAATGGTCTTATAAGGTTACAAGGCCAAAATATCCACAATATATTCACACATTATTTTTTGCTTTTTCGCACATTATCAATGCATATTCATATCATTAGCACAATATAATCATTTTCATTTGGCATGAATAACATGCCCACATTTACACTTTCACAATAGTCATCACAAGCATATTTCATATGTCATGGCATCACATCTTAGCACCCTTTTTCACAATCACACAAGCACATATCATAAATTAAACATGGGTATGAGAAAACTTACACTCGGAAATTAGAGTAGGATTTTAGGATACTTCTAAATTCTCAATTAACATAATGAATCGTATCTATGAGCAGCGATTCCAAACACTCACCAATTACGCTTTCACAAAATGCCAAAAGCTCAAACTAGCTTTTCCTTGCCTTTGTCTCTACATGTTGAAGGTCCTAACGATTTCGAAGCTTCAACAAGATAAACCACACAATAACACAACCAAAAATTAGCCAAAGACTCACCTCAACAATAAAAAACATAAGCCTAAGCTAAGTTTTCTTGTAACTGAAACCTTCAACATAGAAAACTTAAAACTCGAATATCTCGGTCTAGACTCAATATTTTTGCTTGAAACGAATTTCATTCATCTTCCTATTCATCTACAAATGATTCTCAACCCTTAAATTACACAAAACTACTCAATTCATGGTATCAAAATTTTTTTACGTACAATGACAATTTTTACGAAATCTCATTAAAACTTGAGAAATCTTTAACGAAAATTTAAAATCGATTTGGAAACATTCTAATCACATCAAAACTAATTGAAAAACACTTCGAAACCATTTTTTACTCAAAATCCTGAAATCCACCATTAATGACTATTTTTTATTTTTATTTAAAACATGCAATTTAATGATTAAAAATTTTATTTTAAAGACCAAATATCATTAAAAACAAATAGGGAATCAAACTGTTACCTTTTATGGAAAAAAATGAACTTTTGGTTGAAAATTCGAAAAATCCACAAGCTTAGAAGATGACTAAATCAATGGTGTTTTGGGTGTTTTTCTTAAAGTTCAGTGGAGATTATGGCTTGAAGGATGATAGAAATCTATAGGACGAAGGTTTAACAAATAAAATTGAAGGGGAAATTTTGAGAGAGCTTAGGATTGCAAACACAAAACAAAAGGGAAGGGTTTTACGAGAAATAATGGTAGGTGGGGAAGTATTAGGGTGATTTTTAACATTTGGTTTAATTTCCTCTTAATAGCTCACAATTTTGACCCTTTTACAAATCAATCCTATTTTTGAAATTAAAGGTCTTTAAAACTCATTTTTGAAAATTAATTTAATTTTCTAAAAGCCACAGTAAAAAACATTATCGATTTACCATGTCAAGAAATTTCAAGCACCTATGAGCTAAAATTCCTATTTTACCGTTGAAACTTCTAGACCCAATTTTGAGGTGTAACACTCGCTAGAACTTGAAGAATTCCCACACTTTCCAACATCATTCACACAAAAAGCTTGCTATACGTGCCCTATTTCTACAAACAACATTCGAACATTAGGAATGCATCGAGTGGGATATTACAAGTTTCTCAATCTAATATTTCAAAACACATTAAATGATACAGTTACCTCCATCTCTACATGATGCTCAATTTTGTCCTATACGTCGCTAATATTATTCCTCGGACAATTCGTCCCTTTGGAGCAGTGTGTTCACTATTGCATATAGAACAATTTTTATTCCAATATTAAAAAATTAAATCTTAATAATGAAATAAGTCATAACGTTATACTTATTAACCAATGGAATGTGGACAGTAATGAGAGTCGAGCAAGGCATTTTGTAATATGCCCATGATTGTAGCAAGTACAAGCACCCGCCCGTGCCTTGGTACTTGCTACTCGATGTTAAGCACATGTTCTAACAATTATGCAAATACGACTGCCCTTTAATTATAATTTTTGGTATGTCTCAAACTATGAAGGCAATTGAGGGAATACCTATTCATTCGATTCTGTGACTTATCGAGCATCAAAATCTTCTCAAGAAAATACATTATTATTGATCGAGCAGAGAATTGCACCTTCGCGTCTGATGCTGTCCGAGGTAGCATCGTCGGGAATGTGTCCAACCAAGTGTGCAAAATAAATTTGCCTCTTGAGGACGATATCTCCCAAGAAATTGTTGGAAGACTTATCTATATTTAAACTTGAATTTCCGGCTAAAGTTAATCCATCAACTGAAAGACCAAGTTGTATAGCAATATTTTTAAGTGTGATGGTGCACTCAACATAAGGCAGATGAAACGTATGTGTCTCAAACCTCAATCTCTCAACCGATGCAACTAATAAATCTGGATAGATTTAGCTACCCTTAATCAACATCGCGTACCCGAACCCGGTTATGTCTAGGTATGCCTGGACCCTCGGGTCAATAGGATCAAAAGAGCAATGTTGCATCTTGCTTCGAAGTTAATGATCCACATGCTACATACGGTTTAAATAACACACGTGTTGTTAGTGAACAAATAAAATTACATTTTATTAAATATAATTTCGTAATATTTACCTCGTCCAATATTCCATCAGATAAATGTGAATGTCATATCAATGCCCTTTTCGCTAAACCTCCTAATACAACCAAAAGAATAAAAAAAATATTTTCACAAACACAAACTTTTATTTTATCCAAATATAAACTTCATGATCATAAAATATTTCTATTAAATAGTTTTCACCACAAAAATATTATATTACTAATAAAATTAACTATTTACAACTAAGTAAACAAACTAATCTCACTCATAAACTGTTGAAAAATAGCTTGAATTTATTGAATTAGATTAAAATTAATTTCATGTTATTTATATTCTTTTTAATAGGAAAATAATAGATTAATTTTTTTTTCCTGATAAATAATGGTGCAACCTGGGCTTCCCCTAAAGTCGCCCCCTATACGGATTGGATTCATAATGACTCAAAATTTCAACATAATTTAAGGCCTAAATTGGTACCAACAATTTCAATTTATTTGTATGTAACAAATATATTATTTAGATAATTAATTTTGCACTCATATCTTTTTTCATGTAATCATTCCCATATTTTTGGGATAAAAAAAGAACCATTAATCCTTTACCATGTAATAAGAAAATCCTGTAGGGTTAGACAGACACAGACCTAGTACCAATAGCAAATTGGACCACCTTTCATGTGTATATGACGTTATAAATAGCCGTTGCATGAACTCGGCCTTTCCCAACCCAACCCCCCAAATAGAAGAAATCTCTCAATCTGCTGGGTTTCGGCCATCCACCACACCTTCCACTTCTTCTTCCCAACTTTAATGGCCCAACAACCAACATTTATTGCCGCTAGTTGTCTTCTTATTCTGTCCCATGTAGTTCAAGCAACGACGTTTACCATAGTAAACAAATGCGATTATGTGGTATGGCCTGGAATTCTCTCAAACGCTGGTGTTCCAACACTTGCTACAACAGGTTTCGCCCTCCAAAGAGGTGAAACCAAAACCATTACCGCCCCCACATCATGGGGCGGTCGCTTTTGGGGTAGAACCCATTGCTCGCAAGATTCCGATGGAAAATTCTCATGTCTCACCGGTGATTGTGGCTCCGGGAAGCTTGAATGTTCTGGGAATGGGGCTGCTCCGCCTGCCACTTTGGCTGAATTTACTTTGGACGGTGCTGGTGGGCTTGATTTCTTTGATGTGAGTTTGGTGGACGGTTACAACATCCCTATGTTAGTGGTTCCTCAGGGTGGCAAAGGTCAAAATTGTAGCAGCACCGGCTGCGTTGTGGATCTCAATGGCTTGTGTCCTTCAGAGCTTAGGATAATGAGCACTAACGGCAGGGATGGCGTCGCATGCAAGAGTGCTTGCGAGGCCTTCCGACAGCCTCAGTACTGTTGCAGTGACGCGTATGCCACACCCGATACTTGCAAGCCTTCTTCCTACTCCCAAGTCTTTAAGACAGCTTGCCCACGCGCCTACAGCTATGCCTATGATGATAAAACCAGCACCTTCACATGTGCCAATGCTGCCGATTACTCCATTACTTTCTGTCCTTCACCTAACACCAGGTAAATTTTCTTTTATTACAGAATGATAACATTTATTTAATTTTAAAGATTAAATTTATTATCATAATAATTAAAATTATGTATAATTAATGAAAAACATGAAGAATTAATTTATTTAATTTTGAAACTAAAAGGGTTTGGAGTGGTGTTTTTATTAAAAAAAATCGAAAAGAACGTTGGCGTGAAGGGTTCTGTCAGCTCAGCCCAATTTTTCACGTGGCTCGGGGACAAACAACGATAATTTGCACATCTGACCGTTGAGGGTAGAGTCAAGACTCAAACCCATCTGAAGATAGGTTGGGGTTCTGACAGAATAAAATGAATAGCTGCCTAATTAATGAACGTCCCTGGAAGATAAACTGGTCTCCAGGGGATCTGAATTTAGCGCATCAATCTCTCGTGGAACCGGATCCGGTCCCGCAAATTGAGACAAAATGCAGAAAGCTCCATGATACGTTCACCACACATTATCATTGTTGTCAACATAATTAATCACCCAGAGTTCTTTAACGGTTGGTAATTTGCAGCCAGAAATCATCACAAGAGGCGACAACGCCAGGGCAAAACACGGAAACAACAACAACGGGAATGCCAACGTCACCTCTTGTCGACAACGCAATCATGTACGAAGGGTTCTTAGATGAAAGTGAGGCATCACCATTCACGGTCACCACCTACATATTCGGAATCGTGACGGTGGCATTCTGGTGGTCGTGCCAAATCTTCTAATTAGTCTTAAGAAACTTGACTAAATCCCCTATCTAACTTTGGTCCATAGGTGAGGTGTGGGATGTGCTGGGTCTCATGGTGACATGGAATCCAGTCATGACAGAGAAAGCTGTGCCCCCCCCCCCCCCTCCCAACATGCAAGTGTTGGTGGGGATGAAGGTCCTAATGCACCATATTCTGGCTTTTGGTTTATGGAATATTTTTCTTTTTAGGTTTAGCTTTTATAATATAGGAGGGATAGTATTCATTTTATTGCTGGTTTTCAGGAATCTATAAAAAAAAAAATCATTTTTATTATACCAGTTTTTGTCTTAATGTTCTACCTCATAATCATAATCATATTTGATTTTTTTTTATAATTACAATAAATTTTTACCAATTAATAATTTATGGATAAAGTTATACTAAATAAATGTATGAAGCAATAATTATATATGATTTTAAAATTTTAAAAAATTATCAATAAAATTATAAAAATAAATTTTGCTTTTAATAACAAAAATTTTTAAGAGAAAAAATATTATTTTTTTTTTGTAAAAAAGAACAGCACAAAACGATTAAAAAAACACACATTTTAGAATCTATGAAAACTCCTTTTTTCAGTTAATAGAAGTCTTTGGACCGAAATTGGAGGTTCTTTAAAAACTAGTCTTGGAGGACCAGATACCCAAGTCTTGCCATATGACCAGCAATCGTGTTTTGGAATCTAGGAACATGGCGAATGCGCGTACCTTCCATTCACAATTAAGGATATCATGAATCAAACATAGCTCTACTATTCTACTATTGACAGATCCACCAGCTAAAAATTATTCAACTAAAAATGCATTACCACATTCGACCTTAACCTGTCGAAATCCTCTCCCCACACGCAAAGAGAAAAATATTATTAAACTTACGTTTAGAATGCTTTTGTATAATATTTGTCCCTTTCAACTTTTTTTTTCTAATAACATGAGTTGAAATTTGAATGTTTAATTATTCATCAATGAATCTCATTCTCTGTTTTTTTCTCTGTAAGTCAAGAGTGTATTCTATTTTCCTAGAGATACAGGTGGCGTTGTGGTTGGGTTGGAGAGTGCGATGACATTGGGAGATTATGGAGGGGGATGAGATTTCTTTATTGGAAGAGGAACTGATTCAACTATCAGTCAAACATTCGTTGTTAGAACCACCATCAAACCTGTTATTGTTGTGCTCAGTGTGGACGAAAAAAACTTTCGATCCCGATAGTTTTAGAGCACAAATGAAGAGTATTTGGAAATGTCGGAGGAAATTTGATATTCAAAAGGAAGGTCAGAATTTGTTCATAATCTCCTTTGAGGAGGAGGGAGACTTGGAAATGATATTGGAGGGGAGACCGTGGCTCTTTAGACGACAAGTAGTTTTTTTTGATAGATTGTTGGAGCCTATTGATTGTAAAAAGGTCAAACTTGTGTCTTCTCCTTTTTTGCTTAAGATTGGCCCTTGTCCACCGAAGTGTGACAAAAAGGACTTTATGCATGTTGTGGGATCTTCATTTGGGAGTCTCCTTCGGGCGGAGGATAAAGGATGCTATTACCGAATCAAAATTAATATCGATGTTCAAAGGTCATTACGTCGTGGGATTTTTATTGTGACTAGGTTACAAGAGAAGACATGTCTTTCATTTAAGTATGAAAACTTACTGGCGTTTTACTTTGGATGTGGAAGACTTGGCCATGGGTTGCATGAGTGCATTGAGTCTAAACCTAAGTTAAAGGAAATATCGGAAGACAAACTTCCTTATTCGGTTGCTTTGCGGGCCGAATCAAATCTTGCAGGTAGAGAATGTCGATTTTTTCATGATGTTGAATAGAAATTACGACAACAGCGTGTTTATACTGGTTTGACGGATAAGAAAATTGAAGGGGAATTACACTATGCAGTTAAGACTGGCAACATGGATTCTACGTCAGAATTGGTTGTGACAGTTGAGATGGAGGCTATCGAAAAGAATGAGGTTGCTCCGATGAGGGAGAGGGAGTTGACTAAAATAAATTTAGAAACTACCAATTGGAAGCATTTAAGCTCGATGGATCAACTCGATAATAACGATAATGGAGGTTGAATCAACCTTTTAGAAGTTGTGGTGAAAGAAATTTAATTTTGCAACAAAGGACACAAGGATTTATAGTGGTTCGGCCCCAAATGCCTACTCCACTACCTTAGCTTTCCACAACTGAGGATTTTCCCAAATCCAGTAGATTTGTATAACCTTTGAGGACAAGGTTTAATCTTACAATCTCTCTTAAGACTTATACCCCAAAATCTTAAGATAGAACTCTCTTAAGGTTTTTACCTAAACCTTAAGTATCAACCCTCTCTCAAAGAGAAACAAACAAGCAAACAAAGAAATAATCTTTACAAGATTAGGATGTTTGCGAATTAAGCATAAATACAAAGAAGAACACTTGAGCTAAATGAATACAATGAAAGCTCACAAGTGTTTACAAGAAAAGGTATGAAAGAATTAAGCTCTTGGTTGTTTTAATTGATTTTAGGCTTTGCACATTGCTCTTCTTGATGCTAGACCTTTGGAAGATGGTATTTATACCCTCTAAGTGAATTTTAACCGTTATGGTTGTTAGGAAAGTAATGTTGCAGCCATAAAAACCAGCATTAAATGTAGTTTGCAGCTTAGTTGTTCCGGTAGAAGGATACTTGTATCGGTAGAACTGTAGTTGTATCAGTAGAAGAGGAGTTCTACCGGTAGCAATCCCAAGGTAGACGACTTTACAAAATATTACTGTTAGAGTCGTTGTATCAGTAAATGCTTCATTGTATCGGTAGAACTTTGAAGGTTTCATTTGGTATCGGTAGAACCCATCAAAGTATCAATAGAAGTGCAAGGGAGGATGAATTTTAGCTACTAACTTGACTTGTTTCGGTAGAAGTCTTCAAGGTATCGGTAGAACTGTAGTTGTATCGGTAGAAGTGGAGTTCTACCAGTAGAAGTCTCACTGGAGTCTTTTCCACTTAGCTTTTATTCAAAAACACTTTAATTTGTCATATCAAAACATATTATCCAATAAGGCTTAGTTTAACAGAGTAGATTTCTAGGGATGGAGGGGATTGTGTTTCTCCTACATTTAAGGGTTCAAATAAAGAGGGATCTTCTAAAGCGGGAATTATGGTGGGGGATTTTACTCAATCTGATATGGAAACTGAATTAATTGGGCTTATGCCAAATGGGGCTGGAAAGTGTAAAAATAGAAAGAAAGGGTGGAAACGGCGTGCAAGGGTTGGGGTTGTTGATCGAGGTAGCTCTACCATGGTGGGTGAGAAACGTCGATTTGAAGAGGAAGGGCTGGTTTATTTGGAAGAGCATAATTTTGCTCTAAGTGTTAATAAAAAGTGAGAATTGATTGTATGCATAGTGAGCATGAAATGTTGAGGAGTTGAAAATGGTTTCGTTGGAACAAGTTCCAGTATCGTCAACTTTAGGATCAACGGCTGCCTTTGAGCAAGTCGACCGGACACAATGAAACTTTTCAGCTAGAATGTTTGTGGTTTAGGGAGACCACGAACAGTAGGACAGCTTCGATAGATGATGAGGCTTTATAATCCTTAACTTGTATTCTTCATGGAGACAAAACTCAATACGAAGCGCATGAAGGATATTCGTAGGCGTTGTGGGTTCGTTCATGGTGTAGAGGTGTCTTCGAAAGGATCCAGAGGGGGTCTGTGCCTAGGATGGAAAACTGATGTGATTGTACAGTTGAGAAGCTTTTTGAGAAATCATATAGATGTTGAAATTAAAGGGGACATTGATGGTAGTAGTTGGCGTTTAACAGGATTCTATGGGAATCCGGATGTACGTAAATGTAAGGAGTCTTGGGATCTTCTTCGCTCTTTAAGTGTGGGCAATACATTGTCATGGTTTGTTTTTAGGGATTTCAATGAAATCTTATATTATTTTGAAAATCATGGTGGAGCTATTCGTGACAAACATCAAATGGATGCTTTTCGAAGTGTACTTCTTGAATGCAATTTGAATGATGTGGGTTTTGAGGGGGCTTGGTTTACTTGAGAGAGAGGTAAATTGTCCAATAATAATATTTGGGAACGCCTCGATCGTGGAATTGCGAATGATGATTGGTTATTGCGTTTTCCTTCTTTCTCATTGAAACATCTCCTTCACAGTTTTTCGATCACTGCCCACTTTTGATGGACTGTAATGGTCGTGAGGATTGTAACACCCGAATCCCGTACACCGTTACCGGTTAGGATTCCGGTGTCTACCATTCATTTTATACTATTTATCTTTTACGGATATCCGACTTTTTACATCTTTATTCAATACAAAAAATCATTTCTCACAATTTAAAACATTATCTAATCATAACACAATTTTGTCAAGGGTAAAAATCGTATTTCCAACATTTTAGGAGACCTCTACCGGTACCTGATGGTCACGTATCAGTAGTAGTCAATTCAATGAATAATTTTAGAACTGTGCAGATTTCTACCGGTACCTGTACTAGTTCTATCGGTACAAGTATGATTTCTACCGATACAAGACTTGCAACTACCGATACCAAAAACTCCAGAGAGCAAAAATCCACTCCCTGCAACTTCTACCAATACAAGCTTACATACTACTGATACATCAGTACCATGAACTACCGATACTTGAAATTCAACTACCGATACAATTCAAGTCAGAGAACAACCTCTCTCCTACCTTGTACTTCTATCGATACATGCAATAATTCTACCGAAACAAGTATGTAGAATTTCATTAACGATGTCAAGACACAAGTTAATACCTCAAACACCAATATAAGATATGCATTAAAACATCACAACACATACACAATTTCTAAGTCTTTACAAGCATTATAAGCCTAGCTTCAAGTTATACTTCATGCATTTACCAAAATAAAAAATAGCATGATTTTAACATCTTTGGTTCCATATCAAATGTTAATAACATCCTAGTACATGCCAAATAACCAAGTGATGTAAATACTACCAATCGAGCTCCCAAGATAGTGTGATTGTCTTCAAGATGATCCGATCTTCAAGTTACAAAACGAGATCTACAAAACAACAACAAGTTCACTGGTAAGCTACATAGCTTAATAAGTTCGCAAGTTCGTCAATTTACGAAGTCTTATGAGATAAGCAACTTTATAAATCTGTCAAGTCAGTACAAATGAACTTCAAGGGTCACTATTCATTTTACTCCCTGTTGACACAAAGGTCATGTTGCTCATTTGCTCCCTATTGACCCAAGGGTCATGCCTGTTACCAGTATAAGATGTTATTCTTAACCATCGATACAGTACCTCTGTTCCCTACGATGCTGCTCACACTAAGATGACGAGAACATGTAACAAGCATGAATCTCAACCATCGTAGGGCTTGTAATCCATTCTCGAATTCTATTCACCTTATGGTGACTTACGATGCTATACAGTATCCATAACAAATGCAGGATCTCAACCATCGGACCATTTTCTATCTTTGGCACAAGGTCGGAAAATTCTCATCTCGATGTTTCTCATTTTTAATAACCATTAAAAAGGAAATTATAAGCAGTTATTAATAAGAGTTCGACATTACAAACTTACCGGACTGAATTGCAGTTTAGGAAAGACTTTAGGGACTAATCCGCTAGTTTCCCTTTTTCACGATCGGTAGCACGATCGTAGTCTACGTTCACAAATCATTTAATTTTCACATTAAATTACTTAATTTAGTCATCCAACACAATTTAACCCTTTTTATGAAAATTATGATTTTACCCCTACTAGTTTCTCTTTATTCAATCTAGTCCTTTCAACACAAAACTTACAAAATAACCATTCTCTTACACAACACCCATAGCCGAATTCTCTTGGGTACTTACCCAACCCATTCACATATCTATTTTCACAACCATACATGAAATTTCACCAATTTCACACTTTAGTCCTTTAACTCTAATTTCATCAAAAATCACTTTACAAAAAGATTTAACCAAAGTATCAAACATTTAAATATATCAAAAACTTCCAAGAACAAACAATTTCATCAATGGTAAGTTTTCTAACATTTGACAGATTCACAAATTAGTCCTTGCATAAGCTAGCTTAAGTTGATCTGGACTCAAAAACATAAAAATTACCAAAAACGATCAAGGTTTGCTTACCCAAATCAAAGCTCAAAGGTTGAAATTGAAAACCCTAGGTTTTCTCCCCCTTGTTACCGTGTGAAGAAAAAAGAAGAAGAAAATAAAATGAAATTTACTTCATTTTTCTTTTAATTTCATATATATAGAAATGGCATTTTTGTAATTATTGAGACTTTCATCATTAAGCTTTAATTAATCATTTTTAATCTTAATTAAATCTATTTATACTTAATATAAACCATACCAATCAACTAACTAATATTCCTTTGGTAAATTAGTCATTTCTATTCAATTATCTATTTAATCTATGAAATATTCAAATCATAATTTCATATGATGCATATATCACCAAAATTACTTAAAATAAATAAATTTACGACTCGACACATCGGAGCTGCGGTCCAGAAATCACTGTTCCGACACCATTAAAAATTGGGCTGTTACAAGGACCGTACTAAGGTGGATCGATTTAGATTTGAAAATTGTTGGATTTTTGAAGCTTATTGTGAATTGGAGGTTGAAAGGCTTTGGAGAAATAGTTCTGCGAGGGTTCCTCAAAGGTTGGAAGTACTTTGTAAAGGCCTTTGTAGATGAGCGAAATCGTTGAAATTGAGTAAGACTAGCAGACTTCGTGAACTTCGTGACCACCTTTCCCAGCTAAATGATGGTGACCGTGATAAGAGCAATTTAATGGATATTATTGAAACATGTATGGAGTTGAATTTTGAGATGGATAAAGCTGAGTCTTATTAAGAGCAAAGCGCTTGTTTTATTTTGCTTAAGCAAGGAAACAAAAACACTAGTTTCTTCCACCATTTTGCATCTTAGAGAAAGAATCGTAACTGGATTAATAAAGTTAAAAGGGAGGATGGGACTGTAGTATCTAACGAGGCTGATATTATGGATGCGTTTGTTTCGTATTTTACTTAACTATTCACTTCTAAAGGGAAGGGAGATGCGGCTGGTATTTTGTAGGGGGTGAACAAGTGCATTTCGTCAGAGATGAATATTCTTCTTGATGAGGAATATAAAAGAGAAGATATTTTTAATGCTTTGAGATCGATGGCTCCTACTAAGGCTACTAGACCAGATGGTATCCCTACGTTATTTTTCTAGCACTTTTGGCACATAGTTGAGGATGAGGTAAACGAGTGCTGTTTACGAATTCTTAATAATGGTAACTCATTAGCTGAAATTAATAAAACCATAATAGTCTTTATCCCTAAAGTTGATAGCCCGACGAACATAAAGCAATTTCACCCCATTAGTTTATGTTTTTTCCTTTATAAGATCATTTCAAAAACGGTGGCTAATAGGTTTCAGAAGGTGTTGAATGAGTGTGTGGATGAGGCGTAGAGTACCTTCGTTTCGGGATGACTTATTACTGACAATATCCTCTTAGGTTACGAGGTATTGCATGGTTAAAATGATAAAAGGGTGGGGAAAATGGGTTATTTTGCGCTTAAGCTCGATATAAACAAAGCATATGACCATGTTGAGTGGAGATTTCTTGATAAAATGAAGCTTGAGATGGGTTTTTCCTGAAAGTGAGTTGATTTTATTTGACACTGTATTCACACGATTACTTTGAATGGGGTGATAGGTAAGGAGTTTTTTTCGGAAAGGGGTCTTAGACAAGGTGATCCCCTTAATCCGTACCTCTTTTTAATATGCAGTGAAGGCCTCTCGTCCCTCATGAGGTTGATGATTAGAGATAGATTGGTTACTAGCACGTCCCTTAGTAGAATAGGGCCGATGATTTCCCATCACCTTTTTGCGGATGACTGCATCCTTTTTGGAGAGGCATCAAAGATTGGTGCTACCACTTTGAAGCAGATTCTTAAGACATATGAGATTGCCTCAAGTCAATGCGTTAACTTTGATAAATCGATTATTTTCTTTAGTGGGAATGTGATTGAGGTGGTGCAAAAGGAGGTGGTGGAGTGTTTAGGGGTTCGTTCAACTATTGATTCAGAGAAGTACTTGGGTTTACCGAGCATGGTTGGCCGAAATAAGAGGGGTGCATTCCAAGGCTTGAAGGATAGATTGAAAAGCCATATCGAGAACTAGTGTTTGAGAAAACTGTCCCAATGAGGTAAAGCTGTGTTTATTCGCAGTGTATTACAAGCATTTCCAAATTTTACTATGTCATGTTTTCTACTGCCGTTATCTTTATGCTCTGAATTGGAACGTATCATTAGTAGATTTTGGTGGCAAAAATTTGAGGGCAAACGGGGCATTCACTGGTGTGATTGGGCTCATTTGTGTGAATTAAAAATCAATGGGGGTTTGGGTTTTCGTTCATTTGCTAAATTTAACGTTGCCTTTTTGGCCAAACAAGGGTGGCGTTTAATCTAAAATCCTACCTCTTTGCTTGCATTATCGTTTAAAGGAAAGTATTACCTAACTACGAATTTTTTAAATGCAAATTTAGGGTCTTACCATTTGAATACTTGGAAGAGTCTCTATGCTGGTAGAGGGCTTCTACTTTTGAGAGTTATGTGGAAGGTGGGCTCTGGTCGGGACATTCGTATTTGGGAAGACAAATAGGCGTCGAGTTTGGCTACAAATTTGATGCCAATGAGGCAAGGTGGTGAGCACTTTAAGACTGTTGAGCAGTTGATGAATCTTAATAACAGGAGTTGGGATGAGAGCAAACTTACTGCTTTGTTTGATTCTACTACAGCTGTGCGTATACGGTGTATTCCCCTTCTTGTAAATCCTCTTGATGATAAGTTGATTTGGTCGGTTGAACCTACTGGTCTTTTTCGAAATGGTTATAAGTTACGAAACAGGGTGTGGGTGTTACTTTTATAGTGTTGTGGGTGTTAATAGTGTTGACCCTTCTATGTGTGATTTTTACAAAAAAATTGTGGAACATTAACTTCCTGACAAAGTAAAGATTACAATTTGGAGGATTTTCAGAAATTATATTCCTAACTTTCAAAACCTACACTACAGACATCTTTGAAGTTCTAATGTGTGCCCGAAATGTCTTGTTGCTAGTGAATCAAGAGAACATATTTTCAAGGACTATATTTCGATGGTGGGAATCTGGAGAATTTGGGTGTGTGCTGGCCTCCGGAGATGAATTCTAGCCTCTTTCACGATTGGCTCCTCTTTATTTGTAATTCAACAACGTCTGCTACTTGTAGAAAGATCCTTTGTACTCTTTGGTTCATTTGGACAGCAAGGAATCAACTCATACATGACAAAAAAAATTACTGACTGTCAAACTATTATTATGCAGGTTGAATTTTACTAGTAAGAGATCGAGGCCCTAAATTCGAAGTTACCTGTGAATAGGGTAGGGTGTGAGCATTGGCAACCACCTAAGGTTCCGTTCTGTAAAATCAATTTTAATGCTGCTGTTGATAGTGTTGGTAATCGGTCCTATTCTAGGTTGGTGGCTAGAAATGAAGAGGGTGAGGTTGTGGCCTCGTCCATTGTACTTCATCAGCATATCCTCTCCAGTTTTGCGGCGAAAGATATGACGACTCTTCAGGCAGTAAGGTTGGGTCAAATATTAGGTATTAGAGATATTCATATCGAAGGGGATGCTCTCACGGTGATTAAAAAACTAAATTCTGAATGGAGTGATAGATCTCTAGTCTCGACCTACATCCACGATGCAATACATGAAGGGAGGAATTTTAATCGATGCAAGTTTAGCCATGTTCAAAGAAATGCAAATGGTGTGGCAAATTTATTAGCGAAAGAAGGTCTTAAGAATGGGAATTCTACTTATTTGATTGGACAGGTGCCTCCGGTGCCATATCTATGATTGTGGCGGAGCGCAAGGATTAGAATGTTTGTAACAGTGTATGGTGATAGGGCTTTGCACAGGGGTTCTGTCACTGTAAGTTTCATTCTTTCCAGGTGCATGCTTCTCTGATTCGCCCTTCTTTGGTTTTACTGAGTAAAGAATTCTGCATTCGTTTTCTCCATGGAAATTGTTTATCCATGGCAAGGGAAAAGTCTGGCGTTGGAATTAGTGTTCACTTATTGCTCTGTGGAGTTGCTGCCAGGATTTAAAAGGGTTTCTCATTGTTTATTTATTTTATCTATTTACTTTGGATTTCTCTCTTTGTCTTTTAGTTTATATGTTTGGGTTTGCTGTGTTTATGTTTCTTTTATTATTTCTAGACTTTGGGTTTAAGCTCTCTTTGTTTTTGTTTGATTTATGAATGAAGAACCCTTTTCCCATAAAAAAAATTAGTCATCAATTAATTAATAATCAATTAATGATTAGATGGCTTAGAATCCCATCTCCATCCCTTTTCCTACAATATGTACTGAAAAAAAAGTGATGATTATTTAATTTGCATCACTGTCTATACCTTATGAAATCTAAAGCATATTATACATTAAAATTAATCAAAATATTAATAAAATTAATCAATTTATGAAAAATTATTTGGTATATAGCTAATGATTTTTTAGACTCCACAAGTAAGATTAGAGAGTTGACAAGTGTCTTATAAAAATATAGTAAAATACTAAAAAATAAATGTCTAATTTTTAAATTTCTCGTGAAATAAAAAAATACATTATCAACGTACCAAATACTCATAATTGTTATAAAATAATAATAATAATGTAAAGAACACAAGAATAATATATGAGAATAAGGAGAGAATTTGTATTGTATTCTATATATTTCATACATTTTACAAGTAGCATACTCCACTATATATATAGGGATATTGGACTCTTCATATTCTAATACATGAATAGTAAAAAGTAGTTACAAGAATATGAAAGGTTAAGGAAGATGGAAGGTTAAAGGTCAATGGAGGTTAAGGAAGATGGAAGGTTAAAAGTCAAGGGAGATGAAAGGTTGAACATCCATTTAATAATATTCATAACACTCCCCCTTGGATGTTCATTATATAAAAGATATGCCTCATTAAAAACCTTACTAGGAAAAACCCTATGGGACAAAAACCTAGTGAAGGAAAAAAGAGTACATAATCCTTTGATACATATTATATCATAACCAAATATATATATATATATGTAGTGAGAATTTACTCCCCCTTATGTAAGCATCACTTAAGATCTTTGAGACAACACAATCCAATGTTGAAAATTAATTTCTCAAATGTAGCAGTAGGGAGTGCCTTAGTAAAAAGATCTGTCAAATTCTCACTTGATCGAATCTGTTGGACATTGATATCTCCATTCTTTTGTAGATCATGAGTGAAGAAAAATTTTAGTAATATGTTTTGTTCTATCACCCTTAATATATCCTTCCTTAAGTTGTGCAATGCAAGCTGTATTATCTTCATATAAAACTGTTGGAACTTCTTTTTCAAAGCATAAATCGCAATCTTTTTGTTTGTGATGAATTACAAACCTTAGCCATACACATTCACAACAAGCCTCATGGATTGCCAAAATCTCGGCATGATTAGAAGAAGTAGTAACAATTGTTTGTTTCATAGAACGCCAAGAAATTGCAGTACCACCATATGTGAAAACATAACCAGTTTGTGATCGAGCATTGTGAGGCTTAGATAAGTACCCTGCATCTACAAAACCAACTAATTCTGTTTTGAGTAGGTTAGGGAAAAATAAACTCATATCTCTTGTACCTTGAAGATAACGAAAAACATGCTTAACTCCATTCCAATGTCTTCGGGTTGGACAAGAGCTAAATCTTGCTAATAAGTTGACAGCAAATGATATATCAGGTCATGTATGACTAGCAAGATACATCAATGCACCAATAGCACTCAAATATGGTACTTCAGGACCAAGAAAATCTTCATCATTTTCTCGAGGACGAAAAGGGTCTTTATTTACATCAAGTGAACTAACAACCATTGGGGTGCTTAACGGATGTGCGTTATGCATGTAAAATCTTCTTAGAACTTTTTCTATATATGTTGTTTGATGCACAAGGATTCCATTCTTTAGGTGCTCAATTTGTAACCCTAGACAAAATCTTGTCTTTCCAAGGTCTTTCATTTCAAATTCTTTCTTTAAGCACTCCATTGTCACTAAAATCTCTTCAGGAGTCCCAATAATATTTAGATCATCAACATACACAGCAATTATAACAAATCCTAATCCAAACTTCTTTATAAAAATGCATGGGGAAATGGGGTCATTCTTATAGCCTTCCCTTAATAAGTATTCACTAAGGCGATTATACCACATGTGCCCAGATTATTTCAATCCATAAAGGGATCTATTTAATTTGATTGAGTAATGTTCTCGAGAACCTGAATTAATTGCTTCTAACAGATTAAAACCTTCTAGGAGTTTCAAGTAAATGTTATTATCAAGTGGGCCATATAAATAGGCTGTAACTACATCCAATAGGCGTAAATCAAACCCTTCTCTTATTGCCAAACCAATCAAGAACCTAAAAGTAGTTGCATCCACCACAGGAGAATATGTCTCTTCATAATCAATACCAGGTCTTTGTGAAAATCCTTGTGCAACTAGACGCGCTTTATATCTCACAATTTCTCCCTTTTCATTTCTCTTTCTCACAAAAACCCATTTATATTCCACAGGTTTTACACCTTTAGGTGTACAAACTACATGTCCGAATACATCTCTCTTTGCAAGAGATTTTAATTCCGTCTCAATTGCTTCTTTCCATTTTGGCCAATCATCTCTTTGTCTACATTCATCAATTGACATTGGTTCATGATCTATATTGTCATTCAAAATATCTAGTGCTACATTGCATGCAAATATGTCATCAACGTCGATTTGATTTCGGTTCGACTTAATTCTTGACATGACATAATTTGTTGATATCTCATCATTATCAAGTACCTGATATTTTTCTTGAACTGTTGTCATGTCTAAAATCTCTTCTGGAGATCCTTTTAAAGTCATTTCTTCCTCGATCTAACCATCTATTTTTGCTCTTTTTCTTTTTCGAGAATTTTTATCTTTGGAACCAATTGGTCTACCACGCTTTAAACGTGCTTTAGACTCACTAGCAACTAGAGTTTGTCCTTCAGGGACATCAATTTTGATTGGAGCATTTACAACTGGTATATGGGATTTTTTCACTCTTTTTGGATCAGTAAATGTGTCTGCAATTAATTTGCTAAACTTTGTAAATGAATTATCCTCTAAACCTCTAATTCACATTGTTGCGTACGAGGATCAAGATGTGACAATGATAATTCATTCCAATCTATTTCTTTTTCCAGCTGTTTATTTTCTCCCCCTAATGATAGGAAAACTAACTCATTAAAATGACAGTCAACAAATCGAGCCGTAAATAAATTCCCCGTTGATGGCTCGAGATATTTAATTATGGATGGAGATTCATATCCAACATATATTCCTAACCTCCTTTGAAGACCCATCTTAGAGCGCTGTGGTGGAGCAATCGAAACATATACTGTACATCCAAAAATTCTCAGATGGGAAATATTTGTAACGGAGAGAACTTATAATAACTTGTTGGTCTGACTTGAATTAGTGATGCTGCATGTAGTATGGCATGCCCCCAAGCAGAAATTGGAAGTTTTGACTTCATAAGTAATGGCCTTGCAATCAATTGAAGACGTTTGATTAATGATTCAGCAAGACCGTTTTGTGTATGAACATGTGCTACAGGATGTTCAACTCTTATTCCAATAGACATACAAAAATCAGTAAAAGCTTGGGAAGTAAATTCACCAGCATTGTCAAGACGAATTATCTTGATAGGGAAATATGGAAAATGTGCTCGTAATTTGATCAACTGAGCAAGTAACCTTGCAAATGTCATCTTTTGAGTTGATAACAAGGATACATGTGACCATCTATTCGAAGCATCAAGTAAAACCATAAAATATCTAAATGGTCACATGAAGGGTGTATTGGTCCACATATATCACCTTGTATCCGTTCTAGAAAAGAAGTAGATTCATAATTTATATTGGCTGGTGATGGTCGAATGATTAATTTTCCTTAAGAGCAAGCATCACATGAAAAATTATTAGCTTGAAGAATCTGTTGGCTCTTTAATGAATATCCACATGAATTGTCAATGATTTTTCACATCATAATTGAATCGGGATGGCCTAACCGGTCATGTCAAATGACAAAATCATCAATAAACTTCTAATTTATTATAGCATGTGTTTCAATTGTACTAATTCTTGTGTAGTACAAACCAGAGCAGTATGCAGACAATTTCTCCAAAATGATTTTATTTCCTTGAATTATACTCGTAATTTGGAGATATTCATTACTCCCTTCACTTATTGTCTCAATATGATATCCATTATAGCGAATATCTTTAAAACTCAACAAATTTCTTTGAGACTTAGGTGAGTATAACGCATCATTAATTTGAAACTTTGTTCCTCTAGGCAACAATATATTTGCTCTTCCGGAGCCTTCTATGATTTTGGTACTACCAGATATAGTACTCTCATTAGCTTTTTGCATTGTCAAATGAGAAAAATATTTCTTATTCTTAAGTATAGTTTGAGTAGTTGCACTGTCTGCTAAGCATTAGTTTTCACCATTTATTACTAATTGAATTTGAGATGTATTCATATTCTTCAAAGAAAACAAATAAATGTCACATAAATTTTCAAAATATTTAAAATATTTATAAATAGTTCAAAACATAATATAATAACCATGTTGCTTAAAATTTATTCTTTAAAACTATAATAATAATTAAAAGATCAATATCAATTATTCCCTTCAAAGGTGGTGAAGAAATCAGCAGCTTCCGAATGAGTTGTATCAATGAAGCCATAATCATCTTTACCATCTTCACAAACAAAATTTGTTTCTATTTTCTTCCCTTTATCCTTCAATGATTGTTGATATAGTTCTACAAGATGCTTTGGTGTACGACAGGTACCAATGGTTTTTACCTCCACAACGATAACACAAACTTTCCACTTTCCCAGTTGTATTTTTATCATTCTTTCCATCCTTATGATCCCACTTCTGGTGGGTATTTCTGAAATGACCACCTCATTCACGTCCACGTCCTCGATCGCGAACACGACCATGACCACGGTCATGTCCTCGACCATGACTACTAGTGTGGCCTTTAACCTTTCTATTATATGATGTCACATTCACTTCAGGGAATGGAGTAGAACCAGTTGGTCATGACTCATGATTTTTTATTAACAGCTCATTATTTTGCTCAACCACAAGAAGACAAGATATTAATTCAGAATATTTCTTAAAACCTTTTTCACGATATTGCGTCTACAGGACAACATTATTTGCATGAAATGTGGAGTATGTTTTTTCTAACATATCTTCATCAGTTATGTTCTCTCCACATAATTTCAATTGAGAAGTGATTCGAAACATAGCCGAGTTATATTTACTCACAGATTTAAAATCTTGCAATCTCAAATGCAGCCAGTCATAACGAGCTTTAGGAAGTATTATGGTTTTCTGGTGGTCATATCTTTCTTTTAAACTATTCCAAAGGACAAGTGGATCTTTAACAGTCAAATATTCAGTTTTTAGTCCCTCGTGGAGGTGATGACAAAGAAATATCATAGCTTTGGCCTTATCTTGACTAGATGCTTCATTTCCTTCATTAATAATTTCACCAAGACCTTTTGCATCTAAATGTATTTCAGTATCTAAAATCCAGGATAAATAATTCTTTCCAGTAATATTAAGAGCCACAAATTCAAGTTTTGCAAGTTTCGACATTGATGATATAACTACAATATAAATTTAATATAAATATAAGTAGTCCTTTAACAAAACTTTCAAGCAAACATTAGTAATCCCTTAACAAAACTTGCAAGCATAACATAACAGAAAAATACACAAATAATTATAACAATTTAATCATAAAATAAATTACAAATAATTTGGCTATGTTAGAAGTTTTAGCAAATTACAGGATTAGTGAAACCCTTGTAAAATCATAAGAACAATAATGATGAGCATCATGATAAAATGAACAGATTATAAACATAATGATAAAATGTATCACATACCTTGATTCAAACTAACGAAAAATGCAAGACTCTTGGATTAATGTAAGCGTTCGTGCTGATAACGTGTTATAAAATAATAATAATGTAAAGAATACAAGAATAATATATGAGAATAAGGAGAGAATTTGTATTCTATTCTATATATTTCATACATTTTACAAGTAGTATATCCCACTATATAAATAGGAAGATTGGACTCTTCATATTCTAATACATAAATAGTAAAAAGTTACAAAAATATGAAAGGTTAAGGAAGATAGAAGATTAAAGGTCAAGGGAGGTTAAGAAAGATGAAAGGTTAAAAGTCAAATGAGATGAAAGGTTGAACATCCATTTAATAATATTCATAACAATAATTTATTTATTAACAAATAATTGAAAATATTATAATGACATATTAATAATAATATTGTAATAAATCATGAAAAAATAATAGTTAATCTATAATAATTAATAAATTAATATAGCAATGGAATCATTAAAAATTTGAAATTTGCTTAAGTTATGAATAAGAATAATTTTTATACATTTAGAAATGTTATAATTATTGTAACATCAATTTTTGGACTTAAATTTATATCAAAATTTCAATTTAGCTCACAAGTGTATATCATGTTAAAATAAAAGTATTAATTCATTTTTTTGGTAATTAGAAATTAATAGACTAAATAAGAGTAATTTTTTTATTTACCGTATAATGATAAATTGATAAATTTATTGTATATTGATAAATCGAGAAATTCAGTAGAATTTTGATATGAGAAAATTTTTTTATTTTTTAATGAATTTGATAATGCTCTAAAATGACACACTTTTATGAGTTAATTACATATATATTTTGAGAATGATCCTATTAATTTGAGTTGTTTATGGTTCTTTTATCATGTAAAGACTAAATCGAAGGTAAAAGGAAAATTGGGGACAAAAAGTGTGAATTTCGAGACAAAACGGGTCAGCATGCGAAATAAGGAAGAAGTAGTAGTGTCGAAAATCCAAAAGTGTGGAAGATTTGGGGCAAAATTTCAAGGAAGAGATTTATTGGACAAAAAAAATTTAAAAATTTAAATTATATTTTAATATTATTATTTAAGATTATTATGATATTGTTTAGATTTAATTTTAAATTATAAGGATTATAATTTAGAGTTTAATTTGGATTCAACTAGAGAATTAAAGTTTAGATTTAATTTTAATTATGTTTTTAGAGTTTAAATTGGATCCAATTAAGAATTTTCAAGTACTATAAATAGTAGATGGAGTGACATGAATTAGTCACTTTCAATTTTCTATAAAATCCTCCAATATCCCAAAATTTTAGCCGTTTCTTTCAATAAAAACTTTATTTTCATTAAGCTTATGTATTTTCCCAAAAAACATGAGCAACTAAAATTCATTTAGCCGAATGTTATCAAAATTCCTTAAAAATATTCATGAGGCTTAGAACCCACATTTAACCCTTCTTAACCGAGTATTGACCACTACTCTGCATTACGGGATTGACGCTTCCGTCCATGTCCTTTAAAAAGTAATATTTTCATGTTGTCCGAAGACGGTCGTTTTGTATGTTTTGAGAAGGTTGCACAGTCGGTTTGCTAACTTACTGCATCAAAGATTGTCGAGCCAAAGAGACAAAATGGCGTGACATTCGTCATTGAGAAAAGATGATCCAGTGTAAGACGGTCCCACTGGAGTGACGGTTGGCTTGAGTCAGGTTCCTCTAAAATCACAAAGCTATAACTGGAGCTAAAAGTCGTAGGCATCCTCTTCCACTATAACTGGCTTATTCGGTCACGAGAAGAACCACTTAAAAGTCTATGATTGAACCAAGGAGGAATCAAGATAACCGGAGTCTGGAATTCCTGAAATAAAAAAAAAAAACCTTTCTCTTAACTCTGTTTATTTTCGTACTGTAATTTCAATTTATTAAAACCTCAAATCATTCGTATTTTTAATTCTGTTTATTTATGATTTTTCCAGGTCGGACACTTTTCTTGGGCACTACTGCGGCTGGGATTTCGATAAACAAGAATCTGTGGCAGTCCAGTCCTTAATGATTTGACTCTGCTTCCCTTAGACTATTATTTTTCGATATTTTTAGGGATAGGTTATATTTGGTTCTCCCAACGACACACTAGAATTAAATTAAATTTTAAATTATCAGAAGTCTTTAAAAGACAATTTTGACTAATTCGTCTATTCTTAACCTAATTGGGTAAAAATACGAGACTAAAAGAAAATTGATAATTTTGCTATTAAAGGGTATTTTAAACATTTAGAAAATGGGGTTATGTACCAAAAAATTCCATTTTCGAAATTATTTACGGAAATGGGCCAAAGTGAAAAAAATTACAAGAATAAGCCAATTTTGCAAAAATGTGCCAACGTGGAGACGTTTTCAGGGGGAATTTCAGAAAAGCGCTTCCACGTGGAAGCACTTTTCCTTGAATGGGACAAAAATGCTCCTACGTGAAAGCTTTTTTCAAATTAGTGTCCACGTGGATGCGTCTTTCAGCGTGTTTTTACAGTAGGATATTTGCTATTTTGGGCCTCAGTCAAAGAAAAATGCTCCTACGTGGAGGCTTTTTGTCTCATTCATGTGCTTTCATGTGGAAGCGCTTTTTTGGAATTCTCCCTGAAAACATCGCCATGTAGGTGCATTTTTACAAAAATGGTCTATTTCAGTAATTTTTTTCACTTTGGCCCATTTCCGTAAATAATTTCAGAAATAGGCCTTTTATGGTATATAACCCTAGAACAGGTGTGAAATTAAATAGGAGAGTAAATTGTTCGATGCAAAAGAAATCATTGAAGAGTATGAAATATTTATATTTGCGATCGATACCTAGCGTCATGTACTAAAGAAATCATTTAGGGGTGCATATATATAATTGTTTCATATTACTCTAATTTGTATGGTGATATTTATTTTACTTACTTTAGTTGGCCTTGAGACACGTACTAAATTTATTTTGAATGTATCCATGCATGCATGCTTTGTTTTCAATGCTTTAGTTTGGTTATTGAGTGTTTTTATATAAGTTTAACATCTTGAATATTTTGACATGTTTTGCCACATTTTGACCATGTTTCATGAATAAGATGTTGGTAACCTGACATGTATATGTATAGCTTTGGCCAAGCTATTTGATGTGTCAACATAAAGGTTTATCTCGGACAGGTAACCTGACACGATTATATGTTCACTTTGGATGAGTAACAGATGTGATAATACCAGTGCATTCGAGTTCATTTACTAAGTTTCATCAGATAATACAAATAATATGGAATGAGAAATAGAAGTGATCCAAAATGTATTGATGATCAAATTTGATTTTAAGGAATTAGTTGAATGTAAAGCTTTGATATGCATTATGAGTACTCAAATGTTATGTGTTGATAAATTATAAATTTGGTTAATTACATGATTAATTTTGTGTTAACACTCACTTTGTTGTTGTGATTTGTTATGTTAGGTAATCTTTACTAATTTATTTAGTTTGAGTTGTTAAATTGTAAATCGAGGTAAGTTTATCGTTTAAATACATATGGATTTGCTAAGCATTTGTTATGATTATCTCGTTGTTTTTTCCTTTCCTTGTCAGATTGTCATCTCGCGAAACGTTCGATCAGATCTACAAGAAGCTCACACTATCCTATCGTTGATTGATAGTCTTTTAAACATTTAAAAAGTCCAATTTTGTGGCATGTACATAGGTGCTATAAGTGATAGGTGCTATAAGTGTGTTAACTTTGAATTATTATTAGCTTGGTTTGAGTTTAGCTAGTATATGAATTATGAGATCTTAATGCTTATACATGTATTATGGCATCATTTGATCATGTGTTGAGACCATATGAATGGTGTCTAAATGACTTATTTGAATGAGCAATGGTATGATTTGAACATGATAATGGCATGGTTAAATTTTGTTTTGAATGGTTTGAAAGTATGGAAGACTAGTTTGTGTTTTAACAAGTTGTTTGATGTGTTTTGGTGTCAAATTAAGGCATGTTAAATTGATTGATTTTGGTAAAGAATGATGATATGGTATACTATTTGGTTGGTTTTGTGCAGGAACAAAGCTGCAATTATGCACCAAATGAATTAATGGTATAGTTGGCTTGGATTAGGTGCCAAAAGGCCTATTTTGTGCCAAAAATAGAGTTCACGTCCTGACGTCAGGCTATGGCTGTCACGATGAGATCTGAGTTTTGGACCACAACATGATGTGGAATCTCGTTGTCACAACAAGGCAAAACAGACGGTCACGTCATGATGAGGAACTCCCTGCGTCGCGTGTCATTTTGAAATTTTGTAAATTTTGCAATTTATCCGAATGCTTCGACAATGACTGGTAGCTTGGACTCCACGACCGGATCAGACGAGGAGTGTTACAAAAGTCACACTATGTTTACATATCATGGTTATTTACAACAATTTAACATCTTGTTTCTCATTGAAATCTTAACATACAGAATTTAGTCCTTTGACACATTAACTAGCATGTTTAACCATAGTTCATTAAACACACTTTCAGTCATTCAGTCTATTATTATTCATAGTGTATTATATTTATTATACTTCATATTTTTACATATTGTTGAGTCATAAAAATACTAATCAAATAAGTATTGTAAGTTCCAAATTAACTTACCCATTTGCTTTTATAACTATTCATAGTAACTCATATACATACATGGTCACATACTTTGTACTGTTAACTATTCATTTGACTTGGTGGTTTAGTAAAATCATATAATAAAACAAATTGAGTTAGCACAAATCAAATTTGTTGTCTGATGCTCATTTCCGCTTTTGTCCCTTGATGTTCAAATCTTGTCTCTTCTACGTACGATGGATTCGATTACAAAAATGACATTAGTTCCTCGTTCAATAAAGATAAATCAGCAACTAAGCATATTTGTACACTTTTACATTTTGGTCCCTTTTAACCTTAATGTCTGAAACTTTCATATCTTCCAAATTTCTCGATTGAATCAAATCCATCTTCTCAACTATTCTCCAAGAACCTCAAACTATTATTATTTACCAAAAATTTCCAAAGTTCCCAAGTCTTCCAAATAGGTCAATAATAACTCAACAATAACTTCTTAACAACACTTGATTAACCTTTATCTCAACACTACCCATTAACTACTAAACTTATCTTCACCATGATTTCAACTTAAATATGATTAATTATTCATGAATCCAACCTTTCTCATCTAAGTTCCCATACATGACTATTTACCAAAACTTTAGTAATTGAAAATGTTAAAATCTTACATCTTAGTTTAGAATATCATCAAAAATTGAGGGAGGAGTTGCCTCTAACCTTGGTGATGGCTAAGAACCTCAAAGCCTCTTCTTTTCTCTTCTAATGGGTGGTGCCAAGATGATGACAATGAAAGTAGGGGCGGATACATGGGGTTGGCAAGGTCCCCGGCCTCTCTAAAATGGAAAATTTTTCATTTTAGCCTTTTAAAACTTTAAAAAATTTAAATTAACAAAAGTAAAATTACACTTTGACCCCCATAAAAATGATAAAAATTTAATTTAATCTTTTAAAAATTATAAAGATATAAAGAATTTAATTTCAACCTCCCCTAAAAATTTTTCCTTAATGAAAGTATAATTCTCTCTCCCACTACAAGCTTTTATATAAATATATACACTTAATATGATTTTCCTAATATTTAAACTTAATTACACAATTTGAATGGCCAAGATTAAATGGTGCAAACGGTGGTGGGGATGGATGAATTCAAATCATCCCACTTAGGCCCCATTCACTAATGCTTCCAAAAAGTATTTTTCACTATAAAAGTGTTTTTTGACTAAAAGCAGTGCTAAACAACTTTTGAAAAAAAAATTTGACTTTTCAAAAATACTTTTCCTCAGATGGAGAAGTTAAAATTTTTAGCTTTTCCATCCCAAAAGCACTTTTGACAGCTCAATTACGTTTTCACCCCTTCAACACATGGTACTTTCCTTTTTTGATTAATTGCTTAAAAAATATTTAAAATTCATATTTTATATTTTAAAATATTAATAAAAAATATAATAAATTATTTTCTATATTCTTATTAAAATATCATAATATTAACTAATTTAATTATTATTTAAATGTTTATTTATTACTTTATAACACATGTCTAAAATAGGCATTTAATTCTCAAAAGCACTTTTTTACTGCTATATTAAACACTTAAATCTTAAACCAAACTTTTCAAAAGGACTTTTCAAAATTATTTTTCTAACGCACTTTTTAAAAGTACTTTTCAAAAGCAATACTAAACTAGTCATTACTTCAACTTAAAAATGGTTTAATTGCCATTTAAGGCCTAGACATAAATACCACATAGATTCCTCTCCAATTGTTCTTTCATTTCATGTTTCATCAATAATTTAGTCCCTATACTATTTAAACACTTTTCCAACAATTTATTTAATAATATACTTAATAATTTTATTTTTCAACATTAATCTTATTCTTGGTCATTTTCAATTTAAGAGATTCGACCTTGAATTTTGATTCCATTAAAAATCGATAATAAACTATTCAATTCAATTTTTAATACTTTTGTCTGGTGTTACATTTAATTAATAATAATCCATACTGAATAATATTCATACTAAAAATTATATTTATTCCATCATCGATACAACCCGATTTCTAAACTCAAAATTATGAGCATTATACTATTGAAGATGAGTACAAAAATTCAAAGTTGGTCATAAAGGTTTTCTTCTTTTAAGATATTAAAATGGTTATATTTTTTTTTCTTGAAATTAAATCCTTGACTTGATTATACTAAATACGTTTGTGATAAAGAATGTAAGCTTACTTTATTTGAATTAGTCAAATAGATTAGTTTTTATGGAAAATGTGAAATTAGAATATAATAAAATAAAGTCAATAAAAACATCACAATATATTTTTCATTGAAAAATACTATTAAGTATCTAGGTTTAAGTTTTATTATTCGTAATTTTTTCGAAGTTCCAGTTATTATGTGTGGGTTTAGTCCAATTAATTCAATTTATTGACTTTAGTTTGAAATATTCCAATTCTTAGTCCAATAATACTGTAATGGTTTGATTTTATTTCGTGATTCATCAAACGATCTGTATTGTAATAGATTAATACTTGTGATTATTCATACATATATTTGTATTGGTACTTTAATTATACTTATCACACTTTAAAAAATTGGAGATAAAAAAAATCTTTTTTTTTTCGGTTGAAAAAAAAAAGTTGTAGGGTAGCAAGAAGGACGCTAAATATAAAATTCATTTTAATTTTTTAAGTAAGAAAACAAAAATTTATAAAATATCACAAAGATGAATAATATTATCATAAATATAAATATTTTTTAATTATCATTAAAATAAATATTATTTATCTTAATATTTAAATTCATTATCATTATATTTTTAAAAAATAAATTATCATTATCATTATCATTTAATTTAATTTTTGTTTAATTTTTTTAAATATTTCACTAAATTTGAAATTATTATAAAATATGTACTATTTAATTTAAATTTAAGATAATTATATATAAAACTTTAATTTTTTAAATTCTAAAAAAATTATATAACTATTGTACAAAATCACTTTAAACAATAGTATTTTAATTTATTCAGTTTTAACATATCTCTTTTTATATTCTTATTTTCAATTTTTTTGTTATAAAAATCTTTTAATTTTTTTAACATTAGATTAAAATAATTACATTTTAATTATTTCATACAATCAACTCGTAGGAGAAAAAAGCTAGTATATTATATAAAGTAAAATACATAGAATTCTAGGAAGTTTCTGTTGGTGATGTGTTCACAGGATGAAAAGTGGCATAGTTTTTTTAACTTATAAGCATTTTGACTAAATTAATTGGGATCCGTTTATATTACATATTTTTAAAAATAAAACTATTATGTGATAGGTAAGATATATGCAATAAATATATATTATTTAAAATCTTTTTTAATATGTTACAAACATATTTTACTTTTTAATAATAATATCTTTACAGACAAAATCAATTTTAAAAAAGTTTTAAATCAAAATAGTTTAAAATAAAAATAAATGTTAAAACTAACAATCCAGTTTTCAATGGTGTTGAAAAAATGATTTCGAGAACCTATTTCTGTAAACCATATCTATAAATATTTAATGGAGATATTTACGGTGTTATTATATTGATGGATTGAAAATTTGTTAATTGATTTAGTTGAGATTATTAATTAAGGTTTAGAGACTAAATTATAAAAATTTAACCGCTATAATTTTTTAATTAAATTAAGGATTTGGGATATAAATAACAATAAACCAAAGGGCTAAAATAGAAAATAGACTTATTTTAAATATATGTTATTGGACGGCGTGATGTACGTTAATTAAGTTAAGTAATTAAAGTTTAATTAACTAAAACATTATTAATTAACCTTAATAACTTTTATATATATATGTGTGTGTGTGTGTGTGAAATTAGTGGAAGGAGAGATGAATTTCATCTTCTCCAACCGTCCAAAACTTCGAAACAAAAGGTGAGGAAGCCATTGTAGGGTTTTCAAGCTTTTTTTCCCTTAATTTCAAGTAAGTCTCTAGCCATTTTTCTTTAATTTTTATAGAAATTGAATCATGGAAGCTTAATTTAGTTTAGTCCATGTATCAATTTATAAAATTGAAAAAGTTTTTGAAAGTTTCCATTGTTGAGAATTGAATGAAATTGATGTAAAATTGTTAGAAATTAAGCTTATTAAGTGAAAAGAACTAAATTGTAAAATTTAATTATTAGTTTCGTATATTCGAAATCAAATTGAATAAAATACAAAACTGTCATGAAATGTTGGTAGGGATATAAAATAGAAGGTCCCAAATTGGATTCTAATCCAAAGCCCTAAATTGAAAGTTATGCTTGTTTTAATTTAGGGATTAAATTGAATAAATTATAAAATATTTGTAAATTGGTATTTGATTCTGAATTGGTTGGAAATTTATTGTAAATTTTTTTGTCATTATTCGTAGCTAATGACGACACCAAACTGTCAAGAGCAAAAGGAAAAGCGAAAACTATCGACGAGTGACACGAGAAATCTCGATTTGTACTTTTATGATTTGTGATAGAAATACTTCATTTTATATGCATGTTTATTGATTGTTGAATGATTAAGGTGAGTCTATTATGTTAATATGAAATGTTTTGAATGAATTTGATAGGAAACATCAAATTATAGGACTAAAATTAATAAAATGAAAAATAGCATGAAATACTTGAATTATGTTATGTGAAATGGTAAATGGATAAAAATATGTTGTATGGAAAATATTATATAGTCGTAATTATAGGTATGGATTATAGTCGTGATTATGAGTGAGTAATGATATATGTACTAAATTGTAAAGCAAAATGTGATAAATGATTGTTATGCGATAGAATAGTGTACAGAGTACAAAAATGCGTATATGATCGAATACATAGTATAAATATATGAGTAAGATGATTACAGGTATGGAAATGGTTATATATAATTGATGCTCATGTGAACTTAATAAAAGGTTAAGATACGATTGGCATGCTAATAGGGTTTTATGCGCACTTGTACAAGATATGTAATTATATGTGTAGCGACCCGAATTCGAGGGTGTCGAAAAGTGTATTTTCGAGACTCTGTAATTGTGAACCGGACCCGTAAATATTTAATAAAAATATTTACAAAAATAAATTGTAGAATAATTGATTTTTGAATAAGTAATTTTAATTGTATATTGCTTAATTTAAGTGTGGAAATTAAATTGCAAAAGTGGTAAAAATGCAATTTATAAAAGGATATTACATTGAATTAAAGAAGGAGGGACCAAAAGGGCAAAATTCCCATTTAGACACTTAGTGTCGTTAGGTGATGAATTGTGGTTTAAAAATTTTGCTTAAAATTTTAGTTCAAAAAAATTAAAGGAAAGAAAGGAAAAGATTAGTTTATAAGAAAAGTTTAGGGTTTAATAGGTTCAAGCTCCAAATTGGTAATCTTAATTTAATCTTTTTATTGTAATTTTTATGTTTTTGGAATCCCAGTACTTCGATCTAGCTGACCCATGTCTTATTTTTCGATACTATCAAAGATATTAAATACTATCATTGTTGAGTAGTTGAAGTTTTAAGGACTAATTTGATATATTTTTAGTTAGAAATGAAAAGAGACTTAATTTGTGAATTAAATTGTTGATTTCAAGTAGTAAGAACCAAATTTTGTAAATTTGGTAAATTAAAGTAAAAATGAGAAATAGGGAATAAGATTTAAATTAGAGTGAAATTATTTGAGTTTTGATAGAAAGTGTTAGATTTTGAAGCTATGAAATGTTTAGGACCATTTGATTTAGTAAATTTTGTTAATTTTTGTAATTAAGGATTAAATGTTAAAATAGTGAAATTTCATGAATTTCTTGTGAAATTTTGATAAAAATGAGTTGAGTATGGACTAGGTAAAAATTAGTTTGCATGGGTATTCTTTAACCATGCTTAAATTGTGAGTTTTGGGTTTTGGGAATAAATTGCACAAAAGTTAAAATGATGGGGTAATTTCGTAAATTAAAAATAATATGGGTCATAGGCTTGGATTAACTATTTTAAGTTATTTGAATTATTAAATTAAATGAAATTATTATTATTTAGATCAAGAAACGAGAGAAGCGAACTTTGATCGAGGAAAACCTAAAGTCTCGGATAAGTGGTCGACTCTATTTTTGCAATTGTTTTAGTCGAGGTAAGTTCATAAATTTATTAAATAAATTATATGTTATTTCATGAACTCAAGACATATCTATTCATGTTGAAATTGAGTTTGATTGTTTGAGATAATTATGTGATGAGTTGGAATAACTAGTGATTATGTTTAAGTTGAGTATTATAATTAGAAAATATGAAATATATGAATATGAACTTGAAATGGTATAATTGAAATGAAATTATAATTGAAGGCCATGACTGAAATAATGAAAGGATATATTTAAATTCATGTGAAAAAGAAAGAATTAATTAATTATATGATATGTTAGTTATTATTTAAGTTATGAATGAATTAAATTGAATTGTATATAGTAATTAGTAAATTGAACTAAATTGCATTATTAGCTAAATTGATCTTTTGTTTAATAAATAAGAACTATTTGGATGTGTGCTCGTAATGACATAATGTGAAGTAAGTTTTATTTTAACTATGGACTTAGTTTATTTCAATAATAATGTTGATAAAGTTATATATGTAAATATATACATGTGAAATATGTATAATGCAAAGTAAATAAAAATGTGAACTAAATTTCAATGGATCAAATAAAGGTTTTGAATGCAATGTTTCTTGTATTCATGTTGACGAGCATAAACGTATTCATACTGACGAGCATAAACGTAATGAACTTGCATATTGAATACTTTTATAAGGATCCATCAAAATAATAAAAATTAATTGCTATGATAATATTCAAAGGAAGTATGTAAGGCTTCTAAGTATAAATACGTGAAAGTTAAATGAGATCAACTATGAATTATTGATTTATGTTGAACATCGATGGTTCATATAGTTAAAGGCTTAAACGACTATGCATATATATAGTTACATGAATATGGTCAAGACATGCGAATCGGAAAATGTTGATACAAATGGTTGAAATGAGAAAGTATGATTATTAAGCATATGATGGATGATATATATACTTAATGTGTTATTATTACAAGTTACATTAATTGTTGAAATTATATGTTTCTTGGCGATACTCACCAACTTTATGAGGTTGTGTTGAATAGGAAGGGAATGTTTATATAAAATGGTGTCTGAATTGGTTATGTGAAAATATATGTATGAATTGAGACATGAGATTTAGACAAGTGAGATGTAAGGTGATTGTTAACTGTAAAAAATGTGATGTTCGGTTTATATGCCAAATGTGTTTTTCATGGATAAGTTTCATATCATGATAAAGTATATGTTTACATACGAACTAACCTTGTGAGATTTTTTATGTGTATAGAAAATCAACGAGCTTAAGATTCTGATATTAAATTATCTTGTAAAAGGTTTAAAGCTTCATCCATTATGATAAGTTGAATTTAAGTTATTACAAATTTACTAAGCTTTAAGCAAGCTTACCTCGTTTGGTTTTTCTTTCTTGTAGACCGTCGGATATGAGCTGTCGATTGGATTACTTTTGGAGGTCACACTACTTGATAATTATTTGTTTATGTTAGTCCGGTTATAAGTGGCATGTAAATAGGATGTTACTATGTGATTTTGATGGTTAAGGATTAGCACTTATTTTACATAAAACCTTTATTTTATATAAGTTCTAGGTTTAAAATAATAAGTTAGGTCTTTTATTTATGTGTGTATGTTATGAACTACGATGCCATGGGAAATTTGGGTTGATTTTTACCTCTGACTTGAGTTGTTTCGGTAGTTTGGACCTAGATATTGGTAGAAGTCTCAGGCCAAAACTACTTTGCTTACTGAAGTATTTTGTGTCGGTAGAAGTCTTGATCGTATCGATAGAAGTGGACTTGTACCGGTAGAACTCCTAATTGTATTGGTAGTATTCTATAGCATTTCTTTTAGGGTTTTCCCATCTCGAGTTATACCGATACTTGCTCGACTAAGTATCAGTAGAAGTCTCTCAAACTTCAAAAACTCATTTTTAAATCGATATAATTCAAAGTATTTTTAAAAGTTGTTTTCGCCCAACGTTTTATAAAAAAAAAGAATAAATAGGGTTTTAAAGATCTTAAATTGTCTCCAAAATGTATAATATATGTTGTAACAACCACTTGCTCGGGTCCAGCGATTGGACTGGGTAAGGGGTGTTACAATATGGAGATCATTATAGATTATATTGGGGTCCAACATTCATTGCGGATCATCGAGTATTATATGTCTCTCTATAGAGACCTTAGTGTGGAGGAGGGATGTATATGCATTTGATGCCTACGGGCTTTGCCCTTCGGTGCTCTGGTATGGTGTAGTTTAAGCTCTTACGAGCTATCTGGTGTGGTGTATTTTACCCATATATTCAAGTCCATTTTACTAGGGTTTCATGAAGCATAAAATTATAATTAAAATCGAAAAACATAAAAAGATAATGAAATATAATAGGTTATAGTACCGAAATGAATACAAATGAGTCAATAGACTCTAGAAAGAGATTCAGACGATTTGTTAAACGGGTTTCGATATGAAATGAACTTGATATTGAATGTCATAATGAATGGATTATGAATGTTTTAAATTGTGAATTGGTATTGATAGCTAAAGGCCTTAAGATAGGTTTTGGTATATGTAATTGGATTTGGTCATTCTTTTGCCATGATAGTTTAATTAGTTTGCCCTTGATAATTATATACCTTTATATGTAATTGTGTAACAGCCCGATTTTTAGTGGTGTCAGAAATAATGGTTTCGGGACTACAACTCCGACAAGTAAGGTCATAAATTTTAATTATTAAATGTTTATGATGTCATTAGCATCGTATTAAATTTGGTTAGGGAATTTTACCATTTAGATAGTTAATTAAGTAAATAGGATTAAATTGTAAAGATTGTAAAAGTTGGTTTTTATTGATTAAAGATACCAAATAGCTTAAAGAGGTTGATAAAACTAGTATATAAATTAAACCTTAAGTACATTAGTGGATGGCTCTAATGTTGGAAAATAGTGAATTTGGGTGATTAAGTTAAGGGTAATATGGTAAATTAGTAATAAAAGGTGATAAAAGTAACACAAATGATTTAGTAAAGATGAAAAATCATCTTCTTTCTTCAACCTCTAGAATGAAACCCTAAATAAAGAAGAGGAGCAATTAGCTAGCTTTGAGCTTTAATTTGGTGAGTGAAATCTCGTCTGTTTTTAGTGATTTTTATGTTTTTAAGTCTGTATTAGCTTAATCTAGCTAACTCAAGGATTATTTTGTGATTCTGTCAAAAGATAAATATTTTACCATTATTGAAAATGCTTGTTCTTTAAAGTTTATGGAAAGTTTGGAAGTTTGATGGATAGATTTGTTGATTTTGTTAAGTAATTTTTAATGATTTTAGGGTTAAAGACTAAAATGATTAAATGATGAAATTATGTGTACTTTATGTGAAATAATTAGATTTTAGGGACTTGTATGAGGACTATGAACATTTTGCTGAAGTGGGTTTAGAAAGAAATTGGTTATATTGCATGTTTTGTATTTAGGGACTAAATTGAATAAAAAGTAAGATGTTAGGGGTAATTTCATAAATTTCCCAAAAATGACCAAAATGTCTCAAATGATTTAATTATATAATTTGATGAGAAAATTAGGAGATTTGTTGTGATTAGATCACGATCGTGCCGCAGATCGAGAAAAAAGGAAATTAGCAGAATAATCCTTAGAGCCTGTACATAACTACAATTCAGTCCGGTAAGTTCGTAACATTAAATTTTTAATTATATGGTACATGTATTCTTTGTAATTGTTGCAAACAAATTACGAAACTTGAAATAGAGAAAGATGAAAAAGAAGTGAATGAAAGAGATATCAGGCTTTGAGTTGATGATTTGAACCGACGCAATGGCCAGGTCCTGCATATATTGCAGATTCTCAACAACTTTTGTGAGCAGCATAGTGAGTCGGTGAAATGTTTAAATGAATATTGATTAGACCACATGGCCCTATGATGGCTGAGTCTGAGTTTTATGCATGAATTGCATACTCTCATCAGCTTGTGTGAGCAGCATCGTTAGGGAAAAGATATATAGATACTGTATCAATGGTTGAGGTACCGCATACGTTGTGAATCCTCATCAGCTTCTATGACCAGCATCATATACTGGACAAAATGTTGATAATGGCAAGAGGGAATGAAATTCTGGTTATAGCTTGTAGAAGCAAGACCCTATTCTGGTTCGAATAAGTTATAGACTGTTCAACACATGTTATTTGGTAACTTGTTAAACTCTATGAACTTACTAAACTATAAAGCTTACCTATGAATTGTTATTTTGTAGATCCTATTTTGTTGTCTGAAGATCGGATCATCTCGAAGAAATCACACTATCTTGGGAGCTCGTTCGGTAGTATTTACATCACCTGGTTATATGGCATGTATTACGATGTTGTCATATTCTATAGTATTTGATTTTGGGTGAGTTGTAGAATGATAATGTCTTGGTTGAATGTTGAACTTATGTTTGGTAAGCTTTGTTAATGTTTCAAGTGGGCATATATTGATAAGCTATAATGTCTTGTGAAACCTTGGTATGTTTTTTTTTATCCATGAGAAATTGTATGTTTTGAGTTGGAAACTAATAAAACTATGAAGATTGCTGGTATTTGCACTTGATAGGTGAATGGCATGATTTTTGCTTGTTTAAAATTGTAGTTTCGTAGGTACACACGGGCCAGTACACGGGTGTGTGCCCTAGGGAAAATAGGTGCAGGGTTTACACAAGCTGGGACAGGGCTGTGTGGCCCTATTTCAAGCTGACACACTGCCTAGCACACGGTTTCACACACGGGCATGTGGGGTACTTTCGCATGATCACACGGCTTGTCACATGGTATGTGACACAACCATGTAAAGGTATTTCGTGTACGCACACGATCTGAGGCACGACCGTGAGACCCTTATTTCACTAAAATTCGAAGTTTCGTGCATGCTTCGATTGTATTTCAATTAAGTCCTTGTAAATGAAGACAATAAATGATGTATGTTGAATCGAATGGATGTATTCTTAAATATTTGAAAGATTGACATTGATTGAGATGTGATTTTGAAATCGTTTAGAGGCATGAATGTTAGTAGCCTCGAGACACTAACCGGAGATGGTGACCGGTTTTGGGTGTTACAAATTGATTATATACTTGTGTTACAATATAGAATATGTATTAGTAGGCATTAAGATTATAAGTATCATATCATGTTATAAATGTTACTTTGTGCGATAGTATCTTGAATCATGAAAGTATCACTGAGCTTTATCGCTCAGTGTACAATTGTTTGTTTCGTGCGTAGGTACGGGTATTTCTCGAGCCTTCGAGAAGTGAACTCAATATGCAGACCACCAATTTTGACTCAACAAAGTTTGTATAATTTGTTCATTTTGGTCTTGTGGCATGTACCTAGGGACATTTAGCTAAATGTTCAAATGGTTAAGTTGTATATGATATGATATTATGTAAACGATTAGAAAATTGTGTTTGGATGTGTTCATATAATTGGTTTGAAACCTTAAGGTTAAAGGTTATGCTTTTGAATAAGTTTTTGGTTGGTTTTTGGAATATAAATGGTTGAAGTTAGATTTGATAAGTAATGTTTTTTAGAGTCCATAATTTTGACACATTTTTACTTGATACCGTTTGGTAGGTTGTTGATTTGGTTGTATGGGAATACATATATGTGATTTCAAGTCGTTTTAACTTGTAACAGGCTAAATTTGCAAGTAACAGGTTGTCACATCATAACAATGAACCCATAGCATCGCGACAAGAAACAAATTAGGGTCCATATTGCGACGACGAACCTCCAATGTCGTGACGAGGAAGAGGGCAAGGTCCTTGCAGCAACATTGCTGCTTCGAGGTCACGACGAGCCTAGAGTCATGTTATGATGAGCAAACCTCGAAGTCATAACGTCGACTCGAAACTTTGTATTCTTTGCATTTTGGTCTATATCGACCTCGGGTTAGCAAACGAGCTTTCGTAAGCTTGTATAGGACTCAAAAATGATTATATATTGTTTAATATGCATGATTTATTTGCAAATGAATGTATACTAATGTCAAGTTGAATTTTATATATTGTAGTTGCTTCGACAACGAATGTGATACATGGTAACTCGAACCTGACGATTGGGTTAGTCATCAAGGTTTTACAAAATTACAAAGTTTTTAAAATATAATAAATATATATATACATAATAAAAGAAACAAATATACTTCTTATTAAATTTAAACTCTTTTAACGGTGGCAACTATAATGAGAACTTTTAAAATGAGAACCATGCGAATCAAAATAACCTTAGTCATTAAATAAAAATAAATTATTTTAAGGCTTGGTTTTTGTATTTATCTTACCTTATTAAGATAAAACCAACAACACTCAATCTCTCTCTTCTTCTTCTTTTCTTTTCACCGTGTAGTTAAAAATATCAAGGTGAAAATATCTAGGTAGCGTTTACTTTTAAATTTACTTCCTTTTTTTTGAAGAAAAAATTGGAATTGAAAGCAAAAGATTAGAGTTACTACGATTAATGAATTTGTGTATTAGGTATTTGTTTTTCTTGATTGAAGAAAAGTTGTCAACCATTCCATTCTAAAAAAAATTAGGATTTTTTTTGGTGAATAAAATAAAAAACAACAAATTACATCAACTCAAAAGAGATTGACTATGGACGGACAACAAATGGTGCATTCCCAATACGCCTGTGGGAGGAGAATCTAAAATTTGTAGACTTGACTTCCACGAAAGACCAAGTTTAGCCAAACGATTCGCGTCTGTATTATCACCTCTAGCAATGTAAGTTATTCGCCAAATGTCGATAAAGCGTATGAGTCTTTGCACTCTTCTAAGAACAGTGATTCCCAAATCATCCATTGCACTCTCGTTTAATGCCTTAGCTACTTCTAAATTATTAGTGTGGATAATACCTTTTCTGAAACCTTGCTCAAGCGCAATAAGAAGTCCATCAAGAATGCCCCAGAGTTCTGCTACAAATGGAGAGCACGTACCCAAGAAAATGATTGAAACCCAAGATCCAATTATCATCCTTATCACGTATCACTCCTCCACCTGCTACTGCGCCAGAGTCTCTTTCCACAGCTCCATCAGTGAACAGATGTATCCACTGCTCATTCGAAAACATATTGAGAGGTGGGTTGGAAGGAATAGTCGTTGCACCTCTTTGACTAATGGCAAATTGACGTGCCCAACTAAAGGATGCCTTAACAACCTCAGTAGCTGGCATGGCAATGTTTTGGAAAATGAACAGGTTCCTGTTCTTCCACAATCACCAAACGATTAGACCAAAAACGCTCGCCCATGGTACTTCATAATCCTACACAAGCACATTGTTCCGCAAATTAGTAGAGTGCCATATATGAATAAGGTTAGAAAAGAACCTATTGTGTTGGTCACTGGGAAGAATGAGTGACCAAACTTCTTTAGCTGCAGCATAGTCCCGTAGCATATGAATGGTATCTTCTTCACCATTTCCATAAATAGCACAAGCTGAACAGCTATCCAAACCATGCCTGGTACGCTCTGAGTTTGTAAGTAGCCTCTGCTTATAAGCAAGCCAAAGGAAAGACCGAACTTTCTGTGGTCCTTGATACTTCCAAATAATGTCCCAATGAGGAACTTTGGGATTCTAGGTATCCTGTTTAAGAGCCCAATAAGCACCCCGAATAGAGAAATTACCTAAAGAGGAAGAAGCCCAAATAATTCTGTCCAATTCAGCATTAGGATGAGGGGCAGGGATACTCAGTATATGAAGGATTTCATGTTCAGTTAACCAAATGCGAAAGAAGTCCAGATTCCATGTTCTGTCTTCTAACATCATATCCTTCAAAAGACAATCCCTGTCAAGATTAGCATAAGCCGAAATAACATTATTAAGAGGTCCTAACCCCGGTATCCAATGATCTTTCCAAAATCTAATGCTCGTTCCATTCCCCACTGACCAAGCTAACTGATCACGAAGGAGAGGCCATATCTTTGAGATGGAACGCCATAAATGTGGAAAAAGATTAGAGGGTAAAGCCCTTGAAACCAAATTCATGGAGCCATATCGAACAGGGCCTTTTTAATTTCGTCATCCGTGACAATGCGACTCAAAAACTGAGCATCATGATCTGTAAGATGAGGAAAAATATTAGAAGGTAAAGCCCTTGAAACCAAATTTTCCAAAGAAATCCACAGCTTCAGTTTGGAGGATATCCTGGTCGGAACACCACTCGCCATTATCCAAGCGGAGAGTAGTAATGCGATTGAATTTCCTCCTCTGAATTGTTCGAGTGTGAAAATACTTGGTATTTCGATCCCCAAAGTGAAGACAATCGCATCGAGCTTTTTGTTTCCATAACAACTCCTCATGATCAAGCACACTCTCAAGGTCTTTGCGACCATCATCCTCAAGTTGCTACAACCTACTTGAAGGGGAGTGCTCCAAGGCTCTTTGGATACTCGGGAGAGACTTCATGAGATTCCTCTTTCGAGTACCTATAAAACCATACACGGATCCATTCCATTCTTTAATGTTAGTAGAAAATTCAAAAAGTGATAGAGCCATATCACCTGAATATTTCCATTTTTCTTTAACAAAGGATGGAAAGGTCGTATGCTTCATCCACCCAGCTAAAAATCTAAAAGGTCTCCCAATGGAATGCTTGAACTCTGGAGAAGTTCATAGAAGGATCAGTTTGTGATCAGATTTAACACGTGGCAAATGAGATACTAGACGACTCGGAAAGGTCGTCACCCACGAATCATTGGCCAAAGCCCGATCAAGCCTCTCTAACGTCCCCGCTCTTTGCCAGGTAAAAGTTGGGCCAACATATCCTAGATCCTGCAACTTACAAGCATCAACAAAATTTCCAAACCATTTGTATCTTTTCCCAATTGAATGACTACTCTTTTTATTCCTGGGAGACAAAATAGCGTTAAAATCACTTATAACTAGGCAAGGAAATTGATCAATAGGCAGATTACTAGACAAAACATCCCAAAGAGCTTTGCATTTACCTTTATTCGGGCTTCCATAAACAAAAGCAATATAATTGGGATTAGAAAAAACATTACCAGAGATGCGGATCAACATAAATTGAGGGTGATTAAAAACGATAGAGATGTTGGAGCTTTGTTTCCATCCTATCCAAATTCCACCTGAAAAGTCTATTGCTTCAATACGATAAGAATAATGAAAGTTTAAATTACTAATGACAGAATTAGCAATTGTATCGCTTACTCTCGATTCTAATAAACAAATAATATCAGGCTTATACTGAAAATTATACTCACGAAAAGCCTTAATAAATTTGCTACTCACACACCCTTGATAATTCCAAGAAAATACTGTTAGATTTAAGTCCATCACAATTATTAATAAATAATAATAATAAAATTCACATTTAAAAAATCTTTGAAAAGAACCATAAAAATACCAAGGAATTACTGTGAAGTATTTCCTCGGGTTACCTGCTGCTGCAACTCCAAAATTGGTTCCTCCAATATCAAAGAGTCAGTGGCTTGGGTTGTAATTTTTTCAACCTTTTTTTTCATGGACTCACGAAGTGGAACCAAGGTATTATGCCCAGCTTTAAACTTATTCTCCTTAAGCTGATTAGGTTTGTTAAGAATTTTTGCAGTCCTAGCAATTTTCAAACTGCCCCAAACCTTTCTTGCCCAACTTTGCCATTCCTTTACCCGTAGAAACCCCCAAACCTACAGAGTTTCCATCACCGTCGAAAGCCATTTGTATAGGGCGAAAAAGCACAACCGACTGCTTATTTGGATCAAAACCAACTGTCGACTTGGAGACCGTTACGTTCACAGTTTCAACCTCCATGTATTGAGCTCGTAAATCATCCTTCAATTTACCGTCGGTGCTCAAAGGAAGAGGTGCTGTCATGTCATCCAAAATCTCCTCATCATCTTGAATTAAAGAGTCAAGGAAGGAAATTCTAGCTTCCTTGCTGACTAGCTCACTTTCGGCCTTACCATCCAATAAATTAATCCCCACATTCTGACCAAACATTTCCACCGACAACCCAGCCGCACCTCCATTTTCTTCTATCGCCAATTCATTCGCACCTGCAGCAGTCCCTTTCGACCCCGAAGCGCCCAAAAAAGAGATGGGCTGGTTGCTTGAAGAATTGGTCCTATTGCTTGGACCTACAAAAGGAAGAACATGCCTAGAAGAAATGGGCTTCTTTGGTAAGTCAAAATTAACCTCTTTAGAAACGGCATTAATGGAAATACCAGACTTCTTTTTTTGTGCAGGAACCTTGTGCAAAAAATCTTCTAAATTTATTCCCTTTCCTTTTATTTTCCTAATATCTTGGCTATTCCCTTTGTTATTAGATAAAGTATTAACATTCCCTTCCTTGTGTGAAAGAGCTCTAAACTTGGAACCGTCCTTCTTGTTGGTTTGCAAATCTATTCTTGATTGAAGGGAATCTCGTGATTTCCGGCGATATCTATTCTCGACCAACATCCATGGTCTGTACGATCCATCATTCCCATCCTTGCCAGAATCGTCTTTGTTCTGATTGGCCGATAAATGTTTCGGTGCCAGATTTCTTTTTTCTGTGCTAGACTCAACCATGCCAGTAGAGCAAAAATCCTTGGTATGTCCATACTTCCCATAATGGAAGCACATAGTAGGTAGGAATTCGTATTCTACCTTTTGAACCATTCCATTAACAATAACTTGAGAAATTAATGGCTTATCCAAGTTGATATAAATAGCCATTCTAGCAAATCTACCCCTAACCTTATTGTTCGTGTTCAAATCTAATTTAGCAACTTTACCTATGGTTTCCCCTATTTCCATAAAAAAAATACGTCAATTCATTTATCTTAATAACTCTAATCTCTTGCTTTCCGTTCCAATTTTTTCTCAAAAAGAAAATAAGATATTAAATGTGAAAGTAAAGATTATCCAAATTTTTCTCATCCTAAAACTTAAATTACATGGTGAAAAGAAAAGCGAAAGAAAAGGTTGGGTGATTCTGATTTTATTTTAATAAGGTAAGATAAATACAAAATCTAAGTCTTAGAACCATTTATTTTGATATAATGGTTTTCATTTTAAAAAATTTCACTATAATTGTCACTCTATTTTAACATACGAATAAAAGGTTATTTTTATGAAGTTCTTTATTTTTTTAAATTCTTAGTTATCAATTTTTTTATTCAAAATTATATAATGTATAAATGTATTCATATAAAATTCACTTTATTAAATCGATTGAATCTTAGCACGATTAGGGGTGTTCAATCTGTTAATCGATCAGTTAACTGACCCGAACTAGGATTAACCGAACTTTTTAAACTCTTAACCGTTAACTAAGCCGAAATTTTTTCAAAAAAATAAGCGAATCGACCTTTTTTATTTTTTTGTTAAAACAAGTATAAAACATATAAAAAATTAACCGAATTACCCGAATTTAATATATGTAAAATGTATATAAAAATATAATTTTCGGTTATTTTGATTAATTAACCGATTTCAAACCGAATTAACTGTTAACCGAACTTTCAAAAAATTATTAACCGATCCTCGGTCGAATTAATTCGATTAACCGTCGTTTAACCAGATTAATTTGGTTCGATCGGTTAAATCAATTTTACTTGAAATATACACTCCCCTAAGCACAATTGGCATCGACATTGTTGCCATTGCAGTAGGACATGGGTTCGAATGCGCTAAAACGCATTATCTTCCTATTTAAGAGTTGGGGAGGGGTTAGACGTTGTATAAAAAAAAACGGATATAATAAAAACCTATAATGAGATTAATATTTAAAATATCACTTTATTAAATAATTTTCAATATTAAATACCATAAATATCTGCATTGCACGTATACAAACTAGTACAATAAATATCATATAGGCTAATAAAAAATTAATTATTGTTTAGTTTAACTAAAATCATGTCACACCCCCAGATTTGGCTAATCCGAAAAGATGAGTAAGGTATGCAAGCTAATTCTGCTTTGGTGCACTATGATAATAGGATTTGCCACTCGGTTGGTTAGTTGGCGAGATAGAGTGGTGGCACATACTAAAGTTAAAGTATCCTCTCGTTGGCAATGTCTAAAGAATTAATTGCAGGATGTTTTCAAGTGAAGTAAAGGTAGGTCTCTGGTGAGTCTCTAAACCTGACTCTTACATATCATGTAATTATGTGTATGTTTGTTTTCTGAGAAGTATCAATAAATATGTAAATGACGTGAACAATGTGTGGACAAGATATGATGTTATGTGATATAAGTCGTTGTTGTTGGCGTGTGTGAGGTCATTGCCTAATACTTTCCTGTTATATGATTCCATTACTTGACAAATCTGAGTTATGTAAAAAGGGTGAGAAATAGATTCGTTTGTGTGGCCTTCAGTAGGGAAGGTATATTATTGACCGGATAGGCAGATAACTATGAAAACAAATAATTATTGTGTAAGCCTCCAGTAGGACAGCTATAATGCTAACTAAACTAGCAAATCACTAAATAAAGTTGTGGAAAGTCCATGGTCATGTCATCATATGATAATATGCCAAGAGAGTGTGAAGGTATAAGACTATGTGGGAGAAGTCCTATGGCATCCACAAAGATGGTCCATCGGGACAGTAAACACGAATTCTCTAAAAAGCCTTTGTGGTGAATTCTTTGGAAAGCCTTTGTGGCAAATTCTCTGTAAGGCTTTTATGGTGAACTCTCTGCAAAACCGTCATGGTGTACTATTAAAAAAGCCTAAGTGGCAGAGTAATTTAGGAAATAATTTTGGCAAGTTTTTTGGAAGGTCGGTATTGTGAATTCTGCAATGCCTAAATGACAAGTTGTTATTCCACCTTTGTGGTAAGACCTGGGCATGCCTATGAGGCATTATCTAGTAGAGTTCTTGGCAATGAACCTGATAATTGATGGTTCCTGTAAAGGAATACATCAAGAGTAGCATTCGTTGAATATAATCCTGAGAAGTGCAATCAATTACTATTTCCAAAGAAATTGCTAATGGGATTCAAAATATGATGTGTAATATGTGATTCACCAATTGGGTGAAATGTGTAAAAGATGGTAAAGAGTAGATATTGACATATGGTTATCCGCCAACTAGGAAGCAGAAGAGTATCCGCCAAGGTTTGAAATGAAATCCAAAATCTTAAAGTCAAGGATTTCAACAGTAACGTCAAAAAGGTAATACTTGGTGAGATTCATTAGGTTCCATTGAACTTGTGGGTGTTTATTTGCCATGCAGGTTAGTAGGTTTGTACCAGTTCGCCTAAGGGGACAAAGCCAAGGATGGGTCATAGTGGCAAATCAAGGGCAATGTTATTCATACAAAAGGACACTTTTAGAAACATGTTTTCAAATGACAAATAGTAATACACGTTATCAATATGTCTGATTAATCAAACATTTATATTGTAAGGCTTTATACTATCTTTGAAAGTTTGGGATGAACGATAAATGTTTCATTCAACCCTTTTGTCTTAGAAAGAATTTTAAATAAATGAGAGGTACATTCAATGTGATTTTCGCAGATTATAAGATTTTGTTAAGTATGTAATTATTGTGACATCTTATATTCAGATCTAATAAATCGAATCAGATATAAGGTGTTACAAATCACTTCAAACGCATTGGATTTAGAATTAAATTAATTCATATACTAACAAAGATAAACTACACTCAAAATCATTAATAGTTTATATTTTGATCAATCAACTTTAACAAAATTACAAAATGGTCATTGAATTATTCAGATGTTTTCATATAAGTCATTGAGTTATTTGAAAATTTTTATTTAAGTCATTAGGTTTTAAGCGATGATTTGATAATCAATATAGTAGATCAATATTCATCGACGAATAGAAAAATATTCCTTATATCCAAATCGTTCTGATGGATAGTATCAAATATAAAAAAAAATTGTCTGAATTATAATTATTCGTAACATTCAAAAGTATTTCATGAAAAATACTAAATTGTAGAAGAAAATGTTTTAACATTTCAAAGATTTTAACATTTCAATTTCAATGATTTTAACATTTCAATGACAATATCTTTAGAATAGTTCAATGATCATTTTATAATTTTTTGAAATTAAATGATCCAAACATAAACCAATAGTTTAGTGATGTAATTTTCCCACAAACAAATAGTAAGAAAAGTGTTGAAAATAAAAACCCAAAGAGTTTCAGAAGATCTTTTCTCCTTTAACTAATCACTTCGTAGCTTTAAATTATACATCAATTTATCAACCAAAAATAGGGAAAGAAGCAATTTTACATAGATGGAAACATGATTCTACTAAACATAAAACAGATTCACCCTTTTATGGCAGGTTAGTATGACATTCCCATACCCAAAACCTTGGTTAGAAAATTATTACAGATTTCTATGTTTTCGTAGGCTATGAGCATGATTGATTAGCAGTTGAGCATCAAAAGTTGAGGTGGCTTGGCCTTTGGGCAGACTGTGGTGGATTGGTGAGCATGTGAACAACTTCTCTCATGGATGGCCTTGCAGTGCTCTCATCCTCAACGCACATCATGGCTACCTTGAACAGATGGTTAACTACCGTCACTGAATATTCACTTAGCCTGGGATCTATAATCGCCAACACTGAAGCAGGATTAGAGGGTTGGGGTTGTTCTGATGTCATCTTCCTCACCCACCTCACAATGTCCACCCCATCTCCAAACTCCCCAACTGGTTTTCTTCCTGCTATCAGCTCCAGCAGCACAACACCGAAACTGTACACGTCGCTTTTCTCATCAACCTTCAATGTGTAGGCGTACTCTGTTGTTTAACATCACAACAAGCCCAATGCTAGTTAACCATTAACTATAATACTGTTTTTTGATTCAACAATTCATACAAGTACAAACCTGGGGCGATGTAGCCGTAGGAACCAGCAATGGAGGACATGCACTCGGAAGCACCAGCGTCCTGCAAGAACTTAGCCAGCCCAAAATCCGCTACATGAGCTTCATAGTCTTCATCAAGCAATATGTTATTGGACTTCACATCCCTGTGTATAATCAGAGGAGAGCAATCATGGTGAAGATAACACAGTCCCCTGGCAGCTTCCAGGGCAATCGTATACCTTCTCTCCCATTGCAAATGTGCACCCTTTGGTCCATGCAACATTTCTCCTAAGCTCCCATTAGGCATATATTCATACAACAACAGATTCGTGTCTTTATTCGAAACATAACCCAACAATCTCACGATGTTTCGATGCCTAATTCGACCCAGAGTTTGAATCTCTGCCGAGAATCCTCGATCGTTTCTTCCGCCCACCAATCTTTTAATCGCAACATCGAGACCATGCAGCATTGAACCGCGGTAGACAATCCCAGCTCCACCTTTGCCTATAACATTCTCATTCTTCAAGTACTCCAGCACGTCCTCAGCTTTGAAATCGAGCCTTTGGAATGCAGTAAGCTTCCAGGCTCGTGATTTTTGAAGCCTCTTCCTTCTAATTCTGTAAACCGTGATAATTATCAGTAGCAAAGCTGTCATAAACGTAATGATTGTGATTATGAGCTTTGAAGCAGTGAAGGATACTGCGTGACCATGACCTGAACCTCTAGATTGGTTTCTCAAAGATGGGCAAATGACGTGACGAGGACAGAGATTGAGGTTTCCAGTAAACGAGCTATCATTGAAGACTAAAAATTGGCCGCCAATGGGAATTCTGCCCACCAAATAGTTATACGAGAGATCAAGAGTTGTGAGGCTGATCATGTTACGGATTTCAGCCGGAATTTCACCAGTTAGCTGGTTCCTTGAAAAATTGAGAATGCTTAAATCTTTGAGCTCGTCGATTCCGTCGGGAATTTTACCAGTGAAACTGTTCCGACTGAAATCAATGGAAGTAAGAGAAGTGCATCGAGAGATGGAAGGTGGGATTTCACCAGTAATATTGTTGTCACTGATGTTTATCTTTGAAAGCAACTTGATATTAAAGATCTCCCCGGGGATTTCACCTGAAAACTTGTTCATTTCAAGAGACAAAACTTGTAAACTCCGCAAATTGCCGATTGCTGGAGGAATTTTGCCACCGATCCAATTGTTTGAAATTTTTAACTGACCAAGCGAAGCACCCGACATCTGTGATGGAAGTTCACCCGAGAAGAAATTGTCGCCTAACTCCATAATACTCAGCAATGGCAAGTTGAAAATCCCAGCTGGAATCGTCCCATTGAGAAGGTTTTTCATGATACGAATCTTGGTAAGAGACTTGCAGTTGCCAAGTTCTTCAGGAAGTGGACCAAAGAAGAAATTTTCCATCATAATCAACGTCTCCAACCTCCCTCCCTTGCATAAATCCCGAGGAATCAATCCAGTGAGGTGATTCGAAGCAACGTCAAGCCTATAAAGCTTCCCATTGCGCCCCAGATTCTGGGGCAATTCAAACGTAAAGTTGTTTCCCCACACCTGAAACACTTCAAGATGAGGATAATCGCCTACGAATGACGGTATCGAACCGTAGAGATTGTTTTTGAACAAATTTATAAGCGTAATGTTGTTCAAAGCAGAGAAACTGTCCGGTATCTCCCCTGTGAGTTCATTTATGGAAAGATCAAGCGATTTCAAGCTGATTAAACCAGAGAGTTGAGAAGGGATACGGCCGGTGAGACGGTTGAGTTGAAGGAACAACGAGTGCAAGTGTTTCAAATTGCTCAAACTCGAAGGAATCTCACCGGTTAGATTACAGCTTGCCATGTCGAGAAGTTCGAGTTGACTCAATGACCCATACTCAGGTGGAATGCCTCCATCGTAGGCGTTGAAGTATCCGATTACCAAGTATTTGAGGTTTGTTAAACGAGCCAAAAAGGCAGGAGTTTTCCCTGTTAAACCGATGCCATTAAGACCCAAATATTCCAAGCTCTGGATTTCAGAGTACTCCTCCGGTATCTCTCCCATGAAAAAGTTGCCTCCGAAAGATAAATGCTTGAGATATTTAAGGTTGACGACCTCAATGGGAAGAACACCCGTGAAGTTATTGTTAAAAGCATCGAGAATCTCGAGGTGAGTCATGCCTGCAAAGATTTCTCCAGGGAAACTGCCTTGGAAAACATTGTTGGAGATGTTTAATATCCTAAGAGAAGTCAAATTCCCCATCTCCACCGGAATCCTCCCCGTAAGACTATCGGAAGAAATAGTGACGTTGACGAGCTTGTTGAGAAGCCCAATTTCAGGAGGAACGGTGCCAAAGAGAGGAGCAAACGACACGTTCAGAGCAACAACACGGAACTCCTCATCGCATTGAACACCAGAGAAACGGCAATGTGCTGAAGGAGATGAAGAGAATTCCCAGTCCTCGAGTCCCGAACCTTTGGGTCCAATCATTGAAGACTTGAGCAGCAACAGAACTTCAAGATCACTGGAACCATGGACGATGGCTGAGAATAGTAGTAGAAGACTCGAGAAAACACAGAGAAGATAACTGTAAAAGCTTCTCATTTCTGTGTTCTCTTTTCCTGAGATCAGAGAGAGAGGTGAAGGGTTTACTATCAGTAGCTTACTACGTTAAATAGAGTTGTGGCTCGCAAAGAAGATCGTAGTTCCCAAAGCATCAAATTTTGGACATGAAAAAAACAAATACAAAATCTGAATTCTGAAAAAAAGTCAGGGAGAGAGTGTGTGAAAGGATTGCATGAAACCGCTAAAGACACGGCAATACTGTATGGCCCATGGTTCGCATCGTACACTACATGAAATTGAAGAATAGTAGAACACAGAAAGGGTTAACGTTGAATTTACTAGTTTTTAAAGCTTGTCAGCTCTGTGAGTCAAACATGAGGGAGGGTCCCCATGGCAGCAGGAAGAAGGACTGAAACGTTATCTCGGGACGGAGTGAATTGCTAAGGTACTATACTCATCAGGTTTGACGGCGTGATCTGCCGGTTCTAAAGATTGGCCCTATTATAAATGCAGCTGCCCACTGCATTAGTGTCAGACGCCAGTTATTTTTCTTTTTCTGAAAGAAAAAAATCACTGGGAAAACTATCAAATTCACTAGGTTGAGATTGGTATAAACCTTAGATTATTGTTTTGAGCATTTGGGATGATGAAAGATGAATGTGGATTTTGTCTTTTGGGGGGGGGGGTGATGAAGACAGGGGATGGGATTTGGGGTTTAATTGCTGGGGCCATATTAAAGGCTGTGCATGTCCTTTCCCGAAGAAACACCTTTTTCTCCCTCTGACTCCATTTTGGCAGTGAGCTGAAAGTCCACTCTTTTTGTTCTTTTCTCCGATCGGGACCGTCCACATAATAGGGGACCATTGTCGATTGGCTTTTCCTTCCTTCCTTCCCTATCCCTTATGCAATGGTTCATGGACCAACCCAAGTCTTCTGCAACTTCTTCTAACCATCCACAGTAGGAACTCTGCATCATCTCATTCAAATATTGTCAGCAACATTTATAATTGGGCCATTAGCTTGTTACAGAACTTCCAAGGGGAAAAAAATAAAACTATGTTAGAAAATTTTACTAAAATACTATATCATGAATATAGATATACTACATTGTGAGATCAGGTATAGTTTAAAGAGTAAATGGATATTTTATCTTTTTGTAAATGAAGGTTAAATTTAATTTTACTCCAAATCTTAGGAGTAAAGGGGAGAAAAAATAAAAGATGAACCTTAACTTCAACTAGTGCTGAGAAAAAAAAACAACTCAAATCAAGATATCTATACACTTTATGTAATGTAAGTTAAAAAATTACGATTACTCGAAATTGAACTTAACTTTATTTTTTTATTTATATATAATTAATTTTAGATTTTATGATATAAAAAATATTTTATATTTAAAATAATAAAAATAATTTAAAAGTTTTTAAAAAATTTATTGTTTTTAAGAAATATTTATGAAAAAAGTAATTTTCTTTTCAAAATAACATTTAAAATTTGTAAAACAAAACTCATTTTATTAAAATAAGTCTAAAAATCAAAACAATAAATTAATATGAAAAAATCGAAAACTAAATCGAACCGAATCGAATTATGATGAATGGTTCAAAAAATCTAAAGAACCTGATCGAACTAAATCAAAATCACCCCTAATCTTGACAAAAAATGATAGGTATTACAAGTTAAATTTGTATCGATACAAGTGTAAGATTCTCGAAAGTATCTTTAAAAGAAAAAAACTTGATCTCGATACTCGTAAATATTGAGATCATATAGCATCATCTCATTATGTCCCAAATTATGGAAATCAAATTCTCTCAATTTTTTTTGATAAAGAACCCTAACTTCGATAACTATGGATATGAGGTTAAGGTAAAATTAACCACATGAACCTCAACATCTATTAGTGTTGAGGTCATTTAATATTAAAAAAGATGAACAATTTGGGAACAATGAAAAGAAATGGTTTTTTTTTTAAAATTTTGAATATTGTGAAAAAATTATTTATTCCTACAATAAGTATTTAAAAAAAGTTATTTTTCAGAATACTATTTTATGATAGTATCTTTATATTCATGGGTGTCAAGTTTAATTTAGGGTTTTGATTGCTAAACTTCCTTGAGATTAAGAAAGGGATAAAGTGTAACGATCCGATTTTCAGCTGTACTATAAAAATTGGTTCCAAATCGTATAAATTGAGTTAAATTAGTAAATAATAAAAATAAAACAATTACATTTTGAGTATGGATTAGGAAGGTCGAATTGTTAGGTTTTAATAAATTAAATCGGTCAATAAAAATAGTACAGAGACTAAATTATTTAGTGATTAAAATAAATGAAATTTAGTTTAGAGCTTAGTAGGTATTTAAGTGGTAATTAAACTAAGGATTTGTTAGCAATTCTACCGTTATTAAATAAAGGTTAGTCACTTGGAATGGATCAACCCGTTGGATCCAACCATTGCTTTGATTAATGCTTGATAACCATTGATTTGGTTTAATAGTTTTAAGTTAATAGATTAATTTAATAAAGTGGGAGAGAGAGAGAGAGAGAGAGAGAGAGAGAGAGAGAGAGAGTAAAATGGTCTTAGCTTCATTCTCATTCTCGTGTTCTCTTTATTCTCGTGTTCTCTTTACCATCCAACCCGAAGAAAAACTCTGTTTTTTGGTAGCAAACAATAAAGAAATTAGTAAGTTTTCTTCTTAATTTTAGTTGAATTATGGATAATAAATCAATTTTTAATCCAAACTATCTTGTAGAAAGTTTTGAGAATCTTGAATGTTTAGAGTTTAATTACATGTTTGAATTTAGCTTAAATCATTATTAGGGGCGAAATCAAAAAAAAATTTTAAGGAGCTCGAAATTAAATTGTAATTTTTACAGTAGTAAAAATGCAATTTTTAAAATATTAAATCAAAATTTATCATTTTTAGGGGCCAAAGTGCAATTTCATCTTTACTAATTTAAATTTTTTTTAAAAAATTTAAGAGCTTAAATGAAAATTTTTCCATTTTAGGGGAGATCGAGACTCCTACCAACTCCCCTGGATTCGCCCTTGATCATGACGAGAATGAGTTTAAAAATGTGATACGAGATTATTCGTTTAAGTTTAAATTTCATTTAGGTAAATTAGTTTATTACAGATAATAATGACTGATGTGTCGTCGGGAACACCAAATATAACTTATTCCGAAAATTAAAGTAAATATAGTAAAGGGAAGTAGGGTCTAATCCTCGAGGACTGGAGAGTAGTAAAAGTCTTGTCTGTCGAGATCATGGACCAAATCGTGCCTAAGAAAAGCTCCGTGATATGGAAAATAAAAGAAACAGAATTAAAAATAAAAGAAACAGAATTAAAAATAAAAGAAAATAGAACTAAAAGAAATAGAAAATAGAGAAGTCGAAGTAAAAATAAATAGTATAAAATAAACAAGTTGAAAGAAGAAGGGTTTTATCGATATTTAGAGATCCAACCTCCGGTTATCTTGATTCTTCCTCGATTTAATCATAGACTTTGGATGGTTCTTCTCATGCCTGAATAAGCTAGTTATAGTGGAAGAGGACGCCTATGACCACCAACTCTGGATATAGTTTTTAGTGGAACCTGACTCTAGCCAACCGTCGCTCCAATGGGACTGTCTTACACTAGATCATCTTTCCCAACGACGAATGCCATGCCGTTTTGTCTCTTTTGGCTCGGCAACTTCTGACGCAGTAAGTTAACGAACCGACAGTGCAACCTTCTCAAAACACACAAAGCGGCCATCTTTGCACAAGATGAAAAGATTATTTTTGTAGGGATTTTGGATGGAAGCGTCAATCCCGTATTACAGAGAATTGATGAATACTCGGATTGAAAAGAATTAAGCGCGGATTCTAAACCTCATGAACCTTGGAGGAATATTTGATAACCTTTGACTAGAAGGGTTTTTTAGTTACTCATGATTTTGGGGAAGAACATAAGATAATAAAATAAAGCTTTTATTGAACTAGGGATTTAGGGAGATGGAGGGTTTTTCAATGAAGAGGGAATGAATAATTCAATCACTCCACCCCCTATTTATAGTACATAATATTCCTAGTTGAATCCAATCTAAATTCTAAAAGATAATTAGAATTATATCTAACATTTAATTCTCCTAATTAGATCCAATTTAAACTCTAAAAGATAAATACAAAAAGATAAACATAAATTAAATACAAATTTAAATAATAAATATATCTTAAATATTAAATCCTAATATAAATATATTTTAAAAAATAAAATAAAATAAAACCAAGTCTTTTTGTCCTATAAACTCTCTTTTTTATCATTCCATCTTCACACAACTTCAAATTCTTTTCTAAAACCATTCTTTTTGTCTTCAATTTATCTTCTATTACCACTTGAGTCCCTATAAAATAAAAAGACAATAAATAGCCCAATTTAATATGATCATACTCTAAAAATACATATATTTAATATTCAAAAGTATGTCATATTTAAATATTATCAATGACTTAATAGTAAAAGATAGGAAGTTTGAGGTTGTCTAGTAAATAATAGTATCATGAGGTCCCTATACTATAATAATGAAGTTGATTTTAAATTTGATTGGGTAAATCGTGATATACAAGCGTTTTGGACATTAAGAATTCAAGGATTAAATCGAATAAAATGCATTCATGTATATAATGTGTTTATTTGTATTTGAACTGTATGATTAATGAGTTTTCCGTATTCAGATTTAATTTCATAGCTAAAAATGATGTAGGACCATCTCAGAGTAAAGGGAAGTCCAAAGCCATTAACGAATAGCTAATTCGGTTTGTGCTCTCATAATTCGAGTTCGTTAAATAAATAAATGCATATGCTTGAATTGTCAAATGATCGAAAATAGTAAACTATCAATATGTATTCATAACTAAAAACAATGTAGGACCATCTCAAGATAAATGGAAATCCAAAGCCATTAACGAATAGTTAATATGGTTTGATGATTAATAATGGAATCCCCCCTATTAACGTTTTCGAATAAAGTTACGGGTATAGTTGGCATGTTCTAGGATCTGTATTGATAAGTGGGAGATTCAGCACTATGTGCATACATATTTTTATAGTTTGCTAATGCCTTGGGGGTCGAGAATGTACCAGCAACTCAAATACCTTAAGGTACGAGCATATTCTAGTATGGTTGGTTGGATCAGAGTTATGCTCAATTAGCACTTCAGTGCTTATTTAGTGTGATGGTGAATTGATCTGTGTATCCATTCTTGTATTCAATTCGGTTAATACGGGTTAAAATGTAAAAATTGTATTGAATTGATATGAAATATTGATGCCAATATGAGACATTATTTTGATATGTCAAATTATATGCAAATACCTTGAGGGTGCATCGAAAATTATATCAAGAAATTGAATAAAGTTTGATGTGAATAAGATGAAATGATAAATAATCTGTTGGTATATATGTACCCTTGATGTTAATGTAAAATGGTTGATTTGTTAACTTAAGTTATCTCAATACTTATGTTTATTAGATTTTGTTTTGTTTATAGTTGAGTTCGAATTATGTTAGCACCAGTGAGTAACCATTACTCAGTGTACGAATTTGTTTGTTTACGTGCATAGGTTTTAGATAAAAGCTATGTTTCAAGATCAAGCATCCAACTCTCAGGCTCAACTCAAAAACCATTATGATCCTATTTTGTATGTCTATATATGTTTTGAAGTCATATGGCATGTACCTAGGTTGGTTGGCTTGTTGCGTAAGTTAGTTTTGGCACTTTTGCTGAGTGACTTATAATGTTATATTGGTTGAATTTATTTTTTATTACTAATTATGATTGATTATGTGAGTTTATGTAACACCCTTAACTCGTATCTGTCGCTGGATTAGGATCTCAGAGTATTACCGGTCAAAACGAATCTAACATTTAACTTTAACGATTATTTTATTAATTCATTACAAATATTCAAACATTCAAACAAGATTAAAATATAGCTTAAATTCATATTTTTGGCATACAAGATCATGAAAACATGTAGAAAATATTTAGGGACTAATTTGAAACAAGATAGAAAGTTTTAAAGAAAACTAGAAATTTTAGCACACATGGGTCACACGGTTGTGTGGTCAGGCCATGTGACATAGGCCAGCCCGTATGGCCAAAAACATGGTTTTGTGTCTAACACACGCCTGTGTGGCTATTCAACACGATAGTGTTACCAAATCATGTAACTTATTGACTAGGGTCACACGGTCATGCCCTAGCCCATTCACATTACCACATTTTATAATTCAACCATTCACATTTTAGAACTCCTAGTTGCTTCTGTCGATAATTTTAAAGTGAGCGAGGAGTGGCTCCTCGATTCTGGCTCGGGATTGGTTTACAACATATGAAGTTGTATCTGAATCCATTGTTTTTATGGGAAATAATGCTTCATGTAAAATCACAAGTGTTAACACAATCAAAATAAAGATGTTTGATGAGGTCATTAGAACTCTTAGTAGCGTGCTACATGTACCAGAATTGAAATGGAATTTGATTTCATTGAGTACTCTTGATTCAAAAGGACAAAGGTACATAGCTAAAAGTGGTGTTCTAAAGATTAGCAAGGGTTCCCTCGTTGTGATGAAAGGGCAGAGAAAGACTGTCACATTATATGTTTTGCAATGTTCAACTATTATTGGTGATGCTACAGTCGCTTCCTCTTCCTTGTCAAATGATGATATTACTAGACTCTGGCATATGCGTCTAGGGCATATAAGTGAAAACGACATGACAAAATTGAGTAAAAGAGGACTTCTTGATGGGCAAGGAATTAGCAAACTGAAGTTCTGTGAGCATTGCGTTTTTGGGAAGCAAAAGAGAGTTCGATTCACCAGAGGAATCCATAATACGAAGGGAATATTGGATTATATTCATTCTAATCTTTGGGGACCATCTAGAGTGCCTTCGAGAGGTGGAGCTAATTATATACTAACTCTTATTGATGATTTTTCCATAAAAGTTTGGGCATTCTTTCTGAAGTAGAAAAGTGATGTATTTTTCGCAATCAAGTCTTGGAAAATTATGGTTGAAAAACAGACAGGAAAACAGATAAAACACCTCCGCACAAATAATGGCTTGGAGTTCTATTCTGATGAGTTTAATGAATTGTGCAAATCAAAAGGGATCGTGAGACATTTGACAATTCTTCATACTCCATAGTAAAACGGCGTTGCAGAACGAATGAAACGAACGATCATGAAGAAGGTTCGATATATGTTGTCGAATGTTAATTTATTGAAGTCGTTTTGGGCTGAAGCAGCCTCTACTGCATATTTTTTGATCAACTAATCTCCATCAGTTACCATTGAGAAAAAGACTCCACAAGAGATATGGTCTGGTAAGCTTATTGATTATTCTGATATAAAGATTTTTGGGTGTCCTACTTATGCTCATGTTGATAATGGAAAATTGGAACCAAGATCCATTAAATATGTTTTTCTTGGTTTTAAAGTTGGTGTAAAAGGGTATAAGTTATGGTGTCTTGAAAATAGAAAAGTTGTGATTAACAGTGATGTTGTTTTTGATGAAACTACTATGTTACCTAACTTATCTCTTAAAGACTCTTCCAGTAAAGAATAACAAAAGCAGGTGGAGTTTTAGATTGATCCAGTATCTACAACAGAGTCAACTTCTCAAGTAAGTACAGAAGTTCAGAATAGAATCACTTCATCACCACAATATTCTATTGCCAAAAATAAACCTAGAAGAGAAATAAAAACCTCCGAAGAGGTATGCCGAGGTTGATCTAGTAGCTTATGCTTTAAATATGGCTAAAAATATTGATGCGAATTAAGAGTCATCTACTTATTCCGAGGCAGTTAGCTGTGAAGATTCAGAAAAGTGGATAACTGCCATGCAAGAAGAGATGGAATCACTTCATAAGAATAAAACGTGTGACTTAGTAAAGCTTCCAAAGGGTAAAAAAGCTATTAGTTGTAAATGGGTATTCAAGAGGAAAGAAGGGATTCCAAGAATTGAATAATCCAGATATAAAGCAAGACTTGTTGCAAAAGGTTACAATCAGATTCCCGGCGTAGACTTCACAGACGTGTTTTCTCCAGTTGTGAAACCCAGTTCGATTCAAGCCTTACTTAGTATTGTGGCCATGTATGATTTGAAGCTTGATCAGTTAAATGTAAAACAGTTACATGTAACAAACAGAGGGCTTTATAGTCTCAGAAAAGGAGGACTATGTTTGCTTGTTGAAAAAGTCCCTTTATGATTTGAAACAGTCACCAAGGCAGTGGTACAAGAGGTTTGATTCTTTTATAACTACCCATGATTTCAAAAGAAGCAGTTTTGATAGTTGTGTTTATTTTAAGAAAAACGGTGATGGTTCTTTTGTGTATCTACTCCTTTATGTTGATGACATGTTGATAATAGCAAAAGATAAAAAAGAGATAAGAAAGGTTAAAGCCCAACTTAATGAAAAATTTGAGATGAAAGATTTGGGAGTAGCAAATAAGATGCTTGGAATGGAGATTCTTAGAGATAGAAAGGCATGTAAGTTGTACTTAAGTCAAAAATGGTACATTGAGAAAGTTCTTTGTAGGTTTAATATGCAGAGTGCCAAACTTGTTAATACTCCCAGCCCACTTTAGACTTTCATCAGCTTTGTCTCCGCAATCAAATGATGAGATTGATTACATGTCACGTGTTCCATATTCTAGTGCAGTGGGTTCTTTAATGTATGTTATGGTTTTCTCACGTCCAGATTTATCATATGTAGTCAGTGCAGTTAGTAGATACATGACGAATCCTAGTAAAGAACACTGAAAAGCAATTCAATGGATTTTGAAATACTTACGAGGTACTACTGATGTTTGCTTACAGTTTGGAAGCACTAGAGATGGAGTCATTGGGTATGTTGATGCTGATTTTGCTGGAGACCTAGATAGAAGAAAATCTCTTACAGGGTATGTCTTTACAATTGGGGATTGTGTAATTAGTTGGAAAGCTACTTTGCAAACTACAGTTTCTTTGTCTACCACTGAAGCTGAGTACATTGCGATTACCAAGGCTTGTAAAGAAGCTATTTGTTAAAAGGACTCTTTGGTGAACTCAATAAAGATCTTCATATTGGTACAATATTTTGTAACAGTCAAAGTGTCATTTTCCTTACAAAAGATCAAATGTTTCATGAGAGAACAAAGAACATTGATGTTCGGTATCATTTTGCGCGTGATATTATTGCTCGTGGAGATATTGTTGTGAGTAAAGCTAGTACTCATGAAAATCCTGCATATATGATAATTAAGTCACTTCCCATAACCAAGTTTGAGTGTTGCTTCGACTTGGTTGGTGTTCATTGTTAAAGAATACCCCTCAAAGGGTTTTGTGGAAGAGGTGAAGAGCTTATTCATTGAGAGTTCTTGTTCATAGAGAATTTTTGTCAAGGTGGAGATTGTTAGAATTAGGTGATTAGAATTCTTGTTAAGGTGGAGATTGTTAGAATTGGGTGACTAGAATTCTTGTTAAAATAAAATTCAGTGGTAAAATAAAATAAAAGTAAAGTCCAAATAAACTAGATTTCTTTTATTTTATTTTAATTAGACTAGGTCATCTATTTTATTTTAATTAGAATAAAGTGTTTCAACTTTACTACATTACTTTATTAGTTGTTGATTGGAATAAAGTTTTTCAATCTATAAATAGGCATAGTCATCTCCTCTTGTAATTATTCAATTTTTTGATATTAGTGAATCTTCTTCTCCTCTGCCCGTGATTTTTTTTCCGAAAGGGTTTCCATATAAAATCTGTGTGTTTTTTTCTCGTTTTTTACGATATTTTCATTGTCGACATTTAATTTTATCAAATTGGTATCAGAGCTAGTTCGATTTTCGTAGATCAACCCATTCAGAAATAGCAGCAACAAAGTTCGATATTGAGAAGTTTGATAGTGTCACAAATTTCAGTCTGCGTCAAGCTCGTATGATGGCAATTCTAGTTCAAATCGGCTTGAAAAAGGTTGTTACTGGGAAAAAGCTCGATAATCTAGATAAGTTAGAATGAGAAGAGCTTGATGAAAAAGCACAATTTGCAATCCAGTTGTGCCTCGCGATTAAGGTATTACAAAAGGTATTTGTGGAGAAGACCTCATCCGCCTTGTGGAAAAAGTTAAAAACTCTTTATGCGACTAAGTCTCTAGCTAACTGTTTAGTGCTGAAACAACGTCTATTTACGTTGCATAAATGAAGGTGAGCTTCTTAGAGATCACATCAGTCAATTTATTACTCTTTTGAATTATTTAAATAATGTCGAGGTTCAGATTGACGATGAGGATCAAGCTGTGCTATTACCCCCTTCATACAAGTCTCTTAGAGAGACCTTGATTTATGGTAGAGATAAACTCTCGTTTGAGGATGTGAAGGGTCATTTGTTAAGCAAAGACAAACTCGATAATGAGTTTGGTTCAGATAGCAAGGCAGATAAGTAAGCTTCTGTTTTGGTAGCATCAAAGAAGCGAGACAAAAGGTGTCGTTATTGTAAGAAATTAGGTCACGTCAAAATAGATTGTTACAAACTGCGAAATAAAAGGGCTGCTGAGAGTAACAAGAAAGATTTAGCTGGTGCTAATTTGGCTAATGAAAGTGGTGATGATTTCTTGTTAGTGTCAACGAGCGAAAGCTCCGAGCTTACGTCCGAGTGGATCTTAGATTCAGGATGTTCTTTCCACATGTGTCCCAACAAAGAATGGTTCTCCACATACAGTTCAGTTGAAGGTGGAGTTGTGCACATGGGAAATGATTCATCCAGTAAGGTAATCGGTATTGGTACTGTTAAAATTAGGATGCACGATGGTACGATTAGGACACTATCAAATGTCAGGTATGTACCTGATTTACGAAAGAATTTCATCTCTTTGAGTATTTTAGACTCAAAAGGTTGCAGAATCAATATCGATTCGAGCGGCATTAAAGTTTTTCGTGGAGCTCTCATTTTGTTAAAAGGTAAAAAGACTGGCAGTCTTTATATTCTAGAAGGTTCTATAGTGACCGGTGGAAACGGACGTCCTTCGTCCGTTACGGAGTTGAAGTCAACTCGTTTGGAGCGGAGGCAACTTGATCATAGGAGGGAAAAAGGTATGACCGTTTCGTTGAAGAGAGGTTCTCTTTTGGATGTAAGTTTTGAAAAGTTAGGGCACTGTGTTCGTGAAAATCAGACCCGAGTTAATTTTGATTTGACAATGCACAAGTCGAAGGCTAGAAGACTTCCAGCTTTTAAGCTCAGATTCGACTTACTTAATTCCCTGCATAGTTCAAGATAGGCCCGTGGCGGGCTTTGGCAAATATGGCATTGTGGAAATACGAGTCAAGGTGGAGATTTGTTGAATTATGACTCCTATTTCAAGTCAAATTTGAGAAATAATCTTTCAATTAAACTCTGTTTAGTTGTTTGAGTCAAATTCTTATTAGTTTAGATGATCTGATTATTATTTGACCTAAGAATTTAGCCTATAAATAGGATCTTTTACAACCTTAGAAAGATACCCATTAGAGTTAGAACTCCTAACACTTTTGGAGAATTTAGTGTTTACGTTTTGAGGGCTCTTTATTTTCTAGTTTTCAGGGTTTAGTTTTTATCTCCATCTTTTATACTATTCATTCTTTTGCCATTATAGTAAAATTATCTTTGCCTGTGGTTTTTTATCCTCTTTGGAGGGGTTTTCCACGTTAAATTTGTGTGTTCAATTTCTCAATTTATTCCGTTATTTTGACTTGTTCATTGCTTAATCGGGTCGATCCCCAACACTTAATCTATTCCATAATCATACATATATAAATTTCCATTCAATGGGATTATCCAATTACACATATAAGAATATAATTAAATATCAAATAACAGAACTCGAATAAATAGAAAATATATAAATACATCATTCCACAATTCATCACATCATAATTTAAATCCTTTGCATTATTCATCTATATCAAATATCTATGATTCATTCCATAATCATTTTTACATATACACAACCAACCATTTAAATATTATATATATATTTGGATATCAATTTAATTAATAACATAACTAACTAAATAATTAAAGTTCGAGTTTTAAAGACTACAAACTTACCAGGACTAAATTGTAGAAATGAAAGAAGTCCGGAGACTATTATGTTATCTTCCTTTTTTCGTTGAACATCGGCTTGTTCTTGGTCTATAAGAAAATTTATTTCAATTATTAACCTCAATTTCATAAGCCATACAATTCAATACATTAAACTACCTATTTACACTTTCGCACATTTCCCCCCAAACATTTTCATTTTATATAATCTAGGACATAATACTAAACAAGTCAATTTCCACCATCGATACTTAAACCCCATATTACCGAATGTTTACCCTTTTATAAACAACTCATAAATTCTAAAATTTCTAATGAAATTCTTCTCATTCACCATTTAATCAATTAAACCCCAATTTTTTTCAAAATGTATACAAATTTACTTTATAATAACTCAAAATCCACATCAAGCACCCAAACAAAAACTCTTTCAAGTAGAAAGCTTCAATAACATTAATTTTGAACTTTCTAAACTCTGCTAATTCTATAAATAAATCCCTGGACTAGCTAGATTAAGCTACAATGATCACTAAAACATAAAATTCATAAGAAATGAGAATCAAAATACATACCATGCAAGGTTACCAAGCTAGATGAAGATGAGAGTTCAACAATGCTTTCGTTTCTTTTCAATTTCGATGGTAAAAATGTTTTAGGAAGATGACAACCTTTTTTATTTTTCATTTGTTTTCATTTAGTTATTAATTTATTATAATAACCTTAGGAATTAAATGAAACTTCACCTCAACCAACTATTAAAGCGTCCACTTATCATCATTTTGGTAAGTTTACCCTTTTAAACCTTGATTTCTTAATTTCATAATTAATTAATATTATTTGACACATAATAACTAACTTTAATGACTTTTACAATTTAATCCTTATTCCGTAATTAACTATCTAAACTTTAAAATTTCATAACCAAATTTCAATATACCTATATAATCATTCTGTAAATATGTAATAGAAATATTTACAGGCTCGATTTAAAGAAACGAGGTCCCGATACTTAATTTTCTAAAATCACTTGACTTTAGGGATATACCACATGAACCTAATCATTCGCTCAAATAACACAAATTGTCAAATCAAAATTTATTATATTACTATAGTTTACTCATAAATATTAATAATATTTACAGACTCACTCATTGAACTTGTGGTCCCAAGACCACTATTTCCGACACTACTTAAAAATGAGTTGTTACAGTTTAAATGTGCAAGTGGATTAGTTTAGTAATGATGTATTGAAGGTTATGATTTTGCAATGTTTGAAAATGTTTAGATAGATTAATTGGATGAATATGATTTGTGGTAAGTTTTAGGTAGGTTTAGGTTCATTTGGTTAAGGCTTTGAATACTTAAAAATGTAGAATTTGACCATTTGGTCATTGAGTCTTGAGACAGAATGAACATAAGTCAAGACCATCAGAAAAAATTTCACTTATTTTTTGCATTCAAGAGCTTGAGGTCCCAAGACGTATTTATATACTCTTGAGACAATTGTTTTGAGAAAGAAGTACATCGAAACTAAATAGATTTTGCCCTGCTCTAGTGTTAGATCTGGTGCCCAAAGTGTAGTATATTCGTTTGTAAACTTGTAATTTTTTGTAACAGTTAGGTTAATAAAATAATTCATGGATTTCATTAATATATTTTACATAATATCCTCATGTGTTTTTTCATGCAAAGCGAAATAGAAGCAAATATTGGCTCACTGGTTGTCTGATGTTTAAACTAATACTAAGCGATATTACGTGGTTGGATTGTAATGCAGATATACAACTTATATTAGTATATGAACCTAAACATATCCTTAATCTAATCGGAAATAAGCAAACCGATTGAAAGACTAATATGTCATCTATCAAGTCCAATTGGGGAGATGCCTTGTCTTGGGCATCGAAGCAGATGATTCCCAGAAGATAGAGACATAGATGTGACTAATTGGACTGACAGTACATCGGACTAGACCCAAGGAGAATAGATCTTAAATTCATTTTTGGATTTATTCACTTGTGACGTTCATAGTGTGTCATACCTTAATCTTGAGTGGATGATGGATTATGTATGCGTAACTCATATACTTTGATGTAAGTAAAAGTCTGAGTTCAAATAGATAAGGAACCAAAAGTTGGTGTTTTGGGTATACAACTTCTGCAATATGTATCCTTATTCACAATAGTGGAATTCATAGCTTGTAACAGTCCGATTTTTAGTAGTGTCAAAAACGGTGGTTTTAGGACCACAACTCTGACAAGAAAGTCAGTAAATATTATTAATTTAATATTTATGAACATTTAGTAAAGTCATATTAAATCTTAGTCAGAAAATTTAAATGATTGAACTGTTAATTAAGTAATAAGGACTAAAGTATAATAGCTACAAAAGCTTAGTTCAATTAATTAAATGTACCTAATAGCCAAGGTAAGGAGTTAGGTGGACTCAAAGGGAAAATATAGCCTATCATAGATTAGTGAACGGGTGGGTGAAGCACCATAAATATTTTTATGAATTTATTTTGATAATAATATAGTTGTGGTAAGTAATTAAAGTTAAAAAGAGAAATAAAAATAATTAGCTTTCATTTGTTCCTCCTCCAACCGTGAAACTCATTGTTGAGCAAGAAACCTTTGGGCAAGCTTCCTTTTTTGCTTGGGTGAGTTTTATGTCCGTTTTTTATTGATTTATATGTCTTTGCTTAGAGGTTAGTTTGTGAAATCGTTAGAAGTTTAGGGATTTATCGTGAATGAGATAAGTATATTTGTGAACTTAATTGTTAAATTCTTGAGTTTGAAGGTTAAGGATAAGTGTTTTATTAAATGATTTTTGATAATTTTGAGTTTAAGGACCTATTTGTGAATATAGTAAAATGCATTATGAATAATGTAAAATGGTGCAAAATTTGGGCCGATATGAACTTATAGAAAAATTGGCTAGTTTGGTTTTACATGGATTGTGGTTAAATTATGAATTTCAGCTTAAGGACTTAATTGTACAAATGTTAAAGTATTGAGGGTAATTTTGTAAAATCACCTTAAAAGGGATTATGAGTTCGAATTAGTTATTTTAATTTGATTTGAATTATTTAATTGAATAAAATTATTATTTAGATTAAGAGACGCAACAACCGGACTTGACTCATGGAAATGCCAAAGTCTCGAATTAGTAGTCGATTACTTTTGTACAACCATGTTAGTCGAGGTAAGTTCATATAATGGTAAACTAACTAATTTTGTATTTTAATAGAAAATTTATTAATGTTATGCTTTGTATAATTTCTTTGTACAATAATAGTTAATTTGTTATTTGGATAATATTGTAAGATTTTATAATTTGAGGTGATGTGTGTAAAATGTTGAAAATTATGGAATGATATAGAACATGCCCCGTTTGAGCCTCATGAATTCTTAAGATACAAATGACACGTAATTAAGGATTATATGTTTTCGAGTGTTGGTCTTGGATGTATTACTGATGGTTGAGGTTCTACATTTATTGCGGATTCTTCACAGCTCGTGTGAGCAAACCTATTTCACAGCTCGTGTGAGCATTACAAGCTATAGTTATACTTACATGTACAGGCACACTTTGTGTGAACGTGGTTCCCATGTATCCTACGTAGTTCGTTTGGCTCAACGGGTATTAAAGTTTTAAGCAAATGCTTAAGTTATATAAATGTCACATTGGATATATGTTGAATGTGTTATGTACAAATTCTCTACTTGTGAGAATAGTGATTGAAGATTTGGAATTGGTTATATATTTGAGCATGATAATGGAACTATGCATTAACTTTATAATTTGAGCTTATTTGGTAAGTTCTTGTTTAAGTTTTATACGAGCTTACTAAACCTTATATGCTTATGTATTTGTTTTTCTCTTCTTGTAGATCATCGGAAGGCTCGATCGGTTGGAATTTCATTGGAGTACAATCACACTATCCAATCATCGTTTTGGTAGTTTTCGGTTACTTTGATTAAGGTTATAAATGGCATGTAATATGACTTGAATGTTACCTTGATTTTTTTGTTTAGGTGCCAAGTCTATTTTGTGTCTTAATGTCTTTTTGTTGATAGTTGTAAGTACGGTGTAAATATTGGAAGTTAAATTCTTGTGCATGCTTTTTCTTGGAAGTGAATGGTATTGGTTGTTTTGGTATGTTTTGGGGTGTATTTGAATGTGATTTTGTCATATGAATGGTTGTGAGAATAGTAGGACTTGGTGTTAATGCAGATGGCCTAGGGCACAAGCTCTCACATGGTCATATGTCACTGTTCATTTTAGGTTCAGGTTTCACACAGTTGTGTGTACCAAGTCAGTGAGTTACACAGTCTGAGACACGATCGTTTGTATAAAGTAAGTGAGTTACACACGGTCTAACACACAATTTGGGACACGGGCGTGTAGGGTAGCCACACAGGCATGTGGGGTAGCCACATAGTCATGTGTAGGGTCACATGGGTTGGCCTTTTTCACACAGCTATGTGACCCCTATTTCAAAAATTATTAAAATTTTACAATTTTGTCCTAAAACGGTCCTTGAATGTTTCCAAACTATTTTTAAGGCCCCGTAGGCTCAACTTAAGACCCATAAGTGTATTTTACCAGAGTTAATTTGTGTTATTAAAAGTTGTTTTTTGATATATATGAATATTTGTTCTAAATCGTATCTTGATGCTCTATAACCTTAATCCAGCGATGGAGACTGGTTAGAGGTGTTACATAGCCCAAGACACGGGTAAATGATATCCTCTCATTGGCATTACATGATCGATGAAAAGCAAACATGGTCATGGGTCGTTTATCTTTGTAATGAATGACTTCATTATTATTTGATAGTAATTGACTTTTTATTAAGGAAGATGTAATGGTTACCATAAGATAAAATACAATCATACTAGGAGAGCAGATTTATCCCAAAGAGTTTAAGGATATCGTATGAGGGTAACACACTTATGACAATATCATTGGATGAGCACTGATCGAGTTGCTTTCATGATGGTATGTAATTAGGAAGAGCTCAGTCACAATACTATAGTGAAATGATTTGTGATTAAATGAGTTTATAATTAATAAGTGAAAAGCTGAAACTTAATTATAAATCATTTGATCCCTAACCACATATGTCCAATCAGTCCTTCCGCTAGCTTATTAAAACCAAAAAGGAATTGCAAGTTGAATTAAAGGAACAAAATGGATAGAAATGTAACATCCCGTTTTTTAGTGGTTTCGGGACCACAAATCCGACGAGTAAGTTTGTATAGTTATTTAATATTTACAAGCCAATTCTAGTATTATATTGAAATTTGGTTTAATAATTTTTATAAATTGAACGAAAAGATAAGTAAAAGTGGTTCAATCCAAAAGTCAAGTGGCTTTTGAAAATGAGGTATTGGATCTCGTTTCTGTAATTTAAGATTGTAAATATTTTTATTAAATATTTACAAAGTCATATTATAGGTGAATTGAAGTTTGGTCCAGTAATTTTGATAATTGATTGCTTAATTAAGTTAAAAGGATTAAATTGTAAAAGAGGTAAAAGTTACTCATTATAGATTTTAAAATACCAAAGGGATTAACATGGCAATTAGACCATTTCCAAAAGTCCAAGTGGTGGTAAATGTCAATTATTCCATTAACCTTTGGGTTATTTATTCATTAGGTCCTAATACTTTAAGGTTAAATTGAAATGAAACTTAATTAATTAAAAATTAAAAAAATAATAATTGAATGACTAATTGTGTAAAAGGACTTAATAGTCCTTAATAGCATAAGATGAGTTAATTTTTTGTTGGAATTAGTTAATTGAATGAAATTATTATTCTAGATAAAGAACGAGTTGAAAATCAAGGAAAAGAGAAATTACTAAGTAGTCCCTATACCATTTTCATTGTTGCAGTTTAGTCTGGTAAGTCCGTTCAATATAATTTAATATATTTTGTACTGTATTTTTTGAGTAAGAACTTAATCGTTGAATAGTTCATTATCTATGTTTGATGAAAAGTTAATGAGAATTGAGTTAATGAATCGTATATATATTACTGGTTAAAGATGATATCTCTTGAGTCGGATGAACGTAGGATAGAGTACGATTGGCATGCTAATATGTTATATTGTACGTTGTATGGGTTTGACTTGATATGAGATGTTGATTCCAGATTTACTCTTGTTCACTGAATATATCGAAGTCCTGCATTTGTTGCGGGCTATCGTGTTATATTACAATGTTTCCTGATGTGTTACCGGGAGCGAATGTTAGCCTACAACCTAGGCATTTAGTGTCCAGGAGTTTTATCGATTGGATAAGCTCGTATGAGCGTTTTTCGTGTTTCCGGATGGTTAATCGTGTACTCATATTCGTATATCGTTCATCAAGCAATGTTTAATGTTAAACGAATGTTATTGAAATGTTGAAAGTTTGGTTTGTATTCTTGTTAAGTTTCAACTCCCTTATTGTGAACTGTGGTTGACAAAAACCCGATTTAGTAATCTTGTGAATTGTTTTATTATGTTTATTCGATAAGCCTTATCGTTTAAACCATCGAACTTACTAAGCTTTATAAAAGCTTACTTGTGTTTTGTGTTTGCTTTCTTGTAGATAAAGTTTGTGAATTATCTTGATGTTTTTGAGTTTTGATGATGATGCTATACAAAGTTTTTGGATCCCGTTTTGGGATGTTTAGTGCATTTTAGTAATGCCAAATTGTTAGACCTTTTCGCCTCTATTGTTTTAGGTTAGCGAGAGACATGTTCATTGCAACATGGGTGAAAGCATAACGGGGATTTACATATCATGGTGGGTTCTCCGCCCTAATGGCTAAATATCATGGTGGCTTGCTCTTTTTCGATATTTGGTTTCAGGCTCTTTGAATCTTGTTTTTGTTTTGAGTGTACTATTTGTTTTAAATTTAATGCGGTTTTTACAATTTGTCTTATATTGATTATACATTCTAGAGGACTTAGCCTTCATTGGCTTGTGATCCTTTTCTTTGAATGAAAGTTCTCTTGACAAAATAAATCTTGAATTTATGTTAACTTGGGTATTATTTTTTTAGGGTAAATTATACCCAATGTCACTATTAGTAAGTTTACGTTTAGTGACTTAATGTAAAAAAAAATTACAAAATGATCACCAAATTATTGAAAAGTTTTCATTTAAGTCGATGAATTGTTCAAAAGTTTTCATTTAAATCATTGGGTTGCTATATTTCTTTTCAAAAATCCGACTAGCAAGCTCCACGCAGTGATTGGATATTGGTACAATAACTAGTACCCTCCTATGAGTAGATAAATATACCTTAGATCCATGTTGATTTGACGGTCAATATTAGAGATTGGAGAAGCAAGTTGTTTAGGTTTTCGTTCGTAGATTCATGATATTCAAAGTTATTTCATGAAAAAGAAATTGAATTGTAGAAAATAAGGGAAAGGAAAGCTTTCTATTGATGTAGGTGATACGAACAAAGAATGTCATACATCGACAATTTTAACAGCATAGTGACTTAAATGAAAACTTCAAATAGTTCAATGATCATTTTATAACTTTTTAAAGTTCAATGACCAAAACATAAACTTACTAATAATTTAATCACATTGCATATACTTACTTATATTTTTATATTATTTAGGTTTGAAAAAAAAATAGATATTTTATCAATTATTGTGCTTCGCCCAAAGAATAATATATTTATTTTGAAGGGAAAATTATAAAAATAGTCACTTTTATTTGTTTCAAATTACATTTTAATCACTTATGTTTGAAGTGTTACGTTTTAGTCACTTACGTTATCGTTTTGTTACGAAGTGGTCATTCTGCCGTTAAGCTTCGTTACCTCCCTAATTACAATCTTAAGTGGCAGTCCAAATGGATTTTAAATGTCAACTTAGATGTCTAGCTGGGATAAGAATAAATTTTTAATTAAATAAATTTAATTAATTAAAAATTTTAAATTAATTACAACTGAAAAGAAAAACTCAGTTGGACATCCAAATTGAAATTTAAAACTCACTTGGACTACCACATAGGATTGCCGTTAAGAGGTAATGAAACTTAACGGCAAACTGACCACTTCGTAACAGAACGATAACGTAAATGACTAAAATATAATATTTTAAATATAAATAATTAAAATATAATCTAAAACAAATAAAAATAATTATTTTTATAATTTACTCTATTTTGAAAGTCACATAGTCACGTAAAGGGAGTTTAATTTATTTTGATTGAATTTTTTATATCTTTCATGATGATTCAGTTGGGTTTAATTTTTATTCTTTTATATTAATTTTGAATTTTGAGTTGTATATTAAAATCAAATCAAATCATTTTTCAAAAAAGTTATATTATAAAAATATTAGGTTCAAATAGATATTTGAAGCTAAACTCTATCCCCATCACCTTGGCTTAAATCATCGTTTTCTTGTCTAATGTGTTGTGATGTTGTATGTCTGAAAGACTCGAACAATGTAACTCTCAACTCTGAAATATGAAGCTGTCTGTTTGGCATGCAGTTGAAATCTGTGGTTCTCCCCTAAGCCTTCACTGCCACTGCTACATCGTGAAGTAAGCTTAATATGGGAACAAAATGGACCCAGCATTGGCATTGTTGAGCCGAGGGGGGTAATAGTGGGAACAAAATGGACCCAGCATTGGCATTGGCATTGGCATTGAAGAATCTTTTGGGTGAGTTGAGGGGATAGGGAAAGATACGTAATTATTCCCAGTTTTACTTGTTACAGCAAAGGTAATGGTGGGTGAGGAGTTTGGGAATTGGGCGGCGATTGATGGATGATGGACTAGACGATAGCAGGGGCAGTCATTTCATGAGAGTAAAAACTTCCAAAATCTTTAACCCACACCAGGCTTTTCACTAGGCAATGATGATGTGAAGAATAATTCTCTGTAGGGTTTAATCAATCAACATAGGGTGCGGTATTGGGTAAAGGTCACATCCATAGGGTTTCTAACTTTTCATTATACTCTCAAGATGGGTTCCAGATTTTTCCATTCTTTATATTTATTTTGAATGTTTAGATTTTATTTTTCATAAAATAATTTGTGTTATAGATTTTAAATATTATTTGGTAAAATTTTAAAAAAAAATTAATTTTGTTAAAACAATTTTTATAGAAAATAAAAAGTAAATAATTAATTTTGATATTTTTTCAAAAAATCATTCTTTATGTAGAATTTATAAATGTTTTTATTATTTTAAATATAAAATATTTATTTTAAATAAAAATTAAATAAAAGAAATATTCAATTCAATTCACTAATGTATTTTTTAAACTTATATTCATTATATGATACAGATTTTTTTTTTAATATGATACAGATGAATTTTTAAATTCTCAAACACAACCTTACTCACAAGCTTAGCAAGAAAGTAGATGGATTCGAATAGTTGAATATGATTTAAATTTTATGAATTTAGATGTTATGATATTAGATAAATAATTAGAATCGTGCAATATTAAATTATTTTTACATATCTTAACTAGTGATAGAGGATTCGATATTCTTTTGGGTATAGAATAGTTTTAAAACTTGTGATCAACATCCACTCCTAATGAGTTTATAAAATACAGAGGATTAATTATTAAATTTGTCTTGATAAATACTTTGAAAATAAAAAAATTATTTTAGCAATTTTTTATATGTATTAAATTATTTTGTATTTTGTTATAAATTTTATGAATAAAATTAGAAGTTCTAAAAAGTCATCCAATAATAATATGTCACATCAAGAAATATTAAATTAACTCTTATTATAATTTTTAACTCTAAAATTAATATATTTTTATATAAATATTTTAAAATCTTACATCATAAAACCATAAATTTTAAGATCATAAATTAAACGTCGATTGAGTCTTTACTCGATTGGTATGAGAATTGTTACCAATGTAGAAAGATACGGGTTCGAGTGCGTTGAAACATATTATCCTCTTATTTATAGGTTAAAGATGGGCTATAAATAATTTTAAGTATTGTGTCAAAAAATATGATCTTAAAATTTAAAAAAAAATTAAATAATAAAAATCTAAATTTTAATCCACCATAAAATAAATCATAAATTTAGTTGAACAAAAATACAAACCCATAATCATTATATTACTATTACTATTTGTTAATTTTAATTAATTTTTTACATTAATTTTAGCTAATTAATCAATACTAATTAAGATTAAAATATTATTAAAGATAATTGATCTAATGTTAGAAAGTATATCATATTAATTATAAATTCTTTGAAAAATATAAAGTGACATATTTTAATTGAATGTTTAAACAATTAGTTTTTAAAATCATCTTAATATAATTTAAACTATTTATTTTATTTTGATTTGAAATGATTATTTTAATAATAAAATGTTAATTTGTAAATATTTTTTATTATTTTAATTAAGGGTAAATGATAAAATTAATCATCCAAAATGCACTTGATTTTATTTTTATCACCCAATTACTAATTTTTTTATTTAGTCTATCAATTTTTTCAAACTTTAATATTTTTTTCAGTCTCTCATTAGTTGTCATTAATTTAGTAGCGGAAGTTTAACATAAACATTTTTATTAATCTAATAACAAATTTAGTCATCTGATATTTTCACATTGTATCAATTTGATTATTAATATAAAAAATTCAACAAATCTCTAATACTAAATGTTTACAAAGTTTATCTGTTAGTTTTAATTCTATTTTTTTTTTAAAAATTAGCCCAATATTTATAAAATTTATGGTTGGTTTATTCTAGCAAAATTATTGAGTATGCCTCATATTTCAGTTAAATTTGAAAAATAATATTACAGTTAAACTCTGTTTATTTTGGTTCAATCAAATTTTGATTAGTCTAAATTATTTTATTATTTGACTTACGAATTTAATCTATAAATAGATTCTTTTACAACCTTAGAAAATACACCTATTAAATATTAGAACTCATAGAACTTTTGGAGAATTTTGTGTTTACGTTTTTCGAGTTCTTTGTTTTCGGGTTTTAGAGTTTAGTTTTTATCTTCATTTTTTGTACTCTTCGTTTTTTTGTCATTATAGTAAAATTACTTTTGCTCGTGATTTTTTATCCTCTTTGGAGAGATTTTTTCACATTAAATTTATGTGTTCAATTTCTCATTTTTTTCGCTATTTTTACTCGTTCATTGTTTAATTGGGTTTGTCGAAACCACCTCGAGAACGGAGTTTCGAAAAAATATTTTTAATTTGAAAATGGGAGTCGCCACCAATCTTTTTATTTGGGTGTGATTGGATCACCACAAAAACGTTTAAAATACGTTTAAACAAATATTGGCCTTCGAAATCCAGAAAATGAGTTCGGGAGTCAGTTACGCATGAGGAAGGATTAGCTCCCTCATACGCCCAAAATTGGTACCGTATTGATTATTTTGGGTATTAATTTGTAAACCTTAAAAACTCGAATAAAGTTTAAAATACAATCCTCTTATGCATGAGCTATGTTTAAAAGAAATCAATTTTTGTTTGGAAGTCCCGCTATTTCAAAGTGATCGGAGAAGAAAATTACGTCCAGTGAGTTAGGACATAATACTTCGAGATCCAGAAATAACGAACTTTCCTTTGTAAAACTCTTTAAATTTTGAAAGAGAATGTTAGATTATCTCGATTTAAAGAAAAGTTGCACTTAGTAAGTTAAGGTGCAAAAATTTCAAAATTGAAGATAAGGAAACATTGCCTCGATTAAGGATATTCGATTATTTCGATTTGAAGAAAAATCGCACCTAGTAAGTTAAGGCGCAAAATTTCTGACTTGAAATAAAAGAATATTACCTCAATTTTATGAACACAATTTTGAAAACGAATATGCGAGTTTAATATGAATAGCAATTAATGATGGATATTAAATAACACGAGAGAAAATAATTAAACAGATAAATGGTAAGCAAAAATATAAAATGCAAGTGCATAATAATTAATAAATGCAAATGTTGATAAGGAAACAAAAACGATACAATTTGGACATAAAAATGAGACTTTGGATGCCCGGGGGCAAAACGGTAATTTTGGACTCTCGGGAGCAAAATAGTAATTTTGGAAAAATTTGGGGTTAAAAATGACATTTTAGACACTTGAGGGTAAAACGGTAATTTTTCAGAAGAATCGGGATAAAAAAACGGGACTTTTTGGATGCTCGAGGGCAAAATGGTAATTTTGGACTTTCGAGGGCAATATGGTAATTTTGGGAAAAATTTAGGGTTAAAAATGGCATTTTAGACACTTGAGGGTAAAACGATTATTTTTAGAAAAATCAGGATAAAAAACGGGATTTTTGGGCATCCGGGGGGCAAAATGGTAATTTCGGGAGTTTCGGAGTCAAAAATGGAATTTTTGAAAGTTTTGGGGTTAAAATGTAATTTTGGAGAAGTTTGGGGTCAAAATATAAAATTTGGAAGTTTCGAAGTCAAAAATGAAATTTTTGGAAGTTCGGGAGTAAAATTGTATTTTTTGGAATTTTGGGGGTAAAAATGTAATTTTTGGAAGTTTTGGGGTCAAAAATGAAATTTTTGGAAGTTTCGAGGTCAAAAATGTAATTTTTGGAAGTTCGGGGGCAAAAATGTAATTTTGGAGAAGTTTTGGGGTCAAAATGTAATTTTAGAGAAGTTTAGGGGTTAAAATACAATTTTTGGACAATTTAGGGACCTTCAAGGTAATAAAACCAAAAATAGGTTACACGTGGCAGCCTCACAGGCATCCAGAAGTCAAAGGACTAATTTAAAAATCTTGAAAAATTTCTAAGCCAATTTTGTAATTAAACAGAACTTGATTTAGGGACTAAATTAAAACAGAATAAAAATAAGAAAGACTAATTACAAGAATAAACCAAAATAGTGACACGTGGCAACCTCTGGTGCATTCAAAGATTCAAGGGATTAAATTGAAGAGTAATTAAAATTACTGGGCCAAATTATAATTAATTAAAAGTATAAAAAGGACTAATCGAAACAATCAAAAAAATGCGAAAGGACCAAGTTATAAATATCCTTTTTTTCAAAAACACGCAGATCCTAGGCCTGGGTCGAGTCGGGTCAGATGGTCCATGGGTTTGAGCTCAAAACGATGTCGTTTTGGGGCTAAAGAGCCAACACCAAAACTACGTCGTTTTGGCTCATTATATAAGACTTTCAATGCCTTTTTTTTATTTCATTTTCACTTCAGTTTTTTTTAAAAAAAAATTAAAACCTCTCTATTCTCTCTCAACTCTCTCCTTTCTTTTCATTTCAAACCATGGCCGGCCACCAACAACCCAAGCCGTCCAAGGCGCGTCTCCGGCCACGCGCCAACGCCATGGACTCCCAACGTCGTCTGCATGCCATCCCCGGTCACACCTCTATCTCCGATCCTCCACGCGCCAGTGAGTTTCCCTTTCCCTTTTTCTTTCCTTTTCGTTTCTTTTTATTTTATCTTTTGTTTTTTATTCCAGGAAAATTTAAAAACCCCTTCCTTTTAAAAAAAAAACGTTTGTATATTATTTTTATCTTTTGTTTTCAAGTTTTAAAAAAACTTTCCTTTGTTTCCTCACAGGGTTTAATGCGACGAAGAACGGATGAGGGTCGGAGGCCAGTTCGGTGCGATCCCAACGGTGGCGGTAGTCAGGGAGGAAGCTCCGACAACGGTGCTCCAATGACAATGGCAGAGACCGAATAAGAGAGAGGGGAGACCTTTCACTTTCTTTTTATTATTATTTTTTATATTATTATTAATTATTAATTAAAATATTATTACTAAATTCATTATTATTTAATGCAAAACATTTTTAATATTATCAATATTATTTACACCATTTATTATTATTATTAAAACCTATTCAATTTTAAGAAAACTAATAAATGCATATTACTATACAATGAATAATAATAAATGTCCATACTTAAAATAAGGATTTTGAAAGAGTAAACTATATCTACATTAATATATGTTTATAATGTCATTTAATGGATATTTAACTGATTTTGAAATAATAAATAAATAAACTAATAACATAAATATGTATATATGTATATAATAGAATTAACAAATATTAGTATCTATGCAAATAAATATACCTTGAGAATGCTATCTGTTTTGGCTGTTCGAACTTGCTCTCCTCTTGGTTGATTAATTTTCAAATGCTCGTGATTTCCTATATTTTTCAAGAAATGTGGACAAAATCTATTTTTTATTGATTTCCAAAAAAAAGGGTTCTGTATATTTCCAAGAGGGTTTTTTCATTGATTACAGAACTGGGTTCCTCCCCCCCTTTACAAAAGATTGAATCTGGCTTTTTAAAGCCTGAATTCCATCATTACAAGTTTTTCTTTTTAATTTAAAATGCTGTCTATTCTTCTTTTTGTTGCAGGTAATGGTGGTGGCAGAGTAAGGTGGAGTTGGTGGTGGCAGGAGAGGTTAGAGCTGGTGGTGGCAGCAATCAGCAGAGGCACGTGGGGGGTAGCATAGTTTAGGGTTTGACTTTGTGTAGCTGGTTATGGGTTTGCAATTGGGCTGTCTGAGTTGGGCCCAATTAAAAACTGTAATTAGACTTTTGTTTTGGACTTTGACTTTGGGTTTGTAAGTTTGGATTTTATTTGGGTTTTTAATTTTAATATTAAGTTTTAATCAATCCAAATTTGATTGAATTTAAATTTAAAGTAAATTTAAATTTAAAAGGATAAATTTAAATTTAAAATAAATTAAATTCAAAAATAAATTTGAATCAATTTAAACTTAATTTTAAAATTCAAAAATTGGGCTCGGTCAGAATTGAGCTTCAACAGGGTTGATCTTCAACAAATGGCATAAGAGCTAATTTAATTTTCATAGATTAACCCGTTTAGAGATGGTAACAACAAGGTTGGATATTGAGAAGTTCGATGGTATCACAAATTTCAATCTGTGACAAGTTCGGATGATGACAATTCTAGTTTAGACCGACTTGAAAAAGATCATTACCGAGAAAAAGTCCGAGAATCTAGATCAATCATAATGGGAAGAGCTTGATGAAAAGGTCCTGTCTGCAATCCAGTTGTGCCTTACGAATAAGGTGGTGTAGGAGGTATTGATGGAGAAAACCTCATCCGTCTTGTAGAAAAGGTTAGAAACTTTTTATGCAACTAAGTCTCTGGCTAATCGTTTAGTGTTGAAACAACGTCTATTTACGTTCCGCATGAACAAATGTGAGTTTTTTAGAGAACACATCAGTCAATTCAATACTCTTTTAAATGATTTGAATAACATTGAGGTTTATATTAACGATGAAGATCAGACTATGCTATTGTTGTGCTCTTTACCCCCTTCATACAAGTCTATCAAAGAAACCATGATTTATGAGAGAGATAATCTCTCATTCGAGAATGTGAATGGTCATTTATTAAGTAAAGACAACTCAACAATGAGTTTGGTTCAGATAGCAAGACAAATAGACAAGTTTATTTTTTGATAGCATCAAAGAAGTGAGACAAAAGGTGTTGCCATTATAAGAAGTTAGGTCATGTTAAAACAGATTGTTACAAATTGTGAAATAAAAGGGCTGCTGAGAGTAACAAGGAAGATGTAGTTGGTGCTAATTTAGTCGACGAAATGGTGATGATTTCTTGTTAGTGTCAACAAGCGAAAGTTCTGAGATTACTTCTAAGTGGATCCTAGATTCGGGATTTTTTTCCATACGTGTCCCAACAGAGAATGGTTTTCAACATACAGTTCGATTGAAGGTGGAGTTGTGTGCATAGGAAACGATTCATCTAATAAGGTAATCGATATTGGTATTATTAAAATTAGGATGCACGATGGGATAATTAGGACACTCTCAGATGTTAGGTATGAATCTGATTTATGAAAGAATCTCATCTCCTTGAGTATTTTAAAATCGAAAGGTTACAATTTCAACATCGAGTCAATGATATTAAGGTGTATTGTGGGGCTCTCGTTTTGATAAAAGATAAAATGACCGACAGTCTTTATATTCTAGAAGGTTCTATAGTGACCGGTGAAATTGAATGTCCCCTCATCTGTTACGGAGTCGAAGTCAACTCGTTTAGAGCTAAGGCAACTTGACCATATGAGGGAAAAAGGTATGATCGTTTCGTTGAAGAAAGGTACTCTTTCGGATGCATGTTTTGAAAAGTTAGAGCATTATGTTCATTAAAATTAGATCCAAATTAGTTTTTATTTGGCAGTGCACAAGTTAAAGGCTAGAAGTCTTCCAACTTCTAAGCATATATTCGACTCAGTTAATTCCCTACATAGTTCAAGATAGACCCGTGGCAAGCTTTGACAAAGATGACGTTGTGGAAATACGAGTTAAGGTGGAGATTTGTTGAGTATGCCTCATATTTCAGTCAAATTTGAGAAATAATCTTCCAATTAAACTTTGTTTATTTGTTTCAATCAAACTAAAAACCAGAATCAAACTAAGAACTAGATAGGTTCTTGGAGGTATTAGTCATTTTTTCTGTTAACGTCTGGAATTCAGAGAGAAAACCAGAATCAAAAAAATTATGAATGCTAAACGTCAAGATTTTAGTCAGAAACAAAAACCAGAAACAGAGACACAATTATTAACTTTTGTTAGACGACAGGAATTTAGTAAACTAAAACTCGAAACAAAAGTTTACATGGTCCAATACAAAGCACAATAATGAACAGTGCACCAGGTAGGTAATCCTAGAAAAGTGATGGTGCATTAGGCATGCTTAAATATCAAGTCTTTCAAAAAACCAAGCCTAGACATGTTCATACTGTCTTTTTAATTAACCGTTGATAAATTTCTCTTTCTTAAAAGTATGATAAATTTCTCAAACTTGTCAATAATCTTTGATACCACAATTTAAGCATTTGTCACAATTTAAAGCCACAATTTAAGGCCACAATTTAAAGCCACATTTAAGGTTAAAATTTAAGCTTTTGTCACAATTTAGAGCCATGCATAATAATAATAAAGCCTCACGATGATTTAATGCTTGTAAAAAGCATTTTATTGATTATCTTAAAATACGTTTAATAAATGTATACCATAATGCTTCAAAATTCCAATAATAAATAGAAATTTTAATTTTTAGTTTATACTACCATTCGATCCTGTTAAACGCTAGAATTAAAATTTTGAAACAAAATCAATTTTTTTGTAACAGATTTGTTACTTTCCAATGATTATTGTTAACAACAGAAATCGAATAAATTTTGTTGAACGACAGGAATACATCCTCAAACAAAATTACTTTAATTTATTTTTGTTTGCAAACAGAAACTCAAATTAATTCTATTGAACGGCAAGAATAAATCCTAAAACAGAATTATTTGAATTTATTTTTGTTTGGAAATAGAAACTCGAATGAATTTTGTTGAACGGCAGGAATAAATCCTGAAACAAAATTATTCAATTTCCATTTACGAACAAAATACAATTTCGCCTCATTCGTCTCGAAGTAGAAAGTGATAAAAAATTTATCTTAAGATTGTTAGAAACACGATAGCAAAATAACAATAATATAAAAAATTTATTTAAATCACAAGATCGAATAGAACAATATATATATATAATCTGAAAACAGAAATTAAAAGTAACAATATTTAAATTTACTAGAAGTTAAGCTTATTTTCATTGTTTTCTTAAAATAGATTCGGTCACTCCTTTGGTGTTGGAAAAAATATTGGTCATCTGTCTCCCAGGATACAACAATGAGATAAGCACGATTGCAGTGATCAACGAACTGTAACGTTGCCTTCTTCTATCACCGAAAACATATTCGAAAATATATAGGAAAATTTTTGAAATTTTTTACTAATGGAGCTATTAAATCAATTAAATAAATTTAATATTTGTCCTTTTAATTTCAAAACAAAATTTGAAGAGATAGACGTGGTGGAAAAAAATAAAATTACGTATTGAGTTAAAATATCTACAAGTCTAGTAGGACTTTTGACCAGTTTGAATATTTTGTATCTCCTATATCATGCGAGTGTGCCCTTAACACCAATGGGTTTGGGGAGACTCCCTTGCACACAAACAAAAACTTTAGCTTAATCATTCAATAACTATCAAGTTTGTTCACATATATAAACATATTTCACACTTGATATCTAAGCAATGTGAAATCTAAGCTTTCCATTTCCTTAATATAATTAACAAGTGGCTTACTTTGAGCATCAATTTTTCATTCATCACTCAATCATTTTGAACATATGATATACTATTGTAACAATCTCATGGAGTAGAATATAAAATCATAATTTTATGATTCAAATCTCCACTTTTACCAATCAAAAATATACTTTAAAGTTTCCAAAAATTTATTTTTTTCCAAAAAAAACTAAACTAAAATCATTAAAATCTCCATATCTAGAAGACTCTAAATTTATTTTATTAGGAAGACGTATTTTATTAGAAAACAATTAAATTAATATAAAGCATGAGACATGACATTTACATAAAAAAGCTTCATGACGAAAATAAAGTGTCTACCAAAATCATACTTTCCCCACTCAATTTGTTGTGCATCAATTGCCAAATATATAAGAAGCATGTATTATTGTGAAGAAAGAGCAAAGCACCTCAAATATTTGTTCTCCTTAGCAATGACGGAGCCATGTTAAGGCTCAAGAGATCAATAATCCTTAAGTTTAATTTTTTTTAATTTAATGTTTTATAAATTTACACTATAATCTTCTTTAAAAATATAAGTAGTTCCCTTCAAAATTTAAAATTGATCAATTTTTTTATTTGTATATATATTATAGTCTCCTTAAAATTGTAAATTTTTAATTTAAGTATTTTATAATTTATAAAATTTTAAATTAATAATGGTAATATTATATTTTGGTTCCCTCAAAAATGATAAAAATTTAATTTAACCCTTTAAAAATAATAAATATATAAACTATTAAAATGATAAAATTACATTTTTACTACCGTAAAAATATACAATTTAATTTCACCCGCTCAAAAATTTTTTTTTGGCTCCGCCACTACTCGTAAGCATAATGTATGAGATTAAAACCAACTCATCCAAGCCTAAAAGTGTTACGATGAATTACACAAAAAAACAGATTACTAATCAAGTAAGATCATTGAGACAAATCAAAATCTTCCATTTAGACGAGATATAAATACATGTATTGCAATATTTGTGGTGTTAGAATATGTTTTTATGCTTTTCGTAAATTTGAAATTTAATTTATGTATTTTTATTGTTAGAAATTTAGTCTTTTTATTTTTCAGATTTCATGTTCCACTGTTAGTATTGTTAAAATTGTTTTGTTAAATTCAAAGTTATTATAATGTTAATCTTTTAGTTACATGGTTACTAAGTGATTTTTTTACTCTAAAATGTCACACCAACAAATTTAACAAAAAAATTTAACAGTGTTAACAATTGAACTTGAATTTTAAAATCTGAAAAGTAAAATGACTAGATTCTTCGAAATAAAAGTATATGACCTCAATTCTAAATTTGTAAAGAGTACAAAGACTTATGACATATTTTAACTCATATATTATTTTTAAGGTTAATGGGTAAATTTGCCACTATACTTTATTTTGATAAGTTGAAATTTACCACTATACTTTATTTTGATTGGTGCTTACCATTGTACTTTTGAGCTAGAGATAGATTTACCACTATATTTTAACTTTATCTTAATTTTACCACTTTACTTTTATTGGTTGAATTTTGTCACTAAAATTTGATTTTTTTTATTAAATTTTTATATTCAATTTTGAATTTAAAAATAATTTGAAGAAAAATTTAATAAAAATAACATTATAATTTAATCTTAAAAACAATAAATTAATATAGTATCAACAATTAATAAAAATAGTTCTTTATAAAAATAAATAAATTTAGGATGTGTTTGATAACTTGAAAATTTAAGTATTAAATTTTTATTGTTAATTTTTTTGGCTAAATAGGTAATATATGCCTTTTTTGTTAATTGAACAAATAAGTTATTTTTTAAAAAAATTAGAGAAATAAGTCGATTTTGAAGAAAGTGTGTAAAAGCGCGTCCAGTTAGACGAGATTTTCCTTAAAGTTACATTTTTTTTACTTTTTTAATATATTTAGTTTTTTTGGTCAGATGGTTAAATGTTAATAATTTTGTTTTTGAATTCCTTGTTCAATTCTTCTCTCACACACATTCATATTTTTTATTTCATGCTGTTTTAAGTTTTTATTTTTATTTTTAATTAATGTTTTTAACATATAAGCTCCCTTGATTAAATGGATAAATAATAATATTTTATCTTTAAATCACAGGTTCAATTCCTCTTCTTCTAAACACATTTATAATTTTTATTTCATGTTGTTTAAAGCTTTTTTAATTAATAAAATATATATTTTACATATATGATTATGTTAAAAATATTTGAAATTAATAACTCTTTTATGTATAATATAAAATCAACTAATTTTTATATATTTTTCTTTAAAATATTTATTTTTCATGTATTTGTGGGTATGGTGATTTCTTATATTATAAAAAAGAAATAATTATTTCAAATATAATTATTATTTTTATATGTAAAATATTTCAAATATCATTGTTTTTTTCATCTATATTGTGGGTATGATATTTTAAATATTTTTATATGTGAAATATTTTAATTAATTATTTCAAATATTATTATATTTATATGTGAAATATTTTAAATACACATACAAAAATATATAATACTAAAATTTACTACACTCATGATATGAATTGAAAAATAAAATTTACTAAAATTACAATTTTATTTAAAAGAGGAGGAATTGAACCTGAGACTCAAGGATAAAATTATTATTATTTAACCAAGAGAGTTGATATGTTAAAAGCATTAATTATAAATAATAAAAAGCTCAAAACAACATGAAATAAAAAATACGAATGTGAGTGAGATAGGAATCGAACCCGAGAGTCAGGGACAAAACCATTAACATTTAATCATCTAACCAAATAAATATTCAAAAAACAACCTATTTGGTCAATTAATAAAAACACGACATATATTGACTATTTAGCCTAAACTTGTAAAGTGTTGAATTCATATTAAAAAACAGTTTGGTAAATTAGTATATATAATTACTGAATATAATTATGTTGTTTGATAAAAATAAATTTTAAATTTTAAAAATTTGTTTATTTTTTAAGTTTAGTTTTATTAATATATTATTTTATATTATTTTATATAGTTTTGGATGGAAGATAAATATAATAATTTAAATATTTTTTATAAAAAATAATTAATTTCAAATTTTTAATAAAATAAAATTAACTTAATATTTTTTAAATTAAGTGATAAGTAGCTACCTACTTATTTAATTTATTCAATAATTAAAATGATTATCAAACACATTTAAAATATTAAATGTCGAAAATGAATTTTTTCAATAGTTTATCAAATACACCCTTAATCTCTCTTTTTTTTCAAGTTTTTCTTTTAATAAATAAAAAATCTGTTAATTTATTATCTTTTAATATTTTATAAATAAACTTTTTTTTAACTATTAAAATAAAATATTTGAAATAAATTTTTTTTGTTAAATTCTCTTTTCAAATCATCAAAATCAATTTTAATTGATAAAAATTAATTAAAAATAAAGATTAGTGGTAAAATTTAAAATTTAATTGTAAAATTCAATTGCATAAAAATTGTGCATATTCTCAAAATATAATGATAAATATTAATCAAAATCAAATATAGTGACCAAGATATTTATAGAGAAGAAAAATTGGCTTAGATGAAGCCATGAATGATCCCCTAAAAGCTGAAGCCATCTATATTTTAAAATTGTTGCATTAATAAAAGTTTATTTGTAGAATAGAATAAAATTAATATTTTAAATAAATTGTGTTAATGTAAATAAAAATAAAAAATACATTATATATTTATTTTTCATTGACGTCATAGTTTAATTTTGTTATGATTATTATAATATAATGAAAATTTATTTAGCTATTGTTATAATAAACGTCAATAATGACGATAAGACGATCGCAAAATAATAAGAAAAGAAAATAAGAACACGTACATTTTATATGGAAATCTTTTCGGAAAAAATCAAGAGTAAAAAAAAAAAAATTCATTTATGTTGAAAATCGAATGGTACAACAAGAATTTTTGACTACATCTATTTAAAAGTTAAAAAATCTTATTCTAATCAACGTCAAATGAAAGAAGTATAGTTCTATACGGATTCTACTTATGCGGCATGGTTCGTACCTCGAGAGTCTCCAGCCCCCACCCCCTCGATCGCAATCCTAGTTCAGTTTTATGTTTAATGGGGATCTATAGGGGCGAACCATCCTCACCTTTTTGTTACTGTATTTATTTTTTCAACAAGTGATGGGATTCAAGTCACACAAATTCTAACAACTATATTATTATAAAAGCTATTAAATTAGTTTATAGTATTATAATATAGCATAGGACATGTCAGTATATATACATATATATAAAACATTTTTCCTTGGTCCCAACAGAAAGACGAGATTTGCAAGGAAGTTGATATTTATTGACATGTTAATTAATAACACACTAAAAATGAGAGTCAAGAAGCTTGATCAACAGGAGAAGGGAAGGGAAGGGAAGGGAAGAGAGAAACATAGTGACAGTGCTGTAGTCTCAAGTAACACAAAACATTTGGACTACCTTCCTTTCCTCATAAACAAATTGCTGGCATATCTAAGAAGTTCTCCACTGCATCTCGATTTGAATCCGACCGTTCTTAGAGTCGATCAGATGATACTTTTCATTGATTCTTCTGTTGTTCACAACATCAGCTAGGCTTATAGTAACATAACCCAAAGATTCCTGGTAATACATGTAAACAAGTATTATTATTCAAGTACATAAAACAAGCATTTATAGTTCAAATAGTAAGCTTGTTATGCACCTTGGGATGCAGTAGCCCTATCCTGGACGATGTACTGAATGCTTCGATGTGAATTTTATCATTCGTGGGTGGTTCATCCACCATAAACTGAAATTCTTCTTCCCATCTCGGATCTCTGCTTTTCTTTACACGCTGTGTTGTCGAAATTCCAGACGAAAATCGAGCAGGCACAAATAAGATTCATGGTCAATAATGCATACTGAAAATTGCCAGTTTTAAATATCAACTACCAATGTTTGGATACAATTTGAACAAATATGCCCTGGCATGATACATCAAATATTTTGATCAACTGTTGCAGCCTGTGGGAATGTGGAAATGCTATTAAAATGTAAGATGCATTGGCAGTTTGGAACCTTTCACACCATTGCCTTTTAGTGAGAAACCATTCTTGAGGAGAAATGAAAGAATGAAAGAAACAATGCTCGAACAAACTAATTTTACGACATAGATTAATGGCGTACCTTGGTTTTTTTCTCCTCCCCTCTGAATAACAGCCGGACGTGTGGTTTGTGTGGTACTTTCCTTCTATATCTTCAGCTTCATGGACAATAACTACAAGTAAACCTCCACCTGCAGGTGTTCCTTCTGGAGCTTTTTGTACCATAGTTGAGTCATTAACGTCTTTTGGTATCTCATCCTCCTTGAAAGGTTTGTACAAGGCTTCCAAGACAAGCTGCCCTCGCGACTTCTCATTTTGTTGATCATTTGGATCCATATTTTTCAGCAGATCAAGAGTAAAAACTTTTGGCTCGTCGGGTGTAAGATCTTTCAATGGAACAACATTCATGCCCATCTTATCATGTTTACCAACCTGAATTGAAGTTAACATACAACATGAGAAATACAGGAGGAACATGCACAGGCATGCATATATACTTCAGCATGCAAAACACACAGAAATGTGCACAGGTCAAACGTTCGTCTTCACAAATAGGCGCCTCATTATTTCACATTGTTGCCAAATAGAAACAGTTATGTTGGTTTCCTTGGTAGCAGCCTCGAAACCTACGATTGATCCAGAAAATACATCAAAATCAGCATACCTGCTCCCAGTCATAGACAATTATCTCCAACGCTTGAGTATTTGGATCTTTAACAACAAAACTAAATTCCTCATTCCATTCGGGGTTCAAGTTGTTTTGTTTCACAGTAGTCTTCTTGGCAGAGAGTTTTTCCTCTGTTAACTTTAGTTTTACGTAAGGATCGGACTTGCCTAGGAGATCTTTCTTTTTAAGCTTCATTGCCTTGACAACCTTCACATCAAGCATTCCAACAGGTTTCTTCATTGCTCTGTCAATTTGGGGAAACGTTAGAAGGTACTACAATACTACATAAAGACTCATCAGTATTTTGCAAGTCAGCAGAAAACTGGAATACACTTACTGTGTAGGATCCATTATTGGCACTTGTAAGGCTTTAGGCCATAGGTACATATTTGCAACTTGATCTTTTATGAGCTCCTGGAGAAAAGGTATATCCATATTAAGCACAAAAAGAAAAATGACGCATAATAGGATCCGATACCAGGTACGTGGAAAATAAATGCGGTGATTGCTAGCATACTAATTCGCCATAGAAATGCCATTTCCACTCCCCTTACTCTGATAACTGAAGGGGAGATAGAGAGATGGGTGTACGCAACATTGGTCGAGCAGATAACCATTGGCTATGAGATTGATAACAGTGTTCTCCATCACAAAATCTGAGCTATTACAAGAAGAAACAAGAAATAGAAGTATTACCTGGACAAACCTGTATAATCCAGGAATGGCCATAACATCTGCCCCGAGTAACTTAAGCCCAAAGTCAACATGTGGCTGCAGATTAAAATGGAAGATTAGGAAAAGAGAACAGAAAGATTGAGGCTAGAAACTAAGATCTCTATAGATAGATATTATCACTAAGACCAGCATGTAATATGTTTTCTCCTTAACATATTATGCTGAAACTGAATCATGATGAAGCTTTGTGCAGTCAGAAAAAAATAATAATAACATCAAATCATAATAAATTGAAAAGATAAACAAAATAGAAAAGACTTTCAAATTGAAAATGATGCTTAGAGAAATATTATGCATAAAATACAAAACATGGTTCATCAAAACTTGTAATGAAGCACAAACTTTATTACTGAGTAAAAACCATGTTTCCCACCTTGTCCATTAGGGAGGCATATATGTTGGCAAAACAAGGAAAGACACTGAGCAAAGGCTTCAGAGTAATTCGAGGAACAGCAAAAACTTGCAAATCAACAACCTGAAAGAATCAAAACAGAAAGACAATGCTCCTCAGTGGAAGCACCATGATTTTTTCCTACTAGATCTTGTGGAACAATTTTGTCCACACAAGGGTACACATAGTTCATGAGAGAGACAGACAGAATGTGTACACATTTCTCCCATGTTTTCACATGCGTATTTCTTTCTTTTAATCCACCAGTACACTAGCAAATACCTGAACAGTGGCTTTTAATCCAAAAGCTTTAACCGCGATAATGATGTTAGGATTCCCTGCCCACTTAAGTGATGGTTCCATAATAATTTCCTTCTCATCAGTGACATAGACTTTCATTCCTGGCATATAATAAGATCAACAATGAGTATTACTCTGCAAAAATTTGTGTAAATAAGCTAAAAAATAAATAACCACCATATGCATTGTATATGTCATATGCAGTTGAGATTATGTATGTGTAGAATGTAATGGGAAAGAGAAGTCAACCTTGAAAAGTTGGTGGCAGGGTACCCAAAGTAAGTGTTTCAAATTCAACTGATTGAATTTTGTATTTTGGAATTTGCTCAGCAATAATGGGCTTTGCTATATTCCTAGCAGTTGTGCAAATCGCCTTGAAAAACGAAGTGCCGATACTTGATAAGGAATTCACAAATATAAGAGAGGCCATATATGTGAAAGGTCATTGCAATTATACATACCGTATCTAGATAAGGCCATATATTCTCGATAAATTTGTTAAGCCAGTCAACCTGCAGAGAACAGACAGTGATAACCTTGGTGCATAACTTAATGAAGCACTAAAAGACTCAAATACAGAAATGAAAGGACATAGCATAGGTGAACCTACACGGTCGAAATCTGGATTTTTGACCCACAAAGGGATCTCTGGAAGCAACTGCTGCAAAGTTTTTGAGTCTTCCTCAACCAAAGGACGGATTTTAGGATCCTGAACAACCAAAACATACAATGTGACCATCTTATCAATGGTTCAAAAGGCTGATTTATTGGTTGTTTTCCTATATCATAGCTACAGCTTCTTATAAGTGGCACCAACAGACATCAACGCAGGCCAAACCATTTGGTCAATGGTGATCAAGTACAAAAGGCAAAATCCCAGAAAAAAAAAGCAATAATAAAAGAATACATCTAGTTTTATTTATTTATTCATGTTTTAGAATGCTAATACCTGCAGAGAAAAGATTGTCATTCCTAAAACTTAAATTTTCCCTAGAAAAGCCTAAGCTAATGTCAGATCATTTCAAAATCATGGATATACATCTTTCAAAGCGAGAACAGTACAAATTACAAATCTTTGCACAGTGAAACAGGAAGACAGAATTCATAAACTCAAAAAGAACAACTTGAATTAACCATTAAATTATAAGAGTAAAACAGAAACATTTGATCAGCTTAGAATAAAGTTATCATTTTTTTAGCACTTGTTCATTATCAAGCCGCTTATGGAAGAACAAGAACAGGCACCTAGGGAAAAAAAAGAGAAAAAACGCTTGACTCTGACAAAAACTAAGAAAAGCAAAAGGAAATTCAACAGAGAAAGAAACAAACCTTAACATCAGTGGGAAGGAAGTAGATGAACATGTAATACCCAATGACGATCCCAACCGAAGTTCCAATTCCAAATCCAAAAACACCCATTACAGAGCTCAAAACACCCATTTTTCCCTTCCTTTTCTTTTCCAAGTAGTTCAATCAAAGAGGCATAAAAAGCTTTTGCTCTCTTCTGTTCAAGTTAAGCTAATACCAAAAGAAAACACCAGAAATGGAATCTGAGAAAGATTCTTGAGTGAAGTAAAATTGGAAGGAAAAAGAAGAGAAATGGTAAGAGATATTAGAGTGTTTAAAAATCTTATCAGGAAGAGTGGAAGCATTAAAGGAGCATTTACAACTAGTGGTCAGTCCTTTACGTTCAAAGAAGCCGATGCCATTTTGGACCTACCAGAGGCTTTTGCCATGAAATTTTTATGCGCGTGATATCCTCTGTCGGTAACGTTCAATTGGTGGTTATGGATTGGTTTTTTTAACTGAATTTTTATATTTTAATTGATGTCACGTCAATAAATTTAATAAAAAATTATATAAAATTAACAAATGAAATTAAAATTTTAAATTAAAAAAATAAAAACATTAATATTAAAAAAATAAAGACATTAAATTCCTAAAATTAAAAATATGAATATTAAATTTTAAATATATAATGAGTACAAAAATAATTTACTCAAACATGAAACTTGAGTAAAAATCATAATATATGAATAAGAATAATATAAAACAGTGATATTATTATTTTTAATAATTTTATATTACATCAACACTTTTACATTAAATTTCAAAATTTTAATTTATTTAATTTTTTTAATATAAAAATATTAATATAATATAAAATTATTAAAAAAATGATACAAATGACGTGACATTATTATTTTACTCAATTTTTTCCATTAATATATTATTAAAATTATGTAATTTATTAACTAATTAAAAAACCGTTCGTAATATCATCTTGAAATTATGTAATATGATAGTCTGCTGAATCAGGTGGAACCAAAGGTTAGTGAAACAAGTGTGTTCACTTTCCCGACACAAAAAGTAGTGTCATAATCATTTTCCTTTTTGGTTTTTAAAATATCATCATATAGATGGATTTTAATTAAATAAATTATAAAATACTAAAAATAGAAAAAAATTCAATTATCAATTCAATAAATTTTTTTAATTTGATTCAATCAATTTTAAATAAATCACTAAAAAATCAGTTTAAATCCAATTCAATTTTCTATTCAAACTAATATATCAATCATTATTAATTCAATCAATTTGATCGGGTAATCCAATCCGATTTTAGTAACCATGACTTTTTACTTATAACTTGACTAAATTGTGATTAATATAATTCTGAAAATTAATTAAAATTTTATTTTAAAACAAAATATTTGTTTTTTGCAAAATATGAAAATCTTAATTATTTTTCTAAATTAAAAGAAAAAAAAGAATGTTGGAGTATTAATTTGGAATCACAAACATAGTTTTGGTTTTGGAAGTGGTGATAGTTTTTGATGTCTCAGTTCAACAATTAATAAAATCAAAGTATGGAGGGAGATGATTGGGAATTAATAGGGACCAGATTTTTTGTAACTGATACAGGGACTCTTTCTATGGACCACAAATGAATTATTGATATATATTTATTAATTACAATAACAGGATAAAATCTGAACAATAAACGTAATTAGTGTGACTCGAACTCAAGTTACACATGAGACGATAAACACCCTTTATCATCAGGTCATCACATGTGATTCAAGTTCTATTGATATTTTCATTTGTGTTGTGGTAGAATTATATATTTTATTAAACTATTATTATTTTGAAACTCAATATATTATATCAAAGAATAACAAATTTAAAATATTTTAACAATTACAGACAAAAAATCAAAATAATTGCAGGTGGGTGCACGGAATTTATAGATATCATTTTGGTGTTGGACTTAAAAGCTAATAAAGCATCCTGATGTCGTATTTCATATGTTGGTTGATAGTTAGGGTGTTTACCATCTTAAGTATGGTCTGGATTTGAATCGCGCTAATCGTGTTGCTATTAGAACTTTGCTCTCATCTTGTAATTCATAAAAAAAAAAAACAAAACACCCTGAAGTCTAATGCAAGTGGTCATGTATGTAGGTAGCTTCAAGGAAACAATAAGCCCTCTATAATACGCACATTAAGGAACAATGAGGACATGTTAAGTATTCCTAAAATGCATGACTTAAAATTTTGGGCCACTTGTCGATTTAGTCTTAGTTCATTTGATATTGGTATTGTTGTTAATGCAAGAGGACGTTAGTTCGAGCGCGTTGAAACGCATTATCCTCTTATGTTAGGCAGGAGCTATGGGTAATTCTAAATATTGTATCAAAAAACAAAATTAAGAATCGTGATGCTACACTCATATAAAAAGAAACAAATAAAAAAAATTGGGTGGCTAACAAAGTTTGAGTGGCTTTTCTTGTTCTAATAAGTATCAACATCAATTTTTCGTGCATTGAGGTAACCATACTACTAATATAAATCGATAAGTTTTTCATTCATCCCCACAACAAAATTATGTTAGGGCATTTTAGTGCTATGTAGTGTTTCCATAATATTTAATAAATTATTAAAACGATGAAATTGATTATTTATGGAAATTTACAAATATCATTCACTATCTTTATGCTAGAATATATTCAATGGTTTCGCATGCAAAGCAAATGGTTAAGTAAATATTGGCTCATTGATTACTTAAAGTCTAACAAATATTAAGTTGCACTACATGCATTGGTTGTAATGCAGAATAGGGGTGTGTAAATTTCGAGTAAAACCGAATTAATTTGGTTAATTGGTCAATTAATTGAATTAATTTGGTCGGGGATCAGTTAACCGAATTAACCAAACTTAATAAATGATATTATAATATATAAGTATTAGCCCACTTAATAAATCGGTTTATTCGAAATTAGTCAGTTAATTCGATTAATTTTTGATATGTTTTATATTTGTTTTAACCAAAAAAAAAAAAACATATAAATTTCGGTTAATTCGGTTAACCGACCGAATTAATCGAAAAAGTTCGGTTTGATTAAATTTTTTGAAAAAAATTCGATTTGGTTAACGATTAAAGATTTAAAAGGATCGGTTAATTCGGTTAATGGTAGTTCGGTTCGGTTAACCGATTGAACACACCTAATGTAGAAGACAATTTATATTAATAGGTAATCTAAATGGTTCGTAGTTCATGGGTCAAAATGAGCAAGTAACTCATGTTAGAATTAATATATCATTTATAAGTCCAGTTGAGAGATATCTTGTCTTGGTTATCGGAGCTAGATTGACTCCTAAAAATAAACATAAACGTGATTGTTTGGAATGACAATACATATGATATGACCTAAGTTGAATTTATCATAAATCCATTTATGGATTGACTCACTTGATATTCATAGTGTGGCTTATCTAAATTTTGAGTAAGTGAATGACTATGTGTACATCACTAATGTACTTTTATATATTGAAAAGTTATGCATCTCAAGGAAATAAGCAAAAAGTTGGTATGTTGGGTATATGACTAGTGCATGACTAGACTTGTTCAAGGGTTAAGTATCTCGCTCGGCCCGACTTAAGACAAGCTTGGACAAAGATTTTTGTACCTTAGGTCCGCTCGGCCCGAATTCAATTTAAATAATAAAAAATATTTTTATTATTTAAATTTAATTATAAGAATATATAAAATATCAATTAAAAATATATTTTTAATATTTTAGTAATTTTTGCTCCTTGAACAACCCTATGCATGATATGACTTCACTCACAATAATGAAATCATACATTGATAAATGAGTAAATGTTATCCTTTCATTGGCATTGTACATTTAATAAAAATGGAACATGGACATGGGACATTATTCTAGGATAAATGATTTAATTGTTACTAGTGTAAGTAATGATAATTTTCATTATAGTAGATATAATGGTGACCATAAGAAAAGAAAAAGACAAACTAAGTGAATGATTTTATGTTGGAAAAACGTGGTGGGAAATTTTAATCTTTTCTTCATGCATCTAGGATTAACTCAAATAGGTAAGAGCAATAGAACATCAAAAATTTAGTGTCACGGCCCACGGATCAAAGCTTGTGATGAATGCATATAGAGCGTCCCATAAAGGTCAGTTGATTAAATTGAGCTTATTTGACCCACTTGAATTGGCTCGATTTATGGAACCTAAGGAGAAGTTTATCTACTTGAAACCTTAGTGACCTAGTGAAGTTCTCCAGTAAAACTAGAGTTACCATGGTTAATGTAAATCCTAAGGGATAATATTGAATAGAGTTTAAATCCTTTAGGATTCTTATCTTGTAGATAGACACTAATCTCAGTCGTTTATGTAATTCAATCTGTACTGCTAGATTTGGGGAACTCAGCTATAAATAGAGGCCTTCCCCTCATTTATAATCATCCCATTATACTTCACTTATTCTTGAGTTAAAGAATATATTGAGAGCATTTTACTTAAACACCTTGTGTGCATTACTTTCTTGTGGCTTTTCAGTTCTTACCTTGCTCATTCATTTTTGAGTTTGCTTCTGCTTTATTTTGGTGCCTTAGAGAATTTTCGAGAGAATTCTCATCTTTCAAGAGTTAGGCTAACTTAGGTGTATTTGAAACAAAGAAATCGCCTAAGGTCGTGAGATTTGCTAGACTTAAGTTCTAACCTTGTGACATTAGTACCTAGTTATGTTTTGATCCATTTTGACAAGTTGGAGAAGTTAATTAGTGATTGAACTCAAACTTCTCTCAGTAAACTACACTCTTTTATGGAATGGTGATATCATGAGCTACAGGCCTCGAACTTAGGTGATTCAAAAACCGTTGCAAAGAGGACTTGGATATTTATAATTTTGGCACAATCATCGCCCCAAAAGGTGGTCGAAAAGACTTAAAAGGTGTAGTTGAAGTTACCCTTGTGAAATCAAGTGATTAATTTCGTACTTCTCGTAGGGAACTCCATTGCTGGTCGAAGTATCTAAAAAAGTCTAATCAAAGTTAACCCTAGAGAATCCAATTAAATTGGTTTTAGATTCTCTCATAACTTCAATCTTTCCTTTTGTACGATCAAATCTTCTCCACTAATTCTCTAACTCACATATTGCACAATGTGAATGCATCATTCCAAACACAAATACAATATTAAATCAAAACTTTGTAAACAAAAATGTGTTGAAAAAGTCAATTTAGAAACAATGTTTTAGGCACAACGAAAGTTTAATTTTGTAAGTAGTTTACTAGCTTTCTACCAAACAATCTTCTCTATTATCCTCGAACCTCGAATTATTTTGAGTGTGAGCTCAAAAAAAAAAAACAAACTAAACGAAGAAATGAAAACTTTTATTAACTTTTAGTGGGAAAGTTAATTTCTCTTTATGGGAACCAAAAACTTTAAGCTTTTCAGAAAAATAGAATTTATTCTTAAAAATAAATTATCATTATTTTCTAATTGGTCATTGGCGATAGGGTTTGCACCAACCATTGTCAATCATTTTCGATTTACCACGGGTTGGTCATGGGTTCTTATTTGTCATTTGATTTAGGTTCGATTGTTTCATTGGTAGGCTTGTCTAAGGGTCAGGTCAGTAGGCCTTGCCCAATTTGGGTCGAGCCTGCACAAAGATATTTGTACTTCGATCTAGCTTAATTTCAATTTAAATAATAAAAATATTTTTAAATTTTAAATTTAATTATAAAATATATCACATGTCAATTAAAAATATCTATTTTAAATATTTTATTAAATTTTGAACAATAAAATGAGCTTTCTGGATGTGTTAGGTTGGCTCAAAAATGGGCTTGGGCATGAAATTTTTTTGGAACCAGGCCTCGACCCAACCCGACTTATGGAAAACTCTAGTTGTTGGTCACCTCGCTTTTTTGGGTGCCATCGAAAGATTTTTTGTTATAAAAATACCTAGTATGTTTCTAGCTCATATGAATTTTTCTAGTTTTACAAAATTATATTTTCTACGTGCATATGATAATTCACGATCTAATTATAAACCCAAAAATTTGAAAAAAGAAAACCTAAATTACAACTGGTCTAATTCTAAGAACCAAAACTTTTGGCAAAATTACTTTATAACAAATATAAAATAACACTATACATTCATTCACATATCTAACAATACTAAACATGCTTATAAATTAAGAATGTCACTTCTTATCATATTTAATCAAACAATAGGAGAAGAGAGAAAATTTAGTATCAGTTTATACTATAAACATAGAATAACCTGGCTCTGGTACTAGTTGTTGGAAAAATCGATTTACAAAATAGTGTTTTTAGGCACAATGGAAGTTTAAATTTTTTCTTGAAATCGAGTCATGTGGTATTTATAATTGTTGGGGATCGACCCGATTAAACAACGAGCAAGTTAAAAATAGCAAAAGAAATTGAGAAATTGAACACACAAATTTAACGTGGAAAAATCCCTCTGAAGAGAATAAAAAACCACGAGCAAAGATAATTTTACTATAATGGCAAAGAACGAAGAGTACAAAAGATGGAGATAAAAGCTAAATCCCAAAAAACCCGAAAATAAAGAACCCTTAAAACGTAAACACTAAATTCACCAAAAGTGTTAGGAGTTCTAAACTATAATGGGTATGTCTAAATTGGTATATTTAAGGCTGTAAAAGAGCATATTTATAGGCTAAATTCCTAAGTCAAATAATAACAAAATAATCTAGAGTAATAAGAGTTTGACTCAAACAAATAAACAAAGTTTAATTGAAACAAATGAACAGAGTTTAACTGAAAGATTATTTCTCAAATTTAACTTGGAATAGGAGTCATAATTCAACAAATCTCCACCTTGACTCATATTTCCACAATGCCATCTTTGCCAAAGCCCGCCACGGGCCTATCTTAAAACTATGTAGGGAACTAACTGAGTCGAATCTGTGCTTAAAAGCTAGAAGCCTTCTAGCCTTCGACTTATGCACCACTAAATCAAAACTAACCCAAGTTTAATTTTACGAACACAATGCCTTAACTTTTCAAAACCTGCATCCAAAAGAGAACATCTCTTCAACGAAACAGTCATACACTTTCCCTCTTATGACCAAGTTGCTTCCGCTCCAAATGAGTTGACTTCAACTCCATAGAGGACGAGGGACGTTCGATTTCACCAGTCACTATAAAACCTTCCAGAATATAAAACTGCCGATCTTTTTACCTTTTAACAAAACGAGAGCCCCACGAGATACCTTAATGTCGTCGACTCAATGTTAATTCTGTAACCTTTTGAGTCTAAAATACTTAAGGAGATGAGATTCTTTCGTAAATCAAGTACATACCTGACATCTGATAGTGTCCTAATCGTACCATCGTGCATCCTAATTTTAACAATACCAATACCGATTACCTTACTGGATGAATCGTTTCCCATGTGCACAACTCCACCTTCAATTGAACTGTATATGGAGAACCATTCTCTGTTGGGACACATGTGGAAAGAACATTCTGAATCTAGGATTCACTCGGATGTAATCTCAGAGCTTTCGCTCGTTGACACTAACAAGAAATCATCACCACTTTCATCGGCCAAATTAGCACCAACTAAATCTTCCTCGTTACTCTTAGTTACCCTTTTATTTTGCAGTTTGTAACAATTTGCTTTGACGTGACCTAATTTCTTACAATAGCGACACCTTTTGTCTTGCTTCTTTGATGCTACTAAAACAGAAGCTTGCTTATCTGCCTTGCTATCTGAACCAAACTCATTATCGAGTTTGTCTTTGCTCAACAAATGACCCTTCACATCCTCAAACGAGAGTTTATCTCTACCATAAATCAAGGTCTCCCTAAAAGACTTGTATGAAGGGGGTAAAAAGCACAATAATAGCATAGTCTGATCCTTATCGTCAATCTGAACCTTAACATTATTTAAATCATTCAAAAGACTAATAAATTGACTGATGTGATCTCTAAGAAGCTCACCTTCATTCATGCGAAACGTAAATAGACGTTGTTTCAGCACTAAACAGTTAGCTAGAGACTTAGTCGCATAAAGAGTTTCTAGCCTTTTCTACAAGGCGGATGAGATCTTCTCTATCAATACCTCTTGCAATACCCTATTTGCGAGGCACAACTAGATTGCAGACAAGGCCTTTTCATCAAGCTCTTCCATTCTGACTGATCTAGATTATCGGGCTTTTTCTCGGTAACAACTTTTTTCAAACCGGTTTGAACTAGAATTCCCATCATCCGAACTTGCCACAAATTGAAATTTGCGTCACCATCAAACTTCTCAATATCGAACCTTGTTGTTTCCATCTCTGAACGAACTGATCTGCGAAAAATGAATTAGCTCTGATACCGTTTGTTGGGAATCGACCCGATTAAGCAACGAATAAGTTAAAAATAGTAGAAAAACTTGAGAAATTGAACACACAAGTTTAACGTGAAAAAATCCATCCGAAGAGGATAAAAAACCACGGGCAAAGATAGTTTTACTATAATGGCAAAAAATGAAGAGTACAAAAGATGGAGATAAAACTAAACCCCAAAAAACCCGAAAATAAAGAACCCTCAAAACGTAAACACTAAATTCACCAAAAGTATTAGGAGTTCTAAACTATAATGAGTATGTCTAAATTGGTATATTTAAGGTTGTAAAAGAGCATATTTATAGGCTAAATTCCTAAGTCAAATAATAATAAAATAATCTAGAGTAATAAGAGTTTGACTCAAATAAATAAACAGAGTTTAACTGAAAGATTTTTTCTCAAATTTGACTTGGAATAGGAGTATAATTCAACAATAATAATAAATTCTAAACCAAATTATTACTTGTTCTTTGTATGAGGAGGGCTAAGTCATTTTTCAGCTTTTTACCAAATGATCTTCACTATCCTCGAAGGTGAATTGTTTTGAGTGTAAGATCCAACAAAACAAGCTAGATGCACAAGATGAAAACTTTTATTAAATTATAGTGAGAAATTTAATTTCTCTTTATGAGAACTGAAAACTTTGAGTTTTCTAGAAAATAAAATTTATTCTTGAAAATAAATTGTCACTATTTTCTGACAGAATAGCGACACTTAATCACTTATGTCTTATGTATTTTTAGATCATCTCATAGTTCCTATTTATAGGAAAATGGTGAAAAAGTTTTACTTAACAAGGATAATTAAATAATAATATCTTACTAGAAAATTATAGTATTCCTATTATAAGTGAAATACTAAGAGGAGACAATAACCATTATTAGATTAGGGTTTGTCACCTCTAATCATATGGGATGAGTTCTTGGGCTCATTTTTTGTATTAGATATAATTATATGTGTTATTTGATTTTTTTATTCAACACTCATAATTTATCCAACCCAATAATTATTTTTCTATTTCTTAAAATATTAATTAATTAATAATTATATTAATTAATTTTACATAATTAAATAATTTTATCATTCTAATTATAATTCGTTAAAGTTATGGTAACTTTACCGTATTAAAATCTATGAGGAAATGTATTTAATTTTCTCATTCAATGAAACTATAAATGATTAATTAATTTAATTATCACTTCGAATTTCAATTATTTAATTGCATTCAATTAAATAATAATTCAAAGAAGTTAATTTAATTTCTAACTCATCTATTGTGCTTAGTGAGAAAATGCATTCATTGCGGATAGTGATTTATGCTATTTATTTTTCTTAATCGTCATTTTCATTAATTCCATAGTATCGATTCTATATGCAATTCATTTTGGGTTATATCGAGCTAATGGAGAAACTGACTGGACATATACAATTAGGACTCAAATAATTTATGATTAAACTCTAGTTGTAATGCCCCTTGCCTGGTCCGATCGCTGGATCCGAGTAGGTAGCAATTACATATCATTTTTCAACATTTAACAGTTTAAAACCTTTATTGTTATCTTAAAATAGTGTTCCCTAGACATTCTTAAAGGAGTTTTCGACTTTTGAGGTCAATTGTATTTAATTCCATTTAGAAATAACATTTTAAAAGGTTTGATGGACTTCTACCAGTACCCGATTGAACAGGTATCGGTAGAAGTCAAGTCAGAAAACAAGTAAAAATAACTGCAATTTTCTAATGGTAGAAGTAGGAGTTCTACCAATACAAGTATGGGTACTATCGATACAACCCATACTTCTACCGATATTAAAAACTCTAGAGAGCAAAGTGAAATTTGCTCTGTAACTTCTACTGAAACATCTAGATAAACTACCGAAACTTTATACAACTACCGAAACTTGAAAGTTGTTCTACCGATACCAAATAAGTTAGTAATCAAAATTTATCTTGCCCTGTACTTCTACTGATAGTTGACTGAGTTCTACCGGTAGAAGTACACTGGCTTCACAAAACTTAAAAATTCACAATTTCCTTTTCAAATACATATTTAATCCTAATAAAAAATAACATATTAGAAATTAATACATGCCAAGTATATAACCTAAGATAAGTAACCGAGAACTACCAAAATAAAGGTTGGATAGTGTGATGATGCTCTCACGATTCCAAAACGATCGAGTTTTTCCAACGATCTACTAGAACATAAAAATCAACTACGTAAGTATATAATGCTTAGTAAATCATAACCAGAATCAACTTACCAAAATACATAATTCACAAGAAATGTAGTTAACATTTCTTTTTTTTTATAATTTCCCATATATCAAGTTGATCTTCTCAAGTTTTCATATATATATATATATATTCAATCTAGCAATATACATCGTGTACAACCATGTAATTCTACATTACTATAATATTTGCTACTTGTGTACCCGTTGGATCTTTTATAATACATGGGTCATAACGGTATTGTTTTCACACTAAGTGTGCATATAAAATCTCTGTGAAATGGGCCTGCTCACATGAGCTATGGGTCGAGATGTAAAGCTACATGATGCTGCTCACACGAACTGTGGAGAATCCGCAAAAAATGTCGGATCTCAGCCATTGGTAGGACATCTAAGACCAGCACTCATATAATCTGTAATGATCATATGAGCTGTGAAGTGGGTCTGCTCACACGAGCTGTGGGTCGAGATATAAAGCTACACGATGCTGCTCACACGAGCTGTGGAGAATCTGTAACAAATACCGAATCTCAGCCATCTGTAGGACATGTAAGACCAGCACCCATATAACCTGTAAATCCCAAAATCGGGTCATGAAATTCCCAATATTCCTCAAAATCCAACGAGCATATATACATATCATTTCAGAGTTATATCATCGTATGGTTTAAGTCTCCTTAACAAATATCAACAAGGTAACCGAATACAATCATTCAAGGTATATATATATAATTTAAATTTTAAGTAAGTTACGAACTTACCTCGACTACTTCAAAAGTGTAAGGAAATTGACAATTACTTAGCAACCTTGTCCTTCCCTCGACTTGAGCCTGGCTGTTGCGTCCCTTGATCTAACAAATACATTTCTTTATACTCAATCAATCTTGCAATACATATTCTCAAGGAACAAATCAAGAATATAAATCTTTGTTAGGACATATTACTAAATAGCACAGTCACATAAACACTTGTGCTAACATTCCCTAAAATATTCAGCACTTTATTCATACTAAGCACAACTCAAAATACAATGTTTTTGTCATGCACTTTCTCAAGCCCCATATTTGTTTCTAACTCATGTATACCCCTTATTTCTTACTCATTCCATAAATGAGTTTTTAACTAAAATCTTTAAACTTTGTTTAACAAGACTTTCCCAAATACACATGCATGACTTATAACATTTAGGTTTGACTACAAAACCACCAAATTACCTTCACTACTCAAGGTGAATCCATAACTTCAAACAACAACATAATAAACCTTTTGTGTCACCAAACTAACCTACAAGGACTCCCAAGGCATAAAAATGTTAAAATTTACCTTAAAGGTTCCTTCAAGCCAAGAAAAAGCTTGACAAATTTCTCTTTTCTTCAACAATGGAGGTCTACATGGTTGGAGAGATGAATGTGTGGGTGTACTACCTTTCTTTCTTTTCACTCAATTAGATTTTAAGAATCCTTTTAAATTTCATTATTAAATATTTTTCTTTTCTATTTTACTAATAACCTAAAAGTCCATCATCATTGCCTACCTTATTCATCTTCTTTTCTTTCACCTAAACCCACTAGCCTTTATATATATATATAGCCTCCACACTCAAATAATCTCAAAATTTTGGACCAGCCATCCAAGCTCCTTGGAAGTGGTATATTTACAACTTGAGTCCCTTTAATTATTATTCCCTATTAATTTAGTGTTTCTAGATGTAGGGCCCAACCTTTAAATCTTTACCACATAGTCCTTTTGTTTAATAATCCTTTCTAACTGTAAAATTTCTTATTTAAAATTTTAATACGACCTTACACATTGCTCGTAATTACTAATTAAATCATATTTACTGGTATCACTCGTCGGAATACGTGACTTCGAGCTACAGTTCCCAATGTCCCTAAAATCGGGTTGTTACACTCGTTCTTTGCATATTAATTAAAACATTATTTAATCATGAAGTTATTTCACTAAAGTACCATGATTGAACTCTCCCTTATTGCATATCGTTATAAAAACAACTTAACAAGTGTTTGTCCAATGACTTTGTCATAAGTGTGTTATCCTCATAGAATATCCTTAATCTCTTTAGGTTAAATCTGTTCACCTAATATGATCCTATTTTATCTCATGGTAACCATTACATATTCCTTCATGAAAATGTGAATTACTAACAAATAGTAATTAAATCATTTGCCCTGGACAAATGACTTGTAATCACATTACTTTTCCATTTATCATATAATGTCAATAAGAGGATATCATCTACCCTTTTCAAGCTATGAATTCCACTATTATAAAGGAAGTTATGTCATGTAAAAGTTGCATATCCAATGTATCAACTTTTTTAGTTATGTGAACTTAAGAAAGGTATACATGTTAGGCTTACATAGTCAGTCACTTACTCGGTATTGAGGTAAGTCACACTATAAACGTCACAATTGAATTAATCCATACAAATTTATAAATGAATTTAGGATTAATTCAACTTGTGTCCTATCAATGTATTGTCAATTCAGACAATCATATTTATGTCTCTATCTTCTAGGAGTTAACCACTCTAATACGCAAGACAAAGTAACTCACCATTTGAATTTGATATAAGGCATAATAGTCATTTAATCAATTTGTTTAGCTTCAATTCATCAGACTATGGATCTTTTAGATTACCTACTAATACAAGTTGTTTTCTTGCATTACGATCCGACCACGTAATACAACTTAGTATTAGTTAAACATTAAGTAATCAATGAGCGAATATTTGTTTATATTTTGTTTTGCTTGTAGAAAACGTTAAGGACATATACATATAATATTAATATGAATAATAAAATTTATTTAAATCGCTCTATTAAAAAATTACATGTATAATTGATGAATAAACTACACTTAGGGTACTAAATCCTAACAAAATGATTCTAACCAAACTTTCTTTTTTATAGTCGAATGAGCAAATTAACAAGTAAGGATTTTTAGGTTTCATTAATTTGAGGATTTTCATTCGTCTTTTTATCTTTAGCCAATGTAAGATATTTATAAAGAATTTATTAGAGTTTTAATTATTCGTAATTACCAATAATATAAAGAGACTTAGACTAAATCAACCAAAAGGAATGACAAAAAGAATCCTATAAAGACTCTCTATATTGCCCACTTTGCTTACTTGGGCAACAAGCAAGGCTCCTCATATAAACCGGTCAATTCTGACCCAAGTTAGGTCAATTTAAGCCCACATATTTATTTTGGACTCTTAATTATTTTTCATTAACAAATTAAAATTTATTACCTAATTAAATAATTTACACAAGCCCTATTTTAATCCCGTTGAAATCATGACGACTTCACTATATTAAAATGCATCTGTAACTTTAGTTAATTACTTTTATTCCATTTCAAATAATTAGACAACTTGATTTCTTAATTTAGCTCCACTTTGGATTCATTATTTGATCTACTTAAATAGATATCAAAAGTGACTAAATTAACTTCGGATCAATCTAATCATTAAACTAAGGAAACATCTATTACTCCAATGAGTAAATCTAGTGAACCATATCTCTTTTTTCAATCGTTTATGGTTCCATGCAAGTATTCATGTTAAACACAATTCGTTAAAGAGTTGTGTTGAGCTAATGGAGGTACTGACTAGACATATATAATTAGGACTTAAATAATTTATAGTTAAGTTCTAACTCTTCATCTATTAATCACAAATTATTTATGCACAGAGTCATTCCACTAAAATATCATGACTAAACTCTTCATTATATACCATTACGAAAGTTGCTGATTTCAGGCTTTTGTTCAATGACCTTGTTATGTGTTTATTACCCTCATAGGATATCTTTGATCCCTTTAGGTTAAATAATAAAAATTTGAATAAATTAAATTTCCTTTTCAAACTTCAATTTTTTAATTACAATCAATTAAATAATTTGAAAAAATTAAATTAATCACTAACTATACCTTGCTTTTAGTGAGAAAACACATTTATTTAATAAAAAATAGTCTTCTTGTCTAACTAGAAGAGGGGGCGGCACATCTTAGTTAAATACATTAGGGTTGTCTCCCCTCACACGTAATATGAGAAGAATTAGACATCTTCTGTATTTGGTCTAATTATATGTGCTTCTTAAACTTTTAACCCATCACTTTATAATTTAATCCAACTTAATTCATGTTTTCTATTTTCTTAAAGTATTTTAATTAATTAGATAAATTAATTTTCAATTAAATAATTTTCTCAACCCAATTCTAATTTCGTTAAAATCAAAACAACTTTATTGTAAAAGAATATATGAGAAAATATATTTAATTTCCATATTCAACGGATTCATAATGATCAATTAATTTAATTCTATTTTCAAATTTCAATTATTTAAATAATAATTTGAAAATCTTAAATTGATTCTCAAGTCATTTCTATACTCAATGAGAGAATACACATTCATTTATGAATGTGACTCATTCCTCTAACTTTATCATTTTTCATCTATTTTTGTTCATTTAGTTTTACATGTGATTGATTTTTGGTTTCAACGAGCTAATGGAAGGATCGGTTGGACATATATAATTAGGGCTCAAATGATTTATAATTAAGTTTCAACTTTCTCCTATTAATTATAATATCATTTAGTCACGAAGTCACTCTATTATAGTATCACGACTGAGCTCTCCCTAGTTACATACCACTACGAAAGCTACCCAATCAATTCTCGTCCAATGACCTTGTCATAAGTGCGTTACCCTCATAAAATATGCTTAATCTGTTTGGGATAAATTCGTTCTCCAAATATGATCCTATTTTATCTTATGGTAACCATTATATATTCCTTCATGAAAAGTCAATTACTATCAAATAGTAATCAAGTCATTTATCACAAAGACAAACGACCCATGACCACGTTTAATTTTCATCTATCATGTAATATCGATGAGAGGAGATCATTTACTCATTAGTTAAGCTATAAATTCCACTATTGTGAATGATGCTACATACTGCAGAAGTTGTATACCTAACGCACTAGCTTTCGGTTCTTTATCTATTTGAACTCAGACTTTTAGTTACATCAAAGTATTCAAGTCACGTATACATAATCCATCATCCACTCAAGATTAATGTATATGACACTATGAACGTCACAAGTGAATAAATCCATAAATAGATTTAGGATCTATTTTACTTAGGTCCTATTCAATGTATTGTCAGTCACATATATGGTTTTATCTTCTAGGAGTCATCTGCTCCAATATTCAAGATAAATCATCTCCCCAATTGGACTTGATAGATGACATATTATTTTTTCAATCGATTTGCTCATTTTCGATTAGACTAAAGACATTTTTAAGTTCATTTACTAATAAAGTTATCTTTTCGTATTACGATCCGACCACGTAATACTACTTAGTATTAATTTAAACATTAGGTAACGAGTGAGCCAATATTTGATTTTATTTTTCTTTGCGTGCAAAACTACTGAAAATAATATACAAAAAGTATTAATGTAATTTACGGATATTATTATTAAGTCAATTTGTTCGAAAAATACAAGTGTAAATAGATGAAAAAACTATACTTTAAGGCGCCAAATCCAACACAACAATGACAAAACTTGCACACCAAGATTATTAATGCAATGTGGACTTAACCTACGTCTGCAAGACATTGCCTAGAGAACTAAATTACTATGATATCCACAATACAAAGAAAAATTATTTAAGCCCAAGCCCAACACTCACAAGTTGCGACCTTACTTTTCTACATCAAAATGTAGTTCTCTCAACCTACTATCCCAATCACTAACGGGCAAACTTAGTCATTCAAAGATGGCAATCATTCTAAAAATAGTTCCTAAGTTGAACATATGAATGTAACATTATATACTCTCAAGCACATAAGTCGACAACACATCTTCAATTAAATAACCAACTCAAAGAATCTTGTGTGTTGGCTTGATGGTCAGGCTGTCCACTTTCTCATGTGTGGTCTGTGTTCAAGCCGCGCTAGTTGCATTACTATTAGGATTGTACTCTCCTCTTGTAATTCACCAAGAAAAAAAAATAACCAACTCAAAACTCGACAAGCATTTTTCACAATTATCTTCAGCTTTGAAATATCATCGATCCTTATCTTCAACCCTTACCTTGATCGACATAATCTTTATACCCTTGTGGACTCTTTTATCACATATCCACTTACCTTGTAAAAGATAAGTATTTCAAAACTTACTTAAAATATCTTATGTCAACATGTTTTTGCTACCTAATAATAGAAGACTAAATTTATAAAATCTTGGTAAAAAGTTGCCAACTAAAGCAGTGTTGCAAATCTATTGTTGTTGTTATTGTTGGCACAAATTTAGGCACAACCTTTTCATAAATAAGCATTCTAACAATGCTAAAATTTAATTTTTATTTACTCAAAAATAAGTTATTACAAGAATTAAAATATTTTATCATATATAGTTCAAGTGTCAACTTTTGTCATGAATTAACACCGTTAGGGGAAGTACTAAATTAATAGATAGAACAAAAAGTTTAAATACTATATTGAATAAATTGAAAATATAGATACTACATTGAAAGATTTATTAAAGTATATCTAGATTTTTTACCATTATCTTTTTTTTTAATTTGTATCATTATTTAATAAACAACAAATAACATGGAATTCTAAGAATTTGAATAAAGCTTCGTATCATATCTATTTTTTTTGACATAATACTTAAAACTATTCATAGTCCTTCCTCAACTCATAAATAAGAGGATAATATGTTTTAGCATACTCGAACCCATGTTCTCTTACATTGATAATAATACTTATACCAATCAAGCTAAGACTCAATCCACAATAAAACAATGATTTCAAATTAAGAAGAATAATTTCTTAAATAGAATTAATTATGAAAATATTAAGATTCCACCCACCTAAACTTTTAAAGGAAAAGAAAAGCAGTTAAGATAAATCTTGAATTTCAGTGATAGCATTTGAAGCCTTGGTATATCATAATGGGAAATAAAACCAAAGTTTTCCTCACCCTCACCTTTCATAATTGTCGACAGTTCTGGATCCACCACTTGTCCAAACCCCACATTTATCTTTGTTTTTTTTTTTTTTTTTTGTGCAATGCCGGTAGCCAGCAATAGTTCATTTCATCTCCATCTGGGGATATTTTATTTTGGGTAAATTTCTATTTAGTCACCCAAGTTTACCTGTATTCCTATTTTGATCATCCATTTAAAATATTTATTATTTTAATGATTCCTGTTAGATGAATTGTCGATTTTAATCTCTTTATTGTTAAATGCCTTTGAGTTTAGAAATTTTTGCTTCAAGAGAGGAGAAGTTGAGAAAAAAATTCCAACTTTGAGAAAAAAAACTTGATTTATTTAACTAATCCAGAGAGGAGAAGGGTTTCAAAATCTTTTTTTGTTATTTTAATTAAAAATATTAAAATGCTTTAGAATTAAAATATATTTACATAATTTTAACACGTGTTGCAATTTTATAGGCTTAAAAAAATTAACGTTGTTAACAAATTAAGACTGTATGAGTTACGGAATAAAAGAAAAAAAATTGAAGGGGTAAACTACATATTAACCCTTTATGTTTGGTTCCTTGTTTTATTTGTTGTTTCTTCCCCCCAACCCCTCCAATTCAGCTTCTGTTCCTCTGAAACAATCGACACTGTTCTTGTCTCTTAAAATGGAATGGGGTGAGATTGTGCTTCAATTAAAGCCCTTGATGGGAAGTTATGTTGGAATTTATCCAAAATATCAACTATCATCTGCTTGGGTTGGGTTGCTTGAATAATGGTGGTAGAGACATGTGCGAGGTGAGTGTGTTGGCGAAGGAAAGGGTCCCCTCCATTATTACCTTTCGTTTTAAGCATTGGGGCTCCAACATTTCTCCATTCACAAGTAAAGACGCATTCACTTGTCTCTTCCTTTATGCAAGCATCCAATCCATGGAAAAGAAAAGGGATAAAATGAAGTCGAAGTTATGTTTATCTAAGTCCGATTAGAGATACTCATGAATCGGGTTTAAGTATAATGTTAATATATTTTATGTTTATTTAAGTTTGATTTCATCCAAAATATGAGCATAAAATTTTATTAAGTCCACCTATATTTACAAATTGTTAACCCAAACTTATTTTAAATTCACTCATATAATTTTTAAAAAAATTTTAAAATACATATTTATACTATTTTAATTTAATATTTGATAATTCCATATGTTTTTATTTATTAAAGTTTTATATATAATTATCTTAATAAATTTTTTTATATTTACATTATAGTAGTGTATTATATATTACTATAAATTTAATTTTTATGTGTTAAGCTTACATAATATATATAAATAACATAATATAAAATATTACAAACTTAAAAATGGGTCGGTTCAGATCGAGCTCGGACCTTGAATGTTCAAGCTCGAGCTTGATTCATATTTTAAACGAGCTTAATTTTTTACCTAAAGTTATTTTTTGAACCTAATATTTCTACCCAAATCCTTTTCAAATTTCGAATAGACCTTCAATTTAGTACTGATAGCAGTATCATTTTATTTATTGAAATTGTTACATATTGATTTAAGTAAAGTGTACCATCTTCAACTTATTAATTCTAATCAATCTCCGAATCTTAAAAATATTACTTAATTTTAATAAAATAAAATATAAGATCTCCAATCTTGACATCTGTATCAATTTTTTTTTTACTGGAAAATGACCAAATATAATTTATTTTGTCCCTCTACAATGTTTAAAATTAAGATTTATTTTGTCCCTATTTTTTTATAATATTTTATTTAAAATTTCACTCTAGTGAATTTAACAGAAAAAATTAATGATGTTAACAATTACATCTAAAATAATTTAAATTAAAAAATAAATAAATTAAAATCTTAAAAATAAAAATATAAAAATATATTTTAACCTTCAAATTTTAATCTAAAATTTGATAAAAGATAAAAGCATTGCTAATGTTTTTCTTCTCTACTCATCCACAACTTCTGTTATAAAGAAAAAATAACTCTCCACGGCCCATTAATAAAAAGCCCAAAACCAACTCCTTTCAGAAAGAGTCGCATTTCTCATTAACTAAACAGGTAAGCCACGGTCACCTTTAGAAAATCCCATTTTTTCTTTTTCTTTAAATTAACTAAAGAGGGGGAGGGAGTTATTTGCTGCATGGTTATGTGAATCGGATCGGTACTAAATTAGTTGAGTCGTAAATTAGTATGAGTTAAATTAAAAAATTGACCAATTGTTTTTTTAATATTTTTTAATAATTTATTTAATCGAACTGTTTAAATTGATAAATCAATAATTTGATTGGTTTGACCACTAATTCGATTTGAAAATGTTGATTATTTGAGAGAATGATGTCAATGATAGTGTGCGAGAGCAAAATATCCCACCATAGACATCCGATTCTCTCTCTAACAAGCTTTGGTCTTATTGGGCTTCATCTTTATTTTGAATTTATTAAAGTGCATAGTATTTTATCGATATGTACATAATATTTTAGTTGGAACGAGCGAAACAACTTGAAATATTCAAGTGCTGATGAAACAAATCAAAATTTAAACCGGAATAAAATTTATAATTGGGTTTTTTTTGAAATTAACCTAAAATATTTGATTAATTATGAAAATGACATAGACGCAAAATTTTATACAAAAACAACTCATTTCTTACAGTGACTCGGGAATGGTAACACCACCCCTCATCATTATCCAATGATTATTGGTTTTAAAAAAATGATTTTTTTGTGCAAGTCATTCCCATTGGCGGCACTAGAATTTGTTTTTTTTTACATACCTGTTAAAAATACATGTATTTTGGGGAAAAAAGAAAAAAGAAAAAGATATTTTAATGGGTGACACAGTTCTCTTTGGCTGCATCGAATAATTTTTTAAAAAAATGTGTTTTCGAAAAAATAAAAAAATATATGTATACTTTTTTGTGCCGCCATTATCGTTGGCGACACTTACGTCATATTTTTTTGGGTGCCACTAGATTGTGTGATAGCACTAAAAGACTATATATATATACCCATACTCGGTGGAAGATTAGTATATGTTGAAGTAATTGATTTTTTTAATTTTTTTCTGTTGAAGAGATGAAAGAAAGAGAAATTTTTGGGATTAGTTGTAGGGGAGAAAACAAGAAACAAATTATATTACATTTGGTTCACTGTAATAGAATAGAGTTGCAATGTAATATAGCTACAATCAGTTATTCAATTGTTTGGTTGAATGAAATAGAATAGAATTGTAATAGTAGTCTTGTGTTTTGTTGAATAGAATAGATGTTGTAGTAGTATAAGGAAAAAGTTTAAATGACCAGAGTATCTTTAGCATAATTTTTTTTAGGTAGATAATTATTGTTAATGTTATTAAATTTTAATAAGATTATTATTAAATATAATTTAAGAAAAAATAAATAATTTAATAGCATTCTTAATATAATTATTGTTAAAATATGCATTAATAAAAATAATAATATATAATATTAGAAAAATAATATATAACCTATTTTATTATTTTTCAACTGCAATGCATATTTAATGTGCTAGAATATCATTAACGAAACAAATAATTTAATTATCCTCTAAACTAAAAAGCAAAAGATTAGAAGTAATAAATAGCTTGAGAATTATATTTTACATCGAAACATAATGTTCATACATTAACAAAAAGTTACATGATGCCATTAGCTTATATGTCATAAAGTATATGTTAAACTTTACAGCATAAAAAAGTTACAACACTATGTGACATTCTATCATGTCATTATACTATCCAAATATTACATATACAAAAACTTACCAAAACATCACCAACACTACCATGATTTTTAATCGGTAGAAATAAATCTTCTCACTCATTTCAATCGCACAGAAGAAGGTATATTTAAGAAAACGAGCATTTGGGTCGAATAGTCTGGATTTTAGTCAACGCAAGAAAGCGCTCATCCTCAGTTAATCCTTCTACTTCACCTAAAGCCAAATATAATTTTTGGGCATTTTCTTGAATGGGTATTTTGACTTTTCTTGAATTAGAACTTCGGAGGCAATGCTCCTACTTAATTCAATGCCAATAGTTTGTATGTCTTCCCTTAATAACGTGACATCATCAATAAGTGAAGTAGAAGAAATTTGTTCACTTAAATCAAAATTTTTTCTTCTAATTTGAAAATGTGGAATCAACTTGATTTAGCTTCGACGATTGCGATTGTGTAGCCGAGACATCTATCTCATCCAAGGAAACATCAGCTTCGCATCCATGGTCATTGCTTCCTTCTTTAGGATTATTTGTAGTAGCTACATCCTCAACATTTATTTCCTCGATAATATTAGCAATTGTTTAAGCATCTTTCTTAGTGACTCGATATTTTGCATATATGGAAGTAAGTTGGTCATAATAAGGGAAACTGTAATGTCTAAATTGACCGACTTCTTTATGACTCTATAAAAAACAAGAAGGAACCCGCATTAGATATAAGTTTGGTCAAAACAAGATAATAAAAACAAGAAATAATTCTTACACTTATATATGAGTTCCACACATCTTCAGCAACAACCATTTGCATGTCCCAACCAAAGTCGCTATTGTCTTTTCCTATGAGCATGTCGTAAACGATTGCTCATTCCTTATTCAATGTCCTCTTATCGATTCAAGATTAGGTCTAGCCTTCAACATAGGATGAGGTAAAACTTTTTCTAACATTCTTTCCAGCTCATTTAAATAATCGACCTTCCATCTCGTATCTACGTTGAAAGTCCAACATTGTGAGAGTCAACCACACAGACAACCAATGCAACATTTTTTCTAGAACCAATTTCCTTTTGGTTCCTCAAGAATTTTGAGAAGAAGTTATGGTTGATTTTGAAAAGCATGACATAACTATCTTAAGAAAATAAAATGCAATTAAAATTAGGTTCAATATTATGAATTAGAAGGTAGACACTTTATAAAATTATAACACATGATGAATTAAAAAAATAAATTAAAATTACAATTCAACAAGTTCAATACAATACATAAAGACAAAACAAACAACACTAAAATTTCATAAACTAGATATATGAAATAACATAAACATTATTTTTAAATTATCTGGTGCTGCCAAAAAGAATGGCGATACCCATTAAAATATTTTTTTTCTTTTTATTTTTCCCCAGAGTAACTGTATTTTAACGGGTATGTAGAAAAATACATATTGGTGTCGCTAATGTGAATGACAGCACAAAAAAATTATTTTTTAAAGTCGACAATCATTGGGTAATGATGAGGGGTTGTTTTGTCAATGGGAATGACGACATCGAGTCATTGTAGAAAATGGATAATTTCGTACAATTTTTTGCACTTGTGTCATTTTCGTAATTAATCAATTTTTAGGTCAATTTCGAAAAAAAAACCTTATAATTGATGCTTTCGGTTTGACATTGGAAAGAAACATACGGATCGATCTAGGGATACAAGGTTTTTTTTATAAATATAACCAAAATATTTTGATTAATTACGAAAATGACCCAACTTAAAAATCATGTACATAAATGAATCGATTTCTACAATATTTTCCAGTTTCACCAAACATGATGGCGGTATGGACCCCCCATCATTGCCCAATGATTGCATTTAAAAAAAAATAATTTTTAGTGGTGTTGCTTGATAAATTGACGGCACCGAACTGTAGTATGATTATATAAACGTTTAGGGACATGACGAAGCAATTACCATTTTTAGATTGACTGAAAAAAAGGTGTCACCTGTTAGCATGGCGTTACCAAATTGGATGCTTTTCAACTTTTGATCTATTTACATGTTAAGTTTGTTTCCTTTTGAAATTAAATTTAAATAGCCCTTAAAAATTAGAATAACAAAGATAAACCTTGCTATTTTTTAAAACAATAAACTTAAAAAATTATATAAAATTCTTATTTAAATTTCCTCAAATATATCCCTCAAAAAATTTCCTCAAGTTTATCTAAATTTAAATATGTAAAATTCTTATTTAAATTACCCCAAATAGAACCTCCCATTTATTATTATTATTATTATATTATTATTATTATTATTATTATTATTATTATTATTATTATTATTAAACAATAAAATTAAAAAGTTATATAAAATTCTTATCTAAATTTACTCAAATATATTCTTATTTAAATTCTTATTTGAATTCTTATTCAAACATTTTCAATTCATTCCCTAACATATTTAAATTTAGATAAACTTGACCAAATTTTTTGAGTGATATATTTGGATAATTTAAATAAGAAATTTATATATTTATATAATTTTATTATTTAATAATAATAATATAATAATAATAATAAATAATAATAATAAAAATGGAAGGTTCTATTTTTGTTATTCTTATCTTTTTTAAGGATTATTTAAATTTAATTTCAAATGGGTCAGATCTAACAAGCAAATAGACCAAAAGTTGAAAAGTATTTAATTTGGTGCACCATATTGACAAACACTCCTTTTTCAACTAATCTAAAAAGGGTAATTCTTTTATCATTGTTACAGCCCGATTTTCAATGGTGTCAGAAACAGTGGTTTGGGACCACAACTCCAACGAGTCAGGTTATAAATATTAATTAATTATTATTTATGATGTTCTTGGAGTCATATTAAATTTTGGTCAAGGAATTTTATAGTTTAGATAGTTAATTAAGTAAAAAGGACTAAACTGTAAAGGTTGCGAAAGTGGAGTTTGATTAAGTAAAGAGACCAAATGAAAAAATTAACTAATTGAAGTTAAGTAGTGGATAGTTATTATATATTGATTATAATGGAGATTAATTAAAGTTAAAAAAGGTTAATTAAGTTTAATGATGAAAGTCATAAAATTTACAAAAAAACCAAACTATATAAATTAAATTAAAAGAAATAAAGATGATAATTTCATCATCTCTTTCTCTTTTCTTTCTTCCACGGCCAAAAGAAGGAAACTAGGGTTTCCATTTTCATCTTCTTAAAGCTTTGATTTGGGTAGTAATAGCCCGAGACCCTAACGAGTTTTTGGGTGTTACATGGTTAAGCAAATCATGTTCGTTTTTAGTAATTTTTATATTTTTTAAGTTCGTATTAGCTTAATCTAGCTAACCCAAGGACTAGTTTGTAAATCTGTCAAATGTTATAAATTTTACCATTGATGAATGTGCTTGTTTTTTAATATTTAAGGTAGATTTGAAAGCTTGGTGGTTGGGTTTGGTGTTTTTATAAAGTGATTTTTTTATGAATTTAGGGTTTAAGGACTAAAATATTAAAATGATGAAATTGTATGTACTTGGTGTGAAATAAATTGCATGTAGGAGTTGGGAAAATACCCTAATATATTTTTCTGGCATGGAGTTGAAGTGAAAATGGTTATTTTGCATGTTTAAGGTCTAAGGACTAAATTGAATAAAAAATGAAATGTTATGGGTAATCTCGTAAATTTTCCAAAATGACTTAAATGCATAAAATGATTTAAATATTATGTTTTAATAAGTAAATTGAATAATTTGTTGTGTTAGATCAAGATCATGCTATAGATCGAGGAAAAGGAAAAATTGTAAAATAATCCTTGGAGCTTAACTCTAAATGTAATTTAGTCTGTTAAGTTTGTATTGTTAAATTTCACATTTATATTACTAATTACATTTATTTCAAAGTTATTCGAATGAAGTGAGGCATGGAAGACTTGGCGAATAATTCAAAGAAAGCATATGTCTCGATTGGAGTGTATTGATATGAAGTTGCATACGTCTCAATTAGAGCGTATTGCTATGATTTGCATACGTCTCGATTAAAGTGTTTTACTATGACGTTGCATACGTCTCGGTTAGAGCGTATTGCTATAATGTTGCATACGTCTTGGTTATAGTGTATTACTTGCATACGTCTTAATTAGAGCGTATTATTATGAAGTTGCATACGTATCGATTAGAGCATATTTCTATGAATTTGCTTATGTCTCGGTTAAAGCATAATGCTAAGTGATCACTTATGTAACAACCCAAATTCAGTGGCTTTAGGAACAATGGTTCAAAACCATACATTCCGACGAGTGATGTCAGTGAATACGATTAAATTAGTATTTACGAGAAAGGTAAAAGGGTCATATTAAATTTTAATTAAGAAATTTAAAGGCTTGATTTATTAATTACACAAAAGGGACTTGATGGAAAGAGATTCAAAAGGTGAAGTTTGATAACTTGAAATATCCATCAATGTAGGGAGTAGGCATTGTAGGGATCAAAGTGGTAAATAAGCCATCTTGAAGGAAGTGTACGGAAACACTCCTTTTACCTAGGATATTTTAGTGGAAATTTTAAATTTATTATAGAGAAAGAAAAGAAATGAGTTTAGGTGTAATTGAGTGGAGAGGAAGAAAAGATAGGTAATGATTACTAACTTTTAGGTTAGTATAAAAGAGAAATATAATGGATAAAAGAAATATAATTTCTTTATATTATATTTTGAGTGAAAAAGAGAAGAAAAAGTGCCCTCATTCTTCCTTCTTCTCCTTCAACGAGAAAACATCCATGGTTAAGCAAGGAAAGAAGATTTGAGTCAAGCTTTTCTCTTGTTTGGGTAAACTTTGAGGTAGCTTTGATCTTTTACTTGGTTTGAACTCATTAAGGCTTGAACAAGTTGACCGTAGGTTGACTCAAGCTATGGTTTAGCTTAGAGTTTTACATGCATGAGGAGAATGTTGTGGGTTTTGCCATTAAGCCATTGAACTTGAAAGCTATTAACACAAGCTATTAAACATCTTAGAAGATTTGGGTTCCAAGGGATCCTAGCTATGGGAACGGTATGGATGCAAGAGTTATTTGTTAATTAGTAGAAAATATGGAGTTAAGATAAAGGCACAACAAGGGTGTATTAATTTTGAGTTGAGTTGAGATATGGATTACATAGCACAAGAGTTAACATGTTGTGGTTAAGTTAGTAAAAATTACCATAATAAAGGTTTTGTATCTATTTTGGTCATTTATACTGAAAATTGAATGATTGGATGAATATATGATTGTTTAGATCAAGACACGCAACAACCGGGTTTGAGTCGAGGAAAAGATAAGGTCGTAGAGTAGTCAACGACTTTTTTTTATACTTTTGAACAACCGAGGTAAGTTCATAACTTACTTAAGTAAATTGTTTATTTTCATACATATATAACTTGAATTATTAGTATTGGTTGCTTGTTTATAATTGGTGAGGAAAAACTGATTGGTGATAGAATAACATGAAATGACATAGATAAATGCCCATTGGATTCTGAGGAACACTAGGATTTACATGACCCGATTTTAAGATTTACAGGTCATATGGGTGTGGGTCTTAGATGTTCTACTGATGGCTGAGATCCGACATTTATTGCAGATTCTCTACAGCTCGTCTGAGTAGGCCCACTTCACAGCTCGTGTGAGCATTACATGTCATATGGGTGCTAGTCTTAGATGTCCTACCGATTGCTGAGATCCGACATTTGTTGCGGATTCTCCACAGCTCGTGTGAGTAGCATCATGTAACCTAACATCTTGACCCACAGCTCGTGTGAGCAGGCCCATTTCACAGCTTGTGTAAGCAGGCCTAATTCACAGCTCGTGTGAGCAATACATGATACAGATATATTACATGCACACTCTGTGGAAATGATACAAATATGACCCATGTAATTTCTAAAGATCCAACGGGTACACCAATAACACTATATGCAAGAAATATAACAAAAATACTGTTGAAATATGAGGTATAACACAAGAGAGAGAGATTATAAGAATCTTGAGAAGAAAATTTTAGATATGGAAATATGTACATGAATGGAAAAACAATTCCGACGGAATTAGGCCTTTGGTAAGTTGATTTCTTGATATGGACTTACTAAGCATTATATGCTTATATAGTTGAATTTTGTGTTCTTGTAGATCGTTTGGAGGCTTGATCGTTGGGATCGAAGGAACATCATCACACTATCCAACTTCTATTTGGTAGATCTCGGTTACTCATCTTAGGTTATAAAATGGCATGTATAGAAGTCGAAATTTCGTTATTTTGAATTAGATTTGGAAATATATCCAATTAGAATTTTGATTGGTTAAACTGATCTTTTGTAAAATGATGTAATAGTAATACACTTGGAAATTATGAAATTCAAAATATTATGAAGTCTGTGTACTTCTACCGGTAGAACTTTGGTGCCTATCGATAGAAGTATAGGGCAGTTTGAATTTCAGCCTCTGACTTATTTAGTATCGGTATAATATTTTCTAAGTATCGGTAGTTGACCGTAGTTTCGGTAGTTGTTTCACTTGTATCGGTAGAAGTTGCAGGGTAAATTTCCTTTGCTCTCTGAAACTTATTGTATCGGTAGAAGTATGGGTTATATCGGTAGAACTTACACTTTTACCGGTACAAAACTACAACCATTTTTCCATGCTCACTGTCTAGACTTCTATCAGTACTCAACTATTCAAGTATCGGTAAAAGTCCATTAAATATTTCAGACATGTTATTTTTAGTCGAAACAAAGGTGAACGACTCCAAAACCTGAAATTTCTTACTCGAATGTTTATGAGAGATGGTTTAATGCTAATACAAGAGATTTTTGGTAATTAAATGAGAAAATTTGTAGTTGTAACAAGTGCCTCTTTGAGTACGGCGATTGGATCGGGTAAGGAGTGTTATATTTAGTGGTATCAAAGCTACGGTTTAGTCGATTCTAGGACTGAATGTAGCAAGTATAGGGATAGTACATGTCATTTATATAACCTATGATAGTGTGATACCTCTTGTTCTTAAAACTAACAATGATTTTTGATTTGATAAGAGATGTCGCACAATCAAATTAATCCCGATGAGGTCGAGAGTAATGTACAAGCCTCGGTCCAAGGGGCGACTACTAATGAGCCCGTCTTTGAGGGCCAAAGAAGCGAAACTCAAGAAGCTTTCTTCCACATGATGTCTGAGTGGTTCATAGAATATATGAGAACCAATCCGATGGCATAGCACCCATCGCCCCCTCCGATACCACCCCGGTTGCCCCTATTCCACTAGTGCAAGAACCAATACGGGTGAGTTGACCTCTAGTAGATAAGCTTCGAAAGTATGAAGATGAAGAATTTCGGGGTACCGTAGAAGATGATCCTGAGAAGGCAGAATTCTAATTAGAAAATACTCTTCGAGTATTGAGAGAATTGTCTTGTGCTCCGAATGATTACTTGCAGTGCACTATATCCTTACTAAAAGACTATGCATATAAATAGTGGAAGACTCTGACGATGATGTTACCAGAGGACCGAGTAAGTTGGGATTTCTTTCAGAAAGAGTTTTAGAAGAAGTATATCAGTCAAAGATACTTGGATAAGAAGAGGAAAGAGTTACTAGAATTGAAGCAAGGGCGAAGGATGGTGCCAAAATATGAAAAGGAGTTTGTACAACTGAGCAAGTATGCTCGAGAGAGTGTTGCCAACGAAGCAGCTATGTGTGCTCGATTTGAGGATGGTCTTAACAAAGACATAAAATTGCTTGTTGGGATACTGGAACTGAAAGAGTTTGTAGTCTTGGTTGATCGGATAAGCAAGGCTGAAGAACTTACCTTAGAGAAAAAAAAGGCAGAGCAAGAATAGTGGGACATGAGCAAACGATCAATGGGTTGAACCTTCTCCTTCCTAGCAAAGAAAATGAAAGAGTCTTCCAGTCGCATGTCAAATTCATCCGGATTTTCAGGGAGAGATCGAGGAAAATAGAGTAGCTCAAGACCGCAAGCAACATTCATAGCTAACGTAGGTAGTGTTTGCCATGATAATAGGCCCGAGTGTCCACTTTGTAACTGAAGACACTTTAGAGAGTGTCGATTGAAGACGGGATCTTATTTTCGATGCGATTCACCGAATCATTACCTTCGAGACCTCTTTGAGAAGTCTGAGAGAGAGAGAGAGCTCAAAGTTCTTGATCTGGGAGTACACCTTCTAAAGGAATACCACCAAGGAATAGTGGGATGATGGGAAATAATAGAAGTGCAACTAGTGACTCCTCGATTTGGTCTGAGGCACGAGCACCAGCTAGGGCCTATGCCATTCGAGCTCATGAGGAGGTTACATGACCTGATGTTATTACGGGTAGTTTTTTCTCTTTCATGTTACTATTTATGCATTGATTGACCCGGACCCCCGTCAACCCATTCTTATATACGTACAACCTTTATGCTGAATAAGAATCTACCGGTAGAATCAACTGATTTGTAGTTAAAATAACCAACCCATTAGGCCAACATGTGTTAGAAAACAAAGTATGTCACAACTATTCACTGAAAATTCAAGGTTGTGATTTTTTGGCTAATTTGATGTTGTTACCTTTTGACGAATTTGGCATGATCCTTGGTATGGATTGGTTAACTCTACATGATGCAATGGTGAACTGCAAATAGAAATAGATTATATTAAAGGGTTAAACCAATGAGTCTATTAGAATTGAGTCAAACAGTTGTGACAGTATCGATAGTATTATTTCTACTCTATCAACTCAGAGATGTGTACGGAAGGGATGTGAGGTATTTCTGGCACATTTGATAGATACTAGCGTTACAGAACCAAAATTAGAATCAGTTTCGACCGTTTATAATTTTAAAGATGTATTTCCCGAGGAGTTATCGGGATTACCACCAATCAGGGAAATAGATTTTGCAATTGAATTGGTACTTGGAGCCTCCCCTGTGTCAATTACTCTGTATAGAATGGCTCCGAAGGAGTTAAAAGAATTGAAGGCGCAGTTGCAAGAATTAGCAGATAAAGGATTCATCCGATCGAGTTTCTCTTCATGGGGTGCACCTGTTTTGTTTATTAAGAAAAAGGATAGATCGATACGGTTGTATATTAACTATCGATAGTTGAACAAGGTCACGATTAAGAATAAGTATCCTTTGCCACGCATAGATGACTTATTTGATCAGTTGAAAGGGGCTACAGTGTTTTCAAAGATTGATCTTCACTCGGGGTATTATTAACTTCGGGTCAAGGATAGTGATGTACTGAAAATAGCTTTCAAGACCATTCGATTTGACAAATGCCTCAGCAGCTTTTATTGATTTTATGAACAAGATATTTTGACCGTACTTGGATAAGTTTTTGGTGGTGTTTATTGATGATATACTGATCTACTCGAAGGATGAGGCTGAACACACAAAACATTTGAGTATTGTTCTACAGACTCTACGTGAGAGGCAGTTATTTGCAAAGTTTAGTAAATGCAAGTTCTGGTTACAAGAAGTTGGGTTTCTAGGTCATGTCGTGTCTATGGAAGGCATCAGAGTAGATCTAGGAAAAATATTAGCTATTCTGGATTGGAAACCACCAAATAATGTTGTTGATGTTCGAAGCTTCCTAGGATTGGCGGGATATTATCTATGTTTCGTCAAAGGATTTTCAATAATTGCCTCACCCTTGACAAAGTTGTTACAAAAAGACGTACAGTTTATGTGGTCTGTCGAGTGCCAACAGGGTTTTGATAAGTTGAAAATGTTGTTAACTAAAGCACCTGTATTGATTCAACCCGAGCCCGGTAAAGAATTTGTAGTTTATAGTGATGCTTCATTGAACGGGTTAGGGTGCGTATTGATGCAAGAAGGCAAAGTGGTAGTATACGCCTCACGACAGTTGAAACCACATGAGAAGAACTACCTGACACATGATTTGGAATTGACAGCTATTGTATTCGCTTTGAATATTTGGCCCTACTATTTATACGGGGGAAAATGCCATGTCTTCACGGACCACAAGAGTTTGAAATATTTGATGTCACAAAAGGAACTCAATTTGCGTCAGCATAGATGGTTAGAGTTACTGAAGGACTATGACTTGGTCATTGACTATCAGCCAGATAAGGCCAACGTGGTGGCCGATGCACTAAGTAGGAAATCCTTGTTTGCTTTGAGAGCCTTGGGTACCCGATTGACGATGGGTAATGATGGATGCATCTTAGCTGAATTAAGAGCTAGACCGACATTTCTACAATAGATAAGTAAAGCTCAAAAAAATGACCTAAAGTTGAATGTTAAATTGGAGCAGATTGGTAAAACTCCATATTCAGCTTTTTCACCTTGGTGCCGATGGGAGTGTATATTTTCAAGATAGATTATGCGTTCCTAATAATTCAAAGGTTAAGAAAAGTATTTTACTAGAAGCACACAACAATGGATACTCAATCCATCTTGGAAGTAATAAGATGTACCACGACTTGAAATAAATGTATTGGTGGCCGGGTATGAAACGAGAGGTTTTAGAGTTTATGTCGAAGTGCTTAGTGTGCCAACAAGTTAAAGCCAAACATCAGCTACCTTCAGGGTTGCTCCAGCCAACTATGATACCAAAATGGAAGTGGGAAAGAATTACCATGGATTTTGTGACGAGGTTATCATTGTCTCTAAAGAAAAAGGATGTTGTTTGGGTCATAGTGGATCGTTTGACTAAATAGACCCACTTTATTCCAGTACGTATGAATTATCCTATGGAAAGGCTAGCAGAGATATATGTTGCTGAAATCGTTAGATTGCATGGAGTACCATTGTCGATTATCTCGAATCGAGATCCCCGATTTACCTCTAGATTTTGGGATAAATTACATGAAGCTTTAGGCATCAAGTTGCACTTTAGCACAGCTTTTCATCCTCAAACAGAAGACCAGTAAGAGAGGGTAATTCAAATACTTGAGGACATGTTACGTTGTTGTACTATCGAGTTCGAGGGTAATTGGGAGAAATTTCTTTTGTTAGTCGAGTTATCATATAATAACAGTTATCAAACGAGTATTAAAATGGCCCCATATGAAGCATTATACGGACGAAACTGTAGAACCCTCTTGTACTGGTTAGAGTTGAGTGAAAAAATTTTTTTTGGAGTCGACTTGGTTCATAAGACAAAGGAAAAACTTAGAGTGATACGGGACTGTTTGAAGGTGGCCACAGATACTCAAAAGTCATACGCGAATTTGCAAAAGAATAAATATTGAATTCCAAGTTGGGGATAAAGTGTTCTTGAAGGTTTCGCCTTGGAAAAAGGTCCTTTGTTTCGACCGCAAGGGCAAACTTAGTCCGCGATTTATTGGACCTTATGAAATTATTGAAAGAATCGAACTAGTAGCTTACCGTTTGGCATTGCCGTCTGAGTTTGAGAAAATTCATAATGTTTTCCATGTATTGATGTTGAAACGATATAGATCTGATCCCTCGCATGTGATTACGCCAACGGAAGTAAAAATGCAACCATATATGACTTATGGTGAAGAACTAATAAAAATCTTGGCTAGAAAATTCAAAGAGTTAAGGAACAACGTATAGCTTTGGTAAAAGTCTTGTGGCATCGGCATGGGATTGAGGAAGCTACTTGGGAAACGAAAGAGATGATGAAATTACAATACCCAAATTTATTCTCTGTTAAGATTTTCGAGGACGAAAATTCCTTAAGGAGGGGAGAGTTGTAACAGCTCGAATTAAGTGGCTTTAGGAACAGTGGTTCGAAACCACACATTCTGACGAGTGATGTTAGTGAATACAATTAAATTAATATTTACGAGAAAGGTAAAAGGGTCATATTAAATTTTAATTAAGAAATTTAAAGGCTTGATTTATTAATTACACAAAAAGGACTTGATGGAAAGAGATTCAAAAGGTGAAGTTTGATAACTTGAAATATCAATCAATGTAAGGAGTAAGCATTGTAGGGATCAAAGTGGCAAATAAGCCATCTTGAAGGAAGCGTTCGATGACACTCCTTTTACCTAGGATATTTTAGTGTAAATTTTAAATTTATTATAAAGAAAGAAAAGAAATGAGTTTAGTTGTAATTGAGTGGAGAGGAAGAAAGGATATGTAATGATTACCAATTTTTAGGTTAGTATGAAAGAGAAATATATGGATAAAAGAAATATAATTTCTTCATGTTATATTTTGAGTGAAAAAGAGAAGAAAAAGTGCCCTCATTCTTCCTTGAACGAGAAAACATCCATGGTTGAGCAAGGAAAGAAGATTTGAGTCAAGCTTTTCTCTTGTTTGGGTAAACTTTGAGGTTAGGTTTAATCTTTTACTTGGTTTAAACTCATTAGGGTTTGAACAAGTTGACTGTAGGTTGACTCAAGCTATGGTTTAGCTTAGAGTTTTACATACATGAGGAGAATGTTGTGGGGTTTTTCCATTAAACCATTTAACTTGAAAGCTATTAACACAAGCTATTAAACATCTTAGAAGATTTGGGTTCCAAGGGAACCTAGCTGTGGGAACGGTATAGACGCAAGAGTTATTTGTTAATTAGTAGAAAATATAGAGTTAGGATAAAGGCACAATAAGGGTGTATTAATTTTTGAGTTGGGTTGAGATATGGATTACATAGCACAAAAGTTAACATGTTGTGGGTAGTTTAGTAAAATTACCATAATAAAGGTTTTGTATCTATTTTGGTCATTTAGACTGAAAATTGAATGATTTGATGAATATATGATTGTCTAGATCAAGACACACAACAATCGGGTTCGAGTCGAGGAAAAGATAAGGTCGTAGAGTAGTCAACGACTCCTTTTTACACTTTTGAACAACCGAGGTAAGTTCGTAACTTACTTAAGTAAACTGCTTATTTTCATACATATATAACTTCAATTATTATTATTGGTTGCTTGTTTATAACTGGTGAGGAAAAACTAATTGGTGATAGAATAACATGAAATGACATAGATAAATGCCCGTTGGATTCTGAGGAATCCTATGATTCACATTACTCGATTTTGGGATTTACAGGTCATATAGGTGCTGGTCTTAGATGTTCTATCGATGGCTGAGATTCGGTATTTGTTACGGATTCTCCACAGCTTGTGTGAGCAACATCGTTTAGCCTAACATCACCCATAGCTCGTGTAAGCAGGCCCATTTCACAGCTCATGTGAGCAATACATGATACAGCGATTGTACATGCACACTCAATAAGGAAATGATACAGATATGACCCATGTAATTTCTAAAGATCCAATAAGTACACCAATAACACTATATGTAAGAAATATAACAAAAAAATGGTTGAAATACGAGGTATAACACAAGAGAGAGATTATGAGAATCTTGAGAAGAAAATTTTAGATATGGAAATATGTACATGAACAGAAAAAAAATTCTTAGGAATTAAGCCTTTGGTAAGTTGATTTCTTGATATGGACTTACTAAGCATTATATTTTTATATAGTTGATTTTCGTGTTCTTGTAAATCGTTTGGAGGCTTGATCGTTGGGATCGAAGGAGCATCATCACACACTATCTGAATTTTATTTGGTAGCTCTCGATTACTCATCTTAGGTTATAAAATGGCATTTATAGAAGTCAAAATTTCGTTATTTTGAATTAGATTAGGAAATATGTCTAATTAGCATTTTGATGGATTAAATTGATCTTTTGTAAAATGATGTAACAATAATACACTTGGAAATTATGAAATTCACAATATTATGAAGTCTGTGTACTTCTGTTGGTAGAACTTTGGTGCCTATCGATAGAAGTACAGGGCAGTTTGAATTTCAGCCTCTGATTTATTTAGGATCGGTAGAATGTTTTTCTGAGTATTAGTAGTTGACCGTAGTTTCAGTAGTTGTTTCACTTGTATCGGTAAAAGTTACAGGGCAAATTTCTTGTGCTCTCTGGAACTTGTTGTATCGGTAGAAGTATGGGTTGTATCGGTAGTTCTCATACTTGTTTCGGTAGAACCTACACTTCTACCGGTAGAAAAATGCAATATTTTGTTACAAGTTGGTATTTTGGATTAGATTTTAAGTTTGGAGTGAATTGTTGAAGTTATATCTTGGATAAATATGAGTATACTTGTTAGACTTATATGTATATTTTGTTATGCAATGTTTAAAGAAACGAGCATTCATTTAGATGTTGTTTGTCAATGATATGGTAATATTAGAAGTCTTATTTGCCTAAATTTTTTATGTATGATCATAGGTAAATGAACTATGTGAAGATATGTACATGATGAGTGGATTTTTTGGAAATTTTGAATGTTAATTTTTGCATTTCACAAGTACACATGGCCTGACACACGGGCCATCACACGAGCATGTGCACCAGGTAAAATAGGTCCAAGGTTCACACGGGCTGCATACGGGCTGGGACAAGGCCATGTGACCTATTTTCGAGTTGACACACGACCTAGTATACGGTTTCACATACGGGCGTGTGAAGTAATTTCGTATGTTCATAGAGCTTGTCACACGATTTGTGACACGACCGTATTTCGTGTATGCACAAAGTCTGGCACATAGTTTGGGGCACGACTGTGTGACCCCTTTTTTTAATGAATTCTATGTATAATCATATCATGAATGTTATTGAAATGAGATGTGATTCGTAATTGTGCCGAGACATGGATGTTAGTAGCCTCGAAACCTTAATCGATGATGGTGTCAGGTTTTGAGTGTTACATTTAGTGGTATCAAATCTTACGATTTAACTGATTCTTGGACTGCATTTAGTGAGACTTAAGATGTAAAAATACATGCCATATAAACCTGTGATAACGTGGTATTGGTGGATCTGATCTAACCTCATTTTTTGCAGATAATTAAAAATGTCTATTCTGAACGAGATGAGAAAAACGAGGTAAACAGTAATGTTTCAACAAATGATTCTGGAGCAAGTCACGGTGTGTCGATATTACTGATGACAGAAAATGAAGCCAAAAATATGTTCTTCGATTTAATGGGTTAGTGGTTCTCGGAGTTCATGAGAAATAATTTGATGGCACCGTAACCTTTACCTCTTGTGGCACAGCCTACCGTACAACTTGTAATACCTCCAATACCTCCTGTTATGCCTCCACATCCCCTAATGGTTGAATAGAGGCGACGTATCCCAACTGATAAGATAAGGAAGTATGGTGCAGAGGAATTTCGAGGTAGCATTGAGAATGATCCTTCCATGGCAGAGTACTGGTTAGAGAACATGCAGAGAGTTCTTAATGAAATGGCTTATCCTCCTGAAGACTATTTGAGATTTGATGCGTCATTGTTAAAGGGCAAAGTTTATAATTAGTGGACACTATGCTGGCAATAGTTCTAAAGAATGAAATCAATTGGAAATTCTTTCGGAATGAATTTAAAAAGAAAAACATCAGTAAAATGTACTTGGATGGAAAGAAGAAGAGTTTCTAGAGTTAAAACAGGAAAACATGTCAGTTGCTGAATACGAGAGGGAGTTTGTGCAACTCAGTAAATATGCTCGAGAGATCATGTCAACGGATGAGGATATGTGTGTTCATTTTGAAAACGGGCTGAATGATGAAATTAAAATAATGGTAGGCGATTCAGAATTACGACCGTTTGTTATCTTAACTAATCGTGCTCAAAAGATGAAAGAATTTCTAATCATAAAAAACAGAGGGAAAAGATATTTGAGAGTTTGGCAAGAAGAATCTTTCTAGAGCATTCTCTATGTCACCACCGAAGAAATTCAGAGAAAGTAAGAATCATGCAGCTATAACATCTAGGTTCTAGAGTAAGAGTAGATTGGTGCAACCTGAATTGAGATATCAGAACTAGCCTGCGAATAGTGTAGTTAGTGTCCATAATGTACCCAAGCATGCGTGTGAACACTGTGAAAAATTTCATTCTAGAGAGTGCGGGTTGAAGAGGAGCACATGTTTTAGATGTGGATCTACCGAGCATTATATTCAGTTTTGTCCGATGGAATTTGTGGTAAAAGAAGATCGAAGTGTGAAACCCTCAGCTGCACCACAAAAAGGCAGACGATCGGGTCAGAGCAGTGGTATGGTCGAAGGTCGAAGTGAGGTTAAAGATGTTGTAAATAGGTCTGAGGTCGAGCACCTGCACGAACATATACTGTCTGTGATAGAGAAGAGGTTACCGTGTCTAATGTTGTTAATGATATATTCTATCTTTTTAATGATATTGTGTGTGTTCTGGTTGACCCAAGGTCGACTCATTCTTATATCTATACTGCATTGACAAATGATAAATTTTGTCTGTTGAGTTAACTGAATTTAATGTACAAGTTACAAATCCTTTAGGTCATAGTGTTGTAGTTAATTAGGTGTGTCGTAAATGTCCACTGAAAGTACAAGGTTGTGAATTTCCTGCTGATCTGTGTTACTACCTTTTTATAAGTTCGATGTGATTATGGGTATGGGCTGGATATCTGAGCATGATGTAGTGGTTAATTGCAAATAAAGACGGATTGGTTTGAAATGCCCGATGAGTGAGATGATTACAGTTGAATCTGGTAAGCTGAACAGTGATTTTAATTTGATTTCGACTATGTTTGCATAAAAAATGGTTCGTAATGACTGTGAAGCATTTTTACCTTACATACTAGATACCCGGGAGTCAAGGATAGAGCTGAAACAGGTTCTGGTTATTAATGAGTTTACAGATGTGTTTCTTGAAGAGTTATTGGGATTGCCTCCGATCAGGGAAGTAAAGTTTGGTATTGATTTGATATCGAGTACTACTCTGATATCTATCCCACCGTACAGGATGGCACCGATAGAGTTGAAAGAACTCAAGGCACAACTGCAATAGTTATTAGACAGAGGCTTTATTCACCCAAGTGTATCACCTTGGGCTGCATTGGTATTGTTTGTAAAGAAAAAGGATGGTTCAATGAGAATGTGCATAGATTATTGGTAGCTAAACAAAGATTACAGTAAAGAATAAATATCTATTGCCTCATATTGACGAGTTGTTTGATCATTGAAAAGGCAAATAGTGTTTTCCAAAATAGATCTCAGATCAAGATATTATCATATGAGAGTAAAAGACTGCGATGTGTCGAAAACTGCATTCAGGACTTGATATAGACACTACAAATTTCTGGTATGCCATTTGGGTTGACTAACGCTCCGATAGTATTTATGGATTTAATGAACAGAATCTTTCAACCTCAGTTGGATAGGTTCATAGTGGTATTTATTGATGATATATTAACCTATTCCAAGATAGAGACAGAGCATACTCAGCATTAGAGAGAGGTGTTACAGATTTTACAAGAGAAACACTTGCATGCAAAATTTAGCAAATATGAGTTTTGGCTTCAAGAGGTTGGATTTCTGGGTCACGTGGTATCTTCTGAAGGTATACAGGTTGATCCAAGCAAAGTTTTTATCATTCTCAGTTGAAAAGTTCCGAAGAATGTTTCAGAGGTACGCAATTTCTTGGGATTGGCTGGTTATTACTGTCGATTTGTTAAAAAAAATTCTATAATAACTTCACCGATGACGTAGTTACTTCAGAAGAATGTTTAGTTTGTATAGTCAGAAAAGTGTCAACAGAGCTTTGATCAGTTAAAGAAAATGTTAATAGAAGCACTGATGTTGACACAGCCTGAGACAGAGAAAGAATTTAGTTTTTTATAACGATGTGTCATTGAATGGTTTGGGTTGTGTTTCTGAAGTAAGCTGAGAAAGTGATAGCTTATGCCTCCCGATAGTGAAAGCCACATAAGAAGAATTATCCGACCAATGATCTAGAGTTAGCCGCCATTGTCTAGAGATAGCAACGATGGTTAGAATTACTGAAAGATTATAATATTGTGATTGACTATCATCCGAGGAAAGTTAATGTTGTTGAAAGGGCTCTGAGTCAAAAATCATTGTTTGCGACGTTGAACGTACATTTGTCTCTAGAGAGTGATGGTTCTGTTACGGTTGAACTTAGGCCAAGACTTGTATTTTTACAATGAATTCGGGAATTACAAAAGGATGATCGAAAGCTCGTAGCTAAGAAAGAACAGATTCAAAATGATTTCACTACAGGATTCACTGTTAATGTTGAGGGCATGATGTATTTTCGGGACAGAGTATGTGTTCCTAATGATCTGGATTTGAAATGGGACATTTTGATAGAGGCTCATAATAGTACCTACTCCATTCATCCAGGGAGCATAAAGATGTATAATGATTTGAAGAGAATGTACTGGTGGCCAAGTATGAAACGTGAGATTTTTGAGTATGTAAATAGATGTCTGGTGTGTCAGTAGGTAAAAGTCGAGCATCAAGTACCGTCTGGATTCTTGTAGCCTATTATCATTTTCGAGTGAAAATGGGAGCGAGTCACTATAGATTTTGTAGCCTATTAGCATTTCTGGTGACACCGAGGAAGAAAGATTCGATTTGGGTTATAGTTGATAGATTGACTAAGTCAGCTCACTTCATCCTTATTCGTATAGATTTCACACTTGAGAAGTTGGCTGAGTTGTATGTGTCTGAGATCGTGAGACTGCACGGGGTGCTAGTATTTATTATCTATGACAGGGATCCGTGTTTTTCTTCGAGGTTCTAGCGTAAGCTCTATGAAGCTTTGGGTACCCGATTGAATTTCAATACTGCATACCATCCGCAGACGATGGTCAGCCCAAGTGGGTGATACAGATTTTGGAGGATATGTTACGATGTTGTTTGTTGGAGTTCAACGGTAGTTGGGGGAGGTACTTACCGTTGGTAGAGTTTGCTTATAATAACAGTTATCAATCCAATATTAAAATGGCACCGTTCGAGGCACTATACGGTAGGAAGTGTAGAACACCACTATGCTGGTCAGAGTTAAGTGAATCTAATATGGTTGGGATTGACTTGATACTTGACAGAGAAGACAAAGTTTGGGTAATTCGTGATTGCTTAAAAGTAGCGTCCGATCGGCAGAAGTTATATGTAGATCTCAAGAGAAAAGATATAGAGTTTGTAGTTGGAGATTGAGTTTTTCGTAGAGTTTCACCTTAGAAGAAGGTGTTACGTTTTGGTAGGAAAGGGAAACTGAGTCCGTGATTTATTGGGCTGTATGAGGTTATATAAGGTACATCATGTAGCCTACAAGCTCGTTTTACCTCTGGAACTCGAGAAGATTCATAATTTTTTCATGTTTTGATGTTGAGACGTTATAGATAAAATCCTTCTCATGTTATTACTCCCTGCGAAGTTGAGATACAACCAGATTTGTCGTATCTAGAGGAATCGGTTAAAATTCTAGCTCGTGAAATAAAAGAGCTGGGAAATAAAATAGTACCATTAGTAAAAGTCTTGTGGAATCATTACGGGTTAGAAGAAGTTACATCGGAGATTGAGGCATCGATGAAATCACAGTACCCCAACCTATTCACTAGTAAGAAATTTTAGGGCGAAATTTCCCTAAAAGGAGAGAGTTGTAACAACCCGTTTTTAAGTGGTGTCAAAAATAGTGGTTTCGAGACCACAACTCCGATGAGTCAGGTTATAAATATTAATTTTTTAATATTTATGATGTCCTTGGAGTCATATTAAATTTTGGTAGAGGAATTTATAGTTTAGATAGTTAATTAAGTAAAAAGGATTAAACTGTAAAGGTTGTGAAAATAGAGTTTGATTAAGTAGAGGGACCAAATGAACAAATTAACCAATTTAAGTTAAGTAGTGGATAGCTATGATATATATATTGATTATAATGGGGATTAATTAAAGTTAAAAAGGGTTAATTAAGCTTAATGATGAAAGTCATAATTTACAAAAAAAACTATATAAATTAAATTAAAGAAATAAATATGATAATTTCATCATCTCTTTCTCTTTTCTTTCTTCCATGAACAAAAGAAGGAAACTAAGGTTTCCATTTTCATCTTCTTGAAGCTTTGATGTGGGTAAGCAAATCATATTCGTTTTTAGTCATTTTTATGTTTTTGAGTTCGTATTAGCTTAATCTAACTAACCCAAGGACTAATTTGTGAATCTGTCAAATGTTATAACATTTTCCAATTGATGAATGAGCTTGTCTTTGAATGTTTATGGTAGATTTGAAAGCTTGGTGGTTGGGTTTGGTGTTTTTTTATAAAGTGATTTTTAATGAATTTAGGGTTTAAGGACTAAAATATTAAAATGATGAAATTGTATGTACTTGGTGTGAAATAAATTGCATGTAGGAGTTGGGAAATACCCTAGTACATTTGGTTGGGCGTGGGGTTGAAGTGGAAATGGTTGTTTTGCATGTTTAACATCTAAGGACTAAATTGAATAAAAATAAAATGTTAGGGGTAATCTCGTAAATTTTCCAAAAAGGACTTAAATGCATGAAATGATTTAAATCTTATGTTTTAATAAGGAAATTGAATGATTTTTTGTGTTAGATCAAGATCGTGCTACAGATCGAGAAAAGGGAAAATCGCAGAATAGTCCTTAGAGCTTAACTCTAACTGCAATTTAGTCTGGTAAGTTCGTATTGTTAAATTTCACATTTATATTACTAATTACGTTTATTTTGAAGTTCTTTCGGTCGAAATGAGGCATGGAAGACTTAGCGAATAATTCAAAGGAAGCAAAGTCTCAGTTAAAGCGTATCGATGTAAAGATTAGAGCGTATTACTATGATGTTGCATACGTCTCGGTAAGAATGTATTGCAAAGATGTTGCATACATCTCGGTTAGAGCGTATTACTATGAAGTTGCGTACGTCTACATCCCGGTTAAAGTGTATTGCTATGAATTTGCTTACGTCTCGGTTAGAGCGTAATGCTAAGTGATCGTTTATGTCTCAGTTAGAGCATAAGGTCATTTTAGCTCAAGAGGAGCGATATACCATGACAAGGCTCAGATGCATCATGTTATTGCAAGACAATTTATGTTATGGTAAATTATACTTACTTGCAATCTTACTAAGCTTAAAAAGTTTACATGTGGATTTATTGTTGTTTTGTAGATTTCGTTTTGTTGGTTGAAGATCGGATCACCTCGAAGCAAATCACACTATCTCGAAAGCTCGTTCAATAGTCTTTATCTCACTTGGTTATATGACATGTACTAGGGATTTGATTTAGTATGTTGGGAATGTTTGAAAGCTATTTTGATGTTATATATTTTGGTTGCAAGTTGGTATTTTGTATTAGATGTTAAGTTTGGAGGGAATTGTTGAAGTTATATCTTGGATAAATATAAGTATACTTGTTAGACTTATATGTGTATTTTGTTATACAATGTGTAAAGAAATGAGCATTCATTTAGATGTTGTTTGTCAATGATATGGCAATATTAGAAGCCTTATTTCCCTTTTTTTATGTATGATTATAGGTAAATGAACTATGTGAAGATATGTACATGTTGAGTGGATTTTATGAAAATTTTTCATGTTATTTTTGGCATTTCGCAAGTACACATGACCTGTCACATGGGCCATCACACAGGCATGTGCCCTGTGTAAAATAGGTGCAGGGTTCACACGGGCTGCACACGGGCTAGGACACGATCGTGTGGCCCATTTTCGAGTTGACACACGGCCTACTACACAGTTTCACACACAGACGTGTGGAGTAATTTCGCATGTTCACACGGCTTGTTACACGGTTTGTGACACGATCGTGTGTAAGGGTATTTCGTGTATGCACACGGTCTGGCATATGATCGTATGACCCCTATTTTGATGAATTCTATGTTTTGTGTTCTTTCATGCGGTTTAATCAAATCCTTATGAATTGGGTTGATAAGCGAAGTAAGAATGATGAAATAGAATTGAATGTATAATCATATCATGAATGTTACTGAAATGAGATGTGATTCGTAATTGTGTCGAGACATGGATGTTAGTAGCCTCAGAACCCTAATCGACGATAGTGTCAAGTTTTGGATGTTACATTTAATGGTATCAGAGCTTACGATTTAGTTGATTTTTGGTACTGCATTTAGTGAGACTTAAAGTTTAGAAATACGCGTTATATAAACATGTGATAGTGTAATATTGGTGGATCCGATCTAACCTCAATTTTTGCAAATAATTGAAAATATCTGATTTTGAACGAGATGAGACAATGAGATGAACAGTAATGTTCCAACAAATGATTCTGGAGCAAGTCACGATGTGTCGATATTACCGATGATAAAAAACGAAGCTAAAAATATGTTCTTCGATTTAATGGGATAGTGGTTCTCGAAGTTCATGCGAAATAATCTGATGGCACCGCGACCTCCACCTCCTATGGCACAGCCTGTCGTACGACATGTAGTACCTCCAACTTTATTCCACTGTAGGTGGTTCTTACGACGACTATAGCTTCCTCGATTGGGAGAATAACAACGATGCCTCAATTTACAAGAGGGTGTCAAATTATTTTGAGGAGGTGGAGATTAAGGGCAGAGTTGCTAAAATCAAGGTGCATTTTGCCCAAAATGGAGAAAGAAGTAGAATTAGTTGTAATTTGGGTTTGAAAAGTAACATCCATGAATCTAGGATTCCTATTGAATTGGGTTGTTCTTGTAAAGATGATCTTGCTTTCTACTCATAAACTTTGTCCTGAGGCATGGTTTAAGATCAGAGGAAATAAGCAAAAACATTTCTATTGACTTGAAATTTGTGAAGAAAGAAAAAAGCCTGGAAGCTTGAAGATGGTAGAAGCAATTGGAACTTGAACATGATAAAATGGTGAAAGCTTTGTAGAAGGACGCAATCAATTTTTTTGAGTGTTTGGTTGATGAGAAAATGTAAGAAACTATGGTAAAATCAACAGTATTATATTAACAATTGGGGTAAAATGAATAAAGATATACGTGACAACTTGTGATTGGCTAAAATTTTTTTTCTAGTGAGACTAACAATTGAAGTAAAATGGGTAACGGTTTAATAGTTTAGATCTCAGTTCTGATAAATAAAATTAGATACCAATTTGAGAAAATTAATATAATTTTGATATTATTTTATTGTTTAAGCCAAAAAGAAGACGAGAATACAACAACGGATCTGACCAATGTACTTTTAAACTCGAACCCTTTCCTTTTTGTTTTCTTAAAAGACATGGACATTTTTTTTTTCTTGGATTTTTACCAATTCTTTTAAGAAACCTATGGTCGGCGTTTGTTTAGTTGACTCGTTTGCTCACACCAAGTTTACAGCTTTTTATTTATTTGTTTGTGGTTTTTTTAATGGCCTCTTGCCCTTTTATTTTACTCCTAAATTTCCATGCTATTTCAACTCCACAAGGGATCTGCACAACGAGGAAACCCAAATAATTAAAGGCCGCCTATAATATTAAAATATGAATGAGGACTTGAATCATTTGGTCGGTGTATCTAAACCGGTAATTACACCTCACCGCCTATTTTTCTCATATTATCTTATATATTGATTTTTGGATCCATTACCAGTCAAGTTTAATTTTGGACGAACCCAACGAGTGGTTCCAATGGAAAAGAAGATGATGTTCATCCTAAGATACCCGAGTTTGAGCACTTGTGTATGCAATGTGTGTATACAATGTCAAAAGATTAAAAAAGTATAAACACATACTACCATATAATCACATTAGTATATTCAAAAAAAAAAGTTTAATTTTAGACAGCAGTTCAGTTACTCTATGTCTTCGGAGGTTAACTTGATAAGAAACATTTTATATCTTCAACACTCACAACAAGTTATCCTAATACATCACTCACTTATTACAGTTTCCTCACCTTTGTACCTTGAAGAATTAAACTATTACAACTGAATTCACCCATGTGAATTTAGTAAGCAAAACCACAATACAAATGTTTTACTATTAAAATGCACTCATAACATAACATTTATCGCAAGGACAGATTGAATATTCAATCTCTCAATACAATAACCTATACAAATCTCTCAGTTATATTTAATTTGAGACTTGCTAACCTAAATAAGATCTATCAGAATCCCTATAAAACAACCACTATTTAAGTTGACCATAATATAATAATAATGAACAACATAAATAAAGCTCTTGGCGGCTAATAGTGCAACGCTTCAATATGATTTAATATCCACAATCCAAGAGATTAGATAGAGGTGATCTGATTCTCCAAATATATTTACTTAATAAACTTCATTGATGGATTAAATATTATTCACATAATCAGCACAACCCACAAACACTATTAAATAAATAGCCAATAACACAAATACGAAAACTGCCTCAACCTACTACAATGGTCCAAGCAGTGAGCACTCCCTCAAACACTAATTACCCTTTCCATCTTTTTCAACAAAATCAAATACTAATGCAAGATGATAATGTTTTAGGACCAATATTAAAAAAGAATGAATGAAGTAGGTGGCATAATGACTGTTAGGTGGATATGGAAGAAAGAAAAGGTGAAACTTGAAAGAGAAGGTAGCATGACACCAGAGAGCGAGGAGAACCATAAGTTTTGTATAATCATAAATGAATAGGTCAACTGTTGGTACCGCCAAATATGTGCTAGGTAGGTTGGCAATGGCGCAGAAAGTTTTGAAACTGCCCATTCTGGCAATCCCACTATTGTTGTATACAGCTTGTTGCCTGCCGCTCCTAAATTAGTTTCCATGTTAAAGATAAGTTGGGATAGACAGTAAGATGTGACGTGATGCATTTAGTTTATTTTTTATTTCATGTTACAGTATTTAATTTAATTATCATCGTTATTTTTATACTAATTGTAAATAAATGCACCATTTATCTAAACTCACCTTGGGTGGCTTCCATTTCAAACCAAGCTATGTATGCATTTATTCATTATAACTCTTTAATAGATTTGGTTTGAGAAATATAATATTATAATTTAAAGTTTAAAATTTAAGCTTTAAAGATTATATAATTGGAAAGAATAATTATAAAATTTAAAGGAATTAATATTTATAAATAAAAAAAATACTAAAATTCAAGCCTTAATAATAATATCTCCTTCCTATAATATAATTTGTAAAGTATGAAAAATAAGCAAAGTTGCAGATTATTAGAGTTGTGTGACATGAATCTTTGTTAAAAAAAAATACACTGGTAAAACTAAGGGTTCTATGTGAGGCTTAAGGCCGATGACCGAATAGATTCGACATTGATAGAAATGTTTTTCAACCTTATTACACTTCATCTATTTGCTCTTGATTAGAATAATATTTTTTTCAACCTTTAAATAGATGTGGCTGAAGCTCCACTTGTATATTTTGAATTTGACATTTGTAGATTTTTTCTCCTCTACACATGGTTTTTTTCGAAAGAGTTTGCACGTAAAATATGTGTGTTTTACTTTTTTCTTTTCATATTACTTTGCACCGTTTTATATTGTTATTATTGACGTTAGTTTTAACATAAGTGGTAGTTAATATTCTCATTTAGGATATGAGAAGAGTTATATTATATAAAAAGCTTTTATAGGCACTTATTGTCATATAAATACTATTATTTACTAAAAAATATTAAGATATTGAACCTCATGTGTGGTCTATTGACTAAAGATCTTCACTGTCCCAAGTGTGACTTGAACTTGAATCGCGTTAATCACATTTAATGTTCGAATTTTATCCTATTATTAAAAATATCGCCAGTCTTAGTCAGCATTTTCGTGAAATTTCCCGCCTAACCAAATTTCCGTCAAATTAAAATTTAATTATTTTTAATGTTATAATTATTTTAAATTGCATTAAATATTTTTATGTATTTATTATTACGGTTTAAACAAACCTGTGAGGAATTTGATAAAAATATTTTATAAATCTGATTAATTATGTATATTGTTGAATTATGACTCCTATTTCAAGTCAAATTTGAGAAATAATCTTTCAGTTAAACTCTGTTTATTTGTTTCAATTAAACTCTGTTTATTTATTTGAGTCAAACTCTTATTACTCTAGATTATTTTATTATTATTTGACTTAGGAATTTAGCCTATAAATAGGCTCTTTTACAACATTAAAAAAAGATATACCCATTTAGACATACCTATTATAGTTTAGAACTTCTAACACTTTTGGAGAATTTAGTGTTTACGTTTTGAGGGTTCTTTATTTTTGGGTTTTTGGGGTTTAGTTTTAATCTCCATCTTTTGTACTCTTCGTTCTTTGCCATTATAGTAAAATTATCTTTGCCCGTGGTTTTTTATCCCCTTCGGAGGGATTTTTTCCACGTTAAATTTGTGTGTTCAATTTCTCAATTTCTTCCGCTATTTTTAACTTGTTCGTTGCTTAATCGGGTCGTTACCTAATAAGTGGTATCAGAGCTAGTTTATTTTTCACAGATCAGCCCATTCAGAGATTGCAGCAACATGGTTCGATATTAAGAAGTTTGATGGTGACACAAATTTTAATTTGTGGCAAGTTCGAATGATGGTAATTCTAGTTCAAACCGGTTTGAAAAAGGTCGTTACCGAAAAAAAGCTCGATAATCTAGTTCAGTCAGAATAGGAAGAGCTTGATGAAAAGGCCCTATCTGCAATCTAGTTGTGCCTTGCAAATAGGGTATTACAGGAGGTATTGATGGAGAAGACCTCATCCGCCTTGTGGAAAAGGCTAAAACTCTTTATGCGACTAAGTCTCTGGCTAATCGTTTAGTGCTGAAACAACGTCTATTTACGTTTCGCATGAATGAAAGTGAGCTTCTTAGAGATCACATCAGTCAATTTATTAGTCTTTTGAATGATTTAATTAATATTGAGGTTTAGATTGACGATGAGGATCAGACTATGCTTTGTTGTGCTCTTTGCCCCATTCATACAAGTCTTTTAGGGAGACCTTGATTTATGGTAGAGATAAACTCTCGTTTGAGGATGTGAAGGGTCATTTGTTGAGCAAAGACAAACTCGACAATGAGTTTGGTTCAGATAGCAAGGCAGAAAAACAAGCTTCTGTTTTGGTAGCATCAAAGAAGCGAGACAAAAGGTGTCACTATTGTAAGAAATAAGGTCACGTCAAAGCGGATTGTTACAAACTACGAAATAAAAGGGCAATTAAGAGTAACGAGGAAGATTTAGCTGGTGCTAATTTGGCCGATGAAGTGGAGATGATTTCTTGTTAGTGTCAACGAGCGAAAGCTCCGAGATTACATCCGAGTGGATCCTAGATTCAGGATGTTTTTTCCACATGTGTCCCAACAGAGAATGGTTCTCCACATACAGTTCAATTGAAGGTGGAGTTGTGCACATGGGAAATGATTCATCCAGTAAGGTAATCGGTATTGGTACTGTTAAAATTAGGATGCACAATGGTACGATTAAGACACTACCAGATGTCAGGTATGTACCTAATTTACGAAAGAATCTCATCTCCTTAAGTATTTTAGACTCAAAAGGTTGCAGAATTAACATTGAGTCGAGCGACATTAAGGTATCTCGTGGGGCTCCCGTTTTGTTAAAAGGTGAAAAGATCGGCAGTCTTTATATTCTAGAAGGTCTTATAGTGACCGGTGAAATAGGACGTCCCTCGTTCTTTACGGAGTTGAAATCAACTCATTTGGAGCGGAGGCAACTTGGTCATAGGAGGGAAAAATGTATGACCGTTTCATTGAAGAGAAGTTCTCTTTTGGATGCAGGTTTTGAAAAGTTAGGGCATTGTGTTCGTAAAAATCAAACCCGGGTTAGTTTTGATTTGGCAGTGCACAAGTCGAAGGCTAGAAGGCTTCCACCTTCTAAGTACAGATTTGACTCAATTAATTCCCTGCATAGTTTAAGATAGGTCCGTGGCGTGCTTTGGCAAAGATGGCATTGTGGAAATATGAGTCAAGGTGGAGATTTGTTGAATTATGACTCCTATTTCAAGTCAAATTTGAGAAATAATCTTTCAGTTAAACTCTGTTTATTTGTTTCAATTAAACTCTGTTTATTTGTTTGAGTCAAACTCTTATTACTCTAGATTATTTTATTATTATTTAACTTAGGAATTTAGCCTATAAATAGGCTCTTTTACAACCTTAAAAAAAGATATACCCATTTAGACATACCTATTATAGTTTAGAACTTCTAACACTTTTGGAGAATTTAGTGTTTACGTTTTGAGGGTTCTTTATTTTTGGGTTTTTGAGGTTTAGTTTTTATCTCCATCTTTTGTACTCTTCGTTCTTTGTCATTATAGTAAAATTATCTTTGTCCGTGGTTTTTTATCCTCTTCGGAGGGATTTTTTTCACGTTAAATTTGTGTGTTCAATTTTTCAATTTCTCCCGCTATTTTTAACTTGTTCGTTACTTAATCGGATCGTTACCCAACATATATAATTTTAATATTTATCTATTATATTTCTTAAAAAAGACTATTTACACTCTGAAACCTTTTACTTTCTTAGATAATTTCGATCATCATATGAAATTTTATGCAAAATTATCGGTTTTGATTAATTAGATTTGATAATTTTAATATGAATGTGAATACAACATGATAAAAATATGATTAAAACACCAGATGACGCAATATTAATGCACAAATGTGTTAAAATCTAAGTAAAATAATTACTGTTTCATTTAAAACTATCATTAGTGATGTATTAAATTTGTATAAATATCTAGAGTAAACTATCAAAATAGTCATTTTTGTTTATCTTAAATTACATTTTAATCACTTACGTTATTGTTTTGTTACAAAGTGGTAATTCTGCCGTTAAGCTTTGTTGCTTCTCTAACGGAAAGCTTACATAGCAGTCCAAATAGATTTAAATGCCAACTCGGATATCTAGTTGGGATGAGAATAATTTTTTATTAAAAAAATCTAATTAATTAAAAATTTTAAATTAATTATAACTGAAAAACAAAAACTCAATTAGATATCCAAGTTGACATTTAAAACCTATTGGATTGCCACGTAGGATTGCCGTTAACGTAAGTGACTAAAACGTAACATTTCAAACATAAGTGACTAAAATGTAATCTGAGATAAACAAAAATTACTATTTTTATAGTTTACCCAAATATCTGATACATTAAATATGATTATGATATTAACACGAACGGTGATGTTTGTCGAAACCACCTTTAAAAACGAAGTTTCGAAAAATTATTTTAAAATTTGGAAAATAAGGAGTAAAAAAGGGAGTCACCACCAATCTTTTATTTGGGTGTGATTGGATCACCACAAAACGTTTAAAATGTTAAAAATGTCGGTCTACGAAATCCAAAAAAATAAGTTCGGGAGTCGGTTACGCATGAGGAAGGATTAGCACCCTCGTACGCCCAATATTGGTACCACATGATTATTTTCGGGTCTTATTTCGTGAAAACAGTGAAAACTCGAGTAAAATTTAAAATGCGATGTTTATTTTGAAAGGTTTCATATATTTTTAAAGAAATCTTTTTAAGAACATTCGTCTCCGTATTCCGAACCTCTACGAGAATTATAGTCGTGTCCAACACATTAGGGCACTATATTCTTAGAGTTTCAAAATTGAAGGACGTTTCGGGAACTTTTGAAGAGAGTATTCGATCGCGTGATTTGTACGAAAATCATACTCAGCGCGTTAGGGCACGATTTTTCGAGGTCTTCACGCGAAGGAACATTGTCTTGTTTACTTAAAAAAAAATTTGATATAGATAGGGATGTGTTTGAAAACTTTTGAAGAGGATATTTCTTTCGCACGAATTACGAAAATCACACCCCGCACGTTAGGGCACGATTTTCGAAGTTTTCATACGGAATAATATTGCCTCGTTTTTGTCACGAAAATCATTCGTATATATATTTTGAGAACTTGAGAATTTCATATTAAGGTTAAAATGCAATCCTCGAACATATGATTTGAAGGATTTGGAAACGAGTTACCCATTTACTTCGATTTTCACGAAGAATTAAAGTCGTGACCAACACGTTAGGACACGACATTCTCGGAATCTCGAGGTGAACGGGCGTAAAAAAACTTGAAAAGGATATCCGGTTCGCGCGAATTATACGAAGAAATCACACCCGACACGTTAGGGCCTGGTTTTTCGAAGTTTACGCTCGAACAGAATATTGCCTCGATTTTTAAAATAACTTGTAATGAGCGCGTAAGTTTAAAACACGAATAGCGATTAATAAGAGGCATTAGATACGAAGCAATATAATAAGCAGATAAATAATATGCAAAAATATAAAATGCAGGTGCAAATAAATGCAAACATTGATAAGGAAGAAGAAACAATGAAATCGGGGTTAAAAACGGGACTTTTGGATACCAGGGGCAAAATGGTAATTTTGGTGAAATCGAGGTTAAAAATAGAATTTTAGAAGGTTTGGGGGTAAAATGGTAATTTTTGGTGAAATCGAGGTTAAAATGGAATTTTGGAAAGTTTGGGGGTAAAATGGTAATTTTTGGTGAAATCGGGGTTAAAAATAGAATTCTAAAAAGTTTAGGGGTAAAATGGTAATTTTTGGACTATTTGGGGACTTATAAACAATAAAACCAAAGAGTGGGTGACACGTGGCAGTCCCACAAGCATCCAGCAGTCAAAGGACTAAATTGTAAATCTTGAAAAATTCTTGGGCCAATTTATAATTAAATAAAAGTTGATTTAGGGATTAAATTAAAAAATTAAAAATGTCAGGGACTAAATGCAGAAATAAGCCAAAAAGTGACACGTGGCGACCTTTGGTGCAGTCAAACAGTCAAAGGATTAAATTGAAAATCAATTAAAATTACTGGGCAAAATTGCAAATAATTAAAAAAAGCAAAAAGGACTAAATTGAAACAAATAAAAAAAAGCGGAAGGACCAATCGCGTAAATAGAAAATTTGATGAAAACACGCGGATCCCAGAGGTAGGTCGGGTCGGTCCAATGGGTACTATAAATGCCATTTTAGGGTTTTTTTATTAAATTTCATTTTATTTTCCAAAAAATTCCAGAACCTCACCCCTTTTTCTCTCAAACACCCTAAATCCGGCCACCATCAACCTGCCCGTCAGGTCGCCGTTCGTCCCGCGCGTGAGGGCACGTCACCAGTAGCCCGGCCATGTGTGTCGCCCTCGGCTCACTTTCGACCCAGTTTCGCCGTCGCCGGGCTTGCACACGCCGTCCGACCACCGTCCGAGGTAAGTTTAGAGGTCATCCTTTTCTTATTCCCTTTTTCCTTTTCATTATTATAAAAAAAATCAGATCTGGATTTTCCAGATCTGAAATTTTCTAAAACACATCCTTCCTTGTCCTCTTTTTTTTTAACAATCTCCTTTATTTTTTTTTTAAAAAAAAACATTTATCTTAGTCCTTTAAAAATCTGTTCTTTTTGATGTCATTCTCCCTTTTGCAGACGTTCGAAACGGGGGAATCAATGGCGACGTACGAGCGAAACTCCGGCGGTGGTGGTGCGAGACTCCGGCGATGGCGGTGCGAGACAGGGAAGCAAACTCTGACTTTTCGATTTCTCTTTCTTTTTTTAATGGTTGATATTATTAATTATTAATATTAATTATAATTATAAATATTTATTACTATTATTAATTATTATGATTATTAATAATATTTTTATTAATGATATTTATGAAATTATAACTGACCATATTAATCACCATTAGTACATTTATTCACTGCTTTGGAAACTAAACGACTAATGAATGCTGGCTGCAGAGTAGTTAATGCATGTTCATGTACATTATTAATTCAAAACATTTAAAATTGCAGTTATGAATGCATGTATGATGAGTACCTGGTTTTTAATGCTTGAATGAGTTGGTATTGAATTGGAACTTGTCTTTGCTGACTATTTGATGCTTGGCCGAATGTTGTTTGGTAATGAAAGGGCTTGTATATTGATTTCAAGAACAGGGTTGTTGTATATTTATTTTGAGCACCGGGTTTGTAACCCTTTTCAACGAGAATCAATTTGGCTTTTATAGCCAATTTTCTCATGATTCTATTTTGTTTCTTACAATTTAATGCTTGTCTAATTCTTCTTTTTGCAGGTTCGGCCATGGCAGCTTGCTTAACAGTGGCGGTGACAGTAGCTACCAGTTGAAGTTTGGAGGTGACCAATTGACTGCTGACGTGGTGGGCATTGATTGGTCAAGAGAGGAGGTGGCTGGTGCAAGTGGGAGCTGACTCTGTCTCTGTTTTGGGTCACTTGGGTTGTAACAATTTGGGCTCAATTGGGCCAATTGTTTGAGCATTGTAATTGGGTCCCAATATGGGTTTAATTGGACATTTCAATTGGACTTTCTATTTATTAATTTTAATATCCTTTTAAATTTAATTAAATTTAAATTGAAGATAAATTTAAATAAATTTAAATTTAAATAAAATTTAAAATTAATTTAAAATCAAAAGCTAAGTTTCGGTCAAAATTGGGCTCCAACAATATTAACATGAAAATCAATTTAATAATGTCACCTAGAATTAATAATTTCAGATACAAAATGATTACATAACACAAATATAATATGAGAATAATATAAATTAGATTTTGTAACAAAAAATTATTTACTAATGAAAATAAATCGAGTAGTGATGAACTTATATCTTAATATTATTCAACATATTTTTAATTCTTGGATTTATAATTCTTAAGTGTTTCATTTAAGAATGATATAAAATTAAGTAAAAGTATCATGAATGTCTCTATATTAAAGTTAGATTGTATTTTTTACTAATAAATGGATAAATTAGTTTTGTATGTTAAATCAAAAAGTAAATTGGTCATTTCTGTTAAAATTTTCATTTATTTGTACTGTTAAAAACTTGCCTGACTGACAGAATAATTAGAAAGTGACACATGGTATGTCATGTGTACTTTATGCTGTTGTACAAAGACTGGTTTTTAATAGAAGAATTGGATGAAGTTTTAAATAGAACTACCGTTTTGCACTTGAACCTATTGTCTAAGGGCTAATTTGCTCATCTTTTGACTAGAGGAGACAAAATGTAATCGACCCCTAGTATAAGGGCATCCATCAACATTTGCCTAAGTATGAAAAGAGAAAATAACATCACAATAATATTATAATTTAAAAAGAAGAAGATATTTTTGTAATTTCATTACTAATTTGGTGACCTAACTAGGAAAAATTATTAGATAGACCATTCCCACCACATAAGCAATAGTTCCATCCAATTATATAATGCCATGTAAGATTATTTTTACATGTCATTCGATGATTAAGAAATTAAAAATAAATTTAAAATTTTTATTTTCTCCTTTAACCATTCTATCTCTGGAAAAGAAAAAAAATTCATCCATGCATCAATTAGTATTCTTACAATCTTTTTTATTAAAGTGAAATTTTGATGGAAAATCTTTTTTAATTTGTTATCGAAATTGAGAAAGAAACAAAATTTCATTCTGTTATTTACTTATGTTGAAGTCAAATCCCAAATTTTTAAAATTCCTAATTCCTAATTTATGTAAATTACTAAATCTAAAAACCAAGTTATTTCCTAACACAAAGGCTCAAATTGAACCCTTAATTTTTCTAATTTGCCTAATATCCAGAATTTTTATTCTCCAATCCTTTATTCAAAGGGAAAATCGAAGCAAGAGAAAACATTTTGAAATGGAATAGGACAATGATAAGTGAAGATGAAGGAAAAGTAAAACGTTTTATTTGGACGAAAGATCAATATTTTGGGTCTTAATCATGGTGTTTTTAGTTTTTGCTTCTTCTCATACTTTAAGATCTATAAATGAAAATAAAGAAAAAAAGAAACAATAAATTTTGATGATTCTCAAGAGTTTAATGCAAAATGGTTGAAGGTTGGAAAAAGCATAATCTTTTGAACAATTTTTTTAATTTTTTAGTCCGCAATGACAAGTAAAAATAATCTTACATGGCATTATATAATAGGATGAGACCATTGCTTATGTGGTGAGAATGATCCATCTAATAATTTCTCCCTAACTAAAGTGTCACAAACTCAACCAAATACTTAAATACACGTATTAAATAATGAAAAATTTATATAAAGAAATCATAAATATATATATATATATAAAATACCATGAATATGATTATTGCACAAAATACAAATACATATATTTTTTCAATTTCTTTTTTCCCTTTTTTGAATTGTAACAACTACAGTAAAATTATAATACATGTTCGAGTAATCACAAGTATTAAACTATTACAAACGGACTGTCTGAGTAAACACAAAGTACAATCAAACTATTACAATATAAATGAATTAAGAACTAATATAGTTCAAACTAAAACCAACCAAATATGACTAATTGAACGAAAACTCTCATACATGATGAGACTTAAAGACTTACGCATATAAATTGGATATAATAAATTTTAAATCTAAATATATAGGACCTAAAACCTTCATCTTTATCGATTAAATCAATGCCTCTTTTGTTAATATATATTTTAAAAGGTCACAGAATCAGGGGCGAAGTTAGGGGGCTAGCAAGGGTTTCGGTCCCTCTTAAAATGAAAAAATTTTCATTTAGTATCTTAATTTTTTTTAAATTTTAAATTAATAAAAGTAAAATTACATTTTAATCCCCTAAAATAATAAAATTTTAATTTAATCTTTTAAAAATTATACTTTTACTATCGTAAAAATTACAATTTAATTTTAACTTCCTTAACAATTTTCTAGCTTCTCCTTCCATAAAACCATGAATTCTTATGAGATTGGATGAATAAGTGTTAAGTAATTCCATGATATGATTTGGGATCACATAGATTATTCCATTAAATGGACATAGACGTCCTTATACATCAAAATAAATAGAAGTGAATGAAGGTCACGTGCATGGCACCGACCAATCATGGACCGGATCAATAACAGTCAAGACTGGCTGGCCTGCTGCCACGTACACCATTCCCTTATGGTCTTGCACTGTATTATCACATAAAATATTTAATATTTTACTCCTTTTTATGTGTTGCTCTTGCATGACCTGGTCATCAAATAGCCGTGGGTCCCGCCAAGTGGGATACGTGTATTCCTACTATTCTTTCATGTCCCTTTCAAACCTGACCCCAGGGAATGATCAACGGCTGGTATCTCCTCTCCAGCTGTTTCGAATTATTGCATCCAACGGAAGACATCCAATTGACGGCTGCCGCCCAACAGTGTTTCCCAAGTCTTGGACTGCATTGGCTGTCGGTAAATTAGGAGTATGTGGTAACATTTTATTATAAAGAAAATGAAAAAAGTAAAGAACAATGTATGTTATTAGTCCCTGCATTTCTATAAAATTGAGATTTAATCACTAAATTTTAAATTTTAAAAATTAAATTCTCTTACCTTTTCAATTTAAAAATTTTAATCATTAATTTTTGTTAAAATTATCAAGTCAAAATATTTATTTTCAATTTGTTTTCACTCATATGACATGTCACGTGAGAGCAACTTAATCAACATAATAAATTGTTAAATTTTGACAAAAAATACTTAATATTTTAATGATTGGATTGAAATTTTAGATTAAAAAACTTAATTTTTTAACTTTTTAAGTATAGAGAATAAATATCAAATTTTATCAAAGTACAGGGCTTAACAGGCAATTAACGCAAAATAAATTACAATAAAAATAAAGTAGCCGTTGGAGACCTGGAGTTTAGTACTTGTATAAAAAGAGGCACAGACTTTAAAACACATGAAAGTCTGGAAGAAAAGTAAAATAAATTAAAAATCCAAACCATTTCGGATCCCTCTGGGATCGAAATCGATTTTGTATCTATTTTCTGTTTATCAATAGCATTTCCCTAACAAATATTCTTTTTCTTTTTTTGCTTTTCATTGAGAAAATCTGTACAGATTTCCTCTGAAATATATATATCTTGAAGATGTTTCTGGGTTCAGGCTTTTGATAATATTATTTCGAAGATCATTGCCTCCTTTTTGTTTGATATTGAAAAATCTTGTTCGTTGTTTGCCAAAGCAAAACCCTGTAGTATTATGGATGGGATTTTCTTGTCATCTTCAGCTGAGAAATCTGTTTCTCCAAACAAGCAATTCAAGAACATTCCAAGGAGACATAGTAGTGGAGCTCACGCAAGCATCATCCATGGAGGAGGAGGAGGAGGCCTCTTTTTGGCTCCCCCACCGTCTCTTTCCTTCTCTTATCCATTCTATCAGGCTCAGCAGCAACCACCTCTCCTTCCACTCCCTAATAAGCCTCTTCATACTTCGCTTCCTTCTCGAACCCCTACCCTTTCATCTTCTCCATCTAACCTCAAAAACAACAGATACAAAGACCAGTCTCTGACCCCTCCAAAGAGATCAAAACCGAAGCAACTCAGTGGGAAATCAGTAGGAGAGCCAAAGAAACTTCAAACCAGACCAACAGAGGGAAAAAAAGCACAAGGTGTAATTAGTAAGCCCTTTGTCATGGCATCAGGAGGACCCCAGGCGGCTGCGAGAGATTTGGAGAGGCTTTCAAGCTCTATCTTTACACTCTCTCCACCACCTAGTAGCTTGCCTTTGCCCAGCTTTTCGCTTAGATCAAAGCTTGGCTGCAAGGCTGAAGCTAGTGGAGGAGTCGATGGTGGAGCCACTGACAACCTCCGACGACTCCTACGTCTCCCTTGAAGGGTCTTTCCCTTAAATAAAGGCCTGAACAATAATCAAGGGTAAATAGTAACTTCTGTTCTTCCTTTTCTAGTTTTTCTCCTTAATTTTCTCATGTCATGGGAAATTATAATGATCACCTCATAGTTTTTTTGAGCTCAGGTGCACGAATAAAAGAAAAACTAGAATGGATAAGAAGTGTGCTTGCTTCTGAGTTCTAAGGCTTTGGGTCAAGAGTTTGTTCAACTTTTTTTTTTTGCATTTTCTTTTGTAATTTAGATCCTATGCTGATCATAATGCGATCACCGCCATGTTTTTGAATTGGGGGTGAACATATATAAATTATAAAATATATACGTGTAAGGCTTTGCCTTTTTCTTCTGTTTGATCGTCTTAAGGCTGTTTCTGAACAGACGATTGCCACATTGAGATTTAATAGTTAAATAATCAGTTTATGTAAATGTAATATTAAATATAAATAATAAAAAATTTTAATTCGATTTGATTTAAAATTTTTAATTTGATTTGATTTGAAAAAATTTTAATTTAAATTCAATTGCTAAAATGTTCAAAGATTTTCAAAACAAAGTTTTGATTTTTCGTTTTTTTCTTGAGAAAATAAATAAATAATGAAAGCTGAAAATAATCATAAATAAAGGAAAATAAAATTTAAAAAGAAGGTTAATAGGTTTGGACCTCGAAGACTAATGTACATAATATAAGGTTTAAAATGACGGTTTATTTACTTACTATTGAAGTAAATATTTTATTTCTCCATGTACAACAAGTATTTCCACATACTAAAGTCATGGCTTCTAGTAATCTTACATGGATATGACTTCATATTGTATGTGATGGAATCTAAAATATTTCTACATATTTTATAATAAATGCAATTGATTTTATTTACAAACTCTTTACTTAAAAATAATATTAATACATAGAATAATATGCTTTTTTTTAATTGGCTTAATAGATCGTTTTTTTTTTTCAAAATTTAAGAAAATAGACTGATTTTAAAGAGAGAATGTATGCTTTCTGAACATGTGGTAGGAAGCGCGTCTTTCCTCCAACAGTCATTTCTCAACGACCAGAATTTAAACGAGGTCAACGATAAATTTTTTTAAAGGGCAATGGTTTTTTTCCTTATAAATATCAGGTCATTTTTCATTTTTTTACTTAAATCCAACTGGCCCTATTATCTCTAAACTCTCAATTCTCTCAATTTTATCAAGTTTTGTTCAAAATTTTTCAATACATTTGATTAAAAATATTATATTTTTATTTTACTATTTCGTATATTATTAATTTTGATTAAATTTTCACGAATGGCATGTTCTCTGATTCGTTTCGACAACAAACACATTTTCGCTACTCAATCGGTAATGGCAAGAAAAAAAATTAAATTTCGTTATTTTCAATTAAGTTAATTTTAAAGTTTTATATTTTTAAAATATTTTATTTTGTTAATATAAATAGGCGGATGATCGTGTTTTAGAGGGTTTCATACACAATTTGTCAAAGAGCCTAGACATTGAAAATCGTGGTTATTTGCAAGATGTGGAATTCTTACATGCGTCTCGTATGCTCGGGGACTGCAAATTGGATCCTACTCTTATTAACGCGTTGGTGGAAAGATAGAGACCAGAGACACACACATTTCATTTTCCATGCCATGAGTGTATAATTACACTCAAGGACGTACTTTTACAACTTGGTTTACCGGTAGATGGGCCAGTCGTTACGAGATCAACGGTCATTTCGGGTAAAGAGGGCCTTTGTGAGAAATTTTTGGGAAGGTGTTAACAAGTTTCAAGGTGGTGGAATATATATGAAATGGTTGGAAAATAATTTCAAAGACCTTCCTAAGGACGCGACTGATGTCGCCAAAGAATGATACACCTGTGCATTCATCCTAAGGTTAATTGGGGGCATTCTAATACCCGATAAATCTTGAAATTTGATACACATAAGGTGGCTACTACACCTAGTCGACTTCAAAGAATGTGGACGATTGAGTTAGGGATCAACCGTGTTGGCCACGTTGTATAGGAAGTTGTGTCGGGCGACGAAACCAGATAAGATGTCAATTGTTGGTTGACTGCTCTTGCTGCAATCATGGGCGTGATGACGGCTACCATTTTTACGTCCCCGGGTAAATGACCCTTATACATCTCCATTGGTAACAAGGTAAAATTCATTTGATAATAATATATAATTAATATAGTAAATGTTGTTTATATATTATATGTTTGAATTAACATATTTTTTGAGTAGGTGTGAAACGCTTTTTACTTGACTCAATTGATCGAATCCGAGTATTGGGTATTACATCCTATAACAGATGTAACCTAGAATCTTTATATTCACCTATGCAACTATTCTAGCGATGACTAATGAAATTTCTTTAACTTTTACTTTGAAATAACTCATGTGGGCTTTTTTACTTAAATCATATAGAAAAAATAATTAAATACCAAAATGGCATACCCCTAGATTAATTACGAGAATGATATGAATGGTTGTGTGGAGGGTTGCTGATAGGCGGCACCACTCCCATTTCTGACACATGTCAGCCATGCTGAAATTTAAAAAATAATAATAATAATAAAATTTGGTGGAGGGTTGTTGGTAGGCAGCACCACGTCTCGATTGAAAGAGACCTATTAAAGGTCTCATGAACGAAAGTTGGGATCTTATAATGGTCCCCCAAAGAACCAAATTAGAGAAGGTTAAGAAGAGAAGAGAAGAGAAGGCTAAAAAAGAAAAAGAAAAAGGTAGCAGAATAGAGAAGAGAAGAGAAGTAGAAGAAGGGAAGAAAAGAGAGAATAGTAGGGAAAAAGATAGAAGGGAAGGGAATAAATGAAAAAAAAAAGAGAGAAAATATTGGGGTTATTGGGTTTTGTTTAAGGTTATAAGAGGGGAGGGTTAATAGGGGTTTGCGGGTTTAGTTTGGGGTTTCAAAAAAAGATTGTTATAAGGATTATTTAAGGTTTGTTTGGGTTTAAAGGATTAATATTTAGTTTAAGTGTTTTTTATTTATAGTTTATAAATAATTTTATTTATTTATCGATGTCACCTACCAACAACCCTCCATCAGATTTATTATTGTTATTTTAAAATTTCAACATGGCTGACATGTGTCAAAAATATTATGGTGCCGCCTACCAGCAACCTTCCGTCCAACCATTCATTCCATTTCCGTAATTAATCTGGGGGTATGCCATTTTGGTGTTTGATTATTTTTTTGTATTTTTTAAGTAAAATAGCTAACTCATGTGTGTTATTATGAATAACTTTATATACAGTGTATGTTCACATTTACATTCTGGAATAACTACGAAGATCATTACTTAAGTCTTGCTTTGCTAATTGCATGTATTTGAAGTACTACTTATTGTCTTATGTGCAGGCTTCAACTTCACCATATGGCTTTTTGTATGAACTTAAACATTGTCATTGCCTTAAGACTTTCATATATCTTTCTCTTTTAGTCTTTATCTTTCTCTCTCTAAATGCATAACAACCCAATCTGCCATTCCCTTGGCGTAGCCCTGGCGTCGTCTCTCGGCGCACTCTTCTAATAAACCTGAAATAAGAAACATACATAATAAGTTCATAAGAACTTAGTGAGATAATTTTCAAGTATCTGCTTGTTGTTTTACATTGAGCTTAGTGCATTGCACTTCCCTTTTTTTATTAGGCGGGTACTTGTTAGGACCATTACCACTCGTTTTGATATTGCACTTACCGCGTTCTTTCTTCATATTCTGTAAGCGATCTTACCTTGGTCAGAATTGTTCGACTTACTTGTGGGCTTGTACTTACGACATTCTTTCTAATTCCTCTTTCATTCTTTTGGAAAAGGTGGACAACATCTGTTTTTGAACAAGAAACGTTCAACCTTTTATTACCTCAAGCTCGATGGTTACACTTACACTTTTCTTCTAGAGCCCGCTTAATCGACATTGTCTTCAGATCATTACCACAAAGGTCATTCTTCAAACTGCTCCATGAAGGCGTACTTAACCACAAAGGTCATTCTTCAAATTGCTCCATGAAGGCGTACTTACTTTCAAAAATGACCACAAAAGCCTTCCTTTTGACATAGATAGCCACAGAGGCATCCTTGAATAATAGATAGCGACATAGGCATCCATAAGAAAAGATAGCCACAAAGACACTTCTTTAACATTCGTCACGAAGGCATCCTTCAATAAAGATAGCCATAAAGTCTCAATTTCATATTCAGCCATAAAGGCTCTCATATAACAGAATCAGCCACAAAGACTCCTTTTCGATAAATGGTGTTTTTGAAGATAGGGATTTACCTAAACTCACAATTGTGAGGTTTGCCCCTTATTGCCCGATACTCACCCAGTCGTCCTTTCATCTTCTTCCACATTATACCATAGCCACAATGACTAGATCTTACATTTTGTGGTCTTTATTTCCTTATATGATGCCATAACCATCTGGAGTAAGTCTTACATTATATGGTCTTCAACTGTCATGGCCTTGGACTTTCCATATAAGAGATTCGTTTTTATTGTCCCGACGGACACTTTAGATGAACAAACTTATGCTTGATAGACTTACTCTTTTAGACTTCATCGTATCAGATGCATTCAAATTTCCATACATGCAACACACTTTCCTTTAACATCGCACACAGACTCTTTCCATGTAGAGACTTACTCATGACAGACACAATCGTGCTTTCAGACATATTCACGTATATATACTTTCTTTTATAACAAAGACATATTATCAAGCAACACATTCAAGTTCATTAGATCTTCACAAAATCAACGTTTCACACTTGTATAGTTTACTTTCTTGTTTCACAGATAAATCATTTAGTATAAAAGAGATTAACATACAAACATACAAGAGTAAATTTAGAGATTCACAATACTCTCACGAGTTTCTCACAAGAACCTCACAAGACACTTACAAGGAGTTCACGATGTGCTCACTTTTAGTCGCTTCAAATACCAGATCCGAGCTTCAATCGAGTAGATCAGCAAGCCCTAAATGATAAATCATAAAAACTCATCAAGATATGTCTATTTGACTCATTCTTCCTTCCACTTTGAATATCAAAAATCTCATAATAAAACTTTACCATTCTTGTTTTACCAAGCTAAACAAATCTGCTCTTTTGGCAGCATAGCATGCAAAGTCACGAATCTTACCTTAACAGGGGCTTCTCAAAGCTTAGATCCATTCCTCAGCTTCTGCTTAAAGGATGATAGGATTTTTCTCTCGGTTCATCCTTATATAATCAGATACTACTTCTTTAAGAATTAGGAGAACAATTCCCTTTACTTACCCGAGTTACTTAGATATTTTTCCTTGCCCCTTTAAATGTTTGACACGTATCTCAATCCTTGAAAAACTTGAAAAACTTCACATCAATCATTTGGAAGTCTTATCCAAATCTACAATTTTCAAGAAAACTAATCAAGTGTTTCCTTTGGTTCTTAACTATTTTGGGTTGATCCCAAAGTATACTTTCTTATAACTCAACTTACTCAAGACCATTATCATAGGATGTTCTATACTGCTGATGTAAACTCACATCATTGGGTTCACATCCCTATTACCCTTAATGGAATTCGTCCACCTTAAGTGCACCAGTAGAGACTTCTGAGGGCAAACCCTCCCTTATTAGGCTTACTTCATGATCACTACATGCGAACCCAGTGTTCGTCAATCCAAAGGCAGCACAAGCGCACTCAAATAGTTCTTATCTTTAGATAGCTTTAACACTATTTACTTCCATACTCATCGTATTCTTCTTATTTCTCAAACAATATTCAAATACTAAGACTCCATCGCGCGGGATGTTACAAGGTGAAACCATGGGCCAAATTATGTGGGACTACTTGGAATGACGAAAATATGCAAGTGTACACAATCGTATCAAGTAATAAAGTACAAGTAGTGTCGAGTTATCATATCCTTAGGGACTGTGCAAGAAAATACTTATGAAATGTAAATTAAAACAATTTGGTGATGGAAAATATGATGATTTGAAAAGGTTTTATAAAAACTAAAAATTAACTAAGTAATTTAACTAAGAAAAATTAAAAGTAAAATATTCCAATGCACGATTTCAAGAAAAAAAAATGAGTTTAATCAATATGACATAAATGTATTAGATCAATTTTATTCTTTAACTTAGAATAATTAAAACTGTGTTCATGTTGTTACGAATAATTTCATGGCAACTCGGTAAATTGTTAACTAATGCACATACTGACCTATTAAAACCTATTAATCTCTTGAACGTATTTCTTTGTCAATGCAAACAATTAATTAAATTTTAATAAGCAAATAAAAGATTAAGTGAGGTAACAATATATTTCTATATTGAAACAATTTAATCACAATAATCTTGCAAGTTATGCAAGGCTAATGTACCTTTTAATACCATCGCTAATTTAATCTTTAACTATCTTAGAAGATTAAAATGCACCAATTAAATATTGTGTCAATTAACTATAATTTCAATTCGATTAATAATTAATTCAATTGTTACCTTACAATTAGAATGCAAGCAAAACATAGGCATAATTTTTTTTAATTGAACAATTTATCGAGGCCTAATAACAACACTAACACATTTCTAACAATATAGGAGGATATAATGCAATTAATCTAACACGAAAAAAATTTAAGTCATTTTAATTAATTCAAGAACAACAACACAAATATTCATGTTCATGATAAAAAACAAAAACAAAAACAAAAACAAAAATTAAGAAAGGTGATGCGTGCCAAATCACCAAATATAATTCCTATGAAAAATAATATTAAAAAGTAGTATATAGTAGTAGGGTCGAATCCTCAGGGACTGGATGTCTAAATTCGCTTTCTCTTGTGGACAAAATTACTGTCGTGGGAATGGTCATGCCCTTGACTTGTGATGAGCTTCCTGAAAATAAATTAAAAGGGGTTTAGTGATAAAAATATTAAACTTAAAGAAACAAAATAAAATTAAATAAACAAAGCGAAAATGAAATTTAGCTGCAAATAAATTAAATGATATAAAATAAATTCGAGAAATATATATATTAAATCTTAGCCTCAGTCTCGGTTCACTCTGAACTTGAACCGATCCTCCAAAATCGGTTTTGCCCTTTTCAATCGATAAGTCGATAAGTTGGTTATAGCGCTCGAGAACGTCTTAACCACCAACTTTTCCTTTTGTAATCGGTTCTGGTACGGCCTGCAAACTAACTCTTGTCTAATGTCTAACCACGTTGCTCGTGCCCATAATTTAAGATTTTGACAACTTTGCGATATAGAAAACCCAAATCGAATTAATGGCATAAAGCGCATGGATCATTTAAATCCGATCACTGTCTCCCTTGATGAAATCGAACCAACTTTCTCCACTTGAACACGCCAATTTGTTTGCGGGGATTCGAATACAGCACGATCGACTCAACTTCCTAACTGTACACCAGACGATCCAAACTTAATACGCACTTTTTTATTTGAAATCGAATTAACTTTAAGTGACAAATTTGTAGTATCTCGCACACCAAGAGACAACGAATACTGAGTTGAAAACATTTTTTTAGTACAGGTTCATATCTCACGATTTATTTATTGTCAGAGCGATAGTCGAGCTAAGGTTAAAAGGGACTTAGTTGCGCATGAAATGTAAAGCCAAAATTCGAACACCGTCGTCGGGTAGGATTTTCGGTGTTTTACTGTTCATTTATCACTGTTCATCTTATCATTATATTATACAACTCTATTTATTAAAATAATTCACTTCACATGTTACACATTATCACTTAAGCATAAACACAAATCAATAAGGGTAAAAATGATATTTTCAATATTTTCTGAGGCTTCTACCGGTACTTGATGGTCAAGTATCGGTAATAGCCCTGTCAGCAACAATTCTAAAACGGTACAGATTTCTACCGATACCTGTGCTAGTTCTACCGATACAAGTATAATTTCTACAGATACATGTCATACATCTACCGATACTAAAAACTCCAGAGAGCTATAATTCTCACCCTACAACTTCTACTGATACAAGTATGCAAACTACCGATATATCTATACATATAACTATCGATACTCAAAATTCAATTATCGATACATCTCAAGTCAGTGAACAACCTCTCTCCTACCTTGTACTTCTACCGAAACATACATGAGTTCTACCGAAACAAGTATGCAGAATCTCAAGATTTATACCAAACACAAGTTCATTAACTTCATTCATACACAACTTTAATTATGCATTTAAGTCAACACAAATACATGATTTTTATGTCAATACAAGGTACTTAAAGTCTACTTTCAACACTTCATCAAACATAGCAAGGTTTTTCACAAACTCATTGTACATAGCAAAAGGTAACATCATCCTAGTACATGCCATATAACCCAGTGATGTAAAAATCTATTGAACAACTCCGAGATAGTGTGATGCTCCAAGATGATCCGATCTCTGAACCACAAAATTGAATTTACAAAACAATAGCAAATTCACAGGTAAGCACTTTTTAGCTTAGTAAGCTCATAAAGTTAAATCAATTCATCAACTTCAAGAGTTGTAAATCAAATAAACTGAATTGATTAGACCATATACATTAAGGTAAGTTTCAATTCACATTTGATACTCACGATGACACAAAGTCATCGGACCTTTAATCTGCAATGGATTTCACTTTATTCATATACTCACAATGACACATAGCCACTGGACCTTATAATCCGCAAGGGATTCATATACTCACGATGACACAGAGTGATCGAACCTCTCAATCCGTAAAGGATTCATATACTCACGATGACACTTAGTCATCGGATCTCTTAATCCGTAAAGGATTCATATACTCATGATGACACTTAGTTATCGGACCTCTTAATCCTTAAAGGATTCATATACTCACGATGACACTTAGTCATCAAACCTCTTCGTTTATGGCTCAAAGCCGTTTGCCTTCCATTTTTCTTCATTCTTGTCTTCCACAAATTCGATTATCATTTCAACTCAATACAATAGTTTACATTACAAGAATATGTAATTTAAATTAGAATTTAACCATACGAACTTATCGGACTGAATTGCAGTTGTGAATGGATTATAAGGACTACTAAGCTAATTTTCCTTTTCCACGATAGGTGGCACGGTCGTAGTCTACATGCACAAATCATTCAATTTCTTGCATTAAATCACACAATCAATTCATTTAACACAACTAAACCTCTTTTTGGTAAAATTATGATTTTACCTCTGATACTTTCTTTTTATTCAATGTAGTCCTTCTAACACAAAACATGCAAAATACTCATTTCCTTCCCAATCTATACCAGTCGAACACTCATAATCCTCATACAAATCCATACAAATCCATTTATTTCACAACAAGTACAACAATATTACCATTGTAGTCCTTAAACCCTAATTTCATCAAAAATCACTTTACAAAAAGATCTAACCCAAGCATCAAACACTTAAATATATCAAAAGCTTTCAAGAACAAGCATTTTCAACAATGGCAAGTTACATAACATTTGACAGATTCACAAATTAGTCCTTGCATAAGCTAAATTAAGCTAATATGGACTCAAAAACATAAAAATTACTAAAAACGGGTGAGAATCGACTTACCAATTGAAGCTTCAAGCTTGTCCGAATGATCTCCCTTGCTTAACTTAGGGTTTCGATGTTGAAGGTGAAGAAGAAGAAGAAAATAATGAAATTTTACCTTTGTTTTGTTTAAATCACTTAAATGATATAATTACCTATTTGCCCTTTTTAATTCTCATGAAATTTTAACCAAAAAGGAGGTCAAAACTGTCGACTCACCCAATAATGGTTTAATTATCATCCAAGTACTTCACCCTTCCTTTTAATTAACTTCTAATACCTTTAATTAGTAGAACCAAACTTTTACACCTTTTACGATTTAATCCGTTTCACTTAATTAACTATCTAAACAATAAAATTTCTTAACCAAAATTTAATACGATGATAATAACATCATGAATTTTAAATAATTAACATTTATGACTCGACTCGTCGGAGTTGTGATCTCGAAATCACTGTTTTCGACACCATTGAAAATCGGGCTGTTACATGAAATTAATCATGCTTGTTAGGTGTATGAAATGGATTTATGGAAATTGTGGATGATGGAAAGGAAAATGGCTTAGAAGGCAATTAAACAAATTGTAAAGAAATAATGAAATAGAAATGAAAAGATAGAAGACTACTGATGCAAGAGAAAAGAAATAGAAAAATTGAACAAATGCTTCAATTTCAATCAAATTCAAGTGTGTTTTAATTGTGTTTATCACTAGCTATTTATATACAATTATTATATTAAATTTAGCATGGACTTTCCTAAGAAAAAGTCTTCACTAACTAAAATAAAGGAAATTTCAACAAAACACCAGAAAATATAAACTAAAAATAAAAAAAATCAGATTTGACTATTAACAATTTCAAACAATAAAATTTTTGAGCTTAGTCAATCCTCTAACTCTTCAACTTCTTTCAGTTTGGCCTATCACTTCACTTTTGTTCTATTTGAACTCCATTTTGCTTGATTTTGAATTGTAACACTCCTATTGTATACCTGATAAGGAAAAACACGAGTTTAGAAGCATCTTATTCGTAACTCAGCTAAAATTAAATAAATAAAAGCACCAAATTGTTTTACTATCAAAATCCCCCACTTAGCATATGCTTGTCCTCAAGCATAATGTGTATTCTATACTAAAATCATTCGATAATTTTTTTCGAAATCAAATCTCCTTCCTCAACAAAACGTAATGCAAATAATTAGGTGAATAAAAAATAAGCAATTGCTATGTTCAATCAATAAGCATTTATTAACTTTCAAACATTATGTCAAAATTAATTACTTCACAAAATTAAGTCTTAATTAAACTTGCGAGATAATCGTACTCAATATTTACATTATTATATATTTTCTCTTTTTTCTCTTTATTTAACAAATTTGAGGCATAATCAAATATTTTTACGCAAATTGAGATGACAACTCAATCACCTCAACCCGATTACTCAATTTGACATGTCCCAAGTTTATTTCTCAAGGTAGTTCGGTTAGCGGAATGTTACAAGTTTCGGTTCGTCACTCAAATTTTTTTACGTGAGATGAGATGACAACCCAAGCACTTCATCCCGATTACTCAATTTGGTCATATTTCCGAATCTTCACTCTTAACCAAGCCACTAACAAATTTTATTATTCAATAAATTGAGTACTTTATTGGGCAAGTTTAAAGAGCTTCTAATTTTATAAAGTGTTTGACTTTGCCATAATATTTTCAACTCTACGGAATGCTTGTCGACCAAAGTAAGCAATAATTATTCATGAATTTCCTAATTATTTAAATAAACCAAACATAAGAATTAAAAGTGCATTTTCGAAACTAATTAAAGAATAACATTAATAAATGACTTAGCATATGTAAAGAATAAATAGCACGGCATGTGTAGTCTCCCGTACTTAACTCACATTGCCCTCAATGTACAAATTTAAAGAGTAGAAAAAGATAGGAGTAAAGTGTACTCCTGTGTATATTAACAAGGTGGACGACGGAGGAGGTGACCATTTTTTAGAATTGTGAGAATGCTTGTTGGCTTCCATTTTTTCTAAGCGAGCCTCAAAACAGTTCATTATATCTTCCATAGCAGAATGGGCATGCTCATCTCTTTCATTAGGAGCGAAATTGCGTGCCTGTACTTTATTACTTCGAGGAGTATTTGTACTTGGGGGAACCAAGTAAAAAGCAATAGAGGGGCCGACAAGCAATCCCATAGAATCCAAACAAGATTCATCCAAAGGGTCCATACTATAAGCATGCGTGAGAGATGAAAAATCAAATGATGGAAAAATGGTCATGGCTAAATTTCTGATGTATGGGCCTAATATGAAAGGTTAATGGGCCCTAATTACCGTGTGAAAACTACGTGCAAAACAATATCCTAAGTTTACTCTATATCCGAAATACATACACCACAAAAAAAATTCCATCCTAGTTAAGACAGTTGAAGAATCATTACGACCCAAATAGTTAAAAGCAAGAAATCTATGAATATATCTAAGGGTCCGTTCATGCACTAACAAGGCTTTTGAGGTTCTAGAATTGTAAGGACGTGAAATTGAGTTAGTTAAGGCAGAGTAAGCTGAGGTTGCATTAAAATCGAAAGGAATATCTAATAAAGCAATAGGGTACGAGTCAATTTTAACATCGTCAAGGTTAGTGAAACCCATGGCTATGTTAAAATCCGAAATACACATATTAAAGGTACAACCAAGCAATCTAAATTCAATTATGTTCAGAGTTTCAACAGTCTTAACAACATACATATTGAAGTTAAAAGTTTCATAGAATTCATACACGAGCTCATAAAATGTACCACAACGAATATCAGCATACAATATCAAACCAATAGCATTGAAATAATTAAACACGAAATCACGCACGTCAAGTGTATTAAGGGTAAAGAGATAGATATATTTATAGATTGGGATAGGACGATGTTGAATCTTATCGTATCTTGATTGGTGTTTCGGGGTCGTGAAATGCAGAAATCCTCGAAACTTTGATTCTGGTGGCATCGTGTAAGTGCGCTCTTGTTGGCCGCATTTATTTCTTTGAGGATGACACTCTTTTACCGGACTATTCGGTGAACTCAGCACATCAATAACATCAATATTGCTTGTTCAGGTTTAACTCTAGCTCTTCTCCTTGCTAGTTTGATGATTGTCATCTAGAATATTTCGTTTGGCTCAAAGGTGGTTGCTCGTTTCGGTTCGATAATTCTTTATCATTATAATTCGAGGTGCTGGTTTCGACCGAATGACTTATAGGACACGTTAATAATGGAAAAAAATGGGAATTTGGAACGTTATACTTCATCTCGTTGGCAGCGTCCGACTGAGTTTGTGGGTCTTCCGTTTCAAGCGATATTCTAAGTCGTCATCATTAATGTCGATGACCAGGGGTGCTGTAAAATGGTTTCACCGATAATTAAGAGAGGCTTGGAATTTATCGATTGAATGGCTTCTAGTGTGAACCATGGCTTGCATTCACGTCTGCGTAGTTAACTCTTGATAGCAGTTCACGACGATGCACGCTTGGGCAATAGTGTGAATGGAGGAAGGTGTAAGTTGTGGTTTGGTGTTTTGAAAGGTAATGGTGGGTTTAAAACAAAAGGTGATAAATAAAGGAAAATGGTGGGGGTTAAGTAGTGGTGTTAGGGTTCTAACGATAGTTGTGCAAGGTGGTGCGTGATCGGTGATGGTGAAGGAAAGCTAAACGATGGTGGCTATGGTAGAGAAAATGAACAATTGACGGTAACTCTTGATGGTGAAGGGAAAATAAAGTTGATGGGTGAGAAAGGTGGTGGTGCCCACGAAATGATTATGTTTGGTGACAGTAAAAGGATCGACAGTTGCAATAGTGGTGGCTGCACACGACGGCAGCGGTTGACTTAAATGGGGCTAGGGTTTTATTTGGCGAAGTTAGGTGAGCAAAAAGAAGAGGGAAAAGAAGTCAAGGATTTTGGTGATTTGTTTTTTCTTTCTTCTTTTTTTATCCTTGGGTTGTTGGTCGTTCGGCCTAATCTCCCCTTTTTTCTTCTTCTTTGGCCCTCAACTTTTCTTTCAATTTTTTCTTTGGACCATTTATTTGTTTTTTTCTCTTGGCCCAAATTTGGCTTACTGGGCACTTTTTCATTTTTTTCTTTTGGGTCGCATCTTTTCTCTTTTTTCTTTCTTTCTTTTTGGTCGCTTATTTCCTTCTTTATTTCTTTGGCTCGATTTTCCCCCTTTATCTTTTTTTCGAGTTTGGTTTAATTTATGGGTTTTCATTTTGGTTTTTAATCTTGGTTGGTGTGGGGTTTTAGGTTTATTTGGGTGGAAATTTTGGGTGTTTAATTTGGGTTGTTTGGGTTTTTGGAATTTTGGTTTTTTTAAGGCCTTAAAGAAATGGGTTGGGTTTATTTGGGTTACAAAGGGATTTAGGGGTATTGGTTATGTGGACATGGGTTTTGTTTTTATTTGGATTTGTAGTGTTGGATTGTGAAGATTATAAATGTCGCCACGATCAGTATTCGAAAAATTTGACAGCCTTCATTAATGTTCCTGGAAGGTAACACATAAAATGGATCAAACAATCATCTTTATTTTTCAACTTAAAGTAAAATAAAAATTCAAAACTAAATAAATTAAAATAAATATGGGTTGCCTCCCAAAAAATGCTTTTGTTTAACTTCGTTAGCTCGACGAACTTAAATTTTATATGTTTGGCTTACTGTAGATCAATTCTTCCATTATACGCACTTGGAAATCCTCGTAGAAAGGTTTTGACCTTTGCCCATTGTTCTCGAAGCACTTCTTGAGTTCCCCTAATTGTTCCATAATTTCGAGGTCTAAACTCCTACAAAGGTGATCTGCCATACCTAGCAGATTGAACTATTTTTCACACTTGAAGAGCTTCAAATCAAGTATTTTCATTTTGTTTCTTTAGGATTTAGTTTAGTTTTTCTTTTATTGAATAAATTATGTAACCTAAGAGCTAAAATGTCATTTTATTTATCTTTAGGGCCGATTAAGGCCTAAAGGTTAGCTAATGTACTTGGTGAGTGTGCAAGAGACCATAAGAAGTGTAACAATAGGAGACTGATTACTTCATCATGACATAGGCTGATCTACGCCGCAACCAAGGGACCAAACTTAAAGAATTCGAAGATTGACTTCTTTGTCGCGACATACATGGGCTATGTCACGAAAATGCTTGTAGGATGACACTTTACTTGGAGACTGATGTCTTTGTCACGACACAGGTCTTGGTGTGTCGCGACATCGACCCCTAGACGTAGATTTCAGACTAAATGAAGCGCGTTTTGGTCTTTACAATGCCACTTAAACACGAGAAATAGTACCTTACTTAGGGTTGAGGAGAAACAGGCATCCAAAACTATAAATAGGAACTTTAGTTTATTTTTTCGGTTTGAAACTAGATTGTAGAAAATCGCATAAACGATCGAGGAATATTTCCCAACAGATTGCTAATACAATTTCAGTTTTTTTTCATTCTCTTCTCAATTATATGTTCTCATATATTGTTTATTTGATGATCAAATAAACCATGAGGAGCTAATTCCATTTTGGAGAATTAGGGAGTGGACGTATGAAGAATTAGTTGTTGTTTTAGAGAGATTTTACCTATCGAGTCAGTTGTTTGGGAAAGGAAGAACATTGAACAAACACTAGGCCTTGTAACCTTAAAAAGTCATCTAGGTGGGAAAGAACACAAAATTGGTATTGCCCATCCATGAACACATTGTCCCCAAACTGATTTAGATTGTGACATCTAGCCATAAGTAGTCTTTATCAACTTGCTATGTCGGCGAAAGATCGAGAGATCCAACTAGGGTATTGACTAGTTGATTGGAGGAAAATCCTCAAAAACCCAACAATTGAAGAACTCATACGGAAATGACCTAATACCCCTAAAACCGTTTATAAGAATTCTACATCTCAACTTTTGCTTTTATTTTCTATTTTATTTTTTCTTTTATTTTATGCTTTAAAAAATCTACTCTTTATTTCTTCGTACTATAATACCTAAAATAAATATTAATTAATTTTATTCTTTGCAGGGATTCAATTTACTATCTCCTTACGTTTCCTTTGGGTACGATCCTTAGAATACTATCAAGTGTTCCATTGTAACAACTATATTTACAACCTGACCCATAAACTTGCGAAAAGCCTAAATCTATGCCAAACGAGAGTACATTCGGGGACGGTCAAGTTGTTGGCACCGTTGTTGGGGAGGCAATGCTTTAGTAAATTTTATTCTTTCATTTCTAATAAAATAATTAAGAAAATTTTAGGTTATAGATACAATTATCTTTATTTTTGCCTAAAATTTCATTTTATTTACATTAACTCATAAAATGATGAAAAATGCATTAGGGATTTTTTTATCTGAAGTGGTTACAATCTAGTATTGATAGACCATCAATTTATCAAAACCATTTTGAATTAAATCCATCCTTAATATGTTGGATTACTAACAATGTTACTTTTTTCTGATCCCTCAACAGAAGATCCTGTCGTATTTTTACGAAAATTCGAAGCAATTTGTAGCACAGTTGCCTATGCAAGGGTGGCCCCAAGTGTGATTAGATTGTTATTGATTCCTTTCGCCTTAAACGGAAAGGGCAAGTCATGGTTGGATTCTTTACCTCCAAACACTATTACTACTTGGAAAGAATTTTTACATATGTTTTTTCAACGAATGATTTCTATGCCCAAGATTATGCAGGGATATATACAAATGTTTCATTTCAAGCAAACAATAACGGAAACATTAGGACAAGTCTGGGAAAGATTCAAAGTCATACTTCGATCCATATTAGGAGGAGGAATTCATATTGTTATACAACTTCAGCACTTTTTATGACGGGTTGAGTATGAAAAATAGACGCAAGGCAGATATAATGACTGGAGGGAGTATTTGGACCAGGACATGGCAAGATGTTATATATATATATATACAGATATACTAGAAGTAGCAAGTGCAAATGAAATATTCTGTGAGGAACGATCGGACCCACCAAAAGAGATTAATAACCCTGTCTGCAACCAGATTATGATCGATCATTACAAAGAAGAAGATTCTGAGGATGAGGAACCTATGGAAGAAGAGACAAATGAGGAATGTTTAACAACTTAGTTAGAGTGATGGTAGCAAAGCAAAGGGCTGGTGGATCAATCGATGTCGAATGCTACTAAAATGATACCATCAATTGGTGATGCCACCAGAAGTGGAGTTAAAGCCATTACCAGAACATTTGAAGTATGGATATTTGGGTGAGAGAAATACTTTACCTATTATACTTGCATCAAGATTAAGTAACTCGCAAGAAGCAACTTTGTTGGATGTGCTTAAACGTCATAAAAAGGCTATTGGGTGGACGATCACTGATATAAAAGGAATAAATCCAGCATTCTTTCAACACAAATTTTGATTGGAAGAAGGTATGAAACCTTTAGTAGTCTCCCAGAGAAAACTTAATCCGACTATGAAAGAAGTGGTAAAAAAGGAACTGGTAAAATGGTTAGACGCAGGTATAGTTTATGCCATTTCTGATAAAGAATGCGTAAGCCCTACGTAATGCAGACCAAAAAAAGATGGGTTGACACTTGTAGAAAATGAACACAATGAGCTAATCCCTAAAAGAACAGTTACCGAGTGGAGTGTGTGTATTGATTACAAGAAATTAAATGATGTTACAAAAAAAAGATCACTTCCTACTACCTTTCATTGATCAAATATTGGATAGGTTTGTAGGTAAAGAATATTATTGTTTCTTAGATGGGTATTCAGGATATAATCAAATCCCAATACATCCCGATGATTAGAAAAAACCACATTTACATGCCCTTTTGGGACATATGCTTTTAAACGTATGCCTTTTGAACTTTGTAATGCACCAACTACTTTTATGAGATGTATGACAACTAATTTTGCAGATATGCTAGAAGAAGGGTTAGACGTCTTCATGGATGAATTTTCGGTATACGAAGACTCTTTCAAGGATTGTTTGTTGAATTTAGAGAAAGGCTTACAGAGGTGCAAGGAAACTAATCTAGTGTTCAATGGGGAAAAATGTCATTTCATGGTAAGAGAAGGGTTAGTTTTGGGGTATCAAATATCATAAAGAGGGTTAGAAGTGGATAAAGAAAAAATCGAGGTAATAAAAAACCTATCATATCCACAAATATCAAAGGTATTTAAAATTTTGGGACATGTCGGGTTTTATAGAAGGTTTATAATAGATTTTGCTCACATCTCTAAACCTTCAAATTTATTACTGCAAAACGATGTTCCATTCGTGTTTGATAACAATTGCATTGAAGTTTTTGAGAAGATAAAAGAACCTTTTATTATTATGTGTGATGCTAGTGATTATGTTATAGGTGCTGTCTTAGGATAGAAGAAAGGCAATCTATCTGGAGCAATTCATTATGCCAACAGGACTCTTAACCCCTCTCAATGTAATTACACTACTACTGAGAAGGAAATGTTAGCTGTAGTTTTGGCCTATGAGAAATTTCGTCCTTATTTAATGGCTAATCGTGTGTACATTTATACAAATCATCCATCTCTGAAATATGTGATGAAGAAAAAAGAAACCAAAGCAAGGCTGATGAGATGGGTATTACTGCTATAAGAATTCGATTTATGGATTATGAACCGAAAATGAATAGAGAACCAGATAGCAGATCATCTGTTACGATTAGAAAATCCTACTACCTCTGTACCATTAAGAGAAATAAAAGGAACCTTTGTAGATGAGCAACTATTCAGAGTGAAAACTTGATTCTCATACATAGGAGCATCGTGGTATGCAAATTATGTGAACTATTTAGCAAAAAGGGTGTTCCCAGTAAAAGCATCCTGGCAACAAAAGAAACGAATTATACATGAGGCAAATAATTATATTTGGGAGGACCCTTATGTATTTAGGCAATGCGCAGACCAATTAGTGTGAATATGTGTAGCCAAGGAAGAAATAAATGACATCCTTAAAGGATGTCACGACTCTTCTTGTGGAGGACCTTTCGGCGAAAAACGTACAGCTCGAAAAATTTTGCGATTCGTATTTTATTGGCCTACAATGAATCGGGATGCTCATATGTTCGTGCAAAACTATGATCGGTGCTAGCGAATGGGGAATATATCAAAAAGGGATGAAATGCCCCAGGTGGGAATTATTGAGGTAGAAATCTTTGATGTTTGGGGAATTGATTTTATGGGTCCTTTCCCTAGCTTATTCAAGAACCATATATCTTGTTAGCAATAGAATATGTCTCTAAATAGGTAGAAGCAGTGGCATTACCCACTAATGATACTAAATCAGAGGTAAAATTCTTAAGAAGAAACATCTTTTCAAGATTTGGAACTCCTAGGGCATTGATTAGTGATGAAGGATCACATTTTTACAGCAAACGATTTGAAGTCGCTCTCGCAAAATACAATATCCGATACAAGATGGCAACTACATATCACCCTAAGGTAAATGGACAATCTGAAGTTTCTAATCGAGAAATTAAACAGATCCTTAAGAAGATAATAAATCCTAATCGCAAAGACTGGGCGGCAAAATTAGATGACGCGTTATGGGCCTATCGAACATTATACAAAACACCCCTTGGTATGTCTCCTTATAAACTCGTGTATGGAAAAAATTGTCACTTGCCTATTGAATTAAATAAAAAAACGTATTGGGCTATTAAAGAATTAAATTTAGATCCTAAGTTAGTGAGAAAAGAAAGATTGTTCCAGTTGCAAGAATTGGAGGAGTTTCGATTCATGGCCTATGAAAACACGAAACTTTATAAAGAAAGAAGTAGGTTGCGCCATGATGCCAAGATTCAGAAACGTAACTTGCGCCAAGATAGAAGGTCCTCATATTTAATTCGAGGCTCAAATTATTTCTCGAGAAACTTAAGTCATGATGGATAGGGCCGTATATCACTAATCAAGTAAAACCATAGAGGGCAATCGAGTTGTTATGTAAGAGTGGTGAAACTTTTCTAGTTAATGGGCAAAGGATAAAGCCATATTACAGGGGAACCACAGATATACTTATTGAGGAGCAACCTTTACATTGCAAAATGATATGTGATAAAAAGCCAGTGTTAGACTCGAACATCAGGAATACCCTAAGGATAGATAATAGCTCAAATTTAGAATCAGAGGGAAGCTGGTCTCAATGTCGTAATGACCACATCCAATGTTGCGACAACCACACATCAAGGCGACATGAATACTAGTCTCGATGTCGCAACACGTCACCATTATGTCGCGACGAACAGTACTTCGCGGAATAGCAATTCTGGAACCAACGTCGTTACATACCTACTATATGTCGCGACACACCGACGTAACAACAGTAGTTCAGGTAAGACTCTAACTCCTAACAGTTTTAATTAGAATTAGATACTAATTTTTAATAACACTTAACTTCTAAATTTACAAAAAGTCCTACTGATTATCCCTTATAAATAACATACCTTCCATGTTATATTTCATTCCGTAAAGTCAAATGGCTGATTCAAGTGAAAGTGTTGGTAATCCTATTTGTGAATTCCCAGAAGATGATCTAGATAGGTATCTCCAGCAACTACAGCCGCATACCTTCATTTAGGAGCAAGGGTTTGATCCCTTGATGCGATTTTACCGAGGTATTAGGGAAACAATAGTCGATCATGAATGAACTCAATTTTGTCTACCTTGCAAAGAACCGGTAAATATTTCAATAGTTCAAAATTCTATTTAGCTTTGAAGAAACGCGAAGCTGGGAGAGCCTGTGGGTAGATTTAAGGTCTTATGAAGATTCGAGGAATTGAAATATACCTGAATGAGGTTCAAATTTGTAGATTTTATAATGCCCAGTATTATTACCAAGATTATCTCCATAGAGTCGACTTAAAGGAATTTACGAATATTGACACCGAGGAGATCCTAATTTTCTTAACAGCGGGAAAAGAAGTATGGACCTATCGAGCAGGTACTACAATCCCAAAAACTTTCAACTAAGAACTCATAACGCCTAAAGCCAAGATGTGTATGAATTCGTTTGTTCCCGAATACTTCCCACTTCCAATATGGCAAAGATATGTCCAATCCATTCTATACTAACATATGAAATTCTCAAGAAGAATCAAATTTGTATAGGAAAGTGGATTCACCAAAGCATGGAGGAATCTCCAAGAACTTAGGGAAAGGTATACTTTTCCCTCATTTAATTTCTACCATGTGTACAAAGGTGGGAGTACCAACTGGGAGATTTTATCAAACAATGAATCTAGCGAGCAAACTTTTAGGTGATGATTTGTTCACACAATTCACATTATTGCAGCAAAGTCAAAGTGAAGAACGGAGGAAGAGAGGGTTGAATTACGAAAAAGAATAGAGACTTATAATCTGATAAATGTTTAGAATTAGATTTTCTTTAGTTTTCTTTTTTATTGTGTTGATATTTTATTTTTATTTATTGTTTTAAACAATTTAATTTGGTAAATTTTGGATAATTTTTTGTTTTTATTTAGACTTATATAATTCGTAGAAGTAGGATTAGAATTTATCTTTGTATATATGCTTTAATTCTTTTTGTAGGAATCTCACATTATGGAAAACACAGCAATTTCGAGCATTAATGCCAAAAGGAGAAGAACAACCACTATAAAAAGAGAACCTTCACAATATATCGGGTAACTTTTTTCCTTTATTATTTGAGGGGACTACATATTGAGGATAATGTGTTTTCTAAAGTGTGAGGGGTAACATAGGAATTTTTGGCATTTAGTTTTTATTTTTAGTTTTTTATTATGTGTGCTTGAGCTTGTAGAAATACAAGTGATTGGTTAGGAGCATGTATAATAGGTTGATTGTGTTGATTGATAAATTTGGCATGATGATAAGAAATTTTTAATTTTTGAGCATGAAACTTTTGAGTCTATAAGTTATATTAAGTATAAATAGAAAGATATTATTTATACCAAATGATGTACGAGATATAAGGAAAAAAGAATGCTAGTATATATGATAGACGATAATTTTGAGATTATGTAATGAAATTGATATTTGTACATATTGAGGCGTTTAGGGATGACCTAAGGCATTGTTTGGACACACCAAGCTAAAAAGCCAAATCCTATTTTGAATTTCCAATTGATATCATCTTTGATCCTTATGACCCTTTTTGATGAACCACATTATAAGTCTTTTTAGCCTTAAATGAAATAACTATTTATACTCTTTTCTTTGGTCCTGTTTTGCATGAAAATAGACATATGGCCATTTGTATTGAAGGTAGGTAGACACATTAAGGTGGAGGTCACAAAATAGAAATAGGAAGCTCAATATAATGCATGAACTTTAGTTTAGCCAAAAAGACAGAAATAGAAAAAAAGAAAAAATAAAAAAGTAGAAACAAAAGAATCATAAGTAAGAAAACATGTGAATAGTGACAAAATTACAAAGTCGCCAAGAAGAAGAAAAAGAGAATCTTACCCAAGAAAAAAAGAAAACAGTATACTCATAGGCTAGCGAAGGGGAGTGCTTTATATTGAGAGTTCCTAAAATGGAGAAAAAAAAGAATGGTGAGAGAAGGAGAAATAAGGGGGTGAGATGGAGTGGGACATAAAGGGGAAGAATAGGGAACAATACAATGTGTCAAACTATTTTCGTGTTTGTAACCTTTTGGTGCTTAACTATTCTTTAAAATTCTTACCTATCCTAAGCTTCAACACGTTACAAGTCGAAAAACCCTATGTGACTTAAACAACTCTATGCATGAATAGATATGAAAATTGCATGATATCATTATGGTTTTAAAAAAAAATTCATTTTCTCATTTGTTTCAATAAAAAACTCTCCCTTTATTTTTCTCTCAAAGCTCCCATGTCCCACCTCAAAGGTTTGATCTCTGACCGTCGTGGACACCGATCATCGGCGATGGAGATCGCCACCTACGATGGTCGGGAAGTAAAAAAGGCACCCTTTTTCTTTGTTTTTTTTCCTCCAATTCCAGATCTAGGGTTAAATCCCTTAGATTTGGTTTCAAAACCCCAAGAAATCCATAAAACTTCGATTCTTAGGGTTTGTTTCAAAAGGGGTTTGTTCCCTTTTTATTTTCTCCTCTTCGAAAGGGCCACGAACGAACATAGGGGCGTTCATGGAATCGTCATTCGAGGAGTGAACCACCCTTCATCGAGGATGGTGACCTCAGCCACTTACGGTGGTGGTGTCGTTCAGGTAAGTATCTACCCACTTTGATTGTTTTTATTATTTATATCTATTTATTTTCACAATGGAAATATAAAATAAATAAATTAAAATACTAAAGTAGGATACCTTTGAAATTTTGATTTGCTATTTCTCTTTGATTCTCTGATTTCTATTGATTCCCTAAAAACATGCAATGGTTTTTTTGATGGCTTTATAGTCAAATTACATATTTGTTTTTTTCTTTTTCCTTGCTTTTCTCTCTTCTCTCTGTTTTTGTTGGTATTGTGGTGGCAAGGGCTTTCGGTAAACGGTAATGAGAGTCTCTAAATTTACTATTTCAGTGAATGGGGAGCAGAATGGTCAGGCCTCGGGGCATGGGTCTCGATTAGTGTGCCCTATTGATGTGGCTGCTGACGAGGCAAGGAGAGAGTGGTGCGAAAGGGAATTGGGGAAACTTAGGGTTTCTTGTTTAGGTTTAAGGTTATAACACCCAAAAGTCGTTACCGTCATCGGTTAGAGTCCCAAGGTCTTTCTAATCATTTAACATTTACTAATTTCCAATATTTATTCATTTTAATATGATTAAATAAATTAATATATCATGTATGATATAAATTATCGAATTACATTACAGCATAATCCATTTAGGGCAAAATGTCATTTCCACAATTTTGGGAGACTTCTACCGGTACCTGTTGGACATGTATCGGTAGAAGTCAAGTCAGTAAGCGATTCAAACATAGCTGCAATTTCTTACTGGTAGTTATGATGGTTTTACCGATAAAAGGGCGATCTCTACTAAAACAATACATGCTACTACAGATACTTCAAACTCCAGAGAGCTAAGAAGTTTTACCCTACAACTTCTATCGATACAAATACTCAGACTATCGATACTATTATGAACAGAATTACCTATACTTCATATTTTACTACCGATACAATGTAAGTCAGTAACCAACCTCTTTCCTACCTTGTACTTCTACCGATACATGTAAGAGAACTACTAAAACAAGAATGCAGAATTCAAATTTTCATATAAGTTCTCAAGTACATTAAACATTCTTCATTGCATAACTACAAAATACAATAGAAACAACTCAAGTATTCATGATTCCACATGTCATTACATTTCAAAGTATAATGCCTACTTTCAAGATAACATCATCCTAGTACATGTCATATAACCAAGTGATGTAAATACTACCGAATGAGCTCCCGAGATAGTGTGATTTCTTTCCATGAATCCAAATCATGAGTCGAATAATTCTTTTCATGTGGCTTTAACTATCGGGAGGTATAAGCTATCTCTTTCCCAGCTTGCATCAGAACACAACCCAAACCATTCAAAGACGCGTCGCTATAAACAACAAATTCTTTCCATGACTCAGGCTGTGTCAATACTGGAGCTTCTGTTAACAATTTCTTTAGCTGATCAAAACTTTGCTAATACTTTTCTGACCAAACAAACTAGACATTCTTTTGTAACAACTTCGTCATCGACAAGGCTATGATATAAAAATCTTTCACAAACCGACGGTAATAACCTGCTAATCCCAGAAAATTGCGTACCTCAGAAACATTCTTCAATGCCTTCCAATTGAGAATAGCTAAAACTTTTCTCAGATCAACCCGTATTCCTTTCGAAGATACCACATGACCCAAAAATCCAACCTCTCGAAGCCAGAACTCACATTTGCTGAATTTTGCATACAACTATTTTTCTCGCAAAATCTGTAAAACCTCTCTCAAATGCTGTGTATGCTCTAAGTTTGTCTTGGAATAGATCAGTATGTCATCGATAAATACCACTACAAATCTATCCAACTGAAGCTGGAATACTCGGTTCATCAGATCCTTAAATGCTACTGGAGCGTTAGTCAACCCAAACAGCGTTACCAGGAACTCATAATGTCCATATCAGGTCCTGAATGTTATTTTCGACACATCACAATCTTTCACTCACATCTGATAGTAGTCTGACAGAAGATCTATTTTGGAAAATACGGTTGCACCTTTCAACTGATCAAATAACTCTTCAATACGAGGTAACGGGTAGTTATTCTTGATTGTCACCTTATTCAACTGTCTGTAATCTATACATATCCTCATCGAACCATCTTTCTTTTTCACAAACAGCCCAGGTGCACCCCAAGGTGATACACTCGATTGTATAAAACCTCTATCTAACAATTCTTGCAGTTGTGCCTTTAACACTTTCAACTCAGTCAGTGCCATTCTGTACAATGGAATCAATATCGGTGTAGTGCCAGGTATCAAATCAATGCCAAACTCCACTTCTCGGATCGACGGTAACCCCAGTAACTCTTCTGGAAACACATCTGTAAACTTATTAATAACTGGTACATGTTTCAATTCTATCCTCGAATCCCGTGTGTCAAGTATATAAGCCAGAAATGCTTCACAGCCTTTACGAACCATTTTCTGTGTTGAGATAGTTAAGATCACTCTGGTTTCATTGTTGAATCTACCCGACTCAAATGTGATCACCTCACCAGTTGAGCATTTCAAATCAATCTGTCTTCACTTGTAGTTAACCACTGCATCATGCTCAAATAACCAGTCCATACCCAAAATCACATCAAACTTGGTGAAAGGTAATAGCATTAGGTCAGCAGGAAATTCACAACCCTAGACTTTCAGTGGACATTTTCGACATATCAGATTAACTATGACACTATGACCCAATGAGTTTGTGACTTGTACATCAAATTCAGTCGACTCAACAGACAAATTATTATCAATTGCTAATGCAATACAATTGTATGAATGAGTCGATCCCGAGTCAATCAAAATACACACAATATCATTAAAAAGATAAAATATACCAGTCATGACATCGCGTGTGGTAGCCTCTTCTCTAGCTCTGATGGCATATGTCCGTGCGGGTGCTTCGACCCCAGATATGTTTGCATTATCCCTGTTATCTTCTCGATTTCCACCTGCACTAATACTCTGGCCCGAGCGTCTGCCTTTTTGCGAAGTAATTGAAGGTTTCACACTCCGATCTTCCTTTACCTCAAAAATCATCGGACAATTGCACATAAAATGATCGATACCCCCATATCGAAAATAGGCTCCCTTCATCAATCGATAGTCACTCGAATGGATCCTTCTACAATGTTCGCATATTGATTTAGGTTCATTATGAACACAAGCCATACTATCAGCAAGCCGATTCTAGAACCTAGACTTTGGTTGTCCTATTCTATTTCCGCTCTGAAATCCATATGAGACTGCTTCGCGAGTTTCATTTTCCCTGAATTTTTTCGGCAACGGTATAAAGAATGTCCTGGTAGGATTCTTCTTCCCGAACTCTCGAAACTTCTTCTCTCTCTACCTTTTATGGTTATAAATTTCTTCTATCTTCTGAGCTCCATCTGTTATAACAACGAATGGTCGTAATTCGGAGCCACCCATATCATCTTGATCTCATCATTCAACCTGTCTTTAAAATGAACACACAACCTCATCTTTCGGTACAATCTCCCGAGCATATTTGCTGAAATGTACAAATTCTCGTTCATATTCTGTCACTATCTTCTTTCTCTATCTTAACTCTAAGAACTCTTTCTTCTTTCGATCCAGGTACCTTTTGCTGATATATTTCTTTTTTAACTCAGCTTAAAATAATTCCCAATTAACTTCATTCTCGGGAATCACTGCTAATATCATTGTCTACCAACTATAAGTCTTGTCTTTCAACAACGAAGCAGCACACCTCAGATAGTCTTCTGGAGGACAGGTCATCTCGTTCAAGACTCTCAAAGTATTTTCCAATCAGTATTCAACTTTGGATGGATCATCTTCTATACTTCCCCGAAACTCTTCAGCCTCATATTTCCTAACCTTGTCCGTTGGAATACAACATCTTTGTTCTATCACTTGGAGAGGTGAAGGCGCAACTGGAGGTGCTATCGGCCAAGCAGTAGGCTATGTAACAGGAGGTGGAAGAGATGGTGTCATCGAATTGTTCCTCATGAACTCTAAGAACCACTGTCCCATTAGTCCGAAAAACATATTTTTTGCTTCATTTTCTATCATCGATAAGATAGGTATAGTATTGTTCACCTCATTAGTCTTAACTCTCTCAAAATCAGACATCTTTAATTATCTGCAAAAAATGTAGTTAACTTTGATACCACTAAATGTAACACTCAAAACTCGTTACCATGGTCGATTAGGGTCTCGAAATCTTCCTGATCATTTAACATTGACTAATTTCCAATATTTCTTCATTTTAATATGATTAAATAAATTAATATATCATGCACAATATATAATTATCAAATTACATTACAGCATAATTCATTTAGGGCAAAATGTCATTTCCACAACTCTGGGAGACTTCTACCGGTACTTGTTGGACAAGTATCGGTAGAAATCAAGTCAGTAAGCAATTCAGACATAGTTGCAGTTTCCTACCGGTAGTTATGATGGTTTTACCTATACAAGGGTGATCTCTACTGAAACAATACATGCTACTACCGATACTTTAAACTCCAAAGAGCTAAGAATTTTTACCCTACAACTTTTATCGATACAAATACTCAGACTATCGATACTATTATGAACAGAACTACCGATACTTTATATTTTACTATCGATACAATGCAAGTCAATAGCCAACCTCTCTCCTACTCTGTACTTCTACTAGTACATGCAAGAGAACTACTGAAACAAGTATGCAAAATTCAAATTTTCATATAAGTTCTCAAGTACATCAAACATTCTTCATTACATAACTACAAAATACAATAGAAATAACTCAAGCATTCATGAATCCACATGTCATTACATTTCAATGTATAATGCCTACTTTCAACATTAAGCATGCGTGCAAAATAAGTTCAACATTCAACTAAGGTTTCAACATTGAACCAACCAAACTAAAATCAAGTATTACAAAAGATAACATCATCCTAGTACATGTCATATAACCAAGTGATGTAAATACTACCGAATGAGCTCCCTAGATAGTGTGATTTCTTCGAGATGATTCGATCTTTAAACAGCAAAATAGAATCTACAAAAGAACAAAAATTTCATAGGTAAGCTTTCATAGCTTAGTAAGTTTGAAGAGTTTAAAAGAGTTACCAATCAAATGCATAGAATAGTTTATAACTCAACCGAGCTAGAATAAGACTTTACCTCTTACAAGCCATAACTAGCATTTTAACTTCTTATCTGTATCATCTCTGTTACCGATACACGGTACTGCTCACATGAGCTATCGAGGACTCACAACATATGCGGTACCTCAGCCATCAGTACGGTGTTTATGTATATAACTGTTCCCTAATGATGCTGCTCACACGAGCTGTCTAGAATAATGCACTTATGCATAGATTCCCAGCCATCGTAGGGCCTATAATCCATTCATGGATTCATTTCTTATTTTCCGACTCATGATGATGCTCACACGAGCTGTCAGGACTCGCAACATATGTGGTACCCCATCCATCGCGTCGGTTTCAAATCACCGGCTTAAAGCCTGATATCTCTATCGATCCTTTTCTTTTCATTCTCCTTGATTCCAAGTGCCATCATTTGTTTGCAACAAGTATAAAATAGGTACAAGTAATAACTAAATACAAAATTTACATTACGAACTTACCGGATTGAATTGCAGTTACGGATAGGCTTCAAGGGCTATTCTGCTAATTTCCCTTTTCCTCGATCCATGGCACTATCGTAATCTAAATCAACAAATCATCCAAATTTTCAAATTAAATCACATAATTATATTATTTAACACAAATTAATCCTTTTGGTAAATTTACGAAATTACCCCTACCATTTTACTTTCAAAACCTAGACCAGTCGAATGTTCATAGCTTCCATCCAAGTCCTTACAATTTGATCATTTCACATTAAGTGCTGACTATTTTATCATTTTTACATTCGAATCCTTAAACCCTAATTTTATCAAAAATCATTTTACAAAACATCAAACCCAACCACCAAGCATACAAATCCACCATAAACTTTCAAGAACAAACATATTCAACAACGGTAGAGTTTATAACATTTGACATATTCACAAATTAGTCCTTAGATTAACTAGAATAAGCTAATACGAACTCAAAAACACAAAAATTAATAAAAATGGGCATTATTTGCTTACTCAAATCAAGGCTCAAACCCTAGAATGCAAAACCCTAGCTTCCCCTTATTCTTGACGTGAAGAAGATGAAGAAAAGAAGTGAAAATTCTCATTTTCTTCTTTTAATTTCATTTATATACCTAATGACAATTTTGTAAATATTTGGTCTTTCATAATTAACTTAATTAATCTCTTACTTATCCTTAATTAATCATTCTTATAATCGACATATCTCATGATAATCCACTCACTAAAATTATATTGGTTAATTTACATATTTGATCCATCTAATTAAATAAATTCTGCTTTTACACCTTTTTACAATTTAATCCCTTTTACTTAATTAACTATCTAATCGATGGAATTTCTTAACCAAAATTTAATATGATGCTAACGACATCATAAATATTAAAATAAATAAATTTACGACTCGACTTGTCGGAGTTGTGGTCCTAAAATCACTGTTTTCGACACCACTGAAAATCGGTCTGTTATAAAGGTTATGGGCTTTGGTGGGCTTTCAGGTAGTGGGTTAGGGTTTAGATATGAGTTATAGTTTTTGGGTTTTAGGTAGTGGGATTAAATTTTTGTGGATGGACTTTAAACTTTTTTATAAAATGGATTTTTGGTTTATTTTGGTTTGATTTATTTTGTTCTAGTCCGAACAGAAATGGGCCTCTACAACCATGATAAACAATTGTGCTCAAAACAATCGATATAATAGTAAAAAATTCAAGGGTATTAACGTATAAACGATGAGTTTCTTCTCATTGACGACCTCTTTTAGAAAAATTGCAAAAAATGTGTAAAATATGCAATGGTTACTTTAGGCTAACCAGAGGTTATTTTAAAGAAGCAAAATTTTTAGACAATTTGTTTCCTAAAAAACAAGCCCTAATCATTCTTTATAACTAGACCCTACTATCATATAACAAAACGTACGCGATAAGTTTATACCAAAACTTACGAAGTAAACCTCAATCACATGCTTCACTCGTGAATACTTGTCTCAAAAGAGTCACTTTATAACTTTTCTTCGACAAGGCGAGGGACAAATTGTTATACAGCACACCACAACCCTATTGGAGGTCCAACCCACTCTCATGATCTAACCATATCTAACTCAACCTTCTTCGCTTTATACCTCCCCTAGGTTTCCGTCCCAAGCTCGCCACCGTTCATCTCGTCAACCTAGTTCACCTTCTCCCAGCTCGCTTGCCCGACCTTCCTTGCTTTACAGCTCCCCTAGGTCATCATTCCTAGCTTGCTATTGTCTAGCTCATCAACCTAGCTCGCCTTTTCCCAAATCGCCTACGTTCAGCTCACTAACTCAGTTTCTCGAGGAGTATCATTAGGAATATATGTCACCTCTAGAGGGTAATGTGTCATCATGCATGACACTTAGTTATCCCTAGTATGTCATATCAAGAAACCACAACTTATAAATATGAAGAACGGACTCCAAGAGGGGGACAGAGATAAAAGGATACTCAACACTATTAAATTTAAAATAGAGTCTTATGTATAAAAAAATTAATCAAATAACCTCAAGAATCAATAATTTAAAATTTATTAAATTAAAAATAAATTTTAAAACTTTATATTGCTTTATAGAAATAATAATAATCTAGAATAGATATGAAAATATGGTTGTCTCGAAATTGATTTTCTAAAGGATTTTTAATAAGCTTTATTTTTTAATTTTATTTAACATTTTTATTAAATTTAATAATGTTTTACAAAATTATAAATTTATTTATAATGTTCTATAATTTTTTTTATTTGCACCTAAACAATTATTTATTCAAATGCATTCCAAGCATTACAAATTTTAAATAATTTTAAATAATTTTTTCCTTTTTGCTGATGTTATAAAAAGAAATTCAAATTTCAAATAGAAAGGAATAATTCAAAAAAAAAAAAAAAAAACTAATCCGAACAACTGTCATGCCTATGTTTCTCTTCTATCTCCTCTCATTTTGTAAAAATTTCCCCTTTCCTCTGTTTCCACTATGCTTCGACTCTCCAATCAACTTGTTCATTAACAGAAACCATGTTCATCTTATTCTTTGTTTTAACACCAACCACCATAGCCTGAAGCAAATCTGAGAAAGGGGAGCTCAGAGCCCCCCAGTTTCTTGGAAGATAATAAAGAAGTTAAAGATTTGGAGACCCTAAAAACAAAGGACAACGTGTTTTCTTTAGGCGACTAGGCATTGTCATTTTCTTTTAACTCCTACGGCGGCCAAGGAAAATGAGCGCCTCCAGATTCATAAAGTGTGTCACCGTCGGCGATGGCGCCGTCGGCAAGACCTGCCTGCTCATTTCTTACACCAGCAATACTTTCCCTACGGTCAGTCTTTTACGCTCTCTTCTTTCCTGAATTTTTGGATCTTTGTTGCATCTCGCTTTGACCCTTTTTTTTGTTTGCATTTAAAAAAAAAATTCCCGTTTGCTTCACTGATAGATAAAGAATTCCATAATGCAAGCTGAACATTTATGTTCCATTGATACGAAAGAATAGTTGTTTAAAATTCTTGATGTTCTGTGAGATTTGTTCTATCGGATTTGGCCCAATGCGGTTACATTGTAGGCAAATCATGTGCAACGAGATCTTTTCACTGTTAATTGAAGTTAATTCCCCTCAAAATTAAAATCAAAGATTGGGGCTTTGGGTTTTACTGATTTTCTTTATTGATATATTTGCTTGTTTTGATAATTGCTATGGTAACAGGACTATGTCCCGACAGTTTTCGACAATTTCAGCGCAAATGTTGTGGTGGATGGTAGCACTGTCAACTTAGGTTTATGGGATACTGCTGGTATTTTGGAAGCAGCTTCTATAGTTCCTTTTTATTAGTGCTTGGCTTCTTTCTTGCTTTGGTTTGAAATTATTGCCTTGAAACAGGTCAGGAAGATTACAATAGATTAAGACCTCTGAGCTATCGTGGGGCTGATGTGTTTATTCTTGCATTTTCTCTCATCAGCAAGGCCAGTTACGAAAATGTTACCAAGAAGGTTTCAACTTTGAATCTCTCTTCTGTCTCTAGATAATAATTTTGTGCACTATGAAATGTCTCTGTAATGCCATCTCTATGCTGATCTTGCTTTTCATATCAGTGGATTCCTGAATTGAACCATTATGCACCCGGTGTTCCGATAGTTCTGGTCGGAACTAAGCTTGGTATGATTCTTACTCTTTTGTTAAAGGTATTCTTGCATACATTGTTTTTGTGAACTGCAAAAGGTTTGATTCTCTAAGTGAAAGAGTTTCTATTTCATGAAAGGTTCTCATCTTATCTACTATTTGCTCTTGTAGATCTCCGGGATGATCCACAATTCTTAGCAGATCATCCTAGTGCACTGCCGATTTCTACAGCTCAGGTACATATATGTATATAATATTTCAATGAGAATATGTTCCACTTGTTTGAAATATTATTTGATCTCACATAACTTGTTTATGAAAGGGAGAGGAGTTAAAGAAACAGATAGACTCTTCTTCCTACGTCGAGTGTAGTGCAAAATCACAGCAGGTTCAATGTTCTTCTCATGTTCTTCATGGTTTTTATACTAAAAATTGTGATGAATCCGTTTATATGTGATGGAATCTTGTTACTGCAGAATGTGAAGGCAGTGTTTGATGCAGCCATTAAGGTAGTGCTCCAGCCTCCTAAGAAAAATAAGAAGAAAAAATCTGGTGGTTGCTCAATATTATGATCAGTGGAAGATTCAAGTCCAGCAAGGATAAAACCAAGTGCCAGATTCTTGCTGCGCGTATCTCTATCACTCTCACCTTTTCTTGAAGCAGCGGAAGCCATCATGTATAGTCTCACACGATAGCATCAGGTTGTTTCGTGTTTTACTTATTGCCATGGTCTGTAAGTGATGATGACAAATATTTCATGTTAACATGCATGCATACCTCATTCTGTTTTTCATGTTTAAACTTCCACTCTTGTGTAAACCAGATGCATACCTATTAAGAAATAACCAGTTTCTTGCATTATGCTTTAATTTTAAGCAATTTGATTAAATGATTAGTATTGTTGAATATTGATGCCATGTCATATTTTATTTTTATCAATATGATATTTGAAAAGAGGATGAAGATGATAGAGTTTGAATTAGACTTGATCATGGGTTGGGCTAATGCAAAATTTTAGGTCTAGGCTCGGCCCGAAAAATGAGCTTAAAATTTTACTCAAGTCTGACCCAAATAAAAATATTAAACTCGAGCTTGGCTTGACCCGTTCGTATTAATTTTTTATATGAAAACAAATTTAAAAAATATAATATATTAAATACATTACAAACGTTAAAATAATGTTTCTCAATAAATTGAAAATATATTAAAAAAATTTTATACTCAAATAACAATAAGATAGTTGTAATTTAACAAATAAATATTTTTAAAATAATAACAAAATTAATAAAAAAAATTAGAGTTGGTAGCAAAACAGTAGTAAAAATTAGTAAAAAGATTTTAGGTAAATTTAGGTTGGGCTTGGGCCAAATAATCTTACTCGAGACTTGATTTGTTTAGAAAACGGGTTTTATTGTTTTGTTTAAGCCTATTTTTGATGGTTTATATTTTTTTTCAAATTTGCTCACTTTTCGGGTGAGTTTTCAGACTTGAGCGGATGATTCGATTCATGATCAAGTTTAATTTGAACCCATGTTATCCCCGATATTATTCTCTCAAAGTGTTTTTCGTTTTTTATATATACCTATATATTAAAATAAGACCCAAAAGATCTTCCTCATGTTGACACGTTGTACACACCCACAATGCTTTTTTTTTTTTTTTTTAAATATGCTTAAATTTGAGATTTAATACTTATCCTTTAATTTTTAATAAAATTTGGTCTCTATATCTATAATGTTATTTATTAGTTTAATATTTTTATAATGTAATTAATTAATTCAAATAATTATATTATTAATTTTTCAATTAAAATGTTGCGTAATTATATGTAATTTAAAAATAAATTTATAAATCCTGAAAATAAAAGAATTAAATCTTTAAAAATAAAAAAAGAATTAAATTCTAAATATCTGAAGTATAAACACTTAAATGATATGATTATTCCTCACTTTTGCATTAACGCAATTGGCTATATTAAACAATTGTAATTAGTTCTAAAAATAAAATATTTATTGACGACTTGATAATTAAGTATTTATTGTCTTAAGTGTGGTCTAGATTTGAGTCATGTCAATCGCGTTGTTATTAGAGTTTTACCCTCTCTTATAATTCACTTAAAAAAAATAAAAATAAAATATTTATGTTATAATTAAAATTAAATTGCACAACCATGTAAATATTATATTTTTAAATTTTACATTTGAATTGGATATATTTTAATTTAGTAAGTAATTAAAGTTGGAGGGTAAATTAAATTTATTAATTATTGTAGTTTTTAGCGAATATGCTAAATAAACTTATTTACTTATAAATTTTATTACGGTAAAGTCGTCATGATTTTAATGAAATTAAAATTGAATTGAAGAAATATTTAATTAAAATATTAATTAAATTTATTTTAATAAATAAATAAATAATATTTTTAAACTAGAAAAATGGTTACTAGATTGGTAAAATTATGTTAGATGGTTTAAAGATTAGATAACACATATAATTAAATACAAATATGTGAACATTGATTGAGAATGGAATGAACAACATGGATTGAGAATGGAAATTAATTCATGATGTTGCCTTTAATGAAATGAGTATTGAACTGACAGATCACGATACATGAAAATGGACATGTAGCTTCTAATAGGGCAAGAGTGTTGCAAATTAGACTGGCAAAACATGATAAGGAAAATGAATGAAACAAATGATATGGCTTGAATATAGACTTGGGAGTGGCTATCACGAAGAAGGTTGTTTGCATGTTGTATGGTTGCATGGGCGCAGGGTACACACTAAAGAAATAGTGTCTGACGTATAGTTGTCTGTGTTTGGTATTCGCCAACTGGCGAACTATGTAATTGTGTTTTGTCGGAAAGGTTTGGTTTGAAACATGAAAAATGATGTAATTACTGCTTCTGGAACACATTAAGTTCTTTGAACTTGCTTAGTTACACTTCCTTCTCAAGATCGCTAGCGAAGTAAGGGAATCTTTGAAGACTACACTAGAGGACAATCACTATTGTGAGATTTCTAGTGTTTTGTACTAAACTATGTTGTCAAGGCACGTATATTTTAAAGAATGATATTTTGTGTTTAAACTTGTATTTACTAAACTATATTTTCAATGGAATTTCAGCGAAGTTTATTTGTTAAAGAGTACCATATCGCTTAGATTTGAATGACAAGTTGTTTACCTTCTATATTAATTTAAATTGTTGTTTTAATTGATTTCCTTCAAATATGATTTTAAAGGATAGCAATTTTAAGTTAGTGATGCGCCATTTTTAGGCCCTCCTTAAAGGTCGGGTTTGGAGCGTTACACCTCAAGTCTTTGACCAATTAAATAGTGATAAGACTTTTACAATTTATTCATTGTACCTAAATTAAACAATCAATAGACAAAATTGATGGACTAAAATTTAATATACTTTTATACCAACTCCGTAAATATTATTATTTAATATTTACAAACTCGGTTTATGGAAATGGAGTTTTCAAACTATCTTTTTTCAACATTATTGAAAATCAAGCTGTTACACAATTACTATTAAAAATAAACTGAGCAAATTATGAATATTTTATCAAACTAAAACAATGAAATTTTCTAAATTTCTCAATCAATTTTAAAGAATTGGAACTCTAACTTTACCCAATCCAGTTAATCAAATATCTCTCATTCAATTATTCAATCTATGTAATTACTAACTCAAGATTTAAAGACATTAACTAGACCTTACCATTATTTAGCCAAGTTAATCCCCATTCCCCACTAGTTATATTCCTATACAAGAAAAGTCAGGTGAAGTCACTAAGAAAAAACCTATTGGGTTGATTAGGACATCAATTGTATTCCTATCCTAGCGGGAAATTAACTCGTTTGTCAACACTACTAAAGTTAGTCCTGATCTATTCAGTCTAGATCTCAACCTTAATTTTTTCTTCCGAGATAAATAAATATTATCAAATTAATACAATTTGGTGTTGCGCAAGCTGATTAAATAAGCTTTAGAATGAATAAATAATTAACAAGGATTGAAATAATCGAAGAGAAAATAATTTAATTAATTAAGAAATATGATCCATTATTATTCCAAGAAAATAGAATTTAGTTCATATTGAGTTGAAAAATTACACAAAAAAATATTCAAAACAAATTTGTATCAATAAAAAGTAAAAAAAAAAAAAAATTAGAGAGAAAGTAGTTATAGAATTCATGTCGAGCGCTCTAGATCTCTTTTTCTTTGTCTTAGAAAGTTTGAAGTTTCCTTAGTGTGAGAGTGTTGTTCTTTATCCTCCAAGTTATTTTCTCCCTCTTTTCCTTTTTTTCTCTTAAAATTAATAACCCTTATTTTTTGGTTTTTCAATCGCGTCGCTCCACCGTATGCAGAAGTTGCAGTGGAGCGGGCTATTTGTTGTCAAAATTTTTAATTTCAAGAGCATGTTTCACTGCATTGAATTAAATTTGGTGGAGTGAAAGATTTTTGTTCACCACTTTTGGTTCTTTACTCCAAATCTTCCATTCTTCATCTATGACCAACAATAGAGAAAGAAAAATATGCAAGTGAATTCGATCTAACTCTAAAAATGATAAAAATAAGTAAATTTAAATAAAATATAAATAATCTAAAAAACTATAAAATGTAATAAAAACTAACATAAATGATTAGGATAAACTATTATGACAAAGAAAGAAATTTACTTTTCTTATTTTAAAATTGATTGTTATAAAAATTATTATAATTTGATTTTAGAATTTTACTCATTGATAACTATTATGACAAAGAAAGAAGGGTTGTTGTGAGATAAGTTGTGTTAGGATAAAAACAAGTCTTTGCATCTACACATTTTCTTAATTCCTAATGAGTTTGTTAGACATTAATGTCAGCCAAATGAATGGAATGGATTGACACTCTCATAATTAATTTATTACAATGAGTGAATTAAAAAGTGTTCAATAAAATTGAATGAGTTTTAGTTTAATTGGCATGGATATTATTGCCAATGCAAGAGTACATGAGTTCGAGTGTGTTGAAACGCATTCTCCTTGTTGGGGATCAACCCGATTAAGCAATAAACAAGTAAAAATAGCGGGAGAAATTGAGAAATTGAACATACAAATTTAACGTGGAAAAACCCCACCAAAGATGATAAAAAAACTACAAGCAAAGATAATTTTACTATAATTGGCAAAAAAGAATGAAGAGTACAAAAAATAGAAATAAAAATTAAACCTCGAAAATAAAAAACCCTCAAAACATAAACACAAAATTCTCCAAAAGTGTTATGAGTTCTAATGTCTAATGAGTGTATTTTCTAAGGTTGTAAAAGAGCCTATTTATAAGCTAAATTGTTAGGGCAAATAATAAAATAATTTAAACTAAACAGAGTTTGACTGGAACAAATAAATAGAGTTTAACTAGAATATTATTTCTCAAATTTGATTGAAATATGAGTCATACTCAACAAATCTCCACCTTAACTCGTATTTCCACAACGCCATCTTTGCCAAAGCCCGTCATGAGCCTATCTTGAACTGTACAGGAAATTAACTGAGTCGAATCTGTGCTTAGAAGCTGGAAGACTTCTAGCCTTTGACTTGTGCACTGCCAAATAAAAACTAACTCGGGTCTAATTTTCACGAACACAATGCCTTAACTTTTTAAAAACTGCATCCAAAAGAGAACCTCTTTTCAACGAAACGGTCATACCTTTTTCCCTCCTATGACCAAGTTGACTCCGCTCTAAATGAGTTGACTTCAACTCCGTAATGGACGAGGGACGTCTGATTTCACCGGTCACTGTAGAACCTTCCAAAATATAAAGACTGCTGGTCCTTTTACCTTTTAACAAAACAAGAGCCCCATGAGACACCTTAATGCTGTTAGACTCTATGTTGATCCTGCAATTTTTTGAGTCTAAAATACTCAAAGAGATGAGATTCTTTCGTAAATCAGGTACATACCTGATATCTGAGAGTGTCCCAATCGTCTCATCGTGCATCCTAATTTTAAAAGTACCAATACTGATTACCTTACTGGATGAATCGTTTCTCATGCGCACAACTCCACCTTCAACCGAATTGTATGTGGAGAACCATTTTATGTTGGGACACATGCGAAAAGAACATATCGAATCTAGGATCCACTCGGATGTAAGCTCGGAGCTTTCGCTAGTTGACACTAACAAGAAATCATCACACTTTCATCGGCCAAATTAGCACTAGCTAAATCTTCCTCGTTACTCTCAACAGTCTTTTTTTCACAGTTTATAACAATCTACTTTGACGTGACCTAACTTCTTACAATAACGACATCTTTTGTCTCGCTTCTTTGATGCTACCAAAACGAAAGCTTGCCTATCTGCCTTGTTATCTGGACCAAACTCATTGTCAAGTTTGTCTTTACTTAACAAATGACCCTTCACATCTTTAAATGAGAAATTATCTCTCCTATAAATTATGATTTCCTTGAAAGACTTGTATGAAGGGGGTAAAGAAAACAACAATAGCATAGTTTGATTCTTATCGTCAATCTGAACCTCAACGTTTTTTAAATCATTTAAAAGGGTAATGAATTGACTGATGTAATCTCTAAGAAGCTTACCTTCATGCGAAACGTAAATAGACGTTATTTCAACATTAAACGGTTAGCCAAAAGACTTAGTCGCATAAAGAGTTTCTAGTCATTTCCACAAGGTAAATGATGTTTTCTCCATCAATACCTCCTATAATACCGTATTCGTGAGACACAACTGGATAAGCTCTTCTCATTCTGATTGATCTAGATTCTTGAACTTTTTCCCGGTAAAGATCTTTTTCAAGCCGGTCTGAACTAGAATTGCCATCATCTGAACTTGCCACAGATTAAAATTTGTGACACTATCAAACTTCTCAACGTCGAACCTTATTGTTGCCATCTCTGAACGAGCTGATCTACGGAAATCGAACTTGACTATGATATCACTTGTTGGGGATCGACCTGATTAAGTAACGAATAAGGAAAAATAGCGAAAAAAATTGAGAAATTGAGCACACATATTTAATGTGAAAAAAACCCTCCAAAAAGGATAAAAAACCACAAGCAAATATAATTTTACTATAATGGCAAAAGAACAAAGAGTACAAAAGATGGAGATAAAAATAAAATCCCGAAAACTCGAAAACAAAGAACCCCTAAAACATAAATACAAAATTCTCCAAAAGTGTTATGAGTTCTAATGTCTAATGGGTGTATTTTCTAAGGTTGTAAACAAATCTATTTATAAGCTAAATTTTTTAGGTCAAATAATAAAAAATAATCTAAACTAAACAAAGTTTGACTGGAACAAATAAATAGAGTTTAACTAGAATATTATTTCTCAAATTTAACTGAAATATAAGTCATACTAAACAATCTTTCTATTTATGAGTTGGAGAAAGGTTATGGGTAATTCTAGTATTGTATCACAAAGAGCAGATATGATCAAAACCCATAATGAAATTGTTAAAAAAAGTGTCCAAAAAAGGCAGCCCACCATAGTTGAGTAGCAGATTTGGAAAGTTATGGGTTTCAATTAGAACTGTTCATGGGTTGAGTTACTCGTCCAGGCTCAAAGGTCCGCCCGAAATTTGAGAGGATAATGGCAAAAATATTAGACCCGAAAAATGAGCTTGGCAAAAAATTTTGGCCTGTTTAAAATATGGGTCGGGCTCGAGCTTGAACATTCAAGGCTAAGGCCCAAGCTCAGCCCGACTCGTTTTAAGTTTATAATACTTTATATTATGTTATTTTTTTAAATTATGTAATTTAGAATACATTAAAAAAATATTTATACTAAATATATAATGCTACTCTAATATAAATATTAAAAAAATGTTAAGATAATTATATAAAAAATTTCAATAAATAAAAAATAAAAAATTATTTAATATTAAAATAAAATAATATAAATAAATTTTTTAAATTTTTTTTAAAAAAAATATGAATGAGCTTAAAATGGACTTGAATTAATCTTTTACAAATATAGAAGGATTTGGACAAAATTTTAAATTTAGATTTTAGACCGAGACAAATTTTGACAAATATAAAATAGATTAATATCATGTTTTAAGTCTAAACCCGACCCCACTCCACCATGAACATTTTTAATTTCAATCCAAATATGGGTTTTAGAGGGTAATAATAATTAATCATCCTTTTGTGTGTGAAATTAAAACACTTGCTTTACTTTCAGGAGACGGAATAATAACCTATAAAATAATTGTCAAATTAGGCATAGTATTAGCAATTAGCATCATATTCAGGATTCAGAGCGGAGTTGTGGTGGTAACATCAGCCATGCAACAAGGAGATTTCAGCTCCTCCTATTATCACCTTTCAAACCCTAACTCCTCCAACCCATCCCAATTTCATCAATCACCTTACGCATCAGCACCGCCTTTTTCCCCTTCCGATCACCCGCCCTATTCCCAAAATCCTGATCCCTCTTATGCTCCTCCGCCGCCACCTACCCTGAATTCGCAACCGTCTTTCAATCAGCATCCGATCGCGCCAACGTCGGCTCCCGCTGCCCCTTCTTTCTCGCCTTATGATTCACCTGTCCCCCACCCACCTTATTACCAGCCTTATGATCAGCATCCCAGCTATGTACCTCCTCCGCCAGACTCCAACCCCAACCCTATTCCGCCATACTATTCAACCCCATATAGTCAAATAGGATCATCACAATCCTCTGTCTATGACAACCCCTACGATAATTCCATGAAATTGGATCAAAGCAGTGGCAGTTATTTCGACGACAAATTCGGAGCAGGATATAACCAGAGCAGATACGATACGGGATCCGATCTCTATGGTAAGCGATATGATAGCTATTCACAGTTCGGTGATGATGGTGGATACGGTGATGGGGTTTATGCTTATGAAGGAGGAAAGGTGGAGCTCTATGGGGCACGTAGCACAGCCCCAAAATCATCGACTTGGGTCCAATTCGACGATTATGGCCGGGCCGTTAATTTACCTTCTGGGATGGACTCGTCAGGTTCATCTTCTGGTAAGATTGTGAGGGCGGTGCCTAAGGCGGAGACCCTTGAAGCCGTAAAGAGTGGGGTCCAGAAGTTTCGGGTTAAGTTGTTGAGTGAAGGTGGAGGAGAAGGCCCCATGGATGTACTTTGCCAGGTAATTCTTAATTAGAATTGGTTGAAATTGATTTACTTTTGTATGGAAAGATGAAGTTTCTGGCATCAAGTTCAATATGTTGAATTATGTGCGAATTTAAACTGAATGGCTAAAATGATATGGAGTTTCGTTAGTTCTGTATGGTTAATCAAACATTTTAGTTCATATTGGAAGTCTCTAGTTCTGTATGGTTTATTTATATTGTTGTTCCTATTGACATTAATAGCAGATAAATGCGTTCTTATATTCATCCAGTACTTTAGACTCATAATTTAGCTTAATCTTTTTGGTGTCAGATTGGTTTAGATGGTATTCGTGTGCTTGACCCTAGCACTAGCCGAACTTTGAGAATATATCCCATTGAGAACATCACAAGATGTGAAGTAAGTCACTGTATATATATTTTTTATTCTTTTTCCTTCCTCACTATGTTTTACTTTGTATTTTTCTCTGTTAACGATGTGGCCATTGGGTATATTTTCTTCTTAATTAGTTGACCGACGCATCTACTTTTGCATTCTGGTCGAAGAGCTCTGTTGACATTGAACCAAGACGGATCAGGTTGCAATCAAACAGTTACACTACAAACACCCTCCTGGATATTGTAACAGCTGCAACTGTTCAGGTTGGTGTCAGAGAGTTATAATTTTCTTAATTTCTTAAGAGAGTTAATTGTTTAGTTTTTACCACTTCTTTATTATCATTATTTCCCCTCCCCTCCTCTCCCGTCATGGTTCTCTAGAGTCATACTTTGGATGAATTCTGCATTCCTGCAAATGGACACAAAAGCTGACTTAAAATGCATACTCGGTAAATAATTCATAGAAAGACATACACACACATATGTACAAAGTCTACTCATCTCTAGTGAATTATCATTTTGCATGGTTTATTGTAGCTTAAGAAATATATAATCTGCAAGAATAATTACTTTTCTCTTAAAACAGCCATTAGGAATTTGACAAAAGTGCCTATCAGAAGAGAGAGCAATGGCAATATATTCTAGTTCATTTACAGCGGTCAAAAATTTTAAAATAATTAGCCTTTTAGTCATGTGAAGGATATGGAAAATTGTCATGCTTCTTCTATCAGGTTTCTTTAGCGTTTAGGTTGTAGGCATCTGTGTGTTTCTAGTGTTTGAGGCTTAAAATGTTTTTCTTTGGAGATTTTGTTGCTTTCTTTGTACTAATCCTCTATCATGTATGGCTTGATTCTTTTTCTTTTGTTGTCCTCTGATTGGTACTTCAGAAATGCGTTCACATTTGCATGTGTTAAGTTTTATGACTATTCTTTCACCTTTTAATTGCAGGTCAAGGAGATGGGTGGGAGAAGTCGGCCTCCTGACTCTCTAAAGACTACTGAACAACCATCAGAAAAGAAGAAAGGATTTGGTGATTGGATGAACTTGATGAAGCCTGGAACTGAGGAGAAAGATCATTGGGTAAAAATTAGGGTCCTAAGGAAGTTTTTTAAAACCTGTTATGGTCAAATAGAAAGAATATTTAAAAAGTTCATAATGGGTTTATCTATGCATTCTTTTTCTGGTTAGGTCCCTGATGAAGCTGTTTCAAAGTGCACTGCCTGTGGAACTGATTTTGGAGCTTTTGTGCGCAAGGTATCTCATTCCGTGTTAATGAAAATGGTTTCCTGCTTGTGTTTCTTTTGGTTTCAAGTTTAATGCTCTATTATCCTTTTTTCTTTCAGCATCACTGCAGGAACTGTGGGGATATTTTCTGTGACAAATGTACTCAAGGTAGAATTGCTCTAACTGCTGATGAGAATGCTCAACCAGTTAGGGTTTGTGACCAATGCATGGTAAGCTTATTAATCTGTTTCTTATAATTTCTTTCATATCTAAATGGTGTATGTTGTGGTTTCTCCTGTTCATGGTTTTCACAACCAGTTAGGTATTGGTGTGTGGTCATTACTCTGGGACAATGACATATTATATAGGTTGTTTACTCGCTTGATTGAACATGTAGAGAATCTGTATTTCTAGCTGCCTTTTAATTTTAAGCCTATCTTTGGGTGACTGACCAATGGAAGGGTTATGAAGGATGAGCAGTATCTACTTTCCTGTGGTTTAACCATGAAATATTTTCCCTGCCCCTTTATAGCTTTTCTGTTAGAGGTTTAACCATGGAAGGGTTGAGTGCAGGAAAGAATGAACATATAATATTATTCGTAATCCCCATCCTTCTCTTTTCTTCAGAAAGGTATTGTCATATGTAAACTTGCTATTTGTCTTGGTCAATATAACTTAACATTTAAGCCTATTGTTGTGTTAAAGGCTGAAGTGACTCAGAGGCTGAGTATTGCTAAGGAAACAGCAAGTAAACCTGCTGCTTTACAGAGTCATGAGGATCTTGCTAGGAAGCTTGAGGTATGCCTTCGTTTTGCTAGGAAGATTGATGATTTTAGTGTTGATCTTACATTAATTTATTAAAATCTGGATCAGTTAATTCCATGAATTGTTTGATTGTGATGATTTTATAAAACAGGAGATGGAAAAAAATTGCAGAGCATCATCAGGTAATTTCTTGTACCCTGAGTGGTGTTTTTTCTCATTTCCGTGAGGGTGGCCTTGTTTGATAACCCATCGAAAAAATTAAATTACTGAACTTAAATTCAATACTTAACTTTCGAGTTGTTTTCACGAACAAATATTTGTATATTATTATATTAGTGAAATAAAACACAAAAGGTTTACATATTGATGTTCAGTTTGAAGTGTAAACCTGGATAATGGAAATTTGACCCTTCTGAATGTAAAATTTAATTTGATGTTGATAAAATGGTCAGGTTCCAAGTCTGATGGATCTGGTAGACGGATGAAGGAGGTTGCCTGTCCTATCTGCACCGTTCATTTGCAGGTGTGTGTGTGATTGAAAAGCGTACATTGAAGTGTTATGTTATTGTAGATTGTGTGTGTGATTTGAGTGAGAAATGTTGCAGGTCCAAGTTCCCAGCTCAGGTTCTGAGACAATTGAATGTGGGGTTTGCCAGCATCCTTTCCTTGTTAGTGCCCATTGATCTTGTTGCCCTCTGTCACCACCCAACCTTTAATTTCTCCTCCTATTGATTTCAATATACTTTAGGTTTTCATTATTATTATTATTTAGTCATAATTTGGATTAATTCCTTTTCATTGTTCAAAGAAAAAAGGCTAAACCCTGTCAATTTTTCCGGTTGTGTGTATATGAAGTTTAATGAATCTGGAGTCTTGTCTTTGTAAAGTTTGACAGATCCTTACTATAATTATACTTTGTTCTGTAGATTGTTTCTGATAACTTTTAAAAAAATATATTTTGCAGTGTATAATGATAATCTTTAACATAAAAATTAAGCTAAAATAGATTATTGTAGAAATATGATGATTCTAGACAGAAAAAGAGAAGTTGAAATAGCGTGAATTGAAGATTCTAGGCGATCTCCTCCAAATTGAAAATCAAGAGCACAAAATTAAGGTTCTGAATGATTTAAGGAAACAGTTCTTTTAAGAAACAAATTGCTTTTCATTTTGAAATTTAAAAATATGTTGTAATTGAGAATATATTTTTTAAAATATGAAAATATGCTTAATTTATATATTTTACAATAAAATTATAAGACATAATTACTAAATAACAAATAAAATTAATTTAGATAAATATAAATGAAGGAATAGAAATAAAATGGGTTTTAAAGGTTTTAATGAAAAAATATTGTAAAATAAATAAAAAATTAATTGAGCCCACTAAAAACAACTAGTTATGTGATTGTTGATGTGAAACTTTAAAAAAAAACATTGGCATGTTAGTTAATGTTGTTATTGAAATCGGATTGAATCGATCAGATTAAAAATCGATCAATACATTGATATGGAGTAAGATGAAAAATTGATTAATTTGCTTTCTAAAAAGAAATCACAGTTGAATAACGAATTGGATGAACTGACCAAAAAAAACGGAAGAATTGATTTTTTTTTTATTTTTAGGTTTGCCTAAACCAGAAAAAAAAAAAAAAAACTCACTAACTTAAACCTTTAAAATCGGTCCAAATCATTTGTCTCTCACTTCAAAAATGATTTTGGAGCCATAAGCAATTAAAAAGACACTTTTGAACTTTAAAAGAGCTTTTGAACCTAAAAACAAAATTAGTTTTTTAGCTTTTGTTTTTCCGAAAGTACTTTTGAAATCAAAATGACATTTTAACCCTTGTTTATATTTTAATATATTTTATGTAATATTTATATTAAGTAAACAATTATATTTCTTTTAAAATTTATTTCAAATATATAAAATTATATATTTAAATTTATAATATCTATATTTTAAATTATATATTCAAATTAATTTTACAAATAATTAATATTATTACTTACAAATATTTAAAATTTATATTTCATATTTTAAAATATTTTTACTATTTTAATATAAAATTATTTAATTTTTATTTATTGAAATAAAAATTACTTATGAATTAAATAAAAATAAAAATTCAATTCAGTTTAAAAAAAGCATCACATTAAATTTAGCTTTTAACATTTATATTTTTATCAATTTGGCCCTTAACCTTTTAAAATAATCAAATTTGATCATCAACCTTTTGGAAAAAAGTCAAAATGATGGCTTTTAAACGAGAAAACTAACTAAAATTTTGAACATGAGAGCTTGCATGACAATCCACATGTACTCCATACTAATTTTTATGAACTTTTTTAATTTTGATTTATATTTTTTTATTTCTATAATTTTCGATTTATTTGTTGGCATGACATAAAAAAATGATATTATGTTAGCATAATGTGTATATGAACTGTTATACAATTTGTCACATCAACAACGTTAAAAATTAATGTTTTAATCATCATTTTTGTTAAAAAACTTATTTTATTTTTTTTGAAAGCTTAAAGACTAAATTTAACTAAAAATAAAAATTAAAGTCATAAAAAATGTAAACATTAAAAATTAAATTTATCATTACACCTTCAAAAAATTGCAAAATTTAAATTTATGAGTAGAAAATTGAACCAAATAGATTACAAATTTTAAAAAATAAAATTGAATTGAATCGAATTTTTATTTTTGGCATAATTATAAAAAATACCCTCAAAGTTTATGGGTTTTTGGGTTTGAGCCCTAACCTTTTTTTTTGGATTGGTAGCCTCAACATTACGATTTTTTTCCAAAATTCAATCCAATCTTTTCCAAAAATCAATCCAATTTTAACGAGAAACGTGAGTTGACCGTCAGCTAACCGCAGGTAGATTATGTGTCAAAGATGTTTGACCAATTTTAAAGATGCTTACCCCTTCTCTCATTTCTTTGTTTCCCTCTACTCTCGCAATTCGCCCATCTCCAACTCCAAGAAGCCCTTTCAGCTTCCCCTTCTCTCCACACGTCTCAACCCCAATCGCCACCTTCCGTCTCACTTCTCACCATCCCAACCCCCACCACTGCTCCCTTCCCTTTCACTCCTCACCATCAATATCACCACAAACATCCTAAAACATTCTTCATGTAACAACCCTAAATTTAATTTAAGGACTAAATTATAATTTTGATGGAACTTTGGGGACTAAATTGAACTCTGATTAAAATTTTATGACTAATTTGGGATTTTAAGGACAATTTTGATGCGGGTAAAGTTTAGGGGGCCAATTTGAAAACCCTTAGTTTTTAGAGCCCCTTTACTTAATTTACCCATTTTATTTGGTATTTAAACCTTAATTTGTTTTCTTCCAAACCCTTCATCTCCCATTCTTTTTCTTCCTTTTCTCACTCCAGCTAAAATACTCCCTCAAACCCCATCTCTTATTTTTTGATCACCTTCCAATCACCGCCTCTCCGTCGTCCATGTGTTGCACCATCACCATTATTGTTCTCCCTATCGACTCGCGAACAAAGCCCACCCTTCAAGGTTCTTTCGTCACCGTCCATTTGTGAGAAATGGCGTTAGGACCGTTCGGGTTTCCTCTCTCTCACCGCCCTCCACCCTTTGCTCCGTCGTTTGGTTGTCATCCTCAGTGTGGTAGGTTGTTGGGACCTTTTCGATTTCCTTTTCTTTCCGTTTATCCGGCGAACGTCTGACGTCTCATCGAGGTCCAGTGGAAGTGCCATCAAAAGGGGTTGTAAACCCTAAAACACTTTTGTAACAAGTGTAGGGTTTGGGCCTTTGAAGCAACCCAAAACTAGGCCCAAATTGGTGACCCAAAGCATGAAGCCCAACCTTGAACCCAAACCCGTGAGCCCGATCCAAACCTTGAGCCAACCTTTTGACCCGGATTCGAACCTGAACCCGATTCCGAACCGTTGACCAAATCATTGACTGACCAACCTGAATCGAATAGTTGACTGTTTACTTTTTCGAACAACCTTGACTTGACATTTTTCAAAGTTCTGATTCTGAATTTTTAGCCCGTTTCGTCAAATTCGAACTTGAAAGCCCAGTTTTACTATTTGTAATTTATTGTACTTAGTAATTTTTAAGAAAGTTGAATATTGAGATTTGACTTGAGTTATTTTATGTTTAGGTGATCACGACTCTGAGGCCGACGAGTTACCTCCTCCTCCACTTGTGTAGAATGTCCCTGCACAAGCCTCGAGAGATGCACGTGAGTATTTATTATTCAGATTAGTGTAGTGTTTAGTAGGTGGCATAGTGATAGTTTTAATGAAGAGTTATTCTCGTAGGTTCTAATTCAGCTAGACCCGGTGTTAGATTTGAGCGTGAGAGGCGTCCTCCACGACGTTAGAGTTACTGCCCGCTAGAGGTGTGTTTCTTCTTGTGCTACATATTTGTTGTGTGATGGTATCCCACACCTTGTGTAATATTATTCTTTGTTGTGTTATCTGTGTGATTTTATTCTGTGTTGTGATATCGCATGTTGATGTGCCATGCATACCTATCAGATTGTGGATAATTTATTTATCATAATAAATGAACTGGGAACTCTGATTTATTATTATGAGACTGTGATGAGACTTAGTTAAATGTGACATCAAACTATTATGTGTACATGAGTTGGGTTTGTATGGTGGAAGATGTGGACCCTTTCAAACGGTTGATACTAAAACCACACAGCGATTGATGACGATTGGAGGGGAGGGGTTCTAGGGAACCCTCTCCACTGCATTGGTGTGTATGTGATTGGGTGCTTTGCATTGTGCTTGTGATTCTATTGCATGTGAGTTGTGATATGCTGTGTGCCTATTAATATGGTTTGTGAAAAACTCTATGATATTGTGTTGTGATTGCTTGCACTTTAGAGACACACTAGGCTCTTCAGCTCATCCCCCCTTAGTTCCTTTTACAGATAATCTTGGACATAGGCGACTTGGTACTCGGAGGATCTCACGATTTTATACTTTTGTTTCATCATTCAGATTATTTTGTTATAAAATATTTTGGTTTGGGAAGTACTTTCAAACTTGGGATTTTGATATTTTGGATTTACTTGTTGCTCACTATTATAGATTTGATTTAGATTATTTTTAAGCTTTTAGATAAATATTATTACGTTTGAATTTATAACTTTTGAGATTCTTTACAATATTGGAAAATGAAAGGTTTTACCATTATTTACTTACAAATTATATATATATATCTATGCTTTAAGTGGTTACTTGAGGGTGAAGATACAATAGTGACCTTCTGGATCCGACCATATTTTTTAGGTCGGATAAAAGGGGTTACACTCCATCTCTATCTCCATCCTCCTCCTCCTCATCATCAACGTCCAGTCCATCTCTCATAGCCCTCACCGGGCTCGCCACAATCGTAACCGAAGACTTAAACGAATGCGATGATTGACCGCAAGCGTTATGTTCGCGATTGGATTTCATGATCACGATCCCAAAATCTCTATCATCGTCATCGTTGTCAAAATCTGTAGAACCATCGCCGAAGTCTTTAGGAAGACGTTTGAGGAGAGAAGGGAGCGAGGAGTCATCTTAATCTTCTTCATTGCCATCCTTGTAAATCATTGTGGCGTAAAGGTCTGATATTTTTGAAAATTATGCCTATTTACAAAGACAATTTCATCAAACACCCAAAATTCTATGCATCAAAAAAATATAGAAAATGAAAAAAGAGGACTCACTGTTGTAACCCATTTTCGAGTATAGCTTGCTCTTCTATGGTCTAATCCATGGAAACACCATGGAAATACCAAAGCCAAATTAAACATAGCCGACATAAATCCACTAATTAACCTCCCTTAGCTCTTCCAAAACGTAATCAAAACCTCCTAGAAAGAGAAAACAACTCTCAACAAAGTCTCTTCTCTATCATTTTGCCTTCTCAAGAGAACTCAAAACGAAACAAAAGAAAATCGACTTAGATACTGCTAAATCTAGCAGAAAAAAGAGGAAAAAAATATTAGAAATCTATGGCTCTGATTTTTCTTTCTCAAAAACTATAATAAATAAGTCGATGTGAAAATTTGATCGATTGATGGTTGGACATAATGGCAACAACAACTAGAGGGGAAGAGAGAAAGAGAAGAACAAAGAAGATGGAAACAAAATGGAGAAAAAAAATTTGTTAAAAAAATTTATTTTGATAGATAACGTCATTTATGATCTTGTGCTTATGTGGCATGCCACATAGGCTACTTCATTGACCTACGATTTGATTGACGATTGATTTATATTTTCCATTAAAATTGAGTTGATTTATGAAAAATCATAATGTTGAGAGTGTCAATCAAAAAAATGTTAAGGGGTCAAACCCAAAAACCCATAAATACTGAGGGTATGTTTTAGAATTTTGCCTTTATTTTTACGCTCACTTTTACTACGAAGCATAAAAGAAATAAAAAGGTATATATAAACAAGGGTTGTCTTGTCATTTCCTAACTGTCTTGTTGTATAAAAAGGCGCGTTCTTGAATGGACGTTGTAAATTCGGTAAGTCATTTAGTTTTTCCCTTTTTGGAAGGAAATTTGTCAAAAGTTTATCAATCTGAAAAAGATTAGGAATTTGGTATTATCGGATTGACCTTTAGGATTTTGTGCTGGAATTTTTCTTGTTTTGTTTCAAGAATGGCGAAAGTGAGACATTCTCGATTCACAGCGAAGAAAAGGTTGACAGTAACACTTGTATTATCGATCTTGTTTATGTTAACAATCGTTTTGTTGATGCTTTTGGGATTAGGGGTTTTCTCCCTCCCAATTACCACAGAAGATTCTTCGTCCTATGATCTCACTTCTTATAGACGCATGGCTTCTGAAAGGTAAAGCCTTCCTCGCATTGACATCTCTTTTCATTAGCATTTTCTGATTGTTTAACATTTGCGCTGGTGCAGAGGAAGAATGGGAAACAGAGGGGAGAAGTGGGCTGAAGTCCTTTCTTGGGAACCTAGAGCTTCCATTTATCATAATTTCTTGGTAGGCTTCTTTTCTTTTTCTTTTTTAATCTTTTTATTTTACCTAAAATGTATCAAATTTCTTGGTTGTTCAGTATCAATTTTTTGAAATTCCCAATTTTTTCCTTTAAATATTAGAAGAATTGCAATTACGCCCCCTCCTCCAGAAAAGAATTTACGGAGGAAACCTTTCAAATCCTTTTTCTTGTTACTAAACTAATATGATTCTGCCTAGTTAACACAACTTGCTTTCATAATCATGGTCCTCTTGTAGTGTTGTTGAGTTTCTTAATTTTTTACTCTTTGGATTATTCATTTTGCTTCAAGTATATATATATAAAGCTAAGAAAGTTGACTGTATATGTATTTTAGTACTAATAATGATGGTGATGATGATGTTGATAATATTTTCCATTCACAATTTCATTAGATGTAATGCTTTTTTACTGTTTAAACTCATTTGAACAGTCCAAAGAAGAATGCGAGTACCTAATAAAAATTGCTAAACCTTTCATGAAAAAGTCCAGTGTTGTTGATAGCAAAACAGGGAAGAGTAAAGATAGCAGGTTTGCATTTCTTATCCTTCCATCTCCATTTTTGTTGTAATTATAAATGCTAACGAAAGATGTATATTGAAAATCAATTCTCCACTTATTTGAGGAAGCCCTGTTTTGTTTGAAGACCAGTTTATGTGTTGAACACTGGACCCAATGTTACATCTTATGACATTAGACTTGTACTGTTCACAGGGTGCGTACAAGTTCGGGTATGTTTCTGAAAAGAGGGCAAGATAAAATTATTAGTGATATAGAAAAAAGGATAGCAGAGTACAGTTTCATTCCTATAGGTATGAGATTCTAACACAAAGCATAACCTTCTATAGATATTATTCCTCTGAATCAATAATTAAATTCCTTTTTTGTGCAAAAATCTGTTGACATGTTCTTTTCTTCCCTGTAAACTCCTGGTTATGAGTCTCAATTAAACCTTAGCGGCCGCATGCCAACGGGATACTTTTATAATTTTGGTAAACATATTTTTAATGTCCTTTTGCAATTAAATGGATTGTCCTTGATTTTCCAATTATTGCTTTTTTTTTCTTCTGGCTGATTGTTTTTCTTTTCTTTCTGATGAGTTAGCTAGTTTCATAATCTACAGAGCATGGAGAAGGTCTTCAAGTTCTCCACTATGAAGCTGGACAGAAATATGAACCACATTTTGATTACTTCGTTGATGAGTACAATACTAGACATGGAGGCCAGCGTATGGCTACTATGCTCATGTATTTGTAAGTTTTAAAATTTTCTCTGCACATGCCTATGGAAACTGAACCCAAGTTAAAGAAAAAGAAATGTTACCACTTACAGTAGTCAATGCTACTGATGCAGGTCAGATGTTGAAGAAGGGGGGGAGACAATATTTCCGAATGCCAAGGGCAATATTAGCGCTGTTCCATGGTGGGATGAATTGTCCGAATGCGGCAAAAGTGGTCTTGCTGTGAAGCCTAAGATGGGTGATGCATTGCTGTTCTGGAGCATGAAACCGGATGCCACAGTAGATCCTTCAAGTTTGCATGGTTTGCAGTCAATCCCTTGCCTACCTTTCTTGGGTTTTTCTTTACTTGTATAGTTCAAGAATGATTAAGCAGTTTTGCATTTCCATAGGAAAAACATCTGCAGCCATACTATATAATAGTGTGACACTTTTAGTTATCTACAGCCAAATAACTGTCTTATGGCTGGTGGCAGGTGGATGCCCGGTGATCGTGGGGGACAAATGGTCGTCTACCAAGTGGATGCATGTGAATGAGTACAAGTAATGTAAGAATAGTGGTGTGTTTCGAGGATACATTACCAAAGGATAATTACATTATGAATGAATACATATCATTTTTGTTTCCCCATGGAAATTGTGATCATAGATTGATTAGGAGATAGAAGATGGGTGGCAGCCTCTGCAAGTTTAGAAATTACATTATGACTGAATACATATCATTACCAAGGTGCTTTTCTCTTTTGGTTTATTTTAACGATGAAATGCTGAAAATTGGTGGACAATTTTATAAATTCTTGTGCATTTATGAAACAATTTACTTGTGCATTTACCTTAATCATGAGCTATCTATATATGTATTATTTGCTTACTTTGTCTTAAAATAGTAAGCAAAAGGTATACTAAAATCATAATAGCTCGAATAAAGAGTTAATGGTATCTTCTCAATGACATATATCTGTTTATGAAGATGGAATATGATCATGGATTATTTTTCTTGAATAAATGATTTAATCTTTACTTATTACAGATACAATGCAACGTTGAGATAAAAGTGATCAAATTAGGTGAAAAAAATACACAAATAACATGGTCGGGTTTTCAAATATAATTTTTTGTAATTTTATATATAATTGGGAGTTCTGTCATCAATCTTTAGTGGTAAGGTTATGTAATTTTATAATGATGTATTAATAAAAAAAAGGACAAAACTTGACTGTATGTTATTTTAGTACACATTATATATTAAATTAATTCCTTTGTTAGATTAACATAACTCTGAAATAGTATGCATGCTAAATAATTATTTTTAAATTATATTTTTAAGCAGTAATAAGTTTTTACAGTGTAATAGACTAAAATACTAAAAAAATGTTATATTGCTTAAATTTATTTGAAGGCCCAACTTTAAATTTCTAAACAATAAAATTTTTTCTCAAGATTTAAACATTATTAAAACCTTAAATAAATATTACAATTGAAACATTTTTAACATTATTTTTATTTAAATTTTTTAACTTGATTAAACAAATTCTATTATTAATGTGTTTTTGTTATGATCTAAATAATAAAAACAGCAAATAATAGCATATTTATTGATCAATTACAATGCTTCTCCAAAGTCTATAATTATAGATATAAGAAGTATAAATAGCATAATTCTACTTCCAATGAACATTAAAGTCAAAAAAATATATCAAATTTATGTTGATCTTGATGGACATCCACTTAATAATAAAATATTTATACACTCCCTCTTGGATGTTCATTAGTAGATAATGTCTCTCGTTAAAACCTTACTGAGATAAAAACCCTATGAGAAAAAAATTCTTAGTGAAGGAAAAAAGAGTAAACATACTTATAATATGCATAACATGTTTGCCTCATTAAAAACCTTATTAGGAAAATAGAGTGAGACAAAACCTTCATTAAGAGAAAAGAGTACAACGCGTAATTACTCTCATTCATGACAACATCACATAATATCTTATATTCTACGTATTCAACGATCACTTGAACAAATTTGCTAAAGTTTATATCATCATTCTTTTGGAAGCCATGAAAAAAAAAAGAATTGTGGATAAATATATTTTAATATCTTTAAGAGTTCCAACAATAATCATAACAAAACATTAATCATGATCATTCTATACATATGTTAAAATCAATTTATATAAATATTTACACAACTGTATTGAACAATTTCCCGAGAATTTCTTTATGCTTCTAATATTCTAAATCCTTCAAGGATTTTACTATAAACTTTCACTTTATAATGATTCATATAAAGATTGTAACAACAATCATTAGACGCATATCAAAATTTTCATGAACTACCATACTAATAAGATATTTAAAAGTTATTGCATAAAAGAATATCTTTCATAATTAATGCCAGAACTTAGCGAAAAATTTATTTTCTTATTTTGTTTTCACAAAATTACTCATTTGTAACCCCACTAGCTATATACCTTTAGATGCTTGGATTGCTAGTCTAGAAACTTCTTAGTTTAATTGTACTTAAATTGCGCCTTTCTATTTTGATCAATCTATTACATGTCTATATTTCTCAGCATATTTATTCAAGATCATTATTTTCTTTCATTATTTCAACATTGCAAAAACATTGTTCACAACTTTTCATTTCCACGGTTCTAAATTTTTCCGTATTGACATAGCTTATCAAGATCCTTTTATTTTCATTATTTTCATCTTCAATTTCAAGTATCTGAATCTCTTCTAGAGTTTTAATAATTAATTATGTCTTAGGTCTCTATAGGAGCATCACCTCCACTATATAACTATCTATATTTATTATTTTCTCTTACCAGATTTTTCATATTTGGAACCAAACAATCTATCATGCTTCATGCATGCATTACTTTTATTTATTCTAACCGATTGTTCTACTGGGACTTTGATTTAAACCAAAACATTAGTTGATATATAATTCTTGGTTACTCTCATCAATAAGAAAATACATTTGTGAGTTAACTTGTGATAAAGTGAGTTGTTCTTTTGAACTTCTGGTTTAAATTAATTTCTTTGAGGATATAATTTATTCCATGTAATTTTTTAGTCCAACTATTATTTCTCTTTCCCCTAATGTTGATAAAACTATCAAATCAAATACTAATCACAGAACATGTCATAATTGAATCTTTAAATCATTTAAAACATCTAATAATACAATGAGATTCATAATTAATAAACATTCTCAACTTTCTTTGAATACTCATTTTGTATATTATGGTGGAATAACTTGAACATATATCTAGGTGTGAGCGTTCGATCGAATCGAATATACGGTTGCTTCATCACCTCATAATTTATTTATTAATATTTTATATACGGTTAGTTTCGTTGCTTCAATTATCTTCTAATTCTTGCCACTATGTATTTTGAAATTAAAAAATATATTAAATGTAAAAATGTGATTTTTAATAAAAATTATTTTAAAGATGAAATGTGAAATTGATACCAAAATAAAATTTTAACACGAATATTTTATAACATTATTAATAATTCAATTTTAATATAAATATTAAATATGATTAAACAATTCAATAATATAAATAGTACAAAATGTGAATTTTAATTTAATAATATAAATAGTAAATATAAATAAAATTATTACTATTTGGGTTTAGAGTTTTTTTGGATGATTTTGATTTTTATTTGGGGGTAAAGAGTTAGAAGTAATGTTTAGGAGGTAAATAAAAATTTTTGGGGGTTTTGAGAGTAAAATTTTAAAAGAAAGTAAATAAAAGGAGTAAAATTTTAGAGAGAAAATATTCAAAAAAAATTGGAGTTGGGGGGGGGGGGGGGGAATGGGTTTGGGGTAGATGGGGGTGGGATGAGGGTAAAAGTTTTAAGGGGAAAGTGGGAGGGAGTAAAATTTTCAAAAGGAAAACATTAAAAAAATTGGGGGAAATAGATTTGGGATAGATGGTGGGGGAATGGAAATGGAGTAAAAGTTTTGGGGGGAAAGTGGGAAGAAGTAAAAGTTTTAAGAGAAAAGTAAAAAGGTTTTGGGATTTTGGGTAAAAATGTAAAATATTATAGATTGGTATTTAGTTTATTTTTTAACTGATAAAAAAAAGGTTTGATATTCATGTCATAATTGAATATCTAAATCATTTAAATCATTTAATAATAAAAAGAGACTCATAATTAATATACATTCTCAACTTTCTTTGAATACCCATTTTGTATATTGTGGTGGAACAACTTGAACATATATCACACATTTAAAAAAAAGTTTAAAATGAGTTGTATTTAGAGTTGATTGTGGGCGGGACTAGGTTCGGGTCGGGCTTCAACAAAATTTTAGGCCTAATTGCTAGGCTCGAGCTCGACCCGGCTTGAAAAATGGGCCTAAAATTTTGTCCAAGCCCGACCTGGTCCGGCCCGTATTAATTGTTTAGATTATTTTACTATATATAACAAATTTAAAAATATATAAAATATCAAATACACTTAAAAAATTAAAACAAACATTAAAAAATAAACAAATTTAAAATATATTAAAAATTTGTTATATTAAGATAGTTGCAAATAAAGTAGTAGAAAAATTAATAATAAAGCATAAGTTCTATAATATTTAAATAATATTAAAAAAGACAACGAAACAATAGTAAAAACGCATAAAAAAAATAACATCAAAACAACAAAAATAACAACTAAAACAGCAACAAATATAGCAGTAAAACAATAACAAAATAACAACTAAAACAGCAACAAATGTAGCAGTAAAACAACAACAAAAATAACAGTAAAAAGAACACCAAAACAATAAAAAACAATACCAAAACAACACCTAAACAGTAAAAAAATAGAACCAAAACAACAATATAAATTTTTTTTAAAAATAATTAATTTATTTGGGTTGAGCCTCGCCCGAACCAAAAACTCTTACTCGAGGCTCGACCTGTTTAGAAAATGGGCCTCATTTTTTATCCAAGCCCATTTTTTTGGCCTATATTTTTGTCCAAACTCTCTCATTTTTTGGGCGAGCCTTCGGGTCGAGTGGCCCAGCCCATGATCAAGTCTAGTTGTATTCGACTCTTAACCAAAAACCAATTGTAATGAGGAGTGATTTTTTTTTGGTAAAAGTAATGACGAGTATTTATCACTACTTATTGGTATGGTGCATACAAATGCTACTTCATATAAAATATAATATCCTTATAAATATACAAAATGTTTTGTTCTCAAAAGTAATGGTTTAGCTACTACTAGAAGCATTTAATCATTCATTTTGCTAAGTCATTTTATACGTATAAGTAACAAGCTTTGTGATAGTTATTCGCATTGACAATCTAGCATACAATATAATCATTTAATGTTTGAGAAATAAAGTCACCAACATTAGCAAGAATTGTCTCGATTGCATAATCTGAAAGCTTTGTTCTTAAACAAATAATTAAACAAGTAATCTTGCAAATTATAAGTTGCGAGTTGATAACTCACATGTGATTAACTTGTAGATGCATCTACCAAAATTATATAAAAACATCCACTTGTTGGATAAATGAGCTTGTATTTCTTTAAAAAATGCAAGAGATTCAATCTCAACTTTTGTTAGTGAGGTTCTAATAATTCATACTCTTTGAGAATAAACAACAATTTGAAAAAAAAAATCTTTAAAATAAAGATTCTTCAACTTCTTTAATAAACTTTCATGTAGATGTTCATTTCTCGCATCTTTGTTGATTGAGATGGTCTAATCGAGCATGTCAACTAAATAGTATATTTTGATTAGTAAACTTTCGATTTACTATGCACATGATTTAACAATACTATTGTAAACTTCTAGTTTATCATCTCATGTGATCTAACCATACTAATATATGCATAGTACAAACTAGAGGAAAGACGGTAATTTTCCAATACAAAATTCTTACCCAATATAATAGATGTCATATATAAAAACCGATCGTCTCCTCATCGACAATTTTAATATGATATTTGTTACAACATACATATTTTAAAACATAATTTCTTTGAGACTGATTAGAACATATGTATCAATTATCATTTTGTTTTTTTTCAAATAAAAATGTATTAGCTCTTTCGGAGCATTGAATTACTTTTTACTATGAAATATTAACATGTTTCATTACCATATTGAACATAGGTTAACAATATATTAGCTCTTCTAGAGCCCAAAATTAATTTTGTACATAGTGTGATAATATGCACTGTTGTATTGCCTATGTGACACATGTTTCATTTCCTTTAAGAAATATGAATTGAATAATAAAATTTTCAAGTGTACGATAAGTACATAACTAACGAATTTTCATAAATTGTCTCTCTTCTTTGAAGATTTATATTGAGAACTATTGTTATATTATTATTTATTTCTACATATCTACTTCTAATGGTAAGAAAAATTATTACCAATAAGAAATCTAATAATTAAGTAATTAGTATCACAATCCACAAAAAGGATTCAAATCATACTTTTAGGCGTACGATAGGTACGCAACCAATGCTTTTTCTTACCGCTTTATGTTATCTTTATTCCTTAAATAGCTCTCTTAGGAATTCTTGTTATTATTTTATTTATCTCCAATTTTTTCACTTCTAGTGGTGAGAAGAATTAACATGATCATCCCTTTTATGATTATTATATAGCCACTTACTACATCCACATCAAATATTACGTCTTTATATATTGCTACATTTACTTCAGGAAATAGAGAAAATCTAATACAATGAGCTTTATGGTTTTTCATTTAATAGCTAGTTATTCAATAGCACATTTGAAGTATGAAAGGTTGAAAAAAATTTCTCTAACATGTCCTCATTAGTAATATTCTCCCCAAATAATTTTAATTGAGAACTTAATATTGCAAAGTTACACTCACTCACAACTTTAAAATATTGCAACTTCAGGTGAATCCAATCATAACGAGATTTAGGTAGAATTTTTATATTTTGTTGCTCATATCTTGCTTTTAAAATATGCCACAATTCAAGTGGATCTTTCACAGTCGAATATCTTGGTTTCAACCCTTCATTCTGATGATGACAAAATATCATAAAGATAATCACAGTTTTTTTTTAATAATAGCTGACTTGAATTTGTTCAAGTAGAGGAAAAGGCAACACAAGAGGACATGACCGTTCCATCACTTACTCGGCAATAAAAGCAAATACAACCATAATTAAAATCCTTAAAAAGAGAGAAAACCTATTGAAAACCCATAGAAAAAACTATTCCTCTACCTAATGCAAATGAGAAGCTAAAAAAGAAAAGAAGCACCTACACCCCAAAACCCATCAATGAGTTGAGATAAGTCAGATTGAAGATCTGGTGCAGGGAAACCAAAGCTTTGGTAAAAAAATTTTGGAGAAGAAGATGTAACAATCCAAAATTCCTTACTTTAAAACCTTAATTTAATTAAGGAACAAATTATAATTTTAGAGACATTTGGGGACTAAATTGATCTCTGATTAAAATTATGTGGCTAAATTGGGATTTTAAGGACTAAATTATGAAGCGGGAAAAGTTTGGCATCTCAAGTGAAAACCCTCAGTTATTTGGAGCCTTTTGTGCAAATTTCCCTTTTGTTAGGTTTTAAACCCCTATTTTCATCTTCTTTTTCCAAACTCTTCAACTCCCATTTTGTTTTCCCTCAATCGATTAGCCCTTCATCCCTCTCTCTTTTGTTCATTTCCGATCAAGCGCTGACGACTACCCTTTCGCCTTTCGTGTGTCGCACTCCGCCACCTTCGACTTCACCGTTGTCTCCTAAGCAAAACCCTACCCACCATCTTCCTTCGCTGTCTGTTGTTCATGAGAACGTCGTGTTAGAACCGTTCGATCCTTGCCTCGTCGTTTCCTCCACCTTTTGTTCTATCATTCGGTTGCTGTTTTGGCATTGGTAAGTAGTTGAGACCCCTTCTCGGCCCTTAAATTTCGTGTTGTGGTTATGTTGGTCCCTCATCGCTTTATTTTCGACAAACGCGTACCACCTCGTTGGGGTGCTTGAATCGGCACCATCAAGAGGGTTATTAAATCCTAAAAGAATCTACTGCTCTGTGTGTGGGATTAGGCTATTTGGAGTAAGCCCAATTTGTGACCCAAGTTTGTGAGCCAAACTAGCCAAGCCTAAGACCCAATTTAGAGAGGCCCAAACTAAGCCCCAAACCTTGTACACAAACTAGTAAACCCAATCCAGCCCCGTGACCCAATTTGAATCCAAACCCAAACCCGAATCTGACCTATTGATCGGACCCGTTAACTTAAACTTGAACCGTTGACCTTGACCGTTGACTTTTTTGAACAGCTTTAACTTGACATTTTTCAACGTCCTGATTCCAAATTCACAGCATGTTTTGTCAAATTCGAACCTGAAAGCTTCGTTTTACTATTTGTAATTATTTTTTACTTAGTAATTTTTAAGAGAGTTGAGTATGAGATTTGACTTGAGTTATTTTATGTTTAGATGATCATGACTCTAAGGCCGACGAGTTACCTCCCCCTCCTCCACTTGTGCAGGCTGCCCCTGCACAAGCTCCGAAAGTTGCATGTGAGTATTTAGTATTCAGATTAGTGTTGAGTTTAGTAGGTGGCATAGTGATAGGATTCTGATGAAGAATATATTCTCGTAGATTTTAATTCAACTAGACCTCGAGTTAGATCTGAGCGTGGGAGATGTCCTCCATGACGTTAGAGCTTTTGCCCACTTGAGGTGTGTTTCTTTCTGTGCTATATATTTATTGTGTGATGGTGTTCCACACCTTGTGTGATAGTATTTTTTGTTGTATTATCTGTATGATTTTAATCTGTGTTGTGTTATCACATGTTAATATTCCATGCATATTATTCGACTGTGAAAATATTAAATATCATAATTAATGTGCTATGTACTTAGATTTAATATCATCAGACTGTGTTGAGATTGAGATATATGTGACATCATGCTATTGTGTGTACATGGGTTGGGTTGTACAGTGAAAGATGTAGTTATCACCCCTTCAAACGGCTGATACTAAAACCACACAATGATTGGTGACGATTGGATGAGGAGGGGTTCTGAGGAGCCTTCTCCATTGCGTTGGTGTGCAGGTGATTGGGTGCATTGTATTGTGATTGTGATTATATTGCATGTGAGTTGTGATATGATGTGTGCTTGTTAATATGTTTTATGAAAATCTCTATGATACTATGTTGTGATTGCTTGCACTTTAGCAACACACTAGGCTCTTTAGATCATCCCCCTTAGTTCTCTTACAGATATTCTTGAACTTAGGCGACTTGGTACTTGGAGGATCTCTCAATTTAATTCTTCCATTTCATTATACGGTAAAGACTATTTTGTGGTTTTTCTTCAGACTATTTTATTATCATAATATTTAAGATGTGATGTAAATTTTGGGATTTTGATATTTTGGATTTACTTTTTTCTTGCATTTATAGATTTAATCCAAATCATTTTAAACATTATGACGTTCGGATTTATAAACTTTTGAGATTCTTTATGATAATGGAAGTTGATTTTTTTATTTCTCTAATGTGAATTATAATGTAATTACATTTTAAATGGTTTTCTTGAGGGTGAAATTACAACTGTGACCTTCTGGATCCGGCCATATCTTCTAAGTCGATAAAAGGGGTTAAAAGAAATAAAAAAGAACCAAAACCCAAAGCTATTAGAAATTCGTTTCATCCCAATTCGTTCCTTGAGATCCATTTCAGCCAGTCTACCTTCACCGTGTGTTCAACATCTGACAGAGCATCTTCTATCGAGTATTGAGGATCTTGAAAGTGCTGACCAACGCTGGTAAGAGTGTGAGCTACAACATTCGTTGATCTACCAAAAAAAGAGAAGGTAATGTTCTCGAAATCTCTCATTTCCTGTTTGGTGTCTTGTATAATCGGCCCCAAGATTGATGTAACAACCCGAATTCGGGGTAGTCAAAAACGACATTTTTCGAGACTTCGTATTTATTAGTCGGACCCATAAATATTTAATAAAAATATTTACGAAAATAAATAGTGGTATATTGGTCTATCAAATAAGTAATTTTAGTATGATAGTGTTTTAACTAAGTATGAGGACTAAATTGCATAAGTGATAAAAGTACAATTTATAAAGGGATTTTTAGTTGATATTAAAAGGGAGGACCAAAGGGGCAAATTTCCCTTTTAAACCCTTAGTGTCGTTAGTTGATTACGTGTGTGGCTTCAAAATTTTGCTTAAATTTTATAATTAAAAGAAATTATATAAAACAAAGAAAAAGAAAGACAATGATGATGATAAGTATGGGTTGTTAAGAGAAGAAGGAAATATCTTTCTTCCATTTTCAGCTATACATGAAACAAAGAGGGAGTAAGAGAAAGAAAAAGGTTGAGTTCTACTTAGGTTCAAGCTTCAAATTGCTAACGTCGACTCAAATTCTTCCAAAAGGAAGGGCAAAGACAGAGTTGACAACGAATAGCTCAGAAATTTCGGTTGGTGTTTCTATAACTTTAACTAGTTTATTAAATCATCAAATTATTTTGATAATTTGGCTAACAAACAACTCGAATTAGAAGTAATGCGCCAACATTGCTTAGCCTATAAAGCAATATTAAATTTTGATAAGTCCCTAAACCCCATTCCCCTTAGTGCTTTAGGTAGAAAAATATATTGCCACATAGACCAATGAATGCCCCGGCTTGACTTATTGTTATGCCACCAAAATTTATTTAAGATACTTTCCAACTGATTACAAAGTACCTTTGGGAATAAAAAGCATTGCATCGGTATACAGGTAGTGCTTGCAAAACGAACTTAATAAATATTTCCCCCCATAGATAGAAACCTGATGCTCCAACTAGCAATTTTCTTGTTGAATCGATCCAAGAAATTACAAAAAGCTCTTTTCTTATTCCCACCTACCATCATTGGTAGCCCTAGATACTTTTTAGGGCTTGTAAAAAACTCAAACCCCCAACATGTTGCCCACTTTATCTCGATCTTGCACACTATAACACTCAAAACTTGAAACCATCACTGGTTGAGGCCTCGATGTCCTTCCAAACAGTCATCTAAGGTTACCTCTCAATATTGTTCATTTAATAATATTTTAATAAAATAATACATGATGCATGGCATAAATCATTAATTAAGCATTAACATGATTTAATAAGAGCAAAAATGACATTTCCATGAATTTTGGAGACTTTTAGCGGTACCTGTTCAACAAGTATCAGTAGTAGTCAAGTTAGTGAGTAATTCAGAAACAGTGCAGTTTTCTACCAATACTTGTGATAGTTCTAGCGATACAAGTCATACTTTACCGATACAAGTCATGCTTCTATCGATACTAAAACTCCAGAAAGCTAGAAGTCTTACCCTGCAACTTTTATCGATACAAGTACCTAAACTACCGATACTACTGTGAACAGAACTATCGATACTTATCATGGTACTTTCGATACAATACAAGTTAGTGGCTAACCTCTCTCCTACCTTGTGCTACTATCGATACAAGTAAGGGTTCTACCGAAACAAGTATGCAAAATTCCATATTCACACTAGTTCTTAACCAAATTTCATTGTATAGTCAAAAAGTGCAAAGATACACATCTAAAGTGTTCCATGAATACATGTTCCATTCATTTTAGTGCATGAAGCCTACTTAAATACTGAACAAGTACATTCAAAATAGAATCCACCATTCAACAAGGACTTAACAAAGCATTTACAAACTCAAACAAGTTATACAAAAGACAAATATCATCCTAGTACATGTCATATAACCAAGTGATGTAAAACTACCGTCGAGATAATCTGATCGTCAACCAGCAAAACGAAATCTACAAAACAACAACAAATACACAGGTAAGCTTTCTAAGCTTAGAAAGTTCGCAGTCATTGTAACACAGTACAATATTAAACTTTGCAACGACGTAATCAACCGAGTCATAAGTCTTCCTTTAAATGGAATCTCATGCTCATTTCGAGTCACGAGTCGTCCTTTAAAACATAACCTCATCTCTTTCCGAGTCATGAGTCTTCCTTAATCATAATCTCATGCTCCTCTCGAGTCAACAGTCTTCCTTTTTTTATATAATCTCATGCTCATCTTGAGACATGAGTCTTCCTTTAATATATTCTCATGTTTATCCCGAGACATGAGTCTTCCTTTAATATGCATCAAGTGGTTCAAGAACCTCCACAATAAACAATAGATAGCAATTAAAGTATGAAATTTAACAAACGAACTTACTGAACAAAATTGCAGCTCAAGTGGAACTTCAGGGACTATTCTATGATTTTCCCCTTCCCATGATAGGTGGCTCGATCTTGATTCAAATAAAAGCTTCAAGCTTGGAACAAGAAACCCTAATTTCTCTCCCCCTTAACCGAATGAAGAAGATAAAGTACTGAAAATGAGAAAAATTCCCACTTTTCTTTCTTTTAATTTCATATATATATAAAATATATATGTATTTTTCATATATATATTAATGGCAAACTTGTATTTTTTGTGACTTTCTTTATTAAGCTTAATTAATCATTTTCCTTAACTTAATAAATCACACTATATTCATGTAAACATCATGTCATTCCACTAATTAAATCTCAATTGGCTAATTTACTTATTTGGTCTTTCTAATTAAACATTTTACTTTTGTACCCTTTACAATCTAATCCTTTTTACTCAATTCACTATCTAGACACTAAAATTCCATAACCAAATTTTACTACAATGGTAATAACATCATAAGTATTAAATATAACTAATTTACAACTCGAATCGTCAGAGTTGTGGTCCTGAAACCACTATTTCCAACACCACTGAAAACCAGGTTGTTACACACACTGACATTGGCTCCAAAATAGATTAGAGATTTTTCAAAATTAACCTTTTGACTAGAAGCCTTTTAACCAATTTTACATTCCGGGCTCCCTATTCAAAAGCCTCTCCAAAAATAATAGTCATTCGCGAAAAGAGATGATTTAAAGTAGCCCACTCCTTACCAATAGAAGCTCCTTTTATACTCCCCATTATCTTTGCTTCATGTAAGATAGCTGAAAACCCTTCAGCACATATCTAGAGATAAATATGGGCTGAGGTGATCAATTTGCCTCAACCATCGGGATGGGAAGAAAGGATTACTAAAATTTCCATTTACCTCTACACAATAAGATACAGAAGAGACACATCGTATAACCAATGTTACCCAATTTACATGAAAGCCCAACTGTATCATCATCCTTGTTAAGAAATCTCACTCAACCCGATCGTAAGCTTTGCTCATATCGAGCTTAAGACCAAAATTTCCTTGTTTCCTCCATATCTTTTAGTTTTCAAAGAAATGTACACTTCGTAGGCCACAAGTATATTATCAGAAATCTATCTACCAGGGATAAAAGCTCCTTGAGCTTCAGTTATGCAATCATCAAGCATGCTGCTCATCCGATTAACTATAACTTTATCAATTATTTTATATAAAAATATTGCATAAGATAATAGGGCGGAACTACGTCATATTCCTAAGGTTCTTTATTTTTGGGATCAAAACAATTTAGGTTCTATTAATATCCTTAATAGTAGTTTCACCACTAAGAGCCGAAAGACAATAATTTGTAACTTCAGTTCCTATAACATACCAATATTTCTGATAAAATAAAATAAGGAAATCGTTAATACTTGAAGCTTTTAGGGTGCCATGGATTTAATCGCGTGCCACACTTCCTTTGTTTTGAAAGGCTAGAGTAAATCTTCATTCATATCATCAGTAATCCTTCTTTGAACATTAGTAAAAATTTGAGAATCATCTCCCGGATCAGAGGCCATGAACAAATCTCGAAAATACTTAACCGTAATCTCCATAATCCCACTCTCCTTAGTAACCCAACTTGCCCCATTACCTTCAATGCCTAAAATCCTATTCTGTTTTCGACGGTAACTTGCAATATTATGGAAGAAGGATGTGTTTCTATCACCATTTGATAACCAATTAATCCGAGCTCTCTACTTCAAAACAGCTCTTCTTTATCTGCCTTTAAGTTTAAGTCGAGTTGAATTTTCATCACTTCTGCAAGGGTATCATCATCTGGTTCTTTATTGTAAAACTCCCTCATTCTCCCCTCTAACCTCTTTAACACTCTACTCTTTTTAGACAATGATTCTAGTTATGATTCTAGTTACCCAGTTTTTTTCCTAAACCCTTAAGTTTAGTTGGTAAGGTGTCTAGATGTGGTCCAAAATCCAACTATCTCCTCTTCACAAGATGGCTTCAGGCACCAATTAGCATTAAAATGAAAATTTTCTCGACTCCTTTGAAAGCGCTGTCTTCCAAAAGTATCAATTATGATCGGACAATGATAAAAAAAGGTGAGCCCAATGGCTTACAGTGAAATCTAGGAAAGTGCTCTACCACGTCAGATTAACGATCCCTCTATCTTGTCTTTCTCGAATATTAGTAGTGTCAAATCGACCCTTCTCCCATGTAAACGATCACCCACTGAAGCCCAAATCACTTAAGTCACATTCTTCAATCACATTCCTGACCGCTTCCATATTTTTCTCCGATCTCAACCTTCCCATTTTTTCTCAAATGAATAAGTTATTTCATTAAGTCACTGGTGACTAACCACGGAGAACTTTGATTTGTACATAATTGACATAGTAGGTCCCAAGAAAAATGCCTTAAATGTTCCTCAAGATGTCCATAAAAGCCTATAAAACTCCAAGTCAGCCCCTCATCTTCATCATGAAAGTCAACATCGATGTGATAAAGTGAATAGTTGCGTAAACTAACCAAAGAATTATGTTTCCAACTCAAGCAAAAACCTCCTTTAGAGCCAATAGCTTCCACTACGATACCATTTACAAATCCGCACTTCCTCCTTACCATCTTCATTCTTTTCGAGCTCAGTTTTGTTTCCATAAGGAATAAAACTTGGGGAAAATTTTCTCTCAGCTTGTGTTTGAGACGTCGTACAGTCTGTGGGCTCCCCAACCCACGAACATTCTAGCAAACAATTTTCATTGTGCTCGATTACCCTGTCCAGAAGAGTTAGCCAATTAAATTTTATCTTTTCTCGATGTGCCATCAGTATTTCTCACCAGAAAAATAATGTCTTCCCCAACCATCCTCTATCTTTTCTTTCCTTCTACGATTTGGATGGGAAGCTCTTCTCTATCATAACTCGTTTCCATCGACCCATCTCCCGTAAGCCCAACATTTTCCAAATTTGAACTCAATCTGTTCACCATCGATGCACCCCTTTTCATTGGTGCTCGGAGAGAAATATCCCAACCAAACTGAATTTTCTCCGGATCAATTCTCACCCTTAACGGACAGAAACTTTCTCCATGGCCAAGTTTCCTATAGAGAAAAAAAAGAGACTTAACTTCTCATATTTGAACAAAGCATAAACTGTCCTATTGTTCCCCATGTTAATAATAAGAGTGAAAAATATAATTCAATAACTCAATTTTTCTTTATCCTTCTCAAAATCAAAATTGGTAGATATTCATAATAAGAGTGATTCATACTAAATATAATCTTTTTCACATTGACAATCTGAACATGAGATCCATTGCATTGAATATCTTTTAAAATCAATGCATTAACCATCACAAATTTTGTTCTTTCAGATATTGATTTATTATCTCTTTTAGAGCTTTCAATATTTTGTACAACCAAATATTGATATATTACCTTTTATGGAGCTTTCAACAAATCTTGTACTAGCGTATATTACAATAATATTAGTTTGTTTAAATAAGATAAACACTTTATACTTATAAGATAGTATCCATTGCTACTTTCTTATGACAGTGATAAACTAAGTTATATCTACCTTTCGAAGGGTTATCTTGAGAACTTTCTGCAACACCCTTCACTTGGTCTGGTCACGGGACCCGAGCAAGTGGTCATTACAATGTACATTATACATTTTGAAAACAATTTAATGATTTTTAAAATCCCCTTATTATTTTTCTTCTTTCTTTCATTATATAAAATATTGGGCAAAATCAACCTTAAATAAAAATTTGAATTATCTCGATTTAAAAAAGAGTTTCTGAAGTTTGAGGGACTTCTATCGATACTTAGTTGAGCAAGTATCGGTAGAACTCAAGGAGTAAAAACTTCAAAAATAACTACAGAATCCTACCGATAGAACTGGTAGTTCTAACGATACAAGTCTGAGTTATATCGATACAACACAAACAACTACCGGTATAACAAACTTCACTAAGCAAGGTAGTTTGGCTTGGGACTTCTATTGCTACCCAAATCCAAACTACCGATACAACCAGGGAAACTACCGATACTTTAGTACCAACTATCGAAAACAAGTCAAATCAGTAACCAAAGTTCAATATCTCCTATTCTTCTACCAATACCCTAATGGTTTCTACCGAAACAACTTTAGGTAGTAGCCAAAACTACAAAAGAAATACATCAATATGCAATTCTCATGCTTCAATTAACATAGAGCATATCCAAAAGGGCTTATAACACTTGTAGATAACATCCTAATTACATGTCACTTAATCGGACCAACATCGACGGTTAAATACAAGATACTGTGACCTCCAAGAGTAATCCAATCGACAGCTTGAATCTAACAGCCTGCAAGGGAGAAAAATCAAATGAGGTAAGCTTACTCAAAGCTTAGTAAATTCGTAATAAACTTAAACTTCAACTTACCATAAAGGATGTAATTTTAAACTTTTTAAAAGATAATTCAATATCTTAATTGTAAGTTCGTTAAATTACCTATACGCCACAAATCTAACAAGGTTAGTGAGTTCATATGTAATACATATAATTTTATCCTGATATTAAACTTATTCAAGGAAAACACATTGGGTATATAAACCAACCATCATATTTGCCTTTAACAATCACAATACATTTCAAATATCTATATCCAATGTCTCAATTCAACGTATACTTTCTCATAGTCATTTCACATAACAATTACATGAAATCATTCCCTAAAACCATACCTTATAATCATTTCATTTTTACCATTTCAATTACATATATAACACATAATCACTTTAAATTATACCTTTGTTTCAACAATTAATCCATCATATACTCAATAAACATACAATCTCATTTCAAATGTTTATATCAACGTATTCCAACTCACCTATCTTGATTGTATAACATTTCATATATATAAATTTATTTAAACCTTTATCACTCGTTGAACCAAAATAATTAACATCAGATACTCAAGAAAATGCTCACACAAGCTTTGATTATAACATGTAACCATATATGTTTACACGAGCTGTGAATTAGGTCTTCTCACACGAGCTGTTGGTCGGGATGTTGCCTACGCGATGCTACTCACACGAGCTATGGAGAATTCGCAACCAATGTAGGACCTCAGCCATCGGTAGGACATCCAAGACCAACACCTAGAACTATAAATAACCCCTAATGACATGTCATTTGTATCCTAAGTATTCACATGGTTCAAATGAGACCTTGGTACATATCCAAACTCATTCCTTTCATTTCGTTGTACCATTCCATTACACATTAGATGAAGTTCATATTTTTCATATATATATATATACTCGATTTTTAATTAACTTCATAACTTATTACATTATACAAATTAACACATAGTTGTTATAAAGTCTTATACATACCTTTCTTTCGTCCACAATACAATATCTTTAGGTTAATGGATATCACATAGAAACATATAAATTCAACAATTAATCTTACTTGTAATAATAACACATTAAGTATATATTTCATCCATCATATGTTCAATAAACATAATTTCTCCTTTGAAGTAATAGTATCAATATTTTTCCAACTCACATGTCTAGACCATATACATTTCATATATAAATACATATTCATTTGAGCTTTTAACATTCGTTGAACCAATTGAATATTATTGGATACTCGGGAAATGCTCACACGAGCTGTAACTATAACATGTAACCATATATGCTCACACAAGCTGTGGGTCGGGATGTTAGGCTACGCGATGCTGCTCACACGAGCTGTGGAGGATCCACAACAAATGCAGGACCTCAACCATCAATAGGAGACTCAAAACCAGCACCCAGAACTATAAATAGTCCCTAATGACATGTAATTTGTATCCTACGTATTCCCAAGGTTCAAACGGGTCACTTTTCAAACTCATATCCATGTATTTCACATTTTTCCAAACATAGTAATCAACTTAAAAATCATCATCTCATAATCCAACTCATATCATACTAATCTCAAGCAGTTAAGTTTGGTTACAACATAAATAGATATGTATTAGATCACAAAAACATTAAATAATTAATTTAATAAATTTTCTTTTTGATCCTTTTAATTTATTATCCTTTCAGATAATATCCTTTTCAACCTTTTTATTTATTCGGAAATACCGAATGTATTGCCATGGTGTCTTTTAACCATGGTCTTTTTATTTTTTTAAGAAATATATAGCATGACAAAATAAGACATAAATACAAATACATATAATGATATCAATTGAATTTATAAATTCACTTATAATCTTTTAAAGTGAAATACGAACTTACCTCGACTAAAACAGTTGCCAAACAAATCTGACAACTATATCGAACTTTAACTTTTGCTCGAATTAAATTTAATTGCCTCGTTTCATGATCTAGATAATAATTCTCATCAATTTAATCATTCCAATAATTTAAAAATATTTAATTCTAGCTTACAACCCATTTTAATGTAATATTACAAAATTATCTCTCAATATTAACTTTCATGCAATTAAATCCCTAAATGAAAACTCACAATTTAACCATAATAGATGAAATACCAAGCTATTCAAATTTTCTATGGTTTCATTACAGCCCAAAACTTCCTTCATTTCATATTATTCTCATTGAATTTCACTATTTTCTCAAATAGGTCCTTGAACACAAAATTATCAAAAATTACTTAACAAAATACTTATAATTAATCATTAAACTCAAGGATCTAGAAGCTAAACTAAAAAAAACCCATATATCATTCATGGTAAGTCCTAAAACTTTTAACAATTTCACAATTTAACCCCCGGGTTAGCTAGATCAAGGTACTGAGATTCCAAAAACATAAAAATTTACAAGAAAAAGACTAGTTTAAACTTACCATAAACTTGAACCTTGAAAACCCTAGGTTTTCTCCCCATTTTCCTCCCCTGCCTTCGAAGGCTGAGAAAGAAAGAAACATTTTGTTTCCTTTCTCACCCACCACCACCCATTTATCTATTTCTTTCATTATTTTCTTTCTTTTTTCTTTTTTTATACATTATTATATACATATTTATTACAATACACGTTATTACCTAACGGCACTAACCACTTTTGTGGTTAATTACCATTTTAGTCATTCCTATTTATTTCCAATTATAATTCTTTTATAAATTGTAGTTTTACCATTTATGCAATTTAGCCCTCGTACTTAATTTAGGCATTACACAATTAAAATTACTTATTTGAAAAATCAATTAGCCTACAGATCAACTCCGTAAATATTTTTTTATTTTGTTTTTTTTAAATATTTACGGGTCCGGTTCACAGTTACAGTGTAACACCCAAAACCCGTTACCGTCTACGGTTGGGGTCCCTAGGCTACTATCATTCATATTTTTAAACGATTTCTAAATCACATCTTAATCAATGCCAAGCTTTCAAATATTTAAGAATACATTCATTCAATTTAACATACATCATTTATCGTTTTCATCTACAAGGAATAATTGAAATATAACTGAAACATCACACGAAACTTTGAATTTCAGCAAAACAAGGGCACACAGTTGTGCCTTAAACCATGTGCCAAATCGTGTGCATATACGAAATACCCATACACGGTCGTGTCACAGACTGTGTGAACATGCAAAATTACCCCACACGCTCATATGTCAAATCGTGGGCTAAATCGTGTGTCAACTTGAAATAGGGCCACACGATCGTGTCCTAGCCCGTGTGATCCTTGCACCTATTTTCCCAGGGCACACACCCGTGTGTCAGCCCGTGTGTCAGGCCGTGTGTACCTTCGAAAATGCAATTTTAAATAAGAAAAAATCATACCATTCACTTATCAAGTGCAAACAACAATAATTTTCATAGTTCTATTGATTTCCAACTCAAACCATATCATTTCTCATGGATAAGAAGTATAACATACCAAATATTTAAGGTTTCATATGACATTATAGCAAGTACTTATAAACCTACTTGAAAGATTACAAAACTTATCAAACTTAAGTTTAACATTTCAATCCAAGATAATATCATTCATAACTCATCCAAAACCCAATATTATGGAAAACAACAACATCCTAGTACATGCCATATAACCAGGTGATGTAAATGCTACCGAACGAGCTCCCGAGATAGTGTGATTTCTTCAAGATATTCCTATCTTAAAGCAGCAAAATCGAATCTACAAAACAACAATAGTTTCATAGGTAAGCATTCATAGCTTAGCAAGTTCATAGAGTTTAACAAGTTACCAAATAATATGTGTTGAACAGTCTATAGCTCAATCGAACTAGAATAGGACTTTGCTTTAACAAGCCATAACTAGAATTTCATTTTCTTGTCTGTGTCATCTCTGTTACCAGTATACGATGTTGCTCATACAAGATGATGAGGACTTGCAGCATATGCGGTACCTCAGCCATCGATAGGTCTCTGTACATATAACTGTTCCCTAACGATGCTGCTCACACAAGCTGTTGAGAATATGCATTTATGCATAAATCTCAGCCATCATAGGGCCATATAATCCATTCCAAGATTCTTTTCAACATTTCTCGACTCACGATGCTGCTAACACAAGCTGTAGAGAAACCATAACAAATGCCGGACCTCAACCATCGCGTCAGATTCAAATCACCGGCTCAAAGCGTGATATCTCTGTTGATCCCTTCTTTTTCATTTTTCCTCGATTTCAAGTACCATAATTTGTTTGCAAAAATTATAACATGGGTACAAGTAATGTGCAATTTAAATACAAAATTTACATTATGAACTTACCAGATTGAATTGCAGTTATGGATATGCTCTAAGGACTATTCTATTAATTTCCTTTTCCTCGATCCATGGCACGATCGTAATCTAACACAATAAATCATCCAAATTTTCTCATTAAGTCATGTGATTAAATCATTTAACACAATTTGATCCTTTTGGGAAATTTACAAAAATACCCCTAATATTTCACTTTTATTCAATTTAGTCCCTAAATACAAAACATGCAAAATAACCATTTTCTGTTTAAATCCACATCATTTGAATATTCATTGCTCTCATACAAGTCTCTATAATTCAATTATTTCACACCAAGTACACACAATTTCATCATTTTAACATTTTAGTCCTTAAACCTTAATTTAATAAAAAAATCACTTTACAAAAATATCAAACCCAACCATCAAGCATAAAAATCCATCAAAAACTTCCAAGAGCAAGCATATTTAACAATGGTAAGATTTATAACATTTGACAGATTCACAAATTAGTCCTTGGGTTAGCTACATTAAGCTAATACGGACTCAAAAACATAAAAATTACTAAAAAACGGTCAAGGTTTACTTACCCAATCAAAGCTTTAATGTTTCAACAATGGAAACCCTAGGTTCTTCTCTTTATCCATATGAAGAAGAAGAGAAAATGAAGAAAAAAATACTAATGTCTTTCTTTAAATTTTACTTATATAACAATGTCAATTTCGTAAGTTTCCAAACTTTTATAATTAACTTAAGTAATCATTTTAACCTTAATAAATCCTACCTATTTTCACTTAAATGACATAACATTCCACTCACTTACCTACTATTGGCTAATTCACTTATTTGGTCCTTCTAATTAAATAATTTTACTCTTGCACCTTTTACAATTTAATCCTTTTTACTTAATTAACCATTAAAACGATAAAATCTCTTCACCAAACTTTAATATGCTACGAATAAGCTCAAAAATATTAAATAATTAATATTTATGACTCGACTCGTCAAAGTTGTGATTTTGAAATCATTGTTTCTAACACCACTGAAAATCGAGTTGTTACATACGGAGTCCCGAAAATACACTTTTTGACAATCCTAACTTTTGGATCATTAGAATTCTCCCCTCCTTTAAGAAATTTCGTCCTCGAAATTTACTTGGATCGAGGTGGGATACTAAAGTATCATTAACAAATCAACTAATTTGTATCTCATTTTAACAACGTAATGCATTATCGAATTAACCAACATAATTATACTGGCACACACCGTGTATCATCGAATGAATCGAAGGATCACTTGTACATTTAACAAGTAACTAATTTTCAATTCCGTTATAAGTTTAATTCACTATTTCATCAATCTCAATTAACATAGAGTACGGCATATTGGTTAAATTATACTACTTTTTATTTATCGCGTAGTTACTTAAACCCACCATTACAATCATGAGTAATATTTCATCATTCTGTATACATTTCACATGCATATAAGTTCAGCTCCACATTAACTTTTCAACAAATTTTGAGACTATAAGCTTTACTCGTATTTGAGTGGTCCTTGAGACTCCCTTTTTACAGATTTATAATTCTACAACTACTTTATATAAGCACTTTATATAACCATTTCATATATCTATTTCCAACATATTACAGAACCTGTAATAATAACCATGCCATGTACTCACTTTATTCATCACGTAACAAATAAACATCACTTTTCTATTTCAATTGTCTATGCCCGTGTATTCAAACTCACGAGTATAAATCATATTCTTCATTCTAGCATTTCCAAACAATCCATTCTTAAGTTTACATCAAATTTATTAAAAAGACTAACATCAAATCAACAGAAAAGTCACAACCTTAAATTTTCAGTGAATACTGTTTGCAGACCAATCAACTATGACGTTTTAGCCCAAAAGGGTTATTTCTTTAATAACATACTAATGTAACACATCTAAAAAAATCTTTTATGTTACTAACTTAGTGCATATAAAAGTGTCTCAAATTTTTGGTCGTCTACCTCTCATAAAGGTAACAATAGGTTTGCATTCAGATATCTATTCAAATTAGCTAAAATTTTGTTAATTTACTTTTCTTATCTCAACCATATATTTCTTATGTTTTCCAATCGCATAAATTTTCAACATATATAATCTATATAATTCAATAACATTAAAATAGTTTTGTACCTTTTTTAGAGGCCCAGTAAATTTAGCATAACACACAGGATATACGGAACAGAATAGAACACCATCCAAGCAGATAACAAAACACCACCCAAGCGGATAAATAGAGAGCACAGATGTGCATATCAGAGAGCACTAACGTGCTAATAATCTGAGAGCACACTCAGGTTCCTTAATGACATGCCACTAATATCCCAATAGTTCTTATCTCGTCTAATTGGCCAGGTCTTAACATACACACATTACTTTTACACTTTTTACCATTTAATTCATATAATAATACTTCATATAATTTATATCTTCCTCTTTCATTAACACATATAACTTGTCTCAATATTTAGTACTCTCCCATTATTTCACTAATAATTCTTATTATACATTTCACCTATAACTTTTACTTATTTAACAATTTAGACCTCATCTTGACATTTCATGTAATGATGTCTTTCACTTTTTATAACATATTTCATTTCATAGTCTAATTTCCATAATTCATCACTTGGTTATATCTCATCTACCTTATGTTACTGTTACATTTATGAAAATTTTAGTCCTTGTAACGATACTTTATTTAACAATTATAACATGTCAACTAATACTTCTCAAAATACATTGTTCATAGTTTTTTTTATATTCATTGTGTCAATACTATACTGATTCAAAAGAAACTTCCATTTCAACTTAACTAGTTCATCACATACTAGATTATTAATTATTTCCAAGGGCATCATAGATGCAAGATAGAGGTACCAAAGTGCAATCAGGGGCACCTCTTCATTTTTGTATACATATCTAAATTCATTTCATTCACGTATAAATTTAATACACTTCTAAGAAACACTACTACACTCTCTTCTCAATTTCATATATATACATAAATATTTGCAAATCTCTGTGTTACATAAATAATCAAAGTAATTTCACACACACACACACATATAAATAATTTAACTAGAAAGCATGAATATAAATTACCCTAGAATTAAATTTAACAACAAATCACCATGAACAATCTCTAAGACCTTAAAACTCAAGCACCTTATGCATAAACCCTTGATCGGTGGCTGAAGCATAACTATGTACCCAATCGAAATTTACTCGATTAGATTCATTTGACATATTTAATCTAAAAGGGAACAAGTCAAACTGATTGAGAGTCATTATACTATCACATGTTATAAAGTGACATGTATTTCTAGACTCCATACATGCTACGTTTAGTCCTAGAATTGACTAAATCATAGTTCTGATACCACTAAATGTAACACCACTCACTCGATTCGATCATCGGACCTGAGTAAGTAGTCATTACAACGTACATTATACATTTCGAAAATAATTTAATGATCTTTAAAATCTCCTTATTTTTTTCTTTCTTTCATTATATAAAATGTCGGGTAAAATCAACCTTAAATAAAATTGCCATGAATTATCTCTATTTAAAAATGAGTTTCTAAAGTTTGAGGGACTTTTATCGATACTTAGTTGAGCAAGTATCAGCAGAACTCAAGGAGTAAAAACTTTGAAAATAGCTACAGAATCCTACCGGTAGAACTGGTAGTTCTATCAATACAAGTCTGAGTTATATCGATACAACTCAAACAATTACCGATATAACAAACTCTAGTAAGCAAGGTAGTTTTGGCTTGGGACTTCTATTGATACCTAAATCCAAACTACCAATACAACCAGTGTAACTACCGATACTTTAGTACCAACTACCGAAAACAAATCAAGTCAGTAACTAAAGTTCAGTATCCCTTGTACTCTACCAATAACCTATTGGTTTCTATTGAAATAACTATTGGTAATAGCCAAAACTACCTAAGAAATACATCAATATGTAATTCTCATGCTTCAATTAGCATAGACCATATCCAAAAAGGCTTATACCACTTGTAAAAAACATCCTAATTACATGCCACTTAACCAGACCAACATCGCCGATTAAATACCAGATAGTGTGACTTCCAAGAGTAATCTAATCGACAGCTTGAATCCGATAGTCTGAAAGGGAGAAAAATTAAACGAGGTAAACTTACTTAAAGCTTAGAAATTCGTAATAAACTTAAATTTCAACTTACCATAAAGGATGTAATTTTAAACTTTTTACAAGATAATTCAATATCTTGATCATAAGTTCATTAAATTACCTATACGCCACAAATCTAACAAGGTTAGTGAGTTCATATGTAATATATATAATTTTATCCTGATATTAAATTTATTCATGGAAAACACATTTGGTATATAAACCAACCATCATATTTTCCTTTAATACTCGTAATACATTTCAAATATCTATATCCAATGTCTCAATTCAATGTATACTTTCTCATAGTCATTTCACATAATTACATGAAATCATTCCCTAAAACCATACCTTATAATCATTTCATTTTTTTTAAAATACCATTTCAAGTCATTCTAATATGCTTAAAAATGGACTTCTGGTAGCAACCATTTTTCCTTAAATAAAAAAAAGTTTTCTCCAAGATTTCGATGCTTTTGTTTTTTGCTTTTTTGATTGGTCCGTCTTCGCGGTGCGATTGTACGGTTTGTTTTTTCTGTTTTCTTTATCTGTTTCTTGCTTTGCGATTGAAGCGGTGGTAAGTTCTCATGGTGTTTTTTCTTTGTCCCTTGCGTCCCGATTGTGCGGGGACTTTGAGGTGGTTGGGGTTTCTTGGTGTAACCTTTGTGGCTGTGGGGAACTGTCTTGGATATTTTCTTACTTTATTTGGGTGGTAAGAGTGGCCATTCTGGTGGCTTGTTATGATTATCTTTGCTTGGTGTGGTTTTCTTCTAGATGAAAGATTGCTTTCTTGAAGTCAAACAGGCTATTTCAGGGATTGCTTTCGTTCGGAGTTTATATCTGGTAAAAGGAAAGCGGTGGGATGTTTCTTTTTCCGTCCCGCGCTTTTGTCTGTGTGACTTGTTAGGGTGTTAGGGCCTTTTTCGGGTTTTGTTGCATGCGGAGTTGTGTGGGGTTCTTAAAAGCACGTGTTATAAGTTTTAGTATATTGCTTAAAATTTTGACTTTTCTCGGAGAAGTGTCTTACAGATTTCCTCAGGATTCCAAATATCGTGGACGTGACATGAGTGCAGTATTTCTTCTTGGGGTTTGTGAGTGACTGAAAGTACTTCTTTTTTTTAATATTCGGTGTTTTTGGGTGGTTTTGGTTGGTTTGTGCATGGTTCTTTATTTTTCTTGTGGTCGTAAGTTTTTGCTACATTGTCATTAAAAGTCTGCATGATCTACTGGTTATCTTTTAACGTCGTTCTTCCTACTGGTTTTTGGTTTCTTCCTTCGTGGTCAAGAAGACGAGGGCCTTAGGCTGGTTTTCTATGGCGGAGGAAATAAGAGAATTATTGGAAAACTTGCGATTCTCTGAAGAAGAATCAAAGAAAGTGGTGTGCAAAAACCTATCCATAGAGGCCGATCAAGGAAGTGAAGCATGGGTTGTACGTAGGCTTTTGACAAAAGAAAGAGTTAACAAAGAAGCGACGTATAGGGTATTTCGCTCCTTGTGGTTCACAAAAGAAGATGTCAACTTTGTGGAACTTTTAGATGGGATGTTTTTAGTGAAATTTAATGATATAGAAGATAGAGAGAGAATACTCAACATGGCTCCCTAGCTTTTTGATCAAAACCTGTTCTCTATGGTTCCATTTGTGGAAATCTTGGACCTGTGCGAATACAAATTCAGTAAAGTTCCATTTTGGCTATGCATGTATAATATTCCATAGGAAAAGATGGATCGGCAGCTGGCTATGGAAGTAGGAGGTGCGGTGGGGAGGATCCTTGCTATTGATTAGAGGGATAGAGCCGGAGGGTAGGTTGAGTTTATGCGGGTGAGGGTGTTAGTGGATACTTCGAAACCACTGAGAAGGGTGGTAAATATTGTGAACTCAAATAGGAAGGAACTGATGTGCCTTTCGAAATATGAAAGGCTACCAGTGTATTGCTAGATATGTGGTCTTGTGGGACATAGTACTGTAAAGTGTGGAAAGTATGTGAAAGACATGAATCCAAAAGAGTATCAATATGCAAATTGGATGAGAGTCAAGTTGACTCCAACTGGAATGGGGGTGGTCAGAAGAGAAATGGAATAGAGGTTATAAACTGTTTGGAAGAGAAGGAGGGGCTGGAAAAGAATAATAGCCATGAAGGGAATGAGGGTCAACTGGAACAAAGGAAGAATAAGGAAGCAACCAAGTCCTCTGAAGAAGATTCTGTCTCATGCTCTCTTATTGATAAAAAATGACCTTGCTAAGTAATGATAAGAAAGGCCGAAGCAGAAAAAGGAAGAAAGGTAAGAGCATCTTGGAGGGGGAGACGGAACACCAGCTAGAATGGTTCGAAGGAGATTGTTAAAGGGGTTGTCATCCTCTAAGGCGGTGGCTGACGAGCAACCCCGTCGAGAGCCGTGAAAATCTTGTGTTGGAACTGTTGCGGGCTCGGGAATCCTGCGACAGTTTCTAGCTTAAGCAACTTCTCGTTGCTCATGGTCTCGATATTATCTTTTTATCTAAAACTAAATTGTGTGCTCTTGAATTTGATAGGGTTCGAAGACGCTATAACATGACGAGGTGTTTAGTTGTTGATGCGATCGACCGCAAAGGAGGATTAGCCATCTTATGGTCGAGCGATGTTGATGTTACTATGTGAAGCTATTCTTTAAACCATATAGACGTGTTAATCAAGCAAAAAAAGGGTAAAAGCATTCGTTTCATTGGAATTTATGGCCACCCGGAATAGAATCAAAGACAAGCTACTTGGGACCTTATAAGACAGATCGGGCAAAGAGTCCAAGAGAGCTGGATTTTAGGTGGTGAATTCAATGAAGTTTTAGATGATTCGGAAAAGAAAGGGGCAGGCATAAGTCAAGGGTGTCTATAGATAACTTCAGGAAAGTGATGGATGAGATGGTCATGGTGGATATTAACCTTGAGAAGGGCTGGTTTACATGGACAAATAACTGGAGGGGGCAAGGGCTGGTCCAAGAATGAATCAATAGATTCTTTGTGTCATCAGTTTGGCTGCATAAGGTTCCCTTTTTGGCCACGGAGGTGGTGCGCTAGTCTACATCTGACCATGATGCTATTGTCCTTGACACGATAGGTAAAAGGCCTAATGATAGCTTATGTGATCCGAGATTAATATTCAAATATGAGGAATACTAGGGTTTGGATGAGAAAGCTAAGGAGATGGTTAAAGAGGCTTGGAATGTTGGTCAGGGGAATGTCCTTGATAGTATGGAAGCGACTCGGGTGATGCTTGGAAGGTGGTAACACAGGCGATATAGAGACAGTAAGGGTCATATAAAATTTCTAAAGAAATAAATTAATGAAATTGTTGATAAGCGAAGATGTGATATTAGTATCCATAGGTTGCGTTATCTTCGAGCTAAGCTGGGAAAACTCCATACTGTTGAGAAGATGTACTGGGTGCAAAGATCGAGGATTAGTTGGATGAGAGACGGTGATAGAAACACCATATATTTTCACGTTAAAGCTACTCATAAAAAGAAAAAAAATCAGATTGTGGGGCTTACTGACAAGGGTGGCAGATGGGTGACTAATCAGCATGATGTGTGTCGTATTGTGCATGATTATTTTGAGAGCCTCTTCACGTGTGGGGTTTTAATAACTTTGACTTTATGGAGGAGATTATCCCCACTTGTATCACAACGGATTTGAATAAGATGTTAGTGAGCAAGGTTAATGAGAAGGAAATCCTCGAAGCCTTGGATCAAAGGAACCCGAGGAAAGCTCCTGGGATCGATGGTCTATCTGGCCTTTTTTATAAAAATAACTGGGAGGTGGTGGGCAATGATGTTCTTAAAATGTGTGATGATATTCTTAATGGTAATAGTGGGTAGATGATATTAATGATACTGTTGTGATCTTGATCCCGAAAGTGAAGGAGCCGAAAGATGTGACTCACTTCCATCCCATTAGCCTGTGTCGAGTTTTATACAAAATTATAGCTAAGGTATGGGCTAACTGATTAAAAATGTGTCTTTATAGGCGTATCACTCAGAACCAAAGTGCGTTAGTCTCGGGTAGAATGATCCACGATAATGTTCTAATCACGCGTGAATTAATGCATTACCTCTTTAGTTCTAAAAATGGGCCGAACAAAGGGTTCGTGGCTAAGCTCGATATGAGCAAAACCTACGACCGCGTTGAGTGGAATTTTCTTGAGTGGGTGCTTATCAAAATGGGATTCGAGGGAAGATGGGAGCAAAAAGTTATGGGATGTGTTCGTACAGTAAAGTACATGAAGTGCAATTTTCGCCTTTCTGAGATTGTTGTTTCGAGCAGGGGATTACGATAGGGAGACCCTCTATCCCCTTACCTCTTTTTATTCTGTATGGATGCTCTTTCAAGATTGCTATTAAAGGCTAAAAATGATGGTATAAGAGTGTGTCAAAATAGTCCTCGTATTAATCATTTATTTTTTACTAATAATGCCCTTTTATTTATTCGTAATAAAATCGAAGATGTCGAAAAAGTGAAAGAAATTTTACAGAATTTTGATTTAATGTCAGGATAAAAGGTTAATCTGTCAAAATCTACTTTATTCTTTAGTCCCAATACTCCTAGAGCTCAGAGACATAATTTGAGTAATATTCTTGGCATGAGAGTTGTTGACCGGTTGGATAATTACTTAGGCCTTCCGTTAATGGTGGAGAAGAATAAAACTAACGCTTTTAAATTTATGATGGATCATTTCATTAATAAAATTAAAGGCTGGTCTAAACGATTGTTGTCTAGGGGAGGAAAGAAGGTGTTTGTAAAATCGATCCTACAATCACTGCCCACTTATATGTTTTCTGTGTTCTTGTTGCCTAGGGGTATAACTGATGGTATGGTGGCTAGAATTTGCAACTATTGGTGGGAGAGCAAAAATAAAGGAAGAGGTTGGGCCATGCTACGCTAGGATGATGTGTGTATACCGAAAGGCATGGGGGGTTGGGCATGAAGGACTTTAGACTTTTCAACTTGGCTCTACTGGGAAGACAAGTCTGGCGCTTGATTCACCACAAGGACACACTATGTTTTCAGATATTTTCAATAAAATACTTTCCAGATAGGGATATCTTCAATCACAAGAAAGTAAACAAACCCTCTATTGCTTGGTCCAGTATTAGCAAGGCGGCAAAGGAGCTGGCTGATGGGTTTGGTTGGCAAATTGGTACGGGACAACATGTGAACCTCATGAAACATAGGTGAGGCTTTGAAGGGTTGAGTTGGAAAGATGTGATAAATGCCCAGTTGGGTGATGTTAGTGTGGTACGTGATCTTTGAAGCCATGCAGGAGCTGCATGGGATAGGGAACAAGTCAACTGTATTTTTGGTGAGGAGCTGGGAAGGAAAATATGCAATATTCCTTTGGTGCATGGTGGGCTCGACGATAAAATCATTTGGCTTCGTGCACGTAATGGTTTTTACCCTACAAAAAAAGGGTATTTGTGGCTTATTCTCAGGAAGCTAGCGTGCGGTCCGCATAGATTTTTTTCGGAGAGCTCTATGGTAGCTAAAAATTCCCCCTAAAATCTGTGTTTTTCTATGGCGGATAAGTCATGATATTTTGCCTACAAATGTGAAGATTGGTATGATAAATCCTGAGTGGAATAAATTTTGTCCCAGGTGTAATGAAGAAGAAGAAACCCTGATACATGCACTTAAAAATTGTAAGATAGCTTGTGAGAGGTTGACTAGAGGAAGTATTGATAATAGAATCTTGAATGATAGCTGGTCAAATGGGATTAATTGTCTAGAAAACAGTATGAGATTTCTTGACAGTAAGGCTTATGAGTGCTTTGTCATTCTTCTTTGGAATATTTGGAATGCCAAGAATAATCTTGTGTTCCACGGCTAAAAGGAGGACCCGAAGATTACCTGGGAAAAGGCTACTCACTTCACTGTTGATTTTCGGCTTTACAACTTTCATCATGAGGTATTGATTCCTAAACCCTTGAGGAATAGCTTTTGGACAAAACCTCCTGAGGGATGGTTAAAAATTAATTGTGACGCTGCTTGGTCCGAAAGGAGAGCAGGGCTGGGCATGATCATTCGTGACAGTGAAGGTTTTGTTATTGGGGGATCTTTCAGATACAAGGAGGAAGTCGTGTGCATTGAATGGGCTGAAGCCGATGCCTTCCATCTTGGGTTGGATTCGGTCCTTAGTAATAGTATGGACTGCTGCATTTTTGAAAGTGACTGTGCTGAGTTGGTTAACAGGGTACTGAGCAAAAAAGATGATATCTCAATTAAAGGATTTGTTTTTCAACAAATTAAAAATAAATTGATTTAAGTGTAGTTCTTATAAAGTGCAGTGGTGCTCCCGTAGCTGTAATAGAGTTACTCATAAGATTAGTAGAATAGCTCTTGACAATCATTGTAATTCTTCTTTTGATATGGAGTATCCGAGCGATATCCATAGTATTGTAATTTCTGATTCTATTAATTTATGAGGTAGTGGCCGTTTGGGCCCCTTTTTTGTCAAAAAAAATAATAGTCATTTCATTTACATATATAACACATAATCGCTCTGTACTATACCTTTGTTTCAACAATTAATCCATCATATACTCAATAAACATACATTCCCATTTCAAACGTTTGTATCAACGTATTTCAACTCACCTATCTTGACCGTATAACATTTCATATATATATAAATTTATTTAAACCTTTATCACCCGTTGAACCAAAAAGATTAACATCAGATACTCAGGAAAATGCTCACACAAGCTGTAATTGTAACATGTAACCATAAATGCTCACACGAGCTGTGGGTCTGGATGTTGGCTACACGATGCTGCTCACACGAGCTGTGGAGAATCTGTAACCAATGCAGGACCTCAGCCATCGGTAGGACATCCATGACTAGCACCCAGAACTGTAAATAACCCCTAATGACATGTCATTTGTATCCTAAGTATTCATATGGTTCAAACGGGACCTTGTCCATTACACATTATATGAAGTTGATATATATATACTTGATTTTGAATTAACTTCACAACTTATTCCATTATACAAATTAACACATAATTGTTATAAAGTCTTATACATACCTTTCTTTCTTCCACAATACAATATCTCTAGGTTAATGGATATCACATAAAAACATATAAATTCAACAATTAATGTAACTTGTAATAATAACACATTAAGTATATATTTCATCCATTATATGTTCAATAAACATAATTTCTCCTTTCAAGCAATTGTATCAATATTTTTCCAACTCACATGTCTAGACCATATACGTTTCATATATAAATACATATTCGTTTGAGCTTTTATCATCCGTTGAACCAATTGAATATCATCAGTTACTCGAGAAATGCTCACACGAGCTGTAACTATAAAATGTAACCATATATGCTCACACAAGTTGTGAAATGGGCTTGATCACACGAGCTGTGGGTCGGGATGTTAGGCTACGCGATGCTGTCTACACGAGCTATGGAGGATCCACAACAAATGCAGGACCTTAGCCATCGATAAGACACCTCAGACCAGCACCCAAAACTGTAAATACTCCCTAATGACATGTCATTTGTATCCTAAGTATTTCTAGGGTTATATTAAAAAAAGTATTCCTAAGGTTCAAATGGGTCACTTTTCAAACTCATATCCATGTATTTCACATTTTTCTAAATATAGTAATCAACTTAAACATCATCATCTCATAATCCAACTCATATCATACTAATCTCAAGCAGTTAAGTTCGGTTACAACATAAATAGATATGTATTAGATCACAAAAACATTAAATAATTAATTTAATAAATTTATCTTTTTGACCTTTTTCATTTTTTATCCTTTCAGATAATATCATTTTCAACCTTTTCATATTTTCAGAAATAACGAATGTATTGCCATGGTGTCTTTTAACCATGGTCTTTTTCTTTTTTTTTTTTAAGAAATATATAGCATGACAAAATAAGATATAAATACAAATACATATAATGATATCAATTGAATTTATAAATTCACTTATAATCTTTTAAAGTGAAATACAAACTTACCTCGACTAAAACAGTTGCCAAACAAAATCGATGACTATACCGAACTTTAACTTTTCCTCGAATTAAATCTGATTGCTCCATTTTTTGATCTAGATAATAATTCTCATCAATTTAATCATTCTAATAATTTAAAAATATTTAATTCTAGCTTACAATCCATTTTAATGTAATATTACAAAAGTATCTCTAATATCTTAACTTTCATGCAATTAAATCCCTAAATGAAAACTCACAATTTAACCACAATCTATGAAATACCAAGCTATTCGAAGTTTCTATGGTTTCATTATATCCCAAAGCTTTCTTCATTTCATATTATTCTCATTGAATTTCACTATTTTCTCAAATAGGTCATTGAACACAAAATTATCAAAAATCAATTAACAAAATACTTATAATTGATCATTGAACTCAAGGATCTAGCAACTAAACTCACAAACACCCGTATATTATTCATGGTAAGTTTTAAAACTTTTAAAAATTTCACAATATAACGCCTGAGTTAGATTGATCAAGGTATCGGGATTCCAAAAATATAAAACATTACAAGAAAAAGACTACTTTAAGCTTTCCAATTGAAGCTTGAAAACCCTAGGTTTTCTCTCCATTTTCCTCCCCTGCATTCGAAGGCTGAGAAAGAAAAAACATTATGTTTCCTTTCTCACCCACCACCACCCATTTATCTATTTCTTTCATTATTTTCTTCTTCTTTTTCTTTTTTATACATTATTATATACATATATATATTACAATACACGTTATTACCTAACGGCACTAACCACTTTTGTGGTTAATTGTCATTTTAGTTCTTCCTATTTATTTTCAATTATAATTCTTTTATAAATTACAGTTTTACCACTTATGCAATTTAACCCTCGTACTTAATTTAAGGATTACACAATTAAAATTACTTAATCGAAAAATCAATTAGCCTGCAGATTAATTCCATAAATATTTTTATTTTTATTTTATTTTTTTAAAATATTTATGGATCCAATTCACAATTATGGAATTTTGAAAATGCACTTTTCGACACTACTAACTTTCGGTTCGTTACACTTTCATTGCTCTCTTTAAAAGTATTGCATTACAAAAAGAAACTTATTTCTGTTTATATCTTAGTGCTATTAATTTCATGAATGAAGGAATATCATCAAGTATGAAACCCACTTATAAAAGAAGTAAGCATGGCTAAATGCCATTTTTTTGTTCAAATGGACAAATGCCAATTTTATATTTATTTTTTTAATGGTAGAATTTCATCCTAAACCATTTATATTATTACCTCTTTTTACATTTTCAAAGTAGTTTTTATCGAAAGAAAACTTCCTTATCTATAAACTATCATGGTAGATTTTTGGTAATTGCTTTTTAATAATCTTAATGGGTTTAGGTTCTACATCATTATGAATGGATAATGTCCGATTCGATTCAATATTTCTAATAAAATATAATTTTAAAAAATTAATAATAAAAATAGTTTCAAAACATAAAAAATGAGTCTGAATTAATAAAAAGTAGTTTATCTGCTCAATATTTTGATGAATAATGGAAAGCAGACATAAATATTTTTAAATAAATTAAAGAATCCATCAAACCAAAGATATTATCTGTAAATAAAAATAAAAATAGAAACAAGGTTATAAGTAAATCATTAATGGGTTTACATTCAGGGGCGAAGAGGATAAAAATTAAATTATGATTTTTACGATAGTAAAAATATAATTTTTAAATGATTAAATCGAAATTTTATCATTTTTAGGGATGAAAGTGTAATTTTACCTTTACTAATTTAAAATTTTTAAAAAATAAAAGTTCAAATGACAATTTTTCCATTTTAGGAGGGGCCAGGGCCCTGCCAATCCCCTAGATCCACCCCTGATTACGTTATCTGCAAATAACTAAAAAAAATCATGGATGAGTTTACATTTTACAATTAATAAAATTTATAAAACTAAAACTAAAAGCAAGGTTACAAGTAAATCATTAATGGGTATACATTACCGGTAAAAAAAATTAAAAACTAACAAAATAAAGTGTCAAATGAGGAATTGGAGGCTAGTGGTCAGTGGTCGATGGTCAACGGTCGACAGTGCCTGATCGGTGCTAGACAATGGTTAGGATTATTGAAAATATACTACTGTAAAATAAAATTATTTGCGTTGACAAGAAACCAAATTAAGTGTAAATAAAATAGGAATCATTATGCCGTGGAAGAACCATTACCTTAAAAGTAAATTCGCCCTGATCAATGTAATCGTGTAGTGGACGTTGCCCCCCAAGGATAGCACAGTACTTCAATATTCGTACAATTGAATAAAAAAGGTGGAACACAATTGGCATTTCTCTTCTCGAAAGAATGGAAATCGAAAAATAAAAGCAATTGATTGGAAATATGATCGAAAAATAAATCGGAAGAAACTAGTGAAATCACACGAGGTTCAATTCCCAGAAAAGATTGGAGGGGTCACAGACGTCCCGCTTAAAACTCAATCTCCTAGATAGAATTTTTCTGTCATGTAATTTCACAGAACACCAGAATTTAGAGAACAAAGAGAAGTTGTTTTTCTCTTGTTATGTTCTATGAAAAATGAAGAGAATGACCTCCTACTTATACAATCTTCTGAAAGGAAAGATTGTAAAAGAACAGTTTCAGTTTCCAAAAATAGCAGAGGATTTTCCTCAATTGAAAATATTTTCTACAACAGTCAGAGGATTTTTCGCAATTGAAATTATTTTGAAAATATTCTTTTGCATTACTAACATTCCCCCACTAGTGTAAATGTTAAAATTGAGGGTCGACAATGAAGAAATATTGCAAAGAAAATGAAAAAGAGAAAAAATACACAGATTTTACGTGGAAAACCTTTCAGGAAAAAATCACGGGCAGAAAAGAAGAAAATTCACCAATGTCGAAAATCGAATGATTACAAGAGGAGACAACTACGTCTCTTTATAGGTTGAAAAACCTTATTCCAATCAATAACTAATAGAATTAACGTAGTAAAGTTGAAACACCTTATTCTAATCAAAATAAAATAAAAGAAGTGTAGTTCTATTTGGACTTTACTTTTATTTTATTTTACCACTCTATTTTATTTTAATAATAATTTTAGTCACTCAATTCTAAAAGTAAAAGAATTGGAAATTTTTGTAAACATGAGAAATGGTAAAATGTGATAAGTGTAACAACCCGATTTTTAGTGGTGTTGAAAACAGTCGTTTCGGGATCACAACATCGATGAGTCAAGTCATAAATTTTATTTTTTAATATTTGTGATGTCATTAGTGTCATATTAAATTTTGGTAAAAAAATTTTATCGTTTAGATAGTTAATTAAGTAAAAAAGATTAAATTATAATAGGTGTAAAAGTTGAATTATATAGATTAAATGCTAATTGGAGGGTAAGCTAAAGGCCTTAATGGGTAAATAGACCACTCTTAAGGAAGTGGACGGTAAAGGGCTTATAAATTGTCAAATTGGTTATTATTTAATCAAGGGTAATTTAGTAAACTAGTAAATAAAATGATAATAAGGAAAAAGGATAATAATTTAGTCATCTTCTTCACTTAAACAAAATTAGAAAGAAAGAAACCCTAAAAGAAAGCTTAAGGAATTCGGCCATAGCTAGGTCCTTCGATTAATCACGAGCAAGCTACAGATCGAGGAAAAGGAAAAATAGCGGAATAGTCCTTGGAGCTTAGCCTTAGCTACAAATTGGTCTGATAAGTTCGTGTAATTATATTTATATTTAATAATTCTAATCTCTTTTGTCTTGGTTATAAACTTGATGCTGGAATGAGAATGGAAGATTTGAAGATATACTGTGTTGGCTCGTAAGAGCGATACTAGCTAGTAAAAGTGATTTACTGACTTGGTTTGTATGGGATAAAATTTACTGGGAGACTTGAAGAGCTCGTATGAGCTAAATTATTGGGAAACTTGAAGAGATCATTTGAGATACGAATGTGGAAATAATGAAGACGTTTATTTATCCTCTTCATTCAAAATATGTTATTTTGTAAGTTAATTACTCGAACGAACTTACTAAGCTCTGTAAGTTTATCCATGTATTTGTTTACTATTTTATAAATTCGTTTTGCTGTTGAAGATCTGATCCTCAAAGAAGAATCACACTATCTCGGGAGCTCATTTGGTAGACTTTATATCACTTGGTTATATATGACATGTATTAGGTTGATAAAACTTGTAACTTGCTTAAGTTTATTAAACTTAGAAGGTACTTAAGTAAATGTATACTACTTGAAGGGTGATGAAATTATACTTGCTTGATGCAGTCGAAACTAACTAAAAATATGACTAAGGCAAGTGCACCTATCAATTAATAGTATAGTTACGGTGAGCACAGATATCATTCCCACAAAGACTAAAAGTACTAGTAATAGCTGTCTTTCTATTATCTAACCGATTAAATAAATTGATTGTTTAAACTAATTTAACTAAATTAATAAACTAAAAGTGCGACAAAGATTAAAATAAGAAATAATAAGTATTTTTATACCAAGAAACAAACAATACCTAGGAAAGATTCCACCTAGATTTTATCTGCCATTATTATTCTGAATTAAGCAATTTATTCACTTAGTATTTTGTTCCGTAGAAATCCCTAAATTATGTTAATACCTCTATTCAAGCATAAAAGCAACTGACTATAGGTTGATTAATTGAAATTTCTTTCTAATTAAAACCCCTATTGTCGCATTAATTCGATCTATGGATTCCCCTATTAGATTTGACTCTAATCCGGTAGATTTATGTCGTCCTATTTCTAGGATTGCATGCAACTCCACTCAATTATGATAGATCTACTCTTAAACAGGGTCTATTCCTCCTCTGATTTAAGCACATCCAATAAGAATTAATATATCAAGAATACTAAATCAAGAATTAAGCACACATAATTGAGAACAAAATCTAAGTATTTATTACGTAAAATCAGAAATCAAATGACAGAATTCATCCTAGGGTTCATCTCCCCTAGGTATTTAGGAATTTAGTTCATGCTAATAAATGAAAACATCTCAAAGACAATATAAACACAAGATGAAAAGAACTCATAATAAAATCAAAAGGATTTACAAAGAGGTCTTCAATCTTTGTGGAGATCTGCTTCAAAGACGGCTTCTGTGGTGTTTCTTCAATTGTTTCCTTCAATAATCTCTGATGGCTAGAGTTTGGGGAATGGAGGATTTTTGTAGAAAATTGGAAGTGTTAATTCATATCACTCCATCCCCTATTTATAATACATAAAAATCTCTAGTTGGATCCAAATTAAATTCTAAAAAGATAATTAGAATTAAAACTAAACAATAATTCCTTAATTGGATCCAACTTAAACTCTAAAAGCCTAAAAGATAAATTAAAATAAATATAAACAATATAACAATAATAATCCTAAATATTAATCCTAAGAAATAAATTTTAAATTTAAATAATGTCTGATTTCCAATATCTCTTCCTAACTCTTCCACATTCACACTTTTGCCCCAAATTTTCCTTTTTATCTTCGATTTAGTCCATGGCCATGTGTCCAGCTCGTGTGGCTCCTAAAATCTGCTCTTTTTGTCCGGTTTTCATTTGTTTTTCTAAGTATAGAAACATGAATTTAAAGGATTGTGAATATAAAATTCATTGTTTTAAATAGATTAATCATTCAAAAACGCATTAAGAATGAGGCTAAAACATGTTACTTTTGGCACTTATCATTGCTAGATTTGTATGTTTTGAAATGCCTTTTTGTATGGAAATGAGCATATTTAGTTCAATGCATAACTATGGTTTGCTTGATTTTGAGTATGATTTACCTTGTTTTTGCTATATATTCATAGGTTATTAAACTATATTAAGTTAGGCACAAGTTGAGGGTTTATTGCTAATTTTGCATATTATTTTGTAACATTTTGCAGGTACACATGGCCTAGAACATGGGCCAGTACACAGGCATGTATCTTTGGTAAATTAGGTGCAAGGTACACACAGGCAACACACGAGATGAGACACGACTGTGTGGCCCTAATTCGAGTATACACAGTCCAACACACACGTTTCACACACGGGCGCGTGGGGTATTTCGCATGTTTACTCGGTTTGTGACACAACCATGTAAGGGTATTTCATGTATGCACACAGTCTGGCACATAGTCTAGGGCACGGTTGTGTGACCCCTGTTTCATTGAATTTCAATGTTTCGTGAAATGTTTTTATTGTAATTCAATCTAGTCCTTATGTATTGAAATGACATGACTGAGTATAATGTGATCAATTGGAAATGTATTTCAATATGTTAATGAAACATTAAGATCAGAACTGAAATCGTGACTGTATTATCGGTAAATGTTTCATAACCCTCAAAACCCTAACCGACGATGATGTTGGGTTTTAGGTATTACAATAAGAGTAATAGAGAAATTAACTGCTTAAGCACTAGTATCTTATAGATTTGAACAACTACATAGTGAAATGAGAGATTCTTGTCTTTAACAAGTGAACGAATCTTCAACTTGTTAAGATAGGTGTTAACTCATGACTTACAACTAATCTCAGAACTAATTGATGTTCCGGAATATATCAACAAGTTTTAGCCAATAGACCTTGGGATGCTAGTAAGTGCTCTAGAAAGATGACTCAATATCTTTCATAGAAGGTGGCTAGTTGTTCACACTTACATAGGTGGTTTTATCAAGCATATCTCAATATAGACCACTCGAATAAGGATTTCGAAATCATTAAGAGCATTTTATTAAACTCATCCTCTCAAATTTAAGTTCGGTGAAGTCATCAAGTCCGTCTCAATAAGACCACCCAAACTCTAGTATATGAACTCATTAAGAGTAATAAACTCAACCTCACATATCGGTGAATTCATCAAGTCTGTCTCAATAGAACCACTCAAATCTTGGTTTATGAATTCATTAAGAGTGAGAACTTAACCTTATGCATGTACATCGTTTGTTAAAATTGAACGTCAATAATGAAGAAATATCACAAAGAAAACAAAAAAAGGAAGAATGCACTGATTTTATGTGGAAACCCTTTTGGGAAAAAACCACGAACAGAGGAGAAGAAAATTCACTAATGTTGAAAATCAAATAATTACAAGAGGAGATGACTACGTCCATTTATAGGTTGAAAAACCTTATTCTAATCAATAACTAATAGAAGTAACGTAGTAAGGTTGAAACACCTTATTCTGATTAAAATAAAATAAAAGAAGTCTAGTTCTATTTCAACTTAACTTTAATTTTATTTTAACAAGAATTCTAGTCATCCAAGTCTAAAATCTCCACCTTGACACAATTCTCAACGAAAAAGTTCTCCACCTCTTCCACGAAACCCCTTAAGGTGTATTCTTCAACAATGAACACCAACCAAGTCCAAGCAATGCTCAAATTTGGTTATAGGAAGTGACTTAGTCATCATATCTTAGAATTTTCATGAGTACTTACTTAGCTCACAACAATATCTCCATGATAAATAATATCATACACAAAATGAAACCGAACATCAATGTGCTTTGTTCTCTCATGAAACATTTTATCTTTCGTAAGGAAGATGACACTCTAACTGTCACAAAATACTGTACTGATCTGAAGATCTTTATTGAGTTCACCAAAGAGTCCTTTTAACCAAATAGCTTCTTTATAAGCCTTAGTAATCGCTATGTACTCAGTTTCAGTAGTAGACAAAGCAACTGTAGTTTGCAAAGGTGACTTTCCAACTGATTGCACAACCCCTAATTATAAAGACATACCCTGTGAGAGATCTTTTTCTATCAAGGTCTCCAACAAAATCAGCATCAACATACCCAATGACTCCATCTCTAGTTCTTCCAAACTGTAAGCAAACATTAGTAGTACCTCGTAAGTATCTCAAAATCCACTAAACTGCTTTCCAGTGTTATTTACCGGGATTCACCATGTATCTACTAACTGTACTGACTGCATATGATAAATCTAAACATGAGCAAATCATAGCATACATTAGAGATCCCACTACACTAGAATATAGAACACGTGACATGTAATAAGTCTCATCATCTGATTGTGGAGACAAAGCCTATGAAAGTCTGAAGTAGGCTACTAATGGAGTACTAACAGGCTTGGCACTTTGCATATTGAACATGCAAAAAACTTTCTCAATGTACCCTTCCTGACTACATGCCTTTCTATCTCAAAGAATCTTCATCCCAAGCATCTTCTTTGCTGCTCCCAAATCTTTCATCTTAAATTCTTCACTAGGTTGGGCTTTGATCTTTTTTATCTCTCCTTTATTTTTCGCTGCTATCAACATAAAGGAGTAGATACACAAAAGAACCATCACTTTTTTTTAAAAAATAAACACAATTGTCAAAGCTATTTCTTTTGAAATCATTAGTAGTCATAAAAGAATCAAACCTCTTGTACCACTACCTTGGTGACTGTTTCAAACCATAAAGGGACTTTTTCAACAAGCAAACATAGTCCTTTTTTTCTGAGACTATAAAACCCTCTGGTTGTTGCATATAAATATCTTCCTCAAGTTCTCCATGTATGAATGTTGTTTTTACATCTAACTGATCAAACTCCAAACCATACATGGCCATAATACCAAGTAAGGCTCGAATCGAATTGTGTTTCACAACAGGAGAAAACACGTCTATGAAGTCTACATCGGGAATTTGATTTTAACCTTTTGCAACAAGTCTTACTTTATATATAGGCTCTTCAATTCCTAGAATCCCTTCTTTCCTCTTGAACACCCATTTACAACGAACAACCTTTTTTCCCTTTAGAAGCTTCACTAAGTCCTACGTTTTATTCTTATGGAGTGATTTCATCTCTACTTTCATGGCAGTCATCCACTTTTCTAAGTCTTCACAGCTAATTACCTTGGAATAAGTAGATGGCTTTCGATTTGCATTAATATATTCAGTCACATTTAAAGCATAAACCACTAGATCAACCTCGGCATACCTCTTTGGAGGTTTAATTTCTCTTTTAGGTCTATTTTTGGCAATAGAATATTATGGTGAAGAAGTGGCTCACTTTTGAATGTTTGTGTAACGACTCAAATACGGCGTTGTTAAGAAAGAGGGTATTTGTGAGATACCATATTTATTAACCGGACTCGTAAATATTTAATAAAATTATTTACGATAATAAAACATAGAAAAATTACTGAGCGAATAAATAATTTTATTATGGTAGTGTTTTAATTAAGTGTGATGACTAAATTCCATAATTGGTAAAAGTGTGTGTAGTACAAAAAGGATTTTTTTTAATTGAAGCAAGTAAGAGGGACCAATGGGGCAAATTCCCCTTTGGAAATGGTTAGTGCCGTTAGGTGAGATTTCTTGGTCTAAATTTGCTTGGTAAATTATTTGGTTAAAAGGAAAGAAATAGAAATGTGGTGCAAGAATTTTTGAAATTAAAAGCAATTAAAATAAGGAAAGAAAGAAAAGGTAATGATGAATATGGGTATGGGTGTTAGAAGAAAAATATCTTCACCTTTCTAATCCTCATTTTCGGCAGCAAGGGAGAAGGGGAATTGGTAAGTGTAATTAAATTCTTTCCTTGTAATTTTCATGTTTTTAGAATTCTATTACCTTAAGCTATCAAATCCATATCATATTCTTCAAAATGATCTAGAGTATTTGAAGCTACCATTATTGAGTGAAGGGAGCTTTTGGGATTATTTGATTTCATATGATTTTGGCTAGAAGGAAAAAGGGATTAAATGGTGAAATTGGCCACTAGTTATTATGTAGTGAGAATCAAATTTAGAAAACATGTGGATTAGTGTGAGAATGAGAAATAGGGATTTAAATATAATTAGAATAAAATTTGTTATGTTTTCATGAATGGGTTATATATTTAATTTCGTAGCTAACATGGACCCAGACTCCTCACAAAGGAAAGGTAAGAAAAGGATAAGGTCGTCGACGAGTAGCTCAAAATTTTCGGTTGGTATTTTTATAACCTAAACTTGTCTAATTAATGTCAAATTTTAAATAAGAGGCTTAATGTAGAAAATCAAGGAGTGGATAATAAGGTATGAGACTCTCTACTTATCAGAGTTTATTTGGATAGTTTGATTATGTGGGAAATTATAGATGAAATATTTTATCCATGTGTATTTGTATGATATATAATTACAAAAGTGATAAATTTAATATTTATTTTTAGATTATAATTTAAATGTCATGTTTCCATGAGTAAAAATTTAAATATGAAATGTGGTTTGATGTTAAATGGAAATGATCACCCTATTAACTGTTTAGGCCGAGTCGAATATAGATGGCATGCCATAGGATAGGAAGAGTTCAGGGTTACTTCGACCATGAGTCGATGAGGCACTGGGTGCCAAGTTACTTCGGTTTAATCGACGAGACACAGGGTGTCACCTTTATTATAGCGTCGGACGCGATTGTTACTTTGATTTATCTAATGAGGCACTGGGTGCCAAACCAGTGTATTGGTTGGATCCGTGTATCCGTCAGAGTCCGAGTCGTGTTAATAGGGAATTAAAAATGATGTGCACTATGATAAATGAAATGGAAATGCCGTGAGACATGTATGGAATACTAGAGAATATGGTATATAATATGCTTGAGCATATATGCCAAATGAAAGTGGAAATGATGGAAAGAAAGCAATTATGATGTGAAAAGTGAAACTAGAAGAAAAGATTAATTAAATTATTAATGAAAATTTTGTATCATGGATATATATATATATAATAAAATTTGTTATGTGCATAATGTAGAGAAATGATATAGATATATTTGCATAAATATGAAATTAAATTCTTAAATGTGGTTATGTTATTTATTATGCTTAGGTTATTAGAATATGATCATAGTATACTAAGCATATGATTGTGTTACATGCGCAGGTTAGGTACTTTTGTTAGCACACCACTTGGCATCCAAGATTAAATCCCGCTCTCAAGTGTTAGTGAGTTTTTGTTTTCATTTCATGTTTGCATGTACCTAGATAGAGTTGGGTATGGTAGTCATAATTGTGATTTGAAGATGTCATGTATTTTGTATATTGCGATGTATTCATCGACTAGTGTATATTTGGGAAAAATTTGTTGGTTGTTGTGTATTGTGTTCTTTTGGTTGTAAATGTGGGAATATCCTAAAAATGTTTAACTTGTTTCAATAGTAGTAATCTTCAACCGGTAGTAGTTTTGATGGTAGATAAGAGTTTCGATAGAACCTATCAGAGTATCGATAGAAGTACAAGGGGAAAAAGTATTTTGATTACTGACTTGTTTGGTGTCGGTAGAAGTCTCATTAGTATCAGTAGTTGTATTATGGGTTCGGTAGTTTGTTTTAAAGTATCGATAGAAGTTCCAGACGTTAATTACTTTGCTCTTTTGAACTTGTAGTTCCGATAGTTAGTTATAATGTATCGGTAGAGAAATAGACTTGTATCAATAGAATGATAATATCTATCGGTAGAATTCTGCAGGCTTCCCTGGGTCTTCACTACCTTTTCTTTTACCGGTACCTGTTCATGCAAGCTTCCATTATCAACATGAGCATATGCAGGACACCCAAAAATTTTTAAATCAGAATAATCAGCAGGCTTACCAGACCATATCTCTTGTGGAGTCTTTTTCTCAATGGTAACAGATGGAAATCGGTTGATAAAAAAACATGCAGTAAAGGCTACTTAAACCCAAAATGATTTCGGTAAATTAGCATTCGACAACATACATCAAACCTTCTCCATGATCATTTTGTTTCATTCGTTTTGCAACACCATTTTGCTGTGGAGTATGACGAACTGTCAAATGCCTTACGATCCCTTCTGATTTGCACAATTCATTAAACTCATCAGAACAGAACTTCAAACCATTATTTGTGCGGAGGTGTTTTATCTGTTTTCCTGTCTATTTTTCAGCCATAGTTTTTCAAGACTTGAATGCGGAAAACACATCATTTTTTTTTTGCTTCAGAAAGAATGCCCAAACTTTTCTGAAAAAATAATCAATAAGAGTAAGCATATAATTAGCTCCACCTCTCGAAGACTCTCTAGATGGTCCCTAAAGATCAAAATGAATATAATCCAATGTTCCCTTCGTGTTATGGATTCCTCTGGTGAATCAAACTCTCTTTTGCTTCCCAAAACCGTAGTGCTCATAAAACTTTAGTTTGCTAATGCCTTGCCCATCAAGAAGTCCACTTTTACTCAATTCTGCCATGTCATTTTCACTCATATGCCCTAGATGCATATGCCAAATTCTCGCAACATTATCATCTAACAAGGAAGAGTAAGCGACTGCAGCATCACTAATAATAGATGAACCTTGCAAAACATATAATTTGGCAGTCTTTCTCTGTCCTTTCATCACAACGAGGGAACCCTTGCTAATCTTTAAAACCTCACTTTCAGTTATGTACCTGTGTTCTTTTGAATCAAGAGTACTCAACGAAATCAAATTCCTCTTCAATTATGATATGTATCATACACCACTAAGAGTTCTAATGACTCTATCGAACATCTTTATTTTAATTATGCCAACACTTACGATTTTACATGAAGCATTATTTCCCATCAAAAGAACACCTTCAGACACAGATTCATATGTTGTAAACCAATCCCGATTAGGACTCATATGGAAGGTACAACCAGAATCGAGGATCCACTCTTCGCTTAGTTTAGAATTGTCGACAGAAGCAACTAGGAGTTCACCATCACTGTAGTCTTCTGTTACATCAGCTTTATCGAATTGTTCTAATTGTTTTCTCTTTTCATTCTCCGTCTCTCGTTTGATCTTATTTTGCAATTTATAACACTCTTTCTTATTGTGCCCTTTCTTCTTGCAGAAGTTGCAAGTTTTACCTCTGTATAAAGATTTCAATCTACCTTTAGATTTACTGTAGGGATTTTGCTTCTATGTCCTCCTACGATTATCATCAGTATTTCGTTCTTATCTCCCACGAACATTAAGACCCTCTCCTTAAGAATCAGATCCAACCACAAGATGCTTCATATTGTCATATAAGGCTAAGGAAGCATAGACTTCATCCACTGTGAGAGATTCACGACTATACAAAATTGTATCTCTAAAGGTTGAATACGACGATGGCAATGAACAAAGGAGAATTAATCCTAAATCATCTTTATCATACTGAACCTCCATGGCCTTCAAATCCGAGATAATTTCTTTTAACACATTCAAGTGTTCGTGCACAGACACATCTTTATCATACGATGAGAACACATACACTGCTTCATATGCAATTTGCTGGTTAAGGTTTTTGACATACATAACTACTGCAATTTTGCCCATAATGCAGTAGCAGTATTCTCCTTTAACACATCTTGCAGAACTTTATTCGACATATGCAGTTGTAATTGCGTCAAAGCCTTCTGATCTTTACACTTCTTCTCTTCATTCGTCAAAGTCGAAGGCATCTTATTCAACCTTAACAGGGCATCCTCCAAATTCATCTATGTAAGAACTGTCTGCATCTTTACCTGTTACAACGTGAATCTGGTGTTGAAATCCAACAACAGAATATCATACTTCAATGTTGTCATTACCATGATCAAGGCTAGTAACTCGAAGAGTTCTGATACCAATTTGTTAAAATTGAATGTCGACAATGAAAAAATATCGCAAAAAAATAAAAGAAAAAAGAAAGAATACATAGATTTTACATGGAAACTCTTTCGGAAAAAACCATGGGTAGAGGAGAAGAAAATTCACTAATATCGAAAATCAAATAATTACAAGAGGAGATGACTACGTCTATTTATAGGTTGAAAAACCTTATTCTAATAAATAACTAATAGAAGTAACGTAGTAAGGTCGAAACACATTATTCTAATCAAAATAAAATATATGATTTATTTTAATTAAAATAAAATAAGTCTAGTTCTATTTGGACTTTACTTTTATTTTATTTTATCACTTTATTTTATTTTAATAAGAATTCTAGTCAGCCAAGTCTAACATTTGTCTTAGGAATAGGTAGAATGTACACTATGAGTCTTTCCATGGTTTCGTTTGACCACATTGAGTATAGAGAACTAAGTTGGGTATCCACCATAAATTCATCAACCATTAGGCTTAAGACTTATCCCCCTCGACGAATTAAGAATCATTTTCTTACTTGTCCCTTTGGTTAGTGGATCAACTAGGTTCCTTTCAAACCACACGTACTTCAAATCAAGTACTCCATTCTCCAATAAAGAAATCTTCGTGATTAGATTCCTAAGCCACTCGGCCTCTTGCTCGACTTAGTTAAGAGTTATAAGCTCATATTCCATCGAGGAGCAAGCAATACACATCTGTTTAACAGACTTACAAGAAATAGCTACTCCACCTAAGGTGAAGATATACCCACTTGTAAAGCTAACTTTATCAGTTACTCACTTTGCATCATAACATCCCTCCAGGACTACAAGGTATCCAAAAAATATCAACTTCCAAGTTCTTGTATTTTAATTTCAATTAAGACCATTTGGAGAAAGCTCAACCTTGATAACTAAATTACAGACTGTAACAGTCCGTTTTTTAGTGGTGTCGAAAATAATGGTTTTGGGATCACCAATCCGAAAAGTAAGTTTGTATAATTTATATTTAAATTATGTGAGTCAATAATAATTTTATATTGAATTTTGATTTGATGAATTTGAACTAATTGAATTAATGATTAGTATAAGTGGTTATTCCAAAACACAAGTGGTTTCGAAAAATGAGGTATGGGACCTCGTTTTTGTAAATTGAGCTTGTGAATATTTTTACTAAATATTTATAGAATCTTATTACAGATAAATTGATGTTTGGTCCGGTAATTTTAATGATTGATTGCTTAATTTAGGTAAAAGAATTAAATTGTAAATGAGGTAAAAGTTAATCGCTATAGATTTAAAAATACTAAAGTGACCAAAATGGTGATTAGACTATGGTCAAAAAGTCCAAGCGATGGTGGATGTCAATCATTCCACTAAATTTTGGATTATTTATTCATTCAATCCTAATTAGTTTAAGGTTAAATTGTAAATAAGTTTCTTTGATTGGAATTTAATATAATTGAAGGACCAATTGTGTAATTGGACCCTTCTTAAATGACCTAATAATAGAAATGATGTGGAATTCTTTAGATTTTGGTAAATTTCAATTAAATCCTAATTAAATAAGGATTTACTAATTAGTCTATTTTTAGTATGATAAAAAATGGTGGTTTTGAGGCCAGAACTTCAATGTGTTAGACCGTAAATATTAATTATTTAATATTTACAAGGTCATTAGTATCGTATTAAAATTTGGTTATGAAATTTTATTGTTTAGATAGTTAATTAGGTAAATAGGACTAAATCGTAAAAAATGGAAAATTGGTTTTCCTTAGTTAAAGTTACTAAAAGGTTAAAAAAAGCTAAGATAACGTACTTAATGGTAATTATACCATTAGGAGGGTAAGTGGACGGTCTTAGCCTTGAAATTTGAAAGAATTGATAAAGGACAAAAATGTAATTTAGTTAAAAAGCATTATAAACAAATAAACATAAAATAAAGGAAAAGTCATCTTCCTCATCAAGCTTTTGAATCGAAACCCTAAGGGAGAAGAGAGAATATTCGTCCCAGCTTTGAGTTCATTCTAGGTAAGTGAAATCTTACCCATTTTTAGTAATTTTTATGTTTTTGAGCTCGTTTTAGCTTGATCTAGCTAACTCGAGGACTAATTTGTAAAATTGTTAAACATTTTGGTTTATGCCATTGATGAGTTTAGTGTGTTTTTGAAGTTTAATGATAAATTATTAAGTTTGATTGTTAAATAAGACTATTTTGTAAAGTAATTTTTAGTAATTTCAGTGTTTAAGGACTAAAATGTTAAAGTGATAAATTTGCAAGGACTTAAGGTTAAATAACAGCAAGTATGGGCTGTAGTGGAGTGCTAAACCATTTGGCTGAATTTATTTTACTTAAAATTGGTTAAATTGAAAGTTTTGAGCTTAAAGACTAAATTGCAAAAAAGTAAAATATTAGGGGTAATTTTGTAAAATGTCAAGAAAAGACTTAATTGAATAAAATGAGTCAATTTTATTTTTGGAATTATTTAATTGAATGAAATTATTATTTTATATCAAGAACGTGTTGATAACCGAGGAAAAGATAAAGTAGCGGAGTAGTCTCTGTACTTTGATGATTACTACAAATCGGTCCGATAAGTTTGAACCGTTATTTATTTATTTTGATGATTCTTAATTTTCATTTATTCTTGATTCAAAAAATTTAAAAAAATGTGAACAAATCAAAAAGTTTGAGCAAAGAGCGATACTCTATTTTTGGCTCGAAAGAGCAATACTCTGTTTCTAGCTCGAAAGAGCAATACTCTAATTTTGGCTTGAATGAGCAATACTCTATTTCTGGCCCGAATTACTAATACTCTGTACACAGCTTAAATGAGTTATACTCTGTACTTGGCTCGAATGAATAATATTTTGTATTTAGCTCAAAAGAGCAACATTTTATATCTGACTCAAACAAGCATATTCTGACATGATTGAATAAAGATATCATTGTTATTTCTTGTATTTGAATTGTTGTATAGATTTGGTAAGCTATTATTAAACTCGCAAACTTACTAAGCTTTGTAAGCTTACTCGTGATTTTGTCTATTATCTCAAGAACATCTTTTGGTAGTTTTTGTAAACACTTGACTTATATGGCATGTAATAAGATAAATATTGCTTTGTCATACTCTTGTTGCATAAGCTTGGTGGGTATTTGGTAGTTGAATGATAGTTAAGAACATGTCATGATGGATAATAATTAAATGTGGCTTTTGTTGTTATAATGTGTTGAAGTTAGTTAATCATGTGTGAGTGCTTATGAAATGGTTTGTATTGTTTGAATTGTGGCTTAAGTTGAGTTAGGTCAAATGTTCAAGTTGAATTGTCACTTATTAGGTTAGTTGATGATGAAATGATCATGTTAAAATGGCATTGTATAGTTGTTGAATGAAGACTTGAATGATTGAATGTGGCATATTTGGATGATTCGGGTATGTTTGAGGTTATGGGAAAGTTATTGTATGAATTGGTTTTGAGTCCTTAAATAGTTAGACAAAGTTTGAGAACGATTTTGGTCACTTGTGGTTATACACGGCCTGTAGACAGGGCCCCTACACAGGCGTGTACCCTGAGTGTGTTAGAAGCAAGATTCACACAAGCAGACACATGGGTTGGGACACTGCTGTGTGGCCCAAGTTCACATAAACACACGGTCTAACACACGATTCCTTACACAAGCATGTATTGCAAGTCTGTATAGATACATGGCCTGTCACACAATTTGTGACTTGGCCCTGTGATTATTTTTCACACACACACACGGTCTGGAACACGGCTAAGGGTGCGGGCGTGTGGATGTGAGCACACGGGCATGTGTTTGAGACACATGGCCGTGTGACCCTTGTAGAGGAAAATTTCAGTTTCCGTTTTTAAGTTCTTATGCGTTTCAATTCTATCCCTAATTGCTTGTAATGTTGTAAATGACCATGTAAACTTAAATCAAGTTATTATACTGAATTATAAAAAAAATCAATTTTGAATGAAATTATGAATAGATTATATATATAAAATAATTGTAAGGGTTTGTAAGACTCCAGCACCCTAAATCGGTGACGATTACGGGTTTTAAGTGTTACACGGACCATGAAACACCTCAATTTATGATGTCAATGCCCTCAACGACATGAAGCCACAATTTTAGTAACATTATTGCACCGAGTTGGCATTTTAGTCTCTAGTCCATCTTGGGCCTTTAAGGCCTAAGGTTATAATTTATTCAACACACATCAAACGTAGACTCAAACTTGGTCTCATCTCAACCATTGGTGTAGTCTTGTCTATGCCCATTCCTCCACTAAAAATTTAGACTCAATGCCACAGCATATAATCATTAGGTTACAACCTTGAGGAGCACATCAACGTACTCGAATCACGTCCTCTTGCACTGAAAACAATGCCCACTCCAACCGAGCTAAAACTCAATCAACTCAATCTTGATAGGCCTTCCAGGCCTATTTTGATCGTAATGGCCCACTGGCCAACATAAATAGAGCTTGCAACCGCTCCAACGTTACTTAGGCACAATATTGCACTACTTAGGTGCCCCCAACTCGATTGTCTCAATAAGACACTACAATTGCTCCAACGATCCTCAAGTGTACTATAGTTCATTTCCTATAAGAGCCTTCATTGGTTCCAGCAGCAGAAAATGAAAACAATTCTCACGTTTAAACAATAGTATATTATGCTTTTAAATTGTTGGAAATATACTACTGCAAAACAAAACCATAGTGCTGAGAGGAAACCCAACTAAGTGTAAATAAAATAGGAATCATTATGTCGTGGAAGAACCACTACCTTAGAAGCAAATTCACCCTGATCGATATAATCGTATAGTGGACGTTGCCTTCAAGGTTAACACAATACTTCAATATTTGTACACCTAAATAAAGAAGGTAGAACACAATTGACATTACTCTCCTCGAAAGAATTGAAACCAAAAAATAAAAGTTGTTGATCAAAAATCTGATCGAAACTGGAAGAAACCAGTGAAACCACACTAGTTTCAATTCTCAGGAAAGATTGGAGGGGTCACAGACGATCTCGCTTAAAACCAAATTTCTTAGATAGAATCTCTCTCATGTAATTTCGTAGAACACCAAAATTTAGAGAATAGAGAAAAGATGTTTTTCTCTTGTTGTGTTTTGTGAAAAATGAGAAGAATAACCTCCTATTTATACAGTTTTTTGGAGGGTAAAATGATAAAAGAACGGTTTTAATTTTCAAAAATAGCAGAGGATTTTCCGCAACTGAAAATATTCTAAAATGATTTTGTTGCATTACCAACAAGAACAACTTGTGAGTCGAGGGTTAAGGGGGTCTTGAGGGAAATTTTAAGTTTTAGCATGGGAAATAGGACTTAGGAGTCTAGTTGGGGAGTTTTCAATTAGGGTTTTATTTTTCTTTTAATGATTTTTGGGTTTTATTGAGTTTTTTTTAATTTAATGTGGGTTTTTGTTGGGCTTATGCTTATGTGCCCAACTTTAAAGATAATTAATAATATTTTTATTAAAAGTTTTATAAATTATAATAATATTTAATAGTATTTAAATTTTCATATTAAAGAATATTCATTCATTAGATTTTAAATATCAAATTTTGAAATAAGTTTTATTTATTATATTATTGTCAACAAATCCATTATTTAATATCTATACTTATAATCTTATGTTAAACTGTTGACTGAGTTGATGACAAGTTAATTGAGCACAAACTCAATTCAAAAATTATTAAAATATCATTGCTTTACATATCAACAAATATTAATGTAAGGGTGCTTTTTGTCTTTTCATTTTTTTAGTAAAATGATACTATAACAATATTTGAATTGAGGGTTTAAGATCATTAATATAACAATGAGCATTAACTTAGTTGTATAGGATTACATATCATTACTAATATACTAATTTACCTTAATTATATAATTCTAATTGTATATTTTATAATTGTTGATACACAATATTAACAGAAGTGGAGAAGGAGGTCAAGGGGTGTCAAAGAAGGTAGGTTCACTCATTCTAGGGTTGAGAGTCGAAAAGGTAGAGAGACTTAGGCAGAGGTGATAGAGAGTTTAGTGTATTAGGGTTAAGAGTGGAGAGAAATCCTCTTACCAAGTTGATCCTTGAGGTATTTATAGGTAAGTGAGAGTTCCTACCTAATTATGCCATAAGGTTAGATGCACATTTAGGGTTTAAGGTTACGTATCATTAATATAAAAAAAGTATATTATAATAACATAATTGTATATACTATGTAGGGTTACACATCATTACTAATCTATACTATAATTTACCATAAAGTTAGTTAAATGTAGAGGTGATATGGTTTATTTTGATTGGGTTTTTAGGATTTTTTTTTGAAGCATCCATCATAATTCGATTAAGCTCTGTTTGCTTCTTGATTTTCTCATGTTAATTTTTCATTTTAAAATTTTAAACTTTTTTCAAGAAATTTTGAATTATTTTCACTATTTTAAATATAAAATAATTTTTGTTCTCAATTAAATAGTTTTAAAATAGTTTTATTTATATTTACTATTAATATTAATATTAATATAAAACAATATTTTAATATTATATTATTTTTAATAGTAATACAGTTTTGCCGATTGAGTCTTAGTTTCGTTGGCATGGGCATTGTTACCAATACAAGAGGATGTAGGTTCGAGTGCGTTGAAGCTAGGGGTGAGTATTAAACCGAGCCAAAAAATTTCGAGTCGAGTTAATGAATCTTATTATTTATACTTAATATTGCGTTTACATGAACCGATTATTTAACTAGTAGACGAAGCACAAGTTTTTAGATTAATTTTGAGCAAAGGAAAAAGGGAAAGTAGGGCGATTCGGGAAGGAAAATAAGACTAATGAGTAAACATTTACCAAAACGACGTAATTTTAACTTTTAACTTAATAATTTTGATTTTTAATTTTAGAAAAGGTAAGCATTTATCAAAACGATATAGTTTTGTCTTTTTTTATTTGGATTTTGGAACTCGAATTAAAGGGTGAATATTCGGTCGAATCGAGTGAAATTGTTCTAGTTAAATTAAAAAATTTAATAATGTTAAATTAAAATCTTGTTACAATATAACTATTTCCATATTAGAACACATAAATTTGAAATTATATATATTTAAAAAAATTAAATAAAAATAAGATATTTTAATATAAAGCACGTTATCTTTCTATTTATAGGTTGGAGAGGGACAGGGTGAAGCCAAAAAAAAATTTTAGGGGGAACGAAGTTAAATTGTAATTTTTATGATAGTAACAATGTAATTTTTAAAGGATTAAATTAAAATTTTATCATTTTTAGGGGATCGAAGTTAAATTGTAATTTTTATGATAGTAAAAATACAATTTTAAAGGAATAAATCAAAGTTTTATCATTTTTAGATGAGCCAAAGTATAATCTTACCTTTATTAATTTAAAATTTTAAAAAATTTCAAAGAAATAAATGAAAAAAATTTCATTTTAGGGGGATCAGGGCCGCTACCAACCCCCTAGATTCATCCTTGGAGACGGACTATAGATAATTCTAAATATTGTCTTGAAAAAATAAATATGTTCAGAACCTATGATCACATGTAAAAAAACTGGTAATTATCTATAATATTTGTAAATACTATCCACAACCGTTGCTTTTGAAACAAAGTAATTGAGGAGATATGCTTCATTTGCTTTTGTTAGTTGAGTAAAATATTCAGTTAGGATATTTCTAAAATCACGTTTTCTCTCCTCCTCTGCGCGCAGAGCCCGCGCACCTCACTCACACGCACACTCCCTTATTCATTGGTCAAATTCTTCTTTTCATCCTTTTCCTATGCTTAAATTTACGATTAATATAATATTTGGTATCTAAATTTGATATTTTTTATTAATTTGATACTTAAATTTTTTTGACTCAATTTGATACATGTATTTGATATTTTTTCCTAATTTAATACCTAAACTTTTTTGTTATCCAATTTGGTACCTGAACTTGGCATTTTTCTTAATTTGGTACCTAAGCTTTTTTTAGATTCAATTTGGTACTTAAATTTATTAAATATTATAAAAAAATCGGTAAAAAAATAACGGTGTTGAAAAAATTTTTGATATACTACAAAAATATTATCAGTTTTAAAGAATATTCATGTTAAAAATAAGTATTGAACTATGTTTAATGAATTAATATTTAAAAAAATAGGTAATAAATTAGAAAAAAGAGTCAAGTTCAGGTACCAAATTGGGTCAAAAAAAAGTTTAGGTATCAAATTAGGAAAAGTATCAAGTTTAGTACCAAATTAAAAAAAAGTCAAGTTTGAGTACCAAATTGAACAAAAAAATTAGGTACCAAATTAAAAAAATGTCAAATTCAGGTACCATATGTTATATTAAACCTTAAGTTTAATATTTAATTCATATGACATTATTCCATTTTTCTATTTTTATGATACTAAAAATACTCCTTACAAATAATAATAATAATAATATCTTGTAATTTTTAAAAAAAAAATTACTTCGTATTTTAATTTGAATTGTTAATGATATTGCGTCTTAATTTACATTAAATTACTTAATTTATTTATAATAGAAACTAAATACACAAATAAAAAAATTATGATAGGATAAAATATAATCTTTTTTAATTCACCTAAAAACTTTTTAATTCACCAAATTAATCATTTACCACTTGTTTTGATTCCCAGCAAGTTGGTCGTCCTTCTTCTTCCTTTATCATGCCATGCTTTCTGGCTGAAAAGGCGAGGAAATTTTGCTGCTCAGCAGCTTCAGCAGTTATTACTAAACTGTTTTTGGCAATCTTCTTCTTCATATTTGCAGTGGGTTAGTTCATTGTTCCCTTTTGTTTTCATCTTTTTATTTTGTTTTTATTTTGTTGTTGGGGCAAAAACAAAGATGGGTCTTATGCATGGAGCCGCAGCTGGAGTAATGAAAGGCAGTTTTTTGTCCATCAAGTTGTTCCAGATTTCACTTATAATTTGCAGTTCTAATGATTCGGCATTGGCAACGAGGCATCTCCTCCAACCGGTAAGACACCATCTTTCTATAAACCATTTGTCCCTGCGGCTGCCATTGAAATCCTTGGTTTTGGGTTTTAGATAAACGTATTTGAATCCATCCAAGTCCCCTGGAATAAGGAAGGGTTGTCAAAGGATTGGATGGACAAAATTCCGAAGATGAGAATCACAGAAGAAAATCTACTCAGCAACACAAACCCTTGCTCCATTTGCCTTGAGGTTCTCTTTTTTTCTTTCACTTCTCATCATTTCAATTCATCATTGCTTTTCTTGATGATTGGTTTCAAAATTCCAGGACCTTTTACGGTGGGAAACAGTTCATAGGTTGCCACAATGTCACCATATGTTCCATGTATCGTGTCTTCGAAAGTGTTTATTAAGTTAAATAAAAGAGTGTGAATAAAATTTTTATGTTCGTTTAATGAACGAACAAACATAAACAGATATGTATTCGATTCGTTTATTTATTAATGATATTTTCCTATAAAAATATTATAATATATGTATGTATGTATTTATTGTTTGTTTGTTTGTTTATTATTTATTAACATTGTTCGTGAACATGTTCAATTATATACTGATGAACATATTCGTTTAATGTTCATGGACATGTTTGATTATGTTAAATGAATATGTTCGTGAACATTAAACAAATGAATATAAACACACATAATTTTAAATAAATAAACATGAACAAAAAGTTGAAATTCTTAACGAACACAAACTGAACACGAACAAACTTAAAAATAAACAAACGAACATGAATAAAAATTTATTCGTTCAAAGTAGATTCATTCACATCCCTACAGAATTTTCTTGTGGGACTAATAAGAGAAAACACATTTTTTTTCTATCAAAAGGAAATAGAATTTGATTCTCCTAAAATTAATAGGGAAACAAAATATGTTTTTTTTCTCGCAAGCATTGTAGAAAACATATAACTAATATAAAAACTTATAGAAATTCTAATAAATTATAAAAAAATATTAAAAATTTATATAAACTTATAAAAATTCATAAAAACTTAATAAATTTAAATTTTATAAAATAATATAATATATAAATTTAAAAAATAAATATAAATTATTAATAAAAACGAGAAGGTCAAGTAATTGTCGTTTTATTCGTGGAAGGTCGAGAATATTTGATTGCACATAAAATTTACTCAACAATCTAATGACTATTTATATTATCGAATGCTTGGTCTGATGCCATGCGTTCATTCTAATTTTAGGAGTCTAGTTCCCAAAAATAAGGAACTAATAATATATATATATATATATATATATATATATATATATATATATATATTCCATATCTTATTAGAATTTTTAAGTTTTTATAATATTTATAAGATTTTAATGAAATTCATTTTATAAGTTTATATAAAATTTTAAATATCTCTTTTTATATATTTATTATTTTTATAGTCTTTTATAATTTATTATATTTTTATTATATTTTATAATATTTATAATTTTTTATGAATTTTTTAAAGTTTTTATAATTTTTAAGTTTATAATTGTTTAGTATTTTTTATAATTTTTTTAAAAAATTAATAATTTTTATTATAAAAATAAAAGATTAAATCATGACCTACCACATGTCATCATCTAGTTAGCCCTTTTTTTTTTTGAATGGAAACATTTGGAATCATTTATTGAAAAGGAGGTAAACAGTCCACAAAAAAGTCTCCAAGACAGGTGTTTAATAACCCATTCTCGAAAATAAACAAAGACAGTAAATCAATAACACCAACAGATAACAAAATAATAAAGAAAGCTGAAGAAAACCAAAAAACTCAAAAAAAACCTCTTTCAGAAAATAGGGATTCCTTCTTCTCTCCAAATCTCCATGGCGAACAAACAAGATTAGAGCCACCGAAAATAGTTTGTAACAATCGGAGAAGCAATCAAAAAGAAAACCAAAGTCAATCGTCGGACATAAATGAGATTTTTGGCAACCAGGACAAGGCAAAACTTGTAACGACCGGCAGTAAGTAAGCCAATCCTCCACCACCACTGTCTCCACCAGTGGCGGCGCATCTTCAATCCAAAAACGTTCCCCAACAAGCTCTCGACCTTCATGTGCCAGGGTATGGGCTGCTTCGTTAGCTCCTCGACGAACATGGGTAAGGGTAATAACCTCAAAATACTCTAATTTTTTCTTGATAGAGGTAATGATCGGACATAGAAAAGATCTATCTTATGACCTCTGTTGCAATTTTTTGACAATTGCGAGGGAATCACCTTCAATCTGAACCTTACAAAATCCAAAATCCTGAGCAAAGTGAATAGTCATTCCGCAGGCTCGAGCTTTTGCCACGAACGCATCTGCAACATGAGAATGCGGGTAAGTACAAGCCCCTATTACTAAACCCTTTTCATTCCGAATAAGAACCCTTGAATAAGAAGTTTTAGATGCCTGATCATAGGAACAATCAAAATTAATTTTGACTGAGTCATGTACTAGTGGCTTCCATATAGTCGAATGATGAACAGTGGTAGCAGGGTTAATGGTATTCATAGCTTCTAGCAGTTAATATTAGTTAGTCTGTTGTTAGTTACTAACTAATGTTAGTTAAAGTTGTTGTTAGTTGCTAAAGACTTCTATAAGTAGTTATGTAGTCTGTGCAGGTGGTAGCATGAAAATATAATCAAGATTGTTTTGTATTCTGTTATACTTTCTGATATGGTATCAAAGTGAGTTGAGTGTGGTGTCTATGGCGTTAGAAGCTACTAAAAGAGGGTTTAATCCCCTTGCACTTACCTCTCAGAAGGTTGCTGTGCTTGTTGATGAAGGCAATTTTCTTGTCGGAAGCAACATGTTTTGCTAATCTTGAAGACTCAGAGGTTGCAGCCATATATTGATGGTACGGTTTCGATTCCTACTAGAGTTCTTACTGCAGAAGATGGTACATCTGTTGAAAATCCAGCGTATGTGTTGTATGAGTAGCAAGATTCAGCGTTGGCTGCTTGGTTGCTTTCTATTGTTAGTCCAGGATTGCATAATCAGTTGATTGGTTCTTTGTCTTCTGCTTTTACTTTGTGGGAGGCCTTGATAAGAATTTTTGGTGCTCAATCTATAATAAAGGCGATGAGGTACAGATCTCTTCTTCATAACTTCAAAAAGAATGATCTTTCTATTATGGATTACTTGGCAATATCAAGCATCTTTGTGATTCTTTGTCTGGTTGTGGGCAAGTTGTTTCTGAAGAGGAGCATAAATCTGTTATTATTAATGGTTTACCATTTGAGTTTGATAATATGGTCTCTATTATAACCACCAGTAGAGTACCCTTTGATCTACAGGGAATAATCACAGCCTTATTAGATACTGAGGCTAGGCAACAGTCGCATGGGGTGACAGCTTCTGTGAATCTTGTAGAAAAGACTGTGGTAAATGAGAATGTTGCTTCTTATATGGGTTAGTCACTTCCTCAAATGTTTTACATAGGAAAAATAGGGAGTTTTAATCGTGGTCGAGGTAGAGGAAGGTTTTCTAGTAATTCTAGACCATAATGTCAGATTTGTGGCAGGATAGGACATGTGGCTAAAAGATGCTATTATAGATATGAAGGTCCTGATAATGGTGTTGATAGTAATAATTTCAAATGTCCAATTGTTAATTTATCAGGGCAGCATTCACATACTGCATATATGTGTTGTAATCAAGAGGTTGCTGGTTGTTTGAGGCACAAGCCATAGTTCTTGGAAATGTGTTGTCATTCAGGTTCTTGTGGACAGACAGGTCCTCAAGAAAATGTAGCTTTTGGTCCAGCATCTTCACGAGGGGTTGATACTACCTGGTATCCTGATAGTGGGGCAATAGAACACATAACAAATGACATAGCAAAGATGGCTGAATGTAACACCTATACTGGTTTAGGTAAAGTGACAGTAGGTAATGGTAATCTTGTAGATATTTCTCATACAGGTTCAGCTTCTTTGTCTACTTGTTCTGGTGATTTATTGCTAAATGATCTTTTGTTTGTACCTGACATACATAAGAACTTGTTATTTTTTTCTAAGTTTGCTCAAGATAACAAAGTTTATTTCGAATTTTATCCACATTGTTGTTATGTTAAGGATCTAGTCACACACAAGGTTCTCTTTCGAGGAACTGAGTCTGGAGGTTTGTATAAGTTTCTTCAAGCAACAAATGTTCAGGCTTATAGTGCTCATGTGAAGGTGATGTTGTAGCTGATTTTGTGACACATGATGATTTTCAACTTTGGCATCAACGGTTGGGACATCCTGCAGTTGGTATAGTTGATCAAGTTTTGAAATCTTGTAATCTTAGGATTTCTAAATCCAAGTGTTCTTCTTTGTGCCATGCTTGTGAAATGGGAAAGAGTCATAAGTTGCCATTTGTACTTTCTGATATAGTGTATTCTGCTCCTTTAGAGCTTGTGTTTGCTAATTTGTGGGGTCCTGCTGCTTGTTTTTCATCAGGGTGTCAATATTATTTGTCATTTGTTGATGCTTATACATGCTATACATGGATTTATTTTCTCAAGCATAAATCAGATGCTTTTCGAATATTTTTGTCCTTTAAAAGTCAGGTTGAATTACAGTTGAATACTAAGCTCAGGCAGCTTCAAACTGATAATGAAGGTGAGTTTAGATGTTTTGAGTCTTATCTCAAGCAAAATGGGATAGTTCATAGGTTCTCCTGCCCTCATACTTTATAACAAAATGGTTTGGTGGAGAGAAGAAATAGGTAGATTGTTGAAACAGGGTTGACTTTGCTTGCTCATTCATATTTGCCATTATTATATTGGACTGATGCTTTTCAATCTGCCGTACAATTAATGAATTTGTTGCCAACAAAGGTTCTAGAGGGAATTTCGCCAGCTAAGAAACTTCTTGGTACTACAACAGATTATAAGTTTTTGAGGGTGTTTGGGTGTTTGTGCTATCCTTTATTGAGGCCATATAACAGACACAAGCTGCAATATAGGTCTTATCCATGTATTTTTCTTGGGTACACTGCAAATCACAAAGGGTATAAATGTGTTGATAACACAGGTAGAATTTATGTTTCAAGACATGTTAGATTTGATGAAGGACAGTTTCCTTTTGCTACTGGAAAATTTTTCAAAAATCCTGTTTCTAGTTCTTTTACTTCAGCTCAGTCAGTAACAATATTACCTGTTCTTCAGTCGTTTGCTTCTGCTGTTCCTAATGTGTGTCTACAAGATCAGCATGTGGTGTCATCAACTACTGTTGCTCCTGATTCTGGCTCACATAATTCATCTGAAGTGTCTATGACTGTTAATTTTGATGTTTCTGGTGCAGCTGATGTTCAAGTTCCTATTGAGTCAGATCATGTGTTTGTTGGAGATAGATCTGGTGAAATTCAGTCTTCAGCTGTTGTTGGTATATCTAATATACATCCCATGGTGACCAGGAGCAAACCTGGCATTTTTAAGCCAAAACTATTTAGTGCTTCTGTTTCTGAAGTTGAGCCATCTAATATACATCAGGCTATGAGTGAGTCAGCTTGGCAAGCTGCAGTGCATGATGAGCTTAGAGCTTTGTACAAGAATAACACTTGGACACTTGTGGTTCCACCTGTTGATAGGATTCTTGTTGATTGTAAGTGGATTTTTAAGTTGAAGAGGAATTCTGATGGAACTGTAGCCAGACACAAGGCCAAACTTGTAGCTCAGGGATATTCTCAAGCTGTTGGGGTAGATTATCATGAGACTTTTAGCTCGGTGGTTAAAGCCAATACAGTTAGAACTATGATTGGGTTGGCGGTATCTCAACGATGGAAGCTTAGGCAAGTTGATGTCAACAATACCTTTTTCAATGGGGATCTGGTTAAGGAGGTATACATAAGGCAACCTCCTGGTTTTGAGGTGTGCAACAAGGATGGAGACATCTTAGCATGCAAGTTGAACAAGACTCTATATGGCCTTAAGCAAGCTCCAAGGGCTTGGTTCATCAAGCTAAAAGAATTTTTTGTGCAAGATCTGTTGTTTCGAGCCTCACAAGCTGATCCTTCCTTATTCTTTAAAATAACTCCTGATGGGTGTGTGTTTATTCTGGTGTATGTTGATGATATAATAGTTACTGGTAGTTCAGATGTGGCTATTGATCAGCTGGTTAAATGTTTGCATAATCGGTTTTCATTGAAGGATTTGGGTGACCTTAATTTCTTCCTAAGACTGGAGGTCACTCGAACGGGGGATTGTGTGCATATGACACAGACCAAGTATGCTAGAGAATTATTGGAAAAGGCAAAAATGACAGATGCTAATTCTGTTCCAACACCCATGGTGAGCTCACCCATATTGACTTCTTTAGTTGGTACTGTTCTTGATGATGTTAAGTTGTATAGACAAGTGGTTGGAAGTCTGCAATATTTGTGTCTAACCAGGCCTGATATTACCTTTTCTGTAAACAAGGTAAGTCAGTATATGCATCAACCACATGACTGTCATTGGAGTGCAGTTAAGCGTATTCTTCGATATGTTAAAGGGACCTTGGATTATGGAGTAGTGTTTCAGCCTTCTAAGGTCACATTAACTGGTTTTTTTTGATGCTGATTGGGCTAGCTATCTTGAAGATCGCAAGTCTACTTCTGGATTTTGTATTTATCTTGGGGATAATTTGGTCAGCTGGACATCCAAGAAGCAGAGTGTTGTTTCTCGTTCTACCACAAAAGCTGAGTATCGAAGCCTTGCTAATGTGGTGTCTGAGGTGACTTGGTTCACATCTTTGTTAAGTGAAGTAGGTATTCAGTCTTCAGGTATAACTATTGTTTGGTGTGATAACTTGAGTACTGTCTCCTTGGCTGCAAATCCGGTGTTACATGGTCGTGTAAAACATGTGGAGTTGGATTTACATTTTGTTCGTGATAAGGTGTTAAATGGTCTTCTACTGGTTAATCATGTTCTTAGACGAGAGCAAGTTGCTGAAATCTTTACCAAGCCATTGACTGTTGGTAGTTTTACTCATTGTCGTGAAAAGCTTAATGTAATTTCTTTAGTTCAATTTTTGGGATAAGTAGGGGGAATATCAGTTAATATTAGTTAGTCTATTGTTAGTTACTAACTAATGTTAGTTAAAGTTGTTATTAGCTGCTAAAGACTTCTATAAGTAGTTATGTAGTCTGTGCAGGTGGTAGCATGAAAATATAATCAAAACTGTTTTGTATTCTGTTGTAATTTCTGATAGCTTCTAATTCTGCAATAAATGCTGAAATAAAACCCTTTACTTGTTGGACAGACTGACCAATTTTGTTACGACCAAACCATGTCGCCCATAAACTGATAAACCTTTGCCTATGACGATCATTCCCCAAACCAAAAGATTTTTCTAACCATACCATGTGATTTGAACAGTTTGATCCATCAAGGCAAAGGACCTACAACTCAGATAGCACCCGGAGAAAAAAAGGACTGAACCGGATCATATGGTCAACAGACTCATAATCAATCTTGCAAAGAGGAAAAATACCAGGATTAGCCAAATGTCTTTTGCTAACATTGACGTATGTTGGAACATAATCATTATACACCTTCCATGTATGTATCTTTATTTTTTGAGGCACTTGTAAAGCCCATGAAATTGTAAAAAAATTTGATCTAGTAGATAGTGGTTGTAGCATAGTATAACCCATATTAGAAAGTCTCTGTTGTAAAAGAAGTTTGTAACCGCTCTTCACGGAGTAAGTCCCTATATTATCGACAAGCCAGATCTTTGTATTCGGAGAGCTTTGATCATCGATGGGGATAGATAAAATGGCTTCAACTTGGTCACCTTTAACTACCTCACGAACAGACTCCTCATTCCAGGTACCACTGGCTTTATGAATTAAATCAGCTACACAGGTACATTTTGTAATAATCTTCTGACAATTAATTCTGCCATCATGTTGACCAAGAATCCAAGGTTCATTCCATATATTGACCATCATACCATCTCTAATTCTCCACCCTCTCCCCATCTCCAACAGTCTTTTGGTAGCCACAATACACCTCTAGGTAAGGGACAGGTAACTTCCTAACTCAACTTACAAAAAATCAAAATTCGTAAAATAACGAACCTTTAAAACTCAGGCTAGAAGACTATTAGGTTGCGTCCAAATTCTCCAACATTGCTTCGCCAGAAGCAAAATATTGAACATATTAAAATCGCAAAAACCAAACCCCTCTAAATATTTTGGTACACATAAATCCCTCCAAGTCAACCAGTGGATACCTTTTTGCATTTTAGAATTCCTCCAACAGAATTTATTTAACACATTCTCCAATTGAGTGCATAAAGACTTGGGAAGCAAAAAGCACTGCATTGCATAAATAGCCAAAGCTTGCAAAACAGATTTAATTAAAGTTTCTTTCCCTTCAGCAGACAAATATCTAAAATTCCAGTTCCCAATTGTATTTCGAAATCGATCCACATAGTGCCCAAACGCCATTTTCTTCCTTCTCCCAACCATCATAGGAAGTCCTAAATACTTCTCTGAATTAGAAGCAACTCGAACACCCAACTTTGCCACAACCTTCGTTTTAGCATCTTCACTGACATTCTTGCCAAAGTAAAGAAGAGATTTATCATAATTTACTTTCTTCCCTGAAGGACTTTCATAAACAGAAATAATCTTATGGATATGTTCTGCACCCTCCTTAGACGCTTCACTAGATAATAAACTATTGTCAGGAAAAAATAGGTGGTTAATTGCCAAAGAACCCCTTCCCAATTTAACTCCTTTAATCACATTTTGAACTTTCGCTTGCTCCAATAATGTAGAAAATCCCTAAGCACATATGAAGAATAGATAAAGGCTCATAGGGTCGCCTTGTCGAAGGCTCTGAGATGGTACAAAAAGATCACTGAGATTCCCATTAAAACCCATTCTATACGAAACAAAAGCCACACACCTCATAACAAGAGGCACCCAGTCCATATGAAATCTTAGCTTAAGCATCATTCTTGCCAAAAAAATCTCACTCTACCATATCGTAAGCCTTGCTCATGTCTAGTTTAAGAGCAAAACTTCCCCTCCTACCACCCTGCCCCAATTTAAGAGCATGCAAAATCTCATAGGCAATGATAGTATTATCCGAAATTAAATAATTATAAATAAAAATCCCTGTGATTCGTGAATACAATAATCCAAAAGGCTACCCATTTGATTCACTATAGTCTTAGCAACGATTTTATACACCACATTACACAGACTAATAGGCCTAAAATGAGTAATAGATTTAGGATTACTTACCTTTGGTAAAAGGACAATGTGAGTTTGATTTATCTATTCAATTGCAACATCTCCCCGAAGAATATCCAAACAGTATGAAAAGACTTTTGAGCCCACAATATGCCCATAGCGTTGATAAAACAACATCGAGAAGCCATCAATGCTCGAAGCTTTTAACGGATCCATACTTTTAATCGCTATCTATATATCATACTCCTCAAATGGTTGAAGCAATTTCGAGTTCATTTCAGTAATAATGCACGGATCTACATGATCAAAAATAACACTCGTTTCACTATTATTCGAGGCGTGGAAAATATTTTAAAATAATTGGTAGCAATAGAGAACAAGCCATCTTCATCTTCAACCCATCGTCCTATTTCATTTTCAAGGCCTTTAACAAAATTACGTTTTTTGCACATAGTAATCGTCTTATGAAAAAAATTGGTGTTTCGATCACCATGTTTGAGCCAATTAACACGGGCTCGTTGAGCCCAATAAATTTCTTCTTTGTCGGCCTCCTGATTCAACTACATCTGAACATTAATTAAATCAAAAAGAGTATCATTCGAGGGATCCGCAGAAGATAACTGCCAATTTTTTCTCAAGTTGCACTTTATGGGCGTTACGTTTACGGCTAGAATCCTTGTTCCAATTCATTAGACATAACCCCAGACCATTAAGCTTACACGAAAAAGCTACAGTAAATGATTTCCAATAACTTTGAACCATGATCTCATACTCCTTATCAAGACACCAATCCGCGTTAAACTTGAAACTCTTTCCAACCTTCACATATCTATTAATGCCATAGCCTTTTATTGTAACTAAGATTGGGAAATGGTCGAAGAATGAATGCAACAAATGCTTAACCGCATAGTCAGGAAACAGATCCCACCACATTCCATTAGCCACACCACGATCAATTCTTTCACGGATAATCATATTAGCGAACTTCCCCCTCTCCCATGTATACCACCTACCCTTAAAGCTTAAATCATGTAAGTCACAATCCAATAGAACAGATCGAAAGCAATCTATTTGTCTTTGTGGCCTTTAATGACCCTCTTGTTTCTCAAATGAAAAAACAATTTCATTAAAATCACCCACTGTCAACCATGGTAAATCTTGACTCTGACCCAACCTTCGAAGGAGATTCCAACTCGAGCCTCAAAAACACTCATCAGGATGACCATAGAACCCCGTCAATCTCCACTTATAGTTACGGTCAATGTCAAAAATTTCCACATCAATGTGATGATTAGAATAGCTACGCAACATCACATCTTCATTCTGAGTCCAACCCAAACACAAACCTCCACGCGCCCCATTGGCACCAATATCAATACCATGAATATAGCCACATTTTTTGCAAATATTCTCCATTTTTCTAGCACTTACTTTTGTCTCCATATGAAACAAAATTTGGGGACGAACAGTTTTGAGCTTGTTCTTGAGACGATATACAATCCGTAAATTCTCCAGTCCGCGGACATTCCAACTTAAGATTTTCATAATTCCTGGCTACCTTGCATAGCAGAGCCAACTAATAAAGCAGAAGAACCATCCAAAGATTTAGATTCTTTAACCACCCTCTAACTTTTTCCCTTCATCCTATCGAATTGGGCTATGTTCATTATCAAACCCATAGTCCGTCACACCTAGCATGGGTACCTTATTAGTATGGGACCTAACAATCAAAATGTCCCTTTGATTATTTTTGGGAGTAATACCCCTATTTAAACTCATATCTTTTTGGATGGGATACTCCCTCAAATCACGCCCAGTAAAACTAGAACACTCCTCGTTGATTCCTGCTCCTTATCCGAATTCCCAAAAGTCAAACCATCTGGCTAGTGTAACTGCCGACTGACCCTCAACGAACCACCCCTACCAACAGCCCTCAACGACACATCCTACTTGAAAAAAATACTAACCGGATCAGTACGAACCCGAATCGAACAATAGCTTTCCCCGTGGCCTAACTTCCCACAAATAAAGCAAAAAACACTAAGCTTCTCATACTGAAACCGTGCATAATAGGTTTGATTCCCCACCTGCACTTTTTTCCTCCTTTTCAATGGTTGTAAAGCATCAATCTTCACCTTAATACGCATGAAACGCTGAAAACCTATAGTTGGAATCCACGTATCATATTTCAACAACTCACCAAAAAACGTCCCAAACCAGTTTGCCATGGCTTCCGACATAAGACCCGGGGAAGATCGTGTATTTGGATCCAAAACACCATAAAGTGTAATGGTATTATTAATGGGTCTTCCTTCGGATTCAATTGGTGCAACATCAAAGAATGTTTGTTAAAAAACCAAGGCATCCCCTCTAACACTCTGTTCAGATCTATCACATGGAAAAACTTAAACAAGCATCGCTTCTTCCCAATATCAGAAATGGCAATACCTCCAATTGGATGCCATAGATCTGCCATAATATTTCGAAGCGACGAGAAGTTAACCACACTATCAGTGATACAAGATCCCATCAATGAAAATTCCAAATCCCTCTCCAAAGTCGTAACATCTTCTTGAAAAGCTGCTTTTACATCCGACAGTCGAAGCTTCGCCAAGTCATCTTCCATATTACCTTTAATAAAAGGAGAAAAGAAACAAGAAACACCGACAAATTGAGAAAATTGAAAAAGAACAAAAAACCAAACAAAAAACATGTCCAAAAGGACAGAAGAAAAAACGTGTCAACAAAGATAAACTTAAAAATTTAGCCCGTTATTTGATTTTAATACTCAACATGATTACAAATGGAATTAATATTTTTTATTAATGACAAGGACTCAATTAAGCATAAACTAAACCTTGATTTTTGTGTTAGTGTTATGTCTTAAGTTTATTTTTTTTAATATATTGGTATGATTACATGGTAATATATGTTCATACTTTCTTAAGTTATCTCTTGCATTATTTATTATATTGATTCAATTTATAAGAAAAAAAACATTTATAATGTGCTCATATTATTATTATTATTATTATTATTATTATTATTATTATTATTTTGTGTTGCAAGTATTATAAATTTAAATGAGTTTTTATATAGATTTTAACATGTTGGTAGGGGCAAAGTTAGAAAAAGATTTTAGGGGTCAAAGTTAAATTATAATTTTTACTATAGTAAAAGTGTAATTTTTAAAAGATTAAATCAAAATTTTATCATTTTTAAGAAGATCAAAGTACAATTTTACTTTTACTAATTTAAAATTTTAAAAAATTTCAAGAACCCAAATAAAAAATTTTCCATTTTAAAGAGGGTCAGGCCCCTGTTAACGTCCCTGAATTTGGCCCTTCCTTGTTCAAATAATTGTTTATGACACCACATGCTTTAATAACTTAAGTTATTCTCTATTTTACATAATTTTTTACAGTATTTCAATTTTAATTTTAAGTTCATTTACATTAAAATGTTATCATTACACTTATTATATATTTATTTATATTATACACAAAACTTTAATATATATATTGGGAAGTGCAAGGGGATATAGTGTGGTATATATTAAGGGTGGGTTTGGATGGACAGTAGGATGCGGTGCGATTTAGTTTACTTTTTATTTCACGCTAAAGTATCGTTACAATATCTAATCTCATCGCCACCAATATTTTTACAGTAACCGTAGATAAACATATCGTCCATCTAAACTCACCCTAAGTCGATTCCAATATGAAAATCTTAAACTTAGCTCCTTAATAACAATATGAAAAAATATTTTCATATTGGGATTATTTTCATAATTTATGTCCCACTAAGAGGGGTTAAGATTTTCATATTGGAATAAATAACATAATTACAAACATATATATATATATATATATATATATAAATAACATCATGTCAAACATATTTTTCAATTTCTTAAGCTTAGCTTCTTCATAAGTTATTTAAGGAAAGCAAATTATTTTAGCACAAACCAAATTTATAATTCGTCACCCGTTTTCGCCTTTGTCCCTCAAAAGTTTGATCTTGTTTAAGCTACATTTGATAATTCATATACGGCATAGTATTAGATTACTAATTAAAACATAACCAAAACCAAACATAATTTCATACTTTACAAACAAATCACTTTTCTAATCTTTATAGCCGAAATTTTCGTATCTCTCAATTTTCCTGATCGAATCAAAATTCGGCTTCACATTCATTCATTAGAGACCTCGTACTTTCAATCTATAAAACAAAATTTCAACAGCTTTTATTTTATTCAACTTGATCCCTAAAAACCTTAATATCCAAAATTCTCGTATTTTACTATCAATTCAATTGAACTACGATCCAACTTTGTATATACACTCTAGGGATCTCAAGCTATCACTATATATCAATTTCATCACAAAATCTCATCTTCTCCCTCTCTAGTTCAAACATACAACCATGGAAACTTCCTCAAACACTAATGATCCTCAAATCAATGATTGGGTTCTATTTGTAACGATCCATTTTTTGTGGTACCAAAAACGGAGATTTTGAAACCTTGTTTACCGATGATTAAGTTAGTAAATTTTGATATTTAATATCTATTAGTCTATTATAGTGTTATATGAAACCTTGGTTTGTTAAATTGATTGATTGGATAATTTATTTTAGCATATGGATGAAATTGTAAAGGTGGTAAAAAGTTGACCATTATGGATTTCTTTTGCTAATGATAATATGTTAATCGATTAGAGACTAAAATGATAATTCAACCATTTTTTGTAGTTAATGGCGGGACATGTGTTGGGTTTATCTTACCTGTAATGATGATTATTCTAATTAATAATCAAATTATATATATACATCGTAGCATAATGGATTGAGGGAAGGAAAAATTCATTTTTCTTTCTTTCATCTTCTTCATCATCGTATTTCTTCTTTGTTAAGCTGGAAAAACTCGACCTAGCTTTGTGCTCTTGCATGGTAAACTAATTCAAGTTTGTTTTGCTTGAATTTGATGTTTTTGTGATTATTGTGCTTCAATCTAGTTAACTGTGGTTGTCCCTTATCTCCCTACTTGGTTGTATTGTGTATGGAATGGCTCGGCCATTTGCTTCATTCCGCCATCTCCGAAGGTAATTGGTCTCCTATACGTCTTTCCCGATATGAACCAACGTTTTTGCATTTATTTTTATTTTTTTGCAAATGATTTGGTCATTTTCAACAAAGCAAATATGAAGCATAGCAGAGTCATTAAAGGCATTCTGGATAAATTCTGTGAGTTTTCGAGGCACAAAATTAATGTGAGGAAGATTAACATTTTCTTTTCCCAAGGGTTGACGACTCTATGGTTGATACAATTAGTTCTCTTTTTGGTTTCCAAAGAGTTCGTAATCTTGGGTTTTAATATTGTGAATAATACAAACACTTTACAGGTTAGTGTTCTCAAGTCCAAGTATCTTTTTAATGATGATCTTCCTAAATGCATTTCTCGGAACAAGAGCTCCTTTCTTTGGAAATCTCTCTCAAAAGTTTGGCCTTTACTTCGGGAAAATTTATATTTGTTCTGTGGGTAATGGGACTCGAATTCGATGCTAGAAAGATAATTAGATTTCAAATGTTGGGGCTCTGATGTGATACATTACTGCTAATACTAATCTTGATTTTAACTGTTTCCTTAATGGAATGATATCTGAAGATGGTTCGTGGAATTTGGAGTTGTTCCAAGTTTGGTTATCAAGGGATATAATTCAGCTCACTAAAGACATTCCTCCCCCACACTCATCTGAGGGAATGGATAGAATCTCTTGGAGACATATCTCATTTGGCGTCTTTTTGGTCAAGTCTACCTATAAAGTTCTCAAGGAAGGTGATTGGAACACAAAGGATGATAAATGGAAGATTGTTTGGAAGATTCCAAGGCCACAAAGGGTTCAAGTCTTTATTTGGATTGCTCTTCAAGGAAGATTTCTCAATAATGTGGAAAGAGGTAGAAGAAGATTAGCGGTATATCCCTCGTGCCCCATTTGTGGCTACCATACTAAAGAGATCCTTCATATTTTAAGAAATTTACAGTTGCTAAGGACGTCTAGTCTCAAGTCACTTCAAGTAACCACTTACAGATTTTTTTCTACTAATTTACAAGATTGGCTTCTTATTAATGTGCAGGACCAGAGTAAGATACATGAAGATGAAGCCAGTTGGGCATACCTTTTTGGTTTTCTCATTTTGCGTTTGTGGAAAAATCGCAATCTTTTCATTTTTCAGGATGATGTTAGCATCCAAGAGATATAGTTCAAATCTCCCGCAATTGGGCGATTCAATCCTATTCATCAGCTTATGTTTTACAGATCGATAAGGTAGAACTTTCTCCTGAAGATCAGGCAAATAGTGAGCGGTTTTTTCTTAATATCGATGGTGCAGTTCAAGTAAAATCTGGTTTCGCTACTGCCGGAGGTTTGATTCATGATAAACATGGAAATTAGGTCACTAGCTATTATTGACATCTTGGACAGTGCTCCGTGTTCGATGCGGAACTATGGGCATTTTTGAAGGACTTCAAATTTTATAACGTAGAGGACATGGTCAAGTTTTGATTCAATCAGATAGTCTGGAAGCTGTCATTGCTATCCTTGGCAGATCCCCCACTAGATCAAATTCAGCTCTCATTCGACGAATCCAAAGTATTTTATCTCATGAAAGACAGTGGTCTTTTGCGCTACATTCCGAGAGATCAAAATCGAGTCGCGGGTTGCTTGGCTAAACAAGCCTTAGTTGGGGATGATGATTTGAAGGAATTTGAAGAACCCCGATAGCGGTTCAAACTATTTTTGAGATAGATAAACCTAAGGAATTTCTTCCTTCCCAGTCTACCTTTATGTAATTAGTTTGTTTATTGTTTTTTATTCACAAAAGAAAACATTAACCAAAATCAAACATAATTTCATACTTTACTAACAAGTTCTTTTTTTTAATCTTTATAGCTGAATTTTTCGTATATCTCAATTTTCTTGATCGAATCAAAATTCGGCTTCACATTCATTCATTAGGGACCTCGTACTTTCAATCTATAAAAAAATTCCAACAACTTTTATTTTATTCAACTTGGTCCCTAAAACCCTAATATCCAAATTTTTTGTATTTATAATCTATTTGATTGAACTATGATCCAACTTTGTATATACACTCTAGGGTTCTCAAGCTATCACTATATATCAATTTTATCGCAAGCCCTCATCTTGTCTCTCTCTAGTTCAAACATTCACCATGGAAACTTACTCAAACACTAATAATTCTTCAAATCAATGATTAGGTTCTAATTGTAATAGTCTATTTTCAGTGGTACCGAAAACGGTGATTTTAGAATCCCATTTACCAATGATTGAGTCAATAAGTTTTTATATATAATATCTATTAGTCTATTATAGTGTTATATGAAACTCTAGTTTGTTAATTTGATTGATTGAATAATTTATTTTAGCATAGAGATGAAATCGTAAAGGTGGCAAAAGTTGACCATTATGAATTTCTTTTTCTAATGATAATATGTTAATCCATTAGAGTAAAATGATAATTCAACCATTTTGTAGTTAATAGCTGGACAGGTGTTGGTTTTACCTTACTTGTAATAATGCTTATTCTAATATATATATATAGTAGCATAGTGGATTGAGGGAAGGAAAAATTCATTTTTCTTTCTTTCATCTTCTTCATCACCATCTTTCTTTCTTTTTTGTTAAGCTAGAAAAACTTGGTCTAGCTTTATGCTCTTGCATTGTAAGCTAATTCAAGTCTGTTTTGCTTGAATTTGATGTCTTTGTGATTGTTGTGCTTCAATCTAATTAACAGTGATATTTGTTTATAAAATTGTAAAAGAATTCATGAGATTGCCATTTTTGAATGCTTGAAATTGTGATGTTAAATATTTAGATTACATGAAAAGTTATAAAAAATGATCACTTGGTAAAATTAGAATTTATTAGTTTCGAATAATAGAACTAAAGTGTAGACATTTTGAAACCAACTTAAGATTTCTTTAAACATTGCTATAAAGGGCTTGACTGTTTAAATGTTAGGTTTAAGGGAAGCTAGAGTGATGGAATTGAGCTGACTTATATGTTTCATAAGCTGATGAATGATAATGGTTGATAAAAATTGAAATTATGTTATAGATCAAGATTTGAATTCACCAAGAGAAGATTACGGGAAAGGAAAAGTTGTTAAGTAGACTCTACCGTGACATGTTATCATTCTGCCAGGTAAGTTCATACAATGTGAACATTATTTAACTTTCTTTTTTTTTTTGTTCTTTAATTGTATAATTAAAAATTTGGTAAGTTAGATTTGGTTTGTTAAAAATATAGAGAAGAAATATTGAATTATAATAGGAAGGAATGTAAACGAGATTTCAAAATGAAAGTGTCCCGATGAACTTAGTAAAAAACTCATACACATGGTTACATGTTATTTCTTGATGATTCCGAGATCCAGCATTTGTTGTGGACTCGAAGATACATGTAGCACAGATTTAACATGTATTGGTAATCTAATGTCATTTTAAAGGTTTAACCTGGATTGGTAACCTTACATGTATATACAACCATGACCGAGCTTTTGTTATGTCGATAAAGATTTAGCCCACACAAGTAACATGACACCTCTATACGTGATTAGCTGAGACAAGCCTTTGATGTGAAGAGTAACTGTGATTTGAGTTCTTTTACGATGTTCATCGAATAATATAAAACATGCAATTTGAGAAATTGATGAGTTAAGAATGAGGAATAATGGAAAACTTGACTATTATAATTGAAGTTCGTATTTATATTTATAATATAAAATATTATAACTTAACTTGTATGAAAACTATATTTGGGTGTAATTAGCTGCATAATTACTCTAATTCTCACATTTTTTTAAGGATTGAAAACTATAATTAGGTGTTCAAGTTACACTTGGTGTTATTATAATTAATTAATTTCAAATAGCTATCCATAGTCCCTCATCACCCTTAAATAAGAGGATAATACGTATACTTGAACTCACATACTTCTGCACTAGTAATGTCAATCAAACTAATATTCAATCGACTATCATATATATTTTTTTATGAATTGTAATAGGAAGGTAAAATTCTAACAACAACGCTACTCGAATCCAAATCATATTTTGGCTCGAAAACATTCTGACCATGTAGACAATACTCGGGTTGAAAACGCATTGAAGGTGTTGTAATTAATAATTGGTTTTCAAAACGCAACCAAAATTTGGTGAAAATGTAATTTCATTTCTGCTGACTTAATGAGGTGAAAAAACATGGCAAATAATGAGGGAAAGTTAAGAGAGGTGTAATCAACGCCACGCAACGGACCAATGCGTAATTGAATCGAATATTCATACTCTCTCCCTCCCTTCCCTTTCTTCTACCTCCAATTCATATCTTGCTCTGCAAATCCTCAGTTTTATCAAATTTCTAGAGATTCAAAGCCAAACACAAATCATAATTCGAAAGGCAGAGAAAGGAGAAGGGAAACCATGATTACGCGATCCAATTTAGCAGAGCAATTGAGAGAGTATCAGCTTCGATCTAAGCACGATTGGGCTTCCGTTTCGTTTTTCTCATCCACGTCTAATCTATCATCTTACAGGTATATTCCATGATTTTCTTCCTTCGCATTTTGTTTTTCCAATGTAAGGTTGAAAACAACATCTTCGTCCTTAACTTGCTGGTTATGAAATGTTTTTCGTTTCAGCTTCGATCGAAACGTTACAGATTTACCAAGATAAGCTAGGTTTTTCTATAGGGTAATTAGGTAAAAGCATTAGGTGGTATGATTTTTGTCTTTTAATATCCGTTGAATTTCGTTTCTTTATTGATTTCATTTTCTCAATTTATTGATACACTTATTCAGATGTTAGAACCCGGGGGGGGGGGATCTTGAAAGATTCTCAATTCATTGCATTATCGTTTTCAAAATGTAGATGAAACTTTAGGTGGTCAAAGAAAAGTGAAACTGACTCTGGATTTTCATAAACTGCTATTGAGTCCTTATGATGGGGATTACACCTCAAAAAGGAAATATAAAAGAATGTTTGAAATTGCTGATCCATCTTAATTTTCATCTCAAATAGATACTTAACTGCTGAAAGAAGCCTTCTAAGGGCGTTTCATGTAGTTGATTTCTGGGAATTTGTGGTTCAGATGAGTAGGTCTTTTGGTTAATGCTGTGTACCAAAAATTTAAGCTTAGTTGATTATTCTGCTATTATCTTGCTAGCCCTTGCTTTTCCGCATATGGTTTTCAATATTCCATACACTGAATCAGTGAATTGGATGGTTGGTGTGTACGTTCCCTGTATGATGGTAGGTACCATATGCTAGTGAAGCATCTATAAGAGCAGAATACTTTGGTGATTTACAGATTGTTTGGTGTGGCCAGATGCCCAGATTATTGCACTTAGCCTAGGATTCCTTTTCATTCATGTGCTAGTTCAGATTGAGAAGTCTAAGTTCCAGAAGTTGAAAATTGTAAAGCTGTGATATGTTTGCACTTTGGATTAGTTCCAACAAGTTTTGACATGTCTGTAAGGTTATGATTTAGATAAATTACATGGCACAGGAGATTCCAACTTTTTATTGGGGAATATAGATTAGAGAACTTGACATCTAGAATACCAGTATATTTATTTGGATCCACTAATTTTGTCCTCATTTTGCTATCTATTTTCTGTCTCGGCAAAAGACCAATTCTAATAGTTGTGCTGTCCTTACTGTTTTCTGGGTGCAGGGTGATGTTTTGGTCTTTGTGATATGGGAACTTGTCATTTTAGCTTTCCTGGTTTTTTCAGCTGTTTCTTTATATTTTGGGCAAATGCAGCTTGCATTTATCCTAGTATGCATCACAATGCTATTGCTTCTCTGCATGAAAATCACAAAGCAAGTAAAGTTGGCCAGGAAAAAGAAAAGAAGGATGCTTCTTCCATTATCTATTTAGAGCTACTTGAGCTTGAATTAGTTTAAAAGGGACCAAATTTTGTGGTGCAAATTTGAGATTTATTGATCATTGTATTAGGGCCACACATGCTCTGGTCTATTTTAAATATGTAACTGTGGCTGAAGCTAGTTGAAGAATGAATATGAATAGGATCACCTCGAAACATGTTTTACCACGGTGAACCTAATGATTCGAAATTGAAAGTTGGGATGTTCTACTTCTACACACAGCAGTTAGTGTGAAGGTATGTTTCCTTCGGACCACCTTTATGCTATTAATGCAAAGGTCTGAAAAATTATATTGTAATTTTAATCCAAGTGGGAATATACTGAACAATATTTGCTTCATTTAGTAGCTCTTTTGACATTTAGTTAAAGACATCAGAGGATAGAGATGGATGGCTTGAGTGATTGAAACATATTTTTTTTCTATTCTGTACATACAGTAGTTGATTTGCAACAGATCAAATACCATACAGGATTTCAAGTTTTCCCTGTTGATGGAAGAGTTAAATATCTTGCATATTTTGGCTTATTTGATGTCATTATAGAGTTGTGGCAAACAAAGAACAGGGATTATAATGATTTATGATGATGCAGCCATTGGGGGATTTAATGAAATGATTGTAATGGTTTTTTCACACTCTCGAGACAGGGATAGATAGACAAAGGATGATGATGATGATGGTAATGCCATGTCGAAGATATTAAATTATGCAATTCAATTTAAAATCTACAGAAGATTTGAACATCTTCAATTTTTCACAACACAGCACATGCTTTTGATTCAAGTTTTACCAAATAATTTTTTTCCTTTTATATCTCAATGTTTATTAAAGGCTTATATCTCAAAAAAAAATCTTTAAGAAAATGAAAAAAAAATTAATTAGGGTTTTTATTAAATTCGTACCTAATTGAACTCTTATTGTTAATTAAATAATTAACTAAGCACTTCTGTTTAACAAAATTCATGGTTGATTATCACTAAAATAAATTCACCAACTAATCAAGTGACATAATTAATCAAACTGTAACATATGATAACTTTTGAATTAGTTTAATATTTTTTCATAAAATATTAAAAAATAAGTACTAAATATTAAATATTAAAATTGATGTAAACTTATAAATTTATTAAAAATAATAAAAACTTATAAATATTATTAAAAATATATAAAATTATAATAATTATAAAATTATAAATTAATAAAGTATATTTAATATATATATATATATATATATATATATATATATATATTTAAAATTTTATAAAAACGTATAAAAATTCTTTAAAACTTAAAAAAAATCATTAAAAATCATAAAATATTATAAAAATTATAAAAAAATCCTAATAAAATTCTAATAAAATCTAATAAATTATTTAAAAAATTATAAATTAATAAAATATATTTAAAAATTTAAAATTTTATAAAAACTTATAAAATATGAAAAATCATTTAAACCCCTAAAATTAAAATGAACACATGACATCACACCAATTGTTAAATAATGGAAATAGTCATTATATTGTTAGAATAAAATATTCTCAATATTCCACAAATAAAATGATAATTGTGGGATCCTCTCCTTTTTATTGATAAATTTTTATTTTAGAAAATTTATATCCAATTTCTTAAGTACAATAAAGTAGTTTGAACCTTGAAAATTATTTGCTAAATATTATATGATATAAAATATTTTTGGTGAAGTTAGATGCTATCAAACCAAAATTTCATTATCCAACTATTAGCATATGTCAATATGAAATATTTTGATCAAGGTTCAGAACCAAATAGATGGTCGAACCGATTAAGCTACCGATTTGTTAGTTCAACTACTCCATCAAATTCAATTAAATGAAACATTAAAAATATTTTAAAAAAAATTGGTTCAATCGCCTGGTTCTCAAGTCAACCGGTCTAATGGCTTTTTCTAGACCAATTTACTTGCTGATTTCAGCCTAACTGGCCTAATCGACTGATCCGATCCAATTCAAATTTTTATGATTTTTTATATGTTTTAAAGAATTTTTATACGGTTTTTATAAAATTTTAAATACGTTTTATTAATTTTATAATTTATTAGATTTTTTTAATATTTATAAGTTTTTATTTTTATTATTTTATTATATTTTTTATAAGTATGTATCAATTTTAATATTTTAAATTTTTAATAATTTTTCTGATTTTTATATTTTTTTTATTTTTATAATCTTTATTTTTTTTTATGTATTTTTAATCATTTTTATGGGAAATATTAATTAAACTAGAAGCTATTGTGTGTCACCATTTGATTGGCCTATCAATTTATTTTAATAGTCGACATGATCAATGACGGAAACCGTTAACAATTGGCTTAATTGATTTTTTGTAAACGGCAAGGGTTTAATTGGGTTTGAATTTAATACATGGACTTAATTGATTTTTTCACATTTTCTTAAGGGCTTTTTCAACATATAATCCTATATTAAAAGAATCATTAATAAATTATGGGTAAGTTACATTATTAGTCACCCAACTATTAGTAAATTCCTTTTTTGGTTACTTAACTATTAGTAAATATTTTTTGTCACTCAATTATGAAAGTTACAAAATGATCACTCAACCATTCAATTTTGTTTTTTTAGTCATCAATAGACTAACAATGGCAACTTTAAAATTGCCTTAATAGCAATTAACCCTTAACATTTGCACATTGTGTCAATTTAGTCTTGATTCTAAAAAATCTAGCCTTCAATATTTACAAACCGTTTCAGTTTTACTTTTTTTTTTTGTGACCCTTTCACTAAAAAAGCTAAAAAATCAAAATTTTCAGCTAAATCTGATTAAATATATCAAAAAATGGAAACAACAAAAAATCCAAAATAATAATTTTCATCTTTCTCATTCTTATCAAATTAACCCTCAATGTCACAAAAAAAAAAAAGCAAAATTAAAAAAAAACCCAAATTACACAATATGTAAATGTTGAGGGTTAGAATTTTTTAGAATCAAAACTAAATTGACATAATTTATAAATGGTGAAGGTTAAAGTTGCTATTATGTCAATTTCAAAAGCTACCACCGTTGGTCAGCTGATGACCAAAAAAGAAAAATTGTATAGTTTTATGTCTATTTTATAACTTTTCATTGTTGAGTATCAAAAAATTTACTAATAGTTGAGTGACTACTAATATAGTTTACCCATAAATTATTAATATAGATTATTTAACTATTACATGTAATGTATAGAAATAATTAATTTTTTTAAATAATTAATTTTTAAACAATTGGTTCTTAATCTATCCTATGATTTAAGCTCTTTCTTAAATTGAGTTAGGAGCTAATTGAAAATCAATTCAAATAAAAAAATTAACAAAAATAACTCAAATTGTAACCTATTGGTTGAGTATTCAACTTCCCTAAAATAGTTTGGATTCAAATAATCGTTATACCATATATATATATACACGATAAAAAGCAATACCACTCACCCAAATACAGCCAAAAAAATTGATGAAAATATCAAATGTTGATATAGATAGTTGAGGAGAGGTTAGAAAGGTCATTTAGTAATTTTTAAATATTTTCAAAGAAAACCAAAAATTACAAAGAATTAAAAAATATACTAGTTTCACAATTTTTTGTAGGATTAAATATAAAATTGGTATCTGAATTTGTTCACTTCTCTCAAATTGATACTTATAGTTTTTTTATCTCAGATTGGTTCTTGAATTTTTTTTGTTTACTATATTGGTACCCAACATAACGTTGTTACTTTTTTGTTCACGTGGCAGCGTTGGCCATTTGTGTGCTGCCACGTGTCATCCTATTTGGCAATAGAAACTCTTCAATTTCTTTCTCTTTCACATTTCTTTCCTCTGTTCTCCCATCTCTTTCTTCTTGATGAAACGTGAAAAAGACCAAAAAACAGGGAAAAGAAACGTGAGAGAAAGAAATTGGAGAGTTTCTATTGTCAAATAAGATGACACGTGGCGACGTGTAAATGGTCAGCGCTGCCATGTCAGCAAAAAAATAACGACGTTAGGCTCGGATAACAATATAATGTACGTAAAAAAATATTCGAATACTAATATGAGATAAAAAAATATAAGTATCAATTTTATATTTAACCCTTTTTCGTAATAGAGAAAAATGGGTAGTGATCATAGAACTAGAATTATGATGGCGTCCAAAATGGTGAGCAAGAAATTTTCAAACAACTTGCTCCAATCGTTTTCTTTTCTTTTTCCAAATTTCAGACAATAGGGCAAAGAAGAATATTTAAGAATTTGAGAAAAAAATATTTGTGGAATTTTTAAGTTACCCTTACATCAAGTTTTTTTTTAAGAAAAAAATTATGTATCATTTTTGGACCGTAATAAATGCATAAAATATTGGAAATGTTTACATTTTCTATCAACTTGAAGAAAAAAGAATAGTGATGCTGAGAAAGAGATGTTCAAAAATGGCGTAATACTAAAACAATGTTATTTTAATTATTCATTTAATATTTTTTACTTTTTTTAATCTTTGAATTTGTATTTATTTGTTAAATCACTTCAAAATGAATAAAAAAATTAACATATGTTAACTTTGCTTACTTTTGAAATTTTTTTTAAATTTTAAAAATTAATTAATTGCTGACGTGGTATTAATGTGACAATTCACATGTATACCACATAAGTAAAAAATTTTAATTTTTCCATCCATTTTGAGAATATTCGATAAACAACACAAATTTAAAGAATAAAAAAATGAAAAAAAAAATAAAGAAAGAGTTAAAATGATTTTTTTTTTAAATTGAAGGCCAAAATAAATCATTATATCTGTTTAATTAAATACTTTGAATATCCAAATAGATAAATTTTATAATTAAAAGCAGAGCCAAAAAATTTAAATTGTGGGTCAATTTTTGAAAAATCAAAATGATTATATAGATAGTATAAACTAATGTATATATTAATCCACAATTTTTTTTTTGAAAAAGTTGTGATTGTGAGGTTGATAAAGTCGTCTTTGCAAATATGTCATTGTGAGATTGTTTATATCATTTGAATGATATGTAATTTTAATTTTTAATCTTGAATAGATTCGAAGGTTTTTAAAGTGAATTTAACTTAATTTTTTTAAAAAAAAAATTCGAATTAAACAACTTAAATGTTTTCAGATGGTATAAGAATGCAATACGAAAATAAACACAAAATTTACAATAATGACACTATCAACAATATTTTCTAAATAGAAATATTAAATTTCTAATCAATTTTCAAAAAATTCATAATTATAAACACAATCAATTTCAATTTCTCTAAAACTGTTGAAATAAAATATAAAATTAAAGGTTTTTGGGTTTTAGTGATGGATAAAATAATTTATTTTCATATAAATTAATTGTTCTATAAAATAATAATTTTTCAAAATTTTTATGAAAGGTGAATTGTATACAAATTATGTAGTATTTTAAGTGTCATTACTATGTAACTCGCAAGTAAAATTTGTAGTAAAATAAATTGATAGAGCTTTAATTCGATTAGTATAAATATTATTGTCAATATAAAAAAACATGAATTCAAGTATGCAGAAACGCATTATCTTTTTATTTATGAGTTGAAAAAGAACTATGACAAATTAAAAAGAACAAATATGATTCGATTATTAAAAAAAATTGTAGTAACACAAGTTTATACCAAATCTTCTTATTTCAAACTTCCATTAGCTAGTTCCAAATGAACATAAGAAATTCTATTACAGCATAAATTAGGAAAAAAGGGCCATGAATGCATCATATTGATACAGTAGTAGTGTTGTTCAAAGCTTGGAGGTGGCGAGCTTGATGAGATCCTTCCTAAGAATCTTGCCAGATGGATTCTTGGGTATTGAAGCTATGAATGCCACTTTCCGAATTCTTTTATATGGGGCAACCTGTTCATTTCAGTAATCCCACCAATTCAACAACTTAAACATTCAACAGAGTTAATCAACCCAATTTCATTCACTTGTATACCATACCTGTTTACCCACGAAATCCATGACTCCCGTTTCTGATAAATTGCTTCCGGGTTTTCTTACCACGTATGCCATCGGAAACTGCCCAACCTCCCTATCAGGAAACCTGAAACACCCCAACCACTCAAATCATACACATGCCCGACCTCCGATAAGGTGGTCCATATAAGAGGTGACAACTTACGGAATAACCGCAGCATCTAAGATTTCCGGGTGGGAAAGGAGCAATGCCTCAAGCTCTGCAGGAGGAACCTGCGAAATCAAAACTATCACTTTGTTTGTTTTGTTTGGTATGTATAAACAGAAGGCAAGCCAATTTGGGGGGGTCATTCACCTGATATCCCTTGTACTTAATCAGCTCCTTCAACCTGTCAACTATAAATATGAAGCCATCCTCATCAATATAGCATAAGTCGCCAGTCCTCAGCCACCCCTCTGAGTCAAGTGTCGATGTCGTTGCTTCTGGATTACTGAAATAACCTACAATACCACACTACCCTCTCCTCAGCAATTTCAAACCCCAACCCTCCAAACCAATTTTTTTATCTAAATAATAAAGAAATCATTCCACCATATATAATAATAAAACAAGCAATACGCCCTCACCTACCACGAAAAAGTCAGAATATGAAGAAGAAAAAAAAGGAGCATTTTGCTTTTGGTCTAATTTGCCCCCAGTCCCTCTACTATTTGGAGTTTTAAAAATTCGGTTTCTCTGCTTTTCCTGAATTCCTTTTGTCCATTTTCGGTAAAAGTAACATGAAAGCCTTGTTATTAAGAGTTGAATTGCATTTTGCTCATTCTGCTCAAATTTAAGCAAATTAATTCTTAAAGAATAGATTAAAGAGCAAACTGACCATCCTATTAAAAATTTTATCTATTTCTACCACCATTAAAAACTAGTTACTCTATATTAACATAAAGTCCACGTAGCACACTACATGTCACTATCTAATTATTCAATCAATTACTTTAGTTTTTAGCAATATATGGATGAAAATTTTTAAAAAAAATAAATTTACTCTTTAATCTAATATATATAAATTAATTTACTATCTTTAAGTAAAAAAACAAAATGTAATATAACTTCCAATCAGAGTGTAAGACTTTCATAATAATTTTACCTTTATCTTATTATTTTAAAAATTAAAGTGTGATACACTACACCCGTGTTAACTAAAGTAAGATTAGGTGAGCAATTTTGAAATATTAAAATGTCACATCTAACCAGAATGAAATATTAAAATATTGTGATGAATATAAAAAAAAAAATGAATTCGAAATATATTGAGGCTCGTTATCTTTCTATCGATAAAAAACTAAATTAAATCTAAAAAGTATTGGGTTTTTTAGTGGCACTAAAGGATATTAATAATTAGGATAGTACCTTTCATAACGGAGGGGCCCCTAAGCCAAAGCTCACCCGTCTGGTTCACGTTCAAAGCCTTACCACTATCCGGGTCCACAACCTTAGCCTCCATGCTAGGCGACAACATCCCCGCCGTACCATACTTTCGGCTCTCTTCCAACGAGTCCGTCGACGCACCAATCCCGGTTGACTCAGTCAAACCGTACCCTTGCAGAATCTTTACATTCGGATACTTCTCAACAAACCCCTCAATCACTTCTTTCTTTACTCAGCGGTGCCCCACCTGACAACGCCGAATGCAACGAACTCAGATCGTACTTCTTCCGTATCTGATCGGCGGCGTTTACCATTGCCACCAGAATTGGCGGCACCAGAGGTAGGTAGGTGGCCCGGTACTTCTCGATGGTTGACAGCATGTCGTGCATCTCGAACTTTGATAAAACTATGACCGTTGATCCAGAGGCCAACAGCCCAGTGGCAAAGGCTACTAAGCCGTAGATGTGAAAATGGGAACCGTGCAGATGAACTTTTCTCCTACTTCTATGCTGAACCTGTTTATAACCGTTTGTACCATGGCTATAAGATTTCTATGAGATGAAACCACTCCCTTGCTAGCACCTGTCGTACCAGAGGAATAAAGCAGAGTCGCCGTGTCATCCTGGTTGACTCGGTCCCTCACTCGACTCCCACTCGGTTCCCTCTTCATCATCTGATGTAAAGTGGTTACAATCTTCGCTTCCCCAGCCTGACTGCTCACCTGATCTTCTAGAAGCACGGTCGGGATGGTGGTGCCTGCTAATTTAGGAAGGAGTTGAGGAATAGTGAAGGCGAGAACTGGCTTAGAATCGGCGATTTGTTTCCCGATTTCATTAGCCGTGTTGAGAGGGTTGGTGGTGGTTATGATAGCGCCCAGGGACATGACAGAGAGGCAAACAATGGGGAAGAAGATGGAGTTGGGTGAAAGGAGTAGAACCACATGGCCTTTCCGGATTCCCATGTCGGAAAGACACGTGGCGACGGAATCAACAGCCCTCCAAAGCTCCGAGAAGGTGAGATGGCGGCCGGTAGTGGCGTCGATGAAGGCAACCTTACCGTGGTGAGCCCGAGCCGAGATAAATGTGGTGACATCGAGGGAGTCGTCCTTGGGGAGAGGAATGGGCTTGCGCTTGCTGTAGAAGGTAGAATTAGATCGGCAAAAGCCACTCCTTGGATCAATTGCCAAGCTCATGTTTTCCGCCATGGATTTGCAGTTCCAATGTTTGTTTTTTTTCTACTCTTCAAATAAAGTCGGCTGGTAAAAGAATCAATTTTATATTGTAAGACAGTGAAGTGAGCTAGTTTAGGTCTTTTGAACAGACCGCGTTGTCGGAAGCCTTACCTGGCACGATCAGGATCGTTGGTTGGAACAAAGTTGAACCGTTGTCGTCCGATCCAATTGAGTAATAGAGGAACGTGTTTGATTTTGTTGCCATGTGTGGATTTATCTGTATTTTCACATATCGCACTATACATAGTCGTCGCCCGCCATCCTTCTCTCTCTCCATGACCTCTTTTTCTTTTAATTTACTTTAAAATATTATTTAATTTGTCACATTTTTTTTATTTTTAAAAGTTTGTCACTTTTGTAAAGATAATATATTATACCTAATGATTAATTTGATCCTCTAATTTTATAAAAGAAAATATTTTAATAGTTTTTTTAATTTTTTTTTTTTTCTTTTAGTTTTTGATTTTTTATTTTTATATCAAATTATTTCAAAATGAATTGAAATATTAATGTTTATTAACTATTTTAAAGTAAAATACATGCAAATTATTATATGAATAACATGTCATTATTTAATTAATTTTTTAAATTTAAAAAAGTATTAAAAATATTTTTACAATTTTGAATAATTTTTAATTTTAAAAACATTTTTATATATTTTTAAATTTTAAATTTTTAGAAAATTAATTAAATGTTGACATATCATCCACGTAGAAATCCATATGTATAAGTCAGTAAAGTTAAAAAAATTATTTTTCTATCCATTTTAGGTAATTTGACAAAAACACAACTTTAAGGATAAAAGGGCAAAAAATTAAATGAGGGATAAATTAATTTTTTTGTAAAGTTGGAGAGTTAAATAAGTCATTATGTCGATATATTACCAACAAAATAATTAATAGTAGGCTTTCTTATTTGGGTAATATCAATAATAGGCCTTTGACACCTTAAAAGGTAAAAATATCATTAATCCCTGTACTATATCTTGGATTGCATTTTAGTCCATTTACTGAAAAAATGATCAAATTAACACTTGTATGTTACATGAGTGAGCAAAATAGTCCATTCGTTTAAAATTTGGTGTTTTATATATAAGGTATAACAAATAATTTAGCCTTAACTTTTACACATTTATTCAGTTTAACCTCTACTCTTTTATTAGAAGTAAATTAGAAAACTTTTAAAACTAATAAAGCCAAAGGGTAAAAGAGGCCTTAGCAACAAATTAAAAAAAATAGGGCTTGTGTAAAAAAAGGAGGTTAGTACCAGAAAAATATGAACCATAGTGACCGAGAGGTGATGCACCCATTGGTATAGTATTTGGGGTTGGAGTTGATGATGATGAACTCGACTCATGTACTCCTCATCACGACCTCATATGGGATTGTGTTGGCCTTCTACAATGAATTTGTCTACTCATTTCCTCCTCTGCCAATAGATATGACTTACTGTGAAGTCAATCATGTCATGTAATCCGAAGAGGATGCCAAACCCGGTCGAACAATTGGTTCGTGCATAGGTATGAAATCGTACCTATGTTTCCAGGTGTAGATAATTTAGCATAAAATTTAGGTCAATCTTCATTGGTTCTCCCTCGCAAGTCAATCTTGTGAAGTTCGTCAAACTCCTGGAGTGATGGTGGAATATTGTGCATAAACCCCAACTGGCGCATCACTTGATCAAATTCGTGCATCTCAACAACGTTGTAAAAACTATCAATGGCACTTTGATGTGCCAGATATTGCGATTCGCCAAAAATTCGGTCGGGATACATTCTTGAATTTTCATATCAGAGTATGACATCCATTCAAACTATAATACGAAAATTATAAATTTTATTACGTACCTAATATTAAATTTCAAATCCTTATGTAAATATTATATAGTTGAAAAATTCAAAAACTAACATTGGCTTCTGATCGTTGATCTAACAATAGTCAGATATCTTAAAGCTCGTTTGGTATACCCACATGACTCGAATCATTGTTCCACATATTCAAATAATATATTATTTAAAAATATAATAATGAAAAAAATATGGTAATTATATTATTAAATGAATCTTGCCTTATTACGAGTGGGAAATGATAAGGGAAGTTTATTCAGGGATGTAAAAATAGTAGGCGGTACCATGCCTATGACTGAAGGAGTATGCAACCAACGATTTTAATATTTTGTGCTTCCGTTGCACCGATACATCTTTCAGTACAATGTCGCCAACACAACTGATCTCCAACTGAGTTGCCTGACTTTTTTTAAGTCGACTAGTTGTAGGAGTCACCTTAAATGTACCAAAATTTGAGATTTATCTGGCATTAGAAGACCCCCGATTAACCTCAATATGAATGCTCACGTGAATTGTTGACTTTCAATCGCACTAGAGGAGATTTCGAGATGTGAGAGATTGTATTCTAACCATTTCATTTCTATCTAGCTACCACTAAACTTGTTCTACTCCTCCTTACCTAATAGTTGGTAGCAATGTATTACAATCGCCAACACGCACTACCCCCATAATGGCTGACCTATCAACTGGTAAACCGAATTGCAATGCTACTTCCTTTAGTGTAATTGTACACTTATTGCATAGAAGATGAAATGTGTAATGACCTAAATTCACGAGCACCGGAAAAATGAGTTATAGGGCCTTCGTCTTAGTAAACCGAGTTTGTAAATAATTATTAGGAGTAATTATGAGTTTAGTAGTTTGTTTAATTAGGCTTTGATTAGGTGAATTTAGTTTAATTTAGAGTAATTAGTAAAAAGAACTAAATTGAATAAGGGATAAAAGCCTAATTACAGATTAAAAAAAGAAAAAAAGGGACTAAAATGGAAATTATGCCTATTGCATAATTTGAGGCGGCAAAGCATGAGAAAAATCGAAAGATTTTTCATGATTTAAATTATTATTAATTAATATTAGAATATATAATATAAATTATTATTTAATTGGTATTATATTATTAGATTAATGAAATATATATATATATATTAAAGACAAATGTATGGTAATAAATATACATGTGTAAAAATTATATTTGTACATTTGTAAAATAAATATTAATTTACTTATTATTTAAATAAATAGATATTTATAATTTATTAATATTATTATTAACTAATATATTATATATATATATATATATATATATATTATATATATATATATATATATATAAAATAAAAGAATAAAGAAAGAAAAAGAAACAAAAGAGGAAGAACAGAAGCTCAAACGAAACAGGGGAGAAAGAAAGGGAAGGAAAAAGAAAAGGAAAAATTAGGATTTGAAGCTTTAATCTTTAATTGGTAAGTCAATTAAGCCATTTTCTCTTAAATTAGATGTTTTAGAAGCTTTAGAATAAAGTTTTGATGAAATTAAGTTGAGGTCTTAGAAGTTTTAAGGTTTTTTGAACATAGTTTATGTTGAACAAAATAGTGAATTAGGGATTTAATTGAATGAATTTCAAGTTAGCATTGATAAAGGGATTAAATTGTAAAAAAAGCTATAAGTTTTTGTGATAGAGGGATTAAATTGAAAGAAATTTAAATTAGGGTTTTATTATGAACATTAGATAGTTAAGTAGATTATGGAAGGAAATTAAATAAAAATAAAGTATGAATTGAGTTAAAAAAAATAAATGAGTTAATTAGGATTAAATTAGAATTAAGGTATAAATTGGATAGAAATTCATTATTTATTATAAATTAGTGTTGTAATTAGTAGTGTAAATTATTATTATTTTTTTTGTAGCTAGGAAAGAACCCGAAGCATCGGCACAAAAAGGAAAGGAGAAAGTTATCGAGGAGTAATCGCGAAATCCGGGTTGTATATACTATAATTTAAACTATTCATTATTTAATATTTATTTCGATATTTATATTTAATAAGTGAAATTGAAATTGAAAGTGATATGAATTGTAAAATGAAAGTCCCTATTAACTAGTCGGGCTGAGTCGGATATAGTTGGCATCCCATAGGATTGGAAGAGTTCAGGGATACTTTGACCTTAAATCGATGAGACACTGGGTGTCATTATTTTACTTCGGATAGATTCGATGAGGTACTGGGTACCACTTTACTTCGGCTAGGTCGATGAGACATTGGGTGTCACTTTATTGCTTCGAACTATCGGATGAGGCACTAGGTGCTATTCTGGTGTTTTGGTTGGATCCGTGTATCGGTCAAGGTTCGAGTCTTGTTAATAGGGGTAAACAATGTGAAAAAGAAAATTGAATAGAAATGAAAAATTGAGGCATATAAAGTGATATGTGATGAAATTGAGAAGTGAGGATGAAATGGTTAAATTTATTTGATATTGATATGGAATGAAAGTGGTGTATAAATTAAGATAATATGTGTTCATGTATCATATGATTGATTATGTGAAATTTATTTGGTTATTTATAATTTGAATTATAGTAATCCACTGAGTATGAAATACTCAGCGTACGGTTGTTTCCGTGTGCAGGTTAGTAGAAATTAAGATCCTCGTTCAGCATCCAGATCGATCCCGACCTCAGTATAAACTCGGTGATGTAATTCTTCTCTTTTGGTAAAGTGGCATGTACTAAGTGTTGTATAGGTTCATGTATATGCTTTCAATGTTGGTGGTAAATATATATATATATTGATATTAGTTTAATAAAATGGTAAAGAGTATATTATAAAAATTTGGCATTATGTTTGAAGGAAAAATGAATAAAGTTATTAGTAAATTTTGAATATATTAAGAATGTTTAATTATTGAATTAATATGTTAGTGAAATGATTATGATTTAGGTGAATTTGAATATAAATTGTTTTGGTTGCGGGTTGAAATTGCAGGGAAGGTTAGATGTTTATAAAGGGGGTTATATCCCGTTTAAAAAAAAATTTTACAAAAAATCTGCGGAGCACCAGAACAAGTCTCAATTCCCTTCTAATACGTGTTTTGAGCCTCGAGGGTCCAATTAAAGAATTTTATGATTATTTTATAATATTTCATTAATTATTTATTTATTATTTGTAAATTATTCGATATATCTGGTAATACCCTGTAACCCTATTTCGATGACAGTTTAAGGTTAGGAGGTGTTACAATTATTAGTATCAGAGCTATTAGGTTTAATCGATTCTCGAACTAAATTGAGCTCAGAAATTAAGTCTAAAAGTACATGCCACTTTGGGTCGAAACTAAGTCGGGATCTTTGGATACTGACCTATTTGTTTATTTTTGTTTTATAGATTGAAGATGTCAGATGAAAGAATAGATGATACTGACCAAGAAATGTACACTGGAGATGAAGAGTCGTATGGGTTAGATGAAACGGAGTCTGTAACATCTAGCTTAAACCCAATAAGAAATCCACCTCCTAGAGTAGATAGAAGAAATGATAGAGATGATTCTGATATACTACGAGTAATTACCGATGCATTACAAAGAGTAGCGAGGACTGCTCTTGCTACGACTTCAGTACCAACTCAGAGACGGGCCTGATAAAGGAATTGAGAAAATATGGTGCCACTGAATTTATGTGTCTGAAAGGAGTTGATCCATCCACAGCTGAAAATTGGATGGAGTTGACCAAAAAATTTTACAGCAATTGGAATGTACCCCCCGAGAATGCTTGATTTGTGTTGTATCGTTGCTACAAGGGGAAGCTTATTTATGGTGGGAATCAGTGGTTCGACATCTACCGGAGGATCAGATAACATGGGACCTATTTCAGAAAGAATTTCAAAAGAAATATATCGGAGAAATGTATATATCGAGACAAGAAACAAGAGTTTTTAATGTTGCAACAGGGTTACATGTCAGTAATAGATTATGAGAGGGAATTCTCGAGACTTAGCAGATACGCCTTAGAATTTTTACCAACAGAGTTGATAGTAGCAAAAGATTTTTACGGGGTTTGAGAGACGAGATCAAGGTACAGTTGGTATCTCACCGTATTATTGAGTTTGTAGATTTGATTGAGCGGGCCAAAATGATGGAGCAAGTTCTGGGCCTCGATAAAAAGACTGAAAGTGTTAGACCAACTGGGAAGCGTACGGGAACTACCAGTATGAATCCTCAGCCAAAAAGATAAAAGAATCCAAAGGTGGATGGAGATCCAATTTTGGATCAGATAGAAATTCCACATTGTCAGCACTGTGGGAAGAAACACAGAGGGGAATGTTGGAAATTAACTAGGGACTATTTTCGATGTAGTTTTACAAATCATTTCATCAGAGATTACCCAAAATTGATAGTGCTGCACCAGTAACATCACAGAGATCAGTATCTACAGCTAGAGGCAGAGGATCTGGTAGAAGTGGTTCAGTTTTCAAATGAGGAGGTGTTAAAAGAAGCAGTGATATTGTTACCCAACAGTCTGAAGCTAAAGTACCGGTCAGAGCCTATGTGGTCAGAACACGGGAAGAAAAGGATAACCACAATGTAGTAATAGGTATATTTTTATTGTATTCTGAGCTTGTTTATGCTTTGATTGATCCCGGATCTTCACATTCATATATAAATTTTAAAACTAGCTGAGTTGGAAAAATTAAAGTCCGTGGTGTCTAGAGTGTCAATAGAGTGTCGAGTCCACTGGGGCAAACAATGTTGGTAAATCAAGTGTGTCCGAGATGCCCGTTAATTATACAGAATAAAAACTTTCCTATCGACTTGTTGATCATGCCACTTGAGGACTTTGATATAATACTGGGAATGGATTGGTTATTTTTGGATTGTTATAAAAAGAAATTCAGTATTAAGAGAGAAGATTGAGGTCGGATTGAGGTAAATGGTATCCGTACCAATGAGCCAGCACCGTCTTATTTCAACAATAAAGGTTAATAAGTTACTTCAGCAGGGCTGTTCAGTTATATTTGGCCTATGTCATTAATTCAGCTTCAGTTGGAAGTCAATGCAGTAAAATTCAGACAGTTTGTGAGTTTTCTGATGTATTTCCCGAAGAAAATCGGGTTGCCACCAGATAGAGAGATGTTAGTTTGCTATAGAGGTTTATCCAGGTACAGATCCAATATTCATACCTCCGTATCGAATGTCACCTACAGATTTAAAGGAATTGAGATACAGTTGCAAGGCTTATTAGATCGTGGTTTTATTCGACCGAGCATATCACCGTTGGAAGCTCTAGTGTTATTGTTAAGAAGAAAGATGGCTCGATACGACTTTGTATTGACTACCGATAGTTGAATAAGGTAACAATCAAGAATAAGTATCCATTGCCTCGCATTGATGATTTGTTTGATCAGTTGAGAGGAGCTTTTGTATTTTCGAAGATTGATTTAAGGTCAGGCTACTACCAATTGAAAGTAAAGAAAAAGCGACGTTCCGAAGACAGCTTTCCGTACGAGGTATGGTCACCATGAGTTCTTGTAATGCCATTCGGATTGACTAATGCCCCAGCTGCTTTTATGGATCTCATAAATCGTATCTTTCAGTCGTATTTAGACCAGTTTGTAGTGGTTTTTATCGATGATATATTGGTTTATTCAAAGTCAGAGTCAGAACATGATCAGCGTCTCAGAATTGTATTACAGATATTACGGGAGAAGCAGTTGTATGGGAAAGCTTAGCAAATGTGAGTTCTGGCTATCAGAAGTTGTATTTTTGAGACATGTGGTATCGACAGATGGAATCAGACTTGATCCGAAAAGATGAAGCAATTGTTTAGTGAAAAATACCGAAGAATATATCTGAGGTACGAAGTTTTCTTGGTTTAGCTGGGTATTACAGAAGATTTGTAAATGGATTTTTGAAGATAGCTTTGCCGATGACTAAATTACTACAGAAGAATGTTCCTTTTATCTTGGATGATCAGTGCCAGAGAAGTTTTGAAGTATTGAAGAATGTTGATTGAGGCACCGTTCTGACATTACCAAAGGCGGGGGAAAGATTTTGTAGTGTACAGTGATACTTCTTTGAGTGGTCTAGGTTGTGTATTAATGCAGGATGGAAAAGTACTAGCCTATGCATCTTGTCAAATTGAAGCCACACGAACGTAACTATCTGACTCATGATTTGGAACTAGCAGCTGTGATTTTTTGCTCTAAAGATTTGGAGACATATTTTACGGTGAAATGCTACATCTATACCGATCATAAATTTGAAAATATCTTTCAAAAAACAATTGAACTTTCTGTCAAAAACAATTGAACTTGAGAAAAAGACGATGATAGAGCTCCTAAAAGATATGATTGTGATTGGTATAGACTACCATCTGGGAAAAGCTAATGTTGTAGCTGATGCACTAAGTAGAAAAGCTGTAGTTGAATTGAAATGTAATGTGTTTGTACGGTTCATTAATGATAGGAGTCTTTTGGCAGAAGTGAGAGTAAAGCCGTAATGTTTGATCAATCAGATCAGCACAATTGGGGAGATGACAAACGTGAAGAAAAGAGAGAGATGGTACAGAATGGTACGCAGAGATTTTTAGTATTGATGAATTATGGATGTTTGAGATATCAAAATCGGATTTTGTGTTCCAACTAATTCTAAGTTGAAGAAAAATCGATTCTTCGAGAAGCTCACGACAGTCCATTCGCTTTGCACCCCGAGAGGTACGAAGATGTTCCAGAATTTACGAGAACTATTATGGTGCGGAATGAAAAGAGACATAGTTAAGTTTGTGAGTAAATGTTTAACTTGTCAATGGTAAAAGCAGAACATCAGGTTCCTACTGGACTACTTCAGCCTATTAATATTCCTGAGTGGAAATGGGATCGTATCGATTTTTTAGTGTTACAGAGATTAGAGTTATTAGAAAGTAAAAGAATGCCATTTGGGGATAGTTGATAGACTTCCAAGTCAGCGCATTTTTAGCAGTCAGAACTGACTGGTCATTGCAGAAGCTTGTGAGGTTTATATCCGAGAAATTGTAAGATTACATGGTATTCCGGTATCAATAATTTTCATTGGGATCCTTGATTTACATCAAGATTTTGAAGCAATTGCATGATTCTCTGGGTACTAAACTTAACTTTAGTTTGGCTTTTCATCCACAAACAGATGGACAGTCCGAACAGGTAATTCAGATACTAAAAGATGGGCTTGTATCATCAACTTTGAATCAGGTTGAGAACGCTATTTGCCATTAACTGAGTTTGTCTATAATAATAGTTTCCAATCTAGTATACAAATGGCCCCGTATGAAGCACTATATGGTCGAAGATGTAGATCACCAGTATGTTGGACAGAATTAAATGAAAAAAAAAGTGATTGGGCCAGAATTAATTCAAGCGACAGAGAAAAACAGTTAAGAAGATTAAAGATAGATTAAAAGCAGCCTTTAATAGACAAAATCTTATGCTGATTTGAAGCGTCGAGACATTGAGTATTCAATCGGGGACAAAGTTTTCTCAAAGTCTCTCCTTGGAAGAAAGTGTTGAGATTTGGCCGAAAAGGAAAGTTAAGTGCTCGTTATATTGGTCCATATGAAATTGTAGAAAGAATCGGGCCAGTTGCTTATCGGTTAGCTTTACCTCTGGAATTGCAGAAGATTCACAATGTTTTTCATGTTTCTATGCTACGAAAAATATAAATCAGATCCTTCTCATATCATTTCTACTGAAGACATTGAAGTTCAACCTGATTTGTCCTACGAAGAAGAGCCGGTTCAGATTTTAGCACGAGAGGTAAAGAAATTAAGAAATAAACAAGTTTCCCTAGTGAAAGTCTTATGGAGAAGTCATAGTATGGAAGAAGCGACTTGGGAACGGAAGAAACTATGAGAGTGCAGTACCCCTATTTATTTTCAGGTAAATTTCGAGGACGAAATTTATTAAGGGGGAGAATTGTAATGACCTAAATTCACGGGCACCGAAAAGTGAGTTATAGGGCCTCTGTCTTAGTAAACCGAGTTCGTAAATAATTATTAGGAGTAATTATGAGTTTAGTAGTGTGTTTAATTAGTCTTTGATTAGGTGAATTTAGTTTAATTTAGAGTAATTAGTAAAAAGGACTAAATTGAATAAGGGGTAAAAGCCTAATTATAGATTAAAAGAAGAAAGAGGGACTAAAATGACAATTATGCCTATTGCATAATTTGAGGCGACAAATCATGAGAAAATCTAACGATTTTTCATGATTTAAATTATTATTAATTAATATTAGAATATAATAATATAAATTATTATTTAATTGTATTATTTTATTAGATTAATGAAATATATATATATATATATTAAGCCAAATGTATGGTAATAAAATATACATGTAAAAATTATATTTGTACATTTGTAAAATAAATATTAATTTACTTATTATTTAAATAAATAAATATTTATAATTATTAATATTATTATTAACTAATATATATATATAAGAAATAAAATAATAAAGAAAGAAAAAGAAACAAAAGAAGGAAGAACAGAAGCTCAAACGAAACAGGAGAGAAAGAAAAGGGAAGGAAAAAGAAAAAGGAAAACTAAGATTTTGAAGCTTTAATCTTTAATTGATTAGTCAATTAAGCCATTTTCTCTTAAATTAGATGTTTTAGAAGCTTTAGAACAAAGTTTTGATGAAATTAAGTTGAGGTCTTGGAAGTTTTAAGGTTTTTGAACACAGTTCATGTTGAACAAAATAGTGAATTAGGGATTTAATTGAATGAATTTCAAGTTAGCATTGATAAAAGGATTAAATTGTAAAAGAAGCTATAAATTTTGTGATACAGGGATTAAATTGAAAGAAATTTTAAATTAGAGTTTATTATGAACATTAGATAGTTAAGTAGAATATGGAAGGAAATTGAATAAAATAAGTATGAATGAGTTAAAAAATAAATGAGTTAATTAGGATTAAATGGGATTAAGGTATAAATTAGATAAAAATTCAATTATTATTATAAAATTAGTGTTGTAATTAGTAGTGTAAATTATATTATTATTTTTGTAGCTAGCAAAGAACTCGAAGTATAGGCACAAAAGGAAAGGAGAAAGTTATCGAGGAGTAATCGTGAAATCCGGGTTTGTATTACTATAATTTGAATTTATCATTATTTAATATTTATTTTGATATTTATATTAATAAGTGAAATTGAAATTGAAAGTGACATGAATTGCAAAATTGAAAGTCCCTATTAACTAGTCGGGCTGAGTCGGATATAGTTGGCATGCCATAGGATTGGAAGAGTTCAGGGATACTTCGACCTTGAATCGATGAGACACTGGGTGTCATTATTTTACTTCGGATAAATTCGATGAGGTACTGGGTACCACTTTACTTCAGCTAGGCCGATGAGACATTGGGTGTCACTTTATTACTTCAAACTATCGATGAGGCACTGGGTGCCATTCTGGTGTGTTGGTTGGATCCGTGTATCCGCCAAGGTCCGAGTCTTGTTAATAGGGGTAAACAATGTGAGAAAGAAAAATTGAATAGAAATGAAAAATTGAGGCATATAAAGTGATATGTAATGAAATTGAGAAATGAGAATGAAATGGTTAAATTGATTTGATATTGATATGAAATGAAAGTGGTGTATAAAATTAAGATAATATGTGTTCATGTATCATATGATTGATTATGTGAAATTTATTTGGTTATTTATAATTTGAATTATAGTAATACCACTGAGTATGAAATACTCACAGCGTACGGTTGTTTCCGTCGCAGGTTAGTAGAAATTAAAGTCTTGGTTCAGCATTCAGATCGATCCCGACCTCAGTATAAACTCGGTGATGTAATTCTTCTCTTTTGGTAAAAGTGGCATGTACTAAGTGTTGTATAGGTTACATGTATATGCTGTAATGTTGGTGGTAAATATATATATATACACTATATTTTGATATTAGTTTAATAAAATGGTAAAGAGTATATTATAAAAATTTAGCATTATGTTTGAATGAAAAATGAATAGAGTTATTAGTAAATTTTGAATAATATTAAGAATTTAATTATTGAATTAATATGTAAATGAAATGATTATGATTTAGGTGAATTTGAGTATAAATTGTTTTGGTTGCAGGTTGAAATTGCAAGAAATGTTAGATGTTTATAAATGGGGTTATATCGCGTTTGAAAAAAAAATTACGAAAAATCTGCGGAGCACCAGAACAAGTCTTAATTCCCTTCTAATACGTGTTTGAGCCTCGAGGGTTCAATTAAAGAATTTTATGATTATTTTATAGTATGTTCATTAATATTTATTTATTATTTATAAATTGTTCGATATGTCTGGTAATACCTTGTAACCCTATTTCGGTGACGGTTTAGGGTTAAGGGGTTTTACAAAATGTGTGTGTCTCAAGTCTCCATCTTTCTAGCAAAGTGTTAATAAGTGCGAGCTCTAATTTATTCCCCTGAGCATACGAGACACGTGCAAGAATTCCGCCTCTTGTAAGTGTTGTTCAATAATACTCAGTCCCATCGCACTTAAATTTGTATATATGTCCCAATAATTCGATCTTCGATCTGATTATATAAACATAAAAAAATTAAAAAATAATAATAAAATTAACAACTTAATATATTAATTAAAATAAAAATGTAAGAATATTTTATTACCATTTATAATTGGACACCAAAAACCGTTGGAAAAAATAATTCTAGTCGTTTGAAAAAAAACCGTTGGAAAAAATAATGGAGGAGAACATGGATTCGAGTGTGCCGAGGCGTAATATATTCCTATTAATGAATTGAGAAAAACTATGAATAATTCCTAAATATATGTCAAAAAGAGCATAATAGAATTAACTATAATTGGTTGCCACCTCGCATATGGGAGGGTTAAGATCCCTTGTATTGTGTATGTTAAAACTCAGCATTTAAACTCTAATGATGTAATCTTTTTCTTAAATTATAAGTCATTAATTACAAATATATATTATATATATTTTATGTGATTTTACTTTCAAAACTATTATTTAGAAAAATGATGATATTTATAAGTTTCGTTCAACCCTTGGATCATCACACTATCATTGAACTTATCATACTATCAATTGAACTTGTAAAAGCATGAAATCAACGTATATATATTATATATATGTATAAATATTTGAGATATTACATTTTGGTGTTGGAATTTGGAGGTTCATTTGATTTGGCATTAAACTTCTATGCTTGTATGAATTTGGTTAAGCATGCATGCTCTTTAACTCTTTGATTTCCTCTAATTTGATGATTATGCCACTTACTTTGAATGTATCAAATGGATGTTTTTAATGTTATACGAAGATGAGCTTAATTGGAAGGTGATTGAGGTTTCTATTGATCTTTTGCATGAGTTCATGTTAATGTTGATTAAGGGTGACTTGAAGTGTGGTTGAGGTGTTTTTCTACTTGAATTTTTTGTCTCATGCACTCAGGTTTTAAAAATTTCAGTGTTAGTACCAAACTTTTGCAAGTTAGTGGCTAAAATTTGGTCTCAGGGATCCAGGTTCCGAAACCCATACTAAAAGTATCAGACCTTTTGACGAAAATAGTTGAAAAACTACAATGTTTGGCCTAAGTGTTGATACATGGCTTTTAGGTATCGAAACATAGCTTAAGGTATTAGAACATCGGTGTTACGTATCAATACCCAGCTCCTTTGGGACAATGCCACTTCATTGTTTTGTGAATTTCAAGCCTACCGAAGCTAGTTTTGGTCTTAGACACCTCCAATCACCCATGAATTACTTTTAAATGCTTTCAAAATGATTTTAAAACTTTTAATTGAGTTTTTCATCATTTATATGAATTTATTAAATTGATTCAAAGTTTAAAATCTTAAGTGCTTTTGAGAATTTTGTTTTGTATGTGCTGTGGCGGCATCTCCTATTTGTACCAAACATCAGGATGGGTGACGAGTGTCACATTTAGTGATATTATAGTTTAGGTTTAGTCGATTCTAAGACTAAACACAACCTTACATTGTTTCTAAAAGTACATGCCTCATAGGAGATGTGATAGTGCAATGCGATCCTAACTTGAGCTAGCTTTAATTTTTTTTTTTTAGATTGCTGATGTCAATGGATTCAAGGGAAATAGTTGATGAAGAGGTATAGAGCAATGCTTTTACCCCTAATTCGAGTGATCTGAATCTCTAATCTCTTAGGGTCTTGGAGGTAAAGTAAAAGATGTTTTTTTAAATATTTTATAAAAATACAAGTACCATAATAAAATAAATATTAATAATTTAAATATCATATTAACATTTTCAAATATAAGTATCACATGAAACATTTTATAAAAGTACAATTATCAAATGTGACATTATTTGTTCAACTTAAATAACCATATAGATTTCAACATCCTAATTGGAAAATCAAACTTTATTGTAAAAGTAAATCTTTTTTTTTTTAAATATCCTAATTGACTTTCAGTACTTATAATTAATTTTGAAACATATCCCTGTGACATAATAGTTGGTTCCGCAAACAAAACTCAGCTATATTTCTTCTACAAAGACAAGAAATAACTACAATCAACGAAATCAATTATTTCATTAAAAATCAAAGAACAGGAAAAGGTGATGGCAGTGCAAAACAAATGCCGTCCTCCCTCCACATTACATCATCCCATAAATTGCATGGCACAAAAAACAATTCCAATTTCCATTATACATCAATCTCAGCATGCTTGGTTACAACCACAAGGGCAGCCACAAATAATTGCTCTTTAGCCGCCCACCCTTACAAAAAATAAGAACGTTGCAGAGCCACAAACTTGAACCAACGTCTCAAGATCCTCTGCCACCCGTTGCCTTTTTTCTTCTAGTGCCGCAGCTTCATTCAACATGTCAGCTGCATCCTTCTGCATGTCTAGCTTGGCCAAGGCTACAGCCTGCATGTAAAATGCTGTTGACCAGTCGGGGTACACATTGTGCTTGCATTGCATCTCGGAGGGCAGCATCTGGTTGATTGCATAGAAGATAACAAAGACTTCTTCGTGCATAAACAGTTGGAGAAACCATAGTTCCAACGTCTATGAACTGAAAAGAAAATGGGATCAAATTAACCATTAATGCAGAAAAATGCTATCTATTTTCGTTTTGCCAATTATCTATGGAGCTTCCAAATTGTGCTCCAATGCATAAACCATAACCAATAAGAATCTCAAACTTCCCCCACTCTCATTTTCTATAAAGCCAGAAGCCCACAGATTCCAACTGATACATTTCAAGCACAATGAAGTGAAGTAATTGGGGCAACAGGCTTTGCAGCTTTTGCCAATTATCTATTTTCCTTTTGCCAATTATCTATGGAGCTTCCAAATTGTGCTCCAATGCATAAACCATAACCAATAAGAATCTCAAATTTCCCCCACTCTCATTTTTCTATAGAGCCAAAAGCCCACAGATTCCAAATGATACATTACAAGCACAATGAAGTGAAGTAATTGGGGCAACAGGCTTTGTGCCTTTTCAGACCACACAAATTCTGTGAATGAATGTAATCTGTTCATCCCAGAAAGACGGAATGTATACCTGAGAATAACAATCTATAGCAGTTTTAAACTCTTTGTCACGAAATGCTACATCTCCCCGCTTTCTTGCCTCCAACATATCTCTCATTTGTTGAGTCCACTCTTGAAAGGAGAGCTGAACCAGTCCATATCCGAAGGAATTCAACACCACATAATAGGTAGGCATCCACAAATCTACAGTCATATGATATTACTTACCTCATTTGTTCCTTCATCATCTTTGTAATGTGTCATTACCAAAATTTGATGGATAGCTGTGAGATCCATCCGTGAACAGGCATCACCCATTGGAGACAACAGCTGCTGCGGAGTAGGAGGCCCCTCCTCATGCTTGGGAATTCCCAACATCACATAAGATGAAACCTGCAAATGAATACCAAGTCCTCACCTCAGAGTCTGATAAAAGACAAATTCTAATATTTAATAACAACAAAACTGCAAAACGCAAACAATATTTCCATGCATGCACATCTAAAAAGTAAACTCGAGGGAATTTAGAGGGAGAGCAAAAGAGGAAGAAAGATGGCTCACATCAGGTTTATTTTGCAATGGGGCAAGTGTAGTCACAAGATCTTTGGTATTTGGCCTCTCCCTTGGTTCATATTGCAAACATTGTGAGGCAAGATCAAAGACCACAGTTGCCTCTTCAGATGAAAAGTGTCCCTCTAGATGTGAATCCATTAAGAGATTAATGTTTTTGCCTCTTATCATATCTAGAGCCTGCATACAAATAAAGAATTTTTATTTTTTGAAAATAATACCCCAAAATTAATAACTTTTGGGAATGCCAACAAGAAGGCAGAATAAAAGACAGGAAAATTCAAGTGGCAACAGAATCGTATTTTCATCCCTCATTCTTCATGAAGAATCATCAAGTATAAATCAGGTGGAGTCATCATATCCAAGAATTGAAAATTATACCAAACATGTATAGTTATAATATCGACCATCTGTGAGAAATAAAAAATCCTTGGTATACATCCAACAAGTTGAAACAAGAAATAGTGCAATCACTTCATTATGAAATAGATTACAGCTTTCCAATCAGCAAAAGAGTAGAAAACGTATATATACTTACATGACTTGGAGGAATGTGTTTTCCACTGAGAAGATCCAAAAGGACAGTTCCAAAGCTGAATATAACACTTTCAGGAGTAACCCTTCCTAGAACACAGATATTAATAAGCTCAATCATTCTAGCTAAGAACAATTCTGAAACAAATAACCGATGGTTAACATCATCAGTCCTAGAAACTTCAAAGCTCTAAATAATCAGTTTTCATGATAGACTTAGTTCACTAGTATATTCTCAAATTATGCAGTTGTACAACACAGCTTAGAATCCTTAGAAGCTTAAGGCATTGTGATCATCTATAAACATCAGAAGTGGACGAAGCTCTCAAACATAATATCAATCCCAAGGAAAAGCTAAAGACTTCAGCAAATGAAAAAGAATATTCATTGATGGTCTGAAATATCCAACATCACAACCCGACCCCCCAGTGGCGTATCTAGGGTGGCGAGGCAGGGGCCCCAACCCCCCCCCCCTAAAATGGAAAATTGTTCATTGAAGCTCTTTAAAATTTGGGTAAATTACACCAACACACTCAACTTTGATATTAAGAAACAAACAGTCGCTGGATTTACATTTCAGTTTCTCAACTTTGAAAATGTGACAAAACAGTTATTTTTCACGTTTTCTGTCACAGACATCATGGAACAGTGACATGGCAATTGACGGCGTCGGAGGAGTGTGGAAAACATCCAGCTAACCGGTTACATTTAACAAAGCAGTCACTCAACTTTGAAAATGTGACAAAACAGTCACTAAAGTTATCGAAAAGTGACAAAACAATCATCTACTTACTATTCATTTTTCTCTCTTGAGTTTTCTCGAAAAAATTTGATTAAAGGCCTTGTGAAATGTGAGAAGAAAGGGAAGTCTGGGTGTTGTTCTGTTTGACTCCAAAAATGGCTTCTTTGTACTGCAATAATCAGGTAAGAGATTCTTGTTTTACCAACACACGCCATGGAAGATCATGTTCCAAAGCTCAAGCTTGTCTCAAAAAAGATTCTTCATTTAATTTCAAGCATCCCACCACCATGTGAAATTAAACCAAACCCTTTCAAGAAAAGAAGGTTCAATATTAATTTAAACTTTAGATTAGGCTCTTTTGTCAACGACGACGACGAGAGCGAAGAAAAATCCGATTGTTTTGTTAAGAATAGTTTCGATGAAGAGAAAGCAGGTATAGGTGAAGCTACAGCGACAGATGTTTCTTCCGATGTTACAAATATTCAAAAAAGCGAAGAGTTTAAGAGCGGCACTGAAGGTGAAGTTAAAGCTTCGACGGCGACGTTTCATGATTCATTGGACTTGCTAATAGATGCGGCAGAGATGATTTCAGCTAGAGATTTTTACCTGAATGAAAAAAAAAGGAAGTCGAAGAGATTGAAAAGAGTGGTGGGAGCGGCGGTTGTGAGTCAATGGAAAGGGTTAAAGACGACTCGATTAACGTTGTGGAAGAAGAGTTAGAGGAATTTGAGGATATAACGTTGCCGGTGGTTCGGTCAAAGAGAGGGCGAAGTCAAGTTTTGCCACTCAGGTTTAGAGACTCGATTTTGGAGCCATGAAAGAAGCCAAGAGGACTGTTTTGTCACTTTTCGATAACTTTAGTGACTGTTTTGTCAAATTTTCAAAGTTGAATGACTGTTTTGTTAAATATAACCGACCAGCTGGACGTCTTTTACACTACTTCAATGCCGTCAACTGCCATGTTACTGTTCCATGATGTCTGTGACGGAAAACGTGAAAAAAAAACTGTTTTGTCACATTTTCAAAGTTGAGAGACTGAAATGTAAACTTGATGACTGTTTGTTTCCCAATATCAAAGTTGAGTGACTGTTGGTGTAATTTACCCTTAAAATTTTTAAATAGTAAAGGTAAAATTACACTTTACCGTCCCCCTAAAAATGATAAAAATTTGATTTAATCCTTTAAAAATTATAAATATATAGGCTATTAAAAATTATAATTTAATTTCGCCCCACCCAAAAAAAAAAATTTTTTGGCGTTGTCCCTGCGACCCCCCCATCCCTTTTGTTTCCCCATATTTGGTAAAAATAAATATATGCTAGTAATTCTCACACAATCTATAAAGAGCAAGTTTAAGAATGTCGAATTAATTTATAAAAGACAAATGATCATAGTTAATTTGGAAAGGATCACACAGTAGAGGTGTTCGCAAAAAGTCCGTTTCTGTAGATTTGCATAAAATTAAGGCTCCTCCCCTCTAACTTAGGAAAAAATATGAATGATAATTCAGATCTAAACATTTGAAAACAATTAACCAAATGAATAAGTTTTAGATTTACACATACACAATGGAAAGCAAGATTGTCTTCTTTCTCTTAGCGAGGAAGAAGTTGAATAATAAAAGGAATTAAAAAGCTGTTACCATTTCTTAAATACTCAGGAGGCGTGTATGCAAGATTTGTACTATAACTTTTCCCATCCCTGCTGTTCTTCATCAAACCAAAACATGAAAGTCGAGGATCGCCATTCTGCAAAAACCATTAATAACATTATTAATATGCTTGACAAAACAAATACCAAGAGCTAAAAAAAGAGAGTTTTGTTGCAATACCTCATCAAAGAGAACCCTATATGCATTCAAATCATGGTACAATGGACGACCTTCACTGCTACAATAATCTAATGCTTCAGCTATGTATAAAGCAACTCTCAACCGCATAGCAAACTCAATAGTCTGGTTCTCCCCTGTCAAGCAAATAAAGAACTGAAATTATCTTCAAGCCAAAAAGTGAAACATTAAAAGGAAGACAATATGGCAAAACAATATGATTTTACATTTGTACTTATGTTACTTGAAAAGGATGACTTAAGGTGATAACTTAAAGATATTATCATGCAGGATCTAACTGGTTGAGAGACATTAGTTGGAAACAAGTATTTATCAGAAGACATCAATGAACACCCAACAAGTTAGGTCAGAGGAAGTAATAATTGCACTCAAATTTAGTTTACTTTTGTTCAGGAAAAAAAAAGTGATAGTAAAAATTGGAACCATACAGTGAAATAAATGCTTTGCAAGGGTATCATTCGGCATGTATTCAGCAACAAGCAATCTCTCGTCGCCATCGCAGCAATACCCAATCAAATTAGCCACTCTCTTATGTCTAAGGTTTCCAACACCGCGAGCTTCATCCTTTAATGAGAAACGGAAAAAGAGATTAAAAACACAAAAGAAAATCAGAAGAAGGGAAACCCTAAAAATGAAATGATTCAATGAAAAAAAGAAAGCATACGGCGAATTGTTTAGGATCAGGCCAGGCTAATCTGGTGAATTTCTTGATGGCGATCCAACGTCGATTATTGTCGTTTTGGAGGCGGCCTTTATAGACCACATTGGGGGCCTTCTCACCGCATTCAGAGACGATGAAATCGGAACTGAAGTTGTTGGTGGCAGCCTTGAGCTCAGCAAGGGAGAACTCGGAGAAATCAGGGAAGCCCGCAGCCCCACCGGCAAGGGGATCTTTTCCAGCATTGGAAGGTGAGGAAGGGCCATTTTTGGTCTGAGTGAGACGATTGGTGTTGTGTTGTTTTTGTTGTAGTGGTGGTGGTGATTGGTTTTGTGCAGTGAATCGGGTTTTCTCAGAAAGGTGGATTCGCAGCAGCCCATAACTCGGGGTGAGTTGACTCAGACGACTAATTTATAAATTATAACCATAGAGATTTCCTCTTTGATTTATTTAATCTTTTTTTTTTTGAAAAACAAAGTTGTATCGTTTTGAGTTTATTCGATTAATGGAAGAGGGAAGGAATGGAGAAGCTATTTGGGTTTGGGAAGTTTCGAAGGAAGGAAGGAAGCAAAAGGTGAGGACGGCGTCGTGTGGGCGACTGTGTGTGTGTGTGTGAGAGAGAGAGTACACCATAGAAGTGTGAAAGAAAGAGAGAGAGAGGCTTCTCTTTTTCTTCTTCCTTTCGTTGTTTCTCTCTCTCTCTCTCTCTCTCTCTCTCTCTCTCTCTCCTCTCTCTTTCTGTTGGCCTCTTTCAGCCCTTTTTGCACTGACAAAACCTCTGTCCCTTTCTCGACGTTACTTTCTTCCTTTCTTCCTTATTTTTATTTTCTCGCCTTAATAACAATAATATACTAATAGTCTATATCTATTATACAATTGAATTGTCCTTTTTACGTCCTTGAATTGATTTGATTCAAGGGTCTTTTTGTCTTCATCTACTTCTATTTCTCCTTCACTCTATATTTAATCAATTTTATTTTATAAAAAAAAATATTTTCATTTTAAAAAAATTCGAATTTGAGTATTTATGTGTATAAAATATATGCATTATTAAAAGATTAAGAAAATATAAATAGATATTACCATATAATCACACCAGTATATTAAAAAAATACATTTTATTTCTCTTATATATTAAAATAAAATATAAATTGAACTCTGTGTATTGATCTAATAGTAAAAAGTGTTCATTACTCCAAGTGTGATTTAAGTTCAAGTCACGTCAATTCTATTATTATTAAGGCTTTACCCACCTTTTGTAATTTACCAAAAAAAATACAAATTGATTCTTATGTTAAAAAATTATATCTATGTTGTTAAGTGTTTATTTGATTTTTTTTAAAATTATACAAGTGACGTGGATTTAAAGGATGAGCAAGAATAAAAGAATGCACCATTGATATATTAAAAATTCGATTACATTTTATCTCATTTACTAAAAGATGAGCAAATTAATTTATATAAGTTAGTTATATAAGCATCTATGTTGTACTACCAATCCTACTCAATTTGGGAATGACAAAGTTATTTGGAAAGTGAAGGCACCCCAAAGGGTACGGACCTTTTTGTGGCTGCTTGTTCAGAATCAAGTTTTGACAAATGAGGAGCGCACACGAAGAGGTATGACTTTCTTTCATTTTTGTGAACGATATGGAAAGGTAATGGAATCAACATTTCACGTTGTGTAAGATTGCACTTTTGCTCAGATTGTGTGGAAGTCATTAGTACCTAGTCTTAATTGGAATGTTTTCTTCAATTTACATGTTGGGCGTTGGGTACTCTAGAATATCATGAATGAGGGGAATCTAATAAAAATTAACAGTTATTTTTGGACATAAGGAGTAAAGTGTAAACATTTCAATTTTGGTATAATTTTTTTGTAGTTATAGACAGTAAAGGGCTTTAGGAGGATGCAATTGAGACTGGTTTCAAAATCAAAGCCCAAATTTGAAATTTATGGTGATTATGGTTTTAGGAACTATATTGAATAAATTGTGAAAACTTAAGAAGCACTTGAAAAGTGAAATTAAATGATCATATGCATATAATAAGATTTTATAAGGTATACTGAAGTTATAAATTGAAATAAATTATCATATAGACTGATAATTGAATCAAACGGAGAATAATTGATAAAGCTTACTTTAAATTGATGTATAACTGCAACACTAATTAAATGATAATTGATTTAAAATAATATATTATTAATAATTAATATTCATTTACGTAGTTCAAACCAATAAAAACTCTATTCTACCAAAAATAAGTTACTGATATGATTTTTATCTATTATTTTTATAGAAGATTTTATATATTAATCTTAACTATATAGTTAAATTGAATAACTATATTACTATCAAAGAGCTTATTTATTTGATGGCAATTTAGCAATATTAAAACATGTTGTGAATTCAAAATTTTTTCAAATTTGTGCTTTTATATATATTATACATAAATGTATCAATTTACTTTTATAAAAGATAAATACAATTATATGTTTCTGCAATATATAAACATCAAATGAAGTTATATCAATAACTCTGTTAACAATTAGTTAAATTAAAATAAATCAAAATTTATTGTACAAAATTACACAAAATCATAGTTCTTGAATTGCACAGTATACAAATATTCATTTGATGTTTAGAGATTTATACCTTTCAGATTACATAAATTGTTTTCATAAAATATAACCGATTGTGGCCTAGAAAATTATGATAAAAATTCAAGCTATTTTTGATGGTGATGAACACCCGAGGAAAAAATCACAACTTCATATTCATACAAAATGGTTAACATTAGCATATATTATCAAAATCTTAAAAATGCTTACATCCTTTTAACTTTAATACCAATATGTATTATCAAAATCGTAAATAATATACGTTAAGCTCTATGGGACAAGAGTTTCTCTTAAGATTTCTCAAAGGAACAGCGACAGTCAAGGTTGATTGTTGCAGACGGAGTAAAGAACGGCTATGAGGTTCCCCGCTTGGGTGAAGAACTAGCTTAGTTATTAGTGAAGAGTTCTCTGGTTGTCCCGTCAGAGACACCAACATTAGTATGTACTTTATGGGCCAAAAAATTACATAGTCCGAACAGGTTTTTGTGCCCGGATGAAGTCGATTTTGAAAAAAAAGAAAAAGTTGATATTCAACCGGTGGGCAAAAATCTATTTCGGAATATTTTTGGGGATAATGAAGATTTAGAGTCAGTTATGTAAGGGATGGCCTAGCTCATTTGAAAACAGCTGGCTCTTTTTAATCGTTTAAATGAGCCAGTTGCACGACACATACTTCGATTGGCAGAATCAACTTTTTGGATAAAATTTGCTTCTACACCAAAATGTGCGCAGACGGACCTAATGCATGCTACTGGATCCTCTTTCAGAGGTCTCCTTAATGCAGAATCAAAAGGGGATTACTACCGCATAAAGTCATGTTAGGGATGCCTAAACCTTTTAGGCGGGGGACTTTATTCAGGACGATTTAACAAAAATAACTGGCTCCTCTCAAATATGAGAAATTACAGGGTGTGGACGTACGGGTTAAGGGATTGAAGGCCATACTGATACTGTTCATGCGATGAAAGAACTACCTGAAGACTAGCTGCCATATCCCTTGGCTTTGAAAGCAAAGTTCAATTTTCGAGTAAAGTAAGATTGCACTTGGGCGCTAAGTGACGTATTTGATTAGACTCAAATTCCTATTTCATCGAAACAATTTATTAATATTTTCCCAGGTCCTGTAAAGAAGAGATTAGAGGGCATTCCTATCTCGACGGCATAGAAAAAACTCAGATAAAAGTGATGCAAATAGAGGTGGTACCAAAGAGGGCTATATTCTTGATGCTGATCCTGATAAAATTGAGTAAAATGAATGAATAAAAGGAATATTAGTTATCCACTACTAAAAAGGTACAGAAAAAATTCAAACTTGAGGATTTTTTGCTAACCTATTTGGTAATTTGAATATGTAATAAATAAGGCTTGACGTTATGTTATGACACAACTTGAAACAAGATCAGCGACGGCAAATAGGCAAGACTACAAGGCACAATGGAAATCCAAAGTTGGAATGCTCATGGACTTAGGAATCCATCAACAATTACGTGTATCAAACACTTACTGAAGTTCCTTATACCCCAAATTAACTTCTTAATAAAGACAGACTGATTCTCAAAGAATCGAAGTAGTACAACGCAGCCGTTGTTTCATGAAAGGAATTGAGGCTATTGTTGTAGGGACTAAAGGCGGGTTGTGTTCAAAATGGAAGGATGTGAACACAATTACCTTAGAGACTTTTTCTTGTAAGTCGATCACATCAATGATTAAAGAACATAACGAGATTGTTGAGTGGAGGCTCACTGGTTTCTACGACTCACCTAATTCGTCCAATAGAGATATGTCTTGGTAGTGACTTCGACGTTTAGGTAGTGTGGTTACTACACCGTGGTGCATATGTGGTGATTATAATGAAATTCCGTAAGCTTTTGAAATGAGAATTTCTACGAAATATTATGACTAAAATGGGCTTTGTTGAGAGTTGGGTGGCAAAGATAATTAAGCTCATTTCAACTGTGGAACATTCAGTCAGCATTAACGGGAATATGGGTTCTTTTAGGGCCTCCAGAAGTCTATAGCAAGGGTACCCTCAAACCTTTTTCTGATTTAAAGTGAGGGGCTATCTATTCTTATAAAACTTGCTATAAGAGAAGAGAATTGCAGGTGTAAAAGCAAGTAGGAATGGTCCGCAAATCTCCCACTTAATTTTTGCAAATGATTGCATCTTCATCGAGAAAGCTACTACATAAGTTACTAATGTTTTAAGAGGGATTTTAAAGGAGTATAATTCTTGTTCGGTACAATGGATTAACTATGACAAATCTACAGTTTTCTTTTGCAAGAACGCACCTGATTCAACTAGGATGCTTGTTTCTACGGAATTGGGTGTTTATTACTCCAACAACCCTGAAAGTTACCTTAGTCTACCGAACATGGTTGGTCGGCAAAAATAGCAAGCACTAGTATCGAATGAAACTAAAGGTTCATGGGTGGTCCACTCAATATCTTTCACAAAATGATAAGGTCTTCATAAAATCAGTATTGCAAGCTATTCCCACATATGATCTGTCTTGCTTTCTATTTCCCAAGTCGTTATGTGCAAAATTGAAGGAATTCTGGTTAAGTTTTGGTGGCAGAAAAGTCATGGAAGGATTGGAGCTTATTGGTGTTGATGGGAAAAGTTGTGATCTCAAGGAAGATGGGGTTTAGGTTTTAGGTATTTTGTAAGATTTAATCTAGCCTTACTAGCTAAACAAGGCTCGTGGATCCTTTCTAATCCTCATTCATTATTAGCATGTGTTCCAAAAGCTAAATATTTCTCTAGTTCCGATTTCCTTGATTCAAATTTGAAGCTCGTGGCCTCTTATACGTGGAAAAGTATTTGGGCAGCAAAAAAAGGTGTTACAAGACAATGTGTGCTAGCGGGTTGGTACAGGAACCAATATTTCAATAGTTAATCACGCGTGGGTCTTAGGTTCCTCTAATTATATATTATCCCAACCCGTTATTAATAGTGATTTGTTAACAGTTGATCAACTCATTGATAGTTATCCTAGAAAATGGAAAAAAAGATTTAGTAGAGTATACCTTCAATCCAGTGGATGCTGAGCGCATTTTGAAGATACCGCTGGCAAGTGTCCCACAAGAAGAAATGTTGGCTTGAAGTGGTGAGTCCTCAAGGTGCTTCTTGATTCGAAGCGCCTATAAACTATTACATACAGGTATAATTGCTCCTAGCTTAATTAATTTACAGGCCACTAGTAAAGAATTTTACAAAAAATTATGGAGGTTGAACATTCCTCCAAAAATAAAAATTATGGTGTGGCAAATCTCGAAGGACAATATTACTACTCATGCTAATTTACACCACCGGAGACTGTTGGCAGACGCCATGTGCCCAATCTGTGGTAGTGGCACTGAAAACCTTATGCATGTTTTTTGTGAATGTCCTGTTACAAGAAATATTTGGAATCTGTTAGATTTACATCTCCTGATAGAAAACATCACTGTGGACTGGTTCGGATGGCTTACTGGGCCTTTAATAATGCTTCCACTTCTCAGGCTCGAATGATTTGCTGCACCTCTGGTATATTTGGAACGAGCGAAACAGATGTGTGCATGGACGTGTAAAACAAACGAATGAAGAATTAGCCTTATTTTTTGTCACATATTTGCAAGAGCTAGATGAGTTAGATGAAAAAGCATATATAGCTTTACATACAAAGACCAGATGGGTACCTCCAGTCGCAGAAGTGGTGAAGGTGAACTTTGATGCAGCCTATGATGGTAAACACTTCCGTTCTGGATCTAGGAATGTAGCCAGAGATGAAAGGGGTCAAGCATTAGCCTCCTCGACAGTAACACACAACCATGTACGGTCCGTATTTGCAGCAGAAGCACTCGCATGTTTGGAAGCAGTTAAAATGGGTGTGAGAATGGGTGTATTAAGAATGGTAATAGAGGGTAAATCTCTAACAGTTATCAAGAAATGTACTCAAGAAAACCCAGATCTATCAGACATTTTTGCCTACATACAAAATATCAAGAGCCTAGTGTCCAGATTCCAGCTTATTCGCTTCCAATATACAAATCAAATGGCTAATAGAGTTGCAGATATGTTAGCAAAGGAAGTACTAAGAAATGGAGGGAATTTTTACCTAGAAGGATCTGTCCTAAGATGTGCCCATGAAGTCTTGGATATAGATCGCCCTCGTGAACCAAATTGATTATCTAATGCATTTTGTTAAAAGACCTTTCCCCTTCGTTGCATTCGTAGCAGATTGTGAGTCAATAAGAGATGAGAAGGAGGTTTGGAAGTTTCATTTGGAAAAGGGATGGATCCGATTAGGGCTTGATTTGGAGTTAAAGATCAGAGTTGTTTTTCTGGGTAAACAAGAAGAAGATAGAGGAAGGATTTCTTTGGGGAAGCTCTCTCAAATGAAAATCTAACTTTCTTTCTTTTGGGAAATTGAAGCGCTCCTAAAGGCTTTGAACATTCGTTTGATTTCTTCCAAAGTAATCATTTTTCCGATATGTGTTGGGAAGATGGAACCGTCACCATTAAATGGGATTAGACTAGACGAGACGCGCATTCTTCTTTCCAAGAAAGTGGACTGGTAACTTCTCAGAGATATTTTCTTTATTCTGGTTTTAATTTTTTATTTTTACAAGTTTAGTTTCTGGTTTGCCCAGTTTACTTGGGCTTTTTTAGTCCAGACATTTAGGCCTAATTCCTTGTTTTAATTTTTCTTTCTGATAATAAAAGACCAGTCCTTTTCTTCTTAAAAAAATTTATATGTTTATCCAAATAAATAAATAATTCTCATGTAATTTTTTTCAAATTAAATTTCATATCATCAAACAATGCAAACTTATTAAAACTAAGGTCTTTTATCTCTCTCTCTATATATTAAAGAATAGGGATTTATTTAGGTAAAACATTATGAGTACATGTTTAATAAGTTATTATAGTTTGAGGATATTTTTAAATAAATATAATAATTATTATTTAATTTAAAAAAATGAATTTAAAGTTAAAATAAAATGGAACCGAATGAATGGTTCCAGTTGATAAGAGGATGATGTTCATCCTAGGAGACCCGAGTTCGAGTACCGTGTGTGCAATGTGTGTGTGCGTTGTCAAAGAGTTAAGAAAATATGAACAAATACTAAACTAATGTGTCAAATTTCTCATATAATGAATTATTAACATTGAAAAATACAAACACAATATGTATATATTTTTTCTCTAAATTAAATCACTATTAAAACTTATGCAAAATATGAGATAAATTTAAACACAACATAACATAACATAAACACACAAATTATTCTCTAAGTTGAGTTATAATGCATCACAAAACTAACTAAAATTTTGATTGAGGTAAGTGCACCTATCAATAAATAGCATAAATACGATGAGCAAAAATATCGTTCTCAAGAAAACTAAAAGTACTAGTAATTATTGTCTTTTTATTATTTAACTCTTAAATTCGAGTGATTGATTAAAACTAAAATTAACTAAATTAATTAACAACAAACACGACAAAGAACAAAACATAAAAATAATCGAGCAATAATAAAAAAGCGAAACAATACCTAAAAAAGAGTTTACCTAGATTTCATTTGTCACTATCAATCTGAATTACGCAAATGCTTTACTTAGTATCTTGATCCGTAAAAATCTCTAAATCATGCTAATATCTCTTTCGAAAGTAAGAGCAACTAACTCTAGGTTGATTAATTAAAATTTATTTCTAATTAAAACCCTTATTATCGCATTAACTCGAGTTATGGATTCCCTTATTAAATTTGACTCTAATCTAGTAAATTTATGTCGTCCTATTTCTAAGATTGAATGTAACTTCACTGAGCTACGCAATATCTAACTTAAACAGGATTTATTCCTCCTCTAATTTAAGCACATCAGACATGAATCAATAATCTAAAACTATTAAACCAAGAATTAAGCACACATCATTGAGAACAAAAAACTAAGTAATTATTGCGTAAAATAAAAATCAAATGACAGAATCCATCATAGGGTTTATCTCCTTAGGTATTTAGAAAATTAGTTCATGTTTGAAAATAAAAACATCCAAAACATAGTATAACGAAAAAAAAATTAAGGAACTCAGGACAATCTCCAAAGAAATCAAATGGAATCTTCAATCTTGATGGAAATCTACTTCAGAATCGGCTTCTATGGTATTTTTTGAGTTGTTTTCTTGAGTATTTTATGACAACTCACTCCTATCTTCCTTCTTATATTTGTCATATATATGTCTTAGAATGCTTGAAAAACCTAAAAAAACGATATTCCGCAGTCCAAGGTGCAAATTCGTGAAATCAACATGACCTACCACATGGCCATGTGGATAGCCATTGTGAAAAAGGTCAGTCCGTATGACTATTGTAACTTGCTTTGGTTTTTCGATTTTCGCTCCTCTTGGTTCCAAATGTTTTTCTAAGTATAAAAACATGAATTTAAAGGATTAGGAGCAATAAATTCATCATTATTTTTTAATAATCGCCCAAAATTGCATTAAGAATGAAATTAAAACATATTACTTTTAGCATTTATCAAATATCTCCACACTTAAGTGTTTGCTTATCTTGTCCTCAAGCAAAATTCTCAACTCACATTCAAGTTAATTTCCCTTAATTTTTATCATTCTCATCGATAATGTCTCAAGATAATTTACAGATAATCATGCATTGGAAATTCAAACTAAGATGACACTAAAGAATACAAGCAATCCAAGCAGAAATTTTCAAGACATAAAACTAAAGGTGTCTCCCCTATCTCAATAATTACCCGAAATTCAAACTCAACAATGGCATCCTTACTAAGGATCATTCAAAGCACTTAAAATGTTTAAGGTTCAAGTAATGTGCACTCAACATTCAAACGAGAAATATTATTACCATAGACTTGCTTGAAAATCAAATCTCCACCGCTATAAAAATGAGATGACACACCAATCAAGAGGTCTTTATAAGGTTGTAAAGGGGCTTAAGTTAAGGGTATGGAAAATGTCAGAAAAGTCGGTTACAATCGAAAATTGAGTTGATAAGTTGCCAAACTAGAAAAAAATCAGTTGCTAAATTAAAAGAATTTACATTAATAAGAAATAAAGAATGAAAACGAGCTTTTCAACAAAATATGAAACTAACGATTAAAGCTGAACCCAACGAGTGGCTCCAGTGGAAAAAAGGATGTTATTCATCCTAGGAGACCTGGGTTTGAGCACCTGTGTGTGCGATGTCAAAAGGTTAAGAAAGTATGAACAGATACTACCATGTAATCATACCAGTATATTAAAAAAAATACTAACTATTCAAGCTCAATCAATTTTTTTTTATATATTTCTTTTCTTTACTTTTTGATTTTTTTAAAACAAAGTAAAATTCAGCAATACAGATAATGGAACATAGTTAGGCAGCAAACCAAATCAAATCTCGACAAAAAGGGAGTTAATAAGGAGGATAATTTTACAACATAGATATGAGTTATGGGTTAGAAAAAAATGTGTTAGGATAAACAATGTTTACTAAGGGTTAATTCAACAAGTTGTTTAAAGGTTAAATGATTTAAATCCTAAGTACCTCTGTCATCTCAATATATCAAATCAATAATATGGTCTTGGCATGTATAACCAAAGTAAGTTCTAGAATAATAAATAAAATTGACATACTCGCAACCAAAAACAAAATGAGCACAAATATATATATATAAATTGAGCATCGACAATGAAGAAATATTGCAAAAAAAAAAAGAGAACACAAAGATTTTACGTGAAACCGTTTTAGGAAAAAACCACCGACAGAGGAGAAGAAAATTCGCTAATTTTGAAAATCGAATGATTACAAGAGTAGACAATTACGTCTATTTATAGGTTGAAAAACCTTATTCTAATAAATCTATAATAGAAGTAATTTAATAAGGTCGAAACATCTTATTCTAAACATGAATTTGGGTCACGCCTCTAACAATATATATATACGCTCGATAGGCTTAAAAGCTCACAAAAAAATATGGTTTTGATGTCAAACTTGCAAATTTAAAATTTCAAGATAATTCTTTATTTCAGTGAGACAACCTTAAATAATAATTTTTGAAAAACGACTTATCATGCTTGACTCTCTCGTGTCTTAAAGTATAAATCACACAATGCATAAAAATCCACAAATTAATCTCGAACAAAATCAATAAAAACTCCAAATTTTTAGAAAAAAATTACTCTAATGGTAGTTCTGAGAAAATTACTTAAACACAAACAATAATTCAAGGACTATATCACATAAGCATATAAAATCCTCCCCACACTTAAGATGTACATTACCCTCAACATACAAACAAATATAAACCAATAAGCAAAATATCAAAAGGGAGTGAGAGAACTGAAACTGCCTTGAATTTGGATGAACTCGCTGGAATAGTGAAATCCGGAATTGTAGGAGAACCTAATTTAAGTACATATTTTCGAGCACATAGGTAAGAATATAGACAAAAATAAATAAGATAAAGAGATAACAAAATAGAAAAATAGCTGACAAAATAATAAAAGTACAGTGCATAATAAAATAAAATAAAATAAAAACAATCGATAATTTAAATAAAATTAAAATTAAATAAAAAATAAAATTAAATGAAATCACTTTGGTTGGGGTAGGGAGGAAAAAAACTATCTTTAAAAAGGATACATGGCCATGTGGGCCACATGACCGTGTATCTCTTTGAGGCCGTGTGGCGTATTAGAAAATTTTTAAAATTTGCTCAAGTGTTTACACGATCGTGTGGCTAGGTCGTGTGCCATCACACAGACCATGTGTTGTTATCGGGCGCTTCTCCCACGCCCGTGTAGATAGGTGTTTGGGTCACACGGCTGTGTCTCCAGGTTGTGTGAATCCACTTAGACCGGGTGTGTCTTTTTTTAAAAAAATTTACTCCAATAGTCACACACAGTCCATGACACGCATGTGGCCAGGTCGTGTGGTCTACTATAGACCATGTGGACCATTTTTAAAAAAATTTCTTTTAATTTTTTTAAAATTCCTTTTTCTTTTTCTTTTCCTTTTTTCAAATTTTTTTAGGTAATAAAAATGACTGTACTTTTTTTAAATTTTTTTAAATAACACAAAAGTAAAATAAACAAAAAAATAAAATAAAAACACTTGGATTGCCTCCCGAGAAGCGCTTATTTCGAGTCTAAGCTCGACTTCTCTTTTCAAGCTAACGATGGATCTTGAAGCCGGAGCTCCTTTCTCCCGTTATCAATATCACTACCAAAATAAAGTTTGAGTCGATGTCTGTTTACCTTAAATATGTCGTATTCAAAATGTGTTACCTTAGTGATTCCATATGGGAATACGTTCTGTACCAAAAATGGGTTCCACCCTCTTGATTTAAGCTCTACAGGGAACAATCGTGGATTTAACTTGTCTAGCAGCACTTTGTCTCCAACTTTGAATTTATTTGTACTCTTTAAATGCACATCATGACATTGCTTTGTTACTTCTTTGTATTTTCTCGGTTTCTCATAAACCTTTGGTTGCCATTCATCTAGTTTATCGAGCTACACCATTCTCTCTTTACTTATACCTTAATTTCTATCACCTTGACCAGGATACGATTCTAACACGTCTTTGTGAGTGATTTCCTACAAAGAATGTTGAGCCACATGATTACTAACATTAACAAAATAACAAGTATCATCTCGCTCACTAGAAGCTCTCACAAAATCACGTGCTTGAAGACAACCTCTTCATCACCTTCCCTCAACACAAGTTTACCATTACTCACATTAATAACAGTTCTAGTAGTGGCTAAAAAAGGTCGACCTAAGTGGTGGCGTCACTACCCAAGGACCCAGAGGAATTTCCTTTATGCCCAATAACTCGTGCAAGGTCTAGAAGGTTCAGAGATGCTGTTACGAATAAATGCATTCAAGGTTGAAAGATCAGTAAGGTTGCCAACGTCCAAACCATGCTATGTAACATAGGATTTGGCACATGCAATGTGGAAGAATCATGCAATGCAAAAGGGAAGCTATGCAACGTGCTACATGTTTATTTTTATGCATGCATTACATTTCTTTTAAGTATGCACATGTTTAAAATTATGTTTACATTTGTCACATGTTTGATATATTGTTTAAATATTCTGTTTGCATAATATAATATATAGTTGTTACATGTTTGATATATATATATATAGGCATGGAAGCATTTGATTAATTAGTGTGCTATTTGTTTTTTTTATTAAGAGTTACATACACAATATCCAAGTATATGTGTGTGCTGTGTGTTATGCTGATCATAAAAGACTATATATGTGTGTGGTGCAATGTACAATGAAGGGACATAACTATTGGATGAGATGATTCAAAACGTGAAGACACTTGGAAAAGGAGTGGATAACATGCATGGATCTATGGACAGCAAGAATTATGTTAATTGAATCAGATTATTTACACCAAGAGATGCATCTTTTCAAGCCAAGAGACACCTCTATTAAACTTATGAATGGGCAGCAATGATAATTAAAAAACATGGACCAGAAGTGCCTATTCAAATGATATCCATTTAGCACATATATGAAAGGATACAATGTTTCATTCAAGAGTTTTTAAATGAATTAACATATTCATTTATGAATGATGAACGATGGCTGTTCACATTCAATGTTTCATTCAAGAGTTTTTAAATAATTCATTTATGAATGATGAATGATGGCTATTCACTTTCATTTTGTAAAGCCTATAAATAGAGGTTATCTTCTCCATTTGTAAGGAATTCAGATTCAATACATTTAGAGTTTTATCTCTTCTGTTATTTTATAGAACTTTATCGATCCTTCAAGTGCTGCTTGTTGAATCAACTCTTGATATCTTTGGTTCCTAGTTCTTCATAACTAATGGGTCAAGATCTTATTGTTTAGTGACCGTTATAGAGTTTGGGTCTTCACTTTTTAGTGTTGGTTCATCTCTCAAGTACTAAACCCTAATTCCATCATTCACCAACCATCCCTACCACCATCCATCATCCACACTACTATCCTTTTAATTTCCAACATTCTTTTCATCTTTTGCCCTTCAGGCATATAAAAACCATCCAAATTCAATTGCAAGCCTTAAACATAAAGTTACAGATTTAACGATCAGGGCAATACAAACATCTTGGTATTTCAAAAAAGCGAGATCATACCAGAATCATATAATTTGGCATTAGAGCATAGGTTAAATCCAAGTAAGTCTTTGTGTTCTTTGGTTTTTTACTGTTTGGAAGAAAAGAAAAGAAAAGAAAAAAAAGAAACGAAAAAAAACGAAAAGAAATGAAATGAAATGAAAAATATCAGATTCGAAAAAAAAATCCAACAACAAGGTTGATTATTATTATTATTTTGAGAATTTTCAGATCGTTATTTATTTATTTATTATTCTAACCTTAACCCATATGTCTTTCTTTTTAAGTCTGCCTTTACACCATATCTTTCCAAACCTAACATTTATTATGCAGCCGATTCACAAGTGTTTTGAAGGATTTTGAGCAAGTTTGATTCAAGAACTTTTGAGATAAATTGAGCGGTAAAAGACACGAGAGAGTGAGCACATTAGAGGGTAAAAGCCAAAGAGAGTGAGTGAATTTTCTTGGAGTGATCAGTGAGGCTTTTGCTTAATTTTTTTTTCTTTTGCACTAATCATGAATACAGGTAAGAACACCGAGGAAACTAGTGACGCACAATCAAGAGAAATTCCGAACTTGCAATTCAAAGCACTTATTCGAGAATTGGGACAACTTATGGACCAGAAACTCGAAGCCATCCATGAACGCATTGATGGCCTAGAAGAAAGATCTGTAGGAGACCAAACCGTTCTTGCACAAGGTAATCAAGGGCAAGGTGTTCAAGAAGGGGAGTTTGTGCAAATTGTGGACGACAATGAACAACTCGCCGTTGTACAAAACTGACGTCGAAACGGAGAATGTCCGGTGACCACTTGGGAGGAAATGAAAGGCATAATGTGGAAGAGGTTTATACCAACCTACTATCATTGGCAATTATTACGAAAACTCCAGAATCTCACTCAAGTCAATATAAGTGTGGAGGATTATTATAAGGAGATGGAGTTGGCGATGATTCGAGCAAATATTGAAGAAGATATTGAATCTACCATGGTTAGGTTCATTTCGAGCCTTAATCGAGAGATTGCTAATATTGTACAATTGTAATATTATGGGGACCTTGAAGAATTGGTTTACTTGTCCATGAAGGTCGAACAACAACTTAATCATACCTCTAAATAACTCTTCTACTTTTAAATAGAGTCAGATTTCTAAATGGGGACAAAATGCTCATAAGACGTCATACAAGCCAAATCAAGCCAAGGATAATGTTGGGACTTTCAAACCCAACAAGGCTGTTGATGTAAATAAAGGAAAGCAACAGAATACACCAAATCAATCCAGGGATATACAATGCTGCAAATGCCTTGGAAGGCGACATATAGCCAGTTAGTGTCCAAATAGGCATACAATGGTGATTCGAGAAGGTGGTGAAATCAAATCAGAATTAGAAGAAGAGATTGATGTTATTAGTGAAGAGCATGAAGACTTAGACCCTCCCGGACCCTCCGGCTGAAGGAGAGGTGCTCGTTGTGAAGAAGAGTCTAAATACATAAGTTGTGTAAGGCAATCAGCAACGTGAAAACATATTCCATACACGCTGCCATATCAATGGGAAGGTATGTTTTGTGATTATTGATGATGGTAGTTGTACTAATGTTGCCAGCACATTAATTGTAAAAAAGCTTGGATTGGCGACGACAAAGCATCCACATCCATATCAGCTTCAATGGCTTAATAATGGTGGAAAGTTAAAGGTAACCAAGCAAGTGATCATACCGTTTTCCATTGAAAAATATGAGGATGAGGTCCTATGTGATGTTGTACCCATGCACACCAGCCACTTACTTTTGGGGAGGCCTTGGCAGTTCGATTGAAGGGTGAATCATGACGGGTATAGCAATCGATATTCATTCACTTTTGAAGGAAGGAAGCACACGCTGACCCCTTTATCACCATAATAAGTGCACAACGATCAAATGCACTTGAAAAAGATTTTCGAAGAACTGAAAGAAAAAGAGAACAAAAATGAAAAAAAACTGAAATTGAGGGGAAAAATGAGCGAGAGATCGAGAGAAAATAGCAAGTTCTAGGAAAAAGGGAAAGGGACAGTGAAATTGAAAGTAGATGAGAGAACCTAAAAATGAGTGTTTATGCGAGGGGTAGTGAGATTAGAAAATGTGTTTTGGCAAGGCAAACACTTCTTGTACTCTTGTACATGGAGAATTTTCTAAACACTAATGAACTTGATGCAACATTGCCTTATTCTATTGTCTCTCTTTTGTAGGATTTTAAAGTTATTTTTTTACCGACGATATTCCTAGAGGTTTACAACCTATTGGTGGCATAGAACATCAAATCAATTTTATTCCTGGTACTATATTACCCAATAAGCCAACATATAAGAGTCACCTCAAGGAAACAAAAGTGTTACAGCGATAGATACAAGAAATGATGGAAAAAGGTTATATTTGGGAGAGCTTAAGCCCATGTACCGTTCTTGTGTTGTTGGTACCCAAGAAAGATGGGTCATGGCGCATGTGTGTGGATTGTCGAGGAATCAATCAGATCACTATCAAATATCGACATCCTATACCATGCCTAGATGATATGTTGGATGAATTGAATGGATCTAGTGTGTTTTCGAAGATCGATCTTAAAAGCGGATATCACCAAATCAGAAATGTAACACCCTATACCCGGCCCAAATGATACGACTGGATCTAGAATATTATTTAAGTAATTTACCCACACCCAACTCGACAATCCAAAATCATTCATATTCATTCCCAAAGATAAACATAAATATACTTATATAAAATGTTAAAATTATAATTAAAAATAAAATAAGTTAATTAAACTCCCAAAAATAAAATATCAAAAGTCCCAAAATAAATTGTAATTACAACCCAAAATGAATAGTTACTAACAAAGTATATTAATAATCCAAAATCAAAATAATAATAATAAAATAAAATAATATAAATTTGTAACTAAGCCTCCGGATACCAAGTCACCTAATTCCCGATTACCTGTAAAGAACTGTTGATGTATGAGCTATAAAGCCCAATGTGTCTCTAAAGTACATATAACCTAATGTATTTAAAAAAAACATAACAATTTTAATCATAAAAGGGTAACCACAAATCATATTTGATACACAAGCATAATGCAATGCACCCATACTCTAGCACACCAACACAGTGAAAAGGTTCCCCAGAACCATTTCCCAACCAACGTCACCAATCGCAGTATGGTTTTAGTATTAACCTTAAAAGGACTGATAACCACTTCTTATACCTTACAATGCCACCCCATGAACACACAATGGTATGATCACATGATTATCATATATATATATTTTGCCTCAATCTTATTCTCAATTATATCCCACACAATCACTGTAAAATAATTACAATAATTACCCGTCACATGCTCAAGGTACATATATATATATGCATAACATTATCATCATACACTTTCACAGCTCAATCAATCATACCATTATTTTTTATCACAACACAACCATCTCAATATCAACATACCTCAAACAACATGAAATCACATAATCTCAACCACATCACATACATTAAGGTATATTACAGTTAGAAACACACCTCAACCAAATAGAACTCTAGCGACGAGGAGGTCGTCTGCCACGCACTGTACGAGTTCCCGGTCTAACGGAATTAGATCCTACAAATACAACTAAATATTATTACAAACCTAGCCACCACTTAAACACAAAACTAAACTAAAGTAACTTACATGTAGCCCTCGAAAACGATGCAAGAATGGGTTGAACAGGTGGAGAAGGTAAATCGTCCGCCTCGGAATCGTGATCACCTAAACACGAATATTTTATATTAGTAAACTCCAAATTAAAACTCTAAAATAACTTATATTACACAATTTAAGATAAAACTATCAAAACGAGACTTTCAGGTCAGAATTTGGCAAAACGGACAGCGGAATCGGACTCAAGATGTCGAAAAATGACAGGACAGGGTTTTTCGAAAAAAGTCAACGGTCAAAGTCAACGGTTATCGGTCAAAGTCAATGGTCAACGGTCAACGGTCAATGGTCAATAGCCAACGGTCGATCAATAGTTGGTCAACGGCAGGTCAACAGTTTGACTTGGTTTGGGTTTGGGTTTGGTTCTATTAGGTTTGGGCTTAATTGTTTTTAAAGGGTTTAAAAAGTTATTGGGTTTTACATGTATAATAAGGGTTTAATGGATTAAAAAAAAAGTTTTGGGGTTTATGATTGGGTCAAAACTTGGGCTTGTCTTGGCTTGGAAATTGGGTTTAGACAGCCTAGCCCACTTTCTCAATTACCACCAGAGAAAGAAAAAGGGTTTCTAAACCCCCCTTTCACACATCGGCGGCACCAACAACTCCCCAAAGCCGTAATTGGCATCCGACCATCGAGAACAACATACCAACTAACTCCAAAACAAACCACAACCATGATTTTCACACTTACCCACACTAAAATCTAACGAAACCACGAAAAAACCACCAAGAACAAATAGTTGAATGGATTGGTCTAGAACCCACGAACGACGCTGGCGATGGTAAGTTTTGGAGAAAAGGTTTTGCTCGCGCAATCTCAAGGATAAGAAAGATGGAGACGGTGTAACCAACGGACCAAGGTTCAACTTTGAATGGAGGTTGATCGGAAAAACAAAAGAGAGGGAAGGGAAAGTTTGTGATTTCGACAGAGATAAGTTTGCAAATGGCAGAAGAAGAGTTTCAAAAAGTGGGTTTAGGGTGTTTAAAAACTCAAACAAATGGTTTATTTCCACAGAGGTCCCTAGAGTAACTAGTGTTCTTAAATTGACCTTGAGTTTTCACACTCATCACATATAAGTCCAACTTCCTCAATTAACGAATTTTTACCCAATATGCCTTTAAAATTTTGTAATTACCTTACTTTAATTCCTAAAATTCTATAGTGTTACAAGTCTCCCATTAAAAGAAAATTTCGTCCTCGAAATTTACCTGGACCAAAAAGATGAGGATACTAGGCCTTGATGACGGATTTGGGCTCCCAAGTAACCTCCTTCCTCATAACCATGGTTGCGCCACAAGACCTTAACCATCTTAATGGTCTTCCTCCTAAGAACCTTTTCATCCTAAGCAATGATCTCAATCGGTTCCTCCTCAAAACTCAAGTCTAGACGAACCTCAATCTCCTCAATAGGTACAATATGAGACCAATCCGATTGGTAACGTCTCAACATGGAATCATGGAAGACATCATGAATCCTCTCAAGCTCAGAAGATAACTCAAGCTGATAGGCAACTAGTCCCATACGACGAAGTACCCGATAATGGCCGATAAAACGAAGACTCAACTTGCCCTTCTGCCCAAACCTAAGCACCTTCTTCCACGGAAACACTTTCAAGAAAACCTCATCTCCTACACTAAACTCAATATCTCGATGCTTCAGGTCGGCATAAGACTTCTACCGGTCAAAAGCAGCCTTAAGCCTCTCACGAATCAATTTAACAGTCTCTTCAGACTCGTGAACTAGATCTGGTCCCAATAATCGATGCTCCGTCAACTTAGTCCAATCGATAGGGGTACGACACTTGCGCCCATACAAAGCCTCATAAGGAGTCATATTAATACTGACTTGATAACTATTATTGTAAGTGAACTCAGCCAGTGGTAAGAAATCCTCCCAACTCCCTTGATACTTAATCACACAACCCCTCAACATGTCTTCCAAAACCTGAATCACCCGCTCGAATTGACCATCAGTCTGCGGATGGTAAGCAGTGCTGAAGTTTAACCGAGTACCCAAATCATAGTGTAAGGATTCTCAAAATCTTGAAGTAAACCTCGGATCTCGATCAGAGATGATAGATAACGATACCCCATGAAGACGAACTATCTCTGAAATGTAGAGTCAAGCTAACTTACTCAAAGAGTAATTGACCATCACAAGAATGAAATGTGCGAACTTAGTGAGTCGGTCCACAACCACCCACACAGAGTCTTTCTTGGACGGTGTTAAGGGCAAACCACTCACAAAATCCATAGTCACCATTTTCCATTTCCACTAAGAAATCTCAATAGGTTGCAGTAACCCCGAAGGACACTGATGCTTGGCCTTAACTTTCTCGCAAGTTAGACACTTCGACACAAAATCCACAACATCCCTCTTCAAACCCTTCCACTAATACCTATCACGAAGGTTCTTATACATCTTATCTCCACCAGGATGCATGGAATAAGGGCTATCATGAGCTCACGGAGAATAGTCTGCTTAATTTCAGAATTCCTTGGAACACAGTATCGACCACGAAAGCACCATTCTGATCCACAGAGAAGTCTATAGATGTACCCTCCTTTACCTCCCTCCTACAGTGCTCTAGATAAGGATCATTAGCTTACTCAATCTTAATCTCCGAGAGTAAAGTGGGAATAACTCGGAGTTCAGCCAAAAGACTACCATCCTCAAACAAACTCATCCTGGTAAACAATGCCCTCAACTCAATAATAGCACTACGACTTAATGCGTCTGCAACCACATTAGTTTTACCCGGGTGATAATCAATCTCACAGTCATAATCCTGAAGTAGCTCCAACCAACAACGTTGCCTCATGTTAAGCTCCTTCTGAGTAAGCAATTACTTCAAACTCTTATGATCAGTGAAGATATAACACTTCTCCCCATAGAGATAGTGTCTCCAAATTTTAAGAGCGAAGATTATTGCAGCAAGCTCGAGATCATGATTAGGGTAATTAATCTCATGTGGTTTCAACTGTCGAGAGGCATAAGCTATAACCTTTCCCTCTTGCATTAGCACATAGCCCAATCCAGTGTGAGAAGCATCACTGTAGATAGTATAAGCTTTCCCAGGCTCAGGTTGGATCAAAACTAGTGCCTGAGTCAACATAGACTTCAGTTTCTCGAAACTAGCCTCTTGAGCCTCGATCCGAACAAATGGAACACTTTTTCTTAGAAGCTTAGTCAACGGAGCTGCGATAATCGAGAAACCCTCAACAAACCTTCGATAATAGCCAGCTAAACCAAAGAAGCTACGAATTTCAAAAACATTCTTCGGTTGCTTCCAACCCAAAATAGCCTCAATCTTCTTCAAATCCACACGAATACCCTCAGCAGAAACTATATGACCTAAAAACATCACCTTAGACAGCCAAAATTAGTACTTGCTAAACTTAGCATAAAGCTGCTTCTCTCTCAAAGTTTGCAACACAACTCTCAGATGTTCCTCATGCTTAGCCTCAGACTTAGAGTATAATAGAATGTCATCTATAAACACCACCACAAATTGATCCAAGTAGGGTTGAAACACCCTATTCATCATATACATAAAAGCAGGAGGAGCATTAGTTAACCTAAAAGGCATTACCAAGAACTCATAGTGCCCATAACGAGTTCAGAAAGCTGTCTTGCATACATCTGAATCTTTCACCTTAAGCTGATAGTATCCAGACCTCAAGTCAATCTTAAAAAACATAGTAGCTCCTCGAAACTGATCGAATAAGTCATCAATATGAGGCAAGGGTTACTTATTCTTAATCATTAGCTTATTCAGCTTCCGATAGTCAATGCACAACCGAAGTGTTCCATCTTTCTTCTTTACAAATAGAACTGGAGCTCTCCAAGGTGAAATACTTGGTCGAATAAATCTCCTGTCCAACAGCTCTTGCAACTGCACCTTCAACTCTTTGAGTTCTTTAGGTGACATTCTATAAGGTGCCATAGACATAGGAGTCGTGCCAGGATAGACTTTTATGCCAAAATCAACCTTATCATGTTTAGGTGGCAACCTAGGCAATTCTTCCGGAAACACATCGGAAAAGTCCTTCACCACTCGAATCTTGTCAATTCCAAAATCAGATTGTCTTGGATCAAGAATGTAAGCCAAAAAAACCATGGATCCCTTTCTAATTAACTTTTTGGCTTTAAGGGCTGAGATTACATTGGACAGAAACCCTCTACGTTCATTAATTAGGGTTATTTATCGGTCATCAGAAGTTCTCAGAGTTGCCCTTTTCTTCTCACAATCCCGATTAACTCTGTGCTTTGAAAGCCAATCTATACCCAATATAAGGTCAAATTTATTAAATGACAACTCTAATAAATCAGCAGAAAAGATTTCCCCTTGAATCTCTAAGGGACAGTTGCGGTATACTCTAGTAACCTCCACAAAGTTACCCACCGGACTTTGAACAGTTACTGCAGACTCAACATTTTCAACAGTAATCTTAAGACCCCAAGACACAGCACTAGCCACATAAGAATGTGTCGAATCATTATCGAGCAACGCAAAATAAGGAATGGAATGAATAGAGAAAGTACTGCTATAACGTTGGGCTCATCACAATCCTCATGCCTCCTAGTAGCATATACCAACCCAGGTTGTCTCGCCCCAAATTTAGAAGCTCCTCCACTCTGAACCGGCTTACCTCTAGTAGTTGAACCCGAAACAACCAATCTAACCTGTCCTCTACCTCTAGAAGGAGCTTGAACCGGAGCTTGAGACTAACTCTGCATAAACGATCCAGTTGGAGGATGGAGACAATCCCTAAAGAAGTGCTTATGCGATCCACATCTAAAATAAGCCTCGATCTTCCTCCAACACTCACACCCATACCTTTTATTATAGTAAGAACAGAGAAGCATGGGACGAGGTCCAATAGAACCACCAACACTACCCACTGGAGCTACCGAAATCGTAGGCCTTACTCTTGGATAACTAGCCTCAACTGTCTCCTCTCTAGACCTCTTAACAGAAAGTCCACCCATAACAGGCTGAGCTGATGGTCCTGCTGGCTTCTTACTATGTTCCCTATCTTGAACTCTCTAGGCCTTAGTACGTGCCTCCAAACTCTCTACAGATCTTGCTTGACTAACCAGATCACTGAATACTCTATCGTGATGCATGTTGACTCTAGCCTGTAGTGAAAGTAGTAGTCCCTTTCTAAACCAATCACATTTTTCTTTTCGTTTGTTACCAGCCCAGATGTATAGCGGACCAACCTTAGGAACTCTATCTCATAATTGTTAACGGACATATCCACCTGTCCCAAGTTCATAAAGTCGTCCCTACACTTGTCGAGAAACTCCTCACCCACATAATAATCCTAGAAGGCCTCTCTTAAATAATCCCATGTAATCTGACTAGCAGGAGTAGATTCTTACACAGTGTCCCACTAATTTTGGGCCTCACCCCTCAGTAAAGAGACAACAGCTCTAACTTTCTATCCAGTAGGGTAGTTCATCTCTATAAATAATCTCTGTAAATCCTTTAACCAATACTCAGCAACTGAATGATCAATACCAGTCCTACCCTTAAACACCTTCATCCCTACAGCTATAAAATCAGCAAAAATGGGCCTCATCGGACCCTCAGAATAACCCCTAGCGGATCCATGAAACAATCTCAATAACTCTCGATTAACCGTGACACTGTCCAACCCCACGGTCTCACTATCCCCAGTATCGAGCACATCCTTAACAGGAGCCTCCTGAGTAGGTAAGTCTCCTCCAACAGCTGGCTGACCCTCAGCACCCACGGTCTCACTACCGTGGTCGCGACCAGTCGTAAGTCTAGCACTCTTACGTGGTAGCATACTATCTATCACAAAAGGGTAACCACAAATCATATTTCATACACAAGCATAATGCAATGCACCCATACTCCAGCACACCAACATAGTGAAAAAGTTCCCCAAAACCCTTTCCCAACCAACGTCACAAATCGCAGTGCGATTTTAGTATCAACCTTAAAAAGAATGATAACCACTTCTTCCACCTTACAATCCCACCCCATGAACACACAAAGGTATGATCACATGATTATCATATATATATTTTGCCTCAATCTCATTCTCAATTATATCCCATGAATCACAATCACTGTAAAATAATCACAATAATTACCCGTCACATGCTCAAGGTACATATATATATATGCATAACATTATCATCATACACTTTCACAGCTCAATCAATCATACCATTATTTTTTTATCACAACACAACCATCTCAATATCAACATACCTCAAACAACATGAAATCACATAATCTCAACCACATCACATACATTAAGGTATATTATAGTTAGAAACACACCTCAAGCAAATAGAACTCTAGCGACGAGGAGGTCGTCCGCCATGCACTGTACGAGTTCCCGGTCTAACGGAATTAGATCCTACAAATACAACTAAATATTATTACAAACCTAGCCATCACTTAAACATAAAACTAAAACTAAAGCAACTTACATGTAGCTCTCGAAAACGATGCAGGAATGGGTTGAACAGGTGGAGGAGGTAAATCGTCTGCCTCGAAATCGTGATCACCTAAACATGAATATTTTATATTAGTAAACCCCAAATTAAAACTCTAAAATAACTTAAAGTACATAATTTAAGATAAAACTATCAAAATGAGACTTTCGGGTCAGAATTTGGCAAAACGGACAGCGAAATCAGACTCAAGACGTCGAAAAATGACAGGGTAGGGTTTTTCGAAAAAAGTCAATGATCAACGGTAAAAGTCAACGGTCAACGGTTAACTATCAACGGTCGGTCAACTGTCACTGGTCAATGGTCAACGGTTAATGGCCGGTCAACGGTTTGACTTGGTTTGGGTTTGGGTTTTGTTCAATTGGATTTAGGCTTAATGATTTTTAAAGGGTTTAAAAAGTTATTGGGTTTTACATGGATAATAAGGGTTTAATGGGTTAAAAAAAAGTTTTGGGGTTTATGATTGGGTCAAAACTTAGGCTTGCCATGGCTTGTAAATTGGGTTTAGACAGCCTAGCCCACTTTTTTAATTATCACCAAGAAAGAAAAAGGGTTTCCAAACCCCCCTTTCACACGTCGACGGCACCAACAACTCCCCAAAGCCGTAACCGACGTCTGACCACCGAGAACAACACACCATCAACTCCAAAACAAACCACAACCATGATTTTCACACTTACCCACACCAAAATCTAACGAAACCACAAAAAAACCACCAAGAACAAATGGTTGAATGGTTTGGTCTAGAACCCACGAACTGCGTCGACGATAGTAAGTTTTGGAGAAAAGGTTTTGCTCGTGTAATCTCAAGGATAAGAAAGATGGAGACGGTGTAACCAACGGACCAAGGTTCAACTTTGAACGGAGGTTGATCAGAAAACACAAAAGAGAGGGAAGGGAAAGTTTGTGATTTCGGTAAAGATAGGTTTGCAAATGGCAGAAGAAGAGTTTCAAAAAGTGGGTTTAGGGTGTTTAAAAACTCAAACAAATGGTTTATTTCCACAGGGGTCCCTAGAGTATACCAGGGTTCATAAATTGACCCTGAACTTTCACACTCATCACATATAAGTCCAACTTCCTTAATTAACGAATTTTTTACCCAATAGGTCCTTAAAATTTTGTAATTACCTCACTTTAATTCCTAAAATTCTGGAGTGTTACAAGAATGAGGGAAGGTGATTAATGGAAGACAGCTTTCAAAATAAAACAAGGTTTGTATGAATGGACTGTGTTGCCTTTCAGCTTAACAAATGCACCCAGCACCTTTATGAGGTTAATGAATCACATCTTACGTCCTTATATTGGTAAGTTTTGTATTGTTTACTTTGATGACATTCTCATCTATGACCGTTCCGTGGCGGATTATTGATAGCATTAGAAATGACATTTATTTTCTCCCTAAAACTTTGTATTAATTGTTCTTTTTGTATCTTATTTAGTATGCATATTAAACATTTCATATTTAGTGTTTGCGTTTTCTAACTTAGTGTTGTATAGCTTTAATTCTTTTCATTTTAGCCTCTTTTATGTTACTAATGTCGCCGTATATAACATAAGTTTTGCGTTTGAAATTGTCAACGCAGAAATTCACCTCGAAAGATCAGTGCTGGAAAGTGTTCAAAGATGCAGCCACAAATTTAACCTAGAATTGCAGCCGAAGATGTCACCGCAAAGATACCTTCACCTTGTACAAGTGAATTCACGCTACAAACATACCTGGAAGCACCAACGCAGGAGAATGCTAAGTTATCGCCGCAAGTAAAGATCATAGATTATGCCTAGAGATGCGACGATAACCTGCAGATGCTTGATGGATACACCAAATCTACATGAGTGCACAGTTAGAATTAACCAACTTGTACAACTACCAAAATTGTTAGATCTGAGGAGGGAGGAGAGCTTCAAATTTCGAGAGCTTATAAATAGGAGGGAAAGGAAGAAAATAGATATCAAGTGGTGAAGAATTAAACTCTGGAAAATTTCTCAAATCTCTAAACAAGCTGCAATGAAAGCTTGAGTTTCGGAGGAAGGTGATCTGACGAGCAAAGGAGCAAGACTTTTGACGAGAAGTGCCTATCTGCGGTGTAGGAGGAGTAGTCACGGAATAGTTCTAGTAAACTAGGAATAGGATACTTTGATTTTTATTCTTTGATACCTCTTAATTGTTGATTAATACTGTTGATTATCAATTGAGTATGGAAGTACCATTTGAAGTTAGATCTAATGTGATTTCTACTCTAATTTCCTTATTTGTTTATATTTGGATTTAATTGTTTTGACCACGGAAGTGCAATTGCAGTCACAGTCACTGGAAGGTGCGGTGACAAGTTAGATTAACAAGCAAGACAATGGAAGTTACTTGCGGCTAAGAAGGAATTTTGGCCACTTGTTCTTAAGTGCAAGTCATTACTAGCACTGGAAGGTGTGGTAATTACTAGCATTTGGGTCTTTGTTAAACAGAGGAAGTGATAGTAGTAAGATATCATTGAAGCATAATTACAGTGACAATTCATTTATTTGTTACCTTTGTAATCACATTTAACATTGTTACTTTGTGAAGTCAGTGATCCTCTCCACTTCTTTACACTTGATCTATTTATTTTAAGTTCTGAATTTACATTTACAAACATCCCAACAACTATTCATTTTATCTTAATTTTCTCTGACAATTTATTTTATATTTGCGTTGACAAATTAACTCTTTTAGCTCTGTAGATCTAACTTAGTTGTGCTGACATTCTTAGTAGTAATTCCTCTAATTTTAACTTAAGTTGCTTCGACAATTAAACATCAAGAACTCTATCCTCGTAGGATCAATATCCAATATATCAAATCTATCAACTATACTTGCATCGACAAGTATCCGCTTACACTTAAATGCTGTGACGTTTATAGGCCGATCAAGTTTTCGCGCCGTTACCGGGGATGGCGTTTGTTTGATGTTTATTTTTGTAGTTGCAATTATTCTTTTTTACTTAAATTTTAATTTTTACTAATCTGTTTAACTTTCTTTTGTTGATTTTCTCTCAATTCTTTAGGAGTTGCATGTCCACAAGGAGAAATCCTAAGGACATTGTTAGTTTTGATTCAGAACTCGAACGAACTATTCGAAGGAGGAAGTAAGAGCAAAAGAAAATGGCTGGAAATAACAATGATCTACCGCCATTGTAGCCACAAAATGTTGTTCCTCCAATGTAGCCACAAGTAGTCAACAATAATATATCACCACCGCTGCCACAAGTGGAGCAAATCCCAAATAGGACAATAAGAGATTTTGTTGTTCCTGTGCTCGATGATTTACAACCAGGGATTGTTAGATCGGTAATACAAATTGGTAATTTTGAATTAAAATCAATTATATTTCAAATGCTTAATTCAAATAGAGAATATGCAAGTTACTTCATGAAGATGCGAGAGAGCATCTCAAATCGTTTCTGCTCATATGTGCTTCTTTTAGTCAACATGGTGTTCCTGATGACGCCTTGAAGATGCAACTATTCCCTTATTCTTTGCAAGGGAAGGCAAGAACATGGTTCCTTGGTTTATCGGTTGGATCCATTACTTTTTTGAATGAGTTAGCAAGGTAATTTGTTTTGTGATTTAATCCGCTGGTAATGAATGCTAGATTGCGGAATGATATCATGGCATATCATCAACTGGATGATAAAAATTTACACATTACATGGGAACGTTACAAAACTTTGCTGAGACATTGTCCCATGCATGGGATCCAACAGAAGACTCAAATCGAGAACTTCTACAATGGGTTGAATGCGCAGACAAGGAATCTTATCGATGCGTCTACTAATGGTCCATTGTTGGATTGCACCTACAATGAAGTCGTACGAATATTAGAGAGAATTATACAGAATGACTATCAATATCCAATTTCTCATTCTGCTCAGGTAAAAACTAATCTTGGTGTTATGGAATTATATGCTATATCAGCTTTGAGTACACAGGTATCCTCATTAGCGAACATAATCAAAAACATGAAGGGGATGAGTGATGTTGTCCCTATTTAAGTAGCCCAACAGATGGATGTCCCGACAGTTTCCTGTGAAATTGACGACGAAAACCATAAGTATAAGGATTGTCCACAATATGCTGAGAACGCATTCTACGTTAACAACATTAGAGGAAATTCCTATGGTAACTCGTACAGTAATTCTAATCGTATACAAAAACTTTAGGGGAACCAGAATGCGATCACATTCAGTTATGAAAATTCCTTGACTTAAGGGAATTTTAGACAAGGGAGTTATAACAACAATCAACAGCAGTAGAATTATAATCATAATCCGCAATTGCATACGCAACCTGATAATATGCGATTGACCAGATGCGATCACAAAATCAGATGCAGTCATATAGCCAGATGCAACCACAAGTTCGCATTCAGCTACAACAAACTGCAATGCCACATATACAAGGGCAGCATCAACAACAGCAACAGTAGCAGTATTCTCAACAAAGATTAGACCCATTGGTTGCTCTTGAAGCATTGATGCGAGAGCATATCACAAGAATAGAAGCAATCGTTCAAGGTAATTCTTCTTCTATTCGTGCGTTGGAAGCTCAACTAGGACAATTGGCTTCCAACATGAGCACAACATCACTAGGTGCTTTACCTAGCGACACTGAAAATCCAACTCAGAAAGGGAAGGAGCATTGTAAGGCTATCACGCTGAGAAGTGGAAAGCAAACTACTAAGCTAAGCAGTAGTTCCAACCAAGTACATGTCGATGCATCCCAACCAAAGCAACAAAAAGAAGTTGCTTATGAAGAAGACCTAGCAGAAATAAATGAAAAGAAGACATCTGTAGTCACTCCTATGCCCACAATTCAACCAACAAAGATGTCGACACAACTGCTCATGTCGATGCAGCTGAATCCTTTACAATAACCCACTGACAATATACCTTTATCATTTCCATAGAGATTCAAGGAGAAGGATCATGACAAAGATTATCAGAAGTTTGTCTCTACCTTAAAGCAATTACACATTAACATACTTCTAGTTGATGCTCTTGTACAGATCCCTTGCTATGGGAAATTTATGAAGGAGCTATTGTCAAAGAAGAAAAAGCTTACTGATATCGAGACGATTGCGGTCACAAGGAGGTGCAACACTGTGCTAACAAACAAGTTACCACCAAAGATGAAAGACCCTGGTAGTTTCATGATTCTATGCTTTATTAGAAACCACTACCTAGGTAAAGCTTTATGTGATTTAGGAGCTAGTATTAACCTCATGCCGTTATCCACTTTTAGGAAATTAGGAATTGGATCTATGAAGCCTACTGCGGTGACATTACAACTTGCAGACAGATCCTTGGCACAACCTGAAGGAAAAATTAAAAATGTCCTCGTCTAAGTTGATAAGCTTATTTTCCCAACTGATTTTATCATTCTTGATTACGAAGTAGATAAATAGGTGCTCATTATCTTGGGACGCCCATTTTTAGCAACGAGACATACACTTATCGATGTTTTTAAGGGCGAGCTGATTATGCGTCACAATGACGAGCATAACACCTTTAGTGTATTCGAAGCATCTCTGTCAAGAAGTAAAGAATAATGTCATCACATTGACGTGCTGGAGGAGTTAATTATAGAAGAATTCAATGGATGAAGTTCACCAGTTCAAGACGAATATGCGGTGACATCGGAAGAACAAATCCTACCTGAATGTACCACATAGTTGAGGCTAATATTTGTGAACTGAGACAAGGCTGGCAATTGAAATCTTTGTATTTGTCTAATAGGACGATTCTAGTTTTTAAACCATTAATTAAACAAGCTCTGACCTTGAAGTTAAGGCCATTGCCAATGCATCTGAAGTATGTCTTTCTAGGTGACAATGACATATTACCTGTGATTGTCAGCGCAAGCCTCGATGCAAGTCAAGAAGAAAAGCTAATTGCAATTTTAAAGCAACACAAAAGAGCCATTGCTTAGAGCATTGCAAACATTAAAGACATTAGTCCCTCTTTTTGTATGTATAAAATTAGGCTGGAAGATGAAAGGAAACAGTCAATTGAGTAACAACATAGACTGAATGAAAAAATGAAATAAGTAGTAAAAAAAGAGATCATTAAGTGACTGGATGCAGGCATCATCTACTCTATTTCAGATAGCACATGGGTGAGCCCAATCCAATGTGTACCCAAGAAGAGCGGCATCACAGTGGTAAGTAACAATAAAAACTAGCTAATCCCTACTCGTATTGCTACAGGTTGGCGAGTATGTATGGATTACCATCATTTAAATATGGTGACAAAGAAAGATCACTTCCCACTACCATTTATAGATCAAATGTTGGATAAGTTAGATGGTAAGGCTTACTACTGTTTCCTTGATGGCTACTCTGGATACAGTTAGATCACAATTGTGCCGGAAGATCAAGCAAAGACTACGTTCACATGTCCATTTGGAACCTTTGCTTTTCGGTGAATGCCATTTGGATTATGCAACGCCTCAACTACATTTCAGAGGTGAATGATGGCTATTTTCTCTAACATGATTAAAGATTCATTTGAGGTATTCATGGATGATTTCTCTATGTATGGGCACAATTTTGATCAATGCGTTGACAATCTGACGAAAGTATTAAAGAGATGCGAGGACACAAATCTAGTGCTAAATTGGGAAAAATGTCATTTCATGGTAACTGAAGGCATTGTCCTTGGGCATCGCATATCATGTCAGGGCATTGAAGTAGACAAAGCAAAGGTGGAAATCATTAAGAAGCTACCTCCACCCATAAATGTAAAAGGAATAAAGAGTTTTCTTGGTCACGTTGGATTTTATAGAAGATTCATCCAAGACTTTTCCAAAATAGCAAAACCCCTATTCTCTTTGTTAGAGCAAAATAAAAGGTTTGTTTTGATGACGCGTGTCTGGACGCATTTGTTATAATTAAAAAGCAGTTAGTACAAGGATTAGTTTGTGAAGTTTTGTGTTGTTTACTTTGATGACATTCTCATCTACAACCGTTCCGTGGAGGATCATGAAATGCATCTCAGGTTTGTTTTGAATACACTTCAAAAGGAGAAACTATATGCTAGCTTAAAAAGTGCATTTTCTGTACAAACAAACTTATGTTTTTAGGATTTATAGTGAGCTCTAAAGGATTACAGGTTGATCACGAAAAGGTGAAGGTAATTGAAGAGTGGCCGACGCCTACAAACATTAGCCAAGTAAGGAGTTTCCATTAACTTGCTAGCTTCTATCGAAGGTTCATCCCTAATTTTAGTATCATTGCTACACCTCTAACTAACGTAATTAAAAAAATGCAAGTTTTTTTTGGAATGATGAGTAAGAACAATATTTCAATCAAATTAAGGAGTGCTTAACAAAGGCACCTTCGCTTTCCTTACCAAACTTTGACAAGACATTCGAGATCGAGTGTGATGCTTCAGGTTTAGGAATTGATGTTGTTTTATCACAAGAGGGGCACCCAGTGGCCTACTTTGGTGAGAAACTTAATGAAGCAACATCGAACTACCCGACATACGACAAGGAAATGTATGCTATGATTAGAGCCTTAAAAACATGGCAACACTATCTATGGCCAAACGAATTTGTTGTGCACACAGACCATGAGGCGTTGAAACACATTAAGGGATATCATAAGCACAACAAGAGACATGCCAAATGGGTTGAATTCCTTGAGTCATTCTCATACGTCATCAAATATAAAAAAGGGAAAAGAGAACGTTGTTGCTGATGCCTTATCTCGAAGGTATGTTCTTCTTAATTCTCTTGAATCTAAACTGATTGGATTTGCATTTCTTAAAGAACTCTATAATACTGATCTTGATTTTAGAGTTAACAAGACATTAAACATCCTACAAGAGCATCTGTATTGTCCAAAAATGAAAAGGGATGTGGAATGAATTTGTGCGAGATGTATCACTTGTAAAAGGGCGAAATCTAAACTCCAACCTCAAGGGTTGTACATGCCATTACCAATTCCTAATGAGCCTTGGGTTGACATTTCCATGGACTTTGTTTTAGGACTCCCTAGAACAAAGAATGGTAAAGATTCCATTTTCATCGTAGTGGACAGACTCTCAAAAAATGGAGCACTTTATTCCGTGCCACAAAACTGACGATGCTTTCAATATTGCTAATTTGTTTTTTAAGGAGGTTGTGCGCTTACATGGACTACCGAGGATAATTGTTTCAAATCGAGATACAAAGTTTTTGAGTCATTTTTGGAGGTCTTTATGGAGCAGAATTGGAACCAAGTTATTGTTTTCTACTTGTCATCCCCAAACTAATGGCCAAACCGAATTAGTAAATCAAGTGCTTTCAACTTTGCTTCAGTCGTTGATAAGCAAGAATCTAAAATCGTAGGAAGAAAGATTACCATGTGTGAAATTTACTTACAATCGATCCATCCATTCAGCCACCAAGTTTACACCATTTGAGGTTGTTTATGGATTTAATCTATTGTCCTCTATGGATTTGTTACCTTTGCCTATTGATCAAGTATTAAACAAGGATGGGAAAGACAAGGCTGAATTTGTGAAAAAGCTTCATCAAAAAGTTCGAGAGAACATTGAGAAGAAAACAAAGCAATATGAATAACAAGCAAATAAAGGACGAAAGCAAGTTACCTTTGAACCAAGAGATTGAGTTTGGGTACATTTCAAAAAGGAACGATTTCCAGCACAATGAAAATCCAAACTCTCACCTAGAAGGGATGGATCATTTCAGGTTTTAGAGAAGATCAATGACAATGCATACAAGATAGATCTTTCGGGAGAATTCAGTGTCAGTGCAACTTTTAATGTTTCAGATTTATCCCTCTATGAACCAGGTGACGATTTGAGGACAAATCGCTCTCAAGAAAGGGAGGATGATAAGATCATGGTGGCGTCACCACCCAAGGACCTGAAGGAATTTCCTTTAGGCCTAATAACTCGTGCAAGGTCTAGAAGGTTCAGAGATGCTGTTACGAATTAATGCATTCAAGCTTGAAAGATCAGTAAGGTTGCCAATGTCCAAATCATGCCATGCAACGTAGGATTTGGCTCATGCAACGTGGAAGAATCATGCAATGCAAAAGGGAAGCCATGCAACGTGCTATATGTTTATTTTTTATGCATGCATTACATTTGTTTTAAGTATGCACATGTTTAAAATTTTGTTTGCATTTCTCACATGTTTGATATATATATTTAGGCGTGAGAACCTTTTGATGCATTAGTGTGCTATTTGTTTTTTTTATTAAGAGTTACATTCACAATATCCAGGTATATATGTGTGCTGTATGTTATAATGATCATAAAAGACTTAAATATATATGTGTGTGGTGCAAGGTACAATGAAGGGACACAACTATTAGATGAGATGATTCAAAGCGTGAAGACTCTTGGAAAATGAGTAGATAACATGCATGGATCTATGGACATCAAGGATTATGTTAATTGAATCAGATAATTTACACCAAGAGACGCGTCTTTTCAAGCTAAGAGAGACCTCTATTGGACTTATGAATGGGTAGCAATGATAATTAAAAACATGGACCAAAAGTGCCTATTCAAATGATATCCATTCAACACACATATGGAGGGATACAATGTTTCATTCAAGAGTTTTTAAATGAATCACCACATTCATTTATGAATGATGGATGTTCACATTCAATGTTTCATTCAAGAGTTTTTAAATGAATCAACACATTCATTTATGAATGATGAATGATGGTTGTTCACTTTCATTTTGTAAAGCCTATAAATAGAGGCTATCTTCTCCATTTGTAAGAAATCCAGATTCAATATATTTAGAGTTTTATCTCTTCTGTTCTTTTATAGAACTTTATCGATCCTTCAAGTGCTGCTTGTTGAATCAACTCTTGATATCTTTGGTTCCTAGTTCTTCATAACTAGCGGATCAAGATCTTATTGTTTAGTGATCGTTATAGAGTTCGAGTCTTCACTTTTTAGTGTTGGTTCATCTCTCAAGTCCTAAACCTTAATTTCATCATCCACCAACCATCCCTACCACCATCCATCATCCACACTACTATCTTTTTAATTTCCAGCATTCTTTTCATCTTTTACCCTTCAGGCATATAAAAATCATTCGATTTTCGTTACAAGCCTTAAACATAAAGTTACGTATTTAATGATCAGGGCAATACAGACATCTTGGTATTTCAACAATGCGAGATCATACAAGAATCATATCATGGGTACCTCAATATCCTCATCCATGTCCAATATAACAAAATCAATAAGAAATATAAATTTATCTACTTTAACAAGTACATCCTCAATAATAACCCTAAGATACTTAATTGATCTGTCAGCTAATTGAATATTCATCCTAGTGGGTTTTGGTTCCCTAAGACCAAGTTGTTTGAACAATTTATAAGGTATTAAATATATACTAACACCCAAATGAGCCAAAGTTTTTTTCTAAATTTAAGTTACCAATAAAACAATGGATAGTAAAACTCTTTGGATCTTTAAGCTTGGTGGGTAGTTTATTTTGAAGAATGGTCGAACACTCCTCATTGAGCTCTACAATGGAAAGATCGTCTAACTTGCTTTTATTTGTTAACAACTCCTTTAAAAATATTGTATACTTTGGAATTTGTGAAAGGGCTTCAACAAAAGGTAAGTTAATATGCATTTTTTTTCAAAAGTTCAAGAAAGTTACCATATTGTTCGTTCATGTGGTCTTTCTTCACTTGTGCTGGATATGGAATTGGTGGTTTGTACTCTCTGACCACTAGTTTATACTTTTTCTTGCTTTCCTCAACCCCGTCATTTTCTCAACATCTCCTAGATTTAGCTTCATTTTAGGCTCGACTAATACCTTTTCACTTCGTACAATGATTGCATGGATTTACTCATTTGGGTTGGTTTTAGTGATACCAATTTAGCAACCTGACTAATCTGATTCTCGAGTCCCTAAATAGATGTCTACTAATTCCTTAAAGTCGTTTCATTGTTTTGGAATCTAGTTTTTGACATTGAAATAAATTTCATTAACATATCTTCTAGTTTCGACTCTTTTCTTGCTGATAAGGTTGCTAAAAACCTAAAGGGGGTTGTGAAATTTGATTTCCTTGACCACCCTAAGAGAAATTTAGATGATTCCTCCATCTTGGATTATAATTATTGTTGTAGGGGTTATTCTGAGATCTAGAATTGTTACTTATAAAATTGACTGGCTCATGCTCCAAGTTAGAACTAAAGGGTAAACATTCTGGATTGATCATCCCTACTCTAGTTGCATCACATTGCATTACAGAATTCATCGTGTTATTACAACTCTAACCATTAATATTTTTACTCAGTGCTTCCACCTGACTTGCCAACATAGCAACTGCGTCTATATTAAAAACATTGGCTGCCTTGATTGGTTTTGTTCTCATGACTTGTCACTGATAGTTATTCAGTGCAATCTCCTCAATAAATTCTTGGACTGCCTCAGGTGTCTTATTATTCAATGTTCCTTCAACTACTGCATCAATTATCTACCTAGTCGAGGGATTCAAACTGTTGTAAAATGTTTGAACTTGTAATCACAAAGGTAACCCATGATGAGGGTACTTTCTTAGAAGATCCTTAAATCTCTCTCATGAATCATACAATGTCTCCAACTCAATTTAAGCAAAAAAAAAGAGATGTTGTTCCTCAACTTAGTTGTTTTGGCTGGCGAAAAATACTTCAACAGAAACTTTTCAATCATCTGAGCCAAAGTCGTGATAGAACCCCGTGGAAGGGAATACAACCACTGTTTTGCCTTGCTCCTCAAAGAAAATGGGAACAACTGCAAACATATGACATCATCAGTAACACCATTAATCTTGAAAGTGTCGCAGATATCTAGAAAATTAGATAAATGAGCATTTGAATCTTCATCTTGCAACCCATCAAACTGAACATACTGTTGGACCATCTGAATTGTGTTCGACTTAATCTCAAAATTATTTGCAGCAATAGTCGGTTTGATAATACTCGATTTAGCCCTATCAGAGTGGGCTTAGCATAGTCATACATAGTCCAAGAAGCAAAACGTGTAGGAGGTTGCCAATTAACAAGATTATTATCCATCTCCACAGTAATGTCCTTTTGCTCTTGATCGTCTATTAAGATCTGTTGATCTTGCCTTGCTTCTCTAATCTCTCTACGAATTCTCTACAGTAATGTCATAATTTTTCTAATATTTTAGTACCAGAAAATGGCGCCAAAAACTTGATGCGTCGCGAAACTAACTAAAATTTTGATTAAGGCAAGTTTACCTATTTATTAATAGTATAGTTACAGTGAACAAAGATATTGTTCCCATGAAGATTAAAAGTACTAGAATTACTGTCTTTTTATTATTTAACTTATAAATTCAAGTTAGTGATTAAAACTAAAATTAACTAAATTAATTAACTACGAACACGAAAAAAAAAACAAAACACAAAAGTAATTGAGTAATAACCAAGAAACGAAATAATACATAAGAAAGAATTCACCTAGGTTTCATCTATCACTATCAAATATATCTTATATGAATCAAGGAGGTGTAAATTCATTTGAGTTTAAGTCCGGAACATAAGCCAACTTGTGACGTATTTTCAAATGTGATTTAGGCATCTTTGGGTTGGATTGTCTCTTATGGATTGAGGATATGTCTCTTAGCTTCACAACATACTTTAAAATGGGTCAATCCAAATTTAGAAGCTAAAGTTATGAATATTTTAATGAAGACTATGAAAATTGAATTTTTTTAGACGAAATTAATAAGTTCTTTACTTGAAGGCTTTAGATCAATATTTAAATCATATTGAGCAACTTAAGAGCCCACATCTCAAGTCAAAATTTTCCTCGATGAGCCCAAAAAATAGTTGACCATAATAGAGTTACTTATCCATGAAGAAAGCAAGAGTTCTAATTAAAATATAACACAGAGGAATGGTTGAAGTGAGACTCTTCATAGCTAGCCATCTAGAGGAGTTTTTACTCCATTTAAACACTTAATTTTCATGTATTTATTTCAATTTCAATTTATATTTATTGTAACACATTAAAATGTTTAGAGAGTTTTCATGGTCATGGGAATTTTATTAACATAATTAGGAGTGTTAATTTATTTTAAACTCTTATTGGCCTATGAATAGGACTTTTTAGTATAAAATATAGTTGAATAAAAGTTAGAACTTTTTTTCACTTTGCATGAAGCAAGCTCTCTTTGAGAGTAGAGGGATTTTTCTCTTGTTTATTTTTCGAGTTTAATACTTTCAAAACTTCAAAGGAGTTGCAAGTATTCAAACTCCAAGCTTGATCATTGATGTTTGTAGGTAGGGGTGAGCAAAATCCGATTCGATTCGAAAAACTTGATAAAAAATTCAAATTTTGAATTAAATAGTTCGACTTATTTGAGTTAATCAAGTTATTCGGATCAACTCGAATGAAAAAAAAATAAGTTTTTCGATTTAATTCAAATATGAATTATACTATTTGAATTATCCGAAAATCCAAATAAAAAAAAGGCAAAACTACATCGTTTTGATAAATGTTTACCTTTTCTAAAGTTAAAAGTCAAAACCATTAAGTTAAAAGACAAAACTACTTCGTTTTGATAAATGTTTATTAATTAAGTTAAAAGGCAAAACCATTATATTGTTTACATAGTTAAATAATATTGTACTTCGCCTACTAGTTAAATAATCGGTCCATGTAAACAGAACATTGAGTATAAATAATAAGATTCGTTAACTCGACTTGACTTGACTCGAAATTTTTTGACTCGATTCGATTCGATTAAAAAAAATTCAAATTGAGTTCGGATGCTAAAATAGGATTCGTTAACTCGACTAACTCGAAATTTTTTGACTCGATTTGACTCGACTCGATCGAATACTCACTCTTACTTATAGGAGTTTTTCTTCTAAGGGTTTCATAAAGGGTTCTATAAGATAAATTATCTATCTTTATTTCATTTTTCTTCTAATTCCATACTATCTTTAACTTTGAATTCAAAAAAATAAATAATATTTTTTTTCTTGAGTCTCCAAATTAAGATGCACAAGGGATAGGAAAAAAAACTTGTGGCCAAATTGCAATCAAATCTCTTCTAAATTTGGTCCTTTGTCATTTCTTTTAATTTCTTATATCTTTAAGTTCTAATCCTAACTTCTTTCTTTCTTTCTTTTGTGCTATATCTTGGGGATTTCGCGTTAGTATCGTACCATGAAAGATGGAATATATTGATACTTGAACTTAGTATTTTTTCTTAATTTGATACCTAAGCTTTTTTTAGATTTAATTTAGTATCTAAATTTATTAAATATTATAAAAACTATGCAAAACAATAACGGTGTTGAATAGTTTTTATTATGCTACAAAAATACTGTCGGTTTTAGATAAAATTCATGATAAAAATAGGTATTGAGCTATGCTTAATGAATTAATATTAAAAAATATTATGTACTAAATTAGGAAAAAAAATCAAGTTCAAGTACCAAATTAGACCCTAAAAAGTTTGAGTACCAACTTAAAAAATGTGTATCAAGTTTAGGTACCAAATTAGGAAAAAGTGTTAAGTTTGAGTACCAAATTGGATCAAAAAAAGTTTAGGTACCAAATTAAAAAAAATGTCAAATTCAAATACCAAATATTATATTAAATCATTTCAAAAATATTCAAATTAGTATCTTTCGAAAAAAATAATTTAATTTTTATCAAATTCGAAAATCAACAATTAAAAAAATCAATAACAATGTTTATGATTCTTGTTAAAATTATTTGTCACTGTAATAAGAAAAAAAAAGAAGAAATTGAATTTAAATAAGAAATAGACATGTCAAATTGATACAAAGATTTGGATTAGTAACCACGTACTTTCCACCTAAGCCAAACAAAAAGATTTGCTATTAATTAATAAATGTATCGAAAATATTTATTCAACATAAAGATTTGTTTTTACTTAATTTAATTGGTAATACCTCGAAAAATTAAATATATAAATAGGTTTACATAAATTAAAACAAATAAACGTCACAGATGGTAATTTTAAAAATGATATCAACAATAAATTTAACTTCAATATTTTCATATTATATCATTTTAATTTTAATTTAAAATTTTAAACATTAGAATTTACACATTATATAATTTAATTCTGATTCTAAAAAAATAAAAAATATATAAAAATAAAAATTTTAAAAAATAATTATAAACTAAAATGTCTTAATTGTCACCATCCTTGTGGTCTTTCTTCATTAAAAAAATGGTAACTTTTAAAAAATGTCTTAATTCAACTTTTCTTCATTAATTGAATCCAACAAGTGGCTCCAGTGGAAAAGAAGATGTTGTTCATCTTAGGGATCCCAGGTTCGAGCGCCTGTGCGTGCAAGGTGTGTGTTCCTTTTCAAAGGGTTAGGAAAGTATGAACAGATACTACCATGTAATTTCGAGAAAAAAATCACGGGCATAGGAGAAGAAAATTCACTAATGTCGAATTCGAATGATTTACAAGAGGAAGAAGTGTAGTTCTATATAGATTTTACTTTTATTTTATTTTACCACTGTAATTTATTTTAACAAGGAATCGAGTCACTCAATTCTAATAGGTTGTCACACTCCAAAATTGGGCTTAGAAGTTTTGAGGGAAAAATGAGAATTTTATCCCATATGTGTTAGGAATTTCATAAGCCTGGTAACCGAAAATGTTTTCGACAATGGCTTTTTAGGAAGCTAAATCAATTTTTGAAAATGAGATCTAAATACCTTTAATATGAAAATAGGTTTAATTTGTAAAAAAGTCAAAGTTGAGAGTTTTTATGAAGCAATTAAACCTAAAACCCCCTTTTCTAATTTGTTTTCACTTTAGTTTATTCATTCTCCATACTTATGTCGTCTCTTGCTCTCCTATTCTCTCCCAATTGATTTTTACTTCCAAATCCTAATCCCTTTTGAATTTCAATATCCTTTGAACCATAAATCTCCATTGAAATTAAGAGAAACTCCCAAAAACCTCATTAATTTCATCATCTTCTTCAATAGTGAGTTTCTCAAATTTGCATCGAAAACTCTTTTATTCTTCCATAGAAGGTAACCATTCATCTTTCTATTAGTTTTAAATGTTATCTAGACCTTTAAATGAAATTTATAGCCATTAAATCACATGTTCTAAATAAAAGCCGAAAATTGGGTCAATGGTGGATTTTGAGATTGTGGATTAAAACTTAGTTTTAAAGTGTTTTCAACTTATTTTAACATGATTAGAAGATTTCTAAAGTTACTTCAAAATTTAGTTGAGTATTTCTCGAGTTTTAATAAATTTTTATCATAATGGCCATTGTTTGTCGAAAAATTTCGATACCTTAAAACGTGTAGTTTTGTATAGTTTAAAGGTTGGGAATTAGACGTAAATGAATGTATAGATGAATGAAATTAGTTTTGTGCAAAAACATTAAGTGTAGATCGATATATTAGAATTTAAAGTTTTCTATGTCGAAGGTTTCGATTAAAAAGTAACTTAGGCTTATGTTTATGACTGTTTAAGGTGAATTGATGACTAATTATTGATTGTATATTTATGTGGTTTGTCTTGTTGAAGTGTTGGAGTCAATAGAACCTTCAACGAGTAGAGACAAAGGCAAAGAAAAGCTTGTTTGAGCTTTCGACTTTTCGGCGAAAGCATATTTTTGTGAGAGTTTTGGAATCGTTGCTCGTAGATGATTCACTGTGTAATTGAGAATTTAGAGGTAGCCTAAACCCTTACTCTAAATTTCAAGTGTAAATGTTCTCGTACCTATGTTTATTTGTGATATATGTGTGCTTCTGCAAATATGAAATATGAACATATATGAGATGCTATGACATGTACTAAAAGCTTGAGATGATTATTGTGAAAGTGAATATGTGGGTATGTTATTCATGCCGTGAGACATAAAGTATGTGGGTATGTTATTCATGTCATATGACAATAAATATATTGTGCTAATGATGTGAATATGCAATGTTGATATGAAGAAAATCGGTAAGTAAATGTGTAATAATAATATGGATATTTTGGATTTGTGATCTTATGAGACCATTGGATAGAGTTGACATGCCATAGGATCCTGAGCACTCACCTATATGTATATGTGAATTAGGCATTAAGGCCCTGAGACATGTTTGGAGAGATAAGGGAATGTGAGCTAAGCTTCATTCAACGGGATATGTGTGTTTGGTGTGTTTGGAGAGTGTTAGCTATACACTTCACTTATGGGACATGTTCGACTCTATGAGTCATATTTGGTGTGTTTGGAGATCCGTGCATCCGATGTGTGGTGATAGAGTCCACTCTATGTTTCATAACCTCAAGAGCCAAATTATCAATAAATGTGACTATTGATTAATGTGATATATACCAATATGTGTTCATGTGATATACGATTAAATGTGTTAATGTGATATACTCTTATATGTGTTCATGTGATATACGATTAAATGTGTTAATGTGATATACTCTTATATGTGTTAATGTGATACATGCTTATTGGTGTTAATGTGATAAACATTTATATGTGTTAATGTGATTTATGCTTAAATGTTAATATGATTTATGTTTAAATGTTAATATGATTTATGCTTAAAAGTTAATGCGGTTTATGCTTAAATGTTAATGGGATTTATGCTTAAAAGTTAATGCGATTTATGCTTAAATGTTAATGTGATTAATGTGTAAATGGACCCATGAAATATGTTTAAACATATGTAATATGACATTAAAGTTGGTAATATTGTGAGTATGTTATATGACTTTTTCGTTAATGCATAATTACTTGTTTGCATAGTAGTTGTTCTGAACACTCACTAAGCTTGTTTAAGCTCATCCACTCCTTTTAAACCATTGCAAATCAATAGTGCCAGTGTAAGCGGTGTAACCTTCGAGGGGTGATCCAAGCCAAACTTTTAGTTGCATTTAGTAGGTGTTATTTGCTTTTTTTTTTATTTGGAGATTAAGGCAATATGGCAAGTTTTTTATTAGGTTTGATATGTGGGTTTTTTTACTTATTTGCATGTCTATTATGCTTGAAAATTTGTGGACTTAAAACGTAACGTTTGGACTGCTATTTCGTATATTTTGATGTTTATTTGATTAGATGAATGATGCATGTTGTTAGAACTAAGTTTAAATGGACTTATTATTGATATATGTTGTATTTTTGTGATCTGGAATAGAGATATCGATATTCGGGTTTTAAAAACGATACCTCTATAATTTTCGAAGTACAAGAAGTTAGTTTTGCGAGTCGGTATCGATATTTTATCTTGAGTATCGATACTCGGGGTGAAATTATCGATACTTTTCAAGGGCACCAATATTTTTCGGTATTTGAGTTTTTAAAACGAGAAACAATAAGCTAATGAGGTATCAAATTTTCAAGTAGTATCAATACCACTTGAGAGAATTATCGATACCACTCTATCAGTATCGATACCTACGTAACAATTTTTGGAAATTTGGCTAAGTGGTCTTAATGCATGTTTAGTGATTAATTTTCGATTGTTCGATGATTGTTTAGCATGTTTAGAGTATGTATGACCTAAAACTCGAAAGAAAGCTTTAATAATAAAAATAAAAATGAATGCATGTACAATACTGTGATGGTTTGTGATAAAAACGATGTGAGACAGTGGTGTAGCGTGTTGGAAAATATGGACATCACATATATAATAAGGGTAATTACAAGTTATTATTTACTATTATAATAGGTTAGCCCAAATTAAAAGTGATCTAATTTAGTTAAGGTTATTGAGTTTTAATTATTAAATAAAGTATGAGTTAAATCTGTGTAGATACTCTAGTAACTAATTTTTAATTGATGATGGGTTGATTAGAAATTAGGGCTAATGTGCCAAAGTTATAGATAAGGATTATGATCCCCAAATTACAGATGAGTAACTTTTCTAATATCTTTTTAAAGTCTTTAAGCTTTTGCTATAAAGATTGTTTTGTTATCCATATTTATTGTTTTTGAGAAATCACATAAATTAGCTTGAGGTTTATTATTATTATTAAATGCTTATAAAGTTGCTAAAATATTAGGGTTAATACGCGGATTCTATTTTTGATGACTATGAGTTTGATTTATGCTTTGGCTTTGTTTGCCAATAATCAAACGGGTTCTTTTTATCAATTATTTTATATTTATTTCATGATGTGAATATTTGGATTTGATTATATATTTAGTTTTTAGGATAAAAGAATAAGGTTAATGTAAAACTTGGGCATCCTTTTAATTGGATGTATGTGAGTGTTGATTCCTTCGATTAAATATTAAATTAATCATTGTTTCAATATGTTTTTAGTAACGTATGGTCAATGGATTTATACTATTATATATTATATGTTGGGGATTAATTATGTTTAATTATTATATTTTCAATCTATTGATTTTTATAATTTCAGTTTTTAAAGATATGAGTATAGATTGAATATATACTTTGTTAAATTAGTTTAATGGATATTCGTAAAAGTTATTAATTTTGTTTTAAATTTGGTTATTTAATATAGGTTTTGACATCATATGGATTCAAATATTTGGTTAAATTATGATGATATGGTTTATTGGATGAATTGTGGGATATGCCAACTATTATGATTTTGATTTTTAGATTTATTGGCATGAAAATATTTTTCATGTATTCATGTGAATCTCTGTTTAATCATAAATATAATTTTGGATTTGCATGGTATATGCATGATAAGTTTTTCTATTTGATTTTGAATACACGTATATGCGTGAATTATTTTGATGTTTTGTCTATGTCAAAATTATGAATACATGTACTTGTTAATTATTTGGCCTTGAATCATTACATTATTTATGTTTGATTTTGACATATATGGTTTTTTAACAAAAAAAATCAATAAAAGATTAAAGTTTTTGGTTTTTTATTAAGGCATTAAGGTAACCTTATTTTGGGTTATTACAGAAATTATAGAGCAATAAAAAAAGTTAGTTTTGACATTTAACTATTATGAAAATTTTCAATTTGAATATTAGAATGTTTTATATATTTTAAAATAACTTAATCAAAGCAATAAGTCATCAAAGTGATCTCTTTTTTTTTGTGTAAATTATTTTGTTTTAAAATATTAAAAGTTGTGTGCATGTAACTTAAGTTATGTTAATATAGATCGGTCTAAAGGAAGGTTTATAATATTGCATGTGCAACTATGTAAATAAACATGTGACGATTATTTGAAATTGGCCCAAAGGAAGATTTATTTTCGACATGTTCTTATTCAAGGGTGAAGCCAGGAAAAAATTTTAGGGAGCAAAATTAAATTGTCTATTATCTGTATATTTTTTTAAAGGATTAAATCAAATTTTTATTATTTTTAGGGCCCAAAATGCAATTTTACCTTTATTAATTTAAAATTTTTTAAAATTTAAAGGGCCAAAAAGATAAAAATTTTATTTTAGGGGGATCGGGGCCTCTACCAGCCCCTCTAAATCCGCTCCTATTCTTATTGTCAGTGTTTGATTATACACTAAGATATTACTTACAAGTTAATATTTTTCCAAAGATGAAATACTAATGGAGTGTCTGATATCTTGATATGGGGTTTTTTTTATTCAAATTATTTTGGTTTAAATTTGAAGTCTTATGTGAGGTTATTTTGATTTATTCAGCTATTATTATATTTGCCAACATCACTGTATATTGTTTTGGGATATATATATATATACTATTATCTTTTAATTTGATTGAAAGATGAAATTATGAGAGATATTTTGAAACAAATAAATTCATATTTTGGCTTTAGATTTTAATTAAGGATGTCTAATATTTTAAATAGATTAGTTGAAACAAAATGCCGCCAAAGTGACCTTTTTTGCGTAGATTAGTTTATTTAAAATATCAAGATGATTATATGTTTTTATGATTCATGCGTTTATTAATTGACCCAAAGGTAAGTTAATATTTGCCCGAATTTCAAAGACATCTGTAGTGATGTGTAACAATTATAAGGTACTTTATCTGAGCAATAAGTTGGTCTAAAGATTGATTCATTGTTTGACATAATTTATTGTCAATGTTTGATTGCTACAACAAGAGTATCGCTTATTGTTAATATTATTGTCCAAAGACTTGATATTAATGTAGTGTTTGGTATCTTGAGATGGGATTAGTCATTATCTTGAATTTATTGTTTACTTATGATTGATGTGAGCTTGTTTTTATTTACTTTTTGTTTTATATTCAGCGAGTTCATCTTCTGCTGCCACAATATATGCTAATATAAATTCTATACCCATACTTAATAGGACTAATTTCAATGAATGGAAAAGACACTTATAGTGCTTGGTTATATGGACATAGACCTTGCACTAAAAGAAGAACAACCAATACTTCTCACTGTGGAAAGCACCCCTTATGTTAAAAGGGATTTTGAGAGGTGGGATCGTTCAAATTACATGAGTCTAGTGATCATGAAGCACAACATTCCAGAAACCTTTAAGGCACAAAATATGAAGAGATTACTCAGGCCAAGGGTTTCCTTGACGAAATTTAGAAATGTTTTGCTAAAAAAAGCGATAAGGTTGAGATGTCATCATTTTTTACTTTTTTGATGTATATGAAGTATAAGGGTCATGGAAATTCTGAGCGAACTTGAGGCTATGAGTTTTATGATCCCACAATTAAGAATAATTTTAAGACGAGAATGACAATATTTTTGAGGATGTTGAGTTTGGAGGGAGAAATAAGGTTAGAAAAATTGCTTTTGAGGAGGAATTGGATTCCAACTCAGTTCCTACTATCACTTTTGATGATGTTCAAGTTCTCATACCTATCATTGATCAAGAAGTGAATCCAAAGCCTCAACAAGACAATGTTGAACAACTCCTTATTCAAGATGAGGTAATTGTTCCAAAAGAACAAACTCAACAACCTCAAGAACGAATGTCATTTAAAAGGTTCACTAGAGAAAGGATTATAATGGCTTTAGTGGAATATTTTGACCTTAAGCTGCATCAGATAAATATTAAGTCAATGGTTTCTCAATGGTAACATTGATTATACATTTATATGGTGCAATTAGAAAACTTTGTGTCTAATGATGCAAAGTTAATGATTTGCAAATGAAAGAACTTCATCTATAGGCTTAAGCATACTTCTCATCAATAGTATTACAAATTTTACCAAATGATTATCTCATTCGGTTTAGAGATGAATTTGGATGATAATTGTATATACCATAAGTTAGTGGGAGTAAGGTTTTATGTTTGATTTTATATGTTAATGACATACTACTTTTCAATAATAAGTATAGTCTCAATCAATGCCTTAAGAATGTTTTTGAGATTACAGAAATGCATAAGATTTTTTTACATTTTAGCAGTGGGAAGTCTATGTTCAGGTTTGTATACATTGGAATATTTTGTACATTATTGGGATGTTAGGCAGATATTTAAGCAACCTTGGTTTGGATCATTGGATAGCATCCAAGAGGGTTATAAGATATTTTCAAAGAACAAAAGATTACATGCTCACATATCGGAGGTTTGATCAGTTAGAGATCATCAGCTATACTGACTCCGATTTTAATGGAATATAGATACAAGATTTTGTCAAGGTGCAAATTATGAAAACAAATTGCAACCTTTTATTTCAATAGCAACAAGAGCACATCAAAGTCAAAGCACATAGACTTTAAGTTCTTGGTTGTTAAAGTAAAAGTTCAGAGTGGTTAGGTGCCTATAAAGCATATTAGGAAAAACTCCATAATTACGGATCCACTTACTAAGGGACTACACCCAAGGTTTTTCATGAGCACATTGCTCATATGGGTGTAATATCTTTAAGGATATTTGGTTTTAGTGGGAGTTTGTACTTTTAAATGTTTTTATGTTATAGACACATTTTTAGTTATTTCAGTTTACGAATATTAAGTTTATTTTCTACAGAAATAAAGTTTATTTGGTTTATTCACACTCTGATTTTGGTAAAGTTTGATCTCACTAAGTTTTAAGGAGGACTAGTTGGAAATAGACATGTTTAGATCATATTGCATGTAATTTCCATGCTACACTCCATACTTGATCTATGTCATTTGGTTGTGTTAATATACGTGATCGGGAAGGATTCAGTTACGATATATGTAACGAAAATCGCCTTGGTTCTATGCTAACATAATAAATAGACGAGACTGTTCAGAGTACCTTTTGGATATGATAGTAAAGTTTTGAGCTCATAAGGTTATATAATGACATGTAATTATAAAGTAATTAGTAAATATATGTGGTCCAAGTGGGAGATTGTTGGAAAATATGGATATCACATATATAATAAGGGTGATTACATGTTATTATTTATTATCATAATAGGTTAGCCCAAATTAAAAGTGATCTAATTTAGTTAAGGTTTATTGGGCTTTAATTATTAAATAAAGTTTGAGTCAAATATGTGTGTATACTCTAGTAACTAATTTCTAATTGATGATGGGCTGATTAGAAATTACGATTAGTGTGCCAAAGTTATAAATTAGGGTTATGGTCCCCAAATTACACATGAGTAACTTTTCTAATATCCCATCTTTGGAAAAGAGAGAGTCACCCTCTCAAAATTGCTGGTGTGCTAATTTGGAATATCAAAACCTAAAGATCCGTATATTTCAAGAAATCGATGAATTCAGTTACGCTTCCGCATCTAGTTTTGTTCTTGATTTATTCTTGATGATTTGACATGACAGATCTTGGTTTATGGTTTATTAAGTTTTATTTCAAATTTATTTTACGGTTTTAACATAGTGTCCTAGTATTCGGGCTCGGCGACTAGGCTAGGTATGGGGTGTTACACAAGTTCTTTGCAAAATCTTCATCAATTTAGCCTCCTTGTATCGTAAACTAAAAATAGAAAAGGTAAACTATTACTATAAGGTAGTGTCGTTTCTATTTTAATTATTCGAAATTTGTTTTTGTCAATTTAGTCACTCTAATTGAGATAATTGCTCAAATTGATCACCGTTACTAAAAATTTCGTTAATCCACTAACATACATGACATTTTTTTTTACTTTTGACTGAAGCTAGAGACCTCTATATAATTAGTCCAAAACATTTTTTTATCTATTTGCAACATAAGAACCACAAATCCTCATCGCACCCAACACCCACTATAAGAACTACCAATCTTCATCATCACCCATTCCTTACTCTCTCATCTCTATCTCTCCTCACTTTGCTGTCGTCGCACCATAAAAACCACTTCACACAATTTCTTCTCCAACATAGATAAAACTCAGCAAGCTACTCGAGTTAGAGATAAAACTCAACATGGATAAAACATGCGTGCTATTGCTAGGCTTGTGTCTGTGTTAATGATAGGTATTGTGTGTGTTTCTTTTTGGAAAAAAATTTAATTTTTTTCTCTTTCTTTCTTTATAATTATTTTCAAAATATTTTCAGTTGCGAAAAATCCGTGTCTGACTGCTGCAAAAAATTCGTTTCAGAAAATATATTTTGTAACTGTTGTAGAAATCCGAAAATATATTTTCTATTATTGCATATTTACAATTTTACCCCTTCAGAAAATCCTATAAATAGCATATCATTCTCCTCATTTTACACAACAAGGAAAACAACAATCTTTTCTCCCACAGCTTGTAACAACAGTTTTTTAGTGGTGTCGAAAATAGTGGTTTCGGGACCACAAATCTGATGAGTAAGTTTGTATAATGAGTATTTAAATTATATGAGTCAATAATAGTTTTTATATGGAATTTCGAATTAATGAATTTTAATTATTGAATTAAAAGTTAGTATAATGGTTCGGTTCAAAAGCCAAGTGGTTTTGAAAAATGAGGTATCGGGATCTCGTTTCCAAAATTTTTGGTCATAAATATTTTTATTAAATATTTACAAAGTCGTATTATAGGTGAATTGAAGTTTGGTCCGGTAATTTTGATGATTGATTGCTTAATTGAAGTTAAATGATTAATTTGTAAAAGAGGTAAAAGTTCATTGTTAGAGATAAAATACTAAAGGGACCAAAATGGTGATTAGATCATGGTCAAAAAGTCCAAGTGGTGGTGACAAGATTATCATCTACTAACTTTTAGATTATCTATTCATTTAGTCCTATTTAGTTTAGGATTAAATTGAAATTAAGCTTGTTTAGTTAAAAATTAAAGATAATTGAAGGACCAATTATGCAATTAAACCTTCTTTAGATGGTAAATATACCATATATTTTTATTATGGACATTATGGAAATGCTTTAATGATTTTATAATTTATTATGAAAAGGTTAATTTTGTAAATGGTTAAAAGTTAAGTTAAATTAAAGAAATTAAAAGATAAAATTAGCATTTCCTTTCTTCTTCATGGAAAAAGAACCAAAACACCACAGCTAGGGCATGGAAGCTTTGGCCAAGCTTGAGTTTTTCGATTGGGTGAGTAAACCTCGCTCGTTTTTAGTAATTTTTATGTTTTTGAGCTCGTTTTAGCTTGATCTAGCTAATCGGGGATTAATTTGTAAAACTATTAAATGTTGTGGATTATGCCATTGATGAGTTTAGTGTGTTTTTAAAGTTTAATGATAAATTATTAAGCTTGATTGTTAAATAAGACTATTTTGTAAAGTAATTTTACTGTTTAAGGACTAAAATGTTAAAGTGATAAAATTACAAGGACTTGAGGTGAAAAAACAGCAAGTATGGGCTGTAGTGGAGTGCTAAACCACTCGGTTGAATTTAGTTTTAGTTAAAATTGGTTAAATTGCAAGTTTTGAGCTTAAGGATTAAATCACAGTGAAGTAAAATTTTGGGGGCAATTTTATAAAAATGTCAAAAGGAACTTAATTGCATAAAATGAGTCAATTTACTGTTAGAATTAGTTAATTGAATGAAATTATTATTTTAGATCAAGAACGTGTTGATAACAGAGGAAAAGATAAAGTAGTGGAGTAGTCCCTGTACGTTGACGATTACTGCAAATAGTTCCGATAAGTTCATTCGATTTAATCTAGTACAATTTGATTTGATTTGTTGTAATTAATAATGTGTGTCTTGTTATGAATGATTGGATGCTTAAAGTGTACTTGTGAAATATATATGTACGAGTTGAAATGCTTTGGAGTTGTGGTACGATGAGTACGGGGTTGACGCGAGTAGTGGAGATGATTACGGGATAGTTACACATATTGATTACGATGATGTCCTGAATTTGTTGCAGACTACTGTTACATGATAATATGCACTGGTGTGTTGGTTGGATAGCTCTTACGAGCATACTAATTACTAATTGATAGCTCTTATGAGCATACTGTTTATTGATTGATAGCTCTTACGAGCATGCTATTTGCTGATTGATAACTCTTACGAGCATAATTTTACTGATTGATAGATCTTACGAGCATATTATACACTGATTGATTAGCTCTTATGAGCATACTGCGAATTTACATGTCATCGTGTGTTGGAGGAAATAGCTCATGCGAGCATACTGAGTACTGATTGATTTACTCTTATGAGCACACTGGGAATTTACATGCTATGGTGTGTTGGGTGGTATTGTTAATGTTAATTATACTGGCACTACTTACCATTATGAAATGTGTTTGACAGGGATTGAATTTATGGTCTATTGTTTAAATTGATATGTTCATTTGGTAAGATTTTTTGTTTAATCAGCAAACTTACTAAGCTTCCGTAAGCTTACTAGTGTTATGCTCTTTGTTCGGATATTTTATTTTGGTGTTGGAGGATCAGATCAACTCGAAGAATCACATTATCCTGAGGGCTCATTTGGTAGCTTTTGTAAACACTTGGGTTATATGGCACGTACTAGGCAAATGTAAAAGTTGTAAAGTTCATGTTTATGCTTGTGCTTGGCATTTTGGTATGGTATATGTGTTTAATGGTAAACTTGGATGATATGTTGTTTATCTTAGGTAACTTAAATGATGGTTCATGAATGTTAAGTGTTATGTTTGAATTGGTATGTTATAATATGAATTGATGAGTTATTATATGTGCTACTTATGGATGATTGTTATGGAATAATAGGTAAGTGCTTGATGTTGAGTTAGGTGTGCAATGCATTAGGGAGTTTAAGGATGGTTGAAAATGCATGTTTTGGTTAGATTTGGGCTATTTTAGGGTCTTGGTATGACTTCTTTAACAATGGTACAGTTATTTGTGAAATTTGAGGTGGAATGAGCTTGATTAGGGTCATTTATAGGGACACACGGCTTGGGACACGGTCTATCACAAGGTCATGTGCCACACATGGGCAGCCCATACAGGCGTGTGCCTTGAGTGTGTTAGCTGAAGGGTTCACACGGGTAGAGACACGGGTGTATGGCCTAAGCCAGAGAGTTACACGGTTTGACACATGGTTGAGCACATGGGCGTGTGGAAGGATCACACTTTCGTGTGGCTCTAGATGGAAATTTTTTATTTTGCTTGAAAAGTTCTGATTTGTTTCGATTTGGTCTTTGATTGTTTGTAAGTTATTTTTAGGGCCTCGGAGGCTTGATTTAAAGCTCATAAATGTATGAATTGATTCACTTTGAATTATTTATTATTTTATGAAATTGACTTGATTATTAATTGTTAATTAGTTATAAAATGCTTCGATTAATACGGTAATATGTTGTAACCTTATTTTGAAGATGGAAATGGGTTATGGGTGTTACACAACTCATCTATTCCTTTCTAGTTTTTCCGATTTCTTTTTTAGAAGAGCAATATCAATTGTGTTCACTTTCTTTATGCGCGTGTACAAATATTGTAGTATTGTGTTAACCTTGGGGGTGACATTCACTACACGATTACACCAATTAGGGCGGATTTACTTCTAAAGCAATGTTTTTTCGTGGCACAGTGATTATTTATTTGTTTATAGTCATTTTTTTCCTGTCAATGCTAACGATTTTGTTTTTGCAATAGTATATTTCCAACAATTTCAACCTTCGAAATTCATGTGATAATGATGAGATTGTTGCTTGTTAGCTCAAAAGAATATTTCAAATGACTATCAACATCATTGCCATTGATATTGAACTCTTCAAACCCATCGGGGTAGGCTTGGTGGTAAGTCACGGCGAAGCTCAGCCATGTTCTCAGATCGTTGCTGGAATCAGTTGAGGATGATAACGAGCTGTTGAGATGATCAATGGCTAAACTAAGAAGCCGACGACAATTTTACATTACTAAATCCGTCGAGGATACGATACCTATATCAGATAATTGCATCGACAATGTTGGAGAAACAGTTGTGTAAGGTGGCTCTTATGGTACAGGAGAGGGGGAGTGAAGAGCAATAGAGATGGGGAGCGAGGGATGGGCAGTGATGAGGAATTTGCTTTGTAGATAGTCACTTTACAAGTCGACTAGGTTAAAAAATGATTATTTCAAATAAAATATTTAAACATTATTTCTCAAACAAAATTCAAATTTTTAAAATCTTTTAGGTTTTTAAGGTTTTTAAATAATGGAGATTTAGATATAGATGTATATTTTTCTTTTATTTTTTTGTTTTTTTTTATAGTTTTTCAATTTTTTAGAATCAGATTAAATTATATAATGTGTAAATATGGAGCACAAAATTTTTAGAATCAAGATCAAACTGATATAATATGTGAATGTTAAGGATTAAATTTGTTATTATATCAATTTTAAAATGGTCACATCATCTTTGGATTGGATCAATCTTGAACTTGATTGGTTTTGGACACGGATTGTTATAAGTTCGGGTTTTTTTAGACTTGAATTTTTTGGGCTTAAATTTTCTTAACTCTAAGTTTTTTTGGGTTTAGACTTTTGACATTTTAAGTCAAACTCGAAAAGGATTGATTGAGTTAGTTTTGATTCGGTTTGGACAAACTTTAAAACTCAAATATAGAGATGAAAATGTGGTAGGAAGGGGTAGTTTTTTTGCTTGTCTCAATCCCGGTCCAATTTGAAATTAAATATTAATTTATCTGCCCCGAATTCAACCCGAAAATAAAAAATATACTCAACTCCAACTCCAACCGATTTACATATATATATATATATCAAAGTAGAATAATAGTTTTAATTTTTTTATTATTTTTAATGGTACTATTAATATTTTGCTAAGTATAATTATCTTAGAGCAAGCATAAACATAAATTTTATTATTATATATTTTAAAATAATATTATATATAAGAGTATTTTGATAATTTTTTGAATGGCGTGAAGCATCTTTTTTCAAATTTGACCGTAACTTGATTATTTAAAGAATTAAACTGTCTTGACCCACCCCAAACTCAATTTTAGAAAAACCAACCCTGTAAAATCAAGTTGGGTTGGAACCTGTCTAAGTCTAGATTTTTTTAGGTAAAAGTATTATAGAGTCATTTGTACTTAGAGTTAAATTGTGTTTTATCTCTTCTATTTAAAAATTGAGTAAGTTAGTCTTTGTAGTTAAATCAAGAAGCAAATCTATACTTTTTGTTAAAAAATTTCATTCATTTGTATTGTTAAAAACTAACATAACTAATAGGATAACTATATATATCATACTAATGTATAAGAATCAATTTTTTATAATAGAAATAAATGGAATTTATAACGAAAGATCTAGTTTGCACTTTTATTTAATGTACATAAATTAATTTATCCGTTTTTTTAGTAGAGAGAACAAAATATAATCCAACTCTTAGCATAATATCTGATTATAGGTTCTTATAATATCTAATCTTTGTGATACAATGTCTAGAACTATCCATAGCCCCTCTTCAACCTTTAAATAAGAGGATAATGCGCTTCAACGTACTTGAACTCACGTGCTCCTGCACTGTAAACAATACCGATATCAATTGAGCTAAAACTCAATCGACAGTAAAATAATGAAGTAAAAGTATATGTTTCTTAAATGGAACTAAATGGACTTGGTATTTGGTATGTAAAATAAATTAGCAAGATTACAAGGAACAACTAATCCAAGAGGGCCAGAACTCAGAAAGGCAATGTCATAAACTCGCGAGGGTACTGTTACTAATGGGTTAATAATGCTTCAATGCGTAGTTGTTGGATAAGGCTACACTCTTACTTGCTTTATTCTTCAATGATTGTTCGTTTTATGATTTGTTGCTAATATAGTGTCTTTTGTTACCTGTTCCCTTCCTGATTAAGTTCCGCAAAATGTGTTTAGAGGAAACGTCAATCTAAGGTCAAACGGCTGTCAATTACTATTTGGAAGTTGGTTACATCCGCTCTTATTTTCTGTTAAACTCTACTACTACTACCCTCCCTGTACATTGCAAAAGCTATCGATTTAATCCTGTATTTTTATTTGACCATTTTTAACCCTATACTTTCTCAATTTTAAAATTCCAATCCTCACTAAACAATAACTATAACTCTTAAATTCATTAAGTTTATATTATTTCCTAAATTAGATGCACCAAACATATTATTATATGTATGTCATGTTGGATTATCGTCTATTATTTGTCATCAAGATTTAAAATGATCCAATTGAATATAATACAACTATTAATCAAATCTACAACTATTTGCATAATAGAAGACTAATAATTGAATTTAAACAAAATTTTTTAATAATTTCATTATAAATTCTGATTATTTGCTTTTTTTGAAATAATATCTAGAACTACCCATAAATAAAAGAATAATATGTTTTAACACACTCGAACCCACCTTTTACTGCATTTGTAACAATGTTCATGTCAATCGAGCTAAAATTCAATCTTTAACCAAACAAATTTAATTGCTACTATTTAAGGCAAGACTAGAATTTTCAATTCTAAAAAGTACTAAGAATTGACCAATTCGAAAAATATAAACACTAAAATTAATCAAATAAAAATACAGAATCAAGGCAATGGATTGTTAATCCACCATGTGCGGGTTCAATTCCCGTCGTTCGCCCATGTCATTTTTTTTACTTTTGTCTTTTTTTTTTTACTTTAAATATATATATATTTTGTTTTTATAAAGACGAAGAAAAAAATGATCTTTCCTATTTACTCTGTCGACGAAAAATCAAATTATCACTGTATTTATTCTTTTTTCTACTTCTTCCAAGTGCAAAATAACCCCAAGAGGTTGCGAATTTTTTTTTATCAATTGGAGCCCTCCCTTCACCACTCCCATGGGGATGGTCTACAAGTTTCATAACTACTCCTCTTACTACAAGACTAAATCCATAACTTTCAAATTTTAACCTTTTATCTTCTGTAGGCGAACTGACCAATTGCCTCTGCCTCAAGCTCAACCTTAATGGACCGACACTGGGTCAAATTTGGATTAATCTTAGACCCAGTAAGGCAATATCGGTTTGAATTCTTGGTCCAGTGGTTCAAATTTGGTCCACCCTTAAATATATATATCAGACCTGTTAATTGATCTTTATATTTGTTTTATAACATAATAAATTATTGCAACAGTAGCAACTAGAAAAATTACTACTCATATACTTGAAGTGAGTGTTATAAATTCTAATTTAGTAATAAAATGCATCCTAAATGAATAAAAGAAAATGGATTTTCCCACCCGATGATAATAAAGCAGGTGCAGTTCACGCACATAAAATAGACAAAAGTATTGAACCAAAAGGAGAAACAACACTAAACAAAAGAACTATACTACTTATCAACTTGTTTACTAGCCGCAGCCTATCTTTTTCAAATATCAGCTGGATAAGAAGTGAAACACGAAATTTACATCAGCTTTGCTCAACTAATAGACATCAAGTAGCTAACCATATGAATATGAATGATCTCTCGGCAGGATAAAGAATATCAACAAAAAGTCAGAAAAAAGAAAAAAAAAAATGAACCATAACATATTTCTACCTTTTTCTTTTCATGACTTGATAATCAGATGGATATAGGCTTGTGATCGGAACTCTTTTTAGAAACTCAATCTTTTCTTTCGTGTTGCCCCATAATTCATGTCAATACTATGGTATCTTGGTATCTTGTTCTGGAACACCATCTGATAGGAGAAAGTTCCATCTTCAAACTGCCATCAATTGTTTGCTTCACATAAGTTGATTGTTCCTGGGAATCAAAAAACTCAAGCAAGCAAAACAACTGTTGAGAATTCCAGGTGGACATTTTGCATTTTCATCAACAAGACTGAATATGCCTCCTAGAACCAAAGAAGAGAAGAAAGAATTTCTAGAATCAATTTGTCACTCCTATTCAGTCTGAAAGCATCGCTTCCAACTCAGGTTCATCAGAGATGACTGCACCATAATCTGAACCTGTTACATTAGACAGGTGCTTCTCTTTTGACCCGCTTTTGTCTGTCTCATCCTCATCATCATCCAGATCAGGCCATTCTGGCACATCATTATCATCATAATCATTCTCATCATCACTGACGATAACATCTTTTCTTGATGAATCATCCAATTTTCTATGTTTCTTGTGTCTTGAATCTGCCTTCACCCTTCCCATTGCCTCTGAATCTTCACATATACACGTGGATGGATTCTCATGAAACTCACCCCTTCCTGCCCTGACTTCCTTTGGTTCCCCCATAAAACCTTTCTGTAAAGTACGAATTCTAGAGGCAAATTCTTCCCATGTCATGTTGTTTCTGCTTAAGAACAAGCGATACAGTTTTTTAGCATTTGGACGAATACTAGGTTTATGTCCAAAATATTTCCTGCAATAGAACAAGCAAGAGAAATGTTAGCCAGCAGTTAATAGTTATGTAATGGAAGGATTCAAAGCAGGATGGCTTTACCTTCTTCCAGCTAAGATTCTAGCCATGTTACCATTGTTATTGGTTACAAACACATCACTCTCATCACAAACAATAAAGTCAAGTGCAGCCATTCTAGAAGAGAACGACAAAAATGGCCCTAATTCTTCTTTGGTAGCAATGGTATCTTTTGAATAGAAGTTTGGGAAGAGTGCTTTCAGGGGTCTCAAAGTTTCCTCCCCTCCATAAACTTCACCAGATGCCACATAAATATGAACATCACTGCCATATCCTAGAGCTCTAAGCATCAGACCAACTTCCTCTGGGTTAAGCAGGCATCTTCCTTGCCTTCTTTCTTTATCTGGATTGTTTTTCTGCAAAACCAGAAAATGGTTGCCATGAAGCATATGCATTCGATCTGGGATTGGGGTGGAACGATGGGAGTAAAATAAATACAAATTGGAGAATTTCGAGGGACTGCAACTTCTGTTCTCACTATAGCAGTTACTTCAGAATTTTCTATGCAATGCTCTTAGTCTTTCTTGTTCTTTATAAAATCCTCTCAACTATACCTGGATCTTCTAGAATGTTTCCACATCATGGAAGGGGAAAGAAATGCATTTTTTTCACTTGGTACTAGACAATGTTTCTTTTAAACTGAAAATTGATGTTTGGTGATCATAACAGCGGAAACTTAGAAACTTGCTTTCCAAATTCCAAGTTCTTGGCCAATAAAAACAAGATAAAACTATTAGAGTTTGACACTTAAGCCTTACATGTAAAGTCTTCCACCTCTTTTGTATGGCACCTAGTTCATTCTTTTCCTTTTCACCTCCACCATAATCACAGCCTGAGAATGCAAGCATATCAGGCTCAAACCTGTAATAAATTTGCTTGGTTGCATCAATAATCTCATATCTGTCCTTTAGTATTGAATGGAAAAGCCATTGCTTCAAAAGAACGATGCATTGATTCACTGCTATATATGCACTACCTATCATGGTGAATTTGGTTGATGGTCTACATCTAAAAAGCACGAGATACAGAAAGACATTTCATCATAACATCAGATAGTGGATCTTACACTAATGGTCATGCTGCATTTACCAAGCGCAAAGAAATAGGAAAGCTGTGTACAGTTAGCTAAAAGTACATTCTTATACCTGTATCATGCATACAAGTTAAGCAGTTTTGAACCTTAAGGAGTTCATGTATATAAAGTATAGGTGGCACCGAGCACATAGCTATACGCATAGATATGCAATAAGCGTGATAGATATACAGGACCAAAGAAAATTATACATGCCTCAAGTGCAAAGCAATATAATGCTTGCTCCTCATCCGCATTCGCTGAACAAGCATTTTACCCATTTCTAGAATAGGATTAGCGAACTGCAAAGCATGGTAGTTAACTCTGCATCTTAACTTCTGCAAATCTGTATCCAATCTATTTGCAAGTCTGTAATCAAACTTGTTGAGCTGAACTGCATTCTTCACATGTTAACAAGATGTGCCATTAGTTAAACCATCAGATATTAATAGTTATAGGTTAGTGGCCTGGTTATTTGGTTCATACATAACTTAAATGAGCTGGACTAACCAGCATCATCTGGAGCTAAAATGCAAATTCAGGCATAACTGTTACGTGACAATATTAAACACATAAAAAAGTGTAGATTTTCAAATACTAAAATTACAAACGGATCAAACTCCCATTAGTGATGCTACCTGCAAGCCAGACGTCATAATACATATTCCCCACCAGTGCGTTAGATGGGTCAAGTCCAAAGGGATACATCAAGTGCAGGCTTCACTGATGTTATCAAAGAGTTCAAAACAAAAAATCACTTTTTTTTTTACAATTCTCATTAGTGATTATGGTTCAAATAATTCACAGCATTTCATAATCTCATGGCTAGACCTCAATTTCATTCAAAACAGCAACTTCTATTAAAACAAATCATTTTAAACATGAAAACCTTATACCTCTGATTTACATAGCAGCAGCCTCAAATGATGTTGGTAAACCATTTTAAACAATACATAACTTAAAACAATGATGACATACAAAAGTTATATTGAAAATATGCTATTTATTTACAATATCAAAATGAACAGAAGTTGACAAGAGTGGTACTTTACAATTTTTAAGGCCCTAATGAACAGTTTTTGTACTTGATAGATCAGCTTAGTTAGGTAAAGCTAGAACTTAAAGCACACAAAATCAGACCTAAGAGTACAATAAAATAGAGATTGTATTAATCTTGGTATTGACTGGTGAAAACAGTAACAATTATGTTGGAATATTGGCATATGAAAGATGGAGCACAGACTCAATTATATATCAAATTGCTATCTAGGTACAGGAAAGTGGTAAATGAACCTCTATTTACGACTTACAACTTACGAGCATGCTTAAGCAACACATTTGACATTAATTTTTCTCTCTGAGGAAAAGAAGAAGATACAAGAGACAGGGCAGCTAATACAAACACAGGAGAAACACAAGCAAAACAATCCAAAACTCTCATGTGACCAGTTAAGAACCATGCATATAAAATTGACTGAAAATACTTTAATAGAGAACTTACATGCCTTTTCAAAAGAACTGGCAGTACACGATTTAGGTAACACCTTTCACTACACTTCCGTGGAACGCGCATGGTGTATGGACTCCAAGTCCTCCCTCCCCTTTTAGGCAGCTTCTTTATGATTTTAACATCTTTTGACAAAAATGATATGAACCAATCAACATCAAAGATATCTGTGAAGTCACTGGACATGAAGAGGTAGAAACTGTCACATAACATCTTAACAGTTCAATTCATCCAGAATTTTTTTCTACTTAGATACAGGTGGCTAAACAAAGTTACAACTTAAATGGTGAATATCTTCTATTCTATTAAAAACCTGGCGTCCTTCCAAAATGATTTTTGGTCCAGCTTTGGAACAACAAGAGTAGCATTCAGAATTCGAGCAGCAACAACAGCATCCGTAATCTGCCACATGCATTGATAGTAAGCTTAACTACAAGAAAGCACCAATAGAGAGATAAAAAAAAAGCATGATTCATATCATTGTGGTATTGGGAGTGGATAGTAAGCAGTAATAGAAAGCCCAAACTATAGTGTTCTGAAAGACCAATAGCTTTAAGCAGGGAGTACATCACTAACTATTCCTCCGGTTCAAATCAGCAGAAAGCATGACCTATGCTTGTTAGAGCTTTCCATTGAATCTCAACCCATTAAATTATTTTCTGTTTGTAGCTGAAAATTTTTCTGTTAAACAGTATCTGTTGCCAATGGGACCAAAGCAGCCGCTTCATTATACAGTTTCAATCCTTTTTACACGCTCAGTTGCAATTTAAATAGAATAGTACATAACTCCACACTGACCAAACATGGTTTATGACATCATACAAGGCTGAAATTTTCTATAAAACGTCATTCCAACAGATAAAAGAACAGTACTGAAAAGTAGCTAACAAACTTACTCCGGTTCTTTGTTGGTTCAAGCCTCCACTAGTGGCAATAGCCAGGTATCGAGTGGGATGTGTAATAGCTTCAGCTTCTGTAGTACAATCCACGAATTAGTGCTTTTTTTACTGCATAAGGTATCTATGCAATTTCATAATTGTCCGAAGCAGTTTAAGAAACCCTAAATCATCTCAATTCTTTCATCATTATCATAGATTTGATGTTACCCAAATCCATTTACATAAAACCGTAAGTCACGAATAAAATATGAACAATTTTTTATCTGTAAAAAAGTACAACTAATCTGTGAAATTGGAGAAGACAATGATTATACGAACTCGCAAATCTGGCGCTGGCATTACTGCATCCATAAAAAATTTAGCATTTTTCGAACTCCATATATCACGATCTAATTTTCCACCGGTACTCTGATTTTCAAAAACAATATTGCAAATTAATCAATCGTTAGGTTCCAATGAAAACTAAAACGAAACGCGTAATCATACTAAATTTGCAAATAATAATACAAGTAAAGAAGGAGCCCTAACTGGAATCTTGAAACAGAATTCCTATCGGAAACCGAATCCTTAACAACTGCATTAAACTACACGAAGCAAGATGGATTAAATGATACGTTTACAAAATCACATATAATTTAAAAAAAAAATCATGACGAAAGAGAGAGGGAGAGAGCAAATACAGAGGTCTGGTGGTGGCGAAGGTGAAAGTGTTCCGATTCGTCTGGAGAAGGAAAGATAAAGGAAAGGAAAGCAAAGAGAAGTAGAAGAGCGCCGGAGATGGCGGATACAACCTGAACTAGAGAGCGGAGGCGGTGGTAGTGAAGTTTGCGCCGCCGAGGCAAGGCCATCGTAGCGGCGCTCCACTCTTTACCCAAACAAAAAACTAAAAAGTAGAGAGAACGAGTGAAAGATATCTGCCCACTATAAATCCAACATTGCTTGAATTGAATCTTAGCAGTATAGACTATGCAAGTGGGCGTGAGAATAAGGATAAGAGTAGTTGCATCATGAGATCCAATGAAGAAGAAGAATAAAAGAAACAAAAACCGCGTGGAAGAGTGTGTTGGCGAGCTAGCTTTTCTATCAGTTTCAGTTCCCTGCCTTCTTTTATTTTATGGACAGGATAGATTCTTTCAAATGTTTTACTTGAGAGTAAAGTTTTAATATGACTTAAATTTAAATAATATTTATAATAATAGTATTCTTTTAAATGTTTTTTTTTTCAACATTTTTGCTACTAATAATGGGAATTAGGAAGACATGCTTTTCGGTGGAATGGTAATAATGTAATTTTTATTTAATATAGGTAATAAGATAGGTAAATTTTAATTGATATAATAATTTTAAGGGTAAATTACATCGTCACTTTAAAATAATATTATTTTTATTTTGATTACTTCAAATTTTTTTATTAATTTAAATATTATAATTAAAATAATTATTTAAATTTATCACAATAGTTAAAATTATGTTAAATTGTTGATTTGACTTATTTTTTTAATTTTGACTTAAAGTTAGGCCTCAAAACATTTTTTTTTGTTTATTTGCAACTATCCAACACCCACAATAAAAATCACCAATTTTTATCACTGCCCAACACTCACATTCACTTCCATCTTTATCCTCGCTCCTCACCTGTCGCCCCGGCACCATAAAAACCACCATACATGACTTCTTCTCCAACATAGGTGATGCAATTATGAAATATGAGAAGACATCACCTTTGAATTTGGCTTATGTACAAACGAAAATTTGTTGATTGTATTTGTCTTTTCTCATTGGATATCGTTTGCCAAATAATAAATAATAATAATATTTATCTTTACGGTTAGAAAAACTCGATTCACCTCGATCAAAATGGCCTGAAAAGAATGGCATATTAGGTATATACCTCAATCACTATTAATGCTAACTTCTCCATACCGATACTTTCTCATGTTTTAAGCCATAATTTGTTTGCAAATCATGCAATAAGCAGTGAAATAAATTTTTTGGCATCTTAAAACTATTCATACAACGATCATCATGCTCATTTAACACTTTGTCCATCTACATTTGACCTATATAATTTGAATCCATACAAGGTTGTTTAGTGAAATAAGTTTTAGTGTGTGCCAATACACTACCTAACACATATTCTTCCTCTCCGTGACAATTTTTGTGCTCAACTTGTGTAATAATTGTGGCTATTCTTCGTTGAATTTCTTCACTTAATTCAAGGGTATCATAATTCATATCAAAACTCTTATACATATTGTTAAATTCATCCATAACCTGAAAAAGTAACCAAATAAAAATAAATTCATATTTTGTGACATTCTATACAACACAAAGAAACTTCAATAAAATTATACCACAAAAATATCGAACATAAAAAAGTATCATACATTAGTTTTACACATAAAAAGTAGCATAATCATAACACATTAATAATCTTAAGGACCTTAGGGTGGAGGTGGTTGATGGAATGGTTGGAAGGGAAATGAGGATGTTGCTAGCAATAATGAAAATGATTCATTTTGATTTTGTTCAGCATACTCACGTCGAAGCCCCAAAACCCTAACATTTGGATCTAAGTTCAAAAACATTTCTAGTTTCACCTACGTTTGGAACATTTTGATGGAAAAAAAAAATTACAGTTCATCTTTTTTTGGAATTTCATCTCTCAAAGCATGCAAAGCATCCGTTTCATCTAAAATAGGATATTGAGAGTGAGGGAAAATAATTTCATTCACCGACTTTCTTGGACTAGCCATACTCTCACACAACTTCTCAATCTGAGTAGTTAACGTTTTTCTCGATGATTTTTTACTTGGAGTTGATTTTTTTTTCCTTAACCGTGTACAACCTCAAGTGTTTGCTTGCTTCACTCAGAAATTTCATGAGAAGGGTTTGATGGTGCCTCATTAGGAGGAATACCCTCATTCTCATTAGTATGTTCATCTGAATCACCAAATCCCTCATTAGGTGTATCATCTCCCATAAGAGTCCTACTTGGAAGAACACCAGACGAAGGTGCCCATGCATGCTCTCCAATGGCAACAATTTCACCAAACATTTGCCACATTAACTCATTCAATCGTGGCTCAATTCCTTTCTTCATAAATCCTTTAAAATCAAGATTTTCCTATATAATATGTAAAATATTAAATGTTATACTAAGATTTTTATATTTGTAAATTATGAATTTCAATAAATTTTATGCATTAAAATATTGAAAAATTAACAATAATCTATATTTTTTTCGGCCCACCATTCTTCGGTAGGATCGGCAGTCCTTTTAAATGGATTCCATCCTAGACCAGTAGATTCCTTAAGCAACTCCGTCCATAACCTCCATTCCCTTTTTAACATATCCCACTTATTTTTCAATTGAGGTAATTTTCCATAATTTTTTTGTGTTCTTGCTTGAAAAAGAGCAATAACATTTTCCCATCCTTTTGGGTTTAGATGAGTTGTTAGTCTATTATCGGCGTTGACTTCATTCGTTCAAAGTTCACAAAATATCAACGTCAATTCATTATCTTAAAATTTCGTATATTTACCATATATTATTATTTCAATTTTAAATGTCAACCGACATAAAATCATAAATATATATCATAATAACCATGATTTGAAGATCACCACTATAACACATACAAACAACCATATATCTTAAGATATCATGGTATATTTACATCCACACATTTGTTTAGAGATTATGTATGTATCTACGCATGGGAATGAATAAGTTAAAGCTTAAGAAACCTTTGACTATTTAACATGAAATGATTATCATGATGACATGAAATATATTTCAATTAAAGAAATTATAATTGATTGGCATTTAACAGAGGTTGAAGGTTCTAACTAATCGAACTTTCCATGTTTTTTTTCAATGTCAGCGTCAAAGGTAGTGTGGTTTCTAAATTCTAATTAGCTAGCCATTCTACACGTAAAGAACTTGTTTGCCATATTGTTTGGTTCCTTTATTTTAAGAGCTTGGATTGGCTAATGAGATAGTGATGTTGGAGGAGCACCTCGGGTTTATGCTTGAGAAAGTGTCAAATATGAATTTGACCAATAGAACTAAGAAACTGAAAGGTAGTGTGCAGATCAAAATAGCATAGCAGCAAACCAAAGAAACAAACAATAAAAACCAACAAAATTAGAATAAAATCAATAGAGAAAAGCAAGATCAAAACAAAAAAAAAAAATCATAAACACAACAAGCACACAACAACAAAAATTATCTAAATCATGAATATTATGTAAACAATACCTAAATACATGAAAAACTAACCTTTAATGCTTGAATAAAGTGGCAGCCACAACCATGAATTGAGCAACAGAGCAAGGAAAAACCTTCAATAATATGCTAAAGTTTCTCAAACATGAAAACAAATAAGGTTGGGTAAACAATTATTCAACTTTTAAGGATAAAAAAAAGGAAATCATAGATAAAAGTATGGTCATTATTATCAAATAAAAAATCTTGTTTTTTCATTGTCCTATTCTGGAGGTCCAAAAAAAAAGGAAATCATAGATAAAAGTATGGTCATTATTATCAAATAAAAAAATCTTGTTTTTTCATTGTCCTATTCGCTTCAGTCCACAGGCTGACCATTCAGTGAGATTTGAAATGTCCAACTTCATTGCACCAATCCATTTAAACAAAATTTCAGTGTGTTTGAAGTGAAAAAGAAAAAGAAAAGAAAAAACTCCAATCATGCCTTCCCACAGCAAAACGCTGAACCAAAGGAAATCTTTGGGCACATTAACTGATTCCATTCCATAAACAAATTCTTATATTTTGTATCTTCAACTTATCATTTTCTTCCAAAAGAAATAACCTTTCGCTTTCAGTAGTAAATTAATAAGCATTTTCATATTTATATTTAATTGGAAAAATGCTAAATTTACGTTTTTATTATAACCAATTATGTATATAGAACCCCAAACCATAGGAAATCTTATCGAAGTTCAGCTCTCATTTATCGTAATCTACTATTATCATTGATGGTAATCAACTATTAAGCAAGTCGGTTTTGAGTATGTTAATTTGTAATTTGTTTACTAATGTATTGGAGTTTTTTTAATTAGTATCCAAAATTTTCACTCTCAACTCGAGTTCGAGCACAAATAACCGAGAATGAGAATCAAGATAATTTTTTACTAGGAAATTGATCTTTATAAAAATCAAGCTCAAGTTTTGAAAGTGAGACTTATTTGAGCTTGAGTTAAAATTTGAGTCTTGACTTTTGAGTCAAGCTTAAGTCTCTCAAGTTTGATTAAACTCATTTACCCCTCGAATCATTAATCATACAAATACAATATGGTATTTGGCCAGAAAACACTGGATTCGATGCAGTTTGTGGAGTTGGCAATGTCGAGATTGACGTGGTAGTGCTTTGCAAAATGGCCTTGTAAGCTGGAGGATTCTTTCGATCCCCGTCCAATTTCTATCCACAATGAAAAATATGTGAGGTGTGGAAATGTACTACAATGGAGATCTCCTCAGTTGAGTTTTCTCAAGTTCAATATTGATAGATCGATATTGGATCCGTATCGCCTTGCTGGGATTAGAGGTTTTGTAACACCTTAATCCCAAATATGGAGTACCCGAAGAATAAGGCGCTACATCGGATCACCGGAGCAACCCAACAAAATTTTCAAATAATTTAAAACATTGAAATACATTTTATATAAGAGAAAATACCATACATAATTATATTGAAAATAGTAATAAAAGTAGTTATACAAAATATGTGGATCTCCAATATCATTGTATATCAAAATGGTTAAAATAACCAAAACAATAAATGAGTTACAGACCTACAAAATACAAGTAAGGCCTTAAGAATACAATGTCTACTACAAGATAAGGTATTGTACTCTGTATACGTGCTGCTGGAAGTCCCTCGTAGATGATGCTCCACGAACATGGACAAAAGTCTACTAATCTGGAAATGAAGACAATTCGAAGACTGAGCTTTACAGGCTCAGTGGTACACAATTAATTTACCATACTTCAAGCAATTCATAAATATAAGCATGCAAATCAAATATATACATAGAAGCATGACATGAGTATCGCATAATCAAATCATGAGTCATCTTAATCTACATAACCAAATCACTTGCATATCAAACTTGTCAAACTTGTTAGATTGCACATCTGCTCAAATAATCGGGTATCCAGATAGTCCCACACCACTCATGGCCGCTAGTCAAATAATCTCAGGTGTCCGTAGTGTTATCTTGAGCGCCATTCATGGCCACTAGTTAGGTTAGAGCCTGAAGGCTGAGGCCAAACAAAGCATCAAACATATAATCACAAATATAAAATCATGACATTCGAGTCTCATACTCGTTTCAACTTGCTTATCATTTCGGCTAAAATATTAACTAATGAAATATGGTAGTCTGTTGCCTTGACATTCTGACCTTTGCTCATTCAAAAATTATATCTCTTAATATATAACTCTAAATCGAGCACCGTTCGTTTTAAATGAAACTAAACTTCCATACGGTTATAGGGATATAAGACTCACTTCCTATTTTATCTTTTCAAAAATTTTGGTGATTTTTCAAAGTCAATGCTAAATCTGTTTTATAAGAATTCAGCTGCCAGATTTTTATGACTTTTCAACACTAAAAAAATTCATATCTTTTAAAATAAAAATCAAAATTTACCTCAATTTGTTCTAAACGAAACTAGACTGAATGATGGTTACAACGATATACAGATCGCTTCCTAATTATTTTTACGGAATTTATGACGAATTTTCAAACTTACTACTCATGTAATAATTTGTTTCTGGCAAATTTCACCACTAACTTTTTAGCTTCATTTTAATCATCCAAACATGATTTCCACCCAAAGGCATACAACATGCATACATAATGACACAAGGATAATATTTATGACTTATTAAGAAGCATAGGAAAGTTAAAGGGTACCATCTTGATGGAAGAACACCAATAAAGTTTCTTGCCTAGCTCGTCACCACTTTGTCTTTACCCTTAGCTTTAGAAGATTCACCACCCTCTTTAACGAATAACCATGCACCACACAAGATTTCCCACATAAATAAGGGTCTATAGGATGCAAAAATACATGTTTTAAATAAAAATATGAGAAGATGGGTAGAGACTTCCTCAAAAACCTTCCCAAACACCCAATAATCTCCACCTTCATCCTTAAAGAACATAGATTTTTCTATGGAACTTTAAAAGGTTAGATTAAGACCATTACCTTCTTTGAAATTTAGAGGATGAAAATGGTGAGAAAACTCACTCAAATCTCTCTCCCTATACACGGCTTGCTAAGGAAAATAGATGGAAGAAAGAAAAAAAAGTAAAGAAATGTAGAAAAAAGTGTGTAAAAGCTATGAAAATGAAGAAAAAGAAAGAAAATTAGGGTGATTATAATATAGAGAAAATGGGAACAAATCAACTTTATCCCTCACCTCAATCTGCCAAACAATCTTTTCCCATTAATTGGGAGAAGATTTTTATTCAAAACTGGTAAAATCACCATATTAGCCATCCATCTTCCCTCCACTTCACACAAGCTTCCCAACATCCTTAATTTCTTATAAAAAGGTCCAAAATTCATCCAAATTAATTCCAACAAAACCCGATCCCTAAATAAATTTATCTATCGCTAACTTGGGTCAATGCTCAAACATTGACTCAAGAATTTAGGTTGTTACAACTCTCCCCTCCTTAAAAGAAATTTCATCCTCGAAATTTACCTGAATAAAAAAGGTGCGGATACTGTAATTTCATGGAATCTTCTGGCTCCCATGTCGCCTTTTTAGCTTCGAGATTCCTCCACAAGACCTTTACTAAGGGGGTCATCTTCTTCCTAAGCTCTTTGATATCTCGGGCCAAAATCTGAATAGGCTCTTCTTCATATGACAAGTCTGGACTCATCTCAATATGCTCAAGCGGCAAGATATGGGAAAGATTGGAATGGTACCTCCTAAGCATGACACGTGGAATACATTATGAATACCCTCCAACTCTAGTAGCAAGGCTAACCGATATGGCATTGGTCCAACTCTCTCTAGAACTTCATAAGTTCCAATTAACTTAAGACTCAACTTCCCTTGGCGTCAGAAGAGCAAAACTTTCTTCTAAGGTGAAACCTTAAAGAAGATCTTATCGCCCATCGCAAACTCTATCTCCTTGCGCTTCAAATCTGCATATAACTTCTGACAATCGAAGGCTGCTCTCAAATTGTCTTGGATCATCCGAACCTTATCCCCAATCTCTCTGATCAACTGCGGACCAACAATATTCCTCTCATTAAGCTTTGTCCAACACAATGGAGTCCTACACTTGCGATAATATAATTCCTCAAAAGGAGCCATCTGAATGCTAGACTAATAACTATTGTTGTATGTGATCTCGACCAAGGAAAGGTGCTTCTCCCAACCTCCCTTAAACTCAATAATACAACAACGGAGCATATCCTCGAGAATTTGAATGACTCATTTTGACTGACCATCAACCTACGGATGAAAAGTTATACTGAAGTGTACGTGAGTACCCTACGCCTCACGAAGGGCTCTCCAAAATCTTAAAATGAATCGAGAATCTCTGTCTAAAATAATCGAAGTCGGCACCCCATTAAGCCTCACTATCTCATCAATATACAATCTAGCCAACCTCTTGAGAGTGAAGTCCATGTGCACTGGCAGAAAATGTGTAGTCTTCGTCAATCTATCCACGATTACCTAAATTGCATCGTGTCTACACTGAGACATAGGTAACCAGTCATAAAATCCATAGTGACTCTATCCCATTTCCACTATGAAATCTGGAGAGGCTGAAGAAGACCTAAAGGAAATTAACGCTCTGCCTTCACCTGTTGACAAGCTAAGCATCGAGTCACAAACTCTAACACATGTCTCTTTATCCTTGACCACCAATAAAATGGACGAAGCTACTGATACATCTTGTTACTACTTGGGTGCATCGTAAATGGACTACTATATGCCTCACGAAGGATTTTATCCCTTAGCTCACCTATTGGAACACAAAGCCGCCCTCTGAAATACAATACATCACCATCTTGCAACTCAAAGCCTGATGCTTCCCCTCACCTCACTCTATCTGCTTTGAGGACCAAACTATCATCAGACTTTTACGCCTCTTTTACCTCTCGCACCAATATCAGTTCAACCTGAAGCTCAGCTAATAAACCACTGTGCTCTGACAAGCTCAAACTCACAAATATCCCTCGCAATGCTACCACTAATTTATGATTCAATGCATTCGCTACCACATTAGCTTTACCTGGATGATAGTTAATGACGCAGTCATAGTCCTTAAGCAGCTCGATCCATCGACACTGCCTTAAATGTAGCTCATTATTGGTGAGCAAATACTTAAGAATCTTGTGGTCGGTATAGATATAGCACTTCTCCCCAAAGAGATAGTGCTTTCAAATCTTCAATGCAAAAACCATTACTGCTAACTCCAAATCTTGGGTAAGGTAGTTACGCTCATGCGGCTTAAGCTACCTAGATGCATAAACAACTATCTTACCTTTTTGCATAAGAATGCAACCAAGTCCATTCAAGGACGTATCACTGAACACTACATAGTCTTTGCCTGACTTCCATTGGGTCAAAATTGGTGCCTCTTTCAAAATTGCCTTAAGTTGATCAAAACTCTATTGGCGCTTCTCGTTCCACTCAAATGGAACTCCCTTTTACAATAACTTGGTCAACGAAGCAGCAATTATCAAAAAACCTTTAACAAACAGCCGATAATACTCCACGAGACCCAAAAAACTACAAACTTCAGAAACATTATGAGGTGGCTTTCAATCCACCATTGCTTGAATCTTTTACGAATTAACTCGAATACCATCTGCCACGATAATGTGACCCAAAAAGCCCACCTCGGAAAGCCAAAAATTCACACAAACTAAATTTGGCAAAAAGTTATCTCTCTCAAAAAGTCTGAAGCACAACTCGGAGATGGTGATCATGCTCATCCTCAGATTAAGAATACAGCAATATATCATCAGTGAATACCACCATAAAATGATCAAAGTAGGGTTGAAAGATACGGTTAATCAAATCCATGATGACTGCAAGAGCATTTGTAAGCCCAAATGGCATCACTAAGAACTCATAATGGCCATATCTAGTCCTAAAAGTTATCTTCGGGATATCCTCCTCATTAACTTTCAACTGATGGTACCCCAATCTCAAATCAATCTTAGGAAACATGCAAGCACCTCTCAACCGGTCAAACAGGTCATCAATCATCGGAAGTAGGTACTTGTTCTTCACTGTCACCTTATTGAGTTGACGATAATTAATGCACAATCTCATCGACCCAACCTTCTTTCAAAAAAATAACACTGGTGCTCCCCATGGCGACACACTAGGGCTTATAAAGTCGCGCTCAAGCAACTTTAGCAATTAAGTCTTCAATTATTTCAACTCAGTCGATACCACGCATATAACACCCAAAACCTGAAACCGTCACCGATTGGGGTTCCTGTGTCTTTTCGGTCATGTATAACAGTTTGTCTTTTTAGTACTATTTCATTTAATCTCAATTTAATAAAGAAATACATTAAACACATCATAATTCACTAGTGAGATGAAATCACAATTCAAGAAGGGTAAAAATATCATTTCCATAATTTTTGGAGACTTCTATCGATACTTGTTAGAGAAGTATTGATAATAGTCAAGTCAATGAGAAATTCAAGAATAGTAAGACTTCTATCGATAAAAGTGACAGTTCTACCGATACAAGAGACTCTTCTACCGAAACAAGTCATGCTTCTACCGATACTAAAAACTTCAAAGAGCTAAGAATTCTAACCCTGCAACTTCTACCGATACAAGTACCCGAACTACCGATACCTTAGAGAACAAAACTATCGATACTTCTATTGATACTACCTATACAATGCAAGTCAGAATGTAACCTCTCTCCTACCCTATACTTCTACCGATACATGCACGAGTTCTATCGAAACAAGTATACAAAATTCAATGAATCATGCATAAACTCAAACTTTTCAAACATTTATAATAGCATAACTTCAAATACATTAGGTTAATACATTGCACATAGTTTCAAGACATTTCATACTTCTTATAGAGTATGTATGTCACATTGGACTAGCAAGCACAACTAAGTTCAACATTCAACTAACATTCACAACAAGGAATTCAATAATTCCATACAAGTAGTACAAAAACAACTTCATCCTAGTACATGTCCTATAACCAGGTGATATAAATACTACCGAACAAGCCCTCAAGATAGTATGATCTCTTCAAGATGGTTCGAACTTCAAGTAACAAAAATAGAATCTACAAAACAACAACAAATTCACAGGTAAGCTTTCATAGCTTAATAAGTTCGTAAGGTTTATCAATTTACTAAATAGCATATAATGTGAAAATTTGTATATCAATCGAGCCAGAATAGAATTGTACTTCAGTGTTCGATATCCGTTTTACTCCCTATTGACCCTAAGGTCATGTCTGTTACCAGTATAGGATGCACACTAAGCTGACAAGGACTCGTATCACATGCGATACCTCAGCCATCGATACGATATAATTGTTCCCTACGATGCTGCTCACACTAAGCTGACGAGAATATGCAAATTAGCATATATCTCAGCCATCGTAGGGCTTGTAATCTAATCTTGGAGTCTATTCACTTTACAGTGACTCACGATGCTATAAAGAATTCGTAACAAATGCAGGATCTTAGTCATCGGACCATTTTTTTATCTTTGGCACAAGGTTAGGAAAATTCTTATCTCGTTGTCTTTTTCTTTCGCGTTCCAATCGTCATTGCTCATTTTCCACAATCATAAGAAAGACAGTTGTAAGCAGTTATTATTAAAAATTTAACGTTACGAACTTATCGGACTGGATTGCAGTTGTGGATGGGCTCTAAGGATTATTATGCTAATTTCCCTTTTCTGTGATCTACGGTACGATCGTAGTCTACATCCACAATTCATCCAATTTCTCATATTAAATCACTCAGTCAGATCGTTTAACACAATTTGGTCATTTTAAAAAAAATTACAATTTTACCCCTAATATTTTACTTTTATTCAATTTAGTCTTTAAAGACAAAACATGCAAAATAACAATATTCTTTTCAAACCTACACTAGTCAAACATCAATGGGTATATTTTCACACCTTACAAGCAATTATTTCATACCAAATACATGTTATTTCATCATTTTAGCATTTTAGTCCTTAAACCCCAATTTCATAAAAAAATACTTTACAAAAAGGTGCAACCTAATCATCAAGCATTCAAATCTTTCAAAAGCTTTCAAGAACAAGCATATTCCATAATGGTAAGATTTATAACATTTGACAGATTTACAAATTAGTCCTCAAGTTAGCTAGATTAAGCTAATACAAACTCAAAAACATAAAAATTACCAAAAACGGTTAACATTTGCTTACTCAGATCAAAGCTTCAAGCTTAGGATGCAAAACCTTAATTTTTCCTCCACTTGGCCGAATGTTGAAGAAGAAGGTGTGAAAATATATGAGTTTTTATCATTTTTCTTTCTTTAATTTTCATATATATAGTAATGACAAATTTGTAATTTTTGTAACTTTCATAATTAAACTTTCTTAATCTCTTTTAGTCTTAATTAATCACTCCCTTTAACACCTAAATGTCATAATATTCCACTATCTCATTATCCATGGCTAATTTACCCATTTAGTCCTTCTAATCACTTAACTCTACTTTTGCACTTTTTTACGATTTAATCCTTCATAAAATAGGTTTAATTAAGATTAAAAGTGATTAATTAAAGCTTAATGATGAAAGTCTTAAAATTTACAAAATTACCATTTAGTATATATATATTTTTTTAATTAATGAATTTAAAAAGAAAATTTTCACCAAAATTGCATCCTGTCATCTTCTTCCTCATGCCGAACACAAGGGAAGTTAGGGTTTCTTTTGCTAACTTTGAGTTTTGATTTTGGCAAGCAAACCTTGATCGCTTTTAGTGATTTTTATATTTTTGAGTCCGTATCATCTTAATCTAGCTTGTGTAAGGACTAATTTGTGAATATGTCAAATGTTATGAAACTTGCCATTGTTGCAAATACTTGTTCTTGAAAGCTCTTGATAGATTTGAATGCTTGATACTTGGGTTAGATCTTTTTGTAAAGAGATTTTTTATGAAATTAAAGTTTAGGGACTAAAATGTGAAAATGATGAAACTACATGTATTGTTGTGTAATTGAATGTGTGAAAGGGTTGGGTAAACTCCCTAAAGAATTAGGTTAAGGTTGGTTGTGTAAGAGAATGGTTATTTTGCATGTTTTGTATTGAATGACTCAATTATGTGATTTAATGTGAGAATTGAATGATTTATGGATGTAGACTACGATCGTGCTTCTGATCGCGAAAAGAGAAATTAGCAGAGTAGTCCCTAAAGTCTAATCGTAACTGCAAGTTAGTCTGATAAGTTCATAATGTAAATTTTACTTAATATTTGTATATTGTCAATGTTCAGCAAATCAAAAGTGATTTGGAAACAGTCCAGACTTCTACCAATATTTGTGATGGTTCTACCGATACAAGTGTAACTTCTACCGAAATTAGTTATGCTTCTACCAATACTAAAAACTCTAGAGAGCTAAGAAGTCCTACCCTGCAACTTCTACCGATACAAGTATTCTAACTACCGATACAAACATGCATAGAACTATCGAAACTTAAAATGCAACTACCGATACAACCCAAGTCAGTAAACAACCTCTCTCTTACCTTGTACTTATATCGAAACTTGCAGGAGTTCTACCTAAACAAGTATGCAGAATTCTCAAATTTATACAAGTTCATCTACAAAACTTCATTCATAGACATAAGGTGCAATGAATAACACCTTTGTGTTTAAATACAACACTTAGCATACCATTTAAGTACTAGATGTCTCATACAACATTGATCAAGCATTCCAAATTCATCATTTAACCAAGGTTCTACAAGTATCATAGTCTCAAAATAAGCATATACAAAATATAACATCATCCTAGTACATGCCATATAACCAAGTGATGTAAGAACTACCGAACTAGCTCCTAGATAGTGTGATGTCCTTGAGGTAATCCAATCTTCAACTAGCCAAAATGAAATCTACAAAACAACCATAATACACAGGTAAGCTTTTAGCTTAGTAAGTTCGTACACAATGAATCAATACTCAACATTAAGCATTGTAAAAACATTTAACATCAGAATGCAAAATTTTCCCTTTAATTAATCTTGTGCTCTATCGAGTCATAAGTCTTCCTTAAATTATATTCTCATTCTCATCCTGAGACATGAGTCTTCCTTTAATCATAATCTCATTCTCTTCTCTAGACATGAGTCTTCCTTTAATCATAATCTCATTCTCATCTCAAGACATGAGTCTTCCATTTATATAAATTCTCATGTTCAACCTGAGACATGAGTCTTCCTTTTTATACATCAAATGTTTCAAATACATCCTCATCAGGTAATAATCAACAGCTCAAATAGAAAATCTAACAAACGAACTTACCGGCTGAAATTGTAGTTTAGGTGAAACTTTAGAAACTATTCAATGATTTTCCCCTTTCTGCGATCTGTGACCTGATCTTGATCTATCACAAAATAAATCAAATTTCCCATTAAATCATATAACTTAATCAATTTACACATATAAGTCCTTTTTCAAAAATATTATGAAATTACCCTTAACTTTGCATTTTTATTCAATTTAGTCCATATAGCCAAAACATGTAAAATAACAATTTCTAAATTTACCCATTGCCAACCGAATATTCTAAGGCAAAAATCTCAACTCATTCATACATTTATTTCACATCAAAGCATGTACTTTTACCATTTTCACAATCTAGTCCTTAAACCCTAAATCCATCAAAAATCACTTTACAATGGCAAGTTTCATAACATTTGACAAATTCACAAATTAGTCCTTGCATAAGCTAGATTAAGTTAATACGAACTCGAAAACATAAAAATTACTAAAAACGATTAAGGTTTGCTTACCCAAGTCAAAGCTTAAAGATTGGAAATGAAAAACCTTAAGTTTTCCTCTTTTAGCCGTGTGAAGAAGAAAGTAAGAAAATATGATGAAATTATCAAATTCTTTCTTTTAATTTCATATATATAGTAATGGCATTTTTGTAATTTTTTGTAACTTTCATCATTAAATTTCTTTTAATCACCTTTAACCTTAATTAATCATTCCTTATACTCTTAAATACCATGATATTCCACTAACTTAACCTCTATTGGATAATTTACTTATTTAGTCCTTCTAATCAAACAATTATACTTTTGCACCTTTTACAATTTAATCTTTTTTACTTAATTAACTATTTAATCGATAGAATTTTCTAACCAAAATTTAATACGATACCAATAACACCATAAATATTAAAATAAATAAATTTACGACTCGACTCGTCAGATTTGTGATTCTGAAATCACTATTTTTGACACCGATGAAAATCGGGCTGTTACAGTAGGAGAGAGGTTGCTCACTGACTTGGGTTATATTGGTAGTCATGTGTTTAGAAGTATCGGTAGTTTACATACTTGCATCAGTAGAAGTAGCAGGGTAAGATTTTTTGCTCTTTGGAGTTTTTAGTATCGGTAGAAGTAAAACTTGTATCGGTAGAACTGTCACTTGTATCGGTACAAATCTGCACTATTCTTGTAACATCCGTATTTTTGAACCGAAGTTGGAACAGTATTAGAGTAGAATTGACGATTAGAATATGTAGTTAAAATAAGAAAGGTTAGGAAAATTTAAGGATTAAATAGTAATTGTGAGAAATCATGAAGGGCTAAATAGTAATTTATCCAAATTGAATTATGAGTCCTCATGGGAATTAGATTGATTAAGGAGGGGCAAAAGAGTAATTTGGTGAAAGATATTTTTGGAGGTAATGTTTTGGGCCAAAGTGTAAAGTTGGAAGGCCCAAAGACTAAAAGTGAATTTTACCATTTTTATAAGAGAGATATTTTAGTGGAGAAATCTAGAGAATTTGAGAGAAATAAAATTAAATAAAAGATGAAAATATCATCTTTTTCATTCATTTCCAATGTCACATGCATATCTCTCCTTTCCAACTTTTGCTTTTATTCCAAATAGGTCCTTCCACCATTGTTAAACCTTCTAAGCTTCAAAATCTTCCATTTTCCTTGAAATTTCTTTAAGAAAGGCGTAGAAGGAAGTTAGTAGTCACCTTAATTTCCTTATAGAGCTCACTTTGAAGGGTTAAAGTGTGTAGGGATTGAATTAGAATTTTGGGGTTTCATGAACAAAGAGAAAGGAAAGAAGGAGAGGGACCAAATTGAAGAAAAGGGCAAAGAGAAGAGCAAGCAGTAAGAAGAGAAGAATACCAACCTTTTTGTTGTAAGTACTACAAGATTTTAAATTGAAAATTTATTCTCTTTAAAGTATATGATTAATTGCGATAGAAATGAGTAAAATGATATGTTTAGTTATAATTATGGTGATTATGTGTGATTAAATAAAGTTTAGTGCAAAGGAATATAAGAAGGGAAATATTCTCATTAAAATAGTTTGGGCAGAATCAGAGGACTAACTTCAAAAATTCACCAAAACTTTTATAAAAAGGTTTAAGGGTCGAATTAAACATTTAATTAAATCTTATTGAGTGTAGTTTCATATGGAAGAAACGATGAAAGAAAAGGAATTTTAAATTTTGAGATATATCTGATTTTGTGTAACAAGGTCAGAGTAGGTTCGAGTTCCCCTGTTCTAACTTTGAAAAATCATAGAAAAATTTAAGAACATTATTAGAGGCTGAAATTTATATGGATAAATCCTTAATTAGTATATTTTCAAAAGAAACAAACGGGAACATTATTATATTCCTGTACTAAAAGATAATTAATTTTTAGTGAAGAAAGATCGAAACTGTCAGGCAGCAGAGAAGGGGTAAATTGAAAGAATTTTCTGTATGAATTGGTTAAAATAAAAATTCTGAAAATTTTATGGTAAAAAGATAATTGAGTTTAGTTTCAAAAACATCAAGCAGATAATAATTTTAAATTCTGTAGCTGAAGATATAAATAATTTAGTGACTGTGACTCAAATGGACAATTTTGAAAATTTATGTGAAAATAAGAGTAAAAAGGTATATGATGATATATATGTGAAATATATATGATGATGTGGTTGAGTTTAGTGAAGGAGTTATATGAGATTTTATGCCAATGTAGACAAGTTAGAACCATTGTGATATTAATGGCATGCCATTAAGGAACATTAGCGCGCTTGTTGTTCAACACTGTGTGTGCTTACTAATTTGCACTACGTTTGCCTACTGTTTTGTACTGCGTGTGCTTACTGTTTCCCCAGCACTTATGTGCTCACTGATAGTACTTCGGTACTCACTGTTAGTTTCGTATATCCGAAAGGTTCTATGAAAGTCTACAATGGGCTAATATGAGGAAAAAGTGGATCATAGTATGAATTAAACTAATGTGGTAAGTTACATGGTTTATGCAAGTAAGACAATTAGTTTATAAACATGAGAAATTTAATAGCTATTCATTACTTTTGTAGTGCTTACTAAGCTTTCACCGGCTTAACGCGTTTATTTTAACGCGTAGTTATAGTAGCTATAAGGATATAAAATCAAGGCAAGGTACCTCTCATCACATCAGCTCAACTTTCGAAGATTCAATTCCAGGTATTTACTCTTGGTAAAAATGACATGTATAATGGTACTTATATATGTCCTTAATGAAAGGAAAAAAATGTTGTTTTGGAATACTTTGAGTTGATGAAATGAATTGATGATATTTTGAATAAAATAATTTAAAAACACATTGTTTGGAAGAAAAATTTTATCATACTCGTGTTTAATTCTCCGGTACTGTATGTAAAACTTCTATACCAGGTTCTTAAGTGTGAACCGAGTAAAGGGGTGTTACAATTCTTGAACTGTTTACTGACTTAACAACTACCGATACCTGTCCAATAGGTATCGGTAGAAGTCTCCAGAAATGTTAAAAATGACCTTTTTACCCTTATTGATTTGTGCTTAAAATCAAATAATGATTTATAACGTGTGGAATGTAATTCTTTAATAGAAATAAAGTTTGAATCATGTTATGTAAAGATGAACAATGATAAATGAATAGTAAGACACCGAAACCTTAACTGATGATGGTTTTCAGGTTTTGGGTGTTACATAAACAACGATTTTCGGCTCAAGGCATCTACAACAATATTAGCCTTTCTCGGATGATAATCAATCACAAGCTCATAATCTTTTAATAGCTTTAACCATCTAAGTTGTCTCAAGTTCAGCTCCTTCTATGTCATCAAGTATTTCAAAATCTTTAATGCAAAGACTATGGCAGCTAATTCCAAGTCATGAGTCGGATATTTTCTTTCATGTGACTTTAACTGTCGAAAGGCATAAGCTATTACTTTCCCGACTTGCATCAGAACACAACCCAAACCATTCAATGACGCATCGCTATAAACAACAAATTCCTTTTCCGATTCAGGCTGCATCAATACTAGAGCTTCTGTTAACAACTTCTTAAGCTGTTCAAAACTCTATTGACACTTCTCTAACCAAACAAACTGAATGTTCTTTTGTAGCAAATTTGTCATCGGCAAAGCTATAACAGAGAAGTTTTTCACAAACCGACAGTAATAACCTGCTAAACCCAAGAAGCTATGTACGTCAGAAACATTCTTAGGAACCTTCCAATCGAGAATAGTTGAAATTTTGCTCGGATCAACTCGTATTCCTTCTACGGATGCTACATGTCTCACAAAACTAACCTCTCGAAGCCAAAACTCGCATTTGCTGAATTTCGCATACAACTGTTTTTCTCGTAAAATTTGTAATATCTCTCTCAAATGCTGAGTATGTTCTGGCTCCGTTCTGGAATAAATTAGTATGTCATCAATAAATACAACCACAAATCTATCTAACTGAGGTTGGAACACTCGGTTCATAAGATCCATAAATGCTGCTTGGGTTTTTGTCAACCCGAATGGCGTTACCAAAAACTCATAATGTCCATACCCGGTTCTGAATGTTGTTTTCATCACGCCGCAATCTTTCACTCGCATCTGATAGTAACCTGACCAGAGATCTATCTTGGAAAATACAATTGCACCTTTCAACTGATCAAATAACTTGTCAATACGAGGAAATGGGTACTTATTCTTTATTGTCACCTTGTTCAATTGTTTGTAACCTATGCACATCGTCATCGAGTCGTCTTTCTTCTTCATAAACAACATAGGCACACCCCAAGGCGACACACTCGATTGTATGAAACCTCTATCTAACAATTATTGCAATTGAGCCTTCAATTCTTTCAACTTTGTCGGTGTCATTTTATACGATGGAATCAAAATTAGTGTGGTGCTAGGTAACAAATCAATGCCAAACTCTACTTCTCTGATCGGTGGTAAACTCAGTAATTCCTTCAGAAACACATCTGTAAACTCATTAATAACTGGTACCTGCTTCAACTCTACCCCTGAATCTCGGGTGTCGAGTATGTATGCCAGGAATGCTTCACAACCCTTACGAACCATTTTCTGCTCTTTGATAGTTGAAATTACTCTAGTTCCGTTGTTCAATTTGTAGGACTCAACTGTGATCACTTCACTTGTCGGGCATTTCAAATCAACCTTTCTGATAACCAGTCCAGACCTAAAATCACATCAAACTCGATGAATGGTAATAACATTAGGTCAGTAGGAAATTCACAGCCCTGGACTTTAGTGGACATTTACGACACACCAGATTAACAATAACATTATGACCCAACAAATTTGTGACTTGAACATCAAATTCAGTTAACTCGACCAACAGATTTTTATCAGTTGCTAAGGCAGTGCAAATATATGAATGAGTTGACCCCGATCAATCAAAGCACATACAATATCATTAAAAAGATGAAATATACCGATCACAATATCGAGAGTGGTAGCCTCTTCTCTAGCTCTAATGGCATATGCTAGTGGAGGTGCTTGGACCTCATATTTTTACGTTACTCATGTTATCACCTCGATTTTTGCCTGTATTGCTGCTCTGTCTTGGGCGTCGACCTTTTTGTGGGGTAATAGGGGGTTTCACACTCTGTTCCTCTTTCACTTTCGAAGCCATCAGGCAGTTTCTCATAAAATGATCTGTACCCCCACATCGATAACAAGCTCCTTTCATCTTTCGGCACTGGATAGCATGGTACCTTCCACGATGATCGCATGGTGGATTAGGTGCATTCCTGACCTACTCCTACTTAGAAATTCAAAAGAGACTGCCACGCGAGTTTCATTTTCCTTGAATTTCTTCGACGATGGCATAGAAAAAGTTCTAGTGATATTCTTTTTTTCGGACTCTCGAAACCTCTTCCCTCTCTGCCTCTTGTTATAGTAAATTTTTTTCATCTTTTGAGCTCTATCAGTTAGAATCACAAACAGTCGCAACTCAAAACCACCCACCATCATCTTGATCTCGTCATTCAGTCCGTCTTCAAAATGAACACGTATCGCCTCATCTGTCGATATAATCTCCCGATCATACTTACTAAGTTGCACAAATTCTCCTTCATATTCTGCCACTGTTTGTTTCCTTACCTCAATTCTAAAAATTCTTTCTTCTTCTTATCCAGGTATCATTTGCTGACATATTTCTTTTTGAACTTTGTTTGGAAGAATTCCCAATTAACTTCATTCTTAGGCATCATTGCTAGAATCGTTGTTTATCAGCTGTAAGCCTCGTCTTTTAGTAACGAAGCAGCGCACCTCATGTAATTTTTTGGAGGACAAGCCATCTTGTTCAAGACTCTTAACGTATTTTCTAACCAGTATTTATCTCTAGAGGGATCATCTTCTACACTTCCCCAAAATTCTTCAGCCTCATACTTTCTAACCCTGTTCGTCGAAATACGACTACGCTGTTCCACCACTGAAGGAGGTGAAGGTGTAGTTGGGGGTACTATTGGTCGTGTAGTAGGCTGTGTAACTAGAGGTGAAAGAGGTGGTGTCATTGGATTGTTTCTCATGAACTCCGAGAACCACTGACCCATCAACTCGAAGAACATGTTCTTTGCTTCATTTTTTGTCATCGGTAATATCGCTGCACCGTGATTAGCCCCAGAATCATTAGTTAGGATATTGTTGTTTACCTCATTAGTTTCTTCTCTTTTCGAGTCAGACATCTTGTGATTATCTGTAAAAATTGTAATTAGACCGGATCTATCTATATCACATTATCACAAGTTCATATGGTATGTACTTCTAAATCAATATACATAATCAATACATTCTAAGAAAAGGCTAAATCTAAAGCTCTGATACCATTAAATGTAACGCTCAAAGCTCGAAATCATCACCGATTGAGGTTTCGATGTCTTTTTGGTCATGTATAACTGTTTGTCTTTTTAGTATTATTTCATTTAATCTCAATTTAATAAAGAAATGCATTAAACACATCATAATTCACTAATGAGATGAAATCACAATTCAAGAAGAGTAAAAATGTCATTTTCACGATTTTTTAGAGACTTCTATCGATACTTGTCCATTAGTAGTCAAGTCAGTGATCAATTCAAGAGCAGTGCAGACTTTTACCGGTACACTGGTAAAGTAATAATTTTACCGATACAAGAGACTCTTCTACCGAAACAAGTCATGCTTTTACCGATACTAAAAATTCTAGAGAGCTAAGAATCTAACCTTGCAACTTCTACTGATACAAGTACCTTAACTACTGATACCTTAGAGAACAGAACTATTGCTACTTCTATTGATACTACCGATACAATACAAGTCAGAATGTAACCTTTTTCCTATCTTGTAACTCAATCGATACATGCATGAGTTCTACTGGAACAAGTAAACAAAATTCAATGAATCATGCATAAACTCAAACTTTTCAACCATTTTTCATAGCATAACTTCAAATACATTAGGCTAATACATTGCACATAGTTTTAAGACATTTCATACTTCTTATTGAGTATGTATATCACATTGGACTAGCAAACACAACTAAGTTCAACATTCAACTAGCATTCATAACAAGGAATTCAATAATCCCATACAAGTAGTACAAAAACAACTTCATCCTAGTACATGCCATATAAACAAATGATTTAAATACTACCGAACGAGCCCCCGTGATAGTGTGATCTGTTCAAGTTGGTCCGAACTTCAAGCAGCAAAAATAGAATATACAAAACAACAACAAATTCACAGGTAAGCTTTCATAGCTTAGTAAGTTTGCAAGGTTTATCAATTTACCGAATAGCATATATTGTGAAAATTTGTAAATCGGTCGAGCTAGAACAGAACTGTACTTCAGTGTTCGATATCCGTTTTACTCCCTATTGACCCTAAGGTCATGCTTGTTACCAGTATATGATGCTACTCACACTAATCTGACAAGGACTCGAATCACATGCGGCACCTCAACCATTGATATTGTATAACCGTTCCCTATGATGCTGCTCACACTAAGTTGACGAGAATATGTAAATTAGTATAGATCTCACCCATCGTAGGGCCTGTAATCTAATCTTGGATTCTATTCACTTTACAATGACTCACGATGCTGTAAAGAATCTGCAACAAATGAAAAATCTTAGCCATCAGACCATTTTCTATCTTTGGCACAAGCCTAGGAAAATTCTCATCTCATTGTCTCTTTCTTTTGCGTTCCAATCGTCGTTGCTCATTTTCCACAATCATAAGAAAGACAATTGTAAGCAGTTATTATTAAGAATTTAACGTTACAAACTTACCGGACTAGATTGCAGTTGTGGATGGGCTCTAGGGACTATTCTGCTAATTTCCTTTTTCTGCGATCTGTGGCACGATTGTAGTCTACATCCACAATTCATCCAATTTCTCACATTAAATCACTCAATCAAATCATTTAACACAATTTGGTCATTTTAGGAAAAATTATGATTTTACCCCTAACATTTTACTTTTATTCAATTTAATCCTTGAACACAAAACATGCAAAATAACAGTTTTATTTTCAAACCTACACCATCCGAATATCAATGGGTATATGATCACACCATAAAAGCAATTATTTCATACCAAATACTTGTAATTTCATCATTTTAGCATTTTAGTCCTTAAACCCTAATTACATCAAAAATCACTTTACAAAAGGGTCCAACCCAATCATCAAGCATTTAAATCTTTCAAAAGCTTTCCAAAACAAGCATATTCCACAATGGTAATATTTATAACATTTGAAAGATTCACAAATTAGTCCCTCAGGTTGGCTAGATTAAGCTAATACAAACTCAAAAACATAAAAATTACCAAAAAGGTTAACATTTGCTTACTCAAATCAAAACTTCAAGCTTAGGATGCAAAACCTTAATTTTTCCTCCTCTTGGCCGAATGTTGAAGAAGAATGTGTGAAAATATATGAGTTTTTATCATTTTTCTTTCTTTAATTTTCATATATATAGTAATGGCAAATTTGTAATTTTGTAACTTTCATAATTAAACTTTCTTAATCTCTTTTAGTCTTAATTAACCACTCCCTTTAACACCTAAATGTCATAATATTCCACTATCTCATTATCCATGGCTAATTTACCCGTTTAGTCCCTCTAATCACCTAACTCTACTTTTGCACTTTCTTATGATTTAATCCTTTCTACTCTATTAACTTTCTAAATGTTAAAATTTCCCAACCAAAGTTTAATATGATGCTAATGACATCATAAAAATTAAAAATAAATAAATTTACGACTTGAACCGTCGGAGTTATGATCCCGAAATTACTATTTTTAACACCACTGAAAATCAAGCTATTACAGTGCAGTACGGGGCAATGGCTATCGGAGCCATACCACGGAACACCTAGATTCCAAACTCTAACTCTCGGTCTGGGGGAAATCCTAACAACTCCTCGGTAAAAACATCTAGAAACTCCTTCATAGTCCGTAAGTCCTCCAATACCGAACTTTTGACCTTTTTATCCACTACACGAGCTTAGAAGGCTTCACAACCTCTATTAATAAACCTTCGACTTACAGTCATAGAAATGACACGAGACAAGCATTCACTAATCTCATTAGTCACTAAGACTTTGGCTCCGTCCAACCCACAGAGCATAAGCTACCTCGCTCTACATTTTAAACTTTCATCGTGCTCGGTCAACCGATCCATGCCCAAAATTACATCAAACTCTCGAAAGGGTAACTCTATCAGGTCTGTTAGAAATAACTGACCTTGAATCTCAACTAGACATCTCTGATGCACCTTATCCACCAGCACATCAAGTCCTAATGGGTTGGATACTCGAACTCCAACATTCAACTCCTCAACAAGAATACTTCTCTCTCGAATGATCTCACTACAGATATACGAATGGGTGGACCCGGAGTCCACTAGTGCAGTAATGAAAATGGAGAATAATGTGAAAATATATGTGATCATATCAATCGCGTTGTAGTCTTCCCAAGCTTTCACAGCGTACTGCTTAAATGGAACTAGAATATCAGATCCGTCTGCAGATCTGACCATACCTCTTGTTAGCCTAAGAGGACATTATCACCATCATGAACTGACCCTCTACCACTTTGAAAAGAAGGTGCTGATATTTGAGTCTGAGCAGACGAAGCACCACTAACTCTAGGGCAGTCTTTGACAAAATGCTCGATGGACCCACACTAAAATAGGCTCTAGCCCTTTGATAACATTCCCTGGGATGTCTTCGTCCACAGAAATTACAAACCAAAAAAGTCGAGGTCCTGAATGACCCTTCTAAACTCGTTAACAACGAGGAAGGCAATGATCCCCTGATCTTGACCCCTGACCTAATCTTTGAGATTATGCCGATGGAGCTCTCCTGGATCCTCTAGAATCTCGAATCCTCTTAGCTGTTGTTTGAGACAGACTCGCAATGTCAAAAGCCCTCTTGCTCTAGATACTAGACTTGTTTATCGAGCTCAATCTTATACATAGAAACCACTCGATAGCTTTAGCTTACTATACCAATTCTGAAAATACCTCGGGTGGGTCTACCACTAAATAAGTATGAATATCAATGTGCAGCCCCTCAAGGAATCTCTTGCACCTTAGACTCTGTGTAGCCACTAACTTAGGGGCGAAGCGACTCAATCGCAGAAAGTCTCTCTCGTACTCATACACTGATCGATTGCCATATACCAATCGTGAAAACTGCATCCTCAAGTCATCCATATTCGTCTGACTGATGTACTTCCCTCGAAACTCGGACTAGAATTATCCCACGTTGATTGTTCTAGCTGTAAAGCCATCTCGACCGTCTCTTACCAATCATACGCATCACCTTTCAATAATGAGATGATGTACTTTAAGTTACCCTCAAGGGTAAAATGAAGTGATCTCAATGTGTCCCTTAACCATTGACTAGCAACTATCGGGTCATCCTCGCTGGTGCCATAAAAGTCCTTCATCTTACATCTACGAAATCTCTATCTATCGGAGTCTCCATGTCTCCATGGAACGACAGGTCGTGGTGGAGTAGGTGGGGTAGGTTAAACCCATTGGAATGTCAAAGTTGTCAGTGTTTCAGGCATACTCATTTCCCGTATCATCCATCGGAGAAGCATGACTCTCCTCCTTAGCCTCATGGCTACGATATGAATTGTCAGACATGTAGAATTTGAAAACAAAACAGAAAAGAGAAAGCATCATCAGACTTCCAGTCTTAGCAAAGTACACTCTTAAACTTAGGGGCATGTATTCATCGACACCTTACTATGAATGACTAGTTAGTCCTAGAACTGACTAAACCTAGGCTATGATACCACTAAATGTAACACTCTAATCCCAAATACGGAGTACCCGAAGACTAAGGCGCTACATCGGGTCACCGGAGCAACCTAACAAAATTTTCAAATAATTTAAAACATTGAAATACATTTTATTTAAGAGAAAATACCATACATAGTTATATTAAAAATAGTAATAAAAGTAGTTATACAAAATATGTGGATCTCCAGTATCATCGTATATCAAAATAACCAAAATGATAAATGAGTTACAGACCTAAAAAATACAAGTAAGGCCTTAGGAATACAATGCCTACTACTAGATAAGGTATTGTACTTTGTATACGTGTTGCTGGAAATCCCTCATCGATGATACTCCTCGAACATGAACAAAATTCTACTAATCTGGAAATGAAGACAATTCGAAGGTCGAGCTTTACAGGCTCAATGGTACACAACAAATCTACCATACTTCAAGCATTTCATAAATATAAGCATGTAAATCAAATGTTTACATAGAAGCATGACATGAGTATCTCATAATTAAATCATAAGTCATCTCAATCAACATAACCAAATCACTTGCATATCAAACTTGTCAAACTTGTTAGATTGCACATGTGCTTAAATAGTCGGTTATTCGGATAATCCCATGCCACTCATGGCCTCTACTCAAATAATCTCAAGTGTCCGTAGTGTTATCTTGAGCACCACTCATGGCCGCTAGTTAGGTTAGAGCCTGAAGGCTGAGCGCAAACAAAGCATCAAACATATAATCACAAATATACAACCATGGCATTTGAGTCTCGTACTCGTTTCAACTTGCTTATCATTCTGACTAAAATATTAACTAATGAAACATGGCAGTCTGCTGCCTTGACATTCTAACCTTTGCTCATTCAAAAATTAATAACTCTTAATATATAACTCTAAATCGAGCACCATTTGTTTTAAATGAAACTAGACTTCCATACGGTTATAGAGATATAAGGCTCCCTTCCTATTTTATCTAGTGAAATTTTTGGTGATTTTCAAATTCACTACTAAATCTATTTTATAAGAATTCTGCTGCCAGATTTTTATGACCTTTCAACACTAAAAAAATTATATATTTTAAAATACAAATAAAAATCAATCTCTGTTTATTCTAAATGAAACTAGATTAACTCACGATTACAATGATGTATAGATCACTTCCTAATTATTTTTACAGAATTTATGGCAAATTTTCAAACTTACTGCTCATGTAATAATTTGTTTCTAGCAGATTTCACAACTAAGTTTTTAGCTTCAATTTAATCACCAAAACATGATTTCCACCCAAATACGTACAACATGCATACATAATGACACAAATATCATATTTATGACTTATCAAGAAGCATAGGAGAGTTAGAGGGTACCATCTTGATGGAAGAACACCAACAAAGCTTATTGTCTAGCTCGATAGCACTTTGCCTTTACCCTTAGCTTTAGAAGATTCACCACCCTATTTAATGAATAAACATGGACCACACAAGATTTCTCAAATAAATAAGGGTCTATAGGATGCAAAAATACATGCTTTAAATAAAAATATGAGAAGATGGGTAGAGACTTCCTCAAACTCAAACCCTCCCAAACACCCAATAACCTCCACCTTCATCCTTGAAGAACATAGATTTTTCCATGGAACTTTAAAAGGTTAGATAAAGACCATTACCTTCTTCGAAATTTGGAGGATGAAAATGGTGAGAAAACTCACTCAAATCTCTCTCCCTCTACATGGCTTACTAAGGAAAATAGATAGAAAAAAAAAAAAATAAAGAAATGTAGAAAGAAGTGTGTAAAAGCAATGGAAATGAAGAAAAAGAAAGAAAAATAGGGTGATTATAATATAGGGAAAATGGGGACAAATCAACTTTATCCTTCACCTCAATCTACCGAACAATCTTTTCCCATTAATTAGGAGAAGATTTTTATTCAAAAATGGTAAAATCACCAAATTAGCCATCCATCTTCCCTCCACTTCACACAAGCTTCCCAACATCCTTAATTTCTTATAAAAAGATTAAAAATTCACCTAAAGTAATTCCAACAAAACTCGATCCTTAAATAATTTATCCATCGCTAACCTGGGTCAACACTCGAACGTTGACTCGAGAATTTAAGCCGTTATTGGTTTACTCCGAAATGAAAAAGTGGATGTTCTAATTAGCTTTTCAAAGCCTATTAACTAACTAATTATTCAACCCCTATTGAAACTAAGCTCCTCGCAATTAATGAGGCCTTCCTTATTATTGTAGCTTCAAAATGGTCCAACACCAAGAATCCTATCATTGAAAATGACTGCAAGATGGTGGTTAAGTGGCTGAATAATCCTATAAAAAATTACTTTTACTTTCAAAAACTTGGTGTACCCTGGTATGCATTGTCGATAGATGATGGCTTATATGACATATATAGGGGAAGACATTGCGACAATCATTCCAGCATGGGTCCACCAACAGCAACTTTTGTGGACAACCAATGCTCCTTTGATTAATTTTGCAATGGTTATGCAACAGTGCATGTGTGAGGCCCGTCTAATTTTTTTTTGTCCACATTTGAGTCCTCTACATTAATACAACTCGAACATGCCAATTACAACCGTTGTTGGTGCTCCAACATTCCCCAACATATAAAGTCTGTGTAGACTTCGATACTTTGTAGTCCATTGATAACTTCATGTTGTATTGCTTTTTTTCATATACATAGTCTTTCTTATTATTGAACTATTGGCCTACGAACAACTTTCCAACCTTCAAATCTTCCTCTATTAGGTGAGTAAGTACTACATCTGGGTATTCGGGGAATTTATGGGCAAGCGCCGCATTAGGTTTATGCTCGACATGTGGGCCTTTGGATCATTTCATATAACTATACCAGATCTCGTGCTCCCGATTGAGTAAGGCTGCACATCTTGACCCTCTATCATGCCTTCATCGTCTATATCTTCAATGACTTCATCCAAATCGGGTTCATTAAATTCTTAAAGATCCTGGTGGAATTTATCTTCATTATTGAACCTTTCATCACCATCTGCTATGATGGCTAGCACCTTGGATGTATCTCTAGACGAGAACTCGATATTGGGTTGTTATATGAACATCCATTATAGTTTGGATTTTCGGGTGTTTGCGATTTCCCTCCATAGTCTGACTAATCATCCCAACAGACAATAAGATCAAAATCAAATCCATAATGCTGACTTACTGGACGAACAACTTGAACGGGTTCCAGATTGGCTAACTCTGTGAATAACTCGACCGGTCAGGGATTCTCGATCTCAAGGGGGCAATAAATTGTGATTATTGTGGTTATATCATCATCTACAGGCTCCATTTCTGAGAAGTTAAGTGGATTCGTTGAAATTGGAAATTTGTAAAACAATCTTAACATCTACTTCCCACAACGAGTAGCTATCTTTATACTGATCTTTCGTTTCAATTCCGCCAGCATTACATGCTTATTGAATCTTATTTCTATTTTTTGGTGACTTTAAAATACACAACCTTCTTCAGCTAGATTTATCATTCTCCATGAAATGAACATAAACTATCAAAATTTGGTTATTCATCTTCAACAAAATCTGTTTCCTTCTCAACAAACACTAATATGGCTCTGTTTTTTTTCTTCAACTTTTAAAGAAAAAAATTCAATATATAGCCTATTTAAATGTCGACAAATGGAAGCTCGCCACAAATTCTTTTTTTCAAAAAATAGATGGGGTGTCAACCACTAGAAACACATCACCAATTTTTTTTAATTATTGAGTGGGTGTCGGCCATCACATTGCTGTCACCAAAAGATACAGAAAAAAATTATTTTTTTACTGGTGCCGACCAATAACATTACGGGGATAATTTTTTTATTGACATGGGTGCCAACTACCACAATGTCGACACCAAAATTATTGAAAAAATTATTCAAACAGATTTTTTTTGCGGTGCCGATCACTTGAACATCGACACCTAATAAAAAATATTTTTTATCCGTTAATACATGTATTTTACGAATATCAAATGAAAAGAATACATACGACTGTCGATCATTGTAGTGCAGAAACCAAAAAAATATTTTTTTTAATCTTTACAATAATCTTTAGGTAATGATTGTCTAATTTCTGACATGAGTACCGACACCATTGTACACCGTTCCTTTCAAGTTATTTTCGTAATTATTTTTGAACTTGTGTCATTCTTATAAATATTAATTTTTTTAAGTTAATTTGGTAAAAATACCGAAAAAGCACAAAATTACATCACTGAAGTTCTTTGTATGGTATTTCAATATGTTTTTATGCCATAAGCCAGGAACGTAAGAGACTATGCACCGCCATTATCTTTAAAGTGCAAATTAAAATCCTCTTTATTTTTTCATATATTTTTTTCAAGGGATTAGATAATTTTTTTAGAATTAGATTTATTTTAATATATGAATTTTTTTTATTTTACTATTTAAATTTGTCGAGTAAATTCATTTAGATCAATGAATTTGAAAAATATAGAAGTGTAATAATATAGCTCTCTAAAATTATGTTATATCATTACTTGAAATTTAAAAAAATATATAAATTTTCAGGTAATGATGTGATATAATATTAGAGTATTATATAGAGTTCTCTAATAATTAAAGTGATGGTTGAATCGATCAGACCACTAGTTTTTAATTCAATCGGTTTGATGAGTTCAATTATTAGACTAAATATAATTAATTAATTAATTAAAAATTCATAATGCTTTTAAAAAATATTAAACTGATTCAATATGTTTAGTTACTAGTTTTTCTCCAGCTTTTTTATTTTTATCAACTTCAAACTATTTTCGATTCAATCGTTTGAACCCTTTAATTCAGGTAAATATAACAATCAATTCTTAATTCAATCAATCGATTGACCAATCTTGCCCAATTTAAAAAATATTAATCACGTCATCAAATCTTCATAGAATTTAAATTTAAATACTTGAATAAAGATTTAATTGTCAAATTTAATACTAAAATAAAAAATTATAAATATTAAATAAACTTAATTACTAAATTCAAAAGAATAAAAATTATATTATACCTAAAGTGATGAAAATTTTCATAGGATGAAAAGAATGCCAAGGTGGTCTGAATAAAGAAAATAAATAATAAAAGAATGGTGAATATCAATCTCTACAATAATTTTCTCTAATCGGATCTTCAAGTCTTTAAAGACGTATTGCACTCTGGAGGTAGACCTTGAGGAAATCTCTTAGCATCATTGCAGTAACTGTATATCATGTAGTTCTTTTGCACCCATTGCAGCCTTTGTTGCTTCGCTGAATCCATTTCTTGAGAGAACCATGCTCTGTTTGTCGATGCAGAAGACGGTGAAGTATTGGATTTACACGAAGAAGCTCCATTGGACCACACACAAGCATCGGCATTGAAGTTCCTGTAAGAAGCAGTGAAAGGAGCTTGGGTCCAATCGGTCTTAACCAAACCGCCTCTTGTGGCCCAATCATCAGCATTCCACAAGCTAGAGTAAATTCTCATCGGCTGGTTCTTAGGAAATGGGACACCAAGTGATTCCATGTTTTTGAACTCTCTAATGGGTGTACCGTCAACAGAGAAGCTGGAAAACAACAACATCAATCAATCAATTTGAGAACAGAAAAATAAAATAAAATCTAATGGGTGGTTTGTTTTATGAGTACTCACATTATACGTTGGGGGTTCCAAAGGATTGAATAAGTATGGAAATCTGCAGTTGGGTCAAACCAGAGATAAAACTGTTGTTCTCTGTTACCCTTGCCTTGACTGAACACGTTTGTGTGAAGAATGTAAGGGTCGCCACTTAAATTCCCGAGGAACTCGAAATCAAGTTCATCCCATGTTGATCCTTTCGAAGATAGCTGCAAATCCAAAATATAGATAAGTATATATACCACCATAGTTTAAAGCCATTACCCTCTATTATGACCTGATAAAAAAGAAAATTTAACTTACATAATAGGCAGTGACTGTGCCAGCAGAGTTTCCAGGGACAAGCTTGAGTTGCATATCTATCTTGCCGAAAAGATACTCATGCTTGGATTGGAAACCAGAACCCGAAGCTTTATCGAGGGAGAGAGTGAGAACCTCTCCATTGTTGACGATTTTACCACGGCCATCTCCCCATGTGATATCAAAATCATTGTGGAAGTTACTTGCTGATGCTGCCATGAGACTGGCAACCATAAGAGGCATAAGAAAGGTAAATTTCAGACCTGAAGAACTCATTTTTGACTTTTTTTTTTTTTTTGGAGAGCAGAGGATTGGGTGTGATGGAGAGGAATGGTAGAGGCGGGCATTTATATAGTGAAGAAAAAGGGTAGAGGAAGAAGCCAAGAAGGAAGCAGCTCTCCATTGAGCTTGGTTGTAGACAGTTGTTTGAGTAGGAATCATATATAAAAATAGCTAGCTGTAAAAATCGCACGAACCTACAAAAACGCATGCGTTTTTAATTGAAAAGTGAAGTGTTTTGGGTTAGTTGCTGTCGCCAGGTTTCCTAGGCGACAAGCTGATGCAGGACCGCCTTTAACCAAATCAAAATATCCCAAGTGGTACTAAAAGGATAAAATAAAGTGGTCCCCTGGAAAAACCACTTGTATTTTTCTTATTACTACAAAAGTTAGCTCCACTAACAAAAAATTCAGTAACGTTTTTATTAAAATATCGTCAATATTTTTTTAATATATTAGTATAATTATATAATAATATTTATTCATGTTTTTTAGTTTTTGATAATACACACATACATTATATACACAGATACTCGAATTCAGATTTTTTAATATGAATAATATCATTAATATTTTTAATCCTTAAATATTTTGATAAAAATTATTTCTAAGCTAAAGCTCATGGTAGATATACGGGTGTTTTATCTATTTTATGATTTGAGTATAGTTTATTCTATAGTTTGATTGTGATTCTATTCAGGTTGAAATGGTATTTGGATAAAGTTTTCCCAACCATATTAATAAGTCCGTTTTTGATATTTTTGAACCCTAAATAAAATAATAAATTGAGATTCTTTTTTAAAATATTGTAAAATTTGAAACAATAAAATAAAAATTGAATCCCTTTTTATTTATTTTTCTTTTTTATTCCTGCAAGCAATAAATGGTCGATCATAAAATTTAAAAAATTAAATATTTTTTTTCACTTAAAAACTGGAAAAAGAAATTTTAGGCTCTTTCTAACCTTGAATTTTGAGCAGTTATACTTCCAAATTACCCAAGACCGAATCAACACATCATTTCCAGAATTCAAATTTCTTAAAAATACAAACTTAATTCAAATATACAATTATTTGTATTTATTTAAGTTGTCATTTTTTGTTGTATAAATATATTTTATTCCCAATTATCATTAAATGGAGAGGAAATTGATTAAAAAATTTAGTGCACATCGACTGCAATTATTTTATTATATTCAACTATCAGTTCTATTATTTATTGGTATATATTGCTTTTCCTTGCCTCACATGAAAAGCATATTTTCATAGGCTAAAGGCCTGTGCTACTTAGTTGTGAAATTTCACGAATGTCTACCAAAGTAGCGAAAATTAAATAAAGAAAATGTTTCTAAAAGGTTAAGGAGATGTAGAGTTATTATTGTTATTATTTGGTATAATTTATCGAGGCATGCATTCAGTGATGAAGTATAGTGGAGATTTAAGAGGTCATGATTTTTTTTAAAATGGTAAAATTTTAATTTAAGTTATTTATAATTTATAAAAATTTAAATTAAGAATAATAAAATTGCACTTTAACTTCCTCAAAAATAATAAAAATTTGATTTTACCTTTTAAAAATTATAAATATACAAATTATTAAAATTATGAAATTATATTTTTATTATCATAAAAATATATAATTTAATTCCGATCCCAAAAATAATTTCAAGCTTAGTCACTACAAGCACTTTAATGTACATATACATCCATGCATTTGTTTACAGATATATGTATGTATCTATGCATGGGATTGAATAAGTTAAAGCTTAAGAAACCTTTGACTATTTAACATGAAATGAATACCATGATGACATGAAATATATTTCAATTAAAGAAACTGAAAGGTGGTGTGCAGATCAAAATCGCAAAGCAGCAAACCAAAAATAATAATAATAATAATAATTAATTGTTGGGATCGACCCGATTAAGTAACGAACAAGTAAAATAGTGGAAGAAATAGAGAAATTGAACACCCAAATTTAACGTGAAAAACCCCTCTGAAGAGAATAAAAAATCACGAGCAAAAATAATTTACTATAACGGCAAAAGAACAAAGAGTGCAAAAGATTGAGACAAAAACTAAACCCCGAAAAACCCGAAAATAAATAACCCTCAAAACGAAAACACTAAATTCTCCAAAAGTGTTATGAGTTCTAATCTCTAATGGGTGTATTTTCTAAGGTTGTAAAAGAGCCTATTTATTGGCTAAATTCCTAGATCAAATAATAATAAAATAATTTAGATTAATCAGAGTTTAATTGAAACAAATAAACAGAGTTTAACTAGAAGATTATTTCTTAAATTTGACTGAAATATGAGTCATACTCAACAAATCTTCACCTTGACTCGTATTTCCATAACGTCATCTTTCCCAAAGCCCGCCACGAGCTTATCTTGAACTATGCAGGGAATTAATTGAGTCGAATCTATGCTTAGAAGTTGGAAGACTTCTAGGCTTCGACTTGTGCATTGTCAAATCAAAACTAACCTAAGTCTGATTTTCACGAATACAGTGCCGTAACTTTTCAAAACCTACATCCAAAAGAGAACCTCTCTTCAATGAAATGGCCATACATTTTTCTCTCCTATGACCAAGTTGCCTCCACTCCAAATGAGTTGACTTCAACTCCGTAATGGACGAGGGACGTCCGATTTCATCGGTCACTATAGAACCTTCTAGAATATAAAGACTGTCAGTCCATTTACCTTTTAACAAAATGAGAGCCCCACGAGACATCTTAATGCCGCTCGACTCGTTGTTGATTCTACAACCTTTCAAGTCTAAAATACTCAAAGAGATGAGATTCTTTCGTAAATTAGGTACATACTTGACATCTGAGAGTATCCTAATCGTCCCATCGTCCATTCTAATTTTAACAGTATCAATACCAATTACCTTACTAGATGAATTGTTTCACATGCGTACAAATCCACCTTCAAATGAATTGTATGTGGAGAACCATTCTCTGTTGGGACACATGTGAAAAGAATATCCTGAATCTAAGATTCACTCAAATGTAAGCTCAGAGCTTTCGCTCGTTGACACTAACAAGAAATCTTCACCACTTTTGTCGGTCAAATTAGCACCAGCTACATCTTCCTCGTTACTCTCAGCAGCTCTTTTATTTCACAATTTGTAACAATCTACTTTGACGTGACCTAACTTCTTACAATAGCAAAACATTTTGTCTCGCTTCTTTGATGCTACCAAAATGGAAGCTTGCCTATGCCTTGCTATCCAAATCAAACTCATTGTTGAGTTTGTGTTTACTCAACAAATGACCCTTTACATCCTCAAACGAGAGTTTGCCTCTACCATAAATCAAGGTCTCCCTGAAATACTTGTATGAAGGGCTAAAAAACATAATATTAGCATAGCATGATCTTCATCGTCAATCTTAACCTCAACATTCTTTAAATCATTCAAAAGAATAATGAATTGACTAATTTGATTTCTAAGAAGCTCACCTTAATTCATACAAAACGTAAATAAATGTTATCTCAACACTAAATGGTTAGTTAGAAACTTAGTCGCATAAAGAGTTTCTAGCTTTTTCCACAAGGAGGATGAGGTCTTCTCCATTAATACCTCCTGTAATACCCTATTCGTGAGGCACAATTGGATTGCAGACAAGGACTTTTCATCAAGCTCTTCCCATTCTGACTGATCTAGATTCTCGGGTTTTTTTTCGGTAACAACTTTTTTAAGCTGATCTGAACTAAAATTGTCATGATCTGAACTTCCCACAAATTGAAATTTGTGACACCATCGAACTTCTCAACGTCGAACCTTGTTGCTGTCATCTCTGAACGTGCTGATCTACGAAAATCAAACTAGGTCTGATATCACTTGTTAGGGATTGACCTAAATAAGCAACGAACAAGTAAAATAGCGGAAGAAATTGAGCACACAAATTTAACATGCAAAAACCCCTTTGAAGAGGATAAAAATCACGGGTAAAGATAATTTTACTATAATGGTAAAAGAACGAAGACTATAAAAGATGGAGATAAAAACTAAACCCCAAAAAACCTAAAAACAAAGAACCCTCAAAACGTAAACACTAAATTCTCTAAAAGTATTATGAGTTCTAATCTCTAATGGTTGTCTTTTCTAAGGTTATAAAAGAGTCTATTTATAAGTTAAATTTTTAGGTCAAATAATAATAAAATAATCTAGATTAATCAGAGTTTAATTGAAACAAATAAATAGAGTTTAACTTATTATTTCTCAAATTTGATTGAAATATGAGTCATACTCAACTCTAGCAAAATTAGAATAAAATCAATAGAGAAAAACAAGATCAAAACAAAAAAATGATAAACACAACAAGCACACAACAACAAAATTATCTAAATCATGAATATTTGGTAAACAATACCTAAAAACATGAAAAACTAACCTTTAATGCTTGAATAAAGTGGCAGCCACAACCATGAATTGAGCAACAAAAGCAAGGAAAACCTTCAATAATATGCTAAAGTTTCTCAAACATGAAAACAAATAAGGTTGGGTAAACAATTATTTCAACTTTTAAGGATAAAAAAAATCATAGATAAAAGTATGGGCATTATTGTCAAATAAAAAATCTTGTTTTTTCATTGTCCTATTCTGGAGGTCCAAGCTTCAATTCACAGGCTGACCCTTCAGTGAAATTTTTAATGTCCAACTTCATTGCACCAATCCATTCAAACAAAGTTTCAGTGTGTTTGAAGTGAAAATAATTACTCCAATCATGCCTTCCTGCAGCAAAACGCTGAATCAAAGGAAACCTTTAGGTACATTAACTGATTCCATTTCATAAACAAATTTGTATATTTTGTATCTTCAACTTATCATTTTCTTCCAAAAGAAATAACCTTTCACTTTTAGTAGTAAATTAATAAGCATTTTCATATTTATATTTAATTGGAAAATACTAAATTTACATTTTTATTATAACCAACAATGTATATAAAATCTCAAACCATAGGAAATCTTATCGAAATTCAGCTCTCATTTATCGTAATCAACTACTATCATTGATGGTAATCAACTATTAAGCAAGTCAGTTTTGAGTATGTTAATTTGTAATTTGTTTACTGATCTATTGGAGTTTTTTTTAATTAGAATCCAAAATTTTCACTCTCAACTCGAGTTCGAGCACAAATAATCGAGAATGAGAATCAAGATAATTTTTTACTAGGAAATTGATCTTTATCTAAAATCAAGCTCAAGTTTTGAAAGTGAAACTTAATTGAGCTTGAGTTAAAATTTGAGTATTGAATTTTTAGTCAAGCTTAAGTCTCTCAAGTTTGATTTGATTGCCAATGTCGAGATTGGGGTGGTAGTGCTTTGCAAAATGGCCATCGCCTTGTAAGCTAGAGGATTCCTTCTATCCCTGTCTAATTTCTATCCACAAAGGTAAATAAGTGTGGGGTGGAAGTGTACTACAATGGAGATCTCCTCGATCGAGTTTTCTCAAGTTCAATGTTGATGGATCGATATTGGATCCGTATCGCCTTGCTAGGATTGGAGGTTTACTCCGAAATGAAAAAGAGAATGTTTTAATTACCTTTTCAAAGCCTATTAACTAATTATTCAACCCCTATTGAAACTGAGCTTCTTTCAATTAAGGAGGCCTTCCTTATTTTTGCAACTTCAAAATGGTCCAACACCAAGAATCCTATCATTGAAAATGATTGTGAGATGGTGGTTAAGTGGCTGAATAATCCTACAAAAAATTACTTCTACTTTTAAAAACTTGGTGTACCCTGGTATGCATTGTCGATAAACGCTAGCTTATATAAGGGAAAACGTGCGGCAATCATTCCAGCATGGGTCCACGAGCAGCAGCTAGTGTGGACAACCAATGCCCCGTTGCTTAATTTTGCAATAGTCATGTAATCGTGCATGTATAAGGCCCTTCTAATTTTTTTATTGCCCACATTTGAGTCTTGTGCATTAATGCAACCTGAACACGCCAATTACAACCGCTATTGGCCCTCCAACATTCCCCAACATATAAAGTTTGTGTAGACTTTGATACTTTGTAGTCCACCGATAACTTCATGTTGTATTACTTTATTGCATATACATAGTCTTTCTTATTATCGAACTATTGGCCTATGAACAACTATCCAACCTTCAAATCTCCCTCCATTAGGTGAGCAAGTACTATATCTAGGTATTCGAGGAACTTGTGGGCAAGCGTCGCCTTAGGGTCTATGCTCGACATGTGGGCATTTGGATTGTTTCGTATAACTATACTAGATCTTATGTTCTTGACCGAATTGGAGTGCACATCTTGACCCTCAATCATCATCTATATCTTCAAGGACCTGATCCAAATTGGGGTCACTAAATTTTTCAAGATCATGGTGGAACTGATCTTCATTATCGGACCCTTCATCACCATCTGCTATGGTGGCCAACACATCTAAATGTATCTCTAGATAGGGACTCGATATTGGATTGTTATACAAACATCCACCGTAGTTTGGATTTTCGAGTGTTTGCGATGTTCCTTCACAACCCGACTGATCTTCCCAACAAACATTAAGATCAATATCAAATCCATAATGCTGACTTACAAGACGAACAACGTGAACGGGTTCCAGATTGGCTAACTCTGCGAATAACTCAACCAGTCGGGGATTCTTGATCTCTAAGGGACAATAAATTGTGATAATTGTTGTCATATAATAATCTTCAGGCTCCATTTCTGAGAACTTAAACGGATCCGTTAAAATTGGAAATTTGTAAAACAATCTTAACATCTGCTTCCCACAATAAGTAGCTAACCTTACACTGATCTTTCGTTTTAATTCTGCCAGCATTACGTGCTTATTAAATCTTATTTCTATTTTTTGGCGACTTTAAAAGACACAACCTTCTTTAGCTGTATTTATCATTTCTCCATCAAATGAACCTACACTAATAAAATTTGGTTATTCATCTTCAACAAAATTTGTTTCTTTCTCAACAAACACTGATATGGCTCTGGCTTTTTTTCAACTGTTAAAGAAAAAAATTCAATATATAGTCTATTTAAGTGCCGACAGATGGAAGTTCGAAATAATTTTTTTTCAAAAAATACATGGGGTATCGACTACTAGAAACACGTCACCCAACAAAAAATTCTTACTGAGTGTGTGTCGACCACTAGAGTTCTGTCACAAAAAAATATAGAAAAAAATTATTTTTTTACTGATGCCGACCAATAACGCCACGAGATAAAAATTCTTTTTTACTAACACGGGTGTCGACCACCACAATGCCGACACCAAAGTTACCGAAAATTTATTTAAACAGATTTTTTGTGGTGTTGATCACTTGGATGTCAACACCTAATAAAAAATATTTTTGTACTCATTAATACATGTGTTTTACGAATATCGGATGAAAAAATACATTTGAGTGTCAACCATTGCAGTGCCGACACCAAAATTGTTTTTTTTATTCTTTCCAACAATCATTAGGTAATGATTGCTTAATTTATGACATGGGCACCTGCACCGACGGGCATTGTTCCTTTCATGTTATTCTCGTATTTCTTTTTGAACATGGGTCATTGTCGAAACCATTTTTTTGAAAATAGTCTCGAGTTTTATTTTAAAACCAAAAATGAAGTCGTCACCTATCTTTTTTAATTTGGTGTGATTGGGTCACCAAAAAATATTTAAGTTTATTTAAACAAAACCTTTGGTCTTCGAAATCCAGAAAAAGATGTTCGGGAGTCGGTTACGTGTGAGAAAGGATTAGCATCCTCACACGCCAAAATTGGTACCTAGTCGATTATTTAAGGTCTTGGTATTGAAAATCGAGAACTCAAGTAAAATTTAAAATGCGACCCACAAATACACGAAAGAGATGTTTAAATGAGATAATCGATTACTTAGGTTAAAGGAAAAAAATCATACCCAACATTTTAGGACACAATTTCTCGGATTCCCTAAAATAAAAGAACATTGCCTTGATTTTTTTTAAACAATTTATGTATTTTAAAAAAAGACAATTTATTTTGTTTAAATGTTTTACAAAACAGAGAAATGTTCTTGTAATTTGCAAATATAAACATCAATTATCGATTTTAAATAGGATACTCGATCATTTAGGTTAAAAAAAATCGTACCCAACACGTTAGGACATAATTTCTCGAATTCCCTAAAATAAAATAATATTGCATTGATTTTTAAAACAATTTATGTATTTTTTTTAAGAAAACAATACACAATTTATTTTGTTGAAATGTTTTACGAAGTATAAATGATGATACACATAATTTAACAAAATAAAACATGCATTCCTGAATTAAATAGATAGATAAAATGCAATTAAATACGACTAACAACAAATAAATAAAATAATAAAATAACAATGTAATCATAATAAAAAATGGTAAATGAAAATTAATTATTGAAATGACACTACAGCAAAACAGGTCATTAGCGGCACTTTTAGCGGCGTTTGGAAACAAAGCGCCGCAAAAGGTAAAGCATTCGCGGCGCTTTCCACAAAGCGCCGCTAAAGACCTGACCTTTAGCGGCGCTTATTAGAAAAGCGCCACTAAAGGTGTGAATTAGCGGCGCTTTCACATAAGCGCCGCTAATTTATTTAACTTTTATTTATCTTAAATTAAATTAAATTTATAGTGGTGTGATTACTTATGGTAGTATCTGCTCATACTTTCTTATCCTTTGACAATGCACATACAGGCACTCGAATCCGAGACCCCAAGGATGAACAATATCCTCTTTCCAATATATTTATACTTATGTGTAGGACCTTCTTGGACCTAAGATATCAAACACTTGAGATTTATATCCCCTGCTTCTGGTTATAGTTTGGATTTCCAGCCATTCTTAGATTATATCATTAATATTATATGTGGGTTCGGTCTTGCCCTATTCCATGATCATCCCTAAACTGTCATCATCGTCAAGCTCAAACTTTGGACCTTTGCTGGATCATTTGAATTAAGTTTATCCAGGAAGGGTTTTGAAAAGGAAAAGCTAGCTGAACACACCATCACGAATGAAAAAAAGAAAAAAGGACGTGTATATATCATGGCCTGTTTATATACCCACACGTGCACATGTTCCATGGACGCACTGCCCACCAGCAACTAGGGATAGGGATTTTGTCTAAAGATTACATATAGCCATATAGACGAAATATAACATAGGTTTTTAGTAATGCTTCATCTCAAAAAGGGAAAAATTATTGCGTGTGTTTGTTTGTTAAAATTTCGAATGTTATAAAAAATAAATTCAAATTAAAAAATTATAATATATTAGTAATAGAATTATTTAGTGAAATTTACCTCATATCTTTAATAAATTTTATAATTTAATTTTGTTTATTAAACATTATTTTCATTTAATAAAATATCATTAATTAATTTTTTAAAATTAAACATAATATTTAATTAAACTTTATTATATTTAGTTCACTTCAGAGTACAAATTTGAGAGAAGAATTGTAACAATAAAATATTTGATTGTTATAAAAAGATTATTTATATATAGTTTTCTCTTCGCTAAAAAATAAGTAAATTTATCTATAAAATAAAGGTGATTAAAGTCAAATTCTCATTATTTTAAGTTTGAGCTTTTACATGTGTGGTTCTCTTTAAATTTGTTATATTTTAAATTTCACATTCAAATTTAAAATATTCTAAAATTTAGTTTGATTAATTTTAAAAAAATTAGATTTAAAAGAAAAAAATAAATAATGAAAAAAAGTAATTTTAAAATCTAAATATATAAAAGAATAGATTAAAATGATATGGGCAAAAGACCCATAATACCCATAATATCCCAAAGAGGCCCAAGACCAACCCTTTTTTCTTCTCCCACATACCAAAATCAGCCAAAATCTGAGGGAAAAAAACAACGAATGCTACAAGGAAGAAACTTCAATTTTTCAAGGGTTGAATCTACACTCTCTTGTCAAGCTTTGATCTTTTGACTTTAAAGGTAACATTTTTACCCTAATTAACTTCAGCACCCTTCCTTGAAGCTTCAATCGGTCCATTGTTGTTGCTTAGGTTTATCATTCCTTGAAGCTTTTTTGCCTAATTTTTTGACACTGTAAGTTAGGTTGAACTTCGATTATTAATTTGCTTTTATTAGTGACTATTTGCATGTTTATGCATATGGGTTTGAAGGAAAACTCTTTTTTCATTTGTGGATTTTATTTATTATTGGTTTTATTATTAATTTTTTGACACTGTAAGTTAGGTTGTCTTTTGAATTTGGGGGTTTTGGTGTAATGGGTGTTTTATCTAATGGAATTTATTATTTATTAGTGATTCTTTTTCTTTCTATTGAATATGTGTTAATTATGAAGCCAAATTTTTCTTAAAAGATGTGAGTTGAACTTTTGAAATTTACAGATGATTTGTTTATTTATTCATTTTTACTGCAGATTCCATTGTATGGTGTTAAAACGTATGTTAATGGAGTAATAAAAATATAAAAGAAAAGAAAAAGTATGGTTCTGTGTGCTTTTAATTTCCTTTTTCTTTCATTTCAAGGTATAAATTATACTAAATTTGTAATGATGACAGTTTGTTGGCTTGGCTTCTTCATTAATCCTAGGGTGGTTCTAAATAAAATTATTCATTGATTGTTCTCCAGCTATGACACTTAAAAGCAAACAAGATGCTTATTCTACTATGAAATGGCAAGAGGTCCAAAACCAAAATATCTGTTGTTTGGATAGTTCCCACTTTTTCAGTTTAAGCATTAGAATATTCATCGGTTTTAAGTTTTCCAAGAATGAACAGGTGGGCAAAGGCAATTAGCTTGAACTAAGAATGACTTGAAATTTAGCTAGTGTCCCTCGGAATACACAATCAGCTAGCTAAGCACGCATTAGCTTTCTTCAATTTATTTATCTTATTTCTCATTTTCTTACCTTTTATATTTTTTCCTTCCCATATATAATCACCAAAGCAGGCTCTTATGTTGCTTCTCTAATTTGCATGTGTATGCTTATGGGTTTGAAGGAAAACACCTTTTTCATTTGTGGATTTTATTTATTATTGGTCTTATTATTAGGTTGCCTTTTGAATTTGGGGTGTTTGGTGCAATGGGTGTTTTTTATCTAATGGAATTTGTTTGAAAATCTCGTTTGTTTTGTTTACGTCGTTATTATTAGCCATTTGATTTCATTGCTAGGATGGAATTTGCTAGGAGTTTTGACTTAATAATGAATGCAAACTTCTTATTCCGAGATTAAGATAACAGAGCTTCATTTGAATGAATTGAAGCCAACTTTTGTCCTTCATTTCTTTTGAGCTTGTTAATTAGGAAGGTATTACAGTCAGTATTACCCATTTCTGATATTGGTACTTAGAGAAATTCTTGCTCATAGATCACAATGGAATTGGAAGTCAAGCATTCCTAACACACGAATCTACTTCCTTGCTTGCTTGCTTCTAGTGATGTTTTATTCTTGAAAATTTTCAAAGATAACACACGAAAATCTGCATAAAAATATGGGCTATTCAAATAGGCTGCTCTAGCATTTTTGCCATAAGTTGATAATTAAAACCATTGTTTGTATCCGTTTTGTTACCATCTGTTCCAGTGTCTTGATTATACTACTTATTTCTTTAACTTTTGAGTGTTACATTGGCTCAATAATTCTCAATCTCTTTCTCTCTCTGATGCAGAAAACTAAACCTACACACCATATTGTCCGAGAACTTAGAGCATTAAGTTTGACTCCTCATATACCAAGTCAGGTACACTGCCTCGCATTGATTTTTTCACTAGAATCGTTTGGAGAATTGCATTATTGCATTTTATTTTTCTAGAGTTTTATTGCACTGGCTCATTGTACAACTTTTAGGCATTTTTATTAGTTTTTAAATATGTTGGAATGCACTGCTTTTTTTCTAAATATTATCATTTATTTTTGGAACTTACAATTATATTTATCGCTGAATTTTTTGAGATGATCAAATCATATAATTTATCCTATAGGAGCAATGGTAACATGACAATGTTCGATTTCCATCTCACAAATCACAAACATCCAAACTTCACCGCCCACCTTAATTTGATTTTACTGATTTTATTCTACAATTTGATCCATTAACCCACCAAAAAAGTAGGCCACTAAGATCAAAATGGGTTCAAAACAATTAGCTTCCATGGCCTTCCTTTTGATGAATAAAATTAAAATATTAAAGTAAATAATTATATTTAATTTAAACAATCAGTATTAGTTAATTTAATATTTAATTTGAAAGATTTAATTATTTAATTATATTTAATTAAATATTTATTTTGAAATATTTAATTAAATAATTATATTTAATTATTTAACTATGTTTAATTATATATTTAATTATAAACAGTATCAGCTAATTAAATATTTAATTTGAAAGATTTAATTATTTAATTATATTTAAATGAATAAAATTAAAATATTAAAGTAAATAATTATATTTAATTATTTAACTATGTTTAATTATATATTTAATTATATACAGTATTAGTTATTTAATATTTAATTTAAAAGATTTAATTATTTAATTATGTTTAATTAAATATTTAATTATAAACAGTATTAGTTAATTTAATATTTAATTTAAAAGATGTTATTATTTAATTATATTTAATTAAATATTTAATTATAAACAGTATTAGTTAATTTAATATTTAATTTGAAAGATTTAATTATTTAATTATATTAAAGTAAATAATTATATTAAATTATTTAATTAAGTTTAATTTATTCTTTAGGAGCAATGGTAATATGGTAATGTTCGATTTTTACCTCACAAATCACAAACATCCAAATTTCACTGTCCACCTTAATTTGATTTTACTGATTTTATTCTACAATTTGATCCATTAACCCACCAAAAAAGTAGGCCACTAAGATCAAAATGGGTTCAAAACAATTAGCTTCCATGGCCTTCCTTTTGATGAATAAAATTAAAATATTAAAGTAAATAATTATATTTAATTTAAACAATCAGTATTAGTTAATTTAATATTTAATTTGAAAGATTTAATTATTTAATTATATTTAATTAAATATTTATTTTGAAATATTTAATTAAATAATTATATTTAATTATTTAACTATGTTTAATTATATATTTAATTATAAACAGTATCAGCTAATTAAATATTTAATTTGAAAGATTTAATTATTTAATTATATTTAAATGAATAAAATTAAAATATTAAAGTAAATAATTATATTTAATTATTTAACTATGTTTAATTATATATTTAATTATATACAGTATTAGTTATTTAATATTTAATTTAAAAGATTTAATTATTTAATTATGTTTAATTAAATATTTAATTATAAACAGTATCAATTAATTTAATATTTAATTTGAAAGATTTAATTATTTAATTATATTTAAATGAATAAAATTAAAATATTAAAGTAAATAATTATATTTAATTATTTAACTATGTTTAATTATATATTTAATTATAAACAGTATTAGTTATTTAATATTTAATTTAAAATATTTAATTATTTAATTATGTTTAATTAAATATTTAATTATAAACAGTATTAGTTAATTTAATATTTAATTTAAAATATTTAATTATTTAATTATGTTTAATTAAATATTTAATTATAAACAGTATCAGTTAATTTAATATTTAATTTGAAAGATTTAATTATTTAATTATATTTAATTAAATATTTATTTTGAAATATTTAATTAAATAATTATATTTAATTATTTAATTATGTTTAATTATATATTTAATTATAAACATTATTAGTTAATTAAATATTTAATTTGAAAGATTTAATTATTTAATTTATATTAAAGTAAATAATTATATCAAATCAATTAATTATGTTTAATTATGTATTTAATTGTAAACAGTATCAATTAATTAAATATTTAATTAAAAGATTTAAGTATTTAATTTATATTAAAGTAAATAATTATATTAAATTATTTAATTATGTTTAAAATATTTAATTTAAAATATTTTCGTAAATAATTATATATAATTATTTAATTTTAATTAATTATTTAATTATTTAATTATACTAAATTAAATATTTAATTATTTAATTAATGAAAACAACCAAAATATTTAAGTAAAATGTTGTCACTAATATATTTTTTAAATTTAAATCAATTTATAACACTTAAGTAACCATAATTTATTCTCAACTTTAGACTTCAAGAACTACGAAATGGATAAGAGTTGGATGCAATTGTCAAGGGTAAGCAACGACTATCGGAATGGAGTGCAAACTTTTCTAAATTTTGCATTTCAAAATGCAAGCGAAGAGAATATGATTCTTTGCCCATGTAAGAAATGTGGCAACATCAATTGGCATATTCGTGAAGTTGTCTACGAACATCTAGTTGTTGATGGCTTTATTCGGGGGTATAAAAAATGGAATTTCCATGGAGAGAGTACACCTAGTAGAACCTCTTCAACAATTAATCCGAGTTATCCTCATTATGCTCATCATCAGTATGCTAGAGAAGATGACATGGAAGGTATGTTGCGGGATGCATTTAATATGCACAATCATGGTTTGCAATCATTTCCATTTGAATTTATTGCACCCGATGATTGTGATATTGGTGATAATGCTTTTATCGAAACGGGAACAAGTGCACCTGATGAAGAGCCAAATGGAGAAGCGGCGAAGTTCTACAACTTACTTAATGAAATGAATGAAGAACTCTATGAGGGATCAAAATTCTCAAAATTGTCTTTTTGCATTCGTCTTTTTCACTTAAAATGTTTGGGAGGGTGGACCGGAAACTCTTTTACGCTGCTATTAGAGTTGTTGACAGATATATTTCCGTTTGCAAAAATCCCTCATTCATGCAAAGATATGAAGAAACTGATAAAGGATTTAGGCCTTGGGTATGAAAAAATTCATAGTTGCCCAAATGACTGCATGTTGTATTGGGGTGATCGGAGAAGCCAACAATCTTTTCATGTTTGCGGTACATCTCGTTGGATGACTAAGAATGCAGAAAATGTGAATGAGGATGAAGGTGAGCCACAGTCAAGAAAGAAGCCAGTAAAGATTCTGCGGTATTTTCCACTAATACCAAGGCTTCAAAGGCTTTTCATGTCATCAAAGACGGTCGAGTCTATGAGGTGGCATCATGATGAACGAACCGATGATGGATTATTAAGGCATCCCGCGGATTCTTTAGCTTGGAAATCATTTGATAATAAATTTCCAAGCTTTGCAAGTGATCCTCGAAATGTGAGGCTTGGGCTAGCATCTGATGGATTTAATCCATTTAAACTCATGAGTACTTCGTACAGTACTGGTCCCGGAATGATATTGATATTTATATGCAGCCACTTATTGAAGAGTTGAAACAGTTGTGGGTCGGTGTTGAAACATATGATGTCTCCAGAAAGGAGAACTTTTATTTACGTGCAACTCTGTTGTGGACCATTAATGATTTCCCAGCTTATGCCAATTTATCTGGTTGGAGTACCAAAGGACGTTATGCTTGTCCTTGTTGTGCAGCGCAAACATGTTCACAGTGGTTATATAATGGGAAGAAGTTCTCTTATATGGGGCATCGTCGGTGGTTAGATAGAAATCATAGATTTAGATTTCAAAGAACTCAATTTGATGGTACCGAAGAGTTGAGAGAAGCTCCTGAGCAGACCATTGGATCTGAAATCTTATTCATGTTGAAAGATGTAGATTTCAGTTATGGGAAGATGAATCAACCATCCAACACGCAAAGAAACATAAGACCGGGGAGGCATATGTTGGCGATGTTGACCGGGAGAGTGATAATCAATCTGATGAAGAGGATGATCCTAATGAGGCGGAGTTGTGGAAAAAAAGAAGTATTTTTTTTATTTGCCTTATTAGGAGCATCATATTCTGAGACACAATCTTGATGTCATGCATATTGAAAAGAATGTTTGCGAGAACATAATTGGGACAATTCTCAATGTCGATGGAAAATCGAAAGACAATCTTAAGAGTCGACTTGATCTAGTTGACATGGGAATTCGGCATGATCTTCACCCCCAATTACTTCCGAATGGAAAATGTCGGTTACCGCCTTCTATTTTTACAATGTCGAAGAAAGAAAAAGAATTGTTCTGCACGGTGTTGAAGGATATAAAGGTCCCAGATGCATATGCATCAAATATATCTCGATGTGTGAGTCTTAAAGATCGAAGACTATATTCCTTAAAATCACATGATTATCACATCTTGATGCAAGATTTACTGCCAGTTGCTTTGCGGTGTTGTATGTCAAAAAAGGTGACGTCTTGTATAATTGAACTGTCCAATATAATGAAAGTTATTTGTGGCAAAGTTCTGGATGTTGAAGAACTTGAGAAAGTACAAGATCGAGTCGCCTTGACGTTATGCAACTTGGAGAAGATCTTTCCACCTTCATTCTTCACTATTATGGTGCACTTTGTTAATCCATCTCCCTCATGAAGCGAAAGTTGGTGGACCGGTTTCTATCGGTGGATGTATCCTATAGAGAGGTGCTAATTAATTTGCAAAGCTTTCATTCATTGATTAATATATCTTTAGTTACACTTTTTGACAATGTTATACATCGTGTTTAGGTTTATATGCAAATTGAAGTCTTATTGTCGTAATAAGCGTTATCCAGAAGGATCAATTGCTGAAGGTTACTTAGCTGAGGAGTGTATGACTTTCTGCTCTAGATATTTAGAATATGTTGAAACAAGATTGAATAGACCAAGTAGAAATGCTGGGCTCAATAATGATCATAGCTTAGCTGAAACTTATCTATTTCAAACTTGTGGACAACCAATCGGGAAAGTTGAAATTGCACACTTAGATGACATATCTTGAGTACAAGCACATCGATATGTTCTTTTTCACCACGATTCAATTGAACCATTACGCAAGTAAGTTTTAGAATTTCATAAATATTCATCATTTTCATCTGTTTATTTTTTTGCTAACTAATTTATTAACTTTTTAACATAGTGAGTATAAACAACTCTTGAGATCTCGTTCACGCTCCCGAAGATTACAACATCGAGAGATTCATAAGTTATTCATAGAATCTTTTCATGAATGGTTGGGCAAATGGTATGCAGCTGAAGCTTTCAATGATAAATAATAATGTTTTCGTATAACATTATAATTAATCAATTTACTTTCAATTCGATAGGTTTGGAGTGGGAAGGACGTCAGTGAAGAAGTTAAATGGCTTTCCCAAGGTCCCAATAGAGTAGTAAAAAGATATAATGCCTTCTTGATTAATGGATTCAAGTTTCATACAAAATCTCGCGAAAGATTAAGGAGGACTCAAAATTCTGGAATAGTTGTTAATTCTTCAATTACAAGCTATGCTAGTGCTAGGGATAATAATCCTATTGAAGGAAATGTGGAGTATTACGGACTTCTTACGGACATTATTGAGTTGGATTACTATGGAAAATGGAAGGTTGTTTTATTTCGATGTGATTGGGCTGATGTTAATACTGCTCGAGGAATTAGAAAAGATCAATTTGGTTTTACAATGGTGAACTTCTCTCGATTAATTCACACTGGGCAACAATTGATGGACGAGCCGTATGTATTTTCTTCTCAAGTCAAACAAGTTTTTTACTCAAGAGATCCAACTGATGAGGGTTGGTACGTTGTACTTCGTAACACCCCTAGAGACTTGTTTGACATGGGCAGTGGAAGTAGAGATGACATGGACGAAAGATCAGAAACTTTGCCTTTTCCAGAACAAAACTTAAATGAAACTATTCCTAGTACTAGTACACAATTTCAATGGGTTCGGCAGGATGTGGATGAAGATATTTACGAATCATAATGTAGTAAGATTTTACGTTTTTTTAATAATAAGTATATTATAATTTAAATCTTGATCTTGTTAAATATATCCATTACTATTATTGTTGTAATTAGTTACTAATATTCTAACTATTTTATGTGTATTGCAGATAATATGCCTAGAAGAAAATTTCGAGATCTAAGTATTATCCAAAATTGTCCAAATTCGGAAGGAACAAATAGTGAACAACAGACTGACATTGGATCTTCGAATGTTCCAGAAACTGTAGAAATTGAAGGTAATGTTAAGTTTAATTTTCATGCATGTTCACTTTTCATTTTTTATTTTTGTTTCAAATTCTAATATTAACATATAGAATTTTTTTAGCTGAATATACTGAGGGGCGTAGAACTCGAGGACGTACCGTATTAAAGGATTTATACAGTCTAAATCCTGAGGAGCGTGTCAAAGTATTTGGAAATAGTCATGGTCAGCCTGTTGGATCAGAAGCTCGACTTTTGGGAGGATACTTGGGCATAGTGGCACGAAATGGCAGTCTGTTACCAATCAACTACGAGTCATGGCATCATATGCCTGATAGTAACAAAAATCAAGCTCTCGATAATATTAAGGTAATAATGTGAATATAATTTATAATACTTTGATTTATTTTAATTTATATTTTCTTTCTAAACTTGTGTTATTTGCAGGAAAGATTTAATTTAGAGATCTCAGATAATTATGTAAAGAAATCATTAGGAAAGAAATGGAGAGATCATAAGAGTGCTATAAAGAAAGATTATTTTAAGAATAATATGAGCCTCGAAGATAAATTGCGAAATGTTCCGCCGGGAATGCTGAGGTACCAATGGGAAGAACAAGTTAGATTTTGGAGCTCAAAGAAAGGGGAGGTATTATGTACTACAAAATGCTTATAATTATTTCGGTTTATAGTATTTATTATATACATAATAATAATTAATGTAGGATCGTGAGCGTGTGGAACTACAAGTAGGCAAAAACAAAAATTCACGCACACAGCTGGATCGAAAAGTTTTGCTTGTGTAGCTGCTGATGAGGTATTTTGAGTTTATTAATTGTGTCAAATATTAATTACTTTCTACTAATTAATATTTTTCCTACTATAATGTAGGAACAATCGTCAGGTCAAAAAATTGGACGACTTCAGCTTTTTGACATTACACATAGAAAAAAAGATGGATCTCCTATGACTTCTGAAGCTGCAGAAATTATGGTATATTAACTTTATAAAATTTGAATTATTTTAAATATTTATCATGTTTAATTATAATAGTTTAATTTGTCGGTTGTAATACAAATAATGTTAAGTTATGTTGCATTTGTTTGATTATATATTTTGTTTCTAACTTTTTGATTGACTTATTAGGATAAATTAAAAGATAAGAAGGCGGAGTATGAAGCGATGGCTTCAAGTGATAGTTCGGTTAATCTAGAGGACATTGATAACCGAGTTATTACTGAAGTTTTGGGTCCTGAAAAGTATGGTCGGGTTCGATTTCAAGGATCTTTTGTTAGCCCATCTCGATATTTTGGATCCAACTCGCAGAGATACATGCCTTCGGGGAGTCAGGATCAAGTTGAAGTTCAGAGGTTAAAAGATCAATTGGCTCAGGTACAAGCGAGCACAGTTGAGCAAATTGCTCAACTTAAAGAGGAGGCTGCAGCGAGAGAAGCAGAGGCTCAAAAAAAATATGATGAACTCCATCTAAAACTTAAAGAGGAGGCTGTAGTGAGAGAAGCAGAGTCTCAAAAAAAAATGAAGAACTCCATCTACAACTTAAAGTGGAGGCAGCAACGAGGCAAGCGGAGGCAGCAGCGAGGCAAGCGAAGGAAGCAGAGGCTACAAGAAAGTATGACGAATTGCAGCTACAGCTTCAAAATATTATGAAAATGTTTCAGCAGAATACGTCATCTTAGACTTTTGTTTTTTTATTTGAGAATAATATACTACATTTGAAATTTATTTTTCATTGATTTATTAATTTAAATCATATGTATATTTCTTTCATTATCGTTTACCTTTAAGATTTGAAGTTATTGGTTGGATTTGAATTTACAGGAAAAATGCTGAAATTCGGGTTCTATGAGAATTAAAAAGGGCTGTCAAAATCTGTTATATTAGCGGCGCTTTTGGAGAAAGCGCCGCTAAAGAACAAGGGCTTTAGCGGCGCTTGTGGAGAAAAGCGCCGCTAAAAAATATGCCTTTAGCGGCGCTTGTGGATAAAGCGCAGCTAAAGAACATGGCCTTTAGCGGCGCTTGTGGGAAAAGCGCCGCTAAAGAACATGGCCTTTAGCGGCGCTTGTGGAGAAAGCGCCGCTAAAGAACATGGCCTTTAGCGGCGTTTGTGGGAAAAGCGCCGTTAAAGAACATGGCCTTTAGCGACGCTTGTGGGAAAAGCGCCGCTAAAGGCCATGTTCTTTAGTGGCGCTTTTTCGCATAAACGCCGCTATTTTTTGCGGCGTTATCTTTGGCGGCATTTTTTACGGCGCTTTAGAAAGCGCCGCTAGATGTTTTAGCGGCGCTTATAAGCGCCGCTATAGACCTAAAAAAGCGCCGCTAAAAAACTGTTTTCCTGTAGTGTGAATAAAATAATGTAAATAAATAAAAGGATTAATATTGAAAATAACTAAAATAAGAGGGAAAATTTTAAAAAGGCAAAACATTATGTGGTTAAATTTAAATTAAAAAAAAATTTGAAGCAAAAAATAATAAAAATAGAAAGCACGGGGCTCAAATCATAAACTTTGAAAAGTATGATGACTAAGTAGGAAATTATCCCCAGATTGTACACATCATTAATAAAGCCTAATAGTTAGTGGACTAAGTTGCAAACAAAATGAAATTGATGCGCAAAATTGAAATAAATTGAAAATACTCAAAAGGACGACATTGAAACAGGAGGAAAAAGCAAAAGGGCCGAAAGGGAAAATATCCCATTTTTGCAAAACACGCGGACCCTAAGGACGTGCGAGTCATGTCTCGGGTCGGAAGGTTGAAACGATATCGATTTAAGGCATGGGAGTAGGGCCTAAAACGGCGCCGTTTCATGGGTGCTATCTAAGTCAAAATTGTTTTAAAATAATCATTTTTACACCTAAAAAATAAATAAATAAAACCTTTCTTTTCTCTCTTTTTCTCTTAAGCCCCTCCCATGTCCGACCCCAAGGGTTTGATCTCCGACCATCATGGCCACCGATCATCGGCGGAGACCATCACCTACGGTGATTGAGAAGTCGAAAAGGCACCTTTTTTATTCTTTTTTTTATAAACATAGATATGGGGTTTTAATACTCAGATCTAACCTCAAAAACTCCAAAAAAAATTCAAAACGAGGCTTGATCTTTAGTTTTTTTTAAAAAAAATAGATTTGTTGTTTTTTTGTGTGTTTCGAAATACCCCTTTGTGCGAACATGAGTTGTACGAAAGGGTTTTCATCAAAAAAACAAACCACCCATCCTCAAAGAGGTGGACTTGGCTACCAACGACAACAACGGTGTTAGATCGACACTAAGGTAAACCTTCCTCTCTTTTTATTTTATTTTTTTATACGTTATGCTTTCAAAATATAGAAAAATATTAAAATAAAATATCTTGTCATATCTTTTGAATCGATTGCTATTCTTTTTTTATTGATTTCTCTGCAAAAAAAATTACAATGGGATTGTTGATGGCTTTATAGCCAAATTACATTTTGATTTTCTTTTCTTTTTTTTTTGTCTCTGTTTCTCCTTCCTTTTGCAGGTATCACTGAAGGGGCAACCCTCTAAGGTCAACGGTGGTGGTGGGTTTCAAAGCTTTCTTTTTTGGTGAAACCATGGCAGAGAAGCCTCGTGGCTGACGTGATAGTTAGCGTGGAGGGGTAAGAGACGCTGAAGAAGCTTGAGAAATTAAGGTTTCTGTTTAGGTAAAAAAAAATTTGGGCTTGATGGGCTTAGGTTTTGGTAATTTGGGCATTGGGTTTGTTTTAATTTTAGACCAAACCTTGTAAAAAACTTGGACTTTAATTAAAAATTTGTTTTTTTTCACTTTGGATTTATGTATTATTATTGGGCCCAGACAAATTGGGCTCCAACAACTGTCTCTCTTTAATTGTTGTCATGTAACGAGAACGGAGCAAAGACTAAAAGGAAGACCAATTTCATTCAATCCCACTAAACTCGACTTCTTTGGCGCTTCTTCTTCAAGTAACCTGCCCGTTCGCTTTGTCAGTTACTTAACTACACTGTATCTGCTTCAATACAACTTTAGAAAGATAGTATTTAGTGTCATGACTTCATCATGTCCCAAGGCAACTTCAAAGAGATAAAATTTGCTACTGTAGCTTCACTCCATTCCATTACAACTTCAAGGAGTTTGAGATTCACTATTATAGTCTTTGATTCGATCCACTGGCACTTCGAGGATATAAAATTTGGTTTTGAAGCTTCACTGTATCTCACTGCAACTTCAGGGAGATTGAGATTCACTTTTATGAGATGGTAGCTTCAATCTGTCCTTCTTGATTTAAAGGTAAAAGATTGGATGGTGGCTTTAATCTTCCTCTCTTGATTAGGGGTAAAAGATTGGATGGTTGCTTCAATCTGCCCCTCTTGATTAAGGGTAAAATATTGGATAGTGACTCCAATCTATCCCTCTTGACTTAGGGGTAAAAGATTAGATAGTGGCTTCAATCTGCCCTTCTTGACTTAGGGGTAAAAGATTGGGTTGTGGCTTCAATCTGCACCTCTTAACTTTGGGTTAAAAGATTGGATGGTGGCTTCAATCTACCCCTCTTAACTTAAGGGTAAAAGATTGAATGGTGGCTTCAATCTGTCTCTCTTGATTAGGGGTAAAATATTAGGTGGTGGCTTCAATCTGTCCTTCTTGATTAGGGGTAAAAGATTGGGTGGTGGCTTCAAATTGGCCCTTTTGACTTAGGAGTAAAAGATTTTGCGGTGGCCAATCTACCTCTATTGACTTAGGGGTAAAAGATTGGATGGTGGCTTTAATCTGACCCTTTTGATTAGGGCTAAATGATTGGATGGTGGCTTCAATCTAACCATCTTGACTTAGGGGTAAAAGATTGGACGGTTTCAATCAACCCTTTTTGATTAGGGGTAAAAGATTAGATGAGGTGATGTAGCTTTGTCTTATTCTACTGCAACTTTAGAGAGGCAAAAACTTGCTACTATAACTTTAATCCGATCCACTCCAACTTTAGGGATATAGGATTTGTTATTTTGTTGATCCATCATGTCTTTTTTGGGGAATGAGACCTGTAGAATATGCTTCTTTGGCATTTTGCAATGCGCTTAGGATGCTATGATCGGAATGAGTCAAATGCCACTAACCAGATTGGGTATGAATGATGAATGCAAAAATATCATATTTGAGAATGATTATTATTTTTTAGTTCTTAGGTCGACATTGTTCGTTGTTCATCTAAGTCCTATCACGGATGTGTTACCATGTCCTCCTTTCAAGTTTGGTATTTTCATCATGAAAATCAATGGGTAGTCAAAATCTGAACTACTTGCTCTGAGGTACCTTCCAACCTTTAGGTATGGTTCTTTCCAACTAGTGGTCCTGTTTCAAGTCTCTATACCATTCAGGAATCTCCCAGAATGATACACAAAAATCCTTTTATGTTTTATCACATTAATCCATTATTTGTTATTTTAATGCAACAATGCTTGAACAAAGTCATAAGATAGATAAAGTTGAATTTTATTGGAGACAAAGCTCGAATGAAAGAAAATATTGAGAATGGTAGACATTGATAAATAAATTGCCAAGTATAAGGTGAGCAAAGAATGAAATTAGGTGCCTCAAATATCAAAGTATGAGCTTCACTAAGCAAACTTGATGAGGACCATTCTGAGCCTGACATGTTTCATGAAATTTGGAGTACTCTGTCGATGCCCAAGATGTAAAGTTTCTCCAACTTATTACTTTTGAGAGAGAAGACCATTTTGTGCCCCTCTTTAATTCAAATTTGAGCCGCCCTTTCAGGTTTTCAACTCAAATCTCCTTAGGTTTCGACAAGCCCTTTACAGGTTTTTACCCCGACCTCTCATTTTCTTCTTTTTTTGTGAAATTTTTGCACCGAATCTGAGTACATGTGGTTGTGCAGGTCTTTGATATCCATCTTTGTTAGAATCAAAGCTCCTCCAGAAAAGGTTTTCTTTACCTCAATAGACACTTCCCAATTCGACATTCATTTCCTTGAAAGTCTTTTTGTGTAGGAAGATCTGTTTCAAAACCCAATCTCCCTTGTGAAAATTTTTAGGGCAGACCTTTGTCTCGAATCATTCATTCTTAATACATCAAACCATGTCGGATAGCTTTTAACCTTATTTCTTCGATCAAGTGTAACTGATCATATCTGGATTAGCTTAATTCTGCTTCATCAATTTTAACAAAATTTGAAAGGAGGAAACTCGACTCCAATGGGTAAGACTACTTTCATTCCAATGAGAAAGGTGTTGCCCCAATGGATATTCTGACAAAAGTTCGATAAGCATCAAGGGCAAATGGTTACTTCTTATGCCAATTTTCCCAATGATCTTCTTAATGTCTTATTGGCTACCTCCATTGCCTCATTCACTTTTGAGTAATATGATGCAGAGTTATGATGCTTGATCTTGTGCTGATTGCAGACCTTTGCTATCATGTTGTTATTCCATTTCAAAGCGTTATCAGATATGATCCTTCCCGACAGTCCATATTGACATGTAATCTTTTCCTCAAAAGTCTACTCATGTTGATATTGTAAAATTGCATAAGAAGCAACTTCTACTCATTTGATGAAGTAGTTAATAGGCACGAAGATGAGATGATGCACATTGGAAGCTTTTGGCCAAATTGCCTGATGACGTCTATGCCCCACATAGAAAAAGGTCATGATGTGAAGGAGATGCCCTTGACTTCTTTTTTTTTTGAAGATTGCACTTCAAGCCTCATTCTTCGAAGTTTTTATTGAACTGGATTCCATTCCTTTTTCATAGGGCTTGTGTATTATGACATTGATTCTTTAAACTCAGCATGCTTTGATAGGACCATGCGATGACCTCTTCGTATTCTCGAAGCAGCTCTATGAAATCTTGCCTTTTCTACAGAGATATATGCCTCAATCTTTACCATTTTCATCTCTTAAACTCACAATTTCCACTAACTCTTTGTGATGTGATATTTGTTCCCTCGTCTTGCTCAAACATCCGTAGCAAATCGGGGACAAGTTACATTCTTGATCATTTTCGAAATCCTGAGTTTTTTCTCTAGACACATGTCCTTCTCAAAAAGAGGCTTTGAGTAAACAGCAGCGTCACTCATATCATTGATATCAAAAGGACCTGTTAGAGGAACAAAGAGATCCAAAGAAACAAATTAATTTAAGAATGATTGATTGTATGGTATGAGTATGAGTATGAATGAATAGAACGCTTTATCAATTTGGACGAGAATAAAAATATTTATCAAATTGAATAAAAATAAATGAATTTAAGAATGTCTAATTGTAAGGTGTGAATAAAAATGTTTGTCAAATTAATTTAAAATATTTGTCAAATGAGACAAAAAATGCACTGTTCTCATTAAATAAAAGACAATGGTTACATGCCCTTTACAAAGGATTCTTATTGCTCTCGGGCTTAGAGCAATAGGTATGTTTTGAGTATTACTCCGAAGATGTCTCAAAAGCTACAAAGAGTTCCTTTACAGTCCAATTACTCAGAATGCTTTCAAGAGCATAAGGACGAATTCTCGATAGATTTCCATTTCCACTCCTTTCTTCGAATATAGCATTAACGCTTCCATCTTTGACCACCTCATTTAGCCTTTTATCTGGATGATTGGGTAACGAATTCTCCTATGTGTTGGACCTTTTCGGGTCATCGAACCTCAAGATTCCCTTTTTGATGAGTCTTTCGACCAACTTCTTAAAAGTAAGGTAGTTTTCGATCGAATGCCCTGTTATTCCAGCGTGAAACTCACATTGGGCATTCGCATCGTAACAACTTTGGGAATGCGGGTCGCAATGGTTCTACATAGAATGGTGACACAATATGAGCGTCAAATAGGTTTTGATACAGCTCTTTATATGTGGTGAGGATAGAGGTAAATTGAAGCCTTTCATTATTTGACCTAGGTTCCTATCTCGAGGCACCTTTATTGTTAGTTGTTATAGCCCTAGGTTTGCCATTATTATCGGCTTTGAGTAGTTTGTCCTACTATATAAACCTGTGTTGTTTATCTTATTTTCTTTTTCTTAGGGGCTAATCTTCTTGACCCCTTCCCCTACGTAGATCTTTCCGCTCTTGATAGCATTTTCGATCAGCTCTCTAGACATAACCATGTCAGAAAAGCTCTTAGTAGGCTTTGCTATATATGGTATAATTGATTTCTGTTTTTCGTTTTTTGTTTCTATTGCTAATCTCTTGACCCCTTCCCTACGTAGATCTTTCCGCTTTGATAGCATTTTCGATCAGCTCTCTAGACATAACCATGTCAGAAAAGCTCTTAGTAGCGCTCCCCAGCATGTGGTTAATAAACAGAGCCTTCAAGGTATTGGCAAACAACATGGTTGTTTCTTTTTCCAACAGAGGTGGTTGTACTTATGTTGCTATGTCCCTTCATCTCTAAGTATACAACCGAAAGCTTTCACTTAGCTTTTTCTCCATATTCTGCAGAGTTAATCTATCGGGTGTCGTGTCAGTTACATGACTATATTGCTTCATAAATGCTTGTGCCAAATCTTTGCACTAACTGATTTTGGTATGGCTCAGTTGGTTGTACCATTTCGTGGCAGATCCCGCTAGACTGTCTTGGAAATAGTGGATTAATAACTGGTCATTATTGACGTGCCCAATCATCTTTCTACAAAACATTGTGATGTGGGCCTCGAGGAAGCTGGTGTTGTTGTATTTATCGAAATTAAGTGTTTTGAACTTTGGTGGGAGAACTAGGTCTGGGACTAAGCTTTGCTCCTTAGCGTCGATCCCACAGAAGGTATCAACACCTTTCATTGCTTTAACTTTTTCTTCCAACCATTTGCATCGATCATCTAATTGTTTAGGGATCTCAAGCCTTGCTCTTTCCGTCTCCTCCATGTCATCTAGGTCGTGAACAATGGGGTTGGCTACATTGTCTCTAAGATTGGAGCCAAATCCCATTTAGAAATTGGCAGGCCCTGATATGCCACCCGAGTATTGTTGTGCTCTTATCGTCACTGGTACCCCACGTGGGTATGTTTCCTGCAGTGCTTGGATATGCACGGAAGTATAGCCTGGGAGGTATCTGGGATCCTCACTTTCCTCCCCTAGACTTACTGCGGGACTCTTTCCTTTATCAGCCCCCTCTTTTAGTAGCTGAGTCAGCTCACTTATGATGCTCCTTTAGGACTCTATAATTTGTTCTTTCATGTCCTGCTGCACCTTTGCCAATTGGTCTTTCAACTGTGCCTATATTTGCTCATGCATTTCCTTTTGGATTTGTTCTAATCTTTTGATTCTTTGGTCCATAGCTTTGCAAGTACCGTAGCAATGTAACTTCTCAATGATTTCTGATGTAACTGTTAAAATTTTAACTAATTTAGGGATATTTTCTTAAAATTAAATGCATGTAAAAATTGCAATGCTAGTGAATGCATGTATACATATGTAAGAAAGGCGTTGATTCTTAATTCAATTCCATTAGAATAACTTTAGTAGATAACAAATTTCTTTACTTAAGGTAGATACATATATGGTTGCGCCTTAATGCTCAAAGCCTTAATCTTCCAAGCTAATTTTTGCTCCGATTCGACTCGGATTTCAGGCTCAAGGCGTCGGTCTTAAATGGCTAAGCCCTTCAAGTGTTCAGCCACTTCTTGTACTTGGGTTAAAGCTTTGCCTATCGCATAGTTTTTCATCTTTGACCTATTCATCTTACAGGCTGTCGCCTTTTTCCTCGTCGCCTTTTCTTTGATCATATATGCACAACCATATTGTCCTCCACCTTATCAAAAAACCTGTTTTCCATGTTAAGTTTTCTATTTGATAATCGAGTATGAAACAACACCTTTCCAAGATGAAAATGCAATGTGAAAAGAAAAACAAAGTTAAAACAAAACAAGTCAGTACAATCAATACAAGATATTTAACAGTAAATTACAACTAAAAGCAAAAATCAGAGTATAAAAACGCTTCTCTCTCCTATAGTTGGGTGACCGCTAAAGGTTCGGCGCGGTGCTTCTTAGGGTAGGCTCCTAGGGTCGACTACATGCGGTTTAAGTTCTAAAGTAAGGGTACCTGAACTAGCAGATTCCTCGATCCTCACCCATTATAGGCTCATACAAACGAGTTCAATTTAGGGGGATACATTTCCAATATGTTTGCACGAAAGTCAAAACTTCACGAAAACATAGGTACGGATGTATTCTCGAAAGTGATCCACTATCCTGCATGGAGGTGAAGACCTCACGAAGGAGTAGTTTCTCACTTTCACTTAACAGGGTAAAGTAACTGATCAATGCAATGCATGGAGAACCCTCACCTTCGACCCAAAAATAAATCAATAAACAAATTTATTTAAATAAAAAATATGAACACAAAATGCAAGGATTACAAATTAAATTTAAACCAAGTTTTAAATTTTTAACAAAAAGACCAAAAAATAATTGACTCGCGACTTGACTCTCTTATTGGTCACCAATGGAATCGCCAAGCTGTCGAAACCATTTTTTTGAAAATAGTCCCGAGTTTTATTTTAAAACCGAAAATGAAGTTGCCACCAAAATTTTTTTAATTTGGTGAGATTGTGTCACCAAAAAATATTTAAGTTTATTTAAACAAAACCTTTGGTCTTCGAAATCCAGAAAAAAAAGTTCGAGAGTCGGTTATGTGTGAGGAAGGATTAGCATCCTCACATGCCCAAAATTGGTACCTAGTCGATTATTTAAGGTCTTGGTATTGAAAATCGAAAACTCAAGTAAAATTTAAAATGCGACCCACAAATACGCGAATGAGATGTTTAAATGAGATATTCAATTACTTATGTTCAAGGAAAAAAATCATACCCAACACGTTAGGACACAATTTCTCGGGTTCCCTAAAATAAAAAAACATTGCCTTGATTTTTTAAACAATTTATGTATTTTTTTAAAAAAAAGATAATTTATTTTGTTAAAATGTTTTACAAAACGAAGAAATGTTTATGTAATTTGCAAATATAAACATCAATTATCAATTTTAAATAGGATACTCGATCATTTAGGTTTAAAGAAAAATCGTACCCAACATATTAGGTCACAATTTTTCGAATTCCCTAAAATAAAATAACATTGTCTTGATATATTTAAACAATCTATGTATTTTAAAAACAAGACACATTTATTTTGTTAAAATGTTTTACAAAACGGATAAATGTTCATGAAATTTACAAATGAAAACATCAATTATCGATTTTAAATAGGATACTCGATTATTTAAGTTCAAGAAAAACCATACCCAACACGTTAGGAAACAATTTCTAGAATTCCCTAAAATAAAAGAATATTACCTTGATTTTAAAAAAAATTGTATTTTTTTAAGAAAACGATACACAATTTATTTTGTTGAAATGTTTTACGAAGTATAAATGATGATGCACATAATTTAACAAAATAAAACATGCATACCCGAATTAAATAAATAGATAAAATGCAATTAAATACGACTAACAACAAATAAATAAAATAATAAAATAACAATGTAATCGTAATAAAAATGGTAAATGAAAATTAATTATTGAAATGAATAAAATAATGTAAATAAATAAAAAGGATTAATATTGAAAATAAATAAAATAAGAGGGGAAATTTTTTAAAAAGCAAAACAGTATGTGGTTAAATTAAAATTAAAATACAATTTTAAGCCAAAAATAATAAAAATAGAAAGTACAGGGCTCAAATCATAAACTTTGGAAAGTATGAGGATTGAGTAGGAAATTATCCCCAGATTGCACACGTCATTAATAAAGCCTAACAGTTAGAGGACTAAGTTGCAAACAAAATGAAATTTATGGGTAGAATTGAAATAAATTGAAAATACTCAAAAGGACGACATTGAAACAGGAGGAAAAAGCGGAAGGGTCGAAAGGGAAAATATCTCATTTTTGTAAAACACGCGGACCCTAGGGCCGCGCAGGTCAAGTCTCGGGTCGGAAGGTTGAAATGTCGTCATCTTAAGGCATAGGAGTAGGGCCTAAAATGGTGCTGTTTCATGGGTGATACTTAAGTCAAAATTGTTTCAAAAAAAATCATTTTTACACCTAAAATAAAAAATAAAAAAACCTTTCTTTTCTCTCTTTTTCTCTGAAGCCCCTCCCATGTCTAGCCCCAAGGGTTTGATCTCCGACCGCTGTGACCACCGATCATCGACGACGGAGATCGCCGCTTACGGTGGCAGAGATCGTCGCCTACGATGGTCGGGAAGTCAAAAAGGCACCTTTTTTTATTCCTTTTTGTTATAAACATAGATCTCGGATTTTAATACTCAGATCTGACCTCAAAAACTCCAAAAAAGAAAAATCAAAACGAGGCTCGATCTTTAGTTTTTTTAAAAAAATAGATTCGTTGTTTTTCCTTGTGTTTTTCGAATTACCCTTTGTGCGAACATGAGTTGTTCGAAAGGGTTTTCATCGAAAAAGCGAACAACCCATCCTCGAGGTGGTGGCCTCGTCTACCGATGATGATAATGGTGTCAGATCGACACTAAGGTAACCCTTCCCCTCTTTTATTTTATTGTTTTTATTCGTTATGCTTTCGAAATATAGAAAAATATTAAAACAAAATACCTTGCCAAATCTTTTGAATCGATTGCTATTCTTTTTTGTTTTCTATTGATTTCTCTGTAAAAAAAATTACAATGGGATTGTTGATGGCTTTATAGCCAAATTACATTTCGATTTTCTTTTTCTTTTTCTTTTCTGTCTCTGTTTCTCCTTCCTTTTGCAAGTATCATCGAAGGGCCAACCCTCTGAGGTCAACGATGGTGGTAGGTTTCAAAGCTTTCTTTTTTGGTGAAACCATGGCAGAGGAGTCTCGTGGCTGATGTGGCAGTTGGCATGGGGGGTGAGCGGTGCCGAAGAAGCTTGAAAATTAGGGTTTTTGTTTAGGTAAAAAAAGATTAGTATTTGGGCTTGATGGGCTTAGGGTTAGGTAATTTGGGCATTGGGTTTGTTTTAATTTTGGATCAAACCTTGTAAAAAAAACCTTGAACTTTAATTAAAATTTGTTTTATTTTTCACTTTGGATTTATCTATTATTATTGGGTCCGAACAAATTGAGCTGTAACAATCATTCTTGTAAATATTAAAATTTTTAAGTTAATTTGATAAAAATGCCGGAAAGACACAAGATTTCATCACACAAGTTCTTTGTATGGTATTCCAGTATCAATTTAATAATATATATTATAGATGATATTTCAAATAGTGAGAACACAAAAATTTTCTTTAATTCTCAACTTAAATTTATTTTAAATGTTATTTAAAATTAAAATTAAATTTTTTATTAGTTTTTAAAAATATAGTTATTTAATTTATTTTTAATATAACTATTTAATTTATAAAATTACCTTCTCACCAACTTTGCATTTGTATAGAGATTTTTGTGTGTATACCTGATGGTTGTATGAAATTAATTAATAATTATAAGAATTTAAAAAAATAAAGTAGATTCTTTGTTTCTATGTCCAAAGCCAGGAACGAAAGAGAGTATGCACCGCCATTCTCTTTAAAATGCAAATTAAAATCCTCTCTATTTTTCATATATATTTTTAAGGGATAAGATAAAAACTTTTTATAATTAGATTTATTTTAATATATTTTTTCTCAATTTAATATTTATATTTGTCGAGTAGATTCATTTTAATCGAATTTGAAAAATATAAAAGTATAATAATATAGTACTCTAAAATTATATCATATCATCACTTGAAATTTAAAAAAATATATAAAATTTCAGGTAATGTTGTGATATAATATTAGAGTGTACATATAATACTCTAATAATCAGACTAATGGTTAAATCGACTAAATCACTAATTCTCAATTCAATCGGTTTGATTAATTTAATTATTAAATTAATAATAATTAAATAAATAATTAAAACTTCATAATTTTTATTAAAAAATATTAAACGGATTCAATATGTTCAGCTACTAGTTTTCTCTAAGTTTTTATTTTATTGATTTCAAATAATTTTCGATTCAATTGTTTGAATCCTTTTATTCAGATCAATATACTGATCGATCAATCTTACCCTATTTAAAGAACACTAATCATGTCATCAAATCTTGACAGAATTCAAGTTTAGATACTTGAATAAAGATTTAGTTGACAAATTTAGTATTAAAATAAAAAATTATAAATATTAAATAAACTTAATTACTAAATTCAAAAGAATAAAAATTATATTACACCTTTTCGTAATAAAATATCATACGTAAAGTGATGAAAATTTTCGTAGGATGAAAAGAATGCCAAGGTGGTCTGAATAAAGAAAATAAATAATAAAAGAATGGTGAATATCAATCTCTACAATAATTTTCTCTTATCGGTTCTTCAAGTCTTTTAAGACATATTGCACTCTGGAGGTAGACCTTGAGGAAATCTCTTAGCATCATTGCAGTAATTGTATATCATGTAGTTCTTTTGCACCCATTGCAGCCTTTGTTGCTTCGCTGAATCCATTTCTTGAGAGAACCATGCTCTGTTTGTCGATGCAGAAGACGGTGAAGTATTGGATTTACACGAAGAAGCTCCATTGGACCACACACAAGCATCGGCATTGAAGTTCCTGTAAGAAGCAGTGAAAGGAGCTTGGGTCCAATCGGTCTTAACCAAACCACCTCTTGTGGCCCAATCATCTGCATTCCACAAGCTAGAGTAAATTCTCATCGGCTGGTTCTTAGGAAATGGGACACCAAGTGATTCCATGTTTTTGAACTCTCTAATGGGTGTACCGTCAACAGAGAAGCTGGAAAACAACAACATCAATCAATCAATTTGAGAACAGAAAAATAAAATAAAATCTAATGGGTGGTTTGTTTTATGAGTACTCACATTATACGTTGGGGGTTCCAAAGGATTGAATAAGTATGGAAATCTGCAGTTGGGTCAAACCAGAGATAAAACTGTTGTTCTCTGTTACCCTTGCCTTGACTGAACACATTTGTGTGAAGAATGTAAGGGTCGCCACTTAAATTCCCGAGGAACTCGAAATCAAGTTCATCCCATGTTGATCCTTTCGAAGATAGCTGCAAATCCAAAATATAGATAAGTATATATACCACCATAGTTTAAAGCCATTACCCTCTATTATGACCTGATAAAAAAGAAAAGTTAACTTACATAATAGGCAGTGACTGTGCCAGCAGAGTTTCCAGGGACAAGCTTGAGTTGCATATCTATCTTGCCGAAAAGATACTCATGCTTGGATTGGAAACCAGAACCCGAAGCTTTATCGAGGGAGAGAGTGAGAACCTCTCCATTGTTGACGATTTTACCACGGCCATCTCCCCATGTGATATCAAAATCATTGTGGAAGTTACTTGCTGATGCTGCCATGAGACTGGCAACCATAAGAGGCATAAGAAAGGTAAATTTCAGACCTGAAGAACTCATTTTGACTCTTTTTTTTTTTGGAGAGCAGAGGATTGGGTGTGATGGAGAGGAATGGTAGAGGCGGGCATTTATATAGTGAAGAAAAAGGGTAGAGGAAGAAGCCAAGAAGGAAGCAGCTCTCCCTTGAGCTTGGTTGTAGACAGTTGTTTGAGTAGGAATCATATATAAAAATAGCTAGCTGTAAAAATCGCACGAACCTACAAAAACGCATGCGTTTTTAATTGAAAAGTGAAGTGTTTTGGGTTAGTTGCTGTCGCCAGGTTGCCTACGCGACAAGCCGATGCAGCACCGCCTTTAACTAAATCAAAATATCCCAAGTATTACTAAAATGACTAAAATATAATCTAAAGTAAACAAAAGTAATTATTTTTATAATTTATTCAAAAATTTATTAAAATATCTAAAGATTTGTTAATATTGTTAAATCTTTAAATATTTTGATAAATAATTTTTCTAAGCTGAAGCTCATGATAGAAGTACTGGTATTCTATTTATTTTATAATTTGAGTATAGTTTAATTTATAGTTTGAGTGTAATTTTACTCAGGCTGTTGGAATAATATTTAAATAAAATCTTTCCAATCATATTAACTTTAATTCAAATTTGTTTTCGAAAGAAAAACTCAATTCAAATATACAATTATTTATATTTTTAACTTACTTGTACGTGTTAAAATTAGATGAAAAATATTTAATTTAGTCATTTTTTATAAATATATTTTATTCCCAATTATCATTAAATGGATTAAAATTTGTTTTTGATCAAAATGGATTAAAAGATTTATGTGTACATCAACTGCGATTATTTTATTATATTCAACCATCAACTCTATTATTTATTGGCATTGTTGATACTGTCCACAGTAATGAAAAAGAAATAGTGTTTTAGTTCAAGATAAAAAAAAAAAAAAAAACTCCCTCAAATGAAATATTTGAAATTATTTAAATTACGGATATTTCGGATCGAATCTCGAATCGAGTTATTAAATACATTTTTTATAATTGTATAATAGATATATATTGCTTTTCCTTGCATCACATGAAAAGCATATTTTTATAGACTACTGATTTGTGAAATTTCTCATATTATCTACCAAGGTAGGCGAAAATTAAATAAAAAAAAATGTTTCTCAAAAGTTAAGGAGATGTAGAGTTGGTATTCTTATTATTTGATATAACTTATTCAGGGATGCACGTCGGGGGTGAACATTCGATCGAATTGAATGAAAAAATTTCGAGTTAATTAAGTTGACGAATTCTATTTTATCATCCTAACTCGATTTGAGATTTTATCGAATTGAGTCGAGTGAGATGAAATTCAAATTAAATCGAATCGAATATATTTGTTAAATTTTTAAAAAATAACTTTGGGTCATTGCAACTACTATTACCCACCGTAATCAAATTTATTATTAATTTTCATCACCTCATAATTTATTTATTAATCTTTTATATACGAGTTAGTTAATTTGTTTGCTTAGTTAATTCGATTATTTTTTGAGTCTTGTCACTATGTATTTTGAAATTAAAAAATATATTAAATGTAAAAATATAATTTTTTAATAAAAATTATTTTAAAATAAAATGTGAAATTGATACCAATATAAAATTTTAACACGAATATTGTATGACATCATCAGTAATTTAATTTTAATAGAAGTTTATAAAGATTTAATATGATTAAACAATTCAATAATATAAATATTATAAAATATTAAATTTAATTTAATAATATAAATAATATATATAAAATTATTACTATTTAAGTTTAGATATTTTTTTGAATGATTTTGATTTATGATTTGAGGGTAAAGAATGAGAAATAAAAGTTTAGGGAGAAAATAAAAAGTTTTGGGGGTTTGAAGAGTAAAATTTTGGAAGGAAAATATTAAAAAACTTGTGGGGGAGGGGAATGAGTTTTGGGTAGATGGAGGGTGGGATAGAAAGGGAGTATGTTTTGGGAGAAAGTAAAAGAGAGTAAAAGTTTTAAGGAGAAAGTAAAAAGATTTGAAGATTTGGGGTAAAAATATAAAATATTATATTTTTATATTCGGTTTATTTAAATTATTCGAGTTATTCGAATTCAACAACTCAACTTGATTCGAACTTGAAAATCGAAAAAAATTTGAGTTAATTCGAATAACTCGATTCGTTTAACTCAAAATTCGAATTTTTTTTTATCGAATCAAGTTTTACTCACTCCTACATACACGTAGGTAACTTGGCATTTTAATTTTATATATTTTTGAAAGAAAATTTATATATTTTCAGCATGGAAAAGATTGTGCAAGTGAGATGCATATAAGATAGATATCTGTCAACAGTGTTTCCTGCTCGCTACCCGTTAGCACATAGCTGTTAAAAGGAGTAGCATTAATTTATATATATTTTTTAGAAATTTAATTTCTTCTTTTTAAATTTAAAATTTTAGATTAATCTGTCAACATCATTATTCTATTATTAAATTTAGTGATGTGATATTTTGAAAATAAAAAAAATATTCACTTATCCATGTGACAAAAAAACGATAATTAACTTGAATTTAATAGAAAAATTTTACAATGTTAACAATTTTTAAATATTCACATTAGTATTTTAATTAGAATAAAGTATTTGGGCTAACTAATAATATTAAAAGAATTGAAATACCAAATTATGTCAAAATTAAAATATAAATGTTGGAGTCCAATTTGTCTGGACCCAAATAAAAACCAAATCCAAAAACAAAAATAAATAAAAATATTTAAATTAAAATCCACTTTAATTTTAAATGTCCATTTACAATAACAAGCCCAATGCCACTAACCCAATACCATCTAGCCCAAACCAAAAATCAGGTTCAAATGGCCCAACATCCTAAAACAATCAGAAACCCTTGCTTGGATGTGCTTCCCTCGGCGCCACAAGCCACTGCCACATCAGCTATGTGTTCTCGAGGCCACCCACCATTCTTTTGACACCAGCCTCCTCCACTGAGCGGCCGAAAGCACGCTTGCCACCGTCGTTCTCACCTGCACAAAGCAAAGAAAAGAGAAAAATGTAATAATTGTATATTTGGCTATAAATGCCAAACAATTTTCCTTGTACAATTTTTAACGAAGCAAAAAGAAATAAAAAAAAAAACAATTTCAAGATATACTATCAAATCTTCATACATATACATATACATATTTTATTTTATTTTTATTTTTTATTTTCCTCTTTATTTCAAAAACGAATATTAAATAAAAAAAGGAAGAAGGTTAGGGTTTCGCACCTGACACCGTCATTATCGTCTTTTGATGGTGGCTGAGGTTTGCACTCGATGATGGGCAGAGGTCGTGGCTAGGGGGAGTCCTTTCGAACCTGTTGATGTTCGTGAAGGGGACTTCGGTGAAGGTTTTTAAAAAATAAAAATAAAATAGATCTAAAAAAACCTTGCAAAATCGAAGCTTTCAGATTCGGTTTTAGAGATTTGAGCTAACTTTTGGTAGATCCGAGCCTAGATCTAGATTTTTTTTAAAAAAAAAACTTGATAAAATTAAATGTCGACAATGAAGAAATACCGCAAAGAAAACAGGAAAAAAACACACAGATTTTACGTGGAAACCCTTTCGGGAAAAAAAACCACGGGCAGAGGAGAAAAAGATTCACTAATGTCGAAAATCGAATGATTACAAGAGGAAATGACTATGCCTATTTATAGGTTGAAAAACCTTATTCCAATCAACAACTAATAGAAGTAACGTAGTATGCTTAAAACACCTTATTCTAATTAAAATAAAATAGATGACCTATTCTAATTAAAATAAAATAAAAGAAGTCTAGTTTATTTGGATTTTACTTTTGTTTTATTTTCTCACTGAATTTTATTTTAACAAGAATTCTAGTCACCAATTCTAACAATCTCCACATTGACAAGAATTCTTTACGAACAAGAATTCTTTACGAACAAGAACTCTCAACGAACAAGTTTTTCACCTCTTCCACAAAACCCCTTGAGGGGTATTCTTTAACAATGAACACCAACCAAGTCCAAGCAATACTCAAACTCGGTTATGGGAAGTGACTCAGTCACCATATCTGCAGGATTTTCATGAGTACTAACTTTGCTCACACAATATCCCCTCGAGCAATAATATCACACACAAAATGATACCAAACATCAATGTGCTTTGTTCTCTCATGAAACATTTGATCTTTTCTAAGAAAAATGACACTTTGACTGTCACAAAATATTTACCAATATCTTCAGCCACGTTTAAAGCATAAGCCACTAGATCAGTCTCGGCATACCTTTTCGGAGGTTCAATTTCTCTTCTAGATCTATTCTTGGTAATAGAATATTGTGGTGAAGAAGTAGTTCTATTATGAACTTTTGTACTAACTTAAGAAGTTGACTCTGTCGTAGATACTGGATCAATCTGAAACTTCACCTATTTTTGTTGTTCTTTACTGGAACAATCTTTAAGAGATAAGTTAGGTAACATAGCAGTTTCATCAAAAACATCTCTGCTAATTACAACTTTTCCATTTTCAGGACACTATAACTTTTACCCTTTTACACCAGCCTTAAAACCAAGAAAAACACATTTAATGGATCTTGGTTCCAATTTCCATTATCAACATGAGCATATACAGGACACCCAAAAATCTTTATATCAGAATAATCAGCAGGCTTACCAGATCATATCTCTTGCGGAGTCTTTTTCTCAATGGTAACGGATGGAGATCGGTTGATCAAAAAAATGCAGTAGAGGATGCTTCAGCCCAAAACGACTTCGGTAAATTAGCATTCGACAACATACATCGAACCTTCTCCATGATCATTCTGTTCATTCGTTCTGTAACGCCGTTTTGCTGTGGAGTATGACGAACTGTCAAATGTCTCAAGATCTTTTCTGATTTGCACAATTCATTAAACTCATCAGAACAAAACTCTAAGCCATTATCTGTGCGGAGGTATTTTATCTGTTTTCCTGTATGTTTTTCAACCATAGTTTTCCAAAACTTGAATGCGGAAAACACGTCGCTTTTCTGCTTCAGAAAGAATGCCCAAACTTTTCTGGAAAAATCATCAATAAGAGTTAGCATATAATTACCTCCACCTCTCGAAGGCACTCTAAATGGTCCCCAAAGATCAGAATGAATATAATCCAATATTCCCTTCGTGTTATGGATTCCTCTGGTGAATCGAACTCTCTTTTGCTTCCCAAAAACGCAATGCACACAGAACTTCAGTTTGCTAATGCCTTGCCCATTAAGAAGTCCTCTTTTACTCAATTCTGGCATGCCATTTTCACTCATATGCCCTAGACGCATATGCCAAAGTCTAGTAATATCATCATCTGATAAGGAAGAGGAAGCAACTGCAGCATCACTAGTAATAGTTAAACCTTGCAAAACATATAATTTGGTAGTCTTTCTCTGCCTTTTCATCACAATGAGGGAGCCCTTGCTAATCTTTAGAACCCCACTTTCAATTGTGTACCTGTGTCCTTTTGAATCAAGAGTACAATGCACACAGAACTTCAGTTTGCTAATGCCTTGCCCATCAAGAAGTCCTCTTTTACTCAATTCTGGCATGTCATTTTCACTCATATGCCCTAGACGCATATGCCAAAGTCTAGTAATATCATCATCTGATAAGGAAGAGGAAGCAACTGCAGCATCACTAGTAATAGTTAAACCTTGCAAAACATATACTTTGGCAGTCTTTCTCTGCCTTTTCATCACAATGAGGGAGCCATTGCTAATCTTTAGAACCCCACTTTCAATTGTGTACCTGTGTCCTTTTGAATCAAGAGTACTCAACGAAATCAAATTCCTTTTCAATTCTGGTACATGTCGCACGCCACTAAGAGTTCTAACAACCCCATCAAACATCTTTATTTTGATTGAGCCAACACCTGCGATTTTACATGAAGTATTATTTCTCATCAAAACAACACCTTCAGACACAACTTCATATGTTGTAAACCAATCCCGATTGGGACTCATATGGAAGGTGCAACTAGAATCGAGAATCCACTCCTCGCTCACTTTAGAATTATCGACAGAAGCAACTAAGAGTTCACCATCATTGTAGTCTTCTACTACCTCAACTTCACCGGATTGTTCTGATTGTTTTCCCTTTTGATTCTCTGCCTCCCTTTTGATATTATTTTGTAACTTATAGCACTCTTTCTTAATGTGCCCTTTCTTCCTGCAGAAGTTACAAGTTTTACCTCTGTTTGAAGATCTCGATCTACCTTTAGATTTACTGTGGGGATTTCGTTCTTGTGTCCTCCCACGATTATCATTACTGTTTCGATCTTGTCTCTCACGAACAATGAGACCCTCTCCTTGAGAGTCAAATCCAGCCACAAGATGCTTTATTTTGTCATACAAGGCTAAGGAAGCATACACTTCATCAACTGTGAGAGATTCACGGCTATATAAAATTGTATCTCTGAAGGTTGAATACGACAGTGGCAACGAACAAAAGAGAATTAATCCTAAATCCTCTTTATCATACTAAACCTCCATGGTCTCCAAATCTGAGACAATTTCTTTAAACGCATTCAAGTGTTCGTGCACAAACGCACCTTCTTCCAAACAATGAGAATACAAACGCTGCTTCATATGCAATTTATTGGTTAGGGTTTTCGACATACATAACTGCTGTAATTTTGCCCATAATGCAGCAGTAGTCTTCTCCTTTAACACATCTTGTAGAATTTCATTCGACAGATGCAGTTGTAATTACGTCAAAGCCTTTCGATCTTTAGGTTTCTTCTCTTCATATGTCAAATTCGAAGGCATCTTATCTAACCCTAACAGGGCATCCTCCAAATCCATCTGCGCAAGAACTGCTTGCATATTTACCTGCCACAACGTGAATCTGGTGTTGCGATCCAACATCGAAATATCATACTTCAATGTCGCCATTATTGTGATCGAGACTAGTAACTCGAAAAGCTCTGATACCAATTTGATAAAATTAAATATCGACAATGAAGAAATACCGCAAAGAAAACGGAAAAAAAACACAGATTTTATGTGGAAACCTTTTCGGGAAAAAAACACGGACAGAGGAGAAGAAGATTCACTCATGTCGAAAATCGAATGATTACAAGAGGAGATGATTATGCCTATTTATAGGTTGAAAAACCTTATTCCAATCAACAACTAATAGAAGTAACGTAGTAAGGTTGAAACACCTTATTCTAATTAAAATAAAATAGATGTCCTATTCTAATTAAAATAAAATAAAAGAAGTTTAGTTTATTTGGACTTTACTTTTATTTTATTTTATCACTAAATTTTATTTTAACAAGAATTCTAGTCACTCAATTCTAACAATCTCCACCTTAACAAGAATTCTAGTCACCTAATTCTAACAATACTTAAAAAGGTTTTTTTTTTAAATCTGGTTGTCGTAGGTGACGGTTGTCAGTGTCAATGATCGGTGGCCCAAGATGATAAGGACGACAGTCTTAATGATCGGGCTTGGGACCCTAAGAGAGGAAAAAAAGAGAAATGAGAGTTTTTTTTAGAGAGAATAATGAAAATGGTTTTTTTTTTAAAAAATTAAAAAAATTGTTTATATAAGCGCTAGAAACGATGTTGTTTTAGGCTTCCCCTAATAGCCCCAAAATGACGCCGTATTGATCAACCCGCATCGACCCACTCCAGACTTGCATAGGGCTCGCGTGTTTTTAAAAATTAGGGAAATTATCCCCGCGGTCCCTCCTGGTTTCAAGTGGTTGCAATCTGATCCCTTTTCACTTAATTTAGGCCTTAAACTGTGGCATTTCAAGTCGATTCCAATGGCCTTGAAATGCTATCATTTTGATGACCCGAAAACTCAATTCAAACCTTTTTTAGGGTTTAAAACTCGATCCAAACCTTTTTTAAGGTTTATGTGTTTTTTAAAAAGGGAAATTTCTCCTCAAGTCCTTCCGCATTTTCATTTTATTTTATTTTATCCTTTTTGTCTTTTTAATTGTTTTTGAATTCGACCACATGATTTTATTTTTAAACAACTAATCCTCTGACCAATGGATCTTGAAACTGACGTGCGAGCTTGGGAAAATTTCCCACTAAGTCCATATTTTTAAAACTGTTTTAATATAGCCCCTTTTTATTTTTTTAAAATTTGCTCATTATTTTTGTTTTGTTTTTAATTTAATCCCTTCACTATTTTATTTTCAAATTTTGTCCTTTTATTCTGTTTCTTTAAAATTAAATCCTTTTGTTTGTATTTTTTTTAAATTAATCATTTATTTTGTTTTATTATTTAATCCTTTTAATTATCTGTGTTATTTATTTGATCTTGATATTTGATTTGTATTTAACATTTTGATGTTATTTTTATTTATTTGTCATTCATTTTTATGCCATTTTTATTTTTGCCTTTTTTAAAATTAAATGCATATTTATCTTTTCTTTGTGAAATATTTTAGCAAAAAGAATCACATGATATTTCAAAATTATATTTTTCTCAAAATCAAGATAATGTTCTTTACTTCGGGGATTCGAAAAAATCATGCTTTAATTTATTAGGTGTAGTTTTTCTCTTCGAATCGAAATAATCGAATATTTTTTTAAAAATTAAAAATATAAGATTTGAAATAACAAAGAATGCTCGTTATTTCGGAAACTCGAGGTGTTGTGCCCTAACTTACTGGACATGACTTTCTTTCCCGATGACTTCGAAATTAACGAGCCTTCTTCGCAAAGTTCGATTTTAAAATAATATCAAACATATCATTCATGTACTTAGGGATCGTATTTTAAATTTTTCTCGAGTTTTCAAATTTCAACAATTAAGATATTAAATAATCGACTAGGTACCAATTTTGAGCGTGTGAGGGTGCTAATCCTCCTCACACGTAACCGACTCCTGAATCTTTTTTCTGGATTTCGAAGACCAAAACTTTTGTTTAAATAAACTTAAGTATTTTACAGTGATCCAATCACACCAAATTAAAAAAAAATAGTGATGACTCCATTTTCAGTTTTAAAATAAAATTCGAGACTATTTCAAAAAAATGTTTCGACAATAGAAATTACATATCAAATTTGAGCAAAATATAGGGCAAAAGTGAAATTTAATATCTTTATATAATCTGAAAAAAAGTAGAGGGATTAAAACAAAAATTTATCTTCTAATATTAAAAAAGAAAAAAAAAGTGACAGGTGTGGTCTTCTTTTTATATATAGGAAACTTGATCATGAATCGGGTTGCTCGACTCGAAGGTACACCCAAAAAATGGGAGGGTTTAGATAACAATATAGACTTGAAAATGAGTTTGAACAAAAAAATGAGGCTCATTTTCTAAAGGATCAAGCCTTGGGTAAGAGTTTTTTAGCCCGGGTCTAGCTCAACTCGAATAAATTTACCATTTTAATAAAAACATTATATTGTTGTTTTTTGTTGTCTCTGGTGTGTGCTTTTTTTTGTTGTTTTTTGGTGTTGTTTTTGCTGCTATTTTTATTGTTATTTTTGCTACTGTTTGGTTGTTGTTTTTGTTGTTTGGATGTTATTTTTTATACGTTTTTACTATTGTTTCGTGTTCATTTTTAATATTATTTGAATATTGTAGAACTTATGTTTTATTATTAATTTCTATACTATTTTATTTGTAACTATCTTTATATAAAGAATTTTTAATGTATTTTAAATTTGTTTATTTTTAATGTTTTTAAGTGTATTTGATATATTATATATATTTTTAAATTTATTGTATATAATAAAATAATATAAAAAATTAATACGGGTCGGGCTCAAGTTTAGTTTCTATAGATCGGGTCATGCTTGAAAAAATTTTAAACCCATTTTTTGGGCCGGACCAAGCCCGAGCATGACAATTGGGCCTAAAATTTTGTTGAAACTTGACTCAGCTCGACTCATGATCAGCTCTAATATATAGTAGTATAGATTAAAATATCAATTAATTGAATTAAAAATATAAAAAACAATTTATTTAATTAACATTTTTCCATGTAAATAAATATACTTTATTATATAAAGATTTTTGAAAGAGTCATTTAGTCGAGTATATACCCATATGGGATTTTATTTTGGTTAGAAACTTTAGCTTTTATTTACTTAATTAGTATAATACATTGTTGTTAGAATCAAATTGAATCAATAAATTAAACATATTGAAATGAGAATTAATGATCTAATCTATTCAATCGAAACTAAAATTATAAGAAAAATGATTCAATTTAAAAAAAATTAATTGATCAGGGGCAAATCTAAGGGGGATGGCAGGGTCCTCAGCTCCTTAAAATAAAACAATTTTCATTTAGATCCTTTAAGATTTTTAAAACTTTAAATTAGTAAAGATAAACTTGCATGTTGCCTCCCTTAAAAATGATAAAAAAATTAATTTAATTCTTTAAAAATTTCTAAAGATATAGACTATTAAAATTGTGAAATTATATTTTTACTATTTTAAAGGATTTACAATTTAATTTCGACCCCTAAAAAATTTTCCTGACTTCCCCTATAATCGATTATCCATATTTTCTATAGAGTGAACTTGTAAAATGATATTAGACTATGTTGAAGTGAAGTTTATTTATTTATTTTATTTTAACATAATGGGATTAGTTATAAAAATTATTGATTTTAAAAGTGTCAAATTAACATGATTATTTTTGTTTAAAAAGTAAAATAAACAATTTTCCTTTTTTGTACATATACTTGTTTAAAAAAAATTAAAAACATTTCAAATATTTGAAATTATAAATATAAAGTGTAATATTTAAGAATTATTATTAAAATTACCAAATATAACTGATGTTACCTTCGAATTGTTAAAACAATTGAATGGTATACGAAATTAAAATGAATTATAGGAAACAATTAAAAATGAATTATAAAGGTATATAAATAGAATAGTAAAATAATTAAAAATGAATAAACTATTATTAAAATTGGCATATAAACTATTTCATTTAATTTAAAAATAAATTATAAGAAATAATTAAAAATTATATATATATATATATATATATATATATATATATGTGTGTGTGTGTGTGTGAATTGAATAGTAAAACACAATAGCCTAAACTGAAAATATTAACATTTTTTTCATTTAATAAGCCATCTTTAAACAAATAATAACGTTATTTTTTAATTTATTATTAAATTATTTACCTAATTTGTAAGGTGTTATAAGAAACATTTAATAAAATATTTGAAAAACCTCGTGTGTTGGTCTGATGATTAACGGTGTTCATTACTCCGGTGTGATTTGGGTTTGAGTTGCGTCAGTCGCGTTACTGTTAGGACTTTACCTTCACCTTGTAATTCACTAAAAAAAATATTTGAAAAAATTTCAACTACATTTCAATTATTGAAACAGATAATTTGGCTTTACAGTAACTGTTGTTAGGATTTGCTGAGCCTTGTTCAAAGAATGATTTTGTTCAACAATCTAACTGAATCACCTATTGGCTAAAGCCCAAAATACTCTTACAACAATGGATATTTGCAACCCTAAAAATGACTTAGATTGTTACAAATCACTCTCTCAAATACCTCACAATTAGACGGGTCGGGCTATCCGTCCAGGCTTGAAGGTCCGTCCAAAATTCGGGAGGGTTTGAGCAAAAATATTACACATGAAAAATGGGCTTAGTCAAAAAAATTAAACCCGTTTAAAATATGGGTTAGGCTCGAGCTTAAGCTTGAACATTCAAGGCCCGAGTAAACTCGACCCGATCCAATCCGTTTTAAGCATATAATATTTTATATTATGTTATTTTTATATATTATGTAATTTAAAACACAATAAAAAAAATAAACATATACTAAATAAATAATACACTCTAATGTAAATATTAAAAAAATGTTAAGATGAGTATATAAAAATTTTTCAATAAATAAAAATGTATACATTTATTAAATATTAAAATAATATAATATAAATATTTTTAAAAAAAAATTAAATAATAATATTGATTAAAATGGGCTTGGATTAATCTTTTGTAAATATGGATGTGTTTGGGAAAGATTTTAGGCCCATATTTCAAGTCAGATCAAGCTTGAACAAACATAAATTATGTTAATATTATGTTTTGGCTCAACTGAAACCTGATCCGGTCCATGAACACCTCTACTCACAATACAATTAATAAAACTCTCCAAAAAATACTTAAAAAAGTATCAAATATAAGCACGAGAAAAACACAGGAAGGTTGTTGACAAAAATACTCCAAAACCCAATGCCAAATGATGCCTACCAGCTTGGTATTTATAGGCTTTCTTCATCATGATTAGCAATCTAATATAAGCATTATCCCATTCGAAATTATCACCAATTACTTCTGCAAATGATCACAAAGTCACCTGCAAGTTTGAAACACATCAACTTATCGGATAAGGATAAAGCTCACGTTGTTTAAACACATCTCCAGAAGTAGGTTGGTGAATTTATGCATTCAGCCTTTGGATGCAAGTTTAAGACTATCATAAAAGTTGATGCAACATTTAGGACAAAATATGTCAAAATTCCAACCCAAAAGTTCTGACAGCAGCACAACTATTTTTCTATCACTTGGTCTAATAGGTTGTGGAACAATGGAGCAGTCACACAACTTGGTCTAATATGTCAATTCCAAACCAACGATTGAACACATGATCCCTCTCATGTGCACACTCTAGTCATGCTAATGTACCAAACCATGTAATCACACTTTTCAAACGAAAATCAGCACATTAGTAGCAAATCAACTGAACTGAACTTTAATGAAAATAATCAATCAGGAAAAAAAACAACCAACCAACAGAAATATGGTTGGACCATTGGCAAAAATGACAAAGGAGCTCCCCCTCACTATGATACCTTCATTTATCAAGTCAAAATTTGCAACCAAAAACTACTTGTTTGTAACATTTTACTCTGTTTCATTTTTTTGTTATAACAAGATCTGGGACATAAGCATTTTCTTTACCAGTCAACTCATATTCCTCTTATCATGTACTTCCATTAATCATTAAATCTTGCTAAAAGCCAACTTGCCAAAAAATCAGCCACAAATCATGTACAAATAAAACCATAAATATAAACCATGCCATGAGTAACACTAAAATCAGCAAACTTACTCCCTTTTACTCTACACTCCCCTTATTCGTTTGCCTCAAATTTATTCAAGGGAGCTACCTCTTCAACAACAGAGATTATAGCTCATGGAACAACAATAATCTTTTCCAGGAAATGGAGTATGTTTGACATTCGAAATACTTTCAATTTGTTCTCCATAGTTACAACTTCATGCTTCACACTGTTAGGATATAATGCCCTTAGTAGTATTTTTGTCCATGTATACTTGTATTTTTCAAACAAATTAGTTTAATAAAATATCTATATGTTACATTAATATTTTTTGTATACTGACCTCAATTATTTTTGCATGTAAAGAAAAATGAAAGCAAATATTGGCTCACAGATTATCTAATGTTTAACTAATACTAAGCAATATTACGTAGTCGACTTATAATACATAAAGAACTTATATTAGTAGATAATCTAAACATGTCCTTTAGTTTAATCGGAAACTAGCAAACCGATTGAAAGACTAATCTCCCGTCTATCAAGTCAATTGGAGAGATACCTTGTCTTGGATATCAGAGCGGATGACTTTCAAAAGATAGAGACATAGATGTGATTGATTGGCTAACAGTACATCAGACAGAACCCAAGTAGAATAGATCCTAAATCTATTCATGGATTTATTCACTTTTATTCACTTATGACGTTCATAGTGTGACATACCTTAATACTGAGTGGATGATGAACTATGTATGCGTGACTTGTATGCTTTGATGTAATGAAAGATTGAGTTCAAATAGATAAATAAGAAACTAAAAACTGGTGTGTTTGGTATACGACTTCTACATAATGTAGCATCATGTTCGAAAAACCTAGTTTAATAAATGATTTTCTATTACAGCGAAAATTTAAAAATTTTGAAAATCGTGCTAATTTGTGATATTTATAGTAATAAACTTTTCCAAAAAAGTACCCATGCTTTTTGCAAGACAAATCCTTGACGTTTTCGGCTTTCAACATAACGGTCTTCTCTACTATTATCATACCACTAATCGCTTCGAGTGTGAGTTCGAAAAAATCACAAATCAAATATAGAACTAGAAAGAATTTTCTTTCTTTTAGTTGGAAAGTAAATCTCTCTCTCATAGAAACGGATAAAATTATTATTTCTAAAAAATAGATTTTATACTTAAAAAATAAATTATCATTATTTTTTGATAGAATAGCAATATCTCAAAGTTGTGTAAAACTTATGTTTTTAACCCTACCAATGCTATCTATTTATAGGGAGAGATAGAAGAATCTTGGTTGAATTAGTAAAATACAAATAATACTTATCTATAGAAAAACTAGTCCCCTCATTCTACTAGGAGAGAATGGTAGTATTGAGTCTTTCATGTATTAAATCCAATTATATGTGCTTCTTGAGCTTTTAACCCAACACTTTATAATTTAATCCAACTCAATACATATTTTTCTATTTCCCAAAGTAAATATTATTTATTAAACTAATTAAATTAATTAATTTTCCAATTAAATAATTTTCTCAATTCAATTCTAATTCTGTTAAAGTCATGGCAACTTTACTGTAAAAGAATCTATGAGAAAATACATATAATTTTCATATTCAATGGATTCACAATAACCGATTAATTTAATTCCATTTCAAACTTTAATTATTTAATTAAATAATAATTTGAAAAACTTAAATTAATTCTCAGGTCATCCATACTTAGTGAGAAACCACATTCATTTTCGAATGTAACCCATTTCTCTAATATTATCATTTTCATTCATTTTTGTTCATTTGGTTCTACATACAATTCATTTATGGTTTCAATGAGCTAGCAAAGGGACCGATTGAACATATATAATTAGAGCTCAAATAATTTATAATTAAGTTTCAACTTTTCGCCTATTAATTATAAACTCATTTAGTGACGAAGTCATTCCACTATAATATCATGATCGAGCTCTCCCAAATTGCTTGCCATTACAAAAGCTACTCGATCAGTGCTCGTCCAATAACCTTGCCATAAGTGTGTTACACTTATAGGATATCCTTAATGTCTTTGGAATATATACGTTTTACCATTATGATCTTATTTTATCTTATAATAACCATTACATTTTCCTTCATAAAAAGTCAATTACTATAAAATAGTAATTAAGTCATTTATCACAAAGACAAACGACCTATGACCACATTTACTTTTCATCTATCATGTAATGCTAATGAGAGGATATCATTTACCTATTTCTTGAGTTATGAATTTCACTATTGTGAATGATACTACATATTGTAGAAGTCGTATACCCAACACACCAGCTTTCGATTTGTTATCTATTTGAACTCAAGCTCTTACTTACATCAAAGCATACAAGTGATATATACATAGTCCATCATCCACTCAGGATTAAGGTATACCACTCTATGAATGTCACAAGTGAATAAATCCATAAACGAATTCATGATCTATTCTACTTGGGTCTTGTTCGATGTACTGCCAGTCTAGTTAGTCGCATCTATGTCTTTATCTTCTAGAAGCCATTCGCTCTGATGCTTAAGACAAAATATCTCCCCAATTAGACTTGATAGACGACATATTAGTATTTCAATCGGTTCGCTCATTTTTTATTAGACTAAAGATATGTTGCAGTTCATATACTAATATAAGTTGTCTTTTTGTGTTATGATCCAACCACGTAATATCGCTTAGTATTATTTAAATATTAGATAACTAGTGAGCTAATATTTACTTCCATTTTGCTTTGCATGCAAAAACCATTGAGGAAAATACAAAAAGGGTATTAATGTAGTTCATGGATAGTTTTATTAAACCAATCTGTTAAAAAATATATACAGCTTTATTTAGACGAAAATGCTGCACTTAGGACACCGGATCCAACATTCTCCCACTTGCGCTAGTGAAGTAAATGAGTCACGTTTCACATTCCTATGCCTCTACATCCTTTTCAATGGTAAACAAATCCATAGGCCTCGTCCTCAAATACGATCTTTGACTCCATCCATTATTTTGTCAATCACTATCATCTCCCTTATGATATTTCTATCAATGTGTTTTGTCCTCATATTGTTTCTTTGATATTTAGCTATATCTGCCCTTTTATAGTGTCATAGATTTTTTTATAACGCATATTTGACCTCCATAGTGAAGCTAGTAGAGCAACCTTGATTAACAATTATTCACACCAATGACCCATCGTCTAGGACAAAGACACAACCTGACGTATATTTTTGCAAATCCTAACACATTTGAAAGTCTAAATTAGTATAGCCGATAGGAGTAAGATCTCATCCGGAACACACAAGCATATAATCCCCTTTTCTTCATAAATACTTGAGCATATGCTTTATTGCTTGCTAATTTCTTGGACCAAGATTTGCTTGATATCAACTCACCTATCCTATTGCGAAATAGATATTTGAACGTATGCATAACATAACATACATGAGACTTCCCACTATAGAAGCATGAGTGTAACAACCCGGTTTTTAGTGGTGTTAGAAATAGTGGTTTCGGGACCACAACTCCGATGAGTCGGGTCAAAAATTTAGTATATTAATATTTATGATAACATTATGGTCGAATTAAATTTTGGTTGAGAAATTAAATCGTTTAGATAGTTAATTAAATGAAAAGGACTAAATCGTAAAATGGTGTAAAAATTGAATTATTTTAATTAAGGGTATTAACTACCAATTGGAGGATTAGTTAAAGTACCTAAATGGTAATTAAACCATTTAGAATGCTTATGGATGGTTATGACATCTATTATGGCTAAATTTCATGTGAAGTAAAAAGGGCAAATAGGTAATTATGTAAGTTAAGTAATTAAATTAAAACAAAAGCTAAAATTTATCGTTTTACTTACTTTCTTCTTCTTCACAAAATCGAACCCAGAGAATCCATTGGAGAGAGCTTCTTTTGGCTTTGTTTCCTCATTTGGGTGAGTAGATTTCGTTCGTTTTTAGTATTTTTATGTTTTTGAGTCTGTATTAGCTTAATCTAGCTAACCCAAGGACTAATTTTTGAATCTGTAAAATGCTATAAATCTTGTCATTGATGAATAAGCTTCTTCTTGAAAGTTTATGGAAGTGTTGTGTGTTTGGTTGTTAGATTTGATGATTTTGTTAAGTGATAATTTTAGGGTTTGAGGATTAAATTATTAAAATGGTAAAATTTCATGTATTTGTTATGAAATAATGTCATGAGACGACTGGTATAGAGCCAGGGAAGTTTCGGTTGAGGATTGATTTAGTTAAAAATGGTTATTTTGCACGTTTAAGGCTTAGGGACTAAATCAGATAAATTAAAAAGTTGAGGGTAAATCTATAAATTTCCTAAAAAGGACTTAAATGTGATAAATGATGTAAATTTCATGATTTAATGATTAATCGAATGGTTTATGGTGATAGATCACGATCGTGCCACGAATTGAGGAAAAGGGAAATTAGCGGAATAGTCCCTGAAGTTTAGCCATAACTGCAATCTCATCCGGTAAGTTCGTGTGATTATAATTCTATTTAATAATTCTAATCTCTATTGTCTTGGTTATATTCTTGACGTGGGAGAGGAGATGAAAGGCGTATAAGATATTCTGTTTGGCTCGTTATAGCGATATTCTGTCTGGCTAGTAAAAGCGATATTCTGTCTGACTTGTAAGAGTGATATTCTATCTGGCTCATAAAAGTGATATTCTGTTTGGGCTCATAAAAGCTAAAATCTGTTTGGGCTCGTTTGAGCTAAAATTTTTGAAAGACTCGAAGAGATCAACTTGATGCAAAATGTTACAAGATGAGGAAGTTGTTTAATTACTCTTTCTGTAATCGAGTATACTATTTTTTAAGTTAACTGTTCTACGAACTTACTAATCTCTGTAAGCTTATTTGTGTATCTATTCCTTGTTTTGTATATTCATTTTGCTGTTGAAGATCGGATCCTCAAGAAGAATCATACTATCCCGGGAGTTTGTTTGGTAGTCTTTCGTATCACTTGGCTTATATGGCATGTATTAGGATTTCATACTTGAGTTATTTGGTGTAAGATGTTACTAAAATGATAGTATATTTGATGTTAATTCCACATGTATTTTGTGATTGTATGATGAATCATGTATCAATATGTTAATGACTATGCTGGTATGGTATTGAGAATTTAACATATGATGAAGTATGTCTATTAAACTTAGATAAATTATGTGTATGTTTGAAATTTGCTTACTTGTTTTGGTAGAACTCTTGCATGTATCGGTAGAAGTACAGGGTGTTTGAACTTTGGTAATTGACTTGCGTTGTATCGGTATAAGTCTTTGAAGTATCGGTAGTTCTGATCATAGTAGTATCGGTAGTCTAAACACTTGTATCAATAGAAGTTGCAAGGTAAATCTTCTAAGCTCTCTGGAACTTTTCGTATTGGTAAAAGTTTGTAATGTATCGGTAGTATCCATACTTGTATCGGTAGAACCTCCACTTCTACCGGTAGAAAACTGAAGCTATTTTTCAAAAGCTTACTGACTTGACTTTTAGCAATACTTGTTCAACAAGTATCGTAGAAGTCCCTTAGATTCTATAAAATGACATTTTTACCCCTTGTTCATTTAAAATGTTACTAAAGATTGTAATTCAATGCTTGCATAATTCTTTAATATTGTAAAGTTGAGATATAAGGATTTTAATCAACGGTAGATAATCCGAAAAACCCTGTGACCTTAACCAGCGACGGTGTCAAGTTTTGGGTGTTATAATGAGAAACCTTTCTCATGTTGTCTTTTTCTTCCGTTGTCTTAGGACAATCCTCCAAAGAAAGATGAAATCCCGATACAGAAGGTTAGGTTCTCGTTTTAAAATCAACTATTGTATAACATTCCCATATATTGTCTATGTATGAAGCTTGTGATAATGCTATCACTTTATTCTTTCGATCCCTTAGGATTCAAATACATTGAACAATATTAGCTTCTCTCAAGTCCTTCATGCTAAACTGTTGAGTTAACCATAATTTAATCGATGACAATATCCCTACATCTTTTATAATGAGTAGAATGTCATCGACATATAGAAAGAGAAAGACCACCTTTTTGTCCCCAAAATGTTTATAAACATAAGGTTCATTTATGTTTTGCTCAAATCCAAAATTTTTGATTGCTTGATAAAACCTTTGCTTCCATGATTGGGATGCTTGCTTAAGTTCATGTATGGATCTAAGCAATTTACAAACTTTGTGCTTATTTCCTTTAGTTATATATTCGGTAGGTTGCATCATATAGATGCTCTCTTCAAGATAGTCATTAAGAATGTTATCTTGACTTTCATATATATATATCTGATGAGGCATAGATTTCATGGGACCATTTACAGTTCCTTTGGAAACCAATATATTCTTCTCGTAGTGGATTACGTCTCAAAGTGGGTAGAAGCAACTACTTTACCAACTAATGATACGAAAGCAATGGTGAAATTCTTGCAGAAGAACATATTCGCATAATTCAGAACCCCAAAAGCCTTGGTTAGTGATAAAGGTTCTCATTTTTGTAGTCAATAGTTAGATGCTTCCCTAGCCAAATATAATGTCAGGCATAGAATTACCACAACATATCACCTTCAAGCCAATAGGCAAGCAAAAGTATCCAATCGAGAAGTCAAATAGATCTCGAAAAAGATGGTAAATCCAAACTGCAAGGAATGGAGTATGTGTTTGGATGATGCTCTATGGGCTTATCGAACAACATACAAAACGCTGTTGGGTATGTCACCATACAAACTTGTTTATGAGAATAATTGTCATTTAGCAATAGAATTAGAAAAGAAGGCATATTGGACAATCAAAGAACTGAATTTAGATCTAACCTTGGCCAAGGAAGCAAGATTATTCCAGCTAAATAAGTTAGAAGAGTTCAAATATTTGGCATATGAAATTGCCAAACTTTACAAAGAAAAGGAGAAAAAGAGACATGATGCAACGATAAAAATGAAATCCTTTTCATATGGACAATAGGTGCTACTCTTCAACTCTAGATTAAAACTTCCTAGTGAATGAAAAACGATTGAAATAATGCTTTGGAGACACTTTCGAATTCAAAGTTGAGAAGTAAGCCTTAGAATTTAAAGTCATATAAAAAATGAAAGGTAGGACATGAGAATTTAAGGAGCATTAGAATCAGACGTTGGACGAGTTCGATAACATCACATAAATCAACCCATTGAAAGTAAATTAAGTTGTACATATTGTAAACTAGTATTTCATAGTTAGATTTTAGAATTCCATTGTTAAATTGCATGTTAGAATTAGGAGAAAATAGGTTTCCGAGAGAGACGGGAGATATCGAAGCTAATTGATGAAAAAAATGGAGGACCAGAGGATATCGACGCACCCTGAAAAGAGTGGAAGCAAGTTCATGTCGCAACACACCAAAGTTATGGTGCAACACGACCGTTTCAAAGGTAAAACCTTAGAAATCAATCATCGTGGCGCAACATAGGACCTCTATGGTGCGACACGACCATCTCATGGCACGCCAATATTTTTTCGTAGGGTGCAGCCCCTCATCGGGATAAAATCCCATCGAAAGTTCTATTTATACCTATCGATTGTAACCTTAAATATACACTTTTCAAATGCCTTCGAGAGTAAAAACTTCCTTTCAACCGCCGCACCTTTATCTCAAACTTCAGTTTTGATCTTTCATATCTCCAATCCTCAAATCTTGTAAATAACCTCTCCTTTTTTCTCCTCTTCATTTGGTTATCGTCTATTCGTCTTCTATTATTCCAAACCTATATTTCATATCGGTTGAGGAACAATCTCTGTCAGCAATAACCCAAGGTTTCGTACTCTAACTTTGTTTTTCATTAATTTTACCCATTTGGATTGTGTTATTCTGTCGTGACAACATCAGGGAAACAACAATGCACCATCAAGGCACTGATCAACTTAAATGCTAATCGCTTCACTAATCAGGATGTGGAGATATCTCCAGATGAGTGGTCAATTATTCATTCAAGAACATGGATTCGACCCCACCATGTCTGCCTACGACGAGATTAGAAACTTGGTGTGATACCACCATTGGAATAACTTTTATGCCACCCTAACCGAACCGACGGTCAACACAATAGTTTATGAATTTTATGCTACTCTAAAAGATCGAGATAATCATAGACAACAGGGTCAGACGATTACCTAAGTCTTTATTCGGGGAAAAGAAATGTTGATTGCGTCGCGAGAATTATGCAAATCTTATGATGCCTCATATTATTTCCACGATTATCTAGAAAATATAGATCTATTCACATTTGAGGAACTAGATATGGAGGGAATAATAAATTATTTGACGGAGGGTCGTGGCGAGTGGACTCGCAATGCCAATATCAACTGCCTTTAAACTTCAACACAACCATCATGTTTTCAATGGAAAAAATAGGGATTCAATTTTTTTGCACCCGTCTGGCACCTACATACAATGCTTCTGACATCACCTCATATAAAGCGGTTATACTTTATTCTATTTTACAGAAAGACCATATTTGCATTGGCCATTGTATCTACGAAGAGATGATGAAGTGCATACAAAGTTGCAAACAAAGTATGTACTTTCAGCACTTGATCACAGCCCTATGTAGATGAGCTGAAATTCCCATGTCTTCTATCGAACAATTCATGTAATCGAAGAGTGTGTGTAATTGGGGACAACATGTACGACCATTTCATTAACTAGGATTTCACTATCTCTTCCTATAAATAGATGGCACTAGTAGGGCTAAAAATACACAACTTTGAGATATTGTTATTCTACCCGAAAATAAGTTAGAATTTATTTCTAGGTATAAATTCTATATTTCGTGAATAACGATTCTACCGATTTCTAAAAGAGAGAGAGATTTACTTTCCTACTGAATGTAAAAAGATTATTTTTGATTTTGTGTTTGATTCGAAATACTTTGAGCCCACACTCAAGGCAGTTCATGGTACGATAATAGCGGGGAAGGTTGTTCGGTTGAAAGTCGAACATGTTTAGGATCTGTCTCACTCAAAGCCCAGGTACTATTTCGGGAAAAAGTTTATTGCTATAAGTTTCACAAACCGGCTTATTTTCAAAATTTTTATTTTTCCACTATACAAGAAAACTGTTTTCAAACCGAATTTTTTCCAATAGCTTAATCATCTTACCTTTTAAGCAATATTCACATTATAGAAGATCAAGTTTCTTAAATGAACTTAAGGTGTTATTTTTCACAAGTTTAGTGATTCTTTCTTGATTTATATGACTAAGTCTCAAATGTCTAAGGTAAGCCTTATTAGAGTAAGAAGTTTTAAGCCTTTTATTTGATAGTTCGATTTCAAGCAGTGTGTGCATCTTTGGTTTGATAAATAGAAATTATTAGACATCCATCCATTACAGACAAGAGTATGATTTCTAAATATTGAAATACTATTATTAAAAGTCTCGGTCAAGCCGTCTTTAAATTATAAAAACTCTCCTTTCGGTCTCATTTATCTAGATTTTCCACTAGAGGCATAAGTTCGAGCATATGAGACATTTTCCACTAGATTTTCATCGGTAATTTGTTCGTCGATCATTCCTTATGCCTCGTCGTCTCTGTTGGTCGCCTGTTGGTCCTTATCAAGTCTTCCTTTCTTGTCTACATTTTGAAATAATCCTCAAAAGTCAAACTTTGTAGTCTTATTAAGGTATATCAATGTCTTCTTCTTTCTAGTCTTATTAAGGTATATCAATGTCTTCTTCTTGTCAAGGTTTTGCATTTACTTTTTTAATTATAGAAATGTAAGTTATTTTCTCCATTCGAAATGGGATTGTTTATTTTTAGGTGAATTTATGATGTTTTTCGACAAGTAACTTTCTTTCCCTAAAACTCCACTAAAAGCTAAATTATTTTTTAGTCAAATGTTATGCTTGTGCAATTTCTGTTTCTAGGTTGGTTCATCGTAATATTTTGAGCCTATATATATAGTATTGGCATGTTTTTTAGTCTTATAAAGATAATAAAACATATTTTCCTAGATCTAATTGTCATGTTCTATCTTTTGTAGGTTACTAATGTTGAAGAAATGCTTTCTCCATAAGCATACATTTTTCTCTATGCTAGACAGAGTATAGTTTTCAATTGTAATAGAACTATTGTCTTGTAAAAAAACTCTACGATGTGGAGTGTATTTTCTCATGTGCGATTGATGCAGTTATTACTAAGTTCAAAGATCCAAATGTTGTATTTGGTTAAAGCATCAAATATAGCTTCTTTAGATGTAGGTGAGCTTGTCATTCTTCACATTTCAAAATTTGATAAAAAAATAGAAATTAAAAGTGGAATTTAACCTAGAAATAGAAATTGCACGACCATAATATTTATAAAAAATAAAATATTGTAATATATATACACAAAAACTTGCAAAATGTAATTTTATAGCAGAAAATAAACTCAATAAAAATATAAAAAGTCAAGAAAATCTCAAATATATGTTTGTTTTTATTGGAAACAACCTTTCTGAAATATTTTCAAGAAATCTGTCAAACAACAGAAAATATTTTACACAGATTCATCCAAATACCAAAAAATATTAGTTTTTTCCAAAAAAGTAAGTCATTTTTCAGAAATCATTTTCCGAAAGCCGGAACCTTAATTTATTTAATTCAATACTTAAGTTCAGTTTTGATTTTTATAATTAGGTCCTTATGATTTAGATTTTAATTTCTACAAGCTCCTTACTTAAATTTATTTCTTACAAATTAATTTATTTTTTATATATTTTTATTTATTAATATTTTACATTTTTAATCTTTCAAACTATTCATATACTACATTTATATAAAATTATAACGAACTGTACAACAATGCTAAAATAAATGGTATTTTTTTTACATCAATAATATAAAATAACCAAATATCAGAATAAGATAACGACATTAATATTCACGAATCTAGATAAATTCTACAGTAAATAATTGGTGTTGCTTGACCAATCAGTGGCACTCCTTTTCTCTTTAAAAAATTATTTTTTTAAGTGCAGCTTAATCAATCGGCGGTACTCTTATTTCAAACCCAAAATATGTATTTTTTTACATGTATAAACATAATATATATATATATATATATATTTTATTAGTATTGTCAGACTGTCAGACAACATCCTATTAATTTTAATAAAATATAGTTTTTTTTAACCAATGGAAAAGAAAAAGTTAATAATAATAATGGGTTTTGAACCAATGGAAAAAGAAAAAAAAGGGTCGTTAATGATGGTTATCTTTGTTCTTGAAACAAATAGAAGAGACGGTAATTGTTGGTGCCTTTGGATTTGTAATATCACAAAAAAGAACCAATAATCTAATTTGCTAGGCTTCCTTTGGAAATTGTAAACCTGAGTCTACATCTCTCGTATTCATCCATTTTCCCATTGATAGCTGTAAATTGATTGCAAAGTTCCAATGCTTAACAGATTTATCTATATTTGTAAATAACAAAGATAAACCTCGTTAACAACTCAACAAGTGGTTTCAGTGGAAAAAAAGATGTTATTTATCATATAAGTCTCGGGTTCAAGCACTTATATATGCAAGGTGTGTGTACGTTGTCAAAGAGTTAAGAAAATATGAATAGATATTACCATATAATTATATTAGTATATTAAAAAAAAGATAAACCTCATTAAAAACCCTTTTTTTCCCTTTTTCCATTGGTTAAAAACTCATTATTATTAAGCCTTCCCTTTTCCATTGATTCAAAAAAATTATATTTTATTAAAAATAATAAGGTGTCGCCATTTGATGATATTAATAAATTTTTTTGTTTTGATACTTATACATGTAAAAAAACACGTATTTTGAGTTTGAAATATGAGCACCATCGATTAGTCAAGTTGCATCAAAAAAAAATTTTTTTAAAGAAAGGATGCTACCAATTGATCAGGCGACATCAATTATTTATGGTAAAGTTTGCTTACATTCGTGAATATTAGTGTCATTATCCTATTTTGATATTTATTTATTTATTTTATATTTTTGATGTAAAAAACTCAAATAAATTATTTCATTAATGATAATTTAATTTTTAAATATATTATTTAATCTAGCCTATAATGAAAGAGTTGACCCAGTTAATAATCCAAGTTTACATCAATTTGGGAACTCAGTGAATGGAATTAAAACTCTTAATTAAAATTACCATAACAAAATATAAGAGAATGATATCTAAATATTTTAGTTTTAATAAGTCTAAAAATTACTTTAATATTTTTAAATTTAATTTTAAAAAAACTAGTTACCTCTCTACTTTTTCATGTATCTTTTTATCAATAATTATGTATTTTTTTATTACTTTACCGGTAATATTTTTAAAAATAATAATTACCAATTAACCTTTTATATTATTTTAAAAATAATATACTTTAGAAGTTGGTTAACTTCAGCCCTTAAATCTTGTACTTCACAAAAGTTATTGATTTGGTCTTTATACTTTAATTTGATCAATTTTAATTCTTTTATTTTTTGAATTGGACAATTTTAGTCTCTTTATTTTTTTGAATTTTGAAATTTTAGTCCTAACCCAAACAATATCAATTAAATTCATTCGGTTAAATTCAATCACTAGTCTTGTATTATACATATAGTTGTAGATTTAATCAATATTTTCTAATTGGATCATTCTAAGCCCTTATACTTTTTTGAATTTTGAAATTTCAGTCTTAATACAAATGACTGTTATTAATCCATTAATTAAATTTTCAGTGAGTAATATGTAGAAGTATCAAGTTGGCATGACATTACACATGTGATAATATGTTTGTAGAATCAAATTTTGGAAATAACATAACTTAATCGAATGAATTTCAACATTTATCGTTCAGTAAGGATTGGAATTTTGAAATTTAAAAATACAAAGATTAAAATTGACCAATTTAAAGTACAAGGCTTAAATCCACAACTCGTGCAAAGTACAGGGACTAATAGTAGAATTTAACCTTAAAAGATCATCTCAAGGATCTAAAGATTGGAGGGTGGAAAGTCCTAATAAAATTAAATTTTGAAAACTTAAATTGAAGCTTAAATTTAAAACTTAAATTTATTTTGTTTTGAAAACTTAAAGATAGCAAATTTTGGAGAAACGAAATTTCGATATATTGGATGTTTGAAGTTGTGCCTTCATTACAAAACTTAGAGCCTTTTATAGAGAGCTCGTGCCTCTTTACAACTTTGTTCTCCGGGAAATTCCATCTCTTACATCATAATTGCTGCTTTTTTCGAACTTTGCAAAGAATATATTCTTTGGTTAAAAATTACAAATTACAAGAGAATATTGCCAGAGAATCTCACTGTTCATTTTGTTTTTTCTTGCAGGGAATATCTCTTGTTCACTGTTTTGTTCAGAGAATATCTCGTGTTCATTGTTTTGTTTTGCCTTCAATTCATTTCCTCTTTTGCAAAATTATCATCATTTTTTCTTGGTTCTGGTGATAGTTACTGAGGTGGTATCATCTGCAAGATCCATTGTTTTGATTGAAGATGTTGACGCTTTCTCGTCTTCTAATCTAGAGTCCATTGAGCTGAGCATTTCAGCCATGAGTTTTCTATATTCCTTTTTGTGTCTTGGCTTGAGCTAACATTGCACTAGCAATTGATTTTCCTTGAAGGAATGTTGCTGTAGTTTGATTCAGGGCTGCAGACTTACATAATCTTGGATTTTTATTGAAAAAATCATCTAAATACTTGGAATCATATTTTTCAACATCAAATTTATCCCACCATTTCGTTCTGAAATTTCGAACTAATAGTGAAATCCCAACACATGGATCTTGTTCATAAGAAAAATTTCATGACACAATTCAGGAAATGCATAATTTTGAGAAAAAAAATGAATTGTTCGGTAGATGTGCTTTTGGTCTTGTTCAGGTTGGAATTTGTCAAAGAATTTGCGTTATAAATTATGAATTTTTTCTACTAGGATTTCAACCAGTTCCACCATTCTTGGAACCAATTTGGAAATTTGAATTGGGTAACATATTTGAAATATATGAGCCATGAATATCTCATATGTTGATTGTTCATTAGGAAGGCATTGTACCAAGCAATTTGGGTTTTTACCCCAATCTCTTGGTCGAAGAATTTTAAATATTTGGGCTGTTGAATGGGTGATAAAATTTGGATCTTTTGGATCTATATAGTGTTTGAACGATACTAATCCAGTTTGAACTAGTATGTTTTCGTAATATTGCTGAGGTTTTTGAGAATATGATGGCTTAAAATGTCATCCATTGAAAAGTTGTTTTACTAGTATATGTGAAGGTTTTTCTAAAAATTCTTCCTCCATAATCATAATTTTTTCAAAACATTTGTTTGGAAAATATTGAGAAGATTTTTGTGTAGCGATTTGTGAAGACACTGTTACTTCTTTTGGGAAAACATCCTGGAGAGATGTTTCTTTTAAAATATTTTTGAGAGATTTTAGTTTGTGTAAAATAATCTCTTTATTTTTTGAAATCTTTACTGCTTCACCAACAATTTGTTTGAGAGGAGTATCCTTTTTTAATTGAGAAAAGGCTAATGCCACATTTGGAGATTGAGAAAGGGACTCAATCCATTTTTTTATTTGTGAACCAATTTCATGTGGATCTTGTGCATCTTGAAGGGATGCATTTTTGGATGATTTTGATGAAGATAAAAAAATTTCATTTTCTTCTTCAAGGCAAATTTCATACCTTGACTTAATTGGTTGAGAAAATTTGGGTTTTGGATGATTCCACTATTTTTCTTTTTCCTTTGTCTCGGATTTGGGTGGCATTTTTTAAGAAACTCTCTGGTAAGAAATCAGGTAAAGAATTAGTTTCTCTTTTGATGTATTCAATATCAAAATCAAATATGCTCAAAATTGCTTGCCATCTTGCAAAAATTTGTTTTGAGGCAATATTTTGAACATCTTTTTTATAAACTTATTTTGCTTATTTGCAATCAATTCGTAAAAGAAATTTTTGATTTAAAAAATCACTATGGAACTTTGTGATACATAAAACAATTGATAAAATTTCTTTTTTAATAGTACTATAATTTTGCCGAGTTGGATTCCAATGTCAACTGGACTATTTGCTCTTTTCCTCCCTTAACTTGTTTTAGGATCCCACCATGCCCTATTTCAGAAGCATTTGTTAATAGTATCTTGGGGGCATTTGGATAAGCTAAATGTAAACAAAGAAGTTTAGTAATTTGTTTTTTTTAATTTGGGTAATAATATTGATGTGGCCATTTGTCCAAGGTTGTGGATTCTTTTTAAGCCTATCATATAAGGGCTTACATAATTTGCTAAGACCTAGGTAAAAGTCTATGACATAATTGAGACTTCTTAAAAATCTTTGTAATTGGACTTTATCAACGATTTGGTTTGGGAATTTGTTGGCAAATTCTATAGACCATTCTATTGGAGTAATGTTTCCTTGGGTAATGTAATAACCTAAAATTCTTACTTTGGTTTGGAACAAACTTATCTTGGATTTAGAAACTACTAAACCATTATTTTTTATCACTTTTACAAAGATGGATAAACGTTTAAAGTGTTTTTCTAAATTTTCAGAAAATATTAAGACATCGTCAATGTATACTATTTTAAATTGAGAATACTGGTAAAAAGTATCATTCATTATTCTTTGGAATTCAGGTGAAGCATTTTTTAATCCAAAAGGCATCACATTCCATTTGTACTGTCCAAATGGTACAGTAAATATCGTTTTGTATATTTCTTCTTCTCTTATTTGGATTTGCCAAAATCCTGATTTCATGTCAAAATTTGAAAAAATATTTGCATTACAAATTTTTTGTAATAAATCTTTTTTTATTTGAGATTGGGTACCTAATCCATTTTAAAGCTTGATTGAGAGGTTTGTAATTAATTATTAATCTTGACGTTCCTCTTTCGAGTTCTGCATTTTTCATTACATAAAATGCCAAACAACTTCAAGGAAAACTGCTTTTCCTAATTAATTTTTTATTAAGAAAATCTTGTATTTCTTTTTTACAAAATTCTTCTATTTCTTTGTTCATTTGTATTGGTCTTGCTTTTGTTGGTATTTGTCTTTTATCAAAATTATTTTCATAAGGCAATCTTACTTAATGTTTTTTCCTATTCCAAAAAGCATTTGGAATGTTAGAACAAATTGTTGATTTTATTTCTTCTTTGATGTGATTTATCCTCTTTTGGACTTCTCTGTTTTTTTTAATTGTTCAGTCAATTTTTAAAAACATATTTCTTTTTTTTAAAAAAATATTTGTTTTTGTTTATGATTAATTAAATTATTTATTTGCACATTATGGATGGATAAAGATTTTAATAAGTTCAGATTTCTTATAGTAGGTTTTTCTACAAAAGGAAATTCTACCTTGGTGTTTAAAACTTTTGTAGAGATTGAATTATTTGTTACTTTATATGGCTTAAATAAGGATATGAATGGTGTTCTTAATATGATATCTTGGGTAATATTTTTTATCATTAGAAAACATATTTAATATTTTATACCTTTGTTGCGGATTTCTGCATTGGGGATTTTGTAAGTAATTTTGAGTTTTTTACCATTTGCATCTTTGAGAGATTCTGATTTTTTATCATAATATTTTGCTGAAATTATCCCTTCTTTAATATAGTTTTGATCTGCTCCTGTATAAAAAAGAACAGTTGTTTCCAATTGAAATTCATTATTTATGATAATATTTATTTTTATTATGTATCTTTGGATGGATACTTCAGTAAGAACCATTATATATTCCTGTGTGTTTTCTTCAAGTTCGGGTTCAGTTTCTAAAGAACTATTTTCTAGGACTTCATGTTTTAAAGTTTGCAATTGTTTTTCATTTCTTGTTATTCAATTTTAAGCTAAAAAAGTTCTAATTTAATTTGTTTTATTTCAGGTTGTAATTCAGAATTTGTAATTTGTCTAGGTTTTGTTTTTTCGTATTTATTAAATATTATATCTTGTATATGGTACATTTGTGATTGACTAGAGATAAATTTTTTTCTGGTTTATCTTTTATTGAAGACCTTAATTTTAAAAGATATTCTTTTTAAGTTCTGGATTTTGAATTTTGTCAATAACTTCAATCTTGAGTCTTTTGTCTTTAGTCAACATATTAATTGAAGGTTCATTTTCATCAAATGATTGTGGTGTTGTATGTAACTCGTCTATTTGTAATTCATTTGATTCATTAGATGTATCATTTTCATAGGAAATTGTTTCTAGAAAAATTTCATTAATTTTTTGTTCTATTTCTTTATCTAGATTTAAATTATTAATCTTTCTTTTAATCTTGCAATATTTTGAGATGTGTCCTAGTTTTTCACATCTGTAATATCTGGTCATACTTTCTTAACCCTTTGATAATATACACACAGCTTGCATACATAGGTACTCGAACCTGGGTCTCCAAGGATGAACATCATCCTCTTTACCACTAGAGTCACTCATTGGATTCAAAAATATTATTAAAAGTTATTTTTATAATTTTAAATCTTGACAAATTTTTAATCCTTCTTTTCGGGTGAAACTAACTAGTTCACCATATGTAAGTTTCTCATATGAAATAATCCCTTTGTAATTTTTCCTAATTTGATTTCTAACCTTTTCTCTCAATAAAGTTGGAGGTCCGACTAGAAACTTTTCTTTCTAAAATGGTTGTTAGTTATCAAATCTTTGCATAACTCTAATAATAAAGACATCTTTATACCATTTAAAATCAGTTAACCTTTTGTCTTTTAAATTTGATAATAATTCTAAATTTCTATCTTTAATATGAGAATGATCTCTTATAAAATGTTTAGAGATTGAGAAAATTAAAATTGTTACTGCATCTTGGATTTCTCTTCCTTGTTCATCTAAAATTATTATTCTTTGATCATTTTTTTTATTGCTTTCAAGATTTCTTCTTGTTGGGTTTTAGTGAGTGCATGGTCTCATAATCCTTTTAATTGACCAGTAAAATCAGCAACTAAAATATTGGTTATAGCATGATCACTAATTAATTCATTTTGGTTTTGAGTTGTATAAACATTTGAAACCATTGTCATTTATTGTAATAAACTGAGAATATTATATTCAGGCATTCTGTCTATATTCCATTCATAAATTGTATTGACATTATATTTATTTTAGAAAATGAGTTTTTCTTCTATATTAAGATCAGGTGTAGCAATTTTTGGATAATATAATCTTTTTGATTCTTTCCAAGCCATTTTGTTAATTTGTTGTTCATCTGACTGGTTAGAGTCAGATTGGGAAGATTGGCGTAATGTATTTGCTGAGTGTAAGGCTTGCATTGGAGTGTCCGGTTCAATTAATTCAAACTTACAGCTTTCCAGAACATCAAGTCTATTTTAGATTTCTGCCTAGAAATCAATTTGGGATTTTTGGAAAGGTTTTGGAATTTCATAAAGTGTAAATATTGGTTCTTTAGAACTTTTTCCAGTTATTTCTTTTACTCAATCTTTTTTATTGGTTGACCTTCTACCAAATTTTCAATATAATCTAATTGTTTTCCTATTTTATGAAGACTGATATTGGTATAATTGTTTTGTTCTATTATCATTTTAATATCTTTGGATGAGATTTGTTCTCCTGCATCAGGAGCTCTTATTCTTAAAGAGCTTGTTTTTAGTCCAGTATTTTTGAGAAATTATTGAACCTCCATTAAAGGGGGATGTTGGGATTCAACTTCTCCTTTATTGGTTTGCCATCTAGTATTATTTTTTATTCTATTAATAAATTTTAAATAGTATTCTTCAAACCATTCAAAGAATTTTATATGAATTTTATCGGTATTCATGAATTCATAATATTCCTGAAGAATACTTTCTTTTTTATTATTATAATTTTTAAAATAATCTTCTCTTTTTTGTTTATTTTTGTTGGAATAAAAATGTCTTCTACACCATTCTTTATTGATTTCAAAAATCTTTTCTAGAACAGATATTTCTGAATTTTCTCATTGTCTTGCATTATTAGTCATTGATGAATATGTTGCATGTTGGGCAAATTTTGAGGACTTTCATCCCATCTAACATAGATAGGTTGAGCTATATTTGAGGAATTATCTATCCCTTGTAAATTGGTCCTAAATGTTGTTAGGATAGAAAAGATAGAGGCTCTAGCTGTCTGTAGCACATTCTAGTTTTCACCTATCAGGAAGGTTGATTTCATGCTATTGTATTGTTCTTGGAATTGTGGTATGAGATCTTGAGCTATCTATTTCTATTAAAAGAGTTTCTCTTTTTGGGCTTTGAAGTAAAGCCTTGATATTGACTGCAGAATACACTTCAGATCCAGGAAGCATTTTGTAATTATGAGTATGAATTTGAAGGGTCAAAGATTGTAGAATATTTTTATCGGTTAAGGAAACCATAAAATTTGGGTAACAATTAAAATGTATTGGATCAATATATAGGCTTGTTTCTATAGTTCCCAGTGATGAGTCATTCAACATAATGTGTCTTTGGTCTCTTACAATTAAGATATAAGTATTTTTAGTGGCTTCAACACTAAGAGGTTTGACACTAACTTGCACTAATCCAAAATGAACATATTTATATTTTTGTTCTTCGAGTTTAGTAATGACGACTTTATCTAATAATTGGATTGTTTCATATTCTTTTTGAATACATAAATTTCTTTATTTTATTTTTATAACATAACTACAAAAAACATTTACATTTTCAAAAGTTGTTTTCTTATAAACTTGATTTGTTGGAACTCTCGGGAGAGTCCAATTATAAAATTTTTGGGAAATATTTTCATAATGTTCTTATTCATTAATAGTATTATTTGAGGTTTGGTCGGACTTTTAGGATTGATTGGAAGCAAAGCTTACAGAAGAATTGGTTCTTCTAAAGAAGGGAAACATTGTAGTTGCCTACAGGATACTTTATCCTTAGCTCGCCTAACTCATGGCTAACTATACTGTCTATCAATACTCAGCAAAAACAATAATACATTAATAAAGACAATTAAATCAGAACTTAAAAAATATGATTAAAACAAATTGAATATTAGTCCCTGTACTTTCCAAAAGTTGTAAATTTAAGCCTTATACTTTTAATTGATCATTTTTAGTCTCCATACTTTTTAAATTTTGAAATTTCAATCCTTACCAAACGATTAGGATAAGTTTTACTATCTCCAAAATTTGATGTGCAAAACATATTACCATGTGTAATTTCATGTTAATTCGTTATTTTCATATATTACTAACTAAAAATCGAGATAATGAATACGTCAAGACTAAAATCTCAAATTTTGAAAAATATAAAAACTTAGAATGATCCAATTAGATAATATCGACCTAAACTACAACGATATGTATAATATAATACTAGTAATTAAATTTAACCAAACACATTTAATTGTTACTATTTAGACTAGGTTCGGAAACTACACAAACTTAATTGGTCAACTAAAATTGAGAATTCGAAAAGTATAGAACTAAATTCATAACTTACACAAAGTACAGAGACTAATAGCAAAATTTAACCTAAAAGTTATGGTTGGTTGCTAATTCAAACCAGATAATTCCATCCCGTTAAAATAAAAGGGCGAACAATTGATGCCTCCACCATTGGAGTTATAATACCAACCTCAACCTGCCATAAAGACCTCACCTTCCATTAAAGGTGATCTACAATTTGCTCTTACTCTTTGATATGCTTCCTAATGCCTTGGCCTTCTCTCGTAGAACATATTTCTGCGTCTTTCCAGTCGAAGTCTTAGGCAAATCCTGGAAAACCACTGTTCGAGGAGCCATGTAGTGGGGCAACTTATCTCGACAATATTTGATAATTTCATCAACATTGGCTTCGTGACCGTCCTTCAACTTTACAAATGCACAAGGTGTCTCCCCCCAGTGATCATCTGGTCTTGCCACCACAGCTGCCTCTAGCACATCTGGATGGCTGTACAGCACTGATTCCACTTCAATGGAGCTTATATTTTCTCCCCGGAGACGATTATGTCCTTGGACCGGTCCCTGAGTTCTATGTAACCATCAGGGTGTCTCACTCCCAAGTCCCCACTTCGGAACCATCCACCATTAAAAGCATCCTTCGTTGCTTTTATGTTTTTAAGGTACCCATTCATGACAGTGTTGCCTCTAAACATAACCTCACCTATACTCTTTGCATCAGGTGGCATACTCTTCATAGTTACAGGATCTTTAACATCGATTTCCTCTATACCAAGATGATTCAACCCCTGCCTAGCCTTGATCTTAGCCTGTACGTCTCGAGGCAGAGAATCCCATTCTGGTTTCCAAGTGCATACTGTTCCTGGACCATAGGTTTCAGTCAGGCCATATGAATGAACCACTCTAAATCCCAGTTCTTCCATTTTGAAAAGAACATGAGGTGGTGGTGGTGCGGCTCCTGTCATGATCACAACTTTCCCTGGAAGACGTCTTTGGTCGCTAGCTCGTGCATTTATTATCATGTTCAAAACCGTAGGTGCACCACCCATGTGAGTCACCTTGTACTTAGAAATATTAGAAAATATTTCTCCTGCAGAGACATTTCTTAAACATACATTTGTACCACCTTGAGCAGCAATTGCCCATGTAAGACACCACCCATTGCAATGAAACATGGGAACAATCCATAAATATACAGGCATTGAGGCCATCTCATTGAGAAGAATTGCGGCTAGAGAATTGAGATAGGCACCTCGGTGGCTATAAATAACACCTTTTGGGCTTGATGTTGTACCAGAAGTATAATTAAGCGAGATGGGTTCCCACTCATCTTCTGGTCTTCTGATATCAAATTCTAGTTTCCCCATTGCTAATAGACTGTCATAGTCCAAGTTTGCAGATGTGGAGTTGGTGTTGCTCCTGGAAGGAACTTGCCGATCATGATCCAGGATCAAGACTAGTTGGGGCAGCTTAGCACATGTGTTGGATAGTATTTTCAATGCTCCCTCTGCAATATGGAGGAACTGGTAATCTACAAAAAGGAATTTTGCTTCTGAATGCTTCAATAACACTGCCACCATTGAGGAATCATGACGTATATTGAGTGTACATAGAACAGCCCCAGCCATCGGAACACCAAAATGAAGTTCATACATCGCTGGAACATTTGGGGCTAATACAGCAACCTGCTCTCAAACAAGCAAAGATCTCCTTGGCAAGCAGTAACAGAGGTGAAAAGAAGAAAAATCGAGAATAGAAGCAACTCCGTTTAATCCAAGCTTAGAAAGGACAATACATAGCATTTTTGAACGAATACACACATCCAATGCAGAGGAAGAGGTAGAAAAACACCAGTAGTAACACAACCTCCAAACCAACTCAATTGGAATATAATTCCAAACCAGTAACACAAACTGGGAATGCAAGTTTCCCGAATTTGAATCCCAATAATTAACAGCCAAATAACAAGATTTAAAAATTAAAGTCTTGGGCTTTGACAAAGCTAAAGCTCATAAATGGCAAGAAAAAAAAACTAGTGGTAGAGTACAGAAAGGAGGCAAAAGAGAGAATTACCACATGATGGAGGGCAATTCCCAGCTGGGCAAGCGCAGAAGCGAGACGAATGCACCTCTGACGAGTCTGTTTCCAGGTATACTTGACATCACCGTGGACAAGGGAGACGGAGTCTGCGTAGACAATTGCGGCGCGGTCCAAGAAGGTGATCGGGGTCAAAGGAACGTAGTTTGCAGAGCACTTGATTGAACCATCCATATCTCCTTCAACGCTTCCGTGAGAGATTTAGCAATATAAAAGATGAATTATCGGATTGATCCTGGACTGTGCACTAATAAAAGGAGAGAACGAATGAAATGCCAATCCCATTTTTAGTAATTTTGTTTTTCATTTTAATTTATATTTCTGACACCTTATCACGTTATATTCACTCAGGGCGGATACGGCTGGCAGGGTCCGGTCCCTAATTTTTTTCATTTTAATTTTTTAAAATTTTAAAAATTTTCACCCCTGACAACTTTTTCTAGCTTCATCCCTGTATTCACTATCAATCGCATAATAAAGAGCTTGAAACGACAAGTTTGCTGTTGCTTTTTTTTTTTTTTTTTTTGTAGTGAAACACCCAGATTCCATTACTCATAAGGTCATATATCGGGTTTCAAAACATTACAGCAGGCAAAGCAATAACTACAAGCGCACTAAATGAAACAGGGAAAAATCAAAGTCACGAAGCATAAAACAAAGGCAACATGAGAAAACCAATTGAAGCCAAAAGACACAGAACCCAATGAAACGTAATCACCTTCAAGGTTGCTTCCTAAAAATTAAATATTTGTAGCGTGCGGTCTTAGACATTTTTTTGATCAAAATAACGCCTAAATCAACTTGACTCTCACGTTTGAAGATTCATCAAGAGAATTCTTTCAAGGTACCAGCTTGTATAGTGGAAGCGACTAGTCAAAAGAAGACTTAAAAGACAACAGAAAACCACAGAAAATAAGAACAAGAGAGAAGAGTTTGAGTATATGCTCTCTATTGTATTCACAAAGAAACAATACAAAGAATGGAGTGTGTTACAAATAAAGGGAGGCTCTCTATTTATAGTTGAGCTCCTTCACAACCGACGGTCAAGATCTAATTACATCGATGGATGAGATTAGTCTATCCCTTAAATTATGGGATTTACAAGATTACATCCAAATCAAATCCTATCTAATCCTAAAGATATGATTTTCCCTTATCTTCTAGGATTAGTTCCAAAGTTTGCCAAGATAACTTAAGTTACCAAAGCTTCATCATTGGCCCACCCAGGCTTCAATCTGATAGGCTTGACCAATAGCTCTCTGAATCGAGCCAGCTCATGTGGGCTAAATGATCCCAATGTCAATGATAGACCTCCATGGGACTCATTGTGTGCAATGGTCACGAGCTCTGAACTTTGGCCCGTAACATTCTCCCCCACCCATTCTTGCACCGCCCTCGTTGCGACTTCAGAATGGCGCTGACTTATTCACCTTGATCTCGTCTCGTTGCCTTAGTATTTTACCGATTAGTCTCACTATTGGGCTGTCCCCTCTTTCGGAACTTTCACCTCGACTTTCGTCACCTCTTAACTCGAACCGTTTCACTTGTTGGTACATCAAGTTGGCAAGAAGTCTCCATACTCACTTGCTCACATACTGACTCGCTTTGATTGGAATCCTCTTGATTCACATCACTTGGCCTCGAATCGCCTACATTCCCTCGGCTTTCTTGCTTAAGAACTCTGAAAGGGCCTCTACATTCTTGCCAAGCAACCAAGTTAGAATGCAAAACACTATCAAAGTGTTCCGAATATACCTTACTAGTTGCATTTACTCTGGTCAACTGTTCAGCTTGCATCGTCATTCTTGCAAACTTTTCCCATAAGTGGAAGCTCCTCCGATGTGTCAATAGAAATGAGCCTCATTGAACCTAGCTTTCAAGTTTGCGTCGCAACTTCTTCCTTTGAGTTCGATGTCAAACTTGACCCTTCCATGGGTTATAGCCTCGCCGATAACTAGGCCAACTCCGTCGCTTTCCTCGAATTGAGCCTCATTGGTCTCAGCTTCACTGTTTTCATCGCGACTTTTTCCATTAAGTTCGATGACAAACTCACCTCTTCTTTAAGTGGAAGCCCCTCTGATAACTCAACAAGCTTCGATATTGCCTTTCTTTGACCCTCACGGATTGTTGCTTTGGAAAGTTCCGTAACTCATGCGGACCACGGCACAAGACGCACTTGACTATCTTCTTTTTGCCCCTCTTTGCCCCATTGGTTTCGCTAGAACCAAGCTTCATGGCGCATTGTCTGTCTCCTCAATGACAGACTTTTTTGGACATTTTCGTAACCTATGTGGACCATGACACAAGAAGCACTCCACTGGCTTCTTCTAGCTTTCGGTCTTCTTGGCTTTGGCACCCCTTGTGCTCGAACCAAGTCTCGCGGCCTTACCTTCCGGCTTGCTCCTTTTAGACAACTCGAATTTTTTGGACATTTCTTTAGCAAATGTGGACCATTGCAAAGAAAACATTTCAACTTGTCTCGCTTTTTGTTGGGTTTCTTCTTCCTAACTTGTGATTTCCCATTACCACCATTGTCGTCGTTTCCATCGCCATTATTATCTTCCTTGTGATTCCCTTCACATGCGCCCCTTTCCTTGGACTTGGAAGATCCAAGCTTGTCTTTCCCTAGACTAAGCTTGACCACGGACTCCGCTACCGTAATGGCTTTTGACAGCTCTTGGACACCTCCTTGTTCCAATTTCTGTCTGACCTACGGCTTTAATCCATTCTTGAATACAAGCAATGTTTCTTTCTCGGTCACATCTTTAACTTGGAGCATGAGTTCCTTGAACTCTCGAACGTACTCCACAATTATGCCCTGTTGCGTTAGCCATCGCAACTTTGCTCGAGCTTCTTCCTCGGCATCATTTGGGTAATATTGTCCCTTCAATTCATCTTAGAACTCTTACCACGTTCCAATCTCACTATGCCTTTTATCTGTGGTCCTGTCTCACCACCATAAAAGCGCATTATCAATAAGAAACATTGAAGCAATATTTACCTTACTCGCATCATCTTCGATGCCTTTGGCACGGAAGTAGTTCTCCATCCTCCATAAGAAATTGTCCACATCGCATGCAGACTTTGTCCCTATAAACTCTTTCGGCTTAGGGACGTCATTGAGTGCTGCACTTGACACTCCACCATTCCCCACGACTGCTCGACACAAGGCAAGCTCTCCCTCGAGCTCCTTTAGTCTTGTGCTCAAAGCCTTTGTCGTGGCCATTGTTTCCTCCTTAAAAGCCAACAGCATGACTTCGAGAGCATCGCTCCTTTCTGTCAGCTTCGACCTATGGGAATTAAGTAAATATTTTACCTCATCCCTAGTGTTGTTGAGATTTATGATCACATGGTCCCTCAATTGTTCCCTCAAGTCATCTATGCGATCATAAGCTCCATCGATGGACTCTTTCGTGTCCCCCATGGACTCGTCAAGTCTGTCCACTCGATCCTCTATAGCTAACAGCATGTCCCTCAATGATCTCCAAGGTAACTTCTGTTTAGCATCTTCTTTCGACATCACGAACGGTACCTTCGCAACACTAGCTCGAATACCACTTGTCACGTCCCTAAAAATTAGATACTTGGGGCGTGTAGCCTTAGATTCTTCTTTGATCAAAACTACGACTAAGTCAGCCTGACTCTCACGTTTGAGGATTCACCAAGACAATTCCTCCAAGGCACCAACTTGTATAGTGGAAGCCACTAGCCAAAAGAAGGCTTAAAAGACAACAGAAAGCCACAGAAAATAAGAACAAGATAGAAGAGTTTGAGTAAATGCTCTCTATTGTATTCACAAAGAAACAATACAAAGAATGGAGTGTGTTACAAATGAGGGGAGGCTCTCTATTTATAGTTGAGCTCCCCCATAACCGATGGTCAAGATCGAATTACATCAACGGATGAGATTAGCCTATCCCTTAAATTATGGGATTTACAAGATTACATCCAAATCAAATCCTATCTAATCCTAAAGATATGATTCTCCCTTATCTTCTAGGATTAGTTCCCATATTTGCCAAGATGCCTTAAGTTGCCAAAGCTTCATCATTGGGCCACCCAAGCTTCAATCTGATAGGCTTGACCAACAGCTCTCTGAATCGGGCCAGCTCATGTGGGCTAAATGATCCTAATGTCAATGACAGACCTCCATAGGACTCATTGTGTGCAATGGTCACGGGCTCTGAACTTTGGCCTGTAACAGTTGCATGTAGATCAATAATATTGTTTTTTAGTTACTTTATTCTTAAATGATAGAATATAAAATGAATATTTACAAAAAAGGTTTAATACCAATAAATATTCATTTCCGAAGTTATTTGTGAAAATAGATTTTTTAAATCATAATAACGGAAATTGATTGATTTTACAAAAACACGTTAAGTTGACGTCGTTTTCAGGAAAAAAAATAAAAGAAACGTATTCAAGTCAATTTTCTTTCCTTGTGTCAAGTAAAAATATACTGACGTGAAAGCGTTTTACTAAAAAGCGTTAACGTGGACACGCTTTTAGCCATGTTTTCTCCAATAGTCACCTTCTCAACGATCTTTTAAAAATTTGACAGTAGGCCCAATGGTCAACAAAAAGAAAAACTATAAAACCCCCAACCCATTTTTCACACAGAAAATTATATATTCTTCTATAATTCTCTACAATTTCTCACTAAATTCTCAAAAAAGCTCTCTAATTTTTCGATTTTTTTGAATTATTATTATTTTATTAGTAATTTTAAGAAATTTGATCGTGTTAGCAATGGTCGGGCATTTAATCCATCTCAATGATAAACATATCTCCGTCGATCAAATGCAAATGGTAAGAATTAATTTCATTTTTTAATATTTTTTAAATATTTTTATTTCATTTTTATAATTTAATTAATATTTTTATAATTTTTGTGTGAATAGCTGGTAGATTGAGTTTTACAATACTTTATTCGTAATCTACTTGAATCCTCCATCACCATTGATTGAAAATTACTTAAAGGAAGACGGTTTTTGGCATGTGGGCGCACTACAGTAAAACAAGTTATTAGTGGTAATTTTAATGGCGTTTAGACAGAAAACGCCGCAAAAAGTAAAGCAATAGCGGCGTTTTTACATAAACGCCACAACAGGTAAAGCAATAGCGGCGTTTGTAGGAAAAACGTCGCTAATGCTTTGACCTTTAGCGCATTAGCGGCATTTATGAGAAAATGCCACTAAAGGTCAGAGCACTAGCGGCGTTTGTGAGAAAACGCCGCTAAAGGTCAGAGCATTAGCGGCGTTTAAGAGAAAACGCCGCTAAAGATAAGAGCATTAGCGACGTTTATGAGAAAACACCACTAAAAGTAAAAGCATTAGCGGCGTTTATAGGAAAAACGCCGCTAAAGGTTAAGCAATAGTGGCGTTTATGGGAAACGCGGCTAATTTATTTACATTTTATAAATCTTAAATTAAATTAGGGATAAATACCAAAATTATACATAAACTATGGTTTAATATGTAGTATACATAAACTTTGATTTTGTGCATTTTTATACATGAAAATTTGATTTGATTTGATTCTTGTAAATTATTAACACAATTATTGTTATAACATCATTTTATGTTTATATATTGCATACATAAATAATTATATTTATCCAATGTAAAAATAAATTGATGTATTTCTTTAAATGTGTATGATTACATCAAAATTAAAGTTTCATGTATACATGTGAACCACAATTCGAAATTTACGTGTATAATTGCACCAAATTAAAGTTCATGTATATAATTGCACATTAAATTAATTAATATTGTCATATAATTTTGCTATATATTACTAGTTAGTATAATTTTTTTGGCTTAAATTTATGTCTATTTATATTTTTCATTTTAAATTTATTTTTTCAACTAAAAATTTCATAATACTGTAAAAACGAATTAGAGTCATTCTTATGCATCTAAAAAGTGTTAGATGTTTTGAAATAAATAAATCATTCATTTTATACATTTCTTTCGCAAATATTATTTATTTACATTTTTTTGTTCCAAAGAAAGTTAAAGTCATGAAAATAAGATTTAACTCGTAAATTAATACTTAAATTATGTCATTTTTCTCACGTTGATATTTAAATTTCTATTTTTGTTAATAATGATACTTAAATTATATTTCATTATTCAAAAACCTCAAAATATTTGATCCGTTAAAATTTTTTTAATCAATTACAACGTCCACGTCATATAAACTTAAAATTATATTTTTATATTTTTCATTTTCATTTTTCTTTTACGCCATTTTTTATACTTCTTTTTCATTAGTTACATATAGATATTTTAACTGTTAGGATTTGATTTTTTTTTCACCTTAGATTTATAAATTTAACAAATTATTATTCTCAACTTTTCAACATTTCTAATCCCACCAAATTATTATTTTCTACAATTTATAGTCTACATCTATAACTTATAATTTATAATATATATACAAAAAGAACAAACATGCAAAATCTCTTGAATTGATGAAAATGATTACGAGTATTGACTATTTTTCTATTTTCTCATCAATTTTTTTTTTATTAATTATCATTCATAATTAAGACTTCTAGTTTCACTAAAAGTATTTTATTAAGAGAATTTATTTGATAATAATAAAAAATTTAATTTTTATTTAAATTTTACATTAAATTAATTTATGTTCTGAAATATAATTTAAGCTTATTTTTTCCCTTTTGATTTGTCTTATTCTTTATTTGTTTAATTAATTTTTGTTCAGATCATAGTTTATATTATGAGAGAAACAGAGTATATTAATTATCCAAACATGAATAATAAGGCGATTATTATTTGATTAGTGGACATCCTGTTGCAATCTTATAAGAGAAATAGAAAAGTATTCTCATAAAGAATGACTTTCATAGATTACAACTTAAAAGTTGTTGTCATGCATCTAAAAATGGTTAAAAGTAGTGTAGTAAATTAATCAATTACTTTTATTGGTTATATACATTATGCATGTATTATATAAAAAAATATACTTCTCCAAAAAATTTTCAAACCCCTAATACTAACTCTATTCCAATTTTATCTTTAAGGGTGAATTTCAACACCATCACATTCGTTGCGATGGTTTGACATTTCAAACAATAATTTAATTGGAGAAATCCTTTCCTCAATATGCAATTTGACTTCTCTTATATGTCTCATGCTTTCTATGAATAATTTTGGATGGAATAATTCTAGAGTGCTTTGAAAACTTGAGTTCTTCTCTCTCAATAGTTGATCTAGGAAATAATAATTTCATGGTCAAATATCAAAAAATTTTGCTAAAAGTTGCATGTTGAAAAGTTTTCGCATCAACAACAATGAATTAGAAGGGCCACTACCACTATCTTTGAGTAATTGCAAAAATTTGTGAAGTGTTTAAATTAACTAAATTTTACTAGTGATTACCTAATCATCATTAAATTTAAAAATAAAAAATAAAATTACTAGTTGCAGATAAAATTATATATATTATAATTAAATTTAAATAAATTTAATTTTTTTATGAAATATGAATTAGACTAATTCGATTTTATGAAGTCTTTATTCAAAACATAATAATTTGATTTAGAACAATGATTAATTTAACTCTTAAATAGATCTATTTTTATAATTAATATTACATTACAACTTAAAATATATTTCAATTTTTAAAATTTATTAAAAAATTTAATATAAAAAATAACATTAGCGGTGTTTATGAGAAAAACACCGTTAAAGATTAAGCAATAGCGATGTTTATGAAAAAAACGTCGCTTTAGGTATAAAGTATTGACGACGTTTATGGGAAAAACGTCGCTAAATATTAAACAATAACAGCATTTATAAAAAAACGCCATAATAGATAAAAAACACTAACAACATTTATGAGAAAAACGCCGCTAAAAATTAAGCAATAGCAACGTTTTCCTGGGGCCGTTTCAATAAGTCTGTTCCTTTTTCAAAACCAAAAACCAATTTCTAATTAAATCCCTAATTTCATTTTAGCCCTCTCCTCTCCTCTACACTCCGTCCGTCCCTTCTCCCCTTCGTCCGTTCCTTCTCCACCAACTGTTGCTTCCTCCATCGCCGGCGTTCTTTCACCACACACACACCGAGCCAAACTCAGGTCAGGATTCCCCCTTTCCCTCTCGTTTTTCCACTGGTTTGGGTGTCTAAATAACACAATGACATCAAAGAGAAGCTTTTTGTTTAAGCTTGGGAAGATAGATAACACGATTTTGAATTAAAACAGAATTACTTTTTCAATAAAAACAACTAACTTTCTCCCTTGCTAAAGCATGGGGCTTTGGATTTCCATAAAAGTCTACTGAGATTCCAACAGATTTGCTGAAGAGTTATCGTTTCAAACTTCCAAGGCGTGGGTCTCTTTTGGTTATTGTTTTTGGCTGTTCGGTGTTGCTGGCGATTTTACACATAATCTGTTTCTATAAACTGTTTCTGAGTTAATTGTTTTTGGTTAATTTTCGTTTCAAACTGGAATTGGTTATTCTTTGTGAATTGGGATTTTCTTTTTATCATTTCTATAAACTGTTTCAAACGAGAAGATAATGAGATTTTATTCCCGGATTCATTTGGTTTTGCAGTTCTTGTTTTTCTTCAGTGGGAAAGAGCATTCCAAGCTTGTTTGGTATCGTCCTTTTGTCTGCAAGGTGAGCTTTGTAGAACATTTGTTAGTTCTCATCATAAAGAAAAAATGGCTGATGATGAGTCAAACAATTGGTTTGGTTGAATGAATTCATGTATAGTTTAGTCTGCTTTGGAAAGTGGGTACCCTTCAAATTGGTCTTTAGGGGACAGTTTGTTATAGTAATGACATGATGATCAGTTACTAGGAAGCAGAGGTAACTGGGAATGAATAGTACCAAAAAGAAAATGATGGCAACAAATACTAGAAAAATAATAAATAAATTCAAATCTAATCTAATTAGTTCATGCAGTTTCATAAATTTAGGTCCAAATTTTGTTTCTACAAAAGGTATATACTCAAACCAGTCATCTGTACTTTGGATTATCTTTCTAGCTAGCTGCTGCTTGCTTTTCTAGGGACATTTTTAATCTCAATTTTCTATTTTTGGCTTGATGCTAAAGGAGACATTTCCTATTCTTTTCTTTTTCTTTTTCTTTTTTTTTTTGCAGCAAATACTATATAATTGGAACAAGGATAAGGGTCCTTTTGCAATCAGCAGCTATCTGGGATGATATGGTTTAATGGTTTTTATTTTTCCTTTTAAGATGATATGGTTTAATGGTTTTTATTTTTCCTTTTAAGATGATATGGTTTAATGGTTTTTATTTTTCCTTTTAAGGTATTTTCTCTTTTTCTAGTTCATCATATTCCAATGGCTTATATAGTTGATCAAAATGTTATATATATATAATTTGATGGTATAAGCCAATGCCACTGCTACTCCATACATATTTTGTAATTTTCTATGGTTTTTTTTCCAAATGTTAATATGAAACCTGTTCCTATATATCCAAGTCTCTTCCCTATGCTTCACATAATGTCTAGAGAATTTAGCCAATTTATTCATAATTTTATATTTATAAGTGAATTATGATGCTATATCATTCATATATAAAATATTTGTAATGGAAGACAAAGCATAATGGGATGTGGAAACTCACGAGCTTGTCCATAGTGTAGGTTAAGTATATTAACGAGTATTTATAGATATTAATTGTCATTTGAAAATTATGTTATTATTCACCAATTAACAATTTTTTTTTGTAATTAAAATATAATAACAGTCAGATCTATATTGTAAGGCAAAAAGACAAAACCTAGATTCATCTTTTGCTAAATTTGGTGACAGTTGAAACAAAACACAAAACACACACATGTCATAAAGTGTTAGGTTTATACAAAATTTTGAGCCAATAAAGCAGATGGAATATTTGAAGGTTGAGGCCTAATCAAAGGGCTATGTGTTAATCCACTTGGGCAGACAAACTTTTGAACATGATTAAGGATAATACTTGTTTAATATTAGGTTGATGTTCGATAGTCTCTTTTCAAAGATTATATTAAATTACTATTCTCAAAGCTTAAATTAATTCATTAAGTAAATCATAATTTAATTATTCTTTTAGTATGTGTGTTTCTGCAACTACTGACACAAGCTAGTTTACACTGACTCTTGTGGACTATATGAAAATAATAACAAATGCTGAATCATGGCATGCTATATGGAATGTGTGTGTCTGTATATATATATATATATGAGTTGCAATGAAGCAGTTCGTGTTGTTATTGGAAATAAATCAACATAGAAACCTTGGTGTATCTGCCAATGAAAACTCATGCATTGACAGTGAAGAAATGGTGGACCATATCACAGAACATAAAAACTGCATGCATGCACCAACTTGAGTAATCACATTGTTGTGCTAGTAACAGTCCAGTCTAAGCACATAACTCAAGAAAGCGTTTACAATTTTGTCTTGGGGTGAACAAATGAGTGGTGCTTCAAGTTATATTCTACTGATTTTTAACTGCTCAAAATAGTAACATACATGATATATATACACACACACGTAATTATTTCTGCATAGAATCATATCCATATGAATGAAAGGTTGGAGAAGCATGAATAAGATGCTCTTAAGCTATAAAATCATATATGTTTGATGCTTAGGTGATCAATGTATACGAATGAAATTGAATAATGTATTTGGGTGTGTTTGAATGTACTCTAAACACAACTATATATGGTATAAGATGTTAAAAATGACCCAATATTCAACCATTACAGCTTTATAGATAGAGTTATGAAGAGGCTATTTTGCAGGTTTAGTGATTAGAGAATATTAAGCTCAAAATGGGATTTAATAATGTGCCCTACATATGGAACCATATGTGTCTATCATGTTTTTTTTTGTTCAACAAATGTGTATCATATATTTATAAACCCAAGTAAAATTTCCAAGTCTTTAGCTTCAAGGGTTGGAAAGCTTTTGAATAATATAAAATCACAAGATTTATGCTTTAGTCTTGTCCAAGTCAAAATTTGTTCAGAAGCTTTAGGTTGCATTTTTCTGTTTACTAAAACTTTTGCAGTTACTATTGTTTACTGGAATATTTGTTCTGACTTTTTCTATGCTTCATATCTCAATTGGATGTCCAATATCTTCATCCTCATGCTGCCATTGAGTCTAGCCTTGGCTTGAATACAACTCCTTTATTAGAGCTTTCAGCAACAATTAGCAGCAAGGACACTGCCATCTGCTTCTGCTTCTTTTACCAAGTACACTGTTGGGATCATCTTGAACAAGCCAGATTTTTCTGTTGCTCTTTTACTGTAAGTACTTGTGTGCTTGATCACCTTAAAAGTGGTGATCACCTTAAATAAGTAAAGTGAATAAATAAATAAATGAACCATACTTATGTGCTTCAGTCTTAATGAAGAATTGATAAGTAAGAGGAATTAAATCCCCATTAGTAAGTGACAAAATTGAATATAAGCTCTACATCTTTAAAAGATTCAACAGTAATATGAGATAAAGTAAGGTAGGAAATTACGATGTACTTTCAAGTTTAATGGGTTAGTTGTTTAAAACGTGTAAGTAATAAGACTTTGTGAAAAACTTAAAATCATTTATTGATAGGATCACATCACTGTACGAAATTTGAAGATTAGAGGTTAAGAGAGCAAGTGGCTACAACAGTTGAGCAAATTGCTCAGCGAGAAAAACAGAGGTTCAAAGAAAATATGATGAATTTTAGTTACAACTTGTCACCAAGGAAACAGAGTCTCAAAGAAAGTATGACGAATTGTAGCTACAACTTTAAAATATGATGAAAATGTTTCAACAGAATCAACCCCAAAATCAGCCATATTAGACTTTTGTTTTTTCTTATTGTGAGAATAATATACACAATACTATTTTTGTATAATATTTTTCATTTATTTATTAATTTAAATCATATATATATTTCTTTGGTGATAGTATCATTTACATTTAGATTTGAAATTATTGGTTAGATTTGAATTTACAGGAAAAAATGTTGAAATATCGAGCTCTATGTGAATTAAAATGAGCTGTTAAAATCTATTAATTTTAGCGACGTTTGTGGAAAAAACGTCGTTAAAGAACATTATTTATAATGGTGTTTGTGGGAAAAACGTCATTAAAGATCATGCTCTTTAGCGGGGTTTGTGAGAAAAACGACGTTTGTGAGAAAAGGCTCGCTAAAGATCATATTTTTTAGTGGCATTTGTGGGAAAAACACCGCTAAAGATCATGTTCTTTAGCGGTGTTTATGGTTGAAGCGTCGCTAAAGTCCGTGTTCTTTAGTGGCGTTTGTGATAAAAGCACCGTTAAAGACCATGTTTTTTAACGGGGTTTGTGAGAAAAGCACCGTTAAAGATCATATTTTTTAGCTGGGTTTGTGGGAAAAGCGTCACTAAATATCATGTTCTTTAGCGGCATTTATGCAAAAGGCCTCGTTAAACACCATGTTCTTTAGCCTCGTTTTTAGGGAAGTGCCATTAAGGCCCACATTTTTTAGCGGCGTTTTTAAGAAAGAGCCGCTAATAGCGGCGTTTTTCCTCATAAATGTCACTATTTTTAGTGGCGTTATCTTTAGCGGGGTTTTTTTGTGGTGCTTGTGAAAGCACCACTAAATGTTTTAGCGGGGCTTTCCAAAAACAGCCGTTGAAAACCTGTTTTCTTGTAGTGACGTTATAGGTCGGGGTGCAAGTTGGACCCGAAACTCATTAATGCTTTTTTGGAGAGGTGGAGACTCGATATGTACACATTCCATCTTTAATGTGGGGAGTGTACCATCACTCTAGAGAAAGTGCAGTTATAGTTGGGGTTATCGATGGATGGGCTCGTACTCATCGGGTTCGCTCAATCTGCTAATTGGGGACCCATATGTGACAATCTTTTAGGTGCGATTCCGAATAATATTTACGAAAGTCGGATCAAAATAGCTTGGTTACAAGAGAGATTCTCGGAGCTGCTGGATGATTCGACCATAGTACAAAGAGAACGATACACTCAGGTGTATATTTTTCAAATCATCAGAGGTTATCTAATGTCGGACAACTCATGAAACCTCGTACATCTGCGGTGGCTGTTGAAACTTATTGATTTTAGAGCAGTTGGGGAACTTAGTTGGGGCTCTACCATGTTGGTGACATTGTATCGGGAGATGTGTCGGGTGATGAAACTAAATAAAATCAAAATCAGATGTTACCTCTCACTGCTACAATCATGAGCTCAGTTTCGTTTTTCACTCTTACGTCCTCGAGTGAACCAGCCATATATATTCCCACTCATAACAAGGTGAATTTTATATTAGATTTTACCATTATTAAATATATTTAAAATAAAATATGATGCTAAAATTTTATTAAATAGGTGGAACCATTCGTCGAGTTACGGGAGAATACTTGTCGCTCTTGAAGATATATGTCTTCTACTAAACTAACGATCGGAAGAGCATGTAAGTATTTATTTAATTTTGAACTATATATACATAACATAGTCGATTTCATATTTAGTATTTAGTATTATGTATATAACTAATATTTTTATCATGTTCATATAGTTTCAATGGACACCATACAAGGAATCGAAAATTCGAGTAGTAATTTCGGAGGAATTTTTACAAAATTCGAACCTTTATAACCTTAAGGTCCTATTGGTTAGCTACGCTATCGTCGAGATACACTAGGCGGATAGTGTTACGATAATTTAGATTACGACAATTGATTCTCGTGACACCTGAGGTGCTTAATGATCAGCATAAAATCGACTTACAGCGATCGGATACGAATTGGTTGGATTCCACTCGGAATATATCAAAATGTGGGAAAATCGATACGATTATCTACCTATTCACGACCCAATTATCGTTTTGGAGTTAGCGTGCGAGCTGGGCTACATGCCATGGTTTAGGATCCAAGGAAAGCCATATTTACTCAATGAAGAGGGAGGGTGTCGACAAATTTGTGTCGAAAGGGAACGACAAGGACCTTTAAATCCAAGCGCAAGTGGTGGCAAGGCGAACCAATCAACAACGCCCACGTAATCACAAGCTCCAACAGAACAGTGATGCCCACACCACAACCCCTTCAGATTATATCGGGTGTCTATCCTAATGATATGTTTCATAACCCATTTGTTATACCACATTTTCCTGTTTCCACTCTTATGCCAAGTCGGACGATATGGCTCGGGGCATTTTGTTCCTAATGACTCTGACTCAATTAACGATATATAGGCCATCGTCGTAAGAGGGACAACATGAGGCACCGACGGGGAGCTCAACTCATTTTCAAACCTCAGCACAATTCCCATTGCCTTATGGGATTGCCGTCGCTGAGCGGTAGACTTATGTTGCCTGTAGTAGTTAGATGCAACGTGCCTTAGACAATACCGATGGTGTGTGCGATCCTAGAGGTTTGCATCCCGTTTAATTGTGACTAGTATTTTAGGGCTTGATTTGAGATGATGTAGATATCAGGTTGAGGGCAAACATGCCTTCTCAACCTAGAAAGAAAGAATTCCATTCGTGACTTGACTCCCTCGGGGTTATTGCAAATGCAATTGGAAGAATCCTCCCATCACCATTTTGTGCCACAACCAACAAAAGTCGATGGGTATTGATCTGTCGTAATTCGACCTAGCAGATTAAACTAATTTTCGCACTTTAGGAGCTTGAAATTAAGTATTTTCATTAAGTTTATTTAGGATTTATTTAAGTTTTCGTATGTTGGATAAAATGTTTAAAAGTGTAAAAAGGTGTCTTTTATCGACTTTAAGGTCGAGTGTGGGCTAAAGGTTGGCTAACAGACCTTGTGAGTATGTAGGAGACCTTTAGAAGATGAACAAAAACGAAGCTGATCACTATGTCACGATATGGAACAATCTATGTTGTAACACAAGGACCAAAACTGCAGAATCCTGAAGCTGCCTTCTATGTTACGACATGGGTATAGTGTGTCGCGATAACGCTTGGGGTACACACCAAGGAGTAAACTGCCTTCTATGTCGCGACATTGATCTTGAACGTAGAAATCTCAAAGAGTGAAGGGTGTTTTGGTCTTCATAACATAACTCAAACACGAAGAACGAAAACTAACCTAGGGTTAAGGAAAACGATCGTCCAAAATGCTATAAATAGGCCCTCTAGCATTTAGGTTTACATTTTTCCTTTGTTTAATTTCTCTTTGTAATTTAGGCTTTTAGTTGTTTGTCATTTTGTTTGTTATTTTCATTTCTGTTTTGAGTGGAAACGAGATTTGTAATTTTCGCATAAACGATTGTGGATTCGTCCCAACAAATTGCTATACAAATTTTTAGTTTTTTTCAATCGTATTTCAATTGCAATTTAATGTTTACCTTTATTGTTGGATTTATGATGTTCAAAGAAACCATGAGGATCTAATCCCTCTTTGAGGGATTAGGGAGTGAAAGTATGATTTTTTATTATTGTTTAGGGATTTTCAACAAATCAAATGTTTGGAAAATGAAGAACGTGAAACAAATCCTAAACCTGACAACTCAAGGAAGTCATTTAGGTGGGAATTAATCCAAAATTGGTATTGTCCATTCGTGAACACCTTTATCCTAACCCAATCTAGACTGTGAGGTCGGAAGATAAGTAGCTTTTTTTTACTCGATATGTTAGTGGAAGATTGAAAGATCCTGCTAGGGTAGTGACTAGTTGATTGGGAAAAACCTCAAAAACGACGATTGAAGAAATCATATTGAAGCGAGCTAATCCCCCGTAAAATCTGTTTATCGAATTTCTTATCTGTATTCCCTTGCTTTATTTTTACTTTCATTTTATGTTCTTTATTATAAAACCTAAATCCTTTAATTTTTTTCTTTCGTACTATAAACCCTAAAGATATTACTAATTAATTCTTTTCTTTGCAAGGATTAAAATTATTTTTGCTTCGCCTCCCTTAAGTAAGATCCTTAGAGTACTCGTTACTTCGTTGTAACTATATTACAACTTGATTAGTATACTTGTAACACTCAAAACTTGACACCATCGTCGGTTAGGGTTTCAGGGTTTTTTAGATCATTTACCGTTACCTAAATCCTCATATTTTAACAATACAATATCACAAAAATACACATGTCATTAAACTTGTGCTTTAAAAATACATCACATCAATGAGGGTTAAAAATGTCATTTTATAAAATTTGAGACTTTTATCGGTACTTGTTGGATAAGTATCGGTAGAAGTCAAGTCAGTAAGTGTTAGAAGATAACTGCAGTTTCTTATCGGTAGAAGTGAGGGTTCTACTGATACCAATATGAGTACTAATACAACCCACACTTCTATTGGTACAACGAGTTCCAGAGAGTTAAGAAGGTTTACCCTGAACTTTTTTCGATACAAGTGTTTAGATTACCGATACTACTATGAATAGAACTACCAATACTTCAAAGAGTTATACCGATACAATGTAACTCAGTAACCAAAGTTCAAATACTCTGTACTTCTATCGATACATACAAGAGTTCTACCGTACTGATACATACAGGAGTTCTACCGAAACAAGTGTGCATATTTCAAATATACACATAATTTTTCTAAGTTTACAAGACATACTTTAATATATGTTAAATTCTCAAGGTCATACTAGCATAGTCAACAACTTGTTGGTACATGATTCATCATATAACAACAAAATATATTTAGAAATAAACATCAAAGATACTACCATTCTAGTAACATTTTACACCAAAATAACTTAATTACACAATCCTAATACATGTCATATAAGCCAAGTGATACGAAAAACTATCGAACGAGCTCTCGGGATGTGATTTTTCTTGAGGATCCGATCTTCAACAGCAAAATGAATTTACAAAACAATGAACAGATACACATGTAAGCTTACAGAGCTTAGTAAGTTCGTAGAACAATTAACTTGTAGAATAGTATATTCAGTTATAGTAAGTGTAACTAAACATCTTCGTCATCCCGTGACATTTGCATCAAGTTGATCTCTTCGAGTCTTCTAGAAATTTAGTTCAAACGAGCCTAGATAGAGTTTAGCTCTTATGAGTCCAAACAGAATATCACTCTTACGCGCTAGACAGAATATTTGCTCCACCGGTCAGAATTCAGAGTTTTCTTCAACATCTTCCATCTCGTTCCAACATCACGAATATAACCAAAATAATGTAAACTATAGTTAACAAATAGAAATTTAATCACATGAACTTTCCAGATGTAATTGCATTTAACGCTAAACTTCAAGGTCTATTCTCCTAATTTCCTTGTTCCTCGACCCGCAGCATACTCGCGATCTAAACTAATAAATCATTCAATTTTCTCATTAAATCACAAAATTTAAATCATTTTTTGCATTCAAGTCTTTTTTAGGTAATTTACAAAATTACCCTTAACATTTCACAATGTAATCACAATGGCACTGTTCCATGCCCGTATGTAGAGATAGAATAGGTTTTGCGAAATTTCCATTTCCTCGATTGCGTTGGCAAGTTTGATCTGTCAAATGTTGATGGTATCAGCAATCTTTTCTACTTCCTTAACCTTAATAGGACATTTGTTGTCTAACATTTTTTCTCCCTCACGAGGCATCACTCTTCGTTGGCACAATTACATGATTAGTGGAGGGAATTCCAGAATACCCGTCTGCCTTAAACACAGTCTGTAATTTCTTGGTGCAAAATTGCAACGACATCAATTTGTCTTCCTTTGATGATCAAATGGAATAACACATCCGGTCCAAAGTGATTGTTGTGCTATGAGTAGAAGGCATGAGATGGTAATTTATGAAGTGAAACCAGAGCTTACTCAGTATTTTGAGGAAGTGACGATGCATGGTGTAGTTGTTCGGATTGTTGCCCGTCCACACCGCTCCGTCAATGCAAAGATCCTGCCTCAGGATGTCAGCCCCTTCTTCTGCGAGTTGTTCCAAGAAGGCCATGTGCTCGTCTTCTTCGACGATGATGTTGTAAAGAGCATTAATGTGAGAGAGACCCCAAGGCACCAATCCTTCACGAACAAAGATGAACTCTTGTTCTTTATCAGTCAGGTTTGCATAGAACTCTATCACAAGGGATGGTGAATACCTCTAAGATGGGTGTAGAAGGTTTCCTACCCCATTCTCGCAATAGTTTTGTTGACTTGCTTCCGCAAGTTTTGATGTTGCGACAGCTGAAAGCCTTGTTCAGGGCGACAGTTGCTCTTTTGCATGTTGTCATGGAAACGATCCTTCACAGCCTTGGTCAGAAACATCACTGGTTCTTTCGATGGGTGCTACTCTGTTTCTTGCACCACTGCGACAGAGGAGGATTCTATAGTAGATTTGGACGGTGTTTTTGCACCTCGAGTTCTGGCCATATCTTTTTGGTAATAAAGGTATTAGAGAGTAGAAAGGTGAGATCTTTTGAGAAAAGTTTCAATAATAATAAAGGTTTTTCTGGTGAACACCGTCGGTAAAGTAAATCGCTTTATTGGGAATGAAACGAGAAGATGGGGCGACGTGCTTTTTATTTTCACTGCAAAGATAGACAATTAGTTTGCATCCAATAAATGTATCAACTCGGATTGTCCTTTTTCAAACCAATCTGACGGGTGGAGAATAAGTGCTTGAAGCGTCGTGATTTCTTTCCTAAAATGTTTCGATTTTGTGATGAGTCAGCAGATAAATTGCGTCGACAAGGAGTTTTTCATGCGTCGACAAAAGGAAGAACTTTTTTCCTGCAAAAAAAAAAAACAAAACTAAGAAAGATAGTGGAAACATAAACAAAATAACTAAAAGTAAATGATACAAATGTAAAGAAAGGTTAGAAAAATGTGCCCAGGTTAATGGTCTCTTTTTGATTGTGATCATCCTTGCTAAAGTAGTGCTTCAGCCATTGGCCATTCACCTTAAATTTGTGCCCGTCATTTTTGTCTTTAATTATGGCCGCCCCGTGAGGAAATGCTTTAACAACCTCGAATGAACCAGACCATCTTGAGCGTAATTTACTTGGGTGAAATTTTAGTTGCGAATTAAATAAAAGCACTAGTTGACCTTCAGTAAATTATCGCTGCAAAATAATATTGCCATGCCATCTCTTGGTCTTTTCCTTATATATTGCAGCATTCTCATACGCATTGTGTCGAATTTCCTCCAATTCAGTGATGTCTAACAACCTTTTCTGTCCAGTAGCTTCATAGTTCATGTTTACTTAATTGTCCACATGGTTGTATGTTCTAATTCCACGGGCAAGTGACATGCTTTACCAAACACTAATCGATACGGCAACATTCCAAGTGGGGTTTTATGACGCCCACAATGCATCATCAAGCCTAGAAGACAATCTCTCCTCGATGGGTTCACCACCTTTTTAAGAATATTCTTAATTTGTCGATTAGAAACTTCAGCTTAGCCATTGGTTTGTGGATGATATGTGGTTGCCACTCTATGTTTAACACTATACCGCTTCAGTGCAGCCACAACTTGATTGCAATGGAAGTGAGTGCATTGATCACTAATCAATGCCTTAGGTGTGCCGAATCGAGTGAGTATGTACTTGTGGGAAAATTTTAGCACTGTCCTATCATCATTCTTTGGAACAACAATTGCTTCCACCCACTTGGACACAATCACAGCGACAAGGATGTAAAAATTTCCAAACGAACTTGGAAATGGTACCATGAAGTCACATCAAAGAGCTCAACCTCCATAATTGACTATTGCAGCATCTCATTGCGTCGAGATATTGATCCAGCGAATTGACATTTGTCACATTATTGCACAAAATTTTGGGTATCTCTAAACAACAAAGAACAATAAATCCTGACTGAAGGTCCTTTGCAGCAGTCCTTACCCCACCAAAATGACCTCAATAAGGGGCATCGTGGAAATGCATCAGGATAGAAAGCATTTCTTCTTCTGGAACACAGCGTCGAATAATATTGTTGTTGCATGCCTTGAATACGTATGACTCATTCCAATAGTATTTTGTGATGTCGCGAAGAAACCTTTCCTTTTTGTAGCCTGTTGCACTCAAGGGTAACCTTTCACCCACCAACTAGTTGACGACATTTGCATACCATGGGGCTAGGTCGATAGCAAATAGCTTCTCGTCAGGAAATGCGTCGACATTTTGGAATGTATTTCCATTTTCACTTCCTACTTCTAGACGAGACAAGTGATCTGTTACTTGGTTCTCCGATCCTTTGTGATCCTTTATCTCAATGTCAAATTCTTGTAGTAACAGGATCCATCGAATAAATCTTGGTTTGGCATATTTCTTGGCAAAGAGGTATCTCAATGCATAGTGATTAGTGGATACTGTAACCTTTGTGTCGACAAGATATGAACGAAATTTTTCGAAGGAATGACTATTGCCAACAGCTCTTTTTCTGTGGTTGTATAATTAATTTGCACTTCAGTGAGTCTTGCTGGCATAATATATTGCATGAAATGCTTTTTCTTTGCGTTGTCCTAGCATGGCACCCACTGCATAATCACTCGCATCACACATTACTTCGAATGGTTGCGACCAATTCGGTGCAACGACAATAGGTGCCTTCACTAGCTGCTGCTTAATTTGCATAAATACATCCAGACATGCATCCTCAAACAAAATTTTTTTATTTTGTTGCAACAAGGAGTAGAGAGGTTTTGCAATCTTGGATAAATCCCGGATAAATCTTTGATAAAAACCTACATGATCGAGAAAACTCCGAATACCTTTTATATTGGTTGACGTGGGTAACTTTTCAATAATCTTAACTTTTGCTTTGTCCACTTCAATGCCTTGATAAGAGATTCAATGATCGAGGACAATGCCTTCTGTTGCCATGAAGTGGCATTTCTCTTAATTCAGCATTAGGTTTGTGTCCTTACATCGCTTTAGTACTCTGGCCAAATTGTCAGCTCATTTATCAAAAGTATTGCCATAGATAGAGAAATCACCCATAAATGCCTCCAATGAGTCTTCAATCATGTCTGAGAAGATTCCCATCATACACCTTTGAAAGGTGGCTGGTGCATTGCATAAACCAATGACTGTATGATGGCAATTGCTTTATCCTCCAGCATAATTGCTATATGATTGTAGCTAGAATAGCCATCGAGAAAGAAATAATAGGCTTTACGAGCAAGCCTATCCAACATTTGATCAATGAAGGGAAGTGGGAAGTGATCCTTCTTTGTGGCTGCATTCAAACGACGATAGTCCATGCATACTTGCCAGCCTGTAAGAAAGCGAGTAGGGATTAATTCATCTTTGTCGTTACTTACCACCGTGATACCACTCTTCTTTAGAACACATTGGACTGGGCTCACCCACATATTATCAGAAATTGGGTAGATGATGCCCGCATCCAACCATTTAATGATCTCTTTCTTAACAACCTCCTTCATTTTTCATTTAATCTTCTCTGCTGTTAAATGGTTTGCTTTCTGTCATCTTCTAACTGATTTTGTGCATGCAGAAAGAGGGACTAATGCCTCTAATATCCAAAATACTCCAAGTAATTGCACGCTTGTGTTGCTTCAGTATGTGGATTAATTTTTTTCTCCTGACTTGCATTGAGAGTTGTAGACACAATGACTGTCAGTGTGTCATTCTCACCAAGGAAAACATACTTCAAATGGGTAGGCAATGGTTTCAACTCCAAAGTAGGAGCTTCTTCAATAGATGGCTTAAATACATGAGCCGTTCTGTTGGTCAAATCAAAAGATTCTATCTGCCATTCGTGCCTAAGCTCCACATTATTTGCCTCAACCTTGTAGTCACAAGCACTTAGAAAATCTTCTTCAGTTGTCACCGTAATTTCTTCTAGGACTGTTACGCTACGCTCATTAAATTCCTCTTCAATTAATTTATCTAGCACATCAATGTGGTGACATTCCTCTTTATTCCTATAGGGAATTTCTTCGAAAACACTGAAGGTGACATGTTCATCTTTATGTCGCATTATCAGTTCGCATTTGAACACGTCGATAAGAGTGCGCCCAGTGGCAAGAAATGAGTGTCCCAAGATTATAGGCACTTCTTTATCAACTTCACAATCATGGATAATAAAATTTGCTGAGAACACAAACTTATATACTTGAACTAGGACATCTTTAATTTGCCCTTCAAGTTGTGCTAATAATCTATCTGCCAACTACAATGTCACTGTAGTGGGCTTCATGTGACCAATCCCCAATTTTTGAAATGTTGATAAAGGCATGAGGTTGGCACTTGCTCCTAAATCACAGAGAGCTTTTCCCAAGTAATGATTTCCAATTGAACATGGAATTGTAAAACTACCAGGGACCTTCATTTTTGGTGGCAATTTATTTGTTAGGACTGCGCTGCATCCCTCTGTGAGCGTAATTGTCTCGATATCAATCAACTTCTTCTTCTTGGATAGGAGCTTTTTCATGAATTTCCCATAGCTAGGAATTTGTATGAGAGCATCCACAAGAGGTATGTTGACATGTAGTTGTTTCAATGTGGCCAAAAACTGTTGATATTCTCTATTATTCTCTTTCTCCTTAAATCTTTGTGGAAATGAAAAAGGTATTAATACATTAGATTGCTGTGACAAAATCGGTTGCTTTGATATCGGTAGTTGTTTCGATAATTTCGTTGATCTAATGGTAGGAATGAGAGTAACAATTGGTGGATTCTCTTTATTTGGTTCGTCTACTTCTTCATCAGATACAACCTTTTCTCTTTGATCTACTTCACTTGTGTCAATAGGTGTTGTATTAGAGCTGCTAGTTGGCTCGACAGTTTGCTTCCCACTCCGAAGAGTAATAGCTTTGCAATGCTTTTTCCCCTTTTAATTTACATTCTCGGTATCATTGGGTAAAGCACCTAATGGTCTTGTGCTCAAATTTGAAGCTAGTTGCCTTACCTGTGCTTCCAATGCTCAAATGGAAGATGAGTTTCCTTACACAATAGCTTTTGTTCTCGTGATATGCTCTTGCATCAGGGCTTCAAGAGCTACTAATGGATCAGCTTGTGGTTGGGAATACTGCTGTTGCTGTTGTTGTCCTTGCATATTCAAATGTGGCATCGAAAATTGTTGTGGTTGCACACGAGTGTGTGGGTGCAACTAATCTTAATGTACATGCATTTAAGGACTTTGATTGAAATTTTACTGCTGGTGATTGTAATTCCCTTGTCTAAAATTTCCTTGACTAGAGGAATTGCCATATCTAAATGTGGCCGCATATTGATTTCCCCAAGGATATTGATTTCGAGCCGAGCTGTTGTAGGAATTACCATAGGAATTTCGTCGGATATTATTAACATAGAACACATTTTTTGTATGCTGAGGACAATCCTCGTAGCTATGATTGTCGTCGTAAATTTCACAACAAAAAGTCGAGACATCTAGTTGTTGGGCAACTTGAATGGGAGCAACTTCACTAGTCCCCTTCATGTTCTTTATCATATTTGCTAATGAAGATACTTGTGCACTTAGAGCTTATATAACATCTAATTTGATAACTAAGAGGTTTGCTTTGACTTGTGTAGTACGAGAGATTGGATATTGGTAGTCATTCTGAGCGATCCTCTCTAAAATTTTATAGCTTCATCATAAGTGTAGCCTAACAACGGACCATTTGCAGATGCATCGATAAGATTTCTTGTCTGTGCATTCAACCCATTGTAAAAGATCTCAATCTGCGTCTCCTGTTTAATTCCATGCATGGGACAGCGTCGAAGCAAAGTTTTGTAATGCTCCCATGTAGTATGCAGCTTCTCATCATCCAGCTGATGATACGCTGTAATGTCATTCCTAAGTCGAGCATTCATCGTTGGTGGATTAACTCGCAAAATGAACTGAGTTGCAAGTGCATTCCACGATGTAATCGATCCAACAGGTAATCTAAAGAACCAGGTACGAGCCCGTCCTTGTAACGAGTAAGGAAACAGTTGCATCTTCAAGGCGTCATCAGGAACACCATGCTGACTAAAAGAAGCACAAATTAATAGAAAAGATTTAAGATGCTCTCTCGCATCCTCGTGAGGCAATCCAACATACTGCCCATTCGAATTTAGCATTTGAAACATAACCGATGTTAACTCAAAATTGTCAGCTTGAATAGCTGGTCGAACAACCCTTGGCTACAAATCATCTAACACAAGAATAATGAAGTCTCGAATAGTTTTATTATGCATTTGTTCTTCTTGTGGTAGTGGTGGATTATTTATATTTTGTGGCTGTATCAGAGGGATGGGATTTTGTGGTGGTAATTGTGGTATGGCTGCATCATTTCCAAGCAAAGCCATATTCCTTTGTTCTAGTCTTTTCCTTCTAATAGTTCTCTCAATTTCAGGATCTAAGCTAACAACAAATTCAGGATAACTCCTGGTCATAAAACACCTAAAAGAAAATTGAAAAATGGTCAACAAGAAAGAAAACAAGTTAGTAACAAGTAAAGATTAGTAAATAAAAAGTAATTGCAAGTACAAGAATAAACATCAAACAAATGCTAGCCTTGGCAACGACACCAAAACTTGATCACGCTTTAAACGTCACAACAAATATGTGCAAGCGTTCACTATCGATGCAAGTATAGTAGATAGATGTAAATCTATCGGATATCGATCCCACAGGGATGGCTACTTATGTTTATTATTGTCGATGCAAAGAAAGTTAAAATAAGAGAGATTGTGATGAATAATGTCAGAGCAATAAAATAAGAAAATGTAATAAAAGTATGAGAATAATTTGTTAAAGCAATTTAAGAAAATTTAAGAAGTAAAACAGTGATAATGAGATGGGGTTCCTTGACTTGAAAAGTTGGCAAAAAGCTAAATGTGATCACAAGGTTAATAACAGATAAATTGTTGCCATAATTAAGCGCAATGAAATCTTACCAACCTTGACTTTCTTATTTATCAAAGACTCAAATACTCACACTAACCACACATTCCAATGTTGGCAATGCTATATATTCAAGAACAAGTGGATTGAATTCCTTCAATCCTCAAGCAACTTCCATTGACTTGCTTGTTACCTTAATTTGTCATTGCACTTTCCAGTGACAGTGACTACAATCACACTTCCATGGTCGAACAATTACATCCAAATATAAACAATGAAGGAAAGACTGAAACAGATATCAAACTTGATCTGAAATTAAATTGTATTTCCATACAACTTCAAATTATCAAAACTTATCAGCATAAGCAAGAGAATAACAGAATAAATTGAAGTATCCTATTCCTAGTCTACTTGAATCACTCTCTTACACTCCTCTTACGTCGCATTTAGGATGCTCCTCGTCAGGAGTCGCAATGTCAGGTTTCCCTCAGGGAATTTAAGCTGCCATGGATGCAAGCTTAAGAAGGTGTTGAAGATGAAATTTAATCCACCGAAAAAAAATCAAGAAGAAGATAAAAACTGTCAGAAGATTCTTTCTCATCAGTATTTAACAACCACTGCCAATTACAGGTTCCTCCTTTTCAGATCCAACTTTCTCTAGCTGTACAAGTTGGTTGTACCAGTTGTACACTCACGCAAATCTGGTGTGTTCATCAGTTAGTTATCAGTTGCAGCGACAGTTCTGGGTGCAAATTTTGATGTTGTTTTGCAGCGACAACTTTGTACACCTTCATGCATTGATTCTTCTGGACAAGTTCCTGCAGTGACATCTTTGGGTGCAATACTGAACAGCTAATGCAGCGACATTATTAGTAAAAACATGATAAAATTAAAGAAAATTAGGTTGAGCTTCACTGAGCTAGAAAATGCAATAACTAGGTTAAAAAGACTAAAAATGCATACTAAAGATGATCAAATGGGAACAAATTATACCATAAGTAAGGAGAAATAAATGGTCTTTTCTAATGTTATCAGTAAACACTAACTCTTAATATTTAAACAGTTTAGTTTTATTTAAATTTCTTAATTTGTGTTTAATAATAATTGTAACTAGGTTAGTTTTCTTTATTTTATCACTATGGGAGTGTATTATAAATACCCTCATCGTCCTTCTCCATTCTTCACTACAATTGAGAAAAAAGAGAACCCTGAAATTAAGAATTTTTTATCACATGGCTAGTTCAAATGCAAGTGGTTCTAATCCTTCTTTTGAGTTCCCAGAAAATGATATGGATAGGTACCTAAAACAAATGCAATCGTATACATTCATTCCAAAACAAAGGTTCGATCCTTAATCAGAAATTTTAAAGGCATTTGGGAAAACACAGTTGATCACGAGTGAACTTAGTTCTATCTACCTTGTAAGGATCTTGTACATATCCCAATGGTGCAAGAGTTTTATTTGGAAATGAAGAAACGAGAAGCAGGTTGACCCTTTGGTCAGATCCATTGTACGCTAAAATTTTGAGGGGTAGAGGTGTTCATGAATGAGGTACAACTCTGCCAGTTGTATAACGCACCGTACTATTATCAAGATTATTTACACTGAATTGATTTAAAAGAATTCAAGATTATAGACATAGAATATATTTTGCTATTCTTGATAGCTGGAAAAGAATTATGGACGTATCGGGAAGGTACGACAATCCCAAAAACTTTTAATCATGAATTAATGACACCTAAAGCCAAAATGTGGATGAAGTTTGTTTGCTTCAGAATTTTCCCACTACAGATATGTCTGAGATTAGCCCAATCCATGCTATTATTACTTATGGGATTCTTACGAAGAAAAGGATCTGTATTGGTAAATGGATTTACCGAAGTATGATGGAATGTGCAAAGAATTTGGGGAAAGGTGTATTTTTCCCTCATTTAGTAACAACCGTGTGTAAGAAAGTAGGGGTACCGACTAAACGATAAATTCTCGTGGCAAGTTATTAGGTGACAACTTGTTCTCTCAGTTTATTTTATTGCAACAAAGGCAAAGTGAAGAATGGAGGAAGCGAGGATTTAAATAATGATGATGAGTAGGATGTAGGGATTTATGTTTTAGGTTTTCTTTAGGATTAGGCCGTAGTTTTCTTTATTAGGGATATATATTTTTTAATTACCATTTATTATATTATGAATATTATTTTTCTATACATATGTTGTTTCTTTCAAAAAAAATACAAGCTATGTAGGAACCTTATATGAAGGAGACACTAAATTTTAGAACCGTTCATGCCAAAGGGAGGAGGAACCCACCATTAGTAGATAAGCCTTTCACGATCAATCTGGCAACTTCGTTCCTTACTTTTAGGGGATACACATTGAGGACAATGTGTTTTCTAAAGTGTGGTGGGTAACATAGAAATTTTTGCTTTGCTTTTCATTGTTTGCTTTTGTTTTTGAATTTTTGTTTTGTCGTATGCTTGACCTTGTAGAAATACAAGTGACTGGTTAGGAGCATGTACAATAGGTTAATTGTATCTTTTGAATAAATTTGGTATGATGATGAATAATTTTAAAATTTTTGAGCATGAAACTACTAAGTTCTATAGGTTACACTAAATATAGGCTATAAAATATTATTTGTACCAAATGACATGAATAATATGAGGAAATAGGCATGCTAGTATATATGGCAAGTGGTAATTTTGAGACTAGGTGATTAAATTACTGTTTATGCATATTGAGATGTTTAGGGATGCCCTAAGACATTGTTTGGATACACTTAGAGCAAAAAAACAACCTTATTCTAATTTTTCCATTTAGTACCCATATTTGAGCCTATTGACCCTTCTTGATGAACTGCATTACAAATCATAAAGCCTAGAAAAGTCAATTTTTGTTTACTATTTTCTTTGGTCCTAATTTACACGATTATAGCCATATGTATTGAGGGTAAGTAGACACATCAAGGTTGAGTTTGTAAAGTAAGAGTGAAATAGGAAATTCAATGTGGTATACGAACTTTAGAATAGCCAAAAAAGAAAAAAATTCCAAAAGAAAAGAAAAGACGAGTAGAAGCAAAACAAGGAAAATCTTGAGTGAGAAAAAGTATGAAAAGTGACAAAGTCACAAAAGACAAAAAGAAAACTTGTTCAAGAATGTAAAATACTAGTAAGCTAGCTAAAGAGACTAGACCATATTGAAAATTTCCTAAATGGAGAGATAAAGAAGGTGAGATAAGGAGAAATAAGGGGGAGAGCGGGAAATGGGATACTAAAAGGGGAATAAGAATAGGGAACAATACAATGTGCCAAACTATTTTTGTGTTTGTATCCTTTTGTGCTTACTATTCTTTTGAACTTCATACCTATCCTAAACCTCAGAACGTTACAAGCCGAAAAGACCTATGTGACCTAAATAAATCTATGAATAAATGAATATGACATTACACAGTTCCATTACAACTATTTGTATTTTACTAGGATAATTAAAGTACTTGTATTAGTCATTGATGAAGTCATGCAAATAAAATCTTTATGGTTGTATCTTTTGTAACTTACTAACTTAGATGTTTTAAATAAAAATAGTAAGATTACTTGTACGTCAAGTTGAAATTATTTGAGGATATATAATGCTTAACGCATATGTTGTGAACTCAATCGTTGTATGATATATGTTCAAAGCTTCCATGTTTTTCTTTTCATTGTTTTGTTTTTGTTTGCTTGAGGACAAGTAATGACTTAAGTGTGGGGGAGTTTGATCTGTCGTAATTCGACTTAGTAGATTAAACTAGTTTTCGCACTTTAGGAGTTTAAAATTAAGTATTTTCATTAAGTTTAGTTAGGATTTATTTTAGTTTTCGTATGTTGGATAAAATGTATAAAAAGTGTAAAAATGTGTCTTTTATTGACTTTAGGTCGAGTGAGGCCTAAAAGTTGGCTAATAGAACTTGTAAGTGTGGAGGAGACCTTTAGAAGATGAGCAAAATGAACTTGATCATTATATCATGACACAGAACAATATATGCCGCAACATAGGGACTAGAATTGAAAAATCCTGAAGTTGCCTTCTATGTCGTGACATGGGCATAGTGTGTCGTGAAAACGCCTGGAAAACACAACAAGGAGTAAACTGCCTTCTGTGTCGCGACACGGCTCCCGTGTGTTGCGACATTGACTCTTGAATGCAGAAATAACACCGAGTGAAGGGCGTTTTGCTCTTCACCACACAACTCAAACACAAAGAATGACAACTAACCTAAGGTTAAGGAAAACGATATTCCAAAATGCTATAAATAGACCCTTTAGCACTTAGGTTCACACACCTTTTTCCTTAGTTTAATTTCTCTTTTTAATTTAGGCTTTTAGTTGTTTTTCATTTTCTTTGTTATTTTCATTTCTATTTTGAGTGGAAACGAAATTTGTAATTTTCGCATAAACGAATGTGGAATCGTCCCAATAGATTGCTATACAAATTTTAGTTTCTTTCAATCATATTTCAATCACAATTTAATGTTTACCTTTTTTATTGAATTTATAATGTTCAAAGAAACCATGAAGAACTAATACCTTTGTTGGGGATTAGGGAGTAGAAGTATGATTATTTGATTATTGTTTAGGGATTTTCAACGAATTAATTGTTTGGAAAAGGAAGAACGGTAAACAAACCCTAGTTCTAACTACACAAGGAAGTCATATAGGTGGGAATTAACCCAATATTGGTACTTGCCATTCGTGAACACCTTTACCTCAAACAATCTAGACTTTAAGGTTGGAAGATAAGTAATCTTTTTTGGCTTGTTATGTTAGTAGAAAATCAGAAGATCCTGCTAGGGTAGTGAAAACCCAAGCGACGATTGAAGAAATCATATTGAAGCGAGCTAATCCCTCATAAAATCTGTTTATCGCATTTCTGATCTCTATTCCCTTGCTTTATTTTTACTTTCATTTATGTTCTTTATTATAAAACCCAAATCCTTTAATTTTTTTCGTACTATAAACCCTAAAGAGATTACTAATTAATTATTTTCTTTGCAGGGATTAAAATTATTTATCGCTTCACCTCCCTGAGGTATGATCCTCGGAGTACTCATTACTTCATTGTAACTATATTAAAACTCGACCTGTATACTTATAGAAACCCAAAATACACGCCTAATGGGAGTACGTTCGGAGGCGATCAAGTATATCTACCATACATAAAGGTGCCATCAATTTGTACCAATGACATGCAATACTGAAATGCATCTCGACATTGCTTAGAGCTCCAAAACTGATGCTTAAACACTCGACGTCCAAGAAGTAAGCGATCGTTGTAAGTATGCAGGACCCGTTTTAAGGTCTATTATGCAACTTGGGACGTACCTCTCCAGCACCTGACACTATTGCCACACCTTATTATATGAAGCATCCCTCTCACTTTGCATATTCTCCAACGCCTTTGATCTACCGTATTTTGGCCTAGCAAATTAAAATACTTTTCACACTTTAGGAGCTTGAAATTAAGCATTTTTCTTAGGTTTGCTTAGGATTTAGTTTAGTTTTCATATGTTGAATAAAATATGTAAAAAGTGTAAAAAGGTGCTTTTTATTGACTTTAAGGCTGAGTGAGGCTAAGGGTTAGCGGACAAACTTTGTGAGTGTGTAGGAGACTTTTAGAAGATGAATGAACATGAATTTGATCACTATGTCACGGCACGAACTGATCTGTGCAGCAACACAGGGACATATCCATTGTGTGTCGCGATAACGCCTGGGGAACATGCCAAAGGAGTAGACTGTCTTCTCAAGTTCGACACGGCTCCTGTGTGTCGCGTCATCGACTCTTGAACTCGAAAATAACACCGAGTGAAGGGCATTGCTGTCTTTATAATGGCACTTAAACACAAAGAACGACAACTGACCTAGGGTTAAGGAAAACGATTGTCCAAAGGTTATAAATAAGGCCCTTTAGCACATAGGTTTACACATATTTTGCTTAGCATTTCATTAACTTTGTAATTTAGGTTTTGTATTTTTCATTTCGTTATTATTTTATTTTCGTTCTTAGTGGAAACGAGATTTGTAACTTTGCATAAAACATTGTGGATTTTTCCCAATAAATTGCCATACAATTCATAAGTTTCTTTCAAATAATATTTTCAATCTTAAATTTCATGTTTACTTTTATTATTGAATTTGTGATGTTGAAAGAAACCATGAGAAACTAATCCCATTATGTGAGATTAGAGAGTAGAAGTATGATTATTTAATTATTGTATACAGAGATTTTTAACGGACTACTTATCTTTATTTTTCTTCGTTTTTCATTATTTTTGTTTTATTTTTACTTTTGTTGTGTGCTTAAGCTTATATAAATACAAGTGACTGGTTAGGAGCATGTACAATAGGTTGATTGTATCTTTTGAATAAGTTTGGCATGATGTTGAGTAATTTTTAAAATTTTGAGCATGAAACTACTAAGTTCTATAGATTACACTAAATATAGATAAAGAGATATTATTTGTACCAAATGATATGAATAATATAAGGAAATGAGCATGCTAGTATATATGATAAATGATAATTTTGGGATTATGTGATTAAATTGATATTTATGCATATTGAGATGTTTAGGGATGACCTAAGACATTGTTTGGATACATCTAGAGCCAAAAAGCAAAACCTTATTGTAATTTGTCATTTAGTACTCATATTTGAGCTTATTGACCCTTCTTGAAGAACCGCATTATAAAGCATTAAGCCTAATAAGTCAATTTGTGTTTACTCTTTTTCTTTGGTCCAAATCTGCATGATTATAGACGTGTGGACATATGTATTTAGGGTAAGTAGACACATCAAGGTGGAGTTTCTAAAACAAGAGTGAAATAGGAAGATCAATGTGGAATATGAACTTTAGAATAGCCAGAAACATGAAAACAAGAAAAATAATTCAAAAGAGAAAGAAGAGACGAATTGAAACAAAAAAAAATCCTTGAGTGAGGAAAAAATATAAAAAGTGACAAAGTCACAAAAGCAGCAAAAAAAGAAAAAAAATCTTGTTCAAGAAATATAGAATACTCGTAGGCTAGCTAAAGGGATTAGACCATATTGAGATTTCCTAAGAGGAGAGAAAAGGAAGGTGAGAGAAGGAGAAATAGGAGGGGAGAGGGAATGAGATACTAAAAGGGGAAGAATAGGGAACAATAAAATATGCCAAACTATTTTTGTGTTTGTAACCTTTTGTGCTTACTATTCTTTGTAAACTTCATACTTGTCCTAACCCTCAAAACATTACAAGCCGAAAAGACCTATGTGACCTAAACAAACTTATGCATGAATGAATATGGCATCACATAGTTCTAATATAACTATTTATATTGTACTAGGATAATTAAAGTGTTTGTATTAGTTATTGATGGAGTTATACCAATGAAATCTTGAAATAAAAAATGGTAAGATTACTTGCTCATCATGTTGAAATTATTAGAGGATATATAATTCCTAGAGTAGAAGTTGTGAACCTAATCCTTGTATGATATATTTTTAAGCTCCTTTGTTTTCCTTTCTTTTACTGTATTTTGTTTTTGTTTGCTTGAGGAAAAGCAATGACTTAAGTTTGGGGGAGTTTGATCTACCGTATTTCGACCTAGCAGATTAAACTACTTTTCGCACTTTAGGAGCTTGAAATTAAGCATTTTCCTTAGGTTTGCTTAGGATTTAGTTTAGTTTTCATATGTTGAATAAAATGTGTAAAAAGGTACTTTTTATTGACTTTAAGGCCAAGTGAGGCTGAAGGGTTAGCGGACAAACTTTGTGAGTGTGCAGGAGCTGAACACTATGTCACGACACGGATTAATTTGTGTCGCGACATAGGGACCAGACTTGAAGAATACCTGAGCTGTCGTCTATGACGCGACACATGCATTGTGTGTTGCGACAACGCCTGGGGAACATGCCAAAGGAGTAGACTGTCTTCTCTGTCGCAACATGACTCCTGTATGTCCTGGCATCAATTCCAGAACGCGAAAATAACACCGAGTGAAGGGCGTTTATATCTTTACAGTGCCACTTAAACACGAAGAACGACAGCTGACCTCGGGTTAAGGATTCCAATGCTATAAATAAGTCCCTTTAGCACTTAGGTTTACACATCTTCTGCTTAGAATTTAATTTCCTTTGTAATTTAGGTTTTAGCATTTTTCATTTCATTGTTATTTTATTTTCGTTCTTAGTGGAAACAAGATTTGTAACTATGCATAAATGATTCTGGATTTTTCCTAACAGATTGCTATACAAGTATTAAGTTTCTTTCAAATCATATTTTCAATCTTAAAATCATGTTTACTTTTATTATTGAATTTATGATGTCCAAAGAAACCATGAGGAACTAATCCCATTGTGGGGGATTAGGGAGTGGAAGTATTGTTATTTAATTATTGATATAGGGATTTTCAACGGATCAATTGCCTGGAAGAGGAAGAACGTGAAACAAACCCTAGGCCTGACAACCTTAGGAAGTAATTTAGGTGGAAATTATCCCAAAATTGATATGAGCCATTCATGAACACCTTTACCCCAGCTAGTCTAGACTGTGACATCGAGAGATAAGTAGTTTTTATTGACTCGTTATGTTAGTGGAAGATCGGAAGATCCTGCTAGGGTAACGACTAGTTGATTGAAGAAAAATCCCCAAAATCGCCGATTTAAGAACCCATACTGAAGTGAGCTAGTCCCCCATAAATTCGTTTATTGAGTTTTCACATCTCTTTGTATAGCTTTATTTCTTTTATTTTTATGTTCTTTAATTCAATCCCCAAACTCCTTTATTCTATTTTCATACTATAACCGTAAAAAGGTTACTAATTACTTCTTTTCTTTGGAGGGATTTAAATTACTATAGCTTCGCCTCCCTTGGGTATGATCCTCGTAATACTTAACAAATGTTTCATTGTAAATAAAATATATTACAACCTGACCTGTATACTTACAGAAGCACAAAATTACATATCGAACGAGAGTACGTTTGGAGACGGTCAGCCTTCTGCTTAGCTATCCATGCCTTGTGGGAAGAAGGCGTGTAGTCGAATTGGCTACAAATATTGTCAATTAAGATCGACATTATATTCTTGGTATCCGCTTTCACCATTGGTAGTATTAAGCTTGCTATCATCTTTGAATCTAGCTTGGGATGATCTTGTGAAATACCTGCAACCCCACGAGTACATTAAATAATGCAACTTTACCTTAAACCTTAATATTCAAAAACCCTAAACACCTAGTGATACTGTACCAAAGGCAACACACGTATGTGGACCGATGAACTTCTTTAATCCCACAACCCCGTCCTTTTCTTAACCAAAGTCATGATTTTCCATGAACATGTATCGTCTCGTACTGCACACTTGGCCTCAAAATTCTCGAATTTGGATTTAACAATGTGGTAATTAACCCCTTCTTGATGCTATACTACTTCAATGCACCGAGAAAACCATCCTTATTGGAAAAACTACTTACCACCTTCCAAGCCGAATCCAACGACGAACTTGTGTGGCCACGCCTCCTGTGTGGTAGATCTACAAACTCCAATGCATCATCTATCGATAGATTGACATTATGCATGTAAGCTAGAGGCGAGTATGCCTTGAATCGTGAATCTTCTTCTTCTTCAACTGAACCCCTTCATTGTCTTTAGGTTCGATTGGAATAGGATCCGGTTCAGAAAATAATGCTACTTCTGTATCATCGGCACCAGGCTCTCGAGGTGGATCCACATCGGACTCATCCTTCGACCTACCAACATTTGCCATGTTGGAGGTCCCTATAACCTTGAAAATATATAGGTTTTTCCTATAGAATTTCATCACCTTTTTATTTAAAAATGATATTAATCTGAGTAATTATTTAATAAATTAATGAAAATTGCTTAAATATTAAATTAGGACATGGAAATTATGAAATTTTGATTTTATGTTTTATTATATAGTTTTTATGCACAAAATGACTTATTTTATTATTTTATTTAACATCTTATATTTTAATAAGCAAACTGGGCCATGCAAATTAAATTAATTAAAGAATGAAATTATATTATTTAATGGACATGTATTATTTCATTAATTGGATTGGTTAAATATTATAAAATGGGTAAATTAATTATTTAATTTGACCTAAATTAATTTCATGTGTTTTGGACAAATTCTGGTTGCTTGCTGGGGTCAAAAAACCATCCAACCCAATTGAATGAGGAGCCCAATTGGCTGCCCAATAAGGAGTTTTGGGATAATTTCAAGGAGTCCCTGCAGTTGAGGAAAAATCAAAATTCAGCCAAGCAGATTGCAGTTGACTTGGTCTTGATCTATGCTTGATTTAACATGGTTGAATGCTTCAAAAAAAAAACAACCAAGCTTGATCTCCTCACTTTATGATCGATCATGCATGAGAGAAGAATGGGGGATTCAACCACCCTATTTTTGGTAAACTCACCCCTCAACCTCACCTATAATAGAGCCCTCAACCTCATTTCTCAATCATCCCTTCATTCATCATTCATCTCTTCTATTCTCTCATTTCTCTCTTCATTCCACGCCTAGCATCTCCTTTCTTTCCTTAATATTTTAGCCAGAAAAAGCCTTTGAGAGATCCCTTGGTTGGCCACCTTAGAGAGCCATCAACAAAGGAGTGAAGCAAATATTCGAAAGAGTGATATTCAATCGGAGTTTGGGTGATAGCCACTTCGATAGGATTCATTCTTTCTTGTTTTATTTATTTTATCATGTTTTCTATATGTTCTTCGATCTTGTCATACAAAATGGTAGCTTAATTTTATTTAAGCTAGGATGATTGCATTATTTTAATAAAGATCATTTGATTCATGCTTATGATGTTTGTGCCTCAATTGATCATGTTTTAAATTAATTTCAAGTATGTATTTCATTCATACATGATTGGATGCATTTGAATTAGCTGAGCGATCCTAACCAGATAACGACTAATGAACATAATAATTAAAATTTGCATGCTCAAATTTAGATCCTAACCCGTTTAAATTGTAGGTTCATAATAACTTTCACGAGCTCTATTATCTTGTATATTTTTAGATTTATGTGATTTAACTATTTCAAACCTAACACGTCCCTGTTACCTCACATGAATGCTAAGAAACCCTTAGTTTATGATAAGTGCCAAAGGTAACATGTTTTAGCCTCATTCTTAATGCGTTTTTGGATGATTAATCTATTTAAAATAATGAATTTTATGTTCATAATCCTTTAAATTCATGTTTCTATACTTAGGAAAGCATTTGGGAGTGAAAGGAGCGAAAAACAAGTGAAAACCGAACAAAAAGAGCATATTTTAGGAGTCACACGAGCTGGACACATGGCCATGGACTAAATCGAACATAAAAAAGGAAAATTTGGGGCAAAAGTGTGAATGTGAAAGAGTTAGGAAGAGATTTATTGGATATAAGACTTTATTTAAATTTAAACTTTATTTTTTAGGATTAATATTTAGGATTATTATTATTATATTGTTTATATTTATCTTTTAGGCTTTATAATTTAGAGTTTAATTTGGATCTAATTAGGGAATTATTGTTTAGATTTAATTCAAATGATCTTTTTAGAATTTAATTTGGATCCAACTAGAGTTTTTTCATGTATTATAAATAGGGGATAGAGTGATATGAGAGGACACTGCCAATTTTTTGTAAAATCCTCCATTTCCCAAACCCTAGCCGTCAGATATTATTGAAGAAACAATTGAGGAAACACCATAGAAGCCGTCTTTGAAGTAGATCTCCACAAAGATTGAAGACCCTTTTTTAAATTCTTTTGATATTATTATGAGTTTTTCTTCATCTTGTGGTTATATTATTTTTGAGATGATTCCATTTATTAGCATGAACTAAATTCCTAAATACCTAGGAGAGATGAACCCTAGGATGAATTCTGTCATTTGATTTCTGATTTTACGCAATAAATACTTAGATTTTGTTCTCAATTATGTGTGCTTAATTCTTGATTTAATATTCTTGAGATATTAATTATTATTTGATGTGCTTAAATCAGAGGAGAAATAGACCCTGTTTAAGAGTAGATCTAGCATAATTGAGTGGAGTTGCATGCAATCCTAGAAATAGGACGACATAAATCTACCTGATTAGAGTCAAATCTAATAGGGGAATCCATAGATCGAATTAATGCGACAATAGGGGTTTTAATTAGAAAGAAATTTTAATTAATCAACCTAGAGTCAGTTGCTTTTATGCTTGAATAGAGGTATTAGCATAATTTAGGGATTTCTACGGACCAAAATACTAAGTGAATAAATTGCTTAATTCAGAATGATAATGGAAGATAAAATCTAGGTGGAGTTTTCCTGGGTATTGTTTGCTTCTTGGTATAAAAACGCTTATTATTTCTTACTTTAATCTTTGTCGCACTTTTAGTTTTTAATTTACTTTAATCTATGAAATTTCTCGATCATACAGAACAGCGTTCAATTATGGAAGAGATAGAAACCTTGGTTTCTATGGAGAGCAATTTTATGGAAGATCCATTGGAGAATGCCTTAAGAGTTTGACCCAGTGGAAGATGAAGAAGGTGAAGAAAACATGGGTTTGATGGAAGTCAATTCGAGAGACTATATTTAATTAGCACAGTTTGAAATCGTTAAACTTAGAAGCTCGTGAATATGTGCAACCGAAGTTGTCAATCGAGGAACCACCTAAAATTGAACTAAAGGTACTTCCTTCCCATTTAAAATATGTTTATTTAGGTAACTGTTCTACTTTGCCTGTGATAATTTCAGCAGAACTAATAACACTTCAAGAGGAGCAACTAATTGTTGTTTTAAAGAAATTAAAAAAAGTAATCGGTTGAACCATAGTTGATATTTAAGGAATAAACCCTTCTTTCTGCATGCATAAAATTATCTTAGAGGAGGGTGAGCGAGCTTGAATTGATGGGTAAAGGAGGCTTAACCCTATCATGAAAGAGGTAGTGTGAAAGGAAGTGATCAAGTGGTTAGATGCGGGAATTCTTTATCCCATCTCAAATAGTTAATGGGTAAGTCTAGTGCAATGTGTACCAAAGAAGGTGGAATCATGATTGTTGAGAGTGAACGTAATGAGCTAATTCCGACGAGAATTGTTATGGGTTGGACAATCTGTATTGACTACAGAAAGCTATACAAAGCCACTCGAAAGGACCATTTCCCATTGCCTTTTATGGACCAGATGTTAGATCGACTGGCAGGTAACAACTTTTACTATTTTTAGATGGCCATTCGGGATATAACCAAACAGTTGTAGCCCCGGAGGACCAGCATAAAACAAACTTTACTTGTCCATATGGTAAGTTTGCTTTTAGGCGAATTCCTTTCAGTTTATGTAATGCACCTGCAACATTTCAACGATGCATGATGGCAATATTTACTAATATGGTTGAAAATTTTGTTGAGGTTTTCATGGATGATTTTTCTGTTTTTGGTAATACTTACGATGCTTGTTTGAGTAATTTGGCTCAAGTACTTAAGAGATACGAGGAGACAAATCTTGTCCTTAACTGGGAGAAGTGCCACTTCATGGTTAAGGAAAGGATTATCTTAGGGCATAAATTTACAAAAGAGGGATTGAAGTTGACAAAGCATAGGTGGATGTAATTGAAAGATTATCACCTTCAATTAGTGTGAAAGGAGTTAGAAGTTTCTTAAGTCATGCCAGTTTTTACCGAAGGTTTATCAAGGATTTTTCAAAAATTTCAAAGCCTCTGTGTTCACTATTAGAGAAAGATACAAGTTTTGAGTTTAACAAAGCATGCTTGGAAGCTTTTGAAGAATTGAAAAGACGGTTAATCTCAACCCCAATAATTGTTACACCCAATTGGAACTCAACTTTTGAGTTAATGTGTGTTGCAAACGATTTTTCCGTTGGATCTATGATAAGTCAAAGAAGAAACAAAATGTAACCTCCCAACCCAGCCTAGACGTTATGGTCGAATCGTAGAAGCCACATGGGACACCTAAGTGTCGACCCTAACCTAAGACAGTCAAACCTTCAAATAATTCCTTTTAGTAAAACCGTAGTTTAAGTTTGTTATCTTTAAAACATTCATTTAATTGATCCTATCACATTTAAGTCATTTTAACAATTAGGTGTAACTTTAGTAAAAGTCTATCATACAACATAAAGTATTCTTAATCGATTTCTTAGCAGCGGAACTTATCATTATCAACTAATAATTCATACTTAGTAGTTTAGCATGCATAGTACAATTCAGTATATTCAATCCATATATATATATAACTAGCATGTAATATCCAACCTAAGTATGAATGTCATGCATGCGTGAAAAACCCAAAGCAAAATAGTCCCAAACCACAATCTTGAATAACTCTACAGTCCAAAAATGAATAATAATAATAATTAATAAAATCCAAATGAAAACCAAAATGATGTCCAAAGTCTGCCATATATCTGTATGCCAATGCTGGTCCTAATTCTGTTCATTACCTGAAATGTTGGAGTAATGGGGTGAGTTTAACAAGCTTAGTGTGAGACTAAAAAATCAAGCATCAAACACAACAAACTCATATATACCAATTCATATAACATTCAAATTCATAATTGATTATATGTAAACATATCAATAATAATGGGTATGATCATGACATGATGCAATTGCAAGATCCTACCCAGACCATCTGTTACACACCATGAGTTCCCTACAACCCGTTTGCCAAACTCCAACAAATGCGAGAATAGCTCGATGTGGTAAAACCACCAAATCACAATAATGTAGAAAATCTATCAAATAATGAATAATGCGATAGAGATTACCAATAACAAATAATGCGATAAAGATTGCCAATCCCCTTGGTACTCCAAATGCAGTGCACTGACTATGAATAATGCAGTCTTAGTATGCCGTAGGTACTCCACGGAACTCCTCCGTCAACCACGAATAACCCATCCCAATGCATATGTAGGATGTCATGCAAAATCATACATAATCTCAATTCATCACTTTTCACATTCTTTTGGCATGTTTATCATGCTCTCAATCAATCACATACTATCAATATTAGGAAACAGTGTTCTATTCATTCATTGACATACTTTCAATAATAAGAAACAATGTTCCACACAATCAATCACATACTTTCAATTTTAGGAAACAATGTTCCTCTCAATGTCATTTAACTTTCACTCTCTTTTACGATTCTAAATACATATATCATGGAAAATCTATCATGCATTTAAATCATGCAATAACTCAATAGATTAGCATATAATTCTATTCAAACAGTCACTCACACATCATATATTCACATAGTTAAACTGGCACCTTGCCATCGCAACAAACTTTTAGGGCTCGAAACGTATATGATTTGACCACTCAAAAATTCAATAAATTGGCTAATATGCCAACCCAATCGGCAATCTAAATACCATTTTTAATATGGGAATCAACAATTTCAAACAAGCTTAAGAGTTTAGAACCCATACCTTATTTTTCGCCCTTTTCTTTGTAACACTTCTAAATGAAACTAGGCCAAAATTCAGTATAGATTCCTTCAATTAACCACCTAACCAGACACCAGAATTCCATTTATGGGTCCAAACCAATTGTCAAATTTATTAACAATTTACAAAACCAAACTAGTCAAATTCCTTACCTTTCTTTGACACGAACCGCACTAGCGAGCGTCCTACAATTTTACGGTTGATGTGGGTGTCTAAGTCAGCACCTAACACGATTATATACTGAAAAATCAGTAGCCAACATTGATTAAATTCCCTTATTTAATCAATTCCAAATTTTTACCAAACAACTAGGTAGAAACAACAAACTAGTTAACATTTAATCACACTTACGCTTTCCGATTTGAAAGATCCAATTGGGCAATTGATCAAGAACGAATTTTCCCTAATTTAAACATGATTGGAGACTGATTAGGAATGTTCCAAACTTAAATTAGGGCTGGGATTAATTAGATAAAAATTTAGAAACAAAATAGCCCCTTGCACCTAGGCGCACACACCTGTTCATGGTGACCAAGATTAAGGTTGATTCTTTAAAACAATTTGAGATCTATTAAAATCTGAAAAATACTTTAAAAATCATAAAAGTATCCCTAATTTCAAGAATTAAAAATTATGATTTTTAATTGGCTCAATCAATCAAGAATTTGATAGACAAAGTGGACTTACACAAGCTAGTAGTGAAAATCGACAATGACACTTTCTTGGAAACTCTTGGATTGATCTTGGATGTTCAAAATTTAAGATTTGAAGTTTATTTCAATGGGATTAAATTCCAACAAGGTAGGGAATTAATTGGTAATGGTTCTTGGTAGCAAAAAGAAGAGAAATCAATGAGAACAATGATGGTTGGGGCGACAACACAAAGAGAAGAAGAAGAAAGAAAGAAAAATTAAAGATTGATGCAGAGGAGGGAGAGGATAAAATTAAGCTTAAAAACATGTATTTATAGTTAGGTTAAAAATTAAGCTTAAAAATAAAATAAAATAATTTAATTAAAAACAAGGAATGTTTCTAAAATTCATTTATTTTGCAAAACATGAGACTTAAACTTGAGACCTCATTTACTAATATGCCCTATCATTGATCAATTAACCATTGGACCATCATCACATCCTTCTAATATTCTACATTTCTATTAAGCTAAATTTTGGGATGTTGCAGTTCTACCCCTTTAAGGAAATCCGTCCTTGAAATTACCTGATTCGAAAAGTGAGGATACTGAAGCCGAATAATATCTTCCAACTCCCAAGTAGCCTCTTCAATTCCATGGTTTCTCCATAACAATTTAACCAATGAAATTTGCTTCTGTCTTAACACTTTAATTTCAAGTTCTGATATTCAAATTGGCTCCTCCTCAAAAGTCAAATCTGGTCTATCCTTAATCTTGTCAACTAGCACAATGTGTGAGGGATTTGATCGATAACGTCTTAACATTGAGACATGGAATAAATCGTGAATACGATCCAATTCAGGAGGTAACTGGAGTTGGTAAGCCACATGACCTACCCTCTTTACCACTTTATAAAGACAGATAAATCTAGAACTTAGCTTGCTCTTTTAATCGAACCTCAAAACTTTCTTCCATGGAGAGACTTCAAGAAAACAAAATCTCCCACTTCAAACTCAATATCTTTACATTTCAAATCGACATATGACTTTTGTCTATCGAAAGCTTCCTTTAGCCTCTATTGAATCAATCGAATCTTGTCTTCGGTTTTAGTAACCAACTCTAGGCCAATCAACTTTCTTTCACCTACTTCAGTCTAACACAAAGGTGAGCGGCACTTACGGCTATAGAGAGCTTCGTAAGGTGCCATTTGGATGCTTGACTGAAAACTATTTTTGTAGGAAAATTCTGTCATCACAAAAGCTCTTCCTAACTACCATGGAAATCAATCACACAACTTCTTAACATGTCTTCCAATATCTGAATCACTCTTTTCGACTGACCATGAGTTTTGGATGGAAAGTCGTACTGAAATCTAACCGAGTACCCAATGCTTTGTGCAATTTCTTTTAGAATTGAGAAGTGAATCTAGGATCCCGATCTGAAATAATCGACACTGGCACGCCATGCAATCTCACTATCTCGAGGATACAAATTTTGGCTAACTTCTGAAGAGAATAATCGGTACGAACAGGTATAAAGTGGGTGTACTTAGTCAATCTATCCACCACAATCCAAACCAAATCTATCTTAGTAGGTGTCAAAGGTAGCTTGGAACGATGAAAATATATAAACGTTTTCATACCATTTTTGACCTAAATTCATGCAAATTCTAAGTAATTAATGTCGAAAAATTTAATTTATTTATAAAATAATTAATTTGTGCTAAAATTTCCAACATATTGAATTTTAGTTATTTTTATAAATATTGAGCATGAATTTGATGATTTTTTGACAGATTTGCACAATTGGTGAAAATTGACCCGGTAGACACTATTGGCATCTTACACTATTGAGGGAATTTTTACACCGAGTTAATGAAGAGCTAATAAGAATATTTTTCAAGTCAAAGGTTGGTCCAATATGAAGCTAAATTATGCTTTATAATTATATTTTTAATTCAAATTAAATTGGATTAAAATTAAATTATAAAGGCTGAACTGAATTGGCTCGATGTGCATGCAACCGAGGGCGAACCACCTCTAATTGAGCTAGTCATATGCCGTCCAAGTGATGACCATATTCAGCTGAAATTTTGACCAATTAAACCTTGCAAAATAGCCCTCAAACTTTCCCAAAATTCCATTCCAACCCCTCTACTTTTCATGGTTTCAAATTCTCACCCCTAGCTTATTTTAATCAATCTTTGAACAAGTCAAAGCTTGTGTGTGGTAGCCGAAAATGGGGGAGTGTGTGGCTAATATTTATTTTCTAAATATAGACACCACATCTCTCCTCAAATCCACCTATAAATACACCTCCATTCATCTCATTTCCACACCAATTCACTCACCATTCTCTCTTCTTTCTCTAGTGTTCTCTCTAGCTTTTCCATTCCATTTTCCCTCATTCCTTTTTGATTTCCCATATTTAGAAAGATTGGTCCTTCAGCCTTCCTAACCTTTCTTGAGTGTTCAGCGGAGACCTCGATCTGAGAAGAATCGAGCAAGAACGACAAAGAACGCGATAGTTGTTCTTAGAAATTGACGGATTTAATCCTAGTCTTTTTCTTTATTTTTAGATTCTTGTTTGTTATTATGATGAATGCTATTAATTATTTAATTGAAATGTCTTATATTCTTTAAGTGTTGGGTTTATTTTGTTTAATTGCTTGTTTATATTTAATTCATGTTATATTGTTATAGGCTGTGAATATTCTATTTAATTAAATATTATCATGCCTAAGTTATCATTACATTACTCTTGTGATATAACTATTAAATTAATCATTTAAGCGCATTGAAATTGTGATTAATGGACACATTATTTAATTTGTGCATGTCTAATCTTCTAAGGGAGTTGAAGGTTAGAATTGTGATGGTATTAAACAATACATAACCTTGCATAACTTGCAGGATTTTTGTGATTAAATTGTTTCAACATAGAGATATGATTGTTACTTCACTTGATCCTTTACATGCTTATGATTTCTAATTAGTCGGTTGAATTGACATAGAGATATGTTTAAGAGATTCTTTAGATTTCATATAGTATGTATGTGCAATAACACATTTGCTTATTAGAATTGATTTAGTCGGTTGAATTGGCATAGAGATATGTTCAAGAGATAAATGAATTTTAGTAAGTGATGTTGTTCATAAGTTAGCAGAGTACCTGGTTGCCGTGAATATTATTTCGTGACAAGCATGAACATGAGTTAGATGTAATTGAGTAATTAAAGAAATTAACCTGACACATTTATGTCATATTGATTAAACCTTTAGAAATCGTGCATTGAAATATAATTTAGTGTTAGTTTAACTTAGTTTAATTTAATTTAGATACTTTAGATTAATCTCCTTCACCAATAATATCTTGTCTTAACCAAATTGTTAATTAAATATTTCATAAATACTTTTCATAGCACAGTCCCTATAGGTATGATACTCGACATTACTTGTCGCTTTATTACTTGAATACGATTGTGTACACTTGCACATTTTCATCTTTCCAAGTTTTTGGCACCGTTGTCAGGGATTGTCAAAATTATTTGTGAAATTATTTGTTTTACATTTTGGTTTGTTTTTCTATTTAATTACTAACTTATTCTTTTCTGATTTCAGGTGTTTATGAGTATTGACCAAATTATCGATTTACTCCCAGTGGACCCTAAAATTGAACGAACTTTTCGGGAGAGAAAAAGACAAGCATCTCAAAGAAGAACTGAAGAGATGAATTTCGAGAACCAGAATCAAGGAAATGGAGCTAACCATGCTCATAATCCTATCCTTATTGCTGATGATAGGGATAGAGCCTTGAGACAATATGATGTGCCATTGTTCCATGAACTTAATTTGAGAATTAGAAGACCTGATATCGAGGCATAGCAATTCAAACTAAAGCCAGTGATGTTTCAAATGCTTCAGATAGTAGGCTAATTCAGTGGAATGCCTACCAAAGATCCTCATCTTCATTTGAGACTGTTCATGAAGGTGAGCTATTCTTTCAAGTTAGCCAGAGTGTCAGAAGATGCACTTCGATTTAAGTTGTTCCTATTTTCAGTAAGGGATAGAGCTAGAGCCTGGTTGAATTCGTTGCCACCAAATTCTATGACAACATGGCAAGAGTTAGCTGAATGATTCCTTAGGAAGTATTTCCCTCCAAGCAAGAATGCTAAGCTGAGGAGTGAAATTGTTACTTTCCAACAGATGGATTATGAGTCTTTGTATGAGGCATGGGAAAGATTTAAAGAGTTGCTAAGGAAATGCCCTCATCATGAAATTCCTTATCGCATCCAATTAGAGACGTTTTATAACGGTCTTAATTCACACATAAGGATGGTAGTAGACGCTTCTGCCAATGGAGCTATTCTTTCTAAGTCTTACAATAAGGCTTATGAATTATAGAGAGGATCCTAAGCAATAATTACCAATGGCCAACTAATGAAGCAAACTTAAGAAGACACGTTGCAGAAATTCACAATGTTGATCCATTAACTTAACTTGCAGCTCAAGTATCATTGATGTCCTTAATGCTTAAGAATCTTACTACTAATGGGTTTAATCATGTTACAGCTCAGCCACCTAATCAATTCGAGACATAGCCTATGTCTATTGTGGAGAAGGACACATGTTCGAAGAATGCTCATCAAACCCAGAATCAGTGTATTATATGGGCAATCAGAACCAAAACCGAGGCAGGTAGGGATTATAGTCAAACTTTTACAACCCATCTTGGCAAAATCACCCTAATTTCTCATGGAGTAATCAAGGGGCTGGACCCAGTAACACTTACACACAATCAAGACCAACCTAGCCACAAGGATTTACCCAGCAAGTTCAGAGGCCAACCCAAGTTGAACCTTCTAATGGTTTGGAAAATATTTTGAAAGCGCACATGGCGAAGAATGATGCTTTGATCCAAAGCCAAGCAACCACATTAAAGAACCTTGAAAATCAAATGGGTCAACTTGCCACTAAGCTTAGAAACCGTCCACAAGGTGCTTTACCGAGTGATACGGAGAATCCAAGAAATCCAGGGAAGGAACATTGTAAAACATTGACATTAAGGAGCGGAAAGATGTTGCAGCCCAACATTGTTGAAGCAGAAGAAGAGCAAGCTGATGCTCAAGAATTAGTGGAAGTTCAACCAAGTGTTGAAACTCCAACTTTGCTAGAACCAGAACCAGAACCAGGTCACTAGAACCACTACCCGTGAATGTTGAGAAAGAGACTTCTAAACCAGTCAAGTCTGATGATCTAACAACTTTGTTAGATGCAGAAGTGCCATAGAAGCCGAATCAGCCAGTTCAAGTTAGAAATCCTCTACCACCCTACCCTTAAAGACTTCAGAAGTAGAAGCAGGAAGTCCAGTTTAAGAAGTTCTTAAACGAACTCAAGCAACTTCATATCAACATTCCGTTGGTAGAAGCACTTGAGTAAATGTCTAATTATGTCAAGTTCATGAAAGATATCTTGTCGAAGAAGCGGAGACTTGAAGAATTTGAGATAATAGCCCTAATTAATGAATGCAGTGCATATCTTCAAGACAAACTACCCTCAAAGTTGAAGGATCCTGGATGTTTTACTATACCATGTAACATTGGAGAAACTTATTGTAGTAAAGCACTATGTGATTTGGGTGCAAGCATTAACTAAATGCCCATGTCAATATTTAAAAAGTTGGGGATAGGAGAAGTTAGACCAACTACAGTTACACTTCCGTTAGCCGATTAATATATAGCATATCCTGAAGGAAAAATTGAAGATGTATTGGTTCATGTTAATAAATTTATTTTTCCCGCTGACTTTGTCATTTTGGACTTTGAAGTAGATAAAGAAGTGTCAATCATCTTAGGAAGGTCGTTCCTAGCAATAGGAAGGACTTTGATTGATGTGCAGAAGGGTGAACTAACTGTGTGTGTTCAAGATGATTAGGTAACGTTTAATGTTTTTAAGTCTATGAGATTTCTTGATGTAGTTGATGATTGTTCTGCAGTGTCTAAGTTAGAAGACATTGTCATTGAAGAGGAATTCAACTCAATTGAAGATCCTTTAGAAAAGATCTTGCTAACAGACCCTCAAAGTGATGAAAAGGGAGTTGAAAACTTATCTTTGCTGGAAGCTAATTCGGGGATTTAATCCACAACCTCGTTTGAATCTTTGGATTTGGAAAGCAAAGATTACATCCAACCAAAAGCGTAGATTGAAGAGCCACCTAAATTAGAGCTTAAAGTATTACGTTCACACTTGAAATATGTTTATTTAGGTGATGCTTCTACTTTGCCTGTGATTATGTCAGCACAATTAACTGAGAAGTAGGAAGACCAATTGATTAAAGTCTTGAAACAATTCAAGAAGGCTACCGGATGGACCATAGCCGACATTCATGGTATAAGTCCATCTATATGCATGCATAAGATCATCCTTGAAGATGACAAGAAAGCAACAATTAATGGAAAACGGAGACTGAACCGCATTATGAAGGATGTAGTCAAGAAAGAAGTTATCAAGTGATTAGATGCGAGCATCATTTATCCCATCTCAGACAATTCATGGGTTAGTCCTGTCCAATGCGTGCCAAAGAAAGGAAGTATTATGGTCATAATGAATGAAAATAATGAGTTAATATCGACTAGAACAGTCACGAGATGGTGAATTTACATCGATTACCAAAAATTGAACAAAGTGACTAGGAAAGATCACTTTCCTTTGCCCTTTTTGGATCAGATTCTGGATAGACTCATAGGGCGAGACTATTATTGTTTTCTAGATGGGTGCTCTGGGTACAATTAGATTATAGTTGCACCGAAAGATCAACACAAAACGACATTCACATGCCCATATGGTACGTTCGCATTTAGACACATGCCATTTGGTTTATGTAATGCACCTGCTACGTTTCAAAGATGTATGATGGCCATTTTACTGATATGGTTGAGAAGCATTTGGACATGTTCATGGATGACTGTTTAGTGTTTAGGGACACTTATGATGATTGCTTAGCTAATCTAGCTAAGGTATTAAAGCGATGCGAAGAGACAAACCTTGTTCTCAATTGGGAAAAGTGCCATGTTATGGTACGAGAAGGTATTGTTTTGGGGTACCGAATAACAATACAAGGAATTGAAGTCGACAAGGCCAAAGTAGATGTTATCAAGAAGCTTCCACCTCCAACATCTGTAAAGGGTGTTATGAACTTTTTGGGACATGCTGGATTCTATCAGAGATTTATAAAAGATTTCTCTAAGATTGTTAAACCCTTAAGCAAGTTGTTAGAGAAGGAATAAAGTTTTTCATCCCATCTATTATGCGAGTCAGACTTTGTCAAGAGCTAAGCTGAATTATACGATAACTGAGAAAGAATTGCTTGCAGTTGTATTTGCTTTTGACAAGTTTAGATCCTATATTGTAGGTAATAAAGTGACTGTCTTTACGGATCATTCGGCAATTAAATACTTACTTGCCAAGAAAGATGCTAAACCGAGACTGATTCGATGGGTGCTATTAATTCAAGAATTCAACTTGGAAATTCAAGATCGAAGAGGCGTAGAGAACCAGTAACCAATCACTTGTCTAGATTGGAGCCAAGATAAGAAACTTCAACTCTTGTACCCATACAAGAGATGTTCCCTGATGAGCATATACTCAAGGTAAGTCATAATACCCCTTGGTTTACTAATTTTGCTAACTACTTAGCTTATGGTTTGATTCCCTATGATAAGACGTATTAGTAAAGGAAGAAGTTCCTTCATGATGCTAAGTATTACTTCTGGGAAGAGTTATATTTGTTTAAGAAGTGTGCAGATCAGATGATTAGATAGATGTGTGGTAGAAGATGAAGTATAGACAATATTATATCAGTGTCACATAGCTCCAAGTGGGGGACACTTCGGAGGTTCACGTACCATGGCCAAAGTATTGCAAGCTAGATTCTTTTGGCCGACATTGTTCAAGGATGCATACGCCTATGTCAGAAGCTGTGACCGATGTCAAAGGGTTGGAAATGTCACTAACAGAAACGAAATGCCTCGAACAAATATCATGGAAGTGGAATTGTTTGATATTTGGGGTATTAACTTTCTTGGTCCATTCCCTCCATCGTTTGGTGACAAGTATATTCTGGTAGTAGTCGACTACGTATCGAACTGGATTGAAGCTGAGGTATATCCAACAAATGGTGCCTAGGTAGTGAAGAAATTTTTATAGAAGCATGTGTTCACACGATTTGGAACTCCAAGAGCCATCATCAGTAATGAGGGTCCTATTTTGTGAACAAATGGATGAAGTGGTTACTCGATAAACACTGAGTAAAACACAAAATTCTACAGCTTACCATCCGCAGACGAATAGGCAAGCTGAGTTAGGGAATAAAGAAATAAAAGGCATACTCGAGAAGGTACGGAATCGACGAGATTTGTCCAAGAGATTGGACGATGCTTTATGGGCTTACAGAACAGCTTACAAGACACCTTTAGGGATGTCTCCCTATAGGTTGGTATTTGGAAAAGCCTGCCATTTGCCTTTGGAGTTGGAACACAAAGCTTACTGGGCTTTTCGGTAGCTCAACTTGGATCCAAAGCTTGCTAAAGAGAAACGAATGCTTCAGCTCAATGAGTTAGAAGAATTCCAAACGTTCTCTTATGATAATGCCAAGATATCAAAGAAAGATTAAAATGATGGCATGACAAGCACATCCGAGTCAAAGAGTTTCAAGTAGGTTAGCAAGTCTTATTGTTTAACTCGAGAATGAAGTTCTTTCTAGGTAAGTTGAGATCTCGTTGGTCTGGTCCATTTACTATCCACAAAGTCTTTCCTTATGGAGTTGTGGAACTTCACAACAAGAGAGGTAATTTTCGAGTTAATGCTCAAAGGTTAAAACATTATTGGGGAATGTGAAATTGAGCGGGATAAATCGTCACTCATTTTATCTGATGATTAATTTTTGTTGTTTGAGTAAAGAACTTAGGTTATATTTTCTAGATTAGTATCTTTAAATGGATTCTGTCAAGAAGTTTCGAACTTAAGTAGGACCGCTTATGACCCCTCCAATCTTTCCTAAGAATGAATTTTAACTTAAATTTTCGAGAAATTATTTCCTAAGTTAGAAAATAATTTTTTTATTTTTGAATTTTGCAGATAAAAAAATCAATTGTTAATCCAAGTTTTTAACTACAACCCAATTTTCAAATGATTTTAAGTTCAAGGACTTAATTGAATTTTTTGTAAAATTTGGTTGTTAATTTTGTAAATACTAAAATTAGCTGTCTTTTTGTAAATATTTTTAAAACAGCTAAAAATAAAATTTTTCATTTAAATTATTTATTTTATTTATTTTTCAAAATTGGATAATTCTTAATAATAAGTTATAAATTAAATTTTATAATTTATATTAATTATTATCAAAAGTTAAATTAGGATTAGTTTTTAAAATATTTGAATTTAAATAAAATTTGTGTTTAAGTTAAAATAGGACTTAAGAATTTCATTTGAGTGTTTGAGTATGAATTATCTCCCATGCATTATAAATAGCCCACCTCTTAAGGGAATTATCACTCAAACCCTCAAATTAGCTTCCATAGGCAGCCACCATCGGTAGTCATCGCGCCACATCGAGCGCAACCAGTCGGTGCCTTCCACAAGCACCCGACGCTTCCTAACTCAGCTCCCGCAAGTGCCAGACACTACTCGAAGCCTCCCGACACATCTACCCGCAAGTCCTCGCAAGCGCCCGACAGCTCTCAACGCTCAACTGGTCTACAAGTTCTTGCTCCCGAGCGCCAAGCGAGCTGCTGCTGTGTCACACATCCTAGCGCCTGCTGTTGCTGAGCCACGCCCATGTCCAAGCTCCACATCATGCTACTACCTTCCGTGACATTTTCCTAGACCGTGTGCACCACACAACCTAGGCACCTAGGCCGTGTGTCCCTTACCCTGAAACCCTAAGTTTCCTTCAAACCCGATATTAGATTAAACCCTTTTATTTTTAGCCCTATTAAATTAATTTGGATTTGATTTCAACAAAAGATGGTAAAAATTCATCTTCTAAATTTAAATTTATTTAATTTATTTTAAATTGTTAATATTTATACTAATTAAATTTTAGAAAAAATGTTTGTGTCCATTTATTTGTTGATCAGGTTAAAATCATGCCACGCAAGAGAACTCATGCCGCAATGGAAGAAGAGTCGAATAAATTCCACAATGCAAGAGCTAAGGAAAGATACGATAACACATTCAGAAATCAACAAATGTTGCTTGAAAAAGGATTTACTTGGGAAACAAGTAAATACACCTAATTTATGGCAAAAGTCAGACAAATTGCTGAAGCTTTGAACTGGGGATTATTTTGTGAAAAGCAACCGAGTGCAGATGAGGAACTAGTTCGAGAATTTTATGCAAATTTCACCTCAGTTGAACTTAAAGAAATTCCCGTCCGAGTAACCAAGGTACCATTGAAGTCAAGCACTATTAATGAGCTCTTTGACTTACCTGATTTCGAAGAAGATGAATATCACACTTTGATGAAGAACTTAGAGGCTGAAAAATTGCATGAAATTCTTCAAGAACTTACAGTTCCAAGGTCTGAATGGATGGTGTCGAAACATGAAATTTGTACATGTCGCAGAGAAAACTTGACACCAATAGAAAAAGTGTGGTTTTACTTCATTCGATTTACTCTCATGCCTATTCAACAAGGAACTACTATTTCATTAGATTGAATGGTGTTGATTTATTCAATCCTGAAGGCAAAAACCATCGATGTACGAAGAATCATGATTAGAGAAATTCGAAACTATGCCATGAGATGTTCTGCTCAAGCTTATTTCCCATTTACGATCACAGTGTTGTGCTTGAAAGCTGAATTCTTGGGGACGTAAATAGAGCTGGATATAAACAAGGAGCAATCTCTGATTGGGATCTATATCGAGTAGCAAGAGATTCCATTCTTCAACAGCAAGCTAAAAAAGAAGAAGAAGACCCTGAAGAAGAAGAAGATCTAGTAGAGGATCCTGAGGAAGAAGAAGATCCTGAGGAAGATCCTTTGGAGATTGCAGACGATCTTTCAATAACAGAACTGATTGGAATGCATGATGAGATAGAGTCTACTGAACGAATATCCGAGCTTGATAGATCCATACTGAGACCACCTTCGCCTCCAGTTGAACTTCGAAATGAGCTGTCAAAGATGATGGATTGCATGCAACACATGTAATGGCAACGACAATCGTATTAGAGATACACGAGGATACGAGAAGATGAATTTAAAAGTGCATTTGAAAAAATGTTTCATGACCCATTTGTCTTTGTGCCTAAATTTCCAGATTACATATTTGAACCATGGACTCCAATGACGAAGAAGGAGCAAGATGACTTGAGCAACAATAGGGACTACTAAGCAAAAGGAGAGTCAAAGTCTAGGGGATCTGAACATAAATAAAAAAGGGGGGAACTTGTCTTTTCTTTAATTTTTGTTATTTTAATTTTCAGTTTTTATTTTTGAATAAATTCAGAATTAGATCACTAGGTTAGTTTTAATTCTTGCATAATAAATTAAGAGGTTGAAAATAAAATTTGAGCAACTTAGAAAAGTAAAAGTGTGGTAATAAATATGTACATGTCTAGGATTGGACTTTAAAGAGCTTGGTACTTAAGTAGTCAAATTGACTCACATCCTCTTCTTTGATCCTACCTGGTGTACAGTATTTATTCACTTTTATTTTTACGTTCTCTATTGTTTTTAACAATGAGGACATTGTTCAATTTAAGTAGGGGGACCGAAAATCGAACACTTCTTGATAGTATTATTTCTTCTTGTTTTATGAATTTAGTTATAATTTTGCTTGAAAATTTGAATTTATGTTGATTATGTTAAGCTGAATCATGATAAGAATGTTGCTCTTAATAAAATATGTGAATCATATCATAAAATTTTTTATTCTTTATAGAAGCTAGATATGCATGAAAGTTTAAGTCTCTATAATTGATTTAGTAATTTCTTAAGGCGAAATCCTAGAAAGCATGAAATTTTGAAAATGATTTAAGCAACATTTGTTTGGACTGTTTGAGCCTTTCAAGCTAACATTGATAAATGTTATCCCTTGAAACTAACTTTGAGACTATATGGCCTGATTTTCTTTGTACCCTACAATTATAAGCCATCTTATCTCTTGTACTTATCTCTAAATTATCCTAACTACTAGACTCAGTCTATCTAGATTATGTTCTGAAAATAAGTTTGAGGGAGTTAAGAAGAAGTACCAAAATGCTCAACAAAAGTATAATACATACAAAATGATGCTCAGAAAAAAAATGAAAAGAAGAAAAAAGAAGAAAAAGAGCATATGTATTCAAAAGAAAAGAGCATGAGGATGCAAAGTTTGAAAAAAGTTGGTGAAATTGAAGGACCGATGCAAGCTGAGCTAGGGTTTTAGCTTAAATTTATCAATCTTTTCCTACCCCTAACCTAGCCCCATTACAACCTACGCAAAAGACCTATTTGATTCAAGATTTCAATGCTACCTACATTAGTAGAGAGAAATTGCTATGTTCAACATATGAAGACTTAAGTTAAACTTAATGATTGTAGTTTAGTCTTAGATAGGGAATAAAAATTGAGTGATAGGATTTTGACATGTTTTTATTAAGACAAGCATGATGATAATTGAAGATAATTGAATAAAAAAATACTTGAGCTACATAATTTTTAAATTCTCTTTTTTATGCTTAATAATTTTGAATTCATAAGTACGAGGAGAAATGATCAAACTCTTTTTGATTTGTGCATTACTCAGGGCAAGCAATGAATTAAGTTTGCGGGTGTGGAATGATGAAAATATATAGACATTTTCATACCCTTTTTGACCTAAATTCATGCAAATTCTAAGTAATTAATGTCGAAAAATATAATTTATTTTTAAAAATAATTAATTTGTGCTAAATTTTCCAAAATATTTAATTTTAATTATTTTTATAAATATTTATCATGAATTTGATGATTTTTTGATAGATTTGCACAATTGGTGAAAATCGGCCCGGTAGACACTACTGACAGCTTACACCGTTGAGGGAATTTTTACACAGAGTTAATGAAGAGCTAAGAAAAATATTTTTCAAGTCAAGGGTCGGTCCAATGTGAAGCTAAATAATGCTTTATAATTATATTTTTAATTCAAATTAAATTGGATTAAAATTAAATTATAAAGGCTAAACTGAAGTGGCTTCGATTTGCATGCAATCGAGGGTTGAACCACCTCTAATTGGGCTAGCCATGTGCCGTCCAAGTGCTGACCATATTCAGCTGAAATTTTGACCAATTAAACCTTGAAAAATAGCCCTCAAACATTCCCAAAATTCCATTCCAACCCCTCTACTTTTCATGGTTTCAAATTCTCACCCCTAGCTTATTTTAATCAACCTTTGAACAAGTCAAAGCTTGTGTGTGGTGGCCGGCCATGGGGGAGTGTGTGGCTGATATTTATTTTCTAAATATAGACACCACATATCTCCTCAAATCCACCTATAAATACACCTTCCATTCATCTTATTTCCACACCAATTCACTCACCATTCTCTCTTCTTTCTCTAGTGTTCTCTCTAGCTTTTCCATTCCATTTTCCCTCATTCCTTTTCGATTTCCCATATTTAGAAAGATTGGTCCTTCAGCCTTCCTAACCTTTCTTGAGTGTTCAGCGGAGACCTCGATCTGAGAAGAATCGAACAAGAACGACAAAGAACGCGATAGTTGTTCTTAGAAATTGACGGATTTAATCCTAGTCTTTTTCTTTATTTTTAGATTCTTGTTTGTTATTATGATGAATGCTATTAATTATTTAATTGAAATGTCTTATATTCTTTAAGTGTTGGATTTATTGTGTTTAATTGCTTGTTTATATTTAATTCATGTTTATATTGTTATAGGCTGTGAATATTCTATTTAATTAAATATTATCATGCCTAAGTTATCATTACATTACTCTTGTGATATAACTATTAAATTAATCATATAAGCGCATTGAAATTGTGATTAATGGACACATTATTTAATTTGTGCATGTCTAATCTTCTAAGGGAGTTGAAGGTTAGAATTGTGATGGTATTAAACAATACATAGCCTTGCATAACTTGCAGGATTTTTGTGATTAAATTGTTTCAACATAGAGATATGATTGTTACTTCACTTGATCATTTACATGCTTATGATTTCTAATTAGTCGGTTGAATTGACATAGAGATATGTTTAAGAGATTCTTTAGATTTCATATAGTATGTATGTGCAATAACACATTTGCTTATTAGAATTGATTTAGTCGGTTGAATTGGCATAGAGATATGTTCAAGAGATAAATGAATTTTAGTAAGTGATGTTATTCATAAGTTAGCAGAGTACCTGGTTGCTGTGAATATTATTTCGTAACAAGCATGAACATGAGTTAGATGTAATTGAGTAATTAAAGAAATTAACCTGACACATTTATGTCATATTGATTAAACCTTTAGAAATCGTGCATTGAAATATAATTTAGTCTTAACTTAACTTAGTTTAATTTAATTTAGATACTTTAGATTAATCTCCTTCACCAATATTATCTTGTCTTAACCAAATTGTTAGTTGAATATTTCATAAATACTTCCATAGCACAGTCCCTGTGGGTACGATACTCAACATTACTTGTCACTTTATTACTTGAATACAATTGTGTACACTTGCACATTTTCATCATTCCATAGCCCACTAAATATCCATTGTAACTCTTTCCCATTTCCACCATGGAATTCGAATCAGTTAAAGTAACCCCGATGAGAACTGATGCTCAGCTTTAACTTGCTGGCAAGTCAAAAATTTAGATACAAATTCGATCACTTCACGTTTAAGCCCAGGCCACTAATACACTTCCCTCAAGTCTCGATACATCTTAGTACTACCAGGATGCATAACTTAAGGACTGCTATGAGCTTCTTGAAGTATAGATTGCCTCAAACTTTAATCACTAGGCACACAATATCTCCCTCGAAATCACAAAATCCCTTTGGAATTAATTCCAAAGTCTTCAGTAGATCCATCCTCAATTTGTTTAAATCGTGGCACAAGAGTTTCATCCAAACTCTTCTTATCTTTGATTTCCTAAACACAAATAGGATTCACTTGCAATTCTGCCAAAATACCACCATCGTCAAATTGAATTAAGCAAGCAAACATAGCCCTCAAGTCAGACATTGCCTTTCTACTCAAGGCGTCGGCCACCACATTAGCCTTTCCAGGATGGTACTCAATTGTACAATCATAGTCTTTCAACAATTCAATCCATCTTCGCTTCCTCAAATTAAGTTCCTTCTGAGTAAGGAGGTATTTGAGACTCTGTTGATCAGTGTATATGGTACACTTCTCACCATGCAAGTAATGCCTCCAAATTTTAAGAGCAAACACAATAACCGCCAACTCCATGTCATGTGTGGGGTTACCTTCATGTGGCCTAAGCTATCTCAAGGCATAGGCTACTACTTTACTATCCTGCATTAAAAGAAAACCCAAACTAACATGGGCAGCATCACTATACACAATATATTCTTTTCCATCTTCTGGTTGAATTAAAACAGGAGCTTCATTCAACACAGATTTAAACTTTTTGAAAATAACTTGTTGCTCATCTCTCCACTTAAAAGGATTATTCTTCCTCAACAGCTTAGTCAATAGGGCTACTATTAAGGAAAAATCCTCAACAAATCTTTGATAATACCCAGCAAGACCCCGAAAACTCCAAATTTTCGAGAAATTCATCTGTTGCTTCCAATCTAGGTCAACTTCAACCTTTTTAAGATCTACACGAATACCCTCAGTCGATACCACGTGACCCAAAAACATCACTTCCTTCAACTAGAATTCACATTTACTAAGTTTAGTAAAGAGTTGCTTTTCATGGTTACTTCAAATCTAGGACAACTTCAACCTTTTCAAGATCTACACGAATACCCTCAGTCGATACCACGTGACCCAAAAACATCACTTCCTTCAACCAGAATTCACATTTTCTGAGTTTAGCAAAGAGTTGCTTTTCACGAAGTATCTATAGAACCACTGTCAGATGTTCATCATGCTTAATTTCTATCTTAGAGTACACAAGGAAAGGTTGAAACACACAATTCATAAGATCCATAAAAGCTGCGAGTGCATTAGTCAACCTAAAAGGTATGGCAAGGAGCCTGTAATGTCCATAACAAGTCTTAAAGGTAGTTTTAGGGGCATCAGATTCTTTCACTTTGATTGATAATACCCATATCTTAAGTCGATTTTCGAGAACATAATTGCTCCTCTAAACTGATCGAATAAGTCATCAATCCTTGGTAGAGGGTACTTATTCTTGATGGTCAATTTGTTTAGTTGGCGATAGTCAATGCACAACCGTAAGGTACCATCTTTCTTTTTCACAAACAAAATTGGTGCGCTCATGGTGAAACATTGGGTCTAATGAAACCCCTATCTAACAATTCTTGCAACTACACCTTCTACTCTTTAAGCTCTTTCGATGCCATGCAATAAGGAGCAATGGAAATCGGTTTTGCTCCTGGCAATAACTCAATTTCAAACTCCACTTCTAGCTCCGTAGGTAACTATGGCAGTTCCTTGGGAAACATATCAGGAATTTCCCTCACTGTACGAATACTTTCAATCATAGGATCAATGTCACAAATATCTTGGACATAAGCCAAAAACGCTTCGCACCCTTTACGTACATAAGCCAAAAATGCTTCGTACCCTTTACGTACCAAGTTTTCTGCTACTATGGTAGAAATCAAATTAAACAAATAGTTTTGTTGTTCTCCTACCATAACAACTTCTTTTCCAGTATCGGTCATCAAAGTTACCCTTTTCAGTGCACAATCTAGACGAGCTTAGTGTTCAACCAACCGATCCATCCCAAAATCAAGTCGAACTCATTGAAAGGATGCTCCATCAAATCGGTAAGGAACGCCTCACCTTAAACCTCGAAAGGAAATCTTTTGTAAACCTTATTCACAAGTATAGAGGATCCTAAGGGACTAACTACAATTACAGTGTTTTTAGTTTCCTCTACCCTTATTCCCAATTTCACAGCCACATTATAAGCAACATACAAATGGGTAGATCCGACATCAATCAAAGCAAAGTAAGGTACCCTTAATTTATGCTCGGGAGTAGAATCTAGATCATCCAAAATCCTTTCAGTGACTCCATCCAATATTCGACCACTATAAGAGTAGTTTCAACAATACCCCTAAACAACTCGACTCTACTAGAGCGAAGTCTCTTAGCTACTGTCCCACGACTGATACCCCTTACTAGTGCCTCAACAACCCTATTCAAATCCCTAAGCAATGCCTGAGTTATTGGGTCTAATTTCTCTTGGTCATCATTGACCCCATTTTCCATATTCTTACCTTCAACAGCGGGTTCACTATTAACTTTCTCACTCTCATTTTTGTTCAATTCAAGCTCTAATGACCCAGTTGATTCAGCTAGAGATCCTAGGGGTCGTCCTCTGCTACCCCTCCTACCACGTGCCATATATCCACGAGCACTCATTTTTGATATTTTATGAATCTATAATATAAAAGTAACTAATCTCTTAGTATTTGTTTAGTCTTTTAGAACACACTCATACAAAGTTCTACCATTAAAGTTTTATGAAACAGTCTTTATAACTAAAGATTCAGTAAAGTTTCTAAGGACTTGGCATCGAACCTTCGGACTTTGGACTTCGGACTTCCTACAAAACAAGTTTTTCAAATATGTTGTGGTTTGGTTCCCAAAATCCCCATTTCATGTATGAATGCATGCAAACTCACATATATAGACTTAGAAACTCATGCCGAGGTTTTGAACCTAGGCTCTGATATCACTAAATGTAACCTCCCCAACACGGCCTAGACGTTATGGTTGAATCGTAAAAGCCACAAGGAACACCTAAGTGTCAAACCTAACCTAAGATAGTCAAACCTTTAAATAATTCCTTTTAGTAAAACCATAGTTTAAGTTTGTTATCTTTAAAACATTCATTTAACTGATCCTACCACATTTAAGTCATTTTAACAATTTAGGCGTAACTTTAGTAAAAGCCTATCATATAGCATAAAGTATTCTTAATCGATTTCTTAGCAACGGGACTTATCATTATCAACTAATAATTCATACTTGGTCGTTTATCATGCATAGTCCAATTTAGTATATTCAATCCATATATATATATATATATATGTATGTATGTATAACTAGCATGTAATATCCAACCTATGTATGAATGTCATGCATGCGTGAAAAACCCAAAGCAAAATGAATCCAAAATCAAAACAATCACAAACCAAAGTTTTAAATAACTCTACAGTCCAAAACAAAATAATAATAATAATAATAATAATAATTAATAAAATCCAAATGAAATCCAAATGATGTCCAAAGTTCGCCCTTTTCTTTGTAGCACTTCTAAATGAACCTAGGCCAAATTTTAGTATAGATTCATTTAATTAACCACCTAACCAGCAGACGAACTTCCATTTATGGGTCCAAACCAATCATCAAATTTATTAACAACTTACAAAACCAAACTAGTCGAATTCCTTACCTTTCTTTGACGCGAACCGCACTAGCGAGCGTCCTACGATTTTACGGTTGATGTGGGGCGTCTAAGTCAGCACCTAACATGATTATATACTGAAAAATCAGTAGCCAATATTGATTAAATTCCATTATTTAATCAATTTCAAATCTTTACCCAACAACTAGGTTGAAACAACAAACTAGTTAACATTTAATCGCATTTACACTTTTCGATCTAAGAGATCCAATTGGCCAATTGATAAAGAACAAATTTTCCATAATTGAAACATGATTAGAGACTGATTAGGAATGTTCAAAAACTCAAATTAGGACTGGGATTAATTAGATAAAAATTTAGAAACAAAACAACCCCTTTCTTGCGCCTAAGCGTACACACCTCCTCATGGTGACCAAGATTGAGGTTGATTCTTTAAAATAATTTGAGATCTATTCAAATCTTGAAAAATAATTTAAAAATCATAAAATTATCCCTAATTTAAAAAATTAAAAATTAGGATTTTTAATTGGTCAATCAATCAAGAATTTAATAGAAAAAGTGGACTTACACAAGCTAGTAGTGAAAATCGGCAATGGCACTTTCTTGGAAACTCTTGGATTGATCTTGGATGCTCAAAATTTCAGATTTGAAGTTGATTTCATTGGGATTAAATGAAAGGAAGGTAGGGAATTAATTGGTAATGGTTCTTGGTAGAAAAAAGAAGAGAAATCAATGAGAACAATGGTGGTAGGGGCAACGACATAAGGAGAAGAAGAAGAAAGAAAATAAATTAAAGATTGATGAAGAGGAGGGAGAAAGGGACGGCACAAGGGAGAGGAAAATAAATGATTTAGGGCTGATTATTTGTTTAAAACATGTATTTATAGTTAGGTTAAAAATTAAGCTTAAAAATAAAATAAAAAATAATTTAATTAAAAATAAGGAATTTTGCTAAAATTCATTTATTTTGCAAAACATAAGACTTGAACTTGGGACCTCATTTTCTAATATGCCCAATCATTGATCAATTAACCATTGGACCATCATCTAATCTTGCTAACATTCTACATTTCTATTAAACTAAATTTTGGGATGTTACACAAAGTGTTTCATCCTATCTACTATGCCAATAGAACTTTGACGGGAGCCCAACTTAATTATACGGTAACTGAAAAGGAACTCTTTGCTATAGTTTTTGCTTTTTACAAGTTTCTTTCATATCTCATAGGTACCAAAGTTACATTGTTTATTGACCATGCGGCCATTAAATACTTACTCACAAAGAAGGATGTTAAATCGAGGTTAATTTGATAGATACTCTTACTCCAAAAATTTGACCTTGAGATCCAAGACAGAAAAGGTGTTGATAATCAAGTAGCTGATCATCTATCAAGGTTGGAATGAAATGAGATATCTCATTCACTTGTTCCTATCAACGAGAATTTTCCAGCTAAGCATATCTTCAAGGTAAGTCAAATTCATGAAACACCTTGGTTTGCCGATTTTGCAAATTATCTAGCATGTGGAATAATCCTTCGAGAAATGACCTACCAATAAAGGAAGAAGTTCCTTTATGATAGTCGGTATTATTTCTATAAGGATCTGTTTCTATTTAAGCAATGTGTAGATAACATAATAAGGAAGTGTGTACCTGAAAGTGAGATTGTTGAGATCTTATACCATTGTCATTCATCTTTGAGTGGGGGACATTTTGGTGGTTCACATACTGCAACAAATATTTTAAAGCAAGATTTTTTTGGCCTGTAGTGTTTAAAGAATCTTATGCTTATGTGAAGAATTTTGATAGATGCCAAAGGACCAGAAACATCTCAAGAAGGAATGAGATGCCCTTGGCAAACATTTTGGAAGTTAAATTGTTTGACGTATGGGGCATTGATTTCCTAGTCACGTTTTCTTCTTTGGGAAACAAGTATGTCTTAGTTGTTGTGGATTATGTATCTAAGTGGGTTGAAGCCGAAGCATACCTTACGAATGATGCGAAGGTAGTCATGTGATTCCTACATAAGCTTGTGTTTACACGGTTTGGGACTCCAAGAGCCATCATTAGTGATGAAGGATCTCACTTTGTGAACAAGTGGCTTAAGTGGTTGCTTGACAAGTTTGATGTGAAACATAAGATTGCTACTGCCTATCACCCACAGTTGGATGAGCAAGTTAAAAGAGTGAATCGTGAGATTAAAGGTATTCTTGAAAAGGTATTATGCCCTGTAGGAAAGATTGGTCTCGAAGGCTCGATGATGCATTATGGGCCTATCGAATAACGTTTAAGATATCGTTACGAATGACTCCTTATCATTAGTCTTTGGAAAGACATGTCATCTGCCGTTGGAGAATAAAGCTCACTAGGCTTTGAAGCAACTGAATTTGGATCTAAAGCAAGCTAGTGAGAGAAGAATGTTACAACTTGATGAGTTGGAATAGTTTGGGTTATTTTCATGCGAGAATGCCAAGATGTGTAAAGAAAAGTCTAAGAAATGGCATGGCAATCGTATATAACCTCTTGAGTTTAAAGAAGGTCAGAAGGTACTATTGTTTGATTCAAGGCTAATGTTATTTCCTGGGAAGCTCAAATCCCGATGGACTGGACCTTTCACTGTTCATAAAGTTTATCCATATGGAGCCGTTGAATTGTACGACGACCATGGAGGTACTTTTAAAGTTAATGGTCAACGTCTCAAGCGCTATTGTGAGGATGAAGTTGAGCGAGTTGAATTCTCGTTCACTTTAACTGGCCCTTAATTTCTCATGACCTCACTTGTGAAAAAATAAATAATTAGAAATTATTTTTCTTAAATTTGTACCTTTAATTAATACTGTCTAAGGAGATTGGAACTTAAGCGGGAACATTGTGACCCCTCCAACCTTTCCTAGGAATTAATTCAATGTAATCTTTTGAGAAGAAAATTTTCTAATTAACTTTGAAATTTTTATTTTTATTGTTTCTTTTAATTTTTATTTTAATTGCTTATGTTTAATAAAAAGGGTAAATTTGACCCAAGTACTAATAAGTTTATTTTTAATAAGTTTAGTCTATAAATACAGTTGGGCTTGAGGTCCAAAGCAGCAAAGAGGAGAAGAATTTACTCACATTGTCGTCCATATTAAGGTCTTCAAACCCTAATTTTTCCACCACTTTCTTCCCTTTTCCTTTGCTTGTCGCCGAAGCAACCCTTGTGTAGCTAAATATTTACTACATGTTACCCTAATCTCTTGCTATATAAACCTTTCTTTACCACTCTAATTTTCACAACCCTTCAAGAAGTTAGCTTAAACCCTAGCCAACCTTATTTTTTCCTTATTATCGTTAGCCTCAAATCCCAAAAAAACTCTCTAATTTCTTCCCTTGTCGAAAAACCTTCATTCCTGTCGCAAGGAGTTCGTCGGAGCAACCCTATCATCGCCACACACCTGTCGTAACCTCATGCTTGTCACTATCGTACCTCGAATTATTGTTACACGACTATCGCTGTTGAAATCCTTACCATCACCACCTTGTAAATTTTTCTTTCCCTATCCCTTGCCAAGATTCTGCCAAATTTTTGGGAAAAATACCATGTCTTACAAAAGAACTAGATCTTCCAAGACTACTCTTGAAAATTTGATTGTGATAAATGAGGAAGTGAAGGAGAGGTTTGATTCAATCTTCAAGCAACAACCTATGATGCTAGAAAAAGGTTTTAAATTGAAAAACACTGATTTGATGGTTGTACTTGTGCCGATTCAAAAGAAGATTAATGCTTTCAATTGGGAACACTTTTGTGATGGTCGTTCACTTCCTGATGATGAACTAATTCAAGAATTTTATTCTAGTTTGACTCTATAAGAAGCTAGTGAGGTTATTGTTCGAAAGAAGAAGGTACCCCTTACTTCTAAGTCCATTAATGATTTATTTAAGTTACATGATGTTGAAGAAGATGAGTACTTTTCTATGATGAACAATATCAATTGGGATTTTCTTCAACAAGTACTTGATGTTGTTACAAATCCAGGATCCCAATGGATTATAAGAAAGCATGGAAGCCATTATTGCTAAAGAGAATACCTAAAATTGATAGCTAATGTATGGTTTTACTTTGTTCGATATAGCTTCATGCGTATCTCACATAGTTCCACCATCTCAATGGAACGAATGCTCTTGTTGTATGCGATACTGACAGAAAGTTCTATCAATGTGGGGAGAATTATTCTCAAGGAGATCCATGAATATGCTAAAAAGAAGACAGGAAGTGCCTACTTCCCATCATTGATCACTTTACTTTGCGTGAGGGCCCAAGTTAAAACAAAAGCAAATATGAAAGGCCATTATGTTCAAGGGTGCATCATAGCCTATGACCTTGAAAGGTTAGTGGAAAGAGTTCATGAGCTGAACCAAAGTGAACAAGGCGAACCAATTGAACCAAAAACTGATGAGCCATCAAATAAAACTAAAACTGAAGTTGATTCAATTGCTGACACTGAAGAAGTGGAATTTGAGGAGGAGCCAAACTGTCCTAAATTGATTGAGGAAACAAGCAACTCTAAACCAAAAGATGATGAACCAATCGAGCCAAGTATCGATTCTGAATTGACTATTCCATTGTCGACTCCTTCAAGCATTTCAAAGAAATCAAAATTGACAATTGTGATGGATATGTGAAAATTTATGCACAATCAACAGCAAGCTTATTGGAGATATGCGAAGATTAGAGATGATTCCATGAGAAATAATTTAAAGAATATCTCTAACACTTTTGTTCCTAAGTTCCTAGATTTTATCTTCGAGACATGAAAGGAAGAAGACGACTATGAAAGCGAGGATGGAACTGAAGGCAAAAAAGACAAGGGAGATGAGTCAAATAAATAAAAAGGGGGATTCTTGTCTTTATTTAATTATTTGTTTTAGGTCTTTAGGTATCTATTTCTTTCGTAGTTAGGAATTTGCTTCCGCATAATAGAACATTACAAACATGAATAAGCTTAACACCTCTTTATTAACAAAAAGACTAAGTGATGTTGTAATTGGAATGAACATGTCTAGGATTGGATTGTTAAGAAATACTTGATATTTAAGCAGTCTTTATGACTCACCTCTCTTTTCTTACAACCCTACTTGGTGTTCAGTTTTCATTCATTACTTTGTTTTTGCAATTAGGACATTGCTTCTTTTTAAAGAGGGATAAGGCAATTTGCTCGAATATTTTTAAAAATTTTCAAGTATGTTTCAATATTTTTACATAAGGATGCTTTAATAAATGAATTTTCAGAGAAAATTTTTGTTAATAAGTTAGTTTGGATGCAAGTGTAACAGCTCGATTTTTAATGGTGTCAAAAATAGTGGTTTCGGGACCACAACTCCGATAAGTCGAGTTATAAATATCGTTTATTTAATATTCATGATGTCAATATCATCGTGTTAACTTTTTTTTGAGAAATTTTATCGTTTAGATAGTTAATTGAGTAGAAAGGATTAAATTGTAATAAGTGCAAAAGTAGAGCTGGTTAATTAGTAGGACCAAAAGAGTAAATTAACCAATGAAAGGTTAGTGGGTGAGTTAGCATGAGTTAAAATAAGTATATATAGGTTTAATTAAGATTAAAAAGGGGTAATTAAAGATTAATGATTGAAGTTTAAATATTTACAAAATTGTCATTGACTATATATATGAAATTAAAAGAGGAAAATGAAAAAAAATCACTTATTTTCTTCATCTTCCCCACGGAAAGGCTAAGAAATTATGGTTCTCCATTGTTGAAACTTTGAGCTTTGATTTGGGTAAGAAAACCTTGATCGTTTTTAGTAATTTTTATGTTTTAAAGTCCGTATTAGCTTAATCTAGCTAATACAAGGACTAATTTGTGAATTTGTCAAATGTTGTAAAACTTGCCATTGTTGGAAATACTTGTTCTTGAAATATTTTGATAAGTTTGCATGCTTGGTGAATAGATTCATTGATTTTGTAAAGTGATTTTTTAATGAAATTAGGGTTTAAGGACTAAAATGTTAAAATGATGAAATTGTGTGTATTATGTGAGAAAAAATGAAATTGTAGGGACTTTTGGAGATCCATGATTATGTCGGCTAGTATTGGTTTTGTAAGAAAGGGGTAATTTTATGTGTTTTCTGCTTAGGGACTAAATTGAATAAAAGTAAAAGATTAAGGGTAAAATCATAATTTTTCCAAAAAGGACTAAATTGTGTCAAATGGTCTGATTAGGTGATTTAATGTGAAAATCGAATGATTTTTGGATGTAGACTACGATCGTGGTATAGATCGAGGGAAAGAGAAATTAGCGAAATAGTCCCTAGAGTCTAACCACAACTATAATCCAGTCCGATAAGTTTGTAATGTTAAAATCTTACTTCTAACTGCTTTCTTATGGCTGTTGGTGATTGGATCGACAAATTGAAGATTTGAATGATAAATACGACAGAAGAAGAAGTACCTGGTCTTGTGCCAAAGATTAAAGGTCCGATGACTCTATGTCATAGTGAGTTATATGAATCCTATCACGGATTAAAGGTCCGATGACTCTGTGTCATCGTGAGTTATATGAATCCTATCATGGATTAAAGGTCCGATGACTATGTGTCATCGTGAGTTATATGAATCCTATTACGGATTAAGGGTCCGATGAGTTTGTGTCATCGTGAGTTACATGAAGCCATCATGGATTAAAGGTCCGATAACTTTGTGTCATCGTGAGTTATCAAATGCGAATGGAAATTAATAACAGATGTATATCGCGTACTCGGTTAATTTGATAGATTGTACAACTCTTGAAGTTTGGTAGATCTGTTTAACCTTATGAACTTTCTAAGCTAAGAAATGCTTACATGTGGAAATTATTGTTGTTTTGTAGATTCACTTTTGCTGTTCCGGGATCAAATCATCTTGGAGCATCACACCATCCCGGAGTTCTTCGGTAGTTCTTACATCACTTGGTTATATGGCATGTACTAGGATGATGTTATCTTTGTTTATGTAATTGAGATTGTGAAATCCTTGTTATGTTGATGAGATGTTGAATGTAATGATGTATGTTTGTGCAAGTTAATTTATAGATTTAAAATACTATGTAATGACTTGGAATCTATGTATTTTGTGTTAGCTTAATGCATATTGAAGTCATGAACGATTTGTGTTGAAAACTTGCATTTTGGCATGATTCTTGAGATTCTGCATACTTGTTTCGGTAGAACCCACGCAAGTATCGGTAGATATACAGGGTAGGAGAGAGGAATGCTTCAAAAAAGCAAACAATCAAGCTTGATCTACTCACTTTATGGCTGGCCATGCATGAGAGAAGAATAGGGGATTCAGCCACCCCATTTTTGGTAAACTTACCCCTCAACCTCGCCTATAAATAGAGCCTTCAACCTCACTTCTTAATCATCCTTCCATTCATTAATCATCTCTTCTATTCTCTCATTTCTCTTTTCATTCTCACGCCTAGCATCTTTTTTCTTTCCTTCATATTATAGCCAGCAAAACCCTTTAAGAGATCCCTTAGTCGGCCACCTTAGAGAGTTATCAATAAAGAAGCGAAGCAAAGATTCGAAGGAATTATCTTCAATCGGAGTTTGGGTGACAACCAGTTCGATAGGGTTTATTCTTCTTATGTTATTTAATTTTATCATGTTTTCTATGTGTTCTTCAATCTTGTAATCAATAATGGTAGCTTAATTTTATTTAAGCTAGGATGATTGTATTATTTTAATAAAGTTAATTTGATTTATGCTTATGATGTTTGTACCTCAATCGATCATGTTTTCAATTAATTTCAAGTATGTATTTCATTTATATGTGATTGGATGCATTTGAATTACCTGAGCGATCCTAACCAGACGATAACTAGTGGACATAATAATTGAAATGTGCATGCTCAATTTAGATCCTAACCCGATTAAATTGCAGGTTCATAATAACTTTAATGAGCTCTATTATCTTGCATAGTTTTTAGATTTATGTGATTAAACTATTTCAAACCTAACATGTCCTTGTTACCTGACATGAATGCTAAGAAACCCTTAGTTTAATATGATCATTAAAATGCATATTTTATCAAGTAAATGATTTCGAGAGGACCTAATTAATGTGATTGTCCTAGTTTATATATGTTATTAATTGTTGTGATTGTGTTTTTCTGTTGCTAAAATCATTTCATACATTTAGATAATTACCATATTAGGTTTAATTACATTTAGGGATCAATGGCATTTAGTTATAATATTTAATTTTAATTAATATCACCCTAAAAAATATTGTGTTTCTACCAAGTTGTTTAATTTAATTTTACAAATTATTGATTAACATATACAATCCCTATGGAGACGATAACTCTATACTTTCTTATTACTTGATAACGACTATGTACACTTGCACAAACCTACGTGTTACAGCCCCCTCGTTGGTGGACGTCGTACGAAGTACATCATCCCTTTTCGTGTACATTTTAGAACATCCCCAATCATATGTGGATTGCCAACCACTAGAAGTTGAAGCCATTCCTAGTAAGTATTTCCAGCATTGAACATCGACCTATTGAAGTGCATGTCCCATCCACTAACGAGTGTCATGAAGGGTCACATATTCCGTTCTACCACCAAAAATGGATGGTTCCATGTTCTGCCTCCTACTAACAGAGTGTCGTGCAATGGTCAAGTATTCCTCTCGAATAGTAGTAGATATTGAAGTTGCAAGTGCTTCATTTGGCTTTGAAAATTCCACATATAACTCAAGATAGGGTGATCCACTAGCGAGGTGTGTCCATACCATTGCCTCCATGCCACAAGTACCTTTGATATAGAATGAGTCATATGTCATGGGATCGGTTGAAGCACAAAATCAATACTTAATAGATGAAAGTCTCATTGGTGTCACTCTGAAGATTTTTGCGCCTAATTCTTTTACGAAGTTATGTCAATTCTATGTTCTCCTTAAAAACCAGTTGTGTTGTGTTCTCCAATAAAAAAACAATGCCATTCTCGGTGTTACAGACCTCACCGTCATAGTAAATAACAGCACTAATACGTATACTCAAATTATCTGTTGAAAGAAATTCAAAACAAAAAACATTAGGCAAAAATATGATGATTCGTATAAATAATAACATGAAAAATCAACTTATATCTTCTCAACTTGTTCAATTTCTCTTTTTCTGAACTTCTTCAATTTCTCTTGCTACGACTTATGCAACCAAAGGCTGAAATTTTGGTTATTTATAGCCTAAGGGATAGTGGGATACTCAATTCTGTATAATTTCCCTGATAGTGGGGGTTGAGATTTGTAAGGGAAAATTGCTCCGAGAAGGATGCACTGTCATCGGCACTACTAAAAACGGCATCCAACTAGGAGCTTTTTCAGTATTTTTGTTGACAGTGCATCCTTCTTGCTAAATAGTTTACATAATCTACATACCAAGGTGTTCCTATGTTCAGTGATCGTGTTTCTACTCTGAATAACTGCTCATCTATGAAAGTCTCTTTTATTTCCTTTAGAGGTGTAGAAGTATGATGGGTTTCTAATCGTGAAAAATGATAAGCAATCTGATTTTCTGTCCCTTTTCGGTCTATAATCCATAAGTCGAACTCCTGTAACAGCAGTACCCACCTCATTAATTGTGCATTCATCTCTTTTTTCTTCATTACATACTTCCATGTTGAATAATCTGTATAAACATAGACATGATTAGCCATTAAGTAAGGACGAAATTTTTCACAAGTAAAACCTATTGCTAGCATCTCCTTTTCAGTAGTGGTATAATTGCATTGTGCTGCGTTAAGAGTTTTGCTGGCATAATGAATAGATTCACGTAGACGATCTTTTTTCTAGCCTAAGATAATACCTACAGCATAATCACTGACATCACACATGATAATAAAGGGTTCATTCCAATCTGGTGTGATAATTATAGGAGCAAACACTAATTTTTCTTTTATATTTTCAAAGGCTTCCACACAATCATTATTAAATAAGGAACATATTTTTGTAACAATAAATTTAATGGTTTAGAAATGTGAGCAAAATCTTTAATAAACCTTATCTAAAATCCTGCATGTCCTAAAAAAGTTCAAATACCTTTGATATTTGTGGGATGTGGCAGGTTCTTTATTACCTCAATTTTAGCTTTGTACACTTCTAACCCCTTTTACGAAATTTGATGTCCCAAAACAAATCCTTCTCTTACAATAAAATGACATTTTTCCCAATTAAGTACTTTGTTAGTTTCTTCAAACCTTTGAAGTACCTTCTCTAAGTTTAGCAAACATTCTTGGAATGAATTCCTATATACTGAAAAATTGTCGATGAAAACATCTAACCCTTCTTCCAGCATATCTGTAAAAATAGCGGTCATACATCTCATAAATGTGGCAAGAGCATTACAAAGTCCAAAAGGAATTCTTTTAAAAGCATAAGTTCCAAAAGGATAAGTAAAAATTGTTCTCTTCTGATCATCAAGATGTATAGGGATTTGACGGTAACCCAAATACCCATCTAAGAAGCAATAGTATTTTTTTATGCTAATCGATCCAGCATTTGATCAATGAAAGGTAACGGAAAGTGACCTTTCTTTGTTGCATCATTTAATTTCCTGTAATCAATACACACTCTCCACCCTGTGACTGTTCGTGTCGGAATTAACTCATTGTGTTCATTTTCTACTACTTTCAACCTACCTTTTTTGGTATACATTATCTAGGGCTAACCTATTCACTATCGAAAATTGCATATACAATACTCGCATCTAACCACTTTAACAATTCCTTCTTCACAACTTCCTTCATAGCTGGATTAAGTCTTCTCTGCGCATCCACCACATGTTTCTTTCCTTCCTCTAACAGGATTTTGTGTTGACAAAATACTGGATTAATGCCTTTGATATCATCAATCGTCCACCTAATGGCTTTCTTATGATGTTTAAGCACATCTTACAAAGCTTCCTCTTGCAGACCACTCAACCCTATTGCAATTATTATGCGTAAATTTTTTCCCCCAAATACTCATATTTCAAATGTTCTGGTAATGGGTTTCACTCTACTTCTGGTGGCCTCATGACTAACGGTATCATCTTTGTGGTACTCGATATAGTTTCATTTATTGCCTCTTTACTTTGTTTCCACCATTCCAGTTAGGTTGTTATAGATTCGACACTTGGCTCTTCTTCATTTGGTCCTTCATCCTTAGAATCTTCTTCTTCACATTGGGCGGTTACAAACTGGTTACAACTAGGCTCATCATAGAAGTGTTGAATTTGTATAGTGATATGAATGCCTCCTAATATAAAGTGGAGTATGGCTTTAAATCTTTCCCAAGCTTGCCCTAATGTTTCTGTCATAGTTTGCTTGAAATGAAACATTTGTATATATCCTTACATAATTTTAGGCATAGAAATCATTCGTTAAAGAAACATGTACACAAATTCATCCCATATCGTGATAGTGTTTGCGGCCAATGAATCTAGCCACGATTTTGCCTTCCCAACTAGAGCAAAACGAATCAATAGGAGTTTAATAACATTTGAAGCTACCCCTGCGTATGAGACTGTATTACAAATTGCCTCGAATTTTTGTAAAACTGTGACAAGATCTTCTGTCAAAAGATCAAAAACGAAATATTGTTAGTAATCCAAGATATTAGAGATGGGTTTAATTCAAAATTATTATGATAAATTGATGATCGAGCAATACGAGATTGTAACCACTCTAAATCAAAAAAATCTCTAATGCTGTTTTCATCATTTTAGAAAAGTTAAAAGAAATTTAGTCAAAAACAAATAATTAAAATGTATAGGAAAGTAGAAAAAGTTGTATCTATTACCTAAAACTCTCCTAATTATTCAAATAACAAAGAAGAAACAAAAATCACTAACGCGTTGCCTCCTCGGCAATGACGCCAACAACTTGATTGCCTTCAAACTTATTCTCGTCTGGTATGTGTTTTTTGCTTTCGCAAGTATATGAGTCAGGTTGTAATATAGTTTATATAACGAAATACTTGGTAGTATTCCAAGGATCATACCCAAAGGAATCTTTAAGCAATAGTGACTTATATCCCTGTAAAGAAAAGAATTAATTAGTATTATCTTTAGAGTTTATAGTATAAAAAAAATAATAGTGTTTGTGATTGAAAAGCATAAAGTAAATAAAAGAAAGCAAGGGAAAAAAATAGAAAATTCAATAAACAGATTTGGGGAGATTAGGTTGCTTCAGTATGGATTCTTCAACCATCGATTTTGGGGATTTTTCTTCAATCAATTAGTCGCTACCCTAGTAGGATATTCTGATCTTCCACCAATATAGTGAGTCGATAGAGACTACTTATCACTAGATGTCATAGTTTAAACCAGTTTGGGGAAAATGTCTTCACGGATAGGCAATACCAATTTTGGGTTCATTCCCACCTAAATGACTTTCTAGGGTTGTCAGGCCTAGTGTTTGTTTCATGCTCTTCCTTTCCCAAACAGCTGATCCGATTGAAAATCCCTGTTTATACGACAATTAAATATTCATACTTCCACTCTCTAATCCCTCACAATGGGATTAGTTCCTCATGGTTTCTTTAAACATCATAAAAATAATAATACAAATAAACATACGATTGAATAAATGAAGTGAGAAGAAACTTTAATTGTATAGAAATTTGTCGGGAAATAATTCCACGATCGTTTATGCGAAATTTACAATCTCATTTCAAAAATGGAATAATAAAGTAAAAACGAACTAAGAACAAAAAGTGTGTAAAACCCTAGTGCTAGAGGCCCTAATTATAGAATTGGATGATCGTTTTCCTTAACCTTAGGTCAGCTGTCGTTCCTCGTGTTTAAGTGTCGTTGTATAAAATGAAACACCCTTCACTCGGTGCAAAAATTGATTTCAGGAGTCGATGTCACGACACATCAGGACCTGTGTCGCGAGGAAGAGATCAATCCCCTCCTTTGGTGTCATCATGCAGGCGTAGTCACGACATAAGTGATGTATGTCGCGACAAAGAAGTCAGATCCCAAATTCTTCAAGTCTAGTCCCTTTGTTGCGACGTAGAGAAGTCTATGTCATGACATAGTGATAAGCTTCACACTTGTTCGACTTCTAAAGGTCTCCTACATACTCACGAAGTATGTTAGCTAACCTTTTGGCCTCAATCGGCCTTAAAGACAATAAAACAGACCTTTTTTCACTTTTGACACATTTTATTAAAAATAGAAAACTAACTTACATCCTACGGAAATAAATTTCAAGCTCCTAAAGTGTGAAAAATAGTTCAATCTGCTAAGTACAAAACCAGCAGATCAAACTCCCCCACACTTAAGTCATTGCTTGTCCTTAAGCAAATAAAGCAAGAAAAACAAATAAAGCAAGGAAAGTAAACGAAGGAGCTTGAGTTTATATCATCAAAGATTAGAATCGTAACATATACTCTAGGCATTATATATTTCTCAATAATTCCAACATGATGAGTGAGTAATTTTACCATTCTTGTTTAGAAAAATATAAGTTCAATAAGTTACCAGAAATACAAACATCAAAGTTTTACTGATATAACTCCATCAATGCCTAATACAAGTACTTTAATTATCCTAGTACAATGTAGATAGTCATAATGCGGTCATGCAATTCCACATTCATTCATGCATAGAGTTGTTTAAGTCACATAGGGCTTTTTGGGTTGTAACGTGTTGAGGCTTAGGCTAGGTATGAAATTTAAAGAATAGTAAGCACAAAGGGTAACAAACACGAAAATAGTTTGGCACATTATATTGTTCCCTATTCTCCCCCTTTAGTGTCCCATTCCATCTCACCTCCTTATTTCCCCTTCTCTCGCCTTCCTTTTCTCTCCACTTAGGAAACCTCAACATAGTCTACTCCTTTTAGCCAACCTATGAGTATTCTTTTGTTTCTTGAGTAATATTTTTCTTTCTTTTTGATATTTTTATGACTTCATCACTTTTCATATCTCATGAATTTTCTTCTCTTTTGTCTCTACTCATTTCTTTTTTTATGTTCATTATTTTTCTCTTTCTGGCTAAACTAGAGTTCATATTCCATATTGGTTTTCCTATTTCACTCTTGATTTTCTTCAACCTCCACCATAATGTGTCTACTTACCCTCAATACATATGGTCATACGTCTATTATCGTGCAAAATAGAACCAAAGAAAAGAGTACATACAAATCATCTTTTTTGGCTTTAGAGGCTTGTAATATAGTTCATCAAGAAAGGTCATAAGGTTCAAAGATGGGTGCTAACTAAGGTATAACTTTTTTAGCTTTAGATGTAACCAAACAATGTCTTAGGTCATCCTTAAACACCTCAATATGCACAAATATCAATTTAGTCACATAATCTTAAAATTACTATCTATCATATATACTAGCATGCTTTTTCCCTTATATCATTCACATCATTTGGTATCAACAATACCTTTCTATCTATACTTAGTGTAACCTATAGAACTTAATGGTATCATGCTAAAAAATTTAAAAATTTCTCATCATCATGCCAAATTTATCAAAAAAATATCATCATCCTATTATACATGCTCCTAACTGATCACTTGTATTTTTACAAGCTCAAGCACACATCAAAGAAAAAAAATGCTAAAATAAAAATTGAATGCAAAATTTCGATGTTACCCCCCACGCTTTAGATAACACATTGTCCTCAATGTGCAACCCCTTAAATAGTAAGGAAAAAAATTACCCGATTGATCTTGAAAGCTCCTCCTCTTATGGTGGTTGTCCTTCTTGCTTTTGTCGTGAATCCTCGAAATGTTTTGTCTCCATAATGTGAGGTGAATATATATATATTTAGTAGTAAAAGAAAAACTAATATGCATATATAAAAGAAATAAAAACATATATATTCTTAATAAAATAAATAATAATAAAAAAACTATGAAAGAAACAATTAAAACCTTATCCTAAACAAAAACTAAAATATAAATCCCTACTCATCTTCGTCATTCAGTCCTCTCCTCCTCCGCTCTTCACTTTGGTTTTGCTGTAACAATGTGAATTGAGCAAACAAATCATCACCTAATAATTTACTAGGCAGATTTATTGTTCGATCAAATTGTTCAGTTGGTACCCTTGCTTTTTTACACATGGGAGTTATTAGATGAGGGAAAAGTATATCTTTCTCTAATTCTTTGCAGATTCCACCATGCTTCGATAAATTCACTTCCCCACATATTCATTTTTTCCTAAGAATCCCATATTTCATGATGGCATGAATTGGGTGTATCTCAGTCATGTCTGAAGTAAGAAGAATCCTGGAGCAAATGAATTTCATCCATATCTTGTCCCTAGGTGTCATTAGTTCTTGATTAAAATTTTCTGGGATCGCAGTGTCTTCTCGATATGTCCATAATTCCTTCCTAGCTATCAAGAATATCATAATTTCCTCGGTATCAATATTCTTGAGCTCTTTCAAATCAATTCTGTGGAGGTAGACTTGGTAATAATACGGCGTGTTATAAAACCTACAGATTTGAACCTCATTCATATATACCTTAACTCCTCGAATTTTCAAAGGGCCCTGAAGTTGCCCACAAGATCGTCTCACCTCCATTTTCTTCATTATCAAGTAGAGTTCTTGCACGATAGAGATGTTAACTGGCTCTTTGTAGGGTAGACAAAATTACGTTCATTCATGATCTACCACATTCTCCCAAATGCCCTTACAGAATCTCATTAAGGGCTCAAATTTTTGTTCTTGGATGAAGGTATATGGCTGCAGTTGTTGTAAGTACTTGTCTAAATCATTTTCTGAAAACTCAAAAACAGGGTTAGAATCGTTTGCACTTGAATAATCTATTTGATAAGAGATTTTTAATTTAGGGTTCTTCTTTTGATTATTAATAAAAAATGAAGAGAAAGGAAGCAAATTTATACTAAATGATTAGGAAGAAGTTTAGAGGGTTTAGAAGTTAATATTTTACACAAATTAAAACATTTAAATTGAAATTAAATTGTGTAACTCTTTTGAGTTAGAGTTTACCTGAAGTTCCATCTCTTATGTCGGTGTGTCGTGACATCGAGGCCAGACCCGATGTTCCATAAAGCAAGAATTGTTACGACATGGAGGGTGCATGTCACGACATCGCGGGCAGTTTCCTTGTTGTTCTTGTGGCTGATTATCGCGACATGGGTTGTGGGTGTTGCGACATCAAGACTAGTTTTCATTAGACTCCAAATCTGAACTGTTATCCATTCCTTGGGTTTTTTTTTTCTGATTTTTAAAGCTAGCATAGGTTCCTTACTCCACATTGTCTTACAACATAAAGGTTGCTCATCAATAAGTACATTTGTAGTTCCCCCATAATACGACTTTACTCTCTGCCCATTCACTAAGAAAATTTGGCCATTCTTACCTATTAAATCGATTGCTCCATATGGTTTTACTTGATTAATGGTATATGGTCCTCTTCATCTTGATTTGAGTTTACGGGGAAATAATTTTAACCTGTAATTAAACAGTAATACCTTCTGTCCTGGCTCGAAGGTTTTCTTCTTAATTTAAGCGTCGTGACGTAACCTACTTATTTCCTTGTATAATTTCGTGTTTTTGTAGGCCATGAAACAAAATTCTTCTAATTCTTGTAACTAAAACAACCTCTCCTTCTTTGCTAATTCGGGATCTAAGTTCAGTTCTTTGATAGCCCAGTATTCCTTTTTTTCCAATTCAATAAGTAGGTGATAGTTTTTTCCATAAACAAGTTTGTATAAAGACATACCCAATGGTGTTTTGTAAGTTATTCGATAGGCCCATAAAGCATCATCTAATTTCACATCCTACTCTTTGCAATTAGGGTTTACTATCTTTTCGAGAATCTATTTAATTTCCCAATTGGAAACTTTAGCTTGGTAATTAGCCTGTGGTTGATATATTGTTTCCATCTTGTGTCGGATACTGTACTTTATGAGAGCGGCTTCGAATTATTTGCCGCAAAAGTTTAACCCTTCATCATTGATTAAGGCTTGAGGTATTCCAAATCTTGCAAAACTATTTCTTCTCAAGAATCTCACTACTAATTTAGTGTCATTAGTGGGTAATGCCACAACTTCAACCCATTTGAAGACATAATCTACCGCCAACAAAATATACTGATTTCCAAATGAACTGGGAAAAGGTCCCATGAAATCAATTCCCCAAATGTCAAATACTTCTACCTCGATAATTCCCACTTGTTGCATTTCATCTCATTTTGATATATTCCCCGTTCGCTGACACCGATCAAAGTTCTATTCATAGTAGGGCAATAAAATCCTAATTGCAACACTTTTTAATTTCTTCATTTCCCACCGAAGTGTTCCCTGCAAGGGGAGTCATGATATCCTTTAAGAATATCATTTATCTCCTTTTCAACTACACATCGTCATACTAGCTTATCAGCACATTGTCAAAACACATAAGGATCATTCATTTTTTCTGCTGCCACGATACCTTTAGTGGGAAAACCCCTCTTGCTAAGTAGTTCAAATAATCTGCATACTAAGATTTTCCAATGTTCAGTAGTCGTGTTTCTACTCTGAATAACTACTTATCTGTGAAAGTCTCTTTTATTTCCTCTAGAGGTGTAGAAGTATGATGGGTTTCTAATCGTGACAAATGATTAGCAATCTGATTTTCTATCCCTTTTTGGTCCATAATCCATAAGTCGAACTCCTATAACAGCAATACACACCTTATTAATTGTGCCTTCATCTCTTTTTTCTTCATTACATACTCCTATGTTGAATGATCAATATAAACTAGACACTATTAGCCATTAAGTAAGGATGAAATTTTTCACAAGCAAAAGTTACTGTTAAAAACATCTCCTTTTCAGTGGTGGTATAATTGCATTGTGCGGGGTTAAGAGTTTTGCTGGCATAATGAATAGCTCCAAATAGGCGATCTTTTTCGTAGCCGAAGACAACAACTCCAGCATAATCACTAACATCACACATAATAATAAAGGGTTTGTTCCAGTCTAGTATGATAAATATAGGAACAGACGCTAATTTTTCTTTTATTTTCTCAAAGGCTTCCACACAATCATTATTAAATAAAAAAGGAACCTCTTTTTGTAACAATAAATATAAAGGTTTAGAAATGTGAGCAAAATCTTTAATAAACCTTTTGTAAAATCCTATATGTCCCAAAAAATTTCGAATACCTTTTTTATTTGTGGGATATGGTAGGTTCTTTATTACCTCAATTTTAGCTTTGTCAACTTCTAACCCCTTTTACGAAATTTAATTTCCCAAAACTAATCCTTCTCTTACCATGAAATGACATTTTCCCCAATTAAGTACTAGGTTAGTTTCTTTACACCTTTGAAGTACCTTCTCTAAGTTCAGCAAACATTCTTAGAATGAATTCCCATATACTGAAAAATCGCCCATGAAAACATCTAGCCCCTCTTCCAGCATAACTGCAAAAATAGCGGTCATACATCTCATAAATGTGGAAGGAGCATTACAAAGTCTAAAAGGCATTCTTTTAAAAGCATAAGTTCCAAAAGGACATGTAAAAGTTATTTTCTCCTGATCATCAAGATGTATAGGGATTTGATGGTAACCCGAATACCCATCTAAGAAGCAAAAATATTCTTTTCCTGCTAATCGATCCAGCATTTGATCAATGAAAGGTAACAGAAAGTGATCTTTGTTGCATCATTTAATTTCCTGTAATCAATACACACTCTCCACCTTGTGACCGTCCATGTGGGAATTAACTCATTATGGTCATTTTCACCCATTCACTATTGGAAATTGCATATAAAATAATCGCATCTAACCACTTTAACAACTCCTTCTTCACTATTTCCTTCATGGTTGGATTAAACCTTCTCTGCGCATCCACCATAGGTTTCCTTCCTTCCACTAACCGGATTTTGTGTTGACAAAATGCTGGATTAATGTCTTTGATATCAGCAATCGTCCACCTGATCGCACTATAACCGTCACAGCAATAATGTGCAAGCGGACATTGTCGATGCAAGTATAATAGATAGATGTGAATCTGTCAGATATCGACCCCACGAGGATGGTGTTCTTGTTGCTTAAACTTGTCGAAGCAAAAGTAGTTGAAATAAGAAGAATTGTCAAGAGTAATGTCAGTGTCACTAAGTCAAGACTGCACAAATAAAAGAGTTAAAACTGTCAATGTTATTTTTGTAAACTGTAACATAGATTGTCAGAGCAAATTTTAATAAAAGATGAATGAATATTTGAAAATGTTTTGTAAATGTAAATTGAGAAAATTAAAGAAGTAAAACAAGTGTAAAGGAATGGGGGAATCCCTGATTTGACAAGTTGGCAAAGACTAAATGAGACTACAAGGTAACCAGTAGATAAATTGTCCTTGCAATTAAGTTCTAATGATATCTCACTACTTTCGACTTCTTTGTTTAGCAATGACTCAAACGCTCACATTAGCCACACCTTCTAATGCTGGCAATGCTTTGCCATTGAGAACAAGTGACCAGAATTCCTTCTTGTCTCAAGCAACTTCGGTTGTCTTGCTTGTTGATCTAACTTTGTCACTGCACCTTCCAGTGACTGTGACTGCAATCGCACTTCCGTGGTCAAAACTGTTAAATCTAAGGATAAAAAAATAAGAAGAATTGAATAGATATCAAAATAGATCTAACATTAATAGGTACTTCCATACACAATTAAAGTCAACAGAATTTATCAACATTTAAGAGGAATTAAAGAAGAAATTGAAGCATTCTATTCCTAGCCTACTAGAATCCTTCCATAATTGCTACTCTTGCGTCAAACTTAGATCACTTCTCGTCAGAAGTAGTTGCCTTCTCGTCGCATCAGATCACCCTTCAGAAAAGTTAAGATTCCATGGAAGCTCACTTGATAAAGAATTAGAAAATATGGACTTAATTCCTCCCGATCTTCTCTCTTCTCTATTTATTTCCACTAGCGAGTACAGGTATCCTTCTCTTCTCAGATCTAACTTCCTTGTAGCTGTGCAAGTTAGTTACTCCAGTTGTACACTCATGCAGATCTGGTTTATGAATTAGGCAGTTACAGGTTATCGTGACATTACTAGATGCAAATTTATATTTTTATTTGCTGCGACAACTTGACATTTTCGTTTGCTTATGCTCCTAGATATGTTAGCAGTGTACAATTCCTGGTGCAATATGGAAGTATTCATGCAGTGACATATTTGGACGCAATTCCATATCGAATTTGTGGCCACAGCTCTGAATGCTTTCCTGCTTCAATCTTCTAAGATGGATTCATGCACTGACATCTTTAGACGCAAAAACTGATACTAAATACAGTGACATTATTAGCACAAAATGGGTTAAAATGGAAGAAAATAAGACCATATAATACTGATTTAGAAGCTACAATTACTAGGTATAAAATTCTGAAAATGTATGCTAAATATGGTACAAAAGGAAACAAATTATACTCTAATTAAGGAGAATTTAATAGTCTTTTCTAATGCTATCACACCCCTAAACTTGAGTTTTTACTTGCCCTCAAGTAAATAAAAGCTAACAAAGTTATATCAAAATTCTTGTCACCACAATAATCATTCTAGCAACTTAAATTCTCTGGGATCCTAATGTATAAATTACACTCATATGATAGAAAATTGCGCTGATAATTTATAGATATGAATAATCACAACTGTAACTTCACTAATGCTAGCATCATGCTTTGAATCTTAAATCCTCTTAACCAATATAGCATTTATTATTCTATATATATTATATATCAATTTTTCTTTCTTTCTCTTCTTTTTTTATATGCGACTGAGAGATGTCATTGCATTACTATACCCTTGTTCCTAGGCAGTAAAGATGGGGTGCAACAAACCCCTAGAAAGTATGTAATTGCACCGACACACACTCTTCCAGTGACAGCCTTTGGCTAGATATTTTTTTCTAACACTTGCATTGGAGTGTTCTCCCTTGATAAGTCTCCATGTACCCACATTGGAGTGTCTTTTAGTATATATCATTATATACATAGCTGCAAATGGTAAGTTAATTCAAGATTCAAATAATGATACTACTCATTTATTACTAATGCAATTTCAACCATTCATCAAAAAACAAAAGGATATAACATTCAATCACATTCATCCAATTCATACATTATCATGTCACATAATTTAAGAATTAAGCATCAAATGAAAAATTGTGGTCACATTTTTCATAACTTTGCATACTTTCATTCAACTTAAAAGACAAATAAATTCTGAAACTTGTGGTTTCCTTTTCCTACATATATCCCCCCAAACTTAGTGTCTGCATTGTCCCCAATGCACTTGCAATATTATACAAATATTAATGGAAATGCAACTACCATGCAAATGCGCTGACAAATAAAATGAAAAGAAAATTAAAAATGCAATGACAACTATATGAAATGTATGCAATTAAACTAGGTACTAAAAAATAACCTAACTCAGTGTGTTGCAGCCGAGGATGTGGCTGCTTTGGACTTTTTCTTCTTTTTGGGGCGCTCCTCTTTGCGCTTCTTTTTGTCCTTGTGTTTAAGCTTTTTCTCCAATGGTTCAACCAGTGGAGTGGATTGCTCCTCCAGGTTCGATTGAGTATTGGCTTCATTGACAGTAACATCAAACGGATGAATCTCAGCAACTGTTGCCATATAAGGCACAATAGCTAGAGGATTAAAATAATCATTGCTAGATGTTACGGCTTTGGCCTGACTCGCCACAGCTGGTGCCAGTTCTTCAGTAGATGCACCCACACTGGCAGGTGCGGCGACAAATTGTTCAGATAAATTTGTCGCTAGAAATTCTTCTTCTTTTCTTTTTCTCTTTCTTCCTTTCTTTTCTCTTCTTCCTCCCCTTCCTCAGCTTCCACAGAGGCCATGGTTATTTGTTCCTCGTCAGCAGCAGCAGCTTCTTTCTCCGCCATATTTGCCCCCAAACTATTTAAAAATTCATCCTCAATGAGGCTGGCAATATTGCGGTAACAATCCTCCACATCCCTAGAATGCACTTTCTAGTCCTCATCGTCAGAAATGTAGACCATGTGAGGAGAGTGGACAGATTGAGTCTTCCCTTCTGAAGTAGCATGTTCAGTTGATGGTGTTGCCTCCCTGATGATAGGGGGAACACAAGGAATTCTGGCATTGGATTTTTGCTTAAGCTGCTTAATTCGCTGACAATGGAAGTATTCCATGCCCTGGTATAGGCATATAATAAGTTGCCTATACTCCATCTCGTCCATTGCACCGACAAGTTTGATTTGTTGGATGCTTATTCGGTCAATGAGTTGCTCAATTTCTTTTAGTTTTTTCCAAATTTGGGGATCTATAGGTGCATGGGTTTGTTTGTCCTTTTTCTTCGCCTTACCTTTTCTTTCTTTGCTGGCACTTCTCTTACAACAGGGGTTTCCTACCCCCTTGTCATCCTCTCAACAGAGACATCATTTATAAGGCCTTTATTCTCCAAAAACTCCTCCCTTCACGAGGCACCACGCTCTTCTGTCTGCATAACAACATGATCAAAGAAAGGAAACGCAAGATACCTGTTTGTTTTGCGACAGACTCTGTAATTTCTTGGTGGAGGATTGCCCCGATATCTATCCGACAACCCTTTATTATAGAATGTATCAAACACATTCTATCCAGCGTCACTGTAGTGCTATGAGTGGAGGGTAAGAGGCGACTGTTGATGAAGTGAAACCAGACTTTGCTCTGGACGATAAGGAAACAGCGATGCATTGTATAGTTGTTAGGATTGTTTCTAGTCCAAACACCACCATCGACGCACAAGTCATTCAGCAACACGCCAGCGCCTTCCTCAGGTAGGTTTTCCAAAAAGTAACATGCTTGTCTTCCCCTTCGGTGATGTTGTAAAGGGCATTTATGTGATCAGTGCCCCATGGTAACAGTCCCTTACAAACAAAGATGAATTCCTACTCTTGGTCAACTAGATTAGCATAAAACTCTGTTACCAGGGAAGGGGAATTTCCTGCCGGATGATCATAGAACTTCTCCTATCCCAATCTCGAAATCGTTCTAGCCACTTGTTTCCTTAGTGTCAATAGTGGGGACAACTGGAATCCTTGTTCAGGATGGCAGTTTCGCTTCAGCATCACTTTATGAAAACGGTCTTTGGTCGTTTTAGTTAAGAAAAGGATGAGTTCTTTGGGTATCGGTTGGTCGGTGTTACAAACCATCACCATCGATGATTTAGCGACTTGTCTCGAAGGGGTTTTGGAACCTGGAATTTTGGCCATATCTAAATGAAAGAAGAAAGTGAAAAATTTGTAAAAATAATTGTGAGTTTAAGAAAAGGAAAAATTACAGTAACAATGACAGATGTGAGCATGAAGAGCACTGTCGGTCGAGTATGGTAATTTATAAAAGATGAAGGTGAAAAGGCGTGATGATTGCCACTGTCGAAAGAGGACATTGTGTCTGCATCCAATAAATGTGAGGGCACAGATTGTCTTTTTTTTGAACCGACCCAACGATTGGGGAAAGAGGTGAATCAATCAACGTGATTCTTTCCCGAAATGCTTCAATGAGTCAGCAATTGAATGAGTCGACAAGTTATGTTCTTCTATGCTTTGACAAAAAGGATAGCTTTTATTCCTACAGAAAACTAAAGAAACTAATTAATATGAAAATAAAGTACAAAAAAAATAGAAAAATTTTAGGGACATTTTAAGAAAATATGACCAGGTTAATGGTCACGTCTTGCTCATTGGTGTCCGGGCTGAGATAGTGCTTTAGTCATTGGCCATTCACTTTGAATTGGTATCCATCATTTAAATCTTTAATTGTCATCGCACTATGAAGGAATGCTTCGACAACTTCGAAAGGCCCTGACCATCTAGAGGGTAATTTACCTAGATGCAGTTTCAATCGTGAACTAAATAAAAGCATTAACTGACCAGTAGAAAATTGTCACCGTAAAATGATGTTGTCATGCCATCTCTTAGTTTTTTCCTTGTATATGGCAGCATTTTCGTAAGCATTGTGTTGAATTTCCTCTAGCTCTGAAATGTCCAACAATCTCGTTTGCCCAGTAGCATCATAATCCATGTTCACTTGCTTAATTGCTCACATGGCTTTATGTTCAAGTTCTACGGGCAAATAACAGGATTTACCAAAAACCAGCTGATACGCGACATCCCTAACGGTGTTTGTAAGCTGTGCGAATCACCACAATGCATCATTTAATCGTGAAGACCAATCGTGTAGATGGATTAACCACCTTTTCAAGGATACTTTTGATTTGCCAATTGGACATTTCAGTTTGGCCATTTGATTGCGGATGATATGTGTAGTTGCCATGTGATGCTTCACCCCATAATGTTTTAAATCTATCGCCACTTGGTTACAATGGAAATGAGTGCCTTGATCACTTATTAAAGCTCGAGGTGTGCCGAACCATGTAAGAATATATATGTGAAAAATTTCAACACTGTCTGAGCATCATCCCTAGGAACAGCTATTGCTTCGATCCACTCTGAAACATAGTCAATCGCGACCAGAATATATACATTTCCAAAAGAATTGGGAAATGGTCCCATGAAATTCATACCGTAAACATCGAAAAGCTCAACTTTTATTATAAGCTATTGTAGCATCTCGTTGCGTCGAGATGTTGATCTGGTACACTGACATTTATCACAATGATGAGCAAAATTGTGAGCGTCTCAAAACAATGTCAGCCAATAAAATCCTGACTAAAGGACCCTTGCAGCAGTCCTAAACACTACCAAAATGACCTCTATAAAAAGCATCATGGCAATGCTTCAGGATAGACAGCATTTTTTCCTCAGGAACGCAGTGACGGATAATATTGTCAGCACATACCTTGAACAAGTATGGCTATTCCAATGGTACTTTGCAGCATCTTGAAGAAATCTGACCTTTCGGTGACTAGTCGCATTAAGCGGAAGTTTCCACAGACTAAATAATTGACCACATCTGCATACCATGGAGATGCGTCAATAAAGAATAACTTCTCGTCTGGAAATGTGTCGACAATTTGTGATTTATTCCCATCTTCACTTCTAGATTCCAATCAAGATAAGTGGTTTGCTACCTGATTGTTCAATCCTTTTTGTCTTTAATCTCAATATCAAATTTTTTTAATAACAGGATCCATCTAATCAACCTAGGTTTGGCATCTTTTTTTGCCAAAAGGTATCTCAAAGCAGAATGATCAGTATAAACTGTAACTTTTACGCCGACAAGATACGAGCGAAACTTGTCAAATGAAAAAACTACTACCAAAAATTCTTTCTCTGTAGTTGTATAATTTACCTGTGCTTCAGTTAGGGTTTTGCTAGCATAATATATTGTATGAAATACCTTATCTTTGAGTTGTACAAGTACAGCACCGACGGTATAGTCGCTCGCATCACACATCACTTCGAAAGGTTGAGACCAATCCGGTGCGACGACAATAGGTGTCTGCACTAGCTACTGCTTAATTTTAATGAATGCTTCCAAACAAGCATCATTAAACAAGAATTTTTATTTTGCTCCAACAAGGAGCAGAGAGGTTTTGCTACTTTGGAGAAATCTCGAATGAAACGACGATAAAATCTGGCATGGTCGAGAAAACTCCTTATTCCATTTCCATTGATTGGGTGTGGTAGCTTTTCAATGATTTCTACCTTTGCCTTATCAACTTCAATGCCTTGACAAGAAATACGATGGCCAAGGACAATGCCTTTAGTTGCCATGAAATGACATTTTTCCCAATTAAGCAACAGATTGGTGTCCTCGCATCGCTTTAATACTTTAGCTAAATTGTCAGCGCATTTATAAAAATTGTGACCATAAATAGAGAAATCATCCATAAATACCTCCAACGAATCCTCAATCATATCAGATAAGATGGTCATCATGCACCTCTAGAATGTAGCTGGTTCATTGCATAAACGAAATGGCATCCAATGAAAAGCAAAGGTTCTAACCGGGCAGGTAAAAGTTGTCTTTGCTTGATCCTCTAGTGCGATTGCTATCTGGTTGTAACTAGAGTATCCATCATGAAAACAGTAATAGACCTTACCAGCGAGCCTATCCAGCATTTGATCAATGAATGGAAGTAGGAAGTGATCTTTCTTTGTGGCAGCATTTAAACGACGATAATCCATGCACACTCGCCAACCTGTAGCAATGCGAGTAGGGATTAGTTCATTTTTATCATTGCTTACCATTGTGATGCAGCTCTTCTTTGGCACACATTGGATCGGGCTCACCCAAGTACTGTCTAAGATTGGATAGATTATGTTTGCGTCCAACCATTTGATGATTTTTTTTCTTCACAACTTCTTTCATTTTCTTATTTAATCGATGTTGCTATTCAATTGACTGTTTTCCCTCATCTTCCAGCCTAATTTTATGCATGCAAAAAGAAGGACTAATGCCTCTGATATCCGTAATACTCCAAGCAATGGCTCTCTTACGCTGCTTAAATATTCCAATTAACTTCTCTTCTTGGCTTGCGTCGAGACTTGCGCTCAAAATTATTGGCAATGTATCATTGTCACCAAGGAAAACATATTTCAAATGCGTTAGCAATGGTTTCAACTCCAATGTCGGAGCTTCTTCAATCGATGGTTTGAAAACAGGGATTGTTCTATTCGTTAAATCCAACAATTCCATTTGCCATCCATGTCTGAGCTCACAAACAATAGCCTCAACCTTGTGGTCACATTCTGGTAGGAAATTGTCTCTAAATGTCACTACATATTCTTCTGTCACTGCTGAACTACGTTCATGAAATTCCTCTGTAATTAACTCATCAAGGACATCAATATGGTGACATTGTTCCTTACTCCTAAAAGGAATTGCTTCAAAAACACTGAAAGTAACGTGTTCATCGTTATGTCACATGATCAACTCGCCCGTAAAAACATCTATAAGAGTGCGCCCCGTTGCAAGAAATGGGCGTCCCAAAATAATGGGCACCTTTTTATCGGCTTCACAATCTAGTATAATGAAATCTGCTGGGAACACAAACTTATCAACGTGGACGAGAACATCTTTTATTTGCCCTTCAGGTTGCGCGAAAGATCTGCCTGCAAGTTGTAATGTCACCACAGTGGGTTTCATATGAGCAATTACTAATTCCTAAATGTTGACAACGGCATAAGGTTGATGCTAGCTCCTAGATCACATAGAGCCTTTCCAAAATAATTGTTTCCAATGGAGCATGGAATTGTGAAATTGCCAGGATCTTTCATTTTAGGTGGTAGTTTATTTGTCAGTACAGCGCTGCACCCTTCTGTGAGCGTAATTGTCTCAATATTGGATAGCTTCTTCTTTCTTGATAAGAGCTCCTTCATAAATTTCCTAAAGCTGGGAATCTGCACAAGAGCATCAACAAGAGGTATATTAATATGTAATTGTTTCAAGGTAGATACAAACCTTTGATACTCTCTATCATGTTCTTTTTGCTTGAATCGTTGTGGGAATGGCAAAGGTATATTAATAGTGGACTGTTGTGATGCACCCGATTGTGTCGACATTGGCAGTTGCGTCGACAACTTCGTAGATCAAATGGTAGGCATAGGTGTGATTACTAGTGGTTCTCCCTCATTTATTTCAACTGCTTCTTCTTCAGATGCAACTTCTCCCAGTTGCTTTGTTACATTTGCATCGATAGTTGCTACATTGGAGTTGCTGCTTTGTTCGACAGTTTGCTTTCCACTTCGTAAAGTAATAGCCTTGCAATGCTCCTTCCCCTTCTGATTTAGATTTTCAGTGTCACTAGGCAAAGCACCTGGTGGTCTTGTTCTCATATTAGAAGCCAGCTATCCAAGTTGTGCTTCCAACACGTGGATGGAAGAAGAATTTCCTTGGACGATAGCTTCAGTTCTGGTAATATGCTCACGCATCAAAGCTTCATGAGCAGCTAATGGATCTGATCTTTGTTGAGAGTACTGCTATTACTATTGTTGATGCTGTCCTTACATATTTGGCATTGCAATCTGTTGTGGCTACAAGCGAGCATATGGTTGCATCTAATTATGTGACTACATCTGATCAGGATGTGAATGTACCTAAGGACTATGATTGTAATTCTGTTGTTGATATTTGTAACTCCCTTGTCAAAAGTTCCCTTGACTCAAGGAATTTTCATAACTAAATGTGGACGTATTCTGATTCCCCTAAGGTTGTTGGGTCCTAGTTGAACTGTTATACGAGTTACCATATGAATTCCCTCTGACATTATTGACATAGAATGCATTCTCAGCATGCTATGGACAATCCTCATAGCTATGGTTGTCGCCGCAAATTTCACAACAAAATGTCGGGACATCCATTTGCTGGGCTACTTGAATAGGGGAAACATCACTTGTCCCCTTCATGTTCTTAATCATGTTCGCCAGTGAAGATACTTGTGCACTTAGAGCTGAAATATCATCTAGCTTAATAACTCCAGGATTTGTTTTCACTTGAGCAGATCGAGAAATCGGGTACTGATAATCATTCTATACAATTCTCTCCAAGATTCGCACGGCTTCATCATAGGTGCAATCTAACAAAGGACCGTTTTTAGATGCATCGACAAGATTTCTTTGCGCATTTAATCCATTGTAAAAGATTTCGATCTGTGTCTCCTGTTGAATTTCGTGCATGAGGCAACGTCGAAGCAAAGTTTTGTAACGCTCCCATGTAGTGTGCAGGTTCTCATCATCCAACTGATGGTAAGCAGTAATATCGATCCGCAGTCTAGTATTCATTGTGGGTGGATTGAATCGCAAAATAAACTGAGTTGCTAGTGCATTCCACGATGTAATGGATCCAATAGGTAAACTAAGAAACCATGTATGTGCCCTTCCTTGAAAAGAATAAGGAAATAGTTGCATTTTCAAGGCGTCATCAGGAACACCATGCTGACTGAAAGAAGCACATATTAGCAGAAAAGATTTGAGATGCTCACTCACATCTTCATGAGGTGAACCAGCATATTGCCCATTCGAGTTCAACATCTGAAACATCACAGATTTTAATTCAAAATTTCCAGCTTGTATTCCTGGTCTAACAACCCCTGGCTGCAGATCATCAAGTATAGGAATAACAAAGTCTCTAATTATCCTGTATTGCACTTGTTCCTCTTGTGGCGGTAGTACATTGTTAAAGTTTTGTGGTTGCACTGGAGGAACAGGATTTTGTGGTAGCAATAGTGGTATATCATTATTATTTCTAGCCATTTTTCTTTGCTCTTATCTCTTCCGCAGAATAGTTCTTTCAATTTCCCAATCGAAACTGACAATATTGTTAGGATTTCTCCATGTGGACATAAAACACCTAAACAAATTGAAAAGAATCAACAAAAGGACTAAAACATATTAGTAACAAATAAAAGTCAAGCAATAAAGGAAAATTGCAATTAAAAAGTTAAACATCAAACAAACGCCATCCCCGGCAACGGCTCCAAAACTTGCCCTAAACAATAATGTGCAAGCGGACACTGTCGATGCAAGTATAATAGACAGATGTGAATTTGTCAGATATCGATCCCACGAGGATGGTGTTCTTGTTGCTTAAACTTGTCAAAACAAAAGTAGTTGAAATAAGAAGAATTGTCAAGAGTAATATCAGTGCAACTAAGCTAAGACTGCACAAATAAAAGAGTTAAAACTGTTAACACAATTATTATAAACTGTAACACAGATTATCAAAGAAAATTTTAATAAAAGATGAATGAATATTTGAAAATGTTTTGTAAATGTAAATTGAGAAAATTAAAGAAGAAAAACAAGTGTAAAGGAATGGGGGAATCCTTGATTTGACAAGCTAGCAAAGACTAAATGTGACTACAAGGTAATCGGTAGATAAACTATCGATGCAATTAAGTTCTAATGATATCTCACTACTTTCGACTTTTCTGTTTAGCAATGACTCAAACACTTACATTAGCCACACCTTCTAATGCTGGTAATGCTTTGCAATTGAGAACAAGTGACTAGAATTCCTTTTTGTCTCAAGCAACTTTAGTTGTCTTGCTTATTGATCTAACTTTGTCACTGCACCTTCCAGTGACTATGACTGCAATCGCACTTCCGTGGTCAAAACAATTAAATCCAAGGATAAACAAATAAGATGAATTGAATAGATATCAAAATAGATCTAACATTAATAGTTACTTCTATACACAATTAAAGTCAACAAAATTTATCAATATTCAAGAGGAATTAAAGAAGAAATTGAAGCATTCTATTCCCAACCTACTAGAATCCTTCCGTAATTGCTCCTCTTGCATCACACTTAGCTCACTTCTCGTCAGAAGTAGTTACCTTCTCGTCGCATCAGATCACCCTCCAGAAAAGTTAAGCTTCCATGGCAGCTCACTTGATAAAGAATCAGAAAATATGGAATTAATTCCTCCCCGATCTTCTCTCTCTCCTCTATTTATCTTCACCAGCGAGTACAGGTATCCTTCTCTTCTCAGATCTAACTTCCTTGTAGCTGTACAAGTTAGTTACTCTAGCTGTACACTCACGCAGATCTGGTTTATGCATTAGGCAGTTGCAGGTTATTGCGACATTACTGGACGCAAATTTATATTTTATTCGCTGCTACAACTTCACATTTTCGTGCACTTGTGCTCCTAGATATGTTAGCTGTGTACAGTTCCTGTTGCAATATGGAAGTATTCATGAGGTGACATATTTGGACACAATTCCATATCGAATTTGTGGCCACAACTCTGAATGCTTTCCTGCTTCAATCTTCTAAGATGGATTTCTGCGCTAACATCTTTAGACTCAAAAACTGATACTAAATACAGCAACATTAGTAGCAAAATGGGTTAAAATGGAAGAAAATAAGACCATACAACACTAATTTAGAAACTATAATTATTAAGTATAAAATGCTGAAAATGAATGCTAAATACGGTACAAAAGGGAACAAATTATACTCTAGTTAGGGAGAATTTAATGGTCATTTCTAATGCTATCACCACCCAATGGCTTTATTATGAGGTTTAAGCACATCTGGCAAAGCTTCCTCTTGCAAACCACTCAACCATGATGCAATTATTATGGGTAAAATATTTTTCCCCCCAAATACTCATATTTCAAATGTTCTGGTAATGGTTTTAACTCTACTTTTGGTTTCCTTACAACTGACAGTATCATCTTCGTGGTACTCGACATAGTTTGATCTATTGCCTCTTTACTTTGTTGCCACCATTCCAATTGGGTTTTTATAGATTCGACACTTGGCTCCTCTTCATTTGGTCCTTCATCCTCAGAATCTTCTTCTTCACATTGGGCGGTTACAATCTGGTTACAACTAGGCTCTCCGGAATCGCTTAAGGGTTCATTGTAACACCTCTCACTTAGTTTGGTCACCAAACCCAAGCGAATGAATGTTACCACAAATAAACACCTTCACGAAACAATTTAAAATCTTTAAATTGCTACATTATTTTTATATTATATTAGCAGAAATAAACTTTTAGAAATACCTTAAACTAACTCAATTTTTTTAAAAGAACTTTCAAAGTCTGAGGGGCCTCTATCGATACAAATAGGGTACTACCGAAACAAGTCATTTCGCTTACGAAATCCTTATTAACCCTATTACATGTCATTTATAACCATTAATCCAAATTGATCATAAATACCAACATGACGAGTGGATAGTGTGACAATGCTCCGACGAGATTCCAACTGGTCGAGCCTTCCGATAATTTACAAACCAAAGAAACAACCACATAAGAAACTAATGCTTAGTAAGCTCTTATAAGGATACTTAACTTACCGATCATATTATGTTAAACAAGCAAGAATAGTATCTTTAATCCTGAGCAAAACTTCCTTTCGTATATACACCACTTCACAAGTTTAGTAGGTGAATTAACGAACATAAAATCCTTCCAAGGTTCATGCAACCTATTACCATAAACATTCAATGTGTGTATCATTTAACATTTTATTCCAAGTATACAATTCAAATGTCACTCTTTTTACATCTCAACATTCCTATTAATATTACAAATAAATACTTCATATAAGTATTTCATACATCTACTTTCACAATAACATTCCATGTAACTATTTCATCTAAGTATTTCACTTTACTAATTAACACATAATCATCATTAAGTCTTGAACTTACATTTATTTCTTTCCCAATACAGCCTCACTAGGTTAGTGGATATCACGTATAACATATAATTCCAACAAATAAATAGGACATGTAATAATAAACCATCATTTCCCTTTAATTTACACATATCATTATAATCCATTTCATTATTTAAAATCATGATTCATTTCATATTTTATATACTCATTTAAGCTTTATTACCTTGATTATATCATGGAAAGAATTTCACCATATAAGTCATTCATTCACATAATCCAAATGTTACCTATTAATCCTAATACTTGCATTACATTTTTAGTATAATTATCTGATTCAATACACCTGCAAGAATCTTGTTAGGCATTAAGCTCGATAAACACCAACATATAGCCTACTAGGCACAAAGGCCAATAAACACCGTACAATCACTCAATTCTGTGATATACTTTACGAATTAACATTTAATTATACGGTATAGAATTAAAATATTAAATCATTAACAAATAATATAAGATAACCACACATTTACCGTAATACTTCAGTTGAATATTTTCATATCAGATAATTGTTATTATTCCGATGGATCCTTGTAAAAGTACTCATTACGTAAGTCCAGAACATATGACGCTCACTAGCTAAATCCATATAAAACAACAATGGATAGCTACTCTTAGCTAATTCTGTGTCTCATATTAACCCGAGTCCACAACACATGCAGGAGCTCAATCCAGAACAGATAATCAGACAAAAATCTCTCGCATGAAACTTGTACTCGATCCATTGAAATCTTTTAGTAAAATTCATTTATATATCTTATAAATTGAATTATTTACTGTAATAACAACTCGATATGTATATAAATAAATTGAAAACATTAATATCAATCTTTAACCAGAGACATCGGTAGAAAACTTACTTCACATTATACCATTACAAGCACACATCCCTATAATCCTTATTTATCAAACATAACATAAATAATAACTAACATATCATATAATGAATTGAATCGTTCTTTTTCACATGAATTCAATTATATCCTTTCTTTATTTCCATTCGTGACCCTCAATTATAATTTCATTTCAATTATACCATTTCAACTCATATCCATATATTTCGTATTTTCTAATCATAATACTCAGCTTATTCCAACTCATCACATATTTATCTCAAGCAGTCAAACTCAATTTCAACATAAATAGATATGTTTTAAGTCACAAAAATAGCATATAATTAAATCAATAAATTTACGAACTTACTTTGACAGCATTTGAAACATGTTTTTGCTCAATTTCAATCCGATTAATACATATTTAAATCAATTCCATATAACTACTTCAAAATAAATAATTTCTTTCTTAGCATTGGACTGTAGCAATAATATGAAATATCATAATATACATAATTTAATAAACATCAAACTAAGAAGTCGCTCATTGTAAACTTCGAGCTATTCATATCGTAATTATTTAATTCATATTTTTCAATTTAATTCTTTGATGCCAAAAATATTATATAAATAAAAATTCAAATATTAAGCAAAATATTATAATAAAATTGTATCATTAATTAATAAAGTAAGTCTTATATGAACTTCCCTAGCAAAATAGCAACCAAATAAGCTTTTAAGGACTACTCGACAACTTTTGCTTTTCCGCAACTAGCCTCGATTTGGTTCAATTCTTGATCTATAAAATAATTCAGTTGAATTTATAAATTCCAAATATCTCATATCATCCTATTATAGGCATGTATCAATTCAATTTTATTTTTTGAATGACCCTAAATTTTTACATTTTATTTAATTTAGTCCCTGAACCCGAAATAGTCATATCTCTCAAATTTGAGCTTCATTTTACAATCAGATTCCAATCTCATCCTCTATAAATTATCTATTACATAATTCTAATAATATTTCATAACAGTTATACACTTTGTTTCCTTTAACCTTTAAGTATAAAATCTATCAATCAAACTTTATAAACTAGTTCTTATTCATACCCAAACTTCAAATATAACATTTTAACATCAAATCTGGGAAAAAATTTAAAGAAATCATTAATGGCAATTTTTCAAAACTTTAATAGTTCTGCAAATTAACACATGGGTCGACTAGATTAAGTTCCCACGATCTCAAAAACATAAAATTTATAAAAAAATGGACTAAATTACACTTACAATTTTTGAGCTAAAAGTTGAAGCTTCTAGGATTTTTTTCTTTCCCTCTTACGTCAGCAGTAGGGGTGAGCATTCGATCGAATCGAATCGAATCTAATGAAAAAATTTTTAGTTAATCGAGTTTTCGAATCCTATCTCATCATCCTAACTCGATTTTAAATTTTTACGAATTGAGTCGAGTGAGATAGAATTCGAATCGAATCGAATCGAATCGAATATATTTGTTCGAGTTAAATTTAAAAAATTAATTTGGTGTTGTTTAATTTTATATAATTTTTTAAAAAATATTTTTATTTAATTTAGAGTTTTTTTTTAGAAGAGAAAATTAATTTTAGGTTTAGTTTATGAGTTTTTTTTTTAAGAACGAAATTATATTTAGGTAAGGTAAAAGGTAAAAAATTAAAAATATTTGAGTTTAGTTTATGGATGGGTTTTAACCTTTAGAGAAAAAAATTGGGTAAGATAAAAAATTTGGGTTTCGGAGGAAAATGAGGTAAAATAAATTGGGCTTGAGTAATATAAATTTAAAATTAAAATTAATATAATTTTATTTGGTTTATTCGAATTATTTAAGTTATTTGAATTCAAATATTTAACTCGATTCGAACTCGAAATTCGAAAAAAAAAATCAACTCAATTTATTTAACTCGAATAGCTCGATTCGAATAATTCAAAATTCGAAATTGTTTTTGAATTTTTCGATTCGAATCGAGTTTTGCTCATCCCTAATCAGCAAAAATGAAAAAGGAAAGAAAAGTTCTTTCTTTTCTTTTCACTATCTCTATATTATATATTATAATAATAATAATAATAATAATAACCAAGCCCGCCCCTTTTTAAACCGTCCATTAGGAAATTGTCAACAATTTACTTGTCACTTTAGGCCTTTTGGGTTAATTCTACTTTAGTCCCTTTAATTATTTTCTAATTAAAATCTATAGTAACTTAACTTTACAATATAGTCACTAAACCTTAATTAATCATCAATTTGGCAAAATTATTCATTCAAATTTTTTTTTTGTCCTAAACAATAACTCCATAAATATTTTTATTAAATATTTAAGGATTTTGATTTACGAAAATGAGATTTGAAAATCGTAATTTTTGATACCACTGTATCAAGTTGTTACATTACTTATTACCTAATATCCATTATTTCTATTATTTTTATTTCTTTATTTTCAATCAAACTTTAAAACACAACAACAAATATCAATAGTTGGTCCACCAACCACCACTAACTTTTTGACATGGTATATTTATTATTTTAATCCACTTAATTCCCTTTCCTTAGACCTTTAATTCATTTAACTAATAGAAAACAACTTTTGTAGCTTTTACGATTTAACCCCTTTTTTTAATTAAGAAATCAAATCACAAAAATTTTTAAACTGAACTTCAATATGAAAATATAGTAACTCTGTAAATATTTAATAAAATCTTTACGAACTCGATTTACAAAAACGAGATCCCGAAACCTCATTTTTAAAACCACTTAAACTTAATCATTAATTCAAATAACATAAATTATTAAATTAATATATATCATTATACTATATTTGACTCATAAATATTAAATAATAATATTTACGAACTCAATCATCGGATTTGCAGCCCCGAATCACTATTTCCAACACCACGGAAAAATGGGTTGTTACATTCATGTTGTTCTTCCTAAAATATTTCATTCGCACTTGCTATTTCCAGTATGTTTGTGACATATTGCCATGTCTTGGTCCAAATATTTCCCCTGGTCATAATGTCCACTTTTTGAATATTTTCTGCACTCAACCCATCATAGAAGTGTTGAATCTGTATAGCGATATGAATGTCTCCTCCTAATATAGAGCGAAGTATGGCTTTAAATCTTTCCCAAGCTTGCCCCAATGTTTTGTCATAGTTTGTCTGAAATGAAACATTTGTATACATCCTTACATAATTTTAGGCATAGAAATCATTCGTTGAAGAAACATATACACAAATTCTTCCTATATGGTGATAGTGTTTGGGCCAATGAATCTAGCCACGATTTTGCCTTCCCATATAGAGAAAAAGGAATCAATAATAGTTTAATAACATCTAGAGCTACCTTTGCGTATGGGACTGTACTACAAATTGCCTCGAATTTTCGCAAAAATGCGGCAGGATCTTCTGTCAAAGGATCAGAAAACGTAATCTTGTCAATAATCCAAGATATTAGTGATGGACTTAATTTAAAATGATTATGATAAATTGATGGTCGAGCAATACTAGATTGTAACCACTCTAAATAAAAAAATCCTTAATACATTTTTCATCATTTTAGAAAAGTTAAAAGAAATTTAGTCAAAAAAAAGAATTAAAATGTACAGGAAAGTAGAAAAAGTCGTATCTATAACTTAAAAATCTCCTAATTATTCAAATAACAAAGAAGAAATAAAAATCACTAAAGCATTGCCTCCCCGGCAATGGCACCAACAAGTTGACCGCCTTCAAACATATTCCAGTTCGGTATGTGTTTTCGACTTCCACAAGTATATGGGTCAGGTTGTAATATAGTTTATACAACGAAATACTTGGTAGTATTCCAAGGATCGTACCCAAAGGAGACTTAAGCAATAGTGACTTATATCCCTGTAAAGAAAAGAATTAATTAGTGCTATCTTTAGGGTTTATAGTACGAAAGAAAATAAAAGTGTTTGTGATTGAAAAGCATAAAGCAAATAAAATAAAGCAAGGGAAATAGATAGAAAATTCGATAAACAGATTTGCGGAGATTAGGTCGCTTCAGAATGGATTCTTCAACCATTGGTTTTTGGGATTTTTCTTCAATCAACTAGACGCTACCCTAGCAGGATCTTTCAATCTTTCACCAACATAACGAGTCGGTAGAGACTACTTATCGCTAAATGTCACAGTCTAAACTAGTTTGGGGAAAAGGTCTTAACGGATAGGCAATAACAATTTTGGGTTCATTTCTTTCCCAAACAGCTGATCGATTGAAAATCCCTGTTATACAACAATTAAATATTCATACTTCCACTCCGTAATCCCCCATAATGGGATTAGTTCCTCATGGTTTCTTTAAAAATCATAAAAATAATAATATAAATAAACATACGATTGAATAAATGAAGTGAAAAGAAACTTTAATTGTATAGCAATCTGTCGGGAAATAATTCCACGATCATTTATGCAAAATTTACAATCTCGTTTCTAAAATGAAATGATAAAGTATAAACGAACTAAGTACAAAAGGTGTGTAAAACCCTAGTGCCAAAGGCCCTATTTATAGCCTTGAACAGTCGTTTTCCTTAACCCTAGGTCAGCTATCATTCCTCGTGTTTAAGTAGCATTACAAAGATCGAAATGCCCTTTGTTGGAGCCCAATTTGTCCAGGCCCAACCTTAAACCCAATTTGAACCAAAAAATAAAATTTAAAATTTAAAATGTCCAAATGTCCAATTACAAAATTGAACCCAAAATTAAACCTTGGCCCAAACAAAACCCAATTACATGACCCAAAATTGAATCCAAAATTAAACCTAGAAACCCTAGTAGCAACTTGTGCTATTGCCACCCTGCCTTGCCCACTCAGATGACGCCATGTCAGCACTGCCACCAGCAGCTTGCCACCACTTGCACCATCGCCACTATGAACCTGCACTGCAAAGAGAGAAAAGACCGACATTTAGTTGCAAGAAACAAATTATCATCATTGTAAAAGTAGGCTATAAAGACGAAATCAAAAGCAATTGTAATGGTTACAAGTTTTTTCAAAATCAATACAAAGAAAATACAGATCAAGGAAATTAAATTACAAAAGATTCAAGCAAATTTCAGTGTTTTCAAGGTATACATTCATTTATTGTTTATTCATTATCCCAATTTCAAAACGTTTTTGGTTTTAATACACATTAATATATTTATTTATTATATTATTATTACCATTTATTATTTATTGCAAAAAACGTATAATAAATATATATAATAAATACTAAAAGGAAAGTCAATGGTCATACCTGGGATTTGAGGGGTCGTCACCGCCGTTTCGGACGGGGACCCGAACGTCGTTCGTGTTCGTGGGGGGACTCCAATAAGGAGATTTTTCATCGATTCAAAAAAATAATATTAATAATAATAAACAGATCTAAAAAAGGGTAAAAATTTCAAGATCAAAACCATTTGAGAAAAATCAAACCCAGATCTAGGGTTTTCAAAAATCGAAAAGCAAAACTTTTATTTTTGATTTGGAGTCGAAGTTTCCAAGTAGATCTGGGATTTCTTTTAAGCAAAAAAAAACAATAATAAAATGGTGAAAACAAATTTTAAATAAAAAAACTAAAAACCAAACAGATTTGAAAAATCAAAAAAGAAACTCGAATGTTTTGTGTTTTTTAGAAATCTGGGCTCGATCTAGTCAGATCTGAGCCCTGATTCATGTTTGAAAGCAAAAAAATTAAAAGGGAGTTTTTTCTTCGTACCTGAGCCGCTGTGAACGGCGGCGCATGATGGTGGAGGTACGATGGAGGGACGGCGACACCCCTAGCCAGACTTTGATCGGTCGGATGGCCTTGAGGAGAGAGAGCAGAGAAAAAGGGGGGCTTAAAGGTTTGTTTTTTGTTTGAAATGAAATAAAATGAAAATTTTCAGAAGGATTTTGGCTTAAATACCTGTCTCTATACGACGCCATTTGGACAGGGGAGATTTAGTGCCAAAACGGCACCGTTCCAAAAGCTCTGACCAGACCCGCGAGGATCCCTCCTGGGATCCGCGTGTTTTTTTTAGATGGGATATTTGTTCATGCTTTCCTTCCGCATTTTTTGATTTTACAATTAAGTCTGTTTCATGGTTTTAATTTATTTTAAAATTTCCCTCCAATTTTATTTCTTTTTCAATTTAATCCCTTGACTTCTGGAAGCTTGGGAAGAAGCCACATGTCACCTTTTTTAGGTTTATTGCGTAAAAAGTCCCTATTTTATTTAAAAGCTATATTTTGACCCTTAAACCTTTATAAAATCATATTTTGACCCCCAAACCTTTCCAAAATTTTATTTTCACCCTAAACTTTTCCAAATTATATTTTAACCCCTAAACTTTTCCAAAATTACATTTTAACCCCCAAACTTTTCCAAAATCACATTTTAACCCAAAACTTCCTCAAAATCACGTTTTCATCCTTAAACTTCCCAAAATCACATTTTGACCCTCAAACTTTCCCAAAATAGCATTCTACCACTTAAAGTTCCCTAAAATCACATTTTTACCCCTAAACTTACCTAAAATTACATTTTAACCTCTAAATTTTTCTAAAATTACATTTTAACCCTAAATTCTCTGAAACTTCATTTTTTGACTCTTTTTTTTATTTTATTTTCTTTCACTTCGTTTCTTTGCATATGTAATTAAGTTGTTTTTCTTCATATTTGAAATTAATCTTGTTGTTTCGTTGATTTTGATTCGCATTTTTCATATTTCGTATTTTATCAATTTTATGCTTAATTTCTGTATATTTATTTTTTTGTATAATTTTTTTTGGCGTCATTTAATTTTGCCATTAATTACTCATTCGTATTTAATTTACGCACTCATTTTTTAAACTAAAATTGTTTTGTCTTTTTAAAAAAACACATACAAATAATTTTAAAATCGAGACAATATCCTTTTGTGTGAAAATTTCAGAAAATTATGCCATAATGTGCTGGGTATGATTTTTCGTATAATTCACACGATCGAATATCCTCTTTAACCTTTCAAAATGGCCTTCAATTTCGAAATTCCAGGAACGTCGTCCCCTAACGTGTTGGACACGACTTCAATTCCCCATGAAATTCGAAATACACTGGCATTTTTCTTCAAATTTAATTTTTAAAAATCATGCAGAATAAATTGTGTGTACAAGGATCGTATTTTAAACTTCACTCGAGTTTTCAAGTTTTTAACAACCAAGACCGAATAATAATCGACATGGCACCAATTTTGGGCGTGTGAGGGTGCTAATCCTTCCTCACACGTAACCGACTCTTGAACCCATTTTTTGAATTTCGAAGACCAAAATATTTTTCAAAACAGATTTAAAATATTTTGCGGTGATCCAATCACACCAAATAAAAAAGATTGGTAGCAACTCCCATATTTTGACTTTACAAATATTTTAGCGACTTTTTTCCTTTTTAAAAAAAATGTTTTGACAAATTAGCCTGAAGGATAATTTTCCACTGTCTCACATCGACACTTTAGTGGATAATACGGCAGGTCACTCGTAATTCTCGTTCATGGATGGATTTTTTGGATACAACCAGATAAAGATGGACACTAAAGATTTGGAGAAGACTATATTCATCACACTGTATGGAACATTCTGCTATAAGGTAATGCCTTTTGGACTCAAAAACGCAGGGGCAACTTATAAAGAGCCATGGTGACTTTGTTTCATGACATGATGCATAAAGAAATTGAAGTTTTTGTCGATTATATAATTGCAAAATCCCAAACAGAGGAAGAACACGTAAAGATCTTAAGAAAGCTGTTTGTGAGGCTAAGAAAGTATCAACTAAAGTTAAACCCAGCCAAGTACACCTTCAGAACAACTTCGGGCAAGCTGTTAGGCTTTGTGGTCAGAAAAAAGATGATTGAAATTGATCCAGACAAAGTCAAAGCCATACAAGAGTTACCACCACCCAGTACGTGAAAAGAAGTTCGAGGGTTCTTAGGGAGATTAAATTACATTGCTCGGTTCATCTCACAACTAACTGAGAAATGTGATCCGATCTTCTGTTTACTTAGGAAGCATAACCCAGGTGTGTGGGATGATGAATTTCAGGCAACTTTTGACAAAGTCAAGGATTACTTATCCAATGCTCCCATCTTGGTGCCTCCAATTCTTAATAAACCATTGATCCTATACTTGGCGATCTTTGAAAATTATATGGGATGCGTATTAGGCCAGCACGATGACTCTAGAAAGAAGGAAAGGGCGATATATTATCTTAGCAAGAAATTCTTCGATTTTGAAACTCGATACTCGCTAATTGAAAAACTATGTTGTTCTCTAATTTGGACCATGCGAAGATTAAGGCAATACATGTTGTACCATACCACTAGGTTAATCTCAAAACTAGACTCTCTGAAATACATGATGGAGTCAACCGCATTGAATGGAAGATTGGCTAGGTGACAGATCTTACTTTCTGAATTTGACATAGTCTATGTCAATCAAAAAGCAGTAAAAAGAGTGCGATAGTAGCCTTCCTAACTAGTAGGGCTTTAGAGGACTATGAGCCAATGAACTTCGACTTCCCAAACGAGGATTTAATGTATGTTGCAACCACTGAAGAGGGAACCACAATAAAACATCCTTGGAGATTAAATTTTGATGGAGCTTTAAATGCCACGGGTAATGGAGTTAAGGCATTCTTGGTATCACAAGAAGGAGACTACTATCCGTTCACTAGTAAACTTAATTTTGATTGCACAAACAACATGGCAGAATATGAAGTGTATCATGGGAATTGGTGCAGATATAGAACGGGGGATCAAAGTTTTGGAGATATATGGAGACTCCGCATTAGTAATTTATTAACTCAAAGGAGAATGGGAAACAAGAGATTCCAAACTAATTGATTACCGAATGTTAGTTCTCGAGTTAACCAAGGAGTTTGATGATGTCACATTCCATTATCTCCCACACGCCAATGGCTTCACAATGGCCAGGCAGATAATGAGATTTGGATACTACTGGTCCACCATGAAGGGTGACTACTAAGAAATGCCACAAATGCCAAATCTATGGAGACAAAATCCATGTGCCTCCATCACACCTTCATGTCATAACTTCCCCATGGCCTTTTTCTATGTAGGGCATGGATGTCATTGGGCCAATCTCGCTAAAGGCTTCTAATGGGCATAGGTTTATCTTTATGGTTATCGATTTCTTCACCAAGTAGATAGAAGCTGCTTCTTACGCCAACGTCACAAAGTCAGTAGTTAGCAAGTTCTTAAAAAAGGAAATCATATGTCGGTATGGGATGCTAGAAAGGATCATATCTGACAATGCATTGAACTTGAATAACAGCACAATAGCAGAGGTTTACGAACAATCCAAGATCAAACATCATAATTCATCTCCTTATTATCCAAAAATGAATGGAGCAATGGAAGTAGTTAATAAGAACATCAAGAAGATCATTGCAAAAATGACAAAAAATTATAGGGTTGGTATGAAAAGTTATCATTTGCCCTTCTTGCTTATAGGACTCCAGTCAGAACTTTTATTGGGGCAACACCGTTCTCCCTTGTATATGGAATGGAAGCGATTTTACCTATTGAGGTTGAGATTCTTTCTCTCCGAGTCTTGTTAGAGTTAAATTTGGATGAGGTAGAATGGATTCAAGCTAAATATGATCAATTAAACTTGATCGAAGAAAAGAGATTAAAAGTTATTCGTCATGGTCAGATGTATCAAAAACAAATTATGCGAGCTTACAACAAAAAGGTCCACCCTAAAGAATTCCACGAGGGAGATCTAGTTCTGAAAAAGATACTTCTCATACACAAGGACTCTCGAGGAAAATGGATGCCTAATTGGGAGGGACCTTATATAGTGAATAAATCTTTACCTGAAGGAGCCCTCATTTTAACTGAAATGGATGGAAAAGATCTGCACAATCCCGTCAACTCAAACTCAATGAAAAAATATTTCGCCTAAAAGAAAAAATCGAGATGAAAACCAACAAAAGGCGTCCCGAGCAAAAATAAAAAAAAAGAGGGATCAAGATGAAAACCCGCAAAGGGCGTCTTGAAACCAAAAGGAATTTTGAGTTGAAAACCCACAAAGAGCGGCTTAAATTCGAAGTGAAGAATGGGTTCGAAGTGATCATTTCTCTCAAATTTAACAAGACGGAGAAACTTTACAGCGTGAAGCATCAACAAAGAACTCCAGATTTTTCAGACATGTATCATGCATAAAATGATCCTTATCAGGTCAGATTAGAGAAGCTCATATTATGATATTTGAGGCATCTAATATCGTTTCTTTCGACTATGTGTTTTACTTGGAAATTGTTCTTTGGTCAATGTTTTTTCAATTCCTTTGAGCTTTGATTCTAATACAATCTCATTCGTTCACAACCTTGCTCAAGCATTTTCATTCTAAGATAATGGGTAATGGGCTAATATCACAAGGAATACAAGGATCTACGTGTATTATTCTAGAAATTTTCTAAATGATACAAGGACCTAAAACAGGACTACCAGTTAAAGAACCAAACTTGAAACAAGTGGGTCAAACTAAGACAACTCTGTTAAGTCCTATCGCAAATCTAAAAGAAGACAGGGTAGTACGCTAGTGATAGAACTACAACGAGCGACAGACTATATCACTCTAAAGACGAAAACAGAAAAAGAATTAATAAAATTGAACCTGACATTAATCATGCACAATCATTTAGTAGGGGTGTGTAATTTATTCTAATCAAAGCATCATAATAACCTAACCTGCATAGAGGTCCATGAAAGCATATTCTACAGGTTTGACAGGGAAGATTGAGGCCGCAACGGCAAACTAATACCCTGAAGATATGAAGGGAAAGGTTGAGGCCACAATGGTGAACCCGGTACCTTAAAAGATGTGATGGGAAAGGTTGAGGCCGCAACGGTGAACCCGGTACCTTAAAAGATGTGATAGGAAAGGTTAAGGCCGTAACAGTGAACTTGGTACCATAAGGATTTGAAGGGAAGGATTGTGGCTGTAACGGCCAATCTAGTACCTTAAAAGATGCGATGGGAAAGGTTGTGGCCGCAACAGCGAACTCGATACCATGAAGATATGAAGGGAAAGATGGACACCGTAACGGCGAACTCGATACCTTAAAAGATGTTATGGGAAAGGTTGAGGCCACAATGGTGAACCCGCTACTATGAGGGTTTGAATGGAAGGATTGAGGTCACAACGGCAAATTTGATACCTTAAAAGATGCGATGGGAAAGGTTGAGGCCGCAACGGCGAACCTGATACCACGAAGATATGAAAGGAAAGGTTGAGGCCGCAACAGCGAACTCGATCCTTAGAAGATATGATGGGAAAGGTTGAGGCTATAACGGTGAACCCGATACCATGAAGATTTGAAGGGAAGGATTGAGGCCGCAACGGCGGATCCCGTACCTTAGAAGATGTGATGGGAAAGGTTGAGGCCGCAACGGCGAACCCGGTACCATGAAGATATGAAGGGAAAGGTTGAGGCCGTAACGGCAAACCCGGTACCTAAGAAATATGATGAAAAAATTGAAGCCGCAATGGCAGATCTTATACCCAAAAGCCAAAGAGGAGCAGATTAAAACCGTAACGATGAATCTTTTACCTTGAAGTTACAGCGAATCAGATCAAAACTGCAAATGCAAGTCTTTATCTCTCTTAGGTTATAGTAAAAGCAAGATAAAGCTTCAACATCAAACCCCATCTTCCTGATAAGATACAGAGAAGTGGGTTAAAGCAATAAAGCGATCATCTTCCTGATGAGATACAGAGAAGTGAATTGAAACAATGAGGCGGTCACCTTCCTAATAAGATACAGAAAAGTAGACCAAATCAATGAGGCAAAGCTCAATGTGAGTGAAACTTCTAAACCCTATCTCCTTGATGAGATACGGAGAAGTGGGTTGAACTAATAAAGTGGTCATCTTCCTGATGAGATACAGAGAAGTAGACCAAGAGAAATGACCAAGAGATGAAGCCACAACACCAAACACCTGAAGTGTTAGTGGATTGAATCAAAAGACTACAATGACAAATCTCAATCTCCCTGAAGTTGCAAGCAGAATTGAGTGAAGCTACAGTAGCAAATTTTATCTTTTTGGAATTGCCTTAGGGCAAGGTGAAATCGCGACACTAAATCCTACCTTCCTAAAGTTGTAGAGAAGCGGATGTAGTGAAGTTGAATAACTAATAAAGCGAACGGTGGGCTAGTTGAAGAAAGAGCTTCAAAGATATGAGACCTAACGAAATTGGGCTTCCTTTTAGTCTTTGCCCTGTTTCAGTTACACGGTAATGAGGAAAAAGGGTAACAATTGGAGCTCAATTTGTCCGGGTCCAACCTTAAACCCAATTTGAACCAAAAAATTAATTTTTAAATTTAAATTTATTTTAAATTTAAAATGTCCAATTACAATTGAACACAAAATTAAACCTTGGCCCAAACAAAGCCCAATTACATAACCCAAAATTGAATCCAAAATTAAACCTAGAAACCCTAGCAGCAACTTGTGCTGTTGCCGCCTACCTTGCCCACTCAGATGACGCCACGTCAGCACTGCCACCAACAGCTTGCCACCACTAGCACCACCGCCACTGTGAACCTGCAATGCAAAGAGAGAAAAGATCGGTATTTAGTTGCAAGAAACAAATTATCATCATTGTAAAAGTAGGCTATAAAGCCGAAATCAAAAGCAGTTGTAATGGTTACAAATTTTTACAAAATCAATACAAAGAAAATACGTATCAAGGAAATCGAATTACAAAAGATTCAAGCAAATTTCAGTGTTTTCAAGGCGTACATTCATTTACTGTTTATTCATTATCCCAATTTCGAAATGTTTTTGTTTTTAATACACATTAATATATTTATTTATTATATCATTATTACCATTTATTTTTAATTGCAAAAAATGTATAATAAATATATATAATATATACTAAAAAGAAAGTTAATAGTCATACCTGAGATTTGAGGGGTCGTCGCCGCCGTTTCGGACTGAGTCCCTTCGGAAGTCGTTCGTGTTCATGGGGGGACTCCAATAAGGAGATTTTTCATCGATTTAAAAAAACAATATTAATAATAATAAACAAATCTAAAAAAAGGGTAAAATTTTCAAGATCAAAACCATTTGAGGAAAATCAAACCCAGATCTAGGGTTTTCAAAAATCGAAAAATAAAACTTTTATTTTTGATTTGGAGTCGAAGTTCCCAAGTAGATCTAGGATTTCTTTTAAGCAAAAAAAAACAATAATAAAATGGTGAAAACAAATTTTAAATAAAAAAACTAAAAACCAAACAGATCTGAAAAATCAAAAAAGAAACTCGAACGTTTTGTGCTTTTTAAGAAATCTAGGCTCGATTTAGTCAGATACGAGCCCTGATTCATGTTTGAAAGCAAAAAAATTAAAAGGGAGTTTTTTTCGTACTTGAGCCATCATGGACGGCGGTGCGTGACGGTGGAGGTGCGACGGAGGGACGGCGGCACTCCTGGTCGGACTTTGATCGGTCGGATGGCCTTGAGGAGAGAGAATAGAGAAAAGGGGGGCTTAAAGGTTTGTTTTTTGTTTGAAATGAAATAAAATGAAAATTTTCAAAAGGATTTTGGCTTAAATACCTGTCCCTATACGATGTCGTTTAGAAATGGGAGATTTAGTGCCAAAACGGCACCATTCCAAGGGCTCCAACCCGACCCGCGCGGATCCCCCCGGGATCCGCATATTTTTTTTAGATGGGATATTTGTTCATGTAGTCCTTCCGCATTTTTTGATTTTACAATTAAGTCTGTTTCATTTTTTAATTTATTTTAAAATTGCCCTTCAATTTTATTTCTTTTTTAATTTAATCCATTAACTTCTGGAAGCCTAGAAAGCTACCACGTCACCTTTTTTGGGTTTATTACGTAAAAGTCCCTATTTTATTTTAAAACTATATTTTAACCTCCAAACCTTTCCAAAATCACATTTTGACCCCAAACCTTTCCAAAATTACGTTTTAACCCCTAAACTTTTCCAAAATTGCATTTTTACCCTTAAACTTCCCAAAATTACATTTTAACCCCTAAACTTTTCCAAAATCACATTTTGCCCTCTAAATTTCCCAAAAATCACATTTTAACCCTCAAACTTTCATAAAATTATATTTTAACCCCTAAATTTTTCAAAAATTACATTTTGACCCTAAATTCTCTAAAACTTCATTTTTCAACTTTTTTTTATTTTATTTTCTTTCTCTTTGTTTCTTTGTATATATAATTAAGTTATTTTCTTCATATTTGAAATTAATCATGTTGTTTCATTGGATTTGATTCGTATTTTTTCGTATTTCATATTTTATCAATTTTATGCTTAATTTCTGTATTTTTATTTTTTTGTATAATTGTTTTTTTTTGCCATTTAATTTAGCTATTAATTGCTCATTCGTATTTAATTTGCGCACTCATTTTTTAAACTAAAATTGCTTTCGGTTTTTTAAAAAAAACACATACAAATAATTTTAAAATCGAGGCAATATCTTGTCATGTGAAAATTTCAGGAAATTATGCTCTAACGTGGGTGTGATTTTTCGTATAATTCACACGATCGAATATCCTTTTTCAAACCTTTCAAAATGGCCTTCAATTTTGAAATTCCAGGAACATCGTGCCCTAACGTGTTGGGCACGACTTCAATTCCCTACGAAATTCGAAATACATAGGCATTTTTCTTCAAATTTAATTTTTGAAAATCATGCAGAATAAATTATGTGTACAAGGATCGTATTTTAAACTACAATCGAGTTTTCAAGTTTTTAACAACCAAGACCGAATAATAATCGACATGGTACCAATTTTGGGCGTGTGAGGGTGATAATCCTTCCTCACATGTAACCGACTCCCGAACCCATTTTTTGAATTTCGAAGACCAAAATATTTTTCAAAACAGATTTAAAGCATTTTGCGGTGATCCAATCACACCAAATAAAAAAGATTAGTGGGGACTCCTATATTTCAATTTTACAAATATTTTCGAGACTTTTTTCTTTTTTCAAAAAAAACGTTTCGACACCCTTCACTCGATGTAAAATCTACGTTCAGGGGTCGATGTCATGATAGATCAAGACTTGTGTCACGACGAAGAGATCGGTCCCCTCTTTTGGTATCATCCAGCAGGAGTTGTAGCGACATAGGTGATGTATGTCGCGACAAAGAAGTCAGTTCCCAAATTCTTCAAGTCTGGTCCCTTTGTTGCGACGTAGAGCAGTCTATGTCGTGACATAGTGATCAGCTTCACACTTGTTCGACTTCTAAGGGTCGGCCTTAAAGACAATAAAACAAACCTTTTTGCACTTTTTACACATTTTATTCAAAATAGAAAACTAACTTAAATCCTATGGAAATAAAGGAAAATGTTTAATTTCAAGCTTCTAAAGTGTGAAAAATAGTTCAATCTACTAGGTATAAAACTAGTAGATCACCAGGCATTGGGGTTCATAAAGAATCCCTATGAAATTACTGTTTGAATTGTCAGATCCTTGCACGGTGTCCATTCAAACTATATGAACTTGATAAAAAAATTAGTTATATATACTACTAAATACTAAATATGAAATCGACTAAGTTATTTGTATATAGTTCAAAATTAAATAAATACTTACATCTGCTTTCGATCGTTGGTCTAACAGAAGTTGTATATTTTCAAGCTCGATAGGTAATCTCACATGAATTGGTGCATGGTTCCACTTATTTAAATAAATTATTAGCATAATAATTTTCTTTTTAATCTATTTAATAATGGTAATATCTAATATAAAATTTACCTTGTTACGAATGGGAATATATACGGGTGGTCCACTCGAAGACGTAAAAATGAAAAGCGAAATCGAGCCCATGATTGTAGCAATAAATGGAAACCATCAATTTTGATTTTATATGATTGTGTCGCTCGACACATCTCTCGATACAATGTTGCCAACACAACAGACCCCCAACTGAGTTCGTCAGCTACTCTAAAATTGACAAGTTTTAGCAGCCACCTTAGTTCTACAAGTTTTCGTTACTTGTTTGACATCAGATAACCCTTGATAATTTGAATGATGTACGCTCGGTTGTATCGTTCTCTTTCTACTTCAGTCAAATCATCTGCCAGCTTCGCGAAATTATTTCGTAACCAGGCCATTTCGATTTGAGCTTTGTAAATCATCTCCGAAACCACACCGAAAAGACCGTAACATACGGCTCCCCACTCAATAGATTGAACGGACCTGGTGACTACCGACTCATCCACTGATAACCCCAACTGTAAGTGCATGTCCTCTAATGTGATAGTACGCTCCCTGCATGAAAGATGGAATGTGTGCGTCTCAGGTCTTTAGCTCTCCATCAACGTGCTAATGAATTTCAAGTCCAACTTGCACCCCGGCCTACAACAACCACGTGCCAAAAACCGGCTTCCCTTAGGTATGTTTCAATCGACAGTGATGGACGCCCGGGTAGATTACGAATAAAGCATTACAAAATTCGATCTTCCAGCTATTTAAATAAAAAATACAAAAAAATATATTAAGTTAAATTATAACAATGAAATAAAAAAATAAAAAATTGAAATTAATTCTTACCATTTGCATTTGGTCGATGGAGATGTGCTTGTTATCAAGACAAATTAAAGACCCTGCCATTGCTAACACGAATAATTTTTTAATAAAAAATATTTCTTGAAAAAAATAATAATAAGTATAATTTAGATAAAAATAAAATTTAAGAAAATATTTAAGAAAATATTTTAGAGATTTTCAGATTTAATTGCGAAATTTAGAGATTTGGGAGAGAGTTTGATGTGAGAAATGTGTTTGGGGGGTATTTATAGTTTTATTTGAGATAGCTGTTGGGATGATCGTTGGAACACGGGAAAAAACGTGTCCACGTGGAAGCACTTTACAAAAATGCGCTGACGTGGACGTGCTTTACATGTGATAGGGGAAAAAAGCGCTAAGCTGAATAAGCTTTTTTGAATTTTCCCTGAAAACGATCTCAACTAAACATGTTTTTGTAAAACCGGACCATTCCTGTAAATATCAGTCAAAACGGCTCATTTCCATAATTATTTTAGGAAATGGGCCTTTTTAGGCAATAAATCGTGTTTTCTGCTTCTTTATTTTTCCTCAAGCAAAGTGTTTGATAAAATGTTTGAAAATAAAAAAATATTCTAAATTTTGATGTTTCTAATGCTTTGATAAATGATAAATGATATGAACATTAACATTAAAAATAGTGGCTTGTAAGATTGACTTTTTGTATTGTATATATGTGGATGATGGTTAATTGTTGGAAGCATGAATTTATGGTTGCTACACAAACACAGACAAAGAAAGCCTATTAAACTCGGTTGAGTCGATTAACCGATTGAAAATGACTCAGGTGGGTTTTTTCAGTTTTCTCCTAAAGTTGGTTCGATTTTGGTTCTATAAAAAAGGGAAAGTCGATTAAGTCGATTTTTAGATTTTCTGCACTAAATCGACCGACCTGACCGATTGATCACCCTAATTGGAAGGTAAGATGACCAAGTGATTTGTGACACCCCACCATTGACCTAATCGTTAGATTCGAATGTATGATGGAACATTATGTTGCCAGAGCAACTTAGACTATCATAATCTAATTACAAAATAATTAAGCATATAAACATGGGATAATTTAAAGCATTTTCAATTTTGAATATAATCATGTTTTATCGATGTTTAGCGACCTCATTAAGTAGGTCTCGGGGTTATATAGGATTAAATACAGAGTCAGGACTCAAATCCAAAGTCAATTATCAAAATTCGATTGGATGTCTCGAGACAAGCTTCTCTTTTTTCAGACCCCTAGCTTCGATGTTTAGGTGTCTTAAAACATTAAAATTCATGTCTCAAGACATTTTATCATGTATCTCGAGACAAGTCTTGAGACACATCTCTCTTGCTTTGGATCTATGGTCTCGGGATTTAAACTCTTGTGTTTAAGACATGTTCGTCATGTCTCAAAACCATTACATAGAAATACCTGGAATGGTCATGTTAATTCTTGATGTTTGGAGACAATTTCCTCTTTATCTCAAGACCAATAGACAAATTATATACATTGTAACTTTAAGCAACCATTCATGCCTAAACATATCCATTACAATACCAAATCACGTGAACCTATTTAATATCCAAGGACATGTCCAAACATTCAAGAACATAATATTCAATACATCATACCTTAACATAATTAGATAAGTGAAGACTATTTTTAATTATTTCTTTGTAATTTTACTTTAAAATATTACATGATTTATTTAAAATTTAACTCTATTTAGTTTTATTTTATTCTTAAGTACTACAAAATTTTCATTTCTTTCATTTTATCTCTAATGTGAAGTCTTATTTTATTTAATTTAATACTTAAGTTCAATTTTGATTTTTATAATTAAATCCTTATGATTTAGATTTTAATTTCTACAAGTTCCTTACTTAAATTTATCTTTTACAAATTAATTTATTTTTCATATGATTTTTATTATTAATATTTTACATTTTCAATTTTTTTTGTGGATTACATTTTTAATCTTTTAAACGATTCACATACCACATATATCATAAAAATTATAATCTATTGATTCATTTATATAAAATTATAAAGAAATATACAACAATACTAAAATAAATGGGGTTTTATACATCAATAATATAAAATAAATAAATAAATAAATATCAGAATAGGATAACGATACTAATATTTACAAATCTAGGTAAATTCTATAGTAAATAACTGGTGCTGACTGACCAATCGACGTTACCCCTTTTCTTTTTAAAAAAATTATTTTTTGAATGTAACCTGACCAATTGACGGTACTCATATTTCAAACTCAAAATACATGTTTTTTTTACATGTATAAGCATAAAAACGAAAAAAATATTTTTTATTAATATTGTCGAACTATCTTGTAGCACCCTATTAATTTTTTTTTAAATAAAACAAAACAGTGGATTATAGCTTGCAAAAACTAAACACTAGGCCTGCATGGGGGACACATGTCCTTCTCAGATTAAAAATAAAAACAGACTAATTAAAACCTCCTTGAAACTAACCAGGAGGATAAATAAAAATAAATGCAAAAAAACTTCTTCTTTAATGAACTAAAATGAGGGCATCTGGAACGATCCTTCAAATCCCTCTTTCAAAAAAAAACCCTAAGAAAAAAAAACCTATCTTTCTACTTCCTAATTCCTGAGAACCCAGTCGCCAATCTGTCTCTGCAAACCACATTTCTTTTTGTCTATTGATCATCACACAGGTCATACTAATCAGACCCGATTTCTCTATAAAAGTTTATTGACGATCTTTTGTAGTTTTCGGAAACTATCAGAGTCATGTTTGAGCTCTTTCCTCCGACCCATTTCCTTCTCGAAATGCACTTAATCTGTCCTGTTCTGCTATTGTTTCAACACCGTTGGGGGCCTCCTCTATCCACACCATCTGATTTTGTCTTTTTTCCTTCATTCGCCATTGCATATGCTGCCTGATTCGCCGTTCTCCCGACAAATGAACAGGTAAAACTCTCAAAGCTCTCAAACCCTAAAGATCTTTGTTTGATTTCTTGTATAATTACAGATATACTCGATCGATTTGGTTTTTTGTCGTTGATCTTCTTTTTTACTGTTAGGCAGTCTCCTTCCAAAATCAGATGCCGAAATTCCAAATCCGTTGCTGTCGTTATAGCCTGGAGACCGGCTCGTGCCTCCGCCATTTCTGACTCTGCTATACTTGTATTCTGGTGAGTAACCTCAGCCATTATCTGTCTTTTGTGATTTCTAAAAATAATCCTTGAGCTTGAGATGAAGTAGTTCCTGTTGAATGCTGCATCAAAATTGCATTTTATGACACCTGATTTCGATACAACCCATTTACTAACCACATTAAGCTGCCTCCATTATGATGAATTTTATTTCTGTTTGACCAAATAGTCCAGCAAGTTATGGCAAAGAAAACTCGTTTAGATTCATCCATGCTGATAAAACTGTTTGCTAACTTTGTTTTCCACTCTTGCATGTGACTACTGTGATCTAACTGTATCCCCACACCTTGGAAAACTTGTCTGCTTACTGGGCATTCGCCTAAGAGGTGTATCACGAACTCTTCACTATTGCACATAATGGGAAAACATTTGAAATTTGTAATCTTCTATTTTGTAGATTTTAGAACGTTGGGATGTAATTCTGAAAAAACCTCGAAAGGTTTATTTTTATTTTGTTTGCTATATGTAAGCTCTATAAACCGTTGTAAAAATTTGAAAAGAGTGGTGCTTGTGTAAAACCACTCTTTAGAAGCAATATATATCCGCTTCTGGCCGAATACACTCTTGAATTGTCGCCTCGCCAGATTTGGGCACCAGCAATATCGATACCACCGATAAGGATTTTCAGAATCCCGTCAATGTGAGCATCGTCGAATGTTTCTTCCAGAGCTCCCATCTTCCTGGTATTTTGCTCGAAATCTATTAAATCTACAACATTGGAGTAATTAATGTTAATGTTTTGACATGATACTGTCCCTTGTTCGTTTCTAGGGAGCCAAGAGTCGTTTCATATATTAACTGATCTGCCATTACCCACTCGCCACCCCAAGACGTCCTCTAGTACAGATCTTGTGCTCAGTATACTCCCCAAAGGTATAAGAAGGGTAAGAGCTTAACTTTGCCTTTAAGAAATCTGTGTGTGGATAGTACTTAGCACTCATAACTCTCGTTAGCAGACAGTTCGGTTGCATGATCAATTTCCAGCCTTGTTTAGCCAACAAGCCGATATTAAATTTTGCAAAGTCACGAAACCCCATTCCCCTTTGTGCTTTCGACAAACATAGTTGCTCCCAATCGCACCAATGTATTCTCTTCCTAGTTTTTGAATTTCACCACCAAAATCGATTAATAATTTTTCCAAATCACGACATAATGTAACTGGAATTAAAAAACATTGCATAGCATAGACTGGGATGGCCTGAAGGACGGACTAAACAAAAGCCTCTTTACCTTCCACCGAGAGAAATCGAGTGCTCCAGCTTTCTATTCTTTTAACGAATCTGCTTTTAAAACTGGCGAAGGCTTCCTTTTTATGTTTTTCTATCATTATTGGCAATCCAAGGTATTTTTTGGGATTAATTGAAATACGAACACCTTGGGTAGATCCAATTTGCAACTTAGTACGCTCTTCGACATTACTACAAAAGTAGATTAGGGGTTTTTCAAAATTGATTAATTGTCCTCAGACACCCTCATACTCATTTATTACTGCCTTTATTGCCCTAGCTCCTTCCATACTTGTGTCTCCGAACAATATATTGTCGTCTGTGAAAAATAAGTGGGTAAGAGCCAAATTGCTTCTACCTATTCTCACGCCTTTAATCGTACCATCCATCCTGGCCGTTCTTAACGGGGAGAATCCCTCTAAGCAAAAAAAGGAACAAATATGGGTTTAAAGAATCACCCTGTCTTAGTCCTCTCTCCGGTTTAAATTTTTCTCCTTCGATGCCATTTAAAAATACCAATATTCAATAGTGCGAATGCAGCTCATCACGAGATCCACCCAATCTCGGTAAAAACTTATTTTTAGCCTTGCTTTTTCAATAAAATCTGATTCTACCTTATCATAAGCTTGGCTCATGTCAAGCTTAAGTGAAAATTGACCTCTACGACCATCATTCTTCAGCTTTAGGGAGTGTAAAACTTCATAAGCGATTAATACATTATCTATAATTTGTTTGCTAGGAACAAAGGTAGCCTGAGCTTCATCAATACATCCCTCAAGTAACGAGCTAAAGCGGTTAACTATCCCCTTAGAAATAATTTTATATAAAATGTTTCAAAGGTTAATAGGCCAAAATTGGGTCATCTTTGTTGGTTATTGTACCTTTTGGAATAAGCACAATACTCATGCTATTGATGCTTTCAATACTCTGCTTTTTGTTGAGCACATCTAGGGAAAAGTTAGACACCTCGTTGCTAATTATAGCCCAATACTTCTTGAAAAATAAAGCGGGAAACCCATCTTCCCTAGATGCTTTTAAGGGGGGCATACCTTTGATGGCTTCTTCAATCTCTTCCTTAGTGAAAGCTTTTCTTAATGTCTCGTTTGTATGTTCTTCTATATGTTGATTGATTCCCGAAAGAACCTTTTTTACATTTTGTGGCGTCGAGCATTGGAATGAGCTTTTAAAATATTCGGTTGCTACCTTTAATTTGTTGGGGTCATCTTCTTTCCACGACCCATTTGTAACCCTTAAATTTTTCATGGTATTTTGACGTTTTTGCTTACTTGCAAATGTATGGAAAAATGTTGTATTTCAATCACCGAATTTAAGCCAGTTTACTTTAGCTTTTTGTTCCCATTCAGCTTCCACTTTATCGACTTCAAAATTTAGGGCAAGCTTGATTTCTTCTAGTTCGACCAAATTATCATCATCTGGTATGTTAGAGGACAAAATTTCAAATCTTTCTTCAAGTTTATTCGCTTCCCTTTTCTTTGACTTCGACAATTGATTCATGTCTTTGGATAGAAACATGCTTAATTGTTGAAGTTTTGACAGAAGTTCCCTCAAATTTTTATCCCAAAAATACCGAATGTAATGCTCGCATTCTTCCTCAAGGGCCCTACTGGCATTGAACTTGAAACGGTTCTTTCGTTGAATACTATTGTCACAAACCCTTAAATCTACCAAAAAAGGGCAATGATCGAAAATTGCGTGAACCAAATGCTTGAGTGAATGTTTTGGAAATAGGTTTCACCAAACTTGATTAGCCACTCCTCTGTCTAATCTTTTTCTGACATGATTTGATAGTAGCCTACCTCTTTCCCAAGTGAACCATTTATCGGTAAAGCCAATGTCTGAAAGATCACAATCAGATAAAACTTCTCTAAACTTTGCCATGTTTCGTTCATTACAAAGTTGACCACTTTCTTTTCAAAAGAGAACACTATTTCATTGAAATCCCCTACAATCAACCATGGCATATTTTAAGAAGATCCTAATCTTCTTAGAAGTTCCCATGGGGACTGTCTATTACTTTCTTCTGGAGCACCGTAGAAACCAATTAGCTTTCAAGTTAGCATTCCCTCTTTTTTAAGACCGCCACATCAATATGACTGGCGGAGAGACTCAATATTTGAATTTCCACACCTTTCCATCCAATAGAGAGACCTCCTTGGGTCCTTTGTGCTTCCACGTCAACTCCATTCGTGAAACCACACTTATTGTGAACTTGTTCCATTCTTGAATCGTTTAGCTTTGTTTCAATTAGAAACAAAACTTGGGGCTGCGCTTGTCTCACCTTATTTTTAAGGCGATTAACCACTCGTGAATGCCCCAACCCACAAACGTTTGAACTTAGGATTTTCATTATGCCCGGTCGGCACGTGGAATCGCGACCGTCGATCTCTCATTGATTTGAACTACTTCCCTTTCAACAACACCTTCACGTACTTGAACAAACCTTATCCTTTGTCTTTTCTTTCCATCACCAACCTCAATCAGATTATCATCTAGGGTGTCATTCTTTTGTCGAGATACATTATCATAATTGTCGTTACCATCATGGGCAAGATCCCTCTTTTGTGAATTTATATCCATTCGGTTAATCATGAAATTCCATCTTGCCTTGTTTAACCCCCCTTCTCTCAGCCACTTACTCCCTGTTCTTAATTCCTCTCTTGTTGGCGCCCTCAATGATGACCCCCATCCAAACGTTACTTCTTGAACTCCAATGGTCTTGCGGATTGGGCAAAATCCCTCATGACCCAATTTCCCACATAAGAAGCAAAATAAGATAAGACGTTTGTACTGGAAAAAAGTTTGTACTGGAAAAAAGTATGGCTCTCTTTACCACCTTCAAATATCAACTTCTTTTTCCTCTTTAATGGTAACCTAACATCAAGTTTTACCCTAAATCTCATATACCAACGCTCCCCTCTTAAAATTAGGCCAGCACTGTATTGTACAAATTCACCAATAAAATCCCTTATATTTTTTTTCCAACCTTTCGGAAACCACCCCATATGGCAAATTATGGACTTGAATCCAGAAAAACGAAAAATTTAGGGGAATGGTTTTAGGGTCCTCTCTGTAACTCAATCTATGAAATAATATTAAGTGTCTGTTAAAGGACCATGAAATGCCATCTAAAACGCTTTTAATATCAACCTCATAAAATAATTTGAATAAGTATCTTTTATCTCCAAGATCGATAATAATAAACCCCCTAACGGATGCCATAGATTGGCTAACGTTCTTCTTAAGGATGGGAAGTGAAGAACGCAATCGGTCAATGCTCTTCCCACGAGACAGTATCTTCTATCATCCTCTTCATTGGAGGGAGGTTACCCTCCTCTTCGTCATCAATACTTAGATTTGCTAGATCAGCCTCCTTACTAATCAACCGGTTTATATTTTGCAGATAAGTCAAAAACAATCGACGCCCACCATGATGGCTGAATCGACTGCAGAAAAAGAACAAGAAAGCAAGAGGAACGAATGGAAAACACCTAGAAAACTTGACGAAAAACAGAGAGAAATGGCATGCCAAACCCGAGGCAGACGAAAGAACTTCACTATGACTGAATCCTATGTGTATAAATTATTAGAAATATAATATGTAGCACGCTATTAATTAATAAAATATAATTTTTTTAACCAATAAATAAATAAAGCTTAATAATAATGGATTTTGATACAATGGAAAAAGAAAAAAAAAAGGGTCGTTAATGAGGTTTATCTTTGTTCTAGAAAGAAACGGAAGAGACGGTAACTGCTGTTGGCTTTGGATTTGTAATATCACAAAACAGAACTGATAATCTAATTGGCTAGGCTTCCTTTGGAAATTGTAGACCTGAGTCTACATCTCTCGTATTCATCCATTTCGCCATTGGTAGCTGTAAATTGATTGTAAAGTTCCAATGCTTAACAAATTTATCTATATTTATAAAGAGCAAAGATAAACCCCATTAAGGATTTTTTTTCTTTTTTCCATTGGTTCAAAACCCATTATTATTAAGCTTTCTTTTTCCATTAATTCAAAAATATATATTTTATATTCACTAAAAAAATATATATTATTAAAAATAATAGGGTGCGGTCTGATAGCTAGGCGATATTAATAAAAAATATTTTATTTTTTGTTTTTTTTATGCTTATACATGTAAAAAAACACATTATGCTTATACATGTAAGAAAACACGTATTTTAAATTTGAAATAGAATTTGTCTAAATTCGTGAATATTAATGTCGTTATCCTATTTTGATATTTATTTATTTATTTTATATTTTTTTTGTAAGAAGAAGAAGCTAAATACAATTAGCCATAATAAATTTTACAATGTTCACCAACACTTTCTTGTAGTAATCCCATAGCAATTTGTTTGGGTGGACCATCGTAAATGCGCAATCCAATTGTGTCATGATCGCCTAGAGCTGCCATATTATCCGCAACCATATTTGCTGAACGTGGAACATACAATACCTTAATATTCCAATCCCTTGCTATCTGATGTCTAATAATTTGCACCAAACTCAACTTGACTTCCTCACCTTGCCCATTGAGAGTATTAACCGCATTCAAACTGTCACTCTCCACCAGAATTTGTTTAATCCCTCTCTTCCATGCTATATCGAGACCATCCATAATAGCCCATAGTTTCGCATCAATTACAGAACATATGCCTAAATTTCTATTGTACCCAGTAATCCAATTGCCTCTGTCATCTCGAATCAGTCCGCCAGCTGCTGCTCTACTTGTCAAATGCTTTGCACCATCCGCGTTTAACTTGAACCACTCTTCCGGGGATGGCTGCCAACAAATCCAATCATTGTTTTGATTATCCTTCCAGTTTTTGGCCATAGCGACTATACTCGCATAAGCTAGAATACCTGCAGTTTCAGACACCACTTCACCAGATTCCTCATTAAAAATCATATTGTTCCTGCGTTTCCAAGTTTTCCACACGATAATACCAAACAGAGTATTCCAATTAACACCCTGGATAATAGTTTCATCAGAAACTTGCAGATTTTTTATCAAACATTCTTCCAAATTCATGGAAAAGAAACTATCAGACATTCGAGGCAAAATAAAATTAGCCCAGATCGCCTTAGCGACAAGGTAGTCCCTTACTGCATGTAACGGCGTTTCAATTCCACTACCACAAAGACTACAAAAATTAGTATTTATCATACCTCTTCTGCGCCGTTTTGAATTGGAAAGTAGACGGTTATGTAAAAGTAACCAAAGAAACTGTCGAATTCTTTGGGGAACATCCAGCTTCCAAATTATCTTCCATGTGTGCTCTCATATCGGCCAAACATCTTGCGCAACTTTATTATTTAGTTTATATTATTGATGTAAAAAAACTCAAATAAATGATTTCATTAATGATAATTTAATCTAGTCTATAATGAAAGAGTTGACCGAATTTTATAATCCAAATTTACATTAATTGACAATTGACTGAAATTAAAACTCTAAATTAAAATTATCATAACAAAATAAAGAGAATGATATCTAAATCTTTTAGTTTTTTTTTTTAGGTGAATAGAGAATATAATACTACTCAAAACTTACAGGTTTTTTAAACTCTCGGTAAGATTCGCAGGGAAGGTATTCACGAGAATGGAGGTAGATGCCTTATGACTTCGAGCCTGTATCGTAAAGAACTGATCTGCCCAAGCAGTTGCGATTTTAATTGTGTCCATGAAATCCCATTTGAGCTCTTGAAAAACAAAGGTGTTATGGTTCTTCCATAATCTCCATGCTAGAATGCCAAATAGTGTAGACCATAGGGTGTTGCTCCGACCCAACCTAGTTTTTGTCGTCAGGTTGGACTTTAACCATTGATCCAGCGAACTGGAGAAGAAAACAGACCACTGATCCCTAGGGATGAAGAATTTCCAGACGATTGCAGCTGATGGACAATCTCGTAAAACATGCAAGGTGTTCTCTTTAGCACAATGGCAAAGTGGACATGCTGGATCATGGCTGATGGAACGTCTAACACGTTCTTGATTTGTTAAGAGCTTCTGTTTGCAGTTAGCCAGAGAAAGAAACGAACCCTGTGTGGGCCATGATATTTCCAAATTGCCTTCCATTTTTTAGATTGCTCATGCCATGACTCTTTCCTTAGCATTCTATAAGCTTTTTTAAACAGAGAAAACACCATCTCTCGACGGAGCCCATCGAAGCCGATCTCTTCCTTCTAATGCGTGTGGTGGTGGGTTATTAATAATCTTTGTAATAATATTGTCAGGCACATGCTGTCTAAATGTTCTCAAGCTCCAGGTGCCATTCGCATCCACCATGTCTTTTAAGGTGTACTCAAGGTGTGGTTAATCGGGGAAGGTGAAGCGTTTTAAGGGCCCGACATTCTGGACCCAAGGATCGTCCCAACACCGAATATGTTCTCCTGCCCCTATTTCCCAGTGTAGATTTGATATAAGTAGGGGCCATACCTTGGCAACACCCCTCCAAATGGCCGAGCAACCTTCATGTGCCACACTAGCTGGCATTCTACCCTCCACTTTATATTTTGAACGTAACACTTGTACCCACAAGGCGTCCTTTTTAGTTAGGAGATTAAACCCTAGCTTTAGTAAAAAGGAGGTGTTTTGGTCTTCAAGTCGACGAATTCCAAGACCACCATTTAAACGTGGCTGGCACATGGATTCCCAATCCACTATGGCAAATTTTCTTTTCCTTGAACTTGAACCCCAAATGAACTGTCTAGCTAGCTTTTCAATATCATCACAAATACCTTTGGGCAATCTTGCTGTTTGCATAAAATAGTTTGGGATGCGAGGAGGACTGATTGAGCTAGTGTGAAACGACCAGCTATAGAAAGTTTGCGAGCATCCCAATTGCATAATTTGCTTCTCACTTTGTTAACTATAGATCCAAAGGTAGCCTTGGTGACCCTTTTATGAAAGAGGGGAACTCTGAGATAAGTCCCTAGGTCCTGAACTTGATGAAAACATAAAAACTTACCAATTTGGGATCTCGTATCTTCATCCACTCCTCGCGAATAAAACATGTTAGTTTTCCTAGAATTAATTTTATGGCCTGAGAACAAGCAGAAATCATCAAGAATATTTTTAATAACTGAACTGTGTACCATATCGGCTTTTGCAAATACGAGGAGATCATCAGCAAAAAAGAGATGTGATAGAGAAGGACCTGATCTAGCTAGCTTAATGGGACTCCATGAACTCAATTGCTGAGCCAATTTGATACTATGCCCTAACCACTCCATGCATAAGACAAACAGGTATGGAGATAAAGGGTAACCTTGCCTTACCCCTCTGGCTGGCAGAAATTTCTCTGTGGGCACCCCGTTCCACATCACTTGCATAGTGGATGTTGAGATGGCAGACATAATAACCTGTCGTATAAAATCCGGTATCCGCGCTGACTTTAAAGAGATATCGATGAATTCTCATCTAACGCAGTCGTAATCTTTCTCTAAATCAATCTTAATAGCCATCCATTTTTTCCTTTTACTCCGCATTGAATGGATGACCTCTCGTGCAATGAGAATATTGTCAGAAATACTACGTCCTGCAATAAACCCAACCTGTTCTTTACCTATAAAAAAATCTTTTAGTTTTAATAAGCCTAAAAAATTACTTTTATGTTTTTAAATTTAATTTTAAAAATAATAAAAAATAGTTACCTCTCTACTTTTTCATGTATCATTTTATCAATAATTATGTATTTTTTATTACTTTACCGGTAATATTTTTAAAATAATAATTATCAATTAACCTTTTATATTATTTTAAAAATAATATACTTTAAAAGTTGGTTAAATTTAGCCCTTAATTCTTGTACTTCACAAAAGTTGTTGATTTGGTTTCTATAATTTGATCAATTTTAGATCTTATACTTTTTGAATTGGACAATTTTAGTCCCTTTACTTTTTAAATTTTGAAATTTTAGTCCTAACCCAAACAATATCAATTAAATTTGTCCGGTTAAATTTAATTACTAGTCTTGTATTATACGTACAGTTGTAAATTTAATCAATATTTTCTAATTGGATCATTCTAAGCCCCTATACTTTTTCGAATTTTGAAATTTCTGTCTTGACGCAAATGACTGTTATTAATCCATTAATTGAATTTTCAATGAGTAATATGTAGAAATAACAAGTTGGCATGACATTACACATGTAATAATATGTTTATAGTATCAAATTTTGAAAATAACATAACTTAATCGAATGAATTCAACATTTATCGTTTGGTAAGAATTGAAATTTTGAAATTTAAAAATACAAAGATTAAAATTGACCAAATTAAAGTACAAAGCTTTAAGGTTAAATTCTACTATTAGTCCCTGTATTTTGCACAAGTTGTAGATTTAAGCCTTATACTTTAAGTTGATTATTTTTACCTTATACTTTACGAATTTTAAAATTCCAATCGTTACCAAACAATTAGGTTAAGTTTTGCTATGCGCCAAACATATTACCACGTGTAATTTCATTTTAATTCATTATTTTCATATATTACTTACTAAAAATTGAGTTAATGAATTAACAACGATCACTTGCATCAAGATTAAAATTTCAAATTTTGAAAAGTATAGAAACTTAGAATGATCTAATCAGATAATATCAACCAAACTACAACAGAATGTATAGTATAAGACTAATAACTAAATTTAACCAAATACATTTAATTGTTACTATTTAGATTAGGTCTAAAATTTCTAAATTCGAAAACTACATGAACTAAATTGGTCAACTAAAATTGAGAATTCAAAAAGTTCAAGACTAAATTCATAACTTACACAAAGTATAGGGACTAATAGCATAATTTAACCTAAAAAGTTACGGTTGGCTGCTATCATATTCAAACCAGATAAATTCTTGTAAACTCCATCCTGTTAAAATAAAAGGGTGAACAATTGATGCCTCCACCATTGGAGTTATAATACCAACCTCAACCTGCCATAAAGACCTCACCTTCCATTAAAGGTGATCTACAATTTGCTCTTACTCTTTGATATGCTTCCTAATGCCTTGGCCTTCTGTCGTAGAACATATTTCTGCGTCTTTCCAGTCGAAGTCTTTGGCAAATCCTGGAAAACCACTGTTCGAGGAGCCATGTAGTGGGGCAACTTATCTCGACAATATTTGATAATTTCATCAACATTGGCTTCGTGACCGTCCTTCAACTTTACAAATGCACAAGGTGTCTCTCCCCAGTGATCATCTGGTCTTGCCACCACAGCTGCCTCTAGCACAGCTAGATGGCTGTACAGCACTGATTCCACTTCAATGGAGCTTATATTTTCTCCCCCGGAGATGATTATGTCCTTGGACCGGTCCTTGAGTTCTATGTAACCATCAGGGTGTCTCACTCCCAAGTCCCCACTTCGGAACCATCCACCATTAAAAGCATCCTTCGTTGCTTTTATGTTTTTAAAGTACCCATTCATGACAGTGTTGCCTCTAAACATAACCTCACCTATACTCCTTGCATCAGGTGGCATACTCTTCATAGTTACAGGATCTTTAACATCGATTTCCTCTATACCAAGATGATTCAACCCCTGCCTAGCCTTGATCTTAGCCTGTACGTCTCGAGGCAGAGAATCCCATTCTGGTTTCCAAGTGCATACTGTTCCTGGACCATAGGTTTCAGTCAGGCCATATGAATGAACCACTCTAAATCCCAGTTCTTCCATTTTGAAAAGAACATGAGGTGGTGGTGGTGCGGCTCCTGTCATGATCACAACTTTCCCTGGAAGACGTCTTTGGTCGCTTGCTGGTGCATTTATTATCATGTTCAAAACCGTAGGTGCACCACCCATGTGAGTCACCTTGTACTTAGCAATATTAGAAAATATTTCTCCTGCAGAGACATTTCTTAAACATACATTTGTACCACCTTGAGCAGCAATTGCCCATGTAAGACACCACCCATTGCAATGAAACATGGGAACAATCCATAAATATACAGGCACTAAGGCCATCTTATTGAGAAGAATTGCGGCTAGAGAATTGAGATAGGCACCTCGGTGGCTATAAATAACACCTTTTGGGCTTGATGTTGTACCAGAAGTATAATTAAGCGAGATGGGATCCCACTCATCTTCTGGTCTTCTGATATCAAATTCTAGTTTCCCCATTGCTAATAGACTGTCATAGTCCAAGTTTGCAGATGTGGAGCTGGTGTTGCGCCTGGAAGGAGCTTGCCGATCATGATCCGGGATCAAGACTAGTTGGGGCAGCTTAGCACGTGTGTTGGATAGTATTTTCAATGCTCCCTCTGCAATATGGAGGAATTGGTAATCTACAAAAAGGAATTTTGCTTCTGAATGCTTCAATAACACTGCCACCATTGAGGAATCATGACGTATATTGAGTGTACATAGAATAGCCCCAGCCATCGGAACACCAAAATGAAGTTCATACATCGCTGGAACATTTGGGGCTAATACGGCAACCTGCTCTCAAACAAGCAAAGATCACCTTGGCAAGCAGTAACAGAGGTGAAAAGACGAAAAAATCGAGAATAGAAGCAACTCCGTTTAATCCAAGCTTAGAAAGGACAATGCATAGCATTTTTGAAAGAATATCACATATCCAATGCAGAGTAAGAGGTAGAAAAACACCAGTAACACAACCTCCAAACCAACTCAATTGGAATAAAATAATTCAACACCAGTAACACAAACTGGGAATGCAAGTTTCCCGAATTTGAATCCCAAAAATTAACAGCCAAATAATAAGATTTAAAAATTAAAGTCTTGGGCTTTGACAAAGCTAAAGCTCATAAATGGCAAAAAAAAAATAAAACTAGTGGTAGAGTAGAGAAAGGAGGCAAAAGAGAAATACCACATGACGGGGGGCAATTCCCAGCTGGGCAAGCGCAGAAGCGAGACGAACGCACCTCTGACGAGTCTGTTTCCAGGTATACTTGACATCACCGTGGACAAGGGAGACGGAGTCTGCGTAGACAATTGCGGCGCGGTCCAAGAAGGTGATCGGAGTCAAAGGAACGTAGTTTGCAGAGCACTTGATTGAACCTTCCATATCTCCTTCAACGCTTCCGTGGGAGATTTAGCAATGTAAAAGATGAATTATCGGATTGATCCTGGACTGTGCACAAATAAAAGGAGAGAATGAATGAAATGCCAATCACATTTTTAGTGATTTTGTTTTTTATTTCATTTATATTTCTGTCACCTTCTCACATCATATTCACTACCAATCACATAATAAAGAGCTTGAAAAGTCAAAGTTTGTTGAAACAGGGCAAAGTTAAAGTCCCGAAGCAAAAAACAAGAATAACCTGAGAAAACCCATTGAAGGCAAAAGACACGGAACCCAATAAAAGGCCTCTCTGGAATCACCTTCAACCTTCAAGCTTGCTGCGTTTTTTTTTTGGCTAATTTACCAACATAATCTAAAATTTTTGATTATTTACGAAAATGATTCAAGTTTAAAAATATACACCAAAATGACTTGAAATAAGCAGTAAAAGTAGAAAAACACTTGGCCAATGATTGGTGTCAGACATAAAAGTTTGTAATGGCCGACACTTGTGTATTTTTTTTAAATACGATATTTTATTGATATACGAAAATACGAGAATTTGAAAAAAAAAATTTAGGATGTTGGCCTGTTTCAAAAAAAACATTTCAAAATTTTTTGGTGTTGGCCATCAAATGGTCGACAACCCCTGTTTCAGAAAAAAAATTTAAATTTTTTTGGTGTTGACCATCAAATGATCGACGCCCTCTTTTCTCGAGAAAAAGATTGTATTTTTGGGTGTAGGCCATTGCATGACCGACACCCCTTGTTTCAGAAAAAAAATTTCAAAATTTTTTCGTGTTGACCATCAAATGGCCGACACCTCCTGTTTCAAAAAAAAATTTTAATTTTTTTTGGGTGTTGGCATCAAATGATCGATACCTCCTTTTCTTGAGAAAAAAATTTTAAAATTTTTTGGTGTTGCCCATCAAATGGCCGACACCCCCTTTTATCGAAAAAAATTGCATTTTTAGGTGTTGGCCATCATATGGCTGACACCCCCTATTCTCGAGAAAAAAAATTCGGTGTTGGCCATCAAATGGCCGACATCCCCTTTTCTCGAATAAAAAAATTCCAAATTTTTTTAGTTTTGGCTATCAAATGGCCAACACCAACTTCTCCTCATTCTCTATAAATAGAGTTTAATTTTTTGATTTTGAAGTAAGTAAGAAATATTTCTCTCAAAATAACAAGAAAATGAGAGTGTTTTATTATTTATCATTAGATGAATGTTTTGTTTTGGAGGATAGTTGTGAAGTGTACAATCGAATTTCGAGGTTGAACTATATACTGTCATGTATTGCCGGAGTTGAATTATATACTGTCATATGAAGCGGCAAAGATATGTCTTTAGTGGTAAGACGATTTTCCACGCCATTGAAGACTATCCGAGATACCCAACGTAGATGGACATTATCTACGTTGGAATAATTTGTTATCACAAACAAAACTGTCGAATAGCTATTCTAACGTAGATATATTGTTGCTCTATGTAGGCGCTATGCTGTGGTAAGGCCGTAAAGGTTATGCTGTCAAAAGTCGAATGACTTTTTCCGTCATTTAACAGGTAACCAAGACCGACTGCATTGTGTTTGACAAATTGAAAAAGGTTGTGTTTAACTGCAACCCGAGTAAGTTTCTTGGTACTAATGTTTGCAGCTCGGTTTTCAAGCAGATGGACATTATCTATGTTTGTATTTTGTTATATCTGTAAAAATTTATTTTTTTAAATTTCGTGTATTAATATTAACAAATAATTGTAATTTATTGTATCTGTAAATTTAATTTGTTGCATATTATTATTCAAACGCAATATTTGTATTTTTTTGTATTAAAATAATTTCAAATTATATATAAAAATATTAAATACGTTGTCAAAATATGGAGAAATAAATATTATTGACAAAGATGATATAAATTTTTAAAAAATAATAATTAGAATATACATGAAATTAGAAAGAAAAATTAAAATATACAAGAAATTCGAAATTAAATTTAAAATAAAAATGAAATTACAAATTAAATTTAAAAAGTAAAGGGAAAAAAATCAAAATTGAGTAGATCCCGGTGACGTCCCCGGCGCTGGTGTGTAACAGTCCGGCTTCCTTCAGGCTCGGCGAGGCCGAGGCCGTAGTACAGCTTGTTCAGGAGGCGCTACATTGGTGTTTGTCGCCTCATCCTCGATGGAAAAAAATCAAAATTGAGTAGATCCCGGTGACGTCCCCGGCGCTGGTGTGTAACAGTCCGGCTTCCTTCAGGCTCGGCGAGGCCGAGGCCGTAGTACAGCTTGTTCAGGAGGCGCTACATTGGTGTTTGTCACCTCATCCTCGATGGTGTCAACGTTGGGTGTCTCGATTGGTGTACGAAAAAAGTCTGTAAAATCATACGTATCATCACCGTAATTGAGAGTAGGTTGAGTGACCTGAGGTGCCGAGCCAAAAATATCCTCCATTGTTGGAGTACGTTCTTCCGGATGGATCTCCGATTGATATGAGGAAGAACTGGAGTAACATGTATGTTGAAGGTCGGGGTCGACGCCAAAAATGTCCTTAATCGAACGATGATAATAATTGTGTAGCAAAAAAGACGAAGAGCCGGATGTTTGATACTAGGGATCGGGTTGGTGCTCCGGCTGGTACTCGGGTTAGTCCTGAGGCTCGTAACGGGGCTGGTAACCGGCCTCATCTACGGGCTCGTCCGCGGGGACTTCCGCGGGCTCGTCATTGGGCTCATCCTCGGGCTCGAAATCTGAACCGGGGATCCGACCACAACGTCCATATGCGTTATTCGTTGAACCCCATCGGTTGCCTTCCGGAATAAGTCTCCTTGGCGTATACTCTCAGGAATCAAGCACCGACATCCCGTATGCAGTATACCATTGGTTGTAATATGGGATATCGGAATAATCCCCATTACACCAATGCAAGGATGAACACCTATTTGCCCGGTCATTCCAAAGCACGATATATGCTTGAAGATCGTGAGCTCAATTTATTCGATTTTTACCTTGTCCCTTTTTGTCGAGCTGGTGGACCTCATCGAGTTGGAAGGAAAGGTTCGGGATATGTTGTATACCACCAAACTGTCGTAAAACCCGATCCCCAGCGTGCCATTCCACCATATGAAAATTGAATACCGGCACATTACACAAAAAAAGTTGGTAATTGTGCTGATAAACAAGCGGTGGGATGAAAGGCGTAATTTCGTCTAAAAGATAAGGCTGCCACACGAACTGCACAATATAAAAACATGAATTTAGTTAACAAAAATATTGAAAATCTAAAAAACACGAATTTTGTCTAAAATGTGTTTTTTATATTTCGAAAATGTAAAAAAAATATTTGTAAAAAAATCAGATATTTATTTTTTTAAAAATTCGAAAATATAAAACACATTTCGAAAATATAAAAAATCTTATAAAAAATTCGAAAATATATCTTACATCATCTCCTCCTTGTTTGTCTAACCAGCGACGTATATGGGGACATTTTTCATGTCGCTCAAGTCCCGGAACTAAATGTCATCTGAAAAATTGAAAAATAATTAGAAAAAAAATAATTAATAAAATTTAAAAAATATAAAATCGAGACATCGAGTCACCTATTAACTAGTGGCATCGAGTATGACATGTGTTCTACGTTGGCGATGGAAGACAGTCGGTATAGTATCCATGATTGGAGCAAATATGTGGAGTCTCCCATGGCATTAACTGTGGGATTTGTCACTCAACAAAGCTCCCGGTATAATGTCGCCAACACTGCTGAGCCCCAACTTAAATTCCCGGCTGCCTTGAAATCTTCCAATAACGGAAGGTAGATAATGCTTATTCTATTTTGGCTAGTATCCGGAATCAGGATACCGCCTAGTAACTGTAGAAGAAAAGCGCGAGCATGGTAGATAATGTCCAGTTGCCTTGGATTTTGAGGGAGATGTCTAAAGTTTTCGTGTAGCCACATAACTTTAAAAACAATAATTTTTTGTTTTCAGTATCCGGGGATACCTTGCCAAGTAACCGGTAGTAAGTGCCACAAGGATCGTCTAGTATACTTGGACCCGTTACCGCTTCACCTTCAACGGGTAGCCCGAGCTGGATTGCAACGTCTTCTAAAGTTATTATTGCCTCTCCATACGGGAGGTGAAACGTGTGAGTCTCGGGACACCATCTTTCGACTAAGGCCGTTATTAAATCGGCCCGAATATTCATATTTTTAATGCGGGCAGCAATCCCGAACCCCGCATCTTCGATATATTGTTTAGCCAATCTATGGGGTTTATAACCTGGATAATGATGCCGGGATCTAACCATCCTATAGAATTCCGGATTGGCTCGAATCGCGCCCACACGGTGATTGTCATGACTACGTATGATGACGTTGGGATCCATAATATGATGAATGAAACTCGATCAACGGCGGACAAAGTCGGTCAACGACGGTCAACAGTGGTCAACGGCGGTCTCGGGACGTTGGTGAGCTGGAATTTTGGTTTTGCTGAGCTGGAATAGGTTTAAGTGAGGTGGAAAGTGGGTGGTCCAATTGCTATTTATAGTAGGGGACCATTGATAGCATTTTTGTAATTTTTGGGTGGTCCAAGGTTATTTTGGTTAATAAATTTAAAATATGATAAAAATTGTAATATAATAATAATAATAATTTTTATTTAAAGATATAAAATTAATAAATAATGTATTATCAAATCAACATATATGATAAAAATTGTATATAATAAATTTTTTTATTTAAAGATATAGAATTAATAAATAATGTATTGTCAAGTCAAATCAACACATTATATGATAAATATTGTAATATAATAAAAAAATTTATTTAAAGATATAAAATTAATAAATAATGTATTGTTAAATCAACACATTATATGATAAAAATTATTATTTAAAAATATAAAATTAATAAATAATGTATTGTCAAATCAACACATTATATGATAAAAATTATAATATAATAATAATTTGTACTTTAAATATGAAAATTTGATAAATAATGTATTGTCAAATTAATACAATATTTGATATAAATTGTAATATAATAACTATCTTTTTTTAAATAATGTTAAATACATTTTAAATGTATTTTAAATTTCAACTTCAAATTTAAAGTAGAATTTTAAATTCAAACTTATATAATTATGAAGTTTAAATTATTTAAATTTAAACATGTTCATTAATTTTCAAATTAATTTCAACTTAAATTAATTTTCAAATTAATTTTTTACACAAATATACTTCGTGTATACTAGTGGACATGCGCTCATTCTTCGTCGGACAATCCGGCATTACGAGAGGATTGACCGGAAATATAGACACGATGTGGGCAAGTGGATCGGTTATGACCAGGTCTTCGGCAAACACTGCACAATTTCGGTTCCCCAGTCTCCCTAATGTCCATATTAGAGCGAATCCTTGTCGAATGTGGTCGACCTCTAGGCTTTCTACGGAGACTATGATCTGGTAGCATCTCAAAAGCAACCGGTGGAACTTCCCAGTTCGATACATCGGGCATTACGGGAAATTCATTCTCCCATACACGCAATGTGCGTTGCATCGTGTACACCTCGTCTATGAATTGGTCGACATTTAAATTTGCAGTCACACAAGCTGCATGAACATGCGCACAAGGATATCGAAGAGCTTGAAATCTAAAGCACTCGCATCGCCTGTTTCCCAGATCAACTGCGTACGACCTCGGTGGAACACCCGAGCGACGATCGGTGTACTCTGAAACCCGAAAAATCTCCAACTCTCGCAAATAAATTTCTGCATTCATCGTTCGAGCTTTCTGACTGTTTGTCGCCATGGCCCTTCGAATGTCCTCAACGTACACATGTCCGGCCTCTATCTGTGCCACTTGTCGCTGCCCCATCGTAGGCATCAATGTGGCCAACCTATAGAAGGTTGCCGAGAAAACAGCAGCAATTGGTAGATTCGTGTTCACCTCAAGACAGAGTTAACTGACTCGACCAGGTTGGTCGTCATCTGGCCATACCGAGCCCCGTCATCGTAACTTTGTGTCCATTGATACGTCTGGACGCTACCCAACCACCCACGAAGATTTTTGTCATTTGGTAAATGTTTCATCTTAGCTTCAAGCTTTGAGAACTTTTGTCTGAATCTCTACAGTTCAAATTGATGAGCTGCATATGCATATGAAATTTCGAATAAGTATTTTTTATATTTCACAAACTGATAAAATTTAAAATTAAATTGAATAAAAAATACAAACAATAATTATTACCCATTTCCACGAATTCTGCTTTCCATTCTTTATTTTTATAATCACTAAGAAAGTTTGCCGACATGTGTCGGATGCAATAAACGGACCTCCACGGAACCTCCGATTGCCTTATTGCAGCAAGTAGTCCCTTCGATCTGTCCGATATAAGGCAAATATTGTCTTGCCTAACAACGTGCCTCTTCAGATTTTTTAAGAAAAATTCCCACGACTCGAAGCACTCTTTCTCGACTATGGCGAATGCGATCGGAAGTACATTTCGATTACCGTCTTGTGCAACAGCAATCAGTAGTATTTGCGTGTATTTACCGTACAGCCAGGTTCCATCAACTTGCACCATCAGTTTGCAGTGAGGGAAGGCCTTAACACACGGGTCAAACGTCCAAAATAATCGGTGAAAATGTCGTTTTCCTGGGTCAATCACCCCGTCCGGACCTTCATACGGTAATGTTTGTAAATCAGTTATAATCCCCGGCACATACTCTCGCATCGCGGCTATCCACCCTTAGAGCTTGTTGTATGATGCATCCTAGTCACCATACAACTCCAGCATCGCCATTTGCTTCGCCCACCATGCCTTCCGGTACGAAACCTTATAATTGAAGCGAGCTTGCATGACCGAAATATAGACCGATACCTTATTCAATGGAGACTCTTTGACCATAGGCATGATACAGTTGCATATGGTCTTTGCATCTAACTTCTGATGGTCTTGCGTCATACGAGCCATGGTGCATGTGTGCGAACCTTCCATTTTCCTTATTGTCCATAGTTGAGTCCGTTGCATTAACGCGGCTCGGATACGCCACTTACACCCACTCTCGGCTTTCAAACATTCTCCGATGTACAAAGACTGCGACGACTTCGTTGCTTTATAATCCACAGCTAACTTTAAGCTGTATTGTTTTATTGCATTTAAGCAATCCTTCTTGTTCTCAAATTGTTGTCCTACGAACAGCTCTTCTTCGTCGGTTTGTTCGTCGAGTAGGTGAGTGGGAACTATGTTTCTATATTCCGAAAACTCTCGAGCTTGACCCGCATCTGGGTCTACGTCGCTCATGAAGGCCCCCGGATTATTCCTAATAACTATACTCGAGCTCGTATTTCCTCCTAAATGGGTGTTAACATCATCACCCTCCACTGACCCCTCTTCATCTAAGTCTTCGGGGATATCATCCAAATCGGGGTCTTCCAAAGCTTCGTTTTCGTCATCATCTTCTATTGGGGCCAGCACTTCCGGATGAAATTGTAGAAGATGACACGTGTTTTCGATGTTATACGAGCATCCACCGGTGTTTGGATTTTCTAGAGTAGACCCTCCATAACCTGATTGATCTTCCCAGCATACATTAAGATCAATATCTATTCCAGAACGCTGGCTTATTGGATTTAAGACTTGAATTGGTTCGGGGTGTGATATCTCCGCGAACAACTCAATAGGGCATGGATTTTCGATCTCAGATGGGCGATAAATTTAAATCATTGTCCCTAGATCATCATTATCAACAAGCTTCATTTCGGAGAATTTTATCGGATCTGATGAAACCGAAAATTTGTAAAACAGTCTCAATATTTGCTTCCCGCAATGAGTAGCTATCTTTGTACTGATCTTCCGTTTCAATTCATCCAACAAAACACGCTTGTTCAGTCTCATTCTGAATTTTTCTCTGCTTTCAAATACACAACCTTCATCGTCTGTATTGATAATTTTTCCATCAAAATGAACATAAACAAAGAAAATGTTGGAACTCATCTTGAAAAAATTTGAGATTAAAAAAAATTGAACATAAATAAAGAAATTGTTGCATTGTTAATGAGAACAAAAAACTCAAATTTTTAGTATTGACGGTTGTGTATATATATATATATCTGCTGCTAGAGTTAAAAGTCGATCTTTGCCATTAACTATACTTGTGTTATTTTCTTTTGATTATTTTCGTTTATTTCGTAAATTTAAATTTAATTAATATTTTAATATATTTTTAATTTGTAGATAATATTTATTCCTTAACATTTTCACAACAAAATATTTAATAAATCAAAATTATATTAATATGATAAAATATAAATCTTGTTGAATATTACAACAATACAAATTAAATTTACAGATAAAATAAATTAAAAATAATTGTTAATATTAATACACGGAATTTTAAATTTTGAACAATAATACAAAATAACCTACAATACCTTAAACTTGCGCAACTCATCTCAGTTAGATAATGTTCATCTACCTGAATACCTGGCCAATTTCAATAAATTCTTCTAACCCTCAAGTAATATGGATCCATATTGACTGAATACCTGGCCAAGTCATCTCGATCGGTCGTTCAATGACAGAATTCCGTTACCCGACCTTTGATAGCATAACCTTTACGGATATACCACATAGTTAAATTTAGCGGCAACTATATCATATACATATAGTATTTTGCTCTATGGCGCAGAAAATCATCTAACCACTGAAGCCATATCTTTGCTGCTTCATATGACAGTATATAATTCAACTCCTAAAATACATGAAGTATATAGCTCAACCCCGAAATTCGATTGTACACTTCACAACTATCCTCCAAAATAAAACACTTATCTAATAATAAATAATAAAATATTCTCATTTTCTTCTTATTTTGAGAGAAATATTTTTTACTTACTTCAAAATCAAAAAATTAAACCCTATTTATAGAGAATGAGGAGAAGTTTGTGTCGGTCATTTGATGGCCAACACCAAGAAATTTAGAATTTTTTTATTTGAGAAAAGGGGGTGTCGGCCATTTGATGGCCGACACAAAAAAAAATTAAAATTTTTTTCTCGAGAATAAGGGGGTGTCGGCCATTTGATGGCTAACACCTAAAAAAATTTGAATTTTTTTTCTGAAACAGCGGGTGTCAGCCATTTGATGGCCAACACCCAAAAATGTAATTTTTTTCAAGAAAAGGGGGGTGTCGGCCATTTGATGGCCAACACCAAAGAAGTTTGAAATTTCTTTTTCTGAAACAGGGGGTGTCGGCCATTTGATGGCCAACACCCAAAAATGCAATTTTTTTCGAGAAAAGGAGGTGTCGACCATTTGATGGCCAACACCAAAAAATTTTGAATTTTTTTGAACACCAAAAAATGCAATTTTTTTCTCGAAAAAAAGGGGTGTCGACCATTTGATGGCCAATACCAAAAAAATTTGAATTTTTTTTTTCTGAAATAGGGGGTGTCTTTGATGACCAACACCCAAAAATGTAATTTTTTTTTCGAGAAAAGGGGGTGTCGGCCATTTGATGGCTAACACCTAAAAAAATTTGAATTTTTTTTTGAAACAGCGGGTGTCAGCCATTTGATGGCCAACACCCAAAAATGTAATTTTTTTCAAGAAAAGGGGGGTGTCGGCCATTTGATGGCCAACACCAAAGAAGTTTGAAATTTCTTTTTCTGAAACAGGGGGTGTCGGCCATTTGATGGCCAACACCCAAAAATGCAATTTTTTCGAGAAAAGGAGGTGTCGACCATTTGATGGCCAACACCAAAAAATTTTGAATTTTTTTGAACACCAAAAAATGCAATTTTTTTCTCGAAAAAAGGGGTGTCGACCATTTGATGGCCAATACCAAAAAAATTTGAATTTTTTTTTTTCTGAAATAGGGGGTGTCTTTGATGACCAACACCCAAAAATGTAATTTTTTTTTCGAGAAAAGGGGGTGTCGGCGATGCAATGGCCAACACCCTAATTTTTTTTTTCAAATTCTCGTATTTTTGTATATAAATAAAATATTGTATTTAAAAAAAATACATAGGTGTCGGCCATTACATGGCCGACACCTGTCTACACAAACTTTTATGTCTGACACCAATCATTGGCCAAGTGCTTTTCCACTTTTACTGTTCATTTCAGTTCATTTTGGTGTATATTTTTGAACTTGAGTCATTTTCGTAAATAATCAAATTTTTTTGTCATTTTGGTAAATTAGCCGCGTTTTTTAGTTACTTTATTCTGAACTTATTTAAAAGTATCTACATACTTTTTTTTATTTACTTGTATTCGAACGTGTATTTCACAATACTGGTTTTAATTTTTTAAAAGTTAATGTAATTTGTTTTTTTAAATTTCTCAAAAAAATATTTAATTACAACTTAAATTTGTCAAAAAATATTTAATTGGTACATGAATTTATCTATATAATTTTAAAATTTTTAATTTTTTAATTTATGAGGTGAACTCGGTTACGAGTTTAATTCATTATTTATGTTCCCGATCATCTAAATAGGTACTTCCTCGGATATTATTAGAATTATGAAGGAAACTAAGTAATAAGGTAAATTTGGATATAACTCACGAATATAAATGAACCAAAAAAGAACCGACGTTGTATAACAACGCGACTCGAATTCTATAAGGTTGTTTAAACTCAAAAAGTTTGGAGATGGATGAAACTTTGACCCGCTATCTATATTGAGATAGGAACCAAATATATAAGGATGATCACCACACTTCGGGATGGGTTGAAGTGATAAGATCGGTTTGGTGAATGCCACAAGAATAATTTCTTGATAAGTTTAAAAGTTCTTGAAGAACAAAGAGAATTAACTCAAAATGTATTTCATATCAAAATAGTCTAACCTTACAAAGTGGAATAAATGACATATATAGGCAACATAGATGGTAAATGAATGGCCACAAATCGACCATTAATGTTTTTCTAGATTGTTCATTAACCCATGACGGTCCATGCACTAGGGAGTAAATGATGGCGGCTGCTCATTAAAGTGTTGGTACCAATTCATGCATGCTTAAGGTCTAAGCATCCTTCAAAAGTCTCCTTCTTCCTTCCTCTCCCCTCTTAATGGTTGGTGCTTTTAATGTGCATGAAAAATCAGAAAAGACTCTTTCTAGAAAGCTTCCAAAAGCCTTGTTCATCCCCGTTTTGGACGACAACAATTAATTGAGATGTTGGTTGGTCGAATGATCACTTTCCATGCCAAACCGAACAACTACTTAAGGTGTGAACGCATTTGATTCCTTTGGCAAAAATCGAATAGCCTCTTGAAGTTATTAAAATATAGTCGGCCATTGGACTTCTCCTAAGACAAAATAAACACACATTAATCATATATTAGCACATTTTGAAACACATATTAAAAATGTAATTAAAAAAGACCTAAAATTAGGGATTTATCAATCAGTAATGTTGCTCTAATACCCAACCAAAGGCTACTGCAGTACCAATAAAAAAATGGTTGTCGTTACTGGAAGACGAAATGAATTTTGGAATTTATTAACTTCTGCTTGTTGCACAGCTTGGTTTACTACTACTCGAATAGCATTTCCTGTTGCGGTTTGAGCAGCAAAAGGGGTCCCCCTTCTTGTACCTTTGAATCCACAAGTGTTGACGGAGGACCAAGAGATTACCCGACCCGGTACACCTGTAATAGTAACAATGGTATTGTTGAAACTTGCTTGAACATGAATAACTCCTTTTGGTATACTATGTGCACTTATTCGTGCACTACTGCGCCCATTCCTATGTGTACCAACTTTTGGTATAAGTTTTACCATATTTTATCATTTCATAAAGATAAGTCAAAGATATATGAAAAAAACTATAGAATTAAAACTATTAAATTAAAAGGACTAAATGGCTTCAATCGTCTCAATGCAGAATTTTGCATGGAATTAAACAATTTCATCTTGCATTTAAGCCCTTCAAGCTTAGTCCAATTTCGAGATCTAGCTAAGTCATAGGACGTGTCCAAGATCACGTCATTCCCTCCTCACATGACGCGATCGATATCACGTCAATTTATGTTTGTTACATGTCATATTAAAAGAGTGCCATGTGTTACTATAAAATTAATTATTAGTATCACGTCAATACAAACTAATAATATTAGTACGAAAATTATATGACAAAATACAAGTTCAAAAACTATTGGGAGTGTAATATTTTTATCATTACATCCTATATGAATTAATATGACTAAACATCATTAAATTTATATTGAATTTATTTGGTTGATATTACTTTCAAATTCATTATTTAAATAACTTTTACCTTTAAGTAAAATAAAAAATAGAGATATGACACTTATAATTAATTATTTTAATTTATAATATACATTTTAATTGTAATTTAAAAAATTGATAATGATTTTCTTTAAAAGAAAAAACAAGAATCACATACTTAGAGTTTTCTATTTCATTGGTGGCTTCCGTGGGCGATTTGCATTGTGAAAGATAATGAAAAGAGTGATGATAGAAATTTCAAAGGAATTGAGTCTATATTTTGGGGGATTTACTCATATATGCTCATTTTTTATTAAAATTATCAAATTAGGTTGATTTTGTTAAATTTATCGGATTAGGTCGATTTTGGAGAGAGGGTTTGAAAATATGTCTAGCTGGATGCGCTTTCCTACTGACTTAGCAAAGCGTGTCCAGCTCGACACGATTATCCCCAACGGTTGAATTCCAACGGCTCCCCTCCAACATTAACTTTTTTTCCTATTTAAATCCTAAATTTCCCACTTTTTCAATTCACTCTCAACTCTCTCTCAATTTATTCTCAATCCTCTCTCATTTCTCTCTTAATTTCACTCAATCCTCACAGTTCATTCTCATTTTTTATTAAAATTGTCTTAAGCTTTTTTAAATTAATTTTGTTTAGTGATTTTTTATTCGTATTTATTGAAATTCTTAATGGCAAATTGTCTTACTCGTTTGGATGACAACCACATTTCAGTCGTTCAATTTCAAATGGTAAGAAAATATTTCTATTATTTTAAATCAAGTTTAATTTAATTATTAAGCTATTATATTGGAATTTAAGATTTTGTATTTTTTATAATTAGTCAGAAGATTGGATTTTGGAGACGTATATTCGCAATCTATCCGCTCCTCCATCGTCTTTAATCGAACCATGCTTGAGAGATGCGAGATTTTGCATGTGACCCGTATGGGCAGGGGTGTAAATTGAACCCCACACTTATCAGCGCATTGGTGGAAAGATGGAGATCCGAGACACACAATTTCTATCTTCCATGCGGCGAGTTTATAATCATATTCGAGGATGTGCAGTTATAACTCGGGTTACCGGTATATGGGTCGATAGTGACTGGGTCAGTTGTCGCTGTCGATTGGAAAGTTGTGTGCGAGCAAATGTTAGGGAAGGTTCCAGACACGATTTTTGGTGCCTGGATAAATATGAATTGGTTGAAAAAACATTTGTTAGGCTCGATGCAAAATAGAGTGAACTTGAAAGAGAACAACACGCTCGGGCATACATCCTTACGATCATCGAGAGTCTCATAATGCCTGACAAATCACGAAATCTTATCCATTTGAGGTGGCTATAAAACTAATGAATTTTAGAGTTAGGGTCAGTCGTGTTGGCAACATTATACTGAGAGATGTGTTGGGCGACATAACCACACAAAATTAAAATCGGTGGTTGCATGCTACTGCTGCAATCATGGGTGTGGTATCGATTGTCTTTTTTATGTCCTCGAGTTGACTACCCTTATACATTCTCACTCGTAACAAGGTAAAATTCATTTGATAATATACCATCCATAATAAAAATATTAAAATTTTGTATTAACATATTATTCGAATAGGTGAAACCATGGTCCGAGTTACGTGAGACTATCGGAGGAGCTCGAAGATATATGACTACTCTTAGATCAACGATTGAGAGCGAATGTATGTATTTTTTAAATTTCAATTATATAATATTAATGTAGTTTATTAAAAATTTAATAGTAAATATATAATTAAAATTAGGGTTAAATATAAAATTGGTACATGAACTTGTCAACTTCTCCCAGATTGATACTTAAGGTTCTTTTTGTCCTGAATTGGTACTTGAATTTGTTTCCGTCAACTAAATTGATACTTTTTGTAATGTCGTTAAGTTTAGGACAAGTGGCAGAATAAGAGTGTGACACGTGGCATAAATGATGTCATGATGATGATACTATAATCTAAAAAATATTAAAAATAAATAAAAATATTTTTAAAACTATTTTCTTTTTTCTTTTTTTCCTTTTCTTTCTCGATTCCCCTTTCTTTTTCCTAATTTCCTTTTATTCTTTTATTTTTTTCTTTCTTCTCCCGAATGAACCCTACCAAGAATTATCATTTCAAGGAAGAACATCCTTGTTCTTAAATTCATTAGTTGAATATGGTAATGAAAGAATCTCATCTATTTGTCTCACAAGAGCATTCAACATTTTGTCATCTTCACGCTTCTTTTTCGAATCCCCGTCGCTTTCCCTTCTGTTTCCATCCAAGTTCACAATTCTGATGGCGAGTTTCTTTTGATTGAAGTGGCTTACCATCTTCCTCATTGGCTAAACCTCGAGATCTCTTAAAACTGCTCATTTATCCGACATGGGAAGCTCCATATCATCCCAAAAGGCACCCTCCCTAATTTGACTCTAACTAAATCCCTAAATTTCTTAATAGAAAATGAACAAGTGATGGTGGCACCAAATTTCGTGCAATTCATCATCTAGAACCGAATCGTTGGTTATCCGAAGAAGGCAAAATTGAATACCTATACGGTGAAAGTTCGGGTCTCGATTTCGGTAGCGCGTGTTGAAACACATGTCTTTGATTTCGTTAGCGATGGAAGGGTTCTACGATTGAGAAATGGATTTAATGAAACAAGCTGCGAAGATGGAATGGTTTTTGAAGGGAGGGAAAGGAGGAGAAAAGGAGATGGTCATAGTGGCAGTTAAGACGTCGAGGGTAATGTACACACAACTAATACAACAAATATTTCAGGTGTCAAAGTGTTATCCTATGATGTCGAAGAAGGGTGACTTGGAGGCAGAGTTAGGGATGAAAATAGCTTGTGGGTTTAAAATGATGTATCAAGAAAAGAAGAAAGAAGGGAAAGGGAATGGTTGGAAAAAGTTCAAAGAGAGCTTGGAGAAGAGTGGGTATTTCAAAGGCTTGATTCCTAGGTCTAATGAGTATAGAAGGTTAATTGAGAATGCTGATGAGTATTACAAGCACAGTTCTTTGTTTTCCAAGACCTGGTATGTCATTTAGTTTCTTACCTTAATTGAATCAAATTTGATGTTTATTAGTTCTTTGATTGAGCCTAAGCTTATGGTTATTGTTGCAATGAAATGTTGAATGCTCCTGTGAGACAAATAGATGAGATTCTTTCATTATCATATTCAACTGATGAATTTAAGAATAAGGATGTTCCACCTTCAAATGATGATTCTTGGCAAGGATCATTCGGGGAAGAAAGAAAAATAAATGAAGAAAAGGAAATTGGGAAAAAGAAAATGGAAAAAATGAAAATAGTTTTTAATTTTTTATTAATTTTAAATATTTTTTTACATTATGACATCATCATGGTGTCATTTATGCCATGTGTCACACTTTTATTCTACCACTTATCTTGAACTTGACGATATTACAAAAAAGTATCAATTTAGTTGACGGAGAAAATTTTCGAGTATCAATTTGAGAGAAGTGGACAAGTTTAGGTACCAGTTTTATATTTAACCCTTAAAATTATTATTGTACTATAGTTTGAATAGACACCATACTCCGATCTGAGAATTCAAGCATGCATCCCGTCCGAATTCTTGGTGAATCCTAACATCTGGCACGTGAAAGTTTCATTGGTACTGTACAATATGGTGGAGATGCACGAATCTGATCGAGTTATGCAACAATTTGAGTTTAGGCAAACGATTCTGTCAGTATCCCAATACATTGAATATCTACATAATATCGACTTGCGAGGGAGAACCGATGAAAATTGGGTTACATTCCAACGCAATTTATCAACATTTGGAATCATAGGTATGACTTTATACCTAATTGCAAACCCATTATCACTTAGGAATTAGCTTACGATCCGGAATACATGCCATGGTTTAGACACCATGGTAAGCCATATCTTATTGGAGAAGGTAAAGGGTAAGCAATGTCATACGAGGAGGCAATAACGAGCGGTAACACTCCAAACCCGATCCGAATCTTCGGTGTTACCACTCTAATACAGAAGTAACTTAAATCTACTTGTACAAATTACAACCAATTTGAACCACTTAATTACAAAACTTAATAATAAAATACATAAGTAAGAACAATAAGTAATTTCCAGTATAAAACATAAGGAATTAAATTAGAAATATGACTGAATTGATGTACCTAATATAGTTATACCAAATAAAGGATTTTTGTGTATTAGCCCAAACTCTACCACGCTAACATAGATTGCTTTGTATGCATAATAGTTTGATACGCCCCTCAATTGGCGTAGTCTTGGCGTCATCCCTCTAGTATAGACCTAAAAGTTCACCTATAACATAATACACAACAATAAGTTCGTAATAACTTAGTGAGATAAACATCAATTACCTATTTCATATTGGCACATCGCATTGGGAAATTTACATGAACATCTTATGGTTCTTCTCCTTCATCTTGTCTTTGGAAAATACTTTTACCATTCTTCCTACTCTATGGACGTCGTACTTACTTTGAAAACATGTCATACCTTACCTTGAAATCTTGTCTTACCCTTCACATCTTCGATACGTCACTCTAAATTTCATGGTTCCTTATCCATTTCCTTTTTAGAGATCTATACAGACAAACACTACTATTTTTCGTACATACTTTAAACCATCGTTCCTTCAAAAATTCATGATTTACCACGTATATCGAAGACAGATACCTATTTGAATTATATAATTTGAATTCTCCTTGAGAATCCCCTTATTCATCTTTATATCTTTTCAATTCTTTTTTCACGATCAAAACATGACATTCACCGCTAAGCCTTACTAGTTACTAGTCTTACCAATTGCACTTATGAACCATATTAGCCACCCCAAAACCATTGGATACAGAGTCCACCACTGAAGGTCTTATCCTTATGCGCCAAAAGAGTTTCCTTTTAGAGTTCGTCAAGAGTACCATTTCTTCAAAGTGTGCCATAAGTGGCATCTTCTTCAGAGTTCGCCATAATGACGTCTTCTTCAAAGTTCACCGCAGTAGCATTTCATTTAGGTTATTGCCATAAGGGTTGTCCTTTCAGAAATGGCCACAAAGGCCTTCATTTTGTGATCCGCCACACAAGCTTCCATTTCTAGCGTCAATAGGGATTTTCCTAGACTCACATTTCCTAAAGTTTTCCCCTCATCATCCTGTGACATGCAGAGAACCCCATTGAGTAAGCAGCTTCTTTTAGTTCCTTTTAGTATGATGCCATAGCCCAGATATGGTCTTGCATAATATGGTGTTATGGCCATGGGCTTTTCCTTTAGAGATCCATATCAGATGTAATGCCCTCAACCCGAACCGATTCACCAAATCTGGATCTCGAGTGTTACATGCTATAATCGTTGTACTTAAACTTATCTTTACATTTTGCCTTATTAAAAGTTCTATCTATGGCTATGATAGAGTTTCTTATGATATACGTTGTATGATTACATATACATTTCAAAATAATAAAATTTCAAAAATATTTATTTTATCTTTTGTCCTATTGTGTACATATTGGTATGCTACTTAATAACTTATGCACAAACTTTGACACACCACTTAACTTCCTCTATATGCAAAATAGCCCATCACGCCACTCCTTTAGCATAACCCTGGCATCATCCCTCGGCGCATACCCCATATAATCGGAAATAGGAAATAACATTTGTAAGTTCATAAGAACTTAATGAGATATCCTTTAGATACCTGTTTCATTCACTCCTTATCGTATTTGTTACTTTGTACATCCTTGATGTATTTCTTAACATTCCTCATTCATCCTTTGTGGATACATTGTTGGAACTATAATCTTCATACTGATATCATTTTTCTTCCCTCGAGACCATATCTTTTCTCTTGATTCCTCGACGTACTTGCTTTACTTTCACGTTCATTAAAGTATTACCTCGTTATTTTTCCAAAATGCAGCCCATTCACATGTAACCGTGATCTGTCGATTTCATACCTAGTAGATTGAACTATTTTTCACACTTGAAGAGCATGAATCAAGTATTTTCGTTTTGTTTCCTTAGGATTTAGTTTAGTTTTCTTTTATAAAATAAATTGTGTACAAAATGCAAAAATGTACTTATTGTTGTCTTTAAGGTCGCTTGAGGCCTAAGGGTTAGCTAACGAACTTTGTGAGTGTGTAGGAAACATTTAGAAGACGAACAAATATGAAGCTGATCACTATGTCACTACACAGACTGATTTGTGCTACAACAAAGGGACCAGAACTGCAGAATGTCAAAACTGTCTCCTATGTTGCGACGTGGGCACGATGTGTCGCAACAAAGCTTGGGAAATTTCAAAACTGAAGGAGAGGATTGTCTTCTACGTCGCGACATGGCTCCTGTGTGTCGCGACATTGACCCCTGGACGCGGATTTCACACCAAATGTAGGGTGTTTTGGTTTTTACAATGCCACATAAACACGAGGAATGATAATTGACATAGGGTTGAGGAAAATGGTCGTCCAAGGATATAAATAGGGTCTTTAACACTAGGGCTTGTCACACCATTTACTGGATTTCATTTTTCAGCTTTAAGTTTGTATTTTCTTTTGGGAAATGAGATTGTAGAACTCGCATAAACGTTCGAAGAATTTCTCTTGACAGATTACCAATACAATTCTAGTTTCTTTTTCATTCTCTTATTCAATTATAAGTTTTTATATATAATTGTGTTTATGATGATTAAGAAACCCATGAGGAATTAATTCCAATTTGGGGAATTAGGGAGTGGAAGTATGAATATTTGATTATTGTTTAACAGAGATTTTGCCTTTCAGATCAGCTGTTTGTGAAAGGAAGAACATTGAGCAAACACTAGGTTTGACAATCCTAGAACGTCATTTAGGTGGGAGTGAACCCAAAATTGGTATTGCCTATCTGTGAACACTTTTTCCCCACACCGATTTTGATTGTGACGTTTAGCTAGAAGTAATCTCTATCGACTTGTTATGCCGAAGAAAGATCGAGAGATCCAACTAGGGTAGTGACTAGTTTATTAGAGGAAAATCCCCAAAACCCAACGATTGAAGAACTCATACGGAAACAACGTAATATCCCTAAAGCCATTTATAAAAATTTCTACATCTCAAATCTTACTTTTATTTTATGCTTTTCAAAAACCAACTCTTTTATTATTCTTCGTACTATAAAGTCTAGAGTAAGTACTAATTAATTTTGTTCTTTATAGGTATTCAATTTACTATAGTCTTACGCCTCAGAATACTACCAAGTGTTTCGTTGTACACACTATATTTACAACCTGACCCTATACTCGCGGAAAGCCTAAGTCTACGTCGAACGGGAGTACGTTTGAGGTTGGTCAAGTTGAGTCCTTACATGCCTACTATATTGACAACATCATTACCTTCTATATCTCTTTAAAATCTTGTCTTTTTACAACCCTTAGTCATCTTATTTTCCTTATTAACAAACTTATTTCATACTGATTGATTACCTTTGGGTGAGGTAGATGATTGCGCTATGAACGTCACAACAAATATGTGCAAGCGTATACTATCGATACAAGTATAGTAGACAGATGTGAGTCTGTCGGATATTGATCCTACGAGGATGGCTGTCTTCTGTCTATTAATGTTAGTGCAATTAAAATGGGATAATTTTTGATAATAGTTTTCGGAGCAACAATGTAAAATTAAAGAATAAATGTAATAAAAATGAAATGGGGTCCTCAATGTGGATAGTCAGTAGAATACTAAGTATGGCTAACAAGGTGTAAAATACTAGGTGATTGTCATTGCAAATAAACACAATGAATGTCTTACCAAACTTGACTTCTCTATTAGATCTAAGACTTAAACGTGCGCACTAACCACACCTTCCATTGCTAGCAATGCAACACATTCAAGAATAAGTGGATTAAATTCCTTCAATCCCCAAGCAACTTCCGTTGTCTTGCTTGTTAATTTAATTTGTTGCTGCACCTTCTAGTGACAGTGATTGGAATCACACATCCGTGGTCAAAACAATCAAACCCAAAGATTTAACAGTAAAAGCAAGCTTGAATAAGATATCATTTAGTCTAACAATCAAGAGTACTTCCATACAAACATGAAATGAACATGAATCACCAGCATTTAAGAAAGATAAATAAAAGAACAAATGGAGAATACTATTCTTAGGCTACTCGACTTGCTCCTTTACTCTCCTCTTACGTCATACTTAGGGCTCCTCGTCAGGAGCAGATTTACCTCCATTCACGTTGGTTCATCCATGGGGGCCTCAAGCCCCCTAACCGAAAAGCTTCAAAAGCTTGGTTAAAGAAGAATCTGCACCAAAGGAAATAAATCCGAAAAGAAGACCCTCCTTTTCTTTTCTTAATGAGCATTTATATACAGCTGATTTGTACAGTTGTCCTTTCATCAGAAATGAGCTGTCTATGGTTGTACCAGTTAATTATACCAGATCAAATAGCTCATGCATTTTTGTTCTTATCGAGATAGCGTTCTGGGCGCAATTCTGGACATGTTTATACAGCGACAACTCTAGACATGTTCACACAGCGATAATTTTGAACGAGTTCCTACAACGACAATTCTAGACATGCTTAGGCAGTGATAATTTTGGGTGCAATTCTGGACATCGTCATGTAGTGACAATTCTGGGTGCAATTCTAATTAGACTCATACAGCGACATTAGTAGTAAAATATGACAAATTTAAGAGCAACTAGGCTAAAGTCCATTAAGCTAGAAAATGCAATAAACTAAACTAAAAAAATGCTAAAATATGTACTAAGGATGACTAAATGAGAACAACTTCAGAAATAAGTAGGGAGAAATCAATGGTTCTTTCTAGTACTATCACACCCCCAAACTTGAGTTTTTACTTGTCCTCAAGTAAAACAGAAACTAGCAAGGCTATACAACAATTTATCAAGGCAAATGATCATTCTAGCAACTTGAATCACCTAAAATCCTAATGAATGAATCACATTCAAATGACAGAATTTTTGCGCCGACAATTTATAAGCATGAATAACTAAGACTGCAACTTCATCAAAGCTAGCATCATGCCTCAAATCCTAAATTTCATCTACCAATACAATATTTATTGTACAATAATATATTATTTTATTTTATTTATTTTTTATATCTGACTGAGAGATATCGTTGCATTACTATACCCTTGTTCCTCAAAAGTAACGATGGAGTGCAACAAACCCCTTGGGAGTATGTAATTGCGTCGGCACACACTCTTGCAGTGACAACCTTTGTCTAGATTACTTTTTCTAACACTTTCATTAGAGTGTTCCCCTTGATAGTTCACAATATACCCACATTGGAGCGTCTTTTATTTATAACTATATATATATATACAAGCAGCTGTAAATGGTAGATTCATTCAAAATTCAAAGAGTGATACTAGTCATCCATTACTAATGCAATCTAAATCATTCATCAAAGAATTAAAGATACAACATTAAATCAAGTTTATCTAACTCATTCATTGATAGTTCACATGATTCAAGAATTAAGCATCGAATGAAAAAGTTCAAACACATTTGCAATAACCTTGCATGCTTCATTAAGCTCAATTTTTTTTTGAAATATGGGTGCAATTGCATTTCCAAACCCCATGTACATTCCCCCAAACTTAAAGTCTGCATTGTCCCCAATGCAGTAAAATGCAATGACAATTAAAATTTAATGACAATGAGAATGTGATGACAGTGCTTACTAGCAGACTAAAAATTACAACTATATGCTATGTAGGAAAACTAAAGCTAAGAAGTTAAAATAAAACTAACTCAATTTTCCTCAGTCGTTGATGTGGCAGCATGATGCTTTTTCTTCCTTCTCTTCTTTGCTTCCTTTCTGTTCTTCTTGTCCTTGGAGCGCTTTCGTTTTCTTTCTTTTGGTTTTGCCCGATCCTCGGATAGCTCCACAACATCTGGCTGTGCCCTGGCATCATCAGTTGTGTCTTCGATCGGATGGATTACTTTGAGTGGTCCAGTGTAGACCACAATAGCCAAAGGATTGTGATCCTCATTAATTGCAGTCACAGCCTCTACCTGACTCACTTCAGTTGGTGCCAAACCCTCAATTGTTGCACCATCAACTGCAAGTGCAATGACAAATATTTTTCAGCTGAATCTTTCGTAGCTTAATTTCTTTCATTTTTTTCTTCCTCTTCCTCAACTTGGGTTTCCTCCCCTTCAGTAGGGATTTCCTCTTCAGTAGCATATGCCTCCTGCCCAGCAATAAACTCATCCTCAAACAAGCTCTCAATAGTTCGCAAACATTCCTCCACCTCCCTTGATTCTACCTCCTTCTCGTCATTAGAGATGTGCACCATTGGAGGGGAAGCCACTAATTGTTCTTTGTCCCCTGAGTCAGCCTCCTTAGTTGAGGGCTCATATTCTTTGATAATTGGAGGAAATAATGGGAATTTAGGGAGAAGGGCTTTGCTCATTCGCATTAATGTGGTCACAACAGCACTGTTCCAAGCCCTAGTGTAGGTATAGAATAAATTCTGTGCTCTGTCCATGTCTTCTATTATAGCAACAAGCCTGATCTGGCTATTGCTGATGGAACTGGCCAACTTCTCAACAGCTTTCATTTTGTGAAACAAGGTTGTCTCTATAGTAAGGTTCATTCCCTTGCTATCTACCTTGGCTTTGACCTTCCTCGTCTTACTTGTTTCAGCCTCCTTCATTGTCGGCGTATCTTTGCCACAAGTCATTCGTTCAATAAAGGCTTCATTGATCGAGCCCTTATTATCTAGGATACGAACTGCAATTGCATTACAACTGTACGAATTGCGTTGACTATAAAGCCCAAGTGCGGCGACAGTGGTTCCTAATTATTTTGCAAAACAAGATGTAAAATAAACTTGAACAAAAACAAAAATAAAATAAAATAAGCACTTGAAATAAAATGTGAAAATAGAGACAAAATGAAAAACAAGTTAGTAGCAACTAAATATTATATAATAAAAATAAAGTACAAAGACAAAAATAAACATCAAACAAACACCATCCCCGATAATGGCGCCAAAACTTGATTGCTCTATGAACGCTATAGAAAATATGTGCAAGTGTACACTGTTGATGCAAGTATAGTAGATAGATGTGAGTCTGTCAGTTATTGATCCCACGAGGATGGCTGTCTTTTGTCTATTAATGTTAGTGCAATTAAAATGCGATAATTTGTAATAATAGTTGTTGGAGAAATAATGTAAAATTAAAGAAGAAATGTAGTAATCATGAAATAGAGTCCCCAACATGGATAGTCAGCAGAATACTAAGTGTGGCTCACAAGACGTAAAATACTAGGTGATTGTCACTGCAAATAAGCACAATGAATGTCTTACCAAACTTGACTTCTCTATTAGATCTAAGATTAAACATGCGTACTAACCACACCTTCCAGTGCTGGCAATGCAACACATTCAAGAACAAGTGGATTAAATTCCTCCAATCCCTAAGCAACTTCCGTTGTCTTGCTTGTTAATTTAATTTGTCGCTACACCTTCCAGTGACAGTGATTGCAATCACACTTCCGTGGTCAAAATAATCAAACCCAAAAATTTAACAGTAGAAGCAAGCTTGAATAAGATATCATTTAGTCTAACAATCAAGAGTACTTCTATACAAACTTGAAATGAACATGAATCACCAGCGTTTAAGAAAGAGAAATAAAAGAACAAATGGAGAATACTATTCCTAGGCTACTTAACTTGCTCCCTTACTCTCCTCTTGCGTCGCACTTAGGGCTCCTTGTCAGGAACAGATCTGCCTCCCTTCGTGTTGGTTCATCCATGGGAGCCTCAAGCCCCCTTATCCGAAAAGCTTCAAAAGCTTGGTTGAAGAAGAATATGCACCAAAGGAAATAAATTCGAAAAGAAGACCCTCCTTTTCTTTTCTTAGTGAGCATTTATATTTAGCTGATTTGTACAGTTGTCCTTTCATCAGAAATGAGCTGTCTATGGTTGTACTAGTTAATTATGCCAGATCGAACATCTCATGCATTTCTGTTCTTATCCGGATAGCTGTCAGATGCGACGACAGTTTTGGGCGCAATTCTGGACATGCTTATACACTGACAACTTAGACTTATTCACACAATGATACTTTTGAACGAGTTCCTGAAGCGATAATTTTAGGCATGCTCAGACAGTGATAATTTTAGGCGCAATTCTGAATAGAGTCATGCAGCGACATTAGTAGTAAAATATGACAAATTTAAGAGCAATTAGGCTAAAGTTCATTTAGCTAGAAAATACAATAAACTAAACTAAAAAAATGCTAAAATATGTGCTAAGGATGACTAAATGGGAATAACTTAAGCAATAAGTAGGGAGAAATCAATGGTTCTTTTTAGTACTATCAGTAGACTACGTCCATTACTTAATACAGAGTTCGCTGGATGCCTTAGTTCCTTCTACTTGTCCCATACCTTATTTCATCCGGATCTTATCTTTACTTTACCTTCAGAGGACCATTCATTTAGAGTTCGCCGTGAAGGCATTCCTTTACTTAGATAGCCACGAAGGCTTCCTTTAACAGAGATTGTCACAAAGGCATTTCCTTTATAGAGACAACCACGAAGGCTTCCTTTTCCATTCAGTACTCGTTATAGAGGCTTTTTTTTTAGAAATTTTCCATAAAGGTGTTCCTTAATATTCAATACTCGCCACAAAGGCTTTCCTATCTAGAGTTTTGCCACAAAGGCATTCCTTAACATTTAGTACTCACCAAAAAGGTTTTCCTATCCAAGTTTTTCCACAAACATTCATTAACATTTAGTACTCACCACAAAGGCTTTCTAATATGCCGATTTCATACCTAGTAGATTGAACTATTTGTCGCACTTGAAGAGCTTGAAATCAAGTATTTTCGTAATATTTTCATAATATTTAGTTAAATTTCTTATTCAAATAAATTGTGTAACCAAAGTGTTAAAATGATTATTTATTTGTCTTTAAGGCCAAATGAGGCCTAAAAGTTAACTAACATATTTAGTGAGTGTGCAGGATACCACAAGAAGTGCACTAAAAGGAAACTAATCACTTCGTCACGACATAGGCTGAGCTACGTCAAAACCAAGGGACCAGACTTAAGGAATTTGGCATTTGACTTCTTTGTCGCGACAAACAAGAGCTATGTCGCGATAACGCTTGTAGGATGACTCTTCACAAGGAGACTGATGCCTATGTCACAACACAGGACCTGATGTGTCTCGACATCAACCCCTGGACGCAGATCTCACATTAAATGAAGGGCATTTTGGTCTTTTCAATTCCATTTAAACATGAGGAATGACAGTTGACATAAGGTTGAGGAAAAACGACCATGTAAAATTATAAATAGGGCCTTTGGCACTAGGGTTTACACACTAATGACTTAGCTTGTAGCTTTTAGCTTTTAGTTTATTTGTTTTTCGCTTTTGAAATGAGATTATAGAAACTCGCGTAAATGATCGAGGAATTTTTCCCGACAGATCACTTAATACAATTCAGTTTCTTTTTCATTCAATCTTTGATTTACATGCTTTCATAGATTATGTTATCGATGAATAAAGAAACCATGAGGAACTAATTCCATTTTGGGGAATTAGGGAGTCGGAGCAATAACTTGAAAATAAAGATAAAATATGATAATAATAAAATGGGGTCTCCAACATGAATGTTTAATAGAATGCTAAGTGCTTACAAGGTATAAAAGGATAGGTGATTGTCGACGCAATTAACTGCAATGTATATTTTACCAAGCTTAACTTCTACATTTAACTTAAAACTTAAACATGCACATTAGCCACACCTTTCGATGATGGTAATGTAACACAGTTAAGAACAAGTGGATTGAATTCCTCTAATCCCCAAGCAACTTTCGTTGTCATTCTTGTTAGCTTAAACTGTCGCTACACCTTTTAGTGACAGTGATCGCAATAACACTTTCGTGCTAAAAACATTCAAACCCAAAGATTAAATAGTAGAAGCAAGATTGAATAAAATAACAATTAGTCCAGAAATCATGTGTAATTCCATACAAACATAAAATAAACAGTAATCATAGCGTTTAGAGAAGAAATGTAAAAGAAAAAAAGTGGAGAATACTATTCCTAGAAGAACTCGACTTGATTTCTCAATTCCCTCTTGTGTCGCATTTAGGGTTCCTCGTCAGGAACTAGTCTGGATCTCTTCACGTCAGTTCACCCGTGGGAGCTTAAGCCTCTATAGCCGAAAGCTTCAAAAGCTAGGTTGAAAAAGACTATCCACGAAAGAAAAGACTCATTTTTCTCTTTCCTTGTGAGTATTTATATTCAGCCAAATTTTGCAGGTGTCCTTTCATTAGAATCAAGCTGTATCTGGTCATACAAGTTGGTTATACCAAACTGGACAACTCACACATTTTTGTTCTTATCCGGACAGTTGTCAGATGTGGCGACAATCCTGAACGTAATCTGGAAATACTCATGCAGTGATATCAATACCAAAATATGGAAAAATAAAGGATAAGTAGGCTAATGTCCATTGAGTTTGAAAATGCAATTAACTAAACTAAAAAAATGCTAAAATATGTGCTAAGGATAACTAAATGGGAACAACTTAACCAAAAAGTATGGAGAAAACATATGTTCTTTCTAGCACTATCACACCCCCAAACTTGAGTTTTTACTTGTCTTCAAGTAAAACAGAAACTAGCTAGGCCACACAAAAATTCACCAAGGCAAATGATCATTATAGCAACTTGAATTATCTAAAATCCCAATGAATGAATCACATCTAGATGACAGAATATTGCATTGACAACACATAAGTATGAATAACTAATATTGCAACTTCATCAAAGCCAACATCATGTTTCAAATCCTAAATTTCATCTACCAATACAACATTTATTGTACAATAATATATATATATTTTTTTCTTTCTTTTTTTATGTGACTGGGGGATATCGTTGCATTACTATACCCTTTGTTCCTGAGAAGTAACGATGGAGTGCAACAAACCCCCAAGGAGTACGTAATTACGCCTATATACACTCTTGTAGCGACAACCTTTCGCCAGATTCATTTTTCTAACACTTGCATTGGAGTGTTCCCCCTTAAATAGTTCACAGTACACCCACATTGCAAAGTCTCTTATTTATAACTATATATATATAAGCAGCTGTAAAAGGAAGATTCATTCAAGATCCAAGGAATGATACTAGTCATCCATTACTAATGCAATCTAAGTCATTCATCAAAGAATTGAAGATACAACATTCAGTTAAATTTGTCCAACTCATTCATTAACAGTTCACATGATTCAAGAATTAAGCATCGAATGTAACAAAAATTTTCAAACACATTTGCATTAACCATTCATAAACCTTGCATGCTTCATTAAATTCAAAAAGATTTTTTTTGAATTATGAGTGCAATTGCATTTCCAAACCCCATACGCATTCCCCCAAACTTAAAGTCTACATTTTCCCCAATGCATTGACACTAAAATGTAATGACAATTACAATGCAACGACAATATGCACTAACAAAATAAAAATTATAACTACGTGCAATGCATGAATACTACAGCTAAAAAAAACTTAAAATAAACTAACTTGTTTTCCTCAGCCATCATTGTGGCTGTACAGTGCTTCTTCTTCCTTCTCTTCTTCTCTTCCTTTCTGCGCTTTTTATCCTTGGAGCGCTTTCTCTTTCTTTCTTTGGGCTTCGCTCGATCCTTGGATTGCACTTCAGTATCCGGCTTTGCCCCGACATCATCAGTTATGTCTTATTTCGGATGGATCACCTCAAGTGGTCCGGTGTAGACCACTATTGCCAAAGGATTGTGGTGTTCCCCATTGGTTTCCTCCACACCTTTCGCCTGACTCGCTTCATCTTGCTCCAAGTCCTCAGTCGTTGCACTCACAACTTCAGATGCCATGACTGTATCTTCAACTGATTCTTTCTCAGCATCTTTTTCTTCATCCTTCTCTTTTTCATCCTCAACATGGATTTCTTCCTCTCCAACAGGAATTTCCTCCTCAGCAACATGCTCTTCTTGACCAATAGTCACATCATCTTCAAACAGGCTCTCAATTCATCGTAAGCACTCCTTAACCCTTGATTCCGCTTTCTTCTCATCATTAGAGATGTGCACGATGGGAGGGGAAGCCACCGATCAGTCTTGGTCCTCTAAGTTAGCCTCTTCTGATGAGGGCTCATACTCTCGGATGATTGGTGGAAACACTGGAATTTTGGGAGTGGGGCTTTGCTTAGTTGCCTTAATTTGGCTACAATAGAGCTGTTCTAGGCCCTGATATAGGTGTAGAACAAATATTGTGATCTGTCCATGTCTTCTATTATAAAGACAAGCCTGATCTGCTTATTGTTGATGGAAGTGGCTAACTTCTCGACATCTTTCATTTTGCGCAACAAGGATGTCTTTGCAGTTACAATTGCTCCTTTTTTTTTATACTTTTGCTTTGTCCTTCCTTTTACTTTCTTCTGTCTCTTTCACTGTGGGTGTATCCTTGCCTCGAGTCATTCTCTCAATCGAGGCTTCATTGATTGGGCCCTTATTCTCCAGGATTCCTTCATCATCTCGGGGCACGATTCCCTTCTGCGAGCACAGTTGCATCACCAATTATGGGACAACCAAGATGCCCGTTTGTCTTGCAACCATTCAGTGATTTCCTGATGGAGTATTGGCCTGACATCGATCTTCCTGCCCTTGATAATAGAATGTATCAGACACATTCTATCAAAGGTGACTGTGGTGCTGTGCATAAAGGGCATTAGTCTGCAATTTACAAAATGGAACCAGATTTTACTTTGCAGCGTAAAGAAGCATTTGTGCATGGTATTACTGTTGTGATTTGAACCCGTCCACGTTGCTCCTTTGGCACAAAGATATTTCACCAAGAGTTCTGTCTTTTCATTAGTGATATCTTCAATGAATGCAGAGATGTTCATCCTTATCCACCTCGATGTCACATAGCTCATTGATTCGTTCAGCATCCCATGGGATTAATCCTTCGCTAACAATGACAAACTCTGACTCATGGTCAAGAAGGTTAGTATAAAACTGACGTACCAGTGAGGGAGAGTAACTGCCAGGGTAAGTGCAGAAGGTTTCCCACTTTAGCCTTGAGTTGGTCTTGTAGACTTGCTTACCCAAGTCTTACTATTGCGACAGGAGAAAGCCTTGTTCTAGGTGATAATTTCGCTTCAACATGTTTTCATGAAACCGACCTTTGATCGCTTCCGTTAAGAATGTCACCAGATCTCTTGGCATGGAGGGCTCTGCTTCACGAACTATAGTTGCAGAGAATGCTTTAACATATTTGGTTGCTTTCTTGATTGCTCCTCTGGTTCTTGCCATATTTTTGTGAGTAAAGGAGGTTTTAAAGTGTAAAGATATGAGCTTGGAGAAAGAGTGTGAATAAAAATGGTTGCTTTATGGTTTTTACAGTCGACACAGAGGAGGGTGTTTATAGTGAGTGAAAGAGAAAGATGGAAAGTTGTGATTTTTCTGTGATTAAGCGAAAGGACATAAAGTATGGCGGGAATAAATGCATCCAATGAGAATTACTCCCGCTCAGACAGATCTAACGGTTGGTTTATTGTTGATGAAATAGTGGAATCTGAATCCCTGATATGCTTTGATTTTTTATGAGTCAGCAATTTCAGTACAATAACACGAATTACGTTGACAATGAAGTCCAAATGCATTGACAATGGGATCTAATTATTCTGCAAAAACAAATGAGAAATAAAACAAACTTAAACAAAAGTAAAAAATAAAAAATAAAAGAAAATTATGTAATAATAAATTCAATTAAATTTTTTTGACCAATTTAATTGTCCCTTCCTGCTTTTGACACTATGCCCAAAATAATGCTTCAGTCGCTGTCCATTCACTTTAAACTGGTGTCCATCATGTAAATCCTTAATTGTGACGCACCATGAGGAAATGCTTTGACAACTTCAAAAGGTCCAGACCAACGTGAGCGCAATTTACCTGGATGCAATTTCAACCTAAAATTGAATAATAAAACTTGTTAACCTATGATAAATTGTCGCTGCAAAATAATTCTGTCATGCCATCATTTGGTCTTTTCCTAGTAAATTACAGCATTTTCATAGACATTTCACCTAATCTCCTTTAGTTTAGTGATATCCAACAACCTTTTCTTTCAGCAGCTTCATAATCCATGTTCACATGCTTTATTGCCCACATTGCCTTGTGCTCCAGTTCAACTGGCAAGTGACATGCTTTCCCAAAAACTAACTGATACGACGACATCCCTAATGGAGGTTCTATACTATCTGCAATGCCCATAAAGCATCATCAAGTCTGGAAGACCAATATTTCCTCGAAGGGTTCACAACCTTCTCAAGAATGTTCTTAATTTTTCGATTGGACACTTTGACTTATCCATTGGTTTACGAATGATAAGTAGTAGCCATTCTATGATTAACTCCATACCTCTTCAGTGTGCCTGCCACTTGGTTGCAATGAAAGTGTGTACCCTAATCACTGATCAATTCTTTTGGTGTGCCAAAGCAGGTGAGTATATGCTTGTGGAAAAATTTAAGAACTGTCTTTGCATCATCCTTTGGTACTGCAACGTCTTTAACCCACTTTGAGATGTAGTTAACAACTACTAGTATATAAAGATTTCCAAATGAACTTGGAAATGGTCCCATAATCCATACCCAAACATCAAACAGTTCAACCTCCATAATCGACTGCTTAAAGAACCTTAGCAGCAGTTCTCATGCCATCAAAATGACCTCCATAAGGAGCATCATGACAATACTTCAGGATTGAAAGCATCTCCTATTTCGGAACACAACGCCGAATGATATTGTCATTGCATACCTTGAATAAATATGGCTCGTTCCAATGATACTTCACTACTTCACGAAGAAATCTTTCCTTTTTATGGCCTGTGACACCCAATGGAAGTTTTTCGCATATTAGATAATTAACTAAATCCGCGTACCAAGGGGTTGCATCTATAGCGAATAACTTCTCATTTGGGAATGCGTCGACAATTTGAAGTATGTTTCCATCTTTGCTACCAACTTCCAGTACAAATGGTCTGCAACTTGATTCTCTGAACCCTTACGGTCTTTTATCTCTATGTCTATTTCTTGTAATAGAAAGATCCAGCATATCAATCGTGGTTTTGCATCCTTCTTCGCAAAAAGATATCTCAATGCCAAGGGATCAATAAATATGATAACCTTTGCGCTGACAAGGTATGAACAAAACTTGTCGAAAGCAAAGATTACAACCAACAATTCTTTTGCGGTAGTGGTATAATTGATTTGAGCCTGTGTAAGAGTTTTACTGGCGTAATAGATGGCGTGAAATATTTTTTCCTTTGCGTTGTCCTAGAACAGCACCCATAGTAAAGTCGCTTACATCACACATAACTTCAAAAGGTTGAGACCAATCTGGTGCAACGATAATGGGTGCATTTACTAGCTGCTTCTTTATTTGAACGAATGCCTCCGAACATGCATTGTCAAAGAAGAATCTTCGATTCTGTTCCAGCAATGAGCATAAGGGCTTTGCAATTTTCGAAAAATCTCTAATAAATCTTTGGTAAAACCCTGCATGCCCAAGAAAACTGCGAATGCCTTTCACATTTGTCGATGGAGGTAATTTCTCATTGATTTCCACTTTAGCTTTGTCTACTTCAAAGCCCTGACTAGAGATGCGATGGCCTAACACAATGCCTTCAGTTGCCATGAAATGACATTTTTCCCAATTTAGAACAAGATGTGTGTCTTCACATCACTTCAATACTTTATCCAAATTGTCAGCGCAATGATCAAAATCATTCCCATAGACTGAGGAATCATCCATAAAGACCTCTAAAGAATCTTCAATCATATCCGAGAATATCGTCATCATGCACCTTTGAAATGTGGCTGGTGTGTTGCAAAGACCAAAAGGCATACAACAAAAAGCAAAAGTACCAAAGGGGTAGGTGAAAGTTATTTTTGCTTGATCCTCTAGTGCAGTAGAAATTTAATTGTAGCCAGAATAACCGTCTAAAAAGCAATAGTAGGCTCTTCTAGCAAGCCTATCCAACATTTGGTCAATGAAAGAAAGTGGGAAGTGGTCCTTCCTTGTGGCTGCATTAAGTTTGCGATAATCCGTACAGATTTACCATCCCGTAGGAATACGTGTACGAATCAACTCATCCTTGTCGATGCTAACCACAGTGATGCCACTCTTTTTAGGTACGCATTTCACTGGACTTACCCAATTGCTGTCAGAAATGGGGCAAACAATTCCAGCATCAAGCCATTTTATAATTTCCTTTTTAACAACTTTCTTCATCTTCTCGTTTAATCTTCTTTGTTGCTCAATCGATTGCTTGCCTTCATCTTCCAACTTGATCTTGTGCATGCAAAAAGATGGACTAATGCCTCGAATATCAATAATACTCTAAGAAATAGCTCGTTTATGTTCCTTAAGAATATGGACCAATCTCTCTTCTTGAGTCACATCCAGTTTTACGGAGATAATAACTGGGAGAGTATTGTTGTCACCAAGAAAGACATATTTAAGATGAGCAGGTAGTGGTTTCAATTCCAGAGTAGGAGCTTCTTCAATAGATGGCTTAAAAACTGAAGCCGTTCTCTTGGCTAAGTCTAAAGATTCAATCTACCATCCATGCTTGAGCTCAATATTATTAGCTTCAACCATGCTGTCACAATCAGCTAAAAATTTATCATCAATTGTCACTACAAACTCCTTAAAAAGTAGTGTGCTTTGGTCATTGAACTCTTCCTTAATTAAATCATCTAGCACATCGATGGTGTGACATTCTTCTTTATCCTTGCATGGAATAGATTCGAAAACACTAAAGGTAACATGCTTATCATTGAGTCTCATGGTTAGTTTATCTTTGTAAACATCAATGAGAGTTCATCCGATAGCTAAAAATGGTCGTCCTAAGATTATAGGAACCTCCTTGTCTGCCTTGTAGTCAAGTATAATAAAATTAGTTAGAAAAATGAATTTGTCCACTCGAACTAAGACATCTTTGATTTACCCTTCAAGTTGAGCCAAGGATCGATCTGCTAGTTGCAATGTCACTGTAGTAGATTTCATGTGACCATTCCCAACTTTCTGAAAGTAGATAGTGGCATTAGATTGATGCTAGCTCCCAAATCGCATAAAACCTTGCCCAAATAATGGTTGCCAATTGAACATGGGATAGTAAAGCTCCTAAGATCTTTAATTTTGGGTGGTAACTTGTTTGTCAAAACAACACTATAGCCTTCTGTGAGTGCAATAGTTTCAATATCATTGATTCTTCTTCTTGGACAAGAGCTCCTTCATAAATTTCCCATAATTTGGAATTTGCACAAGAGCGTCCACTAAGGGAATATTGACATGAAGTTGCTTTAGTGTGTTTAGGAACTGGTGATACTGTTTATCATGCTCATTTTATTTGAATCTTTGTGGAAAAGGCAAAGGTGGAGATACATCAGATTGCGTCAACACCTTTGATTGGATCGACAGTTTTGAAGGTCAAATATTAGGCATATGAGTGACAATTTGTGGAACTTCTTTGTCTGGTACAGCAACAAACCCTTCAAATTCAACCTTCTCACCACGGATCACTTTACCAATGTCTTGAGGTGTTACAGTAGAGTCGGTAGTCAGCTTGCTAGTTCGTTTACCACTCCTAAGAGTGATAGCTTTACAGTGTTCTTTTCCCTTCGAATTAATATTTTTAGTGTCACTTGGTAGAGTGCCCGATGGTCGAGTACTCAGATTCGAAGCAAGTTATCCTAATTATGCCTCCAACGCCCGAATAGTAGATGAATTCCCTTGCATAATAGCTTCCGTGCGAATGATATGCTTCAGCATTAAAGCTTCAAGAGCTGCTCACGAATCAGACAAGGAAGCTTGCGTGTACTATTATTCCCAATGTCCTTGAACATTTTGATTTTGCATTGAAGAGTGTTGTGGTTGCATCCGATTCTAGTGTGGTTGCATCTAGCTTTATTGTGGATGCATTTGAGTATGCTGATATTTTGCTTTTGTTGACTGTAATTCCCTTGTCTTGGGTTATAATTGCCTTGATTAGATCTATTCCTATATTGGAATGTCGCAGCATTTTGTCCAGCATTCTGAGTTCCCCAAGACAGTTGATTGCATGCAGAATTGTTGCAAGAGTTGCCATAAGAATTGCTGCGGATATTATTGACATAGAAGGCATTCTCTGCATGTTGTGGACAATCTTTATAGTTATGGTTGTCACCGTAAATCTCACAAAAAAATGTAGGAACATCAACTTGTTGAGCGACTTGTATAGGTGCAACGTCACTAGTCCCCTTCATATTTTTTATCATATTCGCAAGAGAAGAAAATTAAGCACTAAGTTCAGATATTGAGTCCCCAAAGTAGCTTTTACTTGTGCAGCTCTAGAAATAGTATATTGATAATGATTCTGAGCATTTCTCTCAAGAATTTGAACAACTTCATCATAAGTACAATCCAGCAAAGGACCATTGGCTGATGGGTCGACAAGATTCCTTGTTTGTGAATTCAGTCCATTGTAGAAAATCTCATTTTTTGTTTCATGTTGAATGTCGTGCATGTGGCAATGTCGAAGCAAAGATTTATAAAGTTCCCATGTAGTGTGGAGATTCTTATCATCCAGCTGATGATAAGCTATAATATCATTTTGAAGACTAGCATTCATTGTTGGCAGGTTAAAGCGTAAAAATAAACTGTATTGTTAGTGCATTTCAAGAAGTAATTGAGCCTGCAAGTAGCCCAAGGAACTAGGTACGAGCTCTGTCTTGCAAGGAATAAGGAAATAATTTCATTTTCAAAGCGTCATTAGGAACGCCTTGTTAACTAAAGGAAGCACAAATAAATAAGAGTGATTTGAAATGTTCTCGTGCATCTTCATGTGCCAGTCCAACATATTACCCATTAGAATTCAACATTTGAAACATTACTGGCTTGAGTTCGAAGTTCCCAACTTGGATTGCTAGCCCAACAACTCCCGATTATAAATCATCCAAGATAGGTACTACAAAATCTCGTTATGAACGTCACAACAAATAGGTGCAAGTGTACATTGTCGATGCAAGTAGAGTAGATAGAATTGAATCTGTCGAATATTGATCCCACAGAGATGGCTATTTATGTTTAAATATGTCTAAGAAAATTGAGTTAAAATGGTAAGAAATGTTAATAATAATGTCAACGCAAATTGATTAAACTAAACAGGTTAAGAGTAAAAATTGTCAGTGCAAACGTAATACAAAATGTCAGTGTAACTACAATATAAAATGAATGGATTGTAGAGATATTGTAATGTAAATTTAGAAATATAAATGAAATAGATCAAGTGTAAAGAAGTGGATAGGATCATTGACTTCACAAGTTAACTCATAGATGAATTGTTGCCGCAATTATGTTCCAATGAGGTCGTACTAATATAAACTCTTTGTTTAGCAAAGACCTAAGTACCCATAACTACCACACCTTCCAGTGCTGGTAATGTTAATCACTAAAGAACAAGTGACCAGAATTCCTCCTAGTCCCAAGCAACTTCCACTGTCTTGCTGGTTAATCTAACCTGTCACCGCACCTTTTAGTGACTGTGACTACTATCACACTTTCATGGTCAAAACAGTTAAATCCAAAGATAAACAAATGAGAAGAATTGAATAGAACTCAAAGCAAATCTGATATTAAAAGATACTTCCGTATTCAATCAATTATCAATAGTATTCATCAACATTTTAAAAGGGATTAACAAATGAATCGAAGCATCCTATTCCTAGTCTACTAGAATTATCCCTTAACTGCTCCTCTTATGTCGCACCAAGCACTTCTCGTGAGAACCTATTACGTCCTTGTGGCATCAGATCTCCTTCCTCCAGAAGTTAGGTTTCCATGGCAGCTATTTTCAAAAATTTCCATGGCAGCTATCTTCAAAAATGAATAAGAGAAATTATAGATTTGAAATCTTCACACCTTGATATCCATCTTCTCTTTCATCCTTCTATTTATAATTACTGGCCATTCCAGATCTTTCTCCCTCTTCAGATCTAACTCCTTGATGCAGTTGTAAAGCTGTTATTGCTAGCTATGCACTCACGTCGATCTGGTGTGTTCTTTGAGCAATTGCAGATTGTCACGACTTTTTTGGACACAAATTATGGTTTTTAATTTGCTACGACAATTTGTCATTCTCCTGCGCTGGTGCTTCTAGATATGTTAGTAGCTTGAAATTCCTAATAGAGATGTAGAAACATTCATGTGACGACATATTTGGCCACAACTCTAGATCAACTTGTGACCACAACTTTGAATGCTTTCCTACTCTAATCTTCCCATTTGGATTTCTACGCTAACAACTTTGGACATAAAACTAGTACTAAATACAACGACATTAGTAGCACAACAGAAATAAAATGAAAGAAAATAAAATCCAACAACCCTTAGTTAGAAAATGTAAATACTAAGTATGAAATGCTAATAATGCATGCTAAATATGGTACTAAAGGAACAATTTACGCATTAATTTAAAGAGAAATTGAGTGTCATTTCTAATGCTATCACACCCATAAACTTGAGTTTTTACTTGTCCTCAAGTAAATAAAAGCTAGCAAAGTTATATCTAAATTTTTTGTCACCACATTCATTATTCTAACAACTTATATTCTCTGAAATCCTAACGTATAAATTATAATCATATGCTGAAATATTGCGCCGACAATTTATAGGCACGAATAATCAAAATTGCAACTTCACTAATGCTAACATCATGCTTCAAATCTTAAATCTTCTTAACCAACATAACATTTATTGTATAATAATATACATATATATATATATATATATTCTTTTTATCAACTTTTCTTTCTTTATTTCTTTCTTTTATGCGACTGAGAGATGTTGCATTACTATACTCTTGTTCATGGGCAGTAACCGTGGGGTGCAACAAACCCCTAGGGAGCATGTAATTGGTCCGACATGCACTTTTACAGTGACAGCCTTTGGCTAGATAATTTTTCTAACACTTGCAGTGGAGTGTTCCCCCTTGTTGAGTCATAATGCACCCACATTGGAGTGTCTTTTATTTAGTAAATATAGCTGCAAGATGGTAAGTTGATTCAATATTTAAAGAATGATGCTACTCATTTATTACTAATGCAATCTCAATCATCCATCCAAAAATGGAAGGATTCAACATTCAATCATATTCATTCAAATTACGCATTAGCATTCCAAATAATTCAAGAATCACGCATCAAATAAAAAAATGTGGCCACAATTATTTTTCTTAACTTTGCTTACTTTCGTTCAACTTAAAGAAACAAATATATTCCTAAACTTGTGGGTGTAATTGCATTTCCATTCCTCATTTCCCCCAAAATTAATGTATGCATTGTCCTCAATGCACTAACAATATTATACAAATTATAATGGAAATGCAACTACAATGCAACTATGAAAACAAATAAAATTTAGGGACAATAAAAATGCAATGAAAAAAATAAAATGCACACAACTAACTACGAAAAAGTAAACCAACTCATTGTGTTGTAGCCTCAGAAGTGGCTGCTTTGGATTTCTTTTTGTTCTTTGGGCGCTCCTTTTTGCTTTTCTTCTATGCTTTTTGTTTGCACCTTTTCTCTTTTTGTTCAGCTGGTGGAGCAGATTACTCTTCCATGGCTAGTTGAAAATCGGCTTCATCGACCGTCATGTCCGAAGGATGAATTTCTGTGAGTGGTGCCATATATGGCACAATAGCTAGGGGATTGGAATCCTCATTTTCGGATCTAACGGCCTCTGCTCAGCTAGCCCCAGGTGGTGTTGATTGTTTAGTAAATTGCTCAGCTAAATTTGTCGAGGCAATTTCTTCTTCTTCTTTCTTCTCTTCTTTTTTCTTCTTCTTCTTCTCTTTCTCCTCTTCTCTTGCTTCTTCATCGGCTACAATACCCACAGATACAATTGGTGTTTGTTCCTCCCCACAACAGCATCTCTCTCCGCCATATTAGCTCCCAAACTATTTGAAAATTCATCTTCAAAGAGGCTGGCAATATTTTGGAAACAATCTTCCATCTCCTTGGATTGCACCTCTTTTTCCTCATCATCAGAGATGTGGATTCGATTTGCGGATTGGACGGATTGGGTTCTACCTTCTGAACCAGGCTGCTCCGATGATGGAGTGACTTCATTGATGATTGGAGAGAATAGAGGGAATTCAGGCATTGGGTTCCTGCTCAAGCCGCGCAATGTGGTAACAATAATTATTCCATGCTCTAGTATATGCATAGAATAAATTCTACCTGAATTGCGTTTCCTCTACTGCGCCGACAAGTCTGATTTGTCTGATGCTCATTCAATTGACAAATTTTTCAATCTCATCAAGCTTTTTCCAAATTTGAGGGTCTGTGGGTGCATGGGTCTGAGAGGCTTTCCTTTTTCCTTTCCCCTTTTCTTTCTTCTGCGAAACCTCCTTCGCCACAGGAGTTTCTTGCCCTCTAGTCATCCGCTCTACCAAAACATCATTGATTGGGCCCTTATTTTCCAAAGTCTCCTCCCCTTCACGAGGCACAATGCCTCTTTGTTTACACAGCGACATTATCAGAGAAGGGAAGGGTAGGATACCTGTTTGTTTTGTGCCGGCCTCAGTAATTTCTTGATGAAGGATTGCGCCAACATCAATTTTGCGTCCCTTTAGTATAGAATGCAATAGACACATTCTATCGAGTGTTGTAGTGTTACTGTGGGTAGATGGCAGCAGGTGACAGTTTATAAAATGGAACCATACCTTGATTTCGACAGTAAGAAAGTGACGGTGTATGGTGTAGTTGTTTTGATTGTTGCCAGTCTAAACTGCACCGTTGACGCATAAATCGTTCAGTAAAAGTTTGATACCTTCTTCAGTCAGATTCTTTAAGAACTCAATGTGTTCATCTTCCCCCTCAGTGATATGGAAGAGAGCATTTTTGTGGTCAGCACTCTAGGGCACAAACCCCTTCACAAACAAATATGAACTCTTGTTCAGGGTCCACCAGGTTAGCATAGAATTCCCTCACCATGGAGGGAGAGTAGCCAACCGAATGGTCGCAAAACCAATCCCATCCCAGATGAAAGATAGTTCTGGTGACTTGCTTCCCTAGAGTCAATTTCGGGGAAAACTGAAATCCTTGTTCAAGATGACAGTTCCTTTTCAGCATAATGTCGTGATAGCGGTCCTTCGCCGCTTTTGACAGGAAGAGAACAGGCTCTTTGTGTTATGGTTGATCGACATTCCTGACCATAGTAGCCGAGGATTCAACCGACGATTTAGATGGGCTTATAGCTCCACGAGTTCTTACCATGAGGACTGAAAGAAATAAAGTGAGAATAGTTTGCAGAAAACACAACAGGTTGAAGATAAAGAAAATATGGTAACAATGAAGGTTGTGAGTGCGAGAGAACAGTCAGCACAAAAAATCTATTTTATAGACAATGGAGGCGAAGAGACGTGATGTTAGCAGAGAGTACATTGTGTCTGTAGCCAATAAATGCTAGGACACATATCGCACTTTTTCAGGACAATCCGATGGTTGGGGATTGGAGTGAATCAACCGGCGTGATTCTTGTCTAAAATGTTTCTCTGAGTCATCAAAGAAACGTACCGATAAGTCATGCTTTTGTGTGCATCGATAAAAAGGAGATTTTTATTCCTTCATAAAACTTAAAGAAAACGAGTTAAAATAAAATAAAAAGTAAAATCAAAATTTTGCAATGACATTATTAAGAAAATGTGACCAGGTTAATGGTCTCTTTTTGTTCATTGATGCCTGGGCTATAGTAATATTTCAATTGTTGGTCATTCACTTTAAACTGGTGTCCATCGTTTAAATCTTTAATTGTCACCGCACCATGTGAAAATACTTCGACAACTTCAAAAGGTCCTGACCACCTTAAGCGTAATTTCCCTGGATGCAATTTTAAACCTGAGTTAAATAAAAGTACTAACTGACCAGGAGAAAATTGTCACCGCAAGATGATGTTGCCATGCCATCTTTTAGTTTTTTCTTTGTAAATGGCCGCACTTTCATAGGCATTGCGTCGAATTTCTTCCAACTCTAAAATGTCCACAATCATTTTTCTGTCCAGCAGCATTATAATCCATGTTCACTTGCTTGAGTGCCCACATGGCCTTATGTTTAAGTTCGACAAGCAAGTGACATGATTTTCCAAACACCAGTTGATATGGCGACATTCCTAACAGAGTTTTGTAAGCTGTGCGAAGCACCCACAACGCATCATGCAACCGCGAGGACCAATCCCTTCTAGATAGGTTAACCACCTTCTCAAGAATACTTTTAATTTGTTGATTGAAAACCTCCGCATGTCCATTTGATTATGGATGATACATGGTTGCCATACGATGCTTCACACCGTAGCGTTTCAAAGCTTTCGCCACCTGATTGCAATGAAAATGAGTGCCTTGATCACTTATTAATGCTCAAGTTATTACGAATCTTGTAAGGATGTATGTGTGAAAAACTTTAACACCGTTCAAGCATCGTCTTTTGGAATAACAATTACCTCGATCCACTTGGAGACATAGTCAACGGCTACCAGGATTACACATTCCCCAAGGAATTTGAAAATGGTCCCATGAAATCTATACCCCACACATCAAAGAGTTCAACCTCCATGATAGGTTATTGAAGCATCTCATTGCGTCGAGATATAGAACTGGTGCGTTGACGTTTGTCGCACTGTTGAGCAAAATTATGTGCATCTTGAAACAATGTAGGCTAGGAAAATCCTGATTGCAGGACCTTTGCAGCAGTCCTACACCACCAAATGGCCTCCATAGGGAGCATCATGGCAATGCTTCAGGATAGATAACATTTTTTCCTTAGGAACACATCGACGAATAAAGTTGTTAGCGCATACCTTAAACAAGTATGGCTCATTCCAATGATTCTTAGTAGTATCCTTAAGATATCTGACCTTCCTATGACCTGTTGCACTCAGTGGTAGCTTTTCATAGACTAGGTTTGACTAGATCTACATACCATGGAGATGCATTGACAAAGAATAATTTCTCATCTAGAAATGTGTCTACAATTTGTGACTTTTTTCCATCCTTGCTTTCAGCTTCCAGACGAGATAAGTGGTCTGCTACTTGGTTTTCTGATCCTTTCCTATCTTTAATTTCAACATCAAATTCTTAGAGTAAAAGGACCCATCTGATCAGCCTAGGCTTGGCATCTTTCTTAGCAAAAAGGTATCTCAAAGCAGAGTGATCACTGTATACTGTAATTTTTGTGCCAACAAGATATGAACGAAACTTGTCAAATGCAAAAACTACTGCCAACAACTCTTTCTCAGTAGTTATATAATGCACCTGTGCTTCAGTTACAGTTTTACTAGTATAATATATTGAATTAAATACATTATCTTTCCTTTATCCCAGCACAGTACCTATAGCAAAGTCTCTCGCATCGCACATTACTTCGAACGGTTGCGTCCAATCTAGTGGGTGCTTGTACTAACTGTTGTTTAATCTTTAGAAAGGCTTCCAAGCAAGCTTCATTGAACAAAAACTTTTTATTTTGCTCCAACAAGGAGCATAATGGTTTTGCTATTTTAGAGAAGTCTCGGATGAATCTTCTATAAAATTTGGCATGACCGAGAAAACTCCTTATTTCTTTCCCATTATTGGGTGGAGGTAACTTTTCAATGATTTTTACCTTCGCTTTATCCACTTCAATGCCCTGACAAGATATTCGATGACCAAGGACAATTCCTTTAGCTGCCATAAAGTGGCATTTTTCCCAGTTCAGAACCAAGTTGGTGTCCTCGCATCTTTTCAAACATTTGCTAAATTGTCAGTGCATATATCAAAGTTTTTCCCATACATAGAGAAATCATCCATAAATACCTCTAATGAGTCCTCGATCATATTTGAGAATATAGCCATCATGCACCTTTGAAATGTGGCTAGGGCATTGCACAAACCATATGGCATTCGTAGGAAAGCGAAGGTTCCAAATGGGCATGTGAAAGTTGTCTTTGCTTGATCCTCCAGCGCGATTGCAATCTGATTGTATCCAAAGTACCCATCAAGAAAATAATAGTAGGCCTTACTAGCTAGCCTATCCAACATTTGATCAATGAATGGAAGTGGGAAGTGATTTTTTTGTGGCCTCATTTAAATGATGGTAATCCATACACACTCGCCAACCTATAGCAATGCGAGTAGGGATTAGCTCATTTTTATCGTTACTTACCACTATTATGCCACTCTTCTTAGGCACGCATTGGATCGGGCTCACCCATGTGCTGTTCGAAATGGGGTAGATGATGCCTGCGTCCAACTACTTGATAATCTTCTTCTTCAGTACTTCTTTCATTTTCTCATTCAGTCTTCGTTGTTTCTCAATTGACTATTTTCCTTCATCTTCCAACCTGCATGCAAAAGGAGGGATTAATGCCTCTGATGTCAACTATGCTCCAAGCAATGGCTCTTTTGTGTCGCTTTAATATTCTAATTAATTTTTCCTCTTATTCTGCATCAAGACTTGCGCTGACAATCATAGGAAATGTATCATTGTCATCTAGGAAAGCATATTTCAGGTGCATCAGTAATGGCTTTAACTCCAGAGTCGGAGCTTCTTCAATTGATGGTTTAAAAATAGGGATAGTCCGATTAGTAAAATCCAAAGATTTCAATTTCCAGCCATGTTTCAGCTCACAGACACTAGCTTCAACTGTGTGGTCACATTCAGGTGTGATATTATCGTCAGATGTCACCGCATATTCTTCTGGCACTGCTGAGCTTCGTTCATTAAATTCCTTTGTAATTAGCTCATCCAAAATATCAATGTGGTGACATTGTTCCTTACTACGTGATGGAGATGCTTCGAAAATGCTGAAGGTTACATGTCATCGTTATGTCGCATAATCAGCTCGTCCTTGAAAACATCGATAAGAGTGCGTCCCGTTACGAGAAATGGGCATCCTAGGATAATGGGCACCTCTTTATCAGCTTCGCAATCAAGTATGATAAAGTTGGTTGGGAACACAAACTTGTCAACACGGACGAGAATGTCTTTAATTTTTCCTTCAGGTTGTGCCAAAGATCTGTCCGCAAGTTGTAATGTCACCGCAGGAGGCTTCAAATGACCAATCCCTAATTTCTTGAAAGTTTACAGTGGCATAAGATTAATGCTAGCTCCTAGGTCACATAGAGCTTTACCTAGATAATGATTTCCAATAGAGCATGGAATTGTAAAACTGTCAGGATCTTTCATCTTTGGTGGCTATTTATTTGTCAACACCGCGCTACACCTTTCTGTGAGAGAAATTGTCTCAATGTTGAAAAGCTTTTCTTTTTCGATAGTAGCTCCTTCATGAATTTCCCATAATTGGGGATTTGCACAAGAGCATCAACTAGAGGTATATTAATAAGTAATTGTTTCAAGGTAGATACAAACTGTTGATAATCTCTGTGGAAATGGCAAGGGTATGTTCATAGTGGGTTGTTTTGTTATAACCGATTGTGATGACATGGGCAGTTGCATCGACAACTTCTTAGGATGAATGGTAGGCATCGGTGGTGGTTCTTCCTCATTTACTTCTGTTGCGTCTTCTTCAGCTGCAACTTCTCTTTGTTGCTTTGGTTCATTTGCATCAACAGTTGCTTGGTTAGAGCTGCTACTTTGCTCTAAAGTTTGCTTTCCACTTCACAATGTGATAGCCTTGCAATGCTCCTTTCCTTTCTGATTTGGATTCTCAGTATCAATTGGCAAAGCACTTGGTTGTCATGTGCTCATTTTAGAAGCCAATTGTCCTAGTTGTGCTTCCAACGGTCGGATGGAAGATAAATTTCCTTGTACAATTGCTTCTGTCCTGGTAATATGCTCACGCATCAAAGCTTTAAGACTAGCCAATGGATCTGCTCTTGATTGAGAATACTGCTATTGTTGATTCTATCCTTGGATATTTCGTAGCATAGTTTGTTGTGGTTGCATTCAAACCTATGGCTGCATCTGAGTATGCGACTGCATCTGGTTCTATGATCGCATCTGGTCAGGCTGCACATACATTTGCGTATTGTGATTATAGTTCTGCTGCTGTTGGATGTAACTCCCTTGTCTAAAGTTACCTTTATTTGAGGAATTTTTATATCTGTATGTGGACGTATTCTAACTCCGCTAAGGTTGTTGAGCTCTATTTGACCTGTTGTGTGAGTTACCATATGAATTTCCATGGATGTTATACTCATAGAATGCATTCTCAACATGTTGTGGGCAATCCTCATAACTATGGCTATCGTCACAAATTTCACAGGAAAATATCAGGAAATCTATCTGTTGGGCTACTTGAATAGGGGCAACATTACTCGTTCCCTTCATGTTTTTGATCATATTTGCTAATGAGAATACCTATTCACTCAAGGCTGATATAGCATCTAATTCCATAACTCCAGGATTTTTTTTACCTGAGCAGCATGAGAAATTAGATATTGATAATCATTTTGTGCAATCATTTCTAATATTCGCACGACTTCAATGTAAGTGCAATCCAACAAAGGACCATTAGCAAATGCATTGACAAGATTTCTTGTCTACGCATTTAATCTATTGTAGAAAATCTCGATTTATGTTTCTTATTGGATTCCATGCATGAGGTAACGTCTCAGCAGAGTTTTGTAATGTTCCCACATCGTGTGTAAATTCTCATCATCCAGTTGATGATATGCCGTAATATCATTCCGCAATATAGCATTCATTGTCGGTAGGTTGAATCGCAAAACAAATTGTGTTGCTAGTGCATTCCAAGAAGTAAGAGATCCAGCTAGTAAACCAAGGAACCATGTTCGTGCCCTTCCTTGCAAAGAATAAGGGAACAACTGCATCTTCAAGGCGTCATCAGGAACACCATGTTGACTAAAAGAAGCACATATAAGCAGACAAGATTTGAGATGCTCTCTCGCATCTTCGTGAGGTAAACCTATATATTGTCCATTCGAGTTAAGCATTTGAAACATAATTGGTTTTAATTCAAAATTACCAGCTTGTATTGCTAGTTTAACAACCCCTAGTTGTAAATCATCGAGCACAGGAAAAACAAAATCTCTAATTATCCTATCTCGGATTTGCTTTAGCGATTGTATATCGTTGTTGACTACTTGTGGCTGCACTGGAGGAACAACATTTTATGGCAGCAATGGTGGTAGATCATTGTTATTTCCAGCCATTTTCCTTTGCTCTTGCTTTCTCCTCTTAATTGTCCTTTCAAGTTCTGGATCAAAACTAACAATATCTTTAGGATTTCTCCTTGTGGATATAAACACCTAAAAAGAAAATTGAAAAGAATTAATAAGAAAAATTAGTAACTAATAAAGGTTAGAAAAGAAACAAATAAACGCAACTACAAACATCAAATAAACGACATCCCCGACAACGGCGCCAAAACTTGATCGCGCTATGAACGTCACAGCAAATAGGTGCAAGCGTACACTGTCAATGCAAGTATAGTAGATAGCATTGAATTTTTCAAATATCGATCCCACAGAGATGGCTATTTATGTTTAAATCCATCGAAGCGAATTGAGTTAAAATGGTAAGAAATGTTAATAATAATGTCAACGCAAATTGATTAAACTACACATGTTAAGAGTTAAAATTGTCAGTGTAAACGTAATGCAAAATGTCAATGCAACTGTAATATAAAATGAATGGATTGTAGAGATGTTGTAATGTAAATTAAAAAATATAAAAGAAATAGATCAAGTGTAAAGAAGTGGAGAGGATCACTGACTTCACAAGTTAACAACGCTCAATATAACTACAAGGTAACTCATAGATGAATTATCGCCGCAATTATATTCCAACGAGATCGTACTAATATCAACTCTTTGTTTAGCAACGACCTAAATACCCATAACTATCACACCTTCTAGTGCTGGTAATGTTGAGCACTCAAGAACAAGTGACTAGAATTCCTCCTAGTCCCAAGCAACTTCCACTGTCTTGCTTGTTAATCTAACTTGTCACCGTACCTTCTAGTGACTGTGACTGCAATACTTCCGTGGTCAAAATAGTTAAATCCAAAGATAAACAAATGATAAGAATTGAATAGAACTCAAAGAAAATCTAATATTAAAAGATACTTCCATTTTCAATCAATTATCAATAGTATTCAATAACATTTTAAGAGGGATTAACAGCATCCTATTCCTAGTCTACTAGAATTCTCCCTTAAACGCTCCTCTTTGCACTGTACCAAGCACTTCTTTTCAGAAGCTGTTGTGTCCTTGTGGCATTAGATCTCCTTCCTCCAGAAGTTAGACTTCCATGGAAGTTATCTTCAAATATTTCCTTGGCAACTATCTTCGAAAATGAATAAGAGAAATTATAGATTTGAAATCTTCACACCTTGATATCCATCTTCTCTTTCATCCTTCTATTTATAACCACTGGCCATTCCAGATCTTTCTCCCTCTTCAGATCTAACTCCTTGACACAGCTGTAAAAGTTGTTATTGTCAGTTATGCACTCACGCAGATCTGGTGTGTTCTTTGAGCAGTTGTAGATTGTTGTGACTTTTTTTGGACGAAGATTATGGTTTCTAATATGCTGTGACAATTTCTCATTCTCCTGCGTTGGTGCTTCTGGATATGTTAGCAGCCTGAAATTCTTGATAGAGATGTAGAAGCATTCATGTGACGACATATTTGGCCGCAATTCTGGATCAACTTGTGATTGCAACTTTGAATGCTTTCCTACACCAATCTTCCCATTTGGATTTTTGCGCTGACAACTTGGGACGCAAAACTAGTACTAAATACAACGACATTAGTAGCAAAATAGAGATAAAATGAAAGAAAATAAAATCCAACAACACTGAGTTAGAAAATGTAAATACTATGTATGAAATGCTAATAATGCATGCTAAATATGGTACCAAAGGAACAATTTACACATTAATTTAAGGAGAAATTGAGTGTCATTTCTAATGCTATCACACCCCTAAACTTGAGTTTTTATTTGTCCTCAAGTAAATAAAAGCTAGCAAAGTTATATCTAAATCCTAATGTATAAATTATAATCATATGCTGAAATATTCCGCCGATAATTTATAGACACGAATAATCAAAATTGCAACTTCACTAATGCTAACATCATGCTTCAAATATTAAATCTTCTTAATCAACACAATATTTATTGTATAATAATATACATACATACATATATATATATTCTTTTTATCAACTTTTCTTTCTTTATTTCTTTCTTTTATGGGACTGAGAGATGTCATTGCATTACTATACTCTTGTTCCTAGGTAGTAACGATGGGGTGCAACAAACCCCTAGGGAGCATGTAATTGCGTCGACACACACTCTTGCAATGACAGCCTTTGGCTAGATAATTTTTCTAACACTTGCAATGGAGTGTTCCCCTTGTTGAGTCACAAAGCACCCATATTGGAGTGTCTTTTATTTAGTAAATATAGCTGCAAGATGGTAAGTTGATTCAATATTTAAAGAATTATGCTACTCATTTATTACTAATGCAATCTCAATCATTCATTCAAAAATGGACGGATTCAACATTCAATCATATTCATTCAATTTACGCATTAGCATTCCAAATAATTCAAGAATCACGCATCAAATAAAAAAATGTGGCCATAATTATTTTTCTTAACTTTGCATACTTTCATTCAACTTAAAGAAACAGATATATTCCTAAACTTGTGGGTGTAATTGCATTTTCATTCCTCATTTCCCCCGAAACTTAATGTCTGCATTGTCCCCAATGCACTAACAATACTATACAAATTATAATGGAAATGCAACTACAAGTGGTGTCGATTGCTCAGCAGATTGCTCAGCTAAATTTGTCGAGGCAATTTCTTCTTCTTCTTTCTTCTCTTCTTTTTTTTCTTCTTCTCTTTCTCCTTCTTCTCTTGCTTCTTCATTGATTGCAATACCCACAGATACAGTTGGCGTTTGTTCCTCCCCACAGCAGCATCTCTCTCTGCCATATTAGCTCCCAAACTATTTGAAAGTTCATCTTCAAAGAGGCTGGCAATATTTTGGAAACAATTTTCCATCTCCTTGGATTGCACCCCTTTTTCCTCATCATCAGAGATGTGGATTCGATTTGGGGACTGGACGGATTAGGTTCTACCTTCTGAACCAGGCTGCTCCGATGATGGAGTGGCTTCATTGATGATTGGAGGGAACATAGGGAATTCAGGCATTGGGTTCCTCCTCAAGCTGCGCAATGTGGTAACAATAGAATTATTCCATGCTCTAGTATATGCATAGAATAAATTCTGTCTGAATTGCATCTGCTCTACTGCACCGACAAGTCTGATTTGTTTGATGCTTATTCGATCGACAAATGTTTCAATCTCATCAAGCTTTTTCGAAATTTGAGGGTCTGTAGGTGCATAGGTCTGAGCGGCTTTCCTTTTTCCTTTTCCCTTTTCTTTCTTCTACGGAACCTCCTTCACCACAAGAGTTTCTTACCCTCTAGTCATCCGCTCTACCGAAACATCGTTGATTGGGCCCTTATTTTCCAAAGTCTTCTCCCCTTCACGAGGCACAATGCCTCTTTGTTTACAAAACGACATTATCAGAGAGAGAAAGGATAGGATACCTGTTTGTTTTTTAGTGACCTCAGTAATTTCTTAATGAAGGATTGCGCCGACATCAATTTTGCGTCCCTTTAGTAGAGAATGCAACAGACACATTCTATTGAGTGTTGCGTTGGTGCTGTGGGTAGATGGCAACAGGCAATAGTTTATAAAATGGAACCATACCTTGCTTTGGACAGTAAGAAACCAACGGTGCATGGTGTAGTTGTTTGGATTATTACTAGTCCAAACTGCGCCGTCGACACATAAATCACTCAGTAAAAGTTCGGTAACCTTGTTCAGTATTCTTTGGTTCGTGGTACCATTACAGTAATTACCTCTCCCACGGTTGTGTTTCTTCTCTTTCTGTTGATGCGATTATTCTGTTTGAGAACTAGGACTCTGGCTTGTGAATATTCCCTATTTTCTGCAAAAATTGAAAAATTTTCACATTAGTAATTTCTTTAGGGATTTGTTGTACAAGGAAAGTATTATACATAGTAGCTATTTTTTATAAAAAATTGAATCTTTGATCTATGATTTCTTCAACTAATATTTATTTTTTGATGTGTTTGTAACAGTAATTAGTTGAAGATCTAAATGTGGGATAAGGGGACCGTCATCTTTCTCTGTGAGGATTGATTCAACATTGGATTGGGGCTCAATCTTCGATTTTTACAAGGCTATCCATTTCCCATTCCAAGGGTGAGATATCGATATGCTTAGTGGTTTGGTCACCCGATTCTTCCAAGGATTCGGTTTATGTTTCCTCATCTGTCCCTCGTTCTTGTTCTAGTTCCATTTGTTTAAATTCAAAATATGCTTCTCTAAAAGATAGATCATCATGTGGATCTGGGATCAAGGCTTCCCCACAAAGTTGACTCAAATTTGGCATCAATAACCTCTGGTTTTCCTGGATCTACGAATCTTCATAATAGTAATCTTCATAGATATCATCGTCATAAATGTTATCTTCACAAAAATAATCGTAGGCATCCATGGTCTAATGATGGAAATTAAAGGAAAGTAGTAGATCTAAAAAAAATAAAAATTGTTAGTATTGTTAAATTGTATCTATAACCTAAAATTTTCCTAATTATTTTAATAAAAAAGAATAAAATTTACTAAAACGTTGCCTCCCCGGTAACGGCGCCAACAACTTGACCACCCCCGAATGTACTCCCGTTCAATGTAGATTTTCAACTTTCCGCAAGTATACGGGTCAGGTAGTAAATATAATGTGTACAACGAAACACTTGGTAGTATTCCGAGGATCGTACCCAAAGGAGGCGTAAAGCGAAAGTAAATTAGATCCCTGCAAAGAATAAAATTAATTAGTACGTACTTTAGGGATTATAGTACGAAGAATAAAAGAGTTTATTTTGAAAAGCATAAAATAAAAGAGAAAATAAAAGGAAAGAATTGAGATGTAGAAAATCTTATAAATGGCTTTGGGGAGATTAGGTCGTTTTCGTATGAGTTCTTCAATAATTGGGTTTTGGGGATTTTCCTCCAATCAACTAGTCACTACCCTAGTTGGATCTATCGATCTTCTGTCGGCATAGCAAGTTGATATAGACTACTTAACGCTAGATGTCACTATCTAAACCGATTTGGGGAAAAGGTGTTCACGGATGGGCAATACCAATTTTGGGTTAATTCCCACCTAAATGACATTCTAGGGTTGTTAAGCCTAGTTGTTTGATGTTCTTCCTTTCCCAAACAGCTGATCCAAAAGGTAAAATCCTTATTAAACAATAATTAGATATTCTTACTTCCACTCCCTAATTCCTTAAAATGGAATTAGTTCCTCATGGGTTTCTTGATCATCATAAACAAAATAATATATAAAAACATATAATTTAATAAATAGAATGAAAAAGAAACTTGAATTGTATTGGAAATCTGTTGGGAAAAATTCCTCAAATGTTTATACGAGTTCTACAATCTCGTTTCAAACAAAAAAACATAAAATAAAACTAAAAGCTAAAAGCTAATAATTGGTGTGTTTAAACCTAATGCTAAAGACCTTATTTATAGGATTGTTCGATCATTTTCCTTAACCCTAGGTCAGTTGTCATCCTTTGTACTTAAGTTGCATTGTGAAGACGAAAACACCCCTCGCTTGATGTAGAGTTCGCGTCTAGGGTCGATGTCACGACACATTAGGACCTATGTCGCGACAAATCAAGCAGTTTCTTGATTCTTCACTGCTGGCCCCTTTGTTGCGACATAGAGCTCCTTATGTCGTGACGAAATGGTCAGCATCAATATGGCTCAGTAGCTATTAGCCTCCTGTTAACTCACGAAGTAAGTTAGCTGATCTTTAGGCCTCATGTGACCTTAAAAGCAATAAAATAACTTTTTTAGCACAATTTATTCAAAAGAAAAAACTAAACTAAAAATCCATAAAACATAAAGATAAATACTTAATTTCAAGCTCTTCAAATGTGAAAACTAGTTCAATTTGCTAGGTATAAAATCGACAAATCATGGGTCAAACTCTAAAGCAGTCTCCAATGGATCTTCTATAAAATTGCTGTCCATAGAAACCAAGGTTTCTAATTCTTCCATAATTGAAGACTCTTCCGTTGGATCGGGAAATTTCATAGCTTTAAGAATGTTAAATGTTATCTGATCGTCTTGAACTCGCATGGTGAATTCATCTTTCTGCACATCTATTAAAGTTCTTCCTATGGCTAGGAAAGGTCTCTCAAGGATGATCGACACTTCCTTATCTGCTTCAAAATCTAAGATAATGAAATCATCAGGAAAAATAAACTCATCAACTCTTACTAAAACATCCTCAATCTTTCCTTCAGGATATGCTAAAAATCGATCCGTTAGCTGAAGTGTCACATTCGTGGCTCTTACTTGACCTATTCCCAATAGCTTGAAAATAGATTTGGGCATCAAGTTGATATTACCCCTAAATTGCACAAAGTTTTACCATAATAAGATTCTCTAATATTATAGGGTATAGTAAAGCTTTCAAAGTCCTTAAGTTTTGGTGGCAACTTGTTCTACAGGAACGCACTGCACTCCTTCGTCAAAGTGACAGTGTCATACTCACTAAGTCATTTCTTTTTGGACAAAATATCCTTCATAAACTTCACATAATTGGGCATCTGTTCTAAAGCCTCTACCAACGGGATATTAATGTGAAGTTGCTTCAAAACATCCAAGAACTTCTTGAATTGCACATCTTGTTTTTGCTAAAGTTGCTGCAATATTTGAGGGTATGGAGTTGATGGAACTTTCGACTGTATAGGAAAACTCTTTTGAGGAGGTAAATCTTCATCTAAAGAAGATGTTAGCTTATCAGAATTACAGGTTTAGGGTTTACCTTATCAGACTTTACAGATTTTGGCTCTTTTGGGGTAGGAATTTCAATAGCCGATTAACTTTCCTCTTTTTTCATGGGTTCATCCTCAACATCAATCACTCAAGGTTCCAAAGTCTTACCACCTCACAACGCCACTACCTTGCACTTTTCCTTGCCTAAACTCCTTGGATTCTCTATATCGCTTGACAAGGCTCCTTGTAGTCTACTACAAAGCTCCATAGCTAACTAGCCCATTTGGTTCTCTAAATTTTTCAGTGTTGCTACTTGATTTGGATTAAGGCATCATTCTTCACCATGTATGCCATCAACAAGTTCTCTAAACAGTTGGATGATTCAGCTTGGGTGGTTTTGGAGCTTGTTGATTAAACCCTTGGGATTGGTTCTGTCTATGCTGCATATAGGTGTTGTTTAGTCCATTTCCTTGGTTACTCCAAGAAAAGTTCATATGGTTTCACCATGAAGGATTGTAGAAGTTGGACTGGGTCCTTGTCCACTTCTATTTTGGTGTTGATTCCCCACGTAATAAACTAACTCAAGATTTGATGGACAATTTTCGAGAGAATGGCCATCCCTAAAATACACGTAGGAAACAATTTCGAACTGACTTGGTGATTGAGCTACAAAACTATTAACACCATTAGTGGTAAACTGTTTTAACATAGAGGAGATAGACGATACCTAAGTGATCCGTCGTAATTCAAACAAGCAGATTAAACTAGTTTTTACACTTTAGGAGCTTGAAATTAAGCATTTTCCTTAGGTTTGTTTAAGAATTAATTCAGTTTTCAGTTATTGAACAAAATGTGTAAAAGGTGTTTTTTATTGAATTTAGAGCCAAGTGAGTCCTAAAGGTTAGCTAACAAACTTTGTGAGTGTGAAGAAGACCTTTAGAAGACAAAAACTAATGAACCTGATCACTATGTTATGACATGGACTGATCTATGTTGTAACATAGGGACCAGACCCGTAGAATATAGAAGCTACCTTCTATGTCGTGACAGAGGCATAATGTGTCGCGACAACGCTTGGGAAACACACCAAAGGAGTAGACTGTCTTCTCTATCATGACACGGCTCCTGTGTGTCGTGACATTGACTCTTGAACCCGAAAATAATACCGAGTGAAGGGCATTTTGATCTTTAGAACACAACTTAAACACAAAAAATGATAGCTAACCTATATGTGATCTGTCGGTTTCATACCTAGCAGATTGAACTATTTTTCACACTTGAAGAGCTTGAAATCAAGTATTTTCATTTTGTTTTTTTAGGATTTAGTTTAGTTTTCTTTTATTCAATAAATTGTGTACAAAGTGAAAAAAGGTGCTTATTGTTGTCTATGAGGTCGCTTGAGGCCTAAGGGTTAGGTAACGAACTTTGTGAGTGTGCAGGAAACATTTAGAAGACGAACAAATAGGAGGTTGATCACTATGTCATGACACAGACAGATTTATATCACAACCAAGGGACCAGATCTGCAGAATGACAAAATAGTCTCCTATGTCGCGACATGGGCTCGAAGTGTCACGACAATGCCTGGAAATTTACCTAAAGGAGTGGACTGTCTTCTACATCGCGACATGGCTCCTGTGTGTCACGACATCGACATTTGGACGTAGATTTCACACTAAATGAAAGGCGTTTTGGTCTTTACAATACCACTTAAACACAAGGAATAACATCTAACCTAGGGATGAGGAAAAACGATAGTCCGAAGCTATAAATAGTGCCTTTAGCACTAGGGTTTTACACACCATTCATTAGATCTTAGTTTTTAGTTTTTACTTTGTATTTTCATTTTGAAACGAGATTGTAAAAACTCGCATAAACAATCGAGGAACTTTTCTTAATACATTGCTAATACAATTTTAGTTTCTTTTTCATTCTCTTCTTCAATTATATGTTTTCATATATTGTTTTAGTGATGATCAAAGAAACCATCAGGAACTAATTACATTTTGGGGAATTAGAGAGTGGATGTATGAATAATTAATTATTGTTTTATAGGGATTTTACCTTTTGGATTAGCTGTTGAGAAAGGAAGAACATCGAACAAACACTAGGCCTAGCAACCTAAAAAGTCATCTAGGTGAAAATGAACCCAAAATTGGTATTGCCCATCCGTGAACACCTTTTCCCCAAATCGGCTTTGATTGTGACATTTAGTGATAAGTAATCTATATCGACTTGCTATGCCAGCGAAAGATCAAGAGATCCAACTGGGGTAGTGACTAGTTGATTGGAGGAAAATCCCCAAAACTCAACAATTTAAGAACTCATATAGAAACGATCTAATATCCCTAAAGCCGTTTATAAGGATTTCTACATCTCAAACTTTTACTTTTAATTTCTATTTTATTTTATACTCTCAAAATCCACTCTTTATGTCTTCGTACTATAATATCTAAAATGAGTATTAATTAATTTTATTCTTTGCAGAGATTTGATTTACTATCTCCTTACGCCTCTTTTGGGTACGATCCTCGGAATAATACCAAGTGTTCCGTTGTAACACACTATATTTACAACCTAACTCGAATACTTGCGGAAAGCCTAAATCTACACCGAATGGGAGTATGTTCAGGGGTAGTCTAGGGGTAAGGAAAATGGTCGTCCAAAGGCTATAAATAGGGCCTTTTAGCACTTAAGTTCCTACATCTCTTTTCCTTAGTTTAGTTTTCCTTTGTAATTTAAGTTCAGTCATTTTCTTCATTTCCTTTGTTTTTTCATTTCTTTTGTTATTTCATTTCTGTTTTGTGGGGAAACAAGATTTGTAACTTTGCATAAACGATTATGGATTCTTCCCAACAGATTTCTATACAATTCTTAGTTTCTTTCAACTCGTATTTTCAATCTTAATTTTCATGCTTATTCACGTTATTGAATTTATGATGTTCAAAGATCACATGAGGAACTAATCCTGTTATGGGAATTAGGGAGTGGAAGTATGGATATTTAATTATTGTAAAGGGATTTTCAAAGGATCAATTGTTTGGAAAAGGAAGAACGTGAAACAAACCCTAGGCCTGACAATCCTAAGAAGTCATTTAGGTGGTAATTAACCCAAATTGGTATTTCCCATTTGTGAATACCTTTACCCCAAAACAATCTAGATTGTGACATCGGAAGATAAGTAGTCTTTGTTGCCTCATTATGTTGGTGGAAGATCGGAAGACCTTACTAGGGTAGCGATTAGTTGATTGAAGAAAATTCCCCAAAACTGACGATTGAACAACCTATACTGAAGCGAGCTAATCCCTCATAAATCTATTCATTAAGTTTTCACATCTCTTTCCCTTGCTTTATTTCTTTTATTTTTATGTTCTTTAATTTAAACCCAAATTCTCATATTTTACTTTCATATTATAAACATAAAAAAGTACTAATTACTTCTTTTCTTTGCAGGGATTTAAATTACTATAACTTTCCCTCCCTTGTGTACGATTCTCGAAGTACTCATTACTTCATTGTAACTATATTACAACTTGACCCGTATACTTGTAGAAGCCCAAAAATACACATCGAACAGGAGTACGTTCAAAGACGGTCACTAAGCTTAGAGTGAAGTGAAGGCGTCAACTTCATGAACTTCAGCTACACGTCTCCTTGAAACTGCTCGATTTGTTGGCCATTGATAGTTGTTGCTAGCGATCCTCTCGATGATCTCATAAGCCTCGTTATAAGACATAGATAAAATATCACCATTCGTAGAAGCATTTACTATCAATCTTGTGTGTGCATTGAGACCATTGTAAAATGTCTCCAATTGAATACAATGAGGAATCCCATGATGAGGACACTTACAAAGTAACTCCTTGAATCACTCTCCAGCCTCATACAAGGACTCATCATCCAATTGCTGAAAAGTGGTAATCTCATTTTGCAACTTAGCATTTTTTTCTAGGTGAAAAATACTTAAACAAAAGTCTTTCTGCTAATTATTGCCAAGTAGATATTGAACTTGGTGGCAACGAATTAAACCATGCTCGTGCTCGATCTCGCAATGATTATGGAAACAACTTCAACCTCAATGCATCTTCAATCACACCAGTAATCTTGAACAAATCACTCACCTCCATGAACAATAGAAGGTGAAGATGTGGATCTTCCGTGGGCATTCCACTGAACTAGCCTACCGTTTGTAGCATTTGAAACATCATTGATTTCAATTCAAATTGGGGTGCCTCAATATCCGACCTCCTAATTCCCGGATGTAACTCATTGAAGAGTGGCACAACGTACTGTCTAATGCAATAATCCCTATCATCGGCAATAAGGATGGGATTGTGCACATGATCGACTCCATTACCTTGGCCATCGTTTTGATTTCTCAGGTCCATTTCGGCTTGTCTCTAGGCTAATCATTCATGTCTACTCTGTCTGAATGTTGGATCAATTAGTAGTTAGAAATAAAATAAAAATCAAATTGCAAATAAATAATTTCACAAAAATGATTAAGGCAACAGTTCCAGTAACGACGCCAAAAACTTGTAACGTGTAGGTTTGTGTAAGTGTACACAATCGTTATCAAGTAATAAGTAAGTACAGAGTTATCGTCTTCAAAGGGACTGTATATGTTAATCAATATTTTGTAAAATTAAAGTTAACAACTAGGTAGTAAAAACACTATATATTTGAGAAAAGATGTTGATTAAAATTAAACAAATATAACTAATGCAATTGATCCCTAAATGCAATTAAACCCAATAAGATAATTAACTAAATGAATGAATGATTTTAGCAGCAGAAAAACACAATTCCAACAATTAATATCATGCAAAAGCTAAGACAATTACATTAATCATTTTAGTTCATTCTTATCAGGCTAATAATATTCGGAAAACATTCCATGACAACTCGGTCTTTCATGGGGCTTGGAAACCAAATTAAGTCCTTTCAGAATCTTTTACTTTGTTAAACATGCATTTTACTAATTATATTAAACTAAAGGTTTCCTAGTATTCATGCAAAGTAATAGGGACTAGGTCGGTATGAAACAATTTAATATCATGAACCTAAAAGCCATGCAAGGTAATGGAGCTCGGTCAAGTTATTACGAACCTTCAATCCATTCTAGGTTGGATATGAATTAAGCATGCACGTTTCAATTATTGTGTTTATTAGCCAATGTTTGGTTCTGATCGCTCAACTAATTCTAATGCATCTAATCATGTATGGATAAAATACATAATTGAATTTAATTGAAAACATGATCGATTGAGGCACAAACATTATAAGCATGAATCAAATAAATCTTATTAAATCAATGTAATCATCCTAGCTTAAATAAAATTAAGCTACCATTGTTGATGACAAGATCGAATAAAACATAGCAAACATGATAAAATTTAAATAGCAAGAAGAGAAAGAATAAACTCTATCGAAGTGGTTGCCGCGCGGACTTCAATTGAAAATGACTCTATCGATCCTAGCTTTGCTCTTTTGCCGATGACTCCTCAAGGTGGTCGGCCAAGGAATGATCTTTCAGAGGCTTTTGCTGGCTAAAATATGAAGGGAAGAAAATGGATGCTAGGCGTGTGAAAGAAAACTAGAGAGAATGAGAGGAAATGAGAGAAATGAATGAGTGAGCAATGAAAGGATGATTTGAGAGGTGGAGTTGAAGGCTCAATTTCTAAGTGAGGTTGAGAGGTTAATTTACTAAAATTAGCGTGTTTTGATTCCACTCTTCCTCTCCCATGCATGGCCGACCATGGTTTAAGGGATTTAAGATTGGTTGTTTGCTTAATTTAAGCATTCAATCATACTAAATCAAGCAGGGACCAAGACAAAGTCAACTGTAATCTTCAGGGGTAAATTTTTATTTTTTTTTCAATTGTAGGAACTCATAGCAAGTATCCCAAAACTCCTTGTTGGGAAGCCACTACTTGTGCCGAATTGGGCTCTTTGTTCTCTTAGTTGGACTATTTTGTGACCCAGCAAGCAACCATACCTATCCAAATTGCATTTTAATTAAATTGGGTTAAATTAAGTAATTACCCATATTTCACAGCCTTAATCGACCGAACTTGTGAAATAATACATGTTCATTAAATAAATATAGTTTCATACTTAATTAAATTAATTTTCATGACCCGCTTTACTATTACAATATAAAATGTCAATTAAATACTCTAAAATAAGTCATTTTGTGCATAAAAACCATATAATAAAGCATAAAATCATATTTTTATAAATATCATGTCTGAGATTAATATTTAAGCAAAATACATTAATTTATTAAACAATTACTCAGATTTAATATTATTTTCAAGTTAAAAGGTGATGAAAATCTATAAAAAAAATCCTATATATTTTTTAGTTTACAATGTCATCCGCCTTACTCCTACTTTAAGTAGGAAGTTGCTTTTCTAGTTAAAATAAACTTTTACAATTCAACAAGGATTCTACTTTCTCTTCATATAAATAGATGGCACTGGTAGGGCTATTTACACAACTTTAAGATATTGTTACTCTCCGAAAAATAGAGAGAATTTATTCTCGACTATTAAATATATTTTTTCAGAATAACAATTCAACCAGTTTCTATTTGAGAAGAGAATTTTTTTTCACATAAAAGAAAAGAATTCCTAGTTTTGTGTTTTGATTCAATTGGTTCAAGCTCACACTCAAAGATAATATAGTTAAAAATCGGGAACGACAAGGATTCGTTGATTGCCCCCGAACGTACTCCCGTTTAGCGTTGATTTAGGCTTTCCGTAAGTATATTGGTCAGGTTGTAAATATAGTGTGTACAATGAAACACCTGGTAGTATTCCAAGGATCATACCCAAAGGAGGCGTAAGGCAATAGTAAATTAGATCCCTACAAAGAATAAAAGTAATTAGTACTAACTCTAGAGTTTATAGTACGAAGAATAAAAAATAGTTGGTTTTTGAAAACGTAAAATAAAAGAGAAAATAAAAAAAATATTTGAGATGTAGAAATTCTTATAAACGACTTTGGGGATATTAGGTCGTTTCCGTATGAGTTCTTCAATTATTGAGTTTTGGGGATTTTCCTCCAATCAACTAGTTACTACCCCAGTTGGATCTATCGATCTTCTACCGCCATAGCCAGTCGATAGATATTACATATCGCTAGATATCACAATCTAAACCAGTTTAGGGAAAAGCAGTTCATGGATGGCCAATACAAATTTTGGGTTCATTCCCACCTAAATGACGCTCTAGGGGTTGTCAAGCCTAGTGTTTATTCAATGTTCTTCCTTTCCCAAACAGATGATTCAAAAGGCAAAATCCCTGTTAAACAATAATCAAATATTTATACTTCCACTCCCTAATTCCCCAAAATGGAATTAGTTCCTCATGGATTCCTTGATCATCATAACACAAATATATATATAAAACATATAATTGAATAAGAGAATGAAAAGAAACCAGAACTGTATTGGCAATTTATCGGGAAAAATTCCTCAAATGTTTATGCGAGTTTCTACAATCTCGTTTCAAAAGAAAATATAAAATAAAACTAAAAACTAAGATCTAGTGAATGGTGTGTAAAACCCTAGTGCTAAATGCCCTATTTATAGCTTTTGTCGATTGTTTTCATTAACCCTAAGTCTGCTGCTGTCCTTCATGTTTAAGTGGCATTGTGAAGATCGAAACACCCTTTACTCAGTGCAAAATCCGAATCCAGGGGTCGATGTTGTGACACACCAGGACCTGTGTCGCAATGAAGCCATCAGTCCCTGTATGAAGTGTTATCTTGCAAGAGTTGTCACGACATAGCCCATGTATGTCACGACAAAGAAGTCAGTCTTCGAAATCTTCAAGTTTGGTCCCTTTGTTGTGACGTAGCTCAGCCTATGTCGTGACGAAGTGATCAGTCTCCTATTTTTACAACTTTTTATGGTCTGCTACACACTCACAAAGTTCATTAGCTAACCTTTAGGCCTTAATCAACCTTAAAGACAATAAAACGACATTTTAGCACTTAGGTTATACAATTTATTCAAATGAGAAATCTAAGTTAAATCCTATGAAAACTTAAGGAAAATACTTGGTTTCAAGCTCTTTAAGTATGAAAACTAGTTTAATCTGCTAGGTATAAACCAGCAAATCAAACTCCCCCACACTTAAGTCTTTACTTGTCCTCAACCAAACAAAACAAGAAAAACCATGAAAAAAATTAAAGAACTTGAATTCATAGATATACAGAATGTGGGTCTGTAGTATGTAGTCTTGGTATCATATATCTCTTAATAACTTTAACATGATGATTAAGCAATTTTATAATTTTCAATTAAAAACAATACAAGTTCAGTAAGTTATAAGGAATACAAATATCAAGGTTCTACCGATATTCATCCATTACTGCCTAATAAAAGTACTTTAATTATCCTAGTACAATACAAATAACTATAATGAGATCATACAATGTCCATATCTATTCATGCATAAAGTTGTTTAAGCCACATAGGGCTTTTCGGCTTGTAATGTGTTAAGGTTTACGATAGGTATGGATTTCAAAGAACAGTTAAGCACAAAAGGTTACAAACACGAAAATAATTTGGCACATTGTATTGTTCCCTATTCTTCCTATTTATATCCCACTCCATCTCACCCCCTTATCTCTCATTCTTTCACCATCCTTTTTTCTCCATTTTAGGAACTCTAAATATAAAGCAATCCCTTTAGCTAGCCTATAAGTATTCTTATTTTTGTTCTTGAGTAAGATTCTCTTTTTTTGCTTTTTGGTGACTTTATAATTTTGTCACTATTCACATATTTTTTTTTACTCATGATTCTTTTCATTTCTTACTCATTTTTCTTCTCTTTTTGATTTTTCTTATTTCTCTCTTTTTAGCAAAACTAAAGTTCGTACATTATATTGAGTTTCCTGTTTTATTTTGTAACCTCCACTTAATGTGTCTACTTACCCTCAATACTAATGGTCATACGTCTATTTTCATACAAAATAGAACCAAAGAAAAGAGCATACACAAATCTTTCATTTAAGGCTAAAGAGGCTTATAATTTGGTTCATCAAAAAGGGTCATAAGGCTCAAAGATGGATACTAATGGGAAATTAGAACAGGGTTTGACTTTTTAGCTCTAGATTTGTCCAAACAATGTCTTAGGTCATCTCTAAACATATCAATATGCACAAATGTCAATGTAATCACATAATCTCAAAATTATCATCTATCATATATACTAGCATGCTCATTTCCTTAGATTTTGCACATCATTTGGTATCAATAATATCTTTCTATCTATACTTAATATAACCTATAGAACTCAAAAGTTTCATACTCAAAAACTAAAAATTCCTCATCATCATGCCAATTTTATTAATAAACACAATCAACCTATTATACATGTTCCTAACCAATCACTTGTATTTCTAAAAGCTCAAGCACACGTCAAAAATAAAATAAAAATTATATGCCAAAATTTCCTATGTTACCCCCTCAATTTAGAAAATGCATTGTCCCCAATGTGTAATCCCTTCAAATAGTAAGGAAAGAAGTTACATGATTTATAGTGAAATTCCTCTTCTTCTTCTGGTGGTTGTCCTTCTCTTTTTTTTTTGTTGTAATGCTTGAAATTGTTATGTCTTCCATAATGTTGGGATCCTACAAAAGAATTAAAGCATATATATACAAAAATAAAATCTAATCCTACTCCTACGAATTATATAAGTCTAAAAAGAAAGCCAAAATTATCCAAATTTACCTAAATAAATTGTCTCAAACAAAAAATTAAAACAATTATAAAAACTTAAAGAAAACACAATTCTAAACTTTGGTCAAACTATAAGTCCCTATTCCTCTTTGCCATTCAATCCTCTCTTCCTTCGCTCTTCACTTTGACTTTGCTGTAGTAATGTGAATTGTGCAAACAAATCATCTCCGTTGGCACTCCCGCCTTTGTACACATGGTAGATATTAAATAAGAGAAAAGTATACCTTTCCCTATGTTCTTTGCAAATTCCACCATGCTTCGGAGGATCCACTTCCCTACACAAATTAGTTTCTTCTTGAGAATCCCATATGTCATTATTGCATGGATTAGACGTATCTCTATCATATCGAAAGTGGGAAGTATTCAAGAACAAACGAATTCCATCCACATCTTATCTTTCAGCTTCATGAGTTATTGGTTGAAAGTTTCTAAGATTGTCGTACCTTCTCGATAGGTCCATAATTCTTTTCCTGCTGTTAAGAAAATTAGGATCTCCTTGGTGTCGATATTCTTAAATTCTTTTAAGTCGACTCTATACAGATAATCTTGGTAATAATACAGGACATTGTAAAATCTACAAATTTGGACCTCATTCAGGTATATTTCAACTCCTTGAATTTTCATTGGACCTTGAATCTGCCCACAAGCCCTTCCGGCTTTGCATTTCTTCAATGCTAAACAAAATTCTTGAACTATTGAAATATTTACCGATTCTTTGCAGGTCAGAAAAATTTTAGCTCATTCATGATCGATCACTGTTTCCCAAATACCTCTGCAAACTCTCATCAAAGGATCAAACCCTTGTTCTTGAATGAAGGTATGTTGCTGTAATTGTTGGATATACCTATCTAAATCATCTTCTGGGAATTCAAAAATAAGATTAGCAGCACTTTCACTTAAATCAACCATTTGACTTTATGATCGGAATCTTTATGGAATGAAAGACACAAGGGAAGGGACGTTATTTATAGGGGATGATTAATATGACTTTTAGTAAATTTAGAAGTTAATGTTATTTAGGAATTACAGAATCTAATTCTAATTAAAACTGTTAGGATTTAGAGTCTTACCTGGACTGCTTCTGTTACGTCTAAGAGTCACAACATACATTAGGTATGTCGCGACATCGAAACCAAAAATGTTGTTCCGAAAAGTATTATTCATCGCAACATAGGGGTGATGTGTCACAACATCGAGACCAATAGTCATGTCTTCTTGATGCAGGATCATCGCGGCATCGAATATGTTTGTCGTGGCATCGAGACCAGGTTCCATCTAATTCCAAATTTGAGCTATTATCTATTCTTAGGGTATTTCTGATGTTCGAGTCTAACACTGGCCCTTTATCCCATATCATTTTGCAATTTAGAGGTTTCTCCTCAATAAGGATATCTGTAGTTCCCCCATAATATGGTTTTATCCTTTGCCCATTGACTAGAAAGTTTCACCACTCTTACCTAACAACTCAACTGCCCCATACTGCCCTGTCCATCGTGATTTGAGTTTTTTGGGAAATAGTTTGAGCCTAGAATTGAACAAGAGTACCTTTTTGTCCTAGTTCGAAGTTTTTCTTTCGAATCTTGGCATCATGATGCAACCTACTTCTTTCTTTATAAAGTTTCATGTTTTCATAGACCATGAATCGAAACTCCTCCAACTCCTGCAATTGGAACAATCTCTCTTTTTTTGCTAACTCAGGATCTAGATTCAATTCTTTAATAGCCCAAAATTATTTTTTCTTTAATTCAATAGGAAAATGATAATTTTTTTCCATATACGAGTTTATAAGGAGACATACCAAGGGGTGTTTTATAGGCTATTCGATAAGCCCATAAGGTGTCATCCAACTTCGCCACCCAGTCTTTGCGATTAGGATTTACTGTCTTCTCAATGATCTATTTAATTTCTCAATTAGAAACTTTAGCTTGTCCATTTTCTTGAGGGTGATATGCAGTTTCCATCTTATGCCGAATACCGTATTTTATGAGAGCGGCTTCAAATTGTTTGCTGCAAAAATGTGATCCTTCATCACTAATCAATGCCCTGGGAGTTCCAAATCCTGACAAAATGTTTCTTCTTAAGAATTTTACCACTGATTTGGTATCATTAGTAGGTAATGCCACTGCTTCTACCCATTTGGAAACATAATCTATTGCCAACAAGATATATTAATTCCCGAGTGAGCTAGGGAAACGACCCATGAAATCAATTCCCCAAACATCAAAGATTTTTACTTTAATAATTCCCACCTATGGAATTTCATCCCTTTTTGATTTATTCCCCATTCACTGACACCGATCACAGTTTTGCACAAACATATGAGCATATCGATTCATAGTGAGCCAATAGAATCTGGATTGCAAAATTTTCTAAGCTATCCGTTTTTCGTCGAAATGTCCTCCACAAGGAGAGTCGTGACATCCTTTAAGGATGTCATTTTTTTTCCTTGGCTACACATCTTCGTACTAGCTGGTCTTCGCATTGCCTAAATACATAAAGATCCTCCCACATATAATTTTTTGCTTCGTGCATAATTCGTTTCTTTTATTGCCAGGATGCTTTTGCTGGGAACACTCCTTTTGCGAAATAGTTCACATAATCTACATACCACAGTGCTCCTATGTCTAGGAATCGGGTTTCCACTCTGAATAGTTTCTCATCTGCAAAGGTCTCCTTTACTTCTCCTAAAGGTACAGAGGTAGTAGGATTTTCCAATCGTGATAGATGATCTGCTATTTGGTTCTTTGTCCCTTTCCGATCCATGATCCATAAGTCGAATTCTTGTAGCAGTAATAACCATCTCATCAGCCTTGCCTTGGTTTCTTTTTTCTTCATCACATACTTCAGAGCTGAATGATCTGTATAAATATACACACGATTAGCCATTAAATAAGGACGAAATTTTTCACAAGCAAAAATTACAGTTAACATTTCCTTCTCAGTAGTAGTATAATTGCATTGAGCGGGGTTAAGGGTCCTGCTGGCATAATGAATTACTCCAAATAGATTACCTTTCTTTTGTCCTAAGACAGCACCTACAGCATAATCACTACCATCACACATAATGATAAAATGTTCATTCTAGTTTGGTATGATAATTATGGGAGCAGTTATTAATTTTTCCTTTATCTTTTCAAAAGCTTCAATGCAGTTATTATCAAATACGAATGGAACATCGTTTTGAAATAATAAATTTAAAGGTTTAGAGATATGAGCAAAATATTTTATAAACCTTCTATAAAACTCGGCATATCCCAAAAAATTTTGAATACCTTTGATATTTGTAGGATGTGGTAGGTTTTTTATTGCCTCGATTTTTGCTTTATCCACTTCTAACCCTCTTTATGATATTTGATACCCCAAAACTAACCCTTCTCTTACCATGAAATTTGTAACACTCTAAACTCGTAACTGTCTCCAGTTAGGATCTAGAAATGTTGCCTTAACCCTTCTTCATAAATCATAACATTTATAATAACTTAAATGATTACTAATGGAGAAAATATATGCATATATATATATATGAGCACAAGTGAAAACATGTTACATTCACTTAGAATAGTCTCATTACAACATACATAAACCTTTACAAGCAATTTAAGCAAGCTAGAACAGATTTGAAATGACCTACACAATTTAAAGTAACCTAAAATTTTAATGCTACAAGGGTCACACAGCCGTGTGTCTCATACACATGCCCGGGTGTCCACTCAAACACGTCCGTGCAGTAAAACATGCAACAGACCGTGTATATAAAGTGAAATAAGGTCACACGACCGTGTGCCAGACCGTGTGTACATACGAAATTTCAGTAGACTCCCGTGTAATAGACCGTGTGATACACCATGTGCTTATACTGACTTGGGACACACGATCGTGTCCCAACCCGTGTGTCTGCCCATGTGACTACTGCACTGCATTTTTAAATAGAACACGACTGTGTGACAGCCTGTGTCACAGATCATGTGCTACCTAAATTACTTCCAAATTCAACCTAACTTGCATAAAAAGATATTCTAGTATAGCTTAAGTTTCTATACTTAATGAAACATGTACACATCATTTCAATACAAGCATGGACCATTATAATCTTAACCATTAAACCAATTCTCTATGTTCAACAAAAACCATTCATTACATGCATTCATACCTTATCTAACAACTACCATTTAACACAAGCATCAAAGATATGACCAAGTTTTGAATTATTCCTTCTTAAAACTTTGCAACCAAACATACATTCAAAATGTTAAAGTCATTCTCTATTCATCATCACCATTTGTTATTTTAACTACATAAAAAGCATCCACCATATTTAAACAACTCAAAGATCACATTAACTAAGGTTTTAAACAAAACTATCACTTATGAAATATAACCACAAAACACCCTATATACATGCCACTTTTAACCCAAAATAAGTTTAACAAAGTATCTACCCAAAAGTAAAGATGATAGTATGCACTCCCAACCAGATCCAATCAATGCTAAGATTCCTCGAGACCTACATTCATGAAAATCAAACAAAATAAGTCTACTATGACTTAGAAGTTCGACACACAGTTAATAATCATACTTAATCAAAAGACTATAGAATATAGTTCAAGAATCGAATATTTAGTCTTTTAATCATCGGCACAAAGGCCTGCTAGGCATATGCCTGATTACACCGGCATGAAGTCTGCTAGGCACATAGCCCGAATACACCGACACGAAGCCTGCTAGGCACATAGCTCGATTTCACCGGCACGAAGCCTGCTACGCACATAGCCCGATTTCAACGACACAAAGCCTGTTAGGCACATAGCCCGAATTCACCGGCACGAAGCCTGCTAGGCACATAGCCTGATTTACTTAGATGCAACCATACCAATCCTTAATGGATTGCATATACCAACACATAATTACCATTTATATAAATATAAATGTAATTCAAAAATAGGTACATAAGGAAAATTTGTTTAAACACAAAACAATAAAATGAACTTACTTGTATAATGGTGACGAATATTTGAAAAAGATCACTCGTCTACTTTACCCTTCCCACATTTGTCTACCAAATTGTTTGTTTCTTGATCTAATTAGTAAATATTTAAAGGAATTAATTTAACTTAACATATTGAATCATTCTACTACAAAAATAAATAGGAAACAAATTCATAATTCATGAATCATTGCCTTTTGCAAATTATATACTCAAAATTCCTCAATTCAACAATTGAACCATTAATTCCATGCTTATACACCCAAGTCCTTCAGCTATAATTATGAACAGATTTCTCCCTTTACTTCAACATAGAAGCATAAAGGTTTAATTACCTAATGGAACCCTCGAATTTTCATGCTTATACACCTAATTCCTTTGATTATAATTATCTCACCACAAAGCTATGAAACTTCCCAACCAAATTTCCTAACTCACATTTCATTCACAACAGCAGCTAAACATCAAGATTCATGCATGGCAAATTCATAAATTCTTCACATTTTTGAAAGAAAATTATTAGGTTATAAGTACTAAACTTCAAGGATCAAGAAAACATAAGAATTTGTAAGAAAAGACAACAAAAACACTTACATGCATGGACTTTTTAGAACCAACCTTCAAGCTCTCCTCCCTCTAATGGTTTTTGGTTGTAACCAAGAAAAAGAGAAAAAGAACAAATGGAGAGATGAAAACTTTTCTTCTTTACTAATTTTAAATATTATTTATTAATTTCCTAATTTACCCCTTATTTCATTAAAGAAATTTTTAATATCATTCCATCAAATCCCACTCACTTAGTAAATGTATAAGTTCCTATTAAAGCCCTCATCATTTTTTTCTTTATTCTTCCTAAATAATCTCTTGAATAATAAAAAAATGGAAAGCTATCTTTTTCCACTTTCCAAATTTAGTTCTCTTACTAATTCACTAACAACTAAAAAGTTAATCTACTAAATTCTAATATCACCTTTTAAGCATTCAAATAATTCATAAAGCTTACTCACTAATTGAAATTTTTAAATTTCGAAGCTAATACTTATGACACCTTTGAAAAATAGGCTATTACAAAATGACTTTTTTCCCAATTAAGCACTAGATTAGTTTTCTCGCACCTCTATAAGACTTTTTCTAAATTCAGCAAGCATTCCTCGAAAGAGTCTCCATATACCGAGAAATTGTCTATGAAAACATCTAACCCTTCTTCTAGTATATTTACAAAAATAGCAGTCATACATCTCATAAAAGTAGTCGGTGCATTACAAAGTCCAAAAGGTATTCATTTTAAAGCATATGTCCCAAAAGGGCACGTAAAAGTTATTTTTTCCTGATCATCGGGATGTATTAGGATTTGATGATACCCTGAATACCCATCTAAGAAACAATAATATTCTTTATCTTCTAACCAATCTAGCATTTGATCAATGAAAGGTAGTGGAAAGTGATTTTTTTCGTTGCATCATTTAATTTCCTGTAATCAATACACACTCTCAACTCGATAACTATTCTTATAGGTATTAGCTCATTGTGATCATTTTCGACCACTGCCAACCTACCTTTTTTTGGTACGCATTGCGTAGGGCTTACCCATGCACTATCGAAAATGGCATAAATTATGCTTACGTCTAACCATTTTACTAGTTCCTTTTTCACCACTTCTTTCATGGCTAGATTAAGTCTTCTTTGTGCGTCTACAATAGGTTTATTGCCTTCTTCTAATCGAATTTTGTGTTGACAGAATGCTGGGTTTATTCCTTTTATATCAACGATTGTCCACCCAAGAGCCTTGTTATGACGTTTAAGCACATCCAACAAAGTTGCTTCTTGCGAGTTAATTAATCCTGATGCAAGTATAACAGGTAAAGTTTTTCTTTCACCCAAATATCCATACTTCAAAAGTTCTGGTAGTGGCTTTAATTCTACTTTTGGTGGCTTCATAATTGATGGTATCATTTTAGTGGCATTTGGCATCGGTTGATCTACCACCTCTTTGCTTTACTGCCACCACTCCAATTGGGTCATTAAAGATTCTTTATTTGTCTCTTCTTCCATAGATCCCTCGTCCTCAGAATCTTTTTCTTTGCACTAATCAATCACAATATGGTTGTAGACAGGGTTGCTAATCTCTCTCGAAGGTTTCGATCGTTCCTCCCAGAATATTTCATTTGCACTTGCTACTTCTAGTATGTCCGTAACATCTTGCCATGTCCTGGTCCAAATGCTTCCTCTAGTCATTATATCTACTTTGCATCTATTTTTCGTACTCAACCCATCATAAAAGTGTTGAAGTTGTATAGAAATGTTAATTCCTCCTCCTAGTATGGATTGAAGTATGGTTATGAATCTTTCTCAAGCTTGTCCTAACGTTTTCGTCATTGTTTTCCTGAAATGAAACATTTTTATATATTCTTGCATAATCTTAAGCATAGAAATCATTCCTTGAAGAAACATATATACAAATTCTTCCCAAGTAATAATGGTGTTTGGGGGTAAGGAGTCCAACCATGACTTGCCCTTTCCGTTTAAGGCGAAAGGAATCAACAACAATCTAATCACACCTGGGCCCACCCCTGCATATGAAATTGTGCTACAGATTGCCTCGAATTTTCATAAAAATGCAGCAGGATCTTCTGTCAAGGGATCAAAGAAGGTAACTTTGTTAGTAATCCAAGAACTTAAAGATGGATTTAATTCAAAATAATTTTGATAAATTTGTGGTCTAGTAATACTAGATTATAACCATTCTAAATAAAAAAAATCCCTAATGTATTTTTCATCATTTTATGAGTTAATGTAAGGGAAACAAATATGAAAGCAGAAAATTAAAGAGAACTGTATCTATAACCTAAAAATTTTCTAATTATTCTATTAGCAACGAAAGAATAAAATTTACTAAGGCGTTTCCTCCTCGGTAATGGTGCCAACAATTTGACCGCCCCCGAATGTACACCTGTTTGGCGTAGATTTAGACTTTTCGCAAGTATACGGGTCAGGTTGTAAATATAGTGTGTACAACGAAATACTTGGTAAGGATCGTACCCAAAGGAGGCATAAGGTGATAGTAAATTAGATCCTTTCAAAGAATAAAAGTAATTAGTGCTTACTCTAGAGTTTATAGTACGAAGAATAATAAAAGAGTTGGTTTTTGAAAAGCATAAAATAAAAGCAAGATTTGAGATGTAGAAATTCTTATAAATGGCTTTGGGATATTAGGCCGTTTCCGTATGAGTTCTTCAATTGTTGGGTTTTGGGGATTTTCCTCCAATCAACTAGTCACTACCCCAGTTGGATCTCTTGATCTTCCGCTGACATAGCAAGTCGATAGAGATTACTTATCACTAGATGTCACAATCTAAACTGGTTTGGGGAAAGGTGTTCACGGATGGGCAATACCAATTTTAGGTTCATTCCCACCTAAATGACGTTCTAGGGTTGTCAAGCCTAGTGTTTGTTCGATGTTCTTCCTTTCCCAAATAACTGATCCGAAAGGCAAAATCTCTGTTAAACAACAATCAAATATTCATACTTTCACTCTCTAATTCCCCAAAATGAAATTAGTTTCTCATGGATTCCTTTATCATCATAAACACACACATACACACACACACACACACATATATATATATAAAAACATATAATTGAATAAGAGAATGAAAAAGAAATTAGAATTGTATTGGCAATCTGTTGGGAAAAATTCCTCAAAAGTTTATGTTAATTTCTACAATCTCTTTTCAAACGAAAATATAAAATAAAACTAAAAACCATGATCTAGTTAATGGTGTGTAAAACCCTAGGACTAAAGGCCTTATTTTTAGCTTTTGGCCGGCCATTTTCATCAACCCTAGGTCTGCTATCATCCTTCGTGTTAAAGTAGAATTGTAAAGACTGAAACACCATTTACTCAGTGTAGAATCCGTGTCCAGGGGTCGATGTCGTGACACACTAGGACCCATGTCGTGACGAAGCCATCAGTCCTCGTATAAGTGTTATCCTGCAGGCGTTATCGCAAAAGAAGTCAGTCTTCGAAATCTTTAAGTCTGGTCCCTTGGTTGCGACATAAGTCAGCCTATGTCGTGACGAAGTGATCATTCTCCTATTGTTTCAACTTCTTCTGGTCTCTTGCACACTCACAAAGTTTATTAGTTAACCTTTAGGCCTCAATCGGCCTTAAAGACAATAAAACGGTATTTTAGTACTTACGTTACACAATTTATTCAAGAAATCTAAGTTAAATCCTACGAAAACTTAAGGAAAATATTTGGTTTCAAGCTCTTTAAGTATGAAAACTATTTCAATTTGCTAGGTATAAAACCGACAGATCATCTATCTATTCGAAAGCACATGTACTATTTTGGTCTAGGGTTTATTGTTATAAATATCACAAATCGGGTTAGTTTTCAAAATTTTTATTTTCAAGAAAATTGTTTTCAAACCAAATTTTTCCAACTACTGCATATTCGAGTTCCATAGTAGACTAAACAATACAACTTTCCTTGACTCTTCTCCATACTATGGACTCGCCACCTAGGACAAAGACATAGCTCGACATGTAGGAAGTCAGAATCGGTATAACTGATAGGAGTAAGATCTCCTCTAGAAAACACAAGCATATACTCTCTCATTCTCTATAAATAATTTAGTATACGCTTAACTACTTCTTAGTGCTTGGATCGGGATTCGTCTGATATCGACTCCCTAACCTTACTACAAAACATATATATGGAGGTGTGCATAACATACCATACATGGTACTTCCTATTGCCGAAGCGTAAGGAATCGTTCTTATTTGTTTTCTTTCTTTCATTGTCTTAGGACACTTCCAAAGAAAGATGAAAGTCTGATATAGAGGGTTCAATTCCCTTATTTGAATCAACCATGACATAACGTTCCAATACCTTGCCTATGAATGAAGCTTGTGATAATGTCATCACCTTGCTTTTTCAATCCTTTAGGATTCGAATGCCTAGAATAAAGTTAGCTTCTCCCAAGTCTTTCATGTTAAATTGTTAAGTTAAGCAATTTAACTGATGATAATGTCCTTACATCGTTTCCATTGAGTATAATGTTATCGGCATATAAAACGAGAAATACCATATTTCATCTCTAATACATTTATAAGCATAAGGTTCATCTACATTTTGCTTAAATTCAAAAGTTTTGATCGCTTGATAAAAAATTTGATTCCATGAATGGGATGTTTGCTTAAGTCCACATATGGATCTAAGTAGATTACAAACTTTATGCTCATTTCCTTTAGCTATATATCTAATGGATTGTATCATATATATTCTCTCTTTAAGATAGTTGTTCGAGAATGTTATCTTGACATCCATTTGCCAGATCTTGTAATTAAGAGTCGTCATAATGGATAACAATATACGAATTGACTTGAGCATAACAATTGGAGGGAATGTTTCTTCATAATCAATACCTTCTTTCTAAGTATACCATTTTGCTATAAGTTTGGCCTTATAAGTTTCCATTTTTCCATTTTTATTTCTTTTCTTCTTGTAGATCCACTTACACCCTATGAGTTTTATCCTTTTCGATAAGTCTACAAGTTCTGTGAGACCCTATACCCGACCTAGTCATCAGATTCAAGTGTGTGACATCATATTACGTTGTTGAAGCAACTCAAACTAATTCAACATAATTTCAATTGCATAACCAATAAATCCTTTAATAAAATCATTTACATGCATTCATATTATAAAATAATCTATTCCATCTAATTATAGGGTTATGATATGTTATTAGAACTTGAATCCAAACTCAAATGTCAAAATTCAAACTTATGCCTCGAGATAGGGGTCTTTGTGTCTCAAGACAGGTCATAAATTATTTTTTAATTTTTAGCTTTGAAGTTAGCATGTCTCAAGACACTACATTCTGTGTATCGAGACAAGATCTTTTATGTCTCTACACTAGGTCTGGAGAACAACCTCCCTTGTTTTCTTAATTTTGCTTCGATGTTTGAATGTCTCAAGATAAGGGCTTCTTGTCTTGAGACATGGAATAAGAAAAAATCTATTTAACTTTAATGTCCTTTTGTCTCGAGATAAAGACCATTTGTCTCAAAACTATACAAATATGTCTCAAGACCTCAAGCTTTTAAATTCAAATTTTAAATGAATTTTGTTCTACCGATCTCAAGACATGATATTTCTATCTTGAGGCTTAGTGATCAGATGATCAAAATCATGCACTTTTAAATGTTCAAACAAAATTCAACACTAAAAATCAAAACAAAAACTACTCAATCTTAGGAAGAGTGAGAAGAGAGAAGAAATGAGAAGTGAAAGAAAAAAAATAAATTATATGAATTTAATTTATTTAAACTAGTTAGCATTTAAAAAAATTAAAATTCATTATTTTTATGCATTAGGCCATTTTGCTACCTAGTAAATACATTAGCTGCATTAGATTATTGACAGCAATTTGTCTAACTTTTGTTGAGTTATTGTATAAAAAAAACTTTTGTTAAGTTATGGGGAATTTTGCATGGAATCCAGGTAGCAAATATGCGCAAGTTTAGTAGGGTGATTATTGAAAGTGATTGCAAGGTTGCTATTGATTTGATTAATTCACACCTAGAAGGCACTTCAACGACTACTATCGTTCGACAAATTGAATTGGCTTCATGTGAGTTTGAGCAAATCAGTTTCCAATTTGTATGCAGAGAAACCAAATTGATTGCTGATATGCTAGCAAAATCTTGTGCAACTAATGATGTTGATATTCGCATAATATATGTTCCGAGCTTACAAGTCTACTTACAAACGATTTATCTGGATTTCAATCTGTGAACACATTTTGAATATAAGGCTATAAAAAGCCTCTTTATTTACCAAAAAAAATTGTTCAATTTAGGTGCCAAATTGAAAAGAAAGTATAATACATTATGGATGGAATTTTTAGATTTTTCAAGTAAAATTAAGATGATGATAAATATCTTCTAAGCTATCATAAAATAATTAAAATATAAATATAAAAATGAAAAATGGCAGTTAAATATTTACATTTATATCAAATGCTAACCCAATGCAAATATTAATTATATTAAAGTTAAATTTGTATTTGTAATTGTAATCAAAATGGTAACTGAATAATAATCCAATTTAATTGTTGACCGTCAGATGAGATAATAGAATATGACCGTTTGAAACGCTCCAGTCCCCACCGCAAATTTAAATTTTAAACAGGTTATAAAGTTTTGGTCAATACCCTGTTTCTCTCTGAATCTGTGAACCTTCTTTTTTGCAAGAGAAGAAAAGAAATCTTTGAGTCATGTCGAAGATGAAATATGATAGTAAGCCTCCACTTGCTGCTAAATCGCCTATCCGCCTACGACCCTGTCGCTCCGTTCCATCAAACTCTGCCTCCCTGCAAACCCCTCCAGGTTCTTTCTTCTTTTCTTTTATTATAAACCATTAATAGTTTTCATTTCATTTCATCTTCTTTGTTTCTTTGTTGTTAAAGGTTCTTTAACGAGATCCCAAAAGCCGGTTCTTACTTGGGGCATCGAAGAATCCAAGATTCGACCCGAGTACCGCTCCATTTCTTGTGAGTTACGAGTTTTGGCTCAGACGGTTAGAGATGAACTTGGAAATGGGGAATTGGAAACCGCTGGTTTAGGCGAGAAGACTGTTCTTAGCGTCACCAATTCTTGTCCAGTGCTCGAGAGGGGTCGGTTTTATGAGGAGTACTCCGCGAGAAGGAACGAGAGGCTTAAGAGGAAGAAAGGCGAAACCCAGGATGAATCAAAGACTGGACACCATCTTGGAGTAACGGTTGAATCATCAAAAAGAAGAGAGTCGTCTAAGAAGCTGGAGAGCTTGAGGAAGTCGGTGGAGATTCAGACACCAAGGTACCAGCTCCGAAGCATGAACAAAGAGAATAAGAAGCCTCCTCTCCCTGTCCCTGTCACTGCCACTCAAAAGAGAACAAGAGCTCGTAAGCTCTGAAATTTGGGATTCTATTCAAGTATTTGAATATCAACCATAAAATTTTTTTCATCTCCCCTATCTTTTCCTTCTGGTTGCTCTACCAGATGTTTGTTTCTCAATATTTGAATATGAACAGACGCTCAGATATTATCCTCTATTCATTCAACTTTATCAATAATTTCCTTCATCTCATTCTTGACGACTGGGCAATAATAATAGCTTAGGGGATTTGTATCTCATTCCTCAATAACCCACAAACTAACCAAAAATAACAATAACCGGCAAATGTAATGAAGAAAGATTGTTGTTAAGCCAGTAAAATGCAATCCAGCCCTAGGTTTTGCATCTTCAATTCCACTGAATTACATTTCCAAGTAAAATTTGTTAGGCAACCATCCAGTAGCAAAATACCAACTAAATTAGCCATCAAAAAGTCAGGTTACAAAGTAAATTCCATAAAAATTGTTCGCTGCAAAGTTTACTCGGTCAATCTCAGGGCTCATGTTGTGACCAAAAGATATGCAAGGCCTTTAAGATACTCTACAATTTCAGATCCACCAAGCTTTGAACTTCCGAATACTCTATCAACGAAAGTTATTGGAACCTGTAAATGGTAGAAAGTCAAAATCAATGAAAATGCAAAGGATTAAATAAGTTGTTTAGCTGCACGGTTTATTGATGTTTGAACTGCAAATCTTATATGACTTAAAGAAGGGGACAGGAAGAAAACCAAAACCATACAAGAAAATTCCAATCTAGAAAATATCTGTACAATCTGGTTCAACGCAAGACATAACATAACTAAGTGGAAGAGTTTATATATACAAGCAATTACATTACATTACAATGGGATCATGGGGAAAAGGGGTTTATAGACACAGGGATTGTATCCTGGACCTCTTGCCAATCAACTTGAAACCCGCACACGATTGGCAAGTGGAAGAATTTATGATGCTCCCTATAATGAAATTCAATTGACAAAGAAAAATATGAAAGTCGTCTTTGCAGAGATATAGTTGAAAGAATAATCTGAGTACAGGAGATCAGCATCCAAGTTAGTTGTCGAAGCCAGCAACCAAGTGAACTAGTCAATGCTAAAAACAGTTCATTTAAAGTTGAACTGTCTGTTCATTCATAAGAATGCAACTAAGAAATTAGTTATACCTCTTCAATGTGATAACTTTTTCTTGAAGCCCTAACAATCATCTCCATTTGAAATACATATCCCTTGCTAACACAGGAGCTAATGACATCTTCAAGCACTGATTTCTTATAAAGCCTTCAAGAAAAGGAAAAAGAAATGTGAGCTATAAAGCTACGAGCCTATGACAGTCTGAAATGGCCATTTCTATTAATTAGTTCTTATATACCTGAAAGAGCCAGTTAAGTCTGATACACCAGGCCACAAAAGAGTTTGTGCAAGAACATTGGCTCCCCTACTTGTTAGCTTGCGCATCAGATTCCATCCATGCACGCCACCACCTTTGACATATCGTGTTCCAGTAACTATGCTGGCACCAGTTTCAGACTGCTTCCTATAAGATGTCATGGGCCAAAATATTACAAAGATATGAGTAAACTAGACGCAATTATGAACCTTAAAAGGGTTGTTAACCAAAAGATTTCTCACTTGATGAAGCTTGGCAAATATTTTGGCTGCAAAACAAGATTGAAGAGATCTTAGACATTATAGAAAACAAGAAGTGAATGGATTTAACTGGTAGAAGAGGCATAAAGAAACACCATCATACTTACATGATGTGACAGATCAGCATCCATGATTACAACAAAAGTTCCAGAAGCATGCTTCAAACCGTGAATGTAAGCTGTTCCTGAAAGTTGAAAACTCAAAGGTCAGCTCCACCTATTACTCCTAAAAGGGAATAGGTCTTACTTACCCAATCCAAGCTTCTTAGGTCTAGGTCTCAATAGCTGCAACAATAAGGAAACAGAAGCAAAGGTGCACAGGAATTGATCAGCAAAACAGATTACATATAGATCCAATTTTGAAGGTAGATGAGAATGGAACCTACAATACGATCTTCACCATACAGTTTCTGCAGTTGTTTCACAACTTCTTGAGTACCATCAGGGCTCCCATCATCCACAACAATTATTTCAAAATCTACATCCCTACTCCAGGCAAGATCACAAGTAGTTACATAAATATGACAGATATTGCAAACTATCACAGTAGGAAAGATTTTTAAGGTAGGTACACTTATCTTGCGAGTGTTAGGCCAGTTACTTTGTCATTAATTTTTGATGAAAATAAATCCTTTATGCCCCATGACAGACACAAAGCAATGGCACAGTGGGAAAGGTGGAAACTAATTCAAATAATGTACTGATTTGTAGTGAAAACTTTGGTCCCAAGAACATCAAATTTGAGAATTTTTAACATATAGCCATTTGAATTTACAAAGACAAGAAGAATACTACTAAAAGGACAAAAATAGGATCACTGATTAAACTCCTACGGTTTAATTTCACAAGACTGTTTAAGTATATAATTAATTCATATGCATAGGCACCAAATCCAGGGGGGAAGTGTATAATTATATAAAAACAACAGACGCTTGAATTTATTGCCGGATAATTTATTTATTCCAGACAACAGAAACTAAAAGCTTTTTAGTGTTTTGTATACTCATTATCCAATTCAAATCATTTGCATAAAATGAAAACAGACAATTCTAGTACTGAACGGGACGACACTCATAAACTCGATGAATACAAGAGGAGCAGAAGAAAAGAGCACGAATTTGAGATATGTAATCAGATCTCGATAGAGCACGTTAAAAATACTAAAATTACGAGTTCAGCGATCAAAGAAAAAATGTTTAAAAAAAAGGAAAGAGAATTGAAGTTGGGAGAAATACCGGAGATGTTTGAAGATGAGATAGACGATGAGAGCAATGTTGAGGCGCTCGTTGTAAGTAGGTACTATTATGCTGTACTTGTTCTTCTGCTCCATTTTTTTCTTCTGTGTAAAAACCTTGGCCTAAATCTTTATTTTTTGTGTTCTTTCGTTTGCTGATTCATTTCTCCTTTGAATTTTTCAACGATGAATCGGGATGCTGACTTTGCTTGCTAGACTACCATGAAATTGGGCTAAGGCCCAGGAACAAAGCAGGCCGCTTCAACCGAGAAGGTACCAACTCGGTTAAGCTCATGGCCGGACTCCCATAATTGAGCTACAATGCTACAAAAGAATAAAATGCTAAATGAGAAGTCTTTTATTGGTTAAAATACTAAAAATCCCTCGAATTCTAATCGGACCCGAATCAATATCCGGTCTGTTATTCATCCTATCCGGTTCAAATAATCATGTTTTTGGTAAAATTTTATTTAGATGAAAGTTTATTTAGGTATAAATTAAAGATTAAAGATTTATTTAGATATAATTAAAAAGTGAAGGATTTAGAAGGTTAAAAATATTATGAAAGTTTTTTTATTAGGAGACGTATTTTATATTTCTTTATTTAAAAAAATGATAAATTAATCTGGTACATTAAATTAAAAAGCAAATTAATTCTTTTGTTAAAAAATATCCATGTACATCGATATGAGATACATGTGACATGCCATATGTTATTGTCTGATTATTTTGTCAACAACGTCCATTTTTAGCATTATAAATGGATAAAAATTTTAACAAAAAAATCAATTTACTCTTTAATTTAATATACAAAAAATAATTTACCTATTTTTTAAATAGAGAAGACAAAAAACAAACTAATTACAAATACAAACACCTTTATGATACTTTTGTCACTATCAAATTGATTAAGGGTTTAGTTAAGTGTATACTAAGTATAAATATTTATATAAATAAAATAGTAAAGTGCAAGGTTTTATTCATTCTTTTTATTTAATATTTTAGCGCTTTTTTTTTGAATTATAATAACATAGTAAAGCTCAAATAATAAACGTAATTAGTGTGATTCAAATCTAGATCATACTTGAAGCAATGAACACCTTTGACTATTAAATCAACACATGAAGTTTTGTTTTATTTAAGTATTTCAGCCCATGGCATTGAAGTTGAAATATCATGATCACTTTCGATGGCATAACTAGTAATTAAGCAGACTATATCATTGTTCTCTACATACCATTTACAAACTGCAAACAAAAACTAAATCCCTGCTTACTCAGTCCTCTCATTATTATTATTTTTATTCACAAAACAAAAACCAGCACTTATTACACATAGGGTTGGCGCTGGAGCCGAAAAGCTTAGTCGTCCGGGGTTCTGTCCTCCATCTCTTCCACTTCCGGCTCATCTAACTTACTTCCCACAATCTTTTTGTCTACCACAGAAGCTGCTGGTTCTTCAATACATTCCTGCTTTGCTCCATCTTTTTGCAATTCCTCGACACTGGCTGTGTCACGGTCACTAGTTTCTTGTGGATTTTCTTTATCTCCATCAGCAACCTGGGGAGAATCTTAAGCAATCTGTCAGTTCAAGTTTTCATTCCTAGGCTCAGGGCCCATACAAACAGCCACAGATTATATCACCTACCAAGATAGCCGATTCCTCAGCATTCTTCTGCTTTGATGCATCCACTTCTAATGTCTCGCTGACACTAATCACATTGATACCATTAGTTTCTTCTACACTTTCATCCACTTTATAATAAACCTGTGGAAAATTTGTAAGAAATCTGTCAGTCCATGTTGACCCTAGATACAGGCGGAGATTCGATGTCCATGACACCATATAAGGTTGGAAATCTATAAGCCTAAGTGCACATTAATAAAAATACACAACTATCAATGCCAAGCATGGTCTGTGATGGATGATATGATATGATATAATCAGGAAGACCAGGAAGTGATAATCATACCACACATGTGCGAGCTGGTGAGAGTACTTTGAAAGAATTAGGGCGGTTGTTGAAATTAGTTTCAGGTACACCTGGAATCCCTTCTGGGGATGTAAAATGGTCCACATCATGACCCACCTACAAGAGTGATTAATTTTAGTATTACCAGGAGAGAAAACAATTCATAGATGACGAACAAAGAGAGGCTTTAGATGCTATTGCTTCATTAGTTGCCAGGTAGACAGGCCACTCCCAGACCCAAGGCAACAATCAACATTTTGTTTTAAAGTCCCACGAAAATTCATGAAATTAGTGCTGTGAATTCCCAATTATATTGCCAGAAATCAAGCCAAGATAAAACACAACTCTTTCAGCAATAGCAAAAGGAAAGAATAACAACAATAGCAGGAGTTCCTTACTCTTCCATGCCCACCAAATTCCCAAGCATCACTATCCAGGGCAACTCTATACTTCCCTGGCAAGTCACACCCCACTTTGTACCTTCATGTTTCACACCATAGTTAGTTGAAGAGTTTTAGGGTACAAGTAATTACTTTCTAGCATATATAGATGAGGAGATCAGTCTCTAGCCGTAAATGGCTCCTTGTACAAACACAAATAAATAAAATTTTCATGACTTGAAGCATACATACCCATCATACGTATTTTCTGGATGAAAGTTGAACACAAAAACGAGATCTCCCCTCTCAAAGACGATAACCTAAATCAAGAAACCATTAACGCATCCGCCAAAACTGAAGGTGTTAAAACATGGCAACAGGATGTTATAAGGCAGAGAACTAAACAAGGGTATGGTGCCATTATCCCTATCCCATTGAACGTAAAATGAAGAAACAGAAATTACTAGCATGATGACATAACCAGAAACCTTCCATTATATTACATACGTGCTTGAAACTCAAAAGGAAACAATAATCTTGTTTGCTTGCTATTGCAATCTTTTGGTTTTTGGAGAGAAATAAAAGATTGATAAATAAACAATTTATTAATTCTAAAAATAAAAATTCAATCCTAAAACTGTTAAACAACTTTTGACTGTCAACAAATATGTGCATGTATTTTACATCCTGAATTAGATCGACAGCTGCAATGGTCTTACACTAAGCACTCAATTATCATTGTAGATTTACCTTGTTTTCTTCATCAGTGCAGCTCACTATCTGTTTTGTTGACGAGAGGAATGAAAATTTATCATCAAGTGCATTCATAGCTCTGTCAAATGCATTCATGAACTGCAAAACCAAATGCAAAGGAAAAATTTTATGTAAAGATTGCATAGCTCCTGAATGGAGAAAGATAAAAAAGATACAATAATGATTAATACAAAAGAAATTTCAGTCTGTAAATAGATTATACAGATGCCTTCAAAGTTATAAACACAGGTAAGCATTTCCAAAATGATCACCAAATTGCAAACAATGGTCCATGTTCAACTAAATTCTTGACCTTTCAACTTGGATTTTGATCCGGATCTTAGCATTATGTTATTGAAATGAAAAGGTAGAAAGAAATTTGTAGAAAAAGGATCAATATATTTATTTATTTAGAATATTAGATTTAGTTCCTGATTATTAAAAATTAACTATTGTAAGTTACTAACTTTTCTGTTTTGCTGGGACTCCTAATTAATAGGAATTCTGTTTCCTATTTTAGTGGGCTATAATTTCAGCCACTCTTTAACCTATATTAGGTTGTAATACAACTCTACTAAGAATAAGAAAAATTCAAATTTATCTTCAGAAAAAATGAGATTTATCTTCATGGTATCAGAGCCATGACTTCTTAATCTTTCCCCTAAAAAATCACATCTCAATCCAAGTCTCATCCTTCAGTTATCTCCATTTTTGACACTTCTCACCTTGTCACAAATCACAAACTTTATGGTCATAATTTTCTCCAATGATCACAATTTATTTTCATGTACATTTGCAAAGAGGGGAAGGATGGTCATCTAACTGGCAAAACTGCTGCTCCTGAAGAAACAAATCCCAAATGCCTATCTTGGAAAATAGATGACCAGTTGGTTATGTCATTGCTTATTAATTCCATGACCACAAAGGTTGGAGAAATTTTTTTGCTTTATCGTACAACAAAAGAAATCTGGAAAGCTTCTCGAGAAATGTATTCTAGCATAGAGAGCACCCATGAACTCTTCGAAATTGAAACTAGGTTGTATGACCAAAACATGGAGATTTAAGTGTTACTCAATACTTTAATGCACTCACACGTTGTTGAATGCAATTGGATCTTTATGAAATACACTCATGGAAGTGTGTTAATGACTCCATGTTGAATAAACAGATTATTGAATAAAGATCTAGATGAGATCAAGGGGGAATCATGGGAATTAAACCATTTTCAACCATTTAGGACGCATTTGTAGAGGTTCAAAGAGAGGAGAGTAGAAAGAAATTGATGATGACAAACACCAACATCAATCCTACAGTTGAGGGTTCAACCTTATGCACATACAGTTCATCTCAAAACAAGGTTGGCAAAGGACGCCCTTGGTATGACCACTGTAAACGATCTGGTCATGTGAAGACAGCATGATGGAAGTTACAAGGTAAACTTATAGATTGGAAACCATCTACTGGTAGATTTGAGAACCATGCAAACACTGCAATCATGATAGAAACAAGTGTCGAGGCTAATCCATTCACAATAGAGCAGATTGAGGTATTGCAGAAAATGCTTAGTCAAGTCACTAATATAAGCCAAGCACCTCCAACCACAGTAGAACATCACACCAATCTCTTTGCATATCAAGGTATCCAATCCTACGCTCTTAGTGTAAAAAATAATTACTCAAAAACATGGAAAGTTGACACAAGGTCCTCGAACCACATGACTGGTGATTACATAATGCTTAACAATTTTCAACCATGCACTAGTCACTTTGGTGTCAAAATCGCAGATGGCTCTTTCTCTCTTGTGGCCGAAACAAGATCAATTTATTTGGCAAAGGATTTTCATCTTTCTTCTGTTCTTTATGTCCCTAAACTAAATTGCAATTTACTTTCCATAAGCCAACTTACCCGAGACCTAAATTGTGTTGCTAAATTTCATTCAATTGTTGTTGTTTCAGGAAATGAATTCGGATTGACAACGCTAATATGCATGGTGGTCTAGATCTGCTTAAGGAAAAGATTCTTCCAAGTAAGCAAGTTATGTGGTTCACTTATATTGAAAAATTCTTTCCTCATTTATTTATTCATAAAAAAACCAAATTCTTATTTTTGTGAAGTTTGTCAATTAACAAAACACACTATACATGTCTATTCAAGTTTGCAATATAAACCCTCACATCCATTTTCAATGATTTATGATGACATTTGGGATCCCTCTCATGTAAAAAATATCAATGGAGTTAGGTGGGATGTCACATTCACCAATGACCACGTTAGAACAACTTAGACATTCCTTATGAAGGAAAAATCTGAAACTGCCTCCATTTTTCAATCTTTTCATATCATGATCTTTAATCAGTTTCAAAGCAATATCAAAGTCCTAAAAACTAATAATGCTAGAAACTACTTTAATTTCATTCTTGGGTCATATTTGTCCAAAAATGGCATCATCCATATAAGCTATTGTGTTGATACACCATAACAAAATGAAACATCTAAAAGAAAAAATAGATACGCGCTTGAGGTAGCCCATGCTACTACGTTCCCCAATAATGTACCTAAATATTTTTTTTGGGGGGCCAAGGAAACAATTCTTACTACCATTGATCTCATCAACAGAATGCCTAGTTGTGTCCTTAAATTTCAATCACCTCATCAAGTTCTCATCTCTTCATCTCCTCATACCCTCTCTTTTTCTACAGACCTACCATTAAATGTCTTTGGTTGCACATTCTTTGTTCATATCCATCACAATTACCACACCAAACTCGATCCTAAGTCTCTCAAGTGCATTTTTCTTGGTTATTCTCCTAATAAAAAAAGGCTACAAGTGTTATTCACCCATTACTAGGAAAGTGTACAATTCCATGAATGTTACCTTTTTTGAAAATCAATCTTTCTTTCCCGAATACGACATTTAGGGGAGACTCCAAGGGAATATCAGATTTGTGATCTCTTTCAAGGCACTCAAACATAAGTCAATCCATCAAATTCAATCATTATTTCATTCATTGAACCTATTAATGAAACAGAAACAACCTCAATTCCTATTCAGCCAATTGGCCCAAATCCTCCACAACTTAGCACATCCGATCCTCCTGAGCTTCGTGTCTATAGAAGAAGACCAACCGAGCATATAGAGGAAACTATGCAAATTCAGTGTTCTCAATCACAAGAATCGAGTCCTATTGCAACCGATGTTTATGATGGTAAGGACCTCTCATCCCATGATCCTCCTATTCCTATTGTTGATGATTTAAATCTGTCTATCGCTCAAAAAAAAGGTGTGCGTGGATGCATTGAACATCCGATTAAGAATTATGCTGCATATGGGAAACTATTGTATCTTTATAGGGCCTTTGTCACAAATCTAGATAGTGTGAAGGTGTTAGATTCTATTCAAGAGGCTCTCAAGAGTAAGGCATGGAAAAAGGCAATAGAAGAAGAGATTCGGGCTTTGGAAAGTAACAACACATGGACTCTTGTCAAGTTACCTCTAGGTAAGAATCCAGTTGGATGCAAGTGGATATTTACTATCAAGTATAGGGCTGATGGAAGTGTCGAGAGATTCAAGGCCATACTTGTGGCAAAAGGGTTCACTTAATTATACAGAATTGACTATCAGGAGATGTTTGCACCTATGGCAAAATTTAACACTTTTCGAGTTCTACTTTCTCTTGCAGTTAATCAAGATTGACCATCGTATCAACTAGATATTAAAAATGCATTCCTGAATGGGGATCTTGAAGAAGTCTACATGACTGTTTCTCCTGGTCTAGAAAACAAGTTAAACAATAATCTAGTTTGCAAACTGAAGAAGTATTTGTATGGCTTGAAGCAATCTCTTCGTGCATGGTTTGGAAGATTCACTAAAACAACGATAGCTAATGGATATCAATAGTGTCAAGCCGATCACACACTGTTTGTTAAAAGTAGAATAGGAGGGAAGAAGTCTATTCTCATAGTTTATGTGGATAATATCATCTTGACAAGAGATGATTCTGAGGAGATTATGAGTTTGAAAAAACTGTTGGCAACAGAATTTGAGATTAAGGATCTTGGGACTCTCAGGTATTTCCTAGGAATGGAGGTGGCTCGCTCTAAGGAAGAGGTTGTTATATCTTAACGGAAATACATTTTGAATTTGTTAAGTGAAACAAGGCTACTTGGATGCAAACTAGTTGACACACCTATGGATCCGACAAAAAGATTGAACAGAAGTGAAGGAAGTAGTCCAGTAGACAATGGAAGGTCCCAAAGGCTAGTTGGAAAGCTCATATATCTATTTCACACTAGGCCTGATATCACATACTCAATTAGCATATGAACAATCCAACTAGGGGTGAGTATTCGGTCAAGTCAAGTCGAATCAAGTCAAAATATTTTGAGTTACTCAAGTTAACGAATCCTATTTTTGAATCGAACTCAATTTAAATTTTTCTGAATCGAATCGAATAAAAAAATTTCTAGTCGAGTTGAGTTAACGAATCTTATTATTTATGCTCAATGTTGCTTTTACATGAACCGATTATTTAACTAGTAGATGAAGTACAAGCTTTTAGATTAATTTTGAGTAAAGGAAAAAGGAAAAGTGGGGCGATTCGAGAAGGAAAGTAAGATTAATGGATTAACATTTATTAAAACGATATAGTTTTACCTTTTAACTTGATAGTTTTGACTTTTAACTTTAGAAAAAGTAAATATTTATCAAAACGACGTAATTTTGTATTTTCTTATTTGGATTTTCGGATAACTCAAATTAGGGGTGAACGCTCGATCGAATTGAGTGAAATTATTCGAGTTAAATTAGAAAAATTAGTAATGTTAAATTAAAATCTTGTTACAATATAACTATTTTCATGTTAGAGCACATAAATTTGAAACCATATATATTTGAAAAAAATTTTAAAGAAAAAAAAAGATATTTTACTATGATAAACTTAAATTATTAATCAGTTATTTAGATTCCAAAATTATTATTTAATAATTTTTTATTTTTTTAATTTTTTATCTTTTTTATATATTTTTTAGATTTTTTTAAAAATTTATAATTTTTTTTAAAATTACAAATTTTAGAATTTTTATAAATATTTTGAATTTTAAAAATTATTTTGATTTTTTTGTAATTTTTGTTAAGAGGGACCAATTTACTCATTTTCAAAATTGATAGAAACCAAAAGGGTATTTATACTAATCTGTTATTCGAATTACTCAAGTTATTCAAATTGTAAAAATTCAACTCGACTCGAACTCGAAATTTGAAATTTCTTATTCGAGCTGACACGAATAATTCGAATAACTCAATTCGATTAACTCAAAATTCAAAAAAAAATCGATTTTTTCGAACCGAATTGAATTTTGCTTACCCCTAAATCCAACTAAATATCATTTAGAGGTAGTAAACAAAATCTTGAGATATTTAAAAATGACTCCAGCACATGGTCTACTATTCAAGAAGTGTGCAAATCGAGAAGTGAAAATTTACACCGATGCTAGTTGGGCAGGAGAGCAAACTAATCGAAGATCAATCACTGGTTATTGCTCCTATGTTTGGGGCACTCTTGTTACTTGGAGGAGCAAAAAGCAAGCTGTAGTTTCACGTAGTAGTGCAGAGTCAAAATATCATGCTCTTGCACTTGGAATATGTGAAGGAATGTGGCTACAAAGATTGTTGAGGGAACTCAAAGTTGAGGTACAGGACTCAGTCATGATGTTCAGTGACAGTCAAACAACTATTAGTAAAGCTAAAAATCCTGTACACCATGACAGGACAAAACACATTGAAATTGATCGACACTTCATTTCAAAGAAGGTCAATAACAGCATTGTCCAACTCAACTATATTCCTACAAAACGATAGATTCCTGATGTTTTTACTAAAGCACTCCAAGAGATAGTTTCAATGAATTCATTTCCAAGCTTGATTTGTATAACATATACAACCCAACTTGAGGGGAGTGTAGAAAGAGGGATCAATATTTTTTTTATTGAGAAGATTAGATTTAGTTCCTGATTAAGAATTAGCTATTGTAATTTATTCACTTTCCTATTTTGTTGGGATTCCAAATTAATAGGAATTTTGTTTCCTATTTTACTTGGCTGTGATTTCAACCACTCTTTAGCCTATAGGGTGTAATGCGATTCCACTAAGAATAAGAAAATTTCATATTTTTATCTTCAGAAAAATTCAGATTTATCTTCAAATTTTAATCGGTCTCTTGGCACATATTCGCCAGCTTATGCCCTAATGCTAAAATATTCAAATCTTAGCATCTGCTGTCCACTGGAAAAGGATAAGGAGATGGGTCAAGGATGGAATACAGAATAGAAATTTTAACATATTCTTAATAAGGAAAATGACCATTGACCTTGTATCTTAAGTGTTCGGTATCCACCAGGGTCCACTGCCTTCTGCACTTTTCATAACTCCACCCATTGCCTTCTCTTGGAAAGTCAATCCATTCAGGATGTCCAAACTGTACAAACATGCAGAAGACATATCTAGTAACCTTATTTGTTAAAAGAGAAAACAAACCTTTATATCAGAAAATTGCCCTCTAGACAGCAGATATAGCCTATCACCCCTTTATTATTTTCATGTCCCTTCACAGATATTCATTGGTTCATACTGATAAAATCATAGCACTGAAAAATCTCACTTTTCCTAGACATGATATTTTCTCTAATATCCACCCAAAGAAAATCTTGATGTACTCTCCAGTATGCACAGTTGAGCCAGAATGTTTACCTCATTTCCCATAAAATTAAGGTAGCCCTCTCCTCCTAATGCCATAGTAATAAAATGTATCATCTGCAAAGGAAATTTTAAATAAAAGAAAAAAAGTTAAGACTGAGAGAGAAGCAATGAAAATAATGACTGAATAAAGAAAATGATCCATGCAGACGCAAAATATGAAGGCTGAATAAAATAATTGAAGTTCCATATTTCTGGTTTCCTGAAGAAGGCAAGCACACATAGATTCATGGTGGCAGTAATTCCATCAACATGGCAAGACATTAAGGAAACAGGAGAGAAGCCTCTAACACTTGAACTAGCACCAACCTTGTGAAGTGCAATCCCTCGGTCAATGGTAGGAGAAGCATCTGTTAAACATGACATGCCAGAGTACATTTCTTTATCCATTAGGAAAAATGCTATTGTCTTGTCACCTACAATAGACTGCACCAAACAAGAGTTATATCCAAGAAGCACAAAACATGGCAAAATATACAAACATTAAAAGAAAAGGAAACATTAAGAAGTGCAAATACAGTATCAGATTCAGGCCAGGTGATCAGCTATGATATTAACCATTTAAGATTTACATCCTCCCTGGCTTTGCTTAGGGATAGAGGAGACAAAGAAGAGGATAGAAAACATTTTGTTAATCAAGCTTTCTTTATGTCTTATCTCTTCTGTAATCATCCGAAAGTGAGAAAAACAAATTCCAAAGGAGAAGAAGTTTCCCTAAAGAAATTATTTAACTAAATTTAGAAATAAACTGATCAGAAAAGTAATTCCTCACTTTTTATACCTGATCATGACTCTCAGCATAGGATATACACTTCTCAGTGTATCTCCTATTTGTCAAGCTGCAGGATAAGTCTGTCATTGACCACTCTTCATCATCCTTATTCTTCAAGTAATCAATCCACTTGTCAGGGATGGCCATAGCCAGGCGGTATTCAAATCCAATTCCCCCTTCAGAGACTGGCCTACCAAGTCCAGGCATACCAGAAACATCTTCAGCAATTACAGTCGCATCTGGCAAGATGCTATTTATCAGAGAATTGGCCAGCATTAAATAAACAACAGCATCAACATCAGTTGCCTCACTGAAATACTCGTTGTAGTCCCCTGTGAATGCCATGTTGATACCATGGTGATGATACAACATGGAAGTCACTCCATCAACCTAAACCCATCAAATTTGAACTCCTCAAGCCACCACCTCAAGTTTGAAAGAAGGAAGCGAAGGACTTCCCAATTACCATAATTGAACAGTCGACTATCCCATAACTTGTGGTAACCTCTTTCTCCAGTGTGAAAATACGATTCCTGGGAACTTTGGCCAACATCAAAGCCATTAAGTCCATCAGTCACATTGTTACTTGAATGACTGTGAACAACATCCATTAAGACCTGTAGACCTAAGCTGTGAGCTTTATCAATTAAATATTTGAGGTCCTCAGGAGTTCCAGATCTACTGCTTACAGAAAAAAGTTCGTTACATGGTATCCAAATGATGCATAGTAGGAATGCTCCATTACAGCCATCAATTGTACGGTATTATAGTTATTTGCCTGAATACGGGGTAAAACATCATCAGCAAATTCTCTGTATGAATTAATACGTGGTTCTGAGCTACTCATTCCAACATGCGCTTCATATATTCTTGGGGCTTTAGGTTTTGGAGGACGGGGGTACTTAAATTCATACCTGCATTAACAATGAAAAGTACATTAGAAGGAAAATTTTCTAAATCACAAAATTGAAAGTAGAAAATCAGCATCAGTTCAACTTTGTTGGAACTACAGTGGATATGGCAGCAAGTTTTTAATCTCAAGCAATATCAAACTTATCTTAATAAATGGTTCTTAAATTCTGGATTTAAAACACACACACACACACACACAATACTACTAGGTCCAAAACCCTGGACCACACGGTAGTTTTTTTTTTTTTTTTGGCCTAGACACGACCCAGTTATTGACTATATATATTTCTTCTACTTTTAATGTATAATATCATCAGTATCAAAATATATCACATAAAATATGCATAAATTGCACCTTTCTGAAGGTGGAGGATCCCAATGCACACCATCATATGGTGCTCCAAATCTGGTAGGGTCTACAGTGGCATACTTAACCCAAGCAGGAATTCTGTCTACCCAAACTCCATCACCATGCTTGAATCGGAACTTGACTCTTGAATTATGAGGAATAGCAGGATTTCCCTCAGAATCCGGAATTTAATACTCCAAACGCCAAATTCATTTTTTTCCATCTTGTGGTTGGAACCATCCCATCCGTTGAAGTCTCCAACAACTTGAGCTTCCCTTCATGAAGCAAAAGACTCTAGCTAAGAAATCAAATACTATGAGTAAAATTGTGTTTCAGAAACCAAAAACTTACTGAGCAGCAGGAGCCCACTCACGGTAGACAATTCCATCCTCTTCTCTGTTAAATCCAAATCTCAAATAACCTACAGAAGAGGGTAAAAAACAGATTTCGTTTGAACATTCACATATAAAATATTGAATTTACAAACTAGCAAGCAATATCATCATTGAAGTAGCCTTTGATAAAAGCAAATTAAGAAGCGGATAGTATTGGAATGACCTTTTGCAAATTCCTCCAAGCCTCCCTCATACTTTTCAAAGAGATTTTTCTGATCCACATATTTCTTAATTCTATATTGAAAGTGATCTTTAAACGGTCGGAGGGCAGAATCAATATCCAAGATACCCATGTTTTGCGTGTCTTCCTCGGAGGTTGTAATTGCTGAACTATCATCAATCATAACAGCTGATATTGGGGAACCATAACTGACCTGGAGGGGAAAGTTGAGCAGAGATGATGTAATCAACCGCCAAAATACTTATAGTTCCATATTTGATAACACCAAAATGCTACATCAATGTGCGAGGAATATCTTCACAAGGGCTAATTAGGACTAACATTCATGAAAAATAAAATCAAGCACATAAAAGAAATTGAAAACAGAAATCGTACCCTTCGATAAACTGGAAATACATGTCGCCGAAGCAATTTTTGGGATCCACGTCCGGATTCAGTGGCTAGTTGTTTAGCAGTTTGATGATTAGTTGCTGAAGTCTGTAAATACAAACAAGTTTAACGGCTATGGAAGGAAGGAGTAGAACGCCATGCAAATTGTCTAGTTTAAGAAATTTGAGTAAAAACAAGAAGAAAAAAAAAAGCTCGAATTACAATTACCAAAGAGCGATTGTTGTTAGATGAAGGTGAGAAAGAACGAAAAGCAAAAGGCGTTGCTGCGAGAAGACTCAACGAACCCAGCATCTTTGCCAGTCCAAGCAAGATTCAGCCTCTCAAAGTTCTCTTAGCTCAGTTCCATTTTTCCCTTCAAGCAAAGTTTGGTTTAAACAGAGGGCAAAGCATAACACAATTGATTTAGCAGTAGCGCCACATCACTTATTTATTAATTAATTAATTTATGTGGAAGTCTCCATCAATAAAATCTAGGCCGTTGATTTTTTTAACGTATAATAAGCAATTAGTTTTCCTTTTTTCTTATGGGTAAACTATACCATTAGTCACTAAATTATAGTTAAGTTTTCGTTTTGGTCACTTAACTAAAAAAGTAACAATATGGCCACTAAACTATTTGAAATTTTTCGTTTAAGTCATTGAATTATTCAAAAGTTTTTATTTAAGTCACTAAACTGTAAAGTGTTTTTTTAAATTTCGTTAATGAGCTCTAAGTGACTATTCAACGATCATTACAGTGGATCAATACTCATCGACGAGTAGAAAAATATACTTTATATTTAAGTCGATCTGACGGTCAATATCGAAGATCAACTAAAAAGTTTGAATTTCGATTCGCAGATTCGTGATATCTAAAGTTTTTCATAAAAAAATAAATTTAAGAAGAGAAGAGAAAAGAAAGCTTTCGATTGATGCAGTCAATGCAAACAAAAAAAAGCCATATAGCATCGATTTTAACAGTCTAATAACTTGAATGAAAACTTTCAAATAGTTAAGTGACTAAATTGTAACTTTTTTAGTTAAATAACTAAAACAAAACTTTATTTATAGTTTAGTGACTAAGGTGTATTTTACCTTTTCTTATTGGTCATATCCAAATTCAGCGGAAAAAAGAAAATGTTACAGTTGAAAGGATGTCCTTCCATTTCTGTAATTTTCCGTATGATTGGGATGCCTTTGGGAAGAGACAAAGCATATACTGACACGTTACAACTCAGCTGCCGTTAAAATTCAGGGATTAAATTTTAATTATAATAAATCCCACTTTTTCTTCTACTGCAATAGTGAGACGTGACTGAGTAGTGAAGAAGCCGAGATGATCAAACGGTTATTATCCTTGTGCTCCGATCTTTGTGGTTATTATGGAAAGATAAATCACGTTCCTTTCTTTTCATCAAATTCATTCTCTTTTGTTTTATATTAAAATTAGGAATAAGCCATGCGGGATTTAATTTTTATTAATTTGATATATAAGTATTTTATTTTAATTAATTAAATCGTGTATTAAAATGTAAAGTATATACCATTTGTTTATCAAAATTTTATCTATTATAAATTAGTTATTATACACAATATGTTATTATATAGAGATAATTATTATAAATTTACAATAAAATTCATATATTGAATTTCCATAAAATAAAGAAAGTGAAAATTATGTTAAAAAATAGTGAGAATCAAATCAATAAAATTAAAATATATATAGTAAATGCATACATTATTGCATGCATACATTATTGCATTTATGCATTTTTTATTTTACATTCTTTCACATTATCAATTTTGAAGTTCATAAACTAATTAGTTTATTTAATTTATATGAGTTATCAAAGTAAATTAATTAATTTATCATGAGCCAGTAAATTTCAGTAATCGATTTATAATTTTATGTTGGTCCAAATTTATAGTAGAATATATAATTAGGGAGCTTAATAGTTTATTGAATTGATATCAGTAATTCCACTCATTGAAGATAATTATTATTAATAGATTTTTCATGTGAAATTTAAATGTTTTATTGAAATAATATCTTAATTAAGATCTTTTTATTTAATAAATTATAATAAATAGGTTTGTCTATATGAAATAGCTAAAATTTTACTTAAATTTTTTGACAACATACTGTTTTAAAGAACTAATTTAATAAGAATGTATTTCATAATTACAATATTATTGTTATAAATGAAAAGTTATTATAGAGGTTAAAATAAAACATAAAAATCACCAAATATTGTTATAGCAATGATTGTTATAGAAAGGTTGTATTTTGAAGAGCACTTAATATTTTGTTATTTTATTTAAAAATATATTATTATTTTTTGTAAATTTATAACATTATCTATTTGTTTAGATGAAAGTACATCATGCAATTAATATTAAAATTTAACAAAATTAAAAGAAAAGTTAAAATATAACCTACATAAATAATAATAAAAACAAAGTAATGGAAAATCAAGAGAATTTTTTTTGAATGAAATGAATTGGACTTCTTATTTAAAACAAAATTAAAAAACCAAAACATTAGAATCCATGAAACCAGCCCAAGGCCATTACCAGCCTAAGGCATAAAGAAAAACAGGAAAAACAAACTACTTTTAAATTAAAACTATAGTCGAGCCCAGCCTCGGGAGTCCTACCCGTCCCTTTAAATCTGACATTATTCAATCGGATAGTTTCATTTCCCAATCAATTTACCACCCTCGATTAATCAATTTGACATTATTCATATTAATCAAGCTTGGATACCGAGTTCGTTTGATTATAAAGTTAGTCATGCAGTTCGTAATTATAATGTTGTCAAGGTTGTTGAATTGATAGATAATAATACTAGAGAGTGGAGGCAAGATATCATTGCCAGTATTTTTGCAGATGCTGATGCAGCTAGAATACTATGAATCCCGTTGGCAGAGGTACCTCATGATGATGTGGTGGTGTGGAAAAGGGAACCCTTAAGAGAGTTCTTTGTGAGAAGTGCTTATAAAATATTACCGATCTGTGTTTCTACTACTACCCTAGATGAATTACAAAGCTCTACTAGAGAATTCTATCGGCAGTTATGAGGCCTAGATTTGCCTTCTAAATTTAAGCATACAATATGACATATTCAAACAATTTTCTACCTACGCTATTAAACTTATTTTTCAAAAGACAAGTCACAAATCAAAGATGCTTGAGGTACTCGAAGGGTGCTGAAACGGCCAGTCATGTGTTCAAACACTGCCCTGTTGCATAAGAGGTATGGAGGTTAGTTGACTTAGATGGGATTTTAACAAACATGAGTACAAATATGTTGGATTGGCTTACGTGGTTTTTTAATAGTATCTCTAGACCTTCCAACACACCAATACATTCCCTCCTGTATTACTTTGTGGGCTACATAAATACTGGTCCACGTATATGAAGAACCATTTTTTAAATTTGCCTATATAAACTCGGACTGTGGGTAATACTTTGCTTTTAACACCCGGGCTAGTAGCGAATCAGGGTGAGTGAGCAGTCTCCACCCTTGCTTGGCTAATAAAGTCACATTAAAATTACTAAAACTTCGAAATCTCAATCCACCATTTTCTTTCAACTCGCATAGTTTCCCTCATTCACACCAATGCATACCACGTTTCCCATGATCCTTTTGCCACTAAAACTTAGCAACAATGCTCTCCATTTCATCGCATAAAGACTTTGGTAAAAGGAAGCAAGCCATTGTGTAGGAACAACCTTCTTGCCTCATTGAGAAAGAAATCTAGTGCTCCACCCATCTATTCTTCACTTCATCCGCTCTTTCAAAACTTGAAAAAAAGCCTTCTTGTTTCTCCCTACCACATTTGGAAGCTCTAGATACCTCTCTGGATTGTTGGAGTATCTCACTCCCAAATCCGTCAAAATTTACCCTCGTACCAACTCTAGAGTGTTCGAACTAAAATGGACAATGGACTTCTTAAAGCTAACACATTGGCCTAAACAGTGTTCATATTCCTTCAAAATATTTTTTAACACTTGGATGCTTATCGATGTTTCCTTCTCAAATAGAACACAATCATCAATAAAGAGTAAATGAGATATATGTGGGCCTCCCTTACTCACCCTAACTCCTTTCAACTGTCCTTCCTTCATAGCCAGATTCATAATAGAGGAAAGACCCTCACTACATATGAGTAAAAGAAAAGGACTTAAAGGATCGCCTTGTCTAAGTCCTCTCGACGGTCGAAAAATCTCCCCTATTACCATTAATACTAACTGAATATAAGACTGTCGAGACACATTGCATTACTGTCTTAGTCCACTCCATTTGAAAACTCATTTTCTCCATCATGGCTATCAGGAAACCCCCATTCCACCCTATCATAAGCATTTCTCATATCCAGTTTTAACGTCATTAGCCTTTTTTGTCCTCCCTTTTTCTAACTAAAAGTATGTAACATTTCATAAGCTAATAAGATGTTATCTAAGATTAAGTGGCCTGGAACGAATGCACTTTTGGCTTTGTCAATACAAACATCTAACATAACATTGCACAAACTAATAGGTCGAAAATTTACCATATTAGTGGGATTTTGGGTTTTCAGGATTAATACAATGTTCGTGACATTCATTTGTTCAAGGTCTATCTTCTCATTCAAAACACCCAAACAGTATGAGATGACCTCTTTACCAATAAATGTGCCAATATTTTTGAAACAATAATGCCGAAAAGCCATCAATTCCTAGAGCTTACGTTAGTCTCATACTTTTTAATGCAATAACAAACTCCTCCTCCGTGTATTTTCCTGCTAGCATCATATTGGCTTCTTTAGTAATACATCTATCAATCCTAGAGAGAATATGATCCATCTCACCAATTTCACCCTTACTTTTAAAAAGATCTTTAAAGAAACCTCTTACAATTGTTGACATTTCAGCTTCATCCCCTATAACAACCCAAAATTCCTTAATCAAAAACCTTAATTCAATTTAGGGATTAATTTAGAATTTTAGTAAACTTTAGGGATTAAATTGAGCTTTAATTTAAAATTTTGTGGCCCAATTGGGTTTTTAAGGACTAGAGTGTGAAGTGGGTAAAGTTTAGGGCCCAATTTGAAAACCCTCACTTATTTGGAGGCCAATGTGTAATTTACCCATTTTTTTTAGTATTTAAACCTTTTTTTTCTTTTTGTTCAAACCTTTCTATCTCTCATTTTATTTTTATTCTTTTTCCCCTCAGCCGATTAGCCCTCACATCTCTCTCCTTTTTAAACTTTACGATCAAGCATCGACAATCGCCCTTCCGCAGTTCGTGTACAGCACCACCGCCACCATTGTGCTCATTGTTATCTCGTGAACAAAACCCATCCTTCGAGCTCCCCTCGCCGTTCGTCGTTCGTCGTTCGTGGGATTGGTGTGAGAACCATTCAGTTCTTCCCTCTCTATCGTAGCTCCATCGTTAGGCTACCGATTTTGACGTTGGTAAGTGGTTAGGGGATCTCTCTTTACCCTTTTCCTTTCGTTTTCGATGAGCCACACCATCGAGGTTCTTGGATAAGTGCCAAAAAGGAGGGTTGTAAACCCTAACTTTTGGTTGCAACATGTGTGAAGTTTGGGCTAGATGTAATCCAAAACCAAAGGCACAATTTGTAACTCTTGTTGTAAGCCCTTTTCCAACCCAAAATCATTGAGCCCAATGGAGTGACCTAATACCTGTGACCCGAACTATCGACCTAACTTGAGATCCATTGACCAAACTATTGACCCAAACCGTTAACTGTTGACTTTTTCGGACAACTTTTACTTGACATTTCTTCGACGTTCTGATTTCAAATTCGCAGCCTGTTTCGTCTAATTCGAACCCTAAAGCCCTATTTACTATTTTCAATTTATTGTACTTAGTAATTTTTAAGGAAGTTAAATATGGAATTTGACTTGAGATATTTTATGTGTAGGTGATCACGACTTTGAGGCTGACAAGTTACCTCCTCCTCTTCTACCACCTGTGCAGACTGCCTCTGCACGAGCTTCAGGAGCTGCACGTGAGCATTTAATATTCGAATTAGTGTCGTGTTTGGCAGGTGACATAGTGATAGATTTTAATGTAGAGTTTATTCTCGTAGGTTCTAATTCAGCGAAACTCAGAGTTAGATCTAAGTGTAAGAGGCGTCCTTCACGATATTAGAGCTATTGCCCGCTTGAGGTGTGTTTCTTTTTGTGCTATATTTTTGTTGTGTGATGGTGTTCCACACCTTGTTTGATTTTATTTTGTGCTGTGTTATCGCATTCTGATGTTCCATACATATCTATCTAACTGTGGATAATTTAATTATCTTAATTAATGTACTGTATACTTTGATTTAATATCATGAAATTGTGTTGAGACTAAGATAAATGTGACATCATACTATTCTGTGCATATGGGTTGGGTTTGTATGGTGCAAGACGAGGTTATCACCCCTTTAAACGATTGATACTAAAACCACATAGTGATTGGTGACGATTGGAAGGGAGGGGTTCTAGGGAACCTTCTCCACTGCGTTGGTGTACAGGTGATTGGGTACATTGTATTGTGTATGTGATTTTATTGCATTTCAGTTGTGACATGTGTGCCTTTTAAAATGTTTTGATAAAATTATTGAGATACTGTGCTGTGGTTGCCTACACTTTAGAGACACACTAGGCTCTTTAGCTCACTTCTCCTTAGTTCTTCTTACAGATATTCTTGGACTTAGACGACTTGGTACTCGGAGGTTCTCTCAATTTTATTCATTTTATTTCATTACTCTGTATGGGTTATTTTGTAGTTTTCAAACTATTTTGGTTTTCATATTATTTAGGAATTGTGATGTAAATGCGAACTAGGGATTTTGATATTTTGGATAAACCATTTTACTTGCATCTTTTGATTTGATCTAGATCATTTTAATAAACATTGTTACATTCGAACTTATAAACTTTTGAGATTCTTTTCAATATATATATATGTTTTAAATGGTTACTTGAGGGTGAAGTTATATAAATATTTATGTTTTAAATGGTTACTTGAGGGTGAAGTTACAATTATGACCTTCTAGATCCGACCATATCTTTTAGGTCGGGTAAAAAGGGTTATATTTAGTGGTATCAGAGTTGAGTTCAATCCTCGAACTGTGAGGCTCACAACAGTCAATTTCAAAAGTTTTAAAAAGTTTGCATGCATTTGAAGAATTTTGGGGTAAATAGGGATTCTTAATAAATCTATTATCTTATAAATTTTTTCTTATTTTAAAATTTTAAGTTGAGATTTAATTTGAGACTACCAGATCTTACTTTAGTGGTAATTACTTTTTTGTAGATAGTCTTACTATGCCACCTCGTAGGAATTCTAGACTCACGACTAGTCGTGGCCAAGGTCGAGGGCGTATTGCTAGGGCTGTTAACGATCCTATGCCTCTTGTTGAATCAGAATAAAATCTAAATGAGTCACCTAATATTGAGGAGGACGAGCTTCCCCCTGGCATTAAGGGCCAGTAAACTAGAGGTGGAGACCCACTTGCTCAGCAGGCTCGCAGTGATGACCCGCCTAATACCGGGGACAGTGAGATAATTGAGCTGGATAGCACTACTGTGAATCGAAAATTGTTACGTTTGTTTCGTGGTTCAGTTGGGGGATAGTCAGAGGGTCCAAGGAAGCCCATATCCACCAATTTTCTAGCTACTGGAATGAGAATTTTTTAGGGCATGAGGATTTTTGATTCGTCTGTTACCGAGTATTGGTTGAAGGACTTATAGCGATTATTTGTTGAGATGAACTATCCTACCAACCAGAAGTTGAGGGTCGTTGTTTCACTACTACGTGGTGAAACACAGAATTGGCGGGAGTCAATAAAGGAGTCTGTTTCAGCTAGTCAAACCACATAAGAGCATTTTCGAGAGACATTTCAGGACCGTTATGTGGGAGAGGAGTTCCTTGCGAAATGTCGAGATGACTTCATGAATTTGAGGTAGAACAACATGTCCATTAACGAATATAAGGTAGAGTTTTTGAGGTTGGTCAGATATGCTTCTAGGCTGGTTACTACTAAGAGACAAAAGTGTGAGTGGTTTTAGAAGGGACTTCGTTTATCAATTTAGAATAGAGTTGCGATGCATCAAGACAAGGTATTTAGCGATCTGGTTAATTAAGCTAGGACAGCTGAGAGGTTGAAGACTCTTAAGAGAAACTATAAAGCTCAAGATAGGGAGCGAGGTAGGAAGCCACCGGATACAGCAGCTTAGCCTGGTTCTGTTAGTCACTTTGCTAAGAGGCCTAGAGAGGAGACTAATCAGTAGAGTTATCCGAGAGTGAGACCAGCAGTTTTGAGCGTTCCTACTAGTAGCATGGGTAGTTTGACTGGTCCTCGTCCTTTGTATATATGCTCTTATTTTAATAGAAGACACAGTGGTGAGTGCAGAAGGAAGATAAGGGCGTGTTTTAGATATAGTTCGCATGAGCATTTCTTCAAGAATTGTCCACATCCTCTTACAGCTTCATTTGTCTAAAGTAAGTCTCATGTTTCGATTCAGACTCCTATTGGAGGTAGAGGACAAGGTAGACCTGTTGTTTCGGGTACTGCTAGTAGAGGTAGACCAGTTCAGAGTGATGGTGCAGCTAGATTTGGGGTGAGACTGTCGGGTTTGGTTTACTCGACCAAGGGACATGAGGATCGTGATGAGCCAGATGTTATAGTCGGTACTTTCTCTATTCACTCTATTCCTTACTCTGCTTTACGTAATAATGGTTCTATACATTCCTATATGGTGAGTGCGGTATTTGAGGGACTTGAGATTCCTGCAGAAGATATTGGGGTTGTAGTTACTGTTTAAAGTCCAGCGGGGAATTCGGTAGACATTAGCAGAGTGTACCATAATTATCTTTTTGAGATTCAAGGGGAAGTCTTTCCAACTAATTTGATGGAGCTAGCGTTCAGTGAGTTTGATCTCATTCTTGGTGTGGATTGACTTTTCATTCATCGATTCAATCTAGATTATGAGGAAAAGAGGGAAACCTTGAAAAGTTCTAATGACCGAGAAGTGGCCCTTATTGATGAGCATAGAGGGTATCTATCCAATGTATTTTTAACCCTCAAAGTCGAGAGGTTTATCAAAAAGGGGTTCATAGCCTATATTGTTTATATTCTTGATCTGAAACAGTCAAATTCTGGGATTAAGAAGATTTAAATTGTGAGAGACTTTCCGGATGTTTTCCCGGAAGAGTTACCTAGTGTATCGCCAAAATGTGATGCGGTTGAGTTTGGCATTGAGGTCTATCCGAGTACAACTCCCGTGTCTATGGCACCTTACCAGATGGAACCTAAAGAGCTCAAAGAGTTAAAGATTCAACTTCAAGAGTTGTTGGATAGAGGATTCGTTCGACCTAGTGTTTCACCCTAGGTGGCTCCTGTTCTATTTGTTAAGAAGAAGGATTAGACATTTCGGTTGTGTATTGATTATCGGAAGCTGAATAAGCTTACAATAAGGAAAAATATCCCTGACCTTGTATAGATGACATCTTTGATCAATTCTGGTGAGCGACCGTGTTTTCTAAGATAGACCTGAGATCTGGTTATTACCAACTCAAGGTTAAATATTTTGATGTGTTTAAGACAGCTTTCTGGACACGTTATGGCCATTACGAGTTTTTGGTAATGCCTTTCAAATTGACTAATGCTCTTACCTCGATTATGGACATGATGAATAGGGTGTTTCTACCCTACTTGGACCAGTTCGTTACGGTATTCATTGATGATATCTTAGTGTATTTTATGTTTTTGGCCGATCATGAAGAACATCTCAGAATTTTTATGCAAACTTTAAGAGAAAATCAGTTGTATGCAATGTTCTGTAAGTGTGAGTTCTGGCTCACAAAGGTTATCTTTTTGGGTCACATAGTTTCTACTGAGAGTATTCGAGTTGATCCGAAGAAGATCGAGGCTATCATGATCTGGAAGCAACTTAAGAACATTTCTGAGATTCGAAGTTTCTTGGGTTTGGGTGACTATTATAAGAGATTTGTGGAGGGTTTCTCGATCTTTGCAGCTCCATTGATTAAACTTTTGAGGAAAAATGTCCATTTGTTTCGATTGAGGCCTAACAGTCTAGTTTTAAGGAATTAAAGACTGTGTTGACTCAAACATCGGTTCTGATCCAACCTGAGCCTAAGAAGGCCTATACCGTTTATAATGATGCTTCTCACACAAGATTGGGATGTGTGCTTAAGCAGGATGAGAAAGTAGTGGCTTATATGTCTCAGCAGTTGAAAACACATGAGTGCAATTACCTTACTCATGATCTTGAGCTTGTTGCAGTGATTTTTGCTCTCAAAATATGGAGGCACTATCTCTATGGTGAGAAGTGTTATATCTACACAGATTATAAGAGTCTGAAATATCTACTCACTAATCTACCGGTTTTGTACCTAGCATATTGAACTAATTTTCACATTTAACGAGCTTGAAATCATGTATTTTTCCTTATGTTTTATGGATTTTTAGTTTTAGTTTTGTCTTTTGTATAAGTTATGCTGAAAAGGTTATTTTATTGCTTTCAAGATCAAATGAGGCCTAAAGATTAGCTAACCTACTTCGTGAGTGCACAAGAGACTAATAGCAGTTGAGCAACAGTGCTGTTGACCACTTTGTAATGACATAGGGAGCTTTATGCCGCAACAAAGGGGCCAACTACGTAGAATTAAGAAATTGCTTGCTTTGTCGTGACACAAGTCCTGGTGTGTCGCAACATTGACCCCAAACTTAAACTCTACATCAAGTGAGGAGTTTTCGTCTTCACAATGTGACTTAAGCACGAAGGACGGTAATTAACCTATGGTTGATGAAAGCAGTCAGCCAAGGCTATAAATAAGGCATTTAACACTAGGGTTAAACACACCATTTACTAGTTTTTAGTTTTATTTTATATTTTCGTTTCAAACGAGATTGTAGAACTCGCATAAGCGTTCGAGGAATTTTTCCCGACAGATTGCCAATACAATTCGAGTTTCTTTTTAATTCTCTTTATTCAATATATATGTTTTTATATATTATTGTGTTCATAATGATTAAGAAACCCATGAGGAACTAATTCTATTTTGGGAAATTAAGGAGTGGAAATATGAAAAGTTTATTGTTGTTTAACGAGGATTTTACCTTTCGGATTAGTTGTTTGGGAAAGGAAGAACATCAAATAAACACTATGCTTGACAACCATAGAATGTTATTTAGGTGGGAATGAACCCAAAATTGGTATTGCCCATCCGTGAACACCTTTTCCCCAAACCAATTTAGACTGTGACATCTAGCAATAAGTAGTTTCTATTGACTTGCTATGCCGACGGGAGATTGAGAGATCCAACTGTGGTAGTGACTAGTTGATTGGAGAAAAATCCCCTAAATCCAATGATTGAAGAACTTATACGTAAACAACCTAATATCCCCAAATTCGTTTATAAGATTTTCTACATCTCAATTCTTTTATTTTATTTTCTCTTCTATTTATGTTTTTCATAATCAACTTTTTTATTATTCTTCGTACTATAATCCCTAAAGCAAGTACTAATTACTTTTATTTTTTACAGGAATCTAATTTACTATCGCTTTATGCCTCCTTTGGGTACGATCCTCGGAATGCTACCAAGTGTTTCGTTTTACACATTATATTTACAACTTGACCCGTATACTTGCAAAAAGCTTAAAATCTACACCGAATGGGAGTACGTTCGGGGGCGATTACTCCCCAGAAGGAACTTAATCTGAGGTAACGTCGCTGGTTGGAACTTCTCAAGGATTACGACTGTGAGATTGAGTATCACCCAGGCAACACTAATGTGGTTACTAATGCTTTGAGTCGTAATGTTGTTGCTAATCTAAGAGCTTTATTTCCCCGAATGAGCTTGTTTGAAGATAGTAGTCTCTTACTAAGCTTCGAGTAATTCCCACTATAATTTCTGAGATTAGAACTAAACAGCCTAATGACGTGTACTTCATGCACCGAATGAGAGAAGTTAAAGAGGGTACATCCAAGGATTCCTCTATCGATCAAGATGATATTTTGTGTTTCCAAGGACGGTACTATGTTCCAAGGGATTTCGAGTTGAAACAGACCATTTTTCGTGATGCCCATGATAGCTCTTATTCTATACATCCTGGTAGGGATAAGATGTATAAGAATCTTCGAGAGAGATATTGGTGGAAAGGTCTCAAGAGAGATGTTGTCGGGTTTGTGTCGAAGTGTTTGACCTATTAGAAGGTGAAGGCGAAACATCGGTGTCCATTTGAGTTGCTTCATTCGATTGAGATTTCATAGTGGAAGTGGGAGCACGTGACTATTGATTTTTTTTAGTGATTTTCCTTTGACACCGTCCAAAAAGGACTCAATTTGGGTGATTGTTGATCGACTCACCAAGTCCACGCACTTCATTCCTATTCGTGTTGACTATCTTTTGAATAATTTAGCTCGACTTTACATTTCTAAGGTCGTTCATCTCCATGGGGTACCGTTATCTATTATTTTTAACCGGGATCCGAGGTTCACATCGAGATTCTAGAAGTCTTTGCACCGTCCTCTTGGTACTCAGTTGAACTTTAGTACTGCTTATCATCCATAGACTGACGATTAATCTGAGCAGGTGATTCAAGTTTTGGAGGATATTTTGAGGGGTTGTGTGATTGACTACCGAGGCAGTTGGGGGACTTTCTACCACTTGTAGAGTTTACATATAATAACAATTATCAAGCTAATATTCAGATAGAACCGTATGAGGCTTTGTATGGGTACAAGTGTCGCACTCCTATTAGCTAGGCTGAGTTGAATGAGCATAAATTATTGGCACCAGATATTACTCAAGATTTTATGGAGACTGTCAGATTGATTCGAGAGAGGCTTAAGGCAACTTTTGACAGATAGAAGGCCCAATTTGTGACCCATGTTATGAGCCCCTTCCCAAAATTAATGAGCCTAATGGAGTGACCCAATAATCGTGACTCGAACCGCTGACCCGACCCGAGATTTATCGACCCAACCCGACTCGAGGTCAATTGACCTGAACCGTTGACCGTTGACTTTTTCGGACAGCTTTGACTTGACATTTTATCGACATCCTAATTCCGAATTCGCAGCTTATTTCATCTAATTCGAAGCCGAAAGATCCGTTTTATTATTTGTAATTTTTAAGGAAGTTGAATATGTAATTTGACTTGAGATATTCTATGTGTAGGTGATCATGACTCTAAGGCCAACGAGTTACCTCCTCCTCCACCTGTGTAGGTTACCCCTGCACGAGCTTTGGGGGCTGCACGGGAGTATTTAATATTCGTATTAGTGTTGTGTTTAGAAGGTGACATAGTGATAGATTTTATTCTCGTAGGTTCTACTTTAAGTTAAACCCGGAGTTAGATCTGAGCGTGAGAGGCGTCCTTTACGATGTTAGAGCTACTGTCTGCTTGAGGTGTGTTTCTTTTTGTGCTATATTTTTATTGTGTGATGGTGTTCCACATCTTATGTGATTTTATTCTATGTTGTGTTATCGCATTCTGATGTTCCATACATATCTATTTGACTGTGGATAATTTAATTATCTTAATTAATGTATTGTGTACTCTGATTTAATATCATTAGATTGTGTTGAGATTGAGATAAATGTGACATCATACTATTCTATAAACATGGGTTAGGTTTGTACGATGAAAGACGTGGTTATCACCTCTTCAAACAGTTGATACTAAAACCACACAACGATTGGTGACAATTGGAGGGGGGTTCTGAGGAACCTTTCCACTACGTCGGTGTACAGGTGATTGGGTGCATTGCATTATGTATATGATTTTATTGTATTTGAGTTATGACATGTTGTGTGCCTTTTAAATTATTTTGAGAAAATTATTATGATACTGTGTTGTGGTTGCCTGCATTTTAGAGATACATTGGGCTCTTTAGTTCACTCCCCTTAGTTCCTCTAACAATTATTCTTGGACTTAAGCAACTTGGTACTCGGAGGTTCTCTCGATTTTATTTGTTTTATTTCATTACTCAGTATGGGTTATGTTGTAGTTTTCAAACTATTTTGGTTTTCATATTATTTGGGAATTGTGATGTAATTGCGAACTTGGGATTTTGATATTTTGGATAAATCATTTTACTTGCATCTTTAGATTTGATCCAGATCATTTTAATAAATATTGTTACGTTCGAACTTATAAAATTTTGAGATTCTTTTCATTATTGGAAGTTGAATCGTTTTACTATTACTTATTTTCAAATTATATACATATATATATGTTTTAAATGGTTACTTAATGGCGAAGTTACAACAGTAACCTTTTAGATCCGGCCATATCTTTTGGGGTGGATAAAGGGGGTTACATCCCCCGTAATCTTGCCATGGCCATACTCCAAGTACTTGATAATATTCATTCGTTTTCGTTGAGAGGCAAATCTATGAAAAAGAAGTCATATTTTTGTCCTCTTCTTTCAACCAATTTGCTTTATCCCTTTGTTCCCAAAAACTTAATCTTTCTCGATTTTCCAATTAAGTTAAATTTTTGTGTCTATGAGATTAGCTAAATTTTCATCATCAAGGTCCTCCTCCATCAGAAACTCTAATTTGCTCGTAAGCTCCTTTTTTAATCTAGCACGTTTGTTCTTCATCTTAGACTATCCTATAAATCTGCCACGTAGCCTCTTCAATTTTGAAAAAACGTCATCCATATTTTCACTCCACAATCTCTGAACTTTCGCCTCAAAATGATTCCTCTAAGATCCACCAAGCTTCAAACATATAGCTTCTCCCCTCCTTATTAGCCCCTCTTTGAGACGAATTAAGAAGAAGAGGACAATGATAAAAAAAAAGAATAGGGGAGATGTCGAATCATAACCATTGGAAACTGTTCTAACCATCCCTTATTCGTCATTCCCTTATCCAAATTTTCCCTAATATTTGTTCCCGACAAATAACCTCTTTCCCAAGTAAACCATTGCCATGAATAGCCTAAATATACTAATCCACATTCCTCCACCACTTCTCAAATCAACTCCATTCTTCGCTCACCCTTCGAAATTCTTCTCATTTTTTCGCTTACATACATAATTTCTTTAAAATCACCACAAACAATCCGTGGTAACACATAATTATGTCATAATCTCCTCAACACCTCCCAAGACTCCCTCCTATTGTTTGGAAAAGGCAAACCATAAAACCCAGTAAAATGCCACTCCCCTTCCTCTCCATTCATGTAAAAGTCTGGGTTTCAGTGGTGTCGAAAACAGTGATTTCGAGATCACAACTCCGACAAGTCGGGTCAAATATTAATTAGTGAATATATATATGATGTCATTAGTGTCATATTAAATTTTGGTTAGAAAACTTCATCGTTTGAATATTGAATTAAGTAGGAAGGATTAAATAGTAAAAGGTACAAAAGTGGAGTTAAGTAATTAGAAGTACTAAATAAACAAATCTCCCTAAAGTATTTTAATGGGTGGATTATCATGAGTTAAATTAAATATAAATAGGATTAATTAAGGTTTAAAAAGGGATTAATTAAGCCTAATTATGAAAGTCATAAAAATTACAATTTTACCATTAAGTATAAAAGTGAATTTAAGAAGAAAATAACCTATTCTTTTTTTATAATTTTTCATCTTCTTTGGCAAGCACAAGGAGAAAGCTAGGGTTTCATTCTAAAGCTTTGAGCTTTGATTTGAGTAAGCTATTGTCACATGTTTTCAGTAATTTTTATGTTTTTGAGTCCGTATTAGCTTAATCTAGCTAACCTAGGGACCAATTTGTGAATCTGTCAAATGTTATGAAACTTGCCACTATTGAAAATGCTTGTTCTTGGAAGCTTTTGATGGATTTGTATGTTTGATGTTTGGGTTGAATCTTTTTGTAAAGTGATTTTGGATGAAATTAGAGTTTAAGGACTAAAATGTTAAAATGGTTATTCGGCTGGTATTGGTTGTATAGGAGAAAGGTTATTTTGCATGTATTGGCCTTAAGGACTAAATTGAATAGAAATGTAAATGTTAGGGGTAATTCTGTAATTTTTCCAAAAGGATTTATATGTGTAAATTGATTAAATTACATGATTTAATAAGAGAACTGAATTGCAATTTCGTCCGAAAAGATGTATATGATTTATTCGCGGGAAGGGGAAAATCGAAAAATAGTCATTAAAGTTCCACCTGAAATGCAATTTCGTTCGGTAAGTTCGTTTACCAGATTTCCTATTTGGACTGCTAAATATTACCTAATGGGGAAGTACTTGAGACACTTGATATATAAATTGAAGACTGTTGTCTCGGATAGAGCGTGAGAATTTATATGAATGGAAGACTCGTGACTCGAAATGAGCATGAGGATATATTAAAGGAAGACTCATGTCTCAGGAAGAGAAGAGAATATGATTAAAGGAAGACTCATGTCTCGAGATGAGAATGAGAATATGATTAAAGAAAGACTCATGACTCGGAATGAGCGTGAGATTATGTTTAAAAAGGAAGACTTATGACTTGGTAGAGCATAAGATTGTCTAAAGAAGAAGTTTTGCAACTCTGATGCTAATTGTCGTTATAATGCTTAATGTTGAACTATGATTCACTGTTTAGGAACTTACTAAGCTAGAAATCTTACCTGTGTATTATTGTTGTTTTGTAGATTTCATTTTGGCTAGTTGAAGATCGGATTACCTCGAAGACATCACACTATACAAGAGCTGGTTCGGTAGTCCTTACATCACTTGGTTATATGGATGTACTAGCATGATGTTATATTTTATTTTACTCGCTCGAGAATGTGATTAACTTAATATGTTTAAATGAAATATTGAAGGTTGTAATGTATAATTGTCAAGTGAGAATTAGACTTAGAAGTATGATGAAATGACTTGGAAACTAAGAATTTTGCATTGGTTTAATGCATTTTGAGTTTATGAATGTTATGTGTTGAGAAACTTGTGTTTTGACATGTTTCATGAAATTCTGCATACTTGTTTCACTAGAACTCATGCATGTATCGATACAAGTACATTGTAGGAGAAAGGTTATTTATTGACTTGGGTTATATCGGTAGTTGCATAGTAAGTATCGGTGTTCTGTGTATGCTTGTATCGGTAGTTAAGATAACTGTATCGGTAGAAGTTGCAGGGTAGGACTTCCTAGCTCTTTGGAGTTTTTAGTACCAGTAGAAGCATGACTTGTTGCGGTAGAAGTTATACTTGTATCGGTAGAACTATCATAAGTATCGGTAGAAGTCTACACTCTTTCTAAATTGCTTATTGACTTGACTACTACTGATACTTGTTCAACAGGTATCGGTAGAAGTCTTCAAAATTCGTGAAAATGATAATTTTGCCCTTTCTAGGTTATGTTGATTTTCAATTGATGATTATTGTTGAGTTTATTACGATATTCTATTAAAATATGGTTAAACGAAATGCTAATATAAAACAAACCACAGTAGGTGAATGGAAGGGCACCGAGACCCTAATTAGCGATGGTGTTAGGTGTTACATTTAATGGTATCAGAGCTTACGGTTAGTCGATTCTTGGACTGCATGGTGTGAAATTTAAAGTTTAAAAATACATGCCATATAAACCTGTGATAGTGTGATATTAATGAATTTGATCTAACCTTAGATTTTGCAAATAATTAAAAATGTCAGACTCAAAACGAGATGAGACAAATGAGGTAAACAATAATGTTCCGATAAATGATTTTGGAGCAAGTCATGGAATACTAATATTACCGATGACAGAAAATGAAGCCAAAAATATGTTCTTTGGTTTAATGGGGCAATGGTTCTCAGAATTCATGAGAAACAACTCGATGGCACCACAACCTCTACCTCTTGTGGCACAGCCTGTCGTAAGACCTGTAGTACCGCCTGTACCACCTGTACCACTTGTCAGGTCTTCACCTCCCCAGTGGTTGAACAAAGGCGACGAGTCCCAACTAATAAGGTGAGGAAGTATGGTGTAAAGGATTTCAGAGGTAGTATTGAGGATGATCTTTTTAGGGTTGAGTATTGGTTAGAGAACACGCTGAGAGTTCTCAATAAAATGGCTTGCCCTCCCGAAGACTATCTAAGATGTTCTGCGTCATTGTTGAAGGATGAAGCTTATTACTGGTAGACGACTTTGTTAGCCGTAGTTCCTAAAAATAAAATTACCTGAGAATTCTTTCAAACAGAATTAAAAAAGAATTACATCAACAAAAGGTACTTAGATCGGAAGAATAAAGAGTTTATAGATTTGAAACAGGGAAACATGTCAGTGGTAGAATACGAGAGAGAATTTGTGCAACTCAGTAAATATGCTCGGGAGATTATGCCAACTAATGAGGATATGTGCATTCAGTTTGAAGATGGGCTGAATGATGAGATTAAAAAGATGGTAGGTGGTTCGGAGCTGTGACTATTTATTGTTTTAACTGATCGTGCTCAGAAGATGGAAGAAATATATAATCATAAAAGACAGAGGGAAAAGACATTTCAAAAATTCAGTAAGAAGAGTTCTCCTAGACCATTCTCAATGCTGCCACCGAAGAAATTCAGAGAGAATGAGAACCAGCCAACTGCAATGTCTGAATTTCAAAGCAAAAGTAGGTCGATGCAGCCTAATTCGAGATTTTAAAATCGACCAGCAGACAGTGTTGCCAGCGTCCGTAATGTACCGAAACCTGCTTGTGAACACAGTCGAAAGTTCCATCTTGGAGAGTGCGCACTGAGGAAAAACTCCTGTTTTAGATGTGGAGCCACAAATCATTTCATTCGATTTTGTCCGATGGCACCCGGGGTAAATGAAGACAGAAGTGTGAAACCTCCGGTTACACCACAGAAGGGTAGACGATTGAGTCAGAATAGTGGTATGGTCGAAAGTCGAAGTGAAGCAAAAGAAGGTGCAAATAAGTCTGAGGGTCGGACACTTGCACGCACATATGCTATCCGTGCCAGAGAGGAAGCTATCGTGCCTAATGTTGTTACTGGTATATTTTATCTTTTAATGATATTGTATGTGCACTGATTGATCTAGGGTTAACTCACTCTTATATTTGTCCTGTGTTGACAAAAGATAAAAAGTTGTCTGTTGAGGCGACTGAAATTAATGTGCAAGTTACCAACCCTTTGGGTCATAGTGTCATAATTAATCAGGTGTGTCGTAAATGTCCATTGAAAGTCCAAGGCTATGAATTTCCTGCTGATTTGATATTACTTTCCTTTTATGAGTTCGATGTAATCTTGGGAATGGACTAGTTGACCGAGCATGATGCAGTGGTTAATTGCAAACAGAGACAAATTTGGTTGAAATGTCCGATAGGTGAGATGATTATAGTTGAGTCTGGTAAGCTGAACAGTGATGTGAATGTGATTTCAGCTATGTCTGCTGAAAAAATAGTTTGTAAAGGTTGTGAAGCATTCTTAGCATATATCTTGGATACTTAGGAGTTAGGGACAGAGATCAATCAGGTTCCAATCGTTAATGAATTCATAGATGTGTTTCCTGAAAAGTTACCGGATTTGCCTCCGATTAGAGAAGTAGAGTTTGGTATTGATTTGGTACCGGGTATTGCTCCGATATCTATTCCACCATATAGGATGGCACCGACTGAGTTGAAAGAATTGAAAGCACGGTTACAAGAATTACTAGACAGAGGTTTCATTCGTCCGAGTGTATCACTCTAAGGTGCACCAGTGTTGTTTGTGAAGAAAAAGGACGGTTCGACGAGAATGTGCATTGACTATCGAAAGCTAAATAAAGTCATAGTAAAAAATAAATATTCGTTACCTCGTATTGATGAGTTATTTGATCAGTTAAAAGGTGCAACAGTATTTTCTAAAATAGACCTCAGATTGGGTTATTATCAGATGCGGGTTAAAGATTATGATGTACGAAAGACTACGTTCAGGACTCGATATGGGCATTACGAGTTTCTAGTGATGCCATTTGGATTGAAAAATACTCCTGCAGCATTCATGGACCTAATGAACAGAGTCTTTCAACCTCAGTTGGATAGATATAAGATGGTATTTATCGATGACATACTAATCTATTCCAAAACAGAGAATGATCATACACAGCGTTTGAGATTAGTAGTACGTAGTTTCTGAAGTACGTAGTTTTTTGGGATTAGCAGGCTATTATCGACGATTTGTTATAGATTTTTCCATTATAACTTTGCTAATGACAAAGTTATTTTAAATGAATGTTTAGTTTGTTTAGTCAGAAAAATGCCAGCAGAGTTTTGATCGATTGAAGAAATGCTAACAGAGGCTTTACTCTAAACACAACCTGAGATAGGAAAGGAATTTGTGGTTTATAGTGATGCATCATTGAGTGGGTTGGGTTGTGTGTTGATGAAAGCAGGGAAATTGATAGCTTACGCCTCTCGATAGTTGAAGCCGCATGAGGGGAATTATCCGACTCACGATTTGGATTTAGCAGCCATTATCTTTGCATTGAAGATTTGACGACATTATTTGTATGGTGAGAGATGTCATATTTTTACAGATCATAAGAATTTGAAGTATTTGATGATGCAGAAAGAGCTGAATTTGAGACAGCGACAATGGTTAGAGTTACTGAAGGATTATAACCTTGTGATTGATTATCATTCGAGAAAGGCTAATGTTGTTGATGATGCCCTAAGCTGAAAGTCATTGTTTGTGTTAAGGCCATGAATGTTCGTTTGTCACTGGAGAGTGTTGGTTCTATCACAGCTGAACTCAAGACGAAACCACTATTCCTACAGCGGATTCGAGAGTTGCAAAGAAAGGATTCCAAGCTCACAGCTAAGAGAGAACAGATTCAAAATGATGCCACTACTAGATTTACTGTTGATAACGATGGTATGTTATTTTTTCGAGGTAGAGTGTGTATTCCTAATGATTCCAATTTAAGACTGGACATTTTGTCAGAGGCTCACAGTAGCACTTACCCCATTAATCCGGGCAATGTGAAAATGTATAATGACCTAAAAAAGATGTATTAGTGGCCAGGTATGAAACGAGAAATTTCAAAGTTTATAACTAGATGTCTGATGTGTTTGTAAGTAAAAGCCGAGCATCAGGTACCATCTGGATTGCTACAGCCTATTACTATTCCAGAGTGGAAATGGGAGTGAGTCATTATGGACTTCGTTACAGGGCTACTAATGACACAGAGGAAGAAAGATTTGATCTGGGTTATAGTTGACAGGTTGACTAAGTCAGCCCACTTCATTCCTATCCGAGTGGATTACCCAATTGAGAAGTTAGCTGAGTTATATGTATCCAAAATTGTACAACTGCACGAGGTACCAACATCTATTATGTCAGACAAGGACCCGTATTTTACCTCGAGGTTTTGGGGTAAGCTACATGAAGCTTTAGGAACTAGGTTGTATTTTAGCACTGCATATTATCCGTAGACAGATGGTCAATCAGAACAGGTGATACAGATTCTGAAAGATATGTTGTGATGTTGTATACTTGATTTCGAGGGTAGTTGGGAGAAATACTTACCATTGGTAGAGTTTGCTTATAATAACAGCTACCAGTCCAGCATTAAAATGGCACCGTTTGAGGCATTATACAGTAGGAGATGAAGAACACCTTTATATTGGTCAAAATTAAGTGAGCCTAAGCTGGTTGGGACTGATCTGATACACGAGACTAAAGACAAAATTGGATAATCTATGATTGTTTAAAAGCAACATCTAATTGATAGAAACTGTATGCTGATCTAAAGAGAAAGGATATAGAGTTTACCGTCGGAGATCGAGTTTTTTTGAGGGTTTGATCTTGGAAAAAAGTATTATGATTTGGTCGAAAGGGAAAGTTCAGTCTGCAGTTTATTAGGTTGTATGAGATCCTTGAGAGAGTTGGGCATGTAGCTTATAAGCTATCTTTACCCCAGGAATTTGAAAAGATTCATAACGTATTTCATGTTTTGATGCTGAGACGGTACAAATCAGATCCTTCTCATGTGATTACACCTTGCGAGGTTGAGATACAGCCGGATTTGTCGTACTCATAGAAACTGGTTAAAGTTCTGGTTCGTGAGGTGAAAGAATTAAGAAACAAAAGAGTGCCACTGATGAAAGTTTTGTGGAATCGACATGGGTTAGAGGAAGTAACATGGGAGACTGAGGCATCAATGAGGTCACAGTATCCCAATCTGTTCACTGGTAAGAAATTCCAGGACGAAATTTCCCTAAAGGGGAGAGAGTTGTAACAACCCGAGTTTAAGTGGTGTCAGAAACAGTGATTTCGAGATCACAACTCCGATGAGTTAGGTCAAATATTAATTAGTTAATATATATATATATATAATGTCATTAGTGTCATAGTAAATTTTGGTTAGAAAATTTTATTGATTGAATAGTGAATTGAGTAAGAAGGATTGTAAAAGGTGCAAAAGTAGAGTTAAGTAATTAGAAGGGCCAAATGAACAAATTTCCCAAAAGTATTTTAGTTGGTGGATTATCATGAGCTAAATTGAATATAAATAGGATTAATTAAGCCTAATTATGAAAGTCACAAAAATTACAATTCTACCATTAAGTATAAAAGTGAATTTAAGAAGAAAATAACCTATTTTTTCTTCTAATTTCTTCATCTTCTTCGGCAAGCACAAGGAGAAAGCTAGGGTTTCATTCTAAAGCTTTGAGCTTTGATTTGAGTAAGCTATTGTCACCCGTTTTCAGTAATTTTTGTGTTTTTAAGTCCGTATTAGCTTTATCTAGCTAACCTAGGGACCAATTTGTGAATCTGTCAAATGTTATGAAACTTTTCATTGTTGAAAATGCTTGTTCTTGGAAGCTTTTGATGATTTTGTATGTTTTATGTTTAGGTTGAATCTTTTTGTAAAGTGATTTTGGATTAAATTAAAGTTTAAGGACTAAAATGTTAAAATGGTGAAATTGTGTGTATTTGGTGTGAAATAATTGAATTGTAGGGACTTGTAGAGGATAATGGTTATTCAACATGTATTGGTTGTATAGGAGAAAGGTTATTTTGCATGTATTGACCTTAAGGACTAAATTGAATAAAAGTGCAAAAGTTAAGGGTAATTTTTATAATTTTCCCAAAAAGGATTTATATGTGTGAATTGATTAAATTACATGATTTAATAGGAGAACAGATTATTTGTTGTGTTAGATCGAGATCGAACCACCGATCGCGGGAAGGGGAAAATCGTAGAATAGTCCCTGAAGTTTGACCTGAACTGCAATTTCGTCCGGCAAGTTTGTTTGTTAGATTTCTTATTTGGACTGCTAAATATTACCTAATGGAGAAGTACTTGAGACACTTGATGTATAAATGGAAGACTCGTGTCTCGGATTGAGCTTAAGAATTTATATGAATGGAAGACTCGTGAGTCGAAATGAGCATCAGGATAGATTAAAGGAAGACTCATGTCTCAGGATGAGAATGAGAATATGATTAAGGGAAAACTCATGTCTCGGGATGATAATTAGAATATGATTAAAGGAAGACTCATTACTCGGAATGAGCTTGAGATTATGTTTAAAAAGGAAGATTTATGACTCGGTAGAGCATAAAATTGTCTAAAGAAGAAGTTTTGCAACTCTGATGCTAATTATCGTTACAATGCTTAGTGTTGAGCTATGATTCACTATTTACGAACTTAGTAAGCTAGAAAGCTTACCTGTGTATTGTTGTTATTTTGTAGATTTCATTTTGGCTGGTTGAAGATCGGATTACCTCGAAGACATGACACTATCCAGAAGCTGGTTCGGTAGTCCTTGCATCACTTGGTTATATGGCATGTACTAGGATGATGTTATCTTTTATTTTACTCGCTCGAGATTGTGATGAACTTAATATGTTTAAATGAAATATTGAAGGTTGTAGTGTATAATTGTCAAGTGAGAATTAGACTTAGAAGTATGATGAAATGACTTGGAAACTAAGAATTTTGCATTGGTTTAATGCATTTTGAGTTTATGAATGTTATGTGTTGAGAAACTTGTGTTTTGACATGTTTCATGAGTTTTTGCATACTTGTTTCGATAGAACTCATGCATGTATCGATACAAATACAGGGTAGGAGAGAGGTTGTTTACTGACTTGGGTTGTATCAGTAGTTGCATAGTAAGTTTTGGTAGTTCTATGTATGCTTGTATCGGTAGTTAAGATGTTTGTATCGGTAGAAGTTGCAGGGTAGAACTTCTTAGCTCTCTGGAGTTTTTAGTAGCAGTTGAAACATGACTTATTGTGGTAGAAGTTATACTTGTATCAGTAGAACTATCATAAGTATCGATAGAAGTCTACACTCTTTCTAAATTGCTTACTGACTTGAATACTACACCACGTCACAAGATTAGTAAGTGTATTAATGAACATAAAATCCTTCCAAAGTTCATGCAACCTTGTACCATAAGCATTTAATGTGTAAATCATTTAACATTTTTATTCCAATTATACAATTCAAATGTCACTCTTTTTATATCTCAACATTCTCGTTAATATTACGAATAAATACTTCATATAACCATTTCATATATCTACTTTCATAATAACATTTCGTGTAACTATTTCATCTATGTATTTCACTTTACTAATTAATACATAATCATCATTAAGTCTTGAACTTACATTTCTTTCTTCCCCAATACAACCTCACTAGGTTAGTGGATATCACATAGAACATATAATTCCAACAAATAAATAGAACATGTAATAATAAACAATCATTTCCCTTTAATTTACATAGATCATTATAATCCATTCCATTATCTAAAATCATGATTCATTCCATATTTATTTATACTCATTTAAGCTCTATTACCCCGTTTATATCATGGAAAGAATTTCACCATAGAAGCCATTCATTCACATAATTCAAATGTTACCTTTTGATCCCAATACTTGCATTACATTTTCAGTATAATTTATATGATTCAATACACCTGCAAGAAGCTTGTTAGGCATTAAGTTCGATAACTACTAGCACAAAGCCTGCTAGACACTAATCCCGATAAACACCGACATGAAGCCTGCTAGGCACTAAGTCCGATAAACACCGTATAGTCACTCAATTATGTGATATATTTTATGAATTAACACTTAGTTATACGATATAGAACTAAAAGATTAAATCATTAACAAATAATTTAATATAATCACACATTTACTATAACACTTCATTTGAACATTTTCATATCAGATAATTGTTATTATTTCGACGGATCCTTGTAAAAGTACTCAATATGTAAGTCCAGAATGTATGAGGCTCATTGGCTAATCAGATACAAAATAGTTGCGTCAGGTTACCCTTTCGGGTTAAACCAATGATAGTACCTATGAACTAGCTTGGCCAGAGCTAAGTAACATATTAAGCAACAAAGGATAGCTTTCCAAGCTAAATTCGAGTTTTGAGTTAACCCAAGTCTGCAACACATGCATGAGCTTGGTCCAGAACAGATAATCAGACAAAAATCACACGTATGAAACTTTTACTCGATCCATCGTAAATCATTTCATATAATTAATTTATACGTCTTATAAATCAATTGCTTATTATTATAAATGTGTACAAATAAAATTTACAACATAAATATCGATATATACTAAACACACAGATAGACACTTACTTCACATTATACCATTACGGGCACACATCCCATAGTCTTTATTTATCAAAGATAACATAAATATAACTAACATATTATATAATTATTTAGAACCTTTCTTTATTTCCAATCGTGACCCTCAACTATAATTTCATTTCAATAATACCATTTCAAACTCATATCCATGTATTTCACATTTCTAATCACAATACTCAACTTAAACATCACCACCACTTAATCCAGCTCGTCACATACTTATCTCAAGTAGTCAAACTCAATTACAACATAAATATATATGTTTTAAGTCACGAGAATAACATATAATTAATTTAATTAATTTACGAACTTACCTCAATTAAAACAGTTACTAAAACAGAGTCAACGACTAGTTCGGAACCTTAGCTTTTTCCTTGATTTAAATCCAATTGTAGTGCTTCATTATCTAAATAATATAACTTCATTCAATTAAATAATTCAATTAGCTTAAAATAATTAATTCAAGCCTATAACCCATTTTAATATGAATTTACAAAATTGCCTCAACATTTTTCTTTAATTCAATTTAGTCCTTAGACTCATAACTTGCAAATTTATCGTTTTTAAAAAAGAATCCATGTTAGTCAATTTTCTTAGGGGTCCAAAACAGTCCACATCTTTCACAAATTCACTTATTTCCCTTGAATTTTACTATTTCCTTAATAGGTCCTTATTACTTGAAATCAACAATGAACTTCACAATTTAGTCCCTTTTCACTTTTAACTTCAAATATATCAAATTAGTCCTTAAAGCTTTAACTAATCAACAATGGTAGTATTTAATATCTTTGATAATATCGAAAAATACAACATGGGTTAGCTAGATCAAGGTACCGAGATTCCAAAAACATAAAAATTACGAGAAAATGACCAATTTAAGCATACCAAATTGAAGCTTGAACCTAGCAACCCTAAGCTTTTCTCCCAAATTTTCTCCCCTTCAACTTCAATGGAAACAAAATGAAGAATATGTAACATCCAAAACCCGTAATCGTCACCTGTTTAAGGTCTCGAGGTCTGTCAAACCTTTACCATAATTAACACATATAAGTCAACCACGTATTCACTCAAATTCATTTAGGAAAACAGATTATTAACTTAATTAAATTTTACATACTCATTTACAAACAGTTCAAACTATCAGGGGTCTAATTGAATCACACAAGAACTTCGAGACAAAATCAAAAATTTCCATCCATAGGGGTCACATGACTATGTGTCTCAAACACACGCCCGTGTGCCTTCACATACACGCTCGTTCCTCAAACCGTTTACTAGACCATGTTCCTGCTCGAATTATAAGAACACAGCCGTGTCACAAACTGTGTGATAGACTGTGTGAATATGTGAAATTACCTCACACGTCTGTGCGTGTAACCATGTGTTGGGTCGTGTGTATGTGTGAAATAGGGTCACACGGCCGTGTCCTAGCCCATGTGATGCCCGTGTAAAGCCTGCTACTAATAACCCAAACACATGACCGTGTGAGTGGCCCATGTGTAGGCTATGTGCCCATTTGAATGACCAGAGTTTGTTTCAATTCTTACCTAAAATATTAAAGGCTCATCCTTTGATACAATAATATATTAGCCAAACCGTTCCACAAGAATTATCCAATTAAAGGCATATACTTCATGAGAATTTTATTCCAACACTAATAACCATAATTCATAACTCAAACCTTACATAAATACTCACTTGTTTTTAACCATACCAAAACATTGTGACAACAAAAGTTATGTTAAGCATTTTCCATCCAACATGTTCTCTACTGTCATCTATGTACCATCTCAAGGGTCTTATGCATACAAGAGCATAACAAAACAATATTCAACCTAGTACATGCCATATAAGCCAAGTGTTATAAAAACTACCGAAGATGCTTTCGGGATAGTGTGATTCTTCGAGATGATTTGATCTTCAACAATAAAATGAAATCTACAAAACAATAGAAAATTCATGGGTAAGCTTACGATGCTTAGTAAGTTCGCAGAATTTATTAAACTTACCAAAATAACTTATTCAATTTAAAATACAAAGGAACAACAATGATTTCTTGATTCAACCATGACAGAATAAGATTATTCGAGCCATTACAGAATATAGCTCATTCGAGCCCAGAACAGAAAATGGCTTATTCGAGCCAAACACAGAATAATGCCCTTTTGAGTCAGATACAAAGCAATGCTTGTTTGAGCCAGAGTTCAAAGTATTTCTTAAGCCTTCCATTTTGTTTTATTTATCCAATAATGATTTCAAGATAAATATAATTGAAAGTATCAAATTGAAAGTTAAAAGTACGAACTTACCGAGCTAAATTATAGCTATGATTAAATTCTAAGGACTACTCCGCAACTCTTCCTTTTCCACGATCAACAGCATGTTATTGATCTATCTCAACAATTTCATTTAATTAACTAAATCAACCAAAAAAAGTCTATCAATTATGCAGTTGAGTCCTTTTTGGCATTTTTAAAAAATACCCTCAACTTTTCACTTTTATTCAATTTAATCCCTAAGCCTTAAACATTCAAATTAACCATTTTTATCAAAACCCATCACCAGCCGAATATTTAATGGCCTCATAACAGTCCTTACATGGAATTATTTCACATCAAGTACATGTATTTTCATTCTTTTTAACAATCTAGTCCTTTAACATTAAAATCATCAAAAACTACTTTACAAAATAGTCTAATCTAACATCCAAGCTTAATAAGCTTCCTTAAAGTTCAAGAAACATCTCAACTCATCAATGACACAATTTATAACATTTGACATATTCACAAATTAGTCCTCGAACTATCTAGATTAAGCTAATGCGAACTCAAAAACATAAAAATTACTAAAAATGAGTGAAAAAATCACCTAAAATCTTCAACCCTAACTTCGCTGAGCTTTCTCTTCACCAAAAATGGTATTTTTTTCCTCTCCTAGTCGAATATGGCTTGAAGATGATGATAAAAATTTATTTTATCAATCTTTTAGGTTTATTATTAACATTTTACTACTTTACCCTAATTATTATAACTTAATAATTCACAAAAGCTTACCTATAATTGTCCACCACTAATCTATATGGTTTATTAACCATATTGGTCCTCACACTAACTCTTTTTTAGCTATTAATAACTTTAGCTAATGGAAACCAATTTCTTCCCATTTTATGATTTAGTCCTTTTTACTTAATTAATTATTTTAACGATAAAATTTCTTAACCAAAATTTATTACAACACTAATGACATCATAAATATTAAATAATCAATATTTACGAACTGACTCGTAAGAGTTGTGGTCTCGAAACCACTATTTTCGATACCACTAAAAACGAGATGTTACAGAAAAACATTTTTTCTTCTTTCTTACTAACTCTAACTCCCATTTACTTTAACAAAAAATCATGTCATTTATTTTATTTCTTTATTTTTATTAATTAAAATATTAAGGCATAATAAGAACCACACCTTTCCACCTAACGACACAATTCAATCTTAAGGGGAAATTGCCACATTGGTCCCTCCTATTTATTTCAAATTATAATCATTTTATAAATTGCACATTTACCACTTATGTAATTCAATTCCTGTACTTAATTTAAGCATTGCACAATTAAAATTACCTATTCAAAAAATCAATTAGCCTACAGATAAACTCCGTAAATATTTTCATTAAATATTTACGGGTTTGGTCCACAGATACGGAGTCTCAAAAATACACTTTTCGACACCCCTTGACTTTCGTCGTTACCATATAACATCTAAAGTTGGCCATCAAACACCACTAATCTTTTGACATGATTTTTTTTACCATTTAAGTCCTATTTCCCTTTTCATATCTATTAGGTACATTTAACCTATAGGATTTAACTTTTGTAGCTTTTATGATTTAGCCTCTTTTTACTTAATTAACCATCAAATCATTAAAATTTCCGAACCGAACTTCAATATGCATATGTAATAACTCCGTAAATATTTAATAAATATATTTACGGACTCGATTTAAAGAAACGAGATCCCGAAACTTCATTTTTTAAAACCACTTAAACTTAACCATTAATTCAAATAACATAAATTATCAAGTTAATATTTATTGTTATATTATATTTGACTATTAAATATTAAATAATAATATTTACAGACTTACTCGTAGGATTTGTGATCCTACAATCATTGTTTCCGGCACCACTAAAAAATAGATTGTTACACCTTCAATGTGGAGCTGTTGACTTGTATTTAAGCCTTCTAACAACCTTCTAGCCGTTTGGAGAGTTAGGAGTGAATTAGAGCCATTGTTGTAGTTAATTCGTGCATTAATTGCGGACTGCAAACCACTTGTATCAATACAATTCAACTTGTATGGATAGAAGTCTTGAAAATTATGATCGTTTGAGCCACGAGTATCGTTAGAAGTCCACTATATCGTTAAAAGTTTGAGGGTTTCAAGGGTTCAGAGTTGTACCGATAATTGTATCAATAGAAGGTGCAGGGGAGATAAAAAATTGCTTACCAACTTACTTGTATTGATAGAAGGCCCCCTAAGTATCGATAGAAGTCTAATGCTTGTCTTGGGATGCTCTCTGACTTATTTATACCTACAGAACTCAACCCAAGTATGATACAATTGAACTTGTATCGATAAAAGGGTTCCCAAGTATCGGTAGAAGTTTGGAAGAAATTTTGGGGTGCTCACTGACTTGGTTCATGTAACACCCATCGCTCGGTCCGATTGTCAGACTTAGACAATGCAATGCTACTACTATTACTGGAACAATCCAAAGCAATTTATATAAGAATTAATTTACTCAACATCTATTCATATAATAAGAATATGCACAATATGATACACAATCAAAATCAAATCTTAATAAATTTTAGGAAAATTCTTAAGTTGATCCGAACATAAAGAATGACCAAATAATGGACATGAGGAAAATATAATGGAGAATTTTGTCATCTTTTCTCCTTTAATATTTATCTAATAAAAATAATAAAATATCTCAACATAATAATTTTAATCTAGGGGCTCAAATTTCATCACATTTTTCATCAAGATCTAATGGTTAATATGTTGCTAACAATTTCATTAAGTAAATATAATTATTTTTTATCCAATGGCTCAAATTTACATGTTCAAGGGTAATTTGAACAAAATTATCTCACTTGCAAAATTATTATTTTGCCCCTAAAATTTTTTAATATTTACAATTCAATGATAAAAGGGCAACAGACTAAGATAAAAAAAGTCCTCAAATTACAAATTTGACCTTGGATTCTAGACCGAATTGAAGGGACTTGGCGTGCGAGCAACCTAAAACGCACAAGATAGCCAAGAGAGAAAAGAAATAAGTTGGTGGCAATTTAATGTAAATAATGATGGAACAAAGAACAAAATAAATAAGATAATGATTTTTGGATGTGCAAGGATCGACACTAGGAAGAAAGATCCATTCTTGATCAAATCAAGGCTACCAAAGTTAAAAGAATGATTAGTAAACATATGTGGCAATAGAGAAATTAAAAATGACCAAAAAACAATGGGAAAAACTCAATGAAGGTTTGGTCAGCAAGGAAACACAAGAGCCAAGGGTTTTGAGAACCCTAAGATTGATTCTTGATGGCAAAGGAAGTTGTTAATTAGATATGAAAATAAAGAAACGGAAAAGATTAGAAATTACTTTAAACGAATGGAAATAAAAGGGAAACAAGGATTAAGGTTCGATTGAGAGAGAGTCCAATATCCATGTGAATTAGGGTTTCTTAAAGCAAATGAAACTAATTTTGATCAGCAAACAAAGTAGAATTCAGATATGGAATTAAAACACCAAAACAAATTATTATTGAATGAAATTGAAGCAAAAACAATCAACAAGATGAGAAGAATCAATCAGTTAAAGAAAGATGAGAGATCTCATCAAATTGATGCAATCTTGATGGAAATCAATGTGAACCGATTCTTCCTGAGTGGTTCTTGATTTGAAAAGTGAACTAAAGCAAGCCAATTAGATAAATCATAAATAAACCGTACATAATTAAAAGAAAAGAAAAGAGATGGAAAGATTGATATGGCTAAATTTAAAAGATGGAAAGATAAAGAATGGATAGATGGAGAACACCTTAAGAAGCCTTTGAATCAAAAGATTCAATAACCTCCTTCAAACGGTTTTATTCTTGCCTTCAAGAATGAAAACTTGTCAATTCTAAGTTTGAAAATGATCCCAACAATCTAAAGTATTGTGAGGAACAACTTCTAAAATCAAACAAGAAAAATTCTTACAAAGAAAAACTCAAAGAGTATTTATTCAATCAAAGCATAATAATCAAGATGTGTTTAATGAATAATGTAGATGCGACCAGTTAATTACATCAAAATAAAACTCTTAAATAGAATAAATCCATAATTAATCTAAACAAAAATTAGTTCTAGTTGAACTACACTTTCTTGTTGACTAAGAAACATAAAACTTCTAAACAACTTAAAATGCTTAAAATTATCTTAAAATTCAAAATAAATAAATAATAAAAATATAAAACCTAATAAATAAAATATTGGGCTCATATATAATTAAAATTAAGCCTAAAAATCAATTTAAACTCAAATAAAAACTCAAAACTCGTAATTTCCCATAATAATCCTGTCCAAAAATTTTGTTCGTGCAATCTTCACTAAAATAATCATAACTTGAGCTCTCAAACTCGAAATCAAGTAATTCAAAGTGAATTTTAAAGATAAGAGATAACTCTTCAAACACTATGAAGATATCTGAACCCATAAATGCGTGGATCCCATTTAAAAAGTCATCGCAAGCCAGTTGATTTTTCAAACTTGAAAATTGACAACATTGGTGAATTAAATTTAATAAATTTCACCCCATCCATGCATGTATCATTCAAGAATTCCCATTTTTGTTATAATTATAGCTTTGGTCCTTCAAATTTCCATATTTTCAATTTAACCTTTAACTTTTGAATATTTGCAAATTAACCCTTTTAATTTTCATAATTTTACAAATTAACCTAACTCGACCCATGAATAGGTCTACGCTTGAGTTACAAAATAAAAACTACTTTCATAATAAAAAAATAATGTTTGATTAGCAAATTGGTCCCTAACTTTTATCAGATTGGTACTTAAAAGTCTTTTGTCAAGAGTGGTATATGAATTATCTTTTTATCTCATTTATCTCACAAAGTATTCGACATCCAATAAAAATATGGCATGCATCATAATTTATTTATTAGTATTTTTTTGATAGAATGAGATAAACTTTATGGTTTAAATAACACTTCTGATAAAAACTTTAAATACGATATAAGAATTGAGATATAGTTTGAAGCCTAAAATTATGCCTTCATACGTAACTTTCATTAAGGTAAGTATTTGATCGAGTCGAATCGAATTGAGTCAAAAAATTTTGAGTTAGTTGAGTTGACGGATCTTATTTTAGCAACCAAACTCAATTTGAAAATTTTTTCAAATCAAATCAAATCGAGTCAAAATATTTCGAGTGAAGTCGAGTTAACGAATTCTATTATTTATACTTAATATTACGTTTACATAGACCGATTATTTAACTAGTAGATGAAATACATGATTATTTAACTACATAAACAATATAATTGTTTTACCTTTTAACTTAATGGGTAAACATTTATCAAAACAGTATAGTTTTTTCTTTTCTTATTCGGATTTTCGGATAACTTGAATTGTGTAATTCATATTCGAGTTTAATTGAAAAACTTGATTTTTTATTTGAATTGATCTGAATAAATCAATTAATTCAAATAATTCAAATTATTTTATTCAAAATTTAATTTTTTATCAAATTTTTCGATTCGAATTGAATTTTATTCATAGCTAATCTTCATACAATGGTTTGGTTAGTAGGCAAATAAAATAATCCAACGTACGGCATAGGAATAATCAGAAAGGTAAAACAACGCCAATGATGTATCCACATTAGCCTATCGGATTCTCCAGACTTGTCCTCACTATATTTCTAGAATTACAATTATGACCCTATTAATTCGATTTAGAAATTTAAACAACTCGCGGGGCAATTACATTTCTTTCAGCGCTAGGGTTTTGCGATTCCTGCAGAAGCAGAGCGGACGAGCGAGAAAGAAAGAAAGAAACAAACAAACAGGAGACGGAAACAATGAGCCGGAGCTTGGGCATACCGGTGAAGCTACTGCACGAGGCATCCGGCCATGTGGTAACGGTGGAGCTTAAGAGCGGAGAGCTTTACAGAGGAAGCATGGTCGAATGCGAGGATAACTGGAATTGCCAGCTCGAGAACATCACCTACACCGCTAAAGTACCTCTCTTTCTCACATTCCCCCTTTTTTTTCTTTAGCTATTCATTTTCGACTTTGATTTATTTACTTTTATTTGGATCTGATGAATTTAGGGTTTATGCTTAGATAGTGATAAACGTTAAAATGCTTCAGTGTAGTGTTAGATTCAGGCATTGCATGCCAGAACTCTGCACTTAAGTTCATAGGCAGGTTAAGCCTTAGGATATTGGGGAAGAGATGGATGGAGTTTCTGGGGTTTGAAAATTGAGGATGTTTCTCAGCAATTTCTCATTGCTAAATTTGAGTTTGCCCCTGGATTTTGCTTATTGGCTGTTGTGTGGTTCTTTTTAGGTTATACTACAAATTTCAAGTTGTTACCTGATTTATAAAGCGTTTAAGTTGCTGGCTTCTTGCATCATTGTTTTTTATTTAATAGATCTAATTAAAAGTTGAATGAGTGACATCAGAATTTCATTGTGATTTGAGTGCATATTCTCTCATCCCTTTTTCAAAACTAGATATATTATCGATAGCATGTTGTTGTTTACTTTGGCTCAAGGTTCGTCTTGTCTTTCCTCTCATATTACTTCCACTTGTAACTGATTTTAAGCTGATTGATTGGCTTGGCTTCAGGATGGAAAGGTATCACAGCTTGAGCATGTTTTCATTCGAGGCAGTAAAGTCAGGTATCATGTCTCTCCCTCCTCTGGTCAACCATGTCTCGTTGTTTTTAGTTGGATTGATATGCAGCATTTGATGGTAATAGGTGCAGTTATAATCAAAACAGGAATACATTATTTGTCTATTGAAAGATGGGTATATTTTGACAGGTTTATGGTCATTCCGGACATGTTGAAGAATGCTCCTATGTTCAAACGCCTCGATGCTAAAATCAAGGTATGTCTTTTTTCAAGGTGTCACATTTCTTACATTATGCACTTCTTAGAAGACCTCTGACTTTGTTTCTTAACTTCATCAAAGGGTAAGAGCTCATCTCTAGGAGTTGGCAGAGGTAGAGCTGTTGCAATGAGAGCCAAAGTAAGTGTGCCTACACTGTAATTAAGATGGAACCCAAAGAACCATGCTCTTTTTGTGGTATCTCCTTATAATTTTCCTTGTCTATAAGCTTCATTTTCCAAATATGATTTCATTTCTTTTTGGTGTTACAGGCTCAAGCTGCTGGGCGTGGCACAACAGGTGGTAGAGGTGTTGTGCCATCAGTTCGTAGGTAACTTTGTCTTGTCAAATGGTTTCTAGTCTCTATTGTCAAGAGCCAGCATTCATCATTATATGCCACCGGAGAAATTCTTGGGTTTAGTGATCAAGCTTGTACTCATATTTAATGTAAAAGGATCTACACTTTTGTTATGCTGACGAAAATGAAATTAGAGAAATAGTTTTTCATGGATCCATATGAAAGCAAAGTGTCAATGTATGTCATGCACATCCAATCTCATAACTCTTTGCTCTTCTGAATTTTGTGCCTACCTTTCAGTTTTTCCTTGTGTGGGAATATGATCTTTTGAAACATATGGAAAAGTTTAGAAAATAATTGTTGTGTATATACACACACACTATATTATAGTACATCTCATTGAAAAAAATTATGTAAAAAATTAAATAAAATATTAATAAGGTATTGGTTAAAATGGCAAGCTTGAAAATTTTGGTTTTGATTTCTTGGTTTAAATTACACCATCTATGTTTTTCTATAAAAAAATTATTTAGGGTTTAAATTATTTTTAATAGATTTATTGTAAAAAATATAAAATCAAACTTGTTTTTAAAGGATCTTAGAATCTTCTTTTTGATATGATAAGCAACATCCCTTTTGGAATATGTGGATTTGAATGGAATTTAGTGTATATCTGGATGGGTAATACGGTGTGTTATAATATTTTATTTCACAATCATTATTATTTTTACACTAAACGTAAATAAATATATTTTCATCAAAACTAAACCTTAAAAATATCTTGTGTAATTTTATTTTTTTAAAAATAAAAAAAACTCAAGCGTACCTTTTATAGTAGTGGAGGGGTGTTTCTTTGGATGATGTGATGTTGATCTTTAATTTCATATCCTAGACTCGGGATTTTTTTAGCTTGCTTTTGGTCGAGTCATCTTTTAACGTTTACCATTTCTCAAATGATTTTTTATCTTTAGATTTATTCTTTGTTATTTAAAAATAAAATTGATGGACGTATTATTTGAAAATAGTAAAATTTTGAGTTCATAAAGTGGAAGATTGTTAAATTGAGTTCCACATATATAATAAGAGTTGTGGGTAATTAATGAACGGGACACTGACCTTTTGTGATAGTATTCAATGATGAACATTGTAATGGGTAGATTCAGACTCAAGACTTTTGTAATGTTGTAAGAAAACTAAAAAAGGACTAGAAAAACGAAAAAGTATGAAAAGTGAAATATTGAATTAGAATAAAGTAAATCGATTTGTCGATAGTTCTAGCCTCAAGTGTGATTTCAGTTTCGGTAGTGGAATTGATTATAGATATTTTTTAATCTTTTAATAAGTCCGTTAAATGGTTGAAAAACAACTTCAAATTACCAATTTTCTTTTGTTGTAAATTAATTGTGGCAATAGGTTGAATATCAACTCTTTTCAATCTAATAGTCCTAAAAAGAAGGTTTTAAGATTTAATTTGTTGACACCTTTATGATCTAGAAAAGCCCGACACTAATTATCAAACTTAATTGTACGATTGTTTAAATCATATTATTCACTCTTGTTATAGCCCTATTCGTATAAAAACACGTGGCAAGCCGAAAGGTTACCTCTAACCACCTCGAATCGAAAGGTCGCTCACAAACCCTCATACCGGCGTAACCATCCGAAAAAACACAAATCATCCGTTGTCTAGACCCTTAGGCTTCCATGAGAAATGTGATGTCGTTGGTTACCAAATATCATGTGGGTTCAACTTCTCTATATCATAAAGTTAAAATGAATGGCAAGATCTTTCCCATCACAAACATCTCCGTCCTATCAAAGACATTTGCCCAAGAGTTTCGTAATGATAGATAAATTGCAAGTTCAACACGTTAACATCATCCTACACAAGACCTTCGCCTATAAGTACCTCTAGGAACATTGAATAAATGATCGACTCTCCAATGATATCAAGCTTATACTATGCTAGCTTTCCTTCAACTTTTAGCCTTAACTCTCTCCTCTCATTTAATCTTTATAACTTCTGGCTCTTCGCCCCGTCTTGGTGAATTAGCCTTCGTGGTAACCTCTACACTCCTCTCTTTATCACATCCTTGTTGTAACATTGTATCAACAATCGGTGTGGTGAGCACGGACACTATAACTTTACAATCCCATACCAATGCCCCGGTTGACCCAATTAGCCCAACCAACATGGTTTTTTCATCCGCATCAGCCAATACCTTCATCCCACTTGGATCAAGATCTTCCTCTAGTTTGAATCCACTCAAGTTCTTTCTTCTTCTTCTTCTCCTCCAGGACCATCTTTGTAGTATGCACATGTTCTCCTTCCCACTTTAGAATAGCTCATGAATGCTCTAAACACCCTTTAAGCTTTAACCCAACCATCTTGGTCGCACCAATAGACCCCATCCTTCCAACATCTTCGATTCCCTTAACAATTGGAAAGCATCAATTGTCATCTGGTCATCCCTCTCTAGGTCCATAGAGTAAGTAAATTGTTACTTGCAACAAACTATATCTTACCTTATAGCTATACCACTTTCCCCGACTATGATATCAGCCCTATTAGAATAAGGTCATCGTCAGCAAGCTTCTGGTTCTCAACTTCATGATTCGAAAACCTAGAAGAAACTGCAATGACTAGAAGAATAATTCTCCCAATAGGAGTGTTACTTTAAAGAGCAACAACGCATCCTTGATAAAAAGAATGCTCAAAATGAATGATTAATTACTGAATTAAAGGCTACGTAGGTGATAACTCTTGAAAAGAGTTATATTTTATACCTTTTTAACCTTGAGAAAGTGTTTGGACTTAGGTAAAATTAAGCATTTTAGGATAGAATTTAGTATTTTTCATGCATGCATGCATAAAGCTTGGTTGTACGTAATTTGTTGCATTTTTACTCTAATTTTGAAAGAAAAAGATGGTAGGGTGGTTGAGTGTGGTGCAGGTGTAGGATAAGGAAGTTGGAATCCAGGATGAAGGATTATGCCCTGACAAAGTTTGTTGTTAGGGCAATCCTGGGAGTGCTGACTCAGCAGATTCTAAAAGTTGTTAGTTGAATGCTGACCTGTTAGAGGAATACACAAGAAGAAATGTAAAGGGTGTGATCTTACTAGAATGCTTCTAGAAGATGTACGGAGAGGATGAGCTGTGCAAAAAGTATCGGCCTAAAACAGTCTTATAAATACTCGTGAGGAAAATGAAGAAAGTGTGAACTGTAAATGAAAAAATCTGAGTGAAGAATTGAGGGAAATCACGCACGACCAATGTGCAAATCATGAGTGGATTCTGAGGCAGGCAAGAAAAAGACGAGCTCCATTGAAGAGCTGAGCACGAGGAAGAAGGCATCTACCCTCCAGATCTAGCTAGAGTGCCGGAGACGGAGGAAGCTGGTGACAATAGCTCCTACTATTTCATCCTTGGATTTGGTTATTTTATTTGAGTTTCTATTGAGACGATAATGAATGTTAATTTTTAGGTTTATTTTGGATGATATTTTGTTAATATTTTATGAATGATTTTTGGTTAAATCTATTGTGTTACTGTTTATTCATTTAGACTTCTTACATGCATGCTTACCATAGATACGATGGGAGTTTAAGTGTGTAACAATTGCTAAGTGAATTTCATGATAGTCAGTATAACTTTAGACATTTGCCATGACATTCTGGGATATATGAATCTACTCTAAATAAGCTCAACTTTATTATTCATCATAGTCTACCCTTTGATATATTGCCAACACTTTTACCACCGTTCATCACATACCATTTACAGTTTACCATTTACCTTTCAGTACTTAGTTTATCATTTACTTTTCAGTACCATTTATTTTCTGTTCTTAGTTTATTTTAGTTTCTTTTATATTACTTTGCCATTGTATAATTCATATCAACTTTGCCTCAACATAATTTCTTTGCTATGATATTAACATACATTAACTATACCCTAACGTTATTCTTTTTCCATGACAATAACTTAGTTAGATCACATTAATTTCGATCCCTATGGAGACGATAAATCACTTATTACTTTATTACTTGAGCGGCGTGTATACTTGCACATTTGCATATACGTTTTACACGCAACAGTAGGAGGCTCCCAAACAAGAGAACTAACTCGTCAAGAAGATGAAGCACAATCTGCCCTTAGCGAAAATCGTGAGCATGGTGATTTAGGTGATCTCTGCCAGAACGACTCTAACCCTCTGGCTACATCTCAACATTCTTAAGGTAATAATAATGCCTTTATAGAAGAACAACTCAAGGCTTTCATAACAGAGCTAATGTAAGAAGCAAAAGGCATAAAGACAGACGAGTCTACTTAGAATTACTCCGGTAAACCATTAGCTTTTGAAGTAATCGACAACCACATCTCAACTTCTTTCAAATTCTCGAAGTTCATATACAATGGTTCAGGGGACTAGAAGACCATCTAGCTCGGTATAACAATCATATGAACATACTAGCATATTCCAATGGGATCAAGTATAGGGTTTTCTCCATGACCCTCTCACAAACGACTTGATAGTGGTAACTTTCATTGCCTCGAGGGTCCATCCGTTCTTTTGATCAGCTAGCAATACAATTCATAAATCGCTTCTTGGCCTACAAAACACTCCAATAATCCCCAACGTACATGATGACCATTCATCAAGGAAAAAATGAATCCTTTTGTGATTATGTTCGACGATTTAGTGAAGCTACTATGATCACAAAAGAAGTCATCGACGAATGGGCCATCCAAAGGCTTTATTGTTAGAACCACCCACCAGCACTTGAGGTACATCATTTTTGGCAATAGTGTGAGTAAGCTTTCCCACTTGTACAAGATGGTGCACAAATTCTCGAAGGGTGACAAAGTTGAAAAAGTTTGTGCTGATTCTTCTGCATCAACCCCTAGGCAAACCAACCCCTCACAACAATCGCCTCTCAAGAGATTTCAAGGCTATCAACAGCCATGGACCAGTCCAGGGGTAAGTAGATATGGTTATGGACACTACAACTAGCCAAACCAGAGGAAACATTAATAGGTGAAAAATGTCCATGTTGAAAAAATCCCGGTTTGAAAACAGGTTTCTTGCATAGTGAAAAATTAAAATTTTGAAAACTAATTCGGTTTGTGATATTTATAGCAATAAACTTAATTGAAATCATACATGTGTTTTTGGATTAAGCGGATCCTTGATGTTTTTTGACTTTCAACCAAATGATATTTTTCGCTTGTACCGCAAACTGCTTTGAGTGTGGGCTCGAACCAATTGAATCGAAACACAGAACTAGAAAAAAGTTCTCTCTTTTTGGGGTGAAAACAAAAATTCTCTCTTATTTAATAGAAACCAATAAAATTGTTATTCTGGAAAAATATAATAAAAGTTGTGAATAAACTTTCTTTATTTTTCAACAAAATAACAATATCTCAAAAGCTGTGTCAATAGCTCTACTAGTGCCATCTATTTATAGTAAGAGAAGGTAAAACCCTTGTAGAGTTGTAGATGTTTATTTTAAATAGAAAAGCATCTTACTTAGAGTAGGAGAGGGGTGAACGACTAACCCTTGTATTTCTACTAGGTTTGTCGCCCCTTCATGTTATATGAGGGGTTTTGGGTCTCTCTCACATCGGGTCTAATTACGAGTACTTCTTGGGCCTTTTTGACCTAGTACTATGTAATATGATCCAACCTGATTCAATTTTTCTATTTCTCAAAATAAACTTTAATATTTACATATTAAATAATTTTTTCATCTCAATTTTACCCTTAGTAAAATTTTGACGATTTTACCTCCGGTAAAATTTTGAGAAAATTCGTTCAATATGTCACAACTCAACATGCTCACTGTGACCGAATGGTTTATTTTCATTTCTGAGCTTCAAAAAAATCCAAAAATATAAACTCATTCTTCCATCATTTCCATTTTTGGAAACCTATATTCATTTTCAAATGATTTCATTTCTCCATTTCGAAGAAAACCATAAACATTCCTAAATGTTTTCCATTTTTTTTTTGTATTCATTCCCTTCATTTCTATTCAAACACACTATTAATTTTTGGTTTCAACGAGTTCGCAGAGGGATCGATTGGACATATGCAGTGAGGCTCAATTAATTTATAATTAAGTTCTGACTTTTCGCCTTTTAATTATAAACCCGTCTAGTCACAAATTCATTCCACTATAGTATCGTGATTGAGGTCTCCTTAAAGACATACCATTATGAAAGCAACTACTTAGTGCTCGTCCAATGATCTTGTCATAAGTGTGTTCCCTCATACAATATCATTGATCTCTTTGGGATAATATCCGTGTTCTAATATGATCCTATTTTATCTCATGAAAACCATTACATATTCCTTCATGAAAAGTCCATCACTATCAAATAGTGATCAAGTCATCCATCACAAAGACGGACGACCCCTGGCTACATTTACTTTTCATCAATCATGTAATGACAATGAGAGAATATCATTTACCCATGTTTTGGGCTATAAATTCTGTTGTTGTAAATGATGATACATGCTATAGAAGTTGTACACCCAACGCACCAGTTTTTTATTCCTTATCTATTTGAACTCATGCTTTTATTTACATCAAAGTGTATAGGTCAAGCTTACGTAGTTCGTCATCCACTCAGGATTTATGTATGCCACACTATGAACGTCAAAAGTGAATAAATCCATTGTGTAGGGTTTAGTGAGTGGAGGTATGATTATTTAACTATTATGTAGGGTTTCTCAATGGATCAACTATTCGGGAAAGGAAGAATGTGAAATAAACCCTAAGCTTGACAACCATGGGAAGCCATCAAGATGGGAATTAACCCAAAATTGGTATGACCCATTCGTGAACACCTTAATCCTAAGTTGATTTGGACTGTGAGGTCGGAAGATAAGTAGTTCCTACTGACTCATTATTCTAGTGGACGTATCGAAAGATCCTGGTAGGATAATGACTAGTTGAATGATGAAAAGCCCGAAGCGACAGTTGATGAAGCATACCGAAGCGAGCTAATCACCCTATAACCATATCTGAAAAATTTACATTTGTGTTTTCCGTTTTATTCATTTGTCTTGTTTTATGAAGTTTTATTATTTTATAAAAGCCTAAAAACCTATTATTTATGTTTCGTAATATAACTTGATTAAATTACTAATTAGATCCTATTGTGTTTAGATTAAAATTAATCTAGTGCTAAGCTTCCCTTGAGTACGATTCTCAGAATACTTTCAAGTGTTTCATTGTAAACTAATCTATATTACAACCTGACCCGTATATTTGCGGACACCACCTTAAATCCCTATATTTTAGAAGCAGTATTCACACTCTAGCTGTTAGTATGTCTAGAGACGGTCAGAACCGTGTTGCGAGGTTGTACTTTTGTGGAACTCAATAAGTTCTTATGAACTTAGTCTCTCTTTCTTATTCTTAGGTGATTAGGTTGGAAGCTTGTAGAAGGGATTCAGCCATAACAACGGCCTCCTTCGTGAGTCATCTCTTATTTATGCTAGTAACAAGTAATCCTTGGGGATAGGATAAATGTTAAAATATCCGCCGGTTTTAAATTCAAAAGCTTGTACCTGAACAACTGATTTTGTACTTTTAAGCTCTTATGAGCAGTATTTATGGGCAATACGCCAAACTGTTTTAATGATGATAGTCAGCCAACAACGAATTTTGAACTTTGAAATGAGAGTTAGCATATTTTCCTTTTTATTCATATTTAAGGATTAAAAAAAGGTTTCCGTTGAATGTTTGTTAAACATTGTCTAATTATACTTAGCGTACTATCACATGAAGTACCCTTTTAAAGCTTGTATGTTTGATAATTTGGGTTAGCACCACAGTATATAGAGTAGTTCACTGGACTCAGGATATTAGATTTTTATTTGGCTCGTCCGTTCGACTTGTTTAAAATTGTGACACTTCGTACCTGTATCTGACAATCGAGTTGGGTGTAGTGTTACAACATACTTGTAGCTTTCAATCCCTATTTTGTTTGTCTTCCCGAACAAAAAATGTTTGGCCTGAGGACTCCCTTGCATGTGGCTGAACCACAACAACCCCGACAGCTTCGTCTGATTTCCTTCACACAATTGGTACAATTTCTGGAAGAGTTTAGGTTTCGATTTCATCCCCTTCTCTTAGCAGAGGATGATGAAACCAATTAGTATCCACTAGGCAGTTCTGGATAGCTGCCTGAGAGCTATCTTACAGAAATTCATCACCTTTCGTGTGAAAGGATGAAGCAAAGGGTAAAACCTTTTTCCAAATCATGCAATGGAAGCAGGAAGCAGGGAGGATCTTTTTAGATCTTACGAGGGCTATATTTCCCAGCAGAGGATGATGAAACCAATTAGTATCCACTAGGCAGTTCTGGATAGCTGCCTGAGAGCTATCTTACAGAAATTCATCACCTTTCGTGCGAAAGGATGAAGCAAAGGGTAAAACCTTTTTCCAAATCATGCAATGGAAGCAGGAAGCAGGGAGGATCTTTTTAGGTCTTACGAGGGCTATATTTCCCATCAACTCGAGATATATCATACTTGGCTATCTTTTGACGGAGCCCTCAGGCCTGTAACAACGCTATAGATTCATCTGTTGTGGTAGTGCACAACGGAGACTATTTCAATTATATTTTTATAAAAATTATTAAATTAATTTAATATACTATGATTTGATAATATCACACGCATATAATTCGAACTAGTATTTTATATAAATACAAATATAATTTAGTTCAATGTTTTCGAAAATTAGATTGAGTTGTTGAGCCGAAAATCATAGATTCAATTGGTTTAATTAGTGATGTGTAATGAAAAAACAACCAAAATCGTTATGAAACAGAAACAAAAAATCAGAGAAATTAATCAATTAAAAGCATGTGAATAACTGATAAACTTAAATTTTTTCATTTTAAAATTTTTAATAGAAAATTTTCGATTCCGTCATTATGTTTTTCTTTGTAAATAATTAGCGCCACAACATCAATGTCAAGACATTGCAATTAATAAAAATTCACAATCATAAGCTGCCCTTTATTCCCCTTATTTTCCTTTTTCTCCGTTTAAGCATATTAATGGTTTGTCTAGAATGTCACTAGATCTTTTGACATGAAAAAAGATGGCAACTCAAGCATCCCACTCGATTACTTAATCAATCACAACTTTATATAGTTACTAGTTCTACTCATAATTTTCTGATTAGTGGAGTAAGTGAATAGCTTAGAGTGTCACTCAATCTTTTTAGGCAAAAAATAAATGACAATCCAAGCATCTAATATCAGTTATTGAATTGGTAATAATTCTATGATTTTAACTATGATCTAAGTGGTTAGCAGAGTATTTGATGTTTGTATTATAATTTTTCACAATAAAAACAATAAAAAAGGTGTATTGGCATGATGGTCAAGGGTGTTCATTATTTCAGGCGTAATCTAGATTCGAATCTCGCTAGTCACGCTTAGATACTTAGAGGATTGTGGAAGCAATTTTTGAAACATTGCTTGATGACAACAGCATGCAAGGAAAGCTAGAACCATAATTCATACAAGAGGACTTGTAGATAATTGTTTCCAGTCAAGGTATTGAGCACGACTCTGCCCACCAGATTAAAAAGAAAAAACAGTGCTCAACCAACAGCGTTAAGTAGGGCTGTAAATGAATCGAACTTGAATGAACAAACCTCTGTTCATGTTTGTTTGTTTATTTTTAAGCTTGTTCGTGTTTAGTTTATGTTCGTTAAGAATTTCAAATTTTTTGTTCATATTCATTAATTTAAAATTATGTGTGTTCATGTTCGTTTGTTTAATGTTCAAGAACATGTTCATTTAACTTAATCGAACATGTTAACGAACATTAAACAAACATGTTCATAAACATATAATTGAACATGTTCACGAACAATGTTAATGAATAATAAACAAACAAAAAACAATAAATACATACACAGATATTGTTTTAATATTTTTAAAAGAAAATATCATTAATAAATAAACAAGTTATAAACGAGTAAAAAATGAGCTTGTTCGTGAACATAAACGAATCGAACACACCTCTATTCGTGTTCGTTCATTTATCAATTAAACATAAAAATTTTGTTCATACTCGTTTATTTAGCTTAGTAAATGAACATAAACGAATGTTATACAAACGGTTCATTGAACATTCTGTTCATTTACACCTCTAGTACTAACACTGACACCACAAAAAACAAAGAATGTGAAACTTTGAGCAATTTTTCCTAATCCCCCACTTTAATCCACATTGGCCTCAAGGTCACAAAAAGAAACTGAAAATTGAGGCAAGGAATACTCCTAATGGGTGCTATAGACACCCGATTTTGTCCGAGCCTAGTTGAAGGTTCACTTGTTCTTTCTTAGGCCCGTTGGAAGCCCACTCGATTTTGGGTTAGATAGAGATCTTGATTTTTCTTTTCTTTTTGACTTGTCAAGGGCCCAAATTATTATTATTATTATTAGGGTTTCATGAACCATAGCTCTTCTTTTGCGACATATCATAAACATTCAAAATAGTACCAAGTTATTAATCAAAAGATCAAATGAAACGTGACAAAAAAAATACAAATAAACAAGATTAAATAACAATATATATGCATGAAATGAATGAAAAAAAAGAGGCTTTTTCATATTCTGATTTTTTTATAAAAAGGTAAGGAGAAAAAACAACAACAAGCATGTTATTTTCTTCTTCTCTTCTCTTTTTTTTTTGTCATGGACATATCATGAAGCATGGGGTTTGGATCCGATGAAGGGGACGATATCGAGCCATCGGTCCTCCGCCCCTAGGAGCCCCCAAAAATCCCATTTTCTTTCCTTTTCATTTGCTCAAATAAATGTTTTTTTTAAAGAAAAATAGCTTGATTTTGGGAAAAAGTTTTGTTTTTTTAAACAATTTCGAAATAAAAGTTTTGATTTTGAAGAAAAATAGTGATTTTCTTTAAAAAAGAGAAAGTTTATATTTTTAAAAATAAAAATATGTTTTTTAGTTATTTTAAAGAAAAAAGTTTAAATTTTTAAATAAAGTTTTGATTTTTTTAACTATTTCGAAATAAAAATTTGGATTTTAAAGTAAAATAGTGATTTTCATTAAAAAGAAAGAAAGTGTAGATTTTTAAAAAAATAAAAATCTGTTTTTTAATGATTTTAAAGAAAAAGTTAAAATTTTTAAACAAAGTTTTGATTTTTTTTAGCTATTTCGAAATAAATGTTTTGATTTTGAAGCAAAGTAGTATATTTGTTTTAATTAAAAGAAAACTTTTCATTAAAAGAAGAAGAAGAAGAAATTTCCGACCACCGTACATGGCGGCTCCACCACTGAAGTCGGAGAATCGTTGGGCTCTTCGGTAGTGGAGCCATGACCAACATAAAAGGAGGAAAATAAAGTGGAAGAGTTTTTTTTAAATGAGGTTGAAAATGAGAGAAAAAAATAGATTTTTCATATTTATAAGTGTCAAAATGGGTAATTTATTCCCACCTCCAAACTTTTTAAATTTATGAAAAATACCCCATTTTTTATAGTGATGCCCTCACTCTTTGGCATATTTACACCCGTAACTCTTTTATTTATTAAAACCTTTTAATTTAACTGAAATTTCAAAATTAAAAGCAAATTAATTGCTACATCAATCCTCTGTCCTCCATATTTTTTTTTTATCTTTTAATCTCAAAATCAAGCTATGTCATTTTGTTTCCATTTTAATAAGTTATTTATATTTATATCTTCCCTTTCATTTACATTTATGCTTTATATATTTGTTGTCAATTATGCATTTTAGTTTCATATTTTATATCTATTTATATTTATGTTTCTTTTTTTTACATTTGAATTTAGGTTAGTCTTTAAGTATTTTATTTTAGATACTTTTTAAGATAACTAATAAATGTCATATAAAATATATTATTTTAGGATTTTGACAAATTTAAACTTTAGATCAAGAATTTTAAAGTAAGATAAATCATAAACCCGACATAAGATACTTTTGTAAGATCTTGATAGGTTCAACGTTGTTAATTAAATCTTTTAAAATAATAATAATGATAAAAGATTGAATAAGTTGTAGATGAATTTGGAAGGTCAAGTTTTCGCTTAGCAAGCCGAAGACATATATGAACAGATTGAAGAACTCAAAAAAGAATCTACCCCTTTTGCGACTGAGAACGAATCTGCATTGAACTTTCTGGAGGTGGCTCAAACACATTACCAAAAGTTTATCAAGCTTATAAGGAGGAAGAAGAAGAACGACGAGTAGAGATTTGCCCTATAACAATATGATCGATTAGTATTTTCTTTAAGTGTGAATGAAAAATGAAAAAACTTTGTAAGCCAAACAGTTTTCGAACCTTCCATGAAAGAAAATGTTTATATTCGAGTATATTTACGACAATGTGCCCCAATTTCATTTATTCACCCATTCATTCACTCATTTGTTTATTCAGAAACATTATTTGGAAAAAAAAGAACATTTTTTATGACAAATCCAAATAATTTTCTAACTTTGGAAATAAATGTTATTCGAAAAAGGACCAGAGATATACATCATGAATTGATAAATGATCCAAATGACATCTTTGAATAAAATTCTCATAATTATGTTCACTATAACGATCATGAGACGGAAGAGGAGGAAGTTGTATGAAAGGAGTTTTTGAGACAAGAAAAGAAGTTTATAAAACCCCACTTGGAGGGAACAAATTTAATCAATCTGGGTGATGATGAGGTAAGAAAGGAAATTAGGATTGAAACCACTCTCATGCCAAAGCAAAGTTAATTGTTGAAGGATCTACTCATTGAGTTCTCAAATGTGTTTGCATGGTTATACCAAGATATGCTGGGTTTGGAAACCAATATTGTGGCTACCTTTGAAATCAGATTTTTAGCCGGTATACCAGAAGTTGAGAAGGATGAAACCTGAGATGCTGTTGAAGATTAAAGAAGAGGTTAAGAAACAATTCGATGCGGGATTTTTAGAAGTAGCTAAATACCCAAAGTGGGTGGCGAATATTGTACCAATTCCTAAAAAGGATGGGAAAGTTAGAATGTGCGTCTATTATAGAGATTTGAACCGATCCAACCCTAAGGATAATTTTTCGTTACCTCATATAGACACATTAGTAGATAACACTGCTAAACATTATGTTTTCTCTTTCATGGATGGATTCTCGAGGTATAATCAAATCAAAATGGCGAAGGACGACATGGAAAAGACCACGTTTATCATGACCTGGGGAACTCTTTGTTATAAGGTCATGCCATTCGGTTTGAAAAATACTGGGGCCACGTATCAACGAGCAATTTTGACACTGTTTCATGGCATTATGCATAAAGAGATTGAAATTTATGTTGACGATATGATAGCAAAGTCCGTTAGGGAGGAAAGTCATGTGGAAAACCTCTGCAAATTATTTGAAAGATTGAGAAAATACAAATTGAGATTGAATCCAACAAAATTTACTTTTGGGGTAAAGTCAGAGGTAGTTAGGTTTCATAGTGAGTGAACGGGGAATTGAAATAAAGCCGGATAAGGTTCGAGCAATTCAAAATTTGACACCCCCTAAAACTGAGAAGGAGCTAAGAGGTTTTTTGGGATGGTTAAATTTCGTGTCTCGTTTCATCTCGCAGTTGATGGATAAATGTGATCCTATCTTGAAGCTCTTACGTAAGGATAGTGATGGTGAATGGACTGAAGATTGTCAAAAAGCGTTCGAGAAAGTAAAAGAGTATTTGGTTAAGCCACCAATTTAATTCCCCTAGTTCTAGGAAGACCTTTGATTTTGTATTTAGTAGTGCTGGATAATTCTATAGGTAGTGTTCTGGGGCAACGACATGGTTCAAACAAGAAAGAGCACGCAATCTATTGGTGTTGCACTTTTGCATGAACCACATGTCGATTAAGGCAATACATGTTGTATAACACTACCTTCCTCATCGCAAAGTTGGACCCTTTGAAGTACATCTTCGAGAAGCCATCATTTTCAAGAAGATTTGCTTGTTGGCAAGTGGTATTGTCTGAGTATGACATCGTTTACGTGTCCCAAAAGGCTATAAAAGAAAGCATAGTCGCGGATTTTTTGGCGGATCGCTCGAAAGAGGAATACGAGCCCATGAGTTTTAATTTCCCAAACGAAGAGATCATGTTAATTTCGAAGCGCAAAGAAGAAATTTGAAGGGTGTATTTCGACGGAGCATCCAACATGATTGTGCATGGGATTGAGGAAGTAGTAATCTTCCCAAGTGGCCAGTATTTTCCCGCTACAGCTAAACTGATGTTCACCTGTACGAACAATGTAGCTGAATGCAAGGCATGCATTTTGGCACTTCAGATCGCCATTGAGAAAAAGATTAGGGTTTTAAAAGTTATGGTGACTCGACGTTATTTGTTTACCAATTAAGAGGAGAATAAGAAACAAGGGATTCCAAATTGATTCACTATTAAACATATGTGCATGGACTGATCAAAGAGTATAATGATATCTAATTTTGTCATTTTCCAAGAGAAGAAAACCAGTTAGCAGATGCATTAGCTACTCTAGCTGTCATGTTAAAGTATGATCCAAAACAGAAGTGTAACCTATACAGAGCTGAGGGTCAAGGACTCGATGGCCCATTACGTAGGAGTAGAATCGAGAACGGATGGGAAACCATGGTATTTTAACATCAAACAGTATTTGCAATAGTAGCAATACCCAAATTGCACCTCAGAAAGTGATAAACGAATATTAGGAGGTTGGCTATGGGTTTCTTCTTGGATGGTGATTTTTTGTACAAAAGAGGACGCGACAAAACACTGTTGAGATGTTTCGACATAGAGGAGGCGAATCAAATAATGAAGGAAGTTCGTAATAGAGTTTGTGAAGCACATAGTAACGGACATATGATGGCAAGGCAAACCATGAGGACTTGATATTTTTGGTTGAAGTTGGAACATGATTATTATGCTCGGAAGTGTCATAAATGCCATATTTATGTAGACAGTATTAACACTCCTCCTATTAATCTTCATGTCTTGGCACCTCCTTGGTCGTTCTCAATGTAGGGCATAGATGTCATTGGCCCCATCACACCGAAAGCATCAAACGGACATCGCTTCATCTTTGTAGTAATTGATTATTTCACCAAGTGGGTTGAAGCTGCTTCATATGTCAATGTAACTCGACTAGTAGTCTATAAATTTCTTAAAAAAGAGGTCATTTGTCGATACAGTTTACTAGAAAGAATCATATCAGACAATGCTAAGAATTTGAACAATGCCTTGATAAAAGAGGTTTGTGCACAATTTAAGATCAAGCATCACAATTCTTGGCTATAGCGTCCAAAAATGAATGTGACAGTCGAGGTCACAATCAAGAATGTCAAGAAGATCATTTCCAAGACAACAGAAACGTACAAGGATTGGCATGAGAAACTCCATTTTGCTCTCCACACATACCATACATTAGTGAGGACTTCGATTGGAGCTACTCCATTTTCATTAGTGTATGGCATGGAGGTCGTTTTACCTATCGATGTGCAAATCCCATCTTTACGAGTGTTGAGGGAGGTACGACTAGAGGATGCATAATGGGTGCAAGAGAGATATGAGTAGTTGAATTTAATTAAGGAAAAGAGATTTGCAGTTTTATATCATGGCCAATTGATAGCACTAGAAATGACACTTAATTTCTCCTTAATTTAGTGTATAATTTATTCCTTTTGTATCATTTCTAGCATGCATTTTTAGCATTTCATACTTAGGATGTATATTTTCTAACTCAATGCTGTTTGATCTTACTTTCTTTTATTTTATCTCTTTTGTGCCACTAATGTCACTATGCTTAGCACTAGTTTTGCGTCTAGAGTTGTCAGTATAGAAATCCACTTGGGAATATCAGAATAGGAAAACATTCAGAGTTACGGTCACAAGATGATCTAGAATTGCGGCCAAAGATGTCGTCACATGAATGCTTCCACAATTTATCAAAGATTTTATGCTGCTAACATATCCAGAAACACCAGCGAAAGAGAAAATTATCGCAGTAAATTAAAGTCATAATTTACGTCCAGAGATGTCGCGACAATTTGAAACTGTCCATTGAACAAATCAGATCTGCGTAAGTGCATAGTTGTCAATAACAAACTTCTACAGCTGCACAGAGGAGTTAGATCTGAGAATGAAGAAGGATCTACAAGGACTAGAGATTATAAATAGAAGAAAGGGAGAAAAGATATATATCAAGGTGTGAAGAATTCAACTCTAAAATTTCTCTTATACATTCTAGAAAATAGTTGCCATGGAAGCTTGAATCTTGGAGGAAGATGATCTGAGGCCACAAGGATGCAACAGCTTCTGACGAGAAGTGCTTGGTACGACGCAAGAGGAACGGTTAAGGGAGAATCTAATAGACTAGGAATAGGATGTTTCAATTCATTTGTTAATCCCACTTAAAATGTTGATGAATACTATTAATAATTGATTGAATACGGAAGTATCTTTTAATATTAGATTTGCTTTTAGCTCTATTCAATTCTGCTCATTTGATTATCTTTGGATTTAACTGTTTTGACCACGAAAGTACGATTGCAGTCACAATCACTGGAAGGTCCGGTGACAAGTTAGATTAACAAGCAAGACAACGGAAGTTGCTTGAGACTAGGAGGAATTCTGGTCACTTGTTCTTAAGTGCTCAGCATTACCAGCACTGGAAGGTGTGGTAGTAGTGGGTACTTAGGTCTTTGTTAAATAAAGAGTTGATATTAGTACGATCTCATTGGAACATAATTGCGGTGATAAATTCATCTATAAGTTACCTTGTAGTCACATTTAGCGTTGTGACTTGTGAAATCAGTGATCCTCTCCACTTCTTTACACTTGATCTATTTCTTTATTATTTCTGAATTTGCATTACAACATTTCAACAATCAATTCATTTTATATTTCAGTTGCACTGACATTTTGTATTACAATTATACTGACAATTTTACTCTTAACCTATGTAGTTATAACCAGTTTGCGGTGACATTATTCCTAGCAGTTCTTCTTATTTTGACTTCTTTTACATTGACAAATTTAAGCATAAACTGCCATCTTTGTGGGATCAATATCTAATAGTTTCACACCTATCAACTATACTTGCATCGACAAGTGTTCGCTTGCAGAATTGCTATGACGTTCATACCGCGATCAAGTTTTACCGTCGTTGTCGGGGATGACGTTTGTTTGATGTTTATTTTTGTAGTCGCAATTATTTGTTCCTTTTCTAACTCTTATTGATTACTGATCTTTTGATTAATTCTTTTCAATTTTCTTTTTAGGTGTTTATGTCCACAAGGAGAAATCCTAACAACATTGTTAGTTTTGATCCAGAACTTGAAAGGACAATTTAAAGGAGAATACAAGAATAAAGAAAAATAGCTGGAAATAACAATGATTTACCACCATTGCTGCCACAAAATGTTATTCCTCCAATGCAGCCATAAGTAGTCAATAATATACCACCGCCACCGGAAAGAGAGTAAATTCTTGATAGGACAATTAGAGACTATGTTGTTCCTGTGCTCGATGATCTAAAACTAGGGGTTGTTAGACCGGCAATACAAGCTGATAATTTTGAATTAAAATCGGTTATGTTTCAAATGCTTAATTCGAATGGACAATATGCAAGTTTACCTCATGAAGATGCAAGAGAGCATCTCAAATCATTTCTACTTATTTGTGCTTCTTTTAGTCAACATGGTGTTCCTGATGATGCATTGAAGATGCAGAAGTTCCCTTATTCTTTACAAGGAAGGGAACGAACATGATTCCTTGGTTTACCGGCTGGATCCATTACTTCCTGGAATGCGCTAGCAACACAGTTAGTTTTGCTATTCAATCCACCAACAATGAATGCTAGATTGTGAAATGATATCACGACATATCATCAACTGGATGATGAAAATTTATACACTATATGGGAACGTTACAAAACTCAGCTGAGACGTTGCCCCATGGATGAAATTCAACAAGAAACACAATTTGAGATATTTTGCAATGGACTAAATGCGTAGACAAGAAATCTTGTCAATGTATCCGCTAATGGTCCTTTGTTGGATTGCACTTACACTGAAGCTATGTGAATATTAGAGAGGATTGCGCAAAATAATTATCAATATCTAATTTATCGTGCTGCTCAGGTAAAAACAAATCCTGGAGTTATGGAATTAGATGCAATTTTAGCTTTAAGTGCACAGGTTTCCTCATTGGCTTCTAGTATGAGCACACGGCAACCAGGTGCTCTACCCAATGATACTGAAAATCTAAATCAGAAAGGTAAAAAGCATTGCAAGGCTATTTTGTTATGGAGTGGGAAAAAAAACTACTGACCACAGTAGCAGCTATAATCAGGCACCTGTCAACGCAAAATGAACAAAAGCAACAATGAGAAGTTGCATTTGAAGAAGACACAACACAAGCAAATGAGGAAGATCAACTAGTAGTTACACCGATGCCAAAAATTCATCCTAAGAAGTTGTCGACACAACTGCCCATGTCGTCACAATCGGTTACAACAACATAACCCACTGTACACATACATTTGTCATTTCTACAAAGATTCAAGGAGAAAGAGCATGACAAAGATTATCATAAGTTTGTATTTACCTTAAAATAATTACATATTAATATACCTCTAATTGATGCTCTTGTATAGATACCCAACTATAGGAAATTTATGAAAGAGCTATTGTCAAAGAAGAAAAAGCTTTCCGATATTGAGACAACTGCGCTCACAGAAGGATGTAGCGTTGTGCTGACAAATAAATTGCCAACAAAAATGAAAGATCCTGGCAATTTCACAATTCCATGTTCTATTGGAAATCATTATTTAGGTAAAGCTGTCTGTGACTTAGGAGCTAGCATTAACCTTATGCCGCTATCAATCTTTAAGAAATTAGGGATTGGCCATTTAAAGCCCAATGCGGTGATATTGTAACTTGCGGATAGATCCTTGACGTAACCTGAAGGACAAATTAAAGGTGTTCTCGTCCATGTTGATAAGCTTGTGTTCCCAGCTGATTTCATTATTCTTGATTGCGAAGTTGATAAGGAGGTGCCCATTATTTTAGGATGCCGATTCTTAGCCATGGGCGCACTCTTATCGATGTTTTCAAGGGCGAGTTGATTATGCGTCATAACGATGAGCATGTAACCTTCAGTGTGTTCGAAGTATCTCCATCACGCAGTAAGGAACAATGTTACCATATTGATATTTTGGATGAACTAATTACAGAGGAATTTAATGAACGATGCTCAACAGTGCCAGAAGAATATGCAGTGACAATTGACGACAATATCCCATCTTAATGTGACCACACAGTTGCGGCTAATGTTTACGAGCTAAAACATGGCTGGCAATTGGAATCTTTGGATCTAACTAATCGAACAATCCCTGTTTTTAAACCATCAGTTGAAGAAGATTTGACTTTGGAGTTAAAGCCATTGGCATTACACCTGAAGTATGTTTTCGTAGGTGACAATGAAACATTGCCTGTCATTGTCAACGCAAGTCTCGAAGCAAGTCAGGAAGAAAAATTAATCGGAATACTGAAGCAACACAAAAGAGCCATTGCCTGGAGCATAGCGGATATCATAGGAATTAGTCCCTCTTTCTGCATGTATAAGATTAGGCTGGAAGATAAAGGAAAACAGTCCAGTGAGCAACAACAAAGACTGAATGAAAAGATGAAAGAAGTAGTGAAGAAGGAGATTATTAAGTGGTTGGACGTAGACATCATCTACCCCATTTCGGATAGCACATGGGTGAGCCTAATCCAATGTGTGCCTAAGAAGAGTGTCATCACAATGGTAAGTAACGATAAGAACAAACTAATCCCTACTCGCATTGCTGCAGGTTGATGAGTGTGTATGGATTACCGTCGATTAAATGCGGTCACAAAAAAGAACCACTTCCCACTTCCATTCATCGATCAAATGCTGGATAGGCTAGCTGGTAAGGCCTATTACTGTTTCCTTGATGGATACTCTAGATACAACCAAATTGCAATTGCACCGGAGGATAAAGTAAAGACGACTTTCACTTGCCCATTTGGAACCTTTGCTTTCCGGCGAATGCCATTTGGATTGTACAATGCCCCAACCACATTCCAGAGGTGCATGATGGCCATCTTCTCGGACATGATCAAAGATTCATTAGAGGTATTTATGGATGATTTTTCTGTGTATAGGAAAATTTTTGATATATGCGCTGACAATCTAGGCAAAGTTCTGAAAAGATGCGAGGACACCAACTTAGTTCTTAACTGGGAAAAATGTCATTTCATGGAAACCGAAGGAATTGTCCTTGGTCATCAAATATCTTATCAGGGCATTGAAGTGGATAAAGTGAAGGTGGAAATCATTGAAAAACTACCTCCACCCAATAATGTGAAAGGAATAAGTAGTTTTCTTGATCATGCCGGATTTTATAGAAGATTCATCCGAGACTTCTCTAAGATAGCAAAACCATTGTGCTCCTTGTTGGAGAAAAATAAAAATTTTTTGTTCGATGAAGCTTGTTTAGAAGCATTTCTGAAGATTAAATAGCAACTGGTACAAGCACCCATTATCGTCGCACCAGATTAGACGCAACCATTCGAGGTAATGTGTGATGCAAGCGACTTTGCTGTATGTGTTGTGCTTGGAAAAAGAAAAGATAAGATATTTCATTCTATCTATTATGCTAGTAAAACACTAAATGAAGTGCAGGTGAATTATACCACTATTGAGAAAGAGTTACTGGTAGTAGCTTTTGCATTTGACAAGTTTCGTTCATATCTTGTCGACGCAAAAATTATAGCATATGCTGACCATTCTGCTTTGAGATACCTTTTTGCTAAGAAAGATGCCAAGCCTAGGCTGATCAAATGGATCCTTTTATTGCAAGAATTTGACGTTGAGATCAAAGACAAGAAAGGATCGGAAAACCAAGTAGTAGACCACCTATATCGTCTGGAAGCTAGAAGCGAAGATGGTAATAAGTCACAAATTATCGACGCATTTCCAGATGAGAAATTATTCTTTGTCGATGCATTTCCATGGTATGCAGATGTCATCAATTATCTAGTCTGTGGTAAGCTACTTTTGAGTGCAACAGGTCATAGGAAAGTCAGATTTTTGAGGGATGCTACAAAATATCATTGGAATGAGTCATACTTGTTCAAGGTATGCGCCGACAAGATTATTCGCCGTTGTGCTCCTAAAGAAGAAATGCTTTCTATCCTGAAGCATTGCCACGATGCTCCTTATGGAGACCATTTTGGTGGTGTTAGGACTGCTGCGAAGGTTCTACAATCAGGATTTTATTGGCCTACGTTGTTTCGAGATGCCCACAATTTCACTCAATAGTGTGACAAATGTCAGTGCACCAGTTCTATATCTCGACACAATGAGATGCTCCAACAACCTATCATGGAGGTTGAGCTCTTTGATGTCTGGGGTATTGGCTTCATGGGACCATTTCCAAATTCCTTTGGGAATGTGTATATTTTGGTAGCTGTTGACTATGTCTTCAAGTGGATTGAAGCAATCGTTGTTTCAAAGGATGATGCTCGAACGGTGTTAAAGTTCTTTCACACATACATCCTTACAAGATTCGGAACACCTCGAGCATTAATCAGCGATCAAGGCACTCATTTCCATTGTAATCAGGTGGCGACAGCATTGAAACACTACGGTGTGAAGCATTGTATGGAAACCACATATCATCCGCAATCAAATGGACAAACGGAGGTCTCCAATCAGAAAATTAAAAGTATTCTTCAGAAGGTGGTTAACCCATCTAGACGAGATTGGTCCTCGGGACTACATGATGCGCTGTGGGCGCTTTGTACTGCTTACAAAACTCTATTAGGGATGTCGCCATATCGGTTGGTGTTTGGAAAATCATGTCACTTGCCTGTTGAACTTGAACATAAGGTCATGTGGGCAATCAAGCATGTGAACATGAATTACGATGCTGCTGGACGAAAAAAATTGTTGGACATTCCAGAGCTAGAAGAAATTGACGCAATGCCTATGAGAAATATTGCCATATACAAAGAAAAAACTAAGAGATGAACGACAACATCATTTTGCGGCGATAATTTTCTCTTGGTCAGTTAGTACTTTTATTTAACTCACGTTTAAAACTGCATCTAGGGAAATTGCACTAAAGGTGGTCTGGACCTTTTGAAGTTGTCGAAGCATTTCTACATGGTGCAGTGACAATTAAAGATTTGAACGATAGACACCAGTTTAAAGTAAATAGCTAACGATTTAAGCATTACCAAAGCCCAAGCATTAGCGAGCAAACTGCGACCATTAACCTGGTCACATTTTCATAATAATGTCATTGAAATTTTTGTTATTTACTTTTTGTCTTTTGTTTTCTTTTAACTCATTTTCTTTAGGTTTTATGCAGGAATAAAAATCTCCTTTTTGTCGCCTCATGACAACACGACTTGTCGACGCATTTCTTTGATGACTCAACGAAAAGTTTCAAGCAAGAATCACACCTGTTGATTCACCTATATCCCCAACCGTTGGATCATCCCGAAAAGGTACAATCTGTGTCCTAACATTTATTGGGTGCAGGCACAGTGTACTATCACCAATCATCACGTCTCTTCGCCTCCATCGTCTATATAAAACATCCTTTTTGTGTCGACTGATATATTATGCTCACAACCTCCATTGTTGTTATATTCTCTTTATCTTTAACCATCTATTTTTTCTACCAAATACTCTCACTTTTTCTATTTCAGTACTCATGGCTCGTACTCACTGAATCCTCGCTGTTGTGGTCAGGAACGTTAACCAACCTTAACCCAAAGAGCCGGTTCTGTTCCTGTTAAAGGCGGTGAAGGATCGCTATCATTATATTATCCTAAAGAGGAACTGTCATCCTGAATAAGGATTTCAGTTGTCGTCGCAACTAACTCTGGAAAAGCAAGTAGCCAAACAATCTCTCATCTGGGATGAGAATAATTTTGCCACCATCCAGCAGGCTATTCTCCTTCTATGGTAATGGAATTCTACTCTAACTTGGTGGACCCTGAATAGGAATTTATTTTTGTATGAAAAGGTTGGTGCCGTGGAGTGCCAATCACATAAACGACCTCTTTCATATAATTGAGGGGGAGGAGGAACACACTGAATTTTTGAAAAACTTAACTGAGGATGGTGCCGAGATTTTACTGAACGACTTATGCGTTGAAGACGTGGTGTGGACTGACAATAATCCCAATAACTACACCATGCACCGTCGCTATTTCACAATTCAAAGCAAGGTTTGGTTTCATTTCATTAACTGCCGTCTACTACCATCCACTCATAGCATCACTGCGACATTAGATAGAATGTGCTTGTTGCATTCCATAATGAAGGGTTGTAGGATTGATATCGACGCAATCCTTCATCAAGAAATCACTGAGGCTGCTACAAAACAAATATGTATCATACCCTTCCCTTCTCTCATAATGATGTTATGTAAACAAAGAGGCATTGTGCCTCGTGAACGGGAGGAAACCATGGAAAACAAAGGCCCAATCAATGATGTGTCGGTGGAGAGGATAACTAGGGGTCAAGAAACCCTAATGGTGAAGGAGGCCCAACAGAAGAAAGAAAAGGGAAAAGGGAAGAAGAAAGCCGCCCAGACTCATGCGCCCATAGACCTTCTGATATGGAAAAAGCTTGTGGAGATTGAAAAGTATGTTGATTGAACGAGCTACAGATAAATCAGACTTGTCGGGGCAATAGAGGAGATGCAATACAAGTAGAACTTATTTTATGCCTATACTAAGGCATGGAATACTACTATTGCCACCACATTGTGAGGTTTGACCACACAACCGATACCGAAATTCTCTATTTTCCCTCTCATTATCAAGGAAGCCACTTCATCCTCGTCGAGCAGCATGCGTCAGACAGACAAACCCAATCCGTCCAATCCCTAAATCGAATCCACATCTTTGATGATGAGGAGAAAGAGGTGCAGTATAAGGAGATGAAAGATTGCTTCCACAACATAGCAAGCCTCTTTGACGATGACCTGTCAAATAGTTTGGGAGCCAACATGGCAGAATGAAAGATCGCTGTTGCTATTGGGGAGGAGCAAACACCAGCTACATCTGTGGGTATTGGAGCGAACGAAGAAGCACAAGATAAAGGAGCAAGAGAAGAAGAGAAAGAAGAAAAGGAAGAAGAAGAAAGTATTGCCCCGACAAATTTATATGAGGAATTTGTCGATGCACCGACAAGTGTGGGTGCATTTGAAGAAAACCTGGCGACAAATGAGGCTAGCTGGGCTGAGGTTATCGCATCCGAAAATGAGAATTCTAATCCTCTAGCTATTGTGCCTTACGTGGCACCACTTGCTGAAATCCATCCTTCAGATGTAACGTCGGTGATGTAACAGCCCGTTTTTCAGTGGTGTCAGAAACAGTGGTTTTGGGACCACGAACCCGATGGGAAAATTTTTATAATGAGTGATTAAATTAAATAAGTCAATATTAAATTTATATGGAATTTTGAATTAAGGAATTTTAATTACTGAATTAAAAGTTAGTATAAGTGGTTTGGTTCAAAAGTCAAGTGGTTTTTTTATTCATTAAGAGGATAATGAGTGGATATGATTACCATCCACTAACTTTTGGGTTATTTATTCATTAAGTCCTAATTAGTTTAGGACTAAATTGCAAATAAGTTTGTTTAATTAAAATTTAATATAATTGAAGGACCAATTATGAAATTGGACCCTCTTTAAATGGCCTAATAATAGAAATAATGTGAAACTCTTTAGATTTTGGTAAATTGCAATTAAATCCAAATAAAATGGGGACTTACTAATTAGTTTTATTTTTAGTATGATCGAGAATGGTGATTTTGAGGTCACAACTTTGATATGTCAGACCGTGAATATTAATTATTTAACACTTACGAGGTCATTAGTATTGTATTAAAATTTGGTTATGAAATTTAATCATTTAGATAGTTGATTAAACGAAAAGGATTAAATCGTAAAAGGTGCAAAAGTTAAATTCTCTTAATTAAAGGTATTAAATGCTAATTAAAAGGTAAGTTAAAGTGCTTAGATGGTAATTATACCATAAAAGAGGTAAGTGGACGGTCATGGCCTTGAATTTGTTGAATTTTGAATGTTTTAATGGAGGGCAAATTGGTAAATAAAGAAATAAATATTATAAACAAAATAAAAAGGAAAGAATCATCTTCCTCATTGAGCAATTGAAACCCGATTCAGCCATAGGAGAAGAGAAGAAGTTTGGCTAAGCTTTGGATCTTTGTAGGTGAGTGAAATCTCACTCGTTTTTAGTAATTTTTATGTTTTTGAGTCCGTATTAGCTTAATCTAGCTAGCTCAAGGACTAATTTGTGATTATGTCAAATGTTATAAATTTTCCATTGATGAATAAGCTTGTTCTTGAAAGATTATGGAAGATTTATAAGCTTGGTTGTTAGATTTGATTATTTGTAAAGTACTAAAGAACTAAAATGTTAAAGTGATAAATTTGCAAGGACTAAAGGTGAAACAATTACAAAATTCGGTTGTATTGAAGTAGTATAGTATTCGGCTAAACTTGATTTTGTTTAAAAATGGTTAATTTGCAAGTTTGATACTAAATAACTAAATTGAATAAAATGAAATTATTAGGGGTAAAATTGTAATTTCCTAAAAAAAATTGTGTTAAATGCTTTAGTTATGTGTTTAATGTGAAATCTGGATGAATTGTTGATTTAGATTACGATCGTGCCACAGGTTACGAAAGAGGGAAATTAGCAGAATAGTCCCTAAAGTTTAGCCAAACTGTAAATTCATCCGGTAAGTTCGTAGTGTTAGTTTACATACATTGTATGTTTCTTGTACATTCACTATTGTTACATCAACTCAAGGTTAGAAAGGTTAAACATTTGAGATGATGGAAAGGCAAAGGAATAAACGAAATGTCAAGCTTGGGGCCGGTTATTTGATTTGAAGCGATGGCTAGGATCCTGCATATGTTGTAGTATCCTGATAGCTTGTGTGAGCAGCATCGCAAGTTGATAGATTCTGAATGAATATTGAATTGAAGACCCCTTCGATGGTTGAGTCTTTGCGTATGTCGTGAATTCTTATCAGCTTGTGTAAGCAGCATCGTGAGTGGGTAATTCTGGACCGTATTGATGGTTGAGTTTCTGCATATGTTACAGATTCTCATCAACTTATGTGAGGAGCATCGTATATTGGTTAAACTCTGTATGGGCTCGAATGAGCTAATTTATCTAGGCTCGTAAGAGCTAACCTATCTGGGCTCGTATGAGCTAATTTTGTCTGGGCTTGTATGAGCTAAATTTCTGAAAGACTCAGTGAGATCAACCTGATGCTAATGCCACGAGATACGAAGATATTTCATTACTCTTTCCGTAACCGAATATGTTATTCTGTAAGTTAATTGTTCTTACGAACTTACTAAGCTTTGTAAGCTTACCTGTGTATCTGTTTACTATTTTATAGATTCATCTGTTGTTAAAGATTGGATCCTCAAGAAAAATCACACTATCTTGGGAGCTTGTTGGGTAGTCTTTATATCACTTGGCTTATATGACATGTATTAGGATTGTGTTACTTGAGTTATTTTGGTGTAATGGTTAAATAGCATGGTATCATTTTGAAGAATGATTTGATAGGTATTCTTTGTTGTTATGTGAAGGATTAAATACCAATATGAAATGTCTATGTAGGTATGATTTTGAGAAATTGGTAAATGTTGTAGACTATTATGTAAACTTGGAAATTTATCTATATAATTGACATCTGCATACTTGTTTCGGTAGAACCCAGGGTTGTATCGGTAGAAGTACAGGGTAGGAGAAAGGTTGCTCATTGACCTGATTTGTATCGATAGATGGAAGATAAGTATCGGTAGTTCTACTCATAGAAGTATCGGTTGCTTGTGAACTTGTATCGGTAGAAGTGGTAGGGTAGAACTTCTTAGCTCTCTGGAGTTTTTAGTATCGGTAGAAGCATGGCTTGTTTTGGTAGTAGTGTCACATGTATCGGTAGAACCATCTTGAGTATCGGTAGAACTCTGTACTATTTTTGAACTGTTTTCTGACTTGACAACTACCGATTCTTGTCCAACAGGTACAGGTAAAAATCTCCAAAAATAATGAAAATGACCTTTTTTCCCTTGTTGAGTTGTGATTATAATTGATTGATGGTTTATGATGTGTTGGATGCACATATTTATTCAAATAAGATTGAATGAAATGAAATAAAAAGATGAACAATGATAGATGAACAGTAAGACATCGAGACCCTGATTGACAATGATTTCGAGTTTTGGGTGTTACAGATGAAGCCATTAATCAACCAGCCATGGAGGAGTAATCAACTCCGCCGGTTGAACCAACAGAAAAGAGGCGCAAACGAAAAGCAAAGAAGGCCGAAGAGGAGCACCCAAAGAAGAAGAAGAAAATCAAAAGCAGCCACTTCATCGGCTGTAACAATCTGAGTTAGTCAACTTTCCAGTAGTTAGTTACATGCATTTCTTTTAATTGTCATTACATTTTCATTGTCTCTGCATTTTACTTGTTTTAGCATTTGCATTGTAGTTGCATTTTCATTATTTTTGTATAGTATTGTCAGTGCATTGGGGACAATGTAAATACTAAGTGGGGGGGAGTTGGAATGAAAATGTAATTACACCCATAAATTTAGGAATTTAATTGTCTTTTTAATTGAATGAAAGTATGCAAAGTTTAGAGAAAAATGTGACCACAATTTTTCATTTGATGTGTAATTCTTGAATTATTTGGAATGCTAATGTGTAAATTGAATGAATGTGATTGAATGTTGATTCCTTCTATTCTTGGATAGATGATTGATATTGCATTAGTAATAAATGGATAGTATCATTCTTTAAATATTGAATTAACTTACCATCTTGCAGCTATGTATATAATTATATCTATTAAAAAAAACACTCAAATGTGGGTGCATTGTGACTCAAAAAAGGGGAACACTCCACTGCAAGTGTTAGAAAAATTATCTAGCCAAAGGCTATTACTGCAAGAGTGTGTGTCAGCGTAATTACATGCTCCCTAGGGGTTTGTTGCACCCCATCGTTACTGCCCAAGAATAAGAGTATAGTAATGCAATGACATCTCTCAGTCGCAAAAAAACAAGAGAAAGAGAAAAAGAAAGAAAAGTTGATAAAAAGAAAGAAAAAGAAAGTATATATATATATACAATAAATGCTGCATTAGGTTAAGAAGATTTGAGATTCAAAGCATGATACTAGCATTAGTGAATTTGCAATTTTGATTATTCATGCCTATAAATTGTGGGCGCAATATTCCAGCATATAAATGCAATTTATACATTAGGATTCCAGAGAATATAAGTTGCTTGGATGATGGTTGTGGTGACAAAATTTTGATATAACTTTGCTAATTTTTATTTACTTGAGGACAAGTCAAAACTTAAGTTTGGGGGTGTGATAGCACTAGAAATGACACTTAATTCTCCTTAATTTAGTGTATAATTTGTTCCTTTTGTATAATTTCTAGCATGCATTTTTAGCATTTCATACTTAGGATGTGCATTTTCTAACATAGTGCTGTTTGATCTTACTTTCTTTCATTTTATCTCTTTTGTGCCACTAATGTCACTGTCTTTAGCACTAGTTTTGCATCTAGAGTTGTCAGCGCAGAAATCCACTTGGGAATATCAAAACAGGAAAACATTCAGAGTTGTAGTCACAAGATGATTTAGAATTGCGGCCAAAGATGTCGTCACATGAATGCTTCCATAATTTATCAAAGATTTCACGCTGCTAACATATCCAGAAGCACTAGCGCAAGAGAAAATTATCGCAGCAAATAAAATCATAATTTGCATCCAAAGATGTCACGACAATCTGCAACTGTCCATTGAATAAATCAGATCTGCGTGAGTGCATAGCTATCAATAACAAACTTCTACAACTGCATAGAGGAGTTAGATCTAAGAATGAAGAAGGATCTACAAAGACCAGGGATTATAAATAGAATAAAGGGGAGAAAAGATAAATATCAAGGTGTGAAGAATTGAACTCTAAAATTTCTCTTATACATTCTAGACGATAGTTGCCATGGAAGCTTGAATCTTGGAGGAAGGTGATCTGAGGCCACAAGGACGCAATAGCTTCTAACGAGAAGTGCTTGGTGCGACACAAGAGGAGCGGTTAAGGGAGAATTCTAATAGACTAGGAATATGATGTTTCAATTAATTTTTAATCCCTCTTAAAATGTTGATGAATACTATTGAGCGGTGACAAGTTAGATTAACAAGAAAGACAGCGGAAGTTGCTTGAGACTAGGAGGAATTCTGGTCACTTGTTCTTAAGTGCTCAGCATTACCAGCACTGGAAGGTGTGGTAGTAGTGTGTACTTAGGTCTTTGTTAAACAAAGAGTTGATATTAGTACGATCTCATTGGAACATAATTATGGCGACAAATTCATCTTTGAGTTACCTTGTAGTCACATTTAGCGTTGTGACCTGTGAAATCAATGATCCTCTCCACTTCTTTACACTTAATCTATTTCTTTATTATTTCTGAATTTACATTACAACATTTCAACAATCAATTCATTTTATATTTCAGTTGCACTGACATTTTGTATTACAATTGCATTGACAATTTTTACTCTTAACCTGTGTAGTTATAACCAATTTGCATTGACATTATTCCTAGTAGTTCTTCTTATTTTGACTTCTTTTTCATCGCCAAATTGAAGCATAAACAACCATCTCTATGGGATCGATATCTGATAGTTTCACACCTATCAACTATACTTGCATCGACAAGTGTTCGCTTGCACAATTACTGTGACGTTCATAGCGTGATCACCAGTTGTATCAGTAAAGAATGATGAAGGCCTATAATAAGAAGGTGCGACCAAGGCAGTTCAGAGAAGAGGATTTGGTACTGAAGAGGATTCTACCATATGTTCATGATCATTGGGGAAAATGAATGCCAAAATGGGAAGGACTGTATGTGGTGAAGAAAGCTTTCTCCGGTGGAGCGTTGATTCTCACTGAAATAGAGATGAGATGTCGAACCCTATAAATTCTGATGTAGTGAAAAAATATTTTGCTTAAAAACTGAACTTAATTGTTCTTAAAGAGTTATTCAGATTAAGTAATATTAGTCTTTTCTGTTTTACTTTTCTTTGTGCATCATGTTTAAGGTTACATTTTGCCTTAGAATCTTGCATCCCCCTTAAGGTTAATTACTTAATAAGCTGGCCATGTTCAAAGTGACGAATGACATTTTTGAAATATCCTTCACTCGAAGAAAATTTAATCCTTTGTTAACCACTTTGGGCCATCTCGTTTGTTCATAATTGACCTTTACTGAAGGATCACCCTTCACGTTGGAGGACAAATTGTGAGGTTTAGATCGATGATTTTACAATATTGTGAGGCAAACATTAGATTATGCACAACTTAAATTTAAAAGATGGGCGTATTCCCAAGAATGACCTTTGTGATGTGATTAACCATATTTTGAAATGATAAATGGCATCCTTTTGTTCTCCCCATCACTTGAAGAAAATTACATCCCTTGCTACCCCATTTTGAGCTTGATGTATCTTCCTTTTGAACCCTAATTAAAGTTTTCTATCGAACATCATGGATTGACAAGAAAGATGATGAAGAATGAAAGCAAAATTCTTAATTATTAATCTCCTTCCAACAAAAAAAAGAAGAAATAAAGAAAGCAAATAAGAGACAAAAAAGGAAGGAAATAAAAGGAGTAAAAACGAAGAAAAGTGATTAGGAGATGGAAGTAGCAATAAAAGATTCAAAATAATTCCTAATGGTTTTTATACCCTTTCTCATTTTTTAGCCAAGAAAACCTTTCTCTGATTGACCTTTAACCCTTAGATCACGTTACAACCCTTAAAAAACCACTTTGATCGAATATGTTAGTTCAAATCAAGAAGTTAATCCTTGGGAAATTGTGCAATTTTTAAGAGCATAAAAGAGGAAGATGAACTCTAGGATGAAAACTAAAAAATGAGCAGTCTAGAGAGATTTCTAAAAAAAAAGTACGAGATGCCTTGAAGGATAATGAAGATTTTCAAAAGAAATTGATCCTTCAGTATGAGCCCTGAAGTCATCTATTTGAGCCTATTTTAGCCTTTTCTTTGGCACCCAAACTCGAGCCGACACTATAACCTTGGAACAAGTCCATCTCTGATTGCTCATGGCCGATTTAAATTAGGGAATTAATCTACTTGGAGAATGTAAGAGTCTATAGGAAGAAGATTTTGTTTAAATCAAGAAAAAAACACAGAAAAAATATAAAAGATAAAAAAAGAAGAAAAAAAATAAAGAGAGCAAGAGAAAGGAATTATATTGAAGAATATCTACTTTAAGACACGATTTTGCAAAAGAGCATAGTACAGGGTTCACAGTCGGAACGATTCGAAGTCAGGAAAAGGAAATTCGACTTCACGAGAATTAACGAGTTGACTTTCGATTCAAGAAATTTATGTTTCAATGGTGGATTTATGAAATCGGTAGTACCAAGTTTGTTAAGTGAATTATAAATTTGAGAATTTGATTTACGGGTCATAAAATCATTTTGAAATTTGTTAAGGTGATATCTCATGGAATTTGATTTTCATGATTTGTTATGTGTGGATAGGGATTTGATATTTTTCAACTTGAAACATGATTCTCAAAATGATGGCCTTTTATGAAAAATTCAAGAAAGGAAGAAAGGAAAGCATTCATTACATTAAAGGCCTAGGTGTGGAGGTCCATTTACTTTTCATCGCATTTAGAGGCCAAGGTGTGGAGGCCCATTTACTTTTCATCGCATTTAGAGGCGTAGGTGTGGAGGCCCATTTACTTTTCATCGTATTTAGAGGCACAGGTGTGGAGGCCCATTTACTTTTCATTGCATTTAGAGGCTCAGGTGTGGAGACTCATTTACTTTTCATTGCATTTAGAGGCCCAGGTGTAGAGGTCCATTTATTTTTCATCGCATTTAGAGGCCTAAGTGTGAAGGCCCATTTTCTTTTCATCGCATTTAGAGGCCTAGGTGTGGAGGTCCATTTATTTTTCATTGCATTTAGAGGCCCAAGTGTGGAGGCCCATTTACTTTTCATCGCATTTAGAGGCCCAGGTGTGGAGGTCCATTTACTTTTTATCGTATTTAGAGGCCCAAGTGTGGAGGTCTATTTACTTTTCATCACATTTAGAGACTCAGGTGTGGAGGTCTATTTAATTTTCATTGCATTTAGAGTCCCAGGTGTGGAGTTTCATTTACTTTTCATTCCATTTAGAGGTCCAAGTGTGAGGTCTATTTGCATTCTCATTTAGAAGATTTGGTTGATGTATGAATTTATCTTGTTTCACTCTTCATGTTTTGATGGTTTAGTATTTATGTTTCTAGTTTTGGATGACGTAACATGTTTTGATCTGTTTCGATTTTGGTGATTGCAAAATCTGTGATTCCTTGTACTGCGATGTTGAGTGGGATTTGATAGTAGTTAGGTGTCTACGTCTTTGTACGTTCCTTACTACGCAAGCCACAAACAAAGAGGGGCAGCTGTAGACACCCGATTTTGTCCGAGCCTAGTTGGAGGCCCATTTCTTCTTTCTTAGGCCGTTGGAAGCCCACTCGATTTTGGGTCAAATAGAGATCTTGATTTTTCTTTTCTTTTTCTTTCTTTTTTGGGCCTGTTAAAGGCCCAAATTATTATTATTATCATTATTATTATTATTAGGGTTTTATGAACCATAGCTCCTCTTTTACCACATATCATAAACATCCAAAATAATACCAAATTATTAATCAAAAGATCAAATGAAACATGACAAAAAATTATAAAATAAACAAGATTAAAGAACAATATATATGCATGAAATGAATGAAAAAAAAAAGCTTTTTCATATTATGATTTTTTACAATAAAAGGTAAGAAGAAAAAAAACAACAAGCATGTTATTTTCTTCTTCTCTCTCTTTTTTTTACCATGGACATATCATGAAGCACAGGGTTTGGGCTCCGATGAACGGGGCGATATCGGACCATCGGTCCTCCGCCCCGAGGAGCCCCCAAAAATTCCCATTTTGCTTTCCTTTTCACTTGCTGAAATAAAGGTTTTTTTTTTAAAGAAAAATAACTCGATTTTGGGAAAAATTTTAGTTTTTTTTTAAACAATTTCAAAATAAAAATTTTGATTTTGAAGAAAATTAGTTATTTTCTTAAAAAAAGAGAAAGTTTAGATTTTTAAAAATAAAAATTTATTTATTTTAGTTATTTTAAATAAAAAGTTTAAATTTTTAAACAAAATTTTGATTTTTTTTAACTATTTCGAAATAAAAGTTTGGATTTTTATGTAAAGTAGTGATTTTCATTAAAAAGAAATAAAGTTTAGATTTTTAAAAAATAAAAATCTGTTTTTAATGATTTTAAAGAAAAAGTTTAAATTTTTCAATTAAGTTTTGATTTTTTTTAGCTATTTCGAAATAAAAATTTTGATTTTGAAGTAAAGTAGTGATTTTGTTTTAATCAAAAGAAAATTTTTCATTTAAAAGAAGAAGAAGAAGAAATTTCCGTTCACTGTACATGACGGCTCCACCACCGGAGCCAGAGAATTGTTGGGCTCTTCGGTGGTGGAGTCATGGCCAACATAGAAGGAGGAAAATAATGAGGAAAAGTTTTTTTTAAATGAGGTTGAAAATTAGAGGAAAAAATAGATTTTTTCTATTCATAAGTGCCAAAATGGGTAATTTATTCTGGCCCCTAAACTTTTTAAATTTATGAAAAATATCCTATTTTTGTGCTGTGATACCTTAACTCTCTAGCATATTTACATCCGTAACCCTTTTATTTATTAAAACCTTCAATTTAATTCAAAATTTCAAAATTAAAAGTAAATTAATTGCTACATCAATCCTCTGTCCTTCACATTTTTTTATCTTTTAATCCCAAAATCAAGTTATGTCATTTGTTTCCATTTTAAAAAGTTATTTATATTTATATCTTCCCTTTCATTTACATTTATGTTTTTATATGGTTGATGTCAATTGTGCATTTTAGTTTAATATTTTATATTTATTCACACTTACATAATTTTTATTTATTCTTATTTCATATTTGTTTATTTTCATGTCTATTTATATTTATGCTTTTTTTTTACATTTGAATTTAGGTTAGTCTTTAAGTATTTTATTTTAGATACTCTTTAAGATAGCTAATAAATGTCATCTAAGATATATTATTTTAGGATTTTGACAAATTTAAACTTTAGATCAAGAATTTTAAAGTAAGATAAATCATAAATCCGGCATAGGACATTTTTGTAAGATATTGATAGGTTTAACGTTATTAATTAAATCTTTTAAAATAATAATAATGATAAAAGATCGAATAAGTTGTAGATGAATTTTAATATTACTCTTAATTCATTAGTAATTTTTAGGTTTATTTTAGGATTCTGAAATAGAATTAATTTTTAGAATTAAATGTATTTTACTAGAATTATTTAGGTATCCTTTAGGGTTCTCGTCAGAAGTAAAAAATCTCTAATTTAAGTTTTAAATTAGATAAGTTTGGTGAACACGTCTTGTCAAGTTACAAGTAAATCGAAGACATTTTTAGAGTTTTTATTTAAGATTTTCATAAGATTTTAGTCTAAATTAAGAACATTAATATGCTTAAATAAAAAAAACTAGCTCCCAAGACCCCGTAAGACTATCCCGGGATAGGTGTTGTGGGGGTGCTATAACCTTCTCCACACGTAACCGTACTCCCGAACCCGTATTTGGTGTTGAGATCGAGTCTAGACTTTTAAGATTTTTCGTAGTATTAATTCTAGACTTTTAGACAATATGTGGCTAACCAACCTAACCCAAATTGGTTAGTGGTGACTCTATATTAATTTAGATCGTTCATATCTAGCTTTGCTTACTAAGCCCTCGTACTCTTATGTAGGCAACGTTACGACAGGTGCAAACGAGATGACTATTGTTGAGAAGGTGAGATGGTGTGCCTTGGAATGTAGCAATGAGGTCTGTGAATTGTTGGCTCAAAATGTCGGACTGTGAACCAAAAGAGGTGAGAGTGGCCACAATTCGATCAATTCGAGCCTCAACTATGGTGGAAGACGTAGAAGTAATCGGAGATGGATTTTTTGCTTCCTCAGGTGCAGCTTGCTGTTTTTGTTATTGGAAGATGCAAAATTTAACTATGGACTAAATTGTATAAGAGGTCAAACTAGCAAGCTAGATGTAAGAAAAAAAGAATTGTATCAAATAAGTAATGGCAAGGACCTAAAGGATGATAAGCCAAAGGACTTGGCTAGCAATTAGTCCATAGCCAATAAATGTTAGTTGCGAGACATCATCCAAGCCGTTTAGTACCACCAAAATTTAGCTTAAATGATTTTAAACCATGGATTAAATGAGTGTAAGGTAAAAGTAGAGAATAATTAATTAACGGAAATTAGATTAAAATGTAAAAATTATGGCCATTGGATGGAGGATATTGAGGATTGAAGCAGAGCCAAGTCAGGAAAAAAAATTTAAGGGGCCAAAATTAAATTATTTATATCTTTATAAATTTTAAAGGATTAAATTAATTTTTTATTATTTTTAGGGAGGAAAAATATAATTTTCTCTTTACTAATTTAAAATTTTAAAAGACCAAAATAGTAAAATAACCATTTTAAAAACACCCGAGTCCCTACCAGCCTTCTAAATATGGAAGAAATCTTGACCATTGATTCATTAAGTGGGAAATGATGGACAATCCCTTTGGAAGGTTTGATAACTCAGGAGAAAGAAGACTTAGCCAATGTTGTTTTCTTTCTCTCTTACATTCGGTTTTGGAAAGAAGAGCTTGAAGGAATCACTTGTGTCCATAACTGTCTACCCCTTTTCTTTTTCTTTTCCTTTTTGCTGGTATTTTGGTTACAAATGATAATTTAATTTAGGTAAATTAAATTTAAGTTCATTAAATTATTAATAACTTTAAATTTTGGTTATTCATTTTTACAAAGTTACAAAATAGTCATTAAACTACTCGAGAGTTTTTATTTAAGTCACTAGATTTTTAAAATCATTGTTGTATGATTTTTATTCTTATCGCCTATACTAATTAAAAACTCTCATTCCCTTTATTTTCTACAATTCAATTTTTTTTCATGAAATAACTGTAACACCTTACACCCGACTTGATCGTCGGATCCAAATATAGAGCATCACAATTTAAAACAACATAGAATGGCGAACCAAATAAAAATCTAACACCTTGAGTTCGGTGGACTACTCTACGAACTATGGCATTAACCCAAAATATCAAATGACATATAAGCTTTAAGAGCAGAACTTATGCAGTAATAGGCTATGTACAAATAAACAATGTCTAATCAAACGTTTGGCGAAAGCCCTTTAATCCTAATATATATAGAACATACAATATGCTAACTCTCATTCAGAAATTCAAAATTCACTATTGGCTGACTGTCACATTTAAACAGTTTGGCGGAGTGCCATAGTAAATAGGGCTCATAATAGCCCCAGAGTACAAAATCAATTGTTTAGATACAAGTTTTTTTAAAAAAAACTAGAAATTGATGGAATCTAACATTTCTCCTATCCCCAACGAATACAGGTTACGAGTGTAAATAAGAGATGGCTCACAAAAGAAGTCGCGGTTCTGCTTGAATCCCTTATAAATATAATCTTTCAAGCTAAACACCTGAAATTAAGAAAAAGAAAATAAGTAAATTCATAAGAACTTAGTGAGTTTTGCAGAAGTACAACCTCGCATCCAGGTTCAACCAACATTGCATGACCAAATCACTTACACCATTTAAAAAAACACACCACTGTAGGTGGATACAATTTTCCCTTTTCGAAGTATCCACTAGAGAATACCATTCGTAAATGGATACAGTCAATTGACGGATATTATCCTCTATCAGATTCCAATATTTGGCAGACACATTCCACAAAAACTCTAGTAGCATGTCACTATTTTAAACTAACTTTTATAACTATTTCAACGTACTATTTAAACTTCCTGCAAATTTCCACATATCATCTAAACACATTTATGTTCTTTTATACTAATACGCCCCCTTCCTGGTGCTAGCTTCTGATTCTTGTTCCGGAGAACCAATATTCCATTTCCATCATGCTGCTCCGTAGAGCCAGTAGACCAATTATGCCAACCGTAAGGCCAAGTATTCACAAGTCACGTATTCAAACACATAAGTGTTCCCCCACAAGGCCAAGTATTCACAAGTCACGATTTGCATCAATGTGCCATACTGGAGGTGAAACATATAGTAACAATTCTCCTTTCTTCTTTTTTTTCACTGTCATATGTTTCAACACTTCGATACCTCTTTTCATTAATCCGAAAATGGAGCTTATTCACCAAGGAAAGAGTATTCATTTTGATGCACATGCAAGACTTATATCTATGATTTACCGACATTACCAATACATGCATTGTCTCACTTCTACATTCCTTTGATAGACACACCAAAACCAAAGGTTAGGACCTTCATGTAGAAGTTAGGACAACTCATCTGAGTAAACAATTGAACAATTCAAACATGTTGATACAATTAACAGACACAGAGTACAAAGAAACTCACCAGAAGCCTTCACACACAGGGTTTTATCTACTCGACGGGTTCTTTTCCCTTTGCATTGGGACCTTCTCCTATTTCTTTGGCTAAAAACAATCAAATAACTCCTTTAAATAAAAAAAAACAATCGAAATTCAACATAATAGTAAGAATCAGTAAACATGCAAACAGTTTCCAAAAGGAAGTTTTCTTCTTGTCTAGTATTTTAGATGAAAACCCTAATGAACAGCTCCTACAACTACGTCTTCTTTTCTGGTAAAAACTTAAAGAAGGATTAAAGAGTTTACCAACAGGCAGTAAAAAGAAGGCAGCTTCTACAATGAAGAATACTTCTGAGTTTTTCTTCGATAATAATGAAGGTAGGTAGAGAAGATGAAAATATAAGTCTTCTCTCCACTACCAACTTGTCCTATTTATAGCAAACTCTAATCCTAATCCCACTCTAAGTAGGTTCTTTAATCAATATCCATGCCCACACATTTTCACTAATTAATCACATCTTACGAGGTTTTCTAGGTGTCCTGGTTATTGATATGTTACATTCACTAGGATGACACATGACTTATACGTGTCCCACTCACCACGCTTTCTAACACAATTAATGTGTTTACAGTAACACAAAACATGAGTGACGGACTTATTAGCTAGAGGATCTGCCAAAAAAAAACCTCACCAACTGCGGAATGGGAGTTCGCAAGCTTGGCGAAGCTTAAAGGAGCACTTCGCCAGGGAATTCGCCAACGCCAGCCAGTCTAAATACAAAGATAATTTAGTTCAATGTTCTTAAAAATTAGATTGAGCTGTTGAACAGAAAATCATAGATTCAAGTCCCTTTTGAATTGGCGGTGCATTATCTACGGTTAATATAAAAACAGTGATGCATTGAAATTAGATACTGTAGTATGAGATAAAAAAAGCTAAACATATCGCACTAAAAGTAAACGCCAATTGATTTAATTAGTGTTGAATAATAATAAAAAACTTTCATAACAAAAAATCAGACAAACTATTCTGTTAAAAGCACATGTAAAATTGAAAAACTTGAAATTTTTTAACAGAAAATTTTCGATTCCGTCGTTATGTTTTTCTTTGTAAGTATATTTTATCTTAGTTTTTTTTTAAATTTTTTTAAATTAAAACTATATATAGTTTTTAAAATTCTGATAGTGATTTGTAAAGGTAAACAAAATTCAATTCGATTCAAAAAAATAAAAAAATTGAATTTCAAATTATTCGAATCAACTCAAATTTTTTTTTCGAATTTCGAGTTCGAATCAAATTGAATTTTCAAATTCGAATAAACCAAATACTAAACCATTTTACTTCCTTTCCCCAAACCCTCCCTCAAACCTTTTTATTTTCCCCAAAAAAATTTTCTTCTCTAAAACCCACAAAACTTTTCATTTTATTTTCTCGTCAAAACTTTTAATTCCTCTAAAAAAAATTACTTTTTTTAAACCCCAAAACTTTTTTTCTTTTATTTTCTATCCAAAATTTTTACTTCCCCAAACCTCTAAACCCTTTTCTTTCCACTTCCTCTCGAAAACTTTTACCTCCGTCAAACTCCAAAACTTTTTCCTTTAATTTTCACCCTAAAACTTTTAATCCCCCACAAAATTTTACTTCTTCCAAACCCTTAAAACTTTTTTTTACTTTCTCTCCAAACTTTTATTTTCCCTCAAATCTCAAAAACTTTTTTTTTGAATTTATGTCTATTATTTATATTATTGAATTAAATTGCACATTTTTTACTATTTATATTATTGAATTGTTTAATCATACTGAATATTTATCAATTTATGTTAAAATATTCATATTAAATTTTTTTTGTTGATATCAACTTTATATTTTATCTTTAAAATAATTTCTATTAAAAAGTCACATTTATTATATTTAATATATTTTTTAATTTCAAAATGCATGATGATAAAAATCAAAAGATAATTGAAGTAATTAAGCAAATAAAGAAGATAACTTGTATATAAAAAATTAATAAATAAATTATGACAGAATAAAAATTAATAAAAAATTTAATTACGGTGAGTGGCAGTAACTACAAGAATCCAAATCGAATCGAATTTCATTTCACTCGACTCAATTCGAAAAACTTTCAAAACAAAATAAAATAAAAAATAAAATTCACCAATTCAATTAATTCAAAAAAATTATTCGATTTCATCAAATGCTGAAACCATAAATTTGATTGATTAAAAATCGAAAATGACCTGACGTGGTTCTTACAACATTGATATAATCAGTATTCTATTTAGGTAAAGAAATAAAGAAAAGAGAGCAATTTTTCTATTTTAAGAAGCAAAACTCCCGCGAAATTTATTGCAACAGACCCGAGGGAGGAACACAACAACCACCGTCAGCATATTGAATCATGGAAAGTAGCGTTAGGGTTTAATGTCTCTTGATTTGATTTCCTCCCCTTCAACCCTCTTCGCCTTCGTCTTCCTCTGCGATCATCACGTTTAAAATTATGTCTCTTCTCCTTCAAACCCCCAAAGAGAACACAGCCCCTAGCCGTTCCCGGAGAAAGCTTGCACGAACTACGATGGGGCTAGAGGGAGACAGAAAGAGACACAGAGATGTTGAAGATCGAAGAGGGGATACGTTGGCGGATAACATTGGAATGATCACTACAGCACCCGCACCCAATGGGGTCGATTTGGTTCAGGAAAGCGTTAGCCTCATCGAATATGTTGCCCGCCTTGGAGATTTCAGAATCACCCAACGACAAGAATGTCACAGCCTCGTCCGGCGGATGAAGAGTTTGTTGCCCTTGTTCGATGAGATTCGCTTCCTCGGTTCCGCCATTCCTCCTAACGGCGTTGCTTCTTTGTCAAAGCTCAAGAAAGTTCTTAGTTTGGCCAAGAAACTTTTGAAAACTTGCAATGAGGGTAGCAAGATTTACCTGGTCAGGACTCAGGATACATCCATCCATACACTTTCTAATTTCCATTTTTATTCATCTGATGAATCCATTTTCCTTCAGGCCTTGGAGAGTGAGGCTATGATGGTCAAATTTCACGCTGTTAACGAAAAATTATGCCATGCTCTGGATGAGTTACCTTTCGATGAAATTGAAGTTTCTGTGGAAGTGAGGGAGCAGGTGTGAATAGCACTATCATCTCTTACTGATGCCTTCATAGGAACAATTCTTTTAATTATGGTCCTTGTAAAATTTTCATGCCCGCTGTTATTCAGGTTGAGCTATTGGTGACACAATTGCGGCGAGGTAAAAGGCGAAAAGACACGCAGGATATGGAACTTGCGGTAGATTTAATGGCGGTAACCTCAAAAACCGATGAAAGGAAAGCTGATATTGCCATAATAGAAAGGCTAGCCAAGAAACTAGATTTGAGTACCGTTGAGAACTTGAAGAAAGAAACTATAGCTATAAGCAATGTCGCTAAAGAAAGAGGCCGAACTTCAGAATGTGTAGAGCAAATTGTAGAGATACTCAACAAATTCAAGCAGGTTTTTGGCATGGAAGTAACTGATGTTATTGAGGATCCTGTCAAGACTAACCTGTTGTTGAAGTCTGGACCTTTGGTGATTCCGCACGAATTCCTTTGTCCGATCACGCTCGAAGTAATGAGAGATCCGGTTATCATTGCAAGTGGACAGGTAATGAGGATGCCTGTACGGTGACAGAAAACAATAACATCATTTAAGTCATTTACACTTGATTATCTGTCATGTTTTGTTTTCAGACATTTGAAAGAGAAAGCATACAAAAGTGGTTTGATTCCAACCATCGGACCTGCCCGAAGACGAGAGAGAGGCTAGGTCACTTGTCGCTACCGCCGAATCATGCTCTCAAGAACCTTATCACTCAGTGGCGCGAGACGAACAATTATAAGAGCCCCAATACAGAGGGTCTTGCATCCCCACAAGGCTCATCTGTTAAACAGGAAGAGATCTCATCTCTGGTTGAAGAACTATCTTCATGTCAATTGGAAGTGCAGAGAAGGGCAGCAAAGGATATTCGAATGCTTTCCAAGGAGAACCCCGAGAGCCGAGTTTTGTTTGCTGAAAACGGAGCAATCCCAGCATTGGTGCGGTTGTTGCCGCATCCAGATTCCAAGATTCAAGAGCATGCCGTGACAGCCCTATTGAATTTATCCATTAATGATACTAACAAGAAGCTCATAGCTAATGAACAAGCAATACCAACAATAATATATGTGTTGCGAAATGGAAGTATGGAGTCGAGAGAGAATTCAGCAGCAGCTTTATTTAGTTTATCGATGCTGGATGAGAACAAAATGACAATCGCACTCTCAGACGGTATTCCCGCACTGGTAGAATTGTTGGCGCAGGGGACAGTTAGAGGCAAAAAAGATGCTGTAACAGCACTGTTCAACCTATGTCTGAACCAAGCCAATAAGGGAAGGGCTATTGATTCAGGCATTGTACCACCTTTACTGCTCCTACTCAAGGACAAGAAACTGAATATGGTTGATGAGGCCCTTTCCATGTTCTTACTACTTGTAACTCATCCACAAGGTAGATATGAGATTGGGCAGCTTTCATTCATTGGAACCCTGGTTGATATCATCAAAAATGGGACCCCGAAGAACAAGGAGTGTGCAGCCTCGGTTCTTCTGGAGTTGAGTTCCAATAATTCATCTCACATTCTTGCAGCCCTTCAGTTTGGTGTTTATGAGCATTTAGTTGACGTCTCCGAAACCGGAACAGATAGAGCTCAAAGAAAAGCTAGAGGACTTTTACAGGTTATGAAAACAAGTGACCAACTTCCATGATTCTTCTTCTAAAACTCCACTCTTTTGCTTGCACCCTAGCCGCGTGCATATTGATCTTCACTTCACTTTCAGTCTTGGCATAGATTAAACATACTGCTAGCTACTTTTCTTATCATCTTCTCTAGATAAATGTATACTAATTACGATTACTTTCATTGAGTTTGTGTAATAAGACATCATCTTAATTGGAACATTTACATATAAATCAACCAATTTTATTTTATAATAATAAAATATAATCGTAGATATTTAATTCATTTTTCAAAATAAAACAAAATTACAGCTATATTTTCAAAATATAAAAGAAATACATTATACATCCCTATCAATTAGTAAAATGTTTCCAACCATTTCAAATCATCTGCTTGAAATGTGGTAGTAAAAAGAAGTTCGTTCTTGAAATTTTTGAGCCTTAGATAAAGCAATAAAATAGAGTTTTAGGTTCTTTAAGTGTTAGGAGAAAAATATTGTAGGTGTCTTAAAAATTGATAAAAAAAATTTTGAACCCTTAAAAGCTAAAATTTTTTTTTTGACCCCTTAAAAGTTGGTATATATTTTTTTAAGTTAAAAACATTTTGGCCCCCTTAAAAACTGGAAAACAATATTTTGAACTCCTTTCAACCTTGAGCCCTGAGCGACCGTACCTCCAAGCGACCTTCCAGCCAAGCCTGATAAAAAGACGGTGATAGTACACATTGAATTGTGGTATAAGTTGTGTCCATATGAAAAACCACAATTACCACAATTCATCCGTGTCAGTTTTATTGTTGGCAATTTTTGACTTTATATTTATCATTATCTCTATGTAAAATGGGCAGGTTCGAGTGGGCTTGGATCGGGCTTTTTCATATTTGAATTTACTTATGCTCAAGTGTTTTGGGCTCAGATTTTCTCATATTGGAATTTTTCGAGTTCATGATTTCTTAGACTTGGGCCCTTTTGAATACGATTTTTTCGGGCTTGAATTTATTTTAGATTCAAATAAGTTCGAGTCGAGTGGACTATGATGGATTCAAATAATTTTGAATTTTCTAAGTTATAAATATTTTAATTTTGAACGTAATAATTCAATTTACTTTTATATTTGATTGCACAATTCAAATTCGACTTATAAAAAGAATAATATATATATATATATATATATTAGAGATCATGGTAGTTGGTATTGTATTGGTAGGTACGTACCAAGCCATTCCTCAATCGATACCAAGTAATCTAGGTTTCGTTGTGGTTAAGATTTTTGTAACAACTCATTTTTAAACAACTCATTTTTAATGGTGTTAAAAATAGTGATTTTGAAACCAAATTTCTGATAAGGAATCCATGCATATTATTAATTTAATATTTACGAGGTCATTAGAGTGTCGTATTAAAGTTTGGTTTGACAATTTTTATGTTTAAATAGTTAATTAAGAAAAAAGATTAAATCGTAGAAACTGTAAAAGTTAATCATTATTGATTTATATGTGCTAAATGAGTTTAAAAACATATTTGGATGGGTTTAATTGGCAATTATGCCATAGTGGATATAATGGACTGTCATTAGGTGGTTTTTGATTAAATTATATGAAAAAAATAATGTTAAAAGTAATAATAAAAGTAAAAAAACATAACATTTTAAGTCATCTTTTTCATTTCTTGTTATTTCCACCCGGAACCATCATTGTTGGGCTTAGGGAGTTTGACCAAGGTAAGTCTTTGCATGTAAGTGAATTCGAAGTTTTTTTTTAATTTTATATTTTTGAGATTTTTGTAGCTTAATTTAGTTAGCTCAGAGACTATTTCGTAATATTGTCTAAGTTTTGAAAGGTTATCATTGTTGTTGTTAAAGCTTTTTGGGTTGTTAATGCTTAGGTTTGAAGCTTTGTTATGAAATAAGACTATTTTGTAAAGTGAATTTGATTAGTTTTGAGTTCGGGGATTAAAATGATAATATGATGAATTTGGCATGGAATTCTTATAATTTTAGATGTTTGAGAGCTATAAAGGGATGAAAATGAATTCGGTTTTAAAGTTTAGAGTTTAATATGAAAAATATGTTTGTTACGTTTTTAGAGACTAAATTGAATAAAATGCAAAAATTTAGGAAAATTGTGAAAAATGATAATTAGAGGTAATATGCATTAAATAAGATATTTATGCGAGTCTTAAGGCCCAATTCCAAGCCCATGGATGTGATGGGCTCACACTACCTCAAGGCCCAACAACACTGTCAAGGGCTAAACAAATCAAACCAATATTCAATCAAAGACAAGAATCGAGGATGAATCTTTTCGAGGAAAGTAGGAATGATACATGCACGGATGAGGTAAAATTTATTAAATTCCATTCACCGAAGTTGCCAAATTTCAAGTTTGGGAAATCAGTAGAGTTGCGATGCATTTTTGGATGAGATCCAAGCATTTCTAGGTTGAGATGTCTTCATAGTGTACAAAGATACATCTCATAGCTTTGAAACACACTTTGAATCACTCGGTTTTGAGTTCAAAAGCTCAAGTTATGATCATTTTAGTGAAGATTGTGTAAGTAGAATTTCTGAACGGGATTATTACGGAAATTTTGAGTTTTGAGCTTTTAATTCGGGTTTAAATCATACTGGGTTCGATTTTTAGGCTTAATTTTTATTATATAAGAGCCCAATATTGTATTTATTAAGTTTTATTATTTTATTATTTATTTATTTTGAATTTTGAATATTGTTTAAATATTTTGAGTTGTTTAGGAGTTTTATGTTTCTTAGTCAAACAAGAAAGTTTAGTTTAAAACTACTTCTTGTTTAGATTAATTAGAGTTTCAGTATACTTTAGAGTTTTATTTGGATGTACTTAGCTAGTCTATATAAATAATTCTTCATTGTTTGTTAAGGAGATAATTGTTTACAATAATAAAATTTTCAACTCTAGGAGTTTGTTTCTTTGTGAAAGATTTCTTTCTTGTGATTTTTAGTAGTTTTCTTCTCGATTTTCTTCAAGGAGAATGGGAATTCATTTTTCACCCTTCAATTTACCAAGGATTATTTTTGGAGGGTTGATTAGAGCCATTAATTGAATTTGTTGAGATTTATATCTCAAATGGTTCAATTGAACATTTATCCTTCTATCATTCATATCCATCGATTTACTCGTTACATCTTCAACTTTATTTTAATTTATCCTTTCTTTATTTGGATATTATTTATATTTATTCTTTATTTTTAAATTTATTATTTTTATTATTTTCTTTTTTTTTCTAAATCTATTTGGTTTTTTCTTTTTAGGTCACATCCAAATCTTTATTTATCAAGTCGAAAACTTGAATACGATCTTGATCCGCTTCCTCTATTCAATTATTATGCTTGGTAACAAAAATCTGACACTTACACAACTTATGAAGGACTTACAATCCTATGAGTTGATGTTGAACGACGGTCAGTTGGTTCGAAGAGTAGAAGCGAATATAGTCATTGCTTCTTCCTCAAAAAGGAAGGGAAAACGCGCTAAGAAAGACGATGCTAAGGTCTCTAGGCCACAACAAGTGGAAAGAAAGAGAACTAGAAAACATAAAGACTTATCTAAGTCTAAATGCTTCTTTTTCAGTAAGAAAAGACACCTCAAGGAAAACTGTAAAAAGTGGAAAAAATACCTAGCTACCAAAGGCAAAGGTCTAGAACTCTTGATATAAGCATTTTTAGTGGAAGACTTAATAGACCACTAGGTCATTGATTATGGAGCCACTAATCATGTTTAAAGGTTCGAGGAGACGAAAGATCTTAGATATAAGAGCTTATCATTATGGACCGGGAACAAGACAAGGGTAGCAGCTGAAATAGTGGGAGATGTACATCTTTATTTTGATAATTTTAGGAAGATTATTTTAAAAATGTTTTCTATGTACAAAGTTTCAAAAGAAACTTAAATTTCCTTGCATGTTTTATATAAAGAAGGCTTGATCATGACGTTTAATAATGGAAATGCAATATTTAGAAATCACAATCTTATATGTAATAGATGGATTTCAAATAATCTCTATTTTATCAAACCAAAGATGTACAGACTGTTTTAGACTGAAATATCGAATAAAAGACTTAAAACTTCTCACTCTAATGAGGTGTACCTTTGGCATTTGAGACTTGGTCATATTAACCAAGAAAGAATCACTAGACTTGTGAAAGACGACATCTTAAGTTCACTTAAAGAAGTTTGGTCTTCCACGATATGAAACTTGCTTGTAAGGTAAGATGACTAAGCGATATTTTAATGCAAAAGGAATGAGGGTTGAAAAACCCTAGAACTTGTGCACACTAACGTATGTAGCCTCATGAGCGTTAGTACGAGAGGTGATTACGAGTATTATGTAAGCTTTATTGATGACTATTCCAAATATGAGTATGTATACTTGATGCACCACAAGAGTGAAACCTTTGATAAATTCAAAGAGTTTCGTGTAGATGTAGAGAAATAACTAGGTTTACCCATAAAGAAACTTCGGTCTGATCGAGGTGGGGAATATTTATCTGATAAGTTCTTAGGGTACCTCATAAAGAATGTGATTCTATCCCAGTTAATTGCGTTGGGCACTCCATAAGCATTATGGCGTGGTAGAAAGAAGAAATCGAACATTGTTAGACTTGGTACGTTCAATGTTAAGTCATTTGAAGTTGCTAATCTCTTTTTAGGGATATGCGATACAAACGACTTGCTATATTCTCAATGATGTGCCAATTAAGGAACATCGAAAACTCCATATGAATTATGGCATGGTAAAAAGTCGGATCTTAATCATTTTAGGATTTGGGGATGTCCTACCTACGTATTGGATAAAGATGCGAGGAAATTGGACTCACAAACAGAATTGTGTATGTTTGTAAGATATCCAAAGGGAACAAAGGGTGGTTTGTTTTATAACCCAAAAAAGCAAACTGTTATAGTGTCAACTCAAGCTATTTTCCTTGAAGAAAGTTACATGAATGACTTCAAACCTCAGAGTAAACAGGTACTCGATGAGCTTTTGGGAAATATAAAAAACCTTACAGAATCATTTCCAAAACCAACTCCTAATAGTAGACTTACAAACTATCAGTAGCATACGAAGCTTCATCGCAATGGGAGGGCCTCTTATAGGCCTGAGTTTTTCCAATATGGTGAAAGTGTTTTTAACACTAAGTTTGCCGAACAAGAAGATGATGAGCCACTCACATATGACGAAGTGATGCAGAGGGTTGATTCCAAGCTCTAGGAAATAGCTACGAAAGTTGAGATGGACTCTATGTATTCCAACTCAGTGTAGGAACTTGTAGACTTACCGAAAAGGATAAAACCTATAGGGTGTAAGTGGATCTACAAGAGAAAAATAAATGCGGATGGAAATTAGAAACTTAAAAGGCCAAACTTGTAGAAAAAATTTATACTCAGAAAGAAGGTGTCGATTACGAAGAAACCTTCTCTCCAGTTTCCATGCTCAAGTCAATTCCACAAATTACTATCCATTGCGACGAATCTCGATTATGAGATCTGGAAAATGGATGTCAAGACAAAGTTTTTGAACAACTATCTTGAAGAGAGCATCTACATGATGCAACCCATCAAATATATAGCTAAAGGAAATGAACATAAAGTTTTCAAACTGCTAAGATCCATATATGGACTTAAGCTAGCATCTTGCTCATGGAATCAAAGATTTGATCAAGCGATTAAAACTTTTGGATTTGAGAAAAACGTAGATAAACCTTGTGTTTACAAACATTTAAGGGATGTTTACAAGGTGGTCTTTCTCGTTCTATATGTTGATGGCATTCTACTCATTAGAAATGATGTAGGGAGATTGTCATTGGTTGAACTGTAGTTAACTCAACGGTTTAGCATGAATGACTTGAGAGAAACTAATTTTGTTCTAGGTATTTGAATCCTAAGGGATAAAAAGAGAAAAGTGATAACACTGTCTCATGTTTCATACATAGACAAGATATTGTAGCGTTATGCAATGATCGATTCAAATAAGAGAAATCAATCCTCCGTATCGAAATTTCATCTCTTTAGAGGACTATCCTAAGACAACGGAAGAAAGAGAGAACATGAGAAAGGTTCATTATGCTTTGGTAGTAAGGAGCCTCATGTATGCTATGCTATCCACGCACCTAGATATCTGCTTTATAGTAAGGTTGGTAAGTCGATATCAGGCGAATCTAAGAATAAGGCACTGGAAAGCAGTTAAGCATATACTCAAGTATTTACGAAGAACGAGGGATTATATGCTTGTGTATTCTGGAGGAGATCTTACTCCTAGCAAATATATTGATTCTTACTTCCAAATGTGTTAGGATTCAAGGAAATCGATGTGAGGCTATATTTTGTCCTAGACGGTAGGTCTATGGTGTGAATAAGTGGCAAGCATGGCTGCACTACTAACTTTACTATGGAGGGGCGAGTATGAGATATGGAAAACCTATGACACTATAACAAGTGAGAATATAGCTAAACCTAAAAGAAACCACAAAAGGACAAAACAAATTAATGGAGACGATAATGTTTGACGAAATAATGGATATTGTTAAAGAACACATCTGAAGACATACCCCAAGGATTTGTTTAGCCAAGACTCTTATAGCTGGAGAGCTCTTTTGAAAACATATGGAGGGGCACAAGAATGTGAAACATGACTCATTTACTTCAGTAGGGCAAGTGGGAGACTGTTGAATTTTGTGCCCTAAGTGTAGTATTTTGGTCAATATACAATTGTAATTTTTTGAACAAGTTGATTAATAAAAATAAATTCATTGTTTACATTAATTTATTTTTTATAATTGTCCTCACATGGTTTTTTCACGCAAAGAAAAATGGAAGCAAATGTTGCTTATAGGTTGTTTAATGTTTAACTAATACTAAGCAATATTATGTGGTCGGATCGTAGTATAGAAAGATAATTTGTATTAGTAGATGAACCTAAACATGTCCTTAGTCTACTCGGAAATGAGAAAACCGATTGAAAGACTAATATGTCACCTATCAAGTCAAATTGGGGAGATATCTTATTTTGGGCATCGGAGTGGATGACTCCTAGAAGATAGAGACATAGATGTGACTGATTGGACCGACAGTACATCGGATAAGACCCAAGTAAAATAGATTCTGAATTTGTTTATGGATTTATTCACTTGTGACATTCATATTACGACATACCTAAATCCTGAGTGGATGGTGGACTATGTATGCATGACTCGTACACTTTGATGTAAGTAAAAGCCTGATTTCAAATAGACAAGGAAGCGAAAGCTAGTGCGTTGGGTGTATGACTTCTGTAATATGTAGCATCATTCATAACAGTGGAATTCATAACCCAAAACATGGGTAAATAATATCCTCTCATTGGAATTACATGGTTGATGAAAAGTAAACGTGGCCATGAATCGTCCGTCTTTATGATTGATGACTTGATCACTATTTATAGTGATTGTGTTTTTATGAAGGAAGATATAATGGTTATCATGAGATAAAATAGAATCATATTGGGGGAACAAATATTATCCCAAAGAGATCAAGGATATCATATGAGGGTAACACACTTATGACAAGGTCATTTGACAAGCACTGAGTAGTTGCTTTTGTAATGGTATGTCGTTAAGGAGAGCTCAGTCATGATACTATAGTGGAATGACTTCATGAATAAATGAGCTTATAATTAATAGGGAGCCTCAAATACATATGTCTAGTCGATCCCTTTTCTAGCTCGTTGAAACCAAAAATGAATTGTGTGTTTGAATAGAAATGAACAAAATGAATAGAAAAAAAGAAATGAGAAACATTCAAGAATGATTATGGTTTTCTCCAAAATGGAGAAATGGAATCATTTGAAAATGAATGTAGGTTTCCAAAAATGGAAATGAAAATGGAAATTTGCATATCTATATAGGATTATTTAAAAAATGATTGAAGAATGAGTTTTTGTTTTTGGACTATTCTGAAGCTCGAAAATAAAAATAAATCATTCGGTCATAATGAACATTTTGAGTTGTGACATATTGAATGAATCAAATTTTATTGATGGGAAAATTATTTAATATGTAAATATTAAATTTATTTTAGGAAATAAAAAAATTTGAATTGAGTTGGATCACATTACAGAGTATTAGGTCAAAAGGGTCTAAAAAGTACTCGAATTTAGACCCAATGTGAGAGAGACCGAAAACACCTCATATAACATGAAGGGGGTAGCAACCTTAGTAGGCATCCAAGGGTGAGACATTCACCCCTCTCCTACTCTAAGTAGGTTGCTGTTTTTCTGTTTAAAATAAACCTCTACAATTCTAAAAGGGTTTTACCTTCTCTTCCTATCAATAGCCATGAATAAGGCAAACATTGTATTACTTCCTAAAATCCCTAGTCCTAATATGTCTAATTTTTGTCCAATTAGCTTATGCTCTGCCATATATAAAATTATTGTGTGTATGATGGCTAACTGATTCTGGGTTGTGCTAGATAAATGTATTGATAAAGCACAGAGTGCTTTTGTCCCAGATAGGCTTATTACGGATAATGTTTTGGTTGCTTATGAATTGTTGCATACTTTGATAAATAAAAGGAGTGGTCGAAAGGGTTTTATGACGTTAAAATTAGATATGAGTAAGGCCTACGATAAAGTGGAGTGGGATTTTCTGCAAGCAATGATGGTGAGAATGGGATTTGATAAACAATGGGTGGATTTCATTATGAAATAAGTATCCATAGTTTCGTATTCTGTGTGCTTAAATGGTAAATTAAGGCCTATTTTTCATCCAACAAGGGGTTTGTGCTAAGGGGATCCCCTTAGCCCGTATTTGTTTCTTATTTATAGTAAGGATCTTTCCTCATTATTGAGACTGGATAGGCAAGAGAGGAGGCTCAATGGAGTTAAAGCTAGTAGAGGTGGTCCCATGATTTCTCATCTTCTTTTTGCGAAAGATTGCATTTTGTTTGAGGAAGCTTCTTTGCAAATGGTGAGAAGTATGAAACATATTCTTCGAGAGTGTGAGGTAAACTTGAGGCAATGTGTTAATTTTGATAAATCTTTAGTGTTTTTTAGTGCGAACATTACAGAGAATTTATGTAAGACGTTAGCTATAGAGTTAAGTGTTCGTCATTCGAAGAATCCAGAGAAGTATTTGGGTTTGTCGAATATTGTGGGTCGAAATAAGAAAGCTTCTTTCATAGGTTTGAAGGATGGAATGCAAAAAAAAGGTGGATGGATGGTGTGTTAGGTTTTTATCCTAAGGGGGCAAAAAGGTTTTATCAAGTCATTCCATCATATGCTATGACTTACTTTCTTTTCCCTCGTACATTTTGTGATGATTTGAAAAGGAATTGTACTCAAATTTTGGTAGCAAAAAGGGAGAGGCAAAAGGGGCTCTATTGGTATGAGTGGCAAGAGACGTGTGAATTAAAAAAGACTGGTAGGTTAAGGTTTCAGAGTTTTGGTACTTTTAATATTGCTTTGTTAGTAAAGCATGGGTGGTATCTCCTTAAGCAGCCTGAGTCGTTGCTAGCAAAGGTAATGAAAGCCAAATACTACCCTACATTGGATTTTCTTCATTCTCACCTAAAATATGGATCGTCTTTTACGTGGAGGAGCATATAGGCTGCTCGGAAGGTTCTCTTTGATGGTATCAGTTGGCGCGTTAGTAATGGAGCTAATATTTCTATTTCTAAGCATAAGTGGATTCCAAGTGTTGATTGTTTTCAATTGGTTGAGTCACTTAACAATTATCATTTGAAGATGGTAGTAGAGTTAATTGACACAAAGAGCAGATAATGGAATTGAGAGCTTATTACCTTTGCATTTGAGGAGGAGGAGGCCAATCTGATCTTACGAGTCCCTTTAATTGAAACCCCTCATGAGGATGAATTGGTTTGGAGTGGCGAGGGCTCAGGAGTCTTCTCGATTAGGAGCGCGTACAGATTATTACAGATGGGTAATGCTAACTCTAATCTTAATCCTATACAACCAGAAGCTAAGCAATTCTACAAAAACCTATGAGGACTGAATCTACCAGCAAAAATCAAAATTTACATCTGGCATTTTTCAAAAAATTTTCTACCTACGATGCTTAATTTGTTCAATATACGACTTGTAGGCAGTGACACATGCCCTCGGTGTAGGAGAGCTCCAAAGTCTTTATTCCACCTCAGTTGGAGGTGTCCTTTGTCAAGAAAAGTATGGGGATTAGTGGGTTTTCAATGTTTGGTTGGTAAAACAAATTCCAGTATAGATGATTGGTTTACCTGGTATTTCAATGGTTGTTCAGTTCTCTAAAGAAGGATTTTTTGTTGCACACTTTGGGCCCTATGGTTTGACAGAAATAAATTGGTTCATGAATCAAAATCTAAGATTGGTAAGGAAATTGCACAGTTTGTTTTTCATTACTTATCAGAATTAGATGCTCTAAAAGGTCAGAAACGTACCAGTGTGATGAAGTTGCAAAAGTGGGAGCCCCCACGAGAGGGTGGGGTCAATATGAATTTCGATGTTGCTTTCTGTAAAGGTTCATCCAAATTAGGCTTTGGTATTGTGCTTCGTGACTTCAATGGCAAAGTTCTTCTGTCCAATTCGTCTTTTCACTAGAATGTTTCAGCGGCTTTTGCAGCGGAGGCCCTCACGGCGTTAGATGCAGTAAAACTTGGGTCACTTTCTGGTTTTCTCAAAGGTATTCTAGAAGGTGATTCATTAACAATTACTTGGAAATGCTCGTCAGATTTGCCAGATTTTTCAAAAATCAGTCCTTTTATCAGGGATATCAAAAGGTACAGCAGGAATTTTCAAGATTTACAGTTTAGGCATACAGATAGATTAGCCAACAAAGTTGCAAACGCCTTAGCAAAAGAAGCACTCAAGAAGGGTATTGGTTCGTACCTGGTTCAATTGGCACCGCGATTCGTCAGATCGTTGGTAGAAGATGACCGGGTGAGAGAGCCGAACTAGGCACTCATGCTCCAATCTAGTCTTTTCCCCATTTTTTTTATTGTAGTTTCTTATTTTGTTTTAGGAAACTAGGGTGTTTTTAGAAGGGGGAGAGAAAATACTTTGAAAATTAAAACCGTCAGATGCACTAGTGATTTACTTTGATGGGGCGGGTGGTTGTGATTCTCAAAATAGTGGGTTTGGTTTTCATTTTTTCCTTGGTTTTAGTTTTCTTTAATTCTTTATTTTTAGTTTCTTTCGGATTTAATTGGTTCTAGGATTTAGATGAGGTTTCAACTAGGTTTCTTTCTTTTGTTTTTTTTTTAAGTTTTAGGTATTTGTGTTGCTTTGTATTTTGTCACATTTTGTTTTTAATGAAAGCCTACTATCATATTTCAAAAAAAAACTTTATATATAATAGATATAATACAATAAAGTAGTCATGTAAACTATTAATTAACATTGCATAAATAATTTAAATAGAAAATCTATTTAAATAACTATTAATTTCCATAATTCAAATCAAATAAATGATAAAAATTCAAATCTCCATTTCTTATCAGCACTAACATTTTTTCTCTCATGTACAACTAATCACAAGAATTTCTCTCTCCTTTCATCTCTTCAACATAATAAAATTAAAAAAAAATTATTCCAACTTACACTAATCTTTCACCGGGAGTTATGAGTATATATATATATAGCCTTCTCGTGTCACCACATAGCTTGACGACACCAAAAATTTTTTTGACAAAAAAACCCCGACGCCACTAATGTCAAGGCCAACAACAAAAAAATATATAATCTTTAACAAACAACCGCGGTGTCGCCAATGACAATGATAACACCAAATTACTTTTTGACATGCTTTCTTTTAAAATATATAAGCTGGTGTCGTCACTGACAAAGACGATACCTATTAAAATATATATTTTTCATTTTCCCCTTAGAATACGGCGGTTTTAGCATAATACATACACGTACATATACTGATGATGCCAATGACAACGACGACACCCTAAGAAATTATTTTATTAAAAAACCGACCAATGATTGGATAATTATTAGAGATGGTGCCGCCAATAACAACGGCAGCATCGAGATTCACTGTAGCAAACATGTCATTTATGTAGATGATTTTGAAAATGGGTGATTTTCATAATTAATAAAAAATTTTGGGTGAATTTAAAAAGAAAAAAAAAAGCCTTTAATGGTATGAAACAGCTTATTCCTTTTCCATGCAATATTCAGCACAAAAAATTATGAAAATAATTAAATTCATCTATCATCAATCAACTAATTTACATTAGTCCAACACCCAAAATGAAAATGTATACACTCGCTTCAATTTTTTCCCTTCTTTCTTCTTCTTCTTCATGAATTCTCTTGCTTCAAAGTCTTCACCATTTTCATGCTTCCACTTCTATCTGAAACAAAGACGACTTATTATCCACATTTTTGGCTATCTCCATGCATTGCTAGTTAATACACTGACTCAACTCATTTGACCCCAGGAGTGGATCTAAGGGGTTGGCAGGGGTCCTGGCCTTCCTAAAATAAAAAAATTATCATTTAAGCCCTTAAAATTTTTTAAAATTTTAAATTAATAAAGGTAAAATTTCACTTTGACCCCACTAAAAATGATAAAACTTCAATTTAATTTTTTAAAAATTACATTTTTACTATCTTAAAAATTACAATTTAATTTTGCCCCCTAAAAATTTATTCTGATTTCGCCCCTGTTTAACCGCATTCGCCATTTATAGTCAATTATCAACAATTTTTAAAAATACAAAAAGCCAACTCATTAGTTTCACTTAATTATTCACTTGAGCCAACTAGAAACTGACACAAAATTCCTACGTAAGAATCCAAGGCTTTCCTTTCTATTCTCACTATATCATCAATTACTAATGAGGCCATGAAGTAAGGATCGAGATTCGGTGGTGAAATCAAGCTTACTTATGATTCCCATGCGGTAAAAGTCATACGACTCCGACAGAGAAATAAAGTGGATCACTTGTTCGAAAACCGACTCATCGCAAGGGATGGCTAATGTGCCTTGGCTACTAAACCCATACTCTTCCTCGGCTTGGATAAGGAGTTTCTAAAGACGTAATGGCACGCTCCACAAATCTCCTGCAACTTGTCCCGACGTAGATCGCCACGTGGCCTACCGGCACATCAAAGGGAATGCGATTAGATGACATTCGGGCCTTGTTCCTCCACCATTCCAACATTTACCGAAGCCTATTGATACAAAGAATCAACAGATGAAAAGATGAAGGTCCAAAATGAGAGAAAATAATATTTTCTTGTTTTAGAGAAAATAGAAACTAAAAGTTAGGGTTTCCTTTTATTATAATAAAATAAAAATGATTCGACCCGAAATCTGATCTGACATAATAAAAAAAAAACCCTAAACTTAAAACAAGAAAATATCATTTTTCTCTCATTTTTGGGACCTCCATTTTTTACTTCTGTTGATTCAACAAGACCTCCCAATGTGGCATATTTTGGTGTATATTCCTAACCCTGCCAACATTTTACCAGAAAACCGTTTGCTTTTAGAATGGTAAAGAGTGAAAAAACCAACATCTTTTGAGAAGGGAGGCGAGAGGATTTTATAAAAAGTAAAAAAAATCATAAGAAAGTACCCTTATAGTTTGATATAATTACAATTTTGTATTTGTTGTTGTTGAACCAATTAAAATGCCCAAATGCCTGGTATATGTATTTCATATTGCCCCTAAAGAAGAGATTGTATCAAATTGTGATTTCACGTCATCTTTATCCCTTTATAATAGGAAAATGACAAATCATATTTTTTGCCTTGACTTTCAGCTTTTTTTTCTCCTGAAAAAATTCAAATCGAACTAAAAATACTGAAAATCAAGAGGAAAAATCTAATTTGTCATTTTCTGATTGGAAAGGAATAAGAATGATATGAAATCACCGTTTCATACAATCATTTCTCGTTACGTCTATTATATTTTTCTTTTACCTTCACTTTTTCAATTTGATCAAATAAGTTGGATTTTAACGGACAAATTATTATAACTTTCCTATGTTTTTTTCTGTAATTATACAAAATATCTTAATTATACAAATTCTTATAGTATCTCCATTTGTAATGTTTTATAAACTATTATTTAATTATTCAAATATGTAATACTTTATCTAATAATAATTAGACAAAATATTAATCAACAACAAACGCTATTATAAATATTAAATATTCTCAAATTATGATCTGCATTATTAAATTATTAAAATAATCATTTTTGTTTGTCTCAAGTTATATTTTAATCATTTATGTTTGAAATATTACGTTTTAGCCACTTACGTTATTATTTTGTTATGAAATGGTCAGTTTGCTAGTAATATATGTTACCTCCCAAATGACAGTTCTACGTGATAGTTAAAATAAGTTTTTTTTTTTATGAAAATAGAATACAAAATTTTACCTTAAAATCTAATTTTCTCTCGTTTAAAAAGAAGCAACAGTTGAGTTTTTTTATTACTGTCAGAGAAGAGAAAAGAAGAGCAAAACAACAGAGAAGAAGAAAAAGAAGAAATTGACATACCAACCTCTATACCTGCTTGATATTGTGGTTGCCCACAATACACAAAAAAAACAAAGATGAAACATGTCCTTTGTATCTTTTACATATAGAAAAAAAATGAAAAGATGGACCACCTTTCTGCAACAAAAAAAAACCCATAATATCTGAACTTAAAACTTAGGTAAAGAACAAAATAACTTATTACTTACTGTAATACATGCTTGGACCTTCCATTGAATCGATCATTTGTTCTTCCATTTTGAATAAAAAATCCAACCGATTGATGGAGCAATCAATTTGGTTTCTTTTGTTTTGATTCAACAAAGATGATTATGAAAATAGATGATTTTTCAATCAAAATGAAAACGAAATCTAAAGAAAAGGAGACTAAAGGTTCTTTTTTTCAGTTCAAATATTAATCTGATGCATTGATTTTTATCATTTTGAGAAACCAAATTAAAATTTTCTTTTAATTAATTTAAAATTTCAATTAATTAAATTTATTTAATTAAAAATCAATTAATTTATTTGGTTGGACATCCACGTTGACATTAAAATCCACTTTAACTGTCACGTCGGATTGTGTCGTTTGAGAGGTAACAGATCTTAATGTCAGATTGAACATTTCGTAACAAAAAAAAAATATAAGTGACTAAAACGTAATATTTCAAATATAAATGACTAAAATGCAATCTGAGATAAATAAAAGTAACTATTTTGATAGTTTACTCGATTTTCATTCTAAATTGGTCTCTAGACTTCAAATTATTTTAATTACATTTTCAAACTATCAAGGGCTATGCCAATTAGGTCATTTTATTATTAAAATTGTTAATTTAATTAGTAAATGACACATTAGATTTTATAAGATAATTTTAAATGAAATATCTAAGAAAAAATTTTAATTTTGAGGTTTCCAAAACTTTTACATAACCTTTATCATTTACTCTCTTTATTTTTAATTTTACTTTATTTTTTAATTTTTACTTTTTAAAATTATGCGAATTTTTTTTAATTTTAAATTTAGTTACATAATATTTAAAGTACAATTTAACAATTTTAATAATAAAATATTAATAATTTGAGAATGTAATTAAAACGTTTTAATTTTAAATATCAATTTAAAATAAAAATAATAGTTTAGTAATATAAAAACCTTATTTCATCCGCCAATAAATCCAACAGAAACAAAACAAAATCAAATGAATAAAAAAATAATAATACAAAATGTTTATAAAATATCAAAATCCATTTACAAGTTTAACCCAAATTACAAGCCCAATTTCAACCTAAGTATAAACTTAGCCCAAAAGCCTAAAAATTTTACAATATATGAAACCCTAAAAGCTCCAGCGCCGCTCGCCCCTAGCTCATGTCCACGTTAGCACGTGCCATGTCAACACCACGTCAGTGCCATGTCAAATCACGTGACCCGTCAGTTTCTGACTCCTTGATTGCTGACCCATTGTTTGCTGACCCTTTGGCTCTTGATTTCTCGGCTCCCGAAGCACCTTTCTGCTACCCCTTGCACCTTAATGCCAAGGGTGCTCTTCCCCAACCTCGTTGACCCTGACAGACACCCTGCCACCATGCCACTCCGATGACACCTGCAAAAAAAAAACAGAAGCATAAACAGATATAAAGCAAGACAGACGCAACAAAAATAATGAAATGTATTAAATGTGGCTATAAAGGCCACATCAACCTCTATAATATTTTTTACACACAAAATACAATGAAAAAAAAATAGAAAATCATAGTTTCGAATACAGAGCAACTCAACAATTTATTCTGCCTTCAAGGTATAATGTCTTTGATATATACATATATTATATTTTTTATTATCCATCTATTATTTCATTATCATTTCGAAAACAAATAATACAAAATAAATAAAGAATAAAGGGGATTAGGGTTACCTGGTTTGCGCACCACCATTGCGCGGTTGTGGTTTGCTCCAACATTGAGCAAATCGCAACCCCGTAAAAAAGAGAGGTCTGAATCCTCATATACTTCGAAGGGTTTCATTGATTCAAAAAAGGGAGAATAAATAACAACAAAAAGATGAAAAATATATATTTTTTAAAAAATAATAACAAAAAATAGTAGCAAAAGAAATAAAATCAGATTTTAAAGAAAAAAGAAAAATCAGAATTTGATTTTATTTTTGAAACCAAACCCAGATTCAAGTTTTTTTTTTGAAAAAAAAAAATTAAAAAAAAACAAAGCTTTTCTATTTTTTAGTTTAGATTCGAAAACCTAAAACTTGGATCTAACTTTATTTCAAAAAAATATATAAAAAAGGGACTTTTTACCTTCCCGACCACCATGCACGGTGGCCGTTGGAGTTAACGGTGTGCGGTAAACGACGGGCGATGAAGACCCTCGCGATCGGAAAAGAAGACTGACAAAAGTGGGTTGAGAGAAAAACAAAAAAGAGAAAATTTTTCTGCAAATTTAAAAGAAAAATGATTTTTTTTGTTTAAAAAACGGTTTTATACAATCCTTGGAACAACGCCGTTTAGGTTTAGTGCAATAAACACTAAAACGGCCCCATTTCATCATCATCCGCTCCATGACCTAACCCATCAGTTAGGATCCGCGCATTTTTATGAATGGTCTATTTATTTTTGCGGTCCTTCCGCATTTTTAAACATTTCCAATCTCGTCCCTTTTTATTTTTTTTAGTTTATTTCAAATTTACCCTAAAGTTTACTCCCGTTTACACCAAGTCCTCTGACCTTGGGTGTACACGAGAGTGACACCTGTCCAGGACTTGGGATTATCACCCATTCGGTCCTTGGACCTGTTCAAAATCAAAGATTCGAGCTTTATTTTCTCCTTTTTTATGTTTTTAACCTTAAATTTTTTTCTTTTTAATTTAATACAAATTGTTCTTTCTTTTCTTTAAAATTGGAACCTTATTTCTTTTTAAAAAAATTTTGAGATCTTTATTCTTCTATTATTTATTTTTATATACATAAAACCCTTTTATTTAATCCATTATTTTTTTAAAAAAAAAAGTTAAGTCTTGCATTTCTTTTTTATATTGGTTTCGAATTGTAATTTTTTTTTAAAAAATAGCAAACACCTTTTATTCATTTATTTTATTTTAGTGTTTAACCTATATTTATTTGTACCATGTTACTTATCCTTATTTTTATTTTCATGAATAATGTTCTATGAAATTGATAGTTTTTCATGCTTTATCGATTTTTGCATCATTAATTTGAAGATGGAGTACATATTTATTCAAATGTTTTCTATAAAATAGCTTAGCTAAATTGTGTGTTTTGAAAATACATAAATTATTCTTTTAGGGCAATGTTCTTTATTTTAGAAATTAGAAAAATAATGTCCTAACGTGTTGGGTTCGATTTTTTTTCAAACCTAAAAATCGAACATCCTACTTCATAATCAAAAAATTGCTAAAACATTTTTCAACAAATATTAAAAAAACACATAAATTGTTTAAAATAAAGGCAATGCTCTTTTATTTTAGGAACACGAGAGATTGTGCCCTAACATGATGGGTACGATCTTTTTCTTTGAACCTAAAATAATCGAGTATCCTATTCAAAACCAATAGTTGCTCGATATTCCGTTATTTTAGGGGATTCAAAAATTGTGCCCTAACTTGTTGGGTATGATTTCGCTTTGAACCTAAATGATTGAATATCTTATGTAATGTCTCATTCATATATTTATGTATCACATCTTGAATTTTTGCTCGAGTCTTCAGTTTTCAACAATTAAGACCATAGAATAATCGATTAGATACCAATATTGGGCGTGTGAGAGTGTTAATCTTTCCTTACACATAACCGATTCCCGAACCTATTTTCTAGATTTTGAAGACCAAATTGTTTTTCTAAAATAAACTTAAATGTTTTAGGTGGTCCAATCACACCGAATTAAAAGATTGGTGGCGACTCCCATTTTCGATTATAAAAATATTTTCGAAACTTGTTTAAAAAAAATGGGTTCGACAGCTTGGCGACTCCACTGGGGAAAAATAAGAGAGTCAAGCCGCGAGTCGATTATTTTTGATCTTTTTGAGTGAAAATTGAGAATTTGATTTAAATTTAATTTGTAATCCTTGCATTTTGTGTTCATATGTTTGTTCTTTAAATTTAATTTGTTCATTGTCGAAGTGAGGGTTCCATGCATTTGCATTGATCGGTTACTTTACCCCTTAAGTGGAAGTGTGAAACTACGCCTTCGTGAGGTCTTCACCTCCGTGCAGGATAGTGGATCGCTTTCGAGAATACATCCATACATATGTTTTTGTGAAATTTTCACTTCTGTGCAAACATATGGGAAATGTATCCCCTTGAACTAAACTCGTCCGTATGAGCCTATAATGAGTGAGGATAAAGGAATCTGCTGGTTCAGGTACCCTTACTTTAGAACTCAAACCGCATGTAGTTGACTTTAGGAACCTACCAAGTATCGCGACAAACCTTTAACAGTCACCCAAATAAGAGAGACGTATTATTATTTGTTGCATACTGACTTGTTTTATTTTGTTTTTATTTTTCGCATTGTATTCCCATCATAGAAAAGGTGTTGGTTCATACTCGATTACCAAATAGAGAGCTTTGACATGGAAAACGGGTTTCTCGATAGAGTGGAGGACAACATGGCCGTGCGTTTTATGGTCGGAAAAAAGACAGCGTGAGAAGGGAGACAATTTGACAGAAGGGCACTTATCGGAATTTTAGGATCATACTCGAGTAAATGTGACTCAAAATAGTGTACCAGAGTTGAAAGACATTTGGGGATAGTGGAATGATGAGATGAAGCAAGTGTTTTATAAGGAATACGGAGATCTACCCTATTTACTCAAGGTAAAGATAGATAAGTACCTCTTTCGAGCTCTCACCCAACACTGGAATCTCGCGTATAGTTCTTTACTTTGGGAACTTCGACATGATGCCCACAGTGGAAGAATACACCGCGTTGATCCGTTGCCCAAGGATTCAAGTCGACAAGGTTTGCTCGAAAGCTGCGTGTGTCCCGACCTTTTTGAAAAGGTTTATGAACATAACTGGGATGAGTGAACATTGAGTTGCATCTTGGATCAAGGTAAAAGGGGATAATAGGTGTATCACTTGGAAGAGTCTGAGAGATTTGATATTGGCGCACTCAGATATGAAGACATTTTCTCTCTAAGCATTAATGGGTTAGTTATTTTCCCAAAAGCATTAGGGCACGTAGAAGATGCAGTTGTTGATCTTTTCGACCGACTAAGCAAAAGAGTTACACTAGTCTCAACAATCCTCGCCGAAACCTTCAGATCGCTAAATGTTTGTCGAAGAGAAGGAGAAATGACGTTCATTGGCTGTGCACCACTATTATTAGTATGGTTTCACGGTCATTTTTAGAAGAAGGAATTAAAGAAGAAGTAGGAGAGAAGAAGAGCACGTTTAATCAGGGAGGAAATCAAGTGGGAGCTAATAGTTTTTCCCCATATAACAAAAACTTTCATATCGGTTATTTTAATGAAAAATGTGTTTCTTCTCACATTTCGCAATTCTATTTATTCTTGCCAAGTTTGACAAATATTTTATACTATACGATTAACCTTTCTTCAATTTAATTTATTCTTATTCAATTTGACAATTTTTTTTACCCTTGTCAAAAATATTCTTTTCATTCATAATTATACTATATAATCAATCATTCTTAAATTCATTTGTTTCTTTGGATCTCTTCTTATCCCTCAAATAGGTCTTTTGATATCAATGATATAAGTGACACCATTGTTGACTCGGTGCCCCTTTTTGAGCAAGATATGTGTCTAGAGGAACTCTAGGACCTTGAAGAGAACCAAGATTATAACTTGTCTCCCGATTTGTTACAAATAGTGAAGCAAGATGAAAAATAAATCTTGCTTCATAAAGAGTCTGTAGAAATCGTGAGTCTGGAAAATGAGGAAGAAAAGAAAGAAGTAAAAATCGGGATGAGCATTTTCGCAGAAACAAGGTAAGATCTTATTAAACTGCTCCAAGAGTTCAAAGATGTTTTTGAGTGGTCTTATTAGGATATGCTTGGGTTAAATACTGATATTGTGGTACATAGGCTCCCTATAAAGAAAGGTTGTAAACCTGTTCAACAGAAGCTTCGAAGGATAAAGCCTGACGTGCTATTAAAGATAAAGGAAGAAGTTAAAAAGCAGTTCGACGCTGATTTCCTCTAGGTGGTCAAGTATTCCGAATGGGTAGCTAATATAGTCCTGGTCCCCAAGAAGGATGGAAAGGTACGAATGTGTGTCAATTACCGATATTTGAACAAGGCAAGCCCAAAGGACAATTTCCCGCTTCCCCATATTGATACTCTAGTTGACAACACGACGGGTCATTCATTATTCTCCTACATTGATGGTTTCTCCAGATACAACCAGATAAAGATGGATCCCGAAGATCTGGAGAAGACCATTTTCGTCACGATGTGGGGAACATTTTGTTTATAAAGTGATTCCATTCGGACTTAAGAACGTGGGAGCAATATATCAAAGAGCTATGGTAACCTTGTTTCATGATATGATGCATAAAGAGATCAAGGTTTACGTTGATGATATGATTGTGAAATCTCAAAATGGGGAAGAACATGTGGAAGTATTGAAGAAATTGTTCTTAAGGTTGAGGAAATATCAACTAAAGTTAAACCTAGTTAAATGCACCTTCGGAGCTACTTAAGACAAATTGTTAGGTTTCGTGGTTAGCAAGAGAGGTATCGAGATTGATCTAGACAAAGTCAAAGCCATACAAGAGTTACCACCACCGCGTACTCAAAAAGAAGTTCGAGGTTTATTAGGAAGGTTGAATTACATCGCAAGGTTTATTTCATAACTAACAGATAAATGTGACCCAATCTTCTGTCTTCTCAAGAAACATAACCCAGGTGTGTGGGATGAGAAATGCCAGATGACCTTCGATAAGATCAAACATTATTTGTCAAATACCTTAATTCTAGTACCACTAAGCCCCAATAGACCTTTGATCTTATATCTAGCAGTTTTTGAGAATTCTATAGGATGTGTGCTAGGCCAACATGACGAGTCTAGAAGAAAAGAAAGAGCGATATATTACCTTAGTAAAAAGTTCACTGACTGTGAAACAAGGTATTCACCAATCGAGAAGTTGTGTTGTGCTTTAGTTTTGGACCACTCGATGATTAAGGCAATATATGTTGTACTACACAACTTGGTTGATCTCGAAATTAGATCCTTTAAAATACATGATAGAGTCGACCGCACTAAATGAGAGAATGGTTAGATGGCAAATCCTGCTCTCAGAGTTTGATGTAGTCTATGTGAACCAAAAGGCAGTAAAGGGAAGCGTAATAGCAGACTTTCTAACTAACAAAGCTCTAGAGGATTATGAGCCCTTAAATTTTGATTTCCCGAATGAAAACCTAATGTTAGTTACAACCACCGAAGAAGAAGCTCTGAAAGAATATCCTTGGAGGCTGAATTTTGATGGTGCCTCGAATGTCATGGGCAATGAAATTGAGGCAGTTTTGGTATCTCCAGAAGGTGACCATTATTCTTTCACTAGTAAGCTCGACTTCGACTATATAAATAACATGTCTGAATATGAAGCATGTATCATGGGACTCCGTGCAGCTATAGAACGAGAGATCAAAGTTTTAGAAGTATATGAGGATTCTGCACTTGTAATTTACTAACTCAAAGGAGAATGAGAAACATGAGACTCCAAGTTAATTGATTATCGAAGGTTGATTCTCGAGCTAATCAAAGAGTTCGATGACATCACATTCCATTATCTCCCACGAGATAAAACCAAATGGTTGATGCTTTGGCTACTCTAGCATCAATGATTAAAGTAAACAAGCCAGAGGACGTAAGGCCTATTCAAATGAGCATTTACGAGGCTCCTATCAACTGTTACAACATCGAGGAAGAAGAAAAGGATGACCATCCTTGGTACCAGAACATCTTACATTATGTAAGAGACCGCAAATACCCAAAGCAAGCTACCGAGAATGATAAGCGGACATTGAGAAGACTCGCAATTGATTATGTCTTGGATAAAGACATTCTATATAAAAGGAGAAAAGATCAAGTGTTGTAAAGGTACGTTCATGCTATTGATGCTAGGAAAATCCTTGAAGAAGTCCCTGAAGGTGTCTATGGGACGCATGCTAATGGTTTCATAATGGCTCGACAAATAATGAGATTTGGTTACTACTGGTCCACTATGGAAAGTGATTGCATCAACTATGCCAAGAGGTGGCACAAATGTCTGATTTATGGGGATAAGATCCATGTACCACCTTCACCTCTTCATGTTATGACTTCCCCGTGGCCCTTTTCTATGTGGGGCATGGACGTCATTGGACCGATTTCACCAAAAGCTTCCAATGGACATCGATTCATCTTTATGGTCATTGACTACTTCACCAAATGGGTAGAAGTTGCTTCCTACGCCAATGTTACAAAAATTCCGGTTAGCAAATTCCTGAAAAGAGAAATCATATGTCGGTATGGAATGCCAGAAAAGATCATATTTGACAATGCTTTGAATTTGAACAATAACACGATAGTAGAGGTCTGTAGTCAATTCAACATCAAACATTATAGCTCATCTCCTTATCGCCCAAAGATGAATGGGGCAGTAGAGAGGCAGCCAACAAGAACATCAACAAGATCGTCGAGAAAATGACGGAGACTTATAAGGATTGGCACGAGAAGTTACCATTAGCCCTTTATGCTTATAGAACTTCTGTCAGAACTTCTACTGGGGCAACCCATTCTCAGTAGTCTATGGGATGGAAGCAGTTTTACCTATTAAAGTGGAGATTCCTTCCCTCCGAGTCTTGTCAGAATTAAAACTAGATGAAGCAGAATGGATTTAATCTAAATACAATCAGCTGAATTTGATTGAAGAAAAGAGATTGAAAGCTGTCCGTTATGGTCAAATGTACCAGAAACGGATGATGCGGGCTTACAACAAAAAGGTCCGCCCTAGAGAATTTCATAAGGGAGATCTAATTTTAAAGAAGATACTCCCCATACAAAAGGATTTTCAAGGAAAATGGACACCTAATTGGGAAGGACCTTTTATGGTGAAGAAAGCCTTCTTTGGAAGAGCTCTCATAATGATCGAAATGGATGGCAAAGAGCTCTATAACCTTGTGAATTCAAACTCGATGAAGAAATATTTCACCTAAAAAAAAGGAAGAGGTCAAGATGAAAACTCGTAAAGAGCATCTTGAAACTAAAGGGGTTTTGAGTTGAAAACCCAAAAAGGGCGGCTCAAATTTGGAATAAAAAATAAACCAATAATGATTGAGGAACGTTACATCTCAGGGCATCGACAAAGTACTTCAAGCCTCCTAATACATATCAAGCTCAGAGAGGGTCTCATCAAGTCTACTAAGGAAGCCCATACATTGATATTTAAGACACCTGATTTTGTTGTAGTTCACTTTGTACTTGGCAATTCTTTTCACGAATGTCCGCCATTTTTAATCTTTTCTTTCATTCGAGCTTTGTCTCCAATAAAATTCAACTTCGTTCACCTTATGGCTTTGTCCAAGCATTATTGCATTAAAATAACAGATATGGATTAATGTGATAAAACATACAAAGGTTATTTGAGTATTATTCTAGGGAATTCCTAAATAATACAAGGACTTAAAACAACACCACTAGTTGGAAAGAGCCACACTCAAAGGGTGGAAGGCTCCCTAAGGCCAGTAGCCTAGATGATGGTCACTCATACCTGAAAAAGGCCACAATGATATAATAATGATAAGATTTAGACGATCATTAAAGAATAAAATCATCATTCTAAAAAATTACATTTTTACATTTATACTCATCATGAACATTTCATCCATAGCATACTAAGTGCATGAGTGCCAAGAGAAGCATATTTTACAGGTCTCTTACCCCGATCATGGGACAGATTGAAGCATCCAAATCTTTTACCCTAATCAGAAGGCAGATTGAAGACAGGCAATCTCTTACCCCGATCATGGGGCAGATTGAAACATCCAATCTTTGACCCTAATCAAAGGGTAGATTAAAGATAAATAATCTCTTACCCCGATCATAGGGCAGATTGAAAGCATCCAATCTTTACCTTAATCAAAAAGTAGATTGAAGACACGCCAATCTCTTACCCCAATCAAGAGGCAAATTAAAACCGTCTAATCTCTTACCCCGATCATGAGGTAGATTGAAAATCATCCAATCTCTTACCCCGATCATTGGGCAGATTGAAAACCATCCAATCTCTTACCCTAATCATAGGGCAGATTGAAGCCACCCAATCTCTTACCCCGATCATGGGGTAGGTTACAGGCATCATCCAATCTTTTACTCCGATCATGAAGCAATTAAAACATCCAATCTTTTACCCTAATTAGAGGGCAGATTGAAGACACATCAATCTCTTTACCTCGACCATGGGGCAGATTGAAGACCAGACAATCTCTTACCCTAATCAGAGGGTAGATTGAAGATACGCTATTCGATCTCTTCAGAAGACAAATCGAAGATAAGTTGCGAAGAGAAGACAAGATTCAGCGGGACCGGATGAAATTGGTCTTTCTTGGAGTCTTTACTTCATTCCCGTTTCACGACAACGAGCAAAGAAGGGAAACTGTAAAACCCATTTTCATCCGACCCAATAAGGCCCAATAGAAACAAAACAAAACCAAATGAATAAAAATAATAATAATACAAAATGTTTATTAAAATATCAAAGTCCATTTGCAAGTTTAACCCAAATTACAAGCCTAATTTCAACCTAAGTGTAAACTCAGCCCAAAAGCCTAAAAATTTACAAAAAATGAAACATTAAAAGCTCCGACGCCGCTCGCCCCTTAGCTCATATCCACGTCAGCACGTGCCATGTCAACACCACGTCAGCCACGTGACCCTTCAGTTTCTGACTCCTCAACTGCCGACCCTTTGTTTGTTGACCCTTTGGCTCTTGATTTCTCACTCCCGAAGCACCTTTCTGCTACCCCTTGCACCGAAATGGCAAGGGTGCTCTTCCCCAACCTCGTTGACCCCGACAGACACCCTGCCACCATACCACTCCGGTGACACCTGCAAAAAAGGAACAGAAGCAGAAACAGAGATACAAAGCAAGACAAAGACGTAACAAAAATAATGAAATGTATTAAATGTGGTTATAAACGCCACACCAACCTCTGTAATATTTTCTACACACGAAATACAACAAAAAAGAAATAGAAAATCATAGTTTCGAATACAGAGCAACTCAAGAATTTATTCTGCCTTCAAGGTATATTGTCTTTAATATATACATATATTAAATTTTTTATTATCCATCTATTATTTCATTATCATTTCGAAAACAAATAATACAAAATAAATAAAGAATAAAGGGGATTAAGGTTACTTGGTTTACGCACCACCATTGCGCGGTTGTGGTTTGCTCCAACATTGAGCAAAATCGCAGCCCCGTAAAAAAGGGAGGTCTGAATCCTCATATACTTCGAAGGGTTTCATTGATTCAAAAAAGGGAGAAGAAATAACAACAAAAAGATGAAAAAGAGATTTTTTTAAAAAAACAAAAACAAAAAATAGTAGCAAAGAAATAAAAACAGATTTTAAAGAAAAAAGAAAAATCAGAATTTGATTTCATTTTTGAAACCAAACCCAAATTCAAGTTTTTTTTTGAAAAATGAAACTTTAAAAAAAACAAAGCTTTTCTATTTTTTTAGTTCAAATTCGAAAACCTGAAACTCGGATCTAACTTTATTTCAAAAACTATATATAAAAAAGGGACTTTTTACCTTCCCGATCACCGTGCACGATGGCCGTTGGTGTTGGCGATGTGCGGTAAATGGCGGGCGACGAAGACCCTCACGGTCGGAGAAGAAGATTGACAAAAGGGGGTTGAGAGAAAAACAGAAAAGAGAAATTTTTTCTACAAATTTAAAAGAAAAATGAAATTTTTTGTTTAAAAAATGGTTTATACAATCCTTGGAACAACCCCGTTTAGGTTTAGTGCAATAAACACTAAAACAGCCCCGTTTCATCATCATCCGCTCCATGACCCGACCCATCAGTCAGGACCCGCGCGTTTTCATGAATGGTCTATTTATTTTTGCCGTCCTTCTTTATTTTTAAACATTTCCAATCTCGTCCCTTTTTATTTTTTTTAGTTTATTTCAAATTTACCCTAAAGTTTACTCTCGTTTACACCAGGTCCTCTAACCTTGGGTGTACACGAGAGTGACACCTATCCAGGAGTTGGGATTATTACCCATTCAGTCCCTGGACCTGTTCAAAATCAAATATTAGAGCCTGATTTTCTCCTTTTTTATGTTTTTAACCTTAATTTTTTTTTCTTTTAATTTAATACAAATTGTTCTTTCTTTTCTTTAAAATTGGAACCTTATTTCTTTTTAAAAATTTTTGAGATCTTTATTCTTCTATTATTTATTTTTATATACATAAAACCCTTTTATTTAATCCATTATTTTTTTTAAAAAAAAGATAAGTCTTGCATTTCCTTTTTATATTGGTTTCGAATTGTAATTTTTTTTTAAAAAAATAACAAACACTTTTATTCATTTATTTAATTTTATTTTTTAACCTATATATTTATTTGTATTATGTTACTTATCCTTATTTTTATTTTCATGAATAATATTTTACGAATTGATAGTTTGTCACGTTTTATCGATTTTTGTATCATTATTTTGAAAATGAAATGCATATTTATTCAAATGTTTTCTATAAAATAGTTTAGCTAAATTGTGTGTTTTGAAATACATAAATTATTCTTTTAGGACAATGTTCTTATTTTAGGAATTCGAAAAAATAGTGTCCTAACGTGTTGCGTGCGATTTTTCTTCAAATCTAAAAATCGAACAATCCTACTTCAAAATAAAAAAATGCTAAAACAATTAACAAATAATTTTTAAAAAAAAACAATAAATTGTTTAAAATAAAGACAGTGCTCTTTTATTTTAGTAACACTAGAGATTGTTACCCTAACGTGATGGGTACGATTTTTTTCTTTGAACCTAAAATAATTGAGTATCCTATTCAAAATCAATAGTTGCTCGATATTCCGTTATTTTAGGGGATTCAAAAATTGTGTCCTAACGTATTGGGTATGATTTTGCTTTGAACCTAAATGATTGAATATATTATGTAATGTCTCATTCATATATTTATGGATCGCATCTTGAATTTTTGCTCGAGTCTTCAATTTTCAACAATTAAGACCATAGAATAATCGATTAGGTATCAATTTTGAGCGTGTGAGGGTGCTAATCCTTCCTTACACGTAACCGATTCCCAAACCTATTTTCTGGAATTCGAAGACCAAATTGTTTTTCTAAAATAAACTTAAATATTTTAGGTGGTCCAATCACACCGAATTAAAAGATTGGTGGCGATTCCCATTTTCGATTCTAAAAATATTTTCAAAACTTGTTTAAAAAAATAGTTTCGACAAGTAACTTTATTAAAACTAAAGTTGTTTTTAGGATTTTTCAGAGTAGGATCAATCTACTCGAAAAACAACCGATCAAATCTCAACTACTTCCATTCCAAATAAATCCGTACTAACACAAAGATCTCAAAGACCATAACCCCATCCTTCTAAGTTGGGGTGAATATCCGGTTGAGTCAAGTCGAATTGAGTCAAAAATTTCGAGTTAGTTGAATTAAAAAATCTTATTTTAACAATTGAACTCAATTTAAAATTTTTTTTCGAATCGAATCGAGTCAAACCGAGTCGAGTAAACAAATCCTATTATTTATACTCAATGTTGTATTTACATGTACCGATTATTTAACTTGTAGACGAAGTATAAGATTATTTAACTACATAAACAATATAACGATCTTGCCTTTTAATTTAATGGATAAACATTTATCAAAATAAAGTAGTTTTGTCTTTTAACTTTAGGAAACGATAAACATTTATCAAAATGACGTAGTTTTGTCTTTTCTTATTCGGATTTTCAAATAACTTGAATTGTGTAATTCATATTCGAGTTAAACAAAAAAAATTAATTTTTTGTTCGATTTGATCCGAATAACTCAATTAACTCGGATAACTCAAACTATTTAATTCAAATTTTGAATCTTTTATCGAGTTTTTTGAATGAATCGATTTTTGCTCACCTACTTCCAAGCTTCATACACCTCACTTTGCCTGCAATTATCGCTATATACATATTTCTAGAGGCGAATTTAGGGGGACTGGCAAGAGCCTCGCCTCCCCCCCTAAAATGAAAATTTTATAATTTTGACCCTTTAAATTTTTAAAATTTTTAAATTAGTAAAAGTAAAATTGTACTTTGATCCCCAAAAATGACAAAAAAAATTTAATTTAATCTTTTAAAAATTATAAGATATAAACAATTTAATTTCGACCATCTAAAATTTTTTTCTGACTTCGCCCTTGTATATGTCAACATTCTTTATGAAAATCTAAAACCATAATCTCACAACACTGCACATTTTGTCCAAACATGACTCTCTCAAATTGAAATTTAAGTTACTTCCAAATATTTTACCGAATTTTTCAAATCAAATCAAATTTTACTCACTCTTACGTCCATTCATACACCTTACTTACTTTGCCTGCAATTATCACTATAGACTGCACATTAAGCCTATAACGTTTGTTTTTCAAAACCATTATCATACCCCTAATCAAAAAATAGCATGTCACAAGCTCAGATTATAGATCTCAAAGTTTGGTAAAAATGTCATCAACGTATTTATATTAGAAATCAAATTACATTTTATTTCTTTATTCAAAAAATAGGTAAATTAATCTCTTTACGTTAAATCAAATTGCAAATTAGTTCTTTTTATTAAAATTTTCATCCATTTGTAGAGTTAAAAATTAGTGTGACTGATGAATAACCAAACATTGCAATGTGACGTACCATATGTAATTCATGCTGGCATATAATGATCCGTTTTTAATATTGGAGGACTAATTTACTCCTTAATTTATTCTACAAACACTAATTCACTTATTTTTTTAAACTTAAAAAACAATAAAATCCGACTCTTAATACAATATCTCCATGCTACTTTGATGGACAAGTTTATCATCATCTTTTATATTCTGCAATTTAAAATAATGAGAGATGACATGGATATTTGATGGAAAGTGAGAATCATGTAAAGGACCAACATTACATCAATCAACTTCTTCTTCTACTCTTTCAAACATTGTTGAACCTACAAACATGGGTCCCGGAATGGTTTTTTCTTTCTTTTTTTTTTTTCTGAAAGAAACTCCATACCTGATAATGGAGCATGAATAAATGAATACAGGATTTGCAGTTTTCAACAGCTAAAAGAGGATATCCGTTTGTATATTGAATCCAGCTGCAGTTCCAATCATAAGTAGTAGCATATGGTGCAACAGGGAATGTATTTAGTTAGTTCAACTCTGAAAAATCAGAATCCACCATTAAAATGATTCACAAAACCAACACAGATCTCCTCTACTTTGTTTAATATATTGGTATGGTTCCATACCCAAATCAACAATGATTAGATTTACACAAATCTCATTGAAATGTGTCCCAGCTAGCTGTATATTATTTATGTTCGGATAGTGTTTTCTTTTTTTGCCAACAAAAAAATATATTCATTCAACAAAAAAAAAATGGGTAGAGTTGAAATTCATAAAAATTTAAGTTAGGAAAACAAAGATCATTTGTATAAAGCTATGATTTATCTTTCATCATTTTTATTTCTCAACCATTAGAATTTGTTTATTATGTTGACGGTGGATATGGCTTGTTTTCATTATGTGGAAGATCGACAAATGCATACTTTTTACACAAAATAGTAAAAAATAGTAAGAAAAATCCACTTTCACACAAGTAAAAGGTAAAGTAAAAGGTAAAGAAAGAGAGCATACTTTTTACACTAGAGCATGTAGTTATACAATCATTTTTAAAGATAATATAAAATAAATTTATAGTTGAAACTATATTTAACAATTTCTTCTCTAATTTATAAAAAAAAATATATTACCCAAAAGCATTTTTGGTATTGGGTGATCAAGCAAATGTATTACCCGAAGTACTTTTCATATTTGGTGATCAAGCAAAAGAATTTAGTGATAGCAATGGAGGTAAACCTTTATTGTAATGTGTGGATCAAAACAAGAAATTTATTGTAACGTGCAGGTTTAGTTTACTTTTGGAGTCACTGCATATCGGTTGTTGGTCGCATGGCTACGCAGGTCTTCCTAGCCACTTGTCAAAAACATATATTTCGTCACTACACAGCATTTTAATTCATGAAATTCTTTGCAAATTGTCAATGGCAAAGATCTTGTTCGAAACCAAGTCTTGGATTCAAAGACGACAACCCCTCCCTCCAAAAAAAAAAAAGAATATTGATTCATAATCATTGGTAATAAAACAAGCAAAAGGTAAATTCTCTGTTCTTTCTTAGTGTTGCAAAAGTTCATGAGAATCCACCATAAATCCCAAGTTCAAACTCCCTGCCAGTTGACTTCTTTTCTTTTTCCAAATTTAAAACATGAATTCTAAGGATGAGCAAAACTCGATTCGAATAAAAAATTCAAAAAAAGTTCAAATTTTAAATTATTCTAATCGAGTTATTCGAGTTAAACGAATTGAATTGAATTTTTTTTTAATTTCAAGTTCGAATCAAATTGAATTTTCAAATTCGAATAACTAAAATAATTCGAATAAATCGAATAAAATTACATTATTTTTAATTTTAAATTTATATTACTCATTCCCAATTTACTTTTTTTCTTTCAAAACCCAAACTTTTTATCTTACCTAATTTTTCTCCTAAAAGTTAAAATCTATCCATAAACTAAACCCAAATATTTTTAATTTTTATATTTTTACCTTACCCAAATACAATTTCGTTTTTTAAAAAAAACTCATAAACTAAACTCAAAATCAATTTTCTCTTCTTAAAAAAAAACTCTAAATTAAATAATTTTTTTTTAAAATTATATAAAATTAAACAACACCAAATAATTTTTTAATTTAACTCGAACAAATATATTCGATTCGATTCGAATTCAATCTCACTCGACTTGATTCGTAAAATTTCAAATCGAGTTAAGATGATGAAATAAGATTCAAAAATTCGAGTAACTCGAAAATTTTCATTCATTCGATTCGATTTGATCGAATGCTCATCCTTAATGAATTCCCCTAAATAAGGAGAAGCATTGGCTGGCGTAGTTCTAAAAATTGGTTCACGGTTCCAACAGCAGTCGGAAAATATGCAAAACTGATTTCACCAATGAACATTATAAAAGTACTATGGAATTTCCTGTACTAAAAGTCAAATTTCAATTTCCTCACTTTACTAAAAAATAGACAATTAGTCTCTATACGTTAGATCAATGAGTATACTAGTCATTTCTGTTAAAATTTCATTCATTTATACTATAAAAAAGCTTTAAGTAATTGATGAAATAACCAAATAGTTACACATGACATGCATGTTAATGTACAAAAACCAATTTTAAAAAGTAGAAATGAACGAAATTTTTAACAAAAATGATCAATTTACTTTTGAATCTAACGTATAGGGATTAATTTACTCAATTTTTTTAGTGCAGGGTAAAATGCAATTTGACTAATTTTACCAAGTAAACATGGGCATAAACCGAAAGTGCACAAAAGATGACGTGAAGCCATCATGAGACAAGCGGACAAAGCATTTCGTTTTCCTAAATTTGATGTTAACATATTATAGATAAGACCAAGTCTATACATGTACATCGTACTAAACAGTCACTCAACATACAACACTAGGAAACAAAAATCACCTACTTCACAGGAGAAAAAAATTGCAATCCCTTTACTCAACTTGGGAATTTGGAATTTTTAATCTTGGTCACATACAAAACGACCACAAAAATTGAAGGGAAGATTTCAAAATTTTAGCAAGCTTCAACAGAAAGCACAATTCCTTACCGAAGCAATCACCAGAGGCAATATACCTTCATCTACATGGACCTTCAGCCCACCACTCCCCACTACCTGCACTAATACATATTTTTTAGTACACTTGTAATTATAAGCAATTAATGTATAAGACTAACGTAGGCAAAAAAGTTAACATCAACAGGTTCTTCTACAAGATGCAAGAAAAGCAAGTAGATGAACATAAAACTAAAACAGGTATTATGTTTTATGCGTAACTCATCAATGCTACCAACAGTTCACAAGTTTGATTACTTTAAATAGATGATGTAAAAGTTATTTAGGAGAAGAATAGTTCAACACTGATAAAAGATTAGCATTACTCATGGTGAGCACAAGAATTGGTCAATGAATTACCTGACAACAGGAAATCTCCTTATATAATTAGTAATTTGAAGCAATCATCACCATCATTCTGCGATTCTACGCTTTTTGGACATTTTAATATGATTATTGTAGCTCATGGGAGTTGCTCCCTCATCAACAGTTTTATCCCCAAGCCATTCTCTATCTCTACTCTTCATAGAACTCCTATAGAATTATACAACATTTACATTAAAACCTTTGCAAGTTGACATACAGAAAGGTTGCTATAAAAATCTTTTTATTGAAAGACCTATCAAATTCTGAATTTTCCTCCAAATGTCTATCCAACCAACGAATGCTTCCTGAGTGAGCTGGCATCAGAGATCCAATGATGTGAAGTATTTCCTCATCAAAACTGCAAAGAAGAATCAGTGTAAAAACCATGTGATGAACATGTAATTAACCACCGCACCTTCCCTTTCTCCGAGGGAAATATAAAAATACAAGAAATCGGAACTTCAACTAAGTTGTAAATCTCCAATACATATCAACTTGACTTGATGAACCACAATGAAACATTATTAAGTGGAAAAGCATGCAGAACTGAGGTATAAAGAAGCAACAAGATTATATGATCCACCGGTTCGTAATGGATTAAAAATTTAAACAAAGGAGATCACAAAAGTATGGAGGCAAGATATCAATAGGCATAATGAAAATCCAGATTATAAATATATATTATTATCAATGAGCAGGGCAAATAAACTTCTCCGCAATCTCAAATTACAATTTTAGATAGTAGAAGAAAATAAAGTAGAGTAACCATAAAGAATACCATTTCTCTCCAGCTTACAATTAACTATTGATGGTAACCAGAACAGTACAACAATGAAAAACATATTCCATTCCTACAATTAAAAGGATAGTTTTCTTTTGAAAGAAAATTGTCACCTCTTGACTAAAAATCGGATCATGGTTCCAACCTTTATGACATGTCGCTTGTGAGATTTGCTGGCAAATAGTTCCTCTTCACCTTTCTAAGATACAATAAGACACTAAAGTTACTACCGTAATACATGTAGTCTCATGCCATATACACATACACAACCCACAAAGAAAATTAAAAAAATTAAGATCAAGGTAAAAAAGTGTTACAGATCTATATTTAAACTCTCCACGAATGTTTTCAGCTGTTATGATGGCAGACGAGAAACCGAGAACAATGACATGAATAGTTTCTTGAGAAAGCTTCACTACCTTCCCCTCTGAATGTGGGAAAGAAAATTAGTTTAGACAATATCTTAGGCATGCAGATCCATAAATACATACCAGCAGTGTGATATCCACTACAAGAAAAAAAAAAAAAACAAAATAAATAACCTGAAATATCATTAAAAAATGGTACCTAAGAGCATATCTGGCTTTGGTGAAAAAAGTAGGAGATTTGCTTTTAGTCTAAGACCAAAATAAGGATGAACACCAGAAAGAATCTTTGCCTGTTTGTCCAGAATATTGACATCATAGGCCAATAAAACACCATCAAATGCTTCATTGAACCTGCAAGAACAGGATCACTTCATATTATAACAGGACAAAAGGAAGCAAATATTAACACATCATTTCATTATTATAATCAACATTACAAGTGAAGTGCATCATTACAAAACCTATTGATTTAGTATTGATTCAAACAGAGTCGAATCATAACTGCAGTTAAATTGAGCCTGTTTAAAAGCCTATATTCTCAACAGTAATAAACTTCTCCATTTGTTTAAAAAGAGCCACAGTATCATTAGCTTCATCATCAGAAGTTAAATTTTCAGCTAAACTAGAAAGAAAACAGACAAACTAAACTAAGGTATACTGTATCTAAATCAAAAGCAATATCAACACAAAACAGCTTTTGGTGAAGAAAAAATAATAAACAAAAACAAAAAGTTTTGAGTTATATGAAAATTAAATTTAAGTGAAAGTAAAAGAACTAACTTGAATAGCAAAGAGCCAAGCTCACGGAGGATCGACTGAGACACATTCCTACTCTTTGATGGGTGTAAATACATCACCAAATTAGCATCTGCTACGCTTAATCCTTCCATCTGCAGCTGCAATAATATCCAAACTTAGTAGCAAGTCAGAGTTTCAAATAGCGGTGATGAAGCCGCTAATTCGCAGTGGCGACCGCAAATCCGCTATTGCCGCTAAACAGATAGCTTTAAAAAAAATTCTCCTTCTCAACAAAGTAAACAGACGGAATAACGAGCAGTAGGATCGAAAACAAAAAATAAAATATGAGACAGAGATCAGATAATTCAAAATCTCTTTACTCAAAATCTTCAAATTAGGTTTAGGGTTTGAAAAACTACCTTAATAAATTTCCTAGTCTGTTGGAAACTTGAACGCGAGAAGAGAAAGAGGAGGCTGGGACAGAATGATGGCGAGAGGCTTGTCTGGCGGCGGGATAGTTAACGAGATGAGAGTTAGGTTCGAAAATTTTAAAGGAAATTTTTTAAAAAATAAATTAATATATAAATTTAGTCATAATTATAAATTTAAAAAATTAAAATTTAATATATAAACTTCCGGTTGAAAACATTACACTAGAAAATAAAAAAAAAATCCATATAATGTGGGCAATACAATCACTAATAATTAGTTAATTCAAGTAATATTTAAGTAATTTAAATTAAATATATAAACCATGTATTAGATATTAGTAATATAATAACAATTACTATTAGTTTGATAATAACAATTACCATCAAATCTATGCATCTATGTATTTTTTTAATATTACAAAAAATAATACAACATAGTGTATCCAAGTTAAAGTGAGCTCATTAAGCTACAAGCAACGATATCTCTTGTAGCTTCCATTCCATAACTATATGAAATGTTGAATTCACTATCATCGTCACTTTCTTTATCATCGTCACTTTTTTATCATGCATATCTTCTGAATCAATAACGTTTTCAAATGTTTTATCATTAGTTTCAAATTCTATAAAATCCCCATCATCTTGGTTTTGGATAAAATTATACATCGCACTTGTAGCAACAACAATAAACTTTTACTTTTCAAAACTATAACTTGGTGTATCCTTTAAAATGGTCCATTTTTTTAAGTACACCAAAAGTTCACTCAATCACACTACGTAATGATGAATGTGTGTGATTGAATACTTCTTCTATACTAGATATAGGTCTAGTATAACTTTATAAAGAACAATGCATAAACTAATTAGCCTAAAATTCGTTAAATTCATCGAATAGGGAATTTTCAGAATAAGCACAATATTAATAATATTCAAAGGATTCAACGGCTTACCATCATTCAGAACTATCAAACAATAAGAAGTTATATATTTTCCTACGATGTGCCAACATTTCTGAAAAAATATAGCCGAAAAATCATCATCGCCAAACGCCTTTGTTCGCCCCATCACTTTCAACGCCAAAAGATCCTCACTCTCTTTAAACTTTTTCATCAGCAACATATTTGCTTCATTAGAAATGCTCTTACCCACCCCTATCAAAATATGATCAATTTCATCTATCCCTTTAGTCACAAATAAGGATTGGAAATATCTTCGTGCAATACTTTCCATCTTCGCCTCCTCCCTCATCTCCCTTCCATCATCGTATTACAAGCTACCGATTCTATTCATTCTTCTACGTTGGGACGCATAATTATGGAAGAAAGTCGTGTTTCTATCCCCCAATATCAACTAATTCACTCTTGCTCTCTACTCCCAATATAGCTCATCCCTATCAATCTCAAAATTCAAATGGATTTTAGTATCAATAATCTCCACAAGACTATCATCATCTATTTCCCTTTCCAGCAGCTCCCCCAATTTTTTGTTAGATCTTTCTTATTTCCTTCCCTTTTCCTTCTCACATTAGCCGCCCACTTCCCAAACCTTCCTTTTCACATTCCAATTTTGCAAATATATCTCCTACGGCATCGTCCCATATCCTTTGCACCTCCTTCTCAAAAGACTCTTCCATTACCCATCATGCCTCAAACTGAAACCGATTAGACCGTAACTTATACTCTTCTTATTCCACTTGATTAAGGGGAAGACAATAATCAGAGAAAGAGTGGAAGATGACGACCACCGTATTCAAAAACATAGTCATTCAATTTGCATTTGCCACTCCTCTATCTAAACGTTCTCTAATATTTGTTTCCGGTAGGTTTCTCTTTACCCACGTAAACCATGTTCCAAAATAATCCACATCCACCAATCGACATTCTTGTAATACTTTTCGAAAAATCTCCAATCTCCTTTCATCCCTTGGCACCTCCCACCTTCTCAAACAAATACATGATCTTGTTTAAATCCCCACACACAAGCCAAGGTAGATTTTGCAAACGCCCCATATACAAAGGTACAAAGGTTGTTAATGATGCAATTCCATGGCAATGAGTTGATGTGTACCTACAAAGAAGAGAAATTAAGGACTTGTTCCCCTAGAGTAAAATTTGGTGTTGTTGTACTGGACAAAGCCAGAAAGTTTTCTACTGGAGAGAAGTTTGGTTTCACTGGATTGGGCATAGATAGAATGTTTTTTTGCTAGAGCGAAAAACATGCTTTGTAACACCCATACTCAACTTGGTCGCTGGGTTTGAGCTATAAGGTGTCACATTCGTTGTTGGAGCAACTACGATCAAACTATTAATAATTATACCATTAAATGATTAATTGCAATCAATACACATATACAACACATAAAACATTTGTTTTCGACCCTCAAACCAGCTTATGAAAGCTCTAAAGTTAAACAGAGATCGATTTAGGGTTAAAATGTAATTTCTCAAAAATTTAGATTGATGTCACGAAGTAAAAGGGTTCCTCAACATTATATGACACCTTCCTTTTCGATTATTTAGTACCATCCATTCCAGTAACAGTTGGTCGAGTCCAACTTTTTTCAATGGCCTCCCAGGCAATGTAATAGACATAAAGCTTTCATACGGGCTTTCCGAAAGGCATAATTCGATGATTCTACTAGAAGTGGGGCTCATGACACCGAACTTTCTTCTTTTATGGGTTCCATATCTATAAACACTCCATTAGATTGTTTTCAAATAACTTATGAAACCAAACTTTGATACCAATTGAAACAAATATAGTAAATAGAAATGGAACACTTGGTTGTTTTAAAGTTCATTGCAACGTGAGATAGAACGAAAACCATAAACTAATAAAAAGCAACCTCAATACAAAAAAGAAACAAAAAACCAAGTTTTTTAACGTAATTCAGACGCAACAGTCCTACATTTGTGGAGCCTCACAAAATATAATCTTATTCAATCAACCAATCAGAAAGGGAACTAGCTAAAGCCCAACAACTCCCTTACAAGTAGAATTCATGCTTCCCTAATAGAGAACTAGAAATCAACTAACATACACCCAACATCACTCTTTGTTCAATACACGAGAGTTCTCAATACCATAGTGAATATGAAAATCTCAACACAACAGAATCAAACAAAAGCTGGAAATAAATACTTGAGAAAGATGATTGAATCATCTAGCAGTCTAATTGCAGACCTCACAAAGAGAAAAGAACATCCTATAAATAGAGCCAACAGCAAGAGAAAAGGAACTTGATAAGTTTTGCTAAATAACCGAAAAGTTTGCTAAACCAATGCTTCAAATTTGAAGTGAGACGATAATGATAAAGCAACAATCATTATCTCATAAATTGCTCATGATCAATCATCCATTCGGCTACGGAGATAATGAAAGAGATGAAGTTTCCTATATCCAGGTAACAGACTGAATGACCCATAATCTTGGTTTGTCTAAGATGCCAATAGAACCTTTCAACCTAAAAAACTGAAAACACCATCCTGTTCAAACAACCCATGGAACAAGAAGATAACACCTTCATTCGAATAGAACATGGAACAGACAAAGGTTCTAACAGAGAGAAGCTTGTCATGTATATTTGAATTATGAGTAGTTTTCTATATTTATTATATAATATAAATATTCATCATTAACTAATTTTAGTGTTAATAAATTATTATTGATATAGGTTACTGGCCTAAGTTTATTGGCTCATTTTCAAACAAAATGCAGAAGATATTCCTTGTAATATTAATCAAACTGTATGGGCAGAGCAACTGTCATACTGTAATATATACGTACGTAAGCAACATTTGCAAGAAGAAAGAAAAAACCCAAAAAAATGCACTTCATGGATGAAAATCCGCAATCGATTGTGATAATCAAGGCTCTCAAGCCCATTGAATCTTAAAAGCTTGATGCAAAGGGAGGGGAAAAAAGGGAGTCCTGGAATTATACTAATTGCAAAAAGAACCTAAGCAAAGCCAATAAAAGGTAGAGCTGCAGTACGCTTTTTTGCATGTGAAAAAGGCATACATGCACTCTGTATTTTCTAACCATACTTGCACTCAGTATGTTCTAACCGCTTATCTCTCTATCCATTTTCATTCTCTTTGCATTCGGCACCTCCGCAACAATATTCCCACTGTTCTGGTGGGAAGATGTATCATGTTGGTATGAGCAATTGGCCCCATTCCTGCATCCTCTGGAACTGTTAAAGTACATACAAGGCTTCATTATCTTCGGTCTAGAATCTCTCGATTTGGTGTTGTTTATTAGTTCTTGGTTCGGTCTTAGGTGCTGGTTGTATCGGCTGTTGAGCTTCTGAGCTGGCTCTTGTCTTTCTCCTCCATGTTGCTGAATCAAGTTCTTGTAATAGTTTACATCCTTTTTCTGGGGAAGTCCAACAGCTGGTGAAACAGATATTGGGTGGGGATTGGGTGTAAGACCTTGTTTATTTGACGGTCCAACTCCAATCCCATTAGGCTGAGCATAAAATGCTCCACTAGAAGTAGCTGATAAGGATGCAGTACCATTTTCTGTCCTATTGATATGGGCAGGAAATGGGTTGGAGAGATTTACAGGTGGGAGTGGATTGGGAGAAGTTACCAGAGGGGATGTTGATTCAGGTAAGTTTTGAGCACCTGAAGCCACTCCATAATCAGTAACTAATTTCTCAATCAATCTGGGATTGCTGAGAATTTTGACGAGAAACTCAGGATCAATCGTGTTTCCAGGTTCATTGTTTTGGTTAACTGCTGCAAAGGCAGCAGCTGCTACACCAGGTTCAACATTAAGGATCATCCCCGAAGCAGGTTTTTCATCAGCTGAACCACTTGAAACACTTGGCATACTGCCACGCAGAGGAGGTAAAATACCAGGAGCCAACCACTGCGGCTGTGAACTAATGGGAGTTTCAGTTGCTGCATCTTCATCTTCAATAGGAGTGATGGGTATTTGAGGAGTTTGCTGATCGTCATAGTCACAACTTTCTACATCTGCTGAAACAGAAGAGCTGCACAACGAGAAGAAAATTTAGTCTCATGGAAAAGTATAACCCAAGAGAAGCAGTTTCTAGAAAAACCACCCCAAAACCCGTCAAAAAGAGAAAAAGAAAAAGTATCAGACTTTGTAGGAATTGCAGATGGGCGAGGATAAACAGCTTCAAGCACTCTCACTTCTCTCTGATTTTGAATCTCCACCTCTTCACTTTCCTCTCCGGCAACAACTTGCCAATTCAAGTCCAAAACAAACTGTGAAGATGTAAATTCAGATTTGAGGTAAATGCTGGGAGCAATAATCACAAATCAATCTAAGATGCAGAAAAAAAGTCTTTAGAATTGTTACTCTGAGAGGACATCTCCATTTAATGGTAGCAATTTCTAACAAGTTAATCTGCGGATGACTTGTAGAATGAGCTCCTTCGAATCCTGGAGGCAGAAAGTCATCCCCAGTAGCCCCATTTATATGTGATACCAACGAGGTTTTTGCTTGGAGGTGATCTTGACCGCCCACCCCAACTTGTGAAGGTGATTCTTCTGATAGAAACAACCTTATCTGTTAAGAGGAGAAGCAATTATATTTTCTGTTTATCATTTTCAACAAAACAGGGTTGTGAACTACTCAAACATCATTTCACTGTACAAAAACCATCTAGCAACTGGAGAGAGCTTGTTCAAACAGGGAAATGCAATATATATATACATATATTAAAGCTTGTATAAACATCTCATTAAGCCTTAGCTGAGTAAAAAAAATATCAAGTTGAATTTCAGATGCTTAACCTAGTACTTCGCATATACTAAAATCTAGTATGAGCTACAAAACTAGGTCGGGTAAACAACTCCAAGCAGAAACATAAAGTCAAGACTTCAGAACTATAGCAATATAAGAAGCATTACACGCTCATCCTAATCAAACTCCAAGGAGATTTTACAACTGTATTGTGGTAAAGTTATCGAGTTCTGCAAAGATGAACATTATATGAAAGGAAACATCAAGAATAGACAAGCCACGGATGCAATCACTGGTATATTTTTATCATCATTAGCATTTTCAATAAGTTTAAAAGTCTAAGTCTTTTCTCATTTCCATTCTCTCATTTCTGTGTCTAACTAGCATGAAAATCTTCCAAACTCCATTAGCAGATTTATTCCCATAACAGTAAAATGCAAAACAAAATAAGCCATAAATACCACTGAAAAAGAAGAAAAAAAAATAACAAAACAAAAACAAGAACAGGCCATCATTTAAGATCCTAAAAGGCTTAACACAACTATGGCATCAACAAAACTAAAAACTCATTCGAAATCATGCATTACAAGAACACTAAAACTAAACTAACTTGACTACCAGAAAGGTTCAAATGCAATTCAAGGGACAGAGTAATAGATAAAATATATTTACAGAAAGGAAAAAAGAAACCAAAAACAGCAGAACATGAAGACTTCACATAGCTTCATTCTTCAACATATTTGGTTCACTTAAAATTTTGTACCCCCTTTTCTTTTCTGTAATTTCACCTGAAAGGGACCTCAAAATTCAGGAACTTCCAAAGTAAAATTGCAATTTTACCTGACAAAGGTTAACGTCCGATGCCCAAGTAACCCTTTTTGATTTGTGCACTCCTCGCATATTTACAGATCGCAAAAAATACAATATTTTGTCTTAAGAAAGAGTCCCTAAAAAAATGATCCTTTTCCAGCTCCGATTCTCGGTAAAAAAGTTAGTCCAATTCCCAAAATCACCGATTTTAGGGTTGGGTCGATTAAAACCCAAACTGCAACACCACTTTCCCAAGATAAGAAAAGAAAATGAGAGTCAGCAGTTAAATCAACTTACCTCTTTCGAAAACCCTAATTGTAAGAAAAATAAAGGAGTAATCGATTGAAAAGCCCTACATATCTATTTCTAATTATCTAATATTTGGAGAGAGAAATTGAAGGCAACCCTAGAACGGTTTTTCCATTTTGGCCTTTCCCCGTTTTTCAATCTGATTTATTTTCCGTGTTTCACTGTTAAATATTTTAAGGAAAAATGTGTGTATCTCTCTCTTCCTTTCTGGGCTTCTGTTCTGTACCAAGGATGACGAACGCAATCTATAGAACGCGTGGAAATGGAGGGATGATTTGGATTGCTAATGTTGTATTTACACGCGCTGTAATTGCGAGTGCGATTAAAACGAATTGGACTTTTGAGCTGAAATGTTCATGTTCTGACTCAGTTCCATTTTTATCTTTTTCTTTTGGGTAAATTCCACAATTAGTCCTTAAATGAGGCTTAAGTTTATGTTTATCAAAACTTACATTATGGTCATTCATCCGATGTTAACCCTTTGATGATATAATGACTTAGAATGTTAACTCAAATATTAAGAACTTATTTTATCACTGAATTATAATTAAAAGATCAATTTGATAGTTTTTAAAAAAATTAATGATAATTTTAAAAAATCTAAAGATGTCAAAAAATTATTAAAAAAATTCTAAAAATAATAATTTATTTTCTAAAATTATAAAAAATATTTTTATAAATTTATAAATATGAAAATTTGATAAGTATGGATTAAATTGAAGTTGGATAATAAAGTGAAAGACTAGATGGGAAAATAGTCTAAGCTTGTAAATTAGTCATGGCCATAAAAAGGTAAAATATTGGAGGACCTCGAACAATAATAAACCATGAGATGTTATATTGTGAATTTATTAATTGGAATGAGAGCTATTAGATTAATTTCAAGTGTTTTAATATTGACCATGGGAGCGTATATAACACCTAAAACTCGAAACCGTCGCCGATTAGGGTCCTGATGTCTTACTGTTCATTTATCATTGTTCATCTTTTAAACAACATGTCATTCAATCTTATTTCATTAAAGAAATACACATAACACGTCATAAATCATCAAATAATTATAACCACAACTTAACAAGGGCAAAAAGGATATTTCCGTGATTTCTGGAAACTTCTACCGATACTTGTTGGTCATGTATCGATAGTTGACGAGTCAATAACAATTTTAAACAGTAGCAGACTTCTACCGATACTTGTAATGGTTCTACCGATACAAGTGTACCTTCTACTGGTAGTCGACATGCTTCTACCGATACTTAAAACTCTAGAGAGCTAGAAAGTTTTACCCTGCAACTTCTACCGATACAAGTAAGCAGATTTCATAAAAATGCATATAATTCTTCCAAGTGTTGGAACTATTATAACAAAACATTCCATAACATAAATGCAACATGATATTCATTCCAATATAACTCAAAACAAGGCTACAACAAATCATCCCAAGTCATACAACTCACTACAATCCAGCCAAAACATTTGTAAACATTTTAGTTGGTTTTTACAATAAATTATACCAAGTTCATAGATCCTACTACATGTCATATAAGCCAGGTCATACGAAAGACTACCAAACTAGCTCCCGGGATAGTGTGATTCTTCTCGGGGATTCGTTCTCCAACAGCAAAATGAATCTACAAAACAAAGATAATACATAGGTAAGTTTACAGAGCTTAGTAAGTTCATTATACAGTTAACTTACGAATAACCGTAAAAACGAGAAAGAGAAGGAGAATTATCATCTTCATTCCTTCCATCTTCAATATTCAATACCCCTTGTGGTCTTTCGGAGAAATTAACTCTTGGGGTCCAGTAATGCTCTTACGAGCCAATATGCTTTAACGAGATAATAAACCATGAGATGTTATATTGTGAATTTATTAATTGGAATGAGAGCTATTAGATCAATTTCAAGTGTTTTAATCTTCACCATGGGAGCTTACTAATGGCAAAATGGGAAAAAGCAATGAGAAAATGTGTAAGGATTAATATTAGCCTTTCAATCAAAGTTTCCATGTTTAATTAGGACATTGGATCAAACTTGAAAGAAGAAGTGAAAGGGGTCATTGAATCATGGTCAATTGATGGGAAAATAAATCCTAACCTTTGGATTTGATATGAGAATTGTTAAGAATTTCATGAAAGAGATCAAAATTCTTGTTTCATTTTAGTAAGAAATCATATCTTAGCTAGGTTGAAATTGTATATTAGTTTTATGTTTATGTATGTATTTGGAAGAGTAAAGGATGGAAAGGGTGGAAAGATAGTTAAGGCATGGATAACTAGTGCTTGAAAGAAAAAGATAAGTGGGTATTATTAGAACTATTTCATATTTTGGTAGAATTGCTCCATCTTTTGGTTCGAGGGGTTATTACCACTTTTTTTGCCTTCAATTTCCATATCTTTGTACGTTAGATAGTAGGATACATAGTTGGTGGCTTTTTATAGGGAACCACCACTAGAAATATCAACAAGCATAAGGTCTCTAAGCACCAAAAAAATTCCATCTAGTAAGGTTTTTAAGTGCTTAGAAGACTTTGACGGTTTTCAATTTTTCGTACGACTAAATTTGACGTTCTCGTCAGTGGTTTGATGTGCTCGACAATGGTGTCACAACATTTGCATAATGGCATTTGGTTCAAACAATGACTAGAGGTATTTATATTCAATCTTTTATGTTCCACTATATTGTAAATCATTATTTATGCTACCTTTGGTATCAGAGCATGATTTGTCTTTGCCTTGTTCGGTTTTAAAAGTTTGTAAATTTCTCAAAATATTGATGTCATGTTTCTTTATATTATTATTTTTAAGCATTTTTTTAAAATCTTTTGTAACGTCCTAAACCCAACCCGATCTATCAGATCTGAATCTCAAGTGTTACGCCTTATACAAATGTAACTTAAACTTTTTCTTTACATTTCGCCTATGTAAAAGTTTCATCTATGGCTACTACACAATTTCTTGTATAAGTATAATGTATGGTTATTATTACAACTCAATAAAATTTCAGATTTTCCTACTTTCTTTCTTAGTCTACTATGCACATATTGGAGTACTACTTATTGACTTATGCGCAGACTTTGACATGCCACTAAACATCCTTTATATGCATAACATGCCAATCGTGCAGTTTTCTTGGCGTAAGCCTAGTATTGTCCCTCAATACGAAATCCTTTATAACCTAAAATAGAAAATAACTTTTGTAAGTTCATAAGAACTTAGTGAGAAATTCCTTAAGTACCTATTTCATTTCTTCCTATCACAATTGATACTTTGCACATCCTTGACGTATTCCTTAACATTCCTTTTTACCTTTAGCGGATATATTTCTGAGTTTTACCATTGTCGTTCAGAGATTATCCTTTTTACTCAAGACCATTTCCTATCATTTAACGCATATAAGGGTTTACCTTCCTTTTGTATACATTAAGCTTTCACTTTATCAGACTCTAGATTTGAGGTCTAAACTCAAGTGACTGTTTCTGAGGTCTAAACTCAAGTGACTATTTCTTTCTTTTGAGCGTACTATGCTTGAAATATTATTCTGACTTTGATATTCCTTTGGGCGAGATAAGCTACTCCCATTACCTTAACATGAAGTTCACCATTTCATTTACATATAGAGCCTTCCTTTCTGAGTTCGCTAGATACTAGTGTTCCTCCTGCTTGTCCTATACACTATTTCTTACACTTATCATTCTTTTGGAGCACACTAACCACCTCTGAACATACCCAAAGGAGGCGAAGGACTAGCAATTCTAATTCCTGCACCAAAAAGATCTAATTAGTACTTTCTTTAGGTTTATAGTACGAGATGTAATGAAAAAGGGTTTTGGGATTTTTAATAATAATAATAATAATATGCTAAAAAGAAATAAATAAAAGAAATTAAAATTGAGATAAGTGAAGTAATCAATCTGATCATGAGGAGTTAGCTTGCTTTGGCATGATTTCATCAATTGTTGCTTCGGGTTTCTCGTCAATTAATTAGTCGTTACCCTAGCAGGAACTTCTTATCTTCCACTAACATATCGAGTCAATAAGAACTACTTATCTTTCGACCTTACAGTTTGGATTGATTTGGGGTAAAGGTGTTCACGGATGGACAATACCAATTTTGGGTTAATTCTCACCTTGATGACTTCTCGAGGTTGTCAAGCCTAGAGTTTGTTTCACGTTCTTTCTTTTTCAAACAATTGATTCGCTGAAAAACCTTAAACAAAAATTAAATCATCATACCTCTACTCGTTAATCCCCAAAAAGGGATTAGTTCCTCGTGATTTTTAAAAACATAATAAATTCAATGTAAATAGTAAACATGAAGATTGGATTGAAAATATAAGTAAAAGAAACTTAGGGATTTGTATTGATTATTGGAAGAAATCCACAAGCATTTATGCGCGTCTACAAATCTCGTTTCCGTAAAACAAGAACAAAATGAAATAACTAAAACCTAAGAAATAACTAAACCTAAATTTACTAAGGAAAAAAATTCTAAGAAAAATGGTATGTAAAATTAGGTGCTTAAAGGGCCTATTTATAGTATTCTAATGGTTGTTTTCCTTAGCCCTAGGTCAACTGTTGTTCTTCGAGTTTAATGTTGGATTATGAAGATCAAACTGCCCCTAACTCGGTGTATTTTCGCGTCTAGGAGTCGATGTCACGACACTCAGGATCCATGTCGCCACATAGCTAGCAATATACTTATTGGTTGTATTTTTCAGGGTTTGTCGCGACACCCTGATGTTGTGTCACGACATAGAAGACAACTTCAGAGTTCTTTAGTTCTGGTCTCTATGTTGCGACATCCCATGTCCTGTGTCGTGACATAGTGATCAGTCTTGATATGATTCGTCTTTTAATGATCTCCTGCACACTCACAAAGTTCATTAGTTAACCTTTAGGCCTTAATCGGCCATAAAGTCAATAAAAGACTCGTTTTTACACCTTTTACACATTTTATTAACCATACTAAAACTTAAGAAAATTCTAATTAAAACCTAGCAATAATGCTTAATTTCAAGCTCCTAAAGTGTGAAAACTAGTTTAATCTGCTAGGTCAAATTACGGTAGATCACTCACCTCACATCTTCTTTCTTTTGTTTAGGATTTGCCACCCAAATGTTGCTATCAACTAAATGTCATTTCTTAGTTTGCGCCACAAAGGCGTTCCCTAACATATTCACCACAAAGGCATCCTTACTAAGTTAGCCACAAAGGCTTCCTTTTAACATAAATAGCCTCAAATGCTCACTTTACAGAATTTAACCACAAAGGCTTTCTTTACGAAAATCGCCACAAAGGCTGTTCTTTACAAAAATTGCCATAAGGGTTGTTCTTTATGAAAATCACCACAAGGATTTGCCTAAACTCGCATTACGTGAGGTTTGCCCCTCATCATCCGGTACTCACCCAACTTTCATTTAAATATTCCATATAATTCCATAGCCCAGCCATGGTCTTACACTATATGGTCTTTAGAATGCCATGGATTTTTCCTTTCAGATATTCGTGTTTTTAGTCTCGATAGATCCCTTTAGACGACTCCAGAAACAAACACATACACTTCACACTTAGACTTACTTGTAACAGACTTATTCACATCTAACTCACCCATGATAGGCACTTCCTCAACAAACTTACTCATATAATCAACACACAAATTGACACACTTCACTCAATCAGACACATTAACCATTGACCGCAAAGATCATATTCATAATCCATACGAATTATTTATGCAAGTTTATCAGACATACATTCTTCACGGAATCATTACATCATGCATTTTTAGCTTATTATTATAGAAGGTTCTAGTATTTATAATACACTTGCAAGAGTCGGCTCAAGGATTCACCTCATAGCCTCAAAGGCTGTCAACCTTTAGATCTAATCATTCCTTGTGACATCAACAACTTGAGTTTCAGATCCTTCATTCAACCAGATATTATTACCTCCTCACCTCAACAATAGATACACTTTGTTAAAACTCATTATGAAAATCATTTACTTTTACTCTAAACTCAAACATGACACTAAGCATTATTTCTTCAAGTATACTTTCATACTTCCTTGGCAGACAGAATCATGAAACATACCTTATTGGAAGGGAGCTTGTTAGTAGAAAGTTGAGGTTCCAGACTTATCTTTAGGAGGCATCCCCGACTTACCTTAAGGGTTTAAGAGGAATTACTTTAGGTTCCTCTCATTTTAAATAGAGAATACTTCTTGAAGAAGTAACGGAAACCCAAACCTGAGTGTCCTTTTAACTTAACCCAAGTCTCTATTAGAACTTGGTAAACGTCACATCAAAACTGAGTTGTCTTATCCAAAATCTATTGCTTCCAAGAAATTTATCTAATTACTCCTTTAGTCATTAAACCTTCAGTTCACATTTGGTTAGTACCTAATCAACTTATCTCTTGTGTCTCTAAGAATTTATATGAAGATTTTATATGAAGGAGACTGGAAGTTGAGAAAGAATTGACAAAATTATGTGTCTCTAAGAATCATGAGCTCAAAGAGAATCAGAAAAATGCAAGGTCAGTCATTCGATCTAATAAGTATATATATATATATATATTCAAGAATTTTAATTGCTTTATGTTTTTCTTACATAAGTGATAATTGTTTTATTTTTAATCTAGAAAACATGAAGAGGTCAATAATATCGAGCAATAATGATAATATTATAAAAGAGGGTGAAAGTAAAACTTCTCCAATCTTAGATCCACCATGTGTTAAGCCGAAAGGGATCTCTAATTCTAAACTTTAACGTCACCTTGAGAAAAGACAACCAAAAGCATCCCAATTATATAAGCTAGTAAGTAATTTGATTATAAAGTTAGACTTTATGGTAAATTCATTTTTTAATTATATTTATTTTAATAAATGTTACATTTTATATAAGAAAAAGAAAACAATCAGCAATCAGAGAATCCTTAGCATACCCATTGTATCTACTCTAAGTTATGAAAATTTCGTAAGTATAAAATTAAGTAGTCACATACTACATAGAAGTATTTTTATTACAACACCCACACTTGGTGGGTCCTGAGTCTGGGAATGTAAGTCAAAAGAAATCTGGTTGGCGTAACCCTACTCACCCAACTGACGTTTTTGGTGCACTCGTACGACAAATAGGCAATGATGGGATTTAAAGCAAGGAATATTCTATATGAAGTATGTGTATGTGTAAAAGGAGAAAGTGGTAAAGATATCAAGGGTTCTTGCTCTTCAAGGGATGTCGCCAAGGTTAAGGTACACCTAATTTGATTATTTAATGTAGAAGTTATACACTAACGAGATAGTTAGGAACGAACAATCGGTCAAATAAAAGATATGAAAAGATTTTGGATTCCTAAACATGTTTCCTCACAACTGTAAGCCACTAATAATGGCATATTTGAAAGTTAAGGAACATGTGTCAAGTCCTACTATGAGAACAAGGATTTACATTGGGTGAGCTTCTGAAAGAAGGAAAGTCATCTTCTCCTTTTTGTTTAAAAAGCACGATTTCTACCTTTCTATAGAAGCTGATAGGGGATTTTCTTGTTACACGAAAACTAAGGATCGGAGTTCACGTATAAGGTTGTTTCCTCACTCAGGTAATTGCTCCAAACTCATATGAGTTTCTCCTATGAAAGTAAGCCTGCTTGAGTGTAAATAGAAAGATATAAATGTAAGGCATTGCATAGCAATTATTTATGTTTCGAATAAAATAAGATTTATGTGAATAAGGTTTTAATAGTATTCCTATGTGTTACAAGCAGTGACCTTCAAGAGCCCACATATGGATGTGTAAACTTGAGGATCAAGCTACGGTTCATGAAACTCAAGTGAGTCCTTAGACTGACTCTTGCTCGTACACTATACATTCTTGTATGCTAAGCAACTTAGTCGTGAAACTAAAATCAATAAAACATAATGTTATGGATCTAATAAGGAAAAGAATGATATGCATGCTTAAGTAGTACAAAGGCATGATTGTGTCTGTCACATGAAGGGTCTATGCATAAAGTTGAAAGAAGTGTGTCCACATGTCTGGAAATATGAATAAGTTTGTTGTGAGAGTGTCTGTCATAAGTAAGCCTGTTATGAACGTGTCAATGTATGGTGTGTTTATGTCTGTCTTTGAAATTGTCTAAAGGGGTCCGTCGGGCTATAAACACGAATCTCTGAAAGGACAAGTCCATGGTCATGGCATTCAAAGGACCATATCATGTAAGACCATAGCTAGAGGGTTACGACACCATATAGAAAAAGACTATCGTGTAAGACCATAGCTAGGCTATGGCATCATATGGAAAACTTGAAGAATGGTTTGGTGTGTACCAAGACAATGAGGGGCAAACCTCACTAAGTATGAGTTTAGGCAAATCTCTATCGCCCAAAAATATCAGTAAAGAAAGCCTTTGTGGCTAAACTTTATAAGAAAAGCCTTCAAGGCAATCTGTAAAAGAATTGGTTTTGTGGTAAATCTTTGGAAAGGTAAGCCTTTATGGCGAACCTTTTAAAGGAATGCCTTCGTGGTAAAACTCTAAAAGGAAACACATGTGTGGTGATCTCTGTTAGAGGAATCACCTTTTTAGCGGTGTTTGTTAAAGAAATGCCTCCGTGGCAAAGTCTAAGGAAAGCCTTTGTGGCTATCTCTATTGAAGGTAACACCTCTATGGTAGACCCTGAATGAAAGGAGAGAAATTCTGGGTGAGCTCTAAAAAAAGGCATATACTGTACTCTGAGTAAAAGTGAAGGAGAAACATTCCAAAGTAATGTAGAGATCAACCATATTTCATTCGAATAAGATCTCTAAGAAGGGAATGGCCAAAGGTCATGAAAAAGTCAAGTTGAAGAATAAAAGCTAGGAGAAAGATAAATGAGTTCTAAAATAATGACTCATAAATGAGGGATTTCTCATTAAGTTCTATCGATCTTACTTCTGTGTATTTATGACAACAGGTAAGATGTTCGAGATTACATGTAACACCCAAAACCCGTTATCATCGTCGGTTAGGGTCCCGGGGTCCTTTCGTTCATCTATCACATCTTACTCTCAATATTATGTCATCTTATTATCTTTAATAAAGTATTACATCATACATGACACAAATCAAGATTTAAAATATCAAATACAACTCGATCAGGGCAAAAATATCATTTACACAATTCTGGGAGACTTCTACTTGTACCTGTTGGAAAAGTAACGGTAAAAGTCAAGTCAGCAAACAAATCAAAAACAGTTGCAGATTTCTACCGATAGTTGAGATGGTTCTACTGATACAAGAGTTAGTTCTACCGAAACAAAGCATGCTTCTACCGATACTAAAAACTCCAGAGAGCTAAGAAGATTTACGCTGCCACTTCTACCGAAAAAAGTTCTCCAACTACCGATACTACTATGAGCAAAATTACTGATACTTCATTTTAAACTACTAATACAACACAAGTCAATAGCCGACCTCTCTCCTACTTTGTACTTCTACTGATATATACAAGAGTTCTATCGAAACAAGTAAGCAGAAATCAAATATTCATACAAGATCTCAAGTGTAACAACACACTTCATTGAATAACTTCAAAATACGTTGGAAACTACTCCATGAATTCAGGTGTCATTACACTTTATTGCAAAATTTCTACTTTCATCGTTAAGCAAGCATTCAAAACTAAGATCAACATTCAACTATGGTTTTCAACAAGGAACCAATAAACTTAAAATCAAGCAATACATAAATAACATCATTCCTAGTACATGTCATATAATCAAGTGACGTAAATACTACCGAACGAGCTCCCGAGATAGTGTAATTTCTTCGAGGTAATCCGATCTTCAACCAGTAAAACAAAATCTACAAAACAACAACAATACATGAGTAAGATTTCTAAGATTAGTAAGTTCGCAAACATTATAAATCAGTTCATCATAAAGACTTGCAAAGACATGCTTCATCGAGTCACTGTTACGGAATACCAATTCCTCCATAACTGAGATAACTTTATACTCCAAACAAGTCTTAAGTCTTCCTTTTTAAACAGTCTTATGCTCTACCGAGACATAAGTCCTCTGTCAAAACATTTTTTTTTTAAAGTCTCGACTTTTATTTTAAAACTGAAAATGGAGTAGCCATCAATCCTTTTTAATTTGGTGTGATTGGATCACCGTAAAATACTTAAGATTTAAACAAAAAGTTTTGGTCTTCAAAATCCAGAAAATAAGTTCGGGAGTCGGTTACGTGTGAGGAAGGATTAGCACCCTCAAACGCTCAAAATTTGCACCTAGTCAATTTTTTATAGGTCTTATTTGTTAAAATTTTGAAAACTCAAATAAAAGTTAAGATGCGATCCTTAAATGCATGATTTATTTAATGTTATTTTCAAAATTGAATTTTGTGAAGAAATGCCCTTTTGTTTCGTATTAATCGAGAAAAAGAAGTCATGTCCAAGACGTTAGGGCACAACATTCTCGTATTTTCGATAATAAAGGTCATTTATTTAACCAAACATTAAATATTTTGTTTTGAAATAGGGTATCTAGTTAGTAAGTTCAGTGAAAAACCATACTCAAGACATTAGGACATAATTTTTCGAATCTCTTAAATAAAAGAATATTGCCTTGATTTTTAAAACAATTTAAGGTGCTTGGTTATTTAAAGTCGAAGAGAAAAAACACACCTAGTAAGTTAAGGCATGATTTCCTCGATTCTCGAAGAGAACGAGCATTCTTGATTTTTAAATCTCACATTTTATTTTAAAAGAGGGTATTCAATTATTTCGATTCGAAGAGAAAAACCGCACCTAGTAAGTTAAGGCATGATTTTCTCGAATCCTCGAAATAAGGAACATTGCCTCAATTTTTTTTAGATAATTTATGTATTTTACAAAACAATATACAATTTATTTTGTTAAAATATTTTACAAAAGATGGATGAATGTGTACAAATAAATAAAAATCATTAAAATAATGAATGCATATTAAATATTAAAATGAATAATATAATATAAATAAATGAACGTAGATCAAATTGAAAATAAAAAAAAATAAAAAGGATTAAATTAATTTTCTTAAAAAATGGGCTTAAATTAAAAAAAATATAAAAGGATTTAAATAAAAAAGAATAAAAAGGGAATTTTAAAAGAAATAAAAACAAAATGATTAAATCTTAAAACAAAAGGGTTTAATTTAAAAAACGAATAAAAGGATTAATTAAAAAAATGAAAGGGTTTAATTTTTAAGAAAACATAAAAAAGGGCAAATTTAAAAAGAAATAAATTAATCAAGGATTAAATTTTAAATTAAAACAAAATTTGAAGCAAAAATATAAAAAAAACCAATAAGCGGGGTCACATTCGAAAATTTTAAAAAAGACAGGGACCGCACAATAATTTTCCCAAACACATGTCACCCTCACATACGTTCCAGGTCAGAGGACCTAATTGAAAATAGAATCAAATTTTTGGGTCAAATTGAAAATAAGTAAAAAGCAACGTCTGACCGACGTAAGTTGTACGCAGATCTTAAAAGAAAGGATATAGAATTTGCTATAGGAGACCAAGTTTTCCTGAGAGTTTCACCTTGGAAGAAGGTTCTACGTTTTGGCAGAAAAGCAAAGTTGAGTTCGCGGTTTATCGGTTCGTACAAGATCATTGAATGGGTTGGCCCTATAGCATACAAGTTGGCTTTACCACCGGGGTTGAAAAAGATTCATAATGTATTTCACGTTTTGATGCTGAGACGGTATAGATCGGATCCTTCGCATGTGATTGCACCTAGTGAGGTTGAGATATAGTCGGATTTGTCGTATTTAGAGGAACCGGTTAGAATACTAGCTCGCGAAGTAAAAACGCTAAGGAACAAGAGAGTACTGCTGGTGAAAGTATTGTGAAATCGTCACGGGTTAGAGGAAGCCACTTGGGAGACAGAGGCTTCAATGAGATCACAATACACTAACCTGTTTACTGGTAAGAAATTTCGGGACGAAATTTTCATAAGGGGGGAGAGTTGTAACAACCCGATTTTTAACGGTGTCAGAAACAGTGATTTCGAAATCACAAATCCGATGAGTCGAGTCGTAAACTTATTTGTTTAAATATTTATGGTGATATATGCATTGTATTAAATTATGGTTCAAAAATTTTATTGTCTGGATAGTTAATTGAATAGAAATGATTAAATCGTAAAGGGTACGAAAGTTGAATTCTATTGAATAAAGGTAATAGATGCTAACCTAAAAGAAAGGTGAAATACTTATGTGGTAATTAAACCATGATGAAGTTAGGTGGACGGTAATGGACATGAGAAAATGCTAAATTTGATGATTTATAATAAGCATAAATATGTAAATTTTTGTAATTAAGTGATAATAGGTAAAAATAATAAAATTTAGGCTGTCTTCTTCATTTTTGAAACAAAAGAAAAGAAAGAAAAACCTTAAAGAAGGAAGCTTAGCTTCGGCCAAGAAGATTCAACCGTAGGTAAGTGGTTTTTCACCCGTTTTAGTGATTTCTATGTTTTTGAGTCCGTATTAGCTTAATCTACCTTATGGAAGGACTAATTTGTGAATCTATCAAATGTTATGAAACTTGTCATTGTTGAAAATGCTTGTTCTTGAAAGCTTTGGAAATATTTAAATGATTGATGTTTGGGTTAATCTTTTTGTAAAGGGATTTTTTGATGAAATTAAGGTTTAATGACCAAAAGGTGAAAGTGATGAAATTACAAGTATTATTGGATAGACACCCTAAAGAATTCGGCTATGGTTGATTGTGTGAGAGATTGTTATTTTTCATGTTTTGTGTTAAAACGACTAGATTGAATAAAAGGAAAATATTAAGCGTAAAATTATAATTTCCCAAAAAAGACTAAATTGTGTTGAATGACCTGATTGTGTGATTTAATGTAAAGAATTGGATGACTGTGGATGTAGACTACGATCGTGACACAGATCACGAAAAAGGGAAATTAGCAGAGTAGTCCCTGAAGTTAAACCATATCTGCAATTTAGTCTGGTAAGTTCGTAATGTTAAATTCTTATTAATAACTACTTAACTGTCTTTTTAATGATTGATTAAAATGAGAAACGACGATTGGAAACGTGAAATATAGAAACGATGAGATGAGGATTTTCCCTGTCTTGTGCCAAAGATAGAAAATTGTCCGATGACTGAGATCCTGCATTTGTTGCTAATCCTCTACAGCATCGTGAGTCACCGTATGGTAAATAGAATCCAAGAATGGATTATAGGCCCTACGATGGCTGAGATTTATGCTTGTTTGCATATTCTCGTCAGCTCAGTGTGAAGAGCATCGTAGGGAACAAATATACCGTATCGATGGCTAAGACTAGCATCGTATAGTGGTAACAGGCATGACCTTTGGGTCAATAGGGAGTAAATGAGCATCATGACCTTTGAGTCAACAGGGATTAAACGAATAACGATCTTTGAAGTTCAGTTGTTCTGGCTCAATAGATTTATACAGTTGCTTATCACTTATGACTCGGTAAATTTATGAACTTTGCAAACTTATTAAGTTGTGATGCTTACCAGTGAACATGTTGTTGTTTTGTAGATTTCATTTTGTGACTTGAAGATCGGATCATCTTGGAGACATCACACTATCCTGGGTGCTCGTTCGGTAGTATTTACATTACCCGGTTATTTGGCATGTACTAGGATGATATTATCTTTGCTTTTGTATTAGAAATGATAAACCCTATCATGTTGAATATGTTTATGCACGAAGTGCAATTTGGTATCAACTTAAGATGCTATGTAAAGACTTGAATATTTTGTATGTTGTGTGATGGCCTAATGTATAATTTAAGCTGTTAAACTTGTGTTTTGACATAATTCTTGGCAATCTGCATACTTGTTCTTGTAGAACTTTCACATGTATCGGTAGAAGTACAGGGTTGGAGAGAGGTTGCTCACTGATTTAAGTTGTACCGGCAGTTGGATTTTATGTATCGGTAGATATGTGTGTTGATGTATCGCTAGTTCATAAATTTGTATCAGTAGAAGTTACAGGGTGAGAATTATAGCTCTCTAGAGTTTTTAGTATCGGTTGATGCATGACTTGTATCGGTAGTCATCATACTTGTACCGATAGAACTAGTACAGGTACCGGTAGAAACCTGCACAGATTCTGAATTACTTACTGACTTGGCTACAACCGATACTTGACCATCAGGTTTCGGTAGAAGTCTCTAGAAATATTGGAAATATCATTTTTACCCATGTTGAAATATGTTTGAGATTAAATGACGATATATAATTTGTGAAATGAAATACTTTAATAAATAAAGTAGAAATAAACAATGTCAAAGATGAACAGTGATAACTTTATAGTAAAACACAGAAAATCTTAACCGACAACGGTTTTTGAGTTTTGAGTGTTATATTTAGTGGTATCAGATTTTTCGGTTTAGTCATTTCTTGGACTGTAATGATAGTGTTTTATGTTTTAGAAGTACATGCCAAATGAACTTGTGATAGTGTGATATGGATGGATTCGATCTAATCATGGTTCTTGCAGATAAACGCGAGATGTCTGAGTCAGAAAGAGAGGAAACTAATGAGGTGAACAATAATGTCTCAACTAATGATTCTAGAGCTAATCATGGGGCACCGATATTACCGATGACCGAAAACAAAGCAAAGAATATGTTTTTCGGACTGATGGGTCAATGGTTCTCGGAATTTATGAGGAACAACCCAATGGCACCACCTCTTCCGCCTCTTGTTACCCAACCTGCCGCCCGATCGGTAGTATCTCCTATTATGCCTCCACCTCCTCTAGTGGTGGAACAGAAACGTCGTATTCCGATGGACAGGATTAGAAAATATGGCACAGAAGAATTTCGAGGAAACATAGAAGACGATCCCTCTAGAGCTGAATACTGGTTGGAAAACACACTAAGAGCCCTGAACGATATGGCTTGTCCTCCAGAAGATTACCTGAGGTGTGCAGCTTCGTTGTTGAAGGACGAGGCTTACAATTGGTGGACGATGATTTTAGCAGTGATGCTTGAGAATGAAGTTACCTGGGAATTTTTCCAAGTAGAATTAAAAAAGAAATGTGGCAGCAAAAGGTACCTAGACAAGAGGAAGAAAGAGTTTTTAAAGTTGAGACAGGGAAACAAAACAGTGGCAAAATATGAGCGAGAATTTGTGCAACTTAGTAAATATGCAGTGGAGATTGTACCGACAGATGAGACAATGTGCGTTCGTTTAAACGACGGGTTGAATGACGAAATCAAGATGATGTGGGAGAATCCTAGCTACGACCGTTTGTGGTTCTTGCTGATAAAGCTCAAAAGATGGAAGAAATTTACCACAACAAGTGGCAAAGAGAGAAGAGGTTTCGAGAATCTGGGAAGAAAAGTATCACCAGAACTTTTCTATACCACCACTAAAGAAATTTAGAGAAAATGAAACTCGGGGAACAGTTTCTTCTAGATTTCTGAGCAGGAGTAGATCGGGACCACAATAGTCTAAATTCTAAAATTGACCTACGATCAATGTAGTTAGTGTCCAAAATATGCCGAACTCATCATGTGATCATTCTGGAAGATACCATGCAGGTGAATGTCGAAAGATAAAAGGGGCTTGTTATCGATGTGGGGGTACAGACCATTTCATGCGAAACTGCCCGATGACTACGGAGGTAAAAGAGAATCAAAGTGTGAAACCCTCTATTTCACCGTCAAAAGGTAAACGCCCCAAACAGAGTAATAGTACGGGTGAAAACCGAGGCGATAACAGGGTAATGTAACCCGGTCAGAGGTACGGGCACCTGCACGGACATACGCCATCAGAGCTAGAGAAGAGGCTACCGCACCCGATGTTGTGACCGGTATATTTTACCTTTTTAATGATACTGTATGTGCTCTAATTGATCCAAGCTCGACTCATTCATATATATGCACTGAATTAGCAACTGATAAGAAATTATCAGTAGAGTCAATTGAATATGATGTGCAAGTCACAAACCCGTTAGGTTATAGTGTCAATGTTAATTTGATATGTCGTAAATATCCATTGAAAGTTCAGGGCTGTGAATTTTTTGCTGATCTAATGCTATTTCCTTTCACCGAATATGACGTGATCTTAGGTATGGATTAGTTATCTGAGCACGATGCAATAGTAAATAGCACGTCAAGCCTTATTCTTCGAAGTTTCTGTTGAATTGGATTGCATTCTTCCTTTATGGGAGCCAGTGTGTCACGACATCAAATCCTTAAACCTGACATGCTTTGATAGGACCATGCAAAGACCTTTAGATTTTCAAAGCAGCTTGCCTTGTTTTTGCAAAGATACATGCCTCGATTCTCACTTAAAATCACAACTCTTCGAGGTGATATTCGTTTCTTGTATAGCTCAACCATCCATAGCAGATCGGGAGACAAGTTACATTCTTGATCATTTTCAAAATTCTGAGGTTTTTTTGGACACATGTCCTTCTCAAAAATGAGGCTTCCAAGTCAACAGTAATGTTGCTCATATGCTTGATATCAAGCGACCTAGTATAGAGATAAAAGGGGATCCAAAGAATAATTGAATCAAAGAATGATTCATCGTGGTATGATCAAATGAGAAGAATTGTAAGATGTTTTCCAAATTAGATAAAAATAATGCATCAGATTATTGAAATAAAAGACAGTGGTCATGTGCCCTTTACAAAAGGATCCCTATTACTATCGGGCTTAGAGTGATAAGTGTGTCCTGAATATTACTCTAGAAAACTCCTAAAACTACAGGAAGCTCCACCACAGTCTAGTTGTCCAAAACACTTCCAAGGGTATAGGGACAAACTTTCGATAGGTTCCACTCTCCGTTCTCTTCTTCATATATGACTTTTTGCTCAAAATATATTTTTTCAACATTCCCTCACTATTTTGATTTATTATGTTTTCTCTCAATTTTCATTCAGATATGTAAGGATTTTTTTTTGAAATTTAATGCATTAGTGCAATGCTAATAAATGGTAAAATGCATGCAAAAAGGCATTGATTCTTGGTTCAATTCTATTAGAATAACTTTACTATAAAACAAATTTCTTTACATAAGTCAGATATATATATGGTCATCCCTTAATGCTCAAAACCTTAATCTTCCTAAGAATAATAGCTAATTTTTGCCTGATTCGACTCCAATTTTAGGCTCAAAACGTCGGTCTTAAATGGCTAAGGCCAGCAAGTGGTTAGTTGCTTCTCCTACTTGGGTCAAATCCTTGCTCGTGACATGGTCTCTATCTTTAACCTGCCCCTAAGAGCATTGGAGTCATTCCTCGTTTATTTCCAATTTTCTTTGGCGATATCTACTCATCTTTGGATAGCCATAAATTCCTTCAACGGAGAGTAGTCTTCAGAGAATACTTGATAAGAGACCTTTTCCGCTTCGCAAAAATGGCTACGGAACCAAACTAGTAAAAGTTGTGCACCCATAAACCTTCTTTTGCCTCTCTTCGATAGGTGTTTAATGGCAAAGATTGCTAGAACATGAGTGATTCTTGGTTAAACAAATCTGCAATAGCATCCTCTACGTGCCCCAACACTTTAGGGAAGACGACTAACTCACACGTGTTTGAGGCGAAGATGTCAACATTCTTTCTTGCATCTGAGTGTACTATGTCTTGCAGGCTTTTCAAAGAAACACACTTGTTATCCCCTTTTTCCTTGATCAGGGCTACAACCCAATGCTCGTTCCTCTAAAGTAGGATGAAATTGAAAATATGGGCGAAAGGATGAAATTGGAATATGGGAAAAAGCGGAAAGATCATGAGCATAAATTTCCCAGTGGTCCAAAAACAGGCGGATCCCCTTATAGTCGGGTCTAGTCTTCAGGTTGAAACTCAAAACGACGTCGTTTTGGGATGTTTAAGCCACACCCAAAACGACGTTGTTTTGGGTGGCTATATAAACCCCTATTTCTTCAAAAAAATCACTTTTTCCCTTGTTTTAAAAATAACTTCTCAAACCTTTCTTTCTTTTTTTCTCTCTAAAACTCCCTAAGCACGGCACTAGGGTTCTACCCTCCTCCGTAGCGGGCCACCGGTGACCACTGCCCACGGTGATCGAAGCTAAAAAAATCCTTTTTTTAAAAAAATGATCACCAAACTTAGATCTAGGGTTAAAACTCCCTAAATCCAAACTAAATACCCCCAAAGGTTTGAAACACGTTCGACACTTTAGGGTTTTTGAAAGGGAAACCTATTTTTTGTTTTTTGTTTTTTTAAATCCCTTTAATGAACATGATTTGTTCGAAAGGGTGGGTAGATCGCCTACCCTCGGAGGCGATGGCCTCAGCCACTCAAGGTGGCGACGATCGGATGCTGCCCAAGTACACCATTTTCCCTTTTCCTTTTATTTTTGCTATTTGTTGTTTATTTTCGAAATAGAAAAAATAGATGATGAAATACAAAATATATATGAGTATATATGTGAAACAGTGATGCTTTGAAATACTTTTATAGTCGAAAATACAAATCTATTTTTTGATCTTCTTTTTGCAGGTAAGATCGTCCATGGCAGGCTTTCGGCAATGGTAGGTGCTTTCGACAGTGGCAGAAGCGTGGGTGGTGTCAGGTGGCCTCGAGAACACACGACTGACGTGGCGAAGAGCGTGGGTGAGCGGCGGCAGAGGAATCTCTAGCAACTAGGGTTTCTGTTTTTCCAATATTTTGGGCTTCTTTAGGTTGTGCCTTAGATTGGGTTTTAGGGTTTGGTTTGGGTGTAATTTGGGTTTGGGTTTTGTCTAGGTTTTGGTAATTTTTTTTATCTAAATGGACATTAAAATTAAAAGATCTTTATTTTTATTATTTTTTATTTTTCTTGTGTCGGATTGGATAAAATTGGGCTCCAACATCTTCCTTTAAGCATATTTTCATGCTCTTCCCGAGACATGAGTTTTCCTTTAAACATAATCTCAAGCTCATTCCGAGTCACGAGTCTCCTATTTCTACATATTCTCACGCTCATCCTGAGACATGACTTTTCCATTTATACATCAAGTGATTCAAGGACTTCCACAATAGGTAATAATTAACAGTCCAAATATGAAATCTAACGAACGAACTTACCGGACGAAATTACAATTTAAGTGAAACTTCATGGACTATTCTGCGATTTTCCCTTTTCACGATCGGTGACTCGATCTTGATCTAACACAATAAATAATTCAATTATTTCATTAAATCATATAATTTGATCAATTTACACATATAAGTCCTTTTCAAAAAATTTATGAAATTACCCTTAACCTTTGCATTTCTATTCAATTTAGTCTTTAGGGCCAAAACATGCCAAATAACCATTTCTAAGTTTAACCATTGTCAACCGAATACTCTAGGACACAATCTAAACTCATACATACAATTATTTCACATAAAGGGCATGTAATTTTACCATTTTCACAATCTAATCCTTAAACCCTAAATTCATCAAAAATCACTTTTCAAACATACTAAACCTAACCTTCAAGCTTTCAAATCTTCCATAAATATTCAAAGACAAGCTCATTTATCAATGGAAAATTTTATAACATTTGATAGAATCACAAATTCATCCATGTATTAACTAGTTAAGCTAAATCAGACTCAAAAACATAAAAATTACTAAAAACGACTAACATTTGCTTACCCAAATCAAAGCTCAAAGTTGGGAAATGAAACCCTAGTTTCTTTATCTCCCAAGCCGTATGGAAGAAGATGAAATGAGAAAATATGATGAAATTTTCTATTTTTTCTTTTTTATTCATTTATACAGTAATGGCAATTTTGTAATTTTTGTAACTTTCATAATTAAGCTCATATAATCACATTTAGCTTTAATTAATCACTCATTATTCTCTTAAATATCATAACATTCCACTAACTTAACCTCTATTGGCTAAATTACTTATTCAATCCTTCTAATCAACAAAGTCTACCTTTGTACCTTTTTCAATTTAATCCCTTACACTCAATTAACTATCTAATCAATAAAATTTCTTAACCGAAATTTATTACGGTGCTAACAACATCATAAATATTAAAATAAATAAATTTTTGACTCGACTCATTTGAGTTGTGATCTCGAAATCATTGTTTTCTATACCACTGGAAATCGGGCTGTTAAATTACGCCAGGAGGAACGACGTTAGGGCTGCGCCAAAGGAGTGACGAAGTTGGCACTTATGCATACAAAACAAGATGACATGGGTGTGACCGAGTCTTTAAGTATAGAGGAAATAAATTAAGAGAGTAGTTATAAGCCCTTGTAACACTTATAATGAGGGTTAGCGATGCAAACGTAGCTAGTGCCATAAATAAAGGTAACTTAAGTAGAGAAATATAAATAGGCGCGTTTGTACTGTAACTCCCCACCTAGTAAAAGCCATGTAAAATGTTTGTAAGTACACATTGCATGCCCCGATGTAAATTTTTGGGCAGCATCATTTAATAAGATGTATTTTGTAGAATATACGTTTGATAGGTTTATGTATAAGTTTTTAATAATGATGTGACACCCGAGATCCAGATCCAGTGAATGGGACCAGGTCAAGGGCATTACATTTATTGTTGTTATACATTATTACCTCCTTTTTTTTTGTCAGCATTATAGGTCATTCCTTCAATGATAATGCCAGCAAACTATATCTATGCATATCTATGTCAAAATCCAATGCAATTTTTCAACATGGTAACCACAACCGATAATTATGTTATATCTATATCTTCTTAAAATGCCATGTAATGAAATTATTTGTTTTTTTAAAACAACAAGTAGCAGTTGGTGCTTAAGTGGTTCAAATTTACCTTATAATAGCATGCAACAAAGTACTGGTGTAATAGCTCCAAATTCGTGTTAGGTATTCATTTTTTTATTTTATTTGTAGATATATAGTATGTTTGATTTTACATCAAATATTCAAGTATTTTTTGTTAAACAACTCTTTTAAAATTTATTTTTGTGACTTTAATTATTTTAATCAATTAATTATAGGAATCAATTACTCATAATCAGGGATATCTAGATTCAAATCGTTAATCACTGGTTTATTTCATACTAACGCTTATTCTTTTATCAATGAATTATATTTGTATATAATTTTCATAGTACTGCTTATTCTTTTATCAATGAATTATATTTGTATATAATTTTCATAGTATCGCTTATTCTTTTATCATTGAATTATACTTGTATATATTTTTTTTTTTGTATTTGTTCCAATGATGTAGGATAAAGCCTTGGATTATTTTTTGAAAGTTAGAAACATACATCATGGTGAAGCTATATGACTACAACAAAGTCTAAATTTGGTGCTTAATGAAAATTGATATTAGACTATTTTCTTTGTACGTGGTCTTTAATATGACCATTACAATGTATAAAAGACTTGAATGTTTATGCTGCAATCGTGAATCTCTGCACTTCCTTATTTAAGGTTCTTTAATCAAGTGTTGAATTCTTTAGCAACGTTTCTTCGGTGTTCTGTAATGAGATTTTTGCTAGTTATTTGTTTTATATTCTAATGTTAATTTTTTATTTTATATTCTGATGTTAATTTCTTATGTTCCATGTTTGGATCTTATCAAGATCTTTTGTATAATTTCATTAATGAAATTACTACATGTAACATCCAAAACTCGATACCGTCGTCGGTTAAGGTTTCGAGGCTACTAACATCCTTGTCTCAACACAATTACGAATCACATCTCATTTCAATAACATTCATAATATAATTATACATTCAATTCTAATTCATCATTCTTACTTAACTTATCAATTCAATCCATAATGACTTAATTAAACACCGCGAAACAGATGACAAAACACAGAATTCATCGAATCAAGGATCACACAGTAGTGCCCCAGAGCGTGTCCATTCACGAATTACCCATGCACGGTCGTGTCACAGACCGTGAGACAGGTCGGGTGAACATGCGAAATTACCCTACACACCCGTGTGTGAAACCATGTACTGGGTCGTGTGTCAACTCGAAAATGGGCCACACGGTCATGTATACCTGCGAAACACCATAAATGACATGCATAACCTTCATACAACCAACTCGGGATATACCAAACTTGTACTAATCCACATACCTATGATCATACATCAAAGTAAGGCAAGTAAGGCTCCCAAAATTACCATATCATTGACAAATAACATCTACATGAATACTCATTTCTTTATACATTGCATAACAATATACACATATTAGTCTAACAAGCAAACTCATACTTATCCAAAATATAACTTCATCAATTCACTCTAAACATAGCAACTAGTACAAAATACAATCTAGCAACCAAAATTCATATCATCAAAATAGGTTCCAACATTCCCAACAGGCCAAGTTATATCCCTAGTACATGCCATATAACCAAGTGAGATAAAGTCTACCGAACGAGCTTCCGAGATAGTGTGATTTTCTTCGAGGTGATCCGATCTTCGACCAGCAAAACGAAATCTACAAAACAACAATAAATCCACAAGTAAGCTTTCTAAGCTTAGTAAGCTTGCAAGTAAGTATAATTTACCACAACATTAAGTATCTTGCAATGACCTAATTCATTCAAGCCTTGTTTACAAGATATCGCCCCTCCTGAGCTGAAATGGCCTTATGCTCTAATCGAGACATAAGCAATTACTTAACATTACGCTCTAATCGAGATGTAAGCACTTTCTTACTATTACGCTCTAACCGAGACACATGCACTTCCTTAGCATTACAGTCTAACCGAGACGTACGCACTTCCTTAGCATTACACTCTAACCGAGTCGTATGAAACATCATAGCAGTATGCTCTAACCGAGACATATGCAACATCATAGCAATATGCTCTAACCGAGACATATGCCTTCTTTTGAATTGTTTGCCAAATCTTTCATACCTCATATCGTTCAAAGTAACTCCAAGGCAAACGTAATTAGCAATATAAATGTAAAATTTAACAATACAAACTTATCGAACTAAATTGCAGTTACGGACAAACACTAGGGACTATTCTACTAATTTTCCTTTCCTTCGATCAGTGGCACGATCTTGATCTATCAAAATAAATCATCCAATCTCCTCATTAAATCATGTAATTTAATCATTTAATACATTTAACTCCTCTTTAGGAAATTTACGAAATTATCCCTAACATTTCACTTTTATTTAATTTAGTCCCTAAACACAAAAACATACAAAATAACCATATTCTTCCTAAACCCACACCAGTTAATTATTCAAAGCCTCCATACAAGTCCCTACAATTCAACTATTTCACACCAAGTTCACACAATTTCATCATTTTATCATTTTAGTCATTAAACACTAAATTCATCAAAAATCGCTTTACAAAAATACCAAACCCAACCATCAAGCTTTCTAATCTACCATAAACATTCAAGAACAAGCTCATTCATCAATGGAAACATTTATAACATTCGACAGAATCACAAATTAGTCCTTGGGTTAGCTAAATTAAACTAATATGGACTCAAAAAGATAAAAATTACTAAAAACGGTCAAGATATACTTACCCAAATCAAAGCTCAAAGCTTGCAAATAAAACCCCTAGGTTTTTCCTCCTTTAGCTGTATGAGAGAAAGAAGAAGAAGAAGAAGAAGAAGAAGAAGAAGAAAGAAAAATGAAGAAATTCCTTCTTAAATTTTCTTTATTTTAATTTATATACTAATAGCAATTTTGTAAATTTGGTGAATTTCATCATTAAGCTTAATTAACTCATTTTTAACTCTAATCAATCTCACCCATAATCATTTAAATATCATATCAATCCACTCACTTAACCACTATTGGCTAATTTACTTATTTGGTCCTTCTAATTAAATAATTCTACTTTTGCACCTTTTACGATTTAATCTTTTTTACTCAATTAATTATCTAAACGATAAAATTTCTTAATCAAAATTTAATACGATGCTAATGACATCATACATATTAAATAATTAATATTTATGACCCGACTCGTTGAAGTTGTGATCTCGAAATCACTCTTTTTGACACCACTGAAAATTGAGTTGTTACACTACATCATCAAATCAATAGGTAACAATTCTAGAACAATATCAACTTTCAAGAACATACAAAACAACAATTGAAAGAAATAATTATAGAGCATATCAATTCATAAACTCATCAAATTCGTACACTTTCTTTAGCCAATCTAATCCAAACTAGTTGAAAACAAAATGATTAAGCATTGTTGAACAATGTCATTGCTTCTAAACAATGTCTAGTCCAATGGTAAAACTGATCTTATTCTAACTAGTGGTGCCATAGAAATGGAATGCATACTGCCAAGGTTCGTTCTTTCGAACTTGGGCCTGGCTGAAAATGGCGGAGCTCCTGTTCTCACTCTTGGTGGGACAGGCACTTAAGTTTATGTAGGCCTGTAACACCCAAAACCCAAAAACCGTCATTAACTAGTGTCCTGGTGTCACTTTATTCATCAATCACTATTCATATTTAAGTTTATGTCATTTGATCTTACATTACAAAAGAAATACACCTAACAAATCATTTATTATCATTTAATTGTAATCATTATTCAACAAGGGCAAAAAGGTCATTTCTAAAATTTTTGGAGACTTCTATAGATACTTGTTGGACAGGTATCGATAGTTGTCAAGTCAGTAAACAATTTATGAAACAATGTAGACTTCTACCGATACACTTGACAGTTCTACCGATACAAGTCATACTACTACCGATACTAAAAACTCTAGAGAGCTGAGAAGTCCTACCCTGCAACTTCTACTGATACAAGTATTTAAATTACCGATACCTCAATGTACAGAACTATCGATACCTATTATACAATTACTAAAACAACTCAATTCAGAGAATAACCTCTCTCATACCCTGTACTTCTACCGGTATAAGCATGAGTTCTACCGAAACAAGTGTATAGAATTCAAGAAATCATGCCTAAACTCAAGTTCTCAACCATTCATCTTTCATAACTTAAGACTTAACATGGAAATACATTGTACATAGATTCAACATTTCATACATCTCACATAGTATGTATATATCACATTGAACTAACATACAAACTTGTGCAACATTTAACTAAAATTCATAACAAAACTTTCGTTCATCCATTCAAGTAGAATAAGTCATTTCATCCTAGTACATGCCACATAACCGAGTGATGCAAATACTACTGACGAGCTCCCTGGATAGTGTGATGTCTTCAAGATGGTCCAATCTTCAAGTCACAAAATGGAATCTATAAAACAACAATAATTTCACTCGTAAGATTCATAGCTTAATAAGTTCGCAAGGTTTATCAATTATAGAATAACCTGTGTTGAACAAAACTGTAAATCGGTCGAGCTAGAACATAATTGTACTTCAGTTATCGTTATTCGTTTTACTCCCTGTTGACCTCAAGGGTCATTATGCTTGTTTTACTCTCTATTGACTCAAGGGTCATTATGCTCATTTCTCTCCCTTTGACTCAAAGGTCATGCCTATTACCAGTTTTCGATGCTATTCTTAGCCATCGATATGGAATATTTGTTCTCTATGATGCTACTCACACTAAGCTGACGAGAGTATGCAATTAAGCATAAATCTCAGCCATTGTAGGGCTTGTAATCCATTCTTGGATTCTATTCACTTTACAGTGACTCACGATGCCGTAGAGAATCCACAACAAATGCAGGATCTCAGTCATCGGACCATTTAACTTTGGCACAAGGCGAAGTAATCTTTCTTTTGTTGTTCCAAACATCAACATCCATAAAGAAGGCAGTTATAAGTAGTTACAAGTAAGAATTTAACATACGAACTTATCGGACTGGATTGCAGTTGAGGAAAGGCTTCAAGGACTAATCCGTTAATTTCCCTTTTTCGCGATCTATAGCACAATCGTAGTCTACATCCATAAATCATTCAATTTCTTACATTAAAACACTCAATCAGATCATAAAACATAATTCGATCCTTTTTGGTAAAATTATAATTTTACCCCTAACCTTTTACTTTCATTCATTTTAGTCCTTAAACACGATACATACAAAATAACCTTTCCTCTAACACAACCAACACCAGTCAAACAATCATAGGTCTCCATAAGTCCCTACACTTTAATTATTTCACACTAAATACACACAAATTTCTCTATTTATAATTTTACTCCTTAAACCCTAATTCCATTCAAAATCATTTTACAAAAAGATTTAACTCAAGCATCAAGCATTCAAATCTATCACAAGCTTTCAAGAACAAGCATATTCAACAATGGCAAATTTTATAACATTTGACAGATTCATAAATTAGTCCTTAGATTAGCTAGATTAAGCTAACACGAACTAAAAAACATAAAATCACCAAAAACGGTTGTCATTTGCTTACCCAAATCAAAGCTTAAATCTTGAAAGTGTAAAAACCCTAACTTTCTCCTCTTGTCCGAATGAAGAAGAAGAAGGTGAGAAATTATGATGGTTTTTTCATCATTTTCTTAATTTAATTTCATATAGATACTAATGGAAAACTTGTAACTTTTATGACTTTTATAATTAACCTTATTTAACCATTTTGTAAATTTTATTAATCATGTTATATTCACCTAATAATCATACCATTCCACTAACCTAATATTCATGCCATTCCACTAACCTAATACATTTGGTTTAATTGACCATTTGGCCCTTTTACTTAAGCAAAGTTCACTTTCGTAACCATTACAATTTAATCCTTTTTACCCAATTAATTATCCAAATGATAAAATTTTTTAACCAAAATTTAACATGATGCTAATGATATCACAAATATTTAATAATTAAAATTTATTACTCGACTAGTCGGAGTTATAGTCTCGAAACTACTATTTTTGACTCCACTGAAAACTAGGCTATTACACGGCCTTTAAGTGTTCGGTCTCGTGGAAGAAACAAGGCTCAACCATGCATGAAAATGTAGGAACATGGTTTGGTCCAAATTGAATAGTTGTTTACATTGGAAGATTTAACCCACCTCTATGAGCACTCTCTTGAAGCAAATTCTTATAGACACCAATTTCATCTTGTGCATTAAGGATAAACTCAAAAGAGTTTAGCTTCTTCTTTTCCCCAAAATGAATAATCAATATCTGCAAATTTCAACTCAAAGACTAATGCAAAACAATTGGTTGCCTAATGCAAATTTAAGTAGGAAAATGGCATCTACGTAAGTCTAGCTCAAAAGTAAATAAAATTTAAATTGATTGTTACCAAAATTCTAGCAGCTAATGCTTTGGAAGGGCCTCTGTTGGCAAGCGTATTTAGAGCTACTTCAGTTGCAGCATGTTTAGCTTGTCTCAAAGTAGAGCAAAAAGTGGGGTTTCGAAAGTCTCTCCATTAAAATTGAAATTAGCTTTAAACTGAGGAGCATGATCTGGTCCTTCTCGGATGCATGAATAAGATGGCAGATTAAAGCAATTGCTTTAAGCCAACTCTTGCTATTGGTTCTTGTACATATCTACAAACATAACACATATTTGTTAACGTGAAATTGAAACTAAAAATCTACAATTTAACTTCACTTCCATAGTAATACATTTGCAATATATATAAAGAAGGTTAAGGAAACTAAGATTCAATTATCAAAATCATTAGATAGTGCAAGATTTCACCAAATTCTCAAGTGCAATATTAGATTAACAGATAATCAGAATAGCTAAATTGTAAAACATTTAAATTAAAACACACATCATTTATCTCAAATAGAGTCTATATAATCAAATAAGACTCGTCAGAAAATGAAAATATTAATCAAACTATTCAAAGAGGTGTTAAGGACAAAAGTATAAAAAAAATTCTCGTTCACTCAAACTCGAAAAAGATCTTACATTCTCTTTATGTTCTTTCACTTTCTAATCAACCAAATAGAAACTAAAGTTTCGATCACATGATCCAAACACCCAATTCCTAAATAAAACAAATTCCAAGTAAAAAAACTAGGTATAAACCAAAAATTAAAAAATAAAATAAACAAGATGTTAATTGACCTTCTAGCTATGTAGGCTTTTTCGGTATTTCTTTATTGTTGAGTACTTAAAAAATCTAGGGAAAGTGATGGAAAAAATATATATGGGTTTCAGTGAGAAAATGCCACTACTAAAGTTAGTAGTAACATTTCCCCCATTTTCTTTCAACAATTAAGAAAAAAATGGAGTTTTCACTTTTGACTGCATTCAAAATGTAAAAAAAAATGGATTTTTTTCTTTTTCCTGTTGAAATCTTGATATTTAGATTTCTCTCTGACTTTAGTGATAATTAACAAAAATAACATTTATAAAATCTAAATTTTCGACTGTTGGGGATCAACCTAATTAAGTAACGAACAAGTAAAAAAAGCAGAATAAATTGAGAAATTGAACACACAAATTTAAAGCGAAAAAACCCCTCCGAAGAGGATAAAAAATCACGGGCAAAAAAATTTTACTCTAATGGCAAAAGAATAAAGAGTACAAAAGATAGTGATAAAAACTAAACCTTAAAAACCCAAAAACAAAGAACCCTCAAAACGTAAACACTAAATTCTCCAAAAGCATTAGGAGTTTTAAGCTCTAATTGTGTATTTTTCTAAGGTTGTAAAAGAGCCTATATATAGGCTAAATTCCAAGGTCAAATAATAATACAATAATCTAGACTAATAAGAATTTGACTCAAATATATAGGCTAAATTCCAAGTTTAAATAATAATAAAATAATCTCGACTAATAAGAGTTTGACTTAAACAAATAAACAGAGTTTAATTGAAACAAATAAACAGAGTTTAACTGAAAGATTATTTCTCAAATCTGACTTGAAATAGGAGTCATAATTCAACAAATCTCCACCTTGACTCGTATTTCCACAATGTCATCTTTGCCAAAGCCCGCCACGGGCCTATCTTGAACTATGCAGGGAATTAACTGAGTCGAATCTATCCTTAGAAGCTGAAAGTCTTCTAGCCTTTGACTTGTGCACTGCCAAATCTAAACTAACTCAGGTCTGATGCTCACGAACACAGTGGCCCAACTTTTCAAAACCTGCATCCAAAAGAGAACCTGTCTTCAATGAAACAGTCATACCTTTTTCCCTCCTATGACCAAGTTGCCTCCGCTCCAAACGAATTGACTTCAACTCCGTAACGGATGAGGGACGTCTGATTTCACCGGTCACTATAGAACCTTCTAGAATATAAAGACTACCGATCCTTTTACCTTTTAACAAAACAAGAGCTCTCCGAGACACCTTAATGTCGCTTGACTCGATATTGATTCTATAACCTTTTGAGTCTAAAATACTTAAGAAAATGAGATTCTTTCGTAAATCAGATGCATACCTAACATCTGATAGTGTCCTAATTGTACCATCGTGCATTATAATTTTAATTGTACCAATATTGATTACCTTACTGAATGAATCGTTTCCCATGCGCACAACTCCACCTTCAACGAAATTGTATGTGGAGAACCATTCTCTGTTGGGACACATGTGGAAAGAACATCCTGAATCTAGGATCCACTCGGACGTAAGCTCGGAGCTTTCGCTCGTTGACACTAACAAGAAATTATCACCACTTTCATAGACCAAATTAGCACTAGCTAAATCTTCCTCATTACTCTGAGCAGCCTTTTTATTTCGCAGTTTATAACAATCTGCTTTGACCTAACCTAACTTCTTACAATAGCGACACCTTTTGTCTCGTTTCTTTGATGCTACCAAAACGGAAGCTTCCCTATCTGCCTTGCTATCTGAACCAAACTCATTGTCGAGTTTATCTTTGCTTAATAAATGACCCTTCACATCCTCGAATGAGAGTTTGTCTCTACCATAAATCAATGTCTCCTTAAAGACTTGTATGAAGGGGTAAAGAGCACAACAATAGCATAACCTGATTCTCATCTTCAATCTGAACCTCAACATTATTTAAATCATTTAAAAAAGTAATGATTTGACTGATGTGATCTCTAAGAAGCTCACCTTCAATCATGCGAAACGTAAATAGACGTTGTTTCAGCACTAAAAGATTAGTTAGAGACTTAGTCACATAAAGAGTTTCTGGGCTTTTCCACAAGGCATATGAGGTCTTCTCCATCAATACCTCCTGTAATATCCTATTTGAGAGGCACAATTGGATTGCAGACAGGGTCTTTTCATCAAGCTCTTCCCATTCTGACTTATCTAGATTCTCGGGCTTTTTCCCAATAACGACCTTTTTTAAGCCGGTCTAAACTAGAATTGCCATCATATGAGCTTGCCACAGATTTAAATTTGTGACACCATCGAACTTCTCAATGTCGAACCTTATTATTGCCATCACTGAATGGGCTGATCTACGAAAATCGAAATTACTCTGATACCACTTATTGGGGATTAACCTGATTAAGCAACGAACAAGTAAAAATAGCGGAATAATTGAACACACAAATTTAATGTGGAAAAACCCCTCCGAAGAGGATAAAAAACCATCGGCAAAGATAATTTTACTATAATGGAAAAATAATAAAGAGTACAAAAGATGGAGATAAAAATTAAACTCTAAAAACCCGAAAACAAAGAACCCTCAAAATGTAAACACTAAATTCTTCAAAAGTGTTAGAAGTTCTAAACTCAAATAGTTGTATTTTTCAAAGGTTGTAAAAGAGCCTATTTATAGGCTAAATTTCAAGGTCAAATAATAATAAAATAATCTAGACTAATAAGAGTTTGATTTAAACAAATAAACAGAGTTTAACTGAAAGATTATTTCTCAAATTTGACTTGAAATAGGAGTCATAATTTAACATCGACAAATCAATACCAACATATGTTTTCAATAAAAAAAACCTCACCCCCAACCGAAGAACAACAACAAAGGGAAAGAAAAAAAATCCTTCGTCTCCCTTTCTCTGTTCATTGCCATCCACTAGTCTTATTGTTCACTTATCTTTCAATTTCTCTCTTTCAAATGGCAAAAAATCAGAATGAAAATCAACCCACTATATAAAATGAAAAACCCCCCATTGACAAAGAGAGAAAAGACTTAAGATACAAGAAGCTAGTCACTCCCCAATGCATATAGATTGACAGAAATTTCAAAAGGGTTACTCCTCACATTTTTACTTCAATTGGATATGACCATATATGAGGTGGTGGGAAGGATCCATGGAAGAATTTCTCATATTTATAAATATAAGAAGTACAAATATATAAAAACTTTACTTCTAATGAATATTATAGTCATAAATCACATCAAACTTATCTTGACATTGATGAATATCCATGTGATAATAAAATATTTAAGTTAATAATAAGCCAACAAAAAAAATAAAAAAGGGAGAACTACACTTTAGGTCACCCAACTATGTTAAATGTCTTTTTTGTCCCCTAACTTTTGAAACTTTCAAAATGGTCACCCAACTAATCAGGTCCGTTCTTTTTAGTCCATTTCAATTAGGTTGAGGTAACTGTTCAAGAATTGGTGTAACAACAAATTTAGCCCTCAAATTTTACATATTGTATCAATTAATTCATAACTTTTAAAAAGTAACCCTCGACATTTCAAATAATCTCATGTTGATCCTTATTCTTAAAAAATCCAAAAAAAATAAAAAATACAAAAATATTCTAAAAACTATAATAAATTTTAAGAAAATATATTCTCAAATTACATATTATCTGGGAATTTGCTTCTCTGAAGCATGTCTATGAAGTTGTTACGAAGCCTGTGGTGTTCTGTTTTTATATTTAAATGTTGTATTATAATTGATAAAATTTAAATGACGACAATGAATAAATATCTCAAAGAAAACGAAAAGAAATAACACATAGATTTTACGTGGAAACCCTTTCGGGAAAAAACCACGGGCAGAGGAGAAGAAGATTCACTAATGTCGAAAATTGAATAATTACAAGAGGAGATAACTACGCCTATTTATAGGTTGAAAAACCTTATTCCAATCAACAACTAATAGAAGTAACGTAGTAAGGTTGAAACACCTTATTCTAATTAAAATAAAATAGATGACTTATTCTAATTAAAATAAAATAAAAGAAGTCTAGTTTATTTGGACTTTACTTTTATTTTATTTTACCACTGTATTTTATTTTAACAAGAATTCTAGTCACCCAATTCTAACAATCTCCACCTTGACAAGAATTCTCTATGAATAAGAACTCTCAACGAACAAGTTCTCCACCTTTTCCACTAAACCCCTTAGGGGTATTCTTCAACAATGAACACCAACCAAGTCCATGCAATACTCAAACTTGGTTATGGGAAGTAACTTAGTCATCATATCTGCAGGATTTTCATGAGTATTAACTTTTCTCACAACAACATCTCCACGAGCAATAATATCACGCACAAAATGATACCGAACATCAATGTGCTTTGTTCTCTCATGAAAAATTTGATCTTTAGTAAGAAAAATGGCACTTTGACTGTCACAAAATATTGTACCAATCTGAAGATCTTTATTCAATTCACCAAAGAGTCCTTTTAACCAAATAGCTTCTTTACAGGCTTCGGTAATTGCCATGTACTTAGCTTCAGTGGTAGACAAAGCAACTGTTGTTTGCAAAGTAGCTTTCCAACTAATTGCACAACCCCCAATTGTAAAGACATACCCTGTAAGAGATCTTCTCCTATCTAGGTCTCCGACAAAATCAACATCAACATACCCAATGACTCCATCTTTAGTTCTTCCAAACTGTAAGCAAACATCAATGGTACCTCGTAAGTATCTCAAAATCCACTTAATTGCTTTCCAGTGTTCTTTACCGGAATTCGCCATGTATCTACTAACTGCACTGATTGCATATGAAAAATCTGGACGTGAGCAAACCATAGCATACATTAGAGAACCCACTGCACTAGAATATGGTACACGTAACTTGTAATCAATCTCATCATCTGATTGCGGAGACAAAGCTGATGAAAGTCTAAAGTGGGCTACTAATGGAGTACTAACTGGCTTGGCACTCTGCATATTGAACCTACAAAGAACTTTCTCAATGTACCCTTTCTGACTTAGGTACAACTTACATGCCTTTCTATCTCTAAGAATCTTCATCCCAAGCATCTTCTTTACTGCTCCTAAATCTTTCATCTCAAATTCTTCACAGAGTTGGGCTTTAACTTTTCTTATCTCTTCTTTATCTTTTGCTACTATCAACATGTCATCAACATGAGCATAAGCAGGACACCCAACAATCTTTATATCAAAATAATCAGCAGGCTTACCAAACCATATCTCTTGTGGAGTCTTTTTCTCAATGGCAATGGATGGAGATCAGTTGATCAAAAAAATGCAGTAAAGGCTGCTTCAGCCCAAAATGACTTCGGTAAATTAGCATTCGACAACATACATTGAACCTTCTCCATGATTGTTCTGTTCATTCGTTCTACAACGCTGTTTTACTGTGGAGTATGACGAACTGTCAAATGTCTCATGATCCCTTCTGATTTGCACAATTCATTAAACTCATCAGAACAGAACTCCAAGCTATTATCTGTGCGGAGGTGTTTTATCTGTTTTCCTATCTATTTTTCAACCATAATTTTCCAAGACTTGAATGTGGAAAACACATCGCTTTTCTCTGCTTCAAAAAGAATGCCTAAACTTTTCTAGAAAAATCATCAATAAGAGTTAGCATATAATTAGCTCCACCTCTCAAAGGCACTCTAGATGGTCCCCAAAGATCAGAATGAATATAATCTAATATTCCCTTCGTGTTATGGATTCCTCTGGTGAATCGAACTCTCTTTTGCTTCCCAAAAATGCAATACTCACAGAACTTCAGTTTGCTAATGCCTTGCCCATCAAAAAGTCCTCTTTTACTCAATTCTACCATGTCGATTTCACTCATATGCCCTAGACGCATATGCCAAAGTCTAGTAATATCATCATCTGACAAGGAAGAGGAAGCGATTGCAGCATCACCAGTAATAGTTGAACCTTGCAAAACATAAAATTTGGAAGTCTCTCTCTACCCTTTCATCATAACGAGGGAACCTTTACTAATCTTTAGAACCCCACTTTCAGCTGTGTACCTGTGTCCTTTTGAATCAAGAGTACTTAACGAAATCAAATTCCTTTTCAAATCTGGTACATGTCGCACGCCACTAAGAGTTCTAACAACCCCACCAAACATCTTTATTTTGATTGTGCCAACACCTGCGATTTTACATGAAGCATTATTTCCCATCAAAACAACACCTTCAGACACAGCTTCATATGTTATAAACCAATCCCGATTGGGACTCATATGAAAGGTGCAACCAGAATCGAGGATCCACTCCTCACTCACTTTAGAATTGTCAACAGAAGCAAGTAGGAGTTCACCATCACTGTAATTTTCTACTACATCAGCTTCACCGGATTGTTCTGGTTATTTTCCCTTTTGATTCTCTACCTCCCTTTTGATCTTATTTTGTAACTTGTGGCACTCTTTCTTAATGTGCCCTTTCTTCTTGCAGAAGTTACAAGTTTTACCTTTGTTTGAAGATCTCGATCTACCTTTAGATTTACTGGGGGAATTTCGTTCTTGTGTCCTCCCACGATTATCATCACTGTTACGATCTTGTCTTCCACGAATAATGAGACCCTCTCCTTGAGAGTCAGATCCAGCTACAAGATGCTTCATCTTGTCATACGAGGCTAAGGAAGCATAGACTTCATCAACTGTGAGATATTCACAGCTATACAAAATTGTATCTCTGAAGGTTGAATATGACGGTGGCAACGAACAAAGGAGAATTAACCCTAAATCCTCTTTATCATACTGAACCTCCATGGCCTCCAAATCCGAGATAATTTCTTTAAATACATTTAAGTGTTCATGCACAGACGCACCTTCTTCTAAACGATAAGAATACAAACGTTGTTTCATATGCAATTTACTGGTTAGGGTTTTCGACATACATAACTGCTGTAATTTGCCCATAATACAGCAGTAGTCTTCTCCTTTAACACATCTTGTAGAATTTCATTCGACAAATGCAGCTGTAATCGCGTCAAAGCCTTCCGATCTTTACACTTCTTTTCTTCATCTGTCAAATTTGAAGGTATCTTATCTAACCCTAACAGGGAATCCTCCAAATCCATCTGTGCAAGAACTGCTTGCATCTTTACCTGCCACAACGCGAATCTAGTGTTGCGATCCAATAGTAGAATATCATACTTCAATGTTTTCATTATCGTAATCGAGACTACTAACCCGAAAAAACTCTGATACCAATTTGATAAAATTTAAATGACGATAATGAATAAATATCTCAAAGAAAACGAAAAGAAATAACACACAGATTTTACGTGAAAACCCTTTCGGGAAAAAACCACGGGCAGAGGAGAAGAAGATTCACTAATGTCGAAAATTAAATAATTACAAGAGGAGATAACTACGCCTATTTATAGGTTGAAAAACCTTGTTCCAATCAACAACTAATAGAAGTAACGTAGTAAGGTTGAAACACCTTATTCTAATTAAAATAAAATAGATGACTTATTCTAATTAAAATAAAATAAAAGAAGTCTAGTTTATTTGGACTTTACTTTTATTTTATTTTATTTTACCACTGTATTTTATTTTAACAAGAATTCTAGTCACCCAATTCTAACAATAATTAATGCAATTAAATCATGCAGTCATTCTAATTAGCCCCAACAAGCAGGAAATGCTTGTATGGATATGATTGACTTAATGAATGAGACTGCTTTGGCTTTTGCAGAGTGTTTTGGATGGCCAGACTGGAACTTGGAAAACTTTTACTCTTGGACGGTTAGGTGAGGAAGATAAATCTGCTCCTAGAATAATCAATGGAGGAGATTTTACCAAATGTTTCTCTAGAAACAAATTCTGTCTCCAGAAACAGGTGATGATGGCTCTGAGATTAAAATGGTGATCCAATCATTAGATAGTCAATTTTCCCTAAAAGATTTGGGAAGTCTTAGCTATTTCCTTAGATTAGAGATAACTAAACATGGTGATTGTATGCATGTTTCTCAACAGAAATATGCTCGCGAATTGTTAGATAAAGCTGACATGGGAAATGCAAAATCAGTCCCTACACCAGCCACGCCTCATATTGTTATTGATCCAGTCTGGTACCCCGATAGTGGAGCCACTGCCCACATGACTAGTGATCCAATCAAGCTCACCAACTCTACCAGCTACACTGGTCAAGGTAAAGTAGTTGTAGGGAATGGTAGTTACGTTTTTATTTCTCATATTGGTGAATCATATTTTTTTTACCTCTCAACACTTCTACATTAATGATCTGCTTTATGTCCCTGACATTCACAAGAGCCTTTTGTCTGTTTCTAAGTTCTCAAAAGATAATCAAGTGTTCTTAGAATTTCATCCTTCATGTTGTTATGTGAAGGATCTGGCGACTCACAGGGTTCTGCTTCAAGGCATTGAGTCCAATGGGTTATACCAGCTGCTACCTACACCCTCCAACGAGTTTGCTTTTACTACTTTCAATCACTCGGCTCCCTCCTCTCTTGTACCTGCAAATCTAGTGGCTTCAAAGAATATAACAAAGTTGACTACATGGAATCAACGACTTGGACACCCCTCTACTCATGTGTTAAGCTCTGTCTTACGTGCCTATAATATCAATCTTTCTTGAAGCACAATTTCATCTCTATTTAATACTTGTGCTCTTGGGAAAAGTCACAAATTACCTTTTAAGTCTACTACATCTGTATACTTTGTCCCTCTTAAAATGATTGTTACAGATCCTTGGGGATCTGCCCCTTGTTTTTCTGCTGGCTATCAATATTATATCTCATTTGTGGACACTTTCTCAAGACATACATGGATCTACTTTTTCAAGTCCAAATCTGATGCCTTACAGGCTTTTCTAACATTTAAGCAACATGTTGATTTACAACTAGGAACTAAAATTAAGCAACTTCAAAGTGATGGGGTAGAGAATTTTGAAGTTTTGATCTCCCTCTAAAGCAATTTGGTATTTAGCATCGATATTCCTGCCTACACATATTTGAGCAGAATGGTTTCGCTGAACGTAGACCCCGACAGATAGTGGAGACTGGTCTTGTGCTGCTAGCACAGGCATCATTACCTCTTTCTTATTGGGTAGATGCCTTTACCTTTGCAGTATATCTCATGAACCTTCTACCTACTAAGTCTCTTCATGGGGCATCACCATTAGAGAAATTATATAATAAACAGCCCGATTACAAGTTCCTTAAAGTTTTTAGACGTCTATGCTACCCTCTGCTTCGACCATATAACAAGCATAAACTACAGTTTCAGTCCACCCCTTTCACCTTTTCGGGGTATGCTCCTAACTACAAAGGATACAAACGTGTTGACAAAAAGGGTAGGGTCTATATTTCTAGACATGTTCAATTTGATGAAGGTGTTTTCCCCATGCAAGTCTTTCTTCGACTTCTACGCTCATGCTTCAGTATATTTATCTCCTCTACCAGTCTTTTTAATACCTCCGAGAGTTGGTCCTCCTCACTCTCTAAACAACACTCCTGTTGGCTCTACTTTGTCTCCATCGATTATTACTCCTATGAGCAGCTCACCTACTATGTCACCTACAGTCTCAGCTACTTCTGGCACTAACGATCTATCTCTTAATCACATCGAGACTGATGCTCAGAGTACACAGTCAACTGATCATGTTCCTGATCCCTCTCCTACAAATACTTATCAGATGACCACTAGAAGTAAGGTTGGTATCTTCAAACCAAAAGTATACACTACTTCAGTCAACTTATTTGAACCTACCACCATTCAGGAGGTAATGCTCATTCCCTCCTAGAAAGATGATGTTCATGAGGAACTACAAGCATTAATTTGAAACCGTACTTGGGATTTAGTATCCCCACCTTCAGACTATCATCTTTTTGGAAGTAAATGGCTATTCAAGACCCAAAAAAATCCTGATGGGATTATTGCTCGAAAAAAGGTTAGGCTTGTCGCCCAAGGATTCTCTCAGACTGCAGGAATAGATTATCAAGAAACCTTTAGCCCGGTTGTCAAGGCTAACACAGTGAGGGCAATACTTGCTTTAGTTGTGTCAAGCAAGTGGTAAATTAGGCAGGTAAATGTCAACAACGCCTTCCTAAATAGAGACTTAGTTGAGGAGGTCTTCATGCGAGAACCACCAGGCTTTGAGGCAACAGATAATAATGAAAATATGCTGGTGTACAAATTGAACAAGGCCCTTTATAGACTCAAACAAGCACCTCGAGCCTGGTTTCAAAAGCTTCATAATTTTTTAGTTCAACATCTGCAGTTTAAGTCCTCCAAAGCTGACTCATCTTTATTCTTCAAAAAGATATTGTTTGGGGAAAATGTGCTTCTTCTTGTATACATGGATGATATCATCATCACATGTGATGATGGCTCTGAGATTGAAAAGGTGATCTAATTATTGGACAGTCAATTTTCCCTAAAAGATTTGGGAAGTCTTAGTTATTTTCTTGGATTAGAGATAACTAAACATGGTGATTGTATGCATGTTTCTCAATAGAAATATGCTCGTGAATTGTTAGATAAAGCAGACATGAGAAATTCAAAATCAGTCCCTACACCCATGGTAAGCTCACCAACTCTGTCTTCTCAGTTCTTCTCTCTATTATGGCACTAAATATAGGAAGATTGTTGGAGGCCTCCAGTATCTCTGTCTGACAAGGCCAGATATTACCTTTGCAATCAACAAGGTAAACCAGTATATGCATTCACCCTATGATGCTCATTGGACTGCTGTTAAAAGAATTTTGAGGTATATACAAGGAACATTAGACTATGGCCTGTTATTTCAACCTTCAGCTATAAACTTAACAAGACTCTCTGATGCTGACTGGGCTAGTTCCCTTGAAGACCGTAAATCTACATCCGGTTTTGTGTCTATCTTGGTGATAATCTTATTGGTTGGTCTTCTAAGAAGTAAAGAGTGGTTTCTAGATCCACATCAGAGGCTAAATACAGAAGCTTAGCTAATGCTACAGCAAAAGTCACGTGGTTTCAGTCCTTACTTAATGAAATTTGCATGCCATTACAACGAACTCCTGTGGTTTAGTGTGATAACACCAGCACAGTGTCCCTAGCAGCAAATCTAGTGCTGCATACTTGAGTCAAGCATGTCGAACTGGATATCCATTTTGTAAAAGACAAAATCTTGGCTAGCAAACTGCAAGTGAACTATGTTCCTAGGAATGATCAAATAGTTGATATCCTCACAAAACCACTAACAACTGAAAGGTTTTCAAAGCTTTGAGACAAGTTAAATGTAGCTGCTATTAAAGAACTTCAACAAGGAAATGCAGAGGGGATATTAGAATAACAATAGAATGGACAGCTCAGCTCAGCTCCTTCACTCCTCAACCATTTCCAGCTCACCAAAATCAACAAATCCTTTTGTTTCACTTGTTATTGAGATGATTAGCTGCATTTACAATTCTGTTATAGGCTCAGCTTTATATTCTGTACTCAGGCACTTTGTATGGTATGATAATTGGATAAAAATTACTTTTTCATCTATATTATGTAACTAGTCTCATGATTTTAATATGTATAGGTTTTGAAAATGATTTTTAAAAAACTATTATATTTTTTAGAATATTATGTCTTTTTTTTTTAAATTAGGATCAATTTGAGGTCATTTAAAATGTTGAGGATTAACTTTTTTAAAATTATGAATAAATTTGAGGACTAAATTTGTTATTATATCAATTTTTGAACTGCCACTTTGTTTAGAGTTGGCAAAATAGGCTCGAGCCCAGAAGCCCACTTGTGCCGATCCGAGCATGAGAAAATCTAGGCCTGACAAAGCCAAACCCAAGAAAGCTTGAGCCCACAACAAACCCAAGACCAATTTGGCTCGAGCCTGAGATAAATCTGACTCAAAGCCCGAAAAAATCCAACTTTATAATTGAACAGCCATGATAGACCTTAATAACTAATATAATTTTATGATATTACTTAAAATATAAATAAATGATAATATTTTATTTTTTTTGAAAATGTATTCATAAGCATCACATACTTATATTAAAATTTTATTAATAGAAAAATAATTAACAATAACTTTTTATGTTAAATTAAAAGTGAAATAATTTTTTTTAAAACATTAATTTAATATAAAATATTTCCATACTATAATTATATATTTTCATAAATATATAAAATTTATAATTATTAAAATCTATAAAATTAAACTTAAATGATAATATAATGATATATTATATAACTATTATAATATAGATTTTAATAAGAGATATAGTATTATATGATATTATAATGTTGAATCATCTATGCATATATATAAACTATTAATATATTATATGATATGGTATAGCATTATATAATATGGAAAGAGGGTAAACTTTTAAATGTATGAAAAGCATAAAAAAATAGAGAATATTTCAACAAGCATAATAATAAACAATAATATATAACGTAGTAATATTATATAGAACTATTATTACAATATAAACTATAATAAAAGATATAGTATTACATGATATTATAATTTTTAATTATTTATACATATATATATAACATAGTTTTATATAATATAGTAGGTGGGCTAACTTTCAGATGTACGAAATGTATAAGGACTTAGAGCATATTTCAACCTGTATAATAAACAATAATATATGATAATAATTAATATATTATGTAGTATTCTGTTACTATAGTATATGATAAACTATTACATAATGAAACAATATATTTTATAAGTATTAATATAATAACAATTATTATATTATAGATTATAATAAAATATATAGAATTATGACCACGGCATGTCAAGCAAAAGATTAGCACAAAATATAGAGATTTAAAAGCGACTTTGACTACAAGTGTAACAGGTCAGTTGTAATATTTGTAAGTGTACAATAGAACACTTAGAGCATTCCAAGGATCGAACCCAAAGAAGATTGAGTGATATATTGAATGAACAATGATTAAGCATACAATTAGAAAGTTTAGCTAGCTAATGGCTAAGTGGTATATTACGACAATTCATAAAACAAGGTGAATTGGGCTAAATTGTATCTAAAAATACTAAATTGAATAAACACCAAAATCACAAAATATTAATCAAATGAAATAGAGTGCTCGATCAATATCCATGTTGATAATTAACTCTTAGATTACATATTTTTTTTTTAATATAACTCTTAGATTACATATTTAAATAGCTTAAACTCCTAATTGATCCAATTTTACCTCTCGATCACCAATTTACTCAATTAGACAATTTAGTCCAATTTATCTCTCGACCTCACTAGACTAAATCGAGAAAGTCAAATTTGTTCATAACTGTTAGATCTGATGCCCTAAGTGTAGTATATTTGTTTGTAAACTTGTAATATTTTTTCAACAGATTGGTTTATAAAACAAACTCATTGATTACATTAATATACATTGTATGATTTTCCTTATATGGTTTTTGTACGCAAAGCAAAATGGAAGCAAATGTTGCTCATTGGTTGTCTAATGTTTAAACTAATACTAAGCGATATTACATGGTCAAATCTTAATACGGAAAGACAACTTGTATTAGTAGACGAACTTAAATATTTCCTTAGTCTAATCAGAAATGAGCAAACCAATTGAAAGACTAATATGTCGTCTATCAAGTCCAATTAGGAAGATGCTTTGTCTTGAGCATTGGAACGAATGACTTCCAGAAGATAGAGACATAGATGTGATTGACTAAACTGATAGTACATCGGACTAGACCCAAGAGTAATAGATCTTGAATCCGTTTATGAATTTATTCACTTGTGATGTTCATAGTGTGACATACTTAAATCCTAAATGGATGACGGACTATGTATGCATGACTCGTACACTTGATGTAAGTAAAGTGTGAGTTCGAATAGATAAGGAACCGAAAGCTAATGTGTTGGGTGTACAACTTCTGCAATATGTAGCGTCATTCACAATAGTAGAATTCATAGTCCGAGACATGAGTAAATGATATCCTCTCATCGACATTACATGGTTGATGAAAAGTAAACGTGGTTACAGGTCATTTGTCTTTGTGATGGATTACTTTATTACTATTTGATAGTAAGTTGACAAAAGAGCTTTTGTAAGCTCGATTAAGACTCATATTTGATTCTTTATCATGAATTGGTTGTGTTTATCGCTATATTGCATGTATAAATGATTGCTTGATGTCTGATTGACTGTAGTTGCTCCGATAACGAATGTAGCAACCTACAGCTTGGACCTGGCGATCGGGTCGAGCGGAGGGTGTTACATTGACAAATAGTTTCCCCTAATTTTAGAGTGACTAACGTGGGAATGCACAGTTACTCTTTTGTTATCATTTAACGGTGGAGTGACTAATTCGATCAATTTCTATTTAGAGTGACCAAATTAATAAAAAAAATTGAGGACTAAAATAGAAATAACCAATATTTAAAGTGACTAACGGGATAATCTATCCTTTCAAATGATAGTATTTTAAATCAATTAATCGTACAAAAGTAAATGATGCCATAGTTATTTGTATTTAGACTCGGAAACGAAAGTTTTTTTAGACTGCTTAAAGAATGAAATCAATGGGTGAAATAAAATCCTCTGATCAAATTAACCAAAAATATTAACTTTATCTAATGATGTATTCACTAAAAGATAAAAATGAAGATTAATTTTATTTAATCTATACAAAGTGAAAAAATATTAATTCCTTTTATTTTTTTATACATAAATTTTGATTTAATGTACAATATAATAATAAATTTTAATTTTATACAATTATATACATGACATTTTGATTTGATTAAATTTTTATAAATCATTTATAATAATATCACGTAACACCATTTTACATTTGCATATCATGTATACAAATAATTAGAGTATCCCATGTGAAAATAAATTGATATATATATAATATTTTCATACTGAAATCCTAGGATAATCTCTAACAAATTGCATATTGCATTCACATATCATATTTTTTTTCCTGAATTATAATAATAGGAGTATAGTCCGAACAACAAATACGACTAATACGATTCGAACACAAATCATATTTGAGGCGATAAACACGCTTCGCACCTGAAACGATGAATACGTTTAACCATCAAACCATCACATGAGATTACATATCATAATCTTTAAGCGATTAATCCTATTAAATTACATTTATTAGTAAAACATGCTTGAGGGATTAATTTTATAAATAGGACAGAACAAACAGCAATAGGAAAGAAACGTATCTCCCAATCAAACATGTCATCATTAACATTTATTTTGTCAGTCTTGTTGTTTCAACTCCTCTTTGCCTCACACCCATGTCACCGCATCCTTGCCTCCGCCGCAGCTGGCGGAAGGTGGCAACTCCTGCAAAAAAGCATCGGCATTTCCGCCATGCACATGCAACTCCTTAGCAATGACCGTGTCGTTGTCTTTGATAGAACTGATTTTGGGCCATCAAATCTGCCACTACCGAAAGGGAAATGCCGTTTCGACTTGAATGACACTGCTCTCAAACAGGATTGCACGGCGCATTCAGTTGAGTACGATGTTTTATCGAATAAGTTCAGGCCCCTTATGGTCCAAACCGACGTCTGGTGCTCTTCCGGTGCCGTCACGCCCAACGGTGATCTAGTCCAAACCGGTGGCTTCAATGACGGTGAACGTAAAGTGAGGGTCTTTAGCCCGTGCAGTTCATGCGATTGGCAAGAATCAAATAACGGGTTGGCAGCCAGAAGATGGTATTCGACCAACCATATCTTGCCAGACGGAAGACAAATCATTGTCGGCGGTCGAAAGCAATTTAACTACGAGTTTGTTCCTAAAAATATAGCGGCCAACACGTTCGATTTGCCTTTCTTGTTTGAAACCAATGATCGAGAAGTCGAGAACAATCTCTACCCTTTTGTTTTCCTTAATGTTGATGGAAACTTATTTGTTTTCGCTAACAATCGAGCCATTTTGCTTGATTACGTGAAAAATAAAGTTGTCAAGAGGTATCCAACAATTCCAGGTGGCGATCCTAGAAGCTATCCAGGCACTGGTTCGGCTGTCTTGCTTCCATTGAAGAACTTGAAAGCATCAGCTATTCAAGCAGAAGTTTTGGTGTGTGGAGGTGCTCCTAAAGGATCTTATTCTCAAGCCACACAAGGTGAGTTCATTGGAGCCTTGAAGACTTGCGCCAGGATCTTAATAACCGACCCCAACCCACAATGGGTCATCGAGACTATGCCACTAGCTAGAGTTATGGGTGACATGATATTGCTTCCCAACGGCATCGTTTTGCTCATCAACGGGGCCGGGGCCGGGTCAGCCGGTTGGGAATTTGGTCGGAACCCGGTTTTAAATCCGGTTTTATACCGGCCGGATAACAAAATCGGAACACGTTTCGAAACACAAACCCCGACCAAGATTCCACGGATGTATCACTCCACAGCAGCATTACTTCGTGATGGCAGAGTCTTAGTTGGTGGAAGCAATCCTCATACTTATTACAATTTTACAAGTGTTCTTTTCCCTACTGAACTAAGTTTAGAGGCATTCTGTCCGCCGTATTTGGAGGCTAAATTCAACAATTTGCGACCAACAATCGTTGGTCCAAACTCAATGTCGGGGATCAGCTACGGGAAAACGCTAACACTTGAAACGGAGATTAGCGGTAAAGTAGAAGAAAAATTAGTGTGGATAACAATGGTGGCACCAGCTTTCAATACACATTCATTCTCTATGAATCAGAGGTTGCTTGTACTTGGAAATGACAAAATAACAGCTTTGGGGAAATCAAGGTTTAAGATTGAGGTAAGGACGCCTGGATCGGGTAATCTTGCGCCAGCAGGGTTTTATCTTTTATTTGTGGTCCATCAAGACATTCCCAGCCTGGGAATTTGGGTCAAGTTGCAGTAGAGAAGACGAAAGGATTCTTTGATTTCTTTCAAATATCCAAAAACAAATGTTCTGCTAATTTGCATGTTCGTTAAAGATAAGTTTGATTCCTTGCTGGTCTGTATACTTCTTATAATAATGAAAGGTGACATAGTTAGGTATGTTTGGTTCTTTTGTTCATTATATATGGTCAAATTATGATATATACCCAATGGCTTTGACATGTTATTTTTAGCTCAATATCAATGAACACTGTGGGGTTGGTCATTTACCTCTTATTATCCCACCTGCTCGTGTTCAGTAACATACAAGATCTATATGGGCCAATTGGGATAGATCAAATGTCATTTTTATATGCCATTCATGTGTGGATGTTGGAGAGAAAGGTATAAACTACAAAGCTGTGTTGGATCAGAAGATGGATACAAACGAGAGAATTCGGACAAGTAAAGAGAAACGATGGTTTTTTTTTTTCTAGAAATTGTGTAGTCACGGGGCTTGTTGTGATTCTGAAGTTCACGGGCATGGAAATTTTGGCTCAATAATGATGGGGGTTCTTTGAAACTTTGTATGTGGTCTATATAGCTAAAGCAATTGAAATGGGGGAATATCTTTCATTTCGGCATATAATAAAAAAAATAAACACGTGGAAGTTATATAGCTTAGTGATAATATATTTGGATCAGACTCTGAAAATAATAGTTTTTTATTTACTCCTATGATATTTGATAAATACATTAAATTTTGATTAAATTCAAAGTTAAATTAAATCAAATATTTAAATAAAAATAAATTCTCTCAATTATTCTCTTCATCCACGATATTTGAACTAAGAAACAACAACCGCTTAACATTCAATTTAATGTGTTGATTGTGCTTCTTTGGAATTTAAGGAAGGATGAGATGTTGCATGGAAGACTCACCCCACCACATATAGCACTTAACCATGGTAGGAGCTTGCATCATGAGTTCTAGACCAATCAACCAATGTTCCCAAAGCAATCACCTCATATTCCTAGAGCCGCAAATATGAGAGTAGAGAGGAAGAGGTACATGGTTTGATTCACGAATGGGGCCAACACTGAACACTCAATACCCTAATTAATAAAGAAAAGCTTGAAACAAGGGTGCATAGTACACAGTATCTGAATAAAGTAGAAACAAATCAACATACACTGAGTTACAACACCGCCTCAAGCATTGTTCATCGCTCAATCCTAGACCTGCTTATAGCCAGGCTGTCCGACTAGTCCGAAAACTGATCCGCAAAAAAAAAAAGATTTAGATAAAAATATAAGTTCGAAAAATAAGTTTAAACAAAAAATGAAACTCATTTTTTAAACGGATTAGGTCTCAAGTAAGATTTTTTAGCTCGAGCCAAATAAATTAACCATTTTTAATGCAAAAAATTATATTGTTGTTTTTTGTTGTTTCTAGTGTTTTTTTTTTTGTTATTTTGGTGCTTTTTTTACTGTTTTGGTGTTGCTTTTGTTGTTATTTCTGTTGTTTTTTCTGATATTTTTGTTATTTTTTTGTGTTTTTATTATTGTTTCGTTGTCTTTTTGAATATTGTAGAACTTATATTTTATTGTTATTGTTTTTACTATTTTATTTGCAACTATCTTAATATAAAGAATTTTTAATGTATTTTTAATTTGTTTATTTTTTAATGTTTGTTTTAATATTTTTAAATGTATTTGATATATTATATTATTTTTTAAAATTTATTGTATATAATAAAATAATCCAAAAAATTAATACGGGTCGAGTCGGACTCGAGTTTGGCTTCTATAATTCGGGTCAAACTTGGACAAAATTTTATACTCATTTTTCAGACCGGGTCCGAACCTAGCAATTAGGCTTAAAATTTTGTTAAACCCGGGCCTACAATCAGCTCTACTCAATCCCCATTTATGCCATTGAATCTTCCAAAAATTGTTGCAGGGAATTAGGTAAAAAATATTATGAAGGTCTTAATATTAGAAGTTAAATTGTATTTTCTTCTCTTTACTCAAAAAATAAATGAATTAATTCATATGCAATTGATCAAAGAGTAAATTAACCCTTATATTAAAATTTACATCCATTTTTATTATTAAAAACTAATCTATGTATATCATAATGTGATACATATAACACATCACATGTAATTATTTAATTATTCTATTAGTCATATTAATTTTCAACAATTGCAATGAATAAAATTTTTAACAATAAAAAAACTCATTTGTTGTTTAATTTAATGTAGCAAAATATAATTTTATTTCCTAATATTGAGACAACTGCATTGGCTTAATGTAGTCTAGCAGCAAATCAATCTCATTAAAAATTCTCCATTCCCTCACTGCAAATCAAGAAATGGAAGTCTTCAAATCTTATTCCATCACTAACGCATAACAAATAGCAAAAGTTTTAGATTACTGAAACCTCTGTCTGAATAGCAGTCATAGTTGGTATCACTCTTTTTTTTAAAAAAAAATAAATTATATCATTGTGGGATATTTTTATTTTTTATATTTTATAAATTAATAAAAAGTAAATATAATTAGATTTAAACAAAAAATATAATGTACTCATTTTTTATATAAACTTTAATAAATATTAATATATCTATAGCAAATTTTCATGTGAAAACTATATATTTAAAACATAAAAATATGCTTAAATATAATATATAACAAATAATAAAATGAATGATATAATAAATAAAATCAGTACAATATTAGAATCCCATACATTATTCTTTCTCTTATAATTCACAAAAAAATATAAAATTATTAAATTATAAATAAAATAAAATTTAAACATACAAATACACTATATTAAAAATATTTAATGAATTACAATTATATATTAAAATGTTATCATTAATCTGTTAAATTAACCTGTAACACTTAATCAACAATATAACTAATACAATGCAAATTTTTATTGGATCTTTTGAAAGAAAACTAAAATACTTTCAAATAATATTTTAAATTATGAAAAACATTTTCATAATTTTTCTAATAAAATTATAATAAAAATATACAATTAATAGAATAATAAAATACGCATAATACAATTAAAATATAAATATTATTTTAATTAAGTTTAGATTCAATGATAAAATTAATATTTATTTGGTATAAATAACACAAATTCAAATAAAAACATTTTTATTATTTTTCCGACCAACTCAATCAGAATATAAATATGACCAATACTAATGGATTCAGATATTATCCACCACAATCCTTCGAAAAGCATGTTCTAATCCAACGCTGTCTCAAATATCATTCATCGCAAAAACCACAAAACATGATGTGAATGAATCAGCATGAATATGGAAGTGATTAATGATGAAAATCTTTTAAAGATGTAATCCAGTTAGATTACATAGAATCCGAAAATAGCCATTATAAAACCCCTGGAAATTAAAAAAGAAATTTAAGCGCGCTCCCCACGAATTCGCCTAGCGAGTTGAATATCCTTAGGCATAATGGTGACCCTCTTGGCATGGATAGCGCACAAGTTGGTATCCTCGAACAAACCCACGAGGTATGCCTCTGCAGCTTCCTGCAATGCCAGCACCGCATGGCTTTGGAACCTCAAATCCGTCTGCCAAACAAAAAAGGAACTTAGTTATTACGCCATACGAACAAATTAAACCAAATGGGACTACCAGGGGTTCGGTTTCTTGAAAATTTTTAGGCATTCAAATATATATATATACCTTGAAGTCTTGGGCAATTTCACGAACAAGACGCTGGAAGGGTAACTTGCGGATCAAAAGTTCGGTGCTCTTTTGATATTTACGGATTTCACGAAGAGCGACGGTTCCAGGACGGTAGCGGTGAGGCTTCTTGACTCCGCCGGTGGTAGGCGCAGATTTCCTTGCAGCCTGTAATTGATTGATTGAAATTCATAAAAAGATTATTAGAAACGTATTTAAAAATAAGAGTCTGGAAAATTAAAACCCTAAAAAAAACCTTGGTGGCGAGCTGCTTCCTGGGAGCCTTCCCTCCGGTTGATTTGCGAGCAGTTTGCTTCGTACGAGCCATCTTTTTTCTTCAATACAAGGAGATTGAAATCCAAGATTCTGAAAGGAATACAATAATCCAGCAAATGAACGATCAGACCCACGAGAGAACAAGAAATCCAGAACCCAGAATGTAGATTATCGGAAACCGCTACTACCTTGATAAAAAGAGATTAGGGTTTTGATTTGGAGAGATTGGCGAATGAGGATAGCGACTTTAAATATAAGGGGAATGGGAGGGAGGGATTAAGGTCGGTTTAATTGAGGACAAATATGGAAATTCGAAAATATCAATCAACGGCATCGTAGAGAGATAAAAATTGTGTGAAGGCTTGATCCGTGTGACTGAACCTGATTGGGCGTCTAAGCTGTGAGGATTGCCAGCGTGGAAAATTGCTATTATCAAATTCTTATTTTTATGGCTAAACTATGTGGTTAGTCCTTGTATTTTTAATGAATTTAAGATTTAATCTCTGTATTTTAAAAGTTAAAAATTAAATCCTCATACTTTTTCAGTTTAAAAATTATAGTCCAATTATCAATACTACTAATATTTTCTGTCAGAATTTATCAATTTAACATTTTATTTTCATTAATTATATGTAACTTCATACGATAATAGTCTAATCAATATGTCAAATTAACAAATTTTAGTGAATAATATTAATAATATTAATGAGTAGATTGAAATTTTAAAAGTAAAACAGTAAATTTAATTTTTTTTAATTATATAAATTAAATCTTAATTTTTCTCAAAAGTTCTGATGGCATATTCTAATATTCTAATTATTATTATTAGTGTATATAAGACTTGATGATTAAGTTCTAATGGCTAAATTAACCCTTATTTTACCAAATCTTTCAATTAAGTAACTCTATTTTTTAACTTTAATTTTTGTCTATCAATCTTGTACCTCCTTCTAGTGATGTTAAAACCTGATATTATTTGACACGAAATAAACTGCCTTGTGATACAAAATATTATTTTAATAAGTGTCGGTGTTAAGTGATTGACATTGATTCAAAATTTAAAAAAAAAATAGATTAAGAAGGAAGAGAGTTGCACTCCGATGATGTCAATTGAACTGAGAGACGTCGGTTATGGCTAATTTCATAATGGAGTGAAGGCGATGACTAGGGAAAATGGAGAACAATGATATTTTTATTTTACAACGATGTCGATCACTTTAACGCCAACACCTATTAAAATAATATATATTTTAAATCATGGAATACATATGGGTGTTCGTCATTGCAATGCCGATACAAAAACATATTTTTTTATTAAACTCTCCAGCAATCAGCAACCAATAATGGGGAATGATTGATTCGGATGTTGATCATAGGGTTTTTTACAAATATAATATAAAAAATAATAATTACCAAAAATAATACTCCCATCTCATTATTTACCAAAATAGTATTTTAGTTAAGTGGAGGGTTATCAAATGGCAGCACTCTAGGGTTTTTCTGACACGGTTTTTTTTTTTATTATTATATTTATATATTTAAAAAATATTTTATTGGTGAAGGGTTATCAAGTGGCGGCACCAAGGGGAAAATTTGTACATGAGAAAAATACGAAAAAAAATACCTGACACCCTAATGGAGAAACATCAAATGGCGGCACCTATTGAGGGTTTTTAAGTGGCGGCACGTAGGGGTAAAATGCCACTTATCAACACCCCTTTGTGCCCGTGTGTGTGTTTTAATTTGGGTTGTAAAAATAAATAAGGGTGGTTGGGGGTTTATGTTAGGATTATATTTTGTTATAAAATAGGAAGATGGGAGCAAACAAACGGGCAGAAGAAGAAAGAAAGAAAGAAAGAAGGAAGAAGGAGAGAAAGGTAGTGTGCTTATTTTTAAATTTATTTTAGTATGATGTATTTTTAAATTCGTATTTTATTTTTTTTAAACAGATTTATTGAAGATGGAGAATCAATTTTTTGTATGCATTTATTTCGATGGAGTAATTTTGAGAACATCGATTGGATGTATATTTGATTGTCAGCAACAAATAGGAATGAGATTTCGTCGAAATGTTTCGGTTGATGGTTGATGATATGAAAGCAAGGATTAGTGCAAAAAAATTTAGACGTTGTGGGAGAAGGATGTCGAAACTTTTCTACAAGTTTTCAGTTTCGACAGAACCCATCAAATTCACCGAGATGGAACTCGTAGATGATGAAGACGTGGAGACAATAATCGCTCTTTATTGTTTGAATCAAAATGACCCAAATGCACCGGTTCAATTATTTTCCGAGTTAGTTGATGTGGAACCTGTAGAAAATGAAGATCCAACTCCAGTAGAAAATGAAGATCCAACTCCATGTATGGTGGTTCCAGTATCGTACATTGAAAGTCAATTAATTGTATGCGGGACAGACGTCGATCTTAATGCTGCTACAGCCGAGAATGATGCAGATGAAGATGTTGGATATGATAGTAGTATTCCTTCTGCTAATGAGGTTGATATTGATAGTGATCTGGATGTGGATGAAGTCCCAGAAGATATTGACGATGAAGGGGTGAATGATGATGAAAATCCAGTCGAAAATCCAGTTACACATATTGTGATGCACAATAATCCTCTTGGGACACACATGTCGCTTATAGACCCCGATGTGACATATGCCAAGTTCGTAGAGTACCTTGATATACTACCTGCTCACCGATTAGCCGTAATAGTAGATCGTGAAGAGTTGTTTGTGGGCCAAAAATTTGAATCCAAGAAAGAATGCATATTTTCCATTAAGCGGTATAGCATGAATGTGTTGATAGACTACAAAGTCGCAGTGTTTAAACCGACATTGTATATCAAGGAGTGTTGGAAGTCGACGGAAGGTTGCAAGTGACAGGTACGAGCTGCATTTATCCAGAAGTCGCAGATGTGGGAGATAAGAAAAATTGATGGGCCTCACACATGCAGTTCAACACGTTTATTAGAAGATCACTGAAAACTTGATTCTAGAATCATCTGCACACTTATCATGCAAATGATTAAGGATGATCCGACCATCAAAGTTTCTACACTGATTATGGAGATGCAATCACGATTCCATTATCGGGTTTCATATCAAAAAGAATGGATTGCGAAACAGATGGCAATGGAACAATTGTTCGGTGATTGAGATGCATCATACAATGAGCTTCAATGATAGATAGCCGCAATGCGATAGTACGTACTGGGGACTGCGATTGAGTTGGTGACACAACCTTATTATGGCTCAGATAATAATATACAACCGGGAAGAAGAATTTTTCAGTATATATTTTGGACGTTTGATCCCTACGTTCAAGCTTTTCCTCACTGCAAGCCATTTATCCAAGTAGATAGGACCTGGCTATACGGGAAATATACACAGATCCTACTAATTACGGTGGCTCAAGACGGGAATCAAAACGTGTTCCCGATAGCATTTGCTATTGTGGACAAAGAAAACATGGAATCCTAGGAATTCTTCTTGACAAACCTACGGAGGTATGTGATTCATAACGATAATATTTGCATCATCTCCAATAGAGGGAAGGGTATTATTGCGGCCATTAGGCGTACTGGTGTACCATGAAAATCGATTTACTGCAACCGGTACTTTGTGGCTAACTTTCAACGAGAATATAAGAATGCAGACTGGCGAAGACGACTTGTGAAAATGGGTAAAAAATTAAGTTTCAAATTATATTTTTAATGTTTTAATTCGAGACTGTAACTTATGTTTTCTTGATATTCCTACAGCGTACGAGCTAGAGCCACACCGATTCCGGCAAAGAATGACCAAACTTGAGCGTGACATGGAAGGTCAAACGAACAAGCCTCTACGCGAGTGGTTAGATACTATGGAGCTGTGGCAATGGTCTCAAAGTTTTGATGAGGGGTATCGATATGGTCAAATGACGATCAACTTGGGAGAGTCGATTAACGGCGTATTCAAGAGAATACGACATCTTCCGATTTCATCCGTGTTCTTGGCTACGTTCTATAGGCTGGCTACCTTGATGTCAGTAATGGGGACGCGACAAATCGATCAGAAGAATGCCGAACATGTGTTTGTCGAAGCTGTCAGTAATGCAATGGATGCAAACCGTCAGATAGCGAAGACGATGAATGTTGGAATATATTCACGACAGTTTCAATGATTTCAAGTTATGAAGACCATTAAGCGTCGACTTAGTATCCCACCTAGGTCATACGGAGTTGATATCCAAAACAAACACTACGATTGCAGGAGGTTCGATACACTTCGTTATCCTTGTGCGCATGTCGTTGCAGCTTGTGCTAAAATGTCGTTCAATGTTGAACAGTTCATCGAACCCGTTTACACTCTCCAGCGTACGTTACGTATTTGGGAAACGAGTTCCCCGTCCTACCTAACTTGTCCACATGGGAGGTGCCTCCAACGACTTTCGAGCTTATCCTGAACAAAGGTTTGTGAAGGAATCCGATAGGTCGTCCCCATATCACTAGAATCTGTAACGAAATGGACATTATGGAGAAAACAAATAGCGGTAAGCTGTGTGGACTGTGTAGGCTAGCTGGGCATACTTGGCGTAATTGCCCCCAATGAACTTACCATATTGGTCAGTCCTCCGGATCGAGTAGGGCTTAAGCTATTTGTATCGGACATTTTTCATTTGAAATTAATTGAGTTTATGAATGAATTTTAAATTAATTATGTTCAATATTTGTATTTAATTAATAATTTTTATATTTGTACTTTGGGTCAAATATATGTACAATTAAAGTAAAAAGTCATCATTAGAACTCATCAATAGTCAAATATGCATAATTAAACAATATTATATAAACCCTAGTATCCATGATTAGATGGTGTGGTTCTCGAGGTATACCTTCGTGGTGGCCGGCGCCTACGTCGAGGTTGCTCGTCAAGCTCATCGTCATCATTAGGGTCCATTTGCCCTAGAAGAGTAGAGTATTGCCCGGGAGGAGTAGAGTATTATGGTAGCTCGTCAAACTGAGGATGATATCCTTGGCTTGAGTATTGTGATGGCTCGTCAAACGAAGGCTGATATCATTGGCTTGATGAGCTAGGGATATATGATGATCCAGCAAAATCTGGACGATAAGAATCATCGTCATCCAATACCTCTTTCTCTTCCTCTTGCTTTGGCTCTGGCTCTGGCTCTGGCTCTGGCTCTGGCTCTGGCTCTGGATCTGGGGCAGGAGTTATATGATAGGGATGACCTTGTCGAGACATGTGTGGGGGAATTATCGTTGACTATGCACCAAGTAAATATGGTAAACCCACCTGAATGAACCACTGCATGTACTCTAACGATGGTTGCAAATCCGGAGTGTACTCCATCGGAGGTACTCGCATCATCTGGTTGTTCCACACATAAACATATTGTTGATACACAATCCCCCAATCACAAAATGATTTCCCCTTCTTATCCATCCCGTGGATAGACCTTAATTGAAATGACAGTTGCGGGATAGGCTGTTTACAACCAAACTGTCGAAGTACTCGATCCCCGACATACCACTCCACTGTTTGAAAATTGGTTAGTGGTGCATTAATGCACTATTGGTTTGAGTGGAGGAATGTCGAGGAAGGAATAACAGCGGTGATTTCTTGCTGTATATATGGCGTCCAAATGAACTGCACAATTAATAACATATCATGGTATTAATAAGAGTAAAGTAATATAATTTAGTAACATGCAACCATATTAACATGAGTTAAGTAATATAATTTAACATGTTAATGAATAACATACCCCTTCCCCGGCATATTGCTCAAGCATCAAATGATATAAGGGAACTGTGAGCTATCTCCCGATCCCTGGTTTTGTTTTCCATCTAAGAAAACAAAAAACAACTTATTAGAATAATATAATTAATAAAATATGTCAAATAATTAAAATTTTATGTATATGGTAATCACCTATTAACGAGTGGGAAAACATATGTTTGGTGCCTAACGGATGCTAGGAATGACATCCAATAAAGTGCCGAAGACTGCAATAGCAGTAGGCATCCACTTATATCCCGGGAAGAAGGGTTTGTGGCGCGACAAAGTTCTCGATACAGCATCTCAAGCACCGTAGATCCCCAACTATATGAATGAATTTTTCATAAATCAATTAGTAGGGGTAAGTACATCAAGTGGACCTTATTGTTGTTCGCGTCCAGCATGAGTATGCCCCTTATCATTTGCATAATATAGGCTCGAACGGCCCAAGACACCTCCAATTCAGTTGCATTTTCGGGCAAGTACTGAAAATTGATCCTCAACCATGTAAATAACAATGACGTAAAATCATTGTTATTACTAGGTGAGCGACCTAGTAATTGGATGCACATCGTTGTCGGCTTTTGAAAAAAACTAACGCTGGTGACTGGTAGACCATTGATTGGGAGCCCGAGTTGGAGCGCAACATCCTCCAACATCACAGTGCACTCCCCACAAGGCAGATGAAATGTGTGGATCTCCGGAAGCCAACGCTCCACCAATGCACTTATTAAATCATATCGTAACTCAAATTTTTGGATCAATGCCGCTGATCCAAATCCGGCATCCCGCAAGTACGGAAGCAGACGTTCATGAGGGAGATATTTTGAGGCCCTGTGCACGACCCCTCAATGAATGGTACTCGAGCTCTTCCTGTTAATTTACAAAGATAGTTAGTATAACCTAAATTAATTTTGTAAACAAATAGTAATTTCGTAAATTATATAAGGAACGAATAATAATTTATTACACTCATATTGGCTCGGTGTGTTTCCTCATTCACCGACTTTGCTATGTGAGGACGTTTCTCATTAATTAATGAATCCATTCTGCAACTTGAAAAAAAAATCAATTAATTCAATACATAAGTTTACAATTTTTATTATTTTTTACGAATATAATACAAAAATAATAATTAAATACCAGAATGAGTTATTTACTAAAATGGTATAAAATAAATATTTATATACCAAAATGGTATCCACAACCATAAATTAATAAAATAATAATTTTATTTTAGAGTATTTTTATCTTTTTATATTTTATATAAATTTAAAATATATTCACATGAGATCCAAACTAAAAATATAATTTTACCATTTAAATAAAAATTATTTTAAATTTTATATTAATTCTTTCTAAATTTATTATATAACTATTTTTACTCGTATTATAAATATACTGTAATTTTATTTGAATTAAATTATTTAATTTCATACTTGTAACTAAATTTAATTATAGCTTAAAAATGGATTATTGTACTATTTTGGTAAATAATCTATTTTAATATTTAATTATTATATTAATTTATATTATTGCTTACTTACTACTAGTAACAAAATAAAATTACTTACTAACAAAATTAAATTAAAGTAAATTAATAATAACATAATAATTAAACTTACCTTTCTTTCTCCTCTTAATTTATTCAACTAAATAAAAACATTAAATAACAAATCAATTAAAAATTAAATTAAACAAAACAAAGAACTTAAAATAATAAATACTAATAATAATCAAACATACTTTTCTTCTTTTCTTTTAATCTTTTAATCAACCTACTAAACAAATAAAATTATGATAACAAATCAATCACATTAAACAATAAAATTAAAATTACTACTACTAACTAACAAATTAAAAAATTTTAAAAATAAATTTAAAAATAAATACATTACATTTCTCTCATTCTCCTTTTCCTTCTTCCTTCTTCTTTCTTTCTTTTCTTTCTTTTCTTTCTTTCTTTTTTTCAATACTCGTTGGTCTCCCCTCTTATTATATAACACAAAAAACCCAATTTAATTTTTACCAATATACATTAAAACCCAACAACCCAAATTAAAACACACACAACGGCACAAAGGGGTGTTGACAAGTGGCATTTTACCCCTAAATGCCGCCACTTAAAAACCCTCAATGTGTACCGCCATTTGGTGTTCCTCCATTAGGGTGTCAAGTATTTTTTTCGTATTTTTCTCGTGTAGAAATTTATCCCTTGGTGCCACCACTTGATAACCCTCCACCAATAAAATATTATTTTTTTATTTTTAAATATATAAATATAATAAAAATAAAAAAATCGTGTCAGAAAAACCCTAGAGTGTCGCCATTTGATAACCTTCCACCTAACTAAACATACCATTTTGATAATTAATGGGATGGGAGTATTATTTTGGTAATTATTTATTTTTTTATATTATATTTGTAAAAAACCCTTGATCATAAGATGTTAGCACCACCCTCCACTATCCATTTCAGGTCATTCTTTTAATCAAAATATCAAAAAATATGACTCCAGTGGAAAAGAGGATGTTATTCATCTTAGGGATTTCGAGTTCGAGCACTTGTGTGTGCAAAGTATGCGTGCATTGTCAAAGGATTAAAAAAGTATGAATAAATATTATCATGTAATCACACCAGTATATTAAAAAATCAAAAAATTCAAGAGGTGTTACCTTAACAAAATCTTCATCATATTTGGGTTTTTTATACAAATAACCAAAAATTTTTATTATTTATAAAAATGACCAAAGTTCAAAAATATACACTAGAATAACCTAAAATGAACAGTAAAGATTCTAAATGACCATCTCATGACCGACACCTCATCAGATTTCACCCTAATGATTGGTGTCATGCATAAAAAATGATATTTTTGGCTCTCGGCCATGCAATGGGCGACACCCTTATGTTTTTTTAATCCGGTATTATATTGATATACGAAAATACGATATTTTGAAAAAAAATTGGATGTCAACAATATAAAAAATATTTTTTTATGGCCGACACCCCAAAAAATGTTTTTTTTTTGTGTCGCCCATGCCATGATTGACACCCCTTTATCAGATAAAAAAATATTTTAGGTGTCGCCCATTCCATGGTCGACACCCCCTTTATCATATAAAAAAATTTTTTGGGTGCTTGTCAAGCCATGGCCATCACTCTCTTTTTTAGATAAAAAAATATTTTTTTGGTGCTTGTCAAGTCATAACTATCATCTCCTTTTTCAGATAAAAAATATTTTTGGGTGATGACAGATAAAAAAAAAATTTGGATGATGGTCAAGCCATGGTCATCATCCTTTTTTTCAGATAAAAAAATATTTTTTGGTGATTGCCAAGCCATGATCATCACCTCCTTTTTCAAATAAAAAAATATTTTTTTGGTGCTTGTTAAGACATGCTCATCACAACCTTTTTTAGATAAAAAAATTATTTTTGAGTGATGACCAAGTCATTGCCATCACTCTCTTTATCAGATAAAATTTTTTTTTGGGTGATGGCCAAGCCTTTTTCAGATAAAAAAATATTTTTTAGGTGCTTATCAACCCATGGCCATCACCCCATTTATCAGATAAAAAAAATTTTCTTATCTGGCCATGACCATCACTTAAAAATAATTTTTTTATTTGATAAACATGGCCAACACCCAAAAAAAATATTTTATTTTTTTAAATATAAAAAAGCGGGTGTCGGCCATGGCATGGGTGACACCCAAATTTTTTTTTCAAAATGTTATATTTTCGTATACCAGTATAATATCGGATTAAAAAATATAAGCCTGACACCAATCATTGGGGTGGAATCTGAGGAGGGTCAGTCATAGGATGACCATTTAGAATCTTTACTGTTCATTTTAGGTCATTCTAGTGTATATTTTTTAACTTGGGTCATTTTTTATAAATAATGAAAAATTTGGAACATTTGTATAAAAAAAACCCTCATATTTTAATTGAACCTCCCTTCTGCTTTTTGAGTGAGTGATAGGACCAACATCGGATTTATCCACTTTTAGTTTCCACTTGGCTTTAAGTTGTGCTTGCATCTGAGCCAAAGTTTCACTAGCGGCTCGAGTTTGAAAACTTTCTTCTTGATGGGACAACCTGTCTTACCTGCCTACATGTTTTGTTGGAACTTCGTTTGGAACAAAAGTCATATCTTTTGTTGAGTGAGTCTGTTCCTTGATTAGAGTTTGTCAAACTCTCCTATCTTTCTTTGCTTTTCTCGATAGCAAGACCAGAATCATTAGGAGCACCAAACGTCTGTTGTAGTTGAGCAAGAATCTCATCAATTTTTTCAATTACATCAGACAAGGAAAGAGGCAGCTGCTTTGACTATTTTCTCATTTCTTGCCGTGGCTCATCAGCGACTTCAATAGAGGAGTCGGGTGTGCTCCCCAGTTTCTTTTGTGTTGTTCTCTTCCACCTTGCCATGAGATCAAAAAACAAAAAACAACCGAAAAAAATAGAATACTGGAATACCAGCAGCCATGAGAGAGAGAACCAAGCTGTGGTTGGATAACATAAAAACTCCTTTAAAGAACATATTATCACATAAATAAAGTTTGAATGAAACCTGATTACCTTCCCAAACAGATAATGAGCAGCAAACTAGGAAGGAAAAAATAAAATAAATAAACCAATATCGATATTATATGCGGCATAACCTAAGAGAGTTTCTCAAACTCTCAGACCGAGTGGCATTGACACTTTTCGTAAATACATCAGCGAGTACCCAACAAACGACAAACTTGTGTCTTTGGTGAACCATAGTCGATTGCACCTTTAATAAGTTTTATTTTCGGATTATAAGAGAAAGCAAAAATTTAACAAGAAGACGACTAGCGTGATTTGAATCTAAGCCATGCTTGGGGTAAACCCGATTATTAAACCAACACATTGGGTTCTGTACCTTTAATAAGTTAGTGCTGATATTTATAGTTGAATACTATTTTAGGGAAATATTTGAAAAGTATCAAACATAATTTATTAAAATAAAAAGAATTAAATATAAAATTAGTACTTGAACTTATTCACTTATCCCAAATTGGTACTTATAGTTTTTTTTGTCCCAAATTGATACTCAAACTTTTTTTTTGGTCCACTAGTTTGGAACTTGAGTCTAACACCATTAAGTTTGAGACATGTGGCAGAATAATATTGTGAAACGTGGCATAAATGATGTCATAGTGATGTCATAATCTAAAAAATTAATAAAAAAAACTTTTTTCCCTTTTGACTTTTCTCTCCCCAATTTTTTTATCGTTTCTTCTTCTTCTTCTTCGAGTTGGATTTTTAAATTTGGGTATCAACAAAACCGACCAAGTGATATTCTGGTTAAATCTCATCGATGTGCTGCTGCGACAGCAGCCTCTAGTAAATAAAGATGAAATTGTCACTGTACTTACCAAGGTAAGTTTTGAGCAGTAAATTATTATGGTTTAGGATTGTTTTGTGATGTTTAGTTAACTTGTTTTAATCTGCAATTGTGGATCCTAAAACTGGAGAAGAGAAAGCAACCATAATTATGGTAGATGATGGAATCCGCCTAAATACAAACATGGCAAATTTAGCAAAGTTGAAGCCTGGATTTAAAAATGATGGAACCACTACTGCTGGTATATATATAATCACAAACACAAACTCAGAATCAACAGGCGCTACTCTCTTAGGAGAATATATATAAACAAATAAATTTACACCCATTCATTTTCTCTTTGTTTTACTGGTTTTTGGATTCTCTGATTAATCTTTCGATTAAATTCTCCATTTCTTTTTTGAAATTCATCATCGATGGCTACCGCCATGGTCAAAGATTCGAGGTTCAAAGAGGACTAGTTGGCTTCGATGACCACCGAGGACATTGTCTGAGCTTCTCGTCTTTTAGATAACGAGATTCGAATTCTCAAGGTCCTTCCTTCTCCATTTCTCTCTCCTTGTCTTACTTGATGTTATTTTACAGACTTTAGATCTGGGTATTAATTAAACCTAAGTAATTTTTATATATAAGGTTAACCTTTTCAAGTACTAATTTGGGTTTAATTTTTACATATTTTGAGCCTCCCTATTCATCAAAAAAGCCGAAGTACTTGGAACAAAATCTCTAACAAAAACATGCAAAATAGAGTTTGTTTTAATTATGAACAAAATTCAGCTTAATTTCCTACAACAATGCTTTAATAAAATAAAAATCTGACTGCAAAGCAGAGTTTGTTTTAAAGTGAAGAACATATTAGCGAAGCTTAAACCTTAGAAGTGCAGGAAGTGGAAAGCACTTACTATTGCCAGTTGACCTGTTGAACTGCGAAGAAGAAATGACAAAAAGATCAGGGGTAGAAAAGTCAAAAGGGAAAAAAGTTTTTTTTTAAAATTTTAGATCGTGACATCATTATGATGTCACCATGACGTCATTTATGTCATGTGTCACAATATTTTTTTGTCATGTGTCTTAGACTTAACGATGTTAGACTCATGGACTAAACCAATGGACGAAAAAAAAATTCAAGTACCAATCTAAGAGAAATGAACAAGTTCGGGTACTAATTTTATATTTAACCCAAATAAAAACCTACAAATTAGGTGTAATTTCATGGAAAAGATTTATTGTAAAAATATTTTTGGAACAAAAATTTATATTCAATTATATTATTTCATGTTGGAGTTAATTGCATTCTATCAATACTACCATTCAAAGGAAAAAAATTGATTTTATTATTATTGGAGCTAATAAATATATGGAAAATAGTTTAAGTTTTTGGAATAATTTATGTTTTCTTTCTTGTTCTTCAAACGAGTAGTCAATTAATATATAATATAAAATATGCAATTGAAGTAAAGTATTTTTGTAATTTCATGAATATGTAAAAAGAAGAGGATTGATCGTGGAATTTCTCAAAACGGAAGGGTAATGCTGCAATAACAAAAAAAAATCGGAGAGCTCTTCATTGCTATTTACCCATATTCCAAATATTGGTTTTTTTTTTTATGAAATTGACCCAAAAATACTAATTATTTACAAAAATGACTAAAAGTAAAAAATTATGTACGTAAATAACATGTTCTCCACAATGATTGTCAGTGTCGCTTGACACACAGGCGACATGACCTCCTCATCATTAGCCAATCGTCGACTTTTAAAAAAATAATTTTTTGGTGTCACCATTGTGTCAGGTGACACCAATATGTATTTTTCAAAATACCTATTAAATGGGTGTTGTTTGTCTCATACCTGCCATTGATGTGACTCGTCGGTCACAAATGCCCCCATTTTTTCCTTTTTATTATCCTTTTCTCTTTTTCTTCCTATTTTTTTCTCGATTTGCCCTTTTTTCTCTTCATTTCAATTTTGCATGAGCATATATTATAAAATTTAAATTTCAAATGATTTGAAAAATATGTTGATGTTATTCGAGTTTTCTCACTTTTAAAGGTTTTATTTCGATTAGTGTCTCATTCAAACTTGTTCATGACTTGATGCGGGAAATTCACATAATGTAAAATTTTTATCAAATGTAACATTTTGTATAAAGTATGAAATTTATACATGTTGACCAAAAATGTTGTTTAAAAAATATACCACAAGTAATCAAATTTACAAGTAAAAAAAATGTTGGGCTTCCGAAGTTGTTCTGGGGGTAACATTGAGGAGCCCTTCATCGGTGTTGGGGTTGATCGTTGCGGTCCATATTCTCCTCACCCGAACTAACATCCTCATCATCCATGGACAAACCTTGAGGTGTATTGAACAAACTCGAAAAATTGTATGCCATATCAAAGGTTTGCTTGGGGTGAAATATTGGGAATAGGGGCTATTGAGCCAAATATATGAACCCTTATTGATGATTGCAGTTGTTGATAATTAGAATTGTAATCGGGCATTTCTGGTTGATATACGTAGCATTGGGATCCCGGACCAAGGCTGTTAACCCGCAACTCCAGATGATAAGAACTACCTTCCGATTGTGAATGTTACCTCAAAGGTTGGGACTTGGGCACACTTTGGGTAGCAGGAGACGAATAACCTCGACAACGACGTGGTTAACTCAATCCACTTTGTTAAAGCCCTCGTCGGTGCATGTGTCTCGGGACTACCATCAATTGCCCACCATATAAATAAGGCAACATGTTCTCTATAAACCAACGTTAATAGTGGACCGAGAGTGTGAAATCAAAGAAACAAGAATGTAATTGAGGCTGCCTCTCCATCCGAACGTTCCACAATGCAATATATTGTTGATGTTTCAATGCCCAATTCTTTCCTTCTTTTCCCCTTTTATTAATCTTATGGACATTGTCGAATATCCATGGAACGTCTGGAAGATGTTGTATGCACCCAAATTGTCACAAAACTTGATCCTCATTGTGCCACTCAACTATTGAAAAGATCAACACGTGTGCGTTGATGCACCACACAAGTGAATAGTTGTGAGCCCACAGAGGGATGACAACACACGAACTACACAATATTTATCATGGTGATAGTTCATGAGTCAAATAACATAATCAAAGTAATTAAACAAAATGAACATAATTTAATTTTTTTTAAAAATACATCATCCTCAGTGTATGCCTCTATCATTTGTCGGTAGACAACAAGTGGCTCCGACTTTTTAATATCGAGATAAGTATATCATCTAAAAACAAAGCAAACTTGTTAGCACCCATTCCCAAACAAAAAAAAAATTTAATTCTTGATTCAAGTGTTATTTCTACCTATTTACAAGTGGCCACACATGTGATTGGTGACTCACTGATGCCGAAAATGGAATCTTGTACAATGCCCATGACTACAGCAGTATTAGGCAGCCGTCTATTTCTTGTGTGTCATGCTTTTTCGCTTGACAAAACTCACGGTACAATGTCGCTAATAACGCTGAGCCCCAACTATACAAACAAGCCTGGTGCAAATTGACCAATAAAGGCAAGTGCATCATGTTGACATTATTATTATTTGTGTCGGATAAGTACCTCCTATCAGCTGCAATATATACGCTCGAGTAGCGTTCATCAGCTCTCACTCAATGGCATTACTCGATAAGGTTTGGAAATTTTCTTTTAACTAAAAAAATTTCAAGCTGGCAAGCCTAACTTCCCCATCACCGAGTGAGCGTCCAAGCAACTGGTAGAAGAAAGCTGAAGGTTCGACCACTTTACTTGAACCCGTGACCGCATCACTCTCAATTAGAAGCCCAAGTTGCAATGTAACATCCCATTTTTCAATGGTGTCGAAAACAGTGATTTCGGGATCACAAACCCGAGAAGAAAATTTTTATGATTGTTTAAACTAAATAAGTCAATAATAATTTTGGGTTATTTATTCATTTAGTCCTAATTAGTTTAGGACTAAATTGAAAATAAGTGTTTAATCAAAATTTAATGTAATTGAATGTAATTGAAGGACCAATTATGAAATTGGACCCTCTTTAAATGGCCTAATAATAGAAATGATGTGAAACTCTTTAGATTTTGGTAAATTGCAATTAAATCCTAATTAAATGAGAATTTACTAATTAGTCTTTTTTTAGTATGACTGGGAATGGTATTTTTGAGGCCACAACTTCGATGTGTCAGACTGAAAATATTAATTATTTAATATTTATGATGTAATTAGTATAGTATTAAATTTTGGTTAAGAAATTTTATCGTTTAGATAGTTAATTAAATGAAAAGGATAAAATCGTAAAAGGTGTAAAAGTTGAATTTTTTTCTAATTAAAAGTATTAGGTATCAATTGGAGGTTTATTTAAGGCACCTAATTGGTAATTAAACCATTTATAAGGTATGTGGACGGTTTGGACTTCTTATATGGCTAAATTTCATGTAACAAATAGGTAATTTTGCAAGTTAAGTAATTAAATTAAAACAAAAGTTAAAATTTCATCATTTTTGTTTTCCTTCTTCTTCTTCTTCTTCTTCTTCAATAAGCTGAATAGCCATTTTTGGGAAGGAAAAAACTTTGGTTAGTTAGGGTTCATCAATTAGGTAAGTAAACATTGCCCCTTTTTAGTGATTTTATGTTTTTGAGTCCGTATTAGCTTTATCTAGCTAACCCGGGTACTAATTTCTAAAAATGTTAATCATTTTGGTATATTTCATTGATGAGTTTTGTGTTTTTTTGAATTTTAATGATAACATATTAAGCTTGATTGTTAAATATGACTATTTGTAAAGTAATTTTTAGTAATTTTCATGTTAAAGGACTAAAACATAAAAGTAGTAAAAGTACAAGGACTTGTTGTTAAATAAAACAAATATGGGAAGTATTGGATTGCTATAATATTCGGCTGAACTTGTTTTTAAGGAAAAATGATTAATTTGCAAGTTTTGAGCTAAATGACTAAATTGAATAAAAGTGAAAAGTTAAGGGTAATTTTGTAAAAATACCAAAAAAGCTTATTTGTATAAAATGATTAAAAATTCATGTTGATTTAAATAATTGAATGAAACTATTGAAATAGATCAAGATTGTGTCCCAATCATGGAAAAAAGAAAATTACGGATTTGCCCCTTGAGTTCACTTTAACTGTAATTTCGTCCGGTAAGTTCGTAATGTTAAATTCTTATTAATAATTGCTTATAACTGCCTTTCTAATGATTTTTGGAAATGAGAAACGACGATTGGAAATGTGAAAGATAGAAACGACGCGATGAGGATTTCCTAGCCTTGTGCCAAAGATAGAAAATGGTCAGATGACTGAGATCCTGCATTTGTTGTGGATTCTCTACAGCATCGTGAGTCATCGTAAGGTGAATAGAATCCAATAATGGATTACAGGCCCTATGATGGTTGAGATTTATGCTTGTTTGCATATTCTCGTCAGTTTAGTGTGAGCAGTATCGTAGGGAACAAATATACTGTATCGATGGCTAAGACTAGCTTCGTATACTGGTAACAGGAATGACCTTTGGGTCAACAGGGAGTAAAATGAGCATCATGACCTTTTGGTCAACAGGGGGTAAACATGACCTTTAGTCAACAGGGAATAAATCGGATATCGATCACCGAAGTACAGTTCTGATTTGGCTCGACTGATTTACAGATTTGTTCAACACATGTTATTCGGTAAATTGATAAACCTTGCAAACTTATTAAGCTATGAAAGCTTACCAGTGAATTTGTTGTTGTTTTGTAGATTCTATTTTGCTGCTTGAAGATCGGATCACCTCAAATAAATCACACTATCTCCGGAGCTCGTTCAATAGTATTTACATCACTTGGTTATATGGCATGCACTAGGATGATGTTACCTTTGAAATGCTTGATTTTGGTTCGTTGGTTCTTTGTTGAACTAAAGTTGCATGCTCGCTTGATGTTGTAACTAAGCAAATGTGTTTGTAATGAATTGACATGTGATTTTAATAGTCTTGTGTTGAATGATGGTAGATAAACTTGAGGACATATGTAATTAATTGAATTCTGCATACTTGTTTCGATAGAACCCCTGCATGTATCGGTAGAAGTACAAGGTAGGAGAGAGATAATTCACTGACTTGAGTTGTATCGGTAATTGCATAATAAGTATCGGTAGTTCTACCCAAAAGAGTATCGGTTGTTTATGTACTTGTATCAATAGAAGCTGTAAGGTAGGACATTTTAGCTCTCTGGAGTTTTTAGTACCGGTAGAAGCATGATTTGTTTCGGTAGAAGCTTCACTTGTATCGGTAGAAGTCTGCACTGTTTCCTGAATTTTTTACTGACTTGACAACTACCGATACTTGTCCAACAAGTACCGGTAGAAGTATCCAAAGATCATGGAAATGACCTTTTTGCCCTTGTTGAGTTGTGATTATAATTAATTGATGGTTTATGACATGATATTAAAAGATGAATAGTGATAAATGAATAAAAAGACACCGGGACCCTAATCGGCGATAGTTTTCGAGTTTTGGGTGTTACAGACATGAAAAATGGATGTCTTGATATGTGATATGAATATTGATTCTTGATTGATTGAAATATTGTGAATGAATGTGTAAGATTAAATGGAATTAGTATTTTGAGTTACAAGTTGGTAAATGTATAAATTGTGATTGATTTGTATCTAAAAAAACTCGTAAAGTTCTGTAAACCCTAAGACCTTAGACCGGAGATGGTTACGGTTTTTGGGTGTTACATGCAGTGCGACATCTTCTAGTGTGATGGTGCACTCCCCACATGACAAATGAAAAGTGTGGGTCTCCGAACACCACCGCTCAACCAAGGTAGATACTAAGTCAACCGTCAACTTAGCCATTCAAACCAATGTTGTTGTTTCGAATTCGGTGGCATCCAAGTAAGTATGACATAATACACGTCTAGACGGTAGCTCAAACCATGGACACACACCCTCAACACGTGGTACTCACCCTGTCCATATAGTATGTGAAAAATCCCTCGATTTGCACTTGAAAATCAGTTTCGTTCCAACTGTTATTAGAACAAAAACAAATTGAAAGATTAAATGCAAAGTAGCGCGAGCAAAGTAAGAAGAGAATTAACATACGATATTTGTTCACGCAATTCAAACACAATGGTCTTACGTTTGCGGAGCCTCGCCCAGTGAATGATTTTATTCAACAATCGTCCGAATCACCTATTGGCTTAAGCTGAATCTACCCTTACATAAAGAAGTAATTGCAGCCCCAATACCGACCCTAATTGTTGCATATCACTATCCTAAATACCTCACAATACAACCAATAAACTCTCCATAGAATACCTAAAAGAGTGTCACAAAATAACCATAATAGAACACAAAAAAGCTGTCGACAAAAACACTCCGAAAAAACTGCTCTCACCACAAGAAAGAAAAAAAAGGTTGGTAATGAGAAAAACTTAAGAAAGTGAAGATCTTCCAGCTCTCTCTATCATGATTTACTAAGGGAGAACGAAGTCTATTTATGGGCTATTACAGGAGCAAGATAAGCTCCTTTAAATCAACATATAAATAACTCCCTTGAATAAATTTGATATTTATCTCTAAAAATAACTCTTTAATCGTTAAGATATAATAAGACTTCCATGCTAATCAAATCACCTCAGGGAAATTAATTGAGAGACTTAATATCCGAGTTGACCCATGTTTCTAATTTTGTCAAATATGCCACATTCAAGTTGGCCGAACTCAATACAAACGAAACCTATTTAAGGCCCAAGTTATTGGCCCAAGTAGAGAATCAATTGCATTATAACAAAACATAGAACGAGCAACAACAACTTTCCGAACAATAAATATTATAAATTATTAACACTAAATTTAACCAATTCACATAGTATTTATTATTAATTATTTATACACAATCAAGGACCAATGATCACAAGGAGCATATGCTTATTGTTAGAGAAAGAATAATCCAACAAATACAAAATGATAAAGTAATAAAATAAAATTTCATATGATAATTACTTTTTATTAGTAATTTATTAGTAATTTTATTGTTGAATACTATCTTAGAATAACGTATTGTATACGATGGTTTGATTTTAGATTTTATTACTTGTTTAGATAATTTTTTCTCATTAATAAATTTTTAATTTAGGTAATTATGTAATTATGTAATTATAATTTATACCACTAAACACGACATATAAAATCGTAACATAATTACACTTTATCAATTAAACATGTCTAGAAAATTATACTTCATTAGTCATTTGAGGGAGTTACGTTCCATTCATGATATGGTGAATCAAGATTGAAAAGTTTGTTTTCGTCATATTTCAAGAGTATATAATACAGTTGCGGATCATATGGCTAAGTCCATGGCTACAAGATTTACCGAAATCCAAGTCTTTGAAGTTCCATCTTCTTCTGTTCGAGATCTAGTACGAGAAGACTATAATACTGGTTTGCATGCTGTAATGTTATTTTAGTAAAATCGAGTAAAGTTGTTTTTAATTTATCAAAAAAAAAGTATACTTCATTCTAATTACAAAAGATATAATCATCACGCTTCATCCAATTATTATTAGGTGTCCAAAGACACCTTAAATTAGGGATAGTGGGATGAATTTGCACATAAAGTTTAAACCCTATTTATGGCACTATCTGATTTAAGATGGTTAAACTCTTTGTAAATTTGGAAGGTTTGTCGAAGACTTATTTTTAGAAATTTATTTTTTTTATTTTTGTATTTTAAAATTTAGTTTTGAGTGTTAACGTCGATAAAAACTGTTAGATTATTTTGTATGACATTTTAAAATAAAAAAAATACTCACTTGGTAGTCATGTAATTTAAAAAAAATGTTGAAATGAACTTGAATTTGACAAAAGAATTTTAGCTTTTTTAACAATTGAACTTGTATTTTTAAATTCGAAAAATAGAGGGACTAAATTCTTTGAAATGAAAATAGAGAATTAAATTCCAAATATAGGAAGAGTACACAAAAACTTAGCATATATTTTTCTTTCCCAAGGTATTCACTGAAGCGAGTTTAGTGACTAATCCTCTACGTTCTGTATACCTATTAAGACATAGACGCTGACCATGAGTTTTAAAGTTGCTACATACCCAAGACGAAAATTAAACTCTTGACCACTTATTAAGGTAAAAGAAACTATTACCATCTCACGTAACCCTTATGATTAACTTATAACATATTTTAATCCTTTAAAATCTACTCAAATTATTGCCATTTATGCCATTAATTTATTTACTTGAATGTATATAGTATAGATACTATATATTAAACACTTGATTGAGTTGATGTCACAAGTTAATCAGGCATAAATTCATTTGAGTAATGACAAAAATACCTTACATTATAAAATAAAGTATATTATTTTAAGAGATTTTTTACCTTTATTTTAAGCCTAAAGTTGTCAAAATTTAAACTTTACAATTAAATCAAACATCATTTATTATTTTACCCAATTTTATAAATATATTACAAAATTCATTTAGCTATAACGCAATTTTATTAAAATTTGAGCATAAAAATGTAAAAATAAGAAAAATTTGATATTGATGACTATAGGGTTAAAATGAGCAATTATCCCACCTGCCGTAGGAGAATGGAAAATCAAGAGACGAGATCACCAATTCAACGAACGAAAACAACGTGTAGACTGAGACAGACAGTCTAATTTCTAAATAAAAAAACACCTCTAACGATTTAGGACACGAAAAGAAGGGGTAAAAAAGTCGTCTTCTTCTTCTACTCTTCCTTTCCACAGATTTCATCTTTTGATTCTCTTTCCTTTCCTCTCAATTTCTTCAACTGGTGAGCTTCTTCTCTACTTTACTCACATTGTTTTTTTTGGGTTTGATCATCTGTTTTACTTTAAGTCCTCCTCAATTATTATTCGTTTTTAGTGTTTTCTGCTTTTTACTTTAGCTGCTTTTGATTAATTTTTGTGACTACAATGTGAGTTTCTGCTTTAACTGTCTTCGTATTTTCATTTCTAGGGTTCTAAGCTTGTTTTACGATTTTCCTTTTCACTTGTGACTTTAGGTAAGAATAAGATGGTTCTTTTGTTGTTTTTTAGCTTTAAGAACCTCCACTTTATTTCATAGTCTTTCGATCAGATTTTAGGACTGTGTAATCGCTGCCATATTTGGCTAAAATATTGGGCAATCATTATGATTCACTTTGCATATTTAGCCTCCTTATTTTCATTCGCTGTACTGCATAAAAAAGGTAGGGTTTTGTTAACCAGGTATATGTATTTATAGAAATACTTTGGTTCTTCTTGTTTCTTTTCTTATTTTCATTTGATTTTATTTTTCCATGTAGCAGTTGAAAAAACTATGAATGAAAATGGAGGGTTCAAATTCAATTCCTAAGCCTCAAAGCAACTTAGATATACCCTTTTCCAATGCCTCACAAATGGCTTCTCCTTCTCCTTCTTCTTCTCCTTCTTCTTATATGCGTTTGAGTCCTGAGAACAACAATTCTAAAAGACCTGGGATACCTCCTTCACACCCCAACAACCCTACTGCTTCATTGCCTTATTCACAACAGATCATTGGTTCTCGTCCCAATGCTCAACATGGGGCACCCAGTCATTCTAGGTCTTTATCTCAGCCCACCTTCTTCTCCCTTGATAGATTGCCGCCATGGTGCCCGCCCCCTTATCGAGATCCTCCTGTCTCATCTCCCTCAGATCCTGCTTCAAATGATGTTACTATGGAAGAAAGATTTGCCAATTCTAATGTTAGGTCCTCACTTCCTTCACCTGTTGCTGGAGGATGTAATGAATTTCGCATTGGCGAGAGTTCAAGTCTGCCTCCACGTAAAGGACATAGGCGGTCTAGCAGCGATGTTCCATTAGGATTTTCTACTATGATTCATTCTTTGCCTCAATCTATTCCAATAGGAAGTCCTGGTGTGTTAGATAGGTCAGTTTCAGGTAGGGAGACTTCTTTTGGTGTAAGGAAACCGATTCAGTTGGTGAAACGAGAATCGGAGTGGAGAAAGGATTCTGGCAGTAATTTAGAAGTGACCGGTGAGAGGAAATCTGAGGTGGATGTTGCGGATGACCTGTTCAATGCGTACATGAATTTGGAAAATGTTGAGACATTGAACTCTTCTGGTACTGAGGACAGGGATATGGATAGTAAAGCAAGTGGCACAAAGACATATGGAGGTGAAAGTAGTGACAATGAAGTCGATAGTAGAGTACATAAACATCCAATCAGTATACAGGGAATGAGTTCTGGTGTTTCAAATGAGAAGAGGGAAGGTGTCAAGAGGAGGGCTGCTGGAGATATTGCACCTACTGTTCGGCACTACAGAAGTGTTTCAATGGACAGTTACATGGGAAGTCTGCAATTTGATGAGGATACACCAAAAGTTCCTCCTTCAGGACATCCTGGCAATCATCACTCTCCTGGTAGCTCAGGCGATGCAAATTCAAGTAAATTCAACTTTGAGCTTGGGAGTAGTGAGTTTAATGAATCTGAGCTTAAAAAGATCATGGAAAATGAGAAGCTTGCTGAGATGGCATCTGTAGATCCAAAACGTGTCAAAAGGTTTTGTAAATTGCTTCTCTTTCTCTCTTTTCTTTTAATTTTGCTTCTGGTGTTGCATACAATTGGGCATAGTTGATGTTTCTGACTTATTCATTACAGGATTTTGGCTAATCGTCAATCAGCTGCTCGTTCCAAGCAGCGGAAGATGCAGTACATCGCAGAACTGGAACAAAAGGTGCAAACTTTGCAAACCGAGGCAACCACATTATCTGCACAGCTAACAATGTTACAGGTGAGTATAAAGTTTTAATGTTATTACACCTTTTTCAACTTTAGTTGCCCTCAATTCATACTTAGCTGTTCCTTTTGTTGGTTTTCCTTGTTTAGAGAGATTCTGCTGGGCTGACAAGCCAGAACAATGAGCTAAAGTTTCGTCTTCAGGCCTTGGAGCAACAGGCCCAACTGAAAGATGGTATACATTTCTTTGTTCTTAAATCTTTTGTCATTTGTTTCATTGAAGTTTCTTAAACGGCATACATTATTTTTCTCTCTCATGAATCTTTGGCCTACCATAGGGTTTCCAACAAATCTATCACGGTTTTTTTGAGTTGCACCAATTTTGTATTTTACCCTTCTTTGATATGTCAAATGTGATCAGCTCTCTAGTCATAGCGCTTCAACTACACCATCTTACTTCCATATATTATTCTTATTCTTTTAGCAATTTGGATACACCTGAAATTGAATACCCCTGCATTTCTAGCAAAGATTATAGGTGAGTATTTCCAATTTTCTTTTCAGGTGTGTTTGTATAAGGAATTTGGAGGAGGAATTTCATTTCTAACAAAGTTTTCAGAATTTACTTATTTGTGTAAAATAATGGAGGATTTCAAATTTTATAAGGAATTTTAAGAGGGGATTTGAGTAGAGGTGCTCATGGGTCAGGTCTGGTTTGGGCTGAAGCATGATATTAACAAATTTTATGCTTGACCAAGCCCAGCCCGGCCCGAAATATGGGTTTAAAATTTTGCCCAAACCCATCCATATTTGCAAAAGATCTCATTTTACGTTTGTCCATATTATTTTTAATATTTTTTAAAAAATATTTATATTATATTATTTTAATATTTAATAATTTTATAATTTTTTTATTTGTTGAATTTTTTTAGTTATTTCAACATTATTTTGATGTTTACATTAGAGTAGTATTATATATTTAATATAGATTTATTTTTTTGATGTGTTTTAAATTACATAATATATAAAAATAACATAATATAAAGTATTATAAACTTAAAAATGGGTTGAGCCGGGTTCAGGTCTTGAAAGTTCAAACTCGAGCCGACCCATATTTTAAATGAGTTTAATTTTTTGCCCTAGTCTATTTTTCGGGCTTAATACTTTTGTCTAAATCCTCCCAAATTTGAGGCGGGTTTTTGGGCCTGGGTGGATAGCTCGATCCATTAACAGGTCTAGATTTGAGTAAGTCATTCCTCAGCATATTATTATTTAACTCTAATATATATTTTTAAATTTTTTATTATAAAATATCTATAATTTTTTCCAAATTTAATGATATTCGTATTGCATATTTTGTACTATTTATTTTTAGTATCATTATTCTTTTTGTAATTATTTTTTAACTAATGAAATTCTAATGATTTAAATTTTTTAGAACAATTGTTTACCCTAACAACGAAACTACAATTGCAAGAATTTTGAATTAATGAATTTTAAGATACTAGCATTTTAAAAATCTCTAAAATTGTGTATTTGCTGAAAATGTCTTTGCATTTTGAATTCATGTTGGTGTGGCTTTATATGTCTAGTTCTCTGATATTATCTCATCATTACTTTCTTGACTTGTATGGTAAGTTACCTTTATAGATGCTCATATGGTTATTTAAGATTGGCATATATCCAGCACTAATTGGAGATGGAGGAGGCTTAGGCTTATCGAACATAGGATTCCTAATGGTTCTTTTCTTTGGTGAAAATAACGCCTTTGCTCAAATTTAATGTTCAATATTATCTAATAATTTTAGTATATGGAAGATTTGATCGGATATCAAAATTGTAATGTGATGATACATAGAATTTAATGTGATTTCTTTACAATAATTAGACTTTCGTGTAGATTTAGTCTATGACCATGCAATGCAAGGAGTGATGACAAGAACTTGCTATAATTTTTAGAAATGGAGCTATTTTTGTTATTCTGATGATGTTATCATAGTAAATCCTACATGAAAGATGTTTGAAGAGGAACCAAATTGTTTTCTTTTCTTGTGGCTAGACATTGATTTCTGTTCATTTTGATATCTGTTCTTGTGGTTAGTTGCTTTTAACTTACATTTTTATTTGTTTATGCCAACGATACATTTGTATCTGAACTAAAACATGATACTCTTTAATGGGTTTGGTGTTGCAGCACTAAATGAAGCATTAGCTGCTGAAGTCCAACGACTGAAGCTCACTGCCGCAGAGTTCAGTGGAGAGGTTCATCTTTCGAACTGTATGGCTCAGCAACTTTCCATTGATCATAAAATGCTCCAATTACAGCCTCAGCAACAGCAGCAGCGAAACGTTTATCAGATGCAACAACAACACCAACAACCTGAGCGGGGTCACCATAACCAGTCACAGACCCAGCAACAAAATGGTGATTCTTCTGCTGCAAATGAATCCAAGTGATGACCAGCGAAATTCCAGCATCAGTTTATGTGCAGCCATATTTATCATATCCAACTACATTCAAAATAACAGTGATGGTTTAAGAGGTTTCTACATAAATTAGATATATAATATATTATTTATTCTTGTAAACTTTAACCATTTTTTGTTCATTAGATGCCTTGTCAAATCTTTGACAAGGCATTGAAGGGTTGAAGCTAAACTCAAGCTCTGTTTATTCATTTATGGTAGACGCGAACAATCTCAAGCATTGTCTATATTTGATGGTTATATTATGCATTCTCAGCTTGTAAGAAGTAATGACTTCCTACTTTGCTATGAATAGATCCAGTTTCCTAGGGTTCTTCATGCCATTGCTTCCTCTGTATATTTGCTCCATCCTTTATGGCGATTTTACTATTTGTTGGCAGACCAGTTGCCTCTCAAGCCATGTCTGCCAGCCATACCCAGATTCAACACCCAATAATGGATTAAACAAATTCAAACAAATCCATCCAGTTTGTGCAAAAGGGTAGGAATGGGTTGGAGCTTAATTGCTTGAATGTTGTCTTGTTTGTTTCAGTGAAAAAGATATGAAACCGTTTTAAAACTTGTGATCAGTATCTATTGTTTTAATTGGCCTACAAAATGTTCGTTCTGGCAGATACTTTGAAAAATAAAAAAAAATGAGAAAGGTTATAGGTACCAATCACATTCAATTCCTTGTATTGAAAACCGTTGCTTTTACCATCTACTTCAGTATTTCGCCGTGGTTGAACTGAGAGCGTATTTCGCCATGGTTGAACTGAGAGCGTGGAAGGTATGGCTTTATTCTTTTTAATATTAAAACTATTATTTATTATTCAATTAAATACATGCTTTCCTTTTATTATTTACTTTATATTTAACTAAAATTATGCTTTTAACATATTAAGAGAATAAAAAATCTAACCTATTTTACCTTTCAATCCGATCAAGGTAGCATATATATACATATTATTTTTTAATTAAATTCTAATTAATTAATAAGAATCGGACTATATTTACATGAGACTTGAATTTGATATTTCAAAGTTTTTAAATCCTCTACTTCTTTTTCCATTCTAAATTCTTGGGTTGATTTCATCAGCAAGCTAAAATCAAAATTTTCCTTTTCAAATTTTCTCTCGAAAGGAAAGAAATTTTCTAGCGTAAAATCAAAATTTACCAGCTTTCTCAAGAATTTACCAAATTTTCTCGTATTTTTCCACCAACCAAACAAAAGAGAACAAAATTCTTTCTTTTTTCATCATTTCTCATATCACCGTCTACTAAGTTGGGCTTTTTTATAAAAATAATATTAAAAAATATTTAAATATAAAATGGGGGTGAGAAATAGATTAATTACAAAAATAAAGTGTTTGTTATAATAATTTTGGATATTATCTGACACATTAACGACATCAGTGATTTTTTTTTTAATTTATTGGTTTACAGGAGTTGCCAATGTGATAGGTGATACCATAAGTTTTTTTTTTTCATTTTTTCAATTTTTTTTTCAAACATTTCTTTAAAAATAAATTCATTGATATCATTAATATGTCGGGCGACATTCAAAATTACTGTAACAAACATCTCATTCTCGTAATTAATTTGTTCCCCACCTCATTTTTGTATTTAATTAAATTTTTTAATATTATTTTTTGTAAAAAAGCCACTTTGTCTCTTCTTTTAAACAAGACTTGAAAATGCTTGATTTTGTTATACCTCGATTTCTCTCTCTACGAAATTCGACTGATTGTTATTGCTCGAGTTTTTCGAGAATGAATTTTGAGTTCTCTTTTCACAGGGTTTTTTTGTTTTATGTTTCAAAAGGATTTTTCATGTGAGTTTTGTATCTGATTTTCTTCATGGGTTTCTGTATACTTTTTGTGCGCTAATCGATGAATGGTGGCGTGGGTATTGTAGCATTAATGGGGAATATCTTGCATGTATCCTCACCTTTCATGCGGAAGCATCGCTGTGCTTAGAATTTTCCATTTTTCCAAAGAGTTAAGCTTCTCCAAAATTATAGTTGAAGTTGATTTCATATCCATCTTGTAACACAGAGTTTGATACATATTGTAAGGGTAAATTATATCAACAATCATTCAACTTTTATGTAGCTGATAAAACAATTACTTTCGTTTCAATTTAGTCACTTAACTTTTAAAAAATAACAAAACATTCTTTTTAATAATTTTTCGTTACAGACGTAACGGAAAAGTGACATGACAGTTAATGAAATCTTTGTTGCAGCTAAACAGTTAACACCAATTTAAACAGCTCTTTTTAACATCAATTCAGAGTTTAGAAAAAAAAGAAAAAGAAGAAGAGGAGAAAAAGGAGAGAATATACAAATATTTTTATACAAAGAAGATAAAATTTTTCTTTCCTTCACAAATTTTAAAAATGCAAATAAAACTTCAATTTTCCTAGCCTGCATAATTCACTCACAGCGGCATTTAGGTAGACATGATAGTTCTTTTCCTCCTTATACTCCTAAACATATTTGCTTTATTCTTCTGACTTTCGACAGAGCATTTCAATATTCTAAATTTTAGCTCAAAATCTCAAAAAAAAAAGATTATCGATCATAAGATGAACTTAAAAACAATCGCTTATCTAAATGCAGAGAGAATCTACAAACAATAACAATATGAACCACAAATCAATTTTAAGAAACTAAAGCTATGATAAAAAAACTAAAATAGAAACACAAACAGGCACTCAAGCACGCTTAACAACTTCATAGAACCAAAAAGCAAAAAAAAAATAAAAATTATATAATAAGTTATAAACACAAGAAAATTTGATTTTCTCAACCAAAAACACTTTTTTTTTCTTTTCAACTTTCAATCATTCACTCTAACCCAATCCATGGAACTTCCAATCCTTTAATCATCCAATCTTGAACCTTAAAATTGATTTCCAACCCTTAACCCTTTTCATTGATTTCCCAATCAATTTTCTTTTCCTCTCCTTAATCCTAAGCAATTTGTGTTTTTTACCCTAAACAAACCCATCTATTTTGATTTTTTTTCCTAAACCTATATAAACTTTGACCATTCAACTGCTCTTCCAACGTGGCAAGTTAATTAGCCACATTAGTGGTCTCGTTAAGCCAATGACGGAAAAAGTTAATAAATGACTGATTTGTCACATTTCAATAACGTTAATGATTGTTTTGTTATTTTTTGAAAGTTGAGTGACTATTTTATTAGCTACATCAAAATTGAGTTACTGCAAATGTAATTTATCCATCTTGTAACACCTCAAAATTTTTGATTTATCATATACAGATATACTAGAAATTAATAGAATCTTGATATGAAAAATTTAGATTCATGATGGGTTAAATTTATTTTAACATTGAGGAGCCTATATAAGGCAATTTTAGTTAATTGGACTATTATTGTCCCTAATGGGTAAAAATACGAGACTAGGAGTAAAATAATAATTTTTTCACTAAGGGTATTTTAGACGTTTTGAGCATACATGAAATTAAATATTAGAATAATTTTGAACTTGTGGTGGTCAGATGATGATAGAGCTTTTTAAATTAATCTTTATGTGTAAAATAACCATTTAATCACATATTTGAATTATTAAAAATTGTTTACTTTTTATCACATTTTCTTTAAACATAAAAATAAAGTAAAAAGATGACAATATCATCATCTTTCCTCCACACCAGCTAGGCACCTTAAAGGAGAAGAACATTCTCTATATTTCTTCATTTTTCTTCTATTTTCTTCACTACTTACCCATTTCTCTTTCAAATACTCATCATTTTTCAACAATTTCTTGTAAAACCTTCACTATTAAACCTTTGTTGAGTCATATCCCTCATCAACTCCATCATCCAAGAAGTTATGGTTTGAGCCTTAATGTGAGAAGTGTATTAGGAGGGTGAAAGGATGTGAATAAGGTGTGAAGTTTTATGGTTTCCATCTCATTTATGCACAAAATCATGTTTATTTTAAGTTTGGGTGTTGTTGAGCCTTATTAATGACTATTTAATATTTTATTATTTATGATATTTTTGTTAATTATGAAGAAATTGAAGAAGAAAAGACTAACACTAGCTAAGAAAAGGAAAAAAAATAGTGGAATAATGTGGAACTAAATTTCTCTAACAACTTTTGCGTATTTTGTGCGGTAAGATATATGAAAACTTATGAAATCTTTTATTTAAAGTTAATATTGTTTATACTTGATTTATTATTTTTATTGAATTGAATATGTTATAGTATATAAATATTAATGATTATGAAAGTGTGGTTGATGGTTAGATAATAACTTTTTGAGTGATTTTGAAGTTAAGTCTCATTGTGGAGACATTTATTGGAACATGAATCTTGATTTGGTGGGTTAAAGTTATGAATGGAATCATTGTTTCGTATTATAATGGCTCTTGCATCAAATGTTGTTTTAAATTTGTAAATTAGTTTGTAGATGCAAATATGGATGCTCTTGGAATATTTAAAAAAGGCCTTAGTAGCTTAGTTAAATGGTTAGGATACAATTTGTAACACCCTTCACCCGACCCGATCATCGGGTCCAAGCTACAGGATGCTACATTCATTGGCGAAACAACTATCGTCAAATACATAGTAAATAATCTTTCACATATGTAAAAAAGTGCCAGTCATATTCAACTCATATTAAAACAATAAATCTCGAGTCTTAATACGAGCTTATGATCAACTCGAGCATGAATTAGGACCAAATTACTAAGTTTTAAAAGTTTAGAGCTGTTGTCATGACGTTATATTTTCCACATCATGACATCGCCAAACAATATGTCACATCACGACCTCAGGCCACTCGACCTCGTGATGTTACTTACTATTGGTTGACATTGCGACGAGGGAGGATGGTCATCGAGACGTGGACCTTGGTTTTGGCAAAAAAGTACAATTTTGTACCTTTTTTATAGTTTCCAATCAAACCATTCAATATGATCACCTTAAAACATTCCAAATTCGTAACACTTCATAACAAAACAAGTCATTTAACCATTTCTAATCAAAACCAATTCAATATGAGTTCAACCTATTACAAACCATCCATTTCATTACATTCAATATAATGCCATTCAAACCAACCAATCAACCATTCAAACACTAATCTTTATCTAAGCCAATTCATATTTGAACATTCCATTTTACATTAATTTGAAACACTTATCCACATAAACATGTTAATAGCTCTTAGATCTTAAACAAGGACTTTAATAATCAAGATCATTTCACATTTTTACTAAAACATACAAAGCATCAACTTATCAATTACATAACCATTTCAATCATCTACTAACCATGTTACCATTTCTAGCTTAATCTATGTCATTCCACATGTCATACACATAAATATAGATCATCATATCTTTATCCATAAATTCATATATGTCAATACCAAATGTGAATAAAAAACTAACCAAACATGTTATATGAAATAGTTAAGTCAAGTTTGCCAAATTTGTGACCATCTCTTTACATACTAAAAACACATCAAGACACTTATATACATGCCACAACCTTAAACTCAAAATGATCGTATAACTATCGATTCAGTGATTGAATAGTGTGAGCTTCAAGACTATCCAGCTTGATGAGTTCCGCAAGGTGACGATACAAGGAAAAGGGAAAACAACTAGGTAAGCATATAAGATGCTTAGTAAGTTCATAGGTATTAAACAAAACTTATCTTATCTTTTGTCTAGATATAATAAGCTACCATAACTTGACATAATTTGGCTAGAAATGGCAAATCAAACATCAACAATGTGAGTTTTAACTCGTAACTTAACCATATGATACCACAATCACATATCATGCTAATTCATGTCATTTTAATTAACAAAGCTTAAAACTTATTCAATCAAGGGATGATAAAATTGCATATAAGTCAAAGTCAATATTCTAATCCATTGTTCAAGCTCACACCATATGAACATCAAGATCATTATATCTCGTTTCAATTTGTTATTTTATATAAATTGTTTCGCCTGATGAACCCTAGTAATAGGACCCAAATACACATGTGTCTACACTACACCAATTTCTCATCTGAGCTGAATATATAAAAATGTTAGGTTACCTATTCGGACTAAACCTTTATAATGAAATCAGGTTACTCGTCCGAGCTAAACTTGTGTCACACATATTTGAGAATTCGCAATAAATGCTAGACCTCAGTAACATCTATAATCAATCCCGTACAAGCACACACAAGATCCTTTTGGCATATTAATCGTATCATAACCTTTACAACGAGCATCTATAACACATGTAAACATTTCTTTTCAATTTAGTCTAATTCTAGCCTTTTGAAGCCATTCATAACCAAACACATATATAATTACAAATCAAATATACAACAACCTATATAATACCATATGAACTTACCTAATAAAAAACACCAAACAAGTTGAACCTTCAAATACAAATATACAATTTTAGCTTTTCTTGGATTACTTCCGATTTGATCCAATTCTTGAACTATAAAATTATTCCATTCAATACATCAATATAAAAAATTTATAAATTATGCCATGACATGAATGAACCTAAATAATCTCATTTTTTGATACCCTTAAAGTTTTACATTTTATTCAATTTAGCCCCTAAAAATCAAAATAACCGTATCCTTCAATTTTAAGCTTCAATTTAAAGACTAAATTTAATTACATTCATTAGAGACCCTCTACTACTATTCATACCAAAATTTCACAACAATTTTGCATTTTATTTAATTTAGTCCTTATGTGCAAAACTAACAATTAAATTTTACAATCTAGTCTTTTTCCATAACTTAAGCTTAAAATATATCAATTTAACACCAAATTCTTCAAGAAATCAACAATGACAACTTTCAAAAAACTTTAACAATTTTACAAATTGGTACATGAGTTAGCTACATCAAGCTCTCATGACCTCAAAAACATAAAAATTACAAGAGGAATTAATTGAGCTTACCTAATGTTGGCCAAAAGTTTGAAGCTTCAAAAGGGTTTTTCCTTAGGTTTTTTTAGCTTTGGATGGCAAGGAAGATGAAAGTGATGACAAAATTCCACTAAATCTCTCGTTTATACTATGTTTAAAACTTAATTAACTTAGTTTAATTATACTAATTATGTTTTAACTAGCTTAATTAACCATTAGTTAGAAATTAGTGGTATCTTCCATCATCTTTCACTATAAAATCTTCCAAAATGGTTTAATTTTCATTTTGGACCTTTGGTTAATTGCAATATAAGTCCTTAAGCTTTTGGAATTAAAAACCTATAACAATTGAACTTTTACAATTTAGTCTCTACACCTAAATTAAATAATTAATAGACAAAAATTGATAGGCCAAACTTTAATATATTTTTATACCAACTCCTTATATATTCATATTTAATATTTACGGATCTAGTTTACAAAAATAAGGTTCCAAAAGCACATTTTTCGTCACCACTGAAAATCAGGTTGTTACACAATTGGCATGCTAATAAGGGACTCCTACTTTGTACTTCTTTAATCCTGTTACTTGCACTTCGGTGCTCCTGTTCCTATCACTTCGGTGCAATCATGATATGGTTTTTGGAAACTTGCACTTCAACGATTTTGTTAATATAATTCTGAATAATTTGTCCTTAGTATCCCATCTTTGTTTTCTAAGCACACTAAGGGATAATGTTAACTAGCTTTGATTTTTGAGAATAGCTTGATTTTAGCATGATAAATACAAATAGTTGAATTGTTCGATTCAATTCTTGCATGTCTTCTCATGGTACTAAATTGTCATGTAGTTGTCATTCACATTAGTTCAAAGAATATTATATAATATTGTCCATGACCTAAATCTCAATTCTGAATGTGAGTATATAAGGTATTATCGATACTATCTTACTAAGCTTTAAGTTCAACACGTCATTGTTTTTGCATGTAGGTCTTTTGAATAAAGGTTCAGTGCATCTTGAGGATCACAAGCAAACACCATTGTCAGCATTGAAGAGTATGAAATATTAGTATTTGCAATTGGTACCTAGTGGCATGTTCTAGAAAAGTCATTTAGGGATGCATATATAAACATTCCATACAACTATTAGTTGTAATGGTGATGACATCTACTTCTATTTTGTTTATTTTTATTGGCCTTGAGCTAAATTCTATAACTTTTGAATTTATGTATAGAAGCCTTGGTTTTTGACGCTTCAGATTGGTTTTTTGGGTGATTTTATATAAGCTTAATAGGTTAGCTTAATATCTTGGTTGTTATGACATGTTATATCTCATTTTGAACATGTTACATGAGCATAGATTGTGACTTTTAATCTATTTTCCAAATGTGGTTTGGAAAAGTCTAGTTTGGAGGTGTTTTGGTGTTTGTTCTTGGCTAATAAAATGTGTTTTTTAAGATCCTAATATATCAGTAGAAGGGCTTAGAGGTATTGACACGAGTGACTCAGAATGCCTCAATGGTTGTCTAGAGCACTTGTATTAGTACATATTGGCACTTTTACAACAACAAGTACCCCAAACTTAAGAAACTGTACATTTTTTAGTCATTTTGACTTTTCGAGGTCAGTTTTGGGTCCCGAGCACTTCCGACCTCCCTTAAGCATCTTCAAAATGATTTTAAATTATCTTTAGAGTCTTTTAATTGATCAAAACTTGGACAAATGATTTTGTGAAAATATTTTTATAATTTCAAGTTTATTAAAACTCTTATTTCCCTCACCCCAAACTAATGTACTTTAAGCCAATAAGCCTCAAACATATGGGTTATGAACTAAATGGGTTCTAGCATGTTTTCAATGACTCAAAATGATTTCAAAATTGTATATTACTCTTTCTTAAATATTGAGAATTGTTTTAAATAAATTTTATAAGGTTGTCAAATGATGTTTTACTAAAGGAAAAATTTTGAATATGGTTTGGAAAGTGCTCAGGTAGCACCTCCCATTCGTACCATATGTCAGGACATTTAACACCTCTCACCTATCCTCATAGTTGGAATTGAGTTACGAATGCTATAGTACAAGAAAGAATAATTATAAACAATTAACAGTAAAAAAATTCAATTACTTTAATCCAGTCAATCATGAAATAACATTTAAAACTTTTCCTGAGTCCTATATGAGCTTACATGAGCTCTAAAGTTGAGCCGAGAACAAACAAGGATCAATTTCTCACATTTTCAAAAGTTAAAGATAATCATGCAAAATAGGGTCACACGAACATGTGTCCAGGCCGTGTAACACTCTGAAATAGTGTGGACCAAAATGTAAAATTTCATCAAAAGTCACAAGGCCGTGTGGATGGATCGTGTAACAACCCAGTTTTCAATGTGTCGAAAATAGTGATTTCAGGATCACAACTCCAACGAGTTGAGTCGTAAATTAAATTATTTTAATGTTTATGATATCGTTAGCATCGTATTAAAGTTTGGTTGAAAAATTCTATCGTTTAGATGGTTAATTGAGAAAAAGAGATTAAATTGTAAAGAAACACAACGGTAGGACTTGTTTAATTAGAAGGATTAAATAGGAAAATTAACCAATAGTATTTTAGTGAGTGAACTAACTTGGGATAAGTGATTATAAGAATGATTAATTAAGGCTAAGAAAGAGGTCAATTAAGTTAATTAAGAAAGTCTAAATTTGTAAATTGCCATTTAGTATATAAAGGAAATTAAAAGAAGAAAATAGAAAATTTTCACTCATTTTCTTCTTCTTCTACACGGCTAGTCAAGAGGAGTTAGGGTTTCACAACTAAAAGCTTTGAGCTTTGATTTGGGTGAGCAAATGATAAATTTTTTTAGTATTTTTTATGTTTTTGAGTCCGTGTTAGCTTAATCTAGCTAATCTAAGGAGTAATTTGTGAATCTGTCAAATGTTATGAAACTTGCCATTGTTTAAAATGCTTGTTATTGAAAGCTTTTGATGGATTTGTGTGTTTGATGTTTGGATTGAATCTTTTTGTAAAGTGATTCTTGATGAAACTAGGGTTTAAAGACTAAAATGTGAAAATGATGAAAATGCATGTATTGATGTGGAAATGATTGTGTGTAGGGGTTGGGTAAACACGCTAGAGAATTCGACTAAGGTTGGTTATGTAAGAGAAAGGTTATTTTGCATGTTTTGTGTTGAAATGACTAGATTGAATAAAAGAAAAATATTAAGGGTAAAATTTTAATTTTCCCAAAAAGGATTGAATTTTGTTAAATGTATTGATTATTTGATTTAATGTGAAAATTTGCATATTTTTTAATTTAGATTACGATCGCGTCACGGAACAAGGAAAAGGGAAATTAGCATAATAGTCCTTGGAGCTTTTCCGTCACTACAATTCAGTCCGGTAAGTTCGTTAAGTAAATTTGTATTTAGTTATTATTTTTACCTATTCTATAAATGTCAAGAATCGAATTGAAGCACTTAGAATTAAAGAGAATGAAAGAAAAGGAATCGACAAAGATAGCCAGCTTTATGCTGAAGAAACGAAACCTACGCGATGGCTTGGGTACCATATATGTTACGAGTCCTCGACATCTCGTGCGAGCAGCATCATGAGTTGAAAAAGAGATATAAATCCTAGAATGGATTACAAGCCCTACGATGGCTGGGAATTATGCATAAGTGCATGTTCTCGACAGCTCGTGTGAGCAGCATCATTATGAGACAGTTATATAAATAGACACCCTACCGATGGTTGGGGTGCCGCATATGTTACGAGTCCTCGACAGCTAGTGTGAGCAGTATCGGGTATTGGTAACAAAAATGATATAGACAAGAAAGTTAAAATGCTAAATATGGCTCGAGGAAGCAATGAGTTATCCTGGTTCGGTTAAGTTATAACTGCTTTATGCAAATGTTTGGTAACTCTTTTATACTCTTCGAACTTACTAAGCTATGAAGCTTACCAAAGATGTTATTGTTGTTTTGTAGATTATTTTGCTGCTTGAAGATCGGATCATCTCAAAGAAGTCACTTTATCGCGGCGCTCGTTTGGTAGTTTTTCATCACTTGGTTATATGGCATGTACTAGGATGATGTTATCTTTTGTATTACTTCTATGGAAATGTTAGGTTCCTTGTCGTGAACTTAGATGAATGATGAACATAATTTTGTATGCTTGCTCAAAGTGAAATCTAGACTTTAGGAAATGTATGTAGTGACTTGGAAACTATGAACAATGTGTTAGACTATTGTATTTTGAAGTTATGAAATGTTGAATGATTGATAAACTTGAGTTTTGGCATTCTTATTTGAATTTTACATATTTGTTTCGGTAGAAGTCATGCATGTATCGATAGAAGTATAGGGTAGGAGAGAGGTTGTTCACTGACTTGAGTTGTATCTGTAGTTGTATAACAGGTATCGGGAGTTCTGTTCATATGAGTATCGGTAGTCTGTATGCTTGTATCGGTAGAAGTTGTAGGGTAGGACTTCATAGCTCTTTGGAGTTTTTAGTATCGACAGAAGCGTGACGTGTATCAATAGAAGTGATACTTGTATCGGTAGAATTATCTCATGTATTGGTAGAATTCTGCACTTTTTTGAATTACTCACTGACTTGACTTTTATCGATACTTGTCCAACAGGTACCGGTAAAAGTTTCCAAAAATCGTTAAAATGACATTTTTACTCTTTTTGAGATGTGATAGTAATCCATTAACAATTTATGTCGTGCTTGATGAATGCATTTATTTATATATGATTAAATGAAATAGTAATATGAGATAAACTGCGATAGAAGATCGAAAAGACATGGGAACCTTAACTGGTGATGGTCTCGGGTTTTTGGTGTTACAAATTGTGTAAAAAATTGAGACCGTGTGAAAAACTAGGTGACCAAATCTACAGTAGTCACACGGGCGTGTGGCTAGCTCGTGTAACAATCGAGAACCATGTGTTTCTAAGTCTACCTACTTTCCAAAGAGCACATGGCTATGTCACCTGCATGTGTGTGACACACAGCCGTGTGTCAGCCTGTGTGATGCAAAAATATGCCATTAAGTATTTAATTCAGGCCAAACCAAACCAATGGCTTAATGGTTCACATTTGGCCATTCAAATCTGCATAAAACCAATCTAAACACATAATAATTCATCCTTTTAGCCAACCACAAAACCATACCAACTATCCCACATGTAATGAACATTTTGGTAAGCTTAATAATCTATATATTCACCGATCATTCAAACTAGGCATACCAAACATGTAACACCTTTAACTCGTCTCCTTCGTCAGATTAGGGTTACAGAGTGTCACGATACAATTGAAAACAAATATTAAAAAAACTTAAAAACCTTCACTAACTCAAATTAAATCTAGTAAAATACACTTATGGGCCTTAAGTCGAGCCTACGAGGCCCTAAAAATAGTCTGAAAACATTCAGGGATCGTTCTAGAACAAAACAATAAAAATTTAAAAATTTTTGGAAACAGGGGTCACACGACCATATGGCTAGACCGTGTGGAAAAGGCTAGCCCGTGTGACCCTACACACGATCGTGTGGCTACTCCACATGCTTGTGTGGCAACTCTACATGCTTGTGTCTCAAACCGTGTGCTAGACCGTGTAACTCACTAACTTGGTTTACACAACCATTTCTCAAACCATGTGAACCCTGCACCTAAGATGAACAGTGGCACACAACTGTGTGGCCAGGCCGTGTACAGCATAAATAACCCCTAAACAAGCTATTTTCTACTCACATGCATTCACACCAAGCTCAACCATTCCCATAGCCATTCATATGACCAAAACACATTCAAACACACTCCAAATTATAATAAAACAACCAATGTTATTCACTTCCAAATAATGGTATGCATAAGAATTTATCTTCTAACATTTACACCATGTTTACAATCATTAACAAAAGGCATTAAAACACAAAGTAGACTTGGAACCTAATTTCATCAAACCAAAATAACATTCAAGCCCTAATACATGCCATCTATAACCTTAACCAAAGTAACCGAAAGCTACCAAAATGATGATTGGATAATGTGATTATGCTCTAACGAAGTTCTAACCGATCTAGCTTTCCGATGATCTACAAGAAATGAAAGAAAAATACATAAGCATTTAATGCTTAGTAAGCTCGTAATAAGCTAAACAAAAACTTACCAAACACGCTCAGTTTATAAAGTCAATGTGTAACACCCAAAACTTGACACCGTCATCGGTTAGGGTTTTGAGGCTTCTAGAACATTCACTAATAAAGAAATCACATTTATCGAGTCTTATTTCATTAACACACTTAGTAAATTTATAGTACTGATCATTCTATAATGTCATTTCCATGTATGTCACTACAATTCACCGGGACTTGATTGAAATACAACTGAATTATAACACAAAACATCAAAATTCACTGAAATAGGGGTTACATAGCCATGCCCCAGACCGTGTGCTAGACCGTTTGCATTCACGAAATACCCTTACACGATCGTGTCACAAACCATGTGACATACCGTGTGGACATACGAAATTATCCCACACACCCGTGTGTGAAACCATATGCTGGGCCGTATGTCTTCTCGAAATAGGGCCACACAGCTGTGTCCCAACCCGTGTGTTTCCCATGTGAACCTTGCAACTATTTACCCAGGGCACACGCCTGTGTGGTGGCCCGTTTGTCAGGCTGTTTGTGCTTGCCAAATGACTAAAATATGTAACAAAAATTCATATAATCGAACGTAACATGTACAAATCTGGAACAACCTATAGTCCTATTGTTACACAACCTAAAACATGTAATTTCCACATAAATAATTGACCAAACTTCCAATTTCATACATCCACAATAGAGCATTTCACACCATTTCCATTCATACACTTGTAAACACATTACTGTCTCAACTATCAATTTCACAAAATAATACCATGCCATATACATACCAAACATTCATAATACTTATAAACCTAACACTAAATCAACTACAATCTCCCAGATGCATATCATGTAACAGCTCAATTTTTAATGGTATAAGAAATAGTGGTTTCGGGATCATAACTCCTACGAGTCGAGTCATAAATTATTAATTATTACACATTTATGATGTCGTTAGTGTCATATTAAATTTTGGTAAAAGAATTTTATAGTTTGAATAGCTAATTAAGCAAAAGGGACTAAACTGTAAAAGTTGCAAAAGTAGAGTATGTTAAAATAGAGGGACCAAATGAATAAATTAACCAAATGAAATTAGTTAGTGGATATGCATGAGATAAATTGAATATAATGAAGCTTAATTAAGGTAAGGACGAGTTAATTAAGATTAATGATGAAAGATGAAGAAATTACAAAAATGCCATTAGGTATATATATATATATATGAAATGAAAAGAAGAAAAATAGAATAATTTTCACTTCTTCTTCTTCTTCCTCCTCACGGATAGGGCAAGGGAAACTAGGGTTTTGCATTCCAAAGTTTGAGCTTTGATTTGAGCAAGCAAATGTTACCCGTTTTTAGTAATTTTTATGTTTTTGAGTCCGTATTAGCTTAATCTAGCTAATCCAAGGACCAATTTGTGAATCTGTCAAATGTTATAAAACTTTACATTGATGAAAATGCTTGTTCTTGAAAGTTTTGGATAGATTTGAATGCTTGATAAATAGAATCATTGATTTTATACAATGATTTTTGATGAAATTAGGGTTTGAGGACTAGATTATGAAAATGGTGAAAATACATATCCTTCTTGTGAAATAGTTGAATGGAGATGTTGGGTGAACACCCATGGATATTCAAATATTATGGGATTGAATGAAAAATGGTTATTTTGCATGTTTAAACCTTAAGGACTAAATTAAATAGAAGTAAAAAGTTAGGGGTAAAATTATAATTTTTCCCAAAGGGATCAAATTATGTTAAATGATTTGGTTGTGTTATTTAATGTGAGAATTGGATGATTTGTGGATGTAGACTACGATCGTGCCACAGATCGCGAGAAAGGGAAATTAGCCGAATAGTCCCTAGAGTTTTTACCACAACTGCAATCTAGTCCGGTAAGTTCGTAATGCTAAATTTTTACTTGTAACTGCTTATAAGTGCCTTCTTTATGGATTTTGATTATTGGAACAACAATTTGAAGATGTGAAAGATAAAAACGATAGAAGAAGGATTACCCGGCCTTGTGCCAAAGTTAAATGGTCCGATTACTAAGATCCCGCATTTGTTGCGGATTCTTTACGGCATCGTTAGTCACTATAAAGTGAATAGAATCCAAGAATGGATTACAGGCCCTACGATGGTTGAGATTTATGCCTGATTGCATGCTCTAGTCAGCTTAGTGTGAGCAGCATCGTAGGGAACAAATATACCGTATCGATGATTAAGAATAACATCGTATACTGGTAAAAGGCATGACCTTTGGGTTAACAGGGAGAAAATGAGCATAATGAACTTTGGGTCAATAGGGAGAAAATGAGCATAATGACCTTTGGGTCAACAGGGAGTAAACGAATAACGATCACTAAAGTACAGTTCTGTTCTGGCTCGATCGATTTACAGTTTTGCTCAAAACATGCTATTCTGTAAATTGATAAACCTTGTGAACTTATTAAGCTATGAAGCTTACCAGTGAAATTTTTGTTATTTTGTAGATTCCATTTTATGACTTGAAGATTGGACCATTTTGAAGACATCACACTATCTCGGGAGCTCATTGGTAGTATTTACAACACTCGGTTATATGGCATGTACTAGGATGGAATGACTTATTCTACTTGTATGGATGAATGAATCTTTGTTGTGATTTTGAGTTAAATGTTGCACAAATTTGTATGTTAGTTCAATTTGATCTACATACTATATGAGATGTATGAAATGTTGAATCTATGTACAATGTCTCTTTCATGTTGAATTTTTAAGTTATGGATGATGAAAGGGTGATAACTTGAGTTTAGGCATGATTCCTTAAATTTTGTACACTTGTTTCGGTAGAACTCATGCTTGTATCGGTAGAAGTATATGGTAGGAGAGAGGTTGTTCACTGACTTGAGTTGTTTCTGTAGTTGTATAACAGGTATCGGTAGTTCTGTACACTGAGGTATCGATAGTTTAAGTACTTTTATCGATAGAAGTTGCAGGGTAGAACTTCTCAGCTCTTTGGAGTTTTTAATATCGATAGTAGTATGACTTGTATCGATAGTTGCCTCACTTGTACCGGTAGAACTGTCAAGAGTATCTGTAGAAGTCTGCATTGTTTCATGAATTGTTTACTGACTTGACAACTACCGATACTTGTCCAACAGGTATTAGTAGAAGTCTCCAAAAATCTTAGAAATGACCTTTTTGCCCTTTTTGAATTGTAATTACAATTAAATGATAATATTTTTCGTGTTGGGTGTATTTCTTTTATAATGTAAGATCAAATGACATGAGTTTAAAGATGAATAGTGATAGATGAATATAGTGACATCGAGACCCTAGTCGGTGACAGTTTTCGAGTTTTGGGTGTTACATATCATCAAAATAGGGTTCAAGTTTTTCAAGCAAGTACAAAATACAATTCCCTAGTACATGCGATATAACCAGGTGATGATAAAAATACTAAACGAGCTCCGGAGATAGTGTGATAGCTTCGAGGTGATCCGATCTTCCGACGACAAAATGAAATCTACAAAATAACAACAATCTACAGGTAAGCTTACAAAGCTTAGTAAGTTTGCAAGTAAGAATAATTTACCACATCATCAAGTGTCTTGCAATATAACATAATTCATCTGAGCCTCGTTACGGAATAACACTCCTCATGAGCTAAAATAGCCTTATGCTCTAACCGAGACATCAGCAGTTCAAAGCTATACCCGGGCTATAATAGCTGTACGCTCTACCCGAGACATAAGCATTCCAAAGCTCAACCCGAGCTATACATAACATTACGCTCTAACCGAGACGTAAGTAGTCCATCGAAGTAGTCGCCAAGTCTTCCATTTGCCAATTATCTAAAGAAATTCCATGATAAATGTAATTAGCAATATAACTGTAAAAAATAACAATACGAACTTATCAGACTTATTTGCAGTTAAAGTTAAGTTTTAGGGACTATTCCGTGATTTTCTCTTTTCCTTGATCTGTAGCACGATCTTGATCTAACACAACAAATCATTCAAGTTTCTTATTAAATCATGGAATTTAAATAATTTAGTACATTCAAGTCTTTTTTGGAAAATTTACAAAATTACCCCTAACATTTCATTTTTATTCAATTTAATCCTTAGGCCTTAAATATGCAAAATAACCATTTTTCTTTAAATCCTATAGCAGCCGAACATTCAAGAGCATTCACTCAACTCTGCATGCAATTATTTCACATAAAGTACATGTAATTTCATCATTTTAAGATTTAATCCTTAAACCCTAAATTCATAAAAAAATCATTTTACAAAAACATCAAACCTAACCACCAAGCTTATAAATCTACCATAAACTTTCAAGAATAAGCTCATTCATCAATGCAAAAATTTATAACTTTTGACAGAATCACAAATTAGTCCTTGAGTTAGCTAGATTAATCTAATACAGATTCAAACACATAAAAATTACTAAAAACGGGCGAGATTTCACTCACCAAATTAAGCTCAAAGCTTGGCCGAATGTAGCTTGGTGTTTCTCTTAGGGTTTTGACTAGAGGAAGAAGATGAAAGAAAAATAGAAAATGATTTTCTAACCTTTTGTTTAATTACTTAAGTTTTTATGTAATTTACCCTTTTACCCTTTAATAAATTACATGAATTCCTTCTAATTTAGTCAAAACCGTCAACTAAATCTTTAAATGATCTAATTACCATTTAGGTGCCTTAGCTATCCTTCAAATTGACAAAAAATATTTTTAATTAGTGATATTCAACTTTTGTCCCTTTTACAATTCAGTCCTTTTGCTAAATTAACTATCCAAACGATTAAATTTCTTAACTAAAATTTAATACGACTCTAATGACCTTATAAATTTTGAATAATTAATATCTATGACTTGACTCGTCGAAGTTGTGGTCTCGAAACCACTATTTTTAACACCACTAAAAATCGAGTTGTTACATAATGACTTATTCCATTATCATGCTCACATTAAAAACCAATTCCTAATTTTCAATCACCATCCTCACAAGTTAGTGAACTTCTACGTAACACATTCCACACACACACACACACATATATACACACACACATCAAGCATTTGCTTAAAACTTTAATACCCATTGAACCAAATGAAACTACATAGGATACACGAGAATCGTGCTCACACAAAGTGTGCCAGTACATGTAATTATAATCATATCCTATAATGCTCACACGAGCTGTGGGTCGGGATGCTGGACTACATGATGCTGCTCACACGAGCTATGGGTCGGGATGTTAAACTACATGATGCTGCTTACATGAGCTATGGAGAATCCGCAACAAATGCAAGACCTTAGCCATCAGTAGGACATCCAACACCAGCACCCGAAAACGTATAATCCCTAATGACGTGTCATTTGTATCCTAAGTGTTCATAAGGTTCCAACGGGGCATGTATCCATATCATTCCATAATTCTCAACGTTTTACGTGCATTAATAAATTAACAAATTAACAATTTATATACAAAGAAATCATACATGGTACAACATTAATAAACTAACAACCAAGTTACAAAATAAATTAATTTACCAATATACGAATTTACCTCGACTAACACGATTGAACAAAAAGAACCGACGATTAATCTATAACCTTAGCCTTTTCACGATTCAAGTCTGGTTGTTACGTGTTTTGATCTAAATAATAACTTCATTCAATTAAATAATTCAAAATACTCAAAATAACTCATTCAAACTTATAATCCAATTTAAGGTGAATTTAAGAAATTACCCATAACAGTTTAACATTTCTACGATTAAGTCCTTGAACTGAAACTCACATGTTAACCACAATTTATGAAAAACTAAACTAGCTAATTTTTCTATGTTTTCATTTCAGCCCAAATTTTCCATCATTTCATATTATTTACATTGCATATTTCTACATTCTCAAATAGGTCGTTAAACTCAAAATCATCAAAAAATCATTTAACAAAATATTTATGTTTGACCTTCAAACTCAAGGATTTAAAAACTGAGTTGACAAATATATTTATCTTATTCATGGTAAATCCCTAAACTTCTAACACTTTCACAAATCAACTCCCGAGTTAGCTAGATCAAATTAAAACGAACTTTAAAACATTAAAATAATTGGAAACGAACCTCAAAATCTTACTCAAATAGGGAAGAGAGTTGGTTGAACCTTCTTTGTCCAACTATGGAGTCTTCATATTGGAGAAGAAGAGAAATTAAAGGAAATTTATGTTTTTCTCTTTTTTTAACACATATACCTACTATTACTATTTTAATATGAATTTACTCATGAAAATATCAATATTTGGTCACCTAACCATCCACTAATTTTTTTGATAGGGTATAGTTACCTTTTATGTTCATTTAACTTCCTTTTCATGACTAATTGATACATTTCACTAATAGAATTTAACTTTTGTAACTTTTATGATTTAATCCATTTTACTTAATTAACTAACCAAGCATTTAAATTTCCTAACCATAATTTAATATGAACATACTCATTGCTCATAAATATTAAATTAATAATGTTTTTTGACTCATTTTTCGGAATGTGTGGTCCCAAACCACTATTTTTGACACCATTGAAAAATTGGGCTGTTACAAAACATATTAAATTTCAACCTAAATCTAAACATAGCCAACATATGCCATTTAAACTTCTACCTTTACTTGAAAAAAATGCCAAAGTGCACATTTAGTACACAACTCATTTACCAATCAAGATAACATTTATACACATTAATTCCTATACTTAAGCATCACGTATCTAAACATTCTCAACACATTGGTTTAACCATTTCACATTCAATACATCAAATATATATCATACTCCATTGCCAACAACCTTACTTATATACTTGTCAGCAAGCATTCAAACATTCACATTGTTCCTAGTTCAAACTCACAAAAGTAGAAGAAGACATATGTAAAAAACAAGTCCCATTTACATGCCACATAAGTAAGTCCAGAACGAATGAAAATCTACCAAAATGAAGACTGAGTAGTGTGAGCTCTACATTGATTCGATCCTTTCGTTTCACAAAAAGCCAACTACAAAAAACATAAAACGAAATAGAATAAGCATTTCGTATGCTTAGTAAGTTCATAGGTAAAATTTCACTTAACTTACCTTGTTCAATCAACAATTTAAAACATTTAAGACATACTGGGACTAACATGAAAATCCTTTGGCATTTTGTTACTTTCACATGTATGTTAACAAGTACATTAAGAGGTTAGTTTATTTGCAACAAAACCTTGAAACTAAATTCATATACATATACAACTATTTTATTATACGTCATATACTATTTGAATTATGTTCAGACTATAAACCCATTCAATTCATGATCACACCTTTCAATCGTTTCATTTCCATTTTTGTCACTATTTACATTTTATGTTTTCATAGTTGAATCAGTGCTACTCAATTAGAAGTACTAATACATTTTTACCATGCATATGAATTCAATAAATTATATCCAATTTTAGTCATAAGACATATACCATCACACATATATGCTTTCTTTTATACTATTTAGCTCGATGAACTAGATTATCAGATTCAGATACACGAAACTAATTTACTTCCCAAAACTATAGAGCTGGTTTATTTAAACAAGTTTTATTCGATGCTGCTCACTCAAGTTGTCAAGAATCCGTAACACATGTTGGATTTCAGCCATCGATAAAGTACAATGCGATGCTGCTCACTCAATGTAACACCCTAACCCGTATCTGTTGCCGGATTAAGGTTATGAAGTGTTACGATCATTGAACACATTTAACCTCAATTTAAACATACATCTATTTAGTTCATGTTAACAGATATATATATGGCCTTAAATCTGACTTTTGAAACCTTAAAAGTAGCTTAAGATTAAATCAGGACTAATTTAAAACAAATCAGGAAGTTTTAAAAAAAATTAGAAAATTTGGTGAAACAGGGGCACACGGTCGTGTCCCTGCCCGTGTGTGTATTCTCAATAGGGTCACACGATCGTGTAACAGCCCATGTGTGGTTTCAAAGTTGAGTCACACGACCTAGTCCCAGCTCGTATGCTTGCCCATGTGTCTATTGCACCTAAACTATAAAATGCACATGGCAGTGTAGGGTGACCGTGTGTGGCACACGATCGTGTGAAAGCCCGTGTCTCAAGCCATATGCTCACAAAATAACCCCTAAGACAAGCCAAAGTAATGCCAAACCCTATCCAACAAGACCCCACAACTATACATTTATTCCCATTATCAAAAGCATCATTTAAGCACCTTCTTACATACTAAACAACCTACCTAATCCACTAACCAACAAGCCATTCATAGGCACCACATTTTACCTTATCCAACGCATTCAAACTTACATGCTCTTAACTTGAACAAAACACTTATATAAGTTCATAAAAGTGACCAAAATGCAAACCATGCTAGGGCACTACCAACCTATCCAATATATACACAAAGTATGAATAGACCATAACATTCCCAATGCTTAATTCATATCAATCTTTACAAAACAAACCAGAACCATTCAACATCTCAATGTTCTAGTTTAAACCTATGTCAACCATGTCAAAATAACCATTCCAAAACATGTCATCATACCATAAGTCATCTAATATCTATAGATTCTGCATGAGGGTTTATTCACCTATACTTGAACCTATTATTTTTATGCCACATTTAAAACATTAACCACAACAAGCTTGGCCCAACTCAAGGCAAGCAAATTCCCTGGAAAAATCTTTTAACCCTAACATATGCCATTTATAACCATTAACCAAAATAACCATAAATACCAATTTGTTGAATAGATAGTGTGATGATACTCCGATAAGATTCTACCTGACTGAGATTTTCGATAATCTACAAGACAGAGGAAATGATTACGTAAGAATTTAATGCTTAGTAAATTCGTATAAAAGAAACTTACTCAACTAAATTAAACAACCAAACCTACTCTCCTCATGTCTTATGTCAAACTTTCTTTCCTATACAAATCCCCTCACAAGGTTAGTGAATATAACATTACATATAATCCCAAGTAAGTCATGCATATACATGATAAACAATTAGGGTTTATCCATAATCCATCACCCATACATATATGCTTTACACATAGTTCCCATTGAAATCCTATGGTTAATAGACAATAAGTAAACATAACATCTATAAAACATAACATATATTAAGAAATGGATTCCGTGCATATTTCATCCATCACATGATAAATTATCATCCATTTTCATTTCGTATATGCATATTCAACTTTCCATTTCATATAAACATTAAGTCATTATACATGCTTTTCCATTGACCTTTTCTTACCCGTTGAACCTTTTCGAATAACATCAGATACTCGAAATCCCTTTTCATGTAACTATAACATTTCCTTTTCCTTTTTAACAGTGCTCACATGAACTATGAAGTTGGCCTGCTCATACGAGCTATGGGTCGGGATGCTAGCTACACGATGCTGCTCACATGAGCTGTGGAGAATCCGTAACACATGCTGGATCTCTGCCATCGATAGGACCTTCAAGATTAGCACCCAATACATATACTTCCTAATAACATGTCATTTGTATCCTATGTATTCTCTAAGCTCAAACAAGTCTCTCTTTCCATATCTTTATCCGTGACCTTCACTTTCACAGTAGCATTTTCAATAATTTTCCATGAAATCCGTTTTTACATACTTAACTTTAATTCCCTTTTTGGATATAACATCTCATACAGCCATTTATTAAATTCACATGTTCATAAATTCATCATTAACTAACTTTAATTATTAAATACAATTAATCATGTAATACATAATAACCCATCCAAATTAAAGCATCATGTCATTCAATTTAATTAACATTATATTTTGATCCATGTTATCAAAATATTATGTAATCATTAATCTATTTTATTTATAACATAGTATTTATTAACATGACATAGATTATAACACATAATAACTTAATCCTTATACAAACTTACCTCAATTAAAACGATTGCTAAAACAGAATCGACAACTAGTCTGAAAAGTTTTCCTCGATTAAAATCCAATCGTAGTGCTTCTTTATTTAAATAATAATTTTCATTCAATTAATACCAACCAACACTTAAATAATCAACTTTATTCAATTAAGTCCTTCCATCATCATTTTACAAAATTACCCATCAATTTTCCTTTTATTGAATTTAACCCTTAAATCCAAATCTTGCAAATTTACCATTTTTAGCTAAAATCCATGTTAGAAGAATTTTCTTTAGGTTCATATCAGCCCATATTTTTCCATATTTTATACATTATTCATGGAATTTTCCTATTTCTCAAATAGGTCTTTAACCTTAAAATCATTAAAAACCACTTAACAAAATACTTATATTTAACAACCAAGCTTAATAGTTTGTCATAAAATTTTAGAAACATAACAAATTAATCCATGGTAAAATTTTAAACATTTAACAATTTAACAAATCGACCCCCGGGTTAGCTAGATTAAGCTCAAACGAGCCTAAAAACATAAAATTCAAGAAAAACGGTGAAAGAAACATACCATGCATGTGAATTTCACAATGGCCGAAAGCTTCATAATGTCTACCATGGAGTTTCGATTTTTGAAGAGAACAATTGTAGAAGATGACAACTTTTTCTTTTGTTAGGCTATATTAGTTTTAATTTTTAATTTCATAATTACTAAAGTAACCTTTAAAGTTCATGAAATTTACCATGCAACATATCCATGAATATTGACTAACTTTAGGTATGGTATAATTACCATTAAACTCCACCAATTCACCCTTTCATAGCTATTTGATGCATTTAACTAATAGGATTTAACTTTTGTAGCTTTTACGATTTAGTCTTTCTCACTTAATTAACTATCCATATGTTAAAATTTCTTAACCAAACTTTAATCAATTTCTAAAACCACTTGAATTTAAGGATTTACCAAATAAATCTAATTACCCATTCAAATAACATAAATTATCAATTCAAAATTTATTATAATACTATATTTGACTCGTAAATATTAAGTAATAAGATTTACGGACTCACTCATCAGATTTGTGATCCCGAAACCACTGTTTCTGACACCATTGAATAACGGGCTATTACACTTAAGCTATCGACAATCCGCAACTTATCTAGATATAAGCCATTGCTAAAGAAAAATTCGGTTTGCTCATACAAGCTGTAGGTCAGGTTTACTTTTGCAAAATTTATTCAATGCTGCTCACTCAAACTGTCGAGAATCCGCAACACATGCTGGATATCAACCATCAATAATGAAATCCCTGAACAACACCCGATTTATTTTTGAACCTTAATGACATGCCATTCGTATTCTAATTGTTCACAAAATTCATACAAGCGTCATTACAGTTTTTGTATCTTTTCAACCCTGTAATCATATAAACACTTTTCACGTATTGAATAACAATCTATATACATTTTAAACATTGTAACATCATCACATACATACTATTCAACTACATATACCAATTTACATAATTCGATACCATGTATCTATTCATTTTTACAATGTATTTCATATTTTACAATTTAGTCCATTTGATACCATAATTCATTGAAATTACATTTAATTTAAATTAATAAACATGATATAATAAATTATAGTAAAATATACCTGAATATATATTTTTTGGGTAATAAAAGATAGCCTTAAGCTAAGTTACAATAAGGCTAAGTAGATATTTTAAAAATGTCCTATAGAACAATACATATCTTTATCCAATAGACTCTGAATTCCCAATGGTACGTTAGCATGAATAACTAGATGTTCCACTTTGCCAGAAGCCTCCTTATCAAGTCGATCAACCATTTTGTTTCTTTCTCGTATTATGTGATGAAATCTCACTCCCCAATCCTTCAAGCTTCATTCCTGTATGAGTTTAACCTTACTATATTTGTTGGTAGTAGCAAGACCGGATTGAATGTTAGATATCAATAGAACATTATCACTCTCCATCTTCACTCGATAGAACCTCTTCAACCATGCAATCCTTAAAACCCACAAGTAGCGCTTTAGCTTCGATCTAAAAAATATCGGGCATCCCCACCACTATTTTGAAACCTCAAAGCCATTCACCATCCCTTCCTCTAATTACACCCCCTTTTGTTGCGCCTCGTTTAGCATATGATTTTGACCCATCTACATTCACTTTTACCTAGCCATGCGTTGGTGGTCGCTAGTGGCTCCTCGTTATGGATTTGCATAACCAATTTGCAACCTCTCTATTGAGGCATATCGAACGCGTCCAAGCTCCAGCATTATCCACTACTGCAAGATTACTCTGGCTACCTTTGATAAAGATGAACTCATTTATATTTTTCCATATGGACTAAGCCGTTATTGCAAAGAAGGTGGACCATTCCCCATATTCAAATTCTAGCCTACCTTCATTCACAGTATTCCAGATTGTCCATTCCTCCTTTGGCATATGGAAAAATATATCCCATTTATTATTAGGAATAACAGATTTCCAAATAACTTTAGAGCATTGGCAGTCCTTAATAGCATGTAAACATGATTCCACAGCCATTGCACATCTATCACAGAATGGGAATTGAGACATACCTCTTTGGGTTCGATTGTCGTTCGTTAGGAGGCTATTCTTCGTAAATAGACAAAGAAACATACGAACTCGTTGGGGGGCCTTGAGTTTCCATATTAAGTCTACATCGACCATGTCAGTAGTGGCTCTTTCGAGACACATGTGTTTGTAATATTCGGCTAGTGAAAATTTGCTTCCAGCTAACCATCTCCAAGAGATGTGATCTTCTCTTGCTTCCAATGACGGAGGAGAATAAGCTACTACCTAAGCTATTATTTCCTTTGGAAGTACTAATTCAAGCCATTCAATATGCCATTTCTCTTCACCATAATATCACACACCCTAATAGTTTCTTGTATAGGTTTATTACCAATGTAATATTGCTGTAGAGGACCTATTTCTTTAATCCAGTCATTGTTCCAAAAATTGATCAATCTTTCATTTCCCACAGACCAAATTATACCTTTCTCGAACTCGTCCCATATATTAGCCATAGAACGCCATGTATAGGACCAATTATCGCGGTGTAATACCTCAAGAAGTATTCCATGAATATTGTACTTGTTCCTTAGGACTTGTACCCAAAATTTCTCTGTGTTTGCCACAAGATTCTACCTAAGCTTTGTAACAGCCCGATTTTTAATTGTGTCGAAAATAGTGATTTCGAGATCACAACTTCGACGAGTTAGGTCAAATATTAATTAGTGAATATATATATGATGTCATTAGTGTCATATTAAATTTTGGTTAGAAAATTTTATCGATTGAATAGTGAATTGAGTAGGAAGGATTAAATCATAAAAGGTGTAAAAGTAGAGTTGAGTAATTAGAAAGACCAAATGAACAAATTTCCCTGTAGTATTTTAGTGGGTGGATTATCATGAGCTAAATTGAATATAAATAGGATTAATTAAGGTTTAAAAGAGGATTAATTAAGCCTAATTATGAAAGTCATAAAAAATTACAATTTTGCCATTAAGTATAAAAGTGAATTTAAGAAGAAAATAACCTATTTTCTTCAAATTTCTTCATCTTCTTCAGCAAGCACAAGGAGAAGCTAGGGTTTCATTCTAAAGCTTTGAGCTTTTATTTGAGTAAGCTATTGTCACCCATTTTCAGTAATTTTTGTGTTTTTGAGTACGTATTAGCTTAATCTAGCTAACCTAGGGACCAATTTGTGAATCTGTCAAATGTTATGAAACTTGACACTGTTGAAAATGCTTGTTCTTGGAAGCTTTTGATGGATTTGTATAGTTAATGTTTAGGCTGAATCTTTTTGTAAAGTGATTTTAGATGAAATTAGGGTTAAAGATTAAAATGTTAAAATAGTGAAATTGTGTGTATTTGGTGTGAAGTAATTGAATTATAGGGAATTGAAAAGGACAATGGTTATTCAGCTGGTATTGGTTGTTTAGGAGAAAGGTTACTTTGCATGTATTGACCTTAAGGACTAAATTGAATAGAAATGTAAAAGTTTAGGGTAATTCTGTAATTTTCCCAAAAAAGGATTTATATGTGTAAATTGAATAAATTACATGATGTAATAGGAGAACTGTTTATTTGATGTGTTAGATCAAGATTGAGCCACCGATTACGGGATGGGAAAAATCATAGAATAGTTCCTGAAGTTCCACCTGAACTGTAATTTCGTTTGGTAAGTTCGTTTGTTAAATTTCCTATTTGGACTGCAAAATATTACCTAATGGAGAAGTACTAGAGACACTTGATGTATAAATGGAAGACTCATATCTCGGATTGAGCATGATAATTTATATGAATGGAAGACTCGTGGCTTGAAACGAGCATGAGGATATATTTAAGGAAGACTCATGTCTTAGGATGAGAATGAGAATATGACTAAAGGAAGACTCATGTCTAGGGATGAGAGTGAGAATAAGATTAAAGGAAGACCCATGACTCAGAATGAGCGTGAGATTATGTTTAAAAAGGAAGACTTATGACTCGGTAGAGCATAAGATTTGTCTAAAGAAGAAGTTCTGCAACTCTGATGTTAACTGTTGTTACAATGCTTATTGTTGAGCCATGATTTTCTGGTTACGAACTTACTAAGCTAGAAAGCTTACCTGTGTACTGTTGTTGTTTTGTAGATTTCCTTTTGGCTGGTTGAAGATCGAATTACCTCGAAGATATCACACTATTCAGAAGTTGGTTCGGTAGTCCTTACATCACTTGGTTATATGGCATGTACTAGGATGAATTAACTTGTACTTCTTGCATGGATGAATGGATCTTTGTTGTGAAATCTTGACGAATATTGGTCAAGTTGGTATTGGTCAAGTTGGTATGATAGTGAAATATGATATGCATACTATATTGTGTTGTATGCAAGGGCTTGAAACCATGAAAAATGTGTTGGTATATTTCATTTGAAGTTATGAAGTGATGAATGGTTGAAAACTTGTAGTTTATGCATGTTCTATTGATTTTTGTATAATAGCTTCGGTAGAACTCATGCATGTATCGGTAGAAGTACAGGGTAGGAGAGAGGTTGTTTACTGACTTGGGTTGTATTGGTAGTTGCATAATAGGTATCGATAGTTCTGTGTATGCTTGTATTGGTAGCTAGGATGCTTGTATCGATAGAAGTTGTAGGGTACGACTCTCTAGCTCTCTGGAGTTTTTAGTATCAGTAGAAGCATGACTTGTATCGATAAAAGTTACACTTTTATCGGTAGAACTTACCCAAGTATCAGTAGAAGTCTGCACTGTTTCTAAGTTGCTCATTGACTTGACTACTACCAATACTTGTCCAACAGGTCTCGGTAAAAGTCTTCAAAATTCATGGAAATGACATTTTTTCCCTTTTTGAGTTATGTTGACATTCAATTGATGATTCATGTTGTGTATTTTGGATTACCTTATTAAAATAATAATAAACGACACAGTAACGAGAGAGTAAATTTAAAATTAGGATGAACGAATATCGGGACCCTAATCGACGATGGTTTCGAGTTTTGCATATTACATTTAATGGTATCAAGCCTACGATTTAGCCGATTCTTGGACTGCATAGTGTGAAATTTAAAGTTTAGAAATGCATGTCATATAAACCTGTGATAGTGTGATATTGGTGAATCCAATCTAACCTTTGTTTTTGCAGATAATTGAAAATGTTAGACTTAGAGCGAGATGAGACAAATGAGGTAAACAGTAATATTCTGACGTATAATTATTGAACAAGTCACGGAGTACCAATATTACCGATGACAGAAAACGAAGTCAAAAATATCTTCTTTGGTTTAATGGGGCAATAGTTCTCGAAATTCATGAGAAACAACCCGATGGCACCGCAACCTCCACCCCATGTGGCACAGCCTGCTATAAGACCTACAATACTACCCTTGCCACCTGTTAGGCCTTAACCTCCCCTAGTGGTTGAACAAAGGTGACGAGTCCCAATTGATAAGGTGAGGAAATATGGTGCAGAGGAATTCAGAGGTAGTATTGAGGATGATCCTTCTAGGGCTGAGTATTGGTTAGAGAACACGCTGAGAGTTCTCAATGAGATGGCTTGTCCTCTGATGATATTTCAAATGACATAGATTTTCTCCCCAATTTAATGTTTTAATTGTCTCTTTTGTATTTCATTTAGCATAATCATTAGCATTTTATACTTAGTTTCCATATTTTCCAACTCATTATTAGCTAGTTTAAATTCTTGTTATTTTTATCTATTTTTGTACTAATGTCGACCCAAGCTGCCAATATATTGCGTCTTAATATTGTTAGCGCAGGAACTCAGTCTAGAAGCTTAATGTTGGACAACTGCAGCCACAAGATCAGCTGGAAATTGCGACCAAGAGATGTCGTCGAATTGAAATTGAATCTCGAATGAGTAGAATCAAGCTGAATTCACAACTGGAAGCACTAACGCAGGAATTTCATAGATGTCACTACAATTATGATTTCAGAATGTGCCCAGCGATACAACTACTAGAACTGCGTGAGTGCACAACTGTAATCTAATTAATTTTGACAGCTGCAAGATCTAGATCTGGATCTGAAAATGAAGGCTGAAACCTGCAACATTTTGGAGGTTATAAATAGACGAACAAAATATGAAGAAATCATCAAGAGCAAAGGGATTTAATTCTGAAAATTCTGTGTGAATTTGAGATTTGAGCTGCAAATTGGGGAGCTGATGAAGCAAGTCTGCAGCCACTTCTGACGAGAGGTGCTTGATGCAAAGCAGGAGGAACAATTAGGGAGTAGGCCTAGTAGTCTAGAGATAGTAAGCTTCGTTGTACTATTTAATTCTTCTTAAATGATGATGGATTTTGATGATATTAAATGAATAAGAGAGTGTCTTTTAATGTTAAATTATTTTGATTCTTATTTTACACTGCTTATCTGTTTATTCTTGGATCTAACCGCTTTATGCACGAGAGTGAAATTGTAGTGCGCCGATATCGAGAGATGCGATGACAGGTTGGGTTAACAAGTAAGTTAGGCGAGAGCTGCTTGGGACTAGGACAAACTCTAGTTACTTGTTCTTGAATATACATCATTTCTCGTACCGAGAGGTGGAGTGATTGTGAATATTCAAGTCGGGATTAATTAGAGAGTTATTGTTGGTAAGAACTCAAAGAGACTTCATTGCAGTGACATTCCATCTATATTTTACCTTGTCGACGCAATTAGCATTGTGATTTAGCAAAATCAGTGAACCATTTCTGCCCTTCTACACTTGATCATATTTACATTTTATGCATTTAAATATTAAGACATCAAAAACCATTTCCTCGTGGGATCGATATCTGATAGCTTTGTCTATCAACTATACTTGCATCGACGTGTGTACGATTGCACAATCGTGTGTCATAAAAACACCGATCAAGTTTTGGCGCCGTTGCCGGGGATCTTGGCATTTGTTTGATGTTTATTTTTGTTATTGCAATTAATTTTACTTACTTATTTTTAACTTTTGATTAATTTTTTTATCGTTCTTTTTTGATTTTGAAGGTATTGTATGTCCACAAGGAGAAATCCTAAGGACATTGTAAGCTTTGATCTAGAGCTTGAGAGAACACTTAGTAGGAGAAGGCAAGAACAAAGGAAGATGGTTGGTAACAACAACAATAATAATCTACCACCATTACTGCCACAGGATAACAATCCTCCAGTGTACCACGAGATTTACAGCTACCATGTCCACAAGAAGAGAAAATACAGAATAGGCTAATAAGAGATTTTGTTTTGCCTATACTCGATGATTTACAAGTAGGGGTTGTGCGACCAAGAATTCAGGCTGGTAACTTTGAATTGAAACCGGTGATGTTTCAAATGCTTAATTCTAATGGACAGTATTCATGTTTTCCATATGAGGATGCACGGGAACATTTGAAATCATTTTTACTTATTTGTGCATCCTTTAGTCAACATGGTATCCCTGTTGATGCTTTGAAAATGCAATTATTTCCTTATTCATTGCAGGGAAAAGCTCGAACATGGTTTTTAGGATTGTCAGCTGGATCTATTACATCATGGAATGCTTTAGCAACACAGTTTGTCTTACGATTTAATCCACCGACAATGAATGCAAGGTTACGAAATGACATCATTGCATATCATCAACTCGATGATGAGAATTTACACACAACATGGGAGTGCTACAAAGCATTGCTTCGACGCTGCCCAATGAATGGGATTCAACAAGAAACTCAGATTGAATTTTTTTATAATGGTTTGAGTGCTCAAACAAGGAATCTTATCGATGCATCTGCAAACGGTGCATTGTTGGATTGCACATATGATGAAGCGGTTCGAATTCTGGAGAGGATAGCTTAAAATGATTACCAATATCCGATTTCTCGTTCTGCACAGGTGAAAACTAACCTTGGAGTTCTTGAATTAGATGCTATTTCTGCATTGTTAGCGCAGGTATCTTCTTTGACCAACATCATTAAGAACATGAATGGAACAAGCACCATTGCTCTTATTCAAATGGCCTAGCAAACAGATATGCCGATATTTTCATGCAAGATTTGCGGTGACAATCACAGCTATGAAGATTGCCCATAGTATGCGGAAAATGCATATTATGTCAATAACATCCGAGGGGGTTCATTTGGTAACTCTTATAACAATCGTTCACAACAACCTTGGGGAAATCAGAATACATCCACATTTCGATATGGAAATTCTTCGAACCAAGGAAGTTATAGGCAAGGAGGTTACAATAACAACCAATCGCAGAATTATAATCAGAATTCACAAGTAAATTCTCGTACAGAACCAATGCAGTCACATATTCAAATGCAATCACAATCACGACTACAACCACAACCATCTATTTTGCCATAAATTTAAGGACAATATCATCAACGTCATCAATAACAATTTAATCAATCTAAGGTAGATCCTATGGTTGCTCTTGAAGTAATGATGCGAGCATATTACCCGAACCGAAGCGATAGTGCAAGGAAATTCTTCTTCACTATGAGTATTGGAAGCGCAACTTGGACAGTTGGCCTCTAATCTCAACACTAGATCACCAGGTACTCTACCTAGTGATACTGAAGATCCAACGCAACGAGGGAAGGAGCATTGCAAAGCAATCACATTAATAAGTGGAAAATAGACGGTAGAAATAAGTAATTCTGGTCAAGACCATGTCGAAGCATCCACTTCACAGCAGCAAGAAGAGGTTATAATTGAAGAAAGTCAAGCACAAAAGAATGTGGAAAAACTAACGGTAGTACCATCTCTGCCTACAGTTTTTCCAGATAAGCCGTCGACACAACCATCACTGTTTAAGCAACAGAATCATTCACACCACCCTACTACAACCATACCTTTGCCATTTCCACAACGTTTCAAAGAAAAAGTCCATGATGAAGAATACCATAAGTTTGTTTCTACTTTGAAACAATTACATATTAATCTACCTCTAATAGATGCTCTTGTACAGGTACCCAGTTATGGGGGAAATACATGAAGGAGCTATTATCAAAGAAAAAGAAACTATCCGATATCGAGACGATTGCGCTCACAGAGGGGTGCAGCGCTGTATTCACAAACAAATTGCCAACAAAGGTGAAAGATCCTGGCAGTTTCACAATTCCATGCTCTATTGGAGATCATTACTTAGGTAAAGCATTATGTGATTTAGGAGCTAGCATTAACTTAATGCCTTTGTCTACTTTCAGGAAACTAGGAATCAGATTAATGAAGCCCACTGCAGTGACATTACAATTAGCGGATAGATCTTTAGCACAACCAGGAGGGACAAATCAAAGATGTTCTTGTTCAAGTTGATAAGTTGGTGTTTCTTACTGATTTTATCATCCTAGATTGCGAAGCTGATAAGGAGGTACCTATAATTTTGGGAAGGACATTTTGGCAACGAGACGAACACTTATCGACGTGTTTAAGGGAGAATTAGTGATGCGTCATAATAATGACCAAGTAACCTTTAGTGTGTTTGAAGCAGCACCGACAGGGCCCAAAGAACAATGTCATCATGTTGATATTTTGGACGAAATTATTTCTGAAGAGTTTCGTATTAGGAATTCAACATTGACTGATACTGATGCAGTGACATCTACTAATGATATCTTAGGGGACTGTATTGACAAAGAGGAAGTGAACAACTGTGAGTTGTAAAGATATTGGCAATTGGAATCGTTGGATTTATCCAAAAGGACAATTCCAATTTTTAAACCATCTATAGAGCAAGCTCCTACCTTGGAGTTAAAATAATTGCCAACACATTTGAAATATGTATTCCTTGGTAAAAATGAGACACTGTCTATCATTGTCAATGCAACCCTCAACGCTACACAAGAAAGAAGCTTATCACAATCCTGAAAGAGCATAAGAAAGCCATAGCTTGGAGCATAGCAAACATTAATGGCATCAGTCCTTCTTTCTGCATGCATAAGATAAGGTTAGAAGAAGAAGGGAAGCAATCAATTGAGCAACAAAGACGACTCAATGAGAAAATGAAAGAAGTGGTAAAGAAGGAAATCATCAAATGGTTGGATGCAGGCATAATATATCCTATTTCTGACAATAATTGGGTAAGCCCTGTTCAATGTGTTCCAAAATAAGTGGTTTTACTATTGTAACCAATGAATAAAAATGAGTTAATCCCTACTCGCATCGCAACTGGATGGCGTGTGTGCATGGATTACCGACGATTGAATGCGGCCACAAAGAAGGACCATTTCCACTCCCTTTCATCGATCAAATGTTAGATAGGCTAGTTCGTAAAGCCTATTATTGCTTCTTGGATGGTTACTCTGGATACAACCAACTAGCTATTGCACAAGAAGATCAAGCGAAAACCACGTTTACATGTCCTTTTGGAACTTTTGCTTTTCGACGAATGCCGTTTGGTTTGTGTAATGCGCCAGCAATGTTTCAGAGATGTATGATGGCGATATTCTCGGATATGATTGAAGACTCACTCGAGGTATTTATGGATGATTTTTCAGTCTATGGACAAAGTTTCGACCAATGCGCCGACAACTTGGCAAATGTTTTGAGAAGATGTGAGGAAACAAACTTGGTTCTGAATTGGGAGAAAGGCCACTTCATGGCAACAGAGGGAATTGTCCTTGGCCATCAAATCTTGTGTCAAGGCATTAAGGTTGATAAAGCAAAGGTAGAAATCATTGAAAAACTACCAGCACCTACCATTGTCAAAGCAATAAGAAGCTTTCTTGGACACGTAAGTTTTTATAGGAGATTTATCAAAGATTTCTCCAAGATAGTTAAACCTTTATGTCTTTATTAGAGCAAAATACAAAGTTTGTATTCGATGACATTTGTCTGGATGCATTCACAACAATAAAGAAAAAGTTAGTGCAAGCTCCGATTGTCGTAGCACCGAACTGGACTCAACCATTCGAATTAATGTGTGATGCTAGCGACTTCGCTGTAGGAGCTGTTCTCAGACAAAGGAAAGAAAAGGTATTTCATGCTATTTATTATGCTAGTAAAACACTAATTGAAACGTAGGTTCAATACACAACAACTGAAAAAGAGTTATAGCAATGGTCTTCGCATTTGACAAGTTCCGTTCTTATCATGTCGGCGCAAAGACTACAGTATATACGGAGCACTCAGCTTTGAGACACCTTTTCAAAAGAAGAAGCTAAGCCTAGACTTATTAGATGGATCTTACTCCTTCAAGAATTTGATGTTGAAATCAAGGATAGGAAGGGATCCGAGAATCAGGTAGCTGACCATTTATCTCGACTGAAAAGTGGAAGCGAAGATGGACAAAAGACTCAAATTGTCGAAGCATTTCCTGACGAGTAATTATTCACTGTTGACACATCACCATGGTATGCTGATGTAGTCAATTATCTTGTATGTGGAAAGCTACCCATGAGAGAAACTGGTCATAAAAAAATCAGGTTCATACGCGATGCTACTAAATATTATTGGAATGAGCCATACTTATTCAAGGTATTTACTGACAATATAAATCGCTGATATGTTCTTGAAGAAGAAATGATGTCAATACTACAACATTTCCACGACGATCCTTATGGAGGTCATTTTGGTAGAACAAGGACTACTGCAAAGGTCCTGCAATCCGGATTCTATTGGCCCAATTTGTTTCGAGATGCCCATAATTTCGCGCAATAGTGTGATCATTGTCAACGTACTAGTTCTCTTTCTAGACGAAATAAGATGCTCGAACAACCTATCATGGAGGTGGAACTCTTTGATGTTTGGGGTATTGATTTTACGAGACCATTTCCAAACTGTTTTAGAAATATGTATATCCTAGTAGCTTTTGATTACGTATCCAAGTGGATCGAAGTTATTGCAGTACCAAAAGATGACGCTCGGACAGTGTTGAAATTATTTCATACATACATCCTCACAAGGTTTGGCACCCTAAGAGCGTTGATAAGCGATTAAGGCACTCATTTCTACAACAATCAAGTGGCGACTGCATTGAAATGATAAGGTGTGAAGCATCGTATGGCTACAACGTATCACCTGCAAACTAATGGTCAAGCTGAAGTATCCAATTGTCAAATTAAAGGTATACTGGAAAAGGTGGTTAATCCATCTAGAAAGGATTGGTCAATGCGGTTACATGATGCATTGTGGGTGCTTCGCACTGCCTACAAAACACCTCTAAGAATGTCGCCGTATCAGTTGGTATTTGAAAAATCCTGTCACCTCTCTGTCGAACTTGAACATAAAGTTATGTGGGCAATTAAACAGGTAAACTTGGATTATGATGCAGCTGGTAAGAAAAGAATGTTGGACATCACCGAATTAGAAGAAATTCGAAGCCATGCTTATGAGAATGCAGTGATATACAAGGAAAAGACAAAGAGATGGCATGACAAAATCATTTTACATCGACAATTTCATCCTGGTCAATTGGTACTTTTATTTAATTCACGTTTAAAACTACATCCAGGGAAATCTCGATCAAGGTGGTCAGGTCCTTTTAACGCTGTCGAAGCATTTCAAAGCGATGCGATAACAATTGAAAATTTTCAAGATGGACAATAATTCAAAGTGAACGGCCAACGTCTTAAACACTATGTGAGCCCAAACGTTCGAGAACTAGACGAAGTCATCAACCTGGTAAAATTTAATTAATGTCGATGCATTTTATTTTATTTTTATTTACTTTTCAGTTATTTCACTTTTCGTCGTGTTGTTTCATATTCTTAGCAAAAATAAATGTCGTATTTTTGTCGACGCATTAGAGCATATATTATCGGCGATTCAACGATAAGTCAGCATTACCTTTTTCGCAAAAATCGCGCCGATTGATCTTTCTTATCCCAACCATTGGATCAAAACAAACTTGGTATGATTTACAGCCTGGCAATTAATGGCTGCAGGTGCATCGTTTCCCCATACGTTTTCACTCATTACACCTAGGTTGTAAAACCCTCACTACAGTTTTCTTTTTCTCCACAATCGCCATTATTATTGAGAATCAACCTTCTCTGTCGATTTTCTTTTCTCACTTCAAAGCAATATTTTTCTTTTTATTTATTCTCTGATAGTTGCACCATGGCAAAAACTCATGCATCAAAAAACACTCTCAAAAACATTCCAAAACCTTTATCTCGAAATACCCCGAACAACCCTATTGAGATTCTGCCCATAACACCACCATCCTCCTCCACAGGCCCGGTTTTGTTTTTAACGACTGCGGCCAAAGATAGATATCAAAACATAATGATGAAACACAATATACATCCTGAGCAGGGCATCTAACTTTCACCAAACTTACGCTTAGGAAAACAGGTCCACCGCACCATCAATCGCATGGGGTGGGAATTTCTCTACGACCATCCATCTGGTTATTACTCTACTTTGGTTCGGGAGTTTTATGCTAACTTGGTAGACAAGGAACAAGAGTTTGTTTTTGTTTGAGAAGGGCTGATACCATGAAGTGCGGCACATATCAATGTTTTATTGCGTATATCGGAAAGGGTAGACAGTCACTCACCTTTCATGCACAGCATGACTGAAGATACTCTGGCTGCAATGATTAAAGATCTTTGCATCGACAATGCTGCTTGGACAGGAAGCAGTTTTCATAATTTTACAATGCATCGGCGTTATCTGACGACGTTCTGTAAGGTATGGTTTCACTTTATTAATCGTCGTGTGATACCTTCTACACATAGTACTACAGCCACTCTGGACCGTATGTGCTTGTTGCATTCAATATCACACCATCGTCACATCGACATTGGGGAAATCATACATGCTCAGATTGTGGAAGCTACTAGCCGACAAAATGGTATTCTCCCTTTTCCATCTCTTATTATGTTAATGTGTCAACATAAGGGCATTATGCCAAAAGAGGATGAAGAGGTTGTGGAAAATAAGGGTCCGATCAATGATATATCTATTGAAAGAATGACCAGAGGCCAAGATACACATGTGGCTAAAGCAACTTCGACAAATAAAGACAAAGAAAAAGGGAAAGAGAAAGAAGAACAGACTCATGCACCCTTTGATCCAAAAGTATTATGATGATTGGCTAGTTTGAAAATTCTTCTTGACCGTGTTGATGTGTAAACAATCCGTCTTTTAAGTGTGTTAGAAGATTTGGATTACATGCAGAATATATTTTATGCCTATATAAAGGCTTGGAATGAGGCCATTATCGCTACACTGCCTCTTATCAGCACCAGACCACTGCCAAAATTTCCAAAATTTCCTGATATCTTCTTTCACATGCAACAATCTTCATCTGATAAGCCTAATACTATTGGTAGGCCCAATCAAATGCCAACAAGAGTTCACATCTCTGATGATAACAATAATGAAAGGAAGTCAAATGCTGAGGAAGATTGTTGTCGCAATATAGCTGATCTGTTTGAGGAAGAATTCTCAAACAGTTTAGGCACAAATATGGCTGAAAGAGCAAATATTGCAGGAGAAGATGTCGATACAATCAACAGCGATGACAGGGGCCCAACTGAGGATGAACATCATGTGGAAGAGAAAGCCAATCAAGTAGATGAGCAAGTGAAGAAGGAAGAAAATGAGACTGAGAAGGAAGAAATAGAGCCTGCAGAAATATAGGAAAAGAAGGAATCTAATGATGCTCCAGCATTGATCGTGGAGGATGATGTGGGAGCATCTAGCTCAGAAGTGCCTCGACCTGTTGCGAGTCAGGCTGAAATTGTCATAGGCGAAGAAGAGGAACTGAATCCTTTAGCTATTATACCATGCATAACACCACTCACTGAAATCCATCCATCTGATGTGACAATCGATGAGACCATCACCCAACCTACCGAGAGAGAGCACTCTATCGAACCAATTGGTTCGAGGGACAAGAAAAGAAAGAGGCGCAAGGGAAAAAAGTGAAGAAGAACCATGATGACGGGGAGCGCCCAAAGAAGAAAAAGAAAAAAGCAAAGGTAGCCGCTACATCAGCTGCTGATAAATGACTTGGTACAAAATTTTTAGTTTTAATGCATTTTTATTATCATTGCATTTTATTTTGTCATCGCATCATTTTGTTAACTTAGTTGCATTGCAGTTGCATTTTCATTATTTCTATATAATATTGTCAGTGTATTGGGGACAATGCAGACATTAAGTTTGGGGGGAGATAATGTGAAATGGAAATGCAATTACACCCATATATTTAAATTCTATTTGTTTCTTTGGTCAATGAAAATTCACAAAATTTCAACTTGAATGTGCTTACAATTTTTATCTTAATGCGTAATTCTTGAATTATTTGGATGCTGATGTATGCATTGGATGAATGTGAATGAATGATGAATCTAATATTTTCGAATGAATGATTGGAATTGTTTCAGCAATGAATGATTAGTGTTTATGTTTGTATCTTGAACTAATTGACCCGCTACAGCTACATTTTATAAAAGACACTCCAATGTGAGTGCATTATGACTTTTCAAGGGAGAACACTCCGCTACAGGATTAGAAAAAATCATCTAGCAAAAGGCTATCACTGAAAGAGTGTGTGTCGGCGTAATTACATACCTCTTGGGGGTTTGTTGCACCCTATCGTTACTGCCTAGGAACAAAGGTAGAGTAATGCAATGACATCTCTTAGTCATTAATAAAAAAAATAAATAATGTATTGGTTTAAGGAAAATTAGGATTCAATGCATATCACTAACATATATGAAGTTGCAATTTTTGAAGATTCATTTCTATAAATTATCGGTACATTATTCTTTCATATGAATACAATTTGTACATCAGGAATTTAGAGAGTTCAAGTTGTATGGATAATAATTGTGGTAACATTTTTTGCTTCTAACTTTGTTAATTTTTGTTTACTTGAGAACAAGTAAAAACTTAAGTTTGCGGGTGTGATGGTATTACAAATGACATATATTTTCTCTCTAATTTAGTGCTTTTATTGTCTCTTTTGTATCTCATTAGCATGCATCATAAGCATTTTATAATTAGTTTTTATATTTTCTAATACATTTCTAGTTAGTTTAAACTCTCGTTATTTCTATATATTTTGTACTAATGTCGACGCTAGTAGTTGGTATATTGCATATTAAGAGTGCTAGCACAGGAACTCAGTTCAGAAGATCAACATTGACAGAATGCAGCCACAAAACTAGCCTAGAATTGCGACCAAAGATGTCGCTGCATTGAAGTTGAACCTTAAATGAGTAGAGTTAAGCTGAGTTTACACTAGAAGCACCAGCACAGGAATATCACAAATGTCGCTGTAATTACAACATCAAAATACGTCTAATAGTACAGCGATAATCTGCAGATCTTTAAAGAAAATATGTAATCTATGTGAGTGCACAGTTGTACTCTAACTAACTTTGACAGCTAAAACAATCCACATCTGAATCTGAGAATGAAGGACGAAATCTGCAAATATTTAGGGGTTATAAATTGACGAAAAAATGAGGAAAAACATCATCAAGAATAAGGGGATTAAATTCTGAAAATTCTTCGTGAATCAAAGATTTGAGCTGGAATTGGAGAGCTGATTAACCATGTCTGCAACTGCTTCAAATGAGAGGTGCTTGATGTTGAGCAAGAGGAACAAGTAAAGAGTAAGCCTAGTAGTCTAGAGATAGTAAGCTTCATTGTACTCTTTATTTCTTCTAAAACGATGATGGATTCTGTTGATGTTAAATGAATACGAGAGTATCTTTTAATATTATATCATTTTGATTCTTATTTTACATTACTTGTCCGCTTATTCTTGGATTTAACTGCTCTAAACACAAAAGTGAAATTACAGTACATCGACATCGAGAGATGCGATGACAGGTTAGATTAACAAGTGGGTTAGGCGGGAGCTGCTCGGGACTGGGACAGACTCCAGTTACTTGTTCTTGGATACACATCATTACTCGCATCGAGAGGTGGAGTAGTGTATCTAAGTCAGGATTAAGTAGGGAGTTATTATGAGAAAGAATTCAAAAGGACTTCATTGCTGCGAAAATTCGTCTACATTTTACCTTGTTGAAGCATCCAGCGTTGCAACCTGTAGAATCAGTGAACCATTTCCACCCTTTACACTTGATCACTTTTATATTTCCTGGATTTAAATTTCCATTACTCACACTCAACAATTTTGGATTTATTTTTAGTACATTGACATCTAACTTCTGAGATTTGACTTTTATACAATGACAGTAATGATTAATTTAGTGTGCATAACTGACATAACTGCACTGACAACCCTATTCGCATTATACTAATTTTTCTTCTATTAATTGCTTTAACATTAAGACATCGAAAATCATTTCCTCGTGGGATCGATATTTGATAGCTCTGTCTATCAACTGTACTTGCATCGACATGTGTACGCTTGCGCAATCGTGTGTCGTAAAAACACCGATCAACCAGATATTTAGGCTGGTAATTTTGAACTGAAACCAGTGATGTTTCAGATGCTCAACTCCAATAGGCAGTATTTAGGTTTTCCGCATGAAGAGGCACGAGAACATTTGATATCATTTTTACTTATTTGTGCATCCTTTAGTCAACATGGTGTCCCTAATGATGCTTTGAAAATGCAATTATTCCCTTATTCATTGCAGGGTAAAGCAAGAACATGGTTCTTCGGATTACTGGTAGGATCTATCATATCTTGGAATGCGTTAGCAACGCAGTTTGTCTTGCATTTCAATCCGTCGATAATGAACGCAAGGTTGCGAAATGACATCACTACATATCATCAACTTGATGATGAGAATTTACACACAACATGGAAGCGTTACAAAGCATTACTTCGACGTTGCCTAATGAATGGAATTCAACAAGAGACCCAAATTGAGATTTTTTTATAATGGTTTAAATGCTCAGACAAGAAATCTTGTCGATGTATTTGCAAATTGTCCATTGTTGGATTGTACATATGATGAAGCTATTCGAATTTTAGAGAGGTTTGCCCAAAACGACTATCAATATCCAATCTCTCATTCTGTACAGGTAAAAACTAACCTTAGAGTTCTTGAATTAGATGCTATTTCTGCATTGTCAGTGCAGGTATCCTCACTGGCCAACATCATAAAGAATATGAAAGGAACAAGAGATGTTGCTCCTATACAAGTGGCCCAGCAATTGGATACATCGATATTTTCCTGTGAGATTTAAGGCAACAATGATAGCTATGAGGACTGTCCACAACATGCAAAAAATGCATACTATGTAAATAACATCCGAGGGGGATCATTTGGTAATTCATACAACAATCGTTCTCAACAACCTTGGGGGAATCACAATACTTCCACGTATAGATATGGAAATTCCTCAAATCAAGGGGTTTATAGAGAAGGAGGTTACAATGCCAATTCGCAGTAGAATTATCATCAGAATTCACAGATCAATTCTCATTCTGACCAGGTGCAATCACGTAATCCAATGCAACCACAATCGTAATTACAGCCACAATAGTCTGTACCACTACAAATGCAAGGACAACATCATTAGCATCAACAGCAGCAGTTTGCTCAACCAAAGGCAGATCCTATAGCTACTCTTGAAGCAATGATGCGCGAGCATATCACACGAACTGAAGCAATAGTGCAAGGAAATTCTTCTTCCATATGAGCATTAGAAGCTCAGCTCCTCAGTTAGCTTTTAATCTTAGTAATAGATCGCCAGGTACTCTGCCTAGTGATACTAAAAATCCAACGCAAAGGAGGAAGGAGCATTGCAAAGCAATCACATTAAGGAGTGGAAAACAGATAGTAGGGCTAAGCAATTCTAATCAAAACCATGTCGAAGCATCCACTTCACAGCAACAAGAAGAAGATATAGCTGAAGGAAGTCAAGCAGAAATCAATGCTGAAGAACCAACTGTAGTACCATCTCTACTTACAGTCTACCCAAATAAGTTGTCGACACAACCATCAAAGTCGATACCACTGAGTTATTCACAACAACCCACTACCACAACACCTTTGTCATTCCCACAACGATTTAAAGAAAAAGTTCATGACAAAGATTACCAAAAGTTTGTTTCTACTCTGAAACAATTGCATATTAATATACCTCTAATAGATGCTCTTGCGCAGATACCAAGTTATGAGAAATACATAAAGGAGATGTTATCAAAGAAAAAGAAATTATCCGTCATCGAAATGATTGTGCTCACAGAGGGGTGCAGCGCTGTGCTCACAAACAAGTTGCCAACCAAGATGAAAGATCCTAACAGCTTCACAATCCCATGCTCCATAGGGAATCATTACTTAGGTAAAGCTTTATGTGATCTAAGAGCTAGTATTAATCTAATGCCTTTGTCTACTTTTAAGAAATTGGGAATAGGTTCGATAAAGCCCACTGCGGTGACATTGCAACTAGCGGATAGATCTCTTGCACAATCGGAGGGACAAATTAAAGATGTTCTTGTTCAAGTTGATAAGCTGGTGTTCCCTACTAATTTTATCATCCTAGATTGCGAAGTAGAGAAGGAGATACCCATTATTTTGGGACGGTCATTTCTTGCAACAGGAAGAACACTTATCGACGTGTTCAAGGGAGAACTAGTGATGCATCATAATGATGATCATGTAACCTTCAGTGTGTTTGAGGCATCACCATCCGGACCTAAAGAATAATGCCACCACACAGACGTGTTGGACGAAATTATTTTGGAAGAATTTTATGCAAGGAGTTCAACATTTTCTGGTGATGATGCGACAACATCTACCGATGACATCCTAGATGGCTGTGCTGACAAAGAGGAAGTGAACAATTGTTAACTGCATAAAAACTGGCAAATGGAATCTTTGGATTTGTCTAACAGGATAATCCCAATGTTTAAACCATCTATTGAGCAAGCTCCTACCTTGGAGTTAAAACCATTGGCGACACATTTGAAATATTTCTTCCTTGGTGACAACGAGACACTGCTTGCTATTGTCAACGCATCCCTCGACGCAATGCAAGAAGATAAGCTTATCACAATTCTCAAAGAACATAAGAAAGCTATAGCCTAGAGCATTGCAGATATCAGAGGCATTAGTCCCTCTTTTTTTATGCACAAGATTAGGTTAGAAGATGAAAAGAAGCAATCAATTGAGCAACAACGAAGACTCAATGAAAAGATGAAAGAAGTAGTAAAGAAGGAAATTATCAAATGGTTAGATGCGAGCATTATATATCCTATCTCTCATAGCGATTGGGTAAGCCCGGTTCAATATGTGCATAAAGAGAGTGGCTTCACAGTTGTGACCAACGAAAAGAATGAGTTAATCCCTACTTGCATTGCAACTGGTTAACGAGTATACATGGATTATCGACGACTGAATGCGGCCACAAAGAAGGACCATTTTCCATTACCTTTCATCGATCAGATGCTGGATAGATTAGCTGGTAAAGCCTATTATTGTTTCCTAAACGGTTACTTTGGATACAACCAAATTGCTATTGCACCGGAGGATCAAGCAAAGACAACGTTCACATGCCTTTTTAGAACATTTGCTTTCCAACGCATGCCGTTTGGGTTGTGTAATGCGCCAGCAACATTCCAGAGATGTATGATGGCAATATTTTCGGACATGATTGAGGATTCCTTAAAGGTATTCATGGATGATTTCTCTATCTATGGACAGAATTTCAACCAATGCGTTGACAATTTGGCAAGAGTCTTGAAGATATGCGAGGACACAAATCTAGTTCTAAATTGAGAGAAACGTCACTTCATGGTAACTAAAGGCATTATCCTCGGGCATCAGATATCTTGCCAGGGCATTGAGGTTGATAAAGCAAAGGTCGAAATCATCGACAAATTACCACCACCCACCACTATCAAAGCAATAAGAAGCTTTCTTGGACATGTTAGCTTTTATAGACGATTCATCAGAGATTTCTCCAAGATAGCTAAACCCTTATGCTCGTTACTAGAGCAAAATAAAAAGTTTGTGTTCGATGTCACTTGTCTTAACGTGTTCAAAATAATAAAAAAATGGCTGGTACAAGCTCCGATTGTCGTTGCATCGAATTGGACGCAACCTTTCGAACTTATGTACGATGCTAGTGACTTCACTATAGGAGCTGTCCTAGGCCAAAGAAAAGAAAAGGTATTTCATACTATTTATTATGCTAGTAAAACTCTAACCGAAACGTAGGTCAATTATACCACGACTATGAAAGAGTTGCTAGCAGTAGTCTTCGCATTTCACAAGTTTCATTCTTATCTTGTCGGTGTAAATACCACTTACACTGATCACTCAGCATTGAGACACCTTTTCAGCAAAAAAGATGTCAAACCTAGACTCATCAGATGGATCCTATTACTTCAAAAATTTGATGTGGAAATTAGAGATAGGAAAGGATCTAAAAATCAAGTAGCTGACCACTTGTCTCGGCTGGAAACTAGGAGTAAAAATAGCCAAACAACTTAGATTGTCGAGGTATTTCCTGACGAGTAATTATTTGCTGTTGATATATCACCATGGTATACTGATATTGTCAACTACCTTGTATGTAGAAAGCTATCTATAAGTGCAACTGGTCACAAGAAAAGTAGGTTCATACGCATTGCTGCTAAATACCATTAGAATGAGCCATACCTATTTAAGGTATACGCCGATAATATAATTCATCGCTGTGTACCTGAAGAAGAAATTATGTCAATCCTGCAGCACTGCCATGACGCCCCTTATGAAGGACATTTTGGTGGCACAATGACTGCTGCAAAGGTTTTCCAGTCAGGGTTCTATCGGCCCAATTTGTTTCTAGATGCTCACAACTTCGTATAATAATATGATCGTTGTCAACGCACTGGTTCAATATCTCGACGCAATGAAATGCCCTAACAATCCATTATAGAGGTAGAGCTCTTTAACGTTTAGGGTATAGATTTTATGGGACCATTTCCAAACTCTCTTGGAAATATGTATATCTTAGTGGCTGTTGACTACATCTCAAAGTGGATTAAAGATATTGCGGTGCCAAGAGATGATGCTCAGATAGTGTTGAAATTCTTTCACACATACATCCTCACAAGATTTGGAACACCGTGAGCGTTGATAAGCGACCAAGGCACCTATTTCTACAATAATCAGGTACCGAGTGCATTAAAACGATATGGTGTGAAGTATCGTATGGCTATCACGTATCATCACAAACTAATGGTTAAGCCGAAGCATCCAATAGTCAAATTAAAAGCATACTTAAGAAGGTGGTTAACCCATCTAGGAAGGATTGGTCTGTGCGGCTACATGACACATTGTGGGTGCTTCGTACCGCTTATAAAACCCCGTTGGGGATGTCGCCATATCAATTAGTGTTTGGGAAGTCTTGCCACTTGCCTGTTGAACTTGAACATAAGGCTATGTGGGTAATTAAACAAGTGAATTTGGACTATGATTTCGTTGGAAAGAAAAGACTGTTGGACATCACGGAATTAGAAGAAATCCGACGCCATGCTTATGAAAATGCTGCGATATACAAGGAAAAGACAAAGAAATGGCATGACAACATCATCTTGCGTCGATAATTTCATCCTGGTCAATTGGTACTTTTATTTAATTCATGTTTAAAATTGCATCCAGGGAAATTTCGATCAAGGTGGTCAGGTCCATTTAAGGTTATTGAAGCATTTCAAAACGGTGCATTGACAATCAAAAACTTACAGGATGGATAACAATTTAAGGTGAATGGCCGACGTCTTAAACACTATGTGAGCCCAGATGTTCGAGAACCAGACGAAACCGTCGACCTAGTGACATTTAAATAATGTCGATGCATTTCTTTATGTACTTTTAATTGTTTCACTTTTCGTTATGTTGTTTCAAATTCTTGGCAGAAATAAAAATCATCTTTTTGTCGACGCATTGAAGCACAGATTATCGGCGCATCCTGCGATCAGACAGCATTACTTTTTCAGCTAGAATCGCGCCAATTGATTCTTTCCTCTCCCAGCCATTGGATGAAAACGAATTGGTACGATCTGCAGCCTAGATATTAATGGCTGCAGACGTAACGTTTCCCCGTGTTTTTCCACTTATTACGCCTATGTTATATAATCCCCCTCATGGCAGTTATCTTTTCTCTTCATATCCGCCATTACTACTGTGATTTATTTCCTTTAGTGTCTTCATACTTCCTTTCCCTATTTCGAAGTGATATTTCTCTACAACTCTTCTTTACTTTCTTTTTCTTTCACCATGGCTAAAACTCGTGCTTCCAAAAATACTCCTAAACCCTCCTCCAAGAACACTCCAACTACTTCTATTGTGGTTCCGTCCACGACACCACCGCCTTCATCCACAGGTCCAGTTTTGCTCCTAACGACTGCGGCCAAAGATTGGTATCACAATGTTATGCTAAAGCGTAACATCCACCCTGAACAGGCTTCCAACTTTCCCCACATCTGACTCTTGGAAAACAAGTTCACCGTACCATCAGTCGCCTCGGGTGGGAATATTTTTTTGACCATCTTTCAGGTTATTCCCCTACTCTGGTTAGAGAATTTTATGCAAATTTGATGGACCAAGAACAAGAGTTTGTGTTTGTTCGAGAGGGTTAGTGCCATGGAGTGTGGCACATATCAATATTTTGCTACAAATTCTGGAACGGATAGATGAGCATGTGTCCTTCATGCACAGTTTGAACGATGATAACTTGGCCCAAATGATGAATGACCTTTGTGTCGATGGTGCTACATGGACGGGAAATGGATTTCGTAACTATACAATACACAAGCACTACCTTACAACCTTTTGCAAGGTATGCTTTCATTTCATTAACAATCGTGTTATGCCTTCAACCCACAGCACTACGGCCACACTAGACCGTATGTGTCTATTGCATTCCATCCAACATCACCGACATATCGACATTGAGGAGTTTATACATGCTCAGATTGTAGAAGCTGCAGGAAAGCAAAATGGTATCCTTCCTTTTCCCTCTTTTATCATGTTACTCTGTCAACACAAGGGCATTATGCCCAAAGATGATGAAGAGGTTTTGGACAACAAAGTCTGATCAACGATATATCGGTTGAGAGGATGACACGAGGCCCAGATACACCTGTTGCCAAGGAAACTTCGAAGAAGAAAGACAAGGGAAAAGGGAAATGGGAAAAGAAAGAAGAACAGACCAATGCACCCACAAATCCTCAAGTGTTAAAAAGACTGGCTAGTTTGGAAATCCATCTTGACCGTATTGATATGCGCATAATCCGCCTCATGAGCACATTAGACGATTTGGATTACAGGCAGCATATATTTTATACATACACAAAAGCTTGGAACGAAGCCATTGTCGCTGCATTGCGTCCCATCAGCACTAGATCACTGCCAGATTTCCCAGCATTCTCTGATATCTTCTGCCCTATGTACCACTCCTTATCTGACCAGCCTACTACTGATGGTAGGCCTACTCAAATACCAATAAGAATTCACATATCTGATGATGAAAACGATGAAGGGCATTTAAAGGCTGAGGAAGATTGCTGTCACAACATTGCTGATCTGTTCGAGGATGAATTCTCCAACAGTCTAGGCGAAAATATGGCTGAGAGAGCAACTGTTGTGGAAGAAGATGTCGATGCAGTCGATTGAGCTGATAATGGTCTACCTGAATTTGAGCAATATAGGGAAGAGGAAGCCAATCAGGGAGGTGATCAAGAGAAGGATGAAGAAAAAAGAAGAAGGAAAGGAAGAAGAGAAGGAAGAAACTGAACCTACCAAGGTGTAGGAGGAGAAGGAACCCGATGTCCCGGTAATGATCGTTGAGGATGTTGTGGAGGCATCTATCTTAGAAGAGACTCGACCTACTGCGAGTCAGGCTGAGGTTGTCACTGGTGAAATAGAGGAACTGAATCCTCTGCCTATTGTGCCTTATATAGCACCACTTACCGAGATTCATCCATCAGAGGTGACAATTGATGAGGCCGTCACCCAACTAGCAGAAGAGGAGCAATCTACCAAGCCGGTTGGTTGCATCGACTGCTGCTGAATAATTTAGTACATCTCTTTTTAGTTAGTTTTCATGCATTTTTCTTATGCCTGCATTTTCATTATCACTACATTCCTCTTAGTTTACTACATTGTAACTACATTTCCATTCATTTTATATATCTATTGTCAGTGCATTGGGGACAATGCACACATTAAGTTTGGGGGGAAGCTAATGTGACTTGGAAATGCAACTACACCTTTTTATTTGACTTTTATTTTGTTTCTTTAGTAATGAAAAGTGAAAATTTCAACAGAAATGTACCCACAAATTTTTATTTTGATGCATAATTCTTGACTTTTTTGAATACTAATGTGGAAATTGGATGAGTATGAATGAATGTTGAGTCTTCTATTTTGGAATGAATAATTGAAATTATTTTAGTAATGGATGGATAGTGTTGGTGTTGAATCTTGAACTAACTGATCAGTACAGCGACATTGAATGAATAAAAGACACTCCAATATAAGTGCATTGTGACTTTTAAGGAAGAACACTCCACTACAGACAAAGAAAAGAAATCTTATCTAGCCAAAGGCTGTAACTGCAAGAGTGTATGTCAATGTAATTACATGCCTCCTGGGGTTTGTTGCACCCCATCGTTACTGCTCAGGAATAAAGGTAGAGTAATGCAATGACATCTTTCAGTCACTTACAACAATGAGAAAAAGAAGAAAGAAAGAAAAATAAGAATAAATTGCTGAAATGGTTCAAGAACATTGATGAAATTGCAATTTCAAGTTGTTCATGTCTGTAAATTGTCGGCGCATCATTCTATTAAATGAATGCAGTTTAAACATTAGAAATTTAGAGAATTCAAGTTGTATGAATAATGATTGCGGTGACATTTTTAATTGCTACTTTGTTAATTTTTTTTTACTTGAGGACAAATAAAAACTCAAGTTTGGGGGTGTGATGGTATTACAAATGGCATAGATTTTCTTCCCAATTTAGTGTTTAAATTGTCTCTTTTGTATTTCATTTAGCATGCATTGTTAGCATTCTATACTCAGTTTTCATGTTTTCCAACTCATTTATAGTTAGTTTAAATTCTTGTTATTTTTATCTATTTTTGTACCAATACCGACACAAGCAGCCAATATATTGCTTCTTAATATTGTCAGCGCAGGAACTAAGCCTAGAAGCTTAATGCTGAACGAATGCAGCCACAAGATCAGCTAGTAATTACGACCAAGAGATGTCACAGCATTGAAATTGAACCTTGAATGAGTAGAAGCTGAATTCACAACTGGAAGCACCAACGCAGGAATTTCACAAATGTCACTGCAATTATGATCTCAGAACGCGCTCAGTGATGCAGCGACAATCTGCAGATCTGTGAAGAACATACTAGAAATGTGTGAGTGCACAGCTGTATTCTAACTAATTTTGATAGCTACAAAATGCAGATCTAGATCTGAGAGAGAAGGTTGAATCATGAAACATTTTAGAGGCTATAAATAGACAAATAAAGAATGAAAGAGATCATCAAGAGCTAAGGGTTTTAATTCTGAAAATTCTGTGTGAATTTAAGATTTGAGCTGGAAATCGGGGAGCTGATGAAGCAAGTCTGTAACTGCTTCTAATGAGAAGTGCTTGATATCGAGCAAGAGGAACAATTAGGGAGTAGGGCTAGTAGACTAGAGATAGTAAGCTTCGTTGTACTCTTTAATTCTTCTTAAACGATGATGGATTTTGATGATATTAAATGAATACGAGAGTATTTTTTGATGTTAGATCATTTTGATCCTTACTTTACACTGCTTATCTGTTTATTCTTAGATCTAACCGCTCTAAACACAAAAGTGAAATTATAGTACGATAACCTCGAGAGATGCGGTGACAGGTTAGATTAACAAGTGGGTTAGGCGAGAGCTGCTCGGGACTGGGATAAAAACCAGTTACTTGATCTTAGATACACACCGTTACTCGTACTGAGAGGTGGAGTGATTGTATTTGAGTTGGGATTAAGTAGGGAGTTGTTGTTGATAAGAACTCAAAGGGACTTCATTGCAGTGACAATTCATCTATATATTACCTTATCGACGCATCTAGCGTTGCAACTTAGCAATATTCAGTGAACCATTTCTACCCTTTACACTTGATCACTTTTACATTTTATGCAATTTAAATATTCAGCTCTTAACACTCAACACATTTGATTTACTTTCAGTATATTGATGTTTAATCTCTGAAGTTTAACCCTAATTACATTGACATTGATTGACTATTTTAGTGTGCAGATCTGACATATTGCACTGATATCAGTACTCACATTACATTTAATTTCAGTATTGATTGCTCCGACATTTAGACATCAAGAACCCATTCCTCGTGGGATCGATATCTGATAGATTTATCTATCAACTATACTTGCATCAATGTGTTTATGATTGCATAATCGTTGTGTCGTAAAATCATCGATCACTAAGCTAGAAAGCTCACCTGTGTACTATTGTTGTTTTGTAGATTTCCTTTTGGCTGGTAGAAGATCGAATTACCTAGAAGACATCACACTATTCGAAAGCTGGTTCGGTGGTCCTTGCATCACTTGGTTATATGGCATGTACTAGGATGAATTGACTTGTACTTCTTGTATGGATGAATGGATCTTTATTGTGAAATCTTGATGAATATTGGTCAAGTTGGTATGATAGTTAAATATGATATGCATACTATATTGTGTTGTATACAAGGTCTTGAAACCATGAAAAATGTGTTGGTATATTTCATTTGAAGTTATGAAGTGATGAATGGTTGAAAACTTGTAGTTTATGCATGTCCTATTGATTTCTGTATAATTGTTTCGGTAGAACTTATGCTTGTATCAGTAGAAGTAAGGGTAGGAGAGAGGTTATTTACTGACTTGGGTTTTATCGGTAGTTACATAATAGGTATCGATCGTTCTGCGTATACTTGTATTGGTAGCTAGGATGCTTGTATCGGTAGAAGTTGCAGGGTACGACTCCCTAGCTCTTTGGAGGTTTTAGTATCGGTAGAAGCATGACTTGTATCGGTAGAAGTCTGCACTGTTTCTAAGTTGCTCATTAACTTAACTACTACCGATACATTTCTAACAAGTATCGGTTGAAGTCTCCAAAATTCGTGAAAATGACATTTTTGCCCTTTTTGAGTTATGTTGGCATTCAATTGATGATTCATATTGTGTATTTTGGATTACCTTATTAAAATACTAATAAACGACACATTAACGAGGTAGTAAATTCAAAATAAGGATGAACAGACATCGAGACCCTAACTGACGACGGTTTCAAGTTTTGAGTGTTACAAGCTTCATGAGGAATAACTTATTCTGATCCTATAACCGATGTAGGCCCAAATCACCATTCAAGATAGGTTTACAACAAATATCCTAGCTTACAAGCGATGGTTTCCTGCTCGACTCAGAGGAACCCCACAAAAAGCTACGAGCCAACTTCTCTATCTCATTATATACAGATATAAGGATTTTATCCATTGACATGAAGTAATTCGGTACTGCTAGAAGCACCGATTTAACCAATTTGAGTCGCCCCGCAAGTGATAGCTTCATTGCCTCCCATCCATTGAGTCTTTGACGGGCCTTATCTAATATGAATTGAAAAGTTTCAATCCCCACTCTGTTGTGAAACAATGGAACCCCTAAGTAGATACCAAGATCATCCATTTTGGTATAGCCAAGAATGGTACAAAGCATCTCTGAAACATTATTATGACATTGTTTGAGAAAAATACCTTAGTTTCCTTGCAGTTCACTCGATGGCCAAAAAATAAACAAAAAGACCGAAGCACTTGTTAGAGACATAGAACATTTTTCCTATTGGCTTTGTAGAAGAGGATAAGGTGGTCCGTGAAGAATAAATGGGAAATACCAGGCCCTCGTCTTGATAGGAAGAATGGTTTCCAACTCCCACTATCATAAGCTATCTCAATCAAGTGTCCAAGCCTCTCCATGCCTAGTACAGATAAGTATGGTGATAATGAATCACTTTGCCTAACCCCTCTAGTCGGCTTAAAAGCATCAGTAAGCGTTCCATTCCAAAGTAGTTGCATAGATGAGGAAGTGACACAGTGCATTATGACACGAATAAGAGAACTAAGTAGCCCTGCATCATGTAAGGTGTCATTAAAAAAATCCCAACGAACCCTATCATAGGCTTTCTCTAAATCAACCTTTACTACCAACCAGCCCACTCTACTCTTTGTAGTTTTCATTGTGTGGATTGCTTCCTGAGCTATTACAATATTATCTAAGATGTTACAGGAAGGTATAAAACTAGACTGATTTTGCTTCACCAAGGATTGCATCACTTGTCGAAGACGGATAACGATAGTTTTTGTGACCACTTTGTACAACACAGTACATAAGCAAATTGGCTGAAATTATTGAATTGTTTCAGCATCAACTGTCTTAGGGATTAGCACCAGTAGCGTACTATTAACATTAGGTCTAAAAGATTGTCCCGAGAAAATATTTCGAATCGTCCTATACACACTAGGGCCAATAATATCCCAATTTTCTTGGAAGAACTTCGCATGAAACCCGTGTAGTCTCAGAGCTTTGAGAGGAGCCATGCTAAACATCAAGCTCCTAAGTTTCTCCATTGAAACCTCTACCTCAAGCATTTGGATGACAAAAGAAGGAATTTTCGAAAAGTAACCCCGAATAAAGCATACCCCTATTACATTCATATCCACTGGGTAAAGATTTTGAAAGAAATCCACAGCATGTTTTTTCAATATCTCCTCATCGTAGCACCAACCTAGATCTTCCACTTTCAACTGAACTACTCTGTTCTAATTTTGCAGTTTTAGTATCCATCGATGGAAAAAAGTAGTGTTTCTATCCCTTATGTAAACCATTCACTCCTGGACTTTTGGAACCATAACACTTCTTCTTGATTCAATATATTTTCAATCTCCAATCGAACATCAGCTTCTCGATCTTTGAGTCTCTTTGTGCTTTTTCGCTCCAATGCCTCTTGTATTCTCTTCAATTCCCGTATAGCCTATTCCTTTCGAGCAAAAATGTTCCCAAAGACTAACTTGTTCCATTCTTGAACTGTTTGAGAAAAAGATTCCAAATTACTCACCACTTTATCACTCATATTCCATACTTCCTTAACTAAATCCGTGAACTCTGGATGCATTAACTAGCTAGCGAGAAACCGAAATAGCCTAGCACCTCTACTCGCAACTAGCTTATTAGTAGTAATGAGGATTGGCCGATGGTTGGATTTAAGTTTGTGAAGATGTTTCACAGTTGAATCCAGAAAATTAAAAATCCAATGGTTATTGCAAAGCCCTCGATCAAGCCTTTGATAGAGTGATCCCCTACACCAAGTAAAGCTCAGACCTTTGAATCCCATGTCATGAAGCCCATTCCTAAACACAAAATCGCAAAACTGATTACATCCTATTTTGCCAGATTTCGAGCCCTCTTTTCTGTCCTCGCTACTTAATATCGTGTTAAAATCCCCTTCCAAGAGCCAAGGTTCTTTAATACCTGTGGCAAATTGGCTAAGATGCTCCCATAATTGTACACGATGAGCCTATCTTGGACTAGCATAATCAACAGAGAAAATTAAAGAAGATTGACAACCCTGCTTCCTAATACGTATGTTGATGAATTGAGAGTGAACCTCATGAATTTCAACACTCATATTATTCTGCCATAAGAGCCAAACACCCATTGAGGATCCATTCATTTCCACCTGAAACGAAAATTCAAATCCCAGTTTGGAAATAACTAATCTGCTTTACTTCCGCTGATTCTTGTTTCAAATAACGCTACCAAGTTCGGTATAAACTCCCTTCTATATTCTTTCAAATAGCTATGAAAGTGTGGGTGCCGCACCCTTGACAATTCCAAAAAATAATAGGTTTAAATCCATAATAATAGTATCAAAGAGAGAAGGACTAACCCTTAATCAAATTATGCCTCTATTCCCTATTCATTCCCCTCTAACGTTAACGTTTTTGGATCACATAACATTACTACATCCTCATCCACTTCCTTGTCCAGACCCTGCAGGATTCTCTCTACCGCCAAATTCATCGGCATTGAGGGTGAGTCATCACTTGAGAATTTATATGGATTTAACTTAGGAGATCCACCCAAATTATTTCCCCCCATTTCTCGACTCAATATATTCAAAATAGACCCCTTATGGCGAACCATCTTTCCTACTCTATCACAACTGTCATTCATCTTCTTAGTAATGTTTTCAACTTTATTATACAATTTCACAGCTATGTGTTTCTTTCCATTAAGCATAGGGTTGAAAAATTGAAATTTGATAGGCTGCACTTTTTCGCCTAACACAATTGGGCCCATTCTAGACCCATCATCAAAGGGAATTTCGGATGGGCCAGAGGAAGACGTACCAACCTTATTAACAGGTTTGAGGACATTCACCAAAGGTTTGTTCCTTTTTTCCAACAGAATCCCTTTCCTCTTATTTTTGAAAACTCTTTTCGCAATATCTCTAAATTTATTCCCTGATTTTACCGCTCCAAGAGATTTTGACATTACTGCATTTCCAAAAATACCACCCCTATCAATGCTTATATCTTCTCCATTAGTGTCAACACCATCTTCCGAATCTCCTTGATCACCGCCAATATTCTTGCTCAACACGTCAAATCTAGAACCTCCAACTGTGCCACCAAGGGCCAAACTCTTCTACTTCTGCCTGCTTTTGTGGTCCCTATGCTTTCTCCAATGTATGACCTTCAGTCATCTCCTTCCAATTTCCTTGTCCTTGACTAAAAGGACAACGTTCTCTTGCATGTCCCCATCGCCCATATCTAAAACAGATCAATGATAGTGACTCATATTCAACTCGCTGTGTTCGACCATTTATTTTAACCTTTGAGATTAGCGATTTCCCCAAGTCCACATAAACCGCAAGTCTCACAAATTGGCCCCGTGAATTATTTTCAGTATTTCGATCAATTTTGGCCACTGTTCCAACAGCTCCTCCTATGAATCGTAGCAAGCTCTTAGTATATATCCCCTCAGGCAAACCCGAGAGACGGATCCAAACTAGAAGGCTTTGGGGCATATCCTGATCCGTTGAGAAGGAAGGTGTCTATGGTCTCACCGAGATATAGTGACCAAGAATCTTCCATGGTCCTCTAGACAACACCTCAAGATAATCCTCCTCATTTTGAAATCTAATTGAAAAATAGTTATTCTCCAAATCTAGAACTTGTATTGGTTGCTTCGTTATCTATAAGATCTATAGTCTATTAGACATAGACATGTAAGACAATTTCCTCCCAAGTAACTTAACTATTAACGTTTGTGACATTCGCTTGGCGATGACGTTATGAACACGTCTAGAAAAAGAAATATTTGGAACGCCATTCACAATCTTCTGCTTCGCATCTCCATCCTCCAGTATAAACTCATCATCCTGTTACATCTCCTTCGAATCTATCAAAGTGCCTAGTAACATGTCTTTCCACGATCCTTTAGTTGTATTATCAGTATGCGACTTACCACCTTTTTCATCCACGATGGGATCATCTGGAACCGGAGGTTCATTTGGACGGCGACGAACTTTTTTGAACTACCTTCCAATGATATCTTTGATTGGGAGAATTGCTTTGACTCCAAAAGATGGAAACATCTTAAGTAGTGTCGTATTGTTAAATGGAACACCCTTTTTAAACCAAAATATTAAAGAAGGCATACCTAAATATCTTTAAGATCATCGTTATCACCATGACTATTATCATGAACACTATTACAAGTAGTAAAACAACTTTGTTTTCATAATAACGTTTATAATCTAATAGTAAAAATCATTTAATAATCAATTAAAATTTTCATGTACGATGCTTGAAAGTTATTCGATACACATTGTACCAAATTTCAATACCACATATATGTTATAAAATCTTATGATGCTCTAATAAATTATTGTACTTTATAATTCAATCTAAAATTATAATCCAATCATTCAACAATAACAAATTAAGCAATGAAAAAAACAATAACAAATTAATGAGTCAATTAGATCCTATTGGATTTCTCTTTTTTTTCCCTTTAATTAAAGGCAATTGATTAGTAATACTCTTTCTCAAAATTTTAATCAAATTTCAAGTATATTGAATAACAATAATTTAATCATAAAAAATTTTAATCATCCAAATATCATGCATACTTATAATTTAATAAAAGAATCTTAGTTGATCCCAACAAGTGGCTTCAGTGGAAAGAGGATGTTATTCATCTTAGGATTCTGGGTTCGAGCACCTGTGTGCGTTGTCAAAAAATTAAAAAAAAGTATGAACAGATACTACCATATAATCACACTTTTATATTCAAAAAAAAATCTTAGTTTAAAAAAAACCTTGAAGTAATAATATTTTTCTCATAAAATAAATTTACCAAAAATCAATCAACAAAGAAGAAAAATTTACCATGTAAGGATTATATAAATTTTTTTGAATAAAAGGACATAAAAAAATTTAGAGATTTATGTGTACATTAATAGTTAAACGCTCTAATGATTGCTCATAATGCGCTAATCTCAATTAAAAACTGAAATAATAGTAACTTTAGGAGGCAATTGACAATAGCAAATTTGGAGATATTTTTCATAAATTTTCTGATTTCTTATTTGAAATTAATTAGGTTTGAAAAAAAATTCTAAAAATATTATCGTTAAAAATATTGCAAATAGGTATCCAAAAGTTACTTTTAAAAATTTTGAATTTCTGTTAATTCTTTTGAAAAAATTACTCTTTATTTCAATTTTTTTAAATTAAATAAAATACTAATTAATATTTATTATATTTTCTTAATCTTTTCGCAATATACATGGGGTTCTCGAAAATAATTATTCATATTAGATGATTAATATAAATATTTATATTAAAAATTTTATTGAAAGAAAATATTATATTAAAATTTTCAAAACTTTGATTTCTTTGTAGTAATAAATTCTTTTTGGCACTACACCAGTGGTTGCGGGCGTAATGTACATGGGGCATTCCAGCAACAACGACCGCTAACGTGCGCCTCTCACTCTCCTCGACAAATTCCAATAACGCCACCCTTTTCACTGCTCGTCGTCCCTCTGTTAGGTCTGTTTTATTTTTCAATCTCTCTATCTCTACCCATTTCATGAGTTCTTTTTAGTTATTTTGGAAACCCTAGATTTTTGTTATTTCTTTTTCATTTATTCTTTTCGAAATCTTATTTCCTCATTGGATTACGTGCAGTAGAGGGAGACTAGGACCTAGGCATTGACGATAGTTTGTGAAAACTCTTTAATCGGAAGAAACTCTATCCATATTTAGCTGTAAATAGAATTTTTGTGAACATTTAAGGATTGGTCGAGGTTTGGAACTTTTGGCTTATGGCTTTAGTTGCTTGTATGAAGGATTCGAAATTATGAGCTTTGGGTTTTTGGTTATGGAGAGATGGAAAGTGATGATGGTTCAAACTTGAAGGCAGGTCCACGATTGCAATTTGATTTGGGAATAATGTTGAGCTAGGGTTAGGAAAGGTTTCATTACAGAATTCCTTGAAAGTTAGGGACAAGAAAATGGATGGTGGTGGGGGCTCTAAGAAAAGATTGAAGGTCACAGCGGCGGAGGTTGGTGTTGATTCAGATGATGATGAACCCATTTTGTCTTTGTTGAAGTTAAGGAAATGTAAGAATCCTAAAAAGGATAAGGCTGGATTGGAAGGCAGTGCCGGGAAGTGCCAGAAGGTTGAAGTTAAGGCAGGTAAAGCTGTGGACAAAGATGAGGAGGATTTTGGGGGAATGAATGATACATTGGCCAGCTTCAGAAAGAAGTTAAAGGATCCTAAAAAAGATATTGATCCAGGAGCAATGAGGGTAAGGAGTTATTCTTTGAATAAGTCTGTGGAGGGTGGTGGAGTTTTGGATGGGAAATCTGTGTCGAACGCTGATGTGAAAGGTCAGGATATTGGTGAAGACAGGTCTGATGAGGTTACTGATAAAGTTGTTGGAAAAAAGTGTAGAGGGAAAGTAAGGAGAACCAACTCAGGTTCAAAAGCCAAGCCCAGTGAGGTTGATGATGAATACAGAGTTAAGCTTGAGGAAGATCAGAATGAGGGAGGTTTGTTGCCTGGGGAAGGTTCGTATCAGTGTTCTCACAAGGCACAATATGGTTCAGTAGGGAAATCTTACCTAATTTTGAGTTTGAAACATAATTACGAGGCTGCTCATCATGCTTCTGATTCAAAGAATCCTAGCAGAAATTATGGTGATAGTTCTCATTCAGTTTCTAGTTCAAGCTTCTCACATTCATCCTCCAAAGAATGCAACACAGCTGAGAATCAAGGATTTGACCATAGTCTGTGTCAACAAGAAAGCATTTTGGAACCAGGTGACTTAACTGTTAAAAAGGATCCTACAGAGCATCCATGTTGCTCATCTAAAGTTTGTGACAAGGAAAGATATTGTCATTTCAACATTGAGCTCAGGGACACTTTCTCAGCAATTGACCAGAGGAGTAAACCAGGAAGGGAAAGTTCACAACAAAATAAACATAATCTGTCGCTGTCTGTTGTTGATTCACTGAGGATGGAAGAAACTTGCACTGACATTCCAAATTCTCGCGCTGAAGAATACTCTTTAGAAACTTCCGTTCATCCCAATGAACTTGTTGCCTCCATTCAGAGATGCAACTCTGCTCCGCATCAACCTTCTGAAGATGCAAGCCATGGCGCTTGTCGTCCGAGCCTTGATACTGTTTTCATCAGCAAAGTGGCCAATATTGACTCTCCCACTTCAACACCTGATGAAAATGAAAGTGGCCATGAAGATGCAGTCTCTCTCCCTAGTTCTGAAATAAAAACCAGCAAGTCATCAGCTGTCCAGCGAGGTGGGCGCAATATTAAAAAACGTAGACACGGAGATATGGCTTATGAAGGGGATGCTGATTGGGAGAATTTGCTAACCGAGCAAGGTTTTTTCGGAAACCAACAGTTTGTAGACAGTGATCATTCCTTTAGAGCAAGAGAGAAGTTTGATGAGGCAGCAGTATCATCTGGGCTGAAAGCTCGTGCTGTGGGGCCAGTTGAGAAGATCAAATTTAAGGAGGTGTTGAAGTGTAGAGGTGGGCTACAGGACTACTTGGAATGCAGGTTTGTGAATATGTATATAGTTCGGTTTGCTGTTTAAATTGTTATGAATGTTTATGAGTATTGGTTCCTTTTTATGTTCTTATTCTGTTTTTGTTTTAAACGATAAACTATAGCTGTTAATTACATCAAGAGTTTGGGTGCCAGCTTGGCAGGTAGCATCTTTTGTAGTAATTTTTACTTTTATGATCTGTAGTTTGGCATCTAGAATCATTCATAAAATTCAAGGATTTGTACTTAGTCACTTCCATTGATAGGAGTTGATATGATTGCTAATTTCCAATGTGCTGCCTTCAGATTTTCTATTTTAAAAATTATGTTTTCTTCAATAGAATTTAATTCCTTGGTGCTGCAGGAATCATATCTTAGGTCTTTGGAGTAAAGATGTTAACCGCATTTTGCCTCTTGTTGACTGCGGTGTTAGTGACACTCCTTTAGAGGATGAACCATCCCGAGCTTCCCTAATTAGGGAGATATATGCATTTCTTGATCAGGGTGTAAGTGTTTGCTCTTAAATGAGTAAAAATTTATCTATTTGTTAGTTGATGGATGGTTTTTTTGCTCATATTTTAGTACCTTCGGATATTATGTTGATCTTGAAGTTTGGATAACCGCTCTTTGCAGGGTTACATAAACTTTGGAATTTCTTCAAAGAAAGAGAAGGCTGAGCTTAGTGTTAAGGAGAACTACATACTTCTTGAGGGAAGAAAAAATGATGGTAATTCTGTTGCCTCTGTTGCTGATTCTGAGGATGGAGTTGCCTTTATCCTTGGTCAGGTCAAGAATTCTAAAGCTTCTATGGATGCAAAGACTGGTGTTAGAGTTGTTGATGAAAACCAGGCATCTGAAGCCACAATAGCAATAGCTGAAGTATTGGTTGATTCGATCACACCAGAATTGCCTTATAAATGCCAGCAAAATGGCAGCATTAGTACAAAATTAAACACTGGATTGATTAGTTCGCAGGTTTCAAGTACTGATCTATCTTGTGATGCAATTGACATGGGAGTAGCCCCTGTAGTAACTCCAGAAGAAAGGAATGACTCACAGCATGTTCAATCTGCAACTTATGATAAACCTGACGGGAATAATCAGCTGCTGAATGATTCAGAGGTTAGACAGAACATCATAGTTATTGGAGCTGGTCCTGCTGGATTGACTGCTGCACGCCACTTGAAACGTCAGGGATTTTCTGTAGTTGTACTTGAGGCTAGGGATAGGATAGGAGGTCGTGTTTATACTGATTGCTCCTCTCTTTCAGTACCTGTGGATCTTGGGGCTAGCATTATTACTGGAGTCGAGGCTGATGTGTCAACTAATAGAAGACCAGATCCATCCTCAATGATTTGTGCACAGTTGGGGCTAGAGTTAACTGTGTTGAATAGTTCCTGTCCTCTTTATGACATTGTATCTGGTCAAAAGGTTCCTGCTGATCTGGATGATGCTGTGGAAGCTGAATACAATAGTCTTCTTGACGATATGGTGTTTCTTGTTGCTCAAAAAGGTAAAAAAGCAATGGCAATGTCTCTTGAGGATGGTTTAGAATATGCCCTAAAAAGGCATCGGATGGAAGAAATAGGAGCAGATATTGAAGAAACAGAATCACATTCTTCAGTGGATGCTTTCTATGACTCAAAAGCAACCAATATCTTTGGATTTCCTGGAAAAAAATGTTCCGAAGAGGAGATTTTGAGTCCTCTTGAGAGAAGGGTCATGAATTGGCACTATGCTCACTTGGAGTATGGCTGTGCTGCTTCGCTTAAGGAAGTTTCTCTTCCCAACTGGAATCAGGATGATGTTTATGGCGGCTTTGGAGGAGCCCATTGTATGATTAAAGGGGGTTACAGTACGGTGGTTGAGTCTCTTGGAGAAGGGCTTCTGATCCACTTGAACCACGTAGTCACAAATATTTCATACAGCCCAAAGGACCCGGGGGTTGATAATAGTCATCATAGGCAGGTCAAAGTTTCCACATCAAATGGCAGTGAGTTTTCAGGAGATGCTGTGCTTATCACTGTGCCACTTGGTTGCTTGAAAGCAGGAGCCATAAAGTTTTCTCCTCCGTTGCCCCAATGGAAACATTCTTCCATACAGCGGCTTGGTTTTGGAGTACTTAATAAAGTCGTCTTGGAATTCCCAGAAGTTTTTTGGGATGATACTGTGGATTACTTTGGAGTGACTGCTGAGGAAACAGATAGTAGAGGCCATTGTTTTATGTTTTGGAATGTAAAAAAAACTGTTGGGGCTCCTGTTCTTATAGCTGTAGTGGCTGGAAAGGCAGCTATTGATGGTCAAAGTATGAGTGCATCAGATCATGTAAACCATGCTGTAGTTATTCTCCGTAAACTTTTTGGAGAGGCTTCAGTTCCTGATCCTGTTGCCTCAGTTGTTACTGATTGGGGAAGGGATCCTTTCAGTTATGGTGCTTACTCCTATGTTGCCATAGGAGCATCTGGAGAAGACTATGATATGTTGGCCAGGCCTGTTGAGAACTGCTTGTTTTTTGCTGGAGAAGCTACCTGCAAGGAGCATCCTGACACAGTTGGTGGTGCAATGTTGAGTGGGCTTCGGGAGGCTGTGCGATTAATTGACATATTTACCACTGGAAATGATTATACAGCCGAAGTAGAGGCAATGGAGGCTGCCCAGAGATATTCAGAATCAGGAAGAGATGAAGTTAGGGACATAATTAAGAGACTCGAAGCAGTTGAACTTTCTAATGTCTTGTGCAAAAACTCTTTGGATCGTGCTCGGGTTTTAAGCAGGGAAGCTTTACTGCGGGACATGTTCTTTAATGTGAAAACCACTGCAGGACGATTGCATCTAGCCAAGAAGTTGTTGGGTCTCCCAGTTGAATCCTTGAAATCCTTTGCTGGGACAAAGGAAGGGCTTAGCACACTCAACTCATGGATGCTGGTATTATTGCCTTTCATGATTTATTATCCATCCTTGAGTCCTAATGTGGCTTTGTTCTACTAATGCATGTATTTAATGGGATTAAATAATGGCTGTGATATTTATTGTGTTCACATTGAAATTTATAGGATTCAATGGGGAAAGATGGGACGCAGCTGTTGCGCCATTGTGTTCGTCTTCTTGTGCTTGTTTCAACTGATCTACTTGCAGTTCGTTCATCAGGTACTTGTTTATATTGTGCTATGTAAATATTTTTTCATAATGTACTTGCATGGTATGTGTGAAGTTTTTGTTTGTACATTAATTTTATGATGGCTTTTCCATGTAGTGGTATATGAAGATCAAAAGTAGCTACACTGACATTATTATTAATAACTTCTTTTAGGCATAGGGAAAACTGTGAAGGAAAAAATTTGTGTGCATACAAGTCGTGATATACGTGCTATAGCAAGCCAGCTGGTTAATGTTTGGCTTGAAGTCTTCCGTAAGGCAAAAGCTTCTTCAAAGAGAAAATCCCTTAAAGATCCAGCTTCAGGAAAGCCACCTCTGCACTCACAGCATGGTGCTTTTGAGAGTAAAGAAAGCTTGCAGGATCCATTTTCTGCTGGAAAGCAGTATCCTTTAAACGTAAAGGAGAATGGCAAATCAGTTGATATTGAGGTGGAAGCTGTCAACCAAGGAATGTCAGAGGAAGAGCAGGCTGCCTTTGCTGCTGAAGTAGCTGCCCGAGTTGCGGCAAAAGCAGCTGCAGAGGTATGTCTTTCTTTTACCCTTTCGACAGTGGCATATTCATATTGATGCATTGTCCTTGAACAGCTGTTACTTGGATGCCACTTGCAGACGTCTTTTCTGTGCTTTTCGATGTTTGGCTTTATCATGTTTCCTTTAAACACCAAAAGATTTATAGAGCTTATACCCTGTTTTGGTGTTAACTCTTTCAGCATCAGCCTTCTCGTACAATCATTAAGGCTTTGTATCGTGAAAGAATTGAATGAATGCCTCTTTTATACTTTTGATCAAGTTGATTGACTGGTCGAATTTGGGATAACTTATGATAGTATTTTACATTAATTTTAAAATGCAAAGAGTTGCCTAACATTGCAGTAATCATATTAGTCATGCACATTTTGTTTTTCATCTTCAATAAAAAAATATTTCCTTCTTTCTTTTCTGCTGTAATCATGGACTTGTGTTCACAAAGAGATTAACTATTGTACTTTGCAGGCACTTGCATCCACAGAAGCCAACTGCAACAAATTGCTGCAGCTTCCCAAGATTCCTTCTTTTCACAAATTTGCCAGAAGGGAGCAATACGCACATATGGATGAAGGGAAATGGCCCGGTGGTGTTTTTGGAAGACAAGATTGTATATCAGAAATAGACTCTAGGAACTGCAGAGTTAGGGACTGGTCTGTTGATTTCTCTGCTGCTTGTGTTAACCTTGACAATTCCGGAATGTCAGTAGATAACCTGTCTCAGAGGAGCCACTTGAAACTCAGAGAACACTCTGGAGAAAGTTTGGCTGTGGATAGCAGTATCTTCACGAAAGCATGGGTTGATACTGCTGGTAATGGGGGGATCAAGGATTATCATGCCATTGAGAGATGGCAATCTCAAGCAGCTGCTGCTGATCCAGATTTCTTCCATCCTACAAATTTCAAGGATGAGGAAGATTCAAATACTAGTTCAAGGCAACCAACCTGGAAGCATGATGGACGAGCAAATGAGAGCTCTGTCTCCCAAGTTTCTGTAAACAAGGAGCGATTTGAAAATCATCCCCGTGGAGCTGATCGTATTAAACAGGCTGTCGTTGATTATGTTGCATCATTGCTAATGCCCCTTTATAAGGCAAGAAAAATTGATAAGGAGGGATACAAATCGATAATGAAAAAAACTGCAACAAAGGTTTTTCTTTTCTTTCACTCATTAGCTCTCAACTTTTTTGCTGCCTCTATTTCCAGTCTGGTCTTAGGCTTTTATTCTTGTACCAGGTAATGGAGCTGGCAACAGATGCAGAGAAAAACATGTCTGTTTCTGAATTTCTTGATTTCAAGCGCAAAAATAAGGTATGCATATGCATTTTAAATGTCCTGTATTAGTTTATATTATTTACCCAGGCTACCTATAGACCTGTTTTTTTTTTTTCCTTTTTTCATCCCCAATTTTAAATATTCTCTGACACAGGCTACCAGCTTTGTAATTGCTGTTGAGATGTTAAAGCCAGGGATTTATTGCTTTTGTTAGGCTTCATTTGTACATTAACTTTTATTTATGATTCTTATTATTATAGTTTTCTTCTTCACAATCATTTTAACAGACTTTCATTGCTAAACTGATTAGTTCTTGCTTTCCCTTTTACTATGAAGAGAACAACTGCTTCTTTTATTAGATAGCTAACCTTGATGCATCATTCTTACAGATGTGTTATATTCCTTTGTGAAAATGGATACTTAATGGTAGTATATGATTTGGTTTCGTAATTGAACTTAATTTGGATGCTTTTAACATGCAGATTCGTCCCTTTGTAGACAAATTGATTGAGAGGCACATGGCAATGAAGCCAACCAGGAAACTGTGATGTTGTTAAGGATTGACTGGTTACGCTTTATTGGTTGCTTCTCTGCAAGATGTATAAATGCCTCTCCCTGCTTGAGTTCACTGCCTTAAATTATGGTGATGCTGGAAAGAGTTATACAATCTGCAGTTCATGATCCAGGTGTCCATAGAACAGAAAAAAAACATGGTTCTGTGTTTTGCAGTCTTGATTGACCCTCAAAGAGGAAAGCAAAAGTTGCTCAAATTGAAGCCTTATTGCATATTTGATCAGAACTGGTACCGGAATATGGTAGAAGCTTTTTGGATGCTGAATTAGTTTCTTTATTATAAATGAGATCAATGAAAGTATTGTGGCTATGCATCTCTTGGGAAACTGATTGGCATTGAAGATGACATCAAGATCCTTGTATTAGGCACAAAGGCAATACTTTAAAGGGTAGTAGTCAAGATCCAAAATTTTATTCTTGGATTCCCACAGATTAGACATTACTTGTCTTTTCTTTTCCTTTTTTTTTGATGTGTACAGCTTAGAATTCTTTTAGCGATGACAAGCATACAGAGATCGTCTATCTGGAAATACTTCAACATTATCCTGATTTTTTAACTGAGCATCAATTGCTAACTTCAATTTCTTTCTTCAATTCATTGTTGAAGCAATGATGTTTACTTGCATGAAATAAATCCAAGGGGCAATAACTACATTTTTTGTAGTGGGGACAAGTTGAACTGCATGCCATCAGCACACATGAAATAATTTTTTCTTCATTCCATGATAAAAGCCTTTGAACTATTTCCTATATGAAATTTACATTGAAATTATTGGATGAGTTGCTTGCCCGTTGGTATTGGTTTAGATGGTATTGAAGTTGTAGAACACATTAATATTGTATATCACATCTGCTGGGTAAGTTAGAGCAATGCACTATGGAATACTGGGTGACCATTTCATTTTATGTACTTCTTTATGCTGAATGTCAATGGAATATCCTTGTCATTTCTCGGTTACTAGTTCATTGCTAACACCTCATTTTGGAATTCCAGATTGGCAAAACGTTGCGGCTGGCCAGTGGCCGATGGGAGGTATGAGCTCTTTTGCCTCTTAAACCTGCTAAATTCTTAGTCCCTGGAAAGTGGAAACTATTGTGCGACCACAGGTTGGATCATATTATTGCAAAAATCCAATTAATATAGCTGGACCTCGAATATATTTGTGTGTGTGTGTGTTTTTAAACATTGACTTCATAAGCAATAGAACAAACTAGATGCAATTGCATTAGCATGATGGTTTTGGTCCCCATCAAACATTAAGGTAGAGATTTTCACTGGTACTCTATGGAACTTTGGTTGCTTCTGAAGATTTAGCCCCTTATATCCAGGTTAATTGCGCTATGGTAGGTTTGTGCTGTGACCCAGTATTTTGTTTACAGTTGACATCTGAATGATTTTAGGGTCATTCAGTTACAAATTGATCTATTTAGCTGAAAATTTGCTTTGCATTATATACATATATATACATCATACAAAGGAGGCGACAGCCTACAGATAGGGAAGTGATACAGCTTTGAAGGCCAAAAGGGTTGAAGGTTTCTTTTTAATGATGATGATCTGAATTAAGTGAACTAAGTTTTGGGCTCAAAATTTTTATCATTTGTTGTTTGTATAAAACTTAATGCTTGTGAAAGTTCACCCATAAGGAAGAGGGGATGTGAAAAGGCTGTTTGAAGCCGTATTTGGGTAGTGTTGGGTGTCTTCGTTATTTTTAGAGGGAAATGTGTTGCCCACATGGAGATTAAGCTTCGAGAAATTTCTTGTGCTAAAAATTGGATAAAAGATTGCTCTTTTCTCTCAAAATGAAGTCGATATATCCATAATCATTTCTAACTCTTAAATAAAAGAAATGTGCTTTAACACATTTACTTTTCTCTTGTATCGACAACAATATCAATAAGAACTCAATTTTTAATTTTTAATAAATGGCTTGTACTTTTCTTGATCTTTTAAATTATTATTATTCCTAAAATGGACTCAATAATGCTAACATGAAAATTGAAAACAAAAAATGCCATCAATGTTTTTTAATTTTGGGCACATAGGCAGTGTCTTGTTGACATGCAAAGAGTAAACCATTACTCGATGGAGTCAGCAATTAATAAGTGAAGTTCATTGAATTTTTATTGAAATGAAGGGTTTGTGATATATATGAAATTTCTACCTTAAATTCAGTGGTTTGTAATGTAAATTACCCTAGGATGTAACTATTGAATATGATTCTCTTACATTATCTTTTTCACTTTTTTTATTCAATCAAACATACTTAAAATTTATTTTCTTTTTCTTCTTCTCACCCTTTCACTTTTTTGCTCAACTAAGTATATCTTTATTAAAGATGATTTCTATCATGATCAATATTTACTTCTTTAATGGACTTATAGAATGCGGAGAATTAATTATCAAGCTTACTTCGGTAAATATTTTAGAAATAAATAAAAAAAGATGATTTCTATATATTTGATGAATATTTTATATTTGAAATTTATTTAATATCATTTTTCTATATCTGTACATATAAAATATTTTGAAAAAATAGTGATAAATTCAAAACGATACACCAAAACAGATCAATACTAATAGAAAAGCAATATGTTTAGTATAGTTTGACTACTTTGGTTTAAAAGCAAAAAAATGCAATCTCCTATCATGCCATCCCTTTCAACTAGAGGTGTTCATGTATGGTTAATATCATATAATAGTTATCTAGCTTCAACTTGACTTTAAAAAATGAGTCTCAAATTTTCCTCAAGCTTACGATATTTATAAATGGTTAACTTGAGTATGTTTGAAACTTTGAAAATATGTAATGTTTTAAATATTTATAAGAAAATTATTTGACACATTTAGGGTGTGCTTGGTTGGGTGAAAAAAAAAGGATAAGAGGAGAGAGTGAAAATATGGAAAGAAAAAAAATTAAGTGTGCTTGGTAAAAAGAAAAGCGAGAAGAAAGAAAATATAAGAGATTGTCATTTTTCATCTTGATGTATAAAAGTCAATATTTTCAAATTGAAATGACGAGAGAAGTGAAAATAAGAAATGTGCATGTTAATTCAAAATTATGCAATTCTTAAATGTTTTATTTTCATTCCTTTTATTAAGTAATGGGCAGAAATAATTTTTTTTTCCATTTTTCTATTTTTCCCACCAGACCTATCCAAGGATCGAGTAGCCTAATAGGCCTGGCTCGACTTGGGCTAGGCTTGGATAAAGTTTTTTGCACCTCGGACCAAATAATTCAATTTAAATAATAAAAAATATTTTAAATTTTTAAAATTAATTATAGAAATATATTTTTAATATTTTATTAACTTTTGAATAGTAAAACAAGCTTTTGGGCTAGGTTGACTTGAAAAACAAGCTTGGGCTTGAAATCTTTTTTGGGATCGACCCTACCCAACCTATGTATTCGTCTATTTTCCTACTTAGCACAACTATGGAAATAAAAAATATATATATTTTTCAACTTTCTATTTTTCTATCCTTTCAAATTTTCATCTTTCCAATTTTCTTTCTATTTTATCGAGCAAAGCCGTAGTGAAGTTTTTAAACTCAACAATTTGGATTCAAAGAGTGACATCTATTTAAGGTCAAGTAAGACAATAAAAAAAATTCAAGTATTAAAAAAATATAACTTGTGACAATATTTGGACTCAATTAGAGATATATGCTATTTTTTTTAAATTGGTCTTTTAAGCATTCTTTTAAAATTATGAAAATAGGTCGATTTTGGAGAGAGAGTGTGAAAGCGGGACACGCTTTAACACTCTCTCCCCCTAATCTTTTTTTAATTCTATTAGGGTTAAGGTTTTTTAATTTTGTTAGGGTTATGGTTTTTTTAAGAATTAGAGTTAGGATTTTAAGAGTGAAATCAGGAAAGTTTATAGGTAGATTTGAGGGGTCAAGGATGTGATAACTCATCCCAGAACACATATATTTCATATGTCATGTCGGGATAGGACCATTACCTCAGAAACCCATCCTATGGAAGTCAGGTTTTGGGGTGACAATGCTTGAGACAATCACGGGTTGAAGTCTAAGTGGAGCTCCCAATCGGTGAACGTGATGCGGTCATGGGTTCAAGTATAATCGGGGGCCAGTTGACGGTCATTATGCGATCACGGGTTCAAGTATAATTGGGGGCCAGTTGACAATCGTTATGCGGTCACGAGTTCAAACCTTTTGGATACCCGCAAATGATGCCTTATATATACCATACATAAGATTGAGGCCATAATCAAAGGAAAAACGAAGGACTTTTTGGTGTAATCAACGTGAATTTTTTCTCTATTTCCAAGTAGCCGATATCTTTAATCTTTCATTTTTATTCAAAGGTTGACATTGAGGTGGACATAAGAGGGCTCTAAGGGGCAGAGCGGATGTTCCGTCACAATAGAGGTAAAACTCGGGTTGACGCAACAATTATTGTAGTTATTAATGGGTTGTTTAATAACGACAATCATTGTCACCTGGAAAGGAGAATCACCTTTACAACACCACAACAGCCGCTGTCCGCTTAAGAGTCCTCTTGCATCTACAACGGTGCAGACCTTCGGATAAGAAGGAAGGTTCAAGTTACTAGATGCGTGGAAATTGAGAAAAATATTACGTCGATTATAGAAGGAAGCCCTACATTTTTCCCTATGATTATGCCTTCAAACTTTTGTATGGTATTTATACTTCGACCATCAATTGATCCCATATTATACTTCGATCCATGATCGCATAACGGTCGTCAATTGAGACCTCTATGTAGACTTCTGCCCGTGATCATATAAAGCAAAATAACCTCAAAACCTGACTTCCACAAGATAGGTTTCGGAGGAAATGGTCCTTATCGAAACCATTGTTTTTGAAAAAAGCCCCGACTTATATTTTAAAATTGAAAATGGAGTCGCCACCAATTTTTTTACTTGGTATGATTGAATCACCTTAAAATATTTTAGATTCATTTGAACAAACGTTTTGATCTTCGAAATCCAGAAAATAGGTTCGGGAGTTGGTTACGTGTGAGGAAGGATTAGCACCTTCAAATGCCCAAAATTGGTACCTAGTCGATTATTTAATGTCTTAATTGTTGAAAATTGGAGAACTGGAGTAAAATTGAAAATGTGATCTATAAATACATGAATGAGATGTTTTAATGTCATTTACAAAAATCGGATTCTGTGGAAGAAGCTCATTTATTTTGAATGAATCAAGAAAAATCATGTCCAGTAAGTTAGGACACAATATTTTCGAATCTTCGAAAATAAAGAAAATTTATGTATTTAAAATAGGATACTCGAGTATTTATGTTTAAAGAAAAAAATCATACTCAGTACGTTTGAGCACAATTTCTCCAATTCCCTAAATAAAAGAACATCAAACATTTATTGATTTTAAATAAGATACTCGATTATTTAGGTTCAAAGAAAATATCATACCAATACGTTTGAGCACAATTTCTCGAATCCCCTAAATAAAAGAACATTACATTTTTTTTAAAAAACAATTTATATATTTTTAAAAAATAATATAAAATTTAATTTGTTAAAATATTTTTACAAAGTATGAATAAACATGTACTTAATTTGTAATTTAAAAAAGTGCAAGATAACACGAATAGAAGAGCAAATTTGAAAGAAATAAAAACAAAAGGGTTAAATTTTAACAAAAATAAAAATAACAGAATTTAATTTAAAATAACAGAATAAATGAGTAAATTTAAAAGAGACAAAAAATAAAAGGATTAAATTTAAATTAAAAATAAATTTAAAGTAAAAAAGGATAAAAAAGTAGAAAAAACGAGGTCAAACCCGAATATTTGAAAACAACAGGGATCACAAGGGAAAATTTCCAAATCTTGACACGTGTCAACCCCTCAAGGGTCACTGGTCAAAGGACCAGATTGAAAACGGAACAAAAGTGTATGGGCAAATTCAAAATAAATTTAAAATGGACAATAGGGACGAAATTAAAACAATGGGCAAATGCGGAAGGATCAAACCCATAAATATCACCCTTTTAGAAAACATGCAGATCTTGGTGGGGCGGATTCGGGCCGATCGAGTCAAGCCTTAAACGGCACCGTTTTGGGTGTTTTAAGCCATGCCCAAAATAATGCCGTTTTGGGAGGCTATAAAAGGGTAAAATTAAAAAAAAAAACCTCCCTTGCTTATAAAAAAAATCATTCTCCACACTCTTGCTTTCTCTCAAGGCCAAATGCCCGGATTCAAGAGTCACCGTGTCGTCCGCCACCACCACCGATTGTCAGCGACGATGAACACCGTCTCTGGTGGCCGAAAAATCTCAAAAAGGGGCTTCTGCTCTATTTTATCTTTATGTCAAATCTAAGGCTAGATCTAAAAGACGAGCAAAAACCCAAAAGAGATCCGAAAACAATCGATTTTCCTAAGGTTTTTAGAGTGTCTTTTGTTTTTTTTTTATTTCTAGAAATTCCCATGCGAACATGAACCGTTTGATGGGCCTTTGATCGAAAATAGACCACCCATCGGGGTGGTGGCCTCAACCGAGCAAGGCGACGACGTATAGGTAACCCTAGACTCTTCTTTTTATTTTTTTTATATTTTTATTTTTTGTGTTTCGAAAATAAAAAAGTAACAAGATGAAATATAAGAACAAAACTACCTTTGAAATCCGATTTTGATTACTATTTTCTTCGTAATTTTTGTGTTTTTCATTGATTTTTGTGTTCGAAAATTACAGATCTTTACATGGGGCTTTTATAGCCGAAATAAACATTATTTTCAATTTTCCTTATCTCTTTACTGCTATTTCTTCTTGCTTTTGTAGGTGATTGCATAGAAGCTTTCGATCAACGGTGATGAAAGTCACGCTATTTACCGTTTGGTGCAAGTTTGGTGGCAGAGGAGCTATCAGAAGCCTCGTGGCTGATGTTGCGTTGCTCACGTGGCCAAGGGGAGAGTGGTACCAAAGGGTAGCTAAGGTTTGTGTTCAGGTAAAATTAGTTTTTAGGGTTTGGGCTTGATAGGTTTGTAATGGGTTAGGTAATGAGTTTTAATATTTTGTAAATGGACTTGGATTTTAATAGATTTTTTTTCTTTTTTTATTTTATTTATTTTTGTTTTGTTTGGTTTGGTTTCTTTTTTTTTTGTTGGGTTTGGACAAATTGGGCTCCAACAGTCCCATCTCGACAAGATATATGAAATGTGTGCATCTCGGAGCAATATTGCATCATCGACGACTCAAGAATACCTCATATTGGAAATTTTATTAGCGATGCAATTTTTTTACGCTAAAGCAGGGAAGAAAATGAAGAGAGAAATATTATAAAGTGGAGGGATGAAGGTTGAGAGAGATGATGTTTTAGGGATAATGGAGTATGGATTGGGAGCCCCTTTTTATAGGCATAGGGGAAGGGTGATATTGTAAAGGAAAAATCCTTGTGGTCGAAAACACGTCGCAGGACCAACGTTTTCATCAAATATCTTCAAAACATGCTTCAAATTTGTAACAAAAATTTCAAGGGTCAGGGTACTTTTTTGGTAGACTTTATTAAAAATGTTAAGAAAACTCGTCTAGTTGCGCTCGCTTTCTTACCATGTCAATAGGAAAGCTTGCCTAGCTGGACAAGTTTTTTTTAACATTTTCGATAAAGTTTGACAAAAAAGTACCCTGACCTTGGAAATCTCGGATAAAATTTGAAGCACGTTTTGAGGCACTGAGTACCCTCTAAAGCACACATTTGGTGAAATTATTTGATCTGTGAAACACATTTTTAAGCACCGAAGAGCTTGATTTTGAAGCACGTTTTGATTATTATTATTTAACGAAAACGCATCTTCAAAAATGGATTTTGAAGCACGCATTCCTTCTCTCCTTATTCTATTTTGCTATTAAAGGATCAAAATATTCAGAATTTAGGGACACAACAAATTCATATCAAACTTTGGATAATCATCAGAAGAATTTTTTATTCTAAATATCCAAATTGTTTTAAATTGAAATGAGTCAACGAGTGAAATCCGTCATTCACTACAACATTCAAATTTGTAATACGGAAGTTAGAATTGTATTTGCAAGAGCCTAGTTCGTGGAATTGGCTTTCAACCATACCATTCAATTACGTGAGCTATGGACTAGAATCAGAAGGAAAGTTGAGGGTTCGAGCCAGGGAAAAATTTCGAGCTTGCAAAGTGATATCTGTCATCAATTGACCCATTTAAGTATGAGCTATTTGATGTGAAAAATGAGCTCAAGCTGAAAGCGATCATATCATTACATTTCTCAAGCTGAAATGTTGTAATGGCGTTATATGTTGAGTTTGTCGAGGCTAATGGAGCTAGTCCATCTTCAGTCACCATTACGACTAATGTTGGAACCAAAGCTGAATTATAAAGTCCTACTACACGATTGTGCGGCGAGTTCACTGGTTTGTTACAAATCTCCTATTATGATGTCCTTGAAGCATCAATGGGTAGACATTCTTCGGTTTTTAGCACCGATTTAAACTTTGACGGCCACTATCAAACGAGGTATGAGTGTAACTTAAACCATGAAACCCGTATATGACATTCAATTAGTGAGTTTGATTTCAAATTCGGTGGATCAATGTCCTGGGGTGGAAACACTTATACCGAGGGGCCATCAACCTACACTAGTTCGCAATCTGGTGCAGATTTTTCTAGGCACATGGGATATTAAAGAACTGATGAATTAATCTTTACTATTGGTACGACGAGGGTACATCGAACCTTTTGGTTGAAGATGAAAATAAAGGAGCAAATGAGGAAGAAGATGTAGTCGAAGAAGAAGGGGTAGCAGATGCAGTTGATGAAAGTAGCATTTTTTTTTAAAGTTCGGAAGTCTGATCCATATGGTTTGTAAGTAGCACTTTTTTTTAAACCAGAGCAGGTTCCAACTAAGCCAAAACCTTGCGATTCTGACGATGATGGTTCGAACAATGCTTCAGATCTAGATTCGCGATTCAAGACATGTGAACCTTCGGCCCACATGACCAATATCGACCTCTTTGTCGAGGGTGGTTTAAAATTTCAGTAGCCACTACACAGAACACTGACCATACAAGCTCATTGTTAGATGTCCAGGTATTGGAAGGTGGCATGAAATACCCTAACAAAGATGCTTTTCTTGCTCCACTGAAGCGATACAACGTCAAGAACAACGTGAACTTTCACGTGACAAAATCTCATTCGGAGAAATTCAAGGAAAAGTGCACAATGTGCGACAAGAGGTGTAAATGGAAAATAATGGCATCTTTTTGGAAGAAGAAGTATTTCGGTCCACATACTTGTGTTGCAGTAGGTGCACGATGCAATCACCCGATTTTTTAACATAATATGTCCTGACTTAGATCTTCGATTTTCCAATAATGTAACTTTAAATTGTAATTTGTAGGCACAAGTTAGGATCATATGAGGCTGGACTTCGACATTGTATTTGACATTTTTTACCCATGGTGAAGGCGAGCCACAAGATTCCCGTCTCGATATTGATTGCCAACATCAGTAACTAGTACGATTACATGCCATCGTACTACAAAGCATGGGTCATAAGACAAAAGGCTATAAATAAGTTGCATCATGACTAGGACAGCTTGTATAGTGATTTATGGTAATGGTGTCAGGTACTATATCGATACATACCAGGATCTGTAAACCGATCTGAAAATGTACCCAATGTACTTCGAAGATCGTCTGGTCTTTGGGAAAAAAGTATTCCACTGATTCTTTTGGACCTTCGATCAAAGAAGGGAAGCTTTTTGGCACTACAAGTGTACTAACTCGGTTTTCAGTGGTGTCGAAAATAGTGATTTCGGGACCACAATCTAACGAGTCGAGTTGTAAATTTATTTATTTTAATAGTTAGTGGAATTTCATAGCACTTAGGTATATGGTGTGTTTAATTAAAGGTTAAGAGAGATTAGTTAAGTTAATGATGAAAGTCATAAAAATTACAAAAATGCCATTTAGTATATAAGTGAAATTTAAAGGAAGAAAAGAGGAAATTCTCATCTTATTTCTTCTTCTTCACGGCCAAGCTAAGAGGATTTAGGGTTTTCTTTGTTCACTTTGAAATCCTTATTTGAGTAAGTAAATCCTATCTGTTCTTACTAATTTTTATGTTTTTGAGTTTATATTAGTTTAATCTAGCTAACTTAAGGACTAATTTGTAAATCTTTCAAATGTTGTAAAACTTGTCATTATTGAATAAGCTTATTCTTGAAAGCTTTTGATAGATTTGTATGTTTGATGGTTTGATTTCATGATTTGTAAAATGATTTTTGATGAAATTAGGGTTAGAGGACTATATTGTAAAAATGGTGAAATACATGTCTTTGATGTGAATTAATTGCTTGTAAGTGTTGGGTGGGCACCCATGGATATACGACTAGTATAAGTTGAAATGTAAAATGGTTATTTTGCATGTTTTGTACTTAAAGACTAAATTGAATAGAAATGTAAAGGTTAGGGGTAATTTCATAATTTTTCCAAAAAGGACTTATATGTATAACTGATCAAATTATATGATTTAATGAGAGAATTGGTTGATTTATTATGTTAGATCGAGATCGAGCCACTGATTGTGAAAAAGGGAAAATTTCAGAATAGTCCCTAAAATTTCGCTCAACTACAATTTCGTCTGGTAAGTTCGTAGTGTTAGTCTTTATTCATTGGAATGCCTTTTATGTTTACATTGTTGTGTAGCAAACTCAAGGAAGGTTGAATGCTCGAGAAGTTAGGAAACGAACGAAGAAAGAGATGTCTAGCCTAGGACCGATTATCTGATTCGACAAGATGGCTAGGATCCTGCATATGTTGTAGTTTTCCTGATAGCTTGTGTGAGCAGCATCGTTAATTGACAGATTCTGAATGAATACTGATTATATGGTCCTTTACGATGGTTGAGTTTTTGCATATGTTGCGGGTTCTCATCAGCTTGTGTGAGCAGCATCAGGAGTGAGAAATCTGGACCGTATCGATGGTTGAGTTTTTGAATATGTTACGGATCCTCATCAACTTGTGAGTAGTATCGTATACTGTTTAAACTCTATCTAGGCTAGTAAGAGCTAACTTTATCTGGGCTAGTAAGAGCTAACCTTATCTAGGCTCATATGAGCTATATTCTGGAAGACTGAAGAGATCAAATCCAATTCCGTTACTACGGGATTATAACGACCAAAATTAATATTATATCTATACTGAAAAATGGAAATGTTGTAAGATAATGTTATTGCGAACTTACTAAGCTTAAATAGCTTACCTATGTATTTGTTGTTATTTTGTAGATTCATTTTGATGTCTGAAGATCGGATCACCTTGAAGAATCATACTATCTCGGGAGTTTGTTTCGTAGCATTTACATCACTTGATTCTATGACATGTACTAAGATGATGTTATTTTGTAAATGCTTGTTTCGAGATTAAATGTTACTTGTGTTACTTTGGTTAAATGTTAAACTCTTGAATGCTTGCTTAAGGTTGTAAGTAGGCATCTAGTACTAAAATGTAACGCTAAGTATTGTTCTTAAACACAATGTGTTATCCTTTTACACCTTATGTCTATGAAATGAAGTTTTGTTGATGAATTGGTGTGAATATTAGAATTCTGCATACTTGTTTCGGTAGAACCCTTGCTTGTATCAGTACAAGTACAGGGCATGAGAGAGGTTGCTTATTGACTTAGGTTGTATCGGTAGTTGCATAATAAGTATCGGTAGTTCTGTTCATGATTGTATCAGTAGTTAGAATGATTGTATCGGTAAAAGTTGTAGGGTAGGACTTCTTAGCTCTTTGGAGTTTTTAGTATCGGTAGAAGCATAATTTATTTCGGTAGAAGTTACATTTGTATCGGTAGAACTATCATAAGTATCAGTAGAAATCTGCGCTGTTTCTAAATTGCTTACTAACTTGACTACTACCAATACTTGTCCAATAAGTATCGGTAGAAGTCTCCAAAAATCATGGAAATGACATTTTTCCCTTTCAGAGTTATGTTGATTTTTAATTGATGATTCATGTCATGCTTATTGCATTACTTTATAAAAATATGGTTAAATAAAGCACTATTGTGAGATAAACTGCAATAGATGATCGGAAGGACATTGGGACCCTAACCAGTGAAGAAATTAGGTTTTGGGTGTTATAACAAGCCTTTGGTGCAAATTGACGGCAGTTGGCTATACAGTAGGTACCAGCATCAGTTGTTGATGGTCGTTGCCCAGGATGGTAATCGAAGGATTCTATCGACAACGTTTGCAATAAATGCCTCCAGAAACGTAGTTGATTGAGATTTCTTCCTTAGTCGATTACGTCATCACGTTTTCTAGTAGCTCAACATATGTGCCATATCCGATAGGAGAATTGAAATCTTGTTCGCTATTGAGCGACAAGAAGCCATTGGGATCGCACCTACCATAAGTACTGTATAAGGCATGTCGGCTCAAAACTACCACTTAAAATGGGCTTCGAAAAGTGAGCAAGCTCAATGTATTAACATGGGTACGTAGTTTCCACATTATCCGTAATCATGCTAAACCATATATCATCAAATATTACTTGCATTCATGGGTATACTTTTCTCGATAGAGTATGAGCTCGTCTAACATCTTTTTTATGATATGTTGGATAACTTGCATGCCATCAACAACATCGATGCGAACTACCTCACCATCATACTCTTTAAACAGTTGATGCAATCGTACGATGGAGGTCTACGTCATGGGCACATGACGACGAACTTAGTCGAATGCATCAATTTCATACTATAGGGGACGTGTCATTTTTCGATAACATTGATTGTCAAAGAAACATACTTTTACTTGGCTACTTTATTTTCAAAACGGATGGCGACATATATTGGGTAGATAGCAGGCGATCACATTTGGTGCGAGGATGTCATGAAAGAAATTAGACGAAATACAACGAGAGCAAACACTATTTATGTAGTATGTCACTCGCGTCGAAACCTGTAATTTCGGGTCACAGAGTACGCTAGGCTCGACCAAGACATGTCAGGGGCGTAATATCGTGTTGACCTAATAGAAAGGACTTGCGATTGTGAGAGATTCCAGACACTGATTCTCATGCACACATGTAATTGCCACATGTGTGAATGTACAAATTGAGTACACGCCTTATATCAATGATGTGTACAGAATGGAACACATGCACAATGTATGGAGACCTGAATTCCCACCCGTCTTAGATGAGAATATGTGGCCACCAATGTCTAGTGCGTCGTTCGAGTTGTCCTCGAAAATGAACTTGCGTCACATCAAGATAGGTTGCTTGAATTCCACTCAGAAACATACCAATATGGATGTTCGGAAGAGAGACAATCAATAGAGGTTATGCGGGTATTGTAGAAAGCCAAGGCATATGAAGACAACATGTTCCGTATTGAGGGGTACATTGGGGCCTCAACACAGCTAGCATTTATTTTTTTCAATGATATAAAATTGATTACAATGCTTGCTTTTTTTTTGTTTGCACAAAATTTGTTCTTTCTTTTTTAACTTGCATTTTAATTGTATTTTCCATATTCTACTAACATTTACATAGTGTAAAAATTGCTACTTTAAGCGCTACTTCAAGTACCAAATATAATTTCTCGGAGAATTGCACTTTTACCATTTTTACAAGCTATTGCCTGTACCTTTATTAATCACTAGTTCGATAAAGGTGCCTATCCAAAGTTACGTATTTCATATCAAATATTATATATAGAAATTTACATATAATTTACATTAGAATTTAACAAGGATAAATTATGAGTTATAATAGAAATATATAAAAAATTATCCTTTTTTATTGATGTCATTTATATTTACATCACAATAAGTAAATAAAAAATACATCATCAGCGTCGTCAGGTCGAATGTGTGCCATAGGGCGATGGCTGACAAGTGCACGTAGGATTTCTACGCACAACTAGTGGTCTCGACTCAGGCTCGGACTTTGGGTCTTGATCATGATCAACGTCTTCATCTTGTTTGTCTTTACCTTCACCATCGTGCTCATCTTTATCTCCAATGTCGTCTCCATCTTCATCTCCACCCTCAATTTCATCTTCATCCCCACCCTCGGCTTCATCTTCATCCTCACCCTCTGCTTCATCTTCATCCTCACCCTCAACTTTGTCTTCGTCTTCATCGCCTTCTTCCATGCTTGACTAAAGTGTCATCCTAGCCTTTTATCGTGTGTCCTCCACTTCACAAGAAGGTGGTTGCGCTAATAACCCACCTCAATAAAACAACAATGCGGTGGGTATTTATGACACTATCGACGAATAACCTTACGATGTTGTAAAACCCGAATATGTTGACATTGACATGAATATCGATACTGGCATTGATGAAGAAATTGGTATTGGTATATGCGTAGACATTTGTGTCAACATTTACGTCGGCATCAATGTTGGCATGGAGGTGTAGAATATTATGGATGGAGATGCCCCAAAAAAGATACCTATGGAAGGTGTAGATGTATGGTGCTGTGATGGTGCATTGTGTGGTGCTTGTGAAAAAACACGGGGTTAGTGAAATAAACAAGAATAAGTGGAGTGAACTAACTAGGATGTGGCGCTGACATCGGTGGTACTTGTTGGGTCGAAGCCGGGAGTTAACCCGTCGAAACACCTCCTCAAGACCTACGTTGCTGGGGCGCTTGTCGTGACCTCTTCTGACGAAGTTGCCTACTCGCCTCCACCGGTAGTAAATATGGCTTGCCGATGACTCTGAACCAAGGCATGTACTCCAAACAGGTCATCGTATCCGATGATAAAAAGGGTTTACGGATGGGTAAGAATTCCATCCTACGATTCCAAACGTCGATGAACTCCTTATGGCAATCTCACCAATTCTCATTGGTCTTCCCTCTTCAAACTTGTGTGGTGCTTCAATATCTTGCGGTGACAGTGGAATTTGTTGCCTCCACCCGAACTGTCGCATCACTCGATCTGATTCGTGCATCTTCACCATCACGTACACTATCAATGGCACCTTTGCATCCCACATACTTCGAATGGTAAAAATTTTGGGAGGGATGCATTCTATGATATTCGGATCGATGTATGACAACCATTCAAACTTCAATGCACAATGTAAATTATGTTATGTAAGAAATTTTAAATTACAAATCATTGCGTAATTATTATATGTTTGAAAAAATAAGTAACTAACTTGGCTTCTGAGCGTTGAATTAACAATAGTCGGATATCTTCGAGCTGCTTTAATAGTCCCACGTAACTCGACCAATGGTTTTACCTATTCAAGAGATATGTTAATTCAAACATATAATAAATAAACAACATTTACTATATTAACTACATATTTATTATCAAATGATTTTTACCTTGTCACCAATGGAAACGTATATGGGTCGTTCACTCAGGTACATAGAAATGGTAGCTGTCACCACGCCCATAACTGCAGCAAGAGAAGGCAACCACCAATTGACATCTTATCCAGCTCATTCACCTGACACAACTCTTATTACAACGTGGCCAACAAGATTGATCCCCAACTCAATCGTCCGCATTCTTTGAAGTTGACTAAGTGTAGTAGCCACCTTATGTATACCAAATTTTGAGATTTATCAGGCATTAGAATGCCTTCGATTAACCTCAGGATGAATGCTCGGACGTATTGTTCTTTGACGACGTCAAGCGTATTCGAAGGAAGATTTTTGAAATTGGTTTCAATCCACTTCATATCTATCCGGCCACCTTAAAACTTGTTTGGCACCCTACCCAAAAATTCCTCGGAAAGGTCCTCGGAAAGGTCCTCTTTATCGGGAACGGCCGCTAACCTCGTTACGATTGGCCCATCCATCAGTAAACCAAGTTGTAAAGTTATGTCGTCGAGTGTGATTGTACACTTGCCGCATAGAAGATGAAAAGTGTGTGTCTCGAGCCTCCATCTTTCCACCAATGCATTGATGAGTATAGGATAGAGTTTACAACCCTCGAGCATATGAGACGCATGGAAGAATTTCGCGTCTTGCAAATAACCACAAATTTCGATGTCTAAACTCTGTGACAAGTTATCTATGAAACCCTCGAAAACACAATCATTCGCCACATTATATTGAAAAATAAATTAATTTAAAATACTTTAAAAAATAAAATCTTTAAATTTTACTTAATTGAAAATAATGAAATTTAAAATTTCGTCTTACCATTATCGTTGGAGCGATGAAAATGTGCTTGTCAACGAAATGAATCAGAGAGCTTACAATTTGTGAAAAATTAATCGAAGCGAATAACATATGAAATAACTAAATTAAACTATAATATTTTTAACCAAGCGTATTGGAAAATTTAGATCAAAACTTAAAAAAATTGAGAGAATTGAGAGAGTTGAGAGTTTAAAATAAATAAATAAAGTTGGATTTGAGTGAAAAGAATGTAAAGTGATCTGGTATTTATTAGGAAAAATATTAAACTAAGCTTTATTTGATAACATGTTTTGATATAATAAATTAAACTTTTTCAAATTGAAGTCTAAGAGATAAGATTTTGAATCTTTACTTTGAACTCTTAGAAATTTTTTTAATCAACTTTAAAATCAAGCTAAAATGATTTTAACCAAGTAAAACTTCCTTTAACAAGTCAAACTATTTTTCAAACAAGTTAGAATTGTTCCAGGTCAAAAGTATCGATACTTTTAACCAAGTATCTATATTTTGCAAAATATTGATATCCCTTTGAAAAATGGTACCCAATTGATGTTCTGTTTTTCACAAATCAGCTAAGTATTGATCCGATATCAATACCTTTTATATGATATCAATAAAATTTATTTGGTATCGATATTTAAGCTCCAACGATCACTGAATTTTGCTTTTGATGCAAAAAATATCGATACCTTTTTATCTGGTATCGATACTCACTATTGCAGGTGAATTAAATGCAGTGATTTTCACATCCCCAATGACTCTATTCATATCCCCAACAACCACAATGATTGGAAATTAATTCAGGAGTGTAAATACTAGTTTCCAAAGATTCTACAACAACAAGAAAGCATATTCAAGTAAAAATCATCAATCAAACAACTTTTGTGCCAAATACTTCCATATTTTTCTTTCATACACTTGTGAGCATTATTTCTATTCTTTTGCTCAAGTGTTTTTCATTGTAATTGAGCTTAATTTGCAAACACTTTGATCTTGTAATGATTATTTCTTTGTTTGCTTCTTTGTATCTCTTTAAGAGGGTTTATGTCTTTAGATTTGGGTAGAAATCTTAAGGGAGATGTAAGGTTAAATCTTGTTCTCAAAGGTTGATCAAATTAATGAATTTGGAAAAATCTTTAATTGTGGAAAGCTAAGGTAATAGAGTAAACAATTAGGTCCAAACCACTCTAAATTTTTGTGTTCAATTTTCTATCCTTTCTCTCTAGCTTTCCAAATTTTTTTAAAAGTCAATTCACCCCCTTTTGGCATTTTCAATTTGATCATTTAAGCTAACAAAAAAAATTACTATTGACCCTTAAAAAAATTTTTCGTTGCTAACATTCAAAAAGCTGTTGGGGAAATGATTGTTGGAGGAAAGCATACCCAACTGGTTGTGCTGTTCAATTGCAATTCGAAAATGCAGCCGCAGAGGAACTAGTGCGAGATGAGGCTGGAGATTGGGCTTTTGGTTACAATAGATATCTAGGGAAATGTTCGGTTTTTTATGCAAAACTTTGGGAAATTCTGGAGGGACTTAAGCTCATTCAACGTTGTGCCCATAATAAAGTGATAATCCAATCTGACAGTTTGGAAGTCGTGAAATCCATTCAAGGAAGCTTCTCTCAACCATTGAATTCAGCTTTGATTAGCCGAATACAACACATTTTATCCCAAAAAAATCAGTGGCGTTTGCGATATGTCCCTAGAACAAAACCAAGCTGTTGATTGCTTAGCACAGTTGGCTTTGATAAGTAAAAAGGAGTTACAAGTTTTTTATTTCCCCAGAGAAAAGTATAGCTTTTATTGATTCTGACAGGACAAGGGGTTCTTTTTCCCTTCAGGATAGTTTCTTGTAATTTTTTTACAGTTGTTGCTTTATTCCACAAAAAAAAAACATATATCTTTAATTTAGCCCAATATTTGAAGCATATCAAATATTAGCTCATATATACACACGTATACATACAATTCAATTACTATTATATTATATATATTTCTTTTTATTAAAAATTTAAATATAAGCAATGTTTTTTAACATTTACATTAAATTATAACATTTTTAATTTTTTACAATATAAACTACATACTACGTAAAAATGTATGTATTATAAATTTAAAAACAAATTAAGGCAAGTTGGGGTGGGATTTTGAGAATTGAAATTAAATACAGATATTTGGGGCAAGTCTTGAAGAGTAAGATGTTATAGGGTCCATAACAAGTGTAATGGCGTCAGGCGATATGAGGTTGCAGTAGCCGTTTCATTTGTTCCCGGGAAATCGCTACGCGCTTTTGAAAAAGTCAGGCAATAATAACCTCTCGACTTTCATGGTTAAAACAAGCGAAGACCTCCAAATTCGTTCTCACTTTTCTCAATGGAAATATCATTACTTTCATCAACACAGAAATACGCTGCCTCAGCTCTCTTCGCTTTGGCTCTTCACCATTCTCAGCTTCGTCAAACACGCCCAACCACTCGTCTCCTTTCTCTTGAAGAAGAGCCTATTGGCGAAGGGGCTAGCAACAGCACCACCATTTCCGTCTCTGATTACCCCCACCTTTGGATCCATGACAACTCCGGTTTACTTTTGCCTGTCTTCAGGTTTACTTTATATGTTTAATATTAGTCCCCCTCCTTTCGCTTTCTCTATCTATTTTCTTGCCAACAAATTTTCTACGGATTAGGTTTATGGAAGTGGAGGATAAAGCTTGGGAGGGGCTCAAAGAAACCGCCGGAGTATCTACTCAAGCAAGGCATCACGTTGGATCAGTATGCGCCCCCCCCCCCTCCTTTTAATCTTCATATCCAAATATTCGTACTATGGAACATTTTGATTTTTGTTTTGTTTTATTGAGAATGGTTTTGATTTTGGCACAGTTCGTGACCTTACTGTCAGATACAAATGATGAGGTTTCTTCAGGAATCCTAGAAAAGGAACTTGCTTTACTTAAGTCTGTGGATGCTACAATGCTTAGCATGGAAAGCTCTCTCGTTCTCTCTGAGGATAGCAATAAGGGTTGTGACTATGAAACTCATTGCCGCCAGACGTGCGCTTATCCAGACACAACTACAGCTACGGATCCTAATGGAAGAATCCCAAGGACTACTCCCAATATATCCAATAATGAAGATGTGGATGGATCAGAAAGTAGATTTTTCGAGAAACCAATTGAAGAGGGAAAATTGCTTTCAGAGGAGAGGAAATTAACGGTTCTTTATGAGCTTCTTTCATCTTGTGTAGCCGATTATGTGACTGATGGCGGATCAAAGGGTTATGATGCTCGGCACCGAGTGGCTCTTCGTTTGCTAGCTACTTGGCTCAATGTCAAATGGACAAAAATGGTTTGTGTGCTTAAACTACTCATTATTTGATGCAAAAACCCTTTTGCTTTGTAGGTATGAATTGTTAATGGAATTTCGTTTTTAACAATCCAAATCCTGTTAGCAGTAATTTGCTACATTTGACCCTTTCTGTCATTTTTAAGGAAATTCCATTTTCTAGGAGGCTATGGAGATAATTGTTGCTTGCAGTCTCATTGTTAGACTGAAGAACGAAGATGCAGAGCAATTTGGAAAGAGTAAGAACGATAAATGGAAACAGGCAGGCATTATTGGTGCTGCTGCTTTAACAGGAGGATCCTTGGTAGCCATTACTGGTGGTATGGGATCCCTCAGTTTGTACATACAGATATATATTTTTTCCTCAAGGGTTCCCCCCCCCCTCCCCTATTTTTTTAGGGCATAAGCAATGTTATAAATTCACCATTGATTAATTTCATAATAGGTGATGTGGTTAGGTGAGAAAAACAGTATGTACTGGATGATAATAAGAAGGAAAAAATTAGGGCTTAACAATTTAGTAAGAAGGAAGATGGAACTTTAGAGAACTTAGGTTCCTCTAGGTTTCTTTAATAATAATAATAATAAAAGTCAAGCAAAGTTTCTATAATTTCTTGCAAATAAAGTTTTATTAATAATCTTAAACTTAATTCTCAACTAATAATAATCCTAGCTGTCCAAAAAAATATCTAATACTTTGAACGAAATAAAATAAAATATATCTTAAGCTCCTGCGTCAATAGGCCTAGCTGCCCCAGTTGTTGGACACGGATTAGGTGCCCTTGCTGCTACATTAGGCAGCGTTGCTCCTGCAGTTGGAGTAGGTGGATTTGCTTTAGCCGCTAGTGCTACAGGACCAATTTCCGATTCAGTTGCTGTTGCTGCATCATTTGGAGGTATTGATCGGTGGGGCGTTCTACCTGATCTTTTGTTTAAGTTTGGTGCTATTCCTTGAGAACTATCTGGTACTCGTACTTATAACTGAAGTTACTGAACCATATAATGCTGGATATTAGGTGATCTATAAGCACTTTGATTATACTCTAACCCTTCAACGATACTGAGCAGTATAATTGTAAAACAAAATGTTAGTCTCCTGACTGAATTGTCAATAAACCAAGCTTATATATATATCTCATAGGAAACTTAGCTTAACACGATAAAGCTGAGTGAACAGCTAAAAACTATCAAAAAATAGTCATTTTTCTGTATAAAGAACTTTTACAGGCTAAAACCATAGGGAACTTAACAATTAAAGGCTGTAAAATACGACCTGTTTGCTGCAAAAATACAGATTTAGTTGTGATGATTGTTATCTAACTTCCACTCCTTTTTCCTTTTAACTGAAGTAGTGTAGTTGCTAGATCCACTAACTTATCCTCTATGCATCCCAGCTGCTGGAGCTGGTCTTGCAGGAAGTAGAACGGTTATAAGAACTGAAGACCTTGATGAATTCGAATTCATACAAACTGGGTTGTATCATATGCAAGGCGTGAGTTTTCATTAATTTATTTAAATCTTTAGCTTTGTAGTTGGCTTGAATAGGCTACATTATGAATTACTAATCATTGGTTCTTCAATGGAGTCTGTATTTTTACTGGCTCATTTCATGAATTTACTTACTGGTTTTAAATAACTGCAATTTTTCAGCGGCTAGCAGTTGGAATCTTGATTTCTGGAATTGCATTCGAAGAAGAAGATTTCTTAAGGCCTTGGGAAAATTATAATGATAACTTGGAGAGGTAAGATGTTAAACAAGGCTGACTCTTGCATTTCTGCCTTTTGTGTTTAATTTCCTTTCTTTCTATTCTCATGCTTCAACGTTCAGCCTGTTCCGAGTTTCATTGTAATCTCGGTGGTGCAATCCAGTTGATTTTTGAACTTAACTGGCATTGCTGTTGGTCTCTCTGAGATGAAAAAGTTCCATCCTTAAGGGCAATGGAAATGGATTCCCTTATGTTCATGGAATTTCAAATTAGTTCCACATTAGATGTAGGCTTCAATTTTCTTGAAGCTACTCCCCCCTTTCTTGATAGTTAATTAGTCATTATTATTGTTCCAAATATGCAGGTATGTGCTAAAGTGGGAGTCTAAGAATCTGATTGCATTGCACGCTGGGATAATGGAGTGGATTACTTCGAGTACTACTTCAACATTAGCCATCAAATTTAGCTAACTGGCAAAATATATTGATTGAAAACTAGCGGTATTTTGCAGAAGTTGCATCAAACTTATTGCAAGGGGGAACCATGCTGACTGTATTAAGTACATCACTAGCAGCAGAACCTCTGCCAGCAGCTTTGCTTGCTGCATCTGATCTTATCGACAGTGCATGGGAAATTGCTGTTGACAGGTTATATTTACTCTATTGGAAACGATTCTAGAAACTGTTCTACATTTTTTTAGACGTAGATACTGCGTGGCATGCACGTTCTGCACTTTTTGTCAACAACATTTTGACCAACATCTTAGTTCCCTTGGTCCTTAGATAATGCCACTGGTTTCTCTCCTGTTTCTTCCTTGGGCATTCTTGGACTCTTTTGCATCATAGTTGTCCATTCCTTGACAATTCGCGAATATTGACTCAGATCTGATAAAGCTGGAAAGCTGCTAGCTGAATTGTTAATAAGTGGATTGCAGGGACGCAGGTAGCTACATATGATCAAAGTGAAATTCTGATCTTTTTGCACCAAGACAGTAGTTGAGTAATCACCTTGGTTTATATATATTCTTGTTTCAGACCCGTGACACTCGTCGGTTTCTCATTGGGTGCCAGAATAATCTTGAAATGTCTCCAGTGTCTGGCTGAAACACAAGGAGATAATGGTGAGATCACCAACCAGAATCTTTTTCATCATTTTTAATAGGTCAGGTTGACCGTTTGATAGGTTTTCATCAACCCTGTTTGTGCAGCTGGACTTGTTGAAAGAGTTGTTCTTCTTGGAGCTCCCATTCCAATAAAAGATGAAAAATGGGAAGATGCCAGGAAGGTAGTCTTGATTGCTTTCAAGATGTAATGTTATTTGCACATTTTTTTTATGGAAACCATGAAGTATTTGCTCCATCTATTGCTGGTTTGCAGATGGTGGCAGGAAGATTTATCAATGTTTACCATACTAATGATTGGACACTTGGAATCATTTTTCGTGCCAGGCAAGTGATTGGTTTATACTTAATGATAACTTATACTCTGCAATAGCCAGTGTTATACCCCTACTCTGATTGGGGCACTAGGCAACATGAGAATCGACTGGAGAGACACCCACAAGCGGTCTTCCAATCTGTACCGTCCGGATGGTCACTCAGTGATCGATTACCCACGTGCCTTGTACCCCCAACGGGAGGGACCATCCATCCTTAACCATCCAATGGAACCTTTTGTTAAGCCGTCAGATATTAATGGGTACGTTCTCCTCAAGGGAAACCACACAGGAATCATCACTTTCTTATAAAGATCCCAAGGTATCAACATAGTAGGGGAACTCCTCTCCTCTCCCAAAAATCCTAAGCCATCACCCTTCTCTACCTGAGTCCCTCTACTTTTTAAGTTCTCAACTCTAGAGTGGGTGAATTGACCTTTCTTGACATCGCTCCCTCTCCTCCTTTTCCACCTCTGTTGATACCGTGTCTCAACAATCAGTGAAAGAGGATTTCTTCCATGGATGATCACCCACCCTAATATTTAAAACCTATGTTATTCCGACACTAACATGATATGGTTATATTTGATTTATTTTTTTTATTTCATTTCATGTATTTGGAGTATTCTTGGAGTGTCAAATCCTTATGTCCATATCTGCATATGAGAAAATATTGGTATCGAACATGGATACTTGAAAAAATAACAAGGCCGAAGCACATAATTCAAAACTGATTCTACTACTAGTCAGGCTTTGGAACCCTGTATCCTCCATTATTTTTTTTACTCTGTCAAATTTCCTGTCAGCAGCGTACTTTCCACGGGATTGGCTGGAATTCAACCTGTTCAACTTCGAGGGATTGAAAATGTAAGTAGTGAGTTCTTGCTAGTTCCTTTTTAATTTGGATGGTAAAAAGAAAATGAAATTTCAATCAAATTTGCAGGTTGATGCAACTGAATATGTGGAGGGACACTCTTCTTATCTTTGGATGACAAAGGAAATATTGAGACAGCTTGATGTAGACAACTATAATGCTATTTTTAGGATTAACCAGCAGGCTAAACCCCTGCAAGACCAAACCAAACAAACAAACATAGTTTTCATCTAAACAAAGAACAAAAAGGAAATCTTAACTGTTTATATAGAATTCAATAATATATATATATATATTAATTAAACGTTTCGCTTCACTTGTTGTCTTGAGGTTTTCAGCTAAAAGGATATGCCATTTGCTAAATTCCAATCTCCAATTGAAGGTGAAAAAACCATTACAAGGTAAAAGCAACACTGATAACTTTTCATTGATATTCAGTTAGCTACAAAAGTAGTAGTATTGACCGGTGTCGGTTGAGTTGAGTGGTAAAGAGTGCGATACCCTTTTAAGTAAGGTTTTGGGTTTGAGTCTTGTGAACAGAAAAACATTGTTAGGAGCTTGTTTGCTGTTTAGGGGTCCAACTCAACTTGATTTCGGATTTAGTTGAGAGCCATCGTAACTACCAAACATAGGAAGATATGATGTTATGCAAGAAGACTAAATCTCTTGGAGGCAGCGGAGGGAGGGGTGATCTCTGGAACCGTAAAAGAATCATCTGTCCACCTCCTGTTAGATTTCATGCCTATAGTTTCCTCGAACCACCCAGTTTGCCCTCCTATTTGTGAAGAATTATGGGGAGTACACAAGGAAGATGGTGAGTGCTGTGGAACCCAAAGCCCTGAACTTTCTGGTGAGAAAGTAGTCGTATTCCTCTCAAGATCAGCGTCGACAAACGGCAACAGACCATCATCACTCTGACAAATTCAGATCCAAAACCAAACAATTATTCAGATCTCAAAGAAAATCATATTATAAACTGTGCCATGAGCTTATTAGGATTGAATGCAAACCTTAGAGAAACCGGAATCAAGGAAATCTTCGACGTGCCACCCTGGAAGTATCTCTATCAAGTAGTCAGATATGCTGCTCACTGAACCACATGTTTCACTTGGTAACAGGTTATTATCTCCACTGTTCTTGTTAATGACTGCTGCTGTTGCTGTTGCTGTTGTAGTCATAGGTAAAGATTTAGCCCCTGAAGAAGCAGAGAAGGGATCGTTGACCAATGTTTGAGAATTGAATTCAGGAAGGGAATCGCCATCGTAGAGAGCCGAGGTAGCAGAGAGCTTAACCCCTGTAAGAAGCAACCTGTCATGCTTCTGGGTATATTGGTTTGCAGAGTGAATTGGAACATCACAATCTCTACATAGAATTGCCCTGTCTTGTACACAAAACACGAATCCTCGTTTCTCCTATAAAAAGACCCTACATCAGAATCAATCAACCAAAAACACCATCTTCCACCCAATTCTACACACAAAAAAAGATACCTGACAGATATCACAGAGAGGGACTTGTTTAGAAGAGGAAGGATGGAGAAGGGAGAAACGTTGGTGTTTAGAAGCAAGCTTGTTGGCATGGTGGACGCGGTGATCACAGGCGCCGCAGAGGGCGGCCTCGTCGGCGGTGCAGAACACGGAGGCGGCCTCTTTTTCACACACGTCACACTGAATCTTCATCTGTTTCTTGATCTTCTGCTCCAATTCCTGAAAGAGAGGATTATCAATCAAAGTAAATTGCAAGAATAAGCTGCCGTAAGGATGGCACCTTGCTTTATTTTATTTATATATTCTAGTCTTACGTTACAATGACAATCTTAGAAAGTTGAAAATACGACCAATTTGAGTGCAAAGGGTTTTTATATTAATATTTTATTATTATAAATTCTGAGCAATTATTTAATATTTTTATATTAATAGTTTATTATTACAAATTTTAGAAAGGGGATAAGATGATATAAGATTCAAATTCTGAGCAATGATGTAAAAGAGCAGCACCATTTTTATCACTCTGAGCAATTATTGATAAACTATTTTAATATTTTCAATAGCAACTATTTTTTTCATAATTACATATAAAAGTAAAATATAATGGTTTGATTAACTTATTTATATAATTAATAATTTTAAATTAATTTCAGATAAATATGATTTCAATGGAATGTGATTCCTAAATATTTAAAGTATAAGAATTATAAAGATTTATTCTCAATACATATATATTTTAGATGATAAGATAAAAATTGAAAAGATTACAATAAAATAAAATTAACACTTCGTGAAAAAGACCTCAAACACCTGAAGACCCGCGATTTCATCAACTTCTCCATTATTCTCTCTAAAAATATGTTAGAATGATCCAATCTTTCATACTTGATAAAAGCTGGTTTTAAGTTGCTAATTTTATTTGTAAAGTTAAGAATGGCTGATTTTACATTGAATTTGATAATGCAATGGTAGCTGCCTATTAATAAATCATTTAATGACTTGAATGGTTGTTAGTTGTTTCTTGAAATTAATTATTTTTTGATAATATTTTTATTTTATTTTTATGTGTATTTTATCACCTATGTTTGGTATTTGTGATTGTTCTTCATAATAATGTTGTTTTTAAAATTCGAATATATGTTCTCTTCTTGAAAATGTAAAGTGACTTAACACTTCACTTAACACTTAGATTACGTTTGCCTCTTTTCCATGTTATGATTTCAACAGGATCTGATTCTTGAAAATTGGATTGTTAGAAAAATTACTTTACAATGTTTCTTATACATGAGAAGGTATTGATTAAAATAGGGGAAAAATTACATCACGTTTGATTTACTAAATACTTCCCTAAGAATATAATGATAATTTATGAATTTATCCTTATTAAATAAAATATAATATTCATATATTCAATACTTAACAAATATTTGAATTAAATATTTAATATTAAAATTAATTGATAATTTTTACATTAAATTTTCAAAGCCCCAATATAACATAATTTTCTTTGGATATTGAAAAAAAAAACATAACTTACTTGAATATAATACATAACTGCTTTGAAATTTGATTGATTATTTGTCTTATCTATTTTACTTCTAAATGGGCTATCAATCATTTGCCCATTCTAAAAAATCATTTTAGAAGAATTCTCAATCACATCAACAAATAATAATTCAAAGGTAAATCATACAAAAAATTAAGGTATTCGATATCTCGTGATCTGAATTCAAGTTGCGTCTGTCGCGTTATTATTAAGGCTCTACCCTTTCCTTGTAATTCATCAAAAAAATTAACATGCCAAATATTAAAATCACTTTTCAAATGATTAAATTTTTTTTTGAATAAAAAAATATCATTTTAAATTTTCATCCTACCAAACATTACCTTACTAATTTTAATTTTGTCAAATATCATATTAGTTTCTCAGCCACCACATTTATTTAGTTTTTTATTCAATTAAATGTTGTGCATCATCATTGCGTCATCTAATGAGAATTTGTACATTTTCTTCAACAGAAACGGTTTAGTTGAAACTGTCAACGTTCTTTTGTGAGATACGAGAATAAAGAGGAATTTTAGGATAAATGCACGCATTTTGCTCCCGACGTACTACTATATTTGAATTGATAATCATAAATTTATATTTAAAATAATTTAGACATTCAATAACTTTTTTTCTTACATGATATACGGTACAATTTAAAATTATTTAAATATGGTAAAATGAATTTGAGAATTTAAAATCCATTATAATTATACACAACAAACCTGATAAGAGAAATAAAGAAATTAATATAAATAAACAAATTTATTAAAATCTATTTAAAATTTTATTAATGTGTCAAGATTTCTAAAAGATATAATTGAATATCATTATGATTATTGATAAAAAAAATTAATCCAAAGAAATTGATAGTTATAATAAAGTGTTAATTTTACCATATTCATGCATATATATATATATGTATGGATCAAAATATTATAAATCTTGGCATTTGATCTTGTTGGGGACAATTCGATTAAGCAACGAACAAATAAAAAAAATAGAAGAAATTGAGAAATTGAACACACAAATTTAACGTGAAAAAGTCCCTCCAAAGAGGATAAAAAAATCACGGGCAAAAATAATTTTACTATAATGACAAAAAAAAACAAAATTTCGTCTTGACCAGTATTTTCAAAATGTCATCTTTGTCAAAACCCACCACATGCCTATCTTGAACTATGCAGGAAATTAACTGAGTTAAATCTGTGCTTAGAACCTGGAAAACTTCTAGCCTTCGACTTGTGTACTACCAAATCAAAACTAACTCGGGTCTGATTTTCACGAACATAGTGCCCTAACTTTTCAAAACCCGCATCCAAAAGAGAACCTCTCTTTAACGAAATGATCATATATTTTTCCCTCTTATGACCAATTTACCTTCGCTCCAAACGAGTTAACTTCAACTCCATAATGGAAGAAGGATGTCCAATTTCACCGGTCATTGTAGAACCTTTCAGAATATAAAGACTACCAATCATTTTACCTTTTAACAAAACGAGAGTCTCATGAGACTCCATAATGGATGAGAGACGTCCAATTTCACCGGTCATTGTAGAACCTTTCAAAATACACCTTAATGCTGCTAGACTCGATGTTAATCCTACAACCTTTCGAATCTAAAATATTTAATGAGACGAGATTTTTTCATAAATCAAGTACATATCTGACATCTAAGAGTGTCCTAATCATCTCATTGTGCATCCTAATATTAACAGTACCAATACCGATTACCTTACTGGATGAGTCGTTTCTCATGCGCACAACTCCACCTTCAATTGAACTATATGTGGAGAACTATTCTCTGTTGAGACACATGTGGAAAGAACATCCCGAATCTAGGATATACTCGAACGTAAGCTCGGAGCTTTCGCTCGTTGACACTAACAAGAAATCATCACCACTTTCGTCGACCAAATTAGCACCAGCTAAATCTTCCTCGTTGCTCTCAGCAGCCCTTTTATTTCAGAGTTTATAACAATCTGCTTTGATATAACCTAACTTCTTACAATAGCGACACCTTTTATCTCGCTTTTTTGATGCTACCAAAACGGAAGCCTGCCTATTTGTCTTTTTATCTGAACCAAACTCATTGTCGAGTTTGTCTTTACTCAACAAATGACCCTTCACATCTTCGAACGAGAGTATGCCTCTGCCATAAATTAGGGTCTCCCTGAAAGACTTATATAAAGGGGTAAAGAATACGATAATAGCATAGTCTGATCTTCATCGTCAATCTTAACCTCAACATTCTTTAAATCATTCAAAAGAATAATGACTTGATTGATATGATCTCTAAGAAACTCACCTTCGTTCACGTAAAATGTAAATAAACGTTGTTTTAACACTAAACGGTTAGCTAGAGACTTAGTCGCATAAAGAGTTTCTAGCCTTTTCCACAAGGCGGATGAGGTCTTCACCACCAATATCTCTTGCAATATCCTATTTGTGAGGCACAACTAGATTGCATACAAGGCCTTTTCATCAAGCTCTGCCCATTTTGATTTATCTAAATTCTCAAGCTTTTTCCCAGTAACAACCTTTTTCAAGCCAGTTTGAACTAGAATTGCCTTTATCTAAACTTCCCACAAATTGAAATTTGTGACACCATCGAACTTCTCAATGTCAAACCTTGTTATTTCCATCTTTGAATAGGTTAATCTAAAAAAATTGAACTAGCTCTGATACCACTTGTTATGGACAATCAGATTAAGCAACAAACAAGCAAAAAATAGCAGAAGAAATTGAAAAATTGAACACACAAATTTAACGTGAAAAAACCCCTCCAAAGAGGATAAAAAATCACGGGCAAAGATAATTTTACTATAACGACAAAAGAAAAAAAAGTAAAAAAGATGAAGATAAAACTCTTGAAAAACCCAAAAACAAAGAACCCTCAAAACATAAATACAAAATTCTCCAAAAGTGTTAGGAGTTCTAATATCTAATGGGTATGTTTTTAAGGTTGTAAAAAAGTCTATTTATAGGCTAAATTCCTAAATCAAATAATGATAAAATAATCTAGACTAATCAGAATTTGATTGAAATAAATAAACAGATTTTAACTAAAGATTATTTCTTAAATTTAACTGAAATAGGAGTCATACTTCAACAGATCCGTATAAAAACGAGATAATAAGAATGGAGAATAACGAACACAAATGTTTTACGCGAAAAACCCTCAAAGGGAAAATCCACGGGCAAAAGAAGCTTCGATTTTTCACTAAATGAGTTAACAAACGAGAGTACAATATAGAGAAAATTCACCTAAATGTACTAAACGCACATTACCCAAAATTCCAAATATAAAGCTCAAAATTTCAAAGAGCAAATCAATAAACAAAACCCTAAATATCATAAGGCAATCATAAAGGGGTAAAAATACTCTCTATAATTACCACGAAACTCTTACCAAAACTCATATACCCTTTAAATAAGGATACAATGCCCTTTAAATATGCAAAGATTAAAGTTCTAATCATACTAAAATATCTCTGAAATAATCAGAGTTTAATTAGGAAAAGATAGTAGGGTTTAATTAAGAGAAGAAAACGAGGTACACCCTACAAATCTCTACCTTGACTCGTATTTATCACGCCTCCTTTTTCATTCACCATCACGAGCTTAACTCGAATTTTGGAGAATGTGAACCAAGTCTAAACCATGCTCAGCTTGGAAACTAAAAGACTTTTAGCCTTCAAATCAAGGTTTTATAATGCAATAAGGGCCAATAATACCCGAACATGAGAGAAAACATCATCTCTCCACCTAACTGTAACTCTCTGCGACCAACCTTGTCTCAAAATATTCTGCGAACCATTCAAGTCCTTAAAACCAAAAAGGGATGATATTCTTCCCTAAATCAAGTGCATACTTGACATCTAACCAGACTCCACCTTCAACTGGATTATGTGGAGAGTAATGTATCATCACCCTTATCCTCAGCCACATCAGCTACCTCCATAATTATTCGAAACTACTATAAACTAAAATTTATGATCCGTCAAACTTCTCGATATCCAAAATTGTTATTTTGTCTGTCACATCTTAAAAATCAGTTTTGAAGTTTTGAAGGTGGTTTTGGAAATTATGGCCTAAAATTAGGTTTGGGAATTCAAATTTTAGGAACCGAAAAATATCTTCGGCTTTTTAAAATAAAATTGAATTGTGAAAGAAAAGAGAAAAAGGATTTTATTTAAAGAAAAAGGACTATTTTGTAAAGAGGTTTAAGTTGAGAGTAGCCAAAAAGCAATTAAACTAAAGTTTTAAAATCAACTCATTTCCCCTCTCACCTATAGTAGACGCAAGGCACTTTTCTCCCTTTATTTGTTTTTTCTGTCAATTGAAATCCCTAAACAACATTATTCAATCTTTGGTCTTAATTACTCCAATCCTTTTGATTTTTATCATCTTCCAAACAATAAACCCTTTGAAATCAAAGAACACCAAGAACACCATTAATTTCATTACCGTTCAACCTGTGGGTTTTCTTGAATATTTCATTTTTCTCCTCAATCAATGTAAGGTTTTGTTTTTCTATTAGTTTTTGTGCAAACTAGTCTTTCAAATCAAGTTTTAATTCATTAAAACAAGAAATTGGTGTGTTAGCTAAAATTAAGGTTGTTAATGGCATGTTTTAGATTTTTAAATGAAACTATTGTTTTTAAGTGTTTTTCAACTTATTTTCATGAGATTAGAAGGTTTTTAAACTCGTTTTAAACTTTCGTTAAAATATTTGAAGGTTATGTTGATTTTTCGTTAAAAATATCCATGAATATAAAAAAATTTGGAACTGTAAGTTTGAGGAGTTTTTGGGTGTTTTGAGGGTTGAGATTTGTTCTTTATGGAATAATTAGATGTTTAAAATCAGTTTTAAGTGTTAGAAATGAGTTTGGATTAAGAAATTTGAGTTTCAGCTATGCTAGTAAAAAATTTCAATTCCATTAGGAACTAGTTTTAGACTTGTGTTTTTGTTTGATTGAGGTGTGTTTATGGTTGTTAATTGTTCTTGTATGTTGTGTGGTTAACATTTGTGAAGATTCGGAATCGTTGGATCCCTTTACGAGTAAGGCAAAAGGCAAGGAAAAGCTAGTTTTAGCTATTGGCTAATAGGCGAAAGAATGTAACATCCGCGTTTTAACCCGGAGTTAGGAACAGTAACGGACACGTGATTGGAATAAGATAAATGAGAAATTGTGTATTAAATTAGAGAGTATTTAGTGTTAATAAGAAAAATTAGAAAAAAAAATACTCCTTAATTATGAAGAAATTTTTACTATAGTGGAGTATGAGTCATCATAGGAATTATGGTAATTAAGGAGGGATAATAGGGTAAATAGTTTAGTAGATATTTTAGGTGTAACGATTGTGGGTGAAAGTGTGATGATGGAAGGCCTAGGGACTTTTTAACAATTTTACCTTTTTAATTAAAAAGGTGAGATATTTTGGTAGAATATTGTAGAAAATATGAGAAAAGATGAAACATATCTTCTTTTTCTTCTACCCAAAAACATCACTTACCTTCATGCTTTCACCTAACTTTCTTTTTATTTCCTCTCATATCCTTCCACCATTGTTAAACCTTTCAAGCTCAAAATCACCATTGTTCTTTGAGATTTCTTTAAGAAAAGCATAATAGAAAGCTAGTAGTTATCTTTACCTCTTGAGAAAATCCACTTTGAAGTGTTAAAGAGAGAAGAATATAAGCTAGGGTTTTGGGTGTTCAAGTGTTGAGGTAAGAGATGAAGAAACCCTCATGACATACATGTTTATTTCCATAATCTAGCATAGAAAATCATTTAATTTTAGTTTTAAATATTATATGATATATGGTTTATGTGTAATTGAAGTGAAAGAAAATAAGGGAAAGAATCAAGAAGAAGGAAACGGGAAAGAGAAGACCAGAGAGTGAGAAGAGAAGAAATCTCAACCTTTTGCTGTAAGTACTACAAGAATTATAATTTAATTACTTTTAATAATTATGATTTTAGTCTAAAATTTTGTTATAACTAGAAATGTAGTATAATGTGTATATATATGAGTATAAATATTGTACAAATGGCTAAGTTGTGGAATTGTGGAATTATTAGTATATATATATAGTAAGAAATGTGTTATGGAAATTGTGGATATTGAATTGGTGTGACATACCAACTATGAGAAATTGTGTTAAATTAGATTGTTATGCCCAAGTAGATAAGTTAGAATTATTGTGATATTAGTGGCATGCCATTAAGGGATCCTGACGCGCTCTCCGTTATTTAGCAAGTATAGTGCTCTCCGTTTAGCACCTTGGTGCTCTCTGTTCATTAGTGCATAGTAATGCTCCTTCGTACTTGTTCTGTATATCCGATAGGTTCTACGATAGTCTACTATGAGCTAAAGATATGATTTGAGTTTGAGAGCATTGCATCTTGCATTATGGTGAGTAAACCACTATTAAGGTAAGTAATTTATTTAAAGTGTAACAATTTGTGATGAATTATGTGTGAAAGAATGTGTATATATATATATACTTATCTCTTGAATTAAATATAGTGATATAAACAAATTATTTTATTATTCTTGTAATGCTTACTAAACATTTATTAGTTTAACGTGTTTATTTCAACGCGTAGATACAGTTGGTTTTTGTGGAGTTAAAGTCAAGCTAGGTGACCTCTCTTCACATCACTTTTTGAAGGGTAACAATTTAGGTATTTTATTCTGTACTAAAATGGCATGTACATAAATAGACCCTTTATGTCCCTTTGTGATAGAGATTTAATGTGGCTTAAAACCCTATTTGTTTTGGTATTTGAAATGAAATGTTTTGGTTATACATACAAATTAAATTATTGATATTACCATGATTGCATAAATAAATTGCTAATATAGTGATTGAGATTGAAATTGAAGATATTTAAGTAGTGATAATGCATATTTGGTATGGTCTATAATGTTGAAATAAGCTTTGAAGTTTTTAAGGGGTTTAACAAAGTTTTTAATCATTTTTCTTGAATTTTTATCAAAAGTATCGATACCAAACATGCAGGTATCAATACCTAATTGACAGAATGGGTCCTTGGTATCATTTTAAAAATCGGTATCGATATTCGGGTAAAAATATCGATACCTAAGTCTAAGGTATCAATATTTTCTTCAATTTTGAAATTTTTGGGACTTCCAAAATGTCATTTTGGTATCTTTTTTAATTTTCGGTATAGATACTTTTCATAAAATATCGACACCATCAGAGCAGGTATCGTTTATTGTGCCCTATTTTGAGCAAAAACAATATTTCAACTACTTTTTAACTCGTTTTATGACTCGGTAATAATCCCACATGATTGTTTTAATATATTTTGGTTTAAATGAGTTAAAACATCTTGTATAAATGTAAAAATTAATCGATATTTATCTACGTCGCTTTGACACCGTATGTAACAGTCTTATACCGGGTTTATACGGATGAACCGAGTATAAGAGTGTTACAAAGAATGATTGGTGAGTTTTTTGGACTCGCTGCTGGTATGCATGAATCATTATGTTAAATGGTATCATTGCTTTTAAAAATTCATTTATGGTATTATAATTGCAGTTTGTAACTTTCCTTCCTCTTGGGTCTATTTTTTTTTAAATTTTATTGATCTAATGCCATCTTCATTGATTGTTTCAAGTGGTGTCCACCCTATTAATGAAGTTGGTGTTCTCATCAATGGACTTGATGAAAGCTTTCATGTAAGCTTTTCAATAGACATGATTTGATCTATATAATGAAAGGAGTCATGAAATTGAAATTCCTTCTTTTAGAAACTCCAAGTTAATTCACCAGACACAGGTCATATCGAATAAGTTTGGTAATATGATGTGATACCAACTAATAACATCTGGTTATGTGAGATGTTATATGAGGTGTTGTTAAGGTTGTTGGAACACTTCATATAACACTAATGAATGATAGGTTAAGAACATAATGTACAAGTACACCAAAGATTGTCTACACAGTTTGGTAAACAGCTTCATTTGTGGGGCCTTATCTAGTGATTGAATTCACTTATATGTCAATAGTACAACCAAATAATTTCTAAGATTATTGCAGCCTTATTCTCGCACACTATTAGTGAACTCTTTAATGAGCTTTAACCTTTCTTAGTGAAGGTTTCAATCAACACACAAAAGAGTAGAATAGATTGTCGAAACACGGTAGAAATGTTCCTCAAGGAACTGAATTATGCTCTCTTAACTGGTGTCTTCAAATGAAGGTTGTTGTTCCCTCAAATAGACTCTTGAAAACAACTAGTAAATCAAATAAAAGCCATTCTCCTCACATCAGGGATTATGTTGCCAAATGTATCCCATGAATCACATTTCCCAATCTTCAATCTAGCACTACTCGTATCCCCTTAAAAGAGGAAAGAATTAATCTCATATATTGAAGACTCTAAAATATCTAGTTTTTCATTATAAATAAAATCTATATTTGTAGAGTTTAAAAATGAAAATATATAATCAACAAAATAACTACAAGTCAAATTTTCAAATTCATGTATGACACTGATAGTGTTGCTTATAATGTTGTTCATAATGTTGTAACTTTTGCACTTTAATTTTTTTTGATGAATTACAATAACAGGATAATGCTCGAACAATCAACACGATTAACGCGACTCGAATCCAGACCACACCTAGAACGATGAACACCCTTAATCATCAAGTCATTACATGAGGTTCAGTGCAACAGTTATTTTGTTGTAATAGTTTTTTTCTATTTTTATTGTTACAATTTTATGTTTAAAATTTAAACTATTAAATTTGATTGTTTAAATACTTAATTAATCTCGAATTAATGTCTGGCTTTGGTTGTATTTTATTAATTTCTAATGGTCCCTTTAATTTTATTCATTATTGAATTAATTGAAAATTTATTATGCAAATTGAATAAACTATGATTTCATTGACTGTTATTTGAATTGGTCTTAATTATTGACCATTTGGCATGTTCGTTTTATAGTTTATATTTAAAGTTCGTGATTATTTTTTTAACAATGTTGTTTTCAAGATTTGAACTTATGTTTTTATTCACAATCTAAAACATAGAAATATTTACTCAATTAAGGATGCATAGTATTCTGCAGCAAAACATGTGATTTTTTTATTAAAAACGAACACCTTTTAAATCAATTTTATTTTGAATTTAAAACAGAACTCATTTAATTCGAGTAAAAATTAAACTCATTTTTAATCAAATATTTTTTACAAATTCAATTTTACCTCAAAAATAAATTGAAATTCAATTAATCTTAAATAAAATTAAAATTTTTATTTAAACCAAAATTCAAACTCAAAATTTCGTTATTTAACCAATTTGAAACCCAATTTTTACAAAATTCAAATTAAAAATCCCAAATAAAATCAAATATCTATAATTTTTTTTACGATTAATTTATTTTTTATATCTGTTTTACGGTTCAAAGAAATAAACGGATCTTTTTGAGGTTCAAAGTTGTCCTTTCCAATAATATTATTTTTAAAATTTGAACTTATGTTATATTGTATTGTTGAGTATATCTCATATTTTAGTCAAATAAGAGATTGCTTGCAAGTCAAGTTAAACAAAATATATTTTCTTTTTAGAAGATTTAGTATTTATTAGTATAATATATTTAATATTTATTAGCATAATTTATTTGACCTAAAAATTTACCCTATAAATAGTTTCTTTTTTCACCTTAGAAAATACACTCATTAGTGAGTTCACTTTTGTGTTTACTTTAGGGTTTTTTTTCTAGATTTAATTTTCATCTCCATCTTTTGTACTTTTTGTTCTTTTGTCATTATAGTAAAATTATTTTTACGTTTTTTATCCTCTTCGGATAAGTTTTTTCACGTTAAATTTGTGTGTTTAATTTTTCAATATTTCTTCTATTTTACTTGTTCATTGCTTAATCGAGTCAATCCCCAATATATATTTTATTATGGCACTCAGTGTTAACGGATAAAAAAAAAACTGAAAATCATATTAACTATCAACATCTTAATCATTCTTTTTATCACTTCGACATAGCATAAAAATCAGATACGCTTTGTATGTTGGAAACTTGAAAGTGAATAAGAATAAGATGGTCTGAAGCAAGGGAATATATATACATCTCTATAGTCGGCATTATCGCATTATGGAGTGCAGAGGTGATAAAGACTCCAATAATTAACCCTTCGCTTTCAATTCGATTCCACTACTGTTCACTTGGACGACAATTGGGGCTTCTCACATGATTTTGCTTTTTCTCCCTTTTATCCTTAAAATTTTATCCCTAGGTCTTGTTTGGTAACTCAATTTTTTCATTTCTAATTTTGAATTTTAGGGTTGCAGGAACATCTCTTAAAAAACACCCTTAATTTTTTTAATATATTGATATGATTATATGATAGTATCTGTTCATACTTTTTTAACTCTTTGATAACGCGCACACACACTTTATTCACACAGCTGCTCGAACTCGGGACTCCTAAGATGAACAATATTCTCTTTTCCACTGGAACCACTTGCTGGGTTCCCTCTATAATTTTTTAAACAATTTAAAATTTGAATTCTGATGTTTGATTTTAAGTTTCTTTAAATATTTTATATTTAATTCTAAAAAAAAATTTAAATACAATATAAAAATAATTTATCCAAAGTTTTGTGCATTTTAAAATTTTTAGAAATTTTTAGATTGAATCTTAATTCGAGTGGCATCAAGCATTGTCGTCAACGTAGTAGGGTATGTGTTCAAAAATACTGAAGTGCTCTAATCTTATTTTAAGGATTAAGATAAAAATTATAAATAATTCTAGGCATTGTATGAAAAAATTCAAATATTTGAAACATTCTTTTTAAAATAAATTTACAAGCTTTTAAAGTTTAAAATATTGTTTGTAATTTTTTTAATAAGAGGTCTTAAATAAGTAAAGAAAGAAAACTTTATCAAAATTTTTAATTATTTTTTTAAAAATAAACATCCAATTGGGCTTTTATTTAAATCAAAAATAAAAGAAATCCAATCCAAAACAGGAACAACCCAAAATAAGGCCCTACAAAATTAAATGAACACAAAATCCGAACCACATCAGGTCGTACTATAATAATAAAATCAATGTCTGAGTAGTTATGAAAAAGAATATTATTACAAAAATTTATAATAAATAATTTAGTTAAAACCATTAATAAAGAATATTATGTAATTTAAGTAAAATTAGTAAATAATTTATAATAAATAGCAATTAATTTAATCAAATATTAAGTTGATCAAAATTTATAAAATATCTCTAATAAATGAGATTAGTAAAATAACCTAATTATATTTAAAAAATAAAATATATGTCCTAAATTAAAATGTTATTATTATTTAAAACTAACTTTTAAAAAATATATGTTTGGAAAGTAATGTTGGGCTAAAGTTGTAGGTAGGCCTATATGACAGCCCCATTTAACCCTCATCGAATTGGATAATTCGGCTATGTAATTAGTTATTTATTTTACTTGTCACCAAAAAAAAGTTTATCGTTGGTCCGGAAGATTTCTACAATTAAGAGATGCTTTCAAATGGTGAAGTTTCAATTTATTCGAAGAGAGGGAATTGTGATTGATGATAGGATAGATAGAACTTGTCCGAGAGAGGAGTCGGAACATTCGATTATTGATTTTCCTACTTTTCATGTTAGGAAGCTTTTGTTAGAAGATAAGTTGGGTAATTCCTCTGCAAAGGTTAATTAAAGGCACTTGGTTGCCTTCTTTATTATAAAAAATAAAAGAATCAACATAATTCATGTCCAAGTGTTCTATTTACAATCATATTTCAACAAAAGATTACAAACAAGTGTTGGATACAATGGTAAGGCACAATGCATTTTCAAAAGGAGGCACAGGTTCAAACTTTGAAGAAAACATTGTTGAGAGGAACAGTTACGAACTATATATTATAAACTCTAGACTTTAAGGCTTTGTTTGGTAGAGTGAAATGAAAATTTGAAGAATGTAAAATTGAAAGGGGTAGAAAACTAGAAGGATGAAAAATGCATAATTTTGAATTAACATACACATCTTTTTCATTTTCTCTCCTTTCATCTCTCTAAATTGGAAATATTTATCTTTATTCATTCGGATGGAAAATGATTATCTCTCCTATTTTCTTTTGTCTCACTTTTCTTCCTAACCAAGCACATTCAAACCTTATTTTCTTTCCACTTTCCATTCTCTCCTCCCATCCCTCCACTTTTCCATCTAATCAAGCACACCCTAAAAGAAATCTTTCTCATCAATTTGTTTCAAACTTTAGGCCATTAGGTTAAATTCTGGTATTAGTTTAAGTTTTTTTAAAGTTGTGAATTTAATCCCTATACTTTAATTTAGATCTTTTTAATCTTTATACTTTTCAAATTTTAAAATTTCAATCTTCATCAAACGGTAATTGTTAAATTCATTAAGTTAAGTCCTCATATTTTCAAAATCGACATAATGTGATAAACATATTATCATATGTAGTGTCCTGTCAACTTGTTATTTTCATATATTACTCATTAAAAATCCAATTAATAAATTATCAACTATCGTTTGCATCAAGACTAAAATTTCAAAATTCAGAAAGTATAGGGACTTAAAATGATCCAATCGGAAAATATAAACTAAATATATAACTATACACAATACACAATTAGTAATAGAATTTAACCAAACAAATTTGAATATTACATTTTGAGTCGGGACTAAAGTTTCAAATTTTGAAAAATAAAAGGACTAAAATTGACCAATTCGAAAGTACAAAGACTAAAATTGATCAAATTAAATTATAAGAATTAAATCATATTAGTAGCTAATAGCAACTTTCTTAAAGTACAAAGGCTAATAGCAAAATTTGATCTTATTTCATATTAGTGGCTATTCACTATTTTCCTTAATCAGTTTAAAGTACCGAATTTTAAATAAATATAAAATAATTTAAATATGATAATATTACTAAAAAATAGAGGAATTAGTATATTCAAGCAAAACAACCTTGTACTAAGTTGTCTTTGTTCTTTTAAACTATTTAGGGTTTTTCTTTTAAGGCTAAAGTACAGCAATAGTCATTAAAGTATTGTTTGCGTTCTATTTTGATAATTAAAATTTTAAGTTATTTTATTTTGATCACTAAATTATTTGAAATTAAATTTTTATCACTGAACATTAACATCCTTTTAAAATTTGATGGAAATGCTAATGTAAGATTTTTTATTGGTATTATAATAAATTTTTCCTTTTAATATTTATATATTCTATCTAATTGGTCTTAAATTTAAAAATTAAAAAAATAACTCTCAATACTTATAAAATTTATCATTTTAATTCAAACTCTAAAAAATTCAATAAAACCTAATATATTCATCTATTTTTATTTGTTCTTTTCGAGCCTTTCTAGCATTTGTATCAGTAATATTTCTTGCCACAGGTGGCTGATATGGCCTCAATCTCCTATTTGGAGCTCCACAAATTGCAAAATCCCATTAAAAACAATGGCACAACTACAAATTAGCACAACATTTGGATTTTCATTTCCACAGCGAAAAAATGAAAAATTTTCGTTTTGTAAATGTTAAGGTCTAAGTTTATAAAAAAATTTAAAACTTGAATTAAAATGATAATTTTTGTAAACATTGAGGGTTAATTTGTTATTATACCAATAATATTAGAAGGTTAAATTATTATTATTCCAATAAAAAAGCACATCTCAACATCGTCAAATTTCAAATGATTCACTACAGGAAAAGAGGTTTTTAACGGCCTTTTTTTGGGCACATTTAGCAATGCTTTTATAAGTGCCGCAAAAAAACGCCGCTAAAGATAACGCTGCTAAAAATCGCGACGTTTATGAGGAAAAACACCGCTATAGAACATGGTATTTAGCGGTGCTTTCCCACAAACGCCGCTAAAGAACATGGTCTTTTGCGGCGCTTTTTCCAAAAACACTGCTAAAGAACATGGTCTTTAGCGGCGCTTCAACCACAAACGCAGCTACAGAACATGGTCTTTAGCGGCACTTTTCCACAAACGCAGCTAAAATTAACATATTTTAACAGCTCATTTTAATTCACATAGAACCCGAATTTTCAATATTTTTTCCTGTAAATTCAAATCCAACCAATAACTTCAAATCTAAATGTAAATGATACTATCACAAAAGAAATATGCATATGATTTAAATTAATAAATAAATGAAAAATATATTCAAAAGTAGTATTGTGTATATTATTCTCACAATAAGAAAAAACAAAAGTCTAAGATGACGGATTCTGAGGTTGATTCTGTTGAAACATTTTCAATATATTTTGAAGTTGTAGCTGAAGTTCATCATATTTTCTTTGAGCCTCTGCTTCTCTCGCTGCTGCCTCCGCTTTAAGTTGAGCAATTTGCTCAACTGTACTCGGTTGCATCTGGGTCATTTGATCTCTTAACCTCTGAATTTTAGCTTTATCCTGACTCCCCGAAGGCATGTATCTCTGCGAGCTAGATCCAAAATATCGAGATGGACTAACAAAATATCCTCGAAATCGAACTCGACCATACCTTTCATGACCCAAAACTTCAGTAATAACTCGGTTATCAACATCCTTTAGATTAACCAAACTATCACTTGAAGTCATCGCTTCATATTCCGTCTTCTTATCCTTTAATTTATCCTAATAAGTCAATCAAAGAGTTAGAAACAAAATATATAATCAAACAAATGCAACATAACTTGGCATTATTTGCATTACAAACGACGGATTAAACCATTACAATTAAACATGATAAATAGTTAAAATGATTCAAATTTTATTAAGTAAATATATCATAATTTCTGCAGCTTCAGAAGTCATAGGAGATCCATCTTTCTTTTTATGTGTAATGTCAAAAAGTTGAAGGTGTCCAATTTTTTGACCTGATGACTGTTCCTACATTATAGTAGGAAAAATATTAATTAGTAGAAAGTAATTAATATTTGACACAATTAATAAATTCAAAATACCTCATCATCAGTTACACAAGCAAAACTTCTCGATCTAGCTGTGTGCGTGAATTTTTGTTTTTGCCTACTTGTAGTTCCAACACGCTTACGATCCTATATTAATTATTATTATTATGTATATAATAAATACTATAAACCAAAAATATTATAAGAGTTTAGTAGTACATAATACCTCTCCTTTCTTTGAGCTCCAAAATCTAACTTGTTCTTCCCATTGGTACCTCGATATTCTTGGCAGGACATTTCGCAATTTCTTTTCGAGGCTCATATTTTTCTTAAAATAATCTTTCTTTATAGTACTCTTATGGTCTCTCCATTTCTTTCCTAATGCTTTCTTCACATAGTCGTCCGAGACCTCTAAAATAAATCTCTCCTGCAAATAACACAAGTTTAGAAAGTAAATATAAATTAAAATTAAACCAAAGTATTATAAATTACATTCACCTTATTACCTTAATATTATCTAGAGCTTGATTTTTGTTACTATCAGGCATATGATGCCATGACTCGTAGTTGATTGGCAACAGATTGACATTTCGTGCTACAATGCCCAAGTATCCTCCCAAAAGTCGAGCTTCTGATCCAACAGGTTGACCATGACTATTTGCAGATACTTTGACACACTCATGATTTAGATTGTATAAATCCTTTAATAGGGTACGTCCTCGAGTTCTGCGCCTCTCAGAATTTTCAGCTAAAAAAATTGTATATGATAATATTAGAATTTGAAACAAAAATAAAAAATAAAAGTGAACATGCATGAAAATTAAACTTAACATTACCTTGATGTTCTACAGTTTTCGGAACATTCGAAGATCCAATTACAGTCTGTTGATCACTATTTGTTTCTTCCAAATTCGGAGGATTTTGAATAATACTTAGATCTCGGAATTTTCTTCTAGTTATATTATCTGCAATACACATAAAATAGTTGAAATATTAGTAACTAATTACAACAATAATAGTAATGGATATATTTAACAAGATCAAGATTTAAATTATAATATTACATATTATTAAAAAAACGTAAAATCTTACTACATTATGATTCGTAATATCTTCATCCACATCCTGGCAAACCCATTGAAATTGTGTACTAGTACTAGGGATAGTTTCATTTAAGTTTTGTTTTGGAAAGGCAAAGTTTCTGATCTTTCGTCCATGTCATCTCTACTCCCATTGCCCATGTCAAGCAAGTCTCTAAGGGTGTTACAAAGTACAACGTACCAACCCTCATCAGTTGGATCTCTCGAGTAAAAAACTTGTTTGACTTGAGAAGAAAATATATACAACTCATCCATCAATTGTTGCCCAGTGTGAATTAATCGAGAGAAGTTCACCATTGTAAAACCAAATTGATCTTTTTAATTCCGCGAGCAGTATTAACATCAGCCCAATCACATCGAAATAAAACAACCTTCCATTTTCCATAGTAATTCAACTCAATAATGCCCGTAAGAAGTCCGTAATACTCCACATTTCCCTCAACAGGATTACTGTCCCTAGCACTAGCATAACTTGTAATTGAAGAATTAACCAACTACTCCACAATTTTGAGTCCTCCTCAATCTTTCGCGAGATTTTGTATGAAACCTGAATTCATTAATCAGGAAGGCATTATATATTTTTACTACTCTATTCGGACCTTGGGAAAGCCATTTAACTTCTTCACTGACGTCCTTTCCACTCCAAACCTATCGAATTGAAAGTAAATTGATTAATTATAATATTATACAAAAACATTATTATTTGTCATTGAAAGCTTCAGTTGCATACCGTCTTCCCTAACCATTCATGAAAAGATTCTGTGAATAACTTATGAATCTCTCAATGTTGTAATCTTCGGGAGCGTGAACGAGATCTCAAGAGTTGTTTATACTCATTATGTTAAAAAGTGAATAAATTGGTTAGCGAAAAAATAAACAAATGAAAAGGATAATTATTTATCAAATTCTAAAACTTACTTGTGTAATGGTTCAATTAAATCGTGGTGAAAAAGAACATATCGATGTGCTTGTACTCAAGATATATCATCTAAGTGTGCAATTTCAACTTTCCCGATTGGTTGTCCATAACTTCGAAATAGATAAGTTTCAGCTAAGATATGATCATTATTGAGCCCAACATTTCTACTTGGTTTATTCAGTCTTGTTTCAACATCTTCTAAATATCTAGAGCAGAAAGTCATACACTCCTCTGCTAATTAACCTTCAGCAATTGATCCATTTGGATAACGCTTATTACGACAATAAGACTTCAATTTGCATAGGAACCTAAACACGATATACAACATTATCAAAAGTTGTAACTAAAGGTATATTAATGAATGAATGAAAACTTTTTCAATTAATTATCACCTCTCTATAGGATACATCCACCGATAGAAAAACCGGTTCACCAAGTTTTGCTTCATGGGGGAGATGGATTAACAAGTGCAACATAATAATGAAGAACAAATGTGGAAAGATCTTCTTCAAGTTGCATAACGTCAAGGCGACTCGATCTTGTACTTTCTCAAGTTCTTTAACATCCAAAACTTTGCCACAAATAACTTTCGTTATATTGGATAGTTCAATTATACAAGACATTACCTTTTTTGACATACAACATCGCAAAGCAATTAGCAGTAAATCTTGCATCAAGATGTGATAATCATGTGATTTTAGAGAATATAGTCTCCGATCTTTAAGACTCACACATTGAGATATATTTGATGCATATGCATCTGGGACCTTTATATCCTTCAACACCGTGCAAAACAATTCTTTTTCTTTCTTCGACATTGTAAAAATAAAAGGCGACAACCAACATTTTCCATTTGGAAGTAATTGGGGATGAAGATCATGCTGAATTCCCATATCAACTAGATCAAGTCGACTCTTAAGACTGTCTTTATATTTCCTACCAACATTAAGAATTATCTCGATTATGTTCTTGCAAACAATCTTTTCAATATGCATGACATCAAGATTGTGTCGCAAAATATGATGCTCCCAATAAGGAAAATAAAAAAAAATACTTCTTTTTTTCCACAAGTCCGCCTCATTAGGATCATCCTCTTCATCAGATTGATCATCACTTTCCCGATCAACATCACCAACATACGCCTCCTTCGGTCTTCTGTTTCTTTACGTGTTGGATGGTTAATTCATCTTCCCATAACTGAAATCTATATCTTTCAACATAAACAAGATTACAGATCCAATGGTCTGCTCAGGAGCTTCTTTGAACTCTTCAGTACCATCAAATTAAGTCTTCTGAAATCTAAATCTATGATTTCCATCTAACCACCGATGATGTCTCATATAAGAGAACTTCTTCCCATTATATAACCACTTCGAACATGTTTGCGCTGCACAACAAGGACAAGCATAACATCCTTTGGTACTCCAACTAGATAAATTGGCATAAGCCAGCAAATCATTAATAGTCCACAACAAAGTTACACGTAAAAAAAGTTCTCCTTTCTGAAGACATTATATGTTTCAACACCCGCCCATAACTATTTCAACTCTTCAATAAATGGTTGCATATAAATGTCAATATCATTCCCGGGACCTTTCTCCCCAGGGATAACCATAGATAAGATAAAAGAAGATTGCTTCATGCAAATCCATGGAGGCAAATTGTAAGGAACAAGCACTACAGGCAAAGTATTGTACGAAGTACTTATGAGTTTAAATGGATTAAATCCATCAGATGCTAGCCCAAGCCTCACATTCCAAGGATCGCTTGCAAAGCTTGGAAATTTACTGTCAAATTATTTCCAAGCTAAAGAATCCGCGGGATGCCTTAATAATCCATCATCGATACATTCATCATGATGCCACCTCATAGACTCGGCTGTTTTCGACGACATGAAAAGCCTTTGAAACCTTAGTATTAGTGGAAAATATCGCAAAATCTTTACTGGCTTCTTTCTTGACTATGCCTTACCTTCATCCTCATTCACATTTTCTGCATTCCTATTCATCCAACGAGATGTACCGCAAACATGACAAGACTGTTGGTTTCTTCGGTCACCCCAATACAACATGCAATCATTTGGGCAACTATGAATTTTTCCGTACCCAAGGCCTAAATCCTTTATCAGATTCTTCATATCTTTGCATGAATGAGGGATTTTTGCAAACGAAAACATATTTGTCAAAAACTCTAACAGCAGCAGAAAAGAGTTTTCGGTCCACCCTTCCAAACATTTTAAGTGAAAAAGACGAATGCAGAAGGATAATTTTGAAAATTTTGATCCCTCATAAAATTCTTCATTCATTTCATTAAGTAACTTGTAGAACTTCGCTGCTTCTCCATTTGGCTCTTCATCAAGTGCACTTGTTCCCGTTTCGGTAAAAGCATTTCCACCAATATCACAATCATCGGATGCAATAAATTTAGGTGAAAATGATAGCAAACCATGACTGTGCATATTAAATGCATCCCGCAACATACCTTCCATGTCATCTTCTCTACCATACTGATGATGAGCATAATGAGGATAACCCGGATTAATCGTTGAAGAGGTTTTACTAGGTGTACACTCTCCATGAACAATTAGATGTTCGTAGACAACTTCACGAATATGCCAATTGATGTTGGCACACTTCTTACACGGGCAAAAAATCATATTCTCCTAGCTTGAATTTTGAAATGCAAAATTTAGAAAAGTTTGCACTCCATTTCGATAGTTGTTTCTTACCCTTGAAAATTGCATCCAACTCTTATCGATTTCGTAGTTCTTGAAGTCTAAAGTTGACAATAAATTATGGTTACTTAAGTGTTGTAAATAGATTTAAATTTAAAAATATATATTAGTGACAACATTTTACTTAAATCTTAGTAGGAAAAATTTATGCCTATAGTGTCATATGACACCTCTAGCCTATAGTGTTGGCAAAATTTTATAGAAGTACTTTCTTTGCATCAAACTCTAGAGAATTATCAAAGTTAATTTCTTTAGTTAAATCTCACTTATATTTATATTTAGTTGTTATATTTGAGTTTTATTTAATAATTAAATATGTAATAATGAAAAATTTTTTATGGAAGTACTTATATGCACATAGTTGCAAATAATTAAATAATTAAATATTTTGAATTAAATATTTGGATTGTTTTTAATAATTAAATAGTTGGATTTAGGGTTTAATAAATAACTAATTAAATAATTAATTATTTAAATAATTCGGTTGTTTTTAATAATTTAATATTTATTTAAATATAATTAAATAATTAAATATTTTTAATTAAATATTTTGGTTTAGGGTTTAATAAATAACTAATTAAATAATTAATTATTTTAATTGAGTTTTTTTTAATAATTTAATATTTATTTAAATATAATTAAATAATTTAATATTTTGAATTAAATATTTGGGTTTAGGATTTAATAAATAACTAATTAAATAATTAATTATTTTAATATTTGTTCTGTTTTTAATAATTTAATATTTATTTAAATATAATTAAATTATTTAATATTTTAAATTAAATATTTGGGTTTAGAGTTTAATAAATAACTAATTAAATAATTAATTATTTTAATATTTGTTCTGTTTTTAATAATTTATTATTATTTAAATATAATTAAATAATTTAATATTTTGAATTAAATATTTTAGTTTAGGGTTTAATAAATAACTAATTAAATAATTAATTATTTAATTGAGTTTTTTTTAATAATTAATATTTATTTAAATATAATTAAATAATTTACTATTTTGAATTAAATATTTGAGTTGTTTTTAACATTAACAAACATTGAACTTTAAGTTATGATAAATGATTTATGTAATTAATCATTAATATTATTTTATATTTTATATATGAAAATAAATTTTAGATACCTCAAGTAATTAACATAAATTGTTTGTAAATTTTAATTTGAATATGTAAATAATACTGTTTATGTATATATGAAAGACTTGGTTATCAAATGACATACGAGTAAAAAAAGTTTCAATTTGTTCATCAGAGGAATTTGTATATATTATTAATTTATAATAAATTATTCTTTCTAACATACATAAGAAAAAATTAAGCAATAACTCAACATTAATATTATTGCATATTATTTCATAAGAAAAGATGTAAAATGAAGCAAGGTATGATGATTTAATTGGAGTTTAGTTTTGTAAGATGAGCAAAATGATGTTATGTTAGACCTAGATAAGGTATCCCCTTTTCTTTTAATGGAATGATGTGATTGGTCTTTATCTTAATTTTGGCGGATTAGTTTAATAACTTGCCGACGGATTTAGTATAACATTTAACATTGGTTTCTAGTTTATGTCCAAAAAGCATTGCAATTAGTACATATCAAATAAATGTACGCAAGTTAAAAACTGATGTTAAACCTTGAGCTGAAGCATTTTAAAGGGAAATAAATGTTCTTTCTTTCCTTGTGTTAATTTGCAAGAGGCACCTAAATGTCTTATACCAAAAGATACCTAAATGTTCTATCTATCTCTCCCTATCCATGAATATAATAAAACTTGCTATCATATGTTATCATTTAGAGCAATAAGATAAAGATTAAGATAATGTCAATAAAAAGTATGAGTAAGAAATATCCCATCTTCTTCAAACTACAACCAACCATTAGCAATTTATGCATAACATAAGCTATAGAAATGATTTTTGTTTGGATATGATCAATGGAAAGATACACTAATATCAAACTACAACCAACCATTAGCAATTTTATTTAAGTCCAGGTTTAGATGCTGTCATATGATGATGAAAACAATAAAACTGGTAAGCCAATTATTAGAAGAAAATGCTTTATGAGCTATTTGACTGCTTGTGCATAGCTGAGTTGTATCTTAGGACCCAAGAAAGTGAATTGCAGGGAAGGGCAAGAAGATTTTTTCCTCTGATGCCTAAGAGGCAGATCACAGAAATCCTCTGGAACAGGCTTGTCTACACAGATTCGGCAAGTTAAAGAACTACTTTCGCATAAAACTACAAATATATAAATGTATGATAAGATTAAATGATTTGTAAAATTATTGTTAAAAATAACAAGAGTAGAAGTCCTCAATCAGCCAAATGTTCATATTCCTTCAGCTTGATTTTTTATTTTTAAAAATATTCAAGTTGCATACAATTTTATTTCTTTCCTATCAAGTATAATCTTAAACTAATACATTTTTTTATGCTAAATTTCTTAAACAAAGGGTAGATCTTTCTCTTAAACCTTGAAGCGCTTCCTCTCCAACTAAACATGCCTCAAACTTCAACATCATACAAAATATGAACAATCGCAAGAGAAAGTAGTCAAACTTATGTGATTAAAGTAAGCTTACCTGTTAGATAAAGTAAGCAATTGGTGTTGGAAACTTATGTGATTAACTTGTCTTGATCTGGATGCATCTACAATAGGGAGAAAATTTTTAACTTCATTGCCAAAACCAAGAGGACCACCTATGTATTATGCTTTTAACTACATTTAGTACATTGTTTAAGGTCAATTAATAACAAAAGGATTTGTTTCATTAACTAGAGACAAGATTAGCAATTCAGTTCAATCTGTCTTAAAAATAAATAACATAAAGACAACATTAACAATATAACATCAAGAATTTATCATATCAAATTCAAATACACAATCAGCTAATCAATCAATACAATAAAAAAATAATTATATCAGACATATCAGCCAAGAAAACCAACATTTCAACAGCTAAAATCAATACCTCGAAACAAAGATGATTTTTTTTTTTGGTTTTTTTACTAACCTCTAAGAATCTAGCTTCTTGGTATAACCTCTAAGAGCAATAGTCTTTTGAGCAAGCTGCCACGATTGAGCCTGAACAAATAAAACGATTCTCATTATGTAAGCTAACATGTCAGATGGAAGAGAATAACAAATTTAGCACATGAAATTGTCTACAACATATTTTCTAAAAGTTCCCCATGCTTTGATTTGCTTCCAACAACAAAGAAACAACTATAAGCATCAGCAAACTTAAAACAATACAGTCACCTTCATCAAACTTTGGCTAAAAGCATCAACAAACTTTGGCTAAAAATTATAATGGAACTTTTATACTCCATAAGCAACCAAACTAAAAATTCAAAACAAATACAGTAACCTTCATCAAGATCAAAGCTCATCCTAAGCTACATCAGTTTAACCACTTCACAATAACCATAAACATGATTGAATTTGCACCAAAAAAGAAAAAAAAACATGATTTCTTTTCAAATGAATTTAAATCTCAAATACCAAATTTCTTTTTTCTAAAATTTTTCAAGACTAAAATTTAAAGCATACTCTTCTTTCCACACAAACATCATAAAGTAAGAAGACATATTCTTCAAAGTGTTATTAGTAATAGAGCTATCAGTGAATTGCTCCGTTCATTGTTGATTACTGCTAAGGTTTGAACGCCAAATTCATCATTCCAATTAAAAGAACTAAGAGCTATCAGTGAATTGCTTATTGGTGTCAAGTTGCATGCAATTTGAGTTCATGGGAGAGTATTACGATTTTAGGACAAGAGTTATTAATATAACTACTATGGTTCAATTTTCTAACATGCAAGCAAATTGTTTGAAAACAACCCTAGGGTACTGCAAAGTAGCATACCAAGCTTATTGCAACAGTTACTCTGAAAATAGATATTTATGTCGCAAGTTGTGAGTGTCTGGGATTTTGTTTTCTAATCGGTTAAGGTAAAATAGATAAAAATTTAATAGTTTAGATATCAATTCAAACAAAATAAAAATTTTAGATATGAATTTAGGAAAGGGTACTTAAGCCTAATAACAAAATGGGATTTGGTTAATGCAAACAAAAGAGAAGGTTGACTGTCAAGTATCAAAAGCACTCATCCCAATGCCATTCATAGATGTTTTTAACCTTTCACCAAAGCCCTAGTATGACACCGACAAAATTGATGTGTTTGGAAAGCAAGAAAACCCATTATCTACATGGATTCAGCATTTCAGCTAATAATTAAAAGGTACCCATACAAAACATTAATGTGACAAACAATGTTAATTCAAAATTGCAATTAGTTTTTGTACTAAATTCCTTTTTTGAATCCAAAACCCTACCTTTTCTATCAACTTTCACACTCGAAAACCATTTAAAAGTTTCTTCTTTTTCCATAAGAACAAAATATATGTACTTTAAAAAAACATGTGGAATTCTAAAAACAAAAAGAAGCCACAGATGTTTTCATAAAATATAAAATCAGCATACTGACCTTCATTGGTACGAGGTTTGGGCATGAAGAAAATTCTGGCGTGAAGAATAAAATGGCATCAAGGAGAGTCGGGCATGAAGAAGAGATGGTTAAGAGTAATTAGGGATTTGGAATTTGTTCTTTTGAATTGGGGATTTTCCTCTCTTTTTCACTTCTTTCCGCGAACGAAACGGCGCCGTTTGAATAAAATGTGAAAAATTTAGCGGCGTTTATGGGAAAACGCTGCTATTGCTATATCTTTAGCGGCGTTTTTCCCATAAACGCCACTAATGACCTGGACATTTTGCGGAGTTTTCCAATAAAAGCCGCTAATGCTCTGGATCTTTTGCGGCGTTTTTTCCATAAACGCCACTATTTCTTTACCTCTAATTTTTTAAAAAATATTATTAATATCCTTAAAATTTTATAAATATTGGTTTAAATTATGATAAAATGGTTTAAAATTAAATTATTAGTTTTTTTTACGGTTGAAAATAAAACTTGTTTATCTAGATTAGTGATAAATATTAAAATTGTATATGAACTTTGATCTAATATATAATTTGGTATAATTATATACATGGATCTTTGATTGTAACTCAAATATATATGTGAAATTCTGATTTTGATTCCAATTATATACATTTAAATAAATAAATATATCAATTTATTTTTATTGAAAAATATAATTACTTATATATGCAACATGTTAAAGTAAAATAATGTTATATTGATAATTGTGTTAGTGATTTGTGAAATTTGAATCAAATTAATATTTAATATATAAAATTGCATAAAATCAAAATTTATATATAATATTGCATATTGAATGAAATTTCATGAGTAATTTTGGGTTAAAAAGGTTGAATTAAATTAATAAATTTAAGAGGGACTAAATAGAATAGTGTAAGTATTCTGGTTGTGGTTAGGTGGTGAGTTTTACATGGATATTGGGCCTATTGACTTAGGCCCTGGACTTAAAAGGCTTAATGGGTATGTGTCATCATAATGTGAAACAAGTTTAAATTTTGGGCAAACTTCAACTATGTTCATTCTAAAATAGGGTTTGTCCTATTTTGATCACTTCAATTTTTTTAAAATTTAGTCATTTTAAATAAGATAATTGTGAGAATTAATTATTGCCATTAAATTTTTCGTTTTCTTTCAATGGATTGACGTGGTATATTAGCTCATTAAATGATTGACATGTGACATTTTTTTTGTTGATTTTTGACTAAAGTTTAGAACCTCTCTATAAAATTTAGGGGAAAAACTTTTGGACTAATTATAAGGAGGTCCCTACACTTTAATCAAAAGTCAACAAAAATGCCACGTGTCAGTCACTCAATGTGCCACACTAGGAATCCATTAAAAGAACGAAAAATTTAATGGAAGTGACTAATTCACACAATTATCTTATTTAGAGTAATTAAAGTGATAATTTTTTTGGAGTGATTAAAATAAGACTAACCCTATTTTAGAGTGGCTATGGGTATAGTTTACTCTTGTTTTTTACTATAAAACATGTTATTGATCCAAAAAACAAAATATAAGTAGAAAGCACCATAGCAGCAGGAAAACAAGGTAAAAGTATTGTAGAAAACTTTATATTATGAGAATCTATTGGTAACAACTTGCCACATCACCACTACCAAACAAAAGGGTCTCCCTTATAAATACCCTCTATAACGATGACATCCATTACCAACCCTAAATAGTTAGTACCATATGTAAGAAGATTAAAGAAAAATCTGATTTCTCAATCCTCTATTGGAAAGAGGATGTTGTCCATCTTAAGGGTCTCGGGTTCGAGTGCCTATGTGTGTAAGGTGTGTATGCGTTGTTAAAGGGAGAAGAAAGTATGAACAAATACTACTATATGTAATCACACCAGTATAAATAAAAAAATTATTAGTTAATTTAATTTAAGATATATAAAATGTAAATAAATTAGCGGCATTTATTGGAAAAAACGTCGCTATTGCTTAACCTTTAGCGGCGTTTTCAAATAAACACCGCTAGTGCTCTGACTTTTAGCGGCGTTTTCTCATAAACGTCGCTAATGCTTTGACCTTTAGCGGCGTTTTTTTTTATAAATGCCGTTATTGCTTTACCTTTTGCGGCGTTTTCTGTCCAAACGCCGCTTAAAATCTATTTTATTTAGTGATTGTTGACTAAAAAATTTGATTTCGAATAGTTTATTGACAAAAATAGAACAAGTACAATACCTTAGTCATCATTGAGTCAACAAAATGTTAAAAGGGCATAGAAATGTAGTGAAAATTGAGGTTAATATATAGTTGAATTTCATGTGAGATATAGAGATAGGTCTTCGTAGGTCATTAGGTTCAAAATTCAGGCGACAAAAGTTGTAATTACAGAATGGACGGAAAGGTAATGAGAGATGGAAAGGGAATATAAAATGGAAAATCAGAAACAATTGTTCAGCCTTTTGCTAAATGGACGGCTAAGCTTTGCAAATTGTTAGTGATAAAAGTGATTTCTTTTTGACAATCTAAAAAGGGTGGTTTGAATGGATGAACTTGTAGGAATTTGATGACTGCTCTTTCCAGTTCAACTGGATCCTTGCTTAATGTAATAATTAGAAAAATGAAAGAAACATGCGTAGAATGGGGAAATAATTGGCCGTGAGAGAGGGTCAACCAATACAGGAGAAAGCAAAGGGCAGCGCAGGGCTCGAGAGTGACTAAATGGGGACACAATTATTGAGATTCTCACACGTCATTCCATCGCCAATTCCAGCCATCCATATCTCTTCTTTCGATTTTTAGGTAAATTGCATTCTGCTATATCATTGTTTTAATTTAATGTTTTTTTATGTGATTTTTTAAGACGTACGATCTTAAAAAGCTACGAAAACTTTTTTCCAATATATATATTTTTCATTCATAATCTTGGTACATCGAACACTTCACAGCTGGCTGTTGAACAGGTTTCCTTTTCTTTACTTTCTTTGTGTTCTTAATTTCTCGCTCTCTTTCATGTCTGGGTCTTCGGTTTTTACCTTTTGCGCTATGGGTTTGTGGTGAGGGTGCTAACAGGTGTTTGTGCTATGGAATTTGGTCCAAACTGAGGTGGGTTCGGGTGTAAGAAATGGCTGGTTTCTTCTATCTAGGTGGACGACAAGACGAAGATAAAGAGGAGAATCTGAATTTGTACAGAAACGAGGAGATCTGCAACAAAGGGTTTGAGATATGGCCACACTATAATTATTACCAGCAGCAGCAAAATGTGAATAATCAGTCCTTTGGAGCGGGTCCTAGTCGAAGAACTAGCGGCCTTAACCTCTCGGATGAGTGGTCTTCGAGATCAGTAGGGTTTACGGACATGAGACAAGGAGGCATCAACTGCCAAGACTGTGGAAACCAGGCTAAGAAAGATTGTCCCCATTTAAGATGCAGGACTTGCTGCAAAAGCCACGGCTTTCAGTGCCAAACTCACGTTAAGAGTACTTGGGTTCCTGCTGCTAAAAGGCGAGAGAAGCAACCACAGAATCCACAACAACAACAACAGTTTCGAGGAGAGAATCAAGGTTATCGATCCCTTCTTCCCTCTCTTGACTGCTTTACCTTTTTTGCGACTTTTTGCTGGTGTGAAATTGACGAATAAGTCTCATAATGTTCATAAAAAAGATGTTCAAAGAATACTCATTTTTAATCTTGTTGGAGTTTGAAAATTAGGGTTGGAACTGTCTCAATTCCCCTCAGAAGTGAATTCTCCAGCAGTCTTCCGCTGTGTAAAAGTAAACGCTATGGACGAAGTAGATGAGGATCAGTTGGCTTATCAAACGGCTGTGAATATCGGAGGGCATGTATTCAAGGGAATTCTATACGATCAAGGCCCTGAAAACCATTAAACCCCTTTGCTTTTCGCATATTCACCAACTTTTTTATGCGTAGCCAGACCAGCCATTTAAATAGACATGCATGGATGCGATGATGACCTGCTGCTAGAATGGAAACCATTTTGCTAGTTAACCAATAAATTTCAGTGCTGCTCTCTGCAACTATGAGCATGTTATTCATGTTATCTTCAGTCTCAGACTAATGATATAAACTTAGGTAGATGCTTCATTTTGGTAGACTTATCACATGGAGAAGAACTAGAAATTAGGATTATGAAACTTCCCTAAGTTTTGTAGTTTCTGAACATGTACTCTGATGAGATTCCTCGTTTGATGCTGTTTTCACAGCTTTCAACTGTAATATCACTTGGGATGAACGAAATTACAAGGGACAGACAGACAGGAGATGATCATGTTACTTGTACCGTTTGACCTTCTCATACTGATGATACAGATCCTGGTCAGAAATTAATGGATGTTTTTTCATCCTCTATCTATCTCAGTTCTGCGGATGTTGGATGCATTTTCACAAATTGGAATTTGACTCGATTTATTATTATTAGAGTAAATTATATAAATAGTGATTTAATTATTTGTCTGATACTGTTTTTATCATTTAAGTTTAAAAAATTTTATTTTAGTACGTAACATTATCAAAATTTGATATTTTGTTCACTCATCTATCAAATCATTAACAGAATATTGGCCTAATTATTTTTTCATTAGCATAATAATAAATTTAGTTTTCCAGTATTTATAAATTTTATCAATTTGGTCTTAATTCTAAAAAATTAATAAATTTAACCCTCAACTATACCCATTATGTCAATTTATTCTTAATTCTTAAAAGTTAAAATTAAAAAAAATTATTTTTATTTTTATGAAAACACAAGATTTTATAAAAAGTACATACAAAATTATATTTTTTATAATCATTTTAATAAATAAATTTCATGTTAGAAATAAAGAAAAAAGTATAATAATTTTTAAAATTTTGAATGTCTTTTTATAAAATTTTATGTATTTTATCGTAAATGAACTTTTAATTTTTTTTTTTTACTTTTTCAATGTTTTAAAATTTTTAAATTTTAAGAATCAAAATTAAATTGGCATAATATGTAAAGCTGAGGCTTAAATTTACTGAATTTTTTTAGAATTAAGATCAAATTGATAAAATATATAAACATTGGAGGAATAAATTTATTATTATCACAATGAAAAATGGCCAAGTTAGCACACCGTTAGTGATTTAACAAATGAGTGACTAAAATATTAAATTTTAAACGTTAGTGACTAAAATAAAATTTTTTAAACATGAGTGACCAAAATAGAAACATACTTTTTACTATTCAATCTTCACTATTTTGATCACTACAAAATCAATATAAATAAATTAGTTATAATATAAATGCACTTAATAAAAATGTTATTTTCAATTCTAAAATAATTGTTGTATATGAACCTTTCTTGTAGTAACACCTCCTTATATACCACATTTTTCATGTATATCTCTTTTGTGTGTCTTTCTTGTCTGACTTGACTAATATATTTAATGAAGACACTGAGACCCTTCTAGATAATACAACATACAACTATACATGAGAAAAAAACATGTTACGACAAATACATTCCTACTATCAATATTATATCACCATGTGCTTTATTTGTAGCCTCCCCAACTCGGACCAAAAGTTATGATTGGATTTTGAAAATTACATCAATTATCGAAATGGTCCAGAAGAATCAAACGGACTCTTAGAAACTTACTTTCAAAACATTCACTTATTTTCAAAATATCGTAGTGGGTATCTCTTTTTACCAAGTTTAATTAAAATTCCAATTAAAAAGAATCTCATTAAATTTAAAGAGATATTACATAGTGGATCATCAATTGTTATTCAAAGCAGAGAAAATATTAGTGTTCACAATTTGTTACTAAAACCACAATTACTAACTTTAATGACCTATTATTAATTCAGTCAATTATTTAATTTATCTAATTCTTAACGTTCATGCATGAAATAACTAAATATATCCCAAAAACCATTCTCATGCCATAATTCATGTCACACTCCAAAATTGGGACTAGATGTTCCAAGGTAATTTAGGGAATTTAGCTCAAAATATATTCGAAAATTCAAAGCATAATAAACCAAAAATATCTTCGTCTATGACTTTTAGGAAATTAAATCAATTTATAAAAATAATGTAAGAAAGGTTTTCAATTTTTAAGAGGACTGTTTTGTAAAAATGCTAATTTAAAAGTAGGTTTAAAGTAATATACCAAGTTTTAAAATCAGCCAAATTTATTCCTTTAAATCCTATTTTTGACGTCAAAAAACAAGAGAAACATTCTCCATCTTTTTCTTGTGCCGCCCATTAGGAAGGAAAAATCTCAAACTTTCATTCTCCAATTTCAATCTTCAAAAGCTCCAATCCCTTGTTTTCTATCATTTTCCAAACTTTAAACCTCCCTAGAATTTCAAGAAAACCATCAAAAACACCATTGATTTTACCTTTGCTCAATTTGCGGGTTTTGATTTTCAATCAAATGATCATTTCTTCTTCAACAAAGGTAAAGTTTTGTTTTCCTATTAGTTTTTATTAATATCTAGCCTTTTGAATTGAGTTTTTATTCATTAAAACAAGAATTTTGAATAAATACTGAAAATTCAATCGTTAATGATGAAATTTGGGATTTTGCATAAAAATGATGTTTCAAAGTGTTTTTCAACTTGTTATGACATAATTAGAAGGTTTCTAAACTTCCCTTAAAGTTTCGTTAAGAGATTCTAAGGTTTTAATTTATTTTCAAGAAAAATACCTATTTTATGTCGAAATTTCAGAACAACAAATTTGGGTAATTTTGTATAGTTTGAAGGTAAAGAATCAATCGTAGATGATTAGTTAGATGAATGGAATCAATTTTAGGCAAACAGGATAAGTAGAGATTGAGATAATTGAGTTTCAAGTTTGTTATGTCGAAAGTTTCGGTTCCAAGAAGAACTAGCTTAGGCCTGCATTTTAGTTGATTTGTGAGTATCTATAGCTGAATATTAATTATGTTTTTTGTGTGATATGATTTGGTGAAGTTTCAGAACCGTTAGAGCCTTCGACAAGCAAAGCAAAAGGAAAGGAAAAGTTAGTTTGAGCTTTCAGCATCTAGGTGAAAGCACGAACGTTAGTGTTTGGAATCGCTGTTAGTGGACACGATTCATAGTGTTAAATGGGATCTTAGGAATAGCCTAAATTCCTATCCTAATTTTCGAGTGTAAGCTTTTTTATTCCCCTTGTTTAGTTTGCAAAATATGTGATTATGTGAATAATTGTGGACTGGGTATTATGATGTGATATTGTGACATGTGATATATATTGTGATAGCTCTTGTGAATGCGTTAGTTATGGGCATATTAAACATGTTGAATAACAATGTTGATGTTGTCTTAGTGATATAAATGTGCAAAGAAAGTGTGTTGAAAACGGTAAGTACATATGTGCTGAATTGTAGAATGTGATGCTGATGTGATAGGTAAAGTAAGAGAATATTGTTATGTGGTATGTGATAATCTAATTTTTTAATACTTTCATATGTGAAACGATATGTGATGACTCAATAAGCATAGTTGTGGCACTTAAAGTGAAATTAAATGTAAATCCGATAAGTGTGTTATGTGTACAAATTTTGATGTGAATTGATGTTTATAAACAAAGATTAAGTGTATAAGAACCATAACTAAATGTGTGTATTTGCGGATACTTTGGTCTTGTGATCTCATGAAATCGTTGGATATAATTAGCATGCCATATGATTGTGAGTACTCACCTTTATGTTTTGTGTTTTGGGCAAGGAGGCCCTAGGACAGATCAGAGAGATAAGAGAATGTCGAGCTAAGCTCCATTTATTGGGACATGTTGGTGTGTTGGAGAGTGTTTAGCTTTATGCTACACTTATGGGATATGTTAGACTCTTTGAGTCTTTGGTGTGATGGAGATCTGTTTATCCAATGTATAGTGATAGAGCCCACTTTTATTTTTCATGTTTCCAAGTTGCCAAATTATCATTAATTGATTAATACATGAAAATGTTGTGTGTAAATACGTGTGAGTATATGAGCTAGACTTGTGGGACATTAAAACATGAATATTTTGTTTTGTCTTGATGAATTATCGTTAAATGAACTATAAATGTATATGAGATGAGTGTAATTGCATGTGAGAGAATATGCTAGTTTTATGATTTAATGAAGCGTGAATATGTCATTTTGACTTGGTTAGAATATGGTTGTGAATGTCTTGTAGTATGCTCTTGTTTAACCTTTGATGTTGTGTATACTTTGTGGTTATTCCAATATTCACTAAGCTTGTTTAAACTCACTCATTCTTTCTAACCATTGCAAATATTTAACGTTTGCAGTGTGAGCGGTGCAGAATTCCAATGAAGTGATCCAAGTTAAGCTTTAGTACTTAAGTAGGTGATATTATTATTATTCGTTGAACTGTGGAGATAAAGGCAATGTGGTTAGAACTTTGGTTGGTTATTATTATATTCTTGTTGGTAGTATGATTGTGAAGTTTTAGAATTTTTTCTTGGTAATCATTACTATTTTTAATTGTTATCATCATGATTTGGATCAACAAGGTAAAGATGTTGTGTTGGATTGTGTTTTAGGTAAATTTGATGCTTGATATTGTGATGATTAATGCATGTTAGAATAGAGATATGTTAAGCAATATACTCTGTTTTGCTATGTTTTATGAATCCGAGCAGAGGTATCAATACTCAAGACATAAATATCTATCTTTGTGAAGCCAGTAGCTTAATTTGGTATCAATACCCAATCACGAATATCGATACTCGAGGTGAAAATATTGATACCTTTGCCCATGTATCGGTAAAATGCTTTTGTTTAAAATTTGACAGAATGCTAATTTGGTATCGATTTTATAAATGGTATCGATACCATTTATGAGAAAAATCGATACCATCGAATTACTATTAATACATACGTTATCTTTAAGAATTTGTTATAAATGGACTTTAAGCATGCTTTTAACTTGTTCTAAGGACAATTATTGTATGTTTAAGCTATTTCTAACTTTGTCTAGGGGAGATTAGACTTGAACCTTATATAGTTATTTGATTGGGATGTTAATAACATGTCAATGAGATGTTTTATGCTTTGTTAATGATGAGGCGGTGGTGTAACGTCCTATTACTCGAGCTTGGCTACCTGGCAGGGTATAAGGTGTTACGATATAAAACTTTAACAGTTTAACGAATTGGTACATGTCTAGCTAAATCAAGCTCCCATGATCACATATCTATAAAAATTACAAGAAAAAGGCTTGAATTTCTTACATAAATGTATAGTCGAATAACCAACGGTTTGAAAGCTTCTTCAACCTTTTTCTTTCTAGGAAGATGATCTTCTGTTTCTTTTCACTTAGTACGAATGTAACTTAATCTTTTATTTCTTCGCCTATGTAAATTTCTATCAATGATCATTATAAAGTCCAAATTTTCAATTCAAGATTTCTTATGTGTATACAATGAATGATTACTATCACGATTCATAATAATTATAATTACAGTGATATCTATTTTTAACTCTCAGCCTACTATAAGTACCTTAGAGTATCGATATGTAAACATATGTTCAGGCTTGAGTATGCCACTTAACTTGCTTTGTGTGCATAATAACCCTAGCCTCCACTTCTTGGCGTAGCTCTATCATCGTCCCTCCAGGCGCAGACTCATATTAGCTAACCTGAAAACACAATACACTGAAGTAAGTTCATAATAACTTAGTGAAAGGAAACTTTATTTACCTCAACAGTACTTATTCTTTGTAACAAATGAGTCATCCTATCGATCTTATCATTTTTGACACTTAAACTCTATCTCTGATGAATACCTTTGCATAATCTATCATTCGTACATTGCTTTCCTACTTCCATATAAACCTTCATATACTTATATTAGTTTTCCTTCCAAAAATCCACACATCTATTACATTATTGCCTTTACATGCTTAATTCTAAACCATCGTATTATCACAATCATGCATGTACATGTCACAGGTGGCAGAGACCTTCGAGCTTATATAGAGTCAAATCCTTATTCAGATCCCCCTTTATGTATTATTTATTATTTCCTTACAATTACTCAACTCATTATTTTCAATCACTTCTTAGTCATATGCAATACATAATCATGAAATTGATAGATACTTCGTATCATGTTGAAATTACAAAACACACTTATGAATCCTAATGATCAATCCTTTATTCATAAAGGTCCTTCCGATGGGAGCTCATACACTTCTCTATCTCCTTGATCCATCTTCTACGATTGTTCTTTATCTTCATATGGTCTTTACCTTGAATTATTCAACTATCTTAATCCATTCCTATCTTTCTATTGTACTTTAGGGCCATACAGAATAAGCCTAAGTACTAAACATTCCGTAATCATCATAAGGATTACCCTTCGTGATTCATCGCAAGACGTTTCTTCTAACATTTCTATGAATACTTTAACTTTAGAGTTCACTAAGAGTTTCATTGCTTCAGAATGCACTGTTCCTTCAGAGTTCATTACCCTTACCGTACCTTCAAAGTTCACCGTATATATATATTTACCATTCTTTCAGAGTTTTCCATACACATGATTCCTTCAGATTTTGCTATATATACTATGCTTTCAAAGAACCATACATATCGTTCCTTTATAGTCCGCCAAGAATCCCTTTCCTTTCCTTTAGGTTCGCCAAAGAGACATTCCCTTCAGATGATAGCCATAAGGCCATCCTTTAGATTGCACTACGAAGGCATTTTTTCCATCATTCTCCATAAAGGCTTCCCTTTTCAAAGGTTCACCAAAAAGGCTTTCCTTTCAAAGGTTCACCACAAATGCTTTCGTTTCAAAGATTTGCCACAAAGGCTTTCCAATGCTTTCGTTTCAAAGATTTGCCACAAAGGCTTTCCTTTCAAAGGTTCTCCACAAAGGCTTTCCTTTCAAAGATTCGCCACAAAGACTTTCCTTTTAGAGGTTACCAGAAAGGCATCCTTTTTCTCGCGTGTTCACGATAGGGATTTGCCTAGACTCACATTACGTGAGGTTTGGCCCTCATCGTTTGGGTCACACAAAAGCCCTATTAGGTAATAGCCTTTCTTTAGTTCTTTCCGTATGATGCCATAGCCATTTTATGGCCTTACACAATATGGTGCCATGGACTTTTCCTTTTAGATATTCGTGTTTTTAATCCCGACAGACCCCTTTAGACGACTCGAGAGACAAACACAGACTCATCATACATTAACTCGTACATAGCAAACATATTCATGTTTTCTAGAGACATACACATTTCAATCTTTCAAACACAAGCATCCTTTAACCTCAAGATGCATATATCGTACTTAGGCCATCGAATTTTATGAAATCTGTAGAAGCCCAATTTGTCCGGGCCCCTACAACCCAAATTTTATTATTTTATTTATTATTTATTTATTAAATAAATAAACAAATAAAGAAATAATAAAATTAAAAAATACACAAACCCAATTTCATAAACCAAAGCCCAAATACACTCAACCCAAACTTAAGCCTAAACCAAATTAAAAAAAAATGTCCAATACAAAATATCCCAAGTCCATTACAAGCCCAATACCTTTTAAAAAAAACTACCCAAACAAACCCAATTTCACAGACCCTAAAAAAAACCAAACAAAACCCTAGCCTTCTCTAATGTTTAGCTGCCGTCGCCAGCTCACCCATGCCGCCACCACCGTCGTCGTCATCGGTTCCGCCGAATCCGGACTCTACCTCGCGCATGTCACCGGAAAATTCGAAAATTAGGTGTACAAAATGTGTTATAAATATAGTAGATGTAAATGTAATTGACACACACACAAAGAAATATATACGAGGAAAATATATGAAATAAAAGGGAAAAGTCACAAAAGAATTGGAAGAGCATCTTCTAGCAACCAAAGCATTCGTAAATCTCAGTCAAGCAATGTAGCATAACCTGATTGGAGAAGGAAAGAGGAGAAGATAAGAGAATTTTAAAAAAAAAAATGGGTTTTGTTTTTAATAGAAAGAATGGGTTGGTTTTTTTTAATGGAAATAATCAAATCTTCTTCTATTTGTTATGGAAAAACTCAAACCCACGTGAAATGGCAGTGTAAAGGGCAGGGTACTTGTCCTTCTCTTTAAAATGGGGTTAATTTCCCATTAGGTCCCCCTTTTTAATTATTTTAATTAGATTTTTTGTTATTTTTAATTTATCCCTAAAATTTCATCTAGCTTTCAATTTAGTCCCTAACTCAAAAATGTCTCAAAAACTGTCATGTGTTATTTTTTGGGTTTATTACCCATGAAGTCTTGACTTATTTTAAAATCATTTTTTTGACCCCTAAAGTTTTCAAAAATTCCAATTTAACCCCATTTTAATGTAATTTTTTTCTCTTTTTTTTCCATATATGCATATGTGTATTATTTCATTTTATTATAATTTATGTACGTATTGTTTTTTTTGTATTATGTATACTTGTAAATCATGTGTATACTTTTGCATGACATGTAAATTTAATTTTAAAAAGGAATACAAATTGTTTTAATAAATTAAGGCAATGTCTTTTATCTCGAGAATTTGAAAAATTATGTCTTAACTCACTGGGTGTGGTTGTTACTTTGAATCGGGATAATTGAATATCCTTTTAAGTTTTAAATACGAGTTTCTTTTTGAAAACTTGTCATTTTCGAATATTCGAATTGTTATGTCCTAACTTACTGGATGTGACTTTTTCTCGATTAACTCGAAATAACGAGCTTTCTTCGGAAACAAAACTTGTTTTCAAAATAGAATTAATTTGACATTCATGCATTTAAGCATCTCGATTTAAATTTTTTCGAATTTTTAATTTTTAACAAATAAGATTTTGAATAATCGATTAGGTACCAATTTTGGGCATGTAAGGGTGCTAATCCTTCTTTATGCGTAACCGATTCCCGAACTCGTTTTATGGTTTCAAAGGCCAAATTTTTTTTCTTCAAAAAAAATCTCGAAAGGTGACCCAATTACACCTGTTTTAAAAAATTATTGGTGGCGACTCCATTTTTATTTTCTAAACTATAAATCGAGACTTATTTTTGTTTTTTTTCAAAAAATAGTTTCGACAGCTTGACGACTCCACTAGGGACAAATAAAAGAGTCAAATCGCAAGTCGATTATTCTTTTTCTTTTTTGTTGAAAATTTCAAGTCGTTTTAATTTAATTTGTGATCTTATACATTTTTTTTGTGTTTTATATGTTTGTTATGATAATAGCATGTGGATATTATATGTATATATTTTTGCATACATGCATTTGTTACTACACTGCTTAAGTGGAAGCGAGAAGCTACTCCTTCGTGAGGTTTTCACCTCCGTGCAGGATAGTGAATCGCTTTAGGGATACATCCGTACTTATGTTTCCGTGCAAACATACAGGAAATGTGTCCCCCTAAACCGAACTCGTCCGTATAGCCTATAATGGGTAAGGACTGAGGAATCTGCTGGTTTAGGTACCGTTACTTTAGAACCGAAGCCACATGTAATGAGCCCTAAGTGCCTACCCTAGGCAGAACTATACCGAACCTTTAAAGACCACCTAGTAGATGTATAGGTCCTTTGTTTTATATTTGTTGGTATATTTAATGACTGTGGGTACTAACTCATTTTTTTCCCCTATTTTGCATTGCATCCTCATATTAGGAAAGGTATTTGACTTAAGTTCGATTACTAGTAGAGAACTGGTCATGGAAAAGGATATCTTGATGAGGTAGAAGACAATGTGGCCATGCGTATGTGGTCAGAGGATAGACAACGTGAGAAGGGTGATACTCTAGCTGAAGGCCATGTATCGGATTACTGGGACTTTACTCAGATTAATGTGACTCAGAATAGCTTGTAAGAGTTAAAAGAAATTTGGGATCAGTGGGATGATAGAATGAAGCAGATTTTCTACTGAGAGTGTGGGGATCTACCATACTTACTAAAAGTTAAGGTAGACAAGCATCTCTTCCGAGCCCTTGCATAGTACTGGAACCCGACTTATAGCTGTTTCACTTTTAGGAATATGGATATGGTGCCCACCATTGAGGAATACACTACTCTGTTTGAGCATTAGGGCAAGGCCTTATTTGTAAATATCTTCTGCAAAGATATTCGTTTTCTAGTAAAGTTGTTCTATCAGAAGTCGATTGAGAGTCAATAAGTTCACCCAATTATTGGTTGAAAGAGCTGAAAGGGGAAAAGGTATTGTAATAGATCCAAAGGAACGGAGTGATGGTCCTCTTTGTCCTTCAAATGCTACCCCCACACCGGCTCAGGTTACGCAAGAAACGAGTGGTCGAGGAGCATCTGTCACAATTAACCCACAATCGTGCTTGTTTGGCACACCAAAATCGGTGAACTTCCAAACGGGTTCTAGTTTTAACCCAAGAAATAACCCGGTCGACTTTGGCATAGCGGACTTAAATGAGATGATGGAAGCAGAAAAAGCAAGAGCCGAACTTCTTAACCAGTTGGAGGAGCGCTGTAAATGGCTGGAGGAAAGGTTCAGAGCTTTAAAAGGAGAAGGATGCTGTGGAATTGATGCTAAAGAGCTGAGTTTGGTCCCCAATTTGGTATTGCCCCCAAGTTTAAAGTTTTAGAGTTTGAGAAATATAACGGCACAAGCTACCCAGAGGCACATATCACCATGTTCTGTAGAAAGATGATCGGATGTCAATAATGATCAGTCCCTAATCCACTGTTTCCAGGACAATTTAACGGAATCAGCTTCAAAGTGGTATAATCAATTGAGTCGTGCCAAGATCAGTTCTTGGAAGGATTTGGCACAGGCTTTCATGAGATAATATGGTCATGTCACTGACATAGCTCTTGACAGGATCACGTTACAAAATGCTGAGAAAAGGCCGGGTGAAAGTTTCAGGCAGTATGCTCAAAGGTGGAGAGATATGGCCACCCAAGTACAGCCACCACTTTCTGAGAAAGAGACAACCCTGCTCTTTGTCAGCACCTTGAAAGCATCGTATATCAATCATCTGCTCGAAAACGCTACTAAAAGTTTCTCCAACATGGTTATGTCGGGGGAAATGATTGAAAATACAATTCGAAGTGGAAAAATTGATGCTGAAGAAAGTACCAAAAGGTCCGTTCCTAAAAGGAAGGATAATGAGGTGACTAATATAAGCTTATACCGGACGAATGTTACAAAACCAGTCATGGTAACGCAGTCTAAAGTCTCGACGACTAATATCAAAGCAGACCAAGGCAAGAATCGGACTCGAGGCCGAACACTAAAAGAATCCAATTCACTCTTATCCCAATGACCTGCAAGGAGCTTTATAAGAGTTTATATGATGCCCGAGTAGTATCCCCCTATTATTTAAAGCCAATGCAATCCCCGTTCCCAGATTGGTATGACACAAACGCTCAATATGACTACCACGCAGGAATAGCGGGCCTCTCTATCGAGAATTGCACTGCTTTCAAGAAACTGGTTGAAAGATTTATTAAAATGGGGATAATTAGGTTTGATAACTCCGTAGAACCTAGTGTGGCTGGGAATCCTTTACCAAATCGTCCCGATCAGGGGGTAAACGTAATAATAGAAGAAAGGACCAAGAGGATTAAGAATGACGTGGGGGAAGTCAAGTCTCTATTAAAGTAGGTTTGGCAACAGATGGTCAACAGGGGTCTGATCATGCAGAAGAGTGAGGACATGGTGGCAACGACTGGAAATTACTGTGAGTTCCACGCAGTGGAAGGGCATAAAATCCAAGGGTGTGTTGAATTTCGAACCTTGGTATAGAAATTGATGAATAATAAAGAGCAGGAATTCTTTGAGGAGAAGAAAGATGAAGGAACGAATAATATTTGTGCTTATGAGGAAGGGGCACTAAGAAAGACTTATGAGGCCAACTTGCCATTGGTAATTATATCCAGGCCAATAGGTAAAGTTGGAGGTCAGATGACACCACGGATCATCATTTAGAAACCTGTGGCATTTCCTTACAAGGATAATAAAAGGGTACCGTGGAGCTATGGCTATAGTGTAACGATACTGAATGAATGAAGATCAAATGAGCATCCAAATTTTATAGAGAGGGAGGTTAATAACAAAGCCTTGATGGATGGGCTTGAGAAGAGAGAAAATAACAAACTCAAGATGCGAGTAAATGAGCCGGTAACTGAAGAGAAGGCCAAGGAATTTTTGAAATTCCTAAAGCATAGCGAGTACAATATGGTAGAACAGTTACACAAGCAGTCTAATCGAGTATCAATTTTAACCCTACTATCAGGTTCAGAGGCTCACCGTAACGCATTACTAAAAGTGTTGAATGAAACGTACGTGGCGGAAGATATCTCGGTAAACAAGTTAGACCGACTGGTAAGTAATCTAAGTGCGGATAATTTCATTTTTTTTAATGATGATGAAATACCTTCAAGGGTATGGGCTCAACAAAAGCTCTTCACATTATGGCCCGGTGCAAAGGGTACACTTTACCAAGTGCATTGATCGATAATGGCTCAGCCTTGAATGTGCTACCACTGACAACACTGAATAGGTTACCGATAGACAGCTCTCACATGAAAGTATGCCATAATATAGTGAGGGCTTTTGATGGAACAGAGAGACGAGTGATGGGCAGAATTGAGATTCCACTCCTGATTGGGCCAAACACGTACGAGATAGACTTTTTAGTGATGGACATCAGGCCCACCTACAATTGCTTGTAGGGAAGGCCATGGATTCATTCGGCAAGGGCAGTACTGTCGTCCTTGCATCAAAAGTTAAAATTGGTGATAGAAGGTCGATTAATCACAATTAATGCTGAGGAGGAAATCATTGCATCAGTGACTAGCGATGCACCTTACATAAGTACAGATGAGGAGGCCATGGAATGCTCTTTTAGGTCGTTGGAATTTGTGAATGCTACCTTCATGGTTGAAGGAGATAAGATCCTCACATCGTGGATATCGGTGACTACCAAGATAAGGTTAAAAATGACAGTTGGAAAAGGTGTTTCACGTGGAAGAGGATTAGGGAGGTATCTCCAATGGAGGATTACGACGCCAGTACTAGTAGAGAAGCGTGATCAATTTGGTTTAGGATTTAAGCCAAACATGAAACAGAGAAGAGAAGAGCTACAAAAAAAAATAGGACAAGAGAAAGGCAAGAATAAGTGGGGAAGAGATCAAAAGCGAGCCAATGGTCTTTCCTCATATATCAAGATCATTCGTGTAGGGAGGTATTATTTACTCCGAGGAAAGACCGACAGAAAATAGGTTGGCAGGAATAATGGGAAATCTGAACATCAGCGCTATTTCTGAAGGAATGAGTGAGCGAAGAAATTTGGCAGGAATTCGCCCTTACGCCCTCGGAAGCGTTCTAGACAACTGGACTGCGGAAGAGCTCCCTATAACTTTTAAGTCTTTTCCAAAGTATTGTTCAGAACACCCTTCTTACTCTCAGCCCGAGAGCAATTGGGATCTTTTTGTAAAGGGCATATGTTTATTGGCTTTTTATTTTTAATAGAAAAGATGTACTTTCTCTCACCCAAATTGGCAAAAATTCTCATTATTCTTTTCATTCATCTCATATCATAATAAACATTCTCAAATTCATTTATCTTTCGAATCTTTTGGTCCATATGAGAGGTCCCTAGATATCAACGATATGAGTAATGTCGTTGCCGACTTAGAGCCTCAATTTGACCAAGATGTGTGTTCAAAGGAATCTTATGATTTTAAAGAAACCTAAGATTGTAGTTTATCTCCTGATTTGTTACGGATGGTTGAGCAAGATGAGAAACAGATCCTACCTCACAAAGAATCAGTAGAAGTTGTGAGTTTAGAGGATGAAGTTGACAAAAGAGAGGTGAAGATTGGAACCCGTATATCTATAGAAACGAGATGAGATCTCATTAATCTGCTTCAAGAGTTCAAGGATGTGTTTGCATGGTCGTATCAGGATATGTCCGGTCTAAGCACTGATATCGTGGTACACAAGCTCCCTATAAAAGAAGAATGTAAACCGGTCCAACAAAAGCTTCAAAGAATGAGACCAAATGTTCTCCAAAAGATAAAAGAAAAGGTCCAAAAATAGTTTGATGCCGGCTTCTTACGAGTGGTGGAATACTCAGAATGGGTGGCAAACATAGTGCCGCATCCTGAAAAGGACGGGAAAGTACGCATGTGCGTCGACTATCGGGACTTAAACCAGGCTAGTCCAAAAGATAATTTTCTGCTACCTCATATCGACACCTTGGTGGACAATACAACAGGTCATTCCTTATTCTCTTTTATGGATGGTTTTTCTGGGTACAACCAAATAAAGATGCATCCTGAGGATATGGATAAAACTACATTTGTCACCGTGTGGGGAACCTTTTGCTATAAGGTTATGCCATTTGGATTGAAGAATGTAGAGGCAACATAATAAAGGGCTATGGTAACATTGTTCCATGACATGATGCATAAGGAAATTGAGGTTTATGTCGACGATATGATCGCAAAGTCTCAAACAGAAGAGGAACATGTGGAAGTTTTAAGAAAGTTGTTCTTAATATTGAGAAAGTTCCAGTTGAAGTTAAACCCAAACAAATGTACTTTTGGGGCTACTTCAGGCAATTTGCTAGGTTTTGTGGTCAGCGAAAAGGGAATTGAAATTGATCCCGATAAGGTCAAAGCTATACAAGAGTTACCACTACCACGTACTCAAAAGGAAGTCAGAGGGTTCCTAGGGAGGTTGAATTACATCTCTCTGTTCATCTCACAATTAACCGAGAAATGTTATCTTATCTTCCGTCTTCTAAAAAAGCACAACCCGGGAGTTTGGGATGATGAATGCCAAAAGACTTTTGACAAAGTCAAACAATATTTATTCAATGCTCCAGTGTTGATGCCTCCGAGTCTAGATAAATCTTTGATCCTATACTTGGCCGTATTCGAGAACTCTATGTGATGCGTATTAGACCAGCATGATGATTCGGGAAAGAAAGAAAGAGCAATCTATTATCTCAGCAAGAAAATCACGGAATGCAAGATAAGATATTCTCCAATTGAGAAATTATGTTGTGCTCTGGTTTGGACTACCCGAAGGTTGAGGCAATACATGTTATATCATCATACGACTTGGCTGATTTCAAAATTGGATCCTCTCAAGTTTATGATAGGGTCAGCTGCATTGAATGGAAGGATGGCCAGATGGCAAATGCTACTTTCTGAGTTTGACATAATCTATGTGAACCAGAAGGCGATAAAAGGGAGTGCAATAGCAAATTTTTTGGCTAGTAGAGCTCTCGAAGACTATAAGCCATTAGATTTTGATTTCCCAAATGAAGATCTAATGTATGTTGCAACCACAGCAAAAGAAGTTTCAGAGGATCAACCATGAAAAATGCATTTTGACGGTGCTTCAAATGCTAATGGGAAAGGGATTGGGGCAGTTCTGGTATCCCCGGAAGGAGATCATTATCCCCTCACAAGCAAGCTTGACTTTGATTGCATAAACAACATAGTGGAATATGAAGCATGCATCATGGGTATTCGGGAAGGTATTGAATGCAAGATCAAGATTCTGGAGGTGTACGGGGATTCTGCGTTGGTAATTTATCAACTCAAGGGAGAATGGGAAACGAGAGATTCCAAATTGATGGGTTATCAAAAATTAGTTCTCGAGCTAATCAAAGAGTTTGAGGACATCACCTTTCATTACCTCCCGCGAGAGGAAAATCAGATGGCCGATGCTTTGGCTACTCTTGCTTCCATGATCATGGTCAATAAGCAAGAAGATATAAAACCCATTCAAATGAGTATTTACGAGGTTCTGGCTCATTGCTTCAACATTGAAGGAGAAGAAAACGATGATCACCCTTGGTACCAGAAAATTTTGCAATATGTAAAAGATCGTAAGTACTCTAAGCAAGCCACCGAAAATGAAAAAAGAACATTGAGAAGGCTTGCCATTGACTATGTCCTTGACGGGGATATACTGTATAAAAAGAGAAAAGATCAAGTCTCGTTGAGGTGTGTTGATTCTATTGAGGCCAAGAAAATCTTAGAAGAGGTTCATGAAGGGGTTTGTGGAACTCATGCCAATGGTTTCACGATGGCTAGACAGATTATGAGATTTAGGTATTACTGGTCAACCATGGAAGGAGTTGCATTCAATATGCTAAAAAATGTCACAAGTGTCAAATTTATGAAGATAAAATTCATGTACCTCCTTCACCTCTCCATGTTATGACTTCCCCATGGCCTTTTTCTATGTGGGGCATGGATGTCATCGGACCAATCTTGCCAAAAGCTTGTAATGGGCATAGGTTTATTTTTGTGGTCATCGATTACTTTACTAAGTGGGTGAAAGCTGCTTCCTACGCTAGTGTCACGAGATCAACGATCAGCAAATTCTTGAAGAAAGAAATTATATGTCGGTATGGAATGCCAGAGAAGATCATAACCGACAATGCTTTGAACTTGAATAATAGCACAATAGCAGAAGTCTGCAGGCAGTTCAAGATCAAGCACCATAATTCAGCACCGTATCGCTCGAAAATGAACTGAGCAGTAGAGGCAGCTAATAAAAACATCAAGAAAATCATTGGGAAATAACAGAGACTTACAAAGATTGGCATGAGAAGTTACCATTTGCTCTCTACGCTTATCGAACGTCTGTCAGAAACTTCTACCGGGGAAACACCTTTCTCATTAGTATAAGGAATGGAGGCAGTCCTACCCATTGAGGTCGAAATTCCTTCCTTCCAAGTCTTATCAGAAATGAAGTTAGATGAGGCAGAGTGGATCCAATCAAGATATGACCAGCTAAACCTAATAGACGAGAAGAGGTTGAAAGCTATCCAACATGGTCAGATGTACCAGAAACGGATGATTCGGGCTTATGATAAAAGAGTTCGCCCTAAAGATTTCCATGAGGGAGATCTAGTGTTGAAAAAGATCTTTCCTATGCAAAAAGATTTTTGAGGCAAATGGATGTCAAACTGGGAAGGCCCATATGTGGTAAAGAAAGCTTTCTCTGGAGGAGATTTGATTCTAGCTGAGATGGATGGTAAGGACTTGTTAAATCCCGTAAACTCAGATTCAGTAAAGAAGTACTTCGCCTAAAAAAAGAGGTTGAGTTGAAAACCCAAAGGGCGGCTCAAAAAAAGAAAACAAGAAAAAAGGGTGGGGCCGAGATGAAAACCCGCAAAGGGCGTCTCGAAGCCTAAGGAGATTTGAACTGAAAACCTGAAAGGGCGATTCAGATTTGGATCAAGGATCGGGCATGAAATGAGCTTCTTTCTTAGAAATAACAAGATAGAGAGACGTTGCATCTTAGGCATCAACAGAATGCAATAGTTTTCATGGGCACATATCAAGCTCAAAGCAGTTCTCATCAAGTTTATTCGAAGAAGTTCATACGTTGATATATAGGGCATCTGGTTTTATTTTCTTGTTGCTCACTTTAGCAATTCTTGATCAATATTCGCTAGTTTTTTATCAACATTTATTATCTTGGTTGATGTTTTGGTTTGTTTGATGTTTTCTCATTTATCTCCATTCAAACGCTATCGCTAATAAATTCAATCTTATCCATTTTTGTAACCCTGCTCAGAGCATTCTTTACATTGAAATAATGGTTAATGGACTTGATAATATAAGGTATAAAAAGATTTTTGTATATTACTTTGGGAAATTTTAAATAGTACAAGGACTTGAAACAGGACCGTTATCGAAAATGACCGAATCTGAGGGTTGAAGGGATCCTGAAATGAATAAGTTCAGCTTATGATTGTCTCTTTGGATTTCATATCAAGAACACTAGACTTGAAGGAAAGGCATAGTGACACATCGATGTTAGGACTTAGGCAAATGACAATCAGTAACGACCTAAGGACTAAAACAATAAAAACCATTTTTAAAATGACATCTTTGCATGCATATCAACATCATTCATGCGCATTTAGATAGGAGCATTCTACAGGTCATATCCTCGAAGGATGGCAAGAACGATAAATCTTTTACCCTTAAAGCTATGGAGGTGTAGATTGAAACCGCAATGGGAAATCTCATACACCTAAAGTTGTAGAAGGGCAGAATGAAGCCGCAATGGCAAATCTCATTCACCTAAAGCTGTAGAGGGGCAAATTAAAGTCACAAGGACGAATCTTATACCCCTGAAGCTGAAAAGAAGTGAAGTTACAACATCTAATCTTTACCCTAACCAAAGGGCAGATTGAAGCAATCCAGTCTTTTACCCTAACCAGAGGGCAAATTGAAGACCATCCAATCTTTTAGCCTAATCAAAGGGCAGATTGAAGCAATCCAATCTTTTACCCCGATCATGAGGCTGATTGAAAACTATCCAATCTTTTACCCTAACTAGAGGGCAGATTGAAGCAATCCAATCTTTTACGCTAATCAAAGGGCAGATTGAGGACAATCCAATCTTTTACCCTAAAGTTATAGAGGGGCAGATTGAAGACAATCTAATATTTTACCCTTAAAGTTATAGAGAGGCAGATTAAAGCTACAAAAGCAATCTTATACCCTAAAATAATAAAGGGGCAGATTAAATCTTTATTGAAGATACAGAGAAGTAGACCGAAAGATGAAGTTACGAGCACCAAATCCCTAAAGTGTGAGTGGATTGAATCAAAGACTACAATGGTAAACCTCAAGTTGCAAGTAGAATTGAGTGAAGCTATAGTCGCAAATTTTGTTTCTTTGGAATCGACTTAGGGCGAGGTGAAATCGCGACACTAAATCCTACCTCTCTAAAGTTATGGAACAGTAGATGCAATGAGTTTGAACGTCCAATGAAGCGAATGGTGAGCTACTTGAAGAAAATGGGCTAAAAAGACCAAATCCAGTGGGACCGGACAAAGTTGGTTATCTTTTTTTCGTCTTTGCTCTGTTCCTATTACACAGTAACGAGCAAAGAGGGGCACTTGTAGAAGCCCAATTTGTTCGGGCCCCTACAACCCAAATTTTGTTTATTTTATTTATTATTTTTTATTTATTAAACAAATAAAGAAATAATAAAATTAAAAAATATACAAACCCAATTTCATAAATCAAAGCCCAAATACACCCAACTCAAACTTAAGCCTGAACCAAATTCAAAAAAAGATGTCAAGTACAAAATATCCCAAGTCCATTACAAACCTAATACCTTTTAAAAAAAACTACCCAAACAAACCCAATTTCACAAACCCTAAAAAACCAAACAAACCCTAGCCTTCTCTAGTGTCCAGCTGCCGTCGCCAACTCACCCATGCTGCCACCACCGTCGTCGTCGTCGGTTTCGCTGGATCTGGACTCCACCTCGCGTACGTCACCGAAAAATTCAAAAATTAGGTGTAAAAAATGTGTTATAAATACAGTGGATGTAAATGTAATTGACACACACACAAAGAAATATATATGAGGAAAATATATGAAATAAAAAGGAAAAGTCACAAAAGAATTGAAAGAGCATATTCTAGCAACCAAAGCGTTCGTAAATCTCCGTCAAGCAAGGTAGCATAACCTGTTTGGAGAAGGAAAGGAGAAGATAAGGGAATTTTAAAAATAAAAAATGGGTTTTGTTTCTAATAGAAAGAATGGGTTATTTTTTTTTTAAATGGAAATAATCAAATCTTCTTTTATTTGTTATGGAAAAACTTAAACCCACGTGAAATGGCAGTGTAAAGGGCAGGGTACTTGTCCTTTTCCTTTAAACTGGGGTTAATTTCCCATTAGGTCCCCCTTTTTCTTTTAATTGTTTTAATTAGATTTTTTTGTTATTTTTCAATTTATCCCTACAATTTCGCCTAGCTTTCAATTTAGTCCCTAACTCAAAAATATCTCAGAGACTGCCATGTGTCATTTTTTTGGGTTTATTACCCATGAAGTCCTGATTTATTTTAAAATCATTTTTTTGACCTCCAAAGTTTTCAAAAATTTAAATTTGACCCTCGAATTTTCTAAAATTCAAATTTCAACATCACCCCCAAATTTTCCAAAAATTAAATTTAACCCCTAATGTTTTCAAAAATTAAAATTTAACCCCGTTTTAATGTAATTTTTTTTCTCTTTTTTCTTCCATATATGCATATGTGTATTATTTCATTTTATTATAATTTATGTATGTATTTTTTTTGTATTATCTATACTTGTAAATCCTGTGTATACTTTTGCATGACATGTAAATTTGATTTTAAAAGAAATACAAATTGTTTTAATAAATTAAGGCAATGTCTTTTATCTCGAGAATTTGAAAAATCATGTCCTAACTCACTAGGTGTGGTTGTTACTTTGAATCAGGATAATTGAATATCCTTTTAAGTTTTAAATACGAGTTTCTTTTGAAAACTTGTCATTTTCGAATATTCGAATTGTTATGTCCTAACTTACTGGATGTGACTTTTTCTCGATTAACTCGAAATAACGAGCTTTCTTCGGAAACAAAACTTGTTTTCAAAATAGAATAAATTTGACATTTATTCATTTAAGGATCGCGATTTAAATTTTTTTTGAATTTTTAATTTTCAACAAATAAGATTTTGAATAATCGATTAGGTACCAATTTTGGGCGTGTAAGGGTGCTAATCCTTCCTTATGCGTAATCGAATCCCGAACTCGTTTTATGGTTTCAAAGACCAATTTTTTTCTTCAAAAAAATTTTTTCTTAAACAAAATCTCGAAAGGTGACCCAATTACACCTGTTTTAAAAATTATTGGTGACGGCTCCATTTTTATTTTCTAAAATATAAATCGAGACTTATTTTTGTTTTTTTTTCGAAAAATGGTTCGACACAATCGATACACACAAATCCATAAATCATACATACTCATTAGAATAATCACATCATACTTTCCTACCTTGAATCTCATGGTTTTACTTCTTTTCATAGAAGTTTGTAAATGCATAACACACATACAAGAGTCAGCTTAGTGACTCACCTGATAACCCCCAAAAGAGCAACTTAGACTTTAGATCCAACAGCCAACAAAATGCTGAAGCAACTACTGCCTTTCAAAATAAAATATCATCATTAAAACCCATTCGAGTAACGATTATCATCAATTTAAACCCAGACGTCGTACAAAGCCTCATTTCTCCAAACATACTTACATATCTATGTTTCCTTAACAAGCAGAGTCATGAAACATACCTTGATGTGAGGAAAACCACTAGCAAAATCTAGGTTTCAGATTCAACTCAGAGAAATGTTTCTACCTTCCTTTAGCCCTAGATGTTAATGCTTTAGAGGAAAGAGGGAAGAAGATAACTCTCCTTTAACCAACCTTAGTGCTCTTTTAACTTAACCTACGTCTCTATTGGAAGTAGGTAAATGTCACATCTGTACTGAGTGTCTTATCCAAAATCTACCACTTATAAGAAACTTACTCGATTATCTCTTTAGCCTTTAACTCTTCTAGTTCACGATCTATTAGTTTCTAATCAACTTACCTTATAACTTAACTGGCACGGGACCACAATTATAAGGTGCACTATATCACTAACGTGAACTCATACTCTAAAATTCATTTTACTTAACCACAATTCTCATTCCATTGATCATAATAATCTAATATGAAACCGTTATTAACTTATTTTCGCATCGGAGTCCGCCTACTCTATACGCCAAAAGTGTATTTGGGTGAATACTACTTCGCCAATCATACTTCTTTATGACTATGCCCTCGATCTTGTGTCTGTCAGAATTAGGGCGTTACAGGCACACTCGAAGAGTTCTTACACTTAATCAAATACTAATGTCAAACACTTAAAACTTACTCCATAAATCTTACTTTTATAAACAACACTCGAACACCCAAGGGTTCGTCGGGTGGGATTTTACAATATATATATTACTTAGTATATAGTTAACTTAATTAAATCATAATTAATTACCATAATCAACTTTTAATTTACTTGGCGGAGATTGCCATCATTTTCCATTAACTTGTACTTAATAGTGATTTATTAACCACTTTGACCCTTTAATTAATTGCTATCTAGGTCTTCAAGCCTTTCGTCAATTAAAACTTTATAATGATTGAACTTTACAATTTAGTCCAGTCCATGAGCCTTAATTAACTATTAATTCGACAAAATTACTAAACCAATCTTCGATATATTTTTATACTCGATTTACGAAAATGAATTTTCGAAATAATATTTTCCAGTACCACTAAAAATCAAGTCGTTACATATATTATTTATTATTAATAACTAAAATAATATTAACTGATGGGATAAATATAAAAATATCAGGTTACTTATCATGAATAATGTTTTATAATTTAATAATAGAATTTTATACATTTAAACTATGGTGGATAATAATAATCGATAAAATTTGAAAATAGTTTTTTTTTTATTTTTTATTTTAATATTATTTAGTAATTAATAATATCTAAAGTCATATAAAATAATCATATATATATAACAAAGTTTTTATTCATTTAATTATACAACTGAGTTAATTCAAAACAAAAACATCTATACAACTGAGTTGAATGATTATTGATAAAAGTATATTAATTCTATTTTTATTTATTATATAATAGAGTATTGGAATTAAAATATTATTTTAATATTAATTTTTTATTAAAAAATACTGAAAATCATATAAAATAATGTAATAAATATAAAAATTGGATTATATTAGTAATCACTTACGAATTAAATTAAGTCTTAATAAGTAATATTATTTTATATTTCATAAAATAAAATATATTATTAAATAAATATAAGTAATTGATAATGTATTTTAAATAATTATTATTTACATTAATTAAATAAAATAAAAATATATAATTAATTAATTTAAAATAAATAAACATGTGAATACATGTACATAGCACGTGACGTAAGAAATTAGTGTAAACAAATTGGGTACTTATCATATTTTTAAATATACTTCTGGAGAGGTATTCATGGATAGGATCGGGTCAAAGTTCAATTTCAAAAAATTCATGCTCAAGTTCGTTTTCGGGCTTATCCGATTTACCTAAAAAACTCATTTTACTAATCAAAAAATAATAAAATATTATAATTTATATTTTTAATTGATAGTTTATATATTTTTATAATTAAATTTAAATTTAAATTTAAAAAAATTATTATTTAAATTGAAGTGCGAAAATTCTTATGAATCAGATCGAGTGAGCTACTCTACCCTTGAAAAGATCTATTTAAGAGTCTAAAAACTTAACAAATTATGTATCAAATAATTACTCATAATTTATTATTATATATTTAATTTAAGAACCATCTTGTGTCAAAACTCAAGTTATTAACTGGAGGCAATCTTCTCACTATTCTTATTTTTGTATTTTATAGTTAAAAATAATTATTTGATTTGATTTCTTATTTCTTATTCTTGTTTTTTTTTTTTTCACTAATATTAGTCCTACAACTAATATGAAAATAGAAGAAAACACGTGGCTTAATAGAATGGGGCAAAAGATGTTCGTTGTTTATCACATAATCTATCTAAAACCATCAAATTGTAGGTATGATGATTTATTTAACCTTTAATTTTATAAAAAAAATTATTTGTCTTTAATTTAATTTTTCGATTTTTTAATACTAAAATTTGTTTTATTTTTCAAATCATCATAAAATAAATCAAAAATTAAAATTAAAATTTGTTAATTTTGTTTACGTTAAATTTATGTAACAGTCCACATATATGTCATATTAACAATTAATTAATTTATTAAAAATTTAAAAAAATATTAAAAATATTCTTTTATAATTTTTATAAATTTTTAAATTTTTAAAGCTTTTAAAAAACTAATTACTTACTGATATGATATCCACGTGACAATCCACATGTATACCACTTCAGCAAAGTTAACAAGCGTTGAATTTTTTTTCATTCATTTTAAGTGATTTGACAAACATAACAAGTTTAAAGGTTAAAATTGTGAAAAGTTAAATAAAAAAAACTAAAATAATTTTTTATATAAAGTTAGAAAAAGTAAATGAATCATTATATCTTTGGGTAAGATGGATTCAATTATCTAACTTAATTACTCACCCAACTCAAAAAAAATATGAAATGACAAGAGTTTTTTTGTTGTTGTTGCGTGGGACAGGAATCAAATCAGGCAATAAGGGTTTGTAGCTTTCAGCTTACCAAACTAAGTTCGGAGTATAATTGTATTTTTGTGCGCAAGGATTGGTGAACTACAAAGCACTCTTGGAAAACAAGAAGGAATTGAAGCTCTTGTATGCGTCACGCACTGTAATCTAACAATCTTTTTCTTCTATGATTTTTGTACCTTTTGTTAAAGGAAGACCACAGGAACATTAGTGAACAGAAAGAGACAAAAAGAATACACAATTTACCCTACATGGCGAGTATTAGCATGCAATAGCTGGATTCTGCCATTGGCCTGCCCAGAGATAATACCAAGTTCCAAATTCATATATAGGTAGACTGATATACATCACAACACTTGGTTACAACACAAATAAGTAATAATCATCTCTACCATACACCCCTTTTCTTTGGAACAATGAAAACCATAGCCCGAGAAAGAAGAGGTTCATATGCTGAGATTCAAATTCTAAAGCTACTAAATGCAGCCTTTTAAAGGTGGCTGCATAAACCAGTTTTAGCAGATGGCATAAATCAAGAGATAAGACATTCTGATGGATACTAATATTACTGTTACTTATATCATTCATTTACAGGGCAATGCTACTGAGACTTTGTATGCAAAGCCGCAACACTTGAGACCATGGAGTCCACTCCACAAACATTGCGACCTCTGCATATTTTGTAATATCCGTCCTCTCCCCAGTTTGCTCCCCATGAATTCTTTATGATCCAGAAAGGCTTGTCCTTAAAGCGGATTGGGGAGTAACCAGCAGCTCCATACCCTACCAGAAGAACTCCATGATCCAAGGTTCTAAAGCAAATGTAAGGACATGAAACTCCTCCCATATATGTCTGCATGAAAACTGCATTGATACCCACTGCAAGAACCAAAACATATTTAGATTAGATTCGTTCTACAAATCAATGACCCTAACAGACACTCCAAAAGGCATGAAACTTACCCGCAAGGGGACCATGTTTCACCAAATTAGCAGCGATTTGATCCTCGTCAACAGAAATGACACTGAAGTTAGAAACAGAGGCAGCGATTTTGGTCTTGTCAAATTTGCAGGGACCACGGTCATTCCCAGTGTAAGGGTAATCCTTCTCTCTCTCAAGTCCACCAACCTTCAGGGTGTACTCGAAAGCAGTGGTCATAAGTCCACCATTACACCCTGAGTCACACGCACCATATTGTTGTGGATCACACTGTAAAATACCCAATCTTTAGTTGAAGGATTGTTGTTTGTTAGATTGATAATTAATGCCAGTTTTAAGCCAGTAGCCAAATGCTAGCACTCAATTTGCAGCCAAAAACCATGTAAAAGAAAATTTTGAAAATTTCCCCAGTTAATTAACATCGTTAACAGACAGTTCTCACTCATCTAATGCATCAATCTCTACAATGGTTGTCATACTTCACAAAAACTGAGAAGTTAGTTCAGTTGCTAGTAAATACATGAATTTACATAGTAAAATTTTACTAATTTAATACAAATCAATTGTTAAACTACTTGCATATAAGTTGCTACAAGGTTTAACAATGTCAACCCAATTAAATTAACTTCTCATTTTTACTAAAATATCATCGTTAAATTGGGATAAATTAAAATAATAGAATTAGATTTTTAATTCTTGTAAAGTAGAAGGATAAAATTCGTTTGGCAATAATCAAGAGATGTAAAGAAAAGTAAGAAAGATTGAAACCTCGTGATCACAATCAACAAGCTGCTGCTCACTCAAGCTTACAAGCTCTCCTGTCGCCAAATAATGGGCTCCCTCCAAAGCCCCCGTCGTACTGAACGACCAACACGATCCACAGGAACCCTAAATTTAAACAAAAAATATAAGAATCATAATAAACAAAGCGAGAAATTTAACTAATGAGATAAAAAGGATGATACGCGTGATTAAACTAATTATATTCTAGTATTACCTGGTCTTTAACGCCCGTGACGGCGCCGTGGTCCCGCCAGTCAAAGTCATCCGGTAAGTTGTCAGTCGGAAGGATAGGAGCCTTTTGAGCATCGGCTGGGAGCTTGAGCGGTTTCAAGCCTAGATACTGGCGGCGGAACTCCGATGGAGTTAAATCGGAAAACTTTGTAACGCCGTGGACGGCACCAGGGTCCAGGAGCTGATGACGCTTGGCCCGACGCAGGTTAGCCTTGAAGACTCCCAGTCGGTAATCGTGCTCCTCCTGGGATGCGTAGGTTTTCCCATACTTGGATTTGAACAGCGTGAAGTGGTGCTCCGCGTTAAGGAGATGGTCATCGGAGTCCTCTTCGACACCACCATCGGAAACAACTTGACGAATGAGAGGATCGTCGTCGCTATAAACATCGGAGACGACGGCCGAAGCAACGACGGAGGAAAGGAGGAGGAAGAGAAGAGAGAAGCGGTCCATCGCTTGAGCTTTGTGGAGTGAGGACTTCAGAGAGGAAACAACGGATTATAACGGTGGTTCCAATATTATTGATTGTAGTAGGTGGATGGATAATGAAATTTTGACGCGTGTTATTCTTTCATTCGCTGAAATGAAAATATCCCGTTTCAGATTTGACATTTTTAAAAAAAATAATTCTATTTTAATATAACAGATTTTTTTTTTCTCAAGTTGCTTAACATTTTTATAATTTTTTTTGGGATTTTTTTTATTTTTTTTGTCGCTTACAATAAATAATTTCATTGCAAAATAGAAGAAAGTCCAAAGGACAAATACACAAACCAATGCCAACTTGGTGAAAAAGCACAAGAAACATCCCCATAAACAAAGAAGTTCAATTAATCCTTCTAGAATAAAATTGAAAGAGAGATCATCACTTTACATCAAGGTTTCCGTCATTTATATGAATAAGTCATATAAATGCATATTATCTCGATTATCTTTCTGGTCCCTTAATTTCAATAACTATTAAAATCAAGCAAAAGATAAGGATATAAAAAGCATAAGCACAAGATATGGATTCGATTAAAGATCCAACAACAAACTTAAACTTCCTTTAAGATGTTATCCAACACCTCTTTGTTATCACCCTTATTCCTCAAAGTTGATGCCAACATTATATTCGGATAGATGACAATAACTTTTAAGATTCAATCGAGAGAGTTAGATAGCATGTTTCACCCTTGTCAACCTCAACTTTTCTTTTTGTGCTTTAAACTGAGCCATTTATGAATATTGATAAAGCTCAATTTCACCAACCCTTTGTTGATGGTACCATTTTCCCAATGGTTCAACAAGTTCTAATAAAAACATGGTAGCAACTCAACTCGTAGAAGTCTCCCATGGTTTGCTCCTTTAGATTCATGATGGTCTTATTACCTAGGTGGTCCTCAGTTTCAAAGTAACCAACTTAGCTTTCTTTGGGATAACCTAGAGAGTTGGATCACCTAAGGCCTCAAGCCTTCTTTTCACAAGCTCAAAAGAGATTGAGAAATTTAGTACCTTAGTTAAAAGGCCAAATTTCTCAATAACAACAATCGTAGTTAAACTTTTGAGATGAAAAATATCTGGTACACCTCCCAAAAATACTAGTAATAATTGATGTATTAAAGAGATCGAGATTTTGGATGAGATTTTTACCTTTCCCTTACACAAAAGTTAACATTCCATTTGTACATGTCCATTCACCTACCACATTGATATGAGCCTTAGGGTTTGCTCGGTTTAGTGATGACCATTGCATTCACCCAAGTGTGAGAATCATGTGCTCCATCTTCAAATTTCAATTTAATAGTGTCACCAAGAAGAGGCAGGGTTGATTTCATGAAAACTATCAAGCATAAATTTCCCTTTAACATTGCAATGAAGTGAACTAGTAGTGAGAGATTTCTTACTAACCAAATGAGTTCCTATGTTACCAACATAGACTCTTAGCCATGATCTGTAGAGTTTCTTAATCACGTTAACATTCTTGAAAACACACTCATTGCTTTCATGACCCAACCTTCCTCAACGTTAACAAATTTTTGAATGCCTTTAATATCAAAACTTGGCTTCAATAACTTTATCATTCTGATGTTTGAATTTAAACTTAGCAACCAAGGGCTTGTTCACAACGATTTCCACTATTATACACATCAATCCACTCCATTTAATTTCTTTTTTAGAACTAAAATTGATTTTAATCATATGGTTGCCAATTTGCATGGCGTTCTCCCTAAAAAAGGTGGAGCAGTAAGTTCAAAACTTGAATCGAGAACTCAATTTAGACAAAATCTAGTTCATTCAACAAAGCATCCTTTTGCTAGCTTTTAAGGCAGATGTGTTTGTCCATGTTGGACCATGGTTTTTGGATTTCATTCAAAAAAACTTTAATTGGATCAGGCTGAGGGCGTTACACTGTTGGTCACCACTGATATGCCTCCTCTTTCAAGAGGAAAATGATGCACGTGACATAGTCATACGGAGAACACTTGAGTTGTTGCAGTACCCAATTCATCGATTCCAAACAAGCCTTAGTTGTAGAGGGATCAACCTCTTTCAATTCTTTAAACTCAATGACACCATACTTCCACAATTCTTTTATCGGAGCTCGTCGAACTACGGGAATTGCAATAACCTATAGAGTAACTCCTGCCACTTGCTAAAGAGCTTCCACTATAAAACAGAGTAAATCTTCATCTCCTCAACCTTTTGGTCAAGGTCTAGCAGTTCTAAACTGATGAGCACCGGCTAAATCAATGTTAGTTACCTTAATTCTAATTCTATTTTCACTATTAACAGAATGAAACAAGGAAAATTTATAATCATCACCAAAATTATTTCTTAATTCCTCTAACATCTTTAACTATAAAACAAGGAAAATTTATAATAAGCATTTAAATCCTGACTCAAACTTAATTTGACTTTGACATGTACCTCTAGGCTCCATTTTGAGCTTAATTTAGTTTGGGATTCGACTAAATATATAACTCTGATACCATTAATGCAATACCTCGATACTCGACCTAATAGTCGAGTCTGAGTTACAAGGAGTTATATTCATTATCAAAGCAACTTCAATCAAACTACATTCGATTTATACCATTAAATAATTAATTTCAACCAAAACATGTATGAAATACATTATACAATAATTTATGGGTATTACACGAGCTTACGAAAGCTCTAAAACTAACCCGAGGTCAAATAGGACCAAATTGTAAGAATTTCATAACATCGATTGATGTCGTGACGTCAAGGGATTCCTCGTTGCGACGCAACATACTGAGTAGGTCTTGTCGCAACGATCAAAACTTGGTGTCATGTCGTGGCATGACTATTTGGTCTTTTCGTGATGGCCACCAATTGACGCGATGTGACATACTGTTTTCAAATGGTTAAGTTTTGGTTCCTGATTACAAACACCTAAAACTTTTCAAATCCAAATGCAATATAATTTTAACTAAATCTATATACCTAATGAATGCCATTATGTCTAAAGTACCATATTTACACACATATATTCATCATTTCTAACAATTTAATTCAAGTCCCTCATTGAACTAATCAGCATTTATATACATATGCATATGAACACATTACCAATTAGATTATTAATATACCACAAAACATACCCAACCAAAAGTAGTGACATTAACAATTTCATGTATATAACATATGACTGAATCAAAATACTAATTCTAACTTAACCTAGGTACATGTCGTATAACCACGAAAAGAAACTATACAGACATTGTTGAGTCTAGGATTTTTGTCTTGATGCTAAAGTCGATGCTCGAGACCTTGATATGAACCTAATCTACACATGCAAAATAAACCATATGCTGAATGATAAAACTCAGTAGTATTTCCATGATTCAAGTCAATATAATACAAGTTTCAATCAATTACATACATTCAATTTCAAAGTCAAATATCAAGCAATTCATATATAATTCATGCTAATCCTCAATTCATATAACAATATGTATATGACACAAGATACACTAATTATGCCAAATGAATCAACTAAACATATTACTTCAACTAACAGATTAATTGAACTTATCATACTAATATCTTTAACATTCATATTTCTTTTCAATTTAACACATTCAATCAAGTATGTGTTTCATTTCTAAATAAAATCAATTTAATCATTATCCTTCCATATCGGCCCTCAAGCTCGTTTAATCGGTTCGCATGATCTTTCACATGCTATCGATAATCATATATTGCAATTACGTACTTGTAGCACAATTTTGAAGTACCAAATTCATTTTCAAATATCAACCAACTAATTTGCAATTTATATTTTCTATTAACTTGACTCAGACTTGAACAGGTACATGAATCCCAACCAACACACCAATTTGGCACTTAGTACCTCATCGGAACGTCCGAAACAAATAGATTGCGCCCAGTGCTCATCGGTATAACTGAAATAAAAGTTATGCCTTGCACTCATCAGAACATCCGAAGGAAAATGCACGCAACGCTCGTCGACAAATAACCAATGTAACATGTACTCAATTTATCCTATGACATGTCAACTATATTTCACTTTGCCTGAATAGTTAATAGGGTTACCAATAATCCAATTTCATTATAAGTTCAATTCTCATTATATCAATTTCAAAATATCATCATTTTTTCAATTCATATATCATGTTTCAACTTAATTTCATACATAATATCATAAATCATAAGTTATGCCACTTTTCATTCTATTCGATTTAGTCCTCCATCTCGATAACCCGTCCAATTCATATTAACTCAATTAACTATTTTTAACTCACCTCAATATCATACCAAGCAAAACATCATTAATATGCAATAGTTATATTGATTAGAATCATAGAAATATAAATAAAAAATTCGAGTTACTTATCGTTGGTTCTTACATTTCCTTTCCCTATCGATGGCTCTGCGTCGTCTTTAGCTACAAATAACAATCCAACAATGTAGAATATCAAATTCCATATCAAATATCATTTGATTACAAGGTCACACATATTTTGTAATTTATTCAATTTAGTCCTTAAACTTGGGGAGAGCTTAACTTTCAATCTAGACCTTTGGATTAAAGTATGATTTCACATATATTCATTTGGGAACTTCTATTTTTTGTTCCTACCAATTTCATAAAAATTTTGTTTTTTATTCAATTTAATCTCTAATGCCCAAAACTAACAATTAAGCTTTACAATTTAGTCCTTTTCTTTAACTAAGCTTAAATTCTATCAATTTCATACCTATTTTTTCAAGAAGTCAACAATTACAATTTTCTAAAACTTTAAAAGTTTTACAATTGGTATATGGACTAGCTAAATCAAATTCCCATGACCTCAAATCAATAAAAATTACAACAAAAGACCTAAATTTCTTACCTAATTGTATAGCTGAATAATCAAGGGTTTGAAAGTTTTCTTAAGCTGTTTCTATGGTGGACAGTAGTGAATGGAAAATGATGGTAAGTTTACACTAACTTTTCCTATTTATACCTTAATTAAATGGTAATTAACCTTGATTAACTAATTAAATTAGGATTTACTTAATATAATTAACTTATTATCCAACATAGTGAAGTTTTCATCATCTTCCACTATCACATAATTAAAATTGTGTATTTACCAATTTGGACCTTTGACTAATTTCAATTTAATTCCCCAAGCCATTTACTAATTAAAAATCTATAGTGAATATATTTTACAATTTGGTCCCTAGGCCCTAATAAATTACAATTTCGGCTAAATTACTTGACCAAATCTCAATTCATATAAACACTAATTCTGTAAATATCGCAATTTAATATTTATGGACTCGGTTTACGAAAATAGGATTTCGAAACTGTATTTTTTGATACCACTAAAAACCTGATCACTACAAGGTTGTTTGGTAGAAAGCCGGAATCAACTTAAAAGCTTCGCACAAAGCACAAATATAATTTCGGTTAAAGTTTATTCCTATAAATATCATAATGAATCGGTTTTAAAGAAACAATTTAAACTTTCGATGTGCCTAAAAGCATTATTTTCTAAATCATTTTTTCCAAAAGTAATTAATAGACAAATAAGAAGAACTTAATTAGAAATTATTTAAACCCTAATTAAATATGCCTGGTCGGTGCTTCCGGTTGCTTAACACAACTCTGTATGGATTGCAAATTAGATCCGTTGTGGTAAATGAATGAAAACAATGAATTAGAAATAGATTACGTGAATTACAATTCATAGTAAATGCATTTTCTCGGAAAGAACAATAGATGACTTAGAAATTAATTTAAGTTATTTGTATTATTATTTAATTGACTATAATTAGTTAATTGAGTTCAAGTTGAAAATTAAATTAATTAGCTATCGTAGTTTTACCTAATAGAACAATTAAATTTATTTAATCATGGATTTTAATATGTTCAAGTCATTATGTCTTTAACAAAATCAGAATTGAGTTGAGAAAATAATTTAATTGAATTAATTAATTAATATTTTGATAATAAAAAATTAATTATTGAGTTGAATAATTATATGATCTTGATTTAATTTAATTTAAAATTAAATTGCACATGTAATTATACTCGATACATAAATAGGTTGATGAGCCTATTTAACGTAGAGGTGGGCAGCACACTAAGAGAATTTCTCGTGGGTGTGTCGCCCACCACGCGTAATCTCAATAGAGCTTTAAATTTTTTTAATTACCTCTCGTTTTGTTCTAATAAAACTCTTTGTAATATTTTTTATATGGGAGGACTTACAACATTAATACAAGAATACAGTGCCGAATGAGACTCTTGTGGATCTCTATCACTCATAAATTCATCCCTGATTAAAGCTTTATCTTCCTCCATAAATGGTCCTTAAAAGAGAAAGAGGAGTTTGAAATTCGAAAAAGACAGAGGAGAGACGTTTTAAAACCAAAAACATGCCAAGTCCTTAATGTTTAAAAAAATAGAAGAATTTAGCCCTTTTTTTTATTGTTATGTTTGTAGAAGTTAAAGGTGAGCGTTTGATCGAATCGAATCGAATGAAAAAATTTCGAGTTAATCGAGTTGACAAATCATATTTTATTATCCTAACTAGATTTGAATTTTCTCGAATCGAGTGAGATGGAATTTGGATCGAATCGAATTGAATATATTTGTTAGAATTAAATTTTAAAAAATAACTTTGAATCATTGTAACCACTGTCACCTACTGTAATCGAATTTGCCCACCTTAATCAATTTTTTTATTAACTTTCATCACCTGATAATTTATTTATTAATCTTTTATATACGGGTTAGTTTCTTTGCTTGCTTAGTTGCTTCAATTTTCTTCTTATTCTTGTCACTATGTATTTTGAAATTAAAAATATATTAAATGTAAAAATGTAATTTTTAATAAAATATTAGATATAAATAAAATTATTACTATTTAAGTTTATGAAATTTTTGGATGATTTTGATTTTTTATTTGGATGTAAAGTGTGAGAAGTAAAAGTTTAGAGGGAAAATAAAAAAGTTTGGGGTTTTGGGTGGAGTAAAATTTTGAGGAAAAATAAATAGGGGAGTAAAATTTGGAGGAAAAATATTTTAAAAAAATTTTGGGGGGGAAATGAGTTTGGGGTAGATGGGGGTGGGATGAGAGTAAAAGTTTTGGGAGGAAAATGGGAAGGAGTAAAAGTTTTGGAGAAAAAGTAAAAATGTTTGGAGGTTTGGGGTAAAAATGTAAAATATTATAGTTTGATATTCGATTTATTCGAATTCGAAAATTCAACTCGATTCGAACTCGAAATTTGAACAAAAATTTGAGTTGACTTGAATAACTTGATTCGTTTAACTCAAAAATTTAAAATTATTTTTAAGTCAAATCGAATTTTGCTTACCCCTAATAAATGTTGGATCAGAATAGTCAATATTTAGATTCAGCTGGTTCAATAAAGTAAACCATTGGTTCGATTTTTCTCCGTTGGGTAATTTACAATTTAAATAATTGAACTTAATTTCAACTTTGAAATAGATCATAAAAATTTAATCTAATAAAACTACATCATTCTACTTCTATTATAGATAAAATAAGTCACTTATACTAACAACGTTAAATGATTTAATAGAAAAGTTGAGAGAACACTATTAATTTAGTTAATTTTTAAGTAAAATTTAAGGGTTTTTCAAATGTAAATTATTAAAGAAATTTAGAGTTTCTATTGTTTAGAGTTTTTAGACTGATAAGAAGAATGAAACCAAAATTACAAAAATCAATTGTATCCATGCCTGAATAGTTTTACGATTCTTTAATTCGATTTTATCTTGCTCATACTGTTCTTAAACCCATTAAAAGTTTTTTATCCAAAATAAAAGAATGATTATCAATTAAATTAATATTAATCGTTATCGAATATTTTTAGTTTTTTGTTTACGGTTTCGGATTTATATGCCCATTGTGTACCATGTTTGTTTATTCATTGAATGGTAAATCATTTATCTATTTGATTGAACGTAATACTCATTTAATGGAATGATTATTACTTCCCTATTACTTCCTCTTTCGTAATAACTATTCTTTGGTGATATCAAAAAATATCTATTCCATACAACTTTGAATAACAAAACAAAATTGATTTTCATATTAGTCCTTTAAAATTTGGACTCAAAAAATATAAAAATAAAATATTTGAAATATTTTAATATAAAATATTAAGATAATTATATATTTTTATTTTTATTAAATTATATTTAATAGTAATTATATTAAATTGTGATTAAATTATTTATTATCGTTTTTCTTAAATTATATTTAATAATAATCTTATTATATTTAATAGAAATAACAATAATCATCTATCTTAAAAAAATTATGCTAAGGATACTCGATCATTTTAGCCTTTTTTATACTGTTACAACATTTATTATATTCAACCAAACACAAGAATACTATAACAGTTCTATTCCATTACATTCAACGAAACAATTGAATTACTGATTACAGCCCTATTTAATTCTAGTGAACCAAATGTGTCCTTAAGGTTTGTGGCTTTTTATATATTTATAAATTTTATGTTAAGTTTATTAGTGTTGTTTAAGTTGATTTCTTAAATGATAACTAGTTTCGACAAATACCTAAAATTAAGTAATTTGATTCAAAATGAAAACTTATGTAATCACAATTGATTTAAAATCATTTGAATCCTACGAAAGAATACATTTTATTTGAATCCTATGAGACAATACATTTTATTTTAACCAAAGTTTATTTTGGTTTTTCTTCTCCCAGTTTTTTTTTTTTTTTAGTTTTCTACTTAAACTCTGATTAATCTAGAGTTATTATAACCATATATGCTACGAATTTTAGCCTATAAATAGGCTTTAGTTACTCTAGGTTTTACACAACAAAATATTTAGATTGAAAGAATTTTGTTTTTTGATTCGAAGGGTTTTCTTGTGGGGCTTCAAGTTTTTTCTTTTAATTCTCTCCAAATTTTCTACTCTCATTTATTATAGTGAAATCTCTTTTTGCCCAAAATTTTTATTCTCTTTTAAGGAGTTTTTCCACGTAAAACTTGCGTATTTGATTTTTTCAAATTTTATTTTTTTCACTTTTTTCTTTGTTAATTAGATTTATCTCCTACAAATTAGTATCAAAGCTAGCTCGATTTTCGCAATAAACCCGTTCAAAGATGACAATATAAAGGTTTGATATTGAGAAGTTTGACGAAATTGCAAATTTCAATTTGTAGCAATTTCGGATGATGACAATATTGATTCAAAACGATCTGGAAAAGATCATTAGAGGGAAGAAGCCCGCAGATATGGATCAGTTAGAATGGAAAGAGCTCGATTAATAGGCTCTATCTGCAAGTCAATTATGCTTCACGAATAATGTGTTACAAAAGATTCTGATGGAGAAAATAGCGTCTGCGTTACAGAGGAAATTGGAAGTTTTATATATGACGAAATCTCTGGCCAATAGGTTAGTATTAAAGCAATATCTCTACACTTTCAAAATGATCGAAGGTGAGTCCATTAGAACTCATATTAATGAGTTTTTATGCTTCTTAATGACTTAAAGAATTTCGAAGTAGAGATTAGTGAGGAGGATCAAGCTATATAGTTATGTTCTTTGCCCTCTTCTTATAAAAATTTCAGGAAAACTTTAATTTATGGGAGAGATTATTTCTCATTTGAGGATGTGAAGAGGAATCTTTTGAGTGAGGATAAACTCGACAACGAGTTAGGCCTAAATAAAAAATCAGATGGGTAAGCATCAATTTTAGTTGTAAGAGTCAGGCAACAAACCTTAAAGACAAATTGAAACAGGTCTAAAGCAAGGTTTAAATCCAAAAATCGTGATAAATATTATGGTATCGTAAAAAGGTGGATCACGTTAAGGCAGAATGTTGAAAACTTCAAAATAAAATCAAAAGGGATGTTGAAAAGGACGATAAAGATAAGTAGAAAGCCGAAGTTGCTGATGCTAATGTAGCCAAGGAAAAAGGTGATGATTTCTTGTTGTTGTCAACAAGTGAAAGCTCCTATCTTACTTTTGAATGGATCTTAGATTCAAGGTGCTTCTATCACATGTGTCCTAACAGGCATTGGTTCTCCACGTACAATTTAGTTGAAGGTGTAGTTGTGTTGATTAGGAATAACTCTTCATGTAAAATATCCAAAATTGGAATAGTACAAATTAGGATGCACGACGAAATTGTTCAGACATTTTCAGATGTTTGGTATGTTCCTGATTTAAAGAAAAATCTTATCTCATTGAGAATTTTGGATTCTAACGATTGTAGGATAGTTATTGAGTCAAATGACTTAAAAGTTTCTCATGGGGCTCTTGTTGTGATGAGAGAACAGAAGAAAGGCAGTCTATACATTATGCAATGGTCAACGGTTACTGGTGCGATTGTGATTACCGAAGAAAAGCCAAAATTACCACCACATCGCGATGAGAATCAACCTGACGTCGCGATGATGTGACAACACAACGTGACTCTTTCTCCATCGATTCTGATTCAACCAAACTGTAGCACATGCGACTGGGTCATGTGAGTGAAAAGGTATGACAGTCTTATATAATAGAGGTTTTCTCAAAGACACTAGAGTTGGTAAGTTAGGTTTCTGCGAGTATTGTGTTTTCGTGAAATAAACCTGCGTTAGTTTCAGTTCAGTAGTGCACAAAACAGAAGACTCTAGATTACATTCATTTCTATTTATGGGGTCCATCTTCTAACATCTCAAAAGGATGTAATAAATATTTCCTAATTTTTATTGATGACCACTTTAGAAAAGATTGGGTTTATTTCTTGAAATAGAAAAGTGAAGTCTTCAGAACCTTCAAACGATGGAAAACATTATTAGAAAAACAAATCGAGAAATTCGTGAAGCGGTTGAGAACGGATAATGGTCTTAAGTTCTGTTTGTTAGAGTTTAATTATTTTTACAAACGAGAAGGAATTGGAAGACATCGAACCATTGTTGGAACTCCACATCAGAATGAAGTTGCAGAAAGAATGATCAGAACCTTACTAGAAAAGGCTGAATGCATGCTTTCTAATTCAGGCTTAGGGAAGGAATTTTGTGCTGAAGTCGTAAACTTGGCAAGTTATTTGGTAAAGCGATCTCCTCATCGAGCATTGAACGTTAAAGTTCCAAAGATGATATGGTCAAGTAATCTTCCCAATTATTCTAATCATAGAATTTTCGGTTGTCCTGCTTATGCTAAAGTTAGCCAAGGAAAGCTCGAACCAAGGGTCGTTAAATGCATCTTTTTGGGATACTCTGCCAGTACAAAAGGTTTTAAGTTGTGGTGTTCGAAATTTGACAAAATAATTGTTACATTTGATGAATCTACCATGTTCAATCAGAAAAGAGGACTTTTACTTTTAAAGACACAATAAATCAAAGTGCCCAAGCAAAGTGGAGTAAAAAAGCCAAAATAAGAGGTGACGTCCTGACGAGCAAATGCCCAACGTCACACCAATATGACAAACAGAGGTCTCATCCCGACGAAGAGTCACACGATGTTGTAACAACACAAAAAATTTCTTATTCTTACATGCTTGAATTTTTCAGATCTGTTTGGGGCTCCATTTGACCCTCAAGTATCCTCATCATCTTAGTTAACTAATTATAATTTGGCTCGTGACAATAAAAGGTAAGAAATTCGACCACCATGGAAATATTGTGAAGGAAATCTAGTGGCTTATGCTCTAAGTGTTGTCGAGAGCATTGATTCAACTGACCCTTTATGTTAGTATGAGGTAGCTCAAGCCTTCAATTCTAGCAAATGGCTCATTGCAATGGAAGAAGAGATGAAATCACTTCAAAATAACGAAATTTAAAGGATAGTTAAAACACCAATCGATAAAAGAATCATTGGTTGTAAATGGTTTTTTAATAAAAATGAAGATTCGGGTCCTAACGATACTAGGTGCAAGGAAAGATTGGTTGCAAAGGGCTACAGTCAAGTGGAGGGAGTTGATTTTCGTGATGTTTTCTTTCCCATTGTGAAACATATGTTCATTCGGGCACTTTTAGCCTTTGTTGCATCAAATAATCTTGAGTTAGAGCAGTTAGATATAAAGACTTCTTTCATTCACGGTGACCTTGAGGAGGACATCTAAATGCAACAACTGGAATACTACAAATTTGAAGGTAAAGAAGATCATGTTTGTCTTTTACAAAAGTTTTTGTATGGTTTGAACCAGTCTCCTCGGCAGTGATATAAAAAGTTTAACTCATTCATGTTGAGTATTAGTTTTTCTCGAAGTAAGTATGACATTTTGTGTTTATCTACAATGTCTTGATGATGACTCTTTTATATGTTTGTTGCTTTATGTTAATGACATGTTAATTATAGTTAAGAATCCATTTGAAACTGAGGTTATTTTACCTATCTAACCCAAAAAAATTATAATTACAAAAATTACTCATGTTTAAAAACATTCACCAAAATTACCTAAAATGAACAGTGCAATTGGATTTTGGTCATCTAATGGTCGACACCACATTGAACTTTGATCCAATCATTGCCTGATGATTGTGTCAAGGTTTAAAAAATGTTTTTTTTGGTTTTGGGACTTCAATGGTCGACAGCAGTGTATTCTTTTTCACATTGTATCGTACTGATATAGGTTTATATCAGTATTTGAAACAAAATTGGGTGTTGACAATTAAATGACCGGCATTAACTTTTTAAAATAAAAAATTATTATTTTTTGGTACTTACCCCATTTATTAGCTTCGTTACACAATAAATGAAACCATTGAAATTCTTACTAGTTTCAAAATGATTTTTTTCAATATAAAATAATAGAAAAACTCTCTTGGGTTTCTCTCCCCCTTCTCTCTCTCGTTGTAACTTAAAAGTTGACAATACCTATCCCATTTATTAGCTTCGTTACACAAGAAATGAAACCATTGAAATTCTTATTGTTTTCAAAATGAATTTTTTCAATAGAAAATAATAGAAAAACTCTCTTGGGCTTCTCTCCCCCTTCTCTCTCTCTCTCTCGGTGTAACTTAAAAGCTGGCAATACCTACCCCATTTATTAGTCATTTCTCTTTCTTCATCTCTTTTCTGTTTTGTTTTCCTTTCTTCCTTTCTCCTTTTTTCTCCTTTCATAACACTCTTTTTAATTTTTTCCTCTCATCTTTTTCTAGCTTTTGGTAACCAAAAGTTAAAAACCACACTCTACTCTAGAAGAGAGTTTTTGTAAGAGAGAACCCTAAGTTTTGTATATTTTTGAGAAGTAAGAAAAAAAATCTGAATGGTTTGTTGATAGAAGCTTTGAAGTCGCTCTGTTGGTTGACTCAACGATCTTAAGTTGTCTTTTGGAAAATAGGCTATTGTCCAATTTTGAGATGCTTTGAGGACCGGGGCGTGGTATAGTGGGCTTGTTTTTGGGGGTTTTTTTGGGTCCTTCAACTTGTGATAATTATCCTGTTTTCATAGTTTATTCTCTCCGCATTTTACTTTGTTTTCTAACATTTCTTTCCTTATTCTCAGGTCTTATTTCAAATTTCAAATGTCAAATTTCTCTTATACCTACCCCATTTATTGTCGTTTATCCCTCTATCTTCAATCTATACTTACTCCATTTATTAGTCGTTTATCACCTTGTCTTCCATCTATACCTTACCCCCATATATTAGTTGTTTATCTCTCTCTCGGACTGCTTTCCCTTTTGTTTTCTTTTTCCTTTCGCCTTTATTTTCTCTAGTTGTGTTTTTATTTATTTATGGTCTACTTTCATGAGAAAGGGAAATCTGAAATTTGTTATTTTTTTTATAACCAATGCTTCATCGGAGACTAATTTTAGGTATGAATCTTTATTTCGACAATTTCCTTCTTCATTTTTCATCTATGTTCTGTTGTGTGGGTTTGGTGTTTGTTGTTTCCTATTTGTGGTCTTTGGTCTGCTCTCATTTCAAAATTTTTCTCATATCTTTTTAGCTTTGTGTAACCGACAACCAAAAAGGGTAAAGACACACTATACGACGATTCTCTCTGTCTTTTTTGTCTTTGTGATTTTTGGAATCCCTTGCTTCATCGGGTATGGATCTTTACTTTAACATTGTGTTTGTCTTTCTCTGTTTTAAATTAAGATGTATGCTTTTTTACATGTATTTCTTGGTTTAGTTTATGGTTTATGGTTTTCATCTTTAGAAATAACTATTTCAGTCTGTCTTTGAAATATATCAATATGGGTCTGACTTTTTTTTTGTTGTTTTATTGTCTACTTTTGTGAGAGAGAATATCCTTAAGTTTTCTCTTCGATTGATGTTCCTTGTTAGTTTTGAAAACCCCTGCTTCATCGGAGATTGATTTCAGATATGAATCATCACTTCTACTTTTTGTTCAAGATTTAAGGTTCGGGCTTGGGTTTGAGTTTAAGGTTTAGTGTTTATTATTTATGAGTTAAGGTTTATGAGTTAGGTGTTAGGGTTTTAGTGTTTAGGGGTTATGGTTTTAATGTTTAGGGTTTTAAGGTATTGGTCATTTAATGGTTGACACCAACATTTAATGTTATTTCTCTTGTTTTAATTGACCACTTATATGTGTTTTAGGCCATTAAATGTTATTTTTCATTTTTAAGGGACCATTTAAATTATTATTATTTGTTGAATTTCCATTTAAATTATTTTAAACATATTTCAAGGACCAAAAATTGGAGTCAATTCCATTAATTAATATTTATTAATTAGTTATTATTTATATAGGTTTCTCATTAATTGTGGTCAATTTCGTAATTATGTAGGCTTCGTCTGTTTCCAATTAAATAAAAAGAATATTGTAAAACTGTCTCCTTCCTCTGTTTTTATTATATAGGCTTTCCATTTTATATAAAAAAAAATTATATAGGTTTTTCATTAATTGGAGTCAATTTTTTATTTAAAAATATTATTCTTTTTTATGTCTTTTTATATTTTTATTTTTGATTAAAAAATGGTAATCATAAATGATGGCAAAGCAGTTGCATATATATTCGTATGCAATAATTCTTTTTTATATTTCCAATAATATGAAATTATAATCTTACGAGAACCTTCTAAATACATAGTTTTTTTAAAAATAAAAAATACTATCGAACACTTACACCTTGGCTCCAAATAGCACGAAAATAAAAATGGAGTTCTAACGCAATCTTTGTATAAAGAAATTGCAATGGAAATAGCTTTCAAAACACTAAATTGTCTATCAGGATCAAGAATTTTAAGTAGCTTTTGTCATTATTGATGACCCTTGATGTTAATGGCCACACTTCCATCATTGAAGGCCTTAGACCTGGCTTAGGGTTCTATTTCGACAACAAGAACCTCCTACAATTAAGAACAAAATGATAGCCATCGAACAACCGAGAGCAATTCCGACTTGTAAAGTTGTTGGAGCATAATAGGGTAGACTCAACATTAATCATGTCTGAGTCATTAATATAACTACGAATGGAATGGGAGCAATGTCTGAGTCAATTTAGAGGGTTCTTGTAAGATTATAACTTCATATTATTGGAAATATAAAAAAGAATTGTTGCATAAGAATGTATATGCTACTTGTCTATTTTTTTATGATTATTATTTTTTTATAAAAATAAAAATAAAAAATACATAAAAAAGAATAATATTTTTAAATAAAAAATTGACCAGAATTAATGGGAAGCCTATATAATGGAAACAGAGGAAGAAAACATTTTTATATTCTTATTTTTATTTAATTGGAAACTGTTGAATTATGACTCCTATTTCAAGTTAAATTTGAGAAATAATTTTTCAGTTAAACTCTATTTATTTGTTTGAGTTAAACTCTTATTAGTCTAGATTATTTTATTATTATTTGACTTTAAAATTTAGCTTATAAATAGGTTCTTTTATAACCTTAGAAAGATGCCCATTAGAGTTTAAATCTTCTTACACTTTTAGATAATTTAGTGTTCATTTTTTGAGGGTTCTTTGTTTTCAGCTTTTCGGGGTTTAGTTTTTATCTCTATTTTTGTACTATTTATTCTTTTACCATTAAAGTAAAATTATCTTTGCCTGTGATTTTTTATCCTTTTCGGAGGGGTTTCTTCACGTTAAATTTGTATGTTTAATTTCTTAATTTATTCCGTTATTTTTACTTGTTCATTACTTAATCGAGTTGATCCCCAACAAGTGGTATCAGAGCTAGTTCAATTTTCACAGATCAACCTGTTCAGAGATGGCAGAAATAAGATTCAATATTAGAAGTTTGATGGTGTTACAAATTTCAATCTGTGGTAAGTTCGGATTATGACAATTTTAATTCAGACCAGCTTAAAAAAGGTTGATATCAGGAAAAAGCTCGAGAATCTAAATAAATTAGAATGGAAAAAGCTTGATGAAAATGCATTGTCTGCAATCTAGTTGTGCCTCGCGAATAGGGTATTGCAAGAGGTATTGATGGAGAAGACCTCATTCGCCTTGTGGAAAAGGCTAGAAACTCTTTATGCGACTAAGTCTCTAGCTAACTGTTTAATGCTAAAACAACGTCTATTTATGTTTCGCATGAATGAAGGTGAGCTTCTTAAAGATCACATCAGTCAATTCATTACTCTTTTGAATGATTTAAATAATGTTAAGGTTTAGATTAACGATGAGGATCAGACTATGCTATTATTATGCTCTTTACCCCCTTCATACAAGTCTTTCAAGGAGACCCTGATTTATGGAAGAGACAAACTTTCATTCGAGGATGTGAAGAGGCATTTGTTAAGTAAGGACAAACTCGAAAATGAATTTAGTTCAGATAGTAAGACAGATAAGCAAGCTTCCATTTTGGTAGCATCAAAGAAACGAGACAAAAGGTGTCACCATTGTAAGAAGTTAGGTCACATCAAAGCAGATTATTACAAACTGCGAAATAAAAGGGTTGCTGAGAGTAACGAGGAAGATGTAGCTGGTGTTAATGTGGCCGACGAAAGTGGTAATGATTTCTTGTTAGTGTCAACGAGTGATAACTCTGAGCTTACGTCTGAGTGGATCCTAGATTCGAGATGTTCTTTTCACATGTGTCCCAACAGAGAATGGTTCTCCACATACAGTTCTATTAAAGGTGGAGTTGTGCGCATGGGAAACGATTCATCCAGTAAAGTAATCGGTATTGGTACTGTTAAAATTAGGATGCACGAAGGAATGATTAGGACAATATCAGATGTCAGGTATGTACCTAATTTACGAAAGAATCTCATCTCTTTGAGTATTTTTGACTTGAAAGGTTGCAAAATCAACATCTAGTCCAGCGGCATTAAATGTCTCGTGAAGCTCTCATTTTGTTAAAAGGTAAAAAGACCAATAGTCTTTATGTTCTGGAAGGCTCTACAATGACCAGTGAAATCGGACGTCTCTCGTCCGTTACGGAGTTGAAGTCAACTCATTTGGAGCAGAGGCAACTTGGTCATAGGAGGGAAAAAGGTATGACTGTTTCGTTGAAGAGAGGTTCTCTTTTGGATGCAGGTTTTGAAAAGTTAGGGCACCGTATTCGTGAAAGTCAGACCCGGGTTAGTTTTGATTTGGCAGTACACAAGTCGAAGGCTAAAATACTTCCAGCTTCTAAGCACAGATTCGACTCAGTTAATTCCCTGCATAGTTTAAGATAGGCCTGTGCCAGGCTTTGACAAAGATGACATTGTGGAAATACGAGTCAAGGTGGAGATTTGTTGAATTATGACTCTTATTTCAAGTCAAATTTGAGAAATAATCTTTCAGTTAAACTCTGTTTATTAACTCTGTTTATTTGTTTGAGTCAAACTTTTATTAGTCTAGATTATTTTATTATTATTTGACCTTGGAATTTAGCCTATAAATAGACTCTTTTACAACCTTAGAAAGATGCCCATTAGAGTTTAGAACTCCTAACACTTTTGGAGAATTTAGTGTTTATGTCTTGATGGTTCTTTGTTTTCGGGTTTTTCGGGTTTAGTTTTTATCTCCATCTTTTGTACTCTTCATTCTTTTGCCATTATAGTAAAATTATTTTTGCCTGTGGTTTTTTATCTTCTTCGGAGGGGTTTTTCCACGTTAAATTTGCGTGTTCAATTTTTCAATTTATTCCGTTATTTTTACTTGTTCGTTGCTTAATGAAGTTGATCCCCAACAGAAATAAAGGAAGTCTATATAATTGGGAAATTGATCCCAATTAATGGGAAGCCTATATAAATTATAATTAATTAATAAATATTAATTAATGGAATTAACCCCTAATTTTTTGTCCTTGAAATATGTTTAAAATAATTTATATGGCCAGTTAGAAAAAAAAACATTTAATGGCCTAAAACACATTTAATGGTCAGTTAAAAAAAGGGAAATAACATTAAATGTAGGTGCCGACCATTAAAGGCCAACACTTAAATAATAATAATTTTTTATTTAAAAAAGTTGGTATCGATCATTTAATGGCCAACACCTAAATAATAATAATTTTTTATTTTAAAAAGTTGGTGTCAACCATTTAATGGCTAACACCTATTTTTTTTTCAGATACTGGTATAAACCTATACCAATATGATACGGTGTGAAAAAAAAATACCATGGTGTTGGCCATTAAAGTCCCAAACAAAAAAAATCATTGTTTTAAACCCTGACACAATCATCAAGTAATGATTGGGTCAAAGTTTAATGTGGTACTGTCTATTAGATGGTCAAAACCCAATTGCACTATTCATTTTAGGTCATTTTGGTTAATATTTTTGAACCTCGGCCATTTTCGTAATTTTTTTAGGTTAGATGGGTAAAATAGCCTGAAATTGATCATCTTAAAATCATGCTTAACTCTAAGTTCGAGATGAAGGATTTAGGTGCAGCAGAGAAAATTTTGGGATCGAATTTTTGCGAGATAGATATTCTGAGAAATTGTTTTTATCACAACAAAGGTCCATCAATAAGATCCTCAAGTGATTTGAGAATTAAGATTCAAAATCAGTAAATACTCCTTTAGCTACACACTTTAAACTTTCAATTTTAGATTCCCCACAAAATGAATAATATGTAAGGTACGTGTTGAAATAAATTGACTAATGTGACCTCTAAGGTGCTCACCTTCGTCCTTGCGGAACGTGTATAGTCGTTGTTTCAATACCAATCAGTTAACTAAAGAATTTATCATGTAAAGGGTTTCTAACTTTTTGCAAAAGGCGTATGTTGTTTTCTCCATCAACACCTCTTGCAATACACTATTTGAGAGGCACAACTGAATTGTAGATAAGGATTTCTCATCAAGTTCTTCTCATTTTGACTATTCCATATCCGCGAGATTCTTCCTTAAAATGACCTTTTTTAGACTGTTCTAAATCAGTATTTCTGTCATCAGAACAAGCTACGGATTGAAATTTATGATGTCATCGAACTTCGTAATGTCGAGCCTTATTGCTACTTTCTCTAAACGGGTTGAATGCGAAATCGAGCTAGCTCTGATACTAATTTGTTAGTGATAAGCTTATGTAAACAAAAAAAAAAGAAAACTAACAAAGAAATTGAAAAGATCGAACACACAAATTTTACGTGAAAAAACCCCTCTAGAGGATAAAAATCACAAGTAAAGATAATTTCACTAAATCGACAAAAACTAAGAGTATAAAAATAGAGATAAAAACTAAAGCCCAAAACCTAATAATAAGAACCCTCAAAACTTAAATACAAAATTCCCTAAAAGCTTGTAAAAGCTAATACTAAATTATTATGGGTTAAAATCTTTATAGAGTAGAAAAATGACTATGTTTAGACTAAATTTTGTGTACAAATTTAACTAAAACATTCCTAAAGTAACAAGAGTTTAAGTAGGGAAAGAAATCAGAGTTTAACTAGGAGAAAAAAAATCGAGAAGCTTTGTGAACATGTTGCCACGTCGTGACATGACTGCTTCCTCGTCGGGATGCCCTTCATCGTGTCGTCGAGACGTGGCGAATCTTATTGCCATGATGTCAGTGATTACGTCATCGGGATGATGCTTCTTTCTCATCGAGACGTTAACTCTGTTCGATCAAAACTATGAGAAACACTCAGCATAAAATGATTACTTTTTTTATTAGTTTACCCAAATCCAAAAAATTGAGAAAATCCCTAAAAAAAAGTATACTTTATTACTTAAAATGCCAGTAAGATGTTTGCCCAAAAAATCTAATAAGATGACGTGTACAAGTGAATCAATTCACTAATAATAAAAAATAAATGATATAATTTGATTAAATTAAAGGTTTATGATTTAATGAAAATAGGAGTTAAGTTTGGTGATTTAAAATGTAAATTAGTCTTATCCTTTTAATATTTTAATAATTATTGGATGCAAAATAATTAATAAAAATGATTAATAATAAACACAAATATAAAATAAAAGTATAAAGGTTAAAATCTCATTAATTACAAATGAAAAAATATATAAAAAGTCAGTTTTTATGTGATAGAAACATATATATTATAAGTTATGTTTTCCCCAAAATAGATAAGAATTCATTGATTTGTAAATATTTTACAAAGAAAAACAAATTATCTGTACAATGAAACAAAATTATTAGAAATATAATTTGGTCAATTTCATGAAAAGTTACTAAATTGGTTTTAAATTATAATTACAAAATTGTTAGAAATATTTCTGATCATAAAAAAACAACATAATATTTTCCCCTAATTTTATAAAAAAAAAATCATTTTAATCTTTTATTTAATTTTTTATCTGTTTTAGTTTTTAAACTTGCATATCTGCTGATTCCCACATAGATGACATGCAAACATTTAATTAATTTTTAAAATTTAAAATTTAAATTTTTTTATACTTTTTAATATTTATAATATTTTTTAATTTTAATTTTTTTTAAAAATAATTAAATGTGATGTGTTATCCAAGTGGCAATCCACGTGTATGACAAGTCAATAAAATTAAAAAATATTAATTTTTCCATCTATTTTGAGGTGATTTGATAAAAAAAGTAAATTTAAAAATTAAAAAAATTTAAATAAAAACTTAAATTAATTTTTTTTTATAAAATTAAAGGGAAAAATAAGGTATATATGTCAATTTTTATTTTTATTTAGGCTTTTTCTTTTTTGAAGGAATGTTTTTAACATATTACCTTCTTTAGTTAAATAGTTAAATTATAATAATTTCATCCTTGAGATTTAAGTTCAATTCCTTTTTTTAAAATACATTTGTAATTTTTAATTGTTTTAAGTTTTTTTATTTTTAATTAATAAATATATTATTTTCAATTTTTTATTTTAATTCATTTTTAATTAATAATTCTGTTATTCATAAAATCAAATAATTATTACAAATACGATTATTTTTAGTAAATTAGTAAATACTTTTTCTATGTGTATTTAAAATATTTCACATATAAATATAATGATATTTCAAATAATTAATTGAAATATTTCACATATAAAAATATTTGAAATATCATACTCATAATGTAGATGAAAAAACAATGACATTTGAAATATTTTACATATAAAAATAATAATTATATTTGAAATAATTATTTCATTGTATAATTTTAGAAATCACCATACCCACAATATACATGGAAAAAATAAACATTTGACATATAAATATTATATATAAAGAAAAATAGTTCATGTTTATATTATGTATATAAGAGTTATTAATTTCAAATATTTTAACATAATAATATATGTAAAATATATATTTTTATTACATAATTGCCTATTTATTATTTGATTTTATGAATAAAAGAGTTATTAATTAAAACGATGAATTAAAATATAAAAATTAAAAATAATATATTTATTAATTAAAAATAAAAAACTTGAAATAGTATGTATTAAAAATTGAATTTAGGATTGAAGGATTAAATCACCAACATTTAACCATTCGATCAAAGATATTAATTGAATTAAAAAGCTAAAAAGTTGCAACTTAAAGGGAAAGCGTTTCTAACTAGACGAACTTTCTTAACATTTGTAAGGAAAACTTGTCCAATTGAACGAGATTTTTTTCAAAATAATCTATTTTTTTAATTATTTTTAAAATCGACCTAATAACCTAATTGATTTTTAAAATCGACACTTTTCTTTTATTTAATCAAATTAAAAGATCAAATAAAAGAATAGAATTTTTTTTGTCTAGAAAATGTGATTTGGTTAAGATTGTTTGTAGAATTTATAAAAAAAGGTTTCGGAGTCAACTTGCCAATCCGATTTAATTGTCTTTTTGTCCCAAAAGAAAATCATCCACCCACATATGCATGGTTATGTATAAGCATCCAAATATCTTAATTTCTTCATATTTAAGATAAAACCTAGTTTGACACGGAATCTATAAAGGAAAAAGTTAACACACTGACATTGCTTGAAAACATCCCTTTTGTCTTTTTATCATTATTAAAATCTTCTAACCTGCTTTGCTCATCAATGTGGACATTTTTCTTGGTGGGGCAGCCCATCCAACCCAATCGGTACACTTCGTATACAATCTAATTTCGATAAGAAACTCAATAAAAGTGCATGGACCCAAGTTATTGTTTAATTATTTTTTTTATTAAAACAAGAAGTAAGCAATTGATAATATAAATATTAGTGTTAACGAAATAAACAGTAATATAAAATATTGATTTAAATCATAAGATTGAACCAAAACAATATATAAAAATTTGAAAAACAAAAATTGGAAATAAAATATGATCGAAATTGTATACTTATAGGTAGACAGAAATTGGACTGATAGTTGAGACCTATTTTTACAGTTTTCTTAAGATAAATTCAGTCGCTCCTTTGGTGCTAGAGAAATGTTGGTCGACTGTCTCCTATGATACAACAATGAGATGAGCACGACAGTAGCACGGTTGTTGTAATCAACGAACTATAGTCTAAATCGAAAACAGGTTCGAAATAAGCAGGGAAAAGGTCTCAAAATTATTTCAATTTTAAATAAAATATTCAAAATGAAAGAATTTTTGGAAATTTTGACTAATGGAGTCTTTAACGTCTGTGAATTAAGAAGCCATTAAAACCCAAATTTACGTTTGAATTAAAGGAGCCATTAAACTCAATTTAATATTTTTCCTTTTAATTCCAAAACAGAATTTGAAGAGATAAGCTCTGCTGAGGAAAAAGAAAATTACGTATTGGGCTAAAATATCCGCAGGCTTAGAAGGGCCTGATCGGTCCAGACATTTCACATCACCCATGTCGTGCGGGTGCACCCTAACCCTGACGAGTTTGGATTTGCACCCCATTACGTGCGAGGGAGAGCTTTAGCTTAGTCATTCAATAACCACCAAGCTGGTTCATATATATAAACATATTCCACACTTGATATCTAACCAATGTGGGAACTAAGCTTTCCATTTTCCTCAACATAATTCACAAGTGGCTTAATTTGAGCATCAATTTCTCATTAATCACTCAACCATTTTGAGCATATGATATCTCGTTGTAAAGGTCTCATGGGGTAGAATATAAAACCATAATTTTATGATTCAAATCTCTACATTTAGCAATTGAGAATATGCCTCAAAGCTTCCAAAAATCCATTTTTTCCGACAATCCCCCACAAGAATGAAATTGATAGTTTTAACGAAAAACATTGACTCGATGTGGTGATAGAATCTATGATCAATAGTTGCATAGGATAGGAAGGCATCAACCTTTGAACCTTCCATTGTGAAAGTATATTTACTTTACTAGCTGACAAGTAGTCGTGATGTTCTTAAACTGTTCTACCATTTGTGTGAACGATGATATACCTTGTAACACCCATAACCTGTTTCCGTCACTGAAATAGGGTTATAAAGTATTACTATACTGATCGGAGCATTTTATAACTAATTAGCAATTAATAATCAAGTTAATATCATAAATTCATAAATAATTCAAAATAAATCAATTCATACATTTACGAGCTTTAAATTGGGCCTCCGAGGCCCTAAAAATAATTTACCAACAATCAGGGACCAAATAGAACCAACGTAGAACTTTTCATGAAAAACTGAAAATTTTCACCATAGGGGTCACACTGCTGTGTGGTCCTCCCACACGCCTGTACGTTCAACCATGTAACTCACTTACTTGGGCTACACGCCCGTGTGAACCCTGAACCTAACACATTCAAGGCAAACACCTGTGTGGGACACAAGGCCATGCGACAGACCGTGTCCAGGCCGTGTGTACAAAAAATTCACCCAAATCAAGCTTGTTTCATACCGTAAATCACAAGTAATTACACCATCTCAAAACATACTATATCAAGACCTTAAACATACCTAAAACCAACTCAAGCATGCATTTTCCAATCATCAAACACTCACTAATGTGTTACATACCTAACACAATCTCTAGCACATACACATTCATTCCATCACAACCATTAACAAGTAATACATATTTAATCCATTTCTTCTAGTGTAGCAACTCAATTCAACATCATGAACCATATCATATATCCTTACTTAAGCATGCTTAAACATGAACAACATACCAGAAGTTTATCTTTCAACATATAAACCATACCAAACATACTAAGCACGAGTAAACATGAGCATTACAACTTTAACATTTCCTAGTACATGCCATATAACCCAAGTGTTTACAAAAGCTACCAAAATTGTCCTCGAGATAGTGTGCCTCTTCGAATTGATTTAATTCTCCAACACCAAAATGAAATCTACAAAACAAAAAGCATAATACGAGTAAGCTTACGGAAGCTTAGTAAGTTCATCGATTAAACAAAAATCTTACCAATTGAACATAATAATTTAAACAATGAACTATAGATTAAAACCCAGTCAAGCACATTTCATAATAGTGATTAATGCCAGTATAATTAATGTGAGCAATTCTACTCTACACACCTTGACATGTTTAACAGCCCGATTTTCAGTGGTGTCAAAAACAGTGATTTCGGGATCACAACTCTAACAAGTCGAGTCGAAAATTTATTTATTTTTATATTTTTGGTGTTGATAGCATCACATTAAATTTTGGTCAAGAAATCCTATAGATTAGATATTTAATTAAGTAAAAAGGGATGAAATTGTAAAACATGTAAAAGTAGGAATCTCTTTATTAGAAGGACTAAATGGGTAAATTAACCCATAAGAGTTGAGATAGTGGGATATTAGGACACTTAGGTGTTAATGGTATGATTAATTAAGGTTAAAAATGGGTTAATTAAGGCTTAATGAAGAAATTCTTAAAATTTACAAAATTACCATTAATATATATATATTAAATTAAAGAAATATTAAGTGAAAATTTATCATTTTCACTTCATCATATTCTTCCACACGGATAAGAGAGGAAAGAGGCTAGGGTTTCATATTCAATCTTTGAGCTTCAATTTGGGTAACAAAACCTTGACCCTTTTTTAGAGATTTTTATGTTTTTGAGTCCGTATTAACTTGTTCTAGCTAACTCGAGGACTAATTTGTGAATCTATAAAATCTTATAAAACTTTCCATGGATGAATAAACTTATTCTTGAAAACTTTTGAAGGATTTGTGTGTTTTATGGGTAGATTTTATGAATTTGTAAAGTTATTTTTGAGGAATTTAGGGTTTGAGGACTAGATTGTGAAAATAGTGAAAATACATGTCCTTGATGTGAAATAATTGAATGCATGAGTTGAGAATGTATCCTAGAGTATTCGGCTGGTATGGGTTGAACTTGGAAATGGTTATTTTGCATGTATTGACCTTAAAGACTAAATTGAATAGAAGTGCAAAGGTTAGGGGTAATTCTATAATTTTTCCAAAAAGGATTTATATGTGTAAATTGATCAAATTACATGATTTAATGAGAGAATTGATTTATTTGTTTTGTTAGATCAAGATCGAGTCACCGATCGTGGGAAAGGGAAAATCGTAGAATAGTCCCTGAATGTCCACTTGAACTATAATTTTGTCTAGTAAGTTTGTTTGTTAAATTTCATACTTGAACTGCTAACTATTGCTTAATGTGGAAGTTCTTGAATCTCTTGATGTATAAATGGAAGACTCATGTCTCGGGATGAGCATGAGGGAATATTGAAGGAAGACTCGTCTCTCGGGATGAGCGTGATGGGATATTAAAGGAAGAATTATGTCTCTGGATGAGCATGAGGGAATATGAAAGGAAAACTCATGTCTTGGGTTGAGCATGAGATTATGTGTTAAAGGAAGACTCATGTCTCGGGATGAGCATGAGGGAATATTAAAGGAAGACTCATGTCTCGGGTTGAGTATGAGATTATGTGTTAAAGGAAGACTCATGTCTTGGGATTATGTGTTCTCAGGTTGAGCATGAGATTATGTGTTAAAGGAAGACTCATGTCTTGGAAAGAGCATGAGACTATGTTTAATGGAAGACTTATGACTCAGTAGAGCATAAGATTGTTTGAAAGGAAGACTTATGAGTCGGAGTAACATAAGATTGTTCAAAAAGGATGTTTTACGAATTTGATATTAAATGTCGTTACAATACTTGATATTGAGCTATGATATACTGTTTGCGAACTTATTAAGCTAGAAAGCTTACTTGTGTATGGTTGTTGTTTTGTAGATTTCGTTTTGGTTGGTTGAAGATTGAATTACCTCAAAGACATCACACTATCCGGGAGCTTGTTGGTAGTTCTTACATCACTTGGTTATATGACATGTATGAGGATGATGTTATCCATGTATAGCTTGATTTTGAGTTTAATAGTTCCTTGTTAAAAACCATAGTTGAATGTTGATCACAGTTTGAATGTTTGCTTAATGATAAAAGTAGATATTTTGTAATGAAGTGTAATGATACTTGAATTCATGACATCTTGAGTAGTTTTAATGCAGTTTGAAGTTATTCAATTGAAGTATGTTGTAACACTTGAGAACTTGTATGAATATTTGATTTTTGCATACTTGTTTCGGTAGAACTCTTGCATGTATCGGTAGAAGTACAGGGTAGGAGAGGTTGTTTATTGACTAGAGTTGTATCGGTAGTTGTATAATAAGTATCGGTAGTTTTGTTCATAGAAGTATCGATAGTTAGAGTGCTTGTATCGATAGAAGTTGCAGGGTAAGACTTCTTTGCTCTCTAGAGTTTTTAGTATTGGTAGAAGCATGACTTGTATCGGTAGAACTAGCACAGGTACTGGTAGAAATCTGCACTATTTCTAAATTGTTTACTGACTTGACTACTATTGATACTTGTCCAATAGGTACTGTAAAAGTCTCCAAAAATAGTGAAAATGACATTTTTACCCTTATTAATTTGTGTTGATGTTTAATTAATAATTTATGCCGTGCGTAATGTATTACTTCATTTAAATATAAGTAAATGAAATAAATGATGAGAAAATCAGTGATAGATGATCAGAAAGACACCGAGACCCTAGCCGATAATTGTTTCGGGTTTTGGGTGTTGTGTAATTTCACAGTATGCTCATAAGAGCTAATCAATCAGTATCTAGTAAGCTCGTATGAGTTAATCATTCATTATAGAGTATGCTCATGAGAGTTATCAATTAGTAACAGTAAGCTCATATGAGCTGATAAATCAGTATATAGTATGCTCATGAGAGCTATCAATCAGTAAACAGTATGCTCGTAAGAGCTATCAATCAGTAAACAGTATGCTTGTAAGAGCTATGAATCAGTAAACAATATGCTCGTAAGAGCTATCAACCAATAAATAGTTTGCTCGTAAGAGCTATCCAACCAACACACCAATGCATATTATCATGTAACAGTAGTCCGCAACAAATGCAGGACATCATCATAATACATACTTGTAACCATCCTGTAATCATCTCCACTACTCGCGTTAATCTCATACTCATCGTTCCATATAATTCCGTAGCATTTCAACTCGTACATATATAATCCACAAGTACATTTTATGCATTCAATCTTTCATATCAAGGCAAACATTATCAATTACAACAAATTAAGTCAAATTGTATAAAATTAAACCAAATGAACTTACCGGACTAATTCGTAGTAATCGCCAAAGTACAGGGACTACTCAACTACTTTATCCTTCCCTCAATTACTGACACGTTCTTGATCTAAAATAATAATTCCATTTAATTATTTAAATCAACAACAAATTTAAATGGTTTTATGCAATTAAGTCCCATTGACATTTTTACAAAATTACCTCAACATTTCATTTTATTCAATTTAGTCCTTAAGCCCCAAACATGCAAATTTACCATTTTATTAAAACCCAATACAACCGAATTCTAATGGGTCTCCTAACAATCCCTAGATGCAATTATTTTATAACAAATACAAGCACTGTTATCGTTTTACCAATCTAGTCCTTAAACGTTAAAATCATCAAAAATTTCTTTACAAAATAATCCATTCTAACAACAAAGCTTAATAATCTTTCATAAATATTAAAAAACATCTCAAACTCTTCAATGGAAACTTTTATAACATTTGATAGTTTTACAAATTAGTCATCATGCTAGCTAGATTAAGCTAATACGAGCTTAAAAACATACAAATTTTCTTTCTTCCCCTTTGGGTTTCGGCTCACTTATGGAAGAAGATGAAGGAAAAATGCTAAAATTTTCTTTTACTTTCACTTTAACCTATTTATTTAAAATTTACAAGTTTGCCTTTAATGAATTAATCCAATTTTTCACAAACTAAAGACCCAAAACCGTCCAGTTCCCCTATTGATGGTTTAATTACTCTGTTAGTCCACTATCTCATAATTCTATAGCTATTTGATAATTTTAATTAATAGCAATCAATTTTCTCAACTTTTTCGATTTAATCCTTTTCACTTATTTAACTATCTAAACGATAAAATTTCATGACCAAATTTTAACACGACATTAAGGATCTCATAAAGATTAAATAATTAATATTTACGAACCGACTCGTTAGAGTTATTGTCTTGAAACCACTATTTTCGACACCACTAAAAAGAAGATGTTACATACCTCATACAATTACCTCCCTAACAAGGTATTTTTTAGTTCTCATGTGTATGTTCATATGATCATGAACATCTCTTGGTTCTACAAGAGTTTGAGAGAACTATGCCCTAGTAGTCTCTTCGAAGTGACTTCACTTCATTCTCACATAGGTGACTTATGTTGCTCGGCTCACTGAAACACACAATAGTCATTAAAAGCATTGCTTAACCTATCTCACTTTTAATCATTGTTTATATCATAGGATCAGACTTGGGATAAGAACCCCCATAGTGACCTCACAAAGTCTTGTAAGTAGGTTGTCCTTTTGAACCTAGATATTAGGATCTCCAATTAACTAGGTTGAGTTTTCCTTCACATAGTGCCTTTGGTTTTCATGGGCTTTAGTCTCATTCCTTTCAATGTTTTATCAACTTGATTTCTATTTAAGCTTTTAGTTAGCGGATCCACAATGTTATCTTTTGATTTTACAAATTCAATAGAGATAACTCCACTTGAGATCAATTGTTTAACGGTATTGTGTCTGCATATGTCTCGACTTACCATTGTACATTACATTTTTTGCTCTACTAATTGTTGCTTGGTTATCAGAATATATGCATATTGTGGGCACAAGCTTTGGTCAGTCAAGAATATCCTCCAAGAAGTTTCAAAGCCATTTAGCCTCTTCTCCAGATTTTTCTAAAGCTACAAACTTAGATTTCATTGTGGATCTGGTTATAATCGTTTGTCTTGAGGATTTCCATGACACAGCTCCTCCTCCCAATGTGAAAACATATTCACTTGTGCCTTTGGTATTTTGAATATCATATATCCAACTGGCATCGGAGAGTTCTTCTAAAAAAATAAGATTTCTAGAATAATGCAGTCTGTAATACCGAGTATATTTGAGATATTTTAGTACCCTGACAATTGCTTTCTAGTGGTTTTCCCTTAGATTGCTTGTGAATCTACTTAAAATGATCACAGTGAAAGCAATATCTGGTCTAGTACAGCTCATAAGGTACATTAGACTGCTTATGACCCTTGCATATTCCACTTGGTCAACACTTTCACCTTTGTTTTTGGACAGATGTTGGTTCATATCTATTGGAGTTCTGGTTATACCAGAATCATCCTTGCTAAATTTCTTAAAAATCTTGTCCACATGGTGTGACTGAGTCAATATGAGACCTTCAGATGACCTCTTGATTTGGATACCCAAAATCACATCATCTAGTCCCATATCTTTCATGTCAAATATTGAATTTAGCATGTCTTTGGTACGTTTTACCATTTCATTGTTACTTCCAACAATGAGCATGCCATCAACATATAAGCATAGGATTACATATCCAATGTCGTTAGTTTTGACATACACACATTTGTCACACTCATTAATCTTAAAACCATTTTTCATCATGACATTATCGAACTTTCCATGCCATTGCTTTGGTGTTTGCTTAAGTCCATACAAAGACTTCACCAATTTACAAACTTTCCTTTCTTTTCCTGGAATTACATGACCTTCAGATTGTTCCATGTAAATCTCCTCATCAAGATCACCATTTAGGAAAGCTGTTTTAACATCCATTTGATGTACTTCTAGATTTTGCAAGGCGGAAATTGTAAGTATCATCCTTATAGAAGTTATCTTGAATACTGGAGAAAAAGTATCAAAGTAGTCAAGGTTTTCCTTTTGCCTATAACCTTTTATAACCAATCTGACCTTGTACTTATTAATTGTTCCATCCGCTTTCATTTTCCGTATGAAAATCCACTTAGAATTTAATGGTTTAATTCTTGGAGGAAGATCCACTAACTCCCATGTATGATTTTGCAAGGTAGAGTTAATTTCACTTTTAATAGCATCTTTCCTTAATGTGTTGTTGAATGACCGTATAACATCATTATACATTTGAGGTTTGGCCTCTAGAATAAAGGTTAAAAAATTCGATCCAAAACATTTTTCCACCCTTGCTCGTTTACTCCTTCTTGGCTCTATCTTAGTTTCAACCTCTTGTTGAATGTCTTGACTATTTTCGTCTACAGTCTTTGAAGTTCATTTTGTTGAACTTAAATCAACTTTCCTAATTTTACAAAGGAAGATATTTTCAAAGAATGAGACATTCTTTGATTCGAATATAGTATTCTTGTGATTGTCAGGATTCTTTGATTCATACACAAGAAACTGATATGCATTGCTATGATCTGCATAGCCAATGAAAATACAATCCACCATTTTATGACCTATTTTCATTTTCTTTGGTAATGGAACCATTACCTTCACAAGACACCCCCACACATTCAAATAGTTGTAAGAAGGTTTTCTACCTTTCCATAACCTATATTGTGTCTTGTCCCTTTTCTTAATGGGAACCTTATTTAAAAGGTAATTATTTGACAGAATAGCTTCCCCCCACATGTTCTGTGATAACCTAGAGCTTCTTAGAAATGTGTTCATCATTTCCTTTAGAGTTCGATTTTTTCGTTCGGCTACTCTATTTGATTGAGGAGAGTATGATGGTGTCACTTCATGAATAAAACCATGTTGTGCACAATATTCAACAAATAGTTCAACATATTCACCACCACGATCACTTCTCACCATCTTAATCTTTTTATTAAGTTGGGTTTCAACTTCCTGTTTGTAGAGAATAAATTTCTTTATAGCTTCATCTTTGGTCTTAAACAAATATATGTAACAATATTTTGTGCTATCATCAATAAAGGTAATAAAATATTTATTCTCTCCTTTAGTTTGATCAAACTTTAAGTAACAAACATCGCTATGTATTAGATCAAGTGGTTCATAACTTCTTTAAACAGTTTGAAATGAAGACCTTGTTAATTTTTCCTCAACACAAGTTTCACATTTTTTTATTATAATTAACGTGAAACGAAGGAATATGCTCTAATTTAATTAATCTATGTAAAGTATTAAAAGTAACATGTTCTAGCCTACCATGCCATAAATTAAAAGACTGAAGCATATAAACAAAAGAAGAAGCGACATTCTTATTCATTGTTTTTGCTTTTATAGAGATTACATTAAGTTTCCACATGTCATTTAATATATATCTCCTTCCCACAAACATTCCCCCTTCAGACAAAATTAACTTCTAGGACTTAAGCACCATCCTAAAGTTGTGTACACTTAGGAGTGTCCCAAAAACAAGGTTCTTGCGTATATTAGGCACATACAACACATTTTGAAGCTTGAGTTCTTTGCCAGAAGTCATCTTCAAGACCACAGTACCCTTCCTCTTGATCTTGGAAGTCGCAAAACATTGCCTATATAAAGCTTCTCCCTTTTGTCGCAAGCCACCAACTCTGAAAAGGAGTCTTTGTCACAACAGATTTGACATGTGGCACTAGTATCAGCCACCATTCTCTTGGATTTGAGTTAACCATGTTGACTTCAGAAATCACAGCACATAAGTTCATATCAGACACTTCCTTGGAAATTTCTTCCACAACATTGGCCTCATTAGCTTTGACTTTCTTTAGAAGCCTACAGTCAGATGACTTGTGCCCCATCTTGTTGCAATTAAAGCATTTTCCTTGAAGTTTTTGCTTCTTGGAAATGCCACCTTTTGGTCCCAATTTAGACCCATATTGAGGTTGTTTTTACTTCTTGAAGTCCTTCTTGACTTCTACCATGTTTGCCTTAACACCATTGACATTTGCTGCTTTGTTGAGCTTTTTTTTCAGTACCTTTATTTTCTTCTTCAAATCGAAGTCTGACTATTAGGTCTTCCATTGACATTTCTTTTCTTTTGTGCTTTAGGTAGTTCTTGAAGTCATTCTAAGCAGGGGGTAGCTTCTCAATAATGGTTGCCACCTAGAAGGATTCACTTATGACCATCCCTTCAGAAAGAATTCTATGAACGATCAGTTGAAGTTTATGCACCTGATTCACAACTAGTTTAGAATCAACCATTACAAAATTTAAGAATTTGGCAACTAAAACCTTTTCAGCTTCAGCATATTCGGTTTTGTATTTATGGTCCAATGATGTCCATAATTCTTTAGCTATCTTCTTGACATTGTATACTCCGTACAGTGCATCCGAAAACCCATTCAGGATGTAATTTCGATACAGGAAATTAGAATGCTCCCAAGCTTCAATAACAGTGAAGGCGGTAACATCATCTACCTCACTCTCTTTAACAGTAGGAAGGTCATATTTCAAAATTTTGGCCAAATTCAACATGGTCAAATTGAACATCTTCTATTTCCATGTCTTGAAATTCTGCCCAGAGAATTTAACAAGCTTCTCATTGTGCCTTACAGCCACCAGTAACATTGAATTTTGATTTGAAGCTAGAGTCGGAACCAACGCTTCAGATTGCGATTTTGATGAATTGGTGAGAATTTCCATTTTCTTTTAAAATTTCATAAAAGAAACCATAATTAGTAATAATTCTAATAATAAACAGAAATTTTAATTTCCAATTTGTACTACCTTTCAATTTTGTTAAACGACAGAATTTTAGTTAGGAAATAAAAATTCTGAAACAAAATCAATAACAAATTTCTGGCAACAGAGTTGTTACTCTCAAGTGATTACTGTTAACAATAGAAATTGAATAAATTATGTTGAACATCGGGAATAAAATCCTAAAACAGAATTATTCAATTGATTTTTGTTTAGAAACAGAAAATCGAATAAATTCTATTGAACGGAAGGAATAAAATCCTGAAACAGAATTGTTCAATTGATTTCTATTTACAAACATAATACAATTTCACCTCGATGTCCTATTCGTCTCGGATTAGAAAGTGGTAAAAAATTTGTCTTAAGATTGTTACACATACGTTAGCGAAATAAATAGTAAGGTAAAATATTTATTTAAATCACAAGATCGAACCAGAACAATATATATATATATATATATATATATATATATATATATATATATATATGTATATATGAAAAATAGAAATTGGAAATAAAACAGGATCGAAACTGTGTACTCATAGGTAGGCAAAAATCTGACTAGTAGTTGAGACTTGTTTTCACAGTTTCCTTAAGACAGATTCGACCGCTCCTTTGATGCTGGAGAAACGTTGATTGACTATCTCCTAAGATATAACAATAAGATGAGCACGGTAGTAGCACGACTGCAGTGATCAATGAACTATATGCAGTGTGTATTATTCTCCTACAGATTATTTTGGTTTTAAATAAAAATTCAAAATAAAAGAACTTTTGGAAATTTTGACTAATGGAGCCATTAACGTCTATGAATTAATGAGCCATTAAAATCCAAATTAATGTCTGAATTAAAGGAGCCATTAAGCTTAATTTAATATTTGTCATTTTAATTCCAAGATAGAATTTGAAGAGATAAGCCCTATTGAGGAAAAAGAAAATTATGTATTGGGCTAAAATATCCGCAAGTCTAGAAGGGCTCGATTGGTCCTGACATTTTGTGTCGCTCACATCATGCGGGTGTGCCCCCAACCCCAGTGAGATTATGTTTGCACCCCCTACGAGTGAGGGAGAGCTTTAGCTTAGTCATTCAATGACCACAAAATTGGTTCATATTTATTAACATATTCCACACTTGATATCTAACCAATGTGAGAACTAAGATTTCCATTTTCCTTAACATAATTCACAAGTGGCTTACTTTGAGCATCAATTTCTCATTCATCACTCAACCATTTTGAGCATATGATATACTTTTGTAAAGGTCTCTTGGGGTAAAATATAAAACCATAATTTTATGATTCAAATATCCACCTTTACCAATTGAGAATATGCCTTAAAGCTTTCAAAAATCCATTTTTTTCCAATATCAATAATATGTGAAACCTTCCGATCAGTTGCAACTTTTTCCCATTTGTTGATTTGGATGGATTGTTTGTCTTCTCGATTGTTCCATGTTATTGACCTGATGAAAGTAGGTTTTGAATGTCATCAGTCCAAGGTTTATATTTCCAATGCCACGAATCTACTTTGGTTTAAACTTTTTTATCTTTTAATCTTGAAGCATAGTGATATGAATGCATGTTCCCAATGATGTCACCTTAGTCAAGACTTCACGTATAGTTTGAAGCTTGCAAGAGGTTAAATCCCAATTCTCATGCAATGTGCTTTTCTGAAAAAGGGTTTAGCCATTTAGATTGACAATAGAGTAGGCAGTCCTATAACCACGATGACCTTTCCTCCATGCTAGGTAACCTATCGGTAACTTGAATCGAAGCTTATCCTTTTCTTGCTCGAGAGAGTGCTTTTTAGTTTCACTCAAATTGTGGAGGGTGTCTCGCATTTTACTCTTGTCATTGCGACAAGAAAACTAGTATCGTCACAACAACGCGAAGATGTTCGAAGCAGAGACAAAATAGAGACGACGTCCCCATGACACAACATGGAAAACTGAGTGAACATCAAGTGAAATGAGTGTTTAGTGTGTCAACAGGTGAAAGCTTAACATCAGGTTCTCTTAGGGTTGTTACAACCTATTATGATTCCTAAGTCGAAGTGAGAATGAGTTTCGATTAATTTCGTATCAGGTCTGCCTTTAACACCGAAAAATAAAGATTTTGTTTAGGTAATTATTGACAGTTGATGAAATCAACACATATTATTCCCGTTAGGACTGATTATTCACTTGAGTAATTAATTGACTTGTATATTTTTTATCGAGATCCAAGATTTACCTCTAGGTTTTGGAATAAGCTGCACGAGGCGAAGTTTAATTTCAGTACAACTTTTCACCTACAAATAGACGAACAGTCAAGCGAGTAAATTCAAATCTTGGAAGATATGTTACAATGTTGTATTCTTGAATTTGTAGGCAATTGGGAGAAATATTTTCCGTTGGCCAAGTTTTCCTATAATAATAGCTATCAGTCCAGTATTAAAATGACACCATTTGAAGCTTTATACGAACGAAAATATAGAACTTTGTTGTAATTGTTAGAATTAAGTGAAAGAAAGTTATTCAAAATAGAATTGATCAAAGAAATTGAAGACAAAGTTCGTATAATTCGAGACTATTTGAAAGTTGTGTCAGATCAATAGAAATCATATAATGACTTAGAAAGAAAAGACATTGAATTTTAGGTTGGCAATAAGGTATTCCTAAAACTATCACCCTAGAAGAAAATTCTTCATTTTGGTTGAAAAGGAAAAGTCAGTCCGAGGTTCATTGGTCTGTATGAGGTTCTCGAGAGAATAAGGCTGGTAGCATATGGTTTGGCTTTTCCGTTAAAACTAAAAAATATTCATAATGATTTTCACATGTCGGTGTTACGACGATACAAATTTGATCCTTCCTATGTGATTTCTTCAGTTGAAATAGAATTACAGCCTGATATGACATATACAGAGGAGTTGAATGAAAATTCTAGCTCGCGAAGTTAAAGAGTTGAGAAATAAATGAATAGCATTAGTAAAAGTTCTTTGGCAACATAACGGTTTTGAGGAAGTCACCTGGGAGCCATAGGAAACTATGAAATTACAATATTGAAACCTTTTCTTTGGAAAGATTTAAAGATTTGCGAGGATGAAATTTTTTTTAGCGAGAGAGTTGTAACTACTCATTTTCGGTGGTGTTAGAAACAATGGTTTCGAGACCACAATTCCAATAAGTGAGTCAGTAAATATTATTTATTTAATATTTACGAGGTCATTAGAGTGTCATATTAAGTTTTGGTCTGGAAATTTTGATGTTTGAATAGCTAATTATAGTACAAGGACTAAATTGTAAAAATTGCAAATGTTAATCGCTATTAAATTATATGTTGTTGGGGATCGACCCAATTAAGCAACGAATAAGTAAAATTAGCAAAAGAAATTGAGAAATTGAGCACACAAATTTAACATAAAAAAACCCCTCCAAAGAGGATAAAAACCACGGCAAAGATAATTTTACTATAATGTCAAAGGAATGAAGAGTACAAAAGATAAAGATAAAAACTAAACCCCAAAACCTAAAAACAAAAAACCCTCAAAACGTAAACACAAAATTCTCTAAAGGTGTTATGAGTTCTAATATCTAATAGGTGTGTTTTTTAAGGTTGTCAAAGAACCTATTTAGAAGCTAAGTTCATAAGTCAAATAAATTATGCTAATTAATGAAAAATATATTACATAAATAAATACTAAATCTTCTAGAAAGAAAATATATTTTGTTTAACTTAACTTGCAAGCAATATCTTATTTGACTAAAATATGAGGCACACTCAACATATGTGCTAAATGAGTATAAAATCATTATTTGAGGGTTTTAAGTGGCAATTAGGCCATTGATCGTGTTCGCACATGCAAATAAAACAAACAATTTTATAAAACAATTTTAAAGCGCAATTTTACTACAAGTATACAGGTCAATTGCAATATTTATAGTGTTACAATTAGGTTAACTATACCAAGAGAGAATGATTAAAAATCAAAGCTTATTGAAAATGCAAAAAGAGGTAAAAGAAATCAGAACAATAAGATATGAAACATGTATGAGCACTAAAGAATATGAAAACATTCTAAAATATAAAAGATCTGAAAGTAAATCATCCATAGCAAAGTAAACATATATATAAAAAGGTTGAGGCGACATACTTCATCCTATTTTCTATGTGTGATTTATATTAGCCAGGACTAATGGTAGGTTGATTTGGATATTGGATTAAGAATTGAGTGAAAGGGAAGACGAGACATTTGGCTTAAACTAGATGTGTTCATGGGGCAGGTTGGGTTCGGATCGGGCCTAAGTATGATATTAACATATTTTATGTTTGTTCAAGCCAGACCCAACCCGAAATCTGAGCCTAAAATTTATCTAAACTCGCCTATATTTGTAAAATACTAACCCAAGCCCATTTTAGGCCCGTCCATATTAGTTTTTAATTTTTAAAAAATATTTATTTTATTTTATTTTAATATTTAATAATTTAATAATTTTATATTTATTAAAAAATTTTGATATAGTCATCTTAACATTTTCTAATGTTTACATTAGAATAGTATTATATATTTAGTATAAGTTTAATTTTTTAATGTGTTTTAAATTATATAATATGTAAAAATAATATATTATAAAGTATTAAAAACTTAAAACGAGTCGGGTTCGGGCCTTATATGTTCAAGCCTGTCCCCGACCCATATTTTAAATGGGCATAATTTTTTTAACCAAGCCCATTTTTCGGGCCTAATATTTTTACCCAAACCCTCCTAAATTTTGGGCGGACCTTCGGTTTGGACGAGTAACTTGACCCATGAACAGGTCTAGCTTGAACCCTTGAGGTTTTATGCCATTATTTTCTCTTTATTTTCTGGATTAACATTGCCAAACTCGACTTATAGTCTCTACATTGATTCAATCAACCTCACCCTTAGAATTGATGTCGGGAAAAGATAGATAAAATCAAATAAGATTATGTGAAGGAGTCAAGAAACTGATCCAACAAAGGAAGAAGTCTTGCAAAAAATGTAAAACCTAAATTGCATACACCAAAACAACAACTTAAAACTTCTATTGATCCGGGCATCTAGTCTTTTCAACACAAAACATACAAAATATCCATTTTCCCCTCAACCCATACCAGCCGAATATACCATGATCTCATACAAGCCCCTCCAATCTATTTATTTCACCTAAAGTACACCCAATTTCATTATTTAGCATTTTAGTCCTTAAACCCTAATTTTATCAAAAATCACTTTACAAAAAGATCCAACCTAATCAACAAGCATCCAAAACTATCAAAAACTTTCAAAGAAAAGCATATTCAACAATGGTAAAATTTACAACATTTGATAGATTCTCAAATTAGTCCTTAGATTAGCTAAATCAAGCTAACACGGACTCAAAAACATAAAAATTACTAAAAACGGTTAAGGTTTGCTTACCCAAATCGAAGCTCAAAGTTCATCAATGGAAAACCCTAGGTTTTCTTGTCTTAGCCGTGAAGAAGAAGAAATTAGAAGAAAATTCTTATTTTTCTTCTTTAATTCATATTTATACCAAATGGTAATTTTGTAGATATTTCATCTTTCATGATTAGTTTAATTAATCTCTTATTTAGCCTTAATTAATCCTACTTATGACCAATATACCTTATGATTATCCACCCACTAAAATGCCATAGGTTAATAAAATCAATCATATCCACCACCGCTTGGACTTTTTTACCATGATTTAAATACCATTTTGGCCCCTTTACTATTTTTAATCAATAGCAATTAACTTTTACCTCTTTTACAATTTAATCATTTTTACTTAATTCACTATCTAAACATTAAAATTCCATAACTAAATTTTTAATCCGGTGCTAATGGCATCATAAATATAAAAATAAATAAATTTATGACTCGACTTGTCAGAATTGTGGTCCCGACACAACTAAAAAATCGGGCTGTTACATTAAGGGTATGGAAAAGGCTAGAAGAATTGGTTAAAATCGAGATCGAGTTGATAAGTTACCAAACTAGAAAAAACAATCAGTTGCTGAATTAAAAGAAAGTGCATCAACATGAATAATAAAGAATAAACACGAGCTTTTCAACAGTATATGGAACTAATGATTCTAGCTCAAATACATTTTTTCTTTTTTCTCTTTTTTTTTCAATTTTCTTTTCGACTTTTTTTCTTTTTCTAAACAATAAAATTCAACAATTCAGATAGTGGAACATAGTTAGACAACTTAACCAAATTAAATCTCGAAAAAAAAGGAGTCAATAAAGGGGTAAATGTATCACGTATATATGAATCATTGGTTAATATTATGAGTTTAATGAATAAAACAATGTTAGGCTCAATGGGGGATCACTAGGGGTTAATTTATTAGGTAAGCTTTTTTAAAGATAAAGGGGGTTAAATCTTAATTGCCTCTATCATCTCAGCATATGAAATCAATAATGTGGTCTCATTATGCATAATTAAAGAAAGTTCTAGAATAACAAATCAAGGTGACATACACAACCAAAAATAAAATGAGTACGAAATAAAATATATGCTCTATAAGCTAAAAATCTCACAAAAAGTATGGTTTTGATGTCAAACCTGAAATTTCAAAATTTTAAGATAATAATTAAATTTAGGAAGACAACCTAAAATATTTTAATTCTGAAGACAATTTATCATGTTTGACTCTCTCATATCTTAAATATTAAATCACCCAATACATAAAAGATTCACAAATCAATCTCAAAACAAAATAAATAAAAATTCCAAATAGCAAAAATTCACTTTAAAGGGGTATGAGAAAATTAGTTAAACACAATAAATAATTCAAGGATTTTATCACAATTTTACACAATCAACCTCCTCACACTTAAGATGTACATTATCCTCAATGTACAGACATAGATAATCACATTATAATCAAAAAATCATAATAGAGTAACAGAACTGAAACTTCCCTGAATTAGGATGATTTCATCGGAATTAGGAAAAACTGAGAATGTAGCGAGTCTAAAGGAAGTGCAATTTTCCGAGCAAACTAATAAAAAAATAGACAAACACAAGTAAGAGAGAGAGAGATAACAACTAAAAAAAACATAGGAATAAAAATAGTGTATAATAAAATAAAATAAAAAATAAAATAAAACTTGAAGTAAAACTAAAACTAAAACTAAAACTAAAAATGAAAATGAAAAATGAAAAAAGAAAAAAATGAAAATAAATGTACTAAATTTTTTTTTTTGAATTTTCAACTTTTTCAATTTCTTTTGAATTTTTTTTTAAAAAAATAACATGAAAGTAAAATAAATAATTAAAAATAAAAACACTCGGGTTGACTCCCGAGAAACTCTTATTTAAAGTCTAAGCTCGACTTACCTGTTTAAGCTCGTAGTTATGGCGGATCTTGAAACCGAAGTTCCTCTTTCCCGTTATCAATACTACCAACACAATAAAATTTGAGACGTTGATTATTTACCTTAAATGTGCTCAGGATGTGTTACCTCAATTGTACCATAAGGGAAAACAATTTTTACCACAAAAGGATCGGACTCACTTGACTTGAATTCTGAAGGAAAAATTCGTGGATTCGATTTGTCTAATAACACTTTGTCTCCCACTTTAAATATGTTCATGCTCTTCACATGCACTTCATGATTTTGTTTGATTCTTCCTTGGGTTTCCTCAATTTTTCGTCGAACTTCATTCGCCATTCATCTAATTCCTCAAGTTGTAACATTCAATCTTCATTTACCAATCGAGATGTATCACTTTGAATCAAAATTGGCTTTGCTTTCATTAGTGATTTCTTGCAACGAGCGCTGAGTCACATGATTACTAACATTAACAGAACAATTATCATCATTACACTCATTCAGGTCTCTAACAAAATCATGTGCTTTAAAAGTAATCTTTTCATCACCTACACGAAGCACAAGTTCACCAGTACCCACATCAATGATAGTTCTAGCAGTGGCTAAAAAGGGTCGACCTAAAATCATAGGTATCTCATTATCCTCATTCATGTCCAATACAACAAAATCAATAGGAAATATAAATCTATCCACTTTTACAAGCACATCCTCAATAATACCCCTAGGATATTTAATTGATCTGTCAGTTAACTGAATACTCATCCTAGTGGGTTTAGGTTCCCCAAGACCAAGTTGTTTGAACAGTTTATAAGGCATAACATTTATACTAACACCCAAATTAGCCAAAGCTTTATCAATATGTAAACTACCAATGAGGCAATGAATAGTAAAACTTCATGGATCTTTAAGTTTTTTGGATAGTTTGCTTTGGAGAATGGTCGAGCAAACTACATTAAGCTCCATAGTCGACAAGTCGTCTAACTTCCTCTTATTTGTTAACAGCTCCTTTAAGAATTTTACATACTTCGGCATTTGTGAATGGGCATCAAAAAAAGTAATTTAATATGCAATTTTTTAAAAGTTCAAGAAATTTACAATATGTTTCTTTTCTATGGTCTCTCTTCAATGCTTCTAGATATGAAATTCGAGGTTTGTATTCTCTAAGAACTGGCTTAAGCTCTTTCTTGCTTTCCTCAACCTCATTATTTTTCACAATAGCTTCTAGCTTCGGCTTCTATTTAGGTTCGATTAACCCTTCCATGCTTTGAACAATGATTGCATGGATTTGCTCTTTTGGGTTAGTTTCAGTGTTACTAGGTAAGCTACCTTGTGGTTTCGAAACTAGTTTAGCAAGCTGTACGATTTGATTTTCAAGATCATGAATTGACGCTTGTTGATTTTTTAAAGTTGTCTCATTGCTCTGAAATCTCGCTTTAGAAGCCGAAATAAATTTAGCAAGCATCTCTTCAAGGTTTGATTTTTGCTCTTGCTGATAAGGTTGCTGAAAAGTCGGTCTAGCTTCAGAAACCGAAATAAATTTAGCAGGAATCTCTTCAAGGTTCGATTTTTGCTCTTTCTGAAAAGTCGGAAGGGTTGTGACCATTGATTTCCTTGACCACCCCATGAAAAATTTGGATGAGTCCTCCATCTTGCATTATAAGTATTGCTATAGGGGTTATTTTGAGGTCTAGAATTATTACCCAAAAAGTCGAATTGCTCATGCTCCATGTTAGACTTGAAGGGTGAATATTCTGAATTAAGCATCCTCGTCACATATGCATCACATTACATCACCGGGGTTACTTGCGTAGAAAAATTAAAACCATCAATTTTTTTATTCAGTAATGCCACTTGGCTTGCCAACATAGCAATTGTATCCATATTAAAAACACCAGTTGCTTTCATCGGTTTTGTTCTCATGACTTGTCACTGAAATTATTCAGTGACATCTTCTCAATAAACTCGTGGGCTACTTCTAAAAGAACCTATAAAATAAAAAAATTAAATGTAAAAATTAAATAAAAAACAAAAAATATATGCAAATAAAATAAAAATGGCTAAATTAATAGAAATAAAGTTTTTCTAATATTTTAGTCCCCGACAACAGTGCCAAAAATTTGATGCAGTCGAAACTAACTAATAATATGACTAAGGCAAGTGCACCTATCAATTAATAGTATAGTTACAGTGAGCACAGATATCGCTCCCACGAGAACTAAAAGTACTAGTAGTAGCTGTTTTTCTATTATCTAACCAATCGAATAGAGTGATTGTTTAAAACTAAATTTAACTAAACTATTAAACTAAATGTACGACAAAGAATAAATCAAGAAATAACAAATGTTTTAATACCAAGAAGCAAAACAGTACTCAGGAAAAAAATTACCTAGATTTCATCTATCATTATCATTCTAAATTAAGCAATTTATTCACTTAGTATCTTGATCCGTAGAAATCCCTAAAATATGCTAATACCTCTATTCAAGCATAAAAGCAACCGACTCTAGGTTGATTAATTGAAATTTCTTTCTAATTAAAACCCCTATTATCGCATTAATTCTATTTATGGATCCCCCTATTAGATTTTACTCCACTTCGGTAGATTTATATCGTCCTATTTCTAGAATTGCATACAACTTCACTCAATTATGCTAGATCTACTCTTAAACAAGGTCTATTTCTCCTCTGATTTAAGCACATCAAACAAGAATTAATATCTCGAAAATACTAAATCAAGAATTAAGCACACACAATTAAGAACAAAATCTAAGTATTTATTGCGTAAAATCATAAATTAAATGAAAAAATTCATCATAGGGTTCATCTCTCCTAGGTATTTAGAAAATTAGTTCATGCTAACGAATGAAAACATCTCAAAGATAGTATAACCACAAGATGAAGAAAAACTCACAATAAAATCAAAATAAATTAGAAAGAGGTCTTCAATCTTCGTGGAAATCTACTTCAAAGATGGCTTCTATGGTATTTCTTCAGTTGTTTTCTTGAATAATCTCTGACGGCTTGGATTTGGGGAATGAAAGATTTTACAAAATATTAGAAGTGCTAATTCAAATCACTCCATCCCCTATTTATAATACATGAAAATCTTTAATTGGATCCAAATTAAATTGTAAAAAGATAATTAGAATTAAATTTAAACTATAATTCCCTAATAGATCCAAATTAAACTCTAAATTATAAAGCCTAGAAGATAAATTAAAATTAAATATAAACAATATAATAATATTAATTCTAAATATTAATCCTAAAAAATAGAGTTTAAATTTAAATAAAGTTTTATGTCCAATAAATCTCTTCCTAATTCTTCCACATTCACGCATTTTGCCCCAAATTTTCCTTTTTAACTTCTATTTAGTCCAGGGACATGTGTCCAGCCCGTGTGGCTCCTAAAATCTGCTCTTTTTGTCCGGTTTTCGTTTGTTTTTCACTCCTTTCGCTCACAAATGCTTTCCTAAGTATAGAAACATAAATTTAATGGATTATGAACATAAAATTCATTATTTTAAATCGACTAATCATCCAAAAACGCATTAAGAATGATGCTAAAACATGTTACTTTTAGCACTTATCAGGCTGGCAGTAGGGGTGAGCAAAATCCGATTCGATTCAAAAAACTCAAAAAATAATTCAATTTTTGGATTAAATAGTTCAAGTTATTGAGTTAATCAATTTATTCAGATCAACTCAAATAAAAAATTAAATTTTTCGGTTTAACTCTAATATGAATTACACAATTTGAGTTATCTGAAAATCCGAATAAGAAAAGGCAAAACTACATCGTTTTGATAAATGTTTACATTTTCTAAAGTTAAAAGTCAATCATTAAGTTAAAAGGCAAAACTATGTCGTTTTGATAAATGTTTATGTATTAAGTTAAAAGGCAAAACCATTATATTGTACTTCGTCTACTAGTTAAATAATCGGTCCATGTAAAAGCAACATTGAGTATAAATAATAGGATTCGTGAACTCGACTCGATTTGACTCAAATTTTTTTGACTCGATTCAATTCGATTCGAAAAAAATTCAAATTGAGCTCGGTTGCTAAAATAAGATTCATCAACTTGACTAACTCGAAATTTTTCGACTCGATTCGACTCGACTCGATCGAATACACACCCCTAACTAGCAAGAGCACCGATCCCCCTAAATGGAAAAATTTTCATTTATACCCTTTTAAAATTTTTAAAATTTTATATTATTAATGGTAAAAATTACATTTTGGCCCCACTAAAAATGATAAAAAATTGATTTAATTTTAAAAATTATAAAGATATAAGCTATTAAAATAGTGATATTACATTTTTATTATCGTAAAAATTATAATTTAATTTCGACCCCTAAAATATTTTTTTAGTTTCACCCCTGGGTTGAGATCAATGGGAGGAATTATGCTAGTAATTAGAAATAATTACTATCAAAATTTTATTATTTTTTATTGAGAAAGAAAAAAAATTCCAAACATCTCTAAAAATATTAATTTTTTAATATATACAAAATGTAGTAATTTATCTTAATAATTATAGGCTATTAATCTAAAAAGACTAATCATATCCATGGCTTATAATCTCCTTAGAAGATTTAAGAGTAAATTTTGCAACAATCAATCGTGGGCCTAAATAACCGAAAAAAATAGAAAAGCCTTTAATCCAAAAGAAGAACCTTGGCATTGGCCCTTTTATCTCTTTAATAAAACCAAAATCCAAAATAGACCTAAACCTCAACCCAATTATTGTTACCTAAAGAACCTTTCAACTATAACACTTGAGGAACACATCTCAAATAGTATTTATGTTAAAATTAGGGTTAAAGTATTTGAGAGATCCTTCTATCATAGGATTTTGATCAAATTAGTCTCTCCATAATTAAATGCATTAATTTAGTCCTTATACTATTACAAAAATCAAATAAGTCCAAATTGTAACACATTTAACATTTATGTTATAAATGTTTATCTTTCCATTTAAAAATTAGGGTGGAATTAGTCTGTCGAAATGACACGAGAGTCTGTCTATCACTGTTGACATTTTTTTTCCGATCTTCTCTTGCTTTTCTAGTCTCCTTTTTGTCTTTCTTTGGTTTGTAGTTGGACTCCTTTTTGAGTAGTATGGAGGAAGAACTTGCAAGTCTGAATCTCTTAGATGATGATGAAGAGGCCTTCCATGAGGAGGCAGCGGTGGTTGATAATGAATTTCCATATTGCCTTGTTGGTCGATGTCTAACGGATAGTGTTGTTCACTTTCCCTCTTTGCGAAACACTATGGTTGACTTATGGCACCCTATTGGTGGGATCCACATTGCTAATATGGGTGATAAAAGGTATTTGTTCCAGTTTTTTAAAGATGTTAATAAGAATAGGGTATTATCAGGTGCACCATGATTCTTAATAATCACCTTCTGATTCTTAATAAGATCTATCCTGGAGAGAATCCTACAGATGTTTCGCTATCCTATCTTGATTTCTGGGTCCAAGTACATGATCGTCCGGCTGGGTTAATGTCTTCTCATATGGCCAAGTAATTTGGAGATATTTTGGGCATGTTTCTTGAGTAGGACACTATTGTTCCATCGATGGGTGTTCAAACGTACATGCGAATCAAAGTTAAGTTAGATGTGGGAGCCCCTTTGAAAAGAAAAAAGAAAATCTTGGTGCGTGTAGAACGTATATTCTATGCTTGGTTTCAGTATAAGAAATTGAGCTTGTTTTGCTATATATGTGGAAAGATGGGACATGGAGAGAGCTTCTGCCCACTTCGAGTTCGTATGGACCCTATGAAGATTGTCTTTAGATGGGATGTGTCCTTCATGTGGCGGCAAGAAGGCGAGCGGCCACTATCAATAGGTGGCTTCGGGAGGCAGATGGGTCGCTTTGCTGTTTCATAGGAAAAGAAGGTTTATTTTGTGGGAGTAATTTTAGGGATCAGACTAATCCCAAGAGATATTTGCAAAAGGATTTGTTTCAATCTATACAAATTCAAAATAGCAATCCTGCATTAAATAGGAATATCCTGATTGATAAGGTTGTTGGTCAACGATTGATTAATGAGAGCAGGACAGCTCTTTTGATTGGAAAGGATAATTCATTGATGGAGTGGATTTCGAATAGGGAAAATGATCCTGTTTAGGTCTTGGAAGGAGAAAAAGTGTAATGTTTAGCAGATGACATGCTTGCATTATCGGTTTCGGATATTACCAAGGGTATCAATGTTGAATCGGCTGACTCTGCTGGGCAGAGCAGCCGAATGCAATGAAACTGATTAGTTGGAACGTCCGGGGGTTGGAGAGATCGCAGACCGTTAGCAGGCTCAGAAACAAGTTATGGGCCATTAATCCCTAGATTTTGTTTCTCATGGCAACAAAATTAAGTTCAAAGAAGATGGAAATAGTTCTATGAAAATGTGGATTTAATAACGGAATTGATGTTGAGGCCACTAGATCAAGGGGTGGTTTATCTCTCAGATGGAAGGATAATTCTTTGGTTACCTTGCGTAGCTACTCACAACATCATATTGATGTTGATATTAATGATAATGGAATTGGAGCAAGTTGGTGATTAACCGGGTTCTATAGCAGTCTAGAGGAAAGTAATAGGAGTACGTCATGGAACCTTCTCCGGGAGTTGAAGATGGGATATCGTATAGCTTGGATGGTGTTTGGATACTTCAACTAGATTCTATTCTCTTTTGAGAAATAAGGCAATCGCTTACGGTCTGAAAGATAAATGTCGGCTTTTGGAGAGGCTCTTGAGGATTGTGGGTTGAGTGACTTGAGGTTTCAAGGGTGGAAATATACATGAGAGAGAGGAAGATTCGCCTCGACCAATATTAAAGCGAGAATTGACAGATGTGTTGCTTCTATGGATTGGTGGGATTGGTTTCCTAATTTTTTGGTAGAACATTTGACCCATTCGTTTTTAGACCATTATCTAATCCTTGTAGATACTAAAGGACCTTGCTTACGGATAGCCAGAAATGAGCCTAGACGGTTCAAATTTGAAGCTAATTGGTGCTTGAAAGATTCTTTCGAGAATACGGTTTTAAAGAGTTGGACTTCTTTAGATGATTCTATTACTCATGTCCATTTTGGGCAATCAACTTCTCTATTGGAATCATACTTTGAAGAAAAGGAAAAAGCATCATAAATTGAAGCTAGAGAATCGACTTGTGGATCTCTATGAGCTAAATCCTGTTGATGAGGTACTTGTTGAAATTACTGATACCCATATTGGCCTTAATTTAGAAGCTGACAGAGAAGAGCTTTTCTGGGAACAGATAGCAAGGGTTAATTGGTTAACTCATGGGGATCGAAATACCAATTTTTTTCCATATAATGGCCAAAGGGAGACAAATTCATAATCACATTATAGGTTTGAAGGATTATAATGGTAGATAGGTTGATGATAATGAGAGTCTGTTGAGTATTGCTTCGACTTACTTTAAAAACCTATTTACAACTTCGGATGCAAGTAATGATGAAAGAGTGCTTGAGCTTGTGGAACATAGAGTAACGGACAGAATGAATGCTACTCTTCTAAAGCTATTTATGAATGAAGAGATTTGGGCAGTTGTGAAGTCAATAGCACTAATGAAGGCTCCCGAGATTGACGGATATCCTACTATGTTCTACCAAAGGTACTGGCATATTGTTGGTCCTAAGATTTGTAGCTATTGTTTATCAATTTTGCATAGTCATTCTGATTTGCAGGAGATTAATACTACCCACATTATTTTAAATCCTAAGCTTGAAAAGCCTCGAAATATCACCCAATTCAGGCCCATAAGTCTTTGTAATGTAGTCTACAAAATCGTTGCTAAAGTTATTGTTGAAAGAATTAGTGGAATTATGGGTACTTGTATTGACGAAGCTCAAGGGGCTTTTATTTCGAGTAGACAAATCTCTGACAATGTTCTTATTGCATACGAAATTTTACATAGTCTTAAGATGAAGAAGAAAGGCATAAAGGGGAACTTTACACTTATACTTGATATGAGTAAAGCGTATGATCGTGTGGAGTGGGATTTTTTTGCCAGCATTATGAGCAAATTGGGGTTCCACATAGACTGGATGACACTAGTGATGAGGTGTGTTTGTTCGGTGACCTATATGGTGGGCATTAATGATTCTGTTAGTGAGAAATTTTGTCCCTCCAGAGGTCTTAGGCAAGGGGACCCTTTGAGTCCCTACTTATTTTTATTATGTGCTGAGGGATTTTCGTCGATTCTAAATGATGCTAAACAGAGGGGTCTCATGAAAGGTGTTCCTATTGTAAGGGGTGGTCTGGCTGTTAACCACCTTTTCTTTGCTAATGACATCATCTTCTTTGGGGATGCTACTATGGAAGGGGCACAAAGGTTCGTAGTATCATTTTGGAGTATGAGTCGATCTCGAGACAAAAGGTAAATTTCGACAAATCCCTTCTTTATTTTGGCTCAAATGTACATTTTGATGTCAGGGATCAAATTGAGAGAATTTTGCTAGTAAGGGTGGCCTCTAATCCTGAGAAGTACCTAGGTTTACTTATGATGGTGGCTAGGAAAAAGAATTGGGCCTTTGCTAGCTACATTGACATATTCAGAAAATGAATTGAGGGATAGAGTATGTGCTACTTATCTTCGGGCGGTAAAGCAGTGTTCATTAAGTTGATTTTGCAGGCTATTCTCATATATGTATGCAATGTTTCGCTTTTCCTAAACAGATTTGTCATCAATTAAAAGGGATCTTGAATAAGTTTTGGTGGTCTAATAATAAAACATCAAATGGGATTCATTGGTCAAATTGAGGCGTCCTTTGCAAATCAAAGAAAGATGGTGGGCTGGGCTTTCGTGATTTCCATTTATTTAATAAATCATTATTAGCTAAGCAGGTTTAGCGTTTATTAACCCAGCCCTCGTGTTTATTAGCTAAGGTTTTTAAAGCTCGTTATCATCCAAATACAAACATTCTTGAAGCCAAAGTAAGTTCTTACCCTTCATTTACCTAGAAGAGTTTATGCAGCGCTAGAGATTTGATTGAAGAAGGCTTTATTTGGAGAATTGGCAATGGTGCTAGGGTCAACATTTGGAATGATCCCTGGTTACCAGGCCTTGGGAACAATAATGTAAAAGTTCAAAACATTGATACTCAATGGATTACAGTTAACCAGTTACTGAATGAAAGAAATACTACCTAGAATATGGAGGTGCTTCAAGAATTATTTGATTCCAGTCAGGTTAGCCGTATTGTAAAAATCCCTCTTTCAGCTACTAATCAGGACGTACCAGTATGGTTCTTTGATTCATTGGGTGATTATTTAGTTAAGAGTGGATACAGAGCCCTAATCTCTAAAGCTACTAATCCTATGGGTGGTTAACAAATTACACAGGGGGCTCCAAAAAATTTATTAGAAGCAGATCTGGAATCTTCATATTCCAGAAAAAATTAAGATACATATATGGAAATTACTACAGAACTATCTTCCTCACAATGCTAATCTTTTACAAAAGAAATTGACTGTTGATGGGGTCTGTCCACTTTGCAAACAAGATTTGGAAGATCAAGATCACTTACTTTGGCATTGTTCAAATCTACAAGCTACTTGGAAATTGTTGGGTCTTTCGCTCATCCTACTGACAGATACCTCGTACATCAAGGAATGGTTAGTTCAAATCATCAACAACGTTGACTCCACTACTTTCAGTTTAATGGTGATTAATTACTGGGCTCTTTAGTATTGACGCAACAAGATTGTTCATGAGGGAAAGAAGTCCAGTTTACAAGAACTAGTGGATTTTGTAAAGGGCTATTTGAAGGAACTAAAACTGATTGAGGATAACATCCACCCTAACAGACCTATGGTAAAGGAATTATGGAGACCACTAGACATGTGTTTGATAAAACAAAACTTTGATGCTTCTTTTCATTTTCAAACACATGCTTCAATAGATGCAGTCATAGCAAGGAATCAAGAAGGTCAGATCATGGGAGCTTGCTCTTACCCTTATACTGATGTGGCGGATGCCTTTGTAGCCGAAGCTCAAGCATACGAACGGGCACTAATTTTTGCCTCTGAGATGGGTTTTCGGAGAATACTGGTTGAAGGTGATTCTCGCACAATCATCAACAAGGTTCAGGCAAAAAGGGAAGACAGATCTATTCTTAGAGCTACTATCTCTAATATCAAAAGATTAGAGAGTTTCATGGAAGAGGTCTCTTACCATTTTCTACACAGAGAGACTAACATGGCGGCACACATTCGTGCTAAGGAAGGAAGATAGTGGCTCGAACCGCATTACTGGATAGAGGAAGCTTCAACTCCAGTTGATAGAGCAGCAATGGAGGACTGGAATGCATGGGTTCATTCGTAATAGACTAGTTAGATCTCTTAAACTTTGAAATTTGGAGAAGGTTAAGGAGGAATCTCTATTTTTGGACTTCAAAGTTTGCTTTTCTTTCCCTTATGAGAGGCGTTTCTCGTCTTTTTGGTTTTCTGTGGGCGCAGGGAAGAAGAACCGATGGCCTTCATTTCGTTTTTGTTAGGGTTTGGCTCTTATTTGTTTTGGGGTTTTATCTTTTTTGCCTTTTTCTTTAATTACCTCTTTATGCTTTTGTCTTTTCACCTGTTTGTAACAGACATTTTTTATCCTCGAGCCAAACGCTCTTTTAATGAAGGTTAATCATTCACAAAAAAAAAACATTTATGTTATAAAAAATGTCTTGAAAATTATTTGTTTCATTTACAGATCCATAAAAACTTTAAAAGTATTAATTATATTAAACAGTAAATGATTTTTTTAAATAGTAAATATTAATTCTATTCTAATTTGACCTTAGTTGATTCTTTTTAATAATACAAGGATTAAACTGATCCATATAATAGTAGAACGACTACTTTGATCAGGTCCCTACAATGGAGGGATCTCTCAAGTACATTCACCTTAAAATTAGGTATGGAAAAATTTGAATTACCCCATGGATTTCAAATCGATTTGCTCTAAATGAAGTGGATTTTTCTTTTACATAGTACATAAGGAGCGAGGTGGGGTGGATTTTTTTTTCTGGATAATGAACATGAAGAGGTTACAGCAGTCGTTTTCTTAGGCCCACCTCGCTCCACTATATGAAACTATCATTTTATCCTTGTATACACAAATATGAAAAGGGTAAAATTATAATAATGTGTTATAGAAAAATCAATATGTTTAATTTTTTAAAGAATTATGCTTAAATATTTGCTTACCTTTAAAAAGATTGAATATTGAAGACAAGTAGAAAAAAATAAATTGACATAGAGCGAGACTGTAATAAATGCATTCAACATCAATGGAGGTGAAAATGGTTTTTAAGATTCATAATGGAGCAGGGCAGGTAATGAAACAAAACATGCTAACTAAGGAGTGATAATGTATTTAACAATATACATTCTTCCCCGCTCCATTATCATCCCTAATTAAAATAAACATCTATCTATTAAGCACCTTCATCCATAATTTCACATAAACTAGATAAAAAATCCATATATCATCCTATCATCAATTAATTTTATGTTAAGTAGCCTCTTCAACTCTAGTAGTTTAATTTAGGAAAGATTATGTGAAACGTTCTCATACTTATGTTGCATAATTATTTTTTTTAATTTTTGTAAATTTGATATATTTATCGTAAATGTTTGAATATTTCAATCTAATCATTAATAATTATTAATTTTTATCTCGCGGACCTCTACTAGATTACGCCATCTAAGCAAGTGTGGCTGATTCATAAGCGCGAACTATTTCGTGGACTTCCCTGGATCTTGCCATGGTCATGGACTTGCATTCATTCATATGGCTTAATTTGAACTCATAAGTGTTCTCTCGCAAGGCCAAGATCATTCTCCAATCTCGGTTTGCATTCACATGTCATACCAAAGGTAAAACTTATAACATATCACAATCTCCTTCTTTGCCTCCTATCTCAATCACACCTCGACAGACCTCTACAACTCCATATATCATTCATACACATGCATTTCATACTCAAGCTGTCAACCAATAATACTGTTCATGCACCATACACATTATGCCAAACATTTCATGCATTTTCATATCAACACAACAAGCTCACGATACATCAATATTCAGTTATTAACTCATCATTTACACAACATTCAGCCATACATGCACAACTCGCGATACTGAAAATAAATGAATAAACATCTAAGACCGGAGTTCTGGGACTCACCTAGAGGTTGACGCCAAATCCATCTACTTAGTTTTCCCTTGCTACATGGCCTACTTAGTTAACAAAACATAAAAACCATTTCAGAATTTCCAACGAAGATAATTCATCATCATATGAACCATATTTGTTTGCATGCAGAGGCCAATTAAATGATTATCCACAACTTTATCCAAAATAGAATAGAATCGATGGATAGCTGAAATCTTTAACTTTCTTCCCTTTTTTTAAATCCGTGAACACAGAAAGGTTAGAATGCTTACCAGTTTGGTGAATTATCAATTACTTATGCACAAACTTTAGCTTCTTCCCTCCATGTAGATTGCTCATTAATCTTTCTCTCTTACAACCAGACTAGTGAAGAAGATGAAGAAAGAAAACAAAAATGAAAGAACCACACCAGAGAATATCGTCTCTTCCTTATATATTACTCTTGCACTTCCTTCACTGATCTCAAATTCAATAGCCAAGTTATTCATAGTCATCATGTCTCCCACTACGAAACTTTCTAGTTCAAATGTAACGAAACCAAGGTTGAAATCCAACCTTCCCACAACTAGTCCGTCATCTCCTCGTATTTCCACTAGAACTTGCTCAATTTGTAAGATTTTAAAATTAATACCCAAAATCACCACTCCAACTTAAACTTAACATTTCGAGGTGTGACAATTTGAGTCTACACTCAAAGTAATTCGTGGTACTAGAATAACGAAGAAGGTTGTTTGGTTGAAAGCTAGGAATGTCTAAGATCCGTCTCGCACAAAGCACATGTATTTTTCAGGAAAAAGTTTATTGTTATAAATATCACAAACTGACTCGATTTTTTAAATTTTTAATTTTTCGTTGTGACAAAACCATTTTAAACCCAAATTTTAAAACACCTCTGACACAAATGAATCCTATCCAACTATACCCAAAATTCTATCTGAAATTGTTTAATAGGGTATTTCCAAGTTTTATTACTACCAATACACAAATCATTATAATGTTCATCAAAGTATCATAATCAAAATCACATAAACATATTTAGCATTCTGACCATCATTTTCAATGTCATCAAAGTATAGTTGTCCATTTTATATCAACAATCATCACTATTAATTTCTTAACTTAGCTACTCAATAAAATCATGTAAGGTAAACAAATTATATCAGAAACAAACTAAAATCGTCACTAGACAATTGCCCTTCCATTTCCTTTATCTTTTGAGGTTTCGATCACGTCTTTAACTACGTTCAATAATTCAAATATAAAAATAATGTTAAATTCACACACATAATAAATAAATCATTAAAATTAAAATAGATATGCATGGTCTCAACTTGACTCTTTAGAACCTAATGCTCAAATTTCACGTAACTTGTAATTTTCTAGTTCGAATCTAATTACAATCTAAAGACCTTAAGCTATCCAAAAATACACTCATTGTTCAAAGTTCTTGTCATTCTCTCTTTAACTTCTAAGCATCCATCAATGGTTATCTAAACAAAACCTTAACAATTTCTATATTTAGTTTGTTGAAAGATTTAAAAAGTATACTGATAATGTATATCATCATCTTCCTAACTTACAATTGATGGCATTATATAGTCAACCTTATAAACTATAATTGCCTAAAACTAACTAACTACATTTGCAACTAACAGCTAACTAATCTGCAGTTGCTTCCTTCAACACTCCCCTTCAAGTTGGTGGATGGAAAATGTTTTTAACCTTCAACTTGGACAACAAATAACTATGCTGTTGAACTCCCAATGCCTTAGTCAAGATGTCTACAACCTGATCTGCAGTAGACACATATTCTGTTTGTCTTAATCTCGCTTGTATCTTCTCTTGAACAAAATGACAGTCTATCTCAATATGCTTAGTCCTTTCATGAAACACAAGATTAGAAGCTATCTGAATGGCTGACTTGCTATCACTGAACAATTTAACTTGTGTTACATTCTTTATTTCCAGCTATTCCAACAGTCCAGTTAAACAAACTATTTCTGCCACTATCATTACCATGCTTTTATATTCAGCTTCAGCTGATGACCTTAAAATAGTGTTCTGCTTCTTAGACTTCCAAGAGACCAAAGACTCTCCCAACTTGATGCAAAATCCTGTCACTGACCTTCTTAACATCGAACATGAAGCCCAATCAGAATCACAATAGGCCACCATTTGAACATTCTCTGCAGCTTTGAATAATAAGCCTTGTCCAAAATCTTTCTTCACATATCTCACAACTATTAGTGATGCATCAAGATATGAGTTCTTAGGCTGCTGCATGAACTGACTAAGATGGTGCACTGCATAAGTAATGTCAAGCCTAGCATGAGTCAAGTAAAGCAATCGTCCAATTAGCCTCTGATAAATTATCTTGTCCTCAATAAGAGAATCACTAGACTTTTTTTGTAATCATCAAATTCAAAAGTAATGAGCTTTGAATTCTGTTCTAGAGGTGTTGAAGCAGGTTTAGCTCCTTCCAACCCTGCATCCTCAATAAGTTCCATAGCATATTTCCTTTTATTCAACAAGATTCCCTCTTTTGATCTCAAAACTTCAAAACCAAGAAAGTACTTCAACTTTCCCAAGTCTTTCATCTTAAACTTCTGATTTAGAATGTGTTTCAACTCAGCAATCATTCCTTCATTACTCTCAGTGATCATCAAATCATCCATATATATCAACAAAATTAATAAACAATCACCCTTATTCTTTGTGAACATAGAATAATCAAACTTACTTTGCTAAAATATTGTAGCTAGTAATGTCTCTGTTAGCTTCATGTTCCATTGTCTAGAAGACTATTTTAAACCATATATAGACTTTTGCTGCCTACACATAGTGTTCTTCCCCTGATTGCAAAAACCTTAAGGTAGCTCCATGTAAACTTCCTTAAGGAAATCACCTTGCAAAAAGGCATTGTAATCATCCATCTGATATAAGGGCTAATAAAAAACAGCAACAATGGCAAGATGAGTTTGAACAATAACCATCTTATCCATTGGAGGGAATGTTTCAATGTAGTCAATACCCTCCTTTTAATTGTATCCTTTAGAAACAAGGTGAGCTTTGAAGCATTCAACATCACCAGATACCTTGTACTTAACCTTATAGACCCATTTGTAGCCAATAGGATTTTTACCAAGAGGCAAAGACACTATAGACCATGTATGATTGTTTTCTAAAGCTTAAATTTCTTCCTTCATGACTTGAACTCATAAGGGATTAGTGATTGTTTCAGTATATGTGTGTCGTTCAACAATAGTAGAGGTAGAAGATAAAAAAATTCTAAGTATATATAGGTAAATGAGAATATGAAAGATGATGTAATATAGGATACTGTCCTGGAAGAATGGAGGATTGGCAAGAATACACATAATCATGTAACTAGTGTGGTGGTCAAGTAACTCCAGTGGACTTTCTAAATACAAAAGGACTAGATGATTGAGATGGTAAAGACTGAACATGTAGTGACTGAGTTTGTGGTGACAGGCTTTGTGACATTTGAGGGGAAGACTGACCTTGGGAATGAATACTTGTTGAGTTAGGAGAGGATAATTGTGGAGACATAGGGGTGAAAACTAAGAAATCATCAACAAAAACCTGTTGTTGAAGAGGAAAGAAACTGGAATGATGATTCTGAGGAAACTGAAATGGAAAAATGGTCTCATGAAACACAACATCTCTATTAACAAAAAAGGATTTGGTTTGAAATTTAAAAAGAATGTAACATTTTTGAGTTATTGAATATCCTATAAAACCTAAAGGAATAGCCTTAGGGGGAAACTTGTCATGATAGTTAGGACAAGTAGCATAACAAAGGCATCCAAACACTCTAAGATGAGAAAGATTAGGTTCTTTGTTATGAAGGATAGCAAAAAGTGTTTGCAAGCTTAAGACTGGAGAAGGAAGGCGATTAAGAAGGTAACAAGTAGTTTGAACACATTCCCCCCAAAATTTGATAGGAATCTTGGACTGAAATCTAAGAGCTCTAGCAATTTCTAACAAATGCTTACGTTTTCTTTCTACAATATCATTCTATTGAGGAGTGGATACACAACTGCTTTGATGAACAATGCCTAAGGAAGCAAACAACTCTAAACAAACTGAGTTAAAAAATTTAGTGTCATTATCACTCCTTAAGTATTTGAAAGTAGTTGAAAAATGATTTTGAACAAGGATAAAAAACTTTTTTAGATGTAGAACTATATCGGACTTCAACCTTAACAAGTATACCCAGGTCATCCTACTATAATCATCAACAATTGTAAGAAAAGAACGATGGCCACTATGTGTAGAGGTTCTATAGGGTCCTCACAAATCAACATGAACAAGTTCAAAAGGTGTAGAGGCCTTAGACTGACTCAATAGAAATGGTTTTCTGGTTTGTTTTGCTAAAGGACAAACAACACAATGTGAAAGTTTACTGAAAAAGAGTTGATCAAGATTTAAAGTAGATATTTTATCCATTTTGGTAAAAGTAGCATGACAAAAATGAGCATGCCAAATGGCTACATCATTAGTAGAAGAAGACATACATTTAGAATTCTTAGATGCAAAAATACAACTAAGATTAGACACATAATTGGATGTACAAGTGGTGAATGGAGACAAACTAGGAGAAACTGCAGGTGACATGAAAACATAGAGACTTCCAGACCTTTTACCAATCCCATTCATCCTTTTAGTGGAGAGATCTTGAAATAAACAAAAAGCTGGATAAAAAAGAACCACACAATGCAATTCTTGAGTGAGTTTAAAAACAAAAGAAGGTTGTAGTAAACTCAAGAACATATAAGAAATTTTGTAGTGAACAATAAGGGGATAACATGAAAGAACCAATATGTGTGATGGAAGCCTGTTTACCATTAGGAAGATTAACAAACCTAGAATTCAAAGCACAAGAATGAGGATGAAGCAAGCTATGAAAACAGAACATATATGATCAGCAACACCAGTGTCCAGTATCCAAGTAAGATGCTCGATAGTAGATAAACACCAAGAAACTATACCTGCCAAATTTGTAGCTGAATCAGATGGTGAAGCCTTATGCAAAAGCTCCAGTGTAACGACCTGCATTTATGAGTATTGAAACGATGAACCCAAGATCTTAATTTCGATATATCATCAAAGAAATTATTTTTTTTTATATATCATGTTTATTAGTCAAAGACGGGTCGTGTTAATAGAATTAAGAAATTCGTATGGTAGTTAATTAGTTTAAGTAGAAAAAAGGGCTAGATTGAGTAAGATGTAGAATTTAGCCACTAGTTTATAATGTGAATTAAATAGTGTTTGAACATTAAGGGGGTTAAGAGGGTAAATACTCCATTTATTAAATGGAAAATTATGTACCATGTTTTAGTTAATAGCTAAGTGAATTTTAAAGGGGCTAAAAAGGTAATTAGCAAAAGAGGCTATAGTAAAATAAAATATAATAATAATAAAATAAAGAAGTCATCATCTTCCTATAGGGATTGCCGAATTTGAGGAAAAGAAAAGAAAAAAGAGAGAAACTCCATTGAAGGACCTTATATGGTTGGAAAACTCTTTCCATGTAAGTGCTTTAGTCCTTATATTTTATTAATTCTTGTGTTTCTAAGACCCTTGGAACTAGACCAAACTAGTTTAAGTAATTAGATTAATAAATATTGTTAAGTAAAGGGCTGGTTTTTGAGATTGCCATTGTGCTGGAAAATGTTGATTAAGTTGTTAAGTTTAATGGGTTGACAAAGGGTTAATTTGTATAGTGATGTGTGCTTGGGTTAAATTTCAAGGATTTAAATGTTACAAATTTAAAATAATAGGGATTAAACTTAAAGAGTTTTGGGCTGTCTATGGAACTGCTTGGGAAGCTAATAAATTCGGTAAACTAAAAATTTAATTTAATTTGATTAAAAGATTAAAGGTAAAGTAAGGATTAGACTGAATGAGATTTAATTGTTATGGAAAAATATGTAAAGATTTTATTAATAAAATAAGTTAGGTAGTTAAATTGTTGTAACTACAGATTGAATTGAGCTTGTAAGTAATTAGGTATAAGGCAATTAGTAAGCTATAATTTAAATTCAATATTTGGACATTAAAGAGTTGTTTATGTGAGAAATAATATTAAGTGCAAAATTTTGTAACATGATCAAGAGTTTAGAGACATGAATATAAATGTTCTTGTTGGTCGATTCAATTTTGTTAATTAGGCTTTTGGTTTTAGATCGAGAAGTGAAAAGAACAAGTGATAGTCGTGAAAAGGAGAAGGTGGTTGAGTAGTTATCATCGATCTCCGTAGCTATTGTAACTCGGTAAGTTCGTAGTCCTTAAAACTCGAACTTTAATTATTTAATTAGTTATGTTATTAATTAAATTGATATCCGATTGTAGATATATATATTTAAATGGTTGGTTGTGTATATATATAAATGATCAAGGAATGTATCATAGATATTAGATATAGTTGAATAATACAAAGGATTTAATTTATGATGTGATGAAATGTGGAATGATGTATTTATGTATTTGTCAGTTTATTTGAGTTATGTTATTTGGTTTTAATTATGTTCTTATATGAGTATTTGGATAATTCTATTGAATGGAAAATTATGAAAATATATAAACGTACATGTATGATTATGGAATAGATCAAGAATTACTCAGTCATTTGTTGTCAAATGGTTGAATTATGAAATGAGAAATTGTTGATTATGTAATTAGGTAAGTTCGTATTCCCAAACTTATTATTTCTATTCATTATGTTTTAAACTTGGTCATGTTTAATTGTGATAGAACTTTGACTCATGTATAGCAAACCTTATGAATATGTGATTAAATGGTAATAGACTTCGAGATGATGGAATGGTTGAATTGAATTGTTGTGCTTGAGTATGAATGGAGTAAATTATGGAATGAATTATGAAATGTTTGTCAGTTTAACTGGTTGGACTCACTTTCGCGGTATATCCGCTAGGCATTAGGTGCCAGGATTTGACGAATTATTTGTTGGATAATCCAACTAGAGCTGGGTTCACTTCTGCGGTTTAACCGCTAGGCACTGGGTGCCAAGATAGTCGGTTTATCCGACTACCGCTAGGCGCAAACCATTGGTTAATCCAACTAGAGTTGGGCTCACTTATCGCGGTTTATCCGCTAGGCACTGGGTGCCATGAATTGACGGATTTTGTTGGTTAATCCAACTAGAGCTGGGCTCACTTATCGCGGTTTAACCACTAGGCATCGGGTGCCATGAATTGACGGAAATAATGAACGACACGGTGAAAGGATTACCGGTGAGACTTGACAAGATATATATATATATATATATATATATATATATGTATGTATGTATGTATGTATACATATATATATACATGGAGAAAATATTTATAATGATTTGGGGACTTAACTATAGTAGATTGATGGTGTATGTGCTATATTGAAATTAAGAATAGGAATTATCAAATGAAACCATCATTGTAAGGATCATATACATCCATGTGAATGATTATATTGATGAATAAAAGTTTACTAATGTAATTAAATCTCTTATGATTACAGGTTAATTTAACAGTAGATACCAACTCAACATCAAGGCAGGAATCTCATACTCAAAGTCAGTGATGTTTTCTTTTGGTTATTTTGGCATGTACCTAGGACTAATGTTATGTTTTGGAGTCTTTAAGAGATGAATACATATGAATAATAGTCACATGATAGTTGGTTTGATAAATATATACTGAATGATGCAATGATTTAGTAAGTTTTGAGGTTATGTAAATATTTTGATTATAATGAAACTTAATGAAATATGTATGTCTTGAATGTCAATATTGATAATTGTTTAAGTTGTAAATTTGGTTGAATGCTATTATTTTGGATTGGATAAAAGGTCATTATGTTTAGTGATAATGAATTGAAGAACAATTGTGGTATGTTTTATTTCCATGTTTTGGTAATGGAGTCTTGTGGGTTATAGTATTAGATTTTAAGTAATTAGACAACTAGATAGTGAATTACAAATAATTATTTAGGAAATGGCCTTATTGGTTAAGTTGGAAATGACATGTGTAGGATGTGGATGTTGCTTGATTGATGCTCGAAATTCTAGAAATTATATCTCTTAGTAATGCTTCTTGGGGAACAAGATAAGTTAAGGAATTAACTTGGTTAGAAAGCAAACTAGGTACACACGGCCTGTGACGCAAGCTGTCACACGGCCGTGTGCTTTTTTTGGGTACAGTACAGGTTACACGGGCTTGTACATGCCCGTGTGGCCCAATTTCGAATAAAAACACAGTTTGACACACGGTCCAACATACGGGTGTGTGATGCTAGTTCGCATAAACACACAGCCTATCACACGGTCTGTGACACGGCCATGTGGATGCCTTTCAGGTAGGGAAATGGCCTAGAACATGGTCAAGGACACGACCTTGTGTCCCTGTTTGTGAAAAATTCTCTAGTCCCTCTATGGTTTACAAGTTATTTGAAAGTGATTTATGAATGATTGTAATGCTTGCATATGTTATGTGTTTTATAAATTGGATTAATGTATGTGATTTAATGTATAATTTGGTATGTGAATATAGTTGCTTATGATGAAAGAAATAATTGCTTAAAGTAGATTAATGTTATAAAATGTCTTGTGACACTTTGAGACCCTAAATCGATGACGGTTATGGGTTAAGGGTGTTACATCCAAAATCTACTGATATTGTGCCTGAGTGAATGCAGGATCCACTGAAACAGGAGTGCCATGAGACAAATCAGGAGACATAGAGGTCTCAGCATTATTAGCTAAAGTTGCATGAGCATCCCTTTTCTTAGAAAACTTGAAATCAGGAGGAAATCCAATAAGTCGATAGCATTGCTCTTTTTTATGACCTTTGATTTTACAATGATCACAGGTCCCATTGAAACGACAACAAGCAAAAACAGAAGCTCCAAACACATTGGAATTCATGACATTAGAATCAGCCATTGAAGAAACACCACTCAAGTGAACACGTTATGATTCTTCTTGAATAAGCATAGAATATGCTTGCCACAAATGGAAAAGGCCGTATAAGAAGAATTTGACTCTGAACAGCAGAAAATGTGTAATTAAGGCCCATTAAGAACTGAAACAATCATTGTTGAAGGATATGTCTTGCATTCTCCTGAGAATTTTCAAACTCACAAGAAGAAAAAGGAACTAACACACTGTATTCATCCCAAAGAAGTCTCAATTTTGTGAAGTAAGCAAAGACAAAAAGATCACCTTGAACCATTGTAGCAATCTCTCGATGTAACAAGAATACACGCGATCCATCCAACTTATCATAACGCTCTTTCAGATCCTTCTAAACAAGCACAAAACTTGAAGCAAAAATGATGCCAGCAGATAAGTCTTTGCTAACAATGTTGAGTATCCAAGAAAGAGCAATCGCATTACAGCAATCCCACAGAGAATGAAGGGACTCATCAAAATCTTCCCTACGATAATCACCATCAAGGAAGCCTAACTTATTCTTGGCAAGAAACACTATCTTCAGAGAACGACTACAAATACTATAATTCTTAATCCTAGTGAGCTTATAAGAAACCAAAAGTGCTCCAAGCGTATCAGAAGGATGAAGATAGAGAATGTGATGGAAATCAATGGAGAAAGCATCCATCGGAGGCATACTAGCAACAAGAAAGAAGAATCAACGATAAAAAAAACTCAAGCAATAACAGGATCACAACCTTGAAACTGATACCATGTTGAAAGATTTAAAAAGTATACTGATAATGTATATCATCATCTTCTTAACTTACAATTGATGGCATTATATACCCAACCTTGTAAACTATAACAGCATAAAATTAACTGACTACATTTGCAACTAACAGCTAACCAACAACTAACAGTTAACTAACAACTAACAGCTAACTAATCTGCAGTTGCTTCCTTCAACATAGTTGAATGGGTTTGTATTTAACTATCATCTGAAGTTATTAATCTAACTAAAATTTAAAAGAAATCAACACTAACACTAGAATTGAGCTCACGGCAATGGAGGAAAACCTTAGAAAATTGTATTTCTCTTTCTTTCTCTCTATGTTCAGCGAAAGAAGATGAAATAATCTAAGTGAATGATCATTCTCTCACCCACTAATTTTATATATTTAACTTCATTAGCATAAATTATAATAAATCTAATGGTTGAGATAAGTATGGGAGAAGTTAATGGAGATTAATGGCAAGGATCAACATCCTCCACTACTCAATCAAGCTTCTTGTTTAATTACTCACAAGCCTTTAGGTTAATAACACACTAAGGACTTTGCTCAATTTCTTATCTAATCCTTTTAATTTAGTTACTTTTACAATTTAATCCTTATGTCTCTAAATTTGTATTCTTTCTCGTAATTGGTTTAATTTTTTGGAATAGCTCAATTTAATAAATCCAACCTCTAAAAATTGAATTCTTTTTAATTCTGAATGAGTTTTACTAGATATGTTGCATTGTCTATTAGATTATTTCTAATCAAGTTACACATGAATGGTGAATACGAAAGAATTTGACTTTTACTTTCATATTTTAGATATAATAATACATTTTTAATATTTCATATTCTAATTATTATTATTATTATTATTGTTTTATTAGTTTGTAAAATATTAAATATTGTTGTTGGAGCCCAATTTTGTCCGTGCCCAACATTGAAACCATAAATAAAACAATTTTAAATTAAATTCATTTAATTTAAAATGTCCCAAAATTACAAACCCCAGCCCAATTATAAACCCAAAATTACACCAAGTGTCCAATTACAAAACCTAATTACATGACAAAGGCCCAAGTGGGCCAAACCTCAAACAAAATCAAAAAACCCTAAATGATGCAACTTGTTCTTACTGCCGCCTTGCCTTGCCCACACAGGAGCCGCCACGTCAGCACCCACCATTTGCCACTACCAGCAACTTGCCTCTGCCACTATCTGCTACCACCATTATCACCTGCAACAAGCAAAGAAGAAAAAATAGCAAAAAAATATAGCAAAAAAAGTGTTAGCCCTAGTTTTTCAAGTATTTTGATGTAACAAAAAGTACATTAAAAATCCCTACTTAAATTTGCAAAACTTGTTCATGAGTCCTTAAAATTATTTTCAAAGTGTTGGACAAAATAAAATCTTAAAAAGCCTTGAAATAAGTTTTTTTTGAAGTCTGGAAGACTTCTACCGATACTTAGTGGAAAAGTATCGGTAGAACATAAGGTAGAAAAACCTTTGTAAATGCTTCAGACTTCTACCTGTAGAACAGGACAAACTACTGATTCCTGCCTGACTTCTATCGATACAACCATGACTTATACCAGTAGAACAAATTCCAGAGAGCAAAGAAGTTGTGGACTGGGACTTCTACCAATACAACCATGACTTATACCGGTAGAACAAACTCCAGAGAGCAAAGAAGTTGTGGCCTGGGACTTCTACCAATACCTTGAAGGCTTCTACCGAAACAAGTCAAGTCAGTAGCCAAAGTTCAGCATCCCCTGCACTCCTACCAATACTCTGATGGGTTCTACCGATACCAAATGAAACCCACAGAGTTATACCGATACAAGGTTGAATCTACCGATACAACGACTCCAACGGTCACTTTGGGTTAAGGATTCTACCGATACAAGTGTACTTCTACCGGAATAATGAAGCTGTTGTCTGCATTAAATGCTGGTTTTAATGGCTGCAATGTCTCTAATTATTTCTAACGGCTACAAACGTCCACAAGGTTGTTAGAGGACTTAAATACAATGTCAAACCTCCCTATTGAAGTTTAACAAAAGACAATAAACAAGTGCTTAACTTTGAAGAACTTATTTTTCTATCATCAATCTTCTAGCAAACTTTTCTTGTACACACTTATAGGTTAAGTTTTCAATCATTCTTTCAAGTGTTGTAACTTTGTGTGAGAGTGCTTATTTGTTGATCATTTGCCTTTTGGAGGTACATTCTCATTCATTCTTATTTTCTCTTATTTTGTGAGGTGTTACTTAAGGTTTTGGGTAGAAAACCTTAAGAGGTAGTAGTTCTATCTTACCTTTAAAAAGATAGAGATTTGTAAGGTTAACCCTTGCCCTTAAAGGTTCAAATCTAGTGGATTTGGGAAATCCTTAGTTGAGGAAAGCTAAGGTAGTGGACGTAGGCAATTGAGGACGAACCACTATAAATTCTTGAGTCGTTTGTATTTCTCATTTTACCAAAACCTTTTTAAAAACACCAATTCACCCTCTCTTGGTGTATTTCGATCATAACAATCTTCCGATGCTCCTCCGTCTTCACATGGGGAACATGCAGCTCTCCTCCCTCCGTCGTCTCCACGCACCATACGTCTACTAGAGGCGATCAATGGACTATTATTGCAAGTCAATGCACGACTTGATGCATTGACTACCCACATCGATGATCGCTATAATCAACTCAACGAGCGATTACATGAGTTGGCCTCTAGATTTCCTCCATCGAAAGATTAGGACTTCATCTCTTGATTGAGTTCTTCATGCTTTTTGGTTGGATTATATTTTGAACTATTTGATGTTTGTCTTACGATATCTATTTTTCTTATTTGCTTTCTTTGGGATATTTTTTTATTTTGACTATGTTTGATTGATTTTGGTTCAACAGTATTACCATTTTATTATTATCATTTTTTATGCATAATTCTTCTTCACTTGTGTTATTTTTATTTTTTATTCGGGTTCAGGTATTGTGCATAACTTTCTTTAGTTTTTCTTTGGGGCTTTTGTTCTTTTTGATATTACAAAAAAGGGGAGATAAATATAAAATTTGCTTAAATTAATTTTCAACATAACTTTTAAAGCAATTTTTTTTTCAAGTTGAAAATTTAAATGAAATAACTTCTAAAATTTTTATGGGAGCTTATTTTGAAAATAATGTTTAAGATAAGGGGAGTTAGCAAAATTTTTTTTCAAAATGTTTTGTTATATCAAAAAGGGGGAGATTGTTAGCCCTAGTTTTTCAAGTATTTTGATATAACAAAAAGTACATTAAAAATCCCTACTTAAATTTGTAAAACTTGTTAATAAGTCCTTAAAATTATTTTCAAAGTGTTGGACAAAATAAAATCTTAAAAAGCCTTGAAATAACTTTTTTTGAAGTCTGGAAGACTTCTACCGATACTTAGTGGAAAAGTATCGGTAAAACACAAGGTAGAAAAACCTTTGTAAATGCTTCAAACTTCTACCGGTAGAACAAGATAAACTACCGATTCCTGCCTGACTTCTACCGATACAACCATGACTTATACTGATAGAACAAACTCCAGAGAGCAAAGAAGTTGTGGCCTGGGACTTCTACCGATACAACCATGACTTATACCGGTAGAACAAACTCCAGAGAGTAAAGAAGTTATTGCCTGGGACTTCTACCGATACCTTGAAGGCTTCTACCAAAACAAGTCAGGTTGCAGACTGCTTTTAATGCTGGTTTTTATGGCTGCAACGGCTACGTTACTTTCCCAACAACCACAACGGTTGGAATTCACTTAGAGGGTATAAATACCATCTTCCAAAGGTCTAGCATTAAGTAGAGCAATGTGCAAAGCCTAAAGATCAATCAAAACAACCAAGAGCTTAATTCTTTCATACATTTTCTTGTAAACACTTGTGAGCTTTTATTGTATTCATTTAGCTCAAGTGTTCTTCTTTGTATTTATGCTTAATTGGCAAACATCCTAATCTTGTAAGGATTGTTTCTTTGTTTACTTGTTTGTTTCTCTTTGAGAGTGGGTTGATACTTAAGGTTTGGGTAGAAACCTTAAGAGAGTTCTATCTTAAGATTTTGGGGTATAAGCCTTAAGAGAGATTGTAAGGTTAAACCTTGTCCTCAAAGGTTATACAAATCTAGTGGATTTGGGAAAATCCTTAGTTGTGGAAAGCTAAGGTAGTGGAGTAGGCATTTGGGGTCGAACCACTATAAATCCTTATGTCCTTTGTTGCAATATTAAATTGCTTCCACCACAACTTCTAAAAGGTCGATTCAACCTCCGTTACCATCATTATCGAGTTAATCCATCGAGCTAACAAAAGCAAGTTGTAATCGGTTATAAAACCGAATTCAAAAGCATTTGTAAGGATCTTTTTTTTCTTTTACATTTTCTAATCAATACATACAGAAGCATTCAAAGCTATCATTACCAGAAGCAAGCATTCAGATATCAAGTCCTCAAGGTATACCATTTCAATAGATTTTTATTCAATATTGACCATTCGAATTTCAAACTGTTTATATTTTAAAAAGTATTAAAGCATTTACTTATTATATTACTAATGTCATTTATTATTTTCAAGCATGCATTTAATATACATTAGGTATAATAAATATTTCTTTTAAAATAATAAGTAATAATAAATAAAGTATAAAAAAACTCGAAGGCTCATACCTGAATCGAATCTGTCATTGCCGTCGGAGCCGAAAGGAGCCCCCTGAGCCGCCACCGTCATCACAACTTTGAATATGGTAGATAAAAAATATATTAATAACAAAAAAATACTAAAACAGATTTAAACAAAAAAATAAAAAATAAAGACTCTTTTTTAAAAGATCTGGATTTCGATCCAGATCTAGGTTTTTAAAATAATAATAATAATAATAAATAAATAAAAACTGATTAAATAAAAAAAGGGGAAAATCTTTTTAAAAAATGGGAAAGTTTCAATTTTTTTAAGATTAAGTCTCGATCTTTCTAGATCTGAGCCCAATCTGGGTTTTGGAGCAAACAAAAAAAGAAAAGGAAGATTTTTTTTACCTAAGAACCACCGTGGACGACGGCGATCGACGACGACGCACGGTGGACCGACGATGGGACCTTAGGTCGAACATAAGAGCTTTGAGGAAGAAGAGTTGAGAGAAAAAAGAAGAAAGAAAATTTTTTTGAAAAGAAATGAAGGAAAAGTGAAATTTTTCTGAAAAATTTGGCTTAAATAACATAATGGAGCGACGCCGTTTTGGCGTTCAGCACTCTGAGCGCAAAACGACGTCGTCTTAGCTTTCTGACCCAAGCTTCGACCCGACCCGATCCGATCCAACTCAAGATCCGTGTGTTTTTAAAAATTGGGCTATTTACCCTTTTGATCCTTCCGTATTTTTTGATTGTTTCAATTTCGTCCTTAATGCCATTTTTAATTTATTTTAAATTTTTCCAACAGTTTTAAATCATTTTCAATTTGGTCCTTTCACTTCTAGAGGTTTGGGAAGGTGCCACGTGTCCTAATTTTTTGGTTTATTATGCATAAAGTCCCTGTTTTGTTTAAAAAATTACATTTTAACCCCCAAACTTCTCCAAAATTACATTTTAACCCTTAAACTTTTCCAAAATCACATTTTCACCTTAAAAACTTTTCAAAATTGCATTTTTGCCCCCAAACATCCAAAAATTACATTTTGACCCCGAACATCCAAAAATTACCATTTTGCCCTCAAATATCCAAAAATTATCATTTTGACCCCAAACATTTAAAAATTACCATTTTAACCTCAAACATCCAAAATTACCATTTTGTCCCTTAACATCCAAAAATTACCATTTTGCCCTCAAATTTCCAAAAATCATATTTTCGACCTCAAATTTTCCAAAAGTTCGATTTTAATCCCGAATTTGCCAAAAATTTCAATTTTAATCCCTAAATTCCTCAAAAATTAAGTTTTCATCCCAAACTCTCCGAAGCTCCGTTTTCAACCCCGTTTGTTTTGTTTTTTTTTTTTTTCTTCAATATTCATACATAGAATTTAATTATTATTCTTTCATATTTTATATTCTATTAATTTTATGTTTAATTTTTATACATTTATTTATTTGCTTAACTATTTTGTCTCGTCTTATTTAATCTTTGCTATTAATTGCCCATTCATGTTTAATTTATACTTTCGTTTTCAAAGTTATTTTACATACAAATAAACCTTTAAAACCGAGGCAATGTCCTTCTCGTGTGAAAATCTCGAAAAAGCATGCCTTAACGTGCTGGGTGTGATTGTTCATATAATTTACACGAATCGAATATCCTCTTCCATACTTTTTAAATGTCTTTTAATTTCAAGATTCTCCGAAAGTCGAAACAAACGGGCATTTTTTTCGAATCTAATTTTATGAAAATCACATGAAATAAGCTATGTGTCCGAGGATCGTATTTTAAACTGAATTCGAAATTGAGTTCTCAAAGAATATACAAATAATTTTAAAACAAAAACGAAGCAATATCCTTTCATTTTCAAAATTATTTTACCTTCAAATAAACCTTTAAAACCAAGGCAATGTCCTTTTCGTGTGGAAACCTCGAAAAACCATGCTCTAACGTGCTGGGTGTGATTTTCGTATAATTCATGCTATCGAATATCCTCTTTTAAATCCTTTCAAAATGTCCTTCAATTTCGAAATTTCGAGATTGTCGTGCCCTAATGTGTTGGACACGGCCTCAATGAAATTCGAAATACATAGGCGTTTTGTTCCTCGTATTTTAAACTTCACTTGAGATTTCAAAGTTTTAACAAACAATGACCCGAAAGTAATCAACATGGTACCAATTTTAGGCGTGTGAGGGTGCTTATCCTTCCTCATACATAATCGACTCTCGAAGCCATTTTTTGTATTTCGAAGACCAAAATGTTTTTCAAAACGGATTTTAAATGTTTTGTGCTGATTCAATTACACCATATAAAAATATTGGTGGGGACTCCTATTTTTCGATTTTTAAAATATTTTTCGAGATCTGTTTGTTTTTCCCAAAAATAAACGTTTCGACAATTGTTAAACACGAATTCCCCGTCCTTCAAATTTTTTAAGAGTATTGGATAAATTTGCTTCTTTTGTGTGTGTAAAATGTTTAAATGACATAATTATGTTTATATATTTTATCGAAAATGAAGAAGGTAATATATATGAAAATAAGAAAAGAAAATACACTTATGACTTTACTTGTGTTTCGTCTTTAGGGTTAGCTTGTTTTTATGCAAATTTACATAATCTAATTAAGGAAATAAAACCAAATAAAATAAAATCTATTTCTAGAATTAAGCCTAAGAATTTGTAATAATATTTTCTTTAGGGACCAAAATTAAAGAGTAACTTTTACGATAATAAAAATGTAATTTTTAAAATATTAAATCAAGATTTTATTATTTTTAAGCAATTTACTAATTTAAAATTTTAAAAATTTTAAAGGTCTACATGAAAAAAATTTTATTTTAAGAAAATCGGGGCCTGTCAGCCCCCACTAGATTGTGATATTAAATCTAATTTGTCATTCCCTTATTAGAAAGGGATATAGATGACGTGGAATCACATTTTCATACAATCTTTTCTCCTATGAGAATATGTTAACATTAATTATATAATGGAAGAAAAAATCACTAATTTCATCCATAAAGACATCTTATTGATAGGACTTAATCGAAACCATCATCTTGTTTTGAGAACACCAGAAGAGTGAAAAGAAATTCTCAGCAAACTGTTTGAGAACGGAAGTTTTGACCATTTCTGAAGTAAGAAAAACCGAACAAATGTTTGTTATCGTATGTACCAAGAAAAGAAAAAAGGCTAAAAATCTGCTGATGCTAACAAGGGAAAGACAAGAAGAAGATTATTACTCAATGAAGTGAGCAAATCCAAACTCAACATGGATTCATTTTGTTTCTGCTCTTTTCATAACGTTGTAAATTCTTTAGAGTCTGCAAAGATTATGATTGCTAATCATAAAAATCATCTTTTGAATTGATTGATAAGTTGCCCATTATTCCTGTCAGAAACCAAGCAATGGCTTCCAAAAACTCACACTACGTATTATTGGTGGACAACGTAAGATTTTCTGATTTTCCGATTCATTCTACGACAAAACATATGTCGCACATGTACACATGTTTGTTCTTTTTCACAAAACCTTTTACACTTGAACATGGAAGCTGGTTGGCTAGGCCTGGAAACAGCACGTGTCTGATACTTAGAGACAAATAAAATAAAAATAGTTAAAAACTCCGAGCCACGTTATAAACCACAGGAAACACCCCATGTAGCTTTCATGGATATAGAGTGTAGACAGTAGGAAACTCATATATACACATTAATGCACAGTGTTCTTATGACTTTGACGTACCATTTAATCTTAACAGCATCTAGTTAAGTTTAGCTTAGTTTAGCTTTAAAATTTACATGCACCATGGGGATTGCAAGGCGTCCCAACCAGTTGCTTCCATAAGGTTGCTAGCGAAACTACCTGGATCACCCATCATTGGAAAGTCCAAAGACATAGCAGTTTCAGCCCAAATGGAGTCATCTAAAAGAGGCAAGTTGGCGTTCATATTTTCCCAGAACCCCTCGATTCCATCTTCAGTAATCTGTCCAAACTTTGCATCCACGTTCCCTTGAATATCAATGTTCTCGTTGGGTAAAGAAGGCATTACTGAGGAGTCATTGTTGTACACTGGTATTGGTGCCATGTCATTGACCCTAATAGTTGGGTTATTTGATGATGAACTGATCATACTCATACCTGAATTGCTCACGTTTTGGGGTTGGTAATTCACCATTGGAGCCACCTGAGTATTAGCTGCTGAAGAAGGTTGAGACTGAGGGTTGTTGGCACATAATTCAGGCAAATTGAGCTTGGCATCCGAGCCATAGAGTTTACGTGCGGCAGCATCGTAAGCCATTGCCGCTTCATGAGAAGTGTCGAAGGTTCCAAGCCAAAGACGAGCACCACGATTCGGTTCACGAATTTCAGCAACCCATTTACCCCAAGTTCTCTGCCTCACACCTTTGTAAGTGCAGAGAGCGTTCTCTGGACCACCTTTTCCTCTCATGCATCCTTTTCTCGAGCTTGCTTGTGCTGGCTTCCTCACTTGTTTTCTTTCTCCAAAGCCACTACCCGTCATTGATGTTGACATTGTTCCAACATGGAACCTGGGGGGAGTAAGGAAAAGGTGAAGAAAGAAAGTGATTGATAACTGATAAGCACATTGGGGTTAATGGTATTTATATGATAGAAAAAGGGGAGATAAGAGCTCAAATGGGGGGTGATTAAGCTTGCCCGAAACGTGTCTTAAGATGGGTTTGGCATGGAAACCCTGTTAGCTCGTGTCGACAGCAAAGCTCACAGCCATTTCTCATAGACACACTTGGCCTAGGCTCTTGTCTGTACACAAGCTCATGTGGCAAACACTGAAGAAAAAAAGAAATGGAAAAAGTAGTTGGATTTAGGAAATTCTGGAGGAGAGAATAGAGGAAATGGATAATGGTGAATTTAACAATGAGGAACGGCGTGATCGGTTGGAGATAAGAACAATTCTTTCCCAAGTTAATTAAAATCAATCACCATAAACACCAAACTGATTAATTATTTTTTAAAATTCTTTTAAATTAATTAAACTTATTAATTAATTAATCAAAATAAATTTTTAAAAAATTCATACATAAATTATACAAAATAAAACTCCGAATCCAATGAAAAAAAAAGAAAAGAAAAGATGGAGAGTTATATAAGGGACATCTGAGTTGGTACACTGAATGTGATTTGGAAGGTCAAAGTGAAAGTGGGATACTCAAATGGGGTCCATGCTGCTATAACTTCGTACACTGAATGTTTCCGAGTTGAATGGACTCAGGGTGCCAACTCGATTGTCTTCATTCAATTCCATGTGTGTAAAGTAGGTAACGCATTCAGAAGAGTAAAACAAAATCTTGCACAAGAAGTAAGGTGGAGGCAGTGCCCTTTTGAGGCTATAGAAGAGCAGGCAGGCAGGCATGGAGACCATATTCCAAATGAAAATCCAACTATAGGAACCCAACAACTCATCTCTTTAACTCCAATATTGCAGGGCCCTTGATTTAGCCGAGGCACAGCAGGTTAAACTGCAAACTTGGCCCTCTTTGGTGCTGCTGCTACATTTAATAGGAAACAAGTAAAATATGAAGGCAGAGGCAAAAATTTTACAGAGCCAAATTGTATTTTATTTTTTATTTTTTACTAATGAATGAGTAAATTAATTTATGTAGATTAGTTCAAGGAACAAATCAATCTTTTCTATTAAAATTTTCATTTTTTTATACTGTTAAAAATTAGTGTACCTAATAGAATTATCAAGCAATGACATCTAGCTTGTCATATGTACATCATGCTGACATTTAAAGATCAATTTTTAACTGTAAAAATGACTAAAATTTTTAACAAAATGACCAATTAATTTTTTATCTAATGTACAAATACTAATTTAGCTATTTTTTTAAGGAGTAAAATGCAATTTACTTATACTTTTACTAGAGGTATTCATGGGTCGGGCTAGACCTGTTTGAACCGAGTCTAAGCATGATACTAACATATTTTATTCTTGCTCAAGCCCAGCTTGGCCTGAAATCTGCGCTTAAAATTTTGCTCAAACCCGTCCATATTTACAAAAGATTAATTCAAACCCATTTTAGGTCCGCCCATATTAGTTTTTAATTTTTAAAAAAATATTTATATTGTTTTATTTTAATATTTAATAATTTCATAAATTTTTTATTTATTGAAAATTTTTATATAGCCATCTTAATTTTTTTTAATGTTCACATTAGAGTAATATTATATATTTAATATAGATTATTTTTTTAATGTGTTTTAAATTACATTAATATATAAAAAAACACATAATATAAAGTATTATAAACTTAAAATGGGTCGGGTCGGGTTTAGATCTTGAATGTTCAAGCCCGAGCTCAATTCATATTTTAAATGGGCTTAATTTTTTTTCAAGCTCATTTTCTAGCCCAATATTTTTGTCCAAATCCTCCCAAATTTCGAGCGGACTTCTGAGCCTGAGCAAATAACTCGACCGATAAACAGTTCTAACTTTTACCTAAAGGCATATGATGGCAACTCAATTAACAAATAAAAAATTCCATTTATAAAATGTATGGGATAATCCTAAAACCTCTTAACTATCTTATTATTAGTGCAAGTTTCACACTCAGAGCCTTTTTCAGTTTTTTATATGATCTGCAAGTCTCTCTTATCTTTTTTTTTTGAATTACAAGGGGAAGGTAAAACCTTAACAACAACGCAATTGGTGTGACTAGAACTTAGACCACACTCGAAGCAATGAACCCTTAATCATCAAGCCAACACACTGGATTCAAGCCCCTCTTTATTTTACTTAGGTAGAAGTCTAACTCAACATAGAGGAGGATGACATCAATACAACTAAACCTTTCTATTTTTTTTTTGAATATACTGGTGTGATTACATGGTAGTATCTGTTCATATTTTTTTAACCCTTAGACAATGCACACACACCTTGCACACACAGATGCTCGAACCCAAGGCCCCTAGGATGAACTTCTATTATTAAAAACATCATTTTGTATGTATTATATAAAAGGAAGTGAGATAAGATGAAATTTTAACAATTGTTTGAAAAATACTTAAATGATAAAGTTATATTATTTTTAAGGTGATATTTAATTTTTTTATCAGTACTAAAATTATTTTTATTTTATATTAAAATGTTATAAATATATATATATATATGTATCTAGTCAATAAGAGACGGTCACATAATATAAATTTAAAAAATATATATGTTTTATTTTTTATTTTTTTCTTTTATATTATTTCTCTCTTATTTTTTATTATATCTTGTCGAAACGTTTATTTTTCGAAAAAGAAAAAAATGACTCGAACAATATTTTAAAATTTGAAATATGGAGTTGCCACCAATTTTTTTATATGGTGTGATTGGATCACCACAAAACGTTTAAAATTCGTTTTGAAAAAAATATTTTGGTCTTTGAAATCCAGAAAATGGGTTCGGGAGTCGATTACGTATGAGGAAGGATTAGCACCTCACACGCCCAAAATTGGTACCATGTTAATTACTTTCGGGTCTTTGTTTGTTAAAACTTTGAAATCTCGAGCGAAGTTTAAAATACGAGGAACAAAACGCCCGTGTGTTTCGAATTTCATTGAGGCCGTGTCCAACTCGTTAGGGCACGACATTCTCGGAATTTCGAAATTGAAGGACATTTTGAAAGGATTTAAAGAGGATATTTCGATCGTGTGAATTATATGAAAAATCACACCCAGCACGTTAGGGCATAATTTTCCGAAGTTTTCATACGAAAGGATATTGTCTCGTTTTTGTTTAAAATTATTTGTATATTTTTTGAGAACTTGAAATTTTGAATTAAGTTTAAAATACGATCCTCGGACACATAACTTATTTCACGTTTTTTTCAAAAATTAGACTTGAAGAAAAATGCCCGTATGTTTCGAATTTTTCGAAGAATTGAAGTCCTGTCCAACACGTTAAGGCACGACATTCTTGTAATCTCGAAATTAAAGGTCATTTGAAAAGTTTGGAAAAGGATATTCAATTCATGTAGATTGTACGAAAAATCACACCCAGCACATTAGGGCATGATTTTTCGAGATTTCCACATGAACAAGATATTGCTTCGGTTTTAAAGGTTTTCTTGTATGTAGAAATAATTTTGAAAATGAATGTGTCAATTAAATATGAATGGGCAGCTTATAGCAAATATTAAATAACACAAAACAAAATAATTAAGCAGATAAATAAATGCACAAAATTTAAACATAAAATGAATAGAATACAAAATACGAAAGAATAATAATTAAATTCCATGTATGAATATCAAATAAAAAAACAAACGGGGTCAAAAATAGAGTTTCAAAAGAATTCGGGATGAAAACGTAATTTTTGAGGAATTTAAGGGTCAAATTTGAAATTTTTAGAAAATTTGGGATTAAAATCGAACTTTTGGAAAATTTGAAGTCAAAAATGTGATTTTGGAAATTTGGGGGCAAAATGGTAAATTTTGGATGTTCAGGGGCAAAATGGTAAATTTTGGAAAAGTTTGAGGTGAAAATGTAATTTTGAAAAAGTTTGAGGTGAAAATGTAATTTTGAAAAAGTTTGGGGTGAAAATGTGATTTTTAAAAAGTTTAGGGGTAAAAATGTGATTTTAAAAAAATTAGGGGTCAAAATGTAATTTTGGAAAAGTTTAGGATGAAAATGTGATTTTAGAAAAGTTAGGGGTTAAAATGTAATTTTGGAGAACTTCGAGGGTTAAAATGTGATTTTTAAAGAAAACAGGGGCTTTATCTACAAATAACCCATAAAAGTGCCACATGGCAGCTTCTCATGCATTTTGAAGTCAAATGACTAAATTGTAATGCTTTTAAAATTACAGGGCAAATTTAAAATAAATCAAAATTTGAATTAAGGATAAAATTGAAGCAAAACAAAAAAAAGAAGGATCGATTGTACAAATAAACCAAAAAAGGACACGTGGTAGCTTTCTGGGCTTCAAAAATGTTAAAGGACTAAATTGAAAATGAAATAAAATTAATGGGTAATTTTAAAATAAATTAAAATATTAAAAAGGACGAAATTGTAACGTTCTAAAAAAATCGGAAGGACTAAAGGCATAAATAACCCAATTTCAAAAACCACGCGGATCCTCTTGCTGGGTAGAGACGGGTCGGACCGGATCACATAAAACTACGTCGCTTTAGGTGTTTTAAGCCATGCCCAATACGACGTCATTTTGGGAGGCTTTAAATACCCTTCAAAACTCAAAAAAAAAAATCACTTTACTCCCTTTATTTCAAAAAAAATATGCTTCCCTTCTTCTTTTCTCCCAAAGGCTCAAAGCCTTTTCCAATGGCCGGACATATTCCGATCGTTGGACCGCCGCATACCGTCACCGATTGCCACTGTGCACGGTGGCCGAAAATCAAAATAATTTCTTTTTTTAATTTTTTTATTTTAAAATCGTAGATCAGGACTAGATCTATCAAGATCAAGCCCCATTTTCAAAAAAGGTTAGAAAGATTCAATTTTTTTAGTTTTTAAAATAGGTTTTAGTGTTTTTTTTATTAAAATCTTTAGTTTTTTACTCTTCTTTTTTGTAGATCCCTCCACATAAAGACGTGGGCGCTGTTTGAGATCACCCTACGGCCATGAGCAACGGCGGCACACAAGGTAAACCCAAACCCTTTTCTCTTTTTCTTTTTCTTTTTATTTATTCTATTTCAAAAATAAAATTTAAAAAAATATGTAAAATATGTATATAAATATATATGAACACGAAAATACTATTTAGAAATTGCTTTTGATTTTTTTATTTCTATTCCTTTTTTGAAAATCGAATCCCTATTTACAATGCTTTTTGTTCGATTTTTATAGTCGAAAGATTCATTACAACTTGTATATTTTTTTCCATTTTTCTTGCTTTTACTATCTTTTCTCTCTGTTTTGCAGGTGATGATGGCGGTGGTGGCAAATTTAACATGGTGGCAGAGGCAAGTTGAGGGTGGTGTTGGTGGTGGAAGCTGACATGGCAATACCCAAGTGGACAAGGGTGGCGACGGCTGGTAGCAACTTGCTACAATTAGGGTTTCTCAAAATTTTTTATTGTATTGGACTGATTTGTAATTTGGGTTTTTTTAGGGTTTGTATTTTGGACATGTAATTGGGTTTAGACTCAAAATTTGTAATCTGGACATTTTTAAATTTAAAATAAATTTAAATTTAAAAATTTATTTTTGGTTTATTTTGGATTTAATATTAGGTCCGGTCAAAATTGGGCTCCAACAGCTGCCCCTCTTTGCTCATTGCTGCACAGCAGGAACAGAGCAAAGACCAGAAGGAAGTCCAATTTTATCATGTCTCATTTCTTTGATGCTCTTTCTTTAATCAGTCTACCCTTCGCTTTATCAGTCGTTCAGCTTCACTGCATCCGCTTCTCTACGTCTTCAGGGTTGTGATTCCATCTTACCCTAAGGAAATTTCAAAAAGACAAAATTTGCTACTATAACTTCACTTAATTCACTAATTCACTTACAACTTCAAGGAGATTGAGATATGTCATCGTAGTCTTTGATTCAATTCACTGACACTTTAAGTGTGTTGTGGCTTCATCTCTCGGTCTACTTCTCTGTATCTCATCAGGAAGATGATCACTTTATTGCTTTGACCCACTTCTTTTTATCTCATCAGGAAGATAGGGTTTGAAGCTTCACTCACATTAAACTTTGCTTCATTTGATTTGGTTTACTTCTTTGTATCTCATCAAGAAGATGACCGCCTCATTTGTTTTAATCCACTTTTTTGTATCTCATCAGGAAGACGGATTTGGTCCCCTTCTCTGTATCTCATCAAGAAGATGACCGCTTTCTTACTTTGACCCACTTCTCAGTATCTCATCAAGAAGATGGAGGTTCGAAGTTTCACTCACATTGAGCTTCGCTTCATCGATTTGGTCTACTTCTTTGTATCTCTTCAAGAAGATGACCGCATCACTTATTTCAATCCACTTCTCTGTATCTCATCAAGAAGACGACCGCTTTATTGTTTTGGATAACTGCAATCTGCCCCATGATTGGGGTAAGAGATTAGATAGCTGTGATTTACCTCGTGATCGAGGTAAGAGATCGGGTGGCTGCAATCCACCCAAGGCTCGGGGTAAAAGATTGACTGATGGTGATCTACCTAAAGCTCGAGGTAAAAGATCGAATGACTGTAATCTACCCCAGGCTCGGGGTAAGAGATTAGCTCATGGTGATCTGCCCTAGGCTCGAGGTAAAAGATCGGATGGCTACAATCTACCCTAAGCTCGGGGTAAGAGATTGGCTAATGGTGATCTGCCTCAAGCTCGGGGTAAAAAATCGAATGGCTACAATTTGCCCCAAGCTCGGGGTAAGAGATTGGCTGATGGTGATTTACCCTAGGCTCGAGGTAAAAGATCGAATGGCTGCAATCTGCTAAGGCTCAAGGTAAGAGATTGGTTGATGGTGATTTGCCTCAAGCTCGGGGTAAAAGATCGAATGGCTGCAATCTATCCCAGGCTCAGGGTAAGAGATTGGCTGATGGTGATCTGTCCAAGCTCGAGGTAAAAGATTGAATAGCTACAATCTGCTTCAAGCTTGGGGTAAGAGATTGGCTGATGGTAATCTGCCCCAAGCTCAGGGTAAGAGATTGAATGGCTGCAATCTGCCCCAGGCTCGGGGTAAGAGATTAACTGATGGTGATCTGTCCCAAGCTTGAGATAAGAGATCGGCTGGTTGTAATCTGTCTTAGACTCATGGTAAGAGATCGAATGATGGTGATCTGCCCCAAGCTCAAGGTAAAAGATCGGATGGCTGTAATCTGCCTCAAGCTCGGGGTAAGAGATTGGCTGATAGTGATCTGCCCCAGGCTCGGGGTAAAAGATCGGATGTCGAAACTTCATCTTGCTCTTACTGTAACTTCAGAGAGATAAAGACTTGGTGTGGTAGTTTTAATTTGTTTTACTGCAATTTCGAGGTAAAAGATTCATCGTTACAGCCTTATCTGCTCTGTCATGATTCTAAGGTACTAAGTTCGTCTTTGCGACCTCAATCTTTTCCTTAAACTCTTCATGGCATTGAGTTCGTCATTACGGCCTCAACCTTTCCCATCACATTTTCATGGTACCGGATTCACCGTTTCAACCTCAATGTTTCTCATCACATCTTCTAAGGTATCGGGTTTGCTGTTACAGCCTCAACATTTCCCTTTAATCTTTATGGTACTGGATTCGTCGTTGCGGCCTCAATCCTTTCTATCATATCTTCTAAGATATCGGGTTTGTCATTACAGCCTCAACCTTACCCTTCAAATCCTCATGGTACCAGGCTCGCCATTGCAGGCTCAACCTTTCCTTTCATATTTATTTTATTTTATTTTATTTTATTTTTTTAAGGTGCTGGATTGGTCGTCGCGGCCTTAATCCTTCCCTTCAAATTTTCACGGTACCGGGTTCACCGTTACGGCCTCAACCTTTCCCATCACATCTTCTAAGGTACTGGGTTCGCCGTTGCAACCTCAACCTTTCCTTTCGTATCTTTTTAGGTATTGGGTTCACCATTGCGACCTCAACCTTCCCTTCGTATCTTCATGGTACCGAGTTCGCCGTTGTGGCCTCAACCTTTCCTATCACATCTTCTAAGGTATCGGGTTCGCCGTTGCGGCCTCAACCTTTCCCTTTAATCTTCATGGTACCGGATTCGCCGTTGCGGCCTCAATCTTTCCCTCCAAATCTTCATGGTACCGGGTTCGTTGTTGCGGCCTCAACCTTTCCCTTCAAATCTTCATATTTCCTCTATTCATTTCGCCATTTCTTAGTAATGAAACTTGTAGAATATGTTTTAATGGGCCTCTATGTAGGCTAGATTATTTAGGATGCCATGATCAGGATGAGTCAAATGCTCCTAAATAGATGAGTATGGATGCTGAATGAAAAAGAAATGTCGTTTTTTAGAATGATTTTATTTTTGGTCCTTAGTCAACATCGTTCATTGTTGGTCTAAGTCCTATCACTGATGTGTTATCATGTTCTTCTTTGGTATGGTATCTTTATCGTGGAACCTAAAGAGGTAGTCATAATTTGACTATTTGTTTCAAGACCCTTCTAACCCTCGGGTTTGGTTATTTTCAACTAGTGATCCTATTTCAGGTTCGTGTACTATTTAGAAAATTTTCAGAATGATATGCAAAAATCCTTTTATTCCTTATATTGTAAACCATTAACCGTTATTTCAAATGCAAAGATTCTTGAATCAAGGTTATAAGGTGGATGAAATTGAATTTGATTGCAAACAAAAGTCGCATGACTGAAAAGATCGTTGGCTCATTAATCGCTATTTTGATGCAGAATTGCTTGAACATGGTCGCAAGGCGAATGAAATTTTATTGGAAGCAAGGCTCACATGAATGAAAAGATTAAAAATGACCCATATTAGTCAAAAAGTTTCCAAACATAAAGTGAGCAAAGAATAAAGTTAGGTGCCCCAGATATCAAAGTATGAGCTTCACTGAGCAAACTTGATGAGGACCATTCTGAGCTTGACATATGTTCATGAAACTTGGAGTACTTCGTCAATGCTTCAAGGTGTAAAGTTTCTCTATTTTGCTACTTTTGAGAGTGAAGACCCTTTCATGCCCCTTTCTTCAAAATTGAGTCTCCCTTTCAGGTTTCAACTCAAGTCTCCTTAGGTTTCGAGATGCCCTTTACGAGTTTTCACCTCGACCTCTCTTTTTCTTTTTCCTCTTTTTCTCTCCTTTTTTTTTCTTTTTTCATTTTTTTCTTTTTTTTTTCTTTTATTTTTCTTCATCGAATTTGAGTTCACGAAGTTGGGCAAGTCTTTGCCGATCAAAATTAAAGCTTCTCCAAAAATGACTTTTTTCGCCTCATGAGGCCTTTCCCAATTCGACGTCTATTTTCCTTGGAAGTCTTTTGTAAGCAAGATCCTTTTTAAAACCAGAGCTCTCTCGTGGAGTTTATAGAGCTGATCCTTTTTTGTCATAAACCCTTGATGACTTTTAGTATCTTTTCTTCAATCAAGTTTAGCTGACTGCATCTGGATTGGATCCATTCTTCTTCCTCAGCTCTAACAAAATCTAGAGGGAAAGAAACTTGACTTCAATAGGTAGGACGACTTTCATTCTAGTGAGAAAGGTATTGCCCCAGTGGATGTTCTAATAGAAGCCCAATAAGCCTTGAAGAAAAATGGTGATTTCTCATGTCGAGCCTTTGTAGGTCTCTGCTAATCCTTTCGATGTTCTTATTGGTCACCTTCAATGCCTCATTCACTCTTCTTCTTTTTTTTATTGTGGTCTCTAGATTGGATCCATTCTTCTTCCTCAGCTCTAACAAAATCTAGAAAGAAAGAAACTTGACTTCAATAGGTAGGACGACTTTCATTCTAGTGAGAAAGGTATTGCCCCGGTGGATGTTCTAATAGAAGCCCGATAAGCCTTGAAGAAAAATGGTGATTTCTCATGTCGAGCCTTTGTAGGTCTCTGCTAATCCTTTCGATGTTCTTATTGGTCACCTTCAATGCCTCATTCACTCTTCTTTTTTTTGATGTGGTGCTGAGTCGTGATACTTGTTCTTGAATTGACTTTAGACTTTTGCTATCACGTTATTGCTCAAATTTAAGTCATCGTCGGATAGGATACTTTTCGGCATTCCATATTGACTTATAATCTCTCATTTTCAATAATCTGCTTAACCGTCGATTGTCATAGAAAGTAGTAATCAATTATCATGAGGACGAATTGATGCTCATTAGAAACTCTTTTGTAAAGTTGGCTTGATGGTGCCATTGCTTCACATAGAAAAGGTCATCGCATGGAAAGGTGAATAAATTTTCAAGATTCCCTTTACGGGTTTTCGTCTTGACTTTTCCTTTCTTTTCTTTCTTCTTTTTTATTGGGTTTTAAAATGCCCTTTACGGATTTTTCGATCCATCTTTTCTTCTTTTTTATCTTTTTTTTGATAACACATCGAGCCTCAATTTTTGAAGTTTCTGTTAAATTGGATTGCATTCTTCCTTTATGAGAGCCTGTGTGTCACGACATCAGTTCCTTAAACCTGGCATACTTCGATAAGACCATGCAAAGACCTTTGGATTCTCGAGGTAACTTGCCTTGTTTTTACAAAGACAAATGTCTCGATTCTTACTTAAAATCACAACTCTTCAAGGTGATGTTCATTTCCAATCTTTCTCAAACATCTGTAGCAGATCGGGAGACAAGTCACATCCTTGATCATTTTCAAAGTCTCAAAGTTTTTCAGGACACATGTCTTACTCAAAAGGATCTAAGTCGACAACAGTGTCGCTCATGTCCTTGATATCAAGGGATCCAACATATGGGTAAGAGAATGAATTTAAGAATGAACAACCATTTGGTATAAGTATGACTAAAAAAGAAATGCAAGATGTTTGCCAAGCAAGACACAAGAAATGCATCATTTTCATCGAAATAAAAGACAGTGGTCATGTGCTCTTTATAAAATGATCCCTATTACTCTCAGACTTAGAGTGATAAGTGCGTTCTGAATATTTTTCTAGAAAAGTCCTAAAAACTTCAAGAAGCTCCTCCCCAGTCTAATTGTCCAAAATACTTCCAAGGGCATAGGGATGAACTCTCGATAGGTTCCACTCTCCACATGATTTTTGTTCAAATTTTCAGCATTCTCTATCTTGATTTATCATGTTTCCTCTCAGTTTTTATTTAGAGTTGATGACTCTCTCTTACACGAATGTTTCAAATATGGGATTTAATGAAGTGCAATGCAAATGACTGGTAAAATGCATGCAAACAGACGTTGATTCTTGGTTCCATTCGATTAGAACAATTTTACTAAAAAACAAATTTCTTTACATAAGGCAGATGCATGTATGGTCGTGCCTTAATGCTCCAAGCCCTAATTTTCCAAGCTAATTTGCTCCGATTTGATCCTGATTTCCAATCCAAGGTGTCGATCTTGAATGGTTAAGGTCCACAAGTGGTTAGTCATTTCTCGCACTTGGTTAAATTCTTACTTGCAACATGGTCCCTATCTCAGCCTTGCCCTTAAGAGCGTTAGAGCCATTCCTTGTTTCTTTTTAATTTCTTTTAGTGATATCATCTTGTCTTCAGATAGCCATAAATTCCTTCAACGGAGAGTAACCCTTAGAGAATACTCAACAAGAGACCTTTTGACTTTTCAAAAAAAAATGGCCACGAAACCAAACTAGAAAAAGTTATGCACCAATACACCTTTTTTACCCTTTCTTCGACAGGTGTTTAGTGGATAAGATTGCTAGAACATATGTGATTCTCTTGTCAAATTGGTTAAACAAATCTGCAACCGTGCCCTCTACGTGCCCCAACACTTTAGGGAAGACGGCTAACTCATACATGTTTCAAGCAAAAATGATGACATTTTTTTCTTGCATCTGGGTACACTATGTCTTACGGGTTTTTCAAAGTAATGTACTTGTTATCCCCTTTTTCCTTGATCAGGGCTGCAACCCAATGCTCGCTCATTCAGAATAGGTCTTATGATTTTTGAATCCTCAGGCAACGTAACGTATTCCTCTTCCTTATGTTCATGTTTCTGAAAGTGAAGTAACTAAGCTTGAGTGAGTAAGGCAAATCAACATATTCGAATTAGAACATCTGCTCTATTTTGTCTTCCATGCGTCTTTTAGCTCTTGCAAATTATTATGGGTTTCATTTATTTGGGTGTAATCCCAGAACTTTGATATGTACCCCTTTGAAAGGTTTTCACTTTTCGTTTTTTCTTTGACCACATACACACAACCACGTTGGCTTCTACCTTATCAAGGAATCCATTTTCTTATTACCAGCTCTCTATTTGGCAATAGAACATGAATCAAGACCCTTTTTTGATGAAAATGCAATGCAAACAGATTCAAAATATATTGCAAAAAAAATAATCGTGTCTCTTACCTTATTCAGGTAACCACTAAAGGTTTAATACAGTTCCACTTATGGAATTAAATGCAAGTTAATAAAATGTGCAGCTTATGAATGCATGTATGCATAAGAAAAGGTGTTGATTTTGAACTCAATTCCATTAGAACAACTTCTCTAGAAGAAAAAATTCTTTACATAAAGCGAATGACATAAACGGCTTTGCCTTACTGCCTAAAGCTTTGATCTTTCTAAGAAGTCCGGCTAATTTTCCCTCCGTCTTGATTTGATTCGTATTGCATGCTCAATATATCAGCTTCAACGGCTAACGTTTGCATGTAATCAACCACTTCTCTCATTTGGGTGAGTGCTTTCAACCTGTCTTTGAGCATGTCAAAAATGGTGCACAACCGATGAACCTCCATTCTCATTCTCTTTGACAAGCGTTCAATGATCTAAAGGTCTCGGCGAGGATTGCTGGGACCGGAGTGACTCCCTTGCTAAAAAGATTTGCAACTGCATCTTTCACATGCCTTAATGCTTTTAGGAAAATGACTAACCCGTATATGCCTAGATCGAAAATGTCGATACGTTTCTTCTCATCTGGGTGTGTCAGTATTAGATCTCATAGACTTTTCCAATTGATACACTTATTATCTCTTTTACCTTGATCCGGGATGCAACCCGTTGTTCACTTATTCCGATTGTATTCATCAGTCTTTTCAAAAAAGGTTGGGACATATGCATATTTAGAATAGGCCTTGTCGACTTGAATTCTTGGGCAACGAATCAGTGCTGTGTATTCTTTCACTGTGGGCATCATGTCGAAGTTTCCAAAGGTGAAACAGCTATATACGGGATTCCAATGTTGAGTGAGAGCTCGAAAGAGGTGTTTGTCTATCTTCCCTTCGAGTGAGTAGGGTAGGTCTTCGTATTCCCTATAAAACATTTGCTTCGTCTCATTATCCCACTGACCCCAAGTCTCTCTCAATTCTTGCAAACTGTTTTGTGTTACCTTAATCCGAGTATAATCCCAAAATTTTGATAAATGCCCCTCTTTCAAACTATCTCCTTTCTCACGCTGTCGTTCCTCTGACCATAAGCACGCAACCATGTTATCTTCCACTCTATCAAGAAATTCATCTTCTATGATGAAAGAACAAAGAACCTAAGAACTTGTCTTGGATAGTTGCTAAAAGGTTCGGTATAACTCCTTTTAAGGCAAGTACTTATGGCTCATTATATTTGGTTCAGGCTCTAGAGAAAGGGTACCCAAACCAGTAGATTCCTCGATCCTCACCCATTACAGGCTCATACAGATGAGTTCGGTTTAGGACACATTTCCCACATGTTTGCACGAAAGTGAAAACTTCACGAAAACATGGGTACGGATGTAATCTCGAAAGCGATTCACTATCCTGCACGAAGCTGAAAACCTCACGAAGGAGTAGTTTCCCACTTCCACTTAAGAAGGCAGTAACAAATTGCATATGAATGCAAACTTATACTAGCAATTATAGCATAACACAAAAATACAAAGGATCGTATATTAAACAAAATCGAAAGTTTAAAAACTTTCAATAAAAGACCCGAAAATAATCAACTTTTGGCTTGACTCTCTTTTTAAAAAAAAAATTCCCCAGCAAAGTCGCCAAGCTGTCGAAACGTTTATTTTTCGAAAAAGAAAAAAAATGTCTCGAACAATATTTTAAAAATCGAAATATGAAGTCGCCACCAATTTTTTTATATAGTGTGATTGGATCACCACAAAATGTTTAAAATTCGTTTTGAAAAAAATATTTTGGTCTTCGAAATCCAGAAAATGGGTTTGGGAGTCGGTTATGTATGAGGAAGGATTAGCACCCTCACATGCCCAAAATTAGTACCATGTTAATTACTTTCGGGTCTTTGTTTGTTAAAACTTTGAAATCTCGAGCGAAGTTTAAAATACGAGGAACAAAATGCCCGTGTGTTTCGAATTTTATTGAGGCCGTGTCCAACACATTAGGGCACGACATTCTCGGAATTTCAAAATTGAAGGACATTTTGAAAGAATTTAAAGAGGATATTTCTATCGTGTGAATTATATGAAAAATCACGCCTAGCATGTTAGAGCATAATTTTCCGAAGTTTTCACACGAAAGGATATTGCCTCGTTTTTGTTTAAAATTATTTGTATATTTTTTGAGAACTTGAAATTTCGAATCAAGTTTAAAATACAATCCTCAGACACATAACTTATTTCACGTGATTTTTAAAAATTAGACTTGAAGAAAAATACCCGTATGTTTCAAATTTTTCAGAGAATTGAAGTCGTGTCCAACACGTTAGGGCACGACGTTCTTGTAATCTCGAAATTAAAGGGCATTTGAAAAGTTTGGAAGAGGACATTCAATTCATGTAGATTATACGAAAAATCACACCCAGCACATTAGGGCATGATTTTTTGAGATTTCCACTCGAATAGGATATTACCTCGATTTTAAAGGTTTACTTGTATTTAGAAATAATTTTGAAAACGAATGTGTAAATTAAATATGAATGGGCAGTTTATAGCAAAGATTAAATAACACGAAACAAAATAATTAAGCAGATAAATAAATGCACAAAATTTAAACATAAAATGAATAGAATAGAAAATACGAAAGAATAATAATAAAATTCCGTGTATGAATATCAAAGAAAAAACAAAACAAACAGGGTCAAAAATAGAGTTTCAAAGAATTCGATATAAAAACATAATTTTCGAAGAATTTGAGGATCAAATTTAAAATTTTTAGAAAATTTGGGATTAAAATTGAACTTTTGGAAATTTAAAGTCGAAAATGTGTTTTTTGGAAATTTAGGGGCAAAACTATAATTTTTGAATGTTCGGGCGAAAAATGGTAAATTTTGGAGAATTTTGAGGTCAAAATGTAATTTTGGAAAAGTTTTAAGGGTGAAAATGTGATTTTGGAAAAGTTTAGGGGTGAAAATGTAATTTTGGAAAATTTTAGGGTGAAAATATGATTTTGAAAAGTTTAAGGGTAAAAATGTGATTTTGGGAAAAATTTATGGGTCAAAATGTAATTTTGGAAAAGTTTAGGGTGAAAATGTGATTTTGGAAAAGTTAAGGGGTCAAAATGTAATTTTGGAGCACTTAAAGGGTCAAAATGTGATTTTTAAAGAAAATAGGGGCTTAATCTACAAATAACCCATAAAAAGTGCCACATGGCAACTTCTTATGCATTTTGAAGTCAAAGGACTAAATTATAAAGCTTTTAAAATTACTAGGTAAATTTAAAATAAATCAAAATTTAAATTAAAAAGAAGGATCAATTGTATAAATAAACCAAAAAAGGACACGTGACAGCTTCTTGGGCTTCAAAAATGTTAAAGGACTAAATTGAAAATAAAATAAAATTAATAGGTAATTTTAAAATAAATTAAAATATTAGAAAGGACGAAATTGTAAAATTTTAAAAAATCATAAGGATTAAAGGCATAAATAACCCAATTTCAAAAAACACGCGGGTCCTCTTGCTGGGTCGAGGCGGGTTAGACCAAGTCAGGTAAAACTATGTTGTTTTAGGTGTTTTAAGTCATGCCCAATACGACGTTGTTTTGGGAGGCTTTAAATACCCTTCAAAACTCAAAAAAAATCACTTTACTCCCTTTATTTCAAAAAAAATTGCTTCCCTTCTTCTTTTCTCTCAAAGGCTCAAAGCCTTTTCCCATGGCCGGACATATTTCGGTCGTCAATCTGCCGCACCCCGTCGTCGGCCGCCACTGTGCACGGTCGCCAAAAATCAAAAAAAATTCTTTTTTTAAATTTTTTTGTTTTAAAATCGTAGATCGAGGCTAGATCTATCAAGATCAAGCCCCGTTTTCAAAAAAAGGTTAGAAAGATTCTATTTTTTTTTAGTTTTTGAAATAGGTTTTAGTTTTTTTAATTAAAATCTTTATTTTTTTACTCTTCTTTTTTGTAGATCCCTCCACATCGAGACTAGGGCGCCGTTCGAGATCACCCTACAGCCATGAGCGACGGCAGGACACAAGGTAAACCCAAACCCTTTTCTCTTTTCTCTTTTTCTTTTTATTTATTCTATTTCGAAAATAAAATGAAAAAAAATATGTAAAATATGTATATAAATATATACAACTTGTATTTTTTTTTCCATTTTTCTTGCTTTTGTTGTCTTTTCTCTCTGTTTTGCAGGTGATGATGACGGTGGTGGCAGATTTGACATGGTGGCAAAGGCAAGTTGAGGCAGGTGCTAGTGGTGGAAGCTGACGTGGCAGTACCCGAGTGGACAAGGGTGGCGACAGCTGGTAACAACTTGCTACAATTAGGGTTTCTCAAAATTTTTTATTGTATTGGGCTCATTGGGCTGATTTGTAATTTGAGTTTTTTTAGGGTTTGTATTTTGGACATGTAATTGGGTTTGGGCTCAAAATTTGTAATCTGGACATTTTTAAATTTAAAATAAATTTAAATTTAAAAATTTATTTTTGATTTATTTTGGATTTAATGTTGGGCCTGATCAAAATTGGGCTCCAACATATCTTTTTCTTTTTTCTTCCATTATAATGTTTGACAATGTCAGTAATGCTCGAAATTTACCTTTTCGAAGTTGAGATGTTGGTGATTAATTCTCTTTCATACTTTACCGCCTACTTGCTTGACCTTCAAAAAAGTTATTTCATCGATCAAAATTAATATTTTTAAAACCGGACCGGACTAGCCATTTGGATAGAGAACTAGCAAAGATACCAATTTGGAGATATGGCTTGAATCAATTGACTCACAAATTGATGCAGATAAGTTGAATCGAACTAAAAAAAATCAATTAAACTGGTTTTCTTTATTTTAAGTATTTTTATTTTTATAATTTTTATTAACACGAACTAATCAAACTAAAAAAAAGTAGTGGCATGATCGGTTCGACTCTCAATCTGATTCTGAAAATCGTGAGAAAAATCATGAAGTCTAAAAAACTTACACTTGTAGACAGAGGCGAAGCCAAAAAATTTTTTTTAGGAGACCGAACTTAAATTATAATTTTTAAGATAGTAAAATATAATTTTTAAATGATTAAATAAAAATTTTAGTATTTTTAAGGGGGCCAAAGGATAATTTTATCTTTACTAATTTAAAATTTTAAAAAATTTTAAAGATCTAAATAAAATTTTTTCCATTTTAGGGGGACCAAGGTCCTTGTTAGCCACTCTTAAATTCGCCACTGCTTGTAGAAGAAACCTACAATTAGAGGAAGAATAATGAAAAATATATATAAAGTAAAACAGAAATATATATATATATCTTTATTGAGGTGGTGTCATCTATTAACTAGATCCTAATACAGTTATTAAAATTACTTTAATGTTATTTTGTATTTAAAATAAATTATATTATTTGAGAAATAAAAATGTCTATGATGGGATTTGAACTCATGCCAATTGGGTTAGCAAAATTTTAAATTTATCATTTAACTAAAGTTTTATTTTATTATTTTAATACATTTTAATTTTATTATGTACACTTTATTAGCTCCATCAATTGTATATATTAATAACTTGTTGATTAAGATAATATTACAAATTAACTTGACACTAATTTACGATTGATGACAACACCATAATAAATAATTATATTTATTTAGTAATCTTAATATGATATATTAAATATGTTTAAATTTATTTTAATTACAATTTAATCTAACTTTTTTTATTTTAATATCGTACATATTTCATGTGTTATTATTAATTAGTGTCAAATTATACATTTCTTAATTATTATATGTTATTTTAAACACAAATATATGTTTTAAATAAATGATTTCCGCACGCATGTGCATATAATAGAGTTTCTAGTATTTATAAAAAGAAAATAAAATTTTTTATCTTTTTTTGCCACATGGTGATTTTTAATTAGTTATTTTTTTTAATAGGGTTAATGGTTGAATTAACAGAGGTATCAACTTGAGAAAAAAAAATTATTTAGATATCACTTGTGACCAGAGGCAAAGCAAGAAAATATTTTGAGGGGGTCAGAATAAAATTGTATATTTTTATGATAGCAAAAGTGATATTTCATCGTTTTAATAATTTATATCGTTATAATTTTTAAAGGATTAAATCATTTTTTCTAATTTTTAGGGGTCAAAATGTAATTTTATTATATACTAATTTAAAATTTTTAAAATTATAAAAAAATTAAAAATAAAAATTTTCACTTTAGAGGAGTTAGGGCCCTGTCAACCCTTTATCTGTGCTTGTAACAAAAAAATTATTTAAATATCAAAATAGAAAAAATATAATTTAAATATCAATTTATAAATTAAGCCTTAAAAAAATGACAAATATTGTTTTATTTGCGATTGAACTTTAAATTTAATATAACATTTTTAATAATATAAAAAACTAAAGTGAGATATTTAATAATATAAACTAAATTATTTAGTTTAAATTGTAAAAAAATAAATAATAATTTTAAATAATAAATATTAACTTTATTAAAATATATTTTTAAAGAATTAATATATACAGAAGTATTTAAACTTACTTGTTACATAAATTTTTTTTGACATAATTGATGTCTAAACTTAAAAATCATAATTCAACTTAATATTTTTTTAAGTGATTAACATTGTTAAATACGCTAACCATTAACATGATATCATGGTAATTTTATATTTTAACACGTGACAAAAAAATAATTTTTAAATCACATGTTAAAATATGAGACTATCATTTTTTATTATTCTATTGATCATCAGTTTTATTTCAATATATATTAATATTGTTAGTTAAATGAACTCATCTGATGTCATTATAATTAAGAATTAAAAATATTTACCGAATTAAGTTAATTAGATTTGTTGTTCTAGCTTTGACTATAATTATAATTCAGAAAAAAAAAAAACTGTTAGTCAAATGAACATTAAATTCACTTACTATTTTCCATGGTGTGGATAATAATCATCTTCAGTAGGCAGGCATGGCCGAAGACTTTTACACACAAGTTAAGCACTGTAAAGCATCATAATTTGGGCTTTATAAGCCTGACTTTTGAGAGAGTAAGGAATCGGAGGGAAAGCAATGGCGGAAGAGGGACAAATAATCAACTGCCAGACTTTTGCTTCATGGAACGAGCAGCTCCATACAGCAAACGTCTCCAAGAAACTGGTAGAATTTTACTTTTTTCTCTCAATTTCCCAAAGTTTTGAGAAACTGGGTTTTCTTCACTTGGTTCGCTTTTACCTTTCGTTTGTTTGAATTTGATCCCCTCCCCCCCCCCCCCCGATTCCCAGAGGTAATGCAGTGAATTAAGCAAAAAAAAAAAATGGGTTAAATAGTGAAATTGATTGTTTACGTGATTCAATCATTGATGGGCTTGAAATCAGATGTCAAATTTACTATTTCTTGCTAGGATTTCATTACTGTGATTTCTATGGAGTTCTTTGCACGGTCTCGTTTCTTTATCGTAGTTATTGCTTGCATTAAAAGATTAGAGTCATTGGGATTCCCTATTTACCTACTTGTTCTTAAAAAAAGATTTCCCTGGTTAGGTGGTGGTAAGTTTCACAGCATCATGGTGCGATGCATGCCGTTTCATTACACCCGTCGTTGTAGAGCTTGCTAAGAAGTTGCCCAATGTCATATTCTTGAAGGTGGATGTGGATGACTTGAAGGTAAGATCTCTTAAAAGCCTTTGCTAATTATAGTTTGTAATATAGCTTTTGATTTATATTAGCTTCACGACATGCTCTTGTATTTTGCAGACCGTGACTCTAGATTTTGCTGTGGAGGCATTTCCTACTTTTATCTTTATGAAACAAGGCCAAATAGTTGACAAAGTTGTGGGGACACGCAAAGATGAATTGCAGCAGAAAATAACCTTACATATGCTGAAAGCATGAATCAACTTCAATTACTCTTTGAATTCTGTAAGTTGTTTCTGAAACTAGAAATTAACTTATAGATCTTATACATATCTGTCTCTCAGATACTAAAATTATGTTCTTGTATGTCTTGTTCGATACTTTCATTATGAGCTTGTATTTCCTAGTATGAACATCAAACTCGAAATTGCTTGTATACTACACCAATCTATTTATGTGTTACAAATGGCTGTCATATAATCATGATTCTTCTCTTAGTATTCCATCATGACAATGCTGTCTTTCTCAATTATTCAAACAAACTTCCTAGTGTAGCATCTCAAGGCTTGCTTTTTATGTTTTGGTTTGTTATCATATCAAGTGAACCACCATAAGCCTTGAGGGACATTCTTTAGACTACAAGATCATGTAATAAATGGGGAATTCCATGCTTACCTCGTTGGTTTCCTGGTTCCATGCAATGATACTCCACTGTCTTTGGTGGCCCCAAAGAAGAAGCCACCTTGTCGTTACCTCTCATATTGGTCTCTCCAGACAGGGGAAAGATATTATTTTCATGATGCCTTAAACCAAGTGCAAGTTCAGTTGACCACTAACCCAAAATACCACTGAATTCTGTTAAATCATACATGGTAACACCAGCAATAAGGGTGCCATGAGCATGCTGACTGGAAGGGATTTCTTAATCTGGATAAGGATTATTGCTATCCACGTTACTCCTCTACTCAACCTGTAATTTATCCCACTAGGTGAGCCAATATCTCCTATAGCAATATGTTGAGACATTGCTGTCTTGCAATGGCTTGTACATTTCTACATCAGGGATATGATCAGGTTTGCTGTGTCCAACCTATCCTGGTTGAACATTATCAGCATCAGCAACTTCAGATGTCATACACTCTTGCAATTCTTCTCATCTTTCCTTGGATGTTGAAGAATTTTCCCTAGTTTTGGTTGTGATTTCTAAGGAAGGTTTGATGGGTGGGTCCATTTTACCAAATTCTTTGTACTTCTCTTCGATCACGGTTGTTAGTCGATTTATAGGTCAGACAATTGCATTTCATCTCTTTATTTGGCTTCTGGTCAGCAATGGTACTTGGACTTGGGTGTGAATAGTGGATAACGGTATGCATCCGTACGGTAGTCAGACAATTGCATTTCATCTCTTTATTTGGCTTCTGGTCAGCAATGGTACTTGGACTTGGGTGTGAATAGTGGATAACGGTATGCATCCGTACGGTATGGTTAGTCTTTTCTAAGTTTTTCCATGTATTTAGAGGATTTTTTTAAGATCATCTCTTCATATCCGTGTGACATATAAGAGTTTTGAACACAAGAACTTCAAAAAATTATTTGATTCGAGGTTTATGAAATGCAAGTTAAAAAAAACCCCAATTATCTTACATCGAAAAGAATTTTATTTTTTATTTTTATTTAATTTATAATTAATTTTAATATTTTATGATATAAAATAAATATTTTATATTTAAAATCGTGAAAATAACTTAAATGTTCTATATATAAAATATGTTTCACAAAAATACCATATAAAAATTATTGATTATTTTTATTTTTTTAAAATTTTTTTTTTTTAGAAATAATTATGAAAAGGACTTTGAAACTTTGTCAAATAATATTCAAAATCTATAAAGCAAAGCTTATTTTGTCAAAACAAGTTTAAAAATTCAAAGTCAAAATTTAAAATGGAAAAAATGAGAAACGAATCAAGTTGAATTATGACGGGCATTTCTTGAATTTCAAAACGAACCCGATCAAACCAAACCAATATCACTCCTACCTTAGAGTATCAACTGAAGTGCCCTTTTAACTATTTTCTACCTTGCAACCCTTTTGAAGCATTAGTCCAGCCAAGTCCATACAACTTGCCACAAGTGGACACCGACAATTGTTACTGTTTGTGGGAATCTGAGCAAAAAGCCATGGATTCTCCTTTCAAGCAACCTAGCCAACAAGTTTCCTCAACCACATTTAACTCACCCTCACAATGAATTTACAGGTTTCGAACCACCAAACTGAAGTTGTTAACCCTTTCCTGCAATATGTATCTTTTAATATCTCACTAGCCTACTTCACTAGTTGGGTGCAGCCTGGCCATTGCCAAAACATCTTAAGCACAAAGCTCTCCTATGCTATTCATCCAACTGGCGGAGACAATCGCTTGAGTCAGCGTAAGAGTCTCAATAATAGTCACCTCTAGCTTTGCAACATTCAGAACTGTACCTCTATTAGTCATGTCTGGCCATTGGATGTGTACAATTTTCCCAAAATCTTTCTCCATCATTGAGGTCAACGCCACCATCTACATTTCAGCAACTAGATCACCACTTTCATTGTGCATCTCATTTCCAGCTCCTCTCAAGTGTTTTTACAGCGCAACAAATGATCTTAGACAAAACCCGAAAGCAGCTGAAAAAGATCTTTCAAAAATTAGAAAGATTAGCAAAAGAATGCACATAGACCTTCCAAACATGTTGATGCATGTGCCAAGGCCCAAGTCTAAGCCCAACCAAGTGATAAACTCAGTTTGCCAAAAGGTCCAATCACTCGTTCAAGATCCAAGTAGATTCGAGCAACGATGAACTTGTTCTTGCAAAAGTTTGTGTTAAACGGACTTCAAAAGTTTCAAGAAGATGAGTTCCAACTTTAGACAATCAAGATTTCAAATCTTGTTTCAAGAAAATCAAGAAACAAATCTTGGAGCATATTGGATTAGAGACCCTAAGTTATTTTATATGTTTCAATTTGATCTTACGACATCCTATCTGTGCCAAACTGTAAAACTTGAAGGTTGAATTGGGCATTAGTTAGGATTGTCAAATTTTCTGAGAGACCTATTGGGGAATAATGGCTCGTTTCTAATATTTTATATTAAATCGAGTTAGTGCTTGCATGGAAAGTGTTGAACGATCAATATGAGAGTGGCTATATAAGGGGAAAATGAAAACAATGAACAATTTTCTTTTTCTTTTTCCCTTTTTTTTCCTTCTTCCAAATTCTTCTCAACTATCATTTTCTCTCAGGATATTTTGGGACCAGAGATAGAGGAATGAAGGGATCGAGTTGCATAAGGGTGAAAAATAGCAATTTAGCTTAATCAAATGTGAAATTTGTGAATTGGTAACGTTCATATACTCTTTTGTATCTTTTTTATTTTGAAGGAAAGAAATAAATTGTGGATATCTGACTAAATGTTGGTTGTAAGGAAAAGAAGCATGTTAAGTAGAGAATTTACTCTGCATGTTGTCAGAGCTTGATTATCATACTCGTAAATGTTTCACGGTTGGTCCCATATGGTTGTTACTGTTTAGCCATTAAAGATGGAGAAGTACCAGACGACAAAGGGAAAGGCAAGCTAGTAGGTGATGCGTCCTTGAGGTTTTATGTTGGCGAGTTCTTAAACATAAATCTTTAGTCTTTGTCTTACATTCCTTTGTACTGTGTTGTTCTGGTTGTGTGTTATGCTTATGAGGATGTGATATCTTGTCGTGGTAAAGTTACCAAAATTGCGAATGTATATTATGAGATAAGGTGCATGCTGTTGTGAGCTCAAATTTTCGTGTACAGTGATTTCTAAATTGTTCGCTAGTTACCTTGCATGTCTGTGGTTTTATGAGATTTTTGCGGTAACATTGATGCATGCTAAGTTGGTGTGCAAATGCATGCCCAGTTGTAAGCATAAGTTGTTGTATTGATAAGTAGTTTTTGGGTAAACTACTATTGATTACGATATATTGTTGAATGTTTGATGTGTTATTTTGATGAAAATAATTAATATGTGGAGTATGGAGGGATGTAATGTGGATGAATGAATAAAAAGATATCATGTTGTGCACTTTGTGCCTCGTGTTATTTTGCTTTGCGAAGATTCGGTTGGACTGTACGGAGATTTATGTGCACAAGTATGTGATGACCCTACGAAGGCTTTTCTTAAGTATGAGACTCTGCATAGTCTAAGGCTTAAAGCCTCATGTATGTATGCAAGTCCCATGGGCATACACAAGTTATGACAGTCCACTAGACTTGTCTTCATGATTCAAGTTATGGCAGTCAGTTGGACTTGTCCTCATGTTCCAAGTTATAACGGTCCGCTTGAATTTTCCTCATGTTCCAAGTTATGACGGTCTGTTGGACTTGTCCTTATGTTTCAAGTTATGACGGTTCGTTGAAGGTGTCTTCAAGTTTCCATGTTAAAGCTATGCACTGGATTACGTCATATAAAAATCCACGGTACTATCTACTCATTTGAATCTGCATGGAATGACTTCTTGCATCTATGAATTATTATCCATGAATCTTTCAAGCAAGAGTCTTCATGGACTATCTTTCAACCAAGAGTTCGCATGGACTATTCTTCAAGCAAGTGTCCGCATGGACTATCTTTCAAGCAAGAGTTCGAATGGACTATTCTTCAAGCAAGAATCAGCATGGACTATCTTACAAAAAAGAGTCTGCATGGATTATCTTTCAAGTAAGAGTCCACATGGACTATCTTTCAAGCAAGTGTCTACAGAGACTATTCTTCGAGCAAGAGTCAACATGGATTATCTTACAAGCAAGAGTCTATACGGGCTATCTTTCAAGCAAGAGTCCGCATGGACTATTCTTCAAGCAAGAGTCCACATCGACTATCGTTTAAGCAAGAATCCACATGGACTATCTTTCAAGAAAGAGTCCGTAAGAACTAACTGATGAGTATGAATTCTTAAGTCTAAGTTCGTCAATGTATATTTTCGTGAATCTAAGTCCGCCAAGAATGAGTTCGCATGTATGAATCTGCATCTAAGAATTTGCATGTATCTGTGGATCCGCATGTATGAAGCCAATACATATGCGCAAGTGGAATCCTCTCACAAGATATACTAGTGCATAAACAATAAAAGTGAGAAGTCGATTCAATATGTAAAATGGGGCTGATTTGCAAATTGAGCCAATGTGAATGATGTTAAGTGTGCACCCAGAAGACGTGCAATCTGCCCTTGTGCAAGTGATGTCAAACATGAGACCAAAATACCTGGGGCCTTGACATTAGACACTTGAGGGACCAAACTACCTTGTTTATGATGAAGTTATAGTATAACTTAGTCTCCAAACTGAATACCCTATGGGTTCGATTTCTTTGGTCCAATATGGTATGGAAGAGGCTTTACCAGATAATATCTCATGAGGGAGATGTTCCTTTCTTTGGAGGGTCATTTCTATGGCATGACCTTTAATTCAAAGAAGCTTGTTTTAGTCAATTGGAAATGGGAACAATATTAGTTTTTGGTGAAACCCATGGATCCCAGATATGAGGCCTTTGATCTATCAAGTTCCAACCAATGCTAATATTAATTTGGACTGTCTTCTTAGTGATATGACCACTGAGGAGGGATCTTGGAATTTGGATCTTTTTCACCTTTGGTTACTTGATGATATAATTAGACGTATTGTGGGTATTCCCTTACCCCATCCATCTACAGGCTTTGACATGATTAGTTGGACTCGTACTTCAAATGGTATTTTCTCTCTCAAAAGTGCGTATTGACACATTTGGGAAAGATCGTGGAATACGAAGGATGCGAAGTGGAATTTGGCGTGGAAATTTTAAGGACCCCATAGAGTTAGACTCTTCATATGGCTTGTCTTGAATCAACGTCTGCTTACTAATATAGAGTGTGTTAAGCGGGGTATAGGGTATGATAGTTCTTGTGATATATGTAGACATCATTTTGAAGACATATTGCATGTTCTTAGAGATTGTCCGGCAGCTAAAGAAATTTGGACGCATATCCTTCCGGATGGAAATAATGGGTGTTTCTCTACAAGTGACCTTTTTCAGTGGAAATAATGAGGTAAATTGGTCTTATTCATTGGGTTTACTTATCTCGCGAATCTGGAAAAATCAGAACCTTTTTGTTTTTCAAAGCATCTCATGAAATACATGTGAGATAGTTAAAATTTCATATATCTGGGCAAAACAATTTGTTTCTTTTCACGAGAAGGACATGTCTATGGAACGATTCAGATTGCTTCTAGAAATGCTACAACGAGGGGGGAGTCATAAGAAATAGAAATGAGTGAATTATGGGATACAATAGATATTTGGGCAAATGCTAAATTCTTGATACTGAATTGTGGGGTATTCTTGATGGATTGACTCTCATTCACGACAAACAATTTAAAGGTGTGATGATTCAAACAGATAGCTTGGCAAGATTTTTCCTTGACGAGCTCTTATTAGACGTATCCATCTTCTAGCGAGTGCAAAATTTTGGATCACACAACATTTTCCTAGAGAGTTTAATAAAGTAGCTGACTGTCTAGCCAAGATGGCATTTGATACAAACCATGACGTGAAGATATTTGAGGAGATTTCAAATGAGGTGCTAACACTTTCTTCTACTGTTCAAGCAAGTGACAGTCTTGCTCAAAGAACTCTTATATAATTAGATTGCTATATTTGATTTTTCTTTAAAAAAAAGCATCTTTCTAGGATTATTTGATTCGCAAGAATCTCAAGTTATTCTCACAATTGATTTACAATTAAAAAATTGATGGTTTGAAGTTGTTATTCAACTACTTTAACTAACTTATCAATGAGTAAGAAAATATTTACAATTTGTGATTGACTCCTAAATCAAAACTAGAATGGTCTTGAGGTTGGAATTACCATCAAATCAGTTTATTCTATTTTAATTCGAAATTTCACTCTTTTTTTATGCTTTATCGGGTTTCATTTATATTAGTATTTTGGCTATTGTTTAATCCCATTTTATATAAATCTTCAACAATGGCAGATGTTGTAATAAAGTTGTTGCCTTCAATCCTTTTATAGTTTTCCTCTTAAATTTGGACCTTTAGTATTTTTGTTACTTTTTCGGTTGATTTTGGATGAATTTGGATGGGCAGTATTTAATTGCGGTTAGTGTAAAAACAACAGTGACGATGAGATTAGATATTGTAACAATACTGTAAGAGGAGACAAAAAAAACTAAATGCACCGTACTCCACCGCTCATTCAAACCCACCCTTTGATTCCAAAGTTATATACGATTGTAATAAACTTCAATCCTCTTTCATCCCCTATTTGGCTGATTAGGAAAATAGAAATGATTGATGAGAAAATACGAGAAAGTAAGGTTGTTTTTATTTAATTTTATTTTTGTATTTTGTATTTATAATATTTTTATTTTTTTATACATTTATTTTTATTTTTAATATTATAAAAAAATTAAAGTTTTAAATATATTTTAATTTTTAGATGATATACTCATTGTGATATCATCATTAACATGTGTTACAATCTCAGAATGTCATATGTTTCAGATTTAATGGTGTTAAAAAAATCAAAATAATCAATAAAAAAATTTAGATACCAATCCGAGACAAATGAAATCTTAAATACCAATATGTGAGGAACTATGCTAATTTTAGGGGTCAAATATATGTTTAAGCCAAAATTTTATTTGCAAATGATACATTTTAAGCTAGTATATATTTAATTAAGGGTGGGTGTGATAAATTATTGAAAATTTTTATTTATATTTAATATTTTAAAATTTTTATAATCATTTTAATTTTTTACTCGATATAAATTTTTCAACAAAAAATATTAAATAAAATAACTAGATAGTTAGCTACTTATCGCTTAACTTAGAAATATTAAGTTGATTTTATTTTATTAAAAGATTAAAATAAATTATTTTTTAAAAAACTTGAAATATTCAAATTATCATATTTATTTTTTATCTAAAATTATCTAAAACAATTTAAAATATTACATTAATAAGATTAAATTTTAAAAATAAGTACTTTTATTAAACAATAAAATTATATTCACTACTTATATTTACTAATTTACTAAATAATTTTTAATATAAAATTTGACATTTATGAAACTTAGTATTAAAATTATGTACTTAATTTTTCAACACTTAACTTTTTAATTTATCAAACACATTGAATTACATAGTTTTTATTAAACAATTTGTACTGTCGAAACCATTTTTTGAAAAAAAACAAAAATAAGTCTCGATTTATGTTTTGCAAAATGAAATAGAGTCGCCACCAATAATCTTTTAAAACAGGTGTAATTGGATCATCTTTCGAGATTTTTTGAAAAAAAAATTATTAAAATAATTTTGGTCTTTGAAACCATAAAACGAGTTCGGGAGTCGGTTACACATAAAGAAGAATTAACACCTTTACACGCCCAAAATTGATACCTAATCGATTATTCAAAATCTTATTTGGTGAAAATTAAAAATTCGAGAAAAATTTAAATCGCGATCCTTAAATGCATGAATGTCACATTTATTTTATTTTGAAAGCAAATTTTGTTTCCGAAGAAAGCTCATTATTTCAAATTAATCGAGAAAAAGTCACATCCAGTAAGTTAAGATATAACAATTCAAATATTCAAAAATAGCGAACTTTCAAAAAAAAAAAACTTGTGCTTAAAACTTCAAAAGAATATTGAATTATCTCAGTTCAAAGAAAAAAACCGTACCCAGTAAGTTAGGACACAATATTTTCAAATTCCCGAAATAATAACATTGTCTTAATTTTAAAAATAATTTTTTTTTAAAAATGAATTATCATGTTATGCAAACATAAGAATGCACATAACTTACTAATATAAATAAAAGAATAAAAATGTAATTAATGCAATTAATAGTACAATTCTTAAGAACTGCTGTCACGTTCTTCGTCTTTCTTGCTCGATTTTTCTCAGGTCAAGGTTTCTGATGAACACCCAATGAAGCTATTTCCAAGGCTGAAGATCACTATTTCCCAAGAGGGGAAAATCGGCAAAGGAATGGAAGGGAAATGGAAGGAAAAAGCTAGAGATAAAATGAGATGAAGAAGAGAATGTGTTGGTGAATTCGTGATTAGAATGGGTAGCTTAGGGGGTATTTATAAGTGGGAGTTAGAGGCTATTTTTAGAAAATGAATTTCAACCACTCAATCCCATGGTCGGCCACCTTTTAAGCACTTTGACTAATTCAAAGTTTGCTTGAAACTAGCTTGGGGCAAATCCATAAAGGCACCAAAAGTGGAGGGGTTTGAATGGGATTTGAGAGGACTTTGAGGATTGATTTTCAAGGATTTGAGGATTTTGATTTTGGGTTTCGAGGTCCGGATGAAATTGGGCTTGTACAACTACCCCTCTTTGCTCGTTTCGTGTAACGGGAATGGAGCAAAGAAAAAGAAGATCAGTTTTGTCCGATCCTTTTGATGTTTCTTATTTTTAGCCATCCTTTTCACTTTTTAACTACTTCATTTCACGGTATCTTCACTGCAACCTCAAGAAGATAGGATTTAATATTGTAGAATTATCCTGCTCCACCTCCATGTTTAGGGAGATAGGATTTACTAATGACTTTAATCCGACCCACTTCAACTTCAAGGGAATAGGATTTGTTCTTGTAGCTTCATCCTGCTCTACTGCAACTTCAGAGAGATAAGGATTTGCCTTCGTAGCTTCACTCTATTTCTTTGTAACTTCAATGAAGATCGAGGTCTACTACTGTGAGTTTTAATCTGCCCCTCTATTACTTTAGACGTATAAGATTTGCTTTTGTAGCTTCAATCTGCTCCTTTATAAATTTAGAGGTAAAAGATTGGATTACTTCAATCTACCCCATGATCGGAGTAAAACATTAGATGGTCTTCAATCTTGCCCTCTAGTTAAGGTAAAAGATTGGATTTCTTTAATCTGCCCCATGATCGAGGTAAAAGATCGGATGGTCTTTAATCTTGCCCTTTAGTTAAGGTAAAAGATTAGATTTCTTCAATCTGCCCCATGATCGAAGTAAAAGATTGGATGGTCTTTAATCTTGCCCTTTAGTTAGGGTAAAAGATTGGATTGCTTCAATCTACCCCATAATCGGGGTAAAAGATTGGATTTCTTCAATCTGCCCCATGATCGGGGTAAAAGATTGGATGGTCTTCAATCTTGCCCTTTAGTTAGGGTAAAAGATTGGATTTTTTCAATCTGCCCCATGATCGGGGTAAAAGATTGGATGGCCTTCAATCTTACCCTTTAGTTAGAGTAAATGATTGGATTTCTTCAATCTGTCCCATGATCGAGGTAAAAAATCGAATGGTCTTCAATCTTACCCTCTAGTTAAGTAAAAGATTGGATTTCTTCAATCTGCCCCATGATCGGGGTAAAAGATCAGATGGTCTTCAATCTTGCCCTCTAGTTAGAGTAAAAGACTGGATTTCTTCAATCTGCCCCATAATCAGGGTAAAAGTTCGGATGGTCTTCAATCTTTCCCTTGGTTAGGGTAAAAGATTGGAGGTTGTAACTTCGCTTCATTTCAGCTTCAAGAGTATAAGATTCGTCCTTGTGACTTCAATCTTCTCCTCTACAGCTTTAGGTGAATGAGATTTGTCATTGCAGCTTCATTCTGCTCCTCTATAGCTTTAGGTGTATGAGATTTGCCATTTCGATTTCAATCTGCACCTCCACAGCTTTAGGTGTATGAGATTTGCCATTGCAGTTTCAATCTACACCTCCCAGCTTTAGGGGTAAAAGATTTGTTGTTCTATCGTCACTCTCTGAGGATATGACCTGTAGAACTTGTTTTATGGGCCTCTATCTAGGCCATGTAACTAGGATGTCATGATTTGAATGAATCAAATGCTCCTATCTAAATGTGCATGAATGATGAATGCAAAAATGTCATCTTTGAGAACGATTTTATTTTTAGTCCTTAGGTCGACATTGTTTATCGTTTGTCTAAGTCCTATCGTAGATGTGTAATCATGTTCTTCTTTTGTATGGTATTTTTGACATGAAACCTAAAGAGGTAGTCATAATCTAAACTATTTGTTTCAAGATCCTTTTAACCCTCGGGTTTGGTTATTTTCAACTAGTGGTACAATTTCAGGTCTCTGTACTATTTAGGAATTTTCCAAAGGAATATACAGAAATCCTTTTATTCCTTATATCGTTAGACCACTAACTGTTATTTCAAATGCAAAAAATGCATGAATCAGGTTGTAAGGTAGATGAAATTGAATTTGATTGGAGGCAAAGCTCGCATGAATGAAAAGATTAAAAATCACTAGTTTACTAACTGTTATTTCAATGCAAAAATGCTTGAACATGATTGTGAGGTGAACAGATTAACAATGGCAAATATTGATCAATAGTTGCCAAAAAAAAAATCAGGTGAGCAAAGAATGAAGTTGGGTGCCCCAAATATCAAAGAATGAGCTTAGCTGAGCAAACTTGATGAGAACCATTCTGATCTTGACATGTGTCCATGAAACTTGGAGTACTTCGTCGATACTTCAAGGTGTAAAGTTTCTCCACCTTATTTCTTTTGAGAGAGAAGACTGTTTCATACATCTCTCTTTTATTCAAATTTGAGCCGTCTTTTTAGGTTTTCAACTCAAATCTCCTTAGGTTTCGAGATGTCCTTTACGGGTTTTCACCTCGACCTACCCTTTTCTTTTTCTTTTCTTCTTTTTTCCTTTTCTTTTTCTCTTTTTTCCTTTTTTGTCTTTTTTTTATTTTTTTCGAAATTTCTTCCTCACCGAATCCGAGTTCACAGGGTTGAGCAGGTCTTTACCGTCTATCTTGGACAAAATCAAAGCTCCTCCAAAAAAGGTTTTCTTCACCTCATGAGGCCTTTCCCAATTCGACATCTATTTTCTTTGGAAGTCTTTTGTAAGCAAGATCTTTTTCAAAACTAGAGCTCTCTCATGGAATTCTCTAGAGCAGATCCTTCTTTGTCGTAAGCCCTTGTCACCTGCTCATTACAGATGACTTTTAGTATTTTTCTTCAATCAGGTTTACTTGACTGCATCTGGATTGGATCCATTCTGCTTCACCAGTTCTAACAAAATCTAGAGGGACGGAAACTCGACTCTAATGGGTAAGACGACTTTCATTCTAGTGAGAAAGGTGCTGCCCCGGTGGATGTTCTGACAGAAGTCTGATAAGCATCGAAGGCAACTGGTGATTTCTCATGTCGAGCCTTTGTAGGTCTCTGCTATTTTCCAATCAATTCTTTGGTGTCTTTATTGGTTGCCTTCATTACCCTATTTGCCTTTTGGCAACGTGGTGCTGAATCGTGATTCTTGATCTTGAATAAGTTACAGACTTCCGCTATTATGCTATTGTTCAAATTCAAATCGTTGTCGGATATGATCCTTTCTAGCCTTCATATCGACAAATAATCTCTCTTTTCAAGAATTTACTTAACTGTCGATTGGCATAGGAATCAGCTTTTACCCATTAGGTGAAGTAATGAATCGATACCCATTAGAAGCTTTTGGCAAAATTTGCTCGGGGACGTCCATGCCCCACATAAAAAAAGGCTCTGACATAAAGAGGTGAAGGAGATAATAGATTTTCAAAATGCCTTTTGCGGGTTTTCATTTTGACTTTTTCTTTCTTTTTTTTTCTTAAGTTTCAAAATCCCCTTTACGGGTTTTATATCTCGACCCCTTTTTACCTCATTTTTATAACAAGTCAAGCCTCATTCTTCAAATTTTCAGTTGAATTGGATTAGATTCTTCCTTTATGGGAGCTGTGTGTCATGACATCAATCCCTTAAACCCGGCACGCTTTGATAAGACCATGCAAAAACCTTTGGATTCTCGATTGCCTTGTTTTCGGAAAGACACATGCCTCAATTCTCACTTAAAATCACAACCCTTCGAGGTGATATTCGTTTCCTCTCTTGCTCAACCATCCGTAACAGATCGGGAGACAAGTTACATTCTTGATCATTTTCAATGTCCTGAAGTTTTTTTGGACACATGTCCTTCTCAAAATGAGGCTTCAAGTTAACAGCAACGTCACTCATATGCACAGCATAGAGACAAAATGGGATCAAAGAATAATTAAATCAAAGAATGGTTAATTTTGGTATGATCGAATGAGAAGATCTGTAAGATGTTTGCCAAGCAGGACAAAACAATGCATCAGTTTTGGAATAACATGTAGTGAACATGTGCCTTTTACAAAAGGATCCCAATTACTCTCGGACTTAGAGCAATAAGTGTATTCTGAATATTACTCTAGAAAAATCCTAAAAAACTACAAGAAGCTCCTCCACAGTCTAGTTGTCCAAAACACTTCTAAGGGCATAAGGAGGTACTCTCGATCGGTTTCACTCTCCACATGACTTTTGCTTAAATTCTCTCATTATCTTAATTTATCCTGTTTCCTCTTGGTTTTCATTTAGGGTTGATGACTCTCACACACACAAATATTTCAGATGTGGGGGATTTTGTTGAAATTTAATGCTTGAACTGCAATGCAAATGAATGGTAAAATGCATGCAAAAAGGTGTTGATTCTAGTTCAATTCCATTAGAACAACTTTACTAGAAAACAAATTTATTTACATAAGGCAGATACATACATGGTTGTGCCTTAATGCTCAAAGTCTTAATCTTCCAAGCTAATTTTTGCTCCAATTTAACTCTGATTTCAAGCTCTAAACATCGGTCTTGAATGGCTAAGGTCTGCAAGTGGTTAGTCAGTTCTCATCTTTGGAACAAAGCTTCATTCACAATATAATCTTTTTATATTTGACCTACCTGTGAAAGCGTTGAAGTTGTTTTCTAGAATTCACTGTTTGTTTCTACAGTTTCTTTGAGAAGCTCAACTTGTAGTTCTCAATGAGACCTCAAGTTCTTCTACCTTTGAATTCTTCATTCCTAGCTTGGCTTGCCTTTTAGCTTAGTCACTAATTTGAGACCACATCCTCTATATGCACTGATGCCTTGGGGAAGATGAATGATCCATAAACTTTTAAGGTGAATATGTCGACCTTTTCTTTGCATCAAGATGCACCAAATTTAAGTTTCACAAACTCTTCCAGGTGATTCACTTATTATCCCTTTTTCTTAATCCCAATTGTAACTTAATGCTCACTCCTCGGTTATGCTTAAGCTTCTTGATCTCGAGTAGTAAAGCAAATCACCATATTCGGTAGAATGTCTACCTTGTCTCATTATCCCATTGATCTCATATTTCTTTCAGCTTTTACGAATTATTCTGAATCATGCTTATATAGGTGAAATTCCAAGACTCTGATATATGCACCTCTAGCAGGATGTCATCGTTCTTTATTTGTCTTGTCTTTGACAATATACACACGACCACACTGTCTTCCACTTTATCATAAAACTCGTTTTCCATGTTAAGTTCTCTATTTGGTAATTGAGCTTAAATCAACACCTTTTCTTTGATGAAAATGCAATGCAAACAAGTTTAGGAATAAAATTTAAAAATAACTTGCAATTAAAAGCAAAGAAGCAAGAATATAATTGTATTTCTTACCTTGGTAACCACTAAGTTTTGGCACAATTCCACTTAGGGTAGATTCTCATGGAATTAAATGCAAGTTAAAAAAAATGTGCTGCTTATTAGTGCATGTATGCATAAGAAAAGTATTGACTCATAGCTCGATTCTATTAGAATAACTTTACTAGAAAACAAATTTCTTTACATAAGGCAGATACGTATATGGTTGTGCCTTAGTGTTCAAAAGCCTTAATCTTCGTAGGAAATCATCCAATTTAGCCCTGATTCGTCTCTGATTTTTGGTCCAAAATGTCAACTTGAATGGTTATGTGATCAGTCACTTCTTGTACTCGGGTCAAAGTGGCTCGTTGTGCAGTTTTCGTTTCTGTCTTACTCATCTGTCCTTCTTTTGACCATAGATGCACGACCATATTGTATTCTACTTTATCAAAAAATCCATTTTTTATGACCAATTTTCTATTTAGTAATCGAACTCAAGTCAATACATTTCCTAATATGAGGATGCAAATGCAAAATAAGACAAAAAACCAAGTTAGTACCAACAACTATAAAATGTATCAACAAATATACAACAGAGAACCTACGCATCTCTTAAGTGGTTTCTAAAGGTTCGGTATAGTTCTACCTAGGGTGGGCACTTAGGACTTATTATATGCGGTTTTCGGTTCTAAATTAATGGTACCCAAACCAACAAATTTCTCAATCCTCACCGATTATAGGCTCATACAGACGAGTTCGGTTCAGGGGGACACATTTCCTGTATGTTTGCACGGAAGTGAAAACTTCACGAAAACATAAGTACAGATGTATCCCAAAAGCGATTCACTATCCTGCACGGAGGTGAAAACCTCACGAAAGAGTAGCTTCTCATTTCCACTTAAGCGGTGTAGTAACAAATGCATGTATGGAAAAATAAAAACATATAATATTAACATGCTATTATCACAACAAACATATAAATCACAAAAAATGAAATGCAAAGGATCGCAAATTAATTTAAACCGAATTTGAAAATTTCAACAAAAAAAGATAAAAAATAATCGATTTACGGCTTGACTCTGTTATTGTCCCCAATGGAGTCGCCAAGCTGTCAAAACCATTTTTGAAAAAAAAAACAAAAATAAGTCTCAATTTATGTTTTGGAAAATGAAAATGGAGTCGCCACCAATAATTTTTTAAAACAGGTGTAATTAGGTCACCTTTCGAGATTTTTTGAAACAAAAATCATTAAAATAATTTTGGTCTTTGAACCATAAAACGAGTTCGGGAGTTGGTTACGCATAAGGAAGGATTAACACCTTTACACACCAAAATTGGTACCTAATCGATTATTCAAAATCTTATTTGGTGAAAATTAAAAATTTGAGAAAAATTTAAATCGCGATCTTTAAATGCATAAATGTCACATTTATTTTATTTTGAAAGCAAATTTTGTTTCCGAAGAAAGCTCATTATTTCAAATTAATCGAGAAAAAGTCACATCCAGTAAGTTAGGATATAACAATTCGAATATTCAAAAATAGCAAACTTTCAAAAAAAAAAACTTGTGTTTAAAACTTCAAAAGGATATTGAATTATCCTGGTTCAAAGGAAAAAACCGCACCCATTAAGTTAGGACACGATATTTTCAAATTCTCGAAATAATAACATTGCCTTAATTTTAAAAATAAATATTTTAAAAAATTGAATTATCATGTTATGCAAACATAAATATGCACATAACTTACAAATATAAATAAAAGAATAAAAATGTAATTAATGCAATTAATAGTACAATTCTCAAGAACTGCTGTCACGTTCTTCGTCTTTCTTGCTCGATTTTTCTCAAATCAAGGTTTCTGATGAACACCCAATGAAGCTATTTCCAAGGCTGAAGATCACTATTTCCCAAGAGGGGAAATCGGCAAAGGAATGGAAGGGAAATGGAAGGAAAAAGCTAGAGATAAAATGAGATGAAGAAGAGAATGTGTTGGTGAATTCGTGATTAGAATGGGTAGCTTAGGGGGTATTTATAAGTGGGAGTTAGAGGCTATTTTTAGAAAATGAATTTCAACCACTCAATCCCATGGTCGGCCACCTTTTAAGCACTTTGACTAATTCAAAGTTTGCTTGAAACTAGCTTGGGGCAAATCCATAAAGGCACCAAAAGTGGAGGGTTTTGAATGGGATTTGAGAGGACTTTGAGGACTGATTTTCAAGGATTTGAGGATTTTGACTTTGGGTTTCGAGGTCCGGATGAAATTGGGCTTGTACATGTACTACTTTAATTTTTCAACACTTAACTTTTTAATTTATCAAACACACCGAATTACATAGTTTTTATTAAACAATTTGTACTACTTTTAACTAAGTTATATAATATTGGAGAAAATTCGTCATCAATGCGATTACAGAAACGGGATTGACGTGGGTGCTGATGGCTCAAGGGGTGGTCTCTCACTGGGATGAAACGAGGAAGTTGACATAGTGCTGAAAAGCTTTTCAAAAAGGCATATTGATGTAGAAATAGATGATAAGAATGGAGCCGAGCCTTGGAGATTTACAGGCTTCTATGGGTCCCCTGTAGAAAGTCAGAGGCGAGACTCTTAGAATTTATTGAAATAGTTAAAAAGCAATACTAATCAGCCATGGTTAGTTCTTGGTGACTTCAATGAAATATTGTATTCATTTGAAAAGAAAGGGGAAGGTTACATGAGGAAAGACAAATGATGGCCTTTACAGAGACCCTCGAAGAATGTGAGCTACATGACTTAAGCTTCTCAGGGCAATGATTTACATGAGAAAAGGGGAGGTTGGTGGATAATAATATTTATGAGAGACTGGATAGAGGACTGGCGAATTCAACATGGTGGGAATGATTCCCAATGTATTCAGTGAAACATTTGCCACATAGTTTCTTAAACCATTGCTCGATTCTTATCAGCACTAACAGTAACCGAGTAGGGATGGGAAGGAAAAAAGATGATAGCTTTCGTTTCAACGTCGATTGGGCTTTAGAAGATCGATTTGAAGATCAAATAAAAGCTGGTTAGGGGGACGAGGTAGCTGCGTTGCCTATCAAGTTAGAAAATTTGAGGAAACATTTATAAAGTTGGGCGGTAAATGTAAATCACTAGAGATCGAAAAGGAAACGTGATTTAATCAACCAGCTTAAAAAGCTTAGTGAGGAAGATCCTGAAGAAAAGGTCCTTGCTGGAATTACAGAAGTTAAATTAGCATTGAACATAGAGGCTGATAAAGAAGAACTATATTGGGCGCAAAGGGCAAGGTCTAATTGGCTTAAATTAGGTGATCGCAATACGGCTTATTTTCACAAGATTGTAATTGCAACCCAAAGGAGGAAAAATTTAATCTACTCCTTGGAAGATGGAGTTAGCAGACTGGTTGAGGGAGAGGACAACCTTCATCAAGTTTCCATGCAATATTTTAAAGAATTGTTTGAAGCTAAGCCGGTAAGAAATAGTAGTAGACTAACGTTAGAAATTGAGCCATGTATCATGACACAGCATAATGAGGAATTAATGAGGAGATTCACTACGGAGGAGGTGGTGAAAGCTTTAAAAGATATGGTGCCTTTAAAAGCAACAAGTACGGATGGGTTCCCAACTTTTTTCTTCCAAAAATATTGGTATTTGATTGGGACGAGGTATCAAGGTATTGTTTGGATGTTTTAAATAATGGAAAACAGATTGAGGAAACCAACAAAACAAATATCATCCTTATCCTTAAAATAAAATCACCAAGGAATATGAGTCATTGTAGGCCGATAAGTTTATGCACAGTGATTTACAAAATTATTTTGAGGGCACTGGTGAACAGATTTCGAAAAGTCTTAGAGCTTTGTATAAACGAAACACAGGGGGCTTTTTTCCCTAGGAGACAAATCACGGATAACATTTTAATTGCTTATGAGGTGCTACACTCGTTAAAAAGGAAGAGAGGAGGAAAGGTTGGATCCTTTGCTTTAAAGCTCGATATGAGCAAAGCCTATGACAAGATTGAATGGTCTTTTTTGGAAGATATGTTAAAAAGTCTAAGGTTTTGTTCTGAATGGATGGAGTTGTCATTACGATGTGTTAAGAGTGTTTCGTACTCGATAATCCTAAATGGAACTAAAGGAGAGAATTTTAAGCCTACTCGAGGATTGAGGTAGGGGGATCCATTGAGCCTATACCTTTTCATCATTTGTGCGGAAGGTTTTTTTAGGCTGTTAAACATTGCATAAAGAGATGGATCTATCAGTGGAGTTAGACAAGGAAGGGGAAGAGTATATATAATGCATTTATTTTTTCCAACGATAAGCTACATTGGTAAGGGCTACTGCTTTAAAACAGGTAATTGGAGAAAATGAAAATTTATCCGGGAAGCTCGTTAATTTTAAAAAGTCCCTTGTTTATTTTAGTAGTAATGTGGAGGAAAGTATTAAACATCAGATTGTTCAAGTATTAGGGGTACGAGTGGTAAATAATCCAAAAAAATATTTGAGATTACCCACAATGGTGGGCCATCAGAAAAAAATGCTTTTGTTGATATTAAGGAAAATTTTATTCAAAAGCTGAAAGCATGGAGTATCAAAAATCTATCCATAGGTGGAAAAAAAGTTTTTTGTTTAAAAGTAGTTATGCAAGCCATTCTCACTTATCCGATGCAGTGTTTTAAATTACCGAATAATTTATGTCGTGAATTAGAAAATTTGATGAGTCATTTTTGGTGGAGAAATTTAAAAACAAATAAAGGCATTCATTGGTGTGATTGGCAGTTTATGTACAGACAAAAAAGGCTTGGAAGGGTTGGTTTTAGAGATTTTACTACGTTTAATACAACCTTGTTGGCGAAACAAGGATGGAAGCTAGTTACTAACCCTTTTAGTTTGTTTGCATGTGTTTTTAAAGAAAAATATTATCCAAATGATGATTTTCTAAATGCAAGGTTAAGGTCTAACCCTGCGTTTACCTGGCAAAGTATTTGGGGTGCTCGGAGTTTGTTGGAGAAAGGACTAGGGTAGAGGATCAAAAATGGCCAGAGGGTGAATATCAGGAATGATGTTTGGCTACCAAAACTTGGGAATGGAAAGGTAACGGTACAAAACATTAATATACAGTACACTAAAGTAGCAGATTTAATAGAGACAGATAGATTTCAATGGAAAGAAGAAGAGATTAGAAGACTACTACTACCTGATTAGGCTGATAGTGTTCTTTGTATCCCTCTAGTGAATCCCATGCAACAAGATGAAATTGTTTGGTGAGGAGACAACAATGACGTCTACTCTGTAAAAGAAGGATACAGGTGGCTGATAGTTGAAGAATTGAACAGCCCAAGTAGTACTAGATTGTTACAAACAAATGAAGATAACAAATTATTTACAAAAATATGGCAGCTCAAAATACCTAGTAAAATACAAATCCACCTATGGAGAGCTGCTAACAACTATCTACCCCTATTATCTAATCTAGTGCAAAAATGAATACAATCAAGAGCCACATGTCTAATATGCGGGCCCGAGATTGAAACAGCAGAGCACTTATTCTAGAAGTGTGCGTTCATTATGGAAGTCTTCATGACTTTGGGCATAAATCAAACCAGACTCAGCATGCAAGATGATTGGAAAACCAAGTTAGAGTCAGTATTTACTTCTTGTAATGAAGAACAATGTATACAATAGCAGTTGCGATATGGGCTTTATGGTATAGCAGAAATAAACTCATTCATATGGGACAAAGAGACAGTGTGCAGAGCGTAGTAAGTTTCATTTTATCATATAAGTTCGAATGGGGAGTTTTGGATTTGAACCTGGCTAATAGCATTGAATCTGGGGATGAATAATGGAAAACGCTTGAGCAGGGAAAGGTCAAAGCCAACTTCGATGCCTCTTTCTCCAAGCAAACACAGACAGTAGTAGGGGGATGTATCATAAGAAATGACAAGGGATTGGTGATGGGCTCATGTATTCATCCATTTGGGAATGTAAAAGACCCAACCACCGTCGAGGCCCTTGCATGTTTAGAAGCGGTTTGGTTTACAGCAGATATGGGTTTTGGGAAGTCTGTATAGAAGGAGATTCTTAAACAGTTATAAAAAAACTGAAATCAATGGAAACAGACAAATCTGAAATTTGCAAAGTTGTAGAGGAGATAAAGAATCAAGGAAAAAGAAGCCAAGACTTAACTTTTCGATTTGTACGCCGATCTGCAAATGAAACCGCACACCAACTCACCAAATAGGGACGAAGGCTAGACTCACCACATTCTGGGTCGAAGAGGTACCATCAGAACTGGTGGGAACCTTGGGGGAAATGCGTGAATAAGAATCTCGAAAGTATGGGCGTTTTCGAGTTACTGAGATCGGAAGAAGAGAATAGGATGTTTGGCTTCCGAAGAAATCTCAGTTGTTGTGGATTTGGCTTGTGCTGAAGCATGGAAATGAGAGAAAGAACGGAGAAGGAAGGCCACACAATCTTGCATCTGATGAGATGAGAAAATGGTAATCAGAGGGGAGTCTTTCGTTTACATTGTGTTTGGTTCAAGGGAATTGATAAGCAGTTCCAACCATATTCTGTGGGACCACCTATTCCCTTGTTTGGTTCAAAAAAACCCATGGAATACATCATTTTCATTCCTTCTCTATTCATTGAAAACACTGAATAGCTATTCAGTAATAAACCCATGGAATAACAATTCAGCAAGTCAAAGGAATGACTTAAAAAATTTTCTTCCCAGCGTACCCTTAAAAAACCATAAATTTACTACTTTATTTGGCAAAAGCTTTGGACGGCTTTCTTTCACCATCTTCTTCCAAACTTTCATTTTTCATTTTTCTATCAAATTGAGGAAAGGAAGCTCAGAACGTTGAATTCGTCTCCAGGTAAGCGTCTTGATCTCTACATGAACACAACGACTCTGCTCTGAATTCAAGCCTTTTCTTTGTTTCCATATCTTTGCCTGACATCTATGAATCTTCCTTTTTTTGAATTTGATGCTTTGTTCTTCAAGGTAATTGCTTTTATTGATTTGGGTCTGATTCAACTTTTTTATTGGTTTTACTATTTGGGTTTTCTCTTTTATTGAATTTTTGAATTTTTGATGGGTTTGATTTGAATTTTTGAAATTTCTTTTTTAATTGAATTTTTAATTTTCTTTTACTGTTAACTTAAACAAAAGAGTAATTTGTTTGTTTTCTATATTTTGATTTTACTTTTTTGGTGATTTTCTGTAATTCATGTTTGTTGTAATAAGAAATTAGTATTTTTAAGTTATAAGATTGGAATTTTGGGTCGGTTGAGTTCAGTGCTTGTTGATTTCATGGGTATTTGAGGAAATATTTTGAGGTCCTATTCCTTACGGCGTTTAATAGCCGACCCTGATGGCAGAGCGCCAAGTGCCTATTCAGGCCACATTCGTCATTGCTTGTAATAAATTATTCCGATAAATAAAAACACGATGAACCAACCATTTGAATTACTGTTGCTTTATGAATCAAGCCTGAATGATTTCGCTATTCTTGCCAACCAAACACGCTGAAAGGGTTTGGCCTATGAGGGGAAACCCCATGGAACCTGGTGGATGTTTTTTAGGTGGTGCTCTTCTTGTTAAGACAAAGCATAGAGAAATAAGTAAAAGGAAGAAGATGAAACAGTTTGTAAGATCCATTGTTGAAAGTTGAAACCCAAAGTGTGATATGAGGGGTTGAAGATGGTAGTTCTATTTGTAGGAAAAAATTGTGGTATTTTTGTCAAGGATAAATTAATATCTAGTCCTTGAACTTGGTAACTTTTTTTATCATGATCCCTAAACTTTTTATTAGTCTACATTAGTTCCGAAACTTGACAACTAGCTTTTCCCATTTGGTCTTCAAATTTAGATTCCGTTAAGGTATGATAACGTGATATTTTGAGATTGTGTCACGTCATCACTTGAATTTTTTTTTTATAATTTTTTCATTGTTTAAAATAATTTAGGTGATGACTATCTTAATGAAATACAAGTCCAAGACTAATATGGACTAATAAAAAGTTTGGAGACTAGTGTGGGAAAAGTTATCAAAATCGGGGACTAAATGTTACCTTATCCCTTTTTGTTAGTCATTATATATATTTGATTGATAGTTTTTCGCAATGTTATTTGAATCGGATCAGACCGATCGGTCGGGTCAAGAATTGATTGAGTATTAATCTAGAGAGTGATTTTGAATCGGTTAGATCGAAAACAAGTATGAACCAATTAAACCAAGTTTTTAATTTTTTTAATTGAGCTGGCTCGAGTGATTTGACCATGGGTATGGTTTAAAAAACATTGGTTCTTTGATCTAATTTTGATTTTAATCATTATTTTGTTGGGAATTTGAGATTTAGTTGTTTTAACATGTAAATTTTATATTCTTAAAGGAAAAACATTAAGGAGAATTGTGAATTGGGAAGCAACAAGGAGATCTTTCATCGTGAGCTCATCAGCAATGCTTCTTATGTAAGTCCTCCTCTCCTCTATTTTAACTTTTCTTTTGTTGTTGTTTAGGTCGTCAGTATGGAGATTTTTTTTAATTACTTTATTATAATTTTAAGGTATGGTTAATTGGATCTAATCTCTTTTGCTTTAATGCTTGTTTGTTTTGTTTGCTTATTTGTATGAAACACAATTTGGGTTTTTATTTTCTCTTTGTTTTTAATTTATAGGCAATGCTCTGTTGGTCGTTAATAAAAGCTGTCATTTTATCATTTGATTTGTTTATTATAATTTTATGAATTTATAATATGAAAGTTTAAGATTGAAATGCAAATGGTAGTCTTTGAATCTCTGGTTTTCAAAGTTCGATTAAATATGGCACCATTTTGTGATAAGATATTGAAGAAGAAAGGACTGGAAATGGATGAAAATGTTTGGTATCCTTCTTTTTAGAATCTTGATTGGTGTACTGATCTGGTGCCATATCCAAATAAAATATACCAGAAAATGCTGGCAAGAATGTCATGTTGGCCATGAAAATGTCTTTGATTGAGCTTTGAAACCAGCTCCAGAGTTTGTTCTCCATTGAGCAATTTAAAAAAAAATCCAATTGATCCTACAAATATTATATATTGATTTGCTCAGAATGGAGACTTCTTCTTCTTCTTCTTCTTTCTTTAATGAGTTTATATTTAAAAAAATCCAAAATTTACGGAGGTCGCCTCTGCAAATAAAAGATGGCAGCTAACTATTCTTTAATAAAAATACTTTCCTTAAAGCATAGATAAATAGAGTTGTTTGTATTCAATCTCTTTTGTGGTGCTTGAAAGAATATGATTGTTCAATAATGAAATGTATAAAATGGTTTTTGTAATTTGTATTAATTCATAGATTTAATGATTCTATCTTTGTGTTCCTCCCATTTTCTTAGGCCTGCCATTTTGGTGTATTGTTTGAATGTGTTTGGCTTTGGGTTCATCTGCAATGCTTGTTTTATGTTTAAAGTAATTTTTATTTAAGATAACCAATATATTAATTTGTTCAATAATTCCATTGTTGCAGAAGGATCACACATTTTTCTTTTTCATTAGTTGCATTTAATATGGATTTGAAATGAATCAAATCTGAAGTTGAAAGTTGAAACAACGGATGAAGAGACCAAAACTTACAACTTTATTTTATTAATATGAAGTTTTAAACCATGTAAAATACTTTATAAAAATAATATTAAAAAAGAGATAAAGAACAGTAATTCAAAAACGATTGGAGATAACTAGTTTCAGAACATGCTGAGTACGGATGATGACAATGATTAATCATAGCTCATAAATTATAACATTTTTAGTTAACAATGATTTATATTTGGAATTGTATTAAGTATATGATTTGAAGATTTATAACACTTTAATATCTTGCAGTAATGGCTCGTTTACCTTTAATAGTACAAAGTGAAAGGCGTAGAAGAATTGGTCTTGCTGTGGCAGTATGGCTGCAAATGTGCACAATTGCAAGTTGGTTCTTAGTTTCATTGGCTAGCGTCCATAGCCTACATACTTATAGACCAAGGATTAGATCATATATTTTAGATTTTTATGCAAAACGAGATTATGTGAAAAGACTTGTATATGCTAGTGATGAGACTTGTATTGAACAAGTTAGGATGAATAGAATTACTTTTTTTAAACTATGTGAGATGTTATAAACTTTAGGAGAATTGAAGTTGTCAAGAAACATGCTTGTTGATGTGCAAGTGGCAATGTTTTTACATATTATTTCTCATCACCTTAAAAATCGAGTTATCAAGCATAACTTTAATAGGTCTGGGGAAACCGTTAGCAGATCATTTCACAATGTTTTCAATGCTGTCATACGCTTACAAGATGTGCTATTTAAAAAGGCAGAGCCAATTATGGCTAATTCTACAGACCCAAGGTGGAAATGGTTCAAGGTATTGGAGTGAGTTTCAATATAGCTCGTACATCATTTAGTTGATTTAGATTTAAATATAGTATCCTAACTCGAGGTTTTATACATTTCGTGTAGAATTGCTTAGGTGCTTTAGATGGAACCCACATCAAGATTAGGGTTCCAACAGTTGATAAACCTATATATCGAACGCGAAAGGGTGACATAGCAACAAATATGTTAGGTGTTTGTACACCTGATATGCATTTTGTTTATGTTCTTCCCGGTTGGGAAAGTTCTGTTACTGATGGATGGGTTCTTCGAGATGCCATTAGTAGGAGACATGGACTGAAGGTTCCTCATGGTAAAGTGAAGAATTAGAGGAATTTGAATTAATTTTTAAGATCATACTTTTTTCGAAAAATTAACCATGATAATTAGTTTTTTTTCCTTTTTTATAGGTTGTTATTATCTAGTTGATGCTGGTTATATAAACTGTGAAGGATTTCTTGCGCCTTTTAGAGGAGAAAGATATCATTTGAATGAGTGGCGTCAGGGTTACCAACCAAGTACTCCAGAAGAATTTTTCAATATGAAACATGCTTCAGCACGCAATGTTATTGAAAGATGCTTTGGGTTATTAAAACTTAAATGGGGAATACTTAGGAGTCCATCATTCTATCCTGTGAGAGTGCACAATAGAATCATTATTGCATGTTGTTTGCTCCATAATTTTATTCGAACCTATATGAGTCTTGATCCTATTGAAGCGGAGTTGGAAGAGCAATTATCTAGTAATTTGATAGATGAGGATGAATCGAATATTGTAAACATTCATCCATCGGATGCATGGGCTACTTGGAGAATGGAACTAGCCAATCAAATGTTCTATGAATGGCAAACATCTAGAAATTAGTTAGGTTTATTAAAACACAGTAGAAGGTTAATTTCTTTATTTTAGTTAATGTATCTAGTTTATGAAACTTTGGTGGTGTTTGAATTGTCTTTATGTATTGTACTAGACTTGTTGGATTACAAATTTAATCTATTTTCCTTTGATTCGTCATGTGTTATAATTTTATAAAGTGTTGACCTTCTCATTCATGATATCAAGCCTAATTTTAATTTGTGTTTTTCTCTTAAGATAGTTATGTCAGGCTTTTCACAATCAACTGCTTCTTCTCAAAATTCTCGAGGAACTAAAAGGAAATGGGTTCCAGAAGAAGATGTTGCGTTGGTTGCTTGTATGGTTGACTTGCACAATGTCGGAACCTTTAACGTAGATACGGGGTTCAAGGTCGGTTATTTAAATGAGCTAGAAAAGATGTTAGAAAAAGTTTTACCTCATGCAAAGTTGAAGGCTAAACCTAATCTTGAATCAAGGATTAGGACATTGAAAAGGGATTGGGCAATTGTTTATGACATGCTCAGTGGAAAAGACAATAGCGGCTTTGGTTGGGATGAGCATAGACAGCTTGTTGTTGCCGAAGATGCTGTGAGTAACTCGTATATAAGTGTAAGAATTATTTCATGTCTTTATTATCTTGTTTTGACCTAACTTATATCTAATATGAATTTCTCCTTTTTATAGAGTCATAAAGAAGCCGGTCAATTCAGACATCGTAGTTTCCCTTATTATGACCAACTTACTGCCATCTATGCAAAAGATCGTGCCACTGGTAAAGATGCTCAAACAGCCGCTGATATAATTGAAGAAATAGATGCTGAAGATGTAGCTACTGCAAATACTCATGAAGAAAGAAACAATTACCATGAGTGTGAAGCTGATGTTTCTTTAGATGGGATGGATCTCTCAGGTACACAACCGCAACAATCTAGAAATGAAGATGATTCCAGGTTTTCAAAGAAGAAAAAAAAGATTTCTGATGCAAGTGAACAAATTTCTTCTACTTCATTTCTTGAGCCTGCCACATTATTAGGGGAAAATATACAGACTATTGGCCTTGAAATAAGTAGAAGCATTGCCTCCGAAGTGCTAATTCAACAAAAGTAAAAAATGATCATTCAAGAAAGTGCTCAAAAATTATATCCGACTTTATGCGAAGTAGAAGGATTAATTGAGGATGAACGATATTGTGCGTTGAGCAAAATCCCAGACAATCCAACGCAAATGATCGTTTTCTTTAGTCTACCTTCTTCTGTTCGATTGGAATGGGTGAGAAGATTTCTTCCTGACCATTAAAAATCATGGTTGTGTTGGTGTTGTTTTGTTAACTTTTTGTATATGTAATATTTGGATCGTAAGATGCCATTAATAGAATATCGCAGACTGTTGTAACTTTTTGATGTTATAAAATTTAACATATAGATTATGACGTGTAGATTATGTTTGAATGTAAAATATAATTATCAAGCTATTTATATTTTTAATCTTTTATTTTTTAGTTTAGAAGATAATTAAATTATTTATTTTGTTAATGATATTTAAGCATATTATATATGCATCATAATTTAAAACTAAAAAAAATAGGTTATATATTATTTTTCTAATATTATATATTATAATTTTTACTAATTCATATTTTAATAATAATTATATTAAAAATATTATTAAATTATATATTATTTTATTAAATTATATTTAATAATAATTATGTTAAAATATAATTAAATTAATTAATATTTTTATTAAATTATATTTAATAATAATCATTAAAATTTAATAACAATAATCATCTAACTAAAAAAATTCTGTTAAGGGTACTTTAGTCATTTAAGTATTTTTTCTTATGCTATTACAGCATCATTCCATTCAACCAAACACAAAAAATATTATTACAGCTCTATTCCATTCCAATCAACCAAACAATTGAATTACTAATTATAATCCTATTCCATTACAGCTCTATTCCATTACATACAGCGAACCAAACGTGCCTCTAGTGTTGGTTAAGTCACCCTAGGCAGGGTATTTTTTTTTTACGTGTGTTAGTCAATAAGTCATTTATTTTGACATTACAGCAACGGTAAGCTTAATCCGACAGATTGGTGACAGCTAGCTTTTGTGTTGATTAGTGTGTATTTTGAAAGTTTAATTTTCCCTCTCATGAATAAAGACTCATCATATATTTTCTCAAAAAAAAACTAAGTTATATAATATTTATTATTAGTTATTTATATTTGGCTAAAGACTTATTTGATAATTATAAGGATTCTATGTTTAATGTTAGAGACGAAATAAATCACAAATCAAGAAATATAAAATGCTAGAGTAATTAGATAAAGTTCATAGGATATTTATTTTTTTTATTAATTTTATTAGTAATCATATTGTCGAATATTTTTTTGAATTAAGATATTACCTATGATTTTTTATTTTAAGTTTTGTTACTTATTTAGAGTTTTTCTCAAATATTTTTCTAATTAATATTTTTTAAATTTAAAATTAAATAGTTATGTAATTATGACATACAAAATTATGATATAATTATATTGTATTAATCAAATACACTTAAAAGAATTAAAATTCTGACTTTTTTTATCAGAATAATACAAAAAATATATATTATTTATCAAAATGGTACCCCACCCTAATTATTTACGAGAATTAGGTATTTGGGGTGGTGGAGATTGTCAAGTAGGAGACATCACCCCTAATTTCTACCACGTGTCAAAAAAAAATTAAAAAAAATACAGTATTTTAGTGGGTGGAGGCTGTCAAATAGGTGGCACCCAATTTTTACTAGATTAATATAGACCTGAATTTAAAATATGAGTTTAGTATAAAATATGAGGGTGGTGCCTATCTAACAGGTGGCACCAAAAAAATAAAATATTTAAATATTATATTTTGAAGATTAAAATTGTAAACAAATATTTTTAAAAAAAATTAATTTTATGAAACAAAATAATTATATTTAATATTTAAATTTTATTAATATACCTAATAAATTTAAAATAAAAATTTAATAGTTATAAAATTCTATATTAAAATTTTAACATTTAATTTTTCAACTTATACAAATAATTAATTGAATTGTAATACTTTTTATGGTCCGAATAAAAGAAAAATTACAGTTAAAAGTGAATGAATATTTATAGTTTAAAATAAATGTTTTAAAATTTTGCCTATCCTTAAGTGACGTAATTTAAGCTTATTGAATTAAGATATTCGAATGACATAAATAAAATAATAATTATTATTATAATACAATGAAAACATAATAGAATACGAATATTGGTGGTGTCTGTCAATTAGTCTTCACCGAGGTGTCGCCTGTCAGATAGCTTCCACTAAAAAATATCATTTTTGGTATTATATCCCGTATATGAGTCGTATTTAATCCATTTGACCCATACAAAAAATGGGTGACGCCTATTTGACAGCCTCCACCTACTAAAATATTATTTTTTTAATTTCTATTTAACACATGACAGAAATTAGAGAAGCTACCGCCTACTTGACAACCTCTACCACCCCAGACATCCCATTCCCATAAATAATCGGGGTGAAACACCATTTTGATAATTAATTATTTTTAGTATTATTTTGATACAAAAAACTTAAAATTTCTTATAATTATAAGAGGATGTAATTAATTGCACATCCATTTAATTACTATGTGTTGTCCAATCATACCTTAAAAATCATATATTGAGAAAAAAAAACTTATGATATCTATATTATGTATACTATATATGTACACTATATGTTAAGATTTGGATTGAGTTGGCGTCCTTTATCAACTAAGTCCTAACTTAACGTGAAAATATTAAAATAATAATTATTTTATAAAACAATAAGTATTATTGTGAAAGTATTTTATATCTTTTTATATTTTAATAAATCTAAAAAAATTCATATAATATTTTAACACAAAACATCATAATTTTTTTAAGAGTTGGAATCTACTAATGGCATATTAACAAAGCCAATAAGGAGACTATAAAAAGTTCTAAAACTATCATTTATATAAGTGATACACTTTATCATTTTAATCAAAAACATATTTGATGTCTCGAAATATATATGTTAGTAAATTTTTTCTTGGATAAAATACATTAGAATAAGTAATTTTTTGGGTAAAATATATTAGAAGTCATCTAATTATGTTTTTTTTGCCACTCGACAATAAAAAATTATAAAATGATCATTCAATTATTAGTAAATTTCTTTTTTGATCGCTTATCTATGAAAAGTTACAAAATGATCACTCAACTATTCAATTTTGTCTTTTTTGGTTACCCAACTATCTTGAATTTTTAGGTGTTTTCATTTTTACGTTAGCCAACCAGTGACCAAAAAAGAAATTTTGAATAGTTGAATGATCATTTTTTAACTTTTCATAGTTAAGTGATAAAAAAAAACCATAGTTGAGTAACCTCTATTGTAGTTTACCCTAATTCTTTTTATAATATAATATAATATCATATATAAAAGAATTTGAAAAAAAAACTTTTGAATTGACAAAAATACTATTTATGTTCCATCATATTAATAAATTGACATTTAAAAATAATAATAAAAAAAGTTGATGTAAAATAGAATTTATGATAACTATAACTTTAATGGAAGTTGTGATAATCATACATTTATAAATATGTAAAATTTATTTAAAATTATTACTTAAAAAGTTGAGTTAAAATACTTATATTTGAAGTAAAAGCCGACAAAAAAAGTTTTTACAATAACAATTATTTAGAAAAAAAGTTTTTTTTAAAAAATTCACTTGATATTTAAAAATTGAGTAATGAAAAGTTTGTTTTACAATGGCTTAATATAACATTTAGTACTTGAACTTGATATTTTTTTCTTAATTTAGTACTTAAATTTGACACTTTTTCCTAATTTGGTACCTAATCTTTTTTTTAATATTAATTCATTAAGCATAGTTCAATACCTATTTTTAACATGAATTTTCTCTAAAATTGATAATATTTTTGTAGCATAACAAAAAAAATTTCAACATCGTTATTGTTTAGCGTAATTTTTATAATATTTAATAAATTTAGGTACTAAATTGAATCTAAAAAAAAGCTTAGGTACCAAATTAGGAAAAAATGTCAAGTTCAGGTACCAAATTGAATCCAAAAAAGTTTAAGTACCAAATTAGAAAAAAGTATCAAGTTTAGGTATCAAATTAGGTCAAAAAAATAAGTACCAAATTAACAAAAAGTATCAAATTTAAATACCAAATATGATATTAAGCCATTTACAATATATCTTTGTACAAATGCTTTAACAATAGGAATTTTTTATTAATATTATATTTGAATTATCAAAATAATTAATATATCTCAATTACATTCATTAGTTATTATTTTAAATAATGATTACACGAGGTAAAATTTTTATTGTAGATTAAAAATAATACAAATGTTTTAATTATGATTTGATTTTTTAATATTATTGAAAATTTTCTTGATGCACAAAATATTAACTTTTTGTTATATTTGAATTGTTTAATTATATTTAACAATGGAATTAAAAATTAATTATAATAATTTAATATATTATTTAAAAACTAATTAAAAATTAAATATGTAACTAGTTTTAATTAAAAAAAAAAACCGATTTTTGTGGGGGAAGAAACGTAAACTATTTTAAAGAGGGTAATGTAAAAAGGAATTTGTTTGTAGAAGAAAGCGGCTTTAAAATACAAACAACCCCTCACTCGAGAAACCTCAGAGAAGCCAAAAGTAAGGCATTCTTCCAAAATCAAACGATTTCGATCTCTGATCTGGGATTTGTGACCATGAGCGACGGAGAAGACGCTGTACGACGCCGTAATGCGATTGCGGAGTACCGAAAGAAACTCCTTCAACACAAGGAGTACGAGTCCAGGGTTCGTGCAGGTCTCCTCCCATCTCTCATCTCATAATCTAACACCCCCCATTTTTCTGTTTTCCTCGATCTCCTTTCATTTTACATCCGAATTATATTTTTTCGTTGTTTCCCCCGATTTGTGATTTAGGTTTTTGCTTTTCCATTTTCGTTATTCTTCAATTCCATCTGCTTTTTCGTTTTGCTGCTTTGAAAATATGCTTTTTTGAGAGTTCACTTTTTTCCATGTTCATTTTAGAGATAGCTTAAGTAGGTAAAAATTGGTGAGAAAATATGTAAGCTTTGATTACAGCGGTACACAATTATTTTGTTTTCAACTAAAATTATGCTGTTCGATGCCTCCGACTTGGACTGATGATTTTATTTAATGATAAAATTAAATTCTTTCTTTCTTAGAAAATAGAAGACCAAGAAACGAAAGGAAAAAATGCTTGTAGATTTGGCTATTGCATAGTGAATTAGTTGTTTAAAGTCCGGATTTTTGTTTTTCCGATTAATATATATCATAAATGGAATGGTTTTTGACACATAGCTATTCTGTTGGATGTTTAGGTAGGGAGAATCTGAGAGCTGCTAAGAAGGAGTTTAACAAAACAGAAGACGATTTGAAGTCTCTTCAGAGTGTTGGACAGATCATTGGAGAAGTTCTCAGGCCTCTTGACAATGAACGCCGTAATTACTCCTTTTCCACCGCTGCCTTATTCTTTTAGTGTAGACGTGTGTCCAAGTGGCTAAGCATCTTTAACATTTGGATATCAAACTTACAAACTTCATTGATGTATTCTTTTTAGTAAAATTTCATTGTTTGGCATCTTAGTAGTTGCATTTGAATTTCTTAGTGCTTGTTGATTCATTTTTCTTTAGAATTGATAAATTGCTATATGTTGGATGTTCATATGATCTTTCAGTGATTGTTAAAGCAAGCAGTGGCCCTCGCTATGTGGTTGGCTGCCGCAGCAAAGTTGACAAGGAGAAACTGGCTTCTGGAACTAGAGTGGTCCTTGACATGACAACTCTTACAATCATGCGGGCTCTTCCACGTGAAGTAAGTTATATTAGCTTCCTGTTCAGTTCAGCTGTGTTTATGATATCAAAGTAAGTTCTCTTTTCAAATGTCTGATATTGTTTTACATTTTTGGATAACAGGTTGATCCAGTTGTTTACAACATGTTACATGAAGATCCCGGTAACGTTAGCTATTCCGCTGTTGGTGGTTTATCTGATCAAATTCGAGAGCTTAGGGAATCAATTGAGCTCCCTCTAATGAACCCCGAGCTTTTCCTTAGAGTTGGGATTAAACCTCCCAAGGTGATTCTTGCTTCCCATCTCCCTTGTCTCTCAATTCTGGAGATTCAAAGAGTGTGCTTTTGTATATATTGATGGGTGATGCACACTGTCATCAAGTGATGTTTGTTTGGGAGTCATTTGAAATTTCTAATCTTCATTGCAGGGTGTCCTCCTTTATGGACCACCTGGTACTGGCAAGACATTGTTAGCCAGAGCAATAGCAAGCAATATTGATGCTAACTTTTTAAAGGTCAATATTTTTTTGTACCATGTAACTTGCCTTTGTGGTTTTATATGTGACATGGTATGTTGTCCTTGAATGAATGCATTTACCTTATCATCTGAATTCAGGTCGTTTCAAGTGCAATAATTGACAAATACATTGGAGAAAGTGCGAGGCTGATAAGAGAAATGTTTGGATACGCTCGTGATCACCAAGTGAGAGCCTTGGGAGTTTTGAAATTTTTCTATTGCTTCTTTTTGTGTTTCTGTTAATATACATTCTTATGTTTGTTTCTTTTTATTCAGCCTTGCATCATCTTTATGGATGAGATTGATGCCATTGGTGGACGCCGTTTTAGTGAAGGAACAAGCGCTGACCGTGAAATACAGAGAACACTGATGGAGTTACTTAATCAGCTTGATGGATTTGATCAGCTTGGAAAGGTACATTGTTTTATTATGAACATAGTTTGAGATTGTGATTTGATGCAAATATTCTAGCACTCTGAACTGATTACCATGTTCTGGAACTCAAATTTCTCTCAGTTCATCAGTCACTGATTCTGTACTAAGGTTTTCTTTGATGTTCTCTTCACTCTCGAGAAAATATTATCAACTTAAAATTGTTTTGCTGGTGCTCAGGTTAAAATGATCATGGCTACAAACCGACCTGATGTACTTGACCCTGCACTTCTTCGTCCTGGGCGGCTAGATAGAAAAATAGAAATTCCATTGCCAAATGAGCAATCGAGAATGGAAATCCTCAAGATTCATGCTGCTGGCATCGCCAAGCATGGTGAAATTGACTATGAGGCTGTTATCAAACTTGCTGAGGTTAGTCAAAGTTGGCTTGTTTCTTTTTCATGCCTGTAATCCTCATTACTAATATATTTTTAATCAACCATTGGTTTAGGGTTTTAATGGTGCTGATCTACGAAATGTTTGCACGGAGGCTGGAATGTCAGCGATTCGTGCAGAACGTGATTATGTAATCCATGAAGATTTCATGAAGGTAGACGCTTAGAACTTGAAATACCGTCTTCTTTTGTTTGGCTTATGTGCATTATAACTTGCTATTTTTTACTAAATTTTGGCATTACTATTGGGAAAACAAAGCTGGACAACTGATGATAATATATGCTTACTTTACACACACACTCTATGTTGTGAAAAATTTCAGGCAGTAAGAAAATTGAACGAAGCCAAGAAACTGGAATCTAGTGCACACTACAGTACTGATTTTGGGAAAGAGTAGAAGGGTTATTTCTTTTCAGTTTTTGGAAGCCATGGAGTAAGGGGCAGTGCATTATATCTTAGGTGTCCTCTAATTTGTTCGAGTCCAATGTTGGCCTTTATTTAAGAAATTCGAAATGATGTATCTTTAAATATTACAGCTTTCATGACAACAATGTTGCCATAATCACAGCTTGATATGCTCCAGGCACTTGTATCTATGGAGCCTTTGCATGTTCTAGGAAATCGAATTGTGGAATGACTTTTGGCTTTATTTCAGCCTAGGGAGGGCCAAATTCAAGCTTGATTATGTTTTGTTTATCTAGTTAAAAACGAGTCTAATTCAAAGTAGTTCGAAAGTACATGAATTCTATTTATTTTATCCGGTGAAATTTTCATATATTTTTCTTACTTATTATATATTTTAAATTTTCAAGTTTTTGGAATAATGTTAATTAACATGAGATTTAATTCAGTCAACGATTATCAATATAGTTAAACTCAATTTGCACATTTAGTTGAACCTTACTTTTCTGTTTTCTTTCTTCCATTTCGTGGTCGTAAACTAGGTAGCATGTAAGTCTCTCAATTTAATTTGTAACGTAGCATTATTTTGATAAATAAAAATTATACTAAATGGTGCAGTATATAGTATAGCTTTGCAGATTAGAGGTCGGTCAATAGTCCTCAAATGGGCAGTCTAAAGATCAGTTCAATTTTGATCCTGTTAATTTGAATTTTAAAAATTAAAATTGATTCAGGTTAAATCATTTTTGAGTTTTAATTATTTTAAGTTTTTATTATACTCTTTCAGATCATTTTGAATTATAATCCTTTCATATTTAATCATTCAAGTATAATTTATAAGCACATTCAAGTTATTTGCATCTTGTACTCATATTTATTCAATAAGTAAGGTTTTTTTTATAATTGAACGGATCAGATTATTAGTTCGTTGACCTATCCAGTTTGATTAATAAATTATTAAAAAATTCATAATAAAATATTAAAAAAAATTTAAAACTTGATTCAACCACTCAATTCAACTACTTTTTTGTCCAATTCAATCAATATGTATCGATTCTCGAATAAATCTGTTCAATGCCCTTTCCCGAATTGGTACCCCAACCAATTCCCGATCCTATTAGTCCTGGTTCAAGCAACCTTGTTGATAAGGTTCAATTTCTTAATTTTAAAATAAAACTAGATAGAAGTTAAACAAATTATGTAATTGATTTATTTTATAATTATTATCATAAATAACTTCTGTAATAGTCTTTTGAAAGGACAAAAATAGTTATTAGGATTCAATTGATCTAAAACTGAAAGGGAGACCATAGTAAGAACAAAGAAGAGAATATCCAACGTTAGCATGTTCATTAATATATTATCAGTAGAATTGAGCGGCAAAGGACAGTAGAATACTAGCTAGTCATTTTCCCAATCAATTCAGTGCTTCCGTCAATGGCTGAAACTGTAGGATCCCTTTCAGATCAGTCATCCAGAAGAGATATATATATATAAAGGCCACATTCAGTTGCATATTTCAATGAAAACTAACAAAACAGAAAATTCACTTGATAATATGTCCAGAAATAAAGAAAATAACTTCATTAACTTGGACTTTGAAAATCCCCCTACCATTAGATGATCATATTACCTATAGAATTCCAAATTACACATTTATACTCTGCTCTAATTCAAAGTTGGTCGCCCTCAAGACTCATGCCCTACATGCCACTAGCTTATCGGCAACCAAAATAACAAAACACCCCAAAGGAGCACGAGTTATAAGATGGGTCAGTCATCAGTGTAGGAAATTTTCTATGGCTATCTTGATGATAGTATTACCTTAAAAACAGGGTGGCGAATCTCTAACTCAAGAAGCTGAGATTTGAGTGCCTTTGAGAGTTGAGACTTGGAAAGCCTGACTCGTGGAGAATGGTCCACAACCCTTGGATTAAGGGAAAGACGGGCAATATATGCTACAGTGATAAACTTTTATAATGGAACGGACAGGCCACTCACCTCAGGGCAGTTGAGTAGGGAACTCAATCTTTCCTATGTCTTGCCCAAAACCCTTTCTTTCTGACAGAATCATTTTCTGATACTGATCTGCCCCACTTAGATCCAATTGAGAAGTGGCGCTTCAAGAAAGGCTTTGCCGAGGCGCTTCTCCGGCTTGAACTGGGTTCTAATTTTGGAGCTTTTCCTTCTCGCTTGGCATTTTGTTGATGGTTAAAATCATTACAATCACCATCTGCAAAACTATCTTTAACTCTATTCTTGAATAACTTAAGATGTTTGGCCATCAACTCCACTTCAGCTTTCAAAGCTTTTCTGGATATCTTTGAGACCTGCTTTTCTCCAACCATGCATATTGGGCAGGCTGGGTCATATCTGTCAGCCTCTGGCGTCATAGTTTCCAAGCATTCAGTATGATAAACATGTCCACATACAAGTACGGCTACCACTGAAATTTCATTGCTGCTCCACGAAGATCTCTCAGCCAAAAGCTTTGAGCAAGCCCCACAAGTTCGCATACTTATGGATGGAGAATACGAGAACCTGCTGCTACATCCACTTATCTTGCCATCACCAGAACCGAAGTGTTCACTATCAAAAGACCACCTTTCTCTTTGAGAAGAGGCCACAAGCTCTGAAAAAGTGCGCATAGACCAGCCATCAGAAGACCCACCATTAGATCCAGCTGTCAAGTCATTGCTACATGTGGAAAGCACAAAAGATGACCTTCCTTCAGACATTGAAAAATTATTTGGTGATTTCAGTCCCAGAATTCGACTATCAGAGACCTGCCTCAGCAGCCGGTGCCCAGGTGAACGGCAAGCCCATCTAGATGGGGTTGAGTTGGAAGGAATATGGCCAGACAAAGTTTTTGTAATTGGTGGTGAGAGTGGCGAAGGTATACAAAATGATAGCTTTGGTGCAGATGAATCCACAATATCCGGCGATTCTGCCAAATTCTTCACCTACAGGATAATCAGATAGGCATGTTAAAGACCATAAAAAGGGGTAGAGTAGGCTAGAGCATCCAAAAGATAAAAAGACAACAAAAGCATAAAAAGCTTATTCAACTATCCAAACTTACCTCAATGGAATAATTGCTTGCCCTTGATATGTCTGCAGCAACAACATAAAACAATTTCAAACAAAATATGAGAAGGTAATAAAAAGGTGGGAACTGACACCAAGCCATATTACTGAAAACTGCAATGAGAGAACATAGAGTAGTAGGCAATAACAGAATGCATATAACTAGTAAATAAATAAACATAATGTTTAATGTTCATTCTCATGAGTTATGATAATGAAGTCAACTAGTAAATACCATGCAATACTGCATACTAAAGGTGCGGTAGCTGGGAATTGAAGACCATTAGAGCCTTTAACATCAAGTTAATGGGCAAAATAATACAAACGACATAATTTCAAGACAATGAACATAGAACAAAAGTTCTAAGCAAAAGTTTCCGGAAATCTTATGCACAGTAAAGATGCTTATAGGAAAAAGGTATCTCGATAATCTACCTAGTTATTAACAAATGAATTTACCTGACGAGGGGGTCATCATATTCCTACTCATATCTTCAGGGATAGGGAATTTTTGAGAAGTGGGAATTTCATAGTTCTCAATCTCAAGTTCATTTCTTTGATCAGAAATATGACGCCTACCAGAACCTAATGTCCCTTTTCTCTCCATGCTAACATTTCTGCTAGCTCTATTAGACACCTGATAAGAAGGCTCTTCAATTTCATCAGCCACGCACCTTCGACTATCCCATCGGAAGCTCCATGATGGCGAACATGTCGCATTTCTATGCAAAGTCTCAACTCCAGTTCTCTTTGGAAGGGTCCTTTCCCTTGCAGCTACACAACAAGCTGACCCCATGATCACTCATATACCTCAAAAAAGAACAGTACTGCAAATTCACACCACTGATTCAAGCAAAGAAAAATGCAAGGTGAAGTACTGCATAGGGGATAAACAGCAAGTATTCCCTGTAAAATATATAATTTTAAGGAAAAAACAACAGCACAAAATTTGGAATTCATAATTTGAAAAGATAAAACAACTGCAACCAACTAAACAAACTCAAAATACAACTACTTCAAGCTAACCACATGTTTCATTTTCCTTAATGATTTATTTTTACAAGTTTATTTTATTTCCCTCATTAGTTCAAGACCAAAGCTAAAATTTAAAATAAACACAAGCGGGATCGCACCGGAAAGATTAGTATTAAAAACTAAAAATGCAGCTAACTACTAGGGGCTTGAGAGTCTTATGCTTTTAGATATCAACAACAATAAATAAATTGAATAGTAAATTGAAAAATAATTACTAGCAAATAACACAGTTCAGCTGAGGAAAAACAATAATAGCGAAAAATATCAGCTAGTTGAGACCACCTCCTCAATTAATCATCCATATACCTGACTAACTCCAAATTTAGAATAGAAATAATGTAAATTGAAACATTTAAGACGCGAATATTTACATTATTAAAGTCTTCAACTACTCATGAGCATAAATTTGTTCGACGTTGATAATTATAAGGATTAAAAGAAGCAAAGAATCATCGGTTCCAACATTTACTAGCTCTGCCAAAAAAAAAAGCTCAAAAGTTCAACGAAATCTAAAAAAAAACGGCTTCAATTAGGGTTCAAAACCGGCTGCATTTCATATTCCACACAGTGAACTGATATCAAGCTTTTCAAGTGCCGAAAAATATCATCCATAAAACAACAAAAAATGAAGCGAAAAAAATATATAATCAATTAATTAAAAAGGAACTTACAGATTAAACAATTAGGCAGTCATGGAGGTGAAGAAGAGAGAAAGAGCGAGATTTGAACGGCGTCGAAAATTCCGGCAGCGGTTAGAGAGGATCGGCCGTTGCTCACGACGGAACAACGAGAGAGTCAAAGGGCACAGATGTGGGATTGTGCAACGTCTGTCCGTACTGAAATTTCTGCTTCTTTTTACGCTCCCTTTCTTTCCTTCTTCCCTTTTCTTCCGCTTTTTTATTTTTTTTTAATTTATTTCTCATAAAGAAAAACGTCTCTTTGTTATTTTAATTTTAAAGTGTAAATTGTACTTATTCAAACATTACCATGTTTTTTTTAATGGGCATTACATTTAGTTACGATTAGTATAAATATAGTAGTAATGATGAGATTAATTGTATAACATATGAGAGGTAAAAAATAAATTAAATGTATCGTATTACACTCAATTATCCATGCAAATTCCACTAAATTACAAAAACTTTAAGTTTATCACTAATATTTTTTATTTTTTAATTATTATAATAATAGATTTAATCTCGATATTTATATATTATATCAATTTGATCTTAATTCTAAAATTTTTTATCAATTTAATCCTTAAATAGTGAATACATCTCCATCATAAATCTAAATCATATGAAATATTGAACACTTAGCATGCAAATGTTTTCCTTTATATGAAAGTAGTATCATCATTACCATGTTCCTATTTCTTTATGGTTGTTTCAATTAATAAACACAGAATATATACATTGAGGAAATATTATATTATCTTTATATTTTTAATATAGTATAACAAAAGCTATTTATAAATTTACTTAATTAGGTTTTGAATTTGATTTATAACTCTTATTTATGATGAAGATATGTTTGCGCACAAAATTGATAAAATTTGTAAATATAAAAGATTATATTTGTTGAATTATATAGAATTATGATCAAATTGATAAAATATGTAAGTGTTGAGGACTAAATGAGTTATTATATCAATTAAAAAAGATCATATCATCATTGCGTTAACAATGTAATGGAAAGTGGTCAAACAAAAATGATCGAAAATGTTAGTGACAAAATTGGAAATGTTTGTAGTAACCAAACAGAAACATGCTTATTGTTAAGCATCAAATAGTATAGTTTACCATTAATTTTATTTGTACGGTAATTATTTGATCCATAAGTGGTAGAAACTTCACAAATTGGGTTAAGATTTTATTGCATGTTTTAATTGTTTTTTTAATTTATTAAATATACCTTAAAGGACATATTGCAAAATCTCAACTTTACTTAAAGAGTTAAAATTTCCACATGTACCAAAGTGAACTTAGTTGCCAAGTTTAGGGGGCAAAAACTTATATTGTCCCTTTTTAATTTATTCAAACAACTTATTGGCATGTTGCAAAATCTTAACTCCGCTTGTGGAGTTAAAAATTTTCATCACCGGTGTAGAAAATAATTATCCTATATTTATATATAAATATTAAATATGTTAATCTTAAAGAGTAACTAGATCTATAGCACACCCATGATTTGTGTGAAAAACAAAAAAATATGTAACAAATATATTTATTAAAATTTACATGAAAATTAATTGATATTTGGTTTCAATAGTAAATGTAATTGTTTATCATGCATGGTAGTTCGAGTTTAAATCTCATTATGATCAATTTCTTTTAATTTATTATATAAAAAAATACAAAAACACCCTCATAAAAAATATAATGAATTGATTGTTTTATGTACAATGTAAAATCTTTATATAGGCTAGCTAAATAAATCTAAATATAACTCTTAAGTATACTAAAACTCTAATTAACCTAAAAAAGAAGTAGTGTTAAACTAAATTGTCTTGTTGACATAAAACTAAATAATAAAATAATAAGAGCTGATAAATATAATTTTGATATAATATATAATAAAAATTAAGCCTAAACCCGAACCCAATATAATTTAAACTCGAATAAAAAGCCCACAAACTCGTAATTTCCATAATAATCACGTCCACAAATTCTTCTCGCATAGGACTTACTAAAACGATCATCACTTGAGTTCCCGAACTCAAAATCGACTGATTTAGACTGCGTTTCGAAGCTAAGAGATAGATCTTCGAACGTTATGAAGACATCTCAATCTAGAAATGTTTGGCTCCCATCAAAAAATGCACGCAAGTTGACTAATCTTTTTAGCTTAAAAATTGACATCTTGGTTGAATTTACTTTAATGCACCCTCAATAAACTTAGTCTGAAGGTTCAACAAACCGTCGATCCTCCTCTACTATAACCAGTACATGTTGGAAAAATCGTTTATGAAAAGCATTTTGTTGCATGATTACAATTTTTTATAAAACCAAACTTTTGTTGTGTTATACATGGCAATACATTTTACCTGATTTGGTACTTGTGTGTCCAAGCTAGGGAGTTTAATCGAATTCAGGATCTACCAACTAAACTCTTCTGGCTTTTGAACGAATGGTTGTCTTCGTTATTCTCGAACTCTCAAATGTTAAGAGAGTGAACTCTTATCAAGAAATAAACACATAACTAAAATTGTAACTTTCAAGTGGCAAAAGTTAACTTTATCTATGGTAACCAAAATAAAAAATTTGTAGTCTCAAATTTGATTTATAATTACCAAGGAGTTACAATCATAATCTCACAAATTTATATCTCTAGTACTCACAAAAAATAAAATTTACTTGAACTTAAACAAATTTTCACTCAATTTTGGCAGAGTATTCTCATCGTCAGTAGTATGTATTTTTGGCTACCCAAAATCCTTTTATATATAGGAAAATCACAAGAATTCTACTAGAACATGAAAAGAGAGAAAAATAATATTTTAATAGAAAACCCATAGTTCTACTAGAACTCTACATAGTGGGTGGGACGCACTGGGTTTCGCACACCCGATGTCCTACCCACTCTACGTTGGATATGGCTTATTGACCTTTCATTTATTGAATACAATTATATTTGTAGAAGTTGAGAATATTTGATAGCATTAAATAGTATCTTTAGATATTATATTTTATTTTTTAGAGATTCTAATTAGGAGATATTATTCTAATTAAAAGATATTATTTCCTTAGTAGATTCAATGCTACATGTATTTATAGTTGTACATATTTTTAATAAATACATACTTTGAGAGACTTTTTTTTCCTCAATATTCATCTATAATTTCAACATTGTATCAGATTTTTGATCCGATTTTTGGGATTTTTTTAATTTTAATTTTTTCCTACAAACCTTAAAATCACAAATTTGATACTTTCCACCCTAGCCTTACTATTTTCTCTCACTGCCCTTACCATTGGAGTTGGAATCCCCTCACCAACAAAACCTCGAAGTTCGATGACTAGCAGCCCTTTACGTGGGCCCTACACATCGTCGCAAGATTCTGCAACCTCGTCTCACGTGCCGTTAATGGTACTAGAAAGAACCATTATTTTCTCCATATTTAATGGTTAAGTTGTTCCCACTTAGGCATCCTTACCACATATTTTAGCATTTTTTTAGCTTAGTTTATTGCATTTTCTAACTCAATGAACCTTAGCCTAGTTGCCTTTAATTTTGTTATATTTTACTACTAATGTAGCTGCATGAGCATGTCCAGAATTGCGTCCAGAATTGTCGTAGCATCTGACAGTTATTCGGATAAAACCAAAAATGCTTGAGCTGTCTAGTTTGGTGTAACTAACTGGTACGACCATAGATTGCTAGATTTGGAGGAAAGGACACTTGTACGACTCAGCTGAAGATAAATACTCATGAGGAAAGAAGAAAAGAGGGTCTTTTTTGGATTATTCTTCTTGAATCCATCTTTTTGAAGCTTGCGGTTATGGAAGCTTAAACCTCTCAAGGGCGAACTGACATGAAAAAGGAGGCAGATCTACTCCTGACGAGGAGCCCTAAGTGCGACGCAAGAGAGAAGTAAGGGAGCAAGTCGAGTAGCCTAGGAATAGTATTCTCCATTTGTTCTTTTACATTTCTTTTCTTAAACGCTGGTGATTAATGTTTATTTCATGTTTGTATGGAAATACACTTGATTTCTAGACTAAATGATATTTTATTCGATTTTGCTTCTACTGTTTAATGTTTGGGTTTGAATGTTTTGACCACGGAAGTGTTATTGTAGTTACTGTCACTAGAAGGTGCAGCGACAGTTTAAACTAACAAGCAAGACAACGAAAGTTGCTTGGGGATTAGAGGAATTTGATCCACTTGTTATTTAATTGTGTTTCATTACCATCATTGGAAGGTGTGGTTAATGTGCATGTTTAAGTCTTAGATCGAATAGAGAAGCCAAGTTTGGTAAGACATTCATTATACCTTATTGTAGTGACAATCACCTATCCTGTAAAACCTTGTGAGCTACATTTAGTATTCTGTTGAACATTCACGTTGGGGACCCCAGTTTATTATTGTCATAGTTCATTTTTATTTTCACATTATTGCTTCGTTTATTTAGTCATTGCACTGACATTAATAGACAAAAGACAACCATCCTCGTGGGATCGATATCTGACGATTCACATCTGTCTACTATACTTGCATCGATAGTGTACGCTTGCACATTATAGTTGTGAAGTTAAACAACCGATCAAGTTTTGGCGCCGTTACCGGGGATGATGTTTGTTTGATGTTTATTTTTGTGTTTGCACTTTATTTTTATTATCTAATCTTTAGTTGTTAATAACTTGTTTTCTTTTTGTTACTATTTTTACATTTTATTTTAGGTGTTTTATGACCCAAAGCAATTTGAAGCCTATTGCTGATTTTGATCCAAAGATTGAAAGAACCATTTGGAGGAGACTTCACGAACAAAGAAATATGGCTTTACCAAGAAACAATGCAGCTATATCCTCGATACAGCCACAAAATGTTGAAGATCCACCGCTGTCATAAGAAGATCAAATACAAAACAAGACTATACGAGATTTTGTCGTAGTTATTTTGGATGATTTGCCACTTGGAGTTGTTAGGCCAGTAATACAAGCTGGAAACTTCGAACTCAAGCCAGTAATGTTTCAAATGTTGAATTCTAATGAGTAATATGATGGACTGCCACATGAAGATGCACGAGAACATCTCAAATCATTCTTATTGATTTGTGCTTCCTTCAGTCAACAAGGCGTTCCTGATGACGCTTTGAAAATGCAGTTATTTCCTTATTCCTCGTAAGGAAGAGCTTGCACCTGGTTCTTTGGGTTACATGCCGGTTCAATTACTTCGTGGAATGCACTAGCAACATAGTTTGTTTTGGGCTTTAACCTACCAACAATGAATGCTTGTCTTCTAAATGATATTACAGCTTATCATTAGCTGGATGATGAGAATCTACACACTACATGGGAATGTTATAAATCATTTCTTTGACGTTTCCCCATGCATGACATTCAACAGAAAACACAAATTAAAATTTTTTATAATGAGCTGAATTCACAAACGAGAAATCTTGTCGACGCATCAACCAATGGACCTTTGCTGGATTGTACTTACGATGAAGCTGTTCGCATTCTTGAGAGAATTGCTCAGAATGATTATTATATCCTATTTCTAGAGCTGCACAAGCAAAAGCTACTCCGGGAGTTATTGAATTGGATGCAATATGTGCACTTAGTGCTCAAGTTTCTTCTCTCTCGAATATGATAAAAAATATGAAAAGGACTAGTGACGTTGCACCTATACAAGTCGCTCAACAAGTTGATGTTCCTACATTTTGTTGTGAGATTTATGGTGACAACCATAGCTATGAAGACTGTCCACAACATGTAGAGAATGCTTTCTATTTCAGTAACATTCACAACAATTCTTATGGCAATTCTTATAATAATTCTGCACGCAATCAATAATCTTGGGGAACTCAAAATGCTAGACAAAATGCTGTGACATTCCGATATGGGAATTCATCTAATCAAGGAAATTATAACCCAAGACAAGGGAATTACAGTCAACCACAACATAATTACAATCAGTAGACTTAGATGAATCCACAATAAACTCAGATGCAACCACACCAGAATCAAATGCAATGATAACAATTTGAAATGCAGAATCAAAACGTTCAAGGACATAGGCAACAACAGTACACACAAGCTTCCTCGTCTGATCCGTTAGCAGCACTTGAAGCTCTAATGCGGGAGTATATCACTCCCACGGAAGCTATTGTGCAAGGGAACTCATCGTTTATTCAAGCGTTGGAGGCGTAATTGGGACAAATTGCTTCAAATCTAAACATTCGACTGCCAGGCACACTTCCTAGTGATACGAAAAATCCCAATCTGAAGGGGAAAGATTTAGAATACTGTTGCTCTCACCTATTTTTGTGTTGGGAATGATGCGTAAATTTTTTAGATTTGTAATAAGATTCATGGTAAAAAAACATGGGGAGCTAACAATTTCTCAATATTTTACTGAATAAAGTGGGTTGTGGTAGGAACTTGATTATTACCAAGCTTTTCAAGCGAATTGTGCCAAGGAAGTCGAAAAATTTCAGAAGATGGTGTAAAATGAGCAGGTTTATGATTTCTTGGCTGGGTTGACTATTGGGTATGATCAGATTCGTGTTCAAGTTTTTGGCAAGACTCTGTTCCATTTTATCCATAAGGCATACTCCTATGTACAACAAGAGAAGAGTCGTCATGGTGTTATGCTTTATAATCCACCTTTAGAGAAAGCTAGTCTCCTTGCTAATTTAGATGGTCTATCGGGTGATACGACTGCCAAGGATCACTTGACATGTGATTACTGTGGTAAGCTTTGGCATACTAAAGATTTGTGCTGGAAGTTGCAAGGTCACCTTACTCGAGGTCGTGGTGGAAAACAAGGGGGTAATTCTTGACCTCAAGAAAATTTGTCAGAATCTGTGATAACAGAGGCCAAGTCCACTTCTGTTGGGAGCTTTACGTCAGACGAGGTTCAACATCTTCGATACTTCTTATCACAATTGGACTCTACCTTAATTGCCAAGTCGAATAATGCGAAATCAGGTACTTTTTTAAATGCTCCATCTACTTCTGACTCTTGGATTATTAATTCTGGTGCGAATAGACATATGACAGGGTCAGATAAAAGCTTATTTAACTATACTAGTTGTCCATCTAAATATCGTCCACGACTAATCGATGGCTCCCTTACCTCCATCTCTAGAGCAAGTTCTGTTGTTTGTACTCTCATTATCACTTTATCCCTTATCCTCCATGTCCCTCAATTCTCGATTAACCTTTTATTTGTTAGTGCTATCACTAAAGCCTTAAATTGTAAACTTGAATTCTTTCTCGATCATTATGTCTTTCAGGACCTCCAGACAAGGAAGACGATTGTCAATGATTGATTTTGTGATGGCTTATATCTTATGGATCAATCGTCTAATACGTCTCAAGCATTGTTTGGCAACAATAAAGATGTTAACCGAGAGATAATTCAGTGGCATAGGCGGTTAGGACATCCATCATTTACTGCTCTTGCCAATATGTTTCCTGATTTGTTTTCAAGAACTCAGTTAGATTCTTTAGTTTGTGATGCTTGTGAGTATGTTAAGCATACAAGAAACAGTTATTCATTGTGTAATAATAGAAGTATTGTTCCTTTTGAGATTATTCATTCGAATGTTTGGGGCCTTACTCGTCTTACTTGTTTATTTGGTAATCATTTGTTTGTTACTTTTATTAACTGTTGCACTCGGATAACATGGGTATTTTTATTGAAATCCAAAAGTGATGTTTTCTCAGGTTTTTCTTCTTTTCATAAATTGATTTCTACTCAGTTTCATGCTAAGGTTAAGATTTTGTGAACTGATATTGGAATCGAGTATAACTTTAATGATTATTTGGAATCGTATAGGATTTTACATCAAACCAGTTATCCAGGTACGAGTGCTCAAAATGGTATTATCGAAAGGAAAAATCGGCATCTTTTGGAGGTTGCTAGAACAGTTATGTTTACTATGAATCTCCCAAAGCCTTATTGTGGGGATACAATTTTGGTTACGGCTTATCTCATTAATCGGATGCCTCTTTGGGTCTTTGATTTTAAAATTCCCATAGAAATCTTACAGGGTAAGACAGATTAACCAATTCCACCAAAGGTCTTTGGTTGTGTTTGCTTCGTTCAACTTCGAATAGGAGCAAACTGGATCCTCGAGCAGTCAAATATGTTTTCATTGGATACTCTCCCATACAGAAGGGTTGCAAATGTTATCATCTGCCATCTAGAAAGTATTTTGTAAGTATGGATGTAAAATTTCGTGAGGATGAACCCTATTTTTCTTCATCGCAACCATCTCTTCAAAGGGAGGTTATTGGTAATGAAGAGATGAAACCTTGTTCTATTACTCTTCTTAGGGAGAATTTGGTTCTAGTAGAGACTTTGGTTCAAGAGAAGACTAGTGAACAATTGTTGGATAAGCTTGATTTGAGAACATACGATAGAAAAGACAAGAAAGAAGATGTCGTCATACAATCTATTTTATGCCCTGACTCTTCACTATCAGATGAGTCTTCTTTACCTCAATCTGCTATTGATTTGGAATTACCAATAGCCTGACGAAAAGGTGTTAGAACTTTCACTTTACATCCTATCTTTGACTTTGTCTCTTATGATTCCTTATCCCCATCCTATAGAGCTTTTGGTTTGTCTTTGTTCTCTATGTCAGTTCTACAATATTAGAAAGAAGCTATCACTGATCCAAGAAGAAAGAAGGCTATGATTGAAGAAATGAGGGCTTTAGCAAAAAATGAGATGTGGGAACTGGTTAATCCTCCTAAGGGGCAGAAATTGGTTGGTGTAAATGGGTGTTTACTATCAAGTATAGGGTTGATAGTTCAATTGAAAGACTCAAAGCCAGATTAGTAGTGCAAGGATTCACTCAAACATATGGAGTGGATTATCAAGAAACATTTGCTCCAGTTGCTAAATTGAATACGATTAGGATCTTTTTATCATATGCAATAAATCTCGACTAGGACTTACAACAATCTAAAGTAAAGAATGCATTTTTTACATGGAGACTTGGAAGAAGAAGTGTATATGAAAGTTCCCCCAGGATTTGAGGATAAAAATACCCAAGGGAAAGTATGTAGACTAAAAAAGGCCCTATATGGACTAAAGCAATCTCCCAGAGCCTAGTTTGACAGATTTAGTAAGGCCATGGTATTGTTTGGCTATCGACAAAGTAATGCTGATCATACCCTCTATATAAAACATCACAAGGGTAATATTACTCTCCTTATAGTTTATGTTGATGACATAATTATGACAGGAGATGACAAGGAATAAATGTCCCAGCTTAAGAAATAATTGGCTCAAGAATTCGAAATCAAAGACTTGAGAAAGTTACAATATTTCCTCGGAATAGAAGTGGCTAGATCAAAAGAGGGAATTTTTATTTCCACCAAAGAAAGTATGTCTTAGATCTTCTGATAGAGACTGGCATGTTAGGTTGCAAACCAGCAGAATTGTAATAGCCCGTTTTTCAATGGTGTCAAAAATAGTTATTTCAGGATCAAAAACCCGACAAAATTTTTTTTTTATAATGTTGATTAAATTAAATAAGTCAATATTAATTTTATATGAAATTTTGAATTGAGGAATTTTAATTATTGAATCAAAAGTTAGTATAAGTGGTTTGGTTCAAAAGTCAAGTGGTCTTAGAAAATGAGGTATCGACGCCTCGTTTCTGAAATTAAGGGTGGTAAATATTTTTATTAAATACTTACAGAGTCTTATTATATGTGAATTGAAGTTTGGTTGGGTAATTTTGATGATTAATTGCTTAATTAAGGAAAAAAAAGTAAATTGTAAAAGAAGTAAAAGTTAATTGCTATAAATTAAAAAATAGTAAAGGGGACAAAATGGTAATTAAACCATGGTAAAAAAAGTCCAAGTGGTGGTGAAATGATTACCATCCACTAACTTTTGAGTTATTTATTCATGTAGTCCTAATTAGTTTAGGATTAAATTGAAAATAAGTTTGTTTAATCAAAATTTAATATAATTGAAGGACCAATTATGACATTGGACCCTCTTTAAATGGCCTAATAATATAAATGATGTGAAACTCTTTAGATTTTGGTAAATTGCAATTAAATCCTAATAAAATGGGGATTTACTAATTAGTCTATTTTTAGTATGATCAGAAATGGTGATTTTGAGGTCATGACTTAGATATGTCAGACTGTAAATATTAATTATTAAATATTTACGAGGTCATTAGTATTGTATTAAATTTTGGTTATGAAATTTAATCGTTTAGATAGTCAATTAAGTGAAAAGGAATAAATCGTAAAAGGCGCAAAAGTGGAATCCTTTGAATTAAATGCATTAAATGCTAATTGAAGGGTAAATTAAGGTACTTGAATGATAATTATACCATTTGAAAGAGTAGTGGACGGCTTTGGCTATTATTTTAGCTAAATTTCATGTGTGAATAAGGGATAAAATCGTAATTAAGTAAAATAAAGGTTTTAACTAAAAAATTAAAAGAAACAAATTATCATCTTCTTCCTTTCAAATTTTCAGTCGAAACCTTAAGAGAAGAACTTCAACTTTTGGCTAACTTTGGTCCTTCAATTGGGTAAGAAAACCTTGCTCGTTTTTAGTAATTTTTATGTTTTTGAGTCCGTATTGGCTTAATCTAGCTAACTCAAGGACTAATTTGTGATTCTGTTAAATGTTATAAAATTTTCCATTTGTGAACAAGCTTATTCTTGAGAGCTTATGGACGATGTTGAAATCTAATTTGTCCGGGTCCAGACTAAACCTATTTTGTTTTGGATTTATCTTAAGTTTGAATTTGTTTTTAAATTTAAATTTATTTAAGTTTAAGTTTAAATTTAATTTAAATTTAAATTTATCCTAAATACAAATTAATAAAGTTCAAAAGTTACATTAAATACCAAATTGCCCAAAATACTCCAAGCCCAAATTAAAAGATCAAATACAAACAAAGTGTCCAAATACAAGCCTAAATTCGGCCCGATCCTAATAGACCCAAAACTTGAGCCCATTCCAATTAACCTAAACCGGCCCAAATGACCCAAACTAAGCCTAAAACCTAAGCAAAGTCAAACCCTAATCTAGTAACTAAACTTCTGTCACCCCAACTTGAACTGCTGCTGCCTCCCTCCCATCCAACCAAGAGCTGCCACGTCAACACTGACCAACAACTTGCCCTGCACCACCGCCCATCTGCCATAGCCACCACTGCAACCTGCAAAGGAGAAGACTAGCATTTAGTTAGAACAGACAAAATAGAATAATTGTAATTTAGGCTTTAAAAGCCATTTCAAACATTTGTAATAGGGGACTTATCCTCTTTGAGAAGGAATCGAATTCAGCACTGTTCTTTTATCAATACAAAATTACAAAGGTTCTCCGAAAAAATTTAATACAGACTTACAAACTTTCTTCATCTTTGAAATCAATACACACCAATTTCTTAAAGTTCAATACAGAGTAGAGATATTAGAAGCGACACATAACAGGGATCAAGCATTTCGATTTCCATTATCCAGGTATTTGATAAATAGTAATGTATTTACTGTTTATTTATTTTCTTCTTCAAGAAAATTAATTATAAAATAGCATACTTATTAATTGTCATTATAAATTAATGTTTTCGTTCAAGGCATTAATCATCCTCTTAATATTAGAAATGTTTCAACATCACATGTACATTAATACATTAGTTACACTGTTATTATCATTTATTTCAAAATAGTATCCCCAAAAAGCATTAAATAATATAATAATTAGTAATAAAATGGAAATCGAAAAGTCGCACCTTGCCCCAATCTGCCACCGTCGTTGCTTCGGTCAAGGTCCCCGAACGCGTCCGTATACGGAGAGATTTCAACAAAGACGAACCTCGCAATTTTTGTTAAAAAGCAAGCAAAAAAAAAGATTAAAATGATGGATTCAAACAAAATGAAACTAAAGTTTTTAGGGTTGTAAAGATTCAAGTTTTATTCGAAAATACAAAGAAGATCTAATAATTTAGGTACGAACCTGTTTTTAAAAAAAAAGGGGAAGAAGAAAATAAAAAAAGGGACTAAACTTTTACTTTTGGTTTGAATCTGACGTTTTTCAAGCTTGATCCGGGTTTAAAAGGAGAAAAATAATGAAAAAGATGAATTTTTTTTAACTAAAAGACGCATCTTACCTTTCGACGACGGCGTGGACAGAGGTGATGAAGGCGCGCGGCGGAAGCGATGGTAAAGGGACCGACCGGCGACGAGGTTATGGTAGTCGGCCATGGATGGCATTGAGGGAAAAGGGGATTTTTTTAGAGGAAGAGAGAAAGAAGGGAAAAGGAAAGTTTTTTTTTGAAAACTAAATGAATTAAAAAAAATTTTGTATTAAAAACCCCACCCCTTTTGTGACGTCGTTTTGGCCTATGAGAATCAAATTTTTTAACAATGGGAAAATTTCTCTTTCGGTCCTTCTTTTTTCTATTTTGTTTCAATTTCATCCTCAATTTAAATTTTGATTCATTTTAAATTTACTCAGAAATTTTAAATGATTTTCAAATTGGTCCTTTGACTTCAAAATGTATAAGGAACTGCCACGTGTCTCCTCTTTTTGGTTTTATTTCCCAAAAGATCCTTAAACTGTCTAAAAATTACATTTTAACCCCTAAACTTTCTAAAAATTACATTTTGACACCTAAACTTTCCAAAATTACATTTTAACCCTTAAACTTCCCAAAAATTACATTTTGACCCTAAACTTTTCAAAAATTACATTTTTGCCCCTAAACTTTCAAAAATTCCATTTTTATCATCGAACTTCCAAAAATTCCATTTTTACCCCCAAATTTCCAAAAATTCCATTTTTGACCTCAAACTTTCCAAAAATTACCATTTTACCCTTGAATTTCCATAAATTCCATTATTTGACCCTCAAACTTTCAAAAATTACCATTTTACCCCCAAATTTCCAAAAATTACCATTTTACCCTCGAATTTCCAAAAATTCCATTTTTACCCTCGAGTTGTCAAAAATTATCGTTTTACCCCCGTGTATCAAAAAATTACATTTTATCTCGTCTGCTTTATTTTTTCTTTCTCTTCAACATCCATACTTAGATTTTCGTATTTTATATATTTTATTAATTTTTGATTTTTATGTATCATTTATCGACTTAATTATTTTGTTTCGTGTTATTTAATCTTCATCCTTAACTGCTCATTCATATTTAAAATTACATATTTGTTCTCAAAATTATTTTCATAAATTTTTAAAATCGAGGCAATGTCTTTTTTGTGTGGAAACTTCGGGAAATCATTCCCTAACGTGTCAGGTGTGATTTTTTCGCATAACTCACACGAATCGAATATCCTTTTCCAAGTTTTTAAATGCCTTTTAACTTCGAGATTTCGAGAACATCATGCCCTAACGTGTTGGTCACGACTTCAATTCTCTGCGAAAATCGAAACAAACGGGCATCATTTCTTCAAATCTTTTTAAGTCATGTGCCCGAGGATTGTATTTTAAACTCAATGTGAAATTTCAAGTTCTCAAAACTATATATATATACAAATAACTTCAAAACAAAAACAAGGCAATGTCCATTAGTGTGAAAACTTCGAAAAACCATGCCCTAACGTGCTGGGTGTGATTTTCGTATAATTCACGCGATCAAATATCCTCTTTAAAGTCTTTCAAAACGTCCTTCAATTTCGAAAGCCTGAGGACGTAGTGCCCTAATGTGTTGGACACTACCTCTAGTTCTCCTACAAAATTCGAAACACACGGACGATTTTCCTCCAATAGGATTTTTCGAAAATCATGCAAAGTTTTCTAAAAACAAAGATCGTATTTTAAATTTTACTTAAGTTTTCAAATGTTTAACAAACTAAGACCCGAAAATAATCAATGTGGTACCAATTTTGGGCGTATGAGGGTGCTAATCCTTCCTCATGCGTAACCGACTCCCGAACCTGTTTTCTGGATTTCGAAGACCAAAATATTTTTTCAAAACGGATTTTAAACGTTTTGTGGTGATCCAATCACACCGTATAAAAAGATTGGTGGCGACTCTTATTTTTTATCGTACCCATTTTTTTTATTTTTAAATATTATCCGAGACTTGTTTGTTTTTCCTCGAAAAATAAACGTTTTGACAGCTTGACGACTCCACTGGGGACGTTTTTTAAATAAACGAGAGTCAAGCCAAAATTGATTATTTTCGGGTCTTTTTGGAAACTTTTAAAGCTTCGATTTTGTTTAATATGCGATCCTTAGCATTATTTTGTGTGATGATATATTATGTGATATTGCTAGTGTAAGTTTGCATCCATATGCATTTTGTCACTACCCTTTTAAGTGGAACCGGGAAACTACTCCTTCGTGAGGTCTTCATATCCGTGCAAGATAGTGAATCGCTTTCGGGATTACATCCGTACCCATGTTTTTGTGAAGTTTTCACTTTCGTGCAAACATGTGGGAAATGTGTCCCCCTGAACCGAACTCATACGTATGAACCTGTAATGGGTGAGGATCGAGGAATCCACTGGTTTGGGTACCCTTTACTCTAGAGCCTAAAACCACATATAATAAGTCATAGAAAGAGTTATGCCAAACCTTTTAGCAATCATCTAAGACATGTTCTTAGGTTCTTTGTTTTATACTTGTATATTGATGTATTCTGCTAACTGTGTTCTATTTTGTCTCTTTTACTTGTATTTGCATCATCATACAAGAAAAGGTGTTGATTTAAATTCGGTTACCAAATAGGCAGTTTCATCATGGTGGACAGATTTCTTAATAAAGTGGAAGATAACATGGCTTTGCGCTCATGGTCGAAGGAAAGCACAAAGTCAAAGAAGATTTAGAAGAATTTAATAAAGATTACGCTAGTTCAGATCAAGATCCTTGAAAGGAATCAAGAAGCAAGTGAGGGGCACTTTCGACAAGCTCAGAGACATGTTTTAGATAGAGATTATACAAATGATGAAAAAGTGGCTGATCACATGCGAGCATTAATCATCGAACCTGATATGTTGAGCATGCAATATGAATCAAGATCGAAGCAGGGACGAAAATTAGCCAAATTTCTAGGAAAATCAAAAGCTCTAGGCCATAAGGCAAAGCCGTATGTAATCCGTTTTATGTGAAGAATTTTATCTTCTAGAGAAGTTGCTCTAATGAGATTGAATTCAAAATCAATGTCTTTTCTTATGCATGTATGCATTCATAAGCTACACATTTTATTAACTTGCATTTAATTCCATAAGTGGAATTGTGCCAAACCTTTAGTGGTTACCTGAATAAGGTAAGAGACACAGTTATATTTTTGCTTTTAATTGCAATATATTTTGAATCTATTTGCATTGCATTTTCATAAAAAAGGTGTTGATTCATGTTCTATTGCCAAATAGAGAACTGGCCGTAAGAAAATGAATTCCTTGATAAGGTAGAAGTCAACATGGTTGTGCGTATATGTGGTCAAAGAAAAATAACAACAAAAAGGTGATTGCCTATCAAAGGGTCAGATATCAGAGTTTTGGGGTTACACTCAAATACATGAAAGTCATTGCAGTTTGCTAGAGCTGAAAGAAGTATGGAAGACAAAATGAGGCAAATGTTCAAGTTTGAATATGTTGATTTTCCTTGCTCACTCAAGCTTAGTTGCTTCACTTTCAGAAACATGAACATAAGGAAGAGGAATACGTTACGTTGCCTGAGGATTCAAAAATCATAAGACCTATCCTGGATGAGCGACCATCGGGTTGAAACCCTGATCAAGGGAAGAGAGGATAACAAGTGCATTACGTTGAAAAACTCGTAAGACACAATGTACCCAGAGGCGAGAAAGAATGTTGATATCTTCGTTTCAAATGCATATGAAGTAGTCGACTTCCTTAAAGTTTCGAGGCACGTAAAGGACACAGTTACAAATTTGTTTTATCGACGTGACAAGAAAATCACTCATGTTCTAACAATTTCAACCACTAAACACTTATCGAAGAAAAGGAAGAAAAAGGTGTATTGGTGCACAACTTTTTGTTAGAATGGTTCCGTGACCATTTTTGAAAATTGAAAAAGTCTCTTGTTGAGTATTCTTTGGGGACTATTCTTTGTCGAAAGAATTTATGCCTATCTAAAGATAAGAAGATATCGCCAAAAAATTTTGAAATAAATGAGAAATGACTCTAGCGCTCTTAAGGGCAAGTCTGAGATAGGGATCATGTCGCAAGCAATGACTCCACCAAGTGCAAGAAAAGGTTAACCATTTGCAGACTTTAGCCATTCAAGATCGGCACCTTGGACTGGAAGTCAGGATCAAACCGAAGCAAATTAGCTTGGAAGATTAGGACTTTGAGCATTAAGGCATGACCATACATGTATCTGCCTTATGTACAAGAATTTGTTTTCTAGTAAAGTTATTCTAAACGGAATTGAACTAAAATCAATGCCTTTTTGCATGCATTTTACCATTTATTTGCATTTCACTTCATGCATTAAATTTCAATGAAATCTCATATATTTGAAACACTCGTGTGAGAGATAGTCATCAACCCTAAATGAAAGCTGAGAGGAAACATGATAAATCAAGATGAGGAATGATAAAAATTTGAGAAAAAGCCATGTGGAGAGTGGAACCTGTTGAGAGTTCATCCCTACACCCTTGGAAGAGTTTTGGACAACTAGACTATGGAGGAACTCCCTGTAATTTTTAAGATTTCTTCAGAGTAATGCTTAGAACACCTATTTCTTTAGGCTCGAAAGCAATATGGATCTTTTGAAAAAGGGCCTATGATCATTACCCAGTTATTTTGAATGAAAATGCATCTTCTATGACAAATTCTTTTATTCTTAATCCAACTTAATAAACCATTCGTACATATCCAATAAACAAGATTAATCATTCTTTAATACATACATTCGTGACAAATTTGACAAAAATACTCATACACATACCGTATAATCATTCTTTCGTACATTTATTTTGTTCTTTGGACCTCCCTTTCATCCCTTGACAGGTCCCCGAATATCAATAATATGAGTAACCCTGATGCTAACTTAGAGCCTCATTTCGAGCAAGATATGTGTTTAGAGGAGCTTCAGGACCTTGAAGATGATCAAGATTGTAATTTGCCTCCAGATCTGTTAAGAATGATGGAGCAAGAAGAAAAACAAATCCTGCCTTATTTGGACCCAGTGGAAGTTATTAATATGGGAAACGAAGATGAAAAGAAAGAGGTGAAAATTGGGACATCTCCTTAGAAACTAGAAAGGATCTTATCGAGTTGCTTCAAGAGTTCCAAGACATCTTCGCATGGTCTTACCAAGATATGCCTGGCTTGAGCACTGACATTGTGGTACACAAACTCCCTATAAAAGAAGAATGCAGGCCTGTGCAGCAAAAGCTCCGAAGAATGAGACCAGATGTGTTATTGAAAATAAAAAAAGGTTAAGAAGCAATTTGACGCTGGGTTTCTCTAAGTAGTTAAATACTCGGAATGGGTAGCTAACATAGTCCTAGTTCCTAAAAAAGATGGAAAGGTGCGCATGTGTGTGGACTATCGAGATTTAAATAAAGCTAGCCCAAAGGATAACTTTTCCTTACCTCACATAGACACATTAGTCGATAACACAACAGGTCATTCCTTGTTCTCATTCATGGATGGTTTCTCGGGGTATAATCAGATAAGGATGGACTCTGAGGATATGATCAAAACCACTTTTGTCACATTATGGGGAACGTTTTGTTATAAGGTGATTCCTTTCGGACTAAAAAATGCAGGGGTAATTTATCAAAGGGCCATGGTGACATTGTTTCATGACATGATGCATAAGGAGATTGAAGTTTACGTCGACGACATGATTGCGAAATCTCAAACGGAGGAAGAACATGTAAGAATCCTGAGAAAGTTGTTTGGAAGGCTAAGAAAGTATCAATTAAAGCTAAACCCAATAAAGTGCACTTTCGGAGCCACGTCAAGAAAGCTGTTAGGCTTTATAGTCAGTAAAAGAGAAATCAAAATTGATCTAGATAAAGTCAAAGCTATACAAGAGTTACCACCACCCAGTATGCAAAAAGAAGTCCGAGGTTTTTAGGAAGACTAAATTACATTGCTCGGTTCATTTCATAGTTGACTGAGAAGTGTGATCCTATCTTCCGCCTGCTTAAAAAGTGCAACCCGAGTGTATGGGATGATGAATGTCAGGAAACCTTTAACAAGATCAAAGATTATTTATCCAAGCTCCCATCCGATCCCTGATAAACCGTTGATCCTGTACTTGGTGGTCTTTGAAAATTTTATAGGATTTGTACTGGGCCAACACTATGAATCCAGAAAGAAGGAAAGGGCGATATATTATCTCAACAAGAAATTCACTGAATGTAAGACTCGATATTCGCCAATTGAAAAATTATGTTGTGCTCTAGTTTGGACCACGCGCAGATTAAGACAATACATGCTGTACCATACCACTTGGTTAATCTCAAAGTTAGATTCTCTGAAGTACATGATGGAGTCGGCTGCATTAAATGGGAGATTGGCTAGATGGCAGATTTTGCTTTCGAAATTCGACATAATCTATGTCAATCAAAAGGCTATAAAAGGGAGTGCGATAGTAGACTTTCTAGCCAGCAGGGCTTTAGAGGACTATGAGCTAATAAACTTCGACTTCCCGAATAAGGATTTAATGTGTGTTGCGACCGCTGAAGAGGTAATCACAGTAGAACATCCTTGGAGATTAAATTTTGATGGAGCTTCAAACACCACGGGTAATGGAGTTGGGGCAGTTTTGGTATCACCAGAAGGAGACCATTACCCTTTCACCATCAAACTCAATTTTGATTGCACGAATAACATGGCAGAATACGAAGCATGTATCATGGGAATTTGTGCAGCCATAGAGCAGGGAATCAAAATTTTAGAGATTTATGGAGACTCCGCGCTAGTAATCTATCAACTCAAAGGAGAATGGGAAACAAGAGATTCTAAGCTAATGGGTTACCGCAAATTGGTTCTCGAGTTAGTCAAGGAGTTTGATGACGTCACATTTCATTATCTCCACGAGAAGAAAACCAGATGGCTGATGCTCTTGCCACTTTAGTCTCGATGATTAAAGTAAATAGACCAGAAGATGTAAAGACCATTCAAATGAGCATCTATGAGGCTCCAGCTCATTGTTATGATATCGAGGTAGAAGAAGAAGAAGAAAAGGATGACCGCCCATGGTACCAAGATATTCTTCAGTTTGTAAGAGATCGCAAGTACTCCGAGCAAGCTTCAGAAAATGAAAAAAAGGACATTAAGAAGACTTGCCAGTGAATATGTCCTAGAAGGGGAAATCTTGTACAAAAGGAGAAAAGATCAAGTGTTGCTGAGATGTGTTGACGCAGTTGAAGCTAAGAAGATCCTAGAAGAAGTTCATGAAGGCATTTGTGGGACACACGCCAATGGTTTCACAATGGCCAGGCAAATAATGAGATTTGGGTATTACTGGTCTACTATGGAAGGCGATTGTATCAATTATGCCAAGAGGTGCCATAAGTGCCAGATCTATGGAGACAAGATTCATGTACCTCCATCACACCTTCATGTCATGACTTCTCCTTGGCCATTTTCTATGTGGGGCATGGATGTCATTGGGCCAATTTCTCCGAAGGGTTCTAATGGTCATAGATTTATCTTCGTGGTTATTGACTACTTCACCAAGTGGGTAGAAGCAACTTCTTACGCCAACGTCACGAAGTCTGTGGTTAGCAAGTTCTTGAAAAAGGAAATCATTTGCCGATATGGGGTGCCAGAAAGGATCATATACGACAATGCCTTGAATTTGAACAATATAGCACGATAGCGAAAGTTTGCGAGCAATTCAAAATTAAGCATCACAACTCATCTCCCTATCGCCCAAAGATTAATGGAGCTGTGGAGGCAGCTAATAAGAACATCAAAAAGATCGTTACGAAAATGATTGAAACTTATAAAGACTGGCATGAAAAACTACCGTTCGCCCTCCTTGCTTACAGAACTTCAGTCAGAACATCTACAGGGGCAACACTGTTCTCATTAGCATATGGTATGGAAGTAGTCTTGCTTATTGAGGTTGAAATACCTTCTCTCCTAGTCTTGACTAAGCTTCAATTAGATGAGGCAGAATGGATCCAAGCTCGATATGATCAGTTGAATTTAATTGAAGAAAAGAGATTAAGAGCTATCCACCATGGTCAGATGTACCAGAAAAGAATGATGCGAGCTTACGACAAAAAGGTTTGCCTTAGAGAATTTCATGAGGGAGATCTAGTTTTGAAAAAGATACCTCCCATACATAAAGACTTTAGAGGCAAATGGATGCCCAATTGGGAAGGGCATTATGTGGTAAAGAAAGTTTTCTCAAGAGAAGCTCTCATTCTAACAGAAATGGACGGTAAGGATTTGCATAACCCCGTCAATTTAGACTCGACGAAAAAATACTTCGCTTAAAAAAAGAGATTGAGATGAAAACCCGTAAAAGGACGTCTCGATGTTAAAAAAAGTCGAGATGAAAACCCACAAAGGGCGTCTTGAAACCAAAGGTTTTAAGTTGAAAATCCACAAAGGGCAACTCAAAATAAAGAAGCGGGTACGAAGCGATTATCTAACAGGACGGAGAAACTTCATAGCTTGAAACATCAACAAGGCACTCCAGGTCTTCTAGACACATATTCGAGCTCAAAAGTGATTCTCAGCAAGACGACACAAGGAAGCTCATTTTACGATATCCGGGGCAACTAATTGTCTTTTGTTGTTATACTTTGGAAATTTTTTATTAATATTGCCTCTTTTGATCTTCTCTATTGAAAAGAATTTTCAATAAATCACGACTTTATTTCTTCATAATTTTGTTTGAGCATTTTGCATTTTAAATAACGGATAATGAACTAATAAATCATACAAAGATCCATGAGCATTATTCTGAAATTTCCAAAAAAGTTCAGGGGTCTGAAACAGGACTACCAATTAGAAAACAAACTTGAAAAACAAGCATCTCAGGATAGGCCAAGAAGAAGACAAGGCTACACATCAACAACAGAGCTTGGGCAGGCGATAGACCATGCCGACCTGAATAATAATAAATGAATCTGACATTCATCATGCACATTCATTTAGTTAGGAGCATTTGAATCATTCTAATCATGACTTTCTAATTTAGGCCTACATAGAGGTCCATAGAAGCATACTTTACAGGTCACATCCCCGCAAAATGGTGAGATGAATCAAGGAAACTTTGAGCATTAAAGGAAAAGATTAAGACCACAAAGGCAAAGTTGAAAAAGAGTAGAACTCCCATACCTTACCCCAATCATGGGGTAAATTGCGATTACCCAAAATAATGAGCTGGTCATCTTCCTGATGAGATACAGAGAAGTATACCAACTCGATGAAATCAGGCTCAAAGTGAGCAAACCTTCGAACCCCAGCTTCCTGATGAGATACTGAGAAGCAGGTCGAAGCAATAAAATGGTTAGCTTTCTGATGAGATACTAAAAAGTGGACCAAATTCGTCTTCTTGATGAGGTACAGAGAAGCGGATTGAAACAAGTGATGCGGTCATCTTCTTGATGAGATACTGAGAAGAAGACCAAATCAATGAAGCCAAGCTCAAAGTGAACAAATCTTCGAACCCCATCTTCCTGATGAGATACTGAGAAGCAGGTCGAAGCAATAAAATGGTTAGCTTCTTGATGAGATACTAAGAAGTAGACCAAATTCGTCTTCCTAATGAGGTACAGAGAAGCGGATTGAAAAAAGTGATGCGGTCATCTTCCTGATGAGATACTGAGAAGAAGACCAAATCAATGAAGCCAAGCTCAAAGTGAGCAAATCTTCGAACCCCAGCTTCCTGATGAGATACTGAGAAGCAGGTCGAAGCAATAAAATGGTTAGCTTCCTAATGAGATACTGAGAAGCGGCCAAATTCATCTTCCTGATGAGGTACAGAGAAACGGATTGAAACAAGTGATGCGGTCATCTTCCTGATGAGACACTGAGAAGTAAACCAAATCAATGATACCAAACCATTGGAATTACAAGCGAATCGAATGAAGCTACAGTGGAAAATTTTGTCTTTTTGAAATGGCCTCAATGCAAGATGGAATCATAATGCCGAAGGTAGAGAAGCAGATGCAGCAAGGTTGAACGATCGATGAAGTGAAGGGCAGACCAGTGGAAGAAAGAGCGTCGAAACTTGACAAAATTGGGCCTTGTTTTGGTCTTTGCTCCGTTCATGTTACACAGCAGCAATGAGCAAAGACAGGCAGCTGTTGAAGTCCAATTTGTCCGGTCCAGACTAAACCTATTTTGTTTTGGATTTATCTTAAGTTTGAATTTGTTTTTAAATTTAAATTTATTTTAAGTTTAAGTTTAAGTTTAAATTTAATTTAAATTTAAATTTATCCTAAATACAAATTAATAAAGTCCAAAAGTTACATTAAATACCAAATTACCCAAAATACCCCAAGCCCAAATTAAAAGGTCTAAATACAAACAAAGTGTCCAAATACAAGCCCAAATTCGACCCGATCCTAACAAACCCAAAACCTGAGCCCAATTCCAATTAACCTAAACAGGCCCAAATGACCCAAACTAAGCCTAAAACCTAAGCAAAATCAAACCCTAATCTAGTAACTAAACTTTTGTCACCCCAACTTGAACTGTTGCTGCTGCCTCCCTCCCTTCCAACTAGGAGCTACCATGTCAGCACTGACCAGCAACTTGCCCTACACCACCGCCCATCTGCCATAGCCACCACTGCAACCTACAAAGGAGAAGACAAGCATTTAGTTAGAACAGAAAAAATAGAATCATTGTAATTTAGGCTTTAAAAGCCAATTCAAACATTTGTAATAGGGGACTGATCCTCTTTAAAATTGTAAATCACATACAGACTAAAAACTACAAGCACCGACAAACCTAAAAAGAAAACAAAAAGACCAACAAAATCTATTTAAAATTGTAAAAGAAAATATGGAAGAAAACCAAATCACACACACCTACTCAAAGAACAAGAAGGAAGCAAAATTCAAGAACGATTAACTACTGCTTTTTACACAACTTGACATATTTAAGATAAAGACAAAATCAAGAAAACAAAATTTAAAAGAAAACCATAACAGAAAAGAAAAGCATGGAGGACGGGCACCGAGGCCATAGGCAAGAAAGCCACCAGCCCACCACCCAAAACATGCAAACACCCCCAAGAGGTTGAGATCAAGGCAAAAACGCCCCCAAGGAACTCACAAACTCCTCTCAAGAAAATGAACCCAGAAGATATACGAACTTTCCTGTTAACAATCAAAAAATAAGATACAATACCAAGAAAGAATAAAAAAAATGGAAAATTTCTCCACGTAAGATATGAAATTAAAGTATTCAAGAAGATTCCCAAAACCCGATTGCAAGGGCATGCAATCATCCAATGGTCTGTATAAAAAAAAATCCTCGAAAAACCGGACGACCACACAATCGAAACAACAGCAAGATGGCACCAAAGTGAAGAGAAAATAATAACAATAAAAATGAAAACAGCACCACCACGGCTTGATCTCTAAAAGAGAGAAAAACAAAACACCACCACCAAGAAGCTGCACCACTTCTCGTAAACTAATATGAGACACACGAACACCAAAGCACCCACCACCTCGACTCCCTTAAGGAAAGAAGAAGGTACACAGGAAAAGGACAAAACCACTGCCCAATCGGCTATCGCACGAAGGCAAACTTTCGAAAGTTACAAGAAAGAAAAACGCCAAATTCTTTAACTCAAATGGATATAATTTGCTAAAAGTCACCATTTACCACCCTGTAGAAAGAAAAATGAGAGAGAAACAGACTTGAGAGTGGGAATGAGGGAAACAAATGTGAGCAAAATTTTTGGCATTTCCCCTTAAATAAATAAATGCTTAACCATTAAACTACTAGACTTATTGTTATCTCTTAAATGCAAAAAGAAATTATAAGAATCTAATCGAATTCACTCGACTCAACCAACAAACCTCAATTCTTCTAACCCACCAAATTTTAAGTTATAAGAATCTAATCGAATCCACTTGACTCAACCAACAAACCTCAATTCTTCTAACCCCAAATTTCAGGATGTTACATTAATTGTTATATAGTTAATTATGAATGTAAAATAATTACGATGACATTATGATATTGCAACATGCATTCTTCTATTAACGATATGCAACCTAAACATTAAATATGTAACTAATTTTATGTAGGTTGAGCTCTTATTTTACATCAACTAGACTCACTCCCACAAAAAAGTTTTTTTATTGGCCAATCCTAATTTCAAATAAATCACTCTTACTCTTGCTCGTTTCTTTCTCTTTTTTTACCTTCCTTATTAGTGAAGGGGATCCTCATGAAACTTCTTTGGTTAATTCGGTAGAATTTGGCATATGGCGATGTTATTTTCAATCGACATGCTAAATGAAATTGATACGTAACCCTATACATAATTATGTTATTATAATATACATGACTAATATATCTTAATTATATATATTGATTGCATATATTATAGTATACCATAAAATTAGTTACATGTTTAAGGTTTAGGTTGCACATCATTAATACAAAAATGCACATTGTAATAATATTATAATGTTTGTCACACCCCCAAAATTGGACCTAGAAATTTTGAGTATATATTAAGAATTTTAGCCTATATGTATTCAAAATTTCATAAGTTTGGTAACCGATAATATTTTCGACATTGAATATTAGAAAATTAAATCAATTTCTGAAAATGAGCTTTAAATAGGTTTTAATTTTGAAAATAGGACTTCTTTGTAAAAAAGTCAAAATTAAGAGTTTTTATGAAGAATTTGACCAAATGTCCAACTTAAAAACTCCTTTTTCAATTCAAGTTAATGTCAACTTCTGCTCTCCATAAATTGTGTCATCCTTTACTCTACCAATCTCTTCCAATTTCTTTTAAAACACCACTCTTAATTTCTTTTGAATTCTAATAACTCTAAAACTTTAGATACATATAAAAACTAAGAGAAACACCCAAAAACCTTCATCACCTTCATCTTCTTCTTCATCTTCTCCAAACGTGAGTTTTTTAGGATTCGTGTCAAAGCTCGTTTTTCTTCAAAAAAAGGTAATCAATCGTTTTCCTATGACTTTTAACTGATATCTAGTCCTTTTAGAAAATACATTCATTAGATACACCCATTAGAGTTTAGAATTCCTAACACTTTTGGAGAATTTAGTGTTTACGTTTTGAGGGTTCTTTGTTTTCGGGTTTTTGGGGTTTAGTTTTTATCTTCATCTTTTGTACTCCTCATTCTTTTGCCATTATAGTAAAATTATCTTTGGCCATGGTTTTTTATCCTTTTCGGAGGGGTTTTTCACGTTAAATTTATTTGTTTAATTTCTCAATTTATTCCGTTATATTTTACTTGTTCGTTGCTTAATCGAGTTGATCCCCAACACATATAATATATTTAATTAATCAATATGAATGTTTGAAATATTTAAATCGTGGAATAAATTTGAAATATTTAAATCGTGGAATAAATTAAATTTGGTAACAAAAGGTGGTCGATAGTACCCATCATGTAGTAGCTCAGAATGAACAAAAATGATTGGAAAGGGCTGATGTGGTTTGGCTTGTAAATGTAGCATAATCCAAATTTTATGTTAAGTTTTTGGTGGACTGTCTTCCTCTTATGCTAACTTTTCAATAAAAATTATTATAATAAATTATTTTAAAATCATCGTTGCTTATGTTTTGCTTATTATAAAAAAATTCAATAATTAAATTATAAATTTTTAATTAAGTGATGAAAATAAAAATTTATCTATAATTTATAATTATAGAAACTAATAGTGTAGCTTATCATCTGTTTTGTGAATTTGTATTCGTCATAAGACTGCTTTCTGATGTCAGTCACTCAACTTTTAAAATTATGAAATTGTCGCAAACATTATCGAATTATTACATTTTGGTCTCTTATCCGTTAATAAAACTTTCTCTTGAATATTTTAAAAGAATCTTAAAAATAAATAAAAATATATTAATTTTTTAAAAAAATTACAAACAATCGAACATGTTTACAACTCAGCTAAATAAGATTAAAAATACTGAATTCTTAGAAAATGAAGAACAATTTTTATAAAAAAAATGGATATAAATCCTTCTGCAAACAAAATAGTTCCTAAAACTGTAACAATATCAATAAAACCTGCAATAGACACCAAAAAAAAGTTTGAGTTCCAGTGGGAAGCACCAGAAAAGCTAAGAGAGACCATGCATGCAATAATGGAGATAATGAAACCAAGCTAAGAGTAGCTAATACTGACACAAAAATAATAATTTTTATGAACATTACTCTTCAATTTTTAAAGAATTCAGTGTTTTTAATCATGTTTAGCTGAGTTGTAAATTTGCATAATTGTTTGTATTTTTTAAAAAAGGTTTGATATATATTTTTTAAAATAATAATAATAATAATTTTTTATTTATTTTTAATATTCTTTTAAATTTTTCAGAATTTTTATTAAGAAAAAGTTTATTAACAGACAATAGACCAAAATGTAACAATTCAATAACATTTGTGACAATTATGTAACTTTTAAAAATTGGATGACTAAAACATAATCTTTATCAAATTTTTAACAATCGGTGTAGTTTACCCTAATTAAAAAAGACGGATAAATATTTCCATTAAGTGTTTAATGGTGGGTTATTAAATTTTTAAATTTTGAAAACGTTGGTGATAAAATTGAAAATTTTTGAAGTTGAGTGACCAAAATAAAACCTATCTAAAAGTTAGTTGACCCCATGCAGTTTACCTTAAAAAATACGTGGAATAGGTATTTCTATATTTAATAGGATAGGGGTAAAAAATCTTGTTCGATCCCTTTCAATTTTGATATTGAGTAATTTGATCTCTCTCAAATAAATCTAAGCAATATAATCCTTATCGATTTCAAAGTAAATAAGTAATGACAACTAATCACAACATTGATATTTTTCGTTAACTTTACATGATTTTTCTTGGTATAATAATAAATTAAGCCTATTAATTTACACACTCTATCTATCTATCTATCTATATATATATATTGTTATGTGTTTTTAAAATTTTATACATTTTTCAGATAAGTATTTTAGAATCAAAACCAAATTGATAAAAATATGTAAATATGAAGGGCTTAAATTGTTATTATATCAATCAAAATTATGTATAGTTGACAGAAAATAATAGTTATCATGATTAACTGTGCTTAGTTAATCACTTTTTTGCCAACGATAAGGATTAAATTATTTTAATTTTTTTAAAAGGATCTATTTTACTTAATGTCAAAGTTAAAAGGGATTAAAGACGTAGTTTTAATTAACAAGTGGTTGGGTGCAATGATAAGACACATTGTACTCCCAATGAAAGAAATCTAGATTTGAATCTTGGAGACGATATTATTGGAAGGGGTAACCATAAAACTCGAATATAAATTGTAAAACGAACATGAAAAATATAAAATATATAGTTTTAACTAAAGTAACATCTCTATGATGCAAATATCAAAATGGATATGCCAGCCCAAAAGATTTAACTTTTAGAATTTATCACGCCAAAGATACTTATACATTTTTTATTTTAAATATAATGGTATTTAAAATAATTATTTTAAAATATTAAAAGGATTAGATTTTTTTTTGAGAAGTTACACAAATAATACTAGTAATTTAATTTCCTAAAAGAAACTAGTAATTTAATTAAAAATTGATTTAATAAAGTGGGCATTTACTCTACTTCGATTTATTCGATGATGCACTTCGATGTCCATCTGGTGTGTTGGTTAGACAATTCGAGTATCCATTTGAGTCCAATTCAAGTTAATAGGGATTGTAAATTATAAGTTTGGTAAATGATGTCAATTTGGTCATATATAATGCTCTTTAACCAATTATGTATATATGTGAAATTGGGATGTATGGAAACATGTTGACAATTACGTAAATCAGTTAAAATTGAGTCCTGGGGGCTAAAACAAACACAAATGAGTTGATAGATTCCATAAACTATTTGAATAAGATGACAACAAGATAAATGAATTGTGTATTATAATAAATGGATAATGTAATGTTGATGATATGTTATAAAGAATGTTTGGTTCATGGCTAATATTGAATTGGTATGTAAGGAATGGTTGGCTATTGATAAGTAAATTGGAATTGGTCATACTTGTGGTAATTGGATATGTTGTTTTGGTATTTGATACTAATATGGTAATGTGCTTTGATTGATATTGGAAAGGTTGATAATTAGTACATGTATTGGCTAGATGTTATGTGCAAATTGCATGTTTTAGCTTGAAGTCTAATGTTAATGCTTATGTTTTGTATACCTTAAATCGTAAATGTATTACTAAGCTCTATTTCTTAGTGTATGATTTGTTTTCTCCACGTGCAGGTACGAGTGAACCTTTAAAATTCGAGAAGTCTTTCCGGCATCCAAGAGTCAATTCTCCGACTCAGCAAAGTTTGTAATGTACCTTTTGAATTGAATGTGGCATGTACCTAGGATTTTGGTTGGTTTTTGTATTGTGCATAGTTGAAGTTAGAATTTGGTACTTGATGTTATTGTGAAGTATCATTTTGGCATATTTTGGCTTGATTTTATGTTGTTGTTTTGGTTGTATGGAAATATGTATGTGTGATTTCAGGTCATTCAAACTTGTAACAAGTTGATTTTTTAGGTAACAGCTTGTCACTTCGCGATGACGTACCCCCCAACATCGCAATAAGAAATAGCTCATGGTTCACGTTGTGACGACGTAGCCTCAAGTTCACTACGAACATAAGTCAGAGAGTCATGTTGCAATGAGGAAACCCCGAGATCGCAACGTCAACTTGAAATTTTGTAATTTTTACAATTTGATCCATTTCAATCCCGGGTTAACAAAAGAGCTTTCATAAGCTCATATAAGACTCGAAAACGATTATGTAATGTTTAATATGCATGATTTACTTGTATTTAAATGTAAAATGGCATTGAATTGAATGTTATTGATTATGGTTGCTCTGCCAACGAATGTGGCACCTTGTAGCTCGGACCTAACAATTAAGTCTGGTATCGGTATGTTACATTTAATGTCACGACGAAAATTGACAATGAGTGATGTTGCGACCCAAAACCCCCAAAGTCGCAACATCAACTCGATAGTTTTGAAACATTATAATTTCATCCTTATTCGACCTCATGTTATCAAATGAGCTCTCGTAAGCTCGTACATAGCGCAGACGTGATTGTAAATAATGTTATAAATGTGTAATGATTTAAATAGCATGCATGAATTGTTGAATTGAATTGTAAATGTTTGTATTTGCTCCGGCAACAAATATGGTATCCCAAAACTCAAACCTAAAGATCGAGTTGGGTATAGGGAGTTACATTTTTGGGAATGAGTAATTGTTATGGAGGGTGTTGGTGATCGATCCAATTAAGCAATGAATAAGTAAAAATAGCGAAAAAATTGAGAAATTGAAAACACAAATTTAACGTGAAAAAACTCCTCCAAAGAGGATAAAAAACCACGGGCAAATATAATTTTACTATAATGGCAAAACAACGAAGAGTACAAAAGATGGAGATAAAAACTAAACCTTAAAACTTGAAAATAAATAACCCTCAAAATATAAATACAAAATTCTCCAAAAGTATTATGAGTTCTACTCTTTTAATGGTGTATTTTTTAAAGTTGTAAAATACTCTATTTATAAGTTAAATTTGTAGGTCAAACAATAATAAAATAATCTAGACTAATCAAAGTTTGACTGAAACAAATCAATAGAATTTAACTAGAAGATTATTTTTCAAATTTGACTAAAATATAAGGCATACACGACAAATCTCCTCTTTGACCCGTATTTCCATAATGTCATCTTTGTCAAAGCCTGCCACGGGCCTATCTTAAACTATGCAGTGAATTAACTATGTCAAATTTATGCTTAGAAGCTGGAAAACCTTTAGCCTTCGACTTATGCATTGCCAAATCAAAACTAACCCGGGTTTGATTTTCACAAACATAATGCCCTAACTTTTCGAAACCTAAATCCAAAAGAGAACCTCTCTTCAACGTAACGGTCATACTTTTTTCCCTGCTATGACCAAGTTGTCTTCGCTCTAAACAAGTTGACTTCAACTCCGTAAAGGACGTGGGACGTCCGATTTCATCGGTCACTGTATAACCTTCCAAAATATAAAGATTGTTAATCCTTTTACTATTTAACAAAATGAGAGCCCCACAAGATACCTAAATACCGCTCGACTCGATGTTGATTTTGTAACCTTTTGAGTCTAAAATACTCAAGGAGATGAGATTGTTTCATAAATCAGGTACATACCTAACATCTGGCAGTTTCTTAATCGTCCCATTATGCATCATGATTTTAACTGTATCAATATCGATTTCCTTATTGAATGAACCGTTTCCCGTGCGCACAACTCCACCTTCAACCAAACTATAGGTGGAGAAGCATTCTCTGTTAAGACACATATGGAAAGAACATCTCAAATATAGGATCCATTCGAATTTAAGCTCGGAGCTTTTGCTCGTTGATACCAATAAATCATCACCCCTTTTATCGGCCAAATTAGAACCAGTTACATCTTCCTCGTTGCTCTCACCAGCCCTTTTATGTCGTAGTTTATGACAATCTGCTTTGACATGACCTAACTTCTTGCAATAGCAACACCTTTTGTCTCGCTTCTTTGATCTTACCAAAACAAAAGCTTGCCTATCTGCCTTACTATCCGAACCAAACTCATTGTTAAGTTTGTCTTTGCTCAACAAATGACTCTTCACATCCTCGAATGGGAGATTATCTCTCTCGTAAATCATGGTTTCTTTGAAAGACTTGTATGAAGGTGGTAAAAAACACAACAATAGCATAGTCTGATCTCCATCATCAATCTAAACCTCAATGTTATTTAATTCATTTTAAAAAAGTCACGAATTGAATGATTCGTTCATGCAAAATGTAAATAGACGTTGTTACAACACTAAACGGTTAGCCACAAACTTAGTCGGATAAAGAGTTTCTAACCTTTTCCACAAGACTGATGAGGTTTTCTCCATCAATACCACTGGCAATACCTTATTCGCGAGACACAATTGGATTGTTGACAAGACCTTTTCATTAAGCTCTTCCCATTCTGACTAGTCTAGATTCTCAAGTTTTTTCTCGGAAATGACCTTTTTCAAGCCAGTCTGAACTAGAATTGTCAGCATCTAAACTTGCCACAAATTGAAAATTTGTGACACCATCGAATTTTTCAATGTCAAGCCTTATTATTGCCATTTTTGAACGAGCTGATTTGTGAAAATTAAACTAGCTCTAATACCACTTATTGGGGATCGACCGATTAAGCAACGAATAAGTAAAATAGCAAAAAAATCGATAAATTGAACACACAAATTTAACATGAAAAAAACCCTCCAAAGAGGATAAAAAATCACAGGCAAAGATAATTTTACTATAATGGCAAAAGAACGAAAGAAAATACAAAAGATTAAGATAAAAATTAAACTACGAAACCAGAAAATAAAGAACCTCAAAATGTAAACACAAAATTATTGAAAATGTTATGAGTTCTACTCTTTTAATGGTTGTATTTTCGAAGGTTGTAAAAGAGCCTATTTATAAGCTAAATTCATAGGTCAAATAATAATAAATTAATCTAGACTAATCAGAGTTTGACTGAAATAATAAACAGATCTTAACTAGAAGATTATTTCTCAAATTTGATTGAAATATGAGGCATACTCAAAGAAGGAAATTCTTTCTGTTAAAACAGTTATTGTTTCACTACGTTTTGGTTAAAAAAATTAATAAAATGATGTGTTTTGAGTCAGTCCTTGTTGTCGAATAAAAAATAGTAAGTTTTGGGGTGTGTAGTTAGTGAAATAGTGCGTTGGGAGGTGGTTACAGTTGTTAAATAACAACTTCCATAATCAACCCATAACCATTATTTTGTTTCCATTTTAATCCGAAGGAGTATGTTAGGGATGATTATGCATTTTCAATGAATGAAATTTGTTTCTTCTTCATCTCTCTCTTTCTCTCTTCTTCTTTGCTTTCTTTGAAATAACCCGTTTTCAGTGGTGTCAAAAACAGTGCTTTCGGGACCACAAACCCGACGAGTAAATTCATAAAATGAGTGTTTAAATTATATAAGTCAATAATAATTTTATATGGAATTTTGAATTGAATAATTTTAATTATTGAATTAAAAGTTAGTTAATTGGTTCGGTTCAAAAATCAAGTGATTTTAGAAAATGAGGTATCGGGACCCCATTTCTGAAGTTTAGGGTCGTAAATATTTTTATTAAATATTTACAGAGTTTTATTATATGTGAATTGAAGTTTGGTCGAGTAATTTTGATGATTTATTCCTTAATTAAGGAAAAGGAGTAAATTGTAAAAGAGGTAAAAGTTAATTGCTATTGATTAAAATTAATAAAGGGACAAAAATGGCAATTAAACCCTGGTCAAAAAGTTCAAGCGGTGGTAGATATGATTACCATCCACTAACTTTTTGAATATTTATTCATTAAGTCCTAATTAGTTTAAGGTTAAACTGAAAATAAGTTTGTTTGATTGAAATTTAATATAACTGAAGGACTAGTTGTGAAATTGGATCTTCCTTAAATGGCTTAATAATAGAAATGATGTGGAATTCCTTAGATTTTGGTAAATTGCAATTAAATCCTTATTAAATAAGGATTTACTAATTAGATTATTTTTCAATATGATCAAGAATGGTGGTTTCGAGGCCATAATTTTGATGTATCAGATCGTAAATATTAATTATTTAATACTTACGAGGTCATTAGTATAGTATTAAATTCTGGTTAAGAAATTTTATTATTTAGATAGCTAATTAAGTAAAAATGATTAAATTGTAAAAGGTGTAAAAGTTGAATTCTAGTAATTAAAAGCATTAAATGTTAATTGAAGGGCAAGGTAATGCTTGAATTGTAATTAGACCTTTGGAAGGGTGAGTGGACGGTTTTGGGTCTTTAAAGGGTGGAATTTTTGTTAAAATTATTAAAGACAAAATGGTAATTTTTGGAGTAAAATAGATTAGAGTAAAATTACAATGAAATTAGCCATATTTTTTCATCTTCTTCTTCCCTAAGTAGTCAAAAACCTAGTTGAGAGGTTGAAGAACATTCGGCCAACTAAGTCTCTCAAATTGGTATGTGATATCTCACCCATTTTTAGTAATTTTTTTTGTTTTAGAGTTCGTATTAGCTTAATCTAGCTAACTCGGGGACTAATTTGTGAATATGTTAAATGTTATAAATTTTGTCATTGATGAATGAGTTGTTTCTTGAAACTTTATTGAAGTTTATTAAGCATGATTATTGGATTTGATTATTTTGTAAAGTAGTTTTTTATGATTTTAATGTTAAAGTGATAAATTTGCAAGGACTTAAGGTGAAATAATGGCAAACGTAGGCTGTTAAAAGGCACATGGATATTCGGCTAAGCTGAAATTTGAATAAAAATGGTTATTTTTCATGTTTAAGGTTTATGGACTAAATTGCATAAAAGTAAAATATTAGGGGTAATTTTGTAAAAATTTCAAAAAGGACTTAATTGTATAAAAATAAGTTTATTTTACTATTGGAATTAGTTAATTGAAGGGAATTATTATGTTAGATCAAGAACATGTTGATGACGGAGGAGAAAATGCAGTAGCGAAGTAGTCCCTGTACTTTGACGATTACTACAAATCAGTCTGGTAAGTTCGTACAGTAAAGTAATTGATTTAGTTGTGAATTATTAAATAAATTTAGTGTGTTGTATTTAAATTGCTTGCATAGTAAATATTAAATTGTGGAATTGAAATGAAATTATAATTAGAGGCATGATTGGAAGCGAAGAAAGGATATAATTGAATTCATGTGACAAAGAAATGGTTAAATAATTATATGATGTGTTAGTTATTATTTATGTTACGAATGAATTAAATTGAATGATATATGACAATTAGTAAATTGTATTAAATTGCATAATTATTTAATTCGATATTATGTCTGATAAATAAGAATTATATGGATGTGTGCTCGTAATGGTATAATGTGAAGAGAATTAATTGAAATAGACATGGTATATGGCCCGTATAAACCTAGTGAATACTTGGGACACAAAGGACATGTCATTATAGGTTATATAGTTTCGGGAGCTGGTTTTGGATGTCCTATCGATGGATAGTCTTTGTACTTGAGCCGTTATTGTAAATTAGTCCTGTAAGTTCGTACTGTTACTTTCGATATTGTAACAAATTTTCTTGTGCTCCATTTTTATTTTAGTTAATTAAATATGATTAATAATTTGAGGAATTTGAAAAATGAATGAAGAAATGAGTTGTTAGGCCATGGGCCGGTGATCTGTGTCGACGCCATGGCTGAGATTCTGCATACGTTGCAGTTTCTTAACAGCTTGTGTGAGTAGCATCGTGAGTCGACAAATTCTGATTGAATATTGGATACTGACTGTACGGACCCCTACGATGGCTGAGATCCTGCATATGTTGCGGATTCTTGATAGCTTGTGTGAGAAGCATTGTGAGTGGGTATCATGGACCGTATCGATGGCTGAGATTCTGCATACGTTGCAGTTTCTTGACAACTTGTGTGAGCAGCATCATGAGCGGGTGACAGACCGTAATGGTAGTTGAGGTCTTGCATATGTTGCGAATTCCCATAAGCTTGTGTGAGCAGCACTGTACATGGTCAAAATTCTGATTCTAGCTCGAAAAAAGTGATATTCTAACTCTGGGCTTGAAAGAGCAATATTTTGGACTCTGGCTCTAAAGGAGTATGATTCTGTTTCTGACTCGATAAGAGCGCTACTCTATTCTAGGCTCAAATGAGCTATATTTCTGTAATAGCTTGAGAAGGCTTACCTGGTTTCAGTTGAGATAGGATAATGTTGATACTCTTTATATTCACTCCTATATCTGAATATGTTATTCAAAAAGCTAATCGTTCTTGCTAACTTACTAAGCTTTGTGAGCTTGCCTGTGTATTTGTTTATTATTTTGTAGATTTATTTTGCTGTTAGAAGATCAGATCCTCAAGAATAATCACACTATCCCGAAAGCATCTTCGGTAGACCTTTTATCACTTGGCTTATATGGCATGTACTAGGATGTTGTTTGAATTCTCTTTAGTGTGTTAAGTTAATTGAATCATGGTAGTTTAAAGTGTTAGAATACATTTTGATTCCTAATGTTTAAAAGTAACTTGGGAATTGTTATGAGTTGAAAGGGGAAATGCTTTAGTTAGATGTTTGAATAGATTTGGAATAGTAATTCACCTATATGCATGTTGATTGTATGATTTATGTTGTGTATCAATAGGGACTAAAGAGATAAGTTATGTATACATGATTTTGGTCAATTAGTAGTGAATTTATATAAGTTTTGGGCTCTTTTGAAGGTACACACGGTCTGGAACATGGGCCACACACAGGCTGAGACACAGCCGTGTGACCCTAATTAGCATAGACACACGGCCTAGCACACGGTTTCACACACGGGCATGTGGGGTATTTGCGCATGCTCACACGGTTTGTGACACGACCATGTATTGGTATTTCAGGTATGCACACTGTTTGGCACACAGTCTAAGGCACGATCATGTAACCCCTATTTATGAGAAATTGATGTTTTTGTGTGATATTTCAATTACGTTTCAATCAAGTCCCTGTTAATTTGAAATGTTGTAAATGAGTATAAAATAATTAATTGAGTTGTAATCTAGACTGATGAGGGCATCCATTTGAAATGATGATTAAGATTATATCTATTGCTAGTCCTAAATGATTTGGAAAACCTCGAGACCCTAATCGATGACAGTGTCAGGTTTTAGGTGTTACAGATTTTAAGTTCTTGTATGCTTCAATTTGAGCTCTAATTTGATTGAAATGTTAAAAATGAATGTGTAAGATTAAATGGAGTTAGTATTCTGAATTTCTAGTTGTAGTTGTATGGGTTTGTGATTGATTTGTATGTAAAAAAATTGTAAAGTTCTGTAAACCCCTGAGATCTTTAACCGGTGATGATTATGGATTTTGGGTGTTACATTCTTCCTCTTCTCTAAATCAATTGTAACACTTCCCTATCTCTCGGGCATCTCTGATGGTCTTCTCCTCTTCTGTAATGGCTCCAGGCAAAGGCTAGTGAAATTGTTTAGCTAGGGTTACCCTTTTTTAAAATAAGTTCTGAGTCTGAATTAATCTTTTTACTTTCTGCTCAATCTCTTAAGCTTGTTTGGCCATTTGCTAATACTCTTAATTTGTGAAATGAAATGAACCTATTCTTAAAAAAGAAATGAAAAAAAAAATATCAATTTTTGTCGCAATGTGATAAAAAAATCAACCGTTAAAAGAATGTGCTAATGTGATATCACTTTTTATATTTGTTTTTTTTTTGGTGAATTACAATAATAAGGTAAAATCCGAACAACAAATGCGACTAATGCAACTCGAACTCAAACCACATTTGGGGCAGTAAACATCCTTGACCATCAGGTCATCACATGGGATTCCTTATATTTGTTTTTTTAATCATTTCTTTCCATGATATCATAGTTAATAGATAAGATTTAGGGCTATAAGAGATTCAATAAAAGATTTTGTAATATTTTTATTGAGTAAAAAAAAATTATAAATATTTTATTATTAAGTGGATATTTATCGATATTAAAATAAGTTTCATGTATTTTAGAATACTAATATTTATTAGAAGTAAAATTTATTTCGTTTATATTTTTATATCTATAAATATAAACATTGAAGAAGCATTATAAATATCTTTATTGATCAATAAAAATATCATCTTCTCTTTCTTTTCTCTTATTTCTTGTTCTTTTACTTGGTGGTATCCACAAGGCACACACATCTTACACGCGCAGGTGCTCGAATCCGAGACCTCTAAAATGAACAATATCCTCTTTTTCACTGGAGTCACTTATTGGGTTCAGTTGGATAGAATGTTAAATATAAAAAATTGAGTTTTAGCAATATAATAGTCATAATCATGATTTTTGTCGTGAAGAAGCAAATTGTTGTGTTGTTAAATTAAGAAATTACAGTGTTCAATTATTTGCCACTTTTCTTGACCAAAAACAGAGGCAATAAAAGAGAGAGAGAAAGGGCAATAGACCATAAATGTTGATATATTTTGAACAGAAAAGAACATCAAACAAGGTGAAAGAAAACAATTATTTTAGCATTATATATTACTTTAAACTTGAAACACCACATACATCCACAATCCTTCACACCATATTCTATATCTCAAAATCCCCATTTACCCTTCCCTCCTAGAAAAAACAAAAACAAACTGTTAACCCTAGAAAGCAACCATGGTAGAATTGCCAATTCACTTACCCACTCATAGATTCCCACATTGAAAACTCAAAAGAAAAGAAAACAAAACCCACCAACAAATGATATGAATTCTTTCTTCATCAATTAGTATTGAAAGATGTGTGCAGAGGCCATGATGGGTGGTTGTTGGTTGAAAGGGTTGGTGAAACAGTCAGGAGTGTATTCAATACCCTCTCTGTTTAGATAATGGAGGATGTCGTTTAGAGAGTCTAGCCTTCGGCTTAGTTCAGTCATCTGAGCCCTCAAAACGGAGTTTTCAGCCTCAATGCTCATATAGTGGTGGGTGGTTAAGTTGATGCTTGTCAGGATTTGGTTACTATCTTTCTTTAGCTCTGTTATTTGTCCCACTAAATCATCTAAGTGCTTTTGTTTTCTCATCCTTGATCTTCTCGCTGATTCTCGGTTCGATTCCATCCTTTTTCGTTTCCTTTCATCCATCAACTGATGCTGTGTGGAACCTGAGGAATTGGAATTGGAATTTCCACTACACGAAGCCATATTCATTATTATATTTACTCCAAAATCACTACTTATGTATATGTTTAGCTAATCTATAAAGCATTACAGATTTTTTATTTCTGAGAAAACGTAGAACCAATAGAGGAAAACAACTGAGAAAGATTGAACGAGATGGGTCCTGCGTCTGAGCGAGGAATTTATAATAAACCCCGATCGGAGGATTTCACTCACAACTGGAGACATGAATCTCAAGCATCACCAGCAACAACTTATGCGGCATCAAGATTCACCAGACAAAACCCAAAATGAAAAGAACAGAAGATTCACAATGGAGTTTTGAGGATATGGGTATTTTTGTATGGACCCTAGAAGTCAAAGGCTTACCATCCAAAACACACCAAATGATGAAAAGAACAGAGAAAATAAAATAAAAAAACAGAGAGGAACAGCAGAAGCTCAGACGTAGAAGGGAAAAGAAAACCAAGAAGAGGATTCTATAAGTGGGGAGATAGCAGAAGTGGAAGAGGTTTTTCAGAGAATTGAGAAGGCAATATATAGAAGAAAAAAGGGAAATTGAAAATATTAAATAATTAAGTTGCAAATTAAAAGTAAATAGCTTTGGAATCTCCCTCTAATGCTGAATTATGATAATTTCACTAAACTATTAATAAGTTTATATTTTGGTCACTTAATTTCAAAAAGTTACAAATTGGTCATTAAACTATTCGAAAGTTTTCATTTAAATTATTAAACTATTCGAAAGTTTTTATTTAAGTCATTGGATCATTATGTTTTTTTGAAAGTCTGGCTAGTGAGCTCCAACCAATGATTCAGCTATTAGTATGGTAGATTAGTCTCTATCGACAAGTGGAAGAACATATCTTAAATCTAAGTTGATATGAGGGTCAGTGTTGAAGCTTAGAGAAAAAACTATTTGGATTTTGGTTCACGGATTCGTGACGTTTAAATTTGTTTCATGAAAAAAACCCTAAACTATAGAGAAGAAGAAAATGAGAGATTTCGATTAGTGCAAGTGGTGCAAAAAGAGAAGGTCATACAATAATGATTTTAATAGCCCGATACCTTGAATGAAAATTTTCGAATAATTTTGTGACCATTTTGTAACTTTTTGAAGTTGAGTGACCAAAATGTAATATGACTAATCAAAACAGTTTTCTTCTCTCATTCAAAAGTCACGAGCTGACATTTTTAATACTCGAAAATCCGTTTAGTCTCTCAAAATACCTGTTTATTCTCAACTTTTTGTACCCGGTATTCAAGAGTCGGGTCACGAATCGACATTTTTAATACCCAAAAATCTGGATACTTGAAATTGCGGGTACCCGATTATAAACACCCCTAGCCTTCATACATTGTGAATATAATATTTTAATTTACAAATAATTAAATATGACTATTTTTTATATATTTTATTTTCTCTCATTGTATGCTCTTTATTAATATAAAAAATTATCAGCATAATGATAAATTTAGCCTTTAACGTTTAGTCATTTTGTTATTTTGGCTCTCTTTTTTTTTTCCAAAATCATTTTGGCTCTCAACCTTTAAATTTTAATCAAGTTGTTTGCTTTTGGACAGAAAACTAACTAAACTATTAAAATTTTAATAGCATTGATGTGGTCACTTGCATGGCAGTCCACATATAATTCATAAAAAGTCAAAAAAAATCAATAAAGCTCAAAAAAGTTCAGAAAAGCTTTTAGAAAATTTATCCATGTTAGGATTGAAGTATATATAAAATACCACATGAGATACCACATTAATGCCATTAAAAATTAATAGTTCAGTGAATTTTTCTGTCCAAAAACAAGAATTTTATTAAATTTTAAAGGTTAATAGCTAAAATAACCCCAAAAAAGAGTAAGGGTCAAAGTGACAAAATGATTAAATGTTAGAGACTAAATTTATCTTTATGTAAAAATTTATTGATCTTTTTTTATCTTTCATATCTATTTTACAATTCATGTTCAAAATTTATAACTACCCTTTCTAACAATGTTTTCTCCAAGCTTTGAACTTCCCTTCTCTCAATGTACATGTGTAAAGTGTATTACCATTTCAAGGTATACTAGTTGATATAAAAATTTAGGTAAACTACACTATCATTCACTAAATTATGGATAAGTTTTCGTTTTTTTTAATTATTTAACTAAAAATAGTTATAATTTGGTTACTAAAATTTTCGAATTTTTTTTTTGTCACCTATCTGTTAAGTGGCACTTTTTTAGTTAGTATAATAATTGTAGTCCTCAATTTTTATACTTTTTATCAATTTGATATTTATTATATATAAAATGATAATATATATATATATATATATTAGAAAATTCTAGAAGTTAAAATTAAAACAAAAGTAGATAATTTTTTCAAAAAACAATAAAGTGAGAAAATAGGAAAAATTATTTTTAAACCTCCAAAATTTCTCTTTGTATTATCTATATAGAAATATTCAATAAACATTGTTTAAAAAACATAGGAAAAGAAATAAAAACATTAAGCAAAAATATTTTGATTCTTTTTTGTCTACCTCTTTTGTTTCTTGACACAGCTTTTTCATTATAAGAAAAGTCAAAATATAATTTATTTTTATAATTTAGGTTTTCAAAAATAAGTTAAATAAACTAAATATTTGAATAAATTCTGAAAAAGAAATTTTTATGGTATATTTCGTATTTTTTTTGCTAAAAAAGACATTATAGTCGATTTCTCAAGCTTATGTTATATCAGCTCTTAATGTTCTTAAAGAGAATGAATCTAACTTTTTATTTTTGGTTTTCTTTTCTTTTTAATTTGTTATTGAATTCTATTGAATCATAATTTTATTTATTTCTCATACATATTAGTTCTTCAACAACAACACTTTTGAGATCTTATTTTTCTAGAATTTTCATATAGAATTTTTTATTTTTAAATAATTGAGTTTTTATAATTTCTATATAGAATTAGGGTCAAATTGAAAAGAAATATAAAAATTGAGGATTAAAATTATTATTATACCAACTAAAAAATATCACAACGATAATTTTGTTGAAAATTTTAGTAACGAAATTGTAACCTTTTTTTTTTTTTTGAGAAAATTGTAACCTTTTTAAGTAAGTGACCAAACAAAAATTTACTTATAATTTAATGATTAATGGTATAATTTATTCTAAATTTTTTTATAAATGATATTAAATCAATTTTTTATACAATTAAAAGTTTTATAATAAAAGTTAAATATTTAATAAATATATATATGATAGCTACTTGTAGAGACGTTTTTCCACAACCGTCCAAATCCAGCTGGTGACCAAAGACACACTACAAAACTATTTCAGTTTTATTATTTTTTTACTGTTTTATTTTACCTCAACTTCACCGCCCACTGTCAGAATTAACCGTTTAAGTTCAGCACTGTTGCTTTCTGACACCTGGCATTTCATGGATCTAGAAGGAATCTTGGGGATAAAGGCGCCATTTCAAACCATTGAGGGGTAATATGAATATTTTATTAAAAAACAAAATTAGTGTATTAACAATAATTAAATTTATATTAGTGCATTGATTATATAAACTTATATACTAAATAAATTAATTATCTGAAAATTTTAATTTTTTAATGAAGTGTTTCATTTTCTATATTTATACTAAATTTAAATCATTGTTTAAATTGGTGTCATAAATTAATTGTATACTAATTAAGTTAAAAAAATATTAAAATATATTTTTATATATATAATAAGTTATATTTGTAACACCCATTGTTTGATCCAATCGTCGGGTCCGAGCTATGAAATATCACAACTATTACCGGAATAACTACTGTCAATAGCATGAAAAATACATTATTTAAACAACCAAACATCACATAAATACAATTAATTTTCTTTAATTAAAGTTTTTCGATATTCAATCGAGCATACAAAAACTCAATTGCTAATTTGAACATGAAATAGGACCAAATTGCAAAGGTTTCAAAGTTTCAAAATATGTATCGATACCCTTGCTAGGTACTGATACCATTTCAAGCTTCGATGTTCAAAAAAATCAATTTTAATCAAAAGGTATCGATACTAAACTTATAGTACTGATACTTCTCTCTAGGTACTGATACCTTACCTTAGTATCGATACCATTTTAGCATTCTATTTTGTAAAAGTTTAATAGTATTGATACCATTGTAAAGTATCGGCACCATTTTGTCATTCGATGTTTGTAAAGTATATTGAAAAATTACAATGTACCGATACTTCATCTAAGATATCAATACCTTAGTGCCAAATATGTCAAAAACCTGCAATTTGATCTTTTTTTATGCCCAAACTAATAGAAACTTAATTTGTGTTTGTAAGTACATTAGCAACCTCCATAAACCAATTAAAAACATGCCTACATCAAATAATCACCTAACCACAACATTTCCAACTTGCAAAATTCATAAATCATTCACCATTTACACACCACACATCATGTTCTAACTCAAATGCTTTGAACAATCTAATATGCTAAAGTACGGTATTAAACCACACAATTAACTCAAACAATATCAACTTAGCCTTTTCGTGTCATTCTTTTTCCATGCATTTCCTTTACTAATGTTGTCCATCCAACTAGACCATCATTCAAGCAATTTTTCAACTTGTAATTGTGACAAAATCAAATTCATATATTCACATATACCATATCAAAGCCATATTGCAAATCACAAATACATATACCATAAGCTTAGATAAAATTACAAAACAAAGACACATATATACATGCCACTTAACGAACGCAAAATGTTCAAAAGGCTACCAAAAAGTTAGTTGGATAGTGTGAACTCCAAAGAGATTCGATTGACACTTTCTGCAAACTGCCAAACTACAAAAAAAAAAAGAAAACAACAACAACAGAGTAGGCATTTTGAATGCTTAGTAAGTTCATAGGCATAAAACATTGACTTACCTCACTTAACACTTATACACAATAAAGTACTCAAGTTGACAATTAGACCTAAACATGACAATACAATTCAGCAAGGTGAGATCTCATATAATCATACCATACAATAAATCAATATGTGACATTTAGTTTCACAATTAATCAACATCCCAATATCAATCTCATAATCAATCCAATACTTAACTAAATGCTTATCAAGTGTATACTATTTCAATATAATTTCTCAATTTGAATTAGTCATTCAGCCCGATGAACTCTAGTAAATAAACTTGGATACACGGGTAACTACACCATACCAGAGAGCACCGTAATGCTAAACAGAGAGCACAACAGTGTTAAGCAGAGAGAACGAAAGTGTTGAACAGAGAGCATAGAATTGCTGAATAGAGAATACAAAAAAGTGTTAAACTCGTACAAGCGCACAACTAACCCTATTGACATGCCAATTGTATCCTAATCGTTTACTAAGTTCACACGAGCATTAGCACTTGTCATCATATGCATATCGTCCCATCATAAAATATTTCGTATCATATTGGGCACATATTACCATTTTTTTACAATTTAGTCTACGTCGCACCTTTTTTGTACTAATTTGTAACTAATTTAAAATTATATTTACACACAAACAATTTCACAACTCAAACATATTTACACTACTATTACATATAACTCCACCATATGAACTTACCTGGAAAAAACTACAATAACAAGATGTCAGGGACTAATCTACAAATTTCTCTTTTCCTCGATTATCTTCCAGTTGGTTCAATTCCCAATCTATAATAATAATTCATTTTAATTATCAATTTCAAATACGTTATAACATTCTACATTATGCACATGGCAATTCAATTTCATTTTTTGGATGTTCTCTAAAGTTTTACATTTTATACAATTTAGTCCCTAAAATCAAAATTGTTATAACTTTCAAATTTGAGCTTCGATTTTGAAACCGATCTCAATTCCATCCTTCTACAGCCCTCTCATATCCAAAATTATAGAAATTTAACATCAATTTCAAATTCTTTACACATTAGTCACTATGTTCAAAATTAACAACTTTTACTTTACAAAATAGTCATTTTCACTTCTAAACTTAAAATCTAAGAATTTAGTACCAAAAGCTTCAAGAAATAATCTATGAAGACTTTTGAAAACTTTAACAGTTTTACAAAATAATACGAGTCAACTAAACGAAACTCCCAAAATCTCAAAAACATAAAAGTTACAAGAAACAACCTTGAAATTACTTACTAATTAGAACAACCAAAGCTTGAAAGCTCAAACCCTATTTTTCTCTCCAAGTTTCGGCCTAGAAGATGAATGAAAGAAGAAAAATGGCTTTCTAACTTTTTAATTTTATGATATAACACTTATTTTATTCTTTTAATTATAATTTTATTATAATTTAACATTATTTACTATAGAAAATCATACTTTACCGTCCACTATCTTCCAAATGGCTTAATTTCCATTTTAAACGTTAGTTTAATCACTATTTTAGTCCTTTAGAAATTGAAAATCTATAGCGACTAACTTTTATCATTTTTACAATTTAATCCCTATACCTTAATTAATTATCTAATTATTAAAATTAAAGAATCAAATTTAATTAAACCTTATATTAGCCTCGTAAAAATTTAATAATAATAAAACTCACTCATTGAAAATGGGAATCCGACACCATTAAAAAAGAGTTGTTATGAATATTTTTTATATTTTATATTTTAATATATTTGATAAAAAAATAACATAAGATGAGACTTAAACTCATGGCACCAACATTTTAAAACCACAATTTTACCAGTACACCAAAGGCTTTATTTTGATTTTTTTTTTTATAAATTTTAATATGTTATACAAAAAAATCTTCAACTCAATACCAATTCAAGATTTATGAAGGTTTCTTTATAAATAAGTTACTACGCAACCTATGATTTAATTATTAAATAAATATTTATAACTATATATTTATATTGATGAAGATTTCAGTATTAATTGGATGTTACTTTTAAACATATATTTGTATTTTAAATACGTGTCTTTTACACATTTGATACCATTATTAGTATATTTTAATTTCTTACAAACACTTGATAGTTTTCTAGAAATAGTGTAATACTATTAAAAATTTTCTCATTTATAGTAAATAATTTTTAAAAGAAATAATTAATTTAAGAAATATGAGCGAATCTAAAAAACTTTTAAAAAAGAAAAAAAATTAAATTATAAATTTTTGAAAAGTGAAAAATTAATTTTATAATGTAATTTCATTATAATTGAAGAGGAGTAAACATAATTTTTAATAAAAAATTGAAAGACCTAAAAAAGTGAAAATGTAATTTTTTATTTTTAGACCTCCTTGCAAATTACGCATAATTTATATAAAGAAACTCAAATATGAATACTATTGAATTATGACTCCTATTTCAAGTTAAATTTGAGAAATAATCTTTTAGTTAAACTCTGTTATTTGTTTCAATTAAACTCTGTTTATTTGTTTGAGTTAAAATCTTATTAGTCTAGATTATTTTATTATTATTTGACCTAGGGATTTAGCCTATAAATAGGCTCTTTTACAACCTTAGAAATACACTCATTAGAGTTTAAAACTCTTAATACTTTTTGAAAATTTAGTGTTTACTTTTTTAGAGTTCTTTGTTTTTGGGTTTTCGAGGTTTACTTTTTTATCTCCATATTTTGTACTCTTCATCCTTTTGCCATTATAGTAAAATTATCTTTACCCGTGATTTTTTATCCTCTTCGGAGGAGTTTTTCCAAGTTAAATTTGTGTGTTCAATTTCTTAATTTCTTCCGCTATTTTTACTTGTTCGTTGCTTAATCGGGTTAATCCCCAACAAGTGGTATCATAGCTAGTTCAATTTCCGTAGATCAACTCGTTCAGAGATGGCAACAATAAGGTTTGATATTGAGAAGTTTGATGGCGTCACAAATTTCAATTTGTGGCAAGTTCGGATGATGACAATTCTAGTTCAGATCGACTTGAAAAAGGTCATTATAGAGAAAAAGCCTGAGAATCTAAATCAATCAGAATGGGAAGAGCTTGATGAAAGGCTTGTCTGCAATCCAATTGTGCCTCGCAAATAGGGTATTGCAAGAGGTATTGATGAAGAAGACCTCATCTGTCTTGTGAAAAAGGCTAGAAACTTTTTATGCGACTAAGTCTCTAGCTAATCGTTTAATGCTAAAACAACATCTATTTACGTTTCGGATGAATGAAGGTGAGCTTCTTAGAGATCACATCAGTCAATTCATTACTCTTTTGAATGATTTAAATAATGTTGAGGTTCAGATTGACGATGAGGATCAGGCTATGCTATTGTTGTGTTCTTTACCCCCTTCCTACAAGTTTTTTAGGGAGACTCTGATTTATTGTAGAGACAAACTCTCATTCGAGGATGTGAAGGGCCATTTGTTGAGTAAAGACAAACTCGACAATGAGTTTGGTTCAAATAGCAAGGCAGATAGGCAAGCTTCGTTTCTGGTAGCATCAAAGAAACAAGACAAAATGTGTCGCTATTGTAAGAAGTTAGGTCACGTCAAAGCAGATTGTTATAAATTACGAAAGAAAAAGGCTGCTGAGAGTAACAAGGAAGATTTAACTGGTATTAATTTGGCCGATGAAAGTGGTGATGATTTCTTGCTAGTGTCAATGAGCGAAAGCTCCGAGCTTACGTCCGAGTGGATCCTAGATTCAGGATGTTCTTTCCACATATGTCCCAAAAAAGAATGGTTCTCCACATATAGTTTCGTTGAAGGTGGAGTTGTACACATGAGAAATGATTCATCCAGTAAGGTAATCGGTATTGGTACTGTTAAAATTAGGATGCACGATGATACGATTAGGACATTATCAGATGTCAAGTCTGTACCTAATTTACGAAAGAATTTCATCTCCTTAAGTATTTTAGACTCAAAAGGTTACAGAATCAACATCGATTCGAGCGACATTAAGGTGTCTCGTGGAGCTCTTGTTTTGTTAAAAGGTAAAAAGACCGATAGTCTTTATATTCTGGAAGGTTCTATAGTGACCGGTAAAATCGGACGCCCCTCGTCTGTTACGGAGTTGAAGTCAACTAGTTTTGAGCGGAGGTAACTTGGTCATAGGAGGGAAAAAGTATGACTGTTTCGTTGAAGAGAAGTTCTCTTTTGGATGCAGGTTTTGAAAAGTTATGGCACCGTGTTCGTGAAATTCAGACTCGGGTTAGTTTTGATTTGGTAGTAAACAAGTCGAAGACTAGAAGTCTTCCAGTTTTTAAGCACCGATTCAACTCAGTTAATTCCCTACATAGTTCAAGATAGGGTCGTGGCAAGCTTTAGCAAAGATGACATTGTGGAAATACGATTCAATGGGGAGATCTGTTGAATTATGACTCCTATTTCAAGTCAAATATGAGAAATAATCTTTTAGTTAAACTCTATTTATTTGTTTCAATTAAACTCTTTTATATATTTTTATTATTTGACCTAGGAATTTAGCTTATAAATAGGCTCTTTTACAACCTTAGAAATAAACCCATTAAAGTTTAGAACTCTTAACACTTTTTGAAAATTTAGTGTTTACGTTTTGATGGTTCTTTGTTTTCGGGTTTTCGGGGTTTAGTTTTTATCTCCATCTTTTGTACTCTTCATTCTTTTGTCATTATAGTAAAATTATCTTTGCTCGTAGTTTTTTATCCTCTTCGGAGGAGTTTTTCTACGTTAAATTTGTGTGTTCAATTTCTTAATTTCTTTCGCTATTTTTACTTGTTCGTTGCTTAATCAGGTCGATCCCCAATAAATACTTTATATATATGTTTAAAACTATATAAAGTCGTTTCTAACCTTTAAATAAGAGGACAAACGTGCTCGAATACATGTATTCCTATAATAGCAACTATATCAGTACCAACTAAACTAAAACTCAATCAACAATTCAAATATGAATACTTAAAATCACGGGCACCGTAAAAAAAACATTATAGATGGTGTAATAAGAGGACCACAACATGACATGTGATTGTTTTAATAATTGCTTACCATATTCACTAGTCCTTGAATTAGAGCAAAAGTTAGTCTAAGTTAGTAAATTTTTGTATTCTTCTACTAAAAAAAGTTTTTTTTTGGTATTCTTTGGTAATACAGTCATATTTCTCCATAGCAATATTTCGCTATAACAGTTAAGTTTTTAATAGAACCAATTATTATGTTTTATTTTAATACTCTGAAATAACTTTTCATTTATAATTACAACATTCATAATTATGAAATATATTTTTTATTAAATTAGTTATCTATAACATCTTATTGTCTAAAATTTTAAGTAAAATTATAGTTATTCATATAAGCAAGTTATTCGTTATAATTTATTAAATAAAAATATATTAATTATAATATTGTTTCTATAAAATATTAAAATTTCACAAGAAAAATCTATTAATCTTATTTTATTAAATGAAATAATCTTTAATTAGTTGATTTTAAGATATCAATTCAACAAACTATTAAGTTTTCTAGTTAAATATTCTATTATGAATTTGGAAGATCAAAAACTTATAAATTGATTACTTAAATTTAATAGCTCATGATGAATTAATTTAATTTAATTTAATTTAATAACTCACATTGATTGACTGAACTTGTTAGATTTATGAACTTCATAATTAGTCATGTGGAAGAATGTAAAGTAAAAGATGTATAAAAGCAATAATGCATGCACCTGCAATATATTTTTTAATTTTATTGATTTGATTCTGACTTTCTTCCTTTTTAACATAATTCTCACTTTCTTCATTTTATGGGAATTCACGATATGAATTTTATGGTAAGTTTACAACAATTACCTCTCTATAACAACATGTTGTTATAGGTGTATAATAGCCATATTTCTGTAACATGTAAAATATAGACAGACAGATAGGGTTGTTATAGAGAGGGTTGACTATATATTTTGTTTTAATAACATAAATTCCTTATTTTATATGCAAAGACAATGGAAATAATCTTATTTTATATTAGATTATAATACATCCATGGTGTAAGTGAAATAAATTATATAATAAATATATATTTATAAAAATGATATAAAAATAAATAAGACTTTCGTTTAGATGGTAATTTTTTAAAAAATAAAATAGCTTTTATAAATAAAATAAATACTCAGACAAAAACTAAGTAAGAGGACCATATTAGAATCATAATTCAAGATATGAAAAAAAATTTAATAAATCATAAATCATAAATAATGATCTATCATGTCAAATCATCAAGAACAAAATGGTAATAGATCTAGATGTTGAAGCGTACTTGAATCTATGGATTCCTTGAAATTTTTCGGATCTTGGGGTTTTGATCTTCAAAATTAGAGCACAAGTAATCTAGAGAAGGTGACTTTCTCTTTTCTAAAGATGAGATATTAGAAAAGTTTTCTTGTGTATAATTTGGGGACCATAACCCTAATATATAACTCTGGCACATTAGCCTTAATTTCTAATCAGCCCATCATCAATTAGAAATTAGTTACTAGAGTATTTACACATATTTGACCCATACTTTATTTAATAATTAAAACCCAATAAACTTTAACTAAATTAGATCACTTTTAATTTGAGCTAACCTATTATGATATTAAATAATAACATGTAATTACTCTTATTATATATGTGATGTCCATATTTTCCAAAAATCTCCCACTTGGACCACACACACACACACACATACACATACACATACACATATATATATATATATACTAATTACTCTATAATTACATGTCATTATATAACCTTATGAGCTCAAAACTTTACTATCATAACCAAAAGGTATTTATAATAATCTTGTCCATTATGTTAACATAGAACCAAGGCGACTTTCGTTACATATATCGTTACTATCCATCCCTGATCACATAATTAACACAACCAAATGACATAGATCAAGTATGGATGTGTAGCATGGAAATTACATGCAATATAATCTAAACATGTCTATTTCCAACTGGTCCTCTTTAAACTTAAGTGAGGTCAGTATCACAATAACAAAACAGAGTGAATAAACTGAATACTTCAGTATCACAATAACAAAACAGAGTGAATAAACTGAATACTTCAGTATCACAATAACAAAACAGAGTGAATAAACTGAATACTTCATTTCTGATCAGAAAATAACCAAATACATAAATGTCTGAAAACAAACAAAAAGTAAATAAAATACAAACTCCCACTAAATCATGATATCTTGAAATAATGAAACACTCATATGAGCAATGTGCTCATGAAAGACCTTTGGTGGTAAACCTTTTGTGAGCGGATCCGCAATTATGGAGTTTGTCCCAATGTGCTCTATGGATATTTGTCCATTTTGCACTCTTTTTTCACAATTAGGAACTTTATGTCAATATGCTTTGACTTAGATAAACACTTGTTGTTGTTGGAATACAGCACTGTTAACTTATTGTCACAAAATAATTTGAGTGGTCTTTCTACATTCTCCAAAATGCGCAGCCCAATGACAAAGTTCTGCAACCATGTTCCATGGTTTGATGCCTCATAGCATGCTACAAACTCTACCGCCATAATGGAAGAAGCTAGAAGTGTCTATTTGACACTTTCCCAAGATATAGCGCCTCCAAGTAAAAGGTAAATATAGCCTGATGTAGATTTCCTACTATCTTGGCACCCAACAAAATCAGAATTAGAATATCCTACGGCCTCCAAGTAAAAGGTAAATATAGCCTGATGTAGATTTCCTACTATCTTGGCACCCAACAAAATCAGAATTAGAATATCCTACGACCTCCAAATGATCTGATCTCTTATAAGTGAACATGTAATCTTTTGTTCTTTGAAGATACCTTATAACCCTTTTGGTTACTATCCAATGGTCCATACCAGGGTTGCTTAAATATCTTCCTAACAACCCAATAATGTATGCAGTATCCGAATGCATACATACTTGAGCATACATTAGACTCCCAACAGTTGATGCAGAGGGAATCTTTTGCATTTCCTGAATTTCAAGGCTACTTTTAGGGCATTTAGTAAAACTAAATTTGTCTCCTTTAGCGATAGGGGTGTCACTTGCTTTACAACTTTGCATGCCAAACCTTTTGAGTACTTTATCGATATAGCTCTTTTGTGACAATCCAAGAATACCCCGAGATCGATCTCTGCGTATCTGAATTTCCAAAAAAAAAAGAGGCGTCCCCAAGATCTTTCATCTCAAAATGCTTAGATAAAAACCTCTTGGTTTAGTGTAATAAGCATATGTCATTATCAACAAGCAAAATGTCATCAACATATAGAACCATAAATATGTACTTACTCTCATTGAATTTGTGATACACACAATCATCAACAATATTCATCTCAAAATCTAACGAAACAATTACTTGATAAAACTTGTGGTACCATTGACGGGAAGCTTGTTTGAGTCCATAGATGGATTTTTCTTTTCAACTTGCAAACCATATTCTTTGGGTCTTCTGACTTAAAGTTTTTTGGTTGCACTATATAAATTATTTTTTCAATGTCGCCATTGAGAAACACAGTATTACCATCCATCTGATGTAACTCAAGATCAAAATGAGCAACAAGCACCATGATTATCATGAAAGAGTCTTTCAATGAAATTAGAGAGAAAGTCTCTATAAAATCAATGCCTTCTTTTGAGTATATCATTTAGCTATAAGACGCACCTTATACCTCTCTACATTACCATTTGCATCCCTCTTGGTTTTAAATATCCATTTACAACCAATTGGTTTTGCACCTTCAGGTAATGGGACAAGTTCCCAAACTTTATTGTCTTGCATAGACTTATACTCATCTTTCATGGCATCAATCCACTTTTGAAAAATTAGAACTTTTCATGGCCTAATGGAAGTTGATTGGATCATCTTCCATCATTCCATTATCATCCTCATGTTCTTGGAGAAATACAACATAATCATCTGGAATAACATTTCTCCTATCTCTTATGGACCCTCTTTAATGACACTTTTTCTTGAGGTTGTTGAGTTTGTTCTTCTAGAACAATTACATCATCTTGAATAGGGAGTCCTTCAAAATTGTCTTATTGAGGTTCTGAATTCACTTCTTGATCAATGATAGGTGTGAGAACCTGAACATTGTCAAAAGTGATAGTAGGAACTGAGTTAAAATCTAATTCCTCCTCAAAAGCAATGTCTTTAACCTTATTTCTCCCTCCAAACTCAACATCCTCAAAAAATGTTGCAGTTCCCATCTAAAAAATATTCCTAATTGTGGGATCATAAAACTTAAAGCCCCCTAGATCGCTCAAAATAACCAATAAAGTAGTTGCTCACTGTTTTGGAGTCCAATTTCTTCTCACATGACTTGTAAGGCCTTGTGTCAACTAGACATCCCCAAATGTGAAAGTGTTTTAGAGTAGCCTTTTTGACCTGGCCAAAGCTCATAAGGTGTTTTTGCAACTGCTTTAGTGGATACTCTATTCAGAATGTAAGTTACTGTCTTTAATGCTTCTCCCCAAAGGGACTCAAGTAAGGTATCCCCAAATATGAAAGTGCTTTAGACTAGGCTTTTGACTTGGCCAAAGCTCATAAGGTGTTTTTGCAACAGCTTTAGTGGATACTTCAGAATGTAAGCTGCTGTCTTTAATGCTTCTCCCCAAAGGGACTCAAGTAAGGTAGAATAGCAATCATGCTCCTTACCATATCCTTAAGAGTCCTCTTTCATCTTTCAGCTACACCATTTATACTGGTTGATCCTGGCATGGTGTATTGTGGGACAATACCGCATTCCTTTAAGAATTTCACAAATGGTCCTGGACATTATTCACCTGAGCCATCATATCTACCGTAGTACTCACCCCCACGATCAGATCTGACGCTCTTAATCCTTTTGCTCAGTTGATTCTCAACTTCAGTTTTATAAGCTTTGAACACATCTAGAGACTGAGATTTCTCATGAATGAGATATAGGTACCCATAACGTGAGTAATCGTCTATGAATGTTATGAAGTATTGTTGACCATTCCAAGATGTCGTAGGGAATGGCTCACAAATATCTGTATGAATTAATTCTAAGATGTCTGAAGATCTGTTGGCACCCAATCTCTTAGTTTTGGTCTGTTTTCCCTTAATGCAATCGACATAGACATTAAAGTCTATGAAGTCAAGGGACTCTAAAATACCATCAGACACAAGCGTTCAACTCTAACTTTTGAGATATGACCTAAGTGCTTATGCCATAATGATACTGAATTTTCCTTATTTAATTTGCGTTTAATACCACGTGATTCCACATGCAAGGTTTTATCATAGGATGCAACTCTAGCAAATAGAGGCAATCATAGGTATTTAAATAACTAGTTCCAACAACATTTGAATTTAAAGACAAACTAAACTGATTGTTTCTAAATGAACAATAATAACCAAATTTGTCCAACGAAAAAACAAAAATAAATTCAGTCTAAACGACAGTACAATAAAAGTGTCTTTTAAATCCAAATAAAAACCAGTTCCTAATAACAACATAAAATGCCAAATTGCTTCCACTTCTACCGATTTTCTATCACCCAAGAAGATGTGTCTTTCACCATCACTTGGCTTTCGGTAGCTCAAGTAACATTGCATAGAAACACTTATGTGAGTAGTAGCACTAGAATCTATCCACCAAGTGTTTCTAGGTATTGAAGCTAAATTAACCTCAAAACTGACCAAATTAAAAATTATACCTCTCTTTGTACTCCAGGCATGATATTTGTTACATTCTTTCTTCACGTGTCCAGACTTGTTACAAAAGAAACAACTCTCTATAGCTTGTTGTTGTTTCTTTTGAGCTGGACCCTTAGCAGCTTCATTATGATATTTTCTTTTATTTCCCTTATCTTTTGGAAGATTAGACAAATGAGAACTTTTAGACTTATCACGTTTCAACCTTTCTTCCTCTTGCACACGATGAGAAATGAGCTCATTTAGAGTCCATTTCTCCTTTTGACAGTTATAACTAATTTTAAATTAATTAACTATGCAGGAAGTGATACCAAAACCACAAAAACATGCAATTCCTCCGAAAGCTCGATCTTAAGTGCCTTAAGTCTTGAAGCAACATGGAACATCTCCATAATGTACTCCCTCACATTTCCTTGACCCTTATACTTCATAGACATCAAAGAAGTTAGAAGTGATGTCATCTCAACCTTATCGTTTTTAGCAAAACGCTTCTCAATTTTGTCAAGGAAACTCTTGGCCTTAGTAATCTCTTTGGATTTTGTGCCCCTAAAGGCTTCTGAAATGTTGTGTTTCATAATCATTACACTCATGCGATTTGAATGATCCCACCTCTCAAAGTTCCTCTTAACATTAGGAGTGCTTTCCATAGTGAGAGGTGCATGTTGTTTTTTCCTTAGTGTAAGGTTTATGTCCATACAACCAAGCACTATAAGTAAGTGCTTTTTCCATTCCTTAAAATTAGTTTCATTAAGCATGAGTATAGAATTTATATTAGCAAATATTGTGGCAGCAAAAGATGAATTAGCTTAATATAGAAAAATAAACAAGCTCACATCAATATTCATAAGTAAACAATAAATTTAAGATGATGACTTATCCTATCTCAAGATACCAAACACTACATTAATATCAAGTCTTTGGACAGTAATATTAACAGTAAGTGATACTCTTCTTGTAGCAATTAAACATTGACAATAAATTATGTCAAATAATGAATCAATCTTTGGACTAACTTATTGTTCACATAAATTACCTTTAATTGTCACACATTTATCACCACATATATCATTAAAATTCGACCAAATATTAATTTACTTTTGGGTCAATTAATAAACGCATGAATCACAAATATATAATCATCTTGATATTTTAAATAAACTAATCTACGTAAAAGAGATTACTTAACTAATCTACTTAAAATATTAAACATCATTAATTAAAATTCAAAACCAAAATCTAAATTTATTTGTTTCAAAATATTTTTCTTAATCACATCTTTTAATCAAATTAAAAAATAATTGTATATAATATATATTGATTATATATACTTATTCCCAAACAACATGCATATATAATATATAAGTATAGTCATAGTGATGCAATTATCAGCATATTCTAATAAAAATTCGTAATCATTAGAAAAATTTTAGTTTTTAAAAATTATTTCTTAGTTAAATCACTAACAAATACACCAAAATTTACTATTTTTCACCTAATAATAGTTTTTTAATCTATAAATCTTATTCTTATGATTTTAAAAACAGACCAAAATTTACTATTTTTCACCTAGTAATCTTGTTTGCTTGTTAGGAACCATGCAAAGTAATGTTGCTTCAACTTGAGTGAAGTGATAGATATTATTTTTATTGGAATTTTTAAGTATATTTAGAAAAAAAAAATTAAAGGATTATATTTTATAAGATCCACTTTCCACTTGCTGATGGAAGAAATGACATAGAAAAGGGTTACACGACAATTACTTTTTTTGGGCAGAAAATTGAATGGTAGCAGCCAATAGAATCTCTCCTTTGTGTTATATCTAACTCAGTCCAGAGAAATAAATATTCCGTGATATCTTGTTTGAAAATCACACTTAAGCAGCCATAAAACTTACTCGAAAAAATTAAATGAATAGTGATTTCACATTATTTATATTTTTTTCAATAGCTTAATATTATATTAATATTTTTATTTTAAAAAAATTAAATCCAAATGAAAATCTTAAAATTTAGGATAAAATTATAAATGTAACTTTAAACTACTAGAAAGTGATACTATTCTTATTTCATACAATCTTTATTTTTAATTCATGGTCTCGGACTGTTCTATAGAAGAAAAACTCAAAACAACTTAGATATGTATCAACATCCTTATAATTTTATTTTAATTTGAATGTTGAATTATTTGCTATTTGTTTGTTGATTGCAATAACTGAAACAATAAAAATATACATATACGCTTAATAATTAGTTACATAGTTTGAAAACTTTTTCTACATCTCGAGTTTTTCTTGGAAACTAAATCCATATATTGCTTGATGGACATAAGATTTGTTTGACAAGTCTTTGCTTGATGGATATCTATATAATTGTTGATTAATTAATTAATATATAATACACAACCAATTAAAATATTTTTCATATAATATTTGACAATAGATAATATTATTGTTATGAAAACAATTTGGTAACTAAATAAATTTATGGGTGTTAATTTTTTTTTTGAGTGTGCACGCGACTTGTGACTGTCTCTTTAAAATAATAAATAAGAGGGTGTTTAAAGATAAAAATATTAAACTAAAAACAAATTAAAATAAATAAAGTGAAATAAATTTGATTGTAAAGTAAATTGATCGAGATAAAAGTAACAAAAACTATATTTAATAAGCTTAACCTCAGCCTCGGTTCTCTTCGAACTTGAACCGATCCTCAAAAATTGATTTTCCCTTTTAAATTGATAAACTGGTTATAGCGCTCAAGAACGTCCCAACCGCCAACTTTTCCTCTTGTAGTCGGTTCTGGTATGACCTATAAATCGACCTTTGTAGAATGTCTAACCATGTCGCCCGTGCTCGTAATTTAAGATTTCGACAGCCTTGCACTCTAAAAAGCCCAACTCGATTTAATGGCCTCAATCGCGTGGATCATTTAAATTCGGTCTCTATCACCCTTGACGGAATCCAATTAGCCGTTTCTCACCTGGACACGCCAATTTGTTCGCAGGAACTCGAATGCAACACGACCGACTCGACTTCCCAATTGTACGCCAATCTACTTCAACCCAACGTGCACTTTTTGAATCGAAGTCGAATTAACTTTCAGGGACGAATTTGTACTATCCCATAAAACGAAGTGATAACGAGTACCGATTTGAAAAGGTTTTTAGCACGGATTCATAACTCACGATTATTTTCTTGCCGGAGCGATAACCGGGCTTAGGCTAAAAAGAACTTAGTTGCACATGAATTTAATCATACTTGATGAATTAAGATGATGGATTATTTGTAATTATGAAATGTGGAAATGGGAAAGGATTAAGAAAGAAATTAAACAAATTTTGAAAAGGAAAAGTAAATGAAATGGAAATGGCAGAACGCATCGATGCAAAGATAAGAAGAAATGAAGAATGGAGAATTGCTTAATTGCTTCACAAAATCAAAAGTATGTTTTCAATTGAACCCAAAAGACATTATTTATGTACAATTGGTTTACTAAAAATAACTTGACCACTCCTAAATTAATTTTCTCATTTACTAAAATAAAGAAATCCTAGTCAAACTAAAATGAAAATTATAAAAGAAAATAACAAAATTCTAAATTAGGCTATTGACAAATTCAACTAAAAATATCTTTGCACTTAAGTCCTCATATTCTCCCAAATCTCAATGAAGCCCATCTCTTCACATTTTTCTTCAATTAAGTCCACTTTTTGCTTGCCTTTAAGTTGAAAAATCACTTTGTGTACTTGATAAGAAAATGTATGAAATTAGAAGTACTTTCCTCATAATTAATTAAAATACACAAATAAAATTACTCAAATTATTTACTATCAAAGTACCCCTACTTAGCCTTTGCTTGTCCTCAAGCATAATGTTTATTCTATATTAAAGTTATTTGATATATTTTTTTTAAACCAAATTTCTTTCCTTAGCCAAGTGTCATGCAACAATTAGAGAAATCAAAAATAAATAATTGCTTATGTCCAACAAAATCACATTTTATATACTTTCAAACACTATGAATAAAATCAACCACTTCACAAAAATTAAAACCTAATTAAACTTACTAAATAATTGTACCCAACTTTTATTATATATATATATATATATATTATTTTTTTATTTTTTTCTTCTATTTTTATTTACATATTGCTTGAGACATAATCAAATCTTTTTACTCGAATTGAGATGACAAGCCAAGCACCTCAACCCAGTTACTCAATTTGAAAAATCTTTAGCTTACTTTCCAAGGTAGCTTGGTTAGTGGAGTGTTACAAGCTTCGGTTCGTCACTCGAATCTTTTTATACGAATTGAGATGACAAGCCAAGCACCTCAACTCAGTTACTCAATTCGGTCACATTTCCGAATTTTCACTCATAACCAAGCCTAATTTATTTATTCACATCTAAATTTTATTTATTTACATACCTTGGGTACTTCCTTAGGCAAGTCTAAAAAGTTTCTAATTTTATGAAATGCTTGACTTTTTCCATAATATTTTCAACTTTACAAAATGCATGTTTGATTAAAATAAGCAATCATTTATTCATAAATTTTAATTATTTAAATGAACTAAGCAACAAAAGAAAAATGCATTTGCAAAACCAATTATCAAATAGCATTAATATAAGAATAAGCATATATGCAAAAAAAATAGCATGGCATGTGTGATAAATTCCCCTCTACTTAATCCACATTGCCCTCAATGTGCAAGTTTAGAAGGATATAAAAGATAGGGCAAAGTGTACTCCTCCTGTAAGTTTAACGAGGCGGAGGGCGACGGTGGTGCTCGCGCTCTAGTATCGAAAGGATGCATTCGATATTGGCTTCCATTGTGTCCAAGCGAGCTTCAAAACGATTCATTCTTTCCTCCATAGTGGAATGGAGCTGCTCATCTCAATCCCTCGGAGCAAAATTTCATGTCCGTTGAAACACTTTATTACTGCGAGGCGTGTATGTACTTGGAGGAACAAAATGAAAAAAGTAAGGGTACCGACAAGCAATCCTATAGAATCCAAGCAATATTCATCTAAAGGGTTCATGTTATAAGAATGCGTAAGAGATGTAAAATCGAATGATGGGAACATATTCATGGCTAAATGCGTGATGTATGAACCTAGGATTAGAGGTCTACGTTCTCTAATTACTGTGTGAAAGTTATGTGCAAACCAGTATCCTAGGTTGACTCTATATCCAGAAAACATGCACCACAAAAAGAATATCTCTGTCCTAGTTAAAACAGCAAAAGAATCATTACAGCCTGAAAATTAAAAACAAGAAATCGATGAATGTACCTAAGGGTCGGTTCATGCACTAGCAAAGATTTTGCGGTTCTAGAATTATAAGTGCATGCAATTGAGTTAGTTAAGGCCGAGTAAGCTTCATTAGCATCAAAATCACAATGTATCTTTAACAAAGCAGTATGATATGAATCAGTGTCAACATCTATAGGTTCAGCAAAGCCCATTACTGTGTTAAATTCTAAAATAGACATGTTAAATGTTCTACCTAGCAATCTGAAGCTAATGATATTTGGAGCTTTAACAGTCCTAATGGCATACATGTCGAAGCTAAAAGTGACATAAAATTCATACACAAGTTCATAGAATGTACCACATTTAATTTCAGCATATAACGACGAACCAATAGACTCAAAATAGCTATCTACAGGCTCACGCAAGTTAAGTGTATTGGGAGTATAGAGATAGATGAATTTACACACTGGCATAGGTCAATGTTTAATCTCCTCGTATCTCGACTGGTACTCCAGTGTCGTGAAATTGAGGAAGCCTTAAAATCTTGATTTTGGAGGCATCGTGTAGGTGCACCCTTGCTGTCCGCGCCTATTTCATCGAGGTCATTATTTTGCAGTTAAACTGTTTGGCAGACTAGGCACATCAGAGACAGCAACAGGTTCGACTCTGGTTCTTCTTCTTACTAGTTTGTTGAAGTCCATCTAGGACGTTTCTCTCAGTTTGATAGTGGTCGCTTGTTCCAATTCGACAGCCTCACTTCCTCATGATACAAGGTGCTGGTACCATCCGAATGATCTGCATAAAATGTTAGTAGTGGCAAAACAGAACGAAAAGTGAGAGAGTTATACCTTATCTCGTCGGTAGCATCCGATTGAGTTTTCGGGTCCTCTGGTTCAACCAGAGTTGGACTCCTATGACGTCAATGTTGAATCGATCTAATAATACGTACTGGTGGTGGTGGTGGTGGAGGTGAGGGCAAATCAAAATCATCATCATTGACGTTAATGATCAATGGCACTGTTAATCGATTTCGAAGACGGTTTAAAGAAGTTGGAAATTGGTCATCTAAATGGCTTTGTGAATGAACCATGCTTGTTATCGTATTTTTTTCACTAAGGTGGTATGCGACAGCGGGTGCGACAACGTACGACGATGGGTACGACGACGAGCGTGACGGACGTGTTTGGACAGTAGGGTTTCGTAAAGGGGTTAGTTCGACGGTGGTGATGGCGTTTGGAGTGGTAATTGTGTTGGGTATCTGTAGGGTGAAAAGAAATGTGGGTTTAAAATAGTGGGAAGACAAAGGTGTAGGTGTGGTGGTGATGGGTTGGTAATCCGACGGCGCGAAGGGAAGTAGGGTTCTGGACGATGGCACGAAGGGAATCGAACTGAGGTGAGGGTTTTTAAGTTGAAAAGCAAAAGGAGAATAAGGTGTTTGGGGGTGCTGTGGCGGTGTGCAGTGGAGGTGTCGTGCTGAAAGTAGTTCGACCGATGAAAATATAGGTAACCAATGGTGGGTAGGGTTGTTGTTACGACGATTGATGGTAGAGGAAAATGAAAGAAAAATGATGGTGATGGATAGGGCGTTTCGCGACGATGGAGGCACGTAGGGTGTGATGGTGCGAAGCAAGAGGGATCGAACGACAGGAATGAAAAACGATGGTCGTACGGGCTTGAACGGCGGCGGTTGCTAAAGTGGTGATATATTAGGGTTTTTGGTGGGGGAAAATTGGTAGAAGAAGACAAAGAAGGAAGAAGATAAGGAAAAGTTTTTTTAATGTTTGGTGGGGGTGTTTTTCTTCTTTTTTTTGGATTGGGGTTTGTTTGTGCCCATTCTTATTTTTTTCTTATTTTTCGGATTGGGCTACTTATTTCTCTTTTTTGGGCCTCTTCTTTTTCTTCTTCTTTTGGGCATATTGCCGTTGACCCATTCCCACAACCCACTTTCTCCCCTTTTTCCTTTTTTCATTGCCCAATTTGTATTTGAATTTCTTGCCCATCTTTTCTTTTTTTCTTCTTTTCGAGCCAGGTTTGCCGTTTGACCCTTCTTCCACCCTTATTTTATTTTTTTCTCTTAGCCCGATTTTCTCCTTTTTATTTTCTTTCTTTTATTTTCTTTTATTTTCTTTCTTTGGGCTGTTTGACCGTTCGACCCATCCTTCTTTTTTTCCTCTTGGGTTTGTTTTTATGGGTTTGGGTAGGTGTATTGGTTTTATTTATTGTGCTGTTTGGTTTTAGTTTGGTTTTAAGGAAATGGGTTGGATTGAGTCTTTTTGGTTTGGTAAGGGAGTTATAGGTATGGGTTTTTATTTTTGGGGTATTAGGTTATTTTTTAGGAAAAATGAAATGGGTTTTTTTTTCTAAATGAATATTTGTTTATTTTGGGTATTTGGTTATGGAAGGTATTTTGTCAACACCGAACACTATATGCCTACACCACGATCCGTACAATATTTTTGCAAATTTGACAGCTTCCGCCAACGGACTTGAAAATAACACATGAAACTTGATCAAATAGTCTTTATTTTTATCCTAAATTAAAATAAAATTCAAAATTAAATTAAATTGGGTTGCCTCCCAAGAAGCGCTTTTGTTTAACGTTATTGGCTCGACGACCCAGAGATTTATTTGAATGGCTCCTCCAAAATCAATTCTTCCACCATGTGCACTTGAAAATTCTCGTAATACGTTTTAGCCTTTGTCCGTTGACTTTAAAACATTTTCCGAACTCCTCACTCTTAATCTCAACTGCACCATGAGGGAATAATTTAGTGATAACAAAAGGTCCAAGTCATTTGGTTCGAAGTTTACCTGCAAAAATTCTCAGTGTGGGATCATAAAGCCTTTCTCCCCAACTAAGAATTGTTTTCGAGAAATTTTCTGGTCATGGAACGTCTTGGTTTTGGTTTTATAAATTTGGGAGTTCTCATACGCATCACACTGAATTTTTTCTAGCTCTTGAATAATCAGTTTTCAAAAATCATCTATAGCGTCTAACTCCATATTGCACCGTTTCACCGCCCAAAATACCTTGTGCTCTAGTTCCACTGAGAGGTGACACAATTTACCAAAAGCGAGTCGGTAAGGAGACATACCTAAAGGTCCTTTGTATGCCATGCGGTATGCCCATAATGCATCGTTCAAGCGTACGCTCCAATATTTTCGGTACGATTTCATGGTTTTCTCCAAATTTGATTTTATTTCACGATTTGAAATCTCTGCTTAACCGTTTGTTTGCGGGTGATATATCGTGGCCACTCATTATGTCACCCCATATTTTTTTCAATAGCGCACTGATTACCTTGTTGCAAAAATGTGTTCCTCGATCATTGATTAGTGTTCGCAGTGTGCTAAATATAGAAAAAATAAAATTCTTTAGAAAGTCCACAACAGTTTTAGCATCATCACGACGGGTAGCTCTAGCTTCTACCCACTTAGAAACATGATAAATAGCAAGAATAATATAGATATTGCCAAAAGATGACACAAACGGACCCATGAAATCGATACCTGATACATCGAAAATTTTGCATACATGTATAGAATTTAAGGGCATTTCATTTCTTCGGCTTAAATTTCCCACTTTCTGACATCTCTCACAAGTCTTACAAAATAAGTAAGCATCGCGAAAGATGTGTGGCAAAAAAATCCACATTCCAATATTTTATGTGCAGTACACTTAAGACCAAAATGACCTCCACAAGCATAAGTATGACAAAATGTTAAGATAGATTGTACCTCTGTTTCAGCAACACACCGTCGAATTACCTGATCGAAACAATGTTTCCAAAGATATGGATCATCCCAAATGTAATACCTCGAGTCTCGCTTAATTTTTTCCTTTTCAGAACGAGTTAAGTCAGAAGGGATAATACCTGTTGCGAGGTAATTCACCATATTCGCATACCATGGATAGACTGTTTGGGCTGAAAGTAGATACTTATCCGGGAATTCATCTTTTAGAGGCGTGCTTTCTTTCAAAGTAATTAGTCGACTTAAATGATCTGCTACTAAGTTTTCGCATCCTTTTTTGTCCTTAATTTCGAGGTCGAATTCCTGTAGAAGCAGAATCCATCTAACCAGCCTTGGTTTCACCTCCTTATTCTCGATTAAGTACTTTAATGCTGCTTGATCAGATTAAACAATTATTTTAGTGCCTAATAGATATGATCTAAATTTTTCCAAAGCAAATATAATGGCTAAGAGTTCTTTCTCAATGGTTGAATAATTGCTTTGGGCGGCATCCAATGTCTTAGAGGTGTAAGAAATGAAATGCAGCTCCTTCTCGATCTTTTGTCCAAGAACAACTCTAACACTATGATCACTCGCGTCGCAAATAAGCTCGAAAGGGTAGTCCCAATTCAGTGGCTGCATTATAGGAGCTGAGACAAGCTTGTGCTTGAGAGTGTTGAATGCATCCTTACATGCTTCATCCAACTCAAACTCTTTTTCATTCTGTAGCAGATTACAAAGTGGTTGCAAGATCTTTGAGAAATCCTTTATAAAAGGCCTGTAGAAACCTGCATGGCCAAGAAAAGAGCGAACTTCCCTCACAGTTGTGGGGTATAGGAGTGAGTTAATAACATCGGTTTTATCCTTACTGCAATCTCTTCAAGAGAAACGATGTGACCTAGAATTGATCCCTTATCAACCATGAAATGACATTTCTCATAATTTAAAACAAGATTAAATTCTAAACATATTTCTAAAATTTTTGTAAGGTTTGGTAAACATCCATTGAAGGAGTTACTGTAAACTGTAAAGTTATCTATAAATACCTCTATTATTTAATTGACATAGTCGAAAAATATGCTAACCATACATCTCTGGAATGTGACCGATGCGTTGCAAAGTCTGAACAGCATTCGTCTGTAAGCGAACGTGCCAAAAGGGCATGTAAACGTTGTCTTCTCTTGGTCCTCCGATGCCACTGAGATTTGAAAGAAACCTAAGTAACCATTGAGACAACAATAGTGAGATTTCCCTGCTAAGCATTCTAACATTTGATGTAACACCCAAAACCCGATAATCGTCATCGGTTAGGGTTTCAGTGTCTTACTATTCATATATCACCGGTTATCTTTTAATATCATGCCATTCAATCTTACCTCATTAAAGAAATGCACCCAACACATCATGTATCATCATTTAATTATAATCATAACTCAACAAGGGCAAAAATGTCATTTTCATGACTTTTAGGAATAGTGCAGACTTCTACCAATACTTGAGGCAGTACTGTCGATACAAATGAGACTTCCACCGAAACATGTCGTACTTCTACCGATACTTAAAACTCCAAAGAGCTAAGAAACCTTACCCGACAACTTCTACCGATACAAGTATACAAACTATCGATACTTCTATAAGAAAAAGTACTAATACCTACTGTGCAACTATCTATACAACTCAAGTCAGTGAACAACCTTTCTTCTACCCTATACTTTTACCGATACATGCATGAGTTCTACCGAAACAAGTAAGCAGAATCTCAAGAATCATGTCAAAACACAAGTTTATCAACACTTATCATCCATAACTCCATAATGCATTGAACCATTACATAATTCATAGTTTCCAAGTCATTACATTGTACTTCTAACTCTAGATTTCATCTGGAACAAGCATATATTACTAAGTTCATTATTTCATTAAAGACGTAAGAAAATTATCAGAATCTTGAATGAGTGAACCAAAGATGACATCATCCTAGTACATGCCATAAAACCAAGTGATATAATAACTATCGAACAACTCTGGGATAGTGTGATGCTCCGAGATGATCAGATCTTCGAATAGCAAAAACAGGATCTACAAAACAACAACAATTTCCATGAGTAAGCGTTTCATAGCTTAGCAAGTTCATAGAGTTAAATAGATTTATCAAACTTCAAGAGTTGTACATCTAAAATCAACCAAATCAAGTAAGTTGTCTACATCTGTTATTGGATTCAATTCACATTTGATAACTTACGATGTCGTAGAGAATTCGTAACAAAGCGAAAACGTCCGACACCAGACCTTTCATCTCGACCATCATAGGCCCAATTTAATAACTCACGATGCCATAGAAAATCTGTAACAAATGCAGGATTTCCGTTATCGGACCTTTAATCTCGATCGTCACAGGCCCAATTTGATAACTCACGATGCCATAGAAAATTCGAAACAAATGCAAGATTTTCATCATCGGACCTTTAATCCGTAATAGGATTCATTTCTCATTTAATACTCACGATAACAAAAGAATTCGCGAAAATCACAAGATTCTCATCTTCGAAACTTTTACATTTCCGGCTCAAGGTTCGTTAGATCCTTCTTTCCTTTGTTCCTGTCTTCCGCATTTCCAATCACTATCTCAAATCATTACAGTTGTATACAAGTAAAATGTGCAATTTAAATTGGAATTTAACAATACGAACTTATCGGACTGGATTGCAATTGTGGTTAGACTTTAGAGATTATTCCGCTAGTTTCTCTTTCCCATGATCTATGGCACGATCATAGTCTACATCCACAAATCATCAAATTCTCACTTTAAATCACTCAATCAGATCATTTAACACAATTTGGTCCTTTTGGGAAAATCATGATTTTACCCCTAATACTTTTCTTTTAATCAACCTAACCCTTTCAACATAAAACATGTAAAATACTCATTATTTTCTAAACACTCTCCAACCGAATGCTCATAGTTCTCATACAAATCTCTACAATCAAGTTATTTCCACTAAAGACACACAAGTTCATCAAATCTATCAAAAGCTTTCAAGAATAAACATTTTCAACAATGGCAAGTTTTATAACATTTGAAAGATTCACAAATTGGTCCCTAGATTAGCTAGATTAAGCTAATACAAACTCAAAAACATAGAAATTACTAAAAACGATCAATGTTTACTTACCCAAATCAAGCTCACAAGTTTAACAATGGAAACCCTAGTTTTTCTTGTCTTTCCCATGGAGAAGATAAAGAATATGTGAAAAATGTCATTTTTTTCTATTTTAATTCATATATATATACTTAATGGCATAATTGTAATTTTAGTGACTTTCATAATTAGCTTAGTTAATCACTTGTTAAGCTTTTATTAATCATATTTACTTCTAATATTTCTCATGATAAAGCACCCACTAAAATCCTTTAGGGTAATTTTTCCATTTAGTCCATCTAACTTATCAACTCTACTTTTGTACCTTTTACGATTTAGTCCTTTCTACTCAATTCACTATCTAGACATTAAAATTTCTTATCCAAATTTTAATGCAATGCTAATGATATCATAAATATTAAAATAAATAAATAAATAAATCTTGAAACCACTTTTTTTTGACACCACTGAAAATCAGGTTGTTATAACTCTCCCCCCTTAAGGAAATTTGGTCCCGAAATTTCTTACCAATGAACAGGTTAGAGTATTGTGATTTAATCAAAACCTCTGTCTCCCATGTGGCTTTCACTAACCCATGACGATCCCATAATACTTTCACTAATGGTACTCTTTTATTCCGTGACAATCCCATGTAGCTTACTCTTTTGTTCCTCTAAATATGATAAATTCGGCTGAATCTCAAACTCAATGGGTGTAATCACATGAGAAGGATCTGATCTGTACAGTCTCTGCATCGAAACGTGAAATACATTGTGAATCTTCTCAAGTTCAGGTGGTAAAGCCGACTTATAAGCTACAAGACTAATCCTCTCAAGGATCTCATATGGCCCAATAAACCGCGGACTCAACTTGCCCTTTTTACCAATCCGTAACATTTTCTTCCAAGGTGAAACTCTCAAAAAGACTCGACCTCCGACGGTAAATTCTATATCCTTCCTCTTTAGATCTGTGTAGGACTTCTGTCGATCAGACGCAACTTTTAAACAGTCATGGATTGCTCGAACATTATCCTCAGTCTCGTGTACTAAGTTGGTCCCAACCAACTTAGGCTCGCTTAACTCAGACTAATACAGAGGTGTTCGGCATTTTCTACCATATAGTGCTTCAAACGGTGTCATTTTAATGCTAGCCAGATAGCTGTTATAAAAAGCAAACTCTATTAATGGTAGCTACCTCTCCTAATTGCCCTCAAACTCGATGATAAAACATTGTAACATGTCTTCCAAGATCTGTATCACTCGTTCATACTGACCATCTGTCTGCAGATCATATGTAGTGCTGAAATTCAACCTGATTCCCAAAGCTTCATGTAGCTTACCCTAGAACCTTGAGGTAAAACGTAGATCTCTATCAGAGATGATAGATATCGATACCCATGCAGTCTCACTATCTCAGATACATACAACTCAGCCAACTTTCTAATGGATAATACACTCGAATCGGAATGAAATGAGCTGACTTAGTCAATCTCATAACAAAGTCCGTAGTGATTCATTCTCATTTCCACTCAGGAATGGTAATAGACTACAACAATCCAAACGGTACCAGATGCTCAGCATTCACTTGCTGACACACCAAACATCTAGTCACGAACTCAGAGATTTCTCATTTCATACCTGGCCACTAATACATCTTCTTTAGGTCGTTATACATTTTCACACTCCCTGGATGTATGGAATAAGTACTACTGTGAGCTTCTATCAAGATGTCTCATCTAAAGTCAGGAACACAAACCCTGTCTCAGAGATACAACATACCTTTCGCGTCAACAAAAAACCCAACAGTGGCATCATTTTGAACTTGTTGCTTTTTAGCTTCAAGCTTTAAATCATTTTTCTACAAATCCCGAATTCACTGTAGGAACAACGGTCTCATCGTGAGTTCAGCAGTGACGAAACCATCACTCTTTAGCGACAAGTGGGCATATATCACCCTCAATGCGAACAACGATTTTCGGCTTAGGGCATCAGCAATAATATTTGCTTTTCCTTGATGATAAGCAATCATAAGATCATAGTCTTTCAATAGCTCTAACCATCAGCGTTGTCGCAAATTCAACTCTCTCTGTGTCATCAAGTACTTCAAACTCTTATGATCAATGAATACGTAACATCTCTCACCATACAGATAGTGACGCTAAATCTTTAAGATAATGGCAGCTAACTCCAAATCGTGAGTAAGATAGTTCTATTCATGCGGCTTTAATTGTCAAGAGGCATAAGCTATTACCTTTCTAGGTTGCATTAAAACATAACCCAAACCATTCAAAGATGCATCACTGTATACAACAAACTCTGCTAATCAAAACTCTACTAACACTTTTCTGACCATACAAATTGGATATTCTTCTGTAGCAATTTCGTCATCGGTAAGGCGATGACAGAAAAGTCCTTCACGAACCGGCAGTAATAATCGACGAATCCCAGGAAACAACGTACCTTAGAAACATTCTTTGGTACCTTCCAATCGAGAATAGTTAAAACTTTACTCGGATCAACCCGAATTCTCTTCGACGACACTACATGGCCCAGAAATCTCACTTCTCGCATTTGCTAAACTTTACAGATAGCTACTTTTCTCGCAAAATCTATAAGACCTCTATCAAATGCTGAGTGTGTTTTAACTCCTTCCTAGAATAAACTAGTATATCATCAATGAACACTAATACAAATCTATCTAGCTGAGGCTTAAAGACTTGATTCATCAAATCCATGAATGTTGTTGGAGTGTTAGTCAACTCAAACAGCATTACCAGAATCTCATAATGTCCATACCGGGTTCTAAATGTTGTATTGACACATCACAGTCCTTTACTCGCATCTAATAATAAGTCGATCTAAGGTCTATTTTAGAGAAAACTATCGCACCCCTCAACTAATCAAACAACTCATCGATACGAGGCAACGAATATTTATTTTTGATCATTACCTTATTCAGCTGCCTGTAGTCTATACACATTCTTATCGAACCATCCTTCTTTTCACAAACAACACTGGTACGCCCCAATATGATATGCTCGGTCGAATAAAGCCTCTGTCTAACAACTCTTGCAGCTGCGTCTTTAACTCTTTCAGTTCAGTTGTTGCCATTATATACGGTGGAATCGAGATTGGTGCAGTGCCAGGTACTAAATCAATACTAAATTCCACTTCTTTGATCGACGATAAACCCAGTAACTCTTCCGAAAATACATCTGTAAACTCCATAATGACCGGCACCTGCTCTAACTCTTTTCCTATACCCCGAGTATCAAGTATATAAGCCAAAAATGTCTCGCAACCTTTACGAACCATTTTCTATGCATATATAGTCGAGATTACCCCGGTATCACTGTCCAATTTCCTAGACTCAACTGTAATTACCTCACCTATCGGGTGTTTTAGGTCAATCCGTCCTCGTTTACAAGTAACCACTGCGTCGTGCTCAGTTAACCAGTCCATTCCCAAAATTACATCGAACTCAGTGAACGGTAATAGCATCAGATCAATAGGAAATTCACAGCCCTAAACTTTCAGTAGACACTTACGACATATCATATTAACATTGACACTATGACAAAATGGGTTTGTGACTTGTACATCAAATTTAGTCGACTCAACAGATAATTTCTTTTCAATAGCTAATGTAGTACAAATATATTAATGAGTCGATCTCGAGTCAATTAATGCACACACAATATCATTAAAAAGATAAAAAAACCAGTCACAACGTCAAAAGCGGTAGTCTTTTCTCTAGCTCGAATGACATAGGTCCGTGTAGGTGCTCAAACCTTAGATCTGGCTACATTATCCCTATTATCTCCGTGGTTTCCACCAGTACTATTGCTCTGTCCCGGGCTCTTACCCTTCTGTGGTGTGACAGTAGGTTTCACACTCTGATATTTTTTCACTTTAAAAATTATCGAACAGTTTTTCAGAAAATGACTTGTACACCCACATAAGTAATAGGCGTCTTTCATGTTACGACACTCGCCTGCATGACTCCTTTTACAATACCAACATAACAGATTAGGTGTATTACGAACACTAGCTACACTATCTACGGGTCGATTCTAGAATCTAAACTCCAGTGGCTCTGATTTGCCCCTGCTCAAAAATCCGAAGAAGCTGACCCCCGACTTCCCTCTTCCCTAAATCTCTTTGACGGTGGCATAGAGAAAGTTCTGGTAGGATACTTCTTTTTGAACTCTCAGAATCTCTTCTCTCTTTACATTTTATGGTTATATATTTTTTCCATTTTTTGTACTCTGTCTGTCAAAACCATAAATGGTCGTAGCTCAAAACCAACTACCATAATTTTGATCTCGTCGTTCAACCCATCTTCAAAGCAGACACACATGGCCTGATTTGTCGGTACAATTTCTCTGGCATACTTGTTTATTTGTACAAACTCTCGTTCATACTCTGCCACTATTTTGCTTCCCTGTTTCAACTCTAAAAATTCTTTATTCTTTTTATCCAGGTACTGTTTGTTAACATACTTCTTCTTGAACTCCGTTTGAAAGAATTTCCAAGTAACCTCATTTTCTGGTACCACTGTTACAATCATCATCCATCAATTGTAGGCCTCATCCTTTAGTAGTGAAGCAGCACACCTCATATAATCTTTTGGAGGACAAGTCATTTCACTTAAGACTCTTGTGTGTTTTCCATCTAGTATTCAGCCCTAGATAGATCATCCTCTATATTTTCACAGAATTCCTCTACCTCGTATTTTTTGACCTTGTCCATCGGGATGCAATGCCTCTGCTTTATTATCGGGGAAGGTGAATGACTTCGGAGGTGCTACTGGTCGGCCAATAGGCTGTGCAATAGGTGATGGAAGTGGTACCATTGGGTTATTTCTCATAAATTCTGAAAACTACTGTCCCATCAACCTGAAGAACATGTTCTTTGCTTCATTTTCTGTAATCGGTAATATTGGTACACCGTGACTGGCTCCGGAATCATTCGTCGGTATATTACTATTCACCGTATTGGTTTCATCCCTTTTAGAATCAGACATCTTATAATTATATGCAAAAACTATAGTTAGATCGGATCTATCTTTATCACACTATCACATGTTCATATGGCTCGTACTTCTAGATCTTTCAAACATAATCAATACAGTCCAAAAATGGCTAAACCGTAAGCTTTAATACCATTAAATGTAATACCCAAAACCCGATAACTATCATCGATTAGGGTTCTGGTGTCATACTATTCATGTATCACTGTTCATCTTTTAATACCATGTCATTCAATCTTACTTTATAAAAGAAATGCACCCAATACGTCATGTATCATCATTTAATTATAATCACAACTCAACAATGGCAAAAATGTCATTTCCATGATTTTTAAAGATATCTACCGATACTTTTTGGACAAGTATCGGTAGTTGTCAAGTCAGTAAATAGTTTAGGAATAGTGTAGACTTCTACCGCTGCTTGAGGCAGTACTACCGATGCAAATGAGACTTCTACCGAAACATATCATGCTTCTACCGATACTAAAAACTCCAGAGAGATAAGAAACCTTACCTTGTAACTTCTACCGATACAAGTATAAAAACTACCGATATTTCTATAAGTAGAGCTACCGATACAACTCAAGTCAGTGAACAACTCTCTCCTACCCCATACTTCTGCCGATACATGCATGAGTTCTACCGAAACAAGTAAGCAGAATCTCAAGAATCATATCAAAACACAAGTTTATCAATACTTATCATTCATAACTCCATAATGCATTTAACCATTACATAACTCATAGTTTCCAAGCCATTACATTGTACTTCTAAGTTTATCAACACTTATCATTCATAACTCCATAATGCATACATTACTAAGTTCATTATTTCATTAAAGACATAAGAAAATTATCACAATCTTGAACGAGTGAACTAAAGATGACATCATCTGAGTACATGCCATAAAACCAAGTGATATAATTACTACTGAATAACTCCGGGATACTGTAATGCTCTGAGATGATCTGATCTTTGAACAACAAAAACAGGATCTACAAAATAACTGTAATTTCCACGAGTAAGCATTTCATAGCTTAGCAAGTTCATTGAGTTAAATAGATTTACCAAACTTTAAGAGTTGTACATCTAAAATCAACTGAATCAAGTAAGTTGTATACATCCATTATTGGATTCAATTCACATTTGATAACTCACGATGTCGAGAGAATTCGCAACAAAGCGGAAACTTTCGACATCGGACCTTTCATCTCGACCATCATAGGCCCAATTTAATAACTCACGATGCCATAGAAAATCCACAACAAATGCAAGATTTTCGTCATCGGACCTTTAATCTCGACTATCATAGGCCCATTTTGATAACTCACGATGCCATAGAAAATCCGCAACAAATGTAGGAATTTTGTCATCGGACCTTTAATCCGTAAAAGGATTAATTTCTCATTTAATACTCACAAAGACAAAAGAATCCGCGAAAATCGCAGGATTCTCGTCATTGAACCTTTTTACATTTCTGGCTTAAGGCCCGTTAGCTCATTCTTTTCTTTTGTTCCCGTCTTTCGCGTTTCCAATCACTATCTCAAATCATAACAATTGTACACAAGTACAAAAGGTGTAATTTAAATTAGAATTTAACAATACGAACTTACCAGACTAGATTACAGTTGTGGTTGGACTTTAGGGACTATTCCGCTAATTTTCCTTTCCCGCGATTAGTGGCACGATCGTAGTCTACATCCGCAAATCATCCAATTCTCACATTAAATCACTCAATCAGATCATTTAACACAATTTGGTCCTTTTTAGAAAATTATGATTTTACCCCTAATACTTTCATTTTATTCAATCTAGTCCTTTCAACACAAAACATGTAAAACACTCATTTTTTTCTAAACACTCTCCAACCGAATGCTCATAATTCTCATACAAATCTTTACAATCACTTTTACATTTTAGTCTTTAAACCCTAATTTATCAAAATTTACTTTACAAAAAGATCTAACCCAAATATCAAGCAGTCAAATCTATCAAAAGCTTTCAAGAACAAGCATTTTTAACAATGGCAAGTTTTATAACATTTGAAATATTCACAAATTGGTCCCTAGATTAGCTAGATTAAGCTAATATGAACTCAAAAACATAAAATTTACTAAAAACGATCAATGTTTACTTACCCAAATCAAGCACACAAGTTTAACAATGAAAACCCTAGTTTTTCTTTGTCTTTTCCATGGAGAAGATGAATAATATGTGAAAAAAGTCATTTCTTTTCTATTTTAATTCATATATATATACTTAATGGCATAATTGTAATTTTAGTGACTTTCATAATTAGCTTAGTTAATTACTTGCTAAGCTTTAATTAATCATATTTACTTCTAATATTTCTCATGATAATGCACCAACTAAAATCCTTTAAGGTAATTTGTCCATTTAGTCTTTCTAACTTATCAACTTTACTTTTGTACCTTTTACGATTCAGTCCTTTTTACTCAATTGACTGTCTAGACATTAAAATTTCTTATCCAAATTTTAATGCAATACTAATGACATCATAAATATTAAAATAAATAAATTTTTAACTTGACACGTTAAAGTTGTGGTCTCGAAACCACTATTTTTCGACATCCCTAAAAATCGAGTTGTTACATTTGATCTATAAAAGGATGTGGAAAATGATCTTTTCGAGTTAAAGAGTTCAACTTCTTGTAATCTATGTAGACCCTCCACCCGTTTTGGACTCGAGGGGGAACCATCTCACCTACCGAGTTTTTCATTACGGTCACATTAGTTTTCTTAGGCACCACGTGAATTGAGTTGACCTAGTTACTGTCAAATATGGGATAGATCATCCCAACATCAAGCACCTTCTGAATTTCATTTTTTACGGCCTTCATCATTGGTGGATTGAAGTGTCTTTGAGCTTTTCTCTTCGGACTTGCGTTCTCTTCAATTGGTATTCTGTGCATACAGGTTAAGGAACTTAAAACTTTAATATCGGTAATCGACCATCCGATCACCCCTTTGTAGTCCATCAAGACTCGAACTAGATTTTTTTCTTCCAGCTTCGAGAGCTTACTGGAAACAATTACTAGTAGAGTGTTTCCATCTCCTAAGAATGCGTACTTAAAGTGATCTGGAAGCGGCTTGAATTCTAAATCCAGAGCCTGTAAAATCGAAGGCAACAATTTAGTTTTAGAAGGAGTTAGTTCGAAATACTTACCTTGACTTCGAGGAAATTTCGGAGCCTCCATAAGAAAAATGGCTTCACGAACTGGATCTTCAAACGTTATTAACTTATCTAGCTTTTCCATATTTTCGAGATCAAAACTCCTACATAAGACGGTTTACAACCCATCTACCTCATAATATTCAAAATGCAAATTCGTTAGTGGTCAATAACATCACCACTAGAAACATTCAACATTATACTAGGTCGACCCATCGCTTTGTAAACATTAAATTTTACAACTTCATCGTCGAATTTCATAGTGAGTGTCCCACTACGAACATCAATCTTCGTACAGGCAGTGCTTAGGAACGGTATTCCAAGTAGAATATTAGAAGAGTTCTTTGAGTTATTGTCCTCCATGTCAATGATATAAAAATCTGCAGGAAAGACTAACTCATTTACCTTAACGAGGACATCTTCTAATACCCCTTCCGGATACACGCACGATCTGTTCGCCAATTGAATTATCACCCCTATTTCTTTTAAAGGATCAATATTTATAGATTTAAAAATAGATAAAGGCATGACATTGATGGATGCTCCTTTTTCCCAATGCACAATTCTTTCAAGAATTTTGCATAGCGTGGAACCTATTTGATTACATCAAGTAAGAGAATATTAATTTCTACCTTTCGAAATGTCTCTAAAATTTTTTTCTCTCTCTTTTTTTTGCATTGGGCAAGCCTTTCAGGAAATGAGGGCTGCACAACAAGTGGTTTTGGTGGCACCGACTCTATTGGAACTTGAATCTGGTTTCTGTTTTTCCTGTCCAACATCGTGGGCATACGCTGTACCTATTACAGGTTCCAAAATCGTACCACTCCTTAACGTCATAGCGCTTGCATTATATCGAGGGTTGGGATTCGTTTGAGCGGTAACCTTCCTTGAGACTCCAAATGACTAACTGTGAGTACCAACTTGCTCATCTGTTTGTCTATCTCCTACAAATGCATGTTAGTCTTTTCTTAAAATTTTCAGTACTAATGGCTAACCTTTCGACAATAGCTTCCAAGGACGTCTTTGGAGGTGGTAGCTACTAATTCAGAGGCGGTTTCTGTTGATACAGCTAATTGAATCGAGGATTCGAACCATAACTTAGATTTGAATGGTCCCTCCACCCCGCATTATATGTGTTCGACTAGAGGTCGTATCATCTTTGGGGTGGACCTAAAAAATTTTTGACAACATTTTCTTGTTCTGTCGAATCCTCATGTAAGATAGGACATGAGTCCGTCGGTGATCTGACATGATACAAATTCTGCATAGCTTTTCTGGGTTTGTCTTATCTGCAAGCTAAGTCTGCACAATATTAGTGAGTTTATCTATTTTACTTTCTAAAGTCAAAGTACTTAACCCATGAACCCATCTCGTGGGTTCTACAGTCGGTCGAAATTGTTGAGAGTTCGCAGCCATCGTTGAAACCAACTCCCTTGCTCTTTGGGGAGTCATGTTAACAAGTGCTCCTCCACTAGCTGCATCAATCATCTTCATCTCCATAGGGAGTAATCCCTCATAGAAATACTATAACAGTGACTGTTCAGAAAGTCCGTGTTGTGGGTAACTTGCACACAACTTTTTGTATCGCTCCCAATAATCATAAAGCATTTCAGTCTCCTTTTTTCGAATTCCCACAATGTCTCATCTCAGCTCAGCTGCTCGTGTTGCTGGGATAAACCTGTCAAAACATAAACGAGATATATCAGCCCATGTGTTAACAAATCCCTACGGTAAATAAAATAGCCACTCTCAAGCAAAGTCAACTAATGAAAAAAGAAATGCACAAAGTTTAATTTGGTCTTCTGTTACTCCCTGAGGTTTCATGCTCGTGCAAACCATGTGGAATTCCTTTAGGTGTGTGTGCGGATTCTCATTTTGAATCCCGTAAAAATGGGTAATAGATGGATTAAACTCGACTTTAACTCGAACGATGTTCCCCCCGCTGGATAACTTATACACATCGGTTATTGTTCGTCTGGTACTACTACGAATTAACGAATAGTTTGATCTTCCATTTTCTTTGTTTCCTCGTCACCGAAAATTTCCTTAGTAAAAGCATCTTCTTCAAATTCGGTTTGTAGACGTTTACTGTGAGTTTCTTTTCTCAAACTTCGAACCAATTTCTCTATCTCCGGTTCAAAGTCATTTAGAGGTGTCTGTTCAGACCTTGTCATAAAGAAAACAAACGAAAGTTAGAAAAATGTTACTTGTCCCCGACAACAACGCCAAAATTTGATGGGAGTCGAAACCACCAAATAAATATTCCTAAGAAAAATAATACAAAATAGTAGTATAAGGCAGTAGGGTCGATTCCACAAGGACTGATTGCTATAATCTACTTTCGTGTCTTCCTCTTGAATGTCGTGTCGAAGGACGTGCTCGCGACTTGTGACTGTCTCCCTAAGAAATATAAATAAGAGGGGATTTAGAGATAAAAATATTAAACTAAAAATAAAATGAATTAAAATAAATAAAGTGAAATAAATCTAATTGTAAAGTAAATTGATCGAGATAAAAGTGAGAAAAACTATATTTAATAAGCTTAGCCTCAACCTCGATTCTCTCCGAACTTGAACCGATCCTCGAAAATTGATTTTCCCTTTTAAATCGATAATTTGGTTATAGCGCTCAAGAACATCCCAACCGTCAACTTTTCCTCTTGTAGTCGGTTACGGTACGACCTACAAATCGACCCTTACCAAATGTCTAACCACGTCGCTCATTCGTAATTTAAGATTTCGACAGCCTTACGCTCTTAAAAGCCTAACTTGAATTAACGGCCTCAACCGCGTGGGTCATTTAAATTCGGTCTCTATCACCTTTTACGGAATCCAACTAGTCGTTTCCCACTTGGACATGCCAATTTGTACGTGGGAACTCGAATGCAGCACGATCGACTCGACTTCTCAACTGTACGCCAAACTACTTCAACCCAACATGCACTTTTTGAATCGAAGACGAATTAACTTTCAGGGACGAATTTGTACTATCCCATAAATTGAGGTGATAGCAAATATCGATTTGAAAAGGGTTTTAGCGCAGTTTCATAACTCACGATTATTTTCTTGCCGAAGCGATAACCGGGCTTAGGCTAAAAAGAACTTAGTTGCACATGAATTTAATCATGCTTGATGGATTAAGATGATGTATTATTTGTAATTATGAAAGGTGGAAATGGGAAAGGATGAAAAAAGCAATTAAACAAATTTTGAAAAGGAAAAGTAAATGAAATGGAAATGGCAGAATGCACTGACGCAAAGACAAGAAGAAATGAAGAATGGAGAATTGCTTAATTGCTTACAAAATCAAAAGTATGTTTTCAATTGAACCCAAAAGACACTATTTATATACAATTGGTTTACTAAAAATAACTTGACCACTCCTAAATTAATTTTCCCATTTACTAAAATAAAGAAATCCTAGTCAAACTAAAATGAAAATTATAAAAGAAAATAACAAAATTCTAAATTAGGCTATTGACAAATTCAACTAAAAATACTTTTGCACTTAAATCCTCATATTCTCTCAAATCTCAATGTAGCCCATCTCTTAAATCCTAGTCCACTTTTTGCTTGCGTTCAAGTTGGAACATCACTTAGTGTACCTGATAAGAAAATGTATGAAATTAGAAGTACTTTCCTCATAATTAATAAAAAATACACAAATAAAATTACTCAAATTATTTACTATCAGTTGTGTAATGTAATACACAACCATTTAGATTATCGTTGCAAAATAATATTTAACAACTGTTACGGTACTATTTTTTAAAAGATTTAACTTATAAATTTATACCATTGTGAATTTTATTTTGTAACCAATATTTATTGTAACGATTTTTTGTCGTTATAATAAAATTTTAGCAACAATAATGTAACTTTTCATAATAAACTTTTAAAAGATTATTTTAAGTAGTTTTAGTAATGATATATAATGGAGAATTCAGTCATAAAATAATTTAGTAATTAATAAACGAAGAGTTAGGACTTAATTACAAATTATTTCAGTCCTAATTATATATGTCTAATTGGTTCCTCTGCTAGATCACTACAACTTTGAATAAATTGCATGATAACTTTGGATGAACGAACAAAAATGATGAATTAGAAACAGGTTGCATGAATTACTATCCGTAGTAAATACATTTTCTTGAGAAGGCAATAAATGACTTATGATTTTTTTTAAAAAGATGACTTATGATTAATTTAATTTCTTTGAATTATTATTTTATTACATGAAAAATAAATAATTGAATCCAAAGTGAAATTTAAATTATGTAGTCATTGTAGTTTAATTTTATTTAGATAATTAAATAAGTTTGGATATAAATTCTAACATTGTAAAATTTTCATAATTTTAATGGAACTAGAACTAAATTATGTAATTTATTTAATTAAAATTAATTAACTATTTTTTAATAATTATTTTTAGAAGAATATTTTATTAGTTATTTTAAATTAAGCTAGAACTCAATCGGCATTAAGTCAAGAGTTCTCTCTATGGTTTCTCAAAGAAAACAACGTTTCGTTGTGGCTGAGAGTTTGGAGCAGGGTGGTGACTTTGGCCTTGTTTCTTCATGGCATCTAATGAGAAAGATGAGATCTCTCTTTTAGGAGAGGAATTGTTACAGTTATCGATGAAAAGTTCTATGGTGATGTTTTCAGGTAAGCCGACGTTGTTATGCACTGTGTGATCGAAAATATCTTATAACCCGGATAGTTTTCGGGCTCAACTCAGAAGTATTTGGAAGACAAAAAGTAAGTTTGAAATTAAAGTTGTGGGACCAAATCTCTTTATGGTGATCTTTGAGGAAGAAGATGATTTTGAGTCAATCATGGCTGGTCGACCTTGGTTCTTTAGAAGATAACTGATTGTTTTTGATAGATTATTAGAATCGATTAAAAGGAAAAAGGTTAAGCTTTTGTCGTCACCTTTTTGGATTAAATTAGGGCCTTGCCTCTCAGAGTTTGATAAGAAAGATCTGATGATCTTTTGGAGGGATATTACGGTCTAAAGATAAAGGGGATTTTTATCGAATTTTTGTCAATTTGTGTGTTCATCAAAAGTGAATCAAGTGAAAAACAATGGCTACCATTTAAATATGAAAGTCTCCCTAATTTTTGTTTTGGTTGTGGACGTATGGGCCATAGCTTGAGAGAATGTGATTTTGTTATTGATGATGTAAAACAATTATCTGAAGATGACTTACCATATTCAGCAGCAATTAAAGCTGAATCCATGATCTTAGGAAAAGTGAATCTCAAATTGGCAAACAAAGGGAAAAAATCAATGAGTCAATATTATTACTTTGGAGTGATGATGATTTCCAGTTCATATTTAGTGATGCACATTTTCCAAAATTAATTGGTATTGAAACCAGTATGAAGGATCCAATCGGTAATAGTCTAGTGAATCCAGCCATAAGCGAAAAGGAGCGATTGGAGAAGCCACTAGGTAACCCAGGCCCTAGGCAAACAAAGTCTTGCACAATGGAGAAACAAATTAGTGGAGAGTTTGAAACAAATTTTAATTCCATTAATTTAGCTAGATTTAATAATTTAGAGGTGGTGGAGTTGGAGAGGAATTCTTGTGGAGTTCAGGAATTTGTGTCCGACCCTGAATCAGATAATTTAAATTTAGACGGATGTGTAGGCAAGGGTATGGATAAGACAGGTTCTCCTATTTTATTACCAGAATTAATGGAGACAAAATGTCATGAGAAGTCTAATATGTGTAGTCCTTTGAAAGGTAAGGGTCACGTAGTAGTTGAGAAGCTTGTGGATGAGTACTCTTCAGATACAACTGTGATGGAGCATGATGGGGCCCCTATTGAAATTAGGCCCAATCAGGATTATCTTGGAAATCAAGATATTGGGCCAAATAGAAGTGGGAAAGATAACCAAGCCCGAAGGTGGAAAAGGTTGGCAAAAACAAATATGAGAGGTAGCTATTCTCCATTATTTGGTCCTGGTAAGAGGAAAAACCAATCTGTGACATAGGGAAGGTGTAATGATGAGGACATACCTTTGATAAAAGAGAAAAAACTAAGAACCCAAGGGGATTTAATAGACTCTGCCATGGATAATGTTGTTTCCTCAAATGCCTTGGAGCAGGCTTCAGTTCCAACCTTAGGATCGGCAATTGCCAACAAGGCAATCGACCGGGCACAATGAAAATCCTAAGCTGGAATGCTCGTGGATTAGAGGGTCCACGAGATGTTCGATGACTTCAGCATCTGCTGAGGTTATATAAGCCCATGTTGGTCTTCTTAATGGAGACTAAGGTTGATAAGGAAAAAAATGGAAACAATCAGAAGAAGAATGAGTTTTCTAAATGGTATTGATGTTAGTTTGAATGGTAGTAAAGGGGGTCTTTGTCTGGCATGGAAAGATGATTTAACTGTCTCCTTGAAATGCTTTACTCCAAATTTTATTGATGTTCGAGTCTAAATTTTGCCTAAAGATACAGAATGGAGATTTACTGGTTTCTATGGTTCTTCGTATGCCCACGACAGAAATAAAGTTTGGGACAGTCTTCACTGTTTGAGAAGTGAAAATGCAATCTCCTGGTATGTATGTGGTGATTTTAATGAAATTTTATACGCCTCAAAAAAGAAAGGCGGTTTGGTCAGAGAGGAAAAACGGATGGAAGCCTTTCGAGAGGTGTTGAGAGATTGTGAACTGTTTGACATGGGCTTTGTTGGCACTTAGTTTACTTGGGAAAGAGGACTGATGCCCGATAACAACATCCGAGAAAGATTAGACCGTCGGGTAGCAAATTTGGAAAGGTTATCCAAGTTTCCTTCGGCTATCATTCGACATTTACCTTTTGCCTCTTCTGATCATTGTCCTTTACTAGTACAACTTAGTGATGATAAAAAAGTAAGTAGGCCCCAAGTTTTTAAATATGAGGCGTGGTGGGACATGAAAGAAAATTTTGAAGCAAAGGTAAGAAGATTTTGGCTTTCAACAGGGGGAACCTTTTAATAAGTTGGAAACCTTACGTACTGGATTGGTCCAATGGAGTAAGGTAATTCAAGAAAGGCGTCATGGGATAAATGTTGAATTAACGAAGAAGTTGGAAGTACTGTTAAAAGAAGATCGCTCGGATGAGATTTTGGAAGAAATATCAGAGACCAAGTTGCAGCTAAACTGGGAGGTAGATAAAGAAGAAATTTTTTGGGAACAGAGAGCTAAGGCAAATTGGCTAAAAGCTGGTGATAAAAATACAAGTTTTTTTCATAAGTTTGCTTCCCATAGGAAAAGGACCAACCTAATTGACTCTCTTGAGTATGGAGATGGACAAATGACTAGCAACCAGATAAAGATGGAAAATATAGCCCGTCAGTTTTTTGAAAATTTATTTTCAACGCAAAGTGGATCTGGTAATTTGAGCCATAACTTATCTGGAATTAATAAATGCATTTCTGAGGGTGATAGTTTTGTGTTAATGAAGTCGTTTACTCAGGAGGAAATTCTGACGGCCCTTAAGAGCATGGGGCTTTTAAAAGCACCAGGTATTGATGGTTTTCCTGCTCTCTTTTTTCAAAAGTGTTGGCACATTGCTGGGAATGATGTTAGTAAGTTCATTTTAGGTGTTCTTAATGGTACTATTGATTTGGCTCCGATGAATATTACTAATATAGTTCTTATCCTTAATATTTAACACCCTACTAATATGGCTAATTTTAGGCCTATTAGTCTATGTAATGTAATCTACAAATTACTTGCCAAAGTCATTACTAATAGATTTCAGAAGCTTTTGAATGGTTGTATAGATGCTTCTCAAAGTGCATTTGTGCCAGGCAGATTGATTACAGATAACATCTTGCTTGCGTATGAATTATTACACACATTCAGTCAAAAAAGAGCAGGAAAGAAAGGTTATATGGCCCTTAAACTTGACATGAGTAAAGCTTATGATAGAGTTGAATGGACCTTCCTGAAAGAAGTTATGCAAAAGATGGGGTTCGCTTCAAGATGGATTGAGTTGGTTCTAAAGTGGGTATCAACTATATCCTATTCTGTTAGTGTTAATGGTAAAATAGGGGAGTTCTTTAAGCCTACATGAGGTTTGAGGCAGAGAGACCCACTAAGTCCCTTTTTATTTTTGATTTGTGGTGAAGGCTTATCTTCATTTATGCGGTTGGCGATTAAAGAAGGGAAGATTTTAGGTGTTAGGACGAGTAGGAATGGTCCTCTAATATCTCATTTACTATTCGCTGATGATTGTATTCTTTTTGAAAAAGCTCCTCTAGAGGGTACAAGAGCTTTGAGAAACATCCTCCAAGAATATGAAGCTTGCTCAGGTCAGTGTGTGAATTTTGAAAAATACTCAATTTTCTTTAGTAAAAATACAAAAGAGATGTTGAAGATAGATATTTCAAGAGAGTTAGGTGTTCGAGTTTCCACTAATCTAGAGAAATATTTAGGGTTACCTAATATTGTGAGAAGAAATAAAAGGTCATCTTTTCAAATGCTAAAAGATCGTATGAAGCAGAAAATTGATGGTTGGGCAACTCGTTTTCTATCTCAAGAAGGAAAAGAAGTTTTCATTAAAGCCATTTTACAGGCTATTCCCACATACTCTATGACCTGTTTTCTACTTCCCAAATCTTTATGTACGGAGTTGAATGGCCTTATGGCTAAATTTTGGTGACAGAAGGCACATGGGAAACAAGGATTACATTGGTGTAAGTAGGGTAAACTATGTGTTCCTAAGGAAGACGGAGGTTTGGGTTTTTGAGATTTAGCCAGTTTTAAGATTGCTTTACTTGCAAAACAAGGATGGCGACTATTTTCAAATCCGAATTCATTGTTAGCATGTGTTTTAAAAGCAAAGGATTATCAAAATGGGGATTTTTTTAGTTCAAATTTAAGACCAGGTGCCTCTTATACATTCAAAAGCATTTAGGCTTCAAAAAAACTTTTGCAGGATGGATTATGTTGGCGTGTCGTTACAGGTTCAAAATTTTCCATTTTTAATGATTCTTGGATTTGTGATCCCTTTAATTACCAATTATCAAATTCAAGTATTATTAGTAATTTGGTGTCTGTCGATGAATTAATAGATAGCCATTCATGAAAATGGAAAGAGGATTTAGTGAAAAATACCTTTGAGATGTCGACTGCGGAGAAGATCCTCCGGATACCACTGGCACAAAATCCCAATGATGACGTTATGGTTTGGAGTGGCGAGTCTTCAGGCATTTTCTCGATTAGTAGTGTCTATAAACTATTACAGAGAAATATTCCTAATTTTATACAAATCATTTTTAAAGAATATTACAGGAAACTTTGGAACTTAAACATCCCAACTAAGGTAAAAATAACTATGTGGTGTATTATGAATGATTTCATTCCCACGAGAGCTAATATGTTTAAGAAGCACCTTGTTGCTGATACCATGTGCCCGATATGCGGTAATGGGACTGAAGATCTTTTTCATGCTTTCTGTTTTTGCCCTGTTTCAAGAGAGGTTTGGGAATTAGTTGGATTTGAATGGATTTTACAGTTTCATAACCAAGATTGGGAAAGATGGCTTATTTGGGTGTTTACTACGCTTTCTCTTCCCCAAATTCGTATCTTTTGTTGCTCAGTTTGGACCCTTTGGAACGAAAGGAATAAGAGGTTACATGAAAAGACTTCTAGATCTGTAAAAGAGATAGTAAATTTCATATTCTACTACATAAAGGAAATTGATGATTCAGAAGAATGAAAGCTCACCGGTATAATTCATCAGAGACAGTGGCAACCTCCCCTGAATTGTGAGGTCAAAATAAATTTTGATGCGGCGTTTGATACCCGTAACTTTAGATCTAGGTCGCGAGAAACCAGGTGGGGAGGGTCCTTCCATCAAAAGCAGCCTTTCATGAACAAGTTGCCTCTGCCTTTGCAGCGGAAGCCATAGCATGCATAGAAGCTCTAAAATTAGGGATGGATCTGGGTTTAGATAGGGTTATATTAGAAGGTGACTCCCTTACGATAATAAAAAAATGCAACACAGTGAATAGTGACAAATCGATTATTACAAGTCATATACACGACATCAAAGAATCGGCAAAATCATTTTCTTGGTGTTCTTTTCACCACACAAATAGAAATGCTAACAAACTTGCAGTTGTGATTGCTAAGGAATGTTTAAAGAAGGAATAAGGGTTTTACCTGGCAAACGACATCCCACGAGCAGCGAGAGGAACTCTGGAAGATGACTGGCTCCAGGAACCAGATTGAACAGAGAGGCGATCGAAGTGTAACCTCTCATCCTCCAAATGAACATACCAGAAGAGGACTAGACTCTTTCGAGATTTTTTAGATCTGTGTTATGAGGGGTGTTTACCAATGAAGTTTTTTAGGGAAGTTAAGAACCGTCAGAGGGTTAATGGAAAATAATGATGGTCGTGGCTTTTAGGCTCCCAAGGACAAGGGTTGTCGCTATCTTAGGCATAGAAGTAGTATCAGATTTTTCAAATTTCATCTCACTTTCTAGATTTCTTTTTTTCTTCATTTCAAGAACATTACATTTAGGTTGCATTTGAGTCTGAATTTTAGTTTCATTTTAGATTTTTATTAGGATTTTTGGGCCTGTGCACGTGTAAGGTTTTGTTACCTTTGGCCCTATTTTTGTTTTTTATATTTTTTTTTTTTATGAATAAATCAACCCCAAATTTCAAAAAAAATAGTTATTTAATTAAATATTTGAGCTTGATTTTTTAAAATTTAAGAACTTAGAATCAAACTCTTGCATATTCTTCACCTATATATTCCCACTATTATTGTAAATTAATAATAATTGTATACTAGGGAAAAACTCTGTAGAAATTTGGTGAAAGTTTACGTGAGTAAATTTTTGTATACTCAAAAAAATTCTTTTTTTCTCTTGAGTTTGGATTCTAGGTTAGGAGCAATTATAATTGCAATCATCGAACAATTACAACTCAAATCTAGAAATTGTTTTTTATTTTGAGGAATATCAATAGGTTTGCGATTTTGACTCTCCCTAAGAGTCTTAGATTTTTGTATGGTTCTTTGGGTTAGAACCCACTCTCTAAGCATCTGATAGTTTGAGGATAGAAGAGCAATCGATAAAATCTTGAAGACATTAAACTTTAGTTTGAGTGGATAAAAAAATTCAAGCACCTTCTTAGAGCCCTTTGCGATTTAAACAAGTCTCCTTAAGCCTCAATATACATGTATTTATTTGATCAGATTATTACTTTAGATATCACAAGTGAGATCCATTTTAGACAATTTTATAATTTTTTTGTGTCAACTTGAACATATTTTCTAAATAATTTTTAACAAGTAATGTCAGAGCTTAGGTCATGTTATGTCTGATAGTATAAATTGAGGATAAAAATGCATGTTGAGAATATATATGTGATTAGATGATTGGCATATGGTTATCTATTATATACTTTTTACAAGATTGTGGTTCCTAGTGCACAAGGCTAGAACTTTAGTTTTGTAATCCATACAATATTAGGTGATTTATTGGTTTCAAATCTGCCTAGCTCTCGAAAAGTGAGAATTCACAATAACGATCCTCCAAGACACCGAAAATAGGCAGAAATAACTCAAAACGAAAGAAGCCACAAATGAACAGAAAAACCACACAAAAATATAGCGCACACTAAGTGTTTGAGTAAATGCTCTCAAAGTATATTCACTAACTTTGAACGGAATACAATGAGATTCAATGAGATCCAACGATAAAAGTTACTTTACATTGACGATTGAGATTAAAGTCTATCTACAATTGAAATTCCTAAGGGATTTACATCATCTCCTAAGATTACAAAATCAAATCTTATCAGATTACATATCTTCTAAGATTAAATTCCATATTTACCAAGGAAGCCCCAATTTTCCTTAAGTGCTTCAGTGAACCATCAAGGCTTCAAATAAATGAGTTTCTCCACATATTCCATGAATCGGGCCAACTCAAGTGGATCCAATGAGCCCCATTTAATTGTTTGACCTCTATTGGTTGCTCTTGGTGCATTAATCAAGGGCTATGATCCGTGACCCATGACATTCTCCCCACCCATTCTCGCAATGCCCTCGTTGCGTCCTCAAAATGGCACTGATTTGAATCGTCTTCGAACTGTCTCAACACCTCAGCCATTTCCCGACTGGCCTCTCCGTTGGGTAATCCCCTCGAAACATTGGCCTTGGCTTCTACTGTCGTCTAACTCGAACTGTTTCTCACATTGGTACATCTTGTTCAAGAGCACACTGCTCTTACTTACCCCCATTATGACTTGTCCTGGTCGAGAGCCCATTGATTCTCATAAATAAGTTTTAACACACCCATAGTGAACACTGGGTTAACTTTGAGTATTCCCACCAACTCCAATTTGTAAGCCCTTAAGCTTACCCATTTCAGAATTCTAAAAGGGCTTCTGTGTTTTTGCCAAGTCAACGATAAGTCATAATGAAAAACACTAGATAACATGAGTAATCAAAATTAAGTAGACTATCCGCAATTGCTAATCAGATACTCCTTTGGCCTATGTGTCAATGTCTACAAATATATCTCCTTACAATTCCTATTCGCTTTAGCAGAATTAAGTATCATTAATCCAAACTTTAATAGCCTACTCTCATTAGGCTCCGCATTATCTTCTTTAACAATTGTAGAATGGATCGCTATGGGTAATCCCGCATCTTATGCTGACCACAATATAAGTACTTCAATGGCTTTTTCTCATTCCCTCTAATCCTATAAAAAGGACTAAATTGGAAATTAAATTAAACTTGCTAGATAGTTTTGTAACATTAGGGACTAAATTAAATAAATTGAAAACCTATCATGAGATTATTCTATGAATAGAAAGTCTAATGCCCCTAATGAAAGAATTTGAAATTAGATTTTGATTTGATGTTAGATATCAAAAAATATGCATATCCTGAGTATAAAGAATAAAATGTGTTTGGATGTGAATTGAGTGTAAATTGATATTATTTTTATAATTATCGAACGTAGCTAAAGACAATGTTGGGCCGTTGAGAGGTAAGGGAAAGGCGAGAGTCGTTGACGAGTAACAATGAATTTGGTTTTGATTTTTATGATTCGAGACTGTTATATATATATATATATATATGCATGTTGATTGCATGATTAACCATTGAGATAAGCTTATTTTGTCATATGAATTTATTCGTATTGAATGATATTGAATACCAGAAATTTGGACTGGATTGCAAATAGTAGAAACAAGTATATTATAACTTGTTAAATGGTTTGTAATATGTTTGATGATGGAAATTGGAATGAAATTATGATATTGAATATGAATTGATATGTGAATTGAATATAAAACGAAATTTTATCATTAGTACCTTATTAATTGTTCGGGCATAGTCGGATATAGTTGGCATGCCATAGGATTAGATTGTGTACGGGTTTTTCGTCAATTATATGCTGCAAGAGTGGGTGTATATTATTTTTGATGTTTCAATGAGTGTTGGACACACCTTTTACTTTGGTTATACCGATGAGCACTAGGCACATTTATATACTTCAGACGTTTCAATGAGGCATTGGGTGCTAGATTGGTATGTTGGTCGGATAATTCATGTATCCATACCGAGTTTGAGTCAAGTTAGTAGGGATATTATAAAGTATGAATTGGATAAATGACATTTGAATTGAAATGATGATATGAATTAGTAATAAAAGCATATATGTGAAATGTGATGAAAGACAACATGTGAAAAACCATGTGAATCAGTTTAAATGAGCCCGAAGGGCCGATATGGAAACATAGAAAATCAATGGATTCAATACGGAAATGGACTGATGATACATTATATGGTTTGAATTGAAATGAATCTGAATGCATTATTGTTAATAGGAAGGTATAATATATTATATTGATTGTTAGTGGTGATGATATATGAATTGGTTCGTATGACATATATAGCTGAAAATGAAATGGCTAAAGCTTAATATGCATTGATCGTATGTATATATATATATATCATGTTATCATTTTGTTTATATAAATTGAATCATGAAAATGCCACTGAGCTTTATCGCTCAGCATACAATTTGTTCATTTTCGTGTACAAGTATTAGTTGATCTTGAAGCCTCGAAAAGTAACTTAACATCCAACCCTTAGTCCTCGACTCAATAAAGTTTGTATAGTTCCTTATGTTTTTCGATATATGGTATGTACCTAAATTCGAGTTAGTTTTGTGATGTATATTGTCTTTTGGAACTTTGAATTGGCACTTGTCATTTGAAACTTATACATATGAATTATTAAGTTGGCATGTACATATTTGGTATAAGGTTTAAATGTTGTAAGGTAGAAGTTGTCAAGTGAATTATGGTTGGTCTTGAGTTTTGATTGGTTAAATTGATGCATCTACAGTACTATATGTGGTATTTGGAAGTATGCTTAAGTTCAAACAAGTTGAATATGAAATTGGTCATTTTTGCTAGGCCATTGTAAATTTGTACCATATGAATTTTTGAATTTAGTGAGTGATGTCACGATGTTAGCCCCTCAACATCGTGACGAGGAATGGACAATGAGTTGTGTTGTAACTTGGAACCTTGAAGTCGTGACGTTAACTCAATAGTTTTGAAACTTTACATTTAGTTATTATTTTGATCTCGAGTTATCAAAAGAGATCTCGTAGGCTCATGACTTCAAATATGATTGAATAACATGTTGTAATGATGTTTTGAACTTAATAATTCATATTTACTGCTATATTGAATTGTAATTTATCGTAATTACTCTAACGATGAATGTAACATTTCTTAGCTCAAACCCAACGGTCGAGTTAAGTTTGAGGTATTACAAACAATGTCATTATGGCTATCAGTGACAAATTTCTTGTTCCCGCTTTTAGTCAATCGAATCAATGCCATGTTAAAACATAAGATTTATCATGTGAAAGATAAATATCAATGGAAATATGACTTTCCATTAATCAGAACAATTACATGAAAAGGACATGTGAGTAAGGCCTAAAGAAACGTAAGAATGTGTGTGTAATTGTCAAACACCTATGACGCCTACATGTGATAAAAATGAACATGCTCATAAGGCCTTTACTATATGAATTTGAATATAAGTATATAAAAGCACTTAAAGTGTCCTTATATGATATGTGTATACGTATGAGGAAATGACCTTAAAGGTTATATGCAAATATGTTCATAATGTGGTCTAGTAGACTTAGTGAAATGCTAGGAAACAATTGGCATGCCAATTAGAATCTATTTTGCATGGAAGTTTTGTATATGAAATTTTGTTGCCTTCGGGTTTCACACATTTTCTGTGCACTACATGTTGCCTTCAAACCTTGCACTTTGGTATATCTCAGTGTGGTGTAGTTTATGCTCTTATGAGCTCATTGGTGTGGTGGAAGAATGTGTTGTGCTACTACATGATTTTGCACTTTAGTGCATATTAGTGTGTGGTGGAGGAGTCTTGTGTATCCTAGACGATTTTAATAAAGTTTGCTATGGGTGAAAATGAACTAAAATGATAATAATAAACTGTAATTATGAACATAGACGGCTAAAAGCAAGACTTAGTGTTGTGAACTAAAAGAGTTCTAACTAAATGATATGGAAAGAAAGTAAATGAATAGTTAAGCTAATAAGAATTTAATGTGATAGTATCATCTAAAAGTGTGTGGCCTAGTGAACTTGTTCTTATTAACATTAAAGAAATTAATAATCATACATGTCTTAGTAGAAGAAGTGAAAATGAAACATGGGATGTGGAAAGAATGTGTGAATGTTTATATCCGTATATATGGAAATGTTTGAAGTTAAGGCATAAAGGATTATATACTATATTAATCATTCATGAAAGTCTTAACGTGAATTTTCATAATGTGGTAGGTTAACGAATTATGAAAATATAAGTTGAGCCCTATATATCAATTAATGTAAATGAATCCGTTAATAGAACTAAAGCATGACTTGAATGAATTGGCAAGGATGCGTTTAATAAGGGCTCAACACTAGCAAAGCATACTATAAGTAGGTTCATCCTTGGTGACTTACTAAGTTTTTCAAGCTCACGTGTTACTTATTTAAACTAGTAGGTACTGAATTCGTCGAGAAGTTGTATTTACAACTTAGGAAGGTTCGCATCATCCTTCTTTAAATGTTATACATCATTAATTTTGATGTTTTAGATATTAGAAATTGGCATGTACAATAGGACTTAAATTGAATGTGGTATTTGTAAAATTCAATTTGAAATTCAAGTTATTTTGATGTAATTATTAAAGCTTTATCTCGTTACTTGACGTGAATATGCTTTTTGCTTCGTATTTTGAGTTTAAATTAATTTTAAAATTGATATGTAATTTTTTGGGACATATGGAAATGATACGATTAAGTTTAGAAGTGTTTTTTAATCAATTTTTCAACTTCAAGGGCCTAAGGTTTGGTACTCTTGTTAAAGCATCCCACCCGGTTTAGCAAGATGCTTCCTAGAATAGTACAGGACCCTAGGTTACTCTTGTTAAAGCATCCCACCCGGTTTAGCAAGATGCTTCCTAGAATAGTACAGGACCCTAGGTTTGGACATCAAGGCCTTGGGTATTGATACCTAGGGTCTTGATAGTGCTACTACACTATTTTATGGAAAATGAGCTCTCCAAGGCTCATGTATGATCTCTAAGCATCTCTGAACATCAAAAAAATATTCCTAAATGATTTTAAATTTATTTTAAAGCCTTCAAAATATTCAATTTGTTTTTATGATTTTATGTACAATGTTTGAAGTTCTAATTTTAAGTAAAATCTTACATACCCGCCATGAATACCTCAATTTAAAAGCCATTAAACCCTAAATATTTGATTTACGTTTTAAATTGATCCTAACATATGTTCAATGACCCAAAATGATTTCAAATTTTATATGAGTACGAAATAGTGTTTTATTTAAAAGAAAAAAAATGACTTTAGTTTGAAAGTGCTCCGGCAGCACCTCCTATTCGTGTCATATATTGAGATGGGTGAGGACTATTACAAGTTTTTTTCTCGAAAACTAGTTTCTTCTTCAATTCTTGAAGATTATGGAGGAGATTCATCATAACTTCAACTTGCCTAATTCAAGTCAATTGTAAGGCTTTATTAAATGCCAATATAACTCTTTGTTGATGCAAGTTCACCAAAACAGGCTAAGCTATCTACCCAACTATTTGTCATCAACACCATTCATCTTTTTCTTTTCATCAATCCGTCTATCATATTTTGTTTTTTTTGTTTTTAGTTCCTTAATTCTTTATTTTCCATTGATTTAGTATAATTCTTGTTGGAGATTTCAGTTCAAATCCCATAATTTTAATCTAGAAACTACTCTTACAAGAAATTATTTAAATTACAAAAAACAATCATAAATTTCGAGTTGATTGTTCAGATTTCCAGAATTTGGCCCCAAACTTCCACATCAAAAACCGGATATCAATTACAACTCTTACAACAATAATACCAACCAAACTAAAACTTGATTGACAAGCATAATCTCTTAAATACTATAATATGTAAACTCTGATTTCTACAACCAAACAAGTGATTAATGTCACTTAAAATACTAAGAGTATTACAATACTAATACTCCTATTATTCGACTAACATATAGTATTAAAGTTTACGTAAAAATTGTGAAGTCCATTTCCAGCAGTGATTCAACATTTTGTTTCGAGTCTCCTTGTGATAGCTTTAAATAGAAACAGGGTTTTATATCTCTTAAATAGCAGACATCAGGTGTTTATAGATAAGAGAAGTCTTGGTCAGCGGTCATCCAACATTAATGTAACTATCAGGAATTATGTCACTTATTTTGCCTTTTCTTTTTTGGTGAATTACAAGAAGAGGACAAAATCCTAACAGCATAACCATGAGGCCAACAAACAGGATTCATTTATATTTTGTTTTGCTCAGCCAAAACATTTTACTGTGAGATATCGATTCACTGCTGCTGAAGGGAAACAAAATAAGTTGGCAAAATTAATGTTCCCAACGTCTAAACTTAATTTGCATTACATGTAATGAAAATAAGTTCAGACTCAGAGTTAAGACGCATCAAGCAGCACCCTTGGATACAAATTTTTTTCTTCTCAAGCTCCTAAATAAGCTGTTGGTACACAATTTAGTTAAATCAGGCATCACAGCCGACAACAGACACATATTGCCTGTGTTTCTCCAACATTATTAAAGCCATAAAGGAGTAGCAAAGACATAAACATAGCATCTTAATACCACCAAGACAAAACCCTGCTCGTCAGTAGTAAAACAGCCTCATAGGCTTGACTGCAGAGTGCTTAAGGAAGATGTGGAAAAGATTGGACACACGCCTCGCCATTAGCATTAGCAGCTTCAGGATGGTAATAAAGCATTTCCTTCCACATTATCTCCCTGATCATCTCTTCCCCAAATCCTCATCTATGTCAAGATCAATTGGCACTTGGGCTGGAGGATTGCAGTTGGGATCGTACAAGGGTGCCATGTAAGGGTGTTGGAGTGCTTCAGTTACACCAATCCTTTTTAAAGGGTCAAAAACTAGCATTTTTTGCAGTAAATCAATTGCCAAAGGATGGGCATTTGGATAAAGACAAGAAAAGGGGATTCCATGGGAATATGGGAGTGATTTAATGTAGTTCCTTGCCTTGGGGTTATCTATAAATTCAAGATCCTCTTCCTTCTGGCTGCCAAGTATGTTGATGATCAGCTTAAGTTGGTTGAGACACTCTGTACCAGGGAAGATGGGTTTTCGGCCAAGAAGCTCCGCAAAGATGCATCCAACAGACCACACATCGATGGATGTTCCATAGTTGTCGCAGCAAAGGAGAAGCTCAGGGGCCCTGTACCAGCGAGTGACAACATACTCTGTCATGAATTGACCCTTGGCATTGCTAGTCCGTGCCAGTCCAAAGTCGCAAATTTTAAGGTCACAATTTGCATTTATAAGAAGGTTTCCTGGCTTCAGGTCACGGTGGAGAATATTTGCTGAGTGAAGATACTTCAAACCTCGAAGTAACTGCCAAAAAGAAGAATGAGATACAAAAATTTCATAATATTTTATCATTATCACAGTGGAAGCTTTAATGCAAAATTCCAAAACTTCATCCCTCACATAATTTTCTCAATTACTACATAAAACTCTTGTCTACAAATGCTAGAAATCTCTTCATGCCCAAACAACTGAGAGAAAGTGACAGATGCTTCCTTGTAAAAACAATTTTTAAAAGAATAGGCCTTTGCATAAAAGCTTATCGATGGATAACCCTAGCAGATACATTAGTGATGAAAGTAATAACCATGCTTGCAATATCAGGCCAGTACATAATGTCAGAAAGGTAGAAGGCCTAGAACATGTTTGTCTGAAAAGCTAAAACCGTCTGTTGCCTAGACATGTTAAAGCATTGGAAATCAATTAGTATGAACAAACGCTTTTCTCCATCAATATTCAATACTGCTTTAAGAATGAATATAACATGTTGACAGTGATCTTATATGTTGATAAGAAAACAACCAGAAAGGAAAGTGCATAAACAATCTAAACACATAGGTTCCAAGGCATAAAACTAAAATGTACATGATATAGTAGTATAATAGTAATGCAAAATTCCACGACATAGCATCCAGGTAATACACATTCAAAATTGACCATTTAGATTCTTTCTTTGCCTAATCTTCATTTTTAAGCAAAATGTAATGAAGTTCGATGTAAAATTCATTCCGAGAAATGCTCTGTTAATACATCCACAGACAAAACAAAAATTTAACAGTTGTAAACACGGACCCTTTGATTTCTTGATCCTTTATATTCAACTCAAATGCAATGCCACGAAGCAGAACAGTTATACATATTAATCAAATTAAATAGCAAAACAAAGCAGTAGGATGCCTTTGCAAAGGGATTGGAATGGTAGATACCTGGAAGAGGAAATACTGATAGTGATCATTTGAAAGAGCTTGGGAAGACTTAATAATTTGATGCAAATCCGTATCCATAAGTTCATAAACTAGATAAACATCCTTGAAGCTTCTCCTATGAATTGGCATCATAACATCTTTCAAAGCAATCACGTTCTCATGTCTAAGATGTCTAAGAAGCTTCAATTCACGCAAAGTTCTCAGTGCATCAACACGGTTGTCAAAGGCATTGTTTATCTTTTTAATGGCAACTTTGTCGTCTGTTTCGCGATTCACAGAAGAGCAAACGACACCATATGCCCCTTTCCCAATAGGCTTGATCGGCACATACTTGGTGTCGATTTCGAATAATGTTCTCCACATGGAATAGTAATGTTTTCCTTGGTAATTAATACCATTAGGAGGCTCAACTGGTGTTGCCATTGCTTGCCTTTAACCAAAATTTTGAATTAAATGCCCTGGCAAGGGAAAAAACATACTTAATCAGGAAATAAAGTACGTATTTTTTTTAGGTTGAAATTTTTAGTAATTATTTTTTCGGTTAATTAGTGGAAGGCGTCCACTTCATCATACAATTAAAGGAATCAAGAAAAGAAATCAAAATTGAGGGATACATTGTTAAGTTTTTACCTGCTTCGAAATTTTCTCAGCGATTCTTCTTTATACCAAAAGTGAACTACGGAAAGTCCCGCGATACTGTTGGCTAATCAACGTCGGAATTCATTTCAAGAAAGAAAGGTAAATTAAAACTCCGTTTTCATCAATGAAAGCCCTAATTGAAACTATGTGGCGGTTGAACTTTGAGCAAAGCCAGACGGATCTTGATTTCGCGGGAAGCCAACTAAAGCTCGACACCGAGAAAAGAAAAAGGATATACTTTGATTGTTAACGTAATTATTGCTTGTCAACGGTGAGATCCAAAGGGATATCTTCAGAGACGAAGCTCCGTTCCCTGGACGCCATTAGAGCAACTTCAAAACCAAACAAATTATTGGGATTTATTTTTATTACATTCAAAAAGCACCGGGTTTTGCTCAGGTGACGACAGCAACTGGATTTTATTTTTAATATTATCTTTTCCCTATTCATGTAGGGTCCCTTGTAGCAGTGGCGGCAACCAAGGGCCAAGGCGGTGTAAGGTAATTGTGCGACGTCGTTTACACAGCGTTCAAAGCAGGAATGGCTTGTGATACAAGGCATTAGTAAATAATTTTATTAAAAAAAAAAAATGTAAACTCTATGTAAAGTCACTAAACTATTAATAAGTTTATGTTTTAGTCACTTAACTTCAAAAAATTATAAAACTATCATTATACTATTAGAAAGTTTTCATTTAAATTATTGAACTATTCGAAATTTTTTATTTAAGCCACTAAGGTATTAAGTTTTTTTTTTAAAGTCTGATTAGCGAGTTTCAAACAATGATTCAATGATCGATACAGTGGATTAGTACCCATCGACGAGTAGAAAAACATATCTTAGATCCAAATCGATCCGACAATCAATGCCGAAGATCAAAGAAGAAAGTAGTTTGGATTTTTGTTTATAGATTCGTGACGTTCAAAATTGTTTCATGAAAAAAATTTCAAGATTTTCATCTATATGATTTAAAAATTGAAGTCTAACTGATAACACTTTTAAACAGTTTTTATCAAACTTAATTATATGGGATTCTTTTTTAAAAGAAATTGCTCATACGACCTGTTTAGAGTTGTGTCAATGTCATGTAAGAAAAAAAAAACCCGATTTTCACTTTACTTCTATTTGTGATGAAAAACCTTATAATTTTTAATTCAAAATTTGAAACTTTATAATCAACATATTTATTTACTTATTTAACTTTTTACATGTATAATATTGTTACGTGGCCTTTTTGAAAAATAAAAATGTCACATAATCTAAATTAATGTGCTATCGAGAGCAAAATTAAACTTCCAAGGAAATATTTTTATATATGGGTTAAGTGGGGTTTGATAGAATAAAAAGTAGTTGCCCTTAAGCTGCATTTGGTTTTTCAAACTTTGGATTACATTTTGTAATAGGATTATTGGGAAAAGTGAATAAAATTCGATTCGATTCGAAAAAATTAAAAATAAATTTAAATTTAGAGTTAATTGATTCGAACTATTCGAATCAACTCGAATAACTCGATTTGAGTTTCGAGTTCGATTCGAGTTAAATTTCACAATTCGAATAAGTCAAATAATTCAAACAATTCAAATAACAGATTGATGTAAATGCCCTTTTGGTCCACGTCAACTTTAAAAATAAACAAATTGGTCACTCTCTCAACAAAAATTACAAAATAATTCAAAATAATTTTTAAAATTCAAAATAATTATAAAAATTTCAAAATTTATATTTTAAAAAATATAAAAAAATTCTAAATATATATATATATAAAGTTAAAATTTTTAAAATGTTCTAAAATAATAATTTTGTGGAGCTAATTAATGATTCAAATTTATCATGCTCAAGTATTTATTATTATTATTTTGTTTTAAAAAAAATTCAAATATATATGGTTTCAAATTTATGTCTGTAACATAAAATTAGTTATACTGTAACAAAATTTTTATTTAACATGTTTAATTTTTTTTAATTTAACTTGAACAATTTCACTCGATTCGACTTGATTCAAAAAAATAAAATTGAATTAGGATAATAAAATAGGACTCGTGAACTCGATTAACTCAAAATTTTTTCACTTGATTCGACTCGATTAAATCGAATGTTCACCCTATTAACAATTGCATTTGAATGATGGTATTCCATAACTGCAGATTAACATAATTTTTTTTACAACTTTAATTCTTGATGAAGACTTGGGTGTTCAATCTTAGACTTGATCATGGGTCGGGCCACTCGACCCGATTTGAAGGTTCGCCCGAAAAATGGGAGGGTTTGAATAAAAATATATGCTCGAAAAATGAGCTTGAACAAAAAATGAGGCCCATTTTCTAAATGGGTCAGGCCTCGGGTAAGAGTTTTTTGGCTCGGCCCTAGCCCGGCCCGACCCGACCCGAATAAATTAACTATTTTTAATAAAAAAATTATATTGTTGTTTTGGTGCTGTTTTTTTACTGTTTTTTACTGTTTTGGTATTGTTTGGTTGCTATTTTGGTGTTTTCTTCTGTTTTGATGCTGTTATTTTTGTTACTGTTTTTGTTGCTATTTTTGTTTTTCTATTATTATTTTTTGCTGTTTTGATTGTTATTTTGGTTGTTTGGATGTTATTTTTATGCGTTTTTATTATTTTTTCGTTATTTTTTAATATTATTTGAATATTGTAGAACTTATGTTTTATTGTTAATTTTTCTACTACTTTATTTGCAACTATCTTAATATAAAGAATTTTTAATATATTTTAAATTTATTTATTTTTTAATGTTTATTTTAATGTTTTTAAGTTTGTTTGATATATTATATATTTTTTCAATTTGTTGTATATAATAAAATAATCTAAAAAACTAATATGGGCCAAGCCGGGTCGGGCTCGGGCTCGGGCTTGATTTCTTTAAATCGGGTCGGGCTTGAACAAAATTTTAGGCTAATTTTTCGGGCCGAGCTGAACCCGGACCTAACAATTGGGCCTAAAAATTTATTGAAGTCCGATCCGAACCTAATCCTACCCAACCCATGCTCAGCTCTAGTTCAATCATGCAAATTAATTATCAAGTTTGATCCTTTACCATTAGTCGACCGTATGAAACTACAAGCTGTTGGAGAATCATAAATTCTGATAATTAAGTCACATGAGTGAACATCCAAACCTTCCCAAAAATTGAAATTGAATGGAGGGGTTGTACATAAATTTTACCAAATTCATTTCTTCAAATCCTTTGCACAAATAGATGACCTCATTGCATTTAAGTATTTATGTTTTAAAGTTTAAAAAAAAAAGGTTAAAGCACTTGAACTTGGCAATTTTAATTAGAAGGAACTATTGATCTTCAAGGTTAAAAGAAAAAGACAAGAAATTCGTCGACAGCAGGGTTCGAACCTGCGCGGGCAGTGCCCAACAGATTTCAAGTCTGTCTCCTTAACCACTCGGACATATCGACGTTGCGTTCAAGAGTAAGGTCTTATCGCTTATAACCAAAGCTTAGTGTAATTCCCAAAATAAAAAATCATCATTTCATAGGGTACCCAGCTTCATATGCATTCAAGGGGACATCACTAGTTGACCTAATTCAACTCCATTCATAACGAAGGTCACTGATAGTGATTGTTGTTATAATTCTTTTTCTTTCTCGGTCTTTTCCATTGTCTGATGGCTGAAGGCACAACTCTCTGAGTTACTGATATTGGACGAGCCTCTTGCTGGTCTTGGTATGACACTGCTTTTTCTATTCTATTTGTACTTGCATTTCAGTTATCTTCTGCTTATGATATAGTTTATGAACTAAAGTTTCTGGATAGAGCATCACTTATGGAGTGCTTTCAAACAAATTTTGCTACTTCACTTGGCTTTGACATCATCTATAAGTAGTTCATTTGTTTTAGATTTCTCTACCTTTGAGTGGAAAGCACATGCAGATGTTGTGAAAACTTTTGAAGTATCTGAAGAAAGACTTAACTATACTTGTTGTCAGTCATGATCTCCAGTAAGTCTTAGCTTTTGGTTTCCCATTTCTAGTTTTCTTTTATTGGAATGTTATACTCATTGTACAATATATAGCTTATGTTGTCTTAATAGGGTACAAAATAACTGGGTAAAACCCTAATCTCTTTACTCAATTTCAATGTTATCTTTTATAATAAAGGACTTGTATAAATCAACCAGTCCAAGCTGGTATATGTTGTACCTAAACCCTTTTATTCTCTTAGGGCTTTCTAAAGTAAGTTTTGTTGTTGATGGGGTAAATTGCCTGAGACCGATAATTTTCATGTTGGGGATGGATTTGTTTTTGTTTTTCAAGTTGGGTTTGAAGAAAAAAATTTGGGTTCGTAGTTCCATGCACATCATGCCAAGAAATTCCATATTTGTATGCCCACTCCATTTTTACAGGAATTAAAGCAATTAGATTATAGTGGAAGTTTGGATTGTCAAGTATTGGGAGGAGAAATTTTTTGTTAAATTCTGTTATTAGTCTCTGTACTTTATAAAAGTTGTAGGTTTAGTCTTTGTACTTTTATTTGATCAATTTTAGTTCTTGTAATTTTTGAGTTGGTAAATTTTAGTCTTGGCCCAATCAGTAACGATTAAATTTGTTTGGTTAAATTCAATTACTAGTTCTACACTATGCGTATAGTTTTTTATTTAGTCCATTTTCTTCAATTGGATCATTCTAAGTCCCTATACTTTTCGAATTTTAAAATTTCAGTCGTAACTCAAATTATAGTCGATAATCCATTAATTGGATTATTAGTGAGTAATATGTGAAAATAATAAGTTGACATGACATGACACATATGATAATATGTTTTTTGCACACCATATTTTAAAAATAACAAAATTTTACTTAATGAATTTAACAATTATTGTTTGGTGAGGATTTAAATTTTTTAATTTGAAAAGTACAGAAACTAAAAATGATCAAATAAAAATGATGAGATTAAATTCATAATATTCACTGAATACAATGACTAATAATAAAATTTAATCAATTTTTTTCCTTATGGAAATAGTTAATAGGTACATTAAATTTGAGTGTAATAATAAGATACATTACACTCAGAATAAACGTTTAAATATTAAAGATTATATTATTAAAAAAAGTAACCACGAACTTCAAATGTAAATCACGAAACGGGATTGAAATTATATTATGGGCTTGGATATTTCAACAACTTGAATAACATTCGATTTGTTTCTTTCGTTGACGAATTTACCCATTTTGTCTTTATGCTAATTTATGAACTTGGATATTTTGAGGAAGAGGCCAACCAACTTGATATTTTATTTTGAAGGTAAGGACACCTAATATAAAAAAGGATAAACGGTAAAAATAGTCATTTTTGTTTGTCTTAGATTACATTTTAATCATTTATGTTTGAAATGTTACGTTTTAATCACTTATGTTAATATTTTATTACGAAGCGATCACTGTGCCGTTAAGTTTCGTTATCTCCCTAACAGTAATCCTAGGTGGAAGTCCGACTATATTTTAAGTGCCAACTTAGATTTCCAAATAGAATGAAAATAAATCTTTAATTAAATAAATTTAATTAATTAAAAATTTTAAACCCTAAACCCATTTCCACACAGCTCACTTCTTCATCTTCATCTTCGTCTTCTTCCCTTTTGATTCCAATATCTTTAGTTACGAATCTATCTCAAAGCTTGAATCTTTAAAACCCATTAACCCAAAGATTCAATATCTTTAATTCCAATATCTTCTTCCCGTTAAGTTTCTTTGGGTTAATTGGTTTCAAAGATTCAAGCTTTGAGACAAATTTGTAACTAAAAATATTGGAATCAAAAGGGAAGAAGATGAAGATGAATATGAAAAAGAGAGGTATGTGGAAATGGGTTTAGGGTTTTTCAATTAAGGTTTAGGGTTTAAAAATTTTAATTAATTAAATTTATTTAATTAAAGAATTATTCTCATCCCATTTGAAAATTCAAGTTGGCACTTAAAATCTAATTGGACTGCCACGTAGGATTACCATTAGGGAGATAACGGAACTTAACGGCACAGTGATCACTTAGTAACAAAATACTAACATAAGTGACTAAAACGTAACATTTCAAACGTAAGTGACTAAAATGTAACATGAGGCAAATAAAAGTGACTATTTTTATAGTTTACCCTATAAAAAAACTTAAAATTATACAAGCCCTTAAAATAAATATTATTACACTCTTATATTCATTTTTAAAGATTTGTAAATTTAAAAATAACTTTTTCCTATGTTTGGAATATGAATTATAAATGTGAATTTAAATTTTATTTATTATAAAAATTGTAATGATTAATTTATTTGAGTTTCAATATAATACATATTTGAAAATTATAAATTTTTCAAATTCATAAATTCCTTAATAATTTTAAATTTATTATTAAATAGACTATCAATAAATTTATGAATTTGAAAAAAAAATCATGAATGGTATATTTGTACGGATATTTTCACTTAATTTATATTATTTTTAAATCCAAATCTAAATCCCCAAATGTTACCTTTTCTATTCTAAATATGTAATTTTATCAATTACAAAAGGTTACATTAGCATTTTCATTAATCATTTAACAGAAATAACCAAAATAAAAACAAATAATAATATTAGTAATAAAAATGAAAATTTTTATAATTGGGTGACTAAAATAAAATAGATTAATAGTTGGGTCATTAATTTTAATTATACAATTTACTTTTTTCTTTCATAATAATTAGGAATGTTTGAACTCAACAATTGGCTCCAGTGGAAAAGAGGATGTTGTTCATTCTAAGGGTTCCGGGTTTGAGTGCCTATATGTGCAAAGTGTGTGTGCGTTATCAAAGGGTTAATTTTGCTTTGTTTTGGTTAATTCTGATTAATTCGGTTAAATGAGCATTATCAATTTATTTTTTGATATGTTTTATACTTGTTTTAACAAAAATCAAAAACATAAAAATTTCGATTAACCGATTAAATTAACCGAAATAGTTTAATTCGATTTTTTTTTGAAAAAATTTCAGTTCGATTAACAATTAAAAATTTTAAAAATTCAATTAATTTGATTAATACTAATTTGGTTTGATTAATCAATTAAACATCCTTAATAATAATTATGATATTCAATAATATTATCATAAAAATCCAGAAGATGCTGTCAATGTCCATCTATCGATTCACGTTATATGATTTTAACAAAAATGTGCTATAAATCCAAATTAAAAGCCAATGTTCATTGGCCATGTATTTATTTTAGTTTCTTATCTTATCTTTCTTGTAAAAACAAAACTCTTCAAGTGCATCAGGACAAAGTTAGGACCAAAAATGCAGGGTTAATTATCGAAAAAGGTAGTTTTTTTATAAAAGTTATTGGATTAGGTAGATTTTGGAGAGAAGAAAAATACATCTAGCTGGATGCATTTTTAATAGATTTGGCAAGAAAATACTTCCAATTGGATGTGCTTTCCTCTTTAGTCAATAAAGAGCATCCAGTTGAACGTTTTTTCACACATTCTCTCCAAATTTTTTTAACGGTTTTTGAGTTTTTTAAGGTTAGGGTTATGGGTTCTTTTAATGGTTTTTATTTAGGGTTTGTAAGAAGTTTTTGGAGTTTAAGGTATAAAGGTTTTGTTTTAGGTCTTCAAAATTATTATTTTATGAATTTTTTTCATTTTTAACAGTTTTATATATTCTTTAAATTCTTTTTATAATATTCATAATTTGTGAAAAATATAAATTTTAAAATTGTTATAAATATTTTGAGTTTTAAAAATAATATTATTTTTAAAATTTTGAAATTATTCTAAATTTTTTGTCATTATTTTGTGACCAATTTGGTAATTTTTAAAATTGACAGTTATCAAAAGGATATTTATATTAATTTGTTATTCGAATTGTAAAATTTAACTCGATTTGAAATCAAAACTCAAATTACTTGATTCGATTAACTCAAAATTAATATATATTTTTATTTTTTTGAATCAAATCGAGTTTCGGTCACCCGTAATTTACGGTACGGTGAAGGTCGACCAAAAATGTTCAGCAAAATATTATCTCGAAATTCCCAAAATATCTAATGGGTGAGTGATAACTTCACTTACTCAATAGGAAAGCGCGTCCAATTGAAAGCGTTTTCCTATCAAATCTGTTGAAAACGCATCCAGTTTAACACATTTTCTTTTTCTTTCTCTAAAATCGATCTAATCTAATAAATTTTGAAAAAATTGACCTAATCCAATAATTTTTATAAAAAAAAAACAGTCTTTTTGAGTAATTCATCCAAAGATGATACGAATGAGGAAATTATTTATTGAGAATTTTAAATCTTTAGATTAAATTTTCAACAATGAATAAGTATTTCCAAGGTTTACAGTTTTAAATAAAAAGTATTATATGACTTAAAATTTCCTTCAATTTTCTATTTGAGAGATGGAATTGATGTTTTACTACAATATTATTATATTAGTATATAAGTTAGCTTTTCCCAACAATGATTCAAGTAAGGTAGGATGACTAACAATACTCATTATCATGTCTTTTTAAGTGTTTTTCATAGTAGATTTTTTAGGAATTTCGCTAATGGTCTTACATGCTCACCTATGCCGTCATATTTGTCGTAATATTCACATCACGGTCAGATTTAACACTTTTAATTCTTTTATCGAGTTTAATTTTCAATTTCAACCTTATATTTTTTAAACACATTTAGTGATTGCGATTTCTCATTAATTATATAAAGATAATTATATCGCGAAAAATCATCTATGAACGTTATGAAATATTGTTGACCATTTCGAGAAACCGTAAAGAATGGTCCACAAATATTTGTGTGTATTAATTCTAAGACGTCTAGTTTCCTGTTAACACCAATCTCCTAATATTTGTTTGTTTCTCCTTAATACAATTTACACACATTAAAATCTGAAAAAAAATCAATGGGATCAAGAATACCATCGAACATAAGTCTCTCAATTCTCCTTTTGGAGATATGATCTAATATCTTGTGCCACAATAAAGCTGAATTCTCAATGGTTAATTTGAGTTTCTTACCTGTTGCAGTAGTGTGCAAGGATTCATTAAATGAAACAATAGTATCAGGTAAATATAGATTATCATAACCTGATAAAAAATCAAAACCAACAAAATTTGAATTATGAAAGAGACTAAATTTTCCATTTTCAAATGAATAAAAATAATCGAATTTGTCCAATGCTGAAATGAAAATAAAGTTTCGCCTAAAATACGGTACAACAAAAGTCGCATTCAAATCCAAATAAAATTCAATCATTAATAATAATCTAAAAGTTCCTGTTGCTTCAACTTCTACCGAATTATTATCGCTTATATAGATGTACCTTTTACCATCATTTAATTTTCGATAGTTCTAGCAACTTTGTATAGATACACTGATGTGAGTTATTGCACCGAAATCTATCCACCAAGTGTGTCTAGGTACCAAAGTCAAATTAACCTTAGAGCAAACAAAATTAAGTAGTGCACCTTTCACACCACAAGAAAAACAACCATCCTTAATTGAATCCTTTTGTTGTTTCTTTTGTGGTGGCATATCCGCAACTTTCTTATTTTTCTTTGTATACCACGTTAAAGTTAGATTTGTTAAGAACACACCAATTTTATCATTTTCATTCTTGACAAATCTCTTTTTAATCTCTTTTCAATGTCAACCATGAGTTCTTTAGACATGGTAATCTTATCAAACATAATGTCCCTAAATGTTTCAATGCATGCAATGATGTTGGCATGTATAATAGTAACTGAATCAAGCAAAACAAGCTCACATAAAACTTCAAATATAAATCAAAATAATAAATTCAAATAAAGGTAAACCACATCTCAAGATATCAGACACTTCATTAATATTTCATCTTTGGTCAAACTATTAACTTATTAGTGTTTTTTATTTTGTAGTAATCAAACATTGACACTAAAAACGTATCAAATAATAAATATTCTTTTGGACCGATTTATTAATCACATGTAAAATTGAATAATAGTCACATGCTTATTACCACAGTGACACATATATTTTATTAAAGTCTCAATAAATGGTTTCATAATGAAGCATAACATCGCATATTAACCCTAATGTTTTAGCAATTTTATGAACATTTAAAATTAAATAATAATAATAATAATAATAATAATAATAATAATAATAATGCTGCTCAATCAATTCATGTGATTTCCAATAAATAATAAACATGCATAACAAAACAATTTTTATAGCAAAAAGTTAAAAGTTTTAATCAAGAACTTAATTGCGTAAATATTTATCGAATATTAATAAAAAAAACGTTTATTAATAACAGCACCAAATTAGTATTTTAAATCCATAAAATTTTAAGAACGAATCAATCCAAATACAATAGATAATCAATTCATTCTCAATTATTCGATATGATAAGGTTTGGATATCACTTGTTAGAATCGTTAAACTCTCGATATAAAACTTAATAAATTAAGATCTGTCATGTCGGATCTGTCATATCAGATCATCAAGAATGAAACTAGATGCGGAAGCATACATAAATCTATTGATTTCTTGGAATCTTCGAATCTCATAGTTTTGATCTTTCAAATTAACACACAAGTAATTTAGAGAAAATGATTCTCTCTTTTCTGAAGATAAGATGTCATAAAATTTACATATGTGTAATTTGGGAGACTATGACCCCAATTTATAACTTTTATATATTAACCTTATTTTCTATTCAGCTTATCACCAATAAGAAATTAAATTACTGAGTATCTACGTATATTTAACTCACACTTTATTTAATAACTAAAGTTCAATAAATCTTAATAAAATTAAATCTTTTTAATTTAAGCTAATTAAATCTCATACTTTATTTATGTTTTCTTTTGAATTTTTTTAATAATTTTATTGCATTTCTTGATTTTTTAAACATATATTTTTATATATTTTTTATTTTTTAAAATGAACACTAATTTAAAATAATGCATAAGCTAAATTTACTATTATTTTTAAAAATTCACTTTAGCATTCTATTACAATTTAATGGAGCAGTGAAAATATTAAATGTTAAGAATATTAATAATGAAACTCAAACTTTTTATAATAAAACGATAAAATAAAAACAGTTAAATATAATTTATCCAATAATTTTAAAAATCAAACTAGATCAAATACAATAAATAATGATCTCTCTTGTCAATTTGATCCTTTTTAAACAATTTATCTCATTCGTAATGGGTCACTATAAACGGTGTGTTTTCCGTTGAGGTGGAAAAATATTTTTAGGTTAAAAGTGTATTTTTTTTTTTCATAGAAACAATCAATAACATTTGGCTTTTGTAGTCAAAACTGCGGTCAAAAAGTATTTTTCTATGCAAATGCAAAAAATGAGATTTAAATATTTTGATTTTTACATTTGAAAGTGAAAATTATTAAAATATTATTATTTATATTAATTATTTAAAAGGCATAAAATTAATTTATAATTTATATATTATTATATTAACTTATTTAATATTTTATGTATAAATTAATATTTATTTATTTAAATACCATTTATTATGAGAGAGTTTTACTTGAATATCATCTCATTTCAAACAATATTATACTCAGACTTTAAAACAAATGAAGACACATATGATTTACCAAAAATTTTATTTAAACATTATTTATTATTATATTTAATTTTTTAATATATATATATCATCAACTTTTGAATAAGAAATTGGGCAATAGGGATAAAAGTGTAATTTGATAAAAGAGTTTCATATGTTGATTAAAAGTTTTAGGGTTAATATACATCGCCTCCTAAACTTGTTCACTTGTACCTAGTTAGCACTTACACTATGTTTGGTTGAGTGTAATGGCTATTCCATTACAGCTCAATTCAATGGACCCATCACATTCCTTTGGTTGGTTGGATGGAATACCCATTATTGGTGTATTCCATTACAACCTTATGCAGAAAAAAAGCATTATTTCCATTCCTTTCCCTCCCCACCGAATCCTCATTCATTGTTAGACCTCTCCAATTTTACCCTCACCAGATTTCTCTCTTTTGTTTTTTAATCTTTCATGCACCAACTCAGACCAAAATAACAAGTAGAAGGAGAGAGAGCAAGAGAAAAACGGTACAAATTTCATCATAGTCTGTTCTCTTATCGACAAATTGGTTCAGGTTTCATCTTCCTCTCTTACAATTTTAAATTCATCAATGGATATAACGAACCCTAAACCATCTTCAAAACGTCAGCTATTCGACCGACGTTATGGTTAGGTGTAAGACCCCTCAAATCTTCTCTCTTTATATCTAATTCTGTATGTAATTTTCTCTTTTTGGTTTTAAATTCCCAAAAAATTATATTTATATTCTTCATAATTGAGTTGCAGGTTTGATGAATGTAAAGACCTATCGGAAGAAGCTCTTGCTGCTAGCCGAGGAATGTAGGTTTTCTCTCTTTTTTTCCCTAATTAAATCAAATATTAGCAATTTCTTTAATTAATCACTCTTCTTTTTTTGGTTTTTTTCTTGGGGTTCATTTTCGAAAGGTTTTGCATAGTTCCTTTGACAAAAACTTTCTTGAAGATGGCTACAAATTCGGTATGTTGCTGTTAGAATTTTACAAATTTTTATCGTATGAAGCTTCTGCATGTTATGTTTGTTGTATTGTATTGTATCATATCCATTATTACCCTTTTATCACTAACCTACCATTATTGCCCTTTTATCACTCTCAGACTGCAAAACTTTCTTAATAGCTTTCCTCTCTCGTATTGCTTCTTGCTACCTTCGCACTAAATCCGTGTGAATCGTAAAATACTAGAGGGAAACCCTGAGACAATAAAGACAGATGCATTATCCAACTAGAAGTTTGTAATTTATGTACAATTTCCATTGTATGAAACAAAGCATATACCCTCTGAAATCTTTTATTGATTTGAAATTGTGCTTCTTCATAAAATCCTTGAGCTCTTCACAGAGTTTCTTCACAAGGCCATAGCCATGCATCATAACACCAGTACAGACCTACAAGCATATGCGATGATGATGATGAAAGCAAGCTTAAAACATATATGTTATTTCACTTAGTACATGTTTTAGTACATGAGTTAGTAACAAATTAATTTTACTTAGTAATGGGTAAGCTTCCTTCTTCTTTTATTCTTCGTTCACTTGTTAATGCTGGAAGCCATCTTTTTAATTTCCACTCTTTTTTTTCTTCTTCTAACGCCATTTCTACGCACTTTGATTTCAATAGCATACTAATAATGGCAATATACTGTAAGATTTGTAGGTTTGAGATTGGGGGTATATTTCATGATTGATAGTTGAATGGGTGAAGATTTAAAAAGAAAAAAGAAGGATATTTGTTGAATTTAGAGAACTAAGTAAGTAGGTTATTGTGAATTAGAGCTATATTTTGCCAAGTGACTCTTTTATTCACAGGAATTAATCATGTTCAATTCCCTGCATATTTTTTAGCTATACATGTGATCTAAATATAAATTCTTTATATTGATTTTTTCACTTTATTCGTTTCTTCCGTTTTTCTCCTTTTTACTTTCTCGAATCATGAAAAAAAAGCCATTCGCTCAACGATCAATATATTATTATTGAATTTCACACTTTATATTTTAATTGATTGGATTAAGCATGTAAAAAAGTGTGGAATATCTGTCTTGTTGGTTGTTTTTGTTTATTGGATTTTAAAGTGGAATTTATTGTTTTTGTTGCTTATTGGATTTCCTTCCCTTTAATGCAGCTATTTTTGAATGATAAAAAAATGCATTCTTTTTTATATGCAATGTGATAATTGCCTTTTAAGAAACTTTGTTAATTACTGTATTAATATGCATAAGTTAAACATGCTTTTCTATGGCTGTGATTGGAGACTAGATTTGAAAATTTAAGCTATTTTTTAGATATTAATTGGTTGATGGCTAGTTTTGAATGATTATAGACATAGTTGCCTAGCTAGCTAGCTATAAGGTTTTGCTAACCATTATGTTGAAGTGCTTGGTTTGGTTGCTTTTGAAAGATAGCTAGGAAAAGATCTTTTTTTATTTATTTTTTGACATTTCTGCTTTAGGTTCTTGGGTGTTTTTTCTACTGGAATAACATACATGTGTCCTTTTGGCATAATCTAAGCAAATTGTGTCTACTTGAGATAAGGATGGCTTGTCATATTGAGATCGTCTAGTTGGTGACCATAGGTTATGTTATGGTATTAATGATGATATTGTTGATATGAACAATAATCAATTAGGAGAATTAGTTAATGACAGGGTTCTTGAGGATTAGTTCTTGATTTAGGCATTGCTGGTTTTGCAGTATATGGTTTTCTTCAACAGGATAATAAACTACTACAGCATCATTTCATTCTCCTCTATTGTTTTTTCTTCTCTAGTCCAAATAAGCAAACTGTCAAATATCAGTGTCTGTCATGTACTAGGAATTGTGACCTAGGGTGACAAAGGGAGGGCTTTAGTTGTTACTGGTAGGTCTGGCAAGAGGGTTGTTTAGATATTATTTATCTTTTTGGGAGAGGTGGGGTGTGATTGGCTGTGGCAGCCCAAAATTTATCTTATTTCCTTTGACCATTTTACTTTTTTGCATGTTTTTATGTATATCCAGGAAACACCTTACAAGTTTATGAGAGCTCTTGATGCATGTTTCTGATTGACCTTCCCTTTTACATACTAATCCATTATATTTGGAAGAGTTGTGGTTGGAATATTCATCTCTACAGTCTACACCTTACGTTACAACTAGAGAAGGTGACAAAGAGAAGAAGAACAACGATAGCAAAGTGCAGTCAAAAGTCTCAAATTCATAAACAACACAAAGCTTGGGTTTTGCTTTTCCATAGTGAGTTCATTTCTACCAATTCCCTTCCCTCAACTACTTAATTTATAATGTGATTTGAAGATATTTAACTTAATTTTAATTTGCCTTTTTTAAGATAGTTATGTCTGGCGCTTCACAATTAATTGCTTCATCTCAAAATTCTCGAGGAGTCAAAAGGAAATGGGTTCCTGAAGAAGATGCTGCATTGGTTGCCTATATGGTCGACCTGCATAATATTGGCACCTTTAATGCAGATATGGGATTTAAGGCCGGTTATTTAAATGAGCTGGAAAGAATGACAGAAAAGGTTTTACCTCATGCTATGTTAAAAGCTAAACTTAATCTTGAATCGAGGATTAGGACATTGAAAAGGGATTGGGCAACTGTTTACAACATGCTCAATGGAAGAAACAATAGCGGCTTTGGTTGGGACGAGCATAAGTAGATAGTTGTTGCTAAAGATGCTGTATGGAACTCATATATAAGTGTAAGAATTATTTTTCCTATCTTTTATTATCTTGTTTTGACCAAACTTATATCTAATGTGGATTCTTTATTTTTTTATAGAGTCATAAAACAGCCGGTCAATTCAGACATCGTAGTTTCCTTTATTATGAGCAACTTACTTCCGTATATGCAAAAGATCGAGCCACTAGGAATGATGCTTAAACAGCTGTAGATATTATTGAAGAAGTAGATGCTGAGGATGTAGCTACTACAAATAACCTTGAAAAAGAAAATAATTACTATGAATGAGAAGATGATGTTTCCTTGGATGAGATGGATATCTCGACTACACAACCGCAAACATCGAAGCCAAACCAAGATGGTTCCACATCTTTAAAAAAGAAAAAAAAAGATTTCTGATGGAAATGACCAAATTTCTACTTCAATTACTGATGCTGTCATATTTTTGGGGGAAAACATATAGACTGTTGGAGTTGAATTAAGTAGAAGTATTGCCTCCGAAAAAGTGATTCAAGAAAGTGCTCAAAAATTATATCCGACCTTATGTGAAGTAGAAGGATTAACTGAGGATGAGCGATTTTGTGCGTTGAGCAAAATCTCAGACCATCCAACGCAAATGATCGTTTTCTTTAGTTTACCTTCTTCTGTGCGATTGGAATGGGTGAGAAGATTTCTTTTTAACCATTAAAAATCATGGTTGTGTTAGTGGTGTTTTGTTAACTTTTTGTATATGTAATATTTGGATGGTAAGATGCCATTAATAGAATGTCGCAGACTGTTGTAACTTTTTGATGTTATAAAATTTAACATATAGATTATGACATATAAATTTTGTTTAAATGTAAAATATAATTCTCAAGCTATTTATACTTCTAATCTTTTACTTTTTAGTTTAGAAGATAATTAAATTATTTATTTCGCTAATGATATTTAAGCACATTAAATATGCATTACAGTTCAAAATTAATAAAATAAGTTATATATTATTTTTCTAATATTATATATTATGATTTTTATTAATTCATATTTTAATAATAATTATATTAAGAATGTTATTAAATTATATACTATTTTATTAAATTGTATTTAATAATAATCAAGTTAAAATATGATTAAAATATTTATTTTTTATTAAATTATATTTAATAATAATCTTATTAAAATTTAACAACAATAACAATAATTATCTACCTAAAAAAATTATGCTAAGGGTATTTTAGTTATTTAAGCTTTTTTCCTTTTGCTATTACAGCATCATTCCATTCAACCAAACACAAGAATACTATTACAGTTTTATTCCATTCCATTCAACCAAACAACTGAAATACTGATTACAACCCTATTCCATTACAGCTCTATTCCATTATAGCGAACCAAACATGGTGTTATTTTTTTTCGACCTAGTTGGTACTCAAACTTTTGTTCCATCATATAGTTTGGTACCTCTAAACTAATATCGTTAATTTGTATTGATGTGACATTGATTATCAATTTAATAATGACAAGTGACAACCTCTCGACACACCATATGACACAAATAAAAAATCATTCTTAAAAATATGTATTTTTTTCACATAAAAAATGAACCTAGACAGCTCATTGTGAAGATTCATTTCAGATGTTCATTTTAGATGTGCTTTTTAGTAATTTTATGTATTTATATATTTTTATAAACTATAAGTTTTTATATATTTTTAAATTATATATTATAACTTTTATATATTTCCAAAATACTATTAGCCTTTTACATATTTTTAATTGCACATATAATTTTCTTTATGAATTTATAAATTCATATTTTATATATTTTTCAAAAATAATAATAACTTAAAAAACTGAATTTCATAATAATTAAAAATATGTAAAATTACTAAAAACATATCTTGAATGAATCTAGATAATAGTATGTCCAAATTCATTCTTGATGTGAAAAGATTTTATATATATTTATTAATTTATATAGTTTTAAAGATTTTTTTTATTTACGTGTGTCATGTGATATGTTGAAAGGTTGCTACATTCATCTCTTAATTGGCTATTAGTGTTAGTTCAACACAAACTAATGATGTTAGTGCATAGATATCAAACTATGCAACGGAATACAAGTTCATGTGCTAATTAAGCAAAATAATAAGTACCAACTAAGAATAAATGGAGAAGTTTAGGGATAAAATATACATTAACCCAAGTTTCAGTACATCCAAAAATAAATAAATGAAAAATAAGAATATCTTATCTTATGGGTTCTGCCATCTCTCGTTGTCGCATCTGATCCCCATCTTGTCGGTTATTTTTTTTACTCTCCCTTCATTTCCTTCTATCTTTCCTTTTTCTCGCTTCTTCTTTTTTCTCCCCCCTCCCCTCTTCATTTAGATCTTCAAAAGAAAAAAAAAACCCCTTCAAATTTCGAAGATTCTCCATATATTCGAAGATTCTGTTGATTCTCGACAAACTCGCTGTGATCGCCATCTAAACAGATCTTTGATTCTTGATCTGTATAGTTGTTGTGCCTGTTTCGGAAACCTTGTCTGGTGTAATTTTTTAATCTATTGGTTTTACTTTAATTGACGCTTTAATTTTAATGACTTTTAACTTGTTTTTGGATTATAGGATCATCCACTGTCTTTAATATTGTAAAAATAATTGATTTTTCTTTTAGTTTCTAAATTGGGAGTTCAATTGAAGGAACGTAACAAAAAAACGAACTGTAAATTTCCTTTTTAATATCTTCTCGTGAGGATATTAAAATTTATGATGTTCACTTATTTGTCTTTATTGGGGGTAGGTGGTGAAAGAGGAAAGATGGTTTCGTTGCAAGGACCGGTGATTTGCCCAGCCGTTCGGAGCAAACAATTTGGGGTTTACATGCCACCGGCGAACGGGCCTTTCCCGAGGGCAAAATTGTATAGAAGTGATATATGGGGAAATCGAGGGATAACTGATGGAAAGAATAAGGCGCGTGCTATTTTTCGTCAACTCAAATTACGTAAGTGCAGGACCACGGTGCAGTGTAGTTTCAGTTCATCTTCTGATGGGAATGGAAGCATGGCCGAGAATTTCAACGAAAATGATGGGGACTATGTAAATTCCAGTGTGCTTGAAGCTGGTATGTGGATGCTAATTCAACAACTACTATTTATTATTGTTCATGCCTTTAAATTCTATAATTGTTGGATATATGGGCGGTGAACTGTTATTTTTCATAATTGTTTTATATAGTTGAGGTGAGGAGTGGAGCTGATGGATTCATGATTAAAATGAGGGATGGTAGGCATTTAAGATGCGTCCATAACAATCCTCAAGGTGGGCATCTGCCGGATTATGCACCACACCCTGCCATCGTTCTGAAGATGGAAGATGGGACCGGTCTTCTTCTCCCAATCATTGTTTGTATGTGATCTTACATGATTCCAATCATTTGGCTCCATATGTTACTTTCTCGATTCATATTTAACTTGAATTGTGGTTTTAATTGCAGTGGAGATGCCAAGTGTGTTGCTTATGGCAGCAGTGCGCAATGTCCAAATTGTATGTTATTGTTTTCTCTCCCCCATTCAGTCAGGGCTTTTTCTCTTTTTTCTTTTTTTTTTTGCCCATTTTCTATGTATTGAATTTGGAGTTTGGACTTCTTCATTACTTGCTTTTGTATCAAATGCTGATGCCAATAATGTGTTTGCCATTGACTCCAGGCTAGACCTACCATGTATCAAGTAGTGAAGGACATGATTGACAAGATGGGCTACACGGTATGATTCCTTCTCTTTTACAGTTCTTGTCTCTTGATATCTTATTTCATATTGCCACTATAATTACCAGAGGATGCCATCTTATTTTTCAACATGTCTTTAATCCTTTGAGATCTGGGTTCTGAATTTGTGATATCTATCTTGTTGTTCTCAGGTAAAGCTTGTTAGAGTTACTAAAAGAGTGCATGAGGCCTATTTTGCTCAATTGTACCTCACAAAGGTATGTATCTACTTCAAATGGGACTTCTATTCATTCCTTTCCACTTTTAGTGCATTTGTCTGACTTGTAACTCTGGGATATTCTTGTAGACTAGTCTTGACTGACCATGTGGATGTCCTAACAGGTAGGTGATGAGTCAAAGTCCGTCATTTTTGACCTTAGGCCTTCTGATGCCATCAACATTGCCGTGAGATGCAAGGTACCCTTTATGTGTAATTCTCTAGTTTTATTAATTTTTTACCAAATGGTCGTTGGAGCATTTGATAGTGGCAGTAGAGTATCTCGATTGTAACTGTTTTAGAATTGCATCTACCAGGTTCATCAAGTACTACATATATTATGAGGAGGTCTTAGGTGGATGCTTTAATAATCCTTGTTGAAGCATATTTAATTATTGAACAAGTTATTTTTTTGATTTCATGCTTTAAAATCTTTGGTAGACAGTATTTTCTAACTGCTAAACATGTATAAATGATTCATAATGCTGATTGATAATTTCAAAGACTCTGTTGATCAGAAAGAATACCGAAGATATGGTTTTGGATTCTTTCGCATGTCTATGCCAGTTCAATGATTGAGTTCCAAGGATCTCTCAAAATATGTTAGGCCTAACAATGTTAAAATTTCTTTCCTCTTTCTAGTACTACTCTATTACCTTGGAAAGTGGTAATGATCCTGGAAAACCTTCTCATTGTTGATCGATATGATGGCATAAATGCTGTATCCTTTATAGAGAAGCATTCTTGTTGCTAACTACGCTTTTGCAATGATCTCATATTGGTTCTACCATTCTTTTTGGTTTTCTTGGTCACCTAAACTAGACTGTTTAGTGAGATATGGTTTAAACATAAATTTTCACATATCTATTTTCTGTGTTCAATTTCTAGGTTGATTAAATTAAGATATGCTCTAAACATAAAATTCATATACCTAATTTTCTGAATACTTTCTGGGATAATTTAATTCCTACTTGAATGTGGAAAATTTTCAAAAATTATGACATTGGAAACATATTGATACACTGTGCAGGTATCTATACAAGTGAACAAGTACTTGGCATACAGTGATGGGATGCGAGTGATTGAATCAGGGAAACTATCAATGCAGTCTCCAGCTTCAAATGGGATATTATTCACTGAACTGGACCGGTTAGTCTTGAAACCTCTCTGGAGATAGTTTTTGCTTTCTTGATTAAATTTGACATGTTAACACTTGCACGAGATTCTTAATCTAAAATGCCAAATGCTTTGACTTATGGTTTCAGGCCAAGTGGTCAGCATTGTCTTGATACAGAGGAATTTAATATGGTCTGCAAATTAAATGAGGCTATCAATCAGGAACGCTACAAGGATGCTGGTACTCTTCCTCTCACTCTCATCATCCAATAACCCCTGACCTAGAGTTGAGTTTTTTTCCATTTTTTATGGAAAAAAAAGAGCCGAGTTCTTTTAGGTTGCTTGTCTCACTGACAGTATCCTTGATTCAGAGATTATTTTGATGAATTGCTTTTAAGCATGGCAGCAGGTCGCATATTTGGAAGTTTCGTTAATTTTGAATATGAAATCTGAATGTGTAAATTTGCTTTAAAATTCGGATTCATTTATTCTTCACATTAAATCCGAGTATTACTATTTGAATTTGAATTAATTAAATAATATGCCAGATATTTGCTTTTAGTAAGGTCAAAAATAATTTTTAAATAAAAAATTTGAGGAGTAAAGTGAATGATGGATTCGGATTTTGGATATCCAAATCCAAATCTATTGATGCAAAAAGTAAAGCGGATTCAGGAGATGGATATCCAAGTCCAAATTTGTTATTAGTAAAAGTAGAATGGATTCAGACAATGAATTTTTAAGGGTTAATATTCGCACCCATCCTAAATCTATTGTGTATAGTAATTAGAATATTCGAATTTGCATTATCGGAATCCAGTAAAAGCAATTTGGATATTCACCAATATCTGAATATAGATTATCCATTGTCATCCCTAAATTTGCTAACACTATAGGCTGTAGCCTTTGTCTTCTATCCTAAGAGTAACTCTATATCTATTTTAATTGTGAACCATGATAAAGTAAATGTATTTGTTGGCTGGATTTTAATTATGTCAGGTCCAGATCTTAAGATAGTTGGGTATCTATAAAGAGATGCGTAGTGAACTATAATTGTAACATGACCTTTCTCATCTATTTTCTTTTTCTGCATGATTTATTTTCTCCTGTTAATATCTTAATGATCCTAGTCTGATGCCCCCTGACAGCTGACTTGAGAGACAAACTTCGTAAATTCCGGGCTCAAAGGAAGCTGAGGAAATATACATAACAGGTGATATACTAAACCCAAATTCGAGTGAATCCTGAAGGTCTAATGGAGTTCCATAGTGGTCTCAGGCTCCCCTTTTCCCTTTTCCCTTTTCCCATTTTCTGATTTTTGACTTGGAGCAGCAGTGAATTGACAGTAAACAAGTTGTTTATTTTTGTCTCAGTTGCCCCTGATGACTTCAATTGTAAATAGGAATTATTATTGGAAGCTGATAAACTGGATGGTGGCTGGCTACGTAGAGCAGCAATCAGTTTTCTTAATCTTCTGCCAAATATGCATGTATGTAACTATAACTGAAATCTGTGAATATATATATGTACAGTACAGATGCAGTTTAAAATTGGTGATGTACTATCTTATATGTTTCAGCACGTTGATTTATGCTTATCATTTTACCATTTAGGACTGAATTTGCATATTCGTGTTTTTTTTTTTTTGGTAAATTAGTTTATGTATAAAATATTATATATTTATATAAATTTTAAGACATTATATTGTGTAATTTCATCATGTTTAAAATGATAAGGTGTCCTAATGTTCTATTTTTCTTACAACCAAAGAACAGGATTTTGGGTGGTCATGGTGGATTTGTGTTCAATAAATTTTTATAGCGATTTTCTGATAATTAGAAATATGTCTTAGCTAAAATGTAAGTTGAAGAGCCATCACATCAGTAGAAAATGAAATTCTTTATTAGGATTAATATCACCCATTGAAATTTCACAAGTTTAAAGTCTATATGAAAAAAATATAAAAAAAATTTAAATTAATTAAAAAATAAATGGAAAATCAAGTGATTTTACTTTTTATTTAATATTAAAATTTATGTTTACTTATTTGAATAATATTTTTGAAAAAAGAAAATAGTTGATGTTCTTATAAACAGAACGACATGGTGAAAAGGATAGAACTTCTGGAAATGCTAGTGTATATTTTATTTACCATGAAAACAGAAATGGTATTGTAAAAAAATTAGAAATATAAAAATAATTTAGAAATCTAGTCTACATTTTCAAGGAAAGTAGCTCACCCTTTTTGTCCATTGAAAATAGTTAAATACAACATGTGACTTTTATATTTAAAAATAATATTTTTTTTTAGAAAAAAAATTGAACTCGTCGTATTAAACGGTGGGTTTAAAATAGAGAATGTTTAACTTTAAAAGAAAAAAGATTTTTTTAAAAAAAATTATATTTTTAAAGTAAATGATATGTTAGATGTTATTAACATGTTGAACCCGATTTTAATTTTTAAGCTGAAAAAGTACCATCATAAAAGGAAAGTATTACTATCCGGAGCTATCATGTTTGACATAGCTGGTTAAAAAACTGGTTTATATTTTAAAATAAAAGTAAATTATAAAAATAATTAGTTATATTTGTCTAAGATTATATTTTAGTTATTTATATTTAAAATTTTACGTTTTAGTTACTTACATTATCATTTTGTTATGAAGTGATTATCTGTTATTAAGTTTTATTATTTCTCTAACGACAATTTTACGTGACTGTACAAATGAGTTTTAAATGTCAATTTAGATGTCCAACTAATTTTTTTTCAATTGTAATTAATTTAAAATTTTTAATTAATTAAATTTATTTAATTAAAAATTATTCTCATCTCAACTGGATATTCAAGTTGGTATTTAAAATCTATTTGAACTGTCACGTAGAATTACCGTTAGGAAAGTAACGGAACTACGACAGAATGACCACTTTATAACAAAATGATAAACATTTTAAACATAAATAACTGAAATGTAATATAAAGTAAATAAAAATAACTTTTTTTTATAGTTTACTCTTAAAATAAACTGGAATTTTAAATAACTTATTCTAAATATATATGTATTTGAAATGACTTTTTTTTTATAGTTTACTCTTAAAATAAACTGGAATTTTAAATAACTTATTCTAAATATATATGTATTTGAAATTTAAAAGGATAAAATTTCAAGGCGCCGACAGAAACTGGTTACAAGTCAGCGAACTCCCGCCAAGGATATCAACACATGACAGCTGTGGTATTAAGCCACCTGTCCACTTTTCAATAGCGGGACCCACCCTTCCAACGTTTACAAGCAATTGATAACGGACCCAGTGTCCCTACATCCTATCCCTTCTACCCTCTCCTCTGCGTTTCGTATCCGCTCATCTGTCGTTTGCTTCGCTCATAACTAAATGACTTCTTCTACTCATTACAATTTTCCTTTTACGTTTTCCCATGTTTCTTTGTTTGTTCATGCGTGTCTAAAGCTTCAGCTGCCACCTTAATTCCGAAGATCTAGCTCTAGATCCCGATAGTAGTCTTTAATTCTGCGTTACTCTCATTGATCCTTCAAGCATGTCCGGTCCTCTAGATCGTTTCGCCAGGCCCTGTATGTGAATTTCTTTATTGTTTTTGTCTTTCCTGTTTTACTAATAACTTGATGGTCGTGAGCAGCATTTTTGTTTTTATCAGTTATGAATTCTAATTAATGTCTCAATCGTCGGTTAATAATTTTGTACTTATTAGTTTCCTGATTCATAGTTGCTGTTACTTTTGTTTAAGTCCGTTATAATTGGAATTAATATTTCAGCAAGTGTCCTAAATTCATCTTGATTCCATTGTGGATTTTTCGATTATGTATGTAGGTTTTGAAGGAAATAATGATGAAAGAAAAGATAGGAAATCGGATTTCGAAATCTCGGAAGATGATAAGAAGACTAGAATTGGGAATCTTAAGAAGAAAGCAATGAAGGCGTCGAGTAAATTCAGACGTTCTCTTAAGAAGAAAAGTAGTAGGAGGAAAAGTGATATTTCTGTTTCGATTAAGGATATCCGAGATATCGAGGAGTTGCAGGCTGTTGAAGCTTTCCGTCAGGCATTAATCGCTGACCAGTTGCTTCCTTCAAGGCATGATGATTATCATACGCTACTGAGGTAGGCTGCGATTTTCGCACTGGATAATTGGTGATGCTAGATTGATTTAGTTTACTCTGTTCTTAAGGAAAACTCTATCTCTCAAACGGTGTTTTCATGCAGATTCTTAAAAGCAAGGAAGTTCGATATTGAAAAAGCAAAGCACATGTGGGACAATATGCTTCAATGGAGGAAGGACTTTGGAACTGATACTATTTTGGAGGTGATCTCATCTTATTGCAGAATACTCAACATCTTTTATGGGATGTTTGTTAATTACTGCATTCAATAGTTGATTCTTAGTCTTGAGGACATAGGAATATAGCTAAATTTGTTTTTTTTTGTTTCCTACTTGTTTATTCACTTGTTCTCTGGTTTCATATGGAGCAATGCTGTCTCTAAAAATATTTGATATTATGATTTAATCAGGATTTTGATTTCAATGAGTTGGATGAAGTGTTGAAGTACTACCCTCAAGGTTATCATGGGGTGGATAAGGAAGGAAGACCATTTTACATAGAATTGATAGGAAAAGTTGTACCTGATAAGCTCATGCGAGTTACAACTTTGGAACGGTATGTAAGATACCATGTGCAGGAATTCGAGAAGTGTTTTGCAACTAAGTTTCCGGCTTGCTCCATTGCTGCAAAGAGACACATAGATTCCAATACAACTATTTTGGATGTTCAAGGCATGGTATGTTTTGATGCTGTATTTTAGATTTTGTAGTCTTCCATGGCATCATTTTATGTTTACCTTGTAAAAGTTTACTGCATTTACTTGTTGCTCATCCCCTGTCATTTTTTCTTGTAGGGTCTTAAAAACTTCAGCAAGTCTGCACAAGATCTTGTTAGGTGTCTGCAGAAGATTGATGGCGATAACTATCCTGAGGTAGGTACATTGTCTCAGTTGCTAATGTGTTCAGATGTGTTATGAAAAATGGCTCGTTGTTTCAGCATTGACAGAAATCTGCCAGGGACCAAAATCAAGGTTATCCCTTCTAATTATCTTCTCTCTGCAGACTCTTTGCCGAATGTTTATCATCAATGCAGGTTCTGGTTTTAAGATGGCCTGGAAAGCTGTCAAATCTTGTCTTGATTCCAAAACAGCTAGTAAGATTAATGTAAGTTCAATATTTTCTATAGTTTGGCCTTTTAATTTTCGTTGTAGTTTCTACTCTTCTCAGTCAACAGAATTTACCACATTTACAAAAATTCTCTCAGGTTCTTGGTAGCAACTACCAGAGTAAGTTGCTTGAAATTATTGATGCAAGGTAACTAAATTTGTTTGTTGCATATATGTTGGTTAGTTCACATTCAATTGTATTGTCAACTAAAGTTCTTGATATCAATTAAATTTAGTGAGTTACCGCAGTTTCTGGGAGGTAGCTGCACCTGTGCCGATCAGGGAGGTTGTATGAGGTCTGACAAAGGTCCCTGGAAAGACCCCAACATATTAAAGGTCTGATTACGCTGTGGATAAACTTGATCTGATTGTATGATCCCTTTCTTTCTCAGTGTTATCTCATATATGTTTTAATAATATGACTGAATGCCTTCATAAAGATGATTGCCAATGGTGAAGCGCTATATTCCAGACAGATTGTGACAGTCTCAAACAGCGAAGCAAGGGTAATTGCCTATGATAACCCATGTTAGAGTCACTAGACTGTCTTTCACAGTGCATCTCATTTATTTGTCATCCTGGGTCAGATAAAGAGTAGCGACACATCTACAGCTGAATCAGGATCTGAAGTGGAAGAAATTGCTTCTCCTATGCCAACTAAAAGCTATGTACATCCTCTATTGGCTCCTGTCAGTGAAGAGGTATGTGCTTGCAAATTGCAATGAATGATTATTGGCATGAAAGGATGTCATTCATTACATTCCAGATTTTTGAAACATCACCTAATACAAGGATGGTCTTTTCGTCTGTGCAAGAGTGCTTTCACTGGATAAAATAACACTTAGACTCTCATGCTATAAATTCTTAAATCTTGAACTAACAATGATGTTTGTATAGGCTAGAATGGCTGGTAAGGCAGTCTCTGCTGCCGGTTTATTGGAGTGTGATGAATATGTTCCCATGATTGACAAGGTTGTAGATTCTGAGTGTGAGATACAAGTATCATCAAATCAGAGTCCATTTACATCTGAAGGTTAGCAATATGAGTTGTTGCCTGTTCTTTTAATTGACCAATATGACTGGCATGTACAGAAGAAACTATTTTGCGTACTGCATGTCTTCTCAGCTATAAATTGTTCGTTTATATTGGAACTTTTACTGCAGGATCATCCTGAATTTAAATATATGCTTTAAGTCAAATTTTGTTGCCTTCTAAGTGGTCTTGCAACAGTTTGTTTTACGTATTCTCTTGCAAGATATACAATGTCAACGTCAAGATTTATTGAGAACTCTTCAGCACCAAAAGAAACAGTGTTTCGAGCATTGGACATTTTGTCTTCTTTTTTCCTCGCTTGCATTTTAAAAGCTTTTAGCTCACCATAACAGATTTAATCACATTATGAGAACAGTGTAATCAAACCAGAGCTTGACTATTTCTTGCTATATTTTCAAAATACCCGACTTTGATAAAGTCCTTTGGCTTCAATTGCAGGGACTCCTATGGCACTGGTAGAGCATACTCCAAAAGGAATCTATGGTCATATCACTGCTTTAGTTATTTCCTTCTTGACCCTTTTTTCTCTCATCCGAACAATGGTGCTGCATCTGAGGAAGAAGCCGAGTGTAAGTGATTTGACATGTAGCATTCCTGACCAGCATGTTGAATCAATGTTCAAGGACGAAACTCGTCCTCCTTCACCTGCTCCAAGGTTTACAGAGGTAGACCTGGTGTCATCTGTTGTAAGAAGGCTGGGTGATCTAGAAGAGAAGGTTGAGATGCTACAGTCAAAAAGATTTGAGATGCCTCATGAGAAAGAGGAGTTGCTGAATGCTGCTGTTTGTCGTGTGGATGCATTAGAAGCAGAGCTAATTGCTACAAAAAAGGTAATTGTCCTCTATCCAGCTTGAGCACAAATGATTTCTTCTATACCACCACCAGGTTGTGACTAAACTTGTAAAAACCATCAATTTCAAGCCTTTCTATCTTGATCCGGGTGTCATGCTCCTTTTATTAAATGACTCAAGCCTGGTGTAAGAGCAATGTCGATATAGCTTGTTGTTTGATTTATGGTTTCTATGATGATGCATTGTTTCTTCTTGGTGATGGGAGTTTTTGATGTGTGGTACTGATTTTGGTTCTAATTATAAGTAGGCTCTCCATGAAGCTTGGATGCGGCAAGAAGAACTCCTGGCATACATAGATAGTAAAGAAGAAGCCAAGTTTCGGGTAAGTCAAAAGATATATATCAGTATATGCGATGTGAATGATTTTAATTGGTTAGATAAATGATTGTATGTGTAATGTGTTATATGCTTGCATGCATGCATGCATGATGCAGAAAAAGAAGTTTTGCTGGTAAGATGAGAATGAGGGTGGAGTAGCAAAAAGAAATGGCATTATATTTGGATCATCACTCGATACATTGTATACTCATAGTCATAGAAGATGGATAACAATCTTTCTTATGGAGGTTTGTGTGATATATATATATATATATATATATCAGTGTCTCAAACGAATTGCAATGTGAAAATAAAAACACCAAAACATACAACACAGTACATAAGTATGCGCCTATGTTTCATTGGCTGGTTATTGTTTTTGAGGTTTATTCCACTAGTTTATTGTAATATATACTCAAAGAAAATAAATACCACCTTTTCATTATTTCATATTCTGATTTCATATTACCTACTTACAAAATGAGAAGATATGAAACTGTAATTCAACGTCATTTTATCTTTTTTTAATATAGGAATGATAAATCAGTTTTTTCTTCTTGATTTTTAGCATTTTTAGTTGGATTTGAATTTTTTCAGGAGAAAAAAGCTGAAAATCAAAAGGAAAATATTGATTTGTTATTTTCCTATTGAAAAGGGATAGGGATAGGGATGATGTGGAATTACAATTTCATACAATCTTTTCTCCTTACGTGAGAATTGAGGTGAAACCAATTAATATTTTTTTTTATAAATTGATAGTGAATTGTTTTTATTGAATATCATTATCATCTGTTTAGGATAATAAAACTTTTTAACTTCCCATATCTTTTTCTTATGGTCATTCTAGCTGGCTTGCACTAGTATTTATTTTAAACTTGTATTTTTTCCTATGCTCAATTGTTTTTGGACGTTTTGATAATATTTGATTCAAAATTAGAATGATTAAATACAATTTGGAAAAATATTTAGCAACAACAGTATTACATATATATGTCAGTGTAGAAGAAGCAGACTTTGTTGTAAGGCTTAATACTTATTTTTGCTTTTGTATCATATATAAATCCTCAGTTTAATACTTTAAAATTTTTTGGGTCACTTTAACATTGTACTTTTCTTCCTTCACCATATAGTTTTATATATCCCTAATGAATATGGATAGATGCATGTCCAAGTTCATTTTGGCTACATTTTTTTGAATTGTTTTATATTTTTTTTAATTTCAAAATAAATTTTCAATATATTTCTTTAAGTTTTGATAGGATGATCTTGAACGTTTGTGTCCAAATTCATTCTAAAATGTAGTTTTAAAAATATTGGTTTTTAGGTTTGTTTTTGAAGTTTAGTTTTTATTAAATTATTTTAGAACTTTATTGTATTTTTTAGAAATTTTAGGAATTTAAATGGAATTTTGGCTTTTTTTAGACGTAGTAATATTTGATTGAGTGAGGGTATTTTTTTTAATGGAAATTATAGATGAGGTAATGAGGCAGATGAAAAGAAAATACAAAGGTCAAAGTGATGAAAAAATTTCTAGAGCATCAAATTAAGAAGTTGTGTAATATTATTCTAGAAAGAAAAGAATTTGTGTATGTTAAAAGGGTCAAAAATAGGTATATTATTCTAATGTGCAGCTCAATCATGTGCTGGTAATACATGGTAGAAGTTGTCATGGAAAAAGAATATATAATATTTTTAATTATTTATTAGTCAAAGGCATGAAGGGTTAGGCATCCATAAAGAAATTAAAATGGGTAAGGCATGTGAGGCATTGTTTGATTAAATACCATATTTATATGTAAGCTAGGATGCCACGTGGGGATAAAACCTGCATAGACTAATCATAGGATGCCAGAACAAATCCGGCTTGTCCTACAACCTTACCCCCATTTGGGCAGAGTCTGCCCCTTACTCCAAGCCCAAAGCACAGGGTTGCCAATGATGACTAATAAACTTCTACCATCATTTGTTTCCCCTTCCAAAATACCAAATTATTATTTTAATTTTTTGAAAATTTTAAATTTACAAGTTAATTTAATTGTAAAAATTAAATTAAATTTTATTGAATTTTATGAAAGTTGTAGATTTAGTTCTTTGTATTTTTATTTGATCAATTTTAGTTTTTATATTTTTGAATTGGTCACTTTTAAAAATTTTAGTCTTAACCTAAAATATAACAATTAAACTTGTTTAGCTAAGTCTTTATATTTTTTGAATTTTAAAATTTCAATTTTAATGCAAATGATAATTGAATTTATTAATTAGATTTTTAGTGAGTAATATGTGGAAATAATACGGTGACATGACTTTATATATATGATATTATGTTTGACACATTGAATTTTAGAAATAATAAAATTTTACTTAATGAATTTAACGGTTATTATTCGATAAGAACTAAAATCTTAATATTTGGAAAGTAAAAGACTAAAAATGATCAAATAAAAGTGGTTATTTTACTCAAATAACCCCAAAAAATTGATATTTACGTAAATGATCTTGATTAAAAAATAATCACTTAAATGACTTGAAATAAACAGTAAAATTGGGCTTGGAGACATTAATAGCCGGCACCACAATGACTTTTGACCCAATCATTGCTTGAAGATTGTGTCAGAGTTTAAAAAAAATAATTTTTTTGATTTTGGAACTTCAATGACCGACACCAAGATATTTTTTTCACACTATATCATATTAATATATATTTATACCAGTATTTGAAAAAAAATTGAGATGTTGGGACTTCAATGGTGAACACCAACTTTTAAAAAAGAAAAAGAATTTGCTGCACATAGTCCCGGCCATTGGCCGAACCTGCAAAAAGAAGGCTTGAAGCCGACCATTGATAGGTAGAACCTGAACTAGCAAATTCAAAAAGCAAAGTGTATTGTTTTACCAATTTTTGCTTGGGATTAATTGATATTAATTAATCAAAAGTTGTGACATAATTAATATCCAATGGAATTAGCAAATTAGTAGGGAAATATCAGGCTTTAGCTGGGGACAAGGGTTAGTGCCTAGCCCTTATCTTAGAAATAGAAATACAAGGACTAAATTTTAAATTATGAATAGTATAGAGACTTATGGTATATTTAAAATACTTTATTATAATCAAGTAGTTAAAAGGATTAAATTAAAGTATTATATTTAAAGAGAGGCTAGAATGCAATTAGACCAATTAACCAGGGCCAAGTCACGTCCCTGCTCCAAGGGATGTTGTTCCACCTGTAAAGGTTTTCCAATTTTCTTGGAAATTAACTTTTTATATCCTACTGAAATTTATCGATTTATGTAAAAGTACCTGAAGCTTGAATTTTATTATGAAAACAGTAGGTGAAAAAATTATATATTAAATTCATAAGAATTAATATAAAAAACAAATGAGATTTTAGTTGAAATAGTAAAGTTAAAGTATGTCTCGAGTTTATATCAGATCAGATATATGTAATTTGTTTAGTTTATATAAAAATATAAAAAGATAAAAACACTCTCATTGAAATATTTATTACTTTGTAAAAATAATAATTTTTTTGATGATTTTATAACTCAATTGAGATCCAATTAATATGTGATACCAACTCAATCAAACTTTTACATCAATAAATAAGTTCGTATTGAGATGTATAATTCTGATAATAACAAATTTAATCTTTAATGTTTACCTTTTTTTTCAATTTGATTTTTTTTTTTAGTTAAATTTAGCTCTTAATCTTTTAAAAAGAGTCCAATTTAACCGTCAGCCTTTCAAAAAGAGTTAATTTACTATTTTATAATAGAAATACTAAGTAAAACGTTAAATTTTTTAAACATAGCAATTATCATGACAAACCATGTATATTTCATGCTCATTTTGTTAAGATTTTTATGAACATTTTATATTTATTTAATATTTTTTAATATTTTGATAAATTTTAAATTATTTATTGATTTGACATATAAAACAATAATATCATGTCAATAAAAAAGTGCATGTTGACTTTCATGTGGATTGCCCAACCAACATCTTTAAAAAATTATGCTTTAATCAACATTTTTATTAAAAAAATATCTTTTTAAAAAAGTTAAGGACTAAATTTAGATAAAAAAGGACTAAATTGGTAAAAAATAAAATATTGAAAACTTGCATTCATTCCCCCTTTAACATATCTCTTTGAAATGTTCCAACAAAATAGTTTAAAAAATTTTCTTTTGTCCAATTGTTGTTATTAACAACAATAGTCATAGATTGTGCTAATCATCTATAGTTTTTTCATAGTCTGATATAGGATATTTGTAATATCTAAATATATTCCTTCTTGAGCAACATTTTTTTATTAAGATCATCTATCCTATGAGGTATAGTTGATTAGACGATTCACCTAAATTTTTTGATTTTATTTCATTAGTAGCAATATTTTCAGTTTGATTACCAAAAATTCTAGTTGTATTATCTTTTTGTTTATATTGTTTATTAAAAGATCTTAAATTTTTTAATAGATCTAAATCTATTTTTCTTTTTCCTTTAGGATTTTGATCTGTTTGATTAGTTTTCATAGGTTCAGGTATATTTATGTTTTCATCCTCATCTGTTGAAGAATTTTCTTCTTCAAATTCTTCAGATTTATGACTTGTTACTTTTATATCTTCTAGATTTATATTATTATCTGAATTATTAGAATTACTATTACTATCTGTAGAATCATAATTCAGCACATAGTAATAATTAATTAGTATAAATAAATATTTATGTTTTTCATAAATTTGTTCAATAAGTTTTAGATATTCTACTCTTTCATTTTTATCAAAAGTTTTAGAAAATTTTTCTTTCCAATGTTCTATAAGTTGTTTATAGGACTAAAAATTTTCTCTTTGTTGATATGTATATTTTTTTCTTATGTTTTTCATTTTTTGAAGATGTTTCTTCAAAAGAAGTGTCTTCTTCTTCCGACAAGACTAATATTATATTACTATTACTATAATATAAGGGACCTAAATCTACTTCTTGTTCCATATTTTTATCAATAAGGATTTGTTTTAATTTACTGTTAACTTCTGCTAACATATCTTTAGATTCGTTGTTCAAATCTAATTCAGTTGCTACTCCTAAATTATTCATTTGTTGTTCTATTTTATTGAATTTATTGTATAACTTATGAAAATATATAGAGGTAAAATCTATTAAGCTATTAAAACTTTTACTAATTGATGAAATATTAGTTTCGTTTTTAGAATCTATATGCATAGCATGATTGTAAATTTTATCCTTATATAAACAGTCAGTTTCTTTCATGAAATTTATCTTAGGTACCTAAAATCGTCTGTTATCTTTTATATTCTCTCACTTAAAATGTCAATAGTCCTAACACAGACATAAACAAGCAACAGTAAGACAGAATAACAGATATATGGGCTTTAAGATAAACAAGCATGAAAATAAACAAAGTTGTGAATAAAAGATAAAACTTACAATAAAACTATGATATTATTCCTTCAGTAAACGTTACATTGTAGCTCTGATATCAATACCAATACACAGAGGATGATACGAAAAGGATGATGGATGATATTGAATATTTTACAAAAGAAATAAGTTTAGAGAAACTATCAAGAAGATTTCTAAGAAAACTCGAATGCCTTGTTTAGGCTACCTCTTCTCCTTTTATAGAAGAATTTCATAACTATTTTTAATAATATTTCAACAAATGAAGATGAAAACATAGATATACCTGAACCTATGGAAACTGATCAAACAAATCAAGATCCTAAAGGAAAAAGAAAAATAGATTCGGATCTATTAAAATATGACTTTTTAATATCTTTTAATAAACAATATGAACAAAAAGATAATACAACTAGAATTTTTTGATAATCAAACTGAAAATATTACTACTAATAAAATAAAATCAGAAAATTTAGGTGAACCGTCTAATCAACCTATACCTCATAGGATAGATGATCTTAATAAAAGAAATGTTGCTCAAGGAAGAATATATTTAGATCTTACAAATATTCTTATATCAAACTATGAAAAAACTATAGATGATTGGGCACAATCTATGACTATTGTTGTTAATAACAACAATTGGACAAAAGAAAAATTTTTGAACTATTTTGTTCGAACATTTCAAGGAGATGTGTTACAATTTTTAAGAAGATGAGAAGAATCAGAAAAAGGAAAAGAACAAAAAGGACAGTTAATCAATCAGATTCAAACTTTCAAAGATATATTAAAAGGATTAACTCATATTCTAAAAACAAAATTTTGTGGCTATACTGATAAAAAAGATCAAGATAATCTATCTAGTTATGTGTTGTCAAAAATTAAATTATGTGATATAAGATATTTAGAAACCTTTTCTAAAAAATTTATTCATGAATATCAAAAACTAAAAAATGAAAATATAGAATTTTGAAAAAAAAAAATATTTCCATAAATTACCACCTCTATTAGATGAGATTTGTATAAAAAAATATGATTCTTATCTAGAAAAGCATAGTAAAATATCAGGAATAGATGCTGCGATTATAGATTCTATAAGGAATAAAATAAATTTTGCAAAAGAAAGAATAACTAGTCATTGTCTACAAATTAAAGCTGCTAAACAAGTTAAGCATAAATTAAGTAGTCAACATTGTACAAAAATCCTAGAAAATGAATGGAAATTTGAATGTAAACCAATACGTCCTAATAACTATAGAAAATATAAAAGAAAAAATAGAAAATATAAGTTTATTAAATAGAAACCATGGAATAAGAATAAGAAAACTATAATAATAATAATAAAAAGAAAAGAAGATTTGTTAGGAAAAAACTCCTAAAAATCTTAAAAAAACAAATATGTAAATGTTTTATATGTGATGAAGAATAACATATAGCACCAAAAAGTGTTAGGAAAATGATCAAAACACTTGAATAAGAAGAATTAGAAATATGCTTTGAAGAAAAAGAGGAAATAAATCTTGAAAAAATATTATATGAGTTAATTTCAAAAACAGAATCTGATACAGATGATAAATAATATATATTTATGTTTAGTACAAGACGCAGTTCTAATAATCAGTTAGAAGAAATTCCTAAAAATGAATAATATGATATAAAATTAGGAAATCTAATCGGAGAAGAAAAAGAATTTTCTGATGAAATTATAGATAAAATAAATAAAAAATCATATTTCTAAAGAAGAAATTTATAAAATATCTAAATATAAAATTTGGTGTCACAGACATATTTAAAAAATAAGTGATAATATCATTGCTAATGATACAAGAGAATGATTAACAGAAATCTCATTATTTTCTAAAGAAAAAATTAAGAGGATTAAAAAGAAATATCCTCAAGTTAGATACATACATTTAGGAATTATTATGATAACTATAAAAGCATTATTTAGAAGAGGACTTGATATTCCAATAATAGCTGTATTATTAGATAAGAGATTTGAAAATCCAATGAAAGCACTTATTGAAAGAATTCAATCAAATTTGCATTCAGGAGTAATAGGATTTAAGGTTAAACCAAATTACTTTATATTTATTACAGTCCTTTAATAGAATAATGTTTATGTCTTAGAATTCAAACAAAAAATTCTGAAATTAATGATTTAGCTGAAGATCTAACAATAAGTTTGACTTCTGTTAATGAATATACTAATACAGCAGAAGTAGAAATAAAAGAAGTTCATAACAAAATTATTGAACTTTTTGAACCAAATAAATTTACTACTGAAATACAACTAAAATTATTACATTTAAGTGATTTATCAATTCCAAGAGACTGGATGATAGATAAAATTAATAGTCTCAGTACATCTAAACCAGTATGTACGATAGAATATATGTTATTTGGAGATAAATTATACTTTAAAAATAATACAATAACAAATATTGATAATAATCTAGTTTTACCCTCAAACACTCAAATAGAGGAAGATGAGAAGAATCCAAGTAGAAGTTTTATATCTATAACACCTATAGGAATGGAAACAGTTCACATTCCTATATTTCTTACAGAACCAAGTAAAAAATTCTATCACCTCTAGAAACACTAGAGTGGAAGAAATACAATATTTAATAATACTTCAACAAATGAAAATTGAAACAAGTGATGTTATTACATTCTCAAATTTTCAATCTAAAAAATATTATACATATATTGAAGTTACATTTTAATTTAGAGAATATAAGACATATTCTTTACATGTTTTACTTTATACTGGAGCCACAACCAGTAGCTGCAGAAAAAATGCCATTTCTATAGAAAAATGGGAACCAATAAAACATCCAATAAGAGCTATATGAATAGATGGTAATGAAACTTTAATTTAATATAAAGCTAGGAATATACCGGTCTATATAAATAATGTAAGATTTGTTATACCAAAATTATTATGTTTTCCAGAAATGCATGGAGACATATTACTAAGAAATAATTTTATATATCAGCATTTACCGTTTGCTATTGATAAAAATATAATTATGTTATCTATAGAAAAAACTTCTATAGAAATATCATTAGTAGAAAATCATAAGTTTGTTTGTAATAAAAAATTTTCACCATCAAGAAAAGAACTGATAAACCAAATAAAAATAACTTATTGATTGTTTAAAATACTAGAAAATATTTTTTAGTAAAGAACCATTAAAATTATGGAAAGATAATCCTAGATATTGTGAAATTAAATTGGAAAATCCCAATAAAATTATTAGAGTAAAACCTATAATCTATACTAAATAAGATATAGAAGAATCTGATATTCAAATTAAAGAATTATTGAAAAAAAGGATTAACAGAAGAAACTAATAGTCCACATTCTAACCCAATCTTTATGGTTAGAAATCATGCAGAAATAAAAAGAAGAAAAGTATTGATGGTTATTAATTATAAAATGTTAAATCAAAATATTACTTTTGATGAATATTTTATTCCAAGAAAGGATGTTTTAATTAATCAAACAAGACATGCAAAATATTTTAGTAAAATTGACTGTAAATCAGAATTATGGCAAATCATACTAACAAAAGAATCTAAACCTCTAACAGCCTTTAATGCACCCAATGGATACTACCAATAGAAAGTAATACCATTTGGATTATGTAATGTCCCTCAGATATTCTAAATATGGATGAATTCTATTTTTAATAAATATAAAAAATTATATACAGTCTATATAGATGATATTTTAGTATTTTCAGAAACATTAGATTTACATAAAAAATATTTAATTATTATTTCTCAAGAATTTATAAAACATGTTAAACTCTAAGAAAATAGAGCTAAAAAAATAAAAATAGAATTTTTAGATCTTCAATTACAATATCATATTATAGTAATAATAAAATAATTTCCTGAAAAAATTGAAGATAAAAAATAGCTTTAGCAATTTGTAGGAATTATAAACTACGGTAGAAATTTTTTTCCAAACCTGTCAGAAAAATAGGTATGTTATATGAAAAATTTTATAAAAAAAACATTTTACTTGATCTAAAATAAACTCAAAAACTATAAAAAAAGTTAAAATCTGAAATAAATCGGATTCCTAAAATTTATTTACCTAAACAAGGTGATAAATTGATTTTGAAAACAGATGCCTCACAAAATCATTGGGGATGTATTTTAAAAGCTAAAACTAATAATAATGAAAAATTGTTTTGTTGATATAATTCAGAAAAATTTAAGTTAAATGAAATTAATTATGTTATATTTGAAAAAAAGAATTGTTAGTTATATAAAGAAAGGAATAAAAAAATTTCTCATATATTTAGCGCTTAAAAAGTTTATTATAAAAATTGATAATCAGACAGTTGAACATTTTTTTACCAATAAAAGTTTAGAAACTGTACCAAGAAGAATTAAATGGTATAATGAATTATGTACTTTTATATGTCAAATGTACTGACTTTATTATTGCTGATTATCTTAGCAGGCCTTATGGATAGAAGTAAACAATATCTAGAAAAACCTCTAGAAAAAGTTGGAGAATGGACCATAGTCCGCAAACACGGATATGATTTCAAAATAAAAAATCCTTATAAAGGATTTATAAAAATACCTTCTTAGGTACCATTTTATCTTAATCAAGATAAGACAATTAGTCCCAACTCAAACATTTACACCACAGGTAAATTACTTGCCTTAGTCACAAGATCCAAATTATTCATACCAAGCCAGTTATGCAGAAGTTATTCAAAAAGCAAAAAAAATTTGCGTAAAAAAAATTTGTTGAATACACAATAAATAAATGAGGTAAAAGATTTTTATAATACAGGTTTACCACTGAAGTTAAATACAATTTTATTAATGAAATATGGAAAAACCATATTACTGATCAAAGAGTAAATTTCAAGAGAACTCTTATTAAGCTTTCACAATTTTTAGTTGAAAAAAAACTAAAGAACAAGAAAGTCATGATTTATTATTAAAATCTATTTTATATCGTGACTAGGAATATATTGAAATAAGTTACTTAGACATTAAGGAGATAAATAATTTTCTTGATATAGTTCAATATTTTAAAAATATGGGAACCAATAATCCAATTTTTAATAAAATATTTAGACTATGTCTTTATAATAAGGCTTGATTTATTTTATCGATGGATTTGTTTGGTAAAATTAACAGGATCATTTGCAATCAGCAAAATCTATTTCAAAAATCTTTTTCTGAATATTTTTTTAAGCCTATGTTTTTACTAATCAATTGAGAGAAAAATTCCCTACTATTAAGTTTAGACTTGATCATGAACCATTTGATATAAGTAGTATTGATGGGGTTTTGTTAGGGAAATTACAGTTTAAAATTGTTCTTTCAATCTAATAAAAGATTTTTCAGCATTTGTTAAAACTATGTTATTATGTATGGTTTATGAAGATGATTTTTATTATTATTTTCATATTGATATCAGTAGCCTAATTGGTATAGCTGAAAGAGAAAAATTTTATCAGCCATATTAAATATGAGATGTTAAAAAAATGCTCGGAGGATCCAAACTCTAGGCAGTACATGAAGACAATGATCACTTGACAAAATACATTTACAAGTGCCATAATAATCTTAATTATTATCAGATCCATGCTGGAATTGATCTTATGGTTAAACCCAAAGACCTACTACAACAAAGAACATATCATCTTTGGTCTGATGGGCGAAGAATTTTGGCATTTGATGCTAGCTACAGACAAGAAGATATAGATGAAAAAACCAGTCAACTATTAAAAAAGATAGTTGATATAGAAATTGATGATTTCCCATCATATATTATTGAAGACATAAAGAATACATAGAAAAATTGGAATTCACCCAGATTGTCAAATGATTCATTAATTTTAGAAGAAATTGAAGAAATGAATCTTGACAACATTAAAAAAGGTTAAAGAAACAAGAAAGACTCGTGAAAAGTACCACATTCAAAAGAAGAAGACACGTGGAAAGCACCACGAAAGACACTACTTTCAAGAAATAATAAAGAAGGAGGCTATGTAAAAATTTCTTGCTAATAGACAAAAATGTCGGCATCAAATAGATGAGACACGATCCTTATCAGAACACTACGCAGATCTCAAATATTTTTAAAAATAGTTATGAAATTCTTCTATAAAAGGAAAAGAGGTAGCCTAAACAAGGCATTCGAGTTTTCTTAGAAATCTTCTTGATAGTTTTTCTAAACTTTCTGAGCCATCCTCTCTGTTCTCTTGTAATAATTTCTTTTCTAAAATATTCAATATCATCCATCATCCTTTCTGTATCATCCTCTGTGTATTGATATTGTATCTTTAGCAACGATATTATCATTTATTTTTTCGAAATGTTTTTGACACCAAATTTTATATTTAGATATTTTATAAATTTATTCTTTAGAAATATGGTTTTTTATTTATTTTATCTATAATTTCATCAGAAAAGTCTTTTTCTTCTCTGATTAGATTTTCTAATTTTATATCCTGTTGTTCATTTTTAGGAATTTCTTCTAACTGATTATTAAAACTACTTCTCGTACTAAACATAAATATATATTTTTTTATCATCTATATTAGATTCTGTTTCTGAAATTAATTCATATAATATTTTTTCAGGATTTATTTCTTCTTTTTCTTAAAGTATTTTGGTCATTTTCTTAGCACTTTTTTCTTTGTTAGGACAATTTGATACTATATGTCCTTTTTCATCACATATAAAATATTTATATATTTGTTTTTTTTAGGATTTTTAGGAATATTTTTCTAACAAATCTTCTGTTCTTTTTATTATTATAGTTTTTTTTTATTCTTATTCAATGGTTTCCATTTAATAAACTTATATTTTCTATTTTTTATTTTATATTTTCTATAGTTATTAGGATATACTGGTTTAGATCCAAATTCGCATTTATTTTCTAGAATTTTTGTACAACATTGACTACTTAATTTATTTTTAACTTATTTAGCAGTTTTAGTTTGTAGACAGTGACTAGTTATTTTTTCTTTTGCAAAGTTTATTCTATTTCCTATAGAATTTATAATTTCAGCATCTATTTTTGATATCTTACTATGCTTTTTTAGATAAGAATCATATTTTTTTTATACAAATCTCATCCATTGGAGGTGGTAATTTATGGAAATATTGTTTTTTTCCAAAATTCTATATTTTCATTTTTTAGTTTTTAATATTCATAAAAAAATTTAGAATTTTTTTTTAAATATCTTATATAACAAAATTTAATTTTTGACAACACATAACTAGATAGACTATCTTGATCTTTTTTATCAGTATAGCCACAAAATTCTGTTTTTAGAATATGAGTTAATCCTTTTAATACATCTTTGGGAGTTGAATCTGATTGATTAACTACCATTTTTGTTCTTGTTCTTTTCTGATTCTTCTCATCTTCTTAAAAATTGTAACACATCTTCTTAAAATGTTCCTACAAAATAGTTTAATTTTTTTTCTTTTGTCCAATTGTTATTATTAACAACAATAGTCATAGATTGTGCCCAATCATCTATAGTTGTTTCATAGTCTGATATAAGAATATTTGTAATATCTAAATATATTCCTCTTTGAGCAACATTTATTTTATTAAGATCATCTATCCTATGAGGTATAGGTTGATTAGACGATTCACCTAAATTTTCTGATTTTATTTCATTAGTAGCAATATTTTCAATTTGATTACCAAAAATTCTAGTCGTATTATCTTTTTGTCATATTGTTTATTAAAATATCTTAAAAAATCATCTTTTAATAGATCTGAATCTATTTTTCTATTTCCTTTAAGATCTTGATCTGTTTGATTAGTTTTCATAGGTTCAAGTATATCCATGTTTTCATCTTCATCTGTTGAAGAATTTTCTTTTTCAGATTCTTCAGATTTATGACTTGTTACTTTTATATCTTCTAGATTTATATTATTATCTGAATTATTAAAACTACTACTACTATTACTATCTATAGAATCATAATTCTGCATATAGTGATAATTAAATAGTATAAATAAATCTTTATGTTTTTCATAAATTTGTTCAATAAGTTTTAGATATTTTACTCATTCATTTTTATCAGAAGTCTTGAAAATTTTTTCTTTCCAATGTTCTATAAGTTGTTTATAGGATTGAAAGTCATATCTTTGTTGATATGTATATTTTTTCTTATGTTTTCATTTTTTGAAGATGTTTCTTTAGAAGAACTGTCTTCTTCTTCCGACAAGGCTAATATTATATTAGGACTTGTTTTAATTTACTGTTAACTTTTGCTAACAGATGATCTTAATATATTCTCTTTGTATTAGTAATATAATATTAGCCTTGTTGGAAGAAGAAGACACTTCTTCTGAAGAAACATCTTCAAAAAAATAAAAAATATAAGAAAAAATATACATATCAACAAAGATATAACTTTCAATCTTATAAACAATTTATAGAACATTGGAAAGAAAAATTTTCCAAGACTTCTGTTAAAAATGAAAGAGTAGAATATCTAAAACTTATTGAACAAATTTATGAAAAATATAAAGATTTATTTATACTATTTAATTATCACTATATACTGAATTATGATTCTATATATAGTAGTAGTTCTAATAATTCAGATAATAATATAAATCTATAAGATATAAAAGTAACAAGTCATAAATTTGAAGAATCTGAAAAAAAAAACTCTTCAACAGGTGAAGATGAAAACATAGATATACCTGAACCTATGTAAACTGATCAAACAAATCAAGATCCTAAAGGAAAAAGAAAAATAGATTCAGATCTATTAAAAGATGATTTTTTAAGATCTTTTAATAAATAATATGAATAAAAAGATAATACAACTAGAATTTTTGGTAATCAAACTGAAAATATTGTTACTAATAAAATAAAATTAGAAAATTTAAGTGAATCGTCTAATCAACCTATACCTCATAGGATAGATGATCTTAATAAAAGAAATATTGCTCAATGAGGAATATATTTAGATCTTACAAATATTCTTATATCAGACTATGAAAAAACTATAGATGATTAGGCACAATCTATGACTATTGTTGTTAATAACAACAATTGGGCAAAAGAAATTTTTTTGAACTATTTTGTTGAAACATTTCATGGAGATGTGTTACAATTTTTAAGAAGATGGGAAGAATCGGAAAAAGAAAAAGAACAAAAAGAGGAGTTAATCAATCAGATTCAAACTTCCAAAGATGTATTAAAAGGATTAACTCATATTTTAAAAACAAAATTTTGTGGCTATACTGATCAAAAAGAACAAGATAGTCTATCTAGTTATGTGTTGTCAAAAATTAAATTATGTGATATAAGATATTTAGAAAACTTTTCTAAAAAATTTATTCATGAATATCAAAAACTAAAAAATGAAAATATAGAATTTTGAAAAAAAAAACAATATTTCCATAAATTACCACCTCCAATGGATGAGATTTGTATAAAAAAATATTATTCTTATCTAAAAAAACATAGTAAGATATCGGGAATAGATGCTGAGATTATAAATTCTATAGGAAATAGAATAAACTTTGCAAAAGAAAAAATAACTAGTCATTGTCTACAAACTAAAACTGCTAAACAAGTTAAACATAAATTAAATAATCAACATTGTACAAAAATCCTAGAAAATGAATGCGAATTTAGATGTAAACCAGTATATCCTAATAACTATAGAAAATATAAAAGAAAAAATAGAAAATATAAGTTTATTAAATAGAAACCATAGAATAAGAATAAGAAAAACTATAATAATAATAATAACAAAAGAAGATTTGTTAGGAAAAAGACTCATAAAAATTTTAAAAAATAAATATGTAAATATTTTATATGTGATGAAGAAAGATATATAGCACTAAATTGTCTTAACAAATGAAAAAGTACTAGAAAAATAATCAAAACATTTGAAGAAGAAGAATTAGAAATATGATTTGAAGAAGAAGAGGAAATAAATCCTGAAGAAATATTATATGAATTATTTTTAGATGATGAAGAATATATATTTATGTTTAATACAGGAAGCAGTTTTAATAATCAGTTAAAAGAAATTCCTAAAAATGAACAATAGAATATAAAATTAGAAAATTTAATCGTTGAAGAAAGAAAAGACTTTTCTGATGAAATAGTTAAAATAAATAAAAATCATATTTCTAAAGATGAAATTTATAAAATATCTAAATATAAAATTTGGTGTCAAAGACATATTGAAAAAATAAGTGGTAATACCGTTGCTAAAGAAACAAGAAAAGGATTAAAAGAAATCTCATTGTTTTTTAAAAAAAATTTAAAAGGATTAAAAAATATATCCTCAAGTTAGATACATACATTTAGGAATTATTATGATAACTATAAGAACATTATTTAAAAGAAGACATGATATTCCAATAATAGCTGTATTATTAGATAAATATTTGAAAATTCAATAAAAGCACTTATTAGAGAAATTCAATCAAATTTGCATTCAAGAGTAATAAGATTTAAGATTAAACCAAATTACTTTATATCTATTACAGATCCTTTAATAGAGGAATGTTTATGTCTTAGAATTGAGACAAAAATTCTGAAATTAATGATTTAGCTGAAGATCTAACAATAAGTTGGATTTCTATTAATGAATATATTAATATAGTAAAAGTAGAATAAAAGAAGTTAATAACAAAATTATTGAATTTTTTGAACCAAATAAATTTACTACTGAAATACAACCAAAATTATTACATTTAAGTGATTTATTAGTTCCAAGAGACTGGATGGTAGATAGAATTAATAACCCCAGTACATCTAAACCAGTATATACGATAGAATATATGTCATCTGGAGATAAATTATACTTTAAAAATAATACAATAACAAATATTGATAATAATTTAGTTTTACCATCAAACACTCAAATAGAGGAAGATGAGGAGAATCCAAGTAGAAGTTCTATATCTTCAACACCTATAGAAATGAAAACAGTTCATATTCCTATATTTTCTACAGAACTAAGTAGAAATTCTATCACCTCTAGAAACACTAGAGTGGAAGAAATACAATCTTTAATAATACTTCTACAAATGAAAATTGGAATAAGTGATGTTATTATATTATCAAATTTTCAATCTAAAAAATATTATACATATATTGAAGTTACATTTCAATTTAGAGAATATAAGATATATTCTTTACATGCTTTACTCGATACTGTAGCCACAACCAATAGCTACAAAAAAAAATACCATACCTGTAAAAAATTGGAACCAATGAAACATCCAATAAGAGCTATATGAATAGATGGTAATGAACCTTTAATTCAATATAAAGCTAGGAATATATCGATCTACATAATTAATGTAAGATTTGTTATACCAAAATTATTATGTTTTCCAGAAATGCGTGGGACATATTACTAGGAAATAATTTTATATATCAACATTTACTGTTTGCTATTGATAAAAAAATAATTAAGTTATCTATGGAAAAAAATTTCTATAGAAATATCAAATCATAAGTTTGTTTGTAATAAAAAAATTTCACCACCAAAAAAAGAACAGTTAAACCAAATAGAAACTAATCATTGATTGTTTAAAATACTAGAAAATAATTTTAGTGAAGAACTATTAAAAATTATGGAAAGATAGTCCTAGATATAAAATTAAATTGGAAAATCTCAATAAAATTATTAGAGTAAAGCCTATGATCTATACTAAATAAGATATAAAAGAATTTGATATTTAAATTGAAGAATTATTAGAAAAAAGATTAATAGAAGAAATTAATAGTCCACATTCTAATCAAGCCTTTATAGTTAGAAATCATGCAGAAATAAAAAGAGGAAAAGCTAGCATGGTTATTAATTATAAAAGGTTAAATCAAAATATTACTTTTGATGGATATTTTATTCCAAGAAATGATATTTTATTTAATCAAGCAAGACATACAAAATATTTTTGTAAATTTGACTGTAAATCATGATTCTGGCAAATCATGCTAATAAAAGAATTTAGACCTCTAACAGCCTTTAGTGCACCAATGGACACTATCAATGGAAAGTAATGTCATTTGGATTATGTAATGTCCCTCAGATATTTCAAAGATGGATGGATTCTATTTTTAATAAATGTAAGAAATTTTGTATAGTCTATATAGATGATATTTTAGTATTTTCAGAAACATTAGGTTTACATAGAAAATATTTAAATATTATTTTTCAAGAATTTATAAAATATGAAATTATATTAAGCCCTAAGAAAATGTAACTAGAAAAAACAGAAATAGAATTTTTAGGATTAAAATTGTCTACGGATGGTCTTCAATTACAAGATCATATTATAGTAAAAATAAAATAATTTTTTGAAAAAATTGAAGATAAAAAACAGCTTCAGCAATTTTTAGGAATTATAAACTACGATAGAAATTTCTTTCCAAACCTGTAAAAAAAATAGGTATGTTATATGAAAATTTAAAAAGGATAAATCTTTTACTTGATTTAAAACAGACTAAGAAATTATAAAAAAAAAGTTAAAATCTGAAATAAATCAGATTTCTAAAGTTTTTTTTACCTAAACAAAGTGATAAATTGATTTTGAAAACAGATGTCTCACAAAATCATTGGGGATGTGTTTTAAAAGCTAGAATTAAACAAAGTGATAAATTGATTTTGAAAACAGATGTTTCACAAAATCATTGGGGATGTGTTTTAAAAGCTAGAATTAATAATAATGAAAAATTACTATGTGAATATAGTTCAGAAAAATTTAAGTTAAATGAAATTAATTATGTTATATTTAAAAAAGAATTGTTAGCTATAAAGAAAGGAATAAAAAATTTTCTCATATATTTAGCACTTGAAAAATTTATTATAAAAACTGATAATCAAGCAGTTAAATATTTTTTTACCAATAAAAGTTTAGAAACTGTACCAAGAAGAATTTGATGGTATAATGAATTATGTACTTTTTTATGTCAAAGTTACTGACTATATTATTGCTAATTATCTTAACAGGCCTTATGGATAGAGGTAAACAACCTCTAGAAAAAGTTGGAGAATGGACCACAGTCCGCAAACACGGATATGATTTGAAATAAAAAAAATCCTTATAAAGGATTTATAAAAATACCTTCTCAGGTATCATTTTATCCTAATAAAGGATACTATGTTCAATATCTCATGATAGGACAACTAGTCCCAACTCAGAATTTTACACCACATGTAAATTACTTGTCTTGGTCACAATATCCAAATTACGCATACCAAGTTAGTTATGCAGAAGTTATTAAAAAAGCAAAAAAAATTTGCGTAAAAGAAAATTTGTTGAATACACAATAAATAAATGAGGTAAAATATTTTTATAATCCAGGTTTACCACCGAAGTTATACAATTTTATTAATGAAATATGGAAAATCTATATTATTGATCAAACAGTAAATTTCAGGAGAGCTCTTACTAAGCTTTCACAATTTTTAATTCAAAAAACAACTAAAAAAAAGAAAATCATGATTTATTATTAAAATCTATTTTATATCGTGATTGAGAAGATATTGAAATAAGTTACTTAGACATTAAGAAGATAAACAATCTTCTTAATATAGTTCAATATTTTAAGAATATGAGAACCAATAATCCAATTTTTAATAAAATATTTAGACTATGTCTTTATAATAAGGCTCGATTTATTTTACCGATGGATTTGTTTGGTAAAATTAACAAGATCATTTGCTATCAGTAAGATCTATTTCAAAAATCTTTTTCTGAATATTTTTTTCAAGCCTATGTTTTTACTAATCAATTGGGAGAAAAATTCCCTGCTATTAAGTTTAGACTTGATCATGAACCATTTGATATAAGTAGTATTGAATGGAGTTTTGTTAGGGAAATTACAGTTCAAAATTTTTCTTTCAATCTAATAAAAGATTTTCCAGCATTTGTTAAAACTATGTTATTATGTATTGTTTATGAAGATGATTTTTATTATTATTTTCATATTGATATCAGTAGCCTAATTAATATAGTTGAAAGAGAAAAATTTTATCAGCCATATCAAACATGGGATGTTAAAAAATGCTTGGAGGAACCAAACTCTCGGCAGTACATAAAGATAATGATCACTTAACAAAATACATTGACAAGTGTCATAATAATTCTAATTATTTTCAGATCCAAGCTGGAATTAATCTTATCGTTAAAGCCAAAGACCTATTACAACAAAGAACATATCATCTTTGATCTGATGGATGAAAAATTTTGACTTTAGATGCCAGCTACATACAAGAAGATAGAGATGAGAAAACCAGTCAACTATTAAAAAAAATAGCTGATATGAAAATTGATGATTTCCCATCACATATTATTGAAGACATAAAAAATACATGGGAAAATTGGAATTCACCCAAACTGTCAAATGATTCATTAACTTTGGAAAAAATTGAATAAATGAATCTTGACAATATTCAAAAAGGCTAAAGAAACAAGAAGAACATATGAAAAGTATCACATTCAAAAGAAGAAGACACGTGGAAAGCACCACAAAAGGCACTAGTTTCAAGAAATAATAAAGAAGGAGGCTATGTAGAAATTTCCTTCTAATGGACAAAAATGTCGGCATCAAATAGATGAGACATGATTCTTATCATAACATTATATGGATTTCAAATATTTTTAAAATAGTTATGAAATTCTTCTATAAAAAGAAAAGATGTAGCCTAAACAAGGCATTCGATTTTCTTAGAAATCTTCTTGATAGTTTTTCTAAACTTTCTGAGCCATCCTCTCTGCTCTCTTGTAATAACTTCTTTTCTAAAATATTCAAATCATCCATCGTCCATTCCGTATCATCCTCTGTAAAAATATGATTCCATATTTTTATTAGAAAATAAATAATAACTAGTCATTGTCTACAAACTAAAGTTGCTAAATAAGTTAAGCATAAATTAAGTAGTCAACATTGTATAAAAATTTTAGAAAATGAATGAGAATTTGGATGTAAACCAATACGTCCTAATGGCTATAAAAAATATAAAAAAATAGAAAATATAAGTTTATTAAATGGAAACCATAGAATAAGAATAAAAAAAATTATAATAATAAAAAAAGAAAAGAAAAGAGATTTGTTAGGAAAAAAATTCTTAAAAATCCTAAAAAATAAATACACAGATTTTTATTAATCAATCAGATTCAAACTCCAAAAAATATATTAAAAGAATTAATTCATATTCTAAAAACAAAATTTTGTGACTATACTGATAAAAACAAGATTAATTCAGTTCGGTATCTTACCTTTAAAAGAGAAAAAAAAAACCTTGCATTTATTTATTGCGGGAAACTCCAACCCTCCTTCTTCGTAATAATTTCACCAAAATTTTAATAAATGTTTTGAACGAAATTTGCTTATATCCAATGTGCTACTATTTTTTTTTTTGTAGTTTTTTTTTGAGTATTTGATGTAACATTTTTATCCACCTAATCTTCTTTCCTAATTTTGTGATACTTTTTTATAAAATGTGTTAAATCATTATATTTATTGAAAAGAAAATTATATCTTAATTTTTTTTAAAAAGATTATATTTATTGAAATCAAAGAAGTTAAAAAAATTAAAAATATCAAATTATAATAAAAGGGCAAAAGCACCCTATAGAATTTCACTGTCAAATTATAATTTAATGTGCTTAACAATTCGTCAGTCTCTTAAATTAAAAAAAAATCATATATATTGAAAAAAATTTGGATCTTTATTCATAATAAAATAGGCCCAAAAGTACAAAACAACCCAAAAAACAAAATAGCAAAACACAAAAGAAAAGGCCTGACAGAAAGCCCAATCCAGGGATCGAAAAGAGGATACTCTAGAAACATCATTGCTTCAGCCGAATGAATTAAATGAACCCACCTCCTAAAAAGCAACAATTCCTGGGAAACAACAATATCTTAGATATTTCCAACAGCCAGTTTCTTCCAAAACTCTTCCTCTCCCCAAAGCCACTATCTCACAGTAATCTTAGCAGCTCAAACCTTTCCTATCCCTCTCCACAGCTTCTCGTGCAACCTCAGGGACCCATCTCTGAAACTCCATTCTTCTCCAGTTTTCAAGCCCCCACTGCTAGCAAATGAGCGATTATTAAATTACTTTTTACACCGGATAAGAGAGTACCAACTTCCAAGTAATAATGTCCGGATCCCACTTTCAATAATCTGACGCCTCGATTATCAGCAGTAACTCATCATAAAGATCTTGATCATAATCACACGCTACTTGCCCAGAGATCTCAGTATATCAATGGCTGAAATCACATGATCATCAATAAAAACTGACCCCGCTCAGTAATTACTATTAGGTTTTTTACCCTCGTAGAATCGAAAAGAATTACAAAGAAGAAAGAACACAAAAAAAAATAGCAACAAAATTGTCTGCTGAAATTTTAGTAAATATTCACTTGTATTATTCTATTTAATAATAAATCAATAAAAATAAAGGTATTTATACTAAAACATAATTTTTAATTAAAGAAAGAAATAACTAAGATTTTTATGCTAATAAAAGCTAAAAATATTATTCTAAAAAAATTTAAATCAAATTTGAATAAAAGAAAATCACTCAAAACCAATTTTAAACTCTAACACTCCTCCTTGGCTTTTATGCTACTAACACTAATTTTATCTCTCAACTCTTCAAGCCTCGACTTCCCAAACAGTTTTGTCAGAATGTCTGCAAATTGATCCTTAATATTGCAGTAGACCAGAGTCACTTATTTGCTCTATTTGACTTCTCACACAAAGTGATATTTGATCTTAAAATGATTCGTCTTGCCATGAAAAACTAGGTTATTTGCAATTGCTATGGTAGACTGGTTGTCGTTAAAATTTTGAGTTGCTTCAACTTGCATATTATCCAAATCAAACAAAAATTTTCTCAACCAAATCGCTTGATTAACTGTTGCTGCTGCAACTACATACTCAGCCTCAACTGTGGATTGAGCAACTATCGATTACTTCTTTGAACTCCAAGAGAGTACTTCAGATCCAAGTGAGAAGAAATATTTGGAGGTACTTCACATATCATCCACTGATCCAGTCCAGTCACTATCGGTGTACCCAATAAGTTTTAAGGTGTTCCCATTGCAATATTCGCCTTTGCGAACCAAACACCAAAAACAATTGTTCCCTTAACATATCTCAGCACCCTCTTCGTCGCTTTGAAATGAGAAATATCACAACAGTGCATAAAACTTGATAATAAGCCAACAACAAACATAATATCAGGCCGCGTTGTTGTTAAGTACAACAAACAACCCATAAGACTTTGATAATTCTTCTTATCAGTTTTCTGGAAATTTCCACTATTATTGAGTTTTTCTCCAAGCGCTACAGGCGTGCTAATTAGTTTGCATTTCACCATACAAAACCTCTTTAAAATCTTCAACCCGAAGCTTTGTTGGTTGATGAAGATTCCATCCTGAAGTTGCTGCACTTCCATCCCAAGAAAATATCTCATCTCCCCGAGATCAAACATTTGAAACACAGTTAGCGAGAGCAAAACTCCTAGTAGTCATATCAAGGTTCGCAGATCCAAACACTACGACTTACGAAACTCATTTAAATTTCTCTTAAGTTAAAATTGGAACCGCTAACGAGAGTTAAAAGCTCTTAGCTATCATAATAGGGTTCTCATGTTCGAACACTGCGACCTGCAAAAATTGGTTTAGATTTTTTCTTAAGATAAAATTGGCCTAAGATTAGGGAAAGACAAATTACCATAACATTAAAACTCAAAAGTTTTATCTCTTTCATTCACTCAAAGATTAAAAATCAAAAGCTTTATCTCTTTCATTCACTCAAAGAAAAAAAATACAAAATTACAAAACAATAAACAACTAGTCTCAATTTGGTCGTTAGGGACCTCATTCTCCCTCCCTTCACTCTCTCTTCTCCTTCAGCAAAATTAGTATTGTTAGCAGCATGATTACCAACAATGCCATCACCAACAGAAGTAACGGTTGGTTCCTCTAGAGGTAAAAATCCTCTGAGTTTTTCCATTTTGATAAGAATTCCTCCCAAGCAGCTCTTAAGGGGCAACGAATGTCAAAGTCAAGCTGGTCCATTTCCACCTCAGAGAGAGAATCAAAATCCACCCTGCGAATATCAAAAGGCCTAGCAACAACTTGAACATGCAGAAGAATGTTACTCGACAATGATATCGCTCAACATATTCAAAGTATTCTTCTTAAAACCCTCAAAGACCTCTTCTTGTTTGCGTTTCAATGCTGCCATTGCACCCTCGTGATCTGCACTGATTCGACTGACAACTACTTTGTGCTCTTCAGCGACCCTTGCCAACTCAGCACGCAAAGCAGCAACCTCACTAGATAGTTCATCATTCTTCACCTGCTTAGCTCTGAAACTCCTAGTGAGTTCCTCATTTTGCTTATAAAGCACCTCATTCTCGATCCTCATCTCTTGCCATCGAATGTCGGAAACCTTAAGGTTTGCTTCGGGCTTCTCCTAAGTAGCTTTTGTTCTATCGATTCTTTCTTCAAGGTTTAGGCTAAGTAAAGAGGCCTCAGTAAGGAAGGCTTGTAGGGAGGAGTTGAGTCTTAACAATTCAGATTCTTGTGAACTCCCAGATGACTCACTAGTGCATAACTTCCCCTGCGCAGTCTCCGACGTCGAAGCTTTTTACTTCCTCACAATATATTGCAACTCTTTACTATTTATATTTTGGTGGCTAGGGGCTAGCTCTCCCCTATTCCCAATTGGTAGCTCGTTAGGAGGAGGTACAACAAAAAGAAAGATGCTAGGAGAAGGAGCGTTATTGCAGCCAGGAACAGGAAAACTCTTACGAGCTGTAATTTGTGAGCTCTTAGAGAGCGAAGTAGTAACCATTATAGTAGAGGTCCTAGAGTGATCTTTTGTCCTTTTATGACGAAGCTCTAGACTGCCACTATTAGTATCCTCCTCACTACTAACCATCACGTTAACAGCCCTCGTACCAGTCACATCAGTTTTGAGCCTCTTACGTTGGTCCCTCAAGGCAGCTCGTAGATCCATCGCTTCTGTAGCTTCTATAGCCTCGTTAATTTCTCGTGAGGTACTAGTTGAATCCTCAAAATCACTCCCTAAACTGCAAACTATCTACATCATCAACAACCCTAACATTAGCAGGAGCAGGTAGTAGATTAACAGATAGAGTGCTTATTATGTGTGGCGAGCTCGATATCGATCAAGGATGAGTTTTTATCCTACAATACATATAATAGAAATTTCTGGACTTTTCTATCAACCTTACAAAAATTCGGCCCAACTAATTATTGTCACTATAAAGTACATACGACTATGATTACCCTTTGAAAATCACACCTAACACCTCAACAGCCTCTCTATTAACACCCCGTGTGTACTAATTGGGATTGTGACCCTTTAGACATTATAAGAAGATGTTCCTTTCAGTTACAATTTCCTTAATTATTAAAGAGTTAGCAATGCGGAGCCTTCCCAGTTGGGCTTCCCCTTTAACCGTCCTAATAGTTCGCTGGAAAGAACACATATCCGCGCTTGAGGCAAACCACCGTAGGAAATCCAAACCCATCGATGAACTTACATTTCACCCTGATATACTTACCCCGGTTCAATCGAAGGTTTAGGCATTGATTTGCAATTATACCAAGGCTTTTCTCACGAGGAGAGCAATAATAAAACCCTATTGAATTCCCCCAATTTTGAGCCATTAATTGTTATAAGTTTTAGAAGACTGCGAGCTATAGTGCTTTGTTACAACGACAACAATCAATGAAATACGTCGTCTCAATCCACCATGAAAATCTATAGAGTTCACCAAGGGCAATCTGGTAATCACCGAGAAGATGGCAGAAGAATGGGTTTAAAGGTAGATGAAACCTAACCTCCAAGGTATGAAAGGGGAGCAGGAAACTAGAATCATTGGTATCTTTGAGCCGATGTGGACTCTCGGGGATGAAGAATTCATAGGCAAATTTGGGAATTTCTATTCCTTGCGTACGAATAGCCCGAAGCATTTCCTCATGCTTTGTAGTGTAAAAGATAATATTGGCCTGAACAAGAATTTTAAAGGCACGTTCCTGCGGTGGACAACATGGAACTATTTGGCCATGAGCTTCTCTCATTCTCGGCATGTTTTTAGCAGAAGGAAATAGAACTATAAAAGAAATTTAAAACCTAAAACAAAGGATTACTGAGGTTTACCTTGAAGAAAAACTTCGATCGATTCTAGTGATAAAGATACTAAAAGCGTAAAATTTAGGGTTCACAAAACTCCCCCTTTTAAAAGAAGAAAATTTCCTTCACTCCTCGATACTTTGTGTAATTAAGAAAAATAAACGATCCATACGCGAGCAGGCATAAACAATTCAATTTTCAATGGCCAGATGCACGTACCCAAAACTCAGTCAACCACGTGGCAAGATAGCACGTAGAGATAGCTCTCAAAGAGAGCTCGCGGATGGGGTCCGCGAACACCACTCGAAGATAGCAAGCTCGTAGACATAGCTCGCAAGGAGAGCTCACAGATGGGGTTCGCAAACGTCACTTAAAGACAGCGAGCTCGCAGACATAGCTTGAAAGGAGAGCTCGTAGATCAGGTCTGTGAGCACACCTCACAGAAAGAATCTGTGAACGTGCCCTTACATCTCGCAGTATATCCAAACATATGACGAGTAGGTATGACACTCGCAAAGGACGTCAATCCGAAGAACAGAAAAGACCGCGTGCTCCGTAGACACGTGTCCAGCCATCAGATTACGGAGCTTACAGAGAATGTCAGTACTAAGGATGGGGAATGTTAGTACTAGAGGCCATAGAGTTGAGAAAAAATAGTGAGCCCCACTATGAGTTGTAATAGTACCCGTAGGAACATGTATAAATACCCCCAATATTCCTATCAATAAAGATACAAGAAAAAATATTACTCAACATTCTTAATTAAATTAAAACATGTAAAGTAAAAAACATAAATATTGTTTGAATCAATTCTATTTATCTATCAACATATTGGTTTATTACATAACTATTCCCGTAACAACATAATATCATATAACTACTTGCTAACTTCATCTTTACATATTACTAATTTCTTTGTCTGACTCAAAATTCAGAGTTTTCAAAGTGCAAAGCATAAAGTTGAGTTGACTCGGAACGACCACAGTTGCACAACGTCATCAACCTCAAGTTAGTTTCACTTCACGATAGAATTCCAAGAAGTTGTAATGATGTGCATTGAACTATTGCCCATAACCCACTTGTTAAAGTTGATTTCAGTTTCCTCCCTTAATGGTTCCAACAAACGAGTTTTAATGGCATTATTTTAGTCTTCAAAAGCTTAACGTCGAATTAGTTGAAGAACTCATGGGATTTGAGTTGTGAAAATGGTATTGAGAATGTACTTGCTTGAGGGTTTACGTCGAATAAGAATAGTTTATTTTTGATCACCAAAACATAATTCGATCTACCTAATTTTTCAACGCTATTCTCTGCCTTGAATTGTTTCTTTCTTTTCAATCCCTTCTTCTCTTGAAACTGAGCCTAAACATAAGAAACCAAGATTTTTATTTCCAGCTTTTTTGATATTGAAGCTTTGTTGTTGCGATTTCTCTTGATCAACTCTCGTAACCTCTAACAAATAATTGAAAGCACTTAATTTAGGATCAATGCTTGTGTCCTTGAAATCTTCCAACCGAATGAATTCCATTGTCTTTTTTTTGAGGTAATCACGAAATTGATACGCCACAAGTATATAGAGAGTTAAGTTTGGTAAATAGTATGGATTAATCCTGAATATATAAAAAGAGTGTGAGCTACTTTGCTTCCAAGTCAAGTAATTCAAACAATATTTTTGAATGATATAATATCACCAACTGTAACTAAGTCTCTCTCTGTTCATATGTTGGCAATTTGGCAATCATCGAGAAGATGGCAGAAGAATGGGCTCAAAGGAAGATGAAACCCGGCCTCCAAGGCATGATAGGAGAGCAGGAAACTACCGTCACTGGTATCGTTGAGCCGGTGCGGACCCTCGGGGATAGAGAATTCATAGGCAAAATTAGGAATTTAGATTCCCAGCACACGAAGAGCCCGGAGCATTTCCTCATACTTTGTAGAGCACGTGACAAGATTGGCCTGAACAAGAATTTTCGAGGCACATTCTCATGGTGGACAACGCGAAACTATTTGGCCATGAGCTCTTCTCATTCTCAGCATGTTTTTAGTAGAAGGAAATAGAAGAACGAAAGAAATCTAAAACCTAAAACAAAGGATTGCTGAGGTTTACCTTGAAGAAAAACTTCGACCGATTCCAGTGATGCAGTCGAAACTAACTAAAAATATAACTAAGGCAAGTGCACCTATCAATTAATAATATAGTTACGGTGAGCACAGATATCGTTCCCACTAGGACTAAAAGTACTAGTAGTAGCTGTCTTCCTATTATTTAACCGATCAAATGAAGTGATTATTTAAAACTAAATTTAGCTAATTTAATAAACTAAAATGACGACAAAGAATAAATCAAGAAATAACAAATGTTCAATACCAAAAAGCGAGATAATACCCAGGAAAGAATCCATCTAGATTTCATCTGTCATTATCATTCTGAATTAAACAATTTATTCACTTAGTATCTTTATCTATAGAAATCCTTAAAATATGCTAATACCTCTATTCAAGCATAAAAGCAATTGACTCTAGGTTGATTAATTAAAATTTCTTCCTAATTAAAACCCCTATTATCGCATTAATTCGATATATGGATTCCCCTATTAGATTTGACTCTAATCTAGTAGATTTATGTCGTCTTATTTCTAAGATTGCATGCAACTCCACTCAATTATGCTAGATCTTCTCTTAAACAGAGTCTATTCATTCTTTGATTTAAGCACATCAAACAAGAGTTAATATTCTTGAAATACTAGATCAAGAATTAAGCACACACAATTGAGAACAAAATCTAAGTATTTATTGCGTAAAATCAGAAATCAAATGACAAAATTTATTATAGGGTTCATCTCTCCTAGGTATTTAGAAAATTAGTTCACGATAACGAATAAAAACATCTCAAAGACAATATAATCACAAGACGAGGAAAAACTCATAATAAAATCAAAATAAATTAGAAAGTAGAAATCTGCTTCAAAGACGACTTCAATGGTGTTTTCTCAGTTGTTTTCTTGAATAATCTCTGACGGTTAGGGTTTAGGGCATGAAGGATTTTACAGAAAATTCAAAGTCCAAATTCATATCACTCCATCCCCTATTTATAATACATGGAAATCTCTAGTTGGATCCAAATTAAATTCTAAAAAAATAACTAGAATTAAATCTAAACAATAATTCCCTAATTAGATCCATATTAAACTCTAAATTATAAAATCTAAAAGATAAATTAAAATTAAATATAAAAAATATAATAATAATAATCCTAAATATTAATCCTAAAAAATAGAGTTTAAATTTAAATAAAGTCTTATGTCCAATAAATCTCTTCTTAAGTCTTTCACACTTTCATACTTTCGACACTTTCTCTTTCACATTCACGCTTTTTGCCCCTAAATGCTCTCCTAAGTATAGAAACATTAATTTAAAGGATTAAGAGCATAAAATTCACCAATTTACATCAAATTATCATAAAAAACGCATAAAGAATGGGATTAAAATATGTTACTTTTATCACTTATCATCCAGTCACAAAGATACTAAAAGTGTAAAATTTAAGGTTTACAAAACCCCCTTTTAAAAGAAGAAATTTCCCTCGCTCTTCAATGCTTCTTGTAGTCAAGAAAAATAAACGACTTAGATGCGAGCAGGAAAAAATGATTCAATATTCAATGGCCAGATGCACGTACCCAAAACTTAGTCAACCACGTGGCAGGCAGCTGTTATGCACCACAGCTCGCAGTGTGTTCATCAAGCTACATACATGTTTGATGTAATAGGCTTAAGAAGCACCACTTTGTAGCACCCCTTAAGCCCACTAAGGGGAGGGACTTGATTGTTATACATCAGAAATCTTCAACCCGAATATTAGAAAGGATTCAAATCTTCGACCCATGACTTGAATGGGGCCTACTTAATGACAGTGAGCTCACAGAGATAGCTCGCAAGGAGAGCTTGCAAATGGGGTCCACAAACACTACTTGAAGACAACGAGCTCACAAATATAGCTCGCAGACGAGGTCTGCAAGCACACCTCGCAGAAGGAATCTGAGGTCATCAACCTCAAGTTGGTTTCTCTTCACGATAGAATTCTAAGAAGTTGTAATGACGTACATTGAACTATTGCCCATAACCCACTTGTTAAAGTTGATTTCAGTTTCCTCCATTGATGGTTCCAACAAACGAGCTTTAATGGCATCCTTTTTGTTCTTCAAAAGCTTAAACTCGGATTCGTTGAGAAACTCATGGGATTTGAGTTGTGAAAACGGTATCGAGAATCACTTGCTTGAGGTTTTATGTTGGAGAAGAATAGTAGTTTCTTTTGGATCATCAAAACACAATTCGATCCACCCAAATTTTCAATGATATGTTGTTTCAAGCTTTGGGGTAATAAAGGCGGTGGATAAGAGACAATGGGTCTCTTATTCTCTACCTTGAATTGATTCTTTCTTTTCAATCCCTTCTTCTCTTGGGACTGAGCCTGAACGCCAAAAACCAAGATTTTTGTTTCCATCTTTTTTAATATTGAAGCTTTGTTGTTGCGATTTCTCTTGATCGACTCTCGTAACCTCTAACAAATAATCGAAAGCATTCCATTTGGGATCAATGTTTGTGTCCTTGAAATCTTCCAACCGAAGGAATTCCATCGTTTTTTTTTTGAGGTAATCAAACAATTGATACGCCACAAGTATGCAGAGAGTTGAGTTTGGAAAACAGTATGGATTAATCCTGAATATATAGAGAGTGTGAGCTACTTTACTTCCAAGTCAAGTAAGTCAAACAATATTTTTGAATGACAATAAACTGTAACTAAGTCTCTCTCTATTCATATGTCGGTCTTCTCCGGCAAAAAATATGATGTAAGGGTGAAACGATGCGTTTTTGTTTTAGTTAAACGTTGCGTTTTTGTCATAGCACTACAGCAAAACTGGTTATTAGCGGCATTTTTAGCGACGTTTGGAAAGAAAACGCTGCAAAAGGTAAAGCAATAGCGACTCTTATGGGTAAGGGCCGCTAAAGGTAGAGCAATAGCGGCGCTTATATAAAAACGCCGCTAAAGGTCAGAGCAATAGCGGCGCTTATGGGCAAGCGCCGCTAAAGGTCGGAGCAATAGCGGCGCTTATGAGAAAGCGCCGCTAAAGGTCGGAGCAATAGCGGCGCTTGTGGGAAAGCGTTGCTAAAGGTCGGAGCAATAGCGGCGCTTTCCTATAAGCGCCGCTAAAGGTCAGAGCAATAGCGGCGCTTATGGCCAAGCGCCGCTAAAGGTCAAAGCAATAGCGGCGCTTATGGCCAAGCGCCGTTAAAGGTCGGATCAATAGCGGCGCTTATGAAAAAGCGCCGCTAAAGGTTAGAGCAATAGTGGCGCTTTCTCATAAGCGCCGCTAAAAGTCTAGTTTATTTAAATTTTATATATCTTAAATTAAATTAACTAATATAATACAGACTTAAATCAATTAATTGATACATTAAGGGAAAATTTTAATTATCTTTAATTATATTTAGATAATATTGTATAAAAATAATATAATTTGTTAACAATGGGATTTGAACTAGGGTTATAAGGAAAAATAAACAAGCATTTCAACCATTAAAGTTAAATTGATTAATTGACATATTAAGGAAGTAATATTATTATATTACTTATATTAAGTGTTTTAAAGATTTATCGAACCTATTCCGTACACGTGTCAAATTTAAAAAAATAATACGATAATTCTGTAAAAAAATTGCCCACCTTTATTTACATCATTTGCTGTGCAACGTTTCAAAATCAATAACATAATTAACTTCTCATAAGTTATTCATGCTAAACTATTGAGTGAACTATATGATTTAATCAATGATAATATCTATTCATTAATTCCTAATTAATATAATATTTTTGGTATGCAAAATTAGGAATATTACCTTTTCATCCTTAATTCATTTATAAACACAAGAATCATGAATGCTTTGCTTAAAACCATATGTTTGGATCGCTTGATCAAACTTTAAGTTTTATGAGTGAAATGTTTGCTTAAGCTCATTTATAGATGTTAGCAAATTGCAAACTTTATGCTCTTGGTCTTTCGTTAATTCAATCCAATTTTAAAACATAATTTTTTAGCTTTAATTTACTTAGTTAATACAAGCTAACAAAAACGAATTAATTATCATTGAGAGTTATTAATTTCTTAGGCATTTGAAGTATAAAGAAAGTTATGTATTTGAGAGTTGTCGAGATTAATAATAATGAAGTTTTTAAAAATATTTATATTTGCTTTAATTTGTGATTTACATTGTATTAAACTATATTTTTTTGTAACAATAGGATAAAATTAAATATTGAGGGTTAAATTGTTTAAAATTGAGATTAAATTGATACAAAATATAGATGTTAAGAGTTAAATTTATTATTATGCCAATTTTAAAATTTATTACATCATCTTTTCCTGAATTATTTAATAGCGGATGACTAAAGGGAATATAATTTTCAAAAATTTTAATGGAATTGTTATAATTAGTTTTTGTTGAAGGTGGGTTGCTGTTTGAGTCGATTTCAGATTTTCAATGGAGATATTGTTCTCGAGAGATTTATGTTTAATTTTTAAGTTATTTTTATGTCTTTCAATTTTACGAAGAGTTTTCGATGAATTCATAGAATTTTAATGAGAACTTTATATAATAATATTTTCGTTTAGGATTCGATTGATCTAAAAAGCAACTTTCTCTCAACAAGTTTATATATATTTTTTTGTCTTACTCAGACCGAGTATAAACATGTCGGGAAAATTTCATCTGAGTGAATGTTATTTTATTAAAAAAATATATTTTTTAAAGAAATCATATTGCTATTTATGATTTTTATAATAAAATTACATAAAGTAATTTTTCTTTTTGGACTCTTTGGATACTCATTATATATAAAAACAGAACCCTACTCCTTCTGTTTTCTACGGCGTTTTCTCCTCTGCCGTTTTCTCTTCATTCATATACCCCACCTTCACCCAAACCAGACAACCCTCCTACACCCAAAGACCGACAGGGTGACCAGCTTGCCCGGACAGTCGCCGGTGAAGTTCCGGCACTATGCTGGCTACGTCAAGCTCCGACCCCAAGACTCAAAAGCCTTGTTCTACTGGTTTTTCGAAGCCCAAGATGGAGTTTCCGACAAGCCCCTAGTTCTTTGGCTTAATGGAGGTTGGCATCTTCTTTACAGATTCTCTCTTAATATGCCTTTTCCTTTTCATTGCTTTATGTACTTAATGCTTGAGCAATTTATTGTTTAGGTTTTGGGTATTAAGCGACAGCCCATTACGTATTTCCAACTATAAAAACAAAATTGGCAAAAAACGAAGAAGAAACTCTAAAAATTTCTTCCAGAGGTTTAGGGTTCTTAAAGAGAGAATTGAAATCTAAATCAAAAACCGAAAATGTTGAGGGTAAATCGAGTGATAAACCGAGCACGAGCTTCGATTTCAAATTGTCAATACCTCCTAAGTCATGACCCAAATATTTCCCCTTCACCTCCTCAACATTTCGCTTCAAAATCATCCATTCGCTTCTTCGATGTTTACAAGGCAATTCCTCCATCTCCCCCTTTTTAACTCTAAAATATTTGATTTTTTTAAGTTATAGTTCTTTTTAACTTTTTTTCTTGTGTGTGCAGCTTGCAAGCAAGGAAAAAATCGAGAAAGAACGAGCAAGACTGTAAGTTTAAGCTTGAGCTTTGTTTGTTTATTGAAATTTTGTTACGTGCTCTTTTTTCAATGAAATTTAATATAAATAATTGGTTTAATTTGATTTAGGGCAGTGGTGGATATGGCTACTTGTTGGAGCCGCTCTGGTGGGTTGGCATGCTTACTAGTGAGTTTTTTAATAGCATTTCATTGACGAGAATTTTAGTTTAGCTCAATCGGGTCAATTTAATGCTTTCATTTGTAAAATGATACATTTTAATATGACAGTGATTATCGGGGAGATTTCCAATTTTGTTGCTTATATCTATGCACCTGCTGTTTTGGTAATGCCTCTTGGTGCTTTGAGTGTCATTGTTAGGTAACATTTTTTTTCTTCGTTGATTTGGGAACTCTAATTTATTATTTCAATTGAAACTACTATACTTAATTGTTTGTTTCTGATCCTCTCTCACTTTCTGTTAAATTCGGCAGTGCTTGTTTTAGCACATTTCATGTTAAAGGAGAAACTGCAGAAAATGGGAATGTTGGGATGCCTTTTGTGCATAGTAGGTTCGATAATCATTGTGCTGCATGCTCCCGAGGAGCGTTCTATTAGCTCAGTTGAAGAAATTTGGGAATTTGCTACTCAACCAGGTAGATTGCTAAAGTTCTCACCAGATATTAAATGCTTATATTATCTTATTCTTGGCTTCCATATGTTTACATGAATCTGTTTTCTCTTTTCTAGCCTTTCTTTTGTATACAGCTTCTGCAATAGCTACTGCGTTGGTACTAATTTTGTATTGTGCACCTCGTTATGGTCAAACTAACATTATCGTGTATATTGGACTATGCTCAGTAATTGGATCATTGACGGTAAGAAATGTCATCTTTGCAGCTAATTGCATTTTGAGATCTAATAGTTTTATAATTTTGCTTTCTAGTAATTTCTGTCAAACTTTTATCAATTTGAATGTAGTTTATTCGTCAGTGTTTTAAAAGTAACGGACAATAAATGTAACTTTCTTGCAAGTAATGAGCATAAAAGCAATTGGTATTGCAATAAAGCTAACATTGGAGGGCACAAATCAGGCCACATACTTCTAGACTTGGATCTTTGCAATGGTTGCAATTACCTGTATCATTATTCAATTAAATTATCTAAACATGGTAAGCATTTAAGCATACTCTTAAATCTCACGATGATAAATCATAAAGCTGAAGCAACATGCTACTGATGGTATAGATAATAGATGCCTTCAAAACAAGACTATTTGAAACAAAAAATCTTATGTCACAGAATTCTACAAAATATGTTTGGCAATTAAAAAATTGTTGCACATGTGAGATATTTGACTTTGTCAACCTGCTTGAGTAAACAAACTATATATTACTGGTACGCTTATTTTTCTTTAAATTTGGTAATGATTAGTCTTGATTCGAAAAGTATTGCAATATAATTGCTCAAGGGAAGAAAAGAAATATTCTAGTTCTTACTTCAAAGATTCATAAAAATGTTGCAAACCCTAGGCACGGGAGAATGCTATTAAAGCAGTTGGTTGCTCTTTGTATGTGATGTATGGCTACAAGGAACTATTCTTAAGAATTATATGCTCTGAATTATTGAGAAAAACAGAAAAATAAAATTTGATTGAGGAAAATGGAGAATTATATTGTTTATGTTGTTGCAGGAAATTGTGGAGATATCTTCAACTCTATGCTAAAAGAGGGACCTTGCAATTTAGCATTAGGAATAATTGATGATGTTTTTTATGTTTGTTTTTGTTTCAATTTTGTTAAGAATATTTGTTTTTTTTTGGTATTTCGAGTGTAATTAAATTATTAGATTATTTAGTTGCTTGTGAAATGCAATTTTAGCTTGTCACATGTCTCAAATATCTATATGTATTTACATATTCTAGCTTTGCAAGATTTTATCACTAACACTTAAAAGGGCCTATCTTTCAAGAAATTTAAGAAGGTTTGAGTAAAAATTTAATTGAAAATGAATATGAATTTATAGAAAAAATATTGAAAATTTGGGTTTTATATGAATTAAAATGAGTTAGTAAAATTTGTTAATATTAGTGGCGTTTGTGGGAAAAGCGTCGCTAAAGATCATGGTTTTTAGCGGTATTTGTAGAATAAGCGTCGTTAAAGATCATGTTCTTTAGCGGTGTTTGTGGGAAAAGCGTCGAGATCATGGTCTTTAGCGGTGTTTGTGGAATAAGCACCGCTAAAGATCATGTTCTTTAGCGGGGTTTGTGGGAAAAGCGACGCTAAAGATCATGTTCTTTAGCGGCGTTTATGAGAAAAGCGCGGCTAAATATCATGTTCTTTAGCGGCGTTTATGAGAAAAGCACGGCTAAATATCATGTTCTTTAGCAGTTTAGCGGCGTTTGTGAATAAGCGTTGTTAAAGGCCATGTTTATTAGCGACGTTTGTGATATAAGCGTCGTTAAAGATCATGTTCTTTAGCGGCGGAAAGCACCACTAAAGATTATGTTTTATAGTGGCGTTTTTTTATAAACGTCGCGATTTTTAGCAGCGGTATTTTTTGCGGCGCTTGTAAAAGTGCCGCTATAGGCTCAAAAAAACCCCGTTAAAAACCTGTTTTCCTATAGTTTAGGTTTCTTGATACATATTTGTCTTTTCTTAGGAAAATCGGTTAAATCATGTTCCAGTGATTCTTTTGACTGTAATTGTTTCTTGGATTTGTGTTAAGAATCTTGGTCGTTTGATGAAATGCCTGAACCAGATACTATATTTCTATTTTCTTTCTTAAAAACCAATCATAAGGTTTTTTTTTTGGATAAAATGTTTTCCATATTTTCGGTGGGTGATACAACTTGTATGAGTTGGAGTCCCTCAATGCTCCCTTTTCTTTATCTGCTTTATCAATCAGTGGCACTTGCTGAGGTGAGACAAATAGGTGAAGAGCTTAGCATCTTTTATCTGCTTTAACATCAACTTCGCTATGCCCACTTTTCTTATAATAAGGTTTGATGCACTCTTCTTTAATGGTGGAAGTGCAGAGAATTTGTGCTTCGTTTAGATTTCTTTTTATAGATATATTGTAATATGAAATTTTTATAGTACATTTATATTTGGATTTTTTTATTTTTTAAATTAGTAAATTAAATTGAGAGTATATTGGGGTTTTGTTTGAATTTATACTAAGTTTTGGTTAATATGCTTAAATAGTAAGTTAAAATTGGGATTAATATTGCTCTTAATGGATATTGTTGGATGGGGAATATGGGTTTTTCTAGTAGTACGATAGTTGGATGTGTAATTTGTTGGACATAATATGTTAGCAAACACATATAAATATAAATATTTAAATACAATATCTGTACAAAATAATATAAACAAAAAAAAATTTGTTTATGTAAAATACTCAACAGATCTAAACAAAAATAAATTAAATAAATATTTATTTTTATATAAAAGATCAGATCTAAAAAAATAATTTAAATAGTAGGATTGAAAATATCAGAAATCGAATTAGAGGATCGAGTTTATTAGATGTTGAGGTCTGTTTTCATAGTTTTTTAAGATAGATTCGTCCACTCCTACAATACTTGGAGAAACGTTGGTTGTCTGTCTCTCATGATACAACAATACAATGACCTCAACAGTAGTACCTTTACAGTGATTAACGAACAAATATTGCCTTCTTCTATCATCGGAACGTTGGAAAAACCAGAGAGAAATAAAAATAATTTTTCAAAGTAAAAAAACCAAAATGAAACCGTTGTGTGTCTAAAGAATTTTGCAGCATTCTTTAGGCTTTTATAGACGCTCAAATGTGGAGAAATTTAAAAAATATTCCGTGAATTAAGGATAATAAATCTGATTTAAATGACCTTTAAACAAATTTGAATAGATTAAAATCAAATCGTAATCAATTTGGTTGAAATAAAATCATATTGAGATATTTTATCTTTTTAAAACAAATTATTTTTAATATTTGCTGAGGAAAAAATTAAATTATGTATTTGAGTTTAAAATATTTGTAAACCTTTTTTGGGTTCTAACCAATCCGAACATTTCGTGTCGTTCATGTCATGCACAGGTGCACCCCAACCTCGATGGTTTTGGATTTGCACTCTCATGTGCACTAAAAAAAGCTTCAAGATTAGTTAATTAATAACCTCTTGATGGGTTTTCATATATAAACATATCCCACACTTGATATCTAACCAATGTGGGATTTAAGTTTTTCTTTTTGTCAAATTATTCACAAATGACTTACTTTAAACATCAATTTCTTAATTATTACGTATAGATTTTGAGCATATGATATATCGTTTTAAAGGACTTATGGTGTAGAATATAAAACAATAATTTTATTTTTCAACCCTCCACCTTTGCCTATCGAGAATATGCCTTAAAGTTACCCAAAAATACTATTTTTCCAACATAATTATGCTACTGAATTATCAATGTTGCTATTTTTCGTTGTCAATGTTGGTGTTTCTCTAGAACTATCAATCATTGGAGTCCCTCAATTCTCCCCCATTGCAGTTCCTTCGCAGACCCATGGCACATTTGGGAAGTGTTCAAAGCTGTTGACCGATTGACGAGTGTGATTAAGGTTGAACGTTCGATCGAATCGAATGAAAACATTTAGAGTTAATCGAGTTGATAAATCTTACGTTATCATCCTAACTCGATTTGAAATTTTCTCGAATCGAGTCGAGTGTGATGGAATTCGAATCGAATCGAATCGAATATATTTGTTCGAGTTAAATTTTAAAAAATAACTTTAGTTAATTGTAACCACTATCACCCACCATAATCAAATTTGTTCACCGTAATCAAATTTGTTATTAACTTTCATCATCTCATAATTTATTTATTAATTTTTATATATGGTTAGCTTCTTTGCTTGCTTAGTTGTTTCAATTATTTTCTAATTCTTGTCACTATGTATTTTGAAATTAAAAAAAAATATTAAATGTAAAAATACGATTTTTTAATAAAATTATTTTAAAGGTAAAATATGAAATTGATACCAATATAAAATTTTAACACGAATATTTTATGACATCATTAATAATTTAATTTTAATATAAATATTTAATATGCTTAAATAATTCAATAATATAAATAGTACAAAATGTGAATTTTAATTTAATAATATAAATAATATATATAAATAAAATTATTATTATTTAAGTTTAGGGATTTTTTTGGATATTTTGATTTTTTTTTATTTGGGGTAAAATGTTAGAAGTAAAAGTTTAGAAGAAAAATAAAAAGTTTTCGGGTTATAGGGAGTAAAATTTTGAGGAAGAGTGAATAGGAGAGTAAAATTTTGGAGGGGAAATATTCAAAAAAAATTGAGAGGGGGGAATGGGATAAATGAGGGGGGGGGGAATGAGAGAAGAATAAAAGTTTTAGGGGGAAAGTGGGAGGGAGTAAAGTTTTGGAAGAAAATAAAAAGTTTTGAGGGTTTTTGGAGAAAGTAAATGGGAAGAGTAAAATTTTGGAGAAAAAATATTAAAAAAAATTGAGGGGAAATGAGTTTGGGGTAGATTGGGGGTGCGATGAGAGAAGAGTAAAAGTTTTGGAAAAGTGAAAAGGAGTAAAAGTTTTGAGGGAAAAGTAAAAATGTTTGGGGGTTTGGGGTAAATTTATAAAATATTATAGTTTTATATTTGGTTTATTCGAATTCGAAAACTCAACATGATTCGAACTTGAAATTCGAAAAAAATTCAAGTTGATTCGAATAATTCGATTAACTCAAACAACTCGATTCGTTTAACTCGAAATTCAAATTTTTTTCGATTTTTTTGAGTTGAATCGAGTTTTGCTCACCTCTAAATGAGATAAAAATGATGTTTCTTAATGTTTGTTTTGATGAATCATTTAAAAGTAAGCTTTATTTATTTGTATTTCACTGAATGGAAGAGACTTCTAAGTAGAACCCTTTTGTGAGTGAAGAATAGATATAAAAAAAAAAATTCCCTTTTGCCTTCATTTGTTTACTTTCAAGTGTTTTTTTATTTAATAATTTTATAATTTGTTATCACAATAATCATTTTTTGTATTTGGGCTGAAACAATTTAAAATTTTGGTGTTAAAATAACTTAAATTGGATTATTAATTAGGAGTAAAAAATTGTAAAGTTTATTTGGTTAAAATATTAAAATTTGAAATTTTTTAAATTTGTATTTATAGGAATATAATTTCTCTACATTTTAAATTTTAAAATTAAGGTTTAATTGTTAATATTGTGAAATTTTTTTCTGTTAAATTTGTTGATGACATTTTGAAATAAAATATTCATTTGGTAGCCATGCAATTAAAAAATGATGTTGTAATTAATTTGAATTTTACAAAATAATTTGAACAAAGTTAATAGCTAGACTTTAATTTTGAAACTTGAAAAGTAGGACTAAATTCCTATAAATAGACGCACAAAGATTAAATTTTAAATTTATGAGTATAGGGACTCATGTTATATTTTAACTATAGTTAAAAAGATTAAATTAAGGTATTATATTTAGAGAGAGGCTAGAAATGAAATAGACCAGTTAACCAGACCCAATCACGCCTCTGCTCCAAGGGATGTTGTTCCACTTGTGAAAGTTTTCCAATTTTCTTGGAAAATTTATTTTATTATCCCTAAACTTTACTTTTCATATCCTACTAAAATATATCCATTTATGTAAAGTGCCTGAAGCTTGAATTTTATTATGAATACAGGCTTCATCTTTTAAAATCTATTTGATTATTGTAGGTGAAAAAAATTATACAATAAATTTATAAAAATATAAAAAGACAGAAACACATTCACTAAGACTATGACTACACCAAGCATGCGAGCTCACCTGCTAAAAGAAGTTAATTTGTTAAAGAAGTTAGCAGTTAGAGGTCTGTTAAAAAAAGTTAGTTTGTTAAAAAGCAGGCTTGAAGCCGACCATTGATGGGTCGAACCTAAACTAGCAGTTGTGAACTACGAACTGTGAACTGCAAGCTCACCAAGTGTGCGAGCTCACTAAGACTGCGAGCTTAACAAGATTGGGAGCTCGCACACTAGTTAAAAACTTTTGAATTTTCTAGTTCATGTTCAACCTATCAATGGTCGACCTCAAGCTTTCTTTTTGCAGGTTTAGCCAAGTAATGGAAAGGACTAGGTGCATCAAATTCTTTCTTTTAAAAAGTTGGTGCCGATCATTGAAGTCCCAACATCTCAATTTTTTTTTTCAAATATCGGTATAAATATATACCAGTATGATACGGTATAAAAAAATACCTTGGTGCTGGCCATTAATGTCCCCAAACCCAATTGTACTATTCATTTCAAGTCATTTAGGTGATTGTTTTTGAACCAGGGTTATTTATGTAACTATTAATTTTTTGGGGGGTCATTTGGGTAAAATAGCTAATAAAAGTATATATGGGTTAAGTCTACAACTTTTATAAAGTATAAAAAAATTAACCTAAAAATAACTTTTGCTTCCAAAAAAATAATTTGATCATTTAAAATTTTAAAATCACAAAAAATATCCAAGATAAAATTGTATTTTAACTTTTTTTTAAAATTTAATTTTAATCTCTAAAAATAAACTTCAGTTTGGTCCTAGTTATATTTGAGGAATGGTTGGAAGTTGGAAGACTGTTGCACAAAATCTTGGGCCTCTGATCATTGCCAAACAAGAATATATACTTCTAAGAAAAATGATTGTATGAAACTGTGATTCCACATCATTCCTATCTCTTTCCAATAAGGGAATGACAAATCGAATTTTTCCTCCTGATTTTTAGCATTTGTAGTTGACTTTGAATTTTTTCAGGAGTAAAAAGCTGAAAATCAGGAGGAAAAATCTGATTTGTCATTTCCTTAGTGAAAAGGGATAGTGATGACGTGGAATCACAATTTCATACAATCCATTCTTATACTCCAATTGTGTTTGTTCTACGCAATTTGATTATATCCAATTTTCCCAATATTATTTTCCTCAAAAGAGGGGCTCCAACCTAACCCATTGCTGTACCTCAAAAATACAATCGTATATTAATACAAAATTAGTATTGTAACAGCCAAATTTTCAGTGATGTCGGAAACAGTGATTTCGGGATCACAACTCCGACGTGTCGAGTCGTAAATTTATTTATTTTAATATTTATGATGTCGATAGCATCATATGAAATTCTGGTTTAAACAATTAAATTGATGAGATAGTTAATTAAATAGAAAGGACTAAATTGAAAAAAGTGCAAAAGTAGAATTATTTAATTAGAAGGACCAAATAGGTGAATTAGCCAACAGTAAGTAAGTGAGTGGAAAGATATGTCATTTAAGTGATATAGGTGGGATTTATTAAGTTTAAAATGATTAATTAATTTAATTATAAAAGTTTGGAAATTTACAAAATTGCCATTGTTATATAAGTAAAATTAAAAGGAGAAAATAACTCATTTTCTTCTCATTTTGATCTCCTTCATTCAGCCAAAGAAAGGGAAACCTAGGGTTCCATTGTTGAGATTTTAAGCTTTGATTTGGGTAAGCAAACTTTGATCGTTTTTAGTAATTTTTATGTTTTTGAGTCCGTATCAGCTTAATCTAGCTTATGCAAGGACTAATTTGTGAATCTGTCAAACGTTATTAAACTTGCCATTGTTGAAATTTCTTGTTCTTGAAAGCTTTTGATGTATTTGAATGTTTGATACTTGGGTTAAATCTTTTTGTAAAGTGATTTTTGATAAAATTAGGGTTTAAGGACTAAAATGTGAAAATTATCAAATTACATGTATTATTGTGAAAATAAATATGTGAATGGGTTGAATGAACACCCAAGAAATTTGGCTATGGTTAGTTGTGGGAGGAAATTGTTATTTTGCATGTTTTGTGTTGAAAGGACTAGATTGAATAAAAGAAAACTAGTAATCATAATTTTCCCAAAAAGGATTAAATTGTGTTGAACGACTAAATTATGTAACTTAATGTGAGAATTGAATGACTTGTGAATGTAGACTACGATCGTGCTGCAGATCGCGAAAAAGGGAAATTGGCGGATTAGTCTTTGAAGTATTTCCTAAACTGCAATCTAGTTCGGTAAGTTCGTAGTGTAAATCTTACTTAATATTCCTTGTATATGTATATATTGTCAATGTACAACAAATCGGAAGCATTCAACATTGAATAATGATCGAAGAAATAAAACGCAAGAGATAGTAGGCTTTATGCCGTTAAAATAGTAACGACATGATGGCTAGGGTACCACATGTGTTGCGAGTCCTCGACAGCTCGTGTGAGTAGCATCATGACTCGAAAAAGAGATATGGATCCTATATGAATTACAGGTCCTACAATGGCTGGGACTTATGCTTTATGCATACTCCCGATAGCTCGTGTGAGCAGCATCGTTAGGAAACATTTTACAATACAGATAGACACAGTATCGATGGATGGGGTACCGCATAAGTTACGAGTCCTCGACAGCTCGTGTGAGCAATATCGGGTACTGATAACAAAAAGTTTAAACAGGAAGAGGAGTTGAAAATACTCAAAGAGCAATGGAAACTACATTGACTCGATGGAGTCATTGTTGCTTATTATCATGTTGGTAATTATTAATTATTGAACTTACTAAGCTATAAAGCTCACCACAGTTATTGTTGTTGTTTTGTAGATCGTTTACTGACTGAAGATCGGATCATTGATTTCACCTGAAGCCACACTATCGCGGAGTTTGTCGGTAGATTTTACATCACTTGGTCTTATGGCATGTACGAGGATGATATTAACTTTGATGTTGAACTAAAGATGTTGAAATCTTGTTATTTTGATTGGGTAAATGCATGAAGTACAACATAGATATTTTAAGCTTATGATGCTTGTAAAACTTAGAATTTGTGTATGTAATGTGATGACTAAATGCATAGCTTGTGTTTGATATGTTAAACTTGTATCTTGACATAATTCTTGAGTTTTTGCATACTTGTTTCGGTAGAACTTATACATGTATCGGTAGAAGTTCAGGGTAGGAGAGAGGTTGTTCTTTGACTTGAATTGTATCGGTAGTTTAATTACAAGTATCGGTAGTTTCTAGCATGGATGTATCGGTAGTTGATATCCATATATCGATAGAAGTTGCAGGGTGAGAATTTTTGCTCTCTAGAGTTTTTGGTATTGGTAGTTGCATGACTTGTATCGGTAGAAATCATACTTGTATCGGTAGAACTAGCACAGGTACCGGTAGAAATCTGCACAGTTCTAAAATTGTTCATTGATTTGACTATTACCGATACTTGATCATTAGGTACCAGTAGAAGTCCCCTAAAATGTTGAAAATGCCATTTTTACCCTTGATGAAATTGTGTTATGATTAAATATTGATCCAAAATATGAGAGGTGAATTTTGTATTGAATAAAGATTAAATTATTTTGATATTTTAAAAGTTGAACAGAGTTAAATGAATAGAAACATCGGAATTCCTAACCGACGACGGTGTTCAGGATTTGGGTGTTACAAGTATGGTTTATTCACGCTTTATGTCGGGTTGATTATTTGTTTATATCAAATTACAGAGTAAATTTTAAAATTTATAATATACTCTAAGTAAGATTTTCAGAATCAGACTGGTGGTCTAACTAGCATGACCATAGGTTTTATGGTTCAACAGAATAAATCATTAAAAAATAAAAAATATTTGAAAATAAAAACCACTTCGATAATTTTTTAGCTTGTTTCAATTGGTTCGTACTAGTTTGTGAGTCAATTAGTCTGACGCCTCTCTCTAAATCGAACCAATACTTGGATTGATTCAGTCTAGTTCAAACAACCATGACTCTAAGTCTCTACACTTCATTTTCGTCCTCTTACTTTTATTTTCAAGAATTTAATCCCTCGACTTTTTGGATTTAAAAATCTACTTTCAAATTATATATAACCACCTAAAATTGTAATTGAAAAGTTAATATTAACTATTTGAAATAATTAATTACATTATAAAAATATTAAACTAATTAATAATATTATAAAAATATAAATATAAATATAAAATTATGTTTAAAATTAAAGTATAAGGATTAAATATCATATTTAAGCATATTAGAAGGACCAAAACTAAAAATTAACCACTTTTGCAACACCCTGATACCCGATCAGATCATCGAATCCAAGTTACAAGGTGTCACACTTGTTGTCGGAGCAACTACGTTAACTACATTCAATTAATAATATTAAATTATCAATTTTTCAACCCAATCATGTGTCGAAACCATCTCGAGAACGGGGCTTCGAAGAATCATTTTAATATTTGGAAAAGGAATAAAAAAGGGGAGTCGCCACCAATCTTTTATTTCGGGTGTGATTGGATCACCACAAAATGGTTGAAACGTTTAAAAATGTCGGTCTACGAAATCCAGAAAAAATGGGTTCGGGAGTCGGTTACGCATGAGGAAGGATTAGCACCCTCATATGCCCAAAATTGGTACCACATGATTATTTTCGGGTCTTGTTTTATGAAAACAGTGAAACTCGAGTAAAGTTTAAAATACGGTGTTTATTTTGAAAGGTTTCGTGCATTTTTTAAAGAAATCTTTTTAAGAACATTTGTCCCTGTATTCTGAGCCTCTATGAGAACTAAAGTCGTGTCCAACACGTTAGGGCACCATATTCTCGGAGCTTCGAAATTGAAGGGCATTTAGGGGAATTTTAAAGAGAGTATTCTATCGCGTGGATTATACGAAATTCACACCCAGCACGTTAGGGCATGGTGTTTCGAGGTTTTCACACGAAAGAACATTGTTTCTTTTTTGGTCTTAAAATCCTTTGTAAATATATAAGATTGAAGAATAGTTTGGAAAACTTTTGAAAGGGATATCCGATTTGCGTGAACTACGAAAATCACACTTAACATGTTAAAGCACGATTTTTCGAAGTTTTCACACAAAGGACATTGCCTCGTTTTAAAATTATTTGTGACATATGCATATAGATATACTTTAAGAATTTAAAAAAATTCGTATTAGATTTAAAATGCAATCCTCGAACATATGAAAAAATTTATCCGTTTACTTCTATTTTCACGAAGAATTAAAGTCGCGACCAACACGTTAGGATACGACATTCTCGGAGCCTCGAAGTGAATGGGCATAAAAAAACTTGAAAAGGATATCCGGTTCGCGCGAGTTATACGAAGAAATCACACTCGACACGTTAGGGTGTGATTTTTTGAAGTTTACGCTCGGACCGAATATTGCCTTGATTTTTAAAATAACTTGTAAATGGATGCGTAAATTTAAAACACGAATAATAATTAATAAGAGAAGTTAAATACGAAGCAATATAATAAGCAGATAAATAATATGCGAAAACATAAAATGCGGGTGCAAATAAATGCAAACATTGGTAAGGAAGAAGAAACGATGAAATCGGGGTCGAAAACGAGACTTTTGGATACCCGAGGGCAAAATGGTAATTTTTGGTTAAACCAAGGTTAAAAATGGAATTTTGGAAACTTTGGCGAAATCGGGGCTAAAAATTGAATTTTGGAAAGTTCGGGGGGTAAAATGGTGATTTTTGGTGAAACCAGGGTTAAAGATAGGATTTTGGAAAGTTTAGGGGTAAAATGGTAATTTTTGATGAAACTTGGGTTAAAAATGGAATTTTTGAAAGTTTAGGGGTAAAATGGTAATTTTTGGTGAAACTGGGGTTAAAAATGGAATTTTGGAAAGTTTGGGGATAAAATGGCAATTTTTGGTGAAATCGGGGTTAAAAATGGAATTTTGGAAAGTTTAGGGGTAAAATGGTAATTTTTTTGAAATCGAGGTTAAAAATGGAATTTTGGAAAGTTTAGGGGTAAAATGGTAATTTTTAGACAATCCAGGGACCTATAAAATAATAAAACCAAGAAAGGGTTACACGTGGCAGCCCCACAGGTACCCAGAAGTCGAAGGACTAATTTATAAATCTTGAAAAATTCTCGGGCTAATTTTGTAATTAAATAAAAGTTGATTTAAGGATTAAATTAAAACAAATTAAAAATGACAGGGACTAGATACATAAATAAGCCAAAAAGTGACACGTGGCAGTCTCTGGTTCAGTCAAATAGTCAAAGGACTAAATTGAAAAGTGAATAAAGTTACTGAGCCAAATTAAAAATAATTAGAAGTATGAAAATGACTAAATTAAAACAATGAAAAATGCGGAAGGACCAAACGCGCAAATATACCATTAAGTAAAAACACGCGGATCCTAGAGCGGGTCGGGTCGGTCCATGGGTTTAGTATATATATCATTTTAGGTTTTTTAAAATTCATTTTTTCATTTTATTTTAAAACACCCCCTCTCTTCTTCCTTTTCTCTCCTTTCCCTCTCATCCCCCCAAGGTCGGGCAACCTCCGGCCAAGCTCCGGCCTCCGGCGACTGCCACACGTGCCGGTCTGCGATGCTCGCCATCCGACGCGTAATGACGTCTCGTCGTTCACGCGTCCCAACTCCGGTCGCCGTCCGACGCGCGTGAGGCCCTAGTACGCTACACGCCGCTCCCATCGTCGCCGACCACCGTGCGCCACCACCGTTCGTCCACGCGCAGTCACCTCCAATCGTCGGTAAGTTCAAGAGCCTTCCTTTTTTTTTGAAGAAACTGACTTGGGTTTAAAAACCCATTTTTCTCTTTTTATCTCTTTGCTCTCCCTTATTTGAAACTTCATTTCAAGAGGCCTGTACAAATCAGGTTTCGTTTGTTCAAAATCCCGCTCGTTTTTGGACTGGATTCGTTTGTACCCTCTGTTTCTTTTAAAAAAAAAAACTGTTTTCAATCTTTTGCTTTCCTCTTCGTTTTGTAGGTCTACGTGCAACGATGCACGGTCGTTGCCCGGTGGTGACTACGCGCCGGTGAACGGCGACGGCACGGCCAGGTGGCCTAGTGATGGCAGATACGTCCCTACCTTTTCACTTTCCCCTTTTTATTAAAAATATAATTATCCTTATTATTATTATTAGTCATTATTTATGTCATTAATGCCTTCTTTACAGATACATTTATTAGAAATGAAACAGATAGAAAATAATGAAGGGAGGGAACACAGCATTTAATGAATTAAATTATCATTAAGAATTAAGTTTTTTTTTAAAAAAAAACAAAAATATTTTAAAACATAAACATTAACTATACATACATTGAATATACCTGATGGTTCAAAGTTTGAAACTGTAAATCTGACTTGTGATATTTATTGTGCTTGTTCGAATGCCTCTATTCTATTAACTGCTTCAACCTGAATTCATGAGAAATCTAGAAAGTCTGTTTGATATTGATCTCGATTTGGGTATATTGACCATCTGATTGCTGACGTGGCATCATACCATTGGTGGGAGTGGAGGTGGAGCAGTGCAAGTGGGAAATTCTGATTTTGGGCAGCTTTGGGTCAATTGTAATTTGGGCACTCGGGCTAACAATTTGTTTGGATTTGGGCTAGCCCAGTTTTAGCCCAATTGGGCTCTTTGTAATTGAGTTTTGGACATTTAATTTAAATTTAAATTTAAATTTATAATAAATTCAAATTTTATGCAAATTTAAATTCACAATAAATTTAATTTAAAACTAAATTTATATCTTTATTGGGCCCGGATAAATTGGGCTTCAATAGCTGCCCCTCTTTGCTCGTTGTTGTGTAACAAGAACAGAACAAAGACCAAAATGGAGGCCCAATTTTTTCAAGTTTCGCTGAATCTCGGCTCCATCATTGACCACTTCATATTGATAGTATTTGACTTGCAGCTGTTATTCCAATCCACTGCGACTGCGGTAAAAATGAGGTCTGCTATCTGACTTGCTGCATCCTCAGAAGTAGGGTTTGATGTCGAGGCTTCATCTTGCTCTTATTCAATTTTAGAGAAAAAAACTTGATATCCAGCTTTACTTCAATTTCAAGAGGATAGGAAATGATCTTGCTCTTACTTCAATTTCAGAGATAAAGACTTGTTATCCAGCTTTACTTCAATTCAAGAGGATAGGAAATGATCTTGCTCTTACTTCAATTTCGGAGATAAAGACTTGATATCCAGCTTTACTTCAATTTCAAGAGGATAGGAAATGATCTTGCTCTTACTTCAATTTCAGAGATAAAGACTTGTTATCCAACTCTACTTCAATTTCAAGAGGATAGGAAATGATCTTGCTCTTACTTCAATTTAGAGATAAAGACTTGTTATCCAACTCTACTTCAATTTCAAGAGGATAGGAAATGATCTTTCTTTTACTTCAATTTCAGAGATAAAGACTTGTTATCCAACTCTACTTCAATTTCAAGAGGATAGGAAATGATCTTGTGCTTCATCTTACTCTCACTTCAATTTCAGAGGGACGAAGGCTTGTTATCCAGCTTTACTTCAATTTCAAGAGGATAGGAAAATAATGTTGGTCTTTCTTCCTACTCTTACTTCAATTTCAGAGGGTAGGAAAATAATGTTGGTCCTTCTTCTCACTCTTACTTCAATTTCAGAGGGACGAAGGCTTGTTATCCGGCTTTACTTCAATTTCAAGAGGATAGGAAAATAATGTTGGTCTTTCTTCCTACTCTTACTTCAATTTCAGAGGGTAGGAAAATAATGTTGGTCCTTCTTCTCACTCTTACTTCAATTTCAGAGGGACGAAGGCTTGTTATCCGGCTTTACTTCAATTTCAAGAGGATAGGAAAATAATGTTGGTCTTTCTTCCTACTCTTACTTCAATTTCAGAGGGTAGGAAAATAATGTTGGTCCTTCTTCTCACTCTTACTTCAATTTCAGAGGGACGAAGGCTTGTTATCCGGCTTTACTTCAATTTCAAGAGGATAGGAAAATGATGTTGGTCCTTCCTACTCTTACTCCAATTTCAGAGGGACGAAAATGATGTTGGTTTGATCTGATCTACCATGACCTCAAGGTAGCGGATTCATTGTCGGTGATTCGATCTTTTATGCTTCTAAGGTACCGGGTTCATTGTAACGACCTAAACCTTTCCCTTCGAATCTTCATGGTACTGGATCCGCCGTTGCGATCTTAGACCTTTCCCATTGTGTGTCATAATGCTGACCTGTAGGATATGCTCAAATGGGCCTCTGGTAGGCCAGATACATTTAGGATGTCATGCTTGGAATGAGTGAAAAATGCTCCTATTCTTAGAATGAATGTACATGATTTGATGTTCTAAATTTTCCAAAGTTAGTCTTTTTTGTTTTGAAGTCATCTCTAGTCGTTTCCTTGAATTCAACTCGGCAGATTCATCATTTGAATCGCTTTTTCCAGATTTTAATTCTTTCAACTGGCAGTTGTTTAGGATTCTCGTGTCTTTTAGAAATTTCCTAAAATAATTCTCGTGAATCCTTGTTTTCTTTCATGACCTTTTATCAATCATCTTAATATGAAAATACTTGGACAATATGGGGAAGAATGGAATTGTATTAAATTTAGAGATTTATTGGCTATGATATCAAACATTTACAAAGAACAAACAATGACAAAAGAACAGTATTAGACTTTAGATATCAGATATGAGTTTCCCTGATCCAAAGATCATCTTTCGCTTGATATGTTTCTGGAGGTCCTGGAATTACTTCGTCGATGCCCTAAGATGTAAAAATTTCCCTTTCGCCCTTTTTTGAAGGAAAATTGGTTGCCCCTGTTTTTGCATTTGAGCCGCCCTTTCCGGGTTTTCAACTCAAAACCCCTTTGGTTTTCAAGATACCCTATCTACGGGTTTTCATCCTGACCTCTCCTTTTTTATGCATAATATTTTTTCATCGAATCTGCATTCACCGGGTTGTATAGCTCTCTGCCATCCATTTCTGTCAAAATTAAGGCTCCTCCAAAGAATGCCTTCTTTACCACGTACGATCCCTCCCAATTGGGCATCCATTTTCCTCGAGAGTCTTTGTGTATCGAAAGTATCTTTTTCAAGACTAGGTCTCCCTCATGGAATTCTCTTGGGCGAAATTTCTTGTTGTAAGCCCGTATCATCCGTTTTTGGTACATTTGACCATGGTGGATAGCCCTTAATCTCTTCTCTTCAATCAAATTTAACTGATCATATCTGGTTTGGACCCATTCTGCTTCATCCAAATTCAACTCTGACAAGACTTGGAGAGAAGGAATCTCTACTTCGATGGGTAAAACAGCCTCCATTCCGTATACAAGTGAGAACGGCGTTGCCCCAGTAGACGTTCTGATAGAAGTTCTATAAGCAAGGAGAGCGAATGGTAATTTCTCATGCCAATCCCTATAGGTTTCTGTCATTTTGCGATAATCTTCTTGATGTTTTTGTTTGCCGCTTCTATTGCTCCATTCATCTTTGGGCGATATGGGGACGAGTTATGATGTCTGATCTTGAATTGCTCACAGACCTCCGATATTGTACTGTTGTTCAAGTTTAGTGCATTGTCTGATATGATCTTTTCTGGCATTCCATATCGACATATGATTTCCTTTTTCAGGAACTTGCTGACCGCAGACTTTGTAACATTAGCATAAGAGGCAGCTTCTACCCACTTGGTGAAGTAGTCGATAACCACAAAAATGAATCTATGTCCATTAGAGGCCTTTGGTGAAATTGGTCCAATAACATCCATGCCCCACATAGAAAAAGGCCACGGGGATGTCATGACGTGCAGAGGTGAGGGAGGCACATGGATCTTGTCCCCATAGATCTGACATTTGTGGCATTTCTTGGCATAATTGATACAATCAGTCTCCATAGTCGACCAATAGTACCCAAATCTCATGTTCTGCCTAGCCATTTTGAATCCATTCGCGTGTGTTCCACAAATCCCTTCATGGACTTCTTCTAAGATCTTTTTAGCCTCGATTGAATCCACACATCTCAACAACACCTCATCTTTCCTTCTCTTATACAGGATTTCTCCATCCAGGACGTACTCATTTGCGAGCCTTCTCAATGTCCTTTTGTCACTTTCAGTAGCTCCTTCGGGGTATTTTCGGTCTTTCACATATTAGAGAATGTCCTGGTACCAAGGATGCCCCTCTTTTCCTTCTTCTTCGATGTCACAGCAATGGGCTGGAGTTTCGTAAATGCTTATTCGAATGGGATTCATATCCTCTGGCCTATTCACTTTTATCATCGAAGCTAGAGTGGCCAAAGCATCAGCCATTTGGTTTTCCTCGCGTGGGAGGTATCTGAATGTGACCTCGTCAAATTCTTTGATCAGTTCGAGGACCATATTTCGATATTCAATTAATTTGGAGTCCCTTGTCTCCTATTCTCCTTTGAGCTGGTAGATTACCAATGCTGAATCTCCATAGATTTTTAAGATCTTGATCCCTCGATCTATGGCTGCTTGGATGCCCATGATACATGCTTCATATTCTGCCATGTTATTTGTGCAATCAAAGTCGAGCTTACTGGTGAAGGGATAATGGTCTCCTTCTGGCGATACTAAAACTGCACCGATCCCATTACCCATAGCGTTTGAAGCGCCATCAAAGTTCAATCGCCACGAATGCTCGGTCATTGTCTCATCTTTGGTATTTGCGACATACATCAGATCCTCATTTGGAAAGTCAAAATTTATCGGCTCATAGTCCTCCAAAGCCCTACTGGCCAGAAAGTCTGCGATTGCACTTCCTTTAATTGCCTTTTAGCTTACATAGATGATATCAAATTCCGACAACAGGATCTGCCATCTAGCTATTCTCCCATTTAGCGCGGTTGACTCCATCATGTACTTTAGAGGATCTAGTTTCGAGATCAACCATGTAGTGTGGTATAGCATGTATTGTCGCAATCTTCAGGTAGTCTAGACCAGAGCACAGCATAGTTTTTCTATTGGAGAGTATCTTGTTTCACAGTCAGTAAATTTCTTACTGAGATAGTATATAGCTCTTTCTTTCCTTCCCGTCTCGTCATGTTGGCCCAAGACACATCCCATAGAATTCTCGAAAACCGTTAAGTACAAGATTAATGGTTTGTTGAGATTTGGTGGTACTAGTACCGGAGCATCAGACAAATACTGCTTAATTTTATCGAAAGTTCTTTAGCACTGATCATCCCAAACGCCTGGGTTATGCTTTCTAAGAAGGCAAAATATGAGGTCGCATCTCTCCGTTAATTGCGAGATAAACCGAGCAATATAATTCAACCTCCCAAGAAAACCTCGAACCTCTTTTGCGTACGAGGCGAGGTAGCTCTTGTATGGCCTTAACCTTGTCTGGGTCGATCTCAATTCCTTTTTGGCTGACCACAAAACCCAATAATTTCCTGATGTAGCTCCAAAAGTGCACTTGGCAGGGTTCAATTTTAGCTGGAACTTCCTCAATCTTATGAACAATTTCCTTAAGACCTTCACATGTTCTTCCTCTGTTCGGGACTTTGCAATCATGTCGTCGACGTAGAGCTCAACTTCTTTGTGCATCATATCATGAAACAATGTTACCATGGCTCTTTGATATGTTGCCACTGCATTTTTAAGTCCGAATGGCATCACCTTATAACAGAATGTTCCTCACATTGTGACAAAGGTAGTTTTCGCCATGTCTATAGGGTCCATTTTTATTTGGTTATATCCGGAGAAATCATTCATGAAGGAAAAAAAAGCATGCCCCGCCGTATTATCTACTAGGGTGTCGATGTGAGGCAGCGAAATGTTATCTTTTGGGCTGGCCTTATTTAAATCCCGGTAATCTACGCACATTCGTACTTTACCATCTTTCTTGGGGACAGGAACTATATTGGTAACCCATTCCGAATATTCAACCACTCGGAGGAAACCCGCGTCGAACTATTTTCGGACTTCTTCTTTTATTTTAAGCAACACCATCGGTCGTATTCTGCGAAGCTTTTGTTGGACGGGCTTGCATTCTTCCTTTATTGGGAGCTTGTGAACCACAATGTCGGTGTTTAGCCTCGGCATGTCTTGGTAGGACCAGGCGAATACGTCTTTGAATTCTCTTAGCAGCTCAATGAGATCTCTTCGTGTTTTCACTGTGATGCTGGTTTCGATTTTCACTTCCTTATTTTCCTCTCCATCTCCTATGCTTACAGTTTCAATCGCTTCTTTGTGAGGCAAAATCTGTTTTTCCTCTTGCTCCATCATTCGTAGCAATTCAGGAGATATATTACTATCCGGGTCATCTTTGGAGTTCTGAGATTCTTCTAGACACATATCTTGTTCGAAATGAGGTTCGGAGTCAGCGTCACTCATATTACTATATCCCAAGATTTGTAAAGAATGAGAATGGCCTAATGAACAAAATAATTTAAAGAATGTTTGTATGGTATGATTTATGGGTGTATGTGTTCAAGAATGATTTATTTTGTGTGTTACAGGCAAATAATTTATTTAGAATTGAGAGGAAAAGAATAAAGAGATAGTTGTCAAAATGTATCTTCATTTAAGATAATGGATAAAAACTCAAATGCCCTTTTACAAAAGATTTCTATCATTCCCGGGCATAGAATGATAGAGGTGCAATGAGTATTACTTTGAAATGTTCCTAAAAGCTATGGGGAGCTCTTCTTCTACCCAGTTGTCCAAATTACTCCCAGGTGCATACGGACAGATTTGAAGCGAACTCTTTTCTTCAGCTTCTTCGGAAACAGCATTTATGTTCAGTTTCATCACAAGTTTTGCAACTTTTTCCTCCTCAAGCCTGGCCCACCAGAAATGAAAGTTTTCGAAATATGAGGGAAGGTCATCGGTCTCCAACTGATTTCTTCCCCGACTTGTCGTACTCTTCTTGTCTCTCGTTTTCGCTCTATCTCTTTCTTCTTTTCTTTCACGTCTGGATTGTACCCTAGCCCGAAACGGTCCCACTTTCCAAATGGTGACAGTGTGGTAACTATTCCTTGGAGATATTTCTCGAGCCCTTTTCCCGTCAATGCTCCTTTTCCAATCGTCAAGCGCAACCCCATCTTTGTTGTTTGTGACAATTTAGGTTCAGGAATTTTACTTCCCTCTCCAATAAATATGGCATTGACAAATTCTAACGAATGGAAAGAGCTTTCTATTGCCTCTTCATCTTTGTCTATATACGAGGCATCATTTGTTACAGACGCAACAATATCCTCCTCGGCATTGATTGTAACCAACCTTCCGTTGGTTACCAGCTTGAGCTTCTGGTGAAGTGAGGACGGTACTGCCCCTGCTGCGTGAATCCAAGGTCTTCTTAATAAGCAATTGTAGGAAGGCTTGATATCCATCACCAAGAAATCAACCTCGTAAGTATTTGGGCCTATTTGTAATGGTACTTCAATCCTGCCCATCACTTTTCTTTCAGTTCCATCAAAAGCTCTGACTATGTTGTGGCACGTCCTCATATAGGAGCTATCGATGGGTAGTCTTTCGAGAGTGGTCAACGGTAGAACGTTTAAAGCTGAGCCATTGTCAATAAGCACTCCGGGTAGAGTGTACCCTTTACAGCGAGTGGTAATATGTAATGCCTTGGTCGATCCCATACCTCCAAATGGGATTTCATCGTCATTGAAGAAAATAAAATTATCAGCACTAATGTTGTTAATCAGTCGATCCAGCTTGCATACCGATATATCCTGAGTCATATAAGTCTCGTTGAGCGCCTTCATTAATGCGTTACGGTATGCCTTTGAACTTAGCAGTAACGCCAAGATAGATATGCGTGCGGGCTGCTTATGTAACTGCTCAACTACGCTATATTCGCTATGTTTCAAGAATTTCAGGAACTCTTGTGCTTCTCTTTATGCCACCGGCTCATTTATCGGTTCCAACTTACCAGTCACTTTTTCGGGTTCAACCGCTACAGCTTTTCCTTTGGCAGCTGCTTTCTCTTCCAAGTTGTAAGTTTTACCGCTACGTGTGACCAGGTTCACATTTTGCAACTGCTCCTTCTTGGGTGCCACGATGTTACATCCATAATTCCAGGGAACTCTTTTGTTATCTTCATAAGGAAACGTGCAGGTTTCCGTATGATAACACATGTGTCTCTTGTCTTCTCGGCTCAGCTCCCTTGGATGTGGAGATAATTACTATCGGGCGATCAGACTCATGTGACCTCTTTTCTTTGGAGGAGCAAATATCTCTCATTTCTTCTCCTTCTTCGAAGAACTCCAATTCCTTGCAGTCCATCAAATCTTGTATTAGAACCTTGAACTCGGTACAATGCTGAATCTCTTGACCTTCAGCGTTGTAGAAGTTACAATAGTTCTTCGCTTTTACTATCTTTTCGCCGTTCTGTGCAATTATTCCTCTAGCCACCAGCTGATGCCATACCCATTTCATAGGAGATCTGACCTTTTCAATGTGAGCCTTAACCTTTTTCCCTTCTGCACTCGTAATCGCATTTATTCCTTGATCAGAATGAACGGGTAAAGGGTTCCCGACTACATTAGGTCTTGATGGCTCATCAAATCTTATTTTCTTCATCTTAATTAATTTTTCTACCAATTTCTTGAAAGTGAAACAATTTTCGATGGAATGCCTAATCACTCCTCCATGAAATTCACATTGGACGTTGGCGTCGTACCATTTCGAAAATGGTGGTGGTACGGGCTCCGTGATATATGGGGCTACCACGTGTTGATCATATAACTGCTGATAGAGGTCTTTGTACGTAACAGGAATTGGAGTGAACTGAATATTCTCGGTACTCTTTTTCCAGTTTGATTCTGATCTTGGTAAACTTTAATAATTGTCAGAAGGAGATTTTGATTGCGTCATCATAATTGACTTCGCATAATTTGGTCTGTATGTGCTTACATTATTCACCCTGGCTTCCTTCCTCTTAGGTGCTGCCCTTTTTCCAGTCTCCTGCGTCGATTTTTTCCGCTTTTAATCGCGCTCTCAATCATTTCTCCTGACATCACTACATCCGAAAAACTTCTTGTAGCATTACCCACCAAGCGATCGAGATACGATGCCTTTAGTGTGTGGACGAAAAGCATCGTTGTCTCTTTTTCTGTCAAGGACGGTTGTACCTGAGTAGCTACATCCCTCCAACGTTGAGCATATTGTCGAAAGCTTTCACTTGGTTTCTTCTCCATGTTTTGCAAGGTAATTCTGTCTGTAGCGATATCAGTAACATGGCCGTATTGCTTCATAAAAGCTTGGGCCAAGTCCTTCCAGGAATTGATTTTCCTGTGGCTTAGTTGGTTGTACCATTTTACAGCGGATCCAACCAAACTATCTTGGAAACAGTGAATTAATAATTTTTCATTGTGGACATACCTTGTCATCTTCCGACAAAACATCGTAATGTGTGCTTCTGGGCAGCTTGTCCTATTGTATTTTTCAAATTCGGGCATCTTGAACTTTGAGGGTAGTACTAGGTCTGGAACCGGACTTAGTTCTTTGGTATCAATTCCACTATAGGCGTCAATCCCCTCTATTGCTCTAACCTTGTCTTTCAACCATTTGTACATTTCTTCTATTTGTTTGGATACTTCTATTTTTATTTTTTCTGCCTCCATCGTATCATCGAGGTCGGGGTTGATGGGGTTCGCAGCGGTTTCACCCAGGTTCGATCCTGATCCGACCAGGTAATTAGTTTGGCCTGATGCGCCTGATGCGCCAATGGGCTGTGGTTGCGCTCGAATGAAGATGGGTGTTTCTCGCGGGTTTGTTTCTGGCGGGACCTGATGGTGTATGGGTGTAAAGCTGGGAGGATATTGAGGATCCTCGTTTTCCTCTCTCGGGCCTTCAGCGGGACCTTTTCCTTTATTTGAATCTCGCAACAGTTGGGTTAACTGATTAATTATATTGCTTTGAGATTCGATTATTTGGTCTCTCATATCCCTTTGTACTCTTTCTAGCTGGTCTTGTAACTGAGCTTGCATCTGCTCTTGTATTTCTTTTTGCATTTGCTCTAGCCTCTCTATTCTTTGATCCATAGCTTTGGCCTTCTTACGCGTATAATAACGATGTGGGTTTTCAATGTTTACTGTTGTTAACTGATTAAATTAACTTTAATTAGGTAGGAGATGTTATGTCAATAATATGCAAGATATGATGCAAGATGCATGTATGCAAATGTGAGAAAAGGCATTGATTCTAAAGTCCATTTTCATTTAGAGCAACTTCTCGAGAAGAAAATTTCTTTTCATAAAATAAAGTTTATACAAATGGTTTGGCCTTTCGGCCCAGATCCTTAATCTTCCTAGCAATCCTGTTAACTTCTTTCCTCGTTCCGACCTTGATTCTTACTGAAGGCTCAAAACATCAGCTTCAACGGCCAGCTCCTGCATGTGATCGGTTGCTTCTCTCATTTGAGTTAGTGCCTTGCTCATGATATGATCTCGTTCCCCGACCTCTCTTTGGGCTTGACGGGTGTGCGATTCTCTGGTTTCTATATTTCTTTCCATGATCTCGAGTCGGATTTCATTATTATGGAGTGTGGCCTCCAGTTCTTGCACTCTTTCTCTTAGTTCTTGTCTTTGGCCATGCACGCTTTCAGCTCCGATACTGTGTTTCGATTTCGGTGCCTCCATAATGACTCCTCTAACTCCTTTATCCTCGCTTCTAGACTGGCCATCTGAGCTTTCAACTCGATCTCCTCGACTTGTTTTTCTAGTAGCTCTCCCTTCAAGGCGTTCTCTCGGGCTCGACCATCTTGGAACTTTCTTTGCCAATGCTCCATTTGGTCCTTTTGTTCCTGAATTTCCTGACGCCATGACTCGAAAGTTTTCCCTAACCCCGCAGTCCTCATGGATTGACGAAGCTTTTTGTAGTGTTTCTTCAAATCTTCAAGGTCTTCTTCAGCCTTATTTTTCCCTTTTCTCAATTTCTCGGCCTCTAACCTGTGAAAAGCCACATCTAGCCCTAGCTGCATCTTATCTTCCTCCAGTACTTCTATCCTCTTTCCGAACTCCGAGCTTTTCCTTTCAAAGTCATGCTTAAGGATGTCTATCTCCGTCGGGACCTCTTGCAAATATTCCTCCAAGGGCGAACATTTTCTGGATTCGGTGCAGGGATGTTGTCATTCACTCTCCTATTCCTCCACCAGTCATAATTCGAGGTTGTCAATGGATTGGAACTGAACTTCTTCATTCTTTGCACCCTTTTCCATGAATTCGCTATTTCCCAAACTTTCTTCTTATAGTCGTTCCCTTTATAAGAAAATTCGCACTGTGCCAGGCCATGTGTAGCAGGGATAAACTCTCTTGTCTTATATTGTCTCAAAACAAGCAGCGGAGCATATCCAGTAGCACCCCAGACTCTGAGTAACGGGACCCAATCGAAATCACCACATCGGTAGAGAATCTCATCTGGGAGGAACCAAGGTGCACACCATTCAATATTTTCATCTCGAAGATTCTGGAGAACAGCTGCCCATTTTTCTTCGGATACATTTTGTTCACGTTGCGTGGCTACAAACTCTTTTAAAGGCGAAAAATCTGTTGAAAATACCTTACAAGAGAATTTCTCCACTTTCCAGAGGTGACTGTGAAACCAGACCATTAAAAGCTGAGCACAACCAATGAATCTTCCTTCTCCTTCTCTCCGGCATGCACTTAACGAGCGAAAAGTTTCTGCCAAGATAGCAGGGACTGGTGTGATTCCCCTACTAAGTCGATCAAACAATGCTACTATCGCATCCTCGACGTGTCCCAATGCTTTCGGGAATAAGACCAACCCGTATATGCCGAGGGCGAAGATATCAACATGTTTTCTCATATCTGGATGTGTTGCAATCAGTTCTTGCAGACTCTTCCAATTAATACATTTGTTATCTCCTTTTGCCTTAATTCGAGAAGCAACCCATTGCTCACTCATCCTTGTGACACTCATCAACCTTTTCAGAAATGTCGGAACACTTGCGTCTTTTGAATATGCTTTATCGGCTTGGACTCTAGGACAATGAATTAAAGTAGTGTATTCTTCTATTGTTGGTACCAAATCTAGATGCCCGAAGGTGAAGCAGCTATAGGCAGGATTCCAATGTTGGGAGAGAGCTCGAAACAGATGCTTGTTGATCTTTACTTCGAGTAGGTAAGATAGATCTCCATAATCTCGGTAAAATATCTGCCTCATTTCATCATCCCAATGCCCCCAAATCTCTCTTAACCCTTGCAAGTTGTTCTGAGTTACATTAATACGGGTGTAGTCCCAGAATTCTGACAAATGCCCGTCTTTCAGGCTATCACCCTTCTCGCGTTGTTGCTCTTCGGACCACAGGCGTGCCACCATATTGTCTTTTACTTTATCTAGAAATCTTTCTTCCATGATGAAACTGCCTAATTTTGTAAACGGACTTAAATCAAACCTTTTCGTTCATAGTGATGCAAATGCAAGTAAAAAGAGACAAAACAAACACGGTTAGTAATAATCAAAATTAGCATACAAACATATAACACAGTACCTAAGAATTAATCTTAGGTGAATACTAAAAAGGTTTGGCCTAACTCCATCTAAGGCGAGTACTTACGGTTCACTATATGTAGTTTAGGTTCTAAAGGTGAAAGGTACCCAAACCAGCAGATTCCTCGGTCCTCACCCATTACAGGGTAATACGGACGAGTTCGGTTTAGGGGGACGCATTTCTCGCATGTTTGCACGGAAGGGAAAACTTCACGAAAACAAGGGTACTTTGTAATCCCGAAAGCGATCCACTATCCTGTACGGAGGTGAAGACCTCACGAAGGAGTAGTTTCCCACTTTCACTTAAAAGGGTAATAACACGATGCACGTGGATGCAAAATTACACTAACAACAGGATATAATGTCACACAAAAATGCCGAGGATCGCACGTTAAATAAAATCGATGTTTTAGACGTTCTCAAAAAGACCCAAAAATTATCAATATTGGCTTGACTCTTGTTTTTTTAAAAACGCTCCCAGTGGAGTCGCCAAGCTGTCGAAACCACCTCAAGAACGGGGATTCGAAGAATCATTTTAATATTTGGAAAAGGAATAAAAAAGGGAGTCGCCACCAATCTTTTATTTCGGGTGTGATTGGATCACCACAAAATGTTTGAAACGTTTAAAAATGTCGGTCTACGAAATCCAGAAAAAATGGGTTCGGGAGTCGGTTACGCATGAGGAAGGATTAGCACCCTCATATGCCCAAATTAGTACCACATGATTATTTTCGGGTCTTGTTTTATGAAAACAGTGAAACTCGAGTAAAGTTTAAAATGCGGTGTTTATTTTGAAAGGTTTCGTGCATTTTTTAAAGAAATATTTTTAAGAACATTTGTCCCTGTATTCCGAGCCTCTATGAGAACTAAAGTCGTGTCTAACACGATAGGGCACCATATTCTCGGAGCTTCGAAATTGAAGGGCATTTAGGAGAATTTTAAATAGAGTATTCTATCGCGTGGATTATACGAAATTCACACCCAGCACGTTAGGGCATGGTGTTTCGAGGTTTTCACACGAAAGAACATTGTTTCTTTTTTGGTCTTCAAATCCTTTGTAAATATATAAGATTGAAGAATAGTTTGGAAAACTTTTGAAAGGGATATCCGATTTGCGTGAACTACGAAAATCACACTTAACACGTTAAAGCACGATTTTTCGAAGTTTTCACACAAAGGACATTGCCTCGTTTTAAAATTATTTGTGACATATGCATATAGATATACTTTAAGAATTTAAAAAAATTCGTATTAGATTTAAAATGCAATCCTCGAACATATGAAAAAAATTTATCCGTTTACTTCTATTTTCACGAAGAATTAAAGTCGCGACCAACACGTTAGGATACGACATTCTCGGAGCCTCGAAGTGAATGGGCATAAAAAAACTTGAAAAGGATATCCGGTTCGCGCGAGTTTTGGATACCCGAGGGCAAAATGGTAATTTTTGGTTAAACCAAGGTTGAAAATGGAATTTTGGAAACTTTGGCGAAATCGGGGCTAAAAATTGAATTTTGGAAAGTTCGGGGGGTAAAATGGTGATTTTTGGTATAACCGGGGTTAAAGATAGGATTTTGGAAAGTTCAGGGGTAAAATGGTAATTTTTGATGAAACTTGGGTTAAAAATGGAATTTTGGAAAGTTTAGGGGTAAAATGGTAATTTTTGGTAAAACTGGGGTTAAAAACGAAATTTTGGAAAGTTTGGGGATAAAATGGCAATTTTTGGTGAAATCGGGGTTAAAAATGGAATTTTGGAAAGTTTAGGGTAAAATGGTAATTTTTTGAAATCGAGGTTAAAAATGGAATTTTGGAAAGTTTAGGGGTAAAATGGTAATTTTTAGACAGTCTAGGGACTTATAAAATAATAAAACCAAGAAAGGGTTACACGTGGCAGCCCCACAGGTACCCAGAAGTCGAAGGACTAATTTATAAATCTTGAAAAATTCTCGGGCTAATTTTGTAATTAAATAAAAGTTGATTTAAGGATTAAATTAAAACAAATTAAAAATGACAGGGACTAGATACATAAATAAGCCAAAAAGTGACACGTGGCAGCCTCTGGTGCAGTCAAACAGTCAAAGGACTAATTTATAAATCTTGAAAAATTTTTGGGCAAATTTTGTAATTAAATAAAAGTTGATTTAAGGATTAAATTAAAACAAATTAAAAATGACAGGGACTAGATACATAAATAAGCCAAAAAGTGACACGTGGCAGTCTCTGGTTCAGTCAAATAGTCAAAGGACTAAATTGAAAAGTGAATAAAGTTACTGGGCCAGATTAAAAATAATTAAAAGTATGAAAATGACGAAATTAAAACAATGAAAAATGCGGAAGGACCAAACGCGCAAATATACCATTAAGTAAAAACACGCGGATCCTAGAGCGGGTCGGGTCGGTCCATGGGTTTAGTATATATATCATTTTAGGTTTTTTAAAATTCATTTTTTCATTTTATTTTAAAACACCCCCTCTCTTCTTCCTTTTCTCTCCTTTCCCTCTCATCCCCCCTAAGGCCGGCCAAGCTCCGGCCTCCGGTGACTGCCACATGCGCCGGTCTGCGATGCTCGCCGTCCGACGCGCAACGACGTCTCGTCGTCCACGCGTCCCAACTCCGGTCGCCGTCCGACGCGCGTGAGGCCCTACGTACGCTACACGCCGCTCCCATCGTCGCCGGCCACCGTGCGCCACCACTGTTCGTCCACGCGCAATCACCTCCAATCGTCGGTTAGTTCAAGAGCCTTCCTTTTATTTTGAAAAAACTGACTTGGGTTTAAAAACCCATTTTTCTCTTTTTATCTCTTTGCTCTCCCTTCTTTGAAACTTCATTTCAAGAGGACTGTACAAATCAGGTTTCGTTTGTTCAAAATCCCGCTCGTTTTTGGACTGGATCCGTTTGTACCCTCTGTTTCTTTTTTTAAAAAAACTGTTTTCAATCTTTTGCTTTCCTCTTCGTTTTGCAGGTCTGCGTGCAGCAATGCGCGATCGTTGCCCGGTGGTGACTACGCGGCGGTGAACGGCGACGGCACGGCCAAGTGGTCCAGTGATGGCAGATACGTCCCTACCTTTTCACTTTCCCCTTTTTATTAAAAATATAATTATCATTATTATTATTAGTCGTTATTTATGTCATTAATGCCTTCTTTACAGATACATTTATTAGAAATGGAAACAGATAGAAAATAATGAAGGGAGGGAACACAGCATTTAATGAATTAAATTATCATTAAGAATTAAGTTTTTTTTAAAAAACAAAAATATTTTAAAACATAAACATGAACTATACATACATTGAATATACCCGATGGTTCAAAGTTTATCTGACTTGTGATATTTATTGTGCCTGTTCGAATGCCTCTGTTCTATTAACTGCTTCAACCTGAATTCATGAGAAATCTGGAAAGTCTGTTTGATATTGATCTCGATTTGGGTATATGAGAAACAAATTTGGGGCTGTGTATTGATTTCTAAGGACCGGTTCCCCCTTTACAATAGATTTCAACTTGACTTTTATATCCAAGTTCCTCATCATTCAATTTTGTTTTTTACAACTTAAATGCTAGTCCTAATCTTTCTTTCTTTTGCAGGTTCGGTAGTGGCGGTTGAAGCAGCTGGTGAAGATGATGGCCGTGGCAGCAACTTGCTTGGAGGTGACCATCTGATTGCTGACGTGACATCATACCATTGGTGGGAGTGGAGGTGGAGCAGTGCAAGTGGGAAATTCTGATTTTGGGCAGCTTTGGGTTAATTGTAATTTGGGCACTCGGGCTAACAATTTGTTTGGATTTGGGCTAGCCCAGTTTTAGCCCAATTGGGCTCTTTGTAATTCAGTTTTGGACATTTAATTTAATTTTAAATTTAAATTTATAATAAATTCAAATTTTATGCAAATTTAAATTCACAATAAATTTAATTTAAAACTAAATTTATATCTTTATTGGGCCCGGATAAATTGGGCTTCAACATCATGCATACGATACAATATATAACAGTTTTTGAGTTTTATATGAGCTTACGAAACTCTAAAACTAATCCGAGGTCGAAATAGAATCAAATTATAAGAATTGCAAAATATCGAGTAGGCATCATAATGCAACATATTGAGTAGGTCTCATTGTAGAGACCAAAGCCCAACATCACGTCGTGATATAGCAACGTGATCTCGTTGCGAGACCACTAATTGACATTGCGACATGACATACTGTTTTCAAATGGTTAAGTTTTGGTACCTGTTTACAAATACCTAAAACTCTTCAAATTCAATTGCAATTACAATTTCAACCAAATCTGTATACTAAATAAGTCTATTATGTCTAAATGTACCATTTATTCACACAAACACTCAACCATTTGAACAATTTCAACCAGGGCAACTCTCCACCCTTTCTTAGTGGACATTGGTGGCTTATTTCATCAATTGTTGCTTGCACAATGAGTTAACTATTCTTGGCGTTTTCCAGAAGATCTATCAACTGAAGATTAAAACGCAAGGAGCCTTAGATGGGATGACCCACTTTAGTACATGCGAAGGTTACAAGCCCATCATCCATAATTGGGCTTCAAACCTCCATCTTCGAAAAGAAAAAGTTCGTGATGGTTACGTGTAAGTTTGAAACTGGTTTTGGCTTTCCCACTTTATGATCCATGCCCTAGGAGGATATCTTCTTAGAGAGCCAACACGTTAATTCTAAAATTGCTTGGAAGGAATTTAAACAATTAAGGAAGGGGCGTATCTTGGAATTGAAGGAGATTGTTATTGTTCAAAATGTCTTCCAGTACTTCATATAAGGGCTGAGTACAAACGATCGCCGAGCGAATGATCTTTTATTTTCGATGGATTCTCACAATGTCTCTTTTGCTGAGGTGGCTTGGCCTTACAACGCCATTAATTATTTGGCATTGGTTTTTAGTGGGGAGGATGAGGGAACCTCTCTTCTATTTCTATGAAACACGTGGATTACGTTCTCACCACTAGAATATCATCAGTTATGGTATATCTTCCACTCCTCCTGATCGGATTAACTCTCCTATTGTTGTTGCAAGGTCTTCTTCTTCTCGTGCATCTGGTACTTCCCCGCCTACTTCAGCAGCTAACATGGACGCCTTAGCCTTGTTAGGCGAAGTTCACAAAAATGAAGGAGTTATTGTCGTACCTTCAAGGAAAATGGCTAGTAGAAATAAAAAAGGCCAAGGGTGAAGGGAAGCACCCAGAATGCCGAAGGTAGTGATCGCCTGCAGTTGTTGTGTCGTAGACTTAGGAAAGGGCCTGCACCCTTGAGAGGCATCACCCCTCTTACTCATGTCCTTCCTCCTACTCCTGCCCTGTCAGTAGAGTCTGCCAACTCTACAGACTCTCTAGTCCACGCCGTTGATCCTCTTACGATTGTAATCTCACAAGAAACAATATGCCAGAGGCTCCTCTTCGTTACTTACTCAACAATGCTCCAACTGGTGAAACAAATAGACTTTTCCCATGGCAGGATCTCTTGAGGTGAGGGCAACATCCCTTCTCACTAGACACCACCTAGTAGCAGTAAAATAACAACTTGCTTCAGTAGGTGAAAGAGGTTTTCCTCTCTTCTCTTTCCTCAAATCCTCAATTACCCCTACTCTTTGTACTGGCGAAGTCCTTCCAAGTTTTTATTAGATGAATATGGGCTTATGAGTTGGGCCCTTAAGGAGACTTATAATCAAAACAACGTCAAACTGGTGGGCTTGGAAGAAACTATGCACTCTAGCGAACAATCCTTAGCTCAACTACGCTAGACTCATGAGGTATCCCTCAGCCAAATTAAAGATCTTAACTCTTGTGTTTTTGCTTGGAAAACCAAATATGTAAGTTTAGAAGGCCAAGTCAAACAGATGGAGGAAGAGATCAATCAATTAAAGTCATATGGCATAGTTAAAGTCTACACATAAGTGTAAACTCGAAAATATATAGGTTTTCCTATGGATTTTCATTACTTTTTTACTTAAAATCGATGTTAAAACCGAGTAATAGTTTAATAAATTAATGAAATATACTTAAATATGAATTTAAGACATGAAAATTATTAAAATGTGATTTATGCTTTATTATATAGTTTTTATGCACAAAATGGCTTATTTTATGTTTTAATTTAAGTTGTTGCATTTTAATGTATAAAGTGTGCCATGTCAAATTTAATTAACTTTAAAGCATGAAATTATATTTAATAATTAACATAAATTATTTCATTAAAATTGTGTTGATTAAATGTTATGAAATTAGTTTAATTAAATTAATTAATTTACTTCACCAAAAAAATAATAATTAATTTGACCCAATATAAATTAAATTGCTTTGGATAGGTATGATTATTTTACTGGGTCATTAAAACCGTCTAACTCAAGAGGATTTGAAGCTTGATTTTGGCAACACCATGACTACCAAATAAAGTCTTTTTGGTTTAATTGCAATGAGTCCCTATAGTTGAAAAGAAATAAAAAATTGGCCTAGAAAGATGTTGTTGACTGAGTCTTGGTCCTATTTGATTTGAAAAGTTGAATGCTTCAAAATGAAGCAACCAAATCAATTCAAAATCCCAAAAGCATGGCCAGCCAAGCATGAGAGGAAAATGAGGGATTCAAACTCCCTATTTTTAGTAAATGTGACCTCCACCCTTACCTATAAATAGAGTCATTCCACTACACTTTCAAATCATCCCTCAACATTCAATCATTCTTCATTCTCTCAATCCCTTTTCAATTCCCACACCTAGCATCTCCATTTTCTCTCCATATTTTAGCCAGTTAAGCCTCTCAAAGATCCTTCGACCGGTCACCTTAGAGTGCCATTAGCAAAGGAGCGAAGCAATGATTCGAAGGAGTCATCTTAGCCGGAATTTGGGTGACAGCCACTTTGATAGGGTTTATTTATTTTTTTTATATTTATGTTTATAATGTTTGCTATGTGTTCTTTGATCTTGTCATCGACAATGATAGCTTAATTTTATTTAAGCTAGTATGATTGCTTTAATTGAATAATATTCATTTGATTCATGCTTATGATGTTTGTGCCTCAATCAATCATGATCTCAATTAATATCAACCATGTATTTCATTCATACGTGATTGGATGCATTAGAATTAGTTAAGCGATCTGAGCTAGACATCGGCTAATAGAAACAATAATTGAAATGTGCTTGCTTAATTCATATCCGACCCATAATGAATTGAAGGTTCGTAATAACTTGACCGAACTCTATTACCTTGCATGGCTTTTAGGTTCCTGAGATTAAATTGTTTCAAATCGACCCAGTCCCTGTTACTTCACATGAATACTAAGAAACCCTTAGTTTAATATGATCATTAAAATGCATATTTAACTAAGATTCCAAGAGGACTTAGTTTGGTTTCCAAGCCCATGAAAGATCGAGTTGCCATGTATTGTTTTTCTGAATGTTAATAAGCATGTTACGAATGAATTAAATTAATTAATGTGATTGTCCTAGTTTATTTATGCTATTAAGTGTTGTGAATTGTGTTTAATCTGTTGCTAAAATTCTTCCATTCATATAGATAATTTTCATAGTTAGGTTAATTTGCATTAGGGATCAATTGCATATAGATCATTTACATTTAATTTAAATCATCAACCCTCCAAATATTGTGTTTTTCTTACCAAGTTGTTTAATATAATTTTACAATTAATTGATTAACACATATACAGTCTCTGTGGAGACGATAACTCGATACTTTCTTATTACTTGATAATGACTGTGTACTCTTTAACAAACATACGTGGTTACAAGTTTTTGGTGCCGTTGCCAAGAACTGTTGCCATAATCATTTTGTGTGAAATTATTTAATTTCAGTTTTGTTTTTATTTTATTTCTAACACTACTAATGTATTCTTTTAATTTTCTGTGAATTCTTTTAAGGTGTTTATGAGCATAGATCGAATCATCGATATACTCCCTGTAGACCTTAAAATCGAGCGAACATTCAGATAGAGAAGACGTGAATGTTTAGCTCAAAGACAAGCTGAGATGGACCTTGGAAATTAGAATAATGGCCAAGGTAATGGAGCTGATCATGTGCGAAATCCCATCTTCATTGCTGATGATAGGTATCGTTGCATCAGACAGTATGCTGTGCCACTCTTCAGTGGTTAAATCCGAGAATTAGAAGGCCGAATATTGAGGCACCCCAATTTGAGTTGAAACTAGTGATGTTTCAAATGCTGCAAACTTTGGGTGAATTCAATGGTATGCCCACGGAAGATCTATATCTTCACCTTTGATTGTTCATGGAGGTGAGTGATTCATTCAAGATTATCAGTGTGACTGAAGACGCACTGAGGTTGAAGCTGTTTCCATACTCGTTACGAGATCGAGCACAAGCATGGCTTAATTCGTTGCCACCAAGTTCAATATCTACTTGGCAAGATTAGCAGAAAGGTTTTTTGTTAAGTATTTCCCGCTAGAAAGAATGCTAAGTTGAGAAACGAGATCACAACATTCCAACAATTGGATGACGAGTCCTTTTACGATTTGTGAGAGCGATTCAAGGAGTTACTTTGTAAATGTCCTCACGTGGGATTCCTCACTGTATCAGTTGGAGACGTTCTATAATGGTCTTAACGCTCATACAAGATTGATGGTAGATGCTTCTACGAATGATGCTATTTTTTCTAAGTCTTATAATGAGGCTTATGAGATCAATGAGAGGATCTCTAGTAACAATTATCAATGACCAACAAATTGAGTAGCTTCAGGAAGACGTGTAGTCAGAGTTCATGAAGTTAATGCCCTCACTTCACTTTCAGCTCAGGTATCGTCTATTTTCTCTATGTTAAAATAGTTTACCATTAATGATGTAAATAATTTTGCAGCTCAATCACCAAGTCAGTTTGAAGTTGTTTCCTACGTGTATTGTGGGGATGACCATTCTTTCGAGAATTTTCCATCAAATCCCGAAACAATTTATTATGTGGGGAATCAATATCAGAATAGAAGAGGACAAGGACCCTAGTCCAACTTCTACAATCCTCCATGGTGTAACCATCCTAAATTTTCTTAAAGCAACCAAGGAAATGGACCAAACAACAACTTCATGTAGCATAGACCTAACCAATCCCAAGGGTTTGATCAATAAGCTCCTAAACTACCTCAAGCTGAATCATTAAAAAATTTGGAGAACTTGTTGAAGGCATACATGGCGAAGAATGACGCCTTGATCCAAAGCTAATTAGTAACATTGAAAAATTTGGAGAACCAAATAGGTCAGTTAGCTACGGAGCTCCGTAATAGATCGTAAGGAACCTTGCCGAGTGATATAGAAAATCCAAGAAGTTTGGGTAAAGAACATTGCAAGGTATTGGCGTTTCGAACTGGTAAGACTTTGGAACCCCGAGTGATTGATGTTGAGGGTGAACCCATTGAGAAGGTGAAAAGTCAACCAGCCATTGAAATTCCTACACTAGAAGACTCAGAATCTACAAAGTTTGATGAGGTAAAGCCTAAACCTTTGAATTCTGATAAGCTAACATCTTCTTTAGATGCAGAGTTACCTCCTCAAAAGAGTTGTTCTATCTAACTGAAAGTTCCATCACCTCCATACCTGCAAAGATTGCAGCAACACAAGTAGAAACATAAGGTGCAATTCAAAAACTTCTTAGATGTTTTGAAGCAGTTACACATAAATATCCCGTTAGTGGAGGCTTTAGAACAAATGTCGAATTATGTGAAGTTTATGAAGGATATTCAATCTAAGAAGAAACGACTTAGTGAATATGATACGGTTGCTTTGATAAAAGAGTGTAGTGCCTTTCTGCAGAATAAGCTACTGCCGAAATTGAAGGACCCTGGAAGCTTTACTATACCCTGTAATATCAGAGAATCTTATTGTGGTAAAGCTTTATGCGACTTAGGAGCTAATATCAACTTGACACCCAAATCTATTTTCAAGCTATTGGGAATAGGTGAAGTTAGACCCACGACTATGACACTTCAACTAGCGGGCCGATCTTTAGCATATCCCGAAGGAAAGATTGAGGATGTTTTGGTAAAAGTTGATAAGTTTATTTTTCCTGCTGACTTTATTATCTTAGATTTTGAAGCAGATAAGGAAGTGTCGATCATCATTGGAAGACCTTTCCTAGCCATGAGAAGAACATTAATTGATATGCAAAAAGGCGAACTCACCATGTGAGTTCAAGACGATCAAGTAACATTTAACATTATTAAGGCTATGAAATTTCCCGATCCGACAGAAGAGTGTTCAGTTATGGAAGAGATAGAAACTTTGGTTTTTATGGAAAGCAATTTTATGGAAGATCCATTGGAGAATGCCTTAGAGTTTGACCCTTTGGAAGATGAAGAAGGTGAAGAAAACATGGCTTTGATGGAAGCCAATCCGAGAGACTATAATCAATCAACACGGCTTGAATCGTTGGAGTTAGAAGCTTGTGAATATATACAACCCAAGTTGTCAATCGAGGAACCGCCTAAACTTGAACTAAACGTACTTTTCCCATTTAAAATATGTTTATTTAGGTGATTGTTCTACTTTACCTATGATTATTTTTGCAGAACTAACGAAAGATCAAGAGGAGCAACTAATTACTGTTTTAAAGAAATTTAATATAGCATTCGGTTGGACCATAGTTGATATTCAAGGTATAAGCCCTTCTTTCTACATACATAAGATTATCTTAGAGGAGGGTGAGCAAGCTCGAATTGATGGGCAAAGAACACTCAATCCTATCACGAAAGAGGTAGTACAAAAGGAAGTGATCAATTGGTTAAATGCGGGAATCATCTACCCCATCTTAGATAGTTCATGTGTAAGCCTGGTACAATGTGTATCGAAGAAAGGTGGAATCACGATTGTTAAGAGTGAACATAACGAGTTGATTTTGACGAGAATTGTTATAGGTTGGAGAATTTGTATTGACTACAGAAAGTTGAATAAAGCCACTTGAAAGGACCATTTTCCATTACCTTTTATGGACCAGATGTTAGATCGACTAGTAGGTAACAAATTTTATTATTTTTTAGATGGCCATTTGAGATATAACCAAATAGTTATAGCCTCGAAAGATCAACATAAAATAACTTTTACTTGTCCTTAAAATATGTTTCCTTTTAGGTGAATGCCTTTTGGTTTATGCAATGCACTTGCAACATTTCAACGATGCATGATGGAAATATTTATTGATATGGTTGAAAATTTTGTTGAGGTTTTCATGGATGATTTTTCTATGTTTGGTAATACTTATGATGTTTGTTTGAGTAATTTTGCTAAGGTACCTAAGAGATGCGAGGAGACGAATCTTGTCCTTAACTGGGAGAAATGCCACTTTATGGTTAAGGAAGGGATTGTCTTAGGGCACAAAATTTCAAAGAGAGGAATTGAAGTTGACAAATAAAAGGTGAATGTAATTGAAAGATTACATCCCCAATTAGTGTGAAAGGGGTCAGAAGTTTCTTAGGCCATGTCGATTTTTACCGAAGGTTTATTAAGGATTTTTCAAAAGTTTCTAAGCCTTTGTGTTTGTTGTTAGAGAAAGATACAGTGTTCGATTTCAACAAATCATGCTTAGAAGCTTTTAAGGAATTAAAGAGTCGATTAATTTTAGCCCCAATAATCATTACACCAAATTGGAACTCACCTTTTGAGTCGATGTGTGATGCAAGCGATTTTGCAGTTGGAGCTGTGATGGGTCAAAGAAGAAACAAAGTGTTTCATCATATCTACTATGCAAGCAGAACTTTGATGGGAGCCCATCTCAGTTATACGGTAATTGAAAAAGAATAATTTTCTATAGTTTTTGCTTTTGACAAGTTTCATTCATATCTTATAGGTACCAAAGTTATAGTGTTTACTGACCATGCGACCATTAAATAAATGCTCACAAAGAAAAATGGTAAACCAAGGCTAATTCGATGGATACTCTTACTCCAAGAATTTGACCTTGAGATCTAAGACAGAAAATGTGTTGAGAATCAAGTAATTGATCATCTGTCAAGGTTGGAAAAAATGAGGTAACTTAATCACTTGTACCTATCAATGAAAATTTTCCAAATGAACACATATTCGAGGTAAGTCAAATTCATGAAACACCTTGGTTTGCTAATTTTGCAAATTATCTTGCATGTGGAATAATCCCTCGAGAAATGACCTACGAACAAAGGAAGAAATTCCTTCATGATAGTTGGTATTATTTTTGGGAGGATCCATTTTTGTTTAAGCAATGTGTAGATAACATAATTAGAAAGTATGTAGCTGAAAGTGAGATTGCTAAAGTCTTATACCATTGTCATTCATCTCCAAGTGGGGGACACTTCGAGGGTTCACGTACAGTAGCAAAGATCTTACAAGTTGGATTCTTTTGGCCTACAGTGTTTAAAGATGCTTATGCATATGTGAAGAATTGTAATAGATGCCAAAGGACCGGAAACATATCAAGGGGGAACGAGATACCCTTGACAAACATCTTAGAAGTTGAATTGTTCGACGTGTGGGGCATTAAATTTCTAGGCCTGTTTCCTTTTTCTTATGGGAACAAATACATCTTAGTTACTGTGGACTATGTATCCAAGTGGGTTGAAGCTGAAGCATACCATATGAATGATGCTAAGGTAGTCATGCGATTCCTACATAAGCATGTGTTTACACGGTTTGGGACCCCAAGAGTCATCATTAGTGATGAAGGATCTCACTTTGTGAACTAGTGGCTTAAGTGGTTGCTTGACAAGTATGATGTGAAACATAAGGTTGCTACTGCCAATCACCCACAGTCCGATGGTCAAGTTGAAAGAGTGAACTGTGAAATTAAAGGAATACTTGAAAGGGTAGTATGCCCTAGCAGAAAAGATCGGTCTCGAAGGCTCGATGATGCATTATGGGCCTATCGAATAGTGTTTAGTACACCGTTAGGAATGACTCCTTATCAGTTAGTTTTTGGAAAGGCATGTCATTGGCCGTTGAAGTTGGAAAATAAATCTCACTGGACTTTGAAACAGTTGAATTTGGATCTTAAGCAAGCCGGTCAGAGAAGAATGTTACAACTTGATGAGTTAGAAGAGCTGAGGTTATTTTCATATGAGAATTCCAAGATGTGTAAAGAAAGATTTAAGAGATGACATGATAGTCGTATACAACCTCGTGAGTTTAAAAAGGTCAAAGAGTGTTATTATTTAATTTAAGGCTAAGGTTATTTCCTAGGAAGCTCAAATCCCGATGGACTGGAACTTTTACCATTTATAAAGTCTATCCATATTAAGCCGTTAAATTATACGACGATCATGAGGGTACGTTTAAAGTTAATGGTCAATGTCTCAAGCACTATTGGGATGGTGAAGTTGAGCGAGTTGAATCTTCGTTCAATTTATTAGACCCTTGATTTTCATAAACTTATTTGTGAATAAATAAATAATTAGAAATTATTTTTCTTAACTTAGTACATTTAGTTAATTTTGTCTAAAGGGGGTCAATTTGACCCAAGTACTAACTAGTTTGTTTTTAAGTTGAGTCTGTAAATACAGTTTGAGTCTGAGGCCTAAGATAGCAAAAAGGAGGGAAAATTGTCGCCACTCCTATTGCTTGTCGCCTAAAATTTTGCTACATGTTTCCCTAATCTTTTGCTATATAAACCCCTCTTCACCACTCTAATTTTCACAACCCTCAAGCAATTAGCTTAAACCTTAGCCACCCTTAATTTTCCCTTGTTGCCGTTAGCTTTAAATCCCAAAGACACACCCTAAAATTCCTTCCCTTGTCGCAAAAGCCATTGCTGCCACAAGAAGTTTACCGGAGCATGCCGATTGCTACCACGCACCTATCGCCTTCTCCCGCTCGTCGTCGCCGTACTTTCCTTGTCATTGTAAGGTTGTTGCTACCGCAAGTCCTTGCCACCACAACCTTACCGATTTCCTTTTCCTTATCTTTGCCAAATTTTCGAGAAAAGTATCATGTCTCACAAAAGAACTAGATCTTCCAAAACCAATCCTAAAAATCCGATTGTGATAAGTGAGGAAGTGAAGAAAAGATTTGATTCAATCTTCAAGCATCAACCTATGATGCCAGAAAAAGGTTTTAACTTGAAGATCACTGATTTTATGGTTGTACCCGTGTTGATCCGAAAGAAGATGAATGCTCTCCGGTGGGGACAAATTGGTGATGCTCATTCACATCTTGATGATGAACTAGTTTGAGATTTTTATGCCAGTTTGACTCTACAAGAAGCTACTGAGGTCACTGTCTGAATGAAGAAGGTACCCTTGCTTCTAAGTCCATTAATGATTTGTTTAACTTACCAGATGTTGAAGAAGATGAATATTTTTCTATGATGAACAATATCAATTGGGATTTTCTTTAAACAAGTGTTTGATGTTGTTACAAATCTGAGATCCCAATGGATTATAAGAAAGTATGAAAGTCATTCTTATCGAAAGGAATACCTAAAATCGATAGCTAAGGTATGGTTTTATTTTGTCCGCTATAGCTTCATGCCTATCTCACATAGTTCCACCATCTCAATTGAATGAATGCTCTTGTTGTATGCGATATTGACAGAAAGGTCTATCAATGTTGAGAGAATCATTCTCAAGGAGATCCATGGTTGTGCCAAAAAGAAGACAAAAAGTGACTACTTCCCATCATTGATTACTTCACTTTGTTTAAGGGCCCATAATAAAACAAAAGCAAATCTAAAGGGCCATTATGTTTAAGGTTGCATCACAGCTTATGACCTTGAAAGGTTAGTGGAGAGAGTTCATGAACTGAACCGGAGTGAACAAGACGAACCAATTGAACCTGAAACTGACGAGTCATCAAACAAAACTGAAACTGAAGCTGATTCAGTTGTTGACACTGAAGAAGTAAAATCTGAGGAGGAGCTAAACAGTCATAAACCGACTGAGGAAACGACTAACACTGAACCAAAATTTGAGGTAGAAGACAAACCAGTCGAGCTAACTGTCGATCCTGAATTGAAAATTCTAATGTCGATTTCTGGAAGCACTTCAAAGAAATCGAAGTTGTCAATCATGATGAATATGTGAAAATTCATGCACAATCAACAACAAACTTACTGAAAATATGCAAAGATTAGAGATGATTCCATCAGAAATACTTTTAAGAATATCTCTAACACTTTTGTTCTTGAGTTTCCAGATACTATCTTCGATACATGGAAGGAAGAAGACAAGTATGAAAGCGAGGATAGAGTTGAGGAAAAAGAAGATAAGGGGGATGAGTTAGAAAAATAAAAGGGGGGATTCTTGTCTTTGTTTATTTATTTATTTTTAGGTCTTTAGGTGTTTTATTTCTTTAGTAGTTAGGAATTTTCTTTCGCATAATAAAACACAACAAACATGAATAAGCTTAATACTTCTTTATTAAGAAAAAGCTAAGTGATGTGGTATTGGAAATGAACATGTCTATGATTGGGTTGTTAAGAAAGACTTGTATTTGATCTTCTGATTTCATACCTACCAGATTGAACTATTTTTCACACTTGAAGAGCTTGAAATCAAATATTTTCATTTTGTTTCCTTAGGATTTAGTTTAGTTTTCTTTTATGAAATAAATTGTGTAAAAAGTGAAAAAGATGCTCATTATTGTCTCTAAGGCCGTTTAAGGCCTAAGGGCTAGCTAACGAAATTCGTGAGTGTGCAGGAAACATTTAGAAGACGAACGAATATGAAGCTGATCACTACATCACGACACAGACTGATCTGTGTCGCAACAAAGGGACCAGAACTGCAGAATGTGAAATGTACCTCCTATGTCACGACATGGGCACAACGTGTCGCGACAACGCCTGGGAAATTTACCTGAAGGAGCAAACTATCTTCTACGTCATGACACGGATTTGTGTGTCACGACATTGACCCCTAGATGCGAATTTCACACCAAATGAAGGGCGTTTTGGTATTTACAATATCATTTAAACACGAGGAATGAAAGTTGACCTAGGGTTGAGGAAAACGATCGTCCAAGGCTATAAATAGGGCCTCTAGCACTAGGGTTTTACACACTATTCGCTAGATCTTGGTTTTTAGTTTTATTTTACTTTTCCGTTTGAAACAAGATTCTAGAAACTCACATAAACGTCCAAGGAATTTTTCCCGACAGATTGCCAATACAATTCTAGTTTCTTTTTCATTCTCTAATTTAATTATATGTTTATATATATATTTATGTTTATGATGATCAAGAAACCCATGAGGAACTAATTCCATTTTGGGGAATTAGGGAGTGGAAGTATGAATATTTGATTATTGTTTAATAGGGATTTTACTTTTTGGATCAACTATTTGGAAAGAAAGAACATCAAACAAACACTAGGCTTGACAACCCTAAAAAGTCATCTAGGTGGGAATGAACCCAAAATTGGTATTTCCTATTCGTGAACACCTTTTCCCCAAACTAGTTTAGATTGTGACATCTAGTGATAAGTAATCTCTATCGACTTGCTATGCCAATGGAAGATCGAGAGATCCAACTAGGGGTAGTGACTAGTTGATTGGAGGAAACTCCCCAAAACCAAACAATTGGAGAACTCATATGAAAACGACCTAATCTTCCCAAAGCCATTTATAAGAATCTCTACATCTCAATCATCTTGCTTGTATTTTCTATTTTATTTTCTCTTTTATTTTATGCTCTTAAAAATCCACTTTTTATTCTTCGTACTATAATACCTAAAATAAGTATTAATTAATTTTATTCTTTGTAGGGATTTGATTTACTATCGCCTTACGTCTCCTTTGGGTACGACCCTTGGAATTACCAAGTGTTCCATTGTAACACATTATATTTACAACCTGACCCGTATACTTGTGAAAAGCTTAAATCTACGTCGAACGAGAGTACGTTCGAGGGCGATCAAGTTGTTGGCATCGTTGCCGAGGAGGCAACGCTTTAGTAAATTTTATTCTTTCATTCCTAATAAAATAATTAGAAAAAATTTAGGTTATAAATACGATTTTATTTTATTTTAATTTTTTAATTTTATTTATTTTTTATTTGGTTTTGGTTTATGACTCGAAGCTAAGGAAACTTGGTTGATCCTATTTCTAACCCCAAATAATTAATTAGACACAATCGTAGAAATCAACAAGTAATGCAAAATTCACCATCAGAGGAGAGAGAAGAGGGAGTCAAGCCAATAGAAGATCCCACTATTAACGTAAAAAACGCTCATATACCTCCACAACTCTCTACAAACGAACTAATGAAAGAAGCAGAAAGAACTCTAAGGGAGTATTGTTTACCTACTCTAGATCTAACTCAAGGGAGTATTGCTAGACCTACTATCGTCACTAATAACTTTAAAATAAAACCAACTATGATTCAAATGATTCAAAACAATTTACAATTTAGAGGGACAATGGCTGAAGATCCTAATTTGCATTTGAAACAGTTTTACAATTATGCGATACTTTTAGTTTTAATGGTTTTACTAGTGATGCCATTCGTTTGAGATTATTTCCCTTTTCACTAATCAACAATGCTTTTTCATGGCTAGATGCACAGGCACCTAGATCTATCACAACTTGGGATGAACTGGCGGGGAAATTTTTGCAAAAGTTTTTCCTTATAGGAAAAGCAATCCAAATAAGGAGAGAATTGTCAACCTTCCGACAATTCGAGGGCGAAGGGTTCCACGAAATATGGGAAAAATTTATGACATTAGTATGAAAATTCCCTAATCACAGTATGCCGAAATGGATGCAACTACAAACTTTTTACAATGGGATGGATGCATCAACCAAATCTACTCTAGATGGTGCAGTAAGAGGAGCCCTAATGAACCAGACTTATAATGATGCGTATGGGCTAATAGAGAATATGACGATGAACTCCTTCTAGTGGCCTACTAAAAGTTTCACTTATGGGCAAAAACTCACTTCGGTGAAGAAGATACAAGAAGTTGACAAATACCAATAATTGTTGGAGAAACTGAACCGAATCGAGTCTGCTACGAGGGCATTACCATCCCTTGGAGAAGATAAGCCTCTTTATCATTATTTCGTTAATCTAGAGGAAGCCAATTACGTAAGTAGTCGAAATCCCTATTCGAACACTTATAATCCTAGATGGAAAGATTACCCCAACTTTAGATGGGGAGAAAGCCAAGAGGGAAACGGTAACAGTAACGCACAAGCTAGAAACCCTAGTTACCAACCCTCATTTTTACAGAGATAGTCAGAAAAAGCAAGCCAAGGTGACCATGCTGCATGTGGTCAAAGGTTAGACAAAATTAAAGGAGAGATGCACTCTGTGAGGGCAGACGTAAAACAAGTACAGCCTGATTGTACTAATACCGTCAGATCTATAGTGAAGCTAGAGGAAAGAATGGATCTATTGATAAGCATGGTGAGTGATCTTTCAAGACAAATTGGTTCAAGAATCCCTAGCAACACTGTGAATAATCCCCGAAGAGAAGGTAAAGAATAGGTTAAGGTGATCGAATTAAGATCGGGCAAAGTACTAAGTAGTCGAGAATGACCTAATAAGGGAGAAGAGCCTACTGAATCTCATGCGATTATAGACATACCTTCTAACGATGAGACTAAAGTCATCAAACCCAAAGAGGTGCCAGCAAAAGAGGCATTAGAAACAAAGGAAGATGTGTCTAAGGAAGAAAAGAGCGCCTCAATTCCCTTCTCGAAAAGGTTAGAAGAAAAGAAGCAAAAAAATGAAGATGATTTTGTAAGTTTCCTCAACCTTTTCAAATCCCTAAATATGAACCTACCGTTGATTGAATTAATAGAAAATGTACCCAAGTAAGCCAAATTTTTAAGGAGATTATAACACGGGGTCAAAAAATCAAGGTAGGCGAGCAAGTAGAGGTAAATGCATCTTGCAGTGCTATTATCTCCAAGGTGATCCCTCAAAAATTGAAGGATCCTGATAGTTTTACTAGTCCAATTAAAATTAGGAATCTTCAGTTCAACAAGGATTTGTGCGATCTTGGTGCAAGCATAAACCTAATGCCTTTATTAGTATTCGAGAAACTTGAGAGTGAAGATCTTAAAAATACCCAAGTTACTCTACAACAGGCTGATCGATCATCTGTACGACTGAGGGGAATTTTAGAGGACGTCTTAGTCCTAGTACGGAGTTTCATAATCCTTGTGGACTTCGTTGTGTTAGATTTTGCGGAGGATAGGGATATTCCCATCTTGCTAGGAAGACCATTCTTAGCCACATCTCGATCCATCATCAATTTAAATAATAATGAGCTCACTATGCGAATTAATGGTGAAGTAAAACCTTCAAGTGTAGGGATAAAAGTGATGAAACTAAGGAGTACAATGAGCGTTGCCATTTGCTCGAATTGAATATGGGGGAAGGGAAAAATTGAATTCCTTTTGTGAACAAAGAAAGAATTAATCAATTTAAGGAAAGGGATCGATTGAAGGAGGTAGAAAGATTTAATGAGAAGTGGACCAAAGGTGAACAAAGTTGGATCCTCTCGGCAAGGGTAAGCATACCGGATAAGTCCAGTAGTAAGACTTAAAGGTAAATCGGTGGTACTAACTCATGTATATTATTGTATATTATTCTAACATGTTTTTATTTCAGTATCTAACAGAAAATAAGGGTATGTTGTGACACACTATCAGCTATGTCGCAATAAAGGTGACAGAATCCAGGAAATAGCAAGACTGAAGTTGATGTCGCGACATGGCTATCCCTTTGTCATGACAAAGTGTATAGATTCGAAAAATACCAAGACTAAGGAGGATGTCTTGACAAGGCCTCAGGAACGTCGCGACTAAGAGAAACTGAAGGGTGTGTCGCGAAAATGACTCCCCATGTCGCGATATATACTATAACTTTTACAAGATCGACCCGATTCGATTACGCAACTTGACGGCTAAAGGCTTATTTTTTTCGAGTTTTTACACCTTAAAACCCTAAATCCTAACCCTTATAAATATTAAAACATCATTCTAACTCACTCCATTTTACTTTAACTCATAAAAAACCTAAAAATCCTCTCTTTTCCTAGTTACTCTTTTAACTTTTCACGTTTTCAAGCAAGGGGAGAAACACACCAATCCAGGTTTAAAGGTCTTACTTTCATTCTATTATTTATTTACAATGCCTCCTAAAAAGGTTACATGTACAGTAGAATCGGAACCATCATTGGGTACAAATCCTTCGAACTTTTTAAATTCGAATGTAAAAAAATATTTTAATGAACTTCAAGGAAAAACTTTCATTCAAGAGTGGGGTTTTTACCCATTGATGGTTTTGTGCAAGGAAATCCGACCTCTAGTTAGGTACCTAGATGAGAACGTATTTGGACAATCCTCACAGAACCTGCCGTTATCCTTGTAGTCCAGGAATTTTATGCTACCTTAAAAGATCATATCTTTAGGACTAGGGACGAAGTTAACTGGGAAACCTTAGTAATTTGAGGGATTAGTGTTAAGGTAACCCCAAAATAATTTGTAATTTCTTTAATGCTCCTTATTACGATCATGACTTATCTGATTGAAGGATGGAGGAATGGAAATTTAGGCCAGGCACTAGCATTACCACATCATTTAATCAAGCCATCATGTTTCCTGAAGCTAAAATGTGGATTCAATTTATTTGCACATGAATGATACTTGCGTTGAATGTTTCTAATGTTAATGCTTTTCGAGCAGTCTTGTTGTTTGCAAATATTGCAGAAAAAGCAGGTTTGTATAGGAAAATGGATCTATCAAGACATGATTCGTTATGTAGAAAGCCAAAAGGTGGGGATTTTCTTTCCTCACCTAACCACAACTTTATGTATAAGGGAAGGAGTGCCCATGATAGCTACTGAACAAACCTTGAAGCCGTCGAAAAGTGTCATTAGTGACACACTCTTCCAATAATATGAAGAGCTTTGTGCTAAACAAATAAGATAGGGGAAGAGGAAATCACGAGATTCGACTGCTACACCAACATCCATACAAAGGTTGGCACTAGCCCACCAAGAAGTTGGTGGAGGGACTTATGCAAAGCTGGGTTGGATGATCCATTGGATGCACAAATCGGGACCGATATTTCAAGAGGTTGCTCAACAACATAACCTTAGGGTCCCTAACTACACTGCGGACATGTTTGAGGTGGTAGATGAGGAGCATGATGATAAAGAATCGGAAGTAGGGAATGATAGTGATGAGGAGGAGGAAGAAATGGATGAGGATGAATAGTTTTTGAGACAATTTAATTTTGAAAATTTTGGATAATTTTTGGTTTTTATTTTAGACTTATATAATTTGTAGGAGTAGGATTAGAATTTATCTTTCTATATATGCTTTAATTCTTTTTGTAGGGACCTCACATTATGGAAGACGCAACAATGTCGAGCATTAACACTAAAGGAGAAGGACAACCACCATAAAAAGAAGAGAACCTTCCAAATAAATTTCCTTTATTATTTGAGGGGTCTACACATTGAGGAAAATATGTTTCTTAAAGTGTGTGTGGGGGGGTAATATAAGAATTTTTGGCATATAATTTTTATTTTTAGTTTTTATTTTTTATGTGTGCTTGAGCTTGTATAAATACAAGTGATTGGTTAGGAGCATGTATAATAGGTTGATTGTGTTTATTGATAAACTTAGCATGATGATAATGAATTTTTAATTTTTCAGCATGAAACTTTTGAGTTCTATAGGCTATATTTAGTATAGATAGAAAGGTATTATTGATACCAAATGATGTGAGAAATATAAGGAAACGAGCATGCTAGTATATATGATAGATGATAATTTTGAGATTATGTGATAAATTGATATTTATGCATATTGAGGTGTTTAGGGATGACCTAAGGCATTGTTTGGACACACATAGAGCTAAAAAGCCAACCCTATTCCTAATTTCCAATTAGTACCCATCTTTGAGCCGTATAACACCTTCTTGATGAGCCACATTATAAGCCTCTTAAGCCTTAAATGATAATTTGTGTATATCCTTTTTCTTTGGTCATGTGTTGCATGGAAATAGATGTATGGCCATTAGTATTGAGGGTAAGTAGATACATTAAGGTGGAGGTTACAAAATAAATGGGAAAATTAATATAATGTATGAACTTTAGTTTAGCCAAAAAGAGACAAATAGAGAAAAATAAAAAAGAAAAGAAAAATGAGTAGAAACAAAACAATCATGAGTAAGAAAACATGTGAATAGTGACAAAATTATAAAGTCACTAAAAAGAAGAAAAAGAGAAACTTACTCATGAAACAAAAGGAAAAAGAATACTCATAAGCTAGCTAAGGGGATTGCTTTATATTAAGAGTTACTAAAATGGAGAAAAAAGGTTGATGAGAGAAGGAGAAATAAGGGGGTGAGATGGAGTGGGACATAATAAAGAAGAATAGGAAATTGGATGATCTCATTATGGTTATCTGTATTTACTAGGATAATTAAAGTATTTATATTCTGCATTGACGGATGCATAGTGATAAAATCTTAATATTTGTATTTCATATAACTTACTGAACTTATATTGTTTCTAATAAAAAAGGTAAAGTTGCTTAATTATCATGTCAAAGTTATTAAGAGATATATGATGCTTAGACTACATGCTATGAGCCCACTCTTTGTATAGCTATGAAATCAAGTTTTTCATTTTCCTTGCTTTTGTTGTTTTGTTTGCTTGAGGAGAAGCAAAGACTTTAAGTGTAGGGGGGAGTTTGATCTGCTGGTTTCATACCTAGCAGATTGAACTATTTTTCACACTTGAAAAGCTTGAAATCAAGTATTTTCGTTTTGTTTAATTACGATTTAGTTTAGTTTTCTTTTATGAAATAAATTGTGCACAAAGTGCAAAAATGTGGTTATTGTTGTCTTTTTAAGGCCGTTTAAGGCCTAAAGGTTAGCTAACGAACTTCGTGAGTGTGCAGGAAACATTTAGAAGACGAATGAATATCAAGCTGATGACTGCTCCCGAACGTACTCTCGTTCGGTGTAGATTTTGGCTTTTCGTAAGTGTACGGGTCAGGCTGTAAATATAGTGTGTTACAACGTAACACTTGGTAGTATTTCGAGGATCGTACCAAAAGGAGGCTTGAAGCGATAATAAATTAAATCCTTGCAAAGAGTAAAAGTAATTAGTACTTATTTTAGGATTTTAGAGTACGAAAAATAAAAGAGTGTGTTGTAAAGAGCATAAAATAAAAGATAAATAAAATAGGAAATCAGAGCAAAAGTTTAAGAATTAGAAAATCTTATAAATAGCTTTGGGAAAATTAGGTCGTTTACGTATGATTTCTTTGATTGTTGGGTTTTAGGGATTTTCCTCCAATCAACTAGTCACTAACCCAGTTGGATCTCTTGATCTTCTGTCAGCATAACAAGTCGATAATATTACTTATCGCTAGATGTCACAATCTAAACCGGTTTGCGGAAAAGGTGTTCACGGATGGGCAATACCAATTTTGGGTTCATTCTCACCTAGATGACTTTCTAAGATTGTCAGGCCTAGAGTTTGTTTGATGCTCTTTCTTTCCCAAATAGCTGATCCGAAAGGTAAAATCCCTATAAAAAAATCAATTATTCATACGTCCAGTCCCTAATTCCCCAAAATGGAATTAGTTCCTCATGGTTTCTTTATTTATCAATAACATAATATATGAAAAATATATAAATAAAGAATAGAATGAAAAAGAAACTAGAATTGTATTAAGCAATCTATCGGGAAAAACTCCTCGAACGTTTATGCGAACTTCTACAATCTCATTTCACAATTGAAAATGAAAAACTAAAACTAAAAACTAAAGTCGAAGTAATGGTGTGAAAAACCCTAATGCTAAAGGTCCTATTTATAGCTTTAGATGGTCGTTTTTCCTCAACCATAGGTTAGTTGTCGTTCCTCGCGTTTAAGTGGCATTGTAAAGACCAAAATGCCCTTTATTACGTGTGAGATCTGCATCAAAAGGTCGATGTCGTGACATGCCAGGTACTGTGTCGCAACAAAGACATCAGTCTTCATATGAAGCGTCCTCCTACAGGCGTTGTCGCGATATAGCCCCTGTATGTCGCGACAAAGAGGTCAGACTTTGAGTTCCTTAAGTCTGGTCCCTTGGTTGCAACGTAGCTCAGCCTATGTCGTGACGAAGTGATCAGTCTCCTATTATTACACTTCTTATGGTCTCCTGCACACTTACTAAGTACATTAGCTAACCTTTAGGCCTCAATCAACCTTAAAGACAAATAAAATGGTATTTTAACAATTAGGTTACAAAATTTATTCAAATGAGAAATCTAGATTAAATCTTACTAAAACATAATGAAAATACTTGATTTCAAGCTCTTAAGTGTAAAAAAATAGTTCAATCTGCTAGGTATGAAATCGACAGATCAAACACCCCCACACTTAAGTCTTTACTTGTCCTTGATCAAACAAAACAAAAACAAAGAAAAATGAAGAGCTTGAGTTCATAGTTAAACAAAGAGTGGCTCATAGCATGTAGTCTGGCATCATACATCTCTTAATAACTTTGACATGATAATTAAGTAACTTTACCATTTTTATTATAAAAAATATAAGTTCATTAAGTTATAGGAAATACACATATCAAGGTTGTATCAATATATATCCATCAATACCAAATATAAGTATTTTACAATACAGACAACCATAATGAGATCATGTAACTTCCATATCTATTCATGCATAAAGTTGTTTAAGTCACATAGGGCTTTTCGGCTTGTAACTTGTTGAAGCTTAGGATAGGTATGAATTTCAAAGAATAGTTAAGCACAAAAGGTTACAAACATGAAAATAGTTTGACACATTGTATTGTTCCCTATTTTTCCTCTTTAGGTCCTCCTCCACCTCATCCCCTTATTTCTTCTTCTCTCATCATCCTTTTTTTTCTCCGTTTTAGGAACTCTCAATATAAAGTAATCCTCTTAGCTAGCTTATAAGTATTCTTTTCCCTCTTGTTTCTTGACTAAGATTTTTTTTTTCATCTTTTTGGTGACTTTATAATTTTTGTCACTATTCACATGTTTTCTTACTCATGATTCTTTCGTTTCTACTCATTTTTCTTTTTTCTTTTTCTCTATTTCTCTCTTTTTGGCTAAACTAAAGTCCATACATTATATTGAGTTTCCTATTTTTATTTTGTAACCACCACCTTAATGGGTCTACTTATCCTCAATACCAATGACCATACGTTTATTTCCATGTAAAATAGGACCAAAGGAAAGAGTATGCACAAAATTTTCATTTTAAGGCTAAAGAGGCTTATAGTGTGGTTCATCAAAAAGAGTCATAAGTCTTAAAGATGGGTACTAATTGGAAATTCAAAATAAGGTTTGGCTTTTTAGCTCTAGGTGTGTCCAAACAATGCCTTAGGTCATCCCTAAACATTTTAATATGCACAAATATCAATTTCATCACATAATTTAAAAATTATCATCTATCATATATACTAGCATGCTTGTTTCCTCATATTTCACACATCATTTGGTATCAATAATGCCTTTCTATCTATACTTAATATAACTTATAAAACTCAAAAGTTTCATGCTCAAAAATAAAAAATTTCTCATTATCATGCCAAATTTATCAATCAACACAATCAACCTATTATACATGCTCTTAACCAATCACTTGTATTTCTACAAGCTAAACTAAAAATAAAATCTATATGCCAAAAATTCTATGTTACCCCCCACACTTTAGAAAACACATTGTCCTCAATGTAAAGTCCCCTCAAATAATGAAGGAAAGAAGTTACCCGATTTATCGTGAAAGTTCTCTTCTTCTTATGGTGGTTGTCCTTTTCCTTTTGGCGTTAATGTTCGAAATTGTTGAGTCCTCCATAATGTGGGGTTTCTACAAAAAGAATTCAAGCATATATACAAAGATAAATTCTAATCCTACTTCTACAAATTATATAAGTCCAAAATAAAAACCAAAGGTTATCCAAAATTTACAAAATTAAATTGTCTTAAAAAATAAATGAATAAATAACAATAATAATAATGAGAAACTAAAGAAAAACCTAATCCTAAACATTGGGTAGATTATAAGTCCCTATTCTTCTTCATCATTTAATCCTCTCTTCCTCCATTCTTCACTTTGACTTTGCTGTAATAATGTGAATTGCGCGAACAAATCTTCACCTAAGAGTTTTCTCGGTGGATTCATTATTCGATCAAATCTTCCAGTTGGTACTCCCGCCTTTGTACACATGGCAAAAATTAAATAAGGGAAGAGTATACCTTTCCTCAAATTCTTTGTGGATTCTACCATGCTTCGATGAATCCATTTTCCAACACAAATTTGTTTCTTCTTGAGAATACCGTATGTTATTATAGCATGAATTAGATGTATATCTATGATGTCGAAAGTGGGAAGTATTCGGGAACAAACGAATTTCATCCACATGTTAGCTTTTGGCATCATGAGTTCTTAACTAAAAGTTTTTGTTATTGCAGTACCTTCTCGATAGGTCCATACTTCTTTTCCCACTATTAAGAAAATTAAGATCTCCTTTGTGTAAATATTCTTAAATTCCTTTAAATCGACTATATAGAGATAGTCTTGGTAATAATACATGACATTGTAAAATCTACAAATTTGGACCTCATTTAGGTATATTTCAACTTCTCGAATTTTCATTAGACCTTGAATCTGTCCACAAGCTCTCTCGGCTTCACGTTTCTTCAAAGCTAGATAAAGTTCTTGAACTATTGAAATATTTACCAGTTCTTTGCAGGGCAGAAAAATTGAGTCCATTCATTATCGACTACTATTTCCCAAATACCTCGACAAACTCGCATCAAGGGATCAAACCTTACTCCTGAATGAAGGTATGTGACTGGAGTTACTGGAGATACCTGTCTAGATCATCTTTTAGGAATTCAAAAATAGGATTAGCAGCCTTTTCACTTGAATCAGCCATTTGACTTTATGATTGGGAGGAATGAAAAATAACATGGAAGGGGCATTTTTTATAGGGGTGATTAAGTATGACTTTTAGTAAGTTTAGAAGTTAAATGTTATTAAAGAATTTACAATATCTAATTCTAATTAAGACTATTAGGAGTTAGAGTCTTACGTGCACTGTTGTTGTTACATCAGTGTGTCGCGACATACACTAGTATGTCACGATGTCGATACTAGAATTGTTGTTCTTCAAGGGGACATTCGTCGCGATATAAGGGTGCAGTGTTGCAACATCGGGCCAATAGTTATGTTTCTTTGGTGTGTTATTATTGCAACATTGATGTTGTCGTCGCGACATTGAAACCAGCTTTCCTCTAGTTCCGAATATGAGTTATTATATATTCCTAGGGTATGTCTGATGTTCGAGTCTGATACTTGCTTTGTATCCCATATCATGTTGCAATGTAAAGGTTACTCCTCAATAAATATATCTGTAGCTTCCCTGTAATATGGCTTTATCCTTTGCCCGTTAACTAGAAAAGTTTCACCACTCTTACTTATCAACTCAACTGACCCATACGGTTTTACCTGATTGATGGTATATGGCCCTGTCCATCATGGTTTGAGTTTCTTAGGAAATAATTTGACTCTAGAATTAAACAAGAGTACCTTCTGTCCTGGCTCAACGTTTCGTTTCCTAATCTTGGCGTCATGACGAAGCCTACTTTTTTCTTTGTAGAGTTTCGTGTTTTGTAGGCCATGAATCGAAACTCCTCCAATTCCTGTAATTGGAACAATCTCTCTTTCTTCACTAATTCAAGATCTAAATTCAATTCTTTAATAGCCCAATACGTTTTTTTCTCTAATTCAATAGGCAAGTGAAATTTTTTTCCATACACAAGTTTATAAAGGGACATACCAAGAGGTGTTTTATATGCTGTTTGATAGGCCCATAAAGTGTCTTCCAATTTTGCCGCCCAGTCTTTGCTCATTTGCCTGAGGATGATATGCAGTTGCCATCTTGTGTCGGATACTGTATTTCGCAAGAGCGGCTTCAAATTGTTTGCTGCAAAAATGTGATCCTTCATCCCTAATCAATGCACTGGAGGTTCCAAATCTTGAAAAGATGTTTCTTCTTAAGAATTTTACCATTGATTTGGTATCATTAGTAGGTAACGCCACTACTTCTACCCTTTTAGAAACATAATCTACTACCAACAAGATATATTGATTCCCAAACGAGCTAAGGAAAGGACCCATGAAATAAATTCCCCAAACATCAAAGATTTCTACCTCAATAATTCCCACCTGTGGCATTTCATCCCTTTTTGATATATTCCCCATTCGCTAGCATCGATCATAGTTTTGCACGAACATATGAGCATCCCGATTCATGGTAGGCTAATAGAATTCGAATTGAAAATTTTTTTGAGCTGTATGTTTTTTGCCAAAATGTCCTCCACAAGGAGAGAAATTAACACCCAAAACCTGACACCGTTGTCGACTAGGGTCTCGAGGCTACTAACATCCATATCTCAAAGCAGTTTCGTTATCATACAATTATTAAGATCAACTTACATACAACTGTACAAATATTTGGGTATAGTTCAATTCAACTCATCATTTTCATTTTATCATCATCAATCTCAAGGACTCGATTGAAACACAACTGAAACATTACACAAAACATCAAATTTTAGCAAAATAGGGGTCACACGGTCGTGCTCCAGGTCGTGTGCCAGACCGTGTGCATACACGAAATACCCATACACGATCGTGTCACAGACGGTGTGACAAGCCGTGTAAACATACGAAATTACCCACATGCCCGTGTGTCAAATCGTGCTCGAAATCATGTGTCAACTCGAAATAGGGTCACACGGTTGTGTCCCAGCTCGTGTGTAGCCTGTGTGAACCCTACAACTAATTTCCTCAGGGCACACGCTCGTATATTGGCCCGTGTGTCAGGCCATGTGTACCTACAAAATCTAATTTTAAACAAGCAAAAATCATGCCATTCACCTAACAAGTGCAAATATCAACAATCTTCAAATTTCTATTAATTCACAACACAAAACATGCAATTCCTCATGAGAAGAAAACAAAACATGCCAAGTATTCATGGTTTCACAAGGCACTACACCTTATGCATATATGCCTTCTTGAAACATTAACAAAGCTTACAAAACATAAGTTCAACGTTCAACCAAGTCATTATCATTTTACAACTCATCCAAAATCAAGTACTATAGAAGATAACATCTTAGTACATGCCAAATAACCAAGTGATGTAAATACTACCGAACGAGCTCCTAAGATAGTGTGATTTCTTCGAGATAATCCGATCTTCAAACAACAAAATAGGATCTACAAAAAAAACAATTTCATAGGTAAGCTTTCATATCTTAGTAAGTTCGTAGAGTTTAACAAGTTACCAAATAACAAGTGTTGAATAGTCTATAACTCATTCGAACCAGAATAGGGCCTTGCTTCAACAAGCTATAATTAAAATTTCATTCTTTCTTGCTAGAATAACCATTTTGACCATTATACGATGCTGTTCACACAAGCTGATGAGGACTCCCAGCGTATGCAGTACCTTAGCCATCGTTACGGTATCTATATATATTTCCCCTCACAATGCTGCTCACATTAGCTGATGAGAATATGCAATTCATGTAAGAATCTCAACCATCGTAGGGATCATGTAACCATTTCCCGTATTCGTTTCAACATTTCACCGACTCACGATGCTACTCACACAAGCTGTCGAGAATCCGCAACATATGCAGGACCTCAGCCATCGCGTCGGTTCAAATCACCGACTCAAAGCTTGATATCTCTTTCATTCATTTCTTTCTCGTGTTTCTCAAGTTTAAATGCTATAATTTATTTTGCAACAATTACAAAGAATACACATAGATTATTGTTTAAATACAAATTTAACATCACGAACTTACCAAACTAGATTACAGATACGAATAAACTTCAGGGATTATTCCGCTAATTTCTCTTTTCCTCGACCCGTGACACGATCGTGATCTAACACAATAAATCACTCAATTTCCTCATTAAATTATATAATTAAATCATTTAATAAAATTTGGTCCATTTGTAAAATTTATGAAATTACCCCTAACATTTCACTTTTATTCAATTTAGTCCTTAAACACAAAACAAGCAAAAATAATCATTTTCTTTCTAAACCCACATCACTTGAATATTCATAACCCTCATACAAGTCCCTACAATCAAATTTTTCACACCAAGTACACAAAATTTCATCATTTAATCATTTTAGTCCTTAAACCCTAAAATCATCAAAAATCACTTTACAAAATTAACAAATCTATCAACTAAACTTCCAAAAATTTCATAATCTTCCAAGAACTAGCATATTCAACAATGGAAAAATTTATAACATTTGATAGATTCGCAAATTAGTCCTTGGGTTAGTTAGATTAAGCTAATACGGACTCAAAAACATAAAAATTACTAAAAATGACCAACATTTACCTACACAAATTAAAGCTTCAAGCTTGAAATGGAAAACCGTAAATTTCTTCCTCCTTAACCGTGGGAACAAGATGAAAAGAAGAGAAGAAATGATTTCTTTCTTTCTTTAATTTCATATATATAATAATGACATTTTTGTAATTTTTTAAACTTTCATGCTTAGCTTAATTAATCTCCGTTTTAACATTAATTAATCCCAATTATAAATAATATGATATCATGACATAGCGTTAAGTAAATATTTATTGGTTAATTTACCTATTTGGTCCTTCCAATCAAATAAATAATTTTTTACACCTTTTTCAATTTAATCCTTTTTACTTAATTAACTATCTAAACTATAAAATTCCTTAATCAAATTTTAATATAACTCCAAGGACATCATAAATATTAAATAAATAATATTTATAACTTGACTCGTCGGAGTTGTGGTCCCAAAACCACTATTTTCGATACCACTGAAAATTAAACTATTAGTCATGATATCCATGAAGGATGTCATTTATTTCTTCCTCGACCACACATCTTCGTACTAATTGGTTTACACATTGCCTAAATACATGATCCTCCCAAATATAATTTTTCCCCTCATGCATAATTCGTTTATTTTGTTGCTAGGATGCTTTTACTGGGAACACCCCTTTTGCCAAATAGTTCATGTAATCTGCATACCACGGTGCTCTTGTATTTGGAAATCGAGTTTCCACTTTAAATAGTTTCTAATATGCAAAATTTTCCTTTATTTCTCCCAAATATACGAAGGTGGTAGGATTTTCCAATCATGATAAATGATCTTCTATCTGGTTCTCTGTCCCTTTTCGATCCATGATCCATAAATCGAATTCTTGTAGCAGCAATACCTATCGCATTAGCCTTGGTTTGGTGTCTTTTTTCTTCATCACATATTTCAGAGCTGAATGATCTGTATAAATATACACACAATTAGCCATTAAATAAGGATGAAATTTATCACAAGCAAAAACTACAGCTAACATTTCCTTCTCGGTAGTAGTATAATTGCATTGAGCGGGGTTAAGAGTCTTGTTGGCATAATGAATTGCTCCAAATAGATTATCTTTCTTTTGTCCTAAGACACCATCTATAGCATAATCACTGGCATCACATATAATAATAAAAGGTTCATTCCAATTCGGTGTGATAATAATGGGAGAAATTATTAGCTTCTCTTTTATAGTCTCAAAAGCTTTAATGCAATTATTATCAAATACGAATGGAACATCTTTTTTTAGGAATAAATTTAAAGATTTAAAAATGTGAGCAAAATCTTTTATAAACCTTCTATAAAACCTAGTGTGTCCCAAGAAATTTCGAATACCTTTGACACTCGTGGGATGTGGTAGGTTCTTTTTTACCTCGATCTTTGTTTTATCCACTTCTAACCCTCTCTGTGATATTTGATGTTCCAAAACTAACCCTTCTCTTACCATGAAATGACATTTTTCCCAATTGAGCACTAGATTAGTTTCCTCGCACCTTTGTAAAACTTTCTTTAAATTCAGCAAACAATTCTCGAAAGAGTCTTCATATACCAAGAAATCATCCACGAAAATGTCTAACCCTTCTTCTAGCATATTTGCAAAAATAGCGATCATACATCTCATAAAAGTAGCTAGTGCATTGCAAAGTTCAAAAGACATACGTTTAAAAGCATATGTTCCAAAAGGGCATGTAACAGTTTTTTTTCCTGATTATTGGGATGTATTGGGATTTGATGATACCCTGAATACCCATCCAAAAAACAGTAATATTCTTTACCTACCAATCGGTCCATCATTTGATCAATGAAAGGTAGTGGAAAGTGATCTTTTTTTTGTTGCATCATTTAATTTCCTGTAATCAATACAAACTCTCCACCCGGTAATTGTCCTTGTAGGGATTAGTTCATTGTGATCATTCTCTACAATTGTCAACCCACTTTTTTTTGGTACGCATTGCGTAAGGCTTACCCATTCACTATCGAAAATGACATAAACTATACCCGCATCTAACCATTTTACTAGTTCCTTTTTCACTACTTCCTTCATGGTCGGATTAAGTCTTCCCTGTTCGTCAACAACGAGTTTCTTACCTTCTTCCAATCAAATTTTTTGTTGAGAGAAGGCTGGGTTTATCCCTTTTATATCAGCCATCATCCACCCAATAGCCTTTTTATGACGTTTAAGCACCTTTAACAAAGTTGCTTCTTACGAGTTACTCAATCTTGATGCAAGTATAATAAGTAAAGTATTTTTCTCACCCAAATATCCATACTTTAAATGTTCTGGTAATGGCTTTAACTCAACTTCTGGTTGCCTCACAATCGACGGTATTATTTTAGTAGCATTTGGCATCGATTGATCCATCACCCCTTTACTTTGCTGCCACCACTTTAATTGACTCGTTAAGATTCCTTATTTGTTTCTTCTTCCATAAGTTCTTCATCCTCGGAATCTTCTTCTTTGTAATGATTAGTCATAAGCTGGTTGCAAACAGGGTTGCTAATCTCTTTTGGAGGTTTCAATCGTTCCTCCCAAAATATTTCATTTGCATTTGCTACTTCCAATATATCTGTAGCATCTTTCCATGTCCTAGTCCAAATGCTTCCTGCAGTCTATGTCTACCTTGCATCTGTTTTTCATACTTAACCCATCATAAAAGTGCTGAAGTTGTATAGCAATATGGATTCCTCCGCCTAATATGGATTAAAGTATGGCTTTGAATCTTTCCCAAGCTTGTCCTAATGTTTTCGTCATTGTTTGCTTGAAATGAAACATTTGTATATATCCCTGCATAACCTTGGGCATAGAAATCATTCTTTGAAAAAACATATGCACAAATTTTCTCAAGTAGTAATAGTGTTTGGGGGTAAAGAATCCAACAATGACTTGGCCTTTTCGTTTAGGGCGAAAGGAATCAACAACAATTGAATCACACCTAGAGCCACCCCTACGTAAGAAATTGTACTACAAATCGCCTCAAATTATCTTAAAAATGCGACATGGTCTTTTATCAAGGGATAAAAAAAAGTAACATTATTAGTAATCCAATATATTAAGGATGGATTTAATTCAAAATGATTTTGATAAATTGATGGTCTAGCAATACTAGATTGTAACCATTCCAAATAAAAAAAACATCCATAATGTATTTTTAATCATTTTATTACTTAATTATAAGAAAAGAAATAAAGTTAAAAGAAATTTTTTAAAGATGATTGTATCTATAATCTAAAATTTTTCTAATTATTTTATTAGCAATGAAAGAATAAAATTTATTAAAGCGTTGCCTCCTCGGCAACGGCGCCAACAATTTGACCGCCCCCGAATGTACTCCCGTTCGGTGTAGATTTTGGCTTTTCGCAAGTTTACGGGTTAGGTTGTAAATATAGTGTGTTACAATGGAACAGTTGGTAGTATTCCGAGGATCGTACCCAAAGGAGGCTTGTAGTGATAATAAATTAAATCTCTACAAAGAGTAAAAGGAATTAGTACTTATTTTAGGGTTTTATAGTACAAAAAATAAAAGAGTGTGTTATAAAGAGCATAAAATAAAAGATAAATAAAATAGGAAATAAGAGCAAAAGTTTGAGAAGTAGAAAATCTTATAAACGGCTTTGGGGAAATTAGGTCGTTTCCGTATGATTTCTTTGATTGTTGGGTTTTGGCGATTTTCCTCCAATCAACTAGTTACTACCCCAGTTGGATCTCTCGATCTTCCGTCGGCATAACAAGTCGATAGAGATTACTTATCGCTAGATGTCACAATCTGCTAGGTATGAATCCGGTAGATAAGTTGATCATTACGTCACGACACAGACTGATCTGTGTCGCGACAAAGGGACCAGAGCTACAGAATGTGAAAACTATCCCCTATGTCGCTACGTTGGCACAACGTGTCATGATAACGCTTGGGAAATTTACCTAAAGTAGCAAACTATCTTTTACGTTGCGACACGGATCCTGTGTGTCGTAACATCGACCCCTGGACACAGATTTCACATCAAATGAAGGGTGTTTTGGTATTTACAATACCACTTAAACACGAGGAACGACAACTAACCAAGGTTTGAGGAAAACGACCGTCCAAGGCTATTAATAGGGCCTCTAGCTCTAGGGCTTTACACACCATTCGCTAGATCTTAGTTTTTAGTTTTATTTCACTTTTCCGTTCGAAACGAGATTGTAGAAACTCCCATTAACATTCAAGAAATTTTTCCCGACAGATTGCCAATGCAATTCTAGTTTCTTTTTCATTCTCTTATTCAATTATATGTGTTATATATATTTTGTGTTTATGATGATGAAGAAACCTCTGAGGAACTAATTCACTTTTGGGGAATTAAGGAGTGGAAGTATGAATATTTGATTGTTGTTTAACAGGGATTTTACCTTTCGGATCAGCTGTTTAGGAAAGGAAGAACATCGAACAAACACTAGGCTTGACAACCCTAGAAAGTCATCTAGGTGGGAATGAACCCAAAATTGGTATTGCCCATCTGTGAACACCTTTTCCCCAAACCGATTTAGATTGTGAAATCTATCGATAAGTAATCTCTATTGACTTGCTATGTCGAAGGAAGATCGAGAGATCCAATTGAGGTAGTGACTAGTTGATTGGAGGAAAATCCTCAAAACATAACAATTGAAGAACTCATACGGAAACGACCTAATCTCTCCAAATCCATTTATAAGAATTTCTACATCTCAATCATCTTGCTTTTATTTTCTATTTTATTTTCTCTCTTATTTTATGCTCTCAAAAATTCACTCTTTATTCTTCGTATTATAATACCTAAAATAAGTATTAATTAATTTTATTCTCTGTAGGGATTGATTTTCTATCGCCTTACGTCTCCTTTTGGTACGATCCTCGGAATACTAACAAGTGTTCCGTTGTAACACACTATATTTACAACCTGACCCATATATTTGCAGAAAGCCTAAATCTACGCCGAACGAGAGTACGTTCGGGGGCTGTCAATATTTAAGCAGTCTTTATGACTCACATCTCTTTCTTACAACCCTACCTGGTGTTCAGTTTCCATTCATTACTTTGTTTTTACAATGAGGACATTGCTTCTTTTTAAAGAGGTGTAAGGCAAACATTTTCTAGAATTTTTAAAATTTTCAAGTATGCTTTAATAAATGAAATGTTCAGAAAAATTTTCTTTGGTAATAAGTTAGTTTGAATGCAAGCATGAATGATGATTCTATCTAAGTTGAATGAATGTTATCATGACTTATGGAATGCTTGTATGATCTTAGTCCTAGGTAATGTTTTCCATGAAAATTTAGTTTCCCTTAAGATTAGACATGCATGATGTTTTATATATTTAGAATTGACTTAGTAACTTTCTCCAGGAAAAATCTTAGGAGACATAAAAATCTAAATATGATATAGGCACAATTTCTTTGGATTGTTTGAGCCTTTCAAGCCCACCTTATGATATTAAACCCTTGAAACTTTAATTTTGAGCTTAATGGTCTATTTATTGCAAATTACCTACATCATAAGTTATATCACCATCTTTTTAAGTTATCCTATTTTGTGCACCCATCTTAACTAAATTTATCTTGGTGATCAACATTTGAGGGAAATTTTGAAAAGATGTACATGCTCATGCTTAAAAAAAAGAGAAAAAGAAAGAGTGAAGAAAAGTTTGCTCAAGATCTGAAAGAAAATGTATGAGCATGAGCTCAAAATAAGTTTGGGGGTGTTCCAAAGATCCATTCAAGAAGAAGGTTGTGTTACAAAAAGTTCCAAGACAAAGTTAAGGGTTAAGATTATTGAAATCAAAATTTCATATTTCTTTAATCCCTACCTTTAGCCTAACCCCATTACAACCATAAAACAGACCTATTGATTTGATGATTATGTCATTTACATTAGTGGGGAGGAATTACTAAGTTCAACATATGAACCCCGCAAATAAACCTTATGATTGCTTTGTTCAGATGTATAGGAAATTATGTTGAATGGAGAATGTTATCCATGACTTTGAAATGCATGCAAACTATAACTCATGTTGGCATATCTTAACACTTAGTATAAAATTCTGAATAGTGTTTGCATGCGAGCTACTTATCAATAAAAGGAGTCTATGAACATGATTTTGTTGATGCATGACTATGTGCCAAAGATTGATGCTACTTACACATTTAGCAATATTGCCTTAGCAAAAATTTTGCTGTGCATGAACATTACTCGGGACGAGCAATGGTTTAAGTTTGGGGGTGTGTAAACTTGAAAATATATAGGTTTTTCCTATGGATTTTCATCACCTTTTTGCTTAAAATCGATGTTAAAACCAAGTAATAGTTTAATAAATTAATGAAATATACTTAAATATTAATTCAAGACATGGAAATTATTAAAATGTAATTTTATGCTTTATTATATAGTTCTTATGGACAAAATGGCTTATTTTATGATTTAATTTAATATGTTGCATTTTAATGTATAAAGTGAGTCATGCAAATTTTAATTAATTTTAAAGCATGAAATTATATTTAATAATTAACATAAATTATTTCATTAAAATTAGGTTGATTAAATATTATGAAATTAGGTTAATTAAATTAATTAATTTGACCCAATATAAATTAAATTGCTTTGGACTGATTATTTTGCTTGGTCATTAAAACCGTCCAACCCAAGAGGATTTGAAGCCCAATTTCGGCAACACCATGGTTACCCAAAAAAGTATTTTTGGTTTAATTGCAATGAGTTTCTGCAGTTAAAAAGAAATCAGAAATTGGCCCAGAAATATGTTGTTGATTGAGTCTTGGTCCCTGCTTGATGCTGCAAGTTGAATGCTTCAAAATGAAGCAATCAAATCAATTCAAAATCCCCAAAGCATGGTCGGCCAAGCATGAGAGGAAAATGGGGGATTCAAACTCCCTGTTTTTAGGAAATGTGACCTCCACCCTTACTTATAAATAGAGTCATTCCACCACACTTTCAAGTCATCCCTTAATATTCAATCATTCTTCATTCTCTCATCCTCTCAATCCCTTTTCCATTCCCATGCCCAGCATCTCCATTTTCTCTCCATATTTTAGCCAGTTAAGCCTCTCAAAGATCCTTTAATCGATCATCTCAGAGAGCCATCAGCAAAGGAGCGAAGCAAAGATTTGAAGGAGTCATCTCAATCGGAGTTTGGGTGACGGCCACTTCGATAGGGTTTATTAATTCTTTTCTTATATTTAAGTTTATAATGTTTGCTATGTGTTCTTTGATCTTGTCATCAACAATGATAGCTTAATTTTATTTAAGCTAGGATGATTTCTTTAATTGAATAATATTCATCTGATTCATGCTTATGATGTTAATGCCTCAATCGATCATGTTTTAAATTAATATCAAGCATGTATTTCATTCATACGTGATTGGATGCATTAGAATTAGTTGAGCGATCTAAACCAGACATCGGCTAATAGACACAATAATTGAAATGTGCTTGCTTAATTCATAACCGACCTAGAATGAATTGAAAGTTCGTAATAACTTGACCGAGCTCTATTACCTTGCATGGCTTTTAGGTTCATGAGATTAAATTGTTTCAAACCGACCCAGTCCCTGTTACTTCACATGAATACTAAGAAACCCTTAGTTTAAAATGATTAGTAGAACGTGTAGTTAACTAAATAAGATTCCGATAGGACTTAATTTGGTTTTCAAGCCCATGAAAGATCAAGTTATCATGGAATGTTTTTCCAAATGTTAATAAGCATGTTACGAATGAATTAAATTAATTAATGTGATTGCCTTAGTTTATTTATGTTATTAATTGCTGTGAATTGTGTTTAATTTGTTGCTAAAATTCATCCATTCATATAGATAATTTTCATACTTATGTTAATTTGCATTAGGGATCAATTGCATATAGATCATTTACGTTTAATTTAAATCATCAACCCTCCAAATATTTTGTTTTTATTATCAAGTTGTTTAATATAATTTTACAATTATTTGATTACCACATATACAGACCCTGTGGAGACGATAAATCGATACTTACTTATTACTTGATAACGACTATGTACACTTGCACAAACCTACGTTGTACAATAAGCAACCAAATAGTAATTCGTTTATGTATTTAGTAAAAGCAAGACATAATCGATGAACTTTGTAGTTTTTTTGTTTTAAAGTGTAAACATGAATTTACACTATACATGAAGTTATTCATAATAATAATGCTTGAGGTAATTTGGAACAAAATTTAAGAAATTTTATTAGTCATCTATAGAATAGTTACATAGGAAAGTTTTGTAAGAGTCTAAGTACGTCAGTCCTTAAGCGTAACACCCAATACTTGGATCCGATCGAGTGGTTTAGGTGGAGGGTGTTACATGAACTCTTACTCCATAGTAATAAAATCTTCCTCCTGTAACAGTCGATTTTCAGTGGTGTTGGAACAGTGATTTCGGGATCACAACTCCGACGAGTCGAGTCGTGATTTTATTTATTTAAATATTTATGTTGTCGTTGGTCTCGTATTAAATTTTGGTTGAGGAATTTTAATGTTTAGATAGTTAATTGAATAGAAATGATTAAATCGTAAAAGGTACAAAAGTTGAGTTGATTAACTAGAAGGACCAAATGAGTGAATTAACCAAAAGCATGTTGGTGGGTGATTTATCATGAGATGCATTTAATAAAATAGGATTAATTAAGGCTAAACAAGTAGTTAATTAAGAAAGTCTTAAAATTTACCATTTTACCATTAACTATATAAGTGAAAATTTAGAAGAAAAGATGAAACTTTTATCTTTTTCACCTTCTTCTTCCACGAAAAGAACAAGGGAGTTAGGGTTTGGTATTCTAATCTTTGAGCCTTAATTTGGGTAAGCAAATGATGCCAGTTTTTAGTAATTTTTATGTTTTTTGAGTCCGTGTTAAATTAATCTAGCTAATCTAAGGACTAATTTGTGAATCTATCAAATGTTATGAAACTTTTTGTTGTTGAAAATGCTTGTTCTTGAAATTTTATGAAGGATTTGTGTATTTGATGCTTGGATTGAATCTTTTTGTAAAGTGATTCTTGATGAAACTAGGGTTTAAGGACTAAAATCTGAAAACGATAAAAGTCCATGTATTGTTATGAAAATGATTATGTGTAGGGGTTGAGTAAGCACCCTAGACAATTCGGCTAAGGTTGGTCATGTAAGAGAAAGGTTATTTTGCATTTTTCGTATTGAAAGGACTAGATTGAATAAAAAGGAAAGTATTAGGGGTAATTTCATAATTTTTCCAAAAAAGATCAAATTGTGTTAAATGATCTAATTGTGTGTTTAATGTGGAAACTTGGATGATTTGTTGATTTAGAATACGAGCGTGCCATAGATCGCGAAAAGGGAAATTAGCAAAGTAGTCCTTGAAGCCTATTCGTAACTGCAATTTAGTCCTGTAAGTTCGTAATGTTAAATTCTTACTTGTAACTGCTTATAACTGCCTTCTTTAGGATTTTTGAATTAAAGTTGTGAAAGATGGAAACGACAGGAGGAGAATTACTCGACCTTGTGCCAACGTTTCAAAATGGTCCGATAGCTAAGATCCTACATTTGTTAAGGATTCTCTACAGCATCATGAGTTACTGTAAAATAAATAGAATCCAAGATTGGATTATAGGCCCTACGATAGCATCTTATACTGGTAATAGGAATGACCTTTGGGTCAACAGGGAGTAAATCAGACATTGATCACTAAAGTATAGTTCTATAATGGCTCGACTGATTTACAGATTTTTACAACACATGTTTAGGTAAGTTAAACCTTGCAAACTTATTAAGCTATGAAAGCTTACCAGTGAATTTGTTGTTGTTTCGTAAATTCTATTTTGTTGCTTGAAGATTGGACCATCTCGGAGAAATCACACTATCCTAGGAACTCGTTTGGTAGTATTTACATCACTTGGTTATATGACATGTACTAGGATAATGTTATTTTGTAAATGCTTAAATCATGTCAATTAGTACTTTGTAAGATTTGTTGAATGATAACTCTTGGAATGCTTATTTAATGTTAAAAGTAGACATTTAGCACTAGAAAGAGATGATAAGCTGATTTTTGTCACTGTATTGTCTACTAAAACCATATGTTTATGGAATGAATGTTTGGTTATTGAACTTGTGTGAATATTTGAATTCTGCATACTTGTTCTCCTGCTTGTATCGGTAGAAGTACAAGGTAGGAGAGATGTTACATTTTGACTTGCATTGTATCGATTGTACCAATGGAAGTATCGGTAGTTCTATTCACAAAGGTATCAATAGTTGGGATACTTGTATCGGTAGAAGTTGTAGGGTAAGACTTCTTAGCTCTCTAGAGTTTTAGCTATCGGTAGAAGTATGACTTGTTTTGGTAAAAGAGTCTTTTGTATTAGTAGAATTGTCACTTGTATCGGTAGAAGTCTACACTATTCTTGAATTGCTCACTGACTTGACTACTACCGATACTTATCCAACAGGTATAGGTAGAAGTCTCCAAAAATTATGAAAATGACATTTTTGCCCTTATTGAATTGTGATTTCATCTCATTAATGATTTCTGTTGTGTTTAATGCATTTCTTTATCGAATTGTGATTAAAAGAAATAGTATTATGAGATAAACTACTATGAATTACCGAAAAGACATTGGAACCCTAATCGATAATGGTTTCGAGTTTTGGGTGTTATATTTAATGGTATCAAAGCCTTCGATTTAGCCGTTTCTTGGACTGTATTGGTTGTGTTTAATGATTTAGAAGTACATGCCATATGAATCTGTGATAGTGTGATATAGATGGATCCGATCTAACTACAGTTTCTACAGATAATCATAAGATGTTTGACCAACAAAAAAAGGAAATTAACGAGGTAAATAATAATATCCTGACTAATGATTTAGGGGCTAGTCACGATGCATCGATATTACCAATGATAGAAAATAAAGTAAAGAACATGTTCTTCGAGTTGATGGGACAGTGGTTCTCAGAGTTCATGAGAAACAATTCGATGGCACCACCTCCTCCACCCTTATTACACAGCCTGCTGCATGACCAGTAGTACCTCCAGCTATGCCTCTGCTCCTCTAGTGGCGGAACAGCGACGTCGTATTCTGACGAACAGGGTTAAAAAAGTATGAGGCTGAAGAATTCTGGGGAAGTATAGAAGATGATCCCTTCAGAGATGAATACTGGTTAGAAAATACATTAAGAGTATTGAACGAGATGGCTTGCCCTCTAGAAGACTACTTGAGGTCTGCTGCTTCGTTACTAAAAGATGAAGCTTACAGTTGGTGGATGATGATTCTAGCAGTGATGCTTGAGAATGAAGTTAACTAGGAATTCTTTCAAACAGAGTTCAAAAAGAAATATGTCAGCAAATGGTACCTGGATAATAAGAAGAAAGAATTTTTAGAATTGAAATAGGGAAACAAAACAGTGGTAGAATATGAGTGAGAATTTGTGCAACTTAGTAAGTATGCTAGGGAGATTATACTGATAGACAAGGCGATGTGTGTTCGTTTTGAGGACGAACTGAATGATGAGATCAAGATGATGTGGGCCGTTTTGAGTTACGACCGTTTGTGGTTCTAGCTGATAGATCTCAAAAGATGTAAGAAATTTACAATAACAAGAGACACAGAGAGAAGAGATTTCGGGAGTCTAGAAAAGTAATACCACTAGAACTTTTTCTATGCACCATCGAAGAAATTCAATGAAAATGAAACTCTCGGGGCAGTCTCTTCTAGATTTCTGAGCAGGAGTAGGTCAAGACCACTAGAGTTTGGGTTTCAGAATTGCCCTGCAGCCAGTGTAGCTAGTATCCAAAATGCACCTAATCCACTATGCAATCATTGTGGAAGGTATCGTGTGGGTGAGTGTCGAAAGATGAAAGAAGCTTGTTATTGATGTGGGGGCACAAATCATTTCATGCAAAACTACCCGATGACTTCAGAAGTGAAAGAAGAATAGAGTGTGAAACCCCCTATTACTCTACAAAAAGGCAAATGCTCGGGACAAAGCAGTAGTACAGACAAGAATCGAGGTGATCACAGGGGTAATGTAACCAGATCTGAGGTCCGAGCACCTGCACGGACATATACCATCAGAGCTAGAGAAAAAGCTTCCGCTCTCGATGTTCTGACCTGAATATTTTATCTTTTTAATAATATTGTGTGTGCTTTGATTGACCCAAGGTCGACTCATTCATATATTTGCATTGCCTTAGTAACTGATAAACATCTATCGGTCGAATTGACTGAATTTAATCTACAAGTCACAAACCCGTTGGGTCATAGTGTTGTTGTTAACTTAGTGTGTCGTAAATGTCCACTGAAAGTCCAAGGCTATGAATTTCTTGCTGACCTAATGTTATTACCTTTTACTGAGTTTGATGTGATCTTGGGTATAGATTGGTTACCTGAGCATGATGCAGTAGTGAACTGTAAGCGAAGAAAGATTGATTTGAAATGCTCGACAAGTGAAGTGATCACAATTGAGTCCGGTAGATTGAACTGTGGAACTAGAGTAATTTCAGCTATCTCAGCGTAAAAAATGGTTCGTAAGGGTTGTGAAGCATTCCTGGCATACATACTTGACACTCGAGATTTAGGGACAGTTGAAACAGGTACCAGTTATTAACGAGTTTACAGATGTGTTTTCGAAAGAATTACTTGGGTTTGCCATCAGTTAGAGAAGTAGAGTTTGGCATTGATTTGTTACCCGGTACCACACCGATCTCGATTCCACCATATAGAATAACGTTGACAGAGTTGAAAGAATTAACGGCTCAGTTGCAAGAATTGTTAGATAGAGGTTTTATACGATCGAGTATGTTACCTTGGGGTGTGCCCATGTTGTTTGTGAAGAAGAAAGATGGCTCGATGAGAATGTGCATAGATTACTGACAGTTAAACAAGGTGACAATAAAAAAAAGTACCCGTTGCCTCGTATTAACGAGTTATTTGATCAGTTGAAAGGTGCAACTGTGTTTTCCAAGATAGATCTCAGGTTAGGTTACTATCAGATGCGAGTGAAAGATTGAGATGTGAAGAAAATAACATTCAGAACCAAGTATGGACATTATGAGTTTCTAGTAATGTCATTCGGGTTGACTAATGCTCCAGTAGCATTTATGGATCTGATGAACCAAGTGTTCCAGCCTCAGTTAGATAGATTTGTGGTTGTATTTATCAATAACATACTGATTTATTCCAAAACGGAGTCAGAGCATACTCAGTATCTAAGAGTGGTATTGTAGATTTTGCGAGAAAAATAGTTGTACACAAATTTCAACAAATGCTAGTTCTGGCTTTGAGAGGTTGGATTTTTAGGACATGTGCTATTCGTAGAAGGAATTCGAGTTTATTCGAGCAAAATTTTAGCTATTCTCAATTGGAAGGTTTCGAAGAATGTTTTTGAGGTGTGTAGTTTCTTGGGATTAGCAAGTTATTACTATCGATTTGTGAAAAATTTCTCTATTATAGCTTTACTATTAACAAAGTTGCTACAGAAGAACATTCAGTTTGTTTGATCAGACAAGTATCAACAGTGTTTTGAACAGCTTAAGAGATGGTTAACGGAAGCTCCAATACTGACGCAGCCTGAATCAGGAAAGGAATTTATTATTTACAGCGATACGTTTTTGAATGGTTTGGGTTATGTATTGATGCAAGCCGAGAAAGTGACAGCTTATGTCTCCATACAGTTAAAGCCACATGAAAGGAACTATCGGACTCATGACCTGGAATTAGCTGTCATAGTCTTTGCATTAAAGATTGGGCGTCACTATCTATATGGTGAGAGATGTCTTGTATTCACCGATTATAAGAGTTTGAAATACTAGATGACATAAAGGGAGTTAAACTTGAGATAACGTTAATGGTTAGAGCTATTAAAAGATTATGACTTGCGATTGATTATCATTCGGGAAAGGCTAATGTTGTTGCAGATGCCCTTAGTCGAAAATCATTGTTTGCATTGAGAGCAATGAATGCCCATTTGACGTTAGAGAGTGATATTTCTATTATCGCTGAGCTCAAGATGAGACAGTTATTTTTACAGCAGATTCGTGAGTTGCAAAAAAATGATCCAAAGCTTGAAGCTAAGAAAGAACAGATGTAGAGTGAAGCTACCACAGAGTTTTCAATGGATACAGATGGTATGTTGTATTTCAGAGGCAAAAGTGTGTATTCCTAATGATCCTGATTTGAAATGAGACATTCTGACAGAAGCTCATAACAATACTTATTCTATACATCCAGGGAGTGTGAAAATGTATAACGACCTGAAGAAGATGTATTGGTGGACAGGTATGAAATGGGAAATCTCTAAGTTTGTGACTAAATGTCTGGTGTGTCAGTAAGTAAAAGTTGAGCATCAAGTACCGTCTGGATTACTATAGTTGATTTCCATACCTGAATGGAAGTGGGAGCGGGTTACTATGGACTTTGTTACAAGACTTCCGGTGACACCAAGGAAGAAAGATTTGATCTGGGTAATTATAGATAGATTGACGAAGTTAGCTTACTTTATCCCTATCTGGGTATATTATTCACTGTAGAAGTTGGCTGAGATATGCATATCAGAGATTGTACGACTGCATGGAGTACTAGCATCTATTATCTCCGATAGGGATCCACGTTTTACCTCGAGGTTCTGGGGTAAGTTACATGAAGCTTTGGGAACTAGGTTGACTTTTAGCACTGCATATCATCCGCAGACGGATGGTCAGTCAAAGTGGGTGATACAGATTCTGGAAGATATGTTATGATGCTATATACTTGAGTTCGAGGGTAGCTAGGAGAAATATCTGCCGTTGGTAGAGTTTGCTTATAATAATAGCTATCAATCAAGTATTAAAATGGAACTGCTTGAGGCACTATACGGTAGAAAATACAGAACACCCTTGTATTGGATAGAGTTGAGCGAGCCTAGATAAGGTTCGGATAATCCGTGATTGTTTAAAAGTAGTGTCTGAACGGTAGAAGTCGTACGCAAATCTTTAAAAAAAAGATATAGGATTTACAAATGGAGATTGAGTCTTCTTGAGAGTTTCACCTTGGAAGAAGGTGTTGCGATTTGGTAGAAAAGTAAAGTTGAGTCCACGGTTTATTGGGCCGTACGAGATCAAAGAGCGAGTTGGTCTTGTAGCTTATAAGTTGGCCTTACCTCCTGAACTCGAGAAGACCATAACATGTTTCATTTCTTGATGCTGAGACGGTACAGGTCAGATCTTTCTCATGTGATTACTCATTGTGAGGTTGAGATACAGTCGGATTTGTTGTATTCAGAGGAACCAGTTAGGATTCTAGCTCGCGAGGCAAAAGAGCTACGAAGCAAAAGAGTACATTTGGTGAAGCTATTGTGGAATCAACACGGGCTTGAGGAAGCCACATGGGAGACAGAGGCTTTGATGAGAATGCAATATCATAACTTGTTCAATGGTAAGAAATTTCGAGACGAAATTTCTCTAAGGGGAGAGTTGTAAAAGTTGATTTTCAGTTGTGTCGAAACAATAATTTCGGGATCACAACTCCGATGAGTCGAGTCGTGATTTTATTTATTTAAATATTTATGGTGTCGTTGGTCTCGTATTAAATTTTGGTTGAGGAATTTTAACGTTTAGATAGTTAATTGAATAGAAAGGATTAAATCGTAAAAGATACAAAAGTTGAGTTAATTAACTAGAAGGACCAAATGAGTGAATTAACCAAAAACATGTTGGTGGGCGATTTATCATGATATGCATTTGATAAAATAGGATTAATTAAGGCTAAAAAAGTAGTTAATTAAGTTAATTAAGAAAGTTTTAAAATTTACCATTTTGCTATTAAGTATATAAGTGAAAATTTAAAAGAAAAGATGAAACTCTCATCTTTTTCACCTTATTCTTCCACGGCAAGAACAAGGGAGCTAGGGTTTGGTATTCTAATCTTTGAGCCTTAATTTGGGTAAGCAAATGATGCTCGTTTTTAGTAATTTTTATGTTTTTGAGTCCGTGTTAGCTTAATCTAGCTAATCTAAGGACTAATTTGTGAATTTGTCAAATGTTATGAAACTTGCCATTGTTGAAAATGCTTATTCTTAAAAGCTTATGAAGGATTTTTGTATTTGATGTTTGGATTGAATCTTTTTGTAAAGCGATTCTTGATGAAACTAGGGTTTAAGGACTAAAATGTGAAAATGATAAAAGTGCATGTATTGTTGTGAAAATGATTATGTGTAAGGGTTAGGTAAACGCTCTAGAGAATTCGGCTAAGGTTGGTTGTGTAAGAGTAAGGTTATCTTGCATGTTTTGGATTGAAAGGACTAGATTGAATAAAAAGGAAAGTATTAGGGGCAATTTTGTAATTTCCCAAAAAGGATCAAATTGTGTTAAATAATCTAATTGTGTGTTTAATGTGGAAGCCTGGGTGATTTGTTGATTTAGATTACGAGCGTACCACGGATCGTGAAAGAGAAATTAACAAAGTAGTCCCTGAAGCCTATCTGTAACTGCAATTTAGTCCGGTAAGCTCGTAATGTTAAATTCTTACTTGTAACTACTTATAACTGCCTTCCTTATGATTATTGAAAAACGAGAAACGACAATTGAAGTTGTGAAAGATGGAAACGACAGAAGGAGAATTACCTAACCTTGTGTCAAAGTTTCAAAATGGTCTGATAGCTAAGATCCTGCATTTGTTGCGGATTCTCTACAGCATCGTGAGTCACTGTAAAGTGAATAGAATCCAAGATTGGATTACAGGCCCTACGATGGCTGAGATTTATGCTAGTTTACATATTCACGTTAGCCTAGTGTGAGCAACATCGTAGGGAACAATTATACCGTATCGATGGCTGAGGTATCGCATGAGATATAAGTCCTTGTCAGCTTAGTGTAAGCAGCATCGTATACTGGTAATAGGAATGACCTTTAGGTCAACAGGGAGTGAATCAGACATTGATCACTGAAGTACAGTTCTATTCTGGCTCGACTGATTTACAGATTTGTACAACACATGTTTCGGTAAATTGATGAACCTTGCGAACTTATTAAGCTATGAAAGCTTACCAGTGAATTTGTTATTGTTTTTTAGATTCTATTTTGCTGCTTGAAGATCGGGCCATCTCGGAGAAATCACACTATCTTAGAAGCTCATTCGGTGGTATTTACATCACTTGGTTATATGGCATGTACTAGGATAATGTTATTTTGTAAATGCTTAAATCGGGTCAATTAGTACTTTGTAAGATTTCTTGAATGATAAGTCTTGGAATGCTTGTTTAATGTTGGAAGTAGACATTTAGCACTAGAAAGAGATGATAAGCTAATTTTTGTCACTTGTATTGTGTACTTAAACCATAAGTTTATGAAATAAATGTTTGGTTGTTGAACTTGTGTGAATATTTGAATTCTGCATACTTGTTTCGGTAGAACTCCTACATGTATTGGTAGAAGTACAGGGTAGGAGAGAAGTTATGTTCTGACTTGCATTGTATCAGTAGCACCAATGGAAGTATCAGTAGTTCTATTCACGAAGGTTTCGGTAGTTGGGATACTTGTATCGGTAGATTTTGCAGGGTAAGACTTCTTAGCTATCTGGAGTTTTTGGTATCGGTAGAAGTATGACTAGTTTCCAAAAATTATGGAAATGACATTTTTGCCATTATTGAATTGTGATTTTATCCCATTAATGATTTATGTTGTGTTTAATACATTTCTTTATCGAATTGTGATTAAAAGAAATAGTATTAAGAGATAATCGACGATGGTTTCGGGTTTTGGGTGTTGCACCTCTACACAACCCAAACTCTTGCTCCCACCCAAGCAGTGAAATCCTTCGCTAAGCAATGTGAATTGCTACTTTATAATAATAAATTCGTACTTTGATAACTCAATCATATGCTCTATAGCAATGAAATCTCGTTTGGCATATTCCAAACACTTGCTTTATAACAATGAGATCCTACTTCGTCTTGCCCAAACTCTTGATTCATGCAACCCAAATTTTAAGTCCATAATAGTGAAATATTGCTCCATGCAGCCTTAGCTCTTGCTCCATAAATCCTACTTCAAGAAATGAAAACTTCTGCTCCATAACAAATAAATCTTACTCCAGGCATATTCAACTTCTACTCCACAATGGTAAAATTTGACTCTCCATAACCCAAACTCCTTCATATTAATGAAATCTTACACGACATAGTTTGAACTCCTACTTTGTTATAACCGAACTTTTACTCCATAGGAATAAAATCTTCTTCCACCCAGCCTAAGCTATCATTCCCACCCAAACAATGAGATCTTTTCTCAAACTCCTACTTAATAATGGCAAACCCCTACTTTGAGCAACTCAACAACATTTTTCATAGCAATGAAATCTCGGTTTGCACATCACAAACTCTTGCTTCATAACAATGATATTCTACTTCGCCTAGTTCAAACTCTTGCTTCATGCAACCCAAATTCTAGGTCCATAATAATGAAATCTTACTTCGTGCAACCTAAACTCTTACTCCATAAATCTTACTCTGGACAATGCAAACTTCTACTCCATAATAATTAAATCTTACTCCAAGCATCTTCAACTCCTACTTCACAATTGTGAAATCCTACTCCTTATAACCCAAACTCCTTTTTATTAGTGAAATCTTACATGACATAAATCGAACTCCTACTCTGCTAAACTCGAACTCCTATTCCATAGCAATAAAATCTTCCTCCACCCAACCCAATATCTTACTCCCACCCAAGCAGTGAAATCCTTTTCTGAGTAATGTGAATTCCTACTTCATAATAGCAAACTCCTACTTTGAGTAACTCAATCACATGTTCCATAGCAATGAAATCTCACTTTGCACATCCCAAACTCTTTTTTCATGCAACCCAAATCTTATCTAATCATTTTAACTCCTTCCCCACAATGGTGAAATCCTACTCCCCATAACCCAAACTCCTCTATATAAGTGAAGTCTTACACGACATAGCACAAACTCTTACTCTGCTAAACTCAAGCTCTTGCTCCATAGTAATAAAATCTTCCTACATCCAGCCCAAGCTCTTGCCTCCACCCAAGCAGCGAAATCCTTCTCTGTGCAACCTAAACCCTTAATGTATAGTAGAAAAATCATACTTCATGCAACCTAAAGTCCTATTACATAACAAGAATCAAACTCTTGTTTTATGGTAGAAACATGTGATAACAAGCTGAATTTGTATGTTTAATGCACCCAATTTTGGTAATTTTTACTACTTATCCTGTAATTTTTTTTTAATTTTATCAGGTACATAGTTGGAGTATCAAAATTCAAGTTAGCAAGCAAATTGGGCTAAATTGGAGCACAAGCAATAAAAGGGGACCGAATTAAAATTTTTGAGAAATTTAAGGATGATAAGATTTTATTTGACTCTGTAAAAGCCATATTTAGAAAAAAAATCTGATAAAATCATATTTTAGTGGGTTGGTTGTACGGTGAATTAGGCTAATTTTAGTAAATGCAAAGTATATAAATACAATGGGTGGTGGCCTTTGAAAGACACATTGAAAATTGAATGCAAATCAATTTATTCATTTTTCCCTTCCACACGTTCCTACAATAGTAATAGCATTTTGTTTCTTTTCTTTTCATTTTCATTTTTGGTTTAATTGCTTCCCAAGTCCTTTATCCTTTTCACCAATCATCATTACCATTAAATTCCTTTGTGTAAACCAGCAAAGCATGATTAATATCATGCCAAACTAATTTCATTTTAGCTTTAGCTCGGTTATCGCTCCGACAAAAAAATCGTGAGATATGAACCCGTACTAAAAAATCTTTCAAAACAGTATTCATTATCACTATGGTATATGGGATAATCACAATCGTCCCTTAAAGTTAATTCAATTTCAATTCAAAATGTGCACGTTGGGTTGGAGTGGTTTGGCATATAGCTGGGAAAACGAGACAGTCATCTACCAAGTTCAAATTCTCGCGAACAAATTGACATGTTCAATTGGAAAAAACTAATTGGATTCTAGCAAGAGCGGATTTAAACGACCCATGCGGTTGAGGCTGTTAATTTGAGTGAGACATTTTAGATCGCAAAGTTGTCGAAATCTTAAATTAAGGACACGAAATATGTGGTTGGAAATTTGGTAAGGGTCGGTTTGCAAGTCATACCAGAATCGACCACATAAGGAAAAGTTGGCGGTTGAGGCGTCCTTAATCGCTATAACCAACTTATCATTTGGAAAGGAAAATCCATTTTTCAAGGATCGTTCGAGTTCGGAGTGTACCAAGCCTGAGGCTAAGCTTTAATATATTTAATTCACCGATATAATTTAATTCACTTAATTTTTTTTTTGTATTCATATTTCTATTTCTATTTTATTATATTATATATTTGCTTATTTTATTTTCTTTATCAACTAAATTCCCTTTTTGTTTATTTTTATAGCTCTGCACACATAGGTCGAGGGCACGATAGCTGCCTCGACTCATAAATCTGGTCACGAAAATAGGAAAATTAAGAATCCTAGTCCCTATGGGATCGACCCTACTGCTTTATACTATTTTATTATATTATTATATAATATTATATTATTATAGGAAAATTAAGAATCCTATTTTATTATATTATATATTTGCTTATTTTATTTTCTTTATCAACTAAATTCCCTTTTTTGTTTATTTTTATAGCTCTGCACACATAGGTCGAGGGCACGATAGCTGCCTCGATTCATAAATCTGGTCACGAAAATAGGAAAATTAAGAATCCTAGTCCCTATGGGATCGACCCTACTGCTTTATACTACTATTTAATTAAGTTAGAGCGTATGAATTTATATTTGGTGCTTTCGATGCCCATCAAATTTTAGTGCTATTGCTGGAGATTGGAAATAATTCTTATTTTTCGTTTCATTTACTTATGACCATGTCAGAACCGAAAACCTTAGAGTTTGATCCAAAAATCAAGAAATTAGGATGAACACTACGCAGAAAAGCCATTCGATGCGAAAAACAATAGCATGTAAATGAATCCAAATAGGAAACACCACCTTACACGGAGGAAATTGACAATATACCTGTCAAACTAGAAGAAATAGCAAATCAAACCATTCGACAGCTCACTGTGGCACCAAATGAGCAACAACTGATATGCATAACTTATCCGACAAGAGGAACGCTATTTGAATTAAAGTCGGGCTTAATTTATTTATTGCCCACTTTTCGCGGTTTGCAAAATGAGAACCCCCACACTCATCTTAGGGAGTTCCACATGGTTTTCCTAAGCATGAAATCTCAGGGAGTAAACGAAGATCAAATTAAACTTTAGGCTTTTCCTTTTTCATTAACAGATTCTGCTAAGAAATGACTATTTTATTTACTTTCAAGATATGTTAATACATGGTCTGACATGTCTCGTTTGTTTCTTGACATGTTATTTCCAACAGTTAGGGTAGTTGAATTAAGGACGGATATTTTCAAAATTTGACAAAAGGAGACCGGGTCCCTTTATGATTATTAGGAGTGATACAAGAAGTTGTGTGCAAGTTGCCCATAACATGGTCTAACTGAACAATCACTTTTTCAATATTTCTATGAGGGGTTACTCCTTATGAAAATGAAGATGATTGACCTTGCTAGTGGAGAGGCACTTGTTAACATGACTCCCCAAATACCAAGGGAACTAATTTCGACCATGGTTGCGAATTCCCAAAACTTTCAACCAACTACAGAATCCCCGAGAAAGGTCATGAGCTAAGTACTCCATCTTTAAAAGATAAAATTGATAAGCTCACTAATGTAGTTCAAAAATTACTTGTAGAAAAAATGAACTCAGCTCAATTGTGTAGACTTTGTGCCATGTCTAATCATCCAACAAACTCGTGTCTGATTTTACACGAGGATACAACAGCATGAGTAGATGCTATTGGGAACTTCCCAAGGCCACCCTAAAGGTGCTATGATCCATATTCGAATGCTTACAATGTAGGGTGGGGAGATCACCCAAATCTGAGCTATGGATCTAATCCTCAGTACAACCAACCGTATCAGCCAAGGCCACCTCCAACTCAACAATTTCAACCCCAAAGACACAACAAGTTCCACAAAATATTGAAGCGCACCTACAAGAACTAAATTAGTATATGAGTAAGCTTGCGCTTAGGGTCAACCGGTTGGAGTCCCAATGGAAGTTGTCATCTCAAACAGAGCCAAACCTATGACAAAATGCAAGTGTTATGACCTTAAAAATTGGAACGTTTCTTGGGCAAACACCTAGCACGAATCATGACCACGAAACCAGACGAGAAGAACATAAAAATGATCTAGCAACTACTACGAATTTGACTCCACAGAAACCGTTCGTGGTACCACCACCATTCCCTAGAAGGCTTGCCCAATGTAAAAAAAGCGAGAAGAGAGAGAAATGGTAGAGACTTTATAGAAAGTTGAAATTAACATACCCTTGCTCGATGCGATAAAGCAAGTTTCAAGCTATGCAAAATTCTTAAAAGAATTATGCATTGGCAAGAAGAAGCTCATGGTTAATGAAATAGTAGGTGTAGGAGAAAACGTCTTTGCGATTTTACAAAGGAAAATTCCACTTAAGTGTAAGGACCAAGGTATGTTTGTTATATATTGCAAAATAGGTAATGTTGGCATTAAAAAAACCATGTGTGATTTAGGTGCATCTATTAACGTTGTGCCTTTATCTATTTTTAAATTATTAAACACGAGTCATTTGAAATAAACAGGGCTGATCTTCAATTGGCAGATAGGTCAGTTGCGTATTTGGCAGGGGTGTTGGAAAACGTCCTTATCAAAGTAAATGAACTAACCTTTCTTGTAGATTTTTACATCACTGACATGAAGGATGAAAACTCGATAAATTCTTTCGATATTCTACTTAGGAGACCATTTTTAAGCACCGTGTGAACGAAAATTGATGTTTGGAGTGGAACACTCACTATGGAATTTGATGGTAAAGTGGTCAGGTCTAATATTTATGAGGATATGGGTCATCCTAGTGCAAGAACAAATATATCTAGTGTCGATGAAATAGAACCATTGAAAAACTTACATTTTGAAAAGGATAAGTTACAAACTATACTTTAAAGGAGTGTAAATCTCGATGTTAAACAAGAAGAATTATCGATGATCAAAGAACCAATACGTGAAGTTGTCATTCGCATGGAAGGCCAAAAATTAGAGCTCAAACCATTATTTAAACATTTAAGGATTCCGATAGCAGAAAAACAAACCCGAACGGAGAAGCTCAAAGACATCTCAATCCATCAATGATGGGGGAATTCGAGAAGTGCTTCGAGGACAATGGGCAAAGGTTGAAACTTTTGTACGAGAACTTCCAAGCGCACGAAATGGAAAAATTAATTCTCAAGGAGCCAAACAAATAACATTTCAGGTCGTCAAGCTAACGACGTTAAACAAAAGCATTTTTTAGGAGGCAACTCATATTTATTTAATTTTGAATTCAGTTTAGTTTATGTTGAAAATAAAAATAATAATAAGATTATTATTTGATTTATTTTAATGTGTTGTTTTATAAGAACGATGGGAGAGACTGTTCTCTTTTATCCAAAAATAAATCAGATTTGGATTTCTATGGCATGGGCATGCCTTGTTAAGGTTTAGTGCTACCATTTGCTGAAACATACACCTAGGACCGAACCGGCCAAAACCAACCCGAACTGCCCAAACCATCCTTTGCCAAATTAAACATACACAAGAAGTACACTTGACCATTCTCTTTCTTATTCTTATAAAATTGCACATTGAGGGCAATGTAGGCTAAGTAGGGGGATTTGTAAAACATGTCATGTTGTTACTTTTCTTTGTTGCATGTGTTAATTCTTATTCTAAGATTAATTCTTAATTTGTTTCGATATTTAACCTTCAATTCCAATGTTTAGTTAATTCAAATAATTTTGGTAATTCGTGAATACCTGCTTATTGCTTAAATTTGTTCGACATGTGTTTTGTAGAATTAAAATATTATGGTTAAATGAAACATTTCATGAAATTGTTAGCTCTTTAAACTTGTGTAATAAAAGTACTCGTGATTTATTTAAGTAAATTTTCTTAAAAATAAATAAATGAAATAATATTCATACTCCACTAATGACTTATTTGGCCTGGATGAGGTGCTTGAATTGTCATCTTATTTCGAGTCAAAAGATTCGAGTGACAAATTGAAACTTGCAACACTCCGCTAACCAAGCTGCCATGGGTAAGAAAAAATAAATTGTTTGGAGACATGTCAAATTGAGTAATCGGAATGAGGTGCTTGGGTTGTCATCTCATTTCGCATAAAAAGATTCAACTATGTCCCAACTTATGGAAAATTTTGATTGAGTATGATCACCCAACAAGTTTGATTAAGCTGTAATTTAGTGAAATAATTGATTTTTTTTTTTTTTGCATAATGCTAGAATTTTATAAACACGTTTGTTAGTTAAATTTAGCAATTGCTCATTCATGCTTCACTTAAATTATTTACATTTTGCTCGATTGTGGGATGAGACTTAATTTCAAAGCAACTTAGGGAATTTTTTCTAGTATGGGAATACACAATATGCTTGAGGACAAGCATCAGCTAAATAAGGGGGATTTGATAACAAGCTAAATTTGTATGTTTAACGCACCCAAATTTAGTAATTTTTGCTACTAATCCTGTAATTTTTGTTTAATTTGATCAAGTATGTTGTTGGAGTATCGAAATTTAAGTTAGCAAGCAAATCGGGATAAATTGAAGCACAAACAATAAAAAAGGGGTCAAATTGAAATTTTTGAGAAATTTAAAGCTAATCAAATTTTATTTGACTTTGTAAAAGCCAGATTTAGAAAAAAAATCTGATAAAAATGATATTTTAGTGGGTTGCTTGTTAGATGAATTAGGCTAATTTTAATAAATGCAATGTCTATAAATACATCATATGGTCGCCTTTGAAAGACACATTGAAAATTGAATGTAAATCAATTTCTTTATTTTTCCCTTCCACACGTCTGTTGCCTTTAGTAGTAGTAGCATTCTGTTTCTTTTCTTTTCATTTCATTTTCCTTTTTGGTTTAATTGCTTCCCAAATCATTTATCCTTTCCACCAATCATCATTACCATTAAATTTCTTCCCATAAACTAGTAAAGCATGATTAGTTTCATACTCAACTAATTCTCTTTTAGTTTTAGTTCGATTATTGCTCCGACAAAAAAATCTTGAGATATGAATCCGCACTCAAAAACTTTTCAACACAGTATTCGTTATCTCTCCGATATATGGGATAGTCACAATCGTTCCTTAAAGATAACTCAATTTTAATTCAAAAAGTGCATGTCGAGTTGGAGTTGTTTAGCGTATAGTTGAGAAAATGAGATGATCGTCTTTCTAGTTGGAATTCCCGCGAACAAATTGACGTGTTTAATTGGAAAAAGCTAGTTGGATTCCGTAAAGGGAGATAGTGTTCAGATTTAAACGACCCACACGGTTGAGACCATTAATTCGAGTTGGGCATTCTAGATCGCAAAGCTGTTAAAATCTTAAAATACAGACACGAGTTTCGAGGTTAGAAATTTGGCAAAGATTAGTTTGCAGGTCATACCGGAATCGACTATACAATGAAAATTTGATGGTTGAGGCATCATTGATTGCTATAACCAACTTATCGTTTGGAAAAGAAAATTCATTTTTCAAGGACTGGTTCGAGTTCGGAGTGTACCAAAACTGAGACTAAGCTTTAATATATTAATTCACCTATATAATTTAATTAACTTAATATTATTTTGCAATTATAATTTTGTTTTTATTTTTATATATTTTCTTATTTTATTTTCTTTATCAACTAAATTCCCTCTTTTTGTTTATTTTTACAGCTCTACATGCACAAGTCGAAGGTACGACAGCTGTTTAGACTAAAAAATTTGGTCACGAAAATAAGAAAATTAAAAATCTCAATCCCTGTGAGATCAATCCTACTATTCTATATTACTATATAATTAAGTTAAAACGTAAGAATTTATATTTTGTGGTTTTCACGAGCATCAATATGTTTCACACAATGCAAATTCCTCCTCTAGATTACGAAATTCCTAATCTACACAGCCTTAACTCCTACTTTACAGCAGCAAAGCTCTAAGTACAATATTTGGCCAAGTAAAAAATCCTTCCAAGGCTATAGTCAAGTCAATCATCAAATTGACTTCAATGTAGATTCTTTTTTAAAACCATGGTCTATTTGCATTGAATTGTATTTATGGCCAAAACAACAAAAGATAAAATAATTTCATATTTTTTTTGAATTACAAGAGAGTATAAAGTCCTAACAACAATACGATTGACGCGACTCAAATTAAGCCATATCTAGGATAATGAATATTTTTTACCATCAAGTTAGTACACAGATTCTAAAGCAATTCATATTATGTTAAGCAAATACAAATATTAAAATCTTAGTTAATAACATTTTTATATATATAAAAAATTCTTTTCTTTGTTTTTTTTAAATTATGAATTATAAAATAAATTTAAAAAATTAAATCATTAAAAATGTTAATTCGCAATTGGTTTAATTTGTTGATATACTATCAAACAAGTACTAGTTATGAAGTAAAGCATATATTAAAATGTTGTATTGACAGAAAAAAGAATATAAAAAAGGACTTGGTATAGTTTTGGTTGAACGATAAAAAACAACTAGTAAAAATTATAGGGGTGAGTTTAGATGAGAGGTCGGTAGAAGGAATTTTATTTGTATAAATTTTTTTAAAATTTTGAAATGAATGTACTTGTTCATGAAAATATTTTGAAGAATTTCAAAATTTATAAGTAATTTCAAGAGGGAATTTGAGTAGCTTAATTTCATTCTTCAAAATCTACATAAAGAGGTGGGTTTTTTTTTAAATTCTTCATGAATTTATTTGATTTAATACATATGATCATAATATAAGATAAAAAGTTAAGCTTTAACAATTATTTTTATCTAATTCTAATATATATACTTAAATTTTATTTTATTAAAAATATTTATATTTTTTACAAATATAATGATATTCATATTGAGTATTTTTATATGTGGTATAATTATTCTTTTATAATTTACAAAATTCAAATAGCTAAATTTTCTAATTACATTATTTAACCAAACAAAGCAATTACAAATGTTAGCATTTTGAATTGATAAATTCTAAAATGCTAGCATTTTAAAAACTCAAAAACTTTAAAATTCTTTATCCAAGCACACTCTAGAGGTATTGTAACACCCCTATACTCGGTTCATACGTATCAACTCGGTATAAGAGTATTACATACAATGTCAGAGAATTAAAAACGAGTATAATAAAATTTTTCTTTCAATTCATGTAAATTTTTAAAATAATATTAGTAACTCATTCATTAGAGACACATAGGTATACCATTTGTACATGCCATTTCACACAAAATAAATATACCTTGTCTTGCAATCTTCCAATGTTGATGTGATTTGATGAGAGGCACCTAATCCAATCTTAACTTCTCGGAGGTCTTATACCTACGCGTTGAAATAAACGCGTTAAGCCGGTGAAGGCTTAGTAAGTACTACAAGTGTCATTAATCATTCACCTTTTAATCTCTCATTTCAAACTCATTTATATAATTGTTTATTCATGTAAAATACATACCTTTTATGTATATAATATTTAACTTACAGTAGTATTATAAATTCACATATTCTTCCTCATTTCACATTTCAGCCATTCCAACCTCTTAGCTTACTTAGTTTTATCATTCTTTTATTTCTTATACATATATTGTACTTACCTTTCATGTGATTATCATTTCACTTACCTCAATGTCACAATTTGCACATTCTTTTTTTTTCACATTGTTTACCCTATTAACAAGACTCGGACCTTGGCGGATACACGGATCCAACCAAACACACCAGAATGGCACCCAGTCCCTCATCGGATAGTTCGAAGCAATAAAGTGACACCCAGTGTCTCATCGGCCTAGCCGAAGTAAAGTAGTACACAGTACCTCATTGAATCTATCCGAAGTAAAATAATGACACCTAGTGTCTCATCGACTCAAGGTCGAAGTATCCTTGAACTCTTTCAATCCTATGGCATGCCAACTATATCCGACTCAGCCCGACTAGTTAATAGGGATTTTCAATTTACAATTCATATCACTTTCAATTCCAATTTCACTTTCACTTTCACTTTCAATTTTGATCACAAATCATTCAAATTCAATTCAAATATACATATTCATGTATTTCTCACCTTTGTTTCCTCAAAAAAATCCACAATTTCACCAATTAATCACACAATCAATCTTTATAATTAACCACATAATATTCACACATATATTTTTCTCACATATTCATCATCATATACCTCTTACTTTTATTTTCACATTAATTTTCAAAGCTGTCCACTTGCGTCACAGTCACTAAATTATTTTTATATTGAAATAAAGAATTCAAAATTAATATCTGTTTGATGTTTCTGAAATTAGACTCACATATCTTTTTACCATAAAAATTTCAGAATTTTTAATTTAGCCAATTTTTACAGTAAATTCTTTCAATTTACCCCTTCTCTGCTGCCTAATAGTTTTGACCTTTCTTTACTAAAAATTATTTATCTTTTAGTACAGGAATCTAATAATGTTCCCGTCTGTTTATTTTGAAAGTAGACTCATTAAGTATTCTACCATATAAATTTCAGTCTCTAATAGTTTTTCTACATTTTTCTATGATTTTTCAAAGTCAGAACTGAGGAACTCGAACCTACTCTGACCTTGTTACACAAAATCAGATATATCTCAGAATGTATAATTCCTTTTCTTTCACTGTTTCTTTCATATGAAATTACGCTCAATAAGCTTTAATTACATATTTAATTCAACCTCTAACTCTTTTTATAAAATTTTTGGTGAATTTTTAAAGTTAATCCTCTGTTCTATCTAAACTGTTTTAATGGACATGCTTCCTTTTTCTTGTCTCTTTACACTAAATTTCATTAAATCACATATAATCACCATACTTATAACTAAACATATCATTTTACTCATTTTTCCCATCATTAATCATATACTAAAACTATAAACACATTAATTTAATTGCTACTAAGTCTTTTAATACTTGTAGTACTTACCTCACTTGTAGATAATTTCTTCTCACACCTTAGCTTTCTCCTTTCCTTTTTCTTCAATTTGGTCCTTCTCCTTCTTCCCTCTTTCTTTGTTCTTGAATTCCCAAAATTTTAATTCAATCTCTATCCACTTTAACACTTCAAAGTGGACTCTATAAAGAAATTAAGGTGTCTACTAACTTCCCTCTATGCCTTTCTTAAGGAAATTTCAAAGAAAATGGAGGATTTTGAAGCTTGGAAGGTTTAACAATGGTGGAAGGACTTAATTGAAATAAAAGCACAAGTTGGAAATGAGGAATATAGGCATGGACGGTTGGTTATGAGAAGAAAAGATGATATCCTCATCTTTTAATTGATTTTTCATCTCTCAATTTCTCTAGACTTTTCTTCAAAAATATCTCAGTTAATAAAAATGGTAAAATTACACTTTTAGTCCCTAGGCCTTCCAACTTTACACTTTGACCCAAAACTTTGCCTCCAAAAATATCTTCCACCAAATTACTCTTTTGCCCCTCCTTAATCAATCTAATTCCCATGATGACTCATAATTTAATTTGGATAAATTGCTATTAAGTCCTTCCTCCTTTCTCACAATTACTAATTAATCCTTAAAATTTTCCTAATCTTTTTATTTTAGCTACATATTCTAATTCTTGACTCCTTCCCTATACTGTTCCAACTCCGGTTAAAAAACACGGATATTACAGGTGTGGGTTTAAACCATATTATATGTATTTATATTACTATTTTTCTATATAAAATATGTAAATGACAAAAACACCCTAAACTAATATAATTTACTTTGTAAAGTAAAAATATTTTTCAGTATTACCCAATTAAATTAATTCTTAATTGACTCATGACATAAATCTCAATAACATATTTAATAATACAGTTAGTCTTTTCTATAACAGTCACCCGCTATAACAACATATCATCATAACAGTCAAGTTTTTAGTAGAATCGATCTTTTATGTTTTACTTAAATCTTCTATATCAGCTTTTCACTTATAACTGTGACATTCATAGCAATGAAAGACATTCTTTATTAAATTAGTTCTCTATGACAACATTTGTCTAAATTTTTAAATAAAATATTATTTCAATAAAATGATTAAATTTCACATGAAAAAATCTACTAATCATATTTTATTAAATGAAAATAATCTTCAATGAATGGAATTAAAAACATCAATTAAATAAACTATTAAGTTTCCTAATTAAATATTCTATTATAAATTCCGAACATCATAAACTTATAAATTGATTGCTTGAATTTAGTAACTCATGATAAATTAATTAATTTAATTTGATAACTCATATAGATTAATTAAACTTTATAATTAATCATGTGAAAGAATGTAAAATAAAATGTGCATAAAAGCAATAATGCATTCACCTATTATACGTCTTTTAATTTTGTTGATTCGATTTTCACTTTCTTTTTTTTTTAACATAATTCAAATTTTCTTTATTTGATAGAAATTCACGACATGAATTTTATGGTAAGTTTACAACGATTATCTTTTTATAACAACATATTGTTATAAATGTATAATAATCACCTATCTATAAAAGGTAAAATCTAATCAGACAAATAAAAATATTATAAAGAGAGTTGATTGTAGTACATATATCATTCAATTATAATTAAAATTTATATACATATAAAACTAATATGAATCTTTTGTCACTTAATTTCTGGTTCAACCGATAAATAAAACACCATCAGTAAACTTATTATCTTGCAAAATTATAAAAATTAAATAATAATATAATGTTATAACGCTTTATTAGATAGAGTAATAAAAAATTTGACAATACTTAAATAAAATTTCGAATTTAAACTATACCCAAAAATTATCGAGCAACTTTAATACTACAACGTCTCACAATATATCGAAGCAAGTCAAATAATTTAAATCAAAACTGAAAAGAATGAGAAATACTAGGCCTGCAAAATGGTACAAAAATTAAGAGTTTGAATGCATTTTATAGGAAAAAGAATTAAAAGAACAATGATGAGACCTCATTAGGTCAAAATGACAGCTAGTGAGCAGTAGAATATTATATCTCCAGATGAAGACAAATATTATATATAAAATTAATTTTAGATTTGTTGGGTATTCCTTAACCCTTTCAACTTTTTCATATTATAATTAGTACTATCCAAACATGAAAGTTACAACCTGCCTACTTGTACATAAATAGGAATATTCTACTTCCATGATAATTAAAAGTGAGTATTCGATCGAATTGAATTAAAAATTTTTGAATTAGTCAGGTTGATAAATCTTATTTTAATGATCAAATTTAATTTAAATTTTTTTCGAATCGAATTGAATCCAGTCGAGTTAACGAATATATTGTGTTTACGTGGATCAATTATTTAACTAGTAGACAAAGCAAAAGATTATTTAACTACATAAACAATATAATGGTTTTGACTTTTAACTTTAGTAAAGATAAACATTTATCAAAACGATGTAATTTTACCTTTTGTTATTCGAATTTTCAGATAACTCGAATTATGTAATTTATATTCGAGTCTTAATTTTTTATGCGAGTTGATATGAATAACTCGATTAACTCAAATAATTCGAACTATTTAATTCAAAATTTGAATTTTTTATTGAGTTTTTCGAATCGAATTAGATTTTGTTCACCTCTAATGATAACACAAGGTTTCTCTAATTAAGATGAAATATTTACGTTTTTTATACTGACAACAATACTAATACTAATCGAATTAAGATTCAATCAATTATTCATGAGATGTTTTAATTAGAATTAAAGGGTATTAAAAGAAATAAAATATGGATAGATTAGTCAGTCTACTGAAATGTAGGGAACAAAAGAGAGTTTGGCAAAGGAGAAAATAATTGAGAAGTTATTAAAGTTGATGCACACCAGTTGGCTTGGCGCTGTAGTGCCAAGCTCTGAAACAACAAAAATTAAGGGAAGCAAATATGTGTTTGTTGGTGGCCACTTGGGCCAATAAACAAGGGGGGAAATCCCAATTTTGAGAATAAGTGGATAAGAGAAAAGGCTACTTCATTCTAAAGAAGCTTACCCAACGCATAAATATAACCTATAAAGAAGGCTTTATTCACATATTGCACCTTAAACTATACATCTTTTCTCAATTTAGTACCTAAAATTTTGATCAAAAGTGATACTTAAACTATTTCTGTATTACCCAAATCACCCCAAATCTTAACACCACTAAAAAAGAATTGGTCAATGGGTTTTTTTAATGGTGTTAAGATTTTAGTGATTTGGATAACGAAGGAATAGTCTACGTACCACTACTTACCAAAAACAAATTTAAGTACCAAATGGAGAAAAGTGATATAGTTAAAGTTGTAATTTGTGAATTAAACCATAAAAGAAAGACCCCACACCTCACGAGGCTCTCAAACCCCACCCAACCAAGTTCCCCTGCAACCACCGAACCACTATGTTGCTCCCTCTGTCAAGCATGCACTGATAACCACTGTAGTTGTAGGTGTAGGTGAAGGAAAGGATGGTTCCTGAATGATTAGACTGGCTGGTTTGGTTGTAGATTGAATGCCATTAATAGATAAGAGATGGAAGCCATGGGAAGATGAGCATTATTTATATAAAAGTAGAGTAAGAAAAAGCAGATGTAGGGAACAATGTCCGGAGGGTGCCCTATTTGTTGCTCTAATTAGTGTAGGTAATGTTGATAAAGACAAAAATACTGAGTTTATAGGTATATAGGGCGTGGCTAAAGTAGAGCAAAAGTTATTGACTTTCCCCTAGAAGATTTCATGCTTTTTGGCAGTAATTTCATCAAACATCCTTATAAAATATGTTATAAATTAATTTGGATTACAGTGTAAGTTTTCATGATTGGGTATTGATGAAGCTAATCCTCATGGCCCCACCATTTTTATTGCTTTTCACATAGTGCTTTGCACTTAATATTATTATACAACTTATTATTAAAATAAATTGACAGTAATATATGATAATTTTTTTTTGAGTAATATATGATAAATTTTAATTTATTCTAATATGATGCATAAAGTTGACTGAAATCAAGATGCAAACCTATTATGCTAGGAAATCATAACACAATTAAAACAAATTTTGAATGAAAATTGAATTTACATTAAAAATATAAATTACATCATTAATTATTAAATTATAAAAAAGATTTGTTTTAATTATTAAATTATTTAAAAGTTTTTATTTAGATCACTAGACTGTTAAAATCGATGTCATATAGCTTTCTCCATTTATACTGTTTACATAAATCAAAAGCTCTATTTTTTTTTCTCTTCTATAATTCAATTTATTTCATGAAATATTTTTGGATGTCACAAATCTGCAAACCAAAACTAAAATAGATTTTTTCTTCGATCTTCGACACTGATCGTTAGATCAACTTGGATCTAAGATTGTTCTTTTACTTGCCGATAGGTATTGATACATTATATTAATCATCGAATTGTTACTTGAAGCTCACTGGTGGAACTCTAAAAAAAACTTAATAGCCCAATGACTTAAATGAAAACTTTCAAATAATTTAGTAACTAAATTGTAACTTTTTTAGTTAAGTGATTAAAACGAAAACCTACCATAATTTAGTGATTATGGTGTAGTTTACCACCTGTTGTTTGTAGTGTGGGAATAACCAAGTAATAAACTCAGCAAGAGCAGGAGAATAATATCATCTCATTAATCTTAATCTTTACTCCCACAAAGCCAGGGAAATAATATCAATGTACATCTCAAACAGTAATCACTTTACCATCCAATAACCTAATAATTGGAAGATCCACATAGTTTTTGTTTTTAACTCATTACACCTACAATGGATTCTGTTCTCCTACTATAGTCACCAATATTTTCCTGCATCAGAGTCTTCCTTCTTTCTGCTATGAAACTATCAATTATCAACTGAAACTCTTCACTGCTCATTTCCTCCATTGATTTCCTTGCCGGTTCTATCCCTGACATCACCATTTCTCGGCTACTCACAGCTGTCTCCGACCTCCGAAACTCCCGAAACGACTCTCTCTCTCGACATTCTGATACCATTGATCGACTTCTTCCGTACTGTTTTTGCTTCACTTCAGTTGAACAAACCTTCGTCTTTGCTTGTTTAACTGTCGAAACCCAAAATTTACTTTCTGTAATTGTATCAATTATCGTACCTCGCTGCTTTACTGGAGAAGCAGCAACCGCATTTTCTACCAACACGATTCGTTTGTCCACCGTCGACACCTCCGTGACTGGAAAGTCGGATACGTTGGCCGTCACAACGGCTGATGTCGCTGGTATGCTCCGGCGAGAGTTGACGTATTCGTCGTAGATGTCGTTTCTACTGCTTTGTTTGTGGGTCCTTTTTTGGTTAGACAAAGCATAGACGGCAAGGATGATGATGTTTACAATGATGAAAGTGAAGAGAGGTTTGTTAAAAGCAGAAACAAAACGGCGGCGAAAATGACCAGGAAACTCGACGATGGTGGGGAAGCAAGGCCATAATAGCAAAAATAAAACCAACAAAAATCCGATTAACCGAAAACCGATTATCAACTTCCTCTCCATGTTGTATCGCCATAGGGCATCTTCTTTCTCGGCCTTGACGTTATCAAATTCGAAGGAATCCATGATGTGTTAACGAGACAAGGAGGGAAATAAAAGAGAAGGTTGAAGGTTGCTTTCAGGTTCAGAGGGCTATTAAAGAAATAGAAACTTGAAGAAAAACAAAGTTGGAAGCTGGTAGAGTAGTAGTATTTTTTTTTTTTTTGTTCCGGAAACGTAATAATTTCTGGTACGGGGCTTTCGATATTGATGGTTTGAATAGATTCCTAGGGCTGCTTTTTATATAGGTGATTGCCCAATGCTTTTTCATTAAATATACAAAACCCACAAATGTTTAGTGCAATATTTAAATTCAATTTCTACCCAGGATATCATTGAAAGGGAGAATCAGTCTTGAATTCCGAAAATATTGATACACTGTATAACAATTGTGGAGGATACATTTAGGGACAGTAGAAAATAAAAAAATTCTCTTTAAAACTATACTTTTTAACTCTCAAAAATTATAAAACACAAATTATTAAAATGATAAAATTATATTTTAACTCTAATAAAAATATATAATTAAATTTCGTCACTCTCCAAAAATTTTTTGATTTCCCCGTAGATACATTGGCTACACTAATATAATATATACATATGATTGCTAGGGATGTAAATGAACTGGGCTCAAATAAACAAGTCTATGTTCGTAGTCGTTTAAATTTTTAATATCATTTTCGAACTCGATTTATTTATTATTTGGTGTGTTCAGGCTCGATTCGTTTAGCATTCGTGAACATGTTCGTTTATGCGTTCAAAAACATGTTCGTTTACGTTCGCGAATGTTAACTAAACAAACAAACAAAAAAATTAAATAAAACAAAACCAACTAAATAAAAAAATTAAGTTGCAAACAAGTTGTTCGATCGATTCAAAACAAAACATATTACAAGAGAAGCAATTCAAAAAGATAACATCAAAAATGCTGCAGTAAACACCAACTAAAAAAGTTGACAGCATAAATAACACATTCCCTTGCAATGAATCCAATGACATCACATCGTGAAAACACCAAAACAAAAAATTCATGAGTTTAACCCATCAAAGTAAAGAAATCTCTTTAATTTCTATTTTGATCTACATAAAAAATTAAAATTAGATGACCAAATTAAATAATATTTCAAATATTAAAAGAATAGAACAAATACTTGAAAATTACTCACTTTGGCTTTCTTTTTCAACCCATAAAAGTTCCTATACCAATCGGAACAATAAAGTAACATTTGTATCGTATCAGTTCCTAAAGATGAACGGTATGCATCAATCACTCTACCACCAGCATTAAAAACAGATTCTGAAGCCATCGTGATAATAGGAATAGACAATGTTTCACAAGCCATTTTTGATAAAATTTGAAACTTAAGTTTATTAACCTTCCACCATTCTAAGGCATCAAAATCATTATGATTTTTCTTACAAATGAACACTCCTTCTTCCAAGTATATATCTAGTTCAGCTTAACATTGTCAATTGTGTCAACACTTCTAATATATCTCTCAAACTTGGACCTCCCAGCCATAACTTTTCCCTTGCCTATTCTACTAGCGGTAGAAGCATTGCTGATACCATTTTCTTGCACATCATTTTCCATTGATTTACCAACATTAGCTGTTGCATATTCATCCACATATTTCTTATAAAGCTCATATAGACTATCACACACAATGCGAATTTGTCTAGGAGCTTCCTCTTCAGAATAAATAACACGAAAACTAAAGTCAATCAATTTCATCTTATTCCTAGGATCTAGTATAACAACAATAGAAATCAGCAAATTACATTCACTCCAATATTTATCGAATTTTCTTTGCATTTTATTGGCCATTTGTCTCATCCAAAGTTCCTCACTCAAAGATTTCTCCGTCAATAACTCTTTGATACTCCAAAGTTTAGGAAGAAACAAATATGAAGTTGGATATTCAGAACCCAATATTTATAAAGGAAATATCATGTATTAAATTAAATAAAATAAATGAAAATTAAGAAATAATTAAATAAAACTATATATATTTAAATTGTTTACCTGAGATAATGTTGGTAACTTCATTAAAAAGTGTCAAGAAAGAACAAACTTCTTCAACCCTCACCCAATCTTCATCACTTGGCAAATGCTTATAACTTGCATCTCATTGAGCATACCGCGGAAATATGTCCTTAAACTCCAATACACATGACAACATAGCATATGTTGCATTCCACCATGTACAATAATCTAAAACCAACCTCTTATTTGGCAACAAAGTTGTTTAATAATATCACTAAGCATAGTCAAATGCACAGTGGATGCTGTGATGCTTCACACTTTTCCTTACATTATCAATTACATCTTCAATTTCGGAAAGACCATCATGTACTAATAAATTCAAGATGTGTGCACAACAACGGACATGAAACAATTTCCCATTCAAAGGAAGCCTTTTGTGAAATGAAAAGCTATCTTTCAACATCCTTACAACTGCATCATTGTAAGAAGCATTGTCCACGAAAATTGAGCACACTTTTCCTTCAATACCCCAGTCTTGTAAGCATTTGTACAATGCGTTATATACAACAACTCCACTATGCGGAGGAGGCACATCAACAAAGTTCAAAACTCTTTTGCAAATTCCAATTCGAGTCCACAAAATGAGCTGTCAAGACCATATATTGAATCTTTTGACCCGACTTCCACATATCAGTTGTAATGCTAATCCTATCCACTGTCTTCAACAACCCATTTAACCTCTTCTTCTCAACCTCATAACTTGTCCAACAATCAGCTTTGGCTGTAGCACGAGAAATTCTTATATAGTGAGGACTTGCAGTTTTCATCAACAAAGTGAATAACTGGTACTCAATAAATGCAAAGGCAACTCATGAACCATTATCATGTGAGAAACAACTTCCCTGATCTTTGCTTGGTCATATGTCCAAGTTTGGATACCACTCGCACTGTCAGATCTAGGTGTTTGCGGTGGTAGAAAAAGATTCTCTTATCCCTTTAAAGATAATTGACGTTTCACACAACCATCTAAATGCTTTTTATATTGTGCAGTAGTATCATCCTTGTTCTTGGAAAGTTTAATCTTACAGTGATTATGCTGCACTTTTTTCAGTCCCATCAGCAAGCTTAACTACAGTCAGTTCCTGCCAAACAATTGATGTCTTCTTTCTATTTCTCCTCGTATAAGTGGCAACTTTAATATCATCCAAACTTTTAGCCTCCTCAGGGGTTGGTCTTACATTAGTAGTATCACGAGCATTGGAAATTTCATTTCCTTCAATGACAGCTGTCGGTGATACAAGAGCATTTTAGCAGCATTTTGATAAGCTTAAAACTCTTAGATAAAGGCTGAATTTATCTCTTAAATTATCTCCTATAATTGTCCCATAAATTACTTCATATGCAAGACTCCCATCAACTTCAAATACACTTAAAAGATAAGGATAATGTTGTTACAAATCAATCAATCATTCTCTCTTCTTTTCTTTAAAATAAAATCCGTCGACGAGCTAAAAAATAATTGCAACTTCAGTATTTAAATCATTTGCGAATAGAAAACTAACCAAGATGAACCAAGTTAAATATGCCAACAAATTCACTACACTTTAATTGTCCCAACTCATTGTCTCAAATGCTACCCTAACTTACTATCCCAAGTGATGTTGGAACCATAAGTAAAACAACAATAGTTAAAATCCCAACAATATATTTGTAAAAGTGTAAATCCATCACATGGGCTACTTTCCTTTTCAGAATTGGCAGTGTATCTTCTCATTTCATTTCTCTTTAATCTTTATTGGTACATTTGAAAAGCAAAGTTTAAAAAAAAAAAACAAGAACACCTTTCGGCCTTACATTGGCCACAAAAACTCAGGATTCACGAAACTCATTTTGCCAAAATCACTTTATAGTCATGAAAGAATTCTGAATTCAACTACTTACTGTGTAGGTTTAGATTATCTCATTAATTACTAAAAGAAAAATGAAAAAGAAAATAAGAGCTCCAATGAAAGCGTGAAAATTTCAATCCTTGTAAGCTTTTTGCATGGGAAAATCACGAGTTATCTAAGTTGGTGGTTTGGTCGTGGGAAAGGTGATGAAATCCATGAAACATTGATTGGTTGAAGCTTTTATTCTCTCTGGGAAAGAAGAAAAAAAGGTGAAAAGAAACGGCAATGCATGCATGACCAAGTTGAAAACTAGAAAAAAAAATATTTATGATAAATTTGACCACTAATATTTGCATGTTTTGTTAAAATGGTTTTAATTATATTTTTAAATTTTTTTGGTCATCAACTTTTGTTTTTTTTTTTTTTCAATCTGCTTTTTTCTAACAGGTTTAATGAAAATACCGCTAAAAATTTAACGAGGATGAAGTGGAATTTCATATGTGAAATATTTTTAATGAGATGTAATTTATTACTTAGATAATTCAATAAGAAAATTACATGTGAAAAATAATTAAATAATTAAATAATAAATTAAATTAAAAAATAACTATTAATTTAAAGAAAATAACTGTAATTATCTAAAAAAATTAACTCAGCAAAAAAACTTCTTAGTAAACAAATGTATGAAAGATTGAATTCTTTTGAAAGAAAAAAAAGATTGAAACCTTGAATTTATTCATTAAACTTGTTAGAAAAAAACAATTTGAAAAAAAAATCAAAGATTGATGATAAAAAAAACTCAAAAATATAATTAGGACCATTTTAACAAAATTTGAAAATACTACTAGTGACCAAATTTATCATTAAACCAAAAAAAAAAAAAAAGTATATGATCAGTCAAATATCACGCAAGGCACGACAAAAGTCAAAAACAAAAAAACAGTTGAAGTTTTCCGCTCCAGGAAATGATTAACTTCTACAGCGCTGTTGGTAACCAGCCTTGAGATATTAGGCACCACGCCATTCAACATCTTACATCTATATTTTTCCGGTTAAAATTTTCTATTAGTCCCTTTACTTTATGGATTTAATCCTTATACTTTAATTTGATAAATTTTAGTTCCTGTACTTTTTGAAACTTGAAATTTTAGTCTTAACTCAAACAATAGCAATTAAATTCAATTGTTAGTCTTGTACTATTTGGAGGTTATAGAGTTAATCCATATTTTTCAATTAGATCATTCTAAGTTCTCGTACTTTTTGAATTTCGAAATTTTAATCTTGGCACAAATGATATTCATTAATTCATTAACTAAAGTTTTTAGTGTGTAATATGTGGAAATAATAAGCTGACATTGCATTATACATATGATAATATATTTGACACATCAGATTTTGAAAATAGCATAACTTAACTTAATGAATTTAATAGTTATTGTTTGGTGAGAATTGAAATTTTAAAATTTGAAAAGTATAGGGACTAAAAATGACTAAATTAAAGTATAATGATTAAATCCACAACTTTCGCAAAGTACAAGGACTAAAAGTGGAATTTTACCATTATTTTATTTTAAATATTGTTGTTCGTACATCTATTTAGCTTGTATACAAATAAAAAATATACGAAAAAACTTTCAAAAAGAATTAAAAAAATAAATGACATATTCTCCTACTTTCAATTGTTAAAGTTTCCAGCAGAATTGGTTAGACCTTAAATTCTCCATCATGAATCAAATTAGGTAAAGTGGATTTAATTTAACCATTAAATTAGATTTAAAAAGGCCATAACATAATATAAAAAAATTCATTTTTTTTTGTTTTAAAACCTTCAATTAATGGAAAAAATAACAAATAGATTTTTAGCAATTATTTTTTTTAGTGAATTACAAAGGGGAGAGCAAAGCTCTAACAATAACGTTATTGGCGCGACACAAACTTAAGCCACACCTAGAGCAATGAACACCCTTAACCATTAGATCAATACATGAAATTCTAGCAATTATTTCATTTTCGAATTTTTACTAGTTGACTTTCAACTTATTGAACGGCTAGTTTATTCGATTTTCTAATTAGTGATATTAGTTGACATCCTTAGAAGAAACAATATCAATTTTATATGACAAAATGTCAAATTTAACTAACCCTGTTTTTACTTGTCTAATATTTCCTAGGGTTAATTATATTCAAGGTCATTAAATTATTAAAAAATTTACGTTTGGTCACTCAACTTTAAAAAAGTTACAAAATGGTCACTGAATTATTTGAAAGTTTTTATTTAAGTCACTAGGTTGTTAAAATTGTTGTTGTATGACATTTTTTGCTTATACCATGTGTACCGATCAAAAACTCTTATTCTTTTCTCTTTTACAGTTTAGTTTTTTTTATGAAACAATTTTTTTTTGATAATAAAGATAGAAAACTCCTATTGACTACGAGTTCATCACAGAGTTAATCATCATAAACTAAAGCAGCAATTTTATCATCCTCTAGCAAGCGCAAGACTGAAGGTGGAGGATCCCGAAAGACTACCAAACTATTCAAAGCACCAACTATCAAAGCAATTTTGAACATCATCCTCCAGCAATTTTGAACATCATAAATCTGTGAATTAAAATCAAAACAATTTTCTTTTCCAATCTCCGACACTAACTATCAGATTGACTTGGATCTAAGGTATATTATTCTACTTGTCAATGGATATTGGTCCATCGTACTGATTGTGGAATCATCTCTTGGAGTTCACTAGTTGGACCTTTTTAAAAAAAAAAACTTAATAGTCTAATGACTTAAAAAAACTTTCAAATAGTTTAGTGACTTAAATGGAAATTTTTGAATAATTTAGGGATCATTTTATAACTTTTTGAAGTTATGTGACCAAAACGTAAATTTACTAATATTTTAGTAACCTAGAGTGTAATTTACCCTATTTTTTAAAATATTTTCAGCCTTAAAATGTAATTTTTTTTAAGTTCTTGGGCAAGTAACAACTTAACATAACGCTTTTAGTGTAATTCACCATTCAAGGCTTGAGCTCGGTCCAACCTATTTTTAAGTTAGTATAATTTTATGTTATGTTATTTTTACATATTATGTAATTTATAACACATTAAAAATTGTTAAGATGACTATATATAATTTTAATAAATAAAAATATTTAAAATTATTAAATATTAAATTAAAAATAATATAAATATATATTGAAAATGGACAAATATATGAATCTTGTACACCGATAATATAAATATAAATTAATATATATTAAAAATTAAATATTAATTTTTATGATAATATAGATAGATTTAAACTGAATTGGAATTAATTAATTACGACATATTTAAAAAATTATAAATTCATATTTCAAATCCAGCTTACAAACACTTTTAATTATCGAATATCTTTCATCAAGGATAATAATAATATTAATGCTTAAAATAGGCAAGTTCATGTCACAAGGAACTTTCCTCCCTCATTCTCTTAAAAGGCTTTAAAACTCTCTTTCTTTTAAAAAAATAAAGTTAAAACTTTTCTATTAATTTGTTACTTCTCTCAGGATTTAGGTGATGTAGATTTTTTTAATGTATTGATATAATTATATGATAATATCTATTTATATTTTTTTAATCTTTTAACAACACATATACATCTTGCACGCATAAATACTTAAACTCGAAACCTCTAAATAAACAATATTTTTTTTCACTTAAACTATTTGTTGGATTAAGTGATGTAGATTTTATTTTGACATGTGAACCACTTTAATTCAAACTTAATATTTGGTTCAATTGATGCATGCCAATTTTTAAAATTAAAATTGATAGTGATATAATCATTGAATTATGATTTGATATTGTTGTGAGTAGTCATTAGGTTTTTCAGAAAGTCAAAAAGATTGAGAACTGAAATTCAGGCATTAATTCTCTACACCTTTTGGATTAGTGTAGTGATTAAAAGAAGTTGATGCTTGGTTATTAAAATTGCTTTAGTTGGCTCACAAAAAATTAAATCAAAATGGGATTTAAAACAATATATATGTTGGAATTAAAGTTTATTATAGTAATTAATTGAAATTTGGGTAGAAATAATATAGAAGTAGAGGTGTTTATGGGTTGGGTAGAGTTTGGGGTGAGTTAATAATAAATTTAGGCTCATTTGTTAGGCTCGAGTTTGATTCAGTTTGAAAAATAAACCTAAAATTTTGTCCAAGCCTAATCTAGATAAAAAATGCTGAAAGTCGAGCCCGATTCGGCACGCCCATATTAATTTTTGAATATTATTTTTATATAATTTTTGAATATATATAATGTATTAAAAATACTAAAAATATTAACATAAATATTTCCTAACAAATTAAAAATAAAATTTAAAAAATATATACTTAAATAACGTTAAGATAGATGTAACCTAATAAACAAATACCTCTAAAAAAGTAACAAAATTAACAAATACCTCTAAAATAATAACAAAATTAACAATAAAATAAATTTTATACGTTGTCCAAATAATAACAACAAAATAGTATCAACATAATAGTTAAATTGTAATAAAATAAGGAGAAAACAACAAGAAAATAACATTAAAAAAATATATTTTTTTGTCCTTTTGAGAATTCGGGTCTGACCGGGCAGAGCCCGGACAAAAAATGTTTTATCCGAGGCTCGGCCCATTTTTTAAATGGTTTTTTTTGCCCAAACTCATTTTTCGGGCCTATGTTTTTACCTAAACTCTCTCATTTTTGGGGCGAGCTTTCGGGCGGGCCAATAGGTCTACATAAAAGTCTTTGTATTGAGTGTTAGATTGTATTTTCTTTACTGTACTAAAAAAAATCCATGTATTTTAGATTAAAGAAGAAATTGGCCTTTTTTTTTAATTTTATTCATTTCTATTGTTAAAGATTGACATGATTGATAGATAACCAACCAGTGACATATGATATGTCACGTATATTTTATGCTGATGTATAAAAATTATTTTTTAACAGTAAAAATAGATAAAATTTATCGAAAATATTAATTTACTCTTTTATTTAACATATAATTATTAATTTATTCATTTTATGAAGTATAAAATGCAAATTTATTGATTTTGTGAAAGACAAAATACAAACCAATATAAAAGCATGAATAATACTTTACAGATTTAAAACAATAATATCAAAGCTTGATTAATTATAAAATAAAAAATAGTTAATGTTGGTGAATAAAAACCAACCGTACAGAAATTGCCGACACAATTTGTCACGCCATAAACCTTTTTCATCCCACTGCTACCCAACATATCTAGTTTAATGATGATGCCTACCACTGGCAAATTGCAAATTTGCAATAGTATTGCTATTAATTATTCTAAATCAAAAAATAAAATGCTATGTTCGAAATTAATTAACATCACATTTGGTTAACTGTAATAGAATAGAACTGTAATGTAATAGAGTTGTAATAAAAATTAGTATTTCAGTTGTTTGGTTGAATGGAATGAAATTGAGCTGTAATAGTATTATTGTGTCTAGTTGAATGGAATGATACTGTAATAGTATAAGAAAAAAAAGCTTAAATGACTAAAATACCCTTAACATAAATTTTGTTATGTAGATAATTATTGTTATTTTTGTTAAATTTTAATAAGATTATTATTAAATATAATTTAATAAAAAATAAATATTTTAATCATATTTTAACTTGATTATTATTAAAAACAATTTAATAAAATAGTATATAATTTAATAACATTCTTAATATAATTATTATTAAAATATGAATTAATAAAAATCATAATATATAATATTAGAAAAATAATATATAACCTACTTTATGAATTTTAAACTGTAATGCATATTTAATGTGCTTAAATATCATTAGCGAAATAAATAATTTAATTATCTTGTAAACTAAAAAGTAAAATATTAGAAGTATAAATAGCTTGAGAATTATATTTTACATTCAAACAAAATCTATATGTTAAATTTTATAACATCAAAAAGTTACAACAGTCTGCGACATTCTATTAATGACATCTTACCATCCAAATATTACATATACAAAAAGTTAACAAAACACACCAAAACAACCATGATTTTTAATGATCAGAAAGAAATCTTCTTACCCATTCCAATCGCACAGAAGAAGGTAAACTAAAGAAAACGATCATTTGCGTTGGATGGTCTGGGATTTTGCTCAACACACAAAATCGCTCATCCTCAGTTAATCATTCTACTTCACATAAGGTCGGATATAATTTTTGAGCACTTTCTTGAATCACTTTCTCGGAGGCAATACTCCTACTTAATTCAGTTCCAACAGTCCGTATGTTTTCCCCCAAAATATGACAGCATCAGTAATTAAAGTAGAAATTTGTTCACTTCCATCAGATTTTTTTTTTCTTTTTTGAAGATGTGGAACCATCTTGGTTTGGCTTTGACATTTGCGGTTGTGTAGCCGAGACATCCATCTTATCCAAGGAAACATCATCTTCGCATTCATAGTAATTATTTTCTTTTTCAAGGTTTTTTGTAGTAGCTACATCCTCAGCATCTATTTCTTCAATAATATCTACAGCTGTTTGAGCATCATTCCCAGTGGCTTGATCTTTAGCATATATGGAAGTAAGCTACTCATAATAAGAGAAACTACGATGCCTGGATTGATCGGTTGCTTTATGACTCTATAAAAAAAATAAAGAATTCACATTAGATATAAGTTTGGTCAAAACAAGATAATAAAAGATAGGAAATAATTCTTACACTTATATATGAGTTCCACATAGCATCTTCAGCAACAACCATCTGCTTATGCTCGTCCCAACCAAAGCCGCTATTGTTTCTTCCATTGAGCATGTCGTAAATAGTTGCCCAATCCCTTTTCAATGTCCTAATCCTCGATTCAAGATTAGGTTTAGCCTTCAACATAGCATGAGGTATGAGGTAAAACCTTTTCTATCATTCTTTCCAACTCATTTAAATAACCAGCCTTAAATCTCGTATCTGCATTAAAGGTGCCAATATTATGCAAGTCAGCCATACAAGCAACCAGTGCATCATCTTCTTTAGGAACCCATTTCCTTTTGACTTCTCAAGAGTTTTGAGAAGAAGCAATTGATTGTGAAACACCAGACATTACTATCTTAAAAAAGGCAAATTAAAATTAAATATCTTCAAATCATATTATAAATTAATTTTAAAACAAAATTTTATTTATAATTGAAAGCCTAAACCCAAAACAGACTTGGTTGAAAGGGATTACTTTATTATATTCCTTCTTTGCAAAAGCACATGTATCTTAAGTGAGAACTGAGAAAAGCATACCAGAAGAAATAACAATCATTGTTATAGAAATTATATTTCTCGTTAACCTCTTATATATTTGTTTGGTTGATTCATATAAAAACCTAATGAAAACCAGTTGATCATATTGGATGAAATGAGGTTTTCAATGCTTTGTAAGCAATAACAACATCTAAACGTAAAAAAATTACAAAAATGCACTAATGAAGAAAACACCAAAAACAGAGGTACTACCCCACCACAGGATTTTCTCTTCTATTTTCTCTACAAACAAACAAAAAAAAGTAGCTGAGGGAAGGGAATTGGTAGAAATGAACTCACTGTGGAAAAGCAAAGCCCAAGCTTTGTGTTGTTTATGAATTTGAGACTTTTGACTGCACTTTGCTGTCGTTGTTCTTCTTCTTTTTGTCACATTCTCTGGTTGAAACGTAAGGTGTAGACTGTAGAGATAAGAGAAGATGGTACAATGCAAGTGAAGTCTATTTCCAGAGTTAATGGTGATATTTATATAATACGTGCTGCAATTGTAAAACAGGCTCTTCTTAGTCTGAGGTCCTAAATTTGTTGCTTGCATTTGCAACAAATAATGAAACACTTATGGAGAATGCTTATCAAAGCACATACAAATATAACCATTAAAATAACTTAAGGGAGTTTCATTCTAAATCATATATATATATAATTACTATGACTTTAAATCCTAAAAGAGGCTAAACTTGGGCAATTCCTAGGTAATCTGAGTTCCACAAACTTTGAAATGTAGGTACTTTGGTACCTGATCGTAGTAGTATCCAAGACACCCGATGAATATATGTATATTTTGCATGCACATCTATAAATTTATATAATAAGCTTAAGATATAGAGTGAGGATAATGAACTCTAAGGATTGGTCCAGGGTTTTAACAAAAAATGCAAACTTATTTCAATTCTATTGGCTATGTATGCTTTCCTTCTAGTCCATGCATGTTGTCGAATACTCGAAGTAGAGACTTTGATGTTATCCCCTTTCTCACTGGTAACAGTACATCTAATGAAGATAGTTATAAGAAAATAAATTAAGGATTTCAATATAAAAAAATGCAATAAGAATCTCAAAGTAAGTTCAGCTGATTGTTGAATATCAAACAACAACTCAGTATTCTTCAACTTGTTCCACTTACATTTCAACTCTTTCTTTCACAGAACAAGACAACTTAATTTCTACGAAGTTACTACCTTGAAATATGTCTAAACAGGGTTTCCATGCATACAAAGACATCAAACAGAAGCAAATAACATGCATATTTTTAACAGAAGAAAATTATTCCTGAAATGATTCTCCTATCTTGTTATAACAAAATTTAAATTATTCCTGAACTGATTCTCCTAACAAGCAAAACTTTAGTTTATACAATTTTGTAATAAAAAATTTGTGTCTTGTAAGAAAAAGCAAAGAATTACTTAACAGAAACAACATGGAATGACTTGCAATTCCATTTATAAAGAGTAAGGGAGAAATGGTCCCTGGGAACAATTAACAAGGGGGAAAAAGGGGTTATGTAGATGTAGCATGATGAGAAGAACATGGGGGCATCTCAATAAAGCAAGAGTACTAGAATGTTTCAAACTCGGCATCATCAAAGACACGTTTTCAACACCACTGTTGAGGTTGCAATCATGACTCTTCTCTTTTGGTCTTTCCCTAAGTTGAATATTTGGATATAATGGATTGCAGAATGCAGAGATTGAGAATTGAGTTAGAAATATTAAGGTTTGGGTCATGACTCATTTTAACTAAATGTGAAATCTCCAATACCAGCTTAGAAAATCAAACTTTCTTCCAATATATTTCTACCTTCCATTTTGACATAAAGCTTGAAAACCAGCCATTCACATTAAGTGCAAATCAAGCAGTCAAATTCACAACATCAAGGCCAAGTAGAAACAAATCAAAACTAATTAATACTAGCCTACAACTCAACTATAATTTTATTAATATTTTCATGCATTGACATCCATAACCAACTACAAGCTAGATAGAACAACATTGATATTAAATTATTATCTCTGTTTTTGGCACTTTATTTTCTACTATTGATCAGAATTCACTCAGCTCTATACTTTTACACTGTTTATTCAATAGCCCATCACTTCTGACAAAACAATATCTAAACACATAAAACAACAAAAGTAAATATATGTCTACAAGATATTTATCAGTTTGTTCTAGGTTTATTAATGGAGTAGTTCGGAAGTATATTATAAGTTTGAAGTTTGAAGATCAAATAGTTATACAATTTTCTTACCTCTTCAATTGTAATCTGATTATTTTTGGTGTCTTCCTCTTCTTGAATTTGTTTTCCATCATTCTCAACTATGTTGTCCGGTTCTAGCTTTTTAGCACCTGAATGAAAATATATTGAAAGATTGGTTAAACATGGAGGTTTCAGCTTTTAACAAATAGATTGAAATTGAGTACAGAATCAACCCAGCGAAGCAGAACTTCGATGTTAAATTCCAATCATTTTAAGCACATAAACATTTATGAAAACAAATTCCACATCATAAAGCCATGAAACATTAAAACAAAAAAGCAGAAAAAAACCCAAGAATCCCAAGAGAAAAAAAAATCAGACCATCACTTTGGGTTTAAGATAAGAAAAAAAGGAACATGAAAGAGAGGAAGATGAAACCTAAACCAATTTGTTGATAAGAGAATAGGCTAAGATGAAATCTATACCTTTTTTTCTCTTGCTCTCCTTCTCCTTATTATTTTGGTCTGAGTTGATGCAGCTTCTGCTGATGAAGATGAAAGAAACAAAAGAGAGAATCTAAAAGAGATGAGTTAGTGTAAAATTGGGGTAAAATTGGAGAGGTCTAAACAGCGAATAGGGAATCGGTGGGGAGGGAAGGGAATAAAAATGGTGTTTTTTTCTATTTAAGGTTGTAATGGAATGCACCCGTAATGGGTATTCCATTCAACCAAACAAAGGATTAGTGATGGGCCCATTGAATTGTGTCGTAATAGAATGACTAATACAGCCAACCAAACAGGGTGTAAATATATTTCCACCTCACTTAATCAATTCTATTTAGTTTTCTTTGAATCAGATTGGTTTTGTGATTTTCATAGTATATGACCTCAAATGTATAAGCAACTTCCAAGTTGAAACTCAATGCTTTGAGTTTGACTCAATAGTCAAATGGAGTAGATAATGAAATCTGTGTATCAGATTGAGTAATTCATTGACATTCTGATTATAAGGTTTTGGAATAGATAAGGAAGAAAGCCTTATATTTTATTCATTGACGAGGAAACTTAACATTTACGAAAGCAAAATGGCAATAATATTTCTTTACGAGAAGGGAAGTTATTGAATAACAAATTAAGGGTGTGTTTGGTTGAGGTTTGAACCTTAGCGGTCCTGTATTTAAAGTTTTTTCTCATGTTTGAATAGCTTCTTCAACTTCATGTTTTATCATAGTGTTCTATATTTTGTTTGAACAACTATCAGGATAGACCTTTAGACAACAGTTTGGACATAAAATTGACATTTTTACTTTGATGTTCATATATGTTACAATATTAACAAATGATCCTCCGGTCATGTTATATTCTATTCTTAATGATGCTGATTGAATTTGGAGAGGAAGAGAAGGATCAACTTTCATACCTTATCCTTATCTTTTTACTTGGAGACCAAACTGGTTGTTTTACTTGGATACAAATGAAGTTATGGGATAATTATTGAAGATATTTCAAGAGATAAATTCAACCTTTTACTAAGAATTTTAAGTTTATCAAAATGTTGCTTAAAAGCTCTTATATCAACCTATAAATAGGTTGCATTGTCACACATTGTGATGTGGGTTTCTAGTGCCTTTTGTAATCATTTTTTTTTGGGTTTTGACTTGTTATTTTGTGACACTCTTGTTTTTTGGAGAGATATTATTGATTGTAAGTGAGGTTTTGAGAGAGTGATTTGTAACAATTTGGGTTCGACTTTGGGATTGCAATTATCTGTTTTCAAAGGGTAGATTGGGCTTAAGCCAATTGTTGTACCAGATAAGTTGTCGAGTGAAAGCCATTCTCTAAGTGAGGCTCCATAAACATAGGATTATTGATCCTAACGTTAACAAACATCACGTGTTGATTTCTCTCCTTGCTTTATTCTTCATTTAGTTGGGACATTAAGTAAGGACAAGGAGCAAATCGACTTCTGCTTTTTCAGTTGAGTGGAAAAGTGAAAGGATGAAAGGAGGGAGAGGAAAATAGAGAGATGATAAATTTTGATTATGCTTGATTGGCAAGAAAAGAGAGATGAAAGCAAATAAGAGATGAAAATAATTTATCCTAATACATAAAACAAATCATTCCAAATTTTAAGATAAGAGAAGAGAGAATGAGAGAGGTATGTAAGTTAGTTTAAAATTATGTAATTTTAAAAAAGACAATAAACTTTCCTCTCTGTTTGCAACTCAACCAAGCAATGAATAAATATAAAGTTATTTTTTTAACTTTTCCTTTTTTTCTACCAAGCACATTAATGATAACAATATATAGCTCCAGGATTATAATATAAAATATGAGGAGGACGAGAGAGAGGGACCTAGAGTTCTTTCAAGAGGTGCATCACCTAAAGTATTTCAGGGTAGTAACAACTCTATAATCAAATTTAGTTGAGGATTTTGCTATAATTGGATGCTATTTTGACAATTAACTATTGGAAACAAAACCAAAGAAGATACTGCCACTAGTGGTGGAAGTACAATCTCCAGCATCCTTAACCCAAATAGTTCCCACATATATGTAAAGATTGTTTTTCGAAGTGATGAGTGATGCATATTGTAATGCTCAAAAATATTGGTTTGACATCCGACACTATTCTAGGGTCAGAAATAATGAAATTTTGAGAAAACTTTTAATATGTGTCAAATAAGGTTTAGGATTCATGAAAGTAAAATTAAATTTGGAGATGGAAAACAATAAAAAGAATTATAGATGTGAAAATGTGGAATGACTAATTTGTAAATTAAAAAAGTTAAAGGAATAAATGAAAATGTGATCAAAATGAGAAATATGAGTTACTATTGTTTATTTGGCATGAAAATAATTTGAGATATGTATTGGTGTGATAAAAATCACTTTCGGGACCAGATTGGAAAGATTTGAAAGTACATGGACTCAATTACAAATTTCTCATTTTTATTGAGAAAAGGGAAAACTTTTAATTTTCATCACACATAGACTTGTATTAAAGGTTAAAAAATCAATCATGAGATTGAAATGGACTAATTGCCTAATTTTGTGAAGAAATTGTTTTAAGAAGCAAATAGGGGTAAAGTGGTAATTTTACCATATAAGGGTATTTGAGTCATTTCTCAAGAATCACATATTGTAATTATTATTTTTATAAGATATTTGGTATATGGAATAAAGTTTGGAGCGTTGGATGTGATTATTTTGAAGAGATGGATGTGGACCTCACATTTTTTAGTTGGGTTTGACTTCAACTTTAACACCCCTCACCCGAATTGAACTATATCCCAAGTAAGGAATACCACATTTGAACACAATGATCGCTTAACTTGAAGATTTATTTAAACACTTCATTTTAACATATATAAGCTTATTTGAAGCTATTCAAGTTATTTCTAGGCTTCCTTTAAAGTTTGGTTATAGATAAGGACCATTCAAGGCCCTTTTGGGTAAAACAGGGTTAATGTTGTGACTTTGAAAATTGGGTGTCACAACATAGAGGAAAGAATATTCTAATGACTCTAATATCCTGACAATGACTTATGGTGTCGTAACATAGCCCAATGTTTCAACATTAAATGTTGGATGTCGCGACACTAGGGACAAGTTGCCCAAAAAATGGTTTAAACACCAAAAACTAAGTTAAAACTTTCTCCAATAATTTCTCAACATTTCGAAACGTTTTTAGAATTTAAATATGTAACACCCTAAATCTAGCTTAGGAGAAATAGCTAAGTCAAGGATGTCACAACATCATCACAAGAATAAAAAACCAAAACACAATGAAAGCTAGCATACCATTATGTCATATAAACATGACTACACGTTCAACAACAATTAAAAAGTATTGTCATGAGTTCGGAAATTCCAAAATAAGTTTCTAACATAGCCTAACGATTAATTAGCTAAAAGTCTTACAAGTCCTAGAGTGATCGAGCTCCTCGTCTACTATCCGTCAAGTTTGGGAAGACCCTGAAATAGCATTTAGTAGGTCAGTACATAGTATAATGATAACTCATAAGGTTCATGAAGTAAGTATATAAGTCATGGAAATAGCTGTGATGTAATTCAATATTAGTCTAGTAGTATTTACAATGTCACTACTACTTCAGTATAGCGTTGTGATGTTTACAATATCATCGCCAATTCAGTATAGCATTGTAGTGTTTACAGTGTCACTGCCAGTTCAGTATATCATTGTAGTATTTTTAGTGTCACCTCCAGTTCAGTATAGCATTGTAGTGTTTACAGTGTCACTGCCAGTTCAGTATATCATTGTAGTGTTTTTAGTGTCACCGCCAGTTCAGTATAACTTTGTAGTGTTTACAGTGTCATTGTCGATTCAATATAACATTATAGTGTTTACAATGTCACTACCGATTTAGTATATTTTCGACGTGGAAAGTCCACCGTAATAGTTTAGTCACTTAGCAGTTCAGTCACTATCAATCTCATATTCAGAATTAGGTAGTATACATGCATAACAGTCTCCAGTAATCAGTTTAGGTCATACAAGCCCTATGGTTCACTTACGGTCCCATTATATTGAGTTTACACTTGAAATTACACTGCACACAACATGGCCCATGGCCATGTGCTCGCCCGTGTGTGGCACAAGCCCGTGTCCCCAGCCCGCGTGGCCACTGTACTTGAAAATACAAAACAGTATGTACACACGATCTAACACACGGTCGTGTGTCCAGCCTGTGTGTCTGAAGTCAGTATACACACATAGTCTAGGGCACGCCCATGGTTCCAGCCCGTGTATCCCCTGTACAGTATGTCTCAAAACAGTATGTACACACGGTCTAGCACACGCCCGTGTACCTAGCCTATGTGGTACAAAATAGTATGTACCCACGGTCTGGCACACGACCGTGGGCGTAGCCCGTGTGTCTCTTGTAACCTATTTATATGGCACACGGCCTGGACACACGCCTGTGTGCCAGCTCGTGTGCCCTCGAACAACAGCAAAACTGGGAAAAAATGCAGAAAATTGTAGAAAATCCTAAAGGTTTTTGATACCCTACCTGTTACGAGGTTACTTCGAAGCGTTCTTGCTCTATTCGAAGCTTAAATAGAGAATTACTTAACCAAATCAATAACAATTCAATAATTCCTTAACTACTCTCAAATCATTTCATAAACTTCAACTAAGGTTCCAATTCGATTCCAAAATGTGCTCACCTTTGCACAACACCGGTTTCACTAAACTAACGCGTCAGGATATCGTTAACGGAATGGCCCTCGTCTAAGAAAACCATTCTCATTCGTAAATAACAAGTTTAACCGTTCAAGAATAACATCACACTAAACTCAAACCACTTTGCGGAAATTTGTAAAACTTATAAGGTAGAAGCTCAACTCGTAGTACAACAAGACAAACAACACTTCGATGACATTTTCAAACAAACGAGCAAAATGATTTCCTAAATTAGACAGACTCGCAGTATTCATCAAGAACAAAAAGAATAAGAAAAGAAAAAAGAAGAAGGAAAGGACGTTCTAACTTTAGAAGAAACCATTTAATTATTTAACTTCCATTTTAACTAAGGGATGCAAATAAAAATATACTCACGTTCGCACCCACGGAGATTCGAACACATGACTAGGGAGCAAATAATTAGACAGTTACATGACCATTGAACCATTAGGATCATCGTTGAAAAAATTTGCACAGAAACTAATTTATGTAACATGTTCAATGACTCTAGTTCACGATAAGAGAAATCACGAGATTTTGGAAAAGACACGACTCGAACCTTAGTTCTTAAGTAACACATAAAGCACATAACCACAGTAGCAGAGACAGTTTCAATGACATGCTTCACAACGAAGAAGTTAGAAAATTGGGGCATTACAAAATATATAAAAAATGTCATTCAAAAACCACATATAAAACATGTATATATCCACCTCATGTATATATCCACCTAAGAAAGATCATCCTAAGGTATAAAATGATTTTAAACATGCATGTCATAACTTTGGAACCACTTAGCTAATTTACTACAAATATTCCAATGGTTCTAATCCTATGAACAAGCCACTCAATTACCAAAATACAAGTTCCATACACTTCATACTTGCTTGATAATGAGATGAGGATGAGGATGACCACTTCAAAACATGTCTTTAAAACGATCTTTACCTATGTGTCAAGCTTGTGAAAGCTTAGTAAGTACTCAAGAATTCATATATTAAGTTTGAATTCAATTAGCTAATTCCATGAATAAATAAATAAATATAATTAACACGATTAAAAGAATTAAACCGAAGATAAAGTTCACAATAACAACAAGGTTAATTAACACTCTTTCACTTACCATACTTTTATCATTCGCTCATCATTCATGTGCCACTCTCGTTTCCCATTGTAGACTCGAGTGAAGAAGAAGGATATACAAAATATAATCACGGTGTACACAAGCACATAAGTGACAGATTATCATGAACACTAATAGTGTTAGAACACGAGCATCGAAGTGCAAAGTTCATGAGAGTGTTGAGAAATTCCTGATGGCATGCCATCACTATCCCACAAGTTCAAGACTTGTCTACATGAGCTTTATCAATGACATAAGTACAATTAAATTTCAAAATAGTCAATTTATTTCACAAGTTCAAATCCACATGACAATTTCATAATCACACAGCACTTTTTAACACTTTACAATTTAGTCTTTCACTCTACTCAACTAACCATACCATCAATAATCAAATTCATTAATCATTTTCTTGAATTTAACACTTATTTATTATATCACATACATTTAATTTAATAGAAATAGTATGGGTAATAGTGTATTTAATCATAATAATTTAATTAGGTAAGAATGAATCTTGAAGTGCTTACATATTTTGGTTTGACAACGCTTTCTTGAAGTTTTATCCACTTGCTTTCCTTTCTCAACACCTCTAACATCAACCTCTTTACCTTTTTCTTCTTCACATATAAATCACAAACTATGTATGATCAAAACAATTATCAAATAATTAAAATAAATATGATACTAACTCTAGATCATGAATATCTTACTTTAGAACCTTAGTTTCTCACATTATCTAGATTTTCCCTCCCTTCAAACATGAACACTCCACTTTCATCTTGAAAACCAACCTTTCTTGGTTGTGGGTAACTTGATTTAGCCAAGGTTTCTATGGAAATTTGATGATTTCAAGTTTGGAAGGGCCTTTAATGATAATGAGGGACTATATTGTGAAAAAAAAGTTTATCTCTTCAAATGGTGGTGACTTGAAAGAGATGAAGAAGATGAAGAATCTTCTCTATCTTTCCTTTAAAATATCACTATAATAATAAAATATAATAATAGTAATAATAACAACAACAACAATAATAAAATACAAAATAAATAATGTATTTATAAAAATCTATCCATTATCATTATCCACTAGCTTTTGGTAAAATTATTCCCCATGTCCTCATATATTTAAACACTAATTTAATTTAATTCTTTTATTCTTTAAATTTCTTACTTTGACCCCAACATGTTGTAAAACCATACAATTTATTCTATACCCCAAGTTAATATTTCTCAATACATCATTTTTTAAATTTTATCTGTCTCTTACTACCTTCTCTATTAACACTTACAAATCACATTTTATTTATTTTAAAAAACTTAACTCGTATTTACTCAAATAAACACTATTATGACTATGTGGGTTTTGAGGATGTTACATCCCCATTCAACTTTTGTTGTCCCTCCCTCTCTCATGGAAGTTCTCTTCATTTTTCTTGCTTTTTTTTTTGTCAAATCTCACAAAAAACCCAACACCTAAACTTTGTATTTTTGTAAAAATCAACTAGAAAACTCATCTTTAAGCTTGAATCCACCTTCAATGTCTTCATTTTCAACAAGGCTTTCATAGGTTTTCAAGAGTGAAAGTTGAAGCTAGTGAGAGAAAGCTTAATAAGGTTGGCAATGGCGTTTTCCATCTCTCCTAGCTTGATAGTTGAGTTGGTTGTTATAAGAAACTTGGAAAGCTTATATGCTTTTTTTATATTTTTGAATATGGGAAAATGAGTAAATGATGAGAAATGGAATTTCAAGCTTGTATGAGGATGGATTCAATTATTAGAAGCTTGGTTTTGAGTATATGTGCATCCAAGATGTAAGTACCATTGGATACTCATACTCTTCTATATTAATATGTTTAGGAAATTGATGAAAATGGTGTAATAAATGCGAATTTTATTATGAAATAAATATATGCAAGTTTTATGGTCTAAAAGTATTATAATTTAGTGTTTGAAAAATTATGTTTTCGTAAGCTTCAGTTATATGTGCCACACTAACTAAAATTGTGCCATAAAAACATGAAAATTTAAAGATGAATGAGGATGAAACTATTTTTGAACTTTATGCTTGCTTGTGTGATATTTCTAATGAGACATTTTGTCTTGGTGAACCATTTTTTGAGGTAAGATTAGTGCAAAAAGTCCTACGATCTCTTCCAAAATGTTTTACTATTAAGGTGATGATGATTGAAGAAGCAAAATACATTACTACTCTTAGGTTGGATGAGCTCATAGGCTCACTTAGAACCTTTGAGTTAAACTTACAAAAGGAATATGAGTTTTAATGTTCAAAACACTGTTGCAACAGAAAAGCTTGCTCATTTCTCCTTCTACTCATCAAGATCTACTTATCTTTTCTCATTCCATTTTGAATACTAAAATCACATAGCAAAGCTCTATCAAGCTTGATCTACCGAGCCAAATAGATTTACTCTCTAGTAGCTTAGCATGCAAGGCCAAAAGACTTACCTTACAAGGGGCATCTCAAGGATGATCCTCCCATTCCGGGCTCATCCTAAAGGATGAGAGGATTTTCCCCCTCAGCTCACTCTTATCTAGCCAGAGAATATTTCTTGAGGAAAGAAAGAATAGTTCACTTCTCTTACCTAATCAACTTGATATTTTTTTGTTCCAGTGGATGTTTGACACGTGTATTAATCCATGTGATCATCGGTTAGATACATGACAACTGTAAAGACTTGTGCATGAAAAACATATTCGTGAATTAACCTTGGGTCTCCACTCGTCCATAGTCCTCAATCATTTCATCAGAGCATATCTGGTGGCGTAGTAATTAGCGTTTTGACACATCATGCCTCATTGATGGTGACTCCTTTATCTAAGTCTCCTCATTACCTTGTTAGGCATCATTTCTTTTTTATACTCCCCTAAAAGAAATCTAGCCTCGTATGGACTTACGTTCCTACACATATGCCAAGTGTCTTAGCAGGAGTTTAACATGTTATTCACTTATAAACTACATATCTCGTCAGTCATCAAGCCTTATGCTTATCTTAAGGGAAGTCTCTCTATCTTCCTTTAATCATGCTCTCTTAAGAAGATATATTTTCTTGTCTTAAAATCTTTGACCAGACCTATGCCCTTATTAGGACTTGATAAATGTCACATCAGTCATTTGATGGTCCTATTCAAATCTTACCAATTCCAAGAATACTAAACAAGTACTTTCCATTGGTTATTAACTATTTTAATTCACATTCAGTTAAGCTCTAATCATTGTTTCCTTGTAGGCTCAAGCTCATCGTTACTAAGTGCGCTTATCGCTAACTTAGATTTTTTAGCACACAGTTTATTTTCCAATTACTTATAACAGATTCTGCCCATCCTATTCAGGCTAGTCCAGGGCTTTTGGGGCGAATCCTAGCTTTATTAGGCTTAACTCTTAATTGTTATGTGCTAACCTAATGTCCTCCAACATCAAGACGTCACAGGCGCACCAACATGGTTTTTATCTTTTAAACTAGCTTTAGCCTTAATGGCTTTTAGAATTACTCTATTTGTCTTATCCTTTTGAACAATATTTTGATCTTAGAATTTTGTCGGGCAGTATGTTACATCCGTAGACATGGGATCATTGTGTTCAAACTACCTCAACTCTGTTTGTTTTATTCTTTGTTACAACTGTGTTTAGAATGAACTGTTGTTCCATCACTACATATAAGCTATTTCAAGAAGCAAAACTACAAAACAATTTCTTAGCCTAACTGTAAAAATGAAACAACCCACCCATAAAAACAGTAGGCTTCAGAGCCCTTTCACCTCATGCTAGTTGACATGCTTTCTCTACTTTCAGCCTTAGCTTACATGATTTGATGTTAACGGTAACAAAAAACCATAGCCAGAAAAATAGACATTAGTATCTCTCTAAACCTCTTGAAGTATTTAGAATTTTAGAAAATTTGGAACGATTAAAAACAATCATATAGACAAATTTGTAATATTCGAAACAATTAATTAACTGATTAAGTGATTGGTGTATATGATCATCAGATTGGAACATCATCTTCCTTAGATGAAAAGAAAAATGCACTAATTTTAAAAAAATATGTTTTTTTTTATAATTAAAGAGGCGTTCTATAGCTTTATTATTATACTACTTAGCCACTTTTCATGTTACAATAGTCCTTTAATAACAAACTTGTAACGGAAAATTTATGGTCATCAATAACATGGATTTCTTTATTAGAGCGAGCGCAAGATCTTGCCATCCAATCCGCCACCATATTGGCATCTCTTTTAGTGAATAGAAATTGGACCCTTTCGAAATGCCTAGATGTATCCGCTATTTGCCGAACCAAGGTTACCATCGTTGCTCCCCTAATTGTGCATTGATTAGGGTAATAGTAACCATGCAATCACTCTCAATCACCACCTTAGGGTAGCCGTAGCTTTGATAGTTTGAGGCCATGTAAAATAGCCCATAGTTCTAAATCAAGCGTCGAGCAACATCTCATTGATCGTTGAAAAGCTGATATCCAAGTTTCATACTGGTCTCATATTACTCCACCAATAGCATCTTGGTTATCTCCTCTGTTTGAAGCCCAATCAGTGTTGACCTTGACCAAACCATCCTCTAGTGGACACCATCGAGCTTGAAGTTGCTGCTTTTGTTGCACACCAGCACCTCTACCACTAGCCTACTCTATATATTCTGCTAGTATGCTCGCCTTGCGTAACAATTCTTCTATTGTTCCATGTGATTGTTGAAACACTACTAGGTTCCTGTGTTTCCAAAGTAGCCAAGCAATAGCCGTAAACGGAATAAAAGCTGTACCATTCCCGTAGCCCAGGACAAACTTACCATCAAGGTTTACAATTAACTAATCATCTAATTTAGGGAAAAAAATTCATTAACCTCAATTTCCAGTAAACGCTTAAGCCATACATTTTGCGCAAAGAGATAATCACACAAAGCATGAAGAACAATTTCCTGCATGCCACCACATCGCACACAGTAAGCATCATCAGTCATGCATCGACGAACCCTATCTAAATTTGTGAGCAACCTTTGTCTGTGAACGAGATAAAGGAAATGTTGGATATGCGGCGACAAGGAACTTTCCCAAATTGTAGTCCACCCATTCAGACCACTCAGATTATCCATCATTTCCAAACTCCTATACACTGTACGGACTAAATAGGCTCCATTGGTGCTCATCTTCCATATGATTTTGTCATACCCTAAGGCTTCATTGGAAAGGTGTGAGGCTAAAATACAGTCTAATGCCTACTTAGGGAACAATTGGGATAGTAACCCCACATTCCAAACACATTGGTGCTCATCGCATACAACAAGCATCATCAGTCATGCATCAACGGACCCTCTCTGAATTTGTAAGCAACCTCTACCTGCGAACGAGCCAAAGGAAATGCTGGATACGCGGAGGCAAGGAACTTTCCCAAATCGTAGTCCACCCATTCGGACCACTCGGATTATCCATCATTTCCAAACTTCTATACGCTATACGGACTAAATAGGCTCCATTGGTGCTCATCTTCCATATGATTTTGTCACACCTTAAGGCTTCATTGGGAGGGTGCGATGCCGAAATACAGTCCAATTCCTCCTCAGGGAACAATTGGGACAACAACCCCACATTCCAAACACTAGCAGTAGTAGTGAACTTAAACACAGAGGCATGAACCGAAATCTCCTTCCCTTGGAAGATATAATAACAAAGTGGCCCCAACTTTGGTTTCTATGTGACCTTAGCAAAACTGACCGACTTTCCATCCTTAATACTCCATAATATTCTTTCTCGAAACAAATTCTAAACTTTGGATAGAGAGTGCCAAAAAAAGGAGCAAATAGGTCGATAAATAGACTCCGAACAAGTTTCCAAAACCTTGTATTTAGAGCATAGTATACGCACCCAAAATGCATCCAACTTAGTCACCATATGGAAAGCTAATTTCATCAAGAATGATTTGTTTTGTGGAACTAATTTTTCATGGCAAGTTCACTTATCCTTTTTGTTTGGCAACATGTATCCCAACTTACCAGAGCAGATTTATTGACTCCTTCCAAAGAACCCTAAACAAATCGCCTAATAACGTGTTCGATTTTTTCACAAACACCAATAGGAATCATGGCCACTTGCATAGAATACCTCGGTGTAGTTAAGAGTACCGATTTGGCTAACGTTACTCTCCTCGCAAGCGAAAGATGATTTGCATCAAAACCATTCAATCTTTGTTGTACCTTATCCACTAGAAATTGGAAGGTACTCTTCTTTACTCTCAAATGAAAGAGCAAAACCCTTATGTAGCTCCTCAAATCTTCGATTTGCTTGTACCTCAACACATTCCCAATTTGCTCTCTAACATGCTAGTAGTGTTGGACGAAAAATATATTTTAGATTCCAAAGAACTAACCTTATGACCTAAATGGTTACAAAAATCCTCCAAGAGCTTTTTCATAACCATCGTATTCTTTATTCTTGCTTCACCAAACAATACCAAGTCATTGGCAAATAACAGATGTGATAACGGTGGTCTTCCTCTTCTTCACACCATGGGTTTCCAACTCGCCTCCGAGACTGCCCCTTTAATAGCATTATCGAGTCTCTCCATAGTCAACACGAAAAGATAAGGTGATATTGGGTCCCCTTGCCTTACCCCTCTAGAAGGAACAAAAGCATCCGTAAAACCTTCATTCCAAAGTATATGCATTGAGGAAGATGTGACACAATTCATAATCAATCACATCAATTTGTATAGGATTTTAGCATCTTCAAGCGTATCCTTAATAAAGTCCCATTGAAGGCAATCATAGGCCTTCTCCATGTCTTTATCACCATCCAACCCAATCTTCCTTTTTTGACCCTCATCAAATGAATTGCTTCTTGAGCAATAACCATATTATCCATTATGTGACGTCCCTCAACAAAACTCGTTTGGTTATCCACAATTAAATTGGGCATAACAGGCTTCAATCGCTTCACCAAGACTTTCATGAGTACCTTATAAGCTATAATGCACAAACTAATCGAACGGAAATGGGATACATCCTCAAGCCCTGACACTTTAGGAATTAGTACGATAAGTGTTTTAGTAAAAAACTCCTCTACTTGCCCCATCTCAAAACCCCTTCGAACCATGTCGACAAAGAATCCCTAACCACCTCCCATTGTGATTGATAAAATTAAGGGTGCAAGCCGTCGATATTCGGGGCCTTTAACGGTGACATATCAAAGAGAGCCCTTGAAACTTCTTGCGTAGTAACCAGATAATCCATGTGGGCCAGAGAGGACGAATTGATAGGAGGGAAACACCTTCTGGTAGGAGTGCCCTGCACTAAACTCGACTCCTTTATGTACAATAATTTGAAGAAATCCAAAACCTCTATTTTTATCCTATCCTCTTCATAACACCAAGTACCATCCGAAAGTTTAAGGGACTTTATCTGGTTTCAAATTCTTCTCATGTTAGCCTGGCTATGAAAATATTTAGTATTACGATCCCCAAATGCTAACCAATCACTCCGAGCCTTCTGCTTTCGCAACAACTCCTCGTTGTCCAAGACCATTTCTAGCTCCCTTTGTAAAGCCTTTTCTAGATCAACAAGCTTCTGGGAATAGAAATTCTCAAGAGACTTCTAAATCCCATTGATTCGAGCAACTAAGGAGTGTTTTTGTTTCATGATGTTCCCAAACACCTTGACGTTCCATTTCTTAACCTTCATAACAAAGCTCTTCACAATCTCTCCCAACTGATCGACTCTATGCCAATTCGCAATAACAAACGAGCCAAACTCCTTATGGGATAACCATCAGCTAATTAATCTGAAAAGACGAACAGGCTTCAATAAATAGTTTCGACCAAACCCTATTACCAAAGAACGACGATCAGATTTAATTTATGTAGATGATGCACCATTGTGGAGGGCACCGAGACTTCCTAGTTATAATTACACAACACTTTATCAATATGCTCAAACAACGATCCTCTATTCTAGGTGAACTTGGGTCCATTAAATCCCATGTCCTTCAGACCCTTACTTGAGCAAAAGTTTTGAACGAGACAACATGAACACCAACTACGTCTCAACCCTCCCTTGTTCTCATCCTCGTTCAATATGGCATTAAAGTCACCAGCTAAAATCCATGGCGCTTGAACCCTATGCGTCAGCCTACCAACAGCCGTCCATAATTCCCACCGTTTCACCTCACGAGGACTACCATACACACCGGTTAAAAGAAACTAATCATAAAAATCTGGAATCTTAGCTTTAAGGTGCACAAATTGAGCATTGTTCACCTCTACCACAACTTCGACACAACCCTTCCACAAGATCCAAATCCTACTAGAGAACCCTTTAGCTTTCACTCTATGAGAATTAGGCCTACTAATTTGTTTAATATTCGAGCTAGCATGGATGCCACTTACTCTAGTTTCAACCAAAATCACTAACTCCGGGTCAAAATCCCGCAAATACTCCTTCATAACCCTATGAAATTTATGGTTGGCTGCACCTTGACAATTCCACACTAGAATATTAGATTTCATAAAAATTTAGAAGAGATAAGAATGCTAAACATGGTACAAGAGACCAAGAATTCTAATATTCCGAACAGCCCTCCATGCCTACTGTCCCTTTACCACCCTTAGCATCATCTTGCAACAAGACTGGATGGTTGTCATTCTCCAGACGACTCTCCACTAAGGCCTTCAGTACCCTTTCATGGGCATCATGCTCCCCCGTATCCACCTTTAAGGTCCTCACCATGCCTTCTACAACTTGTCTTATATGAACCAAAAGCTCTTTCTCTATTCGACTCAAGACTCCAACCTGCTCCCTAGTCCGTAATTGATCCTTTAAAATTTTTCTCTTAAGGACAGGAGGAAAAGAGCTTGGGGAGACAAGATTCTTAAAGCCGAAGCAGGACTCGACAATCACATCCACAGCAGCTTAAAAGTTGGGATTTTCGTTCTCATCCAAGACCACAACATAATGAAATTTTGGGTCAAGTGAACCAAGACCCAAATTCTTGTCTTTATCTCTCCTACCCGATCCCACTTTGAAATTCGCATCAACAACGCCTAAGCTTGATCCAAAACCAACCCTTCTTAAGCCCAAGTTCACCCCTTTGAACCTATTGCCTAGTTGCTTATTTTGCCTTGGCTTCGAACCCGCCAATCCCCCTTGTAATTTTCACATAATTCTCTCTTAACCCTAATTCCATTATCCTGTTCCCCACAAATTTCCTTTTTTAACATAGAAAAGTCAACCCTCTAGAATCCCCATTATTCTCCTTCCCAAAACGAAACACACCCAAATTCGACTCCTAAATGTGCTCCTCATTAGGCTCCATTTTGGTAAGAACATTAAAATAGGATCCTTTCCATTTATTGCTGTGATTAGATTCATTAATCGAAGTTCCTTGCTGTTGCTACCTTCGACGACGGCGGTCAACAATCATCCAATCTCCAAACTCTTCCTTCTCCACCCTTTATTGGATTTTTAATTTCTCCTTATGCCCAATAGACTCAGGTTTGTTCATTGCATCCAAGCCCCGACTCTCCATTGCCTCTACTTCCATTTCTTGTGGGCAACCATCACATAGGTGTCCAAACCTCCCACATCGGAAGCATATCTACAGAAGTGACTCATACTCCACCTGATGAACCTTATTCGGGTCATAGATATAAAGGGTTTTGCCAAATTAACTTGCATCGCAAACCAAGCGAATTGGCCTCTCATGCCATTGTCCGTATGCAAATCAATTTTCACCACTTTCCCAATAAGACTACTAATCTCTTGGAGTAAACTTCATTTGTAAAACGCACCCGATAAATCGGGGATACGAACCCAAGCCACAACACTTTGTGAGAACTCATCATCGGTTGAAAATGTCGTCGACCATGACTAAACCGTGAGATAATGCCCAAACAGAACCCAAGGGCCTTTCAAGACAACATCATTATAATCTGACTCTGATTCAAATTTTGCCAAATCATACCTATTATCTATATCCATCAATTGAAACCTCATCGAAGGCTTTCACATTGTACACAATTTGTTCCATAAAGCATTATACCCTATCCTTCTCCCCTGCAGTTTAATAATCAGAGTTTTGGACATGCTTTCATCAATTAGCCCAGAAACTCTTTTAGAAAATTTGATGGTAGGAACTCCATTATCCATACTTTTCATCACATCATTGATCCCAATTTTTATATCATCCAACTCTCATTCATCCTCCAACCTGGGACTATCCCTCTTAGCGTCGAGAACCGCATCATGAAACAATAATGGTTGAAGCCCCTTGGCATCCATCACTTCACTATTATTTGTATAATTACTTTTAAAATTGACACGGCATCCCGGTGTCGTACTTTCTTCCACACCCTACTAATAGCACTGGCCATTTTTATCCTTTTCTTATTATAATAGTTTAATTTTAAAAGTAATTATACAAATATATTTTAGTCGTTCTCAATTTTGATTCTCTTAAAAAACATTCACGTCGATAGTAAAAACTATTAAAAAACAACATCTGAAATATTCTAACGTATATATACTATATACTTAAAAAGCATTTGTTTTGTTTTTTGTTGAAATAAGAACATTCATGTCGATAATAATAATTAATCCTCTCGCCACGAAATATTCTAAAAGCATCTGAAATGTGATCATAATTATATATATCAAATCAGGATTGGAAATTTGAACAAAAAAGATTCACTTGATTTTCATCAAATGATAATAAAAAAATTGATGAATTCAATCATGTGTCGTGATAAAAAACAACGTGCCAATTTTTAAGTAATATCAATATCAAATTCCATCTCCAAACAATCCTACCTCTTACCTTATATATATATATAAAGTTATTCATGGGCCGAGTTAAACCGAGTTTGAGCCAGGTAAAAAATTTAGGCTCGTTTTCTAGGCACGAGCTCAGTCTACGAAAAAATGAACCTAAATTTTGTCCAAGCACAGCTGGATAAAAATGCTAAAACTCGAGTCCGATCCAGTTCGTTTGTATTAAAATTTGTATATTATTTTTTATGTAAAAATAAATTTAAAAATATAATACATCAAATACACTAAAAACATTAAAATAAATGTTTTCCAACAAATGGAAAAAATTGAAAAAACTAATATATACTTAAATAACACTAAGATAAATGCAACTTATCAAGCAAATAAATCTAAAATAGTTACAGAATTAATAATAAAATAAGATTTATACAATATCCAAATAATAACAATAAAATAGTAGCAATATAATAGCGAAATGATAGCAAAACAATGGAAAAAAGTGAGAAAACAATAACAGTTTTTTATTGCAAATTCAATCCGGACCGGATCGAGCTTAGGTAAAAAAAGCTTACCCGAGGTCTAACCCGTTTAGAAAACGGGCCTAATATTTTTGTCCAAATCTATTTTTTGAGCCTATATTTTTGTCAAAACTCTCTCACTTTTCGAACGAACTTTCAGGCTGGACCGAATGACTGTTGGAAATATACTACTGCAAAACAAAACCGTTAGTGATGATAGGAAACCAAACTGAGCGTGAATAAAATAGCAATCACTTTGCCATGGAAGAACCACTGTCTTAGAAGCAAATGCATCCTGATCGGTGTAATCGTGTAGTGGACATTGCTCCTCAAGGTTAACATAGTACTTCAATATTCGTACACTCGAATAAAGAAGGTGGAACACAATTGACATTGCTCTTCTTAGGAAATCACAATAGGAACAATTCCCAAGAAAGATTGAAGGGGTTACAGACGGTCTCGCTTAAAACCCAATCTCCTAGACAGAATTTTCCTCTCATGTAATTTTGCAAAACACCAAAATTTAGAGAACAAAGAGATTATTTTTCTCTTGTTGTGTTTTGTGTAAAATGAGGAGAATGACCTCCTATTTATACAATTTCAATTTCTAAAAATAGTAGAGGATTTTTCTCAGCTGAAAATATTCTGAAATATTTTCTGCAACAGTTAGAGAATTTTCCTCAAGTGAAAATATTATTTTAGATTACCAAGAATCACCCAGTAATGCAAAAGAATTGGAAATTTTGTAAACATGAGAAGAGCAATAGTGAAATTAGCTGCTTAAGCACTAGTATCTTGTGGATTTGAACTAGTACATAGTAAAATAAGTGATTCTTCTCTTTAACAAATGAATGAATCTTGCACTTTAACATAGGGGTTAGCTCATTACATACAACTAATCTTAAAACCAATTGACGTTCCGCGATAGATCAACAAGTTTTAGCCAATACACCTCGGGATGCTAATAAGTGCTCTAGAAAGATGACCCAATGTCTTTCATAGAAGGTGGCTAGTTCTTCACACTTACGTGGGTGATTCCATGAAGTCTATCTGAATATAGACCACCCAAAATAAGGACTATGAAATCATTAAGAGCATTTTATTAAGCTCACCCTCTCAAATTTAAGTTCGGTGAATTCATTAAGTCCATCTCAATAGGACCACCCAAACTCTGGGATTTGAATTCATTAAGAATAATAAACTCAACCTCTCATGTCGTTGAATTCATCAAGTCTCTTTCAATTGGACCACCCAAATCTTGGGATATGAAGTCATTAAGAGTAAGAACTCAACGTTATGCATGTACATCGTTCATCATAGGGGTAGGTAGAATGTACACTATGAGTTTTTCTATGATTTCGTTTGACCACATTGAACTTAGAGAACTAAGTTAGGTATCCACCATGAACTCCTCAACCATCGGGTTTAAGACCCATCCCCCTCGATGAACTAAGAATCACTTTCCTACTTAACCTTTTGGTTAGTAGATCAGTTAGGATCCTTCAGATCCCACGTACTTCATTCTTCGATAAAAAATCTTCGTAAGTAGATTTCTAAGCCACCCGGCCTCTTACCCGACTTAACCAAAAAACTAGATTCCATCATAGAGTGAGCAATACACTTCTGTTTAACAAACTTACAAGAAATAACTGCTCCACCCAAGGTGAAGATATACCCACTTGTAAGGCTAACTTTATCAATTTTCCAATTTGCATCACAGCATCCCTTTAGGACTGTAGGGCATCCTATAAATTCCAACTTCCAAGTAGTTTTATTTTAATTTCAATCAAGACCATTTGGGGAAGCTCAAACTAAATAACTAAATTATGGTTCATGTCACTGGAGCAATGAAAATATGCAAGTGTACACAATCGTGTTGAAGTAATAAAATGACAAGTAAATGTCGAGTATCGTACCCACAGGGATTGAGTTATGAAAAGTATTTATGAAATATTTAATTAACAAATTGGTCAAACACAAGATAATATTTGAGAGAGATATTAACCTAAGTATTCTAAACTAATTATGCTAAGTTAAACTAGGACTTAATTATATTCCTATGCACGATTTCTAAGGGTTTAATCAATATGACATAAATGTGCCAAGTTAATTGCTTTAATCACTTAATTAAATATAAACCATGTTCATGCTTGTTACGAATTAATATTCACGACAACCCGATATCTTGCTAACTTATGAACAACATCACTTACAGAAATCAGTTTATCTCTTGAACATATACCTATGCCAATACGATCGACTAAACTAACCTTTGATAAGTTAATGTGTTATAGCACATACATACATTATGAAATTTATCTATCTCTTGAACATACACCTATGCCAATACGAACGACTAAATTAATATTCATAAGCATGTAAAGGATCAAGTGAGGTAACAATATACACACCTATATTGAAACAATTTAATCACAAAAATCCTATAAGTTATGCAAGGCTAGTATTTTTCAAGTTAATCCTGCAAGTTCTTTATTAAAATGAAATAAATTAAGTTTCACAAAATGGGACTCCTCATCACTAATGATGGCTCTCGGAGTTCCAAATCATGTGAACACATGCTTCTGTAAAAGTTTCTTCACTACCTTGGCATCATTTGTCAAATATGCCTTGGCTTCAATCCATTTCGATACGTAGTCGATTGCTACCAGAATATACATGTTACCAAATGATGGAGGGAATGGGCCAAGAAAGTAAATACCCCAAACGTCGAACAATTTTACTTCCATGATGTTTGTTCGAGGCATTTCATTTTTGTTGGTGACATTTCCAACCCTTTGACATCGGTCACAACTTTTGACATAAGCGTACACATATTTGAATAATGTCGGCCAAAAGAACCCAACTCGTAATATTTTGGCCGTAGTACGTAATCCTTCGAAGTGTCTCCCACTTGGTACTGTGTGACATTGATACAATATTGCTTGTACTTCATCTTCTACAACACATCTTCTGATCATCTTATCTGCACACTTCCCAAACAAGTATGGTTCTTCCCAGAAGTAATACTTAGCATCATGAAGGAACTTCTTCCTTTGCTGATACGTCTTATCATAGAGAATCAAATCACAAGATAAGTAGTTAGCAAAATCAGCAAACCAAGGGGTGTTATGGCTTACCTTGAGTATATGTTCATCAGGGAACGTCTCTTGTATAGGTACAAGAGTTGAATTTTCTTCTTGTGGCTCCAATCTAGACAAGTGATCGGCTATGGGTTTTCTACGCATCTTCGATCTTGAATTTCCAAGTCGAATTCTTGAAGTAGTAGCACCCAACGAATCAGTCTCGGCTTAGCATTTTTCTTGGTAAGTAAGTATTTAATTGCCGAATGATCCGTAAATATAGTCACTTTTGTACCTACAAGATAGGATCTAAACTTGTCAAAAGCAAATACAACTGTAAGTAATTCCTTTTTAGTTACCGTATAGTTCAACTAAGCTCGTGACAAAGTCTGACTCACATAGTAGATGGAATGAAAAACTTTGTTCCTTCACTGGCTCATTATAGCTCCGGCCGCGAAGTCACTTGCTCTACTCGAACGGTAATTCCCAATCGGTGTGATGATAATTGGTGCTGAGACTAATCGATTCTTCAAATCATTAAATGCTGTCAAGCATTCTTCATCAAAGTTGAATGTTGAATCCTTCTCTAATAACTTACTTAAAGGTTTAGCAATTTTAGAGAAGCATTTGATAAATCTCCGATAGAATACAGCATGTCCCAAAAAGCTCCTAACACCCTTTACAGATGTTGGAGGTAGAAGCTTCTCGATTACATCTACTTTGGCTTTGTCAACTTCAATTCCTTGTCTTGTTATTCGGTGCCCTAAAACAATACCTACTCACACCATTAAATGGTACTTTTCCTAAATGAGAACAAGGTTTGTCTCTTTGCATCGCTTTAGTACCTTAGCTAGATTAGCTAAGCAATGATCATACGTGTCCCCTAACACTGAAGAGTCATCCATGAACACTTTCAAATACTTCTTAACCATATCAGTAAAAATGACAATCATATGTATTTGAAATGTAGCAAGTGCATTATATAAACTAAACAACATGTGTCTAAATGCGAATGTACCATACGACATGTGAATGTCATTTTGTGTTGATCTTTCGGTACAACTGTAATCTGATTATAACCTGAGTATCCATCTAGAAAATAGTAATAGTCTCGCCCTATGAGTCTATCTAGCATTTTATCCATGAACGGTAAAGGAAAGTAATCTTTCCTCGTCGCTTTGTTCATCTTCTGATAGTTGATGTAACTTTGCCATCCCGTAACCATTCTAGTCGGTATTAACTCATTGTTTTCATTCTTCACGACCGTAATACCTCCTTTATTTGGTATGCATTGGACAGGACTAACCCATGAACTGTTTGAGATGGGATAAATGATTCCTGCATCTAACCACTTGATAATTTCCTTCTTGACTATATCTTTCATAATGGGGTTCAGTCTCCGTTGTCTATAAATTGTTACTTTTTTATCATCTTCAAGAAGGATCTTATGCATGCATAGGGATAGACTTATACCATGAATGTTGGCTATGGTCCATCCAATAGCTTTCTTGAATTGCTTCAGCACTTTAATAAATTGATCTTCCTGCTTCTCAGTTAGTTGTGCTGAAATAATCACAGGCAAAGTAGAAGCATTACCTAAATAAATATATTTTAAATGTGAAGGTAATACCTTAAGCTCTAACTTAGGTGGCTCTTCAATCGATGCTTTCGGTTGAACGTAATCTCTGCTCTCTACTTCCAACGATTCAAAATGAGGTGGTGGATTAAATCTCCTTGAATTAGCTTCCAGCAAAGCTAAGTTTTCCTCCCCCTCTTCATCACTTAGAGGGTCTGTCAGCAAAATCTTTTCTAAATGATCTTCATCATAATTGAACTCCTTTTCAATAACTAACTCTTCTAACTCAGAAACTGCAGAACAATTATCATCTACATCAGGAAATCTCATAGACTTGAAAACATTAAACGTCACTTGATCATCCTGAACACACATAGTTAGCTTGCCCTTCTGCACATCAATAAGGGTCCTTCCTAAGATGATTGGCACTTCTTAATCTGCTTCAAATTTTAAAATGACAAAGTCAGTAGGGAAAATAAACTTATCAACACGAACCAATATATCCTCAATTTTTCCTTCAATATATGCTATAGATCAATCGGCTAACTGAAGTGTAACTATAGTTGGTCTAACTTCTCCTATCCCCAACTTTCTAAATATTGACATAGGTATCAAGTTAATGCTTGCACCCAAATCACAGAATGCTTTACCACAATAAGTTGCTCCAATGTTGCATGGTATGGTAAAACATCCAAGATCCTTCAACTTTGGGGGTAGTTTGTCTTGAAGATATGCACTGCATTCCTTTGTTAGGGCTATTATCTCAAATTCTCCAAGTCTTCGCTTCTTCAAGAGGATATCCTTCACGAACTTTACATAATTCAACATTTTCTCAAGTGCTTCTACCAACGAAATGTTGATATGAAGTTGCATGAGTACATCTAGGAACTTCTTGAATTAGACTTCTTGTTTCTGCTTTTAGAGTCTTTGAGGGTAGGTTGGTGGAGGATTTCTAACTTGAACTGGTTGCTTCTGCTTCTGTGGCACTTCTACATCTAACTGGGTCATTAGATCATCTGACTTAACTAGTTTTAAAGTCTCTTTCTCAATATTCACCACTTCTAGTTCTTGTGAAATTAGTTCTGGTTCTGGTGAAACTGGTTCTGGCAAATTTGGTTTTGGTTCTGAAAAAGTTAGAGTTTCAACACTTGGTTGAACTTCAATTGATTCTTGAGCATCATCTTGCTCTTCTTCAACTTCAATAACGTTGGGCTGCAACGTCTTTTCGCTCCTCAATGTCAACACTTTACAATGTTTCTTCCTCAGATTTCTCGGATTCTCCGTATCACTCGACAAAGCACCTTGTGGACAATTCTTCAGTTCAGTAGCAAGTTGCTCCACTTGATTCTCCAAATTCTTTAGAGTGGCATCATTCTTAGCCATGTATGCCTTTAATAAACTCTCTAGGCTATTAGAAGATTCAGCTTGTTGTGGCTTCAAAACTTGCTAGGTATCCTTGTGGCTAGGTCAGTCTTAGTTGAGCATAAGTGTTATTGGGTCCAACCCCTTGATTTCTCCATGAGAAATTAAGGTGATTTCGCCAAGATGGGTTGTACAAGTTTGACTGCAGTCCTTGCCTTCCTCGGTTTTTGGTTTTGATTGCCTATATAATACATAGATTCTGGGTTTAATGGACATTCTTCAAACATATGCCCTTTTCCACAATAGACACAGGCTATGTTCTCGAATTGATTAGGTGGTTGAGCTGTAACATTATTAAACCCATTAGTAGTAATATTCTTAAGCATTGAGGATATCGATGATACCTGAGCTGCAAGTGTAGTAAGTGGATCAACATCGTGAATTCCTACAACTCGTCTACTACCATCCTTGTGTGCGAATTAAGACCGTTATAAAATGTCTCTAATTGGATGCAATGAGGAATTCCGTGATGAAGGCATTTCCTTAATAGCTCTTTAAATCTTTCCCATGCCTCATACAAAGATTCATCGTCCATCTGTTGGAAAGTAGTAATTTCACTCCTCAGCTTAGCATTTTTGCTTGGAGGGAAATATTTCCTAAGGAATCATTCAGTTAACTCTTGCCATGTCATAACAGAATTTGGTGGTAATGAGTTCAACCTGGCTCTAGCTCTGTCCCTTAGTGAAAATGGGAACAACGTCAATAGAAGTGCATCTTCTGACACTCCAACTATCTTGAAAGAGTCACTCACCTCCATGAATAATCTCAAATGAAGATGAGGGTCTTCTGTAGGCATTCCACTGAATTGGCCTACTGTCTGAAGCATTTGAAACATGACTGGCTTCAGTTTGAATTGTTGTGCATCGATATCAGGTCTTCTGATTCCCAAATTAAGTTCGTGGAACAAAAGCACTACATATTGTCTCAAGGCTCTATCCCTATCATCAGCAATAACGATAGGATTCTAAGCATGATTAGCTTAAATATCCTTGATTCTAGTTTTCAAAGTTCGTCTCTTCAATCCTTTGAGATGCTTGTCTTTTTCTCTCTCGAAAAGTTTGTTCAATTTTAGGGTCTATCGGGAGTAAGTCAATAACTTGGTCAATACTCATAAACACCTGAAATAATCAGAAAAGAAGAAGTTAGTAATTGGATAGGAAAATAAAATAACCAAAATGTAAACAAATAATTTCACAAATAATTTTGACAATCCTCGGCAACAGCGTCGAAAACTTGGAATGATGAAAATGTGCAAGTGTACACAATCGTGTTCAAGTAATAAAGTGACCAGTAAATGTCGAGTATCGTACCCACAAGGATTGTGTTATGAAAAGTATTTATGAAATATTTAATTAACAAATTGGTCAAACACAAGATAATATTTGAGAGGGATATTAACCTATGTATTCTAAACTAATTATGCTAAGTTAAACTAAGACTAAATTATATTCCAATGCACGATTTCTAAGGGTTTAATCAATATGACATAAATGTGTTAGGTTAATTGCTTTAATAACTTAATTAAATATAAACCATGTTCATGCTTGTTACGAATTGATATTCACGATAACCTGATATCTTGCTAACTTATGAACAACATCACTTACAAAAATCAGTTTATCTCTTGAACATACACTTATGCCAATACGACTGATTAAACTAACCTTTGATAAGTTAATGTGTTATAGCACATACATACATTATGAAATTAATCTATCTCTTTAACATACACCTATGCCAATACGACCGACTAAATTAATATTCATAAGCATGTAAAGGATCAAGTGAGGTAACAACATAAACCTATATTGAAACAGTTTAATCACAAAAATCCTGCAAGTTATGCAAGATACATTACAATTTTAACCCTCAGCTTCTTTAGAGTATTAAACATACACAAATTAAATAATGTATCCGTTAATCACAATTTCAACGCGCTTAAATGATTAATTCAATAGTTATATCACAAGAGTAATGCAATAATAACTTAGGCATGGTAATATTTAAATAAGCAAAATATTAAGGGCCTATAACAACATAAACATGATTAAATATACACAACCAATTAGACACAATCAACCCAACACTTAGAGAATCTAAGTCATTTTAATTAAAGAATTAATAGCATTCATCATATAACAAACAAGAATCTAAAAATATGAGAAAAGGAATAGGATTAAATCCAGTAATTTCTCAAGAACTGTTTCCGCATTCTTCGTCATTCTTGCTTGAATCTTCCCAGATTGAGGTCTCTGATGAAAACTCAGCAAAGGCTATGGAATGCTGAAGAACTGCTCTTTTACGAGAGGGGAAATCAACAAGGCAATGGAAGGGAAATTTTGATGGAAGGCTAGAGAGAATTAGAGAGAAAGAAGAGAAGATGTGAGTGAATTGGTATGTTGAAGTGAGGGAATGAGGGGTATGTTTAAAGGTGGAGTTGAGGAGGGATTGTGTGGCTATATTTAGTAATTAAATATCAGCCACACAACAATGGTTGGCCAACAATGCGTAAGAAACTTTGACTTGTTCAAAGTTTGCTTAAAATGAGCTAGGGGTGAGAATATAAACCATGAAAAGTAGAGGGGTTGGAATGGTATTCTGGGAAACTTCAAGGGCTGTTTTGCAAGGTTGAAATAGTCAACATAATCAGCTGAAAATGGTCAGCACTTGGATGGCACATGGCTAGCCCAATTGCAAGTGGTTCGACCCTCGGTTGCATGCACATCGAGCCACTTCAACTTAGCCTTTATTATTAATTTTTAATCCAATTTAATTTGAATTAAAAATATAATTATAAACCATAATGTAGCTTCATATTGGACCAACCTTTGACTAGAAATATATTCTTCATAGCTCTTCACTAACTAGTGTAAAAATTCTCTCAATGGTGTAAGCTATCAACAGTGTCTATCGCGCCGATTTTCACCAATTGTACAAATCTGTCGAAAAATCATCAAATTTATGCTTAATATTTATAAAATTAATTAATTATCAATATGTTGATAATTTTAACACAAATTAATTATTTTATAAATAAATTATATTTTTCGACATTAATTACTTAGAATTTGCATGAAATTAGGTAAAAAAGGGTGTGAAAAAGTCTATATATTTTCATTGTTCAAATCACACCCCACTTATTGTGCCGATTCCCTTAACAATATGAAGTCACTTTTTGTAGCCTTGTTTCACCGAGTTGGAATTTTAGTCTCAAGTCCATCTTGAGCCTTCAAGGTCTAATGTTACGATCCATTCAATGCACATCAGACATAGACTTGAACTTGGTCTCATCTCAATTATTGGTGCAGTCCTGTTTGTGCCCATTCCTCCACCAAACATTCGGACTCAATACCACAACACATAATTATTAGGTTATAACCTTTAGGAACCCTTAATTGCATGACTCTATGTAGACTGAATATTATCATGTTTTGGATACTCGAAAGGCATCCCTCTGAATGTGGCACCAATCGCACTTTTGCGGCATTTTGTTGGATATGTCCCTTTGGACGTGGTTTTTGCCAACAGTCTCTTGCGAGACCAAAAGTTCTCAACATGAGAAATTTAGACACATTGACCATCCACAATTTAAGCCCTCTCGGCCCCTCCATGGTCACCTCATTAGGTGTGGCCATCTTGGCCAATCGCAACACATGCGACACCACCAAACTAGGTTTAGCTCAATCTCAATTTTGGACTTTAATATACATGCCAATCGAGCTACGACTCAATTGAATCAGTCTCGCTAAGCCTTCCAAGCCCATTTTGATCGCAATAGCCCACTGGCCAACACAGATAGAGCTTCCAACCGCTCCAGTGCTACTTAGGGACATTCTTGCACTACTTAGGTGCTTTCAAACCGATTGCCTCAATATCATACCAACATATTTATAAATTCAATTTTCCCTTCATTGTATATATATATTTCTCTTTCGAGATTCAAACCTTAAGCCCTTTTAGGATTTCACGATATCCATCATTTATAATCAAGTCTCATAGGCTCAACTCTCAACTTGAAACATGCAAGTCAGAATTAAACCACTCGAGATATGAATCAACAACGACAAACCTACATTCCAACACCTTAAAGCCCCTACTTAGGTTACAAGCTCGCGTTACCAAGCTTGGCTTCTAAATTACTTATAAGAGCATTTGTTGGTTCTAATAGCGGGTAACGAAAATGATTCTAACGTTTAAACAGTAATATAATTTGCTTCTTAATTGTTAGAAATATACTACTGCAAAAAAAATCGTTAGCGTTGACAGGAAACCAAACTGAGCGTGAATAAAATAGCAATCACTATGCTGTGGAAGAATCAGTGCCTTAGAAGCAAATGCGACCTGTGATGTAATCGTGTAGTGGACGTTGCCCCCCAAGGTTAACACAGTACTTCAATATTCTTACACCCAAATAAAGAAGGTGGAACACAATTGACATTGCTCTTCTCTGGAAATCATAATAGGAACAATTCCCAGGAAAGATTGGAGGGGTCATAGACAGTTTTGCTTAAAACCCAATCTCTTAGACAGAATTTTCCTCTCGTGTAATTTCGTAAAACATCAAAATTTAGAGAACAGAGAGAAATTATTTTTCTCTTGTTGTGTTCTGTGTAAAATGAGGAGAATGACCTCCTATTTATACAGTTTCAATTTTTAAAAATAGTAGAGGATTTTTCTCAGATGAAAATATTTTTACTGCAACAATCAGAGGATTTTTCACAGATGAAAATATTTTCTGCAACAGTCAGAGGATTTTCCTCAACTGAAAATATTATTTTACATTACCAACAATGATCTGACCCATGAACAAATCTAAATCTATATATTATATTAATATATTAAAACGAGAAAGATTGGATGGTGAATTGAGACAAAAAATTGTAATTATATTGAACCCACTATGGAGACAATCTGACTCAAGGTTCGGCGTTGGAATATTGCTTTTGCTTCAAGAGGTAGATATATATATATATATATATATATATAAAGGATTTAAGGGATCCTCTTTATTTAATGCTTCTATAATTTATGCCAACCCCTTTCGGCTTTTATGATCTACAATGTCTAATCTACCGCGTAAACCCTTTAATTATATTAATTTAGTAGAAAAAAAATTCATGTATTGATATGATGATCAGAGTGTTCATCACTCTAGATGTAATCTAGGTTCAAATCATGTTAATCGTATTATTATTAAGATATTACCCTCTTCTTATAATTTACCAAAAAAAAGTAAGAGTAAAAACGCTTCCATTTGATATCTTATTCCTATATAAATTTACATTATAGGTGAAATATATAATCACATTTATTATTATACTAGAATTCTTCTCAAATGCACGTGTATGTGGTAATCACATATTTAAAATTAGAGGTGTTTATGGGTCGGGTTGATCTTAAGCATAATATTAACATATTTTATATTTGTCTAAGCTCAGCTCGACCCGAAATTTGGGTCTAAAATTTTGTCCAAACCCACTTATATTTACAAAACACCAACTCAAGCCCATTTTAGGTCCGTCTATATTAGTTTTTAATTTAAAAAAATATATTTATATTATTTTGTTTTAATATTTAATAAATTTATAAATTTTTTATTTATTGAAAAATTTTATATAATTATCTTAACATTTTTTTAATGTTTACATTAGAATAGTATTATATATTTAGTATAAACTTATTTTTTAATATGTTCTAAATTACATAATATATAAAAATAACATATTATAAAATCTTATAAACTTAAAACGAATTAGGCTGGGCTGGGACTCATATTTTAAATTGGTCTAATTTTTTTGCCTAAGCCCATTTTTCAAGCCAAATATTTTTGTCCAAACCCTCCCAAATTTCGGGTGAGCCTTCGAGCCTGGACAGGTAGCCCGACCCATGAATAGGTCTATTTAAAATATAGCTGTGTGTTTAAAAATAACATACAATAAATAATAAAATGTATGGTCTGAAATTAATTAATCATAATAACACATGAAATATACATCATATTAATGATATTAAATGCATTACAATTGTTTATCGTGGTGTTGTCATCAATTGTGAATTAGTATCGAGTTAACTTGTGATATCAAGTTAATTAGAAATTTAATAATGGTATAGATTATATATTTTAGAAATTCTTTAAAAACTAATACAAACAACTTATTAATAAATTATATCACATGATTTAATGTTAATTCAAATTTAAATATTGATAATGTATTAAATATGAAAAAATTGAAAAGAAAAAACAGAAAAATTTTACTGGAAAGATACATTACACTCTTAAAACGAAATATAGAATACAATATTGTTGAAGGGATCTCGAACTCTAGATATGAAACAAAAAACGAACATAGAAGATAAAAAGAAAATTAAGAATAATCTTTTATATTTTTAAGTATAGAATATCTATTTACAATTGATAAAAGGATTATCATGCATTACAATAGAATCCATTTTGGATCTTAACAGTCTTCACCATACACACATTCATACTCTGAAATCTAGTATTGACATGGCCAATGAAACATTGATTTAATGGAGGACTTTAGAAAGTATATTTTCAATGGATTTGATTTTGATTGCCTGTAATTAAGGATGTAAATATATATATATAAAAAAGATAATTGAGGAGTATAAAAGGGATGAATTCTGGGTGGTCAATGGTCAGTGATGGTGCCCTACTTGAAGTTTAGTAATATACCAAATTCAAACCGACCTACAAAAGAGATAACGTATTATATTTCCAATTACATAAAAAAAAAAAAAGTATTACCATTTTACAAGGTTTACTCCTATTAATTTATTGCAACCTACTTTAGGTTGAAAATCAGTGATTCTTTATTTTCAAACAACAACTTTCCTTAAATAAAAATTGCAATATTAATAAAGAGAATACGGATTCGAATTTTAAATATAATATTATTAAAAATAATAAAAAATTCTAAACATTAACTGTAAAGTAGATATGATTGAAAAAAAATTGCAATGGTTCACAAAATAAATTCCATTAAGTTAAGACTCTAAAAACTAGGTTGTTATCGGTAGTATGGTATTCAGTTAGATCTCATAATTGTGTATTTTTAGGATGCTGGTATTGAAATTAACAAATTTTAAATTCAAATATAATATTTTTAAAAATTTTATCACACACGTATATCCAGTGGTGTATTTAGAAGGGGAGAGGGGTGGCTGGTAAGGCCCTCAGCCCCCCTAAAATGGAAATTATTTATTTAGGTCTTTTAGAAATTTTAAAATTTGAAATTAGTAAATATAAAATTACATTTTTTCATCCTAAAAATTATAAAATTTAATTTAATCTTTTAAAAATTATAAAGATATAGGCTATTAAAAATTACAATTTAATTTCGGACCTCCTAAAATTTTTTTTTGACTTTGCTCCTGCATATACTTGTGGAAACCACATATTCATAAAGCAGTTGTGTGTCTAAAAATAACATACAATAAATAATAAAATAGATTATTTGAAATTAATTAATCATAATAGCATATGAAATATGTAAATATTAAAATGGAAAAATAGATTAAATTGTAAGTAAAACAAAATTTAAATATATAAATACATCAAACTAAGAATACTAAATGAATACAATTATTTATCTTGTTGTTATCATCAATCCTGAGCTGGTGTCGAGTTAATTTATAATATTAACTCAATCAATAATATTATTAATAATTACAATTGATGGAAGTAATAAAGTGTGCATAATAAAATTAAAGTGTATAAAAAAAAAGTTTTGTGTAATTGGTAAATTTAAAATTTTACTGATGCAATTGGTGTGGGTTCAAATCCCACCGTATGCATATTTTTTTTAATAAAAAGACTAAACTATCCTCGAATAATATAACTTATTTTATATACAAAGAAAAACTTTTATAACTTTTCTGATCATGTTGGTGTTCGATTGACTCGTGACAACGCACACACACCTTGCACACACAGGTGCTTAAACTCGGATTTTTTAGGATGAATATTATACCTTTAACCATTGGAGCCACTTGTTGGGTTTTTAATTAATTTATTATTAAACATATAAAGATTTAAACTAAGTGATAAGTATTTAAAAAAAATATAAAATATGGTTTAATCTTTTATTCAAACAAAAGATGCATGTGACAAAATTTGTAACAAATGAAAGAAAACTATTATAGCATAAAAGATTTATGATTGACAAAGTAAAATTTTGATGAGAAATACCATAAAAATAAAAACGACTATTTCACATAATTTTTTTTAGTTTAAGTAATGAATTACCTTATTTCAATGATTTTATTCTCATAGCTCAACATACTTTTTTTTAATACTTTCAGATAAGAGATTTGAGTGAATCAGGTTTGAGTCTCAAATACTCAAACCTAAATCTATCCTATTTTTTAAATAAGTCTAATTTTTTTTCTTCAAATCTTTTTTTTAGATCCTTTCAATTTTCGTGTTGAAGAGAAAATTTCATCATGTGATCAATATAGTCAAGATGTAGAAGGTTTGGGTCATTTTATGTTTTGCCAAGTTCCGTAATCGGGATGAAGAAGATGAGTCATCATCCTCAAATGCAATTGCGTGAACTTGCCAATTTTTCTTTTTTGATGAATTATAATAACAGGACAAAACTCAAATAACAAACATGATTAGCGTGACTCGAACTCAAACCACATTTAAGGCAGTGAACATCTTTGACCATCAGGCCATCATATGGGGTTCAAACTCACCAATTTTCGACCAAAGATATATGTTACCGATGCCTTGGAATCAGATTCAATGTCTTTCACTTTGACAATCAAGGTATTAAAATGTAATAATAAAAGTTATAAGTTACAAAAATATATTAATTACCTTTTTGCGCAAAATAGCTAAAATGCTCACATTAAGTCCTAAACTTAGATTGCTTATATTAAATTTTTTGCAAGAATCCAAAATGTGTAACTCCCCAAAATATAGGAGGTTAATTGTAAGAAATAACTAAGTAATTGATTTAGTTTGATAATTATGTAGTTAGTGTACTGCTAAAAAATCCTAGGTTTTATCCACATCTCTTGCCTTTCTTTTTATTTTATTTTTAGCAATCAAGGATGAAAACCACATTAAAATATATATTAATTAGAGTAAAAATATAACAAGAATAGGTAATAGTCCAACTGGTTAAACCTCCTTTTTCCCTACAAACAAATTCAAGTAACTCAAAACTCTTTCTCCATTTCAATTTTTTCGATTGAAGGGGTAATTTACCATTCAACCCCTTAAAAGTTTGAAAATCTAGCTATTTAGTCCCCTTTTCCTAATTACATTATAATTTTGTTTTATTTTCCATTCCAAATTAGAATTCCTCTCTCTTTTCTCTATATCTTCATGTTTTATTTTCTCCACCTTTTCTTTTCATCATATTTCACATTATTTTGTTGTTGAAAATCATTTTGCTTCCCGAACCAAAAATTATATTCTCGATTCAAGACGTTTTTCAACTGGTTCCACATCCGTCCTTACAAACTTTCTTAAACCTCGCCAAGAGTTGGTAAGTTCAATTCGATCCCGATAATTAAAGCCAAAATTCTTGTAGCATCTACATCCGGTGTTAATCTTTCATTCGAATTAATGGATCTTTTAAGAATTTTCCCAAAAATCTACTAAAATCTTGATTTTTCTTGAAACCCATTATTAATTCTTGTGTAATTGTCGGTTGAATGATTCGTTTTAGGTAACCTGGATCATATTTGAGTGCGAGAAACATCGCTCGGGCCGTCGATGAAAAGGGGGTGTGTTCTTTTACAAGCGAATCGGGGCAAAATAGTGCCAAGGATAGGGCCACATGGGTTGCCACACAGGTGGACCACACGACCATGTGCCATGGAAACCCTAGTGTAGTTCATGAAACACATGGCTGTGTCACCCCTGTAACTTAATTTTTCAATTTCCACACTATCACAGTCTGTTTCAAGACTTGACCACATAACCATGTGTCCCTTGTTTCACAAATTTTACAATTTTACCCAGAATTTTATGATTTATTCATATTAGTCTCTTATTAGTTTCTGAACTATTTTTGGTGTTTAATTTAATCAATTAAGCCCTTCATAATATGAATAATGCTAGAATCCATGATCAAATGACTGGAATAATATTATATTTATATGTATTTCCATGAACTGTGAGTAAATATTTTTAATGTATCTGTATTTGTGCTTGTTCGTATAACATACTTTATGACACCACTAAATTGGATCCTTGAAAAACATATGTGCTGGGCTACTGTATCGATTACTTGATAGCATAATTATTGCTTCCATATTTGATCTGTTATAAGTATGTTATTCATTTTTGTTTAATTTGTTATAAGTATGTCTTATGTTACTGTTAAATCGAATACTTAATAAACATGACTTTTGCTATTGAATTGATCTGTTATAAACATATTATTCGCTACTGTTAGAGCCCAATTTGTCCAGGCTCAACTCTAAACCTAAATTGAGCCCAAAATAAATACAATTTTAAATTTAAAGTGTCCAAATGCAAAATTGTGTCCAAATACAAAATTAAACCAAAATTACACCAAATGTCCAATTACAAGCCCAATGACCAAAGCCCAAACTAAATTACATGACCCAACAGACCCAAACTCAAAAGTCAAACCCTAACAACAACTTGTGCTGCTGTCGTCCTTGCCTTGCCCATTCAGATGCCGCCACGTCAGCAAAGGCCACCCACCATCTGCCACCGCCACTAGCAACTTGCACCACCGCCACTGTCACTTGAAAGAGGAAATGATCGACATTTAGTTGAAAAAAACAAAAAATAACAAGGCTATAAAGTCGAAATTAATATCAGTTGTACTGGTTACAAGTTTTCTTTAGAAATCAATACAGTTACGGTGATTCAAAATTAATACACAAACAAACACATGACATTTTCGAAATAAACACGAAGGAAAATACAGTTCAAAAAGTCAGATTCCCAGCATTTCAACATCTGTTAGCAAGGTATACATTCATTTATTGTTTACTTATTATTCAAATTTTGAAACCCTTATATATTCTAAATATATATTAATATACTATTTATTATTTCATTATTACCATTTATCAGTATTTATTTCGAAACATTTAATAAATAAATAAAATAAATAATAAAGAGGGAGTTGAACGATTCGTTTCTTACCTCTTTCCGCGCTGTCACTGCCACGGATGGTGGCCGAGGAGACTCGCGAACATCTCTTGTTCGTGAATAGTCCCCGATGATCAAGATTTGCAAAGAAAAACACAAAAGGAGATAAAAACCATAAATATAAAATCTAAAAACAAAACCAACATATTCAAAATAATGATAACAGATTTTCTAAAGAAAAATAAAATTTCTTAACGCTTCCTCTTTTTAGATCTGGAAAATCTAATAACTTTAGGGTTTGTTTTTTGAAAGAAATAAATGGGAAATAGTTAAAAAAAACCGAGTTAGATTTGGTGCAAATTTAAAAAAAATCTTTTCCGATCTTTTTCGAAAAACCCAGGCTAGATCTATTTAGATGTATGCCTAGATCTATTTAAAAAAAAGAATAAAAAGGAAGTTTGCACTTACCTGATCGTCGAGGAACGGCGGAGCACGGTGAAAGACGACGAGGCCACGGTAGACAAAAGGACGGCTTGCGGTTGGATGAAGATCGGGCACAGAGAAAATGGAGAGAAAAAGGAAGTGAAGAGTTTGGTTTTTTTAATAAAAAGGAAGAAATGAGATTTTTAGCAAAAAAATGGTTTAAATGCCCTTACTTGCTCGACACCGTTTTTGGGTTAAGGATTAAGCGTTGAAACGATGTCGATCCATGGCACCCGACGCCTGTGATTTTAGACCCTGAGGGTTCGCGTGTTTTCGCATAAGGGGCTATTTGCACCCTCAGTCCTTCCGCCTTTTAAGTTTTCTAATTTCGTCCTTTTTCACACTTTTAATTTATTTTAAGATTGCCCTCTAATTTTATTTCCTTTTCAATTTAATCCTTTGACTTTTTGGAAGTCCAAAAAGCTACCACGTGTCATTTTTGTGGGATTATTTGCATCTGAGGCCTCTGTTTTACCTGAAAATTACATTTTGACCCTCAAGCTGTCCTAAAATCACATTTTGACCCTAAACTTTCTCAAAATCACAATTTAACCCCTAAACTTTTCCAAAATCACATTTTGATCCTCGAACTTTTCTAAAATTACATTTTAACCTTAAAATTTTCTAAAATTACATTTTAACCCCTAAACTTTCTCAAAAGCACATTTTAACCCCTAAACTTTCCCAAATGCACATTTTGACCCCAAACTTTCCTAAAATTACATTTTAACCCTTAAACTTTTCCAAAATTACATTTTAACCCCTAAACTTTCCCAAAAGCATATTTTAACCTCTAAACTTTCCTAAATTACATTTTAACAGTCAAAATTCTCCAAAATTGCATTTTAACCCCAAATACTTCAAAACTTCATTTTTGACCCTATTTTTTATTTTCTTTTTCTTCGATTCTTTGTACATAAAAATTAACTTATTCTCTTCGTGTTTTAAATTAAACCTATTATTTTCTCATTGATTTTGATTTGTGATTCTTTCGTATTTCGTATTTTATTTTATGCTTAATTTTTGCATTATCTACTTAATTGTTCTATTTAATTTTGCCAATAAATTGCATATTCGTATTTAATTTACGCACTCATCTTTAAATTAAGATTGTTTTCTGTCTCAAAAAAATATATACAAAGCATTTCAAAATCGAGGCAATATTCCTTTATTTTGGATTTTAAAAAATTGTGCCTTAACTTACTAGGTATTATGAATATTATTAAATGGATGTTCAACCTTTCATCTCCCTTGACCTTTAACCTTCCATCTTCTTTAACCTTTCATATTCTTGTAACCACTTTTTCCTATTTATGTATTAGAATATGAAGAGTTGAATCTCCCTATATATGCATAGAGGAGTATGCTACTTGTAAATGTGATGAAATATATAGAATACAATACATATTCTCTCTTTATTCTCATCTATTATACTTGTGTTCTTTACATCATTATTATTATTTTATAACACGTTATCAGCACGAGCTTGCTCGATAGTATTCAATATTTTTTTGGAGAACAAGTAATCTAGACGTACAACGTTCTTGTTGAAGCAACAAGGTTAAGGTATGTGAATTTCTCTGTGTGCTTGAAAGATTTTGAGATTTCAACATTCTTAATGAAAAAAAAGTTAAAATGATGCTCATTTTTTTTCCATATTTAAATATGAATTTATGTTTTATATATTCCATGATATTCTTGTTTATAATCTAAAACTTTGAATAAGATTGAAGTATTAACAATTTAAATATTTTTTCTTAAATATGTATATCTTTCATAACATATGTCATTGACATAATTAAAAATAAAGTAATCATTTTTAAAAATTTATTTTATTTGGTGACCTTTATGAAATGTACTACGTTGCCTATTAGATTATTATTTTTGACACTAGAGGCTCATGTTCAATATTTGGATATGTCATATGAAATACTTAGAAAAAGTTAAGTGTACTTGTACCTTATATATATCCAAATGCATATGATATAGCTTATGGCTATTTGTTTCTTTAAGGATGAAATTTTCTATTGAAACCTTGATTATAGTAAATAAAATAATGTGATGTCTCTAGCTAATATTCCATAAAACATTTTTTGGAGTATTCTATTGTTATGTTGATTAAATTGTAAGGTTGCCCTTAGTTATCATAAGATTTTAATAGATCTAGATAATCATATTTCTACACTTAAGTTTGAATAGACATGAATAATATGTATTTAGTTTGTGTAAAAATTTTGTTGAGATCCAAGCATTGAAATTTAATTGTTTGATTTAAGAATCATTAGAATCAATGTCTACTTGATATTTGCTTGGGGATGATCTCTTTCTCTTCATTACAAAAGATACTTAGAATCACTACTTCTCATTCATGGTAACCTAAGTTAGTCTAATCAACTTCTTTTGAAATTTGATTTGATTTTTATTAAGAAGTTTAATTTATATAATTCTCTATCCATAATTCTATTAATTTTTTAAATCTCTTCACGTATTTAGTTATTGAGATTTTTATGTGGAGATAAATATTTTTATTTTTTGGTTCATTTTAAATAGAATTGATTGGTTTAATTCTGATTTTGATTAAGATATATGATTATTGGAAGTAAAAATCCTTGTCATGAATTTTGAGATATTCACCTTGTTTGGATAGTTTCATAATTGAGGTGAAGATTAGAAAATGTGTATGTTCAAACCTTTATAATTGTAAAGTTACTTTAATATGATATTATAGTATTATCTAACCATAGTGATTTATTAGTAACATGAATTTATTATCTATTATGTTTAATATATGTTTTATTTATACCTAATCATTTTATTTTTATATGAATAAATTAAATATTCATTAAGGATATATAATAAAATGATTGCATGCTCCTGAAGAGCTAATATTGCATCAAACTATAAAAAGCTCTTGAAGAGCTAATATTTTACCTCCTTGAGATGCAAAATTTTGTAAAACATAAGATTATTTTTCAGATCAAAAAGATATATGTTGAAGGAAATTTTTATGTGTTTTACATTAAAAACATGGATAGAAATGACATGAGACACTCATGTTTTTGTATTATAAATATTCCCAGAAGGAATACATGACACTTATATGAATAACATATGAAATAGTGAAAAGAAGTTCATAGTGTTGGTATGACCGGTTACACCATCCCGAGTCAATATTGATGCAATTTTATATGATTTTATTGAAGAATTAGAAGTTATATTTTAATAATTTTCATCATACTAGTTATTTGGACAACATAATGATCTAACACCAGCTAAAGTTAGAGGTCGGTTGCATTTTTCAATGATAACCAAATAATATATGAGCTCATGTATCACATGTGTGCAACCTGAAGTTTGCGATACTATTTCTTGAAATAATTTGATTGTGTAAAATCTCTATAGAATGCAATTTGTGCTAACAACGCTGGTGCATTATATCCCTAGCATGATTTTCGTAGTTTTAGCTGAGATAATTTTAAGTTGTCTATTGTCTATATATGATGGTTAGCAAAACTATGCCTCCATTTAGTTGCTTAACCAGTAATATAAGAATTGCTTTACAATAAGCATGTAATTTTATTTGCATCAAGCCAACATGTAAGAAATATTTGTCTCGTGAGAATTGACTTTCTTTTATAAGTCAATGGATTCCATCTAAAAATATATGGATGTGCAATATCTATTTCATATTCCGCCATAATGCACTAAGATGGATCATCTAATATGAAGTTGAGAAATTTTAGAATTTTTATTAGATATTGAAGGGAGGTATATTTATAATTTTGAAAAAAAAGTATTGTCACGTTGTAAATTTTCTCAACATTAAAGGGAGACAAATTAGTTAAATAATTATGTCATCATTTTTTTTGTGATCCTCACTAATATTATGTGCACACAGTTTGAAGGATAAAAATTATTTGCTAGATATGTTTAGTGATGACATTACCAGCTAAAATGCTCCAAATAATTATATGTCCCAGAAGGACAATGTGATAAAAAATAAGTCTTGAGCATGCTAGAAGCATGACAAACTAGTCGACTCCATAAAACGAAAAATTATTGAAAGAAAGGAGAAAGAAATGAAGATGGTCACATACTAAAAGGAGGCGGGTACTCATGAAGAGACCCATGACATAACTTTTTATAAAATCCCAGAAGAGGTTCAGGTACCTGAAATTATGAATATAATGAGATATCTCAATTAGTTATGTCATAACTAAATATGATGAAGTTGAAAAAAAAATGAAATTGTTGTTGACAACGATAATATACGTAGAACACTTCAATATTATGGAAAAGTGAGGATCTTGAATGAAAATATACTTGAAAGCATTGAGATGAGAACAAGTCATCAACAATAAATAAGTGTTTCTATTATAACTTATGAAATGTCTCTCGGACAAAAAGTCCAAACACCCAGAAGGTGTAAAGCTGAGAGTATATATTAGCATAATAGCAGAAAAAAATACAAATCATAGTATATAGAATTGACTTGTAACAAGAACGTTCACAAGACACCTAGTATTGATTATGAAGAGACGTACTCTCTTGTGGTGGATGCAACTACTTTTAGGTTCTTGATTAATTTGGAAATAAGAGAAGGGCTTGATTTACGCCTAATGGATGTAGCTACAACCTATTTATATGGCCCACTTGATAATAACATTTACATGAAACTCCTAGAAGGTTTTAATCTGCCAGAAGCAGCTAATTCAGGTTCTCGAGAACATTACTCAATCAAATTAAACAAATCTCTTTATGGATTGAAACAATCTGGGCGCATGTGGTATAATCGCCTTAGTGAATACTTATTGAGGGACGACTATAAGAATGATCCCATTTCTCCATGCATTTTTATAAAGATGTTTGGATTAGGATTTGTTATAATTACTGTGTATGTTGATGATTTAAATATCATTGAGATTCCTGAAGAGAATTTAGTGATAATGGAATGCTTAAAGAAAAAAATTGAAATAAAAGACCTTGGAAAGACAAGATTTTGTCTAGGGTTAGGATTACAAATTAAGCACTTAAAGAATGAAATCCTTATGCATCAAACAACATATATAGAAAAAGTGCTAAGAAGATTTTACATGCAAAACGCACATCCGTTGAGCACTCCAATAGTTGTTCGGTCACTTGATGTAAATAAAGACCTTTTCTGTCCTTGGGAAAATTATGAAGATTTTTTTGGTCCCGAAGTACCATATTTAAGTGCTATTGGTGCATTGACGTATCTTGCTAGTCATACACGACTTGATATATCATTTGCTGTCAACTTATTAGCAAGATTTAGCTCTTGTCCAACCCGAAGACATTGGAATGGAGTTAAGCATATTTTTTTGTTATCTTCAAGGTACAAGAGATATGAATTTATTTTTCCTTAACCTACCCAAAACAGAATTAGTTGGTTTTGCAGATGCAGGGTACTTATCTGATCCTCACAATGCTCAATCACAAACTGGTTATGTTTTCACATATGGCGGTATTGCAATTTCTTAGCGCTCTATGAAACAAACAATTACTGCTACATTTGAGAAATTAATTTTCAACATTGGATTTCGTTGTTTCAAAGATCTTAGGTGATGCTTACATGAGGGGGAGTAAATTCACACACACTATATATATATATGGTTGTGATATACTATGTATCAAAGGATTATGTACTCTTTTTTCCTTCACTAGGTTTTTGTCCTACAGGATTTTTCCTAGTAAGGTTTTTAATGAGGCATATCCTTTATACAATGAACATCCATGGGGGAGCATTATGAATATTATTAAATGGATGTTCAACCTTTCATCTCCCTTGACCTTTAACCTTCCATTTTCTTTAACCTTTCATATTCTTGTAACTCCTTTTTCCTATTTATGTACTAGAATATGAAGAGTTGAATCTCCCTATATAGAGAGAGGAGTATGCTACTTGTAAATGAGATGAAGATATAGAATGCAATACAAATTCTCATATTCTCATATCCATCCTTTATCTATTATTTTTGTTTATAACGTAATTTTTTCTTTAAACCAGAATAATCGAATACTCTTTTCAAGGTTTTGGCAACGAAGGAATGCTCATTATTTTTGGATATCGAAATGTTATGTCCTAACTCACTGGACGTGACTTCCTTCCTCGATCATTTCGAAATAACGAGACTTCCTTACAAAATTCAATTTCCTTCTTAAATGTGTACATCGAATAAATCATGCATTTAAGGATCGTATTTTAAACTTTACTCGAGATTTCAAATTTTTAACAAACAAGACCAAAAAATAGTCGACATGGTACCAATTTTGGGCATGTGAGGGTGCTAATCCTTCCTCACACGTAGCCGACTCCCAAACTCGTTTTCTGGATTTCGAAGACCAAAATATTTTTTAAAACGAATTTAAAACGTTTTGTGGTGATCCAATCACACCAAATAAAAAAGGATTGGTGGTGACTCCCATTTTTTCAATTAAAAATATTTTTAAGACTTTTTCTTTTTATAAAAAAAATGTTTCGATATCTTGACGACTCTGCTAGGGACATTTTTTAAAATAAAAGAGAATCAAGCCAAAAATCTATTATTTTCGGGTCTTTTTGTTAAAATTTTGAAACACTCGATTTTGTTTAATATACAATCCTTTGCATTTTTGTGTGATGCTATATTATGTTGATATTGCTTTTAAGTTTTCATTCATATGCATTTGTTACTACCGCTTTAAGTGGAAGTGAGAAACTATTTCTTCGTGAGGTTTTCACCTCCATGCAGGATAGTGGATCGCTTTTGGGATTACATTTGTACCCATGTTTTCGTGAAGTTTTCACTTTCGTGCAAACATTTGGGAAATGTGTCCCCTAAATCGAACTCATCCGTATGAGCTTGTAATGGGTGAGGATTAAGGAATCTGTTAGTTTGGGTACCCTTTACTCTAGAGCCTAAACCACATATAATGAGCCATAAGTACTTGCCTTAGAAGGAGTTATATTGAACCTTTTAGCGACTATCCAAGACAAGTTCTTAGGTTCTTTGTTCTATACTTGTATATTGATATTGATATGTTTTGCTAACTTGTTCTGTTTTGTCTCTTTTGCTTGCATTGCATCATTATACAAGGAAATGTATTGATTCAAATTCAATTACTGATAAGAGAATTGATCATGGAGAACAAGTATCTTGATAAGGTGGAGGATAACATGGTTGTGCGTATGTAGTTAAAGAAAAATCAATGCCAGAAGCGTGATAGCTTAGTAGAAGGGCATGAATTTGACTTTTGGGATTACACCAGAATTAGTACAGCTCAGAATAGTGTGCAAGAGTTGAAAGAAATATGGGACCAATGGGATAATGACATGAAGCAAACCTTTTACCTCGAGTACGGAGATTTACCATACTTACTCGAGGTGAAAGTAGATAAGTACCTCTTCCGAGCTTTAGTACAACACTGGAAGCTGGCCTACAATTGCTTCACTTTTGGGAATGTAGACATGACACCTACGATAGAGGAATACACAACTTTACTCCACTGTCTGAAGATCTTGGCTGATAGAGCTTACTCAAGAGCTCCTAGTGTCTTGATTTTTATCAAGAGATTAACAAACATCACTGGCAAAAGTAAGCAATGGGTTGTAGCTCGGGTTAAGGTGAAAGGCGATAATAAATGCATTACGTGGAAGAGTTTGTGAGACTTGATCCTGGCCCACTCGGATGCGAAGAAAAAGATTGACATCCTGGCTCTAAGTATATACGGGTTAGTCATTTTTCCAAAGGCTTTGGGATACATAGATGATGCGGTTATAGATTTGTTTGATAGGTTGAATAAAAAGGTTACACCGGTCTTGACAATATTGGCTGAAACTTTAAGATCGTTAAATGCATGTAGAAAAGAAGGAGAGGGACGATTTATCGGCTGCGCACCATTGTTGGTAGTATGGTTCCACAGACACTTTTGGAAAACAGAGAAAGTCTCTCATCAGCACTTTTTCAAAGATTATTCTCCTTTGAAAGAGTTTGTAACTACGCAAAGACAAGGAAACTTCTTGGAGGAAAAATGGATGGCAATACTTCAAAGTCTCCGAGATGAAGACATAGAATGGCGGACACCATGGTTTGTTCCTGACGAAATCCTATATCGATGTGGAGACTTCGACTGGGTTTTATTGGTCGAAATTTGAGGAGCTATAGGACACACACCTTTATTGGTTTCAATACAGTACAGGTCGAGACAATTCATACCAGCAACCCTAGGATTAGCCCAGTGTGAATTCGCATATAGAGGAGAGAATAATAAGAAGAGGATTCGAGAGATATCGAATGCATGGAACGAAGTTCGGAGGATGAAAGTGTTCGGTACTAATCTCATAAAAATTATAGAATAATTGGTGGAGGAATAGAAGGATCAATGATAACATTCCTATACCAAACCCGAAAGTTGTTCTCCGAATTGAGGAGCACTTGTAGGTTGTCCCGATAGAACTAGAAATTATTAAACAAGATTTTGAGAGAAAGAATTCTAAAATGGAAAAAATATAGAAAAATTGGAAGAAGAAAAGGTACTTTTGGGATTAGATGTTGATGTTCAGAAATTAGAAGCAGAAAAATTGAGAAAAGGGAAGAACAAGGCCGAAGAAGATCTTGATAGCCTGAAGAAAGACTACAAGAAACTTCGTTTGTTGATGAGGACTGCTGGTTTGGGTAAAACGTCAGAACAATGGCAACGAGAAATCCGTGAAGAAAAGAATAGAATGAATCAGTGGAAGAACAAGTTTCAAGATGCCCAGGTTTAGGAAAATGCCATGAAAAGTAGCTTGTTAGAAAGTCAAGCCAAGATAACTGAGTTAAAGGCCCGGATAAAAGAGTTTGAGGAATCCCTGTATAGACATCATAGTCAAAACTAGATGGTAAAGCTGAAAGCAAGCTGAGTCGAGATCGAGAAGTTGAAGAAGAGGGTAGAAGAACTGGAAACCTCGTTGCAGAATAGCGAGATATGAACCGAGATTCTTGAAAGGATAATGGAAATAAATGAATGGCACCTTCAGCATACTCGAAGACAAGTTTAAGACAGGGATTATATTATGGGCAAAGTTTTAAATCAAATACTGGGAGTAGTTGACCACTTACAAACGCTAGTAGTCGAAGCCGATATGTTAAGTGTGTAGTATGAGACAAAGTCGGGTCGGGGTCAAAAATTAGCTGGACTTCTCAAGAAAATCAAAACTCTAAGCATTAAGGGAAATCCATTTATGTAAATCTGCTTTATGTAAAGAAACTTGTTATCTAGTGAAGTTTTCTAATAGAATTGAATTATGAGTCAATACCTTTCTTTTGCATACATGCACACATAAGCATCGCTTTTCATTAACATGCATTTAATTCCATGAAATATCTTTGATTAATTAATTAATTTAAATTGTAACAGTCACATCAGTAATCATTGAAAATCCACACCATTATAACACTTGCAAAAAATCAAAGCCACGGAGGCTAGAAAGACTTGAGCAAATCCAAAGAGAGATGCAGGAAAAAATGCAAGAATAGTTACAGGAACAAATGAAAATAATGTATAGGGAGATGAAAGATCAGTTCATGGAAGCCCAAAGAAATTTGATAAATAAATTGGCCCAAATAAGGCAAAACGAGGCCGACAAAGGAAAAGGTCCTACGATAAACACAATCGAGGAAGACGAAGATCTTATTAATCCCCCAGGTTATACACCCCCTTATAACTAAGCTCCACAGGAGGCCTAAACACGGGAGGTGACTGTTACCATAAGGGCACAACAACATGCCATTGATACATCATGTCCAGTTAATTATCCAGTAGGATCGGGATCTAACCTTGAAGATAATATCGCAAATCTGAATGTCCCTAATTTCGATGAGATGATAAGAGCAGATCTTCCTAGACAGATAGAGGAAAAGTATAAGCGATTAGAGGAAAAGATTGAGGTGATACAAGGAACTGAAAACTTCTACGGGATAGACGCTAAGGAGTTAAGCCTAGTCCTAGATTTGGTACTCTATCCCAAGTTCAAGGTCTCGGAGTTTAAAAATATAATGGAACAAGTTGTCTCGAGGCTCACATTACCATGTTTTATAGAAAAATGGCAGGATATGTTCATAACGACCAACTACTCATTCACTGTTTTCAGGATAGCTTGGTAGGATCAGTAGTTAAGTGGTATAACCAGCTGAGCCGGGCAAAAATTCATTCGTGGAGAGATTTAGCGCAGGCTTTCTTAAAGCAATATGGCCATTTAACAGATTTAGCTCTTGACCGAATTACACTTTAAAACATGAAGAAGAGATCGAATGAAAGTTTTCGACAATATGCATAGAGATGGAGAGATGTGGCAACTCTGGTGCAGCCACCATTGACAGAAAAAGAAATAACGATGTTATTTGTTAATACTCTCAAGGTACCCTATCTTAATCATCTGTTAGGAAATGCCACCAAAAGTTTCTCTGACATTGTCATGTCAAGGGAAATGATTGAAAATACGATTAAAAATGGCAGGATAGAGGCTGGGGAGAATACCAAAAGGCCTGCTCTTAGAAAAAGGGACAATGAAGTGAATAACGCAAGTGTATACAGGCCGAACTACATAAAGCTGTTCATGACAGCACAACCTAAAACACTAGTGAGCAACTATCAAAATGCTCCAAAAAAGATTCGAGCTCGAGGCTGACTAGAGAGAGAGTTTAGTACACTCCTATTCTTATGTCATGTGGAGAATTTTACCAAAGACTGTACGATGAACATGTAGTATCCCCACAGCATGTAAAGCCATACGAGCCCTCATTTCCAGCTTGGTATGATGCAAAGTCTAGGTGTGAATTTCATGCAGTAGCCGAAGGGCATTCAATTGAGAATTGCCCTGCCTTCAAGAGGTGAGTTGAGGGACTTATTTGGCTAGGAATCGTGAGATTTGATGAACTAACGAGACCAAACATAATTGGGAATCCCTTGCCCAATCACCCGGATCAAGGAGTGAATGCAATAATGGAAGAAGGAAGCTAGAGAATCAAAATAAGTGTCGAAGAAGTCAGGTCTCCACTCAAATGGGTGTGGCATCAAATGGTTAAGGAGGGATTAATCACAGAAAATAGGGAGAATATAATAGCAAAGACTGTTAACTACTGCGAATTTCATGCCATTGAGGGGCACAAGATTCAAGACTATGTGAATTCAAAACTTTGGTGCAAACATTGATGAACAATAGAGAGCTGGAATTTTTTGAGGAAGGGAAGGAGGTTAAGGATGTTTATGCCTTTGAAGAGAGCAGTAAGGGCCCACAAGAATAATTGCCAGTGGTGATTATTTTTAAGCCCACAAACATCACGACAAGGGAGTAAATGACACCGCTCATCATTATACAAAAGCCAACGGTATTTCCCTACAAAGATAGTAAAAGAGTCCCGTGGAACTACAATTGCAATGTAACAATACCAATGAAGGAGAACTCAAAAAGGGCGTGAGTCTCGTTACTCACATTGGAAGGTGTTATGATTCAATAACCAATGAGAAAGAAATAAATAAAGGGAAGGCAGTGATGGTTGAGCCCGAGGAAGAAAGGATTAGCAATCCCGAACCACTCACAAATAAGCTTGTGACAGAGAAAGAAGCTAAATAGTTTCTGAAGTTCTTGAGACATAGCGAGTATATTGTAGTGGAATAGTTGCATAAGCAGCCGGCCCGAATATCAAATTTGGCCTTACTCTTGATCTTAGAGGCCCATCGAAGCGCACTAATGAAAGTGCTAAATGAGACTTATGTGGCCAATGATATTTCCATTAATAAACTAGACCATTTGGTCAATAATGTGAGTGCGGATAATTTTATTTTCTTCAGTGATGATGAGATACCAACTGGAGGAATGGGATCCACGAAAGCCCTACATATTACCACCCGTTGTAAAGGGTACATATTACTTGGAGTACTCATAAATAATGGCTCGGCTTCAAATGTGTTACCATTAACTACTCTGAAGAGATTACCGATTGACAGCTCTTACATGAAAGGATGCAACAACATAGTGAGAGCGTTCAATGGAACTGAAAGGAAAGTAATGGGAAAGATAGAAATACCTCTTCAGATTGGACCGAACACATATGATGTGGATTTTTTAGTAATGGATATCAGGCTTACATATAACTGTCTGTTAGGAAGACCGTGGATTCATTCAGTTGGGGCAGTGCCTTCTTTATTGCATCAGATGCTGAAATTGATAAATGAAGGGTGGCTAATCATGATCAATGTTGAGGAAGAAATTGTTGCATCTGTAACAAATGACACACCTTATGTTGGAATAGATGAAGAGGCCATTGAATGCTCCTTTCGCTTATTAGATTTCATCAATGTGACATTTATTACTGAAGGAAGCAAGGTACTTGTACCTAAGTTATCATCAACTACAAGGATAGGCCTACATTTAATAGTTGGAAAAGGGGCGTTACCTGGAAAGAGACTCGGCAAATACCTTTAAGGGAGAGTCAGTGTGAAAATACTGATAGAAAAATGAGATCGTCATGGTTTGGGGTATAAACCAAACTCAAAGCAAAGGAAGAAAGAACTAGAAAGAAAGCAAGAAAGAAGGAGGGCAAGATTGTCTAGAGGAGAGATTTCGTGAGAACCCATGGACTTCCCACACATATCTAAGACATTTGTTTCAGGAGGAGTAATCAACCAAGAATCAGGGATGGAAAAGAAGCAAGTGATAATCAGGATTGAAGGAATCATGAAGGATCTAAGCGTCAACGCTATATCCGATAAGGGAAAAGAAGGGAATCTGCCAAGAACCGATCCATGCAAGCACTCTAGATAATTGGACTATAGAGGAACTCCCTGTAACTTTTAAGATTTGTTCAGAGTAATGCTCAGAACACACCTATTTCTTTAGGCTTGAAAGCAATATGAATCTTTTTGTAAAAAGGGTCCATGATCATTATCTAGTAATTTTGAAAGAAAATGTATTTTCTATCTTACATGGCAAATCTTTTGCTAATTATTCTTCATTCTTATCCAATTCAACGAACCATTCATACATATCCAATATACAAAATTGATCATTATTTAATACATACATTTTTACTCATAATCATACCATATAATCATTCTTTCGTAAATTTATTTTGTTCTTTGAACCCTTTTTTTACTCCTTTGACAGGTCCTTAAATATCAATGATATGAGTGACACTGATGCTAACTTAGAGCCTCATTTTGGGCAAGATATGTGTTTAGAAGAACTTCAGGACTTTGAAGATGATCAAGATTGTAATTTGTCTCTTGATCTGTTAAGGATGATGAAGCAAGAAAAAAAAAAATCTTGCCACATTCGAAATCGGTGGAAGTTATCAGTCTGGGGAACGAAGATGAAAAGAAAGAGGAGAAAATTGGGACAAGCATCTCCATAGAAACCAGAAAAGATCTTATCAAGTTGCTTCAAGAGTTCAAAGATGTCTTCGCATGGTCTTATCAAGACATGTTTGGCCTAAGTACTGACATTGTGGTACACAGACTCCCCATAAAGGAAGAATGCAAGCCTATTCAGCAGGAGCTCCAAAGGATGAGACCTGATGTGTTATTAAAGATAAAAGAAGAAGTCAAAAAGTAGTTCGATGCTGGTTTCCTCCAAGTAGTTAAATACTCAGAATGGGTTGCCAACATAGTCCTTGTTCCTAAAAAGATGGGAAAGTGCGTACGTGTGTGAATTATCGAGATTTAAATAAAGCTAGCCTAAAGGATAACTTTCCATTGCCTCACATCGACACCTTAGTAGATAATACATCAGGTCACTCCTTATTTTCATTCAAGGACAATTTCTCTAGGTATAATCAGATAGGATGGATCCTGAGGATATGGAGAAAACCACGTTTGTCACACTGTAGGAACATTCTGCTATAAGGTGATGCCTTTTAGACTCAAAAATGCGGGAGTAACCTATCAAAGAGCTATGGTGACTTTGTTTTGTGACATGATGCATAAAGAAATTGAAGTTTATGTCGATGATATGATTGCAAAATCCCGAAAAGAGGAGGAACATGTAAAGATCTTAAGAAAGCTATTTGTGAGGCTAAGAAAGTATCAATTAAAGTTAAACCCAGCCAAGTGCACTTTCAGAGCCACTTCGAGCAAGCTGTTAGGCTTTGTGTTTACAGAAAGGGGATTGAAATTGATCCAGACAAAGTCAAAGCCATACACGAGTTAGCACCACCCAGTACACAAAAAGAAGTTTGAGGTTTTTTAGGGAGATTAAATTCTATTGCTCAATTCATCTCACAGCTGACTAAGAAATGTGATCTCATCTTTTGTTTGCTTAGGAAGGACAACCCAAGTGTATGGAATGATGAGTGCCAGGAAACTTTTGATACAACCAAGGATTACTTGTCCAGTGCTCCCATCTTGTTGCCTCCAATTCCTAATAAACAGTTAATCCTATACTTGGTGGTCTTTGAAAATTCTATAGGATGCGTACTAGGCCAGCACGATAAGTCTAGAAAGAAGGAAAGGGCGATATATTATCTTAGCAAGAAATTCACCGATTGTGAAACTCGATACTCGCCAATCGAAAAGCTATGTTGCGCTCTAGTTTGGACCACGAGAAGATTAAGACAATACATGTTGTACCATATAACTTGGTTAATCTTAAAACTAGATCCTCTGAAATATATGATGGAGTCGGTCGTACTGAATGGAAGGTTGGCTAGGTGGCAAATCTTACTCTCTGAGTTTGACATAGTCTATGTTAATTAAAAGGAAGTAAAAGGGAGTGCAATAGTAGACTTCTTAGCTAGCAGGGCTTTAGAAGACTACGAGCCAATAAACTTCGATTTCCCAAGCGAGGACTTAATGTATGTTGCAACCATTGAAGAGGGAACCACAGTGGGACATCCTTGGAGATTAAATTTTGATGGAGCTTCAAATGCCACAGGTAATGGAGTTGAGGCAGTCTTGGTATCACTAGAAGGAGACCATTATCATCCTTTCACCAGTAAACTCGATTTTGATTGCACAAATAACATGGCAAAATATGAAGCATGTATCATGGGAATCCATGCAGCTATAGAATGAGAGATCAAAGTTTTAGAGATATACGGGGACTCCGTATTGGTAATTTATCAACTCAAAGGAGAATGGGAAACGAGAGATTCCAAGCTAATTGATTACCGAACTAAGGAGTTTGATGATATCACATTCCGTTATCTCCCACGAGAAGAAAATTATATGGCTGATGCTTTGGCCACTCTAGCCTTGATGATTAAAGTAAACAGACTAGAAGATATGAAACATATTCAAATGAGCATTTATGAGGTTCCGGCTTATTGTTATGATATTGAAGAAGAAGAAGAAAGGGATGATAGCTCATGGTACCAAGATATTCTCCAGTATGTAAGAGATCACAAGTACCTCGAGCAAGCTTCTGAAAATGAAAAAAGGACATTGAGAAGAAATACAAATGAATATGTCCTAGATGGAGAAATCTTGTACAAAAGGAGAAAGGATCAGATGTTGCTAAGATGTGTCGACGCAATCAAAGCTAGAAAGATTTTAGAATAAGTTCATGAAGGCATTTGTGGAACACATGCCAATGGTTTCACAATGGCTAGGAAGATAATGAGATTTGAGTATTTTTGGTCCACCATGGAAGAGGATTGCGTCAATTATGCTAAGAGGTGCTATAAGTGCCAGATTTATGGAGATAAGATTCATGTACCTCCATCTCACCTTCATGTCATGAGTTCTCCTTGGTCTTTCTCTGTGTGGAGCATGGATGTCATTGGGCCAATTTCTCCAAAGGCTTCTAATGGTCATAGATTTATCTTCGTAGCTATCGACTACTTCACCAACTAGGTAGAAGCCACCTCTTATGCCAACGTCAAGAAGTCTGTAGTTGGCAAATTCTTGAAAAAAGAGATTATCTGTCGATATGTGATAATAGAAAGGATCATATCCGATAATGCCATGAATTTGAACAATAGCACGATAGTGTAAGTTTGCGAGCAATTCAAAATCAAGCATCACAATTCATCTCCTTATCGCCCAAAGATGAATGGAGCTATGGAGGAAACTAATAAAAACATCAAGAAGATCGTTGCAAAAATGACTGAGACATATAAAAACTAGCACGAAAAATAACCATTTACCCTCTTTGCTTACAGAACTTCGATTAGAACTTCTACTAGGGCAACACCATTCTCATTAGCATACGGTCTGGAAGTAGTTTTACCTATCGAGGTTGAAATACCTTTTCTCCGAGTCTTAGCAGAGTTACAATTAGATGAGGCAGAATGGATTCAAGCCCGATATGATTAGTTAAATTTAATCGAAGAAAAGAGGTTAAGAGTTATCCGCCATGGTCAGATGCACCAGAAAAGAATGATACAAGCTTATGACAAAAAGGTCCATCCTAGAGAATTCCATGAGGGAGATCTAGTTCTGAAAAAGATATTTCCCATACATAAAGACTTCTGAGGGAAATGGATGCCCAATTAGGAAGGGCCTTATATGGTAAAGAAAGCTTTCTCAGGGGAAGCTCTCATTTTAACAGAAATGGACGATAAAGATCTGCACAATCCCATCAATTCAGACTCGGTGAAAAAATATTTCGCCTGAAAAAAAGCGAGATGAAAACCCGTAAGGGGCGTCTGAAAACCAAAAGGATTTTGAGTTGAAAACCCGCAAAGGGCGACTCAAATTCAAAATGATGAGTGGGTTCGAAATGATCATTTCCTTCAAATGTAACAAGACAGAGAAACTTTACAGCTTGAAGCATCAACAAGGCACTCCAGGTCTTCTAGACACATATCGGGCTCAAAATGATTCTAAGCGAGTCAGCTCAGAGAAACTCATCTGGTAATATCCAGGGCATCTAATTGTCTTTTTGTTGTACTTGGCAATTTTTTACTAATGTTAGCCATCTTTGATCCTTTCTTTTGAATTACATCTTCAATAAATTTTGACCTTTTTTTCTCATAATCTTATTCAAGCATCTTCCGTTAAAAATAACGGATAATTAACTAACAATATAAATCATACAAAAATCCATGAGCATCATTCTATAATTTCCTAAATAGTACAGAGGCCCGAAATATGACCACCTGTAGGAAAACAAACTTGAAAACGAGCAGTTCAAGCTAAGCCTAGAAGAAAATAGGGCGACGTACCTACGACAGAATTTGGGACAAATAACAAACCTTGTCAACCCAAATAATAATAATAAATGAACTGGACATTCATCATGCGCATTCATGTAGTTAGGAGCATTTGATTCATTCTGATCATGGTATCCTAATAATTTGGGCCTTCATAGAGGTCTATAGAAGCATACTTTACAAGTCACATCCTTGCAAAATGGCAAGATGAACTAGGGAAACATTGAAGCTGATACCCTAGAGCATGGAGGGAAAGATTAAGACCACAAAGATGAATCTTATAACCTGAAGTTGGAAAAGAGCATGTTGAAGCTGCGACAATTGAAGGCACCAATACCTTACCCCGATTATGGGGCAGATTGAAGCGTCCGATCTTTTACCCTAATCAAAGGGCAAATAAGAGACACACTAGTACCTGCCCTCGATCATAGGGAAGATTGAAGCATACGATCTCTTACCTTGATCATAAGGAATAGTGAAACTTCAAAAGGACATCTTCCTTATGAGATACAGAGAAGTTGACCAAATCAATGAAGCAAAACTCAATACGAATAAGACTTCGAGCCCCATCTTCCTGATGAGATATGGAGAAGTGGGTTAAAGCAATAAAGTGACCATCTTCCTGATGAGATATAGAGAAGTGGACCAAATCCACCTTTCTGATGAGATATAGAGAAGTGGACTAAATCAATGAAGCAGTCATCTTCCTGATGAGATACAGAGAAGTAGACCAAATCAATGAAACAAAGCTCAATACAAATGAGACTTCAAACCCCATCTTCCTGATGAGATACAGAAAAATGGGTCAAAGCAATAAAGCGATCATCTTCCTGATGAGATACAAAGAAGTGGACCAAATCCGCCTTCCTGATGAAATATAGAGAAGTGGACTAAATTAATGAAGCAATCATCTTCCTGATGAGATATAGAGAAGTAGACCAAATCAATGAAACAAAGCTCAATACGAATGAGACTTCAAACCCCATCTTCCTGATGAGATACAGAAAAGTGGGTCAAAGCAATAAAGTGGTCATCTTCCTGATGATATATAGAGAAGTGGACCAAACCTGCCTTCCTGATGAGATACAGAGAAGTTGATTTAATCAATGAAGCGGTCATCTTCCTGATGAGATACAGAAAAGTAGACAAAATCAATGAAGCAAAGCTCAATATGAATGAGACTTCAAACCCTATCTTCTCGATGAGATATAAAAAAATGGGTCAGCAATAAAGTGGTCATCTTCCTGATGAGATATAGAGAAATAGACTAAATCCGCCTTCCTGATGAGATATAGAGAAGTGGAATGAATCAATGAATTGGTTATCTTCTTGATGTGATACAAAGAAGTAGACCAAATCAATGAAGAAAAGCTCAATACGAATGAGACTTCAAACCCCATCTTCTTGATGAGATACAAAGAAGTGGGTTGAAGTAATAAAGCGGTCATTCCTGATGAGATGCAGAGAAGTAGACCAAGAAATGAAGCCACAACACACCTGAAGTATCAGTGGATTGAATCAAAGACTACGATACAGATCTCAATTTCCTTGAAGTTGCAAGTGAATTGAGTGAAGTTACAGTAGCAAATTTTGTCTTTTTGAAATTGCCTTAGGGCAAGATGGAATTACAACACTAAATCCTACTTTCCTAAAGTTGTAAAGTAGCGGATGCAATCAAGTTGAATGACCAATAAAGCGAAAGGTGGGCCAGTTGAAGGAGAGCGTCGAAGATATGAGACTTGACGAAATTGTGCTTCCTTTTAGTCTTTACCTTGTTCCCGTTACACGGCAACGAGCAAAGAGGGGCAGCTGTTGGAGCCCAATTTGTTCGGGCTCAACTGTAAACCCAAATTGAACCTAAAATAAATACAATTTTAAATTTAAAGTGTCCAAATACAAAATTAAACCAAAATTGCACCAAATGTCCAATTATAAGCCCAATGACCAAAGCCCAAACTAAATTACATGACCCAATAGACCTAAACCCAAAAGTCAAACCCTAGCATCAACTTGTGCTACTGCCGCCCCTACCTTGCCCATTCAGATGCCGCCACATCAGTAAATGCCACCCACCATCTGCCATCGCCACCAGCAACTTGCACCACCGCCACTGTCACCTGCAAAGAGGAAATGACCGGCATTTAGTTGAGAAAAACAAAATACCATGATTGTATAACAAGGCTATAAAGCCAAAATTAATATCAGTTGTAATGGTTACAAGTTTTCTTTAGAAATCAATATAGTTACAGTGATTCAAAATCAATACACAAATAGACACAAGACATTTTCGAAATAAACACGAAGGAAAATACAGTTCAAAAAGTCAGATTCCCAGCATTTCAACATCTGTTAGCAAGGTATACATTCATTTATTGTTTACTTATTATTCAAATTTTGAAACCCTTTTATATTCTAAATATATATTAATATACTATTTATTATACCATTATTACCATTTATCAATATTTATATTGAAACGTTTAATAAATAAATAAAATAAATAATAAAGAGAGAGTCGAACGGTTTGTTTCTTACCTCCTTCCATGCCGTCACTGCCACAGACGATGGCCGAGGAGACTCGTGAACACCTCTTGTTCGTGAATGGTCCCAATGATCAAGATTTGCAAAGAAAAACACAAAAGGAGTTAAAAACCCTAAATATAAAATATAAAAACAAAACTAAAATAATGATAATAGATTTTCTGAAGAAAAATAAAATTTCTTAACACTTCATCTTTTTAGATATGGAAAATCTAATAGATCTAGTGATTGTCTTTTGAAAGAAATAAATGGGGAAATAGTTAAAAAGCAGAGTCAGATTCAGTGCAAATTAAAAAAAAAAAACCCTTTTTCCGATCCTTTTCGAAAAACCTAGGCTAGGTCTATTTAGAACTATGCCTGGATCTAATTTTTTTTTTAAAAAAAGAATAAAAAAAGAAGTTTGCACTTACCTGACCGTCGAGAAACGACGGAGCACGGCGGAAGACGACGAGGCCACGATGGACAAAAGAACGGCCTACGATCGGACGGAGATCAGGCACAGAGAAAATAGAGAGAAAAAAGGAAGTGAAGAGTTTGTTTTTTTTAATAAAAAAGAAGAAATGAGATTTTTAGCAAAAAAAATGGTTTAAATACCCTTACCTGCACGACGCTGTTTTTGGGTGAGGGATTAAGCGCTGAAACGGTGTCGTTCCATGGCACCCGACCCGCCTGTGATCTTGGACCCTAAGGTTCGTGTGTTTTCGCAGAAAGGGTTATTTGCGCCCTCAATCCTTCCGCCTTTTAAGTTTTCTAATTTCGTCCTTTTTAACACTTTTAATTTATTTTAAGATTGCCCTCCAATTTTATTTCCTTTTCAATTTAGTTTTTTGACTTTTTGGAAGTCCAAAAAGCTGCCACGTGTTATTTTTATAGGGTTATTTGCACTTGAGAATCCTATTTCACCCGAAAATTATATTTTAACCCCCAATTTATCCCAAAATTACATTTTAACCCCTAAACTTTCTCAAAATCACATTTTAACCCCAAACTTTTCCAAAATCACATTTTAATCCTCAAACTTTTTCAAAATTACATTTTAACCTCTAAACTTCTCCAAAATTACATTTTGACGCCCAAACTTTCCTAAAATTACTTTTTAACCTCCAAACATTTCCAAAAGTACATTTTGACCCTAAACTTTTCCAAAATCACATTTTGACCCCCTAACTTTCCCAAAAGCACATTTTAAACCTTAAACTTTCTTAAAATTACACTTTAACGCTCAAATTTTTCCTCACCCCAATTACTTCAAAACTTCATTTTTCGACCCTTTTTTTATTTTCTTTTTCTTTGATTCTTTGTACATAAAAATTAACTTATTCTTTTCGTATTTTAAATTTATCTTGTTATTTTCTCATTCATTTTGATTCGTGATTCTTTCGTATTTCGTATTTTATTTTATGCTTAATTTTTGCATTTACTTATCTGCTTAATTGTTCTATTTAATTTTCCCAATAAATTTCATATTCGTATTTAATTTACGCCCTCATCTTTAAATTAAAATTGTTATCTATCTCAAAAAAAATATACAAATCATTTCAGAATCGAGGCAATATTCCTTTATTTCGGATTTTAAAAAATTGTGCCTTAACTTACTAGGCGCGATTTTTTTTCAAACCGGAATAATCGAATATATTTTTCAAGGTTTTGGCAACAAAGGAATGCTCGTTATTTTCGGATCTCAAATTGTTATGTCCTAACTCATTGGACGTGACTTCCTTCCTCGATCATTTTGAAATAACGAGACTTCCTCACGAAATTCGATTTCCTTCTTAAACGTGTACACCGAATAAATCATGCATTTGAGGATCGTATTTTAAACTTCACTCGAGATTTCGAATTTTTAACAAATAAGACCGGAAAATAGTCTACGTGGTACCAATTTTGGGCATGTGAGGGTGCTAATCCTTCCTCACACATAACCTACTCTCGAACTCGTTTTCTAGATTTCGGAGACCAAAAATATTTTTAAAACGGATTTAAAAACGTTTTGTGGTGATCCAATCACACCAAATAAAAAATGATTGGTGGTGACTCCCATTTTTTCAATTAAAAATATTTTCGAGACTTTTCTTTTTATAAAAAAAATGTTTCGATAGCTACCATATCGTTCTGTTAAAAGTATAATTAAATGCTACCATAGTGATCTGTTTGAGCTTGCCACATCGCATTGCATGGGGTAAGACAATTTGAATGGAGGAAGTAGTCGGTAGTTCATCTACTAGACCAGTGGTTTATCCACAATGTATTCTAGTCTATAGTCATCTGCTCGACCAATGGTTATCCACAACATATTCTAGTCGATAGTTTTCTGCTCGACCAAAGATTTATCCACAACGTATTCTAGTCGACAGTTATTTGCTCGACCAGTGGTTCATCCACCAATTTTTAGTTAGCAGTCATCTACTCGACCAGTGGTTTATCCACCAATATATTTATCATTAACAGTTCATCTGCAATGATCAGTGGTTTATCCACAACGTGGTGTAAAGGTAGAGAAGTTCTTGGGAACTCTTAACTATGGTGTGTAACGGTGGGGTAGGACTTTTCTACGGTAAAACCGAACTTGCATTACATTCATAAGCAATTACATGACTACGAATATTGAAATATTATGTTGATTAGTTGTTCTGAATTACCGATATTCTATATTGCTATTAATTGTGCTTTATTCTATGAGTTGATATTCTACATGACTTGTTTACTGTTTGCACTAGTTCCCTTATGACGAAACTCACATTGAGCTTCATAGCTCACTCCCCCTTTTATTTTCATCTTTGTAGAAACCATCAAGTTAGGACACTATGTGGTATACAGAGGCTCGGATACATTTTATTTTTATGGAAGTATTATTAAGCTTATTTTATAATTTTTGTTATTTCGAAACCGTATTGTTTTACTTATTTTGTGGCATGGGACTCACATTTAGGGTTTATTTAACATGCATGACATCTAATTCAATTTAATACATGGAATTCAATTATCTACGCATGAAATATAGTTTTCAGCAAAACTAAGTTAAAAATCACTTTTTTTGCTTCTAAGTTTATAAGTAGATTTTGGAAGAATAAATAAATTAACTAAGTTTTCAAAAATAATCACCATTACAAGAAAAATGTTAAAATTAATTGGTTTTTTGTTAACTCGGGTGTTTTTTTGAAAATAATTTTTTTCCCTCTTGAATAGGTCTTACACTATATGGTCTTTGATTGCTATGACCATGGATTTTTCTTATCAAATATTAGTGTTTATTGTCCCGGCGGACCCTTTAGACAACTTTCGGAGACAGACACAGACTCATCATGTAGACTCATACTTAATAGACTCACTTCTTTTAGACTTCATCATACCAGATGCATTCATAGTAGACATGCAATACATTTCTTTTAACTTCATGCATGGACTTACTTATTATATACACAATCATGCTTTAAGGTACATTCATACATGCATATACTTCTTTTCATATTAGAGGCATAGTATCATGCTTTCTTAGTTTCAATTTTAAGATTTAGTCATTTAGCACAGAAGAGTTTATCATACAAGCATACATGCAAGAGTTAGTTTAGAGAATCATGAGACTTACCTTTAACAGCTCCAAATACCAGATCTGGGCTTCTATTGAGTAAATCAACAGCCCCTAAATGGCAAATCATAGGAACTCATCAAGACTTGTTCACTTAACACATTTCATTTCACGTTGAGTACTAGAATCACATAGTAAAACTTTAATATACTTACTTTAGCAAGCTAAACAAATTTGCTCTTTGGTAGTATAACATGCAAAGTCATGAATCTTACCTTAATAAGGGGCATCTGTAAACTGAAAAATATATAGGTTTTTTCCTATGTAATTTATCACCTTTTGACTTAAACTCATTGTTAAAACTAAGTAAATATTTAATAAATTAATGAAATATGTGAAAAATACGAAATTAGGAGATAGAAATTATTCAAATGTGATTTTATGCTTTATTATATAGTTTTCATGCATAAAATGGCTTATTTTATAATTATTTGAACATGATATATATTTAAGACATAAAGTGGGTCATGCATGATTAAATTAAATAATAAAATATAAAATTATATTTAATAATTTAAATATAAAATATTTCATTAATAAATTGGGTTTAATTAATTATTTAAATTGTGTTAATTTTATTCTTTTGTCCTTTAATTAATTGATTTGTTTTGGACAGGTCTAATAACTTTGCTCGATCACAAAACCATCCAAATTGAAGATCAAGTCAACCCAATTTTGGTTACACATGGCTGCCTAAATAAACCACTTTTTGGTTTAATTGCACAAGGTCCTTGCAATATTGAAGAAATTAGAGATTGGCCTGAAGGTTTACAGTTGACCGAGTCTCAATCCTTAGTTGCTATGGCATTTAAATTGCTTAAAAATCAAGCAAAAATTCATTCAAATTCCACTATTAATGGTCGGCCACCCATTGAAGAAGCTTGAAGAGACTAAACCTCTCTATTTTTAGCAAACTACTCTCCTCTCCTCACCTATAAATAAGACCCCATTTCACCATTCCAAATCATCCCTCATCCCTCAAACATTCAACATTCTCTCTTACTGACACTTAACTTCTAAAGTTTAACTCTAATTGCGTTGACATTACTAATTATTTTAGTGTGCAGATCTGACATATTGCACTGACATCAGTACTCATATTACACTGAATTTCAGTATTGATTGCTTCGACATTTAAACATCAAGAACCCGTTCCTCGTGGGATCGATATCCGATAGATTTGTCTATCAACTATACTTGCATCAACGTGTGTACGCTTGCACAATAATCGTTGTGTCGTAAAAAAACCGATCAAGTTTTGGTGCCGTTGTCGGGGAATGGCATTTGTTTGATGTTTATTTTTGTCGTAGCATTGATTCTTTATTATCTAAATTTTATTTGTCACTAACTTGTTTCTTTTTGTTGTTTACTTTTACATTTTTCTTTTAGTGAAATATGGCTAGGAACGAGGTATATAGAACCTCAAGATGTTAGATGAGTGATGCTATAGAAATGGAGCTCGATGCCATAAACGCCGAGGTATCTTCTTTGACTAATATGAGTAAGTCAATGCAGAATGCTACAGCAATTGCAGAATGGAAATTTGCTGCGACAAGTTACGATTATTGTGGAAGCAACCATGAGTTTGAACAATGCCCATCAAATCCAGCAAATGTGTACCACATGGGGAATTTCTATGAAAATCCATATTCCAATACTTACATGCCAGAGTGGGAGTAACATCCAAATTTTTGTTTGAACAATCATGACCTTGGAAATATAGACAATGATGTTAGATCCGAGTGGACATTGCCTAATTATGATCAACCTTCGTCAAGGCAAAATATCCAGCAAGACGAAGCATCAGAGTCAACTGAAAATTTACTGAGAGAATATATTTCCAAGACTGAATCTGTGCTTCAGAGTGAAACTGAATCTATACGAGCTCTAGAATATCAATTTGGCTAGATTGTGGGAGCAATAAATTTGCGACCACAAGAAACTTTGTCGGTTGATATTGAGAATTCGATATCACAAAGGCAAGAGCATGATAAGGAAATCATTCCCAAAAGTGAAACTCAACTAAATGAAGTTGTTAGAGATGCTACAGCAAAAGAAGATAATTCAGATCTCAACAATGGAAAGATGTCAGCGCAATCTGAAAAGCAAACTGCAACTGAAAAGGTTAAACAAAATATTGCGGCAACAGAATCAGATTACTTTGTCACCAAAAATGCTACAGCAAAACAGCCTCAGAAACTTGAAGACACATTATCAAAGAAGAGAAGATTGGGAGATGTCGAAGCAATTGAACTTACTGAAGGGTGCATTGTCATGACAATTAAATTGCTCCAAGAATTTAAGGATCACAAGAGCTTCTCAATACCCTATTCCATTAGTGATCGGTATATTGGAAAGGCATTATGTGATTTCAATGAAAGCATAATTTTGATGCCAATATTCGTAATTAGGAAGTTGCGAAATTGGAAAAAACGCAAGAAAGAGTGAAAAATTTTCAGGACCATGTGGAGAATAAAAGAGTACGAAGCACTTGAAGAGTAAGAAACACATATTATGCATGCACCAATTAAGGAATAAGTAAACACTATTGTCAGCGTATTAGGATTCCACTGTCAACGTATTTTTACATTTCTTTTACCTTTTTACTTTTACTAGTTTTCTTTAAGTTTTACGCAGGAATAAAAAATCATCTTTTTATCGACACATCATAAAGCACAACTTGTTGACGCATTATAGAATGACTCAGCAAAGCTTTTTCAGCAAGGATCGCGTCAGTTGATCTTCATCTATCCCTAGCCGTTGGATCAATTGAAAAGGTACGATCTGCAACACTCTATTTTTGGAAGAGCTGAACGAGGAAGGAACTGATGAGGTGCTGAGAGACCTCTGTGTTGATGGTGCTACATGGACGGACAACACTCCACACAACTATACCACAAGCATAAAACGAACAAGTACAAAATAGGACAATAAGAGATTTTGTTGTGCCTATACTCGACGATCTACAGCCAGAGGTTGTGAGACCAGCTATTTAGGCTGGCAATTTTGAATTGAAACCGGTGATGTTTCAGATGCTCAACTCAAATGAGCAGTATTCAGGTTTTTCGCATGAAGACGCATAAGAACATTTGAAATCATTTTTACTTATTTGTTCATCCTTTAGTCAACATGGTGTCCATGATAATGCCTTAAAAATGCAATTATTTCCTTATTCGTTGTAGGGTAAAGCACGAACATGGTTTTTAGAATTGTCGACTGGATTTATCACATCTTGAAATGCATTAGCAATGCAATTTGATTTGTGATTTATCCGCCAAAAATGAATGCGAGGTTACGGAATGACATCACTGCATATCATGAACTTGATGATGAGAATTTACACACAACATGAGAGCGTTACAAAGCATTGCTTCGACGTTGCCTAATGAATGGAATTCAACAAGAGACCCACATTGAGATTTTTTATACTGGTTTAAATGCTCAGACAAGAAATCTTATTGATGTATCTGCAAAAGGTCCATTGTTTGATTACACATACGATGAAGCTGTTCGAATTCTAGAGAGGATTGCCCAAAATGACTACCAATATCCAATCTCTCATTTTACATAGGTGAAAACTAACCCTAGAGTTCTTGAATTAGACGCTACATTGTCTGCACAGGTATCTTCACTGGCCAACATCATAAAGAATATGAAAGGAACAAGCGGTGTTGCTCTTATACAAGTAGCCCAACAATTGGATGCGCCGATATTTTCCTGTGAGATTTATGGTTACAACCATAGCTATGAAGATTGCCCACAACATGCAGAAAATAAGTACTATGTCAACAACATTTGAGGGGGTTCATTTGGTAATTCATATAACAACCGTTCTCAACAACCTTGGGGATTCAAAATACTTTTACATATAGATATGGAAATTCCTCAAATCAAGGGAATTATAGACAAGGGAGTTACAATAACAATCAACTGTCGAATTACCATCAAAATTCGCAAGTAAATTCTCGTTCTGACCAAATGTAGTCACATAGTTCAATGCAACCACAATTGTGACTATAGCCACAATAGTCTGTACCACCACAAATGCAAGGATAACATCATCGGCATCAACAGCAGCAATTTGCTTAACCAAAGGTAGATCCTATGGCTGCTCTTGAAGCAATGATGCGCGAGCATATCACACGAACCAAAGCGATAGTGCAAGGAAAATCTTCTTCCATATGAGCATTAAAAGCTCAGCTCGGTCAGTTAGCTTCTAATCTTAGCACTAGGTCACCAGGTACTCTGCCTAGTGATACTGAAAATCCAACACAAAGGGGGAAGGAGCATTGCAAAGCAATCACGCTAAGAAGTAAAAAACAGATGGTAGGGCCAAGCATTCCTGATCACAACCATGTCGATGCATCCATTTCGTAGCAACAAGAAGAGGATATAACTAAAGGAAGTCAAACATAAATTAATGCTGAAGAACCAACTGTAATACCATCTCTGCCTACAGTCTGTCCAAATAAGTTATCTACGTAACCACCAATGTCAATACCACTGAGTTATTCACAACAACCCACTGCCACCATACCTTTGTCGTTTTCACAATGATTCAAAGAAAAAGTCCATGACAAAGAATACCAAAAGTTTGTTTCTACTCTGAAACAACTGCGCATAAATATACCTCTAATAGATGCTCTTGTGCAAATACCCAATTATGGGAAATATATGAAGGAGATATTATCAAAGAAAAAGAAATTGTCTGACATCGAGACGATTTTGCTCACAGAGTGGTGCAGTGTTGTGCTCACAAACAAGTTGCCAACCAAGATGAAAGATCCTGACAGCTTTACAATCCCTTGCTCCATAGGGAATCATTACTTAGGTAAAGCTTTATGTGATTTAGGAGCAAGTATTAACCTAATGCCTTTGTCTACTTTTAAGAATTTAGGAATAGGTTCGATGAAGTCCACTACAGTGACATTACAACTGGCGCATAGATCCTTAGCACAATCTAAAGGAAAAATCAAAGATGTTCTAGTCCAAGTTGATAAGTTGGTGTTTCATGCTGATTTTATCATTGTAGACTGCGAAGCAGATAAGGAGGAACCCATTATTTTGGGACGATAATTTCTAGCAACGGGATGACCAATTATCGACGTGTTCAAGGGAGAACTAGTTATGCATCATAATGATGACCATGTAACCTTCAGTGTGTTTGAGACATCACCATCTGGACCTAAAGAACAATGTTACCATATTGACGTGTTGGACGAGATTTTCTTGGAAGAATTTCATGTAAGAAGTTCAACATTGTCTGATGATAATGCGGCGACATCTACCGATTGCATTCTAGATGACTATATCGACAAAGAGAAGGTAAATAATTGTGAGTTACGTCAAAATTGGCAAATAGAGTCGTTGGATTTGTCTAACAGGACGATCCCAACCATCTATTGAGCAAGCTCCTACATTGGAGTTAAAACCATTATCGACGCATTTGAAATATGTTTTCCTCAAGACACTGCCTGATATTGTCAACACATCCCTCGACGCAATGCAAGAAGAGAAGCTCATAGTAATTCTAAAAAAAACACAAGAGAGTTATAGCCTGAAGCATCGCAGATATCAGAGGGACCAGTCCCACTTTTTGCATGCATAAGATAAAGCTAGAAGATGAAGGGAAGCAATCCATTGAGCAACAAAGACAACTCAATGAGAGAATGAAAGAAGTGGTAAAGAAGGAAATCATTAAATGGTTAGATGCGGGCATTATATATCCTATTTTGGATAGCAATTGGGTGAGCCCCATTCAATGTGTACCTAAAAAAAGTAGTTTCACAGTTGTGACTAACAATGAGAACGAGTTAATCCCTACTCGCATCGCAACTGGATAGCGAGTATGCATGGATTACAGATCACTGAATGCGTCCACAAAGAAGGACCATTTTCTACTACCTTTCATTGATCAGATGCTAGATAGGCTAGCTGGTAAAGCCTATTATTGCTTCCTGGATGGCTACTCTAGATACAACCAAATAGCCATTGTGCCGGAGGATTAAGCAAAGACAATGTTCACATGTCCTTTTGGAGCATTTGCTTTCCGACGGATACCGTTTGGGTTGTGTAATACGCCGGTAACATTCTAGAGGTTTATGATGGTGATATTCTCGGATATGATTGAGGACTCACTCGAGGTATTCATGGATGATTTCTCTATCTATGGACAGAATTTTGACCAATGCGTTAACAATCTGACAAGAGTTTTGAAAAGATGCGAGGAAACAAATCTTATTATGAATTAGGAGAAATGCCATTTCATGTCAACTGAAAGAATTGTCCTTGGCCATTGCATATCTTGTCAGGACATTGAGGTCGATAGAGCAAAGGTTGAAAATAAGAAGCTTTCTTGGACACGCTGATTTTTTGTAAACGATTCATCAAAGATTTTTCCAAGATAGCTAAACCCTTATGCTCACTACTAGAGCAGAATAAAAATTTGTGTTCGATGATGCATGTCTGGACGCATTCACAATAATAAAGAAGCAGCTGGTTAAAGCTCTAATTGTCATCGCACCAGACTGGACACAACCATTCGAACTAATGTGCGACGCCAGCGACTTTGCTGTAGGAGCTGTTCTAGGCTAAAGAAAAGAAAAGGTATTTCTTTCTATTTACTATGCTAGTAAAACCCTAACAAAAATGCAGGTTAATTACACCACGACTGAGAAAGAGTTACTAGCAGTAGTCTTCGCATTTGACAAGTTCCGTTCCTATCTTGTCGGCGCAAAGACTACAGTTTACACAGATTATTCAGCATTGAGATACCTTTTTAACAAAAAAGACGCCAAATCTAGACTCATCAGATGGATCTTATTACTCCAAGAATTTGATGTTGAAATCAAAGATAGGAAAGGATCTGAAAATCAAGCAGCTAACCACTTGTCTCAGTTGAAAACTGGGAGTGAAAATGGACAAACGACCTAGATTGTCGAGGCATTCCCTGACAAGCAATTATTAACTGTTGACACATCGCCATGGAAAGCTACCTATGAGTGTGACTGATCACAAGAAAATCAAGTTCATACGCGATACTGCCAAATACCATTGGAACGAGCCATACCTATTTAAGGTATGCGCCGACAATATCATTCGTCGCTGTGTACCTGAAGAAGAAATAAGGTCAATCCTGCGACATTACCATGATGCCCCTTATGGAGGTCGTTTTGGTGGAACAAAGACTGCTGCAACGGTCCTACAATCAAGATTTTATTGGCCCAATTTGTTTCGAGATGCCCACAATTTCGTGCAACAATACGATCATTGTCAACACACTGATTCCATATCTTGACGCAATGAGATGCTCCAACAACACATCATGAAGTTAGAACTCTTTGACGTCTGGGGTATAGACTTCATGGGACCATTTCCAAACTCTTTTGGAAATGTGTATATCTTAGTGGTTGTTGACTACATTTCAAAGTGGATTGAACCTATTACAGTACCGAGAGACGACGCTCAGACTATGTTGAAGTTCTTTTACACATACATCCTCACAAGGTTTGGAACACCGAGAGCGTTGATAGCAATCAAGGCACTCATTTCTATAATAACCAAGTAGCGACTGCATTAAAGCGATATGGTGTAAAGCATCGAACGACCACCATATATCACCCACAAACTAATGGTCAAGTCGAAGTCTCCAATCATCAAATTAAGAGCATACTTGAGAAGGTGGTTAATCTATCTAGGAATAATTGGTCGGCGCGATTACATGATGCATTGTGGGCGCTTCGCACCACCTAGAAAACCCCATTGGGGATGTAGTCATATCAACTAGTGTTTGAAAAGTCTTGTCACCTGCCTGTCGAACTTGAACATAAAGCCATGTGGGCAATTAAGCAGGTGAATTTGGATTATGATGCTGTTGGGAATAAAAGATTGTTAGACATCACAGAATTAGAAGAGTTTCGACGCCATGCTTATGAGAATGCTGCAATATACAAGGAAAAGACAAAGAGATGGCATGACAACATCATTTTCTGTCGACAATTTCAACCTGGTCAATTGGTACTTTTATTTAACTCACGTTTGAAATTGCATCCAGGAAAATTGCGATCAAGGTGGTCAGGTCCATTCAGAGTTTTTGAAGCATTTCAAAGTGGTGCTGTGACAATAAAAAACTTAAAGGATGGGCAACAATTCAAAGTAAATGGCCAAGGTCTTAAACATTATGTAAGCCCAGATGTTCAAGAACCAAACGAAAGCTTTGATCTGGTGACACTTAAATAATGTTGATGCATCCTTTTATTTATTTTTATTTGTTTCACTTTTCTTTCTGTTGTTTCAAATTCTTAGCAGAAATAAAAATCATCTTTTTGTCGACGCATTGAAGCATAGATTGTTGGTGCATTATGCGATAAGTCAGCGTTACTTTTTCAGCAAGAATCATGGCGATTGATTAATTCCTATCCCAGCCGTTGGATCAAAACAAATCGGTACGATCTGCAGCCTGGAAATTAATGGTTGCAGACGTAATGTTTCCCCGTGTTTTTCCATTCATTACACTTAGGTTATAAAGCCTCCCACTACAGTTATCTTTCTCTTCACATCCACCATTGCTACTGTACCTCATCTCCTTCATTGTCTTTATATTTCCTTTTCTTATTTCGAAGCAATATTCTTCTGTAAATATTCTTTACTTTTTTTTCTTCTCACCATGGCTAAAACCTGTGTTTCCAAAAACACTCCTAAACCCTCCTCCATGAACACTCAGACTACTCCTATTGTTGCTCCGTCCATGACACCACCGCCTTCATCCACAAGCCCAATTTTGTTTTTAACAACTGCGACCAAAGAACGATACCATAATGTTATGCTAAAGCGCAACATCCACCCTGAACAAGGCCTTCAATTTTCCCCACACCTGACCCTCGAAAAATAAGTCCACCGTACCATCAACCGTATCAGGTGGGAATATTTTTGCGACCATCCTTCGGGCTACTCCTCTACTTTGGTTAGTGAATTTTATGTGAATTTGGTGGACCAAGAGTAGGAATTCATCTTTGTTCAAAAGGGGCTTGTTCCATGGAGCGCTACCCATATCAACGAGTTGCTATAGATTCCAGAACGAGTAGATGATCACTCGCCTTTTATGCACAGCTTGGATGGTGATTGCATGGCTCAGATGAAGAAATATCTTTGTGTCGATGACGTTACATAGACGAGCAATGGCTTTCACAATTATATAATGCATAGGCGTTACCTTACAATTTTTTGTAAGGTATGGTTTCATTTTATTAATAGTCGTGTTATACCTTCAACCCACAACACTACGGCCACATTAGACCATATGTGTATGCTGCATTCCATTCTGCACCACCGACATATTGACATTGGGGAGCTTATACATGCCTAGATCATAGAAGCTGCAGGAAAGCAAACTGTATCCTTCCTTTCCCTCTTTTATTATGCTACTCTATTAACATAAGGGCATTGTGCCCAAAGATGATGATGAGGTCCTAGATAACAAAGGACCGATCAATGATATTTTTGTTGAGAGGATGAGACGGGGCCAAGACACCCCAATGGCCAAAGAGATCTCCAAGAACAACGATAAAGGAAAGGGTAAGAAGAAGGCTGACAAAACTGATGCGTTGATAGCAATCCAAATGGCGAAGAAACTGGCTTTGATGGAATTACACTTGGACCGCCTCAACATGTGTTCTATTCACACCGACAGCATCGTGGACGACATGGATTTACGACTCCACAAGTTTTATGCATACACCAAGGCATGGAATGAAGCCCTTGTCACTGCATTGAGCCAGATCAGCCAGACCCCACTACCAAATTTCCAAACTTTCCCATCCATCTATCGCCCGATGAAGTATTCATCTTCTGAGCAACCTACCCCTGGCTTGCCCCTACACCAACCCGGATCCATATTTCTAACGATAAGAAGGATGGTGGGCAGTCACACGCTGATGACGATTTTTATCGCAACATCGCTCACTTATTCGAAGATGAATTCTCAAATAGTCTAGGCACAAATATGATAGAAAGGGCAGCTGTTCTGGAAGAAGATGTCGATGCAGTCGATCGCGCTAACACTAGTCCAGTGGAAAATGAGCCAAGTCTAGAAGAAGAGGAAAATTAGGGAGGTAATTAGGATAAGGATCAAGACGAGGAAGGAAAGGAAAAAGAGAAGGAAGAAACAGAACGACATCGATGCCCTAACAACAATTATTGAGGATGTTGTAGGGGCATCCAACTCAGATGATACTCGACCTATTGCGAGTCAGGTTAAGGTTTTCACTGGCAAGATAGAGGAACTGAATCCTCTGGCTATTGTGCCCTATATAGCACCACTCGTCGAGATCCACCCATTAGAAGTGACAATTGATGAGGCCATTACCCAACCCGCTGAGGAGGAGTAATTCGTCGAGCCGGTTGGTTCAAAGGATAAGAAGCGGAAGAGGCACAAGGACAAGAAAAAGAAGAAGCACCATGATGAGGAAGAGCGCTCGAAAAAGAAAAAGAAAACCAAAGCAGCCTTTGCATCGGCTGCTGTTGAATAATTTGGTACATCTCTTTTTAGTTAGTTTTCATACATTTTTATTGTGCCTGCATTTTAATGGTCGTTGCATTCATTTTAGTTTAGTACATTGTAGCTGTATTTCCATTATATATGTATAACTATTGTCAGTGCATTGGGGACAATGCAGACATTGAGTTTGGGGGGGAAGCTAATGTGAATTGGAAATGCAACTACATCTTCATGTTTGACTCTTATTTTGTTTCTTTAATTAATGAAATTTACAAATTTCAACAGAAATGTGCCCACAATTTTTATTTTGATGCGTAATTATTGAATAGTTTAAATGCTGATATGGAAATTATATAAATATGAATGAATGATGAGTCTGCTATTTTTGAATGAATAATTGAAATTGCTTCAGTAATAGATAGATAGTGTTGGTATTGAGTCTTGGACTAACTAACCAGTACAACGACATTGTATGAATAAAAGACACTCCATTATGAGTGCATTCTGACTTTTAAGGAAGAACACTACGCTGCAGACTTAGAAAAGAAAACTTATCTAGCCAAAGACTGTAAATACAAAAGTGTGTGTCGGCGCAATTACATGCCTCCTGGGGGTTTGTTGCACCCCATCGTTACTACTCAGGAACAAAGGTAGAGTAATGCAATGACATCTTTCAGTCACTTGAAAAACAAAATAAAAAATGAGAAAAAGAAGAATAAATTGCTGAAATGGTTCAAGGAAGGTTAAGATTCAATGCATAATACTAACACTAATGAAGTTGCAGTTTTAAGTTGTTCATACCTATAAATTGTTAACGCATCATTCTATTATATGAATGCAATTTACACATTAGGAATTTAGAGAATTCAAGTTGTATGAATAATGATTGCGGTGACATTTCTAATTGTTACTTTGTTAATTTTTGTTTACTTGAGGATAAGTAAAAACTCAAGTTTAGGGGTGTAATGGTATTACAAATGACATAGATTTTCTCCCTAATTAAGTGTTCTAATTGTCTCTTTTGTATTTCATTTAGCATGCATTGTTAGCATTTTGGATTTAGTTTTCATGTTTTCTAACTCATTGATAGTTAGTTTAAATCCTTGTTATTTTTATCCATTTTTGTACTAATGTCGACGCAGGCAACCGATATACTCTGTCTAAATATTGTCAACACAGGAACTAAGTCTAGAAGCTTAATACTGGACAAATGTAGCCATAGGATCAGCTATTAATTGTGACCAAGAGATGTCGTCGCATTGTAACTAAACCTTGAATGAGTAGAATCAAGCTGAATCCATAGCTGGAAGCACCAATGCAGGAATTTTCCAGATGTCGTTGCAATTATAATTTCAGAATGCGCCCAACGATACAGCGATAATCTGCAGATCTCTGAAGAACATACTAAAACTGTGTGAGTGTGCAATTGTAATCTAACTAATTTTGACAGCTGCAGGATCTAGATCTGGATCTAAAAATGAAAGCTGAATCCTGTAATTTTTTAAAGGTTATAAATAGACAAACAAAGAAGGAAAGAAATCATCGAGAGCAAGGGGATTAAATTCTAAAAATTCTGTGTGAATTGAAGATTTGAGCTAAAAATCGGGGAGTTGATAAAGCAAGTCTACAATTGCTTCTAACGAGAGGTACTTGATGCCGAGCAAGAGTAACAATTAGGGAGTAAGCCTAGTAGTCTAGAGATAGTAAGCTTCGTTGTACTCTTTAATTGTTCTTAAACGATGATGGATTTTGATGATATTAAATGAATACGAGAGTGTCTTTTAATGTTAGATCATTTTTATTCTTACTTTACACTGCTTATTTATTTATTCTTAGATCTAACCGTTTTAAGCACGATAGTGAAATTGTAGTACACCGACATCAAGAGATGCGGTGATAGGTTAGGTTAACAAGTGGGTTAGGCGAGAGCTGCTCAAGACTGGGATAAAAACCAGTTACTTGTTCTTGGATTCATATCCTTGCTCGCACCGAGAGGTAGAGTGATTGTGGGTATTTAAGTCAAGATTAAGTAGGGAGCTGTTGTTGGTAAGGACTCAAAGGGACTTCATTGCAGCGACAATTCATCTATACTCTACCTTGTTGACACATTCAGCGTTGAAACTTAGCAGATTCAATGAACCATTTCTACCCTTTACACTTGGTCACATTTACATTTTATGCGTTTAAATATGCAGCACTCAACACTCAACACAATTGAATTTATTTTCAGTACACTAACACTTAACTTCTAAAGTTTAACTCCAATTGCGTTGACATTACTGATTATTTTATTGTGCAGATCTGACATATTGCACTGACATCAGTACTCATATTACACTAAATTTCAGTATTGATTAATCTGACATTCAAACATCAAGAACCCATTCCTCGTGGGATCGATATCTGATAGGTTTGTCTATCAACTATACTTGCATATACCTGCATCGACGTGTGTACGCTTGCACAATAATCATTGTGTCGTAAAAAATCGATAAAACCTCAGATTTTAAAGATGTTCAAGATTGTAATTTATCTTCTGATCTATTACAGATGGTTGAGCAAGACGAAAAATAGATCTTACCTCACAAAGAATCAATAGAAGTTGTGAATTTGTGAGACGAAAATGAAAAAAAAGGTAAAGATTAGGACCTGTATCTCTACAGAAATGAGGCGAGATCTCATTAAATTGCTTCAAGAGTTCAAATATGTATTTCCATGGTCATATCAAGACATCTTTGGTCTAAGTACTGATATTGTGGTGCACAAGCTCCCCATAAAAGAATAATGCAAACCGATCCAACAGAAGCTTCGAAGAATGAGGCCTGATGTACTATTGAAAATAAAAGAAGAGGTTAGAAAATAATTCGATGTTGGTTTCCTACAAGTGGTTAAATACTCAGAATGGGTAGCCAACATAGTGTCAGTTCCTAAAAAAGATGAGAAGGTGTGAATGTGCGTAAATTATCAGGACTTAAACAAAGATAGCATGAAGGATAATTTCTCACTACCTAATATTGACACCTTGATGGACACAACATGTTATTCTTTGTTCTCCTTTATGGATGGTTTTTCTAGATACAATCAGATAAAGATGCATCCTGAGGATATGGATAAAACCATATTCGTTACCATATGGGGAACCTTTTGCTACAAAGTTATTCCATTTGGACTAGAGAATATAGGGCAACATATCAAAAGGCTATGGTGACTCTGTTCCATGATATGATGCATAAGGAGATTGAGGTCTATGTCGACGATATGAATGCAAAGTCTCGAATAGGAGAAGAACATGTGAAAGTTTTGAGGAAATTGTTCTTGAGATTGAGAAAATTTCAGTCAAAGTTGAATCCAAACAAATGTACTTTTGGGGCTACTTCAAGCAAGTTATTAGGCTTTGTGGTCAGCAAAAGGGGAATTGAGGTTGATCTTAATAAAGTCAGAGCTATAAAGGAGTTACCGCTGCCACGTACTCAAAAGAAAGTTTGAGGGTTCCTATGGAGACTAAATTATATCGCTCGGTTCATCTCACAACTAACTGAGAAATGTAATCCTATATTCCATCTTCTCAATAAGCATAACCCATGAGTGTGGGATGATGAATGCTAAAAGACTTTCGACAAAGTTAAATGCTACTTGTCCAATGCTCCAATTTTGATGCTATCAAATTCGGATAAACTTTTGATCCTATATTTGGTTGTATCTGAAAACTCTATGGGATGCGTATTAGGCCAACATGATGAGTCAAGAAAGAAAGAGAGAGAAATCTATTATCTCAGCAAGAATTTTACTAAATGCAAGATAAGATATTCGCCAAAAGAGAAACTGTGTTGTGCTCTGGTTTGAACTACTAGAAGGTTGAGGTAGTACATGTTATACTATACAACTTGGCTAATTTCAAAATTGGATCCTCTTAAGTTCATGATGGGGTCGACTGCATAGAATGGAAGAATGGCTAGATGGAAAATTATGCTCTCCAAATTCGACATAGTCTATGTGAATCAAAAGGCCATAAAAGGGAGTGCAATAGCGGGCTTTCTAGCTAGCAGTTGAAGATTATGAGCCATTAAGTATCGATTCCCGAATGAAGATTTGATGTACGTTGTAGTCATCGAAAAAGGAAATCCAGAAGAACACCCTTGGAAAATAAATTTTGGTGGCACTTTAAATGCCACTAGTAAATGAATTGGAGCAGTTCTGGTATCCTCAAAAGGAGATCATTACCCTCTCACAAGCAAACTTGACTTTGATTGCACAAATAACACGATAGAATATGAAGCATGTATCATGGGTGTCCGTACAGCTATAGAGCACAAGATCAAGGTTCTAGAGATGTGTGGAGATTCTACGTTGGTAATTTATCAAGTCAATGGTGAATGGGAAACGAGAGACTTTAAGTTGATTGATTATCGAAAGTTGGTTCTCGAGTTAATTAAAGAATTTGAGGACATCACCTTCCATTACCTCCTGCGAGACAAAAATCAGATGACTAATGTTTTGGCTACCCTTGCCTCCATGATTAAGGTCAATAAGCAAGAATATGTAAAGCCCATTCAAATGAGCATCTATGAGGTTCCAGCTCATTGCTACAACATTGAAGGGGAAGAAAGGGATAATCATCCTTGGTACCAGAACATATTACAATACGTAAAAGATAGAAAATACTTTGAGCAAGCCACTGAGAACGATAAAAGTACATTGAGAAAGCTTACAATTGATAATGTTCTTAATAGGGATGTTCTATACAAAAAGAGGAAAGATTAGGTTTTGTTGAGGTGTGTCGATGCTATTGAGACCAAGAAAATTCTAAAAGAAGTCCACAAGGGCGTTTATGGAACGCATGCCAATGGTTTTACAATGACCAGGTAGATCATAAGATTCGAATATTATTGGTCAACCATGAAAGGAGATTGCATTAAATATGCTAAGAGGTGTCACAAATGCCAAATTTAGAAAGACAAAATTCGTGTACCTTCTTCACCTCTTCATGTTATGACTTCGCCATAGCCTTTTTCTATGTGGGGCATGGACGTCATTGGGCCAATCTCGCTAAAGGATTCTAATGGGCATAGATTCATTTTTGTGGTCATCAATTACTTCACAAAATGGGTAGAAGCTGCTTCCTATTCTAATGTTACGAAATCAGCAGTCAGCAAATTCTTGAAGAAAGAAATCATATGTCGATATAAAATGCCAAACAGATCATATCTGACAATGCTTTTAACATGAACAACAGCACGATAGTAGAGGTCTACAGTTAGTTCAAGATCAAGCATTATAATTCAGCACCATATCGTCCGAAAATGAACGAGGCAGTAAAGACAGCTAATAAGAACATTAAGAAGATCGTTGGGAAAATGACGAAGACCTACAAAGGTTGGCATGAGAAGTTACCATTTGCTCTCTACGCTTGTCGAACGTCTGTCAGAACTTCTATTGGGGCAACACCTTTTTCATTGATATATGGAATAGAGGCAGTTTTGCCCATTGAAGTCTAGATTCCTTCCCTTCGAATTTTATCAGGAGTAAAGTTAGATGAGGCAGAATGGATCCAGTCAAGATATGACTAGTTAAATTTGATTTAGTAAAAGAGGTTGAAAGCTATCCTACATGGTTAGATGTACCAAAAGCGAATGATGCGAGCTTGACAAAAAGGTTTGCCCTAGAGAATTCCATAAGGGAGTTCTAGTTTTGAAAAATATTATTCCTATACAAAAGGACTTCCGAGGAAAATGGATGCCAAATTGAGAATACTTATATGTGGTAAAGAAAGTCTTCTCTAGGCTCTAATTTTAACCGGGATGGATGGCAAAGAGTTGTCAAATCCTGTGAACTCAAATTCATTGAAGAAATACTTCGCCTAAAAAAAGATCGAAATAAAAACTCGTAAAGGGTGCTTTGAAATAAAAAAAGTTTGAGTTGAAAACTTGAAATGGCGGCTCAGATTTGGATCAAAGATTAGACACGAAATGGTCTTCTCTCTCAAAAGTAAGAAGATGGAGAGACATTACATATTGGGCATCGACGAAGTACAACAGTTTTCATGGGTACACATCAAGCTCAAAATGGTTCTCATCAAGTTTGCTTGAAGAAACTCATATGTTAATATTTGGTGCATCTGATTTTTTCCTTTTTGCTCACTTTAGGGATTCTTGATCAATGTTTGCTAGTTTTGTTTACCAACATTTGCTATTTTGACCAATGCGTGCAATTTTTTACCAATATTTGATATCTTTTCATTCATTTTCATTCAAGCTTTGTCTCCAATAAATTTAATCTTATCCATTTTCGTAACCTTGCTCAAAGCATTTTTTGCATTGAAATAATGGCTAGTGGACTAATGACGATATAAGATACAAAAGGATGACTGCCTATCGCTCTGAAAATTTTCTAAAATAGTATATCGACCTGAAACAGGACCGTTAGTTGGAATAACCAAATCTGAGGGTCGAAAGGATCCTGAAACAAGTAGCTCAGAGTATGACTACCTCTTTGGATTTCATATTGAAGACACAGACTTGAAAGGAAGACATGGTAACAAATCAATGATAGAACTTACGCAAACGATGAACAATGTTGACCTAATGACTAAAAACACAAAATCAGTCTAAAATAGAACATTTTTGCATTCATATCAATAACATTCCTATGCATCTAGTTAGGAGCATTTGATTCATTCAAATAATGACGTCCTAGTTGCATGGCCTAGATAGAGACCAATAAAACAGATTTTACAAGTCATATCCTCCAAAGAGTGGAGTGATAGATCAGTGAAACAACAATTCCTATATCCCTAAAGTTGCAAGGAAATGGAGTAAAACAAGTAGCAGATCTCAATATCCACTGAAATTGCAATAGAATGGAGTGAAGCCACACCGAATTTTATCTTCCTGAAGTTGCAGTGAAGCAGATTAAAACAAGTAGCAGATCTCAATCTCCACTGAAGTTATAGTGGAATGGAGTAAAGCCACACCAAATCCTATCTTCCTGAAGTTGCAGTGAAGCGGATTAAAACAAGTAGCAAATCTCAATCTCCCCTGAAGTTGCAGTGGAATGGAGTGAGGCCACAAAACCAAATCCTATACTGAATGGAGTAAAATAGTAGTAGTGGATCTCAATCTCCCTGAAGTTGCAGTGGAATGGAGTGAAGTTACAACACTGGATCCTATATCCCTGAAGTTATGGTGGATCAGATTAAAGCTACAAAAGTAAATCTTTATCTCCCTGAAGTTGCAATAGAGTAAGATGAAGCTATGACATCAAATCATATACCCTTGAAGTTGCAGTGAAGTGGATAAAATAGCAATCTCCCTGAATTCCAGCGGTTTAAAATGAAACTACAACAGCAAAACTTATCTCCTTGAAGTTGCAATGGAGCAAGATGAAGTTGTGACACTAAATCCTGTCTTCCTAAAGTTGTATTGAAGCGGATACCGTGGAGTCAAGTAACCAACGAAACGAAAGAGCTGGTTGCTTGGAAAAGAGAGGCAGCAGAAGCCGAGATCCAATAGGACCAGATGAAATGTATCCTCTTTGGAGTCTTTACTCCTTTCCCGTTACACGGCAAAGAGCAAAAAAGGGCAGCTGTAGGAACCCAAATTCGTCCGAGCCTGTACCTTTTAAAAAACCCATTTCTTTTCTCTTTTATTTATTTATTATTTATACATATAAAACAAATAAAGTCCAATTAAAAATACCCAATACACAAGCCCAAATTACAAAGCCCTTTTTTTTAAAGCGCTAAACTAAAAAACAAAGGGAAACCCTAGCAGCTGCCGCCTCTACTACCCCCAACGTTTAGTCGTCGCTACCCCTGCGGCGTCTGCAAGGATCTTCTAGATCCGCAAATCCCTACAAAATCAAAAGAGAAAAGGAAATAGAATAAAAAAGATTGTAATATTCGTGTTATAAAAACACGAATCCGAATGTAAACACACACATTTTTTTAATAATATTCAGACACGCATATTCAATAGCAATCAAAGTTATTTTCAAGGTATTAATTTGTGTTTTTATTTTTTTATTTCAAAAATTTTAAAAATAAAATAATAAAAAGTAAGGGTTTTTTCTTACCTGACCTTTAGTCTTCCACCACCGAGGGCGAACGACAACATCATCCCCAATGAAGGGCGGCCCTTTTCCTTCGAATGCAAGTGGCCATGGTTCGATTCAAACTGCTTAGGGCTCATTGGAGAGTTTATTTCCTTTAGAAACAGAAAAGGTTTCTATTTTTTCGAATTTTAGAGTGGTCTTTTGGGCATAACGAACCCAAATCTGGGTTAGAGTTTAGAAGAGGATTTCAAAAATATATTTTTTGTATTTTTTTGGCCACTATAGGCGACGATCGCCGTTGCTGATGATCGGTGGCCCACGATGGCTCACGGCGGAGGTCCGATGGACCCATGATCGGCTAAGCCTCCATTTGATAAAAAAGAAGAGAAAGATGTTTTTTTTAAGAAAAAAAGATAAAATGAAATGTTTTGATTTTTTAAACTTATATAGGCAAGATAAAATGACGTCGTTTTGGCTTAATTTCATAGGCCTCAAAACAACGTCGTTTTGAGCTAAAACTCGAAATTCGACCCATTTGGCTTTAGGATCCGCGTTGCTTCAACAAGTGGGCTAATTCCCACTTGTTCCTTCCACAGTTTTACTTTGTTTTAATTTCATCCTTTTTTATTTTTAATTTATTTTAATTTTACCCTTAAATTTTATTTGCTTTACAATTAAGTCATTCGATTGTGAACCCTTTTTCTAAGAATGACACGTGTACAGAGGATGAGATATTTATCCCTTTTGTCCCTGTAATTTTATTTCATTTTAATTTAGTTAATTTTACTTTCTTTCTATTTTTAATTCGTACCTTTAATTTGCTCGCACTTACGGTTTAGTCCTTTCTTTAATTTTACCCCATTTAGTTTCTATTTTTATAAATTAGACCCTACTGTTTTCATTTTATTTAATTTGATCCCATTTTTTATTTTATTTGTTATTTAATTTTATTTACTATTTTTATTTATTGTTTTTTATTTATTTATTTGTTATTTACTTTTATGTTATTTATATTCCCACTTTTATTTAATTTTATTTCTTTACTATTTTTTATGTGTTTTATTTATTTATTTTTTACTTAATTTTATGCCCTTTCACTATTTGATAGATTTATTATTTGATTCAATAAAAAAGGTTGATGAGTTTAAAAGAATGGTTTTACTTCATTTTTTTAATTAGTAAAGAAATCATTTCATTATAATTATTTTAATAATATATATTGAAATTTTAATAAATATCTTTTAAGTAATTAAAATAAAATTAAAATTATATACAACTTTGAAGCTATTTTAATAAAGACTTAATAATTTAACATATGCAGGATGAAGTCAAAAAAAATTTTTAGGGGTAGAAATTAAATTGTAAGTATTACGATAGTAAAAATGTAACTTTTAAAAGATTAAATTGAAATTTTATAATTTTAAAAAAATTAAAAACCTAAATGAAAAATTATTCATTTTAGAGAGGACGGGACCATACCAACCCCTAGATTCGTCCCAAAACATGTGAAGGTTTTGAGTTGATACTTTTAAATTAAAGAATGGTTCAGGATAAAAGCAAGAATCTCATGGTACCAATAGTTAGAAAAAAAAATTGAGTTGAAAATTCACCAATGTAGAAGTAGCGCACATGTATATGGAGTGGTCCAAGAATTGATTTCACAACCTAAGTAATAGCCTTTTTTGAAACAAATATTAGTCATTACATTCCAACCCCTCCTCAACATATAACTTATACAACAATTGAGTAAATAGCTAACAAGTAATGTTAGGTAATAATTAGTACTAACTAGTAATGTTAGGTAATAATTAGTACTGGTTAGACCTGTTTATAAGTCAGATTATTCGTTTAAGTCTAAAGGCTCGCTCGGAATTTGAAAATGTTTGAGCAAAAATATTAGTTTCAAAAAATATGCTTAGGCAAAAAAAATTAGATTCATTTAAAGTATGAAACAAGATCGGGCTTGAACATTTAATGCTCGAGCTCAATCCAATCCGAGCCGTTTTAAGTTTATAATATTTTATATTATATTATTTTTATATATCATGTAATTTAGAACAGATTAAAGTTAAGATGATTATATAAAAAATTTCAAGAAATAAAAATGTATAAAATTATTAAATATTTAAAATAAAATAAATATGATTTAAAAAATTTAAAAAAAATATGATCGGGTCTAAAATAAGTTTCGATTAATATTTTACAAATATGAATTAATTTAAAAAAATTCTAGATCTAAATTTGGAGCCGAATCGAAATCACATGATCACCTCTAGTAGTGGTTGCCCCTGCGATAGGGAATTCACACTAATCTTTTCAAAAGCATTGCATCACCCTTAAACATAACCATATTATTTTTTGCAAGAATATTAGTGGAAATCACATTCCGGAGAAGGAACGCAATGGCTTCCATTCCAAGCCCTATAATCTTCGACATTCTCGTTCCACTTCCGGTGAAATCTCTAACAAGATTCAAATCCTTAAACAAGCTTTGTCGCTCCATCATCACAGATCCACATTTTATGTATACCCACTTCAAGAATTCGGCAAGTAGAGCCAATCGCTTAATCCTTTCATACGTAGAGCATCGAAATCTTAATACCATAATTCACTTTCTTACCTTCAGAGACATTGATGAGCATGCAGTGTTTGAGTACTCAGCAACTGTAAAGTTTGATTCTTACCACGTTTTACCTTCTTGCAATGGTTTGGTTTGCTTTTATGGTCTCCATGGTGATGTTTATGTTTGCAACCCTAGCACCAAGGACATAGTTCGACTCCCAAATATTGAGGCTGAAAGCTTTAGATCTTTGAGCTGTGGATTTGGGTTTGACGAAATTAGTGGTAAACATAAGGTCATTAAATTTTTGGAGCCTCGAGATTTTGCCCTTTGTGTGGATAACCTTAGGATTGAAATATTTACCATGGGTGATAATTGTTGGAGATCTATAAGGTATCATCCTCGTTTTGGCTTTCATTATAAGGAACCACCAGTGTTTTGTGGTGGGTTCTTTTACTGGATTACGTCTACTTTTAATCCCGGTGGTTGTGCTTCTAGTTTCTCAATACTTTCATTTGATATTGAAAAGGAAATCATGGAAGCCATTTCTCCACCGGAAGTATATCAGAAAAGAATTGGTATAAGATGTACCTAGTGGAACTTGGAGGAGAATTATGCTTGGTGAACTTGGATCATGAAAGAATGGACATATGGATCTTCAAACGAAACAACGTTGAGAAGAAGGAGATTTGGGTGCTTGGGTCAACTATTGTTCATCAATCAGAACGTATTGATAACACCCGTCCGGTGGCGTTTAATGGCATGGAGATTTTACTGCATGGATTTATCAAAGGCTTGGGTCATGTCAACTGTTACAATCTGCAAACTGGTTGTTTTAGGGAACTAAAAATCAAAGATATTCCTGGGGAATTCTTTCACATAAACCATTATGCGGAAAGCCTTTTCCCAGTTGAACAGTAAGCCATGTGATGCTAATCACCGGGGCCTAGATTTGCTCGGCCGGCCCCAACACTTGTTGTCATATTTCTCTGTAGTCCAATTACAAGTTCCCCGTGACACCTTCCTGCTTATTCTCTTTGTAATCATCCGAAAGGAAATATGTGTTTCAGTCAGATGATATCACTTATCAATTACCTCTAGATTTAGTTCCAAGTTTTAATTTTTATAGCTCTTTTAGCTGAGATCATGGATGGTTGGGAGAACAGAGGTGAAATGGAGTAAGAGTAGGTAACGGTGGAACCAAAACATCACTCACCGACAAAATTCACAAATATTTGTTTATAGGTGAGCCCTTAAAAGAAAAAAAAATCAATTTAATCCGTGCTAAATTTGCATTCAATTAAATGCTTGTCATAAAAAAAAATAGATAGATCAATCAATTGGTAACACGTGATAACTTTTTATTTAATTTTATATTCTCATAAAAAATCATATAAAGTTTTTTTAAAAAATTAATAAAAATATAGTGCCTAAGGTTAGGTTTTCTCTCGTTTTTTCTGTCTGTCGAATCGCAGGTGTGAGATTTTCCCAATAATTTCTTGAATCAAGAAAGTGTCTAATAGGTCTTCAGAAACACGATTTTTGAGGGCTACATATTGCAATTAGTAATGGAGACCGAACTTGCTAGATTGCAATTGGACGATTTGGAGAATGAAGCGGTGGATGGGATAGAAGAAAGCTATGATGAGGTGGACGATTTTGCTTTTTGTTTAGTTGGGAAAGTTCTCACAGATGGTTCAATCCACTTTCCATCTCTCCTCAACGTGTTATCGAAATTATGGCATCCTATTGAAGGGATTACAATCACAGAGATTGAAGATAAACGATACCTTTTTCGATTCTATAATGAAGTAGATCTGCAGCGAATGATGAAAGGTATACCTTGATTTTTTAATAGACATTTGATTATCTTTCATAAACTCCAGAGAGGGGAGGACCTGATACAGGTTCCTCTATTTTATACAAAATTTTGAATACAAATTCATGAATTACCAGATGGCTTTTTCTCCGAAGGTATGGCGCGTCAGTTGGGGAATTTTATTGGAGAGTTCTTAGAATATGATGCAAAGATATTAACAAAGGGCCTGAAAAAAATCATGAGAATTAGAGTTAGAATGGATGTTCGAAATCCATTGAAAAGGAAAAAAAGAATTTTAATAGCAAAAAACAAATTGTCTTTCGTATTTTTTTCAGTATGAACGACTTTCATTATTTTGCTTATTATGTGGGAGATTAGGGCATGGTGAGAGTTACTGTCCGATGTCTCTCATTAGGGTTTCGGGAAACGAAATTTGGATGGGATATAACGTTGAGGGCTCTACCAAGGAGAGAATCGACATTCGTTAGTAAGAAGCATATGTACGCACCAAAGAATTTTATCAAATCTGATATGGAAGTTGTAGAGTACCGACAAAGACAAGATCTTCGAGCCCAAAGAGATGTTGGGCTGAATGAAAGAAGACGACAGGAAGATTATAGTGCGGGTAGGAGATTTCAGCGCATAAATCAGGATCCAAAACCCAACGAGCAGGAACAACAAATGGATGTCATGCATCAGCTATCTACGGTGATAAATGAGGAATTAGAAGATAGTCTGATATTGTGTGGAGAAGGTAAAAACCGACAATGGGTCCAGCAATTAAGGGCTCAATTTTTTGACATAACAGGCTTAACTCAATCGCCCAATTCATCGATTCCAGCAAGTGAGTGGGCCAATCGTTCCTGAAGAAAATCATTAGCTGAAATGTTTGTGGCTTGGGGCAACCACGAACTGTTAAACGTCTCAAGAATTACTTGAGACAGTTACAACCTCAAATCTTGTTTCTTATTGAAACAAAAGTGGATGCTAGGAGTATGGAATCAATTCTCAAGTGTTGTGGGTTTCCTAATGAGATAGATGTGAGTGCAAACGGTTCAAGAGGAGGTCTCTCTATTGGATGGAAAGATAATGTTTCGATCCAACTTAGAAGTTTTTCTTGTTCCCATATTGATGTTAAAATTCAAGATAAGAAGGGAGGAGATCTAGGAGATTTACAGGTTTCTATGAGGCACTTGTTGAGCATCAAAGAAGGGCGTCATGGGATTTATTACGAAGGTTAAAAGAAGAAAGCCAATTACCTTGGCTGGTAATGAGAGATTTCAATGAAATTCTATTTTCTTTTGAAAAGAGAGGAGGCAGAACACATGAAGAAAGGCAAATGCGGGAGTTTAGAGAAGCTTTAGAGGAATGGAACTGAATGATTTAGGTTTCTCTGGACAGTGGTTCACGTGGCAGAGAGGTAAACTCCCAACCAATAATATTCGTGAAAGATTGGATAGGGCAATGGCGAACCATCTTTGGTGGGAGAAATTTCCCTCCTTTTTGGTCCAACATCAGAGCCACTATTTCAAATCATTGCCCAATCATCCTACGAACTTCAATTCATAGAAAGGGTAATTTTTTGAACAAGGAGTAGCCTTTTCGTTTTAATGTGGATTGGATGTTTGATAATGATTTTGATGATTTACTATGCCGAGAATGGGCAGAGAGACGCCTAGATTTACCGGATAAATTAGATAAACTAAAAGAGGTTTTTAGCAAGTGGGCCAAAGGTAGACAAAAGGTGCAGCAAAGAGTAAAGGAAAATTTACGACAGAAACTGGCAATTTTGAATGAAGAAGAACCAAATGATGATAATTTAAGGGAAATTTTAAATGTGAAATTAGCCCTTAATATGGAGGTTGATAAAGAAGCCTACTGGGAACAACGTGCTAAGATTAATTGGCTAAAAAAAAAAGGACCGAAACACCGGTTTTTTCCATAATTTTGCTTCACAGCGTAAAAAAAGAAACACAATTTGTAGATTGGTGAATTCGAGGCGAGAGTGGGTAAAAGGAGAGCAAAATCTGTTGGAATTAGCGACGATATTTTTTAAAATTTTATTTTCGTCAGAGCCATGCCAAAATAGTGACGTTCTTCGAACTGAAATTTAAACTTGTATTTTGGCCAATATGAATGAGGAGTTAAGTCTAAATTTTTGTGAAGATGAGGTGATAAAGACTTTACGAGACATGGGGCCCCTTAAAGCTTCAAGAGTAGATGGTTTTCTGGGTTATTTCTACCCAAAGAATTGGCATATAATAGGAATAGATGTTGTTGATTTTTGCCTTCAAGTATTGAAGGTAGGGATATGAACGACATCAATAAAACAAATTTAGTGCTTATTCCAAAAGTCTAGAGCCCACCAATCTTGGTCAGTTTCGGCCTATTAGCCTATGCAACGTGCTATATAAATTTATTTCAAAAATAGTTGTTAACAGATTTCGGAAGGTGCTTCATCTATGCATTGATGAAACACAAGGAGCGTTCGTTCCAAGCTACCAAATTACAGACAACATATTTATCGCATACGAAATTTTACATTCCTTCAAAAAGAAGAGAAGAGGAGATGACCTTTTTGCTTTAAAACTAGATATGGCTAAAGCATATGATAGAGTGGATTGAAATTATTTAGAGAGTATGATGAGAATGCTTGCCTTTTGTGATAAGTAGGTAGAGATTGTAATGCGATGTGTTCTGTTAGTCTCGTATTCGGTGGAGTTAAATGGGAAAAGAGGATCTGAATTTAAACCTACAAAAGGTGTTAAGCAAAGGGACCCATTAATCCCTTACCTCTTTATAATTTGTGCAGAAGGTTTTCCAAAGCTCCTCAACAAAGCTAGAAGAGAAGGACAAATTCGTAGAGTCAAGGTGGGTCGTGGGGATTTATCCATTACTCACCTATTCGTCGCGGATGATAACATTTTGTTCGGTGAGGCAACAATTAAAGGGTGAATAGGGTTAAAACGGTAGTGAAAGAATATGAAGCCTTATCAGGACAATTGGTAAATTTTGATAAAACTCTAATTTATTTTAGTAAGAGCGTGCAAGAAAATATGCAGCAGCAACTTGGAAGTTTATTAAGGGTGCGAATTGCCAATAATCCCGAGAAATATTTGGGACTATCGACGATGATTGGGAAAAGGAAAAAATGAGCTTTTTTGGATCTTAAGGAGAGATTTGAGCAAAGGATTAGGAGTTAGAGTGTGCGTAACTAGTCTATTGGGGGTAAAGAAATTTTCATTAAAGCAGTTTTACAATCCATGCCTATTTATGCAATGCAATGCAATGCTTTAGATTACCATTAGCCCGTTTACCATGAGTTAGAAAAGATGATGAGCAGGTTTTGGTGGCGCAATATCAAAACCAATAAAGGGATTCATTGGGCTTCTTGGCCAGTTTTGAGTAGTCCAAAAGCGTTAGGGGGATTGGGATTTAGGCAACTTGAATCTTTTAATACTGCCTTGTTAGCTAAACAGGGATGGAAGCTATTCTCCTAACCTGATTGTTTATTGGCACGTGTTTTGTAATTAAAATATTATCCAAGAGGTAATTTTATGAATGCAAGATTAGGTGCTTACCCCTCATATACCTAGCGGAGCATTTGAAATGCCCGTAGCTTGCTCGAGAAAGGCTTAGGTTAGAGAGTCGGCAACGGTAAAACCATAAACATCTGGAATGATGCATGGTTGCCCACCTCTGGAAAGGAGAGAATACGAGGTCAAGACATAGACATTAATTATACTATAGTTTCCGATTTGATTAATTTAGAGGATTTTCAATGGAAAGAAAGTGCAGTCAGGAGGTTACTTACATATGAGCAGGCAGAAGCAATATTTGCCATCCCGTTAGTTTGTAGGGAGCATCCGGACACGATGGTTTGGAGGGGCAACAAATCAAGTGAATACACGGTCCAAAGTGGTTACAAACTCTTAAATACAGAAAAAATGCAGCTACGAGATATTAATGATGCAACCCATGATCTGCTAAAAACCTACTTTACAAGAATCTGGAACTTAGTAATTCCAAACAAAATCAGAATCCACCTATGGCTTGTTACACATAATTACATCCCTACTCTCTGCAAAATGTAGTCTAGAAGATTTAGCTGCGATGCGACATGCCTAATCTGTTCGGAGGAAGAAGAGACGACAGAACATATCTTTAGAGGCTGCAGACATCTTTCATCGTCTGCGGTTAGATACCTCACAAATCAACAAAGATCAAACATGGATTATTTGGTTAGCATCTGCCTTTGTTAACATTGATACATAATCATGCATAACATCACCAGTCTCACTTTGGGCAATATGGTATAATCACAATAAGCTGCGACATGAGGGAAACGAACTAGGGTGCAAGAATCTATAAGGTTTATTTCTATCTAAGTTATGGAGATAAATCAAGCTAATATAAACAACAAGCCAAGGATACATGCAACAGACTCAGTATGGAAACCCCCTAAAGAAAATCAGGTAAAGATCAATTTTAATGCAACGTTTTCAAATCAGCCAAAAAAAAAAAAAAAAAAGCAAGCGCAAGCATAGTAGTAAGAAATAATCAAGGGCTTGTAATAGGGTCTTGCGCTTACCCGTTAGGCAGATTGATGATAAATTTTAATAAATTATAAAATAACTATAAAATTAATAAAACATATTTAAAATTTTATAAAAAAAAAACTTACAAATAATATAAATATTCTAATAAATTATAAAAATTATTAAAAAGTCATTTAAACTTTTAAAATCATAATGAACACACCACATCAAACCAATCGTTGGATAATGGGAATAATTATCAGTCCATTAGAGTTATTTTCATGATAAACAAAATATTCTCAATATTTCACTAATAAAATGATAATTGTTGGACTCTGTCCTTTTTATCGGTAAATTATTACTTTTATTGTTAAATTTTTTATATCTAATTTTTTAAATACAGTATAGTAGTTTGAACATTGAAAAGTTGAAAATTATTTGCTAAATATTGTACGATATAAGTATTTTCGATACAATTAAATACTATCAAATCAAAATTTCATTATACAACTAGTAGCATATGTCAACATGAAATATTTAACTGAATTTTCATCTCATTTTCAACAAGTATATGCCTTATTTTGTGGCAATCGGGGGTAGCAAGCCATGAGAAAGACAAGAACACTCAAATGAATTTTCTTTGAAAATTGATACTCTGTTTGATGCCTTTGAAATGGTGAATGAAGGCTCCTATTTATACTCGAAGGTCACCAACTTCCTTCTTCTATTTTTAGCAAGGGATTCCATGATTTCCTCCCCATGATTGCCATCGCTTGAATTGTGGAAGTGTAACCCCTCAAATCGAGACTAGATGTTACAACCCAATCTAAACAATTACACAGGTCATGGATATGGCAAAAATCTTTATTAACTTAAATTCATTTAAATTTATTTTATCATTATTTTAAAAAACATGGTAGTGATATTTAAATTCATATTCGATAAGTCTGAAAAAAAGTTTTATTAGGAAGATACCAAATTATTTTACCGTATATAAGGGTTGCTGTAGGCCCATTAGTCATGCCCCAGGAATCTCTTAAGCTTTTAAATCGCCAATTATAATGCCAGATGGGATGCTTAATATCATGGTCATAAACCAACAACTCTCCAACAACTGAACAACCTTATTATCCACAATGTTTGATGTTCTCTTCTACTTGACTTTGATTAGTTTAAGAAAACAATACTGCAATTATTCATATTATATAATGAAGTTGTTATAATAACATAGTTCCTTAAACATGGCCAGCTAATTTGTTAAAGGATTTTATGTCTCTCTCTTTCCCGGCCCCCTTAAATAAACCCCTTCAACAACTGAATCACTACTTATTTTCCCTGCAAAACCATGAGTGGAAGAATCTTCGTCGTCATATTCTTCTCCTGGACTGCTCTTACAATTATTACCCCGACCCTCGTTCTCTGGTCTGAATCCTCCAAACCCAACTTTGAATTCAATCGTAAGAGCTCAAACCTTCTTTCATTTCACTCTGTATTTTACATGTTTAACTTGTTTTTTGTTCTCTATTTTGCAGTTAAGGGAAGTGAGGGGATAAAGGATCATAGGAAAATGATTGGATATGGAGTGAAACAAGTCAGTAATGGAACCATATCTGTGAGTCGATTGGAAGTAACAACAGAGCAACAGAAGTGGAGCTGCCTCCTGGAATTTGAAGGCTGGGTCATCAAAGTACTTCGAAAAGCAACGGGTTTTTTTATCAGGGTCAGCTTAAATCAATGATGAACTATACAAAGGAAGTGTATGTTTTTTTCCAACATTTACAAGAAAACATGTAGAAGAAGGCAGACTTTCAGATTTCTTACCTTGTACAAAGAAACCCACTGCACAAAATTTGCATATTTATTATTATTATTTTTGAATGTTCTTTCTTTTGAAAGTTGATTTCTAGTGGTAGGTAAACAGATGATGAAAACCTCGTTAGATTAGGTGAAGCTGAATGACTGAAGGATTTTATGTTTGTCGACGAGTTCAGACTTGGCAAGTAGCGACTTGTCGCATGATATAGCCCGTGACACTTGTATATTGAACGCGGGTAAAAGTCAAATTACATTTTACTTTTTAATCTAACGTAAAAAAAATTAATTTGTTTAATTTTTTTATTAAAATAGATAAAATGTAATTTAACCTTTAGTAAAGGCGCACGATACTTTTATCATTGAATGCGACTTCAAAACATACTGTGATTAAAAAATAAGGATGTTTGTCAGCTTTTATTTATAGGAGCTCCCAAGCTGAGTTTGTCCTTGTCTGAATTTCCCATGTTTGCTAGAACAATTCCAATCAAGTTTTCAAATTCAATGCTAATATGGGAATTATATAAGCAAGTAGGCAAACAGATTCTCTTCATATATTATATAGTAATTTAGAACAGCAGGGTCACATTCTGCTGAATGATAACAAGAAACTTATGCATACACGCATATACCAGTTGGTGATAGTTTCTCAATTATTGCTAGTAATAGTTTAATAACAAGGAGCAAATGATTCGTTTTCTTTCTCAAGCCAAACGGCTCAGATATTCCTCCACGGTGGTATATTTCACATCAGGGTAAAGCTCAGAAGCCTCGACTCCAAACGAGGGTTCGATCTCAAAGTTGGTATGATCACCCTTGACAAAGACTGAATGTCTGATTGCCAATCCAACACTGTATGGAAATGTGGCCTCTGCAAGAATTGATGAAAACCAAACAACACCAATTAGCCTTCACATTTTGAAAATGAAATAACAAAGGAGTAAACTGGTTTGAACTGAAAGAATAGCTTGCTGGCAACATACTTTAATTAGCCATGGTTTTGAATAAGAAAAAAGAGCAGGGGATTTCACCAACCTTTGATCTGTTTGAGAAATTGGTCCTCTGGAACATATGTTTTCTCAAGGGTTTTGCCAATCAATTTCTCCCACAAGGCAACAACCTCATTAAATGAATAGGTGTTTTTAGGAGGCCTAATGTATAGGATCTTATTCAATGTTCTGGGGTCATCAACAGCTTTGATTGTGTATGTTCCAATATCACCTTCATGGTTGAAAACAGCTGCAAACAGAATAGGATGCATCATATCACCCTAATCTATGGATGCTATAGGGCTTCCCTATGTTTGATGAGCTGATAAGTACTATTTACCTTTAGGATGTCCATCGCCTGGGATCACCACCTTGTCTCTTGGGGAGTAGTGGCTCCTGGCTGTGCCAAACCAGGAAGAAAATAGCCTGCAAAGAAGTTACTGGACACATAGGTGTAGGGGATTCCCTCAGCCTCAATAGCACGCCGGATTTGAGCCTTGGTAGCGAATGCTGTTTTCGCCGGCTCAACAGCATGAACCCGGTCCACATCATTTCCGAATTCCGATGGGAAAAACCTCTGATCAAACAAACTAGAAATCATTAAGATGAAGAACTTGAAAGTGAACAGCTCTCTGCTCGTTGCTACATTTTTTGTGTAAATGCCAAATGGTATTCATAAATTAATTTGTGCCTTCTACCTAAACAACAATAATGAGTTAAGTGCCTGCAAATTTCCCAAGTACAAGGTCATCAAATGTGATAATTGCAGAATGGGGGTATTTACAGCTGTGAAATCTGTGCTATCAAGTAAGTTATTCTACGTAATCAACAATCTAAGGAAATTAACCGGGAAATACTAACCTTCACATTCCCAGCTTCTTTAATGGCAGCAATGATCTTAACTTGATCTGCTAACTGCATCGAACCTACCGCGGATATCACCACATCAGCTTGCTTTATTGCCTTAACCAAACTCTCATGATCGTAAAGATCCCCCTGCATGCCCACACAAAACATCAAACTAACAAAAATAAGATTACAACCAGAAAGCTTCACAGCCATGAATGAAGTGAAATTATACTTACATACAACAGTTGAACCCCTAAGTTCTTGAAGTTGTTAATAACCTTTCCCTTAACTGGGTCTGAAACTGAACCCTCTCTTACCAAAGCAAAAGTGGGATGACCCTCTTTCACACTGGCTTCAACAATGAACTTTCCGATGTACCCAGTGCCTCCAATGACTAAAACCTTGCTCTTTCCAGCCATTGAAGAATGCTTCTGCTATAGAAAGGGTAGGCAGTGAGAAGTCGTAATTGGCAACGAGAAGTCCCGGATGAAGTTGAAATGGGAGTTTGACAGCCAAATGGGGCAGTACTTGTGGATGAAAATGAGGTCTGGGAAGTGACAAGTGGTAAGGACCAAAATGCTTAATTGTGTGGTTGGTTCGATGATTTTGGGTTTTTGGATTCATTAACGGTAGAAATCGAAGTCTTTGTTAATAAGACAAATAGAAATTTTGTTTAAGGGAATACAAAATTATAAAATTTGGAGTCAAACTAAAAATTTTATATTAAAAATGTTTAAATTAAATTATAATTTGAAATTATTTTATTTAAATTAAATTAAATTTAAATTAATATTTTTAAGACATAACAAATTATTTGGTACTTCAATTATATAAAAAAAACATTTTAGTCCTTCAACTCATTTTTCTTTTTAGTTTTTAAATTTATGTTGTTTATCAAATCAATTCAAAATAGATAAAAAAATTAACATTTTTTAATTTTTGCCACGTGAATAACATATTAGAAATTAATTAATTTTAAAACTTTTAAAATTTTTAAAATTATTAAAAAGTATAAAAAATAATTAATTTCTAACGTGACATGCACATGGCAATTCACGTGTATATCATGCCAGTAAAATTAATAAACGTTAATTTTTTCATTTATTTTGAAATAATTTGAGAAACAATACATGTTTAAAGATTAAAAGTGATGAAAAATCAAATAAAAACTAAAATATTTTATTTTTATAAAATTTAAGGACATGTTGATACACAGTATCAACAAAAGTCAATTAAGAGGAGGATCTTCTTCTAGGAGCAAAGAAAAAAAATAGAAAACCCCTAAAATAAAATCTCCTCTTTTCAAGAGTCTTTAAAATTATATTTCAAGGGATTTTTCGGGTCAAATTCTGGATCGGACCCCAAATCAATTTTTTTTTATTATCACTATATATATAACATGACTATATAAATTATTATCATAATTTTTAATAAAAAAATATAGGGTTGCAGCTTATGTATGTTTAGTACTACAAAGATATTATCTATTTTGATTTGAAATTCTAAGATTCTTTTTTGAATATATTTTAAATAAGAAATTCTAAGATTCTAAAAATGATTTTATATATTTTAAATAAGTTAAGTTACTAGGTAGATATTTTTTATTTAAAAAATCAATAAGTAATAGTAAATGTTCATATTTGAACTATTTCGCTAACAATTATAAAAATATATATTATTTTAATCAAAATTTTATTTTAATATTTTTATTTAAATTATATTACATAAATGATTTCAATTACATTATTTGTATATTTATATATTTTTGTAAAGAGTTTTATTAAATTGGTGTTACCAATTAATTTTATATCAAAAATTACTTAATTTTTTAATTAAGAATTTAATATTAATATGAAAGGTTTTAATTTTAATTCAGTTTTTATTTAATCGGCTTTAATGAAAAAACCAAATTAACTAACTTCACCTGGCGTGGCTCCTTTGCATCATCGAAAAACTCCAGATGAACGCCGGGATTTCTTCCCTCCAGACGACTTTCCAACATAATTGAATTATTGATGCTTTGTGTGTTACTATTCACATATGCTTTTTGTGCCATATCATCTTTGATCACTGAATCCACAGCCTTTCTTCCCTTAGAGCTTCCTTCTCCATCCTGTGTAGTAGATTCTGTGATGCAGCGAAACGATGCTCCACTATTTTCTCCTGCTAGCGTTACAACATTCACTGATTTTTCATCCGTATGCAGCTTTGGTTTCCCAGTGACAAGTGCCTGAACAAACTTGGAGATATCTTCCCTTATCTCTTTGTGGAGGGGAACTTGCTCCGATTTAGAATCCACATGGTTTTCATGAGAACTACTGGGCCTGCTACCACCTTTTGGATATGCTGAACTCACTGTTTTGATTTGCTTTTCATCACTGCTTGAGCTTGTTAATGTCTTCTTTCTTTCAGTATCTTCTTGCTTTTCCAGGTGTCTTTTTCCTTTTTCCAGTGCAGCCCCCAATAGCTCTCTGGTTTTCGTCCCAGCGTCGGTTGCTGCCGCAACAAGTTTAGTAGTGACTGTTGTTGGCTCTTCATGTGTTGAACCCTTTTTGTTCCTTTCCTGCGTTCTTCACCTACCTTCTTTCTTATTTCCATTTCCTTTGGCTTTTCTTTAGCCGCAGCAGTGATGGGTGCAACATCTTTTAGTTGGTTTGATTTCTCTGAAGGCTTTACAGCAACACCAAATGGTTTAAAAGTGGGTTGAGTAGAACTTAGTGGCTGAGACGCTACTTGTGTAGCCATTGCTGATCTTCTCGGCGGAGACAAGGTTTGCACTTGGGTGGCTCTACGTGATGGAGAAGGGGGCTGTGAAGATGTTTGGCCTGCTGGCTGAGAGGGCAAACGGGGTGGAGATTGTTGCTTCGGAACTGCGGGCTGCGGAGCAATGCGAGATGAAGGTATAGGTGCAGCCCTTGCTGGTGTGGGAGCTTGGGATTGCGGTCGAGTTTGAACTTTTTCACGATACGGTACTGGCTGAGGTTCAGTCTTTTGTGGTGGTGGTTGAACCTGGATGGGAGGGGTCCGCACTGGGGTGATCCCTGCAGGCCGAAAGGGCGGTCGTTGGATTGGGATGGAATCAGTGGGCTGGGGAGGGGGTTGTGATTGAGGCTGCGGTTCAGCAGCAGGACGAGGAGTAGCAACAGGACGGGGAGCAGCAGCTGCCGAGAGCCAAGGCAATCGAAAACGAAAAAATTGCCTCTGCTCTCCCATATCTGATACCAAAAGGATCAAAATAACAATGAAAAGACGATAGTTAATGAAAGAAGTTGAGGGTTGTTGGTGATGATTAGATGTGAGGACTCCATATATAGGTTGGAGTTGATGGCTTGAAAAGTATAGGAGACATTTGGACAAATCACTTTCTTCTAATTCACATTCTCAACAATCTTGTTTCTTTTGTGAAGAGACAAATTATTTTATGAAATAGTCAGCAATCTTTACAAAGATTTGTCTTGTCTACTAGGGATGGCATCTAGTTTATGTGCCTTGATACGTTCCATTTCTCTATTACTGAACACCAGGAATTAGGTTATTCTTTTCTTAAAAGGCTTCCCGAGTTTATACTTGCCTCAATGTCAGCTTAAAGACCATACTCTTACTTTCTCGTAATTCACAAGCTTTAACTACGAAAACCCATAGTCACAGTGGTGGCACCTTCAATGCTTTATCTGTGCTTGATCTTTACTCGTAGCTAGCAAGTTTAGTATTCCTTGCTTCAATTTAGCCCCCTCCCAACAAGGGAAAATAATATTATATATAAAACTAATGAAAACAAGCTACAAGATTCCTATTATATTTCCATTTTAAAAGAGAAACCAAAGTTGATAGAGAAAGTTTCATACTTCATCCTATGGCCTAATAAGGAGGCAAGGAACAAACCAACAAATTCAATAGACCAAGTAAAGAATTCCTTCAATATAAATGAAGACATGATCACCAGGTTTCTACCTTCATTTTCAAAGAAGCTCCCACATAATGTCAGTTCTTCTTCTAAGGTATGTGTAATTCTATCTTTATTTAATTGTCATTTTAAAGCTGTATATACAGTTTAAAATATCCATTGCTATAGTAATTAACAAGGATTTGAATTATTTTGATACACAATATCAATGGATGTAGAAAAGGAGGGGAGGGAATTTTTGTGAAGAAATTGAGAAGAAGAAGATAATAAAAATGAGATGTCTGAGTGTCCTCCCCCTTAGAGGGTCTTTAAAATATCCGATCTTTATGATCTTCTGCTCTCTCTTCGGTTGGGAGAGGACACCTTTCACCTAAACATTCCAACCTCTGTTGATACATTGTATTAACAAATTAGATATTGAAAAAAATTTATGTTGTCACGTTATGATTGTGGGTTCCCTTTGGTTGCATTATAATTTTTAGGCAATTTTTTTTCCACTTGCAACGCAAGCTGTTTGGGAGAGAGTTCCGATTCAATTTTCGTATGACCGTTGGAGGTATAGTGCAGGGGGAATTCAGAAATTATTTTAGAGGTTTAGATGAATAATAAATTTTTGAGAGATCAAAATATAATTTTATAATGTAGTAATTTATTATTCTCATCATTTTTAAAAGATTTAACATAGTTTTTTTAGGGGATTAAAATACAATTTTATCAAAAATTAAACTTTAATTCACTCTTTTTATAAAAATCTAATTAACAATTTTTCATTTGAGGGGGATCAAAGCCCTTACCTATCTCCTCGGACTCACCTCGGGTCTAGAATATAGAGGGAACCTCTCATAAATAATGCAATTCTCATTTTACCTCTCACTTTATATATTCATATATTTCAATTAATGCTTTTAATGGTCATTTTCGATTTTGATTTTACTGTCACCATTGTGTTTGAATCTAAACAATAATTTTTTTGAATATACTTGTGTGATTACATGGTAGTATATGTTCATACTTTCTTAACCCTTTGACAACACACACATATCTTGCATACACAGGTGCTCGAACTAGGGACTCCTAGGATGAACATCTTCTTTTCCACTAGAGCCACTCGTTAGGTTCCATTACTACAATAATTAATCTCAATGTCACCATTATTTTTAATCTCCCAAAGGAGCCTAATTGTAAAAAGGTTTGGTGCTTAGCAAGTGTTGAATTGTGTCATAACTTTTTGTATGACATCTTGAATGTGTATAACAATTAAAGAAAGAAATAAAATACTTGTTTCACAATTCAATAATAATCACTTATATATATGACATCAAAACTTAGAGAATAAATACACTAAGTGAAACAAAGTACAATCACCAATATAAATCGAGTACTCTAGGATTACCTACGATTATAACATTCTAGGTATGCATTATGGATGCTTACAAGATCCTCACATGATCCTTTTGCACTTGGAAAACATTCTTCTTGAAGATTATGTAAACTCTTTTCCTGGAGAATCAATTAATCTTAAAATGCATTTAAGGAAAAGTTCTTTCATGAAAAGATTTGATGCTCAATGTTATTCATGTCATGAAGAATGACAGTCTTTTTAAATAAGACCACAATCAGCTAGTTCAATTTTCAAAGGTTTATCCTCCTAAACATAGGTTCAAGTTGCTAAATATCCATCCCTACAATCACAACAACTCTCGGTCAATCAATTCCATCTTCATTGACATAAGAAAGTATTATCTCCCATTAACTTGTTATTATTTTTCAATATAGTTTTCAAACAAATAAGGATAAATCTTAAATTCTATACATAAAAATGAAGTTTAAGATCATTTAGGGGCTTTAGAAACATTTTAAAATCATTTAGAAAAGGTTTGGGAGTGGTCAGAGGTGTTCGGACCTAAAACGAGCCATCAGAAGTCAAATTAGGCCAAAATAGTGCAATAAGAGATGATGTGGTGTGTGATGTTGTGACATTGTATAATGCTATGACTAATGTCGCAACGTCACTGTATGGATGATCAATGTTGTGACATTGTGAGGGGCGATGTTGCCACATCACTCTCTATATGCTCAATGTCGTAATGTTGCAAGGACTATGCCGTGACATTGTAGTAAAGCAACCCAAAAACACTTTTAACTAGACCAAAACACTCCTTAAACATTCCAATAGCATACCATTATGTTTCAATTCATTTTAGAGCAATACCAAAAATACATTAAAACATGAACAAATCATATACATACATAAGATTACTTTGATACGATTAAAAACATTCATACACTTTGTGAAGCTTACAAATTTATTATAAAATACACTTAGCCTAAGTACAAGTCATTACAAACTCTTCTAATATAATGATAAAAAACTAAATTCTCTATATTCTTCAAACCTCATACAGGAATATGATCTTCCATTGACATGGTCTCAACTTCACGAAAAGGTCCTCCATTTACTCCTTAAGCTGAAAGAGCTTAGCAAATACACTAGGATATCCTACTTTACCATCTCTTAAATTTAGTGTTGAGTATTATGTAAATCAATATCTTCACTTTGTATAAGTTAATACTCATTATTGAGAGTATGATTCTTTTCAATTATTGATTTGTACATTAAGATGCAAAGGTATGTTCATGCACTTAATCACTTTACACTATTAAGGTAATTATCTTTTTCTGTATAACCAAGGTATTTAAGGTAACTACTATCTAATAGATCCTTCTCTCACTTGTTAAGTATTCTACTATAATCTCTAAATTAGTCCATTTAGTCAGATTACACATATTTAAGGTAACTACTATCTAATAGATCCTTCTCTCACATAATACTTGAGAATTCGCTACAAATGATGGACCTCGATAACATCTGTAATAAATCTCGTACAAGCGCGCACAAGACCCTATTGACATGCCAATCGTATTTTAACATTTACTAAGTTCACACGAATATCTTTTACTTATATAAACATTACATTTCAATTCAGTCTAATACTTTTACTAACACCAAGTAGCCTCTTTTACACCGTGACGATGCCACAATACTTTCACTAACGTCACGTATTTATTTCTTAACTCTTTTACTTCTTGAGCTAAAATCTTAACCGATTCTTCATCATACGTCAAATCAAGCTACACCTCGATTTCATCAAGAGTTAACACATTAGAGGGATCATATCAATATCTTCGTAGCACCGATACATGAAAAACATTATGAATCTTATCCGATTCAGGAGGTAAAGCTAGTCGGTAAGCTATAGACCCAATTCTCTCGAGAATTTCATACAGTCCAATAAATCGTAGTCTTTAAGTAACTTAAGCCATGTGCGCTATCTCAAATTCATTTCTGTTGCGTTAGCAAATACTCAAGACTTCTATGATCAGTGAAAATGTGACATTTTTCTCTGTACAAGTAATGTCTTCATATCTTTAGAGCAAAAACTACAACTGCAAGTTCCAAGTCATGAGTAAGGTAATTCTTCGTGAGGTAATTCTTCGTGCAGCTTAAGTTGTCAGGAAGCATAAGCAATCACTCTCCCTTTTTGCATCAACATACAACCTAAACCGTTAAGTGACGCGTTACTGAACACTACAAATTCTTTCCCCGATTCAAGTTGGGTTAAAATTGAAGCCTCAATTAACATTCCCTTCAACTTTTCAAAACTCCGCTAGCACTTTTCAAACCAAATGAAACTAACATTCTTTTGTAGCAGTTTTGTTAACAAAAGGGCTATCATCGAGAATCCTTTTATGAATTGCTGACAGTATCCTGCCAAACCCAAAAAACTTCTTACTTCAATAACATTCTTCGAAGGTTTCCAATTAATGATAGATGAGATTTTACTCGAATCAACTCAAATACCTTCAGTTGATATCACATGACCTAAAAATCCCACTTCTCGTAACTAGAATTTACATTTGCTAAACTTGGCATACAATTGCTTTTCCTGTAAAGTTTACAACATAAACCTGATATGTTGATCATGATCTTTTTCATTCTTCGAGTAAATCAAGATATCATCTATAAACACAACAAAATAACAGTCTAGATACAGTTGAAAGATCCTATTCATCAAATCCATAAAAGCGGTAAGGGAATCGGTAAGCCCAAACAACATTACCAAAAACATATAGTGTTTGTATCAAGTTGAAAAGCAGTTTTCAGCACATCCAACTCCTTGACTTTGAGCTAATAATATCTCGATCGAAGATCAATTTTAGAAAACAAGGTTGCTCCTTTGAGTTGATCAAACAAATCATCAATTTAGGGAAGTAGATACTTGTTCTTAATGGTTACTTTATTCAAATGCCAGTAGTTGATACACAATCTCAGGGTTTTGTCTTTCTTTTCACAAACAAAACTAGAGCTCCCTACGGTGATATACTCGATCAGATAAATCCTCGATCTAAAAGTTATTGCAACTTAGCTTTCAATTCTTTCGATTCAATCGGAGTCATTCTATATGGTGCAATAGAAATCAGCGTAATATCAGGCGCTACTTCAATAGTAAATTTTACTTCTCTCTCAGGCGGTAAAAGTCTCAAAAATATTCGATTGATGTGAAAGTATACACAATCGTTAACAATTAATAAATTAGTAAGTAAGAGTTATAGTCTCCACAAGGAATATCTATACAAATCAAGAATTGAAAAATTAATACTTAGCAAATTTTTTGGTGATGAAATAAGTTAAAGTGTGATAGATTTTCTAATAAATTAGTAAGTATACGAATTTTATGCCTCCCTAAAAGATAGGGAAAATCACAAGAAATGGGGTGAGATGATCACCCACATGATTGTTCAAGGCAAAAAGGTGTTGATTGCACCTCGCGTGAGTTGCCAATATTACGATGCCTCATATTATACCCATTGACATTTAGAACTTTTAGATTTATTCAAATCCGAAGATTTTGACATGAAAGGTATAATTGACTATTTGAAGGAGGGGCATGGCAAGTGGACTTGCCAAGCCAACTTGAGGTGCCTTTGAAATTCAACACGGTCATCATGTTCTCGATGGCCAAGATGGTGATGCAATTCATTTGCACCCGTTTGGCACCATCTTACAATGCTTCTGATGTTCCGCATACTAAGATGTTATGTCTTATTCTATATTTCAAATAGAGCAAATTTGCATCAGCCATTGGATTTATGAGGAGATGCTCAAGTGCATACGACACCAAAAGCAAAGTATGTACTTCCCGCATTTGATTACAGCCCTATGTCATCAAGTTGATGTTCCCATATCCCCTATCGAGCCATTCATGAGACCCAAGAGGAGCGTGATTCGGGACAACCTATATGGTCAGTTAAGCAAGCTCCAACATAAGCAAAACAGGAGAAAGACCTAATAACTAAACATAGAAGTGACACTTAGGGGTCGATTAAGAGGAAGGGTAAAGCACATACATCGAAGATGACGGAGGCTCACGGACATGTCGATATCAAAGTGGCAGACTCGATGGATGCAAAACATGGGAGACATACTGACCTGCATTGCAGAACAAAATAGCTGGTCTACACCAGTACCACTCTTGGACATGTTCGAGAGGTTTCCACCGCTAGGCGAGGAGGGAACCAATGATGATGATGATGAGGAGGAGGAGGAGGAAAAGGAGACCCCGTTCGTGCCACCAGACTATGAGCTGATACTTCGACCAGACCGCTTATCAAAGAAAAGTGTGGTGATCCACGACCTAAGCCAGTACAGCTCGGCCCAGACTTAAGGAAGGCAAGTAATGGTATTACAAATGACATAGATTTTCTTCCCAATTTAATGTTTAAATTATCTCTTTTGTATTTCATTTAGCATGGATTATTAGTATTTTATACTTAGTTTTCATGTTTTTCAACTCATTGATAGTTAGCTTAAATTCTTGTTATTTTTATCTATTTTTGTTCTAATATCGACGCAAGCAGTCGATATATTGCGTCTTAATATTGTCAGCACAGGAACTAAGCCTAGAAGCTTAATGCTGGATGAATGCAGCCATAACATCAGCTGGTAATTGCGATCAAGAGATGTCACAGCAATGAAACTAAACCTTGAATGAGTAGAGTTAAGTTGAATTCACAACTGGAAGCACCAATGCAGGAATTTTGCAGATGTCGCTGCAATTATGATCTCATAATGCGCTCAGCGATGCAGCTACAATCTACAAATCTGTGAATAACATATTAGAATTGCATAAGTGCACAGCTGTATTCTAACTAATTTTGACAGTTGTAAAATCCAGATCTAGATCTAACAGAGAAGGTTGAATCCTGAAACATTTTAAAGGCTATAAATAGACAAACGAAGAAGGAAAGAAATCATCAAGAGACAAGGGATTTAATTCTGAAAATTCTGTGTGAATTGGAGATTTGAGCTGGAAATCGAGGAGCTGATAAAGCAAGTCTGCAACTGCTTCTGACGAAAGGTGCTTGATGCCGAGCAAGAGGAACAATTAGGGAGTAGGCCTAGTAGTCTATAGATAGTAAGCTTCGTTATACTCTTTAATTCTTCTTAAATGATGATGGATTTTGATGATATTAAATGAATACGAGAGTATCTTTTGATGTTAGATTATTTTGATTCTTACTTTACACTATGTTGAAGCCTAATTTTGATCGGTCCTGAATGATTGGATTAAGCTTTTGGGTTTGAATAGATTTAAATTTATTATTAAATTTAAATTTTTTTAAATTTAAATTTGTTTTAAATTTAAATTTAATTAAAATTTAAATTAATATTAAAAACCCAAATAGAAAGTCCAATTACAATGTCTAAATTACAAAAGCCCAAATCAAGGCCTAAAATACAATTTCAAATAAAATGGCCTCAAAATTACAAGTGGCCCAAAACTCCCAAAAACCAGAAGTCCACTGCCACCACTTGTGCTACTGCCCCATCACCGACCACTAGCACGCTGCCACATCATCAGTAATTGACCAAGACCCAAGCTTCAACTTGCTCTTGCACAGCCGACTGCTACAACCGCCACTGCACCGAACCTGCAAAGGAAAAAAGAGCAAGATAGACATTAAATTGTAAAACAACAAATTAGCATGATTGTGAAAGTGGTTATAAAGCCAGAATTAAACAAATTGTACAGCGGAGGAACCTTTTTTTTGAAATCAATACACGGTTACGAATCTGTTTTTCTTAAACTCGCAAAATCCATACAAAAACAAACCCTTTTTTCGACTTCAAAAAAAACATCACAAAGCAATACAATGAGACTCTTGAAACCTTGGCAGATCAAAACAGGAGATAACAAGCATAGGCATCCATCATTATTAGAACACGAAGCATTGAACACTTGAAAGGTATTAAATACATGCGTTGAATATTGTTATGTCTTTGTTTATTATTCTAACTTCAAGAGTCTTCATCATAAATATTATGCATTAATATTTCTGTTAAGCAAACCTTCATCTGTCAGTTATGGTTTTTAATTGTTTCGAACGTTTAAACACACACACACATATATATATATATATATTAAATTAACTTCATTTAGTTCTTTCAAAAACGCATTAAATACATATTAAATATATTTAATAATTTTATTATTAATAATATTTTAATGATAAAAAAAAGAATGTGAAAGGGTACGTCCATTGGTTGCCATTGCCGTCACCGGAGCCACCACCACCGTCGTTCTTCTAACCTCCGATCTCACCTTCCGAACGCCAATCTCCAAACATGCAAAAGGGAACAAAAGGTTTTAAAAAAAGGTTTTAAAAAAATCTAAATAAACAGATCTGTAATAAAATGGAAATCATGAATCAAATATGGATTTTGACAAACTTTTGGGTTTTGGAAATAGTTTTTTTCTTTTAAAAAGATGATTAAATGGTTTGAAACTAAAAGGGAAACGGGTTTTAAAAATGAAAGAAAGAAAAGGGATGAACTTTTTCTTGCCATCGACAGCGCGTGGACGACGAGGACCGGACGACGATGGCGTGGGCAGCAGTTGGCATTGGCGCGTGTAGCGCGTAGCCCGACGATGGCCGGGTGGAGCACGGATCTCATGGCCGGCTATGGAAGAGAAAGGAGAGAAAAAGGGGGGGCTTCAGTTTTTTTTTAAAAGAATGAAAAAAAATTTTAAAAAAAGACTTTAAAGTGCCTTTTATAGACCCTCAAAACGGCGTCGTTTTGAGGGTTGAGTTTCAGCCCCAAAATGACTTCATTTTGAACTCAGACCCATGGCCAACCCGAGATCCGACCCAACCCACCAAGGATCCGCGTGTTTTTAAGAAAAGGGATATTTATGCAATTGGTCCTTTCGTATTTTTTAATTGTTTCAATTTGTTTTTTTTGTACTTTTAATTATTTTTAATTTGGCCCAATATTTTCCTTTCTTTTCAATTTAATCCTTGGATCTTTTGAAAGCACCAGAGGCTGCCACGTGTCACTATTTTGGCTTATTTATGCAATTAGTCCCTCTTATTTTCAATTTGTTTTAATTTAATCCTTAAATCAAGATCTATTTAATTACAAAATTGGCCTAAAAATGTTTCATGATTTTCAAAGTAGTCCTTTGACTTCAGGATTCCTGAGGGGCTGCCACGTGTCACCCATTTTTTTGGTTTTATTGCCTTGGAGGTCCCTAAACTTTCAAAAATTATATTTTGTTCCGAAAACTTCCAAAAATTACATTTTTGCCCTCGAAATTCCAAAAATTCCATTTTTGACCTCGAATTTCCAAAAATTCCATTTTTAACCCCAAAACTTCCAAAAATTACATTTTGACCCAAAAACTTCCAAAAAATACATTTTTGCCCTAGAAATTCCAAAAATTCCATTTTTGACCCTAAATGTCCAAAAATTCCATTTTTGACCTCGAAACTTTCAAAAATTACCATTTTACCCTCGAATATTTAAAAATTCCATTTTTAACCTTAAAACTTCTAAAAATTACCATTTTGACCCCCGAATGTCCAAAAACTCTATTTTTGACTCCAAAACTTTCAAAAATCACAATTTTGCCCCAAGAGTCTAAAATTACCATTTTGCCCCCGGGTATCCAAAAAGTCTCTTTTTCAATCCTGATTGTATCGTTTTTCTTCCTTGTCGATATTTGCATTTAGTTTTAGTTATTATGCACTCGTATTTTATTTCTGCTTACCATTTATCTTCTTAATTATTTTATTTCGTGTTATTTAATACCCATTATTAATTGTCATTCATATTAAACTCGCATATTCGTTTTCAAAATTGTTTTCATATAAACTTTAAAATCGAGGCAATATTCTTTTATTTCGAGTTTCAAAATTTTACGCCTTAACTTACTAGGTGTGAGTTTTCTTCAAATCGAAATAATCGAATACCCTTAATCGAGGCAATGTTTCCTTATCTTCGATTCTAAAATTTACGCCTTAACTCACTAGGTGCAACCTTTCTCTAAATCGAGATAATCGAACATCCTTTTCCAAAATTTAAAAGGTTTTACAATGGAAAGCTCGTTATCTCTGGATCTCGAAATATTATGTCCTAACTCACTGGACGTAATTTTCTTCCCCGATCACTTTGAAATAGCGGGACTTCCAAGCAAAATCAATTTCTTTTAAACATAGCTCATGCATTCGGTGATTGTATTTTAAACTTTATTCGTGCTTTTAAGGTTTACAAATTAAGACCCGAAAATAATCAATACGGTACCAATTTTGGGCGTATGAGGGTGCTAATCCTTCCTCATGTGTAACCGACTCCCAAACCTGTTTTTTTGGATTTCGAAGACCGACAATTTTTAAACGTATCTTAAACATTTTGCGGTGCTCCAATCACACCCAAATAAAAGATTGGTGGCGACTCCCATTTTCCAAATTTAAAATAATTTTTCGAAACTATGTTTTAAAAATGGTTTCGACAGCTTGGCGACTCCACTGGGACTTTTCAAAATAAACGAGAGTCGAACCAAATTTGATTATTTTTGGGTCTTTTGTAAACTTTTAAAACTTCAGTTTTGTTTAATATACGATCCTTGGCATCCTTTGTGCAACGTTATATTATGTGATATTGCTAGTGTAAATTTGCATACATTTGCATGTGATATTACCCTTTTTAAGTGGAAGCAGAAAACTACTCCTTCGTGAGGTCTTCACCTCCGTGCAGGATAGTGAATCGCTTTCAGGATTAGAAAGTACCCTTATTTTCGTGAAGTTTTCACTTTCGTGCAAACATGCGGGAAATGCGTCCCCCTAAATCGAACTCATCCGTATAAGCCTGTAATGGGTGAGGATCGAGGAAACTGCTGGTTTGGGTACCTCAACTCTAGAACTTGAACCACATGTAGTGAATCCTAGCTGCTTACCTTAGGATAGAACTACACCGAGCTGTTAATGGTCTCCCAAGTCTAGGTTCTCTGTTTTATATCCGTACTTTGTTACCATACTTATGTTCTTTTGCTTTTAATTATTGCTTGCATTACATCTTCATAAGGAAAGTGTGAGTTTAAGCTCAATTACTGAATAGAAAATTGGTCATAAGAAAATGAGTTCCTTGATAAGGTGGAAAACAATATGGTCGTGCGCAAAGAAAAAAGAGATGAAAAACCAATGATTAGCCAGCTGAGTAAGACGAAAACAAAGACCGCACAACGAACCAAACTTTAACTCAACGGCGAAAAAGTGACCGATCACTTAAGTTGACATTTTGGGACCGAAAATCAAAAAACGAGCAAGGGCGAAATTGGAAGATGTCCTACGAAGATTAAAGGCTTTTGAACACTAAGGTGCGATCATAAGCGTATCTGTCTTATGTAAAGGAACTTGTTTTCTAGTAAAATTTTCTAATAGAATTGAGCTATGGGTCAATGTTTTCTTATGCATACATGCATTCATAAGCTGCACATTTTATTAACTTGCACATAATTCCTTGAGAGCCTACTTCAAGTAGAATTGCGTCAAGCATTTAATGGTTGCACAAAGAAGGTAAGAGACACAGTAACATTCTTACTTCTTTGCTTTTAATTGCAATTTGTTCCAAGTTCTATTCTTGTATTAATTACACTTGTTCATTTCGAATCTATCTGCATTACATCCTCATACAAAGAGAGGTATAGTTCTAAGCTCAATTACTAAATAGAAAAGCTGGTCATAAGAAAACAGATATCTTGATAAAATAGAAGACGATATGGTCGGGCTTACATGGAAATGAAAAAAAGAGAATGAAGATCGATTATCTACCAAATGAGCAGGACGAGAACGAAGATCGTGTAATCATCTGAGTATTGGCCTAAGTACGAGAAGTGACTGACCACTCAACCTTTTCAAAATGATATTGTGGACCGAAAGTCAGAAATGAGCCAAGACTATTTGAATGACTTTCTACGAAGATTGAGTCTTTTGAACACCGCAACACGACCATATGCGTATCTATTTTATGTAAAGGAATTTGATTTCTAGTAACGTTTTTCTAATAGAATTGAGCCATAAGTCAATACCTTTCTTATGCATTCATGCATTCATAAGCAGTACATTTTATTAACTTGTGTAATTCTATACAAGCCTACCTTGAGTGAGATTGTGCCAAGCCTTCAGTGGTTATTCGAGCAAGGTAAGAGACGGTTATATTTTGGCTTTTAATTACAATATATTTTGAATCTATTTGCATTGCATTCTCATAAAAAAGGTGTTGATTCATGATTCCATTATCAAATAGAGAACTGGTCATAAGAAAATGGATTCCTTGATGAGGTAAAAGTCAACATGGTCGTGTATATATGGTCAAAGATAAAGGTGATGACCTGTCAAAGGAATGCATGTCAGGGATTCAAGATTACACCCAAGTACATGAAAGCCTTAACAGTTTGCAAGAGTTGAATGAAGTATGGAAGACAAAACAAGATAGATGTCCAATCACGAATATGTTGACATCAATTTTGACCTCTCACTTAATATCGGAATCCAACTTCCAATGGGTTCGCATTTAGAGAGGAAGACATAAGGCCCATCGATAGAAGAGTAAATCGCTTTATCTTTTTGCCCAATGATTCAAAACAATAAAGTCTACTTTCAATATGACGATCATCATTACCTAATAAAGGTTAAAATAAGAGATTCACCTTTTCTGAGTCCTAACACGGTATTGGAATTTCAACTTAGTGGTTTCACCGTCAGAAACATGGACATATTGTAGAAGAATACATTACAAAAAGAGAAGAGAATAAGTACATTGCTTTGGAAAACCTGTAAGGTTTAATACACTCAGATACAAGAAAGAATGACGACGTCTTCATCTCAAACACGATTGAGTTAGTCATTTTGCTTAAAGTATCGAGGCACGTAGAGGTCACGATTGCAGATTCATTTTATCGGTTTGACAAAAGAATCACTCATGTCCTAGCAATCTTGCCACTAAGCACCTGTCGAAGAAAGGGCAAAAGAAGGTGCATTGATTCACGACTTTTGTTGGTATGGTCCCATAGCCGTTTGAAAAGTAAAAAAAGTCTTGTCGAGAATTCTCTGAAGACTACTCTCTATTGACGAGATTTGTGACCATTCAAAGACAAGACGACAGTGCCAAAGACAATGAGAATAAACGAGAAATGATTTCAACACGCTTAGGGGCAAGTCTGAGATAGGGGCCATGTTATAAGCAAAAACTTGACCCAAATGCGAGAAATGACTAAATGCTTGTAGACTTTATCCATTCAAGACTGATGTTTTGAACTTGAAATAAGGGGCAAACTGGAGCAAAAATTAGGACTTTGAATATTAAAACACGTCCATATATGCTTCTGCCTAATGTAAAACAATTTGCTTTCTAGTAAAGTTGTCTAACGGAATGGAACCAAGAATCAACGCCTTATTGCATGCATTTTATCATTTCATGTGCATTAGCATTTTCTGCATCAAATTTTAATAAGATTCCACATATTTGAAACCCTCATGTGAGAGAGAGTCATTTACCCTGAAAATGAAGGCTGAGAGACAACATGATAAATCAAGATATGAATTGATAAAAAATCGAGAAAAAATCAGGTGAAGAATGGAACCTATTGAGAGTTCGTCCCCACACCCTTGGAAGTGTTTTGGACAACTAGACAGTGGAGGAGTTTCTTGTAGTTTTTAGTACTTTTTTAGGAAAATATTCAGAATATACTTATCACTCTAAGTCCGAGAGTAATAGGGATCCTTTTATGATGGGCACATGACCATTATCTTTTATTTCAATAAAAATGATACATTGTTTTTGTCCCATTTGGCAAATACTTTACCATTCTTCTTATTTGTTCATACCACAATTAATCATTCTTTAGTTCAATTATTCTTTGGATCCCCTTTTCCTTTATGCTGGGTCCCTTTATATCAAAGATACGAGCAACGCTGCTGTTGACTTAAACCCTTTTGAGTAAGACATGTGTCTAGAAAAACTTTAAGGCTTTGAAAATGATAAAGAATGTAACTTGTCTCTCGATCTGCTACGGATGGTTGAGCAAGACACGAAACAGACATCACCTTGAAGAGTCGTGATTCTAAGTGAGGATTGAGACATGAGTCTTTGTAAAACAAGGCAAGCTACCTCGAAAATCCAGAGGTCTTTGCATGATCCTATCAAGGCATGCCAGATTCAACGAACCGATGTCATGACATATAGACTCTCATAAAGGAAGAATGTAATCCAATTCAACAGAAACTTGAAAAATTGAGGCTCGACGTGTTATCAAAAAAAAAGAGAAAGAAAGAAAAAAAAAGAGAAAAAGAAAAATGGGTCGAAAATCCGCAAAGGGCATTTTAAAAACCCAATAAAAAAGGTAAAAAAGGAAAAAGCAAGAAAAGGAAGAAAAAGTCAAAGATGAAAACCCGCAAAGGGCATCTTGAAAATTTATTCTCCATCATCTTTCCATGTCATGGCCTCTTTCCATGTGAAGCTGAACACTATCGAGCCAACTTTGCAAAAGAGTTTCTAAGGTACATAAATTCGTCTACATGATCATTGATTACTACTTCCCAGGTTAGTGGGCGGTTAAGTGGATTATTGAAAATGAGAGATTATGTGCCGATATATAATGCCAAGAAAGGATCATATCCAACGATGACTTGAACTTGAGCAACAGCACGATAACAAAGTCTGCAGTCAATTCAAGAACAAATATCACGACTCAAGCACTACATCGCCAAAAATGGGGCATTGGCAGGGGACCAATAAAGACAATAAAGGATTGATTGGATTCATAGCAGAAACCTACAAAGACTCGACATGAGAAATAACCATTTGCCTTCGAGGCTTATCGGGCTAGTCACTGGGGCAACACCTTTTGTACTAGAATAAAAATCGTCCTATCCATTAGAATCAAGTTTCCTTCCCTCCAAATTTTGTTAGAGCTGATAAAGCAGAATGGATCTAATCCAAATCTAGTTAGCTAGATTTGATTGAAGAGAAGATACTAAAAGTCATCCATCATGATTCAAATGACAAGGGTTTACGATAAAGAAGGATCCGCTCTATAGAACTCCATGAGAGAGCTCTAATTTTGAAAAGGACCTTGATTACAAAAGACTTCCAAGGAAAACGGATGTCAAATTGGGAAAGGCCCCATGAGATGAAGAAAGTCCTTTTGGAAAAGCTTTAATTTTGGATCAAAATGGACAGCAAAAGACATGCCCAACTTCATGAACTCAGATACAATGAAAAAAAAAATTTAAAAAAAAAGAGAAAGAAGAAGAAGAAAAAGAAGAAGAAAAAGAGAGAAAAAAGGAAGAAAAGCAAAAACAAGAAGAAAAACAGAAATAGAAAAAGGGAGAGGTCGAGGTGAAAACCCGTAAAGAGCATCTCGAAACCTAAGGAGATTTGAATTGAAAACCTGAAAAGGTAGCTCAAATTCGAATAAGAAAAAAAGGGCATGAAGTGGTCCTCTCTCTCAAAAGTAGCAAGGTGGAGAAACTTTACACCTTGAGGCATTGACAAAGTACTCTAAGTTTCATGAACACATGTAAAGCTCAGAATGGTCTTCGCCAAGTTTGCTCATTGAAGCTCATACTTTGATATCCGGGGCACCTAACTCCATTCTTTGTTCACCTTAGGTTTTGCAACTTGTGATTAATACATGCCATTTTTTTGTGAGCTTTGCCTCCATGAAATTTATTCGCCTTGCGATCATGTCCAAGCATTTCTGCATCAAAACAATGATCAATGAACCAATGACCTTTTCATTCATACAAGCTTTAACCTTCAATCAAATTCAATTTCATCCATTTCGTAACCATGTTCAAGCACGACAACCAGTGGACTAATGATCCATCTAACTCTATTCTTTGCCCACTTTATATTTGGCATCCTTTAACCAATATGGGTCACTTTTAATCTTTTCATTCATGTGAGCTTTACCTCCAATAAAATTTCATTTGCCTTGCCACCATGCTCAAAGCAAACTCCGCATCGAAATAACGATTAATAAACCAAACGATCTTTTCATTTATACGACCTTTGTTTTCAATCAAATTTGAATCCATCCACCTTATAACCCTATGCAAGCATTTTTGCATTGAAATAATGGTTAGTGGTCTAAACGATATAAGGAATAAAAGGATTTCTACATATTGTTCTGGAAAATTTCTAAATATTATAGAGACCTGAAATAGGACCACTAGTTAGAGAAAACCCGAGGGTTAGCAAGATCTCAAAATAAATAGTCCAAATTACGACTACCTCTTTAGGTTTCATGACAATGATACACATACATAAAACATGATAACACATCAGTGATAGGACTTAGACAAACGACGAACAATGTCGACCTAAGGACTAAAATAAAATCATTTCTCAAATATGACATTTTGCATTCATCATTCATACCCATCTATTTAGGAGCATTTGACTCATCCTGATCATGGCATCCTAACAATTTGACCTACATAGAGGTCCATGAAAGCATATTCCATAGGTTTGACGGGAAAGATCTAAGGCTGCAACGACGGATCTAGTATCGCAAAGATACAAAAGGTAAGGTTTAAGTCGCAACGGGGAACCTTATACCTCGAAGACATGAAGGGAAAGATCTAAGCCGCAACGGCGGATCCAGTACCAAGAAGACACGACGGGAAAGATCTAAGACCGCAACAGTAGATCCAGTACCACGAAGACATAAGGGAAAGATTTAAGCCGCAAGGGCAGATCCAGTACCACGAAGACATGAAGGGAAAGATCTAAGTCGCGACGGCGGATCTAGTACCATGAAGACATGAAGGGAAAGATCTAAGCCGCGACGGCGAATCCAGTACCACGAAGATTTGGTTTAAGTCGTAATGGCGAACCCGGTACCTTAGAAACATGACAAGAAAGGTCGAATCCAAGACGATGAAACTTCCACCTTGAAGTCATAGTGGATCAGATTAAAACTATAATAGCAAGTCTTTATCTCTTTGAAGTTGCAGTAAGAGCAAGATGAAGCTTCGACATCAAATCCTATATTCATGAAGATGCAGTAGAGATGGATTCAAATTACATCATTTCATTCTTACCCTTAGATTCAAGAAGGGAAAAATGAAGATTCTGATCCCTTACCCCGAGCCAGGGGTAGATTGAAGCCATTTGATCTCTTACCCCGAGCTTGAGGCAGATCATCATCAATCAATCTCTTACCCGAGCCAAGGGCAGATTGCAACCATTTGATCCTTTACCCCAAGCTTGGGCAGATCGTCGTCAACCAATCTCTTACCCCGAGCCAAGGGCAGATTGCAGTCATTTGATCTTTTACCCCGAGCCTAGGGCAGATCATCGTCAACCAATCTCTTAACCTGAGCCAGGGGTAGATTACAATTATTTGATCTCTTACCCCAAGCTTGGGGCAGATCACCATCAACCAATCTCCTTACCCTAATCACGGGGTAGATTGCGATTATCCACAAGTGAGGCGGTCATCTTCCTGATGAGATACAGAGAAGTATACCAACTCAAGGCTCAAAGTGAGCAAATCTTCGAACACCAGCTTCCTGATGAGATACTGAGATGTGGACCAAATTCATCTTCCTGATGAGATACAGAGAAGCGGATTGAAACAAATGATGTGGTCATCTTCCTGATGAGATACTGAGAAGAAGACCAAATCAAACCCACGCTCGATGTGAGCAAATCTTCGAACCCCAGCTTTCTGATGAAACACAGAGAGTGGATCAGATACTGAGAAGAAGACCAAATCAAACCTACGCTCGATGTGAGCAAATCTTCGAACCCCAGCTTCCTGATGAAACATAGAGAAGTGGATCAAAATAAGTGATACGGTCATCTTCCTGATGAGACACTGAGAAGAAGGTCAAACTAATGAAACCAAAGTCAAAGATTACGGTGACGAATTCCATCCTTCTTGAAATTTCAAGAAAAGGGAGTGGAGTCACAGTAGCAAATTTTGTCTTTTTGAAAATTGCCCAAGGGCAAGATGGAATCACAACATCAAAAGATGTAAAGGCAGATGCGGCAAAATCAAACGACCAATAAAGCGAAGGATAGACCAATCGAAGAAAGAGCAGCGAAGAAATGGAACTTGATAAATTGGGCTTTCTTTAGTCTTTGCTCCATTCCTGTTACACAGCAACGAGCAAAGAGGGGCAGCTGTTGAAGCCCAATTTTGACCGGGCCTGAATGATTGGATTAAGCTTTTGGGTTTGAATAGATTTAAATTTATTTATTATTAAATTTAAATTTTTTAAAATTTAAATTTGCTTTAAATTTAAATTTAATTAAAATTTAAATTAATATTAAAAACCCAAATAGAAAGTCCAATTACAATGTCTAAATTACAAAAGCCCAAATCAAGGCCTAAAATACAATTTCAAATAAAATGGCCTCAAAATTACAAGTGGCCCAAAACTCCCAAAAACCAGAAGTCCACTGCCACCACTTGTGCTACTGCCCCATCACCGACCACTAACACGCTGCCACATCATCAGTAATTGACCAAGACCCAAGCTTCAACTTGCTCTTGCACAGCCGACTGCTACAACCGCCACCGCACTGAACCTGCAAAGGAAAAAAGAGCAAGATAGACATTAAATTGTAAAACAACAAATTAGCATGATTGTGAAAGTGGTTATAAAGCCAGAATTAAACAAATTGTACAGCGGAGGAACCTTTTTTTTGAAATCAATACACGGTTACGAATCTGTTTTTCTTAAACTCGCAAAATCCATACAAAAACAAACCCTTTTTTCGACTTCAAAAAAAACATCACAAAGCAATACAATGAGACTCTTGAAACCTTGGCAGATCAAAACAGGAGATAACAAGCATAGGTATCCATCATTATTAGAACACGAAGCATTGAACACTTGAAAGGTATTAAATACATGCGTTGAATATTGTTATGTCTTTGTTTATTATTCTAACTTCAAGAGTCTTCATCATAAATATTATGCATTAATATTTCTGTTAAGCAAACCTTCATCTGTCAGTTATGGTTTTTAATTGTTTCGAACGTTTAAACACACACATATATATATATATATTAAATTAACTTCATTTAGTTCTTTCAAAAACGCATTAAATACATATTAAATATATTTAATAATTTTATTATTAATAATATTTTAATGATTAAAAAAAGAATGTGAAAGGGTACATCCCTTGGTTGCCACTGCCGTCACCGGAGCCACCACCGCCATCGTTCTTCCGACCTCCGATCTCTCCTTCCGAACGCCAATCTCCAAACATGCAAAACGGAACAAAGGGTTGTAAAAAAAGGTTTTAAAAAAATCTAAATAAACAGATCTGTAATAAAATGGAAATCACGAATCAAATATGGATTTTGACAAACTTTTAGGTTCTGGAAATAGTTGTTTTTTTTAAAAAAAGTTGAGTAAATGGTTTGAAACTAAAAGGGAAATGGGTTTTTAAAAATGAAAGAAATAAAAGGGATGAACTTTTACCTGCCATCGACGGCGCGTGGACGACCAGGACCGGACGGCGGTGGCGTGGGCAGTAGTCGGTGTTGGCACGGGTCTTATGGCTGGCTATGGAAGAGAAAGGAGAGAAAAAAGGAGGGCTTCAGTTTTTCTAAAAAAGAATGAAAAAAAAAGACTTAAAAGTGTCTTTTATAGACCCTCAAAACGACGTCGTTTTGAACTCAGACCAATGGCCAACCTAAGATCCGACCCGACCCACCAAGGATCCGCGTGTTTTTAAGAAAAGGGATATATATGCATTTGGTCCTTTCGTATTTTTTAATTATTTCAATTTAGTCCTTTTTGTACTTTTAATTATTTTTAATTTGGCCCAATATTTTCCTTTCTTTTCAATTAATCCTTGGATCTTTTGAAAGCACCAGAGGCTGCCACGTGTCACTATTTTGGCTTATTTATGCAATTAGTCCCTCTTATTTTCAATTTGTTTTAATTTAATCCTTAAATCAAGATCTATTTAATTACAAAATTGGCCCAAAAAATTTTCATGATTTTCAAATTAGTCCTTTGACTTCAGGATCCTGAGGGGCTGCCACGTGTCACCTATTTTTTTGGTTTTATTGCCCTAGAGGTCCTTAAACTTCCAAAAACTACATTTTGCCCCCAAAATTTCAAAAATTCCATTTTTGAACCCGAAACTTTTAAAAATTACCATTTTACCCCAAGAGTCCAAAATTACCATTTTACCCCAAGAGTCCAAAATTACCATTTTACCCTCGTGTATCCAAAAAGTTCGTTTTCAATCTCGATTGTATAGTTTTTTTTCCTTGTCAATATTTGCATTTAGTTTTAGTTATTATGCACTCGTATTTTTTTTCTTCATTTTTCTGCTTAATTATTTTATTTCGTGTTATTTAATACTCATCATTAATTGCTCATTCATATTAAACTCGCATATTCGTTTTCAAAATTATTTTCATTAAAACTTTAAAATCGAGGTAATATTCTTTTATTTCGAGTTTCAAAATTTTACGCCTTAACTTACTAGGTGTGATTTTTCTTCAAATCGAAATAATCGAATACCCTTAATCGAGGCAATGTTTCCTTATCTCCGATTTTGATATTTGCGCCTTAACTCACTAGGTGCAACCTTTCTCTAAATCGAGATAATCGAACATCCTTTTTCAAAATTTAAAAGGTTTTACAAAGAAAAGCTCGTTATCTCTAGATCTCAAAATATTATGTCCTAACTCACTAGACGTAATTTTCATCCCCAATCACTTTGAAATAGCGGGACTTCCAAACAAAATTGATTTCTTTTAAACATAGCTCATGCATTCGAGGATTGTATTTTAAAATTTATTCGTGCTTTTAAGGTTTACAAATTAAGACCCGAAAATAATCAATACGGTACCAATTTTGGGCGTATGAGGGTGCTAATCCTGCCTCATGTGTAACCGATTCCCGAACCTATTTTTCTGGATTTCAAAGACCGAAAATTTTTAAACGTATCTTAAGCGTTTTGTGGTGATCCAATCACACCCAAATAAAAGATTGGTGGCGACTCCCAATTCCAAATTTAAAATAATTTTTCGAAACTTTGTTTTAAAAATGGTTTCGACACACTACTTATTCGTTTATTCTTGGATCTAACCGCTCTAAACACAAAAGTGAAATTGTAGTACGTCGACATCGAGAGATACGGTGACAGGTTAGATTAACAAGTGGGTTAGGCGAGAGCTGCCCGGAGCTGGGATAAAAACCAGTTACTTGTACTTGGATACACATCGTTACTCGCACCGAGAGGTGGAGTGATGTATTTGAGTCGAGATTAAGTAGGGAGTTGTTGTTGGTAAGAACTCAAAGGGACTTCATTGCAGCGACAATTCATCTATATCTTACCTTGTCGACGCATCTAGCGTTGCAACTTAGCAATATTCAGTGAACCATTTCTACCTTTTACACTTGGTCACATTTATATTTCATGCATTTTAATATTTAGTATTTAACACTCAACACAATTGGATTTATTTTCAGTACACTAACATTTAATCTCTGAAGTTTAACCTTAATTGCGTTGACATTGATTGACTATTTTAGTGTGTAGATCTGACCTATTACACTAACATCAGTACTCACATTATTTTTAATTTCAGTATTGATTGCTCCGACATTTAGACATCAAGAACCCATTCCTCGTGGGATCGATATCTGATAGATTTGTCTATCAACTATACTTGCATCGACGTGTATATGCTTGCACAATCGTTGTGTCGTAAAAACACCGATCAAGTTTTGGCGTCGTTGTCGGGAAATGGCGATTGTTTAATGTCGACTTTTGTAGTTGCAATTAATTCTACTTACTTAACTTTTAATTTTTATTAATCTGTTATTATTTCTCTAATTGTTTTCTTTTTTAGATCTTTAATTGTGGCATGTCCACAAGGAGAAATCCTAAGGACATTGTAAGCTTTGATCCGGAGCTTGAGAGAAAACTTAGGAGGAGAAGGCAAGAACAAAGGAAAATGGCTGGTAACAACAACAACAACAATAATTTACCACCATTGCTACCACAAAATGACATTCCTCCAGTGCTACCACAAGCAGTCAATGATTTACTACCACGTCCATAAGAAGAGCAAATACAGAATAGGATAATAAGAGATTTTGTTGTGCCTATACTCGATGATCTACAACCAGGGGTTGTGAGACCAGCTATCCAGGCTGGTAATTTTGAACTGAAACTGATGATGTTTCAGATGCTCAACTCCAATGGGCAGTATTCAAGTTTTTCGCATGAAGACGCACGAGAACATTTGAAATCATTTTTACTTATTTGTGTATCCTTTAGTCAACATGGTGTCCCTGATGATGCCTTGAAAATGCAATTATTTCCTTATTCGTTGCAGGGTAAAGTAAGAACATGGTTCTTAGGATTACCGGCAAGATCTATCACATCTTGGAATGCATTAGCAACACAGTTTGTTTTGCATTTCAATCCGCCGACAATGAACGCAAGGTTGCGAAATGACATCATTGCATATCATCAACTTGATGATGAGAATTTACACACAACATGGGAGCATTACAAAGCATTGCTTCGACGTTGCCCAATGAATGGAACTCAACAAGAGACCCAGATTGAGATTTTTTATAATGGTTTAAATGCTCAGACAAGAAATCTTATCGACGCATCTGCAAATGGTCCATTGTTGGATTGCACATATGATGAAGCTATTCGAATTCTAGAGAAGATTAACGACTACCAATATCTAATCTCTCGTTCTGCACAGGTAAAAACTAACCCTGGAGTTCTTGAATTAGATATTATTTCTGCATTGTCAGCGTAGGTATCCTCACTGACCAACATCATAAAGAATATGAAAGGAACAAGCGATATTGCTCCTATACAAGTGGCCCAGCAATTGTATACGTCGATATTTTCCTGTGAGATTTGCAACGACAATCATAGCTATGAGGACTGTCCACAACATGCAGAAAATGCATACTACGTCAACAACATCCGAGGGGATCATTTGGTAACTCATACAATAATAGTTCTCAAAAACCTTGAGGGAATCAAAATACTTTCCTATTCAGATATGGAAATTCCTCAAATTAATGGGGATATAGGTAAGGGAGTTACAATAATAACCAAATGTAGAATTATCATCAGAATCCACAAGTAAATTCTCGTTCTGACCAGGTGCAGTCACATAATCCAAGGCAATCATAATCGCGATTACAGCCACAATAGTTTGTACTACCATAAATGCAAGGACAACATCATCAGCATTAACAGCAGCAGTTTGCTCAACCAAAGGCAGATCTTATAGCTGCTCTTGAAGCAATGATGTGCGAGCATATCACACGAATCGAAGCAATAGTGCAAGGAAATTCTTCTTCCATACGAGTATTGGAAGCTCAACTCGATCAGTTAGCTTCTAATCTCAGCAATAAATCGCCAGGTATTCTGCCTAGTGATACTGAAAATCTAACGCAAATGGGGAAGGAGCATTGCAAAGTAATCATATTAATGAGTGGAAAATAGACAGTAGAGCTAAGCAATTCTGATCAAAACCATGTCGAAGCATCCACTTCACAGTAACAAGAAGAAGATATAACTGAAGGAAGTCAAGCAAAAACCAATACTGAGGAACCAACTATAGTACCATCTCTGCCTACAATCTGTCTAAATAAGTTGTTGACGTAATCATCAATGTCGATACCACTGAGTTATTCACAACAACCCACTGCCACAACACCTTTGTCGTTCCCACAACGATTCAAAGAAAAAGTCCATGACAAAGATTACCAAAAGTTTGTTTCTACTTTGAAACAATTGCATATTAAAATACCTCTAATAGATGCTCTTATGCAGATACCCAGTTATGGGAAATACATGAAGGAGCTGTTATCGAAGAAAAATAAATTTTCTGACATCAAAACAATTACGCTCACAGAGGGCACAGCGCTGTACTCATAAACAAGTTGCCAACCAAGATGAAAGATCTTGGCAGCTTCACAATCCCATGCTCTATAGGGAATCATTACTTAGGTAAAGCTTTATGTGATCTAGGAGCTAGTATTAACCTAATGCCTTTGTCTACTTTTAAGAAATTAGGAATAGGTTCGATGAAGCCCACTGCGGTGACATTGCAACTGGCGGATAGATCTCTTGCACAACCGGAGGGACAAATTAAAGATGTTCTTGTTCAAGTTGATAAGCTGGTGTTCCCTGTTGATTTTATCATCCTAGAATGCGAAGAAGATAAGGAGATACCCATTATTTTGGGATGACCATTTCTTACAATAGGAAGAACACTTATCAACGTGTTCAAGGGAGAACTAGTGATGCGTCATAATGATGACCATGTAACCTTTAGTGTGTTTGAGGCATCACCGTCCAGACCTAAAGATCAATGCCACTACATAGACGTGTTGAACGAAATTATTTTGGAAGAATTTCATGCAAGGAGTTCAACATTTTCTGGTGATGATGCGGCAACATCTACCAATGACATCCTAGATGACTGTGCTGACAAAGAGGAAGTGAACAATTGTGAGCTGCATAAAATATGGCAAATGGAATCTTTGGATTTGTCTAACAGGATAATCCTAGTGTTTAAACCATCTATTGAGCAAGCTCCTACCTTGGAGTTAAAATCATTGCCGACACATTTCAAATATGTCTTCCTTGGTGACAACGAGACACTACCTGTTATTGTCAATGCATCTCTCGATGCAATGCAAGAAGATAAGCTTATCGCAATTTTGAAAGAACATAAGAAAGCTATAGCTTGGAGCATTGCAGATATCAGAGGCGTCAGTCCCTCTTTTTGTATGCACAAGATTAGGCTAGAAGATGAAAAAAAGCAATCAATTGAGCAGCAACGAAGACTCAATGAAAAGATGAAAGAAGTAGTGAAGAAGGAAATTATCAAATGGTTAGATGCGGGCATTAAATATCCCATCTCCAATAGTGATTGGGTAAGCCCCATTCAATGTGTGCCTAAAAAGAGTGGTTTCACAGTTGTGACCAACGATAAGAATGAGTTAATCCTTACTAGCATTGCAAATGGCTGGCGAGTATGCATGGATTACCAACGACTGAATGCGGCCACAAATAAGGACCATTTTCCATTACTTTTCATCGATCAGATGCTGGATAGGTTAGTTGGTAAAGCCTATTATTGTTTCTTAGACGGATACTCTGGATACAACCAAATTGCTATCACACCGGAGGATCAAGCAAAGACAACGTTCACATGCCCTTTTGGAACATTTGCTTTCCAAGCATGTCGTTTGGGTTATGTAATGCGCCAGCAACATTCCAGAGATGTATGATGGCAATTTTTTCGGACATGATCGAGGATTCCTTAGAGGTATTCATGGATGATTTCTCTGTCTATGGACAGAATTTCAACCAATGCATTGACATTTTGGCAAGAGTCTTAAAGAGATGTGATGATACAAATCTAGTTCTGAATTGGGAGAAATGTCACTTCATGGCAACTGAAGGCATTATCCTCGGGCATTGGATATCTTGTCAGGGCATTGAGGTTGATAAAGCAAAGGTCGAAATCATCGAAGAATTACCACCACCCACCACTGTCAAAGCAATAAGAAGCTTTCTTGGATATGATGGCTTTTATAGACGATTCATCAGAGATTTCTCCAAGATAGCTAAACCCTTATGCTCGTTACTAGAGCAAAATAAAATGTTTGTGTTCGATACCGCCTATCTGGACGCGTTCAAAACAATAAAAAAAGCTGGTACAAGCTCCGATTGTCATCGTAGTGGATTAAACACAACCTTTCAAACCTATGGGCGATGCTAGTGACTTCGCTATAGGAGTTGTCCTAGGCCAAAGAAAAGAAAAGATATTTCATACTATTTATTATGCTAGTAAAACTCTAACCAAAATGCAGGTCAATTATACCACGACTAAAAAAGAGTTGCTAGCAATAGTCTTCGCATTTGAAAAGTTTCATTCTTATCTTGTCGACACAAAGACCATAGTTTACACGGATCACTCAACATTGAGACACCTTTTCAACAAAAAAGATACCAAACGTAGACTCATCAGATGGATCCTATTACTTCAAGAATTTGATGTGAAAATCAAAGATAGGAAAGGATCTGAAAATCAAGTAGCTGACCACTTGTCTCGACTGGAAACTGGGAGTAAAAATAGGCAAACAACTCAGATTGTCGAGGCATTTCCTGATGAGCAATTATTCGCTGTTGATACATCACCATGGTATGCTAATATCGTCAACTACCTTGTATGTGGGAAGCTACTTATAAGTGCAACTGGTCACAAGAAAAGTAGGTTGATACGCATTGCTGCTAAATACCATTGGAATGAGTCATACTTATTTAAGGTATGCGCCGATAATATAATTCGTTGCTGTGTACCTGAAGAAGAAATTATGTTAATCCTGCAACACTTCCATGATGCCCCTTATGGAGGCCATTTTGGTGGCACAAGGACTGCTGCAAAGGTCTTCCAATTAGGATTCTATTGGCCTAATATGTTTTGAGACGCTCACAACTTTGCACAACAATGTGATCGTTGTTAACGCCTGGTTCAATATCTCGACGCAATGAAATGCTCCAACAACCCATTATGGAGGTAGAGCTCTTCGACATTTGAGGTATAAATTTTATAGGACCATTTCCAAACTCTTTTGAAAATATGTATATCTTAGTGGCTGTTGATTACGTCTCAAAGTGGATTAAAACTATTACAGTGCCAAGAGACAACGCTCAGACAGTGTTGAAATTCTTTCACACATACATCCTCACAAGGTTTGGAACACTGAGAGCATTGATAAGCGACTAAAACACTCATTTCTACAACAACCAAGTAGTGACTGCATTAAAATGATATGGTGTGAAGCATCGTATGGCTACCACGTATCATCCACAAACTAATAGTCAAGTCAAAGTACCCAATTGTCAAATTAAAAGCATACTTGAGAAGATGGTTAACCCATCTAGGAAGGATTGGTCTACCCGGCTACATGATGCATTGTGGGCACTTCGCACCACTTACAAAACCCTTTTGGGGATATCACCATATCAACTAGTTTTTGGGAAGTCTTGCCACTTCCTTGTCGAACTTGAACATAAGGCTATGTGGGCAATTAAGCAAGTAAATTTGGACTATGATGCCGCTGGAAAGAAAAGACTGTTGGACATCACGGAATTAGAAGAAATCAGACGCCATGCTTATGAAAATACAGTGATATACAAGGAAAAGACAGAAATGGCATGACAACATCATTTTGCATCGATAATTTCATCCTAGTCAATTGGTACTTTTATTTAATTAACGTTTAAAATTACATCCAGGGAAATTTTGATCAAAGTGGTCAGGTCCATTCAAGGTTGTCGAAGCATTTCAAAGAGGTGCGATGACAATCGAAAACTTATAGGATGGACAACAATTTAAGGTGAATGGCCAACATCTTAAACACTATGTGAGCCCAGATGTTCGAGAACCAGACGAAACCGTCGACCTGGTGACATTTAAATAATGTCGATGTATTTCTTTATTTACTTTTAGTTGTTTCACTTTTCGTTATGTTGTTTCAAATTCTTAACAGAAATAAAAATCATCTTTTTGTCGACGCATCGAAGCACAGATTATCGGCGCAGTCAGCATTACTTTTTCAGTAAGAATCGCATTGATTGATTCTTTCCTCTCCCAGCAGTTGGATCAAAACAAATTGGTACGATCTGCAGTCTGGTAATTAATAGCTACAAACGCAACGTTTCCCCGTGTTTTTCCACTCATTACGTTTAGGTTATATAATCCCCCTCATGACAGTTATCTTTTCTCTTCATATCCGCCATTGCTACTGTAACTTATTTTCTTTAGTGTCTTCATACTTCTTTTCCCTATTTCTAAGCGATATTTCTCTGCAACTCTTCTTTACTTTCTTTTTCTTTCATCATGGCTAAAACTCGTTCTTTCAAAAATACTCCTAAATCCTCTTCCAAGAACACTTCAACTACTCCTATTGAGGTTCCGTCCACGACACCACTGCTTTCATCAACAGGTCCAGTTTTGTTCCTAACAATTGTGGCCAAAGATTGGTATCATAATGTTATGCTAAAGCGCAACATCCACCCTGAATAGGGCTTTCAACTTTCCCCACATCTAACTCTTGGAAAATAAGTTTATTGCACCATCAGCCACCTTGGGTGGGAATATTTTTGCGACCATCCTTCAAGTTATTCCCCTACTTTGGTTAGGGAATTTTATGCAAATTTGATGGACCAGGAGTAGGAGTTTGTGTTCGTTAAAGAGGGGTTGGTGTCATGGAGTGCGGCACATATCAATATTTTGCTACAGATTTTGGAACAGATAAATGAGCATGCATCTTTCATGCACGGTTTGAACAATGATAGCTTGGCCCAGATGATAAATGACCTTTATGTCGATCGTGCTACATGGATAGGAAATGGATTTCATAACTATACAATGCATAGGCGCTAACTTACAACCTTTTGTAAGGTATAGTTTCCTTTCATTAACAATCGTGTTATGCCTTCAACTCACAGTAGTACGGCCATACTAGACCGTATATGTCTATTGCATTCCATCCTGTATCACTGACACATTAACATTGGAGAGTTAATACATGCTCAGATTGCAAAAGCTGTAGGAAAGCAAAATGGTATCTTTCCTTTTCCCTCTCTTATCTTGTTACTCTGTCAACACAAGGGCATTATGCCCCAAGATGATGAAGAGGTTCTGTACAACAAAGGTCCGATCAACGATATATCGGTTGAGAGGATGACACGAGGCCAAGATACACCTATGGCCAAGGAAACCTCAAAGAAGAAAGACAAAGGAAAAGGGAAAAAGAAAGAAGAACAGACCAATGCGCCCACAAATCCACAAGTGTTGAGAAGATTGGCTAGTTCGAAAATCCATCTTGATCATATTGATACGCTTATAATCCGCCTCATGAACGTATTAGACGATTTGGATTACAGGTAGCATGTATTTTATGCATACACAAAAGCTTGGAACGAAGCCATTGTCGTTACATTATGTCACATCAACATCAGACCACTACCAGATTTCCCAGCATTCCCTGATATCTTCTACCCTATACACCACTCCTCATCTAACCAGCCTACTACTGATGGTAGGCCTACTCAAATGCCAACAAGAATTCAGATATCTGATGATGAAAACGATAAAGAGCATTCAAAGGTTGGGGAGGATTACTATCGCAACATTGCTGATCTGTTCAAGGATGAATTCTCCAACAGTCTAGGCATAAATATGGCTGAGAAAAAATTGTTGCGGAAGAAGATGTCGATGCAGTCGATTACGCTGACACTGGCCCAATTGAACTTGAGCAACATATGGAAGAGGAGCAAATCAGGAAGGTGATCAAGAGAAGGATGAAGAAAAAGAAGAAGAAGGAAGAAGAGAAGGAAGAAACTGAACCTGCCAAGGTGCAGGAGGAGAAGGAACCCGATGCCCCAACAATGATTATTGAGGATGTTGTGGGGGCATCCAGCTCAGAAGAGACTCGACCTACTGTGAGTCAGACTGAGGTTATCACTGGCGAAATACAAGAACTGAATCCTCTGGCTATTGTGCCTTACATAACACCACTCGCCGAGATCCATCCATCAGAGGTGACAATTGATGAGGCTGTCACTCAACCAGCAGAGCAGGAGCAATCCATCAAGCCGGTTGGTTCAAAGGATAGGAAGCGGAAGAGGTGCAAGGACAGGAAAAAGAAGAAACATTATGATGAGGGAGAGCACCCGAAAAAGAAGAAGAAGAAAATCAAAACAGCCTCTACATCGGCTGCTGCTGAATAATTTGGTACATCTCTTTTTAGTTACTTTTCATGCATTTTTCTTATGCCTGCATTGTCATTATCACTGAATTCCTCTTAGTTTACTACATTGTAGCTGCATTGTCATTCATTTTGTATATCTATTATCAGTGCATTGAGGACAATGCTGACATTAAGTTTAGGGGGGAAGCTAATCTGACTTGGAAATACAACTACACCTTCTTATTTGACTTTTATTTTGTTTCTTTAGTAATGAAAAGTGACAAAATTTCAACAGAAATGTGCCCACAAATTTTTATTTTGATGCGTAATTCTTAAATTGTTTGAATATTAATGTGGAAATTAGATAAGTATGAATGAATGCTGAGTCTGGTATTTTGGAATGAATAATTGAAATTGTTTTAGTAATGGATGGATAGTATTGGTGTTGAATCTTGAACTAACTGTTCAGTACAATGACATTGTATGAATAAAAGACACTCCAATATGAGTGCGTTATGACTTTTAAGGGAGAACACTCCCCTGCAGACAAAGAAAAGAAAACTTATCTAGCCAAAGGTTGTAACTGCAAGAGTATGTTTCGACACAATTACATGCCTCCTAGGGGTTTGTTGTAACCCATCGTTACTGCCCAGGAACAAAGGTAAAGTAATGCAATGACATCTTTCAGTCACTTACAACAATGAGAAAAAGAAGAAAGAAAGAAAAATAAGAATAAATTGCTGAAATGGTTCAAGGAAGGTTAAGATTCAATGCATGATACTAACATTGATGAAATTGCAGTTTCAAGTTGTTCATATCTGTAAATTGTCAACGCATCATTCTATTATATGAATGCAGTTTAAACATTAGAAATTTAGAGAATTCAAGTTGTATGAATAATGATTGCGGTGACATTTCTAATTGCTACTTTGTTAATTGTTGTTTACTTGAGGACAAGTAAAAACTCAAGTTTGGTGGTGTGATGGTATTACAAATGACATAGATTTTCTTCCCAATTTAACATTTAAATTGTCTCTTTTGTATTTCATTTAGCATGCTTTGTTAGCATTTTATACTTAGTTTTCATGTTTTCTAACTCATTGATAGTTAGTTTAAATTCTTGTTATTTTTATCTATTTTTGTACTAATATCGATGCAAGCAGCCGATATATTGCATCATAATATATTGTCAGCGCAGGAACTAAGCCTAGAAGCTTAATGCTGGACAAATGCAGCCACAAGATCAACTGGTAATTGCGACCAAGAGATGTCACAGCATTGAAACTGAACCTTGAATGAGTAGAGTTAAGCTGAATTCACAATTGGAAGCACCAATGCAGGAATTTCATAGATGTCGCTACAATTATGATCTCAGAATGCACTCAGCGATGCAGCGACAATCTGCAGATCTGTGAAGAACATACTAGAACTGTGTGAGTGCACAACTGTATTTTAACTAATTTTGACAGCTACAAAATCTAGATCTAGATCTGAGAGAGAAGGTTGAATCCTGAAACATTTTAGAGGCTATAAATAGACAAATGAAGAAGGAAAGAAATCATCAAGAGCCAAGGGATTTAATTCTGAAATTTCTGTGTGAATTGGAGATTTGAGCTGGAAATCGGAGAGCTGATGAAGCAAGTCTGCAACTGCTTCTGACGAGAGGTGCTTTATGTCGAGCAAGAGGAACAATTAAGGAGTAGGCCTAGTAGTTTAGAGATAGTAAGCTTCGTTGTACTCTTTAATTCTTCTTAAACAATGATGGATTTTGATGATATAAATTAATACGAAAGTATCTTTTGATGTTAGATCATTTTGATTCTTACTTTACACTACTTATCCGTTTATTCTTGGATCTAACCGCTCTAAACACGAAAGTGAAATTGCAGTACGCCGACATCAGAGATGCGGTGACAGGTTAGATTAACAAGTGGGTTAGGCGAGAGCTGCCTGGGACTGGGATAAAAACCAGTTACTTGTTCTTGGATACACATCGTTACTCGCACTGAGAGGTGGAGTGATTGTATTTGAGTCGGGATTAAGTAGGGGGCTGTTGTTGGTCAGAACTCAAAAAGACTTTATTGCAGCGACAATTCATCTATATCTTACCTTGTCGACACATCTAGCGTTGCAACTTAGCAATATTCAGTGAACCATTTCTACCCTTTACACTTGGTCACATTTATATTTCATAAATTTTAATATTTAGTATTCAACACTCAACACAATTGGATTTATTTTCAGTACACTGACTTTTAATCTCTGAAGTTTAACCCTAATTGCGTTGACATTGATTGACTATTTTAGTGTGCAGATCTGACATATTACACTGACGTCAGTACTCACATTATATTTAATTTCAGTATTGATTGCTCCGACATTTAGACATCAAGAACCCATTCCTCGTGGGATCGATATCCGATAGATTTGTCTATCAACTATACTTGCATCGACGTGTGTACGCTTGCACAATCGTTGTATCGTAAAAACACCGATCAGCAAGCTATGAAAGCATCGACAGGGCATGATAGGGGCAAGGCCCAAATGATGGAGGAGTCTGAATTTGAGTTCGACTAATTCTAAACATTTTATTTTTATGTTTGGGACTTTGTACTCTATTTTTATTTTGGATGATTTTTAATTTTTGTTTTAGTTTTAATTATTTAGGATTTATTAGTTTATATATTTTTTTTAAAAAATTTCTTTGTAGAAACATCACAATTTTTTATGGCACTACCATTACGAGCTAAAATCGAAAGGAGCAGTAGTCCTACCAATTGAGTTGCACGTATCACGCTAATCAAGTAATCTATTTCCTTTATATTTTTAATTGCACATTAAGGACAATGTGACGATTAAAGTGTGGGTGGGTGACTTAAGGAAATATTTCAATTTTTTTGTTATATTATTTTATTTTCCTTTGTTTAGTTTTAAATTTTTAATTGCATGTTTTCTATGTATTTGAGCTTGTAGAAATACTAGTGATTGGTTATGAGCATATACCTAGGTTGTTTGTTTAAATTGTAAATTTAGTCTGAAATTGAATAATTTAGGTTGTTTATATTTAGACTAATTAGTTCAGTTTATTAAACTGTAAATAGGAAAAAAAGATTAAATATACCAAGTGATAAAGGTAGATACGAATAAACAATTATATTTATATAGGTATAGGATGTTTGAATTAAAAAGAAAATACTCGGGAAAATCCATGGTTATTGAAACGTGGCAGTATGACTAGTATAACCCTTACAAAAAGTGTTGGAGAAAAATTTCTATCGTATTGGCACAAATAACAAATATTATAAGGGATTATACGGGAAAATATTATTACATCAAAGTCCAAAGCATGGACAAAAATAAATTGAGTAAGAAAAAAATATTCGATCGGACTATACCCTGCAAAAATAAATATTATATTCGTATGTACATTTTGATGAAGATATATATTTAATTTTCTTTAACTTGTTTACTTTATAATTTATTGAACTAATATTGAACTAACTTGTTTAAGTGTAAATAACTGTGAATTGTTTAAATTTCTAGCTAGAGTTATATATTTAGGTAAATTTTCTTAGTGTCGATGCATCGATCTAATCTCGTGTATCAAGCTAGCTCAAGTGCATTTTATTTCCTTTGCATGTTTATTTCCTATTTTTATTTTTTATTTTGTTTTGTCTAGTTTGCTTAAGGACAAGCAAAGACTTCAGTGTGGGATATTTGGCCTATCGTCAAATGTAGTAGTTAATTCCAGTCAATTTCGCACTTAATAAGTTTGTTTTCTATGCCATTTAGTATTTTATACTACATTTTAGGTGGCTTTAAGATTAAATGTTAGTAAAATAAGTATTTTTTAACACATTTAATAAGTGTTGTGACCCAATAGGCCGACACGAACCTTAGGTAGTACTAATATGTTCAATGACATAAATGCCCAATTGACGTGGAAGCAAGAGACGAGTGATGCACAAGCTTCCCAGGAAGTCTAAGCACGAAACGAACAACACAAGGCGCATTTTGCATGTCGTGTCGCACCATAGACATGGCATGGCGCGACACAGGTCAACGTGTTGCCCAAAAATATCGAGGCTATTTTCGTTCGTGCAATTAACTTTATACGAATACCTAAGACATGTCGAAGACCTAATTTGGGCTGTCAACACTTCTATAAATAAGACATTAAGGGTTTGATGTAACTAAGTCATCCTAAACACAATCAAAAACCCTAGTAATTTAGGAGTAGGAGTAGGAGTAGATTAATTTTCTTTCGACTTTTCATAAACTATTTGTTTTTCCTCTTGGAATCATTTTTTATCCAAGAGATTATTTGTTTTATTTAAGTATTTCAATTGATTTTCTTTTGTATTTGATTTATTTCTTTATTCCAATCAATCGATTTGCTACTCCATTCTCCATTCAATATCAAAACCACGATTATTCAAATCTTTTTTCTCTTCTGAATCAATTGTGTTCTTCACATGATTTATTAAATTGGAGTTGAGATTATGAATAACATGAGTGGCTAAATCTCTTAGGGGAGATTAATGAGTGGATGAGGATGTGATTAATAGAGGATATAAGGTTTCTCGAGTGGAGTTAGTTGGTACGAATTACGTGTTCTTAAACCACTAGAATTGACAACCCTAGGAAGTTATCATTGGCTACACAAAGTTGGGAGATTAGTCAAACTGAGTAAATCATAATTTATCTTGGTTGAGAAAGTGAGATCGAGAGATAAGCGAGTATCAACCAATCGATTAATTAATTAGATGTCAGGGGGTAATAATTGGTTAATCAATAGCTAATCCACCCTAAAACCCTAATTTGAAGTTAGTTACAAACTCTGAAACAAATTAATCTCCCTAGTTGGTTTATTAAATTTTTTTCGTTTGTCTATTTTTCTTGTTATTGTAAAAATGATTTCATACTTCATTTCATTTTCCCTTGAGTACGATCCTCAGAATACTTCTAACTATTTCGTTGTACTAATTATATTACATTTTGATCCGTGCACTTGCAAAAATCATCGTTTTCAATCTTATATATATTTTATGTTATATTCTACTATAAATGATAACTCGTTTATAAGCAGTCAAGTACCACTCCATACAAGGAAAGCTTCAAGGAAAGAAAGAGAGAAATAAAAAAAAGAAAAGAAAAGGAATTAATGCTGCCAAAGACTTGAAGGCCAATGTTTTAACATAATTTGTATTAAAGGAGAGGTTAGATATTGGACCAAATTCTAATCCACATTCAATTTGGATTTTATTATAATTTTATTAGTTGAAGATTACTTAGTGATCAAGTATATGCCCTGTAAATATAGTACATGTATTTGTGGTGAGTAATAATATTGTAAGGAGGATTTTATTATAAGATAATTACATAATTTTGATTTTATTATAATTTTCTTTTAAATATCATCAATTTCGTGTAGTTAATGAGCATGGACATGAAAAAAATTAACATCCGAATTCCATGTGATGCCCTGATGATTAAGGATATTCACCGCTTCAAATGTGACTTAAGTTTAAATCGCGTTAATTACGTTTGTTATTGAAACTCTACCTTATTATTATAATTTATCAAAAAATAATAATTTCCATCCACAAAAGCCTTAAACCAGGATCTCACTCCGACTATCATGCACTGTCATTAGTTAAACAAAGTAAATAAAGTCACAAAACCTATAAATTTACCCCCCCAAACTTTCACTCCTTAATCAATAACATCCACATTTGTTTTATTTCGTAACCAAATTCATAATTTTCTTCTCTTTTTTCCAAGAAAAAATGGCAAAGATTGCTTTACCTCTTTTATTATCATTGATCCTCGTTCTATCAATCCAGTCGGCTGTAGGAGATGACCAGGAACTTGCCCCTGAACAGAATACTTCAGAGTATGCAGATGCCACTGGTGAAAGCCTATCAACTAAGGATGCTGCCTTATCATTGTCTAACTGGAAGAATGAAGGATGCAACCTCATTATTTTATTATTTGTCAATCGAGTAGTGTTGTTACAGAAAAACAAACCTTTTCCATCTTCATTAAAATAATATATAATATCATTCATGATTGGTTTTTGCTACTACCTTCAAGGGTTATGGTATTTTATTTCCTCTAGAATCACTGCCACTAGAAAACTCACCAGCACCGGGATATCCAAGGCCTTTTGGACCTGGATCACCTCTTCTCATTGATAGAGGTGGGTTATTTCCTACAGATCCACCAATGGCAAATCCAAGGCCTTTAGGACCTAGAACATCTGCTCTCACTAACCAAGGTGGGTCACCAGAAATGGCCATTGACGAAGGTGGGTTAGTTGCACAAAATCTCACAACAGATACAATCGGTGATGAACAAGGTCATGAGGTAGATGTAGGGGGAGAGGGAGGGGAATTGATAGAGTCAGAAAACTAGTAAAGCATATGTGTTATATGGTTCTCCTCCACTAAACTTGGGCTTTAGATTTTAGTTTTCCTTTTCTTTCGAAGTAATTATATAAAAGGAAGTTAAAGCCCTAACAACAACGTGATTAGCGCGATTCGAATTTAAATTATACTTGAAACGATGAACATTCTAATCATCAGATAAATACGAAATTAAATACAACCCCTTTCTTATTTAAATTTTACTACACATAAACATTATGTATGTAAATAATATGTGGGGATACTCAAATTAAATTTTATCCTAATTTAAGTATCATTATATGTAAACTCTATCTAAATTTTTTATGACTATCGGTAGGTCTACTTACGCATTGCATTGATTAATTCTGATGATAAATATAATAATATATTAATTCTAGTTGTACCTTGAAAAAATAATTGGCACTAATCCCAATTCTCTCATAGTGTTTGCTATTTTTTCCACAAAAGAAATAAAAATTCATATAAGCGATTTAATGATAATTTTTATAAAATTTGTTTTAAGTTTTTATTTTATTTAATAGGAAAGCAAATATTTTCTACATGGTCAAGATATTGTGATAACTTTTAGCCCTACTAATTTGTCTCAAGTTAATTTTATAAAAATACTTTAATTTTCTCATTGTTCTTTATGATAATAAAAAAATAAAATTATATTTTATATTTTTTAATAAGTAATTAAAAAATATATTCATTGACGTTATTTCATAATATTATTTTTTTCTTTTCTCTATCTTTTTACATAAATTAATAATTCTTGAACAAAATTAAACATTTTCTTTAAATATAAATATTATATTTATGTTGATTAATTAGTGATATATATTATTTTCATTTTCATTTTCATTTTCTATCTTTATAATGAATTTAATGTAAATAAGTTTTATATTATTATAAAGTGCCACTTTTATGTTCATATGAAAAAAATAAAATGCAAAAAGATAAGAAATATAAGAATTAAAATAAATATATATTGATTATTTTATAATCAAATATAATTCATTTTGTTTGTGTTTAGAAAAGGAAATAAAGAATGAAAGGAAGAAAACCTATTATTTAAAGATAAAATATAACAAATAAGTAATTAAAAAATTATTTTGACTAGTTTGACTTTTTCTGCAATTTTTAGATCTCGTGTTTGGTTTCTTATCGTTTGGATAAATAGAATCAACCTCATATTGAGGGGCAATCCCCTATTAGGGACTCGAATTGTGACACCCCACTTTCAACTCGATTTTCGAATTTGAGTGTTTGACATCATATTACTTTGTTAAACCAACAATAAAATTTCAATATGTTTAATTCACATTTATCAATAACATAACCAATAAATCATTTAATAAAATCATACACAAACGTTTATAGTATATAATGATCTATTTTATCTAATTACAGGATCATGATAAGTTAATCTCAAATACAAACTCAAATGTCAAATGTCAAATTTCAAGTTTTTGTCTTACTACAATGATCTCCATGTAGATAGGTCATAAATTATTTTGGCATTTTTAACGTTGAAGTTAACATGTCTTAAGACATTACATGTTGTGTCTCAAGGCAAGGTCTTTTATGTCTTGACACTGGATCTCGAGACCAACCTCTCATGTTTTCCAATTTTGGCTTCGATGTTTGGATGTCTCAAGAAAAGGATTTCCTGTCTCGAGACCTGGAGCAGGACAAAACCTATTTAGCTTCGAAGTTCTTCTATCTCGAGACAAAGGCCAATTGCCTTGACTTGGTGCCTTGAACTATCATATTATCGCCCTCCTAGCATTGAATCTCAAATTTCTTTTGTCGACAATCAAAAATTACACTATGCTTCGCAAGTCAACCCATTCTTAGAATCACATCAAATTTGTTAAATGGCATAATCAAAAGATTAGCCAAAAAGGTTCTACCATTTATTTCAAGTGGGCAACAACGACACACCTGATTCAAAATTACAGATTTCCTTAATGGACTCGACACAACTATTTCAATTCAAACTTCTTTATCGTGAAACTATCCAAATCCACTAAATTAGTTCTAATATAGGAGTGTGTATGATGCGAGTCTCAAGGCCCAATTTTAAACCCATGGCTGTGATAGGTTCACACTACCTCAAGGTCCAACAACAATATCAAAGGCCAAACAAAATCAAACAAAGATTTTATCAAAGAAAATATTCAAGGACGAATCTTTTTGAGGAAATAGAGAATGATACAAGCACAGATGAGATGAAATTTATTAAGTTTCATTCACTGAAGCTGTCAATTTTCAAGTTTGAGAAATCAGCAGACTTACGATGACGTTTTGGATGGAATCCAAGCATTTTTGGATTTATATGTCTTCATGGTGTTCGAAGATCTATCTCTTCGCTTCGAAACTCGCTTTGAATCACTTGATTTCGAGTTCGGGAGCTCAAGTTATGACCATTTTAATAAAGACTGCGTAGGCAAAAATTTTGGACGTGATTATGACAGGAATTACGAATTTCGGGCATTTGACTCGAGTTTAAATCATATTGGGTTCGGATTTTGGGCTTAATTTTTATTATATGTGCGCCCAATATTGTATTTATCAGCTCTTATTATTTTATTATTTTATTATTCTAAAATTTTAATAATTATTAAGTAGTTTAAGTTATTTAGAATTTTTATATCAATAAGAAAGTTTAATTTAAACTACTACTTGTTTAGATTAATTAGAATTCTAGTATACTTAAGAGTTTTATTTAGATTTATTTAGTTAGTCTATATAAAGGCTTCTTCATTGCTTATTAGCTAGAAAATTATTTTCATGAATAAAGTTTTTAACTCCGAGAGTCTGTTTCTTGTGCAAGTTTTTTTTTTCTTGTGATTTGTAGAAGTAGTTTTCTTCTATATTTTCTTTAAGGGTTGATTAGAACTATTAGTTAAGTTTGTTGGGATTTAAATATCAAAGGGTTCAATTGGACACTTATTCTTCTATTCATCATATTTATAGGTTTATTCGTTCCATCTTTCACTTTTAACTTTCGTCTATTTATTTATTTATTTATCATTTTAAATATTTATTATTAGTTTTTCAATTTCTTCTTTTTGTGGTTTTGTTTTCTTTAATTTCTAAATTCATTTATTTCTTCTTTCAGATCAGATCCAAATATTTTCACCTTCAAGTTGAACAACTTGAATTTGATCCTTCTTCCACTTCCTCCATCCAATCTCGTATCAGCGTAGACCCGAGATCTATCAATGTATGCACTAGAATATTAAATGTGGGGAATATACTTAAAACCGCATTTGTAGTGTCGACCTCATCACGAGTAAATACAGCGTATGCTCAGGAGGGGCTTTAGCTTTCAGTTGGGTAGTAACGGAATCATTACCCTTTCTCTTACCACCACCTGAAGTGGCACCACCTCGTGTAGGACCACCAACCCTAAGAAGTATGAGCAAATTTTTGGCATAGTGGTCCGTAGAACCATATCGATAACATGCTTCAGACCTCCAACACTCCCAATTGTGACGCCTTCCACAATTCTCACACTCAATAACACTTGCAGGTCGGGTCAAACCACTCGCACTAGCCATGTAAACTAATGGGGTTTTTTATCCAAGTGACCCAAAAATTTTAATTATTTACAAAAATTACCCTAATTCAAAAATATACACCAAAATGATCTAAACTGAACAGTAAATATTCTAAATGGCCATCCAATGGCCGACACCTCCACAGATTCCATCCTAATGATTGGTGTCAAACATAAAAAATGGAATTTTTTGGTCTCGGCCATGCAATGGTCGACACCTATATATTTTTTTTAATCAGATATTATACTACTGATATACAAAAATAAGAGATTTTTAAAAAAAATTAATGGTGTTGGCCAATGCTTGGCCGACACCACCTTTTTTATCAGATAAAACAAATTTTGGTATTAGCCATGCATTGGTCGACATTAGCATTTTTTATCAGATAAAAAAAATTGGTGTAGGCCAATGCTTGGCCGACACCACCTTTTTAATCAGATAAAAATATTTTTTTTGGTGTTGGTCATGCATTGGTCAACACCACCTTTTTAATCAAATAAAAAAAATGGTGTTGGCCAATGCTTGGCCGACACTACCTTTTTCATCAAATAAAAAAAATTTGGTGTTGGTCAATGCTTGGTCGATACCACCTTTTTATCAAATAAAAAAATAATTTTTTTTTATGTTGGCCATGCATTGGTTGACACCAACATTTTTTTATCAGATAAAAAAATAATTTTTTTAGTGTTGGTCATGCATTGGTTGAGACCATTTTTTTTATCATATAAAAAAAATTTAGTGTTGGTCAATGCTTGGTAGACACTACCTTTTTTATCAGATAAAAAAAATTTTGTGTTGGTCAATACTTGGCTGACACCACCTTTTTTTATCAGATAAGAAAAACAATTTTTTTTTTGTGTTGAACATGCATTGGCCGACACCACCTTTTTTATCAGATAAAAAAAATTTAGTGTTGGCCATGCATTGGCTGACACCAACTTTCTCTCCTTTCTCTATATATAGGGTTTAGGTTTTGATTTTGAAATTGCAAGTAAAAAATATTTTTCTTAAAATAACAACAAAATGAGAGTATTTTTTTTATTTATCATTAGATGAGTGTCTTGTTTTGGGGGAGAGTTGTAAAATGTACAATCGAATTTCGGGGTTGAATTATATACTGACATGTATTGCTGGAGTTGAATTATATACTGTCATATGAAGCGGCAAATATATGTCTTCAATGGTTAGACAACCTTCTGTGCCTTTGAAGACTATCCTAAATGTCCAAAGAAGATGGACATTATTTACGTTGGAAGAATTGTTATCCTGCAATTCAACAGTACAACTGTTGAGTTATTGATTCAACGTAGATGATTTATTTGCCGCCATATGTAATCAGGTGGTATAACCGTAAAGGTTATGCTATCAAAGGTCGGTAACTGAACTTTTGTCATAAAACGATCGACCGAGATGATTTGGCCAGGTATTCAAGCAAGATGACCCCATCTTGCTTGAGGGTTTGAAGAATTTCTTGAAATTGGCTAAGTATTCAAGAAGATGGACATTATCTAACTGAGACGAGTTGGGCAGGTTTAAAGTTTTGTAGGTTATTTTGTATTATTGTTGTTCAAAATTTAAAATTTTGTGTATTAATATTAACAATTATTTATAATTTATTGTATCTGTAAATTTAATTTGTTGCATTGTAATATTCAACAAAATTTGTATTTTATTGTATTAATATATTTTCGATTTATTAAAAAAATTATTAAATATTTTGTTGTGAAATGTTAAGAAATATTTATTATCGAAAAATTAAATATATATTGAAAAAATAATAATTAAAATTAATGTTAAGAAATAAATGAAAAAAATCAAAAGAACACGAGTTTAGTTAATGAAAAAAATTAGATTTTGGGTGTCTGCCAAGCCATGGCCGACACCCCTTTTTCTAGATACAAAAATTATTTTTTCGAGTGATTAACATCCCATAGTCGAGACCCATTTTTGCAAGTCCCAAATATATTTTTTGGTGATTACCATCCAATGATCGAGGCCCACTTTTAACCCGAGTACTAGATATAAATATAACTGTCAGTACTAAATATTTGAGCTTTTTGTTTTCATTATCAGTACAAAATATTTGTGTTTCGTTTGTTAAGAGAAAATCATAACTTTTTTCAAGATGAGTTCCAACATTTTTTTTTGTTTATGATCAGTTCGACGGAGAAATTATCAATACAGATGATGAAGGTTGTGTATTTCAAAAGCCAAGAAAAAATCGGAATGAGACTGAACAAGCGTGTTTCGTTGGAGGAATTGAAACGGAAGATCAGTACAAAGATAGCTACTCGTTATGGGAAGCAAATGTTGAGATTGTTTTACAAATTTTTGGTTTCATCAAATCCGATCAAGTTCTCGAAAATGGAGCTTGTTGATGATGATGATCTAGGGACAATATTGAAATTTATTGTCCTTTTGAGATCGAAAACCCCTGCCCGATTGAGTTGTTTGCGAAGATATCACAACCCGAACTAATTCAAGTTTTAAATCCAGTAAGCCAGCGTTCTGGAATAGATATTGATCTTAATGTATGCTGAGAAGATCAATCGAGTTTTGGAGGGTTAACTCCAGAAATCCAAACACCCGTGGATGTTCGTATAACATCCAAAACACGTGTCCTCGTCTACAATTTCATCCGAAGGTGTTGGCCTCAATAGAAGATGATGACGAAAATGAAGCTTTGGAAGACCCCGATTTGGATAACATCCTCGAAGACTTAGATGATGAGGGATTGGTGAAGGGTGATGATGTTAACACCCATTTGGGAAGAAATACTGCTCCGAGTATAGTTATCAGGAATAATCCCGAGCCCTTCACGAGCGACATTGACCCAGATACGGCTTGATCTCGTGAGTTTTTAGAATATAGAAACATAGTTTCGACTCACCTACTCGACGAACAAACCGACGAAAAAGAGTTGTTCGTAGGACAACAATTCGAGAATAAGAAGGACTGCTTAAATGCAATAAAGTAATATAGCTTGAAGTTAGCTGTGGATTATAAAGTAACGAAGTCATCGCAGTCTTTGTATATAGGAGAATGTTGGAAAGCCGAGAGTGGGTGTAAGTGGCGTATTCGAGACGCGTTAATGCAGCGGACTCAACTATAGACAATAAGGAAAATGGAAGGTCCACACACATGCACCATGGCTCGTATGACACAAGACCATCGGAAGTTAGATGCAAAGACCATATGCAACTACATCATGCCTATGGTGAAAGCGACCCCGCTGAATAAGGTATCAGTTTATGTTGCGATCATGCAAGCTCGCTCCAATCATAAGGTTTCGTACCGAAAGGCATGGTGGGTGAAGCAAATGGCAATGCGGGAGTTGTATGGTGACTGGGATGTGTCATACAACGAGCTTCAAGGGTGAATAGTGGTGATGCGAGAGTATGTATTGGGGACAGTCAATGATTTGCAAACACTGTCGTATGAAGGATTGGACGGGGTGATTGATCCGAGAAAATGATGTTTTTCATCGATTATTTTGGACGTTCGACCCATTTGTTAGGGTCTTCCCTCACTGCAAATCGATGGTGCAAGTTGATGGAACTTGGCTGTACGGTAAATACAAGCAAATACTACTGATTGTTGTTGCACAAGACGACAACTGAAATATACTTCCGATCGCTTTCATCATAGTCGAGAAAGAGTGCTTCAAGTCGTGAGAATTTTTCTTAAAAATTCTGAGTCACGTTTTAAGGCAAGACAACGTTTGTCTTATATCAGACAAATCAAAAGGGCTACTTACTACAATAAAGCGATCAGAGGTTCCGTGGAGGTCCGTTTATTGTATCCGGCACATATCGACAATCTTTCATAATGCTTATGAAAATAAATGATGGAAAGCAGAACTCGTGGATATGGAAAATAATTATTGTTTGTATTTTTTATATTCGATTTATTTTTAAATTTTATCAGTGTGTGAATTTTTAAAATACTTATTCAAAATTGCATATGTAGCTTATGAATTTGAACCGCGAGGATTCAGGCAAAAGTTCACAAACCTTGAAGTTAAGATGAAACATTTACCAAATGGTAAAGATCTTCGTGGGTAGTTGGGTAGCACCCAGGCGTATCAATGGACACAAAGTTACGATTGGGGGTATTGGTATGGCCAGATGATGACCAACCAGGTTAAGTAGGTTAACTCCGTCTTAGGCGAACACGACATCTACCAATTGCTTCTATTTTCTCAGCAACCTTTTATAGGTTGGCCACATTCATGCCTACGATAGGGCAGCGACAAGTGGCGCAGATGGAGGCCGGACATGTGTACATTGAGGACATTCGAAGGGCTATGGCGGTAAATAGTTAGAGAGCTCGAACGATGAACACAGAAATCTATTCACGGGAGTTGGAGATTTTTCGGGTTTCAGTGTACACTCGTCGCTCGGGTGTTCCATCAAGGTCATACGCAGCTGATCTGGCAAACAAGCGATGCGAGTGCTTTAGATTTCAAACTCTCCGATATTCGTTTGCGCATGTTCATGCAGCGTGTGCGTGTACAAATTTAAATGTTGAACAATTCATATACGAGGTGTACACACTGCAACGCAAATTGCATATCTGGGAGAATGAATTTCCCATAATATCCGATGTATTGAACTGGAAAGTTCCACTGCTTGCTTTCGAGATGCTACCAGGCCATAGTCTCCGTAGAAAGCCTAGAGGTCGTCCACATTCGACGAGGATTCGCTCTGATATGGACATCAGGGAGATGGAGGAACCAAAATTGTACAGTGTTTGCCGAAGACCTGGCCATAACCGATCCACTTGCCCACATCGTGTCTATATTTCTGGTCAATCTTCTCGTAATGCCGGACTGTCCGACGAAAAATGAGCGCATGTCCACGAGTATACATGAACAATATTTGTGTAAAAATTAATTTGAAAATTAAATTAAGTTGAAATTAATTTCAAAATTAAAATACATGTTTAAATTTAAATTTAACTTCATAATTATACAAGTTTGAATTTAAAATTATAGTTTAAATTTGAAATTAAAATTAAATGAAGTTCAAATTGTAACTTCAATTTTGCATAAAAATCACTTTTAAAGTCCAATAAAATCCCTTACAATAATTCTAATTCTAACCAACATTTGAAAGTGTTAATTATTATAATATTTCAATTTATATCAACTAAAGTATTGATTTGACAATACATTATTTATCAAATTCAAATATTAAAATTATTTAAATTAAAAATTATTATAATATTTCAATTTATATCAAATAATATATTGATTTGACAATACATTATTTACCAAATTCAAATATTAAAATTATTTAAATTAAAAATTATTATAATATTTCAATTTATATCAAATAATGTGTTGATTTGACAATACAATATTTATCAAATTCAAATATTAAAATTATTTAAATTAAAAATTATTATAATATTTCAATTTATATCAAATAATGTGTTGACTTGACAATATATATTTACCAAATTCAAATATTAATATTATTTAAGTTAAAAATTATTATAATATTTCAATTTATATCAAATAATGTGTTGATTTGACAATATATTATTTACCAAATTTAAATATTAATATTATTTAAATTAAAAATTATTATAATATTTCAATTTATATCAAATAATGTGTTGATTTGACAATACATTATTTACCATATTCAAATTTTAAAATTATTTAAATTAAAAATTATTATAATATTTCAATTTATATCAAATAATGTGTTGATTTGATAATACATTATTTACCAAATTACTCTTAATTGACATTAAAATTACAAAAATGTCATTAATGGTCCTCTACTATAAATAGCATTGGGCCACCCAAATTCCAGCTCACCACCACCTTCTGACTACCAATATCATCGTATTTCATCGTATTCCGACCTCCGATCATCGTTAACCACCGTTTTACGTCGTATTTCACCATTTTTCGACCTTCAATCACTGTTGACCGTCTGTTGACTGACAAATTCATACCTCCGATTGTTGTTGATCATCATTGACCATCGTTGACCGCCATTGACTTTTGTTGATCGTCGTTGACCGACTATCGTCCTTCACTTATGGATCCCAACGTTATCCTTATTGGTCATGATAACCACCGAGTGGGCCATATTTGTCAACATTAGGACTTTTATCGGATGGTTAGATCTCGGGTACATCATCCGGGTTATAAACCCCATCCATTGGCTCAGCAATATCTAGAAGACGTAGGGTTCGGGTATGCTACCTGCATTAAAAAATGTATATCTAGGCCGATTTAGTAACGGTCTTAGTTGAAAGATGGCGTCCAGAGACCCACACGTTCCACCTCCTGTGTGGGGAGGTAACTATTACGTTAGAAGACGTAGCAATCCAGCTCGGCCTGCCCGTTGAAGGTGCTACAGTAACGGGTCCGAGTTCACTAGACGATCCTTGTGGTAATTGCTACCGATTACTTGGCAAGGTGCCCCCGGACACTGATAACGAAAAATTACCGTTCTTAAAATTTACGTGGCTGAAACAAAACTTTCGACGTCTCCATAAAAATCCAACGCAGTTGGATATTATCTACCATGCTCGCGCGTTTATTCCACAGTTACTAGGTGGTATCCTCATTCCGGACACTAGCAATAACAGAATAAGCACTACGTACCTCCCATTACTGGATGATATGAAGGCAGCTGGGAAATTAAGTTGGGGCTCTGTAGTGTTGGCCACATTGTACCAGGAGCTTTGTCGAGTGACAAATCCCAATGCGGATGCCATGAGTGATTGCACGTGTCTGCTCCAATCATGGTTATTATACTGACTGCCTTCTATCGTGAACGTCGAACACATGCCATATAAGATGTCATTGATTAATAAGTGACTCAATAAATCGATTTTATATTTTTTTAAATTTTATTAAATATTATTTTTATTCTAACTATTTTTCAATTTTTCAGATGGTCTTCATATTCGAGATTAGGGCGACCTGACAAATTGCCCCATTTTCGTATGTGGATAGACACACATGGAGCAGATGAGGTAAGATATATTTTCGAATTTTTTAAAATAGTTTTTCTATTTTCGAAATATTTTTTATATTTTTGAATTTTTTTAAAATAATATTTTCGAAATACTTTTGTACATATATTTTTTATATTTTCGAAATATTTTTTAACTTTTCAAATTTTTAAAATTATTTTTTATATCTTCGAAATAAAATTTTTTACATATATTTTTTATATTTTTGAAATATTAAAAAATATTTTTTAGCTTTTCGAATTTTTTTAAAATTATTTTTTATATCTTTAAAATGAAATTTTTTACATATACTTTTATATTTTCGAAATATTAAAAAAATAAATTTTTTAAATATTTTTTTACAAATTAAAAATCTTATATTTTTTTACATTTCGAAATTATTTTTTTATATCTTTAAAATGAAATTTTTTACATATACTTTTATATTTTTGAAATATTAAAAAAATACATTTTTTAAATATTTTTTTACAAATTAAAAATCTTATATTTTTTTACATTTTCGAAATATTTTTTTTACAAATAAATATTTTTAATATTAACTAAACTCGTGTTGTTTATACTGTGCAGTTCGTGTGGAGGCCTTATATTCGGGACGACATTGCGCCTTTCATTCCACCATTTGTTTACCATAACGAATACTACTTGTTCTCGTGTAATGTGCCGATATTCAATTTTCATATGGTGGAATGGTATGTTGGAGATCGGGTCTTATGACAGTTCGGTGCTATGCACTATATCCCGAACCCTCCCTTTTAACTCGGTGATGTCCACCAGCTTGATAAAAAGGGACCGGGTAGAAACAGAATAAATTAAGCCCATTATCTTGAGCCATATATCTTGCTTTGGAATGACCGGAGGAATAGATGCTTAACCTTGTATTCATGTAACAGTGATTTTTCTGGTACCCCATAGTACAAGCAATGGTATATGCCATACGGGCTGTCGTTGGTTTATCTCGGGCAGTATATGTTGGTCCCGAAGAGACTTATTCTAAAAGGCAACTGATGGCGTCCGGCGAATAACCCACGTCGACGCCGTGGTCGAATCCCCGATTCAGATTCCGAGCCCGAGGATGAGCCCGAGGACGAGCCCAAGTATGAGCCCGAGTACGAGGCCGCGGATCAACCCGATCACTAACCTAAGCCCCAATATCAAGCATCCGGCTCTTCATCTTTTTTGCCGCAAGACCAATATCATCGTTCCATGGAGGAGATTTTTGGCGTCGAACTCGACCCTCAACGTTCATATTACTCGGGTTCATCCTCATATCAACCAGAGATCTATCAAGAAGAACGTACACCGAAAATGGAGGATATTTTTGGCTCGACGTCTCCAATCACTTAACATACTCCCGATGACGATGACGATACGTACGATTTTACCACTTTTCTACGTACGTCGATCGGGACACCGAACGTTCAGACCACCGAGGTCGAACCGACGAACACCTGTGTAACACCTCCTTAACGAGGTGCACTACGACCTTGGCCTCGCCAAGCCCTGAGAAACCCGATCCATTACACACCAGCACCGGGGACGTCACCGAGATCTACTCAATTTTGATTTTTTCGTTTATATTTTAAATTTAATTTGTAATTTCGTTTATATTTTAAATTTAATTTCTAATTTTGTTTATATTTTAAATTTCATTTCTAATTATTATTTTTCAAATTTATATCATTTTTTTAATAATATTTGTTGGAGCCCAATTTTGATCGGGCCCAAACCATTTTAGAATTTACTTTGAAATTTAATTTAATTTAAATTTAATTTAAGTTTGAATTTAATTTAAATTTAATTTGTAAGTTTAAAATAAACAAAGTCCAAGTACAAAAAGGCCCAATTTAGGGCCCAATTTCGAATTAATTTACAAGCCCAAATGGACTCTAAGTTACAATGGCCCATTTCCAAAATTCTTCAAATCATATAATCGAGGATTGCATTTTAACCTTGATACGAAATTGTCAAGTTCTCAAAATGTATATACGAATGATTTTCATGACAAAAACGAGGCAATATTATTTCGCGTGAAAACTTCGAAAATCGTGCCCTAACGTGCGGGGTGTGATTTTCGTAATTTGTGCGAAAGAAATATCCTCTTCAAAAGCTTTCGAACACACCCCTATCCATATCCAAAATTTTTAAGTAAATGAGACAATGTTCCTTCACGTGAAAACCTCGAAAAATCGTGCCTTAACGTGCTGGGTATGATTTTTGTACAAATCACGCGAACGAATACTCTCTTCAAAAGCTCCCGAAACGTCCTTCAATTTTGAAACTCCGAGAATATAGTGCCCTAACGTGTTGGACACGTCTTCTAATTCTCTTAAGAGGATCAAAATGCGGGGACGAGTTTTCCTAAAAAGGTCTCCTTTAAAATCACACAGAGCCTTTCAAAATGAACACCGCATTTTAAACTTTACTCGAGCTTTCATTGTTTTCATAAAGCAAGACCCGAAAATGATCATGTGGTACCAATTCTGGGCGTACGAGGGTGTTAATCCTTTCTCGTGCATAACCGACTCCCGAACCTATTTTTCTGGATTTCGTGGACCGACGTTTTAACGTTTTTAAAAGTTTTGTGGTGATCCAATCGCACCCAAATAACAGATTGGTGGCGACTCCCTTTTTACTCCTTATTATCCAAAGCTTTAAAATAATTTTCCGAAACCTTCGTTTTCGAGGTGGTTTCGACAGCTTGGCGACTCCACTAGGGATTTTTTTTTCAAAATAAACGAGAGTCAAGCCAAAATTGATAATTTTCGGGTCATCTTTGAGAATTTTTAAACTTCGGTTCTGTTTAACATGCAATCCTCGACATCTTTTTGTGTAATATTATGCTCTGTGATATTTCTAGCATAATTTGGCATCATGTGCATCGCGTTATTACCCTTTTAAGTGAAAGTAGGAAACTACTCCTTCGTGAGGTCTTCACCTCCGTGCAGGATAGTGGATTGCTTTCGGGATTACAAAGTATCCTTATTTTCGTGAAGTTTTCACTTCCGTGCAAACGTGTGGGAAATGCGTCCCCCTAAACCGAACTCGTCCATGTGAGCTTGTAATGGGTGGGGACTGAGGAATCTGCTGGTTTGGGTACCCTTTACCTTTTAGAACCTAAAACTACATATAGTGAACCGTAAGTACTCACCTTAGATAGAGTTAGGTCGAGCCCTGTTAGCATATACCCGAAGTATTGTTAGGTTCTGTGTTATGTATATTTAATGTTTTTCTGCTATTACATGCTACTAACCGTGTTTGTTTTGTCTCTTTTTTACTTGCATCTGCATCATTATGAACGAAAATGTTTGATTTAAGTCCGTTTACAAATTAGGCAGTTTCATCCTGGAAGAAGGATTCCTAGATAAAGTAGAAGATAATATGGTGGCACGCCTATGGTCCGAAGAGCAACAGCGCGAAAAGGGTGATAGCTTGAAAGACGGGCATCTGTCAGAATTCTGGGACTACACTCGTATTAATGTAACTCAGAACAACTTGCAAGGGTTGCGAGAGATTTGGGGGCAATGGGATGATGAAATAAGGTAGATGTTTTACCAAGATTATGGAGATCTACCTTACTTGCTCGAGGTAAAGATCGACAAGCATCTGTTTCGAGCTCTTTCTCAACATTGGAATCCTGCCTATAGCTGCTTCACCTTCGGACATCTGGAATTGACACCAACAATAGAAGAATACACTGCTTTAATTCGTTGTCCTAGAATCCAAGCCGATAAAGCATACTCAAAAGACGCAAGTGTTCCGACATTTCTGAAAAGGTTGATGAGTGTCACAGGATGAGCGAGCAATGGGTTGCTTCCCGAATTAAGGCGAAAGGAGATAACAAATGTATTAATTGGAAAAGTCTGCAAGAACTGATTGCAACACATCCAGATATGAGAAAATATGTTGATATCTTCGCCCTCGGCATATACGGGTTAGTCTTATTTCCAAAAGCGTTGGGACACGTCGAGGATGCGGTAGTGGCATTGTTTGATCGACTTAGTAGGGGAATCACCCCAGTCTCTGCTATCTTGGCGGAAACTTTTCGCTCGTTAAGTGCATGCTGAAGAGAAGGAGAAGGAAGATTCATTGGTTGTGCTCAGCTATTAATGGTCTGGTTTCACAGTCACTTCTGGAAAATGGAGAAATTCTCTTGTAAGGTATTTTCAACAGATTTCTCGCCTCTAAAGGACTTTGTGGCCACGCAACGTGAACAAAATATATCCGAAGAAAAATGGGCAGCCGTTCTCCAAAATCTTCAAGATGAAAATATTGAATGGTGTGCGCCTTGGTTCCTCCCAAACGAGATTCTCTACCGATGTGGTGATTTCGATTGGGTCCCGTTACTCGGAGTTTGGGGTGCTACTGGATATGCTCCGCTACTTATTTTAAGACAATATAAGACAAGACAGTTTGTCCCTGCTACACATGGCCTGGCACATTGCGAATTTTCTTACAAAGGGAATGACTATAAGAAAAAGTTCGGGAAATAGCAAATTCGTGGAAAAAGGTGCAAAGAATAAAGAAGTTCAATGCCAAACCATTGACAACCCCGAATTATGACTGGTGGAGGAGCAAGAGAGTAAATGACAACATCCCTGCTCCAAATCCACAAAATGTTCGCCCTCTAGAGGAATATTTGCAAGAGGTCCCGACAGAGATAGACTTCCTCAAGCATGACTTTGAAAGGAAAAGCTCAGAGTTCAGAAAGAGGATAGAAGTACTGGAGGAAGATAAGATGCAGCTAGGGTTAGATGTGGATTTTCACAGGTTAGAGGCCGAGGAGAAATTGAGGAAAGGGAAAAATAAGGCTGAAGAAGACCTTGAAGATTTGAAAAACACTACAAAAAGCTTCGGCAATCCATGAGGACTGCGGGGTTAGGGAAAACTTCTAAGCAATGGCGTCAGGAAATTCAGGAGCAAAAGGACCAAACGGAGCATTGGCGAAGAAAATTCCAAGATGGTCAAGCCCGAGAAAACGCCTTGAAGGGAGAGCTACTGGGAAAAACGGGTCTAGGAGACTGAGTTGAAAGCTCAGATGGCCAGTCTAGAGGCAAGGATAAAGGAGTTAGAGGAATCGTTATGGAGGCACCGAAATCGAAACACAGTATTGGAGCTAAAAGCGTGCATGGCCGAAAGACAAGAATTAAAAGAAAAAGTGCAAGAACTGGAGGCCACACTCCATAATAATGAAATCCGATTCGAGATCATGGAAAGAGATTTAGAAACCAGCGAATGGCACACTTGCCAAGCCTAGAAAGAGGTCGGGGAACGAGATCATGTCATGAGCAAGGCACTAACTCAGACGAGAGAAGCGGTTGATCACATACAGGAGCTGGCTGCTGAAGCTGACATTTTGAGCCTTCAGTACGAGTCAAGGTCGGAACAAGGAAGGAAGTTAGCAGGATTGCTAGGAAAGATTAAGGATCTGGGCCGAAGGCCAAGCCATTTGTATAAACTTTGTTTTATGTAAAGGAGTCTTTCTTCTCGAGAAGTTGCTCTAAATGAAAATGGACTTTAGAATCAATGCCTTTTCTCGCATTTACATACATGTATTTTGCATCATATCTTGCATACTGTTAACATAACATCTCCTAACTAATTAAAGTTAATTCAACCAGTTAACATCAGTAAACATTGAAAACCCACATCATTATTACACGCGTAAGAAGGCCAAAGCTATGGATCAGAGAATAGAGAGGCTAGGCAAATGCAAAAAGAAATACAAGAACAGATGCAAGCTCAGTTACAGGACCAGCTAGAGAGAGTACAAAGGGACATGAGAGATCAAATAATCGAATCCCAAAGTATAATTAATCAGATGACACAGCTATTGCGAGATTCGGATAAGGGAAAAGGTCCCGCTGAAGACCCGAGAGAGGAAAACGAGGATCCCCAATATCCTCCTAGCTTTACACCCGTACATCATCAGGCCCCGTCAGAAACAAACCCGCGAGAAACACCAATCTTCATTCGAGTGCAACCACAGCCCATTGACGCATCGGGCCAAGCTAATTACCTAGTCGGATCAGGATCAAACCCGGGTGAAACCGCTACGAATCCCATCAACCCCGACCTCGATGATACGATGGAGGCGGAAAGAACCAAAATAGAGGTATCCAAACAAATGGAAGAGAGGTACAAATGGCTGGAAGACAGGGTTAGAGCAATGGAGGGGATTGACGCCTATAGTGGAATTGATGTCAAAGAACTAAGTCTGGTTCTAAACCTAGTCCTATCCCCAAAGTTCAAAATGCCTAAATTCAAAAAATACAACGGGATAAGCTGCCTAGAAGAACACATTACGATGTTCTGTCGGAAGATGACCGGATATGTCCACAATGAAAAATTATTAATTCATTGTTTCCAAGACAGCTTGGTGGATCCGCAGCAAAATGGTACAACCAATTAAGCCGCGCAAAGATAATTCCTGGAAAGACTTGGCCCAAGCTTTTATGAAGCAATACGGCCATGTTACTGATATTGCGCCAGACAGAATTACCTTGCAGAACATGGAGAAGAAACCAAGTGAAAGCTTTCGACACTATGCTCAGCGTTGGAGGATGTAGCTACCCAAGTACAACCACCCTTAACAGAAAAAGAGACAACGATGCTTTTTGTCCACACACTAAAGGCACCGTATCTCGATCGCTTGGTGGGTAATGCTATAAGGAGTTTCTCGGACGTAGTGATGTCGGGAGAAATGATTGAGAGCGCGATTAAAAGTGGAAAAATCGACGCAGGAGACAGTGGAAAAAGGGCAGCCCCAAATAGGAAGGAAACCGGGGTGAATAATGTAAGCACATATAGGCCAACTTATTCGAAATCAATCACGATGACACAATCAAAACCTTCTGCTGACAATTATCAGAGTTTACCAAGAACGAAATCAAACTGGAAGAAGAATACCGAGAAGATTCAGTTCACTCCAATTCCCGTAACATACAAAGACCTTTATCAGTAGTTATATGATCAACACGTGGTAGCCCCATATATCGGAGCCCGTACCACCACCATTTCCAAAGTGGTATGATGCCAACGCCCAATGTGAATTTCATGGAGGAGTGATTGGGCATTCCATCGAAAATTGTTTCACCTTCAAGAAATTGGTGGAAAAATTAATTAAGATGAAGAAAATAAGATTTGATGAGCCATCGAGACCTAATGTGGCGGAAACCCTTTACCCGTCCATTCTGATCAAGGAGTAAATGCGATTACAAGTGAAGAAGGGAAAAAGGTTAAGGCTCATATTGAAGAGGTCAGATCTCCTATGAAATGGGTATGGCATCAGCTGGTGGCTAGAGGAATGATCGTACAGAACGGCGAAAAGATGGTAATGACCAAGAACCATTGTGATTTCCACAACGCTGAGGGTCATGAGATTCAGCATTGTACGGAGTTCAAGGTTCTAGTACAAGATTTGATGGACCGCAAGGAATTGGAGTTCTTCGAAGAAGGAGAAGAGATGGGGGACATTTGCTCCTCCAAAGGAAAGAAGACACATGAGCATGATCGCCCGATAATAATCATCTCCACATCCAAGGGAGCTGAGATGAGAAGACAAAGACACCATGTGTTTATCATACGAAAACCTGCACCGTTTCCTTATGAGGACAGCAAGAGAGTTCCCTGGAACTACGGATGCAATATTGTGGTACCCAAGGAGGAGGAGCTGCAAAATGTGAACCTGGTCACACGAAGCGACAAAACTTATAACTTGGAAGAGAAAGCAGCTGCCAAAGGAAAGCTATAGCGATTGAACCCGAAAAGGTGACTAACAAGTTGGAACTGATAAATGAGCCGGTGGCAGAAAGAGAAGCACAAGAGTTCCTAAAATTCTTGAAACACAGCGAATATAGCGTAGTTGAACAGTTACATAAGCAGCCCGCACGCATATCTATCTTGGCGTTACTGCTGAGTTTAGAGGCACACCGTAACGCATTGATGAGGGCGTTCAACGAAACCTACGTGACCCAGGATATATCAGTATGCAAGCTGGATCGACTGATTAACAACATCAGCGCTGATAATTTTATTTTCTTCAATGACGATGAGATCCCATCTAGAGGTATGGGATCGACAAAGCATTGCATATTACCACTCGCTGTAAAGGGTACACCCTACCCGGAGTGCTTATTGACAACGACTCAGCTTTAAAACGTTCTACATTTGGCCACTCTCGAAAGACTACCCATCGATAGCTTCTATATGAGGACGTGCCACAACATAATCAGAGCTTTTGATGGAACTGAAAGAAAAGTGATGGGTAGGATTGAAGTACCATTACAAATAGGCCCGAATACTTACGAGGTTGATTTCTTGGTGATGGATATCAAGCCTTCCTATAATTGCTTATTAGGAAGACATTGGATTCACACAGCAGGGGCAGTACCGTCCTCACTTCACCAAAAGCTCAAGCTGGTAACCGACGAAAGGTTGGTTACGATCAATACCGAGGAAGATATTGTTGCATCTGTAACAAATGATGCCCCGTACATAGACAAAGATGAAGAGGCAATTGAATGCTCTTTTCGTTCGCTGAAATTCGTCAATGCCACATTTATTGGAGAGGGAAGTAAAATTCATGAACCCAAATTATCGTAAACAACGAAGATGGGTTGCATTTAACGATTGGAAAAAGAGCATTACCGGGAAAAGGGCTCGGGAAATATCTCCAAGGAATAGTTAGCGCGTCGCCGCCATGTGAAAAGTGAGACCGTTTCGGGCTAGGGTAAGCCAGACGTGAAAGAAAGAAAGAAAGAAATAGAAAGAAAAAGAGAAACAAGAAGAGCACGACAAGCCGGGAAGAAATCAGTTGGGAACCAATGACCTTCCCTCATATTTCCAAGACTTTTATTTCTGGTGGGCTAAGGCTTGAGAAGGAAAAAGTGCCAAACTTGTGATGGAACTGGACATAAACGTTATTTTCGAAGAAGTTGAAGAAAGGAGTTCGCTTCAAATCTGTCCGTACGCACCAAGGAGTAGTTTGGACAACTGGGTAGAAGAGGAGCTCCCCGTAGCTTTTAGGAACATTCCAAAGTAATACTCGTTACACCTCTATCATTCTATGTCCGGGAATGATAAAAATCTTTTGTAAAAGGGCTTTTGAGTTTTTATCCATTATCTTAAATGAAGATACATTTTGACAACTATCTCTTTATTCTTTTCCTTTCAAATCCCAAAATAAATTACTTACAGTAACACATAAAAATAAATAAATCATTCTTGAATACATACACCCATAATCATATCATACAGTCATTCTTTAATTTATTAGCCCATTCTCATTCTTTACAGATCATGGGATATCAGTAATATGAGTGACACTGACTCCGAACCTCATTTCGAGCAAGATATGTGTCTTGAAGAATCTCAGGACTTCGAAGATGACCAGGATTGTAATATATTTCCTGAATTGCAACGAATGATAGAACAGGAGGAAAAGCAAATCTTACCCCACAAAGAGTAGTGGAAACAGTAAGCATAGGGGATGAGGAAGAGAAGAAAGAAGTAAGAATCAGGACCAGCATCTCAGCAAAAACACGAAGAGATCTTATTGAGCTGCTAAGAGAATTTAAGGACGTCTTCGCTTGGTCCTCCCAAGACATGCGGGGCTAAGCACCGACATCGTGGTTCACAAGCTCTCAATAAAGGAAGAATGCAAACCCGTCCAACAAAAGCTTCGTAGAATGCTACCTGATGTGTTGCTTAAAATAAAAGAAGAGGTCCAAAAATAGTTCGATGCGGGTTTCCTTCGAGTGGTTGAATATTCGGAATGGGTCGTCAATATAGTTCCTGTCCTCAAGAAAGATGGTAAAGTGCGTATGTGCGTAGATTACCGGGATTTGAATAGGGCCAGCCCAAAAGATAATTTCCCGCTGCCACACATCGACACCCTGGTAGATAATACAGCGGGGCATGCCTTTTTCTCCTTCATGGATGGTTTTCTCCGGATATAACCAAATAAAAATGGACCTTGCAGACATGGCGAAAACTACCTTTGTCACAATGTGGGGAACATTCTGTTATAGGTGATGCCGTTTGGACTTAAAAATGCTGGGGCAACATATCAAAGAGCCACGGTGACATTGTTTCATGATATGATGCACAAAGAAGTTGAGGTCTATGTCGACGACATGATTGCAAAATCTCGAACAGAGGAAGAACATGTGAATGTCTTGAGGAAATTGTTCATGAGATTGAGGAAGTTCCAGCTAAAATTGAACCCTGCCAAGTGCACTTTTGGAGCTACATCGGGAAAACTATTAGGTTTTGTGGTCAGCCAAAAGGGAATCGAGATAGACCCAGACAAGGTTAAAGCCATACAAGAGTTACCCCCGCCTCGTACGCAAAAGAAGGTTCGAGGTTTTCTTGGGAGATTGAATTATATCGTTCGGTTTATCTCGCAATTAACAGAGAAATGTGACCCAATATTTCGCCTTCTCAGAAAGCATAACCCAGGCGTTTGGGATGACCAGTGCCAAAGGACTTTCGATAAAGTTAAGCAGTATTTGTCTGATGCTCCGGTACTAGTACCGCCCAATCCCAACAAATCATTAATCTTGCACTTTACAGTTTTTGAGAATTCTATGGGATGTGTCTTGGGCCAACACGATGAGACGGGAAGGAAAGAAAGAGCCATATACTATCTCAGTAAGAAATTTACTGACTGTGAAACAAGATACTCTCCAATAGAAAAACTATGCTATGCACTGGTTTGGACTACCCGAAGGTTGCGACAATACTTGCTATACCACACGACATGGTTAATCTCAAAGTTGGATCCTCTAAAATACATGATGGAGTCAACTGCGTTAAATGGAAGAATGACTAGATGGCAGATCCTATTGTCGGAATTTGATATCGTCTATGTAAGCCAAAAGGCAATTAAAGGAAGTGCAATCGCAGACTTCCTAGCTAGTAGGGCTTTGGAGGACTATGAGCCGATAAATTTTGACTTTTCAAATGAGGATCTAATGTATGTCGCAAATACCGAAGAGGAGACAATGATCGAGCATTCGTGGCGATTGAACTTCGATGGTGCTTCAAACGCTGTGGGTAATGGGATCGGAGCAGTTTTAGTGTCACCAGAAGGGGACCATTATCCCTTCACCAGTAAGCTCGACTTTGATTGCACAAATAACTTGGCAGAATATGAGGCATGTATCATGGGGATCCAAGCAGCCATATATCAAGGGATCAAAGCCTTAGAAATCTACGGAGATTCAGCATTGGTAATCTACCAGCTCAAAGGAGAATGGGAGACAAGGGACTCCAAATTAATTGAATATCGGAATATGGTCTTCGAACTGATCAAAGAATTTGACAAGGTCACATTCAGATACCTCTCACGGAGGAAAACCAAATGGCTGATGCTCTGGCTACTTTAGCTTCGATGATAAAAGTAAATAGGCCAGAGGATATGAAGCCCATTCAAATGAGCATTTACGAACTCCAGCCTATTGCTGTGATGTGATATCGAAGAAGAAGGAAAAGAGGAGCATCCTTGGTACCAGGACATTCTCCAATATGTGAAGGACCGAAAATACCCCGAGGGAGCTACTGATAAATGAACATTGAGAAGGCTCGCGAACGAGTACATCCTAGATGGAGAGGTCCTGTATAAAAAAAGGAAGGATCAGGTGTTATTGAGATGCGTGGATTCAACCGAGGCTAAAAAGATCTTAGAAGAAGTCCATGAAGGGATTTGTGGAACACACGCGAATGGATTCAAGATGGCTAGGCAGATCATGAGATTTGGGTACTATTGGTCGACTATGGAGACTGATTGTATCAATTACGCCAAGAAATGCCACAAATGCCAGATCTATGGGGACAAGATCCATGTGCCTCCCTCACCCCTACACGTCATGACATTCCCGTGGCCTTTTTCTATGTGGGGCATGGATGTTATTGGACCAATTTCACCAAAGGCCTCTAATGGACATAGATTCATTTTTCGTGGTTATCGACTACTTCACCAAGTGGGTAGAAGCTCCTCTTATGCTAATGTTACGAAGTCCGCAGTCAGCAAGTTCCTGAAAAAGGAGATCATATATCGATATGGGATGCCAGAAAAGATCATATCAGACAATGCACTAAACTTGAACAACAGCACGATATCAGAGGTCTGTGAGCAATTCAAGATCAGACACCATAATTCGTCCCCATATCGCCCAAAGATGAATGAGAGCAACATCAAGAAGACTATTGCAAAAATGACAGAAACCTATAGAGATTGGCATGAAAAAACTACCCTTTGCCCTTCTCGCCTATAGGACTTCGGTCAAAACATCTACTGGGGCAAACACCGTTCTCACTTGTATATGGAATGGAGGCTATTTTACCCATCGAGGTGGAGATTCCATCTCTCCGAGTCTTGTCAGAGCTGAACTTGGATGAAGCAGAATGGGTCCAAGCCAGATATGATCAGTTAAATTTGATTGAGGAAAAGAGATTAAAAGCTATCCGCCACGGTCAAATGTACCAAAAGCGGATGATGCGCGCTTACAACAAGAAGGTTCGTCCTAGAGAATTCCATGAGGGAGACCTAGTCTTGAAGAAGATACTTCCGATACACAAAGACTCTCGAGGAAAATGGATGCCCAATTGGGAGGGGTCGTATGTGGTGAAGAAAGCCTTCTCTGGAGGAGCCTTAATTTTGACTGAAATGGATGGCAAGGAATTATACAACCGGTGAATTCAGACTCGGTGAAGAAATATTACACATAAAAAAAAATCAGAGAGGTCAGAATGAAAACCCGTGGAAGGGCATCCTGAAATCAAAGGGGTTTGAGTTGAAAACTCGAAAAGAGCAGCTCAAATGCATAACAAGGACAAACCATTGCTCCCTCAAAAGTGGCAAAATGAAAATATTTTACATCTTGGGGCATCGACGAAGTAATTTCGAGACCTCCAGAAACACGTCAAGTAAAAGATGATCTTCGGATCAGGAAAGCTCATATCTGATATCTAAGTCTAATACTGTTCTTGTATCATTGTTTGTTCTTTGTAAATATTTAATATCATAGCCAATAAATCTCCAAATTTGATCCCATTTCTTTTCCATATTGTCCAAAGTATTTTCATAAAAGGAAACAAGGATTCGCGAGTATTATTTTAGGAATTTCTAAAAGACACAGGAATCCTAAATAGCTGCCAGGTTGAAAGAGTTAAAAAGCTGAAAGAAGCAATTCAAATGCTGAATTTGCCAAGTTGAATCCAAGGAAACGTCAAGAAATGACTTCAAAATGAAAGGATTAATTTTCGAAAAATTCAAACATTAAATCATACACATTCATTCTAGGATAAGAGCATTTCCAAGCATAACATCCTAAACATACCTGGCCTACATAGAGGACCATTTGAGCATTTTTTGCAGGTCTCAGCGTCATAGGATGCATGATGAAAAAGCCAAGACCGCAATAGAAGATCCCGTATCACAGTGGTTTGAAAGAAAAGTTCCAAGTCACAACGAATAACCTAGCATTTTGAGAAAATGAAGGGTCGAATCCACGACGATGGATCTTTCACCTAGAAGACAAGATGGATCAGACCGCAGCAAGATCTTTTCCTGTCTGCTTGAAATTGAAGTAAAGTGGATAACACGTCTTTATCTCTGAAATTGAAGTAGGAGCAAAATCATTTCCAATCCTCTTGAAATTGAAGTAGAGTGGATAACACGTCTTTATCTCTGAAATTGAAGAAGTAAGAGCAAAATCATTTCCTATCCTCTTGAAATTAAAGTAGAGTTGGATAACAAGTCTTCATCTCTGAAATTGAAGTAAGAGCAAGATCATTTCCTATCCTCTTGAAATGAAGTAGTAGAGCTGGATATCAAGCCTTTGTCCCTCTGAAATTGAAGTAAGAGTAAGATGAAGCACCAACATCATTTTCGTCCCTCTGAAATTGAATAAGAGCAAGACGAAGCCTAAACACCAAACCCTACTTTTGAGGATGCAGCAAGTCAAATAGCAGACCACATTTTTCCACAGACGCAGTGGATTGGAATAGAGCTGCAAGTCAAGTGATATCAATATGCAGTAGTCAACGATGGAGCCGAGATTCAGCGAAACTTGACAAAATGGGCCTCCTTTTTATCTTTGCTTCGTTCCCGTTACACAACAACAAGCAAAGAGGGGTAGCTGTTGGAGCTCAATTTTGACCGGCCCAAACCATTTTAGAATTTACTTTGAAATTAAATTTATTTTAAATTTTAATTTAATTTAAATTTAAATTTATTTAAATTTAATTTAAGTTTGAATTTAATTAAATTTAATTTGTAAGTTTAAAATAAACAAAGTCCAAGTACAAAAAGGCCCAATTTAGGGCCCAATTTCGAATTAATTTACAAGCCCAAATGGACTCTAAGTTACAATGACCCATTTCCAAAATTCTTCAAATCATATAATCGAGGATTGCATTTTCACCTTGATACTAAATTGTCAAGTTCTCAAAATGTATATACGAATGATTTTCATGACAAAAACGAGGCAATATTATTTCGCGTGAAAATTTCGAAAATCGTGCCCTAACGTGCGGGGTGTGATTTTCGTAATTTGCGCGAAAGAAATATCCTCTTCAAAAGCTTTCGAACACACCCTATCCATATCCAAAATTTTTAAGTAAACAAGACAATGTTCCTTCACGTGGAAACCTCAAAAAATCGTGCATTAACGTGCTGGGTATGATTTTCGTACAAATCACGCGAACGAATACTCTCTTCAAAAGCTCCCTAAACGTCCTTCAATTTTGAAACTCCGAGAATATAGTGCCCTAACGTGTTGGACACGTCTTCTATTCTCTTAAGAGGATCAAAATGCGGGGACGAGTTTTCCTAAAAAGGTCTCTTTTAAAATCACACAGAGCCTTTCAAAATAAACACCGCATTTTAAACTTTACTCGAGCTTTCATTGGTTTCATAAAGCAAGACCCGAAAATGATCATGTGGTGCCAATTCTGGGCGTACGAGGGGCTAATCTCCTCGTGCGTAACCGACTCCCGAACCTATTTTTCTGGATTTCGTGGACCGACGTTTTAACGTTTTTAATCGTTTTGTGGTGATCCAATCGCACCCAAATAAAAGATTGGTGGCGACTCCCTTTTTACTCCTTATTGTCCAAAACTTAAAAATAATTTTCCGAAACCTTCGTTTTCAAGGTGGTTTCGACAATATTTATTTCCCCATATTTTAAATTTCATTCTAATTATTATTTTTTAAAATTTATTTCATCTTTTTTAATAATATTTATTTCCCCATATTTTCACAACAACATATTTAATTCTTTTGTATATAATTCGAAATTATTTTAATACAAGAAAATACAAACATTGTTGAATATTACTAAGCAACAAATTAATTTTACAGATACAATAAATTATAAATATTAGTTAATATTAATACATGAAATTTAAAAATTCAAACAACAATAATACAAAAAAAAAATTACAAATATAACAAAATACAAACATAGATAATGTCCATCTGCTTGAATACCGAGCTGCAAACGTTAGTACTGAGAAACTTGATCGGGTTGCCGTTAAACATGACTTTTTTCAGTTTGTAAGATACAATGCAGTCGATCTCGGTTACCTGTTAAATAGCGGAGAAAGTCATCCGATCTTTAACAGCATAACCTTTAAGGGCTTACCATACCGCCTGCATACGGCAACAATATATCTACGTTGGATTAGCTATTCAACAGTATTTCTCGTGGTAACAAATTCTTCCAACGTAGATAATGTCCATCTGTGTTGGACATCTCGGATAGTCTTCAATGGCACAGAAAATCGTCTTACCACTGAAGACATATCTTTGTCGCTTCACTTGACAGTATATAATTCAACTCCAACAATACATGACAGTATATAATTCAACCCCGAAATTCGATTGTACACTTCACAACTCTCCCCCAAAACAAAACAAAACACTTATCTAATGATAAATAAAAAAACACTCTCATTTTGTTGTTATTTTAAGAAAAATATTTCTTACTTACAATTTCAAAAACAAAACCTAAATCCTATATATAGAGAAAGGAGAGAAAGTTGGTGTCGATCAATGCATAGTAAACATCAAAAAAATTTGTTTTTTTATCTGATAAAAAAGGTGATGTCGGCCAAGCAATTGTCAACACCAAAAAACTTTTTTTATCTGATAAAAAGGTGGTGTTGGTCAAGTATTGGCCAACACCAAAAAAAATTTATCTGATAAAAAAGGTAGTGTCTGTCAAGCATTGGTCAACACCAAATTTTTTTTTATCTAATAAAAAAATGCTGATATCAGTCAATGCATGACAAACACAAAAAATTATTTTTTTATTTGATAAAAAAGGTGGTGTCAGCCAAGCATTGGCCAAAACCAAAATTTTTTTTATCTGATAAAAAAGATTGTGTCGGCCAAGCATTGACCAACACCAAAATTTTTTTTATCTAATTAAAAAGGTGGTGTCGGCCAATCCATAACCAACACTAAAAAAATTATTTTTTATCTGATTAAAAAGGTGATGTCGGCTAAGCATTGGCCAACACCAAATTTTTTTTATTTGATAAAAATGTTGATGTCGGTCAATGTATGGCCAATACCAAAAAACTTTTTTTTATCTGATCAAAAAAGTGGTGTCGGTCAAGCATTGGCCAACACGATTAATTTTTTTTCAAAATCTCGTATTTTCGTATATTAATATAATACCGGATTAAAAAAATATAATTTTTATGTCTGACACCAATCATAGGGGTGAAATTTGAGGAAGTGTTGACCATTAGATAGCCATTTAGAATCTTTATTGCTCATTTTAGGTCAATCTAGTGTAATTTTTGAACTAGAGTCATTTTTGTAAATAATTAAATTTTTTGGATCACTTGGATAAAAAACCCAAACTAATGGCTATCTTGGCCGACATCTCTCTGATCTGAAATCAGTGGGATGTAACCTCCCAGGCCAATGGAAATACCTAACTCGCTTAGGTGCAAGCGATGAACTAGTTCCTCCGACCTTTTTACTAGGAACACGAGTCTTTACAGGTTTCTTATCCAAACCCAAGGCTTGCTCAAGCATTCTAGCTCGATCGATCGAATCAGCAAACAACTGTACTCTTAGTGGAACCAACAATACTCTGATCTTATCACGCAGGCCATTAAGAAATTTTGTACAACTTTCTTTCTCCATAGACACCATTTCCAGGGCATATCAACTTAACCATAGAAACTCCCACTCGTAATCCAATACAGATAAACCTATCAGCTTCAGAGTATGTAGATGCCACTAGTGAAAACCTATTGTTTTGTTAGTTGTCAATCGAGTTTGTAGTGTAGTTACAACAAAAAGTTTATATTATTCAGGATTGGTTTTTTCTTCTATTTTCAAGGGTTATGGTATTTTATCTCCTTAAGAATCAATGCCACTAGAAAACTCACTAGCACCGTGACACTCAAGGACTTTTGGACCTGGAACATCTGTTCTCATTGATAAATGTGGGTTATTTCCTATATGTCCACCAATAGCAAATCCAAGGCCTTTTGGACATAGAACATCTGCTCTGACTATCAACCTCTTGACCCTATCTATGGATTATAAAAACTTCAATGATAGTATATTAAATATTTTCTTTTTACTTTTAATCTATAAACTTTCTGTAAGAGAATGCTTTGAGTTTCAAATTTTGATACATGGCTGGCCATAGCTTGGAGTTTTTTTTTTTTTTTTTACATTTTTTAAAGTGTTACAATTACTTTATATTATAAATACATGTTTAAGTAATAACAATTATCAAATTATTACAGCACAAACGAATTAATAATTGGATCAATAGGCAACGAATTGGACTAAATCCTATATATAAATTAACTACACATGATGAGACTCGAAAATTCACACATATAATTATGTATGATAAATTTTGAAACTAGATATTCAAATTTTAAAATTTTTATTTTTACCAACTATGCCAAAACTTTATTGCTTTTTTTTAATAATTTTTATGTTGGTTTCTTTTTCCTTTTTGAAATTCACATCAAAATAACTTTTTGAGTAATACATTACATAAGGTAAACTCTAAAAGAATTATGTAAGTAAAATCTTATTAGTTCTTTTTCTTTTCTTAAGCTTTTTGGAGTTGAATTTCATTAGTATAATTTTTGCAACATTTAATGGTTTCCATTTTTGTAGATTTATTATTGATTTTGCAAACAAAAGTTCTGTCACATGTTAGTAACATTTTCTTTATTTTATTAATGTAGCGATGAATATTAAATCTTAGTTATCAGATGATAGTAGTAATTAATTTGGAGGTAGTCGCGAAGAGATCATGTCTTTTCTAAAATGGCAGATTTTATATTTAAATTTTTTATAATTTATAAAATTTTAAATATTAATAATAAATTTACACTTTAACTCTCAAAAATAATTGATTTAATCTTTTACAAATTATAAAGATATAAATTATTGAAATGATAAAATTAAATTTTTATTATCGTAAAAATATATAATTTAATTTCGACCCTAAAAAATACCATTGGAGGTTACCCAAAGTGAAGCAGGTAGCATGTGTGCTAATATATATATATTACTATGCTATTATTATAAATAATTAATAAATTTCCATTACTTAACGTTGGTGAGAGTAGGGGTGAGAAAAATCCGATTCGATTTGAAAAACTCGAAAAATAATTTAAATTTTGAATTAAATAGTTCAAGTTATTTGAGTTAATCAAGTTATTCGGATCAACTCGAATAAAAAATTAAGTTTTTCGGTTTAACTAGAATGTGAATTACACAATTCGAATTATCTGAAAATCCGAATAAGAAAGGGCAAAACCACGTCGTTTTGATAAGTGTTTACTTTCTCTAAAGTTAAAAGACAAAACTACATCGTTTTGATAAATGTTTACTCATTAAGTTAAAAGGCAAAATCATTATATTGTTTATGTAGTTAAATAATCTTGTACTTTATCTACTAATTAAATAATCGGTCCATGTAAATGCAACATTGAGTATAAATAATAGGATTCGTTAACTTGACTCGATTCGATTTGATTCGAAAAAAAAATTCAAATTGAATTCGGTTGCTAAAATAAGATTCGTTAACTCGACTAACTCAAAATTTTTTGACTAAATTTATCTCGACTCTATCGAATACTCAACCTAGGTGAGAGTCAAATGTTTAGTTGTTTACACTAATTTTGCTATGCTATTATTACAAAGTCAAACATTTTGTGACAGTCAAACATCTACACTCAATTTACGTTATGCATTTATGTTTTTTTCCATATTTGAGTAACTAAATAATCTTTTACTGTATTTTTTAATATCATAAAAGAAAGGGTAAACTATAAAAATAGTCACTTTTGTTTGCCTCAGATTATATTTTAGTCACTTATGTTAGTATTTTGTTACGAAGTGATCATTGTGCCGTTAAGTTCCGTTATCTCCCTAACGGTAATCCTACGTGGCAGTCTAACTAGATTTTAAGTGCCAACTTGAATTTCTAAATGGGATGAGAATAAATTTTTATTAAATAAATTTAATTAATTAAAATTTTTAAACTCTAAAACCCATTTCCACACACCTCTCTTCTTCATCTTCATCTTCATCTTCTTCCCTTTTGATTCTAATATCTTTAGTTACAGATCTGTCTTAAAGCTTGAATCTTTAAAACCCATTAACCCAAAGATTCAATATCTTTGATTTCAATATCTTCTTCCCGTTAAATTTCTTTGGGTTAATAGATTTCAATGATTCAAGCTTTGAAATAGATTTGTAACTAAAAATATTGGAATCAAAAGGGAAGAAGATGAAGATGAAGCAGAGAGGTGTGTGGAAATGGGTTTAGGATTTAAAATTTTTAATTAATTAAATTTATTTAATTAAAGATTTATTCTCATTCCATTTGGAAATTCAAGTTGGCACTTAAAATATAGTTGGACTGCCACGTAGGATTACCGTTAGGGAGATAATGGAACTTAATGGCATAGTGATCACTTCGTAACAAAATACTAACATAAGTGACTAAAACGTAACATTTTAAACATAATTGACTAAAATGTAACCTGGGGCAAACAAAAGTGACTATTTTTGTAGTTTATCCTAAAAGAAATCAATATCACATACCTTTGATAAAATGTTATTAAAATAAACTCTAACAATTATTGAATCCCATGTGATGGCCTGATGATTAAGGATATTTACTGTCACAAATGTGATTTGGATTTGAGTCGCGTTGATTGTTCAAGCTTTACTCTATTATTGTAATTAACCAAAAAATTCTAACAGTTATTAAAATAACCCCACTTGAATAATATTCTCTAATTAAGTAGAATAATTAGTATACATTAAAATTTTTTATAAAATATTATGAAAATTATTGTAAACATGTTCAAAGCATGAATCAGAAAAAAAATACTACTTAAGTCTCTACGCATGTAATAATTATGAAACCTTTGATAAAATGTTAAGCAATTAAAAGTTTTAATAACTCATAAAAAATTAGTACTTTTTTTTGGTGAATTACAAGGGAGGGCAAAGCCCTAACAACAACACGATTAGTGCGATTTTAACCTAAGTTACACCTGAGGCAATAAACATCTTTAACCATCAGGCCAATACATGAGGTTCAATTAGTACCTCTTTTTTAACACTAATAAGAATAACTATTGTCAAATATTTAATCACATTTTACTATATTATCGTAATTATTTAATCATTTATAAGAATCGGGTCAATTCAAGTGAATTAAATAAACTTCATTTAATTAATTGACCTCTACTAGTTATTATGTGTGTATTTATCATGGGCTTTGATCCAGGGCCTGTGACATTTTCCCCAACCATTTCCACGACGCCCTAGTTTGACAAATCGAGCGGACTTAGGCAATAACTTTTCTTCAAATTCGTCTAAGTCAACCTTACTCTTGAGAAGTGAAAATTCATAAGGAAATTCTCTAAGACACCGAAACTTAACAAAAGCAAACTCTCAAGCGAAGAAGCAATGAACAAACAGAAATGTCACAAGAAAGCAATGCACACAAAATGTTTGAGTAAATGCCTCCAAAGTATTTTATTACTTTTCAAAGGATGATTACAAATGAGGAGGAAGGTCTCTATATATAGTTAACCTCTCCCAGATCCAACAGTATAGTTTAAATTACATTGACAGTTGATATTAAAGCCTATGTACAAGATGAGACTCCTAAGAGATTTAAACACTAAACAACCTTGTCCTTTAGGATTACAAATATTTACCATGATAACTCTTGTTTACTAGAATGTTTCATTAAGCTACCAAGACTTCAAGTAGATAGACTTCTTTATATGTTTCACGAATTGGACCAATTCAAGTGGGTCAAATTAGTTTAATTTAATCAATTGGCCTCCATTAATTGTTCTGTTTGCATCCGTCACTAGTTTTGATATGTGGAACGTGATAATAGCTTGAGATAAAAAAAAAACATAAAAGATTAATAAAAAATGAAAATGAAAAAAACAAAATGGAGATGTGTCATGGAACTATTGGCTAGACCTGTTCATAGGTCGAGTTACCCGTTTATGCCCTAAGGTCGCTTGAAATTTGGGAAGGTTTGAGTAAAAATATTAAGCCCGTTTAAAATATGGTTCAAGTTTGAGCTTGAACATTCAAGACCTAAGCCTGGCCCGTTTTTAACTTTATAATACTTTATATTATATTATTTTTATATATTATGTAACTTAGAACACATTAAAAAAATAAACATATACTAAACATATAATACTATTCTAATATAAACATTAAAATAATATTAAGATAACTATATAAAAAATTTCAATAAATATATATATTTATTAAAAAATATAATATATATTTTAAAAATTAAAAAAATAATATAGGCTTACTAAAATAGCTTAAATTAATTATTTTTTTGCATATATGGGAGAGTTTGGATAAAATTTCAAGCCCATATTTCGAGTCGACGTGGGCTTAAGCAAGCAAAAATTATTTTATTATCATGCTTAGGATCAGACTCGACCCATGAGCACCTCTACTATCAACATATATTACATCCCTTATAAATTGATTTATTTGATCATAAATTTTAGAGGACAATTTTAGTAATTAAACAAATGGTTGACGGGAAAAGATTGTATGAAACAGAGATATCACGTCATTTGTATCTCTTTTCTAATAGTTTAATGTCATATCAATATTTTCATCCTAAAAATTTTCAAATTCAAATGAAAGTCGTTAAATTAAAAATGAAAGTACTGATATAGTATTAAGCTATTGAAAATGGATAATATACGTGTTTCATACCTTTCTTTTTCCATGATTGACATAGTAAGAACCAACATAATTCTAAAGCTAAAGGATGAAAAATAAGAGAATAAAAAGAAAAAGAAATCTCAATAATTGAAACAGTTAGCATGGGCATAGGGTAAGGTAATTTGCGACCGTTAAAAAACATGGAGAACAGGTTCTCGCTCCGACAGTCATGCAGGACCGTGAGTTCAACAAAGTAAAGAAAATACTGAGAGACTCCTCCGCATATCACAATACCTATAAATTTACCCCACATTTCAGTCCTTAGCCACTAACAGTCACATTTCCATTTGTTTTATTAGTAATAGATTTTTCAAACAAAATAAATAAATAAATATATATATATAAATATAAATGGCCAAGATTGTTTTGGTTCTCGTATTCTCATTGGTCCTGGTTCTATCAATCAACTCCGCCGTAGGTGAAGACGCCGCACCTTCCCCCGAACAGACAAACCAGGAAATTTCAGAGTATGCAGACGCCACCGGGCAGAATGAAGAGAGTCTTGACGAGATTGTGGATGCAATGTCACCGGATATGGCACCAGCAAGTTCACCCACATTGGCATTTGCAAGGCCTTTTGGACCCGGACCCACTATGACCATTGACGAAGGTGCGCCGGAAGGAGAGGCAGAGGCAGAGGCAGAGGCAGAGGGAGAGGGAGAGGGAGAGGGAGAGGGAGAGGGAGAAGGAGCGGAAGAGGGAGAGGGAGAGGGAGCACCAGAAAGTAACCGGTAGATTTAAATAAGGATCTCGATCGATATGTTCGTCATTTTACAATTTTGATATTTCATCCCTCATATCATTTCTTGAGGATGTAATTGAACCAATTTATAAGTTTTAGGCTTTTAATTAATTTTTGTATTATTTTTTTTATTATTATCGCAGGGTCAATTAATCCAATATATTTTTAATTTAAATAATTGGTGAATTAGCCTCACAACAAAAAATATAGACCAATTTTTTAAAAAAAAATACTATTTTATATGAAAATAAATGAATCTTTAACACTCGTTACTTTTCTGTCAAATTTTCTGTCACATATTCTTTGTATTTTTTATAAGAAAGATGATCAATCTTTTAATATTTTTAAGTGAACTTTTTAATTAATAACTTTTTTTTTTCTTTTCAAGCTTTAGTGATTAATCTCTAAAAATTTAAGATTGTGATTTTTCTTGTGATAGATAAATATTTTTATGCAAGATTTAGACTTTTTTTTTTATTGAATGATTTTTGGAATATTAATTTTGTATGAGATTCCTAACATCTTGATTAGGTAATAAATTTTAGAGGTTAATTAATATAAATCCTTGAAGAAACTAAAATCGATTGTATTTATAATCTTGAATTTCTTTAATATTAATTAGAAATTTAGTTTTTTATTTATTTAGAAATTGTTATTACTAGTGTGATTATTGTGAATCTTATGTTTGAAAATTCACACATTGCATACTCATGACACCCAACAACACTTAAGTAAATTTTATGTTCGTGAAAAAAATTTACTAGTTGTATGTTGACTTCATGAAATATTTTAAGTGTAACATCCATATTCCGTATTCCGTTATCGAAATAGGGTTACAGAGAGTTATTGCACACATCAGAACATTTTCTTAATGTACAGTATTTAAATATCAATTTAATTCTTTTAATTCAAGTATAATTCGAAATAATATTTAACATACATTTTCAGACTTTAAATTGAGCCCTTGAGGCCCTTAAATAGTTAACGAACAACCAGGGACCAAATCAATATAAATCAAAATATTTTAGGCAAAATTGAAAATTTTGCCTTACAAGGGTCACACGGTTGTGTGGCTCTTCCCCACACCCATGTCTTAGCCTGTGTGAACCTTGCACCTAACACACTCAAGGCACATGCCCGTGTAAGTTGCCCGAGTGCACAACACGCCCATGTGAGTTGCTCGTGTGCATGCCGTGTGTGCCCAAAAATGACCAAAATCATGCTTAATCTTTACCTATTTGTTTAGGGACCTAAACCAATTCATATAACAACTTTACAATACCTTAAAACACACTAAAAAAAATCCAAAAACATGACACATTCAACCATTTAAGTCCACATACAATCACTTATATAAAGTCAAATTATAATGGACATACCAAACATCAACCTATCCATCATTTAAGTTCCAACATGAACATTCCAAGCCATTTCAACTTTTATCACAACTAACATGATATATTCTATTCCATGATCATTTACACAAGTTTAGTTAAATTTATAACAATCATATCAATTAAATTCACCATCCAAAACATCAACCCAACTACCATATTTCAAGAACTATCATGTAATCACCAATACCAAGCAAGCATACATGGCTTAAATTCATAGCATAACAACCATTTCTTATTACATGCCATATGTATAGGCTCAATTTTGACCGGCCCAAGAATGAAACAAACCAAAATAAAACAAAACAAATTAAACAAAAAAAGAGAGGTCCACTAAATAAAATCCAATGTCCAAATTACAAACCCAAAATACCCAAATTAAAACCCAATTACCCACTACAAGCCCAAACACTACCCAACGCCTAAGCCCAAAGCCCAAATTACAACCCTAAGCCCACCAAACTTAAACTTTTCAAGAAACCCTAGTTTCCTAATCCCATCCTCTTTGGCGTCACTCCTCGACCACGCCGATAGCACTTCATTTGAGGCTTCTGCTGTCACCTACGTTCCAAGCCCGACGCCATAATTGCCTTTTGCCAAAATTTCACCAAAATAGCAATGGCGTGCCTCTCACACTGGTGTTGACCCAAGGAGTTTGCCATATCCATGTCACTTGCAAAACAAAGAAAAGAAGACAGGGAAATAGGAAAGAAAAAGAAAAAACAAATGTATTAACAAGGCTATAAAAAGCCCCAACGATCTGTAATTTTTTGAAAATGAAATACAAAAGAAACAGATAAAAATTTTCAAAAGATTTTGTTGTTTTTTTTATTTACTGTTTTGAAAGTAAAAATAGAAAGAAAATAAAAAAAAGGGAAAAGGGGCTAGGGTTTTACCTCTTGGTCTTCCCATCCGCCGCCATGGAGGCCTTCCGAATCTCCTCGTATTCGCGTGGGGCTCCGATAAGAGGGAGAAACGGAGTTCTATTCTCCCTTTGTTTGAAAAACCCAAGGGAAACCAAAAGGTTTTCAAACTTTCTAAGGGTTTCGAGTTAGGTTTTGGGAGCATCAATCCTAGATCCGATTTCGAGATATAAAAAGGAACAATTGGGCTTTTTTTAAAATTTTTCGGCCACTAGAGACGACGGTCGCCGTCATCGACGACCAGTGGCCGCGGTAGAGGAGGGCAAACCCCTAGGCCGGACTTGGGAGCCATTCGAGAGAAAAGGAAGGGCTCTCCAAAGTTTTTTTTAAAAAAAACGAGAAGGGAAATGATTTTTTTTTAAAAATTTTTGGATTTTATAGCCTCCCAAAATGATGTCGTTTTGGTCGACGCCATTTTGAACCATCTGACCCAACCTGACAACAGGTCCGCGTGTTTTTAACTAATGGGTTATTTATGTCCTTAGTCCTTTCGCATTTTCCCTTAATTTTAATTTAGTCGTTTGGCTTTTTTTAATTTACTTTAAATTATCCCTTGCAATTTTATTTTGTTTTCAATTCAGTCCCTTGACCACTGACTATTGGAAGGTGACACGTGTACGGACTTGAGGATAATTCCCATTTAGCCCTTGGTCTTTCCCAAATTTCAAATCTTTCTATTTTTTATATTTTACTTAAAATTGTATTTTTATTTTGATTTGATCCTCAAATTGTTTTTCCCTTTTAAAATTTACCCTTTTATTCTATTTTTTTAAATCAAGTCTTTATTTTATTTTATTTTTTAATTTTAATTTTAATTTTAATTTTAATCCTTTTAATCCTTTTTATTATTTATTTTACCTTGGTGTTTAATTTGCATTTATCATTTATATTATTTTACTATATTTATATTATTATTTTGCCCACCTTTATTTTATTTTATAAATTGTATTCAATTGCATCCATGTAATTTATTTCATTCATGCTTTTATTTATTTTCGCCATATTAATTTGTAAATTAGATGCATATTTATTCAAATTTTGTAAAAATATTTTAATAAAATAAATCACATGTCATTTTTGTTATTACCTAAATTATTTCAAAAAAACAAGGCAATGTTCTTTTATTTTAGAGAACTCAAGAAATTGTGCTCTAACGTATCGAGTATGAATTTTCTTTAAACCTAAGTAATTGAATATCCTATTTTAAATTAATAAATGTTCTTTATTTTCAAAGATTCGAATGTTGTGCCCTAACTTATTGAAAACTATTTTCTCGATTGATTCAAAATAAATAAGCTTTCTCCACAAAATTTATTTTTTTAAATGACATTAAAACATCTCATTCGTGTATTGATAGATCGTATTTTAAATTTTACTCGAGTTTTCAAATTTTCAACAATCAACACATTAAATAATCGACTAGATACCAATTTTTGACGTGTGAGGGTGCTAATCCTTCTTCACACGTAACCGACTCTCAAACCTATTTTCTGGATTTCCAAGACCAAAACATTTGTTTAAATAAAATTTAAATATTTTGAGGTGATCCAATCACACCAAATTAAAAAGGATTGGTGGCGACTCCATTTTCGATTTTTAAAATAAAAGTCGAGACTTTTTTAAAAAAACGTTTCGACACTATATAAGCAAAAAATGTTTACAAAAAATCTACCAAAAAAATCTTCGAGATAGTGTGATTCTTCGAGGTTGATCCGATCTTCCGAACACAAAACGTGATCTACAAAAATATATCAAATACAGGTAAGCTTACATAAAGCTTAGCAAGTTCGTTAATAATCAATAAATCATTTTTACTAACTTAAAACGTGATATATCAACTTCCATCAATGAATAACGCTCGGGCATTATTTCAGTGTTCGTGTTCAACCATCAGTACAGAAAATCTTTTTCAGTATAATTAGTGGATAATGCTCGTTTGAGCAAACATTCAGTATGATCAGTAGTTATCGCCCGTTGAGCAACATTCATTAAAATTAGTGGATTTGCTCGTTTTGATCAAGCACTCAGTATAATCAGTAGATTTGCTTGCTTGAGTAAGCATTCAGTAAAATCAGTGGTTTTGCTCGTTTTGAACAAGCATTTAGTATAATCAGTAAATTCGCTCGCTTTAGCAAGCATATAGATAAAATCAACATTCCACTTTTTGTTTCAAGATTATACCATCTCACAATATAACGTTTAATAAATTATTACTAACTTAGAATATAAGAATCATTAAGAGTATAAATAAACATATGAAATTACCGGACTGATTTGCAATGATCGCCAAGCATAGAGACTACTCCGCTACCTTATCTTTTCCTCGGTTATCAAGACGTTCTCAATCTATAATAATAATTTCATCCAATTAACTAAATCAACAGCAAAAATTAAATTATTTTATGCAATTAAGTTCTTTTGTCATTTTATAAAATTGCCATCTATGTTTCACTTTTATTCAATTTAGTCCCTAAGTCCAAATATGCAAATTAACTATTTTTACCTTGAACCCACCTTGACCGAACCTCCTAAGGTCTCACCACAGCTCCTATTTGCTGTTAATTTTCATCAAACCCTCATAATTACTTTACAAAATAGTCTTAACTAACAACAAAGCTTATTAATCTCTCATAAACTTCAAAAAACAACTCAACCCATCAATGAAAACGTTTATAAGAATTGAAATTTAAACAAATTAGCCTCCGGGTTAGCTAGATTAAGTTAACACAAGCTCAAAAATATAAAAATCACTAAAAACGAACGAAGTTTGCTCACCCGATTTGAGAACCAAAACTAGCCGAATGTTTTCTACTTTATCTATTAGGTTCGGTCAGTCTTGTTGAAGAAGATTGGAAATGCTAGAATTTCCTTTTTGGTTTTACTTTAATCAATATTATTTACAAATTACAATTTTTTCATTAATGATTTTTACTTCAATTTTAGCATTCATAGATCCAAAACCGTCCACTAGTCTAATAAATGGTATAATTACCATTTAAATACCTTACTTTACCCTTCATTTGTCATCTAGCACTTTTAATTAATGGAACTCTACTTTTGCAGCTTTTAGTCTTTTTTAATTAATTAACTATCTAAACGATAAAATTTTAAAACCAAATTTTAATTCGATACTAATGGCTTTGTAAACATTAAGTAATTAATATTTACAGAGCGACACGTCAAAGTTGTGATCCCGAAATCATTGTTTTCGACACCATTAAAAAACGAACTATTACATTAAGGCTTAGATTTTTTTTTGTTCTAAGTGTTTAATATGAACGAAAAAACTATTTTAAATGAAAGTCTACATGTGAAGTAAAAGAAAAGCAAAAAGAAAATAGTGAATAGCCAAAGAGAAATACAAATCAATATGAAAAAATGGTCAAAAGAGTCAAGTTTAGCCTTTAAAGCCTTCCAGCCAATCCAAGATTGAGAGCTAAGCTTACAAATTACCATCCAAATGATAGAGATAATATAAGGAGCGCGTATTTGCAAAAAGCACCTTGTCAACCTCACAATCACAATTTTCTCCAGAAAAGATTGTGAGTGTGGATCGAAGTTTTTCAACTTTTTGGTATAGACTATGTAATAGTATTTCGTGTAACTATATTATAGATTGTTTTATTAAAGATTAATGAAACTTCAAAATAGTTGTTGAGATATAAGTTATGTGCATGGAAGGAGCGGTTAAGTAAGTTGGCACTCCTTCAAGCATTGCGTGAAATAGATAATAAACAAAAGACATTAAGATTGTTTATGCAGTTCGATTTTCCTACGTTTGCAAAACTTAGCTCAATGAGAAATATTATCCACATAATAAACACAACCTATAATCATTGTTCAATAAATTACCAACAACACAAATATAAAAATTGCCTTAACATGTTGCAATGGGTATTGTTGAATTTTGTGCCCTAAGTGTAGTATATTTGTTTTCTATATTTGTATTTTTCAAATAAATTGGTTTAATAAAATATCCATTGATTAAATTAATATTCTCTGTATATTGTCCTCAATGTTTTTATACACAAAGCAAAATGAAAGCAAATATTGGCTCAGTAGTTATTGAACGTTTAACTAACACTAAGCGGTATTACATGGTCGGGTCGTAATACGGAAAAATAATTTGTATTAGTAGATAAATCTAAACATGTCCTTAGTCTAATCAGAAATGAACAAACCGATTGAAAGACTAATTAATCTGTTATAATTTGATGTGTTTATTTGTTTTTCATTTACACATATTTCAACTCGTTTTAAGTGGAATCAAATCATTTTAGTGTTAAGTTGTGTTTTTAGGTGCTTAAGTGGTAGAAATGAGTTTTTAGTAATTTTTATATTAGTTCATGTTTTCTTAAGAATAGATTAGTAATTTTAGTAATTTATTGGTGATAAAAGCAAAATTTAAATTAACTCGGATTAGTTAAAGTTTTCATGATTCAATCCTAGAAAATAAATAGCAAATTTACATTTATTATCCCAAAACATATTTTGGATCTTCTAGGTGAAAGTCAAATATCTTGATTTTGAGTTTCTCCAAATCCAAAAACTTTGAAAAAGTCACCAAAGTGATCTACCACCAAACTGTCATCACCACCACGAATCATTGCTATTGTTGTTGTTGTTGTCGACGTCACCATCGTCGTCGTTATCGACAACCCCCACCATCGACTAGCCAGACCACTACTAATCATCGCCAACCACTAGCTTTCGTTAGTTAGCCCACATATCTCAAAATTTAATAAAATCTAAAATTTCACCCAATCTAATTTTTAAGAAAGAAAATTCGATATTGATTTATACTATATACATAGTTCAACCTGGTTCCAATACCTATTGTTGGAAAAAACCAATCGTGAAAACGATTTATCGTTACAATGAAATGTTTCTGACTTTCAACTGAGCGACCTTGTCTGCTATCCTCGTACCCCAAATTGCGTCGAGTGTGGGGTTGAACAACAAGAACCAATTATTGAACTAAAAGCGATCAATTTCTTTTAGTGGGAAAGTAATTCTCTCAATAAAAACTTTTAGAAATTATTTTTCCCGGAAAATAGAATTTATTCTAAAAAAATAAATTTTTATTATTTTCTAATAGAATAACAATATATGAAACTTATGTGTAATAACTTGTGTAAATAATTGAATAAGTATAGTACAAATAATATTTATTTAATAGAAAAACGCTATCCTAATCTAACTAGAAAAGGGGTCGCACACCCTAGATAAAAGAACACTAGGATTGCCACCCCTCACATGTAAAATGAAGGGAATTAGACTTATCATGTATTGGATCCAAGTATGTGTACTTTTTTTAATTTTGACCCAATTCTTTATAATTTAATCCAATCAAATATTTGCTTTCTATTTCCAAAATAAATATTATTTATTTATTTATTAAATTAACTAAATTAATTTTTCAATTAAATAATTTTTTCAATTCAATTCTAATTTCGTTAAAATCATAACAACTTTACTGTAAAAGAATTTGAGAAAATATATTTAATTTTCATATTCAATAGATTCATAATGATTAATTAATTTAATTTAATTTTTCAACTTCAATTATTTAATTATAATTAATTAAATAATAATTTGAAACCTTAAATTAGTTTTCAAGTCATTTTTATGCTCACTAGGAAAGCACATTCATTTGTGGATATGACTTATTCCTCTAATTTCATCTTTCTATGCATTTCTATTCATTTGATTCTACATGCAATTAATTTCTTGTTTCAACGAACTAACGAAGGGATCGATTGAACAAACATGATTAAGGTTTAAATAATTTATAATTAAGTTGCAATTTTTCGTCTATTAATTATAAATTTATTTAGCCACAAAGTCATTCCACTATAGTATCGCAACTAAGCTCCCTCTAATTACATACCATTACAAAAAGTACTAAGTGTTCGTGCAATTATCTTGTTATAAGTGTATTACTTGAGGATATTTTTAATCCCTTTAAGATAAATTCGTTTTTTCAATATGATTTTATTTTATCTCGTGATAATCATTACTACTATTAAATAGTAATTAGTCATTTATCACAAAAACAAACGACTTATGATCACGTTTGTTTTTCATTTATAATGTAATGCAGATAAAAAGATATTATTTACCCATTTATTAGATTATGAATTCAATTATTGTGAAAGGTAAAAAACTTAACACATTAACTTTTGATTCCTATCTATTTGAACTGAGGCTTTTACGTGCATAGAAATATACAAGCCACGTGTATATGTGTAGTTCAATGATTGAATTTATTAACTATATAATATTGAAGTAGTATTATGGTACACCAAAGAGAATGCTATAAATTATTATGTAGCTCCAGCAGCCAATTTTCCACGTGAAGATTAGAAAATCAGACAATGACGACCTTACTTACCTCAAACCATGCCAAATGCTCAGTCTCTGTTGGTTGGTTCAACAGCTGGGATTGGTAGTTGTACGTTCAATCAAACTAGTACTACTTTTAGTCTGCAAGTTTCACTTATCAATCATAGCATAGGAAGCTAAAGCTTTTTGTGACATTAGGTAACAATCTTACTCCCTTCCTTTTTTTCACTAAAAAACTTGTTTAAATCGGTTCAAGTGGTTATCAGATCAATGGAGCCAACGAAATTGGCTACGACACTCTTCACCTTTTTCTTCTTGTTCCAGGATTCCAGGTATTGAAGTCTTGTTAAACAGCCACAAAACGCCTGCTTTATCTTCACTCTGGGTGATCAGAAAGCTTTTGTTCATTGAAAGAGACTGCTGATTACAGAGAATAAAAAGAGGGGGAACATGAGTTTCAGGGATGATTCTGAAGAGGGGAGGGACGTACGGAAGCCATTTCTGCATACCGGAAGCTGGTACCGAATGGGTTCCAGGATGGGATCCAGTATGCTGGGCTCATCTCAAGCTATTCGTGATAGTTCCATCTCGGTTGTAGCTTGCGTTTTGATTGTTGCTTTGGGTCCTATCCAATTCGGTTTCACTGTAAGTTAAAAAACTTGTTCTGATTTGGCTTACGAGATTACTATCATTTGAAATGACAAAGTGGAAGTTTCTGAATTGGCTAGAATGGTTACTCTTCTCCTACACAATCTGCAATCATCAAGGAACTTGGGTTAACTGTATCAGAGGTATAAATTATTACATTATTGTCCCCAACTGTGTTTTGTCTTTGACTTGGCTAATAAGAGTCCTATTTTGGGGACAGTATTCTGTATTTGGTTCTTTATCAAATGTGGGTGCCATGTTTGGAGCAATAGCCAGTGGTCAGATAGCAGAGTATATAGGGCGAAAAGGGGTAATCCAATCCCAGTTCTTTTTCCCTGTTATGATGATTTGGATTGTTACTAACTTCAGTTCCTTATTCCCCTTGCAGTCTTTGATGATTGCAGCTATTCCTAATATAATTGGATGGCTTGCTATATCTTTTGCACATGTGAGTTCTCCGATCATTATTTTATTATCCAAACTTCATGTAGCTACTTACTTGATTGCTGCATTTTCCAGGACGTATCTTTTCTTTACATGGGAAGGCTGCTGGAAGGTTTTGGTGTGGGAATAATCTCTTACACGGTAACGATGAACTATGCTTCGGTAATTAAGATCGAAATTTGTAGCAAAGCATTACTGAGAGTATTTGTTGTGTCTTCTTCATATGTAGGTGCCTGTGTATATAGCTGAGATAGCACCTGAAAACTTGAGGGGCAGCTTGGGTTCTGTGAATCAGGTTGGCTCTGGATCTATTCACCAATCACCATTTATGCTGTTGTTGAACAATTGAATATTAATAGGAGGCTGCTATACATGTTATACTATGTAGTTGTCTGTTACAATTGGAACAATGGTAGCCTATTTGCTGGGACTTTTTGTGGAGTGGAGGATACTTGCAATTTTAGGTAATCATCTAGCAGTGGCACCTTCATTCATTCTCATCATTTCCAGTTTACTTGTATAAATTGCTAATCTGTTGTTTGGCAGGAATACTTCCTTGTACAATTTTGATTCCAGGTCTATTCTTCATTCCAGAATCTCCTAGATGGCTGGTAAGCTTGAGAAGTAGTAGGTTACCAGGTTGTACTCAAGTATGTTCACTTCGATACTTATGATCGCCTGATTCGAGTTCCCTTCCCTGATTTTAGGCAAAAATGGGAATGACCGAAGATTTCGAAGCTTCTCTTCAAGTTCTCAGGGGCTTCGATACCGATATTTCTATCGAAGTCAATGAAATCAAGGTAATAATACTATGATTCATTTGTACAATTACCACTTCAGTTGTTTATGTTAGTTTTTATTTTTTAAAATTGACAGAGGTCTGTAGCATCAACAACTAAAAGAACAACGATCCGGTTCGCAGAACTCAAACAAAGGAGATATTGGTTTCCATTGATGGTATTTTTAATTGCTCACAAAATCTGCAACAATATCATGACTTGGTCTTGGTAACAAGCACACAGTACTTTTCACTTTTAGGTTGGAATTGGGCTACTTATGTTGCAACAACTTGGTGGCATTAATGGTGTTATATTCTATTCCAGTACCATATTTGAAACTGCTGGTAAGCATAAGCTTGTTTTCACATTATGGAAACATTGACTATACAAGAATCCTTTAACTTGATGATATGAACCTTGAGCAGGAATTAAATCAGGCAATGTAGCTACCTTTGGAGTTGGACTCATTCAGGTACAAGTGCCACCAGCCTTTTCTGGGTTCACAATGAAAAGACTTGTGAAATAATGTGATGGTTGAAATGGTGTATGATTAGGTCATTGCAACTGCTTTAACGACATGGTTGGTGGACAAAACAGGCCGCCGGCTTCTGCTTATTGTAAGTTCACTCACTGAACTGCATACCCAAACGGATATCAGTATATCACTTACTGCCCTTTAATTTATTTCAGGTTTCCACTTCTGGAATGACTCTCAGCCTCCTACTTGTTGCACTCTCATTCTTTTTAAAGGTAACAATATGGTGGATTGTTTTGTTTACAATTCCCCCACAAACACCTAAGTTTTATCTGTATGCTACTCAGATTTCGGTCTAAATTATGACCATTTTGATGATTGCACCAGGATGTTGTGTCTACTGAGTCTAGCCTTTATAGCATAATGGGCATCTTGTCAGTAGTTGGAGTTGTGGTATGTTGCTTTTCCTTTTTCTAATACAGTGGTTATTGGGTTAAAGTTTACTACCATATCATAAAGTTCATTTTAGTCCCTCTATTGTTAGAAGGAACATTTTAGTTTCTATACATTTGAAAAGCTGTCATTTTAGTCCTTGCATGTCAAGTTGCTGTTGATGGAATGACATGATTTAACAGTGACTGACTAAAATGTCATCATTAGACGATGTTATTCCATTTGTTTTCAAAATTAGTGGGATTAAAATGTCATCTTTTCAAACATATATGGACTAAAATAAACTTTTTAATATGGTACAACAGTGGTTATTGCTTTGATTCTTTGTTGATAAAAGGCCAATTGTTGAACTTGATCCTTTTTGTATTCCAGGCCTTGGTGATAACTTTCTCTCTGGGAATGGGGCCTATTCCTTGGGTTATAATGTCAGAGGTATCAACTTATTACATTTTACAGCATTAGAATACTCAAATTCTATTTCTTTCAAGTGCAGTGCAAGACTAATGTCTGATCTTTAAAAAAATGCTGGTTTCTTTACAAATGGCTGTGGATCAATACTACTTCCATGCCTGATTCTTACAGCATAACATCCAGGAATGATGATGATCTCCCTTTAAACTTTAGCATCTTATGATTTGGTGCAGATTCTTCCAGTAAGTATAAAGGGTCTAGCGGGAAGCATAGCAACACTTTCCAATTGGTTCTCTGCCTGGCTGGTTACCATGACTGCCAACCTGCTTTTGGATTGGAGCAGTGGAGGTACAGTTTACTCCCAACTCAAAATGTAATAAAGCTATGGTATTATTAACTCAACCTCCCTTCACCTGCAACAGGAACCTTTACCATTTACATGCTTGTAAGCGCTTTCACTATTCTATTTGTGAGTCTTTGGGTCCCTGAGACTAAGGGCAGAACACTCGAAGAAATCCAACGCTCTTTCAGATAAGCTCTTTCCCCTATTTTTACTATAGAATAATTCAGTTCCTGCAATTTTCCATTCTTTTGTAATCATCTCTAGCTGTAAAATATTTGTTTATATATTTATCTTTCCATATTCTCTAGCCAGCATCCCTTCTTCCTGGCTTCTATTTCTACATCACTTGTATAAATTTCATCCGCAAAATAAAATACATATGTACTATTTGAGTGATTAATTCCTTTATATTCTTCATTTCCCATATATCCTTGCCATGGCCATGCCAAATTTTCTGTTATTAGTAGCCAGGCAGAATATGTTCATCTCCAACTCTTCAATTTTGTCCTAGTATCTGTGCCTAATATTCATGCCAAATGCATATCCAGACATGAAAAAACTAGAAAAGTTGAACATACATGTGTAATGTGTTGTACATATATACCAATTCAATTCGAGTAACAAAGATTCAGCTAAATGAGTACGTCACTCATCATTGCTTCATGATGAATACAAGTTTTGAACAGCAGGAAAGCAAGTATCACTAATCAGTTCTAGCCATTGTGGTCCTTGCCACTTTTAGCCACAGCAAAAAGGCATTATATATCAATGATATCTGAGTGATAACTATTAGTAATCATAATAATAAACAAAAAAAAAAGGCAAACTAAACAGGATGAAATGCTATGATGGTACATTGATGAAAATTTCTATAAATGTTGGTATCAGACATGTCATTGACTAGTAAATACACTGAGAAATATAGTACAAAATGAGCAAAGTCTACATGATAGAAGTCCAAACATGCAAGAAATGCAAAAGATGAAACACAATGGTAACCAAATTTGACAACAAGCTGAGAAAATTTGAATCTAACTCAAAATGTTACCAGCTAGGAGCTTATTTTCACAGGATACTTATCAATGCAATCTTCCCAGGGACCATTACTAGATGGCTTTACATTCCGGAGAGCTTGCCAGACTGCACTGTTACATTTGAAACCACTTCCAAATGCAATTTGCCATATACGGTTGCGATTCCAAATCCTCCCCTTAGCCTCGATGTACGCCAATTCATACCAAATGGAGCTTGAAGAGGTGTTTCCAAATCGATGGAGAGTCATTCTAGAAGCCTCGACATGTATCGGTAGCAGCTGCAGATTCTTCTCCAGTTCATCAATCACAGCCCTCCCACCAGCATGTATGCAGAAATGATCAAATGCCAACTTGAAATCCGGAATATAAGGCTTGACACTTGCATTGAACAATTTCTTCACTACCAAAGTTGTGAAGAACAAAAGCTGCTCACTGATAGGTAAAACAAGAGGACCCAAGGTTGTGATATTCGTCTTTAGCGCGCCACCAGCAATTGCCATCAAATCTTTAGACAGCGATACGCCTGTCTTTCCTGCATCATCCTGTTCTTGATACACACACCTAAATGCCTTATCGTCTGCTCCGCGATGAGTCCTCACCACGTGAATAAGCTTATACTTAGCTCGCCTCCTATCGTTGGACTTGTTCGAAAGCAAAACCGCGGAACCCCCAACTCGAAACAAACAATTAGGTATCAACATAGACTTGTTATTCCCAAAATACCAATTCTGAGTAATATTCTCAGTACTCACAACAACAGCATACGTATTCCTATGAACCTGCAACAAGTCCTTAGCCAGATCAACAGCGATCACCCCAGCACTACACCCCATCCCACCTAGATTAAAACTCCTAATATTTCCCCTTAGCTTGTACTTGTTCACAATCATAGCAGACAATGAAGGGGTTGGATTAAACAAACTACAATTCACAACAAGAATACCAATATCCTTGGGACTAACATTCGTGTTCCGAAAAAGAGTATCCAATGCCCCAAACATAACCTCCTCAGCTTCTTCCCTTGCCGCCGCCATGGACGGCGTTGGAGGAATACTATGCATTGCTTTAGGCACATAAGTCTCTTCTCCCAGCCCCGAGCGCTCCAAAATCTTGCGCTGAAACTCGAGTGACGACTCATCAAAATCCCCGGTCAACCTAGAGTGCTCCAAGAAACGACCGTGGGGGGCTTTAAGATGGTCGGGAGGACGGTAACAAGAATAATCGACAAGGTAAACGGGTCGGGGTCGGGTCATGATATAGACTGTTAACCCGAAGACTAGAATAGCAGAGCAAATGATTATGCTGACTAGATTGTATTGAAGGTGAAGCCACAATTGGCGTAAATCATCAAGATTCATTTGAGAAACTTGGATCGATAGTGCGGCGATGGCAGGGATAAAACAGAGGGTTAAAATATTGGAAATTAGATAGTGGTAACCCAATTTGACGTACTTGAGATTAACGCTTTGGAGGAAATCCGGTAGCCTTCGGGATTGTTGGATCCGAACACCGACTGAGCCGCTACCGGAGCCACCATTAGTGGTGGCTACACCCCCTTGGTTCATGATGCTCCTTTAACAGTGATGAACCGGGGGGTATGGCGGGGATTTAACGGTCAAGAGGGAGTGGTAACTGGTAAGTGTTGGTTTCTTGGGACTGCAAATCTATTAATAGATTTGCAATAGTCAGTCACCCAAGGTTTAAACTTTAAAACACAGAATAATAAAATGTGGGAAAATTAAAGAAAATTTTTTTAACTCTCTCGAGAAAATAAAGATTAAAGCTGGGAATCTAATGTAAAGAGTGGTGCTTGGTTTTGTTCAAGGGAATAGGGAAAGCTATGAATGTCAAGAGTCAAGTGGCTGCTATTATTGAAATTTTTGTTTTTGGTGGAAGGAGTTGAATTTATTGTTAACATCAATGTGAAATTTTCATGGTTTTGAATAATTTTTGTTTAGTATTTTCTTGATTTTCTAGAATCACGTGTCTAAAAATCATATCATTCTTATCGTTTTTTTAAAAATTAAGTTGGTCAAATTTTGTGTTCCATAACATCAAATCCAACCATATATATAATTATAAATTTAAATGTTTATGTTTCTTTTAATTATTTTTTTAAAAGTAATAATGATTACCTTTATGTTATTTTGTTTTTAATTTTTATCAAATTTATATATTTTTCAGTTTTCAATTTTTTTAATTATTTTTTATAATTTTAAAATTATTTTTTAATGTGACTATAAGATAAATAATGTCATGTCAGCATGAAATACATATGAATTATTATGCCAATATTAATAAAAAAATTTAATGTTTTAATCAATATTTTTTTTTATAAAAACGACTTTACCAAATTTAATTCAAACAAAAGAATAAATACCAAATTGACAAAATATGTAATTGTTGAGAATTAAGTTTATCATTTTCCCTTTTAAAGATAGAAAAGTCAAATTCCTAAAATTAATTTCTCTGGTCTCCTTCTCAAACATTTTTCAAACTTCATTATTTGTAAAATTAAATATTCATTCAATCCTCCTCACTTTCTCTTAAGATGAATTTATGACTTTTTTTTTCTCAAGTTGATTCTCAAATTTTCATTTCATCAAAGATTTTAATATTTTTTATATCGGTGTTAACTCTAGTACACGTGACACTTTCACATAGTGACATATGACAATAATGACATCATAATATGTTATAATTTAATTTTTTTAATTTAAGAAAAATCAAAAAAAATAAAAGTTAAAAATATATATTAAGTAAATACAAATAAAATTATATATTAAAATTTAAAAATTTTTAGAAAAAATTTTGAATTAAATTAAATTCAAATAAATTAAATATGATCTGGTTACAAAAACCATATTTCCCTTCACTGACAACAACCAATAAGCACCCAAATTGTTTTTGGTGACATTAGAGAGAGCATGTGGAGAAACAAATCCTGAGCTTTGTGGCCAATGTAAGCAGTAAATTGGCCATCTGATTCAGATAACAAATTTTTATAATTTAAAAAATTAAAATAAAAAATAATATTTTGTTTCATGTAATATAATTTAATTTTTGTAACTTTTAAAAAAATTAATATAATTTTATTTTTATTTATAAATTATTTATGATATTACAATTCAAATTGAAAAAAAAAACATTTAAGTTTGTAAATAACTAAAATCAGGATATTAAAATAAGAATGAGTAAAAAATGTGACGATTTTGGATAGGCGATGGAAGTGCGGTATAATATGTTTAATTTACTTTTTATTTTCCGTTACAATATTTAATTTCACTATCACCATTATTTTTATATTAACCACGAGTAAACGTATCACTCATCTAAACCTCTTAAATCTCATAATATCCGGACCCTCTTAAATTAATTTATGTAATTAATAAAAATCAAAATGACTGGATGACGCAATCCCATGGAGGGGACATTTTTGGTTTGATGGTGACTTCCTTTTTTTTTAAGTACAAAACAATGTCAACTATTTGGTATGTGAGATAACACCACCCTTTTGTCTTACTTCACAAAATAATTCACTTTCTAGAATTCTTCAATCTCTTTTATTTCACACTCTCAACCTCTTCAAATACGAAAATATTTATATTAAAAATCAAATTATATTTTATCTCTTTTATGCAAAAAAAATAAACAAATTATTACATGCCTCTTACATTAAAGACAAATCGATCCGTCCTAATAAAAATTTCATTAATTTTTACTATTAAAAATTAATGTTATTGACTGAATAACAATACAATTACACATGACTAAAAAAAGATCAATTTGCTCTTTAATTTAATATATAAAAATTAATTTATCTATTTTTAAGTAAAGAGAACCTCCATGATACTTTCACCGATGTCGAAAAACAACTTTGATTTTGTCGGACCACATTGCCAACTGTTCAGAGGTGAAGATCTCCTCTTAAGCTACGCAACTACAGCATCTTTCAAACCAAAATAATAATAATAATAATAAAACAAGGGGCATGTGGCTGTAGTTTACGTACCAAAAGTAACAGCTTAGGGAAGTAAAACGAGTGACAGAGAGAATATATGGAAGAGAATAAAAGTGAAATAAGTTCCAATAGAATCAAATGGTGTGGCTCCTAGGCTTGACAGCTTCCTTTATGAGTTTCTCCGTGAGAGCTTTCGGCAATCCCATCACACTGTCTATTGTCCCTACCTGAAAAACCATGCCAAAATAAATCATGCTCTTCAGATCCGATTGAACATACCCGTAATGTCGAGGCTTTGGAAGTATTCATGCATAATATGATTCATATGTTTAAGTTGCCTAGGCAATATGGTGCAAGAATCATATACTCGATTCGCAAACATAATCAAACTAACCACTTGTTTAATGTATGGCTTTATCCAAGGATGTTCGATAAGCAATCCCCCAGCAACTTGTAGTACATTCCCTTCCTCGATCTGATTAACAAGTAAAGAACAATGACATTGTCCAAACCGTAAGCAGGAGAGAAAAGAAAAATAAAAACTCTTACCAATTTCTCAATGACTTGGTCTGGTATTTCATGGAAATGTATCTGCAGGGCATTAAAAATGAAAATTAATAACAACTAACGGAAGTGTTAAGCCACATTATGGACATGCTTAAGTGCAGCAGACTGTGTTTTTACCCAGCAGGGAATATGATGAAAATGGTGACAGAAACATGCATAAAGTGGGTAGAGTACAATATGTTCTTCATTACTATTTCATATTCCGTGGCTACCATAGCTTGATGCAAATGTTAATAATTTGACTAAGAAAGCTGAAGAACTATACCCACCACACACACACACACACACACACACACCCCAAGGTACGAAAGGAAGATGGAATGAGAGTGGGGTCTGAACCGAAACATTTTCATCTATATATCTATTATGCACTCTGACATTCATGCTTCACAACAGCGTTACGGTATGTTCTAGGGTTCTTAAAGTATATTTTTCTCCTAACGAAACCATAAGCTCAAGACATCAAACCCTTAACTCTAAGCCCTAAGTTTTATTGTCTTTCCAGCAATATTGAGGTTTCCTATAGGAAGGGCTCGTCAAGATCTTTCTAACAGAATGTGCGGCAGTTCATTCGGTCGAGTGATTTAGGAGAATATAATTCTTGGTTAGCAAATTCAGATAAAAATTAGAGCCATTAATACCTCCACTCTATCCCATTCTCCTTTTCTGAATCCAGTTTTAAGGTTTGTAACTAGAACAGATCCCACAGTTGCAGCATGCCCACCCGAATAGCCTGCCCAAATGGTTAATCAGTAAAGTTTTGAAAGAGTAGAACAGTAGAAATTGGATCGAGAATATTATCACAAACCTTTTATAAATTGACGTGCTTCTTCCTCATTGGCTGGCTTTTCCCTTATAACATCTTCATAGACCACCACCTCCGGAACATTTAACAATAACAGTGAGGTATAAAAGTAGAAATGTTTCGTACAACAAGAAAATATTATTAAATGTGCCTATTCTTACAAGCATGGATTATCACCAATTTCTATCTATGGGACGGTACATCATACAAATGCATTTAGGCAAAAAAAATCGAATGATGTGCAAGATAAGCCTACACGATAGTGGTGCATATCTTATCACACTTCTAGCATGAGGAAATGGAAAAGCTGACTATTTGTGAGACACTAGCCTCCTATAAGTATCGAAAAATTACAGTCAAAAGACTTCACATAAATCATGAAAAGTAACAAATCCATTGCAACATCTATTTATGGAAGCATTAAATTATAAGAACCTGTTAAAAAGGTTTAAGATAAAAATTTATTCACCTATATATGGTTTAAAAATGAACTTTCCTCCAAAGAGCCAAATAACATTTATAACAGAAATAAAATAGATTTTCGCGATCAAAGAAGCATTATTCAAAAATTTAACACATGCAACGAAGACTACAACATAATTAAACATTTCAGAAACTCTAAAGCATGTCCAAGAATATATATTTACTTGATCAGAAGTAATTAGTAATGTTGGCTCAGCTTCCTTTACATAATCACCTACAGGGAGCCTCTGTAAGATTGCGTCTGCCTGAAAAAAATTCATTCCAGCTAAGCCGAAGCAACAGAATATACGAACACAATACCATGCAGCAGGCAACAGAAGCAGTGGCAAAAATGAATAAGAAAGATTATGCATGTAAATTTAATGATCTGAAAGGGAATATACAAAGGCTACAGTTTGAAAGTGTATGCTGTCGCAAACTTGATCGGTCTCAGTCCCTTAATTATTTAGTAATAAATCTAACAGGGATCAAAGCCAGAATTTCACCAAGAGAAATATGATTCAAACTAAGCATCCTAATAGACTTAAGTTGCAATAACAACATTAAACTGGAGCCCTAAATAGCAGTTTCCAGTTTTATTACTGTGGAATTGATGAAAGAAACTCGGAAATTTCCCTCCAATTTACAATAAAACACCCAGAAGCACAATAAAGAAGAAGAAAAGATGAAACACTGCTCAAAGCAACCAAATAAATACATCGATTCTAGGCTCTAAAATTTTTCAGTCAATCAAAACAATCATTCCAAATGAACACAGCAAGATTAAGTGAAGGAAGAGGAAAACCTTTGCTTCAGCAAGGGCCATGACCAACTCCTCTGGCTTCTCCTTTCTGATACCTTTCTCGTCAATGTCTGCACTCTGCAAAAATAACAAAAAATGAAAAAAAAATTCCCTAATACATTAAAATTTCCAAAAGAAATGAAAATTACCATGAGTGTGAATTCATATCCCATTTCAGCTAATATTTTACGACGAGGTAAGGAAGATGACCCCAATATTATCTGCAGTGAAACAACTATCAATCAGTTAAACTTTCAACAGAGTTTTTGGTTTATTTTTATTTTTAAATTCTTGATATAAATTTGTTTTTAAGACAAGCAAATAGAAACAAAAATTCTGTCAAGTAAGTGACTAGTTTTGGCGCACCTTGAACTGAGAAGTTTTGTCTTCCATTTTTGTCTTTGCAAAAAGTGGAGCTCTACTGATCAGCGAGGATTTTGGGAGAAACAGTGAGATAACGAAGAAAAGAGATCGAGTCTGAGATGGTGCGGACCGAAATAGGACCCTGGTCCCAAGCCCTATGGACCGCTAAGCCCGCCGATGCCTCCATAAAATTTGTTCTAACGTGAAAGCCCAACCCTAGAATTGTCAATACTCGTGAATTCACTCTAAAAATTGATTATTTGTAAATGAATAACGAATGTATTTTTATTTGTATTTTTTTGGTTTATTTTCTGGGTTTAATCTGTCTTCAGTTACTGTTTGTCACCAATTTATAAATTTTCTTCAAATTTATTTCATTTTAATTTATGTGAATTTTTCTTGGTAATCATCTTTTAAAATAGAAATGAATATTAAATAAATTTGATTTTATATAATTGTATATATAATTTTTTTATTTGATTAAATTTTCACAAATTATTAACATTATTATCGATGTAATACCATTTATACTATCACAAAGATTATATTTATTTAATATGAAAATAAATAGGTGCATTTATCTTTTTAGATATGTACAATTGAATCAAAATCAAAGTTTCATGTATATGATTGAACCAAAATCGAAAGTTAATATATGTGATTTTCATCAAATCAAAATCCATGTATTACATTGCATCTATACAATTTATAAATCCTTTTTACTGAGTTGAAGTTACCTATCAATCGAGCCTTAACTCAGGTCCCAACTCAATTAAGGAATTACCAAAAAAAAAGTATTTTATTTGCAAAGGAAGTTATTAACGACCCAATTTTAACCAGTGTCAAAAAATGCAGTTCGTGAAATTGGATTTCGTAAATAGAATTAGTGAGAATATCAGTATCAAGCATGAATTCATAATATGGATTTAATAAGTATTTAAATCAAGTAAGTCATTAATTATAGTACATGGATTAAATTGTAAAAGTGTCATCGCTAATAAAAATCGATTTAGGAAATGTAAGAGGGTTTATGTAACAATTTAATTAAGGTCTTAAATGTAATATGACCATTTTGAAAGTGTGATTAGTGGCTAAGTTTCATCTTTGCCATCAATCTCCACGATGAGCATGAATCATGACCATTCATAAATGATTAATTAAGTTTAATTAAGCTTAATTAGGATTTTAATGACTATATATATCATGTTACTGAGAAAGAGAAACAAAAATTTTATCATCATTTTCACCAAAAAAAAAAATCATCTTCTTCACATTGTCGTACTACATGCATAAGGGTAAAGAAAAGAAAATTTCTAAGGTTTGCTTCACCATTGCCGTGAGCTTCCAAGACAAATTGCTCGACACGAAGCTGGAACATCGAGGGACTAAAATGATAACGATCGGCGGATGCTAAAATCGGTTTGTATTTTTATGATTTGATTTCAATTTATAGCCTATTAAGTAGTAATTTTGAATAAAGTAAAAATGTTGCTTGTCTCATGAATGGTAAGTATATTTGTTGATTGATGATTGTTGAAATGTTATGATTATGAAAGAGAATTAATTCATGCTATGATATGATGAAAACTATGATGATTAGACGAAGGAAATGAATGCTATATGAAAATATGATGTATATATATATTTTTTGTAGGATAATGAAATTAAAATGATAAGAGTATTAACACGTTAACAACAGCTCCCAATATCTGGCAGCAATAGTTATTTTATTTAAGACTTTTTAATTCAAGTAAGTTTGATTTCATTTGAATAAAGTTGTTTAGATAATTCATCATCTATACAAGAGAATTTGTTATTCACCTCTTGTATTTAAATCATGTTTCCTTCTTAATAATACATCGAAGTCTTTTCATCACTTTCCATCAATGTACAAAGATACTGTAGCGTCGGTTGCATATTACTTCGAGTACGTACTGATGATCTAGGGTGGATATATGAGAGCTAAACATGTATTACTTCAGTTACATACCAATGATCTAGGGTGGACACTAGGTATGTCGATGGTTTAATTTGCGTATCCAATCTTGAGTCTGTGTTAATAAGGGCCAAAACATAAATACTACAAGGTTAATTGTATAAGTTGAAATGCGAATTGAATTATTTGAATATCTCATGTTTGATTTGATCATTGAATCTTAATGTGAATGTTGTGAATGATAGTATGTGAAAGATCATGCAAAATGTGTATTAAGAGCCTTAGGGGCCGATGGTGCTATGAAACGAGTTGAAGTACTCGATTAATCGATTTATGAAAATGAGATATGGATATTGATATGAAAGTGTTACATATTTGAAAATGAGATTGAGATAGCAATGATGCTAAGTTTTGAATCAAAGTGTAACCATAGAAATGGTAATGTAAAGCCTTGAAAGCATATTGGTAGGTTGATATACGGGCCTTGAACCGAATAATAATTTCATAAAGAATCTGTAAGTAGTGAACCATGAGACAATGTTCAATGATAAAAGATTTGTTTATAAATGAATTCATAACTAGTTTACTTGCTCGATTTGTTTATGCATTCTTTTCGAATTATGTTAACAGTAACACCACTAAACTTATTTGTTCAGCGTGCGAATTTATTTATTTTCGTGTGCAGGCGACGAATATGTCTTATGGGTTCAAAAAGATAGACAACATCCAAAATTTAAATTTCAATTTAGCAAAGTTTGTATAATCTTTTGAATGTTGACATGTACCTAAGATCAATATTAATTTAGAGTCTCTTGTGATGATTTTGAATTTATGGTATTAATGATTTGTAATCTAATTAAGCATATATGTGTGTGGTGGTATGATTATATGGTTACGATGGTATGTTAAGATCCTTACATGATGTTTATATTATGAACTATGAGTTGATTGCATGCCAAGTAAGCTTATGTTGTGACTAAATTGTAATTTTTTTTAGTTAAGTAATCAAAATGAAAACTTACCCATAATTAAATAATTACTAGTGTAATTTACCTTAGTTTCTTTCACATATTAAAATATAAAAATTTATTATCATAAATATTTTTTTGAAAAAAAATTAACCACCCACTTCAGAAACACTACAATACTATATGAAAATCTATGAATCATCATTTAAAATTTTAATATGTACATTTGCAATTATTTTTCTTTGAAGTAAAATATAATTTTTTTTTATCATGTATGTAGTTTTTTCTTCTGCATAATAAATATTAGACTATGACATATTTGCGATGTGATAAAAAATTTATTTAACAAATATATAAAAAAATGTTATAAAAATTAAATATGGTTTTGATTGAAATGGTAATCGGAGCATATATATTTTGTTTAGTTTTGTTATTAGATAATTTTAAGTTTCAGTTTCATATATATAATTTCATTATGTATGAGATTACTTACAGTGTTTTTGAATAATCTCATTATAAGTTCTTATCATGAATATTCTTTTTGACACAATGTCTAGAATTATCCATAATCCCTCCCCAACTTATAAATAGGATGATAATGTGCTTCAACACACTCGAACTCATATTTTTCTGTATTGACAATAATACCTATACCAATTAAGTTAAGACTCAATCAATAATTAAGTAGTTATTAGAATGTATGAAGATTTAAAGTTTTGTAAATTTGATTTTGAAAACGATTGATAGTTTAAATTTTGATTTAGTATGATTTTTATTACCCCACGTTAAATCCCATTTTTTTAAAAGAAATAAATCTCAAATTTTAAGTTTGTAGCATGACAATATTTTTTGATGAATTATAAGGGGAAGATAAAGTTCTAACAGCAATGCGACTGATGCAATTTTAACTCAGGCCAAATCTGAAACAATAAACATTCTTGACCATCAGGCCAACACACGAGATTCGGAGCGTGACAATATTTTAATTTTTTATTCTATTTTCATATTCAAAAGGGTAATATATCCAAGTAACCCAAAAATTTTCATTATTTACGAAAATGACCCAAGTTCAAAAATATACACCAAAATGATCTAAAATGAACAGTAAAAATTGATGTTGGCCATCTAATGACCGACACCACCTGCCCAATGATTGCTATCAGACATAAAAATTTGTATTTTTTGGTGTTAGCCATGCAATGGCCGACACCTATATATTTTTTAATACGGTATTTTATTGATATACAAAAATACGAGAATCAGAAAAAAAAATTTGGTGTTGGCCATTGCATGGCCGACACCCTTTTTTTTATCTGACAAAAAAAATTTGGTGTTGGCCATGTCATGGTCGACACCCCCTTTTTGTCAGATAAAAAATTCAAATTTTTTGGTGTTGGCCATGCCATAGCCGACACCTCCTTTTTATCTAATAAAAAATCTAATTTTTTGGCCAACAGCTCTTTTTATTTGAATAAAAAAATCAAATTTTTGGGTTGTTAGATAAAAAATTCAAATTTTTTGGTGTTGGTAATACCATAACCGACACCCCCTTCTTATCTGATAAAAAAATTAATTTTTTTGGTGTTGGCCATTGCATGGCCGACACCAACTTTCTTTCATTTATCTATATATAGGGTTTAGATTTTGATTTTGAAATTGTAAGTAAGAAATATTTCTCTTAAAATAACAATAAAATGAGAGTGTTTTGTTATTTATCATTAAATGAGTGTTTTGTTTTGGGGGAAGTTGTGAAGTGTGCAATCGAATTTCGGAGTTGAACTATATACTGTCATATATTGCCGGAGTTGAATTATATACTGTCATGTGAAGCGGCAAAAATATGTCTTCAGTGGTAATACGATTTTTTACGCCATTGAAGACTATCTAAGATGTCCAACGCAGATGGACATTATCTACGTTGGAATGATTTGTTATCACGAAAAATACTGTTGAATAGCTAATCCAACGTAGATATTTTGTCATCATATGTGGGCATTGTGGCAAGCTCATAAAGGTTATGCTGTAAAAGGTCGGATGACTTTCCCAGTCATTTAACAGGTAACCGAGACCGACTACATTGTGTCTTACGAACTGAAAAATGTCATGTTTAACGGTAACCCGAGCAAGTGTCTCGGTACTAACGTTTGTTGCTCGGTATTCAATCAGATGGACATTATCTATGTTTGTATTTTGTTATATCTATAAATTTATTTTTTTTAAATTTCGTGTATTAATATTAACAAATAATTGTAATTTATTGTATCTGTAAATTTAATTTGTTGCTTAATAATATTCAACAATGTTTGTATTTTCTTGTATTAAAATAATTTCGAATTATATACAAAAATATTAAGTATGTTGTTGTGAAAATATTGGGAAATAAATATTATTGAAAATGATGATATAAATTTTCAAAAATAATAATTAGAAATGAAATTTAAAATATAAACGAAATTAGAAATTAAAATTAAAATATACAGGAAACTAAAAATTAAATTTAAAATAATAATGAAATTACAAATTAAATTTAAGAAGTAAACGGAAAAAAAAATCAAAATTGAATAGATCCCGACAACGTCTCCGATGCTGGTGTGTAACAGTTCGGCTTCCTCCGGGCTCGACGAGGCCGAGGCTGTAGTACAGTTTGTTCAGGAGGCATTACATTTGTGTTCGTCAGCTCATCCTTGATGGTATCAACATTGGGTATCCCGATCTGCGTACGTAAAAAATGGTAAAATCGTACGTATCATCAACGTAATCGAGAGTACGTTGAGTGACTGGAGGTGCCGAGCCAAAAATATCCTCCATTGTCGGTGTTCATTCTTCTAGATGGATCTCCGGTTGATATGAGGAAGAACCGGATAACATGAACGCTGAGGGTCGGGGTCGACGCCAAAAATCTCCTCCATGGAACGATGATAATAGTCATGCAGCAAAAAAGATGAAAAGTTGAATGTTCGATATTGGGGATTGGGCTGGTGCTCCGGCTGGTACTCGGATTGGTCTTGGGGCTCGTAATGGGTCTGATAATCGGGCTCGTCCGCGGGGTCGTCCGCGGGCTCGTACTCGAGCTCGTCATTGGGCTCATCCTCGGGCTCGGAATCTAAACCAGAGATCTGACCACGACGTCTATATGTGTTATTCGCTGGACCCTATTGATTGCCTTCCGGAATAAGTCTCTTCGGCGTATGCTCCCCGGAATAAGCACTGGCATCCCGTATGCCATATACCATTGCTTATAATGTGGGGTACCAGAAAAATCCCCATTATACGAATACAAGGTTGAACACCTATTCGCTCGGTCATTCCAAAGCATGATATATGCCTGAAGATCATGAGCTAAATTTATTCTGTTTCTACCAAGTCCCTTTTTGTCGAGCTGGTAGACTTCACCAAGTTAGAATGGAGGGTTCGAGATATGTTATACAGCACCGAACTGTCGCAAAACCTAATCCCCAGCGTGCCATTCCATGAAAATTGAATACCGGTGCATTACACGAGAACAGTTGGTAATTGTGCTGGTAAACAAATGGTGGAATGAAAGGCGTAATTTCGTCCAAGATATAAGGTTGCCACAGGAACTGCATAATATAAAAACACGAGTTTAGTTAAAAAATTCAAAAATGTAAAAATATCAGATTTTTTATTTGTAAATAAAATATTTCGAAAATATATTTTTTATATTTCGAAAATGTAAAAATATTTGTAAAAAATATCAGCTTTTTATTTTTTTTAATTCGAAAATATAAAAACATTTCAAAAATAGAAAAATATTATAAAAAATTAGAAAATGTAAAAAGTATCAGAGCGAATCCTCGTCGAAGGTGGTCGACCTCTAGGCTTTCTACGAAGACTATGATCCGACAGCATCTCAAAAGCAAATGGTGGAACTTCCCAGTTCGATACATCGAGCATTACAGGAAATTCATTCTCCCAGATACGTAATGTGCGTTGCAGCGTGTACACCTCGTCTATGAATTGTTCGACAGTTAAATTTACAGTCGCACACGCTGCATGAACATGCACACACGGATATCAAAGAGCTTGAAATCTAAAGCACCCGCATCGTCTGTTTGCCAGATCAACTGCGTACGACCTTGGCGGAACACCCGAGCGACGACCAGTGTACTCTGAAACCCGAAAAATCTCCAACTCCCGTGAATAAATTTATGTGTTCATCGTTCGAGCTCTCTGACTGTTTGCCGCCATGGCCCTTCGAATATCCTCAATGTACACGTGTCCGGCCTCCATCTGCGCCACTTGTCGCTGCCTCATCATAGGCATCAATGTGGCCAATCTATAGAAGGTTGCCAAGAAAACAGCAGCAATTGGTAGATGTCGTGTTCGCCTCAAGACGAAGTTAACCGACTCGACCAGATTGGTCTTCATCTGGTCATACCGAGCCCCCTCATCGTAACTTTGTGTCCATTGATACGTCTGGACGCTACCCAACCACCTACGAAGATTTTTGTCATTTGGAAATGTTTCATCTTAGCTTCAAGCTTTGCGAACTTTTGCCTGAATCTCCGCGGTTTAAATACATGAGCTGCATATGCATATGAAATTTTGAATAAGTATTTCAATAATTCACAAACTGATAAAACTTAAAATTAAATCGAATAAAAAAAATGCAAACAATAATTATTACCCATTTCCACGAGTTCTACTTTCCATCCTTTATTTTTATGATCACTATGAAAGTTTACCGACATGTGTCGAATGCAATAAATGGACCTCCACAGAACCTCCAATCACTTTATTGCAGCAAGTAGTCCATTTTATCTGTCCGATATAAGGCAAACGTTGTCTTGCCTAACAACGTGCCTCCTCAGATTTTTTAAGAAAAATTGCCACGACTCAAAGCACTCTTTCTCGACTATGGCGAAAGCGATCGAAAGTACATTTCGGTTGTCGTCTTGTGCAATAGCAATTAGTAGTATTTGCGTGTATTTACCGTACAGCCAGGTTCCATCAACTTGCACCATCGGTTTGTAGTGAGGGAAGGTCCTAACACAGGGGTCGAACATCCAAAATAATTGGTGAAAACGTTATTTTCCCGAATCAATCACCCCGTTTGAACCTTCATACGATAATGTTTGCAAATCAGTTACTGCCCCGACACATACTCTCGCAGTGCGACTATCCACCCTTGGAGCTCATTGTATGACGCATCCTAGTCACCATACAACTCCCGTATCACCATTTGCTTTGCCCGCCATGCCTTCTGGTACGAAACCTTATAATTGAAGTGAGCTTGCATGGCCGCAATATAGACCGATACCTTATTCAACGGGGACGCTTTCACCATAGGCATGATGCAGTTACATATGGTATTTGCATCTAACTTCTGATGGTCTTGCGTCATATGAGCCATGGTGCATGTGTGCAGACCTTCCATTTTCCTCATTGTCCACAGCTGAGTCCACTGTATTAACGCGGCTCGGATACGCCACTTACACCCACTCTCGGCTTTCCAACATTCTCCGATGTACAAAGACTGCGACGACTTCGTTACTTTATAATCCACAGCTAACTTCAAGTTGTATTGCTTTATTGCATTTAAGCAGTCCTTCCTGTTCTCAAATTGTTGTCCTACCAAACAACTCTTCTTCGTCGGTTTGTTCGTCGAGTAGGTGAGCCGAAACTATGTTTCTATATTCCGAAAACTGACGAGCTCGACCCGCATCTAGGTCTATGTTGCTCATGAAAGCCCCCGGATTATTCCTGATAACTATACTCAGGCTCATATTTCCTCCCGAATGGGTGTTAACATCAACACCCTCCATCGACCCCTCCTCATCTAAGTCTTCGGGGATGTCATCCAAATCGGGGTCTTCCAAAGCTTCATTTTCGTTATCATCTTCTATTGAAGTCAACACTTTCGGATGAAATTGTAGACGGTGAGACGTGTTTTGAATGTTATATGAACATCCACCGGTGTTTGGATTTTCTGGAGTGGACCCTTCATAACCCGATTGATCTTCCCAGTATACATTAAGATCAATATCTATTCCAGAACGCTGGCTTACTGGATTTAAGACTTGAATTAGTTTAGGTTGTGATATATCCGCGAACAACTCAATGGGGCATGAATTTTCGATCTCAGAGGGGCAATAAATTTCAATCATTGTCCCTAGATCATCATCATCAACAAGCTTCATTTCGGAGAACTTGATCGGATCTGATAAAACCAAAAATTTGTAAAACAGTCTCAACATTTGCTTCCCGCAACGAGTAGCTATCTTTGTATTGATCTTTCGTTTCAATTCCTCCAGCGAAACACGCTTGTTCAATCTCATTCCGATTTTTTGTCGACTTTCAAATACACAACCTTCATCATCTGTATTGATAATTTTTCCATCGAAATGAACATAAACAAAAAAATGTTGGAACTCATCTTGAAAAAACTTGTGATCACAAAAAAATGAATATAAACAAAGACTGTTAATGAGAACAAAAAGCTCAAATATTTAGTACTGAGTTATATATATATATGGTACTAGGGTTAAAAGTCGGTCTCGGCCATTAACTAAACTAGTGTTCTTTTGATTTTTTTCGTTTATTTCTTAAAATTAATTTTAATTATTATTTTTTCAATATATTTTTAATTTGTCGATAATAATTATTTCTTAACATTTTCACAACAAAATATTTAATAATTTTTTAATAAATTAAAAATATATTAATACGATAAAATACAAATATTGTTGAATATTATAACAATACAAATTAAATTTACAGATAAAATAAATTATAAATAATTATTATATATTAATACACGAAATTTTAAATTTTGAACAATAATACAAAATAACCTAGAAATCCCTAAACCTGCGCAACTCGTCTTGGTTAGATAATGTCCATCTTCTTCATTACTTGGTCAATTTCAAGAAATTCTTCAAACCCCAATCCCTTAAGCAATATGGGTCCAATTCTTGTGAATACCTGACCAAGCCGTCTCGGTCGACCTCTCGATCATAAATTGCAATCATCGACCTTTGATAGCATAATCTTTACGGTTATACCACCTGCTTACATATGGCGGCAAATATATCATCTACGTTGAATCAATAACTCAACAGTACAACTATTGAATTGCAGGATAATAATTCTTCCAACGCAGATAATGTCCATCTTTTTTGAACATTTAGGATAGTCTTCAATCGCACAGAAAATCGTCTAACCATTGAAGACATATATTTACCGCTTCACATGATAGTATATAATTGAACTCCAGCAATACATGACAGTATATAGCTCAACCCCAAAATTTGATTGTACACTTCACAATTCTCTCTCAAAACAAAACACTCTCATTTTATTGTTATTTTAAGACAAATATTTCTCACTCACAATTTCAAAGTCATAACATATACCTTATATATAGGAAGGATGGAAAGTTGGTGTCGGCCAATACATGACCAACACCAAAAAATTTAAATTTTTTATCTGACAAAAAAGGGTGTCGGCACCCACAAATTTGATTTTTTTATTCAGATAAAAAGGGGTGTCAGCCATAGCATGACCAACACCCAAAATTTTGATTTTTTTATTCAGATAAAAAGGGGTGTCGGCCGTGGTATGGCCAACACCAAAAAATTAAAATTTTTTATCAGATAAAAAGGGGTGTCTGTCATGGCATGGCCAACACCAAAAAATTTAAATTTTTTATCTTATCAAAAGGAGGCGTAGGCCATGGCATAGCCAACACCAAATTTTTTTTTTCTCTCAGATAAAAAAGAAGGTGTCGGCCATGCAATGGCCAATACCAATTTTTTTTTTAAATTCTCGTGTTTTTGTATATCAATAAAATACCGTGTTAAAAAATAGGTGTCGGCCATTGCATGGCCGACACCAAAAAACACAAATTTTTATATCTGACACCAATCATTGGGTAGACGATGTTGGTCATTAGATGATCAATATCAATTTTTACTGTTTATTTTAGATCATTTTGATCTATATTTTTGAACTTAAATCATTTTCATAAATAATAAAAAATTTTGAGTTACTTGAATAAATTATCCTATTCAAAATATATGGATGTACAACAGAGTTGTTCCTTGTCCAGACTTTTCTTTACTAAAATCAGAAGGTGGCACATACTTCTCCACCATCCCAAAGTAGTTAGGTCCATGACAAAACTGTACTATGCACATCATAAAATTTAATTTATGTGTTCCTTTATAAAACCGAACACTACCTACTCTCTTTTGTTTTTTACTAGTTTCTTTTTCAACCCGTAGATTTTATTTACTTAAATTGCGAAAATTCTAAATACGGCATTAAAAGTATAATATTAAAATTAGAGAAATTTTGAATCTCATATATTAATCTGATGATTAAAAATATTCATCATTTTAAATGTATTTTGAATTCAAATCGCATTAATTATTATTTATAATTCATAAAAAAATCAAATAATTTTAAAATTATACATAAACTCTAATATAATTAACAGAACAAATATAATAATAATAATAATTAATAAACTTGAATGCTGAAAAATGTCATCCCTAATGAAAAGTAGGTATGGGTCAAAGGTTGGTGGTTGCCACCAGCCGCCTATCATCCATCAGATTGAGTGGAAGTTGCTGCCATTGCTTGAAATAGAATCAAAAGGAGGGATGATCCTGAAAGATTTGATAGACTGAAAGATAGCTAAATGTGACGTCATATAATATCTCATTTAGTAATTGAGAGATTTTTTTTTTTCCAACGTGGTACTTTTATTTTTTTTAATCGAATTTGGTATATGTATTTGACAGAACCATCCCAACTACACAATGGAAAAAACGAAAGAAGGTAAGAGACGTTCTTGTCTTCACCTCCTATCTGTGCATGCAATGGAATTTCTATATACTTGTTCTGGTTCTAACAGAGAGTTCCGACATGGCCAACACATCAGATTTTGCTCAGAAGCTGTTAGATGAGCTTCGGTTGCGCAAGGAACGAATGGCTGCCTCAAAGGCCACTAATCCCATGTTTGCAGGTCAGCACCAACCTTAAATGCATAATTATCATCAACGTATGCCTAACTTGGGTTTTGTTGCATGTTTGAGCAGATCATGCATATGCTGCTTACTCCAAAAGAGGCTATAAATCATCCAGGGAACCAAACACACTCAGAACTGAAAGTTTCCATAGTTGAAAACTGAAATATAAGAGATGATTAGATATTGCAGTTTCATTTAGTCTCAATTTTTGGGTTCATGCAGATTGGTTCTACAGCTGGAAACACACAAAACGGGCCTAATGGAGGCAGGAGACAGGTGTCGAATCAGATTGTTCCTTTTGGGAGAGGCCAAAAATCAGTGGTCCTGGATTTTACACTTGAAAATGGAGGAAGAAGAGATTCTACAAGCAATAGTTCAATGTTCAATTTTCTGCATAAGATTGGCAGGAAACAGATGGACTACGGAAAGATGGCAAGAAGAGATGGCAAACTCCCTGATATCTCCCACCTGCGTATTAAAGACATATCGAGGGGTGTACAAAAGTTAAATCAGATCCTCAGAGCCTGCTCTAATGGCCTCAAATTCGACAAATACTCTATACAAATTGGGCAGGAACTATTGAAAGGGGCAATGGACTTGGAGGAATCTCTGAGGATGCTTATCAACCTGCAGGAAGATTCAGAATACTCGATAACACAACCGAGAAGAAGTCGGATAACATTGCTGGAGGAGGAAGAAGATGGGCATGATGAGAAGCAATTGGATAGTATGCCAAGATTTCTTGGCATACACTCAAGAAATTATAATGACATTCAAGGTGCTGCGAGGACTGACCGCAAGCATCTTACCTATTCTTCTTCTGAAGTTACTGATTCCAAGCATGGGAAAACAGTTGTATCTGCCTCGGTTGGCTCGGGTACAGACACTAAAACTCTCACTACATTCTCAGAACAAAACAACTTGAGTTCCTTGCAGTGCAAACAAGAAAAGTTGAGGATTCCAAATGTAATCGCGAAGTTGATGGGGCTCGATCAACTTCCGGGAAGTGTAGATTCACAGGTCACCACCACAAAGGTGTCTGGAAAGCAACCAGGAAAAGCTTTGCCAAATAGGAATGGTAGCACAAGGGTTGCTGTTCATGACAAATTACCACCTCGAAAGGACTTGGAAGACATAAAATCGATGATGAGTTCGAGAAAGGCCTTCATCAAGATAGGCAAACAACAAAGTGACATCATCCCACTGAATCAAAACACGCTTCACAGGGAAAACAGATATGCTAACAAGCTTCTCCGAGGTGATCAACAAAAGTTGCAAATTAATCATGGATTTGAACAGGTGAGCATGCTCCAAAAATCCAAGCTTCAAGAAAGAAGGCGACAATCGGAAGAGACGAAACAACGAAGCAATAAACAGCAATTGCAGGGGAAACAAAAGCTAAATGAACCAATGTCTGGTGCAACTGCAACTGATTCGCGAAAGAAGCAGCAACAAATAAACCAAGAAACAGCTAGTAGGAAAAGCTCCAAGGATCATATTGATGCAACACATTTCAATGAATTCCAAGATGGTAAGCACCATAAAAATCAAGCCAAAAATAGGAGCTCAACAAACTTTTTGGCTCAAACGACATTGAAGGCTAGAAGCACAAAAGGGTGTAAACTTGAGGTCCCTCGAACCAATGAAGTAATAACAGAAAAAGGTTCAAGCATTTATAATTTGTCAAGGGCTCCGAAGAATCTGAGTTCCATTTTTCAAGAGAGGAAACAGACAAGGCTGGAGAAACTTGCTGTTCCCAGACAGCCAGTTCAAACGAAAGGCAGCAGATTCGAAGAAGTAGAACCAAAGGTCATTAGATCCAACAAGTACATAGCATGCGTGCAATCGTCAAGTGTACCGCAAGAGATGCAGAAAGCAGCAAAGCAAGGTTCAGTTTTGTGCTGTCATGTTGAGGATGAATGCGAAAACCTAAATAAACCACAAGCTTTAGTTGAAGATAGCGTAAGATCACCAAACTACAGTCATTAATCTATTATATGAAACAAATGAATCCACCAAATAGCTCTTTTTATCTCATGCAGGGCCAAATATCTGTGTCAATGGTTACAAACGAACAGCAAGATCGAGAATCTGATTTCGGAAGATTGGAAGAACGCGAGTTTGAGAGCATTGCATCTGATCCACTACATGGTAAGTAGAAATTTACGCACACGCACACACAAACGAGCACATATAAGAAAACATGCATATTATGTTCGGTTTTAATATATAGAGACTGAACCATAAAAAGTTCATTGTCTCTTAGGAACCAATGAAGCAAAAACTTATGAAAAGCAACAGAATCAAAGCACTTATGCATCAAAGCTGCCAGAGCCAATGACAGAGAGTGAAAATCACCTCAAGCAGATACTTATGCAAAGCCAACTATTTACGAACACAACAGCGGTGCTTTTCATGCTCGACATTCCTATTGGAATTCTTCATGGAAATGTCCACAACTATAATGAGCAAGAAAGCAAGCTCCTTTTGGACTGTGGCTACGAAGTAATGAAAAGGAGAGGAAGAAGGCAGGAACTAAGTGCTCACCCATTTCTGCAAGTATCCATCAGCAACAGCAGTTCAAACAAAGCAAAATCCTTGGATGACTTGGTGAAGCCAATGTGTAAAGATTTTGATAAGTTGAAGTTATATGGAAGAGAGGGTAAGGAAGATTGTTCCTTTGAAGACTACCTACCGAAGATGATTGAGGTCGATGTCAACAACAAGGAAGCAGATTTGAATTGTATGTGGGAGTTGGGATGGAACTGCATGATGTTGCATTAGAGAAAGATGATATTGTAAGGGATGTTGAGAAGTACGTGCTTAATGGACTACTAGTTGGCATTACCAGAGATCTTTTCTCAGCCATAAGTGTTTCAGCTTAGGGAAGAAAACCCGAATCTATTTAAGCATGAGTTTCCCATAGCTTTTTCAACCTGTAAAGTGCCTAAAAGTATTTCTTTTTTGTTTATTTCCAATTTCTGTATTGATTGAAAGAAAAAGAGTTCATGTTCTGGGGATTAGTTCATCTTATTGAATGAAATGCGCATATATCAAAGGGTAATTGTAACATTTGAAAAGAAAGATAATGTGTAATCCAAACCATCATGGTAACTTCAAAAGATTTTTTCATTTTTAAGGAAATTCTCTCATCTTTTAAAATTTCTAAATTATTCTATAAAGAATTACTATAAAGTTCTTTATAGAAATTGATACTTTTGTTATACTTCGCTTAATGCTCAATAGACCGTTTTTGTCAGTATAAAATATCAACAGCCATTAAGTTTTATTGTATCTTCGAAGTTTATTTGCTAGTAACTCTTTTGCATACCAAAATATATATGGAGTTGATAGAACCTTAAAGAAAGTGACATTAATACATACTTTGAAACCTTCGTTAATTTCTCATAAATTTAATTTTATCCCCACGCACCAACAATTTTAAGATTCTATTTTTTCAATTTGTGAGAAATTAAAGAAGATGTGTTTGTTACCATGCATTCACATCCCATTATAATCATGGTACTACAAGGATTGCTATCAGTAATGGAACAACATTGAGCTCAATTATCTAACTATTGATTTAGAAGAAATCTTTGTAGCAATAAGAGGTACGTCAATTTTTTTGTTTACTATTATTGCATGAATTGAATTTCATGATTATGTTTTATTGAGATTAATTATATTATGCAAAAAGTATAAGTATCTTATGGATTAATTTTTGATAAAGTCAAATGCTAATTTATTACATACAAGATATTTTACAAGCATAGTTATGATTCATACATGATTATATATATAACGTACTTTTACAATCATCGCATAATCATATTCGGTGATTTCAAATTCGAATAATCATATTTATTTGGTAAATTTCCAAAAATAAAAAAGTTATAACTTTACAAAAAGACATTCATGTACTTATACATTATATATAAAGATGTTTGGTTCGAGTTGAAATAATTATTTCATTCCATCCAAATTGTAAGTGAAATTTTTTCACTACAAAAAATTTCTTTATTTCTTATGAACTTGAGATATTTAATGATTTGTTTTTCAAATCATGATATTAGCAACTAACATTTAGATGTTATTTACGATACATTATTTAAGTGTGTTAATCGATAAATGATACACTAAATCAAAATTTATCATATAGATGATCATATAATATAACTCATCTTAGTTGATTTAAAATAATCATAATCAAAATGGTTTTATATATGATCACACATTTTTTTTAGTGTAATAAAATTGGGCTAAAAGTGTTTTTGACAAGAAATAAAATAAGTGAAATGCAATTTGCATGGTTAATTTTTCTTGTCAAAGTAGAATAGTGAAAAGCATTGACTTATATAATAATGATGCAGTCGAAACTAACTAAAAATATGACTAAGGCAAGTACACTTATCAATTAATAGTATAGTTACGGTGAGCACAGATATCGTTCCCACGAGTACTAAAAGTACTAGTAATAGTTGTCTTCTTATTATCTAACCGAACGAATAGAGTAATTGTTTTAAATTAAATTTAACTAAATTAATAAACAAAAAGTGCGACAAAGAATAAAACAAGAAATAACAAGTGTTTTAATATCAAGAAACAAACAATACCCAGGAAAGACTCCATCTAGATTTCATCTGCCATTATTATTTTGAATTAAGCAATTTATTCACTTAGTATTTTGATCCGTAGAAATCCCCAAATTATGCTAATAAGTATTCAAGCATAAAAGCAACTGACTCTAGGTTGATTAATAGAAATTTCTTTCTAATTAAAACCCCTATTGTCGCATTAATTCGATCTATGGATTCCCCTATTAGATTTGATTCTAATCCGATAGATTTATGTCATCCTATTTCTAGGATTGCATGCAACTCCACTCAATTATGCTAGATCTACTCTTAAACAGGATCTATTCCTCCTCTGATTTAAGCACATGAAACAAGAATTAATATCTCAAGAATACTAAATCAAGAATTAAGCACACATAATTGAAAACAAAATATAAGTATTTATTGCGTAAAATCAGAAATCAAATGACAGAATTCATCCTAGGGTTCATCTCCCCTAAGTATTTAAAAATTTATTTCATGTGAATAAATGGAAACATCTTAAAGATAATATAACAACAAGATGAAGAGAAACTCATAGTAAAATCAAAAGAATTTAGAAAGAGGTTTTCAATCTTCGTGAAAATCGGCTTCAAAGACGGCTTTTATGGTGCTTCTTCAATTGTTTCCTTCAATAATCTCTGATGGCTTGAATTTAGGGAATGGAGGATGTTACAGAAAATTGAAAATGTTCAATTCATATCACTTCATCCCCTATTTATAATACATGAAAATCTCTAGTTAGATCCAAATTAAATTCTAAAAAGATAATTAAAATTAAATCTAAACAATAATTCCCTAATTGGATCCAAATTAAACTCAAAATTATAAAGCCTAAAAGATAAGTTAAAAATAAATATAAACAATATAATAATAATAATCCTAAATATTAATCTTAAAAGATAGAGTTTAAATTTAAATAAAGTTTTATTTCCAATAAATCTCTTCCTAACTCTTCCACATTCACACTTTTGCCCCAATTTTCCTTCTTGTCTTCGATTTAGCCATGACCATGTGTCCAGTCCGTGTGGCTCCTAAAATATGCTCTTTTTGTACGGTTTTTCATTTGTTTTTCGCTCATTTCACTCTCAAATGCTTTCCTACGTATAAAACATGAATTTAAAGGATTATGAACATAAAATTCATTATTTTAAATCAACTAATCATCCAAAAACACATTAAGAATGAGGCTAAAACATGTTACTTTTGGCACTTACCAAATATCCCCACACTTAAGCATTTGCTTGTCCTCAAGCAAAATTCGCAACCCACATTAAAGTTAACTTTCTTAATTCTTCATTTTCATCAATAATGTTTCAAGATAAATTGCAACAATCATGCATTGGAAATTCATCTAAAAGAACACTAAAGATTCAAGCAATCCAAGCTACAAAATTTTTATCTTTTCAACACGAATAATAATAAACACGAATAATAATAAACATGAGCTTTTCAAACAGTATATGGCACTAATGATTCTAGCTCAAACACATTTTTATCTTTTCTTCTTCTTTTTTCCAATTTTTTCTTTTTCAATTTTTTTCTTTTTTTTTTTTTTTCTAATAATAATATTCAACAATTCAGATAGTGGAACATAGTTAGGCAACTTAACCAAATCAAATCTCGACAAAAAGGGAGTCAATAAAGGGGTAAATATACCATAAATATATGGATCATGGGTTAATATTATGAGTTTAATGAATAAAATGATGTTAGGCTCAATGGGGGTTAAATCTTAAGTGCCTTTATCATCTCAGCATATTAAATCAATAATGTGGTCTCAAAATGTATAATCAAAGCAAATTCTAGAATAACAAATCAATTTGACTTACACACAACCAAAAATTGCATGAGCACGAAAAAAAATGTATGCTCTATAAGCTCAAAAGCTCACAAAAATTATAGTTTTAATGTCAAACCTACAATTTCAAAATTTGAAGATAATATTTCAATTTAGGGAGATAACCTAAAATATTTAATTCTGTAGAGAACTTATGATGCTTGATTCTCTAATATCTTAAAAATTAAATCACCCAATATAAAAAGATTCACAAATCAATCTCAAAACAAAATCAATAAAAATTTTAAATAGCAAAAATTCACTCTAATTGGGTGTGAGAATTACTCACACACAATAAATAATTCAGGGATTTTATCAAAATTATACACAATCAACCTCCCCACACTTAAGATGTACATTATCCTCAATGTACAAACAGATATAAGCAGAATAAGCACAATATCATAAAGAGGAAAGGAACTGAAACTTCTCTGAATTAGGATGATTTCATCGGAATTGGAAAAAAATTGGAAATACAGCGAGTCTAAAGAAAGTACATTTTCCGAGCAAACTAATAAGAAAATAGATAAAGACAAATAAGAGAGGGAGATAACAACTAAAAAATAACCATATGAATAAAAAAAATGCATAATAAAATAAAAATAAAAATAAAAATGAAAATGAAAATGAAAATAAATATACTATTTTTTTTAATTTTTCAATTTTTTTTAATTTTTTTCATTTTAAAAAAATGAAAGTAAAATAAATAAATAAAAATAAAAAACACTCGGGTTACCTCCGGAGAAGCGTTTGTTTAAAGTCTAAGCTCGACTTTCTTGTTTAAGCTCGTAGTTATAGCGAATCATGAAACCGAAGTTCTTCTCTCTGTTATCAATATTACCAAAACAATAAAATTTGAGATGTTGATTGTTTACCTTGAATGTGTCGTAATCAGGATGTGTTACCTCAATTGTACCATAAGGAAAACAATTTTTAACACAAAAGGATCGGACCCTCTTGACATGAATTCTGAAGGAAAAATTCGTGGATCCGATTTGTCTAATAACACTTTGTCTCCCATTTTAAATATGTTCATCCTCTTTACATGCACTTCATGGTTTTGCATTGGTTCTTCCTTCGGGTTCTTCGTTTTTTCGTCGAACTTCGTCCGCCATTCATCTAGTTCCTCGAGTTGCAACATTCGATCTTTATTTAGTACTCGAGTTCTATCAACTTAAATCAAAATTGGCTTCATCATGCTTTCATTAGTGATTTCCTGCAAAAAGTGTTAAGTCATATGGTTACTAACATTAATAGAACAATTATCATCATTATACTCATTCACGACTCTAACAAAATCACGTGCTTAAGAGTAATCTTTTCATCACCTACACGAAGCACAAGTTCACCAGTACCCACATCAATGATAGCTCTAGCAGTGGCTAAAAAGGGTCGACCTAAGATCATAGGTACCTCAATATCCTCTTCCATGTCTAATACAACAAAATCAACAAGGAATATAAATTTATCCACTTTTACAAGCACATCTTCAATAATACCCTAGGATATCTAATTGATCTGTCAGCTAACTGAATAATACTTATCTTAGTGGGTTTAGGTTCCCAAGACCAAGTTGTTTAAATAATTTATACGGCATAACATTTATACAAGCACCCAAATCAGTCAAAGCTTTATCAACATGTAAACTACCAATGAGACAAGGAATAGTAAAACTCGCTGTATCTTTAAGTTTGTTGGGTAGTTTGTTTTGGAGAATGGCTGAGCAAACTGCATTAAGCTCCACAGTTGAGAAGTCATCTAACTTCCTCTTATTTATAAACAACTCCTTTAACAATTTTACATACTTCGGCATCTGCAAAAAAGCTTTAACAATAGGTAAGTTGATATCCAATTTTTTAAGAGCTCAAGAAATTTACCATATTTTTCTTTCCATGGTCACTCTTCAATGCTTCAAGATAAGAAATTGAGGTTTGTATTCTCTAAGCATCGGCTAATGCTCTTCCTTGTTTTCCTCAACCTCATTATTTTTCACAACTTCTAGCTTCGGCTTCTGTTCAGGCTCAACTAACCCTTCCATGCTTTGAACGGTGATTGCATGGATTTGCTCTTTGGGGTTAGTTTCAGTATTACTAGGTAAGTTACATTGTGGTCTTTTCGAAACTAGTTTAGCAAGCTGTCCGATTTGATTTTCAAGCTCATGAATTGACGCTTGCTGATTTTTTACAGCTATCTCATTGCTTTGAAATCTCGCTTCAAATGCCGAAATAAATTTAGCAAGCATCTTTTCAAGGTTCGATTTTTTTCTTATTGTTGAGGTTGCTAAAAACCCGGGGGGATTTATGACCTTTGGTTTCCTTGACCACCCCGCGAAAAATTTTGGTAATTTCTCCAACCTGCATTTTAAGTATTACAATAGGGATTATTTTGAGGTTTAGAATTAATACCCCAAAAAACTGCTTGCTCATGGAAATATTCTGAACCCATCATCCCAGTTCCATTTTCATTGCACTGCATCACAGGATGTACCTGTTTAAAAAAATTAAAACCATCAATTTTTTTATTAAGAGTTTCAACCTGATGAGCCAACATAGAAACTAAATCCATATTAAAAACACCGGTTGCTTTCATCGGTTTTATTCTCATGACTTGCCACTGATAATTATTCAATGACATCTCTTCAATAATGGCTGCCTTTAAAAGAACCTATAAAATAAAAAAAATTAAATGTAAAAATTAAATTAAAAACAAAAAATATGAAAATAAAAATAAAAATGTCTAAATTAATAAAAATAAAGTTTTCCTAATATTTCAGTCCCGATAACGGCGCCAAAACTTGATGCAGTCGAAACTAACTAAAACTATGACTAAGGCAAGTGCACCTATCAATTAATAGTATAGTTACGGTGAGCACAAATATCGTTCCCACGAGGACTAAAAGTATTAGTAATAGTTGTCTTCTTATTATCTAACCGAACGAATAGAGTGATTGTTTTAAAATTTTTTTAACTAAATTACTAAACTAAAAATGCGACAAAGAATAAAACAAGAAATAACAAGTGTTTTAAAACCAAGAAACAAACAATACCCAGGAAAGATTCCACCTAGATTTCATCTGCCATTATTATTCTGAATTAAGCAATTATTCACTTAGTATTTTTATCCGTAGAAATCACCAAATTATGCTAATACTTCTATTCAAGCATAAAAGCAGCTGACTCTAGGTTGATTAATTGAAATTTCTTTCTAATTAAAACCCCTATTGTCGCATTATTATTCGATCTATGGATTCCCTATTAGATTTGATTGCAATCCAGTAGATTTATGTCGTCCTATTTCTATGATTGCATGCAACTCCACTTAATTATGCTAGATCTACTCATAAATAGGATCTATTCCTCCTCTGAATTAAGCACATGAAACAAGAATTAATATCTCAAGAATACTAAATCAAGAATTAAACACACATAATTGAGAACAAAATCTAAGTATTTATTGCGTAAATCAAAAATCAAATGATAGAATTCATCATAGGGTTCATCTCCCCTAGGTATTTAGGAATTTAGTTCATGCTAATAAATGGAAACATCTCAAAGATAATATAACCACAAGATGAAGAGAAAACTCATAGTAAAATCAAAAGAATTTAGAAAGAGGTCTACAATCTTCGTGAAAATTGGCTTCAAAGACGGCTTTATATATGGTGTTTTTTCAGTTGTTTCCTTCAATAATCTCTGACGGCTTAGATTTGGGAATGGAGGATATTATAGAAAATTGGAAGTGTCCAATTCATATCACTTCATCCCCTATTTATAATACATGGAAATCTCTAGTTAGATCCAAATTAAATTCTAAAAAGATAATTAGAATTAAATCTAAATAATAATTCTCTAATTGGATCCAAATTAAACTCAAAATTATAAAGCCTAAAAGCAAAAGACAAATTAAAAATAAATATAAACAATATAATAATAACATTCCTAAATATTAATCCTAAAAGATAGAGTTTAAATTTAAATAAATTTTATTTTCAATAAATCTCTTCCTAACTCTTCCACATTCACACTTTTGCCCCAAATTTCCTTCTTGTCTTCAATTTAGCCCATGATCATGTGTCCAGCCCGCGTTGCTCCTAAAATATGCTCCTTTTGTACGGTTTTCGTTTGTTTTTGCTCATTTCCTCAAATACTTTCCTACGTATGGAAACATAAATTTAAAGGATTATGAACATAAAATTTATTATTTTAAATCAACTAATCATCCAAAAACATATTAAGAATGAGACTAAAACATGTTACTTTTGGCACTTACCAAATATTCCCACACTTAAGCATTTGCTTGTCCTCAAGCAAAATTCTCAACCCACATTCAAGTTAACTTTCTTAATTCTTCATTTTCATCAATAATGTTTCAAGATAAATTGCAAACAATCATGCATTGGAAATTCATCTAAAAGAACACTAAAGATTCAAGCAATCTAAGCTGCAAAATTTTTAGCACAAAAACATAGGTGTCTCCCCTTATCTAAGTAATTACCTTAAATTCAAAATTAACAAGAATTGACATTTCACTAAAGATTCACTTAAAGCACTCAAAGTGTTTAAGGTTCATTAAATAAGCACTCAATAGTCAAACACGAAATGTTATTACCATAGGCTTGCTTGAAAATCAAATTTCCACCACTATAAAATGACATTACACACCAGTCAAAAGGTCTTTCAAGGTTGTAATGGGCTAAGGCTATGGGTATGGAAAAGACTAGAAGAATTGGTTAAAATCGAGATCAAGTTGATAAGTTACCAAACTAAAAAAACAATCAGTTGCTGAATTAAAAAAAGTACATCAACACGAATAATAATAAACATGAGCTTTTCAACAGTATGTGGCACTAATGATTCTAGCTACTAAAACCCAATTTTATCTTTTCTTCTTCTTTTTTCCAATTTTTTTCTTTTTTTCATTTTTTTCAGTTTTTTTCTTTTTTCGACTTTCTTTTTCTTTTTTTTCTTTTTTCTAATAATAATATTCAACAATTCAAATAGTGGAACATAGTTAGACAACTTAACCAAATCAAATCTCGACAAAAAGGGAGTCAATAAAGGGGTAAATGTTCCATAAATATAGGATCATGGGTTAATATTATGGGTTTAATGAATAAAATGATGTTAAACTCAATGGGGTTCACTAGAGGTTAATTTATTAGGTAAGCTTTTCAAAGGTAAATGAGGTTGAATCCTAAGTGTCTCTATCATCTCAGCATATCAATCAATAATGTGATCTCAACATGTATAATCAAAGCAAATTCTAGAATAACAAATCAATTTGACATACATACAACCAAAAATTGCATGAGCACGAAAAAAAATGTATGCTCTATAAGCTCAAAAGCTCACAAAATTATGGTTTTAATGTCCAACCTACAATTTCAAAATTTGAAGATAATATTTCAATTTAGGGAGATAACCTTAAATATTTAATTCTGAAGACAAACTTATCAGCTTGATTCTCTCATATCTTAAAGATTAAATCACCAAATACATAAAAGATTCACAAATCAATCTCAAAACAAAATCAATAAAAATTTCAAATAGCAAAAAATTCACCCTAATTGGGTGTGAGAAAATTACTCAAACACAATAAATAATTCAAGGATTTTATCACAATTATACACAATTAACCTCCCCACACTTAAGATGTACATTGTCCTCAATGTACAACAAATATAAGTAGAATAAGCACAATATCATAAAGAGGAAAGGAACTGAAACTTCCTTAAATTAGGATGATTTCATCAGTATTAGAAAAATTGGGAATGCAACGAGTCTAAAGAAAGTGCAATTTTTCGAGCAAACTAATAAGAAAATAGATAAAAACAAGTAAGAGAGGAGAGATAACAACTAGAAAAAAACAACCATAGGAATAAAACATTGCATAATTAAAATAAAATTAAAATAAAAATAAAATAAAACTAAAAATGAAAATGAAAATGAAAAATAAAATATACTAATTTTTAAAATTTTCATTTTTTTCAATTTTTTTTATTTTTTAAAAAAACATGAAAGTAAAATAAATAAATAAAATAAAAAACACTCGGGTTGCCTCCCGAGAAACGCTTGTTTAAAGTCTAAGCTCGACTTTCCTATTTAAGCTCGTAGTTATGGCGGATCATGAAACCGAAGTTCTTCTCTCTTGGTATCAATATTACCAACACAATAAAATTTGAGACGTTGATTGTTTACCTTGAATGTATCATAATCAGGATATGTTACCTCAATTGTACCATAAGGAAAACAATTTTTACCACAAAAAGGATCAGACCCTCTGACTTGAATTCTGAAGGAAAAATTCTAGGTCCGATTTGTCTAATAACACTTTGTCTCCCACTTTAATATGTTCATTCTCTTTACATGCACTTCATGGTTTTGTGTTGGTTTCTTCCTTGGGTTTCCTCGGTTTTCGTTTTCGAACTTTCCATCCTCCATTCATCTAGTTCCTCGAGTTGCAACATTCGATCTTCATTTACTACTCGACTTCTATCACTTTGAATCAAAATTAGCTCCATCATGCTTTCATTAGTGATTTCCTGCAAAAAGTGTTGAGTCATATGGTTACTAACATTAATAGAACAATTATCATCATTATACTCATTCACGACTCTAACAAAATCACGTGCTTTAAGAGTAATCTTTTCATCACAACACGAAGAACAAGTTCACCAGTACCCACATCAATGATAGTTCTAGCAGTGGCTAAAAAGGGTTGACCTAAGATCATAGGTACCTCAATATCCTTATCCATGTCTATTACAACAAAATCAACAAGGAATATTAATTTATCCACTTTTACAAGCACATCCTCAATAATACCCTAGGATATCTGATTGATCTGTCCGCTAACTGAATACTTATCCTAGTGAGCTTAGGTTCCCCAAGACCAAGTTGTCTAAACAGTTTATAAGGCATAACATTTATACTAGCACCCAAATCAGCCAAAGCTTTACCAACATGTAAACTACCAATGAGACAAGGAATAGTAAAACTCTCTGGATCTTTAAGTTTGTAGGGTACTTGTTTTGGAGAATGGCTGAGCAAGCTGCATTAAGCTCCACAGTTGACAAGTCATCTAACTTCCTCTTATTTATGAACAACTCTTTTAAGAATTTTACATACTTTGCATTTGCGAAAGAGCTTTAACAAAAGGTAAGTTGATATCCAATTTTTAAGAGCTTAAGAAATTTACCATATTTTTCTTTTCCGTGGTCTCTCTTTAATGCTTCTGGATAAGGAATTTAAGGTTTTTATTCTCTAAGCATCGGCTTATGCTCTTCCTTGTTTTCCTCAACTTTATTATTTTTCACAACTTCTAGCTTAGGCTTCTGTTCAGACTCGACTAACCCTTCCACGCTTTGAACAGTGATTGAATGGATTTTCTCTTTCGGTTAGTTTCAGTATTATTAGGTAAGCTACCTTGTGGTCTTTTCGAAACTAGTTTAGCAAACTGTCCGATTTGATTTTCAAGACCATGAATTGACGCTTGTTGATTTTTTAAAGTTATCTCATTGCTTTGAAATCTTGCTTCAGATGCCGAAATAAATTTAGCAAGCATCTTTTCAAGGTTCGATTTTTTTTCTTGTTAATGAGGTTGCTGAAAACCCGGAGAAATTTGTGACATTTGGTTTCCTTGACCACCCTACGAAAAATTTGGTGATTTCCCAAACCTGCATTATAAGTATTACTATAGGGATTATTTTGAGGTCTAGAATTAATACCCAAAAAATCTGCTTACTCATGGAAATATTCTGAACTCATCATCCCCTTTCTTTTTCATTGCACTGCATCACAGGATTGTACCTGTTTAGAGAAAAATAAAACCATCAATTTCTTTATTCAGAGTTTCAACCTGATGAGCCAACATAGAAACTACTTCCATACTAAAAACACCGGTTGTTTTCATCGGGTTTTGTTCTTATGGCTTCCCACTAAAAATTATTCAATGACATCTTTTCAATAAGGGCTGCCTCAAAAAAAACCTATAAAATAAAATAAAAAAAATCAAATTAAAAACAAAAAATATGAAAATAAAAATAAAATGGCTAAATTAATAGAAATAAAGTTTTCCTAATATTTTAGTCCGGTAAGGGTACGGTGCCAAAAACTTGATTGCAGTCGAAACTAAGTAAAAATATGACTAAGGCAAGTGCACCTATCAATTAATAGTATAGTTACGGTGAGCACAGATATCGTTCTCACAAGGACTAAAAGTACTAGTAATAGTTGTCTTCCTATTTCTAATTGAACAATTAGAGTGATTGTTTTAAACTAAATTTAACTAAATTAATAAACTAAAAGTGCGACAAAAAATAAAACAAGAAATAACAAGTGTTTTAATACCAAGAAGCAAACAATACCCAGGAAAGACTCCACCTAGATTTCATCTGCCATTATTATTCTAAATCAATAATTTATTCACTTATATTTTGATCCGTAAAAATCCCCAAATTATGCTTATACCTCTACTCAAGCATAAAAGCAACTGACTCTGGGTTGATTAATTGAAATTTCTTTCTAATTAAAACCCCTATTGTCGCATTAATTCGATCTATGGATTCCCCCATTAGATTTGACTCTAATCCAGTAGATTTATGTCGTCCTTTTCTAGGATTGCATGCAACTCCACTCAATTATGCTAGATCTACTCTTAAACAGGATCTATTCCTCCTTTGATTTAAGCACATGAAACAAGAATTAATATCTCAAGAATACTAATCAAGAATTAAGCACACATAATGAGAACAAAATCTAAGTATTTATTGCGTAAAATCAGAAATCAAATAACAGAATTCATCCTAGGGTTCATCTCCTCTAAGTATTTAGGAATTTAGTTCATGCTAATAAGTGAAAACATCTCAAAGATAATATAACCACAAGATGAAGAGAAACTCATAGTAAATCAAAATAATTTAGAAGAGATCTTCGATCTTCGTGAAAATCGGCTTCAAAGACGGCTTCTATGGTGTTTCTTCAATTGTTTCCTTCAATAATCTCTGACGGCTTGGATTTGGGGAATGAAGGATGTTATAGAAAATTGGAAGTGTCCAATTCATATCACTCATCCCCTATTTATAATACATGAAAATCTCTAGTTAGATCCAAATTAAATTCTAAAATGATAATTAGAATTAAATCTAAACAATAATTCCCTAATTGGATCCAAATTAAACTCTAAATTATAAAGCCTAAAAGATATATTAAAAATAAATATAAACAATATAATAATAATAATCCTAAATATTAATCCTAAAAGATAGAGTTTAAATTTAAATAAAGTTTATTTCCAATAAATCTCTTCCTAACTCTTCCATATTCACACTTTTGCCCCAAATTTTCCTTCTTGTCTTCGATTTAGCCTTGACCATGTGTCCAGCCGTTGTGCTCCTAAAATATGCTCTTTTTGTACGGTTTCCATTTGTTTTTCGCTCATTTCACTCTCAAATGCTTTCCTACGTATAGAAACATGAATTTAAAGGATTATGAACATAAAATTCATTATTTTAAATCAACTAATCATCCAAAAAAACATTAAGGATAAGGCTAAAACATGTTACTTTTGGCACTTATCAAATATCCCCACACTTAAGCATTTGCTTGTCCTCAAGCAAAAATTCTCAACCCACATTCAAGTTAACTTTCTCAATTCTCCATTTTCATCAATAATGTTTCAAGATAAATTTAAACAATCATGCATTAGAAATTCGTCTAAAAGAATACTAAGATTCAAGCAATCTAAGCTACAAAATTTTTAGCACAAAAACATAGGTGTCTCCCCTTATATAAATAATTACCTTAAATTCAAAATCGATAAGAATTGACATTCTCACTAAAGATTCACTTAAAGCACTCAAAGTGTTTAAGGTTCATTAAAAGCACTCAATAGTCAAACACGAAATGTTATTACCACAGGCTTGCTTGAAAATCAAATCTCCACCACTATAAAATAACATGACACACCAGTAAAGAAGTCTTTACAATGCTGTAATGGGGCTAAGGTTATGGGTATGGAAAGGCTAAAAAGAAGGGTTAAAATCGAGATCAAGTTGATAAGTTACCACAAAACTAAAAAAAACAATCAGTTGTTGAATTAAAAAAAAGTACATCAACACGAATTATAATAAACACGAGCTTTTCAACAGTATATGGCACTAATGATTTCTAGCTTAAACACATTTTTATCTTTCTTCTTCTTCTTTTCCAATTTTTCCTTTTTTTAATTTTTTTCTTTTTTTTCTTTTTTTTCTTTTTTCTTTTTAAATATAAAATTCAACAATTCAGATAGTGGAACATAGTTAGACAACTTAACCAAATCAAATCTTAACAAAAAGGGAGTCAATAAAGGGATATAATATACCATAAATATATGGATCATGGGTTAATATTATGGGTTTAATGAATAAAACGATGTTAGACTCAATGGGATTCACTAGGGGTAATTTATTAGGTAAAGCTTCTTAGGTAAAGGGGGTTAAATCCCTAAAGTGCCTCTATCATCTCAGTATACCAAATCAATAATGTGGTCTCAACATGTATAATCAAAGCAAATTCTAGAATAATAAACTTAATTTGACATACACACAACCAAAAATAGCATGAACAAGAAAAAAAATGTATGCTCTATAAGCTCGAAAGCTCACAAAAATTATGGTTTTAATGCAAAAAATGCAATTTCAAAATTTGAATATAATATTTCAATTAAAGGAGATAACCTAAAATATTTAATTTTGAAAACAACTTATCATTGCTTGATTCTCTCATATCCTAAAGATTAAATCACCAATACTTAAAAGATTCACAAATCAATCTTAAAACAAAATCAATAAAAATTCCAAATAGAAAAAATTCACTCTAATTGGGTGTGAGAAAATTACTCAAACACAATAAATAAGTCAGGTATTTTATCCCAATTATAATAATCAACCTCCCCACACTTAATATGTACATTGTCCTCAATGTACAAACAAATATAAGCAGAATAAGCACAATATCATAAAGAGGAAAGGAACTGAAGCTTTCCTGAATTAGAATGATTTCATCGGAATTGGAAAAAAACTGGGAATGCAGCGAGAGTCTAAAGAAAGTGCATTTTTTTTAGCAAACTAATAAGAAAATAGATAAAGACAAGTAAGAAAGGGAGATAACAACTAAAAAAACAACCATAGAAATAAAAACAGTGCATAATTAAAATAAAATTAAAATTAAAATTAAAATTTAAATTAAAAATAAATAAATATACTAATTTTTTCAATTTTTTTTTTTTTTATATAACATGAAAGTAAAATAAATAAATAAAAAATAAAACACTCGGGTTGCCTCCCGAGAAGCTCTGTTTAAAATCTAAGCTCGACTTTCCAGTTTAAGCTCGTAGTTATGGCTGATCATGAAACCGAAGTCTTCTCTCTGTTATCAATATTACCAACACAATAAAATTTGAAACGTTGATTGTTTACCTTCAATGTTCCGTAATCAGGATGTGTCACCTCAATTGTACCATAACGAAAAACAGTTTTTACCACAAAAGGATCGGACCCTCTTGACTGAATTCTGAAGGAAAAATTCGTGGATCCGATTATCTAATAACACTTTGTCTCTCACTTTAAATATGTTCACCCTCTTTACATACACTTCATGGTTTTGCGTTGGTTCTTCCTTGGGTTTCCTCGGTTTTTCTTCGAACTTTGTCCGCCATTCATCTAGTTCCTCGAGTTGCAACATTCGATCTTCATTTACTACTTGAGTTCTATCACTTTGAATTAAAATTGGCTCCATCATGCTTTCATTAGTGATTTCCTGCAAAAAGTGTTGAGTCATATGGTTACTAACATTAACAGAATAATTATCATTATTATACTCATTCAGGACTCTAACAAAATCACGTGCTTAAAGTAAAGTTAATCTTTCATCACCTACACGAAGCACAAGTTCACCAGTACCCACATCAATGATAGCTCTAGCAGTGGCTAAAAAGGGTCGACTTAAGATCATAGGTACCTCAATATCCTTATCCATGTCTATTACAATAAATCAACAAGGAATATAAATTTATCCACTTTTACAAGCACATCTTCAATAATACCCCTAGGATATCTAATTGATCTGTCAGCTAACTGAATAATTATCCTACAGATTTAGGTTCCCCAAGACCAAGTGTTTAAACAGTTTACAAGGCATAACATTTATACTAGCACCCAAAACAGCCAAAGCTTTATCAACATGTAAATTTACCAAGAGACAAGGAATATAAACTCCCTGAATCTTTAAGTTTGTGGGTAGTTTATTTTGGAGAATGACTGAGCAAACTGCATTAAGCTCCACAATTGACAAGTTATCTAACTTCCTCTTATTTATGAACAACTCTTTAAGAATTTTACATACTTCGACATTGCGAAATAGCTTTAACAAAAGGTAAGTTGATATCCAATTTTTTTAAGAGATCAAGAAATTTACCATATTTTTCTTTTTTGTGGTCTCTCTTAATGCTTTTGGATAAGGAATTTGAGGTTTGTATTCTCTAAGCATCGGCTTATGCTCTTCCTTGTTTTCCTTAACCTCATTATTTTTCACACAATTCTAGCTTCGGCTTGCGTTCAGGCTCGACTAACCCTTTCATGCTTTGAACAGTGATTGCATGGATTTGCTTTTGGGTTAGTTTCAGTATTACTAGGTAAGCTACCTTGCTGTCTTTCCGAAACTAGTTTAGCACGCTGTCCGATTTGATTTTCAAGACCATGAATAGACGCTTGCTTTTTTTAAAGTTATCTCATTGCTTTGAAATCTCGCTTCAGATGCCGAAATAAATTTAGGAAGCATCTTTTCAAGGTTCGATTTTTTTTTCATGTTGATGAGGTTGCTGAAAAACCGAAGGAATTTGTGACATTTGGTTACCTTGACCACCCCACGAAAAATTTAGGTGATTTCTCCAACCTATATTATAAGTATTACTATAGGGATTATTCTGAGGTCTAGAATTATTACCCAAAAAGTCTGCTTGCGCATGAAATATTTTGAACACATCATCCCCTTTTCATTTTTATTGTACTGCATCACAGGATGTACCTGTTCAGAAAAATTAAAACCATCAATTTTTTAATCAGAGTTTCAACCTGATAAGCAAACATAAAAACTACATCCATATTAAAAACACTGGTTGCTTTCATCAGTTTTATTCTCATGACTTACGACTGAAAATTATTCAATGACATCTCTTCAATAAGGGTTGCCTCTAAAAGAACTTATAAATAAAATAAAAATTAATTGTAAAAATTAAATTAAAAACAAAAAATATGAAATAAAAATAAAAATGTCTAAATTAATAGAAATAAATTTTTCCTAATATTTCAGTCCCCAGCAACGGCGCCAAAAACGTGATGCAGTCAAAACTAAATAAAAATTTGACTAAGGCAAGTGCACCTATCAATTAATAGTATAGTTACGATGAGCACAGATATCGTTCCCACGAGGACTAAAAGTACTAGTAATAATTGTCTTCCTATTATCTAACCGAACGAATAGAGTGATTGTTTTTTAAACTAAATTTAACTAGATTAATAAACTAAAAGTGCGACAAAGAATGAAACAAGAAATAACAAGTGTTTTAATACCAAGAAGAGAATAATACCCAGGAAAGACTCCACCTAGATTTCATCTGCCATTATTATTCTAAATTAAACAATTTATTCACTTAGTATTTTGATCCGTAAAAATCCCTAAATTATGCTAATACCTCTATTCAAGCATAAAGTAACTGACTCTAGAGTGATTAATTGAAATTTCTTCTAACTAAAACCCTTACTATCGCATTAGTTCGATCTATGGATTCCCCATTAGATTTGACTCTAATCCGGTAGATTTATGTCGTCCTATTTCTAGGATTGCATGCTACTCACTCAATTATCTAGATCTACTCTTAAAATAGGGTGTATTCCTCCTCTGATTTAAGCACATCAAATAAGAATTAATATCTCAAGAATATTAGATCAAGAATTAAGCACACATAATTGAGAACAAAATCTAAGTATTATTGCGTAAAATCAGAAATCAAATGACAGAATTCATCCTAGGGTCCATCTCCCCCTAGGTATTTAGGTATTTAGTTCATGCTAATAAATGGAAACATCTTAAAGATAATATAACCAGAAGATGAAGAGAAACTAATAGTAAAAATCAAAAGAATTTAGAAAGAGGTCTTTAATCTTCGTGAAAATCGACTTCAAAGACGGTTTTTATAGGTGCTTCTTCAGTTGTTTCCTTCAATAATCTCTAACGGCTTGGATTTGGGGAATGGAGGATGTTACAGAAAATTGGAAGTGTCCAATTCAATCACTTCATCCCCTATTATAATACATAGAAATCCTAGTTAGATCAAATTAAATTCAAAAAGATAATTAGAATTAAATCTAAACAATAATTCCCTAATTGGATCCAAATTAAACTCTAAATTATAAAGCCTAAAAGATATATTAAAAATAAATATAAACATATAATAATAATAATCTAAATATTAATCCTAAAAGATAGAGTTTAAATTTAAATAAAGTTTTATTTCCAATAAATCTCTTCCTAACTCTTCCACAATCACACTTTTGCCCCCAATTTCCTTCTTGTCTTCGATTTAGCCTTGACCATGTGTCCAGCCGTTGTGGCTCCTAAAATATGCTCTTTTTGTACGGTTTCCATTTTGTTTTTCGCTCATTTCACTCTCAAATGCTTTCCTACGTATAGAAACATGAATTTAAAGGATTATGAACATAAATTCATTATTTTAAATCAACTAATCATCCAAAACACATAAGGATAAGGCTAAAACATGTTACTTTTGGACTTATCAAATATCCCCAACTTAAGCATTTGCTTGTCCTCAAGCAAATTCTCAACCCACATTCAAGTTAACTTTCTCAATTCTCCATTTCTCAATAATGTTTCAAGATTAAATTGAAACAATCATGCATTAGAATTCGATCATTAAAAGAATACTAAAGATTCCAAGCAATCTAAGCAAAAATTTTTAGCACAAAAATATAGGTGTCTCCCCTTATATAAATAATTACCTTAAATTCAAAATCGATAAGAATTGACATTCTCATAAAGATTCACTTAAAGCACTCAAAGTGTTTTAAGGTTCATTAAATAAGCACTAAATAATCAAAACACGAAATGGTTATTACCATAAGCTTGCTTGAAAATCAATCTCCACCACTGTAAAAGACATTACACACCAGTCAAGAGGGTCTTTACAATGTTGTAATGGGGCTAAGGTGATAGGTATGAAAACGGCTAGAAGAATTGGTTAAAATCGAGATCAAGTTGATAAGTTACCAAACTAAAAAAAAACAATCAATTGTTGAATTAAAAAAAAGTACATCAACACGAATAATAATAAACACGAGCTTTTCAACAGTATATGGCACTAATGATTCTAGCTCAAACACATTTTTATCTTTTCTTCTTCTTTTTTCCAATTTTTTTCCTTTTTTCAATTTTTTTAATTTTTTTTTCTTTTTCGACTTTTTTTCTTTTTTCTAAATAATAAAATTCAGCAATTCAAATAGTGGAACATAGTTAGGCAACTTAACCAAATCAAATCTCGACAAAAAGGGAGTCAATAAAGGGGTAAATATACCATAAATATATGGATCATGAGCTAATATTATGAGTTTAATGACTAAAACGATGTTAGGCTCAATGGGGTTCATTAGGCGTTAATTTATTAGGTAAGCTTTTTAGAGGTAAAGGGGGTTAAATCCTAAGTGCCTCTATCATCTCAATATATCAAATCAATAATGTGGTCTCAACATGTATAATCAAAGCAAGTTCTAGAATAACAAAACAATTTGACATACACAACCAAAAATAGCATGAGCACGAAAAAAATTGTATACTCTATAAGCTCTAAAGCTCACAAAAATTATGGTTTTAATGTCAAATCTGCAATTTCAAAATTTGAAAATAATATTTTAATTCAGGGAGATAACCTAAAATATTTAATTCTGAAGACAACTTATCTTGTTTGATTCTCTCATATCTTAAAAATTAAATAACCCAATACATAAAAGATTCACAAATCAATCTCAAAACAAAATCAATAAAAATTCCAATAGCAAAAATTCACTCTAATTGGGTGTGAGAAAATTACTCAAACACAATAAATAATTTAGGGATTTTATCACAATTATACACAATCAACCTCCCATACTTAAGATGTACATTGTCCTTAATGTATAAACAGATATAAGCAGAACAAGCACAATATTATAAAGAGGAAAGGAAATGAAACTTCCCTGAATTAGGATGATTTCATCGGAATTGGAAAAAATTGGGAATGCAGCGAGTCTAAAGAAAGTGCAATTTTTCGAGCAAACTAATAAGAAAATAGATAAAGACAAGTAAGAGATGGAGATAACAACTAAAAAAAACAACCATAGGAATAAAAACATTGCATAATTAAAATAAAATTAATAATAAAATGAAAATGAAAATGAAAATAAATATACTATTTTTTTTAATTTTTTCATTTTTTTTCAATTTTTTTCATTTTTTAAAAAAACATGAAAGTAAAATAAATAAATAAAAATAAAAACACTCGGGTTGCCTCCCAAGAAGCGCTTGTTTTAAAGTCTAAGCTCGACTTTCCAGTTTAAGCTTGTAGTTATGGCGGATCATGAAACCAAAGTTCTCTCTTGTTATCAATATTACCAACTCAATAAAATTTGAGACGTTAATTGTTTACCTTGAATGTGTCGTAATCAAGATGTGTTACCTCAATTGACTATAAGGGAAAACAATTTTTACCACAAAAGGATCGGACCCTCTTGACTTGAATTCTAAAGGAAAAATTCGTGGATCCGATTTGTTTAATAACACTTTGTCTCCCACTTTAAATATGTTCATCCTCTTTACATGCACTTCATGGTTTTGCGTTGGTTCTTCCTTGGGTGTCCTCGATTTTTCGTCGATCTTCGTCCGCCATTCATCTAGTTCCTCGAGTTGCAACATTCGATCTTCATTTACTACTCGACTTCTATCACTTTGAATCAAAATTGGCTCCATCATGCTTTCATTAGTGATTTCCTGCAAAAAGTGTTCAGTCATATGGTTAGTAACATTAACAGAGTAATTATCATCATTATACTCATTCAGGACTCTAACAAAATCACGTGCTTTAAAAGTAATCTTTTCATCACCTTCACGAAGCACAAGTTCACTAGTACCCACATCAATGATAGCTCTAGCAATGGCTAAAAAGGGTCGACCTAAGATCATAGGTACCTCAATATCCTCATCCATGTCTATTACAACAAAATCAACAACGAATATTAATTTATCCACTTTTACAAGCACATCTTCAATAATACCCCTAGGATATCTAATTGATCTGTCAGTTAACTGAATACTTATCCTATTGGGTTTAGGTTCCCTAAGACCAAGTTGTTTAAACAGTTTATAAGGCATAACATTTATACTAGCACCCAAATCAGCCAAAGCTTTATCAACATGTAAACTACCAATGAGACAAAGAATAGTAAAACTCTCTGGATCTTTAAGAGTTTGTTTTGGAGAATGGCTGAGCAAACTGCATTAATCTCCACACTTGACAAGTCATCTAACTTCCTCTTATTTATGTACAACTCTTTTAATAATTTTACATACTTCAGCATCTGCGAAAGAGCTTCAACAAAAGGTAAGTTAATATCCAATTTTTTTAAGAGCTCAAGAAATTTACCATATTTTTCTTTTCTGTGGTCTCTCTTCAATGCTTCTGGATAAGGAATTTGAGGTTTGTATTCTCTAAGCATCGGCTAATGCTCTTCCTTGTTTTCCTCAACGTCATTATTTTTCACAACTTCTAGCTTCGGCTTCTGTTCAGGCTCAACTAACCCTTCCACGCTTTGAACAGTGATTGAATGGATTTTCTCTTTTGGGTTAGTTTCAGTATTACTAGGTAAGCTACCTTGTGGTCTTTTCGAAACTAGTTTAACAAGCTGTCCGATTTAATTTCAAGACCATGAATTGATACTTGCTGATTTTTTACAGCTATCTCATTGCTTTGAAATCTCGCTTCAGATGTCGAAATAAATTTAGCAAGCAGTTTTTGAATATTCGATTTTTTTTCTTGTTGATGAGGTTGTTGAAAACACGGAGGGATTTGTAATCTTTGGTTTCCTTGACCACCCCACGAAAAATTTGGGTGATTTCTCCAACCTACATTGTAAGAATTACTATAGGGATTATTTTGAGATCTACAATTATTACCCAAAAAATCTGCTTACTCATGAAAATATTCTGAACTCATAATCCCCTTTCCATTTTCATTGCACTGTATCACAGGATGTACCTGTTTAGAAAAATTAAAATCATCAATTTTTTTATTAAGAGTTTCAACCTGATGAGCCAACTTAGAAACTACATCCATATTAAAAACATCGGTTGCTTTCATCGGTTTTGTTCTCATGACTTGCCACTGAAAATTATTCAATGACATCTCTTCAATAAGGGATGCCTCTAAAAGAACCTATAAAATAAAATAAAAAAATTAAATGTAAAAATTAAATTAAAAACAAAAAATATGAAAATAAAAATAAAAATAAAAATGGCTAAATTAATAGAAATAAAGTTTTCCTAATATTTCAGTCCCCGGCAACGACGCCAAAAACTTGATGCAGTCAAAACTAATAAAAATATGACTAAGGCAAGTGCACCTATCAATTAATAGTATAGTTACGGTGAGCACAGATATCATTCCCACGTGGACTAAAAGTACTAGTAATAGCTCTCTTCCTATTATCTAATCGAAAGAGTAGAGTGATTGTTTTAAACTAACTTTAACTAAATTAATAAACTAAAAGTGCGACAAAAATAAAACAAGAAATAACAAGTATTTTAATACCAAGAAGCAAACAATACCTAGGAAAGACTCCACCTAGATTTCATCTGCCATTATTATTCTGAATTAAGAAATTTATTCACTTAGTATTTTGATCCGTAGAAATCCCTAAATTATGCTAAAACCTCTATTCAAGTAGAAAAGAAACTGACTTTAGGTTGATTAATTGAAATTTCTTTCTAATTTAAACCCTTATTATCACATTAATTCGATCTATGGATTCTCCTATTAGATTTGACTCTAGTTGTCTTTCTATTATCTAACCGAACAAATAGAGTGATTTTTTTAAATTAAATTTAACTAAATTAATAAACTAAAAGTGCAACAAAGAATAAAACAAGAAATAACAAGTATTTTAATACCAAGAAGCAAACAATACCTAAGGAAGACTTCACTTAGATTTCATCTGACATTATTATTCTGAATTAAGCAATTTATTCACTTAGTATTTTGATCCGTAAAAATCCCTAAATTATGCTAATACCTCTATTCAAGTATAAAAGTAACCGGCTCTAGGTTGATTAATTGAAATTTCTTTCTAATTAAAACCCCTACTATCACATTAGTTCGATCTATGGATTCCCCTATTAGATTTGACTCTAATCCGGTAGATTTATGTCGTCCTATTTTAGGATTGCATGCAACTCCACTCAATTATACTAGATCTACTCTTAAAATAGGGTGTATTCCTCCTCTGATTTAAGCACATCAAATAAGAATTAATATCTCAAGAATATTAGATCAAGAATTAAGCACACATAATTGAGAACAAAATCTAAGTATTTATTGCGTAAAATCAAAAATCAAATGACAGAATTCATCCTAGGGTTCATCTCCCCTAGGTATTTAGGAATTTAGTTCATGTTAATAAATGGAAACAACTCAAAGATAATATAACCACAAGATGAAGAGAAACTCATAGTAAAATAAAAAAAAATTAGAAAGAGGTCTTCAATCTTCGTGAAAATCGGCTTCAAAGATGGCTTCTATGGTGTTACTTCAATTGTTTCCTTCAATAATCTCTGACGGCTTGGATTTGAGGAATGGAGGATGTTATAGAAAATTGGAAGTGTCCAATTCATATCACTTCATTCCCTATTTATAATAAATGGAAATCGCTAGTTAGATTCAAATTAAATTCTAAAAAGATAATTAGAATTAAATTTAAACAATAATTTTCTAATTGGTTCCAAATTAAACTCTAAATTATAAAGCCTAAAAGATAAACTAAAAATAAATATTAACAATATAATAATAATAATCCTAAATATTAATCCTAAAAGATAGAGGTTAAATTTAAATAAAGTTTTATTTCCAATAAATCCATTCCTAACTCTTCCACATTCACACTTTTGCCCCAAATTTTCCTTCTTGTCTTCGATTTAGCCATGACCATGTGTCCAACCCAGGTGACTTCTAAAATCTGCTCTTTTTGTACGGTTTTCGCTTGTTTTTCGCTCATTTCACTCCCAAATGCTTTCCTATGTATAGAAACATGAATTTAAAGGATTATGAACATAAAATTCATTATTTTAAATCAACTAATCATCCAAAAACACATTAAGAATGAGGCTAAAACATGTTACTTTTGGCACTTATCAAATAAGATCATTATTCTGATATGAAATCTTCTAGTGAGAATGAGGACGTGATAATCATATATTTGAAACTGAAATCATACTGTGCATATTTATGATGATGCAAATGGTTTTATGAATATGATCTTATGAATATATAATCTCGCGAGATATGATCTATAATCTCGTGGTTCTATAAAAATTTTGAGATGTAGTAAATTTTGAAATTTATTTTGGAAGTCATGAATCAAATGATCTTATGAATATGAGTATGGAAATAACAATAACAATAACCATAATAATAATAAAGTGATCATTGTAAAGTGATAATCATACAAAAGATATTCTTGATAACATTCTTTTGCAAAAGAATAAGTAATTGAACATGGTGAGGATGTTGATTTTATGAACTTTCAAGACACATAAATATATAGTCTCACCATGTGGTAAGGAAATTAACATAGTTATGTTGAAAATTTGGAAGGTTAGGGATGATAGTACAAGCTCATACTATTTGAGTCACCCATGATGGAAACTCGACTTAACACTCGATATTACGTTAAGTCTTGAGGCCAATGAGACAAAGTAAATTATTAATATGTAACTGATAGCACTTTAAAATATTATATAATATATCATCCCAAGGTGAAAAGTGCTAAGTACCTGTAATGAAAAGGGGAATGGTGAGTATGACATTATTGATAGACCCATAACATAAATATGTTAGTGTTAAAATTAGAGGGAAAATCTCGATGGGATCTACTTATATGAGTGGAAGTGTGGTCGCTTCTAAGAGCTCAAGGGCTTGACTCTAACAACACTATGAAAAGAGATTAAAGACACATGATCATAATAGAGTTCTTATTTCACTTATGCAATCAGTTTCCAATATTATCAAAATCTAGAATATTTTGAAAATGAAAGAGCTTGTTGTAACATTTTCAAAATATTTATGTTTCAATAGTTGCAAACGAAATATTGCAAGTAACCAAAAGTTATAACTATTCATAATGATAAGTTATGTCTCTTGAATATAAATGTAATGCCACTTGATCATTAACCAAGAGTTGCCACTATTTATCGTTTTGAGTTACGTTTATGTCTCTTGTTAATAAAAGTCATAATTATTCTAATAGATTTCTATTGAATAATTATATTTATTGCTAAAAAAATATGATTATCCATTTGGATAATTATGTCTATAGATTGAGAACTCTTATAAATAGGAGTCAAATTTTATTTATTTGGTACACTAAAAACACATCAAAAGTTTCTTTATATTCTCCTCATCTTCTAATATTCTTAAATTATTTTATAAAAAGTTACTATAGAAGTTCTTTATAGATTGTGATACTCTTGCTATGCTTCGTTTAATGCTCAATGGATTATTTCCGTTCATGTTTTGAAATCTTCATACATATAAAAATTAAGATTCGGCAAATAAAAGTTCTTGCTTGAAATTGAGAATGGGGATGAAGTTTTGTACAGATCATGATCATATTAGTATTGTTATCCCTTACAATGGTCGACCTTCTAAAGCAAATAGTATCTTCTTGTCTATGGTCGCAAGAGACAGAGTCCAAATGACATTCAAACCTCCTTCTAACCAGCAATCACTAGCTCTTTGATTCCTACAGTAGAAGATTAACATTTCCTTATTGTCAAACTTCAATGATAGAAGAAAACAAACATTTGATCAATTCTAGTGTTATATGTGAATTGAGTTTTGTCTTTTAAAAAATTACCTCTTTTCTTTGTTTCCAAATTTTCCACAAAATACAATAAGTGATGCATAAAGGCTTATTGCCTCTTCACATTTTAAACTCTCTTTCCAACCATTTAAAGATTCAATTCGAGATCAAATCATAACTAAAAGCATGAATTCTCAACGACAATAGTTCTCCAAACAAGATTGTCGAAACGTTTATTTTTGGGAAAACAAACAAGTCTCGAACAATATTTTAAATGATCGAAAAAATGGGAGTCGCCACCAATCTTTTTATATGGTATGATTGGATCACCACAAAACATTTACAATCTGTTTTGAAAAATATTTTGGTCTTCGAAATCCAGAAAATGGGTTCGGGAGTCGGTTACGTATGAGGAAGGATTAGCACCCTCACACCCTAAAATTGGTACCATGTTGATCACTTTCAGGTCTTTGTTTGTTAAAACTTTGAAATCTCGAGCGAAGTTTAAAATACGAGGAACAAAACGTCCGTGTTTCGAATTTCATTGAGGCCGTGTCCAACACGTTAGGGCACTATGTTCTCGGAATTTCGAAATTGAAAGACATTTTGAAAGATTTTAAAGAGGATATTCGATCGCGCGAATTATACGAAAATCACACCCAGCACGTTAAGGCATGGTTTTTCGAAGTTTTCACACGAAAGGATATTGTCTCGACTTTGTTTTAAAATTATTTGTATATTTTTTGAGAACTCGAAATTTCGAATTAAGTTTAAGATACGATCCTCGGACACATAGCTTATTTAATGTGATTTTCAAAAATTTAGATTTGAAAAAAAATGCCCGTTTGTTTCGACTTTCGCGGAGAATTGAAGTCTTGTCCAACACGTTAGGATACGACGTTCTCGGAACCTCGAAATTAAAGGCCACTTGAAAAGTTTTAAAGAGGATATTCGATTCGTGTAGATTATACGAAAAATTACACCCAGCACGTTAGGGTGTGATTTTTTGATATTTCCACACTAAAAGGACATGGCCTTGGTTTTAAGGTTTATTTGTATGTAGAAGTAATTTTGAAAATGAACATGTAAATTAAATATGAATGGGCAATTAATAACGAAGATTAAATAACACGAAACAAAATAATTAAACAGATGGATAAATACACAAAATTTAAACATAAAATAGAATATAAAATACGAGAGAAGAATAATTAAATTTCGTGTATGAACATTGAAGAAAAAAGAAAAATAAAACAAACAGGGTTAAAAATGGAGTTTTGAAGAATTCAAGGTAAAAACATAATTTTCAAGGAATTTGGAGGATCACAATTGAGATTTTTGGAAAATTTAGGATTAAAATCAAACTTTTGGAAAATTCGAGGTCGAAAATGTGACTTTTGGAAATTTGAGGGCAAAATGGTAATTTTTGGATATTCGGGGGCAAAATGGTAATTTTTGAATGTTCGGGGGAAAAATGGTAATTTTTGGATGTTCGGGGGCAAAATGGAAATTTTTGGAAATGTTTGGGGGTAAAATGGTAATTTTAGAAAAGTTGAGGGTTAAAAATGTAATATTGTGAAGTTTAGGGGTCAAAATGTAATTTTTGGAAAGTTTAGAGGTCAAAATGTAATTTTAGAAAAGTTTAAGGGTTAAAATATGATTTATGGAAATTTTAGGGGTCAAAATGTAATTTTTGGAAAGTTTGAGGGTTAAAATGTAATTTTTAGAAAGTTTAGGGACCTTTTGGGTAATAAAACCAAAAAGAGGTGACATGTGGTAGCTTCTCGGACTTCCAGATGTGAAAGGACCAATTTGAAATTCATTTAAAATCATTGGGCAAATTTACAATAAAATAAAACTTGATTCAAGGATGTAATAGAAACAAAATAGAAAGAAGAAGGATTAATTGCATAAATAACCCAAAAAGACACGTGACAGCTTCTCAAGCTTCCAGAGAGTTAAAGGACTAAATTATAAAGTTTTTAAAATTATTGGGCAAATTTTAAATTAATCAAAAGTATAAAAAGGATGAGATTATAATTTTGAAAAAAGCGGAAGGACCAAATGGGTAAATAACGCCTAAAGCAAAAACACGCAGATCCCAAGGTCTAATGGGTCGGATCGGGTCGGGTCATGGAACTGGTGCCAAAACGGTGCCGTTTCGGGTGTTAAAACACCCACTTGAAACGGTGCCGTTTTAGTTGGGTATTTAAGCCCAAATTTGCTGAAAAAATTCATTTCCCCATTCCTTTTTTCAAAAAAAAATCTATTTTCTCTCTTTTCTCTCACTCTCCTTTGTCCGGCCTAGGGCCATCATTCGATCCGCCACACCCCAATGTCGATCGTCATGCCTCCGTCGCGCCTCCGATGCCGCAAACCGCAGATCGCCCCCGTGCACGACTTCTAGGTATGAAACGAATCCCCTTTTTGTTTTTCTCTTTTTTTTTAAAACTCAGATCTAGGTTCAAATCGCATGAAATCGAACCCAGATTTGAAAACATTTCGATTTTTTTGTTTTAGAAACAAGAAATTTGTTCATTTTGTTCATTTATTCGTATTTTAAAATTTAGAAAAAAGATCTGATGTTCATTTTTATTCATTTTGAGTTTAACAATTTTTTTAAGGCCCGAGTACTAGAATCCCTCACGGATATGGGCGAATTCGAAGGGACTCCGTCCACGACGGTGACAGTGGCGGCGAGATTAAGGTATGGCTCCTTGACTTCTCCTTTTTATTATTTAATACTATATTTATTATTATTATTAAAATTATTTATTATAAATTTAATGTACTTACTTATTATATCTTGAAGTGAATGCTAATAATGACAGTTAATAAGATAAATAATTATGTTAATGTATGTAATTAAAATGAAACGTTTCGAATTTCAATAAACAAATACACACTGATTAAATATACCTTGCTAACAGTAGAATGTGTTTAATCGACTTTGCTCTGATCAATGTGCTTTCTATTGCTCTTGTTTGTAATTTTCGAATGCACTATCTGTATTGAAAGTGGGTTTCAAACTGTTTTTATTGATCTTCGAATGTAACAAAAGAAAAAAAAAGTCCCCTAATCTCTTTTTGAATGACGCTTTATAGCGTATTTTACAATGATTCTATTCTGTCTTTTACAACTAAATGCCGATGTTTTCTCCTTTTGCAGCTACCAGTGGCGGTGGTGGTGGCAGTGGCAACTTACTGGCGTTGTTGGTAGTGCTGACGTGACATACTCTGAATAGGCGAGGGAGGGCAACTGGCAATGCAAATGGTTAGCAAAAGTAAGTTGCATGATTAAAGTTTCTATTTAGGCTTAGGTGTATTGGGTTTGGGCCTATTTAAGTTAATTTGAATTTGTAATTAAACCCAATTGAGTCAAAAGTTGTAAAAACTTGGGTTTTGAAATTTGGACTTTGAAATTTATAAAAGAGACCTTGATATTTTAAATTTAAATTTAAAATTCTATTTATTTTCTTTTCGATTTGAGTTTAAGGTTTAAATGTTAAGCCCAATCAAAATTGAGCTTCAACAAAGATGACTCACAAATACTGCTCAATTTCTCCATCATAAAGGGAACATCTATTTGTCACATAATAATACTTGCTATTACCAACCCATAACCCAAATGGATTTGAATCAAATCCATATTAAACTCATATAATGAGCTCACAAATTGAGCTTGCATGATGCTACATGTTCACATAAGAAACAATTATTCGTGGGATCACACATGATACAAAATAAACATGTGTTAAATTTAGAATATAATATATGCTAACATGTATGAAATCTATTTAATATATCACATCAATAAAAAAAATCCAAATCATATAAATATACAACCTTACCATTTACTATCTAAAGAAGACAAAAATTACTCAACACACATCTAAGGGTCTCTTTGACTGAGATCCTCATCTGGCACACTTTCCATAGGAAGAGATAATAAGCTTATACTTGGATTTATGCTTCCAAAAATTGACCCAAACGCTACTTTGTGGATTTCAAGTAGAACTCTCTTTTGAATCCAACTTCTGTAGAAGATTAACGAAGAAATTCCCATTAGCATTACATTTTCAAATGATTCTATCCAACTTCTATATCATGATCATGGTCCTCTCAATTTTCAAACTAAACAATGAAAAAATCATGCCCCCAATCAATGACTTTCATCTCCCCTTTTCAGTTGTATAAAACCTTAACAGTGAAAGTATTTCGCCATCTACCTTTGATAGTTTCCTTCTCAATCTTGATTTCACCCTCCTTAGCTTCATTTTCAGTCTCAGATTCATCATTTGTGAAATCCATGTCCATTTGTTCCATCTCTTTCTCAAGCAAACTGTTCAGTCTGCTGCTACATTATCCTAGACCTAGCAACAAATCCTTATAAGAGACAAGCTTTCTGCTCAGTTCGTCCCCATCTCCTTCAACCTCTTTGTGCTCCAATAGAGCTCTTCTTCCTCAATTGTATTACGAAAGTAGTTTTAATTCTAAGTCAAATGTCATATGTCCACTTGTTATTTTAGATATGCCACTTTCCATATTTAAATTCTTCAATACTTGACTATATATGGCAAAGCTGTTTACCTGCTAACTTGCTCAATAGTTCCTTAGAATCCATAGAAGAGACTACATAAGCTTCTCAGTCTATGTAAATCGCAAGGCAAAGGCACGTGATTATTCTTATTCAATTTCAAGTCAAACTAAGCTAAGGCATCTATACCCAATCAACGTTTTCCACCACATGCCAATTTCAGGCTTTAAATCCTCTCCAAGACTTATTCATCCCTAGAAATGCCTCCTTCTCCCCCATCTACCTTTCCTTTTCTGGGAATTAAGATCCTTGTTATGATTTATCTTGTAATATTTTACCTACTCTCCAATGACGAAGAAAGTAGCAAAGAAGGCAATGAATCAGGTTTATCGATGGAAGAGATAGAGCAACTCCCATGGTTTTATTATTTTCAAGAAAATCATGCTTCAGCAAGGAAAATGATGTGCAGCGTCTGCCTGGATGGTTTTCAGGTCGGAGAACAGTGTAGGATTTTGCCTGTTTGTAGTCACATATTCCATACACATTGTATTGATCTTTGGCTTCCAAGGAGAAACACCCGCCCAAACTGCCGTTCCCCTTTCAAACCCGTAGATAATAATACTGCATGAATCTCTTGATACAGGTGAGTATAATTCCAATATTTCAAAGCTTTGAATATGTACAGTTTATTAACAAATATTCAGAAATGCTCAGAAGATGCGTAGCCAATCATAAGCTAAGTTCATATGTCCAGACATAATTGAAGCAACTTCATCATTGCATTGAAAAAATGTTTCAAACCGTGAACTAAAAAACATGAAAATTTTCAAAAAAACAGAGTTTGAAATATTGAAAATCTCAGAGAAAATCCACAAGTGGATAATTGCAGACATACAACATGGCATCAGATTCAGACCGCCCGTCTGCTTCTTCTCATCATTGAAAATTTCAAACAAATCTTCAGATTTAACAAAAAAAGGTAAAAAGAAAAACACAAAAGCAAAGGCATCAGATAATAAGCAGAGTTTAATAGTCTACATACATAATTCAGTGTGTAGGATAAGAAACTTTCACATCATTTGCCTTCACTTTAAAAATAAATTAAAACAAAAAAAAATAGCATCAGAATATCAATAAGCGAAAGTTAAAATCTACACGGTTCATCAGAGTGTAGGATAAGATAAACATTCATCGTTTGCCATCATTAAAAAGCATCTACTTGTAGAATCTATAAACATAGCAAAAATCAACAATTTTTTTCAGCGAAATGAAAAAATATGTCGGTAAGTCCATTTGACACCAAGGCAAAAAAATGAAATGCAATGGGCTGGTAAGCTAACCTTTCATTGTTTGCATCCGTTATATCTCCTTTGGCATTTTTTCTATTTTTGCTACAAAAGGAGAGGGTAAACAGATGCAACAAAAAAAAAAAGCATAACATAACATAACATGGAAATTTGCAGGAGCTATTTAGAGATGATCAAGAGAATCAATTGAATAGGCGCAGCAAATTAAACATGTATTAGTATAGAAAGGAGAAGAGAAGCGGAAAAGCAGAGATAGATGATAAGAGAAGCGGAAAAGCAGAGATAGATGATAAGAGAAGCGGAAAAGCAGAGATAGATGGTAAGGGAAGCTTTGGAGGCGGAAATCTGAGAAAGGGAGGATGAGCTGAGTGGGTTAAATAGGGAGTAAAGGAATTAGGGTTTAGTAGTTGGCGGCATTCTATTTTAGTGGGGAAAGTGAGTTAGCGGGAGCGGCGCCTTGAATTTAGGCCTTTCGAGGGCTTTGATCAAATAAAGGGCCTTTTCACAATTTTAATGACGGGCCTCAAACCCTTCGACGTTCATGGACCTTCTAGGTCCGGTAAAACTTTTACTCATGAATTTGATAAGTATAATGATTTATTTGATTTTTTCAATTTTATATTGGTGTGATTACATTACAGTATTTGTTTATATTTTCTAAACTTTTTGACAAGACACACAAGTGCTCGAACTCGAATCTCTTAAAATGAATAACATCCTCTTTACCGCTGAAACCGTTTATTGAGTTCTATCTTTTTTGACTTTTAAACTTGTTCTACTTATAAAATCATCTCAAAATAGATGAAAAGTTAATATTAACTTTGTTGATGAGAATTGTCACATGAATGTCATGTCATCAATTAATTAATTTTTTAAAATTTTTTAAAAATTATAAAAATGTATAAATATTATAAAAAATTATTTCTTTTTAAAAGTGAAGAATCTCTAGCATAAACAGTAAAATTCTTTGACATGAATAATGAAGATTCTCTATGAAGAACTGTGAAGATTTTTTACAATGAATTGTGAAGATTCTCTGAAAAAAAATTGTAATCAACGAATATACTTTGAAAAGTAGCAATTATATAATTTTGGCAATTATGGAAGGGATTAGAATCTCAAACAAAGATATTGTAAAAGAGGTAAGAACTCTCTATAAAAGACTCTCAGTTTTATAATAAAGTCAAGACTTCCAACACTCAATACAGAGATAAAAAATTTGTTTCTCCAAAATTTTCTAACTTTCAAAATTTAAGTTTTCAAACCAAGAGTGTTCTCTCTAGTGCTCTCAAAGAAACAGATTTTTTTTTGTGGTTAAAGTGGAGACGGGTGGTGATTTTTGTGGAAGGATGGGTGGTGATGAGTTTTCACTACTCAAAGAAGAGCTCTTGCAGTTATCGGTGAAAAGTTCTTTGATTTCTCCTAAAGGGGAATGTTCTTTGATTTGTTCGGTTTGGACAAAACGAACTTTTAATCCGAACAATTTTTATGCCCAAATCAAAAGCATATGGAAAACCAAACGAAAGTTTGAAATTGAATTAGTATGACCGAATTTGTTCTTGATTTCCTTTGAAGATAAGGATGATTTGGAATTTGTTTTGGAAGGCTGCCCTTGGTTCTTCCGTAAACAACTAATTGTTTTTGATAAGTTATTACATTCGATGGTAACAGATAAAATTTGTCTGAAGACTTCTCCGTTTTGGCTCAAGATTGGGCCATATGCACCAGAATGCGACAAAAAAGACCTGATGCATGCAGTGGGTTCCACATTTGGAGGAGTGATCAAATCTGAGTCTAAAGGTAATTTTTGTCGTCTGAAAGTTCGATTAGATGTTCGACGTCCTCTGAGAAGGGGTATTTTTATCTCTACAGATTCTAAAGATAAAACTTGGCTCCCGTTTAAATAGGAGAGCTTACCTGTCTTTTGTTTTTCTTGTGGTCGCATGGGCCACGGCATGGAGTGCTTGGATGTTTCAAATGCAGAAAGGGATAAGTTTGATGAAGATTATCCTTATCCCATTGCTTTAAGAGCGGAATCAACAGTTCAGGGGAAAGAATTCCAGTTTTTCGAAAAGGAGACAAGGCGAAATATACCAGTCCGTTGTTATACTGGTGATTCTGGTGGTGTGGAATCGGATCGGGATAATGTTTACAGTTCAGTTTTCGATGGGTGGCAAAATGGTCAACGTGGGGTACAGATGGTAACGTCGGCTAAGGAATCTGATATCTCAAAGAGTGAATCAAGAGATGCGATGGACAATCTGTTTGCTGAAAATAAAAGATGCCAATTAGTGCAGGATAATTTAGTTGGTAAGAATTCTGTTGACTTACCAAAGCAAGTACCTATTTCTTTAATGGAGGGGCCCACAAAATCTTTAGATTTTAATGTAATTTCTAAAAGGAAAGGTGGCTAGACAAGGAAAGCAAGAATTGTGGTAAATGATGTTAGTATGGAAGAGGTGGGTATTCAAAAAAGGAAAGAATCTACTAGTGAGTTACCAATTGGTTTTTGTGAGCAAGATGCAAAAAAATTATGTTTGGATTTTTGGAGAGGTGAAAGTTTTTGTTTTGTCGGATTCTTCTATTTCTCTTTTGGAGGATGTTTCATCCCATCAACTTTTGAAGCGGCGGATAACGGGCGGTCAACTGATTGAGAACAATGAAGCTATTGATTTGGAACGTTCACAACTTGGGGAATCCGCAAGCATGTAAAAGGCTTCAGTATAGCCTAAAATTTAAAATCCCAATGTTGTCTTCTTAATGGAGACGAAGTTAAAAAGTACTCATTTGGCTAAAATGCGTCAAAGTAGTTGTTTTGTGAATGGCATCGATGTTCAGATTGAGGGTTCTCGAGGTGGGTTGAGTTTATTTTGGAATGGGAATGACCTTATTAATGTTCAGAGTTTCTTGAATCATCATATTGATGCTATTATTACGAATAGTAGTATTGATAAAAGATGACGTCTAACCGACTTTTACAGTTATCTAGATTCTAAAGATAAAAATAAAAGTTGGGATCTTATTCATCATCTTCATGGGCAATGTGATTTACCATGGGTTATTTTTAGGGATTTCAACGAGATACTTTTTTCACACGACAAGAGTGGGGAATTCCTACAGATGACCGTCGAATGGAAAGTTTTTGACAGGTGTTAGTTGATTGTGGATTGTTTGATGATGGTTACTCCGATCCTCGTTTTGTTTCACTTGGAAACGAGTAAATCTTCCAGAAACTAAAATACGCGAGAGATTAGACAGAGGGGTGATAAATTTTGATTGGTTAAGCCTCTTTCCGAACTAAATGATTCAACATTTGCTAAATTTCTTCTCAAATCATTGTTCAATTCTTGTTAACACGGATTCCGAACGTTTGAATCAACCAATTGCTAGATTTTGCTTTGAAGCATGGTGGGTGATGGAGGAAAATTGTTGGGATGTGGTATGCAGTGCTTGGTGTGGGGCTAAAGGTGATGTTTTATGTAAATTGCATTCGATCAGAGTGGCCTTAATCTTTTGGTCTTGGATGATGTGTCAAAAACGTAAGGAACTTTCTTAAAAGTTAGAATAGAGGTTGGCTATTTTGATTGATGGATAACTGAGATGATGAGAATATTGCTGAATTGCTGAATGTTAAGCTTCACCTGAATTGGGAAATGGGCAAACAAGAAGCTTACTAGGAACAGATGGCTCGAGCAAATTGGCTTAAAATGATAGATCGAAATACGGCTTATTTTCACAAATATGCTTTCTATAGGTGTAATGTTGATAGAGTTCGTGGTCTTGAGGATAATTCGGGAGTGCTTGTTACATAGGAAAATAAAATGGCAACTCTTGCTCGTTCTCATTTTGAGACTTTATTCATTTCGAATGGGGTGGGGGATATAACAAATGTGCTTTCGGGAGTTAACAATTGTATTACAGAGGAAATGAATCGAAATCCCCTTGCCCCATACTCAAAGGAGGATATTAGGGCATCTTTGAAAAGTATGAGCCCAACCAAAGCAACAGGATATGATGGTTTTTTTGCTATATTTTCCAACAATTTTGGGATATTGTAAGCAACGATGCTTATGATATTATCTCCGTATTCTCAATGAAGGTATGGCTCTTGATTATTGTAATTTTACTAATATTGTGCTAATAACTAAGGTGCAAAAGCCGACAAGCTTGTCCAATTTCAAGCCTATTAGGTTGTGTACAATTTTATATAAACTTATTTCAAAATCTATTACGTTTGGTTTTGGATTCATGCATTGGTGAGACTCAAAGTGCTTTTGTCCTTGGTAGATTAATCTCAAATAATATAGTTTTAGCCTATAAGATTCTGCATTCTTTTATGGAGAAACGGACAAGTAAAACAAGGAGAACAACTTTGCAATTAAATATGAATAAAACCTACGATCGGGTAGAGTGATCTTTTCTTGAAAGGATGATGTTGGCTATGGGTTTTGGACGAACTTGGGTGGATTTCATCATTAAGTGCTTATCTACTGTCTCTTATTCTGTTATTTTGAATGGAAATTCGAGTCCTACATTTGGTGCTTCAAGGGAATTGAGATAAACGGATCCCCTAAATCCCTATCTCTTCTTAATATGTAGTGAGAGGCTTTCTACTCTTATAAAAAAAGATACTGCTGTGAGTAAAGGGGTTGGCACTAAGATTTCTCGTAATAGTCCGACAATATCTCATCTATTGTTTACAAACGATAGCATCTTGTTTGGTTCTGCATCAATTGAGTGTGCTAATATTTTTAAGTCTGTTTTGACTGAATATGAATCTGTCACGGGGCAATGTATCAATTTTTTAAAGTCAACTGTGTTTTATAATCCTAATGCGAGGGTGGAAGAGAAAGATGTAGTGGTTAGTTTATTGGGTGTGCGTGAATTTTTAAATGCAGAAAAATATTTACGTTTGCCAAATTTTGCGGGCAAAGGAAATCGTTTGGCTTTTCAATCGTTAAAAGATCGACTTCATCAACGGATTAATTCTTGGAGTACTAAGTTTTTGTTACAAGGAGGTAAAGAGATCATCAAATCTGTTCTACAGGCCATTCCATGCTACACAATGACTTGCTTTTTGCTTCCAAAATCACTTTGTGTGAAGCTTAAGGGCATTTGTGCAAAGTTCTGGTGGGGAAAAAATGCGAATAGAAAGGGCCTACATTGGTGCGATTGGATGGAATTGTGTTCTCCAAAAGCGGCTGGGGGTTTGAATTTTCGCAGCTTTGCTCATTTTACTTTAGCCTTGTTAGTCAAACAGGGTTGGCGATTACTTAATTTTCCTGATTCTTTATTGGCACGTTCGTTAAAAGCTTAAAAGCTATAAATACTATCACGATACGAACTTTTTGGGAGCGCAATTGGGAAACTCACCATCACTTACCTGGAGAAGTATCTAGGCCTCAAGGGGTTTGTTAGAAGAGGGTCTCTGCTGAAGAGTTGGCGATGGGGCAAGGATCTCAGTTGATAGTCCTTACTGGATCCCAGGAACTGTGCCAGGAACTGTGCATATATTAATGACTGTAAGAAGATTAGAAAGGAGTTTCGAACCTGCCTTTTTCGTCATGTTCCTCGTTCTGCAAATGAAGCTGCTCACCAGATTGCAACTGAAGGGTTTCGAAGAGGTTCACAAGTGAGAACGAATGTTGGTGATTTGGATTTTGCTAAGGAATCTGAAACATAAGGCAATGTTTTGGCTTGGCTGTATTTTTTCTGGGGGTTCTTGAAGTTTTCTCTGGTTTTTTCTTTTCAAGGGGCGATTGAATGGTCTAAAGAGTTTGATGGTTCCCCAGGGTTGAGTTAAAGGAGGTATTAAAATTTATCAGCTGATGGGATGTTTGTGTTTCCCAAGAGCACCGGCCTTTCTTGTTTCTGGTGCCATTTTTGTTTGTTCCTTGTCTTTTGATTTTCTTTCGTTTTGCAGTTTGATTTTAGCATCATTTGATGTGGATTTGGACTAAGTTTTTGGCTCTTTTTGTTTTGAGCATTGTTTTGCTATTATTTTTGTGGGTTTGCCTTATGTTTTGGCCCGTAGTGACCTTTGTATTTCTTGTTAATATCTATTTTAATATAAAGAAGTATTTCAAAAAAAAAAGTTTTCAAACTATTTTGTTGTTCAAAAATTTAATTTTAAAATAAATCAAATTTAAGTTTCAATTTAAATTTTCAAAGTTTAATTTCAAATTACGAGTTCCATAAAATGTTTAGAGAGTGAAAAAACAAAGTTATTACTACATCATTGATTTCTCTTGTTCATCCAAAATAAATCTTCCATGATCATTTTTTTATTGCTTTTAAGAATTTTTTTTATTATTGAGTTTTAGTGAGTGCATAATCCTACCATCCTTTTAATTGACCAATAAATTTAGTACTTAAAAAATTGACTATAACATGATCACTAATTAATCTATTTTAGTTTTGAATTTTATAAACATTTGAAACCATTGTCATTTTTTTATAATAAAATCAAAATATTATATTCAAACATTCCGTCATTAATTGCTAACATAACTACACGTGAACTATCTCATAAAATTAAAGGGTCAAATAAATTAATTTACCAATCAAATATAGAGCAGTAAGAGGGAATAAAACAATTTGATTATTATATATTTGCTTTTTTTTTTTATGATGAAACAATTTTTTTAACAATGAATTTTGATGTATTCAAGCTCGATCCTAGAGGTCTGGAGATGTGGTCGCTCAAGGCCCAAAACTGAAAGAGATCTAAAATATTATTTTTTAATTTTTAAAGGATCCAATTTTATTTAAACTTTAAAAAGTCAAAAAAAAATTACTAACTTTTAAGGGACCTAAAAAATTTGTCTCCAAACCTAAAACCACATTTTATTGTTTTACTTAATACCTAAAAAATATCAAAAATGGGCCTAGATGTATTGGATACTTATATTCATAAAAACTTTTCATATTGGTGCGTATGGTTGATCCAAATGATATTAGTTACCAAAACTTCAGATAACAAAATAAAAGGAAAAAGGAAAAAAGAAGCAATATTGAATTCAATTATTTCAACTAATTGAGATAGGATTATCTAGATAATGATGTCCATTTAAGATTTTCATCTATAGTTCAATCAATGGCGCATCTAGGAATTGATTGTGGAAAAGTGGAAGTTGTGTGAGTAAATTACCTGGCCATGGTGACGTAATTTGAAGATGTAAATATACAAGCAAAAGATGATTGAGCCTACTCATAAACCTCTCAAAAAATGTTAGCTAATTCGAAGGGCTGTGCCTGTCATTCTTAAATTACATTGGTATTCCACCAGCTTCATCAGCAAAACGAACCTTCCTTTGTTTTTTGATTACACGGTCAGATGCAGCAGTGTTATCCTCGGTCAAACTCTGCAATGAAACCATCAAAGTCATCAGCATACTCTCTCCATTTCCTAAACCCAATCCCAATCCACTGATTGTTCCTTTTAGTTTTGTTCTGCTTTCAATTCAATAGTATCAAGAAAACTAAACAAACCATGATTTTACAAAAGCGCTTGCAATCTTTTGTCAAAATAGAAAGCCATCTTCTTGCAGATTCTTCAGCTCTTGTAGCGTTTTCAATGGCTACCCTGACCTGCCATGGTAGTAAAGTGATATTAGATGTATAAACTCCATGCATCTAAATATACATATACATTATACGTATGAACTTCAAAATGAAAGAAGCCTCTAAAAAGAGAACCGTGACAAATTTATGCGTTAAAACTAGTTCAGTGATAACCAAGAATGTTGTAAAATAACTTACTTCATCAGCATTTTCATTTGCAGATGTAGCTACAGAGGCCTCCGACTCCGACTGAAACTTTCCCTTAACAAGGTCTTTCATTGACTTCAACTCTGCCGTAAGTTTCATAGCTAAAGATTGGAAATCCTGCATTTGTCGCTGTGTAAATGCTATCACGCTTTGTGAACGACATTGGGGAGGATAAGTACCCTTTAGAATGCCCTTCATTGGAGACTCTTTCTTATCTTGTTTTGCTTTTCTCATGGTTGACTTTGGCTTGATATCTACTCCATCCTTCCAGATATGGTCAAGCCCTTGAGCTCTTAAAGTCCTATGATTGCTCTGCTTTCCTCTATATTCTGATAGTATAACAACCCAATGAGTATCAAGTAGATTGGAATGAGCAAGGAAAAAACTGACATGTCTCCGTAAACAAGATTGATGATCCATAATATATTTACAGCATTTGAATGCAAAATACTTACTTTAGCTAAGGTCACATTGCAAATCATGAAAAGCTTCAACTAACAACTTTCTAGCACTTTCTGATGCTTTTATAATTTTAAACCCAAGAGATGTTAGCTGTTCGAGAATGAATATGCATTATATGGAAAGAACTAATTCGACATAATATCAAGAAAATATCATTCTGTCTATTAGCCACAATAACTTTTTTGCTCCTAACACTTGCAAGTTGATTGCATAAACCATGGAAGAGACAGAAATTTCAGTGTTATTAGACCAATTTCATTCTGATAATACTTTTTCCCAGCTCAATTTTTGCTCAAATAACATATGATTCTCCCGGAATTCTACCAGGCTACCACTTACATGTTCAATATATTTTGATGAAGCAATCAAATAATAGTAATAAGAAAGTTTCAATATCATGAAAACAAATTTAAAAGGCAGTGCATAAAAGTAAGTTAACATCCTAGTGTAATAACTGTTTTAACTTACGATGACACTCGTTTTCATCCAACCCAGTTAACCTCATAGCCCGACAAAGTCTCTCTCGAGAAGTTGGAGAAATGGCCTGAAAGTCAAAGCATTTAGTTAGAAAACACTTCAATAGAACAAAACTAGAGTCACTTCAACAACATGCAACTTATTTTGAGAGACCTTTCTGCCTGAGAGAAGCCTTTCAGCACTATGCTGATGCTTCATTTGATGATAATCCTCAGGTCCTGTTGATGCTAAAGGCTTACCAGAAGCATCAAAGTAATTACTAGTTATGAGCGCTGGTGACAGGGGTTGCTTCTTTGATGAAGAAGAATCAGCAGAAACAAGGCCTGAATGTCTCTCATGTTTCAAGCATGATGAACTCCAATACAAGCCATTGTCAGCGGAAGGACTGACCACAATGTTTCTACTATTAGAAGACCAGTAATGTGTACTTCTGCTCTCAAAGGAACACGCACTATCTTCATTGTTAGTTTCCAAGCGTTGGAAGCAATTATCAGTGTCCATCTCAGGCATTTCAGCTCGGCCACGATTGCTGGTCTGTGAAGACATTTTTTGCTCTGAAGAATTAAAGCTATCATGCAAATCAGTACAATGATCCTTGGTAGGAGTAGGAGATAATAATTCGGAGGGAACAGCATTGGCTAGCGGATCTACAGTATAACTTTCTTTCCCAAATTCTTGCAAGTCTGAACATAGATAGCTGATCATTTCTGGACTATCTACCTTTACAGTCTCAGAACTAGCAAAACTGGCGCCAGATTTAGGAGCAACATCTTCAGTAGATTCATAAGACACTCCATTTGAAACACTGCATTTTATGGGGTACAATGAGACTCCCGTTTCAGTATCAGAAGCAATATTTGTCTCAGGAATTTGAATTAAACTGTACCTGCTTGTCTGCCATGGCATCTCTGGCTTGGGAGACTCATTTTGGTTGCTATCACAAACATCACAGCTATAATCCTTTATTGGAGACATCAGTTCCGAGGAGACATCACAGGAAAGAGGATGGATGGTATAATCTTCTTTCCTATATCCAGACAAGCCAAAATACTCATCACTTTCTGGACTGTGTACCTGAACATTCTCCCAACTAGAAACCCCTACATCAAACTTGGTCTCAAAATTTTCCCTATATTCATAGGACACTTCATTAAGAGAACAATACTGAGGTTCCTTTGTTTCACAACCAGAAAGCCCCACGTCAAGCCTGGTCTCAGAATCTTCCGTGTATTCATATGACACTTCATTAATAGAACTGTATTGGGGTTCCGTTGTATGATAAGGCACATCAGTCCTCAAAATATTTACATTAGCGGTTTCACTTTCAGGAACCTCAACTTTAACATCAATAGGTGCAGGCCAATCCCGATTTAATTCAAGCAAATCCTCATCGCTACTCTTGATATTCTTGAAACGTTTAGATTTCCATCCGATAAGAGGATCTTCAAAATTTTCCCTATATTCATAGGACACTTCATTAAGAGAACAATACTGAGGTTCCCTTGTTTCACAACCAGAAAGCCCCACGTCAAGCCAGGTCTCAGAATCTTCCGTGTATTCATAGGACACTTCATTAAGAGTACAGTATTCAGGTTCCGTTGTAGGATAAGACACGTCAGTCTTCAAAATATTTACATTAGCAGTTTCACTTTCAGGATCCTCAACTTTAACATCAATAGGCACAGGCCAATCCCGATTTAGTTCAAGCAAATCTTCATCACTACTCTTGATATTCTTGAAAAGTTTAGATTTCCAACCGATAAGAGGATCTTCAAGATCATCGTGTTTCTCACCATTGTGCTGAAAGTTCGGAGACTCAAGTTTCACAGAAGAGCAGGTTTCCAGGGTTTCTTTATTTAAACCAACAAAGTTGAAGCGTTTTCTTTTCTTTGTTTCGCAACTATCTAAAATCCATTTCAACACCACATTGTCTAAGCCAAAATCATCACTGTTGCAGTCAAAATCTTCAGGTTCACTCTTAAGTTTCATTACTTTGATGAAAGAATCTGAGATCTCTACCCAAATAACATAATATTTGGATAGGCGAGCTCTTCTAATTATCCCTCAGATAAATTTTAGAAACTTGAGTGCCAATAGCCCACAAGTGTCCACATTCCTGGACACTGCAAATGGGTCAAGCCTCTCCAGCTACATTAGATAGTAACTAACCTAAATTCAAAACGAGGCTTAAATTTTCATTGTTTGAGAAAACTATTCACTATTAAGCAAAATCACTAAGTTTAGAAGTAACTAGTTTAACATCAGCACATGAAACTAGAAATTCCCATTTCTCCAATCCTACCCAAAAATAAGAAAACAAATTTGAAAGTGGAACTCGCCTGAAGATTGAAGAGCTATCTGCAACAGGGAAAACGACGATTCCAGGTCCGTATTAGGAATGCGGGGGATGATTTTAGGGCATGCTGGTGAAAAATTGGGGGTTTTAAGAACTCGCGCGTTTGTGGCGGGAACTCAAAGGAAGCGGAAAAGAGCTGAGTTTGCGTTCGACGCGCGCGTGTGATATTGTGAAGTACCGTTGATCTTCTTTTCTATTTTCGAAATGTGCCAGAGGGATAAATTATTTAAAAAGAATTATTAGACCAAATTTCCGATTATCTTTAAAGTGTATAAATAATATTAGTTTTGATTAACATATTTATTAAAGGTTTTATAGTCTTATATCCAATTTTTATTTTTCTTATCTAACTTTATTAAATCATATTCTTTTAACTTAATTACTCCTTTTAAAATTATTAAAATTACCTTTTTTCTATTTATGATCTCAAATTAAGAAATTATAATTTATGTTTAAAATTGTATTTAATACATTGAAATTAGATTATAACCACTTATCGAGTGAATTATCAAAAAATGTCAGTTTTAATTAAAAATTATGGAAATGAACTACCTTTGTTAAAATTGATGAAAATGGATTGATTTTACTAAAATACGTTCAATTGGTGTCATTTTTAAAGAAAACTCAAAAAAACACTTTCAACTAAGAAAAATATTTTCATTTTTTTTAAAATTTTTTGATACCACTTATTAACGTGGAAATAAAATTTACTAAAATAGCTTTTATAAAAATCCAAAGTCTCATTTCTTTTATTTCCTTAAGCAATGTGGGATATGAGATATATGCATATATAGACTCATGAATAGATTTGCAGTTGTTCCCAGACAATGTGAAATTGCTTCCTCTTTTAACACGTTGATAGTTGTATTTATATTTTGCATAATTTGTTATTATGGTTTATTTTGAATAAAATTTTGTTTAAAGTGATATATTGAAATTCATTACAAATTTATTCATGATGTCAATTTATAATTTTATTTTTTATTTTTTTATAATAGTATGCCAAATGCAATTAGTTGTAAGTCTGTTAGCTTGTTAGAGTTAGTTTGTATCAGTTGAACTTACCCTAGCAGCCTATATATACTGAGGCTCTGCAAGTGTTTAGCAAGAGAACAATAATAAATTTTTTGTATTGATTTTTCTATAATCAAACAGTTTAGAGTATTATAAATTTTTATTCATGATGTCAATTTATTATTAGTTATATTCTGCATAATTTTTTTATTCATTATGTCAATTCATTTATATAGATATTAACACATGTATTAATATTGTATTCACATCGTTTTATTGATTAATAAATTAATATAGAGATTTAATTTTAACTTCAAATTTATTGTCTTAAAACTAATACACATGGCTTTTACGTTATATAAATATAACTAATACAATAACTAATTTCACATTATTCAACCAGATCACATCAACTATGTATGCTGTTGTGCAACTCACTGCTATTAGATAATATATCAATTTCTAGATTTCTATGTTTTTTATTTTGCTATCTGATGTCAAATGATGTGAAATTAGTTACTGTATTAGTTATATTTATAAAACGTATAAGTCATGTGTATTAGTTTTAAGAGAATAAATTTGGAGTTAAAACTAAATCCTTATATCAAATTATTAAACAACAAAATGATGTGAATATAATATTAATACATGTGTTAATATCTATATAAATGAATTATTAATGTGTAGAATAAATAAAAATTTATAATACTACGAACAAGTAAAAAATAATATCATGAATTGATATCGTGGATAAAATTGTAATGAATTTCAACACATCACTTTAAACAAAATTTTATTCAAAATAAATCATAATAACAAATTATGCAAAACATAAATACAACTATCAACATGTAAATTTTTTTTTAAAAAATTAAAACATAAAAGGAAAACATTTGTTACATTATCAATAAATATTTTAAACTCGAAAAAAATTATAAAATATAGTAGCCTTTAAATTATGTTTTAGTTAAAAGAGAAAGCAATCCCACATTGTTTAGGAACAAGCTGCAAACCTATTCATCAGTCTATGTATACACATATATTATATTTCACATTGCTTAATAAAATAAGAGAAATGAAACTTTAGATATATATAAAGATTTGCTTTGTAAGTCTTAATTCCACATAGGTGGCACTAAATTGTTTTTAAAAAAAAAATTGGTGTTGCCACTTTTAATACTAATGTGGCAAAAATTGCTTCTAGTTGGAAGTATTTTACTTGTTACACATGAAAAACACTTTCAATTGGAAGTGTTTCTCTAAGTTTTCCTTGAAAACTTTTTCTAAAATTGGCCCATTCCCTTAAATTTTCAAAATTTTGGCTCCTTCTTCTCTTTTTCCTTCTCTTTTGACATTTTAGTTTTTAACTTCTCTTCGATCTCTTTGATTCTTTCTCAACTAGAAAAATACACAATTTCAAAAGTTTAAAGGTATATCAATTTTGAAAAATGGTCGGGTCAAGTATTAAGTGTTCCCTTCACAATCGGGTCAAGTATTTTAGCATGTTATAAAATAGCCATAGAACGTATTAGTTATCAGGATTCATATTGTAATGTTGGTGATTGAAAATACGTACATGCAAAATCAAATGCTAAACCATTTGAACAAAACTTGATATAATAGACATTTTTTTTTTCACCATTTGCAATTTAATTCATGGTTCAAGAAAATTGTTCCTGCTTACATCAAAGAATTTCAAGTAAAACCAGACAAGTTGAAAATATAACAGTTAGTTCAAGCTTCAAAGAATTCTAACAACATACATGAGCTTAAGAACCACCACTTTCAAAAACGAGTGGAGGGATTCAAGTAAACCTGAGAAAAAATAAATTAGTTGTAGAAAAACATGTTGAACTATATAGCAGACGAGCCAATATGATAATTAAAGTTCATTTTTAATGACATTTATGAACAGTGGAAGGCTACTTCATCCACATACAAAGAAAAAAAAAACAAATCAACAACTATTTAAAGAATCAAAATGGTAGAGACTAATCATAAATATCTATACACTGAGCATGAAAGAATTCTATAAGAGAGAAAAATAAAGCACTTGAGGATCCTTAATATTGTGATAAAAAGGAGATGTTGTGTGGAAAATTCCTACGCATCCATCAACTATCAAAAGCTTCCTCATCTAGCAACTGTGCCTTGAACAAATGGAGCCTTTCCTTTGCTCCATCAAGTACAAGTAAGTGTTCCGATTTTTTTGGATAATCTATATATGTGAGTAGGATAATTATACAAAAAAACATATCAATCTTAAAACTATATTTCATTAAAACCAAATGCTTGATCCAATTGTGAAGAAGAAAAAGAAACCATTAAAAATTTGGGGGGGGGGAGAAAAGTCAATTTATTTTTTTATTTTTTAGATTATGACATCACTATGATGTCACAATAATATCATTTATGTCACGTGTCACAATATTATTATGTCACGTTTCACAGACTTAATGACATTAGATTCAAGTATCAAATCAGTGGACAGAAAAAAAAATTCGGGTACCAATCTGGAACAAAAAAACTATAGGTACCAATCTGAAAAAAGTGGACAAATTTAAATACTAATTTTATATTTAACTCTTTTATTTATTATATAAATGATAAAAATAAAATGAATGAATTGTCAATAAATTAATGGAACTTTAATATAAAGCATAAAAAATATGATCTTGTTGAATTCAACCATTTTTAAATTTAAATTAAAAAAATTAAATTCTCAAACACTACCTAAATATTCATTAATAATACTTACGATAATTATGAATCCAATAAGTGGCTCCAGTGGTAAAGAGGATATTGTTTACCTTAGGGGTTCTAGGTTCGAGCATCTGTGTGTGCCTTGTCAAAGTTCGCGACTTAAAATGATCTAATTGAAAAATATGCAGGGGTTAAGCTAGAAATTTTTTTTAGAGGGGATCAAAATAAATTGTAATTTTAATAGCTTATATCTTTATAATTTTTAAAGAATTAAAACAAATTTTTATCATTTTTAGGAGGGCCAAAGTGAAATTTTACTTTTATTAATTTAAAATTTTTAAAGAGCCTAAATAGATAATTTTTCATTTTAGGGGGTCGAGGCCCTTGTCAGCCCCTTAGATACGTCACTAAAAATATGAATTAAATCTACAACTGTTCATATAATACAAGCAGGCCCGACCCTGGGGGTAGTCTAAAAGTGCAATCACTCAGGGCCAACATTAGAAGGGCCCAAAAATTTTTATTTTTTCAATTAAAATTTTTTTCACTTTTTTTTTATTTATTGTTTACGTTTTATCTTCATCAACGTTTCATCTTGATGTAGTTTGACAAAAAAAAATTGCAGACAAGAAAAAAAGAAAAAAAAATTCATCTCAATTCTTACAGAGTTTTTTCAGTTAAAACAGTGTTGCCATGTTAAAAATAAGTCTTTTTTTCTTTTTATTTGTATAATGGTTTTTCTTGTCCTTTGTGTGTTTGGATGATGAGAAAAGTTGAGAAAAGGGTGAATAAACGGTGAGAAAAAAAAAAGTTTGAATCTCTGATGATTTTTTTTTTCTTCTTTGGGTTATGTTTGGTTGGTTGGAAAAAGTTAAAGGCAATTAAGAATATTTGATTTTTGACTTACTTTTTATTACATTTTTTTTGCTTCTAGGTAATGAAAAAGTAGATTTTTTTTTCTTTTAATAATTTGAAAAATCTGGATAGATTCTGAAACTTTAAGAATTTTTATGGTGTTTTAGGGTAGTCTAGTTTTGGTCTAATTTTTCGAGAAAACCATTGTTGTTATTGTTAATGTTAGACTTTCTGGATAATGAAAAGGTTTGACATGATTTAATAAATATTTAGGTTAGCTGGAGATTTGTATTATCTTTGTATTATATATATAACATATATATCCATATCTCTTATATGTTTACATGTTATGAATATGAATTTGGTTCTCTAAAATTATTAAAATATTACAAAATATAATATCTTTATTAGACATACACCAATATTATTCACTAGAATAAGCTTAACATAAATCATGAAAATCTTATTGATGCTATTACTAGTATTTTTTTGTTTTTTTTTTTGTTTTATTAGATAGTGGAAATTCATGTTCTTTCTCCCATGTATTTGGGTTTTGGAATAAACTTGGTTTGGTTGCTTTTTAATGATTTTTTTCTTTTAAAGGAGTAAAATTTTTTATGTTATATTATTCACATTTGGATGTGAATGTTAGTCACGAGTTTGTGTTAAATACGAGTATAATTAATTTCTAAGATCGTATCTAAGTAGTCATGTCCAAATATTTGTTACTTTATCTATAGTTAAAATATATCTTTTTCTCTTAAAACTTATGACTTAGTATATTTATATGCATATCAAACAAACATATTTTGTAAAACCACAAGATTCTGTTGTTAGAGTTAACAGTGGATCACAGGCATCCGATACTCTGCAATCGGGATCCATAGCTACTTCTAAAGGTTTAAAATTATCGGTTTCTTACTTATAGCTGTTCTTCATACTGTTCTTTGTTGTGATGATGTGCTTTATACTCGTGTTTCATTGTGTATATAGGAGCTAGTGATAAAGAGGGTAATGCACTGTCGGGATTTCCTTTTGTGGTTAACGGACAAAAGAAGATTGGAGCTCAAGTGAGGCCAATTGAAGAACAATTGAATGGTCTGATAATTTTATCAACCGAGAAGGATTTTTTGTAAAACATTGATGTTAACGTTATTATTAATGATTTTGCATATCAGGATGCTCATAAAACCTATTTTTTATGATTTTTTTTGTGTTTTTGTAATTGATGACGTAGGAGTAGATTGAATGAAAAATATTTTTTTTGTTAAAAACATATTATTCGCTTAATGTTATAAAATATATTATTTTAATTAAATTGCTAGTATATGATTTTATTTTATTGTATTGGATTTTACATATATTTTTAAAAGGATTCGATTTATTATTTCGCCTAGGACCTAAAAAATTTCAAGAATGGGCCTGAATACAAGGCCAGTGATTGAATTTAAACAAGGATGTTTGGATCAAGACTGAAATTTCAAAATTTGAAAAGCATAAAAACTAAAATTGATCAAATTAAAGTATATAGATTAAATCTATAACTTTTACAAACAACAAGGAGTAATAGAAGAATTTAAGCCAATAATTTATATATTAATACAAGACAAAAAGATTTAAAAGCTTGAATTTCGGAGTCGAAGTTCCATAATATGCGAGAAAGCCCAAGTTTGAATTGAAGAGTTGAGGGGGTAAACTAGCCTCGTCGTCCACCTGCAATCTGAAAAATTTTCCATGCAAACATATAAAACCGAATTCCGCCAACGTCTCCCTTTTTATCTCCCTTCCTTGTATCTCCCGAAAGAAATGAAGGCGTCTCTGAAAGGCCGATACACAAATGACAAGAGCACCGCCGTCGTTACTTTTTCCGTCAACTCCGGCGATGTCAAGTTACTCGCCTCCATGACTGATGTCACCGTCGTCAAAGGTCCCAAGCTCAACAATCTTACTTTAACCGTTGAAAAACCAGCGTTCTTCATCTTCGACTATGATGTCCCCAAGAAGGTATGCTACGCTTTAACTTGAATACCATTTTTGCCTTTCATGAATCACCGATTGAATTATTTTTGTCTTTTGGGGGGGTAGGATTTTCGGTTTCAGTTTATGAACTCAATCAAGGTTGCAGAGAAACCGTTGAAGCTCACTTACAATCACGATCATGGGGAAAACCGAACGGTGATGGACGGGTCACTGGTGTTGGATTCGGCGAACAAAGTGTCGGCTAATTACATGTTCGGAACGAGGAACTTTAAGCTGAAATATAGTTTCGTGCACGGAGGGGTTACGACTTTCGAGCCATGTTATGATTTGGGGAAGAATGCGTGGGATTTTTCTGTTTCGAGGAGATTATATGATGATGTTTTCAAGGCGACTTATGAGTCATGGAGTCGGGATTTTGCGCTGGAGTGGTCCAGAAATTCCAAGTTTAATGGCGCATTTAAGGTAACCCACATCCATATTTCTTTATTCAATTTTAAGTGTCTGAATGTGTCGATTGCAACTTGCTGAAACTATGTTAGCTAGAATCAAAATTTTGAAGTTATTTGATGCCCATCGAAGATTGAAGCGCTGGGGGTAATAGATATAGGCTTGAAATGTTGAGGAGTGCTTGAATTGTTTCATATCTCTGTTTATGTGCATGTTATCTCTCTTTGTTTAATTCAAGGTTTTTTATTGAGTGAGCTGAGTAGAATAAGATAAAACGCCAGTTTTCTCAGTAAGTAAAGATATCAAAGATGAAGATAGGTGATCTTGCTTCAAGGCAGTGACATGGTGGTTATAAAAGGACCCTTTGCAGTGATGGGATACTCTTTGCTTTGGAAGCAAAATTAGATGCTAACAGGGCCAAATTCTGCTTACTTTAACAATGTTCTAAACAAAACAGCTCCGGAATCAAACCGTAGACATTTTCTTACTTGCATTGTGCAATTTTAGGTATAGCAATGACAGCTTGCTTCAACAGATAGAGGCTTGTAAGATTTGTTCCTTTCCATACAAATGGGAGAAAAGCTGTAGATTTGATGTCTCCATGTGGTTATTGTGAAGACAGAGAAACAGTGGAGCAATTAAGGGGAAGAAAAGCTTTTAGATAACTCGGGTTTTCACTGCTTTACATTTGGGTTTACTAGCAGGAACCTAAGGTCATCCAGGATGCTATAAATCTCCTTTCCTTTCTATTTTCTGGTGTTAAAAAGAGGTATTCTCAAGCCACATTAGACTTGACATTAATCTCTATTGATCCAGGAGCATTTAAGGTAATGTCCTTCCAACAAATTCAAACTTGTGTTCTCACCTTCACAGGGGTGAGGCCGCTACCATCTCAACTAATAGCTATGGTTACATTGGATTGTTGGCACATTTTAAAACTGTTTAACTTACTACGTTTATTTGTAGGTTTGAAGAGTTTTTGAGATGATGGGTTCTGTTTTACTTATCTAACAGCTAGTTTAATCCTTGAGTGAGATGATTTCTGACCATGATTAGTGTTTTTTTCCCCAGATATCAGCAACCATCAACATGGTTGGAGAATCAAAGATTCCTAAAGTATTTGCAGAGAGTACTTGGGATTTGGAAATGTGATTTGTTGTTGTAGTTGTTCATCAACCTTTATCTAGATGCATGTTTTGAATCATATAGGTTTGACTGGTTTCCAAGTTGGAGACGAAATCAATAGGAAATAAAAGCTTTACACAATGTATCTGTAAACAGACACTCTAGATTATTATTATTTTACACTCTTTAATGAAATTACCATATTTTCTTTGTTTCCAAACAAATATCTGCCAAGACCAATTATTATAAAAAAAACATCATGGCCAATCGTTAAAGGCGGGATGGCTGGGAAGATGTTGACGTAAGTTAACAATATGATCGATGATAATTATATGGAGGTAAATAAAGTAGTAGTTTACATTTAAGTAAACCTTCTCCCATACACCCGATCTAAAGGTCTGTCTAAAAATAATAATAATAATAAGAGGATTTGAATAAATTACGAGATTTGAAAAATAGATTTTGGTAAAATTTAAGGTCAATTTTTTTATGCTGGGTGAAATTTATTAAATTTCATTCACTGATTTTGCTAATTTTTAAGTTTGGAAAATCAATTAACTTGCCACAAATTTTGTGGATGGGATTTAGATATTTCTAAGTTGAGATGTTTTCACTGGGTGGTAAGACTTATCTCTTAGACTTGAAACGCACTTTAAATCACTTAATTTTGAGTTTGAGAACTCAAGTTATGACTATTTTAGTGGAAATTGCGCAAGCAGAATTTTTTAACGGGATTATTACAGAAATTATGAGTTTCGAATTTTTAATTCGAGTTTATTTCTTATTGGGTTCGATTTATAGACTTAATTTTTATTACATATGAGTTCAATATTGTATTTATTAAATCTTATTATTTATTTATTTTAAATTTTGACTATTTTAAATATTTTTTAGTTATTTAAGAGTTTTATATAAAAAAAAATAGTTTAAAACTACGTTTAATTAGAATTTCAAAAATTTATCCAAATACTTTTTATTTTTCATGAATTCTTGGTTGGAAGTGAGAGAAAGTTGAGTTAGTGAGAGGAAGTTAAGGAGACAAGGTGAGAAATTCATGTTTTCATCTTGTATTCATGTTCAAGTTAAGTAGAAACATATGAATTGTTATTGGATATGCATTTTGATTTTTGATGTTATTTATTTAATAATGAGAAAGAGAAAGAGATGTTTTAAAATATAGTATTTGATCTTAAAAAAAGTCATAATAATAATAATAATAATAATAACAACAATAATAATTGTAAAGATCCAATTTTAACTGGACCCAAAAATTAAATGCAATTTTAACTAAAAAATCCAATTACAAGACAAACCTCAAAGTAAATCCAAAAGGCCAGTAGAAATAAAATCCAAATTTTAAAATTTAATTTAATTTTAAAATTTCATTTACATCCAAAATTTCAAAAATTACAAAGCAAACCAAACCCAAATACTCAAATACACCCAAGTCCAAATTCATTAAAAATTTGAAACCCTAATCAGATCAGGGTTTGTTGCTCTAGCCATCACATGCCACCTCAGCACCAGCCACGTCAGCGCCACGTCGGCCACGTGACTCCTCAGTGTCCGATTGTTGACCACTCGACTCCCGAGAGCATTCAGCTCCCAAGACTGCTCCTATGCCCGAGATCCATCATCCCCTCGAAGCACCCCTCGTCTGCCTTGCACCAAAATGGCAAGGGGCGCTCTCCCCGGCGTCGGTTTGACCACAGGAGGCCACTACTCTGGTGATACCTGCAAATAGAAGCAAATAACAACAGAGGGTAGCAAGACAAAGACAACAGAGAATAACATACAAGGCAAAAGAACAGTGATTTTTGTAATTTTTCATGGCTATAAAAGCCGATCTAAGATCTGTAACGTTTTTTTAACACGAAAGAAATACAAAAAAAAAGAGACACGAAAATACAACAAAAAATATAGAAATAGGAAGAAGGCGGATTTGAATACTGATTTTGCAAAATTCGATCCTTTAGGTATATTTGCTTCATTACATATTTGTACATACATGCTTAACTGTTATTTCAATTTTTTATGTCAAAAACAATACTTAATAAGAATAAATAATAATAAAAGAAAAACAGATCAAGGAAATGAAAACGAAAAACCTTCTTCCTTTTTCGCAGACAAAAAATAATCAGACTTATTTTTTTAAAAAATAAAAAGGGACTATTGAACCCTTCATTTTCTTAGATCTAGGTTTAGATCTAAACCTATTTTAAGAAATGAAATAAAAAACAAGGATTGAAGTTGTTTTTTTTTTTTAAAAAAAAAGGGATTAAAAAAGCTAGTTCATGTATGCTGTTCTTTTTAAAAGAAAAAGGAGGATTTTAAAAAGATTTTTTACCTAATCGCCATGAATGGCGGTTCGTCGTCATCGAGGGACAATGACATTGGCGGACCTACGGTGGTTTTCCATTGGACTTGACGATCGGACAATAGGAAGGACGATAAAATGATGAAATTAGGGTTTTTTTTAAAAGAGGACGATAAAATGATTTTTTTGACAGATTTTGAAACTTATAAGGCCACCATACGACGTCGTTTTAGGGCCTGCCTTAATGCCTGTGAAACGACGTCGTTTAATATGTCAACCCGAACTCCGACCCGACCTTGATGAGGATCCGCGCGTTTTCTATGTGTGGTCTATTTGTTTTAATAGTCCTTCCGCATTTTTAAACTGCTTCAATTTCATCCCTTTCCATGTCTTGATGAATTTGTAATTTATCCCTATATTTTGCTCTGTTTTCAACCTGGTCCTTAAACCAGCAACCCATGAAGAACTGACACATGTCTATGTTTGGGAAATTTATGCATAGAGTCCCTTTGTGTTTTTACTCCTTTAAAATTCGCCCTTCCGTCTTAATTTTTAGATTTTTAAAAAAAAAATCAAGTGGTTTGATCATACATAGTTTAAATCAATCATGTTATCACCATTTTAAAATTCTTTTGTGAAATAGTGTAAAATCAGCATTTTTAACTATCTCTTTTTATATATATGTTGCAAATCACCCTTCGTCTCTTTATTTTAAAATTGTTAATGTTTATAAAACATTTTTTTGAAATCCCCATGGTTTTGTTTGTTTAAAAAAAAAGAGGGGGTAAGTTCATTCGATTTTTTTTAGTAAACAAAATTTTTCTTTCTTGAAACATAAAATCCCCAAGTCTCTTTTTATGGATTATTATTTAAATTCTTTTAATTAGTTTGACTGATTGTTTAAGCTATGTGGTTTTCATTTATTTTTATTAAGTTATCATACTACATTGTTCTTATGCACATCATTGTTTTATTTATTATTATTTTTTATATAAAATTTGTTTCACGCTATTTATCCTTTGTTTTCAACTACGTTTACCTTCTTAATTTAGGATAGGGTGCACACCTATTCAAACATCTTTGCGAAATAGTTAGTTAAATCGTGTTTTAAAACAAAATATATCAATTATCCTTTTAAGATAAAAGTTTGTTTACTTTGGGAATTTTGAAGATAATACTCTAACGTGTTGAGTGTTATTTTCTTTAAATCTAATAATTGAACATCCACTTTAAAATCAAAATCGCCAAAACATTTTTTAAATATATAAAAAAAGATATGGATTTTTAAAAAAAAATCAAAGCAATGCTCTTTTATTTTAGGAATACGAGAAATTGTGCTCTAACGTGATGGGTACGACTTCTTCCTTGAACCTAAAATAATCGAGCATTCTGTCAAAACCATTAGTTACTTGATATTCCATTATTTTGGAGAATTCAAAAATTGTGTCATAACGTGTTCGGTGTGATTTTGCTTCGAACCTAAATAATTGAATATCTTATTTTAACATCTCATTCACGAATGATATTTTAAATTTCACTCGAGTTTTCAAACTTTTAACAATTTAGACCCTAAAATAATCGACGTGATACCAATTTTGAGTATGTGATGGTGTTAATCCTTCCTCGCATGTAACCAACTCCCGAACTCGTTTTCTGGATTTTCGAAGACCAAAATAATTTTAAAAACAAATTTTAACGTTTTATGGTGATCCAATCACACCGAATAAAAAATTGGTGGCGACTCCCATTTTTCGATTTTAAAATAATTTTCGAAACTAGTATAAAAAATGATTTCGACAATAATAATAATAATAATAATAATAATAATAATAATAATAATAAAACATATCAACTTTTCTATCACTCATATAACCACAATTAATAATAAAGTGATTAAATTATTTAATTTAAAAAAAGATTAGTGATTAAATTGGAAAAATTAATAGTTGAATAACAAAATAAAACGAAGTTGATAGTTTAGTGAAACCCTTAAAGATATTAGACATATTTCTGGCAAATATGCAACCGATATCGGCATCATAACTGGCCAAAAAGACAACTTTCTTAACAAACAACTGAAAAAAAAAGAAGATAACAATAGTACTAATTATGGATCCTTAATTGATCAGCAAAAATCCCATGCCTGCCTAAAAGACAAAATGGCAGTTACTAAAATAAACCCCGATAGCTGAAATGGCAAAAACCAGAGGTGACAGATGATGTTTCCTTTTACGCATATGGGAGAAGGTTAAAGTCGATCCTCTTCTAAGTTTCTTTGTTCTCGGTCGAAGCATCGGATTAGACAGGAACTGTCATGCCCTTCTTTGCCATGCTATCAAGTATGTCATTCAGAGCTTGACACACACCAACAATCTGCAGAATCATAAGCCAATATAAATCTCAGAACTCTTGAAGAGGGGTTGCTCATCGGCCATAATTAAGTCTCTGCTCGAGATTGCATTACCTGTTGGTCCCATTGTTGCAGCTCTTCAGTATCATCTTCGAACTGTATAACCGCTTCCACCTGATGCATAAGGTTGTTTAATTATTTATGTAGCCGATAGCTCGGATAAAGACATTGTTTGAACTCAGTTCTACTTTGGGAAGCATGAAAACACAATCATGAAAATCAATTGATCTTTGAATCCATTAAACCAATAGCTGAACAAAATCATGTGGCAAGATATTGAAACCTGATCAATCGATCCCCTCATTCTATCCTCATAAATCATTCTTGAGGCAATTTTCTCTGCCTGTACAGAAAAAGCAGCCAATCAGATTTGCTGTTTAACTACAGTGTACGGAAGTATTTCCTCATACAAAGAGAGAAAAGACCAGAAAATAAAATACCAAAAGCTATACAACTAGATCATAAGGTAGTAACTGTAGAAAGGTACCTTATGAGGAGGAATGCCCAGCAAAGTACCCAGCTCATCAAAACTGACAAAGCAAAAGCTTTTGTTAAAAAATTCCAAACCTAGAAATAAGAAAGATGAAAATCAATAGTGTTATTTTCCTAACCTTATATTTGTGTAAAGTTTGCTTGCACTCAGAAGATTATGCTCTATCATGGCACGGTCCAGCACGGTAAAATTGTCAGGAAGCAATGCTTTCTGTTGGGCAACAAAAGGTTAATCAAAGACGGCAGAATTTACTTTTATTGTAAATGCAATACGTAGGCTAGTTCAAACTTTTTATAACCTGATGTGGTTTCAGTTCTTCAGCAAATGCATCAATTTCAGGTTTTCTTAATATTCTCTCCAAATAAACCTGTTAATTTCAATACTTTCAGGTTCTGCAATAGATACAGACAGCAATGTGCAAGACACGTGCATGAGGAAATGCATATATGCGTGTGTGCCTAGATGCAAAAGAGAGAACCTTTTGTAATATTGGATAAATTTTCAGCTTGGAGCAACGTTCATCCTGAAACATGCACAAATCATTGACATGATTTGAATCAAACAATTTTAAAAAAAAACTCCTATTAAATTCAGGAGAAAGCTTTACTTTGTAAAGTGTGGCAAGAACACGAGAGCGCTGAGGACCTGCACCAGCTAATATTGTACATGTTACAGCAGCAGATAGAGCTTGCTCCAGAGCATCCTCGTCAATTGTTCTGTAATAGGTGAATATTGATAACTTTTTTATCATAAGCCCTCAGACATGTCATGATATTAATAAAGAGGGGGAATCAGATACAAGCAAATCAATAGCTGTATAAGGTATGCAAAACACAACGTTTATCAATGCAAACACCATGTATAGAGTGATGTAGAACAAGATCAATTAGCTTTTGTATATGTCAGCTAATAAAAGCTTTAAGCAAAACGTTTACATAAACAAATATAACCTAATTACATACTCATCTCCTATTTGTCGCTTCTCAATTTGAGATATGTCATAGTAACGCAATGCTGCTTCCAAGAACTTCCTCTTTAAATCCAAAATCCTTGCATAACATACCTGAAAACCAGAGGAAAAGAAAAAAGAAATTAAACTAAAGAATGACAGGAATTCCAGCTCTAAATTACAGTTATTGACCTAAAAACTATGCCAAACCTTGTATTGTAATATCAAAACTTCATGCTGACTGTTGCTAACCAAGAACGAAGCTTTATTAATAAAAGCTTCTGCATTAACAGAATCATCATCCTGTAAAATATTCAAGCAATGGTTTGGGGTCACCTTTCGATATTTGATTTTACATGCAAGAAATAGAATAAGTAACTGAATTACTCCTTGAAATTCTAAGGCATCCAAACTTGCCTATGTAATGCTAGCATTCAGTCAAAAAATTGAAATACCTCAAGATAGAGACGGGCAATTTGGACACATTTTGACAATCTGAATGTATCATCAATAACCCTGATAGTCATATCACAAAACAGATAAGCATCATCAATAGGAACACAGAAGAAAATATTCAACAACATTCACCACAAACACTAAAGAGAATCTTACTCTCAGACCTCATTCCAGAGTCCAAATCAATCCCACTTAGCATCTGCGCTGCTTTTGACCACTGCTGCTCCGACTCATACAACTCAGCAAGTTTCTCTCGGATAATCAGTACCTATATAACTCATACAGAGTAATCAGCTATATTTAAATAACCATCCATATTCCATAAGTCCATTAGTACCTCATCCAAAGAAAACCAAAACGCCAAACATAAAAAAAAAGGGAAGGGGAGGAAAAAAACAACCCTATTCTCTGTTTTGCATACAAACTTCGACCAAAGTAGAAGTCACGCCGCGATAAAAACTTAACCAAAAGATCAGTAACAATTTGAAGAAGAATAATTAATGAAATCGTGATATTTCAATCAAATTCTTTCGACGACAGAAAAAAGTTCACAATGTGGTATTTAAAAATACAAAAAAAAAAAACACTCCAAATTCTCAAGTAACTTTCACTAAAGAGCTAGCTGTCAAATTAAAAGGAACCTGTTCCTCAAATGAAACGACACGAGGCTGAATCTGAGCAAGGGTATAATGAGCAATTTCCTTTTGTGCCTCAGGCTCCAACCTTCCTAATTCTTGAGCGAAAGTTTGCAAAAGCTGCCTCGATACCACCAGTGGAACATCGTCCGATAACACTAAAAAGAATAAAATAAGCTAATTAAACCTAAAAAAGCCTTAGATAACTTCAAATCAAGCAAATGTAAAGCAATTACTATGATCGATGAATTTCTTGGCTTGAACGATGTCGTTGGATGAGAAAACAGTTGATAGAATGTGTTTGTATTGCTCGATTTTCTGCCTCTGGTCAATAATTGCCGAGGCGTTTGCTAATGCACTCTCCATTTGCTTTCGATCTCTGTTTCAACAATTTCCGAAACCCTAATTTCTTTTTCCAGAGAGAGAAGAAATGAGAGATTTTAACGAAATGGAAGGTTTACTGTTTATGGTGGTTTATTTTTTGCTTTCTCATTTCTGCTACTGAATCAAAGTGGGGAGTTTACATAAGGTACAGACCAATCTTTCCTTGCAATCAAAATGAGCGAATTAAAAACGAACACGTGGTAACCTAAATGGCATTTCTGTCATTTACTCGTTGAAGAAAAGTATTTGCTGTCTTCTTTGACCGCAAGACCCAAAGGCTAAAAACTTTCTTTTTCTCTCTGTGGCTTAGCAAATCTCAAAGGAGCTCTGTACTCTCGATCCGATCACGGGAACCGTAATTTACGTGAACGTTGGCGGCGTATTCATTGGTTAGGTAAGCTTTTGATTAATTTCTCCTCAAGATTTTGTTTTACTTTTTTGCTAAGTTGGTCGAGAAATTTGAAGCTATTTCTTAATGAAATTAGCGTAGAATTCCTTCAATCCTTTCATTTAACTTTATATTTTTATTTGATCCAAAGACCTAATTGTTCTCCGTGGATACATCTCAAGTATTGTTCAATTTTCAGTTTTCCTGCTCTTGATTTTAATTTGTTGTGGTTTGGCATTATTCCACTTCGTTTCCTTGAAAAATGCTTTTCTTTCTTGTTTGGTTTATAGCGCAAGTAAAGTAAATAATATAAAAGAAAGATTTGGATATTGAGCTATGGAGTTTCCTCACATCTTTATGATAATCATGTATGAATATGTGGTTCATGGCCGTTGTATTTAGGAAAAAGAAGTTGCAGCTGACCGAAATTGAATTATAAATTACGATGATTTTAGCAACGTATATAGCACATTTTATAACTATAATGTCCTTTTCAATGAATTTGTATTCTTTTATTTTATTGGATTATTTTGAATTGATCATTGTTTGTGTCTGCAATGATTTTTCCAGGCACCTATTTGTATTTATTTTTAGGGGTTAGAGATATGAATTGGATTCAACGCAAGATCTATCTCTACAATGTCACCTTTGGACTCTACATGTTGGATTGGTGGGAGCGTTACCTTTTCAGTATCCTTTTTTACTTACTTTTGTTTGAAGATGCCTAATCTGTTTAAGTTCTCATTTAGAATTTTCAGGGTTTGAACACTGTAGGGCTGTTAATATTTTGTTTCGATGACTTTTATCAGTAGTTTTCTTTTACCTAACAAAATGATGAAAATGGAAAATGGTCATTTTGTGGAAGCCTATCCAATGGCAAAATTATGCTAATTTTGTTCTATAAGGAGCTGTTTTCTATTTTCTGGTATTATCTGATTGACTGTGTCATCGAATTTAGTATTTGGTTGGTTGCCTTATTTTATAATGTTTGATTTTGGAATTTTAATCAGCTTTCATATCTGTGATTCAAAATAGTCAAAGGATCCTATTGGCTTCTTTGTCACCAGTCACCACACCAGTTTTTAAGTCCAAGTATCACTATAATTTCCCAATTGTTAGTTCCTAAACCATGGAAGACACATTGGTTCTTGTGTTGATGTGGTTCGTCTTCTACAACAGCTCGCGATATGTAACGGAGTTTTACAAGAGGTAGATCCTTACTTTGTCCTTTGGTTCCATTCATTGAAATAATTTTGGTTGGATAGGTACAAACTTTCTTGTTTAGGACTTGGTTTATCATCCTAATTTTTTATAGTTATATATTGATCCTGTTGTGCCTTTTGCTGTCACTGAAATGTGGATTTAAGTTCTTTCCAGGTTTGGGAATTTGGTTCTTGTTTGGATTGTCCTGGCAAATATGACTAAATTTCGTTTTGTTTTAGTCTTGCTATTCTAGAAATCATTTAGAAACAAAAGAAGGAAATGGGGGATAAAAAAAGAGTGGTTTTATAAACTTGTTTCATATTGTTGAAGCTGATTGATATGACCTGAAAAATTAGAATTATAGAATCAAGATTGTTGATGAATAATGAGATGTCACCAAATTTTCTGTTCTTGACTCCCTCTCTAAAAGATTTCATATGTTGCATACTTGCTGACTGCCTTAAAATGATTGCAAATGATGTTTTGAAACATACTTTAGGTTGCATACTGCATCTTGCAATCTTATTTGGTGATTAAAACTTAAATTTGATGATTGCTTTTTAAGTTAATGATGCTGTGGAAGGTCGGAATTGTGTTTCCAATGTTGTTAATACGGGCGTGCCAAAACTAAACCGTTCTTTTTATTTGGTCCTTGTTGAAAATAAATAAATGACACTTATGCAGTTCCCTGATAGCTAGTGCAGCAGTTAATTTTAATGGAAGTTTGGCTTCAACTTGAACCATTGTAGTGGATCCGCTCTTACGTAATAATTCTTTCTGTTCTCTAAATTTCAGGCATCTATCCTAGGGTTGGGAGGTGGCATTGGCTTGACAGATTGCAATGGTGATGAAAGTGTGAAATACTTTTAGATTATTTGGCTGAAAATCTTGCTTATATGTGGATTTTTCATACAACATTTTTAGCATGTCTCACATATACTATTTTCAAAGCTATTCCTTGCAAAAAATTTAAAACATTGACGCTGTTGTAACTATTGTTGAAACTGTTCTACAATTTTAAAAAAATATAAAAAGAAGAAGAAGAAGCTCTTTTGTTCCTCTTTAGTAATGTAGCAATATTTTGATGTTGTTCTCTTTCTACGAGGGCTTTCAGCACCCGCAGGGAGGGTCCGAATGAAATTAATCACTGCTACAGGGGATACCTTGATTAGGATAAGAAAAAAAAAAAAAAAAACTTGGTGGCTAAGAGATGAAATGTTTACACATGGCATATGCTATTTGTATTTTTCATTTCCATTTTCTTAAAATTTTTGTATCAGGCACCTAGTTCAACTTATATTCAAATACGAGTATAGGACTTAAAAAGGTAGGAATGTTCAAACGGTTAATCGAATCGAATTAATATTAATCGAATTAACGGAATTTTTTAATCTTTTAATTTTTAATCGAATTGAATCGAAATGTTTTGATTAATTTAGTCGGTTAATCGAATTAATTGAAATTTATATGTTTTTTTATTAAAACAAGTATAAAACATATAAAAGATTGATAATGTTCATTTGACCGAATTAACTTTATTTATTAAGTTCGGTTAATTCGGTTAATTATTCGATTTCGAATCGAATTAATCATTAATCGGAATTCCAAAAATTTTTAACCGACCTCTGATTAAACTAGATCCGTTAACCTATCAGTTAATCGAATCAGATTAGTTCAGCCGATTAATTAGATTTTAATCGAAGTTTGAACATACAAAATATAAGATCGTCTTATGCCCTGTAATAGAAAAACAACTAATGTTTCTCATGTATTATATGCTTGCCTGTAGGGGTGAGTTAGGTTGAGTTCGGTTTATCGATTTTTTTATGAATTAGGGTATTAGATTTTTTTATTTTCTGAATCGAAATGAATTAGTGGACATAAAAAGTCGGTTATCACCGAATTGTATTGAATTGGTTTTATTTGAGTTTCGGTTTTCATATTGTTTTTCGGTTTTAGGCTTTTAAATTTTATTTAGATAAAATTGTTTTTGAATTTGGTTTTTTCAACTTTAATTTGATAAAATTATCTTTGTTTTATATTTTTCAGACATAATTTGACAATTTAATTTATTTTTAATTATACATAAAATATCAATTAATATATTTTTCTAAAAAAAAATTTGTAAAATCTATAATTATAAATGTTTATTAAAAATATAATTAAACATTAATTTAATTACTCTCATTTTTCACTGAACATAATCAAATATTAAATTATTTGTATTCTATAACTCGTAATGACAGAAAAAAAAAGAAAAGAAGAGCACCAACTTAAAAATGTTAATAATGATAACCAAAATCTTAAAAGTATTAACAATAATAATAATAGAAATAATAGTTGAAAAAAGAACACAACACATAATAAGCAAAAAACGATATGAGCACTTGAATTCTTGGAAGTTTTAACAACAACAACAGAAAAAAAAAAACAATGAATTCGTGGAAATTGAGACTAAAATTAGATTTAGTTTTTTTCTTACTTTTAATTTAATTATAGAATATTTAAAAGTATAATAAAAATTATATTTAGAATTCACAAGCAATGGGTTTTGTTTTGGGTTTATATATTCAAAAAAATATTCAGTTTTTTTAGAATTTTTAATTGAATATTTGGGAATTTTTTGGTGTCCATTAAAAATAAACTGAAATCAAACCAAATTGATGTGATTTGATAACATCATTTTGATTGGAACCAAATTGAATTATAAAAAAAAAAACTTGAATAGAATTTTTTTTCTTCTAATTAACAAAAATAGATAAGGTTAGTTTGGCGATGATGGGATGGTTACGTAAGATAGAGCAGGAGGAAGTAAATCTCACATGGATGACATCCCAAGAATTTGGCCACCACTACACAGTAACCCTTTAGGAGGAGTACGAACATAAATTTCAAGGATTGTCGACATGTGGTAGTATAGTGTGAGTGGACCAACAGGTCGCCTTCCTTTACTGCAAAATGAACAGAATGTAGAGATGCAAAAACCCCTAAACCTTGTTCAAGCAATGAATTTGGATAGAGGCTAAGTGAACCCTAGCAACCCATTGCTTAAATACTAAAAGCACCAACAAGGAAGTGATAGTTCCCCCTCTATTGCTAAAAACAACACTGGGAATGGCAGTGTGATAGTAATCGTTTCACATCTTCATCATCGTGGTAGAAATCCCCCTCAATCGAATAAGCTTTTCTCATGATCCTTAACTCCCCAACTCAACAATAAGCTTTTCTCTTTAGTTCCAAATGAATTTTCCATCAGCTTAAATTCCCATAATAGTTGTAAAACAATCACTCCTCTAATCCAATCTCTATTGAAATCCATTGCGGGTTTGAGTTATTTTCTTACCACTAGCATAGGTGCCATCATCTTTTGAAGGATTGAATCGAATGAATACAAATAGGGAGAGCATATGATCCCAAATTAGCCCTTCTAATGACTTCAGTCACTGATTGGTTGTTTCTCCTAATAATTCTTTATCTAACACTTTAACAAGGTAGGTTAAGAGTTAACTATGCAAGCCGCTACGTTAGGTTGTATTGTTAAAACAAAGAGTTGAAAAATTCATAATAATGATTATAAATGTTTATATACAAACTCAGTAACCATAATTAGTTAACCTTCTAACTATTCAGCAACTAATAACTGCCTACTAACTAAGTGACTGCATCTAAACATAACAATCTCAATACTCCCCCTCAAGTTGGAGGTTGAAAGTCATCTTTAACCCCTAACTTGGATACTAAGTATTCATGTTGCTGAATTCCCAAGCCCTTAGTTAATACATCTACTAGCTGTTCACCAGATGAAATGTGTTCAACTTGTATCAACCCTTTTTGAATCTTCTCTCTTATGAAGTGATAGTCTATTTCTATGTGCTTGGTACGCTCATGGAACACAGGATTTACAGCTATCTGTAGTGCTTCTTTACTGTCACATATCAATCTTTCTGGCTGCACCACTTGTACTCCCAAATCACTTAGCAAACCATTTAACCAGACCACTTTTGTAGTAGTAACTGCCATGCTTTTGTATTTTGCTTTTGCAGAAGATCTAGCTATAGTTTTATGTTTCTTTTCCTTCCAAGAGATCAAAGATTCTCCTAACTTAATGCAAAAACCTATTATTTACCTTCTAGACGTGGGACAAGATGCCCAATCTAAATCACAGTATGCAACCAGCTGACATGTGCTTGAAGAACTCAATAAAAGACCCGCCCTAGATTCTTCTTGACATATCTAACTATTCGAAGAGCAGCTTCAAGATGCGTATTCTTTGGATGTTGCATGAATTGTCTCAGATGGTGAACTGCATAGGCTATATCGGGCTTAGTATGAGTCAGATATATCAATTTGCCTATCAAACTCTGAAAAATATGTTTATCTTGTAACAACTCATCCTCAACATATTGTTCTGATCCTTGGTCATCCTCAGCAGTTGTAAGCTTCTGATTTTCTTCAAGAGGAGTTTATGCAAGTTTGGCTCCTCCCATCCCACTGTCTTCAATTAATTCTAATGCACACTTGCATTGATTCAATAAAATTTCATCCTTGGGTCTCAAAATTTCCAATCCTAAGAAATACTTCAAGTCCCCTAAATCCTTCATTTTAAAGTTCTGATTCAAAATGCCTTTCAACTCTGCAATTAGAAACTCATCATTCCCAGTAATTATTAAGTCATCAACATATATAAGCATGATAACCAGCTTGACTCCTTGTCTTTTTATAAAGAGTGAATAATCATGTTTGCTGTGCTGATAACCAACAGTAATTAAAGCCTCTGCCAACTTCAGATTCCATTACCTAGAAGCCTACTTCAAGCCATAGAGAGACTTTTGTAGCTTACACACCATAGTCTCCCCCTGGCAGTAAACTCCTTTAGGTAAGTCCATATACACTTCCTCAACCAAATCTCCTTGCAAGAATGCATTATATACATCCATTTGATAAAGGAGCCACTGAAAAATGGAAGCTAAGGCCAAAATAGTCCTACCAGTGACTAATTTGGCCACAAGAGAGAAGGTATCCACATAGTCAACTCTTTCTTTTTGGCTGTATCCTTTGGCTACAAGGCGAACTTTGTATCTCTCAACTTCTCCAGATGCCTTGTACTTAATTTTGAAGACCCATTTGCAGCCAATGGGCAGCTTCCAGGGCCTGAATCTCTGGAGGTAAAGTGACAACAGACCAAGTGTTGTTTGATTCCAGGGCCTGAATCTCTTCTTCCATGGCCTTGATCCAGACTGGATTTTTAATGGCCTCAGAATATGTCCTAGGTTCAACAAAACAAGAAGTGGAAGACAGAAACAATTGTGTAGATGAAGGCACATGAAATTAAGAAATATGTTTTGAAATAGGATACTGACCTGAAGGTGATGAGGATTAGTAAGAGCACACATAGTCTTTTAACTAATTAGGAGGCTTAGACACTCTAGTGGACTTTCTAGAAATAGGACTAGTGGCTTGTGATGGTATAATAGTAGGAGATGAGCTTGTTGCACTTGATGAAGCAGCAGGAACAAATGATGTAGGTGAAGAATGTATTGCATATGGTAAAGGAGAAGAAGAAACATGGACAAGTATTAACTCAGGTAAAATGAAAGATGATGGAGATTTAAAGACCAAAAAATCTGAGTCAAGAACCTGTAATTGAGAAGGAAAAAAAAGAAACATCTACAACAGGAAAATGGAAAGGGAATATATTTTCATGAAGTTTTACATCTCTATTAACAAACAATTTTTTTAGTGTCAAGATCAAATAGAATATGTCCCTTTTGGGTAGAGGAATAACCCATGAAAACTGATGGAAATGCTTTAAGGGAAATTTTGTCCTTAAAATTGGTTTGATTTGCATAACACAAACAACCAAAAATTCTTAAATGTGAAAGATTAGGGGATTTCCCATAAAATATTTCAAAAGGACTTTTATCATGTAAAACTGAAGATGGCAATCTATTAATAAGATTGCAAGATGTTTTAATACATTCCCACCAAAATTTTATTGGAAATTTAGAGTGAAATTTAAGAGCTCTAGCAACTTCAAGTAAATGCCTTTGTTTCCTGTTAGCTATGCCATTTTACTGTGGAGTTCGAACACATGAGCTTTGATGTATAATACCCAGAGAAGTAAACAAATTAGAGCATTCTAAATTAAAGAATTCAGAACCATTGTCAATTTGAAGACATTTAACAATAGTGGAGAATTGATTTTGAACAAGGTTAAATAATTGTTTAAGGTAAATTGTGACTTCACTTTTGTGCTTCAACAAGTACACCCAGGTCATACGAGAAAAATCATCCACAATGGTAAGAAAAAACCTATGTCCACTATGAGTAGACATTTTATAGGGTCCTCAAAGGTCAAGGTGAACTAGCTAAAAAGGTTTATCAGACATGGAAACACTAATAGGAAAGGGTAATCTAGACTGCCTAGCCTATGGACATACATCACAATTATGCACAAGATTATTAGAGAAAGTCAAAGGCTGCAGAAAGGGTATTTTATGCATTTTAGGAGAAGGGACATGCTCTAAACGAGCATGCCATAGAATTGTATTATTATCTTAAGCACTTGACATACATTGTATAGGTAAAGAACTTGAACAAGAAGAATCTGTTAAAATAGATGAATTGCAATGAATTGGAAAAGACAAACCAGAAATGAAACTTGAAGAATCAAACAGATACAGTCCGTGTGACTCTCTACCAATCACCAATCCCCTTCATCCTTCCATTTGAGAGATCCTGCAAGATGCAAAAATCAGGGAAGAAACTGACAGAATAATGTAAATCTCGAGTTAATTTGGACACTGAAAGAAGGTTATGATTAAAATTAGGAATAGAAAGAACATTTGTGATTGTGTAATCAGGACTAAAAACAAAAGACCCAATGGAATTAATATGAACAGTATTACCATTAGGAAGATGAACAAATCTTGAACCAGAAGCACATGGAATTAAAGATTCTAAGTTCTGTGAATCAAACACCATATGGTCTGTTGCACTCGTATCCAATATCTAATTAGGGTTATTTTCAGTGGCAAAAAAATAGTGGGAAACTTTACTTGCCACGTGAACAACATAATCAGTAGAAGGACTCTTGTTTAGAAGGCTCAAGATCTGATTATATTGCTCTTATGTGAAGAGAGGTACAGTTACTAATGCAATCAGAGCAGTCCTTAGATCAACTGACTTAGAGTCAAAATCAGAAGTTTCAATAACTTTGGTATTAGCTGCCACAGCCATCTGTGGTCCTTTCTTCATTGTGAACTAGAAATCAGCAGGATACCTAATAAGTCTGTAACAATTCTCCAGTTTGTGACCCTTGATTTTGCAATGGTCTCAAATACCATTAAATCTTCTGCTACCCGAATTCCCAGTGGGTGATGAAAACATTGTTGTACTCTCTGCATATGGTACCATCCCTGACAATTGAATCTGTTACGACTCTTCTTGCACAATTATTGAGTACGCCTGATTGACTCATGGTAGTGGCTGCATGACCAATATCTAACTGCAGATTGTTGAATATGTCTCGTTGAGACCCATCAAGAACTGGAAAAGCTTTTGTTGTACTAGATGCTTGAGATTTTGCTGCGAAATATTACACTCACAAGCAAAGAAAAGAATAAGAGCGTGATATTCACCCCACAAAAGCTTAAGCCGTGTAAAATATGTGGAAACAATCATCTCACCTTGATGTAGAGTTGTAATTTCTCGATGAAGAAATTTTTTTTGGATCCATCCACTTTATCAAACCACTCTTTAAGATCTTTCCAAACAAGTGCTGCACTTGTGGGAAAGATTATCTCGGTCGAAAACTCTTTGCTAATGGAGTTAAGAATCCAAGATAGAACAATGACGTTACATCTCTCTCATTGTGAATGCAATGACTCTTCATAATCATCCTTCTTGCAAGTACCATCGATGAAGCCTGATTTTTTTTGGCTAAGAGCGCAATCTTCATCTATCTACTCCACACACTGTAGTTATCAATCACAATAAGCTAATGAGAGACTAAGATAACTCTCTACGTATCTAAGGGATGAAGAAACAATGGATGGTTGAAATCAGTGACAGGATTGACCATCCTTGGCAGAACTCTGGTGAAGAATCGTTAACAACGATTGATGAAGAAAAAAATTAAGAAACCTTAAGAAGAATGAATTAGGAATTTTGACAAATTCTTTTCAATTCAAATGACAAAGGTCAAACCCTTTAACAAAGAATAAAACTCAATAAAAAACAAGAAAAGCCTGAAGAAAAAACCTAACTCTGATACCATGTTAAAACAAAGAGTTGAAAAAATTTATCAAAAAAATGTATATCATAATAATGATTACAAATGTTTATATACAAACTCACTAACCATAATTAGTTAAGCTTTTAACTATTCAGCTACTAATAACTGCCTACTAACTAATTAACTGCATCTAAACATAATAATCTCAATATATATATACTTTAACTTGCATGCAAAATAACCTGTATGCCTATGTTCCCACTCGTGCAATGATGATAAAAGGTCCATAGCACCTTGATTTTTCCTTAGTGCCAAACAAGTCTGGCTATAGGGTTAATGTACATCTCCCCCCTAAAATTTTATTTCACTCCTATGTTTATCCATATACCAAGGCTTTGATAAGCAAATCTAGGAACTTGATGCTTTGAAATGAGACATTATGGTAGCTAGTATTATACAAGGGTGGTCAGGTAGCAACAAGTGCTGGGTACAATGATTAGGCATATTGTATTATAAAAAAAACATAAGTTCAAATCCTAAAGATAGCATCGGAGGAATAATCACAAAACCTGAAAGGTTACCAAGTGTACCAAATTTTTGGTTTGAAGGAACACATAGGTCGAAAACATTTTTCATGGCATTGATTCAATCTTTCGAACTGACCATCATATTCTAGATGATAAGCAATAATCAGTTGAACTTCAGACCCTACTAGCTTCATCAATTCTTCCATTAGTAAAGATTCAATCCTGATATGAAAATAATGGTTTTAGGGGCCATTCAATTTACAGACATGGTATAAGTGCAATTTAATATAAATATCGACTTGATATTAAATTTGTTGTAAGTTTGTTAGCAAGATTTAATTTTTCTCATATACATAAATATCGAAGTGAAATTTAACATATATTTCGATATTTAAGAGGGACAATTGGTACAAAGTTACAGTTGCAATAGAGTTATTTTACTAAAATGATTTACAATATCAATTAGTTGGCTATGCTAATATTGGATTTTTACGAAATCCTCATAAAGGATGATCTCAAATGAGATATTTTATTTGCGTGAGGAGGTATAACCATATCATGAAATCCAACAAAACAAACATTAGTTATTGTCTCTTCAAATCATGCATAAATAATTGTAATGCTTGAGGCTAGGTAAAAATGTGTTTGACTAAGGCTAATGACCCAAGATATGTAATTTAATTACACAAGAAAAAACATCAACTATCTTATACGAAGCAATGCATAATGTATAGATTAATTAAAAAGAGAATACATCAAAGGAGATAAAACGAAACATATTTCACCAAAATTATTTTTCACTCATTATCTTGAGAAGAAAGAAGATTTTATAAATCTTATTAGATTTTCATAATAAAAATTTTAATGAGACAATTAAAATGAAAGATTGTATAATCTTTTTCTTTCATCAAATTTCCTAATAAAATTTTTAATGACGACATTCAAAGAGAGTGTTGTAATAGAGTCCATTGTAAGTAACTATATAATATAAGAAAACCATTGCATTTTTCAAGTGCTATTTAATTTTTTTATTTGATTATTCTTTGACAAATTAACTACATATTATAGTTATTCAAAATGGAGAAAAAAAAAGGTGTTGATTAATTTTAAGTAAAAAAATGGTTGGTGGAAATATATAGGTAGTTTTTTTATAAAAATATTTAATATACATTTGTATCTCTATTTTAAAACTTAAAGTATTTTTAGTTTTTTTAAATTGAGTTAATGTGATTTTGTCAAGTTCAAATTTTCTTATGATTTCGATTCAAATGGTGAAATTAAATGTTTAATAATTATTATATTTCGAGTTTAAATTTTATTATGTGTGATTTTTATTTATTTATTAAAATATAAAAAAAATAAAACACCCTAATAATAATAAAACTTATTTTATAAAATAAATTATTTTTTTTTGTAATTTTCAATTGAATTGGTGCCTAATTGACTTGTGACACCAACTTAGAAAGTGATAATGTAAGTTTTTTTTTTAGAAAAGTTGGTATAAGGCTATATTAGATGAAAATACCAATTTTCTTTTAATTAGGCTTTTAAGCCTTTTTTTTAATTTAAGAAAATAGATCGTTTTTAGGAGAAAAAGGGAAAGCACGTTTAGCTGGGCGCGCTTTCTACACAGTTGGCAAGAAAGCTCGCCCAGCTAGCTGTGCTTTGTTGTTAAGTGAACGAAAGTGCGCCCAACTTTCCCTTTCTCTCTCCCAATGTTAGGGTTTTTAATATTTTTAGGGTTAAGGTTTAAGGGTATGGTTTTAATATGTTAGGGTTCAAGGTTTTTTAAAAAGGGTTTAGGATTTTCGACTGAAACCGTGGAAGTTCATAGATAGATTTGAGCGGTCGAGGATGTGATAACGTGCCTCAGAACACATACCTTTCATATGTCAAGGTGGGATAGAACCATCACCTTAGCAACCCATCGTGGGGAAATCAAGTTTCAAGGTGACAGTATTTGATACGATTAGGAGTCGAAGTCTAGGTGGAGGTCCCAATCGACGATCCTGATGTAGTTACGAGTTTGAGTATAATCAGGGACCAAGTGACGGTCGTTACGTGGCCACGAGTTCAAGCTTTTTGGATATCCGCAAATGATGCCTTATAAATATCATACATAATATTGAAGTCATAATCATATAGAAAAACTCTAGGGCATCCTATAGTGTGAACCTAATAGGAGGGACTTGCGATTGTGGAAGATTCTAAGCACTTCAGTTCTCATGCGTACATGCAATTGCTTCATGTGGGAACATACGAATTGAATACGCACCTTACATCAATAATGTCTACAGACTAGAACGCATTCATAGTGTATGAAGTCTTGAATTCCCACCCATCCTAGATGAGAATATGTGGTCGCCAGTGTTCAACGCGTCGTACGAGTTGGCGCCAAACAAGAACCTGCTTCGCTTTTTGAACGATCGACCAAATTCCACCCGGATAAGGACTAATATGGATATTTGAGAGAGGGATAGTTATCAGAGATTATGTGAGTATTGTAGAAACCCAAGGAATACGAAGGCAACATGTTTTATGTTGAGGGGTACATTGAGGCCTCAGCGTCGATAGCATTATTTTCTTCCAAATAATATATTCATTACAATGCTTCCATTGTTCAGGTGTTTCAAACTTGTTATTTCTTATTAACTTACGCATAACTCATGTTAGACAATAGCGAAGACAAATGTAATGTTGGAATGAAAAACCTTGGTTGATTTATTTATGTCATATATATTTACATCGTACTATTTAAAAAAATAGATCAATCGTGTTGTCGGGGAAAATGTATGCCACAAGGTGGTGGATGACAGTCGCATAAAGGATTTTTGCATACAATGGGAGATGCGGGCCTATAGACTTGATCGTTGCCATCGTCCTCGTCAGCGTTATTGTCGCCTTCACCCTCATCCTCTCGTTGATATTCGTCTCCACTGTTGTCCTCATCTTCGTCTTCGTCACTGTGTGTCTTCGTCTTCACCTTTGTCACCATCTCTTTCTTTCGTGGTTGACCGTTGTGTCGTCCTAGCCTCTCATCATGTATCCTTCACTCTCGTGGTCGGTGGTTACGTTGATGAGCCTCCCCTAGAAAATAATGATGCGATCGATGTTTGTGTCACTATCAGCATGTAACCATAAGCTGCCACAAAACCTGGGAACATTAACATTGTCCTGAACATCGACATTGGTATCGACTACTGAATCGACGTCTATATCAGTGTCGTCATTAATGACGATGCATGTGTCGATATCTGGCCCGACATTTGGGTCGGCATTGACATTAGCATGAGGGTAAAGTATCCAAGAGACGTCAATGTCCCGAAATATGTACCTGCAGGAACAAAAGAACCGAGTACGTGCGACGGTGGTGCGTAGTGCTATGCTTGTAAAAACATGGGGTCAGTGAAATGAACAGGAATTAGTGAAGTGAATTGACCCGGATATTGCGAAGACATAGGCGATACTTTTTCGATCAGAGCTGATGACGAACTCATTGTGAGATCGTGTCTGACCCTATGCTGCTGTTATGACGATCGTTGTTGCCTATTCTGCGAAAGTTACCTACTCCTCACCTCTACCGATAGCATATACGACTTGTCGGTGACTTTGAACTGTAGGAGCCCATTTTTGTCCGGACTCCAATTTTAAAAAAGCCCAATAAAAATAAACCCAATTTTTTATTTCCAAAGTCCATTTACAAATAAACCTAATTACATTAACCTAAAGCCCAATAACCCTATCCAAGCCTAAAAATTTAAACAAATCTTAGACTAAAAAAAACAAAAGAAAACCCTAGTCGCCTCAGCCAAGCTGTAACCTTTACCCTCGGACGTAGCTGTCGTTACCCCTGTTCGAAAATATCCAAGATTCGAATCTGCCAAAAAGGAAAGAAAATAAAATAAAAAGATTGTAATTCGTTTTTATAAAAATACGAAATCAAATGTAAAAAAAGAAAATCCTATCCAAGCCTAAAAATTTAAACAAACCTTAGACTAAAAAACAAAAGAAAACCCTAACCGCCTCACCCCAAGCTGTAACCTTTACCCTCAGACGTCGTTGCCGTTACCCCTGTCCGAAAAAATCCAAGATTCAAATATGCAAAAAAGGAAAGAAAATAAAATAAAAAAGATTGTAATTCGTGTTATAAAAACACGAAATCAAATGTAAAAAAGAAACGATTTTCTTAAATAATAGAAAATCAAACACACATTCAAAGGATCGAAAGCAAAATAATTGAAGGTATCAATTTGTGTTTTATTTCTATTTTTTTCGAAACTAACATTAAATAAATCTAGGGGTTTTTTATTTTACCTTTACGTTGGTCGCCTTCATCGGTGTTTTCTTTGATGGTTTGAGGCTTTTTGGTAAGGATTTCGAAAGATTTGGCCCTAGATCCATGTTCTGGGCATAAAAAGGGGCAGAAATATTTTTTTGAGGCCTTCGACCACCGTCGACGGTGGTCATTGGCGTCAGCCCACGATGGCTCACGGCGGAGGAGTGGTGGCCAATGGACGAACGACATGGGGCTTGTTGAGGGAAAAAAATAACTCATATAGCTATAGTGAAACGACATCATTTCAGGCTTAAGTTTCAGAGGCCAAAACGACGTCGTTTTGATGCGACCCGACCTGACCCGACCAGCATAAGATCCACGTGTTTTCATGCAGATGGGCTAATTGCCCATTTGGCCTTTTCGCATTTTAAGGTGTTTTAATTTAGTCCTTTTATTTTTAATTTATTTTAATTTAGCCTTTTAATTTTAATAGCTTTACAATTTGGTTCTTCGACCAATAGTGGATCCTTTCAAGGAAGGATTCGTGTATAGAGGATGAGATGTTTATCTCTTTGGTCTTTGTAATTGTTATTTCATTTCAATTTAGTTTAGTTTAGTTATTTTCTTTTTTTTAATTCGCACCATTAATTTATTTTCATTTACAATTTAGTCCTTATTTAATTTTGCCCATTTATTTATGTTTTCTTTTTAATTTAAACCTTGCTTTTTATTTTTATCTAATTTAGTCCCTATTATTTTTATTATTTATATTTACTTGCTTATTTTAGCATTTAATTAATTAATCAATTAATTTTTGTTTGATTATTTATTTATTTGTAATTTATTTTCAAGTCTAATCTCAATTTTATTGTTTATATTTATTTGTTTATTTTAGCAATTAATTTTTATTTATTTATTTAGTTGTTATTTATTTTCATGCAATTTTATTGTTATCTTTTTATTATTTTCTATTTAATTTGTATTTATTGTTATTATCTTATTTGTTTGTTTATTTATTTTTCATTAAATTTTATGTTTTTTTCTTCTTATTTAATTACATGTTGTTATTTAATCATTAATTTAATTATGCTAGATTTTTTTATGATTTATTTTCATATATTTATTGTTTTTATTATTTATTTGTTTGTTATTTTTTTTGGTGAATAGAGAATATAATGCTACTCAAAACCTACAGATTTTCGAAACTCTCAGTAGTATTCGTAGGGAAGGTATTCACGAGAATGGAGGTAGATGCTTTATGACTTCGAGCCTGTATCACACAGAACTGATCTGCCCAAGCAGTTGCGATTTTAATTGTGTCCATGAAATCCCATTTGAGCTCTTGATAAACAAAGGTGTTACGGTTCTTCCATAATCTCCATGCTAGAATGCCAAATAGCGTAGACCATAGGGTGTTACTCTGACCCCACCTATTTTTTATCGTCAGGTTGGACTCTAACCATTGATCCAGCGAACTAGAGAAAAAAACAAACCACTGATCCCTAGGGATGAAGAATTTCCAGACGATTGCAGCTGATGGACAATCTCGTAGAACATGCAAGGTGTTCTCTTCAGCACAATGGCAAAGTGGACATGCTGGATCGTGGCTGATGGAACATCTAACACGTTCTTGATTTGTTAAGAGCTTCTGTTTGCAAGTTAGCCAGAGAAAGAGATAAACCCTGTGTGGGCCATGATATTTTCCAAATTGCCTTCCATTTTTTAGATTGCTCATGCCATGACTCTTTCCTTAGCATTCTATAAGCTTTTTAACAGAAAAAACACCATCTCTCGACGAAGCCCACCGAAGCCGATCTTTTCCTGTTGATGCGTGTGGCGGTGGGATATTATTAATCTTTGTAATAGTATTGTCAGGCACATGCTGTTTAAATGTTGTCAAGTCCCAGGTGCCATTTGCATTCACCATGTCTTTAAGGTGTACTCAGGGTGTGGTTGATCGGGGAAGGTGAAGCATTTTAAGGGCCCGACATTCGGGACCCAAGGATCATCCCAGCACCGAATATGTTCTCTTGTCCCTATTTCCCAGTGTAGATTTGATATAAGTAGGAGCCATACCTTGGCAACACCCCTCCAAATGGCCGAGCAACCTCCACGTGCCACACTAGCTGGCATTCTACTCTCCACTTTATATTTTGAACGTAACACTTGTACCACAAGGCGTCCTTTTTAGTTAGGAGATTAAACCTAGCTTCAGTAAAAAAGAGGTTTTGTTTTGGTCTTCAAGTCGACGAATTCCAAGACCATTATTTAAACGTGGCTGGCACATGGATTCCCAATCCACTAAGGCTATTTTCCTTTTCCCTGAACTTAGACCCCAAATGAACTATCTAGCTAGCTTTTCAATATCATCATAAATACCTTTGGGCCATCTTGCTGTTTGAATAAAATAGTTTGGGATTGCGAGGAGGACTGATTGAGCTAGTGTGAAACGACCAACTATAGAAAGTTTGCGAGCATCCCAATTGCATAATTTGCTTCTCACTTTGTCAACTATAGATCCAAAGATAGCCTTGGTGACCCTTTTATGAAAGAGGGGAACTTCGAGATAAGTTCTTAGGTCCTGAACTTGATGAAAACCTAAAAACTTACCAATTGAGATCTCGTATTTTCATCCACTCCTCGCGAATAAAACATGTTAGTTTTCCTAGAATTAATTTTATGGCCTGAGAACAAGCAGAAATCATCAAGAATATTTTTAATAATTGAACTGTGTACCATATCAGCTTTTGCAAATACAAGGAGATCATCAACAAAAAAGAGATGTGATAGAGAAGGACTCGATCTAGCTAGCTTAATGGGACTCCATGAACCCAATTGCTGAGCCAATTTGATACTGTGCCCTAACCACTCCATGCATAAGACAAACAAGTATGGAGATAAAGGGCAGCCTTGCCTTACCCCTTTGGCCGGTCGAAATTCTCTGTGGGCACCCCGTTCCACATCACTTGCATAGTAGATGTTGAAATGGCAGACATAATAACCTGTCGTATAAAATCCAGTATCTGCGTTGACTTTAAAGAGATATCGATGAATTCCCATCTAACGCGGTCGGGTCGTAAGCTTTTTCTAAATCAATCTTAATAGCTATCCATTTTTTCTTTTACTCCGCATTGAATGGATGATCTCTTGTGCAATGAGAATATTGTCAGAAATACTTCGTCCTGCAATAAACCCAGCTTGCTCTTGACCTATAAGTTTTGGAAAAAAAAAATAAATCTATTTGCGATGACTTTCATAACTAGTTTATAAAGAACTGAATAGAGACTGATGGGTCTGAATTGAGAGATCTCTTTTGGATAAGCTACTTTAGGATGAGCACGACTAAAGTGTTGTTGAGTTCTGGATCTATGGGTTTACCTTGAAAGACTTCCTTGACCCATTGACAAACGGCTTTGCCTATGGTGTCCCATTGGCTCTGGAAAAAAATACGCATGAAAACCATCACTCCTAGGCGCTTTAAGTGGCCCATATCAAAAAGAGCTGTTTTAATTTCATCATTAGTAACCTCTCTAAGAAGGAACTCAGTATCTTCTCTGCTTAGGCGTGGGAATTGACTTGGAGGGAGTTCTCCCGTTTGTTCTGGAACATCCCATATAAATGTTTAAAAAATGATACTGCCTCAGTTTGAATTTCAGTGGGATCGTACACACCAAACCCCACTAGAGTTAAGGAGAGCATTAATGTGATTCCCTTTCCTTCTCTGCAGAGTTCTACTATGAAAAAATTTGGTATTCCTATCTCCAAGGGCAAGCCAATCACACCTAGACTTCTATTTCCATAGTAATTCTTCTTGGTCTAGGATTTGTTCCAGCTCAGTCCTGAGCTATAGCTCCCTTTCAACGGCTAAGCATGAATTGGAAATTTCCACCTCATGTTGAGCTTTTTTAAGTTTATGAACAAGGTTGCGTTTTTGTCCTCCTATATGTCCCAAAGTCGTTTTGTTTCATATTTTGAGATGAGAGGCTAATTGTCCAAGCGTATTTGCCATGTCACCATTATAAACCCAGCAGTTCTTGACGAGAATAGGAAAATTTTGATGCTGGGCCTACCCCACTAAGAACCAAAAGGGCCTTCTTTTAAGAAATTTGATCTCTGGATGCAGATTAATGTGAAGGGGACGATGATCGGACTTAATAAGAACAAGGTGCGTAATGAGATAATTAGGGAAAAGGTTAAGCCAAGGGAGGTTACCAATAGCATGATCAAGCCTCTCAAAGGTATTCCCTCTTTGCCAAGTGAATGATGGACCACGAAACCCCAAATCATAAAGATTATTTTCTTCAAGGAAACTACCAAAGTGAGGACACCTTCGACCTAAACGGTTACCTCGTTTCTTGTCAGCAACTGATAAGAGAGCATTGAAATCACCTACTGCCATCCAAGGAATATTGGAAATAGGGACAATATTTTTTAAAGCTCCCCAAAGTTCGACCCTTTTAGTTTTATTAGGATTTTCATAGACGAAAGCTATTTGTAATGATTGTAAAGGCTGATCATGCTTAATCTGAGTAAAGATAAATTGCGGATAACACTGCAAGATCTCAAGTTGTACCGAGTCTTTCCACCCAATCCAAATACCACCGGAGAATCCCTTTGCCTCGACTCGAAAGAAGGAATGAAAACCCAATTTAACAACAACCTCATCTACTTTCTTGCCACTAATCCTTGTTTCTAATAAACTGACAACATCGGGTTTGTAGTCTGAACTATAATCACAAAAAATACGTGGGAATTTGGAATTTGCACATCCTTAGTAATTCCATGAAAAAATTGAGAAGCTTTGATCCATAGGAACAATTAAAGAAGAAAATCAACAAAAAGACTTTATTGGATTATGTCCCCTTCTATATTAGAAATATGTCCATCTATATTGGGCGTAGGCAAAAAAACCCCCCTTGAACCTGAGATTTAATTAAATCAATGACTTTAGGCATAAGATCCGACAAGGCTAATTTTTGAGATGAAACCTTAAATGGCCCCCCTTTCCCTTTTAAAGACTTGTTAAAAGTCTTATCTTTTTTAAGTCAGCATGTGCTCGACCTCCTACTTTAAAACCGCCTTCATGTTTGCTTCGAAAGTTAGCCATGGTAAAGGAGTTGTCAACCATTCCTTCCGTTACTCCTTCCTCATGAAAGACTACCGCCGAATGTTTGGAAGGGTCAAGGATACCTTCTGTTAGGGTGATAGGAATCGTTTGAAAACCTTTTGGAGAGTGAGAGTTAAATTCTCCTAGATCCACAGTCAGCGGTGAGTTCTTATTTCTATCTGCAAATGAGACTCCATCAACCCGAACATCGACTTGATGTTGATGATCAGGGGTTATTCCTTTTTGAGACCTTCCCGTATTAGTTAGAATGGAATCACTCAATAGTGACAAGCTTCCTGAAGGCTTCAGTTGGTGTGTTCTCATCCATAGAGGCTTCCTTTGTGTTATCCAAAATAGTTGAGTTTTTAGATGGATCAGAAACTAACCCTGTAGATTCGAGATGAGCTATTATTGCTCGAACCCCATTAGTGTTTTGGGGAGAGTTTATCGTTGCATCCTCACTCTCTGCAACACACTCATCTTTTTTAAAGCTGGAAGCTGTGTTCTTTTTTGAAGAATGCGGTAAGTTTAATGAATTTGACTTGCCCAAAGGAGAGTTATGTCGTGGGAACAGAGGCTGCTTTATTTTAATAGGCTCTATAGATTTTTGCTTTGTGATAGTATTCTTTCTTGGTATTATTGTTGAAATCCTATTATCTTTGTATTTATCTTCCGAATTTAGTGAGCCATTAATAGCTGTCCCAATATGATTTAAATTATCATGCTCCTTATCCTTATCATTTAAGGAGTCTAGAACATGGAAACGTGTCCCATTCAGATTAAGCTCCCTATTATTCGCCGAATTTTGCGGTGCCTTGGGACCCCATCGCCATTTCCGTTCTACAAGCATCCAAGGGCCATACGCCTCTAACTCAGTCGAATTTTTCGATGGTTGCGACGACACTGACAAACTTCCTTCTCCACCTTCATTCTTATCACCCTCATCCCTTTGATTTTGTTCATGAATTATTTTGGGACAAATTTCCTTCACATGACCATAATGCCCGCAAGAAAAACAAACCAATGGAAGATGTTCGTACTCAATTTTTTGGACCCTTCCGTTCACCATAACCTGGGAAATTAAGGCTTTTTCCAGGTTGATAAAAATAGCCATACAGGCGAACTTCCCCCTTGCGCCATTTTCTGTGTTGAGATATAGTTTGGCGACTTTCCCTAACAAGCCCCCTATCTCTCATAATATCTGTTTTCGATACATATGTCCTGGAAGACCTGGGAATCTTACCTAAGCCATGACGAGATTCGGATACGCTTGATTTGTATCAAAATCAATAGTCTAAGGTTGAACTGTTAGGTACTGCCTATACACAATCCATAGACCCCCACATAAGGCTCTTTCAAAGTCTTCCTTGTTTTGAAGCTTGGCTAAAAAATAGCCATTCTCAACATCAACTAGTTGGAATCCTTTTGTTGGTTTCCATAGAGCACAAACTTTGTTATACAAAGCAGTATATCCAATATTCCTCCCTAAGAGTTTAACGACAAATGTATGAGCCATATCCTCAGCAAGGACTTGAGTAATCCGACTGGAGAAGTATATGGATGGCATCCCGTTGATTATTGTTTTCTCAATATCTGACTCAAGAAGTTCAAAATCATCATCGCCATCCATGAGCTGATCATTCATCGGTTTCCCTTCCCTCCTTGAGGTTGTGCCAAGGAGGCAATCTTTCCATGACAATGGTTGTGAACCACTTTGGACTAGGATCATCTCTTCATCCCTTCTTCTCCACCTTCCCTATTGCGCACTTTCCTGGTGGCCCTGCTAGCAAGTTCACCAGAATCACCCACCCCATACTCCTTTGCTTCCATTCAGAGAGTATTTTTTTGTCTTCGAACTTTTTTTCCAAAATCATATAGTTGAAATCTTATTCATTTATGAATTTTGTTTGTTATTCATTTTCTTTGTTAATTACATGCTTGCTTTTATTTAATTTTATTTATTTATTATGTATTTTATTCATTTGTTATTTTTATGATAGCTATATTTTTGCTTTTATTTAATTTTATTTATTCATTGATATTTTTTGTTATTTATTTATATATATGCCTTTTACATTTTTTTGTCCTTTAATTAATTACATGTTTTATTGTGTTTTCAACTTAATTATTTTAGAGTTTTCTCATATTTGTGTTTTATATATTTATTGTTGCTTATATTATTAATTAATATTTATTGTCATTACTACTTTAGTTATTTTTTTATTTTATTTACTACTTTTTTTTATATTTTATCATGTTATTAATTGCATCTAATTGTATTCTTTTAATTTATTCTATTCATGTATGTTTTTTATTTTGCCATTATAATTGTAAATTATGTACATACTTATTCATTTTTTTAAAATATTTTAACAAATAAATTGCATGACATTTTTAAAAAAAATACATAAACTGATTTTCAAAAAAAATCGAGGCAATGTTCTTTATTTCGAGAATTCAAGAGGATTATGCCCTAACTCACTCGGTGTGGTTTTCTCTTTGAACCAAGATAATTTAATACCTTATTTTAAATTAAAATATACGAGATTTGGAATAATAATTAGAAACGCTCGTATTTCGAAGATTCGAGATGTTGTGACCTAACTTACTGGACATGAGTTTTCTTCATGATTAACTCGAAATAACGAGCTTTCTTCGCAAAATTTAACTTTTAAACAATATTGAAACATGTCATTCATGTATTTAAGGATTGCAATTTAAATTTTTCTCGAGTTTTTTATTTTCAACAATTAAGACGTTAAATAATCGATTAGGTACCAATTTTGGGCATGTGAGGATGCTAATCCTTCCTCACACGTAACAGACTCTCGAACCTATTTTATGGTTTCAACGACCAAAATTATTGTTTTAATGATTTTAAAATTTTACAATATGATCCAATCACACCTATTTAAAAAGATTGGTGGCAACTCCATTTTTGTTTTTCAAAATATAAGTCGGTACCTTTTTCAAAAAAATGGTTTCGACATGAACCACGTCAAGTAATTGATATCTATCGCTGTGTCCACTGAGAAAAATGGTTCACGAATGGGTAAGAATTTCATCTTATGATCCCAAGCCTAGATGTGCTCCTTGTGAACCTCTGCCCAGTCCTTGTCGTTCTTCCCCCGCATGTCCACCTTGTGCAATTCTTTCATGTCTTGTGATAGTGACAGAATTTGTTGTCTCCACCCAAACTATCACAACACTCGGTCCAATTCATGTATTTCCACCATCACATACACTATCAACGACACATTCGCAACCCACATCTCTCGATTGGCAAACACTTCCGATAAGATGCAAGATATGATATCGGTGTCAACGTATAACATCCATTCAAACTGAAAAGCAGAATTGTAAATATCGTTATGTATGAAACTTTATTTTACGAATCATTATGTAACTAATATAGGTTTGAAAGAATAAGTAACTGTAACACCCCTATACCCGATTCCCGTATATAAATCTGGTATAGAAGCATTACATTAAGGTTCCGTAGAGAAAAAATCGAGTAACAAAAAATTTTCCATTTAATAATTCATTTCTAAGTTTATTCGGGTTAAAATATCATTTAATAACATCCATTAAGGATACATATATGAACCATTGTACATGCCATTTTTACCAAAAGTAAAGTACCTAAACTTGAGCACCAATGATGGTATGATGTGATGAGAGGTCCCAAGCTCGATCTTAACTTCTTGTAACCTTTGTACCTACGCGTTAAAATAAACACGTTAAGCCGGTGAAGGCTTAGTAAGTACTACAAAATATAATAAATAAACATTTAAATAATTACATTCAATATTCTTTTGCATTACTCACATGAATCATATAACTTACCACATTGGCTAATTTCACATTTGTGTCACCTTTCACAATTTGGCCCATTGTAGACTATTATAGAACTTATTGGATAAACGGAACTAACAGAAAGTACCGAAGTACTTAAAAGAGGGAACATAAGTGCTGGGTAACAGAGGGCACATAAAGTGCTGGGTAACAGAGGGCACACGAAGTGCTAATAACAGAGGGCACACACAGTGCTGAACAGAGGGCACGAAACGTGCTAAACAGAGGTTGCGCTAGTGTTCCTTAATGGCATGCCATTATTATCACAACGGTTCTAATTCATCTACATGGGCATAATCTCTCATATTCATCATTTCTCATTATTTCACATATCACATTTACATTTCTATTCACATATACATAATCATCATATACCTCCTTACTCTTATTTTCACATTAATTTTCAAGGCTGTCTATTTGAGTCACAGTCAGTAAATTATTTATATCTTGACCTACAGAATTCAAAATTCATATGCTCTTAATGTTTCTGAAATTAGACTTAAATATCTTTTTACCATAAAATTTCCAGAATTTTTACTTTAACCAATTTGTACAGTAAATTCTTTCAAGTTACCCCTTCTCTGTTGTCTGATAGTTTCGACCTTTCTTCACTAACATTTAATTATATTTTATTAAAGATATCTAATGATATTACCGTATATTTCTTTTGAAAATAGACTCATTAAGGATTTATCCATATAAATTTCAGTCTCTAATGATTTTTCTACATTTCTCTATGATTTTTCAAAGTCAGAACAGGGGAACTCGAACCCACTCTGACATTGTTACACAAAATCAGTTATAACTCAGAATATACAGATCCATTTCCATCACCGTTTCTTCCATGTGAAACTAAACTCAATAAGATTTAATTACATATTTAATTTGGCCCTTAACTATTTATATACAATTTTTTGTGAATTTTCAAAGTTAGTCCTCTGATTTTGTTCAAACTATTTCAATGAAAACATTTCCTTTCTCATGTTCCTTTACACTAATCTCATTCAATCATCTTTATAACACATAATTAAACAACAATTTCCATGCTAACAATTCAAATATATTATGGAAAGTAGACTATAAACTAAAATTTTTGTAGTACTTACAACAAAAAGGATGATTTTCTTCTCTTTTCACTCTTTGCTCTTCTCTTTTCCATTGTCTTCAATTTGGTCCTTTGACTTGTTTCTCTCCTCTTCAATTTCACATAGACACATGTAGGGTAAATGCTATAATTCAATGATTTTCATGTTAAATAACAGAAAAATACATGTATGTCATGAAAATTGAACCATCTCTTACCATAGCCCTTGAAATCACAATTTGCTAACTTAGTCCCAATGCTCTTTAACACCTCAAAATGAATTCTATAAGAAGATTGAGGTGTCTACTAACTCTCTTTTATGACTTTATTTAAGAAATTTCAAAGAAAATGGAAGGTTTAGGAACTTTGAAGGCTTAAAAATGGTGGAAGGACCTAATTGGAATAAAAGCAAAAGTTTGAAATGGAAGATGAAGGCTTGGATAGCTAGCTTATGATGGAAAAGATGATATTTTCATCTTTTAATTACTTTTTCTTCTCTAAAATTCTCTAGATTTCTCCACTAAAATATCTCACTTAATAAAAATAGTAAAGTTGCACTTTTAGTCCTTAGGCCTTCCACCTTTACCCTTTGGCCCCAAAACTTTGCCTCCAAAAATTTATTCCACCAAATTACACTTTTGCCCCTCCTCAATCAATCTAATTCAGATGATGACTCAAAATTCAATTTGGATAATTTGCTATTTAATCCTTCCTATTTTCCCACATTTACTAATACATCCTTAATTTCTCCAAATCTTTCCAAATTCAACCATATATTCTAATTCTTAATTCTACTCTATCACTGTTCCAAATCCGATTCAAGCACGCCGATGTTACAATTCTCCCCCCTTAAAATAAATTTCGTCCTCGAAATTTACCTATACTGAATAACTGTGGATATTGTTGTTTCATTGTTTCCTCTCTTTCCCATGTAGCTTCCTCTAAGTTATGATGCCTCCACGGGACCCTTTTATTTCTTAATTCTTTTACTTCCCGAGCTAGTATCTCTATCGACTCTTCATAAGTCAGATCGGGTTGTATTTCTATGACTTCTAGAGTAATCACATGAGACGGATCAGACCGATACTTTCTCAACATAGATACATGAAAAACATTATGAATCTTGTCTAACTCTGGAGGAAGTGCTAATCGATAAGCAACTGGACCAACTCTTTCCAAAATCTCATATGGCTCGATAAACCTTAGGCTCAATTTTCCCTTTTTACCAAACCGAAGAACCATTTTCCATGGAGATACTTTCAAGAAAACTTTTTCACCCACATTGAATTCAATATCTTTTCTTTTCAGATCAGCATAGGACTTTTGTCTATCTGAAGCAGCCTTTAATCGATCTCTGATAAACTTTACTTTCTCCTTGGTTTCTCGAATCAGATCAGGACCTATTAGCTTCTGCTCACTCAACTCTGTCCAACATACATGAGTCCTACATTTTCTCCCGTACAATGCTTCATATGGTGCCATCTGAATACTTGACTGGTAACTATTATTATAAATGAATTCAATCAATGGCAAATACTTTTCCAAATTACCTTCAAATTAATTATACAGCTTCTCAATATATCCTCCAAAATCTGAATCACTCGTTCTGACTGCCCATCTGTTTGTGGATGATACGCTGTACTAAAATTTAGTCGAGTGCCCAAAGCATCATGTAATCTTTCCCAAAGCTTTGAGTTAAACCTTGGATCTCGATCAGAAATAATAGATACAGGCACACCATGTAATCTAACTATCTCATTTATATACAATTGAGCATACTTTTCCATTGAAAAGTCAGTTCTTACTGGGAGAAAATGAGCCGACTTAGTTAGTCGATCAACGATCACCCAAATGACATCTTTCTTTTTTGGTGAGGGTGGCATTCCCGTGACAAAATCCATTAAAATTCTTTCCCATTTCCACTCTGGTATGGTGATTGATTGAAGCAATTCCGATGATACTTGATGTTTTGCTTTTACCTTCTGACATGTCAAACACTTAGAAACATACTCAACTATACCCTGTTTCATCCTTTTCCACCAATAGAATGGCTTTAGATCATGATACATTTTGTTACTCCCCGGATGCATAGCAAATGAATTATGATGAGCTTCATCCAAAATTCTCCGTTTCAAATTTTCTTGATTAGGCACACATAGCCTATTATGGAACCTCAAATTTCCTTTACTATCAATCTCAAATTCACCATTTTTTACCTTTTTCAACTTGCTTCTTTATCATCATCAACTTTTCATTGTCTTTTTGTGCATCTTTCATTTCTTGTAACAAAGTTGGCTTCACTCTAAACTCAACTGATAACTCACCATCTGATTGCATTTCCAAGTGTGCATTCATCGCCTTCAATACTGCTATTGATTTTCTACTCAAAGTATCAGCTACAACATTCGCTTTTTCGGGATGATAATCAATAATGCAGTCATAATCTTTGATCAATTCAATCCATCTTCTTTGTCTCAAGTTCAGCTCTTTTTGAGTCAGCAAGTACTTCAAACTTTTGTGATTAGTATAAACATAACATTTTTCTCCATATAAGTAATGTCTCCATATTTTCAATGCAAACACCACAGCAGCTAACTCAAGATCATGTGTTGGATAATTTCTCTCATGTGGCTTCAATTGCCTTGATGTATACGCAACCACTTTTCCATCTTGCATCAACACACAACCCAAACCATTATAAGAAGCATCACTATAAATCACAAATTCCTTACTAGATTCTGGTTGAATTAACACTAAGGCTTCAGTCAATGCTGCTTTCAATCTATCAAAACTCTGTTGGCACTTTTCATCCCATTCAAGCTTCACATCTCTTTGCAATAGCCTCGTTAAAGGCAATGCAATCATGAAAAATCCTTGAACAAATCTTCTATAATAACCGGCCAAACGCAGAAAACTTCTTACCTCAGTCACATTCTTTGGCGGTTTCCATTCGAGTATAGCTTCAACCTTCTTTGGATCCACTCGAATTCCAGCTTCAGACACAATGTGGCCCAGAAAAGTAACCTCTTTCAACCAAAATTCACATTTACTCAATTTGGCAAATAATTGCTTTTCTCTCAAAGTCTGTAATACAATTCGAAAATGCTTCTCATGTTCTTCTTCTCCTTTCGAATATACTAGAATATCATCAATAAATACCACCACAAACTGATCCAACTATGGCTGGAAAATTCTATTCATAAGATCCATAAAGGTAGCTGGAGCATTAGTCAATCCGAATGACATGACCAGAAACTCATAATGACCATATCGGGTTCTGAAAGCAGTCTTTGGCACATCCGACTCTTTTACTTTCAACTGATAGTATCCAGATCTGAGATCAATCTTTGAAAACATGCTTGCTCCTTTCAGTTGATCAAATAAATCATCAATTTTAGGCAATGGATACTTATTCTTTATCGTCACTTTGTTCAGCTAACGATAATCTATTCACAACCTTAAAAACCCATCTTTCTTCTTTAAAAACAACACCGGAGCTCCCCACGGTGATACACTTGGACGTATGAATCCTTTATCCAACAACTCTTGTAACTGAGTCTTCAATTCTTTCAACTCTGTCGATGTCATTCTATATGGTGCTATCGAAATCAGTGCAGTTCTCGAAACTAATTCAATTCCAAACTCAACTTCTCTTTCAAGAGGTAAACCCAACAACTCTTTAGGAAACACATCAGGAAATTCTCGTACCACTGGTATCTTTTCAATTTCATTTCCTTTTACCCGGGTATCCAAAACATAAGCAAGGAAAGCATCATACCCTTTCTTAATCATTTTACAAGGTTTGATTGCAGAAACCATATTTGACATAGCACTAAAATTCTCACCAGTTACAATCATCTCATTTCCATCTGCAGTTTTCAAAGAAATTCTTTTTCTTCTACAATCAACCATTGCCCTATATTCAAATAACCAATCCATTCCTAGTATCACATCAAATTCATTAAATGACAAAGCCATAAGATCTACTGAAAATTCACGTTCCTGAATCTTTAGAGGACGCCTATTACACACTTTATTGACTCTCTCACTTTATCCGAAAGGGTTTGTAACTATCACCTCATGTTCCGTAGGTTCTAAAACTAATTCTCTATCTTTTACTAATGAGATGCATATGTATGAATGCGTAGAACCTGGATCTATTAATGCAATAATTAGGGAGTCAAATAAAGAAAATTTACCAGTGATCACATCTGGAGCATCTTCTTCTCTTCTCTTGTTTTGATGGCATACGTTCATGGCTTTCGAGATTCTGACCTACCAGTTTCATCTCTTGCCGAACTCATGCCAGCATTACTTGAATTCCCAGGCACTTTACTTTTCTGTAAACCTGAACTCCCTCTTGCAGACTGCTCTATAGTATTTTCTATCAGTCTCGGGCAATCTCTTATGAAATGATCTCTAGATCCGCATCTAAAACAAGCTCGAGTATTCAACTAACATTCTCCTCTATGGAGCTTTCCATAATATTCACATGATGACTGCAATTGCGATAGCCTTCTTGTAGTGCCACCAGTACTGACTATGGAAGTTCCCTGTTGAGCATGTCGTGGTTGATTTCGGGTTCTCTGACCAAATGGAAAAGAAACATATCTAGAGTCTCTGTAATCTCTCATTTTCTTCGAAGAAGGGGGAGGAGCAAAACTTGTTGCTATTCTTTTTCCAACACTTTTCTTTTGACCGAGTCAATCCTTCTTCTAGCCTTTTAGCTCGATCCACCAAAACAGAGAATTCTTGCAAATGGAATGGTAAAAGTGGAACATATATTTCTTCATTTAATCCCTATTCAAATTTTCTACACATGTCAGCTTCATTGGCTATCAATTCCTTAGCATACCTGCTCAATCTAATAAATTCACGTTCATATTCAGCTACTGACATATTTCCTTGTTTCAAATCTAAAAATTCTCTTTTCTTCTTTTCCAGGTAGAGTTCACTAATGTACTTTTTTTTGAACTCATATACAAAGAAATTCCAATTAATTCTCTCTACAGGATGAATATTATTACCGTAGTCCACCTTTGATAGACTTCACCTTTCAACAATGACACAGCACATCTCAACTTTTCTTCTTCAGTACAATGCAGTTCTTCAAATACCTGTTAGCTATTCTCAAGCCATTCCTCGGCTTCCGCCGAATCATCATCTTTTCGCCCCTTAAACTCTTCAGTCCCGTGTTTTCTTAATCTTTCTAAAAGGGATCGATGACTAAATACAGAAGGTTGCAGCTGAGGGGCACTAGTAGGTGGTGGTGGAGGCACATTCTGTACATTACTATTTCTTACTACTTGTTGTAATAATTGATTCATTGTTTGCAATAAGGCTGCAATCGAGATTTCTTGTTGAGAAAGCACCAACTCACTTATAGGTTGAGTTCTTTCTTCACTTACAGATTCTCTTCGATCTCGGATCCTATGTGGATCTTCTTCTCTATTAGGGTTCGGGACCCTACTTTCAACCTCTTCATCAGATTCTTCTCGTCTATCGAACATTTCTACTTTCTACAATATTCATAATTTAATCAATTAAATAATTATATAATCTCTCATCACATCAACATATAAATGACATGTACACATGGATTCATTTTCGACCCCAAACATAAAAAAACCTTGGTTCTGATACTAATAAATGTAACACCTCTATACCCGATTCCCATATATAAATCTAGTATAGAAGTATTAAATTAAGGTTCGATACAGAAAAAAATCGAGTAACAAAAAGATTTCCATTTAATAATTCACATCTAAGTTTATTCGAGTTAAAATATCATTTAATAACATCCATTAAGGATACATATATGAACCATTGTACATGCCATTTTTACCAAAAGTAAAGTACCTAAACTTGAGCACCAATGATGGTATGATGTGATGAGAGGTTCCAAGCTCGATCTTAACTTCTTGTAACCTTTGTACCTACCCGTTAAAATAAACACGTTAAGCCGGTGAAGGCTTACTAAGTACTACAAAAGATAATAAATAAACATTTAAACGATTACATTCATAATTCTTTTGCATTACTCACATGAATCATAAAACTTACCACATTGGCTAATTTCACATTTGTGTCACCTTTCACAATTTGGCTCACTGTAGACTATTATAGAACCTATTGGATAAACGAAACTAACAGAAAGTACCGAAGTACTTAACAGAGGGCACATAAGTGCTGGGTAATAGAGGGCACACAAAGTGCTAATCAGAGGGCACACGAAGTGCTAATAACAGAGGGCACACACAATGCTGAACAGAGGGCACGAAACGTGCTAAACAGAGGGCGCGCTAGTGTTCCTTAATGGAATGCCACTATTATCACAACGGTTCTAATTCGTCTACATGGGCATAATCTCTCATATTCATCATTTCTCATTATTTCACATATCACATTTACATTTCTATTCACATATACATAATCATCATATACCTCCTTACTCTTATTTTCACATTAATTTTCAAAGCTATCCATTTGAGTCACAGTCACTAAATTATTTATATCTTGAGCTAAAGAATTCAAAATTCATATCCGCTTAATGTTTCTGAAACTAGACTTAAATATATTTTTACCATAAAATTTTTAGAATTTTTACTTTAACCGATTTGTACAGTAAATTCTTTCAAGTTACCCTTCTCTATTGTTTGATAGTTTCGACCTTTCTTCACTAACATTTAATTATATTTTAGTAAAGAGATCTAATGATATTTCCGTCTATTTCTTTTGAAAATAGACTCATTAAGGATTTATCCATATAAATTTTAGTCTCTAATGATTTTTCTACATTTCTCTATGATTTTTCAAAGTCAGAACAGGGGAACTCGAACCCACTCTGACATTGTTACACAAAATCAGTTATAACTCAGAATATACAGATCCATTTTCATCACCGTTTCTTCCATGTGAAACTACACTCAATAAGATTTAATTAAATATTTAAATTGAACCTTAACTCTTTATATACAATTTTTTTGAATTTTCAAAGTTAGTCCTCTGATTTTGTTCAAACTGTTTCAATGAAAACATTTCCTTTCTCATGTTCCTTTACACTAATCTCATTCAATCATCTTTATAACACATAACTAAACAACAATTTCCATGCTAACAATTCAAATATATTATGGAAAGTAGACTATAAACTAAAATTTTTGTAGTACTTACAGCAAAAAGGCTGATTTTCTTCTCTTTTCACTCTTTGCTCTTCTCTTTTCCATTATCTTCAATTTGGTCCTTTGACTTGTTTCTCTCCTCTTCAATTTCACATAGACACATGTAGGCTAAATGCTATAATTCAATGATTTTCATGTTAAATAATAGAAAAATACATGTATGTCATGAAAATTGAACCATCTCTTACCTTAGCTCTTGAAATCACAATTTGCTAACTTAGTCCCTATGCTCTTTAACACCTCAAAATGAATTCTATAAGAAGATTGAGGTGTCTACTAACTCTCTTTTATGACTTTATTTAAGAAATTTCAAAGAAAATGGAAGGTTTAGGAACTTGGAAGGCTTAAAAATGGTGGAAGGACCTAATTGGAATAAAAGCAAAAGTTTGAAATGAAAGATGAAGGCTTGGACGGCTAGCTTATGATGGAAAAGATGGTATTTTCATGTTTTAATTACTTTTTCTTCTCTAAAATTCTCTAGATTTCTCCATTAAAATATCTCACTTAATAAAAATGGTAAAGTTGTATTTTTAGTCCTTAAGCCTTCCAGCTTTACCCTTTGGCCCCAAAACTTTGCCTCCAAAAATATCTTCCACCAATTACTCTTTTGCCCCTCCTCAATCAATCTAATTCACATGATTACTCAAAATTCAATTTGGATAATTTGCTATTTAGTCCTTCCTATTTTCCCACATTTACTAATACATCCTTAATTTCTCCAAACGTTTCTAAATTCAACCATATATTCTAATTCTCAATTCTACTCTATCATTGTTCCAAATCCAGTTCAAGCACGCTGATGTTACAATAACTAACATCTGCTTCCGAGTGTTGATCTAACAGCAGCCTAAAATCTTTTAGCTCCTTGAACAGTCCCACGTAACTCAGCCCATGGTACCACCTGTACAAGCGATATGTTAGTCGAAACATATAATAAATAAAAATATTTATACAAACTACGTTTTTATTAACAAATGATGTTTACCTTATTACTAACGGGAACATGTATGGGTCGGTCACTTTGGGATGTAGAAACGATAATCGCCACCAGGCCCACGATTGCAGCAGGAGCAGGCAGACACCAATTACATCTTATTCAATTTTGTAGCCTGAAACAACTTCTGATATAATGTGGATAAGACAACAGATCCCCAACTTGGTTTTCTGCATTGATTAAAGTCCACTAAATGTAGTAGCTACCTTACGTGCACCAAATTTAGAGATTTATCGGGCATTAAAATGCCCCCGATTAACCTCATGATGAATGTTCATGGATATTGTTCTATGATCTCCTCTATTGGGTCTTGAGGAGGCTCTTTGAAATTTTTCTCCAACCAGTTGATCGATATCCGACCACCTTCAAACCTTTTCGGGATCTTTCCTAATAATGCTTTACAGAGGTCCACTTTATCAGGAATGATTACTGATCTTGTGATGACTGGCCCATCTATCAGCAGGTCGAGTTGTAACGCTATATCCTCAAGTGTGATTGTACACTCGTTGCATGGAAGGTAGAAAGTGTGTGTTTCGGGTCTCCATCTTTCCACCAATGCTTTGATTAGTGTAGGATCGAGTTTGCAGTCCCTTAACATGCTACACATATGCAAGAATCTCGTCTCTTACAAGTAACCACGAATTTCAAGCATCGGAGGCATTGCCAAATTATGTATGAACCCCTCTAAAACACAATCATCTGCTTATATATAACATCAAAAAAATTTGTTTCAAAATATTTAAAAAAATAAATTTAACATAATTGAAAATAACGAAATTTAAAATTTCATCTTACCATTGCTGCTTGGGTTGCGGAAATATGCTTCTCATTAAATCGAATTAGAGAGGTTGACATTCATGAACACTGATTCCAAATGAATAAAATACGAAATAATTAAAAAAACTAATATTTTTAAATGAGAATATCAATAAATCTTGAACAAAAAAATTGAGACAGTTTGAGAGAGTTGAAAGAAGGATACGAGTGAAAAAAAAATTAGGGGTATTTATAGGTAAAAAAATTATCGTTGCCCCATTTATATTTTTTTTACTGTTACAACGCCAATGTTCAAAAAGTCGTTGGATTTATTATCGTTAAGGGAAAGCGCCTGCCAACTATGCAAAAAGTGCGTCCAGCTAGATGCACTTTCTCTTTCTCTCTCCTAAAAACGAACTATTTTCCTAAATTAAAAAAAAAACAACTTAAAATACTAATTAAAAAATGACATTTAAGCCTAATTTAGCCCTATTATAAATTATAATTATATTTTTTTATCTTTTTTTTACCTTTTTTTACTTTTTTATTCCTTTTTTTAAATAATTTTATTCAAATAATGTTAAATATTTTAAGCTTAATTTTAATTTAATTATATATCTTAACTTTGAGATGTATTTATATTTTAACCAATTTATTTTCCATCATATTCTAAAATAATGATAGTTAATTAATTGTAAATAAATAATATAATGAATTTATATTAAGGTTATTATTAACTATAAGCTTAAAATACTTAATTTTACTTAAATTCAAATATAATTTAACTAAATTTAATTTTATATTATTTAAATATAATTTTTAGTTACCAACAAGTGTTGGTGTGATGATAAGCCACATTGTATTCTTAGGGAGAGAATATATATTTGAACCTTGGAGACAACAGTATTAAAAGCGGTAGTCATAAACTTTAATCATGAAAGAATATCAACGAACCCTAATCATGAATTTTAAAACAGACACGAAGAATACAAAAAAAATCCAATTAATTACATTCTTATTTTGTAATTAAAAATGGAGAATAAAAGAATAAAAAAATATACACAATAATAAAAAATTTCTTGAGTTATATTATAAATCCTAAAAAATTATATTATAAAAATAATTTTTGTGTATTATATAAAGTTATAACAAAAAAAAATTACATTATTTTGATCCTGAAAATTCTCTAAAGTTATGGCAAAAATGTATATCACAAAAAATAATTTACGTTTATAAAAATGTTATAATATATTTATTTATAAAAAAATTATGGCAAAAAGTATGGACATAATTTATTTATATGTCCATGTTATATATTATAAAAATAATATGCTTATTTATATAAAAAAATGTTATGATTTTTTGTCATAATTAATTTATAAAAAATAACTTTTTAAATTTATGACAATTATTATTTTTACTTATAAGAAGTGTTTTAAAAATTATTGGACTTTTAAAACATTCTTATTAAGGTTATCTATTATAATTTTATATTATTTTAAACTTAATTTACTTACTATAAAAAAAATTATAATCTAGCGTAACTTTTTCTCTAAAATAGTTTTATATATGTTTCTATAATTAAAGTTACAAATTATTTATACCGTGAACTTAATAAATATGAAATGTTGGAGTAATTAGATAAATTTACATATGACTTTTGTTGCTTTTGGTATTTTTATTAATAATTATATTATCGACTACTTTTTTGGATTAACAAATTACATATGAGGATTTGATTTCAATTTTTGTTACTCGTTTAGAATTCTTTTGTTGTGTTTATACATTTTTTAAAATATAAATTATGTAATTGTATAATTATAATTTATAGTACCAAACATGACATAAAAAATTATGATATAATTATATTTTATCAACCAATCACATCTATAGAATTACAGTTACATTCAGATACTTTATATTATTCAATCAGACCTTAAATCTTAGAAATATGTTTTGCTGTTATATTTATATTAATTTTACTGTAAATATATCAAACGCTCTTGTTCTCAATAAAATTGTCACATTTTAACTTTTAATAATAAAAAATTTTCAACCTTTGACTGATTATTTTTCAAATTTTATTATTAATAAAAAATTATAAAATATATTTTATAAATTATAATAAAGTGTTTAAAAATATATATATTTTATAAAATCTATACTACTGAATATAAAAGGAAGGCCCTAAAGCCTTCCTTATATGACACTTGTACTTTTGTTTTATGCAAAGATGATAGTCTAAATTTTAATTTTAATCTCTTTACTCTTTTCAGTTTATATAAGAACGATTAAATTTCAGTTTTAATTCTTATTTTTTTCAGTTTTTAAATTTGATATTTATATTTTAATTTTGACATAATTTGATGCTTTAATTTTTATAATGTTATTAGTTAGTTTAAATATTTTGTTATGATTAAAATTTTGATTTGAATTTTTAAGAATTGTTAATATTATTAAATTTTTTTATTAAATTTAAGTATATTAGAATATCATTTTTTATTACATAAATATTAATTGAGTATTTTTTTAATTTTAAAATATGATATCGATAAATTTTATAAAATAATTATAACGATATTAACAAATACGCTTAAATTTTTAATTTTGAAAAATAAAGGAGCTAAATTACTACTGTATATAAAAGAAAGGCTTCCTTACATGACATTTGTACTTTTCTTTATATCAAAAGATATGTCTAAATTTCAATTTTAGTTCTCTTCTTTTTTTAGATTATATAATAATGATTAAATTTTAGTTTTAATTTTTATTTTTATTTTTTAATTTTAAATTTAATTTTATATTTTAATTTTGACATAATTTGATATCTCAATTCTTATAATATCATTAGTTAATTTAAATATTTTATTATGATTAAAATCTTTATGTAAAATTTTAAAAATTGTAACACTATTAAAATTCTCTATTAAATTCAAGTAAATTACAAAGTCATTTTTGTTACATGGATAAAAAGTGAGTAAATTTTTTTTAATTTCAAAATATCATATCAACAAATTTAATAGAAGAATCATAATAATGTTAACAAATGGATTTAAATTTTTAAATTTAAAAAATGAAAAGACTAAATTCTTGAAAATAAAATTATGAAAATTAAATTCTAAATATAATAAGAGTACAAGAGCTTTGAGCATGTTATAACATTTACATATTTACTTTATGAAGTGAAGGTAAAAACCATACTAAGGCTCCGCTCAGTAGAGCTTTTTGAATGAGCTTTTCATTTGAAAAAGTGCTTTTTGACAAAAAACCCTGCTGAACAAACTGCAGTGCATTGTTTTTTTTTCCCACTTTTTCACGAGCTTTTCTAACGTTAGAAAAGCTGAAATTTCTAGCTTTTTTTAAGCCAAAAGTCCTTTTGGTTGGTGAATCTCTCTTTGTCCTTCTCTTTGTTTTCATTTTCACTATTCTGCTTCCAAAAACCGAATTGCTTTCTCAATCAAAGCAACATTCTCTCTTGCTTTCTCAATCATTTCAAACTTTCCAATCCCTAAAGGCTCAGAAAAGTTTTCTAGAAATTCTAAAGTTCTTTTCCTAATCTAAGAAAGAAGAGGAAAACTTGAGCTTGATTTTCTATCAAGTATTTTTTTCCTTTTATGAATATGATATTAAAATGTGTTTTAATTCAATTTTTAGGAATTTTTTTTGTTTTCTTGTCTTTGGATCTGTTGATTTGATTTACTGGAAACACTTTCACTAATTTTGGATAATTGGAATTGAATTTATTGGATTCGATGTATGGTATTTGTGGCTTGTGAAGGTATTGATTCAAGAACAAAGCAATCAACCTAGCTTCTTTTTTTTTGGTTCAAAATAGTGTAAATTAATTGTCTAAGATTGTAAATCTATGAGTAACTGAAACCATGTAATCCTTGTTCTAGCCAAATATTCATAAAATTCTCCTCATGGTAGACTGTAAATTGAGTTTGAACTGGGTTTATTTGATCATTATTGTATATGTATAGAGGTTCATATGTTATACCTATATCTGAATATGCATCAGGAAAGGATTTCAAACTTTGGTACTTCATATAGAATGAAAATGTTGGAGCAATAGTATGGCTGTTCGATGTTGCTGGAATTGGTCGATTGTTGAGTAAAAGATAGTTTCTTTCTTTAAGATTATTGGATTTTGTTTAATTATATGACTTTGGGAGTCCAGATCATAAGTTTACTCACCAGGTAAGCTTATTATTGCCAATGGATGTCAAGTTAGTTCTTTGAGTAAAATCCTTCTTTTCTATTCTACATAATCTCATAAATTCGTCCTATATCTTGGATTATTATTTTTTACTAGGAATAAGTTGACCTAGTGGCAGTTCTAGCTTGCTAACCTTAAGCTTATAGAATTGACCATTGCATTCAACAATCAATTGTTTTTCATTAGCACTATTTTTGTATGGGAAAAGTATAGAAAATTTGTTTGTTGTTTCTGATTTTAACTTCGAGTTTTATGTATTTTGGCTATATTAGTTATGCTACCACTTGGTTTGTACATAGAACAAGCATGCTGTTTTCCTAGTAAATGTTCACAGTATTTTATGATATATCCTTAAGTTGGTGTTATTAACTTTTGTCATTGATGTGTTATTGCAACATATTAAAACAAACCTGTAACTATAGTTGGTTGCACATTCATCCTGTCTTCAGTGTTTTTGATACTTGCATTTTATTTGGTGAGTTAATTCTTGGTACAGAGCTCTGTATCTATATGTCATCTATTTAAAGTATCCTTCTTAGCATATTTTCTTATTTTCGTTGGTTCAACATTTAACATTTTGTAGGGCACAACTGACATTGATCAATTAGGAAAGATCTTTACAGCTTTTGGGACCCCAACATCTTTTCAATGGCCAATTATGTAATACCTTCTTGATTATGTAGAATACCAGATATGTTTCCAATGGCCAGTGATGATGCTTTAGATTTATTATTGAAAATGGTTACTTATGACCCAAAAGCTAGGATTTCAGTGAAGCAAGCATTAGAGAACAGGTATATGAAATCTTCCAATTAGAAATATGAGAATAATATTTGGTTCGTTTTTCTCATTTTATTTCCTGTTCAGGTATTTTTCATCTACGCTTCCACCTACAGATCCAACTAAGCTCCCTAGGCCTGCTCCTAAAACGCAAGCATCAGATTTTAATCCTCAGGATGGTCCCATTATCCTTTCTCCCCCATGGAAGTAAAAAAGTTGGGTGCACTGCACATAAAGGGTTCTAAAATGCTATTGTATTTTGCAGGTGGATTTGGGAACCGATACTAGGCATATGTTTTGTAAAGAGAGTGATTTGTTAGTTGAAGATGATTGAAGGTTCTTTTGATCAACTGTATTTCATAATTGAGCAGTTGTTATTTGCAATTATAATGTTGTTCAGTTGCTGTTACATTTATGTTAGTAACTTATTGGAGATGATAATAATTGTTTAAATGTTAAAAAAGCTTGGTGTTTTTAAACATACCTTCATAAAATCTTTGGAGGGAAAATATGAACTCATTAAAAATTTTGATATGTTAGGTTTATGTTTTTTATGTTATGTTAATATCTAATATTAGTTATATATTCAAAATACATTTTAAAATAAAATAATACAAATGTGTTAAAATTATTAATTTAAAATATTTTTTTTTTAAAATTATACAACTGTGTTAATATCTAATTACAAATATTTAATGATTATATTTAAATATTTAAAATATACTTTATATATTCTAATTAAATTCTATAAATAATTAATATTAATTATTAGATATATTTAAAATTAATATTTCATATATTAAAAATATTAACAATAAGTTATAATAAATTATTTTTATATTCTTGTTAAAATATTATAATATTAACTAATTTGAACATTATTTAAATGCATATTTATTATTTTATAATTCCATGTCTAAAATAGATATTTTATTTCTTAAAAGCACTTTTCGACAATAATGTTAAACACTCAAATATTAAATCAAACTTTTCAAAAATACTTTTCAAAAATATTTTTTTATTGCGCTTTTTAAAATCACTTCTTAAAAGTGTGCTAAATTAGCCCTAAAACTTCTATATTAAAAGACCTTTCTCCTTAAGACAGGTGTCACACACCCACTTGCTTCTTTCTTTTTCTTTTTTCATTTTATGAAAGATGATTAATTTTCAGTTTTGATCATTCTAATATACTTAAATTTAAGATTAAATCATTATACTTTAGTTTCTATCATAATTTTATTTTTATATTTTTATAATTTTATTAATTACTTGAAATAGTTAATATCATTAGTTTTTAATTAAAATATTACTTGATTATACATAATTTGAAGATGAATTTTAAATCCATAAAGTTGAAAGATTAGATTCTTGAAAATAAAAGTTAGAAAACTAAATTTTAAATATACGAAGTGTAGAGACTTAAAACCATGATTGTCTTGAACCAATTGAATCGGTTGAGGTGCCAGTTCGGAGAGAAACATCAAATCGGTTGATCCACAAACTAATATGAACCAATAGAATTAGACTAAAAAATAGATTGAACCAATTTTTTTTTTTATGTTTTTTAATTATGCATTTAATCGAAGCGTACAAACTAATAATTTTACCAGTTCGATTATCGCTTTGATTTTAAAATTTTATTTAAAAAATATTTAATTTTTAATTTTTTTTATAATTTAATGCAAATAAATAATCAATTCAATATGAAGCTTGGATAGATTACACTAATTTAATTAATTAAAATGGTCGAACATATAATTCCTTCGTGAAATAGAGAGAAGGGCTGATTCATAGTGGGTTGCTTTTGTGTTTGAGCCCAACACAGACCTCTCTGAGTGAATGAATGCTTTTGTATTTTGTAAAACGAGCTTTGATCTGATACGCTCCATCACCATTTATAAAGCAGACTGTGTTATGTAATTTCTCTTCCCTTTTTCATCGTTTTCATTTGGGTCTGAAACCGAGACACCCAAAGATTCTTTCTTCTTTTAACGTTTTTTTTTTTTGTTTCCACCCAAGGCGTATTCCTCGTGACTCGTGATCTTCTCCACTTCTTCCCTCTTTTTCTTTGTTTGGTGTGTTATAATCCTCTACAACGCACCTTCACGCCGAGAGAGAGAGAGAGAGAGAGAGAGAGAGAGAGAGAGAGAGAGAGATGACATCGGATGGGGCGACGTCGACGCCGGTTCCAAGGAGGAAACCGTCGTGGAGGGAGAGGGAGAATAACAGGAGGAGAGAAAGGAGGAGAAGAGCCATTGCTGCTAAGATTTATACTGGCCTTAGAGCTCAAGGGAACTACAATTTGCCCAAGCACTGTGATAACAATGAGGTCCTCAAAGCTCTTTGTTCCGAGGCTGGTTGGGTCGTTGAAGATGATGGCACCACTTATCGCAAGGTTTCGTACTTACCCTTCTCTTCTTTTCATAATCTTAGATCTCTGTAAAAGAAACTGCATTCTTTTTTATAGCTTCAATGCTCATTTGTTTGTGCTAATTCATGTTGGATCTAGTTTTTTTTTAATTGCTCTCTGGGCTTTTCCTTTCCCTTGATCTCTTCGGTTTCAGTTTGATTTTGATTTTGTTGAGTTGGGTTTTAATTGAAATTGTTTGTTCAGGGATGTAAGCCACCTCCAATTGAGATAGGTGGAAGTTCAAGCAAGATTACCCCCTTTTCATCCCAAAATCCAAGTCCATTATCATCTGCATTTCCAAGTCCAATTCCTTCATGTCAAGTCAGTCCTTCCTCCTCGTCCTACCCGAGTCCCACTAGGTTTGATGCTAATAACCCCTCTACTCTTCTTCCCTTCCTTCGAAACGCCATTCCTTCATCTCTGCCTCCACTCAGAATCTCAAACAGTGCCCCTGTTACACCCCCACTTTCATCACCTACCTCAAGAAATCCTAAGCCACTTCCCAACTGGGAAAACTTTGAAAAGGAATCCATGGCCTCTTTTAACTACCCTTTTTATGCTGTTTCTGCCCCAGCTAGTCCTACCCACCGTCATTTTCATGCCCCGGCTACTATACCGGAATGTGATGAATCCGATACATCTACGGTTGAATCTGGACAATGGATAAGCTTTCAAAAGTTCGCACCTTCTACATCTCAAGTGCCGACTTCTCCAACTTTCTTTAAACTTGTGAAACCTTTGCCTCCCCAAAATTTGCACAATGATTTGGGCGTAAAAGATAAAGGGAGAGGTGGCAGAGTTTGAGTTTGAGAGTGGACAGGTGAAGCCATGGGAAGGAGAGAGGATTCATGACATAGGTATGGATGATCTGGAGCTGACGCTCGGAAGCGGAAAGCCTCAGTGTTAAACCGAGCCTAATGGTGTCGCCAAAGCATGTTAAAACCAGAGACAAAAAAAAAACAAAAAAAAAAAGCTCACAGTTCTGTTCTGTCATCTGCACTGTTCTGTTCTGTTCTTCTTTTTACGAGTTAGTTGAAGCTGAAAGAAATACCCGGGTTGAATAGTCATAACTTGTAGATACAGAGGGATATTTCTGGGTGTGATAGAGTTGGGAAAACCTCATGCAATTAACGTTGTTTTAGTGGTTTGTACTGTTAATGGATGTATCATGTTCTTAGGCACTTCTTTGTGTATTTTCCCATATCCTTTTCAGCTTTCATTTACTTCTGCAATCCAATCCAAACTTAATCGGAAGCAAATTAGTGTTTTTTCATTTTTATTTGTACCGTTAAATACTAACATTGATCAATTTTAATTAAAAAGAAATGGATGAAATTTTTAACTGAATAATGATCGATTTATTCTTTCATCTAATATCGAAAAATTAATTTATTTATTTTTAAAAAAAAATAAAATACAATCCGATTCTTATAATGAAGATTTCGATAATACTTTTACTAAAAAGTAAACAAACATGTTTATTGCGCCAACATGCATTGGTTCGTGTATTTAGTAATTTTGAGATTGAAGCCTAATATGTTTAATATTCTTTTTGCTTTCTAAGTTGCGACCTCCATTGTTGAAAAAAATCATACTTGGACTCCCTCCCTATGGACCCGACAAGTCCCACTCGTACACCCAAATAATTTGACGATCATCATCATCATAAGAATAGTTTAAAAAAGAAAATGTAGAGGAAATTAGATTGCAGAGCTGTATTGCAAGAGCAGTCTACACTGTATGATTGGAATGGTGTGGTCTTATCCATATATCTCTTCACTTAATTCAGCCTCCAACCTTCCATTTTGTTTCCATTCCGGCCTTGGCTCATCCCCCATGTTGCTTTCTGTCATAGGATATATATATTATATTATCATTTTATTTTTAATTCTAAAAAAATTAAAATTATCTTCCTTAGTTTTGTTCAACTCGTATTATAATCATGGACTAAATTTTCTAGGACTTTGGTTGTTTGATCGACTCAGTTGGATCACCTAAGTTTGAAAGTTACTAATGATATGCCCTTGTTGAAAAAAAAAACGCGAACAAAAGTTTTTCTAGATTTTTCATTCTAGGAAAGGTTTCACATTGAATTATTTTCTTTATTCGAAGATTAACTCTTTATATATCTTTAAAATTAAAAAAATTCAAAATAATTGTTTTGTAATATTTTAAAACATCGTTAGTTTTTTAGAGGAATATAATTAAATAATATGATATTAATCTAAAATAGGCTTAAGGTAAAAAATCCTTAGTAAAAAAATAAAAATGCAATTAGGCCCTTAGGAAACAAGTTCATCCTATTGAGCTCTTAATGACTCCCCAAAAACAACTAAGCTCTTTTGTTAACAGAAATCATCAATTGAATGGTTTAATCGTTAACTTTGCTGATGTGGTATGCTGACATGAAAAAGGATGATAACGTGGCATGCCACGTCAGGTAAAAATAAAAAAATAAGTGTGATGATGTAGCATGTCACGTTAGTGTTGTAATAATCAAAAACGAAAAAATGTTAATCAAAAGATTTAATTAATCTTATTTAAGAGTTTAAAAACTTAATTAAATGTTTAATTGATTTTATTTGAGAAACTTATATTCCCTTTTTCCTATATTAAAAGTGTCATAATTCATTGGGTTTTATCTCATAAATTAATGAAGGGAGGTTTTAAAGAAGTTATGGGCATCTTTAATAGATTTATAAAATATTTAACTTTTGTTTCATTTATTATTCTTTTTTCACTCAATTTTGTGGGTTTGGTATATAAAAAAAACTTTGTTGGTTTGCAATTATTTAGTATTAACTGAAGTATACATTATATTTAATATAGGCTTATATTAGAATATTGTATAATTTATAATTTAATTTAATAATAATTATATGTTTATGATTTTAATTGAAAATTATTAAATTAAAAGAACGAAGATAATTAAAATGATAAGTAATTAAAAAAGGTAAATTTACCTTTTAATCTAAAATTTATTTAATAAATAAATCTCTTAGAATTAGTGTATTTTTCATCAATGTTAGGAAGTAGATGGTGTTTTTTTTTTTTCTTTGATTTTACCAGATCTCGGGGGAGTTTGAATAATTTTTTTTCTTAAATATAATTCAATTTTGTACGTTTAATAGGAATATTTAAAAAAAAAGCAAATGTTTTTTTAATAGAAAATATCATTTTGTTGCTCTAATTCTACATATAGACATGTATTAGCATATTTCACATATTTATATTAACTTTTAAAATTATCCTTAATTTATAATATGATATTTGAGGCTTTTTTACATATATAAAATAAAATAAAATACTAAAATGATATATCACCCCAATTAATTACGGGAATGGTATGGACATGGTGGTGGAGGGTGATGAAGAGGCGGCACCACCCCCTTTTCTGACACATGTCACTGACGATGAAAGAAAAAATAAAAAAATTATTTTTTATATGGAGAAGGTTTGTTCATAGGCGAGACCGACTACAATCTATAGACCTGAATACAACCCGATGACTCGAATACAAAAACTGATGAAGCCCACCTAACAGGTGACACCGATGCTACTGCTCGCTAATGGGACAAGACCCTTAAGGGTCTCGTGAAGCTTGATTCTTGGGGACTTTATAATGGTCCCCCAACGTGAAAAAAGAAAAGAAAAGAGAGGAGCATTTACATAAGAAGAGAAAGAGCAAAATAGAGAAAGAAAAATATATTAGCAGAATAAAGAAGAGAAGAAAAGGGGAAGGAAAAAAAAGAGATTAGTAGAAGAGAAGAAAGATAGAAGAGAGAAAGAAAGAAAGAAAGGAGAAGGGAGGCTAAAAGGAGAGAACGAAAAAAAAAAAATCCAAGTATGGTTTATGGTTTGAAAAATAAGGTTGTGGGTTAAATTTAGGGTTATATAGAAAAGGGATTGGGGGATATTTACATTATGAAATAGGTATCGATTTAGGATTATGTAGATAATAAATGTGTACATGTGAGTTGAAGTTTTGAGAAATTCTATGTTTATCGGTGGTTTATTAACGAGTTTTATATACAACCATTGATGTTGATTATATGTATAGTAAACTATTGATATTCTTTTGAATTAGGAACATCAAAAGTTGGCCAGAGTGGTTTAAAACTTTTGGATTCAGAGAAGAAGTCATTCAAACAAAAGATGGCTATGGAGAAAGTAGAATATTAGAGAAAAAGGAGTTAGAATGTGAAGAACAAGGTGGAAAGAATAAGGTATAATATAGGTTCTAGTTATACATGAGTAGTATGCAAACATTTTTGCGAATTGTGAGCACAATGGATTCATCAACTCTTATGTGAACATGGATATGGTTTATGCTGTACTTCGTCAAGGTCGTGGCATGGGAGGTTAAAACATGTTTGCAGTTTGTTTACCTCTCAGTCTTTAGCATTTTGGTTGGACAGAACCAAATATGGAGACATTCGCAGACACTTTGGTTTCCTTGTCTAATTATAAAGTTGTTTTCTACGGTCGGAGTCAAATTATACTGTAATGAACCAATGACTCATCTAATCCAGCCAATAAACAAGAATGTTATTTGCAACACCATCCGTTATTCTGAGGATATTAATTCTAAGATTTGTTATATCAAAAATGGGAAAATTGCAAAGAAAATGGTCATCTAAATTTGGCTATTAAATTATGAAAATCTTTGTCTGGACCAAATGGTGAGTATTCATTGCCAATGAGGAGGTTGAATTTGGGTTTGGATCAATTTGAGATGTTTTTTTGTTATGTTATTATAATGCAGTGTAAAATGTAACGCCCCAAAAATTTTGATTGTTTGTTGTTAATTCTTTCAACTGTACCCTTGGCATTGAACCCTCCATTTAAGTTTAAATCTCTGTGTTATCATGTCAACAATGAACCTAGTGGTTCAATGGTTAAGCATTTGTCTTTGGTCTTGTGTTCGAGTCTCTATGTTGGCGATGGTGAAGTATATTTTTATGTTACTTCGTTAATTTTTATTTTTTATTTGTTTATTTGAAATGATTAAACGAGTTTTATTTCCTCTTCCTTATTTTTTTTCACATTCTTCGTCTTTATTTTTCCTGCTCTTTTTATTCTTTGTTGTCTCCCTTCATTATTGCTGTTGAATTTTGTTTAACGATTGACGCTGTCGTCGAATAGTTGCGTAGACTGTTATTGTTCGATTAAGAGGTTAATGTCACTAGCCTTTAGTTTAATTTTTGTTTCGTTCATTTTTGGTTCTTTCGTTAAATCGGTGTTTTTCTCAATTTGGTCGAATTCTCTGTTGAATTGTTCAATTGTTGTTTTTTTAGGAGATCGTCTTGAGGATAATGTTCCCTCCGACATTTGTAATATGTGAATCGACTGTTCAATGCAAGGTATGTGTTGTTGATCTTCGACTTGGGGTTTTGACGTCGAAACCTTTCGACTTAACTCGATCTTGTGTGCTTAATCAGGAGTAGCGTTAGTAAATCCTTGTTTAATTGGTTGTTACTTTACCGTTTTAGGTTCAAGAAACACATTTGGTTGCTTTTATATCATCGTATAACAGGTGGGTACAAAAAACCCCAGTTTTATGTTATTCGATCATCGAAAAAATAGAATTGTTGACGCCACACGAACGTGTGTGCATGCCGTTTAAGCCACACGGTCATTTGGTAAGTTGTGTGGCGGACTGTGTAACTCATTGTTTCTGAAATTGAGAACATGGGTTGTGATGGAGCGTGTGTGAGAAAATAAGATGCAGGGTTAACACGGGCATGTGTCTAGGCCGTGTAACTCATTGTTTATGTATTAAGGGCACATGGACAGGAGACACGGACGTGTGCCAGATCATGTGAGGCACACGGGCAATCACACGGACGTGTGTCCAGACCGTGTAACTCACTGTTTTGAAGATAAGGTCACACGAACAGTCACACAGTCGTGTAGAGCCACACGGGCATGTGGGCTTAAATTGTGAAATTTTCGATAAGGTCGTAATTATCGTGCAAGAAGAACTTAGGCCGTCTACAAAGTTCATATTAAATGAATTGAACTGTATAACTATTGAATTGTGACTAGAAATGAATTTTGAGTAACCGTAAGTGATGATTATTACTATTATTGACATATTCGATATACCTAAACTATATGTAAAACCTTGTATTTGTTATCTGAATTCTACATATGCATGGGGTGAGAAGTTTGGAAAGAAGGAAGTGTTCTGTTCTGAAATAGTGGCTATGCCACCAGTTACTGTAAATTGAATTGGTAGCTTAATTGAAATTACTAAACTGGGTCACACAGACACTAGGGTTGGATGGGTATTAAATACTTATGTGGTGTGTTGGGATGGGCAGAGATGGTGTGTAGTGGATGAGGTAGGAAAAACTGCACATGTATCTGTTTTTGTATCTGTATCTGTATCTGTATGTGAATCTGATCATCTGTTATTTATTTGGAATGGATCATCCTATTTGATTTATGAAATGTGAATAGTCGACATCTGAAACTAATAATGTCGTAATTTGAATTAATTTAATTTCTAATTTACATTGAGCTTAACACTCTCTAACTTATGAAGTAATATTTCAGGTAAACCTCATGATTGAACGGGTCGACGGTTGGAGAGCTCGATCTCATTATCTTTCATTTATGTTTCCAGGATTTAACTATGATTTCGATTCCCCCTTAACTATGATTTTAGATTCTGCTTTATAATTCAAGACTTAATTATGTTTACACAAGTTGTTTTAAAAGTCGGGTTTAATTGAGAAATATTAATGTAGCATTCTAGACTTGGTGTTACCGTCCAGGTCGGGTATAGAGTGTTACATTTATTGGTATCAAAGTTAGGTTTACAACACTCGAGCTGTGTATTTGGGTTTCTGATTTGATAAAATATGTTTTAAATTAAATATTTTCATACCATAAGCTTTGTAGTTGGTTTAATAAAGGATCTAGTCTCTGATATGTTATGTGTGCAACGTATTGTGATAACTAATTCTATTGATTAATTCTGCAATCTGAAATGAATTGTTATAAAATCTCTGATAGAGACATTAAACTGATCTGTCCACTTCTGATATTGTAAATACTGAAAAGTGTGAGTTCACACGGAAGTCGTAGATGTGGGTCTCATGAGCACCGTGAGCATCATAGGGGAGCTCGAGTTGAGTCATCCTCTATGGGTAATATACCCAATCTAGAGACCAGCGAGATCGTTGGCACTCTTACTGCTAAAACTATGTCTCAAACTTTACCAGATAGGGATTATTTAGTGTCTTAAGTTATGTTATGAGTTCTAGAGAGGGTCATTGGGGCCTATCTTAGACCTGAAGGTGGAGGTCGACTACTGAACGGATCTTATCGAATGGGGCTGAGTTATTTAAGGGTGTTACTAGAGTTGCCCCTACTGTGGTCGAGTATTAGCTTGATGCCACTGAGTGTATCATGAACGACATTTTATTGTACTTCTGTATAGAAATTGAGGGGTGCAATTTCCTTTCTTCTAGATGGGGCCTATCAGTGATAGTTGATAGTTGAGTAAGACACTCAACCTGATTAGATTACTTGGAACTTTTAAGGACACCTTTTGAAATAAATGTGTGTGGGGCGAGTTATGTGGAGGCTCGTCGAGACGACTTTATGATTTTGGTTTAGGGGACATTGGTTGTGATTGAGTATGACAAGAGTGTTCGATTTGAGGAAAGACTTCGATATGATATGTGAGTTTTGATAACTCCTCAAAGGGAGCGAATCTTTTTGTCTTGGTTGACAAGGCAAAGATAATAGAAGAGATTAAGTACACTGAGTGCGAAAGAAGGGGATCAAAAGAGAGGTTAGGGCAAGGGAAAGAAGTATTCATATCCCTTTAGTTCTATTTAACGCCTTAAAAAATAAAAAATAGGTTAGAACCGACTGCCTCCTAACCTCGAGACATCTATCGCTTTTAATGAGATTCCACGATGTGTTGACTGTGAGAGGCACCACTTAGGCTAGTGTTGATGGAAATCAGGGCCTATCTTCGTTGTGGGTCGATGGAGCATTGAGTTCGAGACTGTCCACATCGACCTGATTAGGTGCCAGTCTAAACATCAGCTTTAGCTTCGGATGCTGTTCAACCTCTAAGAGTAATGTCATAATCACCTAGAGGTCGTGGTATAGTCAGGGGTGGTAATGGATTTGGTAAGAGACAGAGAGCATCGGGCAAATATGCGAGTTTGACTAAGGCATTTCAACCTGCGCTTGTGTACTTGACGAGGCGTCGTGAGGATAGGGACGACGTCGTCGATGTTATTGAGGGTATGCTTTTTATTTATTTTGTATCTTATTTTGCTTTGATTGATATAGGTTCTACTAACTCTTATGTATCTAGTATTGTATATGTGAATTAGGTATATCTATTGAGTGTACTACTAGAGAAGTTACTTTGACTAGTCTTATAGGTCAATCAGTTCGGGTTGATAAAGTTTACAGACATGTTCCTTTAGAGATTTAGGGGGTTGTGTTTCTGGCCAACTTGATGGAATTGCCTTTTAGTGAGTTCGATTGATTCTAGGAATGGATTGGCTCATAGAGCATCGTGCTAATCTTAATTGTGCTTCTAAACGGGTTATTTTGAGAACCAATGAAAACTGCGAAACCTTCATAATTGGGGAACGTAGAGATTATTCTTCTATTATAATCTTCGTCTTACTAATCAAAAAGTTAATCCGAAAAGGGTGCAAAGCATACCTTTCTTTTGTATCCAACTCTACTTCAGCTAAGCTTTCTATTAAGGACATTCGTACGGTCATGAACTTCCCAGATTGTCCTGAGAAATTGCCAGGTGTACCACCGACCAAGGAGGTCGTGTTCAGTATTGATCTGTTATTGGGTACGACTCCTGTGTTCATAAAACCATACTGTATGGCATCGAAAGAGCTTACGAAGTTAAATGCTCAACTTCAGGAACTTCTCGATCGAGGGTTCATTAGATCGAGTGAGTCTTCATGGGGAGCACTGGGTTTTTGTCAAAAAGAAAGATGGTACGATAAGAATGTGTATCGATTACCATCAGTTGAACAAGTTGACAATTAAGAACAAATATTCGCTTCCAAGAATCGACGATTTGTTCGACCAGTTTCGCGAAGCATTTCTGTTCTCTAAGATCGATCTTCATTTCGGTTACCATCAGCTCGAGGTTAAGGAGACTGATGTCTTCAAGATCGCCTTCAAGACTAGTTATGGATATTAAGAGTTTCTTGTTATGCCTTTCGGCTTAATGAATGCTCCGACTGCATTTATGGACTTGAGGAATCGGGTGTTTTAATCGTATTTGGATTAGTTTGTTGTGGTCTTCGTTGATGACATAATGATTTACTCAAAGATTGAAATCAGGCACGACGAACATCTTCGTATAGTACTACAGACACTTCATGAGAAACAGTTGTATGCCAAATTTATTAAGTGTGAGTTTGGTTGTCCAACGTTGCTTTTTTAGGGCATGTTGTAATTGTCGAGGGGATTTGAGTCGATCCCAAGAAAATCAAGGCTGTAGTTGAGTGGAGGTATTATCTGTACAATGAGAGGTGTATTTACACCGATCACAAGAACCTCAAATATCTATTAATTTAGAAAGAGTTAAACCTTAGGCAATGTAAATGGGTTGAGTTGCTTAAGGACTACGACTATACGATAGAGTATCATCCTGGTAAGGCTAACGTCGTATTTGATACTCTTAGTCGTCGAGCAATGTTTGATCTGCAAGCGATGTTTGCCCGATTGAGTTTATTCGACGACGAGAGTCTATTAGTTGAGTTACAGGTTAAACCAACTTGGGTGTATTAGATTTGGTTTAGCATTAGTGTCAGATTGTGTCTGGTGAAGTTTTTGAATTCGATTTGAATAGTGACAGAGTACTGTGCTTTTAGGGTCAGATTTGTGTGCTTAATGATTTTGAATTAAGACAATCGATCCTACAAGAAATGCATAGTAGTCTTTATCCTGTGCACCTTGGTGCAAACAAAATTTACCTAGATATTTGATAACTTTTTGGTGGCTTAGTTTAAAATAGGGAGTAACAACATTTATTTCTCATTGCCTAACATGTTAGAAGGTTAAGGCTGAGCATCAGTTTCCCTCAGGGTTGCTTCAGTCAATTAAGATTCCTCAGTGGAAGTGGGGACGTGTAACGTTGAACTTCGTTAATGGGTTACCTTTGACACCCAATAAGAAGGATTCAGTGTGGGTTATTGTTGATCGATTGACTAAATCTGCTTATTTTTTACTGGTTAAAATTGATTATTCGCTATAGAAGTTAGCTAAGTTGTACGTTTATGAGATTGTGAGGTTGCTCGGAGTTCTAGTTTTGATCATTTTGGATAGGGGTCTGTGTTTTACCTCTCAGTTCTGGAAGAAATTGCATGAGCCTTTAGGTACCCAACTGAATTTCAGCCCGCATATCATTTTCAAGCTGACAGACAATTTGAGCGAGTCATTCAAATTCTAGAGGATATGCTTCGGAATTGTGTGATTGATTTCAGAGGTAGTTGGGAAAATCACCTTAGAAGTTATGCAAGGCTAATGTATTGTTCAATACTGTCGCTAATTTAACCTTCAACTATCTTAGAAGATTAAACATGCACGAATTAAATATTGTGTCCATTAATTACAATTTCAATCCACTTAAATAATTAATTGAATTGTTACCTTACAATTTAAATGCAAGCATAACATAAGCATTATTTTATTTAATTGAGCAAATCAATAAGGCCTATAACAATACAAACATGATTTTTAATAAATAAAACAATAGAACATAATCAATCTAAGACAAATTAAATTTAAGTCATTTTCATTAAATCAAGAGTATCAAAACAATGAGTATTCATCATAACAGAAACATGAAGATAAAAGAGTAGAGAACTAGAAAGCAAATCTAGTTTCTCTCTGAAGCCACTAGCACGCTCATGTTCTTCTCTGCTCATCCTTTCAATCAGAAGCTCCACAAACACTCGAGTGTTGCTACTCCAAGGCGAAAGAAAGCTCTTTCTCTAGAGGGGAAATCAGCAAAGGAAGGGACAAGAAAGAAATGGAAAGCAAAGGGAGAAAGTGAGTGAAGAGAGAATGTGTTGTGGATGAATTGAGTGATGAATGAGGTAGCAAAGGGGGGTATTTATAGGTGGGAGTGGTTGCTAAATTTGGCAAAGAAAATATCAGCCACTAACACCCTGTGGCCGACCATAAAAGGTGCAAAGTTTGAAGTTTTTAACTTTGCTATATTTGGCTAGGGGCAAATCTTTAAAGGCACAACAAGTGGAGGGGCTTGGATGAGATTTTTTGGAAACTTTGATGGATAATTTGCAAGTTATAAAATCAGCTATTTGAGTTGATTTGGGTCAGCTTGTTGGACGAGTTTGGGCTGCCCGATTGCCTGTTGAATTAGTCTTTTTTAATCAACACAACTAGGACTCCTTCCATACTATAATTAATAATTATTATTTTAATCCAACTTAAATTGAATTAAAATTAAAATTAATTATAATATGTATTAATATTCACGATTGGATCATCTTAGGCTAAAAAATTAATTGACCTTGATGCTTCACTTTATGCAGAAATTGTCTCAACGATTTGAGCCTCTCGTAGTATTTGTTGAGCCAATTTTCTTCCTTTATGCAAAACTGTCAAAAATAAATCAAATTTATGAAAATTTATTATAAAAATAATTAAAAGTTAATGTGTTGATAATTAAGTGCAAATTAATTATTTTATAATTAAATTATATTTTTCGACAAGAATTACTACAAAACTACATAAATTTAAGCTAGAAAGGGCTTGAAAAAGTCTATATATTTTTGCATTTCCACACCGCCAAACTTAATTCATTGCTCGTCTCGAGTAATGCACAAATTACAAAAGAAGTTGCTTGAAATCACCATTGAAAAATTTCTTCGAAAACCATTTCTTCCAAAGTGATGAGTTTAGTGCAATTATGCTCAAGAACAAGAATTTTGAGATTAAGTAGCTTAAGTATACACATCACTCAAATTATTCTCAACTCTAGTATGACAGTAAAAACATAACTGAATGCTTTCCTAATAAATATATGTTAATTCGTACCAGTTGATTTTTATTTCCTCATCTAAGGTTAAGTTGCAATCCTTAAGTTTAATTATGGTTTCATTTGTTGAATATAGCAATTTCTCTCCACTAATGTAGGTAGCATAGAAATCTGAATCAATAGGTCTTTTATATATGTTGTAACGTGGTTAGGCTAGGGATACGTAAAAGATAGATAAATTTAAGCTAAAACCCTAAACTCAGCTTGCATCGAACCTTCGTAATAATTACCTTCAAATTCACCAACTTTTTTTTTCAAACTTGAGTACACATGCTCCTTGTACATCTATCTTTTTTAAGTACATATGCTCTCTTCTTTCTTTCAAGCATCTTATTATATGTACTACAATTTTTTAGCATTTTGGTACTTCTTAACTCCCCCAAACTTATTTTCAAAGAATATTTTGGATCGAATGAGTCTATTGTTTGGGACAATTTAGAGACAATTATAAGAGAAGAGGTGACTTATTATTACAAGGTTCAAATAAAATCAAGCCATATAGTCTCAAAATTGGGTTTCAAAGGATAATATTTGTTGAGGTTAGCTTGACAGGCTCAAACAGTCCAAACAAGGTTTGCCTAAATCATTTTCAACATTCCATGCCTCCCAGGATTTCGCCTCAAGAAATTACTAAGTCAATTCTAGAGACTTAAACTTTCATGCATACTTAGCTTTCTAAGGAATTAAAAATTGCATGGTACGATTTACGTACTTTATTAAGACTAAAATTCTTGTCATAATTCAACTAACATAACAATCATTGAGATAATAGAATTTTATTTATACTAAAGTTTAGCATAATCAACAAAAATTCAAATTTTTGAAGAAAATTATAATTAAGTCACAAATTAATAAGAAGAAATAATTCTTAAAAGAAATAATTCAATTTTTGATCCCCTACTTAAGATGAACAATTTCCCCATTGTTAAAAAACAATAGAGAGAGTGCAAATATAGAAGTGAATAGATATTGTACACCAGGTAGGATCCAAAAAGAGGAGGTGAGTCAAATTTGATTGCTTAAATACCAAGCTCTTCTTAGAAAAATCCAATCCTAAACATGTACATATCTATTGTCACACTCTTTATTTTATAAATTGTTTACTTAAAATATTTTGAAGGAAAACTAAGAACTAAAAACTTAAAATATCCTAAAAAGTAAAATAAAGTAAAGACAAGATCCCCCCTTTTTATTTATTTGCAGTCCCCTCGAAATTTAATTACCTTGTTCCTTCCTCGACACTATAGTCCATGGTTCGACTATAAGGTCTTGAAATTCAGACACAAAAACAAACAGGTTATGAAATATTTTTTTAACTGCATCACTGATTGAGTCATCTCGTATTTTAAGTATCTCTAGTAAGCTTGTTACTACCACTGCATGTGTTGCAGCATAGCCATTATATCAAACTGTTCACTTTGTGAAATAGTGCTAGATGGAGGGACTCTCAATGTCGGAGTTAGAAAATATGTTAAGGGTGGTTTCAGTTTTAGGCAGGTGGGTGAGTAATCGAAGAGTTGGTGGAGGTGGAGGTTTTAAGGATAGTTCAGGTGCGGTGGTTAGTGGCTTCAAATGAAGGTGTTCGAGGTGTTGATTTAGGGAGTTAAGGGTTGTGACATTAAGGGGTTAAAGGAGATGCACTATTAGGTTACTTGGGAGTGGCGGTGGAGTAAGGTAAGGGCTGGAGGTTTGTGCGGAAAAAGGTTAAGTATTTAACTTCCTAGTAGTGTCTTAAGCTTAATGGCAACACCTTTTTTATCCTAAGTTGTACTAAAATTAAACTGACAAACACTCAAAGGTGCTTAAGGAAAAAGTTGACCCTTTATTTAACGAAATAAATAAAATTTTCTGGCTACTTAGAAAAATATTTTTTGAAAAATTACATTAAAATTGAACTTCCAGGAAAGACTGGAAGGGTCATAGATGGTCTAGCTTAAGGCTCAATCTCCTAAACAAAATTTTAATTAATGTAATGATCCAAAGAAAATTTTATCTAAGTCTATCATTTTATTCAAATGAGAAAAAAACTAAAAATATAAAATAACGATAGAGAAAGTGAAGAGTACTCCCTCCATTTTATTTAGAATCGTCACTGACTGGGACAATGTCAAAAGGTCATCTATCATACCAATCATATTAATTTAGGATGTAACAGCCCGTTTTTCAGTGGTGTTCGAAACAATGATTTTTCAGTGGTGTCGAAAATAGTGATTTCGGGATCATAAACCTGATGAGAAATTTTTATAATGAGTGTTTAAATTAAATAAGTCAATAATAATTTTATTTAGAATTTTGAATTGAAGAATTTTAATTATTGAATTAAAAGTTAATATAAGTGGTTTGGTTTAAAGGTTAACTGGTTTTTAGAAAATGAGGTATCGAGGCCATTTTTTTAAATTTAGGACCATAAATATTTTTATTAAGTATTTACAGAGTTTTATTATATGTGAATTGAGGTTTGGTCGGGTAATTTGATGATTAACTGTTTAACTAAGGAAAAAAGAGTAAATTGTAAAAGAGGTAAAATTTAATTGTTATTGATTAAAAATAGTTAAGGGACCAAAATGGAAATTAAACCATGGTCAAAAAGTCCAAGCGATGGTGGATATGATTATTATCTACTAACTTTTGAGTTATTTATTCATTTAGTCCTGATTAGTTTAAGGCTAAATTGTAAATAAGTTTGTTTGATTGGAATTTAATATAATTGAAGGATCAATTGTGTGATTGGGCCCTCCTTAAATGGCCTAATAATAGAAATGATGTGAAACTCTTTAGATTTTCGTAAATTACAATTAAATCCTAACTAAATGAGAATTTACTAATTAGTCTATTTTTAGTATGATTAAGAATGGTGGTTTTGAGGCTACAAATTCAATATGTTACACCGTAAATATCAAATAATTAATATTTATAAGGTCATTAGTATAATATTAAATTTTGGTTACGAAATTTTGTTGATTAGATAGTTAATTAAGTAAAAAAGATTGAATCGTAAAAGGTGAAAAAGTTGAATTCTATTAATTGAAAGGTAAGTCAAGGTACTTAAATGGTAATATAACCATTAGTAACTTGAGTGGACAAATTTGGCTAGAATTTTGGTTAAAATTAGGTGTGAACAAAGGGCAAATTAGTAATTTAATTTAACAAATGAATTTTAAAGCTAAAATTTAAAAGAAGGAAACAAGCTATCTTCTTCTTTTTAGCTTGTAAGAATCGAAACCTTAAAATTAGAGAAGAGGAAGCCATCGTCCAACTTTGTGTCTTCAATTGGGTGAGTAGATTTCGTTTGTTTTTAGTGATTTTTATGTTTTTGAGTCCATATTAGCTTAGTTTAGCTAACCCACCAATTTGTGATTTTTTCGAATGTTATAAATCTTTCCATTGATTAATGAGTTGTTTCTTGAAGATTTATTGAAGTTGATTAAGTTTGGTTGTTGGATTTGATTATTTTGTAAAGAAGTTTTTGATGATTTTAATGTTTAAGGACTAAAATGTTAAAGTGATAAATTCACAAGGACTTAAGGTGAAATAATGGAAAATTTTGGCCGTTGAAAGACTCATGAACATTCAAAAAATTGAAAATTGAATAAAAATGGTTAATTTGCAAGTTTAAGGCTTAAGGACTAAATTGAATAAAAGTGAAAAGTTAAGGGTAATTTTGTAAAAATACCAAAAAGGCTTATTTTAATAAAATGATTAAAAATTCATGTTGATTTAAATAATTGAATGAAATTATTATAATAGATCAAGAAGGTACCATCGATCGTGGAAAAAGGAAAATTTCGGATTAGTCCTTGGAGTTCACTTTAACTGCAAATTCGTCCGGTAAGTTCGTAACGTTAAATTTGCTTTTAAATAGTATATTATTTGTATTCTTTATAATTGTTGCAGTACAAGTTATGGTACGTGAAATTGAGAAAGATTAAAAAGAAATGAATGAAAGAGATATTAGGCATTGAGCTGGTGATTTGAAACTGACGCGATGGCTAAAGTACCGCATATGTTGCGGTTCCTCATTAGTTAGGTGTGAGCAACATCGTGAGTCGAGAAATGAGAAAAGAATCCAATAATAGATTATAGGCCCTACGATGACTGAGATTTATTCTTGATTTGCATATTCTCATCAACTTAGTGTGAGTAGCATCGTTAGGGAACAATTATATGTACATATACCATTCTAATAGTTGAGATCCTACATTTGTTACGAATTCTGTACAACATCTTGAGTCAATAAAATGTGAAATGAATCCAAGAATGGATTATAGGTCTTACGGTAGCTAAGATTTATGCTAGATTTGCATATTCTCGTCACCTTAGTGTGAGCAGCATCGTTAGGGACTAGTTATATGTACAGATACCGTATCGATGGTTGAGGTACCGCATATGTTGCGAGTCCTCATCAGTTTGGTGTGAGCAACATCGTATACTGGTAACAGAGATGACTGTTGAAGCCCAATTTTTTTCGGGCCCAACTTCAAAACCCAAATAACAAATTTTAAATTTAAATGTCCAAATTACAAGGCCACTTACAATGACCCAACAAAACCTAAAGACCCTAACCCAAACAAGCTCAATAAGCCCAATTACACCAAAAAATAAAATAAAAAACTAAAAACCCTAATACAAGTTGTTCAATCGCCACTCACCCCAGCCACTCACGTACTGCCACGTCAGCAACACCACCACCATCTTCAACCACCGCCACTGCCAAACCTGGATAATTAGGGATGAGTTGAAATCAATTTAATAGCAAAAAAAAAAACAAAACAAAAGATCATCATTGTAAAATGGCAATAAAAGCCAACTCAGATCTTGTTGTATTTTTTACGAACCACAGGAGATCTATTCGCAATACAATTGAAAGTTATTTTTTTGTAAGGTACTACTTTTTTTTATGCATACACATATTTATATTTATTATATATTCATTTTTTTTTATTTTCGAAATCAAATATTAAGAAAATTTAAAATAAAAAGAAGGGGCAAAGTTAAGGTTTCATACCTTGATTTGTCGTCGCCGTCGTAGCCACAAAGAACCCTTCCGAACCAATCGATCTACGCGAGAGAGGGCTCCGATGAAAGTCTTTTAAAGAAAAAAAACTTTTGAAAACTCAAAAAAAAAATCAAAATAGATTCAAAAGAGAACTAAAAAAAATCAAAACTTTTCATATATTTTTTGAAAATTTGATTTGATTTCAAAAGATCTAGGCTAGATCTAAAAATTTCTAAAAAATAGAAAAATAAGGAATTTGTGGATTTTCGGTCGTCGCAGACGGTCGATGGTGGAGCACAGCAGCTCGCCTTGGCCGGCTTGGGAACCTTGGAGAGAAAAAAAAGAGGTTTTTTTTAAAAAAAAAGGAGTGAAATGATTTTTTTTGAAGTTTTTTACCCTTTTATAGCTTCCCAAAACGACGTCATTTTGGGTGTGGCTTAAACGCCCAAAAACGGCATCGTTTTGGCATAATCGACCTGACCCGATCTAAACCCAACAAGGTGATCCGCGTGTTTTTAGAAAAGGGGCAAATTCCCCTTTGGTCCTTTTGCACTTTTTATTTGTTTTAATTTAGTTATTTTGTGCTATTTTTAATTTATTTCAAATTTGTCCAATAATTTTAAGATTTTTACAATTTAGTCCTTGACTCAAAAATGGCCCTAAGGCTGCCACGTATCAAAATTTTGGTTTTATTGCCCACGAAACCCCTATTTTATTTTAAAATTCAAACTTGACCCTTAAACTTTCCAAAAATTCTAATTTGGCCCTCAAATTTTCCAAAAATTTGAATTTAACCCCCTAACCTTTCCAAAAATTTGAATTTGACCCCAAACTTTCTAAAAATTTGAATTTAACCCTCGAACTTTTTAAAATTCCATTTTTGACCCCATTTTTTTATTTTTTTTATTATTTTTTACCTGAAATTACATTTCCTTTTTTATTTAGTCATATATTTATTTTTTCTTTTAATTTTGCCACATTTATTATCTAATTTTGTAAATTAGGCCCTATTAGTTTTTAAATTTTAATTGTCACTCCTTCATTTTGATGTCTTAAAAATTTGGTCTTTTATTTCATCTTTGTTTATTTTATTTATTAATTATTTTTTGTATTTAAATACGAACATTTCAAATTAATCCCATCTTTTTATTTTTCGATATTTCGATTTGAATTTTCTTTTGCATTTCGTATTTTATTTATTTTATTTTTATATTTCTGTTTTATGTATCCATTACTTGTATAATTGCACTTCCTTCATATTACTCGATTTCGTCTTTAATTGTACACTCGTATTTAATTTACATGCTCATTTTTTAAAATATTTTAATTAAAATTGTTTTTCGATTTTCTTTAAAAATACAAATAATTTTAAAATTAAGACAATATTCTCTTATTTCGAGATTTGAAAAATTGTGCATTAACTTACTAGGCGCGATTTTTCTTCAAACCAGAATAATCGAATGCTCTTTTAAAGGTTTGAAATTGGCAATGAAGGAATGCTCGTTATTTTCGGATCTCGAAATGTTATGTCCTAACTCATTGGACGTGACTTCCTTTCTCAATTATTTCGAAATAACGAGACTTCCTCACAAAATTTCATTTCTTTCTTAAATGTGTACATCAAATAAATTATGCATTTAGGGATTGCATTTTAAATTTTACTCGAAATTTCAAAATTTAACAATCAATATGGGAAAAAGTCGACTAGGTACCAATTTTTGGGCGTGTGAGGGTGCTATTCGTTCCTCATACGTAACTGAATCCCGAACCCATTTTTCTAGATTTCGAAGACAGCTTTTTTGAATGGTGATTTGGATGAGGAGATCTACATGGAGCAACCTCCAAGATTTGTGACACCTGGTATGGAAGATAAAGTTTGCAGACTTAAAAAATCTTTATACGGTCTCAAACAAGCTCCAAAACAATGGTATGAGAAATTTCATAAAACTATTCTCAGTTTTGGTTTTATAGTTAATGGTTCAGATGCATATGTATATTCCAAAATGTTTAGATCTGATTGTGTCATCATAAGCTTATATGTAGATGACATGTTAATTTTTTATCCTAATATAGAAGCCATTAATAAAACCAATAATTTCCTATCTACTAGATTTGAAATGACGGATTTGGGAGAGGTAGATATAATCTTAGGAGTTAAAGTTACAAAATCAGAAAATGGTTATTCATTAAATCAATCTCACTATATAGAAAAAGTGTTAAAAAAGATTTAATAGTTTTGATATAATCCCTACGAGAACTCCTTATGATTCTAGGATACAACTGTTAAAAAATAGAGAGAACAATCTCAATTAGAGTATGCAAAGATTATTGGAAGTCTTATGTTCTTGATGAACTACACTCGACCAAATATTGCTTATGTAGTTAGTCGACCAAGTAGGTATACCCATAATCCGAGCAATGAACATTGGAATGCTCTAAAGCGTTTGCTTAAATACCTTAAAGGTACTTCATCTTGGGAATTAGAATTTGTCGGTTACCTCGCTATCCTTGAAGGCTTTTGTGATGCAAATTGAGACACTAATAATGATCAAGTAAGTTCTACAAGTGGGTATGTCTTTACTTTGGGTGGAGTAGCCATTTCGTGGAAGTCTGCTAAACAGGCTTGTATTACTCGCTCCACGATGGAATCAGAATTTATAGCCCTTGTCTTAGCTGCGCAAGAGGCCGAGTGCCTTAAGAATCTACTTGCAGAGATTCCTTTATGGGAAAAACCAGTACCACCCATATCTTTATTATGTGACTCGTAAGTCACAATTTGTGTTGCTAAGAGTTAAGCTTACAATGGTAAGAAGAGATATATTCGGATAAGACATGAATCTATGAGGCATTTAATAAAAAATGGAGTACTTGGCTTAGAGTACGTGGGGTCTGAAAGGAACCTAACTGATCACTAACCAAAAGGTTAAGTAGGAAAATGGTTCTTGATTCGTCGAGGGGGATGGGTCTTAAGCATAGTGCTTGAGGAATTCATGGTGGATACCCAACTTAGTTTCTAAGTTCAATGTGGTTAAACGAAACCATGGAAAGACTCATGGTGGATATCCAACAATAAAACAAGTTTTTTTTGGAACACATTGAACGGGGCTTACCCAATTACTGCCAGAAATAGGATATATTATGCCCGCATCCAACCATTTGATGATTTCCTTCTTTAACACTTCTTTCATTTTCTTATTGAGTCGTCTTTGTTGCTCAATTGATTGCTTCCCTTCTTCTTCTAACCTTATCTTATGCATGCAGAAAGAAGGACTGATGCCTTTGATGTTTGCTATGCTCCAAGCTATGGCTTTCTTTTTCTCTTTCAGGATTGTGATAAACTTCTCTTCTTGTGTGGTGTTGACAATGACAGGCAGTGTCTCATTGTCACCAAGGAATACATATTTCAAATGTGTTGGCAATTGTTTTAACTCCAAGGAAGGAGCTTGCTCTACAGATGGTTTAAAAACTGGAATTGCCCTGTTGGATAAATCCAACGATTCCAATAGTAAATATCTTCACAATTCACAGTTGTTCACTTCCTCTTTGTTAATACAGTCCCCTAAGATATCATCAGTAGATGTCATTACATCAGTATCAGCTAATGTTGAATTCCTAATACGAAACTCTTCAGAAATAATTTCTTCCAAAATATCAACATGGTGACATTATTCTTTGGGCCCTGTCACTGCTGCTTCAAACACATTAAAGGTTACTTGGTCATTATTATGATGCATCACTAATTCTCCCTTAAACACGTCGATAAGTGTTCGCCTCGTTGCCAAAAATGACCATCCCAAATAATAGGTACCTCCTTATCAGCTTTGCAATCTAGGATGATAAAATTAGCAGGAAATACCAACTTATCAACTTGAACAAGAACGTCTTTGATTTGTCCCTCCAATTGTGCTAAAGATCTATCCGCTAATTGAAATATTACCACAGTGGGCTTCATTGATCCGATTCCTAATTTCCTGAAAGTAGACAAAGGCATTAAGTTAATGTTATCTCCTAAATCACATAATCCTTTACCTAAGTAATGATCTCCAAAGGAGCATGGAATTGTGAAACTGCCAGGATCTTTCATCTTTGTTGGCAATTTGTTTGTGAGTACAGCGCTGCACCATTCTGTGAGCGCAATCGTCTCGATGTCGGACAGTTTCTTTTTCTTTGATAATAGCTCCTTCATGTATTTCCTATAACTGAGTATCTGTACAAGAGCATCTATTAGAGGTAGATTAATATGCAATTGTTTCAAAGTAGAAAAAACTTATGGTATTCTTCATCATGGACTTTTTCTTTAAAACGTTGTGGAAATGCAAAGGTATGGTTGCAGTAGGGTGGTGTGGATGATTCTGTTGCTTAAACAGTGATGGTTGTATCGACAGCTTATCTGGACAAACTATAGGAAGAGATGGTACTACCGTTGGTTTTTCCACATTCTTTTGTTCTTAACTTTTTTGAATTATAACCTCTGCTTGCTGCTGTGAAGTGGATGCTTCGACATGGTCTTGACCAGAATTACTTATTTCTACCATCTGTTTTCCACTTCTTAATGCTTTGCAATGCTCCTTCCCTTGTTGCGTTGGATCTTCAATATCACTAGGTAGAGTACCTGGTGATCTAGTGTTGAGATTAGAGGCCAACTATCCAAGTTGTGCTTCCAATGCTCGTATTAAAAAAGAATTTCCTTGCACTATCACTTCGGTTCGGGTAATATGCTCACGCATCATTGCTTCAAGAGCAGCCATAGGATCTACCTTAGATTGATTAAATTACTGCTGTTGATGTTGATGATGTTGTCCTTGCATTTGTGGCAAAACAGATGGTTGTGGTTATAGTCGTGATTATGGTTGCATTTGAATATGTGACTGCATTAGTTTAGTACGAGAATTTACTTACGAATTTTGATTATAATTCTGTGATTGGTTGTTGTTGTAACCTCCTCACCTATAATTTCTTTTGTTCGAAGAATTTCCATATCGAAATGTAGATGTATTCTGATTTCCCCAAGATTGTTGCGAATGATTATTATAAGAGTTACCAAACGAACCCCTTCGGATGTTATTGACATAATATGCATTTTCTGCATGTTGTGGACAATCTTAATAATTGTGATTGTCGCTGCAAATCTCGCATGAAAATATCGACATATCTGTTTGCTGGGCCATTTGAATCGGAGCAATGGTGCTTGTTCCATTCATGTTCATCATGATGTTGGCCAAATAAGATATCTGCGCTGACAATGCAGAAATAGCATCTAATTCAAGAACTCCAGAGTTAGTTTTCACCTGTGCAGAACGAGAAATCGGATATTGGTAAACATTTTGAGCTATCCTTTCCAGAATTAGAACCGCTTCATCTTATGTGCAATCTAACAATGGACTATTTGCAGATGCGTCGACAAGATTCCTCGTCTGAGCATTCAAACCATTATAAAAAAATTTAATATGAGTTTCTTGTTGAATCCTATTCATTGGGCAACTTCGAAGCAATGCTTTGTAGCGCTCCCATGTTGTGTGTAAATTCTCATCATTGAGTTGATGATATGCATTGATGTCATTTCACAACCTTACGTTCATTGTCGGAGGATTAAATCGTAAGATAAACTGCGTTGCTAAAGCATTCCATGATGTAATAGATCCAACCGACAATCCTAAAAACCATGTTCAAGCTTTTCCCTGCAATGAATAAGGAAATAATTGCATTTTCAAAGAATCATCAAGGACACCATGTTGACTAAAGGATGCACAAATAAGTAAAAATGATTTCTCGTACGTCATCATGTGGAAAACCTGAATACTGTCCATTAAAATTAAGCATTTGAAACATCACCGGTTTCAATTCAAAGTTACCAGCCTAAATTACTTTTCGCACAACCCTTGGTTGTAAATCATCGAGTATAGGCATAACAAAATCTCTTATTGGCCTATTCTGTATTTGCTCTTCTTGTGGATGTGGTAGCGGTAAATCTTGTGGTAGCACTAGAGGATTGTTATCCTGTAGCAGCAATGGTGGTAGATTATTATTGTTGTTGTTACCAGCCATCTTCCTTTGTTCTTGCCTTCTCCTCCTAAGTGTTCTCTCAAGCTTTGGATCAAAGCTTACAATGTTCTTAGGATTTCTCCTTGTGGACATACAATACCTTCAAAATTAGAAAAGAACGATAAACAAATTAATCAAAAGTTAAAAATTAAGTAAAATTAATTGCAATAACAAAAATAACATGAACAAACGCCAAGATCTTCGACAATGGCGCCAAAACTTGATCGGTGTTTTTATGACACACGATTGTGCGAGCGAACACACGTCGATGCAAGTATAGTTGATAAACAGAGCTATCGGATATCGATCCCATGAGGAAATGGTTTTCGATGTCTTAATGTTAAAGCAATTCATAGAAGAAAAATCACTATAATGCGAATAGGGTTGTCAACGTAGTTATGTCAGTTATGCACAATAAATTAATCATTACTATCATTGTATTAAAGTCAAATCTCAGAAATTAGATGTCAATGTACTGAAAATAAATCCAAAATTGTTGAGTGTGAGTAATGGAAATTTAAATGCAGGAAATATAAAAGTGATCAAGTGTAAAGGGTGGAAATAGTTCACTGATTCTACAGGTTGCAATGCTGGATGTGTTAACAAGGTAAAATGAAGACGAATTATCGCAGCAATTAAGTCCTTTCGAGTTCTTACTCACAATAACTCACTAGTTAATCCTGACTCAGATACACCTCTCCACCTCTCGATGCGAGCAATGATGTGTATCCAAGAACAAGTAACTAGAGTCTGTCCCAGTCCCGAGCAGCTCTCGCCTAACCCACTTGTTAATCTAACCTGTCATCGCATCTCTTGATGTTGATGTACTGCAATTTCACTTTTGTGTTTAGAGTTGTTAAATCCAAGACTAAGCGGACAAGTAATGTAAAATAAGAATCAAAATGATATAATATTAAAAGATACTCTCATATTCATTTAACATCAACAGAATCCATCATTGTTTTAGAAGAAATAAAGAGTACAACGAAGCTTACTATCTCTAGAATACTAGGCCTACTCTTTACTTGTTCCTTTTGCTCGGCATCAAGCATGTCTCGTCAGAAACAGTTGCAGACGTGGCTCATCAGCTCCCTGATTCCAGCTTAAATCTGTGATTCACAAAGAATTTTCAGAATTTAATCCCTTGTTCTTGATAATGTTTTTCCTCATTTTTTCGTTTATTTATAACCCCTAAATATTTGCAGATTTCGTCCTTCATTCTTAGATTTAGATCTGGATTTTTGCAGCTGTCAAAGTTAGTTAGAGTACAGCTGTGCACTCACGCAGATTACATGATTTCTTTAAAGATCTGTAGATTGTCGCTGTATTATTAGACGCATTCTGATGTTGTAATTACAGCGATATTTGTGATATTCCTGCGCTGGTGGTTATAGTGTAAGCTCAGCTTAACTCTACTCATTTGAGGTTCAACTTCAATGCAGCGACATCTCTAGTCGTAATTCTAAGCTAGTTTTATGGCTGCATTCTGTCAATGTTGATCGTCTGAACTGAGTTCCCGTGCTATAAATCTTAATATGCAATATACCAACTGCTTGCGTCGACATTAGTACAAAATATATAGAAATAACGAGAGTTTAAACTAACTAGCAATGTATTAGAAAATATAAAAATTAATTATAAAATGCTTATGATACATGCTAAATGAGATACAAAAGAGACAATAAAAGCAATAAATTAGGGAGAAAATATATGTCATTTGTAATACCATCACACCCCCAAACTTAAGTTTTTACTTGTCCTCAAGTAAACAAAAATTAACAAAGTCACAAGCAGAAATTGTTACCACAATTATTATCCATACAACTTGAACTCTCTAAATTCCTAATGTACAAATTGTTTTCTTATGAAAGAAGAATGTACCGACAATTTATAGAAATGAATGTTCAAAAATTGCACTTTCATAAATGTTAGTGATATGCATTGAATCCTAATTTTCCTTAAACCAATACAACATTTATTTATTTTATTAATGACTGAGAGATGTCATTATATTACTCTATCTTTGTTCCTGGGCAGTAACGATGGGGTGCAATAAGCCCCCAGGAGGTATGTAATTGCGCCGACATACACTCTTGCAGTGATAGCCTTTTGCTAGATGATTTTTTCTAATCCTACAACGGAGTGTTCTCCCTTGAAAAGTCATAATGCACTCACATTGGAGTGTCTTTTATAAAATGTAGCTGCAGCGGGTCAATTAGTTCAAGATTCAAACATAAACACTAATCATTCATTGCTGAAACAATTCCAATCATTCATTCGAAAATAGTAAATTCATCATTCATTCACATTTATCCAATGTATACATCAACATCCAAATAATTCAAGAATTATGCATTAAGATAAAAATTGTAAGTACATTCAAGTAGAACTTTTGTGAATTTTCATTGACCAAAGAAACAAATAGAATTTAAATATGTGGGTGTAATTGCATTTTCATTTCACATTATCTCCCCCTAAACTTATTGTCTGCATTGTCCCCAATGCACTGATAATATTATATAAAAATAATGGAAATGCAACTACAATGCAACTAAGTTAACAAAATGATGCGATGACAAAATAAAATGCAATGATAATAAAAATGCATTAAAACTAAAAATTTTGTACCAAGTTATTCATCAGCAGCTGATGTAGGGGCTTCCTTTGCTTTCTTCTTTTTCTTCTTTGAGTGCTCCCCGTCGTCATGGTTCTTCTTCACTTTCTTTCCCTTGCGCCTCTTTCTTTTCTTGTCCGTTGGGTGACGGCCTCATCAATTGTCACATCAGATGGATGGATTTCGGCGAGTGGTGATATGTATGGTTTAATAACTAGAGGATTCAGTTCCTCTTCTTCGCCTGTGACAATTTCAGCCTGACTCGCAACAGGTCGAGTCACTTTTGGGTTGGATGCTCCCACATCATCCTCCATGATCAATGCTTAAGCATTATTAAATTCCTTCTTTTCCTGCATTTTTGCATGCTCTGTTTCATCCTTCTCAGTTTCATTTTCTTCCTCCTTCGCTTGCTCATCTACTTAATTGGCTTCCTCGTCCACATGATGTTCATCCTTAGTTGGGCCCCTATTATCGCTGTTGACTATATCGACATCTTCTCCTGTAATATTTGCTCTTTCAGCCATATTTGTGCCTAAACTGTTTGAAAATTCTTCCTCAAACAGATCAGTTATATTGTGAAAACAGTCTTCCTCAGCATTTGATTACCCTTCGTTATTGTTAATATCAGATATGTGAATTCCTGTTGGCATTGATTGGGCCTACCATCAGTAGTAGGCTTATCAGATGAAGATTGTTGCATGTGAAAGAAGATATCAGGAAATTTGGGAAATTCTAGCAGTGGTCTGGTGCTGATAAGATGCAGTGCAGCGACAATGGCCTCATTCCAAGCCTTTGTATAGGCATAAAATATATGTTGCCTGTAATCCAAATCTTCTAACACACTTAAAAGACGGATTGTTTGCACATCAACACGGTTAAGAAAAATTTACAAACTAGCCAATCGTCGCAATACTTTTGGATTAGAGGGTGCGTGAGTATGTTCTTCTTTCTCTTTCCCTTTTTCTTTGTCTTTTTTTGTCAAAGCTTCTTTAGCCACAGGTGTATCTTGGCCTTTGGTCATTCTTTCAACAGATATATCATTGATCGAACCCTTATTTTCCACAACCTCATCATCCTCTTTTGGCATAATGCCCTTATGTTGACACATTAACATAATAAGAGATGGAAAAGGGAGAATACTATTTTGTCTGCCAGTAGCTTCCACAATCTGAGCATGTATGATTTTCCCAATGTCGATGTGACGATGATGTGATATTGAATGCAACAAGCACATACGGTCCAGAGTGGCTGTAGTACTATGTGTAGAAGGCATTACACGACTGTTAATAAAGTGAAACTATACCTTACAGAAAGTCGTCAGGTAACGCCGATGCATTGTAAAATTGTGAAAATCGCTACCTGTCCATGCAACATTGTCGATGCAAGATCTTTAATTATTGTATCTAGAGTATCTTCAATCATGCTGTGCATGAAGGGTGAGTGACTGTCTAACCTTTTCGATATACGCAGCAAAACATTGATATGCGCCGCACTCCATGGTATCAACCCTTCTCGAACAAAAACAAACTTTTGTTCCTTATCTACCAAGTTAGCATAAAACTCCCAAACCAAAGTAGGGGAATAACCAGATGGATGGTCGTAGAGAAATTCCCACCCCATGCGATTGATAGTACGGTGGACCTGTTTTTCTAGGGTTAAGTTTGGTGAAAGTTGGATGCCCTGCTCAGGATGTATATTGTGTTTCATCATTATGTTTTGATATTTTTCTTTGGCCGCAATCGTTAAAAACAAAATCGAGCCTATGAAGGAGGATGGTGGTGCTGTGGGCGAAATCTCAATAGGGTTGTTTGAGGTATTTCGAGATGAAGGATTTAGAGTGTTTTTGGATGCACGAGTTTTTGCCATGGTGAAACTATTAGAAGATAAAGAAAAAGAAAAATATTACTCTAAAGTGAGAAAAGAAAATCAACAGAAAAGGTTGATTCTCAGTAATAATGGCGATTGTGAAGAAAAAGAAAACTGCAGTAAGGGTTTTATAACTTAGGTGTAATGAGTGAAAACATATTGGGAAACGATACGCCTGCAGCCATTAATTTTCAGGCTGCAAATCGTACCAAGTTTGTTTTGATCCAACAGCTGGGATAAAAAAGAATCAATTGGCGCGATTTTTGTTGAAAAGGTAATGTTGACTCATCGTTGAATGCATCGACAATATATGCTCTAATGCGTCAACAAAAATACGAACTTTATTTTTGCTAAGAATATGAAACAACATGATGAAAAGTGAAATAACTGAAAAGTAAATAAAAAAATTAAAATCAAATGCGTTGACATTAATTAAATTTTACCAGGTTGATGACTTCGTCTGGTTCTTGAACGTTTGGGCTCACATTGTGTTTAAGACGTTGGCCGTTCATTTTGAATTGTTGCCCATCTTGTAAATTTTCAATTGCTATCGCGTCGTTTTGAAATGCTTCAACAACCATAAAAGGACCTGACCATCTTGATCGAAATTTCCTTAGATGTAGTTTTAAACGTGAATTAAATAAAAGTACCAACTGACCAGGATGAAATTTGTCGATGCAAAATGATGTTGTCATGCATCTCTTTGTCTTTTCCTTGTATATCGTTGCATTCTAATAAGCATGTCATCGAATTTCTTCTAATTCGGTGATGTCCAACATTCTTTTCTTACCAGCTGCATCATAATCCAAGTTTACCTGTTTAATTGCCCACATAGCTTTACGTTCAAGTTCGACAGGTAGATGACAGGATTTTCCAAATACCAACTGATACGGCGACATTCCCATAGGTGTTTTGTAGGCAGTGCGAAGCACCCACAATGCATCATGTAATCGCATTGACCAATCCTTTCTAAATGGATTAACCACCTTTTTCAGTATACCTTTAATTTGACGATTAGATACTTCGATTTGACCATTAGTTTGCGGGTGATACGTGGTAGCCATATGATGCTGCACACCATATCGTTTCAATTCAGTCGCCACTTGATTGTTGTAGAAATAAGTGTCTTGGTCGCTTATCAATGCTCTTGGGGTTCCAAACCTTGTGAAGATGTATGTGTGGAAGAATTTCAACACTGTCTAATAGTTATCTTTTGGTACCGCAATAGCTTCAATCCACTTGGATACGTAATCAACAGCTACTAGGATATACATATTTCCAAAAGAGTTTGGAAATGGTCTCATAAAATCAATACCCTAAACATTAAAGAGTTCCAGCTACATGATAAGTTGTTGGAGCATCTCATTATGTCTAGAAATAGAACCAATACGTTGACAATGATCACACTGTTGCACAAAATTATGGGCATATCGAAACAATTGGGCCAATAGAATCCAAATTGCAGGACCTTCGCAGCAGTCTTTGTTCCACCAAAATGACCTCCATAACGAGCGTCGTGGCAATGTTGCAGTATTGACATCATTTCTTCTTCAGGAACACATCGGCGAATTATATTTTCAACGCATACCTTGAATAAGTATGGCTCATTCAAATAATATTTAGTAGCATCGCGTATGAACCTGATTTTTTTATGAGCAGTTGCACTCATGGGTGGCTTTCCACATACAAGATAATTGACTACATCAGCATACCATGGTGATGTGTCAACAGTGAATAATTTCTCATCAGGAAATGCTTCGACAATTTGAGTCTTTTGTCCATCTTCGCTTTCACTTTTCCAGCCGAGATAAATGGTCAACTACTTGATTCTCAAATCCCTTCCTATCCTTGATTTCAATATCAAATTCTTGAAGGTGTAAGATCTATCTAATAAGTCTAGGCTTAGCGTTTTTTTGTTGAAAAGGTATCTCAAAGCTGAGTCGTATATACTGTAATCTTTGCGCTGACAAGATAAGAACGGAACTTGTCAAATGCGAAGACCATTGCTAGTAACTCTTTTTCAATTATAGTGTAATGAACCTACGTTTCAGTTAGTATTTTACTAGCATAAGAAATAGCATAAAATACCTTTTCTTTCCTTTGTCCGAGAATAGCTCCTACAACGAAGTCGTTAGCATCACATATTAATTCGAATGGTTGAGTCCAGTCCGGTGCTACGACAATCGGAGCTTCCACCAACTTTGTCTTTATTATTGTGAATGCATCTAGAAAGATGTCATCGAATACAAACTTTTTATTTTGCTCTAATAAAGAACATAAAGGTTTAGCTATCTTGGAGAAATCTTTGATAAATCTACTATAAAAATCTGTGTGTCCAAAAAAGATTCTTATTGCTTTGATAGTGCTAGGTGGTGGTAGTTTTTCGATGATTTCTACCTTTTCTTTATCGACCTCAATGCCTTGACACGAGATTCAATGGCTAAGGATAATTCCCTCTGTTGCGATGAAGCGGCATGTTTCCCAATTTATAATTAAGTTTGTTTCCTTGCATCTTCTCAAAACATTTGCCAAGTTATCGGCGCATTGGTCGAAACTCTGTCCATAGACTGAAAAATCATTCATAAATACCTCGAGTGAGTCTTCAATCATATCCGAGAATATCGTCATCATACATCTCTGGAACGTTGCTGGAGCATTACACAAACCAAACGACATCCATCGAAAAGCAAAAGTTCCAAAAGGACATGTAAATATGGTTTTTGCTTGATCTTCCGGTGCAATAGCTATTTGGTTGTATCCAGAATAGCCATCCAAGAAGCAATAATAGGCTTTACCAACTATCCTATGTAACATTTGATCGATGAAAGGGAGTGGAAAATGGTCCTTCTTTATGGCCGCATTCAATCAGCAGTAATCCATGCACACACGTCATCCAATTGCGATGCGAGTAGGGATTAAATCATTTTTATCATTGGTTACAACAGTAAAGCCACTTTTTTTGGAACACATTAAACTAGGCTTACCCAATTACTGTCAGAAATAGGATATATTATGCCCGCATCCAACCATTTGATGATTTCCTTCTTTACCACTTCTTTCATTTTCTCATTGAGTCGTCTTTGTTGCTTAATTGATTGCTTCCCTTCTTCTTCTAACCTTATCTTATACATGCAGAAAGAAGGACTGATGCCTTTGATTCTGCTACGCTCCAAGCTATGACTTTCTTGTGCTCTTTCAAGATTATGATAAGCTTCTCTTCTTGTGTGGCATTGAGGGTTGCATTGACAATGACAGGCAGTGTCTCATTGTTACCAAGGAATATATATTTCAAATGTCTTGGCAATTGTTTTAACTCCAAGGTAGGAGCTTGCTCTACAGATGGTTTAAAAATTAGAATTGTCCTATTGGATAAATCCAACGATTCCAATTGCTAATATCTTCGCAACTCACAGTTGTTCACTTCCTCTTTGTCAATACAGTCCCCTAAGATATCATCAGTAGATGCCATTACATCAGTATCAGCCAATGTTGAATTCCTGATACGAAACTCTTCAAAAATAATTTCGTCCAAAATATCAACATGGTGACATTGTTCTTTGGGCCCTGTCGGTGTTGCTTCAAACACACTAAAGGTTACTTGGTCATTATTATGACACATCACTAATTCTCCCTTAAACACGTCGATAAGTGTTCGTCTCATTGCCAAAAATGGCCTTCCTAAAATAATAGGTACCACCTTATCAACTTCGCAATCTAAGATGAAAAAATCAGTAGGAAATACCAACTTATCAACTTGAATAAGAACGTCTTTGATTTGTCCCTCTAGTTGTGCTAAAGATCTATCTGCTAATTGCAATGTCACCGCAGTGGGCTTCATTGATCCAATTTCTAGTTTCCTAAAAGTAGACAAAGGCATTAAGTTAATGCTAGCTCCTAAATCACATAATGCTTTACCTAAGTAATGATCTCCAATGGAGTATGGAATTGTGAAACTGCTAGGATCTTTCATCTTTGTTGGCAATTTGTTTGTGAGTACAACGCTGCACCCTTTTGTGAGCACAATCGTCTCGATGTCAGATAGTTTCTTTTTCTTTGATAATAGCTCCTTCATGTTTTTCCCATAACTGAGTATCTGTACAAGAGCATCTATTAAAGGTAGATTAATATGCAATTGTTTCAAAGTAGAAACAAACTTATGGTATTCTTCATCATGGACTTTTTCTTTAAAACGATATGAAAATGGCAAAGGTATGGTTGTAGTAGGGTGGTGTGGATGATTCTGTTGCTTAAACAGTGATGGTTGTGTCAACAGCTTATTTGGACAAACTATAGGCAGAGATGGTACTACCGTTGGTTTTTTCACATTCTTTTGTGCTTGAGTTTCTTCAATTTTAACCTCTTCTTGCTGCTGTGAAGTGGATTCTTCGACATGGTCTTGACCAGAATTACTTATTTCTACCGTCTGTTTTCCACTTCTTAATGTGATTGCTTTGCAATGCTCCTTCCCTTGTTGCATTGGATCTTCAGTATCACTAGGTAGAGTACCTGATGATCTAGTGTTGAGATTAGAGGCCAACTGTCTAAGTTGTGCTTCCAATGCTCGTATTGAAGAAGAATTTCCTCGTACCATTGCTTCGGTTCGGGTAATATGCTCGCGCATCATTGCTTTAAGAGCAGCCATAGGATCTACCTTATATTGATTAAATTACTACTATTGATGTTGATGATGTTGTCCTTGCATTTGTGGAAAAACAGATGGTTGTGGTTGCATTTGAATATGTGACTGCATTAGTTCAGTACGAGAATTTACTTGTGAATTCTGATTATAATTCTGCATTTGGTTTTTGTTATAATCTCCTTGCCTATAATTTCCTTGGTTCAAAGAATTTTCATATCGAAATGTGGATGTATTCTGATTTCCCCAAGGTTGTGGCAAACGATTGTTATAGGAGTTACCAAATGAACCCCCTCGGATGTTATTGACATAATATGCATTTTCTGTATGCTGTGGGCAATCTTCAAAGTTGTGATTGTCGCCGTAAATCTCACATGAAAATATCGGCATATCTGTTTGCTGGGCCATTTGAATCAGAGCAATGGTGCTTGTTCCATTCATGTTCTTAATGATGTTGGCCAAAGAAGATACCTACGCTGACAATGCAGAAATAGCATCTAATTCAAGAACTCCAGGGTTAGTTTTCACCTGTACAGAACGAGAAACCGTATATTGGTAATCATTTTGAGCTATCCTCTCCAGAATTCGAATCGCTTAATCATATGTGCAATCCAACAAAGGATCGTTTGTAGATGCGTCGACAAGATTCCTCGTCTGAACATTCAAACCATTATAAAAAAATTTAGTCTGAGTTTCTTGTTGAATCCTATTCATTGGGCAGCGTCGAAGCAATGCTTTGTACCGCTCCCATGTTGTGTGTAAATTCTCATCATTGAGTTGATGATATGTAGTGATGTCATTTCGCAACCTTGCATTTATTGTCGACAGATTAAGTTGTAAGACAAACTGCGTAGCTAAAGCATTCCATGATGTAATAGATCCAGTTGACAATCCTAAAAACCATGTTCGAGCTTTTCCCTGCAATGAATAAGGAAATAATTGCATTTTCAAAGCATCATTAGGGACACCATGTTGACTAAAGGATGCACAAATAAGTAAAAATGATTTCAAATGTTCTCGTGCGTCCTCATGTGGAAAACCTGAATACTGTTCATTAGAATTAAGCATTTGAAACATCACCGGTTTCAATTCAAAGTTACCAGCCTGAATTGCTGGTCGCACAACCCCTGGTTGTAAATCATCAAGTATAGGCACAATAAAATCTCTTATTGGCCTATTCTGTATTTGCTCTTCTTGTGGACGTGGTAGCGGTAAATCTTGTGGTAGCACTAGAGGATTGTTATCCTGTGGCAGCAATGGTGGTAGATTATTATTGTTGTTGTTACCAGCCATCTTCCTTTGTTCTTGCCTTCTCCTCCTAAGTGTTCTCTCAAGCTTAGGATCAAAGCTTATAATGTTCTTAGGATTTCTCCTTGTGGACATACAATACCTTCAAAATTAGAAAAGAACGATAAACAAATTAATCAAAAGTTAAAAATTAAGTAAGTAAAATTAATTGCAATAACAAAATAACATCGAACAAACGCCAAGATCTTCGACAATGGCGCCAAAATTTGATCGGTGCTTTTATGACACACGATTGTGCAAGCGTACACACGTCGATGCAAGTATAGTTGATAGACAGAGCTATCGAATATCGATCCCATGAGGAAATGGTTTTCGATGTCTTAATGTTAAAGCAATTAATAGAAGAAAAATCAGTATAATGCGAATAGGGTTGTCAATGTAGTTATGTCAGTTATGCACAATAAATTAATCATTACTGTCATTGTATTAAAGTCAAATCTCAGAAATTAGATGTCAATGTACTGAAAATAAATCCAAAAGTGTTGAGTGTGAGTAATGGAAATTTAAATCCAGGAAATATAAAAGTGATCAAGTGTAAAGGGTGGAAATGGTTCACTGATTCTACAGGTTGCAACGCTGGATGCGTCAACAAGGTAAAATGTAGACAAATTGTCGCAGCAATGAAGTCCTTTCGAATTCTTACTCACAATAACTCCCTACTTAATCCTGACTCAGATACATTAGTCCATCTCTCGATGCGAGCAATGATGTGTATCCAAGAACAAGTAACCGGAGTTTGTCCCAGTCCCGAGTAGCTCTTGCCTAACCCACTTGTTAATCTAACCTGTCATCGTATCTCTTGATGTTGATGTACTGCAATTTCACTTTTGTGTTTAGAGCAGTTAAATCCAAGAATAAGCAGACAAGTAATGTAAAATAAGAATCGAAATGATATAATATTAAAATATACTCTTGTATTCATTTAACATCAACAAAATCCATCATCGTTTTAGAAGAAATAACGAGTACAACGAAGCTTACTATCTCTAGACTACTAGGCCTACTCTTTACTTGTTCCTCTTGCTCGACATCAAGCACCTCTCGTCAGAAGCAGTTGCAGACGTGGTTCATTAGCTCCCCGATTCCAGCTTAAATCTTTGATTCACGAAGAATTTTCAGAATTTAATCCCCTTGTTCTTGATAATGTTTTTCCTCATTTTTTCGTCTATTTATAACCCCTAAATATTTACAGACTTCGTCCTTCATTCTCAGATTTAGATCTGGATTTTTGCAACTGTCAAAGTTAGTTAGAGTACAGTTGTGCACTCACGCAGATTACATGTTTTCTTTAAAGATATGCAAATTATCGTTATACTATTAGATGCATTCTGATGTTGTAATTACAGCGACATCTGTGATATTCCTGCGTTGGTGCTTTTAATGTAAACTCAGCTTAACTCTATTCATTTGAGGTTCAACTTCAATGCAACGACATCTCTGGTCGCAATTTCAAGCTAGTTTTGTGACTGCATTCTGTCAGTGTTGATCGTTTGAACTGAGTTCCTGTGCTAACAATCTTAATATGCAATATACCAACTGCTTGCGTCGACATTAGTACAAAATATATAGAAATAACGAGAGTTTAAACTAACTAGCAATGTATTAAAAAATATAAAAACTAATTATAAAATGCTTATGATTGCATGCTAAATGAGATACAAAAAAAATAATAAAAGCACTAAATTAGGGAGAAAATACATGACATTTATAATACCATCACTAAACTAAAATTTAGGTATCAAAATGAGAGAATGAGTAGGGGGAACAATATCTAATTCGATTCGAAAATTCGGTAAAAAATTTAAATTTTGATTAAATAGTTCAAGTTATTCGAATCAACTCGAATCAAAAATTTAATTTTTTGGTTTAACTTGAATATGAATTACACAAATCGAGTTATCCAAAAATCCGAATAAGAAAAGATAAAATTACGTCATTTTGATAAATGTTTACTCATAAAGTTAAAAGACAAAACTATTGTATTGTTTATGTAGTTAAATAATCGATATATATAAACGCAACATTGAATATAAATAATAGGATTCGTTAGCTCGACTCGAAATTTTTTTACTCAATTCGAGTCAACTCGATCGAATGCTAACCCTTAAGAATGAGTATACTTTAAGAGCTAAATCGTTAATTAAGCCTTAAAATTATTTTTTTTTTATTTGCATAAGTATGAAATATTTAAATTATAAAATTTTGTAATATATTAAATTACTCGCAGTTTATAAATACTTTTAACCCATATTATATTGCTTTTATCTTAGCTTTTATCTTAGCTGCAACATCAAATTCCAGAAGATATTGTGTTAATTAAAGTTGTTGGGAAGAACACAGAAACGTAATGAAAATTATCAATTTCGTTTTGATTTACCGATTTAAAAAATGTAATAGAAACATAACTCGATGCCTTTCACATTTCCTTCTTCTTAGATTCCTTCCTGCAACCCAACGTCAAACAAACACTGGCAACGTGAACAGAGACACTGCCGCTTGAAACAACCAAGTACGTTACGAGGAGCAACTAACTAGGGTGAGGACGATGACTTTGTCATTGGATGGGAGCGTATCCGACAGAACATCATCAACAACCATTTTTGGCTGTTTCTGTTTCAGTTTCACTTCCTCTTTCTACGATGAAACTAACCATTTATTATCCTTGGTCCCTTTTGGTATTAGTTTTCTTCTAAGTTCATCATAGATGTTTCCCAATCAAAGAAATCTGAAAGCTGCCAATGGAAATAAAACATCTTTAGCTCTGAATATGAATGTATGGTGATGAATCTTGTTTAGCAGGATGGGTCTCTAAAGATTTTCAGGCAAAAGTTTATGCCTCACCTTAGCCAAAATTATCAATCTCATCTCCTTAAGTTAAAGATTATACAAAAAAAATTTAAAATATTTCTTTTATTTTTCAATATAAATGATTTAAGGAATAATATAAAAATTTTATTTATATCAAAAGCTTTATAATTCAAAGTTAATATTTTTGAATTTGTAAATTTCAATCTTGACACGAACGATCGCTTTTTTTTTAATATACTGGTGTGATTACATGGTAGTATCTGTTCATACTTTCTTAACTCTTTGACAAGGCACACACACCTGGCACAAATAGGCGCTCGAACTCGGGATTTCTATGATCAATAACATCCTCTTTTCCACTGGAGCCACTTGTTGGGTTCATGAACGATCGTTGTTAAATCCATTAATTTGTTTTTTTTTTTTTGCGAGCAATAGGTGAAAGTAATAAGTTGACATAGTATTACACGTATGATAATATATTTGTCACATAAAATTGAAAATAAAAGAACTTAATGAATTTAAAAACTAAATTTTCAAAACTCAAAAAAGTATAAAAACAAAATAAATGAGTAAATCGAAATCCAAGACTGAATCCACAATACATGGACTAATAGCAAAATTTCACTTAGTAAAAATATATGTTTAAATTTTTCTCAGTTTCATTTATCCCTTCTGATTCCAATAAATCATTATCCACTCTTATATATGTAATATATCTAACATTAAATTAAGATTTAATTAGGTATTAATTATTATTAAGTCTACATAATATATTAGTTATTATAAAATGAATTTCGATTGTCAAAAATAATTACTTTTATAATATTTTGTAACAAATATAATTTTTATTAAATTTATTTTATTGAAAACAGCTTTCAAAAAATAATTTCAACAAAATTTTCAATGAAAAATAAATAAATAACAAAAACAAACCCCACATGATTGGTTCTTAGAGTTGTTAAACTAGTTTAGATGAGTAGGCTTGGAGCTCAAAAATAAGCATACCGCCGTTGCACAATCCTGCCATTCTTCTTGGGCCAAGACAAATGGGTCTACCAATCTCCATGCACATATAATGAAGGGGCAACCCCAAGTCCAAGTATAAATACCAATTATCACTTGCTTCACTTCATTGCCTTCACCACTACAATACACCCTTTATTGATCGTGTTAAAATTATTATCGATAATGTTAATAGAAATGATTGCAAAATAATAAGAAAAGAAAAAAACATAGATTTTACGTGAAAAACCCTTTCGAGAAAAACCACAGGTAGAGGAAAAGAAAATTTAATAATGTTGAAAATCGAATGATACAAGAAGAGTTTCGACTACATCTATTTAAAAGTTGAAAAGCTTTATTCTAATAAATTTCAAATAAAAGAAGTGTAGTTCTATACAGATTTTATTTATGCAGTATGATTTAATAAAGATTCGAGTCATATAATTCTAACAAATTAAAACATTAAAAAGTGTCGGAGTACATAACCATCTCTCAAGCCCCAACTTAGTAAGCTCCACAAAATGATGTCCATATCTCATTAACATTTAAGGCCTACTATTTCACTACAATACACCCAATTTTTCTTTTCAGATCGTCTTATCATTTTCAAAACATTTAGCGTAGGTTTAAAAAGTTTTGGGGTTTAGGAGAAATAAATTTTAGAGAGGGAAATAAAAATTTTGGAGGGAAAATAATAGGGAAAAAGCTTTAGGATTTGGGGAAAGTAAAATTTTAGGGGGAAAATAAAAAAGTTTGACGGGAGATTTACGGGAATGAAGTAAAAGAGTTTGGTATTTGGTTTATTTGAATTATTTGAATTATTTAAAAATTTAATTCGATTCAAACTCGAAATTCGAAAAAAAATTGAGTTAATTCGATTAACTCAATTAATTTAATTCGAATAATTTAAAATTCGATTTTTTATTTTATAAGTCAAATTGAATTTTGCTCACCCTTATTCTCAACATATAAATCGATTGAGTAGAAATATTGATACGAGCAGCTTGGTTCAATTCAAAGGCCATAATAGCGATGGACTTAAGTTTTCTCAAGGACCAATCACAAGATCCAAATCCAAGTAAATAAAGTCAAACTCCATTTATTCGTTAAAGATTTTATCATGAAAAAAATTCGAGAAAAAGAATTGAAACTTTAAGATGATGGATTTTAAAGGGAAGATGAAATAGAAGGAATTAATTCTGTTCGTGGGCATAAACTCTCAATATATAGTTGAGTAGAATATCTTTTGAGGATGAAATTATGTCGATTAAAGTTGACTTTCCACAAAAATGCTTTTATTGAAAATTTATCTTTATTAATTTAAAATTTTATAAATTATAAAAAATTTAAATTAAAAATTTATCATTTTAAGAGAACCATGATAGTGGCTCCGCAACGGAGTAAAATTATCTTAGAGTTGCATACTATCTTATAGAAGACCATGGATTTTATATTAGTGGTATATTAAAATTAATTTTAAATTAAAATATTTATTGGAGCAAATGAGGAAGCCAGCGCAGGAAAAGGTGGAGCTGCTTCACGCTTTACTAATACAATGTAACAAAATTCATATAAAAAATTATATAACATTAATTTAAAATGATTTTCATAAAAAAAATTGATTGAATTGTTGTCCTAAATTAATTTATCTTTTAACTTAGTTAATATATTAATAATCTATAAAATTTTAAAATAACTCTCTATAATCTAATATACATAATAAGAGTTAAAAAAAATTAAACAGATGAAAATACCCTTTATTATTTAGTATATTATTAGATTGATATTTTTTTTTATTTTTTATATATAAGAAAATATCAATAAAATTATTAGACTTTACATATAAAATTAAAAGATTGTGAAATAAAAAAAAATATTGACTATCAATGATAATGGTGAAATCTACTGATAGTCTCGTATCTTTTTTGAATAAATAATTATTCATATTTTTTATTTTTCAAGGTATTTATTGGAGTGAGCTTAGTAACAAATTTTTCGCATTCTATAGACTCATTAAAAGAGTGAATATTGGCCACGAGTTTTAAAACTGCTCCATATCTATGACGAAGATCGAATTTTCGATCACTGATTAAAGTAAGAGAAACCCACTTGCTATTTCACCTAACTCCTTTATTAATTAATTTTATTTTTGCTGCTTCTTTTTTATGTGGTGTCCCAAGAGGGCCAGTCTTGTTTGAGCATTGTGATGATTACACATGGTAGTATGAACATTTCCGGTCCTCCTACGACTTTGTTGCTAACACTTATTTCTATTTCTTTTCTTTTAATAATAAGAGGACGGCTAGATTCTTGCCCAAATGCTCCGACGCTTTTCACATTTCTCATCTTCTTTTTATTTTTAACCATACAAATATTAAATATCTCTAAGAGTTTATAATGTTTAGGGTTCAAATATTATACGTGTATTTTTTTATTTTATATAAAAATATAAAAAGGTAAAATATAATTTAAAAGAATATTTATTTTTTTGTAAAAATAAAAATTTTAAGTAAATTTATAATTGAGTTGAAATTCGATTGAAAGTGATATTAATTTAACTAAAATTTTAAATATTAATATAGATTCAATATAAAATTGGTTGATTAAGATCAAAATTTTGAATTTTTAAATATTCAAGTTTAAATTTTATCATATACAATTATGATAGGTAAATCTTTAATCTAACATGTAATCTAAATTTTTTTATTATCCGTCCGTCGTACTTTGTACAGATTTTATGATTGTTGGAATAAATATTTATATTAATGGTGTAAGAGATCAAAACCAATGCCTATAAAAGGCTTTACTTTTTAAAATTTATTTTCAACTTAAATTTTATATTTTTAATTGATGATGGGAGCAAGTGAAGGGGAAGGGGTATCCCATGTTGGCAAAGACAACCCCCTCGCCATGTGTGGGTCCCGCTTACGAATTTCCCGTTTCCTTTACGTTTCAGCCTATGTTACGTCTCTCTCCTGTCGTCACTTCCTTTTTTAATTATTAAATAAATATACTATTTTCTTCCAATTTTGGATCTTCTTTCTTATCTCTGAAATTACTAAATAACCTATTCTTTTCATTATTACAACTATGTATATGCTTTCATTCCATACTTATAATAAAACTTTGGATTAAATTACATTTTGGGACATTAACTTAGTAACTTTTTTTATATTGGAGTCTAATTTCTTTGTTCAAGTTAAGTTCTGAACTTAGCAATTGTTCTTACATTGGGTTCTGAACTCTTTTTATCTGAGTTAGGTCTTGAACTTGACAATTTTTTCATATTGAGATTTTAACTTTTTTTATCCAAGTTAGTCTTTGAAAATCCTAAAGTTCAAGTCTTAAGGTGTGAACAATTGCCTAGTGTCACGAGGTTGAAACTTTAGTTTAGCAAACCGCACAACCTTAGGCGATTTCTTAGATTCAAATCTTGCCTAAGTCAACCTACTCTCGAGAAATGAGAATTATTGCAGAAATTCCCTAAGACATCGAAGGAAAGAGGAAGCAAACTCGAAAGATAAAAGAAGCTACAAGCGAACAAAAAGCCATAGAAAAATAGCGCATACCAAGTGTTTGAGTAAATGCTTTCGAAAGTATTCTTTTACTATGACGATTTACAACGGGGTGATCACAAATAAGGGAGAAAGCCTTTATTTATAGTTAAGCTCCCCCAAATTCAACGATACAGATTGAGTTATATCGACAGTCAAGATTTGTGTCTATCTACAACATGAGAGTCCTAAGGGATTTAAACTCTATACATATTTATCTCTTAGGATTTATAATAATTATCTTGGTAACTCTAGTTTTACTGGAGTGTTTCACTAGGCTACTAAGGCTTCAAGTAGATGGACTTCTTCATATCTTCCAAAAATTAGGTTAGTTTAAGTGGGGCAAATGAGCTTATTTAATTAGTTGACCTTCATGAGACGTTTTGTACGCAATGGTCATGGACTTTGATCTGTGACCCGTGACATTAGTTCAGGCCCTAATGTGGGAACAATTGCCAAGTTTAGAGCCTAACTTGGACAAAAAAATTCAGGCTCCATGTGAGAAAAGTTGTCAAGTCCGAGTCTCAATTTGGGAACAATTGTTAAGTTTAGGATCTAACTTTGACAAAAAAAATTCAAACCCTTGAAAAAAGTTGCTAAGTTCAAACCCCAAGTAGTGATTTAACCTTAAAACTTTTGATTGATTTTGTATCACAATTTAACCCAACAATAACTCAAGTAGGAAAACAGTTAAAAGAAAAAAAATTTAAAATAAAAATATTATTATAAAAGTAATTATGTTATTTAATAATTTTATATAAAAATTATTTTGTGGGTTAAAAATGAACGGTTCAAAAAGATATAGGTAATATTATTAAATAAATTTCTTTTAACTTTGGGTAAATTTTAAAATAATCACTTTTGTTTATCTCAGGTTACATTTTAATCACTTATGTTTGAAATGTTACGTTTTAATCACTTACGTTATCGCATTGTAACGTTTCAGTCATTGAGCCGTTAATTGCCGTTAATGGTGCAATGGTAAGCTGACGTGACATGTTAAATATCATTTCAAACAAAAAATTTTAAGTTATTTTATACAACCGGTCCCCATATTTTTCATTATGAGCAATTTAATTTTTTTTCTTTTATGTTCTTTTAACTTTTTTTTTCCATTCTCTTCTGCTTCTCCCTCTGTTTTCTTCCCTTCTTCATTTCTTTTTTCATAGTTTTTCTATGTTTTTCATTTGTTAAAATTAGTCACTATACTTTTATTTTTAAAACAATTTAAATTTTCAAGTGAAGAAAGCTTGTGGACTAATTTTAACAAATAGAAAACATAGAAAAACTACGTTAAAATAAATGAGGGGGGGAGGAAAATAGAAGTAGAAGCAGAAGAGAATGAAAAAAAAAAAAAGAAATTAAAAGAATATAAAAGAAAAAAATTATATTGCTCAAAATGAAAAAATATAAGGACCAATTTTAGAATTTAACCTAAAATTTTCGTTTGAAATGATTATTTAATGTACCATGCCAGCTTACTGTTACACCGTTAACGATAATTAACAATTCAGTGACTAAAATGTTACAACACGATAATGTAAGTGACTAAAACGTAACATTTCAAATATAAGTGACTAAAATGTAACCTAAGACAAACAAATGTGACAATTTTAATAGTTTACCCTTTAATTTTTAAGTAAATAATAAAAAATCTAAACATCCTAACGGATTTATATTTTTTATAAATAAAGTATTTTGTAAATTTCTAATTTGTTATACTAAATTTAGTCAGGAATTTTACATTAATATTAATCCTGATGGATGCTTTTTTACAATTATATTTGATTTCATGAATAAAGTGATATGAGTTTTATTGGAGTATATCTACTTATAATAAAGTGTTTGATTAAATTGGTGTCACTAATTAATTAGACACCATCTTATTTGGTAAAATTATAATTTTCATTATAATAATTATATTTTAAAAAATAAGTTAATTATTTTAAGTGAAAAATAAATTGTAATGATGGTTAGTTATTATATTGGTGTATACTAAAACTACAACAAGTGACGATGTGTCTTTTTCTTTTAATTTAACTTTTACAATACAAACCAACATTTTATATGATATAATTTTGGATAAATTATTCAGATAATCACTCTAAGAACCCAACAAGTCGCTCCAGTAGAAGAGAAGATATTGTTCATCCTAGGGGTCCCGAGTTCGAGTACCTGTATGTGCATGGTGTGTGTGCTTTGTCAAAGAGTTAAAAAAGTATGAACAAATACTACCATGTGTTGGTGAATTTGAGAGAAGATAGATCCGGAGACGATATTGAATTAAATAATAAACTTCGAGGCACTGGTGACGCTTTTCAAAGAGAATATTTGCCCCCCACACAAAATTGCTAGAGGGTTAAGACAAAGGTCCTCTCGGGATACAACGAAGTTTTGAATTTCCTTTGATCAGCAAAATCGCGGAATTCCCTAACTCTTACTCTATTTTCTAAAAATTGGAATTGATTGTAAAAAAAAAATGTATTTGTCATAATCCATCTATTTATATGCATTCAATGGACACTTTTTGAAGAGCCACAACCCTTTTCATATTGGACATACTTTTTGGAAGAGACTTGTCCCATGGAAATGTATCCATTGGATGATAAATCAGCACTTTTCAATTAAATTTGAAAGATAATAAATCATCACTTTTAATTTGAATAGTGCTCATGAATGATTAATTTGCAATCTATAAATTTCCAACAATCCCCCACTAGATTGTTAATTCCAGAAAATAAGTACACAACGATTAAGCATAAAGAAGGGTGTCGGCAGATTGAACCTCTCTTTAGTGAAAACTTCTCAAAGTATCAAAAAAGTGAATGGTGGCTAGTTGCTTGAACCATCACTCCTAAAGTCAATATCGAAAAAATTTCACACATAATCGTAAAGAAATAGAGTAAGAGTTTAATTTGTTTTAGCACCGTTATGGCCATGTGCTCATCCCGTTTCATGAACATGTCGAGAGAAAACCAAAAATAAAATCTCGTTGAAGCGGCACCACTTCATGTCCATATAGGTGGATTTCATGACAATTAATGTCCATCCATTAAGAGTAAAACTCATTCTCCTAAAATATAATCACTAAATCATGATTTTTAATGCATATTGTCATTTGATAACTTGTTATTACCCTTTGAACCTTAAAACTAACTTTTGGCTAGAAAAAAAGTAGGATTTCCATTGTCAATGACACAATTAGAATGATTTTAATCCTATCTTAATGGTGGTACTTTTAACTAAATCCCTTGACAAACCTTTTGTCAGTGGATCCACTAACTTGTCAATTGACTTAACATAGGTAACAGTTATAACACCGTCCCTAATCAATTGTCTTACATACTCATGTCTCAAACTTATATGTCTTGACTTTCCATTGTACACCTTATTGTACGCTCAAGACATGGTGGATTCACTATCACAATATACGGAAATGGCGAACCTACGTTGTGGCCACAACTTTATATCTAGCAATACGTTTCTTAGCCATTCCGCTTCCTTGCTAGTAGCCGCCAAGGCTATAAATTCAGCCTCCATACTTGAATGTGAGATGCAAGTTTGTTTCTTTGAGGCCTAATTAATGGCTCCACCTCCGATCGTAAAAATCCATCTAGATGTGGACTTATTGTCACTTAAACTTGTAATCCAACTTGCATCCGAGTAACCTTCTAGTACCGCAGGATAATCACTATAGAATAATCCCAAATTTTTTGTTTTCTTAAGATAACCAAAAATCCTACAAGTTCCTTTTCAATGATCGGTACCAGGACAATTTGTAAATCTCGTCAATTTGCACACAACACATGCGATATCGGGTCTAGTGCAATGCATTGCACACATTAGACTTCTAATTACGCTGGCATACTCAAGTTGCGCTATAGCCCTGCCATTATTTTCATTTAACTTGAAGTTCGAATCGTATGAAGTGTTTGAATCCTTGATATTCAAGTGTTTGAACTTTTCCAATACTTTCTCGATGTAGTGAGATTGGCTTAATGCAAAGCCCCTTTCATGTTTTTTCACCTTTATACCTAGAATTGTATCTACCTCGTTGAGATCCTTCATCTTAAAATTCAAGGCTAGATACTCTTTGGTCTCACGAACACCTTCCATGTTCGTCCCAAAAATCAACAAACCATCTACATAGAGACAAATAATTACACCGTATCTATCAGTGAATTTAGTGTAAATACATTTATCCGCACCATTATGTAAAAAATCATATAACAAAAGAACAAAGTCAAATTTCTCATGCCACTGTTTAGGGCCTTGTTTTAAAACATATAATGATTTGATCAACTTACACACCTTGTGTTCATTCCCAAGAAGCACAAAGCCTTCTGGTTGCTCCATGTAAACTTATTCTTCGAGATCACCATTCAAAAAAGTCATCTTAACATCCATTTGATTTACGTGTAACTTATGGATGGGTGCAAGTGCTATAAGAATTCGAATGGAGGTCATCCTAGCCACCGGTGCATAGGTGTCAAAATAATCTAGGCCTTCCTTTTGCCTAAACCCTTTAGCCACCAACCTAGCCTTAAAGATTGGAGAACCCCCTGTTGAAGTGTTCTTCCTCTGAAACACCCATTTACACCCGATAGGCTTCAATCTTTGAGGAAGATCAACTAGAATCCAAGTATTATTGGACAATATTGAATCCATTTCATCATTGATTGCCTCTTTCCAAAATGCCGCATCCCTAGAAGTCATGGCTTCACCATAGGATTGTGGATCACCATACACATTAAACATTATGAGATCTTATTAATTACGAATTCTCTATTTCCTTCAACAAAGAATGCTAGAGATTGTGAGGAAATGATATCGAGACCAAAGTCCTTTACTTTTCTCACTTTTTGACTTTTCCTCGGTTCCATATCCTTATTGTCACAAAGACTTCTTTTAGTTTGATCACTTGAGATCATTGGTTGATGTTCTTTTTTCGAATCCGTTGAATCATCGAAAAACTTATTTTCAATGAATACAACATCTCTTGTTTCAATTAATGTATTTGACACTAAGTCAAGAACACGATATGCTTTAGAATGTTGGGCATATCCAATGAATGCAACTTTGACGGCTCTTGGTCCTAACTTTGTTCTCCGTTGGTCGGGAACTCTATAGTAAGCCAAACACCCCTACAATTTGAAATAATCTAAGTTTGGCATCCGTCGCTTCTATAACTCATATGGAGGTACTTTGAGTTTTCTCGATGGTATTCTATTAAGGATATAACACGTGGCCAATAATGCTTCACCCCATAAATTATATGGAGATTTAGCATTTAACAACATCGAGTTAACCATATCCACTAAAGTACAATTCTTTCTTTCCACCAAACCATTTTGTTACGGAGTATAAGGCGTAGAACACTCATGTACCACACCTTGTTCCTCACAAAATACATTAAATTCATTTGAAAAATATTCATCACCTCTATCACTATGAAGCACTTTTATTTTCTTACTAAACAAATTCTCAACCTCATTTTTAAAACATTTAAACATATCAAAAGCCTCGTCTTTACTTTTCATGAGATACACATAAGTAAATCTAGAAAAGTCATCTATAAAAGTGATAAAATATCGTTTTTCGCCTGTTGTTAGAGTTCCATTTAATTCACAAACATCCGAATGAATTAAGTCTAACACTTGCGAATTTCTTTCACTCTTATTAGGAAATGGCTTCTTGGTAATTTTTGATTGAATACAAATTTCACATTTATCCACAAACTCATCATTACTTAGATTGATATAACCATTCTTTTGCATATATTGTAAAGTTTTAAAATAAAATGTGCTAAACGTGCATGCCACAAAGAATAAGACTCAACAATACCCTCATTACAATATCCTTTTCCTACATATATATCACCCTTAAGCAAGACAAACTTATCGGATTCCAAGATAACCTTAAACCCTTTGTTACACAGAAGACTCACAGACACTTAATTCTTTCTCATATCGGGAACATGCAACACATTGGTCAAAGTCAATTTCTTCTTAGATGTGAAGTTGAGTTTCACCGTCCCTTGACCGAGCACCTTAACTGATTGATAATTGCCCATAAGCACTTCATGGTTTGCTACTAGTTCATAATTCTTGAATTGTTGTCGGTCATTACACACATGGACAGTAGCACCAGAGTCAAGCCACCAATTATGAGACTTATCGGTCATGGCTACGTTGAGTTCGGTAATCATACCAATCTCCAAATTCTTGACCCCTTCTATAACCATGGCCACTAAGTTCATATCCTCTACCATATTGGCTTTGGAATTTGTGACATCTTGCTTCTTTTTGAGATGTTTACAATCTTTAATGTAGTGTCCTTTCTTATTGCAATTATAGCAATTGCGAGATTTTTCTTCTTGTTTTGAGATTTTTCTTCTTGTTTTGCATGTCATTGATCTCGAATGTGGCCTTTCTTTTATCATTTCGAGAGTTCTTGGACTCGCTCACATGGTTCGTTTTAGAACTTTGGGGAAGATACACTGCATCATGCTTTCGAAATTCCTCTTCAATACGCAAATGCCTAAGTATTTTCTCCACAGTGAAGTCCTCTGCCATATGCAGAAGTTTCTTCCAATAACTGTTCCAAGACAAGGGAAATTTTGAGATGATAGCCTCGACTTGTAACATTTCTGGAATAACAACTTTCAAGTCACGAAGTCTGCTTACAAGGACTTCTAATTCATGGACTTGATCCATGATCAGGATACTATCAAGCATTTTGAATTCAAAATATTTCATCATTAAAAATTTATCGGTACCTTGTCGCTCGGTGTTGTATTTCTTTTCAAGAGCTTTCCATATTTCTACCAGGGATTGTATCGACATGTAAAGATCATACAATCGATCAGACAAGGTGTTGAGAATATGTCCACGACATGTGAAATTGTCTTCCTCACGCTTCTTATTGAGTTCGGTCACTTTCGTAATTTCCTCATGATTTGCATTGAAGGCGGGATCCTCCACGGGTTGTAAGTTTGGATCCAGAACGTACGCCACATTCAAGATGATAAGAAAGAACAACATCTTCTCCTTCCAACGATTGAAGTTTGAGCCATCAAATCGGTCAAGTTTCACAAACTCTTGGTTCATCACTTTGAATGTGGTGGTAGCCTCCGTCGCCATCTTTAAAATAGTTCTCTTTGATTGTTGGTGAATTTGAGAGAAGATAGATCCAGAGACTATATTGAATTAAATAGTAAACTTCGAGGCACGGATGACACTTTCCAAAGAGAACTATTTGCCTCCACACAAAGTTGCTAAAGGGTTAAGACAAAGGTCCTCCCAAGATACAACGATGTTTTGGATTTCGTTTGATTAGCAAAATCACGGAATTCCCTAAATCTTACTCTATTTTCTGAAAATTGGAATTAATTGTAAAAAAAATATGTATTTGTGAGCATCATAATCCATCTATTTATATACATTCAATGGATACTTTTTGAAGAGTCACAACCTTTTTCATATTGGACACAACTTTTGGAAGAGACTTGTCCCATGGAAATGTATTCATTGGATGATAAATCATCACTTTTCAATTAAATTTGAAAGATGATAAATCATCACTTTTAATTTGAATAGTGCTCATGAATAACTAATTTCCAATATATAAATTTCCAACACCGTGTAATAACACCATTATGCCGTCATGTCCAAAATAGTTCAACAGTTCAATTATTCCCCTCTTGTCTCTTATCTTTCTTTCTTTTTCCTTTTTTTTTAAATTCAAAACCCAACTCTTGGTCAAGTGATAGCATTAGAAAAGACTATTAATTCCTCCTTATTTAAAGTATAATTTGTTCCCATTATATCATGTTTAGCATATATTTTTAGCATTTTATATTCAGTAATTGCATTTTCTAAGTCAGTGATGTTTGATTTAATTTTCTTTAATTTTGTCCTACTTTTGCTACTAATGTCACCACATTTAGTGTTCAATTTTGCGTCTAAAGATGTTAATGCAGGAATCTATCTCAAAAGATCAACGTAGAAAGGTGTCCAAGGTTGTCACCGCAATTTAGAATCCAGAATTGCGTCCAAACTTATCGCCGCATGAATATATCCAGAAGTACTAGTGGTTGAGAATATCAAGGTTGTCGTAGTGAATTAAAATCTAAATTTGCGTCCAGAAATGTCGCGACAACCTTTAACTGCTTGTTGGATGCACCAGATCTACGTGAATATACAGCTGGATTAACTAACTTGTACAGTTGTAAGGAAGTTAGATTTGAAGAAGGACACCTGTAATTGACATTGAAGATAAATACTAATAGAGAAAAAAGAGAGGGAGGATCGAAAAGCTGGTGACTAAAAATTAATTTGGGTTTTAATCTTTTCTCTAAGTTTGCTTCCATGGTAGCTTAGTTTCTTGGAGGGTGAACTGACTATGACGAGAAGGCAATTCCTACTCCTGACGAGGAGTATTCCTAAGTGTGACATAAGAGGAGCATTAGGGAAGAGTTCTAGTAGGCTAGGAATAGAATGCTTCAACTTGTTCTTTATTTCCTCTTAAACGCTGATAAATACTGATGAAGTTAGATGTGTATGGAAGTACCTTTTAATTTTAGATCTACTATGATTTCTACTCAATCTTCTCTTATCTATTTATCTTTGGATTTAATTGCTTGAACACGAAAGTACTATTGCAGTTACTGACACTGAAAAGTGCAGTGACAAATTAAATTAACAAGCAAGACAACAGAAGTTGCTTGGGGAACGAAGGAATTCTGACCACTTGTTCTTGAATGCAAAGCATTACCAGCACTGGCAGGTGTGGTTAATGAAAGTATTTGGGTCTTTGATAAACGGTGAAATCGAAATTGGTAAGATCTCATTAAGCTAAATTGTGAATACAATTTATCTATTATTCACCTTGTGTTCACATTTAAAAGTTCCCGATTTGTCAAGTCAAGGATCCCCCATTCTATTTTCATTGTTCTTACTTCTTAATTTCGCTTAAATTGCATCGACAAATTATCTTCAACTTTCTCTGCCTTTCTTATTAATTTGCTTTGACATATTTTATTACAGTTTGACAATACTGACAGTTTAGTTCATTCATTTCTACACTCTTTATTTTAATTGTGCTGACATTATTCATATAGTTTCTCTTAGTTTAATTGTAATTGAATCAACAATTATAGACATAAACAAACATCTCTGTGGGATCGATATCTGAAAGTTTTAAACCTATCAACTATACTTGCATTGACAAGTGTTTGCTTGCACAATTACTGTGATGTTCATAGCGCGATCACCAAGCCGAGGGTTCAACCTGTAGTTGGGTCTTTAAGGTTGCTCCTTGGAACAAAGACAACAAGTGAATTCTTTTTTTTTTTTGTCTATTTAGGATTCATTAATGCCGTAATTTCTCTAAGTTTATATTTTTTCATTTCTTTTACAGGGCTCAAAAGATTATTTTTTGTGGCTAACTTAGAGAGCAAAGATGAATGTGAGTATTAAGCAAAGTTTTTTTTTTTTTTTGTAAAGTAGAAAAATTTATTTTAGACCCTTTAAAAGTTGGTAAAAAAATTTTGATCCCCTTAAAAGTTGAATTTTTTTTTGAATCCTTAAAAATTGAAAAAAAAATTAGATCATTGAAAGTTTTTAAACTCCTTTCAACCTTAGGTCCTAGATGGCCGTACTTCTAGACGACCCCCAAAGCTGGATCTAACTAATACTAAGATGAGAGTTGTTGAGCACGATGATGAGGATGGTGATGGTGGCGACAGCGGCAACGACCACATTCATTCACATGATAATGGTCTTTATAGAAACCCCAACTCTCACATGATAATGGTCTTTATAGAAGCCCATGACATTGAAAAAGGGAAAAAAAATGTTGCAGAGGACTGGATTAAAAAAATTATTGCACATAGCACAATCAACATTCAATTTGGTTTTTATTTTAGGAGTGATCAAAATAGGAATAATTCTTAATGGTAGTGCTAAAATTAACAATATATTTTTTAAAGTGATTAAAATAGAAACACAATAATTTTAAAGTGATTAGCCAGATAATTTATCTTATAATTTTAAAAATGATAATATTATATTTTAAATTTTATAATTTTTTGTGAATATATAAACCAAATCAAATAAAAACCACAAATATTTTTATCATTATTTTTAGATAATATGCTGTGTGCATTTTTTACAATTTTATTTTTTAATCAATTTTCTATTCATTTATTTAGTATCTTTACCAATTTCTTATTAATACGAACCAATAATTATCTATAAGTTTTTTGGAACAGCAATATGGTTTGATTTAAACTTGATTATAAATATTTGGGATAAATCTCAAAATTATACATGAATTATGGTTTAATGTGCAATTGTATACATGAACTTTGATTTTGTGCAATTTTATATATGAAATTTTAATTTGATCAAATTTTTGTAAATTATTAACAAAATTATTGCATCATTTTATTTTTATATATTGCAATAATAAATAATTATATTTATCCAATATAAAAATAAATTGATGTATCTATTTTTTTAAATGTGTATGATTAAATCAAAATTAAAGTTTCAACTATACATTTGAACCATTACTAAAGTTTCACTTGTATAATTACACCAAATTAAAATTCATATATACAATTGCACATTAAATCAAAGTTCATTTGTAATTTTGAGATTTATCCCTAAAAATTTCAATCGAAAACTTCATCCTTTCCTCCCAAGTTGGATTATTAAAATTTTTAAAAATATTTATTGATATAAAATCAAATTGAATTTAGATCAAATAGCTTCAGATTATTACTATTTTTAAAAAGCTTCAAATTATTTATTTATTGTTATAAATATTACTTTATGGATGTCCATAACTCTCAAGTTATAACCTCTATTGTAGCAATCCCCTCATTAATGTGATGAACCCCCTCCTTTATTATGAAATTAACATGTAAGTTGTTTAATGTATGTGTTAATGAAACACTTACGTAAGCTTCATTTATTTGTGTTGCATTGAATGTCAACTACTTATAAATAGAATCCTTACGTAAGTAAAAAGGATATACGAGAAAATTCTCTATTGATTTAATCTATTGTTTACTTTAAGAGTTTTATTTGATTATTTTATAACATGTTATCAGCACGATCCTCTACAAGTTCATAGTGAAGTTCACGTCATTTCAGCTTTATATAATTTGCCTGTATAACTCCCATTAAACTATATATGATATACAAATTTTCATCATTCTTTTATTTTATTTTCTGGATGAAATATTTGCTTTGGATAACATTTGCACATTTATTTTTACAACTCAAATGTTATAATGATAATTATAAACATGATTTTTTTACTAAAAGAAATTTCAATTAATGTAATTTGTATTAAGTTATTATTATGACTATTCCTCTGTATGCCAATATTTGACATACACATTATTATTCAAAAAATTTGGTATATATGTAATTGACTTAATTTGCGATTGAGAATGCTTATTATTTTACTAATTTATTTTATTTTGATTCAAGTGATTATAATGTCAAATCTTGCCAAACTTGAATTTGCGGCCTTATACATATCAGGCAAGAATTATTTTTCATGGGTGTTAGATGCTGAAATTCACCTAGATGCTAAAGGTCCAGGAAGTACTATATTAGCAGATAAAGAAATAACTAATCAAGACAAGGCAAAAACAATGATTTTCATCCATCATCATCTACATGAAGGATTAAAAGTAGAATATCTCACTATGAAAGACCCTTTTAAATTGTGGAATAATTTGAAAGAAAGATTTGATCATCAAAAAACGGTGATACTCCCTAAAGCTTGTTATGATTGAATGCACTTACGGTTGCAAGATTTTAAGACTATAAGTGAATACAATTCAGAACTTTTCAGAATTAGTTCTCAACTAAAATTATGTGGAGAAAACATAACTGATGAGGACTTGTTAGAGAAAATATTTTCAACCTTTCATGCTACTAATTTGCTCCTGCAACAGCAATATCGTGAAAAAGGTTTTAAAAGGTATTCTGAATTGATTTCATGTCTTTTGTTGGCTGAACAAAATAATGAGTTGTTGATGAAAAATCATGAAATTCGTCCCACTAGTTCTGCATCATTCCCTGAAGTGAATGTAGCAGTACACAGTAATTATGAACATGGAAAATATAGAAGTCGCGGTCGCGGTCGCGGTCGTGGTCATGGACGTAGTGGGAGACGTGGTCGAGGGTGTACTAGTAATCGTTATCATGGTGGTCATAATAGTGGTACTCCTAAACACCAGAAAAAGAATAACAATGAAGGACAAGAAAGAGTTGGTCAAAATAATCCATCAAAGATTGTTGAGAATTTATGCTACCGATGTGGTATGAAAGGACATTGGTCACATACTTATCGTACATCTGAGCATTTAGTGAAACTTTATCAAGCATTTATTAAAAGAAGGGAAAGAATATGGAGATAAATTTTATATCCCAAAATGATGAAATGAAGGTAAAAGATGAAAATATTCACTATGACCATGCCTACGAGGGTGATAAATTTCATGACCTTAATAATATAACTCACCTAGATATGAAAAATTTCTTGGAGAATCATTAGAAAAGTTGATGTTATTTTGACATTTTCATATTGTTTTAAGTATGCTTTATTTTCTTGCATAAAGAATAATTTATAATTTAATAAATATTTGCAATGTTTCTCATATTATATTTTGCTTATTTTTATGAAGAATATGAATATTCAACAAAGTTTCATTGGACCCAAAATTAATGGATACATGTGTCTTGTAAATAGTGCTACAACACACATGATACTCAAAGATAAAAATATTTTTCTCATTTGACAATAAGTGATGCCCATGTTAATATAATATCGGGTAGTTCAAAACTTATTGAGGGCTTCGGAAGAGCTATTATATTATTACCTAAAGGTACAAAAATTGTCATTGATGATGCTTTATATTCCACTACGTCTCAAAGAAATTTATTGAGTTTTAAAAATATTCGTCTTAATGGATATCATATTGAGACTATGAATGAGAAAATATTTGAATATCTATACATTACAAATGTTGAATGTGGAAAGAAATATGTTTTGGAAATGTTACCTGCTTTTTCATTAGGTTTATATTATACATATATTAGTGCAATTGAGACACATGTCACTATAAACCAGAAGTTTGTAGAACCACATACTTTTACTATTTGGCATGAACTATTTGGCCATCTCGGATCTATTATGATGCGAAGAATAATCGAGAATTTAATTGGACACCCATTAAAGAACCAGAAGATTCTTGAATTCAAGGATTTATCTTGTGTTGCTTGTTCTCAAGGAAAATTCATTATTAGACCATTACTAGGTAAAGTTAAGATTGAATCTCCCGCATTTCTAGAACGTATTCAAGGTGATATATGTGGACCCATTCATACACCATGTGGACCATTCAGATATTTTATGGTATTGATAGATGCATCTAGTAGGTGGTCACATGTATGTTTATTATCGACTCACAACCTAGCGTTTGCAAGACTACTTGTTCAAATAATTTGATTAAGAGCACAATTCCCAGATTATGCAATCAAAACTATTCGTCTTGATAATGCTGGTGAGTTTACATCCCAAGCTTTTAATGATTATTGTATGTCAATTGAGATAAAAGTTGAACATCATGTAGCTCATGTTCACACAAAAAATGGTTTAGCTGAATCATTTATCAAATGCCTCCAACTGATAGCTAGACCATTGCTTATGAGAACAAAACTCCCTGTTACAGCTTGGGGATATGTTATTCTGCATGCAGCAGCACTTGTGCGCTTCAGGCCAACAAGTTATAATAAATACTCCCCATTACAATTGACTTTTGGTCAGGAGTCAAATATTTCCCATCTTAAAATTTTTGGATGTGTAGTATATGTTCCAATTGCTCCACCATAATGCACAAAGATGGGTCTTCAAAGGAGGTTGAGAATATATGTTGTTATGAATCTCCTTTTATAATTAAGTATATTGAACCATTAACAGGAGATTTATTTACTGCACGATTTATTGATTGTCATTTTGATGAAACAACATTCCAACATTATGGGGAGAGAAAATACAACTGGTAAAAGAGATTACATAGAATGGATCATCATTATCTCAATTAGATCCTCGTACAAATCAATGTGAACAAGAAGTTCAAAGGATCATACTTTTGCAAAACATCACCAATAAATTGCCAGATTCATTTACCGACCTAAAGAGAATTACAAAATCTTACATACCAGCTAAAAATGCTCCAATACGAATTGATGTCCTAATAGGGCAATCTGTTAGTGCAAAGGAAAGTAATCCACGCCTAAAGTGTGGAAGACCAGTCAGTTTCAAAGATAAAAATCCTTGTAAAAGGAAAGGAGCAAATAATCAAAATGGTTATATTGTAGAGGCAAGTTTCCAGAAGAGGCAAAAGAAAACTAATAAAAAAAACCCCAGAAGAGGTTCAGGTACCTAAAAATGGTGATAATGAAGAGATCTCAATTAGTTATGTTACTTCAGGAAAAAGATGTTATCGAAAAAATATAGTTGTCGACAAAAATTTTGCTTATAATATTGCTATTGAAATAGCAAAAGCAAATGAGAATCCTGAGCCTAAATCTATTGAGGAATGTAGAAATAGAAAAGATTGGTCAAAATGGAAAGACGTAATTCAAGCAGAATTAAATTCACTTTCTAAACATGAGGTTTTTGGACCTATAGTCCAAACACCTAAATATGTAAAGCTGGTAGAATATAAATGAATATTTGTGCGAAAATGAAATGAGAAAAATGAAGTCGTAACATATAAAGCACGACTTGTAGCACAAGCACAAAGGCCCGGCATTGATTACGAAGAGACATATTCTCATGTGGTGGATGCAATCACGTTTAGATACCTTATTAATTTGGCAGTACGTGAAAAACTTGGCATGCGTCTAATGGATGTTGTTACAAGCTATTTGTATGGTACACTTGATAGTGAAATTTATATGAAAATCCCAGAAGGATTTCAAAATCCCTGAAGGATATAGAGTTTCTTGAGAAAATTGCTCAATCAAATTAAAGAAAAGTTTATATGGATTAAAACAATCTAGACGTTTGTGGTACAATCGTCTTTGTGAATATTTTTTAAAAGAAAGTTATAAAAACGATCCAATCTGTCCATGTGTTTTTACAAAAAGGTCTGGATCAAGCTTTGTGATAATTTCTATTTATGTTGATGATCTAAATATTATTGGAACTCTTGAAGAGCTTTCAAAATACTATAAATTACTTAAAGAAAGAATTTGAGATGAAAGATCTTAGAAACACAAAGTTTTGTCTTGGTCTGTAGATCGAGCATTTAAAAGATGAAATTCATGTCCATCAGTCAACTTATACGGAAAAGATCTTAAAGAAATTTTATATGGATAAAGCACATCCATTGAGTACCCCGATGGTTGTAAGATCGTTAGATGTTAATAAAGATCAATTTCATCCTTGCGAGAATGATAAAGTGTTTCTTGGTCCTAAAGTACCATATCTAAGTGTCATAGGGGCATTGATGTGATGCAAACAACACAATTCCTGATATAGGTTTCGCTGTAAACTTGTTAGCAAGATTTAGTTATTCTCCAACATGTAGACATTGGAATGGAATTAAACAAGTATTTAGATATCTTAGAGGGACCATGGATATGGAGTTATTTTATTCAAATGATTCAAAATCCCTATTAGCCGGTTATGCTAATGCTAGATATTTATCGGATCCACATAAAGGTCGATCTCAAACGGGATATTTATTTACGTGTGGAGATACTGACATATCATGGCGTTCAACAAAGCAGACATTAGCTGCTGCCTCTTCAAATCATGCTGAAATAGTTGCAATGCATGAAACAAGCCGAGAGTGTGTTTGGCTAAGGTTATTAACCCAACATATCTTGAAGATATGTAATTTTCCTTTACAAGAAAAGATGCCAACTATCTTATACGAAGATAATGCAGCATGTATAGTTCAATTGAAGAGTGGTTACATAAAGGTGACAGAACGAAACATATTTCACCAAAATTAATTTTCACTCATGATCTTGAGAAGAAAGGTGACATAGAAGTTCAACAAATTCGTTCTAGTGGGAATTTAGCATATCTTTTTACCAAAACACTGTCAACTTCAACATTTGAAAGACTACGAGATAAGATTGGAATGTGTCGACTCAAAGATATAATATGATGTTGTCATTAGGGGGAGTCTAAAATACGTTGTACTCTTTTCCTTTAACCAAGGTTTTGTCCCATTGGGTTTTTTTGGTAAAAGGTTTTTAACGAGTCAGCTTGTAATAGGAGATTGTGTACTCTTTTTCCTTCATTAGGTTTTTATCCCACAGGGTTTTTCCTAATAAGGTTTTAACGAGGTACATTTTCATTAATGGACATACAAAGGGGAGTGTTATAAATATTACTTTATGGCTGTCCATAACTCTCAAGTTATAACCTCCATTGTAGCAACCCCCCTCATTTATGAGATAAACCCCCTCCTTTATTATGAAAGTAATATGTAAGTTGTTTAATGTATGTGTTAATGAAGCACTTAAGTAACCTTCATTGATTTGTGTTGCATTGAATATCAACTACTTATAAATAGAATCCTTACGTAAGTAAAAATGATATACGAGAAAATTTTCTATTGATTTGATCTATTGTTTACTTCAAGTGTTTTTATTTGATTATTTTATAACATTATGTTATATTTATTCATTAATTTAACTTAAATAATTATTTATTTATTTAAATAATTATTTGGATTAGTGTTTATTTTAATATTTATTACTAAACTAATGAAAAAAATGTATATATTCATTTAATTTAACTATAAGTTAAGGTGAATTAAAAAAACTATATGTTAAGGTAATATTATAAACATTTAACTATAAATATTTCAATAAAAAATTTCATCCTTTATTACGATGAGCCTTGCAATTACGTTTGGTGACCGTCGTTGTTTATCTTTATCGAATTCAAATCTCGAACTGAATGGAAAAACTCAAAACAGAAAAATATAGGGAGCAATTGTATAATTTAATCTAAAATTTTCATTTAAAATGATGATTTAATGTATCACGTCAGCTTACCGTTACATCGTTAATGACAATTAACGGATCAATGACTAAAATGTTACAACACGATAACGTAAGTGACTAAAACATAACATTTCAAACATAAGTGACTAAAATGTAAGCTGAGGCAAACAAAAGTGACCATTTTGGTAATTTACCCTTATAATAAATAATTAACTAGATAAATAAAAATTATAAAAATAATTTATTCATTTAATTTAATTTAAATAAAAAAATCATTTGATTATATATTTATCCATTTAATTTAACTTAAATATTATTTATTTTTATATACTTTGATTTATTTTAAGTAATTGCTTATACTAATATTTTTTAACATAAAATCGACCATATGCATTTATAGGGAAAAAGAAAAGCAAATAAATGAAAAAGGCTAAGAAACCACAGGGTCACCTAACTTTTTGCCACTTATCACCCCATGCAATGCACCTTATTGGCGGTGCCTTGGGTACGAAAAACCTTATAACCTAAAAAAGGCGTCCAAACCTTTCCTAAACTTATAATGAAAGCAATTCTTAAAAACTAAATACAAAAGTAACACTAAAACATTCCTAAACATTGCCCCTTCCCTTCTTCATTGTGAATGCATCTCCAAATATTTTTGTATCACACTCAGGAAACCAGAAACCCATAATTCTTGTGTTGTTAACAACATTTCATTCCCTAGCTTCCCTTCTAACTGAGTCCTCGGAGTTTCAAAATGAAAATACCTCATCCTCCAGATTCAGATCACCGAACAACTGTATTTACTTCCCCTCAACCAATCCCTCTTCGATCTTTTTGAATGGCAGGCTCGATTGTTGATGGGGCTTCTTCAATCCAAAACATCGATGCATCGCATCCTCTTCCCCAGGTCGCCACCGCATGTGCCGCTTCATTCACTCCTAAGTATGTGACGAAACACAAGGCTTCTAAAATTCCTTATTTTATTTTTAATTTCACTAATGAGTCCTCCGATGAAGGATCTATCGCATCCTGATTGTTGTAGGTTTTTTATAACTATCAAGGAGTCCCTTTCTACAAACACGTCTCCAAACTCCAAATCTTCTACAAAGTTAACCCCATGAAGGTAGGTGTAACAACCTAATTTTTTTGAATTTTAGGATTAAATTGTGAATTTAGTATTTTCAAGGACTATAAAGGAGTTTTTGTGAATTTTAAGGACTAATTTGGAATTTCAGTGACATTCGGGGACTAAATTGAGCATTAATTAGAATTTTGTGGCTAAATTGGGAATTTTGGGATTAAATTGTTTAGTGGGTAAAGTTTGGGGATATTTTTGAAAACCCAAGATATTTTGAGTCCTTTTGTGAAGTTTACCCATTTTGGGTGGTTTTAAACCTTTTTTTCTCCTTGTTTGACTTTTAGCCTCCCATATCATCATTTTAATTTTCTTTCTTTTTCCTCTCAACTCAAATCCTCTCAACCCCCATCTCCCTTTGCCTTTTTCGATCAACCTCCAACGATTCCCTTGCCGTTGGTCGTGTGTTACACCGTCACCATTAAAATGTTCCTCGTCATCGTACGAACTCAACCTCGTTCTCAGTTTCTCCCTCGCCGTGGCCATTTGAGAGATCGATGTTGGAAACCGTTCGGGTTTTGTCTTTTCGCATCATCTCCGTCGTAACTCCGTTGATTCCTCGCCATCCTAAGCATATGTGAGTTGTGCATCGTGTTGGGGGCCTTGTTTTGGTCTCCTTTTTAGTGCCTTTCCGGCTAGCAATTTGTCGTCCGTTGTGGCTTCGATCGGTGCCGTTAAAAGGGTTAAGAAAACCCTAATTTTATGTTATAAATAAGATGTGAAATTGGGCCACCTGATCAAGCCCAAGCCATGACCCAAATGAGTGACCCAACCAATGCTCAAATAATGACCCATATGTGAGCCCAAGTCTAAGGCAACCCAAAGAAGAGACCCAATAACCTTTAACCCTATAACCTAAAACCATGAAGCCCAAACCTAATACCTTAAAACCAAATCACCCAAACCTTAAACCTAATTCGATTTGACCGGACCTATTGGCTGACCCGTTAACCCGTTAATCGACCTATTGACTTTGACCGTTGACTTTGACTAGACATGTTAACTTTGATCGTTGACCATTGACTTTGACTTTGACTGTTGATTTTTTTTACCAATCCTATCCTACCATTTTTCGACGTCCTGATTCCGAATTCGCTGTTTGTTTTGTCAAATTCGAACCTGAAAGCGTCGTTTTATCTATTCACAAGTTATTATACTTAGTAAAATTTTCTAAGAAAAATGGATAAGGGATTTGATTTGGGATATTTTGTGCGTAGGTGATTACAATTTTGAGAACAACGAGTTACTTTCTCCACCTGTGCGAACTGTCCCTACACAAGTTTTAATAGTGACACGTGAGTTTTGGTTTTGGTTTCGGTTTTGTGTTGTGTTTAGTGGGTGGCATAATGATAGATTTAATTTAGAATATACTCTCGTAGGTTCTGATTCAGCTAGACTCGGTGATAGATCTGAGCGTGGGAGACATTCTTCTTGTCGTTAGAGCCTTTACCGCTTGAGGTGTGTTTCTATTTGTGTTACATCTCTTTGTGTGATATTGTTTGTGTTGAATTCATTGGGTGATATTAATTTGAGATGTATAATGACATGATCTTGTGATGTATTTGATCGCATGATGATATTGCATGCATACTTATCAGTTTATGGAATACTTAAATATTGTGAATAAAAAAAATATTGTGTACTTTAGGATACATATATTGTATCATGAGCTTGAGATTGAGACTGTGATAAATGTGACATCATGCCATTGTGTGTTCATGGGTTAGGATTGTATGGTGGAAAACGTGGTAATCACCCCTTCAAATGGTTGATATAAAACCACACTAAGATTGGTGACGATTGGTTAGGGAGGGGTTCTGGGGAACCTCTCCACTGTGTTGGTGTGCTGGAGAATGTGTGCATTGCATTATGCTTGAGTTTTCATTGCATTTATCTATTAAATGTTGTGTGGTTACTTTTAATGCTATGAATGACTGTGATATTGTGACTGTGGATGTATACACTTTAGAGACACACTGGACTCTTTAGCTCACTCCCCAATAGTTTCTCTTTTAGATACAATGGACTTAAACGACTTGGTACTCGGAGGATCTCACGTTTCTTTTATATTTTTATTTCTATTTCATCATTCAGTTTATTATATTATTAAATTATTTTGAGATTGTAATGTTAATTTTTAATTTGGGATTTTGGATATCTGTTTAAAGTGTTTAACTAATAATTTTTAAGTTTAGAATTATTTAAAATTATGAGAAATTAATTATTTCACAATAACTTAATTTATTTACAAATTAAAGTATTTATATAGGTTTTAAATGATTTTTTGAAGGAAAAATTACAATAATAACCCTCTAAGTCTGGTATATCTTTTAGGCTGAATTTTGAGGGTTACAGTAGGAGTAAGCCTTTAGGTTGTCAAATCCCGAATGTTGTTAACCGGGTAAATACAAGAGCCCATAACCAGACCTCTCTTATTTCTTGCTAAAATTCCAAGAATTGCTTTATGTTTTAGTTGATGAAAAGTGGTATCAAAATTTATTTTGACTTGGACTTCTGATGGTGGTTCCTACTGGGCTTCTAGATTTTTGTGCTTAATCTCCTAAACATCTTCAAGCATGTTAATCTCAACAATATAGGCTTTAATGAAACCACTTTGTCACTTATTCTTTGCCTGATGCCTTCATGATAGAACTTGTTTCTGTTGTGCCAAATCGCCCAGAATGATACTGCCAAGCATGTGAATTGATCTGTATTGTTGTCCTTAAAGGTCTTTGCTATCCAATGTTTCCATTCTGTGTGTTAATGTGTGGGTATGGTCCGAACTTCCATCTGTTGGAGGACTTGCAGTGCAATACTACAGTATCAGAAAATATGTTCGACTGATTCTTCCTCATCGCCACAAAGGAGACATAATGCTTCAGTTATCAAATGACAAGTTTTTAGATTACTGAAAGTAGGCAGAAAGTTGTTTGTAATCTTTCGTAGGCAAATTTTGATCTTGCTGGGAATTTTTAGATCCCATAATTTTGTGTAATAATTCCTCATTTGTTTTGGGTTTGTTGTAATTTCGCTTCCCAGCAAGTTTGATTCTTCTGTAATACACCATCTATAGCCACTTTTGCCGTGTATTCGCCCGTTTTGTCTCCCCTCCAGACCATAGTATCTGGCTGCGACAAACTCCCAAAAGGGATAAAGCGTATTCTTTTGGTTTTTTCTTCATTAAAAAGACTCCTTAGCATATCTTCCTTCTAGGTAACTGAAACATGATCTATAAATTCCCTTACCTTAGTATACTACCAATCAATCTGCTGAACTTGTAATTTTCCATCTCTAGGGTAAGGAAGTCATGTGTCATTCCAGATATTAACTATATTCCCATCGCCTATCCACCAACCTATGCCTGATTCTAAAATATTCCGGGCGCGCCATATAATCCTCTAGGTAAACGAAGAGTGAGTTCCTAACTTGGCTTTTAAGAAATCACACTATGGGTAGTAAAAGCTTTGATGACTTGATCTAACAAACTATTAGGATCAGTAATTAGCTTCCAGCCTTGCTTAGCCAACAATACTTTATTAAAAGTGGACAAATCTCTAAAACCAATCCTCACTTCGCTTTTGGGGTACATAAAAACTTCCAGCTACAGCAATGAATCCTTTTGCTTGCTTTTAAATTTCGCCACTAGAATTTACACCTAATACCCTCCGAATCATGACATAAAGAAATTGGTAATCGAAAACTATGCATAGCATAAATGGGAATGACTTGTAATACTGACTTAACAAAAACCTCCTTTCCTCCTATAGATAAGTTACGAATGCTCCAATATTGAGTAGCCTCGAGAAGCCTTTAGCACAAATGATAAATAGATATAGGATTAAAGGATCCCCTTGTCTTAAGCCTCTAGTGGGAAAGAATTTCCTGCTTTTTTCTCCATTTAAAACCACTTAAGAAGAGATACTGTTAATGCATCTCAGAACCAAGGAGACCCACTTATCACAAAAACCAAGACTTCACATCATTTTTCAATAAAAATTCATTCTACCTGACCATTACTCATGTCTAATTTTAAACCGAAAGACCCTCTACCATTCCTTTTTTTCTTAAAAGAATGCAACAACTCATAAGCCACAAGAATATTATCTGTAATTTATCTAACAGGCACAAAAGCCCCTTGGGTTTCTTTCATATAATAATTTAGGGCCTTTCTAAACCTATTGGTTATAGCTTTTGAAATTATCTTGTATGTCACATTACATAAGCTAATTGGTCTCAATTCTCCCATGTTTTTTGGCGTTACTACCTTGGGAATTAGGACGATGTTTGTATTGTTTATAGCACCTACCTCTTTTTCGTTGTTTAAAATTTCAAAACAGAACTTCATCACCTCTTTTACCATGATGTGCCAAAATTTTTGATAAAAGAGAGCAAGGAAATTGTCCTCACTTGAAGCTTTGAGTGGCACCATTGACTTTAATGCTTCTATCAACTCCTCTTGTTAAATGTGGCTGATAATTCCTCATTGAGTTGGTTTGGTATGCACGGTTGGATTGCCCTCCATAGATTCTCGCTATCTTGCACCTGTTTTGAAGAAAAAAGCTCTCTGAAATATTTAGTCTCTACTTCTAACAACTTCTCGTCCCCTTCTATCCATCTTCCATTTTCATCTTCAAGTCCCTTAATCATATTTCTTCCTTTCGATAGGACACAAAATTATGGAAGAAAGCTATGTTGCGATCACCCAACCTGAGCCAAATGGCTCTTGTTCGTTGCTTCCAAAAATTTTCCTCTTTGTCTGCCTCCATGTTCAAAGCTAGCTTAACATTTGTAATTTCTACTAAATTATCATCATCAGGATCTTCACGATTTAGCTCTACAAGTTTTTTTATTTAATTCCTTTTTCCGTCATTGGCGGTTCCCTTTACGTGCTCTTTCCCATTCCTTTAGTGCATCATCTAGTTCTGCAAGTTTTTTGGGTAAGCTATCATTATTTGAACCCCTTATTCTCTTTACTTGCTCCCCAAAACCCTCCTCAAAAATCCAATGTGCATTAAAGCAAAAGGGAAAGTTCCTCCTATTTATTCTACCACCGTGACTCCCCAAAGTGTCCAATAGTAATGGATAGTGATCTGAAAAGCTATAGCTTAAATGTTACAATGAGTATCCTAGGAAACAACACCACCACTTTGGATTAGCCACCCCCTATCCAACCTCTCCTGCATGTTGTTTTCTGCTAACCGTCATCTTTCCCAAGTAAACCATTGACTTGCGAATCCAAGGTCATTTAATTCACATTCTTCCAATACTTCTCTGAAGGCCACCATTTGTCTTTCTTCTCTCACCCTTCCTCCTTTTTTCTCGAAAGAAAATATTATCTAATTAAAATCCCCGATGACTAACCACGAGAGTTAACAACCCTCTTTCAAGCTCTTTAACTTGTTCTATGAATCCCTCTTCAAGTGTTTCGATGGGGCCCATAGAAGCCTGGAAACCTCCATTCATCTATCACACTATCATCTCCTACTTCCACGTCAATATAGGACTTGGAAAAACCTTTCAAGTTTATTGAAACACCCTCTTTCCACCCTAGAGAAAGGCCTCCTTGTGAGCCCACTGCACTCACATATATTCCATTGACATATCCACACATTTTCCTTATCCTCTCCATCTTCTTTGAATTAAAATTAGTCTCTTATAGTAAACAAAAGTTGAGGCTGATGCTGTCTCAAAAAAATTTTGAGACGTTTTACAATCTACAACTGCCCCAGGCCACAAAAATTCCAACATAGGATTTTCATTACGACCGATCGACCAACTTGTTAGCAGCCGTCGATAATAAGTTTTCTGGATTTTTCACCATGTGAGTTGAATGAGTTTCTTCATGAGTCGTAAATCTTTGTCGTTTCTTCCCTCCTGCAAAACCAGTCAGGATTTCTTCGTTGTTCTCATTCTCCACCCCTCATGTTGTCAATTTGTTTCATGTCAACATCGTCTCCCAACACCTCTCTGCGATATCCTTATAGTATCTCTTTCCCTCTTGAACGCTTTACTATCTCTCTCCCTCTCATTCTTGGCATTTAATCAATCATCGACTTCTCCATTAAATCTCTTCTCCTTATTTCATCACTCACACCACCTCTAACCATATTTTTTTGTCTCTTCTCGTGACCACCTACTTTCATTTGTTATCATTCTTCTAAGTGGATCTCTTAGGTCCCAACTCAAAGTTGTTTCTTGTGCCCTGTCGTTAACCTTAAAGGACAAAAGCTCTAACTGTATCCTAGTCTTCCGCACATGAAACAAAATAAAGACAATTTTTTGTATTGAAACATTGCATAAGTAGACTTATTCTATCCATATATAACGCGTTTGCTCCTTTTCAGCGGGCTTCGAACGTTCAGGCAGACCTTTATCCTCATATACTTCTTGACTCCTCTTGTAACTATCGTTGCATCATACTTTAGAAAACGTCCAATGAAATTTCCCAGTTGTCTTGACATTGAATATAATTTTTTAGATTAAATTTAAATGTTATTTGATGTTTTTAAAGTTACCATATGCTTTTCCTACTTAATGTATTAGTCCTCTTACGCAAAATTAAATTAAAATTAGCATAAAAAAGTTTATTAATATTTTTATCAATTGATTTAAATTTATTTTTTTAAAAATTTATATAAAATTTTAATTAAAATTTTGAGAAAAATATAAAATAATGATATTAATATTTGTAATTAATAAAATAAGTACAAAAATTTATTTTTTGGTCTTAATTTATACAACTAACGATACAAACTTTCATGTAATTTTACACTAAAAAATTACTTAAAAATGAAAATTTGGAATATTCACAATAATTTTTCTTTGTATTATAAACTTTAACCATAGTTTTCCTGTTACCAATTTCGTACCAAAAATTAACAAATAAATATATCATATTTTAATAAATATACATGCATGGGTAAGAAAGCTAGTTACATATATTCAAAAAAAAAGAAAAAAAAAAAAAGCTAGTTACATCTATAAATTAAACTTATATATTCTATTTTACATGTTATTTTAATTTTACTTATACAATAATATTTAAATTTTAGGATGGAAGATTAAAAGCTTTAAATTACTATTTAAATAGATAGATCTTTATAATATTCCTATTTAAATTACTATTATTGTTAAGCTTCATTATTTAATGGATGTTATACAGATCCATAAATTTGATCAATACACTTTTAAAATGTCCGATTATATAACTTTGTATATAAATTGTCACTAATTATATGTTCAAAATCTTATTAAATGTTAAAATATTTTTAATTTTAGTATGATTGAGTTAAATTGAATATTGCAAAATGGTGACCTTTTAACTATATATTTTTGTCTGTCACATGGCACGATTTTCTCTGTTTTAGTCTAATCTTTGTGGTACGCTTTTGTTTTCTTGTTTTTTTCTTTTCTTTTCTTCAATAACTTTTGTTTGTTGTTCTGTTTGATTGCTCGAGTCTGTTTACATGGAAAATGAAATGGCGAATTTAAATCTTGATGAAGCTGAAGAGGAGGCTTGTATATTGAGGAAACTAGACTATCCAAGTCGACATTTGAGTATTTATTGTGGGATGTTTCTTAAGGGCGAGTGTAGTCCATTTCCAGGCATTGAGAAATACCATGGCAAATTTATGGCACTCTTTATGCGGTGTTACCATTTTGGATCTGGGGGAAAACGATATTATTCATGTTTTATAACCAGTTGGTGGGGGAGAAAAGATATTTATATTCAATCTATTGAAAGAAGACGATGATCCGTTAAAAGTTCCATTGATTTTTTTTGCACTTTTGTGTTCAAATTCATGACCTTCCATCGGGTTTTTTCTAGAGTATTGCTAAGCAATTTGGGAATTTCATTGGGGAGTTTATGGATTATGATGCAAAACAACCGAATTGGGGCTATAAAAGTTATTTATGAATTCGGGTTAAGATTGATGTTCAAAAGCCTTTGAAACGTCAGAAGAAAATCATGCTCACTTTTACAAAATTTACCTTTGCCAGATTTCAATATGAAAGGTTATCCTTGTTTTGTTTTTTGTGTGGGTGTCTTCGGCACAGCGATAACTTTTGTCATGTTTGATTAACAGCTGATGGAAAGGACATTGAGTTAGGCTAGGATCTATCCTTATGAGCGCCGACAAGGAGGGCAACGATTGGAACTAGCGTTTGGTTGCAAGAGGAAGGTAACAATGTTTTTTTGGGAAACAAATTTAGACAAAGCAATTAGGAGAGTAATTTTTAGCAGGAGGATCAATTTAGGTAGCAGGAAGATTGGACACACAAATTTGATCCAGTTCATGGTTTAAATTTGGAAGGAAAATCAATCTTGATTAATGATAAAAAAGTGGAATATTCAAGTAGGGCTAAGTCAATTATGATGGAACATGATATGGAAGAAAAACCTTTAGGGGATATTGAAGGAAAAAGAGACCACGTGTCTCGATTGTAAAACCCAAAACCCAAAACCGTCGTCTATTAGGGTCCCGATGTCTTTTCGATCATTTATCGCAGTTCATCTCATAATATCATTTCATTCAATCATATTTTAATAAATAAATGCATTAAACACAACATAAATCATTAATTAAATATAGTCACAATTCAATAAGAGCAAAAATGTCATTTCCATGATTTTTGAAGACTTCTACTAGTATCTGTTGGACAAGTATCGGTGGTTGTCAAGTCAGAAAATAGTTCATAAACAGTGCAGAGTTCTAGCGATACTCGAGATGATTTTACCGATACATGTGACACAATTACCGAAACAAGTCATGCTTCTACCGGTACTAAAAACTCTAGAGAGCTAAGAAGTTCTACCATGCAACTTCTACCGATACAAGTTCACAGACTACTGATACTTATCTTGCATCTACCGATACAACTCAAGTCAATGAGCAACCTCTCTCCTACCCTGTACTTCTACCGATACAACCATGGGTTCTACCGAAACAAGTATGCAGAATTCAAATATTCACACAAGTTCTCATGCTCCGCCAACAATTCTCATTTCAAACATAAGGTACAAAAACAATTATTCTTAAAGTTCAAACACATATGATAATACATTTCATTTCATTGTAAGCCTACTTTGACCCATAGTAACATGCAAAATATGACAACTACCTAACCAAGGTTCCAACAATGAACCATAAACCAAAATCAAGAGTTATACAAATAACATCATCCTAATACATGTCATAAAACCAAATGATGTAAAAACTACCAAACGAGCTCCGCAATAGTGTGATTTCTTTGAGATGATCTGATCTTAAAGCATCAAACAATCTATAAAACAACAATAACAACTCTAGTAAGCTTTATAGGTTAGTAAGTTCGAAAAGTCTAAAGGAGTTACCAACATATGCATAAAGTAGTTATAACTCAATCGAGCTAGAATAACCCAATGCTTCCTCGAGCCATTTTAGAATTTCAAATTCCCTGTCTGTATCATTTCTGTTACCAGTACCCGATGTTGCTCACACGAGCTGTCAAGGACTCGCAACATATGGGGCACCTCAACCATCGGTATGATGTCTGTTTATATAACCGTCTCCTAACGATGCTGCTCACTTGAGCTATCAAGTGTATGCACTTATGCATCAGTCCCAGCCATCGTAGGGCTTGTAATCTATTCTAGGATTCATATCTCTTTTTTCGATTCACGATGCTGCTCACACGAGCTGTCGAGGACTCGCAACATATGCGGTACCTCAACTATCGCGTTGATTTCAAATCACCGACTCAAAGTCTGATATCTCTTTCATTCATTTCTTTTTCATCTTTCTCAATTTCACGTACCATAACCTGTTTTGCATCAATCATTAAGAATAAAAATAATGTACTATTTAAATGCAAATTTAACGTTACGAACTTACCGGACGAAATTGCAGTTAAAGTGAATTCCAAAGGTAAATTCGTAATTTTCCCTTTTCCACGACCAGGACATGATCTTGATCTAACACAATAATTTTATTCAATTATTAAATCAACATGATCTCTTAATCATTTTATGCAAATAAGCCTTTTTGGTATTTTTACAAAATTGCCCTTAACTTTTCACTTTTATTCAATTTAGTCCCTAAGCCCCAAACATGTAAATTAACCATTTTTCTTTAGAAATAGGTTCAGCCGAATATTACAGCACTTCAATGCAGCCCATATTTTTTATTGAACCCCAAGTCCTTGTACTTTTACTATTTTCACATTTTAGTCCTTAAACGTTAAAATAATCAAAAACTACTCTACAAAATAATCAAATCTAACATCCAAACTTGTTAATCTTCCATAAATTTTCAAGAAACAACTCATTCATCAATGGAAAAATCCATAACATTTGAAAAATTCACAAATTAGTCCTAGGACAAGCTAGATTAAGCTAATATAGACTCAAAAACCTAAAAATTACTAAAAATAGGCGAAGTTTGCTCACCCAATCGAAGACACAAGCTTGGACGATGGTTTTCTTCCTTCCTTCTCTAGGGTTTCGATTCTTAGAAAGAAAGAAAAAGGAAGAAGATTACCATTTCTTCTTTTAATTAACTTAAATTTCATTAATTTACTTATTTACTCTTTGTTCACACTTAATTTTTAGCCAAATTTAAGTAAAAATTGTCCACTCGAGTTACTAATGATTATATTACCACTTTAGGACCTTAACTTGTCCCCCAATTAGCATTTAATGCCTTTAATTAATAGGATTCAACTTTTGTACCTTTTACAATTTAATCCTTTTTACTTAATTAACTATCCAAACATTAAAATTTTATAACCTAATTTTAATACAACACTAATGACCTCATAAAAATTAAATAATTAATATTTACGATCCAACACATCGAATTTGTGGCCTCGAAACCACCATTTTAGATCATACCGAAAAATAGACTAATTAGTAAATCCTTATTTAATTTTGGATTTAATTGCAATTTACCAAAATCTAAAGAATTCCACATCATTTCATATTAGGCCATTTAAGAAGGGTCCAATTACACAATTGGTCCTTCAATTATATTAAATTCCAACTAAATAAACTTTATTTCAATTTAACCTTAAACTACTTAGGACTAAATGAATAAATATCCCAAAAGTTAGTGGAACGTAATCATATCCTACACCGCTTGGACTTTTTGACCATGGTTTAATTACCATTTTGGCCCCTTTTATTTTTAATCAAAAGCAATTAATTTTTACCTCTTTTACAATTTACTCCTTTTTCATTAATTGAGCAATTAATTATCAAAATTACCCAACCAAATTTTAATTCACATATAATAAGACTCTATAAATATTTAAAAAAAATATTTATGACCCTAAATTTTTGAAATGAGATCTCGATACCTCATTTTCCAAAATCAATTTACTTTTGAACCAGACCACTTATACTAACTTTTAATTCAATAATTAAAATTCACCAATTCAAAATTTCATATAAAATTGTTATTGACTCATATAATTTAAATACTCAATATATGAATTTATTTGTCGCATTTATGGTCCTGAAACCACTGTTTCTGACATCATTAAAAAACGAGCTGTTACATCGATTCATGCTCCAAATGTTTCTAATCCTTTTGATTCAATGGTGCGTAGTGATGAGCACACGTCAACTACTTAACAAAGGATATCGACGACCGTCGACAAATAGGCCGACCAGAAGAAATGAAGCTATTGTGTTGAAATGCCCGTGGAGTGAGGAGTTCACGAGCAATAAGAAGATTTTAGCACCTGCTGAAGATTTATTGTCCCCAAATTGTCTTCCTTATGGAGACAAAAATTAACTCAAGAAAAATGGAGAAAATTCGAAGGAAATGTGGATTTTTTTTAAATAGGATTGATATATCTATTGGTGGTACTCAGGGTGGTCTTTGTTTAGGTAGAAATACAGAAAATACCATAATTATTAGGATTTATTCAATAAATCATATTGATGTTGAAGTCCAGACAGACGATAACAATATGAATTGACAATTTACAAGGTTCTATGGTTCGCCTGATGCTCGATTTAAAGAAGATTCTTGGAATTTCTTAAAAGAGCTTGGATGAGATCAAGGCCTACTGTGGATGGTTTGTAGAGACTTCAATGAGATCCTGTATTCATTTGAAAAGAAGGGAGGATTGCCACGGGAAGAAGGACAAATTAGGATTTTTTGTGAAACTTTAACCGAATGCCAATTAGAGGACTTGGGATGTACGGGGCCTTGGTTTACTTGGGAGAGGGGGAATATGTCAGATAACAATGTTTGGGAAAGATTGGACAAGGGAGTTGTGAACTCGGCATGGTGTTTGGCTTTTCTTAATTTCTCAGTCAAACATCAACCACACTTATTCTCTAATGACTGTCTGTTGCTCATACATACCAATCACAAAGAACAGAGGTTGACGAAACATAATTTTAAGTTTAAAACATGGTGGACTAAGGAGGAATCATGTGAAGAAGTGATTAGGTGACTGTGGGAAGGCAACCAATGATATATAACAAATTGCCTTAATAAAATTGGAAAGGGTTTGAAAAAATGGGCGAATGGGTTAAGGAAAAAAGTAAATGGAGTTTTAAAGAGGCTTCATGAGAGATTGGAACTGTTGAATGAGGAAGAGCAAGGTGATGATACAATTGGGGAGTTGATCGATAAAAATTTTTTTTTTAATATTGAGATTAATAAAGAGGAAATATACTGAGACCAAAGGGCTCGTGAAAATTGGTTAAAGCTTGGTGATTGGAATACGGCTTTTTCCATATATTTGCTTCTCAACGACGAAGAACAAATCAAATTCAAGGCTTGAGAGGACTGGATGATCAACCTGTTACCACTAAGGAAGATTTGGACAATATTGCTAAAGATTACTTTCAAGGATTATTTGCCACTAAAGGTACTGGTAATCTTGAACGTATAGTGTCAGGTGTAAAACGAAGCGTTTTGGATAGCATGAATCAAATCATCATGGAAAAATATAGTTTGGAGGATATTTATATGGCTTTGAAGGATATGGTCTTAACAAAAACAACCCAGGAGTATATAGTCTACCTGCCCTATGTTTCCAGAGATACTGACATATTATGGGTCAGGATGTTGGTCAATTTTGTTTGAATGTTCTTAATAGAGGTACTTCTCTTCAATATGTTAATTATACACATATTGTGTTTATCCTAAAAACTGAACATCTTGATAATCTGTTACATTTTAGACCCATCAATTTATGTAAAATAATTTATAAAATAATTTCAAAAATTGTTCCTAATCGCTTCCAAAAAGTGTTAGATGTTTGTATAGATGAATCTCAAAGCGCTTTTATCATAGGAAGACTGATTACAGATAATGTTTTGTTGGCCTAAGAAATTCTCCATGCTTTTAAGCTACAAAGAATGGGAAGGAAAGGATATATGGCACTCAATTTGGATATGAGTAAATTCTACGGCAGAGTTGAATAGGCTTTCTTACAAGACATGATGTTAAGAAAAAGGTCTTTGATAGGAGAACCCATTCATTCCTTACCTTTTTCTATTTTGTAGTGAAGGGCTTTCATCTTTGATGCGGTTGGCAAAGGAGGAAGGCTTAGTAAGGGGTGCAAAAGTATGTCGAAGAGGACCAGAAGTTATTCATTTACTTTTTGCAGATGACTACATCCTTTTTGGTGAAACAACTGAAAGAAGTGTTAATGCATTGTAGGAGATTCTAAAAGAGTATGAGGTATGCTTTCGACAGTGTGTTAATTTTGATAAGTCCTTTTTTTCAATTCAAATGTTACTGAAAATGTCAAGTATTTAGTGTCACAAAGGTTGAGGGTTCGATTTTCATCAGAATCGAAAAAAAAATCTTGGGCTTCCAAACATGGTTAGCAAGATGAAGAAAATGACTTTTCAAGTGTTAAAAGATAGAATGATTAAAAGAATTAATAGTTGGTGTGTTAAACCTCTTAACATCGAGTTCACTCAAAACTCATCACTTACTTTGCTCATTTAAATTTTACTTCACTTACCATAGCTTCAAGGTACTTACCATACCTTCGAAGATCCTTACACATTATTCATTTTATTGTTCGCCAGATATTCGTTTCCTTTCGTTCAGTGCTCACAGTGAAGACATTTCCTTTGGCATTTTCCACAAGGGCCACTTTTCAAATCACGTCATGAGGGCGTTCCTTTCCTTATACGCAACAAAAAGGCTTCATTTACTTAGTTAGCCACAAAGGATTCCCTTATTTAGAGTTCGCCACAAAGGTTCACTTTACAAAGTAGCCACAAAGGCTTCATTTACAGAATTTAACCATAGAGGCTTTCTTGTCTAGAAATTTCCACAAAGGCTTTTCTTTTACAGAGATCGCTACAAAGGCATCTCCATTCAGAGTTTTTTCACAAAGACATTCCTTCTAAATTAGTACTCGCCACATAGGTTTTCCTTTCAGAGACTTGCCACATAGACATACTTTAAGAGGTTTGCCACCAAGACTTACCTTTCTAGAGATTTGCCACAAATGCAATCCTTTAAGAGGTTCACCACAAAGGCTTACCTTATAGAGTTTTGCAACAAAGGCTTACCTTACAAAATTTTACCACAAAAGTAGTATTTTTTTGGTGTTTTAAACGATAATGATTTGCCTAAACTCACACTCAGTGAGGTTTATCCCTCACTTTTGGGACACACATAGAACCACACTTGATAATAACCTTCCTTTAATCTTCCCATATGATGTCATAGCCCAACTATGATCTTACACGATATGTTCCTTTCGTAAAGGTCTCATGGCCATGGACTTGTCCTTTTAGATATTCATGTTTTTAGTCTTGACGGATCTCTTTAAACAATTCTAGAGACAAACACAAACACATCATACCTAGACTTACTTGTAACATACTTGACCACATAAGACTTGTTCATGTTATCAAGACGTACACAAACACACTTAATTATTCAGACATAACATCCTTAGACCTTAGGGATCACATTCATACTTAGACCATCATATCCCATACAACCTATTCATGTAAGTTCATCAAACAAACATTCCTCACAGAATCATTGTAGCACGCTTTTATAGCTTTAGTCTTATAGAAGGTTCTAGAACGCACCACACATATCCAAAAGTCAGGTTAAGGACTCACCTGACTTTCATCTTTAATAGCTCTAAACACCATATTCGAACTTCCATCGAGTTGTCAATAGTCCCTACTTGAGAAAACATAGGAGCTTGTAACATCCGTGTTTTAACCTGGAGTTAGAAACAGTAACGGATCGGGTCAATAATTAGCGCACGTGGTTGAAAATGAATAAATGAGAATTTTGAGTATTAAATTAGGGAGTATTTAGTGCTAATGAGAAAATTAGAAAATACGCCTTAGTTAGGAAGATTTTTATAGAAGCATTGACTTGAGTTAAAGTATAGAGAATTGTTGTGGCCAAAGAAGGAAAAATAAAAAGTTAGGTGATATTTAATAATAGTGGGAAGGAAGGAAGGTTTAAAAAGGAATTTAACCAATAGAAAGTGTGAGTCATAATAGGAATTATGGAAAATAAGGAGGATAAAAGGGTAATTAGCTTAGTAGATATTTTAGGTGTAATGGTTATGGGCTAAAGTATGAAGATGGATGGTTAAAGGGCTTTTTACCAATTTTACCATTTTTATTAGAAAGAGTGAGATATTTTAATTAAGTGATGTAGAAAATTTGAGAAAAGAAAATAAAGATGAAAATATATCATCATTTTCATTTCACCCAAACGTGAAAAACCCATATCTCCATCCAACTTCTTTATTTTACTTCCTCTCATATCCTTCCACCATTGTTAAACCTTTCCAACTCAAAGCCTTTCTCTTCCTTTGAAATTTCTTTAAGAGAATCATAAAAGAAAGCTAGTAGTTACCTTAACCTCTTGAGAAAACCCATATAGAAGTGTTGAAGAGAGAGAAGCTTGAGCTAGGGTTTTGGGTTATTAAGTGTTAAGGTAAGAGATGGAGAAATTACCATAGCATACATGTTCATTTTCATAGTCTAGCATAAAAAGATTCTTTGATTTTAGTTTTCAACTTATATGTGATATATGCTTTATGTCAAATTGAAGAGAAAGAAAAGAAGGGGAAGAATCAAGGAGAAGGAAAGGGGAAAGAGAAGACCAAAGAGTGAGAAGAGAAGAAATTCCAATCTTTTGTTGTAAGTACTACAAGAATTATAAATTAATTATTTTAAATAATTATGATTTTAGTCTAAAAATTGGTTATAACTAGAAATGTAGTATTATATATATATAAGTAGAGATATTGCACAAATGACTAAGTTGTGAAATTGTGGAATTATTAGTGAATATGTAGAGAGAAATGTATGATGAAAATTGTGGATATTAATTTGATGTGATATACCAACTATGAGAAATTGTGTTAAATTAGATTGTTATGCCCAAGTAGACAAGTTAGAACTATTGTAATATTAGTGGCATGCCATTAAGGGACCCTAGCATGCTCTCCATTATTTAGCACGTTTAGTGCTCTCCGTTTTGCACGTTTGTTCTCTTCGTATAGCACCTTGGTGCTCTCCGTTCATTAGTGCATAGTAATGCACCTCTGTACTTGTCCCGTATATCTGATAGGTTCTATGATAGTCTACTATGGGCTAAAGTTATGATTTGAAAATGGAAGTGTAATAACTTATTATAAAGGTGAGTATCATATCCATTAAAGGTAAGTAGATTTTATTTAAGGTAAACTTAGTGGTAAATATCTACTTGTGTGATGGTATTTATATTACTTGATTAAGTAGGGTGTTATAAATAAATTATTTATTTAGTTACTCTTGTAATGCTTACTAAGCCTTCACCGGCTTAATGCGTTTATTTCAATGCTTAAGTACAGTTGGTCTTGAGGACCAAAGTCAAGTTAGGTGACCTCTCATCACATCACATTTTGAAGTGTAACAACTTTGGTATTTTATTTTGTATTAAAATGACATGTACATAAGTAGACCAATTGTGCCACTTTGTGGCTTGAAACCTTATTTGTTTTGGTATTTTGAAATGAAATGTTTTGGTTGTATATGTAAACTAAGTTATTGACATTACCATGATTACATAAATGATTTGTTAATATAGTGATTGAGATTGAAATTGAAGATATTTAAGTACTTATAATGCATATTTGGTATGGTCTATGATGTTGAAGTAAGGTTTGAATTTTTCAGGGGGTTTAACTATGTTTTTAATCGATTTTCATGAATTTTTACCAAAAGTATCGATACCAAAGATGTAGGTATCGATACCAAATTGATAGAATAGGTTCTTGGTATCGTTTTTAAAACTATTATCGATATTCGAGTAAAAAATCGATACCTAACTTTAAGGGATCGATATTTTCTTCAAAATTTAAAATTTTCGGAGTTCCAGAACATCATGTTGGTATTGATTTTATGTCCCAGTATAGATACTTTTTAGTAAATATTGATACCATTAGAGAAGGTATCTATATTTTGCCCTATTTTGACAAAAACAATATTTCAACTATTTTAAAACACGTTTTATGATCCGAAAATAATCCCATATGATTGTTTTAATAAATTTTGTTTTAAATGAGTTAAAACATCTTATGTAAATGCTGAAATTATACAGTATCCATATAAGTCACTTTGGCACCGGATATAATAGTCTTATATCGGGTTTATATGAATGAATCGGGTATAAGGGTGTTATAAAACTCATCAAGATCTATCCATTTAACTCATTTTGTTTCACTTTAAACACTAGAAATCTCTAAATAAAACTTCACCATACCTATTTTACCAAGCTAAACGGACCATTCCTTCATGGTATAGTATGTAAGGTTGTAGATCTTACCTTGACAAGGGGGATCTCAAAACCAAAATTCATATCCCTAACTTAACTTAAGGGTTCAAAGGAATTACTCTAGGTTCCTCCCGTTTTTAAATAGAAAATACTTCTTGAATAAGTAGGGGAAAACCCTCTTAACTAAACCTGAGTGTCCTTTTAACTTAACCCAAGTCTCTATCGGAACTTGGTAAACATCACATCAATACTGAGTTATCTTATCCACCATCTGTCACTTCTAAGAAACTTATATGATTACTCCATTAGCCTTTAACCCTTCTAGCTCACATTCGGTTAGTTCTTAACCAGCTTATCTCATACATTGGCTAGCACGAGACCACATTGGTCACGAGGTTATTTTTCATACCGGAGATCACCCGTTCTTTACACCAAAAAGGGCTTTTGGGTAAACACTACCTCGCCAATAATACTTCTTTACATGTATCCATAATATTCATATATATACATTCTTACCTGTACTCCTTGATTCATCATACTTACATTTCCTCAGAATTGGCCATAAGCTTTGTTCTTTTAGAATATCCTATACGCTGTATAGACCAGAGTGCAACATGGGTTCCAAACTAACTTTCCTTAAAACTTAATCGATTCAAGGCCAAAATTATAGAGTACACTATACTACTGACGTAAACTCGTATAATAAGATTCATATGCCTTTTATCCATAATGGATTTCACCCACTCTAAACATAAACATAGGCCTTTGGGTGAATCCTTCTTTACCATTATGCAACAGACCTTATGTTCGCCAACATCGAGGTGTCACATGTGTGCTCAAAGAGTTCTTAAACAAATTCTAGTTCTAACACTATACATTCAAAACTTATCTTACTCGTCTTATTTCCTTAAATAGTATCCAAACACTAAGGCTCCTTCGGGCGAGATGTTACATGGTACTTCATGACCAAGAAAATCTTTATCATTTTCCCGAGGATGGAAAGGGTCTTTATTTACATCAAGTGACCTAACAACCATTAGGGTGCTTAACGAATGTGCGTTGTGCATGTAAAATCTTCTTAGCACTTTTTCTATATATGTTGTTTGATGCATAAGGATTTCATTCTTTAGGTGCTTAATTTGTAACCCTAGACAAAATCTTGAATTTCCAATGTCTTTCATTTCAAATTCTTTCTTGAAGCACTCTATTGTCACTAAAATCTCTTTAGGAGTCCCAATAATATTTAAATAATCAACATACACAACAATTATAACAAATCCTGATCCAAACCTCTTTATACAAATGCATGGGGAAATGAGATCATTCTTATAACATTTCCTGAATAAGTTTTTATTAAGGAGATTATACCACATGCACCTAGATTTTTCATGTAAATGTTATTATCAAATGGGTCATACAAATAGGCTGTATAGTAAAACCTCTATAAAATAATATCCTTAGGACCATAAAAATTATTATTTTATCGAGGTTATTAGTTTATTGATAAATGAATAATTTATTAATTTATTGATAAATTAATATTTATTAATTTAGAGAAGATTTTATATGGGTTTTTTTAATCAAAATCCAATATGCATGTAGGTGAAATGAATCAAAGTTAATCTTGTAGATATATAGGTGCATGTATCAAAGTTAATTGGTTCATTTAACAAAAAAAGTTAATTAATTGATTCATGTAACCAAAAAGAAAAAGAGTTAATGGTTTCAAAATCCAATGCGTATATATTCATTAGATAGATTAAAAATTTTATTATAAATAAAAACATGTATGTATCAAAATATTTAATTCATATAATCTTTTCCTCTATGGCTTCCCATTTAAAGGTGTAAAAAAGTCTACATTGGCAGATGAGATGAGAAAAGCATTATGTGAGTACAAAAATGAGCATCCCTCTTCAAGGCAATAAGATTTGCAACAGTGGATTCAAAAAAGATTTGATCTCTCTGTTAGCCAATCAACAATATCAAATACTCTTAAAAGGTCACCTGAATACTTGTCAAAAGTGATAAAGAATTGCAATGTTAAAAGGCACAAATCAGCCAAATATCCCGAATTAGAAAAGGTATTGTATAAGCGGTTTCTCTAATATCAAGAGAAAGTAAACATGACTGAAGAAGTGATTCAAACTAAAACAAAAGAGTTTCTGCAGAAAACGTATGGTGATGCAAATTCCAAATTTAACTTCTCAAGTGGTTGGCTAGAACGGTTCAAGGCAAGACATGAGATTAAATCTTATAAAAGATTCGGGTTAAAGTGGTCCAGTTCTTATAGAGAATATTGAAGATGCATTACCTCAAATAAGAGCTAAATTGGAAAATTTTGATTGGAAGGATATCTATAATATGGATGAAACATGCTTATTTTATCGTTTGCAAATAGATCATTCACTGGCTGCAAAGCAATTAGAAGGACGAAAAAAGGACAAGACTTACTATTGTGGTTTGTTGCAATGGGGATGGTTCAAATAAAATGCCTCTTTGGGTTATTAGTAAGTTTGCTAATCCTAGATGCTTTAAACATGTGAATATGGACAATCTTAACTATCATTATCAAGCCATCAAAAAAGCATGGATGATTGGATTACTTTTTCAAAAAAATTTTCGCTGGTTTGATGCTAAAATGACTAGTATAAAGGTGTTGCTTATAGTAGACAATTGCCTAGCCTATCCTAAGGTTATTGAAGGTTTGAGAAACGATGAATTATTCTTTTTGCCTCCAAATTCAACATAGAAAATTCAACCATATGATGCCGGAATTATTAGAGTAGTTAAGATTTATTATCGATGTTGCTTTTATTCTAGAATCTTGGAAGGTTACGAGAAAGGAGAAATAAATCTTGAAAAGATTAATGTATTGTATGCAATCCATTTTATTAATGCTGCTTGGAATATTGATGTCAAGCATACAGTATTGCAAATTGTTTCTGACATTGCAAAATTCGGTCCGAGGAGGATATGCCTCTTGAACAAGAAATTGGTGATGTTGAAGGCATTCATAAATTAAAAGAAATCATTTCTTATTTACACTATAGAAATGCCATGGATGTTGAGTAGATTGTGAATTATCCAAGTGAAAGTGAATCTTTGATGGAGTCACCTACGGATGAAGAAACTATTCAAGGAGTAATAGATGTGCTAGCTGATGACGAGCAAGATCCATATAACAATAGTGTTTTACCACATGTTTCTCCAAAAGAGGCTTTTCTAGCTGTGGATACCTTGAAGAATTATTTAATACAACACGAGAAGAATATACTAGATTTAGTTTATGCCCTTCGAAAAGTTAAAGATGAAATTGTATTTGATTCACATGCAAAGAAGAAGCAGTTAACTATAGATGCATATTTTAGCAAAGAAAAAAATTGAAAAAAAAATATGAGTTGTTTAGAAAGCAATTTAGTTTTATGTATTGTATACAAAAATTTCAATATATTTAATAAATTATTATTTTATATTTTCATTGGGCCCTTAAAGATTTTTCTAAAAATTATTCTCTTATGCATTTAGCGAGGTTATTATTTTATCCTTTTAGCCCAAGTTGGGATCAAAAAAAATTATTATTTAACTGAGATTATTAATTTATCGAATATTCATTTATCGAGGTTTTACTGTAACTACATCTATTAGGCATAAATCAAACCCTTCTCTTTTTACTAGACTAATCAATAACCTAAAAGTAGTTGCATTCACCATAGGAGAGTATGTCTCTTCATAATCAATACTAGGTCTTTGTAAATATCATGTGTACGAACTACATATCTAAATCTATCTCTTTTCGCAAGAGATTTTAATTCCACCTCAATTGTTTCTTTCCATTTTGGTCAATTATCTCTTTGTTTACATTCTTCAATTGACATTGGTTCATGATCCACATTGTCATTCAAAATATCTAGTGTTACATTGCATGAAAATATGTCATCGACGTCGATTTGATTTCGATTCCACTTAATTTTAGACATGGCTTAATTTGTTGAGATCTCTTCATTATCATGTACTTGAGATTTTTCTTGAACTTCAGTCATGTCTAAAATCTCTTCTAGAGATCCTTTTAAATTTAAAGTCATTATTTCCTCGATTTGACAATTATCTGTTTTTGCTCCTTTTCTTTTTTAAGGATTCTTATCTTTGAAACTAACTAGTCTACCACGCTTCAAACGTGATTTATACTCATTAGCAACTAGAATTTGTCCTTCAAGAACATCAAATTTGATTGGAGCATTTATAGTTGATATATATGATTTTGTCACCCTTTTTGGATCAGTAAATGTATTTGGTAATTGATTTGCTAAACTTTGTAAGTGAATTATCCTTTGTATATCTAGTTCACATTGTTGCGTACGAGGATCAAGATGAGACAATGATACTTTATTCCAATCTATTTCTTTTTCCATCTGTTTATTTTCTCTCTGACGTTGGAAAAATTGACTCATTAAAATGACAGTTAGGAAATTGAGCCGTAAATAAATTCCCCATTGATGGCTTGAGATATTTAATTATTGATGGGGGATTCATATCCAAATTATTAACCTCCTTTGAGGACCCATCTTAGAACGTTCTGGTGGAGCAATCGGAACATATACAACACATCCAAAAATTCTAAGATGGGAAATATTTGGTTCCTGACCAAAAACCATTTGTAACGAAAAGAACTTATGATAACTTATTGGCTTGACTCGAATTAGTGATGCTGCATGTAGTATGGCATGCCCCCAAACAAAAATTGGAAGTTTTGACTTCATAATTAACGATCTTGCAATCAATTGAAAACTTTTGATTAATGATTTAGCAAGACTGTTTTGTGCATGAACATGTGTTACAAGATGTTCAATACTCATTCCAATAGATATACAAAAATCATTGAAAGCTTGGGAAGTAAATTCACCAGCATTGTCAAGACAAATTGTCTTGATAGGAAAATCTGAAAAATTTTCTCATAATTTGATCAACTGAGCAAGTAACCTCGCAAATGTCAGGTTTCGAGTTGATAACAAGGATACATGCGACCATCTAGTCGAAGCATTGAGTAAAACCATAAAATATCTAAATGGTCCACACGGAGGGTGTATTGGTCCACATACATCTCCTTGTATCCATTCTAGAAAAGTGATAAATTCATAATTTATATTGTCTAATGATGGTCGAATGATTAATTTGCCTTAAGTGTAAGCATCACATGAAAAAATATTAGCTTGAAGAATCTACTGGCTCTTCAAATGAATGTCCACATGAATTGTCAATAACTTTTCACATCATAATTGAACTAGGATGGCCTATTCGGTCATGCCAAATAATAAAGTCATTAGTAAACTTATAATTTATTATAGCATGTGCTTCAATTGTACTAATTCTCGTGTAATACAAACAAGAGGAGAGTGCGGACAATTTCTCCAAACTATTTTTATTTCATTGAATTATACTCGTAATTTGAAGATATTCATCATTCCCATCATTTATTGTCTCAATATGATATCCATTATGACAAATATCTTTAAAACTCAACAAATTTCTTTGATACTTAGGAAAGTATAACACATCATTAATTTGAAACTTAGTTCCTCTAAGCAAAAATATATTTGCTCTTCCGGAGCCTTCTATGATTTTGGTACTACCTGATATAGTACTCACACTAGTTTTTTGCATTGTAAAATGGGAAAAATATTTCTTATTCTTAAGTATAGTATGAGCAATTGCACTATCTGCCAAGCATAAGTCTTCACCATTTATCGCTAATTGAATTTGAGAGATATTCATATTCTTCAAAAAAAACAAATAAATGTCACGTAATTTTTTCTAGAGGATCGTCAAACTAACTTATAGTTATGTAAATTTTCAAATATATAAAATTTTCATAAATAGTTCAAAACATAATATAACAACCATGCTATTAATAACATAACAAACTAGCATAAAATTTATTCTTTTAAAACTATAATAATAAAATTAAAAAATAATTATTCCTTTCAGGGTTGGTGAAGAAATTAGCAGCTTCCAAGTGAGTTGTACCAATGATGCCATAATCATCTTCACCATTCTCACAAAAAAAAATTGTCTTTATTTTCTTCCCTTTATCCTTCAATGATTGTTGATATAGTTCCACAAGATGCTTTGTTGCACAACAGGTACGAGATCAATGGTTTTTACCTCCACAATGATAACAAAAACTTTCCACTTTCCCGTTGTATTTTTATCATTCTTTTCATCCTTATGATCCAACTTCTGGTGGATATTCTTGAAATGTCCACCTCGTCCACGTTCACGTCCTCAACCTCGACTGTTAGTAGGGCCTATATCCTTCTCATTATATGATGTCACATTTGCTTCAAGGAACGGAGTAGAGCCAGTTAGACGTGACTCATGATTTTTCATTAATAGTTCATTATTTTGCTCAGCCATAAGAAGATAAGATATTAACTCAGAATATTTCTTAAAACTTTTTTCACGATATTGTGTCTGCAGGAAAACATTATATGCGTGAAATGTGGAGTATGTTTTTTAAACATATCTGCATCAGCTATGTTCTCTCTATATAATATCAATTGGGAAGTGATTCTAAACATAATCGAGTTATATTCACACAGATTTAAAATCTTGTAATATCCAATGCAACCAATCATAGTGAGCTTTAGGAAGTATTATGGTTTTCTGGTGGTCATATCTTTTTATTTTAGACTATTCCAAAGGACAAGTGGATCTTTAACAGTCAAATATTCAATCTTTAGTCCCTCACTGAGGTGATGGCGAAGAAATATCATAGCTTTGGGCCTTATCTTGACTAGATGCTTCATTTCCTTCATTAATAGTTTCACCAAGACCTTTTGCATGTAAGTGTATTTCAGCATCTAACATCAAGGATAAATAGTTCTTGCTAGTTTTGCAAGGTTTAACATTAAAGATACAACTACAATATAAATTTAATATAAACATGAGTAATCCCTTAACAAAACTTTCAAGCAAACATAAGTAATCCCTTAACAAAACTTTCAAGCATAACATAACACAAAAACAATCAAATAATTACAACAATTTAGTCATAAAATAAATTACAAGTAATTTGACTATGTTAGAAGTTTTAACAAATTACAGAATTAGTGGAACCTTTAAAAAAATGAAACAAATTATAAACATAAATAATTTTCTCATATGGGCATCATGATGAAATGTATTACATACATTGATCCCAACTAACGAAAAACGCAAGGCTCTTGGATTAATTTAAGCACACGTGCTGATAATGTATTATAAAACAAGAATAATATATAAAATATAGATATTAGAATATGAGGATTCTATTGCATTCTATTATTTTTATCATCATTACAGGTAGTATACTCCTATATATATATATAGTGAGATTATACTCTTCATTTTCTAATACATAAATAGGAAAAAGAGTTATAATGAGATAAAATATGGAGAGTTAAGGAAGATGAAAGGTGAAATGTGAAAGGTTAAAAAAGATGAAAGGTGGAATGTTAAGGGAGATGAAAGGTGAAAGGTTGTAACATTCACTTAATAGCATTCATAACATCTTCCTTAAATATGAATGGTATAATTAATTTTTTTTCTAAAATACATTTATAATTCATGTACAAAATAATATTTTTTAAATATTAAATATTAGAATTCCTAAATTTAATAGTCAATATATATAGTATCTATATTTATTAGTTTTCCTTAAAAGTTTTGTATCAAAACTTGTATAATGTGATAAATTTTTAAAAATGATCTCTCTCTAATACAACGAGATTTAAAATTAATGAATTTAATATTATTTGCTATTGTTTTTTAAGGTATTATTTGTCATTTTTTTTATGAAATAAGCAAAACATTACATTAAACTAATATAAAAGAAAAGCATTTTTATCTGTATCAAACTCCAAAATATGTAAGAACTCTCCAGGAACCTCCTAAAAAATCTGAACGTCATTTATCTTGTTAGAGGTCATTTTGGCTAGCGAATCCGCAATTCTATTCTCCTCCATTGGAACATGTCTTATTCTCTAATCCCAACAAAACTTTAACAGCTGAAGAGCTAGGGAATGATGTGAGAGATGCCTTCTTGGAAATGATGAACCAATGGTTCACGCAATATATGAGAGCTACCCTTTCAACTCCTCAGCAAGAACCTCTTGTGGTTTAAGGCAAATGTGAAGCGAAGGAGTTTAAAGGTAAGAAAGATCATGATCCCGCACAATTCAAGTATTAGTTATAGAACACTATGAGAGTCCTCGATGAATTAATGTGTACTCCAAAGGATTGCTTGAGATGTGCAATACCTCTACTTAAAGAAGAAGCATATCAATGGTGGATAAGTTTAACATCTATGACCCCGCGAGATCAGGTAAATTGGGAATTCTTTCAGGCCGAGTTTAAAAAGAAATACAACAATTGACTATATCTATAAAAGAAGAAAAAAGAGTGCAGGGAAGTGAGACAGGGGGAAATGTCAATAGTTGAATATGAACGTGAGTTTGTTCACCTTAGCAACTATGCTAGAGAGCTCATATCTATCAAAGTCGAAATGTGTACTCATTTCAAGTAGGGATTGAATGAAGACATCCGTATGCTTGTGGGGGTGTTAGGACTGAAAGAAAGACCCTAAAAATGGAAGATATGAGAAATGAAAAGAAACAATATAAGTCGAGAAGTCGGGATATTGAAAAGCACGATATGGCCAGATCTTTTTCGACACCTCCATCCAAAAACACAAGAGACTTTCGAAGTCATTCTTCCAATCCTATAAAAATCTAAGAAGATAAATGTCAAGACAGAGATATCAATGGCCTTAAGCTTTGTTAGTGGCTATTGAGGAAAGTGCTCGGAACACGAGTAAAGCAGTTTGCGAGCACTGTGGTAAAAATCATTTTGGAGAGTGTAGACTGATCATTTCATGAAAGATTGTTTGAGTAAAGCTAAGGCTAGTATTAAACAAGCTGCAAAGTCGGTATTAGCTCCACAAAGGCGTAGAAGACTGGGAATTGATAATAGTACTGGTATCAATCGAGTTGAAACAATAAATACATTAGTGAGGTCCAAAGTTAGTGCGCCTGCTAGGGCTTATGTTATTCGGGCCAGAGAGAAGGTTATTGCTCTTGACGTTATTGTTGATACTTTCTCTTTATTTGATATATATGTGCATGCATTGATTGACCCTGGATAAACATACATTTGCAATTTATTAGTAGCAAAAAGAAACATATTAGTAGAATTGATAAAATTTGATGTTCGGGTAACCAACCCCTTATGCCAAAGTGTAGTTGTTAATAAAATTTGTATGAACTGTCCACTGAAAATTGGGATCGATAATATTTGGCTAATATGATGTTGTTTCCATTGGATGAATTTGATATAATCTTCGATATAGATTATATAACTCTTCACGATGTTGTGTTCAACTGTAAATAGAAGAGAATATTACTGCAAAGTGTAGATGGTGAAATGATAAATGTAGAAGCCGACAGATTTGAATGTTCAACTAGTATAACATCGGCAATGTCAACTTGAGAATTGATAAAAAAAGATGTGAGGCGTATCTAGCCTATATTCTAGATACTAAAGTGCCGAGATCCAATATAAACCAAGTTCCAACGGTTCAAGAATTCATAGATGTATTTCCTGAAGAGTTGTCAGGCTTGCCTCCTGAGTGAGAAGTTGAACTTGCTATTGAAGTAACACTTGGTACTACACCGATTTCTATTGCACCATACAAAAAAACTCCGACTAAATTGAAAGCTCAACTGCAAGAACTTTTAGATTGGAGATTTATTCGATTGAATGTGTTACCTTGGAGGGCTCCAATGTTGTTTGTGAAAAAGAAAAATGGAACCCTAAGATTGTGTATCGACTATCGACATTTGAATAAATTCACCATAAATAACAAGTATTTGTTACTTTGAATTGATGATTTGTTTGATCAACTGAAGGGAGAAACCTTATTTTTTTAGATTGATCTTCAGTCAAGATATTATTAATAAAGGATCAGGTCCCAAGCATTGAGTTAGTATCCAAGTTCCAATTACATCATACACAATTGTGTAAGTGTAGGTTTTTGCCTAAATCATTTCCGATTCTTTATTTGTCTTTGCATTATAATGATTTGATTCTAGTTTATAGTTTCTGAACCATTTACTTATACTTGTAATTATATTCTATTATGCCATAAAAAACATTTCGCAACATGCCAATGAGACCTTGAACAGTTGGGAAAGGTAGAGTTATTAGGTCTTGAGTAACCAGATTTGAGGCTTACCATATGCAATTATATGTAGGGGTGAGCGTTCGATTGAATCGAATCAAATCGAATGAAAAAATTTTGAGTTAATCGAGTTGACGAATCGTATTTTATCATCCTAACTCGATTTGAAATTTTCTTGAATCGAGTCGAGTGTGATGTAATTCGAATCGAATCGAATATATTTGTTTAAGTTAAATTTTTAAAAATTAACTTTGAGTCCTTGTAACCACTGTCACCCACCGTAATCAAATTTGTCAACCGTAATTAAATTTGTTATTAACTTTCATCGCCTCATAATTTATTTATTAATCTTTTATATACGGTTAGCTTCTTTGCTTGCTTAGTTGCTTCAATTATCTTCTAATTCTTGTCCCTATGTATTTTGAAATTAAAATATATATTAGATGTAAAAATTTGATTTTTTAATAAAAGTTATATTAAAGATAAAATGTGAAATTGATATCAACATAAAATTTTAGAACGATTATTATATGACATCATTAATAATTTAATTTTAATATAAATATTTAATATGACTAAAAATTCAAGAATATATATAGTACAAAATATGAATTTTAATTTAATAATATAAATAGTAGATATAAATAAAATTATTACTATTTAGGTTTGAAGGTTTTTTTGGATGATTTTGATTTTTTATTTAGAGGTAAAGGGTGAGAAACGAAAGTTTAGGGAGAAAATAAAAAGTTTTGGAGGTTTTAGGGAGTAAAATTTTGAGGGAAAGTAAATACGAAAGTAAAATTTTAGAGGGACATATTCAAAAAAAATTGGGGGGAGAGAGGGGGAATGGGTTTGGGATAGATGGGGGTGGGATGAGAGTAAAAGTTTTAGAGGGAAAGTGAGAGGAAGTAAAAGTTTTGAGGAAAAATAAAAAGTTTTGAGGGTTTTTGGGAAAAATAAATGGAGAAGTAAAATTTTGGAGGGAATATGATAAAAAAATTGGGAGGAAATGGATTTGGGGTAGATGATGGTGGGATGGGAGGGAGTAAAAGTTTTAGGGGAAAAGTGGGCAGGAATAAAAGTTTTTAGGAAAAAAATAAAAGGTTTGGGGGTTTGGAGTAAAAATATAAAATATTATAGTTTAATATTCGGTTTATTCGAATTATTTGAATTCGAAAAATAAATTTGAGTTGACTCGAATAATTTGATTCGTTTAACTCAAAATTCGAAATATTTTTTTGAATTTTTTAGAGTCGAATCGAATTTTACTCACCCCTAATTATATGTATGGGTTTCCATGTCCCATCCTGTGCGATTGCCATGTGTAGATTTTAGTTCAACTTATCGACTTTAGTTTGGATTGTACTAGAATTCTTAGTTCGTTTGTACTAGAATAATTTGATTCTTCTTTGTGATAACTTGGACAATTTATTTGTGCTATAATAATTTGATATTTTTAATTACTCAGACATATATTTATATTGTATTTTTTGTACATCTATACTATATTTAAGCATTATACTAAATTGGTGTTATCTTAATTCGATCACCAATTCAGTTATAAAATTACATAAATATTCTTTTTAAATTATAACTAATATTATTATGATAATATTTTATCTTTTCATACTTTGATACCATCTTTAAATAAAAGAATTAAAAATTAAAAATTCAAACATCAAACACATATTTAATAATATTAGACACTTAAAATAATAAAAAAAAAACACATTCCAGCAAAAATATTCAAATAGCATAAAGGAGAAATATATTAATTAATTTTAGTTTATTGAATAATTTTAGAAGAAAATTTTATATTATTATCATGTGTTTCCCATGACCAAAAGTATTTTCAAAAGTTTTTCTTATTTCATTCTTAAAATTGGACATAGATTAGAAATTTGATGGAAGGGCAACGAGGTCATTTCCCCGAACCCACGTACTCCATTTTACTGCTAGTCAAACGGTCAACCCCCACAAAATAAAACCGCTCCCTCCTTGAAGAAAAACCGCTAGTGGCATTTTAGAAATTTTCCTCTACCTCACTGTAACGCATGATTGATGAGAAAACTATAATATCCTACGTGGCATTCCTTAATTGGTCCATTTCGGTTTGTCGGGATTCCTAGCGACACCAACCAATAAACAAAAACCAGTAACTCATCTTTCTCTCACTAGAAAATGCTCTGATTTTTTTGTTTTCTCTCTCTCTCTCTGAACTGTGTTTTCTTTCTCTCTCTTTTTCTTCTCCACAAAAATACCATTTTTTTCTTAATCTCTCTCTCTTTTGCTTACCATAATAGCATATACGTATTCACCAATGCATGATCTTCCGATCCAATGTAATTTTGATCCCTAGCTTTGAATTTTTTACCGAGTTTGACCCACCTGATTGACTCACTGAGTTGGGGCTTCTTTTTTGTTGGAGAAACTATGTTGGAGGCAATGGAGAGTTCCGTCAATGGCGGGGTTTTCTCGCAGTTTCAGAGCTGCGGAGACAGTAGTGAAGAAGAGCTCTCGGTTCTGCCACGTCATACTAAGGTGGTTGTCACCGGGAATAACCGTACTAAATCTGTGCTTGTTGGTCTTCAAGGCGTGGTCAAGAAGGCTGTTGGACTTGGCGGGTGGCATTGGCTGGTAATTCTTTGGGTTTTTTTTTTCATTTTGGTGGAAAATGGGTTCTGCTGTTTGATCTGGAAATTGGTTCCTCTTGATTTTTTTTGCTTTATAATGTTGATATTGTTTTTCAAGATTAAGTAAATTTAAATTTGAATTTTTAAGGTAATGTGGATTCAATTTGAAGTTTTTATTTTTATGATTAAATGTTTGCTAGTAAAGCTTTTGGTTCACTACATGAATTCATATCTTTTTGGGTGATTTTGCATTAAATAATCTCTCTAAAACAATTAAATGTCCTGTTTTATAAGATTTTTTGAATAAAACTGCAAAATTAAAAAATTCTTCTCTATATTTGCTTGAATTTGATCGGTATCATTATATCAAATAAAAACAATGGCATTTTACCTCTCACAAATTTCAAATTTGAGGTTTTGGATTTGGGTTTTGATTGCATGTAAGTGTTCGTCCCTGGATCTGGAATTTTTAATAGTTTTACCTATTGTATGATGCTATTCTGGATTTTTACAATGGATTTCGGTTTTTCTGGATTTTAGTCAATTTTTTAATGTTTGCAATCTACTCTAAATCGTTGCTAACCATTTCCATTTCTTTCCTGAAGAACTTTGTTAAGAAATTTATCATTATGCATGATTGGGCTATTCTTTTGATCTTGTTGGAATTGATTTTATAACATTTCTCAATAATAAAAACCCATATTTTATTTTCTGGGTTTCGATGTTGTTTCTGCTGGGATATCGATCTTTCTTGTTTTTTGAGAAAATCCCACTTATTATTATTATTATTCATTGTTCTTCCCATTATTTGTAACTTCTATTTGTGGATCACATGATTTAATATGCTATTAATTCATTGTTTTCTGGAAATGATTATATTTTGATTAAATTGAGATGCATCCACTTTTCATAAATTTCAAAGGAGCTGGATTTTGTTTCCCAGTAATTTGCTCCTCTTCTATTGTTACTGCTGATTTTTTTTGACAAATTCATAGATATCTCCTTGAGTTTATGTGTCGTAGACCCTAAAAACTATGGATTAGCTAGTTTATGTAGCATATTTTAGTTAAGAGTAGGCATTTCTTTACTTTGTAGCTGATAGTGATATTTGTTTGTCTAATTAATAAAAACCACAGGTTCTTACCAATGGCATAGAAGTAAAGCTACAGAGAAATGCACTGAGCGTGATTGAAGCTCCTACTGGTAATGAAGAAGATGATGATCTTGAATTCGAAAACATGCAGTGGAATGGATCAGACATGGGTGAGTTCCTATGTGTTCTTATGTGTTCTGTCTTGGAGGGGCAGGGAAGTGCTATGCCTATCATCCTAATAATTATACTTAATTGGATTAACCATTTTGGACTATGATTTTGGATAATTTGTTTAGTTGAGCTTGGAACATTGGATACTCTGTGTCCTCACTTTAACTTTCACTATTCCTAAAAGCTTCAATGTCTAATTTCTTTATCTTTTTATTGGTCCCACACCCTTTATTTTACTTTAATCCTGCTTGCTCTATGTCTCCATTTCCAGCATCTGATGACACCCAAAAGTCCCACAGATCGAGGCATAGAACACATAAATCGACCGGTTCTTCTCACAAGACTATGAGCAGGTCTTTTTCTTGTGACTCACAGTATAAGGGGTCTATTTCCACACCTCGTGGGTCCACGGTAAATAATGAATTTTGCATAGTTTGTTTGGTCTATTGCAATCATACGGTATTGGTAATCTATGTTAGCCATCTATTCTTAGCCTAATTGTTGTCTTTATTTTTTCCATTATATCTCCCTTGTAGAAGGTTGACCTCAGCAAACTTGAAATGGCTGCTTTGTGGAGATATTGGCAACACTTCAATCTTGTAAGTTTCCAACTGAGAAACAACAAATAGTACACATTTGTAACTAAAGGAAAAAAAACGATGTTTAAATGTCGACGTTGTTGTTGCTATTGCTAGGTGGATGCCATTCCCAATCCATCAAAAGAGCAACTAGTCGATGTTGTCCAAAGGCATTTTGTGTCACAGGTAAACTTTCTTCTCTTCCTCTCAAACCAGATTGACAGTTGACTGGTTGTAAACAAATGCCGCGTGTTGCAGCAAATGGATGAGCTTCAGGTGATTGTGGGATTTGTTCAGGCTGCAAAGAGGTTGAAGACCGTCTGCAAATGACCCTGATGAGAATGTTGAGACGGGTTTTGAGTTGGGTTGTCAATGCTAACAGAAACTTGGTATCCTCCTAGTAGCTATATCTGTAATATATATATATATATATATATATATATATATATATGTACTTGTGGCTTGTTTATCTTTGCACTCCCTCTGTTGACTAGGTTAATATTTACTTGAAGCTATAGAGGTTCTTTCTTCCTTTTTGGTAGATTAGTTATATGTAGATATGATCCAAAACTCAGTTACAAGACCTCTTTGAAATCCTTGTGACTTCCTTTCTATGTACTGCTGACATGGTGAAGTGGATTTCTTAAGATGTATATATTTTTATTATTTCTTTTGTGTTGGGGATTAAGCTGGTAAAGAAAGAATAAAAAACATGAACTTGATTGTAGACTTTAATTTATATCTGCATTTTCAATTGATTATTGAACTCACTTGTTTAACATAAAGTGGGCAGGCATAAAACAAAGTGTAATTACATGATAGGGGCAGGTTGCCATCTAAGTCCTTTGTTCATAGTACATTTTTTTTTTTTACAATCCAATTATACAATTAGGGGGCCCTGAATGTCTTGTTTTATTTTGTTGATTTGGTACGTGCAATGTGGATATGTTTCTATTTAAACCTTGAAAATTTTGTTGTTGGATGCAGTCACTCTCATAGTACGTAAAATATCTGTATCAATTTGGATATCTAGCCTCCTCTCAATTCCAAAGAAAACCCCCCAAGTAATATGATGTAACCATGTTCTTAGAATGAAGCTTTCTTGGAAATTTTGTGGTTTTTTTTTGTGAATTATAAGGACAAGGTAAAGTTTTAACAACAACATGATTAACGCGACTTGAATTTAAGCTACACTTAAAATAATGAACACATTTTGATCATCAGATCAATATATGAGGTAACGGAAATTTTGCCTTTCTTCAATTGTCAATGAAAATGAAAACTAAAAGCACTAAACTTCTAATTTTTAACATCACAACATATTTGGATTCATCCAATCACAAAACAACATTTCACTTAAAAGAAGGGACTTTTATTTAATAAAAGAAAGTTTAGTTCTGCTTTTTCCAGAGGATCTGATATGATTAGGATTATAGGAGGCAAAGGTGTTGGTCTTAATAGTCCTCCATTATGAGCTTCTTTGTTTTGGTTCATTACAGCTAGGAATACAATAAATTTTATAGGTTTTCTTAAGCCTAATAAACCACTCAAATGGAACCTTTTTTTCCGTTCAATTCCTAAACAAAGATTAAATTATAAATAAGTTTTCGTTTTAGTCATTTAAGTATTTAAAATTTTCAATTTAAGTCAGTAAATTGTTAAAATCGATGTTATTTGGCCTTTTCCGTTCACACTGTTTGCACCAATCAAAAGCTTTCTTTTCTTTTCTCTTCTACAGTCAGTTTTTTTTTCATGAAACAACTTTAAACGTCACGAATCTACGAATCAAAATTCAAACAATTTTTTCTCCGATATTTGACTCTGATCGTTAGTTCTACTTGGATCTAAGGTATGTTTTTGTACTCATCGATGAATATTGATCCACCGTACCAATCGTCTAATCGTTTGGAGCTCGTTGGTTGAATATTTTTTTTTAAAACAAAGCTTAACAACTCAATGATTTAAATAAACACTTCTAAATAGTTCAATGATTTAAATGAAAATTTCGAATAATTTAATTATCAAATTATAACTTTTTTAATTAAGTAACCAAAACAAAAACTTATCAATCACTACTTGTGTGCTGTTAAATTTTGCTTTTGAATTTAAACCAAAACAAGCCTAATAAAAAGGTAAGCAATAAACATATAGAGTTGAATTTGAGTGCCCCACCTGCATTTCAAGGCAAAGAATTTCAGCCCTACTACTACTCATAAAGTTTTCTGAATTTGTGCATTCTTATCTTATTTAAAAGGAAAAAAAAAACATTTTTATTGTTTTAAATTTCGATAAATCCTAAAATTATACATGAATTATAATTTAATGTGTAATTTTATACATGAACTTTGGTTTTGTGTAATTTTATACATAAAATTTTGATTTGATCCAATTCTTGTAAATTATTAACACAATTATTGATATAACATCATTTTATATTATATATTGTATACATAAATAATTATATTTATCCAATATAAAAATAAATTGATGTAAATGTGTATGATTAAATCAAAATTAAATTTTTAAGTATAAATGTGAACCACAATTAGTGTTTCACGTGTATAATTACACCAAATTAAAGTTCATGTATACAATTGCACATTAAATCAAAGTTCATATAATTATGAGATTTATCCCTTTTAAATTTGTAAAAGAAATAAATACTACGAAATTTTTTTTTGGGGGGAGTTAATAAAAAAATTACAATTCCATAGCAATCACCATATAAAATAAAATTTTGCAAATCAAATAGAAGGATTATTATGCAGTTTGAAAATTCAAACTATTATTAGTTTATACATTATTTTTACAGCAATAGCAAAATATTGAATCACAAGTTTCTACTGTTATTGTTTGCCATTAAAATAGGCTTGCAAGGATGAGGCATGGCCCATGTGCTGTGCTATTTCTACCCTTGCATTTGCTTAAAATTTGTAGCTTACAGTTGATGCACCCACCATCTTGACTGTAAATTATAAAATATAATTTCATATTGTGCCCACACAACTACCAGTAGGCCCATTCCTCCCGATTGAAATAAATAAACTTTTCTATTTTTGGTATATTGGTTGAAGAGTATGCCAAAGATATTACAAAGGTTAGAATTTTATTTTTGCTTAATTACAATAACATGATAAAATTTGAACAACAAACGCGATTTGAATCCAGGTCACACCTAAGACGATAAACATCTTTAATCACCAGACCATCACTTGAGATTATTACAAAAATTAGAATTGTTATCTCTAAAGCCATTATATGAATTAATTGACTTCAATTTCAAGGTCCAATTTGTCATTGCATCCTTGTTTGTCTTCATTGTAAAACAAAAATTATCCCTTGCTTTTAAATTTCTTTGCTCATTGTGTTTATATCGCTTTAGGTGTTAATTACTTAATAAACCCTAATTTTATAATTGTTTGGTAAGTTTTAATGTTTATAATACAAAATTATAGATAGGAATGAAATAAATCTTAGTGATATAATATAATAGAAAAAACTTATTTATTCAATCATGATTTGCGGTGTGGTTGTTGCTCATTTCATCCATTAATCATGTGATTGATTTTCGATCTCAGCTTTTGAGAGTGAAACACATTTCATGACCAATTGTTTTTTGTTCAGAAAGTATTCTTGGTGAGGAGGTTAGTCATTATTGGTGAGAGTGGTCTATGAATCTATTCTAACTATAACAAATTCTTAGAATTTTAGGCGGGATGAGGATTGTATCCGAAACTCTTCATATGTGAAAAGAAAAAAAGGAAAAAAAAAGCATCGGTTGTCAAATAGAATTCCTCTTACCCTTCAGTAGTTGATACATCAAGGAAGTGTTACTTGGATTAAAAGAACATAAAAATGGATTCATGGAGGCTTAATTAGTAAATCACAACTGTCTCAGCCACGATTTTTCCTTTTTCTAGGCATTTCATTTCCTCTTGATATAAGAAATTGTATTGATACTAGATATAAAAAAAAGCATATTAACTAAAATAAAGGAGTTAATAGAAATGAATAAAAAAATAGTGGGTTCCATCATTTCTATGATTATTTCTTAAACAGTGAGGCCTTCTTTATACACCAGAACTCATTTCTTCATTTAATTGGTGATTTGTACAGTTCACACTCTTTGACTCTACTCATAAATTTTTCAGTAACAGATCTTTCACAACGAGGTCTACCCTAAAAGAATATATTTAGTTATACAATTTTATATGAATGTTTACGTGAAAGATGCTGCTGGCCCTTTAGTCCAATAAACATTCAATTTGAGTGATAATGAATTGGAAATTTTGCAATATGAGAACACATTTATGATGGATTTTAATTTGGAAGATGTAGTCTATGGAACTGGAATCATTTGAACCTATGAGGTATGATACATTTCAAAAAGATTATTGTGAGCCCCCAAATGTAATTGGAGGATTTCTTGACCCACTACAAATGAGATGTGACCTATATTCGAATACTTACAATCTAAGATGGAGAGCATCGAAATTTTAGATATGAAGTAAGATAATTAATTTCCAATTAAAACCAATTGTTCTTGTAACGTCCCAAAATTTTCGATGTTGGAATTTACAATGTTCTAGAACTTAACTGTAAGGTTTTCTGAGAACATATATTGAATTATTCACATAATTGGATAAAAGAAAATTTTCACCACAAAATCTTCTCTAATTAGTTGAGATTGAGATGTTAGGAAAGTTGCGCTATGACTATTTTGCAAGTAAAGATAAATTGGGTGATTAAATAATGTAGAGGGTCTTGATGGAGAAAGGAAGTGTTGCAAACAAGACAATGGAATGTATTGAAAAAAGACAAAAAGGAAGACTGGAGAAAATTCAGTAACATTGAGCGCAGTGACATGTGGTGATTGGTAAGGTGGAGAAAGGGAAATGTAGCTAATGATAAGGCTAAACAAAGAAAACAAATAGAGAGAATTTTAGAGAGAGCTTTGAGAGTTGGAATGCCACAGTGCCAAAAGTCTCTTCACTAGTTGTGAAGGGCTCCTATTTATAGATTTTAAAAAATGAGAGTTACAAAGTTAAATAATTAATACGAGTAATGAAATTAATTTTCAATTACAATAGCATTAATGGTTAAGAGGAGATAGTGAATAGTTTTGTTGGAGATGGTGATGATGAATAATGAAGAAGAGTTCATTATATTTCTAAAAAACAGGGAAAACACTCCGCGTTATAGGAAAAAGTTAAGAGGAAACCTCTAAACTACCTCCATATATGATTCACATAGTCAAGCTCTCTTGAACATCCTAAGAGTGAAGATAATCCAAGAACCTTGCCATATTCCGGGGCTATTTCAACTTCTTCTACTTTGGTGAAGTGGTACATTGCGAAACATCTATCGTGAAACATCTCTTGGAATGCAATGCGATGGATGTTATTAGACAATAGTTGTTCCTGAATAAAGGTTATTTTGACTTGTTCCAAATGCGCATAGTCCTCAACATAGTTGTTCCAAACAAGAGATGTTTTGTGGTAATTTTTTTTTGGTAAAACTTGTTCTGAATAATGGCTTTTCTAGAAAAACTCAATTGTTCTAAATAGAAATTGTTACAAACAAGAGTTGTTCTAAACAAAGCTATTTTTGAAACACTATTATTCTAAACAAGAGTTATTCCAAACTTTAGATGTTCTTAATAGGAATCATTCTCAAATGATAGTTGCACTAGAAGACAATTATTTTAACTAAAACCTTGTTCTGAAGATAACTATTCTGGACATAGCTATTCTTGAACATTAGTTGTTTTGAACAACAAATATTTTAAGTAATTATTGTTCTTTTGGAAGAGATATTAAGTGAAACAACATTGCTTCTTACTCCGAGCTTGTAACACAATTTTTTGAAATGGTAGCCAAAACTAAGTATATACATTTTACTCATTGCATGAGAAGTCTTAGTAGAAGTTCCCATGCAAAAAAGAAAGAAAGTATTTTTCACTTTGTTGCTCCATGCATGAACTTTTGTTTGAGAGAGAAGATGAAAGAAAGAGGAAATAAATTCTTGCATAAAAACAATTATATTTCAAAAAAGCATGACAATGTTAACTCTTAAAAAAATTGAAAATATCAAGTTAAAATGTTTCACTAAACATTGCTTTTTTCTTAAATAAAATATAAATTTGAGAAGAGCATGTTGTACCTTGTCCTAAAAATATTTGGAATAACTAATTAAAGCATTTTCCTGAAAAAAAATGGAAATAACTTGTTGTAATGTTTCCCTAAAAAGTGGGAACCAAATAATTTGTTTCTAAAATAACTAACTAGTGTTTCTCTAAAATATAAAACAATATAGCATAGTAATTTTTTAAAAAATAAATAAAGTATTTGCATTGAAAAAAGAAATAAAATAAAATATCTTATTATTTCATTTATATATATATATATGAGTAAATATGAAATTAAAGTAAATAGTTTTCAAGGGTGTGCGCTATGAAGTATGTGAAGATAGTGTCATCTTTTATGTTTTATAAATAATGATAATCTTTTTTATAATTAAACTAATTAGGTAAGAAAATATTGTACATTGATATACATACAATTCCAAATAAAGCAAAATTTGTTTCTTTTCCAAATTTTGAAGGTTTTTTTAAGCATCTTCTTTATCAAGTAACTATTACAAAACATAAAAAATTATTGTAAATAATTTTTTTTTAAAAAAAATGAATGGTTGTGAATAATTGTTCTTTCATGAAAATAAAGCTAATTTGAATACATATAAACATTTTTTTCTGTTTATAAAGTTGGAAGAAAGGGTGCATTGCACTGGCCTCCCTTACTTGTTTTAGTAGATTCATACATTATATATATATATATATATAAAGCATAGGATATTGCAAATTGAAAAGAAAGGCAAAAAAATGGTAACATACTGACGTGATTGTAAATTATGAAATTAATATAGGTACTTATCTTAAGTTTGTTGTTTATTTAGCAGGTAGTATTTTTGGTAATGAACAATATGAATTACGAACATCCTTAACATGTTGCTCGTGTTCCTGACAGGAAAAGAAAAAAAAATGTTTCAAATGATTTTGTAGCTCTTCTTGGAAAGAAAATCCATATCCACATAGGAAAAGATAGAGTGTTGCCTTCTGTTCTTGAAAATTGGTTTGATCTAATAATTAAGCAAGGGGGAGAAGACCGTTTTAGGGAGTGTGTTTGAAAAAAAAATGAAATTTCCAACTAATTTTGCTCTGAAGTTCAAATTTAAGCGTGAAGAATTCCCATTTTCGACGACCAAGTTCGGCTCATATTCTCAACCTGTTCACGGTTGCCAAAGTTGGGTGAATAAAATTCTAGAAAAACCTTTATATGAAAATGTTTTACAAGTCACTTCTAAACTTCACATTCATGGAGAAAGAAGAGTAGATTTTACAAGTCACTTTCAAACTTCTCATTTATATGAAAAGCCTTGGAAAAGTTGTGGTGTGCCATTCTTGCTAAATAGAATATCATTTCTCACATTGTCATTACTTCTTGGGGGAGTTCGCCTTCACTTTTAAGGATGTGTGCGTTTTTTAAGAACTTTTATTTTTGAAAAATATAACATTTATTCATTAAAGTTATTTAAAGAAAAGAAGCAAATTCAAGACTTCTCTTCTTACTTATTTACAAGAGAGCGTGAAAGATTAGGGTTGCTTCATTCTCCAATTGGATTGGAATGTATCACCAAAAGTTTAATTTTAGAAAAGGTGAAGATAGCTCTCTTGAATTTTCTGATCATAAGTAAGAGTTGGAAGCTTTTATGATCATGTGGAAAGCTCGATATATCTTTAGTCCCTAAATACCTTAAATCATCCTATTATATGCATATGAAAATTCAATTTCACTTTTCAAATATTTTCTAAAGTTTTATATTTTATTCAATTTAGTCCTTAAAACTGAAATTGCTATAACTTTCAAATTTGAGCTTTGATTTTGAAACTAATCTCAATTTCATCCTCATACAGCCCTCTAATATCTATAATTACATCAATTTAACATCAATTTAGAATTCTTTACACTTTAGTTCCTATGTTTAAAACTAACAACTTTCACTTTACTAATTAGTCTTTTTTTCACTTCTAAGCTTAATATCTAACAAATTAACATCAATTTCATCAAGTATTCAACAATGGTAACTTTTTAAAACGTTAACAACTTTACAAATAGATACACGGGTTAGACAAATCAAGCTCCTAAGACCTCAAAAAACATAAAAATTCAAGAAATGAATACCTATTTAATTTTTGGTCGAAAGTTGAAATGCTCCAAAACCTATTTCCTTCTTTTTGTTTCATGAAGATGAGAATGGTGAAGTAAATGTTTTTGTTTTATTATTTATACTAAGATTGAAGTAAATGTTTTTGTTTTATTATTTATACTAAGATTAACATATAATTTATTATAATTAACCTAATTAAAATTTAATTAACTAACACTAATAACACTTAACTAATTTTGGTGGATAATAGTTGTCCACCACCATCATTTTTCATAATAAGGAAGGTCCAATTGCTCAATTGGTCCTTCAATTAATTAAAAATCCATAACAATTACCTTTACCGCTTTTACAATTTAGTCTTTGTACCTTAATTAACTATCTGATTAACAAAATTAATGGAACAAACTTCAATTAAACTTTATACTAACTTCATAAATATTATTTATTATTTACTGGCTTGAATATTGGAAATAGAGTTTCAAAACCACTATTTTCGACACCACTAAAAAATGAGTTGTTACAACTCTTCCCCCTTAAGAAATTTCATCCTCGAAATGTTTACCTGAGAAAAGGTTAGGATATTGGACCAATCTTTCCAAGAATCTCATACGACCCTACAAATCTCAAACTAAGCTTTTCTTTTAGAGAAAAACTTTCAAAAACACATTATCACAGTCTAAAACTCATATTTTTTCTCTTCAAATCAACATATGATTTTTGTTAGTTTAAGGTGCTCTTCAAATAGTTTCATATAACTCTAAGTTTTTTTGTCTCTCGTATTAGATCAGTTCCTGGTAACTTTCTTTCACTCAACTTTGACCAGTACAACGAAGTTCTACATTAAAGTCCATATAAAACTTTGTACTGTGCAATTTTAACACTTGATTGTTAGTTTTTATTATATACAATTCAATCAACAGTTTGAATTTCTCCCAACTACCTTCAAACTCTATTATACAACATCTTAACATATTTTTTAGAATCTGAATCACTCGTTCTGATTACTCGTCTTTCTAATGATAAAATGTTGTAACTTCAACATCTAGAGGAAATTTTCGAATCTCGATCTGAAAATAGAGAAATTGGTACATCATGAAACCTAACAATCTTAGATATGTACAATTATGCTAATCTCCTTTTTCATTCCCGATCATCAGTATAAATATTTCAAATCATTATACATTTTATTATTGTCTGGATGTACTGAATATGTACTACTATGAGTAAAAACAGTTTTGAGGGCCCTAATTCTCATTATTATCAACACTGAATTCAGAAGTCTAACAATTTTCAACCAATTTCCGTTTTGCTTATAACTCAGAATCATTTTTCTAAAATTCCTAAATTTTTTGAGGAATACCAATTTAGCTCTTAATTCAGCTAGAATAGAACCATCAGATTGCAAATTCAGATAAGTATTCATTGCTTTCAAAGCAAACAAAGATTTTTAGCTTAATACATCAGCTACCACGTTAGTTTTGCCAGATGGTAGTCGTTAATCAGATCGTAATCTTTCCAAAACTCGAGCCATATACATTGTTTCAAATTCAACTTTTTTGTGTCAACAAATACTTCAGGCTTTTAAGATCGATGAAAGTATGACCTTTCTTCTTGTAACAGCCCGATTTTCAGTGGTGACGAAAACAGTGATTTTGGGATCACAACTCCGACGAGTCAAGTCGTTAATTTATTTATTTAAATATTTATGACTTCGTTAGCATCGTATTAAAATTTGGTTATGAAATTTTAATGTTTAGATAGTTAATTGAGTAGAAATGATTAAATTGTAATAGGTGCAAAAGTAAAGATGTTTAATTAGAAAGACCAAATGAGCAAATTGACCAAAGGAATGCTAGTGGGTGGATTAGCATGAGTTATATTAAGTATAAATAGGTTTAATCAAGACTAAAAAGGGGTAATTAAAGTTTAATGATGAAAGTCTTAAATTTTACAAAATTACCATTAGTATATATATTAAATTAAAGAAATTTAAGTGAAAATTTTCATCATTTCACTTCATCTTCTTCCTTTCTCATGGCTAAAAGAGAGAAAAGCTAGGGTTTTACATTCAATCTTTGAGCTTTGATTTGGGTAAGCAAACCTTGCTCGTTTTTAGTAATTTTTATGTTTTTGAGTCCGTATTAGCTTAATATAGCTTATCTAAGGATCAATTTGTGAATCTGTCAAATGCTATAAAACTTGCCATTGTTGAAAATGCTTGTTCTTGAAAGTTTTGGATAGATTTGTATGCTTGATGAATAGATTCATTGATGTTGTAAAGTGATTTTGAATGAAATTAGAGTTTAGGGACTGAAATGAAAAGGTGAAGAAATTGTGTGCATTTGGTTAAAATAAGTGGTTTGTAATGATTTGTACTTGAACTATGAATGTTCGGTTGGAATGCACCTAATAGAAAATGGGTACTTTTGCATGCTTTATGTTGAAAGGACTAGATTGAATAAAAGGAAAATATTAGGGTAAAATCGTAATTTTTCCAAAAAGGATCAAATTGTTTTAAATGATCTAATTGTGTGCTTAATGTGAAAATTTGGATGATTTGTTGATCTAGATAACGAGCGTGCCACGGATCGCGAAAAAAGGAAATTAGCAAAGTAGTCCCTGAAGCCTATCTGTAACTGCAATTTAGTCTGATAAGTTCGTAATGTTAAATTTTTACTTGTATCTGCTTATAACTGTCTTCTTTGTGGATGTTGTAAAATGGGAAACGACAATTGAAGACATGTAAGATGGAAACAACAAAAGGAGAATTACCCGGTCTTATGCCCAAGTTTCAAAATGGTCTGATGGCTGAGATCCTGCATTTGTTACAAATTCTTTACAGCATCATGAGTCACTGTAAAGTGAATAGAATCTAAGATCGGATTACAGGCCCTACAATGGTTGAGATTTATGCTAGTTTGGATATTCTCGTAAGCTTAGTGTGAGCAGCATCGTAGGGAACAGTTATACCATATCGATGGCTGAGGTACTGCATGTGATGCGAGTCCTTGTCAGCTTAGTGTGAGTAGCATCGTATACTGGTAACAGAAATGGCCTTTAGGTCAATAAGGATGAAATTGGATAAAGATCACTAAAGTACAATTTTGTTTGGCTCGATTGATTTACAGATTGTATCACACTTGTTATTCGGTAAATTTATTAACCTTACGAACTTGATAAGCTATGAAAGCTTATTTATGAAATTGTTACTGTTTTGTAGATTATTTTGCTGCTTGAGGATCAGATCGTCTCTAAGAAGTCACATTATCGCGGAGCTCGTTTGGTAGTTTTTCATCACTTGGTTATATGGCATGTACTAGGATGAAGTTGTCTTTGTACTACTTGTATGTGATTATTGAATTCCTTGTTGTGAATTTTAGTTAAATGTTGAACATATTTTGTATGCTAGTTCAATGTGATATATATACTTTATGAGATGTATGAAATGTCTTGAAACTATGCAATGTATTAGCATGTTGTACTTTGAAGTTTTGAAATGATGAGTGGTTGATAAACTTGAGTTTATATATGATTCATTGAATTCTGCATACTTGTTTCGGTATAACTCATGCATGTATCGATAGAAGTGCAGGGTAGGAGAGAGGTTGTTTACTGACTTGAGTTGTTTCGGTAGTTGTATAATAGGTATCGGTAGTTCTGTTCATAGTAGTATCGGTAGTCTATGTACTTGTATCGGTAGAAGATGCAGGGTAGGACCTCTTAGCTCTTTAGAGTTTTTAGTATCGATAGAAGTATGACTTGTATCGGTAGATGTCTCAGTTGTATCAGTAGAAGTCTGCACTGTTTCTTGAATTGTTTACTAACTTGACAACTACCGATACTTGTCCAACAGGTACCGATAGATGTCCTCAAAAATCGTGAAAATGACATTTTTTCCCTTTGCATTGTATTGATATTCATTTAATGATTTTTAGTCGTGTATGATGTTATATTTTTTTAAATATGATTGAAAGGCTTTAAAAAAATTTAAAGATAAATTGCAATAGATGATCAGAAGACCCCTGGGACCCTAACCGGTGACAGTAACGGGTTTTGGGTGTTACACTTCTTGTATAATTAGTGTCTTCAAATATTTAAAGAAAACACTATAGTAGCTAATTCCAAATCATGTATATAACAATTCTTCTCGTGTGATTTAAGCTGTAGAGAAGCATAAGTTGTTACTTTTTTGTTTTGTAATAGTACACATTCTAATATACAAAACAAAGCATCACTGTAAACAATGTATTCTTTCTCATATTTACTCCATTTAACTTAGGTTGATCTAGGCCAGAAGCAAACCTATGTCAATATAACCCTTCCCCTCTTTGAAACACTTTGGAAGTGCTTCTGTATTAGTAATGAATCAGAGCACAATGAATCAGAACACACGAAGCCGTCTTTTTTTTTCTATTAGAAAAAAATATATACAATAGACTAAATTGATATTTCTATCAATTAATGAAAGTGCCCAATGCAAAAAAATGCATGTTGGGTCTTTGAAATAGTCGAAGCGTTTTGATAATAATTAGTTCGATCTGTTTTACCGAGAAGGTTTATGGTTCGAGTCTGTATAACCCTATATTTTTTAATTTATTTTATTAATTTTAAATATTTATTAAATTTATTAAATTAATAAAAATGAAATTAAAATAATATTCTTAAAACTAAAGCAAACTAAAATAATAAAAACCAAATACAACTAAAAATAAAAAAAAAGTTGTTTAGTTTTTTTTCCCTAATTATTGCATTCTTTGTTGATTGGATCTACTAAATGAAGAATCATTGTAAATAATGTATTCTTTCTCGGATTTAGGTTGAGTCATCATTAGAGCTTCTATTTACATAACTTTTAACTGATCGAACTCTATTGACATTTTTTGATTAGATAAAACTTACATTTTTCTATAATAATTTTGTTATTGGTAAAGGGATCATCAAGAAGTCTTTAACAACTATCTGTAAAACCCGACCAGTTCTAGAAAACTGTGCACCTCAGTAACATTCTTTGAAAGTTTTTAGTTCACAATTGCTAAAATTACGTGTCTAAAAAATTCTACTTCTCGAAGCTAGAATTCACATTTACTGAACTTCGCATACCATTGTTTCTCTCGTAAGGTCTACAACATTGTTCTCAAATGTTGATAGTTTTTAGGTTTATTCCTTTAGTAAATCTGAATGTCATTGATAAACATAACAAAAAAAACTTTTATATTACGTTTTCCTGAATCTTTGATGTTGAACCCATCTAGCTTTTTCTCATTATGCATATGTTCATTTTTGCTTTTAAATTCATTTGTCACACGTTTACCGAATTATCAGTCAGAGGTCATTGATCATTTACCATATTATTGTTCTAAGAAAAAGGGGGTGTCAAGTAAGACACGATCAGAGGTAGAGGTTGCAATTGTGGTTGTAGAGTTGAAGAGGTAGCTCTCAAGTATTGGGTAACCCATTAGTTTATCACTTGGAAGAAGGCATCTCCTGCCTCATTCCCTAATGCTTGCAGAACAGACATACTAAGAGTAGCTCCTTGATTGAAAGCAAGAACATTACTTTTTATTTTGTTCGAAAGGACTTGATTTGATTTACTTGATCTAATTTATCTATATGAAAAACAAAATCAATTTTGTCAGAAGACATCATACTCTGGCATGTATTTCTAGACACACACGCTACATTTCAATCCTAGAATCGACTAAATTGTAGCTCTAATACCACTAAATGTATTTCCCCTCATCCGACCTGATTTCCAAGTTCAAGTTACGAGGGATGTTACAGTCGTTATTAGAGAAAAACGAACAAATAACATTCAAAGTAAACATAAATCATACAGTCATAACTATTTCTGTTCATATTCACCATATGCAACCTTTCTCGCGTCTTATATGAGCTTATGTATACTCTAGAATTGACCCGAAATCGAACAAGAACCAATTTGCAATAATTTCAAAATTTCAAAATGACATCACGACGTGAGGGATTTCCTCTTTCTGACACGACATATTAACTTGTCTCGTTGTGACAATGGGGTTTCCTCGTCACGTTGTGGCCCAGAGTCTAGTTCTCGTCTCGATGACCATCACTTGAAGTTGCAACATCAACTTTGTTTTTGGCACAAATTAAGCCTTTTGGTACCTATATTAAGCCAATCACAACATTACCTCCTTTGGTGCCTAATTGCACCTTTGTACCTGTATCAATCCAACCAAAATACATTCCATAACATTCATTTAACTATTTCCCAAAATCAATCAGTCCAATATGCCTCAATTTGGCACCATTTCATACCAATTCAACCTATTCAAACATTACTTATACAATCATGCTTTTAAGTCATTCAAACCAACATTTAATCATGTCATATCAAGCATAACTATGTTATTTAAAATACCATAAACATGATCACTCGCCCCGACGTGCGTGCACTAAGGCTAAGAATAAACACTACAATAATAAATAATATAGCAGTATCTGCAAGTGTGATAAGTTAGTTGAAATATTTATAATGTTCAATGGAACACTCGAGTATTCCAAGGATTGAACCTAAAGGATTGTCGGTAAATGTTTTTTATCAAGTTAATTACAAGTTAAGCAATTACTAATCTAATCGAGTCGAAAATTATTAGTGTAAATTCCAAAATAAATTATCTACAAACTAAATTTAAATTATCAGTTTAACTAACTTAATTTTCTTCCCTACTGCTTTAGACAATGTAAATGATAAAACAATGGTTAGTTGATTTGTTAATTGCTAGCTAAGCTAATAACCTATAACAATTATATTGTTTGTTACTCTTAGCTAAGAATCTCCTCTCAGTCTCATCTTAGACTAAAAGATGCCACATAATTTCTCCTCTCGGTCTCACCTAGGCATATAGATTTCCTTTCGGTCTTACCATTCGACACAATTATATGGAGCTATCTAATGATATAACTCTCCTTTCAATCTCGTTTATCTCGATTTTCCACTAGAAGCGTCAATTCTAGCGTATTAAGCATTTCGATATAATTGAACAATCAATTAATCAAGCATAAACATGAACTTAAGCTAACAAATAACTAACAAACCAACCATCAAACAATTTAGCACATAATCAAATTTAAATTCCAAACAAGCATTTTATCAAACACATGATAAGCATAAAATAAAAGTAAAGAGTTTGAGAAAATGCTCATTTAATTTAGTGGAATTCAATGAAGCCTAAGAATTTGATCCCCTCCCTTTTACATAGTCTTCAACAAGAAAAACAAATAAAACAAAAAAATATGTTCTAAAAAGAAAAGAGAAAACCTAATCTAAAAAAAGTGAAAAGAAAAGAAAAGAAAAACCCTAACCTAAAACTATGAAAACCTAAGGAGAGTGTTAGCCACCAAAATCTCTGAAAACAAAAGCTTATAAAATTTTATTTATAGCGTACTAACATTGACCATTATGCCCTTAAATAAAAATTAAACTTAAACTTTTTAGAAATAAAATTGCCCTTGTAGTTTTTTCACCCGTCAAGCATGGGTATCGCAATACCTACAACAGTCTTGAGATTGAGAGTTTTGAGGGGTCTCGATATCACGATACCCATTACTCAGTATCGCGATATCATTGTAGTTGACCTCAATTTTTTTTACTTTAGCATTATCAGAGGTATCACGACTTTCATGCCTTGATATCACGATACTCCCTTTTATGTGATGTTTTGTTCATGTTTGGGTTATTATTGACTCTTTACACCACTCAATCTCATTGTTAGGTTCCCCATGAAATGATTAGTCGAGTCTCAAAATGACATAAAACCAACAAAAACAATTTATTAGCAATAAAACTAAAATTCAACAAAAGTAAAGAAAAGATACGTAATTTTTTTAAAATAAGCTCTTTAAGTGTAATGGAGAGCCTAATTTGACATATCAAATTACGACAGATTAACACAATATCATGCAAATTGCTAAATGAAACATATACAAAACTTAACATTAGTTTGCACGAAATCAAGCATTACCAAAGTTTTAAACCAAACTAACATTTTTAAGTTAATATAGCAACACCTATGTACATGCCACATAATTGAGTCTAAAATAATCAAAAGAATTTCGAATAGATGGTAGTCTAGTGTGGTCTTCAAGTTGGTCTAATCGATAGGTTCTGCAAATCTACAGAAAAAGGGAAAACAACTAGGCAAGCATTTCGAATGCTTAGTAAGTCCTTATGAAATTTACTTACGTTAACATTATAACAATTTAGAAATTGAAACACATTGGTACATATATGACATCTTCTGGAAACCTTATGCTTTCATGCACAATTCAATCACACAATCACTATGTTAGTTCATTTGCATATCAAATCATAATACCGAAATCATATACATATATAATCATTTCATATTATAATATATACTATTAAAGTATGCTCAATTTATAAATATCACATTTCAATTCACGAACAATCATTTCATTTTCGTTTTAAATTACCATTTTCATTTTTTTTTTCACCCAGAGAACTATAAAAAATTAAACTCGGATACACTAGACTAATTTGCTCACACAAGCTAACATATTCGAGCTGGTAACACTAACTTCAGACTAGGGTTGCTCATATGAGCTTATTTTGATGCTGCTAACACTAGCTTCAAAGAATCCGCAACATATGTTGGATATTAAGCCATCGTATTAATCCCTGATCAAACACCCTTTTTCATCCTTTTTGATTGAACCATTTCCTTTTTCCATTTAGACTCTAATGTCATTCGTATCCTAATCATTCAATACATACATACATACATACATACAAACATACATATATATATATATATATCATTCAATAATATAATCATTTCACATACATTCAATACATTGTATCTATTCAGAATAATTATATTTTTCATACTTTACGATTTAGTCTTTTAGATGTTAACATTATTAAATTACAACTAACTTAAATTTATAGATAGTATAATATAATTCAAACATAACACAGATAATATAGTAAGTTTCATACTAACTTACCTAGCGAAAACAACAACAAACGAAACATCAAGGACTAATCCAAAATTTTGTCCTCTCGTCGATTATCCTTCGATTGGTTCAAATCTTGCTTTATAAGATAATTCATTTCAATTTATCAATTCCAAACACCTTAAATCAACCTATTATATGCATATGACAGTTCAATTTTATTTTTTAAATGTTTCCTAAAGTTTTACATTTTATTCAAGTTAGTCCTTAAAACCAAAATTACTATAACTTTCAATTTTGACTTTTGATTTCGAAACTGATATCAATTTCATCCTTCTATCTATAATTACAAAAATTTAACATCAATTTTGAATTCTTTACACTTTCATCCCTATGTTCAAAACTAACAATTTTCTCTTTGCAAATTAGTCTCTTTTAGCATCTAAGCTTAAAATCTAACAAATTAACATCAATTTCATCAAGTATTCAACAATGATAACTTTTGAAAACTTTAAAAATTTTATAAATTGATACACGAGTTAACTAAATCCAGCTCTCGGGACCTCAAAAATATAAAAATTATAAGAAACAGACTCGAATTACTTATTCAATTTTTGGCCGATAGTTGAAATGCACCATAACTTATTTCCTTATTTCTTTTTGTTAAGATGAGAAAGATGAAGCAAATGTTTTTTTTTTCTCTTATTATTTATATTAAGATTAACATATAATTTATTTTAATTAACCTAATTACATTTAATTAAATAACACTAATCACACTTAGCTAATTTGATGGATAATAGTTTTCTACCACTACCGTTTGACAAAATAAGAAAGGACCAATTGCTCATTGATCCTTCAATTAATTAAAAATCTATAGCGATTAACTTTAATCACTTTTATAATTTAGTCATTATACTTTAATTAACTATTTGATTAACAAAACTAATGGACCAAGCTTTAATTAAATTTTATATTAAGCTCGTAAATATTAAATAATAATATTCACAAATTCAAATATCGAAAATAAGGTATCGAAACTATCATTTTCGATACCACTGAAAAACGAGCTGTTGCATATTATATTTTATATTTCTCTTGTTCTTACTACAATTTCTATTAATTTTATAACATATCTAAAATTTTAAATCACTTTGTTCTCTAATTAAAAATTTTCTAAATAGTTAATATATAATTAAATATCTATCAAATTTAATTTTTTTTTTGTAATAATTAGGATTGGACTTTTATTAATTCCTCAAAAAGTTTATACAAAACAAAATACAATGAAACCCAAAAGCAAACAAGACTAAAACCAAAACTATGGTCCAACAAACGAAACTACCAGACCTAAATTATTTTGATAGCCCAAAACAAAGAAACACAAAAAGGAAATTAAAAACCCTAATAAGAAAACTGCAAGAAAGAAAGAAACAAAAAAGGAAACCTAAAAGCTAATCCTTGGAAAATGTTTTGCCTCGTCTCTTTACCAAAGTCAATCATTTCTTGATGGTACACATTTTCTGAACGAACCATTCCAGACACATTTTCTGAAAATACCCCTCAGATCTACTTCAAACCAGCAACCGAAGAAAATCACTACTAAGTGAATCTGCTACTTCCGTTATCACTTAATTCGACTCCTGGATCGACTCATCCCGTAGGAATGCTGATGTGTACACCAAAACTCCATTTAATAGGTAAAAACTCTCATTTCTTTGAAGACCTTCTGATGCAATCTTATTTGCTAAACTGTTTGCTGCTCTGTGTGTGTGAAAAAACCTAATTTGTTGATATTTATGAATAAGAGCCTTTGTGTTCTACATAAAAGGCCTGATTGTTGATCTATCTTTACTTAGTGACTTGCATTTATTTTATCACCGTGAGGGAATCTCCTTCGATTATTACTCTCGATCAGCCTAGATCTAATCTCATCTTGATTGCCTCTGTGCATGCGAGGGCCTCTACCTCAAAAGGGGAATGAACAGATGAATGTAGAACCACTTTAGACGCCAATACTTTCCCCGATGCATCCCGAGAAACTAAACCAGACCCAGATCTAGAGGCTATACGATCAAAGGCCCCATCAAAATTAATATTTTTAACTTTTGGAGGCGATGGCATCCATCCAAGATCTTCTAGGTCAACGATACATTTCGTTTCTTTTAATCCTTCTAACTCCTTTACGTAATGAGTAATAAGTACAGCAACTTTCGTTCTAGAGCGTACTATACCCTCATTAAACCGTTTGTTTCTATCAAACCATAATAACCAGAGAAAATAGCACACTATGTGACATTGAGCTTCAGAGCCAACCCTAAAGATCCAGGTAAACCAATCGATAAACTCATTTAATTCCGAATGAAGAATCCACTAATAATCTATCTGCATCTAGACCTCCCTCGAAACAGGGCAATAGTGAAAGACATGGTCAAGCGACTTCGTACCATTACCACACCTTGGGCACATGCCATCCGTATGAAGGTGCTGATGTCTCATTTTAATTCGTTGGGAGGAAATTTTTTGAAATCCTCCATGATGTAATTTTAATTTTGGTAGGCAAATCTAGGCGCCATAGTTTTTTTTTATAGAAAGGTCTATCTGTAGATAAGTCTTCAGTAGCTAGAAAATTAGGTAATGGGTTTTGTAAATATTTGTAAGCACTTTTAACGGAGAACTCTTCGGAGGAATCACCGTACCATACCAGAACATCATCATGGTCGAAACGGGACAACGGTATGCGCATGATACGCCCTGCATCCACCCCAACAAAGGTACTCTCTAAAAGCTCCTTATTCCATTCTCGAGTATGATGATCAATTAAATCTGCAACAAAATTGACGTTATTATTAATAACTGGAACGGAGATCTTATAGTCTGTCGCATCCGAAATCCATGCATGCTCAAATATACAAATACTATCCCTCCACCCAACTCTACATAAGACACCATCACCAAGAATTTTCTTAGAAGCTCAAATGCTTTTCCACGTATAAGAAGTCCCTAAACTGAGAGAGGAATTAAGGAAATCAGAATGCGAAAAATACTTAGCTTTTAGGACTTAAGCAATTAAGGAATCTGGATTGGTAATAAGTTGCCACCCTTGCTTCGCCAAGAGTGCTACATTAAAACTACAAAACTCTTGAAACCAAGTCTACCTTCATCTTTTGAAACACAAAGCTTACGCCACTCACACCAGTGCATTCCCCAATTATTATGCGCTTTCTGCCACCAGAAATGAGCGACAATACTTTCTAATTTGTCATAAAATATTTTCGGTAGAAGGAAACAAGACATAAAATAAGTAAGAGTTGCTTGTAATACTGCTTTAATAAACACTTCATTCCCACCCTGTGATAAATACCTACTACTCCAACTATCGACCTTCTTCTTTATTCGGTCTTTAATAACTTGAAAAGAAGCCTTCTTTTTCCATCCGACCATATTAGGTAAACCAAGATATTGTTAAGTAATATAATGTTAAGTACTAGTAGACTCCTTCACTCCCAAGACTTGCGTAATGCTCAATCTCATATCTATCCCTGTGTTGGAACTGAAAAATACTGTCGACTTATCGAAATTCACACATTAACCCAAGCATTTTTCATATTCATTCAAAATCTATTTCAACACTCGAATTCCATTATTAAAAGCTTCCTTGAAAAGAATACAATCATTAGCAAAAAGCAAGTGTGAAATTTAAGGCCCAAACCGACTCACCCTAGCTCCCTTAAGATGACCACCACTAATTGCCAACCTTATAAGGCTAGATAAGCCCTCTCCACAAATAAGAAAAAGAAAGGGACTGAGAGGATCTTCTCGACGTAACCCCCTTAAAGGACAAAAAGGACCAATTCTACCATTAATACTAATTGAGTAGAAGATCGATGAGACACACTTTATGATAAGTTTTACCCATCTACCGGTAAATCCCATCGTAATCAACATAGCCCGAATAAAATCTCATTCTACACTATCATAGGTCTTACTCATATCAATATTCAAGGCCAACAAACCCTTCTTATCAACTCTCTTCTAAGTGAAAGTGTGTAAGAGTTCATAGGCTAATAAAACATTATCTGTAATTAACCTTCCCGAAACAAAATCACACTTGAATTTATCAATGCATTTATCTAACACCACTTGAAAACGTTGAGCAATCATCTTGGAAAGAACTTTATAAAGCATATTACAAAGACTAATAGGATGAAAGTTAACCATCGTAGTAGGGTTTGGAACCTTCGGGATTAGCACGATGTTTGAACTATTTGACTGATCAAAATGCAAGTCATTATTAAATATATCAAGAAAAAAAAGAATCTTACCTACAATATGCTAACATCTTTGATAAAAAATAACCGAAAAACTATCAATCCCAAGAGCCTTTGTAGGTCCCATATCCTTAATAGCTGCATGCAACTCTTCTTCCGTAAAGGGAGCTAATAAAACAAAATTATCCTCATCAGTAATGCAACAATCAACTCCTGAAAGAATATGCCAAAAATCGACCGATTCCTGCTGAGAACAGAAGAACCTTTCGAAATAAGCCTTTGTTATTTGTGACATTATTGTAATTTTTGACGTCATTCTATCGTTCACATCCTCTAGACATCGAATAGAGTTCATCGCTCTCCTCTGAGTGGCCCATTTGTGAAAGAATGACGTGTTTTTATCTCCTTTCTTAAGCCAATTTACCCTAGCCCTTTGCTCTCAAAAGACTTCCTCCTTTTCGATTTCTCCATTAACCTGAATTTTAGTGTTTATTATATTAGCCAAGTTATCATCACTCCTTTCTGCTTCCAATAAAATATCTAACTTTTCTAACAGCTTCTTCTTTAACCCAATACGAATTTTCTAAATCCACCTATTCCAGTTAATCAACCTCACTCTAAGACAATCCAGTTTAGCTAGGACAGAACCCACGAATGAACTCCATAACCGTCGAACTTCCTATTCAAAAGATGGTTCTAAGGTCCACCATGCTTCAAACTTGAAACTCCTAACCCTAGAACACTTCACATTAAAGGAAGGAAGAATCAACAACAGACAATGATCAGAGTATGAATGAGCCATGTGCCAAACGACTGTGTTTAGAAAGTGTACGAGCCATTCCGCATTTGCAACGCCACGATCTAACCTCTTTTGAATGTTTGATGAGGGAAGATTGCCCCTTTTCCAAGTATACCACATACCAAAATAACCCAAATAAAACAAACCACATTCTTCTAATGCCACACAAAATAACTCCATACGCTTCTCATTTTTGGGAACCTTACCCTTCTTCTCATAAGCATACATAATTTCATTGAAATCACCGTAAACTAGCCAAGGGAGCTCATCATTTAATTTTAAACCCTGTATCTCATTTCATGAATTATCTTTACTATGTCCAAAAAGTGAACCATAAAACCCTGTGAACCTCCAAGAAGAAGCCTCCTCGTAACCTTTGATAATCGCATCAATAAAAGTAGCTGAGAACCTATTTAGAGTCACTTGTACATCATCTTTCCATGCAAGACTATTTAGGGTCTATGCAACCTCAGCACCTATCGAAGTTGTCGTACTGCCCATGCACTCCCAACCCACGAACATTCCAGCACAAGGTTTTCATTATAACTGGTCGGCTTGCCCATTAGCAACCGCTGATATTAAGTAGGTTAAATCATCATTCTGTAAAGAAATCCTCGAATTCTATTGGGTTATGTCCCCATCCATATTGAACTTTGATTTCTTCTCAAGAGGCATACCCTCCCCTCCAACAACGTATCTTGCACCGAATTATCCTTCCGTTTGCTACAATCCACTAAATTTAATGGGCTTGGAAATGAAACCTTCCTTTTCATCCGTTTTCATTTCTTACGATGGAGACCCAAATTTTCATCCAAAATGATTGAATCATCAATTTTCTCTACCGACCAAGATTCATCTAGACGTAATTCCACTTCCGACCCGTCATGGTCCATGACGGCTCAATCAGGCCCACCTTTTATAGGTCTATTCTGAGCAGCCCCTTCCTGATCTTTATCATAACTCTTAAAATCTTGCTCAATGGTCACAGTGATCAACTCAGACTCCTCAAAAGATAGAGTTTGAGTATTATCCACTAACCCCTTCTTAACCTCATCCCCCGAAACATGGCCTAAAGAATTAGAACCAAAATTAAACTCAACCACCTCCTTTTCAACGCTACCGTTCGAAACTTGTTCCGCCATCGCCAGACTAATTGGATCACACTATAGTGACACTGTCATATTTGTTGGAATCATCTGCTGGATCGGCGATGAAGAAGGAACATCATTATCAACTCCCAAATATGAACACTGCTCCAAAAACTTCATCCCTACGAACCCCAAGTTCCGAGATACTTTCCCAATTAAATTTAATTCAGCTTTTCAGTGTAATGGAAAAGGAGTAATCATCCTATAGGAGTTTTTAATACTCTTATCAACCAATTGACAATTCTTCAGAATATGACCCATACGATCGCATCCAAAGCAAAAACCCAACATATTCTCATACTTAAAAGGTATCCAACACCTCTCTTGAATTTTCATACCAACGATGATACCTCTCTACAATGGCTTTTATACATCCAAAAGCATCCTAAGTTGACAAATATCTCTTTTAACTTCTGACCGAATCACTACTCCAAAGGAGGACCCAATAACATGCATGAGATCCTTTTTGTCACACTCAAGTAAGCAAAGTCCAACTTTAATCTAATTGGGTGTATATACTAGACACAAGTGCTTTCTTTCAATCGGAGTATCCAATCTGTCAAACAGTATCACCTGTTTCCTAAACAACCATGGTCTACCTTCTAGTACAGACTCTAAATCCTCAGTCGGATCAAAACTAACAAGGAATAAATTCTGCCCAGCCAGCTGAATCTCAAATCTCTCTTTCATCTTCCAAATATTCCTCATCTGAGCCTTGAAACTATCTGGATTATAAGATTTCTTAGTCCAGATAGTACAAACCAACATAGGTTTATCAAGAGGGGTAACACAAGAGTTGGGCACAGATAGCTACAATAATTCTTCTTCCAAGAATGAAAGCACATCGCCGTCCTTCTCCATCAAAAGTCACCGATCCCCTAACCCTAGCCACAGTCGAACCTGTTCCTTCGGGAAAAAGGGAGAGCTCTATCAAATTTAATTAAGCTAAAGTAAATGAACAAATTATATCATTAAGTTTTTATTTATCTAATTATACAATAAACTTATCTAATTTATTTTAAATAAAATATTCTCCATCTAATCTAATTTAATTTACCTAATTTAATTTTTTTAAAAAAATCCAATCACATACCAACAATTTTTTTATCAAAGACATGTCAGTTGATTGTCACAAATTATAATCGCACATGTTTTCTAAATATTTGTGTACCTTATTATAATATATATAATTATTATAAAAAACTTGATTGAGTTAGTGTCGTATGGATATCAATTCAATTAAAAAAAATAATATATCATTTTTTAAAATGATAAATAATATTATTTCGACGATATTTTTGTATTTTCATATTTTTATATGATTTTTCAATAAAATAATTAAAAATCTTATATCTAAAGATCGATCATATGTTTAATAAGATTTATATATAAATTCTTTATTACTACACCTATAATCATTGTTAAATAAATTTAAAAGAATACATTTTTATATAAAATATTTTTTTTCATCAACATTGTGAGTACGACACAATCTAGTATGAGTTGACATCACAAATCAATCAGACATTAATTTAGTTGAAAAATTATTAAAATACCTTTAGTTTTATAAAGTAACAAAAGTTAATATGAGGGTGATTTTGCCATTTCATATTTTTAGTAAAATAATATTATGATAGGATTGAACTTAAGCCACATAAATTTTAATGTTTTAACTTATCCATTTCAACCAATGATCTATTTTGTTTTAACGTACAATTTTTATAAAATATAGAATTGCTTTTCATCCACATTGTGAGTGTATTAAAGAATTAGTATATATTTTTTTGGAGTATTTTTCATGTTTATTTATAATTCATATTTAAAGTTCGTGATTGCTCCGTCCAATAATAATATCTTTAAAATTGAAATAAAAATTAATATATATCAGATAAGTTAAAAGCATTTTCTTTTTGCTGGAGACCGTGAAAATTATTCAAAGTGCAACCCAACAACCTCCCATAAAGGTTGTGGCTCACGCAAAGCTTATGGCTTCCATTCATCTTTGGTTCTTTAATTTACATTAGATTCAATAAAATTGCTTTCTTATTTATACACATAATTTACTTTTTCACCAAATTTTATGGTTTTTTTTTTTGAATTACAAGGGAGCAAAATTTTAATAATAACGCAATTAACGTGATTCGAATTCAAACTACACATAAAACAATGAACATTTTTAATTATGGGTCCAAGATGAAGTTGTCACCAAACTTAATGTAAATTCAAAGACATGAAAGCAAACATTTGATCTTATTTAATTCAATATCTAATAAAACTGGTAAAAAACCATTTAAATTTATTGAAAAATGTTAACCTTAATCATGATTATGAGTATAGAGAGATCATGTTCATAACACGGTTGGACAAAATGTAATCACATAGTCCGACCCGGAACAAGTCCTAGTACTTGAAGCATCATCATAAGCATAACTATAAGCCGTGGGGCATGCACTCTTGAACATCTTCGAGTACTGTGTTGGTGAGCAAGTCTGAGGAGTAGCATGATCACCGGTGCAGCAAAACTCCGGCGTGTTAAATGCAGTGCAGGCGCTTTTACAAGCAACGACGGAACCAGATTCCAGGACCCGTAACTCAACCGGGCAATTTGCATTAAGATCCGTGACACAACCTGCATATTGGCAATCCCCTGAACCACCTACTGCCTTGACTCCTAAGGCAACGTTGTAACCATCCACAAGACTAACATCATAAAAGTCCTTATTATCAGTAGAGCCACCAGCAATGGTGAACTCTACCAGGGTGACGGGTGGCACACCACCCAAAGTGCAATGTAGTACGCCCCCGCAGTCACCGGTTATGCACTTGCCAGAGCCGGAGTTGTCGAATTTGCAGCCAGTTCGACCCCAGAAGCGGCCAGACCAACCAGGTGGAGCCTGGAATTGAGCTGATGAACCAGATGACAATTCAAAACCACCATTACCAAGTGGAGCACCATTGCCGGAGAGAGAAGCGGGCCATATGGTGAAACTGCAATGGTTTTGGAATGTAAAAAGGGTAGCTGAAGAAAATAACATCCCTGAAATTTTCGTTATAATCAAAGTCAATGTCCGTTGAATCACAAGCCTAAAGCATGGAAAGTATCGAGAGGAAATACTAAATAATAGAGAAACAAGAAAACAAATTTAAACTACAATAATTTGACACACACACATACATACATATATATATATACAGTTACTATTTAATGAAGGGGATAAATTTACCAAATGCCAGGAGATTGAATAGGAAAAGAAGATAAACCGTACAGGGAATCTCCATTATTGCTTTGCGAGGAAGAAGGGTTGAGACTTGAAATGAATGGGAAGTATTAGATGCAGGGAAATGGAAAGATGGGGGAGTTAATATAGAAAGTTAGGACCACTTACTCTACCCCATGAATTTTGCTACGAAGTATATAAAACTTTTCCTATATTCTCGTGAACAAGATTAGATTTTGGGTTCTCTTTAAAGATTAGAATAAATTATTTCTCAAGCATTTACGGACGAATTTGGTAATTAATCTTCCGCATTATGTAGGTCAATTAAAGGACAAATGTCGGTCATGAGTTTTAAAGCTACTCCATACCCAAAGTAAAGGTCGAACCTTCAAGGTAGGAGAAACCCGGGTAAAAATATTGATGTAAAAAATATATTTATGTGAAAGATTGAAATAGTAAAATTATATATTCAAAAATTATAGTATCTTAAATTTAAATATTGTAATATGTGAGTTTTTATTGATTTGATATAAAAATATAAAATGATAAAAACTTAATCATAATAATATAACTATGTAAAAAGAATTATCTTTTAGTTTTTTTTTTAATTGAGTTGATGTTTAATTGATTTGTGACACTAAGTTACTTATAAGATACCAATTCAGTTGAGAAATGGTTAAATGACACATTTTTTTTTACAAAGTAATAAATATAAAATTGAATATAATATTTGATAATTGAATTTAACTTTTTTTTTTTGCTAATTAGATACCTAATTTTTGTTTTCAATTTGGTATCTAAAATTATCAAATATTATACAAATTACCCAAAACACTAACGATGCTAATTTTTTTTTTATGAGGGGACAAAAATTACAAATGAATGATAGACATGTGGTAGATGACATGATGTTTCTTTTATGTAATTTTAATGTTAAATTACTTTTAATTTTATTTAATTTAATGTTTAAACATAACACAATAAAATTATTTATTTTAGGTTTTTAAAACTTTTGTTTTCTTCTTTAATACACATTCATTAAGCATAGTTCAAAATACAATTTTTTAACTTGAATTTTCCTTAATTTTGACGATATTTTTTTGAAATTGACGGCTTTATGAAAATAATATTACACTTTAAGTACGTGGTTCCTCTTGAATCATTCCTACAATTAATAATCAAAGTATATTAACCCCAATGAAAAGTAAAATCTAAGCATATTATTTAGCGAAATAGAAGAAAATAAAAATAAGTGTAATAATCACATACTGGTCATATATTAAATATTTCTTTCCCCTTGTAAAAAAAAAAACCTTAGATATTTTGTTCCTTCATAAAAAAAAAAGTTAACACTATTAATGTTTTGGAATAATTTGTATAACATTTAACAAGTTTAGATCACATTGGACCAAAAATAACTTAGATATAAAATTTAAAAAGAATATCAAGTTTAAGTATAAAATATTATATTAAGCCTAAATATAAATATGAAAACATTTTTTATTTTATATATATATATATATTAAAAATCAATTTTAAACTCCAAAAAAGTTCTAAAAAAATAACCTCACATGGTAGAATTGAAATTAAGGAATCTCATACTTCAAAGCCTTAATGTTACTATTTTCAACTAAAATCATATTTAATTTTTATTTATACTATAATTAAGTTTTTAGTTGAATTGATATCATGATTCAATTAAATATTTACTCAATTGAAAAATAATTTTAAAAAATCCTTTTTTTATAAAATAATAAATATAATTACAAAGTTTTTTTATTTTTTTATATTTTATATCTATAAAAATCAATTTAAAACTCAAAAAATCTAAAAGAATAACCAGACTTGAGAAATTTGAACTTAAAGAAACTTACATCAAAACTTTAATTTTACTATTTCAACTAAAATCATAATTGTTTTTTTATTTATACATTTATACTTTATTTAAGTTTTTGACTAAATTAAAAAACGATTAAAGAACAAATTCTTTTTACAAATTAACAAATATAATTATGAAAGTGGTTTTATTTTATATTTCATATCTGTAAAAATCAGCTTAAAACTCAGAAAAAAAATCTAAGAGAATAGCTAGTGGAATTTGAACTTATGGAATCTTGTACTTCATAACTTTAATATTACCATTTAACTAAAGTGATATTTTTTTTCATATATCTTTTTACAAATATAATATATATTTACATACATTGTGGGTGAGCCAATTAGCGAATAGTATCTCCGAATGTATTAATTATTAGGGGTGAGTAAAATTCGATTCAATTCGAAAAATTTAAAAAATAATTTAATTATTAAATTAAATAGTTCAAGTTATTTGAGTTAATCGAGTTATTCGAATCAACTCGAATAAAAAAAATTAAGTTTTTCGGTTTAACTCGAATATAAATTATATAATTCGAGTTATTTGAAAAAACTACGTCGTTTTGATAAATGTTTATCTTTTCTAAAATTAAAAGTCAAAACCATTAAGTTAAAAAGGAAAATTTTATCATTTTAATGAATGTTTACTCATTAAGTCAAAAGGCTAAACCATTATATTATTTAAGTAATTAAATATCATGTATTTCGTCTACTAGTTAAATACTCGATCCATGAAAATGCAACATTGGGTATAAATAATAGGATTCGTTAACTCGACTCAATTTGACTTGAATTTTTTTTATTCGATTCGATTTGATTCGAAAAAAATTCAAATTGAATTCAGTTGCTAAAATATTATTCGTCAACTCGACTAACTCAAAATTTTTTGACTCGATTCAACTCAACTCGATCGAATACTTACCCCTACCAACTACCATGATCAAAATAACATCATCAAAATTATAACGATTGACTGAGATGACAAGAATTTTTTTTATCTTAACAAGTGGCTAATGATTTGATCTTTGTCTTAAATATGGAATAATTTTAAAACTCGTGTTGATCGCTTTGGTGGATACTTTAAAAAAAAAAACATAGCATCACCAAATTATCGTGGGCATTCGGTGATCTGGATTTGAACCTGGTTGCTTATAGGTTAAAAATTTCTTTGCTCATTGTCTGAATCTTGTTACTTAAAAGGTTGAAAAGCATTTAATGGAAATTTCCTGTCATTCACTTTATAAACTCTGCTACCACTCTCCCTAAACACCCCTGCAAAAGCCAAGGAAACTTAAAGAGTCAATAAAAATGGGGTCAGCCAGCTTTTGAATTTGATTGAAGGGCTCAAAAGCTAAAAAAAGAAAAATAATTTTTTAAAACCAAGCATTATCTTTTCTCTAATTTCAAAGTTCAAACGTCTCAGCAACAACCACACTGTAATATTCCTTTTCAAAGATCTTAATTAAGAGGGGTCCCTGGCCTTATTTATCTAGCAAACCTGACCGACTGATAAGCCTCTTCTACCAAAAATCCATGGGGTTCAATTGTCTGTACCCTTTTCTTCGCGGCTGCATAAAGACACCCAGAAATCATTAGGTTCATTCACAATTGTTTGTAAAAAAGCTGGATTTATTGTTGGGATTGAGAAGGAGAGAAAGAGGGAGAGAGGGAGAGAACGTGGGGGGTGAGAGGGGAGAGAGAAGTTGGGATGAGATGGGAATAGATTTGTTCATGAGTTGGGTTATTCGTTTAGGCCTGAAGATTCGTCCGAAATTTGTGAGAGTTTGAGAAAAAATATTTGACTCGAGAAATTGACTTGGGCAAAAGAATTAAGCCTATTTAAAATATTGGTCAAGCTCAAGCTTGAATATTTAAGGCTTGAATTTGGTTTAATCCATTTTTAAATTTATAATACTTTATAGGGATAAATATCAAAATTATACATTAACTTTGATCCAATGTTTAATTTTTTTCAATTATATATATAAAACTTTAATTTTTATTCAATTTTCCCATATCATTAACATCGTTATCTATGTGACATTATTTTTTGTTAAACCTTGTGGGGGTTTTTTTTACCAAATTAATATAAAAAAATTATTTATCTATCAAAATGGTATCCCCACCCTTAATTACGAAAATTATTTATCTATCAAAATGGAATCTACACCCTTAATTACCAATATGTCTGATACATATTTTTTTTCTTTTTTTATTATATTTATATATTAAAATAATAATAATAATAAAATAATGGTGGTGCCAACTTAAGTGGCAGCACCAAGGGGAATACATATACAATACAGATCTGAAAATTAAATACGAGAATGAGATAAAAAAAAATTGACACATGAGTTGTGTCGTTTTGAGTGGCGGCACCAAAGGTGCCATTCTAAATGGCGGTACCAAGGGTTTTTCAAAATTTTTTTATTACATTTATATATTAAAAAATTAAAAAAAATAATAGTGGTGCCAACTTGAGTAATGGCACCGAATGACTATAAAAGAAGGATTAAGGTTTTAGGATGTTTAAATTTTATTTAAATTTGTGAAAAAAATCAAAGAAAAACAAGAAGAAAAATAGAAGAAGAGGAAAAATAAAAAGGTAATTTTTTTTTTGTTATTTTTATACAGTTTAGTTTAGTAAATTTTAGTTTAGTTTGATATTTATTTGTTATAAATTCATTTTTAGTAGGGTATATTTTTAAATTGTTATTTTATTGAAATTTTATTTATTTTTTAACAGATTTATTGAAGATGGATAATCAATTTTTTGTATGCATTTATTTCGATGGAGTAATTTTGAGAATAGCAATTGGATGTATATTTGAGTGTCGGCAACAAATAAGAATGAGATTTCGTTGAAATGTCTCGGTTGATGATATGAAAGTAAGGATTAGTGCAAAAAATTTTAGACGTTGTGGGAGAAGGATCTCGAAACTTTTCTACAAGTTTCCAGTTTCGACAGATCCCATCAAATTCATCGAGATGGAACTTGTAGACGATAAAGACGTGGAGACAATGATCGCTCTTTATTGTTCGAATCAAAGTGACCCAAATGCACCGGTTCAATTGTTTGTCGAGTTAGTTGATGTGGAACCAGTAGAAAATGAATATCCAACTCGAGTAAAAAATGAAGATCCAACTCTAGTAGAAAATGAAGATCCAACTCCGTGTATGGTGGTTCCAGTATCGTACATTGAAAGTTAATCAATAGTACGTGGGATAGACATCGATCTTAATGCTACTGCACCCGAGAATAATGCAGGTGGAGATGTTGGATATGATAGTAGTATTCCTTTTGATCATGACATCGATATTAATAGTGATCCGGATGTGGATGAGGTCTCGAATGATATCGACGATGAAGGGGTGAATGACAATGGAAATTATAACGCGTTTTCAGTCGAGAGCCCAGTTAGACATATTGTGATGCACAATAATCCTGCTGGGGCACACATGTCACTTAAAGACCCCGATACGGCACATGCAGTCGAGTTCACGGAGTACCTTGATATGCTACCTACTCACCAATTAGCCGTAGTAGCAGACCCTGAAGAGTTCTTTGTGGGATAGAAATTTGAATCCAAGGAAGAGTGCGTATTTGCCATTAAGCGGTATAACATGAATGTGTCGGTGGACTACAAAATCGCGGTGTCTAAACCGACATTATATATAGGGGAGTGCTGGAAGTTGACGGAAGATTGCAATTGGGGGGTACGAGCTGCATTTATCCAGAAGTCGTAGATGTGAGAGATAAGAAAATTTGATGGGTCTCACACATGCACTTCAACACGTATGTTAGAAGATCACGGGAAACTTGATTCTAGAACTATCTGCACACATATCATGCCAATAGTGAAGGACTTGTCGACCATCAAAGTTTCCACACTGATTGTCGAGATGCAAGCACGATTCCAATATCAGGTTTCATATCGAAAAGCATGGATAGTGAAACAAATGGCCATGGAACAGTTGTTCGGTGATTGAGATGCGTCGTACAATGAGCTACAGGGTCGCAATGCGACAGTACATGCCGGGGACTGCCATTGAGTTGCTAACACGACCTTAATATGGCCTAGATAACAACCTACAACCGAGAAGAAGAATTTTTCAATATACGTTTTGGATGTTTGATCCCTGCGTTCGTGCATCTCCTTACTACAAGCCATTTATCCAGGTAGATGAGACATGACTATACGAGAAATATACGTAAATTCTATTTATTGCGGTGGCTCAAGGCGAAAACCAAAATGTGCTCCCGATAGCATTTGCTATTGTGGACAAGGAAGACATGGATTCATGAGAATTCTTCCTGACAAACGTGCGGAGGTATGTTGTTCATAACGATAATATTTGCATCATCTCCAATAGAGGGAAGGGAATAATTACCCTTATTAGGCATACTGGTATACCACAGAGATCGGTTTACTGTAGTCGGTACATTACGGCTAACTTCCACCGAGAATATAAGAATGTAAACTGGAAGAGACGACTTGTGAAAATGGGTAAAAAAAATTAGTTTCATTTTATATTTTTAATGTTTTAATTTGAGACTGTAACTTATCTTTTCTAATATATACACAGCATTCAAGCTAGAGCCACACCGATTCCAATAAAGAATGACCAGACTTGAGTGTGACATGGAAGGTTAAACGAATAAGCCTTTACAAGAGTGGTTGGGCACCATGGAGCCGTGGCAATGGTCTCAAAGTTTCAATGACGGGTTTCGATATGGTCAAATGACGACCAACCTGGCAGAGTCGATTAACGGCATGTTCAAGAGAATACGACATCTTCCGATTTCATCCATGTTCTCGGCTACGTTCTACAGGCTGGTTACCTTGATGCCAGTAATGGGGATGCGACACATCGATCAAATTAACGCCGGACACGTGTTTGTCAAAGCTATTAGGAAGGAAATGGATGCAAACCGTTTGAGAGAGCGGTTGATAAATGTTGAAATATATTCATGACAGTTTCAAATATTTCAAGTTACGGAGACCATTGTGCGTCGACCTGATATCCCATCTAGGTCCTACGGGGTTGATCTTCAAAACAAACACTGCAATTGCAGTTTGTGCTAAAGAGTCGCTCAATGTTGAATAGTTCATCGACCCCGACTACACTCTCGAGCACACGTTACGTATTTGGGAAAACGAGTTCCCCATCTTGCCTAACTTGTCTACATGGGAGGTGCCTCCGATGACTTTCGAGCTTATCCCGAACAAAGGTTTGTGAAGGAATCTGAAAGGTTGTCCACATGTGACTAGAATCCGCAACTAAATGGACATTATGGAGAAAACAAACGGCGGCAAGCTTTGTGGAGTGTGTAGGCTAGTTGGGCATAATCGACGTAATTGCCCCCAACGAACCTACCATATTGGTCAGTCATCCAAATCGGGTAAGAATTAATCTATTTGTACTCGATTATGAAATGAAATCACTATGTTTATTTTAATACAACCAATTTATATTACCATGTTTGTTCCAATTTAAGTTGTTAATTATTAGGTAATTTAAGTTGTAATAGGTGCAAAACTAGAGATGGTTAATTAGAAAGACCAAATGAGCAAATTAACTAAAGGTATGTTAGTGGGTGGATTAACTTGAGTTATCGATAGTACTGATCATAGTTCTATCGATAGTTCGAGTACTTGTATCGGTAGAAGTTGCAGAGTAAGCTTCCTAGCTCTCTTGAGTTTGTTGTATCGGTATTAGTGTGAGTTGTTTCGGTAGAAGTTATAATTGTATCAGTAGTTCGAATACTTGTATCGGTAGAAGTTTCAGGGTAAGCTTCTTAGCTCTCTGGAGTTTGTTGTATCGGTAGTTATGTGAGTTATTTCGATATGTCATAGTTGTATCGGTAGAACCTCCACAACTATCGGTAGAAAACTACATTCATTTTTAATTTGCTCTCTGACTTAACTTCTATTGATACTTTTTCAATAGGTACCGGTAGAAGTCCCTCCAGAATTATGAAAATGACTGTCGAAACATTTATTTTTGGTAAAACAAACAAGTCTCGAACAATATTTTAAAAATAGAAAATAAGGAGTCTTCACCAATCTCTTTATATGGTGTGATTGGATCACCATAAAACGTTTACAATCCGTTTTGAAAATATTTTGGTCTTCGCAATCTAGAAAATGGGTTTGGGAGTCAGTTACGCATGATAAAGGATTAACACCCTTACACGCTCAAAATTGGTACCATGTTGATTACTTTCGGGTCTTGATTTGTTAAAAGTTTGAAATCTTAAGCGAAGTTTAAAATACGAGGAACAAAACGCTCGTGTGTTTCGAATTTCATTGAGGCCATGTCCAACAAGTTAGGGCACGATATTCTCAGAATTTCGAAATTGAAGGACATTTTGAAAGGATTTAAAGAGGATATTTCAATCGCGTAAATTATATGAAAAATCACACCTGGCACGTTAGGGCATTATTTTCTGAAGTTTTCACACGAAAGGATATTGCCTCATTTTGTTTTAAAATTATTTGTATATTTTTTAAGAACTTGAAGTTTCGAATTAAGTTTAAGATACGATCCTCGGACACATAACTTATTTCGCCGACTTTCAAAATTATATTGAAGAAAAATGCCCGTGTGTTTCGAGTTTCTCGAAGAATTGAAGTCGTGTCCAACACGTTAGGGCAGGACGTTCTCGGAATCTCGAAATTAAAAGGCATTTGAAAAGTTTGAAAGAGGATATTCGATTCATGTAAATTATAGAAAAAAACACACACCCAAAAAAGTTAGAGCACGATTTTCTGAGATTTTCACATGAAAATGATATTGCCTCTATTTTAAAGGTTTATTTGTATGTAAGAATAATTTTGAAAAAATGAACGTGTAAATTAAATATGAATGGGCAGTTAATAGCAAAAATTGAATAACATGAAAAATAATTAAGTAGATGAATAAATAATACACAAAAAATTTAACCTAAAATTAATAGAATACGAAAGAATAATAATTAAATTCTATGTATGAACATTGAAGGAAAAAAAAAACAAAACAAAATGGGTCAAAGACGGAGTTTCGGAGAATCCGAGATGAAAATGTAATTTTTGAGGAATTTAGGGATCAAAATTGACATCTGGGGGAAATTTGGGATTAAAATCGAACTTTTGGAAAATTTGAAGTTGGAAATGTGATTTTTGGAAATTTGAGGGCAAAATGGTAGTTTTTGGATATTTAGGGGGCAAAAATGTAATTTTGAAAAAGTTTAGGGGTAAAATATAATTTTGGAAAGTTTAAGGGTTAATATGTGATTTTTGGAAAGTTTAAGAGTAAAAATGTAATTATGAAAAGTTTAGGGTTCAAAACATGATTTTTGGAAAGTTTGGGGGTCAAAATGTGATTTTTAGAAAGTTTGGGGGAAAAATATGATTTTTAAAAAGTTTGAGGGTAAAAATGTAATTTTAGAAAGTTCGAGGGTTGAAACATGATTTTTGGAAAGTTTAGGGGTAAAAATGTAATTTTGTGAAGTTTAAGGGTTTAAATATAATTTTGGAAAAGTTTGGGATCAAAATATGATTTTTGGAAAATTCAGGGACCTTTTGGGCAATAAAAACCAAAAAGATAGGACACATGGCAGCTTCTCAAGCCTCTAGAAGTGAGAGGACCAATTTTAAAATAATTCAAAATTACTGGGCAAATTTATAATAAAATAAAGCTTGATTTAAGGACAAAATTGAAATAAATGAAAAGTAAAAAGGATCAATTGTATAAATAACCCAAAAAACACATGTGACAGCTTCTCAGGCTTCAAAAAGGTTAAAGGACTAAATTGAAACTGAAATAAAATTAATGGGTAATTTTAAAATTAATCAAAAATACGAAAAGGACGAGATTGTAGATTTAAAAAACGAAAGGACCGAAATGACAAATTGCCCCTCCGTGTGAAAACACACGAATCTTGGCCTGGAGCAGGTCAGGTCGGATCAGGTCGGCCTGAAACGACCTCGTTTGGGGCTTAAAAGCCTAGACCAAAACGATGCTGTTTTGGTTTTCTATAAATATCAATTTTAAGCTTTTTTTTTCATTTTTTCATTCCAAATTTAAAAAACTTCAAAAAACCTCTCTTTTCTTCCCCCCTCCCTCTTCAAGGCCCTCCAAGCTCCGATCGTCGGGCCATCGTCCGTCCCCGCCAATCGCCGTCGAGCGCCGTCGTTTTCCATCATGCACGGTGACCTAGAGGTAAAATCCTTTTTTTAAAAAAAAATAGATATAGACCAGATCTTTAAAGAACCCAAGGTAAGATTTTTAAAAAAATAATCGAATCTGACTTGATTTAAAAAAACACTAGATCTGAGTTTTGTGAACCAGATCTTCAAAAAAGGTTTTGATTCTTACTGTTCTCCTTTTTTATCTATTTTCATTTAGTTTTTGAATCTGTTCTTGTTTTCTTGTTATTATTTAGGTATGTTTTTTTAACTAATTCTTGTGTACAGGAGCCCTCGTGAACGTAGACGAACTTCGAGCCTCCGTTCGCGACGTCGTCAGTGACGGTTTGGGTTTAGGTGCGTCTTTTCGAATTTCTTTTTATTTTATTTATTTAATATTATATTTATTATGTTTATTATATATTTATTACATTTTTATTAAATACTGCAAAATAAATACTAACAGACAACAATAATGATACAGTAAATAATATATGTTAATACATACACAGAATATAAAAGGTTTTTTTTAATATTCAAAATAATAAATAAGCAATAAATATGTATGTATTTAAAATTTATACCTTATTAATATGGAATACGAGAATGCCTGGTGGTTTATTCTCTGCTTGATATTAACTGCTTCTTGTTTTTTTTATTTGCAAATGCTTGTTGCTTCTATGTTTGTTTTTCCAAAAACTTGTAAGTGTGTATTAATTTCGAATGTTCAAAACCCAACCATTACAACTGATTTTCATTTCGGCTTTATAGCCTCCATTACAATGATTTTGTTTTGTGTTTCCCAAATAAATGTCCGTCTCTTCTCCTTTTGCAGGTGCCAGTGGCGATAGATGCTAACGTGGCAGCTCCTGGTTGGAAGAGAGGGAGGCAGCAGCTGCAAGTGGCTAAGGTTTCTGCTTTGGCTTAGGTTTAGAGTTTGGGCCATTTGGGCCTGTTTGGGTCAATTTGAATTTGTAATTGGGCCAATTGGGTCAAAGGTTGTAAAAACTTGGATTTTGGAATTGGACTTTGAAATTTGTAAAACAGACATTGATATTTTAAATTTAAATTTAAAATTTCATTTACTTTCTTTCTAATTTGGGTTTAAGGTTTAAATGTTGGGTCCGATCAAAATTGGGTTCCAACAGCTGCCCCTCTTTGCTCGTTGCTGTGTAACAGGAACGGAGCAAAGACCGAAAAGGAGGCCCAATTTTGTCATGTCTCATTTCTTCAACTGGCCTACCTTCGCTTTTTCGGTCGTCCAACTTTACTACATCCGCTTCTTTGTATCTTCAGCGTTGTGATTCCATCTTGCCTTGAGGCAATTTCAAAAAGACAAAATTTGCTACCGTAACTTCACTCAATTCACTTGCAGCTTTAAGGAGATTGAGGTTTGTCATCGTCTTTGATTCAATCCACTGACACTTCAGGTGTTTGGTGTTATGGCTTCATCTCTTGATCTATTTCTCTGTATCTAATTTGGAAGACGGATTCAATTCACTTCTCAAGAAGATAACCATTTTATTGCTTCGAATGACTGTACTTTGCCTCATGATCGGGGTAAGGGATTGGCTGATGGTGATCTGCCCCAAGCTCAGGGTGAAAGATCGAATGGCTGTAATCTTCCTAGGCTCGGGGTAAGAGATTGGTTGATGGTGATCTGCCTCAAGCTTGGGGTAAGAGATTGGATGGCTACAAACTACCCCAGGCTCGGGGTAAGAGATTGGCTGATGGCGATCTACCTAGGCTCAGGGTAAGAGATCGAATGGCTGCAATCTGCCTCAAGCACGGGGGTAAGAGATTGGCTGATAGTGATTTGCCTCAGGCTCGGATTGCCCCAAGCTCAGGGTAAGAGATTATCTGATAGTGATCTACCCTAGGCTCGGGTAAAAGATCGAATGGTTACAATCTGCCCCAAACATGGGGTAAGAGATTGGTTGATAGTGATCTGCCTCAGGCTCGGGGTAAAAGGTCGAATGGTTATAATCTGTCCCAGGCTCAGGGTAAGAGATTGGCTGATAGTGATCTGCCCCAACCTCAGGGTAAAAGATCGGATGATTGTGATCTGCTCCATGATCAGGGTAAGAGATCGGAATCTTCAATCTGCCCTTCTTGATTAAGGGTAAAACTGGAATGATGTAGTTTGAATCCAACTCCACTGCAATTTTAGGAAGATAGGATTTAATGTCGAAATTTCATCTTGCTCTTATTACAACTTCAAAGAGATGAAAACTTGGTATTGTAGTTTGATCTCGATCCATCGTAACTTCGGGGTAGAAGATTTACTGTTACGGCTTCAATCTACTCCTCTTCATCTTTAAGGTATCAGCTCCAATGTTTCCTTGGTTCATCTCGCCATTTTGCGGGGATGTGACTAGTAAAGTATGCTTCTATAGACTTCATATGTAGCCCGAATTATTAAGATGCAATGATCAGAATGAATCAAATGCTCCTAACTACATGAATACGTATGATGAATGTCTGTTTATTATTTAGGTTAACATAGCCCGTCGCTTGTCCAAATTCTGTCATGGGTGCGTTGTCCTCTCTCCTTCTAGGCTCAGCCTGAACTGCTTATTTTCAAGTCTTCTAATTGGTGGTCCTATTTCGGGCCCCTGTACCATTTAGGAAATTCCAGAGTAATGCTCATGGATCTTTGTAATGATTCATATTATTAGTTCATTATCCGTTATTTTAAATGCAAAATGCTTGAACGAGATTATGAAAGAATAAGGTCTAAATTACCAAGTATACAACAAAAGACAATTAGATGCCTCGAATATCGTAGGATGAGCTTCTCTGAGTCAACTTGCTAAGAATCATTCTGAGCCCAAATATGTGTCTAGAAGACCTGGAGTGCTTTGTTGATGATTTAAGTTATAATTTTCCTTCGTCTTGTTACATTTGAGAGAAACTACACTTCAGACCATTCTTTGAATTTCAGTCGCCCTTTGCGGGTTTTCAACTCAAAATTCCTTTTGGTTTCAGGACACCCTTTGCGGGCTTTCATCTTGAACCTTTTGTTTTCGAGACCCCCTTTACAGGTTTTCATCTCAATTTTAGGGAAAATATTTTTTCACCATGTCTGAATTGACGGGGTTGTGCAGATCTTCGCCGTCCATTTCTGTTAGAATGAGAGCTCCTCCTAAGAAAACTTTCTTTACCACGTAAGGTCCTTCCCAGTTGGGCATCAATTTCCCGCGGAAGTCTTTATGTATGGGAAGTATTTTTTTCAAAACAAGATCTCCCTAATGAAATTCTCTAGGATGAACCTTTTTGTCATAAGCTAGCATCATTCTTTTCTGTTAGATCTGACCATGACAGATAGCTTTTAACCTTTTTTCTTCGATTAAATTTAACTGATCATATCGGGCCTGAATCCATTCTGCCTCATCTAACTGTAACTCAGTCAAGACTCGAAGAGAAGGTATATTAACCTCAATAGGTAAGACTGCTTCTATACCATATGCTAGTGAGAATGGTGTTGCCCCTGTAGAAGTTCTAACTGAAGTTCTATAAGCAAAGAGGGAAAATGGTAGTTTTTCGTGCCAGTCTTTGTAGGTCTCAGTCATTTTCGCAACGATCTTCTTGATGTTTTTGTTAGTTGCCTCTATAGCTCCATTCATCTTTGGACGATAGGGAGACGAATTGTGATACTTGATTTTGAATTGCTCGCAAACTTTCGCTATTGTGCTATTGTTCAAATTCAAGGCATTGTCAGATATGATCCTCTCTGGCATCCCATATCGGTAAATGATCTCTGTTTCAAGAACTTGCTAACCGTAGACTTCTTGATGTTAGCATAAGAAGCTACTTCTACCCATTTGGTGAAATAGTCGATAACCACGAAGATAAATCTATGACCATTAGAAGCCTTTGGAGAAATTGGCCCAATTACATCCATTCCCCACATAGAAAATAGCCAAGGAGAAGTCATGACATGAAGGTGTGATGGAGGTACATGAATCTTGTCTCCATAAATCTGGCACTTACGGCACCTCTTAGCATAACTGATGCAATCCTCTTCCATGGTAGACCAGTAATACCCAAATCTCATTATCTGTCTGGCTATTGTGAAACCATTGGCGTGTGTCCCACAAATGCCTTCATGAACTTCTTCTAAGATCTTTCTAGCTTCAATTGCGTCGACACATCTTAGTAACACCTGATCTTTTCTCTTTTTGTACAAGATTTCCCCATCTAAGATATATTCATTGGTGAGTCTTCTCAATGTCCTCTTTTCATTTTCAGAAGCTTGCTCGGGCTATTTGCGATCTCTTATATACTGAAGAATATCTTGGTACCATGAGCGGTCATCCCTTTCTTCTTCTTCTTCTTCTTTAATATCATAACAATGAGCCGGAACCTCATAGATGCTCATTTGAATGGGTTTCATATCTTCTGGTCTATTTACTTTAATCATCAAGGCCAAAGTGGCAAGAACATCAGCCATCTGATTTTCTTCTCATGGGAGATAATGGAATGTGACATCATCAAACTCCTTGGTTAACTCGAGAACCAATTTTCGGTAATCAATTAGCTTAGAATCTCTCGTTTCCCATTCTCCTTTAAGTTGATAGATTACTAGTGCGGAGTCTCTATATATCTTCAAAACCTTGATTCCCCATTTTATGGCTGCACAGAATCCCATGATACATGCTTCGTATTCTGTCATGTTATTTGTGTAATCAAAATCGAGTTTACTGGTAAAAAGATAGTGGTCTCCTTCTAGTGATACCAAGACTGCCCCAACTCCATTATCCGTGACGTTTGAAGCTCTATCAAAATTCAACCTTCAAGGATGTTCTACTGTGGTTCCCTTTTCAGCAATTGCAATATACATTAAGTCCTCATTTGGAAAATCGAAGTTTATTGGCTCATAGTCTTCTAAAGCCCTGCTAGCTAGGAAGTCTACTATCGCGCTCCCTTTTACGGCTTTTGATTGACATGGACTATGTCGAATTCAGAAAGCAAGATCTTCCACCTAGCCAATCTTCCATTCAATGTGACCGACTCCATCATGTACTTCAAAGGATCTAGTTTTGAGATTAACCAAGTGGTGTGGTACAACATGTATTGCCTTAATCTTCGCGTGGTTCAAACTAGAGCACAACATAATTTTTCAATTGGCGAGTATCGAGTCTCATAATCGGTGAATTTCTTGTTAAGATAATATATCGCCCTTTCCTTCTTTCCAAATTCATCGTGCTGGCCTAGTATGAATCCCATAGAATTTTCAAAGACTATCAAGTACAGGATCAATGGTTTATTAGGAATTGGAGGCACCAAGATGGGAGCATTGGACAAATAATCTTTGACTTTGTTAAAAGTTTCTTGACATTCATTATCCCATACACCTGGGTTGCGCTTTCTAAGCAAACGAAAAATAGGATCACATTTCTCAGTCAGCTGTGAGATGAAACGAGCAATGTAGTTCAATCTCTCTAAGAACCCTCGAACTTCTTTCTGCGTACTAGGTGGTGGTAGCTCTTGTATGGCTTTGACTTTATCTAGATCAATTTCAATCACCTTTTTGCTGACCACAAAGCCTAACAACTTTCTCGAAGTGGCTCCGAAGGTGCACTTTGTTGGGTTTAGCTTTAGTTGATACTTTCTTAGCCTCCCAAACAGCTTTCTCAAGATCCTTACATGCTCTTCCTCTGTTCGGGATTTTGCAATCATATCATTGACATAAACTTCAATTTCTTTATGCATCATGTCATGAAACAAAGTCACCATGACCATTTGATAAGTTGCCCCTGCGTTTTTGAGTCCAAAAGGCATCACCTTGTAATAGAATGTTCCCCACAGCGTGACAAACATGGTTTTCTCCATATCTTCAGGATCCATCCTTATCTGGTTATACCCAGAGAAACCATCCATGAATGAAAATAAGGAGTGACCTACTGTATTATTTACTAAAGTGTCGATGTGGGGTAATGGGAAGTTATCCTTTGGGCTAGCTTTATTTAATCCCGATAATCCACACACATATGCACTTTCCCATCTTTTTTAGGAATAGGGACTATGTTGGTACCCATTCTGAGTATTTAACTACTTGGAGAAACCCAGCAAATTGCTTTCTGACTTCTCTTTTATTTTCAATAACACATCAGGTCTCATCCTTCGAAGCTTTTTGCTGAACAAGCTTGCATTCTTCCTTTATGGGGATTTTATGTACCACGATGTCAATACTCAAGCCAGACATGTCTTGGTAAGACCATGCGAAGACATCTTGGAACTCTTGAAGCAACTTGATAAGATCTTTTCTGGTTTCTTGGGAGATGCTAGTCCCAATTTTCACTTCTTTCTTTTCATCTTCGTTTTCCAAACTGATAACTTCCACCGGTTCCAAATGAGGCAAGATTTATTTTTCTTCTTCTTCCATCATCCTTAACAGACCAGAATCTTTATAATCTTCAAAGTCCTGAAGTTCTTCTAAACACATATCTTGCTCGAAACGAGGCTCTAAGTTAGCACCAGGGTCACTCATACTATTGATATTCAAGGACCTGTCAAAGGAATAAAAGAGGTCCAAAGAACAAAATAAATTTATGAAAGAATGATTATATGGTATGAGTATGAGTATGTTTGTCAAATTGGACAAGAATGTATATATTAAAGAATGATTAATTCTGTTTATTGGGTATGTACAAATGGTTTGTTAAGTTGGATTAAAAATGAAAGAATAATTAGCGAAAGATTGGCCATATAAGATAGAAGATGCATTTTTATTCAAAATAACTAGATAATGATCATGGACCCTTTTACAAAAAAATTCATATTGCTTTCGACCCTAAAGCAATAGGTGTGTTTTGAGCATTACTCTGAAGATGCCCTAAAGACTACAGGGAGTTCCTCTACAGTCCAATTTTCGAGAGTACTTTCAGGGGCGAAAGGATGAATTTCCCATGGGTTTCTTCCTTTATTTCCTTCCTCTGATACAGCGTTGATGCTCAAACCCTTCATTGTCCCCATTGCTTCAATTAGTCTTCCTTCTCTCTCTTTTACCTTTGGACTTGAATTGATTATTCCTCCTGATATGAACATTTTTAATATATGGAGAAAAATCATTGGACTCCCATTGGATCTCCTCTCCAGCCAATCGAGCTCTCCTTCGTTCTTGCTTTTTTCCAGCTCCCTTTTCTTTCCCTTCGCGTCTGGTTATACCCTAGGCCAAAGCAATCTTGTTTCTCTTCCAACATTGGCACATTGATTCTCCCCTGGAAAAACCTTCGTAGTCTTTTTCCAGTTAGGGCTCCTTTGCTAATTGTTATTTTTAGGGCCATCTTTGTGATTTTTGATATTTTGGGTATAGGGATTCTGCTTCCTTCGGCGATGAAGGTTGCACTAACGAACTCCAAGGACCAAAAAGAACATTCCAAAGCTTCTTCATCTGCTCCAATGTATGGCGCATCATTTGCTATTGACGCAATTAAGTCCTCCTTAGCATTGATTGTGACTAATCGTCCTTCGGTCACCAATTTTAACTTCTAGTGTAATGATGAAGGCACTGCTCCTGCCGAATGGATCCAGGGTCTTCCAAGTAAGCAGTTGTAACTTGGTTTGATATCCATTACTAAGAAGTCTACCTTGTATGAGTTTGGATCGATTAATAATTGTATCTCGATCGGATCGATTAATAATTGTATCTCGATCCGACCCATAACTTTCCTTTCTGTTCTATCGAACGCTCTCACTACATTATGGCATGTCTTTATATGAAAACTATCGATCGATAACCTCTTTAATGTTGTCAAAGGAGAACGTTCGAGGCTGAACTGTTGTCAATCAATACACCAGGCAGTGTGTAACCTTTACAGTGGGTGGTGATATGTAGCGCTTTTGTTGATCCCATACCTTCTAGGGGTATTTCGTCATCATTAAAAAAGATGAAATTATCGACGCTGACATTATTGACCAAGCGGTCTAGTTTGTTCACTAAAATGTCCTCGGCTACATAAGTCTCATTTAATACTTTTATTAACGCATTACGATGTGCTTTCGAGCTTTGTAACAACGTTAAAATGGATATACGAGCTGATTGCTTGTGTAATTGCTCCACCACGCTGTATTCGCTGTGCTTGAGGAACTTCAAGAATTCCTTAGCCTCATTTTTGTTACTGGCTCATTAATTGGTGACTTTAGTCCATTAGTACTTCCTCTTTTCGGCTCTTCTAGGTTTTTTCCAAATGTTTCATTTTCTATTCTTGCAAGGCCATAGTCTTTCCCACTATGCGTGACAAGACTCACGTCTCGAGCTCCTTTTGATTCAACCTTTGAATTTTCACTCTCGATACCGTTACATTACAATTGTAATTCCAAGGAACCCTTTCGTCATCCTTGTAAGAGAAGGCTACGAGTTTTTAAATTTTATTGTGGGAGTAATTCTTGCTTTAGTTTCCTCACTCCTTGGCTGTGAAATGATTATCATTGGATTATTAACCCCAAAAATTTTCTTAGCTGTGCCCTCTTTGGAGGCACACACTTCTTCTTTTTCCTCGAAAAATTCTAACTCCTTATTATCCATCAATCCCTATACCACAATTTGAACTCATCGTATTCTTGAATCTCATGCCCTTCGTTATTGTGAAACTCACAGTAGCATCCTTTCTTACTACTTTTCCCGAATCTTAGGCAATTAAACCCACTTTTATCATTTCCTACCATACCAATCTCAAGGGTGATCTTACTTTCTCAATGCGAGTCTTGATCTTCCTTCCTTCTCCATCGACTATTGCGTTCACCCTTGATCGACATGTTTGGGTAGCGGATTCCCTGATACATTGGGATTCATAGGATCCTCGAATCTCAAGACCTCGACATCAATGAGTTACTATACATGCCTTTTTAGGGCTGCGCAGTTCTCAATTGAATGTCTGGCTATCCCTGCGTGATATTCACATCGTGCATTCGCATTGTACCAACTCGGGAATGGCGAAAGCAATGGCCTTACATGGATTGGCGACACGAGACGTTCCTCGTACAATCTCGGATAAAGTTTCTTATATGTCATGGGAATAGGAGTGAATTCCATTTTTGGTCTCGCACCAAACCTCTGCCTTGGATTTCTTTGATAGTTTCCTTTCGTGGTTCTAGGGCGACGCCATTACCATTGGGTTTGAGTAATTTGTCTTGTAAGAGTATGCATTATTGACCTCATTTTCCTTTTTTATGGAGTTATTCTTCTGACAACTTTTCCTGCCTCAATTTTTTCGTTTCGAATTGCGTTCTCGACCATCTCCCCTGACATAACCATGTCAGAGAAACTTTTGGTAGCGCTTCCTAACATATGGTTAATAAAAGGGGCCTTTAGAGTATTAACGAACAACAAATTTGTTTCCTTTTTCAATAACGGTGGTTGTACTAGGCTTGTTATGTCTCTCCATCTTTGAGCGTATTGTCGAAAACTCTCATTTGCTTCTTCTCCATTCTCTGCAGGATCAGTCTATCAGGTGCCATGTCAGTTACATGACTGTATTGCTTCATAAATGCTTGTGCCAAATCCTTCCATGAGCTTATCTTGGCACGACTCAACTAATTATACCATTTTGGCTGCAGATATTGTTAGACTATCTTGAAAACAGTGTATTAATAACTGGTAATTATGGACATGCCGGTCGTCTTCCTGCAAAACATGGTAATGTGTGCCTCGAGGCAGCTGGTCCCGCTGTATTTGTCAAAATCAGGTGTTTTGAATTTCGGGAGGAGCACTAAGTCTAGGACAAGGCTCAGCTCCTTAGCTTCAATGCCACAGAAGGTATCAACACCTTCCATTGCTTTCACTTTTTCTTCCAACCACTTGTATTTGTCCTCCAACTGTCTAGGGATCTCAGGCCTAGCTCTTTCCGTCTCCTCTACGTCATCCAAGTTATAGACGATGAGAATGGCTACATTATCTTGTTGTGCTGCCCTAACATACCGCCTGGGTGTTGTTGTGCTCTTATTGTTACAGGTACTCCACGTGGATATGTTTCTGGCGGTGCTTGAGTATGCATAGAAGCATAGCCTGAGAGATATCTAGGCTCCTCACTCTCCTCCCCTAGGCTTATAGCAGGATCTTTTCCTTTATCTGCCTCTACTCTTATCAACTATGTTAGCTCACTTATAATGCTTCTTTGAGATTCTATAATCTGGTCCTTCATATCTTGCTGTACCTTTGCCAAATGGTCTTGCAACTGCACTTGCACTTGCTCTTGCATTTCCTTTTGAATTTGCTCTAGCCTTTGCACCATAGCTTTGGTTTTTTTACAAGTGTTATAGTGATGTGGATTTTCAATGATTATTGATGTAACTGTTAAAGTTTTAATTAGTTAGAATTATCATGCTAAAATATGTGAAGATGCAATACGAATGAATGCATGTATGCAATGTAAGAAAAGGCATTGACTTTGAATTCAATTCCATTAGAACAAGTTCTCTAGAAGAAAAACTTCTTTACATAAAGCGAAATTACGCAAATGGCTTTGCCTTATTGCCTAAAGCTTTGATCTTCCCAAGAAGCCCAGCTAATTTCTGTCCTCATTCTGATTTCGATTCATATTAGAGGCTCAAATTATCAGCTTCGACAGCTAACTCTTGCACGTGATCAGCAGCTTCTGTCATTTGGGTCAATGCTTTTCCCACTACATAATCTCTTTTTTCGACCTGTCTCTGAGTTTGTCGAAAGTTCCATTTGCTGGTTTCTAGATTCCTTTTAACTATCTCCACTTGAATCTCATTGTTGTGGAGTGCAGCCTCCAATTCCTACACCCTTTCCCTTAATTCCTTGCTCTCGGCCATACTCGCTTTAAGTTCCAAGACGGAGTTCCGATTACGATGTCTACGTAGTGACTCTTCTAACTCCATTATTCTAGCTTCTAACCCAACTATTTGGGTTTTCAGTTTGGCCTTCTCGACTTGTTTTTCTAGTAGTTCTCCTTTCATAGCGTTTTCTCGAGCCTGACCGTCTTGAAATTTCCTTTGCCATTGCTTGTTTGATCTTTTTTGCATCTGAATCTCCTCCCGCCATTGTTCCGACGTCTTGCCTAATCTTGCGGTTCTCATGGACAAACGAAGCTTCTTATAAACCTTCTTCAAGTCTTCTAAGTCTTCTTCAACTTTGTTTTTCCCTTTCCTTAATTTTTCAGCCTCTAACCTATGTATATCCACATCCAATCCCAACTTCATCTTTTCTTCTTCCAAAACTTCTATTCTCTTTCCAAATTTTACACTCTTCTTCTCAAAGTCTTGTTTCATGATGTCTATATCTGATGGGACCTCTTGCAAATATTCCTCTATTGGCCGAACATTTTCGGGATTTGGTGCTGGAATGTTATCATTAACTCTTTTACTTCTCCACCAATCATAATTTGATGTTGTCAACGGGTTTGCACTGAACTTCTTCATCCTATGTACTTTCTTCCATGATTTGCTAGCTCTCGGACCCTTTTCTTGTAATCATTCCCTTTGTAGGAGAATTCGCACTAAGCTAGGCCATGTGTCGCAGGGATAAATTGTCTCGTCTTATATTGTCTCAACATGAGCAGAGGGACATATCTTATGGCACCCCAAAACCCAAGTAAAGGGACTCAATCAAAGCTGCCATAACGATAGAGGATCTCATCGGGGATAAACCAAGGCACGCACCATTCGACGTTCTCATCTTGAAGGTTCTGAAGGATAGCCATCCATTTTTCCTCGGATACATTTTGTTCCCTTTGTGTGGCAACAAATTCCCTCAAAGGCGAGAAACCGGTCGAGAACACTTTGCATGAAAATTTCTCTACCTTTCAGAAATGACTTTGAAACCAAACCATTAGAAGTGGTGCACAACCAATGAACCTCTCTTCCCCTTCTCTTCGACAAGCATTTAATGATTTGAAGGTCTCAGTAAGAATTGTTGGGACAGGCGTGACTCCTTTACTAAACCGATCAAACAGAACCACAATTGCATCTTCCACATGTCCTAATACTTTTGGGAAAAAGACTAACCCATCTATGCCAAGAGCAAAAATGTCTATGCGTTTCTTCATATCTGGGTTACGTTGATCCGAGACGCAACCCACTGTTCACTCATCTTGGTTACGTTCATCAATCTTTTCAGAAAGGTTGGGACATATGCATCTTTCGAGTATGCTTTGCCAACTTGAATTCTGGGACAACGAATCAATACGGTAAACCCTTCCACCGTGGGCGTCATGTCAAAATTTTCAAAGGTGAAACAGCTATATGCAGGATTCCAGTGTTGGGTGAGAGCTTGAAAAAGATGTTTGTCTATCTTTACTTCGAGTAAGTAGGGTAAGTCTCCATATTCCTGATAGAACACTTGCTTCATCTCACTATCCCACTGACCCTAGATGTCTCTCAATTCTTGCAAATTATTTTGATTTACCTTAATCCGAGTATAATCCCAAAACTCTAATAAATGCCCCTCTTTCAAACTGTCTCCTTTCTCACGCTGTCGTTTCTCTGACCATAAGCGTACAACCATGTTATCTTCCACTCTATCAAGAAATCCGTCTTCCATGATGAAACTACCTATTTGGTAATTGAACTTAATCAACACCTTTTCTTGTATGATGATGCAATGCAATCAAAAGAGACAAAAAAGAACACGTTAGCAGAGTACATCAATATCAATATATAGGTATAAAACAAAGAACTTAAGAACTTGTCTTGGATAATTGCTAAAAGGTTCGGCATAACTCTTTCTATGGCAAGTACTTACGGCTCATTATATACGGTTTACTCTCTAGAGTAAAGGGTACCCAAACCAGTAGATTCCTCGATCCTCACCCATTAGAGGCTCATACGGATGAGTTCGGTTTATGGGGACACATTTCCCACATGTTTGCATGAAAGTGAAAACTACACAAAAACATGGGTACGGATGTAATCCCAAAATCGATCCACTATCCTACACGGAGGTGAAAACCTCACGAAGGAGTAATTTCCCGCTTCCACTTAAAAGGGTAGTATATTAAACGCAAAGGTTCGTATATTAAACGCAATATCAACATAATATAGCATCACACAAAAACGCAAAGGTTCGTATATTAAACTAAACCGAAGGTTTAAAAGTTTTTCGAAAAAGACCCGAAGATAATCAATTTTTGGCTTACCTCTCTTTTAAAAAAAAATATCCCTAACAGAGTCGCCAAGCTGTTGAAACATTTATTTTTGGTAAAACAAACAAGTCTCGAACAATATCTTAAAAATCGAAAATAAGGAGTCTCCACCAATCTCTTTATATGGTGTGATTGGATCACCATAAAACGTTTAAAATCCGTTTTGAAAAATATTTTGGTCTTCGTAATCCAGAAAATGGGTTCAGGAGTCGGTTACGCATGAAGAAGGATTAGCACCCTCACACGCCCAAAATTGGTACCATGTTGATTACTTTTGAGTCTTGATTTGTTAAAAGTTTGAAATCTCAAGTGAAGTTTAAAATACGAGGAACAAAATGCCCGTGTGTTTCGAATTTCATTGAGGTTGTGTCCAACATGTTAGGCCACGATATTCTCAGAATTTCAAAATTGAAGGACATTTTGAAAGGATTTAAAGAGAATATTTCAATCACGTAAATTATATGAAAAATCACACCCAGCACGTTACGGCATAATTTTTTGAAGTTTTCACACGAAAAAATATTGCCTCGTTTTGTTTTAAACTATTTGTATTTTTTTTTAGAACTTGAAGTTTCGAATTAAGTTTAAAATACAATCCTCGGACACAACTTATTTCGCGTGACATTCAAAATATATTTGAAGAAAAATGCCCGTGTTTTTCGAGTTTCTCGGAGAATTGAAGTCGTGTCCAACACGTTAGGGCACAACGTTCTCGGAATCTCGAAATTAAAAGGCATTTGAAAAGTTTGAAAGAGGATATTCGATTCGTGTAGATTATACGAAAAATCACACCCATCACGTTAGGGCACGATTTGTCGAGATTTCCACACGAAAGGGATATTGCCTCGATTTTAAAGGTTTATCTGTATGTAAAAATAATTTTAAAAAAACGAACATGTAAATTAAATATGAATGGGCAGTTAATAGCAGAATTTGAATAACATGAAAAATAATTAAGCAAATGAATAAATACACAAAAAATTAATCTAAAATTAATAGAATACGAAAGAATAATAATTAAATTCTATGTATGAACATTAAAGGAAAAAGAAAAACAAAACAAACGGGGTCAAAAATAGAGTTTTAGAGAATTCAGGATGAAAATGTACTTTTTGAGGAATTTGTGGATCAAATTAAAATTTGGGATTAAAATCGAACTTTTGAATGTTTGGGGCAAAATGTAATTTTGGAAAAGTTTAAGGGTAAAAATGTAATTATGGAAAGTTCGAGGGTCAAAACGTAATTTTTGGAAAGTTCAGAGGTAAAAATGTAATTTTTGAAAGTTTGAGGGTTAAAATATAATTTTTAGAAAGTTCAGGGTATAAATGTAATTTTGTAAAGCTTAAGGGTTAAAATGTAATTTTGGAAAAGTTTGAGGGCCAAAATATGATTTTTAGAAAATTTAGGGACCTTCTGGGTAATAAAACCAAAAAATGGGATACGTGGCAGCTTCTCAAGCCTCCAGAAGTGAGAGGAACAATTTGAAAATAATTCAAAATTATTGGGCAAATTTATAATAAAATAAAGCTTGATTTAAGGACAAAATTAAAACGAATGAAATTGCCCAAAAAAGGACACGTGGCAGCTTCTTAGGTTTCAAAAAGGCTAAAGGACTAAATTGAAATTGAAATAAAATTAATGGGCAATTTTAAAATTAATCAAAAATACGAAAAGGATGAGATTGTAGATTTTAAAAAATACGGAAGGACCGAAATGGCAAATTGCCCCTCCGTGTGAAAAACGCGAATCCTAACTTGGAGCGGGTCAAGTCGGATCAGGTCAGCCTGAAACGACGTCATTTTGGGGTTTAGGAGCCTAGACCAAAATAATGTCGTTTTGGTTTTCTATAAATATCAATTTTAAGCCTGTTTTTTCAGTTTTTTTCATTCCAAACTTAAAAAAACTTGAAAAAAACCTCTCTTTTCTTCCCTCCTCCCTCTTCACGGCCCTCCATGGCCGGTCAAGCTCCGGTCGTCGGGCCGTCGTCTGTCCGCCGCCAACCGCTGTCAAGCGCTGCCGTCTGCTGCCATGCACGGTGGCCCAGAGGTAAAATTTGTTTTTTTTTAAAAAAACTAAATCTAGGTCTAGATCTAAATAGATCTAGACCAGATCTTTAAAGAACCCAAGGTAAGATTTTTAAAAAAAATAATCGAATCTGACTTGATTTTTTTAAAAAAAGAAACCACTAGATCTGACTTTTATGAACCAGATCTTCAAAAAAGGTTTTGATTCTTACTCTTCCTTCTCCTTTTTTATCTGTTTTCATTTAGTTTTTGAATCTGTTCTTGTTTTCTTGTTATTATTCAGGTATTTTTTTGACAAATTCTTGTGTACAGGAGCCCTCGTGAACATAGACGAACTTCGAGCCTCCATTCGCGGCGATGGCGGTGACGGTTTAGGTTTAGGTGCATCTTTTCGAATTTCTTTTTATTTTATTTATTTAATATTATATTTATTATGTTTATTATATATTTATTACTTATTTATTAAATACTGTAAAATAAATACTAACAGACAACAATAATGATACAGTAAATAATATATGTTAATACATACACAGAATATAAAAGGCTTTTTTAAATATTCAAAATAATAAATAAGCAATAAATATGTATGTATTTAAAATTATACCTTATTAATACGGAATACGAGAATGCCTGGTGGTTTATTCTCTGCTTGATATTAACTACTTCTGGTTTTTTTTATTTGCAAATGCTTGTTGCTACTATGTTGGTTTTTCCAGAAACTTGTAAGTGTGTATTAATTTCGAATGTTCAAAACCCAACCATTACAACTGATTTTCATATCGGCTTTATAGCCTCCATTACAATGATTCTGTTTTGTTTTTTCTCAAATAAATGTCCATCTCTTCTCCTTTTATAGGTGCCAGTGGCGGTGGTGCAACATGGTGGTGGTAGTGGAGGTAGATGCTGACGTGGCAGCTCCTGGTTGGAAGAGAGGAGGCAGCAGCTGCAAGTGGCTAGGGTTTCTACTTTGGCTTAGGTTTAGAGTTTGGGTCATTTGGACCTGTTTGGGTCAATTTGAATTTGTAATTGGACCCAATTGGGTCAAAGGTTGTAAAAACTTGAGTTTTGGAATTGGACTTTGAAATTTGTAAAAGGGACATTGATATTTAAATTTAAAATAAATTTAAATTTAAAATTTCATTTTATTTTCTTTCCAATTTGGGTTTAAGGTTTAAATGTTGGGCTCGGTCAAAATTGGATTCCAACAATGACTATTTTACCCTTGCTGAGTTATATTAATATTAATTTTGTGATTTATGTCATGCATGATATATTACTTTATTTAAAATATAACAAAACAAATTTATGAAATGAAATCGCTATGTTTATTTTAATACAACCAATTTATATTACTATGTTTGATCCAATTTAATTTGTTAATTATTAGGTAATTTGATTAAAAATGGATTTAGTTTTAAACCCTAAACATGAAACCTTAAACCCTAAACATAAAACCCTAACCCTAAATCATATATAAAATTTAAGTGGATATATTGATATGAAATTTAAATAAATAATCAAATGGGTTAAAATATATGTAAAATTAAAGTAAAAAGTTATCAATAAAACTCATCAATAAAATTAATCAATAGTCAAATATACACAATTAAACACTAATAGATACAACCCTAATATCCATGATTAGATGGTGTTGTCCTCGGGGTATATCTTCACGGTGGTCGGCGTGCACAGCGGGGTTGCTCGTCAGGATCAACGTCATCATTAGCAACCATATGCTCGAGAGGAGTAGAGTATTGCGGTGATAATAATAGGCCGAAAGGAGCGTAGTACTGTTGTGACTCAATAAACTGAGGCTGATATCTATGGTTTGATGAGCTAGGGATATGTAAGGATCCCCCAAAGTCTGAATGATAAAAATCATCATCATCCAATGCCTCTTTCTCTTCCTCTTTCTCTTCCTCTTCCTCTTGTGCAGGAGGTGGATGATAAGGGTGATCAAATCGAGTCATCTGTGGGGGGATTATCGTCGATTATCCACCAAGTAAATATGATTTCCCTGCCTGAATGTACCACTGCATGTATTATACTGATGGCTGCAAATCAGGAGTATACTCCATCGGAGGTACCTACGTCATCCAGTTGTTCCACACATGAATATATTGTCCATGCACATGCCCCCAATCACAATATTCTTTCCCCCTCTTATTTATCCCATGGATAGACCCTAATTGCATTAGCGGTGGCGGGATAAGCTGTTTACAACCAAATTTCAGGAGTATTCGATCCTCGGCATACCACTCCACTGTTTGGAAATTGATAATCGGTGCGTTAATGCACCATTGGTCTGAGTGGAGGAAGGCTAAAGAGGGAATAACAACTGCGATTTCTAGCAACAAATATGGCGTTCAGATGAATTGCACAATTAATAAACATATCACAGGATTAACAAGAGTCAAGTAATATAATTTAATAACATGTCACGATATTAACACGGGTTCAGTAATATGATTTAATAACATGTCAAGGAATGACATACCCCTTCCCCGACATGTTGCTCGAGCATCAAACGATATATGAGAATGATGTATTGCTTCCTGATTCCCGAATTTGTTTTCCATCTAAGAAAACAAAAAAAAATTGTTAGAATAATATAATTACAAACAATATGTCACATAATTGCAATATTGTGTTTAGGGTGATCACCTATTAACGAGTGGGAAAACATATGCTTGGTGTCTAACGGATGCCAGGAATGGCATCCGATAAAGTGCCCAAGATTGCAATAGTATTAGGCAACCATCTATATCTTTGCAAGAAGGCTTTTTAGTGTAACAAAGTTCTCAATACAACATCGCAAGCACCGCAAATCCCTAACTATATGAATGAATACTTTGCAGATCAGTCAGTAAGGGCAAGTACATTGTAACAACCTATTTTTTAGTGATGTCGAAAACGGTGGTTTTGGGACCACAAATTGAACAGGACATTAATATAATGAATATTTAAATTAAATGAGTTAATAATAATTTTATATGAAATTTTGAATGGGTGAATTTTAATTATTGAATTAAAAAGTTAATATAAGTGGTTTGGTTCAAAAGTTAAGTGGTGTTAGAAAACGAGATATCCGGACCTCGTTTATGAAATTAAGGGTTGAAAATATTTTTATTAAATATTTACAAAGTCTTATTATATGTGAGTTGAAGTTTGGTTGGGTAATTTTGATGATTAATTGCTTAATTAAGAAAAAAGGAGTAAATTGTAAAAGAGGTAAAAGTTAATTGCTATTGATTAAAAATAGTAAAGGGACCAAAATGGTTATTAAACCATGGTCAAAAAGTCCAAGTGGTGGTGGATATGATTACCATCCACTAACTTTTGGGTTATTTTTTCATTTAGTCCTAATTATTTTAAGGCTAAATTGTAAATAAGTTTGTTTGATTGGAATTTAATATAATTGAAGGACCAATTGTGTAATTGGATCTTCCTTAAATGGCCTAATAATAGAAATGATGTGGAATTCTTTAGATTTTGGTAAATTGCAATCAAATCCTAATTAAATGAGGATTTACTAATTAGTCTATTTTTTAGTGTGATCGGGAATGGTGGTTTCGAGGCCACAAGTTTGATGTGTCGGACCATAAATATTAATTGTTTAATATTTAAGAGGTCATTAGTATCGTATTAAATTTTGGTTAAGAAATTTAATCGTTTAGACAGTTAATTAAGTAAAAAGGACTAGATTGTAAAGGCTGTAAAATATAGAAATGTGTGGGTGCACTCCCCACATGACAGATGAAATGTGTGGGTCTCTGGGCGTCAACGCTCCACCAATGCGGATATTAAATCATATCACAAGTTAAACTTTTGGATCAATGTCGCTAATCCAAATTCGGCTGTCTACAAGTATAGAAGAAGACATTCATGGGGTTTATATTTGAGGTCGTGCACGCGACCCCTCAATGCTCAGTACTTGCAACTGTCCTGTTAATTTACCAAAATAGTTAGTATAGCTTAATTTAATTTCGTAAACAAATAATAAATTCGTAAATGTCATAAGGAACAAATAATAATTTTATTACATTGAGATTGCCTTCGTGTGTTCTTTCATTCACCATGTCTGTTATGTGAGGATGATCATTGTTAATTAAAGAATCCATTCTACAACTTAAAAAAATTAATTCAATTAGTTTGGTACATAAATAATTTTTTCGGTAAAAAATTAATAAAAACCTAAAAAATACATTATTAAAATTTTTTAGGGTTTTTTACCAATATAATACCAAAAAAATAATTATATAAAAATTGGTATATCCACCACATTTTCATAATTAATGGGGTGGTGATATCATTTTGGTATATAAATATTTATTTTGTACCATTTTGATAAATAACCTATTTTGGTAATTAATTTTTTAATTAATTAATATTACTTACTTACTACTAACAAAATAAAATTACTTACTAACAAAATTAAATTAAATTAAATTAAAAATAACGAACATTACCTTTCTTCCTCTCCTCTTAATTTACTCTACTAAATAAAAAAATTAATAACAAATCAAATAAAAATTAAATTAAACAAAACAAATAACTTATAATAATAATAATACTAAATAAAATATAAGTTTATATTAACAATAAAACATTTACATTTATCTTTCTTTTAGCCTTTTTCTCCTTTAATCAACCTACTAAACAAATAAAATTATAATAACAAATCAATCACATTAAACATTAAAATTAAAAATTAAATAATTACTACTACTACTAAAAAATTAAATAATTTAAAAATAAATTTAAAATTAAAATAAACACAAAAAAATAAAATAAATTTTAAAATCAAATAAAATAACATTCTTCTCCTTTTTCTTTCTTTCTTTTTTCTCCTTCTTTCTTTCTTTCCTTTCCTTTCCTTCTTCTTCTCCCGTAATTGCTGCCCAAACACCCACAATACCCTATTTTTTACCTTTCTTTTTCAACCTATTGGTCCCCCTCCCTATTTTATAAAAAAACCAACCAAATTTAATTTCCCCCTAACCCCCAACCGATTCTGCCTCCCAAACCCCACACACACAAACGGGTCATTCAGGGCGTGCCACGTGTCCCAAAATTCCCTCGATGCCGCCACATAAAATGGCACCTTTGGTGCTGCAATTCAACATGGCACCACCCATGTCAGGTATTTTTTTTGTATTTATTTTTCTGGTGTACTGATTTGTATTGTGCATTCCCTTTGGTGCCGCCGATTAAATATTCTCCACTCCCACAAAACATACCATTTTGGTAATTAATGGGGTGAGGATACTATTTTGGTAAAAAAATATTAATTCTATATTAATTTGATAAAAACTCACTTTATGAAAAACAATGACATGACATTTTACTAAATAAATAAATATGATTTTTTTTATTTGAACGAAATTATACTAACTATCCATTTACCTTTATATCAATAGGAAAAATTATTTCCACCATAATCGATTTGACAAAGAAAAAAACTATAAAAATATCTAAAAAATTGGGCTGTCTTTTCCAAATTCCAACTATCAAAAGATTAAAAAAAATTGGGTTGTTTTTCTTTAAGCAAATAAGTCATCTACCTAGTAAGTGCAATTAGTTTGTCCCTTACCTCTTCATTAAAATTAGGAGTGTAAATGAACAAAACGTTCGATGAACTGTTCGTAAACCATTTGTATAACATTCATTTATGTTGGTTTATTAAGCTAAATAAACGAGTATGAACAAAATTTTTATGTCCGTTTAATAAACGAACGAACACGATCAGAGGTGTGTTCGGTTCGTTTATCTTCACTAACAAGCTTGTTTAAAAGCTCGTTTTTTGACTTGTTTATTTAATAATGATATTTTCTTATAAAAATATTAAAATAATATATGTGTGTATGTATTTATTTATTGTTTGTTTATTTATTATTCATTAACATAGTTTGTGAACATATTCGACTAAGTTAAATGAACATGTTCGTGAACATTAAACAAACGAACATGAACAAACGAACATGAACACACATAATTTTAAATAAACTAACATGAACAAAAAATTTGAAATTCTTAACGAACATGAACTGAACATGAACAACTTTAAAAAAAAAACAAACGAACACGAACAGAGGTTTGCTCGTTCAAGCTCGGTTCATCTACAGTTCTAATTAAAACCTTTCAACTTTTGTCGCACTCTCTTCTATCGAGAATGGGTCTTTCGCCACTGTCCTATGGAAAATGAATGTTGCTCTTCTGGTAACCATTGTTTGCCTCATGATTTTAATATCCTTTGCTTGGTCAATTTATTCCCACTTTACACACACTCTTTTTTCTTTTGAAAGCATGTTTATCAAAAGTTGAAAATTTTGGTTATTTTCTAATGGAAGACTGACTCCTAAAACACTAGTTGTTGCCAAATGCATGGGGTAAAAGGTTAGGAATTAGATGAAAATTTTGGTTTTTTTCTAATGGAAGACTGATCTCCTAGAACACAAGTTGTTGCCAAATGCATGGGGTAAAAGGGTAAACTACTAACAAATTCCAAGCAACAATGATTTTAGTCGGATAATGATCTGGGTTGATGTAGATCATAAAAAAAGATGACAGAAAACAACAATGAAGGTAATTTCTTGTATTTTATCTGGTGAGGAGCCAACGAGGGTCAATTTCTTATATGGGTCAGTGGTGTTTGTATTTGTAAAGTTCTTTTTATGTGTTTTAGCAAACATGACTCACTAGATACTTCTTGTGTTTTGATTTGTAAGTTCTGCATGAGAGAGTGTGATGATTATTGAGTTGAAGAATGAAGGTAAATTTCTTTTCTTGAGCAACAAAAATAAGTTTTGATTTGTAAATTTTGTTGGAAAGTTTTAGTTTCTTGTGAAATTTTGTACCAATGTCACTAGGTTATTTATTCAATTTTCAAAATATAGTTTAAACAGGTTCATGTGTTTTTCACGATTCAATGTATTAATGCATGTTTTAATATTATTAAATGAAAAGAGCTTATAATCATTTTGAAATTGGATTAAAAAGGTTAAATAATTTTTTTCTTTAATTTTAGAAATGATGATTATTTTTCTTTCTATGCTGCTATTAAGAGTTTGAAAATAAAATTTGTATATATAGAAGAAACTAAAATTTTGATGATAAATCATTTTCAAGTAATATTTTTTCTTGGTTGATTTGAGAAGCTAGGATTTGGTTCTTTAAAAGGAAAATTTTTGGATTTCATAATTAAACTGATCATATTATAATTCGTGTGTGTGTGTAAATTAATTCATAATTTTGTAAATTAATTTCACCGAAAACAAATTATTACCTAGTTGATAGTAGATCTTTGTGGACAAACTCTCTAGTTATGTCCTGGTTGTTTACATATGCTACAAGTCATCAGTCTACCAATTTTGGTTAGCCTCTTTGTTTTCTTTGTCTTATTAGATTTATCTTAGCCCTTTTTTTTTCTTAGGCCTTCCTGACATGACATTGAACTTTGGTGGTGATATTTTTTAATTTCTAGTCTTCTCCCACAAGTCAGGTCCATTTATTGGTTGTAAGCATACTCATATTTCCTCATGTACATTTCATTGCTATAACATTTTGCCAAATATTTCTCTAGATCCTCTTCTTTGTTATAAATGGCACACACTGCATGTGCATATGGGATGCCTGATAAGTCCCATAATCTACACGAACAAGTCATCCTCTCTAAGTCCACAATATATGTGATCCTACCACACATGATCTCATATCCATAATCTCCATTGAAATGCACATTCCACTTAGTAGATTCTTTTATGCTCTTATCAAGCTTAGCTCTTATTAGATGACCACACAACCCTTTCCATCCAAGTATTTCTTTCCTTTTACTAACAATTCATTCCATGATAGCCAACCTAATATCATTTAGTATGCTTATTATTGGCTTTGACCTAGCTTGTACAATGCTAGCATTGAATGCCTCGACAAGGTTGTTATTTGTCGAATCACACTTAGCGTTATAGTTGAAATATGCTTTGCAAAACCTTGTCTCATTTGCATCTAAAAGAGTTGCAACTGTCATCTCTTTTTCTTTTTCAAGAGCAATACACATTTGTTCAAAACATGGTACATTAGTGGCTTTCACACAAGCCCAAAAAGCCTATTGCAAACCTTTTCCTCTGAACCTATTCGGGCATTTTCCAATCTAATTTTTCCATATATGCCTAACACAAAACCTATGCTCAGCATGTGGGAGTAGTTGTTTAACATATTTTTTAAGCCCCTACAAAATTAAATTAAAAAAATATAAAAAATATTGTATAAGCTATGCAAATCAACAAATTAATTAAAGGTAATATTACCTTTTGTTGATTTGATATGAATGTCCACCCATATCCATCAGGAGTGCCAATGTCTCTTTTCAAAATCTCAAGAAAGCGAGTCCATGACGCTGTAGACTCAACCTCCACAACATACCATGCTAGAGGAAACATTTGGTTATTTGCATCCCTAGCCACAATAGTTAGTAACTCCCCTTTAGATATTCCTTTTAAATAGCACCCATCCAATCCTAAGATAGGCCTACATCCAACTAAGAAGCCTCTCCTCAAAGCATTAAAACAATTATAAAACCTTTGGAATAATGGTAGAAATACAAGAGCAAGCCTTTTTGTCTTAATTTCAATTGTACTCCCTCTATTAGATTTTTTCAATCTTTAATCACATCTATCTCCATCTCTTTTAGTACCTTTAGCTTAGTTCTTCTAGCCTTATCGATGTTGATATTAATACCAAGCTCCGTTTTTACTATAGATTGTATGTAATTAAGCTTGAAAAATGGATGAGTAGCAATTAATTCTTTGTATCTATTTGCCAAGAAAGCTGTTGAAGCTCTTTGTACCTTTCATTGAGGGTTGCACTTATGTTTCTTTTGAACACCTTCACTTGAAAGTCTCTATTATTCTTCTCCAAAGATGCAAATATATACCACTTACATTTTTTTCTCACATCTTACTGAGACCCTTCTTGGTTCGCTCCTTTTAATCTTTATGTTATACGTAGTAGTGATTGCATACTTGGTCAAAGCTTATTTAAATTGGGTCTTGCTCAAGAAAATCATTCCAATAGTAAATTCTGGAATTCCAATATTTGGATCATAAAGGGGAAACTTGCTTTTTCTCATGCTAGGTCCATTTCTGGTTTCCAAGTATGCATCACTATTTGAGCTTTCACTATAGACTTTATCTGAGTCAAATCCATCAGAGCAAAGATCGTCATCCATATCACTATTAAATTCAAAATCATCTTCTAAGTTACTTGTCTCATCCCCACCATTTTTTTCAGCTTTCTTTTATTTCTTTGGTCATCATTGTCTATTCTATTGTACTCCTAAATTGTTGTCATGGCTTCAAATAACTCATCATCATTATCAGATAGGCAAGCTACATTAATAATAAAATTATCTTCTTCATCAACATTTTCCTCTATCTCTCTAAATGGGACACTAAAGAAATTCTCAAATCCCCCATTCATTTGACTGCAAATCTGTTGGGGATCGACCCGATTAAGCAACAAACAAGTAAAAATAGCGGAAAAAATTGAGAAATTGAACACAAATTTAATGTGGAAAAATCCCTCCGAAAAGGATAAAAAACCACGGGCAAAGATAATTTTACTAGAATGGCAAAAGAATGAAGAGCACAAAAGATGAAGATAAAAACTAAACCCCGAAAACTCGAAAATAAAGAACTCTCAAAACATAAACACTAAATTCTCCAAAAGTGTTAGGAGTTCTAATCTTTTATGGGTGTTTATCTAAGGTTGTAAAAGAGCCTATTTATAGGCTAAATTCTTAATTCAAATAATAATAAAATAATCTAGAGTAATAAGAGTTTGACTCAAACAAATAAACAGAGTTTAATTAAAACAAATAAACAGAGTTTAACTGAAAGATTATTTCTCAAATTTGACTTGAAATAAGAGTCATAATTCAACAAATCTCCACCTTGACTCATATTTCCACAATGCCATCTTTGCCAAAGCCCTCCACGGGCCAATCTTGAACTATGCAGGGAATTAACTGAGTCGAATATGTGCTTAGAAACTGAAAGACTACTAGCCTTTGACTTGTGCACTGCCAAATCAAAACTAACCCAAGTCTGATTTTCACGAACACAGTGCCCTAACTTTTCAAAACCTGCATCCAAAAGAGAACCTCTCTTCAACGAAATATTCATACCTTTTTCTCTCCTATGACCAAGTTGCCTCCGCTCTAAACGAGTTGACTTCAACTCCATAACGGACGACGAATATCCGATTTCACCTGTCATTGTAGAACCTTCCAGAATATAAAGACTACCGATCTTTTTACCTTTTAACAAAACGAGAGCTCCACGAGACACCTTAATGTCACTCGACTCGATGTTGATTCTGCAACCTTTTGAGTCTAAAATACTTAAGGAGATGAGATTCTTTTGTAAATCAGGTACATACCTAAGATCTGATAGTGTCCTAATCATACCATCATGCATCCTAATTTTAACAGTACCAATACCGATTACCTTACTAGATGAATTGTTTCTCATGTGCACAACTTCACCTTCAACTGAACTGTATGTGGAGAACCATTCTCTGTTGGGACACATGTGGAAAGAACATCTTGAATCTAAGATTCACTTGGACGTAAGCTCAGAGCTTTCGCTCGTTGACACTAACAAGAAATCATCTCCACTTTCATTGGCCAAATTAGCACCAGCTAAATCTTCCTCATTACTCTTAGTAGCCTTTTTATTTCGCAGTTTGTAACAATCTACTTTGACGTGACCTAATTTCTTACAATAGCGAAACCTTTTGTCTCACTTCTTTTATGCTACCAAAATGAAAGCTTGCTTATATGCCTTGCTATCTGAACCAAACTCATTTTCGAGTTTGTCTTTGCTCAACAAATTACCCTTCACATCTTTGAACGAGAGTTTGTCTCTACGATAAATCAAGGTCTCCCTAAACGACTTGTATGAAGGGGATAAAGAGCACAACAATAGCATAGCTTGATCCTCATCGTCAATTTGAACCTCAACATTATTTAAATCATTCAAAAGAGTAATAAATTGATTGATGTGATCTCTAAGAAGCTCACCTTCATTCATACGAAACATAAATAGACGTTATTTCAACACTAAACGGTTAACTAGAAACTCAATCGCATAAAAAGTTTTTAGCCTTTTCCATAAAACGGATGAGGTCTTCTCCATCAATACCTCCTGCAATACCCTATTCACGAGGCACAACTAGATTGCAGAAAGGGCCTTTTCATCAAGCTCTTCCCATTCTGACTGATCTAGATTCTCGAGTTTTTTCCCGATAACGACCTTTTTCAGGCTTGTCTGAATTAGAATTGCTATCATCCGAACTTACTACAGATTGAAATTTGTGACAACATTGAATTTCTCAATGTCAAATCTTGTTGCTGCCATCTCTGAAAGGGTTCATTTGCAAAAATTAAAATAGCTCTGATACCACTTGTTGGAGATCGACCCGATTAAGCAACGAACAAGTAAAAATAATAAAAAATTTGAGAAATTGAACACACAAATTTAACGTGAAAAAGCCCCTCCGAAGAGGATAAAAAACCATGGGTAAAAATAATTTCACTATAATGGCAAAAAAATGAAGAGTACAAAAGATAGAGATAAAAATTAAACCCCGAAAACTCGAAAATAAAAAACCCTCAAAACATAAACACTAAATTCTCCAAAAGTGTTAAGAGTTCTAATCTTAAATGGGTGTTTATCTAAGGTTGTAAAAGAGCCTATTTATAGGCTAAATTCTTAGGTCAAATAATAATAAAATAATCTAGAGTAATAAGAGTTTGACTCAAACAAATAAACAGAGTTTAATTGAAACAAATAAATAGAGTTTAACTGAAAGATTATTTCTCAAATTTGACTTGAAATATGAGTCATAATTTAACAAAATCAATAAAGGAACCACTTACAAAACTAGTTAATTTCTTACAACAGTTGCTAACTATTCAAACTACTCATGATGTAACATAATTCACAATGAAAAATAAATAAAAAATTACAACAAAGTATTCAAAATATGATGTTTGTGGTTGAATGAGTGTTTATTTACATATTTCTTATGATTTTGGTAGAATGAATTCTTAGTTGTTTTATATTTTGGTTTATGCCATTATGTGCCCTTATTGCTATGTGTTTTTTTTGTTATATTAGTCTTTTTTTACATGATGAAATTTTACCTTTCAAAAAGAAATATTAGCAATGTCTTTTTTTTTTGTGTTCTCATCTTTTACAATCAAAATAAAAGTTTTCAACTTTGTGAATTCTACAATGATAACCATTTTGACCCTTAAAGGACATTCCACAATAACAATTTGTGAGTTGCATGGAGTAGAAGCAAACTCGTTACCAATTGTAAGTTTCATTGGAAATATTACCTAGCTATTTCTAACATTTAGATAATTTTGTAGTTGATGCAGTCTATTATACCAAGGATCATATCTCGCCCAAAACAGAACACTCTCAAAGGTCTTTTTGCTAATGTTGCCACACAATCTGAAGACTTACAATAATACTCTCTACAATAGAGCCTTTTGACTTTAGAATCAAGGTTTTCTAGCTTAGACTTTTTTTTTTTTTTTGCTAAGTTCTAATTTAAACCTTACACATTCGTTTATGTTATATTTACTTTACTATTTTTGGTTTGAACACTTTCCCTTTTTTAGGTGTGACTTTTATCTAAAAAGAATGTGTTTCATTCTTTTTCATAGGAAGAACTACTCCCACAAGATACCTATAAAACAACATACAAAATTATATATGCATATCTCGATGAAAGAATTGATAATAATAATAAAAAATTGAAATCCTAATCGATTTAATGAAAAAAATCAATCGAGATTGTTTTAGTATTGAAAGAACAATAACATACCTTTTCTTGTGATGTTTTTCGATCACTTCAATTTCTCAATCTCAAACAATATCAAATTTTGCCTTTTTCTTGATCTAAAAAATACTCAATCTTTTTCTTTTAGATGAACGATTGTAATTTATGTTTAATCTCCAAAACATGTTGAAAACCCTTTTTTACAAGCAAGCATCATTTGTGTTTTTTACTTAGGTGGAAATACACTAAATTTATTTATTTTTATAGTAAAATGTCATGTCATCATTTTCCACAAGGTTTAACGGAAAATAGTGTCACATAGATAAAAATGTTAATGATACAAAAAATTTGAATCAAAATTAAAGTTTGTGTATATGATTGCACATTGAGTCAAAGTTTATGTATAATTTTTGTATTTATCCTTACTTTATATTATGTAATTTAGAACATATTAAAAAATAAATATATACTATATATATAATACTACTATAATATAAAGATTAAAATAATGTTAAGATGATTATTAAAATTTTCAATAAGTAAAAAATGTATAAAATTATTAAATATTAAAGTAATATAATATAAATATTTTTAAAAAAAATTAAAAATAATACAACCAAGCTTAAAATGGGTTTATGTTAGTCTTTTATAAATATAGGCAAGTTTGGACAAAATTTTAAGTCCATATTTCATGCCAGGTCGAGCTTAAACAAACATAAAGTATGTTAATATCATGCTTAGAGCTGGCCAAAACCTAACTCAACCTAACTCATTTGCATTTCTAGATGGGAGTAAGTAAAAAAATATTTTTTTTATTTAATTAAATTAAAAATGTATTAATTATTTTTTAAAAAATTTCATATAGGGTTAAAAAATGCAACATGGCAAGTTATTGTTGGCTAATTGAGTTTTTAACACCAATATAAAAGGTTGCACTTAATTAATATCACAAGTTCCATCACTTTAATTAATAAAAATACAATATATATATATATATATTATTTTAGAAAACATAAAAATAAAGGGTATAAATGTTATTTAATATTATATATTAAGTTTAAAATTTATAGTTATTTAATTTATAATTACCAATCCACGGAAATTTTCCTTTTTTTCTCTTATTTTCACTCCATATAACTTTTCATTTTTAAGAGTTAATTTCACCATACATTCTAATTGCATCTTCAGATTATCGATGTTATATCAATAATGTCATTTCATTACTAAAATGATGAATTTAACCATTAAATAAAACGTCAAATCTTATGCGACATAATTTAAAGCGAAAATTTTAAAGAAAAATTAATATTATAAAATTAAATGTTGTAAAAATTTTGATTTTGAGGTTTTCAAATCTTTCCAAAGGTTTTGTCGTTCATCCTCTCTTTTTCCAATTTTACTTTATTTTTAGTTTTAACTTTTAAAAGTTATATGGTAACTTTTTATTTTTTTTCTTAAAAATATCATTTTAAATTATGTCATATAAGATTTGATGTGTCATTTGACAATTAAATTAGTCATTTTAATAATAAAAAAACTTAATTGATATGACATCGATAGTTTAAAGTTGTAATTAGAATGTTTTAAAATTTGATATCCAATTGAACTTCGTGTGTTGGCCTGATGATCAATGGTGTTCATTACCTCAGGTATGGTTTGAGTTTGAATCGCACTAGTCGCGTTGTTGTTTGAGTTTTGCCTCCCCTTATAATTCACCAAAAAAATTGATATCTAATTTATAATAAAAATCATAATTTAGGAATGTTTGATGTAATTAACTCCTTTCATTTAAGTTTCTCTCATGCATCTTTAGCTCATTTTTCCTTTTTAATTAAAAACAAATAAGTTTTTTCATAATCGTTTTTTTAACTACCAAATAACTCTTTTTATCTTCCATATTTTTAATACTTTTTATTATTTTTCACTCAAAGTGGGTGTTTAAAATTTTAATATGGATAATGTTTTTACAAACACTAAGCATACACCGTGTGGATGAAAAAATAAGTACGTAACAAATAAATTTCTCAAAAAAATTTTAAGGATTAAATGAAGCTTTAGTTGATAGTAAACAAATTGAAAATTATAGTGTTTTTGGATTTGAATCTCATCAAATTCATTCTTCTAGATTTCATATTATTTGCAATAACAAAAATATAATGTTTATTATTTTATAAAAGAAAGGGTTTTTAGTAATTACTCAATTGAGTTGGGACAAGTGTCATGGAGCTAGAACTTTAGTCTCGCAATTTGTGAGACCTTAAACGATTTCTTGCATTCAATTCTGCCTAAGTCAGCCTAACTCTTGCAAGGTCAGAATTCTCGATAGAAAATTCCTTCAAGCATTGAAAAATAAAGTTGAAGCAACTCAAAACGAAAGTGCAACAAAAGAATAAAAAAATATCACAAGAAAACAATGCACACAAGGCGTTAGTAAATGCTCTCAATAATATTCAATTACTATGAATGATCACACTGAGTGATTACGAATGGGAAGGAATGTCTCTGTTTAGAGTTGAGCTCTCTCTCAGATCGAATGGTACAAATCGAATTACATCGACGACTAAGATTAGTGCCTATCTACAAGATGAGAGTCCTATAATTACCCTAGTAACTCTAGTTCTACTGGAGTGTTTCACTAGGCCACCAAGACTTCAAGTATATAGGCTTCTCCATGTGTTCCACGAGTCGGGCTAATTCAAGCAGGTCAAATGAGCCACATTTAATCAGTTGACCTCTATGAGATGTTCTATGTGCAATGGCCAAAAGCTTTGATCTATGATCCATGACATTCTCCCCTACTCATTCTCGTGACACCTTCATCGCATCCTAAGAATGACATTGGTTTGACTAATTTCGGAATGGTCTTGACGCCTTATATAATTCCCAACTAGTCTCTTTATTGGGTAGTTTCACCTCTCGGAACATTTTCCTAGGTTTATATCTCTACCGTCGCCTAACTCGAACTATATTTCTCTATTGTACATATCGATCAGGATCCCCTTGATGCTCACAAATAGGCCTCAACATACTCACATTGAACATCGGGTTAACATTGAATATTGTTGCTAACTTTAATTTGTAAGCCCCTTGGCTTACCTGCTTCAAAACTTTGAAAGGGCTCCTATGTCTTTGTCAAGCCAATGGTTAGTCATAATGCTAAACACTAGATAAATGTTTGAGATATACCCCGCTTGTATCATTTCCTACATTAATAATTATAAAAAAGTGTTTACCCTAATTTGGTCACTCCAAAAAAATTTTTAAGTTAGTCACTCTAAATAAAATAATTATGTGAATTAGTAAGTGTAATTTAACTTTCTATTTTCTTTGGTTAAAAAAGTGGAAATATATCATGGCTATGCTCTGAGGTAGCATTTTTCTTTGTTTGCTCTGAGGTAGCATTTTCTTATCGTTGACTTTGGTTTTTTTAGATTGTTTGCTACTGGTAATGGAGGATGCATTGGCTGATCTGTGTTTGGGTGATGAGGATGAGAATGATAAAGGTGAGGGGTGGGAGATTATGTAAGATTAGCGTGACGAAGAGGAAGGTTTGGATTTCTGTCTGGTACGGTGTTTTTAACAGCCACTACTGTTAACTTTGGCTCGATAAAAACAGTCTTGGCCAATGTTTGGCACCCTTTGGGAGGGGTGACTATTACGAAATTGGGAGAGAAGCATTTTCTTTCCAGTTTTATTGTGAGGCTGATCTGTCTAGGGTAATTAAAGGTTCACCATGGACCTTTAACAACCATCTGTTGGTTTTTGAGACTTTAAAGGATGGAATCGATCCAATGGAGGTTCCTCTCTTCAAAGTTGCTTTTTGGGTACAAGTTCATTGTCTGCCAGTGGGGCTATTTTTCAGAAGCAATGGCAAAGCAATTTGGTAAATTCATTAGAGACTTTTTAGAATATGATACAAAAGGGGTGGCAGCGGGGTTTAAAAATTTTATGTGTATTCGTGTTCTTCTGGATATCCGTCAATCATTGAAACGGAAGAAAAAGCTTATTATGGCGAAGAAGAAGGAAATTTTTGTTAATTTTAAATATGAGAAGTTAACTACATTTTGTTTTTTATGTGGGAAACTTGGTCATAGTGAAAACTTTTGTCCTATCCGTCTTGTGAAAGGGAGTCAAGAGCTGTCATTTGGTTGGAATTTGTTGATTAAAGCGGTGCTTCAAAAATCGGTGGCTATCAAAAGTATTTGGCTCAAAGAACCGAGGAGTATTTGGGATGTGAATCTTGGAGTATCTGGAGAAGATAAGGGAAAAATTAATGTGGTGAGAAATCTTGCCAACATGATGCGATTTTCGGGGAGCAATTTGGAGCTTAGATTAGATGAAAAGTCAATGGTGAAAAATATGGAAACAGTGGCTGTCACAGAATCTGATGATGAGATGTTGCATGAGGATAGACCTATCCTTGTCATGGATTGAAAAAATGGCCCAGTTTAAATCATGATAATAGTGGCTCAATTAATTATGTGAATTCGGGGGAATCATCTATTGGACATGGGGAAATTTTTATTACTCAAACGGCTGGACCTGTGGAGCAAGTCAGTCATACATTATGAAAATATTGAGCTGAAAAGTCCGCGGGTTGGGGAACCCACGGGCATTTGTAGAATTCAGCATTTGTTGAAAGATGTTCGTCCTCAAATTATTTTTCTAGTAGAGACTAAAGTAGATGGTAAAAGAATGGAGAGGACCAGACGAAAGTTTGGTTTTTGTAATGGCATTGATGTTCCTGCTGCTGGATCGAGGGGTGGTTTAAGTTTGGGATGGAGAGAGGGTTTGTCTGTTACTCTTCGTAGTTTTAATAGTCATTGTATTGATGTTTTCGTAGATGATACTGAATGTGCAATTAGCTAGTAGTTAATAGGTTTCTACGAATGCCCGGATGGGCATAGTAGGGCTGAATCTTGGGATTTATTAAGATCCCTTGGATAGAATTATGATAGACTTTAGGTGGTTCTGGGTGATTTCAACGAAATCTGTTCTAATGAAGAAAAACAAGGAGGGCATCTTCGTGATGAGAGAATGATGGCAGACTTTCGAAATGCCCTGGATGATAGTGGGTTAATTGATATGGGATTCAAGGGGTGTTGGTACACATGGGAATGAGGGAATTTCTCCTCCAATAACATACGTGAGCGCTTGGACAGAGGCGTGGCGTTTGAAAATTGGTATGCTATTTTTCCCAACTATTTTGTTTCTCACTTGAATAATTCTGTTCGAACCATTGTCCAATTCTTTTAAATACGTGTGATAATGTGTATCCGAATGCTTGTAAGGCTGATTTTAAATTTGAGCAAGCATGGTTATTGCACCATGATTGTGAAGATACTGTTAAGAGACTATGGCTTGAATCGGTTGGTTCAATGTTCTGGTTCGCTTAGCACAAATAGGTTTGGGTTTGAAAAATTGGGCCATGCTACGGAAACGTGAATTGGGGATGTTTATTCGTAGCTTAAAAAGTCACTTACAAGAGTTATGTAGTATGGAGGCTACGGATGATTCGCTTGAGGAAATTGTTAAAACAAGAGTGGCATTGAATTTGGAAATTGATCACGAGGAATTAAGATGGGAGCAAAGGGCCAAAGCCAATTGGCTTCGTTATGGATATCGAAATACCAGATTTTCTCATAACTCTGCTACCCACAGACGCAAGGCGAATTCTATAAAGTTTTTGAAAGATGAGAATAATGCTATTAGAGAAGATGAGCATGATATGCTGGGAGTGGCTATTAGATATTTTCAAGGAATTTTTAGAGTAAGGGTTGTTTTGATGCGGATGTGATCTATAATGCGGTTGGCACAAGAGTCTCTCATGATATGAATAACATGTTGCTACCTGATTTTACAGTGGAGGATGTGGGTGTGGCGGTTAAAGAAATGGGTGCTTTGAAGGCTCCCTAATATGATGGTCTTCCGGTATTATTTTTTCAACGATTTTGGAAAATTATTGGGCTTGATATTTCTCAGTTTTGTATCTATGCTCTTAACAGAGAAATTTCGATGAGGAGATTAATTTTACGCATATTATTTTAATCTCGAAAACGACGAATGCTAATATTATGACGTCCTTCAGGCCAATCAGCTTATGTTTTGTTTTGTACAAAATAATATCGAAGACGATTGCAAATAGGTTGAAGAAAGTGCTGGATGGTTGTATTGATGTAGCTTAAGGAGCTTTTATGCCAGGATGGTTAATTTTCGACAACATTCTTGTAGCCTATGAGTTGATGCATTCTCTTAAAAGTAAACAGACTGGGAGGAAAGGATCATTTGCTTTAAAACTCGATATGAGTAAAGCTTACGATCGTGTTGAATGGGATTTTATCCGTGGTATGATGTTGAGTATAGGGTTTGATGGTATGTTGGTTGATTTGATTATGCACTGTGTTTCTTCAGTCTCTTACTCTATGAAGGTGAATGACGTTTTCATTGAGAAATTTATTCCTAGTAGAGGGCTGTGCCAAGGAGACCCATTGAGTCCTTATTTGTTTTTATTCTGCACAAAGGGGTTTTCGACGTTGTTGTCCATTGCTCAATGAAATGGTACTATGGTAGGTGCGAAAGTTTTTCGTGGGAGCCCTTCTATTACTCACCTTTTTTTTACTGATACAGTATAGTTTTTGGTGAAGCTACTAATAAAAGAAGGGAGGCTATAAAGGATATTTTAACTCATTATGAACGTGTCTTGGGTCAGAAGGTGAATTATGATAAATCAATAATCTTTTTTAGTTCTAATACTCCTGAGTATATATGCAATGGGATTGTTGATCAGTTGGATGTTATGCGGGCTTTCAATTTGGAACGTTATTTGGGTTTACCAACTTTGGTGAGAAGGAGGAAAAAGGAAGCGTTCACTCAATTGTGTCATAGGATGAGATCGAGGGTCGAAAGTTAGAGTAACCAATTTCTTTCTCAGGGTGGGAAAGAAGTTTTTATAAAGGCAGTCCTTCAAGCAATGCCTACTTACTTGATGTCGTGTTTTCTATTGCCGAGTACGTTGTGAAAGGCTTTGGAACAAATTATGAGTAATTTTTGGTGGAATGAAAGTGGTCGATGAGCCGAGATGAATTGGTGCAAGTGGTCCGCTCTTAGTAAGCCCAAGATAGCTGGCGGTATGGGTTTTCGTGATCTTTGTAAGTTTAATATAGCGTTACTAGCTAAGCAAGGGTGGCATTTTTTAACAAAGCCAAATTCTTCAGTTGCTAGAGGTTTTAAAGCTCATTATTTTCTTTCATCTACTTTTTAGAAGCTGAGTTAGGAAATTACCCTTTTTATGTTTGGCAGAGTATTTTTGCCGTTAAGAACCTGTTGAACGAGGGAATTGGCTGGAGGGTTGGATCTGGGGTTGCTATCTCTGTTTGGAATGATTATTGGTTTCCAAAATGGGCTAGAGGAAAAGTTGTTAACACATCTATTAATAATTCGGTTACTATGGTCTCTAATTTAATTATTCAAAATCCAAAGAGATGGAATGAAGAGATTCTTACAAATGTTTTTTCGACAGTAGATGCTGGTGCCATTCGGTGTGTACCTCTATCTAACTTGGTGGATGATGACAGACTTATTCGGAGTGGTGACAGAACTAGAGAGTATACTGTTAAAAGTGGTTACAGGACTCTCATGGACAAGCATAGCAATGATAGGAGTGCTAATATAGAGACTGAAATTTATAAGAAAATTTGGCAGCAAAGCAAAGACCAAAATTACACATTGGAGAATTTTGCAAACTATATTCCTACTGCTCATACTCTTTATAACAGAAGAATAGAACACTCTCCAGTCTGCCCGAGATGTAGAATATGCCCTGAATCTACAGCCCTTGTTTTTTTGAGTGCGGACCTGCAAAAGAGGTTTGGAGGAAAATGAACTTTAATTGGTCAGCGGATAGTCATTAGGACAGTATTTGGGATTGGTTTGATGATATTTTTTCAAGGGCGGATGGGGTTACCAGTAGTTGTATTCTAATCACCATGTGGGCCATTTGGTACGCACGTAATCAACATGTAATGGAAGGCAAATCCCAATCAGCGGTTGATATTTGTCTAAAAATTAACAATTTACTTAAGGAGATACAAGTAATGAGCCTGAAATTACCTGTACAGCAAACGTATACTCAATCTCGGTGGTAACCTCCAGTCGAGCAAAATGTCAAGGTGAATTTTAACACTACCTTCAAATTTGATCAACATCATTCGTGTTCTAGGTTTGTGATTAGAAACGAGTCTGGTTTGGTAATGGGGTGTGGAATGCAATTGAATAACAATATTGCAGATGCCTATTCTGCTAAAGTTGTTGCCTGCATACAAGCCCTTCAATTTGCGAGAGATATGGGATTTAGTAGAATTGAAGTCGAGGGTGATTCAAGAACAATTATTGTTAAAGCTAACAAAAATACTGTTGATAGATCTGAAATTGGTGTGCTTGTGGATGAAATATCGTCGATTGCCCTAACTTTTTCTCATATTTCTTTCACACATGCAGATAGGAATCTAAATGCAGTCGCACACAAACTGGCAACATTTGGGTTTCTAAAAGGAGAAAATACTTTTCGGGTTTCTGCAGCATCGAAGTTTAATCTGCTTTTCCACGATGGGAACGAGAATCGTCATCTCTGATTCTACCGAGGCTCTTCATCTGTTTTTCTTTTGGATTTTGGGTTTCATTTATTTTTCTGGTTTCTGCTGTTTATGAGTTATTTATTGTTGATTTACAGCTTTGGTTTGGTTTTTTGTGGTATGAGATACGTGTTTTTGTATGGTCTTTTCATTTTTAATAAATGAAGCCTTGTTTTTATTCAAAAAAAAACTTTTTGTTTTCTTTTAAAAGATTGTTGACGTGACACTGAGTGATTGACACCTAACATTTTTCTTGACTTTTGGTTAAAATATAGGGAACTGTAATTAGTTTAAAATCTTTTCACCTTTTTTTAAAGTAATCATCAGATCCTTCAAGCGCTTCCGTATGTTTAAGGATTCAATAGGTTTATAGCTTTATAAAATTATCTAGCCTTTATTATGTCGGTAGCCATGGCATGGATATCAAGGGATCACTAAAAGTTGCAAATATAAGAAAGCGAGTAACAACATCTGTGTTGTACTTTTTGTAATTTCATTTTCTTTCCTGATCTGTATGTGTATCTGGTTCTAATTTTCTCATGTCCTGTCAACTTTTGTGTTATTCATTTCAGGTTAATCAGGGAGTTCTTTTCCAACCTGTCAGTGAATTCTTGGCTCTTGCCCATGATTGACGAGGTATGTTGATTATCAAACTGACTTGAATTTGTTGTTAAAGGAGAAACACAGAGGAACAAACAATGCATCTCTATTCATTTATTTGGGATTTACTTTTTAGGTTTGTAAAGCATTGGTAGAGAAAACAAAATCAATTGGGAAGTCAAGGTGGAAAATAACAAGTTTTGTGTATTTGTACACTTTTGACGTGTTGATGAAAATAAGAAGCTCTAAATTATTGAGTCCCTACACTAACGGGGAGAGAAATCCCTAAACTTTAATAAAAAGTCTAAAAAAATATCACCTTTATTCCGTGCTACATCAGTAATTTATTAAAAGAAGACAGAAATTTTAACAGTAGTAATTAGTTTGCACAATTATTTTATTTAAAATAATTAGATTAAAAATAGTTGGAATGATCAACCATGAGTATAATTTACCTATAAATTTATATAATCATATGGCACAACTGCTTTCAAATGTTACAGGAATATATCTTTTTAATTTATTATTTTTATCATTTTCTTCCAAATTACTAAAACAAAACTTATTATGGTTGGTTAATGTGAGTCCCTAGACATCAATTAAAAATTATTTCATTACTAGCTAATAATAAGATAACATTTAAAATATTATTTATGAAGGATATTGTATTGAAATTAATTAGATTTGATCTCTAATATATATTATCTCCCATAATTTGGGAGTTTGCAATCTCAACAAAAATAATTAAGGGTTTGGCTACCATCCATTATTTTTGGGTCCATTTTTATTCAATAAAGCTTTAATCAACATTTAAAAATATGATTTTGACATCGATGGACTCTTAACTCGATTAGTATTGATATTATTACTAGTGCAGGAAGATATGAGTTCGAGTGCGCTGAAGTGCTTTATCTTTTTTTTTTTAATAGTAAAAGAGGCATTAGAATGCCTTTATTTCTAGCTCAACAATTATTCACTAATTACATTATGATCATCTAGTAATAATTTTTGAATAACACTACAGGCGGAAAAAATAATGTGAAGATCCAAATCTGAATGCGCACAAGTTTTGGCTAAATAGTCAGCTATTAAATTACCTTCGCGTCGCACAAAATGAAATTCGACCATGCCTAGTTGAGAAGCTAGCATCTTTATTTTCTGAACAATAGTTTAAGACGGAGGATCGCCCGAACTATCCTTTATCATCTACAAAGCCACTAAACAATCACTCTCCACAATCACATAGTTGTGTCATCGTTGATGAGAAACCTCCAAACCATGCAAAATGGCCCATAATTTCGTATTGAGCGCCATTCCTCTACCAACATACCTTTAATACCCAAAAAGCCATTGCCCACTCGAGCTTCACAAGCATCTCCCCGCCACCGACCAGCACAAGTCTCTAGCCACTGCCCTATCGATATTTATTTTAATCCAACCAGCTGTTGGAGCCAGCCAATCAGGCGCAGGAGCTGTTGTTCTTCCCTTACCATTGCTGCTACCGGCTCCCCATATGTGTGTTGTCATACTCTCAGCTGACCATTGGATTGTTGAAAAACAAAATTGTTCCTTTGTTTCCAAAGCAACCAGCAGGTAATGGCAAACTTTATAGCTATTTACTCACCGATCGGTGTTTTTACGACATAACGATTGTGCAAGCGTACACACGTCGATACAAGTATAGTTGATAGACAAAGCTATCGGATATCGATCCCACGAGGAAATGGTTCCCGATGTTCTAATGTCGGAGCAACCAGTACTAAAAATTAGTGTAATGCAAGTAAGGATGCCAACGCAAATATGTCAGATCTGCACACTAAAATAATCATTACTGTCAACGCAATTAGAGTTAAATATCAGAGGTTAAATGTCGGTGTATTGAAATAAATCCAAATGTGTTGAGTGTTGAGTGCTAAAAATTTAAATGCAAGAAATATAAAAGTGATCAAGTGTAAAAGGGTGGAAGTGGTTCACTGATTCTACAGGTTGCAACACTGGATGCATCGACAAGGTAAAGTATAGATGAATTGTCGTAGCAATGAAGTTCCTTCGAGTTCTTAGCCACATTAAAAGATACTCCCGTATTCATTTAACATAATTAGAATTCATCATCGTTCAAGAAATATTAACAAGTACACCGAAGTTACTATCTCTAGATTACTAGGCTTACTCCCTAATTGTTCCTCTTGCTTGGCATCTAGCACTTCTCGTCAGAAGCAGTTGCAGGCTTGCTTCATCAATTTACCGATTCCAGCTCAAGTCTTTAATTCACACAGAATTTTTAGAATTAAATCCCTTTTTCTCTTGATACCTTCTTCCTTCTTTGTTCTTCCATTTATAACCCCTAAAATGTTGTAAGATTTAACCTTCATTTTCATATCCAGATCTAGATCTTGCAGCTGTCAAAATTAGTTAAATTATAGTTGTGCACTCACGCAGTTCTAGTGTATTCTTTAGAGATCTGTTGATTGTTGTTGTATCGTTGGACACATTCTAAAAGAATAATTGTGGTGACATCTGTGAAATTCCTGCGTCTTGTGCTTTTAGTTGTGAATTAAGCTTGATTCCTCTCAATTGAGATTCAGTTTCAATGCGGCGACAATTCGTCATCGCAATGCTCAGCTGATCTTGTGGCTGCAATTGTCCAATATTCCATTCCTAGACTAAATTCCTGTGATGACAATATTAAGAAGCAATATATCGGCTCCTTGCGTCGATATTAGTACAAAAATATGTGAAAATAACAAGAATTCAAGCTATCTAACAATAAATTGAAAAACAAGTAAACTAAGTATAAAATGCTAATGATGAATGCTAAATTAACTACAAAAGGGGAAATTTAAACACTAAATTGGGACGAAAACCAATACGTTGACAATGATCACACTGATGCATGAAATTGTGAGCATCTCGAAACAAATTGGGCCAAAAGAATCCGGATTGCAGGACCTTTGCAGCAGTCCTTCTTCCACCAAAATGACCTCCGTAAGGGGCATCGTGGTAATATTGTAATAGTGACATCATTTCTTCTTCAGGAACACAACGTCGAATTATATTGTCAACGCATATCTTGAATAGGTATGGCTCGTTCCAATGATATTTAGCAGCATCGCGTATGAACCTAATTTTTTTATGACCAGTTTCACTCATGAGTAGCTTTCCACACACAAGATAATTGACTACATCAGCATATGATGACGATGTGTCGACAATGAATAGTTGCTCGTCAGGAAATGCTTTGACAATTTGAGTCTGTTGTCCATCTTCGCTTCCAGTTTTCAGCAGAGACAAATGATCAGGTACCTGATTCTCGGATCCCTTCCTATCTTTGATTTCAACATCAAACTCTTGGAGGAGTAGGATCCATCCAATGAGTCTAGGTTTAGCATCTTTTTTGTTGAAAAGGTATCTCAAAGCTGAGTGATCCGTGTACACTGTACTCTTTGTGTCGACAAGATAAGAGCGAAACTTGTCAAATGTGAAGAACACTGCTAGTAACTCTTTTTCAGTTGTGGTGTAATGAACCTGTATTTCAGTTAATGTTTTACTAGCATAGTAGATAGCATGCAATACCTTTTCTTTCCTTTGTTCGAGAACAGCTCCTACAGCGAAATCACTAGCGTCGCACATTAACTCGAATGGTTGCGTCCAATCCAGTGTGACGACAACCGAAGCTTGCACCAACTTTGTCTTTATTGTTATAAATGCATCCAGAAAGATGTCATCGAATACAAACTTTTTATTTTGTTCTAATAAAGAACATAAAGGTTTAGCTATCTTGGATAAATCTTTGACAAATCTTCTATAAAAACCCGCGTGTCCAAGAAAGTTTCTTATTGCTCTGACAGTTATAGGTGGTGGTAATTTTTCAATGATCTCTAGCTTTGCTCTATCGACCTCAATGCCTTGACAAAAGATGCGATGGCCAAGGAAAATCCCTTCAGTTGCCATGAAATTTCATTTTACCCAATTCAGAACCAAGTTTGTTTCCTCACATCTTCTCAAAACATTTGCCAAGTTATCGGCGCATTGGTCGAAACTCTATCCATAGACCAAAAAATCATCCATGACTACCTCGAGTGAGTCTTCAATCATATCCGAGAATATCGCCATCATACATCTCTAGAACGTTGCTGGCACATTACACAAGCCAAACGGCATCCGTCGGAAAGCAAAAGTCCCAAAAGGGCATGTAAATGTGGTTTTTGCTTGATCTTCCGGTGCAATAGCTATTTGGTTGTATCCAGAGTATCCATCTAGGAAGCAATAATAGGCTTTACCAGCTAGCCTATCTAACATTTGATCGATGAAAGGTAGCGGGAAATGGTCCTTCTTTGTGGCCGCATTCAACGTTGGTAATCCATGCACACACGTCATCTAGTTACGATGCGAGTAGGGATCAACATATTTTTACTGTTGGTCACAACAGTAAAACCACTTTTTTTAGGAACACATTGAACGGGGCTTACCCAATTGTTGACAGAAATAGGGTATATTATGTCTGCATCCAACCATTTAATGATTTCCTTCTTCACCACTTCTTTCATTTTCTCATTATGTCGTCTTTGTTGCTCAATTGATTGCTTCCCTTTGTCTTCTAACCTTATTTTATGCATGCAGAAAGAGAGACTAATGCCTCTGATGTCTGCGGTGCTCTAGGCTATGGCTTTCTTGTGTTCTTTTAAAATTACGATGAGATTCTCTTCTTGTACTGCGTTGAGCGATGCGTTGACAATAACAGGCAGTGTCTCGTTGTCACCAAGGAATACATATTTCAAATGTGTCGGCAATGGTTTTAACTTCAAGATAGGAGCTTGCTCTATAGACGGTTTAAAGACTGGAATTGTCCTGTTAGACAAATCCAACGACTCCAATTGCCAATATCTTCGCAACTTACAATTGTTCACCTCCTCTTTGTCAACACAGTCTTCTAGGATATCATCAGTAAATGTCGCCGCATCAATATCAGACAATGTTGAATTCCTGGTATGAAATTCTTCAAAAATAATTTCGTCTAACACATCAACTTGGTGACATTGTTCTTTGGGCTTGACAGTACTGCTTCAAACACACTGAAAGTTACGTGGTCATTATTATGGCGCATCACTAGTTCTCCCTTAAACACATCGATAAGTGTTCATCCCGTTGCTAAAAATGGCCTTCCCAAGATAATGGGTACCTCCTTATCAGCTTCGCAATCTAGGATGATAAAATCAGCAGGGAACACCAACTTATTAACTTGAACAAGAACATCTTTGATTTGTCCCTCCGGTTGTGCTAGAGATCTATCCGCTAATTACAATGTCTCCGCAGTGGGCTTCATTGATCTGATTCCTAACTTTTTGAAACTAGACAAAGGCATTAGGTTAATGCTAGCTCCTAAATCACATAATACTTTACCTAAGTAATGATCTCCGATGGAGCATGGAATTGTGAAGCTGCCAAGATCTTTCATCTTGGTTGGTAACTTGTTTGTGAGTACACCGCTACACCCCTCTGTGAGCGCAATCGTCTTAATCTTAGATAGTTTCTTTTTCTTTGATAGCAGCTCCTTCATGTATTTCCCATAACTGGGTATCTGTATGAGAAATCGGATACTGGTAATCATTTTGGGATATCCTCTCCAGAATTCAAACAGCTTCATCATCTATGCAATCCAATAATAGACCATTTGCAAATGCGTCGACAAGATTCCTTGTCTGAGCATTCAAACCATCATAAAATATCTCAATCTAGGTCTCTTGTTGAATCTCATTCATTGGGAAACGTCGAAGCAATGCTTTGTAACGCTCCCATGTTGTGTGTAAATTCTAGTTATCGAGTTGATGATATGCAGTGATGTCATTTCCCAACCTTGCATTCATTGTCGGTGTATTAAATCTCAAAACAAACTATGTTGCCAATGCATTTTAGAATGTAATGGATCCAGTCGGCAAACCTAAAAACCATGTTCGTGCTTTTCCTAGCAACGAGTAAGGAAATAATTGCATTTTCAAGGCATCATCAAGGACACCATGTTGACTGAAAGATGCACAAATGAGTAAGAATGATTTTAAATGTTCGCGTGCATTTTCATGCGAAAAACCTAAATATTGCCCATTTGAGTTGATCATTTGAATCATCACCGATTTTAGTTCGAAGTTACCAGCCTAAATAGTTGGTCTCACAACCTGTGGCAGCAATGGTGGTAGATTATTATTGTTATTGTTACCAACCATCTTCCTTTGTTCTTGCCTTCTCCTCCTAAATGTTCTCTCAAGCTCCGGATCAAAGCTTATAATGTCCTTAGGATTTCTCCTTGTGGACATACAATACCTTCAAAACCAGAAAAGAAAAATACACAAATTAATAAAAGTTAAAAGTTAAGTAAGTAAAGTTGATTGCAGCAACAAAAGTAAACATCGATCAAATGCCAATTTCCCCGGTAACTACGCCAAAACTTGATCGTTGTTTTTACGACACAAAAATTGTGCAAGCGTACACACGTCGATACAAGTATAGTTCATAGATAGAGCTATCGGATATCGATCCCACGAGGAAATGGTTCCTAATGTTCTAATGTCGGAGCAATTAGTACTAAAAATCAGTGTAATGCGAGTAAGGATGTCAGCGCAAATATGTCAGATCTGCACACTAAAATAATCATTACTGTCAACGCAATTAGAGTTAAATATCAGAGGTTAAATGTCAGTGTATTGAAAGTAAATCCAAATGTGTTGAGTGTTGAGTGCTAAAAATTTAAATGCAAGAAATAAAAAAGTGATCAAGTGTAAAAGGGTGGAAGTGGTTCACTGATTCTACAGGTTGCAACACTGGATGCGTCGACAAGGTAAAGTATAGATGAATTGTCACAGCAATGAAGTTCCTTCGAGTTATTACCCACAATAGCTCCCTACTTAATCCCGACTCAAATACACTACTCCACCTCTCGGTATGAGCATTGATGTGTATCCAATAACAAGTAACTGGAGTCTGTCTTAGTCCCGAGCAGCTCTCATCTAACCCACTTGTTAATCTAACCTATCACCGCATCTCTCGATGTCGACGTACTGCAATTTCACTTTTGTGTTTAGAGCGATTAAATCCAAGAATAAACGGATAAGTAATGTAAAGTAAGAATCAAAATGATATAACATTAAAAGATACTCTCATATTCATTTAACATCATCAGAATTCATCATCGTTCAAGAAAAATTAACAAGTACATCGAAGTTACTATCTTTATATTACTAGGCTTACTCTCTAATTGTTCCTCTTGCTTGGCATCTAGCACTTCTCGTCAGAAGCAATTGCAGGCTTGCTTCATCAGTTCACCGATTCCAGCTCAAATCTTCAATTCACACAGAATTTTTAGAATTAAATCCCTTTTTCTCTTGATACCTTCTTCCTTCTTTGTTCTTCTATTTATAACCCCTAAAATGTTACAGGATTTAGCCTTCATTTTCATATCCAGATCTAGATCTTGCAGCTGTCAAAATTAGTTAAATTATAGTTGTGCACTTATGCAGTTCTAGTGTATTCTTTAGAGATCTGCAGATTGTCGCTGTATCGTTGGACGCATTCTAAAAGAATAATTGTGGCGACATCTGTGAAATTCCTGCGTCTGGTGCTTCCAGTTGTGAATTAAGCTTGATTCCTCTCAATTGAGATTCAGTTTCAATGCGGCGATAATTTGTAGTCGCAATGTTTAGCTAATCTTGTGGCTACAATTGTCCAATATTCCATTCCTAGACTAAGTTCCTGTGCTGACAATATTAAGAAGCAATATATTGGCTGTTTGCGTCGATATTAGTACAAAAATATGTGAAAATAACAAGAATTCAAACTATCTAACAATAAATTGGAAAAAAGTAAACTAAGTATAAAATGCTAATGATGAATGCTAAATTAACTACAAAAGGGGCAATTTAAACACTAAATTGGGACGAAAATCTATGTCATTTGTAATACCATCACTCAGCATCAACCCCCATCCAAGACTGCCCCTTTAAATTCAACACCAACCAATCCTCGAAATCTAATTGAAAAAATATATGATCAAAAGTAATTCTCCCCTGCAACAACCAAACAGCAGCAACAAAACGAAAATCTCTCAAGACATACATTATAGATTCCTTTGTTGCACCACACCTACCACAGGCTTCGTTGTCAACCATATGTCTTCACACACACTTATTGTTAGTAAGGAGCTGACCTCTTCTAACCAACCATAGGAAATGCTTAATCTTAGGTGGTAACGAGTTTTTCCAAATGAGATTCCACCTACTGTCATCAACCACAGACTCATTATGTGCCAGACTTTTATAGGTAGTTTTTATCGAAAACTTGCCATTCATGCTTAATTTCAATGTACAAGCATCAACACCAAGGTTCTCATTAGGCGAACAGCAGGCTAAAATATTTTCCACGATATTAGCTAGAAAAAAATTCTCCAGTTCAATGCGATTCCAAAAGCCATTCATCAAAACAAAATCAGCTACCTTCAAGCTTGGGTCAAATATTTTGCCAAGTAGGAGAAAATTCTGTAATCGTTCCAACTGTGGAACCCACTCATCTTGAAAGAAACTCACTGATTTACCATCTCCAACACTCCATAAAATCCTATCCCGAAAGAGACCTCAAATTTTTGAAACAGAACGCCAAACGTATGAACAAACAAGTCTGTCAATGTTTAAAGGGCAAACTTTACTGACCTTATACTTGAAACGTGTGATCTGAGCCCAAAGACTATCCCTTTTCGAAACCAACAGAAAAGCAAGCTTCATCAGGTAGGAAAAATTCTGTGGAACTAACCATCTGAGCCCAACACCCTCTTTTACTCGATGCTGACAACAAACATCCCAGTTGATCAATGCCGTCTTAGTACCTGAACTTGTCGATCCCCATACAAAACGCCTCACAATCTTCTCAATCTAAGCACAAATGCCAACTGGTATCATTGCTGATTGCATAAAGTATTCAGGAATTGTTAGGAGTACATATTTGGCCAAAGTCACACGACTCGCCAATGAAAAAGCTTGGCATCATAACCATTAAGTTTACTCTGAACTCTGTCAACTAAAAATTGAAAAGTACTTTTAGTTGTCCTCGTATGTAACAAAGGAACTCCCAAATATTTCCTTAAATCCTCAGTAAGCTGATACCCCTAATACATTCCTAATGCTCCCTTTCATATCGCCATCTATGTTATTTGAGAAAAACAACTGGGACTTTCCTCTATTAACTCTATGACCCGAATATTGGCAAAAACTATTAAGAACCTTTTTCATAGCATTCGCATTCGCCAAAGTTGATTCTCCAAATAGCACTAGGTCATTGACAAAAAATAAATGAGATAACGGAGGACCACCCCTCCCTAGACATATTGGTTTCCACTCACCAGTACTCACTATTCGATGAATCTCATGCCCCAACCTTTCCATAGTGAGAACGAAAAGATATGAGGAAATAGGGTCCCCTTACCTAACCCCTCGTGAAGGCGTAAACTCCTTTGTAAATTCTCCGTTCCATAAGACTTGCATTTGTGAGGAAGTAACACACTTTATTACTAACCATCTCAACTTATTAGGAATCCTTGCCTTCTCAAGAGTGTCATAAAGGAATTCCCACCGTAAGCGATCATACACCTTCTCCATATCAATCTTTATGGCCATCCACCCTTTTTGAACTCTCATGGATTGCATTACCACTTGAGCAATAATGATGTTATCCATAATATAAACACCCCCCAACAAGGCTAGTTTGGTTCTCACCTACCAACAAAGGCATTACAGGCTTTAACCGGTTAACAATAACCTTGTTGAGCACTTTGTAAGGAATAGTGCATAAACTAATTGGACGAAATTGAGGAACTACCTCAGGACCAACCACTTTCGAAACAAGAACCATGAGAGTTTGATTCAAATAATCTTCTACCTCTCTTAATTCAAACTCCTTCTAAACCATGGAAACCAACGAATCACCCACCACAGTCCATTGCGATTGATAAAACTGTGCGTGAAGACCATCGATCCTTTGGGCCTTAAGAGGGGCCATAGCAAAAAGCGCATCATAAACTTCTTGTCTCGTGATCTCTTTAGTCATAAACTCCTCCGACTCAATGCCAATATGAGGAAAAGAATCTACATTAGGAAAAGTACCTTATACCACCCCTTCATCAGTATACAAATGCTGATAGAAAGAGACGACCTCCATCTTTATCCTCTCCTCATCATAACACCAAACCCCGTCATCTAGCTTAAGAGCTCTAATTTGATTAAATCTCCTTCTCTTATTCACTTGGCTATGAAAGTAACGAGTATTTTTGTCCCTCAAAGTTAGCCAATCTTTTCAAGACTTTTGCTTCCAGAGCAATTCTTCATTATCAAGCACCGTTTCTAACTCAACTCTCAACTCCTTTTCCAAATCAACCAACTTTTTAGAATAGTATCTCTCAAGGCATTTTTGAATACCACCAATACGAGACTGAAGAGTACGCTTCTTTTTAAGAATATGACAAAAACTTTAATATTTCATTTTTTAGCAGCAACCATGAAGTCAGAAAGTGTCCTCTCAAGTTTCTCCTCCAAACACCAATTATCAATTACAAATTGGCTAAAGCCCTCATGCGACAGCCATCCACTAAAAAAATGAAAAGGACAAGCAAGGCGAACTAAACCACTCCTTCCAAACCGAATAGCTAGTGGTCTATGATCTGATTTAATTTTATGAAGATGGAGAAAACAGAAGTATTTGGGACAAGAAGCTCCCAAAGATGGTTACAAAGAGCTTGATCGATCCACTCAAAAATAACCCCTTGATTCCAAGTAAATTTAGCACTTGAAATCCAATGTCCTTTAAGCAATAATCATTACAAAAATTCTTAAACAGACGAAAAGAGCTACTGCCATGATTCGAACCACCTTGCTTCTCATCTTCTGTCCACAAAGCATTAAAGTCTCCTACCAAAAGCCATGATGAACTGACATTCTGAGCTATCATCCCAAGTTTCTCCCATAACTCTTTTCATGTCTTCTTATTCGGACTCCCATAAACACCACTAAAAACCACCCAATCTTGTAACTCTGGAAACTTAACCTTCATGTGAACAAACTGAAACTCATTGTGCACAACTTCCACTCTCACAAAATCCTTCCACATAACCCAGATTCCTCCCGAAAACCCTTCGCTTCTACTCTATGTGAGTAAGCCATTCCAATACTCTTAATCACTTGCTCAACTTTCAAACCACTAACTCTAGTCTCTATCAAAACCACAATATCCAGGTTAAAATCCCACAAATGCTCCTTCAAAAATCTATGACATTTAGGATTACCAGCACCCTGGCAATTCCATACAAGAACATCTGTTTTCGTAATAAATACAAATGTAGAAAACCCACTGACCTGAACCACAATCAATAAGGGGAGTTAGCCTCCATTCCTGCTGCATCACTTCCATTAGTCACCATATCTTCCTGAACTCCACGAATTTCAAGCTCTTCACTGCTAGTCACATTTGAAGCATTAGAATTCAGAGCCATACAAGCCCCTATCGAACTACCTTCACCATCCAAGTTTTTTAGGATATCATGGATTATCGTTCTAATGAAACCACACCTACACTATTAGCGTGCCGTCCATCACCATTTTACCCATTATTTGCCAAAATGCCCTTCTTCATTTTCTCCTTCAAGAACACCGACAAAGAATTTGGGGAAACCAAGTTTCGAAATCCCTAGTTATCGGTATGTTACATAGACCCCAAATTTAAATTAATATTTTTCTTAATAACCGCCACTATATGTTTCTTGGATCAAGAATCCTTTGCTCAATTTTGGAATCTACTTTACTCTTTCCCAGCCCAATTTTGACACTTACCCTACTAGCACCCAGGCCTGAAAAGCCACCTTCTTTCCTAACACCCATTCCCACTCCCTTTGACCCAACAATTTCAAGCCTTATCTTTCTTGATTTAGAGCCTATTTTAAAAACTGGATCATATGATTGTTTGGAGCATACCTTTGACTCTTTAAAACCCGATACCTGCCCCTTCTTATCCAAATGGGACATTGACTCCTTCAAATTATCAGAGATAAGATTAGATTTTCCAAACTGGAAATTCTCATGATTATCTTCCAAAAATTGCCAACTTTGCTCCTCATCAATGAAAAGAATATCATAACATGATCCCCTTTCATTATTTCCATATTTAAGTTATGACTACTTCTCCTTCTGCTGATTTTGCCTACGCTGTCGGTGATCAACCATCATCCACTCCCTAAAGCTTTCTTTTTCTACCTTTTCTTGCACTTCAACATACTCCATGATCGACATAGCCTTTTGTTGTCCCAACACATGGTCATGATTGCCCTCCGATCCTTTGTCCTTCAGCAGTTATGGACAAACCTCCTTTATGTGTCCAAATGTTCCACACTCAAAATAAATCGATAAAAGAGATTCATATTCCACATGATATATTGATAGTATCAGAAATGACACTTATTTTCTCCCTAAATTTATGTATTAACTGTCCCTTTTGTATTATATTTAGCATGCATGATAGTCTTTTCATATTTAGTATTTACATTTTCTAACTCAATGTTGTGTGGCTTAAATTCTCGTTATTTTATCTATTATGTGCACTAATGTCGCCATATGCAACATATGTATTGCGTCTAAAATTGTCAGTGTAGGGATCCATCTCGAAAGGTCGATGCTAAAAAAAGTTCAAAGATGCAACCACAAGTTTAGCTTGGAATTACGGCTAGAAATGTCACCGCATGGAAACATCTACTTTGTATGAGTGAATTCACGCTGCAAACACATCTGGAAGCATCAACGTAGGAGAATAACATGTCACCGCAATTAAAGATTACAGATAGAGCCCAGCGATGTCACGATAACCTGTAGATTTATAAAGAACACACCAAAGCTACGTGAATGCATAGCTGGATTTTAACAAACTTTTGCAGCTGCAAAAGAAGTTGGATATGAAAAGAGATGGGATCTGCAATTCTCAAAGCTTATAAATAGAGAGAAGAAGGAAAGCATATATCAAGAGGTGAAGAAATTAATTCTGTAAATTTTCTAAAGCTTTGAATCTTAGTTCTAGAGTCCAGTGAGCTGATCGAACAAGTGTGTGACAACTCCTGATGAGGAGTGCTTGATGCAATACAAGAGGATCGATTAAGGAAAAATCCTAGTAGCCTAGGAATAGTATGCTTCGATTTATTTGTTAATCCCTCTTTTAATGCTGATAAATTCTAATTGACAATTGATTATATATGTAAATATCTTTCAATGTTAAATTACTTTGATTCCTATTCAATTATTCTCATCTGTTTTCCCTTGGATTTAACTGTTTTGACCATGGAAGTGCAATTGCAGTCTACCGACACTGGAAAGTGCGGTGACAAGTTAGGTTAACAAGCAAGTCAGCGAAAGTTGCTTGAGGCTAGGAAGAATTCTAGTACTTGTTCTTGAGTGCAAGGCATTGCCAACACTGGAAGGTGGGGTAAATATGGGCGCTTGAGTCTTGGTTAAACAAAGAGTTGTTATTGGTATGATTTCATTGGAACCTTATTGCTGCGACAGTTCATCTATAAAATACATTGTCGTCACATCTAGCGTTGCTACTTAGTGAAGTCAGTAATCCACTCCATTATTCGCACTTGATCATACTTTTACTTTTTCTGCATTTAAATTCTCAAAATATCAACAACAATTTATTTTACTTTCAGTTGCTCTGACATTTTATTTTTATTATTGCATTGACAACTTTAACTAACTTAGTGGTGCAGATCTGATTTAATTGCGCTGACATCCTTACTAGCATTTTCTCTAATTTTAACTTTATTTGCTTCGACAATTGAACATCAAGAACTCTATCCTCCTGGGATCGATATCCGATATAGAAAATCTATCAACTATACTTGCATCGACGAGTGTCCGCTTGCACTTAAATGCTATGACGTTTACAGGCCGATCAAGTATCCTTTGTGCAATCCGAATTTTTAAAACGAGAGGTTCCGCTAGATTAACTTACACTGCAAAACGTGCAAATTGTCCTCTTGCACCAGAGTTCGTCTGCATATCAATTCGAACCACCGTCCCGACCAAACTTCCGATTTCAGTGAAAAGGCTCCTTTTATAAAAGGCTCCCGATAAACCAGGGATCCGAATCCAAGCAACCACATTTTGTGGGTAAGCCTCAAGCATCAAAAATTGTGACGACCAAGGTTGTACCGTCAGATAGTGCCCATATATGACCTAAGGGCCCTTTGAGATCACAGAATTATAATCCAGCTCGGATTAAAATTTAGCTAGGTAGTAATCGTTCTCAACATCCATCAGTTGAAAATGATTTGTCGGTTTCCATAACGCATAGACTTTATTCCACAACGCATTATATCCGATTTTTTGTCGCAACAACTTTACCACCAGTGTTCTCGACATACTCTCATCGATCAACCATAAACTCTCTCTGAGAAATCAATAGTAGGTATCCCATCAATGACTAGCTTTTCTACATCATCCTACAGAAGCTCCAAATCATCTTTTTCCCATTCATTTTCCAGATTAGGTGCCATTGACCCAGAATTAAGAACAACATCCTTGAAGGAGAAGGATTCGGCCTACCCTCATCCATTAAAACATCATCTCCACCCTCATCAGGCGACTCCTCCTCACGTCGTCTGACTTTCTTAGAAACACACCCATTGATCGGAAACGAAGAACCTGTCATGCTTTAGACAAGACCGTTTTTCTTTGAAGTGCTTTATCTTTAATATATTAAAAACATGACTCCATACCATGGTCTCATGGAATAATATTTCTAGTAGTATGAAAATCAATTGTTCGAGAAAATCGTAATATTTTTTTACATAAAATATCAAAATAACATATAAAAAATGTGTTAAGTAAAGAAATTTAACACGTTACGACGACCTAATTTATTAATAATAAAAATTAAATGATTTCATTAAATTAAATTAAAAGTTTATGATATATTTGAAAATTAACGCTTGATTTAATAATTTAAATTATAAATTACCAAAAAAAAATCATAACTTTATAGAATTTCACATCACATGAGATTGGAAGTTACATGAATTATAGTTCCACATGGAGAAATCTATTAATTTGTGCATTAATCGTATTGAAAATAATTTATAATTTATTGTGTTATTATTTATGGTATAATCGTTGTGCTATAAAATTACCATATCTAAATTAGTTTTCATAATTAATAGAATGATTAATTACATATGTATGGTTCATTGGTCAATAATGATAATTACAAGATGCAGCAGCTGCGCAAGCGCGGCGCCTACCACTCTTTGTTATCAACAATTCCAAATATCAATCATCAAACCAACCAATTAAACGTTTTATAAGGTCTAATCTTGACTTGCAATCACTGATTTTTCGTTTAGGCGTAATTACCTTTTAACCCCTTAGTTAAAAAAATTTATTTTAACCTTTCATTTAATTTTTAAGTTTCTTTTAATTTTAGGATTTACATTGTTTATTAAATCACTCTAAATAAATAGAAAAATTAACGTTTATTAATTTTGTTGGCTTGACATTTACGTGGATTGTCATGTGCATACTACGTTGCAATTAATTTTTTTAAAAAAAATAAAAATATCAAAAAATATTTTTTAATCATTTTAAATTTTTAAAATATTTTTATTTTGATTTTTTAATTTTTTAAAAATTAATTAATTGTTAACGTCAACAAATTTAAAAAAATTAAATTTTTTATTTATTTTAAAATAGTTTAATAAATAATACAAATTTAGAAATTAAAAAATATTGTTAAAAAGCTCAATAAATCATTATATCTTTAATTTAAGATTAACTTTACATTACGTTTTAAAAAATAAATAAACTCTTGAATTTCCAAATCACGTGCTTCATCTGCTTCTGGAGAAAATAAAATAGTATTAATATCATATTCTCCAAAATTATATTAAGAATATTACATATAGTGATATAATTGATGACATACTTGTTTATTTTCTTTGTAAAATAAATAAAAAAATCCTAAATTTCATTTATATCTCAACTTCTATTTATCCAAATATTAATCTCAATCCCACTTCAAATAATGCTATCGTAAATAATTTTTTTTTAAACTATTTTTCATGTCCATTTTACGATTCATATTCGGGGTACATGGTTGTCCTTCTCAACAATGTCATTTTCAAAGTTTGAATTTGGGTTCTTCTCTTGAAAATGTAATGTGCCTTATCATTACACCCGATCATTTGTTGGTAAAATAAATTATGTTTTAAAACATTAATGCTATATTTCGTAATATTTTAATATATAAATTAGCAATAAATTAATTTAATCAATAATATTTAATTATTTTTATGATTTATTTTTCGTAAAAATATTATTTTAAAAATGTCTTATTTTTTGCGAAAATTTTTATTAACCATTTCTAATTTTCAAATTTAAAATTTTATTAATTATTATTTTTATTTAATTATTATTTTTATTTAATTATTATAATACATATATAATAAATAAAATTTTTCTGGTGTTATTAACTGATAACGAAACCAGACATAAATATGGAGATAGTTTCTTCAATAATTTTGGAGAAATATATGAAATGTAGTTTATAAAAATTATAAGTATCTAAAATGTGACATGTGTAGCTGACGTTGCTGAATTTAATTACCATTAATTGTTATTCAATTAATTGTGATAAATATATTTTTTAATAGTTTAATTTCATATTAATATTAATATTTTAAAATTTAAGATTTTTATTTTTAAAAATATTTAAATTTAAATAAAAATTTTGAAATTCAGCATAAAATTATTAATTTAAAATTCGTATTGATCTAATGATTAGAGTGTTCATCATCTCAGGTGTGACAAAAATTCAAATCATTTATTAAAATTTTATTTTTCAATTATAATTCAATAAAAAATTATTAACATTAAATTATTGAAAAATAATAATATCCATGTTTGATAGAATGCTTTCTCACATTAGCTTATGTGACTATCGCTGTTGAAACATGGGAAGAATATATTTACACATTTCGTTTCCTTATAGAGCAAAACAGTTACAGCCAATGAAAAAATGGTTGAATAAAATCATTCGCTCTTTAATTCTGACACCAAGCGACGGCGGTAACGAGCAGAAGAAGAATCCCCACCGTGTCCACTATTGTTACCAACCTTCCCCTTTCTCAAATGCCTCTTGAAGTAGAAATCGAGGAAGAGACAAAGAATTACTGCATTGAGAACAGAGTTGAAACCCCAAGCTCCCATTCCATTGCACCCACCTTTCACAAAATGCAGGAAAAGAACCCCAAAATGGCAGACCAAATTACACCCCAAAAGCACCACCTGGCAATTCACCACGAACGAGAAGCAGGCGGTCGGCAGCCCAATCTCCGTCCAGAATCGGTACCCATACACCACAGAGTATAACAAAGTGGATAGTAAAATGGCCAACACTTGAAACGATTGACAGAACTCCAGCCATAGAAAAGACATGAATAAAAGAATCGATTGGTTGAAAAGGAGAAAAAATGTTAGTTTACGGCGGCGGAGGATGATGAAGAATGTTCGGAGGAGGTGAAGGAAACGGGAGAGATAAAAGATGTAGGACCAAAAGAACACCCGACCCGAAGCGCGGGTTCCCAGTGGGAAGCAGAGGAACCATTGGAATGGGGTTGTGATGGTTTTCGTACGGCGCCAGAACCAGCGGGTGTCGCGAATATCGGCGACCGAGGATAGGAGGATGCCGATGAAAATGACAGCGGAGATGAACGAGATGCAGAGGCTGTGGATGGCTGGGATAGGGCCAAGCGGAACACGCCGGCGCTTGGGGAGGATGTGAGAGAGGAAGCTGTGGAGGGTGGTGGCGGCGAGGACGTAGACGGAGATGGAGGCGAAGAGGAAGGACCACGTGGAGCCAAACGTTTGGGTGTTGCTCCACCGGAAGTTGACGATGGATGGATGCTCTGAAAGATAGTATTTCAGGGATTGCATGATGATCATCCTTTATGTTACATCAAAATCAAACTAAAAACAAAAACAACAAATTTATTGAGTAATTTCAAGGAGTTTTACTGATGTTGTCGAAGATTCAGAATGGGAAGTTTGAATTACGAAGACAAATTGAAGACGACGCTGGCTATCTATTTGTACCTTTGAGCTGACACGCTGGTTGGAAATTGAGATGTTGAAAGTCAAATGGAAGCTTCCATGTCCTGAGTTCCAATGTTTTTATTTTTTATTTTATTAATTTAAAGAAAAGGTAAAATTAAAATTAGACGAGCAGCCGTGGTAGCTGGGTTAAAGAAATTTCCATCAGTGTTTTTTTTTTTAATTACAATAATAGAGCAAAGTTCGAATTATAAATACGATTAGTACGACTTGAACTCAGATCACACATGAGATAATGAAAACTTTTAACCATTAAATCATCACATAAAATAAAGTTTCAATAGTATTTTTATTTCAGCAAAAAAATGGAGAAACTTTATATATATATTTTTTGAGAAATTTAGTTTTTGGCTTACTTTTTTTTAATAATATGTCGACTGAATTTATTAAATATTAAAATAGATAAACATTCCAAACGAAATTAAAATGTAACAGAAAAATAACAAAACAAAGAGAAACTAACTAAAAAAAAAAAAACGAAACATCAGACCAGCAAAACACTTTCAGTGGGCTGCAACGATAGAGATAAGATGAAACACCGAAGAAAGGAAGCAGGAAACAAAACTCTTTATCTCTATCCACCCATATACTTAAGGAACGAAGTAGGAGTGGTGAGCGAAACTAACAATCTTGCAGGCTGCTTCGTAAAACAGATCTGATTGCATCGGTAAATGAACCACAAAAGGGGATCGAACTACTGCAAGACCACCGATAACCTTAAATCAAAGTTGAGCGTTGTGAGAAGACCATCCACGAACGCAAATCTACCAGAAAAGGTAAACGAAAACGTGTTATAAACTAGAAGCATGCCACAAGATAGAAGAAAAACATGTCACAAGGCAAAAGAAAAGCGTGCCATAAATGCAAATAAAAACTAGAAGAAAATCAAAATATAAAAGAAAATAAGACCTGAATATAAAAAATTAAGGGGAAAGAATACCGGCGATCGACGACCAACATTAAAGTTGACACCGTCGCTAGCTGATCAAGAACAAAAGAAAGAAATAGAGTGACGCAGAGAGAGTTTTTGGCTTATTTTTTATTTCGTTTTATTTAAATATGTTTTATTTAATTTAATTTGAAGTTTAAAAAAATAAAATCTTAAAATTAAAAAAAGGGTTAAAAGTAAAAAAAAAAAATTTAATAATAAATTTAGCTACTAACATTTATATGTTTTGTTAAAATTGCTCTAATTGTATTTTTCAATCTTTTTTTATCATCAACCTTTATTCTTTTTTTTAAATTGCCTTTTTAACAAATTTTATGAAAGTTCCATTAAAAAAATTAACGAGATGATATGAAATTTCATACGTGAAATATTTGTAATGATATGCAATTTATTATTTAGACAACCCAATAAAATAATTACACGTGAAAAATGATAAAATAATTAATTAATTAAAGAAGTTAAAAATAATAACTCTTAATTTAAAGAAAATAAACATAATTATCTAAAAAAAAATTCAAAATGAATGCTCACATTCATTGTTTTCAATTTGATTTATTAATTATCATTTTTTGTGAATATTTATTAATTATTTTTTTGAAACCTCTCAATAAACAATCATATGCATTCATTTCATGTATGATTTATTTATTTTATTATTTTTAACATGTTATTATTTTCTTAGGTTACTTAAGTAATAAATTATATCTCATTAAAAATATTTTACATCATCCCCGTTAATTTTTTTAAACAGTGCTTTCATCAAATTTGTTAAAAAAAAGTTGATGGCAAAAAAAGACAAAAAATATAATTAAAATTATTTTGACAAAACATGTAAACTTTAGTGACCAATTTTATCATTAATTTTTTCACTTTTAACCCTTTTTTATTTTTAAGGTTTTATTTTTCTTTAATTTTAAATTAGCACGTAAAATTTAATGTCACTCTATAATGAAATTAACTATTTTAATAAAAAAAACTTAATTAATATAACATGAAAAAATTTAGAGATATAATTAAAATATTTTAAAAATACATCTTTAATGCAATTTACTCTTAAATTAATAAAAAAATTTAAATGCTATAAAAAGTACTTTTAAAAAAAGTTAAAAAATAAATTTCACGTGATGATCTGATGGTCAAAGATGTTCACCGCTTTAAATATGGCTTAGGTTCAAATCACGTTAATCGCGCTTATTGTTCTGACTTTACCCAATTATTATAATGCACCAAAAAAAAGAGTTATAATATCAATGAACCCAACTAGGAGCTAGTGGAAATCAATTTGGTTAAATTTGATTACTTTTAATTTCTGTTAGCGAAATTCAATTCAATTTGATTACTTTTGATATTTTGAGTGGCTTAATTCTTTGAAAGTATTTTTTTAAGAGGTTACATTCAAGTAATTATAATCAGAATTAATATTACATAATATAATCGAATTAATAATTGTAATATATTCAAACTTAAATTAAGATAATCAAAATAAATTTGGATTGAATATCTGTACATACTTTATATAAAGTATGAGATCATAAAATTTTCAAAGCTTTAAAGAGAATTATTTGATGTTTGAAGGTAAATTTTAGATGTATTGTATTAGAAAATTAACATGTATATTTAAGAAAATCTTGTCAATATATGTTAGTTCCATAAATTTCATTCAAATTAATTATTTTTTTTAGTAAATTATAATAATAGACAAAGCCCGAACAACAAACGCGATTAACATGACTCAAACTCAAGTCACACCTAAAATGATGAACACCCGTGACTATCAAATCATTATATGGGCTCCATTCAAATTAATTATTTATTACACATTGCAAGCAATATTGAATGATGATTATTATAAGTAATAATTGACCTTTTCCTAAAATTTAATTATATGATATGAAAGAGATAAAAGCTGACAAAGAAAAACATTTCATACAATCCTTTAGAGTTTGATTGTCAAAATTTACTTTCATATTTAAATCAGTATGCAATTTCAGGCTTTTCAAATGAAAGGTTCGAAATTGTCAAATGTTCATTGGATTATCTTTTCTCATGCATTTTACTCATTGCTAAAAGAGTAGAAACAACATCAATTCAATTTTTTTTATATCTTTATACAAAATATATAAAAATAATTTAAATTCAAAGTAATATAAAAAATACAATTTAAACCTAAGACTAAGTGTTCCAAATCTTCAATTTTATCATTTAAACTAAAATTTCATTGAATTTTTAAAAATATTATATATTTTTTTACACATGAATATCCTATCATCTTGTTTGAGACAACTGATGAATTATAGCTTCAGTGCACTAGAATTATTTTATAATTAACTTAAAATCATAGAAAACTAATATATTACGTTTGGAATTGGAACAAGATGTGATATATCCTTTGAGCAAATAATTAGGGATGTATAAATTTTGAATAAATCGAATTAATTCGGTTAATCGATCGAATTCGATTAATTGATCGATTAATCGAATTAATTCGATCGGGATCGATTAATAATTTTTTAAAAATTTGATTAACGGTTAATTTAATTTCAAATCGGTCGATTAATCGAATTAATTGAACTTAATAAATAATATTATAATATATAAGTATTAATTGATTGATTAATTCGATTAATTTTTATTTATATATTTTATATTTATCTTAATCAAAATAAAAAATATATAAATTTTGATTAATTTAATTAATCGATCGAATTAATCGAAATAATTTTTAAAAAAAATTTATTTTAATTAATTTTTTTAAAAAAATTAATTTAATTAACGTTTAAAACTTTAAAAAATTAAATTAATTCGATTAATGATAATTGAAATATATTGAACTGCAAATAATATTATGGTTGAATTCACAAGTGCGGTAGCATTCCCAAGATTTATCACGTTTCTAGCCTTAATTTAGTCAGATTTCTATTCAAACAAATGTACTTTTGAGAATTAAATATCATTGTCATATCAATACGTCTAGAGTGTCAGATGTAAATGATAAAAATTTGATTGAGAGAGAATTAAATATAAATCTACGTCAGCACATCTAGAATGTCATGTTGAAATAAGAAAAGATATCCATCTTTTTTCCAACAAAAACAATGTCCGTCAAGCACTCAACTTAAATATTAATCTTGACCTACTTTTTCCCATTACAATGGAATCGCATATATACTATTTCCGATTTTTTACTTAAATATTATAAAATAATACAGAATTACGAAAATAATAAAAAATTTAAATTAATTATCAAAATGATATGTTTTGAGGATATAGGGTGTCTCAAAGGCGGCACTAATTTTTTACTTGACAAAGTTATTTCTTTTTGTTTTTAAATTTAAAAAAATATTTTATTAGTTAGGGTAAACTATAAAAAAATTATTTTTGTTTGTCTCATATTATATTTTAATTATTTATATTTGAAATATTACGTTTTAGTCACTTATATTATTATATTGTTACGAACTGATCACTCTGTCGTTAAGTTCCGTTATCTCCCTAACGGTAATCTTACGTGGCAGTCCAATTAGATTTTAAGTACTAACTTGGGTTTCCAAATGGGATGAGAATAGACTTTTAATTAATTAAAATTTTTAAACCCTAAACTCACTTTCACACACCTCTCTTCTTCATCTTCATCTTCATCTTCATCTTCATCTTCTTTCCTTTTGATTCCAACGTTTTTAGTTACAAATCTGTCTCAAAGCTTGAATCTTTGAAACTCATTAACACAAAAAAATCTTATGTTTTCAAGTTGCAATTTAGTTACTATTTTTTTGGGTGGGATTTCAAGATTCAAGAATTGAATCCATAAGTCGAATCCTAATGAAGCAAAGTAGTCAAAATAATTGTTAAAGGAATTTAAAAGGGTTAAGTAGCTCTACTGGAGAGGACTTGAAATTTATCAGCTTGAAAACATAAGTTTCTTTAGGTTAATGGGTTTCAAAAATTCAAGTTTTGAGACAGATTTATAACTAAAAACGTTGGAATCAAAAGAGAAGAAGATGAAGATTAAGAAAAGAGGTGTGTGGAAATGGGTTTAGGGTTTTTTAAGCTAATGTTTAGGTTTAAAAATTTTAATTAATTAAATTCATTTAATTAAAAATCTATTCTCATCCCATTTGGAAATCCAAGTTGGCACTTAAAATCTAGTTCGACTACCATGTAAGATTACCGTTAGAGAGATAACGAAACTTAACGACAGAGTGATCATGACTAAAACGTAACATTTCAAACATAAGTGACTAAAATGTAACCTGAGGCAAACTAAAGTAATTATTTTTGTAGTTTACCCTATTAGTTAAGGGTGGTGCAGAGGCAACATCGAAAAATACATAATTAGATATACACGATTATAAAATACAAGTTTGGTATACCTGACACGTGGTGGCCATTCAATAGGCGGTACCCTTGTCCCATCAAGTGGTAGGTGGTCTGCCGAAGGTGCATCGGGAAATGGGGGTGGGAGACCTTATAAGAGGGACTTTAAGCTTTGTTTCATTTCACATAGAGCTAAAAGAAGAAGAAGAAGAAGAAGAAGAAAAGTAAGAGTAGAGGAGAAAGGGAGAAGAAAAGGAAAGAGCTGTATTTTTTTATTGTTTTTAATTTATTTTAAAATTATTATTTTTAATATTATAAAGTTTAGTTTAATGTTTATGATTTGTTATGAATTTTTTTGTTTAGTAAAGTAGATTAAAGGGAAAAAAGCCAAAAGAGAGGTAAATTTTGTTGTTGTTTTACTTGAAATTTTATTGAGAATTTTATTTATTAAAAATCAGAAGATTCAAGAGTAGCAAAAGAATTTTTTTACCTGAAATTTTATTGAGAATTTTTATTTATTTTTTAACAAATTTAGTATTGAAGATTGATAATCAATTTTTTGTTTGCGTTTATTTCGATGGAGTAATTTTGACAATATTAGTTTGATGTATATTTGAATGTCGCCAACAAAAAGTAATGAGATTTAGTCGAAATGTCTCAGTTGATGATATGAAGGCAATGATTAGTGCAAAAAATTTTAGACGTTGTGGGAGAAGGATCTCAAAACTTTCTTACAAGTTTTCAGTTTTGACAGATCCCATTAAATTCACCAAGATAGAACTTGTAGACGATGAAGATGTGGAGACAATGGTCACTCTTTATTATGCGAATCAGAGCGACCAAAATGCACCGATTCAGTTATTTCCTGAGATATTTGATGTGAAGCCATCTGAAGATAAAGATCCAACTCCAGTAGAACATGAAGATCCAACTCCATTAGCTCAAGATCCGTGTATGGTGGTTCAAATATTGTACGTTGAAAGTCAATCAATAGTACGCGGGATCGACATCGATCTTAATGCTGCACCTGAGAATGATACGGATGGTGATGATGGATATGATAGTAGTATTCCTTCTGATCACGAGGTCGATAGTGATAGTGATCCCGATGTGGATAAGGTCTCGGATGATATCAACGATGAAGGATACGATGGAAATTTTAACACGTCTTCAGTCGAGAACCCGAATCGACGTATTGTGATGCACAATAATCCTAGGGCACACATGTCGCTCATAGACGTCGATGCGGCGCATGCAGCCGAGTTCGCGGAGTACCCTGATATACTATTTGCTCACTGTTTGACCGTAGATTCTTAACTTGAGGAATTGTTCGTGGGCCAAAATTTTGAATCTAAGAAAGAGTGCGTATTTTCCATTAAGCGGTATAGCATGAATGTGGCGGTGGACTACAAAGTCACCGCGTCTAAACCAGCATTGTATATTGGAAAGTGTTGGAGGTCTACGAAAGGCTGCAATTGGCGGGTACGAGCCGCATTTATCTAAAAGTCGCAGATGTAGGAGATACGAAAATTTGTTGGGCCTTACACATGCATTTCAGCACGTATGCTAGAAGATCGCCGGAAACTTGATTCCAAAACTATATGTACATATATCATGCCAATGGAGAAGGACTTGCCGACCATCAAAGTTTCTACACTGATTGTCGAGATACAAGCACGATTCCAGTATCGAGTATCATATTGGAAAGCATGTATAGCTAAAAAAATGGCAATTGAGCAGTTGTACGGAGATTGGGATGCGTCATTCAATGAGCTACAGGGGTGGATAGTCGTAATGTGACATTACGTACCGGGGATTGCCATTGAGTTAGAGACACGACCTTATTATGGCCCGAATGACTAACTACAACTGGGAAGAAGAATTTTCCCCCATATGTTCTGGACGTTTGATTCCTACGTGCGAGCATTTCCTCACTACAAGCTATTTGTCCAGGTAGATGGGACTTGACTATATGCGAAATATACGCAGATCTTACTTATTACGGTTGCTCAAGATAAGAACCAGAACGTGCTCCCGGTAGCGTTTGCTATTATGGACAAGGAAAACATGGAATCATGAGAATTCTTCCTTACAAACTTGTAGAGGTATGTTGTTCGTGAAGATAATATTTGCTTCATCTCCGATAGAGAAGAGTGAATAATTTCCACTATTAGGCATTCTGATGTATCATGAAGATCCGTTTATTATAGCAGGCACATCGTGACTAATTTTCAACGAGAGTATAAGAATGCAGACTAAAGGAGGTAACTTATGAAAATGGGTAAAATTTAGTTTCAATTTATGTTTTTAATGTTTTAATTTGAGACTGTAACTTATCTTTTCTTAATACATACACAGCGTACGAGCTAAACTTTATAATAATTAAAAACAAAATAATTTTAAAATAAATTTAAAAAAAACAACAAAAAAACTACTTCTCTTTCCCTTTCTTCTCCTTTTCTCCTCTACTCTTACTAACCGCCTCTAAACGTACTCCTGTTTGGTGTGTATTTTAGGGCTTTCGCAAGTATACGAGTCAGGTTGTAATATAGTTTTGTTTACAACAAAATACTTGGTAAGTATTCCGAGGATCGTACCCAAAAGCTATAGTGATTAGAATCACTGCAAAAAAAAAGAATTAATTAGTACTATCTTTAGGGTTTATAGTACGAAAGAAAATAAAGACTTTGTGATCAAGAACATAAAGTAAGAAAATAAAGCAAAGGAAAGAGAGAGGGAAATTCGATAAACAGATTTGAGGAGATTAGGTCGCTTTAGTATGGGTTCTTCAACCATCGATTTTGAGGATTTTCTTCAATTACCTAGCTGTTACTTTAGTAGGATCTTTCGATCTTCCACCAACATAACGAGTCAATAGAGTCTACTTATCGCTAGATATCACAATCTAAACTAGTTTGGGGTAAAGGTGTTCACGAATGGGTAATACCAATTTTGGGTTAATTCCCACCTAGATGACTTTCTAGGGTTGTCAAACCTAGTGTTTATTTAACATTTTTCCTTTTCCAAACATTTGATCTGATTGAAAATCCTTGTATACAATAATTAAATAACCGTACTTCCACTCCCTAATCCCCCACAATGGGATTAGTTTCTCATGGTTTCTTCAAACATCATAAAATTAATAATATAATTTAACATGAAATTTAAGATTGAATAAATGAAGTAAAAGAAACTGATATTTGTATAGCAATCTGTTGGGAATAAAATCCACAATCGTTTATGCGAAATTACAAATATCGTTTCCAAAACGAAAAATGAAAATAACAAAGGAAATTGAAACTAAAGTAAGGGATTCGTGTAACCCTAAGTCAGTTGTCGTTCCTCATGTTTAAGTGGCATTGTAAAGACCAAAATGTCCTTCACTTGGTGTCAAATTCGTGTCCAGGAGTCGATGTCAAGACACACAGGAGCCTTGTCGTAACAATGAAATCAGTCTACTCTTCTGGGTCATTCGTACAGGCATTGTCGCAACATACCTCACCTATGTCGCGACATAGAAGGCAATCTTGATATTCTTTAAGTCTAGTCCCTTTGTTGCGACATAGATCAGTTCATGTCATGACATAGTGATCAACTTTATACTTATCTATCTTCCAAAGGTCTCCTGCACACTCACGAAGTTCATTAGTTAACCCTCAGGCCTCATTCGGCCTTAAAGTGAGAAAAGTAGTTCAATTTATTCCTTAAGAAAATACTAAACTAAATCCTAAGAAAAGAAAAGGAAAATGCTTAATTTCAAGCTCCTAAAGTGAGAAAAGTAGGTCAATTTGCTAGGTACAAATCCAGCAGATCAAACTCCTCCAAACTTAAGTCATTGCTTGTCCTCAAGCAAACAAAACAAAAGTAATAAAAAAGAAAAACATAGGAGCTTGAGTATGCATCATACAAGGATTGAGTTCGTAACATCCACTCTAGGCATTATATATCTTTTAATAATTTCAACATGATGAGCAAGTCACTTTACCATTTTCAATTAAAAACATCTAAGTTCAGTAAGTTACAAGAGATACAAATATTAAGGTTTCATTGGTATAACTCCATCAAAGCCTTATACAAGTACTTTAATTATCTTAGTACAATATAGATAGTCATAATGAAATCATGTAATGCCACATTCATTTATGCATAGAGTTGTTTAGGTCATATAGGTCTTTTCGACTTATAACGTTCTTAGGTTTATGAAATTCAAAGAATAGTAAGCACAAGAGGTTACAAACACGAAAACAGTTTGGCACATTGTATTGCTCCCTATTTTCCCCCTTTAATGTCCCATTCCTTCTCACCTCCTTATTTCTCCTTCTTTCACATTCCTTTTCTCTCCACTTAGGAAATCTCAACATGGTCTAATCCCTTTAACTAATCTATGAGTATTCTTCTATTTCTTGAGCAAGATTTTTCTCTTTTTGGTGTTTTTGTACTTTGTCACTTTTCATATATTTTCTTACTCATTAATTTTTTTCTTTTGTTTCTACTCATTTTTTTTCTTTCTTTTGGATTTTTCATTATTTTTCTCTTTCTGGCTATACTAAGGTTCATATTTCATATTGATTTTCCTATTTCACTCTTTGTTTTACAAACTCCACCTTGATGTGTTTACGTACCCTCAATACATATGGCCATAGTTTATTATCATGCAAAATAGGACAAAAGAAAAGAGTAAACACAAATAAACTTTTCAAGCTTAAGAGTTTGTAATGTGGCTCATCAAGAAGGGTCAATAAGCTAAAATATGAGTACTAAATGGTAGCTTAGAATAAGGTTTGCTATTTGGCTCTAAATGTATCAAAAAAATGCCTTAGGTCATCCTCAAACATGTCAATATGCACAAATGTCAATTTAATCATATAATCCTAAAATTACTACCTATTATATATACTAGCATGCTTATTTCCTCATATCATTCACAGTATTTGGTACAAATAATACCTTTTTATCTATATTTAGTGTAACTTATAAAACTTGTAGTTTCATGCTCAAGAATTTAAAATTTCTTGTCAACAGCCAATTTTATCAAAAAATACAATTAACCTATTGTATATGCTCCTAACCAATCACTTGTATTTCTACAAACTCACGCATGCATAAAAAAATGCAATAACAAAGTGGAATAATTCCTATGTTATCCCCCAAACTTTAGATAACACATTGTCTTCAATGTGCAACCCCTAAAAGTAATGATCGAAGTTACCTGATTGATCGTGAAAGCTCCTCTTTTAATGGTGTCTAGTTTTGTCAAGATTCTAGCGAAATTAGTGCACTCAGATTGCACTTACTTTACCTCTGCTTGCATCGATTGCATCTCTCTTTCGATCTTGTCTAACCTTTGACCATATATAGTATGGTTAATTTGGACTGCTTTCTCTAGTTGCCTCTGCAAGAATGAAGGTTGGTAGTTCGGATTTCTCTGTTGGTTATTACTAACACTTCCTCATTGATTTCCTCCCCATCTAAAATTTGGACGATCTTTCCATATTTGAGTAAGGATTTCTACCCCTATTTCCAACATAGTTAACATCCTCATTGTTGGTGAAATAGTGGTAGAGAGGCTTATCTCCTGTTTGTGATGATGGTGCCCCTATTGCAGATTTAATTCGATTTAGTCTCTCCAACAATTGTTGATATTTATCATCTTCCTGAATCATTTTAACCGAAGCATATTTCTGCCAATATATGAAACTTTCAGTAGGTCACTGGCAAGAGTTCATCACCATGTTTTCAATTAACTAATAAGCATCGTTATAGGTTCTGTTCATTAGGGCTCCTCCTGTCGCATTATTTAACCTAGATTTGGCTGATGCATCTAACTCGTTATAAAAAGTTTATAACTGCAACTACTCTAGCATACCATGATGTGGGAACTTTTTTAACAATGATTTGAATCGTTCCCATGTCTCATGCAACCTTTAGCCCTCGAATTGTCGAAATGTGGAAATTTCCCTCCCGAGTTAGACTGTCTTACTAATGGGAAAGAATTTTTATAAAAATTTCCCTGTGAGTTCATCCCATATAGTAATAGATCTTGGTACCTGCACATCTAACCAAGAAAAAGAGTTGTCAGTAAGAAAGAATGTAAATAATCTAAGATGAATGGCATCATTAGTACCAATATATGAAACTTTCAGTAGGTCACTGGCAAGAGTTCATCACCATGTTTTCAATTAACTAATAAGCATCGTTATAGGTTCTGTTCATTAGGGCTCCTCCTGTCGCATTATTTAACCTAGATTTGGCTGATGCATCTAACTCGTTATAAAAAGTTTATAACTGCAACTACTCTAGCATACCATGATGTGGGAACTTTTTTAACAATGATTTGAATCGTTCCCATGTCTCATGCAACCTTTAGCCCTCGAATTGTCGAAATGTGGAAATTTCCCTCCCGAGTTAGACTGTCTTACTAATGGGAAAGAATTTTTATAAAAATTTCCCTGTGAGTTCATCCCATATAGTAATAGATCTTGGTACCTGCACATCTAACCAAGAAAAAGAGTTGTCAGTAAGAAAGAATGTAAATAATCTAAGATGAATGGCATCATTAGTAACACCATTATAACGAAAAGTATCACATAGCTGTAAAAACTGCTTTAAATGCAAACTAGGATCCTCAGCCATGGTCCTTCTAAATTGTAAATTATTTTGAATCATTTGAATCATAGTTAGCTTGATCTCAAAAGTATTAGCTGCTATAGTAGGTCTAGCAATACTCCCTTACGTCAGATCTATATTAAGTAAAGAGTACTCCCTTAAAGTTCTTTGAGCTTGTGCCATCAGTTTGTTTGCAGGGAGTTGTGGTGGTATTTTAACGTCCTTAATGTTGTTGTTAACATGATCAACGAGTGTGTCTTCCTGTTCTCCTTGTTCCTCAAGTGGTGGTGGATTTTGCATTTACTGTTGGTGTCTACGATTTCGTCTAATCAATGCTCCAAGTTAGTGGTTGGTTTTATCAAGTTTTCTTAGCTCCGAGTCATAAATTAGAAAAGAAAAGAAAAGCTAAAAAAGTAATAAGTATAAAAAAAATAAAAATAATCGTAACTATAGCCTAAAGATTTTCTAACTATTCAAGTAACAGTGCAAAAATAAAAATCAGTAAAAGCGTTGCCTCTTGATAACGACGCCAATAACTTGACCGCCTCCAAACGTACTCTCATTTGGTGTGTATTTTAGGGCTTCCGCAAGTATACGGGTCAGGTTTGTAATATAGTTTTGTTTTCAACGAAACGCTTGGTAAGTATTCCGAGGATCGTACCCAAAGGAGGCTAAGCGATAGTGATTAGAATCCCTACAAAGAAAATAATTTAATTAGTACTATCTTTAGGGTTTATAGTATGAAAGAAAATAAAGAGTTTGTGATCAAGAACATAAAACAAGAAAATAAAGAAAAGGAAAGAGATAGGGAAATTCGATAAACAAATTTAGGAGATTAGGTTGCTTTAGTATGGGTTCTTCAACCATCGATTTTGGGGATTTTTCTTCAATCAACTAGTCGCTACTCTATCAGGAAGTTCCGATCTTTCACCAACATAATGAGTCAATAGAGACTACTTATCGCTAGATTTCACAGTCTAAATTGGTTTAGGGTAAAGGTGTTCACGAATAGCAATACCAATTTTTTGTTAATTCCCCACTTAGATGACTTTCTAGGGTTGTTAGGTCTAGTATTTGTTTAACGTTCTTCTTTTTCCAAATAGTTGTTCCGATTGAAAATTCCTGTATACAATAATTAAATAACCATACTTTCACTCCCTAATCCCCCACAATGGGATTAGTTCCTCATGATTTCTTCAAACATTATAAAATCAATAATATAATTTAACATGAAATTTAATATTGAATAAATGAAGTAAAAGGAACTGATATTTGTATAGCAATTTGTTGGGAATAAAATTCACAATCGTTTATACGAAGTTACAAATCTCATTTCCAAAACGAAAAATGAAAATAACAAAGGAAATTGAAACTAAACTAACAACATGTATGGTTCAATGTAATGGCATAACCATTACAACTATATTCCACCGGCCCACCATAAACAACTGTTTGGTTTAATGGAATGTCGTATTATGGGCTTATTCCATTATGAGCTTATGCAATGAAATGGTCTGATTTCTATTTCGTTTCCTCACCACCGATTACTTATTCGTTGCTTAAGGAGGCCATCACCACAAAAACGCTCCCCACTTTACCCTCTCCCACTTTCTCACCTCAAAAAAGCTCTCACGTAGCCAGACAGTCACTCCTTTACTTCCTTCGACTCTGGCCATAGCACTCCTCACCTGTAAACATTTTCTCACTCCATTCCTTTCATTTTCCTCTTTTCTAATTTTTTTGCCCTCTTTCTTTGCTCTTTTTTTTGCTTTCTTTTTCTTTTTCTCAATAGAGTTTTCATAGCCTCTATTTGAATCTAAATAAATATCTATATTGATTTGTCCATTTTTAGGTTCGTTTTTTCCTTTTATCCGTTTCAATTTCTAGAAAGTTGAAGGTTTTGGATTTGAAATTTTGGGTCATTTTGACTTTGTTTAATTTGAGATAAAAATTGTTTTTTTTTTATTTTGATTTAGATTTTTCAGTACTTTTAGAAGAAGAACAAAAAAAGAGAGAGTTGGAAAAGCAAATGATTTTATCCAAATCCAAAATCCATGGTAACAAAAAAGTTAACTCTTTTGCTTTGCATTGGCTGTTTTTGTGCTGGAATGCTCTTTTCTAATAGGTAATTTCTTTAAATTTTCATTTCTTGATTTGGTTCTAACTTATATTTGCAGTTTGATGAAGTAGGTGATTGTAAATATTATATATAACTTAGTGAAAGCAATAGTTTTTTTGTTTTTTGTTTTTTTTTAATTAGTTCCATGGACTATATTATTTTCCTTTTCTTCTCTTTTTATTCACCTTTGGTTGTAGAGTTGCAAGCGAAAGTGACAACCAAGTGCTTCTTTGCTGTTGAAATCGATGGTAAGGCTATTGGAAGAATCGTTATGGGCCTTACATACTTTATAATCTTTCTTTGTTTTTGTTTTTATTTTTTAGAAATGGATGCTTCACAGAAAACTATTCTTGTTACTGATGGTGCTGGGTTCATTGGCACTTACACAGTGGTACAACTACTCAATGAAGGTTTTAAAGTGCCAATTATTGACAATATTGATGACTCTATTATTGAATCTGTTGATAGGGTTAAGGAATTAGTGGGTCTCGAGCTCTCTAAGAAACTCCAGTTCAACTTGGTAAGCAAAAAAAATTCCATCTTTTACTTGAAAGACGAAACCTTTGTTGTATGTATCGTTGTATTATGATGATCATACATTTGTGTTTTTATTTGTTTTAAGATCTATGATGGGATCAAAGCTTTTTCATATAGATTTTTTGTTTTGTTTGATTGCAAGGTGATTTGAGGAATAGGGATGACTTGGACAAGCTTTTCTCTAAAACAATGTACTCCAACTGAATATATACTGTAATCTTTTTTGGTTTTGGTTGTTTGCATCACAATGGTCCATTAATATATTGTCATTTTATAGTTTCATTTGGGATTATGCTTGCAAATGACTTAAAATGACTGTAATTTGACCATTTTCTTTGTTGAGGACAATTTTTACTTGGTATAGAACTTGGTAACAGGTATAGGCATAAAGTCTAACATTAATAAGGGTTGTACCTTTTTTTTGTTAAGGACAATTTTTACTTGGTATAGAACTTGGTAACAAGTATAGGCAAAAAGTCTAACATTGGGTCAGCTTGTAAAACTCGGCCATGGAAAGCTTTCATTAGTAGTGGTGAGTTTGCATAAAGATAGAACTATCATGGAGACTCTTATATTATGAGTTTGATTGTATTTTGATTTCTATTTAAGAAATGGACAAATTGGTACATTTATGTTAAAGTAAAGAGCAAATTGTTTTCTTACAGCACAATTCGGAACGACGGTATTACAAAAGAGGACGGATACTTTAAAGAATTTAGTTTAAAAGTGTTTAGTTTGCCATCGAAAAGTACTTTTGATAGATAAAATGTTTACTTTAGACGTGATGTTATGATATAAAATATGTATTTATTTAATGTTTAAATTCATTAATATTATATTTTTTAGTAAGGATATAAAAGAAAAGAATTTATTATTGGCTAATTATTAATATTATGATATATAAAATATAAATTTTAAATAGTTTTTAACAATTAATATTAATCATCTATTTTAAAAAAATTTGCTAAGGGTACTTTAGTCATTTTAACTTTTTTCCTTATGCTATTACAAATCTATTCCATCCAACCAAACACAAGAATACTATTACAATTCTATTCCATTCCATTCAACCAAACAATTGAATTACTGATTACATCTCTATTCCATTAAAACTCTATTTCATTATAGCCCTATTCAATTCCAGTGAACCAAATGTGCCGTAAGGGATTTGTGTAAACCTAAGTGCTAAAGGCCCTATTTATAGCCTTGGACAATCGTTTTCCTCAACCCTAGATCAGCTGTTGTTTCTCATGTTTAAATGGCATTGTAAAGATCGAAACGACCTTCACTCGGTGTCAAATCCGCGTCCAAGAGTCGATGTTACAACACACAGGAGTCGTGTCGCGACAATGAAGTCAGTCTACTCCTTTGGGTCATTTGTACAGGCGTTGTCGCGACATAGAAGGTAGTCTTGATATTCTTCAGGTTTGGTCCCTTTGTTGCAACATAAATCAGTCCACATCGTGACATAGTGATCAACTTCATACTTATTTGTCTTCTAAAGGTCTCCTGCACACTCACAAAGTTCATCAGCTAACCTTAGGCTTTAATCGGCCTTAAAGACAAAAAGCACCTTTTGCATTTTTACTCAATTTATTCCTTAAGAGAAAACTAAGAAAAGAAAAGAAAAGAAAAGGAAAATGCTTAATTTCAAGCTCCTAAAGTACGAAAAGTAGTTCAATCTGCGAGGTACAAATCCAGCAGATCACTTACTTTTTTCTTCTTCTTCTTTTTTACCTCTAGATTTCATGAAACAAAACCCCTAAGGTCCCCCCTTTATAAGGACCCCTCCCTCCCTCACGCCGAATCAACCATTGTCTTGCCCTTTGCCTTTGCATGCATGCATGCATCCTCCCCACGCCATTTCCCCATGCATGCTTCCCTTCGACAGACAGCTGCCACTAATGGGACATGGGTGCTGACTATGGGATAGGCGTTTCTGGTGCCGCCTATTGAATGGCCACCACTTGTCAAGTATACCAAACTCGTATTTTATAATTGAGTATACCTTAAGTATGTCTTTTTCGATGTCGCCTCTGAAACACCCTCAACTAATAAAATCTTATTTTTTATTTTAAAATTTAAAAATAAAAGAACAGCTTTTGTCAGGTAAAAAAATGGTGCCGCCTCTAAGTCACCCTCCAGCCCCCAAAACATACCATTTTGACAATTAATCTGTATTCCATACCATTTTTTTAATTTTTGTATTATTTTGTAATATTTAGGTAAAAGAAGCCTATTATTTCATTGCAAATTGAGGAGTTAGAAATTTTTTTGGACTGAAATTAAATTATATTTTTACGATAGTAAAGTTAAATTTTCATCATTTTAATATTTTATATTTTATAGTTTTTAAAAGATTAAATCAATTTTTTATTATTTTGAGGGGTTAAAGTGTAATTTTACCATTACTAATTTAAAATTTTAGAAATTATAAAGGGTCTAAATCAAGAACTTACCATTTTAAGGGACGCCATTACCCACCATGGATCTCTGCTAAGCTTTGCCACTATCCATGACGATTCATATAATTTTATTAGTATATTTTTCGTTAGGTTTGAGGCATAAATTGATATTTTAATTTGATATTTTTTTAATGTGATACTTGTGTTTTTTTTTTGTTTAATGTAGTATTTACATTTGACAAAAGTTGTACAATGCTAACCTTTTATTGTTTAATTCAAGTTTAGAGTTGATTTAATTAAAATTCATAATTAGTTAATAATATTAGCAAATAATTTTCATCAAATCAACCTTAAAATATATAAATTATATTACATACTGTATTTGACAAAATAAACGTAAAATTGAACAAACTCACAATTAACACTATATTTATTCTATTTACAAAATCATAAAAATTGAAACCTAATAATTTTAGCAATTAACTGTCATCAAATTAACCTTGAAACTTGAATTAAATACTAAAAAGTTAACATCGTTACCTTTAGGTACCAAAATATACAACTTTGTCAAATACAAGTACCAGATTGAGCTAATAAATAACATAATTATCACATTAGCAAAAAAATCAAACTCAGGTGCCAAATAATATATTAAGACATTTTATTATGGTAAGATACATATTGATTGTAGTGCGACGTAACATGTCATTTTTTATTTATCATTATTTTAATTTACATTTATATATATATATATATAGTCATTTTTAAAACATATTAATATATATACAAGTATATCTCAATTTAAAAAATTATTTATAAATGCTGGATAAAAATAATTGAGAAATTATGTTGTTTTTTTAATTTATTGATCTATGCCGTTTTTAGAGAGAGAAAGGAAAACGTGTCCTACAAGGTGCATTTTCACTGATCTGGTAGAGAAAGTGCGCCTTGCAGAAGTTTTCTTCTCATCCAAAAAAAGGTGTCCTATGTGGTGTGTTTTTACTGTCAGATTAATGAAAACGTGCCTTGTAGGACACATTTTTCGTTTTAAAATTAAAAATTTGTAAATTTATCCGGCGTTTGAGATAGACATTGTTATAATTTTAAGGTATGTTCAAATTTAGTAATTTTTTCTTTGTAAAATATACACAAAAACTTACACAAACCCTATACAACATTAATTTACTAAATTTCCATTTAAATCCTTCAAGAATTACAATATTTGTAGCATGACCCAAAATATTCAATATCCTTAACTTAAAAACTTATGTACATGCATCCCAATTGTAGTGAACAAGATATGTATATTTTAAATAAGTTTACATTGCGAATGTAAAACAAAATAAACAACTTCGAAAAATTACAAACAGACATAATCATCGATCCCCCGAATGTGTGCCACAATCAGGTGCGTGTCGGGTATGCCTAGGGTTTCGTCGTATTGTTTAGGTTGGAGACTCCACTTAGATTACGGCCTCGTCTTCATGTGCATGTCAGGGTTGATCGGTGACCTCATCTCCTCCCTTGTTAGATGAATGTGACCGTGTCCTAGCCGACCATATTGCTTCCCCCTGATCGAGTCGGCATTTGTGAGAAAGACCTAGCTCAGAAGAACAACGATGCTGGGGGTGTTTGCGACACTATCGATGGGCCACTATATGGTATCGCGTGGGGCAATGGCACATGGGACGTGTAATATGATGCTGGGGTGGCGTTCGTGCTAAAAATATCCTTGGAGAAGGTGTCGGTGCAGGGAATGATTGTGCGAGCTGTGGTGCTTGTGTAAAATAAATTGGTGATGACTGTGTTGGTGTAGGGAATGAACGCACATGCTGTGGTACTGGTGTAAAATAAATTGGTGCATTTTGTGATAATGGTGTAAAATAAAATAAGTTAGTGACAGGAATAAATGAACCATACTGATCGGGAGGTTGCACGAGAATCGGGTTTGCGTCTGCATGTGGAGCAAATGTCGATCTGTCCATAACATGCACTCCCGAACTTGGATTGATGGGCCCTCGTCTTGGCCTCTTACAACGACGTTCCCTACTCTTTTTTGTAGTCGATAGTAGATATGAATTCCATTATGCTTGAATCAATCCATGTAATCTGAAGATGTCGCCAACTCCGATGTTAGATACAATTTACGTGTTGGAAAGTAATTGTACCTGTGCTGCCACATCTTGATATAATTCTTGTGGAATGTTGCCCATTTAATCCAGTCTCCCCCACATGTCGATCTTGTGCAGGTCATTGAGCTCCTGAGGTTGCAACGGAATATGTTGCGTACACCCGAACGTCGCATCTCTCGATTGGATTCATGCATTTAGACCATTGCAAAAACGACCAATGACACTTTCACGTGCTAGATGCTACGGTTCACCAAAAGTTCCTCCTAAACGCATTCATGGATCCTTAAATCCACGTATGGCATCTATACGAACTGCAATACGAATTTATAAATTTCAGCAAGTGCCTAATATTTAATTTCAAATGTTTTAACAACTTGTTTTTCAGTGGTGTAGGAATCAGTGGTTTCGGGATCACAATTTCGACGAGAGAGTCTATAGATATATTTAATTAATATTTATGATTTAAATATAGTATATAGTGAATCATGATTTAATAAATTTTATTAATTGGTTAGTTAGTCAAGGTACAAGTGGTGTGTATCGAAAGTTAAGTGATTTTGGAAAATGAGGTATCGGGACCTCATTTTTGTAAGCCGAGTCTGTGAATATTTTTATTCAATATTTACGTAGATTTTATATAGGTGAATTGAAGTTTGGTCCAAAATTTTTGATAACTTGATAGTTAATTAATAAAAAAGAACTAAATCGTAAAAGTGATAAAAGTTAATTACTATAATTTTTATTATTAAAGGGCTTAAATTAGAATTAAATCAAAGTAAAATGTGATAATTAGACCGTTACTAAGTGTAATGAATGATTTTTTCTTAGTAAAAATATCGAGGCTTTTTATTAATAAAATGAAACTAAAAGGACCCCATTTGCAACTAACACACTCAACCACAAGTGGAAATCCAGCTGTAAAATAATAAAGGAAACCACATAAAAAGTAGAAAACTGAAATAGCAAAATTAAATGAAGAGCCTCGATCAGAATGAAAGGAGGAGTCCCAAATGAACCAGAGAAAACCATTTATCTTCTCCTGTAGACAAAAATGTAGATTCGACCTCTTTCCTTCAAAAATTATCCTTCTAGAAAGTTAAGTTACCTCCTCAGACGAACCTGAGACGTTTGCCCAGCATCGGTCCCGTTCCATCAGTTCTCTTGCTTCCTCAGGTACATCTTCTACCCAAAATTGAGGGCTTTGAAACTTGAAAGCAATTTGAGCCATTTTATGCGCAACTTCGTTTCATTCACGATTAATATGCTGAAAATAAATAGAGTTTAGCATTAGGGCCTTCTATTTTATCGCATCTATATAGTTCCTAATTTCAGAACGACCTGTGGTTCGTTTCTGGAGTTTCACAATTGTAGATCTTGAATCCCCTTCCAAAACCACCTCCCGAAAACCCATTTCAATCGAGAAGTCGAGGGCTTGAAGGCAAGCCAAGGCTTTTATCGAGAATGCAGATGCCATGCTTTTGTTTACAATTACCCCACTGCCCATAATGAGACCTTGGTTATTATTGATGATAAACCCTGAAAATGACTCTCGACTCTAAGGTTTGAAAGCCGCATTGAACTTCACTTTCACAAACGATTCAAAAGGAGGACACAATTTCCTGATTATGGGTCTTGGTTTCTCAAGTAAGTATGACTATGTCCATTTCTGCCATGAAGCTCTGAATTTTCGAGGTGATTTCTTTAACAGTTTGCTTTTTCCCTTCCATCACAAATTGGTTGTGAGAAAACCAAAGAGACTAAAGCGTGACTACTATTCTTCCACAGGTAACACGATCCTTTCTCTATAAAATATGTCCCAACCAGTCCCAAAAATTTTCATACTGTAGGTTCAACACCCAACTAAGATCTAATATGTTTCAAGATTCAATCGTAAGACCACAATCTGTCATCACATGCAACACAGATTCTAGATACAAACCACACCTTGGGTATACAAGAGAGGAGGAGATTCTTCTATTGTAAATATTATAGGTTGTAGGAATAAAGTGGTTCAAAAATTTCCTTGTAGCAATTTTTATCTTAGAAGGGAGATGTAAATCCCATATTTGTTTGTAAATGGCGCTCTTGTTTTGGGTGATAGCAATAGGATTTGTTTGTTTGTGAAACAACCAGTACCCACTCTTTACAGAATATTTCCCAGAATTATCACCCTTCCAAGAGAGGCTATCTTCATCAATAGAATGTGACAATGGAATGCAAGTAATTGTTACAGCTTCTTCCTCCGAGAAAATCGAGGTAATTAAATCTTTGTTCCACGTTTTCATGCTTACATCAATCAGATCTGAGACTATGTTAACAGAATTATTGACCACTGTATTTTGTATTCTGCCCCCAGACCAGCAAGGAAGCCACTTGTCCCTCCAAATTGAGATATTCCTACCCGAGACAACACTCCAGCCCACTCCATCCCACTCCATCCTCTAAAAACTTCCTAGCTGCAAAGATACTGCACCACACATATGATGGGTAAGCTCCTAATTGTGCATTCCAAAACTTAGTATTTGGGTAATACTTAGATTTAAATATTCGCACAACCAACGTATCAAGATTAACGATAAAACGCCAACCTTGCTTAGCGAGCAAGGCAATTTAAATTTGCACAAGTCACGAAAACTCACTCCCCTTTTATCCTTAGGTCTCTACATAAATTTTCCCAACAACTCCAATGTATCCCTTTCCTAGTAGCACTTTTCTGCCACCAAAATCGATTCATGATCTGCTCAAGGTCATGGTAAAGAGTCTTAGGAAGGAGAAAACAAGACATAGATAGGTAGGAAAAGCTTGAAGTATCGCCTTTATAAAAATCTCCTTGCCCCATTGGGAAAGAAAACGAACACTCTAATTCTCAATTCATCCTATCACAAATCTGTAAGAAGGCTTCTTTCTTGTTTCAGCCCACCAAAGTTGGCAAACTCAAATAGCGCTCCATATTATAAGATCTTCGTACCCCTAAACTACTCATGAGTAAATTACAATTCTAATCCTCCAAATTCGAACTAAAAAAGATTACGGACATATCCAAATTGATCTTTTGCCCTGAAGCACTCATATTTCTGTAAAATATCCTTAATCACTTGTCCACCCCGTTCCATTGCCTCACCGAAAATGATATTGTCATCAGCGAAGAAGAGATGTGTCACTGATGGATTGCCTTTATAAACCCATACCCTCTTTATCAATCCCTCCTACTTCGCAAGCTTAAGTAAGTTAGAAAAGCCTTCCGTACAAATTAAAAATAAATACGGACTTAGGGAATCTCTCTGTCGTAACCCTCTACTTGGAACAAAAAGCTCATTGCCCACCCTATTAATCAGTACAAAGTACGAAACAGACATTATGTAATGCATAATTAGCTCCACCCATTTTGAATCGAAACCCATATAAAGCATCATCTCTTTGAGAAAGACCCATTCTACCCGATCATAAGCTTTGCTCACATCGAGCTTTAAAGCAAACGATCCTTTTCTCCCCAACCTCTTCCTCTTCAAAGCATGCATCAGTTCATATGCCACCAGGACATTATCTAATATAAGCCGACTCGAAACAAAGGCCCCTTGTGCCTTATCGATACAACTATCCAATACCAGTTTAACTTTATTCACAAGGACTTTGGAAATTATCTTATAAAGGATCGAGCATAAGCTAATTCGTCGGAATAAAGACATCTCATTTGCACCTTCAATTTTCGGGATCAGAACGATTTTTGTGAAATTAATCTCATCCAACCGAATTTCTCTATTCAAAACCTGAAGTTAAAAATTGGTAATATCTTCCCCAACTATATGCCAAAAGCTTTGATAAAAAATTGCTAGGAAACCATCATAACCCGAGGCTTTTAGTGAACCCATCTCCTTCATTGCTATCAAAATTTCATTGTCTCGAAAATCTGTCAAAAGAGTGCTATTCATATCTAGAGTCACTGAAGAAATTACCCCTCTATATATGTCACCCCCGTCAACAGACCCTTTACTTTCAAAAATATTTCTGAAATAATCACAAGCTATATCAAACTTTTCCTTTTCTTCCTTGTGTAACACACCATTCGCATCTTTTAAATTTTGGATTCTATTAATTTTACGCCTATACGAAGCATGATTATGAAAAAGCTTAGCATTTCGATCACCATATCTTAGCCAATTTGTTCTGGCCCTTTGCTCCCAATGGATCTCCTCTTTGTTGACCTTCAAGTTTAGTGTCAGATTAGCTTCAATGATGTCACATAACACCTCGTCATCCACCTCAACTTCATACAAGTCTTAAGTCTTGTACGACATCTATTAATGGTGCGTCTATTCTCTCTCTTCCGGTTCAATGCCTATGTTGTCAAATCCTTTCCCAAAAATAACAAATAGTCCGAAATAATCAAATGAATTGAGTATGCCACAGTTTAGCAATCATCTCCTCACAAGAATCCTCCAACATCCAATAAGATTTAAACTTAAAACTGAATTGTTGATTTTCAAAATTAAATGCCCTCGTATCCATCAACAATGGACAGTGATCTAAAATAGAACTAGTAAGGTGTTTAATGTTGTAATTAGGAAAATTAGCGATCCATGATTCAGTAGCAACCCCCTATCTAACCTTTTGTGGATGTTATTTGAAGCGAAGTTTCCTCGTTCCCATGTGTACCACCGACCTCGAAAACCCATGTCTGCTAAACCACATTCTTTCAACACGTCACGAAAAGCTCTCATAGGGCACTCCTCTTTTAGTCTCCCACCTTGTTTCTCTGTATTTGACACAATTTTGTTAAAGTCTCCCATCATTACCCATAGCCCATCGAAATTCTACCCAAGTCTTTTCATCAAATCCCACGAATCTTGCCTTCGATGCCCGTCCGATGCACCATAAAAACCTATGAAGTGCCACTTCAAAGTTGTATCATTATCGGTAACTATGACATCGATGTAGTACTTACTAAAATTTCACAAATCCACTTCCACCCCACTCTGCCAACCCAAGCTTAATCCACCCCTTGTCCCATCAGCTGGGACATCAATACCATTAAAGTAACCAAATTTTCTACGAATTTTCTCCATCTTATTCTCATCTAACTTCGCTTTAATGAAGAAAATCACATGGGGACAACACTCTCTCAGCAGCTACTGAATTCTTCGAACTGATCATGGGCTCCCCATCCCATAAACATTCTAGCTTAGTATTTTCATAAGGCTCAGCCGCTGGAAAACTTTGTCCATCACACTATTTTCCTTCAGTTCCCAAACTTTCCACATGGACGATCGATCCACAACCATCGTCAAAATATCTTGGTTGTTTCTTTCCCTTAACAGTATTAATTGGCCGATGCTCACTTCTCATGTCCGGATTCATTGCATCAGATATTTCTTTATCCATAATAGGAATATTTGACTTTCCAGCCAAATTAATGCCTAAATTACTACTAGCATTTCTTAAAAAATCAGCCACATTATTGCTCATATTTTGCTTTCCTTTCCTTCCAAATTAGCACCCGATCTGTCGTCTTAATTGACGCTTGGCTCACAAAGCTAGATGCTACCTTCAGCCACCTTCTTCTTCGATATCGCTCTAAGAGAAATGTCCCACCCCATTGGAGGCTCTTGACTCCCTTTTACCATCTGTATAGGGCAAAAACTCTCTTCATGACCCAAACGACCACATATGAAACAGAAAGTGGTTAATTTTTCATATTTAAAAGTGGCAAAAACTTCTTTTGTTCTACCAAATATTCTACCAAATATGAGCTTCTTTTTCAATTTCAAAGGGTTTCAAATCTCTAACATAACCCTGATACGCATATAAGTTTTCAACCCCATTGCCACAGCTTTAGCATCATATTCCACAAAATTACCAATGAAATCTCCAAATTTTGAGGCCATAGCCTCCGTGTACAAACCATTCGGAATATTGTGTATCTGCACCCAAAAAGTCGATTTCAATAACGGAATTTTAAAGGATCAACTCCCTTCTGAACAATCTCAAAAACTAGTAAATGGTTGTTAAAGGTCCAATATGCCCCTTTTACAACCCACATCATATCTGTCTCACAATAAAATCGGAACAGAAACATTTTTCACCAATATCAGTATTAGTGACTTCACCAAATGGATGCCAAAGATTTGCTAACATTGTCCTCATAGATTGAAAATTGATCATGGTGGCAGTTAAAAAATAACCCACCAAATAGAAATTTGCACATTCTTCCCCCAATCCCTCTTCCGGTTCAACCTCCCATCCATCTCCCTCCCCACTAGCCTCTTCACCCTCCAACCACAAATCTGTTAATGTCACTTCCATGCTATTCCACTAGTGAGACAAAACGATATTACTGAGATTCGATCAACAATTACCACAAAAAACCTCACGCACCAAATGCTACAGGAGAGCATACAGACTTATGCTACAGGAGAGCATACTAGTTTTTATAAAGCAAAATGGTTATAGAATCCAAAATATGTTAATAATGCAAGAATCCACCTCTTATCAAATTGAAACAAACAAACAAGAAAGAGAAGATTACTTTTGATATTATGTTTGGCTTACTTTTTTGAGGGTATTTTTTAAGAGGTTACATTGAAATAGTTATAATTAGAATTAATATTACAAAATAATGTTTAAAATTTTTAATTGAATTATTTTATATGTTAATGAAATAATAAATAAAAACCTATCATCCTTTTATTTTGTCTTCCTCACCGTTTGAATAAAAAGAAATTGAAGGAAGCCATTGTTGAGCTTCAAGTAAAGGTTCGCCCATTGCATGGTAGGTCAAATCGAGTCTATTTTTTGTAATTTTTATGTTTTTGAGATCGTTGCAATTAGGTCCAGCTAACCCGTATCTCCATTTTCAAAAATTTTAAAGATTTGTAAAGTTTTCACTGATGAAAATTGAAGTTTTTTATGTTTAATAGTTTGATTATAAGCTTAAATATGTTTAAAGACTAATTTGTTAAGTAAATTTTATTAATTTTGTGAATAAGGGCTAAATTGTAATAATGTGAAACTTGTCATGAAATTTCTAAAATTATGTTTTTAAAGGGCTGCAAAGTGATGAAATTGTAATTGTATTAAAAATCAAAGCTTGATTTTGAAAGATATAATAGTTTCGGTTTTAGGGACTAAATTAAATAAAATGTAAAATTTTAGGGAAATTATGCAAAATGAATAAAATTATTATATTCATGAATTTAGATGGTTTAATGTGTGAAATGCTTATAATGTGAAATGAATTATTATATAAATCAAGGATTGAATCATACGGAGGAAAGTCGAGAAAAAAAGAAAATTGTAAAATAGTCCCTACGAATCAACTTGTTATCCAAATACATTAGGTAAGTTCATAGTGTATAGAAACATGTATTTATGTATTGATTGTTGGTGAATTGTGTACTTATATTTATTTATATTGCTTGAAACTTGAAATGTTATAAACTAATACCAATATGATAAAGGACTTATTTGAAAACTATTGAATACTTGTGAAACATGATTCATATGGGTTAAGAATGAATGTGATGACTTGTTTACAGAATGTGTATAGAGAACATGAAAGTGCCCCTGATTTATAAATATTACGAATATTGTTTAAATGCCCGTTTGAACGTAGTAAACGATTAGGATACGATTGCATTGGCAATAGGGTTCATTAAATGTGCCGATATCCAACAGTTCTTGCGAATTATTGAGTTGTATTTACGGTGATTCAAGCATGTTTCTGGGGGAATATGTTAGCCTTAGGGCTTGGCACTCAGTGCCCTAGCGTTTTTTTGGAGGGATGTTAGCCTTCGAGCTTGGCACTTAGGGCCCAGGCATGTTCTTGGTTGGTTAGCTCGTTTGAGCATTCTGGCGTATTTTGGGTGGTTAACCGAGTATCCGAATTATGTTGCTATAGTTTATCAAGCTAACTGTTAAAAGAAAATATATTGATTGATAACATGAATTGCTTGGAAATGATATGTTAGTATGACTATTGAAACATTAACTAATGAAACTGAATGAATTATGAGTATGTGTTTAAAATTTGTTTGGAAACAATATCAAAATGACTAGACGGTTTATAGTTTATATGTATGAAATGCTTGATTTATAAATGTGATATGTAGTGACAGGGTTATATGTTTAAAAGAAATGATATTTGATTAAGAATATGAATTGATACGATCAATTGGTCAATATGATTCATATGTTGGAACTTTCCTATTGAATGATATGGAAATATATCATATTAATTGATTGTGCGATTATACGATTGATACGTGAAATGCTCACATCGTTGTTGTAAATATCTTGAAAAGAAATTGTATAAAATTAGTTATATCTATTTACTTAATGGTAAACTAATTCTAAGTACTTATGAACTTACTAAGCATGTCAAATGTTTACCCCGTTTTATTTTCTATCTTTTGTAGTTACATCTCTACGGAACTTGGCTATCGGATCACTTCCATGGCTCACACTATCCAGTGTCGCTTTTGGGAATATTTTGTTCATTTTGGTTCAATTATAAGTGGCATGTAATAGGTGTGATTTATATATATGTGCTTGGTGTTCAAATTTATGAACTTGCCTATTTTGTTATGTCTTTTAGTATTGTATTAAAGCAAGTTGATGAGGAGATTGTTTGGTAAGCTTGCTTATGGCTCATTACGATAATCTTGAATGTGGGATTGTGTTTGGTAAATGATGGAATGAGATGAATAGTTGATAAGCAACAATTTGTTATGGAATGAATTCTAGGTGAAGTCTTGGTTGAAGCATATGGCATAATGATTTGATCTTTGATTTGGAGATTATAGAAATGTTGTTTATAATAGTTCTTATGATGGAAAATGAAGTGGTGAATACACTTTGGTACATGCTTGATAATTGGTGATGCTTATGATATTTGCTTAGCTATGCTCAAACTTGTGTGAAATATGAAAACACTTTGGTATTGAATGTTGTTTGTGATGATGCCTTATGACATATTGGTTAGGAACATAGGATGGTGTTTTGGGTTGTGTTTTGCTATGCTTTTGGTGTGTTTTGAATAGGTTTATATAATGGTATAAAATATGCTTGTTGCATAAATGAACATAGGGTTTAAAAGCTTGTTTTGTAAGGTACATGTGAAACACACGATCGTGTGCCACACTTGGGCATGTGGCACAACCGTGTGATCATTAGATTTTGGGAAGTGATTGTTGTACACGACCTGGTTGACACGGCTATGTGACCTATTACACATGACTTCGGTTTGTTACACGACTTAGGTACATGGCCATGTCATCTACCTCCACACAGCATCAACCTGTCACACGGCTTGGCCACATGGTGTGTGACCTCTATTTTGCCTGTTTACCTATCTTTTCGTAAAAGTTTCAAATTAGTCCTGAATTTTTTTCGAGTTGGTTCAAGAGCTTTGTAAGCTCGATGGAGGCTTAGTTTTGGTTGTAACTCATATTATACTTGAATATGAAATGTTTTGTTGATTTATTGAGTATTAAAGTAAAAAATATATGTGAACTATTCTTTTGACTGTTGTAACATCTTGTAGCTCAGGTTCGGCGATCGGACCGGGTAAGAGGTGTTACAAGGGATTAGTTTGAAATTGTATCTGTAAAATTTGATTCGTAACTTGAATATCTTTTTATTTTCTTACTACGCTATTCGTCTCAAATGCGTAAATGCTTTGTATTTTTAGTTTAAATTAGTTTAGAAATTGATTTATAATTATTTGAAACCCACTGATCTGTTCTGGTAATGTTTAGAGATGTTTTAGAGTGTTTTTGGTCCAATTTTAAAGTCTATGGGCTAAGTGGTATCGTTACAAGTCTAATAGAAAGCAACTTGCTACGGTTCCAGGGACTTGAATTGGCAAAACTAGGGATTTGTACCACAACAAGTGCCCTAGATCTAAGCCACTGCATTGTTTTGAATCGTTTTGGCTTTTCGAGATCTGTTTTGAGTCTTGAACACCTCCGATCACCCCCGAGCAACTTAAAAAAGACCTTAAATTGTCTCTAAGGACTTTTAATTGTCCTAAACTTGTATTAGTAATTTTATAAAAATATTTTAAAGTTTTAGATTATGGTAAAACTCCAACTTATCTCAACAAAAACAAACCTGCTTTGAACCAATAATCTTCAAGCACTTGTTTTATGACTGAGAAAGTCCCTATTTACGCTCAATAACTTGAAATGATTTCCCCCGTTCAAAAAAAAGAAAAACCTTGAAATGATTTCTAAGCATAATAAATCATTTTTAAACTTGATTAATTTGATTTAAAGAATATTAATATATTGTAAAATGAATGTTTTCATAAAATAAAATTTTCGATTCAAGTTTAAAAATGCTTTGGTAGCACATTTATTCATAGCGTAGGTTGAAATAAATGAGGGGTTTTATAAAAATGATAATGTGATAAATTGTGCCATGTGGTATGTAATGATTAGTTTGCGTGTCAAACATTTTTATATTTTAGAGGGACTTTGCCCACAATTAGAAACCTCAAATTTTAGAAATAAAAATCAAGGTTAACTATTGTTATAGAAAATAGAGATAAAAAGAATGTTAAAAAGGAAAATTTGTTGAATCCTTTAAATTTTATTTTTTGCTAAATCATGAATTTTATTAATAAGAGAGGAAAAGGAAGGTACAAGGAAACATTTCCTAAACAGAGCCTTGCCTCAATAACCTGTCGATAACCAGGCATAAACCAACAAATCATAGACACCAGAAAGGCATAGACTAGTAACAATGATTAAACTAGCTTCGAGTTCTTAGTAACAAGGACTAAACTAGCTTCAAGTCCTTGACACTAAAAACCTAAATTTGAAATCAAGTTTATAAAATAAAAACAAACAACAATCACCATAGCTCATATTTTGAAAAGAATGGAAGAGTTTTTCTTTTTTTACAACCGTGAATATAAAAGGGAAAGTTTCATATCATGTTCCTGAACGTTTTAATTTATCACACTTTAGTCCGGTATCGTCATTGTGTCAAACATAATCAATAAAAAGTTATTTTAAAAAAAATAAAATGGTACCGCCAACCAGTCAAACAATACCGGTATTCACTATAAAAAAACATCCCATTTTCATAATTAATCTGTTTTCTACTCTATTTTTATATTTAATTAATTTTTAGTATTCTTCTTATAGAAAAAACCCGACAAACAACACATGACTTTGGCTGTCCTGGTGAGATAGTGCTTAAGCACATGGGTTGTTGCTTGGCCTAGTGCGTGTTTGAAAGCTTTGGTCTCATCTCAGGTAGTTTCATTTTCCTTCTACATATAATTGAAGTGTACAATGTTGTACCAAGTATACGATTTCTGAAGCAATGTCTAATGCGTATGATCCTTTAATTAGGTTGTTTTTTTTTCGGACAATTTCAGCTGAAATATAAAAAGAAGATAAAACATGGCTCAAATGCAAAGGCAGAGAGTGCCTTTGAATTTGATTTGAGTCAATAATATGTTGGTTGTTGTTATTATTATTATTCAGAACAGGCATGTGCTGGTCACTGCCATCATGCAAAAGCTTTGGTGCAAATGGCATGAAAATGGCCCCAATTGTGTTGCTTTACGAGCTGTCCATCTGATCAGTCTGGTTTGCCTGTCTTCCAGTCTTTCTAGTAATAGTGACCATAAAACATAATGTAATATAAAAAGTAACACAAATATAACAAGACTTGTTCATGGGCTGAGCTATCAGTACAAGCCCGAAAGTATGTTCAAAATTCGGGAAAGTATGGACAAAAATAGTAAGCTTGAAAAATGGATTTGGGAAAAAAAATTAGGCCCGTTTAAAATATGAACTGGGCTTGAGTTTGAACATTCAAGGCCAGAGCCCAGCCCGACCTGTTTTAAGTTTATAATATTTTATATTATGTTATTTTTATATAATATTAAAAAATAAATATATACTAAATATATAATACTATTCTAATGTAAATATTAAAAAATTTTAATGTTAAAATGACTATATAAAATTTTTAATAAATAAAAAATATATAAAATTATTAAATATTAAAATAAGATAATATAAATATAATTTTTTAAAATTTAAAAAACAATATGGATGGGCTTAAAACGGATTTGGGTTAGTATTTTGCAAATATAGTCTGGTCGGGTTTGGACAAGTATAAAATATGTTAATATCATGCTTAGACTGGAGTCAGCCCATGAACACTGCTTAATATAACTACATAGGGAAAAACCCTAAAATGGAATATTTCTACTTTAATCCTCCAAAATTTACAAAATTATAAATTAATATATAGTAAAATTATAATTAAGCCTTCCAAAAATACTAAAATTTCAATTATGTCCTTTTGGAACCATAAGGATATAAACCAATTAATACGATATAAATATACAAATTATAGAATTTCTCATCTTTCAAATTAAAAGATCAAATACAATATTCTTGAACAAGATACAATAGGATATTAATATGCACGTTTGACATATCTATAAGCTATATATATATATATATATATATATATATATATATATATTAGTGGTGTCTGAATCAGACCGAATTTATTGGTCAGATCGATTGGATTAAAAATTAATGGGGAATTGATCTAATTAGAGATATAAAATCAGTTGATCTGTGAATTGATACGAATCTGTAGAATTAAGTTAAAAAATTATTGAACTAATGGTTGAACATATTTTTATAATTATTTAAATAATTTTATTTCTAATTTTAAATTTTTTAATAATTTATTTACTTTCAATCGTCTATTGAACCAAAAACCAATGATCTGATCGGGTCGACCATCAATTCGATCCTAAAACATTGTTATATATATAAGGAATGCTCTAAAGGACACTTGTCTTGCTATTTATTTACATTATAAACTATGGTTCAATTTTAATCTTAATCCCTCTACTTTGTTTAGATTATATAATAATAATAATAATAATAATAATAATAATAATAATAATAATAATAATCAAATTTCGATTTTTGTTTCTATACTATGCTTAAATTTGAGATTTAATATTTGTATTTAATTTTTGACATAATTTGGTACTTTAAATCTTATAATATGATTAGTTTGTCCAAATACTTTATTTTTAATTAAATATAGACGTGAATTTTAAGAATTGTTAACGACGTTTGTAAACACAAAATTTGAGTTGAAAGTTCACTTGAAAATTTGACGTCAAATTTTATTGATAACTTCAAAAGAGGTTACAATATTTGAAAATTTCTTTTAAAAAAAACTCCTTTGATTTTTCTCTTCAATTTGAACTTCAATCCAAGAATCGTCTCACTTGATAATGGAAGGATGTGGTTTTCTTCAAGGGTTACCAAGACTTGATCTTGAAAGAGAGATGCTTGGTTGAGAATTTTATTTGAGTTGATTTGGATTTAAGGATCATCGAGACTTGATTTTGAATCAATAATGTCTGCTACAAGGGTCGTTGAGAATTGATCTTGAAAATGATTTTGGACTTCCTTTTGTTCAGTTGATTTAGATCGAAAGATGACTTTCTTCATAAATGACTTTTGGCTTCTTCTTCATGGTTGAATTGGATAAAAAAAACTTTTCTTCAGAACTATAATTAGGTGTTCTTTAGAATTTTTTTCAAGTTCTTCGACTTCTTCAAAAATTTCTGCGAAGACCTTCTGGGGTTTTTGGACTTATGAATATTTAGAATGGCTAGGGATAACAATTTTTTATAGTTCTAATTACTCGAATAAAGAAAGTTCTAACAGAATTTAACTATTTCATTTGATTGTTACAAGAATTTAAACTATTCCTGGATGTTGGATGATGATTGATGAGGACTAAGATGAGAGATTTTAAATTCTACATTTATTATTATTAAATCTCAACTTAACAAAAAAATATAAATTTCAAAACAACATATAAATATGAATCAATATCCAATGCAATGCATAAACTTTGGTTTAGTAAAATTACATATATAAAATAATTTTGATTCCAGTTTCAAGTTGACATTGTTTTATTTATTTATTTTGCACACAAACAATTATATTTGTGATATATTACTGTGTGGGATAAAAATAAATTTATAAGAAATTAACGAAGGCTATTTTTTTTAATATACTGATGTGATTACATGATAGTATCTATTCATACTTTCTTAACCTTTTGACAACTCACACACATTTTACGCACACAGGTGCTCGAACCTGAGACCTCTAGGATGAATAATATCTTCTTTTTCACTGAAACCACTTGTTGAATTCAATTATGACTATTTGTTAATAATCAAATAACATAACTTTTGATTACTTATAATATTTCATTTGTAACTATTGAAACACAATATATATTTTGAAAATGTTCCAACATGATCTTATTCAAACCATGTAATCAAAATTAAAATTTTACATATATAATTGAATAAAAAACACAGCTCCATTTGTATTATTACTTTAAATTAATTTAAAATTATTGTATTAAGATTTATCTGCTTTTAAATAATTATATAAATTAACCGAAGTAAATTTTGTCATAATATAAGTTATAGATTATACATGTATACTAATATTTAATATTTTTATTGAGTTAGTGTAAATCTTCAATCGAGTCTTAATTTAGTAGAAAATTTAACAAAAAAAATTTATTTTTATAAAGTATAAAATATTATTTTGAAGGTAATTTTATTTTTTCATATAAAATTTAAAAAAATACACATGATGAGATTTGAACTTAAAACATTATGATTTTTAATAACTCAAACTTATCATTTCAACTGAACTCATAATTGACTGTTATATCAAATTTTTAGAATTTTCAACCAAAATTAATTTTCCAGCAATGAAGTTTAAAATCACCTAAAATGTGTGGGAAAAAAAACTTTAGAAAGGAACTAGTAGGATCTAATAATAATAATAATAATAATAATAATTCAATATTTTCAACATTTTCCTGTAAGTGCATGATAGCTCATATAACTTTTATGGTGAAATAGTAGATCCATTTAACAACTTGTTTTGAATTGTAGGCTCAAAATAATAGAAATCCTGAAAGCGCTTTTAATATTATTTTATTTTATGAAAATAGAGACTATACTTGATTGTTTACTGTTCTTTGTCCGGGACGTTGTTGCCAACATCTCTTATGTGTTAATTTTAAATTTTGTTGCTTGTTACGGAAACATAAAATAAATTTAGGGTAAATTTCATCATAGGTCACTTTAAAATAATGTCATTCTTATTTTAGTTATTTTAGTTTTTTTCTCAATTTAATCATTTTAATTAAAACAATCTCCCGAATTGGTCACTGTTGTTAATCCATTAATGGATTGATGATGTGATTTTTTTTTTACTTTTGATTAAAATTAAAAACTTATTTATAATTAGTTCAAAAACACTTTTTTTTATTAGCAACATAAGACTAAAGTTTGTAAGTTTTCTTCTTCTTTTTTTTATACTTTTGATTAAAACTAAAAACTTATTTATAATTACTCCAAAAACACTTTTTTTTATTAGCAACATAAGACTAAAGTTTGTAAGTTTTTTTTTTCCCTTTTTCTTCTTGTTTGTTTCCTGAGAAAAGTAAACGAGGAAAATGAGGATAATTTTGACTCTTTTAAAACAAGCCAACCCCACTCTCATGGATGACTTCTAGTAAATGAGATTGCTATTGCTCCTATGAGTATTACACGCACACGAAACAAAAATTAAAATACTGAAACTTTAAACTTTTATTAATTAATATCTTAACAATAAAAAAGAAAGAAAGAAAAACTCCCGATTTATCATCAACAACGTCAACAAACAAAAAAAAAAAAACTCTCCCGATTTATCATCAACAATGTCAACTTCCTTTTAATTTTCAAAATATATAAAAAAATTAAGAATGTGGTTGGAGATCATTTACAAAATTATTATTTACCAATTGTTCCGGTGTTTCTGTTATAAGAGTCAACGATGTTTTAGATGTTGAAACCTCTGATTTTAATGTTATTTTCTCTATGGCCAATTTGTAATACTCTATATCCGATTCGGTCACTTGACCCGAGCTATAAAGTATTACAACTGAAAAATATTAACATTATTTACTATATCGACATAAATGATTAAACAATTCATTATATATTATAATTACAATCATTCGATGATAATCAATCATAATCGAGCATACGAAGCTATTAAATCAATCCGGGAACAAATCTAGAGTAATTTGAAACTTTTACAAAAATCCAGGTAAAAAAAAAGTGAAAACAAGGGTCACATGGCACTCTACGTGCTTAATCTCCTCAATAACACTAGTCTTCTTCCCCAAAGCTTCGAAGACCCGCTCCTACTGTGGAGCAACTAAGAATTTCAGATCATAGCGGAGTTCGTCCTCAAAACGATCACTCTTATCCTATTCAGTGGCCACTAAATGCTCAGCCTCAGAAACTCGGGGATTTTTTATTTCAATAATACAAAAATAAAAAAATACCTAAATGGTATCCCACCACCATTATTTATGAAAACAGTATGACGTGGGTGGTGGAGACGCAACACCACCTTTGTTTTCTAACCCTAATGATTAGCCTGTTATACAAGTATTTATATATTTTAAGGGTGGATGGTAGTGGATAGGCGACACCAGTATTTTACTACTATACACGAGTAAAATCGAGTTAAAATACGTGTATGAGGGGTGAAGGGTGCCTGATAGGCGACACCAGTGAAGGGTTGTCATAGGCGGCACCCAATAGAGGTTTTGTCATAGGTGGCACCCAGTCCTATTTAACTAGTGTTTTTGAACGGTTTATAAGATAAGAAGAGAAGAGGAAAAAATATTCTGTAGAAAAAGAGAAAACAGAGAAGAACTCGTAAGGTCAGTAGATATTAATTTTATTTTTTTACATTATTTTTTTGAAATTGCATATTGAGAAATTAAATTATTTTTACAGATTCAGTATTGAAATGGATAATCAATTTTTCGCATGTGTTTATTTCGATGGAGTAATTTTGACAACAGTTGGATGTAAATTTGAATTTTGGCAATAAATAGCAATGAGATTTAATAAAATGTCTCAGTTGATGAAATGAAGAAAAGTATCAGTGCGAAAATTATTAGACATCGTGGGAGGAGGATCTCGAAACTATTCTACAAAATTTTCAATTTTGACAGATCCCATCAAATTCACCGAGATGGAACTTGTAGACGATGAAGACGTGGAGACAATGATCACTCTTTATTGTTGTAATCGGAGTTGCCAAACTGACTCGATTCAGTTATTTGCTAAGTTAGCTGATGTGGAGCCATCTAAAGGTTTCACTCAATTAAGTGAAGAACATGAAGTTCAAAATCTGTGTATGGTGGTTCCAAGAGCGTTCACTGATAGGCGATCAACTATATGCAGGATCGACATCGATCTTATTGCTCTACCTACTTCTAAGAACCTTAACCCAAGTCCCTATTTACAAATGCATCCAGCGGTGATTGAGACTGATGCAAATGGTGATTATGGATATGATAATAATGATCCTTATGATCATGAGGTTTAGATTATAGTGATCCCGATCTAGATGAGGTCTCGGATGATATTAATGATGAATGCACGAATGACGGTGAAAATGTTAACGCATTTTCAGTTGGGAACCCGAGTCGAGGCATTATGATACACAATGATCCTAAGCCACACATGTCGATCATAGGTCCCAATGCGACACATGCATCCAAGTTCTCAAAGTACCCCAATATACTACCTGTTCACCGGTTGGGCACAAATCTAAACGTGAGGAGTTGTTCGTGGGCCAAAAATCCGTGTCTAAGGAAGTGTGTGTATTTTCCATTAAGCGTTATAGCATGAATGTGTCGATTAACTACAAAGTCGTGTCAAAATCGATATTGTATATTGGGGAGTGTTAGAGGTCAGCAAATGACTGCAATTGGCGGGTATGAGCCTCATTTATCCAGAAGTTGCAAATGTGAGAGATTCAAAAATTTATTGGGTATCATACATGCACTTCAACACATATCACGCAAGATCATCGCAAACTTGATTCCAAAACTATTAGCACATGCATTATGCTAATGGTGAAGGACATGCCAACCATTCATGTTTCGGTATTAACTATAGAAATGCAAGAATGATTCCAATACCGAGTGTCATACCGAAAAGCATGGACAGCTAAACAGATGACCATAGAGTAGTTGTACGAAGATTGGGATGCGTCATACAATAAGCTACAGGGGTGGATAGCTGCTATGCGGGAGTACGTGCTAGGGATTGTCATTGAGTTGCAAACACGATCTTATTATGGCTCGGACGACCAATTACAATCGAGAAAAAGAATTTTCCATCGGATGTTCTAGACGTTCGAACCATGTGTGCGGGCATTTCCCTACTACAAGTCGGTTGTGGAGGTTGGTAGCACTTGGCTATATGGAAAATATACACAAATCCTACTTATTATGGTTGCCCAAGATAAGAACTAGAACTTGCTCTTGATAGTGTTTGCTATCGAGGACAAGGAGAACATGGAATCATGGGAATTTTTACTGACAAACTTGCAGCCGTTTGTTAATAGGGATGGTAATATTTGCATCATATCTGATAAAGTGAAGGGAATAATTGTCGCGATTAGGTATTCTGGTGTTACGTAGAGATCCTTTGACTACATCAGGAACATAGCGGTTAACTTCCACCGAGACTACAAGAATGTAGATTGGTGGAGAAAAGTTGTGAAAATGGGTAAATTTTAGTTTCAACATATGCTTTAAATGTTCTTAATACTTCAACAAATTAATCAGGGACACGTGTTTGTCGAATATGTCAGGAAGGTAATAGATGTGAACTGTCCGAGATCGATGTCGATAAATGTAGAAATATATTCTCGACAGTTAAAAACTTTTCGAGTTATGGAGTCTATTAGCCGTCTACCCGGTAACTCACCTAAGTCCTACAGAGTTTATCTCCGAAACAGATGGTGTGATTATTGAAAGTTCCAGTCACTTTATAACCTTTATGCACACGACGTTGTAGCTTATGCTCACACCTCAATTAATGCTGAACAATATATCGATGAGGTGTACACTCTCGAGTGCACATTACGTATTTGGAGAAATGAGTTCCTCGTCCTGCGTGATCTGTCTACATGGGAAGTGCCTCTATCGACTTTTGAGCTTGTCTCGGACAAGAGGTTACGTAGAAAGCCAAAAGGTCTCCCATAAGTCACCAGGGTTCATAATAAAATGGACATGATGGAGAAAATCGATGGCAAACTTTGTGGCATGTGTAGAGTAGCTGGTCATAATCAAACTAAATGCTCGCATCGAACTTACCATATTGGACAATCATCGTGATCGAGTGGAACATGAATTAATGTACTCCATGTTTAAGCTTGTAATAAAAATTTTATGATTATGATAGATTTTCATATTTATATTTTCTCATGTGTATTGTTTTCAAAAATATCAAAATTATATTTGTGGTAAATATAAACTTGAAAATTAAGAAAAAAAAGTAAAAAACCTAGAATTTAATATAATTAAATTAATACAATCTTGAAAATGTAGTAAATATAATGTTACACCCCATAAAATTGATGATTCGATGGTGTCGTCCTAGGGTTAAATCGTTATGGTGCTCGGTGTTGACGTTGAGGATGCTCGCGGTGGTCATTGTTACCTTCACCTGAAACATCGTTCATAGCATCCATCGATGATCTATGAGGTGTGCAAAACATGCTCGAGAGATCATATGTCCTAAAGGTTTGCTCGGGAGGGTTGCGTACTGGGGTGGTAATGGGCTGAAGGTATCGAGCATCATTGATGATCTTGGATTCGATTGATGTGAATTGGAATCGGGAATCTTCGACTAATATACGTAGCTCAATGAGCTTGGAAAATAATCATCGACCCTCAAGTCTGGATGATAAGAACTACTCTTAGATTGTGAGTAAGACCGCTCGAGTTCGGGCATTGGCTCCGATTCGAATGTAGGAGGCAAATGTGGCAATCGGTACGAGAGGTGCCCTAGTCGTTGCATGTGTGGAGGGATTAGCATCGTTTGCCCACCAAATAAAAAGGGTTTCCCACATGCTATGTACCAACATTGGTACTCTTTTGAGGGCCGCAAATCAAATGCATAATCCATCCGGGGTCTCTGCCCCATCTGTTCATTCCATAATACAATATATTCTTCATGCTCTACTACCAAATTCTTGTCTTGTTTCCTCTTTTTGTTAATTAACTGTACATCCCTCAAACTCCGTGGATCATCCGAAATATGTTGGATGCACCCCATTATACCACTCAACTCTTGAGAAATTTAGTAGGGGTGCGTTAATGCTCCACAAGTGTGAGTGAATGCGAGAAGACGAGGGAATAATAGTCGTAATGTTTGGGAAGGAATATGGCATCCAAATGAACTGCATAATTAATACAATCGTTATAGTAGCACGAGTCAAATAAACAATTAAAGTAATTACATGTAATGAGTATTAGTATAAATTACCCCTCCTCGCTTGTGTCTCAATCATCTGGTGGTAAATCGGAAGCGTATATGACCTCCCGATACCCGGAAAAGAACTCCATCTATGAAAAACGTAAACTTTTTAGAAAAAAATTCATAAAAAAGCAAAATTCTTGTTATAATGGTTAAAATTTATCACCTATTCACGAGTGGAAAGACAAATGTTTGGTGAGTAACTGATGGCAAGAATGGCACCCTGTAAAGCGCCCAAGATTGCAACAATACCAGACATCTGCCTATGTCCAAGACACGATGATTTGTCGTCCAACATCGTCCAACAAAGCTCACAATATAGTGTAGCTAGTACTGCTGAGCCTCAACTATACAAACGAGCAACGTATAAATCAGATAATAGGGGTAAGTACATCAAATGAATCTTGTTGTTATCTGCATCTGGCATGAGTACACATCCTATCATATGCATTATATATGCTTGAGTAGCACAAATCACCTCCTGTTCAGTGGTAGTACTCAGTAAATACTCAAAGTTCGCCTTCAACCATGAAAATCTTGAACTCGTAAAATTTTCACCATCATCACCATTCGAGCGCCCTAGTAAGTCAGAGCAAAGGGCCATGGGTTCAGACACTTTAGTTACACCCATAACCGCATTACCATCGATTGGAGCCCGAGTTGCAGTGCAACATCTTCTAGAGTGATGGTGCACTCCCAACACAACAAAGGAAATATGTAGGTCTCTAAGCACCACCGCTCAATAAAGTCGATATCAAGTCGTACTTCAAGTCAAACATGCGAATCATTAGAGCTAATCTGAATTTGAATGCCTTCAAGTATGGCATAAGACGAGTATTCGACAAATAGCCAACACCGTTGACACGACCCCTCAGTACATGGTACGGACCCTGACCATATTAAATTATCGTAATAGTTAATATATCCAAATTAAATAAAAAAATAACGTGGGACTTTATAAGGGGACCCGTGAATAACAAATAACAATTTTTGTATCTCCACATTAATCGTATTTGATGTGTGATCCGTTTTTGTAATCAAAGATGCCATTTCAATATATGCAGTTTCAAATAAAAAATTTAATCATCACCTGAACAAATAAAGAAAATGAATTTTGTACCATTTGTTATTTTTGAAGAATTAATAATATTTTTACCCATATAAACAAATCAATAACAACATAATTTGGGATACACTAATGTAAGATGATAATTTATAACCATCTCATTATTTTTAATTTTTTATCAAATAACAATTTTTTTATAACGTAACAGATATTTAACTTATGTGAATTGTAAAAATTTGTAAAGTTAATTTAGTTCAATTAATTAGTATTCAATCAATTTAACGTAAGATGTATAATTTATTTTCTTATAAAAAAATTAAAAATATTCTTATAATTTCTCCTCTACTTGAAGGCAATTAATTTATGGCATATTTGACCCTTTATACCACAATAATCCACTAAAAATAATTAAATATCAAAATGAATCATTGTACAATTTTATAGCTAACAATCCATTTCGGTAATTAATTTGTAGGTACCTGATTTTTATATTTAATTATTTTTAATTATTATGATAAGTTCAAATAAATAATAAAAATTACAAATTCAATTAATAAAGAACACATCACAAATCCAGACCAATATTTACAATTGTATATTCAAACCAAATTAAATTACTACTTCCAAAACTACAAATACAAAATGAAACAAATAATAAGTACTAAAAAACTAATTACAAAAATATTTAATAAATAACTACAAAAATAAATTTACCCTTAAATAAAAATTTAAGTGTTGCCTCCTCTCCTCCTTGAACAAACAAAATTAAAGAATTAATAAATCACAATAAACACTAAACTAAACAAATAAATAATAATTACTAAAAAAACGTTTCAAAGTCAAAGAATTTGGTTACTCCCTTTCAAAACCCTAAAACACTAATTTTTTCCCTTAAACTTTCTTCTTTCTCTTATTTTTTAACAACCAAAACCCTAAAGTAACCAAAACACCCCTTTTTATTCACGATTGTTTTCTCCTTTTTACCTTCTCCTTTCTCTTCTCTATTCTTTGCTGTTATCTTCTTTTGCTTACCCACTTCTTTCTCTTCTATCTCCTCTACTAAGCTGTTGTTATCTCCTTCTTTTACCTTCTCCTTTCTCTTCTTTATTCTCTGCTCTTTTTATTTTTTTTACAATCAAAACACTTTTTTTTACACGGCTGAGGCTTAGAGGACCATGGTTATAAGGTCCCTTTATGTGTAATCCGTGACTTAGCCCTATTCCCCTTGTGAAATCCCATCAAGCAATCAAATGAGTCGTGAAATCGATAGCGGTGCTGCCTTTCAGAAAGGCAACACCCAATCAGTGTCGCTTGCCAAGAAGGCAGCACCCCTAACCCGTATTGAACACCACTAACCTATATATCGGTGTCACCTATCCACTACCTTCCACCCTTAAAAAATACTTTTTTTTATAACAGGTTAATCATTGTGGTAAGAAAACAAGGGTGTGTCGCCTCTCCACCACCCATACCATAGCATTTTAGTAAATAATGGTGGTGGGATACAATTTAGGTATTTTTTATTATTTCTGTATTATTGAGTAAAAAATTCGAAAATTGACCATCGAGATCTCACCTTATTTAAGCCCGATAAACTCCAACCTACGGGCCTCAATGTACTTTTCCCCTACATATTTCTCCTGGAAGGCACTCTAGAAAAACTCTAAAGTCACACGCTTAGCTTGTTCGCCCCGCACCACAGATAAGCCTCGTCTCTAAGCAAAGATACTGCTCCCTTTACCTTCTGTTCTGGGGTGCAGTCTAGGTAGTCCATAATTCTCTCAGTAGCCTTTATCCAATACTCAGCCATTGTTAGGGTAATCCCAACAACACCCAAAAATACTTTAGTACCATTAGATCGAAGTCTCTCAGTAACTAACCCTCGACCCACAAATCCAAATTGGACCTCAATGAACCTCTGTAAAACCCTAAGCATAGCCTAGGACACTACATCATCCCCTATTCCTTGATTGCCAGCCTTAGTGGTAGGCGTCTCTATTGTCTTACTTATTTCTAGATTGGGCATGTTGCCCAAAGAGGAAGACTTAGCTTGAGCTATTCGATGATGCCCACTACACCTTTCACGTACCATGACCATGTGTAACACGAGTACTCATTATACTTATCTACAGTTCAGAAATTCTAAGGATTAGCTTAGGTTATTTTAAATCCTAAGTTTAAAGTTTTGAAAAAGTAACACAATCCCTTTTTTAAAGTAGAAAAGTTCTATTTTGCAATCTCTACAGTTTACCAATTTACATAAAGTAACTAGAGTACAAGTAACTTACTTGGATGGGTGTCTAAGTCTCGGATTCTCGTTTCCAAAATCTTAGTTTTTTTTTTAAATTTACCCATATCATAATCCCAAAAATTTTTTAAACTTTTTTAAATTTTAAAAATTATGCATGTAATTTTAAACAAAAACGATAACCCCATTTTTTAACCAAGTTGTGATACCACCAAATATAACACCCTAAACTTGACCTAGACGTTATGACCGAATCTTGGAGATTAAATCAACCACCCAAGAAATTAGATTGCTTATGTAACAGCCCGATTTTTAGTGGTGTCGAAAATATTGGTTTCGGGACCACAGCTCCGACGAGTCAAGTCGTAAATTTAGTTATTTTAAATGTTTTTGGTGATATATGCATCGTATGAATTATGATTCAAAAATAGTTTGATTAGATAGTTAATTGAATAGAAAGGACTAAATCATAAAAATGATAAAAGTATAAATGTTTAATTAGAAGGACCAAATGACTAAATTAACCAAAGGAGTATTAGTTAGTGGATTGGTATGATTTATATTGCTTATAAATAGGTTTAATAAAGGTTTAAAAAAATAGTTAATTAAAGCTTAATGATGAAATACTCAATAATTACAAAATTGACATTATATATATAAGGAATTAAAAGAAAGAAATTTAGAATTTCATTCATTTTTATTTCTTCTTTATTCACTTAGGGTTTTCAATACAAATCTTTGAGCTTTGATTTGGGTAAGCAAACCTTGATCGTTTTTAGTAATTTTTATGTTTTTGAGTCCGTATCAACTTAATTTAGCTTATGGAAGGACTAATTTGTGAATTTTTCAAATGTTAGAAAACTTTCCATTGTTGAAATTCCTTGTTCTTGAAAGCTTTTGATGTATTTGAATGCTTGATAGTTGGGCTAAATCCTTTTGTAAAGTGATTTTTTATGAAATTGGGGTTAAAGGACTAAAATGTGAAATTGGTGAAATTACATGAATTGTTGTGAAAATAGATATGTGAATGGGTTGGATAGGTACCTAAGAGAATTCAAATATGGTTAGTTGTGTGAGAGATTGGTTGTTTTGCATGTTTTGTGTTGAAAGGACTAGATTGAATAAAAGGAAACTATTAGGAGTAAAATTATAATTTCCCAAAAAGGACTAAATTGTATTGAATGAATAAATTATGTAATTTAATGTGAGAATTGAATAATTTGTGAATGTAGACTACGATCGTGCTACAGACCGTGGAAAAGGGAAGTTAGTAAATTAGTCCTTGAAGTCTTTCCTAAACTGCAATTCAGTCCGGTAAGTTCGTAATGTATGTCTTACTTAATATCTTTGTATATGCATATATTGTCAATGGACAGAAAATTGGAAGCATTGGTATTAAACATGATCAAAGAAATGCAACGCAAAAGATAATAGGCTTTATGCCGTTGAAATAGTACCAACACGATGGCTAGGGTACCGCATGTGTTGCGAGTCCTCGACAGCTCGTGTAAGCAGTATCGTGACTCGAAAAAGATATGGACCCTCTATGTATTATAGGTCCTACGATGGCTGGGACTTATGCTTTATGCATACTCCTGACAGCTTGTGTAAGCATCATCGTTAGGAAACAATTTATAGAATAGATAGACACCGTACCGATGGCTGGGTACCATATAAGTTACGAGTCCTCGACAGCTCGTGTGAGCAGCATCGAGTACTAGTAATAGAAAGTTATGAACCAGAAGAGAAGTTGTAAATACTCAAGAGCAATGGAAACTATGTTGGCTCGAATGAGTCATTATTGCTATTACCATGTTGGTAATTCTTAAGTAATGAATTTACTAAGCTATAAAGCTTACCACAGTTATTGTTATTATTTTGTAGATTGTTTTACTTACTGAAGAATGGATCATCGACCTCACCTGAAGTCACACTATCGCGGAGTTGTCAGTAGACTTTATATCACTTGGTCTTATGGCATGTACTAGGATGTTATTAATCTTTGATATGGAACCAAAGATATTGAAATCTTACTATTTTGATTTTGTAAATGCATGAAGTATTACTTTGATGCTTAGGCTTATAATGCTTGTAAAGACTTAGAAGTTATGTGTGTGCGTGGTGTTGTAGTTTTCTCATTGAAGATTTGGCGACACTACCTTTATGGGGAGAGATGTCATATATTTACAAATCACAAGAGTTTGAGATATTTGATGACATAGAAGGAGTTGAATCTGCGACAGCGTCGATGGTTAGAGCTGTTAAAAGACTATGACCTTGTAATCGATTATCATCCGGGAAAGGCCAATGTTGTAGTTGATGCCTTGAGTTGAAAATCGATGTTTGCTTTGAGAGCATTGAATGCCCATCTTTCATTGGAAGGTGATGGTTCTATCACCGCGGAGCTTAGAACGAAGCCTTTATTTCTATAATGTATTCAAAGAATTACAAAGAAATGATCCAAAGCTTATAGCTAAAAGGAGTAGATACAGAGTGATGCTACTACAGGGTTTACAATTAATACAGAGGGTATGTTGAATTACCGAGGTAGGGTATGTATTCTGAACGATTCATATTTGAAACGAGACATTCTGACAGAGGCTCATAGCAGCACCTATTCCATACACCTGAGGAGTGTGAAAATGTATAACGACCTGAAGAAATTGTATTGATGGTCAAGTATGAAATGAGAGATTTTAGAATTGGTGACTAGATGCCTTATATGTCAGCAGGTGAAAGCCGAACATCAGGTGCCATCCGAGTTACTATAGCCGATTACCATTCCGGAGTGGAAATGGGAACGAGTCACAATGAATTTTGTCACAAGACTTCTGGTAACACCGAGAAAGAGAGATTCAGTCTGGGTAATTATAGATAGATTGACAAAGTCCTCTCATTTTATCCCATTCGAGTAGATTATCCACTTGAGAGACTGTCCGAGCTATACGTGTCTGAGATAGTTCGACTACATAGAGTACCAACCTCTATCATCTCCGATAGGGATCCACGTTTTACCTCGAGATTTTAGGGTAAGTTATATTAGGCTTTAGGGACCAGGTTGAATTTTAGTATTGCATATCATTTGCAAACGGATAGTCAGTCAGAGTGAGTGATACAGATTCTTGAGGATATGCTACGATGCTGTAAACTTGAGCTTGAAGGAAGCTGGGAAAGATACCTGTCGTTGGTGGAGTTTGCATATAATAACATCTACCAATCTATTATTAAAATGGCACCACTTGAAGCATTATATGGTTGGAAGTGCAGGACACCTCTGTATTGGTCAGAACTAAGCAAACCTAAGTTGATTAGAACCGATTTAGTTCATGAGACTGAGAACAAAGTGTGAGTCATTCGTGATTGTCTAAAAGCAACGTCTAATTGACAGAAGTCGTACACAGATCTTAAAAGGAAATATATAGAATTTGCTATAGGAGACAGAGTTTTCCTGAAATTTTCGCCTTGGAAAAAGGTGCTACGGTTCGACCAAAAGGGAAAGTTGAGTCCACGATTTATTAGGCCGTATGAGATCATAGAACGGGTTGGTCCTGTGGCATATAAGTTGACTTTACCACCAGAATTGGAGAAGATCCATAATGTATTCCATGTTTCGATGCTGAGACGGTATAGATCGGATCCTTACCATGTGGTTGCACTTTGTGAGGTTGAAATACAGTCGGATTTATCGTATTTGGAAGAACTGGTAAGAATTTTGAATCGTGAGGTGAAAGAGCTACGAAACAAAAGGGTACCATTAGTAAAGGTACTATGGAACCGACACGGGCTTGAAGAAGCTACTTGGGAGACGGAGTCTTCGATGAGGTCACAGTACCCTAACCTGTTTACTGGTAAGAAATTTCGGGACGAAATTTCCCTAAGGCGGGAGAGTTATAATAGCTCGATTTTTAGTGGTGTCAAAAAAAGTGGTTTCGTGACCACAGCTCCGACGTGTCACGTTGTAAATTTAGTTATTTTAAATGTTTCTGGTGATATATGCATCGTATGAATTATGATTCGAAAATAGTATTGGTTAGATAGTTAATTGAATAGAAAGGACTAAATCATAAAAAGGATAAAAGTATAGATGTTTAATTAGAAGGACCAAATTTGTAAATTAACTAAAGGAGTATTAGTTAGTGGATTGGTATGATTTATATTGTTTATAAATAGGTTTAATAAAGGTTAAAAAAATAGTTAATTAAAGCTTAATGATGAAAAACTCAATAATTACAAAATTGCCATTATATATATAAGGAATTAAAAGAAAGAAATTTAGAATTTCTTTCATTTTTACTTCTTCTTTCTTCTTCACACGGCACAAAGGGAGATACTTAGCGTTTTCAATACCAATCTTTGAGCAATGATTTGGGCAAGCAAACCTTGATCGTTTTTAGTAATTTTTATGTTTTTGAGTCCGTATCAACTTAATCTAGCTTATGCAAGGACTAATTTGTGAATCTGTCAAATGTTAGAAAACTTACCATTGTTGAAATTCCTTGTTCTTGAAAGCTTTTGATGTATTTGAATGCTTGATACTTAGGCTAAATCCTTTTGTAAAGTGATTTTTTATTAAATTGGGGTTAAAGGACTAAAATGTGAAATTGGTGAAATTACATGAATTGTTGTGAAAATAGATATGTGAATGGGTTGGATAGGTACCTAAGAGAATTCAAATATGGTTAGTTGTGTGAGAGATTGGTTGTTTTGCATGTTTTGTGTTGAAAGGACTAGATTGAATAAAAGGAAACTATTAGGAGTAAAATTGTAATTTTCTAAAAAGGACTAAATTTTGTTGAATGACTAAATTATGTAATTTAATATGAGAATTGAATGATTTGCGAATGTAGACTACGATCGTGCTACAGACCGTAGAAAAAGGAAGTTAACAGATTAGTCCCTAAAGTCTTTCCTAAACTACAATTCAGTCTGGTAAGTTCGTAGTGTAAGTCTTACTTAATATCTTTGTATATGCATATATTGTCAATGGGTAGCAAATTGGAAGCATTGATATTGAAGATGATCGAAGAAATGCAATGCAAAAGATAGTAGGCTTTATGCCGTTGAAATAGTACCGACACGATGGTTGGGGTACCGCATGTGTTACGAGTCCTCGATAGCTCATGTGAGCAGCATCGTGACTCAAAAAAGATGTGGATCCTATATGGATTACAGGTCCTACGATGGCTGAGACTTATGCTTTATGCATACTCCTGACAGCTCGTGTGAGCAGCATCATTAGGAAACAGTTTACAGAACAGATAGACACCGTACCGATGGCTAGGGCTTCGCATAAGTTGCGAGTCCTCGATAGCTCTTGTGAGCAGCATCGGGTACTGATAACAGAAAGTTATGAACAGGAAGAGAAGTTGTAAGTACTCAAGAGCAATGGAAACTACGTTGGCTCGAATGAGTCATTGTTGCTGTTACCATGTTGGTATTTCTTAACTATTGAACTTACTAAGCTGTAAAGCTTACCACAGTTATTGTTGTTGTTTTGTAGATCATTTTGCTGACTGAAGATCGGATCATCGACCTCACTTGAAGTCACACTATCGCGGAGTTGTCGGTAGACTTTACATCACTTGGTTTTATAGCATGTACTAGGATGTTATTAATCTTTGATATGGAACCAAAGATATTGAAATCTTATTATTTTGATTTTGTAAATGCATGAAGTATTACTTTGATGCTTAGGCTTATAATGCTTGTAAAGACTTAGAAGTTATGTGTGTATTGTGGTGCTGTGATGTTTTAATGCATAACTTATATTGGTTGTGTTTGAGGTATTAAACTTGTGTCTTGGCATTATTAATAATATTCTGCATACTTGTTTCGGTAGAATTATTGCATGTTTCGGTAGAAGTACAGGGTAGGAGAGAGGTTGTTCTTTGACTTGGATTGTATCGGTAGTTGAATTGCAAGTATCAGTAGTTCATAGAACTGATGTATCGGTAGTATGTAAGCTTGTATCAGTAGAAGTTGCAGGGTGTGGATTTTTGCTCTCTGGAGTTTTTGGTATCGGTAGTTGCATGACTTGTATCGATAGAAATCATACTTGTATCGATAGAAATCATACTTGTATCGGTAGAACTAGTACAGGTACCGGTAGAAATCTGCACAATTCAAAAATTATTCATTGAATTGACTACTACCGATACTTGACCATCAAGTACCGGTAAAAGTCCCCTAAAATGTTAAAAATACCATTTTTACCCTTGATAAAATAGTGTTATGTTTATATATTGTTTTAAATTGTGAGAAATGATTTTTGTGTTGAATAAAGATGCAAATAGTTAGATATTTGTAAAAGATGAACAATATAAAATGAATAGTAGACACCAAAATCCTAACCGGTGACGGTGTACGGGATTTGGGTGTTACAGCTTAGCCTTTTCAAACTCATTTTTATTCTAGCGAAGATAATTTGTATGAAAACCCGTTTTGTTTATCTTTCAAAAAACTTAACTGTTGTCAAACATACAATTACTAAAACATTAGTTAGTTGCAACCAAGTTGATTTTAAAATTCATATCATTAACTTAAAAATATTTCGGAAAACCTATTTATGTGTTTTGATTTGCAGTGGAAAAATTCACAACTTAAGTAAATTTTGAAAATCGGCATCCAATTTATAATTAACAAAAAAATCATGCAACCTATTTAAACTAGCCTACTAAAACCATAAGTCAAAGTTCAAACCAATATTAAAGTCCCAAAAGTTAACTGACAGTAGAAAAAGCCCATATTAAAGTTTCCTTAAAAACCATCTTAATAAAAATTATCCAATACGAGCTCTCGAGCGCCGTCCAATCCTATGTTTGTGAATTACCTAAAATGTAACACCCAAACTCGATTAGGGCGATCTGACTCGAATTTTGAACGTTACATTAGCCATCAAAGTTACTCTCCAAAAAAATTCACTCCAAATACACCAACTGACCAAACACATCACACAAATAATCACAAAATATTTAATAAAACGACTTTGGAACTTTTGTTAGGTATACATGAAAACAATAGAGTGTTTTAAGGAGACTATATTCGTAAGGACTTGGAAAATTGTTTAGTTTTAAAAATATACAAATTGATTTAAAACAATATATATAGTAATATGTTGGGAAAACTCCATTTCATAAAGTTCAACGATAGTATTGTAGGATTATACGTATAAATCTAATTTTGGAAACTTTATTAAGACATCTCGCACAACATCATAACATTATTAATCAATTAATTAGCGGACATTTCTAGTTTACATGACTTGATCAAATTCTATGTTACATCTCATGCATACCAAGCATATGTTTGAATCCAAATCACGCATTAAACATCTAAGGCTTACCTCGAAGACCAGGGTCTCTTCAGCCTGCACTTACAAGTTAGTCGAACAGTTATTCAAACCAAATACCAACAATCATAATCCATCATTTCAATCATCTGTCTACAGTAGAAATATAAGCTTCAAACCAAATCTATAGTGCTCAATTACAACTCGACAATTATAAGTAAGTGTAATACTAAATCCCATAACTTGGTCCTACATTGTCTTTCTCATTGGGTTTTGGGAACACAACAACATACTCAGGTATAGCCTTGTTATGGATCACTTGGATAGCTCACCTCCTCACGTGCTATATCACTGCATTATTATAGAATAAAGGGATGAGCTTGGGAAAGGTTAGTGAATACAAATGCATACAACATCAAAAAAATGTGATAACAACAATAATCACATACATATAGTTCATATAGGGACCAATCACACATAACCGTTCTCACATGGTAGCTCGCATGTAACAGTTCGCATACAAATCATCTACACATAGTAGCTTACACGTAGGAGGGTTCACATGCATATGGGTTTACTTATAATAGGTTCGCATGTAAGCAATTCACATAAAAGCAACATACATATAAACAATTAAAAAAAATCAGTTCGCATACCAAACACGTCAATAATTCACATACGTTCTCACATAAACAATTCACATACAATAGTTCGCGCACAATAGTTCAAACATAAATAGTTTGCATGTTACAGTTCGTACATAAACAAATCACCGATAATAGTTCACACATAATCAGTTCGCATATAATAGTTCCCATATGATTAGCTCGCATACAATAATTCACATATAATCAGCTTGCATACAATAATTTACATATAATCAGCTCAATCTAGTGATATATTAAATAAACGGATCTCCTCATAACGCCTCCCTTTTGGACTCAAACAGTCATTCGAATCACCATATAAGTGCAGCATGAATGCTCGCACTCTCAAATACTACCTACATTACCACCAGTGAATGTAACATTACTCAACATTCCCTTATCCCTTCACTCATTTACCAAGGCCACAAATGCCCTCTCACTATTCGCATATGTGAGCACTCACAATCCTATGGCATGCCAACTATATCCAAAGGTTCCAGAATTTACTATGCCAATATAACACATATGTACACATTTACAGTTCATATCATTTTAGGGTCGCAGTAAAGTAGAGCTCGCAGTTTGCAATATATAGTTCACAATTCACAATATGACATAGTTCACAAGCAATAAGGCTCGCAATGCACAGTTCACAACACATGATCATATAGTTCGCAAAGCATTAAGCTCGCCAATATAGAACATCAAGCATTAGATAATAGAGTTCACAAATGACATATGTTCACATATGGTATAACAGAATTGTTGCAATACATAAGTTTACATATCACAAATTAAGGTTCGTGCACAAAATATACATTTATTACAAAGGTTCGCATATTATGACATGTGTTCGTATGCAATATGGGTTCGCATAATATCATAGGTTCACACACTGCATAGCGGATATCACATATCACATATCACATGGGTTCACAAATCACTTTTATGGTTTGCATAACATGTAAGATCACATACAGACAGAGTCATACCATACGTAAGGGTTCGCACAATAGGTGAAAGAGTTCACACATCAAGTAGAAGAGTCCGCACAACATATAAAAGAGTTCCCATAACATATAACTTGCTTGTAACATTAAAATTAGGTTTCGCACATCTTACTTGGCTTCCAGTAGCGCATGCGACCTTATTTTCAATTGCAGTATACAATGTACTCACCTTAGTTCACCAAGTTGCGTCGATTAGGTGACCTTTTGTTTGCCTTTATCCTTGCTAGTCGATGCTTCACTAGTGTTCACAGCTTTGCACAAAAGCATACATATTACTTATCATTCGTAGTAACTTAACTCTTACTCTTCTCAATTACAACTTACAACCTGCGAGATCTCTACTGAGCTCGCACAGTTTATTTACTTAATCTATCTTCTCTTTCTTAATCTTCTTACCTTGCAGGTATTAACAGATCTAACTTATTAACTAAGTGTTATCTAACTTAACTCTATTTTTTTTAAAACGGTTACTGTTCATCATCTTACTCAAGAACATGAGCTAATAGTTTATGCATTTCCAAAAAATATATGGTTAAGTCCAATTGTAAAAATCTTAATCTCCTCAAAAACTCTTTTAAAAATCATTTGAAAATCATTGTAAAGAACAAGTTCAAGCTTTGTCAACCTTGATCCAACACCTTCTTGAAATCGAACCATTAAGATTCAAAGTTCTTTAATCTTTTATGTTTAAATTCATGAGAACTCAAAACAAACATGTATTTAATATGATTTTAGCATAAAGAACAGATTGCTTACCTTAGATTTCATGCTCCTTTTCAAAGCCGTGCAGTCCGCACAGAAACTGAACCAATTTTGAATGAAAATAGATGTTTTTCTTGAAGAAATGTGAAAAAGAAATGTGTTTGAATTGATGAATGCAAAAATTTGGAGAGAAAATATTAACTACCAGATGCAACTAATTTTTAAAATGCAAAGAGTGACAAAAAATGAAATGCTTGTGAGGATGAGACTAAATAGTGATGGCTTATATAGCCAGACTTATTCCTAGAATTGGTTTATTTATTTTGTAAGCCCTTCGTATTTTTACCCATGTTCTACAAGTCCATATTATCCATTAGTTCTAATTTTCCAATTTAGGTTCTCTAATTTAACTATTATTCTAATTTAATCCTAGTTATTAACACTATTTCTATTCACTTTATTGATCTAACTTAATTAGGATTTCTGGTTCACTAATCCCCGACTTACGATCCCGATTCTACCAACCCGTTTTTTGGGATGTGACATGAAATGATAAATATTTGGGTGAGTGATGGTATTACAAATGACATAGATTTTCGTCCCAATTTAGTGTTTAAATTGCCCCTTTTGTAGTTAATTTAGCATGCATTATTAGCATTTTATACTTAGTTTACTTGTTTTCCAATTTATTGTTAGATAGTTTGAATTCTTGTTATTTTCACATATTTTTGTACTAATGTCGATGCAAGTAGCCGATATATTGCGTCTTAATATTGTAAGCACAGGAACTTAGTCTAGGAATGGAATATTGGACAACTATAGCCACAAGATCAGCTGAACATTGCGACCATGAAATGTCGCCGCATTGAAACTGAACCTCAATTGAGAGGAATCAAGCTTAATTCACAACTAGAAGCACCAGACACAAGAATTTCACAGACGTCGCCACAATTATTCTTTCAGAATGCGACCAGTGATACAACGACGGTCTGCATATCTATAAAGAATACACTAGAACTGCGAGTGTGCACAGTTGTAATTTAACAAATTTTCACAGCTGTAAGATCTAGATCTGGATCTGAAAATGAAGGCTAAATCCTGCAACATTTTAGATATTATAAATAGAAGAACAAAGAAAGAAGAAGGTATCAAGAGCAAGGGATTAAATTTTGAATATTCTGTGTGAATCAAAGATTTGAGCTGGAATCGGTGAACTGATGAAGCAAGCTTGCAACTGCTTCTAACGAGAAGTGCTAGATGTCAAGCAAGAGGAACCATTAGGGAGTAAGCTTAGTAATCTAGAGATAGTAACCTCGTTGTACTCGTTAATTTTTCTTGAACGATGATGAATCCTGATGATGTTAAATGAATACAGAGTATCTTTTAATGTTATATCATTTTGATTCTTAGTTTACATTGTTTATCCGTTTATTCTTGGATTTAATCGCTCAAAACACAAAAGTGAAATTACAGTAGACCGACATCGAGAGATGCGGTGACAGGTTAGATTAACAAGTGGGTTAGGCGAGAGCTGCTCGGGACTGAGACAGACTCCAGTTACTTGTTCTTGGATACACATCATTGGTCGCACCAAGAGGTTGAGTAGTGTATTTGAGTCAGGAATAAGTAGGGAGTTATTGTAAGTAAGAACTCAAAGGGACTTCATTGCTACGACAATTCATTTACAATCTACCTTGTCGACGCATCCAGCGTTGCAACCTGTAGAATCAGTGAACCACTTCTACCCTTTACATTTGATCATTTTTATATTTCCTACATTTAAATTTTAGCACTCAACAGTTAACACATTTGGATTTATTTTTAGTATACTGACATTTAACCTCTGATATTTACCTCTAATTGCATTCACAGTAATGATTACTTTAGTGTGCAAATCTGATATAATTGCACTGACATCTTTACTCACATTACACTGATTTCTAGTACTGATTGCTCCGAAATTAGAACATCGGGAACCATTTCCTCATGGGATCGATATATGATAGCTCTGTCTATCAACTATACTTGCATTGACGTGTGTATGCTTGCATAATTGTTGCATCGTAAAAACACCGATCAAGTTTTGGCGTTGCCGGGGAAATTAGAGTTTGTTCGATGTTTACTTTTGTTGTTGCAATCAATTTTACTTAACTTTTAACTTCTATTAATTTATTTATTTTTCTTTTCTGGTTTTGAAGGTATTGTATGTCCACAAGGAGAAATCCTAAGGACATTGTAAACTTTGATCAGGAGCTTGAGAGAACACTTAGGAGGAGAAGGCAAGAACAAAGGAAGATGGCTGGTAACAAAAACAATAATAATCTACCACCACTGCTGCCACAGGATAACATTCCTCCAGTGCTGCCACAAGATTTACCACCACCACGCCCACAAGAAGAAAAAATACGGAATAGGCCAATAAAAGATTTTGTTGTGTCTATACTTGATGATCTGCAACTAGTGATTGTGAGACCAGCTATTTAGGCTGGTAACTTTGAACTAAAATCGGTGCTGTTTCAAATGATCAACTGAAATGGGCAATATTTAGGTTTTTCGCATGAAGACGCATGCGAACATTTGAAATCGTTCTTACTCATTTGTGCATCTTCAATCAACATGGTGTCCCTAATGATGCCTTGAAAATGCAATTATTTCCTTACTCGTTGCAGGGAAAAGCATGAACATGGTTTTTAGGTTTACTGGCTGGATCCATTACATCTTGGAATGCCTTGGCAACATAGTTTGCTTTGAGATTTAATCCACTGACAATGAACGCGAAGTTGCGAAATGACATCACTGCATATCATCAACTTGATGATGAGAATTTACATACAACATAGGAGTGCTACAAAGCATTGCTTCGATGTTGCCTAATGAATAGGATTTAACAAAAGACCCAGATTGAGATATTTTATAATGGTTTAAATGCTCAGACAAGGAATCATGTCGATGCATCTGCAAACGGTCCATTATTGGATTGCACATATGATGAAGCTGTTCGAATTCTGGAGAGGATATCCCAAAACGATTACCAATATCCGATTTCTCGTTCTGCACAGGTGAAAACTAACTCTGGAGTTCTTGAATTAAATGTTATTTCTGTATTGTCAGCGCAGGTATCTTCCTTGGCCAACATCATTAAGAGCATGAATGGAACGAGCAATATTACTCCTATACAAATGGCCTAGCAAATGGATGCGTCAATATTTTCGTGTGAGATTTGCGACGATAATCACAGCTATGAAGACTGCCCACAGCATGCAGAAAATGCATATTATGTCAACAACATTTGAGGGGTTCATTTCGTAACTCCTACAATAATCGTTCGCAACAACCTTGGGGAAATCAAAATACATCTACATTTCGATATGGAAATTCTTCGAACCAAGAAGGTTATAGGTAAGAGAGTTACAACACTAGTCAATAGCAGAACTATTACCAGAATTCACAAGTACATCCTTGATTTGAATTGATGCAGTCACATAGTCAATTGAACCACAATCGTGATTACCGCCACAATCAAGTTTGCAACCACAAATGCAAGGACAACCTCATCCGCATCAATAACAATAATTTGCTCAACCAAAGACAAACCCTATGACTGCTCTTGAGGCTATGATGCGCGAACATATCACAAGAACTAAGGCGATAATGTAAGGCAATTCTTATTTTATACGAGCGTTGGAAGCTCAACTTGGACAGTTGGCCTCTAATCTTAACTCCAGATTACTAGGCACTTTCCTAGTGACACTGAAAATCCTACGCAAAGAGGGAAGGAGCATTGCAAAGTAATTACGCTAAGGAATGGCAAACAGATAGTATAGGCAAGCAATTCTAACTAAGACCATGTCGAAGCAATAAGACGAGGTTATAATTGAAGAAAATCAACCGCAAAACACTGCTGAAGAATCGATTGAAGAACTATCTGCGCCTACGAATTGTCTAATTAAGTTGTCAACACAAACACCACTGTCGAAGCAACCAATACATCCACAGCAACCCTATGCCACCATACCTTTGCCGTTTCCCCAACATTTTAAAGAAAAAGTCCATGACAAAGATTACCAAAAGTTTGTTTCTACTTTGAAGCAATTACATATTAGTATACCTCTAATAGATGCTCTTGTGCAGATACCCAGTTATAGGAAATACATGAAGGAGCTGCTATCAAAGAAAAAGAAACTATCCAACATCGAGACGATTGCGCTCACAGAGGGTGTAGCGCTGTACTCATAAATAAGTTGCCAACTAAGATGAAAGATCCTGGCAGCTTCACAATTCCATGCTCCATCGGAGATCGTTACTTAGGTAAAGCATTATGTGATTTAGGAGCTAACATTAACCTAATGCCTTTGTCTACTTTCAAGAAGCTAGGAATCGGATCAATGAAGCCCACTGCGATGACATTGCAATTAGTGGATAGATCTAGCACAACAGGAGGGACAAATCAAAGATGTTCTTGTTCAAGTTGATATGTTGGTGTTCCCTACAGATTTTATCATCTTGAATTGCGAAGCTGATAAGGAGGTACCCATTATCTTGGGAAGGCCATTTTTAGCAACGGGGCGAACACTTATCAACGTGTTTAAGGAGAACTAGTGATGCGCCATAATAATGACCACGTAACCTTTAGTGTGTTCGAAGCAGCACCGTTAGAGCCTAAAGAACAATGTGATATAGCCACGGTTCAAGACTCACCAAGTGCTAACAAGGAACCTTTGGAGCTACCCTTTGGACCTATAACTTGAGCACGAGCCAAACGTTTCAAGGAGGCTATTTCGGCTCTAATTGATCGAGCGTGGGGAGAAACCGTTACGGGGCTTATTGATCAATCTTGGACAAGTCAACTAAGTCGGCCTTGCAACCTCCTACAAGTTCATCTAGCTCATTCGTAGCTCATTGAACTCAACTTCAGCTCGTTTTTAACATAGCATTATTTTGCTGGAATAAATATTTAATTTGTTTTAGTTAATTTAGTTATTTAGTTTAAGTTATTAAATGTGTCATAATCTGGACATTTTTATTAAATAGGGTTTTAATGTGTCTTAGTTTGATACATATTTAATAGTTGTTTTTAATATGTCTTATTTTGATACATATTTAATAGTTGTTTTTTTAAGGTGTCTAAGTTTGAGACAAATTAATTTCATGTTTGAATTAATATATCCTAGCTGAAATTAATTAGCTGATTAATGTGTTTTAGGTACATGCAATTAGCTAATTAATATATTTCAGGTACATGTATGGATGGCTTGAATATGGTGTGCTGTTGATTGAAATGCTCCAAGCACCCCTTCGTGTATGCCAAGAGCCATTGAGCTATTGATTTGTCCCCCCAAAGTTGTCCATTTAGTTGCTTAAGTGCTTTCATATTTGCTGGAGGCTCCTTTCACACTCATGGCTATTCAAATTCGTGTGTTCACACTCCAAGGCTGTTGAAGTGTCCCAAGCTGCCATTTAAAGTCCAAGACTCTCCAAATATTCAAGGCAGCTCCTTAAAAGCTTTTCACACCTCTTGGCTGAATCTAGCCTAGTCTATTCAGTTCCATTTAGATCCTTACTTAATTCATTTAATTTAAGCTGATTGGAAACATCAAGGGACTTGTCTAATGGCATCACCAATGCTAGAGAAGGTTCAAGGAAGTTTCCAGCTCCATTAGGCTGAACACATGCTGCCCATTCGGTTCCCCAAGTGTCTATTCAGCTAGCCATGTAATTGAGCTATAAATAAGAAGCTCTTTAGTTGTATTGCAGACTTTTTGATACTTTGATGAATTTTATTATCTTTGTGAGTTTATTCAACTCTCAATTTTGTTTAAGACTCAAGTTGGCTTATCTAGCTTGCTAGTGGCATCATCCTTGTTTCTTTGAACTTATCACTCTTAAACCGACTGTGGCGTTCACCTTTGATACCTTTGGTTCCTATCTCTTCATAGATAGTGGGTCAAGGTCCTTTCTATCAACCTTCCATCACCTTAAGTGTCTTATAAGTCTCGGGTCAATACTCTTTCATAGTATTGGTTCAATCTTGACCTTAAGCTTACTTATCCACTATAACTTTCCATCTTTGCCTTACTTCTTTTCATTCTAGCCAAACTACATCCTTCCTTAGCCGAATTCCTTCAAACTCAAACTCAGAACGATACTTCTCCATTTAACGATAGGGCACAACTACGACTCGAATACTTTCACAAACTCGAGATCGTATCACAATGTCACCATGTTGATGTGTTGGATGAAATTATTTTTGAAGAATTTCATACTAGGAATTCAACAATGTCTGATACTGATGCGGCGACATCTACTGATGATATCCTAGAAGACTGTGTTGACAAAGTGGAGGTGAACAATTATGAGTTGCGAAGATATTGGCAATTGGACTCGTTGGATTTGTCTAATAGGACAATTCCAGTCTTTAAACCATCTATCGAGCAAGCCCCTACCTTGGAGTTAAAACCATTGTCGACACATTTGAAATATGTATTCCTTGGTGACAACGAGACACTGCCTGTTATTGTCAACGCATCCCTCAACGAAATACAGTAAGAGAAGCTCATCGTAATTTTAAAAGAACACAAGAAAGCCATAGCTTGAAGCATCGCAGACATTGGAGGCATTAGTCCCTCTTTCTACATGCATAAGATAAGGTTAGAAGGCGAAGGGAAGCAATCCATTGAGCAACAAAGACGACTCAATAAGAAAATGAAAGAAGTGGTGAAGAAGGAAATCATCAAATGGTTGGATGCGGGCATAATATACCCTATTTCTAGCAGCAATTGGGTAAACCCCGTTTAATGTGTTCCTAAAAAAAGTGGTTTTACTGTAATGACCAATGATAAAAATGAGTTGATTCCTACTCGCATTGCAACTGGATGGCGTGTGTGCATGGATTACCGATGGTTGAATACGGCCACAAAGAAGGACCATTTCCCGCTACCTTTCATTGATCAAATGTTAGATAGGCTAGCTGGTAAAGCCTATTATTGCTTCCTAGATGGCTACTCTGGATAGAACCAAATAGCTATTGCGCCGGAAGATCAAGCAAAAAGCACATTTACATTCCCTTTTGGGACTTTTGCTTTCCAACGGATGTCGTTTGGCTTAAGTAATGTGCTAGCAACGTTCCAAAGATGTATGATGGCGATATTCTCGGATATGATTGAAGACTCACTCGAGGTATTCATGGATGATTTTTCAGTCTATGGATAGAGTTTCGACCAATGCGCCGACAACTTGGCAAATGTTTTGAGAAGATGCGAGGAAACAAACTTGGTTCTGAATTGGGAAAAATGTCATTTCATGGCAACTAAAGGGATTGTCCTTGGCCATCGCATTTCTTGTCAAGGCATTGAGGTTGATAGAGCAAAGGTAGAGATCATTGAAAAACTACCACCACCTACAATTGTCAAAGCAATAAGAAGCTTTCTTGGACACGCGAGTTTTTTATAGAAGATTTATCAAAGATTTCTCCAAGATAACTAAACCTTTATGTTCTTTGTTAGAACAAAATAAAAAGTTTGTATTCGATGACATCTGTCTAGATGCATTTACAACAATTAAGACAAAGTTGGTGCAAGCTCCGATTGTCATCGCACCGGATTGGATGTAACCATTCGAGTTGATGTGCGACACTAGCGATTTCACTGTAGGAGCTATTCTCGGACAAAGGAAAGAAAAGGTATTTCATGTTATCTATTATGCTAGTAAAACACTAACTAAAACGCAGGTTCATTACATCACAACTGAAAAAGAGTTACTAGTAGTGGTCTTCGCATTTGACAAGTTCCTCTCTTATCTTGTTGGCGCAAAGACTACAGTCTACATAGATCACTCAGCTTTGAGATACCTTTTCAACAAAAAAGATTTTAACCTAGACTCATTAGATGGATCCTACTCCTCCAAGAGTTTGACATTGAAATCAAAGATAAGAAGGGATTCGAGAATCAAGAAGGTGACCATTTGTCTCGACTGGAAAGTGGAAGCAAAGATGGATAACAGACTCAGATTGTCGAAGCATTTCCTTATGAGCAACTGTTCACTGTTGACACATCGCCATGGTATGCTGATGTAGTCAATTATCTTGTGTGTGGAAAACTACCCATAAGTGCAAGTGGTCATAAAAAATCAGGTTCATACGCAACGCTGATAAATATCATTGGAACGAGCCATACCTATTCAAGGTATGTGCTGACAATATAATTCGACGTTGTGTTCTTGAAGAAGAAATGATGTCAATACTGCGACATTGCCACGATGCCCCTTACGGAGGTCATTTTGGTAGAACAAGGACTGCTGCAAAGGTCATGCAATTCGGATTCTATTATCCCTATTTGTTTCGAGACGCTTACAATTTCGTTCAACAATGTGATCATTGTCAACGTACTGGTTCCATTTCTCGTCGCAATGAGATGCTCCAACAACCTATTATGGAGGTAAAACTTTTTGATGTTTGAGGTATTGATTTCGTGGGACCATTTCCAAACTCTTTTGGAAATTGTATATACTAGAAGTTGTTGACTACGTTTCCAAGTGGATTGAAGCTATTGCAGTACCAAAAGACGATGCTCAGACAGTGTTGAATTTTTTTCACACATTCTTACATTATTTGGAACACCACGAGCATTGATTAGCGACCAAGACACTCATTTCTATAATAACCAGGTAGCCACTGCATTGAAACGATATGGTGTGAAGCATTGAATGGCCACCGCATACCACCCACAAACTAATGGTCAGACCGAAGTCTCCAATCAACAATTTAAAGGAATACTTGAAAAGGTGATTAATCCATCTAATAAAGACTGGTCTGTGCGATTACCTGATGCATTATGGGCACTTCGCATCGCTTACAAAACTCCTTTGGGATGTCGCCATATCAGCTAGTATTTGGAAAAGCATGTCACCTACCTGTCGAGTTGGAACATTAAGCCATGTGGGCAATTAAGCGGGTAAATTTAGATTATGACGCAGCTGGTAAGAAAAGACTGTTGGACATCACAGAATTAGAGGAGATCCAATGCCATGCCTACGAGAATGCGACAATATACAAGGAAAAGACGAAAAAATGGCACGATAATCTCATATTGCATCGACAATTTCATCCTGGGCAGTTGGTACTCCTATTTAACTTACGTTTGAAACTGTACCCAAGAAAATTGCGATCAAGGAAGTCCGGTCCATTCCGAGTTTTTGAAGCATTCCCTAACGGTGCGGTGACAATAGAGAACTTACAGGATAACCAACAATTTAAAGTGAATGGTCAATGTCTCAAATACTACGTCAGCTTAGATGTCCATGAACCAGATGAAACTGTCAACCTAGTGATATTTAAATAATGTCGATGCATTCATTCATTTTCTTTTAATTGCTTTACTTTTTGTTTGTGTTGTTTCAGAATCTTAGAGAAATAAAAATCCTCTTTTTGTCGATGCATGGAAACACATTATGTAGGCGCATTCTACGATGAGTCAGTATTACTTTTTGGGCAAGACTTGCATCGATTGATTTCATTTCACCCCAGCCGTTGGATTAAACCGAAATAGTACGATCTGCAGCTTGGCAATTAATGGCTGCAAACGTAATGTTTCCTCGTGTTTTTCCACTCAGTGCACCTAGGTTATATAATCCCCCATTACAATTACCTTTCTTCTTTACAATCGCCATTGTTCCTACAATCATCTCCTCAAACTATCTGCAGATTCTTTCTCTTCTCTTTCGAAGCAAGAGCCTTCTACAACTTTTCTTTGTATTCTTTTTCTTTCAACCATGGCTAAAACTCGTGCTTCTAAAGCTAATCCTAAACCTTCATCTAAAACCATTCCAACCACCCCTATCGAGATTTCATTCATGACACCATCACCCTCTGGCCCAGTACTATTTCTCACAACTGCGACCAAAGAAAGATATCACAACACTATGCTTAAAGGCAATATCCATCCTGAGTAAGGCCTCCAATTGTCTCCGCAATTGTCCCTTAGGAAACAAGGCCACCATACTATCAGTCGCTTAGGGTGAGAGTCTTTTTGTGACCACCCCTCTGGTTATTCCCCTACTCTGGTTTGAGAATTTTACGCGAACTTGGTGGATCTAGAACAATAATTTATTTTGTTCGAGAAGGACTTGTGCCATGGAGTGTAGCACACATCAAAGTCTTATTACGGATACCAGAACGGGTAGACGAACATTCGTACTTCCTACACAGTCTCAATGAGGATAGCCTTACTAAGATGATGAGCGACCTTTGCGTCGACAATGCCACATGAACGGGCAGTGGATTCTAAAATTTCACAATGCATAGACGTTACCTGACAACCTTCTGCAAAGTATGGTTTCACTTTGTTAATAGTCGAGTGATACCTTCTACCTACAGTACTACGACCATTCTGGATCGTATGTGTTTGTTACATTCCATCTCGCATCATTGTCACATTAACATTGGTGAGTTGATACATGCCCAGATTGCGGAGGCAGTGGGGAAGCAAACTGGTATTATCCCTTTCCCATCTCTTATTATGCTTCTTTGTCAATATAAGGGTATTATGCCAAGAGAGGATGAGGAAGTCGTGGATAATAAAAGCCCAATTAATGACATTTTTGTCGAGCGGATGACAAGGGGCCAGGATACACCGATGACCAAAGTGACCTCCAAGGAAAAGGAAAAAAAGGAAAAGGTAAACAGAAGGTCGACAAATCTGATGTGCTAATAATAACGCAAATGACAGAGACACTGGCCTTGATGGAGTTACACTTGGAACACCTCGACGGACGGTCTATCCACACTGATAGTATAGTGGATGACATGGACTTCCGACTCCATAAATTCTATGCATATACCAAGGCATGGAATGAAGCTCTTGTAGCTGCATTGCGCCAAATCACTCAGACCCTACTTCCAGACTTCTCGCAATTTTCGACCATCTACCGCCCAATGCAATATTCCTCATCCGAACAACCTACTCCTGATGGTAGGCTCGCCCTTATACCCACTAACATCCATGTTTCTGATGATGACAATGATGGTTGAAATCCATCCATCCGATGTGACTATCGATGAGGCCACCACCCAACCTGTTGAAGAGGAGCAGTCCGCTGATCCGATTGGTTCGAGGGATAGGAAGAGAAAGCGGCGTAAATATAAGAAAAAGAGAAAACACCATGACGAGGAGGAGCACCCGAAAAAGAAAAAGAAGAAAATAAAAGCAACTTCTATATCGGCTGCTGCTAAATAAGTTGGTACATCCTTTTTTTTAGTTAGCATTCTTACATTTTGTTGTACCTGCATTTTTATTGTCACTGCATTCATTTTGATATAGAGCATTATCGTTGCATTTCCATCCATTTTGTGTAACTATTGTCAGTGCATTAGGGACAATGCAGGCATTAAGTTTAGGGGGAATTACTGTGATTTGGAAATGCAACTACATCTTCTTATTTGATTTTTATTTTTCTTTAGTAATGAAAAATTGATAATTTTCAACAAAAATGTGACCATAATTTTATTTTAATTCGTAATTCTTGAATTGTTTGAATGATGATGTGGAAATTGGATGAGTATAAATGAATGATGAATCTGCTATTTTGGAATGAATGATTGAAATTGTTTTAGTAATGAATGTATAGTGTTGATGTTGGAATCTTGAACTCACTGACCAGTACAGCGACATTGTATGAATAAAAAAACACTCCAATATGAATGATTCATGATTCTTAAGGGGGAACACTCCGCTGCAGTTAAAGAAAAGAAAATCTAGCCAAAGGCTGTATCTACAAGAGTGTGTGTCGGCGCAATTACATGCCTCCTAGGGGTTTGTTGCACCCCATCGTTACTGCCCAGGAATAAAAGTAGAGCAATGTAATGACATCTCTCAATCACTTGAATGTCAAAAATAAGAAAAAGAAGAAAGAAAAGAAAAGAGAATAAATTGCTGAAATGGTTCAAGGAAGGATAAGATTCAATGCATGATACTAACATTGATGAAGTTACAGTTTTAATTATTTTTACTTATAAATTGTCGACACATCATTCTATTATATGAATGCAATTTGAACATTAAAAATTTAGAGAATTCAAGTTGTGTGAATAAAGATTATGGTGACATTTCTAATTGTTACTTGTTAATTTTTATTTACTTGAGGACAAGTAAAAACTCAAGTTTGAGGGTATGATGGTAATTCAAATGACATAGATATTCGTCCCAATTTAGTGTTTTAATTGCCCCTTTTGTAGTTAATTTAGTATGTATCATTAGCATTTTATACTTAGTTTACTTGTTTTCCAATTTATTGTTAGATAGTTTGAATTCTTGTTATTTTCACATATTTTTGTACTAATGTCGACGCAAGCAGCTGATATATTATGTCTTAATATTGTAAGCACAGAAACTTAAGCTAGGAATTGAATATTGGACAATTGCAAGAATAAGATCAGCTGAACATTGCGACCATGAAATGTCGCCGCATTGAAACTGAACCTTAATTGAGAGGAATCAAGCTTAATTCACAACTAGAAGCACCAAACGCAGGAATTTCGCAGATGTCGCCACAATTATTCTTTCAGAATGCGACCAGCGATACAACGACAGTCTGCAAATCTCTAAAGAATACATTAGAACTGCGTGAGTGCATAGCTATAATTTAACTAATTTTGACAGCTGCAAGATCTAGATCTGGATCTGAAAATGAAGGCTAAATCCTACAGCATTTTAAAGATTATAAATAGAAGAACAAAGAAAGAAGAAGGTATCAAGAGCAAGGGGATTAAATTCCAAAAATTCTGTATGAATTAAAGATTTGAGCTGGAATCGGTAAACTGATGAAGCAAGCCTGCAATTGCTTCTGATGAGAAGTGCTAGATGCCAAGCAAGAGGAACCATTAGGGAGTAAGCCTAGTAATCTAGAGATAGTAACTTCATTGTACTAGTTAATTTTTCTTGAACAATGATGAATTCTAATGATGTTAAATGAATACGAGAGTATCTTTTAATGTTATATCATTTTGATTCTTACTTTACATTGCTTATCCGTTTATTCTTGGATTTAACCGCTCTAAACACAAAAGTGAAATTGTAGTACACCGACATCGAGAGATGTGGTGACAAGTTAGATTAACAAGTGGGTTAGGTGAGAGCTGCTCGGGACTAGGATAGACTCCAGTTACTTGTTCTTGGATACACATCATTGCTCGCACCGAGAGGTGGAGTAGTGTATTTGAGTCGGGATTAAGTAGGGAGTTATTGTAAGTAAGAACTCAAAAGGACTACATTGCTACGACGATTCATTTACACTCTACCTTGTCGACGTATCTAGCGTTACGACCTGTAGAATCAGTGAATCACTTCCACCCTTTACACTTGATCATTTTTATATTTCTTACATTTAAATTTTAGCATTTAACACTCAACACATTTGGATTTATTTTCAGTACACTGACATTTAACCTCTGATATTTACTTCTAATTGCATTGACAGTAATGATTACTTTAGTATGAAAATCTGACATAATTGCGCTGACTTCTTTACTCACATTACACTGATTTTTAGTACTGATTGCTTCGACATTAGAACATTAGGAACAATTTCCTCGTGGGATCGATATCCGATAGCTTTGTCTATCAACTATATTTTCATCAACGTGTGTACGCTTGCACAATCGTTGTGTCGTAAAAAACACCGATCAGTGAGCTAGAATCCCAATATGCGACTCGGCCCACAAACATAACGATATCATATTAATGCACATATGCACATATCAAAACATAGTAATCAAATATCAAGACATTCTCATAAATGCATTGTTATAGAGAGTATTTCTTACCCTTAACAGCTACACACCATCTTCGCCCCACCCAACACATCGGTTAGGGTTATTAAAAACCCATCCAACCCTCACACCAAATAGTGGTCATATGCCACTCAAATAATATGCAGACAAGCTACTAGAAATAACACGATAAATCGCTAAAAATAATTTATGCAATTTAACTACCAAAATTAAACTTTGTTGGTAAACCACCAGAATTGCATATCAAAGCTGTCAGAACTTCCTCCATTTTATATTCATATTCCCCCCAATGCACAATCAAAAACATATTACATGTTCAAAAGTACACTCATTTTATACATTCCACACATATAACATAACAGATCGAAACCATAACAGCATCTCATATGAGTTGACAGATCATAAGCATGTAAATTAACCTATTCAAAGTTTAGTACAAAGACATGCTTCCATGATTACACATACAAACAAGCCTTATGAATTTATCTAATCTAACATGCTCACAGAAAATTTGCATTTAACAGCATGCATAATGGATTAATATTATCATACATCGAACGTAATCACATAACCAATTATAGAATTTTGCTAACTTACACATCTAGCCTAACTAAATTGTTCGAAATGGGCCCACACGCCCTACCTGACTAGCCTGTGTCGCCCACATGGCCAGGCTCACATTCGTGTGGCTCACACGGTCAGACATAAGGCCAAGCACTCATCCGTGTGGCTCACACGATCGGACACATGGCCAAGAACACGCTCGTGTGGCATTAACTATCACTTTTGGTTTTGCATAGTTTCACTGATTTTTCGGGTTTGAGTCACATACCTAATCATTTATGGGATGTTAACACTACAACAACAACCAAATTCTACACGACCTCCATAACTTAACCAATTATAAAAAAGAACACCAAAATTGTATCATGAATTTGACCCTTACTCCACTAGAGTATTTGGCCAAAATGCATTAGGGCATTTCGCTCTTACAAAATTTACACAAACCATCCCCCTAACTAGGCTTTCGACCACTTACCCAGAGAAGAAGCAGTTTCCAAAGCTCTCAATTCGCCGGAGGGTTATGCGTCTCAATATCTTCTCCTAAGTAGAATAAAAACAATTAGCCCATCATGATTCCGCCGGCATCAACCAAATAAAACTCTCAAATAAGTAAAAAATCAACCTTCTAAATAAAACAAACGGATGTACTTACGAAAAGTTATGAAACTATATTGAATCTATAAAGCACACACGACCAATCGACAAGAACAAAGTGTTAATGACATTAGGGATGCCCAACGTCTGGATGACAACAAAGCAGTATAAAAGGATAAAAAAAGGAAAGAACAAAATAGTGTCTTCACATGGGAGTATAGAAGAGACAAAAAACATAGAAGTGAAAGAAAAAAAAAAGAATAAGTGCGAAAGGAGAGAACAATTCGACAATAGAGGAAAATTACTCAATAAAATGTATGAAAATACTAAAAAGAGAAGGGGAGAAGTAGGGAAGTGGGATGGCACAAAGGAGAGATTTTTGAGGGGATAATTCTCAAAATTTTGATAAATATTAGACTAACCATATCCTATCTAATCTAATCAACTGTAATCTTATTAGGTAGCTTAGAGTTTGAGTTTGACTCAATTCCTGACAGCTTGGGCGGTACAACAAGAGAAAAGCAAAAATAAATTCAATTTTGGCCACAATGGAATTCAAGCTTAGGACCAAAGGGATTGCTAAGGCCTTACCATTGAACTAGTAGGCTCATTCTTGCTAACAAACTTACAAAAATTAAAGATAATCTAGATTTGACTAGATAGATATATATATAAATAATCAAAATTGAAATGAAAAGAATTGAACATAGTCCTCAAGCACACATCCAGAACAATTAACCACGGTACTAAATCAACTTTCTTGTCACAATTTAGCAATTCAAAAATTAAGAAATTTGAGGTGTTACAATATGTTTCTGGGAACATTTATGCTGGCTTTGAACTTCTTTACTCTTCTTTATTACTTCTTGAATGCTTTGTTGAAGTTCAGTGTGAGTGTGGTAATTTGTTCCTAGAGTTTCTCAATTGCAGTGTTTTCGAAATTCGACACTCCCTCACCCAATTAGAAAGCAATGTTTCTGTCACCTTTTATCTTTCTAGGTTTTGCACCCTCAAGGTTCATATCCAAATCTTGCAAAGAGAAAATAAGTTCATTAATTTCCAATTTTTCAAGATCTTTAGGCTCCTTAGTAAAAGTGACCTTAATAGAAAATCTCTTAGGGAGAGACCTCAACACCTTTCTAACAAGCTTGGTGTTTCAAAATTTCTCTCCTAATGTGAATGTCTGATTTGAAAGGTCATATTACTTTGAAACTATGCATTTGAATATTCCTCTCTTATTCCTACATTCTCAAGATTTCCAATCTAAATGTTAGCATTTGCATCTTCGATTGTTTAACAATGGAGGTACCTTCATGAGTAGTCTCTAGTATATCCACACAACCTTTGCAACTATGCATTTAGCGATTCTCTTAAACTCTTGCATATTCACTCCACAAAATATTACATGTAAGGACTTGGAGTCTACATTTGCAAACCTCTTTGATGGTAATCCATTCTAACTTGACAATTCTACCATTTTCAGTGTCCATTTTGGGTAACTCCCATCCAGTCAACATAGCACTCTATGCCTTCTCATCAATGGACTTAATGTATGCTTTCATGCATGCTTTTTAGTAAGCGTGATTTTCAACCTCTAGCATAAAGGGTCTTGAAGTAGAATAAACTTCCATAGCTTGAATCTAGCAATACCATAGATCCTTACTAGCTACTTTAAGTGGGAGGCTTTGATACCAATTGAAATAAGTTAGATGTTGCTGAAAATCAAACTGTTAGACAAAGTGGCACGCCTAAGATGATGGGCACTCCTTCAACCACCAAAAGAAAACTAGTAAAGAAACAAAACACAAGAAGGTTGTTTATACAGTTTGATTTCCTCGCGTCTATAGGGTCTATCTCAATGAGAAATACCCACTCTCTTTCGCAATTACAACAAGTGATCTTAATCTATCACACCTCATTACAATTTCCCTCACATTTGTATTTTAAATACTCAATACTTTCACCACTAAATTCACCCATTATGAAATCAGCAAGTAAAACCACAACACAAAGGTTTTACTATCAATATGAACTTATAGAATAAGGTTCCTCACTTAGAATAGATTTAGTGCTCAATTCTCCCCATACATAAACTTATACAAGTCTCACAATTATATCGAGTTTATCAAGACTTGCTTAAATAAGAAGACCTATCACAATCCCTATAAAACAACCACATTACAACCTAAATACAATAGAATAATAATAAATAAGGTAAACAAGGATTCTTGGTAGCTACATCTTAGTGATTCAATCCAATCCAACTTCCTTAATTCAAAGGATTAGGTAAGGGTGACCCAATCTCCAAAATATGTTTCCCAAGTGATATGATCTTCATTGATGTGCTAGATATCGTCCATATACTCAACAGAGCCTGTATAAAATTTTCAATATATTGTCAACATCTTAAATATGGAAACTATCTCCATATAGTTTTGGGGGTCAAGGGAATGACACCCCTTCTGACACCCCACTCCCGTAACATTGAATTGTCAATTTCATATTTTTCACTAGGCTATGCAATAAACTTTATTGTTATAGAGAAGGTTGATTGTATAACATAAATGAGATATAACATTTAAGGTGTGCTTAGTTGGGTGGAAAAGTAGAAGGAAAATAAATTTTAAGTGTGCTTGGTTGGGAAGAAAAGTGAGAGAAAAAAAAATAGGAGGGATGACCATTTTCCATTGTAATGCATAAAAATCAATCCTTCCAAATTGGAAAGATGGAAGAAGAGAAAATGAGAGAGATGTGTATATTAGTTCAAAATTTTGCATTTTTCAAATTTTTTCTTTCTTTCATTCCATTTTTCAACTCTACCAAGCAACAGATGGAAAGAAAATGTAAATTTATTTTCATTTTTTCATTTCTCCTACCAAGCACACCTATGGAAAGAAAAATTATGTTTTCCATCCTTCTAGTTTTCTACCCCTTCAATTTTTCATCCTTCCACTTTTTTTTTCACTCGACCAAGCAAAGCCTTAAACTGTGCTTCGTTAGGTGGAAAAATGGAGAGATGGGAGGAGGGAATGGAAAACTAGAAAGAAAATGGATTTTGAGTACACTTGGTTGGGAAGAAAAGTGAGAGGAAAGAAACTAGGAGGGATAATCATTTTTCATCCTAAAGCATAAAAATCAATCGTTCCAAATTGGAAGGATGAAAGGATGAGTGGAGAGAAAATGAAAGAGGTGCATGTTAGTTTAAAATTATGCATTTTTCAAATGTTTTGCTTTCTTTCTTTTCATTTTTAACTCTACCAAGCACTGGGTGAAAAGAAAATTATTTTTTTTCACTTTACCATCTTTCCTACCAAGCACACCTATGGAAAGAAAAAAAAATATTTTCCATCCTTTTAGTTTTCTACCTCTTCAATTTTCCATCCTTTCAGATTTCTTTCCACTCTACCAGGCAAAGTTGGTTTGAATCACAAATAGTACTTAAACTATACCATCTTTTCCCAAGTTGGTAAATAAACTTTTTTTGGTACTTCGTTACCCAAAGTGTTACCTCAACTACACCCTTTTTCCAAAGTTAGTATCTAGACTTTTTTTTGGTCATAAGTGGTACTGAAACTATACTTCATTACCCAAAGTGACACCTCAACTATACCCTTTTTCCCAGGTTAGTACCTAAACGTTTTTTTTTGTTATAAGTGGCACTTAAACTACACTTTATTACTCAAAATGGTATTTAAACTATACTTCATTACCCAAATTACTCTAGTCCTTAAAAAAATTTCTTAGCTAATCATTTTGTGACATGTGATAAATTAAAATAAAAATTAAATTATAAAAACACATTTAATTAAATCAAAACTTTTAATAAGTGGTAATGGAACATAGTTTAAGTACCACTTTAGGTAATAGGGTATAATTTAGATACTACTTGTGACTAAAAAAAGGTTAAGGTACCAACTTAAAAAAAATAGTATGATCTAGACACCATTTCACAATTTAAGCCTTAACATTTATATGCCAAAATTATAAAAATTTAATTAATTAATGGGACGAGGAAGTATCAACAATTATATTACTTAAATTAAGTTTTTTTTTTGTTGAAATTAAGGTACACATCGTCGGTAATAACAATTAATTTTTTTATTGCAAGTGTTTTTAGAAGAGATAAATGATTAGTTATGAAATATATTAATTTCTATTAGTGGAAATTAAAACTCCGTCCACATTATTAAGGAAAGAGTTATTTTAACAAAGGCTATAACTTCTAATATATATTGTTTTTATTCTTTCTCATGGATCTCGATTTAGGAATAATGTAGAATAAGTCTTCCAATGCTCTACTTTCTTTTTTTTCTCGTATGGTCACAATTGAGAAAGGCAGAGTGCATGAAGAAAAGCACTTCTCATTTTCATTCTCCTTTGGGTTTATGTGTTAAACATGCCTTTCTTTCTTTTTCTTTGTTGATGTCTTCTGGCAACCCGATCTGTCCGACGACACCAGTTTCCTTCGATTTTAGATTTTTAAAAGGATATTGAAGTTAGAATTTTGAAGCGTATTCATTTGATGGGTTAATCATGTGTTTTTTTTAATAGATCTGGTATGGAATTCTAAAATTATTAACATATCAATTTTCTATTTTTGTTTTTAAAATTAAACTCTTAACATTATTATTAAATTAGGCTTAGTTGACATTAGTAAGGTTTTTTTTAAAAGAAATGGTAAAAAGGAAAAATGAAAGATGATGATTATATGGTGACCTCTTCAATAAATAGTCGAGAAATATAGATTAAAACCATAATTCAAATTGGTAAATTATTTAATTGGTCACTCAATTTTTAGGGTGTTTTATTTTTATCACCAAAAATAAAATTTTTGCAATTCGGTCACCCAATTTTTAGGGCACTTTCATTTTTGTCACTTAAGCGTTAAATCTTTAACAACGGTTAATTGTAAACATCACATAATGTTTGCACTTTCATTTTGGTCACCCAAAAAAATGTCTTTTTAAGTATTGATTGGGGTAAAAAATCAAGGATTAAAGTGAAAAAGTGGTAGAAACTAAAATAATACGCAATGATTATTAAATTCTTGTTTATATCATTGCCAATCTAAATTTAGGTTGCAAGTATTTTTCTTTTGCTTTTAGATTAGCATGAAAGATTCAAGATTATATAATAAAAAGAAATTTAAGTTTCCTAGAAATTTATTAAATATGAGTTATTAGAGTTTATTTCATTAAGAATAATCCGGAGATATAAAATAAAATTTTAAAATTTAAAAGGAGATTAAATTAATTTTGATGTTTTAAAATTTAAATTTTTAATATTAAAAAAAAAAGAAATTTTGAATTTTGAAAATGAGTAAACAAATATAATTTGATAATTTTGTGTATTAATTTAGTTTTTATCGCTTTTTCAGTTTAATTCTTGGTTTTCTTTACTCCAATTAATACTTTAAAAAATATTTGTTGAGTGACCAAAATGGAAACAACCTAAAAATTAGGTAATAAAAAATGAAAATTTAAACATGATATGATGTTTACATTTAACGGTAATAAAAAAAGTTAACGTTTGAGTAACTAAAATAAAAACATTCTAAAAATTAAGTAATTGAATCACTAAAAGTTTATTTAAAATAACCAAAATAGAAACGCTCTCGGGTGAGTTTGCAGTTGAAATTATTATAGAAATTATTATAGGAATTATATTTTAATTTAATGTATTATTAGTTTATAGATTTATATATTGACAAAAAACAATTATTCCTAATATAAAGTTGTATAGCATTAAAACGCAGCAGGCCAACAAAGACCCTTCACCTTCCCCTTTCAGCACCGTATTTTCCTCTACAAGCAATATGCCTAAACCACAGCTCTTTCATTTTGTTCTCTTACTCTCCACTGTCGTAGTTGCCTTAGCTGCCATTGCCAGTGCCACCGCCGCTACACCAATAACCCCACGATTCAAGGAAGCCCCGTCATTCTATAACTCTCCTGATTGCCCTCTCATAATAGATGAAAATCATGGATTCTCCTCCATTTTGTGCTCCGATCAAGCTGTTCATGTGACAATGACCCTTGACACTGCTTACATTCGGGGTACAATGGCGGCCATTCTTTCAATACTCCAACACTCCTCTTGTCCCCAGAACATTGCCTTCCATTTCGTCGCCTCCGCCAACGCGTCTCTTTTACGCGCCACCATCTCTTCCTCCTTCCCTCACCTCAACTTCCTTGTCTACCCTTTTTATGATTCCTCTGTTTCACGCCTCATTTCGACCTCCATCCGCTCAGCTTTAGACTGCCCTTTGAACTACGCTCGAAGCTACTTAGCCAATCTCCTTCCTTCATGCGTCCACCGAGTCGTGTACCTTGACTCGGACCTGGTTCTCATCGACGACATAGCTAAACTTGCCGCAACTCCACTGGGGGACAACTCAGTCTTGGCCGCACCAGAATATTGCAATGCAAACTTCACCTCCTACTTTACTTCAACGTTTTGGTCAAACCCTTGTTTTTCCTTTACTTTTGCGAACCGTAAAGCTTGTTACTTCAACACCGGAGTAATGGTAATCGACCTTGACCGATGGAGAGAAGGAGATTACACGACAAAGATTGAAGAATGGATGGAAGTTCAAAAAAGAATGAGAATTTACGAATTGGGTTCTTTGCCGCCGTTTTTATTAGTTTTCGCTGGAAATATAGAGCCTGTTGATCATAGGTGGAATCAGCATGGCCTCGGGGGAGATAATTTTATAGGTTTATGCAGAGATTTGCACAATGGTCCGGTTAGCCTTTTGCATTGGAGTGGAAAAGGGAAGCCATGGGCGAGACTTGATGCTAATAGGCCATGCCCTTTGGACGCTTTGTGGGAACCTTATGATCTCCTGCAACCCAAAACTCCATTTGCATTGGATTCATGATCGGAACCATCTTTCTGGCCGCTGTTTGTTTGCTGAGAAAGTGATAGAATCACCTAGAAAATGGTGGAGCTGTAAAGTTTTAAGCTGAAGATTAGGTACGAAAACAGGTATCATATTATATACTGCATTTACTTTGTTCTTTCGTTTTTGCAGGAGTACATTAAGAAGAAATTAATTTGCTGTAATGTCAATAAGGGGAAGAAAATCCAGATGCAAACTATAATAAGTAATGGGTTCATGAATTCTATTCTCGGATGTATGATAAAAGTAATCAAAACCTGGAATCATGTATTGATGTTATGATCAAGAGTGTTCATTACCATTCTGGATTCGAGTCACGCTAATTGTTAGTAATCAAATCTGAATATAAATGTCATCAAACTATATTGATTTGAATGAAAATAATATATTATTGTGGTGGATTGAATTAGGGGCAAAATGTTAAAATGTTTAAGAATTATTCTCTAAATAAATCATATCTTTTTCCCCTTGTCAATATGTTATATATTGTTGTTGTTTTCCATGTGTTATAGCCGGGAAGCATTAGTGGAATATATTGGAAGGCTAAAATTTCCTTCTTTAAATAATTGAATTGTAGATCTATCTCGAATGGATCAGTCCAATACAAATTTGGCAATTAGATCATTGTTTAAATTTAGGTATATGTATTAATTTATATTATTGCTATTGTAATAATAATAAAGAAAAGGGAATTTCTTTTTAAGTTTTTTAAGGAATATTTATATTAAAATATTTTAAAATATATAATTTTTAGATATCAATAAAATAATATCACATCAATTTTTAAAGGCATATAAATATTATTCTACATTCAATCACATTCAATATCAACTCTAATTTAATTTAATTTTAATTAAAATAATAAAAATAATAAAAATTTTGGGGAAATATTCAAACAATATGCTTGAAAAAAAAATAACAATAAATAAATAAAATTTTAAAATGCTTAAATCAGTAATTTAAAAAATTGATAAAAGTCATAAGCATAAATTGAAAAAAAAAACTAAAATCAACCATTAAAAATATAGAAACAAACACTATAACCTTCCCAACTCGACCTAAATGTTAGATTCAAATTCGAGAGATTACATTAGTCACCGAGATGGCTTAACAGAATTATCGAAGTTTATAAAACTGTCATTTTAAAAAAGAAATTGTTTGGTTTAGAAGAAAACAATTTTAAGTATTAATTTATCCATTACTCAAAATTTTAATTATAATTTAACAACGAAAAAGAGATATTTATTTATGTTTTTAATAAAAATTGAGGTTTATGCATGACTAATTAATGTTCATAATTTGAAATCTTGGAATCAAATTAAATTTCATGCAAACTATAAATATATATAATAGAAACTCAAATCCTAAGTCTCATGTCATAGTTTCAGGATAAAATAATAGTCTCTTAAATAATTAAAAGATCAAATAATAAATATAAAATATATTATTAACTAAAATCGAGCCGAGACCATCTGTATGTCGCATCCGCATCCTAACTTGATGGGTTATCTGTAAAGATAAAAATTAAAGGAAGAGTGAGTTGTAACGTTCAGTGTGAATTCAATCACAAAAAAAATCAACGCAAACGATCAAGCATTCGGAAACATGTCACATAAAAATAATTCACAATGGCACTTTCAGATTGTTGATAGTTCAAATCACTCACAATATATATATATATATATATATTCCATATTAGAAATTTTAGTTTGTATGCACATGTTTTTATGGATGCCATACAAATTCAATTTTCAACAGAATAAATCTTACCTCACCATTACACACCACAATGAGAGTTCCCTTAAACTCCATCCACCAATATACCAGGTTGTGGTTAAATCACTACTAGTTCGCAGATAAAATTGACATTGGTTGTGGACACATAACAAATCCCCGTAGATGAAATCTGTCCTTGATTATGGGTTCACAACAAAAGTCTCGTAGATTTAATCTGCCTCTGGCTGTGGATTGCACAACTTTTAACCCGCATATGGAATCTGCCTCTAGTTGTGGATGCACAACTAATTTTGTAGATAAACTACCAATCTTCCTCCATTCACAATTTCCCACCTCATGCAATGCAATATGACATGAAACAGATCAATACAGTAGCATTTAATATATTTTTAACAGAACAATACAGTAGCAAGCAATATGCTTATAGTAGTTCAATTCAATAGCAAATAACATGCTTATAACTGTAATGACTCGAATTCGGGGTTATTGAAAAAGTGTAATTCGAGACTTTGTGTTCATAAACCGGACCCGTAAATATTTATAAAAATATTTACGAGAAGAAATAGTAGAATAATTAATTCTTGGATAGAAAATTTTAAACGTGAAGTGCCTAATTTAAGTGTGAGGACTAAATCGAATAAGTGATAAAAGTGCAAATTATAAAGGGATTTTAAATTAATTGAAGTAGGAAGGACCAAAGGGGCAAATTTCCCTTTGAAATGCTTAGTGCCGTTGGGCAGCAGCTTATGGTTTCTCTTTGGCTTCAAAATGTGTGGTGAAATTTTAATTAAGAAATAAAAGAAATAGAAATGTAATTTATAATGGGAGTTGGTGGAAGAAAGAAGAAATATTTGTTCATCAAGTTTCGGCAGTGAAGGGGGAGAAGAATAGGGAAAGAAAAGTTTGAGTTTTGCTTAGGTACAAGCTCCAAATTGGTAAGCTTAATCAAGTTGTTTTTTTGTAATTTTTATGTTTTTGGACTGTCGATATCTTAAGCTAGCGGACCCATGTCGTATTTTCTGTTATTGTTGAGAATATTAAATACCACCATTGTTGGGTAGATAGAGCTTTAAGGATAATTTAGTGTATTTTGGAGCTAGAAGTGAAATAAAAATAAATAGTGAGATAATTTGTTAATTTTAATATAATAAGGGTCAATTTTGGAAATTTGGTGATTTATTGTAAGAATGAGAAAGTAAAAGTTTAAATTTAGTTAGAAATAAATTTATTGAGTTTTAATGAAAAATATTGTGTATTTAATTCTGTAGCTAACATTGACCCGGACTCTTCGAAAAGGAAGGGCAAGGGCAAGACCGTCGACGAGTAGCTCCGAATTTTCGGTTGGTGTTTCTATAGCTTAAACTAATTTATTAATTTGTCACATTATAATTAATTGCTCAAAGTGGGAAATTAAGGAATGAAAATAAGGTATGAGATTTTCTACTCAATTGGGTTAATTTGCACAAATTGATAGTATGAGTAGTTAAATTTATGTTTCCCCATATGTAAATGTAAGATGTGAAATTGTGATATTGATAAATTCATTATTATTATTAGATTGAATTTTTAATTGCATTTATGTTATGAACAAAATCAAATTTTGAAATTGTGGATTGATATTAATTGGATATGATTACCCTATTAACTTTCGAGCTGAATCGAATATAGATAGCATGCCATAGGATAGGAAGAGTTTAGGGTTACTTCAACTATGAGTCGATGAGGCACTGGGTGCCAAGTTACTTCGGTTTAACCGATGAGACATTGGATGTCAACTTTATTTCAGCGCAGGGCGTGATTTATTACTTCGGATTTACTCGATGAGGCACAGGGTGCCAAACCAGTGTGTTGGCTGGATCCGTGTATCCGTCATAGTCCGAGTCATGTTAATAGAGAACTATAAATGATGAATATTATAATTATATGAAATGAAAATGTTATGAATGTTGTATTGAAAATCAAGGAAATGAGAAATGATTATGCATGAATATAATATGCATAATAGACATTAGAAATTCATTGAGAAATCAAGAAATAGTATATTAGACATATGCATTGGTATTATGTATAAATTGAATAAAAGCGAAAATATGGAATAAATTGTGTATTGAGACCAAAGAAAAGGTAATGGTACATGTAATTAAAAAATATGCATGAATGGAATTTGTATTAAAAAATAATATAAATAAATATGATCAATGGTATTATGATACTAATATATTATGCATAATAAGAATGAAAATGAGGGTTATAGAAATGGAAATGATATGGAATGTGCATTAAGAACCAACATGAGATGTGAACTAGCATAATGATATTATTACGTGTGAATATATATATTTTTTATTATAAAAAAAAGAATGTAATTGAAATCCTTATGAAATTTAAATAGCATAAAATTATTATAGAATTTATTCTTAAGTGCTTTTATGATTGCTTTAATATTTGATTATAGTAATACCACTGAGTTATACTCAGCGTATGTTTTATATTACATGCGCAGGTTAGGTACCTTTTGTTATTTAGTGACTCAGCATCCAAAGTCAAATCCCGCACTCAAGTGTTAGTGAGTTTTGCTTTGCATTTTGGAGTTGGCATGTACCTAGAATGAGTCGTGTTTGAGGGTGTCACGTATTTTGATGATTGAAATATCGACATCCCTAATAGTAATTGGCAGATTGCTGTGAAATGTTGGATGAAGTTTAACCCAGGTTGGTATGTAAATATTATGAAACTGTTGACTTGTTTCGGTAGATGCACGCTAGTGTATCAGTAGAAGTATAGGGAGAGAATGTGTTTTAGATACTGACTTGTGTTGTGTCAGTAGAAGTCTTTTTAGTATCGGTAGTCCTATAGGTGGTTGGTTTTTAGGTTTCGATAGAAGTCCCAAACTAAGATTACTTTTTTCTTTGGAATTCGTAATATCGATAGTAGGATATGTAGTGTCGGTAGATTGCAGGGTTGTATCGGTAGAACATTTACAACTACCGGTAGGATTTTGCAGTGATTTCTGAGTATTTACTGACTTAACTTCTACCGATATCTGCTCATTCAAGTATCAGTAGAAATTCTTTTTTTAAAAAAATATTAATAATTTAAAATGTTTCAAAGATCGATTCTACTTATGCTCACAAATACATTATAATATTAATAATAAAAGTATTCTTAATTGAGGTTTCTAATTAGATTCTTATTATATTTAAATTAGTTGTGACACCTACTTGCTCGGGTCCGACGACCGGATCGGGTAAGGGGTGTTACAATAACAGATCAACTCAATAGCATAAGCCATGCTTTTCATGTGTTCGATTTAACAGTAATGTAAGGCATGTTATACGTACAATCATAAATACGAGTGCAATAGACATATGTATTATCATAATTCATGTAAATCTATAGATATATCACAATTATCTTTAATTGGTCAACTTTACATACAATACAATACATGTATTTTCTAATTATCACAATTCTTATCTTTAATTGATCAACTGTGGATCATCTCATACATATCTATCACAATTATATTATTAAAAATTATTAAACAATTATATAATGAGATGGGTAACTAAATAAAATTGTCAGCCAATGTTTCCATGGTTCTATTTCTAGAATAAAAAACTAAAAAAATTACATAGTTTTTCGCCACAAGGCATTCATCGTGTCTTCGATTGCCATCGCTCCATCTTCTCTTTATCATGGGCTCCTTTTTGAAAAAATTACATTTAAGTCTTATGTTCGATTTCGGCTCACAGGAATTCTATAAATAAAAAATAATCCTACATGGAGATGATAGTCCATGATCTATTTCTTAATAACCATAACCTTGACAAAAAATAATAATTATACAAATATTGCACTTATTCACATACATTCCCTAAACATGCGAATAATGATAAGAATATCACATCTTATCAAATATTAATCAAACAAGATGAAAAGAGAGATTCGATCTCGGTTTATACCATAAACATAGCACAACTTGGCGCTTTGATACCAATTGTTGGAAAAAAAACCCGAATTGAAAACTATTTTCTTGCATAGCGAAACTTTAAAATTTTGAAAACAGACCCGATTTGTGATACTTATAGCAATAAACCTTAACTGAATTCGTACTTGTGTTTTCAACTTAGCAGACGTTCGTTGTTCTTGACTTTCAACCAAACGATCTTTTCCGCTATTTTTGTACCACAAACTGCTTCGGGTTTGGGCTCGAACCAATTGAATCGAAACACGAAATTAGAAAAAAATTTCTTTCTTTTTGGGGTGAAAATGAAAATTCTCTCTTCTTAATAAAAACGATAGAATTGTTATTTCGAAAAAATATATATATATATATATAATAGTTGAGAATAATTTTTTTTCTATTTTTCAGCAGAATAATAATATCACAAAATTATGTGTATAGCTCTATCGATGTCATTTATTTATAAGAAGAGAACGTAGAACCCTTGTTGAGTTGTAGTGGTTTATTTCAAATAGAAAAACATCCTACTAAGAATAGAACTAGGGTGAACGACAAAACCTAGTATTCCTACTAGGGTTGCTGCCCCTCCAAGTCTATGAGAGGTTTTTGAGCCTCTCTCATATAGGGTCTAATTATGACTACTTCTTGAGCCTTTTTGACCTTGGACTCTTTAATTTGATCCAATCCAATTCAATTTTTTTATTTCCAAAAATAAACTTTAATATTTATATATAAACAATTTTCTCATCCTTATTTTACCCCCAACAAAATTTTGACAATTTTACCCTTGGTAAATTTTGAGGATTTTGCCCATGGTAAAAATTTGAGAAAATATATTCAATATTTCACAACTCAACATGTTCTCTATGACCGAATGATTTATTTTCATTTTTGGACTTTAAAATAGTCCAAAAACATTAACTCATCTTTGTAATAATTTTTTAAGTAATCCATATAGGATTGCAAATGGATCATTTCAATTTTTATTTTGAATTCCATTTTCATTTTTGGAAACCTACATTCATTTCCAAATGATTCCATTTCTTCATTTCAGAGAAAACCATAATCATTTCTGAATGTTTTCCATTTTTCTTTTTCTATTCATTCCGTTAATTTATATTTAAACATGAAATTCGTTTATGGTTTCAATGAGCTAGCAAAGAGATCGATCAAACATATGTAGTTGAGGCTCAAATGATGTATAATTAAGTTTTGGCTTTTCACCTATTAATTATAAACTCATTCAGTCACAAAGTCATTCCATTATAGAATCGTGATTGAGCTCTCCCCAACGACATACCATTACGAAAGCAGCTACTCAGTACTCGTCCAATGATCTTGTCATAAGTGTGTTACTCTCATAGGATATTCTTGACCTCTTTGGGATAATATCTGTTCTCCCAATATGATCCTATTTTATCTCATGGTACATCTTCCTTTATGAAAATTCAATCACTATAAAATAGTGATCAAGTCAACCATCACAAAAACGGACAACCCGTGACCACATTTCCCTTTCATCAACCATGTAATGTCAATGAGAGGATATCATTTACCCATGTTTTGGGTTATGAATTTCACTGTTGTGAATAACACTGCATACTACAGAAGTCGTACACCTAACACACCATCTTTCAGTTCCTTATTTATTTGAACTTAAGCTTTTACTTACATCAAAGAATACGAGTCACGCATACTGATCGGTGTTTTTACGTCACAGCAATGTGCAAGCGGACACGTCGATGCAAGTATAGTTTATAGAAGAATTCTATTGGATATCGATCCCACGAGGAACGGGTTCTTAATTTTCAGATGTCGAAGCGACTAATACTAGAATTAAGTGTAATGTGAGTACTAATGTCAGTGCATTTATGTCAGATCTGCACACTAAAATAATCAGGAATGTCAACGCAATTGTGTTGAGTGTTGAGTGTTGAATATTTAAATACATAAAATGTAAATACGATCAAGTGTAAAAGGGCAGAAATGGTTCACTGATTCTGCTAAATCACAACGCTGGATGCATCGACAAGGTAAATATAGATGGAATGTCGCTGCAATGAAGTCCCTTTGAGTTCTTACCAACAACAACACTCTATTTAATCCTGACTTAAATATCCACAGTCACTTCACCTCTCGGTGCAAGCAACGATACTACTTGTTAACCCAACCTGTCACCGCATCTCTCGATGTCGAAGCACTACAATTTCACTCTCGTGCTTAAAGCAGTTATATCCAAGAATAAACAGATAAGCAGTGTGTAAAATAAGAATCAAAATGCTTTAACATTAAAAGGCACTCTCGTATTCATTTAATATCATCAAAATCCATCATCGTTTAAGAAGAATTAAAGAGTACAACGAAGCTTACTATCTCTAGACTACTAGGCCTACTTCATAATTGTTCCTCTTGCTCTGCATCAGGCACCTCTCTTCAGAAGTGGTTGCAGACTTGTTCATTAGCTCCCCGATTTCCAGCTCAAATCTCCAATTCACACAAAATTTTAGAATTAAAAACCCTTCGCTCTTGATGATTTCTTCATCCTTTGTTCATCTATTTATGACCTCCAAAATGTTACAGGTTTCATCCTTCATTTCCAGATCCAGATCTAGATCTTGCTGCTGTCAAAATTAGTTAGATTACAGCTATGCACTCACGCAGTTCTAGTGTGTTCTTCAGAGGTCTGCAAATTGTCGCTATATTGCTGAGTACATTCTAAAATCATAATTGCAGCGACATCTATGAAATTCCTGCGTTGGCACTTCCAGCTATGAATTCAGCTTGATTTTACTTATTCGAGATTCAGTTTCAATGCGGCGACATCTCTTGGTCGTAATTTCTAGCTGATCTTGTGGCTGCATTCGTCCATCATTAAGCTTCTAGACTGAATTCCTGCACTGACAATATTAAGATGCAATATATCGACTGCATACGTCGACATTAGTATAAAAATAGATAAAAAAATAACAAGAATTTAAACTAACTAACAATGAGTTGGAAAAAATGGAAACTAAGTGTAAAATATTAATGATGCATTCTAAATGAAATACAAAAGAGACAATTAAAACATTAAATTGAGGAGAAAATCTATGTCATTTGAAATACCATCACACCCCCAACTTGAGTTTTTTCTTGTCCTCAAGTAAACAAAAATTAACAAAATAACAATTAGAAATGTCATCGCAATCATTATCCATACAACTTGAATTCTCTAAATTCCTAATGTTTAAATTACATTCATATAATAAATGATGCACTGACAATTTATAGATATGAACAACTTAAAATTGCAACTTCATCAATGTTAGTATTATGCATTGAATCTTATCATTCCTTTAACCATTTCAACAATTTATTTTTCTTTTCTTTTTCTTTTCTTTCTTCTTTTTTTTCATTTTTTTCTTTTTCAAGTGATTGAAAGATGTCATTGCATTTACCATTCACATTATCTCCCTCCAAACTTAATGTCTGCATTGTCCCAATGCACTAACAATAATTATACAGAAATAATAGAAATGCAGCTACAATGCACTAAACTAAAAGAAATGCAGTGACAAGTAAAATGCAGGCACAATAAGAATGCATGAAAACTAACTAAAAAGAATTGTACCAAATTATTCAGCAGCAGTCGATGCAGAGGCTGCGTTGGTTTTTTTCTTCTTTTTCTTTAGGTGCTTTCCCTTGTCATGGTGTTTCTTCTTTTTCCTGTCCTTGCACCTCTTCCCTTTTTTATTCTTTGATCCAATCGGCTCGACAGATTACTCCTCCTCGGCGGGTTGGGTGGCGGCCTCATCAGTTGTCACCTCTGATGGGTGGATTTCTATGAGTGGTGCCACATAGGGCACAATAGCCAGAGGATTCAATTCCTCTATCTCGCTAGTGACAACCTCAGCCTGGCTCGTAGTAAGTAGAGCCTTATCTGAGCTGGATGCCCTCACAATATCCTCAATGATCATTGTTGGGGCATCAGTTTCCTTCTCCTCCTACACCTCAGCAGGTTCTTTTTCTTCTTTCTCTTCTTCCTTTCCTTCTTCTTCTCCTTGATCCTTTTCCTTCAATTGATCCTCTTCCTGGTCCGCATCCTCTTCTATCTGCTGCTCAGGTTAACTAGGCCAGTGTGGGTACAGTCCATTGCGTTGACTTCCTTCCCCACAAGTGTTGCTTGTTCAGCCATATTTGTGCCCAAACTATTGGAAAACTCATCTTCGAATAAGTGGCGATGATAATCATCATCAATCTGTGATTACCCGTTTTCCTTCTCATCATCAAAAATATGAATATGGATTGGTGCAGGTGCAGGTGCAGGTGCAGGCGCAGGTGCAGGCCTACCTTTAAGAGTAGGTTGCTCGGAAGGCGAGTACTTCATTGGGCAATAGATTGATGGGAAGGTTGGAAAGTCTAGTAATAGAGTCTTACTGATCTGGCTCAATGCAACGACAAGGGCTTCATTCCACGCTTTAGTGTAAGCATAAAACTTGTAGAGCTGAAAATCCATGTTGTCCACTATACTATTAGTGTGGATGGATCGAATGTCGATGCGATCTAAGTGTAGTTCCATCAAAGCCAGCTTCTTTGCCATTTGAGACTCTATCGACGCATTAGGTTGGTCAGCCTTCTTCTTACCCTATCATTTATCCCTTTTCTTGGAGGTTTCTTTGGCCACTGGTGTATCTTAGCCTCGTGTCATCCTCTCAACAAAGATATCATTGATTGGACCCTTATTGTCCAAGACCTCCTCATCATCTTTGGGCACAATACCCTTGTGTTGGTAAAGCAGCATAATGAGAGAGGGAAAAGGAAGGATACCATTTTGCTTTCCTGCAGCATCTGTGATCTGGGCGTGTATGAGCTCACCAATGTCAATGTGTCGGTGGTGCAGGATGGAATGCAGGAGACACATACGATCTAATATGGCAGTAGTGCTGTGGGTCGAAGGCATAACATGGCTGTTGATAAAATGAAACCATACCTTGCAAAAAGTTATAAGGTACCGTCTGTGCATTGTATAGTTGTGAAATCTATTGCCCGTCCATGTAGCACCATCAATGCAGAGATCTTTCATCATCTGAGTCATACAATCATCGTCCAAACAATGCAAAAAGGGTGCATGGTCGTCAACCCGTTTTGGAATCCTTAGCAGTACGTTGATCTGTGTAGCGCTCCATAGAACAAGCCCGTCTCGTACAAAGACAAACTCCTGCTCCTAATCCACCAGATTTGCATAAAACTCCCTAACCAATATGGGGGAGTAGCCAAAAGGATGGTCGTAGAAAATTCCTACCCGAGACGGCTGGTGGTATGGTGAACTTGCTTTCTTAAGGTCTAGTGTAGAGAAAGTTGGAGTCCCTATTCGGGATGGATGTTACGTTTTAACATGATATTGTGGTAATGGTCTTTGGTCGCAGTTATTAAAAATAAGACTAGGCCTGTGGATGAGGGTGGTGGTGTTGTGGACGGAGCCACAGTAGAAGTGGTCGAGGTATTCTTAGAAGGGGTTTTGGGAGTGTTTCTTGAAGCACAGGTTTTTGCCATGGTGAGAATAAAAGAAATTCAAGAAATTTTTTCAGAAAATGATTGTTTTAAGATTAGGAAAGAAATATGCAAACAATGGAGAAGATGAAATGCAGTAATAATGGCGAATGTGAAGAGAAAAGAATAATTGCAAAGGGGAGGCTTTATAACTTAGGCGTGATGATTGGAAAAATACAGGGAAACGTTACGTCTGTAACCATTAATTGCCAGTCTGCAAATCGTACCAATTTGTTTTGATCTAACGATTGGGAGAGAAAGAAATCAATCGGTACTATTCTTGCTGAAAAAGTAATACTGACTTATCGTAGAATGCACCGACAATTTGTGATTCAATGCGTCGACAAAAAGATGATTTTTTTTTATGCTAGGAATCTAAAACAACACAACAAAAAGTGAAACAAATAAAAGGAAATAAAGAAACGCGTCAACATTATTTAAATGTCACCAGGTTGACAGCTTCGTCTAGGTTTTCGATTGTCACTGCATCACTTTGGAATGCTTCGGTTACTTTGAATGGACCTGACCACCTTGATCGCAATTTTCCTAGGTGCAATTTCAAACGTGAGTTAAAAAAAGTACCAATTGATCAGGATGAAATTGTCGATGCTAGATAATGTTGTCAAGCCATCTCTTTTTCTTTTCCTTGTGTATCATAGCATTCTCATAAGCATGGAGTCGAATTTCTTCTAATTCTGTGATGTCCAATAGTCTTTTCTTTCCAGCAGCATCATAGTCGAAATTCACCTGCTTAATTGCCTATATGGCCTTATGTTCAAGTTCAACGGGCAGGTGACAAGACTTTCCAAGCACTAGTTGATATGGCGACATCCCCAACGGGGTTTTGTAAGCAGTGCGAAGCGCCCACAATGCATCATGTAGCCGCGCAGACCAGTCCTTCCTAGATGGATTAACCACCTTCTCAAGTATGCTTTTAATTTGACGATTGGATACTTTGACTTGACCATTGGTTTGTGGGTGATGTGTGGTAGTCATACGATGCTTTACACCATACCGTTTTAATGCACTCACCACTTGGTTTTATAGAAATGAGTGCCTTGGCCACTTATCAACACTCTTGGTGTTCCAAATCTCGTGAGGATGTATGTATGAAAGAACTTTAACACTGTCCGAGCGTCGTCTTTTGGCACTGCAATAGCTTCAATCCACTTTGAGACGTAGTCAACAGGTACTAATATATACACATTTCCAAGAGAGTTTGGAAATGGTCCCATAAAGTCTATACCCCAGACGTCGAAGAGCTCTACCTCAATAATAGGTTGTTGGAGCATCTCGTTGCATCGAGATATGGAACCAGTGCGTTGACAACAATCACATTGTTGTGAGAAATTGTAGGTGTCTCGAAATAATGTGGGCCAATAAAATCCTGACTGTAAAACCTTTGCAATAGTCATTGTTCCACCAAAATGGCCTTCATAAGGGATATCATGGCAGTGTTACAGGATTGACATCGTTTCTTCTTCAGGTACATAGCGACGAATAATATTGTCGGCAAATTCCTTGAATAGGTATGACTCATTCCAATGGTATTTGGCAGCATCGCGTATGAACCTGATCTTCTTGTGACTAGTAACACTCATGGGTAGCTTCCCACATACAAGGTAATTGACGATATCAACATACCATGGCGTTGCATCAAAAAAGAATAATTGCTCGTCAGAAAATGCTTCGACAATCTGGAAAATTTGCCTATCTTTACTTCCTATTTCTAGTCGAGACAAGTGGTCATCTACCTAATTCTCAGATCCTTTCTTATCTCTGATTTCAACGTCAAATTCTTGAAAAATAGGATCCATCTGATGAGTCTAGGTTTGGCGTCTTTTTTGTTGAAAAGGCATTTCAACGCTGAGTGGTTCGTGTAAACTGTAGTCTTTGCGTCGACAAGATAGGAACGAAACTTGTCAAATACGAAGACTACTATTAGCAACTCCTTCTCAGTCATGGTATAATTAACCTGCGTTTCAGTTAGGGTTTTTCTAGCAATAAAATGAAATACCTTTCTTTTCTTTAGCCTAGGACAGCTCCTACAGCAAAGTCGCTTGCATCGTACATTAGTTCAAACGGCTGTGTCCAGTCCGGTGCAACGACAATTGGGGCTTGTACTAGCTGTTTCTTTATTATCATGAATACGTCCAGACAGATGTCATCAAACATAAACTTTTTATTTTGCTCTACCTTTGCTTTGTCAACCTCAATGCCTTAACAAGATATCTGATGGTCGAGAATAATGCCTTCAATTGCCATGAAGTGACATTTCTCCCAATTCAGAACTAGATTTGTGTCCTCGCATCTCTTCAAGACTCTCGCCAGATTGTCAACACATTGGTCAAAATTCTGTCTATAGACAGAGAAATCATTTATGAATACCTCTAAGGAATCCTAAATTATGTTTGAAAATATTGCCATCATACACCTCTAGAATGTTGCTGGCGCATTACACAACCCAAACGACATACGTCGGAAAGTAAATGTTCCAAAAGGGCAAGTGCACGTTGTCTTTACTTGATCCTCTGATGCAATAGCAATTTGGTTGTATCCAGAGTAACCGTCCAAGAAACAATAATAAGCTTTACCAGCTAGCCTATCTAGCATCTGATCGATGAAAGGTAACGAGAAATGGTACTTCTTTGTAGCCGCATTCAATCGTCGGTAATCCATGCATACTCCCCATCTAGTTGAGATGCGAGTAAGGATTAACTCATTCTTGTCGTTGGTCACAACTGTGAAACCACTCTTTTTAGGCACACATTGAATGGGGCTCACCTAATCACTATAAAAGATAGGGTATATAATGCCTACATCTAACCATTTGATAATTTCCTTCTTCACTACTTCTTTCATCTTTTGATTGAGTCTTCATTACTGCTCGATTGATTGCTTCTTTTCATCTTTTAGCCTAATCTTATGCATGCAAAAAGAAGGACTGATGCCTCTAATATCAGCAATGCTCTGGGCTATGGCTCTTTTGTGTTCTTTCAGAATCGCGATAAGCTTGTCTTCTTGCATTGCGTCAAGGATGCGTTGACAATAACAGGTAGTGTCTCGTTGTCACCAAGAAAAACATATTGTAAATATGTTGGCAATTACTTCAACTCTAAGGTAGGAGCTTGTTCAATAGATGGTTTAAACACTGGGATTGTCCTGTTAGACAAATTCAAAGATTCTAATTACCAATTCTGTCTCAGCTCACAATTGTTAACCTCCTCTTTGCCGCTACAATCAGCTAAGATTTCCTCAGTGAATGTCGCAGCATCTTTATCCGACATTGCTGAACTCCTTGCATTGAATTCTTCTGAAATGATTTCATCCAGCACATCGATGTGGTGACATTTCTCTTTACTTTTAGATGGTGATGCCTCAAACACACTAAAGGTCACATGTTCGTCGTTATGACGCATGATAAGTTCTCCCTTGAATACGTCGATAAGTGTGCGTCCCATTGCTAGAAATGGCCGCCTCAAGATAATGGGAACTTCCTTATCTACTTCGCATTCTAGGATTATAAAATCGGCATGGAACACAAGTTTATCAACCTGGATAAGGATGTCTTTGATTTGGCCTTTCGATTGTGCTAAAGATTTATCCGCAAGTTGCAATGTCACCGCAGTAGGCTTCATCGAACCTATTTCTAATTTCTTGAAAGTAGACAGAGGCATAAAATTAATACTTGCTCCCAAATCACATAAAGTCTTACCTAAATAATGATTCCCAATGGAGCATGTGATTGTAAAGCTGTCAGGATCTTTTATCTTGGTTGGCAACTTATTTGTAAGTACAGTGTTGCACCCCTCTGTGAGTGCAATAGTCTCGATATCGGATAATTTCTTTTTCTTTGATAACAGCTCCTTCATGTATTTCCCATAACTGGGTATCTACACAAGAGCATTTATTAGAGGTATATTAATATGCAATTGTTTCAAAGTAGAAACAAACTTTTAGTATTCTTTGTCATGGACTTTCTCTTTAAATCTTTGTGAAAACGACAAAGGTATTGTAACATTGGGTTGTTGTGGAAAACTCGGTGGTGTCAATATTGGCAGATATGTCGACAACTTAGTTGGGCAAACTACATGCATAGATGGCACTGCAGTTGGTTCCTCTTCATATTCTTTTGCTTGACTTTCTTCAGCTGCATCTTCTTCCTGTTGCTGTGGTTCAGATGCGTTGACATGGTCTTGACCAGAATTGCTTGGCCCCATTGTTTGCTTGCCACTCCTCAGCATGGTTGTTTTGCAATGCTCCTTCCCCTCTGCATAGGATTCTCAGTATCACTAGGCAGAGTGCCTGGTGACCTTGTACTCAGATTAGAAGCCAACTACCCTAGTTAGGCTTCCAATGCTCTAATGGAAGAAGAGTTGCCTTGCACTATTGTTTCAGTTCGTATGATATGTTCATGCATCATTGCCTCAAGAGCAGCCATAAGATCTGACTTAGGTTGAGAAAATTGCGGCTGTTGATGTTAATGATGTTGTCCTTGCATATGTGGCAGTACAGACTGTTGTGGCTGTAATCGAGATTGTGGTTGCATCTGGTTATGTGACTGCATTTGTTCAGATCGAGAATTTACCTGTGAATTCTGATTATAATTCTGCTATGGGTTGCTATTGTAACTCCCTTGCCTATAACTCCCTTGATTTGAAGAATTTCCATATCTGAATGTGGAAGCATTTTGATTCCCCCAAGGTTGTTGAGATCGGTTGTTATATGAGTTACCAAATGAACCTCCCTTGATGTTATTGACGTAGAAAGCATTTTCTGCATGTTTTGGGCAATCCTCATAACTATGATTGTTGCTATAGCTTTCACAAGAAAATATCGACGCATCCAATTGCTAGGCCACTTTAATAGGAGCAACATCATTGTTCCCTTCATATTCTTTATAATATTGGCTAATGAGGATACCTACACTGACAAAGCAGAAATAACATCTAACTCAAGAACTCCAAGGTTAGTTTTTACCTGTGCAGAACGAGAAATATGATATTGGTAGTCGTTCTGAGCAATCCTCTCTAGAATTCTTACAACTTCATTGTATGTACAATCTAACAAGGGATCATTAGCTGATGGTTCGACAAGGTTCCTTGTCTGAGCATTCAAACCATTGTAAAATATTTCAATCTAGGTCTCCTGCTGAATTCCATGCATTGGGCAGCATCGAAGCAATGTTTTATAATGCTCCCAAGTTGTATGTAAGTTCTCATCATCCAACTGATGATATGCAACAATATCATTTCGCAACATTGCATTCATTGTCGACGGATTGAATCGCAAAAAAAATTGCTTTGCTAACGCATTCTAAGATGTAATTGATCCTGCCAGTAATCCCAAGAACCATGTTCTTGCTTTACCCTACAACGAATAAGGAAATAATTGTATTTTTAAGGCATCATCAGTGACACCATGTTGACTGAAGGATGCACAAATAAGCAAAAATGATTTTAAGTGTTCTCGTGCGTCTTCATGAGGAAAACCAGAATATTGTCTATTTGAATTTAACATCTGAAACATCACCGGTTTCAGCTCAAAATTTCCACCTTAGATAGCTAGTCTCACAACCCCTAGTTGTAAATCATCAAGTATAGGCACAATAAAATCTCTTATTGTCCTATTTTGCACTTGTTCTTCTTATGGACGTGGTGGTGGTATATCGTTAACAATTTGTGGAAGCACTAGAGGAATTCCATCTTGTGGCAGCAATGGTGGCAAATTATTGTTGTAGTTGTTACCAGCCATTTTCCGTTATTCTTGCCTTCTCCTTCTTACTGTCCTCTCAAGCACCGGATCAAAGCTTATAATGTCCTTAGGATTTCTCCTTGTGGACATGCAACAATTAAAAATTTGAAAAAGAAAATAATTAGAGAAATAAAAATAGATTAGTAAAGATTAAAATTTAAGTAAGTAGAATTAAATGTAACTACAAAAGTAAACATCAAACAAACGCCATTCCTCGGTAACAGCGCCAAAACTTGATCGGTGTTTTTACGTCACAGCAATGTGCAAGCGGACAAACGTTGATGCAAGTATAGTTGATAGAACAATTCTATCAGATATCGATCCCATGAGGAATGGGTTCTTGATGTTCAAATGTCGAAGCAACTGATACTAGAATTACGTGTAATGTGAGTACTAATGTCAGTGCATTTATGTCAGATCTGCACACTAAAATAATTAGGAATGTTAATGCAATTAGAGTTAAACTTCAAAGGTTAAATGTCAGTGTACTGAAAATAAATCCAATTGTGTTGAGTGTTGAGTGCTGAATATTTAAATGCATAGAATGTAAATATGATCAAGTGTAAAAGGGTAGAAATGGTTCACTGATTCTGCTAAATCACAACGCTGGATGCGTCGACAAGGTAAAATATAAATGGAATGTCGCTGTAATGAAGTCCCTTTGAGTTCTTACCAACAACAACTCTCTACTTAATCCTAACTTAAATATCCACAATCACTCCACCTCTCGGTGCGAGCAACGATGTGTATTCAAGAACAAGTAACTAGAGTTTGTCCCAATCCCAAGCAGCTCTCGCCTAACTTACTTGTTAGCCCAATCTGTCGCCGCATCTTTCAATGTCGGCGCACTGTAATTTCACTCTCGTGCTTAAAGCGATTAGATCCAAGAATAAACAGATAAGAAGTGTAAAATAAGAATCAAAATGATTTAACATTAAAGGACACTCTCATATTCATTTAATATCATCAAAATCCATCATCGTTTAAGAAGAATTAAAGAGTACAACGAAGCTTACTATCTCTAGACTACTAGGCCTACTCGCTAATTGTTCCTCTTGCTCTTGATCAAGCACCTCTCATCAAAAATGGTTGCAGACTTGCTTCATCAGCTCCCCGATTTCCAGCTCAAATCTCCTATTCACACAGAATTTTCAGAATTAAATCCCTTCGCTCTTGATGATTTCTTTATCCTTTGTTTGTCTATTTATAACCTCTAAAATGTTACAGGTTTCAGCTTTCATTTCCAGATTCAGATCTAGATCTTGTAGCTGTCAAAATTAGTTAGATTATAACTGTGCACTCATGCAGTTCTAGTGTGTTCTTCAGAGATCTACAGATTGTCGCTGTATCACTGAGCACATTCTGAAATCATAATTGCAGCGACATCTATGAAATTCCTACGTTAGTGCTTCTAGCTGTGAATTCAGCTTGATTCTACTCATTTGAGATTCAGTTTCAATGTAGCGACATCTCTTGGTCGCAATTTCCAGCTGATCTAGTTGCTGCATTCATCCAGCATTAAGCTTCTAGACTGAGTTCCTGCATTGACAATATTAAGACGCAATATATTTGCTGCTTGCATTGACATTAGTACAAAAATACATAAAAATAACAAGAATTTAAACTAACTAACAATGAGTTGGAAAATATGGAAACTAAGTGTAAAATGCTAATGATGCATGCTAAATGAAATACAAAAGAGACAATTAAAACAATAAATTGAGGAGAAAATCTATGTCATTTGAAATACCATCACATACATATTTCACCATCCACTCAGGATTTAAGTATGCCACACTATGAACGTAACAAGTGAATAAATTTAAACGGATTTAGGATATATTTTGCTTGGATCTTGTTCGATGTATTGTCAGCCTAGTCAGTCACATCTATGTCTCTATCTTTTAAGAGTCATCTGTTTCGATCCCAAAGATAAGGCATCTCCCTAATTGAACTTAATAGACGACATATTAGTTTTTCAAGTGGTTTTCTAATTTTTAATTAAACTAAGGACATGTTTAGACTCGCTTACTAATAAAAGCTGTCTTATTGTATTACGATCCGACCACGTAATATTGCTTAGTATTAGTTAAACATTAGACAACTATGAGCAACATTTGCTTCCATTTTCTATTGTGTGTAAAAACCATGTGAGCACAATCATACGAAGTATATTAATCTTAATCAATGAATTTGTTTTATTAACCAATCTATTCAGAAAAATTACAAGTGTATATTGACGAAATTACTACACTTAGAGCACCAGATCCAACAGGTATGCCACTAGACCGACTCTTTTAAGAATTCAATAAGGTCTTATGAATCTTGGACTTAAATTACCCTTTCGACTGAACCTCAACACTTTCCTTAATGAGGACACTTTCAGGAAGACTTGATTGTCGACATTATACTCAATGTCCTTTCTTTTCAAATCCATCTACAATTTCTATCTATTCTAAGACGCTGTTAACCTATCATGTATTATTCTGATATTTCCCTTAGACTCTTGCACTAACTCTAGACCTAAAACTTTCCTTTCACCTAGTTCGGTCCAACACAAACGTGTTTGACATTTATGACCATACAAGGCCTCATAATGTGTCATTTGGATGCTCAATTGGAAGCTATTATTGTTGGCGAACTCGACTATAGGCTAATGTTCCTCTCAACTACCTCGGAACTCTATGATACATCCTTTTAGCATGCCTTCTAGTACTTGTATAATAAGTTCAGATTGCTCATCAAATTCTGGATGAAAGACAGTGCTAAAGTCCAAACGAGTTTTTAGTGCCTCGTGAAGCTTCTTCCAGAATCGAGATGTATGTCGGGGATCTTGATTGAAAATAATCGATATCGGCACCCCATGAAACCTCATTATCTCTGAAATATATAACTTAGCAACATTTTGCAATGAATAATCCTTATAGACGGGTAAGAAGTGAGCTGACTTAGTTAACCGGTCTACTATCACCTAGATTGAATCTTTCTTAGTGGGTGTTAAGGGTCCCTTCGAGGTGCATTTTAAAGGAATGCCCTTATGGTAATCACTTGAATGGAACATTTTTATGGCAAACCTTGAAAGAGAGGTATGGTAAATATGGCTAACCCTAAAACAACGATATATATGGTGAACTCTAAAGGAATAGTATGTATGGCAAACTCTTAAGAATAATATGTATGGCGAAACTCTGAAGGAATGGCCCCGTATGAAATGATGTGATGTACCTTGCATGATCTTAAGATATGATCAGTGAAGCTGGAATGCACCAGGGTACGTGGCGAATTCATAGTATGAGCCAAGTGAACTAGAAAAAAACTCAATCAACAATGTTTTATATACATGGGTCCCAAAATGGGAATAGTTACGAAATCATGAAAAGGTTGAGTGAAGAACGTAAGTAATGTGCTGAAGATGCGAAGGGTTAAGCATAGTCACAAAGTAGCGTTTGATGTCTATGGTATGCCGAAGAAAGGTACTCGCCAAGGTCATGTTAAAGAAGGAATAACAATGAGATGATGATGATGAAATTACTATATGCATTGTACTAACACGAAACAAGTAAATGGAGTTTGACTCACTAAGTTCTCATGAAGTTACCTCTGTGTGTTGTGTTATAGGTAAGCGGATTTGAGGTCTATGCTAGGAGGGACGACGCCAAGGCTACACCAGAGATGATGAGACGAGCTATTATGCATACAGAGTGTGTTGGCAAAAAATTGCAGTTAGTATTATCACTAAGAGATAAAATATATAAAGCAATGTAACTAAGTTAGGATATTCACTTATAAGTCCTCGCTATTTGAAGAGTCTTGTACAGTGATTGTAATTATCTAAAGTATATTCAGTTGTAAGTTAATTGGAAAGGTGTTCTTTAATACGATGTAAATGTTGAAAATTTCGTATGTATTTGTTTAAGTATAAGTTTGTAAAAGAAATGTAACACTCGAGATCCAGATATGACAAATCGGATCGGGTTGACGGTATTACACATCGCTTGATTTACTACATCATCCCCATTCTCATAGCCTCTGCCCTCATTAGTGGTGGAGTTCTCAACATAATCTTCTTCATGGATCGAGTTTTCTCCCTGTATAATGGGTGGCTCTATAAGGCCAGGCTTACGCGGCCTACCCCTACCACGTCTATCTTGAGTGTTCATTATGTTCTTTTTGAGAGTTTTAAGTCTAAAGTATATTTATAGTTTTCAAACAAAAGTTAAAGCAATTGTAATTTTCCCTAAGTGTTCACATTCAAGGGTTTATAATTTATTTTAGAGTAACAGTAACTAAAGTAGGAATGACATCAGAGTCCCATATTTAATTTTCTACAGAAAATAATTTTTGATTTTAAAAAATCTTGTAGCATGCTTTTTTCCCAAAATAACCCTTTAATGCATGCATGCAGACTCACTTAAAATTTTACAATCCAATTTTAAAAAACCTAAGCTCTGATACCATCAAATATAACTTTTCTAACCAAACCTAGATGTTAAACCCGAATTTGGGAGATTACATTAGCCATCGAGATGGTCGAAAAAAATTATTGAAGTTTATAAAACTATCATTTTAAAAAAAATGTTTGGTTTAGAAGAAAACAAAGTTAAGTACCAATTTATCCATTACTTAAAATTTTAATTATAATTTATCAGCAAGAAAGATATATCTATTTATGTTTTTAATAAAAATTGGGGTTCATGCATAGCTAATTAATTTTCATAATTCCAAATCCTAGAATCAAATTAAATGTCATGTAAGATATACATATATATAATAAAAACCCAAATTCTAAGTCCTATGCCACAGTTTCAGGATGAAATATACAATCTCTTGAATAATTATTAACTAAAACCAAATAATAAATCTAAAATATATTATTAACTAAAACCAAGTTGAGACCATCTGGATGGCACGTTCACGTCCTAACTTGATAGATTATCTATAAGAATGAAAATTAAAGGAAGAGTGAGTTGTGGCCCTCAGTGTGAGTTTAATCACAAGAAAATCAATACAATGGTCAATCATTCGAGAATATGTCACATAAAAATAATTCACAACAGCATTTTCAAATTGTCGATAGTTCAAATCACTTGCAATATACATATATATATATATATCTAATATAAAAAAATTCCAGTTTCTATGCACATGTTTTTATGGATGCCATATAGATTCAGTTTTTAACAGAATAGGTCCTACCCCATCGGTGTACACCATAATGGGAGTTCCCTTGAACTCCATCCACCAACACACTAGGTTGTGGTTAAACCACTACTGGTTTGTAGATAAAACTTCCATTGGCTGTATACACACAACAAATCCCCGCAAATGGAATTTTCCTCTGGCTGTGGTTTCACAGGAAGTCTCACAAATGGAATCTGCATCTAGTTTTGGATCGCACAACTTTTAACCGCAGATGCAATCTAACTCTAAATGTGGATACACAACAAGTACTCGCAAATGGAATTTGCCTCTAGCTGTGGATACACAACAAATTTTGTAGATAAACTGCCAATCTTCTTCCATTCACAGTGTCCCACCCTATTCAATGCAGTATAGCATGATTAAAATAGATCAATATAGTAGCATTTAATATGCTTTTAACAGAACAATACAATAGCAAGCAATTTGCTTATAGCAGTTTGATTTAGTAGCAAATAACACGCTTATATCATATCAACTCAGTAGCATAAGTCATGCTTTTCATGTGTTTGGTTTAATTGTAATGTAAGGCATGTTATACGTGCAATCATAGATACAAATACAATAGACATATGTATTATGCATAATTCAAGTAAATAAATAGATATAATATTAATTCAATCAATCAGATCATGGATTCTAGCATGATTCGTATTATCAGGGACTTAATTGAATGAAATAAAACATTAAGAATAATTTAGGAATCATTTAGGGACTAAACTGAATAAATCATAAATTTTTTGGTGAAACTATAAAATAAGGGACACACGGTTGTGTGGTTACGCCATGTAATAGACTGTGGTTGTGTGGAACATGCAAAATTAAGCTATATGGGAGGCACGACTGTGTAACAAGTCGTGTGGAGGGTTCTAGGCCATGTAAGAATCGAAATATCCTAGGGTTTCATGGGGACATGGTCGTGTGAGAGATCATGTGGTCCACACGCTTATGTAACCCTATTCCTAGGCACAATTTTCCCCGATTTTCTTATAAAAGAACACACACCTTTCACCGGAAGCCCGATCGACGTCCCTTACATTCAAATTTGATCCGATGTACCTAAAACAAGTCCTTGAAATGACATTTACACAAGGATTAACGTTTGATTTTCGAGATTTATCAAGATTCAATGATATTAATGAAAGATTATATGAAAAATTGAGAAAGATCATTTAATCGATCACAAGATTATCATTAGATGAAAATTATATAAGATTCAAAATCAAACATTAGGATAGAGGCATAGTTACCACTTCTTGGCAAAGATTGGGGGTTTACGATTCCGGTAGGAAAACGAGTCGAACACGAATTTATTTCTAACTCGTAATGCAAAAGTAATTTCAACAATAAAGAAAAAATATTTGCAAAGAAGAAGATTGGAAAGAGAAGCGAGAAGAAATAGGGAAGAATAGATTCAAAATTTAGTTTAATTTGGAAAAGGAAGCTATAACTCTATTGTAAATAACAAAAGGGTTAAATAACTAGGGTTTTCAAACTTTGAGGGCTGCATGATAAATAAACCCTTTTGATACCAAATAAAAAGGGAAAAATGGATTTTGGTAACTCAATCCTGGTTTGTTGAAAACGAAAAGAAAAGAAATTGGAAAGGAGTGGATTGAACCTAAAACGCACTAACTACTTAATCATTAAGCCTAGATCATTTCTTAATTATTTATTTCAATTAGTTCTATATATTTTGGTTGTTCCAAACAATAAAAAAATCAAATTTTGAAAAATTATAACCAGTTTTATGAAATTCTAAAATTTGATTAAAAACTAAAAAACAGAAATAAAAAAGAAAAATTGCCTGCCTAAAAATTAAAAGAATTAAAAAATTGACTCCATAAAAATAAAACACAAATTGAAAGCAAAGAAATAAAAGACAATTAAATTAAAAAAAACTAAAATGATTTAAAAATTATAAAAGAAGAAAACATATTTATTTATTAAAATTTTAATTTGTTAAGTAATTTAATTAAAATTAAATTAAGTTAGAGAAAATATTAAATATGGATGAATATATAATATGCATTTTTAAAAGTTAATTATGTAGTATCTAGTTCGAATTCGGATCTAACATTTAGATTGGGTTAGGGAGGTTATAGTATTTTTTTTATATTTTTAATGGTTGATTAGTTTTTTTTTTTAATTTGTGCTTATGCTTTTTATCAATTTTTTTTTAATTTTTAGTTATTGATTTAAGTATTTTAAAATTTTATTTGTTTTTTGTTTTTTTTTTCAAGCATATGGTTTCAACATTTTCCCTAATAATTTAATTATTTTAATTAAATTTAATTTAAATTAGAGATGATGTTGTATGTGATTGAGTGTAGAATAATAATTTTATGTCTTTAAAAATTGATGATGTAACATTATTTTATTGGTACCTAAAAACTATATATTTTAAAATCATCTTAATATAAGTTATTCCCTATAATAAGATTTTTACATTTTTAAAAATTGATGATATGACATTTTATTATTGATACCTAAAAACTATATATTTTAGAATCATCTTGATATAATTTATTCTCTATTTATATATTTTCTTATTCTTGGAGGCTTTGCAATTATTACTTGTCAAAAAGGAATTGTATGAAACAGTGATTCCACATCATCTATATCTTTTTTAACAGGATAATGACAAATATAATTTTTCCTCTTGATTTCTATTTTTTCATCCTAAAAAAATTCAAATCCAACTAAATGAAGTTAAAAATGAGAAGAAAAAAATTTAATTTATCGTTAAGGATGAAATAAAATTATAATTTTATCCCATCTTTTCTCTATCTGCCACCTTATATTTTACAGGGCCAAAGGGTCAGAAAAGCTTCCACTATCCAAATTTTCCTGTCATTATCCCAAAAGAAATTAATGTAATTTTGTCCCTCCCAAGAAGCCAAGAAACAACATAGCAACTTCACCTCTACGATGTCCTTCATCACGCAACTTCTAGGCAAGACTCAATGTTGGCCCCTTTGGCTTTTGTTCACAGATTGGATAGAAATGTGAAATTCCTAAGCTAAATTCTAACCCAAATTACTCTTTCAACTAGTTTTCATGGAAATCGCTAGTATTTCTAAGCCACCTACCAAATGGTTCTCCAACAAGGGTTTAAGGTTAAGCCTTCCACGCCTTCGTTCAAGATCCAAATCCTCAAGCTCCTTGCTCCCACCATTAGTGGTTGCCACTGCACGAGCTTTACATAATAACACTAAAGAAGAAGCCCTCCGAGAGGTCTTTCATCGGTTTGATAGTGAAGGAGATGGTAAGATCTCAAGCGAAGAACTCATCTCTTACTTTGCTTCCATAGGCGATAACATATCAAAAGAAGAAGCTCAAAGGGTTATCCAAGATTTCGACAACGATGGTGACAACTTGTTGGGATTCAAGGAGTTTGTGAAGTTGATGGAGGGAGACAATGAAGGCGATGATATCAAAAGAGCGTTCGAGATGTACGAAGTCGACAAAGGTAGTGGGTGCATTACGCCAGTGGGATTGCAGCAGATGCTTAATCGTTTAGGGGATATGAAATCGTATGAAGACTGCGCTGCTATGATTCGAGTGTTTGATCTTGATGGCAATGGAGTGCTTGACTTCCATGAATTTCAACAAATGATGAAAGGTGAACCATGTAAATTAGCTTAAGTTCCTAGAGGACGGGAGTAATTACTCGTATATGTATGTCTAGGCACTAACAAGCTGATGAAAGCTGGTTATGATGGTTGTATTTGTATTTTACTTTAGAAATATTATTAGGTGGAGTGGTAAGAAGTACCTAAGTAGGGTATGTGGATAAAGAAAATAACGATGAAGAGTTTTTTTGTGATTTAAGATTTCGATCTAGCTCATCTTTGAATTGTAGTTTAATGTTTTTTGTTGAGGTTTTATGAATGATTTTTTATCAAACAACATTTAGAAATTATATCAACATTTGTTGGGTTAAGTGGGATCAAAGTACCATGAAGGTACCTCAAGAGTTCAATTGTATTTTGATCCCCCTATTAAAAATTGAATAAATTAATCTCTATATGTTAGATTAAAGTGCAAACTGATTATTCTATTAAAATTTTTATCTATTTCTACTTTTAAATACTAGTCACTGTATGCCAACATGAGGTACACGTGACAACGTGACACTTGTGATTTAATAATAACTATAGAATTCAACAAATCTCTAAAATAAACTATAGAATTTTAGATGAAAAATAGCCAAAACTATAGAATTCGACAAATCTCATAAATGAGACTAATAAACCATCCATAATGAGATTTTAATGAAATCTTCAGTGGGTTAGAAAAATAAGATGTTAAGAGGGAAACCCCGGCCCAAATGGATGCTTTTGGTGATGCTCTCAATTTTCATCCAAACGAAAATCGAATTTTATAGTTTCAAACTTCTCTAGTTTATTTATCTTCGGGAGAAAATATTTTGCTATAAAATATTTCATCTAAAATTCGGTCCTATGATTATAATCTATGTTATCTTGATTCAAAACGAATGATGAATTCTAGTTGTTATATTCAACTATATATTGAATATAAATGTAAAATATGGCAATCAGTGTTGTATTTAGGGCCTTGTCACTCTGCATATTGAACCTGCAAAAAACTTTCTCAATGTACCTTTTTTGACTTAAGTAAAATTTACATGCTTTCTATCTTTGAGAATCTCCATCCCAAGTATCTTTCATCTCAAATTCTTTACTAAGTTGGGCTTTGACCTTTCATATCTCTCTTTTATCTTTGCCTGCTATCAACATGTCATCAACATAAAGGAGTATATATACAAAAGAACCATCACTGTTTTTCTTAAAATAACTCAACTATTAAAGTTGCTTCTTTTTAAATCATGAGTAGTCATAAATGAATCAAACCTCTTATACCATTGCCTTGATAATTGTTTCAAGCCATAAAGAGACTTTTTCAGAAAGCAAATATAGTCCCCTTTTTTTGAGACTATAAACCCTCTAGTTGTTGCATGTAAATATCTTCCTCAAGTTCTCCATGCAAGAACGATGTTTTTACATCAAACTGCTCAAGCTCCAAATCATAACTATGTTTCACAACTGGAGAAAATACATCTATGAAGTCTATACCTGGAATCTGACTGTAACCTTTTGCAACCAGCCTTACTTTATATTTGAGTTCTTCTACTCATGGTCTCCCTTCTTTCTTCTTGAACACCCATTTACAATGAACAACATTTTTACCCTTAAGAAGTTTCACTAGGTCCCATGTTCTATTCTTATTAAGTGATTCCATCTCTTCTTGCATGGCAAACATCCACTTTCCTAAATCTTCACAGCTAACAACCTCGGAATAAGTAGATGACTCTTGATTTGTATCTATATCTTCAACCATGTTTAAAGCATAAGTAACTAGATCAGCCTCAGCGTACCTTTTTGGAGGTTTAATTTCTTTTCTAGGTCTGTTCTTGGTAATAGAATATTATGGTATTGACTGTGGTGAAGAAGCAACTCTACTTTAAGTTTCTGTACTAACCTGAGGAGAGACTCTATTGTAGATTCTGGATCAATTTGAAGCTCCACCTACTTCAGATGTGTGTTAGAACTTTGCTAGTCTTTATTGGAAGAGTTTTTAAGAGGTAAGTTAGGCAGCATAGCAGTTTCATAAAAAAATAACATCTTTGCTAATGACAAATTTTCTCGTTTCAGGACACTATAACTTATATCCTTTCACACTAGCATTATAAAAAGACTCATTTTACACTTTTTATTGAATTAAAACCAAAAGACAAAAGAAAGTTAAAACATTATGAAAACGTTTGTATTCAAGCTCCCAAATTATGAAAACTAGTTTAATTTGCTAAATCGAATTACGGCTACGTTTGGTAAGAAATCGTGAAGGGACTCAGTGAAGAACGTAGGTAATGTATCAAATAAGTAAAGGGGTAAGGTACAAATTCAAAATAAGGTATAATGTCTATGGTATGAAGAATGAAGAATAATGAGGCGAATGCTATAATAACCAAATGCATTGTGCAAACACAATATAGGTAAATGATGTTTAACTCACTGAGTTCTTATGAACTTATGTTTGTGTTTTATGTCACAAGTAAGCTGAATTGTGGCTACGATAAGAGGGATGGCGCCAAGGCTACACGAAAGTAGTGGTGAGTTAGGCTACTATGCATAGAGAGCGAGCTTGGGTTAGCGTGATCAAGTCTGATAGAAATAATGCAGATAAATTATCAGATATGTTTACAAGTACTTGTAATTGAAATCTCTTGTACATTAATCATAATTGTCTGTTGTGTATTCAATTGAATTCTGGTGGGAAGATCATTGTAAATAAGATGTAATTGTCAAAAAAATTGTACGAGTAAATCCAATGTAAGTTTGTAATATAAATGTAACTCTTGAGATTCAGATCCGACGAATAGAATCGGGTTGAGGGCGTTTCAAGTTTTGTATTAGAGCACGATTTAGTCAATTTTCGGACAGATGATGTGGAAGAAACCCTTTATGCATAATGTGCCAAGCCTGGCATAGTCCCTCAATTATGATAACCTTATAATTGGTAATAAATATTTGTTATGATAGTTGACAAAGAACTTTTGTGATAAGTGAGACAAAAATGAAGGGTAAGGAATTAATTCATTAAATAAAGATAAAAGAATATTATTTTGACTTAGAAACAACAAGAAGGAAATTTAGTTCTCTTCTTTAGTATGTTGATTTGTGGGTTTGTGAGACCCTATTCTATTGAAGGAACATATTTTTCTATAGGTATTTCTTTTATAGACATTGAAACTCAATGAATCAATAGGGATGTCCTTCAAGAAATCAATGTCTACCTAACTTAAGTTCATTGGGTTAATAGCTACTTGAGTATAAAGGACCATATTTGATTTTAACTTAGGTAGGGTCTTAGCCAAGTTACGTATTGCATTACTTTAGGATCTCTTAAATCTAAGTTTCTGAAAGAGAAGTGAGATTGAATGAAATATGGAATCCACCCAAATCGCGCATGCCATAGATAGTCAGTCATTAGTTATATGTTATAATATTCTAAAGTTAGAAATTTCGAGGACAAAATTTTGTTAAGGGGTGAAAAGTTGTAACACCCCAATTTTGGTTGGCTTAAATTTTTAGCGCATGATAATAAAAAGTCTATCTGGCGTAGTGTTATTCGCTCAAATGACTGTTCAACGTATACGAGTGGATGTATAGTAACCGCCACAAGAGTAAGAATTTGATTTTCTCATATTCTTCCATATATTAAGAAGTCCATGTTAAGATGTTGAGAGTAAGTATGGAATAAGTAAATCTGCATTTGGTAATTGAACTGTAACAGTCGACCCAGTGAAGTCCTAGTATCCGATTACTATTTATTGAGTTTTGGTACTTAGAGTAAATATTAAATAAGTAAAGTACTAGTTTTGATTAAGCATAAGGTCTTGCGAATGTGCCTTTGGGCGAAGTTTGTGTTTCGCGAGCCTGGTGAGTTGGCGGACTCTACTGTAGATTATATACCACTCCATCTGTTAGATATTTATGTTAAGTCATTAGTTTGAAAGAATTTTTTGTTAGATTATTTTTTTGTTATTCTTGTTAAGTAAGCTAGTTGGTTTAAAGAGACCTAGTTAGAATGGAACTAAGTTCTGTAGTTGAAAGGGCATGTATTTAAGATGAGAGAAAAAGTTCTTAGTCAAGGGTACCAAAGGAAGGGTAGTGGGAGAAATAAATTTACCCACTAAGTTTTCCTTTTGTGTATATTTGTATAAAGCCAACATTGGCTTCTTTAGTAAGTTTTATGCTTTCTTTGGCAATACATTTTTTCTCCCCAAATTTTCTCTACAGTTTCTCTTGAAAAACTTAGATCGGAAACCTTTTTGGAGATGGGTTTGCTACACTCAGGTAACTTCGTTTGTTTTAGTTCCTTGCGAGATAAGAAACTATGGTTTTTGTTAGTTCAAGATGGATATCTAGATATAGAGCTTTGAACTTCAATAGGCAAGGATTGAGTGAGTTTTTATATTGACTCTTGTATATATATTTTGTTCATACTGAAATATATCTATATGAACTTGGTTAAACTATTAATCTAAAATCATGGATAGTATAGAAATCATTCTCATACGAATGATGGGATGAAGGTATGTATGTGATGAACTGTGCAAGAGTGTACTGATGATTAATTATGACCATGTATGTGTTTGTTTGAAATGTATACTGTGAAACATGATCTTGTTGAGTATGATATGTGTTTTTGACAGTGAATCTAATAAGTTCAGGTGTACATTAATTGTTGTTTTAGTATTAAAACATTGAAGTATGGTTGTAACAATATGTCTAGAAAATATGATGTGAAATGTGTGTATATTGATTGTTCTAGATTTTTCCGTATAGAATCGTGTATAAACTTCGAATCTAGAACTAAGAAGGTATGGTATGATGATGTTTCTATGGTATGAATGTTAGGTAAGTCTTCCATGTATAGTTTGTATGGAACGTAGCCATTTAAGCAGGCAATGGATATTCTAATGAAGAAATAAGATTGTATGAGTGCTTTTGGAATGTATACGATGATATGAAATGGAATGGAATGTGTTGAGTCTTAATTGGGGTCAATGTATGAAAGGTCTGTTATTTGAGTCCTTAAACTGACTCCTGCATGTATGTTATACTTTTCTAGAAACGTCTTTGCTATGTGACCAAATCATAAGAGTTAGAACTAATAAAGTATGATGTGATGAATCTGATAAGAAATCTAAAACTTATGATTTGAATGATTATGGTGTGCTTGAGTTTGAAAGTATGAACAAGTCTGATATGAAATGCATATGTGTCTAGTAAGCAGGAAAATGTCTGTCATGAGTGAGTCGATGCATGATAAGTCTGTGTTTGTCTCCAAAGTCGTCTAAAGGGGTCCGTTAGGACTAAAAACATGAATCTCTTAAAGGACAAGTCCATGGCCACGGCACCAAAATGAAAGGACCATATCATGTAAGACCATAGCTGGTGGGTTATGGCATCATATGGGAAAATTAAAGGAATGTTATTACCAAATGGAGTTCTCTGCGTGTCTCAAGGCGATTAGGGGAAAACCTCACAAAAGGTGAGTCTAAGCAAATCCCTATGGTTTAAAACACTAGTAAAAGAGTAGCTTTTGTTGAAAAACTCTAGAAGGGTATGCCTTTAGGACGAATATCTCAAAGGATGGTCTCTATGGCGAACTCTGGTTAAAAAGTGCTTTTATGGCAATCTTTGTAAAGGAAACGCCTTTTTGGTGAACCCTGTTTAAGAAATGGCTTTGTGGCAATCTCTGTAAAGGAAACACCTTTCTGACGAACTCTATTTAAGAAATGTTTGTGTAAATCTCTGAAATGGAAGCCTTTGTAGCAATCTATGAAATGAAAATTTTTCTGGTGATCTATGGAAAGAAGACCTTTTGGGACAAATGATGGAAAGAATGACTTCGTGGTTCACTCAAAAGAATGACACTTGTAGCACCCACCTGAAGGGAAAGCCTCAGTGGCAAACCCCGAATGAAGGAAATAGTATGTATGGCGTACTCTGAAGGAATAACTCAGTATGAAGTTTTATGACACAAACTACATGATCTTAGGACAAGAGTGGAGAAACTATAAATTTCGCTCGAGAGTGTGGAAAATTCAAAGAACGGGTCAAACATACTTGGAAAATAAATCTGAATGAGGACTATGTTTGGTAAGAAATCACGAAGAGACCAAGTGAAGAACGTAGGTAATGTATCAAAAAGTAAAGGTGTAAGGCAAAAATTGAAAATAAGGTATAATGTCTATGGTGTGAAGAATGAAGAATAATGAGGCGAATGCTATAATAACTAGATGCATTGTGCAGAAATGATACAAGTAAATGGTGTTTAACTCATTGAGTTCTCATGAAATTACCTCTATGTTTTATGTCACAAGTAAGTTGAATTGCGGCTCAAGCTACGCCAAAGTAGTTGCAAGTTGGGAAATTATGCATACAGAGCGAGCTTGGGTTGGCGTGATCGAGTTTGATAGAAATAATACAGATAAGTTATCAAATTTGTTTACAAGTACTTTGATTGCCTCCGAACGTACTAATGTCCAAAGTACATTTTTGGGCTTTCAGCAAGTGCACAGGTTGAGTTGTAATTGGAACAATGAAAATGTGCAAGTGAAAATGTGCAAGTTTACACAATCGTATTCAAGTAATAAAGTGACAAGTAAGTGTCGAGTATCGTATCCACAGGGACTGTGCTATGAAAAATATTTATGAAATACTTAATGAATGATTTGGTTAAATACAAAATAATATTTGAGAGAGATTCTAATCTTAGTGTTCTAAACTAAATTAAACTAAGACTAAATTATATTCCTATGCACGATTTCTAAGGGTTTAATAAATATGACATAAATGTGTCAGGTTAATTGCTTTAATCACTTAATTTAATATAAACCAAGTTCATGCTTGTTACGAATTAATATTCACAACACCTTGGTATCTTGCTAACTTATGAACAACATCACTTACAAAAATCAGTTTATCTCTTGAGCATACACCTATGCCAATATGAAGGACTAAACTAACATTTGATAAGTCAATGTGTTATAGCACATACATACATTATGAAATTAATCTATCTCTTGAACATACACCTATGCCAGTACAACCGACTAAATCAATATTCATAAGCATGTAAAGGATCAATTGAGGTAACAACATACACCTATACTAAAACGGTTTAATCACAACAATCCTGCAAGTTATGCAGCACTAGTATTCTCCAATACATCACAATTTTAATCCTCAGCTTCCTTAGAGGATTAAGCATGTACAAATTAAATAATGTGTTCATTAATCACAATTTTAACACGCTTAAATGATTAATTCAATAGTTATATCACAAGGGTAATGCAATAATAACTTAGGCATAATAATATTTAATTAAACAAAATATTCAGGGCCTATAACTGCATAACATGGATTAAATATAAACAAGCAATTAAACACAATCAACCTAACACTTAAAGAATTTAAGCCATTTTAATTAAAGAATTAATAGAATTTATAATAGCATTCATCATGATAACAAACAAGAATCTAAAAATATGAGAAAAAGAATAGGATTAAATCTAGCAATTTCTTAAGAACTGCTTCCGCGTTCTTCGTTGTTCTTGCTCGATTCTTCCCAGATTGAGGTCTCTGATGAACACTCAACAAAGGCTATGGAAGGTTGAAGAACCACTCTTTTCCAAGAGGATAAATCGGCAAGGGAATAAAGGGAAAATGGGATGGAAGGCTAGAGAGAAAACTAGAAAGAAAGAAGAGAATATGAGTTATTTTTGGTCTATTCAAATGAGGTGAATGGGGGTGTATTTATAGATGGAGTTGAGGAGAGGTTGTGTGGCTATATTTAGTAAATAAATATCAGCCACACACTCACCCATGGCCGGCCACCACACACAAGCTTTGACTTGTTTAAAGTTTGCTAAAAACAAGCTAGGGGTGAGATTTTGAATCCATGAAAAGAGGAAGGGTTGGAATGGAAATTTGGGTAAGTTTGAGGGTTGTTTTGCAAGGTTTAATTGGTCAAAATTTCAGCTGATTATGGTCAGCACTTGGACGACACATGGCTAGCCTAATTAGAGGTGGTTCGACCCTCGGTTGCATGCACATTGAGCCACTTCAGCTTAGCCTTTATAATTAATTTTTAATCCAATATAATTTGAATTAAAAATATAATTATAAACCATAATTTAGCTTCATATTGGACCGACTATTGAATTTAAAAATATTCCTCTTAGCTTGTCATTAACTCAGTGTAAAAATTCCCTCAACGGTGTAAACTGTCAGTAGTGTCTGTCGGATCGATTTTCACCAATTGTGCAAATCTGTCAAAAAATCATCAAATTTATTCTCAATATTTATAAAAATAATTAAAAATCAATACATTGGAAATTTTAGCACAAATTAATCGTTTTATAAATAAATTACATTTTTCGACATTAATTACTCAGAATTTGCATGAAATTAGGTCAAAAAGGGTTTTAAAAAGTCTATATATTTTCATTGTTCCACACCCCCAAACTTAATTCATTGCTCATCCCGGGTAATGCACAAATCACAAAAGAGTTGATCATTTCTCCTCATACTTATGAATTCAAAATAATTAAGCATAAAAACAAGAATTTGGAAACTATGTAGATCAAGTATTTTTTATTCAATTACCTTCAAGTATCATCATGCTTGTCTCAATAAAGACATGTCAAAATCCTATCACTCAATTTTTATTTCCTAGTTAAGATCAAACTGCAATCATTAAGTTTAACTTATGTCTTCATATGTTTAACATAACAATTTCCCTCCACTAATGTAGGTAGCATTGAAATCTTGAATCAAATACGTCTTTTGCTTAGGTTGTAATGGGGCTAGGCTAGGGGTAAGGAAAAGATAGATAAATTTAAGCAAAAAACCCTAGACTTAGCTTGCAACAGACCTTCAATTTCACTATCTTTTTTCGAACTTTGCATGCTCTTTTCTTTTTTCTTTTAAGTACATATGCTCTTTTTTCTTTTTCTTTTTTTTTTCTTTTCATTTCTATTTTTCTGAGCATCATTTTTGGTATGTACTATACTTTTGTTGAGCATTTTGGTACTTCTTCTTAACTCCCCCAAACTTATTTTCAAAACATAATCTTGATAGACTGAGTCTAAAGTTGGGACAATTTAGAGATAAGTGCAAGAGATAAGATGTCTTATAAATGTAGGGTACAAAGAAAATCAAGCCATATAGTCTTAAAGTTGGCTTCAAGGGATAACATTTATTAGGGTTGGCTTGAAAGGCTCAAACGGTCCAAACAAATGTTGCCTAAATCATTTTCAAAATTTCATGCTTCCTAGGATTTCGCCTCAAGAAATCACTAAGTCAATTCTAGAGACTTAAACTTTCATGCACATCTAGCTCCTATAAAGAATAAAGAATTTTATTATATGTTTTTCACATATTTTATTAAGAGTAGTATTCTTATCATGGTTCAACTTAACAGCATCACCATTGAGATAATTAAATTTTTATTTTTTACTAAAGCTTACATAATCAACATAAATTTATATTTTCAAGCAAAATTATAACTAAATTCATAAAATAAAAAGAAATAATAACTATCAAGAAGTTTTCGATTTTCGTACCCCCTACTTAAATTGAACAATGTCCTCATTGTTAAAAACAATAGAGAACGTTAAAAACAAAAGTGAATAAATACTGTACATATTTATTATCACACACTTTTCTATGTTTGCTCAATTTTTTCTTCAACCTCTTAATTTATTATGCAAGAATTAAAACTAACCTAGTGACCTAATCCTAAATTCATTCAAAAAATAAAAGACTAAAAATAAAATAACTGGAATTTAAAGAAAGACAAGCTCCCCCCTTTTATTTATGTTCAGACCCCCTAGACTTTGACTCTCCTATTGCTTGGTAGTCCCTATTGTTGCATGAGTCACCTTGCTCCTGTCTCGCCATTGGAGTCCATGGTTCGAATATGTAATCTAGAAATTCAAGCACAAAAACAAATAGGTCACGAAACACTTTTTCAAATGCACTTTTAAATGCATCATCTTGTATCTTCGTGTATCTCCAAAATGATTGTTGTTTCCATTGCATGTGTTGCATGCAATTCATCATCTTTGGCAGCTCATTTCGAATTTCAGCTGGAGGCGACGGAGGCCTCAGTACGGATGTTCATTAAGTAGACTCTGTCTCATCATGCATTCTAATCGGTTCTATTATCGAAAGATCATCTTCAATCTCCATAGGATCTTCCTCAGGATCTTCTTCTTCTTTAACAGAATCTCCTGCCACTCTATATAGATCCCAATCAGAAATTTCTCCTTGGTTATATCCTGCTCTATTTAGGTTACTAAGAATTTCAGTTTCAGGCACAACACTGTGATCATAAATGGAAAATAGGCTAGAGTAGAACGTCTCATGGAACAGTTTCAGATTTCTTTGATGATGATTCTTCCTACATCAATGGTTTTCGCCTTTAGAATTGAATAAATCAACATCATTCAATCTAATGAAACAATAGTTCCCTGTTGAATAGGTATGAGACTGAATCGAATGAAGTAAAACTACACTTTTTCCATTGGTGTCAAATTCTCTCTGCGACATGTATGAATTCCATGTTTTGACACTGTTCACTCAGGCCCTAGAACTATAAGTTCTCGAAGAATTTCTTGCAATTTTTCAGCCTCTAAATTATTCAACAAAGTATGATATTCATCTTCTTCGAAATCAGGTAAGTCAAAGAACTCATTAATAGTGCTTGACTTCAATGATACCTTTATTCCTCGGACTAGTTCCTCATCTGCACTCGGTCGCTTTTCACAAAATAATCCCCAGTTCAAAGATTCAGCAACTTGTCGGATTTTTGCCATGTTTTGGTGTATTTCCTTGTTTCCCAAGTAAATCCTTTTTCAGGCAACATCTCCTGATTTCTAAATGTGTTATCGTATCTTTCCCTAGCTCTTGCACTGTGGAATTTATACGACCCTTCTTTTGTTGCGGCACGAGTTCTCTTACGTGGCATGATTTTAACCTGATCAACAAATACATGGACACAAACATTTTTCTAAAATTTAATTAGTATAAAATATTAACAATTTAACATAAATTAAATAAATTAAAAATTAGAAGATAAATTTTTACCACCTTTTGTTGAGATTAAACCCAAAATAAATAATTAGGGCTAAAAATAAAACGGTTTTATCTAAGGTAAAATTTGGAGAAAACTTTGAGTTTGAGTAAGGGCAACACGGCCTAGGTGTTTAGGGCGTGTGGCACACACGACAAACATGGCTCGACAGGCGTGGCTCACCAGGCTTGTGGACGTGCGGGTGCTCTTGGCAGGCGTGGCTCGTGCAGATAGGCAGATAGTAGTAGGCCTCTGGTGCGCGTGGCTCGTTAGGATGTGCAGACGCTCTCGGGCGCTATCGAGAGCTGTCAGGAGCTTGTGCGTACAGGCGTGGAGAAATGTCGGACAGCGTCGAGCGGGTGCGTTAGGAGCGTCGAGCGCTATCGAGCATCGTCAGGCGCTTGCGAGTGAGGTGGACTATTTATAATGCATGGATGAATATTCACTCTCAAACATTCAAATTAAACTCCTAAATCCTATTTTTACTCAAAACACAATTTTTATTTAAATTCAAATTGAAAAACTAATCCTAATTCAAACTCTTGATAATAATTAATATAAATTATAATATTTAATTTATAATTTAGTATTTAGAATTATCAAATTTTGAAACAAATAAAAATAAAATAAATAATTTAAATGAAAAAAACATTATTTTTTAGTTGTTTTAAAAATATTTACAAAAATGAACAATTAATTTAATATTCACAAAATTAGCAACTAACTTTTACAAAAAGTTCAATTAAGTCCTTGAACTTAAAAATTATTTGAAAATTGAGTTGTAATTTAAAACATTAAAAATTTATTTATTAACTTAGGGAATAATTTCTCGGAAAATTATGTAAAAATTAATTCTCAAGAAAGATTGGAGGGGCCACAAGCGGTCCCACTTAAGTTCCAAACTCCTAGACAAAATTTATTTCAACATTCTAGTCTAGAAAATATAACCTAGGTTCTTTATTAAAATGAAATAAATTAAGTGTCAGATAAAATCAGTGATGCTTCATTTCGCTCAACTTTATTTCCCCAATAATGTTTCAACCTCTAGGCATTAACTCGAAAGATACCTTGCTTACCATAGAGTTCAACCACTCCATATGGGAAAACTTGATGGATAGTGAATGGACCTGACCAACGTGATCTTAATTTACTTGGAAAATATTTCAATCTAGAGTTAAACAATAAAACTTGCTAACCTGCTTCGAACTCTCTGACTCGAATGTGCTTATCATGTCATAGTTTTAATCTTTCTTTGCATAGCTTGGCATTGTCATAAGAAAATCTTCGGAATTCTTCTAACTCATTGAGCTGAAGCATTCGTTTCTCTTTAGCAAGCTTCAGATCCAAATTGAGCTGCTGAATAACCCAGTAAGCTTTGTGTTCTAACTCCTAAGGTAAATAGCTGGCTTTCCAAATATCAACCTATAGGGAGACATCCATAAAGGTGTCTTGTTAGCTGTTCTGTAAGCCCATAAAGCATCATCTAATCTCTTAGACCAATCTCGTCGATTCGGACACACTACCTTCTCGAGTATGCCTTTTATTTCTTTATTTGCCAGCTCAACTTGCCCATCCTTCTGCGGATGGAAAGCTGTAGCAACCTTATGTCTTATTCCGTGTTTATCAAGTAACCACTTCATCCATTTGTTCACAAAAAGGACCCCTCATCATTAATGATGGCTCTCAGAGTTCCAAATCGTGTGAACATATTCTTCTACAAAATTTTCTTCACTACCTTGGCATCATTTGTCAGATATGCCTCAGCTTCAATCCATTTCGATACGTAGTCGATTGCTACCAGAATATACTTGTTACCAAATGGCAGAGGGAATGGACCAAGAAAGTCAATACCCCAAACATCGAACAATTCCACTTCCATGATGTTTGTTCGAGGCATTTCATTTCTGTTGGTGACATTACCAACCCTTTGACATCGGTCACAACTTATGACATAAGCATACGCATCCTTGAACAATGTCGGCTAAAAGAATCCAGCTTGTAATACTTTGGTCGCGGTATGTGAACCTCCAAAGTGTCTCCAGCTTGGAGCTGTGTGACACTGATATAATATTGCTCGTACTTCTTCTACCACACATCTTCTGATCATCTGATTTGCACACTTCTTAAACAAATACGGCTCTTCCCAGAAGTAATACTTAGCATTATCAAGGAATTTCTTCCTTTGCTGATACGTCTTATCATATGGAATCAAACCACAAGCTAAGTAGTTAGCAAAACCAGCAAACCAAGAGGTGTTATGACTTATTTTGAATATATATTTGTCAGGGAGCGTCTCTTGTATGAGTACAAGAGTTGAATTTTCTTCTCGTGACTCCAATCTAGACAAGTGAACGACTACTGGGTTCTCTATACCTCTTTGATCTTGAATTTCCAAGTCGAATTCTTGAAGAAGTAGCACCCAACGAATCAATCTCGGCTTGTGTTGATCTTGGCAAGTAAGTACTTAATTACCGAATGATCCGTAAATACCATCACTTTCGTATCTACAAGATAGGATCTAAACTTGTCAAAAGAAAACACAAGTGCAAGTAATTCTTTCTCAGTTACCGTATAATTCAGCTGAGCTTCTGACAAAGTCCGACTTGTATAGTAAATGGGATGAAAAACTTTGTTCCTTCGCTGACTCATCACGGCTTCGACTATGAAGTAACTTGCATCACACATTAACTCGAACAGCAATTCCCAATCAGGTGTGATGACAATTGGTGCTGAAACTAATCGATTCTTCAAATCATTAAATGCTATCAAACATTTTTCATCAAAGTTGAATGTCGAATCCTTCTCTAACAACTTGTAGAAGGGTTTAGAAATTTTAGATAAGTATTTGATGAATCTTTGATAGGATCCAACATGTCCCAAAAAGCTCCTAACACCCTTTATAGATGTTGGAGGTGGTAGCTTCTCGATAACATCTACTCTGGCTTTGTAACTTAAATTCTTTGTCTTGTTATTCGGTGTCCAAAAACAATACCTTCTCGTACCATAAAATGGCACTTTTCCCAATTGAGAACAAGGTTTGTTTCTTCGCATCGCTGTAGTACCTTAGTTAGATTAGCTAAGCAGTCATCATAAGCATCCCCAAACACTGAAAAGTCATCCATGAACACTTCTAAATCCTTCTTAAAAATATCAGTAAAAATGGCCATCATACATCTTTGAAATGTAGCAGGTGCATTACATAAACCAAATGGCATGCGTCTAAATGCGAACGTACCATATAGGCATGTGAACATTGTTTTGTGTTAATCTTTCGATGCGACTGTAATCTGATTATATCCTGAGTGTCCATCTAGAAAATAGTAATAGTCTCCCCCTGCGAGTCTATCTAGCATTTGATCCAAAAATGGCAAAGGAAAGTGATCTTTCCTAGTCGCTTTGTTCAGCTTCCGATAGTCTATGCAAATTCACCATCCCGTGACCATTCTAGTCGGTATTAACTCGTTGTTTTTATTCTTCACGACTGTAATACCTCCTTTCTTCAGCACGCACTAGACTGGACTAACCCATGAACTATTTGAGATAGGATAAATAATACCCGCATCTAACTACTTGATGATTTCCTTCTTGACTACATCCTTCATAATAGGGTTTAGTCTTCATTTTCCATCAATTGTCACTTTCTTATCATCTTCAAGGATTATCATATGCATGCATACGGATGGACTTATACCACGAATGTCGACTATGGTCCATCCTATAGCCTTTTTGTATTATTTCAACACTTCAATCAATTGATCTTCCTTCTTCTTAGTTAGTTGTGCTGAAATAATCACAGGTAGAGTAGAAGCGTCACCTAAATAAACATATTTCAAATATGAAGGTAATACCTTAAGGTCTAATTTAGGTGGCTCTTCAATCGATGCTTTCGGTTCAACATAATCTTTGCTTTCTAACTTCAAAATTCAAAATGAGGTTGTGGATTAAATCCTCTCGAATTAGCTTCTAGCAAAGCTAAGTTTTCCTCCCCTTCTTCATCACTTTGAGGGTCTGTCAGCAAGATCTTTTCTAAAGGATCTTCAACAGAGTTGAATTCCTCTTCAATGACTAACTCTTCTAACTTAGACATTGCAGAACAATTATCAACTACATCAGGAAATCTCATAGACTTAAAAAAAATTAAACGTTACCTGATCATCTTGAACACGCATGTTGGCTCACCTTTCTTCACATCAGTAAGGGTCCTTCCTGTTACTAGGAATGACCTTCCTAAGATTATTGGCACTTCTTTATCTACTTCAAAGTCTAGAATGACAAAGTCAGCAGGGAAAATAAACTTATCAACACGAACCAATACATCTTCAATTTTTCCTTCAGGATATGCTATAGATCGATCGGCTAACTGAAGTGTAACTGTAGTTAGTCTAACTTCACCTATCCCCCAACTTTCTGAATATCGATATGGGCATTAAGTTAATGCTCGCACCCAAATCACATAGTGCTTTACCATAATAAGTTGCTCCAATATTGCATGGTATGGTAAAACATCTAGGATCCTTCAACTTAGGGGGTAATTTGTCTTGAAAATATGCACTGTATTCCTTCGTTAGGGCTACTGTCTCAAATTCTCCAAGTCTTCACTTCTTTGATAGGATGTCTTTCATGAACTTGACATAATTTGGCATTTGCTTAAATGCTTCAACCAACGAAATGTTGATATGAAGTTGCTTGAGTACGTCTAAGAACTTTTTGAACTAGACTTCCCGTTTCTACTTTTGAAGTTTTTGAGGGTAGGGTGGTAGAGGACTTTTAACTTGAACTGGCTGCTTCGGCTTCTGTGGCATTTCTGCATCTAACGAAGTTGTTAGATCATCAGACTTGATTGGTTTATAAGTCTCTTTCTCAACATTCACCACTTTTGGTTCTGGTTTCGATAAAATTGGTTCTAGTTTTGGTTCTAGCAAAGTTGGAGTTTCAACACTTGGTTGAACTTCAACTGATTCTTGAGCATCAGCTTGCTCTTCTTCAACTTCAACAACTTTGGGCTGCAACGTCTTTCTACTCCTCAATGTTAATGCTTTATAATGCTCCTTCTCAAGATTTCTCGGATTCTCCATATCACTCGGCAAAGCACCTTGTGGACGGTTTCTAAGCTTAGTGGCAAGTTTACCCATTTGATTTTCAAGGTTCTTCAATGTGGTTGCTTGGCTCTAGATCAAAGCATCATTATTCACCATGTATGCTTTCAACAGATTTCCAAACCATTAGAAGGTTCAACTTGAGTTGGCTTCTGAACTTTCTGGGTAAATCCTTGTGGCTGTGTTGGTCTCGATTGAGTTTAAGTGTTACTGTGTCTAGCCCTTTGATTACTCTATGAGAAATTAGGGTGATTTCGCCAAGATGGGTTGTAAAAGTTCGATTGCAGTCCCTACTTGCCTTGGTTTTGGTTTTGATTGCCCATGTAATACACTGATTTTGGGTTTGATGGGCATTCTTTGAACATGTGCCATTCTCCACAATAGACAAGGCTATGTTCTCGAATTGATTAGGTGTTTGAGCTACAACATTATTAAACCCATTAGTAGTAAGATTCTTAAGCATTGAGGACATCGATGATACTTGAGCTGCAAGTAAAGTAAGCGGATCAACATCGTGAATTCTTGCAACTCGTCTTCCTAAGTTTATTCGATTAGTTGGCCATTAGTAATTATTGCTTTTGATCCTCTCTATATTTTCATAAGCCTCATTATAAGACTTAGAAAGAATAGCTCCATTGGCGGAAGCGTCTTTTACCATCCTTGTGTGCGAATTAAGACCGTTATAAAATGTCTCTAACTGTATGCAATGAGGAATTCCATGATGAGGACATTTCCTTAATAGCTCTTTAAATCTTTCCCATGCCTCATATAAAGATTCATCATCCATCTGTTGGAAAGTAGTAATTTCACTCCTCAACTTATCATTTTTGCTTGGAGGGAAATATTTTCTAAGGAATCATTCAGCTAACTCTTGCCATGTTGTAAAACAATTTGGTGGCAATGAGTTCAACCAGGCCCTAGCTCTGTCCCTTAGTGAAAATGGGAACAACTTCAATCGAAGTGCATCTTTTGACACTCCGGCTATCTTGAAAGAATCGCTCACCTTCATGAACAATCTCAAATAAAGATGAGGGTCTTCTGTAGGCATTCCACTAAATTGGCTCACTGTCTGAAGCATCTAAAATATCACTAGCTTCAATTTAAATTGTTGTGCCTCGATATTGGGTCTCCTGATTCCCGAATTAAGTTCGTGGAAAAATGGCACTACATATTGTCTTAAGGCTCTATCCCTATAATCAACAATAAGGATAGGGTTCTGAGCATGGTTAGCTCTATTTCCTCGATTTTGGTTCTCAAAATTCATCTCTTCAATCCTTCTTTGAGATGCTTGTCTTCTTCTTTATCGAAAAGTTCATTCAATTTCAGGGTCCATTGAGAGTAAGTCGATAATTCGGTCAATACTCATAAACACCTGAAATAATCAGAAAAAAATAAGTTAGTAATTAGAAAAAATAATTAAATCAAAATATAAACAAATAATTTCACAAATAATTTTGACAATCCACGACAACAGCGCCAAAAACTGGGAACGATGAAAATGTGCAAGTGTACACAATCGTATTCAAGTAATAAAGTGACAAGTAAAAATCGAGTATCGTACCCACAAGGACTGTGCTATGAAAAATATTTATGAAATATTTAATCAACGATTTGGTTAAACATAGAATAATATTTGAGAGGGATTTTAATCTAAGTGTTCTAAACTAAATTAAACTAAGTTAAACTAAGACTAAATTATATTCCTATGCACAATTTCTATGGGTTTAATCAATATGACATAAATGTGTCAGGTTAATTGCTTTAATCACTTAATTAAATATAAACCATGTTCATGCTTGTTACGAATTAATATTCATGACAACCCGGTATCTTACTAACTTATGAAAAACATCACTTACAAAAATCAATTTATCTCTTGAACATACACCTATGCCAATACGACCGACTAAACTAACCTTTGATAAATCAATGTGTTATAGCACATACATACATTATGAAATTAATCAATCTCTTAAACATACACCTACGCCAATACGACCAACTAAATCAATATTCATAAGCATGTAAAGGATCAAGTGAGGTAACAACATACACCTATATTGAAACAGTTTAATCACAATAATCCAGCAAGTTATGCAAGGCTAGTATTCTCCAATACATCACGATTTTAAACCACCCCTCAGCTTCTTTAGAGGATTAAGCATGCACAAATTAAATAGTGTGTCCATTAATCATAATTTCAATGTGCTTAAATGATTAATTCAATAGTTATATGACAAAGGTAATGCAATAATAACTTAGGCATGATAATATTTAATTAAACAAAATATTCAGGGCCTATAACTGCATAACATGGATTAAATATAAACAAGCAATTAAACACAATCAACCTAACACTTAAAGAATTTAAGCCATTTTAATTAAAGAATTAATAACATTCATAATAGCATTCATCATGATAAAAAACAAGAATCTAAAAATATGATAAAAAGAATAGGATTAAATCCAACAATTTCTCAAGAATCGCTTCCGCATTCTTCGTCGTTCTTGCTCTATTCTTCCCAAATCGAGGTATTTGATGAACACTCAAAAAAGGCTATGAAAGGCTAAAGAACCACTCTTTTCCAAGAGGGTAAATAAGAAAGGGAATGAAGGGAAAATGGGATGGAAGGCTGTAGAGAAAACTAGAGAGAAAGAAGAAAAGATGAGTTGTTTTTGGTCTGTTCAAATGAGATGAATGGGGGTGTATTTATAAGTGGAGTTGAGGAGAGATTGTGTGGCTATACTTAGCAAATATATATCAGCCACACACTCCCCCATGGTCGGCCACCACACATAAGCTTTGACTTGTTCAAAGTTTGCTAAAAACAAGCTAGGGGTGAGATTTTGAATCCATGAAAAGAGGAGGGGTTGGAATGGAAATTTGGGTAAGTTTGAGGGCTGTTTTGGAAGGTTTAATTGGTTAAAATTTCAGCTGATTATGGTCAGCACTTGAATGGCACATGGCTAGCCAAATTAGAGGTGGTTCGACCCTCGATTGCATGCACATGAAGCCACTTCAGCTTAGGGATTTATTTCTCGTTCTTCCTTCTCTAAACAATTGATCTGCTGAAAAATCCTACACAACAATTAAATCATCATACTTCAACTCGCTAATCCCTCATAAAGGGATTAGTTCCTAATTGCTTCTTGAGACATTATAAATCCAATGTAAATAGTAAACATGAAGATCAGATTGAAAAATATAAGTAAAAGAAACTTAGGGATTTGTATTGATTGTTGGAAGAAATCCACAAGTGTTTATGTGCGTTTACAAATTTTGTTTTAGCAAAACAAGAACAAAGTTTGGCACATTGCTTTGTTCCCTATTCTTTCCTTTAGCAACCCTTTCCCGCTCATCGCCTTATTTCTCCATCTCTCACCTTCCTTTTCACTCCATATAGGAAATCTTAACATGATATAGTCCCTTAAAAGCCCATTTTCATCTGGCCCAAAATAAAGCAAACAAAAAAAAACCAAATTAAAAATCCATTTACAATACAAACCCAAAGCACTAAACCCAAGCCCAAATCCTAACCTAATACCCAAAATACCAAAAGGTGGAAAACCTAAAGAAATCTAAGAAACCCTAATTTCCAAGCACTCATCTAGCATCGCTCCTCGCGCTCACCCTTGCCATGTCAACTGCCACGTGGCCATTCGAACTCTTTTCACCAAAATGGAAAACTTCGAGACTCCCATTTCCGTTGACCGAAAGCCTCTCTACCACCACCTACAAAAGCAAGAGAGAAGAAAAATGAAAATATAATGTTTATTTCGGCTATAAAAGCCCCATGTTACAATCTATAATTTTGGACACGAACAAGTGAAATAAAAACAAAGAAATTTTGAGGGTATATGTCTGTTTTTTATATATTTTTTCTTTTTTATTTCGAAAATACAAAAAAGAAAAAGAAAAAATTAGGTTTTTGCCTTGTTGGTGCCACCGCCGCCGTGGGTGGCCAAGGCTACCACCCCCGATGAAGGGTGGTATCCTTTTCTTGGTTGATAGCCCTTCGAATGCTCCATATTCGTACGGGGATTCAATAACAAAAAAGAACAAAGTTTCCATCAAAAACCTTAGAAAATTGAAGAGATTTTGTGCATGTCAGTGGTTCCAAGGTTAGATCTAAGGAATCTTAGCCTAGATCTAGCTTCGGGTTCGAAAACGAGGCAAAAAAAGGGACTTTTGTTGGATTTTTCGATGATCGAAGATAGTGGTTGCCATCGTTGGCGGCCGATGGCCGTGGCAAAGGAGCTGTGGAGATCCACCGAATCTAGGGTCGGCCTTAAGGAAAGATTTGAGAGAAAACAAAAAAGGGTTTGAAAGTTGTTTTTTTTTTAAAACAAGGATAAAAATGATTTTTTTCTCAAATTTTTTGTTTTTATAGGGCTTAAAAACGGCATCGTTTTTGCCATGTTTCAAAACACCCAAAGCAGCACCGTATTATTTGACCCGACCTATTTTCCATTCAGACCTAAAGGGTCAGCGTATTTTCTAATAGAGGGCTATTTACGCCCCAAGTCCTTCCGCCTTTAAAGTCTCTTCAATTTGATCCTAAATTTTACACTTTTTATTTTATATTATGGCTTCAAAATTTTATTTATTTTACATTTGGGTCCTCTGTCTGATTAGCTATTTAGGGGTTGACACGTGTAGGGACTGGGAAAATTGCCTATCCGATCCTCGTGCTTTCTGAATATTCAAAATTGGCCCCTTTTTTTCTATTTTTTTATTTTTGCTTAAAATTTTATTTTAGTTTTAATTTAACCCTTCACTTTTCATTTCTTCTAAATTTTATCCTTTTTATTTTGTTTATTTATAATTTTATCCTCTTATGTATTTTTATTATGATTATATTGTCATTTTATTTACTTGTTAATTACATGTAATTGCATTTTTATCTCTTTATTTAATTCATGTATGCATGTTTTATTTTGTCATTATTAAATTAAATTATATGCATAATCATTCATACTTTGTAAAAATGTTTTAATAAAAATAAATTGCATGGTACTTTAAATTATTTTAAAAAAATCAAGGCAACGTTCTTTTATTTTAGGGAACTCGAAAAATTGTGCCCTAACGTACTGGGTATGATTTTTCTTTGAACCTAAATAATTGAATATCCTATTTAAAATCGGTAAATGATCTTTATTTTCGAAAATTCGAGATGTTGTGCCCTAACATTCTGGACATGATTTCTCTCTCGATTGATTCGAAATAAGAGAGCATTTCTTTGCAAAATTCGGTATTTAAACAACATCGAAATATGTCATTCATTTAAGGGTTATATTTTAAATTTTACTCGAGTTCTCAATTTTCAACAATTAAAAACATTAAATAATCGAATGGGTACTAATTTTGGGAGTGTGAGATTGCTAATCCTTCCTCATCCTTAATCGACTCTCGAACTCGTTTCTTTGATTTCAGAGACCAAATTATTTTAAATTTTAAATATATTTTAAGATGATCCAATCACACTTATTTAAATGATTTTTGGCGACTCCATTTTTCGGTTTTAAAATAAAAGTAGGGACTTTTTCAAAAAAATGATTTCGACAGCCCCCTTTAGTTAGCCTACGAGTTCTTATGTACTTTTGAACAAGTTTTCTCTACTTTTGTGACTTTGTCATCTTTTCATAATTTTTTATTCAATCAAGAATACTTTTTATCTTTTTCACAGATTTCTACTCGTATTTTTCTTCTTTGGGATTTTCTTTTGTTATGCACTTTTTAGGCTAACCTAAAGTTCCTATACCACATTGATCTTCCTATTTCATTTTATTATTTTTTTTACAAACTTCTACCTTGATGTATCCACTTACCCTCGATACATATGGTCATACATCTATAATCATGTAATTCAGGACTAACGAAAAGAGTAAATACAAATTGACATTTTTCAAGTTTTATGGTTTGTAATATGGTTCATCAAGAACAGTCACTAGGCTCAAAACTGGTGCTAAAGGTAATATCATAATAGGTTAACTTTTTGACTCTAAATGTGTTCCAACATCTAGAGTGTGAATACTACAACTAAAAGATATGGATTTGAGGCGATGTCTGCAAGTATACAAGTTAGGTTGTAATATAGTTTTACAATGAAGTAGGTAAGTACTCTGAGGATCATACCCAAGGGAACCGAGTAATAAATTAAAATTAACCTAAACGTAAATAGAATTAATTTGTGGTTTAAATAAATTATAGTACGAGGAAACATAAAGAAGAATTTTTGGGTTTTTATAAATAAAGAAATAAAAACTGCATAAATAAAAAGGACTTTGGAAAACTAATTTCTAAACTTAATCAAATGTTGACATGGGTGATTAGCTTACTTCGGTGATTATAATTGATTCATATTTCAGGTTTTTAATCAATCAACTACTCGTTACCCTAGTAGGATCTCTCGATCTTCCACTAAGCTAATGAGTTAACAAAAACTAATTATCTCTTGACCTCACAGTCCAAACCGGTTTGGGGCAAGGTGTTCACGAATAGGCCATACCAATTTTGGGTTAATTCTTACCTAAATGACTTCCTAATGTCATCAAGCCTAGGTTTTAAGTTCTTCCTCTCCTAAACAACTAATCTGCTAAGAAAACCTTACATAATAATTAGTCAATCACACCTCCACTCGCTAATCTTCTAGAAGAGGATTTATCGCTCATGAAATCTATAAACTTGATAATAAGGGTTTTTATCCAAATGACCCAAAGATATTTATTATTTACGAAAATGACCCAAGTTCAAAAATATACACCAAAATGACCTAAAATGAACAATAAATATTTTAAATGGCCATCTAATGGTCGACACCTCCTCAGATTCCACCCCAATGATTGGTGTCAGACATAAAAAATGGTATTTTTTGGTTTCGACCATGCAATGGCTGACATCAACTTTATCAGATAAAAAAAACATTTTGGTGACAACCATCTATCAGATTAAAAAAAATTTTGGTGTCAGCCATGACATTAAAAAAAATTTGGTGTCGGTCATGCCATGGCCAAAACCACCTTTATGAAATAAAAAAAAAAATTTGGTGTCGACCATCAAGTAAAAAATAATTTTTATCAGATAAAAAAAATACTTTTTCTTTGTGTCGCCTATTGACCACCGTTTTACATCGTATGCCACCATTTTCCAACCTCCAATTACCGTTGACTAACAAATTCATACCTTCGACCGTCGTTGACCACCATTGATCGCCATTGACCGTCGACGACCGACCTTCACTTATGGATCCCAACGTCATCCTTAATGGTCATGACAACGATTGAGTGGACCGTATTCGCGAAGATCAATAGTTTTGCAAAATGGTTAGAGCCCGGGTACATCATCCGGGCTATAAACCCCATCGATTGGCTTAACAATATCAAAAAGACGCAGGGTTCGGGTATGTCGCTCGCATTAAAAAAATGTATGTCCGGGCTGATTTAATAATGGCCTTAATCGAAAAATGGCGTCCAGAGACCCACACGTTCCACCTCCCATGTGGAGAGGTAACTATTACGTTAGAAGACATAGCAATCCAACTCAGGTTGCCCATTGAAGGTGCTGCAATAACGGGTCCGAGTTCATTAGACGATCCTTGGGCCAGTTGCTACCGGCTACTTGGCAACATGCCGTTGGACCCTGATAACGAAAAATTACCGTTCTTAAAATTTACGTTGCTGGAAGAAAACTTTCGACGTCTCTCTAAAAATCCAACATAACTGGACATTATCTACCATGCTTGCGCTTTTATTCTACAGTTACTAGGTGGTATCATCATTCCGGACACTAGCAATAACAGAATAAGCACCGTGTACCTCCCTTTGTTGGATGATATGAAGGCAACCGAAAAATTAAGTTGGGGCTCTACAATGTTGGCCACATTGTACCGGGAGCTTTGTCAAGCGATAAATCCCAATGTTTCGACCATGGGCGGTTGCACGTATCTGCTCCAATCATGGTTATTATACTACTGCCTTTTATCGCGAACGTCGAACACATTCCATATAAGATGCCACTGATTAATAGGTGACTCGATTTATCGATTTTATATATTGTTTAATTTTATTAAATATTAATTTATTGTATGGAATAAATAATTCTAACTATTTTTCAATTTTTTCAGATGGTCTGCAAATCTGAGAATTAGGCAATCCGAGAAATTGCCCATTTATTGTATGTGAATAGACACACATGGAGCAGATGGGGTAAGATATATTTTCAAATTTTTTTATATTTTTTTCTATATTCGAAATAATTTTTATATTTTCAAATTTTTTAAAATTATATTTTAAAAATATTTTTGACATATATTTCTTAGCTTTTCGAATTTTTTTAAAAATATTTTTTTATATCTTCGAAATGAAATTTTTTTACATAATTTTTTATATTTTCGAAATATTAAAAATATATTTTCGTAATATTTTTTTACAAATCATAAATCTTATACTTTTTACATTTTCAAAATATTAAAAAATAAATTTTCGGAATATTTTTTACAAATTAGAAATATTATATTTTTTACATTTTCGAAATATTTTTTTACAAAAGAAATAATTTTAATATTAACTAAACTCGTGTTGTTTATACTGTGTAGTTCGTGTGAAGGCCTTATATCGGGGACAACATTGCTTCTTTCATTCCACCATTTGTTTACCAGCACGAATACCACTTGTTCTCGTGTAGTGTGCTGGTATTTAATTTTCATATGGTGGAATGGCACGTTGGAGATCGAGTCTTGCGACAGTTCGGTGCTATGCAACATATCCCGAGCCCTCCCTTCCAACTCGGTGATGTCCACCAACTCGACAAAAAGGGAACAGGTAGAAACAACATAAATTGTGCTCGTTATCTTGAACCATATATCATGCTTTGGAATTACCAGGGGAATAGGTGTTTAACCATATATTCGTGTAACGATGATTTTTTCAGTTCCCCACAGTACAAGCAATGGTATATGGCATAGGGGATGCCGTTGGTTTTTCTCGGGCAGTATATGTTGGTCCCGCAGAGACTTATTCCGGAAGGCAATCGATGGCGTCCTACGAACAACCCACGTCGACGCCATGGTCGGATCCCCGATTCGGATTCCGAGCCCGAGGACGATTCTGCGGACCAGCCCGAGCACCAACCCGAGCACCAGCCCGATCCCCAATATCAAGCATCCGGGTTTTCATCTTTTTTCCTGCAAGACCAATATCATCTTTCCATGGAGGTGATTTTTGGCAAAGACCCCGACCCTCAACATTCATATTACTCCGCTTCATCCTCATATCAACCGGAGATCTATCGGGAAGAACATACACCGACAATGAAGGATATTTGTGGCTCGGCACCTTCAATCACTCAACACACTTTCGATGACACGATACGTACGATTTTACCCCCTTCTGCATACGCCGATCAGGACACCGAACGTTGAGACCACAGAGGTCGAATCAACCAACAGCTATGTAACGCCTCCTCAATGAGGTGCACTACGCCTCGACCTCGCCGAGCCCGAAGGAACCCGATCCGTTACACACCAGCACTGGGGACGTCGCAGGGATCTACTCAATTTTGATTTTTTCATTTATTTTTTAAATTTAATTTGTAATTTCGTTTATATTTTAAATTTAATTTGTAATTTCGTTTATATTTTAAATTTAATTTCTAATTTTATTTTTATTCTAAATTTCATTTCTAATTATTACTTTTTCAAAATTTATATAATCTTTTTCAAAAATAATTATTTCCCCATATTTTCACAACAACATATTTAATACTTCTGTATATAATTCGAAATTATTTTAATACAAGACATGAAAATACAAACATTGTTGAATATTATTAAGCAACAAATTAATTTTACAGATACAATAAATTACAAATATTTGTTAATATTAATACACGAAATTTAAAAATTCGAACAACAATATTACAAAAATATTAAAACTACAGATATAACAAGATACAAACATAGATAATGTCCATCTGCTTGAATACCGAGCTACAAACGTTAGTACCGAGAAACTTGCTTAGGTTGCTGTTAAACATGACCTTTTTCAGTTTGTAAGACACAATACAGTTGGTCTCTTTACCTGTTAAATGGCAGAGAAAGTCATCCGACCTTTGACAGCATAACCTTTACGGGTTTACCACACTGCCCACATACGGCGGCAGTATATCTATGTTGGATTAGCCATACAACAGTACTTCTCGTGGTAACAAATTCTTCCAACGTAGATAATGTTCATCTGCGTTCGACATCTCAGATAGTCCTATATATAGACGAGAGAAAGTTGGTGTCGATCATTCGTTGCCAAGCACCAAAAAAATATTTTTTATTTCATATTTTTAAGGGTTTCGACCATAGTATGGACGACACCAAGAAAAAATATATTTTTTTATCAGATAAAGGTGGTGTCGACCATGGCATGGGTGACACCAAAAAAAATATTTTTTTATCTGACAAAGGTGGTGTCGACCATGGCATGGGCGACACCAAGAAAAAATATTTTTTTATTAATGGCCGACACCATATTTTTTTTTCAAAATATCATATTCTCATATATCAGTATAATACCAAATTAAAAAAATACAAAGGTGTCGGCCATTGCATGGTCGAGACCAAAAAATACCATCTTTTATGTCTGACACCAATCATTAGGGTGGAATCTGAGGAGGTGTCGACCATTAGGTGGCCATTTAAAATCTTTACTATTTATTTTAGGTCATTCTAGTATATATTTTTGAACTTGGGTCATTTTCATAAATAATGAAAATTTTTGGGTCATTTGAATAAAAAAAACCTTGTTAATAAATATATGCATGAAGAATAAATCAAGAATAAAGTTTAGATAATCTTGATTGTATTTTATTGATGAAGTGCCGAAATCCACTTGCGCTTGATCATGTTTACAAATTAATTGCTCCAAAGAACACAAATGAAAAGAACTGAAATGAAATCTAAAACCTAAAAGAAAATAAAAATGAAAACTAATTTACAGGGAAACACTGAGAATATGAAAAACTATTCTTAAACAAGTGCTAACTGAGTCTATTTATAGAATTAGGGTAGTTATCATCCTCAGCCCTAGGTTAGCAAAGGTTTTCGTGTTTAATTTTCAATGTGTGAACCAAAATGTCCCTAGCTCGTAGTTATTTCCCGTACAAGATTAATGTCACGAAAATCAGTGTGTGTCACGACAACGAAGGCAGTATGCTCTGGTTCAAGGGTGGCTTCATGGGTGTGTCGCGACATCCCTTGGCTATGTCGCGACACCAAAGGTAGCATGACAATTCTTGTATTTTGCTCTCTATGTTGCGACATTAAACTTCTCATGTTGCAACACATCGACCAAACTTGAGTTCCTATGCCTTTCAAAGGTGTCATGCACACTCACTAAGTACGTTAACTCACCTTTAGGCCTCATTCGGCCCCTAAAGTCATAAAAAGACTCATTTTACACTTTTTATTGAATTAAAACTAAAATACATAAATTAAATTAAACATAATGAAAATGTTTGTATTCAAACTCCTAAAATATGAAAATGAGTTTGATCTGCTGCACCGAATTACAACAGATCATTTAGGTGTACAAATATTATTTTTAGCATTCTTCCCTTGTTCCATTTATAGGAGTACTTTAACTGAAGTTGCTAAGATTTTAGAAAATCTTCGTTTTGCAGTAGATCTTTCTTTTGTTACAACATTATTTGATAAATTAGATAAAGAAATGATATTATATGCCCTTTATTCTTGATTTTTGCATTCTTGATAATCTCTTCAAAATCAGTTTGGTATAATTTCTTCAACTGTTGCTTTTGGGGTTTTCATCAATCAACTAGTTGTTACCCTAGTAGGATCTTCTTATCTTCCACTAACATAACAAGTCAACAAGAACTACTTATCTTCCGACCTCACAGTTCATATTGGTTTGGGGTGAGCAATACTAATTTTGGGTTAATTCTCATCTAAATGAATTCATTGGGTTGTCAAGCCTAGGGTTTGTTTCACGTTCTTTCTTTTCCAAACAATTGATCCGTTGAAAATCCTTACACAATAATTAAATCATCATACCTCCACTCACTAATCCCCCACAAAGGGATTAGTTCCTCATGGTTTCTTGAGACATTATAATTTCAATATAAAGAATATGCATAAGTAATTAAATTGAAAAGAAACTCAAGGATTTGTATTGCAATCTATTGGGACGAATCCACAAGCATTTATGCGACTCTTACAAATCTAGTTTTCGTAAAACAAGAATAAAAGCAACTAAAGAAAAAAAAAACTAAACCTAATTTACAAGAAGGAAATAAGCTTAAGAGAAAAGATGTGTAAAACTAGGTGCTCAGGGGGCTTATTTATAGCATTTGGATGGTCGTTTTCCTTAGCCCTAGGTCAATTACCGTTCTTCGAGTTTAGGTTTTGTTGTAAAGACCAAAATACCCCTCACTCGGTGTATTTCCGCTTTCAAGAGTCAATATCACGAAACACAAGATCCATGTCGCGACATAGAAGGCAGTCTACTCGTTTGCTATGATTTTCAAGCATTGTCGCGACACCCTATGCTTGTGTCGCGATATAGAAGACAACTTTAGGATCCTTTGGTTCTGGTCCTTATGTTGCAACATCTCTTGTCTCGTGTCGTGACATAGTGATCAATTTCAATGTAATTCTTCTTCTAATGGTCTCCTGCACACTCACAAAGTTCATAAGCCAACCTTTAGGCCTCAATCGGCCCTAAATTCAATAAAAGACTCATTTTCACACATTTTACACATTTTATTCACTAAACTATAACTGAAGTAAATCCTAAGTAAAACCTAACAAAAATACCTAATTTCAAGCTCCTAAAGTGTGAAACTAGTTTAATCTGCTAGGTCGAATTACGGTAGATCACAGACACACAAAAAGTGACGAGCTCATTACCTTGGTTATTTCTTTCCATATTTAGGAGTTTCTGTTTATAGATTTGAAGAGCTTGCATGGAAGTTATTTTCATAGATTATGTGTTCTTTATAGAAAATTTAGTATTTATTAGGATAAGATCTTTGTTATTTTTTCCATATTTAGGAGTTTCTATTGTTATAAATACCTCTTTTTCATTGTTCAAATCTGAGTGGAAAATATATAAAACTTTACAGATAATTTTATTGCTAAATTTCTCGTTTCTTCTATGCAAGTCTTTCTTTCTTAATATCAAAATTCCAACAGTAGCGTTTATGGAAATAGAGGAACAACTTAATCTTCCATTATGAAGTTTTTATACTGAAAGATATGATCAATTACAGTCTCAGCTAGGCAAGGAGCTATAAGGAACAACGCCATAGCTATTCTAATATTGGTTAAAAGGAACTGAGGAAAATTAGATGGACCCCACCTCAAGAAGTGTGGGTTAAATTGAACACAGATGGCTCTTGTTATCATTGTCTGCCACGGTCAGGGGCCAAAGGTTTGCTTGGGGACAGTTCAGGCACTTGGTTGTTTGGTTGCATGAGGAACCTTGGCATTGCTTCACCACTCACAACTGAACTATGACCAGTGTTTGACGGACTGTCACTTGCTTGGAAAAAGGGCCATCAATGACTTATTCTTAAAAACTGATAATTTGTAGGTGGCTCGTATGGTGGGAAGTGCAGGTGAGGATGATGATAATGTTGCATTAGTTCGAAGCATTAGGGAACTTTGCGACCGAGCTTGGGAATTGCAAATCAAGCACGCGTACAGAGAAGGTTTGTTGCAGATTTTCTAGCTCATATGAGTTCTGATGCTCATTTTGATCTTTGCTTTTTGGGAGAGATCCTTTCAAATGCTATTTCGACTATACTTAATGAGGATATTATTGGTTCCTTGTGTAAGTGTCTATGCTCATCAGTGAACCATTAGTTGTTTAGGCGTTAACCTCCTATCTTAAAAAAATAAAACATAAAAGTTTACACTTTATAATTTTTCTTTCTTTGTAAAATTTTTATTTCACTTTGATAGGTTGTCTGAGATTTACAAAAATAAAATCTACTTATTAATAGAAAACTAGAATAGTATCTACAAAGATCAATGATAATTCTATTTATTAAGTAAAAACTAGTAAAGTAAATTGAGGGTGGTTTATAAAAATAAAAACCAAAATCAAATTAAAAACTAAAACAAAGAAAGCAATAATTAAGAATTCTGGGAAAATCAATGGTGAGAACCTCTAGCCAAAGGTGAAATTTTCGTTTGATTCATAGATTTAATCATCGATGCAAGGATATCTTTAATGCCTTTAATAAATTATTTATAGTTGTTGATTCAACACCGGGAAACCAATTTCTCCTTTCTTGCTCGGTAACCAAGAGACAACTTATTTAAAATTACTTCCCTTACCAATAAATACATTTTAATTCAATGCCCAAGATTTAACTTTCCAGTAGCATTAAGAACATTAGAGATCTAATTCTTAGCAACAGACTCACATTAACAGGGTTCATTTAAACTATATCACACATCCACACCACATAATCATAAAGTATTAGAATGAATTAAACAATTACAGATTTAATTATTCTAACTAACAAGGCAAGCATTCTAAGCTATCAAATACTGGCCACATATTTAACAAACTTAAACAACTGTATTTCATACAGAAGATGCACAAATACTAAAGAACAAAGAAAACTTAAGCTCAAATGAAGTCTTGCGAATTTATTGAATCAAACTTTGATAATGAGCCCAACAAGTGGCTCCAGTGGAAAAAATGATGTTGTTCATCCTAGGAGTCCCGGGTTCGAGCGCCTGTGTGTGCAAGGTGTGTGTCTGTTGTCGAAGGACTAAGAAAGTATGAACAGATACTACCATGTAATCACACTAGTATATTAAAAAAACTTTGTTAATCCTCTGACTAAAAAAAAGATTATAGAAATTATAAAACGTGAAATCAAAATAAAACTAAGAAAGCTATTTCTAGGTATGTTTTAGCCTTAACCTATAATGTCTATTCATAGGGCAATAATAATATATCGGAAATAATACAAAAGTGCCTTTAATTAAATAATGCATAATTTTTCTAGGTTTCTTGACAAATTTTGCATCAAACTTTCAAGTCATTTTTGGATGCATTATTGATGCTTTTTGGGGTTTAAGTCGTGAGATAATGTCGATTAACTCCTTTTTTTTGGTGATTAAAAAACCTCACAATGTTAGGTTACATGGTTTAGATTAGGAATACAAAATATCCTCTCCTTATCAGCATTGATAAGAGTTAAGACCTCTTTCGAAGGATCCTTAATCATTAGTAGCTCATCCTTCCTATCGAAAGCCAATTTAGTAATGCAATCCGCACATTGATTTTCCTCCCTCGGGATGTGTCGAAGACTCCAATTTTCCTCTTATGAAAGAATACGACGAATCCTTGTGATCAGGGCGCAGTTGGAGATACTGGAGGTGCTATCGGGAATAGATTTAATGACCTCCAAGCTATCCGACCGGATCTCAACCTTATCGTGGCCTCTCCGTTGAAAGATTTTCAGACCGTCGAGAATGTCCTACAGTTCTGCGTCAAAGACTGTGCAGTTTCCTATGTATCTGTTGTACCCAATAATCCAATCTCCTTTGGCATCTCGTATCACACCACCGGCAGCTGCGCATCCAGAAGTTGCTCGAACAGCCCCGACTGTTTGAGGATAACTCCCTCCCTTGTCAAAGGTTCTCTTCTAGTGGTGAGATCTTCCTTCACTTCATCTCTACCTGTTGAAAGGAGATGCTTGGCCCAGCACAAAGATGCATTGCTAATCTCACAATGACTCCATGATTTGTTTTGAAACACGAATAAGTTTCGATTCTTCCATATCCTCCAAGTAAGGATACCAAAAAGACACGCCTAGTTGGTTTCTCCATTATGGATCTTTGAGCTATCCTGCAAGTTAAGAGAAATCTAGGCATGCAAAGTATTAGAGAAAAAATAAGGCTGATAAGTTATCGGGATAACCTGAGTCCAGACTTCTTTATCCATTGTACAATCCCGAATAATATGTAGAATATCCTCTAACTCATGACCACAAATCGAGCATAAAGGATCAACTGCAAGTCCTCGTCTAACTCTTTCCGCATTGGTTAACAGTCTTTGCTTCAAGACAGTCTAAAAAAAGAGTCGCACTCGTTGTGGGCTCGTATACTTTCATATTCTTTTCCAAAGTTCATCACTGGCACTCCACGACTCCTCCTTCAATACTTTATAAGAACTCTTGACGAAAAGTCCCTTGTTGAGGTGTGGCTCCAAGTCAGTTGGTCAGGGCCTTCAATCGGATACGGGGGAGGAATGCCCGTGATAAACCGAATGATCTCCTCTGGTAACCAAACCTACAAAAAATCAATGTTCCAATTGCCCTCCTCTGCGACTAAATCCCTAAGCAAACTGTTAGTATTAACATTCGCATAGGTAGGAATATGGTTAATCAAAGGACCAAAATTAGAGACCCACGGATCCTTCCAACATCAAATTTTATTCTCGTCACCAATAGACCATATGAGGTTCTCGCGTAAAAGGCTCCAAACTTTTGAAAGAGACTTCCACAAGAAAGAACTTTGAGCCCTCGCAATGGAATCGGGTAATGGGCTTGTAAGCCCATATTTTGATCTGGGAACTCGAGCCCAAAGCGCATCTTCGTCAGTCACCATTTTGTATGCCAACTTTAACATGAAGGAAATGTTCTGATCACGAAGCTGTCTCATACCAAGCCCCCCACACCATTTGGGTTGGCAAACAGAATCTCAACTAACAAGGGACATCTTCTTTTTCCCATTGGACGTGCCCCAAATGAAGGTCCTAACTAAGCTCTCAATTTCATCCCAAATTTTCCAAAGGATCAACATGGACTGCATAAAATAGCTTGGAATGGAGAGAAGGATAGACTGCGCAAGAGTAACTCGACCTGCAATAGATAGTTGACGGGCATCCCAGTTTTGCAACTTCATTCGAACCTTATCCATCACAAAATGCATGTTACTATTCGTGACTCTTTGATGGAAGAGGGGAACACCAAGATAATGACCTAAGTCTTACACTCTCTGAAACCCGAGTAGAATACTGAGTGCGAGAGCCATAGATTTCTCCACTCCTTAGAAAAGAACACATTGGTTTTCTGAGGATTGACTTTGTGATCAGAGAAATTACAGAATTCACTAAGGATCTCCTTCAATAACCTCCCATGCTTGACATCCGCCTTGCAGAAAATGACTAAGTCATCAGCAAATAATAGATGAGACAGAACGAGCCTCGAACGAGATAGGTAAATCGGATCCCAAACCTCACTGCTCACAGTTGAGTTAATGGAGTGCCCAAGCCATTCCATACAGAGAACAAAGAGATATGGAGAGAGGGGACATCCCTGTCTAATTCCGCTAACAGGTTTAAATTTATCGGTGGGGACTCCATTCCACAAAACCTGCATGGTAGAGTTAGATATAACAGACACTATGACTCTCCTAAGATAGAAAGGAATACCTACCGCTTAGAGAGATGCATCAATGAAATCCCAATGGACGCGGTTATAAGCATTCTCCAAATCAATTTTAACCGCCATCCATCTCCTACTCTTGCTACTATTCATAGAATGAATAACTTCTTGGGCAATGACAATATTATCGGTGATACTTCTACTTGTAATAAAATCGACCTGCTTTGGTGCTATAATTTTAGGGAAGATAAGCTTAAAACGGTTAACAATTACCTTCATAACCAATTTGTATAGGATAGAGCAGAGGCTGATAGGACAGAACTAGGAGAAGTCTTCCAGATTCTGAGCCTTGGGAATGAGGACAAGTAAGGTATTGTTAAGGTTAGCATCGATGGTTCCCCGTTGAAGACCTTCTTGACCCAATCACAGGCCGTAGGTCCAACCGTTTCCCATTAATTCTGAAAAAAAAACGCGTGGAAGCCATCGCTACCTGAGGCTTTAAGAGGAGCCACATCGAAAAGAGCCTTCTTAATTTTCTCGTCAGTGATTAACTTATCCAAAAAGGCGACGTCAGAAGAACTTAGAGCAGGGAATCTATTGGTAGGCAAGCTTCTTACAGGCTCAAGGTCTTCACCGTATAGAATACGAAAGAAATTAGAAGCCTCCAATTCAATGACTATCGGCTCAAAGATCCAATCACCAGTAGAGTTACGGATGGCACTGATACGATTGTTCTTCCTTCTTTGTATCGCATGAGCATGGAAAAATTTTGTATTCCAATCCCCTAGCTGAAGCCAATCACACCTAGCCTTTTGTTTCCAAAGAATTTCCTCGTGTCAGAGCACGTTTTCCAGGTCCTATCTTATCTCTAATTCTTGAGGGCAAGATGATTAGAACCCGATGCATCCATCTGTTTTTAGACCGTAAACAACTTTTCAAGCAAACCTCTTTTCCGAGCAACTATATGACCATACACCAATTTATTCCAATCCTTAAGACCTTCAGTGAGGCAAGCTAAGGAATCAGCCATAGAGGCTCCGGGCGCCCACTTATCTTTGACAAAGTCACGAAAAGCATAATGTTCAGCCCATCCTACAAGAAAAAGAAAAGGTTTATGGTTGAATTTGATCTTTGGGAGGTGAGTAACAAAGCTGTCAGGGAAGTTTTTAATCCAAGCCTCGTTATCGAAAGGTCGATCCAATCTCTCAAACAGATTACCCCGATGCCAAGTAAAAGGAGGCCTTCTAAACCCTAAGTCAACCAGCTCAATCGAATCTATGAACTCTCCAAAGTGAGGACATCTCTTCCCTGGCGAAAGACCACCAATTTTTTCATTGACAGGTAGGATAGCATTGAAATCCCCGATAGTCGCCCACAGAGTCTGATCCACTGGGATAGAAGCTTTCAAACTCCCCAAAGGTATTGGCAATTCTTACGGTTAGGGCTTTCCATAAACAAAAGAGACAAGAATTGGTTGCGAAGATAAGGCGGCCCAGACTCGAGTAAGGATAAATTGAGCATGACTAAGGAGAATTTCCACTCTAATCGGATCTTTCCAACCATTCCATATACCCCCGGCAAAACAAATAGCTTCCACACGGTGAGAATAATGGAATCCCAATTACGCAATAACTTTATTTGCTTTAGGACCGCTAACTCTGGTTTCAAGCAAACTGATGATGTCTGGCTTATATTTCATGTTATATTCTTGAAAAATACGAGGAAATCTATCATTTGCACAACCCTGACAGTTCCAACAGAAAATTGATATCGACATATATAAATAGAATACAAGGAAGAGAAAGGTTACTGTCACTGTTGGGACTCAATGTCATCAGTCGAAGCCATCTCTTCTTGCTCTCCCTATTTTGTTTCATTAGCCAACCCATTGGAGATGAGAGTTGCCATTTTCTCCATGGATCCGGTAAGAGGCACTCGGGCACTCCCTGAGGGTTTAAAGCGACTCCCGCGACCTCGGAGAGCTATACTAGCTTTTTTACCTCCTCGAGAAATACCAAGACCTCCTCTAGTTTTTTTATTTTTGTGACCCTTGGAGTAGTCGAATATTTCTGAATTCATTTTAAAAATAACAGCAGAATGTTTCTCAAGATCCAAAATACCCTCAGACAACTGGACTTCAACTGCTACTGGTCCTTGAAAATCCGGATTAGAATGTGTCGTACCACTCTCCAAGTCATAAACCTTGTCAATATCTTCAAGCCCTTCCCCAACTTCACCTACAAAAGATGAGACATACGCAATTCTAGAATTGATACACATAGAATTAGTCTGAGAGGCAACCTGATTATTTGTTTGATTTTTTGAGAAATGATTTTGCTGTTGCTCCTTCCCATTAATGGGATTATCTTCCAATCCATTTAGGGGGCTCGTATGCCTGCTGCCACATGCTTGAGCTGTCCTTGAAGTCACGTCTAGTGGCCCACTTATATCCCCATTCGGGTTAGCCTGGATGTTTACTTTCATTTTTGGGTCATTTCTTAGTTGGTGCTCATTTCCAGAATTGGGCTTGTCGACCAACCAATTTGATGGGCCCGTATAACTGCTGCTGCCCATTTGAATCTTTCCCAAAGTCGCACCGTTCTACCCAATAGTGGCCTCATTCGGATTGACCTGCAAGGTGGAAATAGAATTATTAAAACCTTGTTCACTAGAAGACAAAGGTGGCCCCACCTCATGCATTGGCCTTTTCCCTAGGTACGTCTGACTCATATCATGTCTAATTTTTTCCTTGGTTTTTGCAGGCATTTGCTTATTCTTGGAAGCATCTTTAACGTTGGTCAATGGGTTTCTATCAGTTGAACCCGATTTTGGAAATGTCGTACGTTGCATGGGGTTTCCTTTTGGATTTCTCATGTGACCGTTGCTGCCTTGCATGGTTTTAGACATGAAACCAGCTTTGTTTTGCAGGTTCTCAGCATTCTCTTTTTCACTCAGCACTGCAAAAGCGCTAATTTGCCGGGATTTGGTTTCGCTGGTTCTTGGAGGTTTCGCCGATTCTCCCCTCCCCCGCCTGGGTCCGATTCCGACGCCGAGTAACTTGCATCCAAGGCCCGAACAAATCATGTTCCTTAGAGTTAGCTTCATTTTTATCCAGTTTGTCTATCGAGGTGGGATCTTCTACTACTTCCATGGCAGCCGATGGAGACTCTGCTTTCTTTTCACTAACACTCTGTTGGCACCTCTCCTTGATGTGGCCGACTCTCCCACAGGTGTAACAGATAGCCGGTAGTCCTTCATAGACCACCGCTTGTTGTTTACCGTCGATACCCAAGAAAGGCACAAGGGGTTTTGAGATGTCCACCAGCACAGCCACTCTAGCAAACTTGCCCCTATTTCCATCGTTGGTGTTGTAATCCACCTTTACAACACTGCCTATGACTCCTGCCAAAGCTCGCACAAGTCCTTTCGTGTAGTACAGATAATGGAGTCCCGGCAGCCTTATCCATGCAACGATCTTGGATGGATATACCTCCTCCGTAGAGAAATCTCTACTCCACGGTTGCACAACCAAATAATGCCCATAGATCATTCAAGGACCCCCCATTAAAACTCTGTTGTGGTCATTCTGACTGGATAGTTTCACTAAGAAGTAGTTATTATCAAGATCGACGATTTTATAATCATTTGTTAGTCCCCAAAGGCTTGCAAGTCTGTTGGATAGAGCCTTGTAACCGAGGGGTCTACCGAGCATGCGAACAATCACCGATTGTTTGTTGTTCTCATCTACCCGGGAGTGCACTCTTTCGGAAAACCGAACATGGGGGTAAGGACCGTCTAAGGATACTTGGACATCATCCTCCAGGAGAACAATCTCCTCTTCATCATCCCAGGGAAGATGTAAATCTTCCTCTGTTTCAGCATTTTTGTTCCCCATTAACATGTCCTTGAAAGATATTTTGCTGGTCTCGGTTTCCTGCATGACATGGTAATCACCCTCCACCGGATCAGCGTCGCCCTGAGCAACTCAGACGGAAGTGGAGTGCCTGGTCGTTCGTTACTACTGAGATCATTTTGAGAGAGTTCCATTACTCTCAATGCTATGGATGAGTTTTCCCATCGGTTGTTCTTATTGGGAAAGAACTAATCAACCTCCCAGTTTTGAACTTTGCTCATACATTACGTCAGGTAACTCTTTCAATTCTCTTTGAATCAGTATATTATAGGCTCAAAAAGGGAGTTATGTAGTTCAAGTTATGTTAAAATTACTGAGTTGTGCTATATGTTGAATGTCAAATTTGCAAAAAAAAATGTCAAAAATAAATTTTAAGATAACTTTTCTCTAATTATTCTTTAAATCAATATTAAATAAATAATAAAAAATAAATAGTATTATTCAAAAAGAAAAATATAAAATATAAAAAATAAATTGAGAAATTATGTACTTTATCAAAGATGAATTGATATTACATGAGTATTAAGTAGTAACATGTCTTGTGTGCCAAATGTGAGATTTTTCTTGAAGTTGGACCAATTTTAGGAGTATGAATAAATATCAAACATATCACATCAAAATCTTGCTCTAAATAACCCATTGCCTTTGTCGTAGAGTAAAAAAATATAAAACAAATCTCGTCAATTTCGTGAACAACGTGCATGCAAAGTTACAATTCAAAAACAAGGACCAGTGCAGATGAAGAAATTGCCAAGTTGTGGACTGAAAAACGAAAAAGTTTGAAAAAGATCCCCCAGAAAAGTCTCTAAAAACTTGGAAGGGTCGTACAAAATGCAACAGTTGAAACGGTCCGACCACTCATCCTTGGATTCAGCTGGTTCTCTTGACTGTCGGCAATATTTCACCACGTGACTCATCCATTATTGTTTCATGGATCTTTATCCTATTGGACGATGAGATTATGGAGAGATCTCCAGCCCTTCAAAATTAGAGAGATGGCGGCATTTTCGTCTGTAGGCAAGCAATGGCACAAACCGAACCTTGGCTTCACCGGGATGTAGCCTACAAAAGAGTATTTTAAAGACATAGATATGGACAATGTGATAAATTATTTGATTGAGGGGAGGGGTGAATGGAAATATCGGCCTGGCACTAGTATCTCAACTTCTTTTAATCAAGCAATCATGTTTCTTGAGGTAAAGATGTGGATTCAATTTGTATGCACACGCTTAGTACTTGCTTTAAATGTTTCTAATGTCAATGCCTTTCGAGCGGTATTATTATTTGCAATTTTACAAAAAAAAAAGGTTTGTATCGGTAAATGGATCCACCAAAACATGAGTAGGTGTGTGGGAGGCCGAATAGCGGGTATATTCTTTCCCCCCTTAGTGATGACTTTGTGCAAAAGGGCAAGAGTGCCCATGACATCCACTGAACAATCGCTGAAACCGTCAGGGAGCATCATTGGTGATACTCACTTCCAACAATACATAGAGCTTCGTGCTAAAAAAATCAATGAAGGGAAGAAGAGACAAAGAGAAACGACGACCACACCAACTTCATCACAAAGGCTGACGGCAACCCAACTAGAAGTTGGTGAGGGAAGCCGTCCAAAACTAGATTGGATGATACAGTGGATGCAACAACCGAGACTCTTTTTTCAAGAATTCACTAGACAAAACAATATTCGGGTCCCTAACTATACACCTAATATGTTTGGACCAACAACAGAGGAGCATGATGAGGAAGAAATCGAGGATGACCAAGAAAGTGATGAGGAAGATGATGAAATGGAGGAAGATTGATTGTTTTTAATTTAAGACTTTATTTTAAAGGATTGTAATACTTGGATAATTTTCTTTTGAGGACTTATTTACTAGTAGGAGTAATATTAGATTTCTTTTCGTATGTCTATTTTGAATTTTTATGTAAGAACCCCTTATAAAGAAGACACAACATTTTGGAGCTATTCATGTCACAAGGAAGAGGAACCCACCAATAGTTGAAAAGCTAATCACGATCAATTGGGTAACTTCTTTCCTTGCTTTTTAAGGGCTACACATTAAGGACAATGTGTTTTCTAAAGTGTAGGGTGATAACATAGGAATTTTTGCTTTTTACTTTGTTTTTGTATTTTCGTATGCTTGAGCTTGTAGAAATACAACTAATTGATTAGGAGCATGTACATAGGTTGCTTGTATTTTAGAATAAATTTGGCATGATAATAAGTGATTTTAAAATTTTTGAGTAATAGACTACTAAAGTTCTATAGGTTACACTAAATATATGTTGTAAGATATTATTTGTACCAAATGACATGAGTAATATAAGGAAACAAGCATGCTAGTATATATGATAAATGGTGAATTTTGGACTGTTTAACTAGATTGAAGTTTATGCATATTGAGATGTTTATGGATGACTTAAGGCATTGTTTGGAAACCACTTAGAGCCAAAAAGCGAACCTATTTTGATTTATGTCTATTAGTACCAATGTTTAAGCCTATTGACCCTTCTTGATGAACGTTATTACAAACCATAAAACCTGAAAAGAAAGGCCAATTTGTGCTTATCCTTTTTCTTTGTTCCTGTAATTAAACGACTATAGACGTATAGCCATTTGTATTAAGGATAAATAGCAACATCAAGGTGGAGTTTGTAAAAATAAATAGCAACATCAAGGTGGAGTTTGTAAAAATAAAGAGCAAAATAGGAAAATTCAATATGGTATATGAACTTTAGAATAGCTAGAATTGTGAAATAAGAAAAACTCCAAAGAGAAGAAAAAAAAACGAGTAGAAATGTATGAAAAATGAAAACAAATTATTAAGTGAGAAAAAGCATGAAATGCGACAAAATCATAAAGTTAAAGAAAACTCGTTCAAAAATTTATGAAATACTCGTAGGCTAGATAAAGGGACTATATCATTTCCTAAATAGAGAGATAAGGAAGGCGAGAGAAGGAGAAATAAGGCGGTGAGCAAGAAAAGGGGTACAAAAGGGAAGAATAGGGAACAATGCAATGTGTCAAACTATTTTTGTTGTAACCTCTTGATGCTTACCATTCTTTTGAAATTCATACCTGTCCAAAGCCTCAAAACGTTACAAGCCAAAAATACCTATGTGACCTAAATAATTCTATGCATGAATGAATATGGCATTGAACAATATCATAATAGTTATTTGCATTGTGATAAGATAATTAAAACACTTATATTAGTCATTGATGGAATGCTAAAGATAAGATCTTTATATGTGTATCTTTTGTAACTTACTAAACTTAGATGTCTTAATCAAAAGTGATAAGATTGCTTGTTTATCATGCTGAAATTATTAGAAAATATGAAATGCCTAAGATAAATGTTTCGAATCTAGTACTTGTATGATATATGCTCAAGTTCTTATGATCTTTTTCATTTTGTTTGCTTGAGGACAAGCAATAACTTAAGTGTGGGGGAGTTTGATATTCTGTAATTCGACCTGACAAATTAAACTAGTTTCGCTCTTTAGGAGCTTGAAATTTGGCATTTTCGTTAGGTTTTACTTAGGATTTACTTCAGTTATATTTTAGTGAATAAAATGTGTAAAATGTTGGAAAAGGAGTCTTTTAATGACTTTAGGGTCGATTGAGGCCTAAAGGTTGGCTAATGAACTTTGTGAGTTTGCAAAAGACCATTAGAAGACAAACTACATCAAAGCTAATCACTATGTCACGACACGAGACAAGAGATGTCGCAACATATGGACCAGAACCAAAGAATCCTAAAGTTGTCATTTGTGTCGTGACATAAGCATAGGGTGTCGCGACAATGCTTGAAAATCACACCAAAGGAGTAGAATGCCTTCTATGTCATGACATGGATCTTATGTGTCGCGACATCGACTCTTGAACACAAAAATACACCGAATGAGGGGTGTTTTGGTATTCACAACACAACCTAAACTCGAAGAATGCCAACTGACCTAGTGCTAAGGAAAACGATCAACCAAATGCTATAAATAGGCCATTTGAGCACCTAGTTTTACACACCTTTTCTCTTAAGCTTATTTCCTTCATGTAAAATAGGTTTAGTTGTTTTCTTTTCTTTTGTTATTTTGATTCTTGCTTTACGGAAACGAGTTTTGTAAAATTCGCATAAATGCTTATGGATTTATCCAAACAGATTGCAATACAAATCCCTAAGTTTCTTTTCAATTATATCTTCAATTTAATTACTTATGCATATTCTTTATATTTAAATTATAATGTCTCAAGAAACTATGAGGAACTAATCTCTTCGTGGGGGATTAGGGAGTAGAGGTATGACGATTTAATTATTGTGTGGGGATTTTCAACCAATCAATTGTTTGGAAAAGGAAGAATGTGAAACAAACCTAGGCCTGACAACCCAAGGAAGTCATTTAGATGGAAATTAACCTAAAATTGGTATTTCCTACTTGTGAATATCTTTACCCCAAACCAATTTAAACTATGAAGTCGGAAGATAAATAGTTCTTGTTGACTCACTATGTCAATTGAAGATCGAAAGATCTGCTTGAGTAACGATTAAATGATTGACGAAAACCTCAAATGCAATAGTTGAAGAAATCATACCAAAGTGAGTTAATCCCACATAACCCAGTTTATCGATCTCTTATCTCATTTCCTATTACTTTATTTCACTTTTATGATTTTTATTATTATTATAAAATCAAAACCTTTATTTCTCTTTCATATTATAATCCTAAAAAGTGTACTAATTAGATTTTTTTCATTGTAGGGTTAGGATTATTATTGCTTTTCCTCCCTTGAGTATGATCCTTGGAGTACTTGTTACTTTGTTGTAATACTATATTACAACTCGACTCATATACTTGCGGAAGCCCAAAATGTACTCTGAACGGGAGTACGTTCAGAGGTGGTTAATCTGCCACTATTCGAGGATTCACCAATATCAATCCTCAATATGTGCCTGTCTAGTGCTATGAGTTCTCCATTCTCGAAGAGTTCACCAAGTGTGCACGCTCCATTAATGGTCAACTCGTAACATTCCTCCTTCGCCTTCATGCTGCAAACACTAATTTTATTTCTCAACTCTTCAAATCTCGTCTTTCTAAGTGGTTTGGCTAGAATGTCTATAGAACAATGAAAATATATAGACTTTTTCATACCCTTTTTAACCTAAATTCATGCAATTTCTCAGTAATTAATATCGAAAAATACAATTTAATTATAAAATAATTTATTTGTACTAAAATTTCCAGCATATTGATTTTTAATTATTTTTATAAATATTAAGCATGAATTTGATGATTTTTTGATAGTTTTGCACAATTAGTGAAAATCGGCCCGGTAGACACTGCTGGCAGCTTAAACCGTTGAGGGAATTTTTTACACCGAGTTAATGAAGAGTTAAGAAGAATATTTTTCCAACCAAAGGTCGGTCCAATATGAAGATAAATTATGTTTTATAATTATATTTTTAATTCAATTAATTTGGATTAAAAATAAATTATAAAGGATGAAGTGAAGTGGGTCGAACCACCTTGTTTTGAGCTAGCCATGTGCCGTCCAAGAGCTGACCCATTCAGCTGATTATGTTGACCATTTCAACCTTTCAAAACAGACCCTAAACTTTTCTAAAATCCCATTCAAACCCCTCCTTTTTTGGTGGTTTCAAATTCTTACCTCAAGCCAAATTTAGCAAAGTTTGAATTTTTCAAACCTTGCTTAAGCATGGACGGCCAAGCAAGTTGTGTGGCTGATATTTATTTGCTAAATATAGCCACCAACTCTCACCTATAAACACCACCCTCACTCGCCTCATTTTCCACAGCAATTCACATCATTCTCTCTTCATTCTCTCATTTGCTCTCTAGCCTTCCATCCATTTTCCCTTCCTTTCCCTTGCCGATTTCCCCTCTTGGAAAAGAGTGGTTCTTCAGCCCTTGCATAGCCTTTATTCAGTGTTAACCAGAGACCTCGATCCGGGAAGATTGAGCAAGAACGACGAAGAACGTGGTAGCAATTCTTGAGAAATCGCCGGATTTAATTCTGTTCTTTTTCTCATATTTTATATTTTTGTTTGTTATCATGATAAATGCTATTATGAATGTTATTATTTCTTTAATTAAAATGACTTAAATTTCTTAAAGTGTTGGGTTGATCGTGTTGATTGCTTGATTATTTATTTATCATGTTTATATTGTTATAAGCGCTGAATATTTTGTTTAATTAAATATTATCATGCCTAAGTTATTATTGCATTACCCATGTGATATAATTATTGAACTAATCATTTAAGCACATTGAAATTGTGATTAATGGACACACTATTTAACTTGTGCATGCTTAATCTTCTAAGGAATCTGAGGGTTAAAATTGTGATTGTATTGGAGAAAACTAGCCTTGCATAACTTGCAAGATTTTTGTGATTAAACTTTTTCAATATAGGTGTATGTTGTTACCTCACTTGATTCTTTACATACTTTATGAATATTAATTTAGTCGGTTGTATTGGCATAGGTGTATGTTAAAGAGATAAACTGAATTTTGTAAGTAATGTTGTTAATAAGTTAGTAAGATATTGGGTTGCTGTGAATATTATTTCATAACAAACATGAACATGATTTAGATTTAATCAAGAAATTAACCTGACAAATTTATGTCATATTGATTAAAACCTTTAGAAATCGTGCATAGGAATTTAATTTAGTTTTAACTTTAACTTAGATTAGTTCAGTTTAGAATACTTAGATTAATATCCCTCACAAATATTATCTTGTTTTTAACCAATTTGTTGATTAAATATTTCGTAAATGCTTTTCATAGCACAGTCCCTATGGGTACGATACTCGACATTTACTTGTCACTTTATTACTTGAATATGATTATATACACTTGCACATTTTCATCATTCTAAGTTTTTGGTGCCGTTGTCGAGGATTGTCAAAATTATTTGTGAAATTATTTGTTCTACATTTTGGTCTATTTATTTTTCTATCTAATTACTAACTTATTCTTTTCTGATTATTTCAGGTGTTTATGAGTATTGACCGAATTATCGACTTACTCCCAATGGATCCTGAAATTGAACGAACTTTCCGAAAAAGAAGACAAGCATCTCAAAAAATGAATGAAAAGATGAATTTCGAAAATCAGAATCAAGGACACGGAGCTAATCATACTCATAATCCTATCCTTAATGTTAATGATAGGGATAGAGCCTTGAGACAATATGTTGTGCCATTACTTCACAAGATTAATTCGGGAATTAGAAGACCCGATATCGAGGCACAATAATTCGAACTGAAGCCAGTGATGTTTCAAATGCTTCAGATAGTAGGCCAATTCAGTGGAATGCCTACCAAAGACCATCATCTCCATTTGAGACTATTGATGGAGGTGAGCGATTCTTTCAAGATAGCCAGAGTGTCAGAAGATGCACTTTGATTGAAGTTGTTCCCATTTTCACTAAGGGACAGAGCTAGAGCCTAGTTGAACTCATTGCCACCAAATTCTATTAACATGGCAAGAGTTAGCTGAATGATTCCTTAAGAAGTATTTCCCTCCAAGCAAGAATGGTAAGCTGAGAAGTGAAATTACTACTTTCCAACAGATGGATGATGAATCTTTGTATGAGGCATGAGAAAGATGTGAAGAGCTATTAAGGAAACCCCTCATCATGGAATCTCTCATTCAATCCAACTAGAGATGTTTTATAACGGTCTTAATTCACACAAGAGGATGGTAGTAGACGCTTCCGCCGATGGAGCTATTATTTCTAAGTCTTACAATAAGGCTTATATAATTATAGAGAGGATCACAAGCAATAAATACCAATTGCTGACTAATCCATTAACTTCACTTGCAGCTCAGGTATCATTGATTTCCTCAATGCTTAAGAATTTTACTACTAATGGGTTTAATAATGTTTCAGCTCAGTCACCTAATCAATTCGAGAATGTAGCCTGTGTCTATTGTGGAGAAAGGCACTTGTTCGAAGTATACCTATCAAACCTAGAATCTGTGCATTTCATGGGCAATCAGAACCAAAATCGAAGAAGGTAGAGATTGCAGTTAAACTTTTACAACCCATCTTGGTGAAATCACCCTAATTTCTCATTGAACGATCAAGGAGCTAGACCTAGTAACAATTACACTCAACCGAAACCAACCCAGCCACAAGGATTTACCCAGCAAGTTCAGAAACCAATCCAAGTTAATCCTTCTAATAGTTTGGAAAATCTGTTGAAAGCATACATGGCGAAGAATGATGCTTTGACCCAGAATCAAGCAACCAGATTGGAGAACCTTGAAAATCAAATGGGTCAACTGGCCACTGAGCTTAGAAACCATCCACAAGGTGATTTATCGAGTGATACGGAGAATTCGAGAAATCCGGGGAAGGAGCATTGTAAAGCATTGACATTGAGAAGTGGAAAGACGTTGCAGCCTAATGTTGTTGAAGTAGAAGAAGAGCAAGATGATGCTCAAGAATTAGTGGAAGTTCAACCAAGTATTGAAACACTAACTTTACTGGAGCCAAAACCAAAAACGGTGAATGTTGAGAAAGAGACTTCAAAACTAGTCAAGTCTGATAATCTTATAACTTCGTTAGATACAGAAGTGTCATAGAAGACGAAGCAGCTAGTTCAAGTTAGAAATCATCCACCACCTTACCCTCAAATACTTCAGAAGCAGAAGTAAGAAGTCCAAGTCAAAAAGTTCCTGGACGTACTCAAGCAACTTCATATCAACATTCTGTTGGTAGAAGCACTTGAGAAAATGCCGAATTATGTCAAGTTCATGAAGGATATCCTATCGAAGAAACGAAAACTTAGAGAATTTGAGACAGTAGCTCTAATAAAGGAATGCAACGCATATCTTCAAGACAAACTACCCCCAAAGTTGAAGGATCCTAGATGTTTTACCATACCATGTAACATTGTAGCAACTTATTTTGGTAAAGCACTATGTGATTTGGGTGCAAGCATTAACTTAATGCCCATGTCGATATTTCAAAAGTTGGGGATAGGTGAAGTTAGACCAACTACAGTTACACTTCAGTTAGTCGATCGATCTATAGCATATTTTGAAGGAAAAATTAAAGATGTATTGGTTCATATTTATAAGTTTATTTCCCCTACTGACTTATTCATTTTAGACTTTGAAGCAGATAAAGAAGTGTCAATAATCTTAGGAAGGTCGTTCCTAGCAATAGGAAGGGCTTTGATTGATGTGCAGAAAAGCGAGCTGACTATGAGTGTTCACGACGGTCAGGTAACTTTTAATGTTTTTAAGTTTTATGAGATTTCCTGATGTAGTCGATAATTGTTCTGCAGTGTCTAAGTTAGAAGAGTTAATCATTGAAGAGGAATTAATCATTGAAGAGGAATTCAACTCTGTTGAAGATCCTTTAGAAAAGATTTTGCTGACAAACCTTATAAGTGAATAAGAGGGGGAGGAAAACTTAGCTTTGCTAAAAGCTAATTCGAGGGGATTTAATCTACAACCTCGTTTTGAATCTTTGAATTTGGAAAGTAGAGATTATGTTGAACCAAAAGCGTCAATTGAAGAGCCACCTAAATTAGAGCTTAAGGTATTACGTTCACACTTGAAATATGTTTATTTAGGTGACGTTTCTACTTTGTTTGTGATTATTTCAGCATAACTAACTAAGAAGCAAGAAGATCAATTGATTAAAGTGTTGAAACAATTCAAGAAGGCTATTGGATGGACCATAGCTGACATTCATGGTATAAGTCCATCCGTATGCATGCACAAGAACATTCTTGAATATGATAAGAAAGCAACAATTGATGGACAACGGAGACAAAACCCCATTATGAAGGATGTAGTCAAGAAGGAAATCATCAAGTGGTTAGATGCAGGTATAATTTATCCCATCTCAGATAGTTCATGGGTTAGTCTGATCTAATATGTGCCAAAAAAATGAGGTATAACTTTCGTAAAGAATTAAAACAACGAGTTAATACCCACTAGAGCTGTTACGGGATGGCGAATTTGCATCGACTACCGAAAGTTAAACAAAGCGACTAGGAAATATCACTTTCCTTTATCGTTCTTGGATCAGATGCTGGATAGACTAGCATGGTAAGATAATTACTGTTTTATAGATCGGTACTTAAGGTACAATAAGATCACAGTTGCACCGGAAGATCAACACAAAACGACATTCACATACCCGTATGGTACATTTGCATTTAGACGCATGTCATTTGGTTTATGTAATGCACCTACTACATTTCAAAGATGTATGATGACCATTTTTACTGACATGGTCGAGAAGTATTTAGAAGTGTTCAAGGATGACTTTTTAGTGTTCGGGGATACTTACGATGATTGCTTAGTCAATCTAGCGAAGGTACTGAAGCAATGCGAAGAGACAAACCTTGTTCTCAACTGAGAAAAGTGTCATTTTATGGTATGAGAAGGTATTATTTTAGGGCACCGAATAACAAGACAAGGAATTGAAGTCGACAAAACCAAAGTAGATGTAATCGAAAAGCTTCCACCTCCAACATCTGTAAAAGGTGTTAAGATTTTTTTGGGACATGTTGGATTCTATCGAAGATTTATCAAGGACTTCGTTAAGATCGCTAAACCTTTAAGTAAGTTGTTAGAGAAGGAATAGACATTAAACTTTGATGAAGAATACTTTATAGCATTTAATGATTTGAAGAATAGGTTAGTTTCAACACCAATCATCATCACACCAGATTGGGAATTGTCGTTCGAGCTAATGTGTGACGTAGGTGACTTCACGGTCGGAGCTGTGATGGGCAAGTGAAGGAATAAAGTTTTTATCCCATCTATTATGCAAGTTGGACTTTGTCAGGAGCTGTGATGGGCCAATGAAGGAATAAGTTTTTCATCCATCTACTACGCAAGTCGGACTTTGTCAGGAGCTCAGCTAAACTATACGGTAACTGAGAAAGAATTACTTGCATTTGTGTTTGCTTTTGACAATTTTAGATCCTATCTTGTTGGTACAAAAGTGACTGTCTTTACGGGTCATTCGGCATTTAAATACTTACTTGCCAAGAAAAATTCCAAGCCGAGATAATTCGATGGGTCCTATTACTTCAAGAATTCGACTTGGAAATCTAAGATCGAAGAGGCGTAGAAAACCTAGTAGTCGATCACTTGTCTAGATTTGAGCCACGAGAAGAAAGTTCAACTCTTGTACCCATACAAGAGATGTTCCCTGATGAACATGTACTCAAGGTAAGTCATAACACCCTTTGGTTTGCTAATTTTGCTAACTACTTAGCTTGTGGTTTGATTCCCTATGATAAGACGTATCAGCAAAGGAAAAAGTTCCTTCATGATGCTAAGTATTACTTCTGGGAAGAGCCGTATTTGTTTAAGAAGTGAGCAAATCAAATGATCAGAAGATGTGTGGCAAAAGATAAAGTACAAGCAATATTATATCAGTGCCATATAGCTCCAAGTGGGGGACACTTTGAAGGATTACGTACTGTGGCCAAAGTATTGTAAGCTGGATTCTTTTTACCAACATTGTTCAAGGATGTATACGCCTATGCCAAAAGCTATGCCCAATGTCAAAGGGTTGGAAATGTTACCAACAGAAATGAAATGCCTCGAACAAATATCATGGAAGTGGATTTGTTCGATGTTTGGGGGTATTGACTTTCTTGGTTCATTCCCTTCATCATTTGGTAACAAGTATATTCTAGTAGCAGTCGACTACGTATCAAAATGGATTGAAGCTAAGGCATATCCAATAAATGATGCCAAGGTAGTGAAGGAGTTTTTACAGAAGCATGTGTTCACACGATAAATGTATGTTAATTGTTATCGGAAATAAGAAATTTAAATGGTAATAGTGAATTGATGAGTAGTATTGACTAATCGAATTTGTAATATGATTTAATGATGAGTATATGATGATAACTCACCGTAAATGTATGTGAATTGTTATCGGAAATAAGAAAAGCGATTATACGACTACAAAAATTGAAAATGGATTGAATACAAGGAATAAGGCTCGTGTGAACTTAGTGAATAGTTAGGATACAAATGAAATGTCATTAGGGTTTATACAATTTATAGTGCTAATCTTGGATAATTTATCGATGGCTAAGGTCTTGCATTTGTTGCGGATTCTTCATAGCTTGTGTGAGCAGCATCGTGTAAAGTTACCATTTCGATAGCTCGTGTGAGCAGACCCATTTTCACAGCTCATGTGAGCATTTATTTTCACATCTCGTGTGAGCAATCTTATCCCGTGTGTCCGAAGCATATTTACTATAGTTCTTTGGGCAATAAATAGGTTATGAAAGTTAATTGGTATAAAGGTTTAAAGATGTATTAAATGTTGTACAAGAGTTGAGTATGGTATTTGTGTTTCAGTTCTTGAGTATATTAATTATAAAGTAAATTTGTGTGATCTTTATTTGGACTAGTATTTTTTTATGCTATGATGTATGTTTATAACTTGTAATTAATTTATTATGAAATAATGAATTGTTCGTGAAGAACTAATCTATGAAATGTTATATGAATTTTGAAAGTGATGGTTCATGAGAATGTATATGGATATGTTACATGATTATGAGAATATTGTTATGTTGCAAAACAAGCATGGTTTGAATTTGATATGAATAAGAACTTAAGTATATACGTATATAAATAGAATACGAATTGGATATCAAACTTATGCTATATTGAATTGTTGTACATGTGTTTTTGAATTTCTTTATAAAGGCTTGATGTATGAGTAAAGTAACAATTTGATTATTTCATGAAAGTGTATGTGAAAATAGCAAGATGCTAAAAAGATTCTCGTACTTAGCTACATTATCATTATATTGCTTAAATTTTAATTTATTAGGGTAAGTTAAGTGAATTTTCATATGGACTTACTATGCATTCCTAATGCTTATCTTGTTTACTTTTATGTCTCTGTATTGGTTCTTTTGCGAAACGTGTAGCTCAGATCAATCTGGAGCTCACACTATCTAGCCTCTGATTCGGTAACCTTTTCTTTGTTCCAGATTCGGTTATGTGTCATGTATATAGGATTGGATTTTTACTTATGTTGTCTTGAACGATTATATACTTGGTCTAATGATGATATTGACTTTGGGATAATTTGGTAAGTTGTACAAATGTGTATGTGGAAATTTGCATTGTGGTAAGCCATGTTTGTGACAAATGAATGGTCAGGTCCTAATGTTCTACAAGTTGATATAATTGGTTTGGGTTGATAGGTTTTTTTTTCTTTCAATTTGATTTGGTATTATAAGTTTTGGTGTATGGGAATGATATTAAAAATGGTTTTAAATGGTAAGTCTATGTATATATGCTTGGATGCGAATATGTGTTCATGAGGTTTAAGTGATAATTTTGTAAAGTTGTTGAAATGGTTTATACGTAATGTTAGTTATGAAAGATTATATGGTATGTCCTGAACACATGAATGTTATGTGTGTGTGGTTAAAGTGTTCATAATTTTGAATTAAAAAAAAGGTTGATCTTAGGTAATGCTTGGATGAATTTTTAAGGCATGTATGTTAAATTTTAGTAGTTATGTTTAAAGCCTAAAGGGTTAAGTTTGGTATGAAATAAAGTGAGTTTAATGAAGTAAGATTTTGACAAGTTATTTTGATAAATTGAGAAGTTGTAACATAAGTCCATTTGCATATTTGAATAGGATGAACGGTTTGAAAGTTTCTTAGAACTTGATTGTGATAGTGCCAATGAGGCATATTGGTTAAATGATTAGTGGTTGATATGACATGTTTTTGGATTGTTTTGAATTGGTATCAATTGCCAATTTATATTTTGGAAGTTGTCATTTTAGGTTGAAATTGAATTATGTGTCAAATGATCGATTTTTGTCCCACACATGTTGACACACGATTGTGTGTCACACATGGGCAGATGATATGATCGTGTGCTCACTAGTAATTAGGAAGCATTTAGACTACATGACCTCAATAGGTTACACGTATGAATACATGGCCATGTGACATCAATACTACACGGTTTTAGTTTGTTACATGGCCTATGCAAACGACCATGTGACCCTTATTTTGCACAATTTGTCTTCTTTTGTACAAACTTTCAAAACAATCCTTGCTTGATTCCGAGTCAATTTTTAGATCTTTCATAAGCTTGATTTAAACCAATTTTGTATGCAAAGCATGATTTGTGTGACTTTATGAGACTGATTGAAGGTTTAAATGAATTTTTGATTTAATCGTGTGTAATTGTTCTGTTAATTGTTATAGCATCATGTATCTTGGTTCGGCGACTTAATCAAGTAAGGGGTGTTACAGTGGTATTAGAGTTACAATTCAATAAATTCTAAAACTAAACTTTGTTGGATCTGGTGCCCTAAGTGTAGTATTTTCATCTAAGTACACTTGTAATTTTTTCAAATAAATTGGTTATTAAAATTATTCATAAATTACATTAATATACTTTGAATTATTGTCCTTAAATGATTTTTGCACACAAAGCAAAATAGAAGCAAATGTTCCTCATTATTTGTCTATTGTTTGAATTGATATTAAGAGGTGTTATGTGGTCGGATTGTAGTACGAAAAGACAACTTGTATTAGTAGACGAATCTAAACATGTACTTAGTCTAATATAAAATGAGCAAATCGATTGAAAGACTAATATGTCGCCTATCAAGCCCAATTAGAGAGATGCCTTTTCTTAGGCATAGAAACGGATGACTCTCAGAAGATAGAGACATAGATGTAACTGATTGAACTGACAGTACATCGGGCAGGACCTAAGCAGAATAGATCTTGAATCCGTTTATGGATTTATTCAATTGTAACGTTCATATTGTGGCATACCTAAATCCTAAGTGGATGGCGGACTATGTATGTGTGATTCGCACACTTTAATGCAAGTAAAAGCCTGAGTTCAAATAGATAAGGAACTAAAAATTAGTGCATTAGGTGTACGACTTTTACAGTATGTAGCGTCATTCACAACAGTGGAATTCATAGCCCAAACATGGGTAAAAGATATTCTCTCATTAGCATTACATGGTTGATGAAGAATAAATGTGGCCACGGGTCGTCCAACTTTGTGATGGGTGACTTGATCACTATTTGGGTAACACACTTACGACAAGGTCATTGAATGAGCACTGAGTAGTCACTTTCGTAACGGTATGTCGTTGGGGAGAGCTCAGTCACAATACTATAGTGGAATGACATTGTGACTAAATGAGTTTATAATTAATACGCGAAAAGCTAGAACTTAATTATAAATCATTTGAGCCTCAACTACATATGTCCAATCGATCCCTCCATTAGCTCATTGAAACCAAAAATGAATTATGTGTTTTGAATAGAAATGAACGAAATCAACAAAAAAAGAGAAATGGGAAATATTCAGGAATGATCATGGTTTTCTCCGAAATGAAGAAATGGAATCATTTGGAAATGAATGTAGGTTTCCAAAAATAAAAATGAAAATGAAGATGAAAATGGAAATAGAAATAGAAATTTGCAATCCTATATGGATTACTTAAAAATGATCTAAAGAATGAATTTATATTTTTGGACTATTTTGAAGCCTGAAAATGAAAATAAACCATTCGGTCATAGTGAACATATTGAGTTGTAAAATATTGAACATATTTTCTCGAAATTTTACTAGGGGAAAAATCCTCAAAATTTCACCAAGGGTAAAATTGCCAAAATTTTGTTAGGGGTAAAATAGGGATAAATATATATCAATATTAAAGTTTATTTTGAGAAATATAAAAACTGAATCGAGTTAGATCACATTACAGAGTATTAGATCAAAATGACCTAGGAAGTACTCGTAATTGGACCCGATGTGAGAGAGGCCCAAAACCTCTCATGTAACATGAAGAGGGAGATAAACCTAGTAGGAATTTTAGGGTGTGTCGTTCACCCCTCTCCTATTCTAAGTAGGAATTTTTGTTTCTATTTGAAATAAACCACTACAACTCAACAAAGGTTCTACTTTCTCCTCTTATAAATAGATGGCATCGGTAGAGTTATTTAAAGAATTTTAGAGAGATTGTTATTGACCGCCCCCGATCGTACTCCCGTTCGGTGTAGATTTCAGTTTTTCGCAAGTATACGGGTTAGGTTGTAAATATAGTGTCTTTACAATGGAACACTTGGTAGTATTCCGAGGATCGTACCCAAATAAGGCTTATGGCGATAGTAAATAGAATCCTTGCAAAGAATAAAATTAATTAATACTAGTTTTAGGGTTTATAGTACGAGGGAAAATAAGACAGTTGTTTGAAAGCATAAAAATAAAAGGATAAAAATAAAATAAAGTAAAATTGAGTTGTAGAAATTCTTACAAATGTCTTTGGTGGGATTATGTCATTTCTGTATGATTTCTTCAATTGTTAGATTTTGGGGATTTTCCTCTAATCAACTAGTCACTACCCCAGTTAGATCTCTCGATCTTCCATCGGCATAGCAAGTCGATAGAGATTACTTGTTGCTAGATGTTATAACCTAAACCAGTTTGGGGAAAAGGTGTTCACAGATAGGTAATGTAACAGCACGATTTTTAGAGGTGATAGGAACAGTGGTTTCAAGACCACAACTCCGACGAGCCGAGTTAAAAATTTTTTATTTTAATATTTATGATGTCATTAGCATTACATTAAAATTTGGACAAGAAATTTTAATGTTTAGATAGTGAATTGAGTAGAAGGACTAAATCGTAAAAGGTATTAAAGTAGAGTTGATAAATTAGAAGGACTAAATGGTTAAATTACCCTATATGATTTTAGTAGGTGAATTATTATGAGAAATATTAATAATAAATAGGATTAAATTAAAGGTTAATTAAGTGATTATTAAAGCTAATTATAAAAATTTAAATATTTACAAAAATGCCATTGGTTATAAAAGTGAAAATTAAGAAGAAAAAACACATATTTTTCTCCTATTTTCTTCATCTTCTTCGGCAAGACAAAGGGGGAAGCTAGGGTTTTCATTCTAAGTTTTAAGCATTGATTTGAGTAAGCTTTTGTTACCCGTTTTTAGTAATTTTTATATTTTTGAGTTCGTATTAGTTTAACCTAGCTAATCTAAGGACCAATTTGTGAATTTGTCAAATGTTATAAAAAATTCCATTTTTGAATATGCTTGTTCTTGAAAGTTATGGATATATTGGTATGCTTAATGAATAGATTCATTGATTTTGTAAAGTAATTTTTGATGAAATTAGAGTTTAAGGATTAAATGTTAAAATGATGATATTGTTGTACTTGGTGTGAAATAAATAGATTTTTTAGGGACTTGTTGAGGATTATGAATGTTCGGTTGGATTGTGTGTTGAGGAAATGACCATTTTGCTTGTTTTGTGCTTAAAGTACTAAATTGAATAAAAGTGAAAGTATAAGGGTAATTTTGTAAATTTCCCAAAAGGACATAAATGCAAGAAATTATTTAAATTTCATGGTTTAATATGGAAATATAATGATTTGTTAATTTAGATCACGAGCGAGCGGCAGATTGAAGAAAAGGGAAAATTACAGAGTAATCCTTAGAGTTTCCACTTTGCTACAAATTCATCTGGTAAGTTCACGTACTATATTCTACTTGTTAAATGCTAACCTTACTTGTTGGTTTATTTCTCGATGATGGATCGTGATGGAAGACGCAGAAGGAATAGTATAATGGCTTATTTTGAGCATACTGCTCGTTTAAGCATACTGGCATGTAAGAGCAATACTGGCTCGTATGAGCAATATTGGATCGTAAGGAGTTATTTCCCTGGAAGACTCGAAAGGGATTTTGAATAATGAAGACGAAATAATGGAAATGATAGCCTACATTCACTTTCTCATTTTTATGGTTATTCGTAAGATAATTGTACAACGAACTTACTAATCTCTGTAAACTTATTTGTGTATTGTCTCTGTTTTGTAAATTCATTTTGCTTTGGAGATCGGATCCCCGAGAAAATCACACTATCCCGGCAGCTCGTTTGATAGTCTTTCGTATCACCTAGCTTATATGGCATGTAGTAGGATCTATAAACGATATAATTTGTTGTAAAAACTCGTTAGAATGTTTACTAATGTTTAGCTAGATTGTAGTGAGTTGTATGACTTGGGATGATTTGTTGTAGCCTTGTTTGAGTTATTTTTGGAATGAATATCATGTTGTATTTATGTTATGAAATGTTCTGTGACAATAGTTCCAACACTTAGAAGAATTATATGCATTTTTATGAAATCTGTTTACTTGTTTCCGTAGTTCTCTTGCATGTATCGATAGAAGTATAGAGTAGGAGAGAGGTTAGATTTTGACTTGTGTTGTTTCGATAGTTGAACTTGATGTATCGATAGTTCTAGACATAAAAGTATCGGTAGAATGTCTGCTTGTATTGATAGAAATTGCAATGTAAAAGTTTCTAGATCTTTGGAGTTTTTAGTATCGGTAGAAGCATGTTGAGTATCTGTAGAAGGTACACTTGTACTGGTAGGACCATTACAAGTATCGGTAGAAGGCTGTTATTGTTTAAAATTGTTCACTAACTCGTCAACTACCGAACCTGTCCAACATGTATCGGTAGAAGTTTTCAGAAATTATAGAAATGACCTTTTTTCCCTGTTGAGTTGTGGTTACAATTATTCGGTGATTATAACATGTTATTTGCATTTCTTTAAATGAAATAAGATCGAGTGACATATTGTTAAAGGATGAACAGTGACAGAGGAATAGTAGAACACTGGGACCTCAAATCGGTGACGATTTCGGGTTTTGCGTGTTACAGGCATTACCAATTTTGGGTTCATTCCCACCTAGATGACTTTCTAGGGTTGTCGGGCCTAGTGTTTGTTTAATGTTCTTCCTTTCCCAAATAGTTGATCCGAAAGATAAAATCCCTGTAAAACAACAATTAATTACTCATACTTCCACTCCCAAATTCCCTAAAATGGATTTAGTTTCTCATGGTTTCTTTATTCATCAATAACACAATATATGAAAACATATAAATGCAAAAGAGAATGAAAAAGAAACTAAATTGTATTAAGCGTTCTGTCGGGAAAAACTCCTCGATCGTTTACGCGAGTTTTTACAATCTAGTTTCAAAAGCAGAAAATAAATAAAACTAAAACTGAAAATTAAAAGCTAAGTAATAATATGTGAAACCCTAGTGCTAAAGGTCCTATTTATAATTTTTGATGGCCGTTATTCCTCAACCCTAGGTCAGCTACTATTCCTCGTGTTTAAGTGATATTGTAAAGACCTAAACGCCCTTCATTTAATGTGAGAATTGCGTCTAGAGGTCGATGTCATGACACACCAGGTCCTGTGTCGTCACATAGGCATCAGTCTCCATGTGAAGCGTCATCCTACAAGCGTTGTCACGACATAGCTTCTGTGTGTCGCGACGAAGAAGTTAGATTTCAAATTCCTTAAGTATGGTCCCTTGGTTGCGACGTAGCTCAGCCTATGTCATGACGAAGTGTTCAGTTTCCATTTAGTACACTTCTTGTGGTCTTCTGCACACTCACCAAGTATGTTAGCTAACCTTTAGGTCTCATTTGGCATTAAAGACAAATAAATAGCATTTTAACACTTAGGTTACACAATTTATTTAAATAAGAAATCTAAACTAATTCCTATGAAAACATAACGAAAATACTTGATTTCAAGCTCTTCAAATGTGAAAAGTAGTTCAATCTGCTAGGTATGAAACCAGCAGATCAGTTATTCTGCCAAAAATAAGAGAATTAATTCTTAACTATTAAATATATTTTTCTAGAATAGCAATTCTACCGTTTCTATAAAGAAGAAAGAATTTTTGTTTTCATCCCAAAAGGAGAGAAAACTTTTTCTAGTTATGTGTTTCAACTCAATTGGTTTGAGCCCACATTCGAAGCAGTTCGTGGTACAAGAATAGCGGAAATGATCATTTGGTTGAAAGCCAGAAAATATCAAGGATCCACTTATCCGAAAACACAGGTACAATTTTGATATAAGGTTTATTGCTATAAATATCACAAATCGAGTCAGTTTTTAGGATTTTAATTTTCCACTATGCAAGAAAATCGTTTCCAACAAACGTAGTGTGTGTTGAGTCTAAAAATGCATGCCACATTAATTTGAAATAGTGTGATGAAGTACGGTTTAGTTGATTCTAGGACTAAATGTAGATTGTGGCATGTTGGAAACAGTGTTCCATACTCGATATGGTCATTATGAATTTCTAGTGATGTCATTTCAACTAATGGCTGCTCTTGCATCATTCATAGATCTCATGAACCACGTTTTCCAACTGTATTTGGATTAGTTTTTGGTAGTCTTTATTGATAATATTAGGAGGAGAATTGTAAGCATCTAATAATTGTGTTGCAAGTGTTAAGGGAAAAATAGCTATATGGTAAGCTTGATAAATGCGAATTTTGGTTGATTGAAGTTGTTTTTCAAGGGCACATTATATCAATTAAGAGAGAGCTAGTATGGATCCCAAGAAGTTTAAAGCTATCTTCCAACAAAAATCGTCAAAAAATGCGTCAGAAATTTAACAATACAGATTCAAACTAATTCTTATGTTGAATAATCATAATATATTTCTCATTTCTCATTTTTTTCAAACTACACATTAGTCCTCAAACTTTTCAAAATTTGTGATTTGGTCTTTTTTGTCACATTCTTATTTCTCAAAATTCTTTCATCTTAAATATTAACTTTTCTTTCTTAATAACCCTTTATTTGACTCATTTTTCCAAATCTTCTCACCAATTCAGTATATCTACTACTAGAATAGTGTCAGGTATCTAATCGAAATTTTTTGGGTTATTACAACTCTCCTCTCCGTAAGAAAAATTCATCCTCAAAATTTCATCTAGAAGGTTACTGAAAAACACATTTTATTAAAAGTGTGTTTTTAAGAAAAAGAATCGACATCTACATTTTCAAAATTGTTTTTATTGTTACATGAATACCTATAATTTTTTAAATTTTAAAATGTCACATTGTGAATTTAACAAAATTTTCAATGTTATTTTTATTATTACATGAATACCTATTTTTTTTAATTTTAAAATATCACCCTAGTGAGTTTAATAGAAGAATTTTAACGATGATAGCAATTGGACCGAAATTTTTAAATTTGAAAATTAGAGTTATTAAATTTCAAATGTATGAACTGTATAAGGACTTAGATAAATATATTTTCTTTGGTATAAATACTATATTTTAACCTTCAAATTTTACTCTATAATTTGACACAAACCAAAGTTTTCAAAATCGAACTAGTGGTCGAACCAATCAGGATTGATACAAATCGATTAAATAAATCATTAAAAATTTTATAAAAAAATTGGTTCAACAACCAGTTCACCTAATTCAACTAGCTCATACCCATTCCTAATTCAACTTATCTAATGCCTCTTTTTGAACTATTACCTAAGCTAATTATTGATTCAAGCTATCCAACCGACCAATTTGATTCGGTTCAAACAACTAGCAATGGTAACGGGATGGGACGGGTTTTTGCCCACCCTAACTCAAACTTTTAATGAATCTGCCCCGACCCCGACTCTTAAAAGAAAAAATCCACCTGAAACTCGAATTTGAAATTTAATAAGAGATTTGACTCCGACTTAAATTTAATTCAATTGTTTTATTTTTATTTTGAAGCAAATAAAATTATTTTTTTAATTTAGACTTGTATATATATATTAAAGAAAAAACTTAATATATATAAGTGACCTTTTGGTAAATATCACGAGACGGGATGAATTTATCTCAAACTTGAAAATGATTATTTTTTTAAATTCACCTGATCCAACCCGTCACGAACCTAATTTTCAAAAAAAAATCTAACCCTAACAGATCAGATCGGTTCAAAAGCCGTTGGATTCAAAATTTTTTCCATCCTTACAAACAGCCATAGCAAATAAATAATTAAGGAAATGTGATTTCTATAACAAAACCAAAACATAACGGTTTTGGAAATTGCTTCTCTCTCCCTTTCATGTTGCCATTGAACCCGCATTTTACTGTTTTGTTTAATCGTACTCATTTTGTTTAAAGCTTTATTTCCTAGAGTGGAAAAAATAAGAAGGATGGAAAATTGAAAGGATAAAAAATTAGAAGGATGAAAATATAATTTTTTTTATGTTTGGTAGGAGAGATAGAAAAATGAAAAGAAAGAAAATAAAATATTTGAAAAATACATAATTTTGAACTAACATTAGGGGTGAGCAAAATTCGATTCGATCAGAAAACTCAAAAAATAATTCAAATTTTGAATTAAATAATTCAAGTTATTTGAAATAATCAAATTATTCAGATCAACTCGAATAAAAAAAATTAAGTTTTTTCGATTTAACTCAATATGAATTACACAATTCGAGTTATTCAAAAATCCAATTAGAAAAGGCAAAACTACGTCATTTTGATAAATTTTTACATTTTCTAAAGTTAAAAAGCAAAACCATTATATTGTTTATGTAGCTAAATAATCTCCTACTTCGTCTACTAGTTAAACTATCGGTCCATGTAAACGCAACATTGGATATAAATAATAGGATTCGTTAACTCGACTTGATTTGACTCGAATTTTTTTGACTCGATTCGAAAAAAATTCAAACTGAGTTCGGTTGCTAAAATAAGATTCGTTAACTCGACTAACTCGAAATTTTTGGCCTCGATTCGACTCGAATCGATCGAATACTCACCCCTAACTAACATACACATGTCTCTCATTTTCTCTCCTCTCATCATTTCAATTTGGAAGGATTTGATCGAGCTCCCCATTTACCGACCTGATCAGTTCAGAAAGTTACTTGAAATTTATTCAATAAGTTAGCGAGCTATAAACTCAACCTATAACATAAGTAAATTCAATCACACTTATGAATAAATCAGTAGTTTGCATAGAATCAGATTCACTACTATTTCTAGATGCCAATTATTTAATTTCATAGATCAGATATGGTGCATCATTACAATTCCAGTTATCGAATAGTTTAGACACAAAACAAATCAGTTATCGATACAGACATAAATGTAGTTTTCCTACCCTCCCATCCACTACACACCATCTCCATCCAGCCCACACACCATATAGGTATATAATACCTATCCAACCCTACACACAACATAATGTCGATATGACATAATTCAGTAATTGCAGTCTAGTTGCCAAAATAGATACAGTTATGGGTGACTTAGTCAATATTTCAGTACATAACACTTCCTTCCTTACACATTACCCACCCCATGTGAATGCAAAATTTAGATGATAGATATAAGATTCATATACAATTATGAATATACAATTCAGGTTTATAGAATGCATCAATATCAACAATATCATCATATACATATATTCAGTACTCATTTCAAATCACAATATAAGAGTTTATACAGTCCAATTCAATTTATATGAATCTTACGGATAACCTATGTTCACCTCACACGACGATTACGGTCTTAACAAAATTTCAAGGTTTAGGTTCACACGCTCATGTGGCTTCACACGGTCTGAAGGACTGGCCCGTGTGGTTTCCCGTGTGACCTTATTTCCCAAATAGTGAGTTACATAGCCTGTACACACCCCCGTATATCAGCCCGTATGTCTCACACAGTCTGGCACATTCCCTTTTCCCCTGCCTGTGTGACCCTAATACACAAACAGTGAGTTACACTGTCTGAGCACACGCTCATGTGTTAGCCTGTGTGAACCCCACCTTATTTTCCTCACACGGTCTACCACATGCCCGTGTGGTCAACCCGTGTGCCCTAATTACAGTAAACAATGTGTTACACAGCCTGTCACACAACTTACCACATGGTCCACCACATGCCTGTGTGGCCGCCCGTGTGGCATTGACAAGCCTCAATTTTCGATGACCAAACAGTAAAAATTTTGGGTTTTTGATACCCACCTGATATAGCGACGATGCCAGGCAATCCCGAGACTCTCAAAGCCTAAAACAAAGATCCAACATTCAACAATTACAAGATTATCCTCACAACACGCCAAAACTATGCATAATTCACTTCGTCGGAAAGCTTCAACGTAAAAATCTAACTCAAGAATGTGTTTATCTTTTCACGATACCAAAATCGCAGAACTAACGCACTGGGGAAGAGTTATCTCTACAAGCTTCACCTAAAGAAAAGTCAATCGCACACTTAAACGAAGGATTCAAACCATTCGAGAAGAAAAATCAGATTCTAACCAAAATGCACGGGAACAAACATCAATAGAATTCGACAATGAAACTTACGTAACAAAACTTTTAGTCACTGAACAACAAAACAGACAACCACCTCTACGAAATGTCAGCAACAATTTAATGAAAGGGTTCAAAAATTAAAGAACAAGGACAACCGATAGAACAAAAAAAGAAAACAAGAGAAAAAATAAAAAGAAAACGAATGGGAAACAAAAGGGGGAACAATCATTTAATTAATTTAAAGAAAACAATTTTTCGGAGAAGTGCAAAAATATTTCTTATCGCATACGCAAAGATTCGAACACAAGATTAAAAAATATAAAATGTTTACCCATTGAATCACTAAGCTCATCATTGTCACAAATCAACGCAAAAATAAACTTGATGAAGAGTTCAAAGGTTAAAGGTTCAATTTAAAGAAATGTCAAAAATTCCAAAATTTGCTCAAACCCCGGACTTCAAGCAAACATACAACACACATAACCACTAAAGAATATACACAATTAGTGATAGAATTTAGCAATCGAATATTCAAATTTTTGGGGCGTTACAATATTTATACTATTATTTAACCCCTTGACTGAGTTAATGTCACGAGTTAACGGGAAACTAGCTCGATTATGGAAATTACAAAAATGTCCTTTTGTAATTTAAATAAGTTATATTATTTGAGGGTGCTGTAGCTTTTATATTTAACAAAAACCAATAAAAATAAAATATGCATATAATGGGTTTAAACCTACGTCAATTGGATTGATGAAATTTTAAATTTATCACTCAATCAAAGTTTCATTTTGATATAATTCATATATTTTTATTTTAATATGCATAATTTATGGGACCATCATTATGAACAATTGAGTCGGTGTCACAAGTCAACTCGACACTAACTCACAATTGATGACAACATTATGATAAATAGTTGTAGTGCATTTAATATTTATTGTTTATATTAGTATATTTTTACAAATATATTAAAATTTGATTTTGTTAACACAATACTTCAATATTTGTATACCCGAATAAAGAAAGTGAAATACAATTGGTATTACTATTTTCGAAAGGAATCAAAAAAATAGGGCAAAAAAAAACTGAAGATTTGGTCGGAAAAGAAAACAGGAGAGTTGAGAAAAGAAGAATGAGGTTGCTATTTTTTCTTGTTGTGTAAAATGAGGAGAATGGTTTGCTATTAAAACCTTTTTCTAAATGGGGCAAGATAATAAAACATACAATGTCAGTTTCCACAAAAAAAACTAAAGAGATTTTTTGAAATAGTCAAAAGATTTTCCGTAATTAATAATATTTAAAAAAAAAAATTATCCAAAAAGAGCGTTAACACGAACACGAAATGGTGGCAGCACGTGTATTAAACTTTTAGCCTCAGTTACTTAATGAGGATAAGAGACAAGATTATATTTAAACTCTCTTAGTAACATTTTTTCAACCAATATGAGATTATTATGATTGCTTAATTTCAAATCATTCGTTTTATTAATTATTAATATTAATTTTAAACATATGTATGTTCTGATTCCATAATTTTTAAGTGATAAAATTTTTAATTATAAATAAAAATATCTATAAAAGAAGTAGAGTTTTATGCGTCACACATGTCCATTTCAAATATATTATAAATAAAAATTTAAAAAAAAGGTGACAGAATTTGAATACATTGAAAAAGCATTGAGCATGAATAATGTATATCCAAAAGGTCAATCCAGAGAGAATACAGTGAAAAAGGAAAAGAAAAAGACTCAGTGATGAAACGAAATGTAGTGTACACCTTTCACAAGTGGATGCGCAATACACGAGTCATGATGAGTGAGACCAGCCCCTCCCTTTCGTTTTACAGATGTAGGGTTAGCTGATTTTATAAATAGAGACTCCACTCTCCCATCCCTGCACCAACAAGTTTCAGCCCCCACTTCATCCAATTGTGTCCCCACGCCGACGCACACCTGCCCTAACTCATACGTATATTTTATTCATGAACTTCCCCTTGCCGACGATAACAAATCTTTAATTGTTAGTTGAGCCTAATGGCATCTGTTTCTTTACCTTTGACATCCGTTCATCTGCAATGTCAGGTTATTGTCCGGCCGATTAGAGCCTCAGTGTCAGGGAAATCATCCATATCAGAGCCGACCGTGACGACGCTTTCCGAAAAGCTTCCGCTGAAGGAAATCCCAGGGAATTATGGGATTCCTTTTGTTGGTCCAATCAAAGACAGACTTGACTATTTCTACAACCAAGGTCGAGATGAATTTTTCAAGTCAAAAATCCAGAAATACCAGTCAACGGTGTTTCGGACCAACATGCCACCCGGTCCTTTCATCTCTCCCGACCCAAAGGTAATCGCCTTACTCGACGGTAAGAGTTTCCCTGTTCTTTTCGATGTGTCCAAAGTTGAAAAAAAGGACCTTTTCACCGGTACTTACATGCCCTCAACCGACCTCACCGGCGGCTACCGGATCCTGTCTTATCTCGACCCTTCCGAGCCAAACCACGCCAAGCTCAAACAACTTATCTTTTTTCTCCTCAAGTCTAGCGCAAAACGAGTTATACCTGAGTTTGAAGCTTGTTACACCGAGTTATACGATACGTTAGACAAAGAACTTGCGGAGAAAGGCAAAAGCAGTTTTGAGACAGTGAATGATCAAGCTGGGTTTAACTTCTTGTGCAGGGCCTTCTTCGGTTCGAACCCGCCTGATACTAAACTAGGAGATGACGGTCCGAGTTTGATTAGTAAATGGGTATTGTTCCAAGTCGGACCGGTTCTGTCTCTTGGTCTCCCAAAATATGTGGAAGAACTTTTAATCCGAACTTTTCCTCTTCCGCCATTTCTGGTTAAAAAGGATTACCAGAGACTTTACGATTTTTTCTACCACTCGTCTGGTTTCGTTCAAGATGAAGCTGAGAAACTGGGCATCTCGCAAGAAGAAATTTGCCATAATCTGTTATTCGCCACGTGCTTTAATACCTTCGGTGGCATGAAGATTTTCTTCCCCAACATGCTAAAGTGGATTAGCAGGGCTGGAGTCAAATTACATACTGATTTAGCACTAGAGATCAGATCAGCCATCAGATCCAACGGTGGGAAACTCACCATGGCCGCCATGGAACAGATGCCGTTGATGAAATCCGTTGTATACGAAGGGCTCCGGATCGAGCCTCCAGTTCCGTCACAGTACGGGAGAGCAAAGAAAGATCTCTTGATCGAGAGCCACGACGCCGTTTACCAGGTGAAAGCAGGGGAGATGTTGTACGGGTACCAACCTTTTGCAACAAAAGACCCGAAAATATTCGAGAATCCGGTGGAATTTGTCCCGGACAGGTTCATGGGTGACGATGGAGAGAGGCTGTTAAAGCACGTGCTTTGGTCGAATGGACCCGAGACTGAAGATCCAACGACGGAGAACAAACAGTGTGCCGGCAAGGATTTTGTGGTGCTGGTGTCTCGGCTTTTCGTAGTGGAACTGTTCAGACGTTACGATTCGTTCGAGATCGAAGTTGGTAAGTCGCCATTGGGAGCTGCAGTTACAGTAACCTCATTGAAAAGGGCAAGCTTTTAGGGTTAAATTAGATTTGGTAAATTATAAAAATAATTATTTTTCTTTTATCTCAAGTTATATTTTAATCATTTATGTCTGAAATGTTACGTTTTAGTCGTTTATGTTAATATTTTATTACGAAGTGATTATTGTGTCATTACGTTCCGTTATCTCCCTAACGGTAATTTTCGTGGTAATCTAATTAGATTTTAAGTGTCAACTTGAATTTTCAAATGTAATGAAAGTAAATCTTTAATTAAATAAATTTAATTAATTAAAATTTTTAAACTCTAAACTCATTTCCACACAACTCTCTTTTTCATCTTCATCTCTTTTGATTCCAATATCTTTAGTTACAAATTTGTCTCAAAGCTTGAATCTTTGAAATCTATTAACCCAAAAAAACTTAACGGGAAAAAGATATTGGAATCAAAGATTTTGAATCTTTGGATTAATGGGTTTTAAAGATTCAAGCTTTGAGACAGATTTATAACTAAAGATATTGGAATCAAAAGGGAAGAAGATGAAGATAAAGAAGAGAGATGTGAGGAAATGGGTTTAGGGTGTTTTTAGTTAAGATTTAAGGTTTAAAAATTTTAATTAATTAAATTTATTTAATTAAAATTTATTCTCACCCCATTCGAAAATCTAAGTTGGCACTTAAAATCTAGTTGGATTACCACGTAGGATTACCGTTAGGGATATAACGGAACTTAACAGCACAGTGATCATTTCATAACAAAATATTAATATAAGTGACTAAAATGTAACTTGAGGTAAACAAAAATAACTATTTTTATAGTTTACCCTATTTGTTAAGGGTAAATTTGGCCCCCAAAAAGAATCCGTCTGTTTGTGAGCATGTTTTTTGGTATATTGCAAGAGAAGTGAATTTAATATACATGGAGATTTGAGAAAGTATGTTAAAATTTTTTAAAATTTATCTATTTATTTGTTTTTGGAGAGAAAATGAAAAATACGTTTTGTAAAAAGCGTTTTCACTATTGTGTTAGTGAAAACGTATCTTATAAGGCGCATTTTTATTGTTGTGTCAGTGAATTTCAAAAATGCGTCTTACAAGAGGTACTTTCACTTAAAATCAATAAATTAGCTCTTTTTGTCAAGTGGTTAAGTGTTAGTGCTTATAACTTTAAATCTTGAGTTTGATTACTCTCTTATTCACATTTGTATTTTTTATTTTATATTTTTTAAAGTTTTTTTAATTAATATTTTTAATACATTAATTCTGTTGGTCAAATGGTTAGATAATTGTGAAGTTATTTTTAAGGCTCAAGTTCAATTCTTCTTATAAGTAATTTAATATGTATATTTTTATTTCATGTTTAAAGTTTTTTCTTTATTTATAATTAATGAATATATTGTTTTTAATTTTTTAATTAATAATTCTTTTATTTATAAATTCAAATTATAAAAATGTAATTATTTTTTAAAAACATCAACTAATTCTTTAGATATTTTTTATATATAATATTTATATGTCAAATATTTATTTTTTCCACCTATATTGTGGGGTATAATGATTTTTAATATTATAAAATCAAATAATTATTTCAAATATCATTATTATTTCAAATATGTAAAATATTTAATTTACATTTTGGATATGATATTTCAAATATTTTTATATATGAAATATTTTAAATACAAATACAAAAATATATAATATGTCAATTTACTACACTCATGTTATGGATTGAAAAATAAATATTACATATATAAAAATTATATTTACTAAAAATAAGGTATTTACAATAATTATTTGACTTTGCAAATAAAAGAGTTATTAATTAAAAAGTTGGACTAAAAATAAAAACTGAAAAACAATATGTTTATTAATTATAAATATTAATTAAAAAATTAAAAATAATATAAAATAAAAAATACATATTAAAATGCTTATAAGAGGAACTGTAGTTGGCCTTAAAGATGAGATGACAATTATCTAACTATCTAACCAAATGAGCTAATACATTAAAAATTTTAATTAAAACTGAAAAAACTTTAAACAATATGAAATAAAAAATACAAATATGAATATAAAAAAAATTGAACCCAAGACATAAGGCTAAAAGTACTAACACTTAACCAATTGACAAAAGAGTTATTTTGTCAATTTTTAGTAAAAATATATCTTGTAAGACGCGTTTTCAACTAACGTGGTTGAAATTCACTGACACTATAGCAAAAACGCATCCTATAGGATGCGTTTTCACTGATACGACAGTGAAACACATCATGTAAGATACATTTTTCTTTCTCTCTCCAAAAATAACATAGAGCGATAAATTTCGAAATTTTCAGCATATACATATAAATTAGCCATAACGATGACTTAATTTTATCATTTTAAGTACTTATCTAATTTTTATACGTTTTAATTTTAGACATTGAAAATAAAAAACTGTAATTTAGGCAATGTTAGTATATATTTTTATCATTTTAATCACTGTTATTATATATTTTTATTATTTTAAGCACTCACCATTAATTTGTCATTCAATATGTTCATTTTAGTTACCAACTTCAGTAATTTTTTTTTATCACTTATTTTATTTTTTAAAATTTTTAAAAAATTAATGTTATTTTTTTAAAGGGAAAACCTGAGATTTTATCGAGGAAATTCTGGTTAGAAGAACTATTTTATCTTTTTTTTTTCATTTTTGAACTAATTTCATTTTTTTTTCTCAACAAATGGGAAGGGGAAATTTTGGAGATTTATTGGAATTTACTTGGGCTTTTATACGGAAAAAAAACTTCAGTTTTTACCGAAAAATTAATTTATATTTTTCATTTTTCCTTTTTAGAATTAATTTTAGTTTTTTAAAACAACAGAAATACATGAGGTTTTATATGAAATTACTTGGTTTTTATAGAGAAAACTTGGATCCTTAAAGGAAAAATCATTTTATTTTTTTAGAATTAATTTTAGTATTTTTAGTAAAAGGGAAATATTTGAGGTTTTACAAGGAACTATTTGTGTTTTTTATAGGAAAAACCATGATTATCTTAACTGGATTGGACCAGTCGATCAAATTGGTTGGATCAAGAATCGTTTGAGTATTGATTTGAAGAAAGTTTTTAAATCGATTGCGATTGGATCAACGAATCGATGGCCTGACTAGTTCGATAACTGGTTCAATTCTGAAAAGCTTGGGAAAAACCTGAGTTTTTACATAAAAATGAGCTATAGGTGAAAAACTTGAGTTTCATCTCAATAGTTAAATACATGGTGGTTGGTTTTGCACAGTTCTGGTCATATTGGTAGGTGCACATTGTTCTAGTACTAAAGTGAAACAAGCAACACCCTTTTTTGCACTATTGAAATTTTGATCTGTATCGATCACATTGGCTCATTCCAGCCAATTTCGGTCACACAGATCTGTGCATGAATATTATTAAAATATAGATTTTTCACTACTTACTATTATGCTTAAGACTTAATTAGAATGTACTGATCAATCGAAAGAGACTACATTGGAAAGTAATGTTTAACATTTTAAACTTTAAACTTTTCTTTTTGGGGACATATTTTTACATTTAAATTCTAAAAGGGAAAATCTAAATTATATTGATTGAGAATAGAGAAATTAGGATTGAGAACACCAAATTGAAGAAAATGGTGAAGGTGGATGAAATATAGAAGTTAGTGATGAAGGTTGCAAAGCAAAAGGAGAAATTAAGTGGGTATAACTTATTGGTGACAAAGACTAAGAATGATGTGTATTTCTATAAGGTTGCTTTCATTGCATCATGAATTGTTTTTGTTGTCCTTAAATTTGTGGTCTAGAGAGTAAAATAGTTATTTGTAATGCTTTTGCATTGTTTATTGACTTTGGAATGGAATGGAAAATTTGAGACTTATGAAATGTAATGAGATGATTTAGCTTTTGAAAATATGTTTAAGAAGTATGTTTATGAGCAGATTTATGTCGGATTACATAAATTCAACATCACATTTTACGGGAAACAACACAAACAAGACTCTAGAATTGCACTTACAATTATTGTTAGCTTGATTAAACAGCTCAAAATTTTTCAAGAGGCGAGTGAATTGACCTTTTAAAATTGGGGTGAAACAATAAAAAAAATATTTCAATCGATTTGAAAAGGTTTCAATCGATTTAAAAATGTTTGAATCGTTTTTGAACTTTGTCCAAAATTTTTCTGAGTGTTCAAAACATTTTTTAAGATGTTTGAAAGTTTTGAAATGATTCTTTTTTTTTGCTTTGAACTTTATAATTTCTTTGTTCAAAAATAAATTTTATTCAAAAACATTTTGTTTGTTATATCAAAGCAATTTATAAAATAAAACTAGTTTAATAATTATTAACAATTTATGTAAAACCATTGCAAATCATTCATTGATACATTGCAAGTAATGATCAAGTATGGTTGATGTAGTTACCAAAATACTTAAATGTAGCCCTCTTGCTGATGTGACGACAAGAAACAATCAAAATCCCACAATAAATGAGAAGTAGATTCAACAATAAATGAGAAGAGGTATTTGAAGTACAAATGATGTTCTTAATCCACAGGAACAATGAACAACTCTAAACCCACCATGAGTTTTTGAGCTTGTAGTCGACATCTACTACATTCAGTCAAGTAAGAAAGAAAGAACCTTAAGTTTTTGCTTTACACCAAAAAAAAAGTTCTTCAATCAAACAAGGGTTTCAATAAAAAAAAAATTGGTTCTTCAAACTTACCCTCCTATCAATTCTACAAAAGATTGGAGGTTCTAAGATGATGATTGAAAGGGTTGATGAATATTTTGAAGCAAAGAGAGTTGCAAATTTTTTTTTGAATTTAGGGATATATTTCAGGAGTAAAATTTTACTTATCGGTTAAACTTTTTTAACTATTTTTAAATGTATTTATGAATTTTTCTAATATTTTAAAAAAATAAATAGATGTTTACGTGATAAGTTGTGATCGGTTGAATTTTTTTTCTTAATGGAACTAACAATTGAGGTAAAATAAATAACGATTTAATAGTTTAGGTATCAGATTTGATCGAAAAAAATTTAAATATCGATTTAAAAAATAGTATAATTTAGGTACAATTTTATTGCTTAAGCCAAAAGGAAATTGAATTTAACATATTATTTTTAAATTTTAGGGAAAAGTTAATACTTTTCACTAATTTTCATATATACATATAGTCTTGTATTATTTAATTTTGGTGAAAAAACCAGAAGTAAAAACCTAAATGCATGACAGTAATGCTTTGCAGATTAGCGTAGTTAGTTTCTTTTTAGGGCTGTACTAAATAGAGAAATGCTATCTGGAAAAGCTGTATCATGGTTTTTGGTGTGTGCGTGGTTGGGTTAATTAAAATTTTCGAATTTTTTGGTTATTTTATTCGATTAATATGATTTTTTATACCATGCTTAAATTATTTGTAATTTTTTTTACCTTTTAAATAAAAATAAAAGTTATGTTAACGTGTTCAAACTCACGTTCTCATACATTGATAACATCAACGATACTAATTGAGTTAAGACTCGATCATCAATTAGTATGATTTATTTTCTCGGCTATCCATATAAGCAACTCTCCCTAAAATAGAAAATTTTCATTTAGACCTTTTATAATTTATAAAATTATAAATTAGTAATGATAAATTTGCACTTTGATCCCAAAAATGATAAAATTTTGATTTAATCCTTTAAAAACTATAAAAATATAGACTATCAAAATAGTAAGATTGTATTTTTTCTATCGTAAAATATACAATTTAATCTGTTTCAAAAATAATTTTTTGACTCCGCCACTGCATATAAATATATATAAAATTTGTTTGACGCGTTGGTGCACTAAATATGTGCTCCTCTTTTCTTTTTTCTTTTTTTTTACTTCATAGAAAATGATTAAATTTTAATTTTGATCCCTCCTTAATGTCATAATTCGGTTTCTGTATTTTTATAATATTATTAATTAATTTAATAATTAACAAAATTAACATTTTGATTAAAATGTTATATGATTATAAATAAATTAAGTTCCCTAAGGGTATTACAAATTGAATCTTTTTTGGGGTTTGCCTTTTTTTTAACATTAAGATAATAATTAAATTTCAATTTTGATCCCTACACATCAGCATCTTCAACTCTATTTTCAATGTTATATGACTATTAAGTAAATATTTTATTTTTAATTTCAAAATGCCAAACCAATGAAATTAATAGATAATAATGTAGTTGAATTTTTAAATCCAAAAAAATAGTGGGGCTAAATTCTTAAAAATAAAAATTGAGAGAAAAATTTTAAATGCACAAAGTATATAGAGATTTAGAATATATTTCAATTAACAAATTTTTACTCTACAATTTAATACAAACAAATAACCAATTCAACACAAAGTGTGAATAGACCAGAGTAATTTATTTTAATTTTGCAAACGAAGTAAATTGAGTAATATTTAATAAATAAATAAGTTTTATTTATATATATATATATCCAACGCAAAAGTAAAATACCCAAACAAACTAAAAATTGCCCAAATTACTCAGAATCCAAATTTAAATTACTCATAATTCAAATATTCATCTATTGATTAAGTATTCATATTTTCAAAAATAACTTGAATTCAAATAATCTTTTTAAAATAATATTAAATTAAATAAAAATAAAAAAAACCCTAAATCTAAATGAGTAAGCGACCTACCCTCCCTAGTCTGTTTCTTCTCTCTTTCTCAAGTCTCAACAGAGCCGCAACCAGCAAGCTTTGATTAACTTCACCATTTACCACAATCCATTGTCAATCGTCCACCTCCACCAACTTTCTTCTTCTCTTCAAAATCCACCAACTGTTTTCCTAATCATTTTACTCATTTCTCTGGGTTGCATTTAATTTTCTTTAAAAATATCAGAAATAGTTGTACATGGTTCTTTTATTTATATCCATAAATATTTAGTTTAAAATATGTTTTAAATTATTGTAATTTCGTATATTTGAGATTCGGTTATTTTTATTTTCACTTTTTTTATTTAGTGGGAAAAAAATGAACCCGACAAAATATCTCGAAAGCATAATCGATATTTTTTCACTCCAAAAAAATAAATTTGATAATTATGATAGACTTAATAACAAAATATATCAACAATAGTCAAATCTTTATGGTAGAATACTTACATAATTGTCTTGTACCTTTTTTATATGAATTTGTGGCGTGGTGGTAGGAATGCACTTAAAGAGCAATATATGAAATCTAACAACTTAACTTTTGTCTGTGTCAGAAAATGTTGTTTCGCAATCTCAATTTCATAAATCGAGACCGTAAGGATGAACTAGAAAGATTATCAAAGTTCATATGAAAATATATTAAAGATCGATTAAGTAATTTAACTGAGAAAATAATTAATTAAAATTTAGAGATTAAATTGTAAAAGCCCAATCTCTATTGAGTTTTAATTTAGAAAATACTTGAGGACTTAGTTAGCAATTATCCAAAGGACCTACATGGTTATTAAACCATTGTTCTTTTATGAGTTAGTGGGAAGTTATGGTGATGGTCATTTATTTGATGTAATTACAAAGAAAGAATATAAATATGATTAATTAGCTTAATTAAGTTTAATTAAGAACTAAACTAAGTACAAATAACAAATTAGTGGAATGAAAGATGAAGTTGTCATCCTCTTCATTGTCGACGCTAATGAAAAAGAAAGAAAACTTCAAACACTTTAGCAACATTCGGTCATATAATTTCTCAAGGTAACCAAGCTATTTCTTTAATTTTTTTTATAGATTCATGATTATGGGAGCTTGATTTTGATAGTCCATGTATCAATTTATTTAATTGTTAAGTTAAACTCAAGTTTCCATTAGAATGAAATTGAGGATTTTGAGCTTGATTTGAAAAGATTGTTAGTTAGTGAGCTTAGATTATGATAAGGACTAAATTAGAAATTGAGTTAAGCTTGTTAAAAGACTTTGTGACATTAGGAACTAAATTGAATAAATTTAAAATTATCATGAAATTATGGTATAGATGGACAGTAAATATGAAATCAGATTTTGATCAAATGTTATATATTGAGAAATATGAGTATCATTGATTTAGAGACTAAATTGAATAAAATGCAAAATTTGCTTAAGTATGTGGTTAAATGTAGATTGGATATATACTGATATTGGTTCTATGGTTGAATTATCAAACATAGCTAAAGATGATGCCAGACTGTCCCGAGAGAAGGGAAAGATGAGAGTCACAGGCGAGTGATGAAAATTCGATTTATACTTTTATGATTTGAGTTCAATTATGTTTTCATACTTACATGGTTGCTGCAAAATTGACTATCGAAGTAAGCTTATTATTTGTCTCATGACTTGAATGTCAAGAATTGAATTAAACTGAGTTCAACATAACATAAATGAGCATGATATGAACTATGATATATGTGATCATGAATATATGATAAATTGGAACATTGGTACCCTATTAAATGTCTCGAGTAGAGTCGGGTATAGTTAGCATGCCATAATTTAGATTTGTATACAGGTTTATACTTCAATTTTTACCAATGAGGCACGAAGCGCATATTTACTTCGGATATCTGATGAGGTGCGGAGCACATTTTACTTTGGTTATACCGATGAGGCATTGGGTGCCGAAATAGTGTAATGGTTGGATGATTCGTGTATTCAATCTTGAGTTCGTGTCCGTTAATAGGGGCTATGAAGCATGAATTTGCTAAACGATATGTGATAAGAAATTATTATGAAAATTTTATAACATGTTCATCTATGAAATGTGACAAGTGATAGCAAGTGAAAGATCATGCAAATTGGTTTACACGAGCCTAGAGGGCCGATATGAATATGAAATGAATCAACGGATTCCAGATAGCAATAAAAAAGAGAAATGAAACTTGTGACATGTTGTATCATATATGAGAATGAGATTTGAGGATAGAAAGTATAAGATGATATATATATAATGTAGTTGGCAAGAATATGATACATAAGACATGGATGACAATTTGAATTTTTTATAACTAGTTATATTTTGATTGTTTTCTTATCATGCAATGTTTATCGTATTATTGACTTGAGTTATGAAAGTTTCACCAAGCTTTATCACTCAGCATATGGTTTGTTTATTCTGTGTGCATGTATCAGTAAATCTCGAAGCCTCGAGAAGTGAAGCATCATCTAGAATGCAACTCTCGACTTAAAATGTTTGTACAATTCCTTATGTTTGACATGCGTCTCAATCTTTGTGATCCACCAGGTAGATGCACGACAGTTGTAAAGGAATGTGTATGAAAATACATGCATATACATAACATACCCTTGGGACCTTAACTTATCATTCGTTAGAGTATAGTTGATAGTTTAACTAGTTGCACTTGGTGTATCATGTCTTCTTGGAGGAGACCTTATTATCTGAGTCTTTTTATAAACCTGCTAAGCTTCCTTTCATATTGATTCATTCCTTTCTAAGGGAATTTCATATCATATTAACTATGCACCCACATACACGACAAAGGTCTTAGTGGGGTGGATACCATTTTATTTACTTATAAATTTCAGAGCTCGCCCATAAGTCGAGTGTTACCTGACCTCAATCTTGTCTAAACTTTGGGCCTCAGATTTGGCTCAGAGTGCCCCAGCTTCCTTTTAGCCTCTTTCTTTCAAGGAGAGGAAGAGAGAGAAGATATTTTCTTCTTAACCTATATTAAACTCTTGACTTAACCCACGTCCTTATTGAAACTTTATAAACGTCATAGCAGTCATTTGGTTGTCTTATCCAAATTTAAAAATTCCAAGAAAACAAATAAATTGTTTTCCTTTGGTTCTTAACTATCTTGGTTCACATTTAGTTGATCCCTAACTATCTTTTCCTTATAACTTAACTGGCTTAGGGCCAACATTACAGAATGCTTTATACTACTGACATAAACTTCACATTTCAAGGCTCATTTCCCTATTACACATAAAGGAATCCGCCCACCTTATGTACGCCAACAGAGGCTTTTAGGGGTGAACCCTCCCTTATCGGGCATACTTCTTGATCACTATGTGCTAACCCAGTATTTACCAATATCAAGGCGTCACAGAAGCACTCAAATAGTTTTTATACATATTTTAGATTTCACACTATTCACTTCTATACTCATCGTATCCTTCTTATTTCTTAAGCAATACTAAAATACAAAAACTCCAACGGGTAGGATATTACACACTCTGCGACTTCTTCTTTATACATTGGCGGGACTTCTAGTGTACCATCCTATGGACTCCTTACGTTGTCATAGTCGAACCATGATCTTACACATTGTAACCCCATCTTTAATGTCTTGGCAGCATTTATTGGTTGCCATAGTCAGGCTATGGTATTATACTCATAATCCCCATGTTTAATGACCTGGTGGAATATATTGTTTGTCATAGTCAGGTTATGGTCTTACACTTGTAACCCCTTGGAATGATGAAAATGTGCAAGTGTACACAATCGTATTCAAGTAATAAAGTGAAAACTAAATGTCGAGTATCGTACCCAAAGGTACTGTGGTATGAAAAGTATTTATGAAATAATCAATCAACAAATTGGTTAAACACAAGATAATATTTGTGAGGGATTTTAATCTAAATGTTCTAAACTAAATTAAACTAAGTTAAACTAAGACTAAATTATATTCCTATGCACGATTTCTAAGTGTTTTAATCAATATGACATAAATGTGTCAGGTTAATTGCTTTAATTATTTAGTTAAATCTAACTCATGTTCATGCTTGTTAGGAAATAATATTCACGGCAACCCGATACTCTGTTAACTTATGAACGACATCACTTACTAAAATTCATTCATCTCTTGAACATATCTCTATGCCAATTAAATCGACTAACTAAATTCTAATAAGTAAATGTGTTATTGCACATACATACTATATAAAGGCTAAAGAGTCTCTTAAACATATCTCTATGCCAATACAACCGACTAATAAACAAACATAAGCATGTAAAGGGTCGAGTGAAGTAACAATCATTTCTCTATGTTGAAACAATTTAATCACAACAATCCTGCAAGTTATGCAAGGCTGTGTAATGTTTAATACCATCACAATTCTAACTTTCAGATCCCTTAGAAGATTAGACATGCACAAATTAAATAATGTGTCAATTAATCACAATTTCAATGTGCTTAAATGATTAATTCAATAGTTATATCACAAGGGTAATCCAATAATAACTTAGACATGATAACATTTAATTAAACAGAATATTCAAGGCCTATAACAACATAAACATGAATCAAATATAAACAAGCAATTAGACACAATCAACCCAACACTTAAAGAATTTAATCCATTTCAATTAAATAATTAATATAATTCATAATAGCGTTTATCATAACAACAAACAAGAATCTAAAAAAATAAAGAAAAAGACTAGGATTAAATCCGTCAATTTCTAAGAATCGCTATCGCATTCTTCGTCGTTCTTTCTCAATTCTTCTCAGATCGAGGTCTCTAATGAACAATCAACAAAGGCTATGGAAGGACTGAAGAACCACTCTTTCTCAAGAGGGGAAATCAGCAAAGGAATGGGGAAAACTAGGATGGAAAAGCTAAAGAATACTAGAGAGAAATAAGAGAAGTGTGAGTGAATTGGTGTGTTGAAATGAGGGGAATAGAGGGTGTATTTATAGATGGAGTTGAAGAGAGGTGTGGTGGCTATATTTAGTAAATAAATATCAGCCACACACTCCCTCATGGCCGGCCACCACACGCAATTTTGACTAATTCAAAGTTTGCTAAAAACAAGCTAGGGGTGAGAATTTGAATCCATGAAAAGAGGAGGGGTTGGAATGATTTTTAGGAAAGTTTGAAGGCTATTTTGCAAGGTTGAAGTGGTCAACATTTCAGCTGATTATTTTCAGCACTTGGACGGCACATGGCTAGCCAAATTGGAGGTGGTTTGACCCTCAGTTGCATGCACATCGAGTCACTTCAGCTTAGCCCTTATAGTTTATTCTTAATCCAATTTAAATTGAATTAAAAATATAATTATAAAGCATAATTTAGCTTCATATTGGACCGACCCTTGACTTGAAAAATAATCTTCTTAGCTCTTCATTAACTCGGTGTAAAAATTTCCTGAACGATTTAAGCTGTCAGCAGTGTCTGTCGGGTCGATTTTAACTGATTGTGCAAGACTGTCAAAAAATCATCAAATTCATGCTTAATATTTATAAAAATAATTAAAAATCAATATATTGGAAATTTTAGCACAAATTAATTATTTTATAAATAAATTATATTTTTCGACATTAATTACTTCGAATTTGCATGAATTAGGGTTAAAAAGGGTATGAAAAATCTATATATTTTCATTGTTCCACACCCCCAAGCTTAATTCATCGCTCGTTTAGAGTAATGCACAAATCGCAAAAGAGTTGATTATTTCTCCTTATACTTACGAGTTCAAAATAATTAAGCATAAAAACAAGAATTTAGAAATTATGTAGCTCAATTATTTTTTTATTCAAATATCTTCAATTATCATCATGCTTGTCTCAATAAAAACATGTTTAATATCCTATCACTCAATCTTCATTCCCTAGTTAAGACTAAACTGCAATCATTAAGTTTAACTTATGTCTTCATATGTTGAACATAACAATTTCTCTCCACTAATGTAGGTAGCATTAAATCTTGAATCAAATAAGTCTTTTGCATAGGTTGTAATGGGATCGGCTTAGGGTAAAGAAAATATAGATAAATTTAAGCTAAAACCCTAGACTCAGCTTGCATCGAACCTTCAATTTCACCAACTTTTTTTAAACTTTGTATGCTCATGCTCTTTTCCTTTTTCTTTTGAGTACATATGCCTTTTTCTTTTTCATTTCTATTTCTATGAGCATCATTTTTGTATGTACTATACTTTGTTGAGAATTTTGGCACTTCCTTTCAACTCCCCCAAACTTATTTTTAGAACACATTCTTGATAGACAGAGTCTAGTAGCTGGGGCAATTTAGAGATAAGTACAAGAGATAAGATGACTTATAGTTGTAAGGTACAAAGAAAATTAGGCCATATAGTCTCAAAATTGGCTTCAAGGGATAACATTCATCAAGGTTAGCTTGAAAGGCTCAAACGGCTCAAACAAATGTTGCCTAAATCAGTTTCAAAATTCCATGCTTCCTAGGATTTTGCCTTAAGAAATTACTAAGTCAATTCTAGAGACTTAAACTTTCATGCATATCTAGCTTCTATAAGGAGTTAAAAATGTTGTGATATGATTCACATATTTTATTAAGAGTAGCATTTATATCATGGTCCAGCTTAACATCATAACCATTGAGATAATTGAATTTTATTTATACTAAAGATGAACATAATTAACATAAATTCAAAATTTTGAGTAAAATTATAACTAAATTCATAAAATAAAAAGAAATAATACTTATTAAGAAGTTTTCGATTTTGGTCCCCCCTACTTAAGATGAATAATGTCCCCATTGTTAAAAACAATAGAGAAAGTAAAAATAAAAGTGAATAAATACTGTACACCAGGTAGGATCAAGGAAGAGGAGGCGAGTCAAACTTGACTGCTTAAGTACCAAGCTCTTTCAATGTCCAATCGTTGACATGAACATATCTATTACCACACTCTTATTTTTCTAATTTGTTGAATTATTGCCTTCAACCTATTAATTTATTATTCAAGAATTGAAAACTAACCTAATGACCTAATCCTAAATTCATTAAAAACTTAAAATAACCTAAGAAAATAAAGTAAAAAAGACAACAAATTCCCCCCTTTTTTATTGATCTGTGTCATCTCTCTTTTTCCGAGATTGCTGTAGTGAAAGGAAGAGGCAACGTGTGTTGGATATTTTTCTCCTCGTCACTGTTCTAGGCCTCAAGCCCAAAACTACGACAATTTTATTACCTACACAAACTTGACAGAAATAAACTAATTAACCCTTGGGTCAACTTGACCCTCTTATTCAACATAAAAATAAAAATAAACTTGAAATTGAAAACAAAAATTAAAGTTCATTGTAAGCAACTTAGAAAAAAATTTCTCAGAAAATTACATTAAATTAAGTTCCCAGGAAATGTTAAAAGGGTCACAAATGGTCCCACTTAAGTTCCAATTTCCTTAGACATAATTAATTTAATGTACTAATTCAAGAAGTTTTTTCTAATCATGTCATTTATTCAAATGAAAGAGAAAAAAACTGAAAATAAATTAACGACAGAGAGAGTGAAGAGAACTCCTTCAATATTATTGATGATTTTCACTGACAAATGCGATGTCGAACTGCCATTTATCATACCAACCCTATCCATCTAGAAAAAAAAGATAAGGCTGCCCAACAATTGCATTCAATATTTGATCAATAAGTAGCAGCGAGAGATGGTCTTTCTATGTTGCTTTGCTTGATTTCCTTTCATTAATACAAATCTGCCTACCCATGATGATCCTTAATGGAGTCAACTCATTATTTGTGATATCTTCTTTCTTTGGTACAAGTCCCACCCATTGAATGTCATAGATGGGATCCATGATCCTTGCTTTTAAACCTTAAGACTCGAGTTTCCCAAGATTAAATACTCGAGATTGACTTACACTCTTCTATCCTTCAATAGAACTCTTTTTAGTATCTAATGACCTTTTCAAAACCTGTAAGTCTAACTTGAGTGGCTCTTCTCTTGATGGGTTGGTTTGCTTGTACTTATGTGATGATAGCTCTAATGATTCGAACTGAACTCTTGAACTGAATCCTTTCGCGTTAGCTTTCAAACATGTATCATCCTCATCTTGTTATAGAGAGTCAGATGAAATACCTTCCAATGGATCATTGTATTCTAATTTTGCAACCAGCGGATCTGCCTTGGAGATAATAGAACAATCTTTAACCTCATCAGGAGATATTATGACCTTGAGTAAATTAATGGTCACCTGTTCATCTTGAACTCGCATGGTGAGTTCACCTTTCTGTACATCTATTGTTGCCTTGCTAGTTGCCAAGAAAAGTCTTCCTAAGATTATTGGTACTTTTTTATCTGCTTCAAAATCTAAGATAATAAAGCCAGCAGGAAATATGAATTTATCAATACATACCAGGACATCCTTGATCTTTTCTGCTAGATATGCCAAAGATTTATCCGCCAATTGGAGTGTAACTGTAGTCGATCTAGCCTTAGCAATAACTAATCGTCTAAACACAAACATAGGCATTAAGTTGATATTTGATCCCAAATCACACAAAGCTTTACCATAATAGGTTTCTCCAATATTGCAAGGTATGGTGAAACTTCCTAGATCCTTCAAATTAGGTGGCAACTTGATCTGGAAGAATAAGCTACATTCTGTAGTAAGAGCTACAATTTCAAATTCCCCCAACCTTCTCTTCTTAGATAGAAACTCCTTCATGGCTTTCGCGTAGTTCGATATTTGCTCCAAAGCTTCTACCAATGGAATGTTGATACGTAGCTATCTTAACACATCAAAAATTCTCCTAAATTGCATACGTTGCTTATGTTGCTGGAGTCTTTGAGGATTTGGAGGTTGTGGAACCTTTACTTGAATTGGATAACTTTTTCGAGTTAATAAATCTGCATCTGACATAGATGTTAGATTCTCAGAATTGACAAGTTTACAGTTTACCTCATCAGAGTTTTCAAAAGTTAGTTCCTATGGTGTGAGAGTTTCAATTTTCTATTGAACCTCTTTTTTTTTTTTTGAGCATCAGTGGACTTATCTTTGACCTTGATAACATTGGGCTCTAGTGTTCTTCCACTTTGTAAGGTGACTACTTCGCAATTCTCCTTCCTCGATTTTCTTGGGTTCTCCATGTAATTAGGCAAAGCTCTTTGTGGTTTATCTCGAAGTTCGTTGGCTAACTGCCTTATCTGGTTCTCCAAATTCCTCAAAGTTGCATCATTCTTTTCCATGTATGCCTTTAGTAAGTTCTCAAGATTATTAAAAGACTCGACTCTTAGAGGATTTTCTATATTGCTTGGTACAACTCCTTGATGTTTGCTTCTAAGCTCATTAGTTAATTGTCTTACTTTATTTTCCAAACTCTACAATGTTTTTGCTTGGCCTTGAATCAAGGCATCATTTCTAGCAATGTATGCCTTCAACAAATTTTCCAAATTATTGGACGGTTCAGCTTGTGGTGGCTTAACTACAACATGATTAAAACCGTTAGTAGTAAACTATTTCGGTATTGAAGAGATAAAGGATACATGAGTTGAGAGTGAAGTGAGGGCGTGTACTTCATGCACTCCGACTATTCGTCTTTCTGAAGTTGTTTGATTTGTTGGCCACTGTTAATTGTTATTAGTGATCCTCTCGATGATTTCATAAACCTCATTATGAGACTTCGACAAGAGAGCGCCATTCATAGAAGCATCTACCATCAATCTTGTGTGTGCGTTAAGACCATTATAAAATGTCTCCAACTAGATGCAATGTGGAATCCCGTGGTGAGGGCATTTACGAAGTAACTTTTTGAATCTCTCCCATGACTTGTACAAGGACTCATCCTCCTTTTTTTGGAAAGTAGTGATCTCGATTCGCGACTTAGCATTTTTACTAGGTGGGAAATATTTTACCAGAAAGCGTTCAACTACTTCTTGCCAAGTTGAAATTGAATTGGGTGGAAACAAATTAAGCTATGCTCGTGCTCAATCTCGTAATGAGTACGGAAACAACTTCAATTTCAATGCATCTTCAGTTACACCGGCTATCTTAAAGGAATCACTCACCTGCATGAACAGTCGAAGGTGAAGGTGTGGATCTTCTGTGGGCATTCCACTAAATTTTCCTATTATTTGAAGCATTTGAAACATCACAGGCTTCAATTCAAAATGCGATGCCTTGATCTTCGGTCTCTGAATTACCGGATTTAGTTCATTAAAAAGTGGCACAGCATACTGCTTTATAACATGATCCTTATCATCAACAATAAGGATTGGATTACGAACATTAGTGGCTCTATTCCCTTGAACATCATTTTTATTCTCAATGTCCATCTCTGCTTGTCTTTGGGCTTATCTTTCTTGTCTTCTCTGTGTAAATGCCCGCTCGATGTCAAGGTCGATAGGGAGTAAATCGATGATTCGATCAATACCCATAACCACATGAAAAGAAAGAAAAAAATTAAATTAAAGAATTATTTAGTAAAAGAAAATAAAAATAAATAAATAGATAAATAAATAAAATGAAATGAAATGAAAACCAATTTGAAAAGAAATACAAAAAAAAAGAATAAATTAGTAAAGTTATAAATAAAATAAAAACCAAATTGTAAAGAAATAATTCCACAAATAATTTTAACAATCCCTGGCAAAGGTGCCAAAAACTTGAAACGATGAAAATGTGCAAGTTTACACAATCATATTCAAGTAATAAAGTGATAAGTAAATGTCGAGTATCGTACCCATAGGGACTGTGCTATGAAAAGTATTTATGAAATAATCAATGAACAAATTGGTTAAACATAATATAATATTTGAGAGGGATTTTAATGTAAGTGTTCTAAACTAAATTTAAACTAAGTTAAACTAAAACTAAATTATATTCCTATGCACGATTTCTAAGTGTTTTAATAAATATGACATAAATGTGTCAGGTTAACTGCTTTAATTACTTAATTAAATCTACCTCATGTTCATGCTTGTTGCGAAATAATATTCATAGCAACCCGGTACTCTGCTAACTTATGAACAACATCACTTACTAAAATTCATTTATCTCTTGAACATATCTCTATGCCAATTCAACCAACTAAATCAGTTCTAATAAGTAAATGTGTTATTACACATACATACTATATGAAGGCTAAAGAGTCTCTTAAACATATCTCTATGTCAATACAACCAACTAATTAACAAACATAAACATGTAAAGGATCGAGTGAAGTAACAATCATATCTCTGTGTTGAAACAAATTAATCACAACAATCCTGCAAGTTATGCAAGGTTATGTATTGTTTAATACCATCACAATTCTAACCTTCAGATCCCTTAAAATATTAGATATGCACAAATTAAATAGTATGTCCATTAATCACAATTTCAACGGGCTTAAATGATTAATTCAATAGTTATATCACAAGGATAATGCAATAATAACTTAGGCATGATAATATTTAATTAAACAGAATATTCAGGGTCTATAACAACATAAACATGAATAAAATATAAATAATTAATTAGACACAATCAACCTAACACTTAAGGAATTTAAGCCATTTCAATTAAATAATTAGTAGCATTCATAATAGAATTCATCATAATAACAAACAAGAATCTAAAAAATAAAGAAAAAGATTAGGATTAAATCCGTCAATTTCTAAGAACAGCTGTCGTGTTCTTCGTCGTTCTTGCTTGATTCTTCACAGATCGAGGTCTCTTATGAACACTCAACAAAAGCTATGAAAGGGCTGAAGAACCACTCTTTCTCAAGAGGGGAATCGACAAAGGAATGAGGAAAAATATGATGGAAAAGCTAGAGAATACTAGAGAGAAAGAAGAGAAGTGTGAGTGAATTGGTTTGTTGAAATGAGGGGAATAGAGGGTGTATTTATAGGTGGTGTTGAGGAGAGGTGTGGTGGCTATATTTAGCAAATAAATATCAGTCACACACTCCCCCATGGCCGGCCACCACACACAAGCTTTGACTTGTTCAAAGTTTGCTAAAAACAAGCTAAAGGTAAGAATTTGAATCCATGAAAAGAGGAAGGGTTGGAATGGATTTCTGGGAAAGTTTGAGGGTTATTTTACAAGTTTGAATTGGTTAACATTTCAGCTGATTATTGTCAGCACTTGGACGGCACATGGCTCGCCAAATTGGAGGTGGTTCGACCCTCGGTTGTATGCACATCGAGCCACTTCACCTTAGCCTATATAATTTATTTTTAATCCAATTTAATTTGAATTAAAAATATAATTATAAAGCATAATTAGCTTCGTATTCGATCGACCCTTGACTTAAAAAATATTCTTCTTAGCTCTTCATTAACTCAGTGTAAAAATTCCCTCAACGGTTTAAGCTGTCAACAGTGTCAACTGGGCCGATTTTCACTAATTGTGCAAAACTGTCAAAAAATCATCAAATTCATGCTTAATATTTATAAAAATAATTAAAAAAATTAATATGTTGGAAATTTTAGCATAAATTAATTATTTTATAAATAAATTAAATTTTTCAACATTAATTACTACGAATTTGCATGAGTTAGGGTAAAAAAGGGTATGGAAAAGTTTATATATTTTTATCGTTCCACACCCTCATAGTTAATGTCCTAGCGGACTCTCTATGTTGCAATAGCCAAGTAATGGTCTTACACATTATAACCCCATGTTTAATGTCCTAACCGACTTTATTGGTTTCCATAATCGGGCAGTGTTGCCCCATATGAGGTGTCCTTAAACCTCCTACGAGGTGTCGCCCTGAAGGACCTTACCGTCATCGCAGTGTTGCCTCATAGAGCTTGATGATTTCTATCGCGGTGTTGCTCTATGGAACCTAATAATCATCGTCATGGTGTCGCCTCGAAGGACCAATCGATATCCGTCATCATGGTTATTCTAGCGAGCTAATAGATAACTATTTCATGATACCACCCAACCTCCCTAAAATTCCCCATTTCAGCACGCCCATTCCTCCAACACGCCAATTACTCCTATCTTCAACTACCCTTTAAGGTAAATTATCTTCGTACTCTGCATATGTTACCCAGGCATATCATACAACTCATCATTCTTCATGCTATTCGCCATTTAACTAATCATTAATTAATGATCGAAAAATAGTCAACAGACAAACTAGCAAGAGTTCACACAGTTGTTGTGCGCACCCGACCTATTCTTTTATCAATTACATACACACCATGAACTCAAAACAAACTCAGTGCATACCCAACATGATTCATGCAAGCAACAAAACATCATTTATCACCCAAAAAGGCAAGGTACAAAGACTCACTTGAATTCCATTATCCTCATCAACTTAACTTGTCTAAACGCCAGAGCCTCCTCCGTCTTGGCAACTAAGCATGACAGCCCTTTATCATTTAAACTAAAAGAGGTAAGCCCTTAGAAATTTAGAATCTTTAAATTTTACAAAAGCTTTTAAGAGTCCTTATTCTATTTCTTCCTTTAATCCACGAGTATAGAGAGATAAGGAAACTTACTAGTTCCTCAATTTCTCTACTTTTAGACTTTAATTTACATGATGGTTGCAACATGTAGAGCTTTCTTCAGCTAGACCTTTTTCTCCTTCGGAGTGCTCGAAGAAGACATTGCTACAAAGGGAAAAATTGGTAAACAAAACTGAGAAGAATTTTGTTTCCATGCACCCCTATATATATATATACACTTCATTGGCACGACCTTCACTGACAATTACAACCTTTCATCCTTAATAATTTTGTCTCCCACTATGGAACCAACCAATTCCAAACTAGCTAAACCATAATTGAAATCTAATTATTTACTACACAGTCACAAAAATTTCCCAAAATTCCAGGTAGAGTCCGCCAACTTACTATGAGTTCAATTAAGTCCCAAAAATCCTTTAAATTAGAGTTCATATAGTGATTCGAGGGTGACAAATGATTAATTGATTAAAACTGGTGATGTGATTATTCATAGTGGTACTCGAAACATAAGCGAAGCAAAACAACCTTTTCTTCATGAGAAACTTATTCTAACTATTTTTCTTCAAAAAAAATTCTTCTAGTACCGACCATAACTTATTATTTGTAGAAATCTACTTTGAGAAATCATACATCTTCTCTCGAAAAAGGCACAATTGAATTGTACCACATGTCAAATGATTGATAGTTTTTCAATCTTTCTCCTTCACATCATTTGACTTCTTCTAATCAATAAAAATATCTAGCTTTACTGAAAAAGAGCATCTAAAACCTCACTTTGCAAGAGCAACTTATGTCATTTGAAAAGATGAAGTAATACCAAACTGAAGAAATTACAAGTGGCAAAGCTCAAATCTTGATTTATAGCTTATAGATCATTAATGCAAGAGCATGGTGTTAAAATCATAAGTCAAGATATGATATAAAACTTAATAAACCATAAACTAAGATATGTCATGTCAAATTATCAAGAACAAAACGATAGTAAAACTAGATGCGAAAGCAGACTTGAATCCATGGATTCCTTGAGATCTACAGATCTTGGGGTTTTGATCTTCCAAATTAGAACACAAGCAATTTTGAGAGGTGGCTCTCTCTTTTCCAAATATGAGATATTAGAAAAGTTTTCTTGTGTGTAATTTGGGGACCATAACCCTAATATATATAACTTTGGCACATAGCCCTAATTCCTAATCCGCCCATCATCAATTAGGAATTAGTAATCAATTAGAATTTAGTTACTAGAGTATCTACACATATTTATCCCATACTTTATTTAATAATTAAAGCCCAATAAACTTTAACTAAATTAGGTCACTTTTAATTTGGGCTAACCCATTATGATAGTAAATGATAACATGTAATTACCCTTATTATATATGTGATGTCCATATTTTCCAACAATCTCCCACTTGGACCACATATATATACTAATTAGATGTCATTATATAACCGTATGAGCTCAAAACTTTACTATCATATTCAAAAGGTATTCCTAACAATCTCATCCATTAATTATGTTAACATAGAACTAATGCGACTTTCGTTACATATATCGTAACTAAATCTTCCCTGATAATGTATATTAACACAACCAAATGACATAGATCAAGCATGGATATGTAGCATGGAAATTACATGCAATATGACCTAAACATGTCTATTTCCAACTGGTCCTCCTTAAACTTAGTGAGATCAACCTTTACCAAAATCAGAGTGTGAATAAAACCAAATAAATTTTATTTCTACAGAAAATAAACTTAATATCCGTAAACTGAAATAACTGAAAATGTGTCTATAACATAAAAGCATTTAAAAGTACAAACTCTTACTAAAACCAAATATCCTTAAATGACATTACACCCTGATCGGCCTGTAAACGTCACAGCAAATGTGCAAGCGGACACTGTCGATGCAAGTATAGTAGATAAAGATGAATCTATCGGATATCTATCCCACGAGGATGGTGTTCTTGTTGCTTAAATTTGTCGAAGCAATTAGAGTTTAAATGAAAAGAATTGGTAAGAGTAATGTCAATGCAATTTAGTTAAGACTGCACAAATCAAAGAGTTAAATCTGTTAACGCAAATATAGCATAAAATGTCAGAGCAAATTAATAGAAAATGAATTGTTATGGAAGATGTTGTAAATGTAAATTCAGAAAAGTAAAAGTAATCGATCAAGTGTAAAGAAATAGGGGGATCCCTGACTTCACAAGTTGGCAACGCTAAATGTGACTACAAGGTAACTGATAGATGAATTGTCGTCGCAATTAAGTTCTAAAGAGATTTGACTGCTATCAACTCCTCTGTTTAACAAAGACCTAAGTACTCACAGTTACCAAACCTTCCCGTGCTGGTAATGCTTTTCACTCAAGAACAGTGGCCAGAATTCCTTCTTGCCTCAAGCAACTTCCATTGTCTTGCTTGTTAATCTAACTTGTCACCGTACCTTCCAGTGTTTGTGACTGTAATAGCACTTCCGTGTTCAAAACAGTTAAAACCAAATATAAACAGATGAGAAGAATTGACTACAAATCAAAATAGATCTAACATTAATAGATACTTCCGTATACAATTAAAAGTCAATAGAATTCATCAACATTCAAGAGGGATTAAAAGATAAATTGAAGCATGCTATTCCTAGTCTACTAGAATTCTCCCGTAATCACTCCTCTTGCGTTGCACATAGGCACTCCTCGTTAGGAGTAGTCGCCTCATTGCTGGGTCAATTTACCCTCCTAAGAATCAAACTTCCATGGCAGCTGACTTTGAGAAAGAATGAGAAAATTTATGGAATTCAATTCTTCATAGCTTGATATTGATCTCCTCTCACTTCACTCTATTTATAATCATTCCATAGCACAGGTCTATCCCTCTTCTCAGATCTAACTTCCCTTTTTGCAGTTAGACAAGTTTGTTATTGCCAGCTATACACTCACGCAGATCTGGTTTGTGCATTAGGCAGTTGCAGATTGTCACGACATCTCTGAACGTAAATTATGATTTAAATCTGCTGCGACAACTTGGCATTCTCCTGTGCTGGTGCTTTTGAATGTGTTAGCAGTGTAAAATCCCTGATAAAATGTAGAAGCATTTATGTGGTGACATCTTTGGCCGCAATTCTAAGTCAACTTGTGGCCGTAACTCTAAATGTTTTCCCATTTTGATCTTCTAAGGTGGATTTCTACATTGACAACTTTAGATGCAAAACTAATACTCAATACAACGACATTAGTAGCACAAAAAGAATAAAATGAAAGAAAGTAAGACCATACAACACTGATTTAGAAAATGCAAATACTAAATATGAAATGCTGAAAATGTAAGCTATATATGATACAAAAGGAACAAATTATGCACTAATTCAAGGAGAAATTAAGTGTCATTTCTAATACTATCACACCCATATGAGCAGTGTGCTCCTATAAAACCCTAGGTGTAGTCCCTTAGTAAGTGGATCCACAATCATGTATTTTGTCCCAATATGCTTTATAGACACCTAACCACTCTGAACTTTTACTTTAACAACCATGGACTTAAAGTCTATATGCTTTGACTTTGATATGCTCCTGTTGCTAATGGAATAAAAAACTGCAATTTGTTTTCACAAATTGCACATTAGTGACAAAATCATGTATCCATATTCCATCAAAATCGGAGTCTGTATACCTGATAATCTCTAACTGATCAAACCTCCGATATGTGAGCATGTAATATTTTTTTCTCTAAAAATACCTTATAACCCTCTTGGATGCTATCCAATGGTCCAAATCAGGGTTGCTTAAATATCTTCTTAACATCCTAATAGTGTACACAATATTCCAATGTATACAAACTTGAACATACATTAGACTTCCTATTGCTAAAGTGTAAAAAATCTTATGCATTTCTACAATCTCAAAATCATTCTTAAGGCATTGATTAAGACTATACTTATTATTGACAAGCAGTATGTCATTAACATATAAAACCAAAAATAGAACCTTACTTTCACTAAACTTATGTATATACAATTATCGACCAAATTCATCTCTAAACTAAATGAGATAATCATTTGGTAAAATTTGTAATACTACTGACGAGAAGTCTGCTTAATCTCATAGATAAAATTCTTTAATTTGCAAATTATTAACTTTGCATAATTAGACACAAAATTCTCTAATTGAACCATATAAATGTATGATCAATTTTACCATTAAGAAACCATTAACTTAATATTCATCTAATGTAGCTTAAGGTCAAAATAGTTCACTAAAGCCATTATAACCCTTTCTCTAGTGGACCTTCTTAATGACATTCATTCTTGAGGTTGTTGAGTTTGTTCTTCTGGAACAATTACCTCATCTTGAATAGGGAGTTGTTCAACATTATCTTATTGAGGTTCTGAATTCACTTCTTGATCAATGATATGTATGAGACCTTGAATATCATCAAAAGTGATAGTAGGATCTGATTTAAAATTCAATTCCTCCTCCAAAGCAATGTCTCTAACCTTATTTCTCCTTCTCAAAAAATATTTCAGTTCTCGTCTAAAAATATTCCTAATTGTGGGATCATAAAATTCATAACCCTTAGATCGCTCAGAATAACCAATAAAGTAGTTGCTCACTGTTTTGGAATCTGATTTCATTTCATGTGACCTGTAAGGCCTTGCCTCAATTGGACATCCCCAAATGTGAAAGCACTTTAGACTAGGCTTTTGACTTGTCCAAAGCTCATAAGGTGTTTATGCAACTACTTTAGTTGGTATCCTATTCAGAATGTAAGTTTTTGTCTTTAGAGACACTGACCAAATGAACACTTTCAAACTTATCATGTTTCAACCTTTCTTCCTCTTGCACACAATGAGAAATGAGCTCATTTAGAGTCCATTTCTCCTTTAGATAGATGCAACTAATTTAAAATTGGTTAAACTGTTCAGGAAGCGATACCAAAACCATAAGAACAAGCAATTCTTAAAAAAGCTTGATCTTAAGTGCCTTAAGTCCTGAAGCAACACGGAACATCTCCATAATGTACTCCATCATGTTTCCTTGACCCTTTATAGTTTATAGACATCAAAAAATTCAAAAGTGATGTGGTTTGAACCTTATTGTTTTTGGAAAAATGTTTCTCAATTTCGTCAAGGACACCTTAGCCTGAGTAATCTCTTTAGATTTTGTGCCCCTAAAGGCTTTTGGAATACTATGCTTAATGATCATTAAACTCATGCGATTTGAACGATCCCACCTCTCAATATCCCTTTTAACATAAGGGGTGCTCTCCGCTGTAAGAGGTGTGTCGTGTTCTTCCCTTAGTGCAAGGTCTATGTCCACACAACCAAGCACCATAAGTGCCTTTTCCATATCTTAAAATTAGTCCCATTAATAATGGTATAGAATTTATATTAGCAGATATTGTGGCAGCAAAAGATGATAGCTAAATATAAAACAAAATAGATAGAAACAAGCTCACATGAATATTCAAGTAAACAATAAATTCAAAATAATGACTAATTCTATCTCAAGATACCAAACACAACATTAATATCAAGTCTTTGGACAGTAATACTAACTGTAAGTGGTACTCTTTTGTAGTAATCAAACATTGACAATAAAATATGTCAAACAATGAATTAATCTATGGACTAACTGATTGCTCACGTAAAGTAGCTTATAATTGTCACACATTTATCACTACAGATGTCTTTGAAATTCGATCAAATATTAACTTACCTTTGGGTCAATTAATAAACACATTAATCACAAAAACATATAATCATCTTAATATTTTAAATAAACTAATCTACGCAAAAGAGGTCACTTTGATGGCATTTTGTTTCAACTAATATATTTAAAATATTAGGCATCCTTAATTAAAATCCAAAGCCAAAATTTGAATTTATTTGTTTCAAAATATTTCTCTTAATTTTATTTTTCAATCAAATTAAAAGATAATATATATATATATATATATATATATATATATATTTATCCCAAAATAACATACAATGATGTTGACAAATATAATAATAGCTAAATAAATCAAAATAACCTCACATAAGATTTCAAATTTAAACCAAAATAATTTTGAATAAAGGAAAACTTCATATCAAGATACCGAACACTCCATTAATAATTCATCTTTGGACAGAATATTAACTTGTAAGTGATATATTGGTGTAGTAATCAAACACTGACAATAAGAACATGTCGAGCAATAAATCTTCCTTATGGCCGATTTACTGTTCACATGTAAAACTGAATAATCGTCACATGTTTATTACAACAGTTGCACATGTAATATTATTAACCTTATTTTGGGCCGACTAATATTACCATAACTTAAGTTATATGCACACACCCTTTTATATTTTAAAACAAAATAATTTAGACAAAAAAATCACTTTGGCGACTTATTGCTTCGATTAAGTTATTTTAAATATATAAACATTCCAATATTCAAATTGAAAATTTCCATAACAATTAAATGTCAAATAATGGAATTTAACAAAAACCTTGAACCAAATATAATATTTAAAAACATAAAAATTTGACCATATAGCAGTAATATTATCCAAATTCCAAAATATATACTTAATCTAAATAGTATGAAAAGAATAAGCATATAAACTCAATAATAAATATCAATGAATTAATATTCTTCCAAAACAATCTTTATAACAAGAAGTTAAAGATTTTGATCAAGAACTCAATCGCACGATTATTTATCAAATATCAAGAATCAAAACTTTTATTACAAGAACACCAAATTAAAATTTTAAATCAATATCTGATTTTCGGATAATAAATTGGCAGCACAACTATGATCTTCAAGTAAGATCTCCACGATTAGGTTTTCTTATTAAATGTATTAATGATCTTAATGAAATATCAATTGTAATTATCACATGAATAAAAATACTACACCATAATTAATCAATATTGAAAATTAAAACCCTAATCAATATAAATCCAAAAGATTTGGCATGTATTATAAAAAACACCATATCCAAATATCAAACCCATAAAATCTTAAAAAACGAATTAATTAAAAAAATAGAAAATCAATTCATTCTCAATGATTTAACATGACAAGGCTCTGATGCCACTTGTTAAAATCATAAGTCAAGATATAATATAAAACTTAATAAACCATAAATTAAGATTTGTTATGTCAAATCATCAAATCTTGGGATTTTGATCTTCCAAATTAGCACACAAGTAATTTTGAGAGGTGACTCTCTCTTTTCCAAAGATGGGATTTTAAAAAAGTTTTCTTGTGTGTAATTTGAGACCATAACCCTAATATATATAGCTTTTGCATATAATCCTAACTCCTAATCAGCCCATCATTAATTAGAAATTAGTAATCAATTAGAATTTATTTACTAGAGTATCTACACATATTTATCTCATATTTTATTTAATAACTAAAGTCCAATAAACTTTAACTAAATTAAATCACTTTTAATTTAGACTAACCCATTATGATAATAAATAATAATATATAATTACCGTTATTATATATGTGATATCCATATTTTCCAACACATGATACTACATGAGCTATCAAAGTAGTCGAAAGAGAATTTTTCAACATCCGACAGATAATAATTCACAATTTTTTCTCCAAGGAGTTGATTAACCATCAACAAATTAAAACATTGTTTAGTGAATATAATTATTGAATTTGATTTGTTGCGCGCATTCTTTATTAAAAATTTCATCATTTAGATCAATATTAAATGTTTCAAGGTTTATTTTTTTAAAACAAGATGGTAATAAAAATTCTATGGGATATAAGACATTAACCTGTCATTGCATGATTCGGTTGGAGGTTTCTTTCATTTCTTTCAACTTTTTTTTTTATAAAAAAAAACTCTCAAATTTGATCCTAAATTAGGAATTGAAGTTAAAGAAACCACCTTACAAAAAATAACATCCCAAACCGGAAGGAATAGAAAATTATGAACGCAGTGCGATGTTGGCAGGCGATGGACTCGGATTGCCCTGGACCATACCATTTTCCTCCCACCACTTGTCAAAATTCTATACCTCCATCTCCTCTTCCCTTCTTATCGCCATTTATGCCTAAATTTGTCGTCTACCATTTAGTAATAACTGATCATTGATAGGTCAAAGCAGAGATATAAGATCAAAGGGAGTTGGAGGAGTTGGAGTTTGTTCCCTTTTCAAATTGTTCAAATCAGTTTTTGGTTTAAAAGAAATCAAATTTCCCATACTTTTTAACTACTTTAATAGGGAAAAAGTATATAAATAGTGTGATTTACTAAAATAACATGACTGAATGAATTCAATGCAAACGCAACCACTTGTGTCTCCTCTCCCAACCCTAAACTTGTTTTTCTGATATATCATTCTCTCATCCCTCAAATCTCTGTTGTTTTACTATACTTAGAATTTGGTTTAGTTTTTTTTGGGGGTCTTTGATAGTTTGATTACAATATTTCATTTTTTTCTTATTCATTTTCATTATTTGGGATTTGGGATGAGAGACGGAAGAGGGGGCTCAAACACGGTGTTCGAAGAGGCTGATAGCCTTAGAAGATCCCCGTGCGGAGACATGAAGTATCCGGATCCTAGCATGCCTGTGAATGCTCCTATGACTGCAGCAGATGATTTATGCCTTGTTTACAGCAACACGGCAGCTAATTGCCCTGCCTTTAGTGAAGGCAACAGATTGAGTTGTGAAGTTTCACCCCTAACCATGTCACCATGGAACCAAACCAATACTATGGAAAAACCTTCATGGGTCCCTTTCGAAGACGATAGCAACGGTCTGGCGAATAGCCTCATCGGGTCTCTCACACGTGAAGAGGGACATATTTATTCCTTAGCAGCCACAAAGGATCTCCTTTACACTGGCTCCGATAGCAAGAACATTCGTGTGTGGAAGAATCTTAAAGAATTTACAGGCTTCAAATCGAATAGTGGTTTGGTTAAGGCCATTGTGATATCAGGTGAAAAGATTTTCACTGGCCATCAAGATGGGAAGATTCGTGTTTGGAAAAGCTCCCTTAAGAACCCTACCCTTCATAAAAGAGCCGGTACTTTGCCAACCCTAAAAGATATCCTTAAAAGTTCTATTAAACCAAGCAATTACGTGGAAGTGAGACGTAAACGTGCTTTATGGATCAAACATTCGGATGCGATATCGTGTTTGAGCATGAACGAGGAACAAGGTCTTCTTTATTCAGCTTCTTGGGACCGGAGCTTTAAAGTTTGGAGAATTTCAGATTCTAAATGTCTTGAATCAGTTCAGGCGCACGACGATGCCGTTAACTCCGTGGTTTCAAGCTTCGGTGAACTGATTTTCACAGGTTCAGCAGATGGAACAGTTAAAGTGTGGAAAAGAGAACTGCTTCGGAAAGGAACAAAGCATACGTTGGATCAAACGCTTATAAAACAAGAATGTGCAGTAACAGCGTTAGCAATCATCACCTCTGCAGGTCCAGCCATGTACTGTGGCTCCAGTGACGGTTTGATCACATACCGGGAACTCGAAAAGGACTTCTCCCAGGGTGGTACTCTTAAAGGCCACAAGCTGGCGGTTCTTTGCCTCGAGGCAGCTGAGAACTTTTTGTTTAGTGGTTCAGCCGATAAGACTATATGTATTTGGCGTAGGGACGGCAGCGTCCACACGAACATTTCAGTGCTTACGGGGCATACGGGGCCTGTGAAGTGCTTGGCAGTGGAAAGGGATCTTGAATCAAAGAAAGAGCAGCGGTGGATTGTCTACAGTGGGAGCCTCGATAAGTCGGTGAAGGTATGGAGCGTGTCGGAGTTTCCTCAGGTGGAGACGATGCAGTCGAAACATCAGCACCAGGTGAGTTATGATGCGGAGTCTTTCCCAGATGATCGGAGCTCCACCAGCTAACCAGTCGGCGCGGGACATACTGATAACGACTCGTGTGCGTGGTTGGGGTTTGCTTAAACTCAGGGTGATACCATCAATTATTTGAATTGAAATTAAATTGTATATTTTTATCGCTAGTAAAAATATAATTTTATTTTTTTAATAATTTATATTTTTATAATTTTAAAAGATTAAATTAAGTTTTTATGATTTTTAAAAAGTTAAATACAATTTTACCATTAACAATTTAAAATTTTATAAATTATAAATAAATTTAAATGAACTATTTTTCATTTTAAGTACAACTGTCAACTCCGCCCGGTTTCGGAGAGGGACCGCATCATTTTGGGGAATGTCCTATGATTATATGTTGTAAAAATTGTTACGGACCTGATCAATTGGCTACCATGGAATGGAGAAATTTTTAAGTAAAATATTTCTTTAATAATATTATTTTTCTTCCATTTATGTCTGTGGAAGATAACAGTCCCAGCAAACATTTTCATCAATTGCCTGAATCTGATAATGAAGCTTGTTGATGTGCCTTCACTATATCAGGATATATCACAAAAGTTAGGCATTATCTCTAGAGCTTTGTTTTCCAATTTTACTAAGAGTTTTAATAAATTGATGGAGTGGAGACGAACTATGTAAAATCAAAGAGTGTAGATGACTAGATTTGATTCAATGACTTATGGTATATAGATCAATTATAATGGAGAATCACTTAAACTAGTAATGCAAAAACCCTTTAATTAGTTTACCATGGTTTCATTTGTTCAGATATTCCGAGCTGCTATCATTCTGTAAATTTACCGGAACTCTTAGGAAAAGTTAAAAGGTAAATTCTTAACAAATCTTTAAGCTAGAAGAGATTGTATGAAACTGTGATTCCATGTCGTTTTTATCCCTTTTCAATAGGGGAATGATAAATCAGAGGTTTACTCTTGATTTTTAGCAATTTTAGTTGGAGTTGAATTTTTTCAGGAACAAAAAGTTAAAAATCAGAAGTAAAAATCTGATTTGTCGCTTCCTATTGAAAAAAGATAAGTGTCAAAACCATTTTTTGAAGAAAACAAAAACAAATCTCGATTTGAAAAATGAAAATAGAGTTGTCACCAATAATTTTTTAAAACAAGTGTAATTGGATCACCTCTCGAGATTTATTTAAAAAAAGAATTAAAAGAATTTTGATCTTTGAAACCATAAAATGAGTTCGAGAGTCAGTTACGCATAAAGAAGGATTAGCACCCTTACATGCCCAAAATTGGTACCTTAATCGATTATTCAAAGTATTATTTGTTGAAAATTAAAATTTGAGAAAAATTTAAATCGCGATCTTTAAATACATGAAGGTCAAATTTGTTTTATTTCAAAAACAAATTTTGCTTTCGAAGAAAGCTCGTTATTTTGAGTTAATCGAGAAAAAGTCACATCTAGTAAGTTAGGACATAATAATTCGAATATTCGAAAATGACGAGCTTTTCAAAAAAAAATCTCGTATTTAAATTTTAAAAGGATATTCAATTATCCTGGTTCAAAGAAAAAATCACACCTAGTGAGTTAGGACATGGTTTTTCAAATTCTCGAGACAAAGAATATTGCCTTGATTTATTAAAACAATTTGAGTATTTTAAAAAACAAATTTTCATGTTATGCAAAAAAAAATATGCACATGATTTACAAGTATACATAATAAAAAATAATACATATACAAAATATAATAAAATAAAATAATATACATATGCACATAATAAAAAATAATACATATACAAAATACAATAAAATAACATAATATACATACGCATATAAAAAAGGAATTAAATAAAAAAAATTACATTAAAATTAGGCCAAATTTAAATTTTTGAAAACTTCAGGGGTCAAATCAAAATTTTTGGGTAGTGTAGGGGTCAAATTTGTATTTTTGGAAAATTTAAGGGTCAAATTTGAATTTTTGAAAAATTTAGGGGTCAAATTCAAATTTTTAGAAAATTTAGGGGTCAAAATATAATTTTTAAAAAGTTTAGGAGTCAAACAATTTTAAAATAAAGCAGGAGCTTCGTGGAAATAAAACCAAAAATCTGACACGTGGCAGCTTCTAGAACACTTTTGAGTTAAGAACTAAATTGAAAACCAAGTGAAATTATTGGGTCGAATTGAAAATAACAAAAATTAGGTTAAAAGGACTTGATTGAAACAATTGCTTAAAAAAAGACCAAGTGGGCAATTTTTTCAATTTTTTTAAAAAAAGAATTCTCCTCACCCATACGCGTCGTTTCACTAATTGATTATCCAACCCTTTTTTTTATTTCATTTCTCTTTTACTTTCTACAAAAAAAAGTTTTCTTTCTTTTTTCTTTCAAAAATAAAAACAAAACTTTCCTTCCCTTTCTAGCCCCCATTCAGTCGATCATGGGTTGAGGAGTCCTACCGCCATTTGTCTTAGCGCCGACGACCCGTTGATGGCCACCGTGGATGGAGCAAAAAGGTAAAAAAAAAAAACCCAAAATCCCTTTTTTACTAGAATTTTTGAATAAGAAAAAAAAGTTGAAAAATGTATAGATTTGAAAGTAATATCTCGCTTTTATTGATGGTCTTGGTTGCTAAAAAATAGCTACACTTCTATTGATTTTCGTACAAATCTGTGTATTTTCCTCTAATTTCGTATCTTTTCTTTTTTACTTTGTGTGTACATGTTGTGTATTTATAACATTGTTTTACAACCACTTTTTCGGATTTTTCGGTTGTGGAATCGTGCATATCATGGAGAGGTAGTGTCCAAGAATCACGGTGACAATGGCCGCGACGGCTGCGTGGAGGGCTGACGGCGACGACGACAGATTTGTTAGGGTTAGGGTTTCCCCTTTTTTTGTTTAAGTTATGGGTTTGTAAGGTTGGGCTTAAATTTGGGTTGTTTGGTTTGTATTAGGTAGTTATGTTTGGGTTTTGGGTTATTAAAATAGGTTGTTTGGGTATGGGTTTTTGTTTAATTTTATTATTTATTATTTGTATTTATTTATAATATAAATAGATAAATAAATAAATAAAGTTAAAATGGAATTGGGCTTGTATTTTATTTTTTAATTTTATTATTTATTTGTTTGTTTATTTATCTAAAAAATAATAATAAATAAATAAAAATAAAATAAAAGCAAAATTGGATTGTAAAGGCCCGGACAAATTTGGCTTCTACAGCTGCCCCCCTTTGCTCATTGTCATGTAACAGGAACGAAGCAAAGACTCAAAAGAAGGCCAATTTTGTTCGGTCCTGTCTCATTTTGTCGTCTAGTATTTCTCTTTTTTAGTAACTCGCTCTTTCACTTCACTATATCCGCTTATCTTCAATATTGTAGCTTTATCCTTCTCCATTATATCTTTAGGGAGATAGGACTTGCTAATGTAACCTCAATCCAATCCACTGCAACTTTAGGGATATAGGATTTGATGTCATAGCTTCATCTTGCTTCACTGTAACTTCAAGGAGATAAAGATTGGTTTTCATGATTTTAATCCGACCCACTGCACTTTAGGGGTACAGGATTTGTTCTTGTAGCTTTATCCTACTCTACTGCAACTTTAGAGAGATAAGGATTCACCTTCGTAGCTTCACTCTATTCCTCTGCAACCTCAGTGAAGATCGAGGTTTGCTACTATGAGTTCTAATATGCCCCTCTACAACTTTAGGGGTATAGGATTTGCTTCTGTAGCTTTAATTTGCCTCTCTATAGCTTTAGGGGTAAAAGATTGGACTGTTTCAATCTGCCCCATGGTCGGGGTAAGAGATTTGATAGTCTTCAATATGCCCTCTGGTTAGGGTAAAAGATTGGATTGCTTCAATCTGCCTCATGGTCGGGGTAAGAGATTGAAATATCTTCACTCCATTTCAACTTCAGGAGTATAAGATTCGTCCTTGCGACTTCAATCTGCCCTTATACAGCTTTAGTTGAATGAGATTCGTCATTGCGGTTTCAATCTACCCCTCTACAGTTTTAGGTGTATAAGATTTGCCATTGCGGCTTCAATCCGTTCCTTTACAGCTTTAGGGGTATAGGATTTATCGTTCTATCACCATTCTCTGAGGATATGACTTGTAGAGTTTTATGGGCCTCTATCTAGGCCATGTAACTAGGATGCCATGATTTGAATGAATCAAATGCTCCTATCTAAATGTGCATGAATGATGCATGTAAAGATGTCATTTTAAAATGGTTTTTTTTATTGTTTTAGTCCTTACGTTGTCACTAATCGTTTTTTGCCTAAGTTCTAAATTGATGTGCCACCATACCTTTCCTTTAAGTCTGGTGTTCTTGATGCGGAATCCGAAGAGGTAATCATAAGCTGAACTTATTTGTTTCAGGATCCCTTCAACCCTCGGATTCGGTTATTTCTGACTAATGGTCATGTTTCAGGTCCCTGTACTATTTAAAATTTCCCAAAGTAATATGCAGAAATCTTTTTATACCTTATCATCAAGTCCATTAACCATTATTTCAATGCGAAGAATGCTCTGAGCAGGGTTAGAAAAATGGGTAAGATTGAATTTATTGGCGATAACGCTTGAATGGAGATAAATGAAACATCAGCCAAGATAACAAATGTTGGTCAAAAATTAGCAAATATTGATCAAGAATTTCTAAAGTGAGCAACAAGAAATAAAACCAAATGTCCTATATATCAACGTATGAACTTCTTCGAGTAAACTTGATGAGGATCACTTTAAGCCTGATATGTACCCATGAAAACTATTGCACTCTGTCGATGCCCAAGATGCAATGTCCCTCCATCTTGCTACTTCTGAGAAAGAAGCTCATTTCATGCCCAATCCTTGATCCAAATCTGAACAGCCTTTCGAGTTTTCGGCTCAAATCTCCTTAGGTTTCGAGATGCCCTTACGGGTTTTCATCTCAGCCCACCTCTTTTTTTTGTTTGAGCTGCCCTTTCGAGTTTTCAACTCAACCTTTTTTTATAGGCCAAGTACTTCTTTATTGAATCTGAATTCACGGGGTTTGACAAATACTTGCCATCCATCATCCATCTCGTCATCCAAAGAAAGCTTTGTTTACCACATATGAGCCTTCTCAATTTGGCATCCATTTTCCCCGGAAGTCTTTTTGCATAGGAAGGATCGTTTTCAAAACTAGATCTCCCTCATGGAATTCTCTAGGGCGAACCTTTTTATCATAAGCTCGCACATCCGTTTTTGATACATCTGGCCATGTAGGTCTCAATCATTTTCCCCACGATTTTCTTGATGTTTTTATTAGCTGCTTCCACAGCTCCGTTCATTTTTGGGCGATACGGTGCTGAATTGTGTTGTTTGATCTTAAATTGACTGCAGACTTCTGCTATTATGCTATTATTCAAGTTCAAAGCATTGTCGGATATGATCTTCTCTGGCATTCCATACCGACATATGATTTCTTTCTTCAAGAATTTACTGACCGTTGATATCGTGACACTAGCGTAGGAAGCAGCTTCAACCCACTTAGTAAAGTAATCAATGACTATAAAATTGAACCTATGCCCATTAGAAGCTTTTGGCAAGATTGGTCCAATGACATCCATGCCCCACGTAGAAAAAGGCCATGGGGAAGTCATAACATGGAGAGGTGAAGGAGGTAAATGAATTTTGTCTCCATAAACTTGACACTTGTGACATTTCTTAGTGTATTTAATGCAATCTCCTTCCATGGTTGACTAGAAATACCCGAATCTCATAATCTGACTGGCCATCGCGAAACCATTGGCATGTGTTCCATAAACACTCATGAACTTCCTCTAAGATCTTCTTAGCCTCAACAGAATCAGCACACCTCAATAAGACGTGATCTTTTCTCTTTTTATACAGAATATCCCCATCAAGGACATAGTCAATTGCGACCCTTCTCAATGTTATTTTGTCATTCTCGGTGGCTTGCTCAAGCATCCGTAGCAAATTAAGAGATAAACTACAATCTTGGACTTCTTCAAAATCCTGAGATTCCTCTGAACACACATCCTGCTCAAAATGAGGCTCTAAGTCGACAATGATGTTACTCATATCGTTGATATTTAGGGACCTGTCATATAAACCAAAAAGATCCGAATGATAAAAGAATAACGAGAATTTTTGCCAATTTGGGTGAAGGAAAGTGCATCTTTTTTATTGAAAATATAAAGCAAATGAACTTGTGCCCTTTACAAAAAGATCCCAATTACTCTCGGGCTTAGGGCAATAAGGGTGTTCTGAACATTACTCTGGAAAAGACTTAAAAGTTACAGTGAGCTCTTCCGCAGTCCAGTTGCCTAGAACGCTTTTGAGGGCCTAAGGGTGAATTCTTGACAAATTCCTTTGTTCACCCATCCCTTCGAAAATAGTGCTGATGTTCAGATTCTCCATTATTCCTTCCAAACTATCTTCTGTCAGCTTTCACTCGGGGTTAATAATACCTCCTGATACGAATGACTTTGAAATATGAGGAATGAGCATTGGCTTGCTTTCAATCTCTTCCCCACTTATTCGTGCTATTCTTTTCTCTTATTTTTTTCTGTAGTTATTCCTTTTTCTGTTTCATATTTGCCTTTTCCTCAGAAACACAAACATCATTTGTCTCTTCACATTTCCTCTCCTCAAAGAACTCAAGTTCTTTATTATTCATCAACTTTTGTACCAAGGTTCGGAATTCGATAAACCCTTGGATTTTATGCCCCTCTACAGCATGAAACTCGCAGTAATTTTCAGCTGTGGTCACTATGTTCTCTCTCTCTTGCACGATCAAACCCTTGTTGACCATCTGTTGCCAAACCCATTTAAATGGAAACTTGACCTCCCCCACATCATTCCTAATTCTCTTGCTCCTCTCTTCCATTATTGCATTCACCCCCTAATCGGGATGGTTTGGCAAGGGATTTCCATCCATGTTAGGTCCTATAGATTTATCGAACCTTACGATCCCCATCTTAATAAATCTTTTAATCAGCTTCTTGAAAGCAGTGCAATTCTCGATGGAGTGACCCGTTATTCCTACATGGTAGTCACATTTAGCATTTGTGTCATACCAATCTGGGAACGGGGGTTGCATTGGTTTCAAATAATAAGGGGACACTACTCGGGCATCATATAAACTCTTGTAAAGCTCCTTGTATGTCATCGAGATGGGAGTTAATTGCATTCTTTCGGTGTTCGACCTCAAGCTCGATTCTTGCCTCGATCTATTTTGATAACTGGTTATCGAGGCTTTAGATTGTGTCACTATGACCGATTTTATAACATCTGTCCGGTATAAGCTTATATTATTCACCTCATTGTCATTCCTTCTAAGAGCGAACCTTTTGGTACTCTTTCCAGCATCGATTTTTCCGCTTTTGATTGCATTCTCAATCATTTCTCCGGAGAAACTTTTAGTAGCATTTCTCAGTAGATGATTGATATATGATGCCTTCAAAGTACTGACAAAGAGCATGGTTGTCTCTTTTTCAAACAGTAGTGGCTGTATTTGGGTGGCCATATCTCTCCACCTTTGAGTGTATTGCCTGAAGCTTTCACCCGACCTTTTCTCAGCATTTTGCAACGTGATCCTATCAGAAGCTATGTCTGTGACATGACCATATTGCCTCATGAAAGCCTGTGCCAAATCCTTCCAAGAACTGATCTTGGCACGACTTAGTTGATTATACCACCTTACAGCTGATCCCATCAGATTGTCCTAAAAATAATGGATTAGCAGTTGATCATTATTGACATACCCCATCATCTTTTTGCAAAACATGGTAATATGTGCCTCCGAGAAACTCGTCCCGTTGTATTTCTCGAACTCTGAAACTTTAAATTTAGGGGGAAGTACCAAGTTGGGAACCAAACTCAGCTCTTTAGCGTTGATCCCACAACACCCCTAAATTCTTTCTAAAGCTCTGAACCTCTCCTCTAACCATTTACAACGCTCCTCCAACTGGTTAGGAAGTTCAGCTCTTATTTTTTTCTGACTCCGTCACCTCATTTAAATCTGGCATGCCAAAGTTGACAGGGTTATTTCCTAGGTTAGAACTAGAACCCGTTTGGTAATTTGTCGATTTTGGTGTGCCAAACAAGCACGATTGCGGGTTAAAAGTGACAGATGCTCCTCGAGCACACATTTCTTGTAGAGCCTGGACTGGTGTGGGAGTAACATTTGAAGGACACGGAAGACCATCACTCCCCTCCTTTGGGTTAATTATAATATCCTTTCCCTTATCAGTTTTCTCAACCAGTAATTGAGTGAACTTTTTGATAAAGTCTTTCTAGGACTCAATAATCTAGTCCTTCATATCTTGCTGCACTTTTACTAACTGTTCATGCAGTTGATCCTGCATTTCTTTTTGCGATTGCTCCAACTTTTCCAATAGTTGATCCATTGCACTTGTCTTAGCACATGTAACAACCCAATTTTTAGTGGTGTCAAAAATAGTGGTTTCGGGACCACAGCTCTGACGAGTCGTGTCATAAATTTATTTATTTTAAATATTTTTAGTGATATATGCATCGTATGAAATTATGGTTTGAAAATTTCATAGATTAAATAGTTAATTGAATAGAAAGGACTAAATCATAAAAAGGGTAAAAGTATAGATGTTTAATTAGAAGGACCAAATGAATAAATTAACCAAAAGAGTATTAGTTAGTGGATTGGTATGGTTTACATTAAGTGTAAATAGATTTAATTAAGATTAACAAATGATTAATTAAGGCTTAATGGTGGAAGTCTTAAAAATTACAAAAATGCCATTACTATACATATATATAAATTAAAAGAAAAGAAATTGAATTTCATCCCATTTTCTTCTTCTTTCTTCTTCACACGATAACAAGGGGAGAAAAACTTAGAGTTTTCAATTTCAATCTTTGAGCTTTGATTTGGGTAAGCAAATCTTGATCGTTTTTAGTAATTTTTATGTTTTTGAGTCCGTATCAGCTTAATCTAGCTTATGCAAGGACTAAATTGTAAATTTGTCAAATGTTAGAAAACTTTCCATTGTTGAAATTGCTTGTTCTTGAAAGCTTTTGATGTATTTGAATGTTTGATACTTGGGTTAAATCTTTTTGTAAAGGGATTTTTGATGAAATTAGGGTTTAAGGACTAAAATGTGAAAAAGGTGAAATTACATGTATTGTTGTGAAAATAAATGTGTGAATGGGTTGAATGAACACCCAAGAAATTCTGCTATGGTTAGTTGTGGGAGGAAATGATTATTTTACATGTTTTGTGTTGAAAGGACTAGACTGAATAAAAGGAAACTAGTAGGGGTAAAACTATAATTTTCCCAAAAAGGATTAAATTGTATTGAATGACTAAATTATGTAACTTAATGTGAGAATTGAATGACTTGTGAACGTAGACTACGATCGTGCTACAGACTGCAAAAAAGGGAAATTAACGGATTAGTCCCTAAAGTCTTTCCTAAACTACAATCCAATCCGGTAAGCTCGTAGTGTAAATCTTACTTAATATTCCTTGTATATATTGTCAATGTATAGCAAATCGGAAGCATTCGATATTGAAGATGATCGAAGAAATGAAACGTAATGGATAGTAGGCTTTATGCTGTTGAAATAGTATCGACACGATGGCTGGGGTATCGCATGTGTTACGAGTCCTCGACAGCTCGTGTGAGTAGCATCGTGACTCGAAAAAGAGATATGGATCCTATATGGATTACAGGTCCTACGATGGCTAGGACTTATGCTTTATGCATACTCCCAACAGCTCATGTGAGCAACATCGTTAGGAAACAGTTTACAGTACAGATAGTCACCGTACCGATGGCTAGGGTATCGCATAGGTTGCAAGTCCTCGACAGCTTGTGTGAGTAGTATCGGGTACTGGTAACGAAAAGTTATGAACAAGGAGAAGAGTTCTAAATTACTCAAAGAGCAATGGAATTACGTTGGCTCGATGGAGTCATTGTTACTTATTACCATGTTGGTATTTCTTAACTATCGAACTTACTAAGCTATAAAGCTTACCATAGTTATTGTTGTTGTTTTGTAGGTCATTTTGCTGATTTAAGATTGGATCATCATCATCTCTTGAACTCATACTATCGCGGAGTTTGTCGGTAGATTTTGCATCACTTGGCCTTATGGCATGTACTAGGATGATATTAACTTTGATGTTGAAATCTTTCTATTTTGATTGTTAAATGCATGAAGTACAACTTAGATGTTTTAAGCTTATGATGCTTGTAAAACTTAGAGGTTGTGTATGTAGTGTGATGACTAAATGCATAACTTGTGTTTGATATGTTAAACTTGTATCTTAGCATAATTCTTGAGTTTTTGCATACTTGTTTCGGTAGAACTTATACAAGTACCGGTAGAAGTTCAGGGTAAGAGAGAGGTTGTTCTTTGACTTGAGTTGTAACGGTAGTTTAATTACAAGTATCGGTAGTTTCTAGCATGGATGTATCGGTAGATGATATCCATATATCGGTAGAAGTTGTAGGGTGAGAATTTTTGCTCTCTGGAGTTTTTGGTATCGGTAGTTGCATGACTTGTATCGATAGAAATCATACTTGTATCGGTAGAACTAGCACAGGTACCGGTAAAAAATTTGCACAGTTCTAAAATTGTTCATTGATTTGACTAATACCGATACTTGACCATCAGGTACCGGTAGAAGTCCCCTAAAATGTTGAAAATGTCATTTTTACTCTTGATGAAATTGTGTTATGATTAAATATTGATCCAAAATATGAGAGGTGAAATTTCGTATTGAATAAAGATTAAAATATTTTGATATTTTAAAGTTGAACAAAGTTAAATGAATAGAAACACCGGAATCCTAACCGACGACAGTGTCCGGGATTTGGATGTTACAGCACGAGTGTAGTAACGGTGTGGTTTTTCCAGAATAAATTTTAGAGGAAAATTTTAATTTATTAGAAACACCTTTCTCGAAATTTTAATGCATGAAAATGCGATGCGAACTTTTATAAATGCATATGCAAGAAAGGTATTGACTCTCAATCGAATTCTGATAGAATAACCTTTGGCCTTGCCCTAATGCTCAAAGTCTTAATCTTCTGAAGGAGACATGCTAACTTTTGGCCTTTATCAGACACCGACTTATACTCTATGCTCAACGCATCTACTTGGACAGCTAACTTCTGCAAGTATTCTACCATTTTTCTCACTTATGTCAATGCTTCACCCATGATATGGTCTCGATCTCTGACTTGCCTCTGAGAGTGCTGAAGTTGCCTATTACTTGTTTCAAAGATTCTCTCAAGGGACTCAATCCGATTTTCAGAATTTTGTAATGCAGCTTCAAGCTCCTGTACCCTTCTCTTTAATTTTGTATTTTCAGCCTGGCTTGCCCTTAATTCTGTTGCATGTTTACGATTGCGATGCCTTTGCAATGACTCCTCTAACTCAGCTACCCGACTTTCAACTCAACTTTCTCCGCTGATCTGCTCGAGTCCTTTCCTCTTGTAAGTTATTCTGAGTCACACTGATTCGAGTGAAATCCTAGTAATCCGATACATGACCTTCAGCTAGGCTATCACCCTTCTCACGTTGTTTATCCTCTGACCACATACGCACGGCCTCATTGTCCTCTACCTCATTAAGATACCCTTTTTCCATGACCAGTTCTCTACTAGTAATCGAACTCAAGTTAATACCTTTCCTAATATGAGGATGCAATGCAAAATAAGATAAAAAATAAAACAAGTTTGTACTCACAGTCATAAAATGTAAAACAAATATTAAACAGAGAACCTACACATCTATTAGGTGGTCTCTAAAGGTTTGGTATAGTTTTACCTAGGGTGGGCACTTAAGGCTCATTATATGCAGTTTTCAGTTCTAAAGTAATGGTACCCAAACCAACAGATTCCTTAATCCTCACCCATTATAGGCTCATACGGACGAGTTTAGTTCAGGGGGACACATTTCTTGTATGTTTGCATGGAAGTGAAAACTTCACGAAAACATAGGTACGGATGTATCCCGAAAGCGATTCACTATCCTGCATGAAGGTGAAAACCTCACGAAGGAGTAGCTTCTCACTTTCACTTAAGCGGTGTAGTAACAAATGCATGTATGCAAAAACATAGATATATAATATCAACATGCTATTATCACAACAAACATATAAAACACAAAAAAAAATGTATAGAATCGCAAATTAAATTAAATCGAATTTGAAATTTTCAACAAAAAAGACAAAAAATAATCGACTTACGGCTTGACTCTCTTATTGGTCCCCAATGGAGTCGCCAAGTTGTCGAAACTATTTTTTTTTTAAAAAAAAATCTCGATTTGGAAAATAAAAATGGAGTCGCCACCAATAATTTTTTAAAACAGGTGTAATTAGGTCACCTCTCGAGATTTATTAAAAAAATAATTAAAAGAATTTTTGATCTTTGAAACCATAAAACGAGTTCTGGAGTCAGTTACGCATAAGGAAGGATTATCACCCTTACACGCCCAAAATTGGTACCTTATTCGATTATTCAAATCTTATTTGTTGAAAATTAAAATTCGAGAAAAATTTAAATCGCGATCCTTAAATGCATGAAGGTCAGATTTGTTTTATTTCAAAAACAAATTTTGCTTCCGAAGAAAGCTCGTTATTTTAAGTTAATCGAGAAAAAGTCACATCTAGTAAGTTAGGACATAACAATTCGAATATTCGAAAATGACGAGCTTTTCAAAAAAAATATCGTATTTAAATTTTAAAAGGATATTCAATTATCCCGGTTCAAAGAAAAAACCGCACCCAGTGAGTTAGGACATGATTTTTCAAATTTTCGAGACAAAGAATATTGCCTTGATTTATTAAAACAATTTGAGTATTTTAAAAAACAAATTTTCATGTTATGCAAAAAAATATGGGCATGATTTACAAGTATACATAATAAAAAATAATACATATACAAAATACAATAAAATAACATAATATACATATTCATATAAAAAAAGTATTAAATAAAAAATTACATTAAAACCAGGCCAAATTTGAATTTCTGAAAACTTCAGGGGTCAAATTAAAATTTTTGGAAAGTGTGGGGGTCAAATTAAAATTTTTAGAAAATTTAGGGGTTAAAATTCAAAGTTTTAGAAAATTCGGGGGTTAAAATATAATTTTTAAAAGTTTGGGGGTCACAAACAATTTTAAAATAAAACAAGGGCTTCGTGGTAATAAACCCAAAAATTCTGACATGTGGCAGCCTTTGGGGCACTTTTGGGTCAAGAACTAAATTGAAAACCAAGTGATATTGTTGGGTCGAATTGGAAATGACAAAAATTAGGTCAAAAGGACTTGATTGAAACAATTGCTTAAAAAAAGATCAAGTGGGTAATTTTTACAATTTTTTTAAAGAAAAATTCCTCTCCCCCATACGCGTCGTTTCACTAAATGATTATCCAACCCCTTTTTTTTTTATTTCATTTCACTTTTACTTTCTACAAAAAAAATTTCCTTTCTTTTTTCTCTCAAAAATAAAAACAAAACTTTCCTTCCTTCTCCAGCCCCCATTCGGCCAATCATGGGCTGAGGAGCCCCACCGTCGTTCGTCTCAACGTCGAAGACCCGCTGACAGCCACCGTAGGTGGTGCAAAAAAGTAAAAAAAAACCCTAAATTTTTTTTACTAGTATTTTCGAATAAAAAAAGAAAAAAAAGTTTGAAAATGTATAGATTTAAAAGTAATACCTTGCTTTTATTGATGGTCTTGGTTGCTAAAAAAATAGCTACATTTCTATTGATTTTCGTACAAATCTGTGTATTTCCCTTTAATTTCGTATCTTTTCTTCTTTACATTGTGTGTACATGTGTATTGATAACATTGTTTTACAACCACTTTTTCGGATTTTCTGGTTGTGGAATCATGCAGATCGTGGAGAGGTGGTGTCTGAGTATCACGGTGACGATGGCGGCGACTACTGCGTGAAGGGCTGACGATGGCGGCGGTAGATTTGTTAGGGTTAGGGTTTCTCCTTTTTTTATTTAAGTTATAGGTTCATAAGGTTGGGCTTAAATTTGGGCTGTTTGGTTTGTATTCGGTAATTAGGTTTGGGTTTTGGGTTATTAAAATAAGTTGTTTGGATATTGAATTTTTGTTTAACTTTATTATTTATTATTTGTATTTATTTATAAATATCAATAGATAAATAAATAAATAAAGTTAAAATGGAGTCGAGCTTGTATTTTGTTTTTTAATTTTATTATTTATTTATTTGTTTGTTTATTTATCTATAAAATAATAATAAATAAATAAAAATAAAATTGATTTGTAAAGGTCCGAATAAATTGGATTTCTACAATAAAAATAACATGAAATCATAGTTTCATATAATTCTTTCTCATCTTTAAACACATTTAATTGTATCCGTGATTTGGATTTCGTTTTTTATTTTTTTAAAATCTTAACAAGTGAGGGAATATAATTAGAATAATTGTTAAGGTGAAACCATGGCAAACAAAAGTCTGCCTCAACCCCATGACATATGGCACATAAGACATTGATGGGGAAGCATGCTACCATTTGAGCGATCACTTGGTGAATATGGCTAATTATTTAAGCATTTTAATCGCAAGTAATTACACCTTTATTTTTAGGATTCCCTTCCAAATAAAAAAATTATTTATAAAAAGTGTTTTGTTGTACAGTTCAAATTAAAAAAAATTCATAAAACTCAAATTTTATTGTATTATTTATAGTAATAAAATTTATCAAATTTAGTATTTATGGTAATAATTTTTTTCACTATTATTGAATCTTTAAATACTAAGAAAGTGAACTCTTATCACAAACTGACACAAAACAAAAACTATAACCTTCCAATGGGGAAAGTTCACTGTCTCTATGCATATCCAAAATCGAAATTTATAGTCACAAATTTAAATTATACTTTTCAAGGAGGTTGCAATTATAATCATACAAATTTATATATTGAGTACTCACAAAAATTAAAATTTATTTGTAACTAAATAAATTTTTCTTAAAATTTGACAGAATATCTATGTATGACTTGTGTATATATTCGACTACCCCGTAATCCCTATATATAAGAAAAATCATAAGTGTTCTATTAGAACAAAAGAAGAGGGGAAAATAATACTTTAATAATAAACCCCGAATCATAGTGAACTCAATGTGGTGGGTGGCAGCCACTAATCCTGTGCTGCCAACCCCTATTAAAATGAGCTAATTAAGCCTCTAATGTTTTTTTCCTAAGTCAATCAATTTTATTGACTAAAGACCTTATAAAAAGAGAGAATACCATACAAAAATTAAGTAGCAAAAAAACACCACATAAGAAAATCAAAATTCGCTTAAAAAAAGGACATCAAGATCATAGAGCTCGACAACCCTGATTAGAAAATGTGAATTTGATGCAAAGACATGATTTTCCCAAGTCAAACGTAAAACAACGAGCAGCCACGTCAAAAACTTAATAAAACACCTACATGCTTCATACCATAAGACCATACGACCATTAAAACACGACAGCTCACCAAATTGGATCAAAACCACAAAACTATCTGCTGAATTAGATTGCAAAAGGCCATGTTGGCGCAAGTCACCAAAACCCAAAACTTAAAGATCTTGGAGGTAACCAAACGAGGAAACGATTGAGCCGCCATCGCCCATCTCTCCCTCCACTTCGATCTTTTTATACTACAATCAAGTCTCTACCAATGCATCAAAATCCATTCGACAATTACATATAGCTGGACAGGTAATTTCATGGAAAAATTTGTTCCTTAACCGCGCTAGGAGCAAATACTTTGATAATGCGATCCAAATAGGGTTGCTCTTCGGCCTCGTCTTCATGTGCACGTTGAGGTTGATCTTTGGCCTCGTCTCCTCCCTCCGTGGATGAATGCAATTGTGTCCTAGCTGACCGTAGTGCATCCCCCCTAACCCAGTCAACGTTTGCGAGGACAACCCAACTCAAAAGAACGATGCTAGGGGTGTTTGCAACACTATCGGCAGGCCACTATATATTGTCGCATGGGGCGATGGCGCATAGGGTGTGTAACACGATGTGAGGGGTGGCGGTCGTGCGAAATATATCCCTGGAGAATGTGTCGGTGTAGGAAAAGATTGCGCGTGTTGTGGTGCTTGTGTAAAATAAATTGGTGCGTATTGTGATGATGGTGTAAAATAAAATGGGTTAGTAACAAGAATAAATGAATCATACTGACCGGGAGGTTGCACGAGAACCGAGTCCCCGTGTGCATGTGAAGCAGATGTCGATTCATCCCCGACATGTCCTCTCAACCTGGGATTCATAGGCACTCGTCTTGGCCTCTTACGGTGGCATTCCTTACTCCTTTTTGTAGCTGGTTGTAGATATAGCTTCACGTGATGCCTGAACCAATCCATGTAATCCGAAGATGTCGCCAACTTTGACGTTAGATACGGTTCACGCGTTGGCAAGTAATCGTACCTTTGCTACCACATATCAATATACTTCTTGTGGAATGTTGCCCAATCTTCATCCAGTCTCCCTACATGTCGATTTTTTGTAGGTCATCGAGGACTTGAGGTTGCCACAGAATATGTTGTGTACACCCAATCAGCCACATCACTCGGCTGGATTCGTGCATCTCGACCATTGCAAAAATGAACAGTTACACTTTCACGTGCCAGATACTGCGGTTCACCAAAAATTCCTTCAAGACGTATTCTTGAATCCTCGGATCTACGTAAGACATCCATAGGAACTGCAGTACGAATTTATAAATTTTAGCAAGTGTCTAATATTTAATTTCAAAAATCGATAACTATGAAATTATAAAACTAACCTCCTCCTCGGTTTCTTGATCTAAAGCTAGTCAGATGTCATCAAGCTCATTTAGTATACCGTTGTGGCTCGCGGGGTTATTCTACCTATTAAAAAATGTTAATTTAAAATTACAATAATGAAAAATCGAAAACGGTAACAATATTATAATATGAATTTTACCTTGTTATGAGTGGGAATTTGTAAGGGACTTGCACTCAGGGCGTAGAAATAGTAGCCGATACCATGCCCACAATTGAAGAAGAAGGATGCAACCGCCTATTTTAGTTTTTCCCGGTATCGTCGCTCGACACATTTCTCAGGACAATGTCATCAGCACCATCGATCCCTAACTAAGTTGTCCTACTTCTCTTAAATCGGCTAGTAGTAGTTGATAAATGCAAAAATTAACATGTTTAAGCCTCATTCTTAATGCGTTTTAGGATTATTATTCGATTTAAAATGGTGAATTTTATGGTCCCAATCCTTTAAATTCATGTTTCTATACTTAAGCAAGCATTTGGGAGTGATTTTTCGGTTTTATACCTAGCAGATTGAACTAGTTTTCACACTTGAAGAGCTTGAAATTAAGTATTTTCTTTATGTTTTCATAGGATTTAACTTAGATTTTACCTTTTGAATAAATTGTATAAACTGAGTGTTAACAAGTTTATTGTCTTTAAGGCCGATTGAGGCCTAAAGGTTAGCTAACATATTTTGCGAGTACGCAGGAGACCATGAAAAGTTGAACAAATATGAAACTGATCACTTCGTCACGACATAGGATGTTCTACGTCGCAACAAAGGGACCAAACTTGAAGAGTTAAGGGACTGACTTCTTTGTCGCAACATACATAGGCTATGTCGCGACAACGCCTGCACGATGAAACTAAGGAGGGGACTGATTTCTTCGTCGTGACACAAGTCCTGGTATGTTGTGACATTAACCCCTCGATGCGGTTTCTATATCGAGTGAAGGGCGTTTCGGTCTTTACAATGCCACTTAAACACGAAGGACGACAACTGACCTAGGCTTGATGAAGACGACCGACCAAGGCTATAAATAGGGCCTTTAGCACTAGTTTTAAACACACCTTTTCTTAGTTTTTAGTTTTTACTTTGTATTTCCATTTTAGAAACGAGATTGTAATTTTCACATAAACGATCATGGAATTCTTTCTCGATAGATTGCCAATACAATTGAAGTTTCTTTTTCATTCCATTTATTCTATTATATGTTTTCATATATTATTGTTTTAATGATGATCAAGAAAACCATGAGGAAATAAATTCCATTTTGGGGAATTAGGGAGTGGAAGTATGAATATTTAATTGTTGTATAAACAGAGATTTTGCAATCGGGTCAGTTGTTTTGGAAAGGAAGAACATTAAATAAACACTAGGCCTGACAACCCTAGAACGTCATTTAGGTGGGAATGAACCCAAATTGGTATTGCCTATCCGTGAAAACTTTTTCCCCAAACTGGTTTAGACTGTGACATCTAGCAATAAGTAATCTCTATCGACTTGTTATGCTGGCGAAAGATCGAAAGATCCAATTGGGTAACACCTAGTTGATTGAAGGAAAATCCCCAAAACCCAACAATTGAAGAAGTCATACTGAAGCGACCTAATCTCCCCTAAGTCCTTTATCGAATCTTTACATCTCATCCTTTACTTAGTTTATTTCTTTTTATGTTTTTCACAATCAACACTTTTATTTTATTCTCGTATCATAATCTCTAAATTGAGTACTAATTAATTCTATTCTTTACAGGAATTTAATTCACTATCTCCTTACGCCTCCTTTGGGTACAATCCTCAGAATATTGCCAAGTATTTCGTTGTACAATTCTATATTACAACCTAACCCGTATACTTGCGGAAGCCAAAAACCTACATCGAACGAGAGTACGTTCAGAGGTGGTCAGGGAGCAAAAGGAACTAAAAACCGAACAAAAATTGGAGCAAGTTTCAAGAGTCACATAGGCTGAGCCATTCCACACTGGCTGGACACACGACCATGTGAGCCACATGAGCTGTTACATGGCCATGTGCCAGACAGTGTGGAAATAGCGAATCACACTCCAAATATGTGGGAAAATATTTTTTTAGGTTTTTCAAACATTCTAAGACCTATATATGACAAAGATAAGAAGAGGAGAGTGAGCCGTCATAGAATATTCAAGAAAACAACTCGAAAAACACCATTGAAGCTGATTCTGAAGCAAATTTCCAACAAGATTGAATATCTCCTTTTGATTTCTTTGAAGTTTACTATGGGTTTCTTTGTTTCTTGTGGTTATACTACCTTTAGGATATTTTTATTTGCTGTCATAAATTAATTTTCTAAATACCTACGGAGATGAACCCTAGGTTGGATTCTTTTATTTGATTTCTATTTTTTCATAATAAATGCTTGGATCTTGTTCTCAATTATGTGTGCTTAATTCTTGGTTTAATATTTCTAAGCTATTAATACATGTTTGATATGTTTAAACCAAAGGAGGAATAGACTCTTTTTAAGAGTAGATCTAGCGTAATTGAGTGGACTTGCATGCAATCCTAGAAATAGTGTTGGAAAAATGGTTTAAAAAAGCAACGGAAAATAAATAGGAAAAAATCAGAGTTTTAATTTTTTTTCCAAAACAAGATCTTTGGTTGTGATATCTAAAGTAATAAACACCTAACCAAAATTGTACCCTTTTGATTCATCGAGGACAAGCACTTCGACTGAGTAGTCTTCTCCGCTATCCTCAAGCTCACATCAGCTGAGTGTGGGCTCGCTTCGAATGAGAAAATTTTTCACAAAAAATACCAGTGAGGTAATTTCAAAATTTCTCTAAACTTTTGGGTCAAGTTGTAAATAAAAAAAATATCTCTAAAGATTTTCTAAAATAATCTCTTCAAAGAAATATCTCTAAAGTAATAAACTTTTGTGTGTTCTCTTCCAAAATAATGACCCAATGCTCTCTTTATATAGGGAGAGTTTAGAGAGTTCAACTATAATTAAACTTAATCACTTTAATATTAAATTAACATAATATTTATCAAGATAAATATTAGATTAAATTTAATATTAAATCTTATTGAAATAATAAAATGTTTATCTACAAGATAAACATTAAATTAAATTTAATATTAATATAATCACTTTAATATTAAATTAATAAAATACTATTAAAATAAGTATTAAATTAAATTTAATATTAAACTATTAAAATAATATTATTTTTAGAATAGTTCAATTTTCAAGTTCAATTATTCATTGGGCCAGTTGTTTGACTTGAAAATTAATTTCCAAAATATCATATTAATTTTAATTAATTTGATTAATTTAATTTTACTTGATCAAAATTAATTTTTCAAAAATCACTTAGATTTTTCAAATTAAATTTTCAAGAAAATTCTTTAATCAAATTCTCTAGTTGAACAATTCTCACGATCGCCTAACTTAATTTGACATCGAATAAATTGACTTAATTAAATTATTTCCAAAGTCGTAGAATTTTCTTCTGATTAAATGCAATCCGATCGAGCTTTTGTTGAGCTAGCTGAGGGACCAATCGGACATATACAATTAGGCTCTAGTAATTACAATTATGTCCAGAAGCATCATTCTGATAATTCACAATTACTTAATCATGGAGTCAGTCCACAAGAAGATTGAAAACTCCTCATTGTATACTCTTTACGAACGCAATTCAACCAGCTGCTTTGTCCAATGACCTCGTCATGTGTGTGTTACGCTCATATGATATCCTTGATTCCTTTGAGCTAAATTTGTTCACTCAATACAATATTATTTTATTTCATTGTCACCATCGTGTCTTCTTAATGATTAAATGACCACTGTCAACAAATGATTGTGATAAATTACTCGTTCAAGAACAAGCAACTCGTGATCACGTTCCATTTTTATGAATTCACACAAGGCCAATCAGAGGATATCATTAACTCTTTAATTGAGCTATGAATTCCGCTGTTGCTAGTAAAGCCATGCCACACACAAGTCATGTACCCAATATACTGACTATGGGCTCGATCATTTTTAGAGCATAAGCCTCCACTTATATCAAAGCATATGATTTGTATATGCATGGTCAGTGACTAATTCAGGATTTCAGTAAATCACACCATGAACGTCACAAGTGAATTAATTCACAAACGGATTTAAAATTAATTTATCTTGGGTCCAGTCCAATGTATCATTCTACCAATGAATACATCTATGTCTCTACCTATGGAGTCAACTACTTTGATAGCCAAGACTAGCCATCTCCCTAATTAAATTTGTAGATGACATAATAATCCTTCTCAGTATTTGAATCAAACGCTCACTTTGATTCTTTTACGAGATTACGGACTCATTTAGATTATCCACTGAAGTAAATTATCTTCCTCGCAATGTAAACGTTATTACAATGCCACTTATATTCAGTTTGAACATAGACAATCGATGAGCTCATATTTGCTTGTCACAATTTCGCTATGCATGCAAAATATGAAAGACAAAAAATACAAAAGATATAATAGTGAAATGTGAAATTAACTTTATTTATTTATTCATCATTCAAATAAATAGTAAAAAGTTACATGTTTACTACAATATGGGCACATTTCCCAATAAATAAGATGACATAAATCTACTGGATTAGAGTCAAATCTAATAGAGAGATTCATATATCGAGTTAATGCGATAATAAACCTAGAGTTAGTTGCTCTTATTCTTGAAAAGAAATACTAGCATAATTTAAGGATTTCTATAGATCAAGTTACTAAGTCAAGAAATTGCGTAATTCAGATTGATAATGACAGATGAAATCTAGGTGCATTCTTTCCTGGGTAGTGTATTGCTTCTTGATTGTTAATTGTTTAGTTTCCTGATTTCTTTTTTGTCGTGTTCTTTAGTTAATTTTAGTTTCAATCACTCCAATTTATCGGTTAAATAATAGAAAGACAGTAATTACTAGTACTTTTAGTCCTCATGGGAACGATATTTTTGCTCACCATAGCTATATTATTAATTGATAGGTGTACTTGCATTAGTCAAATTTTTTGTTGGTTTACGACTGCATCAATTTTTTGGCGTCGTTGTCGGGAACTGAAATATTAGTAAAACTTTATTTCTATTAATTTAGCCAATTTTTATTTTTATTTTAATATTTTGTTTTTAATTTATTTTTTACATTCTAATTTTTCGTTTGTTTGCTTCTGACAGGTTATTTTAGTTTATGACTAGAGGAAACCCGTTGGATCTATTACTTTACGATAGTGAGATTTGGAGAATTGCTTGCGAAAATTATAGAGAGGTTAGAGAAGCAAGGAAGGGTCAACAAAATATAGTAGAAGATCAAGAGGAAAATGATATAACTGTGGAGATGGGTGATAATCAAAATAATCAGCTACCCCCTACACGTTCTGCTTCTCAGACTATGTATGATTATGCTAAGCCTACTTTGACTGAGACTGAATCGAGTATTGTTAGACCGAATGTTAATGCAAACAATTTTGAGATTAAGTCGAACACAATTCAGATGGTACAATAGTACGTTCAGTTTGATGGTTTGCAAGATGAAGATCCGAATGCTCATTTGACTAACTTTTTGGAGATCTGCGACACATTTAAGATTAATGGCGTTACTAATGGTGTCATACGCTTACGGTTGTTCTCATTCTTGTTGAGGAGCAAGGAAAAACAGTGGTTAAATTCATTACCACGAGATTTTATCATCACTTGGGCTCAAATGACTGAGAAATATTTGTTGAAATATTTTCCACCGTCTAAAACAACTAAGTTGAGGAATGACATCTCCTCCTTTGTTCAATTCAAGTTTGAGACATTATATGATGCATGAGAGAGATTTAAGGATCTTTTGAGGAGATGCCCTTATCATGAGTTACGATTTTGGTTTCAAGTCCAAACATTTTACAATGGTTTGAATCTCTTGACCAGACAGATGATTGATGCAGTAGCTGGCGGAACATTGAATAATAAAACACCTGAAATAGCCCAACGGTTCATTAAGGAGATGGAATTGAATAATTATCAGTGGCAAGTTACGAGAGTAAAACCCGCCAAGGCAACCGATGTTTTTAATGTAGATGTAGTTGCTATGTTGAAAAGTCAAGTGGAAGCACTGAGTAAGAAGATTGATGGTTTAAGTTGCAATAGCACGATGAATCCGGTAATGCAATGTGATGCAACTAGAGTAGGGATGATTAATTCAGAATATTCACCCTTCAAGTCTAACATGGAGCATGAGCAAGTCGATTTTTTGGGTAATAATTCTAGACCTCAAAATAAGCCCTACAATAATAGATATAATCCTAGATGGAGGAATCATTCAAATTTCTTTTGGGGTGGTTAAGGAAATCAAAGATCACAACCCCCTTTGGGTTTTCAGCAACCTTATCAATAAGAAAAGAAACCAAACCTTGAAGAGATGTTAGCTAAATTTATTTCGATATTTGAAGAAACTAGATTTCTGAACAATAAGACAGCTTTGAAAAATCAACAAGCATAGATTCAAGGGTTTAAAAATTGGACAACTTGCTAAACTAGTTTCGGAGAGACGACAAGGTAACTTACCTAGTAACACTGAGACCAACCCAAAGGTACAAGCTCATGCAATCACTATTCAAAGCGTGGATGAGTCAGTCGAGCCATATATACTTGCCATAACATTAAAAACCAAAATGAGCATGATTCTACTATCTCGATCATAATGTATGATCCATACTGATTTGGCTTAATGAGTTCCGCAAATTGAAGATCTACAAGTAGGATAAACAACTATAGTAAGCATTTAAATGCTTAGTAAGTTCAAATGGAAATTATAAACTTACCTTGCTCAAAGGTGAGCATACTAACTATCATAGTTTTGGTATACATTTGGTTAGGACATGGTTAGGACATGATACTTAAAATAACAGAAAGGTGAGCATAAATATTCATGTATTTCAAACATTATAAACTTAACTCAAAACATCATCAATTTGTACCAATTTCACAAATATTTATATCAATATCATATTTTATCACCAATCTACAAATTTATACCATTTCACGTGAGTAACATATCATATTATTTTATCAAGTTCAATTCATTTCGTTTTCAAATTTTTAGATTAAATTTCATTATTTCGCTCAATGAAACCCTAGTAAAACAAACTTAGATACACGGGTGAACTAAACCACACTAGATAGCTCGTATGAGCTTAAACTACACCAGACCAAGACATCAAAGTGCAAAGCCCGTAGACATCAAATGATTAAACATTTTCAATTACATCCTTCCACCACACCAAAGTCTCCATAGAGACAAAGAGTACTCGACGATCCGTAACAAATGCTAGATCTTGATATCCTTCATTACACCACACCAGATAGCTCGTATGAGCCTAAAATACATCACAACAAGGTAACAAAGTGCAAAGCCTATAGTCATTAAATGTTTAAACATTTTCAATTATGTCCCTCCACAACACCAAAGTCTCCATAGAAACAAATAATACTCGATGATCCGTAACAAATGCTAGATCTTGATATAACCTGTCATAATCTTTATATCATCACATATCTCATGCAAGTGTGCATATGACCCTAGTGTCAATAATATCCTAACCTTTACTAAGTTCACATGAGCATCAATTATTCATATATGCATTATCATACCATGTAATCATTTATATTCACATGTTCGTACCTTGTAATTATCCCTTTTTATATATCATACCCTATAATCAGTCACATTTTCATTTTCACATCCTGGAATCATTCACATTTTCATTTTCATACATTTTACTATTTCATATCAATCACCAATCTTATTTCATTTCGATTCAATCAAATTCCATTTCATTTTCTAACCATATATGCCAACTTAATCAACATTTAAAATTATGCTCAAACACAATTATAATGAAATAAACACGAGCATACATATAACACAGGGAAAGATAGTAAGTTCCATATGAACTTACCTTTTCAAAACACAAAACAAGTAGATTCTTTAGGTAATCCATAATTTTTTATTTTCCCTATTAGCTCCACTTTGATCCAATCCTTGGTTTATACAAAAAAAATTTATACCATACATTATCACACACTGTCATGAGATGCATGATCCTAATTAAATCCCTTTTCTTATTTCATACATATTTTGCATTTTATTCAATTTAGTCTCTGAACTCAAGATATGCATAACTTTCGATTCCTAGCTCCGAATTACAATTTGATTTCACATACTTTCATTAGGGACCTTGTACTTTCAAATTCTAGCATAATTTCATCTCAATTTTTACATTTATTCAATTTGGTCCCTAATGTTAAAAAGCTAACAAATAAGGTCAACTAACTTTACAATCTTGTCCTTTTCATAATCTGAGCTCAATATCTATCAATCCCAAGCCTGATTCATCAATTTATAAATAATGACAACTTGTTAAAGTTTTAACAATTGATCAAATTGGTACATAGTCTACCTAAACCAAGCTCCTGTGATCATAAATCTATAAAATTACAATAAATGGACTTGAATTTCGTACCTAATCAATGGTCGAATGCTCAAGCTAAAGTTTTAGGTTTTCTCTCTTCAATGGACATCAAGGAGAAATGGGGGAGGAAGTTGACACTTTCCATCCACTAACTTAGCAAATATACCATGTTAAGGATTAATTAATCTAACTTAACTAATCTAATCATGGTTTAATATACTTAAACTATTTGTTAATCATACATAATGGAGAATGTCATCATCCTCTACTAATTCATGATGGGCAATGGTTAAATAACCATTTTGGTCCTTGACATAAATGCTATCTAGATCCCCAAGTCTTTTCTTAGTTAAAACTCAATAGTAATTGAAATTTAACAATTTAGTCCCTAAGCTTTAATTATGTATTTTATTGGCTAATTTATTCGACCATTCCTCAATATATTTGTATATTAACTCCGTAAATATTCCTATTTTATATTTACAGACTCAATTGATGGAATTGGGGTTTCAAAAATGCATTTTTTGATACCATTGAAAATCGGATCGTTATAAGTGTAATGAAATTTTAATGAAAAAGGGGGAAATTTTCCCTTCAATCCTTGAACCTTTTTTGGGTAAACTATTTTCCAGCTTTTCCTTTTAATTGTTGGAATTTAGTCCTTATAATTTTCAGATTTTAAAATTCAAGTCCAATTGTTAACACTATATTTTTTTTGTTAAATTTGTTGGTTTAACATTATGAAATATAAAAAAAGTACTCACTTAGTAGCCATGTAACTAAAGAAAAGACTTTATAATTAACCTAGATTTAACAAAACTATTTTAATAATGTTAAAAGTTGAACTTGAAATTTCTAAAAAGTAGAGGGACTAAATTCTTAAAATAAAAGTACAATGACTTAATTCCAAATTTACAAAAAGTACAAGGACCTAAACATATTTTAAGCTTTTAGAATACATCCTATATTGATGGTACTAATAAAACCGTCGATGTATATAAGACCTATACTGACGAATAAATTTATACTGACGATAATAGGATGTGCTGGAATAGGTTCATCAAATACTAACAGATAAGAAATCCATTGATATAGACATACTTATACTTACTGAATTGAACCATCAGTAAAAATAAGTGTTGGTATATGACAAATTATTTGTAATGTATATTATTTAAAAATGTTTTTCTAAAATTTAAATTACACTTTTAAATATTTTTTTTTGAAAATTTCTATTTAGTAACTTTGAAACGTTTATAATTTCTTCATTAATATTTGTAAAATTATTGATATTTTATTTTAACATTATGAAAATTTTATATTTTGATTAGAATTTCTTGATTGGCTGATGTAATAAATATTTAAATATTTGATCATTTTGATATCAAATTAGTAATCAAATTTATTTATTATTACAGCAAAGTTAAAAGTTAAAAATGGATGAAGTTGAGATTGAATAACGAGAGGGGATCACCTCAATCAAATCCACTGTATTTGGAGAATTTTGCTTCATAATAGTATATATAGGCGTGCTCATCTCTTTCCTGAGCTCAATTCATTAGCACTATGTTTGATCTATATAAAGAAGAATCCCAATATTTCATTGAAAGAACCAGCCAAACTTGGTGGTCCCTTAAAAGCTCCTTCTACATATGTACATATACATATATACATATATATATGTATGTATATAAATATACATATACATATACATATATGTATATATATATATAGAACAATCATGGGAATTCTAATGGGTCCTCAAAGAATGATCACGCTCATTTGAGTACTTGCAACTTAATTAATAGATAGGGGTGGTGTAATTTATATGAATTGGACTCATTTTCGTCAAATGAGTCTTAATTTAGTTGGTATTGACATTATTATTAGAATAAAAAAACGTAAGTTCAAGCGTATTGAAACGCATTTAAACTCTAAAATCAGATAAATTTTCATACTTAATTTCATGCAAGTTAGATATTTCCCAACTGGAAAAAGAAAACCATTATATTAGCTGGTTTTATGGTTCCTAGCACTTGAGAAGAGTTGAGTAGCTTGAAGATTCAACATAGTGGCATCCCGAGGGTGAATTCTAGGTTGAGTAACATGTGTGAAGGTGACAAAGAGCTGGAATCTAATCTGTCCTTCAGTCTATCCGACACTTGAAGCTCTGCCTTGTCTACCTCCACCTATAGAAAACACCAAATTTAATTATACCATCGCTATTCAATACACAATGATAGTAATTTGAACTTTCAACATGTTGGTCTGCAATCGTACCTTGGCATCATTCGACTTAAAAGTGAAGCTATTTCCATGGCCTGATATGCTCAAATTATTAGTCCCCATTGAGGATAGCCAGGGATCGCTGCAATCAAACGAGGAAACACCGACTAAGTTAAAACTTCACAATATCATCTTTGGGGAAGATAAGAATTTTGTCTAATTAATGCATTCATTTAAATTAGGCAAAATATTATTTTAATCTTTCAAACTTTGTGAAGATAGAGAAGACAATAATGCAGCTTCTAAGATAAAAGAAATTAAAATGGAAAGAGATGGAGGGAGGACATGTTGCACCTTTGGATCCTCTGTGATGAGGTTTGTAAATTAGCTGATCCCTTGTCAGTGCTCTTCACTGTTCGATACATCTGCATGAGCACAGAACAACAATGAGAAAAGTGTTCAAATTGCCAAGATTACTATCTAGCTAGATGCCATTTTGTCCTTAGTCCTTGTTCCTCCACATCCCACTACAGTTGTTGAATCATAATAATAGAAATACAAAACTAGGTACACGATAAAGGAAGTATGAAAAATCATCATAAAATAATAGCAATTCTTATACTTAAGGTCAAACAAATGATGATTCCACCTGCAAGTGACTCTTCACGTGAGATAGGGTTAGATCCTTGACATTCATCAACTCTAACACACATTTTGGTGTTGCTCCTGTGATAGTTGCCAATACAAAGGTGTAAAACTTGCTAAAGGGAGAAAAGCCAAAGTTTTGTAGATGAAAAGGTATATCATAGGTTGTTTAATATTATTTACTTTCATGGCCTCCAAGAAGCTGTACTGCATGAACAAAATGAGCATGGAGAGTTGTAGTCCATCTCATTCTTGGAGCTCTCATCCCTCTTTTCACTCCATTGATCATTCTTGCATTTCTCTTGAAGTCACGACCATAGATTTGAGGTTGATGATGATTAAGTTTTGGTTGGGGTGGACTCAAAAGTGCCGTTTCGAACCCTAAGCTCAACCTTGGCTGTCCCTGGCTCAGATTGGTTCCACTGCAGCTAGAATCAGTGGTTGAGCTCCTGTAGTAGGCCATTCCCTTAACCCTACAATCTGAAATGGAGGTTGCGCTAATCTGCAAGGATAAATCAGGAAAAGGTATGGTCCTCATTATAGTTTTTGAAATTTGTGGAAACAACGAAAAGATGAAGATCTTAAATCAAAACTCAAAATCCAAGAAAGAATGAACATATTATATCATCAACATCACGAGTGCCTCATGATTTGCATGGACGTTGTTGGAGAAAGAGGGAGCGAGTAAAAGAGAATATTCTAGGCTTTTTGGTGGAATATAGGTTCAACAAAAATATCAAAGGTACTTAAAAAGATCATTGCAAACATTACGACTGGTTAGGTTAGGGAGAAGAATAAAAAAAAAAAAGTTGCAGGAAAAGAGGAATTAAGTAACAGAGGGTTTTTTTTTCTTTTCTCCCATAGCCATTTATAAAGGGGTGGGGATTGGGGAATAAAAAGAAAAAGCTTAAGCAGGAGGGAGAGTGGCAACCATCAGCCATGGATAGCTAAAATGAATGGTGTTTTCATTTATGCAGGGAACGAATGGTTGGTTGGAAGAAGAGAAAACAAAATTGGGTATTATTATTATTATTAAATGGAATATTTGGAAGGGAAATTCAATCTTTTCCACTCACTACCTTGTTCATGGATCGCCACTCCATCTTCAAAGGGAGAGGCTTAAATTATATTAATAGTTAATATTTGATATAATTTAATAAATTTAAAAAATATAATGCAAAAGGTAAAAGTGATGGGTTGGTCCTTGCTTTTTATACTTGTCGTTTTTGGAGCTTGGAGTCCAGCTGTTTGACTCTTTCTTTAGCATTTGGTTTAGCACTCTAATTGAACTAAGATTTAATTAGCAAATTTTTATATTATATATAATGTTTTTATTGAATTGATCTTACTTATAATTGTATCTCAACTTAATTATTAAATTACAAAAATGCTTTTATTTTAATAAAGCAATTAATATAAATTTGAGGATATTTTTATTTTTTTATATGAAATTTATAAAAAATTCATACTCTTAATGAGATTTAAATCCAAAAGATCGTAATACTTACAATCTTTACTTCATCATCTCAATTAAAATATTACTTAATTTTAATGTCAGTTGTAAATAAATATATTATATTATTAATGTCATAAGTCAATCGAACATTAACTCGATCTAAAAAATTACAAAATGTATTTTTATATTTAAAATAAATTATATTATTACAAATGTATTTTTGTCTCTTTTTATTTTAATAAAACCAATAAAAATATTGTATGTGGTTAGATTTAAACCCATACCATCAATATTTACAAACTTTTACTTTTATCACTCCAAATAAAATTTTATTTTAATTTCGCACATATAATATATTTTTTAATTTAAAACTTTATTTTTATTATTTATTATATATTATTTTTAAATACATATGTATATTTTAAATATGTGCTTGTAATAGAATTTTTAATAGGCTTAATTGAATAATAAGCACTGAAACTATATTTTTTTTAATTAGGTATCTAAATTTTTTTTGGTTGAAGTGATATCTAAACTATAATTTTATAATTAATGTTTGCCCTTATAGTTATACTCCTTTAAAAAAGATGGCTAAGATTGATTGTCTTTTCGACAAATAATTCAAAATTTTAAATGTAACGATCCATTTTCAACAGCGACGAAAATGGTGGTTTCGAAATCTTAATTTTGTTAAATGAGTCAGTGTTTTAATTATTTAATTGATGTTATGAAGTTCGAAGAGAATCGTATTAAAATTTGGATAAGAAATTTTGACGTTCGATTAGTTAACTTAATAAAAAAAGCTAAATTGTGAAAGTTACAAAAGTCAGGATTTACAAAAAAATATTAAATGGTGTTGAGAAGTTAACTAAGGGCTTTAAATGGTAATTATACCATAGGAATGGATGGTGGACTGTTTAGGACAACTATCATATTAATCAATTAAGTTATTATAAGGGTAATTTAGTAATTAATGAAAGAAAGGAATAAAATACAAAAGAAAAGAAAGAAAGACATCTTCTTCTCCATTAAGCTTCTCCACTGAAAAAACACCATGGATATAGCTTTTTGGAGTTTGGTTGTTTTCTCCTTTGCATGTAAGTATTTTAAGCTCCCATTTTTAATAAGTTTTGCATTTTTTGAAACTGTTGAAGCTAGACTAAGCTTAATTAGGGATTGATTTGGTAAAATACGAAGAGTGTAGATACTGTTTTTTTTTAGAATGTCAAATGTTATTTAAGTGATAAACAAGTTCATGAATTTTAAGGTTAATTAAGGACAAAATGGTATACGATAGGTCACTAAGGGCTGTTAAGGTCCATATAAATGGGTTTTGTTGTTCAATTTTTGGACATTTTAATGGGATTATTACATGCCGATTGAGGGCTGATTAAGATGTTTTTTTTTTTTTACTATTGTGCTGTCCAGCTTGAAGACCAATAAAATGAAATAATACCGGTTAGAAAGCATGGTGGTTTCCTGCTATGTTGGGCTATTAAATTTTAAGACAAATTAAATGTGTTTTTGTTAGTATAAATTCCTGCATGCTTGCTGTTTGTGCTGTCCAAAAATGGACAATTTGAATGTGGTGTAGCTGGACAATTACACTATTTTAATGTCGTCTTATGCTGTC